>JADMNL010000027.1:42155000-47155000 GCA_016271365.2 Neoceratodus forsteri
CAGACACATATGACGATTACTGTAGGCCACACTGTGGCTCGCTGGTGGAATTCCCAGCCAGATGGTGGACACCCTGTCTGAGAAGAATCAAGAAAACTCACTGCATAAAGCATCTGAAAAAGCTATTTTTGGCTGTAGACCTGTTGGATGTAACAACATGTCCTCAGTCCAAAAAAGCACAGTTGGTCGATTCTCCCTTTCAGCAATCTCTCTGGACAGGAACTCTGCCTTCTTACAGGTGATTGCCTCCTGGTACTTACTGTGGTGGGAACGCCGGGCCAGACTGTCCACCTTCAGCCCTGTATTCTGCCAAACACCCTCCAACCTCCAACCCATAATCTTCATTGCCTTGAGCTCCCGGTTAAATCATGGGGATCTCCAGTGAGAGGATTTGGGTGGTACATGGTGGTGCAAGAGAGTCGAGCGCAGCAGGCATCACCCTATTGTATAAGGCGACTGCCTCACCCATTCCCCCTTCACATGCACTACCCACACTAGATAGGTCAGCCACCACCAGAAATCCCTCCAGTGTCCAACCCCTCAAAGGGTGGTAGCTTACCATCTCTGCAGAGGGAGGGCTCTCTGGGGGGCCTTGAGTGAGAACTCCACTGTGCAATGATCGGACCAAGCAACCTGATATATCCAATGCCAAACAGATCTCTCTTTCTCTCCCTCTCTCTTGGACACCCTGTGCTTGGGACTCAACCCCCCCACCCCGCCTCTCCAGCATTTCTATGTGCTAACCCCCTCGTGTTGCTGACAACTAACAGGCTCCCTGTTGGGCACAGTTATTTAGTCTGTTCCTGTACATATCTGACTGTGTTTACTTATTCCAGTTTTAGTTTTCGCTGTATTATTTGCATTCCTTTGTTTAAAGACCAAATGTACCTAATGTTGTCATTCTAATTCTATTGCCTTGTTTGTCTCAATCCTCTGTATAATCACCTACTTGTTCTAAATGTACTAACGTGGAACCTATGTAAAGAGCTATGAGCTCAAATGATTCATCCGAGATCTGAAATAAATCAATATATATATATATATATATATATATATATAATATATATATACACACACACATATATATGTATATACACACACATATATACATATATATATATATGTACATATATCTATATATATATTTTAGTGGCATGGTAGCGCCACTAGAGTTAGGGTTGAGTAAGCAGTTTAATGTTAAACTCCAAATTTTGCATTTTAATAACTTTGCAACTGTTCAACAGATTTGCACGGAGTTTGGTATGCGCTATCCAGTGTGGTATATTTCTTTACATGCCAAGTTTTGTTTTGATCGGATGTATGGTTTTCTTGCAGCACATATCGAAAAAAGTGTGTTTTTTGCTTCTTTCGCCAGTTTTTCCTGATTTTTGCCCATCACGCTGCAGCCACACCATTTGGAATTGTGGTCTGAAATTTTCAGGATAGAAAGAGGTTACCTGAAGGAATAAGCCAGCATTAGTTTGCTAAAAAAATATTAATCCACTCCACAGTTATTAAATTTTGAATTTCCAAGTTCTGAGCATGCTCAGTTCAGTTTTTTGAACTGGTGTATAAACTGCGGCAAGGATTTGCCTCGCAAATAGGGATTTTGACAGCTTGCAAATGGACTTATAAAATCCCTGTTCATATGCAAAAATCCTTGTTCACAAGCCGTCATCTTGTTTTCAATTTTTTGGGCAAACAAAACCTTGTAACTTGGCCCAGGGATATCTTCTGTGGAGATGAAAGTAGGGGTTTTGTTCAGGGCAACACCCTCTACAAACCCATGGCTTTGGTTTCCTTTAGTTTACTCAAGAAATGTCCATTTTTAAATTTTTAAATCCTTGTTCGCCACTTGCTTCCGATCCTTGTTCGTGAGTTGCCAGAATCCTTGTTTGCGAGCCAATCCTTGTTCGTGAGCTGTCAAATACCCTGTTCATGAGGGGGAGACCAGATGGCACTATCTTGTGAACAAAGTTTCCTCTTGAAAATTTTGACACCTCACGAACAGGATTCGGCCCATGAATGGGGATTTTGACAGCTCACGAACAGGAGTTCAAAGAGGTCCCTGTTTGTGACTTCAATCCTGTTCGTGAGGTGTCAAAATCCTTGTTTGTGAGAGGATGCCAAGATGGCCCTACCTTGCAAACAGGGACTGGCTCATGAACAAGGATTTCGAAAGCTCACAAACAGGGATTTTTAAAGTTTGCTGTTTCTTTGCCACTTCACTGCAAAGAAACGGTTAGGACTTTTGACTTTACGTTTGCAGGGTAATGTCCCAGAGATGTGACTTATGCTGGTTTGGTGTAACAATTTGCATTGGCTCCATAGTTATGGCATTCCAAAGTTGAGAAATATCCTATAGGATAACACTGTGGCGAATGCGGTGCATTTCGGTGCCTACATCTCGAAAACAGTTTGAGATATGGATTTTCATTAAGCGTAGGTTAGTAACTTTTAGGTATACTAAGCACATGTGTAGGTTACCAGTCCATGATTACAACTGCAGTGAAATTGTTTTCAAAGTTGATACGGTTACTGAGATATTGTGCCATTTGCAGCACAAGGCTTTCTTGGAATGTGTATAGGGCCGCGCTGCATCTCTACAATTATAGGTAGGTGGGAGCAAGGGTGCTTCTATATATGGATATGATTATACAGTAATCGGACTGCTGGGCCATCCATTATACAATACTTGGGGAGAAGACAGTTCATTACAATGTCTGTGCACTTATGGATAGATGGGCCCTGTGCTCAAAAAAACTGATACCATGGGAGTGCAGGGCTATATGGATTCTGTTATGCAGTAATGGGACTGCTGGGCCATCCAATATGCAATACTGGGAGTGCAGGGCTCACACAGTGAGATAACATTTCATTACAATGTCTGTGCACTTATGGACAGAAGGGAGTGCAGGGTCCATAGGGCCCTGTGCTCCCAAAAACTGACACCATGGGGCCCTGTGCTCCCAAAACCATATATGGGAAAGGTTACACTTTCTCAAAAAGTAAGGAAATTCATTGCAAAAAACTCTGTTAATGCATCAGTTAGGGTTGAAGTGACAAAAGTAGGGAAATGAGGCATTAGGGTTGACACCCTAACACCTCTCACACCCTACCACCCCACCCCATCCCACCACTCCACAGACCAACAGGTGATGGGTTGTGCCTTGGGAGTTATCGAGCCTAGCTCTCACCCCATTCTCCTATACTATACTGTATCATGTCACCTTTCTTATACATGGAATGGGGTGAGAGTTAGGGCCGACGACCCCAAGGCAGACCCTGTCACCTTTTGATCTGTGGATGGTGGGAGTGGGGTGGAATGGAGTGGTAGGTGTGGGGGGGTGTTAGGGTGTTAACCCTAATGCCTCATTTCCCTACGTTTGTCGCTTCAGCCCTAACTGATGCATTAACAAAGTTTTTTGCATTGAATATACTATATATATATATATATATATATATATATATATATATATATATATATATATTATTTATTTAGTTAAACATCAGTTTAGAAACCTTTGAGCCAGAGGCTCATTTACAAAGGTACCTCGTCACAAAGAGGACATCAGAACAGTAGTACAAGGGACACAGTACTTACAAACAAAAAGTTACAGTTCAATTACAATTTTGTTACAATAGAATACAAACTCCAACGAAGCAAAAGATAACAAAAGGTGCAAAACTTATGGTTGGGGACAGCTGGTGGGGGTAGAAGGGAGGAGATAGGGAGGAGGAATTAGTAGGGAAAGGAAGGGGGGGCTCAGTGAGCATTGTCAAACAGAGTATATATATATATATATATTTTTTTACACTAGGCTAGCGGCAGTTGCATTCTGAGAGCTAAGCAGGAGATTTCTGAGCCTGGGCTAAAGCAAGCTAAGGTTAGTGAGTTTGAGACACTGGCAGGAGGAGTTATACCAGTGGGGCACGCAGTGGGGGAATGCCCTCTGACCTTGAGAGGTCCTGGCTCTCGGAATAACTAGGGTAGCTCTTGGCAGGCTGCGGCGTGATCAGGAGTCGGTGCAGTATGGCGATGGAGTTGGATAGGCCTATGGGGATAGGCCAGCTTTAAAGGTGAGCTGGCATGTCTGATACATGAGTCGCTCTTCCAGGTTGGAGTAGGGTAGCCAGGGTGTACAGCTCACATGTGTGAGTGAGTCTGGGAGCACCAGTGATAAGTCTGCAGGCCTTATTAACTGTGAGGCGAACCTTGTTGAGGCAGTCTGATCTGCTGAGCCATAGACCGGAAGGCCATAGTCAATGAGAGACATGACAGAGGAGGTGACAGCCAGGAGGGAGGGCATCAGGAGGGAGGCATTTCTTGTGCCGGTAAAGAATGCCTAGCCGTGATTTGGCGACAGAATTTAGGGCAGATATATCCATGGAATGAAAGTGCAGGGTCAAAGGTTATACCAAGATATTTATAGGACTGCACCTGGTCAATGACGAGATTGGGTGTGGAGTGGACAGCTAAGGAAACTTGCTGTACTTATTTTGGGGTGGGAGAAGAGCATCGTTTTGTTTTCTTAAGGTTGATAACAAGTCAGTGCTCAGTGAACCAGGTATGCTGAGTCAAAGACTACTTGGAGGGAGTTCTGTAGCAGCATGGGGTCATTGTGGAGGCAACGAGAACAGCATCATCAGCATAGAAGCATCTTACCATACAACTGCTGGGTAGGGAGTTAAGAAAGAGTGAGAATAGTAGGGTCCAGAATTGAGCCCTCGGCACCCCAAGCGAATGGGGCGTGTTTCAGAGAGTACCGCTGACTTTCCACATTGGGAGCGGGCGGAGAGATAGCTGGTGCACCAGGAAACAGGTCCTGAGGCAAAGCCTATTAGGTCGAGGGTGGAGAGCAAAGAGATGCAAACGGTATCGAATGCTTTAGACAGGTCAATGAATATAGCACCAGCCAGGGCACCAGAGTCCAAGGAGGCATGGAGGAAGTTGGAAAATTCCAGGAGTGCTGTATTGGTACTATGACCTGCTCTGAACCCGTGTTGTTCAGGGCAGAGAACATTGTACTTACAGAGGTACTCAGAGACTTGGGACACCACAATTTTCTCTAACGCCTTAGAGAGGGGGGAGAGGATTGAGATGGGTCGGTAGTTACCTGGAAGAGTCCTGTCACCACCTTTATGGACAGGGGTAACTGTGGCAATCTTCCAGGCAGAGGGGAATTGTCTGAGACAGAGTGATTTGTTGAAAATACACGTAATAGGTGAGAGGACCTGATCCAGAACCTGGCGTAAAGGCAGGGGATCAAGTGAGTCATTACCGATGGTGTTACCTTTTAGGGCTTTTAGCAAGTAAGGCCTAGCTTCTTGCATGGTGACAGGACGCAGGTGGAAAGAGGGGCAGGCAATGGGTGGTGGTACAGATGGAGGAGGTGGACTGAAAAAGTTACCAGGAAGTACTGAGCTAAGGTCGGTAAAGGAGTTATTGAGGTGGGTGGCAATGAGGGCAGGGTCAGAGGAGACGGTACCATTGATGCTGAGAAGAGAAGGAGAGGGGGACTGGGAGTGACCATTCAGTTGCTTGATGTTGGCCCAGAAGCACCTGGGGTTCCCCCCAGGAGGAGGTAAGAGAGGCTTGGTAGTATTCCGCCTTTGCTTTGCGGATGGCCCAGGTGCACTGGTTGAGGGCGGCAGCATAGGACTGCCTGTCAACTGAACGGCCAGTAGCAACAGCAAGGTGCCAAAGATTGTCACGTTGCTTAAGTTGCCACAGTAGGGCAGGGGTGATCCAAGGGGCATGTTTCACTTTGGGCCTCCTAGCAGTTATGGGAGCAAAGATATCACAGGCAAAGTTGAAAGTGCTTATAAAGAAGGCCAGGGCCAAGTCAATGTTGGCTGCCCTCGTCAGAGGGGACCAATCAGTGTGGGCAAGGAAGCGCTTAAGGCCTATGAGTCCCCCAGGCCTAAGCCGCCTTCGAGAGGTGGTTTTGACCGGGGGATGAGGGCTGAGGGGTTTCCCAGTTGAAAAGCACAAGGGAGTGGTCACTGAGGCAGTCAGGGAGGATTTGGATGTTGTGGATGCGGATTGGCCTGTTGGTGAGGACCACATCCATATAGATATAGATATAGATACAGAGAGAGATATATATATATATTGAAGTGGAAAATGCTGACTCGGAAGCCTGACCTGCACTACATTGCTTCTGATTAGATATGGCAGCTTGACAGTGTGAAAAAGATTTATACCTTAAGTTTATTGAAGTATCTGATGCAACATTGTACTTTACACTGCTAGTCTACTCCATTCCAATCATCATGTGATGGTTTTATGCCAGTTTGTTGCTTACAGAACATGATTCAGTTACTAAACAAAACAGCTGACTTAAACAGCTTGGGCCTCCAGTATACTGGAGAATTGCTTTCTATTTCTGTCAAACTACTTAGCTACTTGGTGTTCTATTAAAACTCCAGTTAACAATTTGTTTCCTGTTCAGTCCCCCTTTTACCCCAGCAGTGCACCACCACCATCCCCTTGCTGCCACCTTACCTCCACTGTAGGGCTACTACTTTCTCCAATGCAATGGTCACTGCCTTCCACCACTTTGAGTCCCTGAGGCTGTCCAAGTGGATGGGATCCTGGAAGGAACATTGCTGTCCTGATGGCAGTTGGGAGGAAGACCAACAGTGAGGTCCCTACATGTGACATCAGCTAAGGGGCTACATAGGCTTTAGCTTTCAGCCTCATGCCAGTGCCCCATTGAGCATCAAGGAGGGGCCTGGGAAGGTAGGGGGTCCACTGCATACGAATCCCACCCCTTCCAGACCACCAGAGGGCAGTCATGCACCAGTAATTGTTGCATATCCATGCCAGAAGCAGCACTGCTCCCCTGGGGAGAGCATCCAGCCCTACACATGATGAGCAAGCCCACTCACTCCCAGGCCATTTGAGCCAGCCTGTTATTTTTTTCCATAGAGATTTTTCTCTTGTGTCCTATTCCCTGGGATATGCCCTATTCAGGCCAGCATTCTCTAACTCCCCCAGTCCTTATTAACCCCACATGTACCCCATGGCTTCCCCTCCATGGCAGCAACTGCAGGGGGATGGCTGTCCTCCCCATGAGACAGTCCACTGTGTTAACTAGGATCCCATGCATGCAGGCACTAGGACCAAGGGGAATCCTGGAGGCCAAACCATCACATGGATGGACATGGGTGTTTCTGCACTTTTTAGATTACTCCCACCTCTCTTGACATGAGCACAGACTTCTAGGTGACTTCACATGCACACAGCATGTCTCTGCAGCAGAAGCAAGATTCCTGTCAAAACTGCAGTGGTCGCTATGCACTTGGTGCATGTCTACCCTCCCCAACTGAGGCACGCTGCGACGTAGCAAGCTGTCCCATCCTCAGCTGCCTCCCAGTGCAGTTACTCGAGATCAATCCCAATCCCATGTCACCTGCACAGTAGTATAACATATTGCCACTGGGCCATCGAGTTGGACCTGGTCCAGCCAGTTTTTTTAATGAATGGTAGAGAACAGGCTACCAACCTTAGTCAGTTTGGGGCGGTCATAAGGCAAGTGTTTCTCCATAGTGCAGATCAGAATTCGGTCTGAAAACCCCTCTTGCCTTAGTGTTTCTGCGCATACTAATCCAGCAGGACCTGCAGCAAGAGAAAAAAAATAAATTAGGAAGACATGGGTTGGACCACACATAATGGTGCAAGCGGGCAAACACAGGTCAGCATCTGGCACTGAAGCCATTACCATATGGTGAACCTGTGTAACAATGCTAGATGCAACTGTGGTAGAAGCATAGGTCAGGAAGCATAGGCAAACCAGAAAAAGTTGTAACATTTGTAAGTAGTGATTTATTATTATTAATAACAATTAAAATAAAGTTGTAGAAGATAGCATTTCTCAAAGGCAGTTCACACAAAAAAAGTCCTTCTTCTGAGAGTCTCTTTTTAATTTAAATCTCAATCTCTCTCTCTCTCTCTAACTGACCAAATATTTCTCTCTTTTATAAGATGTTTTCCCATGGCAATCAAATTATGCATCCTGTTCTTGTTCAGCTATAGCTCCTGTTTTCACACAATGTAACAAAACGTTGTCACTGCCCTTCCTGTGACCAGCCTGAAGAGTACATCTAGACTTCTTAACAGGTGCCACCAATTAATAATTAATGCATTCTGTTCAGAGCTGGCTTTTTGCTGACAATTCTGTCAACAAGCTTGTGAAGGTCAAAATGTTTCTCAAGGTCAGCCCCCTGTGTTCCAAATTGCTAACTTTTCTAACAAACCCAAGTAGCTGCCTGCAGTCATTTCAACAATATAAGTATATGCATTTCAAAACTAGGGGATCCAAGTTTCACATAATGGTTCACATATATGTTTTTAAACACAGAGAAGCAAGGGGAAAAAGAAATAATAAAAACAGCAAGAGAAGGGAGGGAGATAACAGGGGGAAATTGTGGGACCACTGGAGTGGTCAATTCCTAGGTGCCACAAGGAAATCTGTGCAATCAGACAGGCAAGAAACAGACAAGTGGCAGAGTAGGACAGGAGAAAAACAGATAAGTCATTTCAACTCTCTCTGCATAACATATGGGACAGGATCTTAACCCAACCCTGTCACAGCAATCAAAAGAAGATGGAGGATTAATAACAGGGGTGTGAATTTATTATGTTTGCCATATCAGGACACAAATTATGTCCTCTGAGAGAAATGAAACACAGAGTAGATAACAAAGGACCTGGCTATGACGACTAGGTATTTTATTTACTAAAGTGGCAGTGTGTGTGTGTGGGTAAGCAGAGCTTTACATGTTTTTCAGTGTTTGGTTTCAGCAGTTGCTTACCTTGTAGGTGAGGGGAGCAAGAATTAAATAGAGGCCCATAGTGGTTCTCTTGTATAGGTGCTCAGAGGTAGGATGGGAGTGGGAGTACTTTGGAATGGTGAGGCAACAGGAAGTGCTATAAAACTGGGTATTTTAAGCACTGATCATTTCATGTTAAATTAAATTTGTGCATTTTTGGACAATGGGCGCCATGTGCAAAATATAGCTAATGTGAAAATAACTCATTTCACAGAGTCGTGCAGTAGTGAGCCGGTGGTAATACATCATGCAGTATTGAGCCAAGCCACTCAAATAAGTGCCATGAGAGTAAGTGCCAAGGTTTAAGAGGGGAAAAGGAATGGCACACTGCTCTTGGTAAGTGGCATAGGTATTGTAAGTCCTGACCCAATCATTCTGCCAAGTGCAATCGTTTTGCCCCTCATCCCAATCACGCATCAGCTCACTCCATTTGTTTAGAGCAGCTACTGCTAGGACTCTGATCAGGTTGGATACATCGTGGGATGGGGGATGATTGAGTTAGCCAGCTGGACATTCTAGTCCCAGCCAAATAATGTACAGGGGCAGAAAGGGGGAGCCTGAACTATATTATGGCATGCTTGACATTGGAGGGGCTTGGGAGGGGGGATTCTTTAAACTATGCTGTTGGCTTCTGGCATAGTCCAAGAAGCTGGTATATTCAGTTTTTTTTTTTACTTTAAGGGACTTATGGACAAGAAGGAAGATGGAGTTGGCTGTGAAAATACTGGTATGGGGAGGGGTGGCCAGGAGACTACCTCATGTCTCCTAGGGAGGAGGAGGAAAATACATTTTTTTTGTTTAGCTTTTATGCACCAAATAACGAATATCAAAATAACAAACACCCAAATATTTGTCCCCCGAATACTCATATTTGGTCAATTATTCGGAAATAGGTAGTCACACAGCCATAACAATGAACTATTAACTATTGACCATAGTTTCTTTGAAGATATTTTCCTCCAAAAATTGTTGACAGTGCAATGAACGATTTTAAATGCTGGGAACTTTCTGAAGCTGTTCATTGTCAATCAATCAATTAAATCTTTATTTATCCAGGCGAACAATGAAGAAATTCTGCGAGCTGATCAGTGTTGAAAAAATCCTGTAAGTCTCTTTATAAATAAATCTGTCTTTATGTGGGTAGGGAGGAGGATGTCATGAAAACACAAGGAGACAGAACACGCACAAAGAAGGCTGGCATTGCTGCGGTACGAAACCACGCTAGAAAAACACAAATGGCATAGCACACAGAATGCAGCTCTAATACCAGATGCAGAATTGATGCAAAAAAACAACACAGGGCTTTCATTAACATACAAACAGATGAGACTGCACAAGTTGTCTCTCCTGTAATGTCCACCTTGTGCAATTTCACCTGTTTGTGCTTTAACAAAAGCCCTTTTTAGGGCTGCAGTTAGGTGGAGCCTGCAGCCCTATTGCATCAACTCTAAAAATGAGCTACAGGATTAAGACCATGGAACACTTTTTTTGGAGTTTTGAAATGGTCCTTCCACCTTTTTGCAGCCCTTCAATTTAACCCTTGCAGTGCTGCAGACTGAACATCCATCCAGAGCTCAATCAAATAGATTCATTCTAGTTATTTTGGCAGCCTTGGGATTAAGAAACAAATGCTCTGGAGAATCACCTGTCCTCCCCAATCTTGTAGTGCTTCAGTGAGTACAAGAAACACATCTTTTCTTTTGAATCCAACTTGGTAAACAGTATTTTTAGAGCTAATACAAGAGGGCTGCATACAGCCATCTTGCTGACTGTAGCTGGAAAAATGGAACACCATGGCACACATTTTGGGAGTTTTCAGTGTATCCTTCTACCTTGCCTGCAGTATATAGCACTGTTTCTAGAGCCCCTTAAATAATTGTGCCTCTTAAAAGAGCTTAAGGCAGTAATGGCTGTAATTTCTATTGAAACACATTCATCATTTCAAGGGCATGTGTGATAAATAGCTATGGAATAGCTAACTTCCATAAACAATGAAAAGATTATTTATTTTTTATGGCACTTCTTTTCCTACACTTTAGCATATTAACCTGGTTCTGTAGTATATGTGTTGATTTCCTGCAAAATGTGCCTTTAAAACAAATATATTTATAATAATTAGATAGTTAATGAGGTTGTGTGCCTTTTCTGGTATTTTAATGATTTCAACTCCCCCTTTTCTCAGATTACCTTGCAATACATTTGAGTCTTAACCTTTGATTATTCTGGTCATTAATATTCAGCTGTCATGTGTGCTTTTATATACATAAAGGTTGACATTTTATTTTCTCCTTCAGTACCATAAAGGCATTGTGTTTTTGAAGAGTTTTTTGCAAAGTCCTCACCTTTTTCATTTAATTTTTCTGTCCAATGTCCACCTCCACATTAACATTTTTTATTTCTATTTGATCAAGTTTCACAGCATGTAAGGCTAGCAACAATGGCAGCTCCAGCTTCTGTTGGTTACCAGGGCACTGGCTGGGCACTACAGTTGGAAGCCAGGGCACCTATTGAAACTGGAATGGAAAGCATATGTGCATATTCATGCTTGCTTCCTGGAGTATTTAAACTAATGATGAATGTTATGTTTCTAAAAATAAAACTGCAAATTCCATTTTCTTTTTTTACAGGGGATGGCCCTGCTTCTCCTGTCTTGGGGGTTGGGGTATGGATAGCCCAGCTTCTCTTGGCTTGGGATGGATGTCTCTGCTTCTCCTGGCTCGGGGGGGGATGACCCTGCCCCCTGCTTTCTCTAGCAGGAGAAGCTGGGCCACATGACCCAGAAGATATGGCCACCCCCCCAAGCCAGGAAAAGCAGGGCCACCCCTAAGCCAGAAGAAACAGGAGATATCCTTCCCCAAGCCAAAAGCAGCAGAACCAGCCTCAGCCCCCAAGCCAGGAGAATCAGGGCCCCACAAGGAAAAGCAAAGCCATTCCCCCCAGGGCAGGAGAAGTAAAGCCTTCCCATCACCCCCCGAACAAGAATAAATGGCCATGCCAACCTTTTACAGCAGGTATCCACCTGCCAAAATGGTGCTCAACGGATTGGCCACCCGCAGTGGTAGGCCAGGAGATCGAGGGCCATGCATTCTCTCTCTTGAGTCTCTCCCCTTCCCTCCTCTCTCCACAGTACTGAGACATTTTCAAATAAACCCATCCACTTACTTTAATGAAAAGGCACAAGCAGTCAGAACCCTGTCACTCTGGTTCTGCAGGCAGTTTCTTTCTTGGCTGTTTTTGCTGCTGGCAGGACTTTTATTTGAGGGTCTGACTCTGTGCTACAGCTACTTGCTGGGCAGGGTGGCTAGCTGGTGCTGCACTCTCCCATTACTGACCAGTCTGTGCTCTAGTATTTTATGAAAAAGCACAGCATAGTACAGCTCTTTTAAGGTTAGCTATACTGCTGGGTTGGGTGGGGCCTTCTGTGCTGCAGCTTGCAAGCAATAGCAATGCAGTTCTGCTTTGGTAGGTATGGTCAGCTGGGTGACTCCTGATTCAGGCAGTTAGGCAGTCACCAGGAGCCAAGCCACAGTGCCACTCCCTGTCCCCAACACTGGGTGCCCAATTATGGGGTAGGGTGGTAAACTAAAATGAAAGCAAGTAGCCACTTGCTGCTCAACCCTGTTGCCACCAGACTTCCCCAATTCTGACACCAAGTGCCTAAACCTAGAGTCAGACAGTAAATGAAAAAAGTCAGCAAACAATGACAGCCAAACCCTGGTGCTGCCAACCCTATATTCTAACAGTAGGTACCCAGCCCCCCCCCGGTCCAACAGTCAATGAAAAAAAGTAAGCAGACAATGTGAACCCATCTCCAGTGATGATTTAGAAAGAAACATTAGTTGTTTTCTGCATTAATCTATTGTAACATTGCTCCCTGCTATTCATTGTACTATTGCACATTTGTGTATTTGCCACTTGTCAAATAAAAAGCAGTGTTATTCTATAGTCAGCAGTAAACATAGAAAAGCATAGGGGAATTCATAGGATGAATACTAAAATTAACAAAAGTGCAGTAGTACAATGAATATCAGGGAGCAACACTATCCCAGATTGGGGCAAAAAAAACTAATGTTTCACTCCAGAAGCAGAGTTTTATCAGAGTTAGTAACTTAATGCAGAAATGCCCTTATATTATGTGTCACTAGGTCTGAATAGCACATGTATGAACAGCGCTGTCAATAACAGCACCTTCCATACAGCACTATGCAGAACAGTGACAGGAACAAATGCGGCAAGTAAAGGCAATGCCACTGGTAGCAGTTACAAAGCACACTGATGACTGCTACCAGTCCAAACACTTATTTTAGTGGGGGGTCTGCCCCCACACCCCCTTTACTAAAATAATCAACTTTGAGTTGGAGTTGGATTACGGGAGAAAAACAACATTTTGAATGCCAGGATTAGAACCCTGATCTCCACCACCATTATGGCCAAGCTGCTCTATCTCTCAGTCCTCTCTGCCACGGGAGCAGCTCATCCCCCATTTTCAATTTCCCAGCCCTTGTCTTCTTCCTAGTACTATGGACAGCGACCTGGGTAGCACTTCTTGAACGGCACTGTTTACTCCGTGTCTTTAGAAACATAGACTTTGACGACAGATAAGGGCCACCTGGCCCACCTAGTCTGCCCATTTCCCTACCTACAGGATAAGCTGCAGATCCTAGTTAACCAACAGCCTATCTTTGTCTGTGTTACGCCATTTGGACATCGCTGTTTTCTCCTTTGCTATATTTTTAGCACTATTGTAACCGGTTATTATATTATCCACCACCAGTGAAGTGTACAAATAAAAAATTAAAAACAATGAATATGATACATCCTCAGGATACGAGGAGGCACTTATAAAATTACAACCGTCAATTAAGGTAATGAAAAGTATAATATCAAACCTGGTTTAAACTACCCAGAAAGTATATTTTCACAGTTGGTTAGTGCATGTAATTATAAAGAAAGCTTTACATATAAACTACACTATCAGGAAATATAAACCATATAGAAATCCATTTTGTGGATGTTGGAGTGAAGCAATGAGGATATAAAACTGACAGATATTCATTTCTATTCCTTGGATTACAGACGTATAAGGGGGATCTCTGCCTGGTATATAAGGCAATGAAAGACGACTTGATGTGTGAGTGTAGGATAAAGTAGGAGATTAATAAGAAAAGGAACAAGAGCACATAATCTGCAGATATGGGGGGATATATCCATTACTGTCCAAAGATCTAAATGGTTTAATCAGAGGGTGATATTATGTTGGAACAGCTTACCTCATTGGGTAGTGAACAGTGACTCACTGATCTCTTTTAAGGGAGCACTTGATAGATATACAGTATGGGAGATGACAAACGGAGGTACTACCACTGATAAGTGGCGAGTTATTAATGGGTCCAAAGTGGCGAGTTGTTAATGGGTCCAGTGACCTTAAAGACTCATAATCAACCTATGAACCTATGTTGAATCCTCTCAATACCTCTGAGAATGGGAAGACTGAGCTCATGTCCCATCTCAGCCTGCTGTTCCAGACGGACAAGCAAAAGGATGAGGAGCACTCACATATGCAGAAAGCACCAGGACCGCAAACATATTATTCAGAGTCCTTTATTTAACTACAGTGCATAGTGTAGCCACACATAGACAGCATAAAAAAGTGGCGGCTGAGCCTTTCTACAACTAACATTTCTCCTGATCCCTGCCAGGGATCATCACAGTGATTCACTCTGATGAGGTGAGAAGCGTAACTTTCACGAAATATGAATGTGGATATTATCTGTTAGATCCTTTCAGGTATTTCTGTTTTGAAAATGCAGCTTCTGCCTTAATAGTGGTATCTAAACAGAAAGCCCACCAGCAAATTTCTTTTTATTTTTAGTACTAAACACATTCTCTTTACTGCCACTGGAAATGTAAATAGTGGAAGAAATATGAAGAAACTGACAGAGGGAAGCTTACAAAGGATGTCAGCTGGCATTTTATGTGACTATATAAATATACAGAACTAAACGCTACATAAATTCACTGCGACTAAGCAAGTGGCAGACGGGGGCGGGGATTTATCAACGTAAAAAGGGGGCTTGGTTTGCACTCAGGAGTGGGAAGGTCAGTTTTCCTATGTGGGACAGTGTCCCACGGGGTGTAAAAAGTTGGGGTTATTGAAAATATGATGGATCATAATGGTCTACAGAGCCCATTTTCTTAAAGCAGCAGTTTTGTCATCAAAGAAGAAAAAAGGTGGGTCGGAATTGACAACCATCTGACATTTTTCACACTCCCCCACTCAAAAATGAATACGGACACAATTTAACTTGCTGCACTATGAGACCGCACTGTATGCCAAGCTGGTGTTTCTCAGCTTGACATACAGTATGTGTTCGCAAACAAAATCTTGGCACCACGTAATCACTGTGCAAGAAATCCTTTAATCTTTTTTCCAAAAGTGCTCCAGTGCTCAAATTCAAAGCAAGCAGTTGCCCAACAGACTGGACACACCTCGACCGGTTTCATACATAGCATGCGTCTTCAGGACATATATGTTGCATTCTTTTGGCAAGATCTTTATATAGTACCAAAACACATTTTCTTCACCTTATCCTCACTTCCATCTAATTGCACCCTAACCCCCTTTCTGCCCTGATGTCATGATATTTAGGGATTAAGTAAATATGTATCCAAATGTCCTCCCTGTGGACCAAGTTAAACTTTTTCAAGGCCCAAAAAAATAAGACTAGCAATGCATTCCCTGGCTTTGAATAAATTTAATACGGGGTGATATTATACCTTGCACAGTCGTGTGTTCTATGATTCTAGTATGTTCATCTATTAAAACAGCAGTGCAACAATCTAGCAAACATTTTGACCTATGCTATTTTATGCCATTTTAGATTGCTACTTACCTTCTGAGTTGTAGGATACCCTTATTTCCACAGTTTTAATCTGCTTTACTACTTTTTTCATGTCTGAAATAATAACAGGAGCACTTCTTTTAACCCTTGCTGTGCCACGGACTGATATAGCACCCTAAAATTCCTGTACGTTCTAATTCTTTCAGCAGCCTAAGGGTAAATACAGTGCGGACCAGGTCATCATCAGTATTTTTAGCTGTTTCTGTCTATCTGTTGTTTATATATCACTTCTGTTGTGACTACTGTTAACTATTATGCAGCAGGCAGTGCTCTCTGACCTTACAGAACAATAGTTCAAAAACAGCTACAAATACTGATGAAAACCTGGTCTAAGCCATATAAAAAGGATTGCTCCTTTCATTATTTCAGACATGAGAAAAAGTACTCACACAGACTCAAACTGTGAAAAGAAGGGTATCAGACAAGTCAGGAGGGAAGTGGCAATCTAAAATAGCAGAAAAATGTACAAGTCAAAACTGTCCACAGATTGTTGCAGTGCTGCTTTAAATGATGAGGCTATGTTGAAGTTTGCAAATGCGGACTCATAACTTTGGTAGTATTCAGTATTTTTACCACAACATTTCAACATAGCCATTTTGGTACAGCGGCTCATTAGTGTGACAGCTGTCATTTTTCAACTCCTGCCCAAAATGTATGTTTGCAGCCCAAAAGTTGATTTTGCAGTCCCTGCATGACATCCCCTTTAGGCCAGGAGTTGAACATTTTCTCCGCCCTTCTTTATGAGGCAGGTTCATCACAAGGCTGTGTTGAAAATTAGGTGCAAAAATATTTACAAAAAAATTATTTTGAATATTTTTAACCCAGATTCCTCTCCTACAGCCCTATTGGCTCTGGCCAGATTTTTTTTTTATTGCTTTTTACAGCAATTCTGCATTTTGTAGTTGATCTGTCTCATGAGTCCTCTCCACTTTACAGGGGTATAGGGAATAGCTGACTCTTACCGTACACAGTGTAGATAGGGGCAGCAGCCAGAGCAGGACTGAAGTCAGCGCCGGTAGCAGAATTTTTAGTGCCCTCCCCCCAGAAAACCAGAACCTCATATTCCCTGTCACCCCTGCCCTTCCCTCACTTTCTTGAATCATCCTTCTTCCTGTCTGTCTCTCACTATCATCACCTTGCACCACAAGCACTCCCAAGTCAATCTGCAGGCCAAGGGCAGAATCAAGTTGTGATCTCATGCCTTGTTGATGCTGTGCCACGTCTTACCACGCTCTTGCCTCACAGCCTGCCACAGTCGGCTCATACCTTCAGTCTGCCAGCAGAAGCTTCTCTCACCGGTGCACTCACGTTTTTTCAGATCCCTCTCCGTGATCTCTGGCAATGCTGCTCTCTCTCTCTCTCTCTCTCTCTCCTCTCCACTGTTAGACAAACCAACTCTCCAGAATGTCTTTGGACCCAAGGACATAAGTAGCACCACCATGAGTAAAGGCGGTTCCTGCTAGT
This sequence comes from Neoceratodus forsteri, assembly GCA_016271365.2. Lineage (NCBI taxonomy): Eukaryota > Metazoa > Chordata > Ceratodontiformes > Ceratodontidae > Neoceratodus > Neoceratodus forsteri. The sequence continues at coordinate 42,172,205 of JADMNL010000027.1, forward strand.
CCAGGGCACAGCCACACACCCATACTGCTTCAATCTGCCACTGCACACATCAATTTCCAGCAGCATGCTTATGCTTTTAGCCAGGCATATCCTGGAGCAGGCAGCGTTAGACAGAGGCTAACACAAAATAGTCCATCAGGGATTATGCAAATTATGTATTTCCATTTCCAGTTAGACCAGTACACTTGTTTTCCCAACAAGGCTTCTGGCTGACACCATTCAGCCTTAAAAAGGGATGATCAGAGTGATTTGCCAGTGTCCTGCAACTGAATTACGATTGGCATCAGCAGGAATCAAACCTCACAACATTCCAAAAAAAGTTGTTTCAGGACATAACATTCTTTAATAATCAACACATTTGCATGAAAACTAACATTTTGGCCCTCAGATATCATCTGTTCCTGATGCATTTTCTGCCCCGAAATCATAATCCTCTGCATAAGACATCAGAATAATTTCCGCAGTAACAGGTTGCGATATCATTAACATAGAATTATAACTCTATGATAGGAATAAGTGAGGGATGGCACATGACAGGGTGTGTGTGCAGTTATAAGGGGATAATGCATGCCTTGGATGGTTGTTAGGCAAGAGGCAGAGCCAAGTGTCACATCCACCCATGAAGCGCATTATTGCCTAATGTCCGCACACACTGGAGGGTGTTATCCCACTTCTAAAATGGGCTTTTATCTGTTTAAAAATACATAGAGCAGATGAGGTGTGTAGTTGTCAGAAAATGACCAATGATCATGTGATATGTTTTGACCAATCAGGTTACAGGATTTTCACGGTCCATTTATGTATATATATATATATATATATATATATATATATATATATATATATATATACACACACACACACACATATGCAACACACATATATATATAGGCAATATGAGCAGATGAAGTCAAAGGGAAAGAGTCTGTTTTACAGAAAATGTCTTCAGTAACAAAAAATGAAAGCTCCTGAAATTCATATTGTGGTGGGATTTTTGAATAGCTGAGTACTTCTGATGGCAAGTATTATTTTTTTGTTTGCGTTTTTATGGAAATCATAAAATGTCTTTAGTTAAATTAGGTCAACAGTTCCTGTCTAAAAATAATCATCAGCATTATTCACATAGGACCTCTGTGATTGGCTCTTGCTTCAAAAACCAAGGAGAATCATAAACTCTTCTAAGCACACATTAATAGAATGAAAAAATCAATGTATACTATAGGCCCTTTTAAAAAGTCAGATGGGGATACAGCAAATGATGAGGAAATGGCTGATATCCAAAATAGTTATTTCTGCTCAATATTTAACACTTCAAATAATATAACCAGTCCTCTTAATTCCTCACCTTCAGTATTGGGTAAAATCAAAGTTGAAGTTAAAGACATAATGGAACGTCTGAACAAACTAAATATACATAAATCTCCTGGTCCAGATAACATTCACCCTAGAATTATGGCAGCATTAACAGAAAATGTGGCACCTCCACTAACATACGTTTTCCAAAAATCCCTAGATCTGGGTAAAGTAGTCCAAAGTTGGAAAGACGCAGTAGTAGTAGTACAGATTCCAAAGAAAAGCCCTAAGATGAACAAAGAAAACTTTTGTCCTATTAGCCTTACCTCCATGATATGCAAGATCTTAGAAGGTATAATAGAAGATAAGATTTTGATTCATTTGGAAAGCATGAAATTGATAGACTCTACTCAACATGGATTTATGAAGTCCCGCTCATGTCAGACCAATATGTTGATCTTCTACGAGAGAGTGAGTAAAGCCTTGGATGAAGGGGATGCGGTGGACGTGGTCTTTCTTGATTTTTCCAAAGCATTTGATAAACTGCCATACGATGAGTGGATAACTACGTTAGAAAAAATAGAATTGGATGCTAATTTGTTAAACTGGATTACATCACGGTTGATAGGGAGGAGACAGAGGGTAACTATAAATGGAACCCTATCAGACTGGGCAGATGTGACAAGTGGGGTTCCTCAGGGTTCCGTTTTGGGACCCTGTCTTTTTAAAATATATATATATCCTCACTTAAATGTGACCAAGATAATATTTGGCTAACCAAGTTTGCCGAAGATTGTAGAATTGGGGCAATAGTTAACAATAGTGAAGATGGTATTATCATGCAAAAAGACCTTAAAGACATAGGCAATTGGACAACTAAATATAAACTGGAATTGAATGTGAACAAGTGTACCATAATGCACTTGGGAAATAAGAATCCCAGCCTACCATGTAACATGCTAAATAAAACATTACCTATCACCAGTGAATGGCAGAGAAAGGGGAGATACTGTTGATGGGAGACCTGAATATGCCCGATGTTAACTGGAGCACATTTGCTACAGCCTCATCCAAGAGCAGGGACATTCTTGATGCCCTACAGGTGGCAGGCATTAGACAGCTAGTTTCGGAACCCACTCGTGAGGGAGCAATCTTAGACCTCGTGACTCTCAAAGCGGGGGCAGTGAGAGGATCTCAGATCTAGAAGTGGGTTGCCATCTGGGGACAAGTGACCATCAAACAGTGTGGTTCACGTTAAACTCAGCTACAGAGTCAAGCCATACAAAAGTGAGGGTACTGGACTTCAGGAGGGCTGACTTTGGCAAGATGGGAGAGTGCCCCAGAAAAGCACTAGCAAACAGGCTAGAAGGAGGTGTGGAGCAACAATGGGGAATTATCAAACTGCCATCACAGAGGCAACAAGCCTTTGTGTGAAGCAAATAAACAAATCAAAGCGAAAGAAAAAGCCACTATGGTTCTCAAAGAGGTGGCTGTGAAAGTCAGGAAGAAAAAGATAGCATTCCAGAAGTATAAGAAAACACAGAAGGAGCAGGACAGAGAGCTGTACCAGTTAAGGCAGAAGGAAGCAGGGAGGGAAGTCAGAATAGCAAAGGCCCAAACTGAGGAAAAGACAGCTAACTCAGTTAAGAAGGGGATAAAACCTTTTATAGGTACATCAGCGGTAGAAAGACAAAGGGAGGGATAGCGAGGCTGAATAGAATGAACAGTGGGTGGGCAGAGGGGACAGTGAAAAGCAGGAATACTGAGACGAATATTTCTGCTCAGTATTCACAAGAGGAGGAAGTGCCTAATCCAATTAGCAGAAGCACTCTTGATAGAGGTCGATCCAGTCCTTTCACAGAAGAAAGGGTTCTGCAAGAACTCCTAAAACTGAAGGTGGACAAAGCAATGGGTCCTGATGGAATTCACCCAGAATTCTAAAAAATTAAGGGAGGAACTAGTGAAACCACTGGCTACTCTTTTTAATAAATCATGGGAGGATGGTGTGGTACCCGAGGACTGGAGGAAGGCGGATGTGATTCCACTTCACAAAGTGGGTCCAAGACAGAGGCAGGAAACTACAGACCTGTCAGTCTGACCTCTATGGTAGGAAAGTGATGGAGTCACTTCTGAAGGAAAGAATAGTCAGTACCTAGAGGCCAGTGGAGCACGGGACCCAAGGCAGCATGGGTTCACAGCGGGAAGGTCATGTCAGACGAATCTAACAGATTTCTTTGACTGGGTGACCAAAGTAGTAGACCAGGGAGGGGCTGTGGACATGGCCTACCGAGACTTTAGCAAGGCATTTGACACAGTCCCACACAAAAGATTAATAGTCAAATTAACTAGCCTGGCAGTGGGACCCAGGGTGGTAGCCTGGGTAAAACATTGGCTGGACAACAGCACATAGAAGGTAATTGAAAATGGAGTCCACTCTGAAGAAAGGGGGGTTACTAGTGGGGTACCGCAGGGTTCAGTATTGGGTCCAGTCCTTTTTAATGTCTTCATCAGTGACATTGCAGAGGGACTGGAAAGAAAAGTATGCCTTTTTGCAGATGACACAAAGATCTGCAACAGGGTTGATACACAAGGAGGCGTGGAAAGGACGAAAAGGACTTGGCAAGGTTGGAGGAATGGTCAGAAGTATGGCAGCTAGGATTCAATGCAAAGAAGTGCAAAATAATGCACCTGGGAAACAAGAACCTAGGGGAAGAATATACAATGGGTGGGGAGGTAGTAATAACAACAAAAAAGGAAAGGGACCTGGGGGTAATCATATCAGATGACCTTAAGGTTAGTAAGCAATGTGAGAAGGCAGTAGGGAGGGCTGGGGGTATACTGGGATGTATAGGGAGAGGCATCATCAGCAGAAAACAGGAAGTTGTTATCCCTCTGTACAGACAGTTGGTGAGACCCCATCTGGAGTACTGTGTCCAGTTCTGGACACCCCATCTCCGCAAGGACATAAACAGGATAGAGGCAGTCCAGAGGAGGGCAACTAAAATGGTGCAGGGTCTGCAAGAGAAGCTGTATGAGGAGAGACTAAAGGAGCTTAATATGTATACCCTTGAGGAAAGAAGGGAGAGGGGGGACATGATAGAAACTTTTAAGTACCTCAGTGGAATCAACAAAGTCCAAGAGGGCAGCATCTTTCAGAAAAAGAGACTTGCAAGAACAAGGGGACACAATTTAAAGATAGAAGGAGGGCGGTTCAGGGGCAATGTGAGGAAGTATTATTTCACAGAGAGGGTAGTGGATGCATGGAACAGCCTTCCTGAGGAGCTTGTAGGGTCTAAAACTGTGGGAGAATTCAAGAATGCATGGGACAGACATAAGGCAATTCTTGTGGGGGGTAGGAAGAAATAGGCTGTTGGTTAACTAGGATCTGCGGCCTATCCTGTAGGTAGGGAAATGGGCAGACTAGATGGGCCTAGTGGTCCTTATCTGCCATCAAAGTCTATGTTTCTATGTTTCTATGTTTCAGTGAGGAACGCGACCTAGGGATAACTATAACCTCCGACCTCCATTTTAGTTCATGTTGTAGAATCACTACTAAAAAAGCCAATCAAAAACTAAATTGTATACTACAACATATTAAAAGTAGAGATAAAAAAGTCATCATTCCCTTATATCAGGCTTTGGTGTGGCCCCACCTGGAGTATGGTGCACAAGTTTGGGCACCATACAAAAAAGGGAGACATTGTTAAATTGGATGGGATGCACAAAAGAGCTACATATTGTAATATGATATATTCTGAGAGACTTACACACTTGGACATGTTTACCCTACAATATAGGAGACTGAGGGGGGGGATATGTGTATGACCTTTAGAGCACTACATGATAAATTATTGTGGTTAGATTATGGCCTTAGACTAAGAGAATCCGCACACAATACTAGGGGACATCCCTTTCAAGCAGAAGCAAATAGATGGAAACTTTTAAAAAGAAAATCTTGGTATAGTCAGAGTGATTAAGCAATGGAATTGTTTACCACATGATGTGGTTGCAAGCAACACAATGGAACCATTTAAAATAAGGCTGGATACCTTTTATCCAAACAAGTATGCAACATTTTAACTTAAGGCAAGCAACCAAAGGACAAAAGTCTATTTTTATGATTGATATTCCTATGAATCGTATGAATCCTAGCCTAGTGATCTATAATCAGCAAATGTGGCTTGCCATTCTTCATGAGGCTGATTTACAGCAGAGCTCCAATAAGGGAGAGACAAGGGTTAGACATTCAAAAAGTGGTCAAACATTGAACGTGATTACATGAAGCTGACACTACACTATGCTATCCCTTGCTACAGAGTTTGCATGTAGTTGACAACATGCTATGCTACAACATGCTCTGCTACACCATGCTACACTGCAGAGTTTAAATGTAGGTGACACTCCACTGTGCTGCACCTTGTTACAACTACAGGGTTTACATGTAGGTAACATTACACTGTGCTACGCCTTGTTACACTACAGAGTTTACACGTAGGTAACATTACACTATGCTAAGCCATGTTACACTACAGAGTTTACACAGGTGACACTTAAGCGATCAGGCATGACCAGGGCCCCGTGTTTACTGCGGCAAAGTGGACCCACATTCTGCGGTAGGACCTCATACTTTCTGCGTCAGAACAACTGCTGATTCTGCGGCCATTCTGCAGCAGATAAATTGTGGTTAAACAGCATACCTTCAAGGGGATTAAGTCTTAGTTTACCCTTTGACTGCCTTCGTGCAACCACTCCACTACACTGAAAGTGGAACAGCAGGCCATTTAACAGTATGTGGTCTTCTTATCACAAATATTAAACTGCAATAACCCAAACCTGGTGTTCTCTTTTAATAAATGCCCCCCATCCAGAAATTTGAAGGCTCATCTGTTTTTCTGCACACTGGTGGCTTTTGCTGTTCTTCTAGGTTATAACTGGAGGAGGACAGAAACATTCGGCTAAAACTACGCAGAAGGCAACACCTGCTTGGATTTCATCTAGTTTATATTTACAGTTAGTTGAAATAGAGAGACTCCAACTTGAAAGCTATTTTATTTTTTTCTGATTTTGATCAACGTTCTTTTAGATTATAATGTTTTAAAACAGGAATACCCCAGCTGTCTTGCAACAAACGTGTTGAATGCAGTGTGAAAATCTATGTGTTTTGGGGGGGGGGATTTTCTTCCTATAATAGTGACGGGGGGTGTTACTTGCAGTATCTGTATGATTTGTTGACTCCTGATTTTTCTTTTGGGGAACACACTAAAAAATGCAAGCAAGTCATTGTTATTAAACTGGAGTAACCTTGGTTAGCATGTTCTCTTCTCCTCGCAACTCAGGGGGTTGTGGTATTCTTCAGTCAGTGACCCTCATTTCACTTGTGTATAGCAGCAATCAACACACCTCTCCATTCTGATTTTTTTCCTTATCTGCTCGCTCCAGTTCTAGTATACCCTGGTCTCCAACTCTACTGCAGCTGGGCAACTTGACCCTCCTTAAGAATTGAGCTTGATGCCACCACTTAGACTGCAGGTTCAAATCTGCCATGAAATTACTCTCACACTTGCAGGTACAGATCTGCAGCCCACAAATCAAAACTGTGATCGATGTCCATCAGTGGGGACTGAGTCTTCTTCCCAGTCTGCTGCTAGCCACACGTTTCTGCAATCAGCTGCTCCTCCAATACCTGCCACCACACCAACATTGATTCCACCTCCATGTGCACCACTGAATCTTCTCTCTTCTTGACTACTGCTCGCCGTTCTCACAGTTCTTCCTTCCAAATTCATCTTCCAGGGATTCAGCATGCACTGTCAGCAGTCTCGCAGTGAAAAACTGACATGGCTGATCTAGCCACACATACACAACAGCAAATCATAACTGCTGTGAACCTAATCAAACTCTGCTACTCTTGCGTCAATCTCCCCCGCATAATACTGGCTGGACTGAGTTATGTAACAAAAGCCAGCATGAGTCAAGATGTTATGCGGCCACTAGCTTTTCAGCTTTGTAGCGGGCGGCATCAGTTTGTTGCTCCTTCTAATGAGTATGCATGCCATGCCATACTTAACACATCAGTAGCTATGCCCTTTCCTTGTGTCACTGTACAGCATAGTTAAGATTTCTGAGGCCATATGGCTGTTTTTCTTGATTTCTGCAGCCAGTACTGATTTCTGCGGTAAGCCCTGATTTCTGCGACCACTGCTGCAACTGCAGAATCACAGAAAACACGGGGCCCTGGGCATGACAGGGTGCGTGTTGTTGTGTAATAACATTATACCTTGGGAAGGCTGAAGCACGAGACTGCAGGCTGAGTGTGTCCAGCACCTGAAACGTAACAGTATTACACAACAACACATATCCCTGGAGTGTCTTATTGCTGTTGTACAATGGCTTTTTTTTTTATAAAATAAAAGACATTGAAAATAAATTTTTGTTACAGTTTTAAGCTGTTTTTTGAATGTGGAAGCATATTTAAAAATAAATAAGTTCCTTTTTTTCTTCACCAGGTGGTGCTGCATCTTACTGGATTGCCTGTGCTTGTCTCTCTCGTGCATCCTCCCCTGCCCCCGGCTATGCCTCTCTCGTTCTCCTCCTGCCCCTGATCAGGAAGCTTTTGATTTAACCCTGAGGGAGACTGTTTCAGTTTTATATTAAAATAAATTTAATAACTGCTGTAGAAATGCCAGCGATTAGTGAGTAGCTCATGTGAGAAGATGCGCTGAAAGGGAAAGTGACTGAGAGTGGAGTGGCTTGCTTTCCCATTTCTCTGTTCCATTTCTGAATCACGTCAGGCTTGGCTGTATTTGACATTTTAGTAGTTCTTCCTCTTTCCTTTTTTTTTTTGTTGAACCAAATCACTTAGTTAACATGGATGGTTTTCAGAGTGTCCGTTGCACCACGTAGTGAGTGTAGTGTATGCTGGGCTGCTGAACTCAGCTTGCACTAGCATCTTCGCACTGCCGAGCAGAAAGTGAAAAATCATGGAATCTCAGTTTAAATTTACTTTTATTTCTTTTCATGGTTGCATTAGCAGAGCTCTGCAGCCGTCTTGCAATCAGCTCTAAAAAATTACTCACCGGATGCTGACCGAAGAACAAACCTTGAGCTGCAGCACAATCAGTCAGCAAGGTGAAGCACTCCTCTCAGCGGTCATTTCTTTAGCCCCCCCCCCCACGGGCGCACTACTTTACTCTCCCATCACTTCCAATGAAGCCCACCATGCCCAAGATGGCCACTGGAACTCAGTGCGCATACGCTGGCATTTGTGCATGCAGAACTTCACTTCTGCTGTTGCAGTGAAGTCGAGCATGCACACTGAGCTCACGGCAGAACAGTCCACTGTGGCCAAGATGGCCACTGGATCTCAGTGCGCATGCGCAACTTCACTATAAGGGGGAAAGTGAATTTGCACATGCGCAACTGCTCGCACATGCATACTGATGTCTGGTGGCCATCTTTGGCATGGTGGACTGTTCCGCCATGAGCTCAGCAACTGCTCTTAAGGTGCAGGTGCAGCCATGTCGGCTCTGTCCAGAGTTTGTTTTAAATTGGATTCAAGTTGCCACAGACAGATGCGGACAAGGGCTATGGAAAACAGCATTCGTAAATCACTGTGGCTGGCAGGGGAATGTTGAGCCATATCGGCTTCGGGGTGGGTAAGCAGGGTATGATTTTATTTACTGTTCTGCAGTCATCTTGGTGCCTGTCCTAGATACAGTGAGGTTACTGCCAGATAACAGCACTATCTCTAGGGCAGCCTAACCTGTCAGAGCACTGGAATTATTCATTCCATTGTGTAATACATTACTTTACACCATGCTGCACTACAGACTTTATATGTAGCTATAGTATGCTACACCATGTTATATTACAGGGTAGGTTTATATGCAGCTAATAGCTGTTATAAAAAGTACAGAGTTTAAAACTTTAAACTAGCTTCACTTCTCACTTTTTCAGGTTTGTACAGATACAGGATTTCAAGTGGAATATATTTAAGTGCTTTTTTTTTTTTGTTTATTCCTTTTATCTCCTCCTACACCCCAATGCCCGCCACTCCTTTGGGCCTCCTAGCACTCTGTTCCCCGGCAGTCCTCTTCTAGAGCACCTCCCCACAGATAGCAGCCAATCCCGAGTTGTCCCAGCATATCCCATAGCCGGGTGTGTCCCCCTCCTCCGAGGGGGAAGGCACTGGGTGACAGGGAACCCCAGCATGCTATTTTTTTACTTATGGTCCGGGATGCCGCTGTGGCACAGGATGCTCCTGGAGGCTCCATGGAACAGGGAGAGCAGGGGCCATCATCCGTGGCTCCAAGCAGATTTTTCCAGCTTTCTATTTTAGTCCCTCTGCCTGGCCATTTGTGTTACCTCCCAGTCTCCACTGGGGGCCACTACAGAGTGGAGCTATCCTCTCACCCCTCCCCAGGAGAGGGTAGCAGTCCTCTGGACACTCAATCCTCTCCTTCCCCTGCCAGCCCACGGCACCCGAGTCCATTCCTCGAACCCGGTCGGCAGGGCATGGGCCAAGGTCAGGCACCAGCGCCTCAGCCCTCTGTGCCACCGGGCCTGCTATTTAAGGGTTTTTGTACGCATTCTTCTTTACTGTTTAGGAAAAAAACAATTATCGCAGTTGTCTTCGATGTCAACAACCTTTAAACCAGTGTTTGTCAATGATTTACAATCATGCTTTTGACATTCAGAGATAATTAGCAGAGAGTGTGTGTGTGTGTGTGTGTGTGTGTGCATGTGTGTGTGTTTCTCAGCTGCAAGAAAATTTACTTTGGGCAACTACTGTCCTACAAAACTGGTAGGATTTGTTACCTGCACCAACGATGAGAACATTAGTAATGGTATGAGGGTAGTTGCTCAGTGCTATACATCTGGCCATAATCTTTGTTCTCCTTTGTGACTGAAGAGCCTGCAAAGCATAAGGGAAGACCGGTCAATCATGTAAACCATTGGAGCTTTTATTTGGTCAGTCACTCTAGGTAGCTATTTAGAGACTGGTAATAAAACAAGGACCCCCGGTGCATGACTGGCATGGACACTCAGTAACCGAAGCTCCATAGCTGAGAGGGTACAGAGTGTACTAAATATGCTGAGGACCTTAAACATGTAAGTCAAAGCCAGGATATGTTTAGGGTGAGAGTCAGGCTACACAACCAACCATACATAACTCAGTAATGGCTCCCAATTGAGGATATTACATGATCAGCAATGCGGATTTATTTAATTAGAAACTGGTAACTGGGAAAAGAACACTGAGTCAAGGTTTGCTTCCAACCTGGCAGTGCCACGGTAGTGCTACCACATGCTACTCTGGTGACCCGGGGTTGAGAATGGACTCAGATCACCTGGAAGGGAGACTTGAGCATCCCAAGGACAGCTTATCTCCTTCAGGGAAGGGTGATCCTGCATTCCACTCTGCATCTGATATCCCAGCAGAAGCTGGATGGCACTGCAGTTGGAATGCACGTGCTTTGGAGAGAGGGCCCTCCCCTGGTGCTGATACATGCATATACACTTCCGTGCACACACACTGCACCACTGCATACTGTTGGCTCTCTGGGTAAAAATTTAAGGCGGAAAAAGACCAACAGGAGCAAGATGTTTCTATGGTTGTTCATCGGTACTGCGCCACTGACAACAGTACTTCTGTGTCTTGATTGTGTTCTGGAGGGGCATGGCCACCCCCTCTGGCCCCTCCATATGGGTAAATCCATGGGAAGACCTTGTGGTGAGGTAAGCCCTAGAGATGGTGGGTGACAGGACTGGAGGGACCGGAGGCATAACTGGTCAGATTGCAGAAAAGGGGGCATAAACAAATGATTAAAAATATATATCTGCTAATACTACTTAACCAGCCAGTGCTGAAAAGCATGGAAGGTACTTAACTCCTTGTCCTCTTCCTCTACCTACCACCTTTTTTATGATCCACAGCTCTAGTGTGGATCATACAAAGGTGGTACTTAACTTCTTGTCCTCTTCCTCTACCTACCACCTTTGTATGATCCACACTAGAGCTGTGGGGAATGGGAAAATTCCAAATCCGTGGAATCTTCGATGAAATTTCACAAAATTCTGCAAGATTTCACAGAATCTCGTCGGAATGTCGTGGAATGTTTAAAATGTAGTCATTTGGATATAACTCAACAACTGTTCAAGCTAGAGCTCTGAAATGTAAAATATGTACTCTTTGGTTTATGGCCACAAACATGCCAAATATCACGTAATTTGGTGAGATAGTTTCAAAATTGCAGGTGCTCAAATGTTGTCATTTTATTGTTTGTATGAAATTTCATGAACATTTTTTATCTGCATCTACCTTAACCGTCTATTGGATCAGTGATCTTAAATTTGGCATGATTTCTTGATGATAGGTGTTCTAACAATGTGGCAGATTTCATGACAATATGATGCATCGTCTCAAATTATATGTGCTCAAAATCTGTCATTTTATTTATTTCAGGAAATTTCATGAAAACATTTCATCTGCATATAACTCAGGCACCTTTGCAGCTAGACATGTATAAATTAGTATGGCTAACCTTGCTGTAATGATTATAGAATGATCTAAACATGGAGAGAATTAGATACTTGATTTTTAAGTTACAGGGGTTCAAAACTGTACTATGTAAATATTTGCAAAAATGTGGATGTTCGTATCTTCTCTGCTCTTGCATGCATAGAGTTAACATTTGACATGCATATCCATAGTCAGTATATCCTGGTGTTTAACGCAACTGGATAAATTGGTTAAGCAGTTTTAATTTTGCAGAAGAAAAAAATGTTTAGTAATATTTTCTCACATATTTATGATAGCATATTCTGTAGATGAAGCATCCAGAATTATTTTTTTTTTTTGTGGAATTTAACATTTACAATGCACATAACACTACTTCATTTGATAAGCCGGGCTGAGCTTTTTGCAGTCCTGCTGTTCCTCACTGAGTGACTATCCCCCTTTCTTCTCTATTCCCCCCCCCTTCTCTTTTGGCATAGCCAGACTGACTCGGTAGAACTACTGATCCCGCTTATATCCTTTTTGTTTTTTATAATGACAAACTCCCTTAAAACATGTCACCTATACCTTTTCCTATTGGCCTACCCTGTTGGAATAGTCAGAGTTCTTTCTTCCTGCTGCCCAAAACACTATCTTCCTCCTCTACATCTTTTTGAGTACCTCTGAGTCCTAGACTTGCATGTACATCAGGCTCTCTGGATTATAGATTTACTGGATGTGATCCTTAAATATCCTGCATTCAGGTTGGAATTGTTGACACTCTGTGTTTTCTTGTTCCAATCTGGTGGTCTACCACTGTTGTACTACCCAGCTTGGCTGTCCATTTCTTGGTGAAACTGTGTATCTAACTCCAAAACCTGGTGACCCCTGAGCTACCTGCCTCTTATACCCCTATCATTTAATTAGAACCCCCCAGATAAGTCTGAGTGAAATTAGAAAATTCCTGTTTTATGGAATTTTTCATGAAATTCTGCAGTTTTCACAAAGACTCATGGGATCGAACTTTAAGTACAGATGTTATTTTGCAATTTTTCGCAGAAGCAATTAATACAATTTGCACACACTGGGCAGGATTCTCAAAACTTTCGGGAACAAAGTCCTACTCCGCAACTACAATTGTGAGCTGAAATTGCCCACAGCTGCGCTGGTTGCGATTCTCAGCCAGCAGTCGCGGAGGATGTTACGGCTGCTCCCACCAGCCGTAGCATCTTGCCGCAGCTGCGGAGATCTCCCAGGCAACACCTCCCACAAGCAGCCATAAATCGTGGAGACAGTCATCATCCGGCTCCACCTTTGTGAATACCCACCGCTGCGGGTAACCTGCAGATCCACAAGTGGCAACTCACTTGCGTCGCGGTTTACCCGCTGCTACGGGTATTTCATGATCTTTGAGAATCCTGCCCACAGTCTCCTTCTAAGGTCTAAGAACATGCCCAATTTAATGGCATTGCATTCTCTAGTTTTAAAGTTTCAGGGGTTTATAAGTTTACAATCTTGCAAAATTAAATTTTTTAAATGTTGTAAAAGTTTGACTACTTTTAATTCAATCCCATGTAAAGCTGAAAATATGAACTTTTTCAGAAATGACCATGTGGTATAGCAGCTTAAATATTTCAACTCTGGTTAAATTTGGATATGTAGTTTTAAAATTAGAGGGAACTAACCAAAATTTTAATGTTGGCAACATGTCTGGCAGGCTATAATGCAGTCCCATTTAAAGCTAGAAATCTGAAACTATGTGCCTATACAAATGTAGTGATAACCTGCATACCTGGCAATTGTTATAATATTTCAATGAATACTATCAAAGTACTAATAAAGTCTGGTGGTCCATTAAACAGAACATCAGAGCTAGAGATGAAACTGTCCTTTTATCTCTATATAGAGCCTATGTACAACCACAACTGGATTATTCCTCGCAACTCTGGTGTCCTTATACTCATAAAAATATTGAAAAAATGGAAATAATTCAGCGTAAAATTACTAAACAAATTTAAGGCACAAAAGAGCTTTCATACGAGGATAGGCTTAAGAAGTTCAATCTAATGTCGCTGGAAACTAGGAAGATGAGAGGTGACCTTCTGTTGGTTAGAGATCTTATTAATGATGACTATCTGATGTCTGAAGTAGGCCTTGATTTCAAACAAACCAACATAAATACAAGAGGTCATCCATTACAATTGACACGTCCAAAATTTAACACAAAAAAAAGTAGCTATTTCTTCTCACAAAGAATTGCTAATCCATGGAATAAACTCCCCACTGAAATAGTTATCTGTAAGTCCAAACATAATTATAAGTATAAACTGGACACTTATATGTTACAGAATAAATTGGAATATTACGGATGTAAGACAGAGGCTCTTATGGCAAATGCCTTCTTGCCTCTTATCCAAACCTAGTGAAACCTAGTGACAGTTATACTAAAATTACAGCAATCCATATTTTGGCAAAATATTTGGCTACCTATAACTCAACTCCCATTGAAGCTTGAGACTTAAAACATGGTGCATATATGCATTATATGTGTTTCTCTAAATCCTGGTATTGTGGAGAAATTTGAATAAGAAATTTTTAAATTATCTTAAAATAACTGAAAATTAAATTTTGATTTAATGTTTGGCTACCTATAACTCTGCCCCTTTTCAATCTACAACTCTGACATTTGGTAGACATTTGGGAGCTATGGGGTACCACTTGTGTTCCAAATTTGGTGTTATTTGGATGTGTACTGTTAAAATTATAGTGAAATAACTGAAATTTAAAATTGTACAACATTCCACTGCCTTTTCACAAAACATTCCACAGAATTCCATGGAATCAGAATGGTCATTCCATGGGCGGAATTTTATAGGCTGCACAGCTCTAATCCACACATCCTAAATGTGTATTAAGTCATGATAAAGATAGATGGAATGAAACCCTGTTTGTAGACTCATGCAAGAAAGTATTGAAGAAATTGAGTTGAGGCAGTATAGTCTAGTAGTCAGAGCACTGGCTTGGGTACTGGGAGATCACAGGTTCAAACCTCAGCAGAGACACATACCCACTGTATGACCAAGGGCAGGTCCCTCAATCTCTCAGTGCTCCAGTCTACCCAGCTGTGGAAATAGGTAGCAGTCAGATCCCAGCTGAAGTGAGATCTTGCATCTCAGCTGGATCCTGGGTAAATAAACTGTAAAATAAAAAATATGAAGCCCAAAAATGTATTTTCTCAGTTTTGGCTTGCAATGGTATTCAGAATTGAGACCTTTATTTATGTAATCTCTTAATTGCAGAAAAGATTATTTACCCTGATCATCTTTTTTCTTACAGTTTGTTTAACTATGATAGCCCAATGAAGGTGCAACACCTTGTTTTCCCTGGGGTCCTGCTTCCACTAAATGTTATAGCTCGGATGTTGGAAACGCACTGAGAGGTCAGGTTTGCACAAGGAGTCAGTGGCTCTGCTGGGATGTGAGCCTGGGTCTCTTACTTTATAGTGCTTGTATTATATACTTGGGACTACCTTATGTTTCCATATAATTGAGACTGTTACTCACCTGCTTACTTGCTCGAACAATCACTTTGTCTTTTTCCACTCTTGTCTGGATTAAAAAAACAAAACAATGTACAACAAATATCAGCATTATGGCGCTAAAATGCTTAGAATTTCTTTTTCTCCAGCTCTGTGTGCCCCCTACCATACCAGCCAAATCTCTTTTAGCTTCTGCCAATGTCTGCAGCCCATCATGGGAGCCTACCACCCAAACCCGATGTCACTGCTCAGAGTCAAGGAGCCAGAGTGTCCCAAGTGTGAGTGCTCAAGCTATCGTGATGTATTTGCAACAGCATGCAACAGACACTATTCCCTGACCTCATGGAACACGGGAGCTGATTTACTAAGGGTGGCGCAGGGCTCCTGTCAAGCCCTGCGCCTGAACACTCTGAATCTGATGGTGCGTCAACCCCCTTTACCACAACTGCACCCGACTGTAGTACGTCAGACATAATTGCGACACTTTTCCCACTTTACGGCAGCTTGTGCCAAATATCTGGCACACGCCCCATGAAAAGGGTACCCGGAATTGATGCAGACTGGACCAGAAAAAACTTGGTCCAATTTGCATCAGTTGGTATATCTGTATGTAACCTGCTGAAATGTTACTATGTATTACCCCATGTTATGTTTTGATGCGTCTTATGTAATGCACTTTGCTGTATATACAATCCCATGTAATACCCATAAAATCCCCGGGTCGCCCCTGAAAAAGGGTCCTTTGGGACCCAGTGGGCTTACCCGGTTACCAAAATTTAATAAATAAATAAAAATAAATAAGAAATAAAAAATCCCAATTGCCAGCTGGGTGAATGCCGCAAGTTCAATGTGCTGTATGTAGTGCTGTGCAAAACTGAAAAATTTCACCGGGCGAAATATTTTGCAGACTGCGCATTTCGTGAAATATTTCACGTGGTGAAATTTCTCCCTCGAACCAACAAAATTCACTGCTCGTGCGAAATTTCGCCAATAAGCAGAACAGAGTTCAGCAAATCTGATCACCCCTACTAGTGATCACTGGTACTATCCCTTGGAAATGGGTACTGATTGCTTCAGTCACCCTTAAACAGTGACCTTGTTTCTCCCTATTTCCGAACCTCACATACCTTCTGCACTCCTACTGCTTACCATCACAGCTTTTGCCATTGACTCTCTGGTGTCTAGTGGACCCCCCGGCCAATCACCGGCTGAAATTAAGACCCTCCTGAGTCATCCCCAGAGCTTTTTTCCCTCCCCAGCCATGACCCCAGCCCCAGGCCCCCAATCTTGAAAAAAAAAAATCCCTTCCCCGTCCCTGGTGTCTAGTGGACCCCCCACTCTGTCTTCAGTCAGATAGCACCCACCCTGCTCACCCCTCCAGTACCCTGATTGGTCCAACGGCACAGCCCTCCACTCACCTCCACAGCCGGCAGCCCGCCTGAGTGTTTCAATAAATTATCGCATGCTTGTATGTGGCTCAATCGGGGTACTGGGGGGAGTGGAGCGGGTGCCATCTGACTGAAGACATGGTGGGTGGGGGGTCCACTAGACACCTGGGACAGGGGAGGGGATTTTTTTTAAAGATTGGGGCCAGGTCATGGTCAGGAGGGGAAATCCCCTAGGGGTGACTCGGGGTGGGTTCTTCAATTCAGCCAGTGATTGGCTGGGGAGGGGACCACTAGATACCAGGGAGGGGTATAAATAACAAAATATTAATAATGATGTGCATTTGCAGGTGAAATTGTGGGCAAAATTTCTCAATTTTGCCGCAATCTCATGAAATATTTCATGCAGCAAAATTGCTGATTTTGCTGAAATTTTGCCGGCGAAATAAAAATTTTACAACATCTCTAGCTGTCTGTATGGTGCACCCGGGCTTGCAGCATTTGTAAGCATTAGAAAATCCAGCCTTTGGTGTTCAAAAAACAGCTGTGAATAGTGGTGGGTTGGCCATATTTACTGGCAAGCACCTTTAAATATTTAAACTCTAAAAGAAATGCTGGGGACTTCCAGTTCCACTTTCCTCAAATGTAGCTGCAAGATCTTTCCAGCTCGAGACCCCAGCGCAATAAAACTTGGACTAGGGGACCTGGAGTGCGATCCTGAACATTTCTAAAGTGGTTGCTAGGTGTGTGAAACAGATGCCAGTGAAACAGTGACCCAAAGACACCATACTGGAATATTTAAAGCAGAATGTCAGGATAGACCAATGGGACATGACGGCCACCAGCTGCATGAGATCAGCCTCTCAAGCCTTGGGCTCCATAGTGAAGCCAGTGATGATGAGGGCTCAGAGAATTTCATGATCACCTTAAAACGGCTTTTCATGGAGCTTGGCTGGATAGGTGATACCATGACATTGATTGAAAAAGCAGTGGCTGATAATAAAAACGGGCTGCAGGAAGTCACCCAGTGTACAAAAGAACTGGAGAAAGGGCTAAGTGACAAGTCAGAGATAGTGGATAAGCATGACTTGGTGATCCAGTTCCTGCTAAAAAGAAAGAGAGAAATGACTGATAAAATAGATGTCCAGGAACTGAGGGCAAGATAAGAAAATCTGCGCCTTTATGGTTTGCCTGAGGACACCGAGACTGGCCAAATGGAGACATTTCTGGATTCATTCTTAAAGGAGCTGTTGCATCTCCCACCAGACACTAATTTAAATATTGTGAGTGCCCATCGGGCACTATCGAAAAAGCCAGCAGACCCAAAAGCAAACGCCAGGTCCATAGTCATGAAATTTTTGGACTTTAGGACCAAAACAATGGTCTTACAGAAAGCTTGGGCTAAAAAAGAGATACAATTTGGGTATCGTCGACTTCACTTTGATCAAGATTTCACCCCCTCACTCAGCAGAAATGACGTACTCTCTTCATAGAGAAGAATAATTTAGCATCAAGGGGGATCAGAGCGCATGTCGCTGCACCAACCCAACTGAAGATTTTAATGCCAGAAGAGCCAGTGTTCTTTCAGACACTGAAGGAGGTCAAACCTACCCTGCAAAAACTAGAGGTTCCTCCCGAATTGTATGCCAGACCAGATGATGCCTCCCTAGTAGAACTTGGGGACTCCAACCAGTGGATTAAGGCCACAGGACAAGATGGACTGAATCGAGCAGCCAGGCAATGCTCAACTACAGAGGTCCACCCAGCCAATGTGACTGGCCCCAGCAGTAGACCAAGGGTAAAAGAGGAAAGTGGTGAACCGTTTAAAGGAGGGACTCAGGAAAAGCAATGATCTCTGTTAGGAGCTGCCACAGCGAAGGGTACATGCCACTTTGGGCTGCCCACCACCTGTAGAGGTGTACATGCAATGGGGGGAGAAGGCAAAATAACAAGGAAATTGTTAAAAGTTTGTGGGAGAGTTATGCCTGTGACTACAGAAAACTGAATGGAGGAAGATGCATAGAAGGAGCCACCCGATGGTAGGGGATTTGGAGAAGTAGGCTCTGAAAAGCAAGAGTAGTGCAAGGTCCCAGGGCAGGGGACCTCACCCAGATCTTCAAGTTACATCTGAAGGGAAAATGGGGTGCATGACATGCCTTGAGAAGTATGACAGTTTTACTGTTAAAGGGTTCTACTGTTTGTTGTTGGTTTGTATTTATGGCAGTCAAAACACTGGCATGCAGAAATGTAAATATGTTATGTTCCTACACCCTGCATTATGGAAGGGGGTAAAACAGTAACATACAATGTTAGTGGGTTGAATAACCCACTTAAGAGAACCAGAGTCCTTAATGAAATGAAAAAGCAGGAAGCAGAAGCTGTGTTCCTGCAGTAGACCCACCTCTCACCAGACAAGGCCCAAAAATTGAAGACAGGATGGGTAGGCCAGGTGTACTATGCGTCCTGCCAAGCACACCTTCACAAAAGGGGAGTAGCTATCCTAATATACAAAATATGCCCCTTTGAAGCAAGGGACACCCACTTGGATCCGGAGGGTAGGGTAGTGATGGTAAGAGGCACCTTCAGTGCAGTACCCGACTCCTTGCTAAATGTGCATGCCCCTAACCAGGAAAAAGAGAGGGTTCAGTTTTTCAAAGCGGTTCTGACAAGATTTGCCCCACCACTGGAAGAACTGTTTGTGATAGGGGGTGATTTCAACATGTGTTGAACCCTAAAGTAGACAGGACTGGGGTTAAACCAACCGCAAGGGGCCCCGCAGCAAAGTGTCTAGGTGGGCTGGCCCTGGAGTTGGGCCTTGTGGAGGCATGGCGTATTATGCACCTCAAAGTCCGGGACTACACCTACTGGTCAGTACCACATCGGGCCTATTCCAGGCTGGACCTATTCTTTGTTTCCGCGCATGATGGTTCCAGGTCCTGGACTCCGCTCGGATACTCCTGAGAACTCTGTTTGACCATGGGGTGGTCAGTATAACCCTCATCTCTGTCCCCTACTCCTAGGTTCTCATAGCGGCTGAATGTCTCCCTGTTAAATAGGGAGGACTGCAAAGCACTTAGAAACATAGAGATAAAGAAGTTGACAGCAGATAAGGACCGCAAGGCTCATCCAGTCTGCCCATTTATTTTTCTACCTTATGAATGTGCCATCGGCCTTTGCTCTGTCAATGGCCTATCTATTCATACTCATCTGTATTGCTCCCTTATGCCTATCCCATGCCTGTTTGAAGCCCTGCACTGTATACATATCCACCACTTCCTGAGGTAGGTCTTTCCCTGCATCCAACACCTTTTCTGTGAAAAAGAACTTCCTCGCATTACCCCTTAATCTGCCTCCTTCTAATCTCATGCTGTGTCCTCTTGTCCTGCTATTTTTCTTATACTGAAACATGTTAGACTCTTTCACCTTGTTAATGCCCTTAAGGTGTTTGAATGTTTCGATCATATCACCTCTCTCTCTCCCTCTTTTCCTCTAGGGTATACATATTGAGCTCCATTAATCTGTCCTCATATGTTTTCTGATGCAGTCCCCGCACCATTTTGGTTGGCGTTCTCTGGACTGCCTCAATCTGGTTAATGTCCTTGTGAAGGTGTGGCCTCCAGTACTGCATGCAGTACTCCAAATGGGGCCAAACCAGTGTGTTGTAAAAGAGGGATTATTACCTCCCTCTTCCGACTTGTGATACCCCTACTAATACACCCCAACATCCCTCTAGCCTTACCTACTGCTTTAGAGAGGTCAACTTGGATGAATTCAGGTAATCGGTGATGATGATGCCCAAGTCTCTTTCTTCCCTTGTGAAAGCACTGATTGCCTGGCAGATGACACAAAACCACAAACCCAGAGGAGAAGGACTGTTCAGCCGCGACCTGGTGGGATAGGCACAAGGCGGTCATGACGGGCCGGATCATAAGTTATGCCGCTAGAATGAAGAGGAAGAGGCTCAGAGAGCAAGCTGCTTTGGAGGAGGACATCTATCACCTTGAGGCAGAGCACAAGCTTGCACTAAACGAGGAGGTGAGGAAGGAGATGGAGTCACAAACAGACAGATTAAACAAGATGCTGGATGACAAAATCAAGGGGCCCTCTGTTACACAAGACAAAGGTTTTATGAAGTAGGGAACCGGGCAGGAAGGCTCCTGGTGTGGCAACTGTGTAGAGAGGCAGTGGGGCATCATCCTGAGGGTGACACAAAACCATCAATCTACGGCATATACCTCAGATCCCCTGATGATCGCGCAGCATTTCCAGGAGTTTTATAGAAACCTGTATATGGGGGATCACATAGATAACTTTCCAGGGAAGCTAGACACATTTTTTAATAAAATCACTGTCTCGAAGGTGACCATAACGCAAAGGGAGGGGTTGGAAGCTCCGATATCTTAGGGAGAGAAAGTACAGGCCATTAAGAACCTGAAGTGAGGGAAGGTACCAGGACCTGACGGGCTGCCAGCAGAGTGGTGCAGTGGGAGAGAGTCATTCAGGAATGGGAGAGTGCTCTGTTGTCCTGGAACTACGCCCAACTTTTGGTCATCCACAAGACAGGGAAAGATTACGTTATGTGGATCATACCACCCCATCTCTCTGATTAACATGAACCAGAAAATATATTCACCCCCATACTAGCCAGAAGATTGCGGGAGGTGGCGGAGACCCTGGTTCACCCGGATCAAACAGGATTCATTAAGGGAAGGTTAAGTCACAACAATTTATGTCGGTTACTTAATTTGAGGACCTGGCAACAAAAGAAAAATGACCCTACTTTGGCCATCTTTATGGACGCCGAAAAGGCGTTCTACCAGGTGAACTGGGGTTTCCTTAACAGGACGTTAGAGGTGATGGGTCTTGGGAATACGTTTCGAAACAGCATTATACACAGCCCCACAAGCCATGGTAAGAGTCAATGGGATATCATCCCCCAGGCTCCACTTGCAGTGGGGAACAAGGCAGGGGTGCCTGCTCTCCCCGCTTCTCTTTGCCTCATGCATACAGACACTGGGGATAGCGGTTAGAAATAATTAGGCTATCAGGGGCATTCACATAGAGGGCACCACACACAAGATATCCTTGTACGCAGGCAACACTCTTATCTTCCTCACCTCTACACAGACTTCGGTGCCTGCCTTATTGGAAACCCTTGAGGAATATGGCCACATATCTGGATAGAAGGTTAACCTTGATAAGTCGGAGGCGATTGCAATGGGGGGCAACATAATAAGGGAGAGGCTAGTGAACTTCCCATTTAAATGGGCCCCTAACAACATAGTGAGATATCTTGGGGTGAGAATATCCCCTCAGCGGAAGTCTCTTATTTAACTTGAACTACACCAGATTGTGGGCCAAGACACAGACTGACACGAATAGGTGGGATGCCCTACCAGTAACACTGGGGGGCAGGGTAGATACATTTAAAATGAATGTTCTTCCCCATCTCCTATTCTTGTTTCAGGCTCTACCCTTTGCAGTCCCTATGTCATTTTGGAAGATGGCCAACAAAGCTATAATGAGATTCATATGGAAAGGGGGGAGACACAAAACTTCGAGCTTAATGCTGGCTCTCCCTAAAGAGAAAGGGGACCTAGCCAAGCCTGGCTTAAAAACGTACTGTTATGCAGCACAATTAGCACTGGTGGTCACAGGGGGATGATTTGGGGTGGAGGGAAATTGAGGCACTGCAGACAGGAGATACCCCCTTGTTCACACTGGCTCACACCACTTTCACAGCAAAGATATAGAAAGAAGTGAAGAACCCTTGGACTAAACACTCGCTATGAGTCTTAGACAGAGCCAGAGCTCTTATGGGCATGCCTAATGAGATGGATCCGCTCACCTCCATAATAAGTGATCTGGAATTAACTCTTGCTGCAATGGACACAGCGTTCCGCAGATGGAACCAAAGAAAACTAAGAAGTTATAGATCCCTGGTCCAGAACAAAAACCTAATTACATTTGGGGAACTAAGTACAAAATTTGGCCTCCCAAGCTCCAACTTACACAAGTTTCTCCATGTCAGACATTATATGCTAACAAAACAAATAATCCCCAAAGTAGAGAGGGAATTGTCTGCACTGGAGAATTACCTATACTGGTTTGCTAAAATCTGAGACCCCAAGGGCAAAGTGTCTGGGGCATATAAAGCCCTACGAAGTCCAGACGAAACAACACTTGAAGAATTCCAACGAAAGTGGGAGACAGAGGTAATGGTGGTAAGCCCAGGTGAGAGCCGGAAGAGAACATGGAAAAGAGGCTGGAGAGTCACTACTTCTCCTAGGTGGAGAGAATTTAAATGGAGGTGTATGACCAGGTTCTTTCATACACCCTCAATTACCAGACACTTCACTTTGGGGAACTAAGCCTTATGTTGAAGGGGATGTGGTCAGATAGGAACTCACCACCACATGTTCTGGGCATGCCCAGGCTTGAGGAACTACTGGGGTAAAGTACAAGTAGAGGTATCTAAGCTATGGGGTGCCCAGATCCCAGTAGACTTCTGATACCTGGTCTTGGGACTGGAGGTAAGAGAGCTGAGGGACCCCAAGACTCAGAGGCTCCTTTAAATCCTCTGCCAAGTGGCCCTAAAGGAGATCACTGCAAATTGGTTTAAGGCCAGTCCCCCAGAGTTCGAGTCCTGGATCCAAAGGGTAGAGAACATAGAGAGAATGGAACATCTCACAGATAAGCTCAGGCTCCAGACCAGTAAGCACAGGGATGTTGGGAATAGCTGGCTCAATACCTGGGGGCAGGCACTGGGAACACAGGGAAACAGTGCTGAACCAGGGAGATTAGAGGAAGTAACATAAAGGAAGTAACATAAAGAAAGTATTAAGGACACAGGAGGTGAGAGACCTAAGCAAACTAAATAAAAGGACACAGGAGAAGAAGACCTAGGTCCCATACCAGTGTTCAGATTAGATTAGATTAGATTTGTTTAGTTTGCTATAGTTGGATAGTTTTTATAGGGTTAAAATAATAGTTCATAGTTAAGATGGATCCGACCATAAGGGCAGCCTGGTACATGGGGAGGCCTTGGCTGGCTAGAAGGCACCTGTAAACAACAAGTGCGAAGGGGAAGGTGCAACTTACAACAAGACAGCATACTTTCTTAGCCATGGCCCTGAAGGGGACTACATCATGACAGACAGAATAAGAACTAAAGAAACAACTGAAGTATATATCTTACTTTAACTGCTGTTTATTGTTCACATAACTACAATGCATGCTGAGTATGTAAATGATGATGCAGAAACTATGTCATGTACAAGTGTATGCTTGTTCCTATTTTTTTTTTCTATAATAAAAAACAAGCATTTGTCAATGTCGAATGTTTGCTTGCTGATATTAGCATTGAATCTGCAGGAGTTAGATGCAGAATAGGAGTGGCAGTGAAGTATTGAACTCACGCCAATCCCACCTCCACCCTGCAGAGATGGACAGGCATTGGGGAGTGCCTGTGGGTCGTTGCCCATAATGCTCTCGGCATTTCACCTCACCCTATCCTGTAGACACCGACAAGTGCTGAGGTGTGCCTTGGGGTGTTCGGCTTCACAATCACTTCATTTAATAAGGACATATGCTGAAATGGGTGAGGTACAGGAGAATGGGGTGAAGTCTGGGGCTGAAGAGTGCAAGGCAAACCTCGATGTCTGTCACTGGCGTCAGGGTCGGGGTGGGATGGCATGAGCATTACAGCCAGTGATCTAAAGTTACACCTCTGATGCCTGTCAGTCTGTACAGGGTGGGACGTTATGGTTAGAAACCCTAATGCCCTGGGCGTGTGTTGGTATTTGCACTACAAATTTTCAACATGGCCTTTTTGTGACCTCCACCTCATGAAAGCATTTGGGACCTCTGCTCATGAACAGTGGCACTGTAATTTTGTTAATGTGTCCCGAACTTCGAGTTCCCACAGCAACTGTGCCATTCTGCGCCAGATGTGCGAAAACGCAGATCAGGCAGGATGTGAAGAATGACAGCTGTACCATTCATAGGGAGGTGTGAAGAGATGACAATGCTGAAAATATGTAGTGAAAATATTAAAAACGCTCGAAGTTTTGTGCGTACGTAGAAACTGCGCAACACATGCTTGTACCGCAGTCATTTAGTGGAATTATTTCACCAAATTTTCAACACAGGCATTTTGTGACCTCTGCTCACGAACACTGTCACTATGATTTTCTTAATCTGTCCGAAACATTAATTTCCCACAGCGACCACACCATTGTGTGCCAGATGTGCAAATGCATATTTTGGGTAGGATATGAAAAATGACAGATGTACTGTTCATAAAGAGGTGTGGCAAAATCCCAATGTTGAAAATCTGAAGTGAAAATATTACAAATTTGCGAAGTTACGAGGGCGCGTGGAAACTGCTCAACACACGCTTGTAACACAGTCATTTTATGGACTTTTGTCACTAAATTTTCAACATAGGCATTTATAGATCTCTGCTCATGAACAGTGTCACTGTGTTTTCTTAATCTGTCCTGAACATTGATTTCCCTAGCGATTAGCAGCTATTCTGCGCCAGGAGTGCGAAAACACATTTTTGATCAGGATGTGAAAAATGACAGCTGTACTGTTCATAAGGAGGTGTGGAAAAATGCCAATGTTGAAAACCTGGAGTGAAAATATAACAAATTCACAAAGTTACGAGCATGAGTAGAAACTGCACAATGCATGCTCATAGCGCAGTAATTTTTTGGAATTTTTTCACCAAATTTGCAACATAGGCTTTTTGAGAGTCCACCTCATGAACAGTGACACTGTCGTTTCATTAATCGGTCTGGAAAGATGATTCCGCGCAGTGACCACAAAATCACCTTTCCGGAATGCATAACGAGATGACAGTGACTGAATTTATGAGGTGGGGTCCCAAGAACCCCATGTTGAAAATGTGGTGCCAAAATTCGAAACAATGGCCAAGATATGCACCAAAGTTGGAAAAAAAACCATCTATGCCATTATACAGCTTACCGGCATTTCTTCAGTTTGTGGTTGGCTTTGAAGAGTGCAGACATGGTCCCGGTCCACCGAAGATCGTCCTGCCGGGCTCTGGAGGTAAGCATGGGGTAAGGGGTGTGTGGAGAGGTAGAGTACGCAGCAGGTGGGCGCGGAATGGGGGAGAGGCATGGGGCTCAATGAGGGACCGTTTTCTTTTTTTACAGGATGCAAAAAATTAAAAGACATCATGGGACACTTTTGGCATGCTGGGGTGGGCTCCCAGCATGCCACCTGGCCGGATGTTTGTTGGGGAGGTGGGCACTGGAGCTGATGGGGATTGGGCACCCCTGTTGGCCATACAGTGTGGTGGGGGGAGTGGGAGAGCATAAGTCGAGGGGGATTGGTCACCCCCTCGGCACATAACAAATGGGGGGGTGCATCATGCCTACAGGGATTGGACTACCCTGTCGGCAAGTGAACTGGGGATGGGGACTGGGAACCCCCAAGTTGACTTTAATGTTGACTCTAAGGCGGGCAGCGAGAGTCGCCGCCCACTGCCATGTTCCAAGACATGTTACACCAGGCAAGGGACTGCCCTGCAATGACGGGTAGCTCCCTCATAGCAGCGGCAGATTCCTTTCAAGGTGGTGCCACGCTGGCTGAACTAGTGTCAGCAGCAGCATGCCACCACATTGGGGAAAGCGGGCCAAGCCTCAAAAGGCACTGGGGGCATTGGACCCCACAGTGCCGCACCTCCAAAACCCTGCTTCTCTCCGAACCTGTGACAAAATGTTTCTTGCGCGTGCATGCAAGCAAACATAATAAGTCTAATAGAAATGCTAAAGAGACTCAAAATGGGCAAAAGGTCATCTGACAAGACAGGAGAAAAGGGGCAATCTAAAATCAAAGAAAAAAAATAAAGGCACACATTTTTCATCTTAACATGCCCTGTGGCTATAAGCTGCAGTGGTATAAAACGGAGCTTTCTATAAAATGATACATGTATGTAGGTATGGGGCTTGCTGTCACATTGAAGTAGGCTTCTATTTAGATACATGGAGTCACAGAGTGTTATTACTCTTATTTCACACACATAATGAATATCTATTTCTTCTTACTATTTACCTTCCCCAGGGAGTGGGGTTGATTCTACTGCATCATATTCAGATTCCCTAGCCTGTTACTATACATACAGTAGTGTTATTATAGACTGTCATATTTTTGAACTCTGAACATATTGTGATGCGAGATCTCAATTGCATGGGGGTCCTGGACAGATCTGTTTACATTAGGGTAATATTATAATGATTTGTGGAAATGTAGCTATGTTAAGACTCTTGTCTTACACACATACTGTATATTTACTTCTAGTTACCTTACCCTGGGGAGGGTGGAATTTTTATTTCATTGTGGTTCTATCCAGAATCCTTGGACTGTTACTGTGCAGATAGGGGTAAGGTTAAATAGTGTCACATTGTTGCTCTGTAGATATTAGGATACATGATCCCTTTTACTTGGAATGTCATGACAAGTTGAATTCCTTTGGGTAACAATTGCAATGATTGAAGTGAATGATGGTGCATTAGGAGTGTGTGTGTGTGTGTGCAGATTGTGTGTGTGTGTGTGTGTGTGTGTATCTCCTTAAAACTAGTTATCTCCCCCCCAATTATATGGGGGTGTGGGGTGGAGTATGTTGTGTGTGTGGAGTGGGGAGAGAATTTAATTTTTAATTTTTATTCAGATTCCTTAGACATTTTCGGTACATCAAGTTGTTATATTATACACTGAGAATTTATTGACATCTGTACATATCAGGTTGCATGGTCTTAATTTCTCGGTGGTCCTTGACAAGTATCTTTTTGTTTGACACCTATACTGTCAATTTATATTTATATTATAATTTATAAAGTCCTGTTACTACACTATAGGCTTTTGAAGTTTATGGGGCATAATATCTAGCTGGAGAGTATAGCTGGGTAATGGGTCCAGCTAAGTTTTACATATCATACAGTGTGTAACTACTGATCTTTTTAAGAAAGCTTTACTGGTTACTCTTTATATGTTATGTATACATAGATGCTTCTTGTAGTCCTAAGACAATTTTAGTATGTCTCTGATCAGGGTGGGGGTTGTTTTTCAGTGACTGCATTCTTATACACATTGTGACATTCGTAATTTGATTTAAGAGCCACCTGCTCAAGTAGTTGTTATCTTATAAGTCAATTTAATTTATATGCAGTAGAGTTCTTTGTATGTCTCTGATCTGCACTAAGCACCTTTGACCCTGAGACTCTCCCAGCTAAAGATGACATGGTACTGTTAAGCTTCTCTGACATTATCTTCTGTGTTTTTTTTAAAGGAGTATTTTAAACCAATGAGGATTTTTTCTGGGTTTTTTTCTGCATGATCTGGGTGTTAAAAGTATTTCTTTTTCTAAATAACTGTCATTACGCTTCTGACGAAGGACTTGTTGGTCCGAAAGCTAAAGCACTTTGTTCTTTTTGTTACATCTATGTTGTTCCATTAAAATGTATCAAATCATTTGCTTCTGGATGTGTTCTTACAAGGACCAATATGGCAAATACTAAATCTAGATTATAAAATGATAGTTGATTTCAGTGACCACCTTCTCTGTTTTTTTTTTTTTTTTTAGTTTTTGAGTTTGTTTTTTAATTAAAATTTAACACAATAAAACTTGGCTGAAACAATTCAGCCTTCCATAACGTAAACTTAAAACCACGAGTCATTAATACACGCTATCTAATAAAATGTTATACAGAATAATAGAGCATAGATAGACTGATGACCAAGGATATAAGACACCAGCTGTAACCAGTAAATAAGTTACCCTATTCTGTGTCTTTAAAACATTCATGGTGGAGGTGGGGAGCGGGGGGTCACAGGGCTTCTTGTATCAGTTGCACAGGAGGCAGACTTATTAAGAAACTGACCCCATATCCAATTGTACTGGGCAATCTTATTCAACACTAAATGACTCCCATTGAGAGACCACCCTCTCTGGAAGTAATTATGTTTCCTGGCTCATGATATGTATATACTGTAAGTAACAGAGGCACTGTATGTGAAAGCTGACTGTCTGAAGAAGCTACTACGTTGTTGGCAGTACTCTATAGGCTGACTTGACTACATTGTTTACTTTGAGCTGCTGTTACCTGAAATTTTGGCAGACTGTCTAAACCGGGGAAATCTTCAATGTCACCGGTGCCAATGTTGAAGCAGGCGCCGTGCCAAGGGCATCGTAATCGGCCACCTGACAAAACCCCTGCAAAAAAGAGTCAAGTTGGTTATCATGCATCCTATATTAAATGTTCAGTTCTTTTGTTTGATTAAGGAAAGGAATTTTGTTTCAATATGAGCTTTTTATATATTATATATAGTGTGTTCTGTATACACAGTACCCCAAAGCTCTTTATAAGCTATTAACTGCTACAGCAGTGAGTAGGGATGGGCCCTGAATCTGAGCGTCAAAACTAAGTAACATGAATAATAATCAGGTAGTCAAATAACCAAATGCTGGCACTGTTTGGCCAATATTTGGTATTCCAACCAAATTCCATTTTAAAAATGAAAAAATGCCTTTCCGAGACTTAATAGTGCCCGTACTTCTTTCTCAGGTGGGTAGGGTTAGTTCCAAAACCACCTCCCACCCATCAATTCACCTTCCACTTGACTACCCCCCCCAAGCCCTCTGACAGTCGAACTACTTTATCTGGCCTCCATCCTGCCCCCACTCTCACCTGATGCTGACTTTAAAAATAATTCCCCTTTCCTAAGCCCCCACAGCCCCCTACCATAATGGGACCAATGCCCCCCTCTAAAATGCTCATATCCCCTGGGGCTTCTAATTCTTGACTGGGATGGAGGTACGGATAAATACATCCAGGTAACAACTGGTACTGGGAAACAACGCCAGCCAACACGTAGTGTATGAGTGAGCCTCCCCGATGGTCCAGCGGCAGCAGCACATGGCAACCCGAGTTTAGAAGCGAGTTTGGGTTGCTGCATCTGAAGGCGGGCAGGGCTGGTACAGCTGCCAAGTGGCAGTGTGCCTCGGGTGGGGAGGTTCGGTGGCAAAATCTGGCCCCGCAGCAATCCCTGTGGCTCGGCTAGGAAGCTTGCTATTGCCGCAGGTTCTGCTGTGTGCATGTAAAGCCAACTTCAATGGCTGTGCTCACACTGGGGGAGGTGAGAGGGACCAAAACCAGGGACAGGAAACCCCCACTTCCATCTATATGATTGGCTGGGCCTTGGGAGCCCCCTGGGTCCTTGTGTCTGCTGGCACCGGATCCTAGTCCACGCAGAGGACTGCCTCAGGGAGGAGGGGCAGCCCTGCCCCAGGAACCGCTGCCACGGAGGACAAGCCATGGAGACAACCAATGGGTTACCAGGAATCGATGGGGTCTGAAGTTGCGAACTTGAACAGGGTATATCCCTGGCATGATGCCGGTACCTGCAAGAAATACCTGTATAGCTTACAAAAAAAAAGTAGTGTACGAGAAATGATAAAGTCAAATTAATGAAGAGAATTAGGGAACGCTGGAGCTAACTGCCCCAGTGAGTTTAAATCTAATCTCTGTGAGGAGGTGGGGCATTCTTATAGGAAATGCCCCTGGGCAGCCCATAATAATAATCCAAAAGATCATCCCCGAGAACATTTGATGATGGAAGCTTTGAAGGTTGGGATTACTCAGGTACATAAGCAAGTTATGACAGTCAGGAACATGCTGGGGAACACACTAAGAAATCGGATGGGGATGTTTCCACTGTATCCCTTATAGCTCCTCAAAGATCCCCCATTCCTGGGCACCTGCCCCAACAGCAGATCCCCGTTCTTCTCCTCAGATGTAGGAGATAGAGAGAGAGCGTGTACATATCAAGTTTGAAAATATGGTATAGGCTACAGATATAGGGATGCACTGTACTGTTCTCCCACCCCCCCCAACCACAGGTGTTGGCACACATGCCTCCCCCCCTCCCCAAACTAGAAAGGATGTTTGTGTAGGCAGAACTGCCTCCTACTGACAGTGAAATGACTCTGGTGATTAGAGAAGGAAAAAGAAACCGCAGAAAAGGGGCTCATCTTGTAAAATGGTGGCGGGGGGGGGCCAAAGGAAAATGCTGTACTTGTTTTTTAACAGTTTCAATTAAGGGGATTTAGAGGATGGAGAGCTCTTTGAATCTTCCTCTATTTCTTCTATTCAAATTTAACTCTCTGAAAATAAACAGAAGCTGGGGGAGCCAAAGTTGACTGACTCTGCTCCGGCAGACCAGCGCTCAACTGTTTTGTGATGTCGGTATAAGAAATGTGAAGGGGTGTGCACCACTCAACTCTATGGAGCATCTATTTAGATTGTTTTTTTACTAATTTAAATGGCCTTTTGGTAAAAATTGAGGCCAGGGTTCAAGTAACAAAGTTTGTGCCAGCCTGTCAGGTGTTACTACTATAGAGAATGTCACTGTTCACTCATTCTATGCAGGACACAGAAGACTAAGAAACACTAATCCTTCCGAGATTGTTTTCCATTTCTATAGGTTTTTAAGAGTATCCTTTATACTTTGGGGGCTGGGAGGGAAGAAGAAAGGAGGTTGAGTGCTTGATGATGAGTAGGATGGGGGGGGGGGTTGACTCACAAATTTGAGGTATATTTTATTTATTTAAAAACTGATAACCGGGAAAGGCACTCTGAGCTGAGGTTCGTTTCCAGGTGCGACCCAGAGTTTTTACAATCAAACAGTGATATGCAGAGAAATACAGGTACATAAGAAGACAAAGGCCTAGATATTCAAAGGGGATGTGCCCGGCGCAACTGAGTTGCGCTGGCGCATCTCCAAATTGCGCCCCTGGGTCATATTCAAAAGGTTTGGATTTGCCGCGCAGTTCTGGATGCACCACAGTGCATAGACAATGTATGCAGCACATCCGGAAGGGGGTGTTCCCCCGGACAAGCGGCACATCAAACTATTCAGCCGAGATGTACGGTGCAGCAGCCCACACATCTCAGAGATGTGCCGCACAAAGTTATGCTTAGAAAACCAGGCACAAGTCATAGCCACCCACAGGTGGGCTGCTGTACTGCACAGTACAACACAGCAGCTGCCAGCCCCGGGTGGCTACAAGCCCATCATCCCCGTTCGTGAATATAATACTATACCCCCTCATATCCCAGGTAATCCAGTGGTACCCCGATATCCATCCCTGTCCGTGACTATAATGATATACCCCCTCATTTCCCTGGTAGTCTAGTGGTACCCCCTTCCATCCCCGTCCATGAATATAACAGTAAACTCTCTCATATTCCTTGTAGTCCAGTGGTACCCCCTCCCATTCCTGAACATGATCACAGTGTAATAGCAGAAATCCCAGTAACCCTGGTGGTCCAGTGGACCCCCACCAACTGAGGGACGCACACCACACCCCTCCACACACTGCCACAGGTGCCTGCCGACTGAGCTGTCAATAAATGACAGCGTACTGTACTCCTGTAAACCCACTGGTAGACACTGTCGACCAATGGGCTTGCAGTGTGTACTGTACACTTTCATTCACAACTTTGTGAATGACACAAAGTGAATGAAAGTGTACAGTACACACTGCAAGCCCAGTGGTCAGCAGTGTCTACCAATGGGCTTACAGGAGTACAGTACGCTGTCATTCATTGACAGCTCAGTCGGCAGGCAGCCGTGGCGGTGTGTGGAGTGATGTGCTGCCCATCAACACCATGGCTGAGTGGCCAGTCTGGGATAGGGGTGGGGTGTGGGTCCCTCAGTGAGTGGGGGTCCACTGGACCACCAGGGTTACTGGGATTTCTGCTATTATACTGTGATCGTGTTCAGAACGGGAGGGGGGGTACCACTGGACTACCAGGGATATGAGGTGGTTTATTATTATATTCACGGATGGGGATGGAGGGGATATCACTAGACTACCAGGGATATGAGGGGTATATCATTATATTCATGGACAGGCATGGAAGGGGGTACCCCTGGACTACCAGGGATACGGGGATATTTATTGTTATTCACGGATGGGGATGGGAGGGAGTCACATGACTACCAGGAGGTTGTGGAGTGCTATCGTGCAACAAGGACATTACAAGGTACCCAGCACATGCTGCCAGGTGCACCCCTGCCCCAGACATGCAAATGGGGCCATAATGACATGCAAATGGACCCATTTGTGCCTTGCATGCCTAATGGCACCATTTGCACGTTTTAGTCTGAATATCTGGAATTTGCGCTCAGCACCTCTGCAGATGCGCTGCGCATCCCAATTCTGGGTATTCAGACCAGGCAGGGGGATGTTCCAGAGTATCGTCGTTGGCCCTCATTTGAGCAGGCATTTTGTGCCATATTCAGACAAGATGTGCGGTAGTGCATCTCATTTGAATATTGCAATTTTGCTCTCCAGCGCAACTCAGTTGCGCTGAGCAACCACTTGTGCCCTTTCTGGACGCAGTTTGAATACCAGGGCCACAATGTAAATAACATATTTAGAATACAATATATGCCAATAAAGATACACTTGTGCAAACACAATCCACTGAGGAAAATAAAAGCACACTAGGACAGGTACAGGCAGATGGAAGGGCATCGGTAGGGTTGTACATAAGTAATTGGGTGCAAAAAAACTTTATATCAGGGTTTAGTGATTACATGAGGGGTAGTGGGGGAATGACCTTAAGGGGTGGAGTGTGGACCAGCTATGGGAGATGTGGA
The DNA here is from genome assembly GCA_016271365.2 of Neoceratodus forsteri. NCBI lineage: Eukaryota > Metazoa > Chordata > Ceratodontiformes > Ceratodontidae > Neoceratodus > Neoceratodus forsteri. The sequence goes on from JADMNL010000027.1 coordinate 42,205,614, forward strand.
GTGTCGCAAAACAGGAGCATGTAGTGTGTGGAATGGCTCTGAGCAAGGATTTTAGAGCCGGCAGAGTGGGGGAGTGACAAATATCACAGAGTAGCTGGTTCCAAAAGAGAGAAAGACAATACAAGATAGCTGCCTGGCCTGTGCCGGTATAGGGAAGGGGAAAGTAAAAAATACAAGTGTCCCTGGAGCGGAGACAGACAGGAGTTAAGGTAGGAGGGAAGAGTGCCAAACCAGAATTTGGCAATGAAAGTAAAGCTATGGAGGACGCCTTGTAGGTAGAGACATAAGGGAGAGGAAGGAGTAGAGAAGACAGTGGTGACTGAGAGTGGGCAAAGAGGTGGCAAAGTGGCAGAACGAGTTAAGCTGGGTATAGAGTTTGGCAAGAGAGATAGTATACACAGAACCATAGATTATGTCTGCGTAGTCAAAAACAGGGAGGATAGTTTTAGTAACTAAGTCCTCACAAACAGACCTGATCACATGACGAAGGCATGCGCCCCAGCGGACACTATAACTGACCACTCGCCCACTATCTGCCACTGGCGCTCTTGTCCATCAACCTCTCCTCAGTCCCGCCTGGTCACATTTACTAACTTTGCACATATGGATCTAAACAACTTTCTCCTAGACATAGCCAACATTGACTGGACTGAAATCTACCAAGCAACAAAAGTTGAAGATGCCCTAGATGTGTTCCTGACCAGGTTCAGAGAAGTGCAAAATCGGCATGCACCGAAAGTGCAGAGAAGGGTCAGAGGTCAACAAACGAGATGGCTCCATAAAGATCTACTCCGACAACTGAGTACTAGGGATAATCTCTGGAAGCAGTTTAAGACCACCGGTCTACCCAGGGATCACTTAATCTACAAACAACACAGAAGTTTCTGCAAAAAACAAATTAGGCTTTCAAAAAGCAAATACTGCCAAAACCTGCTAACCAGCTCTGCAAATGATCCCCGCATATTCTGGGGTCATATCAAGACCTTCCTGGGCACCCCACAATCAGTCACCCCCTCAGAAATTATTGTACAGGGTATCCACTGAAATGACTCCCTCACCATAGCAAATACCTTCAATCAACAGTTCTCTGACCTGTCTCCCTACACGTCCACACTACCAAATGCACCCGATGCACCGTAGCCCTTTTCTACCAATGAAACAGCCTGTCCTCTGACCAATAAACCTGTGCCTCCAGCAGCCAAGTCTTTCTACTTCAAAGCTGTGCCTGGAATACAAGTCTTTAAACTACTAAACACCATATCTGACAATACCAGCCCAGGCTCCAACTCACTGGAACCACGTCTGCTGAAGGCCGCTGCTCACCTCATCTCCTATCCACTAGCCAGGGTGTTCACACTGTCTCTCACCACCGGCACTGTCCCAGCTATCTGGAAATCTGCAAGAATTACCCCCCATTTTTAAAAAGGGAAACAAGAACAAAATCTCAAACTACAGACCTATAGCCATTCTCACGGTCCTCAGCAAAGTCCTAGAAAAACTTGTAGCCACCAAGGCCATTGAGTTCCTTGAATCCTCAAAATTGCTCTGTGAAGCACAGCATGGATTTAGGAAAAATCACAGCACCACAACTGCATTAGCAAAGTTCACCTCGGATACTCTCACAAACATGGATGAAGGCCAGCTTACTGAGGCTGTGTTCATCGACCTCACCAAGGCTTTCGACCTTGTGGATCACCCCCTACTACTGACTACCCTCAAAGATCTTGGCATCTCATCCCCTGTAATGAGCTGGTTCAGAAGCTACTTAACTGACAGGACCCAAGCTGTCAAACTCAACTCTGCAATCTCTGACAGCACCACTATCAATATTGGAGTGCCTCAAGGTTCAATACTGGGCCCTCTCCTGTTCTCACTGTTCATAAACAATCTTCCCAGTAGTATAATATCAGGCGCCTCACTTCTCTACACAGATGACCTGGTCATCTATGCTCGGTCAGACAACACTGGCCACCTAAGCGTGGCTCTGACATCTGCCTTCCACTCTGCTCAACATTGGCTAAACTCACATCGCCTTATCCTAAACGCCAGCAAAACCAAAGCAATGCTATTGGGTACTGCCCTCAAGCTAAGATCCTGCTCATCTCCCTCAAACATACTTGACCTTGATGGAACCCCTCTTGAGGTTGTTAGCACGTTCCGCTATCTTGGCATACTGCTCGACCAATCCCTGCACCTGAACCTGCATATTCAAGAAACCTGCAAAACTGTAAACTGCAAACTGCAAACTGGGGGCGGCCTACAGAACCAGCTATATGCTTATACCGGCTGCCAAACTGGCCATTGCCAGAGGAATCCTCCTTCCCACTTTAACCTACTGTGCTCCCATCCTATCTATGGTGCATAAAACTTCCCTGCAAAAATGGGATGTCACCTACAACAATATTTGCCGGTATGCCTCAAAGGCCCCCCGTCTCAAACATCACTGCTAACTATACAAAGACCTAGGCTGGCTCTCCCCCCCTGCCACCAGACTTTACTATCTATGCTGTCTCTCAGACTCCATTATCAGAGTGGACAGACCAGCTTTACTGTCGGAACTGTTACAACCCAATGTCTCTTCGCGTGAGCTGAGATCATCAGACATATCTCTCCATAAAGTTCCCCTCTGCCACACCTCAAAGGGTTCGGGTGCGTTCGGGCATGCTGCCCCACAAATGTGGAACTTGCTACCACTCGACCTAAAGCATGCCTCCTCGCATTACCTTTTCAAGCGAGGGCTATGCAACCACCTAACTACTAAGGACCAATGTGCTTGCTATGACCCTACCTGAGCCTGTCCTTCATGCCCCCTTTTCTGCCCCCTTTTCTCCTAATGTGTTGGACCCCCTCTCTTCAATCACCTTCTTTTCCTCCTATTGCCTCCTTATCCTATCTATCTGCTGACTGTCTATATTTTCCCTGTCTGCCTTATATGTTAGGTAGCCTATTTTAATGTTGATGCAATTAAATACAAGACCTTACTGTTTTATGCCTCTACAATACCTTTGTGTCTGACAATGCCTCTCGCCTCACACTGTTTTGCCTGTTGTTTCAACTTGCTGCTTATATAATTAAGGTGAAGGTTTTTTGTATTGGGAACTGGTACATCTTAATGGTCTCAGCCTCCTTGCTCCCCCTCCTCCCCCCCTACACCGACTAAGCCCAGACCTATTACCCGGCGATCAGGTCCATGAGCCCGGGCACTTTCCGCACCCACGGCCGCTAAAGCCGCTTTTTTCCGTACTACACCTCGGACCCCGCCTCCTGCACTCGCTGTCGCTGGTGAGCGGTTCCATGAGCCCGGACACGGATCCTAGCATCTGCCGCAAAAGCCGTATTTTTCCCTCTCGCTCCCTGACTAAATTTTCAGCTCCTATACTAGAACCAGTGACCATGACTCCGTCCTTGCTTCCGTTTCCAACCCCCTAACTTTGTGGGACTCTCTCCTGGTTTAATCTGTTAAAGCCAGCCTGGCTCTGTTTTGGTCCCCCCTCCTACAATTTCTTCACTATACCAAGCTATTGCCCAACGATGGACCTGTTTCAGTGATTTTCTCACCTGGCTCCCTAAGCCGCTTGACCACCGTACCCCTTCCATCCCCAACTTATCACTTATATCTTGCCCGGAAATGAAATCATGAGACTGGGTACTCTTCACGTGTACGGCCGCTAGAACTGGTTTTGCCGTCCATGACCCCACCTCCCGTATACCCTCAAGCCGGCTAACTGTTCCATGAGTCCAGTCGCAGACCCCTGCCTCCTACTGCTAAAGCCGTAATCTCTCGTCCCACCCGACTGAAGCTCATCTCCCACGCCTGGTCACAGAACCAGCGGCCCGGACACTTTTCTCACTACCATCCGCAAATGCCGCAAGCTTCTGACGTTTTCACCCCGACCCCCGCCTCCCGAATTCCTCCAAGCCGGCAATCAGTTCCACGAGCCCAGTTGCAGACCCTAGCCTTCTACCGCAAACACCGTAATTTCGCGCCCCACCCGACTGGAGCTTGCCCCCTCGCCCGGTTTTAGAACCAGCAGCCCGGACACTTTTCTTACTCTCAGCCGCCGATGCCGCAGGTTACACAGTATTTTGTCCCGACCCCTCACCCTCCCCTGCACTGCTAGCTGGTAAGCCAACCTTTGATTCTGGTCTCTAGCCCTGCCAGCACAGACCCTACCTATCCTTGGCCCCCTCCTTATCACGTCCCCCCTTCCTCTCTCCTCTATTCTGAAGACTATTCCCTGCACTAGTACCGTTGTTCTCTCCTGTTTATTTGTAAAACGATGCCTGTTTACTTCAATGTACCCTGACATGTAACTGCCTTATTGTCTTTGCATTGTACTATGTATTGTTACTGTACCTCCGGGTCGTGCCTGAAAATAGTCACTTGCTGGCTAGTGCACTTACCGGTTAACAAAAACTAAATAAATAAATAAGTCACGGCGGGCAGACAAGTGTAGGCAGTCCTTGTGGCAGTAGAGGGCACTGAGTATAGGGAGGAGTTTTGCACAGAGTGAGTCAATGTGGACTGAGAAATTAAGGCTACTATATAGCCAGACTCCGAGATATTTAAAAGAGCTGACTGTGTTGAGGGGATTACCGTGAAGGGTGGCTTTGGATAGGTATTGTCTTGTTCCAAAGAGCACAGAAACAGTCTTTTTAGAGTTTAGTTTTAACTGATTTTGCTGGAACCAAGTTTGCGTTTTGTCAAAATTGCATTGTAATGGGGAGATGACATCGGTAGCAGTGGGACCAGAGAAGTAAAGCACCGTGTTGTCCACGTACTTATGAATATTTGAAGGGGAGCAGATGGAGGAGAGATCATTAACGAATTGGGAGAAGAGAATTGATCCTTGTGGGACACCAGCTTGGTGGTGGTGGTGGTGGGGGGGGAGAACATCTCCAACTTGCACCGACTGTAGTCTGTTATGAAGATAAGATCAGAACCAGTTTGTGGCAAGAGGGGGAAAGGCCGGAGGAGTGAAGTTTGTGGATTAGGAGGTGGTGAGATAGAGTCGAAGGCCTTTGCCAAATCTATGAAGATGGCAGCTGTGACTTGGCCTTCGTCCATAACAGATTGAATGGAGTTAGTGACCCAAAGCAGGGAGGTGATTGTGGAGTGTTGCTTCCTGAAACCAGGCTGGAAGAGTGAGAGACAGTTGGTTTCAGAGAGATGCTCCAAAAGTCTAGAGTAGATTAGTGTCTCTTGAAGTTTGGCGATAGCAGGTAGAAGAGAGATGGGTCTGTAGTTGCCAGGGGCTGTGGGATCACCACCTTTGTGGAGGGGGAATACTTTAGCAACTTTCCATGCTTGGGATACTGTGCCAGTGGAGATGGCGAGGTTAAGTATATGGGCGAGGGGAGAGGCAATGGCAGGGGTGGATATTCCAAGAATCTTGGGGTGGAGGCCATCTGGGTTACTTTTGGTAGGATTAAGTGTCATGAGCGCTTTGTAAATTTCTTGTGGGGTAGTAGCGGGGAAATTAAAGCCCGTGTCTGGGTGGGAGGAAAGAGGCCCAGTAGGGGTGGGACTGGGGTAATCAGGGAGGACAAAGGTAACAAACAAGCATTTGTCAATGCCGAATGTTTCCTTGCATGGTTTATGTGGCAAGGGTTTATTGTGTTAGCTGAACATCTGTTGGGAGGAAAAGCCTGCCTGAAGTATGTTTTGACAAGCTGTCATATTTTGGACGGCATTTGAATACAGAAGCTCAGTTAATAAGAAGGCTACGCTGAAAACGTGGGGTGCATTGCTGGCCCGGTGGCACTGAGAGTTGAGGCACTGGACACCACACCTCGCGCCACACTGGTGATCCATGTTCAGGAGCAAGCACAGGCTGCCAGGGGTTGTTGGGGAGGAGAAGGATCAAGCATTCCAGGGACAGCTCTCCTTCTCCGGGGGGGCAACCAGTTGTCAGTGCATGCCTGACCCATAGCGGTGGCCGGGGGCTAGCACACCGATGCTGCAGACATCGGCTCAGAGGCGGGGTAGATGCCTGATGGGGTGCGCGCATGGGAATGTGCGTGGCACCATTGCTGGTGTCCTTGCACACTCTGCCCGTGAAGGGGAGAAACCAGGAGGAAAAAAGCTCATGGCGGATGACGGAGGGAACTTGCAGGTCCTGCCCCTGAATAGCCATGACGCCAGCCCCTGTACTGGATCCAGTCTTGGTGGCCCCACTGCTGACCCTGCCGGGGGGGGATAAGCCCTGGGGATAGCTGGTCGGCGTTGGCTGGTGGACGTCTGGGGATGGGGCTGGGGCTCCCTCCAGATAGACAGGGCCATGAAGCAGGGGTATAAATAAAAAAATGTGGGGTGCAGATATTTAAGATTTCCGCAGTTATGAGCATGCAGACCGAAATTACAACGAATGGCCATAACTTTGTCATTTTTTCATATTTTGACCCCAAATGTCGAACATAGTCTTATTACCCCACCTCATGAACCCTGTAGGTGAAAATTTTCAAATTCATGGAAAATGGCATTCCATGCCACAGGTGCGAAAACACATTATGGGCAGGATGTGAAACATGACAGCTGTACTGTTCGTGAGGTGGTGTGATAAAATGGTTATATTGAAAATTTGGAGTGAAAATACTGAAAATGACTAAAGTTACACACATGTGCAGAAAATTTTGAATGACCAGGTGTAATTCTGCCATTTTTTGGAGTTGTTTCACCGTGGTCTTTTTGGGACACCACCTCATGAAGAGTGCCACTGTCATTTTGTGCACTCATCCTAAAAGGTGATTTCGCACAGTGACTGTGTCATTCTGTATAACAGGTTCAAAAACACATTTTGAGCAGGATGTAAAAAAATGACAGCTGTACTGTTCATGAGGAGGTGTAAAAAATGGCAATGTTGAAAATATGGAGTGAAAATACTAAAAATTGGCAAAGTTACGTGCATGATTAGAAACTGCACAATGCACACTCGTAACGCAGTCATTTTGGAGACTTTTGCACCAAATTTTCAACATGGGCTTTTTGGGACCTCTCATTTTTGGGATACTGGTGGCGAAATTTCATTATTCAGTCCCAAACGGTGATTTCATGCAGTGATCGCAAAATCACACTGTCATTTCGTTAATTGGTCCCAAAAGGTGCAGCAACCGCTAAATCACCTTTCCAGACTGAATAACGAAATGACAGTGACAGTGTTCAAGAGGTGGGGTCCCAAGAACCCCATGTTGAAAATATTTGGGGTCAAAATTCCTAAAAATGGCTGCGATATCAACATAAGTTGAAACCCCCAATTGAGAGCTATTGTACAGTGCTTACCTTGATTCCTCAGTTCGCAGTTCGGCTTTCAAGAGTGCAGACATGTCCCGGTCCTCAAAAGATCACAGCTGCCAACCTTGGAGGGTAAGTATGGGATCGTGGGGGTAGGGAGGTGGGTACACAGAGGGGGTCGGGATGGGGGAGGAGTATGGGGAAGGCAGTGAGGACCATTTCTTTTCTACAGGCTTTGAAAAAAACATTGGGGACAGTGTCTTTTTTTTTTATCAGGGGAAAAAAATGTTTATTTCCAGACACTGGGAGTGGCCTTCCCACTGTCCAAGGGGTGGAGTTTAGATAATGCCAACACAGGGATTGGGCACCCTGATGTCAGCATGGAGGGAGTGGGGTGGACAGCAAGCAGTGGGAGGGTGCGGGACGGATAATTTGGATGCTGGGGGAACAGAGGGTGCAGGGTGGGCAGCACATAGTGGGAGGAATCATTTGGATGCCGAGAGAATAGAGGGTGTGGGGCAGGTGGCACGCAGTGGGAGGACTCGACTGAATGCTGGATGGAGGAACATAGGCAGGCAGCAAGCAGTGGGAGGGAGTGGGAGGGTTTTATTGGATCACTGCCAGTCCTGTGGGGGACCAGCTGGTGAGAGGCGGGCAGCATGCAGTGGGAGGGAGTAGGAGGGTTTTATTGCATGATGCCAAGTGCAGGGACAGGAAACAAAGGGAGTGGGACAGACAGCATTATGTAAATGAAAGGAATTAAGTGCTCTCATCGGAGTGTTTCATTCCTTTCAAGTGCGGCTGCTTCTCTGCTGTGAAATTCCAACCACCATCACTCTCTGCTTGTGTGATCAATGGTCTGTCAGGGTTGAGCACACTGTAGGGTGCTCTGCATTGGACTCGTCCCAGACACACTTCTTAAATGTCGTTCTGTCAAGTGCAAGGAAACAAAAATGAGTTAAAGGCATCAGTGATTTGGGCAAGATCAGATAATGATGAGCCATTTACATTTAGAATAAGGGGAGCCTGTGACACAGGGGGCTCTAAAAGGGAGTGGAGGACTTTCCAGAACGAGGGAGGTGATCTGGAATTTACATGCAACTGTGACTTGAAGAAAAGAGCATTGGCATTCCTTATGGCCTTGGTACAGGCATTTCTGAGGGCCTTGTAGCATTGGATCAGAGAGGGTAGTGATGTTGCCTTGAATTGGGCCCGAAGTTTATTCCTGACTCTGCAGAGGGTGACTAGGTCTGGGGTTATCCAGCGGTGATGGAGACGCTTCACCCTAAGTGGACTCTAGAGTGTGGAGGGGGCAATACCATATATATTTGGGGGCTGATTTGGGGATTACGGCCTTTCTTATACAGAAAGTGATGCAAGGATCACTAAGGGCATCTGGGAGTGTACCAACTGCTGTGAGGGTTGGGAGGACAGCACCCAGTCTAAGAGAGAGTGGTTAGTAGATCTGAGGTTTAGGCAAGTTGGCTCAGTGATGAGCTGGGAGAAGTTTAATGCTTCAGTTTTGAGAGTGGTAGGTTTAGTGGAGGGGGCAAGCCAGTCCATGTTGTAGTCACCAAGGAGGATCAGCTTGCCCTGCGCTGTGAGGGAGGTGATGGTAGAGATGCACTCGATAATGGAGTTTGGGGGTGCTTTGGGAGAACTGTATAGAACTCCAATATAGATTGGAAGTGTGGAGGGGAAGGAGAGATGAACAATGAGGAGCACGTGGAAGGAAGGCGGGCTTCATGGTGGAGGATGGAGCAAGAGAGAGAGAGAGACATTGACTAAAGAAATTTGCCACACCGCCACCGCGCTTGCCATGGTCCTGTCTGATTAAGCTGAAGTCAGGGATTGAGATAGATGAGTCTGGGATCTTAGCAGAGAGCCAAGACTTGGATACACACAGTAAGTCAGGAGAGTGCTGGGCGACCCAGATTTTGAGGGTATCCATTTTTGGGAGAAGGCTTCTAGCATTCAGGTTGAAAATCCATAAGCCCTTAGGTAGTTCAGCTGGTGTAGAACAGGGTGGGGGGCCAGGGTCAGATTCAACATCTCCTGAGAGGAGTAGCAGGAGAAGGAAGAGGAAAAGTTGGGGGTGGTACTTTGATCTCCTGGGAGAATGGGAACGGGTAGGAGGAGAGGAGAGATGGATGCATCGGAGGAGGGCCTGAAGATGTAGGGAGGATGAGGAAAGTAAGCTAGGATGTGTTAGTGTCCGGGTGGGGAGGAATGGGGGTGGCATCTGGGAGGTGCCACGAGAGTGGGAGAAGTTGAAGGAGGGGGAAGACACATGGTTGGGCAGTGTGGAGTAGCCATGTTGGGTCGAGGGGGAGGAAGGGAGGGTGAGGGTGTGAATGGAGGGTGATGGGCAGGAATAGAATTGAAGGGTGGGTGGCAGATGGAGGCATCCTGGGAGTGAAAACAGAGAGGCGTGAGGAGGGGAAAAAATGAGGGTAGGACTTGGAGAAGGAGACAGACAATGAATAGGGAGAGTCTAAGCATTCTAGAGGAGGAGGAGGCAAGAAGGGAATTAAAAGGAGTATGGGCTCCAAGGTCTTATAGGTGAAGTACCTGGAGGGTTGTAAGTTAGGATCTTGGAAATCAGGAGGGGTAGTCAAGTGTGGGCACTTGTAGCAGGACAGGCTGAGGAGGAGGACGGTGTTAAAGCTGTAGGGCTGATTAGGAAAAGGGAGTTGGGAAACACCTTATCCAGGTGTAGGCAGTGCTCACTGATGAGCTGCTGGAGTGCAAGATTGGGAGGGGTATGTAAGAGAGAGCACCCCCCTGGGAGAGAAAGTGGGCAGTGGGTTGGTGGGATTATCCCCTTTGGTGCCGCAAGCAGGTCGGTGGCGCCACATGCAGCAGGTCCATGGAGGAAAAACAATCAATGGAGTCTACTTTCATCCTGGGTAGTGCAGTGGGTGGCAGCTGACTGGAACGGGAGGGGGAACAAGGGCCTCAGCCACAGCCCGCACCACCCATGGCAGAGAGGATCTATGGGAAGGGGAGTCCATTTGGCGACCTAAAGAGAGAGAGAGAGAGTAAAAAGGTATGCCTTTTTCCTGTGATGTTGCACATAGGGGAGTGCACTTACACTCGGCAGCTGTAGTCCACATGGGAAATCCCGGGGGTAAACATATGTAAATGTCTCAGATCCTACCCAGTTCACTAAGAGTTCGTGGCTATGCTGCTTTTTTACATTTAAATATAAGCAAGTACTCATAGGCTATACCATACTAACAGAACTTCAAATCAGGGAAATAGCAGCCCTAAATTAATGTAACAGGCTTCAGTGTAGCACATCACTGCGGTCTGCACCCTGAGAGACAACTTGTACACAGATCAAAGGACTCCCTGTGTGACTAACACCAAGGCGAGCAGCTGAGACATAGAACCTAATTTGGAGCATACACAGGCAAGTGGAAAACAATAGCTTTTACACATTTCCCAACTAGCCTACTATTGCAGACAGCTAGCGCTCTGTTTCATTTAATGCAATCTAGGTGTAACCCCCTTACAAATGATGGTTCCTAAAAGCCTTCCTGGAGCTGCTTAAGAGCTCCTTGCCTGACTGGTGTTCAGCGGAATGCCGCCAAAATGCGGCCGCTGTGAGTGTTTTAAAGCCTCCAGTACGGTTCCTTTAAGAGCTGCCTGCTCACAGGTTTCAGTGGTGTGTACAGGGGGACGGGGTTTTACTCAATTCCGCCTGAGCTGCAGTGAAATCGCTCCTGCTAGGACGTCGCTTGAAAAGCAACGGGATCCCTTTTAATAGATGTAACTGTTTGGCTATAATTAGTTAGAGTATTAGTGGAATTACAGTTTGTCTAACCTGCTTCCTTTGCAGCTGGGACTTTGTGAGCTTGGCCCCTCCATTTTGGACTTGGACTATGGAACTGGGCCAATGGTGAGTGAGGGGTGACTAAAATGGAGATCTTTTGAGCCAACCAGGATCAGGACTCATTTTGGTGCTGGCTGGCCATAGGGGATACAGCCAGTAATTCTGGGAAATGAAGTTCTGGGCTAGGGCACCCTTTTTGCACCAATGGGGACAGACTTAAATGCCTGGTATCTGCAGCCCACCAATGGGATCGAGTGGCGCCCGACGAGGTCCTTGCCCAAACTGCCAAGGGGGCAGAGTGGGTGTCAGCTGTGGCGAGGAAGAAGCTCTAGGCTCTTGCGCCTTTGAGTTTTCGCGTGGGAAGCATGTGTGGAAGGCCAGAGTCGAGCGGCTTGAACGCCACAAAGTGTCAGACTAAATCCGCTAGGTAGTGGTCGGAGGAAGCTGTGCACAAGCGTAGCTACCTACCAGGTTCACCCTGTAGAGGACTGGAGAATCTGCTTTAATCACGCTCGGTCTGTCAGGACAAGTGAAGCTGTATCGTTGGGCCCAGTTTACTGCAGTGAACGTGATCAGGAGTATACAGCAGCTGCCTGGTATGGTACCCCTCTGCTCTTCCTATAAATGTATGGAGGAGTGTTGGAATCTCAGCTCGTCCCTGCAAGTGGTGTGAGAGCAATCTTTCTGCTGGAGTCGTGAGTACTAAGTCAGGGTAGCTCCCTGGCAAATGGTCATAGTGTGGGTAGGATTTGTCTGGCTGCTTTACTGGCTACACGAACTGAGCCTGCTGGCTCTATTTAATCCTCGCAGGAATCAAGTGCTTGTTTTTTTGTGTCAGGGCCCCAACCAGCTGCATCGAGAGGCTAGCCTCCTATAGCCTGGGTACCCAGAGACAGTGACTTATAGGTTTGCACAGTGCCCTAGGTATACATATATATGTTAGAGTGGTAAGCTAATTAACCTGATTTCCCCCAGTCCTTGTTATCTTCCCCCTAAATAAATCAGATTGGTTGTTTTGCAAAGGTATACTGACTGAGCTGTATGTCTATGTTGAATTACTGTACAGTGGTTATGGTATAACTGCATCTTACTTTACAGGGGGTCCCCAGAGCCAAGCTGATTGAACTAAAGCTGGGGGTAAGTGTATATGGCAAGGGTACTGTGGTTGACTGGTGTGGGCCACTAGTGGGAAGAAAGGGGGGCTGCAGTGGCTCAGAGGGCTGTAACCGAGTCAGATTAGACTGTTTCAACCCCGACCTCTGGGTGAAGGCACCCGCCATCGGATCCAGGCCTCTCAACCTGTTAACGTCAGAGCAGGCAGGGGTAGTAGCCCTTGGGATAGCGCCCCCTAGGGGTTACATAGGTATTGCAGGCTACAGAAAATTTAATGTTTAAACTATTACTCCAGCACCATATGGGACTAATTCCACAGCAAATATATCACTCTAAAAATTCAATACAGACAAACACTTCTGCTGGAAATGGCAACATAGTGATTATTACATTTCACAGCGATTAGCTGACTCAGAGAAGTACAAGAGCAGGATGTAGCTCCAGAGGCTTTCTTAACCAAACCAGACACTTTTCTTTTACATTGGGCTGCTGTAGGCGTTCGTGGGGCAAGCAGCCATTTTAGGTAGCCCCATGTGGCACGCAGCAGGTCCATGAAGGAAAAACAATCAATGGAATCTACTTTTCGCCCTGGGTAGCACAGCAGGCGGCAGCCAACTGGAACAGAAGGGGGGGGCGAGGGCCTGAGCCGCAGCTCACACCGCCCATCATGTGGCAGAGAGGATCTGAGGGAAGGGGAGTCCGGTTGGTGACCTTTTTTGTCCTGGGTAGTGCAGTAGGTGGCAGCTGATTAGAATGGGAGAGGGGAGCAAGGGCCTGAACCACAGCCCACACCACCCACAGCAAAGAGAATCTTAGGGAAGGGGAGTCCATTTGGTGACTTTTCATCCTGGGTAGCGCAGTGGGCAGCAGCCGACAGGAACGGGAGAGGGCAAGGGCCTGAGTGACAGCCTGCAGCGTCCACAGCAGAGAGGATCTGAGGGAAGAGGAGTCCCTTTGGTGATCTTTTGTACTGGATAGCACAGTGGGTGGCAGTCGACTGGAATGGGAGGGGGGTGAAGGCCTGAACTGCAGCCCACAGTGCCCATGGCAGTGAGGATCTGAGGGAAGGGGAGTCCATTTGGCAACCTTTCATCCTGGATAGTGCAGCAAGTGTCAGCCGACTGGAACGGGAGGGGAGACGAGGGCCCGAGCCGCAGCCTGCACTGCCAACGTCAGAGAGGATCTGAGGGAAGTTGAGTCCATTTGACGATCTTTTGTCCTGGGTAGCGCAGCGGGTGGCAGCTGACTGGAACGGGGGGGGGGGGTGAGGTTCTGAGCCACAGCCCGCACCACCCACGGCAGAGAAGATCTGAGGGAAGGGGAATCCGTTTGGTGACCTTTCATCCTGGGTAGAGCAGCGGGTGGCAGCCAACTATTGACAGGGTGAGGAAGCTGAATGGCTAACATGACATGATTTGGCATGGGTGGGGAAAGGAATTATTATACTATTTTGTACCCTATGATTAGGAAACTTCACCATGATTTGGAGGGTGCTAGAGGTTGGATGGGTGGGGGTGAACAGTTTTTTTTATCTTTTCTGTTTATCTGCCTTATTATCTCCATCCTCCACTCATTCAGATCCTCTCATGCCTTGCGGCATTCTCCTTATTGCCCCAGAAGTCTGCCCCTAGAGTGCAGCCAATCACTTGAGAGACCCATAATACCCCAGATAACCCCAGGCGAGCAGGAGAGGCTTCCCCTTACCTTCCTTGAACCATGGAAGAGCAGTTGGTGCACAGTGGAGTCTGCCCCCGATGACAACTGGAGGACGCGCTGTCGGCTTCCGGAGGGGTCGTCACCTATGAGTGACGGAGTCCATTGTTCCGAGTTCTGGTGCCCCACAGTCACCGGTGCTCGAGGAGAGCCATTGGGAGATGTGCGTGGAGGAGCACCTCCTCCCAGGGCTCTTGGCTGACATCTGCCCCTCCCATTGCTTGTCCCTGACTGCACTGCCAAGCCCAGGTTCACCCGGGAGATGGCAGTATAGCAGTGGGACTAGCACAGAACCCTCCCCAGAAAGGGAGAGCCGCCTCTGGGTGCTCAATCCCTCTCTACCCCTGCCGACACTCGGCGACCTGAGTCCGTTCCCAAACCCGGGTCACCGGTGTGGAGTGAGGTGTGGCGTCCAGCGCCTCAACCCTCAATGCCACTGGGCTGGCTGGAGGTGAACAGTTTTAAATGTCTAGGTGGTTTATGGGGGTGGCAGTCATGTGCACAGTGGTTGGGGGTGAATTACATGTTGAAAAAAGGGGGCTAAACATAAAAACCAAAACTTCACTGCTCGAAGACAGGTGAAGTTGGGATAACTTTGCCTCACTATGTGCAGCACAAAGTTCCCAACTTCGCATCAACTTTTCTGACCGAGTAGACATTTGATGCACCTCTCCTTCTAGGTATAGATGTATTAAATCATCCACCTATTTAAGATACAAAGTGACGTGGTGATGTGTGATCTGAATATTCTATGTACATGAATGATGAGCTTGGATTGTATTGAGGTACCAGTATTCTTTGCTTGGTGTTTTTGCAATAAAAACTCCCCCACTCTTCTTCAGTGAGCGCCATGAGCTCTTTAGCTACCAGCTGGACTGTGACAGGAGATGGGAAGAAGAAAACGAGCTGGACTATGACATTAGGTGGGCAGAAGAGAGCTCAGTTTAATGTCTCATTTGAAGGACGCTATCTCAACAGTGCAGCACACTACACTCCTCCTCATACTGCACCGCAGTGTCAGTTATGGGTAGTACCCCAAGTACCTGGTATGCGGATAGAACTCATGACTTTCGGATATTCCAGTCCTAGAGGTGAGCATGCTACCTACTGAGAAACAGACACTAATATGACGGTGAATGACTGCATGGCTCACATCCCCCCTCTCCACATGCTTCCCAGAAGTTGATGCCTCATTTCTGCAATGCACTTGACTCCTCAGCCAGACCCAGCATAGGATTCCAGGGCACACATCAACCAAACTGACCACAAGCAAATGCGTACCAGGCAAAAGTAATACTGTTTATACTCACATATAACTCACGTTTTCAGTACCAAAAAATAAGTACTTCAGAAACCCAGGCCAAGTGTACACCCTGGGGGGGGGAAATGCTACAAGTCTCGATGGCTGAGAAGGACCTGGGGGTGGTGGTGGATGTCAAGATGAACAACTCGGAGACTTGTAGGAGGGCAGCAGCCAAGGCCAACAGGATGCTGGGATGCATCGCTGGGGGATCACCTCCAGAAGGAGGAAGTGATACTCCCTCTGTATAACTGTGGTGAGGACGCACCTTGAGTACTCGTGCAGTTTTGGAGGCCACACTTAAGAGGGACATTACCACTCCTGGAGAGGGTCCAGAGGAGGGCAACCAAAATGATTTGGGGCTTGGGGGACAGGACCTATGAGGAGGGCTCGAAGAGCTAAATATGTACACATTGGAAGAGAGAAGGGATCGGGGGACATGATAGAGGTCTTAGGTACATGAAGAGGGTAAATAGGGAGAACAGTCAGGGTGCTTCGAAGGAAGGAGGAGGGGCCACTAGAGGCATGGGTGGAGGCTGGAGGGAAGATTCAGGGGAAAGGAGGAGGTGCTGCTTCACTGAGAGGGTGGTGGAGCCATGGAATGCACTGCCTAGGGGGCTGGTGGAGGCAGAGACAGTGGAGGGTTCAAGAGGGGGTGGGACAGGTACAGGGGAAGGGTTCTGGAAGCAAAATCCAATGCAGCAAGAATATCCGGAACTGGGAAGGGAGAAGCCAGAGAAGGCGAGGGGGACAGCAAGGTCAGCACCCAGGGTGGGGGCTGACCAAACGAGCAGACACGAAAGACCATTAGGCCTATTCTGCTGGCATTTTAGTATGTTAGTAAAGTGTACTCAACTTACAGTATATATGAAGACAACTCATCTGCAAGGTCAACTTATATATGTAGTTTCTATGGCTCTATAAACATTTCTTTTGCCTGCATTTTTTCAGTCAGTGGCTCCACTGGACTAGTACACTGACCCAGCACACACACACACACACACACACAACCCAAACGAACATACTAGCAGCTCTTCTCATCATGAGTGCCATGCTTTGTCCACATTCCAACTGGGAGCAGTCAGTGCCATATCAAGCTGGAGGAGGTGATTGTGTAGAGTGAAAACTGGGAGCAGTATGCAGCACATAGCTGGGAGAAGTGCCATGCTTATGAACTGGGGAGAGAATTTTTTTTTTTTTAGTTGTTTAACCAGGATTAGCACACTAAGCTGAAAGCTTTTTTACAGGCGCGACCTGGGAGCACAGGGAAGTTAAGTGACTTGCTCAAGGTCACACAGTATGTAAGTGGAAGCTGTGGGATTCAAACCCAGGTCTGGTCTGCTAGATGTCACCAGATTTGCAACTCAGAGCCTTAAACCACTGCGCTATACTGCCTCCCCTAATTTAGTGAGGCCACCTGTTGTATGATGACATTATGCCGGTGGAGTGGTGCTATGGAGGTGTTTGGGAGCATGGATTATGGGCTCGATCGATATGTGAGGCATACCTATAAATGTACTCAAATTTACAAGAAAAGGTGGTCAACTTATATGTGAGGTTGACCTATACACGAAAATATATGGTACTTCTCTGCACAAAAAAAGTCCTTTAATTGAAGCACAGCCAACCATTAGGAGTACCAGCGATCTCCCCAGCACTTTGCGGTATAACCGCTTGGTTGGGGGGCTAACAACACACGTAAACCCAAGTCTCCCAGATGGTAGCATGATGCATGTTGGTGTGACACACTGTTGTGCACTACTGGGATGGCTTCCTATATTCTCTGTGCTGTGACTGGTTATTTCCAGATCATTATAGTATGGTAATTATAGTATGATGAAGGATTTGGATATGAAAAACTAAAAAAAAACCAAAATTATGTCCGTGGCTTGTGGAGTACAATTGTGGATTTGGGTACAAATATTACCTAGATCAGTGGTTCTCAAATGGTGAGGTCAGCCTAACAAGGGAGGCCCCAAATTGTTCCAGGGGAGGCCCAGTCAAGTCTGAGAATGTACAGTATTTAAATTTTAAGTTTTGACTGTTTTGTGTGAAAAGATAAAACAAATTAAATACGGATAATTGCAGGTGAATTTCTTTACTTATGCACAAATTTTTGACCAGGAAGTTCCCATTGAGCCAAAGATTCTTTATAGGTGTGTATTTATATGTAAATGAATACCTGAGGAAGACATGCTGCGTCAAGGCTTGTTTCTACAATAGGTATTTATATGTAAATTAGTGACTGGGAAAGGCATAGTGATCGATGCATGTTTTCAGGTGTGACCTGAGGTAAGAGTATAAGAAGTTGCTTAACAACAGGGTAAGACAGGGAGAGATGAAGTAGCTAGGTTTGGTTGTTCCAGATAGAGAGGAAAAAGAGTAACAAGGGGCCCAAGAGTCAGAAAAAAGGAGTGACAAGTATAACCTGGGGTGCCGGGTCAGAGGTGGGGAGCAATAAGTTGAATAAAAAGAGAATATGCTCAGTCACCTTTATTAGTTTCACTTTATTCCTGGTGTGCTGTGCAAAGTAGGATTTATTTTTTTCTGTGGGGAGGCCCAAGATTTTTTTCCAAATTTGAGGGAGGCTCAAAATCTTTTTCATGGTTTGGGGGATTCTCACTATCACAAAGTGTGAGAACTAATGACCTAGATACACTAAATGAACCAGAAAACTGAAAAACATATACAAAATTCATGATGATGTTATTTCAAAAATAATGTGCAACAGGCAAGGTATGACAGAAACAGAAGTACTTCTGAAGAAAACCGTAAATGCAGTGTTGGTGGTACAGAAGACCTAAAATATGTAGCATGCCTGTGTCCCTGGTAAACAGAGGTGGGGGGAAGGGTTGGAGCCAGCAGTCCCACTGGAAACAGTGCTTTGGTGAGCTCCGGTGTCAGAGTTTTATTTTTGTTATTTTACAAAGTTACCTCTTGCTAAAAATTACGGAATCTACTCAAGGTTGCAGAGTATTTAACAAGGAACATTTTGTTACCCAACTTATTAAAAATGGTCAGGCCCCAAAATGTCAAAAAGGACTTTATGGCTCCAACAAGAGGAATGTCAAAACAGCCAGAAGCAGCAGACCAGGCTCCACATTCGACATCCCCGGCTGCAGGCATGCTAGGCTTGCTGCAGCACTCAATGGGTATCCTAACTAAATCAGTGCAGACAATGGCTACAAAATTAGACACCATAAACGAGTGTTTGGAAGAACTGAGCGAAGAATGAAGACGATGGCAGACTTGGTAAAGGACTGATAACACCACCTCTGGAAAAGCCTTGGCAGCAGTGATGACAGCAGTTAAAAAACAAACTGCAGTTAAATTCCACTTGGAACAAATGAAAAACGCACTCAGATCAGTGAGTTTTACAATTAGTTAAGCCTTGGCCATGATTTGTTCCAAAGGGCCATCTAAAGTACGAAAATTTAACTTTCAGAATATGGACCAATTCATGTCTACGGAGTGCATCCCCCAGTCTCTATATAGTGACTTCACAAAACATGGTAGTGTGGTGGCGGATTGGGGGGTGGATCGCATCCTGAGGTGTACTAGGAAGTGGAAGGAATTGGCGTGGCATGGCGCAGCTCCACTGAGCCAAAATATGACCCCTTCCCTTCCTAAATAGGGGCAGTTACAAAATGAACAATTCGCAGCATCTGATTTGGGGGCAGGTAAGGCTTCTTAATGTTTTTTGGGGGAAAATTTGATAAAGAGCACAATAGTTGCTCTTTAAAGCAGAGACTTTCCCCCTTGACTGATTAACACGAATTGTAGGGTTTTACAAATGTAGTTGACACTTAATGACCGACTAGGCAAGAGAGAACACTAGAGCATATGCCGTAATTGTACCCATTATGTTTAGTACTCTCATTATCTGTTTGCTGAACTCGCGTATTATCTGTAAATTGTCCTCAGTCTTTTTTTTTTTTTTTGCTTTGTTGTTTAATGTATTTGCCGTGGAACCTCTCAATGAGCATCCGCTCACAGGTATAGCTAAGACTTCAATAAACAAAAATAAAATAAAATAAATATGCTTCACACCCACTTGGTTCCTGCATATTGTCATGTTGTTTAGAACCTGTTTGTATATGTTTCTGTTTCCTGTTTTGAGACAAACGTTTCTTGTTAAATTCATTAACTTATGATTTTTGTGGGGGGGAGTTATCCATGTGAATCTCACTGCTTTGCCACAGCCATCAGTCAACTGAATAAAATGGAAAACTGCCAGGAACACATGGCAGGCAAAATGGCGGCTGAACAGCAGTAAAAGTACATTATATGGCACTGATCCCGTTCTTCCCCATCATGATCTGATTCTGTACTCTAAGCAGATGAATCCAGCAATGAATCCAAGGGCTGGTGTATATCCTGGTGATGTGTAAGGGGCACTCTCAAGGGTGCTTTGGTGACCTCTCTTATACTTTACATTTGAACCATACAGATTTGGTATATCCGGATGTAATAATGAATTGTTAACCACTTTACACTGTAATAGTGCACCACCATTACTGAGCAATGCTGTTAAATGGGTCCAGGTATTGGGAACTTCTATACTACTGATTTATGGGGATCTTCCATACTACTGATTTATGGGGAACGTCTATACTACTCATTTATGGGGATCTTCCATACTACTCATTCATGGGGAACTTCTATACTACTCATTTATGGGGAACTTCTATACTACTCATTTATGGGGAACTTCCATACTACTCATTTATGGGGATCTACCATACTACTCATTTATGGGGATCTTCCATACTACTCATTTATGGAGAACTTCTATACTACTCACTTATGGGGAACTTCTATACTACCCATTTATGGGGATCTTCCATACTACTCATTTATGGGGAACTTCCATACTACTCATTTATGGGGAACTTCTATACTACCCATTTATGGGGATCTTCCATACTACTCATTTATGGGGAACTTCTATATTACTCATTTATGGGGATCTTCCATACTACTCATTCATGGGGAACTTCTATACTACTCATTTTGGGATCTTCCATACTACTCATTTATGGGGAACTTCTATACTACTCATTCATGGGGATCTTCCATACTACTCATTCATGGGGAACTTCTATACTACTCATTTATGGGGAACTTCTATACTACTTATTTATGGGGATCTTCTATACTACTCATTTATGGGGATCTTCCATACTACTCATTTATGGGGAACTTCTATACTACTCATTTATAGGGAACTTCTATACTACTCATTTATGGGGATCTTCCATACTACTCATTTATGGGGAACTTTTATACTTCCCATTTATGGGGATCTTCCATACTACTCATTTATGGGGAACTTCCATACTACTCATTTATGGGGAACTTCTATACTACTCATTTATGGGGATCTTCCATGCTACTCATTTATGGGGAACCTCTGTACTACTCATTTATGGGGAACTTCTATACTACTCATTTATGGGGAACTTCTATACTACTCATTTATGGGGAACTTCTGTACTACTCATTATTACTCATTACGTTTGTTATCTATGTGGGGTTGCAGTGTCTATATACTGGCAAGGGAGGAGTGAGGGGTACCAGAAGGCTCAGAGGCCTCCTGAAAGCCTAAATATCATTCTTGACTTTTCATTGAACTCTACTTCAGGATCAGTGTACAAGTCAGCTACAAACTTTCATTACGTTTAAATTACATATTTTATATTTAATAGTTCGCATTGACTGCAATTGCTCTAATATAGTATTCATTCGATATATACTGTATATATAAAAGATAGGCATGCCTTCAACAAGTTGTATCATTTGTGGGACTACTCACAATGCCTTTGTAATGTACAATCTCAATCACACTGCACTTCTGTAGTCTCTCAGGAAGCAAACTACTTTGTAATTTCATTGAATTTTCAAATAAAGTCAAAAAAAGGCAAGAATGTGTTGGCTAGGCCCAATTACAGTTTCTATGGTGATGTATCACCTGATGAGAACCAATTTTGATATCTGAGTATTGTTTAAGGTTTGGAAATTTTAATTGTATGGAGTGATACATTTATATTTTGTAATGATTTTTTAAACAATTAAACAAATAAATTGAATACAAGAACACACTTATGAACATAATTGAAGTGAAAACAACAAGCAAACTCACAGACACACAAACATACATTACAGTGCAAGTAAGTTATCAGTCACAGAATAATTCCTATGCTTTAGGAAAAAAATACTTTACATTAGGTTTGTTTTTAGCTTTAGAAACATAAATACAAGTGTTTAACCTGCTGCCACTGGCATTTGCTATTATGAAACTTACCTTTGACGAGCGGAGCCCCATAATGAGGGCATTTGTGTCCGAGAGCGAAATATTCTCCATGTTCTTTGATTACAAGAGCTTTTCCACCCTCCATCTCCACTTCTCGCATCCTTGAATATAGAAAAGTAGAGCACAGCATTACTTAAAGTCTCTCAAGAAAAGCAACTCGATGGCATTTATGATTGGAGTTTCCTACTATGGTGTTACAGGTGGGCAGGGTGAGTGGGGGATACATCACAGTTGGAGGCGAGGCCTTCAGTTCCCAGGGAGAATGGCATGGACCTACTAGCACTCATGTCATTCAAATCAGCGGACCATGCAGTGGCACTGCCATCAGCTGAGAAGGGGGTCATCAGCCCACCCTTCTGGTCAGGGAAGGTTTGAGCACAGAGGGAGGAGATAGGGGCATGGAAATAATTTGGGGTTGTGGGGGAGTAGAGCCATGCCAGAAAATCTCAAGGATCTGTTTTGTTTAATGGAGAACTGAGTTGAACCTGTAAGTCCTTCCTCCTGTAGAAGCATTTTTTTTTCCCCAGTACTGATCCTAATTCTGTTATTGTTCCATCTTTACAGACCTTTTAATTAACACAGAGGGTGTTTCAGATTTACACACACCGGTGGTAAGTACCATTATAAAGTGGTGTAACAGAAAGCAAGACCCGTGATTGGTCAGATGTGCTCTCATTATTCCAGGGCAACAGCACAGGCCAGAAACACTTGATGTTCAGTCCTTACCTAGTTTTTTTAAATAAAAATCAGTGGAACCATTTTATAACTGCAATAAGGCACTCCAGGGTGTGCATAACTGTGGGATAACTGAACTTCTTGGGTGGGTGAGGCACTCAGAGTTGTCTCATGTCTCACTTCCCAGGGCATGCCACTATCCCACAGTAATGCACACCAGCAGAAGGAGAGAGGTGGTGTTACCACCGTATAGAAGTCACGTTTTTTTTTCTAGTAACCATAAAATTGTCATTGATTTTGGACTGACCCAAATAGTAGATGTGGGTACAGTAAAAGGTTCAAAAGTAACATCACGCACTGAAAGTGATCGTGCTGCACCAATAATCGTGTTAACTTTTGATCTGTCTTTGAATCTGAATAATGAGAGACATGTTATGAATTAATCCCTGGAGGTTATGGGCAATACGCAGTTACGGTTAGATGTTCTTGAGAAGCAGCAATTTGAAGGAAGAGTTTCTTCTTTCCCCAGAAAATATAAAATTGATGAAGACTATCAAGAGTTGCAGAACATCCCAAGATTCAGCACTACTTCTCTCAAACCCCTTCTCGTGTATGATATCTGTCCCGTACTCCCGTAGAAGCATACCTAAAAAACACAGATCATGTTTGAGTCATATATGCAAGACTTCAAAGGGTGAACTGAATGAATGTGCATGGTTTTTGCTCTTTTTATATATTTTACACTTTTCAGCGTGTCAGTGATGTGTGACATCATATGTAATAGTTGTGTTTTTTTAAACACTTGGGTCATGCCCATAAACGGACCTCTCTGGTCTAGTGTACTTACCTGGTTAGAAAATAAACCAAACTGAACCGAACTGAATTGAATTACCTAAACTGGTTAGGAAAACCAAGAAAAACCCATCCAGAAAAAAACTTGCCATTACTAAATCAAGCCCATAAGAACTATAATAAACACAGAAGCACAGAAGTTGTCGGCAGATAAGGACCTCTTGGCCCACCTAGTCTACCCAGTTTTCCCTATCTACTGTGCCACCACATACCCTACTCGATCGCTGGTCATCTCCTCTCTTGCCTTACTACCATGGTCCCCTTGTTTCTGTCCCATGCATGCTTGAATCCCACCACCATTTTGGCACCCACCACCTCTGCTGTACCAGGCATCCACCACCCTCTCCGTGAAGAAGTATTTTCTCACATTTCCTTTGAGTCCCCCCCCCCAACTCCATAGCATGACCCCTTGTCCTCGAGCTTCTCTTTCTATGGAAAATGCTACCTTCCTGTACCTTATCAATGCCTGTTAGGTATTTGAATGTTTCTATCATATCCCCCTTTCCCTCCTCTCCTCCAGAGAGTACATATTCAGTTCCCTTCGTCTCTCCTCATAGGGCTTTTGATGCAGGCACTGCACCATTTTGGTAGCCTTGTTTTGTACCACTTCCACCTTATCAATAATATCCTTCCAGAGGTGGAGCCTCCCAAACTGGATGCAGTGCTTGAGGTAGGGTCTTACCAGTGATCTGTACAGGGGTAATATTACCTCCTTCCTACAGGTGATACCTCTCTCTGTGCACCCAAGCATCATACTAGCCTTCCCCACTGCCTTATCAAACTGCTTGGCTACCTGCAGGTCATCAGAAATTATTACCCCAGGTCCCTTTCCTGTTTGGCGGTTGCCAGTACTTCCCTTTCCAATTGGTACATAGCCCTGGGGTTTTTCTGCTACAAGTGCATGATTTTGCACTTTTTTTTTGCATTGAAACCCAGCTGTCAAACCCTTGACCATTCTTCCAACTTTTTAAAATTATCCCTCATTTTTTTTCCACTCCCCCACTGGTGTGTTTTGTTGCAGATTTTTGTATCACCCATAAACAGGCATACTTTCCCTTCTAGCCCTTCCACAATGTTGCTAATAAAGACATTGAAAAGGACTGGGCCCGGCACTGAGCCCTGAGGCATCCGCTGGTAACATTATGGAAAATGAAAAAAGCAAGCTAGATGTATTGGAGTAAATGAGAAATCTTATAATAAACAAGGATTCTCACTTGCTTTGGTTAATGGTAGCAAAAGGTATCAATAAGTACAAAAGTAACCCTTTAGCTTCAATTCCTGCTGAAAAATGGAATATGTACTTCAGTATTATTTTTTTATGATGCTGCTGTAAATCGCAACTCAAGTCTGTTCAGTTTAGATTGTTAGGCACAATACACGCCTGTGCAATTTACATTTCATGAAGCTGAAGATGCTGTTATGTCAGGCAAACCTAATAAAGCTCCTGGAATGGATGGGATTCCTTCAGATGTGTTTAAGTTGCACCTGAATATAAAGGTTCCTGCCCTTACAAACTTTTTTAATAAATGTCTTAGCAATTTACTCCATCTAGCTGGAAAATTAACATAATAGTTCCGTTATTTAAAAAAAAAGGAAATATGAAAGATCCTAGACATTATAGACCAATCAGGTTATTAGATTCAATATAAAAACTTAATGCAAAAATATCACTAAAAAAAACAATTATGGGTTGACAAAAATAAAATGATATTACTCTTACAAGCAGGATTCAGAGAGAACCTCTCAGCTACAGACCATATATGTGTATCTGCACACCTTACCGATAAATACATTTGTCTTAAAAAAAACTCAAATTAAGGCTGGCCCGGTGGCGCTGAGGATTGAGGTGCTCAACGCCACACCTCGCACCACGCCAGAGACCCGGGTTCAGGAACGGACTCAGGTCGGAGGAGGATCGAGCAACCCAATGGATGTTCTCCTCCTCCAGGGATGGGTTCCTGGGGTGCTTTGAGCACCCAACGCACCGGTGACTGTGGAAACATGGGCATCGGTGCGCAGGCGGTTCTTCGGAACCGGGGAGGGGGAGGACGTTGTGGGCACTTGGCAATGACATGTGTCAGCACGCCATCTGCCTGGACGTCAGTCCTGCATGTCGATGTCCTCAGGTGTAGTGGGACCTAAGGGGAGTAAACGGTGAAACACCCTGCTCGCCGCCAAGATGACGACTAACCTAATCTCCCGGATCACCTACCACGGGCAGACCCCAATGTGCAGACACTCCAGAGGGAAGGTAAGGGGGACACAGGAGTATTCCTGACACTTTAGGGGCAGACTCTGTGGGAGGGTCACCAGGAATGGTCAAAGTCTGAAAGAGTGGGGGTGAGTGGGTAGTAAGGAGGGATAAAAATAATGTGTAAAAAAAAAATAATTATTTGCAGCTTTTGACTTCAAAGCAATAGTCGACTCAACTGATAATGGTATCCTTTGAAGTAAGTTACAAGAGAAGGGTCTGACGTTAAATAGCTTATTCCCTACAGTCCAACTATACACAGATAAAACTTTCATACAATTTGATTTACGGGGTAATCTTACAGAATCATTTCACCGGAAAGAGGAGTCAAGCAGGGCTGTTTATTAGCTCAGTGTTAATTCAAGATTTATGCTAATGAGATTCTTGAACATCTTGCTGATGTAAACTTTCATTCAGCAAATATATTTGGAAAGTCTTGTCCGGCATTAGTATACGCGGACAATATGGTTCTATCTTCCTTATCTCCAATTGGGCTATAGCGAAAATTAACCTGATTTAATAATCTGTATATAAATTATAAACTAATAAAACATTTTGAGAAGACTAAAATCATGAAATTTGGTGAAAAAAAAACTAGCAGGTTCTTTATGAAGGACATTGTCCTAGAATCAGTAATTGAATATCCTCTGTGACGGTACTTAGCCCCAGGAGGACAGTGGGACCAGCAAATAAAAGATCAGTGCTTATATAAACTTTAAAATGCACTGCAGGCTAGCGAATATTCCACTTTTGCAGTCATACTCTGATATCATCTGCAGGGGATTCTGGGATTTGTAGTTACAGAAAATGTCAGCATGGCAGTAAGCAAAATTAATCTGATGCAATCTACTGTACTACAGTAAACAGTAAAAAAAAAAAATGTTTTTGCACACATATTGCAAATTGGGACCAGCCCCACACGTGGGTGTGGAGCTCTTAGTGCTGACTGTTCCCCTTTAAGATAAAACAATAACAAGATGGGTGCCAGTATTTGAAACACAGTTTCTACAGACAATACAGGCTTGCAGGTCAAATGTAGTTTACATTTAAGAGTAGAACTGTACAACATTTCCTGGGGGGAGGAGATGCTGAAGATAACAATTCTTCTGCAGAACAGTTCCTACACACTCAAGCAGTGTGCTGGGACTTTTACAAATGGCAAGGGATTTGGTTCCGCCATTTTGGCCCAACGTGGACATCAGGTCTAGTTTCATGTCTCTGATAAAGCTTAGACTATAAGTGAAAGATCCAGAAATATGCAAATTTTGGTTCTGTGTATATTATAACTCCAAAAGGTACTCTAAGGTGATAGGCTGTCATGGCTCTTAATGGTTACAGGAAATGATTTTTTTGAATATCTTAAAGCACCCTCTTGTATCTTCCATTTAAGAATATCCACCGGGATTTGGATGTGTTTTAACTGTTTTCCATATTTAGAACATGACTCATTACCTTTATAAGTTACATAGATTTGCACCCTTTACTGGTTATGTTACAACTTAGCCCCTGAAATTCTGCAATTCCAGGGCCATGCGAATTTCCACAGAACTAGCACAGTGCAACAGAATTCCTTGCTCTTGGTGATTTGTCATTCAGGTAACAGTTTTTCCATTGTGCCTGGCTCCCTTTCCCTTCTCGTTTATCCTGTAGATCCTCCTCTATGCTTGGCATTTGATGTAATTGATGACACCAAATAATATTTTAGTGATTTGCAGGACTAAATTCTGCCACAGAAATAAAGAATCCCTGCCACAGGAATGAACAAATGCTACTGCAGAAGCTTGGGTGCCATGCGGCAGAAATCAGGACTGAAGTACACGGAGAGCTAGGCATGCTACAGGGTTGGCGCTGGCATGGGTCATGTCCTCATCTTCTCTCAATCTGCAGAGCCTAGCCACACTGGCTCTCAAACTTAGCTAAGTGGCAGTCAGATGGTGTGCTGTGCAATCCACCCTCCTGAATGAGAACTGTCCTTGGGATGCTCAATCCACCTTTCTATGGCTGACCCCCAATGACACAAGCATGGTTCGAAACTCGACTCACCAGCATAGCAAGTCTCACCTTAATGCGGCACTACAATACTGGCCCTATAATAAGTCTTTAGGGATAGTCAGGATGTCTGTTACAACATCAACAGTGTCACCACTTGCATTCATAGCACACCAGAGCTGTTCTCCATCCCGTTCCCAATTCTTTCACCCTACGAATGTGCATGGAGAACTCATAGTCATAAGAGACTGCCCGACTCTCCCTATAAATTGGTAAGATGGATCATCATTTCAGTATTATAAGTACCATTTTTGAAAACAGGAACAAACAACTGCCAATTCAGACAAATTACCTGTTCCCTTTGACATTTACTAGTCCCAACACCATTGCTGCACTTAGCTATCGACAAGGTGCACGTCAGTGTAAACAAAACACTAGTAACGTGCAAATTGCGTCAATGTTTTCAAATGACTATGCATGAAGAACAAGGCTAATACACATCTGAATTTGTGTTTAACTCAGAATGAATGAGTCCCAGTTACTGCAGAATATTACACATTCATGTGCACCTTGGAGAGAAAGCTGTCATACTTTTTAAGAAAATAATATGCATATTATTGGCAGACTAGTAATGCCACACATTCAATATGATACAATATGATACATATACAGTTGGCATTCATCTGTATCCCCCTCCCCCCGGGTCGTGCCTGAAAATAGGCAGGATTTGTCTAGTGCACTTACCCAGTCAACAAAAACTAAATAAATAAATTAAAAAAAAATTGAATGCATGTCTTGAGTCGTGTTTTGAAACATATTAAGCATTACAGAGACAAATGGCATGTTAAAGCAACAGTATTTGTTAGTGGGAAAAATGTTCATGATATAGATTTTAAGTAATAATGTTTGACAAAAACATCAATATGTCCATTTTTCTTTTTTGTGAATGCTAGGCATCCGTACCCTCCCTCCCTGGGAGATGAGACCCTACCTCAAAAACCTGCCACACTTCCCCCAAGCAACATGCCACCCCTCCCCCAACCCACATCTAGCCCCAGTGCTGTATTTTGAGATAGTATGCGATCTGAACCCTGGTCATTGAGCTCATCTAAAAATACAGCTATCAACTCCTTGTGGGAAAATGTTTCCACCAAAAAAGTCATAATAGTGACGAGAACCACAAGATAGAGATCACTTGATTCAACTCGGGCAGTACAATGTCTACCCGTGTACAACACCTGTACCTTCATTTCCCCCCACTGGCTACATCTTGTGGGACTTTTAGGTAGGATTAGAAATCCACCCTTAGGTCTTTTGAGCTTTCATTGCTGGTGGATGACATGCTAGTTTTAGGTTCAGGTTAGGCAGTTTCATATGGGCCATGCTGGCTTCCCATCTCGCCATTGCTACTAGGTGCAGGTGAGTACCTTCATGTTCTGCTCAGAACTGGCGTTAATTATAGCCCAGAAAGGTTCTCAAAACTTCCCATCTTCAAAACTGTATTCTAACCAATTAAATTGTATACATTTGCATATGAATTATACACTAATGATTGATTTGCATGTCAAACCACAAAATCTGTGTTTTTTTAAGGAGAGATTCTTGTGAGCTGTCATTTTAGAAATGGTCAGGTTCTAGTGGATGATTCTTTTTCAGAACTGGTTCCATTCATCAATAATTGGTATTGCTAGGTGATACAGCAGCTTCCCTAAAGAAGGTATTTACTGCCCACACCTCCAATTTCAGCTCCTGTACCTTACCTCCCCCCTCGCACATGACATTTGTCTATTAAAAGTTCCATAGAGCAGGAAGTTTCATTAAGACCAAAATTTTGAAAACTGATGGTATTCAAGAGGAGCACAGGAAATTCATATATAAGACTGCCTTCTGTGGGAAGCTAGGCATTCTTACTAGTTGGAAAAGTGAGGCAGCTCCTCTAAGTCAAGGGTGGTTAAGCAACTGCGGAAATGTGCAGTCGTGGCAAAACTGAGATACAGAAGTGGGGGTAATATGGTCACTAATGGTAAGCGATAGTTAGCCTTTGAAGAATTTTTTATAACGGCAGACTAAATGCAATCCTGGACAGAGAAGTAACAGAATAGGGGTAAGATGGGGAGAAGCAAGTGAGAAACAACCTAATTTTCCAACCCGTGGCACACTTGTCTAACATAAAGTGCTTATTAACTACTCCCAGTTGGAGTCTGTGTTCTGTTATTGAAGGTATACCATTAATAGGTTGCCGAAAGTAGGCCTCCGTAATGTGAGTGACTTCAGTAGGGCGTAAGTACTTATTGCATTTGGGAACTTGTAGTGTATGATTATTAGAGCATGTCACTAGCACATGATGGGCACACATTAACTTTTGCTGTGTGGAGAATGATTTCTCATGATAATAAACACAGTACTTCCCTGACTTACTCTCTCTTTGTCGTCCTTTCCGTTGATTGCAATTCTTTGTCTAGTACTACTTTCTCATTTTCTCAAAGGTACGTCAGCCTTGGAGGTGATTATATTTAATTTTGGGGATGGGTGGCAGAGCCCCGCAAAAAATCATGGTGCGCATTGGAAGGTTTGATGACAACATGCGCTATGCAATCTAGCTGCAGGGCAATGCAACTGCATGTCACACATGTTGCTGTCGTCTTATTGCTTGCGCTCTTTTTTTGCTGAGTGCTCTTTGTTTTAGCCCTAAAGTGGGTGAACCGTTATTAAAGGAATTCTACTGGCAACAGTGCTCAAGTCACTGGTGCACAGATTGTGGTTCGAGCACCTGGATCCCTCCCCCCGGAGTCCCGATATATATTTAGTCAGTGAATTACCTCATCGCTCATAAAATTTAATTTCTCAGTCCCTGTAGCCGGCATATTGGTGAAAGGAATGCAGCCCCCGGGAGATCGCGCTGGCAAACACCGCGATATCATGACATGGTTTTACCTTTTCCTCTGTATTGCCCTAATGTACGGAGATATTAAAATCTCTGTATTTTCTTTGCCCGGTGTTTTTTTTTTTTTTTATACAAAAGGTGCCTATATGCCATGTGAGCGCCACACACACATTTTACCCTCCCCCAGAACACCTCTTGAAACAATCTGTTTTACGGCTAATTAGGCCTTTCCTGGTAAAATTAAATAAACCAATTAAATAAATAAATAAAAGTACTTACTGTCCATTCTCTAAGTCTTTTATGTGACACACTGCTGCCTCCACAATGTCCTTTGGGTCTTCATAAGGTTTGGCAGTGATAGCCCGTTCTTCCCCAGAGAAACGCTTCTTCATACCATTGGCCTTGCAATATGCCATAGTACTAGCCTTGACGTTGGGTGACATATCCTCCTTTGGTTTCTCAGGCACCACAACTTCAACTTTTACCTCAACTAGAAAAGGATACAAACTGCAGATGTGACTGATGTAGGACAAACGTTAATCCCATATCTCTGGCTGCAACACCACCCCCAACCCCAATGTGAACACTGATTGCAAAGTTTCCAGATCAGCACACATACAGAAAAAATAGTGCAGGCTAAAGGGAAACAGGTACCTTGGTACTGCTTATAAAGGAAACATGGAAACACAGAAACACAGACAATGATGGCAGAAGAAGACCAGTGGTCCTTGCAGTCTGCTTGAGTCCCCTATAAGCCCTATAAGGAAGACTGAGCAATTTGTATTTCATATACAATATTGTATAGAGAATACTGGTCAGGCAGCCATGTGCAACCAGCCTGTACTGCCACAGAACATTTCTGATTATATCAAACCTCGAGAGTGAAGCTTGACTGGTCCGATGTTATCAGAAGCCCAAGGTGGCAGCACAGGCTGGTTGGACATGTTGTTGCCTGACCAGTATTTTTTTTTATAGTGTATAGTTTTTTTTGTTTTTGTTTAGTTTTTATTTTTAAAAAAAAAAATAAAGTGTTTTCACAGTGCTCCTTGGCAGCAGCAAATACCGGTGGTTTCAGTTTAGAACTTAAATTGACTGCTGTGCACATGGTAGTGCTGTGAAAAATACCACCACAGAAGTGTACAGCCATGTTCTATGACCTTTGAACTGCGGTACAAGGAGGTTTCAGCTGGCATGGAAATCCATGCAGCACAAACCCTCACCATACACTGTAATGTTGTATTCCCCTATTCATTATTTTAGCATGGTGGGCCAGCACCCTATGTTTTTACCACTACTCTGTAGTTTTACCACCACCCTATATTTTTGTGCAGCTGCCCTAGATTGCTTTTATAAAACCATCTGACATTGTCTTTTACCACCATCTTTTATTGCACTTCTTCCTCTCCTCCCAATTCCCCCAAACTGTGGGGTTCTCACCCCTTTGCCATCCACTTTGTCTCTTCCCACCACTCACTCGTCTGTCTCCTTCATGACTTCCACTACTCACCCCTGCAGCTGCCCATGATACTAGTCCCTGGG
Organism: Neoceratodus forsteri; assembly: GCA_016271365.2. Taxonomy (NCBI): domain Eukaryota; kingdom Metazoa; phylum Chordata; order Ceratodontiformes; family Ceratodontidae; genus Neoceratodus; species Neoceratodus forsteri. Next base: position 42,237,312 of record JADMNL010000027.1, read on the forward strand.
CTGCTGCCTACCACCCTCCGTCCTCTGCTACCCCTTCACCCTCCACCTACGCTAGTACAGCCCCCTCTCCCAATCTCCTCAATCAGTAATCTTTGCTCCCACTCTGAACTCACTGTTGCCGCTGTACTTTGGAACCGTTGTTATCCTCCTGCACTTTATTGTAAAATAATTACAAATGCTGATGCCGTCCAGCACTTTATTGTACGGTTATATATCTTACTTCACGTAGTCCTTGTCTTTGTACAATTGTTATTCATGATGCTTCTTTACCTATTCTTGTTCTTCATATTCCTTATTGTCCTTCATTTCCTCCTACCCCTGGACACATCTGCAAGTGAACTGTTAACAGCCCAGTACGTCTTTCCTGGTGAAACTTTAGAAATAAATAAGTGCTCAATATTTCACTGAAAACCTCCTTGTGCCCACGTACTGTACAGTGCCTACGTGAAGCCCAAGCAGCAATGTGCCCTTCGGCATTGATTACCACAGCCACTGCCCTGCACTTCCAGGCAATGGGGAACCCTGGTGTAATTTACAGTAACATATGAGATAACCCCCTTTAGAACACACAATCCCTATATATTTTCTGTAGGGGTGGTGGCTGGGCATCCGTCACCAAAAGTCATTTGTATTTTTTTTCATGCAAAATGGTGTACGTTTTAAGTCAGATGATGATCTCCCACTAGCAACCAAGCAGCAGGCTTTAAAAGCCAGCTTAGCCAGTAAGAAACAACAAAAAACAAACAGCCAGGAGGCAACTGTTAAGCGTTACAGCACAACAAAAAAACCAAAAAACACCAAACTTATTTTGGAGCCCTGAATGTAACAGCAGGACTTGTGTGGGTCATTCAGCCAGTCTCAGATCATTCACTGTGAACACTGGACTAGCCCTAGAGCATAAAACAATCTTTGTTGCAATCTTTGAAATTAATGTTTCCTTTTAAAATGGCTACCTTGTATAGTATGACTTGAAAACAGCACATTTGACTACTGGTTTATGGCAAACGTTCAATGTATGACGGTTCTAGCCCATTTATGCTACATTACAGCTTGCCTTATCTTCTGTCTATGAAATCTGGGTGTGAGGTGGCATAACCTACCACATTTGGTTTACCATGTAATGACAAGCTATCTTACTAATTTTCAAAAAAAAAAACAATAACCCAGTTGCAACAGAGCAAGGTAACTCTTTGCTCAAACTAGGTCATCAAAGAATGCTAAACCTTGTGCATGGGCAAGAAATAAATACCTGAACTGACAGGCAGAAAAGCTAACATATTTGAAGGTCATCTGTTTTTCTGAGAATAACAGAATGCCTTTTTGAAAATCTTAGCCTTATAAGTTTATAAGGGTGCTAGTACGGCCTCTTATGGATATTAGGATGTCGCCTTGAGTGTTCCTAAGGGAAGAGAACTGCGTATCGAAGATGAATAGTTCTGATGCCCCAAGGACACAAGAGGCAACACCCTTATATCCATAAGGGGACCACCTAGCACCCCTATAAGCTTATCATGGATCGTGCCACAATATTTTTAAATACCTTTTTGTCGTCCCTTTCTGTGCTGCATGAGCTGCATTAGTCAGATGCCAGTTAGACAGGAACAGCAAGTCCGACACTATTATGAAATTACGAGTACCTCACGCACAACCGAAGGAAATGCTGTGATTGCTCAGGAATGTCCATGATGCTTCCATGATCTATAATCCCATCTGAAAAACATTTAGCTACCAGGAAAAACAAAACAGACTGCCAGACTGACAATGGAATTCTCATGGACTGGGCTGGCATGGGCTAGGAAAACTGCAGTTTCCTGACACTACTGGGTTATATGGAGCTAGTCTGCTCAAACAGCACATCTAATCAAGTTTTTCCAAATAAATGTGAGATCTTGAAACCTGAGACTATACCTGATTTCAGTCTGGCATGTTCCCCAACCTGACATACAGGGAAACTCCATATTGCCACTGTAAACAGTGAAATATGAACCAGATATGAGGAAGGGAGTGTTTGTGTGCCCCACATATCAATGGTATACATTATGTTACATACTCAAAAGCTTCATTATGTGTTTTTCCCCCTAAAGCTGCCCCCTCTCTATCTTTCTTCCCTTGGGCTGTGTTGTCAGACACCCAGCCAATAGGGCACTGTCCCTATGCCCTCCAAGACCTGTCCACACCAGCACCCCTCACCTAGCACCCTATGAGACCTCTTCACCGCCATGCAGTAGTGCTTGGGCTTGGTTAGCTGAATCTGATGATCACATAATTAATTGGTTTGGGATCCAGGGTTGGTGCCTCTCACCACAAGAGCTGTTCTGGTCTTTTGCCCCTCCCCACCAGAGAAGAAGAGCTCCCAGGTCCTCAGGGAAGGAGAAAAAGCAGGGACTGTGAAGAAGTCCCCTGGGAGGGTCCAACTCTGTGAGCCTCAGCTGGCCAGACTGCTGAGTTGGACAAGAGGGGGAGATCACGTGAGGGAGGTGCAGGCCAGGGCTTGTGAGGGAGGGGAAGTAAATCTCCTTTGGTGCAACATCAGCAGATTAGGCACTCGGATAGATTCATTACCTCCATGAGCAGGCTTGCAGACTGCTGAAGGAGGTCTCAGCCCCAACGGCTCAAAACTAAGGAGGAAAAAAAATTAATCTAAAACTACAATGTCAAATAGTCACTATGTGGTTAGTCTGCATTAACTTAACATTCTTTGTAAAGACAGAAGAGAAATGCCTGACTAAACATGGCTCTGTTCCTTGAAGAAATAAAGGAATCTTTCTAATTACAGATGGACGCTGGAAAACATCCAGATGAACTAAGGCATGGTACCTAGCAGACTGGAAAATGTGCTGAGCTTCAGAAGCCCACTAAATCCCTGGCTTTTGGAATTTCACCTGCTGAGAAATTTATTAATTAGTTAATGTCTTGGAAGCATAGAAGCTCAGTTCCAACTTCGGAGAGCTGCCACCATCTAACTGCTGGTAAAAGCGGCTTAACTTCCTCTGTTCAATTTTCCTAAGGCCTGATTTCAGCCCCTCTTATTAAAAAGTGGGGCACTCTTGATTCTATTGCCTGGAATTGCTGTTTTACCTGCTCTGATTAGTGTCGTGTGCAGGTGTAATTTCTTTCTTCAGCTTGATGCATTTTTTCTGTCTCCCCAGACAGACAGACAGTGCTATACATAGGAAATGCATAATGGCCTGACTCAAAATATACAATTTAGGTTCATAGGTGAGTTATGAAATTCCTGCTCACTCACAAGTGGTGATTAGCTGCATATGATGAGTCAATCCATTGCTTATTCAGATTCATACAATATCAGTTTAAAGTTACTACTTTTAAAGAGATAGTCCGGCCAAAATTTCTAGCATCAATAAATTCAGAATTTGGATCAGCATATCCCCAATCAGCCTCATGCCAAAAATGAGATCTCTTAAGTTACTTTATTTAAACGTTACAAGCCATTTTGTAACACAACCAGTTCAAAAAAGCCAGTTTCTGTGAAAAGATACTGTGTTGATGATGCCATGACCAGAACTAATGGGCTAATCCTCCCTGTAAGCTACTTAAAGGACTTATTTCTCGGACATTACATAAAACTGCAGTTGTAGTAAACATCTGAAAGAGGAAAACAGACACTAGGTGGGTACAGGGCATGGATTTCCATAATGTGCAGATGCAAGGTACTTAACAGTGAGGAGGGGTGGAATGCAGCAGCAAACATGGCTTTAAAATGTTGATGATAATTCTGTAATGTAACACTTTTGGCCAGACTCCCTCTTAAAAGACTCCTTGACACCACTGGGAAAACTTAGTAAATACAGAATTTAGACACAATTCAGTTCACATTTCACATAATTTTTGCAATTATGTATCCCTTTTTAGGGCTGTGGGTGGAGCCTACAGCCATTTTGGGGTCGCTCAGTGGCTCTAAAAATGGCTGATCATGGAACCTTCCATTGAACTTTTGGAAGTCGTCTTCCAAAAGCTCAGCAGAGCTTGAAACCCTCCGCCACGATCGGCCACTACGGAATAACAGCTGCACTATTTTGGCTGTTACTTCTGCATTCTGGGGCATGAACTGCACATGCGCAACTCGCGCATATGCGCAGTTCTGCTGGTGCCATCATGTTGTGAATAGAAGAATGCCATTCGCCGCAACTACACATGCCTGGGTGCCGTGCATGCATAGCTGCATCACCGCCACCAGCACCAGTAACAAAGAAAACCATCTCGCACCCTTCCACTGCTGCTGTCCTCCCCGCTACCTCTGTTCCCATTTCTGTGCCGACATCAGGGTCCCCAACCCCCATGTCAGCATCATTAACCCACCCCCAACCCACTCATGTGGCACACTGGGAGCCCACCCCAGTGTGCACAAATGTCTGTCTTTTTTGTTGTTGTTTCCTGTAAATAAAGCGGTCCCCTGACGTGTTGTTTTTATCTGTAAAAAAGCAGGTCCCTCAACATCACCCCAGTCCCCTCCATCCCCACCCTCCACTGGGTACCCACCTTCCCACCCCCTTTCTCCATACTTACCTCCAGAGGTTGGTACTGTCATCTTCTCTGGACCGGGACACGTCTGCACTCTTCAAAGCTGAACCGTAAACTGAAGAATCAAAGGTAAGCCATATAATGCCATTCAATGGGGGTTTCAAGTTATGTTGATAAATCAGCCATTTTTTGGAATTTTGACCCCCAATTTTCAACATGGAGTTCTTGGGACCCTACCTCATGAAAACTTTCACTGTCATTTCATTACTCAGTCCCAAAAGGTGACTGAGCGGTCGCTGCGTGGAATCACCTTTTGGGACCGATTCACAAAATGACAGTGGCACTGTTCATAAGGTTGGGTCCCAAACAACCCATGTTGCAAATCTGGTGAAAACAATTCCAAAAATGACTCTATTATGAGCATGCGTTGTGCAGTTTCTATGCATGCTCATAATTTTGCCAGATTTTAATATTTTCACTCCACATTTTCAGCACTGCCATTTTTGCACATCTCCTTTTTAACAATACAGTTGCCATTTATCACATCCTGCCCAAAATGTGTTTTCGCACCTGTGGCACAGAATGGTGTGGTCACTCTGCGAAATCACCTTCCGGGACAAGTGAACAAAATGACACCAGCACTCTTCATGAGGAGGGGTCTCAAAAGGCCCATGTTGAAAATTTGGTGCAACACCTAAAAAAAATGGTCAAGTTACACCTGGGTATTCAATAATTTCTTTTTTTTTTTTCTATTTATTCTTTTTCCACCCCAAGCTGCCTGCTGCCTGATATTTCTCAGCCCGGTCACGGGCCACAGGCTTCCACTTCCCCAAATTGGCTTCGGGCCCTCCGATACCCATGGCTTACCCCCCACGGCGGGGCTGCGGCACTCCCCCTACATGCTGCAGTCTTCGGGCTAGGTCAGAGGGCCGGCCTGGGGAGCTAATCGAAGCAGTGGCGAGCTTCATAAGCGGCGGCTGGCAGCTGGCTGTTTTTCCTCCAGGGAGGCGGGGTGGTGCAATGGCCTGCCATCGCCCGCCTCCTATACATGCCAGTGCCGGCAGCTGTGGGCTCTGACCTCCGCCCAGGAGCCGACCGATGCTCGGGCACTTCCACCCTCCCGAAGGAGAGCAGTCCCTGGGATGCTCTATCCTTCTCCCCCGGCCGGCCCTCCAGCGACCCCGGTCCGTTCCCGGGTCACCGGCGTCGCATGCGGAAATCCAACCGCTGCACCAACGGGCCGGCTGTATTCAATCATTTTTACACACACGTGTGACTTTACTCACGTGGTAGCTCATCACAGCCCTATCGGCTCTGGCCAGAGTTTGTTCTTTGCTACTAAAGAAAGTAGAATGAAAACAGGATTAATGTGCCCTAAACTTTATCTGCTCTGGCTGGTTGTCTACATCTGACATCACAATTGTCTGTTTATGACATCTTAATTATCTCTACAGCATCATATAGTGTTGTCATAAAGAGAATTGTGATGCCAGGTGTAGACAAGCAGCCAAATTAGGTGGGGTAGGGATTTATTCGTGCAAATGTCCTTAGTAATAAAGAAGTAAGGTAAGAATTACAAAAAATATAAAATATAAACTGAATTAATGATTTCCCCTTTCCCTTCCCTTCCCCTGGTGACAGCATACAGTAGTGGTTAATAGCACTGAGCTGCAATCCTGAAGACCTGAGTTTGAATCCTATCAGCCCCCACCTGCATACTGTGTGACACTGAGGAAGTCACTTAGCTTCCTTGTGCTCCCAGGTCGCACCTGGAAACAAGCTCCGGCTTAGTGTGCCTTTCCTGGTTAAACAATTTCCCCTTTCCTCCTAAATATTACATTTTTCTAAAGTTGTCTCAGTGGGGTCAGGAGCTCTTTAAATTAGTTGTTTGTGTGAAGATTTAACTTTCTCTTTGAGTTAGGCAGCTGTTTTCAAGGCAAGACAGGGCTATTGTGATGTCATTATCACTATGAAAGCTGCTTTCTGATTGGTTCTGACAAAATGTTCTGGCTCTACAATGTGTGTTTCTATACAAATTCTTAAAAGCAACATAAACCCTGTTTATATTTTTTAGTATATCTGTAAATCTGGGCAGGTATGAAGTCTGTTAAATACCCTCAGTGTATCATTTTGTAATAGTCCTATTGTTTCCTTATTTAGAGCCCCATAATAATAATAATAATACAGCTGAGCTGATGTCATTGGGTTCCACATCACTGTAGTCTTCTGCATAAACTGAGTTAACTATAACTAAGTTGTGGAACTGTTAAGTAATTAAAAAATGAATACTGGGCAGAAAAAGGGCTGCATTAATATGCAATACTGGGGTGATTAATCAGACTTCACACATGCCGAAATTTACAGTTATAGTAAAAACTGTAAACTACTAAGGTTATAGTTCCTTTAAATAAATTACTCTGGCATACCATATATACTCACGTATAAGTTGAGTTTTTAGTGCCAGAAATAGGCACTAATGAACAGGGACTTGACTTATACGTGAGGTCGACCTATCTGAGGCTCTTTTACCAGCCTGTAGAGGGCTCTGGTCGACTTGCAGTGCTTGAAAAGATGGTCTGTGCCAATGTCCCCCCTCTGGTATATAGAGTAGTTGTAACAATGCAGTGAATGTATGGTACCGTTTGGTGTTTTTTCTACAAAAATAAAATGCAACAGTTTCTTTATTTTTTGGTGTACACTTCATTTTCCTCCCTTTATTCAGCTGGGTATGGTACCTTACCAGACATGGGTTGCCAGTATGGTAAGCACGGTAAGGGGGGCAACTTACCTATCAGATATATCTAAAAAAAACTGCTAAAATCACATGAAAAAGGGGGGTTCGACTTACACGTCAGGTTGACTTATACATGAGTCAATATAGGTATGCTACCTCTGAAATAAAGGACTGTGATATATGAAACCTCTAAAAGAACATGTTCTTTCAGAGGCTGCATATGTCACCAGATAGAATAATTTTTTGTGCGCTCTTCTCTGGGGGTGCTCATAGTCAGTTGATTATGAACCGATTGGACTGTTTAGTAATTTAAAAAATGTCTGATCCCTAAACCGATTCTGATTCAAATCCTGAAAGGACCTCAAAATCAGATTCAGATTTGGAATCTCCTAAATCCTAAATTTCTGTGTATTAGGATTCAATTTAGGAATTAGGATTTTTTGGATTGCAACGGCAAAAATCCTAGTTCCAAAAATCGTATCAGAATCCCACAAATCTGATTTGGTTCAGCAGGTTCAAAGCAATCATACTCTTCACTCCACTTGTGTTGGATAACTAGAGGATATTTAATGGCCAGACTTAAAATAAGGAATTTATTTGCTTTAGATTGTTGATCCCAGCAATGAGTAGCAGAACACAGCAGAGCCCAAAATGTGGATTAACAAGGTCCATAACTACATTTTGAAGCAAATATATTCCATATTTTTAGGCAGGCTATTAAATGTCCTATTTGTATGGTGCATTATAAGTCTAATTAAACATTTACGAGCCTAGCAAGGCTCCAGACTGGCTACTGGATCAGTCATTAATGTCTTAAAAATGGCCAGCCCAGGTGCCAACTGATACAGTGTGGCATGCAATATCTTAAACTTATGACGTACTCATGCCACACTGCTCAAACGGAAAAAGTAAGTTAAAACTGCAACCATGAAAGTTGTTATTGCAATTATGCAATTAGACTTATAAATGCAAAAACAACCGAGAAGCCTCTCATTTCTTTAGATTAACTACTGGCTGAAAAGTGGTGGCCTGAGGCTGCGCCTGGGGCCACCCATCCACCCAAGCAGTCATTAATCTCTTGGAAATTACTGGCGTCTTTGTCGTTATTGCTTAATAGTACAATGTCATTTTCTTATGAGGTCACAACTGTCAGTGATGTTACTGCTGTGAAAATAACAGTGTTAAGTGTGAGTTAAATCATAATACTAAACATGCTATTTTTATTTTAGAATTTTGTTTGCCAAGAAAGGCACACAGGGTGGAAGTCTTGTTTTCAGATGTGTCCCACGAGCACAGGGAGGTTAAGTAAGTTGCTCAAGGTCACACAGTAAGCAAGTAGAAATTGTTGGATTCAAACCTAGGTCTGCAGAGTTCTCTAGATTCACGGCTTGGTGCTTTGGCTGAACTGCTTTTTGATTGTGGTAACACCAAAAACAAAGGTAATAGCTTTTCAGCAGGGTCAGATGTGATTGTAAATGTAAATGCATGTTGCGCCTACGTACAACTGATTGCACCCACACAACCCTGCTGCAATTTTCAAAAGTTGCAATTTACATCATTTTTTAAACATACAATTTAGATATAGTTAGAACATCTAATATATGATCCTATAGTTTGAACGGGTGTCCATTTTGAAAATAATGGTGGGAAGATCCTCAGCTTATCCTTCTGAAACCCACCCCCCCAAAAAAAAACATGTTTATTATCTTCTGATGCTTTCACAGGCTTTACAAGGAAGAGTGGGGGTTGCTAGAGAATACGGTGAAATGTTCGTAATGTGACTAAGGCCATAAGATGAATGAAAATAAAGCTGCAATCTACACAGTTTCTAATAAATCGATGTGTAATATTACCAACATTCAGAAAAATAAAAAAAAATTAGATTAAACATTTTTAAAAACCTTCATGTAATTTTATGTATCAATATGTAACACCCCTGTTACGCGGGGTTACTACAATCCCACTTAGATCTTGTGGCAGGCAGGGAAAGGCAGCTTGTGAGACACCAGTTAAATGGGTTTCACACTTTCTCACTCTGTCCTCAGTCTCAGCTGAGCTGGAGGGATGACATCATATAGAATTCTCGCAGCAGCATAAGCCACAGTGGAATGTTGCAGCTGGAAGTTAGGTTAGAATGTTGGGGTTTTCAAAGTCAGTCTGTAGTAGTCTTCAGCCAGACTCAGTGGAGGGAGGAAGTGCGCTGCAGTTGGCAGCCCCTCATAGGCCAGCTCTGTGACAGAGCTACCACAGGAAGAAGGTGTGTGTTCTCACCCTAGAGAAGGACACAGAAGAAGAACAAATAGAAGTGATTGAGACCGTTTCACAGTTTGTTCCAGTGCCCCACCCCTGAGAGGGATGGGGGAACAAGGCCAGCTTTGCAGGGGCAATCCCCTGGCCCTGCTGGAAGAAGAAAAGCTACCTGAAAAGAATTTGTGCTGAGGCACCAGGAGTATGTTTTTCCTGTGAGAGAAGCCCTGGAGCACCTGCGAACCATGGTGAGTCTGCTCTGTCAGAGAACGTATGTTTTCACTGAGACAGTAGTGTAAATTATCTGCTACTGTGGGTCTGGAAAGGACAGCCAAGTACAGTACTTAAAGTTATGTGTATGACTTGAAATGCATCAAACCAGTGGGGGTCTACAGGGATGCACATAGCCACTTAAAGAACGTTGCAAGTCAGGACATCAGTTACCTAGAAAGCAGAATGTTAAATGTGATATACATTTCGAGATAGCATTCTACAAACAGAGAGTTCAAATGAAAGGTGTTGACTCCAAATGAATGGCCAGGTATGGATTTGGGGACAAGAGGTGGGAGACCCCCCCCCATCTAGAGTAACCAGATTTGCCTCCACAGATTTACTTTGGGCACCTATAGCTTTCTCCCAGGCAATTGGCCAGTGTCTGCAGAAAGTACCCAGACTTGGGATTAAGGATGTGTGTTTTTCCCTTAGAACTAGGACGTGCTCATGGGTGGTTGAGGGAGCCACCAACAGAAATGTCCATGCCATATGGGAAAGTATACCAGTGCTGGCTGAGGGCCATGCCAGGGAATCCAGGAGAGTGAGAATACCAGTTTGGGCATGAGAGCCCAGTGTGTACAGAACCTGAGGGTTGTTGTGATGATGAAGAAGGTGTGTTCTGACCTCTATAGATCTGCATAACCAGTGAGTGTAGCCCCGTGGGGGTCCATCTTGCTTTGTATTCTTGTGTTGAAGTGAATAAAAGCCCCACTTTAGTATCCCACTCCTGGTTTGGACATTTTCGGTTCTTGCTTCCTGTGTCCAGAATTATTTGGGTGCTCCTGTTCAGAGGTGCAAACCTAGCCCTGATGCCGAGTGAATGTTTTCTCCTCAAACCCAGGCTAGCCAGGTAGTGGGTTACAAAAATGGAGGCACCGGGCGCTTAATAACAACAAACATTATACTGACTCTTGGTTACAAATATAAAAAAGTATTGATAATTGTAACAGCTTTTGTGTAATTTTGTCTTGTTTTGTTTTCATGTTTCTGTGTTTAATTTTTATTATCAGCTAAAGCTCTTATAAGTATTTCATCTGAGATAAAAACTGTTGGATAAAGTTAGCTGCTGGAGGCATGGTAGATGGCTCTGGAGAGAGACTGCAATTTATTTGGCCCGTAGTACAGGACCTCCTGGTCAGTTAATGGGAGAACTGAAAGCAAAAACTACCTTTTCATGTTTCATGAAGGGCCCTGACTAATGAGTGGAGCAGTCACTCCTGCTGTGCAAGACAAAACAAAGTGATGAATTTTGCAATACATGAAAACCTAGATTCCAGTTTGGTACAGTTTTTCCAGATTGGAGGTTTTTCCAGGACACAAAAGGTCGAGTCTATAGTAACCTACAAGATGATGTGTCATGGGGGGCAGCGGAAGGGTCTAGAGGTCTGCCAGAGCCTGAAAGAGTTAGGCGGGAACTTCAAACAGTTAACATCTAAGGTTTGAGTATGCCCTGATTCACCAACGTGTTCTGCATGGGTAAGCCTGTCTTTTTTGGAACAACTGGGCCGTGCAGTAAGATTTTTTTTGTGTTTTCTTTCTGCTGTGTGCAAACATTTTATTTTAGCAGAATTACTGTTCCCCATAGTCTTTGTGTAGTATCCTGTATCATATGTATAAATATCTTAAAGTATTAAACCATAATTTTTTATATGCTTTATGCTTCTCTGACCGAGTTCTTTGAGGTACAGGGAACTGAGTTACAACTGATAAAACTGCATTTCCATCTCTGAAGAGAAAGCTACAGTTACCATATTTTGTTTCTGCAGCAAGGAGTTCTCAGCTGTGACAGACCTGAGACAGAGCTGTGTGGAACAGAAAATTCCAAATCCACGGAATACCAATGAAATTTCACAAAATTCCATGAAATTTCATGGAATTTCACAGAATATTTAAAGTTAGAGCTCTGAGATTTGGAATATATACTCCTTGGGTCAATGGCCACTAACATGCATAATATCATGAAATTCGGATGGGTAGTTTTAAAAGTATAGGTGCTCAAATGTTGTCATTTTATTGTTTGTGCAACATTTCATGAACAGTTTTATTTGCGTATACCTTAACCATCTATTGGGTCAGGGATCTTAAATTTGGCATGATTTCTTGATGACAGAGGTTCTAACAATGTGCTAGATTTCATGACAATATGATGCATGCATCATCCCAAAATTATATGTGCTCAAAATCTGTAATTTTATTTTTTCATGAACAAATTTCATCTGCATATAATTCAGGCACCTGTGGAGCTAGACATGTAAAGATTAGTATGGATAGCCTTTTTGCAATGCTTCGAGAATGATCTAAATATGGAGATAATTAGATAAGAGATTTTTAAGTTACAGGGGTTCAGAACTTTGCTATGTAAATATTTGCAAAACTTTGTGAAAACTAACAAAAATGTGGATGTTTGTAACTTCTCTGCTCTTGCACACACAGAATTAACATTTGCTATGCATATCCATAGTAAGTGTATCCTGGTGTCTAACACAACTGGATAAATTGGTTAAGCAGTTTTAATTTTGCAGAAGAAAAAAATGATTAGTAACATTTTCTCACATATTTATGATAGCATATACTGTAGGTGAAGCATCCAGAATTGTTTTGTGAAATTTAACATTGCCAATGCATATATCACTACTTCATTTGATAAGCTGGACTGAGCTTTTTGCAGTCCTGCTGTTCCCCCCAATGGCAGGGCAGTATGCAAATTGCCTGCACGTTACCACCACTGATTGTAGTGGTCGTTTGCTTTCAACTGTATGCCACTGCATCTGAACTGCTGTCATAGACAGCTCAGACAGTCATAGGTGTGGAGGGGCCACACCTACAAAAAGGAGTAGGGCACTTGAAACTTGGTGCCACACCTACGGAAACTTGTATGGTAGCACTATGTTTCTTGCACATGCATGCAAACAAACATAAAAAAAAATAGCAACAGTGATAGACTCAGATAGAAGGGAGGATACTACAAAATACTGGACAGGATTCTTTAATGTCTGCAAAATCCAATGAGATCCCTATGTCCCTTGATAGTGACATTGTTGCTTCAAATCCAAACACAATGGACCTGAATCTGAGTCCTCAATTATTTGAGTAATACTAAGTGACTTACAGAAAATTATAAAATGGATAGAAAAAAAGGCTGAAAGCTAATTGGTGGAGAGACAGTTTCACCTGTGATGTTATCCTAGTACAATCTTGGAAGTGAAACTAGTGCCCACAGACGAGCCAAACACATACATGAATCTGTTAAATAAGCACAATAAAACAATTCAGGTTGTGTCGCTGGGTCAACGTCACTTCTCAGGTGGCTGAAGGCACACGAGGTGTGACGTTATATCAGCACTAATCACACCTTGGCGTGTCTTATTGCTTAGATGCACTGAATAGCAATGTTGTAGAGATCATATGAAACAATTGTTTACCTTGTTATTTTATTTCAAATTTCATAACTAGTACAGGCACACTGAGCCAAATTTTTTTTTTTCTAGGTGTGACCCAGGGGAGGGGAAAACAGGGCGATAAACATAAGGCAGAAATTATATAGCATAAAAAATATAGAGTAAGTAAAATGCAGATGCAAAATAGCAGTATGTACAGAATATAGGAAGGAATTCAGTATAATCCAATCAGCAAAGAAAAATGATTCAGCAATATAACTGGCCAAGAAGAGAGAGAAAAAAAACAGTAAAGGATGAAGGGAAAATAAAAAATAGGACGAAGGCATGGGGGGGAGGTTAAAAAAGGGAGAGTGGGAGAGAAACTGAGAGAAGATGGAGCAACAGAAACAGACGGAGTAGAGAGAACAGTATGGAAAAGAAAGAAGCTAACTGCACAATCAGGAGGGAGACAAGTGAGCACTGAGGAGGGCCTGGGTTTATTTATTTATTGAAATGTTTCACCAGGAAGGCACATTGAGCAACAAGTTGCTTGTCTCCCAGTGTGTCCTGGGGGGTAGGGGAACATAGGGAATGCAAACAGAAATATAGTACAAAACATAATGTATTAAAAAAATTATAAAATTAAACGATTACATACAATATGTACAATACAAGCAAGCAGACTGTACAGGGAGTAATAAAATAGTGGAATGGTAACAGTTTTGGCCTAAGGAGCTGGATGAAGAGACGACAGAAAATAATTACAGTAATTCAACCTTTGCTAAAGAGTGCAAAAACCTAAGTAACTCCCTGCTGAGTAGGAATGACTGAATGGGCTAACTTGTTATAAAGCTACTGTAGGTCAAGTACAAAGGAGTAACTCAGACAGTACAGTGTTCTAAGTAAGCACGAAGTGCAGGTAGTCTAGGTGAAAATGGATCTGGGCAACCGTGAAATAGGACTGGATAATGAAAAGGAGGGGCGGAGAGGAAAAAAGAGGCGGAGTAAATAGGAGAGGAGGGAGCTGGGAGATGGAGACAAGGCAATGCTGACCTATCAGGTTACGAGTATGCAACCAGAGGATGATTAGGGCTAGAAAGAGGAGGGGATGTGAGCATAAAAGGTAAAGTGGGATGAGGGAGGCGCAAGGGTGAGGATGAGGATGAGGGGTGGAATTAGAAGGGGTGGGAGACTATCCAGTTCAAACCCCTTCAGGATGTTGAGAACCCTGCCAGAGGATGAACAGGCATGGGAAAGGTGACCTTAGTGTCAATAGAGGAGAGACATTGGAGGGAGTTGGGAAAGGGAGGTAGTGGATTATTGAGAAGGGGGGCGCGAGGACAGGATATGACATGCACAGAAAATTCCTGGTATAGCTGGGGGCAGGGAGCGAGGATAGTGGATAGGACAGTCAAGATGGAGGACAAGGGAAAAGGAGATGGAAGTTCTGAGAAAGGGTGAGGAGGAGAGAGAACAGTCAGGGTCTGACTCCTCCCAGAAGCTGAGTAGCCCTGTCTTGACTTGGCAGAGGTAGAGTGACAGGAAGATAGCAGGCACTAGGTAGCGAGAGGAACCTGACACGGGAGAGGAGGATAGTAGGTGGAGAGACTGATCCATCCCAGGTGCTGAGTACCCTGCCTGCACAAGACAGTGGTAGAGCACATCAGGAAGGACGAAGGAAGCAGGTAGTAGGTAGGGGGGCAGGGGGGGAAGAGGAGGAAGGTTAGGATAAGGAGAGAAAGAAGTGTGTAAGGGAGTGGAAGGGGAAGAGGGGGAAGGTAGAAGAGTATAGGAGATATAAGAGGAGGTATAATTGGAGTATGGGGGTAGGTAAAGGAATTTGTAAGGGAGTGGAGATATAAGAGGAGGACAGAATAGGAGATATAAGATATAAGAAGAGAATAAGAGGAGGTAAAATTAGAGTACATGGTGGGTAGGTCAAGGAATTTGTAAGGGAATGGAGAGGGAGAAGAGGAGTGGTAGAAGAGTAAAGGGAGGTATAATTAGAGTATAGGAAGGGTAGTGGGGAATTAAGGTGGGTTGTAGCAGATGCAGTTAGAGGAGAGGTGGTCATGTAGGGCTGTACCAAGTGAGTAGGAGGAGGTGGAGTGACGAATGTGAGGTGGGAGAGAGTTCCAGGCTTTGGGGAAGCGAAAGGAGAAGGCAGACTGTCCGATGAGTGTGGAGTAGCAAGAGACCACCAGAGTTTGCGTGTCTGAGGGTCTGAGGGAATGGGGAGGCATCGGAGGTGTTGACAGAGAGGTGAGAAGGTAAGGAGGTAGTTCACCCAGCCAGTATTTAGAGGTGAATTTGGCACAACGGTAGAGGTGGCGGTTATCAAGAGCGGGAAAGGCCAGGGCATGGTAGAGCTCATAGTGATGGGTCCGAGGGGGAGCATCAAAAGGGAAATGGCAGAAGGAGATAAAGAGAATGTCCAGTCTGGCCAGGGAGGACTTGGGATCGGCACCACAGACTATGTCACAGGAGTCGAAAATCAGGAGTATCATCTTCTGGACAAGTTCACGCCTGGCCGTAGGAGTTATGCAACTATGGTTCCTGTATAAAGCACCTAGTTTGGGGTGCAGTTTTTTCAGGATGGCATCTATATGACGAGAGAAGTTGAGGTGTTGGCTAACCAGACACCAAAATATCTGATAGAGGGAATGTCCTCCAGTGTAGTCCCGTCCAGGGTGTGGAAGGAGGGGAGACTGGGCAGCCTTGAGAGTCTCTGCCTTGTGCTTAAGGTCATGGAGACTGTCTTCCTGGCATTGAGGAAGAGCTGATGGGAGGCAAACCAGAGCTGAACCTGGTGGAAGTCATGCTGCAGAGTGGTAGCAACATCAGCTGGGCATTTGCCAGAGGAGTACAAAACCATATCGTCGGCATACATGTGAATGGAAGAGTTAGGGGAACAGACTAGTGGAAGGTCATTTAGGAAGATGAAGAACAGGATTTTCAAAGCTTTGGATGCAGGACTTGCAACAGCTGTTTTGCTGCAGTTGCATCACTGCTCAAATGCTTGCATGCGACTTTCAAACATTTTGACACTTTGTGACACTTTCTCTTTTGGCAGAAAAATTACGTATGCAATTTTTTTTTGATGCACGGCTTGCGGCAGACATGTTGCAAGTAGCAGAATTGCAGTAAAATCATGCTGCAGTTCTTTGAACATCCAGCCCCTGATCTCTTTTTGGCAGTTGTTTGTACTGTTCCTGCTTTCAGTAATTGTAGTTATACCCCGAATGGTCCATATTTACCTATACCTGCATAAATATTTAGGTGACTTACTGTATTTTGTAGTGTTTTCTTTCTATAGAACCAGTAACATGGGGTTCTACCTGTGTCACCATTTGTGTGCAGAACTCTGAGCACTGTTCTTACATATGTCAGCAGCTTGTGATTACCATTCTGTACACAAGCAGTGATACAGTGAAAACCCCAAACTGTGAAGAAAGCTGTGCAGAATTTTTTTTCATAAAAAGACAGCAATACAAAACTCAATTTTTCACATCAGCATTCTGGTCCAGTTATATATGGATCCTTTGGAAATTCACTGCCCTGGTTCTGCCCATTACTGCCCCTGACCCCAGCGGCACTGCAGCCTGACTCACTGGCATGTGACCAGGGCTAGATGGTAACCCGCCATGGGGAGGGGGGCGGGGCGGAGGGTTAGTCTTGTAGGATTTCAACCAGAGGGCTGGTGTCAGAGTGAGGAGACTGGGGATGTGGGCCAGTGGCAAAGACAGGAAATGCAAAGCCAGTGGCAACCTCAAGTGTTTGACTGACTGGGAAGAAAATAGTGAATTAAAAAATGAGCAAAATAGAAAACAGTAAAAAGACTCGAAATGGAAATTGAAATGTTTAAAGAATCAGGCAATGCAACAATCTGGGAAGTGATGAATAAGGCAGTTGCAAGATTCGGGATAGGGTGGGATAGACACATGGATAGATGAAGATGACGGAGGTGGGGTGGGGTGGGGTTGGAGCTAATGGAGGTGGGTGGTTAGTCCAAGCAGAACTAAGGGATGATTAATCCACTTACAATCTGGCCAGCGCTAACCTGGCAAGAATCTGGGTTGGAAACAGGCAGACAAGGTGAACCATGAGTCTTTTTCTGTCTGTGAACATCTATTCTCTATTTCTAGGAACACATCCTGGTTAACTAGTACTACTGCTTTGCTGTGGAGCAACTATTAAGAAAACAGGATGAAATGCATGATTTTAGCAGCAAATGTTAACTGATACAAAATGTACCAGGAAAACTGACTAGCTCAGCACATGTAAACATAGCCAAGGCAGTGTCTGTGGGTAAAGCAAGTACATAACTGGCAAAACCAATACTAATGTGTGTCTTATCCTCAGCTGAGGTACTAGTACAGCAAGCATGTGATTATTGAGAGAAGGAGAGGGGATCATTTTACCCTGCTCTCAAATACCGAATAGCCCTGTCTTTCTGGGCAGGAATCCCTCTCCCCCAAATGCATTTCAAGAACAAGTGTTGAAAAGCCAGATAAATGTGTGATAAACATGACTAAGCTGCAATAAACAGGTAGATAGTGAACATATAGAGGCAATAGGAGCCACAGTATAGCTAGAGTGCTACCCACCAGAATGAAACCTGCCTATCACAGTTTCTACCAGTCACATCTTGCAGGATCCTGCAGGAACACAATTCAATCTAATGGTTATTACTTTATCCTGCAGGAAACAGACATCTTTACTACAGAGTGCTGTGTCCTTGTGGGCCACTGTATTTATTGCTCAGCATTTAGTGTAATTACAGATTAGCATAAATCCTTGATAAGAACATGTATTGGCAGCTGTGTTATTTATTGGAATGTATGCTGGGGTGATTAGAAATGGTGCATATCTAAGCATTGGCTAGGCTAAAAAGGAAAGTTGGCTCACATTTTAACACATCTTAAAGCAGAACCAGTCTAAATTCTTATATGGTTATTTGCATACACTTCCCATGATGCTTTCCATTAACTGGGTATGTAGTGATCTTGGATTTCTTTAAAACCTGGCTTTATTGCTAATACCCCTCCTGGGTAACCCTTGCCTCAGTGCATTTGTGCTGAGGTTCTTTGTATTTTAGCTTACTTTTCTATTTTGGGCTCACCATGACTTAAACCTGTAAGACTATCATATGGCTAGTTCTTCCTTCCTCTGGACTGAGATACATACGAGGCAACTGATGAATCCTGAGAGGAAGGAAGCATATGTCAGTCTTCTGTTTTTCAGATTTTGCAGATTGTGTGAGAAGTCATCTGGTACCATACTCTCCTACTTAAAGCAGAGCCAGTCTTTCATGGTGATTTGCATATACTTCCCATTATGCTTTGCATTATTGGGATAGGTGTGATTTTGTATTTCTCCCCATCTGGACTGCTGATACAAACGAACCAGTAAGGGGATCCTGTTCTGGAAGGTTTCCCCTAACTTCAAAATGAAGGGACCGTGTTTGACATTCAGCACTCAGTAAATTAGAACAAGAGCAGAACACATACATAACATTGCCCACAATAACCCCAGTTCATGTCTAAGCAGCAGTCCGTATCTCATCCGAGGTTCATCAGAAAAGTAATAGCAGGAAGGCTCAAGCAGGAGGTGCTATGGCAATTTTTTAATAATTTTTATGTTTTTTTTTAATCTGTATGTTTTGGCCAGGACCAGCACACTAAGCTGTGACAGCTCATTTCCTGAAGCAGCCTGTGGACGAGTTACATGGATCTGTTTTATTGACAAGGGGGGGGGGTGTTAGCCAAGACACTGAGGAAATCTCTTCCTCTTACGATACATGCCATGAGATTTGTAACTCCTATCTGGGCTGTCACCAAAAATGGGCAAAGGGGACTTCAGCTTAGTGTTACATAAGATCGATGGCATCTCAGCAGTGCAGCACCCCACTAGCTGATATTTATGTTTAAACAAGAGTTTATTCCCTCAGAGCTTTTCTACTCCTACTGTTGGGGTAGTGAAGTCATAACCCTGCTTGTGAATTCACGACAGTTTTCGAGGCAACAGACTGTGATGTCACACATGAAGGAGTTGGAGGCCACTCACAGCCCCAGCAGTAGGGGCAGGTGGGTTATGAGAAAGATCATTCTTATTTAAATATGGATGTCTTTAATAATTTGCAACAGTAGGAAGGAAAATACATATATGGTAAATGGTTTGGGTAAAAGTAACACTTAGTTTAAATGCCCCGTGTCGAAGTTCCTTTTTAATGGTCTAGAGAGAAACAAAAGTGAAAAATGTGTACAAAATAGTCCATTTGTCAATTATTCTTTATTCAACCTAGTAACTGGTTTACAAGGAGGTAATTTGCTCTGTTGGTTAGAGCGTACAGATGTTTAACATGGAGACCCGGGTTTAACCATCACTGTGTGACCCTGAGCAAGTCATTTAATCTCCCTGTGCTTAACCTCACTGTAATCTCTCTTTAATGAATTGCAGACCGGTTTGGACCTGCCTGTGAGCCTAATAATGGCAGCAACACTCTCTCCCATCCCACTGAGACTATATGAAAGGTGCTAAACAAAACCAAATTCCTTTCCATCTGTCCTTTCTAACACAACTAAAACCTGAACAGCACATTACACTACACATGGATCTTCTCCTCTTCTGATCACAAGCCTGAGTTATAAACAGTTTATTCCACATAAAACTCACAAATATCCTTTTACTCTCAATAAAATAGCTGCCGAGAGCTTAGAACAGTCATTTTATTGTCAATAAAATTATATCAGTGACATCACCATCCTATCTTACATTTGGACTGGTCTGCACTCACAGCAGTTACAGTAAACAAATGCAGTGCAAGCAGCGGGGAGGAGAAATGTTACCATAAACATAAAGAAAATAAATAAACCTAGGGACAAAAAAAAACACAGTAACGTTAGCTGTTTTCAAACACATGAAGCAGAGCAGTGATAATGTGCTTTATTGGCTCTCTATGCTCGGCAATAATTTGATTGCCTCGTGAGGATAAAGTTGTTGTTTTCTTTTAATTTGTTGAATTTTGTCGACCCGGTAAGCCCACTGGGCCTAGAAGTCCCTTTTTCAGGGGCAACTGGGGGGTGGGGGGGGATACAGATGATAAGCAACTGAAATTGAACCAGGTTAAGCTGTTGGTGGTATTTTTAGTGAATGAGGGAAATTTGGCCAGTGCACCGGGGAAATTCCCCCTACTCTTTTCGAGAAGTGCCATGGGATCTTTAACATCCACCTGAACTACCACCAATCCAGGCAGATGGGACCTCGGTTTTAACGTCTCATCCGAAAGACGGCACCTCAGAAGTGCGGCACCCCTCTCATGCTGCACTGCAGTGTCAGTATTGGGATACTAACCCAAGTGCCAGATGTGGGAACTGAACCCACAGCCCTCTGATCTCCCGGCCTCAGAGACGAGTGTGCTACCTACTGAGCCACTGACACTGCTCAATTTGACAACTTATATTGTTGTTCAGTAAGCGCCATAGTTTGAATCTGAAATACATCACCATACTAAGCATATATTTATTCACTCAATTACATTATTGCCTGGTATAGTGACCTACTTAGCACATTATCACTTAAAATATTAGGGCCTGATTGTTCATGTTTCTCTGTGTATTTGCCGACAGGTAAGAAGATTATGCGTGCATTTGATGCTAAGGATTGTTGTGTATTATTTTTTTATTATTGATCTGAAGTTTGTGCTGAGAAAGGCACACTGAGACAAAACTTCTTTGGTATGACTATGGGGTGGGGGGTGGGAGGACGGCAGGAAGAAGCACCCAAAAGGTATCAGTTTATAGGAACAAGCACCAACAGTGGTGCACGCTAAAGCAGACACAAATTAAAAGCAGCTACTGAGTGTCAGCTCGAATTTATAGAGCATAGCACTCTGGCAGTCACTCACCAACCGCTGCCCCTGCGCTTCACTTGATACAGCTTCATCAGGGGGTGGCCCATCTCCTGACAAAGCTCTGCTGAGCGACGCACCACGGCACGTGTTGGTGAGTGACATTTACAGCTTAGTACCTGACTAGGGAGGCAGTATAGTGCAGTGGTTTAAAGCTCTGAGCTGCAAACTTGGAGACCTGGGTTTGAATCCCACAGCCCCCACTTGCATACTATGTGACCCTGAGCAAGTCACTTAACTTTCCTGTGCTCCCAGGTCGCACCTGAAAACAAGCTTCAGCTAAGTGTGCCTTCCCTGGTTAAACAGTTCCCCCTTTCCCCTTTCCTTTGACTGAGTTCTGTGCTCAGTACATTCTAGCTAGCACTTACTTGCTGCCTTTAACTTCTGTTTCCTTTAGTGTGCACCACTTCCTGCACCGCCTTCTGCTCTTCTTGATATTTTTTGGGGTTAGGCAGTCCCAACAGTAGCACCTACACGTGTGCACTGTTAGCGCTACTCCATTTGGCGCCACGTGGTATCAGTTTATAGGAGCTGTGCAAGATGTCACTTTGGTATAAGAGTGCCAGCTTGAGCAGTCTGGGTGCGACGACCACTAAACTAAGTGGTTCTGTCTGCCCGAATTGTAAGAGATGATGTTCTTATACCTTCCTGCACAACACCAATAAACTTATAATCACCTGAGTTGGCTAGAGGGATTGTTTATAATAAGTTTTACATTCCTTATTTTATTTTAAAATGGACAGTTAGTGCTCCTCTCCTCGCCTTTGAAGTGAATCGATCCACTTCTCTATGCCACATGAGATGACAGCTCTATGCAGCATAAAAGACCTTGTGTGGAGTCTGCCCAGTGGTGTAGTGGGCTGAGGCACTGGCTGCCTTACCACCTGCCACACTGGTGCCTCGGGTTCGAGAACAAATGTGGGCCACTCAAGGCCTGGTTGGGGAAAGGAAGATTGGGCGTCTCTGATGTCCATGTGTGCAGGGCCACCCAGGGAATGGGACAGCACCATGGAAAAACTCTGAATGCACAGAATGAAGACTTCGTCATAACACTTGTAATCCTCATACCTGCTGACTCAAGCTCTCCCCATGACAACTGGCTGAGGTATACCTAGAGAGGTCTGGTCCCACCCTGAAGGCTGCACCATGGGGGACAAGCCACAAGGGTTACTATGGGAGGAGATAAGCTACCTGGAAGATGGCAAGGTGATGAGGAAGAGTCACAAGTGGGACCTGAGAGGGGTTCAAAGGATTGGTCAAAGAGAAAAGAGAATAAAGAAAAGGTGTTAAAAAAAAGAAAGAAACCGCTGTACCCACTATCTAATGAGAAGCAATACTAATGCATTTTTTGGACTTTAGCTCTATGGAGTGGAAACCCACCAGTGGAAAACTTCTGCTCACCTGAAGCCAGGTGAGCCACCTGTTTGACAAAGGTATATTAATTCTGTTACAGTATACATGGTGTGTTGCTCTTGGCCCTCTCCTCATCCTCAGTGAATGAAATACTGTCCAGCTACTCAGTCTGGGATTTTTCTGAAAAAGGGAGCCCGATTATTGAGCGGCAGTTCATCTCGCTGCCATGCAGACAACCCAAGTTCAGGAGCAAGCTCACAACACCACATCGGGAGGCGAGCCTGACTGCAACAGCTGCCGCTGAGTAGTGTGCTGCAGTCAGGGAGGGATGGCACTGGCAACTGGTGCTGCAGCAACCCCTATAGAGGGCCATGGGAGCTTGCTTCCTATACAGGGTGTTGCCTGTGTGCATCTGAGGCCCTAAGGAGCTGCGCACGTGCCATGGGGAGGGGGAGGGATGAGGGAGGATGGGAAGAAATCACGTGCACTGCCCATAGGAGGGCCGGGGCTTATAAATCCCCCCCAAATTAACTAGTACAATATTAATGTCAATACATGCGCTAAAATAAAACAGATAATGAGCTTCTGGGTGGCCGGCCTGCAGGGAAGTGGTAGCACTGCGGCTCAGAGTGCTGATGACCTGGGTTCCGGAAGGAGTCTGAAGTATCACAGGGCTGGCCAGGGGGAGGCAGGGTGAGCATCCGATGGACTGCTCTCCTCCTGGGGGGGGGGGAGGCGCCCAGCATAAGTGTGACTCCCAGCAGAAGCTTGGAATACAGCACCAGCATGGGACCATGTAGAAGGGGTGGAGATGATGATGTATGGCTGTAAGGGGCATGTGGGAGCATGTGCACCCCACACTGATGTAATTGTACGTCCTCGCCTCCAGGGTCAACCAAAGCAGAAAAAAACCTGTGGCACCAACACGATGATGCCAAGGCCCTCACAAGTGCCCCCTCAGACAACTCTAGGGGATGCTGTGGGTCCGGATTAGCATCTTGATCCTCTCCTTGGGCCAGAGGGGAGCCTCACCATGGGGGGAAGCTACATTATCCCGGATCCCCCAGTAGATCCCTGGAGCCGGCACGGCATGGGGCAAACCTGATAGGGGCTCTAATGGCTGACATGGGGTACATCCCCAGTCTCCTACAGCATCATAAAGAGAATTGAAAAAAAAAATGCGCTTCTGAAATCATCAGAGGCTACCGAGGATAAGGATTTCTGACTCAATCAGCATGTTCGTTTTTAAAGTCTCGCACTGAAGCAAGCCTGTTAGGGTATCAGATATTCCTATGAGAGGCTTCCTGGTGTTCTGTAACAGTAAATGCATTTCATGTCAGGTGTGATGGTCCACATTTCTCATTGACTGGCATCATTTGATAGCTTTTGAGCTGCATTAATGGAGTTACATGCTGGAAGCTAAACTACACCAAGGGAAAAATGAGATAAACATTTGTGTTCAAGTATAGGAATAATTTAACAACATATATAGTATGCAGGCAAAAGAGAAGACTGCTACTGTGTAAAGGGGAACATCCTCATGATTAAAAACAAGTAATGTTACTATCTATGGTTATAGTGAGGGTTCTATTTTTTTGGTTTTTTAAACTGTTAAACAGGAATTGCTGTGTATTAAGTGTTAGCACATATGCTAACCAACATGAATGAAAATACCAAAAAAAGTTTCACGTTCTGGGAGATTTAAAATAAATGAGAAGGGTCTTTAATCCTCCCAGCGCAGCTGGTGATTAAAATTCCTCACAGCAGTACCCCACCACCACCACCGCTGAGTAAGTCAGTGCGTGACCTAATTCTGTTTAATGTCTGCAAAAAAGAACATGTGACAACTAGTACAGGATTGAAACTAATCACCTGGTTTGGGTTTTGAGAAACATCCTCCCATGATGAGCAAAAGCTTAAAGACAGATGCAAAAGAAGCAAGCAGCCAGAGGGCAGGCGTGTTTTTTTTTCCAGCCAGGAGACTTCCGGAGAAGAATGGTCACTAAGGCATAATGAGCAATCAGTTGCCGTGCGCTCTCACACTGGGGAGGGAGTTCGTTTTAATGACAAACATTTCCCTGTGGTCATCATGGACTTTGGGGTTCTCTTCATAACCTACATTAAGTAAAAATGTTAGCATAAGCGTTGTTGGCTAAAGATCAGGAACGCTCACACTCACCATTAAAGTACTGAACACAAGACTAGAGCAGTGCTGAACGTTTCACACCATACCCGAACCTAGCCAGACTTTTGAGCTGTCTCCAGAAGTGGAACAAAAGACAACGTTACACTGAGAAGGTATGTCTGGGTTCACATCGAGTTCACCTGGAAAATCCAGAGCCTCCCATTCGACTGGTTGTTTGACAAAAAAAGCTGTAGAAATGAAGAGGAAGGGGTTAACAGTCATTACCAAAAGGTCAATGTTTTCCACCCTAATTGTATTGTGGATACACCTCCCCACCTCCGGTTACCTGTATGCCTCCATGTACCAGCACTGCTCTTTGAGAGTGGGAGGCTCACTCTATCACATTGGGGAGAGGTAGAAAAGTTAAGCAAATTTTGCCAAACTTCATGCTCTCTGGCGAACATATTGCCAGGTGAACCATCTGAAGTTCACACAGCTCTGAAGATCAGGATTTTAGTCAATGCAGTTTTTCTTACAGAAAACAGCAATTTTTTTATCATTATTTAATAGCATTCAAATATATATGTGTATATATATATATACATATATATATATATATATATTTATATATAACTTTATATACATATATAACTTTATATATATATATATTTAGTTTTTTTGCTGCCCTAGCTAACTATGCTTTTTTCCCCACTTGGTAACTAAGAAAGGCACACTAGGCACAATGCCTCTTTTTAGGGGTGACCCGGAGCACTGGGGGCTTAAATGACTCACTCAGGGTCACACAGTATGCCAGTGGAGTCTGTGAGAATCAAAACCAGGTCTGCTGGAAGTACCAAGCTCATTCACAGCATGTTACTCTAACCTCTAGGGTATACTTGGCTTTTGACAGGTAACTAACTACATCCTGCTGAGCTAGGATTAGTAACTTCACAGCACTTACATGTGCAGTTTGGTTGCTTTAGCAAATTTAAAAAACATTTTCTTTTTCAGAAAAATATCTCTAGAATATCCAGGGACTTTATTAAAATTTCTATCTATAACATATTGTAGTGGCATCCTAAAAATTTTGCACAGACTTTTTTGGTCAAGAAAAGTGTTTTAAAAACGTGCAGAAGTAATCAAATTGTGCTTGCCAATACTGACAATGGGGCCTATGCTCCAACGGGCGGGAATTATGCACCTGAGGCACATAACCCGCCCGCGGAGCTCCACACCTGAGGACAGGTGTGCACTGATGACATACACAACTGCTGACCACCTGTCCGCAGCCCCGCCCCCCTGGCGCATGGGTATGTGCAGGATCATGCGGGGTGGCAGTGGGCAGAGCCGCGCACCTGGGTGGGCATCCAATGGGATGCCCATCCCAGATCCCTCAGTGGATCCCTTATGTGGTGGGAGGCACACTGGCTGCACTCCCTTGCGGATGTCCGCACGACCGGCGGCCGTGGAGGTGAGAGGTGGGATGTGCCACCAGCCGTGCCATGCCTCCAAACTGACGGAGATGTACGAGGGTGGGGGCAGTGCCACGAGGGTGCGTGTGTGTGAGTGTGTGTGGGGGGGTACTGCAGCCCACTGCATAGTGCCCAGAGGGGCCGGGATCCAGGAGCCACAAAGGCGGTGTTGTATGGGGGAGTCTGCTGTCTGGGGGCTGGTGCCACCATGTGTGTATGTTGGGGGGTGTGACTGGGTGCTGGGGTGGGTGGCCCTGGGCGTCCTGTAACTATGGCTGCCGATGGTGTGGGACGGTGGCATGGGGCATGTAGGGGATTTACGGCAGGGTTTCTCTGGCATACCTGCTACCCCCACATGTCCCGATGCGCAGCTCTACGTGGCTATGTGCATGCCGCGTGGTGCTGGTACCCCTACCCACCCCTGTGCATTGTGATTCCACGTGAGGTGGGGATCGAGTGCATAGGGGCTGCATGCCCTGTTTTGTGAATTCATGGGGTGCAATGGTGAGAGGTGCTTCACCACACGCGGGTGCAGAGGCGCCCACTCTTCGAAAGCATAGGCCCCAATATCTGAGCCTACTTTCAATGGGCCGAGCACAAAGTCCTGTGCACAACTTGCGGTGTGGAAATTAAAGCTTCACACTGGCAGCCTGCAGAGAAACTGTTATTTACAGCAGCTTTGTTACATGGGTGCCAATTTCCTTTTCTGCGCACATACGAACCTAGTCATACCGGGTGTAGCATGAGCACAGAATAACATCCGCTATCTGCCTTAAAGTGGCAAAAGGGTCACAAAAAGGCACCATTTTGAAAAATCACAAACATGTCACTGGACCTGTGGGAGCACAGTAAGACCCAGGACATTCCCTACGCTTGAATCACTTGCTGGTAATTTTGCACTGTTTGAACTACTTTCTGCATTTATGTAATCATGTATATTTGTATAACCTTGCCTAAGCAACTTGCATTTATCTGCATCACTTGTTTTGCAGCATCTGTACTCGCTGTATTATTTATATATAATATATATGTCTTGTATTATTTATATTCACCTTTTTGTACATATATTGTGCTCCACGTTCTATTGCACAAGGGTCTTTGCACACTTATCTTGCTTTATTTTGTATTATCTGTACCTCCCCTTGTACCCTCTCCTGGGTCGCCCCTGAAAAAGGGACTTTTTTGTCTCGGTGGGCTTACCCAGTTACCAAAATTCAAATAAATAAACAAATAAACCTTTACCTGTTGCATGTGCGAGAGTTTTGACCTGATGAAAATTAGGCCCCTAGCCTCTATCGTATAAAGACCTAATACCATTACTGGAATCTCCAGTTGCATCCCCCCAACCAAATCCACCTTGATTGGTGACCAATGTGGGGTGCTGCTCATGTAAGTAAACTAACTGGTTTAGTTTACCTCAACCCAAACTTGGAAGCCAAATACACAGAAGACAACCTGATTTATACCAGTCCAATAGCAAATCTTAATCTCAGTTTTATCACATAAATCCCAGGCCACAATGCTGTGAATTTTGTTGAACAAGAACTGAATATGAGACCAAGTGGTATATCCCTCAGTAGAAAAGAAAATTCACTTATTCAGTTGCCATTTATTTAAGCCATACAGACTTGAAAAGGAAAATATGTGTAAAGTGGCAATTAGCAAGGAATTCCGCAAGTACAGTGGCACCCATCTGTATACCTTACAATCTTTTTGGTAGCAGCCTTTGTTCTTTTGGGGGGAGCTGCTAAATTAGTCTATTCACAGTTTGTAACAGTTCATAACAGTATTCCTTTTTTTAAACTATTTTTAACAGTGTTCCATTTATTTACATTACAAAAAAAACATTCTGCCTAGTACGTACACTTTATAATAAATAAACAAGATGCATTTACTGGAAAATCAAATGAATTAAAAACAGACCTGCTATGCCGGCTCTGTGATGTAAAGTGGTGGCGTACCTGCTTGACATGCTGGCGGCCTGGGTTTGAGCCCCGAGCCTGGTATCTCAGGAGTGGAGGCTGGCAGGGAGGGTGCTGTGGAGTACCGCTCAGAGAGTGACACCTGGTGGTGTGCAGAGATTTGCTGGTGTGGGTGAAAACCCACCAGCTGGCTCCACCTCCAAGGCGTTACTGCGGTCCATGCCATTGGGGTGTGGAGAGGGGCCCAGAAAATGGAAACAAGCACCCATCTCGGCCTGCCGGATGACAGCTGCCTAGTCCCCCAATGCCACAGTCCCCCTAATGCACTGCTCCAGCCTCCCCCAGCCCTGTGTATCTCAGAGGCCCCCCTCTCTTAGGGAGGGAGCCCCCTTAAAGGAATAAGCCAGACCCTCCAAGGATATGGGGACAGCATCCCTGAATAGCAGGAAGCGGCAGTGAAGGGTGAGACTGATGGGCAGACAGTGGGAGGTCAGGTGGTGCAAGGGAAGGTGCAAAATAATTATATATTTACTGATTGGCTTGTCCTCTAAGGTGCAGATCGAACATGCCTATAAACAGGGCCCCTAGAGTTCTGTGGCACTTTGTCCTGATTTCTTTCACAGGGCTTCTGCTGTGGCACTTCTGATTCCTGCAGCATAATTTGCAGTCCTGCCATTGGCTAAAATATGATGTGATGTCACAGGGGTGGATGAATGAGTGGGTTCATCGTATCGGGGTAGTCAGGTCTAGGAGGCGCCCTGGGGCGAAATGGAATCCAGATCGAGGTTCTCCTTGTCTGGTAGCCATACCCAAGGGCTCCACAGAAATTAGTGGGCAGATAGGATTGACAACCCCTGAAGTTTGTCCAACTCGGGTGGTGTTATGCAATGCCAGGTCTGTTAGGAATAAGACCGCTATCATTGCCGATCTTATTGGTTCGGCTGATCTGGCTTGCATCACCGAGACCTGGCTGGATGAAAACTCTGGCCCCACTTTGGAGGCCATGATTCTGGCCGGGTACTCGGTGATACACCGCCCGAGATTGGACCACAGGGGAGGGGGGGTTGCAGTCTGTTTTAAGACGGAATTGGGCCTCACGAATGTGGTAGTTGGTGAGACTGGGTCTTTTGAGTGTACAGTACGTAGCAGGTGTGGTGATTCGAGATAAGTCCTCATCTACCATCCACCGGAGATGGGAGACGCTTCTACAGGAAGTAGCAGATTCTTGTCGACATGTCGCTTGAGTCACCCAGGTTGATGGTCCTGGGTGACTTCAACGCCTGGGTCGACGATGAACTCTCAAATCTGGGTAATGACTTCCTCCAATTGATGTCTTCTTTGGGCCTTACACAGGTGGTTTCCACTGCAACGCACAAATCTGGACACTCTTTAGATCTAGTCTTCCTTCTAGGGATCAACGCATCCGACATGGGGGTGGAACCAGTCGCCTGTTCTGATCACCACATCGTGAGGTTCAATTTTTGCACCCCCCTGAGAAGACCAGCCCCTGTGGAGATGGTCAGGTACCACCCATTATGGAATGTTACTCCACAAGGTCTAATGGCGGTCCTTGACCTCTCATCCTTCGGTTCGGTGAGCAGTGGTCCAGAAGCACTAGTGTCGGCCTATAATAAGGCCATCACGATGGCTCTGGATTCCATTGCTCCCTGTTCGTGGCGCTAGATCCCTTTGCCCCGAGCCCCATGGTTTGATGGGACCCTAAGGAGATGCGGAGACAAGGCGAAGGTTAGAGCGTCGCTGGCGCAGGTCCTCCCTCGATGCCGACCACTCTAGATTGATGGAACATTATGTTAACTATCAATCTGCAATCACCCATAAGAAGGCAGAATTCCTGTCCAGGAGATTGCATTTGCTCAGAATCGACCGGCTCAGCTGTTCGAACTGTAGACAGACTGTGCAGCCCAGCCTGCCTGCATGTTCGGGAAACTTTCGCAAGCAGAGTCGCGACCGAGCTTCTCGATGCTTTGTACAGCTAAAGTGGCCGACATCAGGAAGAACCTGGGTCCGCAAGCTCTATGGGCGTACTTTGGTCAGCGTGAGATGACAGTGCCCCATTCTGGAGTTCCTTTCAACGACCTGAGTTCGTGGACATTATGAGGATCATCCATTCTATGCGCCCCACAAGTTGTGGTTTAGATCCCGGTCCGACTCCCCTTATTCTGGGTTGTTTGGATATCACTGGTCCGGTCTTGGTGCAAATAGTCTGGTGCTCCTTGGAATTGGGTGAGTTTCCTTGTTCCTTGAAAGAGGCTATGGTAACTCCTCTTTTGAAGAAAGCTTCCTTGGACCCGGACTCTTATTCTAGCTATCGACCTATCTCTAACCTCCCCTTTATTGGGAAGGTTATCGAGAAGGTCGTAGCGGTTCAACTGGATGACCATTTAACCATCCATAACGTCTACGAATCCTTCCAGTCGGGCTTCCGTAAAAGACATAGCACCGAGACAGCGCTGGTTCGGGTGTTAAATGATCTTCTGATGGCGGGGATCAGAAGAGACGCTCCATTCTTGTTCTTCTTGATCTCTCTGCAGCCTTTGACACAGTGGACCACATGGTGCTATTAGCTCGCCTGGGGCAAATTTGTGGAATGACTGGAACGTTCTGCAATGGTTCACGTCATTTCTTACCGGGAGATCGCAGAGAGTTGTGTCGGGGATTTTCTCCTCTGACCCAATCCCTCTGTTGTGTGGAGTGCCCCAGGGATCCGTGCTGTCGCCCATGTTGTTTGCAGTGTATATGCTGCCCCTCGGAGGTATCATTAGACGATATGGGCTGAGGTTTCACTGCTATGCGGATGACACCCAGCTCTATCTGTCCTTTGCACCCGACCAGGATGGAGCTCTCTCGGTGTTTAACAGCTGTCTGAGGGAGATCCAAGACTGGATGGATTCTAGTTGGCTAAAGTTGAACTCGGAGAAAACAGAGGTGCTGGTGATGGATCCTGGTGGTAGGGTGGTGAGGCCGGATATCGGTGCTCCATCTGGAATTATTCTTGGTGGAGTATCTTTGCCGTCCTCAGAACGGGTGCGTAGCCTTGGAGTTATTCTTGACGATAGGCTGACTCTTAAAGCTCAGGTGTCAGCTGTTGTCAAGACTTCCTTTTATCATCTCAGGAACATTGCCAGGGTGAAGCATCTTGTTCCGTCTGACTCCCTACCTACTTTGGTTCATGCTTTTGTATCTTCACGCTTAGACTATTGCAACGCCCTGTACTTTGGGCTTTTTGGGGTTGAAATCCGTCGCCTACAGCTGGTGCAGAACGCTGCAGCCCGAGTTCTGACTGGGACAAGTCGTTTCTGTCACATCACTCCCATGCTCGCCGTGAACTGCACTGGCTGCCTGTGCGGTGGCGGATCACCTTTAAAGTCATTTTGTTGACTTTCAAAGCCCTTCACGACCAGGGTCCAGCCTATCTGAAAGACCTCCTAGTGCCTTACTGCCCTGACCGATCACTCCGCTCAGCCGACATGGGGTTGTTAGAGATCCCAAGAGTGAGTTTGAAATCTTCTGGCAGCAGAGCGTTTTCATATGCTGCACCCACTCTTTGGAACTCTCTACCATGTCGGCTACGGCAGTGCACCTCCGTGGAACTCTTTAAAAAAGAGCTGAAAACCTACTTATGGAGTATGGCTTTTTTAGATAATTAGTTATCTATTAATGCTTTGGATTTTATTATTATATATTTTATCTTGTGGTATGCCGATTTTATGTATATGTTTGTGTATGTTGTGTTTGAACTGTCAAATTGTTCAGCACCTTGATATGTTGAAAGGTGCTATATAAATAAAATTATTATTATTATTATTATTATTTATTATTAAATGGTGAGCATAGGTTCTTCAGGATAAACGAGATGGGGAAAGGAGCCAGGCACTACTGAAAAACTGCATAGCTGAATGAAAAGTAACCAAGAACAATGAAGCATAGAAATACAGTAGCATAAAAACAATCTGTAACCTTTTGGGAGGAAGCTTTTAGGAGGTCTGTGACCACAGCCAGGGAATGATAGTGCCTGGTTAGAAAAGTTAAACAGGAAGTGTGGGTGGAACCAGCAACTACTTCAAGGGTACACTTTGTATTGCTCTAATACTGGACAAACTTTGGCTGAGTACGTTTCTTAAACTTAGTGCAAAAATCTTTAATTATTAGTGCACACAGCAAACAAAGCAGTTTAAGAACATGTACAACACTCACAGTTCATGTATCAAGGTTCATAAATGTCCAGAAAGTCCAATGTTAGCAAAGTCCAAGATAAAAGCAACAAGCCGTGAAGACGTGCAACAAGAGCGAGGGCCCCTCCTTCTGACGTCACCTGATGCATTTCACTAATTGCTTTCTCAAAGGCTGATGTACAAGGACATTGAATGAGTGCTGTGTACACTAATAATTAAAGTTTTTTGCACCAAGTTTAAGAAAGGGACACAGTCAAAGTTTGTCCAGTACTGGAGCAACTCAAAGTGTAACCTTTTTCGGGGGCAGCGTATTAGCAGCTACCCCACAATACTTGCATATTACAGTATTCAAATATATTATAAGTAAACAATAAGACACAGTGGTGTTGATTATAACTATGATAAATGCATGCCTAAGGGGGTTGCGAAGAATGAGGCTGCAGGATGAGTACCTTACTTCCCTAGGAGTGTGCTTATCCTAGCATAGTCACCACACCGGAGTGTCTTATTGCACTTATAAAATGAGTGTTTATATTGCAAACTTGGTTGATATTTAGGTAAAAAAATTAAAAAAAAATTAAACTTTGAAAATCAATTTGGTACGAAGAAAATACATCCTCCGCTGGTTGTTTGTCACTAGATAGCAACAGTGTGGCCAGTAGTACTGAGATGCAGCATATCTGCTTTACACTTTGTAGTGTTGGTAGGGTACTACTATTTTTTTCTCTTTAATTATTTACGTGTTTGTGACATGGATTTACTGCAAGGTTAGGCTGCTGGCTGTTGTGTGGGTCGGGAGGGTCTTTACATGGAGTGAAGGTGCGTGGTAAGTGAGCATGGGGGTAGCAAGTGTTTTGCAGGACTGCAGCAAGAGTGACCGATAATGACAAAACAGTAGGATTTTACTCAAAAAATGTTACAGAAATAGTGCGGGGGGGGGGAATTATGGAGTGAGGTATTGCGGAGTGAGGGACATGGTAAGACAAATCTTCTCAAAGTAAAAAAAAAATTGCAGACAAGTTTTTTTTTCAATTACTGTCTTATTGATTTCTTCAGTACACAGGCAAGGAGCACTGATACTTTTTTATACTGTGTTATAGCTAATAAAGACATATGGCTACTAAGGTGTCTCAGCCAATTGGATTACAGGGTTGTCTCTACCTATTTTATAAACAAATCTAATCATTGTAATATAATACTATGTAGTAAACAGATAAAAATACCTATCAAAACTGAGATGCAAGTGGTAATAATCTAAAATAGCAATCCCAATTAACCACTGCAACTGGTCAATACATTTTAACAAGAGAAATAGATCTGTATTCCTATCATTATCCAGTGTAAATTTAAATTATAAATAAACTTTTAACAACATAAGGCTCAGCACTACTATAAAGAAAGAAATTACAAATATGACTTCACATAGGTATATACACTATATATTTTTAATTTTATTTCTCAGTCATTAGAAGAGTCTGACTCTTGCTGAGAATTTTGCTTCTTTTTTTCCTTTTCTATTGACTTTTTATAAACTGAAAAATTTGCTCTGGGTCAAGAATAAGTGCTTGTTTTTCTGAAACTGGACCATTTTTACCATATAGGGAAATGTGAAAATTGCCCCCCCCCCCAACTCAGTTAGTTCATCCCTGTACTGAAGAAGTATTTTTCTTCATTCTTGTGGTACTGTAGGGGCAATATGTCTGGGAAGATGTAAACTTTATGCCCTGTGAATTGATGGATGTATTTGTTGTGAGCAGCTCAAATAACTAAGTCGTAATTAGTTTTGAACATAAATATAATCATTATAGTTGATTTTGTTTAAATTTGTTCTTTTTCAGAAACTGATGCAGATGCTGTTAGCACAGACTTATTAGAATCATGGACAGATACAACTTTCTTTGGGAGAAGTCAATACGTCCTTGAAACAAAAGGAAATTTTTCCTCAGGGAGCAACAGAGATTCTTTGAAAATATTAACCACAAATTTATATAAGTCTGGAAAATCTTTGTCAATTTTCAAGGGAAGTCTTACAATCCTCTAGTTATGAAACCTGCTAGTATTTCTGAGGGCTTTGATTCTTCTATTAAAAGGGACACTGTCAACCTCCATAGGTCTCAAAGTGTCTCTAGTTTAAACAAGCATTTGTCAATGCCAAATGTTTGCTTGCTGGCATTGGTATTGGTAGTGTAGGAGTTAGAGAGCTGCATAATAGGAATGGCATTGAAGTATTGAACTGAAGCCAATCCCACCACCACCCTACAGAGACTGACAGGCATTGGGGTGTGCCTTTGGGTCATCAGGCATAACGACCATGCCATTTCTCCACACCCTACCCTGCACACACCGACAAGTGTCACAGTGTGCCTTGGAGTCTTTGGGCCTTATGCTCACCCCATTCCATAAGAAATACGGTGAGATGGGTGCAGTATAGGAGAATGGGGTGAACTTTGGCACCAAATAGTCCAAGGCACACCTCGATGCCTGTCACTGGCTGCAGGGTGTGGGTGGGAGTGGAATGGCAGGAGTATTACAGGCGACAATCCCAAGTCACACCCCTCATGCCTGTCAGTCTCTACAGGGTGGGGAGTTATGGTCAGAAACCCTAACATCCCAGGCATTAATTGATATTTTCACTCCAAATTTTAAACATGGGTTTTTTGTGACCCCACCTCATGAACAGTTGCAATATCAGTTAGTTAGCGGAAAGCTAATTTTTCACAGCAACTACACCATTTGGCACCACTGGTACAAAAACACATTTCAAACAGGATATGAAAAATGACAGTTGTACTGTTCATGGGGAGGTGTAAAACATGGCAATGTTGAAAATCTGGAGTGAAAATACAAAAAAAACTGGTGAAGTCATGAGCGTGCGTAGAAACTGTGCAGCGCACACCCGTAATGTAATTAGTTTGGGGATTTTTTTACAGCAGAGTGTCAACACAGGCATTTTGGGACCTCCACTCATGAACAGTATCACTGTGATTTTCTTAATCTGTCCTGAACACTGATTTCCCACAGCGACCACGCATTTCTGCGCCGGAAGTGTGAAAACACATTTTGGCCAGGGTGTGAACAATGACAGCTGTACTGTTCATAAGGAGGTGCTGAAAATGCCAGTGTTGACAATCTGTACTGAAAATATTACAAATTCCTGAACTTACGAGAGTACGTGGAAACTGCGCAATGCACGCTCGTAACACAGTCATTTTATGGACTTTTGTCACCAAATTTTCTACATAGCCATTTTAAGACCTCTGCTCATGAACAGTGTCACTGTGATTTTCTTAATCTGTCCTGAACATTGATTTCACATACCGACTGCGCCACTGTGTGCTACATGCGCAGGAACACATTTTGGGTGAGATGTGAAAAATGACAGCTGTACTGCTCATAAGGAGGTATGGTAAACTTGCAATGTTGAAAATCTGGAGTGAAAATATTAAAAATTCGTGAACTTATGAGCGTGCATAGGAACTATGCAACTCGCGCTTGTAAAACAGTCATTTTTTAGGAATTTTTTCACCAAATTTTCAACATAGGGCTTTTGGGGGCCTACCTCATGAACTGTGACACTGTCATTTCGTAAATCAGTCCTGAAAGGTGGTTCCACGCAGTGACCGTGAAATCACCTTGTGGGACTGAATAACAAAATGACAGTGACAGAATTCATGAGGTGGGGTCCCAAGAACCCCATGTTGAAAATTTCGTGAAAAAATTCCCCAAAATGCCTGAGATATGCATCAAAGTTGAAAAAACCCTATTTATTCCATTATACAGCTTACCGGCATTACCTCAGTTCGCGGTCAGCTTTGAAGAGTGCAGACGTGTTCCCGGTCCACCAAAAATCGTTGCACCGGACTCCAGAGGTAAGTATGGGGTGAGGTGGGGGTATAGGGAGGCAGGTGAGCAGAGGTGGGCGCTGGTGGGGAGGGGCAAGACAATCAATGAGAGACCGTTTTTGTTTTAGGTCTTTTTTCTTTTAGGAAGATGACGCGGGACTTTTGACACGCTCGGGTGGGCTCCCAGCGTAGCACCTGGAAATGTGTTTGGGGGACCAGCAGACAGACGATTGCCACGCTGGGGTGGGCTCCCAGCATGGCACCTGGAAGTGTGTTTGGGGGGCGCTGAGCCGACGGTGGATTCGGCACTCTGGTCGGCCGTACAAGGGAGTGCATGAGCACTCTGGGGTGGGCTCCCAGCATGCACCTATGTGTTCATGGGGGGGGGCAGGAACTGTCTATGACAGACAGTTCAGATGCAGTGCCGACATAGGAAATCTGCATACTGCTGACGACAATATGCAAATTGTCTGCGGTGTTTTCCTTTCAACTGTACGCCACTGCATCTGAACAGCTGTCATAGATAGCGCAGACATTCAATTGCATGGTGCAGTCGCACCTGCAAAAGGGAGCAGTGCATTGGAAGTGAGGGAGGCACACCTATGAATTCTCATATGGTGGCACAATTGCGGGAACCTGCAAACCCCTCAAGTCCCTATTTGGACTGCCTGATCCAAATATTCCAAAGAAGCAGCTTTTCCTAGAACTAGAGGACATGATGGAGCAAGAATCCGCCATTTCCCAGAGACAAATCAACAAATAGAGCTGACTTTTTGACTTTTCTCTAAATTAAATAATGACAATTGAAAACAATGCTTTACTTCTGCTTTTCCTGAACTGAATTAAATATATCCTTATTACCAAGCATAATTCTGTTTAGTCAATAAATTGAGTGTGTCCTACTGTAAAATAGTTTAAGATACATTTAAATCAAAAATGATTATAGCTTCTTTGCAATATTTGGTAGTAACATTAACATTTTACAGGTTAAAGAAAATGTCTTGTTTTAAAACTAGCTGTAGAATGGGGAAAATGTATTTGAGGAAGTGAAAAAGAACTCACTTCAAGAAAGCAGCAGCTAAGCCAGCACATAAGTTATATCATTAGCATTTGTAAGTTGCAAACATTATTATTGAGTGTGCCTTATAAACAGTTTGAAGATACTTTAAAACGAGAATGATTATAGCTTTTTTTTTGTAATATTAACAGTTTACAGTTTTAAAAGAAAGAATATATCTGCATGTCTTATTTGGAACTAACTGTAAAATGGGGAGATTTTATTTGAGGAAGTGAAAAAGAACATATTTCGTGCTAGACAGAAGGCTAGCTGAACGACAGTTTCTTCAGTAGCAAAAAACAGAGCTTACAAAACAATGTTCCAGTAAAGCAAAATCTGAGATGACATTCCACTTTTAAAATAAGATATTTTTGTTGCCACCTTGCATGATTAACAGACTTCTACAGGAGATGTGTCACGGTCACGGGGCATACTTCTACGAGAAGTGTGTCATGGGGCATACTTCTATGAGAAGTGTGTCACGGGGTATACTTGTACCAGCAGTATGACACACGGTACTTCCAAAAAAACATATAAATTTAGAGTCATTTAAGCTAAAGGAGGGCAGAAGAGAGGAAGGAGCTGTGACAGCACGTCCTTCTGCCTAGGACTTCATTTGAGACATCAAGGTATGGCACTGTGTGTTTATAATTGCTATTATCTCTGATTATGAGCAGAGAGGGATGATACTTGCATTTTATGTTTATTTTATTTTTACTTTTTTCATATGATTGTATCTAAAAGTAGGAGAGAATTCCTCTCCAGTTAAAGATAGATTGTTTGCTTGCACTGCTGATCCAAATGATGTTAATTCTGTATACCACTTTTAAGTAAAGAATTAAGACAATATGACATTTCCTGGTATTTCTTTTCGGTTAAATATTTTTACTTATAAAGCTGTTGACTTACAATACAGGAGTAAAGCTTACTTGTGACTATTGGAATATATAAGTTGTACCAGAATATTAAAAGAAAAACTATAAAGGTTTAGGATAAGGTCATTTTAATCAGACAAATAGACTAGACCATGATTGAGGTCATGTGGTTTTAACTGAACACGCAGGCCAGTGCATGCTATCATGCACACCCAGTTAGACTTCCCCATTCAAGCAAAATTTCTGAATGGGGTGGTTGCTCCCGCCGGTCGTGGGAGGTCAAAAGGTCATCCCATATACACAGAGTAAACCTAAGAAGGCAAGCTGGGGGTCAGGTTTGAACCCCAGCCAGCTCAGTATGTTTCCTGCACATGCGTACAAGCAAAGATAAGAATTCTCATATGGTGGCACTATGTTTCTTGCACATGTGTGCAAGCAAACATAAAAACACGTTACGACTGGTCACATTCTACTGAGAATGCTGATGCAGCTGGTACTTTAATTCTGATTTCAATTTTTCTTTTTAAAAGTGAAAAGCAGACTGCCCACATATCGATGTTGCCACACAAGACCATGCTTGTTTACAGTCCTTGATCAACTCCCACATAAACGAAAGGGCAGTTCTGGTGTTTGCACTAAAGCTTCACTTGTAACAGCTTTGAGCTTTAATTCTCTAACTTCTTTTTGGGTGACAGCTTGTTACCCTTGTACTTATCTGACTTTTTGCTCTGTTGACTTACTAAGTTTTTTAAGTCTTTTAACTTGGTTTCAAGTAGTTTATTACACTTCATAAAGGTAGTCATCATTTTTTCCATGTGGTCAAAAATATCTAAAAGTCCTCCCATTACTCCATGTAATTCTTTAAAGTTCTTGATATCGATTTTACCTTGAGAAGCTGTATTGGATGAGGGAGAAGGAGACATGTTTGAAGGAGCAATAGTGAAGTCCGCCATCTGCTTAGTAAGTTTCACACTCCACAATTTGGATGAAGTCAGTGAAACTGACAAAGTTGGTTTTGCTTTAGAGAAAGCATGTGTCTGTTTCAAGGAGTGTGACGCTGTCAGTTCCATAGGCCAAAACTTAGGTAAAGGAAGAAGAGCAGCCTTCAGGTCAGTCCTGGTCAACACTTCCATGCTCCCAGGATGTGCTGTAGGATCACTTAGCTGCTCTAGTCCCCAGGGCTCCACAGCTTTTACCAGGCCTCTTTGTGCTGTAGTAACAAAAACTTGTCATTCAAACCTGGTTTCTTTCATGGCATTCTGTCTTCTGAAGGGGATGCAGTGGAATTTTTCTTTTTATTTTTTTTTAGATTTTGGAGGTTGGGTAGCTTTCCTCGTATCAAACTTTGTAGAAAGAGGATTGGGGTCTGTGAAGAGCTAACTCTTTGTGTGGTGTGTACAGATCAGCTATGTTGGATCTTCCATAACAGGATTCCTGAGAATCACTACACCAGTCAAGGATCTTTCATAACGATTCCTGAGAAACACAACACCAATCAAGGATCTTCCATAACAGTATTCCTGAGAATCACATCAATCAAGGATCTTCCATAACTGTATTCCTGAGAATCACAACATCAATCGAGGATCTTCCATAACAGTATTCCCGAGAATCACATCATCATAATAACATACTAAAATGCCAGCAGAATAGGCCTAACGGTCTTTCGTATCTGCTCATTTGGTCAGCCCCCACCCTGGGTGCTGACCTTGCTGCCCCCCTCGCCTTCTCTGGCTTCTCCCTTCCTAGTTCCGGATATTCTTGCTGAATTGGATTTTGCTTCCAGAACCCTTCCCCTGTACCTGTCCCACCCTCTTGAACCCCTCCACTGTCTCTGCCTCCACGCCCCTAGGCAGGCGCAGTCCATGGCTCCACCACCCTCTCACTGAAGTAGCACCTCCTCCTTTCTCCCTGACTCTTCCCCCTCCAGCTTCCACCCATGCCCTCTAGTGGCCCTTCCTCCTTCCTCAAGCACCTGTCTGTTCCTCCCCTATTTACCCTCTTCATGTACCTGAAGACCTCTATCATGTCCCCGGTCCTTCTCTCTTCCAATGTGTACATATTTAGCTCTTCGAGCCTCTCCTCATAGGTCCTGTCCCCAAGCCCCAAATCATTTTGGTTGTCCTCCTCTGGACCCTCTCCAGGGTTCAATGTCCCTCTTTAAGTGTGGCCTCCAGGAACTGCCGCTGATGCTCGGTGCGGCCTCCAAGCAGTTATACGGGAGCATCACTTCCCTCCTTCTGGAGGTGATCCCCCTAGTGATGCATCCCAGCATCCTGTTGGCCTTGGCTGCCGCCCTCCTACAAGTCTCCGAGTTGTTCATCTTGACATCCACCATCACCCCCAGGTCCCTCTCAGCCATCGAGACTTGTAGCATCCCCCCCCCCCGGGTGTACACTTGGCCTGGGTTTCTGGCCCCCCGGTGGAGCATCAGTCAAGGCTCTTCCATAACAGGATTCCTGAGAATCACAACATCAGTCAAGGATCTTCCATAACAGGATTCCTGAGAATCACAACATCAGTCAAGGCTCTTCCGTAACAGGATTCCTGAGAATCACGACATCAGTCAAAGTTGTAGTTTATAGTTGTAAAATGGCCTCTGCAGTGGATGAAAATTGGCACAGGCATAGTCTAAACAGTGACAGTTTAACAATTCTTAGCAGCAGTTATATGCACACCTCTCTGCAACTCTTAGCCTTCCATCCCCAGGTAACAACTACTCCCAGTACCATTCACTTGCCAAAGATCAAGATGTCACACAGGCTGTTAACTTTATAGAGTGCTGTT
Source organism: Neoceratodus forsteri (assembly GCA_016271365.2). Lineage (NCBI taxonomy): Eukaryota > Metazoa > Chordata > Ceratodontiformes > Ceratodontidae > Neoceratodus > Neoceratodus forsteri. The sequence continues at coordinate 42,277,960 of JADMNL010000027.1, forward strand.
TAGCAAGGGATTACAGTAATTTACGAAACAGCTGTGTTAACTGGTTTAGCTCTTGACCTAGAGGTCTTCATGCAGACGTGACGTGTGTGCCTCCTGGTGGTATTTCACTGTAGGTGGGCTACTGATTCCAGGAGCGAAGGAACACAGATGAAGACTAGATGTTCTTTTCTTCCTTCAGTCAGCAATAGCTTGGTGTCAGGATATGGTATTATTAAATGCTGAGGAATACCACTTCCTGGGATGGCATCAAAATGTTCAAAAATACCACAGACACACACACACGCACATACCTCTCCAGAAAATGGTCCCATTTTTATACACTAACACATCCATGGAGCAGTATCTCTCGCTACATGACCTGACTGAGGGGCAACCACATGGAATTTAGTTTCTATTCCACCACAAACCATTTGATAAGGTTATTTTTTCCAAAAGTCTTCCAGATGGAGTTTTAACTTTGTCCTAGTTATCTTGGGTGTCTCATCTTTCCAAAGAGGCATTAATGATATACATAAAACAAGCATATCATATAAATACGCTTTAACAAAAGCTTAAAAGTTACACGCTTGTTACAAAAACACACCTCAGGTGTTTCACAAGGTTAGAATTAATACATTATAGGAATAAATATTTTACATTTTAACACACATTGGTTTCATAATAAGACCGCTAGGGGGGACTCATGTCTCGAAGTTTCATACAGGTAAATTAAGCATTACAGACCCTTCTCACGTAAGTCTTGATGTTCTTAAACAATGAACAAGGACTATAGATTAGGTACAGTTTTGTAGACACAAGTACAGTTGCATTTAAATAAAAATACATTTGTACCTTCAGTATTGATAAGAATTGGGATTTTACAAGGGCAAAGCAAAATAAGATTTTCTACTTTTAGCAAACCAAGCTGAATGAAAACCAGCCAGTATGCCTTCCAAGCAAATCAGGTCCCAAACTAGGCCTAAACCTGGACTCAGAGGTCCCACCCACCACAGCAAGGAGACTACTGAAACCCACCATAGCAAGGACACCTCTGAAACCTACCACAGCTAGGACACCATGAAAGCCACCATAGAGAGTATGCCACTGAAACTGGCTACAGTGAGAAGACTGCTAAAACCCATCATACCAAGACACATGCCTGACTCTGACGGCGGTGACCATGGATCAGTTGGTGCTGTCAGGAAGGGAGATGTGGTGACACCAGGAAGAGAGGCAAGAGGGGGCAAAAGTGAGCAATGAACCTATGGTTAGAGAGGTGGAGAGGTTGGCAAGGCAAGGCCAGGCAATTTTATTTTTATGGTATCCAGTCCCTGAGGCGCTGGGCACCTTACAAAAATAAATACAGCATGAATAAAACAGTATAAAACTTTAGGCACAAAAATATTCATAATTAACAGAGAGCACCAGACCCATAATGGATGTTAAAATATGTATTTTAGCTGTTTTTTAAATGTATCAACTGAGGGGGCTCCTCTGACCTCCGGAGGTAGTGCATTCCAGAGAATCAGTGCAGCAATACCGAACACACGATACCCTGAAGATCTATGGCATGACCTCTCAACAGAGAGGAAGCCCACCTCAGAAGACCAGAGAGAGAGTGGTTAGGGGTGTATGGGACCAGGACATCTTTCAGGTAGCCTAGTCGATGTAGGGCCTTGCAGATCAAGAAACACACCTTGAGGCAGATACACCATGGGATTGGCAGCCAATGCAGCTCACAGAGCACCAGCATGATATTTCCGGACAAGGAAGACCTAGCAATCAACCAGGCTTTCACATTCTGCACAAGATGTAGGCAATGAACCAGACTCATGGAGAGCCCTACTTAAAGAGCATTGCAGTAATCCAACCTAGATGTGATGAAGGCAAGCACCCGGGTCACCAAGTCAGCAGACTCCAGAAAGGGTTTGATCGAGGTGATGTTTCGCAGACGGAAAAAGCCACTGCAGACAATTGCTGACATCTGATGTTGTAGCATCAGCTTGGAGTCCAAAATGACCCCCAGATTCCTTCCCCTATCCACAGCTCCTAGTAGGACGCTATTTAAAGACAGCAAAGTGCCTTCACCGCCACTCATTGCTGACCCACAGCAGCCAGGTTCCACCAGCAGCACCTCCATATTTGTGGAATTAAGACTAAGCCAGCTGGTGGCCATCCAGTCTTGGATCTCCTTAAGGCACTCGCTCAGCCTTGCAACTGCAGAACACCCCCATCTGGAGCACAAGACAGGCACAACTGGGTATCATCAGTATAGCTGTGAAAACCTAGCCTGTATCACCTAATAATCTCTCCCAAATGCAACATGTACACAGCAAAGAAAATGGGGGACAGAATTGAGCCTCAAGGCACTTCACAGCTGAATGCAGCGCTATTTGAGATGTAAGACCCCAACATCATCTGCTGCACCCTGCCAGATAAGTAGGGCTCAAACCACCTCAGCACCATTCCTGAGAGTCCTACAAAGTGCCTCAGCCATTTCAACAGCACCCCATGGTCCACCGTGTCAAACACAGAGGAATGGTCAATAGAACCAGAACAGAACACTATCCACTATCCATCGCCAGCAGAAGACCATGGTGCACCTTGATGAGTGTGGTTTCTGTGCTGTAACTAGGCTGGAAACCAAACTGAAATGGCTCATAGATGTCATACTGTTCCAGGCAGTGCTCCAACTGTGCTGCTACCACCTTTTCAATAACCTTCCCCAGAAAGGGCAGGTTCAAAAGAGGCCCATAATTTGCAAGAACATCATGTTCCAAAGATAGTTTCTTCAGGAGGGGTTTCACCACCACCATTTTCAGTGCAGTGGGATAAACACCCTCCCTCAAGAAATGCCTGATAATCTCCATGAACAGTTCCCAAAAGACGTCTGGTGGGTCTTGGGTCCAATAAATTGTAGGTGGGATGCAGTCCTGAGATTACCTGAAAGACATCTTCCACCATAACCAGCTCAAACTCACTAGAGTGAAATTAAGTGCCCTCACCCACCATCAACTGAATAATACTAAGCCGTAACAGACCACCTGATGAGATCCCAGCCCGAATGGAGGACACCTTATCCAGGAAGAACTGATCAAACTCCTCACATTTTTCTGCGGAAAACATTCTTCTCATCTGCAGACAGGTCTGATTTAGCAACCTGTCTACCGTGTGGAAGAGTTGAGCCAGTCGGTTCTTTTGCAGCAGCAGTCACCTGTGAAAGGAACATTGCCTTTTTCTTTGTGACTGCCTGCTGGTCCTCACCACAGTGAGCTCTTAGCACTAGTCTATCCTCCTTGGACACTGACCTCCACCAGGAATGCTCTAACCTCCATCCCTTTGTCTTCAAGTGCCTCAGGTCACCATCATATCCTGGTGACCTGTGGCAGAAAAATCAAGGGATAAACATAAAAGGGTGTTAAGGAAAAGGCAGCCTTAAGAAACAGATTACAGCTCTCCATGGCTTTCTCTACTCCCTCAGCAGAAGCCGACACTATGCCTATGGTGTTCAGTACTGCCAGGGGCTACTCAGGCTCCAAATTTTGAACTAGATGGTATATGACAATATCCACCAAGGGGGAGTACTTAAATGGGGATCCCTGCAAAAGAAATGCATGGCATGGTGAACCGACCAAACAATTGGATCAACCCTGACATAACTAATGTCAATGCCCTAAGAGAAGACCAGGTCCAAGACATGGCCATGCTGGTGAATACCAGAGACAATCACCTGTACAAGGCCCAGTGATGTTATTAACTGGAGAAACTGCATTCCAAACACAGAGCTTTCATCATCAACCCAGGCGTTAAAGTCACCTAGCACCAGCACTCTTCCTGACTCCATGACCAGGTCAGCCATGACATATTAGCTCCTACAGGAAGTCATTTCTGCATCCTGGAGGTTGATACACAAGCATGATCCTGCAACTTGTACCCAACCCACCTTTCACTGTCACACATTCAAGTGACTTGGTCACACCCATGGGGTATGCCATCAGTCCCATTATAGTTGTAAGGGGGGGGTGTGGCCAACTGCTGAGCTTGCAGTACTACTTTTGCAGCATCCTGGAGCACATGGAAGTTATTTATCTTAATTTTAACAGTTAAATCCCTTTTTATGCTTGCTTGCATGCATGTGCAAGAAACACAGTGCCACCATACGAATTTTCGTAGGTGTGCCACCCCGCTTCCAATGCTCTGCTCCTTCTTGCAGGCACCAATAAATGTCTGAGCTGTCTAGAACAGCAGTTCAGATGCAGTGGCATACAGTTCAAAGCAAAAGACTGCTACAATCAGCAGTGGTAACGTGTAGGCAATTTGCATACTGCCATCAGCAGGCAATTTACATACTGCCGTCGGCAGTATGCAAAGTGCCTACACGTCAGCACTGCATCTGAACAACTGTCATAGACAGCTCCATTTTTTTTCTTGTCCCCCCAACAAACACCCAAGTAGCATGCTGGGAGCCTACCCCAGCATGCTCATATCTCCATAGCATGGCTAGCAGGGGTGCGAGATCCCCCATCGGCTTCACTGCCCCCAAACAGACTTCCAGGTGCCATGCTAGGAGCCCACCCCAGTGTGGCAAAAGTCTGTATGGCCGATGGGGTGCCCAACCTCGCGGCTCCACTGTACCCCCAAACAGATTTCCAGGTGCCACGCCTGGGAGCCCACCCAGCATGGCAAAAGTCCGTATTGCCGACGGGGTGCCCAATCCCCCATTGGCTCCACTGCACCCCAAACTTCCAGGTGCCACGCTGGGAGCCCACCCCAATGTGGCAAAAGTCCGTATGGCCGACGGGGGTGCCCAATCCCCCACTGGCTCCACTGCACCCCAAACAAACTTCCAGCTGCCATGCTGGGAGCCCACCCCAGCATGGCAAAAGTCCCACATTGTCTTTGTAAAAAAAGAAAAAGACACCTGTAAGAAAAAAATGGTCCCTCGTTGACTGTCTTGCCCCCAACCCGTGCCCATGCTCTGTGCACCCACCTCCCCACACCCCCCTCCCGACACCATACTTACCTCCGGAGCCCAGCGCGATGATCTTCGGTGGACCAGGAACACGTCTGCACTCTTCAAAGCCAACCGCAAACTGAAGAAATGCCGGTAAGCTGTATAATGGCATAAATGTTTGTTTTTCAACTTTGGTGCATATCTCAGCCATTTTTGCTAATTTTTTCACCAAATTTTCAACATGGGGTTCTTGGGACCCCACCTCATGAACTCAGTCACTGTCATTTTGTTGAGGTCCCAAAAGGTGATTTCACGGTCACTGCGTGGAACCACCTTTCAGGACCGAGTAATGAAACAACAGTGTCACAGTTCATGAGGTAGGCCTCCAAAAACCCTATGTTGAAAATTTAGTGAAAAAATTCCCAAAAATGACTGTTTTACTAGTGTGCATTACGTAGTTCCTACGCACGCTCGTAACTTTGAGAATTTTTTATATTTTCACTCCAGATTTTCAACATTGCCATTTTACCAAACCTCCTTATGAACAGTACAGCTGTTATTTTTCACATCTTGCCCAAAATGTGTTTTCGTGCATGTAGCGCATATTGGCTTGTTCAGTGTGCAAAATCAATGTTCGGGACACATTATGAAAATCACAGTGACACTGTTCATGAGCAGAGGTGTTAAAATGGCTATGTTGAAAATTTGGTGACAAAAGTCCATAAAATGACTCTGTTACGAGCGTGCATTGAGCAATTTCCACGCACCCTTGTAAGTTCACGAATTTGTAATATTTTCAGTCCAGATTTTCAACACTGACATTTTTCCACACCTCCTTATGAACAGTACAGCTGTCATTTTTCACACCCTGGCCAAAATGTGTTTTCGCACTTCTGGCGCAGAATAGCATGGTCTCTGTGGGAAATTAGTGTTCGGGACAGATTAAGAAAATCACAGTGACACTGTTCATGAGCGGAGTTCCTATAATGCCTATGTTGAAAATCTGCTGTAAAAAATCCCCAAACTAATTACATTACAGGTGTACATTGCGCAGTTTCTACGCATACTTGTGACTTCACCAGTTTTTGTATATTTTCACTCCAGATTTTCAACAATGCCATTTATGCACCTCCTCATGAACAATACACCTGTCACGTTTCACATCCTGTTCGAAATGTGTTTTTGCACCTGTGGCGCCAAATGGCGCAGTCATTGTGCAAAATCACCTTTCGCCTAATGAACTGACAGTGTTACTGTTCATGCAGTGGGGTCACAAAAAGCCCATGTGGAAAACTTGGAGTAAAAATACCAAGAAACGCCCAGGGCGTTAGGGTTTTCAACTATAATGCCCTACCCTGTAGGGACTGACAGGCATCAGGGGTGTGACCTGGGACTGTAGACAGTAATGCTCATGCCATTCCACCCCCAACCCCACTCTGCAGCCAGTGACAGGCATCGAGGTGTGCCTTGGACCCTTTGCCCACAGAGTTCACCCCATTCGCCTTTATTGTGCCCATTTCAGTGTATTTCCTTATGGAATGAGGTGAATGTAAAGACCAAACACCTCAAGGCACACCTCAACACTTGTCAGTGTCTGAAGTATAGGATGAGATGAAATGTTGTGACTGTCATGGGCGATGACCCAAAGGCACACCCCAATGCCTGTCCATCTCTACAGGGTGAGGGTGGAGTTGGTGTCAGTTCAATACTTCAATGCCATTCCTATACTGCATCTGTCTAACTCCTGCACTTCCACTGCTAATGCTAGCAAGCAAACATTTGGCATTGACAAATGCTTGTCTTACTTGGAACAATATAGTTCACTGGAGAGAGCTGAAGTGATACTGAAGTGAAGGATATAACGTTGTTTTTCTCAGACCAGTACAATCTGAAATATGGGCAGAGGAAATAAACCGGGAGCAGGAGGAGACGGAGGCCGTACGAAGGACCTGAAGCCCTGCACAAGTAAAGACTCCAGCCAGGGATATGAAACCAACACTGCAGCACAACCCCTCCAATGCTGCACTGCTCAAAGCCATCCAGAAATTAGATCAGAAGATGGAAGATTTTAATGCACAGTTTAAAGTTATGGCCACTAAGATGGGACTGTTGGAAGGCAAAACAAAACCTGCCTCCAAATCTGCTGAGATGGCTCTATCAGTGTCTGCTGGACTAACGAAGGAAAACGAGGTGCTCCACCGCAGACTGGAAAATTTAGAGAATGCTTCATGGGCCAACCATGTGAGGTTCTTGGTGCTCCCTGAAGGAGCCGAGGTAGACAGCCTAAAGATATTTATTGCATCTTTCTTCCGGGAACTTTTGCAGATTGAGGACTCGGTTACTGTCCTAAAACTACACCGGATAAGTCCCGGGGGAGGAAGAAGCCGCACAGTTACAAATGAACTTCCCCTTTGCACTCTGCTCATGGTGTTCAACACCTCTCGGGACAGAGACAAAATTTTGGCCAAAGCAAAAAAGAGAGCTCCTTTAGACTAGCAGGGCAACAGAGTACATATTTTCACAGACCTGAGCTATGCGATTAGGCAGCGCCGGAAAAGTTTTGATGGGGTGTGTGCCCGACTCCTGCAGTTGGGGGTGCATCATATCCTCCTTATGTCTGCCAGTGTGCCCATCATTTACAGAGGTAAGACCTATCAGTTTTCAAATGCTGGTGAAGCTTCAAAAATGGTGGACCAACTGGAGACGGAGTTTCATTCCAAAGGAGAGGGCTCTGATTCAGACTCTAGGGACAGTGAGTAAATAACGCTGGGACACAGGTACCCTGCTTATAATAGACTGTAGGGTGATTACAGACTCTGGTTTCCCTGAACCCTGGCCATTATTTTGATGTTGGATATATAAATGTGTAGTTTCAATATGTTTGGGGTTAGGCCGGGAGTCAATGGAGTAGACGGAGATCTGATCAAAATGGCATCCTTGATGGCGTGCTTGCTTTACTGAGAAATGGCATCCTCTTCCTTCCATGATGATATCTTATGGCGCCTACAGGTATTGTATCAGAGCATGTGCACTTCAAGGTCCGGGACTTAAAAGGACATAATATTGAATTGTTCCACACACTTGGTGTCAATCTGTTTTACTTAAAGTTTTATTGTACGTGTACTTTATTAGCAATCAGTTGTTACATAGATACATAGATACATGTATCTATGTAACATAGATACATAGATACATAGACAGTGTCGGCAGATAAGGGCCTATGACCCACCTAGTCTGCCCATTTGAGCTTGTAAGTTCAGTTTGTTTTCCTAGAAGTCTATTTCCCCTTACCCCTGACCTCTAGAATTCCTTTATGTCTATCCCATGCATTCTTAAATCCCGTGATTGTTTCAGCTCCACCACTTCCTCTGGCAGGGTGTTCCACTTGTCCACCACCCGTTCTGTGAAGAAATTCTTTCTCATGTTTCCTCTGAATCGTCCTCCCTCAACTTCATCCCATGCCCTCTAGTCCTGAAACATCTTTTCGCTTAAAATAGTGTTTTCCTGCACCCTGTTCCTCCCTGTAAGATACTTGTATGTCTATATCATATCCCTCTCTCCTCCTCTCCTCCAGGGAGTACATGTTCAGTTCCTTCAACCTGTCTTCATAGGACTTGTGATGCAACCCATGCACAATCTTTGTTGCCCTCCTCTGAACCTTCTCTACCCTGTCTATGTCCTTACGTAGGTATGGTCTCCAGAACTGTACACTGTACTCCAGGTGGGGCCTCACTAGTGTCTTGTGTAACATATATTACTGCATAACTGTTTTTTGAATGATTATTTAAAGAGTTTTAAAGGTAAGCTATGGAGGGGATTTTAGTTCCCTTCTGTTCTTTTATATCTACTGTATGTGTGCAGGGTTCTGCATCCTTTTCTATGCTATTGTTTACCATGTTAAATTAGGGAATGTTTTGCCCATATCAGAGGGTGCACAATCTTATCTATTTTATCTTTTGTAGGTAATCCCTGCTCATGGCAGTAACGGCTGTCTGTCACAATGTTTGCTGGAAATTTATACTTTAATTGCAGTAACCCCCCCCCCCCGGGTGATGTAACACTGGATAGGGGTGTCACTAATCCTGACTGTAATAATGCTGTTTCTCTTGCCTGTGACATTAATATGTACCTGCCTATTGGCTGTATGCTCTGTGTTTTTGTACATAGACAAAATAATAAAAATAAACTTTAAAAAAAAAATATATAGTTCTAAAGAAGATGGCCACCCCACCATCCGTCGTTGCACTTCCACATAGGACAATGCACCACAAAAAAAACCAGTGGGATAGACGCCTCCAAAACAGGTCCAGAGTCATCCCCCAACCAGGTCTCCATGAAGCATACCAGGTCAGTCAAGGGGTTCATGATGAAAGCCTGTATCACAGTGATTTTATTCCTCAGTGACCTAGTGTTACATACATCTGCTCTAAGGGGATAAGCCAGGTTAGCTCAGCTGGCCCATTAGCTACCTGCCCGACAGAAAGCGAAGCAGCCCCAGGAAGTGGTAATAAGCAGAGTGGACCCCTCTCCTGGCGTCGTCCTTTCCCACAGCATCTCCTTGATCTCAGACTTCCAATCCTGCTGACTCTACAGTCAACCCTTGGAGCCAATGTGTGTTGTGAGCTGCAGCCCTGGAGGACCCCTACCCCAGCAGTGATCAATAACCTCTGCTGAAATGGTACAAGGGAGACATCCAAGGGGGCCACCCACAGCTGACGCAGCTGCTCCAAAGAGTAGACTAAACATTATCTGGCAGACACAACGCAGATGCCTCCCTATAATTAAAACTACAACCCACAGTTTAATAAAATGCCCACCCACAAATAAAGCCACCCCACACCTTAACACAAACCCATACAGTCACACCACAGTCACACAATTATATACACAAAGATTTAAATACATTCACCTTCCCAAGCATCCAGATGAAGAATAATACAGTATTTTAAAGAAAGCTCATTTAAAAAGACCCTGACACCGTTGTGACAACTTTAAGAAAAAATAATATTTAGCACAAGTAAGCTTATATTTTAATATTATATCTGTATTTCTCATACTTCTTTAATACTAAGGACATCTGCATGTAAACAGGATCACTGCCCTATCTGTTCTGGCTGCTTGCCTACATATGACATCACAGTTTTGTTTATGACATTACAGTCTGTTGCTGTGGGGATAATTATGATGCCATAAAGAGGGGGATTCTTTATTTTATTTATTTATTTAAAAGTTGGTAACTGGGAAAAGCACCATGACTAGAAGCTCATTTCCAGGTGCAACCCGGATTATGATGTCATATGTAGGAAAGCAGAAACAGCTGATAAAGTCTAAGGGACAATAAGCCTCTTTCATACAGCTGTTCTCAGTAATAAAGGAAAAAGGCAAATAATTATAGAAAATACATGAAATATAAACTGAACTGTCTAAATCTCACATTTTTCCTAAGGTTTTCAAACGGTGTCAGGGGCTCTTTAAAAGCATAAAATATAAAGCCCTATCCTATCCCTCAGTCACACCTTCATTTGTACACATACAGTATACAGCAACTAATAACCAATTACATAAACTCCTTACACTCCAACAGCGTACTACAACTGTAACCGGGTGTAATGATTTGGAAATAATAAGCAAATCTAACCTTCGACTAGCAAGGTTTGTATCTGGCTGTTCTATTAGAACGCACCATTGCACTTTACTTCAGTCCTTAAATTGGGATAGTTTAACCATGCGTAGACTTAAACAATATTCCATTTTAATTTATAAAGTCATAAATGGAGTCATTAATGGAAATTTGACTAGAGACCCAATGAAATCTCCATTTATACTATCTAAGAGACACCATTCATCGTGGTGTCAGATTCCCTAAAACACAGAACAAATATGGAACCATGTCTTTTCAATTTAATGCAGCTAAAATCTGGAACCAAATTCCACTCTGGTGAGAAACCTGACCAATATTTACAGTTTTAAGTCTAATTTAAATAATCTCCACGTGGAAGAGTGTAACTGTATGTAGTGTTCAGCTTATGTTTTGTTTGTCTTGGACCCAAGTTGTGATTATTGTTTATTCACTACTATATTGTCGGGTGATCTGTTGAAACTTTGTACTGTATACAGGACAACTTTATTAAACAGGCCTTGGCCTATAGTTTTATCCTGTTAAAAAATATTTTTTTAACTAACTAAAGTTAAAATACTAAAATAAAAATAATATAAATAGCCAGTAGAGGGTGCTCCTACATAGACTACAATAGAGTCCGCCAATAGTGAAGAAATGTCCAAAAAGTCTTTGAAGCTGATACTAGTAACCTACAATAGAACCCCCCTCACACTGCCACCGAGAGGGGAACAGTGAACAGCACAATGTGCATATTCCAAAACAGCCAGGTATTGCAGCAGCTCAATTCAAACTTAAATCAGCAGGGTGGTAGGCAAGGAAGATAAGGGGATGGGCGGTAGAAGGGGTGGTGTCAGGAACAGGGGTACCTCTTTATAGGGGATTGAGGGGATTCTGAGACAGGAAGCTCTTCAAAGGTGATGGCCTTCACCTGACAAAAGAGGAGACTAGTACATCGAGGCAAACAACTGATGTTTACATTGGCAGACATTTAAACTAGCTTCAGGGGAGGCTAGGGCTGGGGATTCCATTGTTGAAGGAGGTGCTGTGTGGAACCAAGACAAGACTCCCCCGGGGGTGGGAGCAAGCTGTTCAGGGAATAATACAATGGAGTAATGAGCCCAGGAGACAGGGCAGGGTAGACACAACAGACATGAAAAGAACAGGAAACACAAGACACCAAATACACTACAAAAGGGTGATGGATGGGGAAGGATGAGCAAGAACCAAGAGAGGTGTAGGCACACATTGGAGGGTGGCATGCCTCAATGCCAGCAGTCTGGGTAATATGATTAGTGAGCTCCAGGCTTTGGTGGCAGACTCTGGCCTGGATCTAGTGGTCATCACAGAAACTTGGACCAGTATGAACAATGACTAGGACAAAGCAATCTCAAGATACACTTTATGTATATAAGAGATAGAAAGATGGGTAGAGGTGGTAGGGTGTCCATCTACGTCAGAGAATTGATTGAGGCAATGGAGGATGTTACCATTCAGGGGGAAATGGAGAGGCAGAAGAATCATTGTGTGTTCAGCTAACAGAGTTGTCAGGCACTAAGACTCACATAGGGGTGATCTACAGGCCTCGTGGGCAGGGAGAAGGACGAGATAAAGAACTGGGTGCTGAAGTGGAGGGGGCTGCAAAGAGGGATGTTGTAACAGTGGGAGATCTCAACCTGCCAGATATCAACAAGGACATCCCATTGGCCAGAAGAGTCAGAAGTCAGACCCTGCTTGATATCTTGCAGGACTGCACGATGGTACAGCAGGCCAGAGATCCCACTAGAAAATCAGCCATCTAGATGTCATACTCACCAACTTGAAATGAGTAGGCGGCGTATGGGTCAGGGAACCACTGGTGTACAGCAACCACTATACCGTATGGTTTGAGGCGGCCTGGCCACTAGTAGGCCCTCATCTGAGGCTGAAGTGCCAGACTTCAGGAAGGGGATTTCGACCATATGAGGAAATAACAAACCAAGGAGGACCTAGTGGAATGCCTGTAGGAAAACAGGTTCCAAGATAGTAAGCAACACAGGTTCATGACAAGGAGGTCTTGTCAGACCAACCTGATAGTATTCTATTAATAAGGAGCATGCAGTAGACTTACTCTCCTTCAGTTTCAGCAAGGCATTTGACTCAGGACCACACAGATGGCTGCTGAAGAAGATGGAGGATCTGGGAACAGCTAAGGAAATAGTGAGGTGGGTAGCGAGTTGGTTGGAGGGGAGGCAGGGTAGTGAATAGGGTCAGATCAAAGGAAAGACAGGTCACCAGTGGAGTACCACAGGGACCTGTTAAGGGCCCAGTCTTTCTTAATATGTTTATTAGTAACATAGGAGAGGGAATCCAGGGCAGAATGTGTTTATTCACAGATGACATTAAACTCTGTGGTAGGGTTAACAACGTGGAGCGGATAAGGGAGTTGCAGAGAGACCTATAAAGGTTGGAAAATTGGTTCAAAGTTTGGCAGGTAAAAGTCAGTGCCAAAAAGTGCAAAGTGACGCACTTAGTGAACAAAACCCCCCAGAAATGAATACTGGATGGGGAGGGGTCAAGCTGCACACAACATGAGCAGAAAGGGACCAATGAGTTATATTAGAGACTCCTTTCAACAAAAAGCCAATGTAACGAGGCTTCAGCAAGGCTAATAGGATGGCAGGGTGCATAGAGAGGTGATGTGACAGTAGGAAGCAGTCAGTACTGTTTCCACTGTATAGGTCACATCTGAGACCACATTTGGAATACTGTGCCCAGTTCTGTGGTCCCCACTTAAAAAAGGACAAGGGCAGGTTAGAGAAGGCACAAATTTCCAAAGGACAGAACTGAGAATCCACATCCAAAATGGGTGCACAAACAAAGGGGGGGGGGGCACCCCAGAAAAAATAGTACCTCTAAGTAGTGCACTCCAGTGGGAAGTTAACAGAAAAAATGAAGAACCACAAAGTCAAAAAACACCACAGTCAACGACCACATGAATTCCCCAAGGGGCGTGAGGGTCAGTTGGACCCGAGGCACTGGGGAATATGTGTGGTCATTGACTCTGCTGTTTTCTGGCTTTGTGGTTCTTTATTTTTTCAATAAAAAGTTATTGATTCCACATTATTTTGGGCTGGAGACAAGTGCTTTTTTTCAGCCTGAGTAAATGCTATACAACCCAAAGAAGCTGTTAACTTCCCACTGGAGTGCACTACTTGGAAGTACTAGAGAAGGTACAACACTGGGGTGACCAAGATGATTCAGGGTCAGGAAGGCTGATCCCATGAGGATCAGCTAAAAGCACTCTGCATGTATTCATTTGAAACCAGAAGAGAGAGGGCAATATGATAGAGACCTTCACATTACGGAAAGGAATGAGGAACTGTCTGCCTGGAATAAAGAAACAAGGACATGGGGTCACAAGTGTTGGTTAACGAACGGAAGGTTTATAAAAGATGTAAAAAAAGTATTATTTTACAGAAAGAGTGGTTGAGCCATGGAATGGTCCACTAGCAGGGGTGTCGGGTGTCAAAACCATAAACAGTTTCATACACAGTTGGGATACGGTAAAGGGTATAGCAGCTACTCAGGGGAACTGGGAAAGTGGAAACATGGAGAACAAAAGGGGAACAGTATAAGAAAGACCCCAAGGAGACAATATGCCATGGGGTATAATAGGGTAATATGGGCAGACTGGGTGGACCATCAGCCTTTTCTGCCATCTTTGTTTATGTTTCCATGTTGCTCCTCCCTCGGCCACTTTCCAACTGCTATCTCCAGAACTCCATGCCGAGTAGAGAATGCCGGACAGGCGTCCCAAGCACTGGCATTGGGGATTCCAGTGGATGACCACAAGCCAATTTTCAAATCCCAGCGATTCACTGCTTGCGCTGGGGACCATGGCAGCAGTCCGCACACACCATGTCTCTCACGGTGAGACAGGCTGCGGGGAGGAATGCAAGAGGAGTGTTACAGGCAGCAGGAGAAAACAGGCAGAAATAAAACAAGCATTTGTCAATGACGAATGTTTTCTTGCTGGCACTGGCAAAGGTAGTGCAGGAGTTAGAAATATGCACAATAGGAATGGCAGTGAAGTACTGAACTAACACCAACCCCCACCCTGCGGCCATTGAAAGGCATTGGGGGTATGCCTTTGGGTCATCGGCCATAACGCTTATGCTATTCCTTCCACCTCATCCCACCCTGCAGACACCGACAGGTGTCATGGTGTGCTTTGACCCCAAGGCACACCTTGATGCCTGTCAGTGGCTGTAGGGTGGGGGCAGAATGCTGTGAGCAAGACGGCTGATGAACTCAAGTCACACCCCCGATGCCTGTCAGCCTCTACAGGGTGGGCGTTACAGTTGGAAACCTTAACGCCCTGGGCATTTGTTGGTATTTTCACTCTAAATTTTCAAAATGGGCTTTTTGGGACCCCACCTCATGAACAGTGGCACTGTCATTTCGTTACTCAGTCCTGAAAGGTGATTTTGCATAGCAACTATGCTATTCGGTGCCACAGGTGCAGAAACACATTTCAAGCAGGATGTGAAAAATGACAACTGTACTGTTGATGAGGAGGTGTGAAAAAACCGCAATGCTGAAAATATTAAAAATTCACAAAGTTACGAGTATGCGTAGAAACTGCGCAACACATGCCCATAACGTGGTAATTTTTTGGAATGTTTTCACCAAATTTTTAACATAGGCTTTTTAGGACCTCCCGTCATGAAGAGTGGCACTGTGATTTTGTTAATCCATCCCGAAAGTTGATTTTGCACAGCGACCGCACCATTCTGCACCACAGGTGTGAAAACACATTTTGGGCAGGATGTGATAAATGACAGCTGTACTGTTCATAAGGAGGTGTTATAAATGGCAATGTTGAAAATCTGGAGTGAAAATATAAAAAATTGGCGAAGTTACGAGTGTGCGCAGAAAATGCGCAATGTACACCTATAACGTGGTCATTTTGGAGAATTTTTTCACCAAATTTTCAACCTGGGCTTTTTGGAACCCTACCTCATGAACAGTCATACTGTCGTTTTGTTACTCAGTCCCGAAAGGTCATTCCGCGCAGTGACTGCGAAAGCACCTTTCGGGACAAAGAAACGAAACGACAGTGACAAGTTCATGAGGTGAGGTCTCAAGAACCCCATGTTAAAAATTTGGGGCCAAAATTCCTACAAATGGCTGAGATATCAACCTAAGTTGAAACTCCCCATTGTCTCCCATTGCACAGCGCTCACCTGATTCCTCAGTTCGCAGTTCGGCTTTGAAGAGTGCAGACGCATCCCGGTCCACAGAAGATCACTGCTCCTGACATCCGGAGGGTAAGCATGGGTGAGGGGGGGCGGCAGGTGGATGCACAGAGGGAGGGTTGGGGTGGGGAGGGGACTGGGGATGTGACGCTGGACGTTTTTCTTTTCACAGTTTGAAAACAAAAAAAGACTCCAGGGACCATTTTCTTTATTTACAGGTTAAAAAAAAAAAAAATTTTGAGCACACTGGGGTGGCTCCCAGTGTGTTACATGAGTTTTGGGGGAGCATGAAAATCGACTGGATCTGGCACCCCGTCAGCAAAGAAACTGAGCTTGGGGTTGGGGTCATCCAACACGGAGTGGGCATCCCGTGTCAGGCAAATAAAAAAAAATTTGAGCACAGTGGGGTGGGCTCCCAGTGTGCCACAATGTGGCTGTGGGGGGAATACATGCCGACACAGGGATTAGGCACCCCGATGCCGGCTTTTGCGGGAGTGTATGGCCGGCGGCAGGAGCTGCCATAGTGGAAAGGCGCACCGTGGCTGTTTTATTTACTGAAATATTTCACCAGGTATGGCACACCGAACAACTGCTCGTAACTCTGACCATGCACATTACTGGGCATTGTAATGCACATGGCCTGAGTCTTCTTATCTGCCACTGCAATGACAAAACTGCACCTGATTGCAGTGGCAGATTTGTTTCAACTCTTGGCTCTCTTTGAAGTTTGCTGTCATCGCCAGCGTGCTCACTGATTGGTGGCTGAGGGACACGCCCACTAAATCATCCCCTGCATTGGTCACAACACTGACACACCTCTGAAATGTGCTACTACCCCAAGATGTTTCTTGCACATGTGTGCAAGCAAACATAAAAATGAAGGGACAAAACTGTGGAACTGGCCATGTGGCCTTTCACTGCAACAGTGGAGCTCCTGTTTACTTAATATGGGCCAAGGCCCATCCCTGAACCTCCCTTCAACCCCATGATGCAGTGCTGGGGTCCCTGGGGTCCCAATCTCTTGAGTCTCTCTGTTGAGCTCCTACCCAGGTACAAACTATGGGGTACTACACAAGTACAATGTGACTGCTAAAACAAGGAACTTATCAGATCTGCTTCTATTTCCTCAGATAGTTTCCAATTATATTATATTGTTCAATTAACAATTCCATTTTGTGATAAAACTGCAGTAACTCCAAGGATGGATGCTATATTCAGTATCACAAAATAAGCCTCAATGTCTTTAATTGTCTGTATTTAATTTGAACTATGTTGTTTTCCCAATCCCTTCCCCCAGGACACATCTGTAAATAAGATTTCCAGTGCATCTCTGTAAGTTTTTCATAGATTAAAAACGTAATAAATAGCCGGCTCATCGGCGCAGCGGTTGAATTTCCGCTTGACGCTGGTGACCCGGTTCGGAACAGACTCAGGTCATCGGAGAGCGGCCGGGGAGAAGGTTGGAGCGTCCGTAGACAGCTCGCCTTCTCCGGGGAGGTAGGGGATGCAAGCCGGGCACCTGCTGGTTTCTGGCGGAGGCCGAGCATAGCAAGGCTTCAGGGCTCTAATTACCGGGAGTGACGGACGCCGGCGCTTGCCTTGACGCTGTGGTGGCATGTCACTCTCAAGGAGAGAAAACCGAGGAAACAGCTCCCTGGCTAAGCCAGATGGCCTGTCTCTGGCTCCCCCCACTGCGCCAAGGCTTCCGACCCTCCGCCTCCAGCAACACCTGGAGCCGATTGCCGCGGTGTGTAGACATTTACTACTTGTGCCTTCCCTCTCAGAGGAGGGGGACCCACCCGGCGAAGGGTAACGCCGTGTTACCTCCAGGGGGTTGCGATCTGAGGTGGGGTAGGTGGTGGAGATGGCGGACAGACGGGGAAGGACCTAGGGGGCCTGAAGGAGGAGCTGGCCAGGAGGAGCAAAGGAGCAAAAAAAGAAAAAAAAAACTTAATAAATAAATAAATAAGATCCATGTTTTGCTCATTCCACTTTATGACTTTCTGGCTCTCACTGACCTAAACTAAACCCACTCCCTCTTCTCTTTAAAATTACAACTCTCAACAGATTTTGCCTGTTTGTTGTCTTTAGAAAGTCAAGCAGTGTTGGGATTATGGGGGGGGGGGGGCTTGCCAGGGCTCGGCTCCCCTAGCTCTGAAGTGAGCTCTGGTATCTCACGCATCACTGACACTGACTTACAATGGAAAGGCATGGGGTCAAAATGTTGGACGGCAGAATGGCATGCGACTTCATCACATTGCGCGATTTCTTTATATCTTATGTTCTGTGGGGCGGATCCGCCCTCACACACCCCATTACGGGGCGTTGTGCCCCCCCGGACCTCCCCCACTTAGGATTCTAACTCTGGGGGGGTCCAACACAGAGAGCGCTCCGGTCCAGGGTTCACGCATAATGCCGTACGTTATTAAGCGTACGACATTATGACCCAGTAGGTAATGGAAAGGGGTCTCAATTTAAAGATAGGGCCTTTATGGGTCCAACTAGCTCCTAAAGTTCAAAAAGTGTGATTCCAACACTGAAGTCACTGCACAGTAGCTGTTGTCACTGATGAGCCGTGGGACTTTCTCCATGGAATGTTGTTAGGAATGGGCTGAGATCCCTGCTCTGCACTGTAAAAATAATTCAGTATGGTCTATCACAGCGGCACCAGCAGGAGTACACCGCATCACAGTGCTGGAGAACCACCGTGTTCACAACATGACCCCAACTTTTTAGCCCTGGCCCAATGGATTTGTCCGAGTGCAGCACGGCAACACTCTCAGACTGTATGGGGGGAGGATTAACATGCAGTATGAGTGCCTCCTAAAATGGGGTTGGGAGCAACATGACATCACCAGTGGCTTGGACCATCCACTGCACCTGATATGCCACCGCTGAACAATGATCAACCTGATGTCAGGTAGTGGGGTGTGTCTTTTACGTGCGACAAAATTCCTGACAAACCCATTATGCTCTCCCTTAGCCCACCCACATCACTGAGTCTGGTCCCACCTCTGAATCCTCTGACCCCCTCCGTAACTACACGTGATGCCAGAGTAAACTGTTCCCTGTCTCAGCCAAAATGAGCCCCACTGAAGTTCCAGACATCTGGATGAGAGCCAGCAGTTGCAGTGACCAATCCACAACAGGACGCAATCTGGGGAGCCTGACAAATGGAGGGAGTATAGTGGTGGCATGGGCAGCCCAGGGCTGAAAAAGTTAAAAACAAAAAATGCATCCCTTAGTTGTTGCTTCTGTTTTCATAAATATTCTGTTTTTCGTCTCAGGAAATCTTTGAGCAAAAGCACTCCAAAACTAAATAAAAAAAAAGAGAAAAAATTGCTACAAGAAATGGCAAGATCAAAATACTGGGAACACTCCTTGTTTTACATTGCACGCCTAGGGCACAGTGGAGATCAAGTATCAACATACCGTACCTTTCCTGTCTGACTGCTGCTTAGGGTCAGATTTTTTTAAACCAGGAACATAGGAAGATGGAAAAGAAACCTTGGCAGAAACAACCTCTTTTATAGACCAGCTGATACACTTGAGGTGTGAGCTGTCAAAACTTCTAATGGTCCCTTTATCAGACAAGACACAGCAGTGCCAGTATCTTCTGTACAGAGTTACATGAGGGAAATGTTGTACAGCGGACTCGAGCAGAAAGAGAGATTGGCTAACCTACAAATGAATGTTGTAAACAGACGGTAGGGTGCTCTAACTGGCTACTCCAAATCACACTGTGTCTTAGACACTGCTCTGAAAGATCAAAGTGGAGTTAATTAAAGCATCAGAATTTGTTACTCATCATGTCATTTTATTTAGTAATAATGTATTTCTGTCAAAAACATCAGTATAGGAAATTTTGTTTTTATTTTCTTTTATCGTGGAATTAAGATACCGGATTTTGAAGTTTTTAAAAGTTCTTGCTACCTTGCAATGCCCACCATGAAAAGATTAAACATTTTGGCGTGATGCAGTGCTATTTACCATTGGAACTGTTTCCACATGTGCTTAATTTTCAAAATGGGTTGCCTTTTTGCAACTTTTTTCCACAATTTACGTCAGTTTGCACACAATAATTTGCACCACTGCTGGAAAGAAGGAAAATGCCACCCTTACGTGTGAAATGCTGAAAATAGCAATGTCCCTGCTGCGTGGATTTTGCCCAACACCAGAGAGTTGCACACAGGGACTTAGTCACTAGGCCACGTCAGGCCCTTTGAAAATCAGGCCCCCATGCTGGCCCATCGGCACAGCGGTAGCACTGCCACTCATGATGCTGGAGACCTGAGTTTGGCAACGAGCCTGGGTCACTGGAAATCCAGCCGAGGGAGGATGGTTGAGCAGCCCAGAGGATGTTCGCCTCCTCGGGGGGGGGGGGCCTGGTCATCACTGCACTACCACCACCTGCGTGACCACAGGTAGGAGTGCAAGCTGAAGCCAGTAACTGAGGGAGGGGAACTTTATCATCCTGATACACTCTGTACATGCGCACATGCATCAGACAGGCAACTCCACAAGGTTCAAGGGTCTGGAACAGAAAAGCGGAAAAAAAACAACCACACAGTGTGCTGCCCACCACCTATCGCACATCCTGTACTGCCAAGCAGGCTCTTGTTCCTGGACCAAAACTGAACTCTGCCGGATGGCAGCCCTTGCCATGGGGGTTATCCATAGGGGACCAAGGGAATGAAGGGTACGTCTCAGAGATGGCTGGTGTCGGGGCATGGTGCAGCAGCGAACTGATGTGTGCCGATCAGGAGCACTAGGGGGAAATGTGCAGTAAATATTAAAAAAGAAAATCAGGCACTTGAAAATGTCCCTGGAGGCTTTGTACAGTCTTTTTCTGGCCACATGAAAACCTATGTCAAATTGGCTTACCCAACCAAACTGAATGTGCCCATTTTTAGGGCTGCAGTGGGTGCAGCCCTGCAGATCCCTTGCTGCAGAAAAAGGACTCAGTGCATTCTTTCCGACTGAACAACATGTTGAACATGTAGCACAGTTGTCTCTGTGTCTGTCATGTCCCTGGAACAATCCGCTCCTCGTCTCCAGGGGCACTGCACTATTTTTGTAAAACTAGGCAGCATCCTGATCGTGACACTGGGGAATTGGGCACCCCCAGTGTCACGCTTATGTTTGTTTTGGAGGGGGGTGTGTGGGGTGGTATCTATAATTTAAATTAAAAAAAAATCAGGAGCCTTGGCACACTCAATTATTTTCAAGATGAGCGACCACAGTCTACTCTATGCATGTGCGAATATCAGCGCATGCGCAGTAGACTGCGGTGGCTATTTTGGACATGGCAGAGTGTGCCATGACCGCTGATTTTTTTTCTTTAAATTATAGCTATCCCCACCCGACCCTCCCTCTCAGCACCCACCACCCCACCCCACCCCCAGAAATATAAGAGTGACACTGGGGATGCCCAGTCCCCAGTGTCGCAATCAGGCTGCTGCTGATTTTTGTATCTAAATTTACATACTCCCCACCCGGCCCTCTCTCTCTCAGCACCCACCACCCCATGCACACACACACACCAGAAACATAAGAGGACACTAGGGTGCCCAGTCCCTGTTTTGTCATCAGGACTTCCATGCGTTTTTATGTTTTAATATTCCCCACTCGACCCTCCCTTTCAGCACCCACCACCCCACCCCACCCCACTCCACCACCAGAAACATAAGAGTGACAATCAAGGGTACCCAATCTCCAGTTTACAATATGGAGCCTTGTTTTTTGTTTTCTTTTTTTAACCCCTGTAAAAAGAAAACTGTACATCAATGTCTTTTGCGGCTGATCCTGCTACCCACCCAACTCTCTCACTCAGCACCCACCACCCCACAACGCCCCCCCCAAGCCTTTACTTAGCCACTGGGGATCCAACATCATAATCCTCTCAGGACCACAGCCATGTCTTCACTTTTCAATGCTGGACCACGAACTGAGGAAATCAAGTATGCAGTTCAATGTATTTCAATGTGATTTTGAACTTAGTAGCCTAACTTGGGCATTTTTCAATGTTTTTGCCCCAAATTTTCAACACACCTTTTTTGGTACACCACCTCATGAACAATGCAAGTGACATTAGGCAAATCTGTTCCAAAAGGTGATTTCATGGTCATTGCACAAAATCACCTTTCGGTCAGGAGTTGAACATTTTCTCCACCGTTGTTCATGAGGTGGGGTCATAAGATGGCTATGTTGAAAATTTGGTGTAAAATTATTAAAAAAACAACAAAGTTATGAGCCTACATTGAATTTTGTGAACGCAGGCTAGTAACTTTTGTAATTTTCAATATTTTCACCTTACATTTTCAACATAGCCATATCTATATATCACCTTGTGAATGTGAGAGCTGTCATTTTTCAAATTCTGGCCAAAATGTTTTTTTTACATCCCAAAAGGTGATTTCACAGTCCCTGCATGAAATCACCTACTGGGCATGAGTTGAAAATTTTCTCTAACATTGTTCATGAGGTGGAGTCATAAGAAGGCTATGTTCTAAATTTGGTGTACAAATATTACAAAGCAACAAAGTTATGAGCCGATTTTGAATTTTGTGAACGCAGGATCATAACTTTGGTGATTTTAAATATATTTTTACCCCAAATTTACAACATAGCCATATCTTTACAGCACCGTATGAATGTGATAACTGTCATTTTTCAAATCCTGGCCAAAATGTGTGGTTTTTTTACATGCCAAAAGAAGTTTTTGCGGTCCCTGCACAAAATCACCTTTTGGGCAGGAGTGGAACATTTTCTCTGCCATTGTTCACGAGGTGGGCTCATAAGAATGCTATGTTCTAAATTTGGTGTAAAAATATTTAAAAACAAAAAAGTTATGAGGCTATGTTGAATTTTGCGAATGCAGGCTCGTAAGTTTGATAATATTCAATATTTTTACCCCAGATTTTCAACATAGCCATATCTTTACAGCACCTTATAAACGTGACAGCTGTCAGTTTTCAACTCCTACCCAAAATGTGTTTTTGCATCCTGAAAGTTGATTTCACAGTCCCTGCGCAAAATCACCTTTTTGGGCAGCAGTTGAACATTTGCTCTGCCCTTCCTCATGAGGCAGGGTCATAACAAAGGTATGTTGAAAATCTGGTGTAAAAAATATTACAAAACAACACATTTATGAGCCTACATTACATTTTGCTAACACAGGCTTGTAACTTTGGTAATTTTCAATATTCTTTACCCAAAATTCCTCCGCTGCAGCCCTATCAGCTCTGGGCAGAGTTTGCTTGAAAATCTGTCTTGTCTCCATTCCAATCCCATGTAAGTTTTTGCAACATGGTTATTTCCTTAATTACATAACCATAAAGTTAATGGTTAAAGTTTTGTGTTGAGCAGAACAGCAGATATGAGGCAAAGGTGAAGGAGTGATGGAATCAAGGAAAGGAAGGAATGGAATTCCTGTATCTCAAAGAGCTTCACAAACCAGGAGGAATAAGTAGTGAGTGTGACTGGCATCAATCATTAGGCAAGCGCAAAAAAGGTTATGTGAGATTAAGGAAGGCCAAAGCAAGCCTAAAAGGTTAAAGAGCAAGCAGGCACAAAAATAATAGGATTAAAGTTACTGTAGCCTATTTACAATTACAATTAACTTTACTGTTCTTTATATGTTTACTTGCTTATGTTATTGGTCTGCATAAGTAATAAGACTTAACAGGGTGTGGGGTATTGTTGGATACCCACACATCCAAGGGCATGATGATGCCTGATGTGGCAGTTGAAGGGTCTTACAGCCCCTGGAAGTGCAGGTATCCACCAATACCCCACACTCTGAAGGGTCTTATTGCGATTAGAAAATGGGTTGGTAAAATGTAAAAATCAATCTCTGAAAAGATGAAAAAGGCAGAAACATTATAATAAAATATTGCTTAGAAAATGTCAAATAGTCCCTCCGCAGATGGTTTCTACCTGTCAGTCATTTGTCTTTCTACACATGCAGTAGAAGATTGGTTTGTTTACCATGAAACATAAGAATTCAAGACTCTGCAGTTTTCCTCTAACAGAATGATTACCCCCCCACATAGAGAATACTGGATGGGCAACTATGCAGAACCAGTGTGTTCTGCCACAGAGGGATTCTGATTCCCTCTGACCTCGAGAACGAAGCTCAAGAGGTCCATGGGAATCAGAACCTTGAGGTGGCAAAACACACTGGTTGTGCATAGAGTTGCTCATCCTGTATTTTTTATAGTGTATAGTACTGTGTGAAAAATGTGTTTTGTGAGTTCTTTTGTTTTCAAAATGAAACTGACTCATGCAGTCTCTAGAGGTTCTAGAATGCTGTTCTACCACAGTAGGGCATAATAGCATTCCATGACCTTGGGACTGTGGTAGAACAGCATTTTGAAAGGGACAGAATTCTATACAGAACAACACTCCACTGTACACTATAAATGTGTAATGTTAACATAGGATGCATGGATTCAAACTTCTGTAGTATTCCACTGGCATACACTCATATAAGCACATACATGCCTCATATTCAATGCGGGCCATAAAGGAGGCACAAAAACATGGTACAAAGGAAACGGGTACAAAAGGTAAAGTGACAGCAAGTAGTTACAATATACAAGTGATACATTACGTAATATGATAAAAATGGTACAGATTTGTGCAAAATTGGGTATAAAATGACCATAGTACAATCAAGTCAAGTGCACAGAGGTGCAGCGGCAGCACACTGCCCTACATATTTCAATATGGTAACAGCAATTTCCAGAGACAATATGTCAAAAGCAACAATTTCCAAAGTCAATTGAGGCACTCCATCTTTTCTTGGACAGGGTGTGTCAATCAACCAGGGGGCATTTACAGGTGGTTGTCTCTGTAAGGGAAGTCTCATAGTGGGATTTGAATGGGGGGGGGGGAGCCCAGAGTCCACAGGGGAGCAGATAGGCTGTTCCAATGATTAGGGGCAGCCAAAGAGAATGCCTTCTGGCCCATGCACATGGTGACCTATCGGCACTCTAATCTTAGGTTAGATGAGTTCTAGAGGCCTCGATGGAAGGGCTTTGGCCTGAGTAGAGGGGAGGGGGGGCACCTCTTTTTCTCTGATGGATTATCAACTAGGCAGCCTAGGAAGTAGTCCCGGTGGGCCTGGGGGGGAGCCATCTTAGGGCCTGGTAGAGGGAGCAGCGATGTGTGGAGTAAGGTGCTATCAGGGCAAATACAGATGTTGTTTTAAGTTGTGTTTAGCCTGGAGAGTCCAATGGATGAAATGTGCATGTAGATGGGAGAGCAGTAGTCCAGCAAGGAAAGTAAGGTGCCCTGGGCAATGGGGAGTCTCACTTCTGAGATTGCTACGTCAAGCTGGTTAGGCTACGAGGTGGATTTTTTTATGATCATCAAAGGAACATCAGAAATGAAAACTGAATAGTGCTTCATTGTTTTAAACTTGTTCACATGTATAAGCAATGGATCATGAGTAGGAAAAAAACATTCAATTATTTATGTATTTTTTTAATTTCAGTGAGATTTATTTTTAGGGCCCAGTTGAAGGTTTCTATCCAAGAGTAAAGGTGGCAGCCATGTCTGTGATGGAAATCACGAATTAGTGTAGTGGCTCATGTGTGTTTCAGGTCACTTGTAATCACCACTCCTAGATTCTTTTCCTCTTCAGAAGCATTTACCTGAACCTCTCCTATGTAATACTCTGCCCAACGGTTCTTGGCCCCTAAGTGCATCACTTTGCATTTTTTGGTATTGAAACCAAGTTGCCAGATTCCTGACCCTCCCTCTAGTCTGGTAAGGTCCTCCCACAGGTTCATTATCCCCTCCTTGGTGTCCACCCTCCCACAGAGTTTTGTGTCATCTGCAAACAGGCATATTTTGCCTTTAATGCCTTCCCCGATGTCACTTATGAAGACATTGAACAACACTGGTCCCAATACCGATCTCTGTGTGACCCCACTGGTGACCTCCCTGGTGCTGGGGAACTCACCCCCAACCACTACACTCTGGGTTCTGCCCCTCAACCAATTTACAGTCAATCTTACCAAATTCTTCCCCACCACTTGGCCCCTCCGTTTCATTATCAATCTTTTGTGTGGCGCCGAATCAAAGGCTATACCAAAGTCCAGGTATATGATGTCAATCGCATGGCCTTTGCCACTGCCCTCATGACCCAATTGAAAAACTTGATCAAGTTCGTTTGACACGATCTGCCTGCCACAAGCCCATGCTGTCTATCGTCCTGCAGATCATTTTCCTCCATGTACTTTACCAGCCCTTCCATTGGTATGGTCTCCATGAGTTTACATGCTATCAATGTCAGGCTGACTGGCCTATAGTTAGTTACCCAGGTCATCCTTGGTTGTGCTCTTGTGGAGTGGCACCACATGTGCTGTTCTCCACTCCTGTGGCACCACACCCAACTCCAGAGATCTATTGAAGAGAATAGCCAGTGGCTCCACCAAATCATCCGCCAAATCTTTCAGCACCCTGGGGTGTATTTTGTCTGGTCCCGGGAATTTGTCCACCTTCACAGCCATCAGCCCCTCTCTCACTCTTTCAATCCCAATTACACCTACTGTTTCCCCCGTTCCCTCCCTCCTTCTCCCTATTTGTGGCACTGGTCCATCCTTTTCCTTTGTACAGATGGAGCAGAAGTATTCATTTAATACATCTGACTTGCTCCCATCTTCCTCTACCCAACCATCCCCCTTCTTCAGCCTAACAATGCCGTCCTTCTTGTTCCTCCTTTCACTTACTGTATATAGCAAAAGAAGGCCTTTTCTCCATTCTTTATTCCCTCAGCTATTTGAAGCTCTTTCTGTGCCCTTGCCTGCTACAACCCCCCTTCTTGGCCACCTTAGCCAGCCTCCAGTATTCTCCCTCATCCTCTTCCTTTACTGTTCTTTTGAATTTTCTATAGGCGGCCCTCTTTTCCCTCACCACTCTGGCCAACCTTCCCATTGAACTAGCTTGGTGGTCTGGCTTTCAATTTCTTCCCCCTCAATTTGGTACAGCTGTTCGTGGCCATCTGAATGCCCCCTCCTCAAAAATGGCCCATAACTGGTCCAACCCCATGCCCTCTTCCATGTTCTCCAGGTTTTCCCTTAACACCTCTCTCATCTTTTTAAAATGTGCCCTGTTAAAGTCCAATGCTCTGGTTTTGGTGGGGATGTCTGTCTTGCTGGTACCCCATCAAGTAGAAAGGTAGAAGTTGACAGCAGATAAGGATCGCAAGGCCCATCCAGTCTGTTCATTTTTTCTACCTTATGAATGTGCCATAGGCCTTTACTCTGTCAATGGCCTATTTATTCATACTCATCTGTATTGCTCCCTTATGCCAATCCCATGCCTGTTTGAAGCCCTGCACTGTATTCACATCTACCACTTCCTGAAGTAGGCCGTTCCATGCATCCACCACCCTTTCTGTGAAAAAGAACTTCCTCACATTACCCCTTAATCTGCCTCCCTCTAATCTCATGCTGTATCCTCTTGTCCTGCTATTTTTCATATATTGAAACATGTTACACTCTTTCACCTTGCTAATGGCCTTAAGATATTTAAATGTTTCGATAATAACACTGCTCTCCCTCCTTTGCTCTAGGGTATACATATTGAGCTCCGTTAATCTGTCCTCATATGTTTTCTGATGCAGTCCCTGCACCATTTTGGTTGCCCTTCTCTGGACTGTCTCCATTTTGTTAATGTCCTTGTGCAGGTGCGGCCTCCAGTACTGCATGCAGTATTCCAGATGGGGCCTAACCAGTGTCTTGTAAAGAGGGATTATTACTTCCCTCTTACAACTTGTGATACCCCCTACTAATACACCCCGACATCCCTCTAGCCTTACCTACTGCTCTAGTGGTCTGCTGGGATGATTTCGGGTCATCTGTGATGATGATGCCCAAGTCTCTTTCTTCCCTTGAGATTGCCAGCAACTCCCCTCCCAATCTATAGGTAGCTTCAGGGTTTCTCTTCCCTATGTGCATTATATTGCACTTCTTTGCGTTAAACCCCAGTTGCCTCTCTTCAGATCATTTTGCCAGTTTCTCCATATCTCTTCTCCTCCTACCCACCCCATCTGGATCATCTACTGTGTTGCAGATCTTGGTGTCATCTGCAAACAGGCAAACCTTACCCTCCAGTCCATCTGTAATGTCACTGATGAAGATACTGAAGAGGACTGGCCCAGGACTGATCCCTGAGGTACCCTACTTGTGACTTGCATCTCTTCTGACTGTATACCATTTACCACCACTCTCTGTTTTCTACCCGTCAACCAGTTTGCCACCCAGTTGACCAACTTCTGACCCACCCCAAGCCTACCTAGCTTATTAATCAATCTTCTATGTGATACAGTATCGAAAGCTTTGCTGAAGTCAAGGTAGGCGACATCAGCTGCATCCTCTTGGTCCACCACTCTGGTTACTCAGTCAAAGAAATCTATAAGATTAGTTTGACAGGACCTTCCTGTTGTAACCCATGCTGTCTTGGATCCTGTGCTCCAATGGATTCCAGGTGTTGCGCTATCCAGCACTATACGGCGCTAGTCTGGTAAGCGCTCACACGGACAGCGAGGGGGGATTTACAGCACTTGCTGTAAGCGCTCCCCTGCTCGCTGTCCAGGGTGCTGAAACAAGTTAAGAGCACCAGGAGCCAGGAGGCTGACTGAGCTGCCCCTGTGGTGTGGAGGGCTGTGGCATCGAGCAGCTCGGCTGGCAGCAGTGGAGCCCAGGGTTCTAATACTGGTCTCCAACCTTTTTAGCACACCTCGGGATTTCATTTTTTCTTTTTACAGGTGGCCGTAATGACCCCGCAAATTTTAACTTTCCCTGAGATCTGCTCCCCTTGGAGTGAGAATCCTAAAGATGGCGGGTGCGGGGGCAGAGCCTCCAGGGAAAAAAATGTGGCGCCGTTTCTACCACGTGCTCCTAGCCAATGCTATTGTTTTTGGCACTGTTTCAGAACATTATGTTTATGAAAGTATGTGCTGATGTGCAGAGCTCCTCTTTTAGCATGAGTGGGGGGATAAATCACACAGAGGTTAACTGACTTGCTCAAGATCACATAGTGCGTAAGTGGTAACGGAGGGATTTAAAAACTGTGTCTAAAGAATCATAACTCTGCACTCTAACTGAGCTACACTGCCTCTCCAAGACATGAAGACATAATTCAAGGAGCAGAGGAATATGCTAAGACTGAAACAGAGGAAGGGCAGAGAGCACAAGAGCAACACGGGAAAGCCATGGGCAAGGAGACAGAGTTAGCATCTAAAAGGCATATTCCAAGAAGTTCTTCACCACAAGAAAAACAGCAAGGCAGCAGGAAATCTGATCAGTATTGACACAGGACAGAATGCAAATAGGCAACACCTGATAAGAGAAACCTGAGACCACAGAATGGCTAAGAGAGCACTTTCTCAGTTTGTTGCGGGGGGGGGGGGCATGAGAAACAAAGAACACTTGAGATGACTGAGAAGATGCAAGATGATTAAATGGGCCTGGAGATGGACACCACCAATGACATAGTAAGAACTGGACATGAGACATTGTCATGGCTGGAGGAGAAGATGGGAGTTGGAGAATATTTTGTCTTGTCTCTGTATATGTTTACTGTTTTGTTTGACTTCATCTTCTGCACTATAAACATTTTTTTTTAATTCTTTGGTAACTGAGTAAGGTCCGCTAGGCGCAAGTACCTGTTTTCAGGGGCAACCTGGGAACACTGGGGAGGTTACGTGATTTGCTCAGTAACACAGTATGCAAGTGGAGGTTGTGGGAATCAAACCCATGTCTACTGGATGTACTAAGCTCATTCACAGCTCGTTACTCTAACTTCTAGGCTATACTGCCAACAATGGAGCAGGACAAAATGAGGGTACTGAAGTACATTGTCCCATAAAATACAAGCTTTGGAGTTCACTGATTACATCACCTCGAGGGCTGAGGCAATTACTGAGGTACTCAATTTTCTACCATGGTTTAGGAAAGAAGCTAGCAAGTAGTGCACTAGGGCAGAAGGTACACCAAAATGGGTGAGGATAACATGGACTGCCATGTTCTCAGTTCATATTTAAGCAATAAGACATGACATTGTGTGCCTTGTACTGAGACAACAGCATGCCTTGGGTGGGATAAAGCACAAGACAAAATGCTGAGTGCTTTCACCACACGATAACTGTTATTCCCAGCAAAAACCACACCCTGGAGTGCCTTACTGCAGTTATGAGATGGCTCCATTAGGATGAGTAAAAAAATATTTTTTTCAATTGTTTTTTATTTAAATAAGTAAAAACTAGAAAACGGTAAAAAAAAATGTCATATTTTGCCATGGTAATTTTGCTATGTGGCCAGTAGATGGCCGGTGCACAGACTGTTAGTGAACAGAGGTAAATTGATACAACTAAGTCTGGTCAGTGATGTCACAGAACTTTTTCCAGCACTGCTGTGCTGGGATACCAGCACTAGGTACCAAGTTGCTCAGCCAATCAGGTTTCCGGATTTTTTATACCTATGTCATACTTGTTTACACCCTGCCCTCTTTTTCTATACCAGATGTCTCTCTCATTTGTTTTCTGTCTCCCTAAAGCCAGCTCACATGTACAGTCACTTCGCTACCCGTCTCTGGCATTGCTTGTAAAGTGTCTCTTGACTAACAAAGTGGAGCTACATGTTGGGAGCACAGTGTGGGTCCTACCAGTGCTTGACTGGTAGGGATCTTAACTAGACATGATGGGCCAAGAGTCTTTTTGAGCCCGTAAAATGCTATGTTTCTATGGGTTACAATGAGCAGGAAAAGCATAAAATAAATGCAAATTCTTCTTCTTTTTCATAGTAATTTAGTAACATAAGATCAAAAGGGACTCCAGGTCCATCATGTCCGCCTCCTGCATGGGTGTGGGCAGGACAGTAGTGTGGTGGGTAGGTAAATGGCTGGGTGGCAGGACACAGAGGGTGGTGGTAAATGGCTGTCACTCCACAGAGGGAAGAGTGACCAGTGGGGTACCACAGGGATCAGTGCTGGGGCCGGTCCTATTCAACATCTTCATCAGTGATATTGCGCAGGATCTAGAAGGCAGAATTTCACTGTTCGCTGATGACACAAAGCTCTGTAACAGAGTAGACACACCAGAGGGTGTAGACAGAATGAGAAGCGACCTGCAGAAACGTGAAGAACGGTCAGGGGTTTGGCAGTTGAAATTCAATGCAAAGAAGTGCAAGATAATGCATATGGGGCACAAAAACCCTAACACAATATATCAGTTGGGGGGGGAGGATATAGCATGCACCAAGCAGGAAAGGGATCTTGGGGTTGTCATCTCTGATGACCTCAAGGTAGGGAAACAGTGTGACAAGGCAGCAGGTAAAGCAAATAGGATGCTGGGATGTATAGGCAGGGGCATCACCAGCAGGAAAAGGGAGGTCATAATTCCGCTATACAAGACACTAGTGAGGCCCCACCTGGAGTACAGTGTACAGTTCTGGAGACCATACCTACGTAAGGACATAGACAGGGTAGAGAAGGTTCAGAGGAGGGCAACAAAGATGGTGCATGGATTGCATCACAATTCCTATGAAGACAGGTTGAAGGAACTGAACATGTACTCCCTGGAGGAGAGGAGGGAGAGAGAGGGATATGATAGAGACATACAAGTATCTTACAGGGAGGAACAGGGTGCAGGAAAACACTATTTTTAAGCGAAAAAGATGTTCCAGGACTAGAGGGCATGGGATGAAGTTGGAGGGAGGACGATTCAGAGGAAACATGAGAAAGAATTTCTTCACAGAACGAGTGGTGGACAAGTGGAACACCCTGCCAGAGGAAGTGGTGGGGCTGAAACAATCACGGATTTAAGAATGCATGGATATACATAAAGGAATTCTAGAGATCAGGGGTAAGGGGCAACAGACTTCTAGGAAAACAAACTGAACTTACAAGCTCAAATGGGCAGACTGGGTGGGCCATAGGCCCTTATCTGCCGACACTGTCTATGTATCTATGTATCTATGCTTTATAAGCAGGTATGAATGAATATGCTCTACACATGCTCCATTTTGTTTGTTTTTTGGTTTTTATTCTGTGATAATGGGGTATGACCCACTAGGCACAAGGGCCTAGGTTTACTAGGTTAGTAGGACAAAAGGAGGCATATTTGCCTGTCGAAACTGCCCCCTACACGTGTGGGTACAATTTATACCATTTTGTGTTTTATATAAAAGAGTCTATCTAGTGCATTTTTAAAGCAGTTCACATTGCTAAGGTCCACCACCTCTTGGGGCAGCCTATTCCGTGTCTTGACAGCCCTTATTGTAAAATAGTTCTCTGTTTTGTTTGTAATTGCTCTAGGGACCACCAGCTTATTATTATGTGAGCTTAGATTTTCTCTACTGGTGCAGAACTGTAGTAGACCACACTGAGTATTTAAACCTGGGGATTGCAGCATTTTATATATTATTATACAATGGCAAGAACATTTCCTGGACTCTGATTGGTCAGTGTGTGCCTGAGACAGTGATGATATCTCAGCATAACATCACTGTATTGCCTTCTTCGAGCTTTTACTCCTTCTCCCCCTTCAGAAACAAAGATATACGGCCTCACTAAAAATCTACTAAAAACATTTTTTAAATTTTTTTTTATTTTGTATAACAACAAGCCATTGTATAATAACAATAAGGCACTCCAGGGTGTGTGTTATTGTGCAATAATGTCACTCGTGGGGTGGTGGAAGCACTTGGCTTCACCTCGTGCTTCAGCCCATCCCAGGAGTGACGTTAATACACAATAACACACACCCTGTTGTGCCTTATTGCTTAAATAGCAGGTCTCCCCTCTGTTGCCTGCATTGCAAGGGGTAAAGGTCTGTTTCTAATAACCTCTCATGGTAGGTCAGACTTTTTAATCTCAGGATCAATTTAGTAATTGATCTTTGTACTCCCAATATTTGCTCAATGTCCCTGATTAGGTTAACGTGACCAGGCAGGGGACCCATAATCAAGAAGAGGCCTAACAAAGCCTTTTTTTTTCTATTTTCTGGTAACTAGGTAAGGCCCAATAGGCACAAGGGCCTGTTTTCAAGGGCAACCCAGGAGCACTGGGGTGGTTAAGTGACTTATGCAGAGTCACTCAGTATGCAAGTGGAGGTTGTGGGAATCAAACTCAGGTCTGCTGGATGTACCAAGCTCATTCACAGCTCATTACTCTAACCTCTAGGCCAGGGGTTCTCAAATGGTGAGGCCAGCCTCCCTGGTTAGGCCCCAACCTGTTCCAGGAGAGGCTCAAGGAAGTCTGAAAAAGTACTGTATTTAAATTTTGAGTTTTATGTATTTTGTGTGACGAGATGAAGCAAACTGAAAGAGGATAATAGTAGGTGAATTGTATGTATTATTTTACTAATAGGTGACAAGGGAAGGTGAATGAGCCAAGGCTCATTTCAGGTGTACCCGGGGAAGAGTAGGGAGTGAATACATTTCAAAAGGTAACTGCAAAACAATCAAGAAATACACAGTGAACAATAGTGCAAACAAATGGGAACAATAAACTAATAATGAGTGGTGGTAATTGATCAATTTGTAAACTGATGGTAGAACAGCCCAAATATAAGGGTTGAGCATAGAAGTGCTAAGAGCAATAGCAGGAAGGAGCAAAGTAATCCCCGAGAAGTTGCTTAGGCGCAGGAAAGGACGGGGAGAAGCAAAGTATTTAGGAAGGTTATTTCATATAGCGAGGAAACAGAGAAAGTAGTCTGACCCATGAAGGTACTGCAACAAGAAGTAACAATGGTTCAAGAATGAAAATAGCGGAGCAAATAGGCTGGCCTGTGGGGGGGGAAGGGGCTTACAATAAGCTGAATAATAATATTTGTCTGTTTTATTTGTTATTCAGATAACACCTTTGAGCAGATAAGCTTTTTTTCAAAGGTCCCATGTCAGTACAAGACAAAGAACTGAATGTGAGCCAAGTACTCAAAGGGGTTTCAATGTATTCATGGTGTACTGTGCAAAGCACAGTATGTTATTTTTCTTTGGGGAAGCCCAAGATTATTTCAGTTTTTGGGGGAGGCTCAACATCTTTTCCATGGATTTGGAGAGGCTCACTGTGACAAAGTCTGAGAACTACTGCTCTAGGCTATACTACTGGCCCAAACAGGGTTCCCTATCCACTCTACTAACCTGCATATCCGGTGATTCCCTTGGTAGACAAAAATTTGTCCAGGCTTACCTAGAAGGCTTGTACTGTCTGCATGTCCACTGCCTCAGTTACTAGGCTGTTTTTGTCTTCATGTAGTTCCCTATAGCATGCTTGCAATTAAGAAGCCAATGACTGATAGCAACTGATGATGTCACTGGCTGGAACATCTATTATCGTGCTACAGCCAGGCCCCTAGTTCTCCGTGGCACTTAAGTCCTGATTTCTGTGGTAGAACTTCTAGACTTCTGTGCCAACATTTATTGATTCCTGCTGCATAATTTATTCATTTCCATGGCAGAATGCAGTCCTGCTATTGGCTACAGTATGATGTGATTTCAATGATGACATCATATGTGGAGCATTAGAGGAGGGACTTCTGGATACACGAGGAAAGAAAAGGAGTCAGGCAGTATGGAAGGAACCACATATATGAATGAAAATTCACAGTGAGCAATGAATTTCTTTGGCACTATATATATATATATATATATATACAGTATATACACATATATACACACACACATATCTACATATTTTGTAGCATGATGCAAATTCTGTGGAAAAATCCACGGCCGCAGAATCACAAAATTCCAGGTGACTTGGCTATAAGAGGGCTATATATAGAGCTGTTTATATAGACCACAGTGACAGAAAACAAAAACAGAGAGGTGTATACAGAGAGGGAACCGCTGCAGTGCTTCCCTTCCCCTTTAAGGTCACCAACAACGTCAACTTCATTTTAAGTTGTACCCCACCGTAAATAGAATGTTTGCCCACTGGTACACCACTAATAAAGTTTTTTAATACACCTCTGAAAGTTATTGTTTTTCTTTGGGATTTGGCATGGTTTGCCACGCGAGACCGCTGCTAGGCATTTAGCTCACATGACTAAATATGCAGTGTTAGTAGGATTATACCTGAAAGATTTAGAGATTAAGAGCTTTTATATGCATAATGTTGCTTTACAAGGAACAGAAACTTGGCCTTTCCTGTTTAAAGGGATTTTCCACATTCCAGCAAAATCCTAACAGTTTGCATCAGCAGGACTCAAACCTCTTAACAGTCCAAAAAATGTTAATTTTAGGAATTCTGTTCTTCATTACTAAATATGTTTCCATGAAAACTGACTCTTTGGCCCGATCCAACTTCATCTCTTCCATCCTGTCTGCTTATACTTGCAAAGAAGTCATAATTCTGTGTTTGGAACATCAGAATCTTTCCCATATCAACAAGCTGTGATACCATAAACAGTGGGTAATGACTTCACAAAAGAAATAAGCAACGGGGACAATATAAAGTCCAAAAAGATCTTGTTTTTCATTCTGTGTTTATTCTGGTCCTCGGTCCCTGACTCATTTCACCCCAGCACCAGCCCAGCCCTGTCACTGACCTTCACATGGACTTACTGGCTAGCCATCACTGACGCAGGACCTCAACAGTAGTTGGTGGCCTGCCATGTTGATCGTGCTTTGGCCGGGGTGAGGGGTGCCAACATCAAGCTCTGGGCACAGCAGGGTTTTTCTGTCTGCTTTCTTTCTAAGGGTGCCGGCATGCGTTAAGCATGTGCACACGGCATCTGGCAGCAGCCCTTACCACCGTGATGTGCTCATGCTTCGCTATCACCTGGCCCCCACCAAGAAGCAGTCTATGAGTCAGATGCCGTGTTCCTTCTCCCTGAGAGTACAGACCTGTCAATGGGACGCTCAAGCCGCCCTCCCCTGGCCAGCCCCTGAGTGACCCGCACTGTTCCTGAACCCAGGTTGCTGACATAGTCGAGGCAGCTCTAGCACCACATTACTAGGTCGGCCTCAAAAAGATACTATTTTTATGTGAATGTCTTCAGTTATAAAAAATGAAAGGTTCTGAAATTCCAGTTGTTGCAGATGTTAGTGTAATCCAGTGCTGCTGGTGACAACTGTAAGTTTTTTGCTGGAAACCAGAAAATCTGAATTCTTTAAAATAAATGGAAATTTGGGTGCATACAGGTTCTTGCTATTACTTTAAAATACCTTTTTTTCCCCCTTTTTTCCATTTTTTCCAATAACGCCTTTTTGAAGCAGCCTTTCTCCTGCCTGTATGACTTTCATTTTTTTAATTATTCATCTGCTCTGGAACCTGGGGACTTCAGCTGAGTAGAAGCCTAAAGGGAAAATCTCACCATACTCCACTCATTAAATCTCATCTCAGCCGGCCAAGTAGCCTTGCAGTGGGGCTATTGCTCACTATGCTGGCAACCTGGATTCTGGGGCGAACGCGAGTCATTGGGGGGACAGCCAGAGGTGAGAGGATCGAGCATACAAGGGACTGTTCTCCTCTCCCAGGGTGGGTGAATCGCATCTCCTGCACTGTGCCTAACACCTAGCGGAAGCTGAAGGGCAAGACAGTCGGGAGGCAGAGAAGGGAGAGGGATGCCAATGGCCACCCTGCGTCATTGCATGCCCAGTATCCCAGGGGCCAAAAAAAAAGGGGGAAAAACTCCTCACCGGGCAGAAAGAAGCACAGCCCCTACACCACTGACTGGGCATCCGAATGGATCCTGCTTCGGAGGGACAAGGGCAAGCCCCTTTGACCCACCATAAGAGGTAAGTCATGGACAACAGGGCTGGAGATGGCACATGAGTGGGCTGGGGGGGCCATTCGGATAGTGGCTGACAAGAAAGCTAAGAAGAGAAACACAGTAAAAAAACAAATCTCATCTGAAAACATACTTAATTCTTTCTTGCTTATCGACCTCCCTAGCAGTCTTTCTGTCAGGGCATATCATGCTATTTAATGCATAGTTGATCTACTAGTAGCACTAATAATATTAACTAATAATGCATGACAGGGTGTGTGTTATTGTGGGTAGAGGTGGGCAAGCCAGGATTTTTTCACTTAGAGCCAAGCCAGGGGTCTGGCTTGACTCTGCAAGCCAGAACATGAGCCAAGCCTGGCTACCACAGGCTGTTTTCTACATAGAAGTTGAACATTTCAGACACTATACCGACTGCTCAGGCTAACAGAAATGCTTACTTTGACCATAACTAGCTTGGCTTGACCTTGGTTTTCAATTTCTGACTGAGGCTGAGCCGAGCCGAGCCAGGCAGTAATCTCGAGCCGGGCTCCAGCCTGCTCTGCCTTGCCCACCTATAGCTGTGGGATTTACACACATCTTGTGTGCGTGTGTCATGAGGTGCAGCCAAGTGACTTTAACCACGCAAGAAGTGTGTAAATCCCACTACTACACATGCCCTGAAGTGCATTATTACAATTATAAAATCAATCTATTTTTAAAAACCTTAAAAAAAAAAAAATAATTAGATTCAAAGAAAGTACACATTTTTTCTGGGGAACCTTTACCGGTTGTCTGTGGCAGGATTTACACACAGTTATGTGACATGTTTTTACCAATGAGGATACACGATTTGCGACACCCATTTTATAATTAAGCAATAAAGCATGACGGGGGGGATTATAGTGAGATAAAAGGCCCACCTTGGGTTGGTTGAAGCATGAGGCGAAGCTGAGTGCTTCCACTACCCGAGAAGGGCCACTAGCCCACCAAAAGCCCCTCCCCCCCGGACTGCCTTACTTCGATTATGAAATGGGTCCCAACACTAGTAATAAAAAAAAATTCAAACATCTCCATGTGTATTTTATGTTGTGCTGACTGCCCCCTCACTGTCACTGACTTCCTGCTACAGTATGCTGATTCACAGCAGTTTGTGCAGCAGCCTGCAGGTTTAAAATAACTATATTGGCATTTTTTGTTGGTTCTGCAGGGTATTTTATTAAACAGTGCTATCGGTGACAAGTTTGAGGACAGAGATGCTTAGTGTACTCCAGAGGGAAGAGAGAGAGCAGTTGGCAAGTGGCAGTTGTGAGACCCAGAGGGAGCCATTAACGTGAGCTGCACTTTTTACATCAGGAGTTAGTGGGGACAGCAACAGCGGGAGCCGTTACTGTTGGCTGCATTCTGTGGCAAAGGTAATAAACAAATCCGTCACATTATGTATTTCTATAGTCTCTGTCTGACCATCCCCCCCCCATTGTTGTAATACAAAAGAGCGGGGGGTGATAAAAAAAAAAAAAAGAAAGGCACGATCTGCTCTCTGTGTGGTGGGCAGTGGGAGATGGTCAGTTGACGCGGAGCACTCGAAATGTGAGTGGTCAGTCTGTTGGTCTGGGAGTACTTTCAGATGGACTATTTTGTTGGGATAACAGCCCGACTGACAGCAGCTCTCGACCAATCAGCATTCAGGATTCTTAATACCCACTTCATAACCTATAATAATCTATTAGTGTATTTGTTATACACTGTTATTTGTTAGCCCCAGTTCAAGCATTTTATACTGTATGAAATGTACTGCTTCAGTGTGTCACAGAGTTCCTAATGCAGAAGTTAATAAGGGAGAATTATGGAGTTAAGAGACTGGACATGGTGACAGGGTAATGATTCCGGTGACATGGACTGAGGTTGATAATGTGCAATGCTTGTGCAGCATGACTGTAACTTTGGGTTACACTCACTCTACCCCTGCTAAGGGGCTACCACCCTTTCGGGGAGCAGGAACCCTACAAAGGAGGGTTCCACCCCTAGAGCTTTTGATGGTCCCTTAGGTGAAAGGTATCTTAGAGAAGAAGGCCACACTCCTAGGACAAGAGGTGCCAATGGAGGAAGATGGGCGGATGATAAGCGCTAAGAAACCTGGCCCTTTAAGGATGCTAGGCATGCACAGTTGAAGGGTTGTCGGCACGGGGGCATGGCAAGCTGCCCACTGCCCCACTCAGCCACTGGCTAAGCCCTCCCATTATAATTGTAATGCTTATCATTTTAATCAACATCTTTTAATAATAATTTAATTGCCCATTTTTGTTATTATTACTCCGCAAAGTGTTTTGTGGCATGCTACATGGAAGTCGCTATATAAAGAATAAACTGTTCTGGACTGCCCAGTGGCCCAGTGGAAGTAATATGTGCTTCTGGGATGGTGACACGGGTTTGGATGTTGAGTCAAGTACAGCCCGGGAAGTGTGGCATCAAACACTGCAGGCACAGTGGACCACTGTGGTGAGCCAGGGAGCCTGCTCCCTCATGAGAGGTTGCATACGGGCACTTAGTGCTGCATCTGGTGAGGCCAACAGAGGCAGATGCCTGATGCTGGAGTGGTGGTGAGTAATAATGAAAAAAGGTACAAACTACACTGCCCAGTAGTGCTGAGGGCTGAGGCACTGTCCTCGCACCATGCCAGCGACCAGAGTTTGGGAATGAGCTCTGGGCACTGGGAGTCAGTGGGGGGGGGGGAGAGTGGGAGATGATTGAGAGGCCAATAGGCAGCTCTCATCTCCCAGGCTGGGGTGGCAAGTTTCCTCACTCTCAGCTGACACCCAGGGGAGGCTGCATATCACAGTAGAGGTCTGGGGGGGGCTGACGTAATGCGAAGGGGGCTGGATGGGGCTGTGGTTCTGGGAGCACACATGTGTCTCCATGCAGGTGCACCCGCCATGCTGCCACAGTTCTGGATTCAGGAGAAAAACACAGAAACTACTACGTCCCTCTGCTGCCATATGTCACAGCCACTGGTGCTCTCGGGCCCCGCTCCATGTGGATCCTCACCAGTGCGACAATGGGGGGAGCAGCAGACGGGGCTGGGAGCCACCAGATCAAGGGCCTGACGACAGGAGCAGGTGGCAACAGAGGGCAAAAAGCTGCATATAAAAAACACACACATATACACACTGTCCAGCAGTAACGGTACCACGTGTGCCACTGGTGGCCCAAGTTCAGGAATATGCATGAGCCATAAGGGGCTGCCACGGGTGAAGGATTGAGCATTGCAGTGAGTGTTCTCTTTAAGGGAGGGAGGGAAGGCTGCATCATCCCTCTCTGTTACTGCCACCTGTAGAAGTGCATGTAGTAGTGCAGCAGATGGGGTGTGGGGGGAGATGGTGCTGAGCACGTGGAAGAGAGCGCCTATGCACTTGCTTCCTCCTGGCCTGCCATCCTTGCACTGATGTCCCAACAGAGAGGAGAAATGCAGCAGGGGGAAATTAAGGGGCAAATCCTGTCCATCCGAGTACCATGATGGCCAACATTGCCAAAAGGCAGTACGTAGGGCAACAAGATGGAAGAGCAAAGGCAAAGCACAATACAAAAAAAACTCCCACCCTGTCAATGGATGATGCCCAGTGGTATACTCAGGCCCTGCGCTATGTAGTTTCCCATCAGTGGTTGCAGTAGGGCTAGTAAATCGATGACTGTAGGTACCGCCACCTCCCCCGAGCTGCCTGTCACTACAGGTGTCCCCCAGGGCTCCATCTTGGGACCCTTACTATTCTCCCTGTTCATTAACTCCCTCCCCGCTGACAACCTTAACTGCCCTGCCCTACTGTATGCAGATGACTAGGTCCTCTACCACAGTGACAAATCCATCCAGAACATATCCTCTGTCCTTACCCAAAATTATGGCCATGCTCACAACTGG
The DNA here is from genome assembly GCA_016271365.2 of Neoceratodus forsteri. Classification (NCBI taxonomy): domain Eukaryota; kingdom Metazoa; phylum Chordata; order Ceratodontiformes; family Ceratodontidae; genus Neoceratodus; species Neoceratodus forsteri. Next base: position 42,318,385 of record JADMNL010000027.1, read on the forward strand.
TTCTTATTGAATATGCTCCTGGTTAATGAGAAGGCTATGCTCCTTGGATCCAAGCCCTACCTAGCTAATGCCGCTAAATCTAACTCCTCCCTCCTGGTGCTCTCCCCATCTGGACCTCCCCTGCAGTTAGTCTCTGAGTTCAAATATCTGGTTCTAACCCTGGACCCATCCCTTTCTTTTACTGTGCACATAAACACTGTTGCACACAGAATCAACCAAAAACTCAAGAGCCACTTATCGCATAATAAACTATCTTACCCTTGCTGCCCGACTAGCCATTGCCCGGGGGAACCTGCTCCCTATCCTTGACTACTGTTCTCTGATTTACTTCTCCTCTGTGTCCGCTACCCTTTGCCACAGACTCAACTCAGTTTATAATAGTGTTTGCTGCTTCGTACTAATGGCTCCCTTCTCCACCCATCACTGCGACTTATATCAGTCTTCTGGTTGGCCCTCACTCAAGCGTTGCTTTGACTATGCATTTGGTAGTATCATTGATGGCAAAATGTGTGGGAGTTTCAAGTCCCCATATGCTTCCCTCCTCAAGGTACGTACTGTCCCCAGGTGTCTATGTGATACATTGGTCCCCCCGCTGGAGGTCCCCAGAGTCTCCACTGTAATGGGGAGTAAAGCTCTGTCGGTAGCCACACCTTCTCTATGGAACAGCTTCCCAGCAGCTATCAGCACGATTGCCTCACACCACTCCTTCAAATCCCAACTCAGATCCTGGCTACTCCTGGTATCTACCTGCTCCTGCTCTCCTGTTTAAACCCTCCCTCTATGGGTGTAGGTACTTATACACCCTTTCCCTCACTCCTGCCCTTTTTTTCTCATTCCCCCCTCACCCTTAGATGCTAGCTCTCGCTACCGTCCCGCTCCCCATCCCTGCCCCTAATAGTTACCTTGTTTTCCCCTATGTCTTCACCTCCTCCTCCATCTAGATCTTCTCCCTGTTTGTCCTACCCTTGTACCACTGCTCTACTTTCCCTCCTCCCTACCCTAGTACATAATAACCTTCATGTATGCCTCCATGTCACCACTGGCACTTAGTTTCTCTGGCTTTTCTCCATCCCCTCCCTAGCACCCTTGGTGTGTGCCTCTATTTACTGCCTCCAGCACCTAACTTCCCTGCGTCCTCCCTATTCACCTCCATCTAGGTATTGTTGCTTGTTGAACTGTTTATTCTACTAGGTTACTGTGGTGCAGGCTGTTTACCCTGTTTCAAATTAGTATTACTGTTTGTTACTGATTTTTTCCACTACCCTGTATCAGTCTATTGTTGTACAGCTAGTTATCTGCTTTCATCGGGCTTGCAACTGCACACTGTTCAGTTATTTCTCTGTACCATTGCTTATTATGCTATGTATGTTTTCGTTGGGACTTGTGTCTGTACAGCTTGTAATCTGCTGCTCTTATTGGATTGTAAATGATTTTAACTGTTTGATTTTGTGCCATTGTTTGTGGCCCGGTCGTGCCTGAAAACGGTCCTTGGATCAGCGCACTTACCCGGTAAACAAAGAAATAAATTAAGGAAGAGGCTACGGCGCTGCTGCCAGGTGGACACATCCCTCAGGCTCAAGGACTGGGAGGGCAATAACTAAGGAGAGAACCCTTAATGATAAAAAATAAATATCTTGTTTTATGAAACAGTTGTAAAAGATTACACAAATCTATACATTTAATAAGAATTCAGCCACAGGATCTAAGCTGTCTAGTTGTGCAGGGATAACTGGGCACCATGTGACTGTTTTCTGCCAATCAGACTGATGAATTTGTTTCCAACCTATCCTATCGAATGGAATTACCTGCCCTGTAATTCTCAGCTGCCCCATATTTCTTTTATAATACATGGATCCAAAAAATTTAAAAAAAAAATAAGGAAAGACATTTTTTCAATTCAGAGCCACAAAGTGCAGACCTGTCATAAAGTGTAAAACGTGTCAATGATCTGACTGGTTGTAATACTTTGTCACTGACTTGGTAACATTCTATTTGTCTTCAAAATGCCTGAAAGTTCTAGATCATAGTTTTCCACATTTCAGAAACTCAAACTAATTTGCAGTAACTTCGCATAGCTCTGATTTTATAATAAAGTTTACAGGGTAGAAAAAGATCAGTTCTCTGACTTCAAGTAAGTTCTCAAACACTAACTAGAGACTACTGCATAGGCAACTATGCACAACCGGCGTGTTCTGCCACAGAGGGGTTCTAATCCCCTCTGACCTCAAGCGTGAAGCTTGAGAGTTCTGTGGGAATCAGAACCCAGATGTGGCAGAACACACTAGTTATGCATAAAGTTGCTTATCTGGTATTTTTTATAGTGTATGGTACCAAATCGTACTACCGCCCATCATTGAGCTTGGAGAAAATGACCTTGGCCATCTCTGAAGTTAGACTTTGATGTGCGCACTGCGGTTTTCTCACCTGTATTTAAATCAATGTGTTGTGTGCGTTTTCCAAATCAGCTGTAACTCTGTTGTACCATAGAAGGGTACAATTGCATTCCATGACCTTTGGACTGTGGTACAACAGCATTGCAGATGATACAGAAATCGATGTAGCAAATCACTCATCATACACAATACTTATTTTCTTATTTCCTTGTTTCATAAAATTAGCAATTCATTTGCTCAGCACCTTTGCATTCACTGCCCAACTAAAGGAAAAGAGGAGTGCTGGCCCATTGGCACAGTGCCAGGGCTACTATCCATGACGTCAGCAATCCAAGTTTGGAGGTAAGCTCAGGCCATCGAGAGCCAGGGGGTTGGGGGAGGAAGACTGAGTGTACCAGAGGACACTCTTTTCCACCGGAGAGGGAGGGAGGGCAGATGCTGCCACTACCATACTGTCACTTGGGGGACCATAGGCGGTAGTGCAGTGGCAGAATTAGTGAGAGGGAGACGTCAGCCTATGGTCTGCATGAAGCATGCACTGCATGCATCCGCATGGACCTCCCAACATTCCCACATCCCAGGGGATGGGAAAGCAACACAGAAAAAGGCAATCTGCCTTGAGCAGGAGAAGCCCAGGCACGCTCAGCCCTGACCACTACCCACTGGAGTGGAATCCCGGGAATTCCTGCTTGTGTGCTCAGAAGGAAGCAGGAGGTTGGAGTTAGCTCAACTGGACCCCACCATGGTGGAAGGCAAGCCTGTGGGGTTGCAGACCACCCAGGTAATTGATAGAGACGTCGAGGGGGTGGGACGGGAGTCCAGCCTGAGGCAATGGGGGCCAAGGCATGACAAAAGGATAAGAAGTAAATAAAAAAATAAAGTAGAAGAGGAGAAATTCACACCTTAGTCCTAGTTGTTTTGTATGTTAATGCCACTCAGACCACTCTTATGGTTGTATGAGGGGTCTCACACACATTTTTAGGGGATAAGAACCACGAACCAAAGGTGAACCAGCCTGATACCCTAAGGATGTGAGAGCACTCCTGAAACTGTAAATGTTGTCTCAGCAGTGGTATTAACATGTAGTATTTGTAAAGATTAATCAATTATATATTAATAATTTAAAAATCTTTTCTTGCATGTGCCCATTTCCAGGCCACTGCACATGAGATACTCTTCATAGAATAACAGTGTCTCACCATCAGGGAAAAGGAGCGCCCTGATTTGTCGATTATAAGACTAGTTTTCTCGCTCACCATCCATAAGTCTAAAGCACCAAAATATACTGATTTTCTCCAGAAAGTAGAGGTTGGATTGTGTGCATCTTCTATAACATGCAGCAAATGCAAAACCCTATAATAACGCATTCCTCAATATTTGATGCATGTATCATTCTTTTGCCATAAACGCAGCAAAACATTTGAAAGCAGCATTCTAACATGTTGCCACATTTATCCTGCTGCAAACTTGCCTCAAAATAGGGACTTGTGCCTGCAGCTGGAGTTTTGGAAATTCAGCCCCATATCTTCACAATGAAAATGATTAGGAAGGAACATATTTAAAAAAAAAAACACCTGGGTGCGAGGTTGTCATCTCTTTTGCCCTCTACTTAATCCTGCTATAACCGCAATGCAATAAATAAGACTGTCATACGTGTCTTCAGTGACCTCACACTGGCAGCCATTTTGTTTTTTTAGAGTTAGTTAACAGGAGAAGCTTTTTCACACATTTATTTTTAAATGCTACAAAACTACATTTATCTTAATTTAAAAAAAATTCCAGGTCAGCACTAATTCAAACAATAGCCTTTCATTTGCAAAGTTATAAAGACATTTTTAATATGTCATGTTAAGTTAGAGGGTTCAGGTATCCTTTAAAAAGGTCAGATGATTGCTATATTTATTACAGAGCCACACTAATTAAGCATAAACCTATTGCCCTGTGTAAGTTATTGCTTACAAAACAAATGATGAAATGCTTTTTAAAATGGTTGAATGCACTAAAAAAATGTGTAGGAGACTCAAAGGGTGTAAGGAACATATAAATGCTAAAAATGTTATAAAGATTTTGTGCCCAAGTGCTGTAACATGAACACCTGCTTTATATAGAGAATAACACATTGGGGTGATGCATAACAAGGCTTTTCTACACACCCAAAATGTGTAATGCTACAAAAACCGCAAGAGTGACGCTCAAAGAATTTATCTAAACATCACACACCAAGAGTGTGTAAAAAACAGTAACATTTTGCATTAAATCCCATGCTTTATTTTTTTTTACGACTTCTGGTGCAGGGCTGTAATGAAAAACATTAGTGCTTTCCTTCCCAATTAAAAAAAAAATCACTTTGGATCCCCCTACCCAGTTCAGCAAACCCCTCTGTTAGCCAAGACTCCCAAACCACTTTTTGTTTTACTAATAAAAAAAAAATATATATCTGGTTGATCCTGCCAAGCTGTGTTCCGTTACTAACTTAAATTTGAAAGCAGAGCCACAGCTCACTGGTTTTCTGGCTGGAGAATGAATCCGCGAGAGCCACACAGAGTGACTTTTTTTTTTCCAATTGTTTAACCAGATGACACACACTAAGCTGAAAGCTTGTTTACAGGTACAACCTGGGAGCACAGGGAAGTTAAGTGACTTGCTCAGGGTCACACAGTATATGCAAGTGGGGGCTGTGGGATTCAAATCCAGGTCTCCAGATTTGCAGCTCAGAGCCTTAAACCACTGTGCTATACTGCCTCCCTTTTGACTTCACTTTTTAGTTTAAATTTGTAAAGAATGAAAATTCAGCGGGATCAACCAGATATTTTTTTGTAATCCCTGCCCTTCCCCGCTCCATGTAACCACTATCCTGCATCACTGCCCTGAAATGGGGATGAGCATGGCCGAGCAAAACTTCGGCGTCTAAGGGTCACACTGGAGTTTCATACTGGAAAGTTAGGAAAGTAGAAAGTGGTAGCCTATGGTAATTGTCCCCCAGAGCTCGGTGGCAGTAATCATTACATGTACCCTTTCTTATCCATTCATTTGTCTAATGCATGTTTAAAACTATTCAGACTAGTGCTCTCAACCAGTTCTTTCTGCATGGAGTTCCAAAGATTGACCACTCTCAATGCAAAATATGATTTTCCCTTATTAGTTTTAAAACTCCTTGTTCTCAGCTTTTTATTGTCCTGTGATTATGAAAGCCTGATTTTGTTTTAGTTCTAGTCCAAAAGAAGCCAATAGTTCCCCATCACTTATTGTTTTGTACGTCATTAAGAGGTCGTCTCAGATTCTACATCATTGGAGACTATAGAGCCCTAAAATGGATGGGGTATCTTTTGCTCAACCGGGAGTGCCCTTTCCCTCAATCTCTTTGGTTGCTTTCACAGATTCTTGAGCAGTAAGGATTTCTGGTGCACTCTTAACTCTGCTTGGTGTCAACAAATCATTCAGGCTCTCAAAAGTACAAGTACTTGACTCTTTACTGAGGGACTGTTCTGACAAAGTTTATTTGCACACATACTTGTGATGCCAGGAATCCTAATTCATTTGTTCCAGTTCATACTGTTCAGTGGTTTATTAAATTCTAATAAAACTTTACAAAGTTTGCTCCCCATGGTACTGGCTAGCCTCCTGACCTTACCCCCTCCCAGGCAGTCATGGTCAGAACCGCTCCTTCCCAACCCCTTCACTGGGATGGATGCTAACCCTGTCTCTTCCCAGCAACACCCAGTCTCACTGTCCTTGCTTTTGTATCTTCAGTCTCTGTTCTTTCTGGTCATGCACTTTGTGATTCACGGCTGGCCTCTCTGTGACTGCCAAGGCATGACTCTGTCAGGGGATTCCTATTCTTCCACCTAACTGTCTTCTGTTTTATGATTCACGAAGTAAGGGCTCTGCTTCATGTTACTGAACTTAATTATGTTTCTGCATGCCAAGAGGGTGTCTATTCACTGAGTGCAAGCTTCATAATTGGGAATCACTATAGCCTGCAAGCCTGGAGAACTGTGTTTGAATCTCACAGCCACCACTTGCATACTGTGTGACCATTAGCAAGTCACCTAATTTCCCTGAGCTCCCAGGATGCACCTGGAAACAAACCTCAGCTTAGTGCATCTATCCTGGCCAAAAATTGTAAAATAAATAAAAAAATACTGGACACAATCAGGGGTCTGCCCTTTCCCTTGGCCAGCTACCGTCTGACCCTATGACACACTGAACCCAGTGAGCGCCCACTGGATCACATCTCATACACAGCTGTGTGTGCTGACTTGTAAAGCCTACAACCCACCTGTTCAGATACCATTATCTGGCAGATCAGACTGTGAACATCACTTGCTACTAGGGACTTGTTTCCCTTCCACCTGGAGCTGGATTTCTTACCTCATTTTGCTGCTTTACTTTCAGTACCAGCTACTCACCTGTTGTCTTCATGTATGATGACTCAGTATGGACCAGTCTCTGGGTTATCTCCCACCAGGATCTCCCCTGATATCTTCAGGGGAACCTGCTACAGGCCCAAAAGCCATCAGTCAACCTTCCTTGAGGGTATCCCTCTTGTGGATTCCCTTACCCTACTGCTGGTACCACTATAATTTCTCTCTATGGACAAAACCCTGCAATGTGACCCAGAGGTCCCAGGGGCTTGGGACCTTTCTCCAGTGCCTGAGGTCCTTCCCTGGTAGTTACCATGGTTATTCCCAAGTGAAAAAAAAAAAGGATCAGTAGTAATTCTATAGAGAATAATACATGAGTATGTGTGTATAACTAGAATTTTATGCACTGAAGGTGTGGGATGATACATAACCACCAAAAGAAAAGCTTGAGGGATTTATAAAGGCACCCCACACCAAGAGTGTGTATAAAAGTCTGTGTTACACATACCCATCTTTTCTTTTATCTAATTGTTGTCTAGCATGTTTAAGAAATGAGGGTTTAGTGAGATAAGAGATAGTTCAATCATATAAATTCATTGTGGATCTCATAGTTCAGTTATGTAATCTTCAATCTGTTTTTAAACTGCAAAAATGCAGCTGCTTTCTGTGAGGGACACTAACTGTTTAAAACAAGAGGCAGTTGTACTACTGGGGCTCTCAGATTCAGCAGTATGAGTTTAATTGAGAGCTTGCAGATACAAATGACCAGCTGTATCCAAAACTTTCAACACTGCTTTTTTTAAGTATCAAAAATGCTGGCCAGTAATTAATACAGTATATACTTTCTTTGGTAATTGCAAGTTCCTCACTGCCCCAAAACAATTTTTATAGCAACTAACGCCCCCTTTTGCAATGTTTGACCCTCGCTTTGGTGTAACGTAAGGAGCTCTGGTTGTGCTCCTCTCCAGTACCTGCAGATCTGCTGACCCACCGGAAGAATCCTAAAGAGAATACAATAAGTAATTACACTTCAGCATTCCATCATGAAGGCTGTACCTTTAACCAGCTGGGTTGCCTTTCCTGGGCTATCACTTAGAGTGCAATATATATAGAATAAAGTATGGGGTGGTGTGTTTAACGAGAATTTACACACACCCTCAGGGTTAGATGCTACATAAACCCCAAGAGTGACGCTAGAGGGGTTTGTGCAAAGCATCTAACCCTGAGGGTGTGTGTAAACTTCGAGTTTACACACACACTACCCCATATTTTATTTAATATAATCACTGGGTCTCCCCTTTTTGGCCACAGCAAATATACAAAATAGCAGCGGTTTCAGTTTTTGTCCGGTCGTCAGGTTTCATTTTCGGCGGTTTCACGTTTTTTTGTTTTTAAATATTTTGGTATCCCTATATCCGTAAAAACAGAAGTTCTTGTTTTTTATATATTTAACTCTACTTACGACCATGTTTGATTGGTGGTTGGGCTGCGGGCCAGAAGGAAGTGGCGAGCCAAGAAGGGAGATTTTGCAGGACGCATGTGCAGAGGGAGGAGAACTGTGCACATGTTTGCCATTATAAACACTCCTTTATAATGGCAAATTACACCACGGTCTCTCTATGGCAAAAGGGGAGACTCATTAATTATACTACCATACACATTCACTGGGATAGTTTGTGGGTCAAGGGTCTGAATATTTCAGCAGCAGTGATGCATCCGCTCTGCTAGTTTGCTCAACACTGTACTGTAGTGCACATATTCTGAGCTTTAAAGAGCCCTTGACACTTTTAGGAAAACTTTGAAACATGTAAGGTTTGGACACAATTCAGTTTATATTAAATATATTTTCTACAATTATGAACCCTTTTTATTATCAAGGAAAGTTGCATGAAAACAGGATCCCTGCCCCCTGAACTTTATCTGCTTTGGCTGCTTGTCTATACCTGACATCATCATCCCTGGTTTATGACACCATAACTATCTCCACAGCAGCAGGGTATGATGTCACAAACAGAACTGTCATATCAGGTGTAGACAAGCAGTCAGAGCAGACAGGGCAGGGATCTGGAGCTAGATTTTCAAATAGCCTGGGAACTACGTCCCGCACCGCAGCCCCAGCGGCGAGATGAAATCTCTGCACTTGAGGAGAATTGTATTTTCAGCTGGCATAGCTGCGGGGGATGTTCCCCTGGTCGGAAGCACCAAGATATCTTATCGGTGAGAATGCCGACCTCCCCCATAGTGACGGCACAATACCAACGCAGGTATTGTGCCACCTTGCTTCACTGTTTTCTGTGGGGCTGCATCCTCTAGGATCTCTAGGATTCCAACTCCAGGTCAGAGTAGTTGGTCCAGGGAGGGGGCGGAACACTGGGGGAAGGCGAAACACAGAAAAAGGACCATTATTGCGAATGTCGGCGTAATGGTCTTTTTCTGTGTTTCGCCGTTGGGGGGTCGACCACGAGGAGTGATACGCCCCTGGTCCCACCAGGCATACCTTTTCCCTGCAGCAGCACCGAAAAAATGTCCGCAAGATGCCATAAATCATGGAGCCAGTTGCAAACCAGCTCCAGTTCTGCAAATACCATAGGAGACCCACTCGTGCCAGTTTTTTCCTGCAGCTGGAAGAGTTACAATGGCTTTGAAAATCTAACCCATTTTTATGCAAAATTCCTTAGTAATAAAGAAATAAGGGTGAAAATTAAAGAAAAGGCATGAAATATAAGCTGAATTGTGTCTGAATATTATATTTTTCCAAAGCTGTCCCAATGCCTTCAGGGACTTCTTAGAGATTCAGCAATACAAGACACATATGAACCTCAATGCAGTTTTTGCTGAGTGTCACTGCACTTGGCACGAAGGGGGCATGCAACTGTTTTACTGAGTGGATGGCAGAAACCGAATATGCAGCTTCTACCTGTGTCCCTGTAACAAAAATATGGCACATACAGGAAGAGATTACTTGATCTATTCTGTCAAGGATCCCTTTACAAATTGGTCTCAAGGACCCAAACTATTTTTATGATTGTGAGCAGGGTCTGAAATAAAACCATGCCCTGTGGCAATTGTCAAAAAAGTGATCTGTAACCTAAAAGAGAACTGGGTGTAGTATATTTCCACTGGGTCTTCCAGCATACCTTTCAGACTCTGTACAGCTGCTGAGCTAAGGACAGAACACTGGTGTCACATACCTCTCGTCTCTCATGAGGGATGTCCCTCATCCCCCGTTTAAATTGATCCATCCTCCAGGGTGGGAAAGGCACTTCCCAGAGCAGAGTAGGTGCAGTAAACTCAGACTTTTAAAGGAGCAATTTAAATTCCTAATATTCTAATGTGCTAAATCATAATTAATCTTTGCACAAATTAAGGCACTGGTTTCCACAGTGTTTTGCTTATAGCTCCCCCTTAGATGATGTACCCCCACGTAAGGATGGACTCTGACCCACACTGTCCCACATTTCGAGTGTCAGTGTCCCATATTTCAGGGACCTAAGGTTGAGCTATATGGCTGGATGATTGGTGACGAGGCCTGACTGAGCCCTTTGCACTGCTCTTGAAACCATCACAGGTCTATTAGCAGACCATCTCAGCTATCAAAGTTAGGACCCCTGCAGTGCAGACTTCTTTTAAAAATTAACCAAAAAAAAGCAGCCTCTGCATGATCACAACCTGGTTAACCGCGCACAACGCTTGGACAGCAGCCACTGCGGAAACCCGCAGGCTCAGCCTAGCCCAGAATGTGATTGGTAGGAAATAAGAGAACTGCTTACCTCCGCAGAATTGTGAAGAAACGAGGACAGCGAGAATATTGCGGCGTTTTCTAAAAGTAAAACTTTCTCTGCCGTCCTCCTCTTTGCAGATCCGAAGATGCAGGAGCTCCTCCCGGCTGGATCCCTTGCATTTACACACACTGACCGGGTACAATATACTCAGGTTGACAGAGCAGGGCGCGGGGAGGAGGCTCAGTGCTGCTGGCAGCGGCTGAGAGCTGCTCGTCCTGGCCCGGCCGCGTTTGCAGCAGCAGGGATCTGAGCCAAGTCTCTCGGCTGCATGCAGTATTGATGAAGTCGTGAAGGATGCAAACATAGCAAGAATTCACTCCCGCCTCTCTCCTCCTACTGCTTTAGCCCCTCCTCCCGGCTCAGTCCTTTTGGGGGCTCCCCAGGAGCTCACTGCACCTGCAGAAGGGAGAGAAGGCTCCAGTGCAGGCATTACTACCTACATGCTGGGATGCAGCGCGCCTGCTGTTGAAAGGGCACCCCCCATATAATGTGCAAGAAACACAGAACAATGACCCCCAACCCCATCTTCCTTAAAGCACTACAGGTTCCAGTACGCAGCAGGGGGCAGAGGTTCAGAACATCAGAGATAACTGTAAGGTAACGGAGTGCATACAGCTGTCCCATTGCCCTATTTTTTCACAAGCCTGCAGAAATGCAAGGCTTATTACACTGTCCCCTTTTATGGCTTTTTTATACTGTTTAAAGTACAAAAAGTTCAAGTTGCAGCACTTACTTCTTGTAACACCACCTTACTTTTCACGTCCCAGCTGTTGGTCACTGGATTCCACACGCTTGAGCCACGTGCTTAGAAGGCTATGAAAAATTGGGCTTTGCTGCTGAATAACCTTTACGGTTAAAGGGTAGGGTATCTACTCCATAAAACTTTTAAAACCAAGGTTTACTGCAGCTGCATTTATTTGTTTTCTACGTTTTTGATTTCTTAGACTCCTGCAGACTGTCAGAAATTACACATTAACAAGGACTTGCTCAGTCGTCTCAAAAACATCTGTCTGTCCCAAACTGACCTCGGTGGCTGAATTTGGGAAATTAAAAACTTTGGTAAACACTGTGATGTGATGTCATAACATGTACACAAAGAAAACACTGCTAAACGTTCTTCTATCTACTTCATAGAAACACAATTGTCAAAACATACTGCAAAACCCAAGAAAGGCAAGTGAAATTTGCAAAAGTTGTTCTCTACTAAATTCCAGCAGACAAATAGTGCAAGTTCATAACATAAACTGAAGTGCATCTATTTACTGCTTTTATTCATCTTCACCTTGGGGCCTATTCACAAAAGGTGCGAATTAAGGTCACGCACCGTGTAACTCTGTTCATGTACCCCACACCTGCCCGTGCAGCAACTGCAAAAGCACATACACCCCACCTACACATCCGAACCCTCAGCCAAACACGCAGCTCTGTGAGGGGGCAGGCTGGGGGCCAGGGGGTGTGGCCGCACTCCACACCATTCACGAAGGTGCAGAGTGCAGTGCTTAGGGGGGGGCAACAGCTATGTCATCTGAGAGCAGCAGGAGGCAGTATAGTGCAATGGTTTAAGGCTGTGAGCTGCAAATCTGGAGACCTGGGTTTGAATCCCACAGCCCCCACTTACATACTTTGTGACCCTGAGTCAGTCACTTAACTTCCTTGTGCTCCCAGGTCGCACCTGTGAACAAGCTTTCAGCATAGTGTGTCTCTCCTGGTAAAAAATAAAAATAAAAAAATAACTATTATGCACCCCCCAGGATGCTGCCATATGTTGTGGCAGGGAAGGCGGGCACTACAGCTGCCCCAGCCATCGGGGCACTCTGGGAGGGCTGGGGCGGACTACTGGGCTAACCTCCTCTTTTGCTGTCGGTGCACTGTGTACTTTCTGCCGACGTGGTGCCCCATGGGCAAAAGTAATCTACCATGGGACCTGAGTTGGGCAGCTGATTGGCTGCCTGCCCAGGTCCGCCAATCTACACCCCACCACCCCTGTGAATCTGTGCACCGGGGGAAGGGGTTGCATATGGGAGATGCATGTTGGCTGGTGTATGGGAATACGGCCATTGCACAGATCTCCTGAGGGTGCGGAGCTGCATAGGTGAGTTACACGCCTTTCGTGTGTATCCTCACCCGCTTTCATGAATAGACCCCATATGAATTTTTGCTTTACATTCTCACTGTAAAATTGGCACCACATTGTTTGCATGAGGTACAGAGGGCTTCTGAGAGGTAAAGTGAGACAAAGTCCCCCCTTATCAGGGAAAACTGAGAAGTATAAGTAGCTCTTTTGTTTTCTAAATTCCATGCAGACAGTTTTTAAAAGTTTATCTATTGTTCCATTTCTAAACTACAGAAAACTATGTATAATATATATTCATTGCAATAAACTTCGTTAATGCATCAGTTAGGGTTGTTACTAAAGCAACAAAAGCAGGGAAATGTGGTGTTAGGGTTTCCAACCCTAACACCCCCCCCCCCCACAGACACTGACAGGCATCAGGAGTGTGCCTTGGGGTTATCAGCCCTAATGCTCACCCTATTCCATAAGTAAATAAGCTGAGATGGGTACAGTATAGGAGAAGGGTAGGGCTGACGACCCCAAGCACACCCCCAATGCCTGACAGTGTCTTCAGGGTGGGGGTGTGGTGTTAAGGTTGGAAACCCTAACACCACATTTCCCTGCTTTTTTAATCTCTGTCTGTCTTTCTCTGTACAGTCTGTAATTGTTGTTGTTAATTGTTAATCTGTTGATTATTTGTGTGTCATTTGTGGCATTGTATTTTATGTTTTGTATTCCCCCTTCCCCTCTTCCCCAGGACACGTGGAATTGAACAGTACTCTGCTCAATGTGCCTTCCTGGTAAGACTCTTAAATAAATAAATAAAATTTCAGAAGTTATGAGCGGGAAAGAAATTATCATAACTTTATCATTTTTCATATTTTTGACCCCAAATTATGAACCCAGTCTTCTTATGACCCCACCTCATAAACCCCATAGGTGAACATTTTCAAATCCATGCCAAAACACCATTCCACTCCACAGGTGCGTAAACACTTTTTGGGCAGGATGTGAAAAATGACAGCTGTACTGTTCGTGAGGTGGTGTAAAAAAATTGCTATGTTGAAAATTTGGACTCAGAATATTGAAAATTCCAAAGTTATGTGCATACATAAAAACATTTCAACGAACGCTCATAACTTAGCCATTTTCAGGAATTTTTTCACCAAATTTTCAGAATGGCCATTTTGGGAACTCACCTTAAGAATACTGGTGGTGAAATTTCATTATTCATCCCAAAAGGTAATTTCATGCAGTGACCATGGAATCACCTTCTGGGCCTGATTAATGAAATGACAGTTGCAGTGTTCATGAGGTGGGGTCCCAAAAAGTCCATGTTGAAAATTTGGTGAAAACATTCCTAAAAATGGCAGTCTTATGAACATAAATTCAAAACACCATTGAAATACATTATACTGCACTTACCTTGATTCCTCAGTTCGCAGTTCAACTTTGAAGAGTGCAGACATGTCCTGGTCCACAGAAGATGACAGCCGATGATCCCCAGTGGTACATATGGGGAAAGGGGGGATGTGGGGTGGTGGGTGCTCAGTGGGAGGGTCGGGAGGGGGATGGCAGGATGACAAGGCACTGTTTTCTGTTTTCAGGTAAAAAAAGATGTCAGGACAGTTTTCTTCTTTACAGGTTAAAAGTAAATAAATATTTAGGGACACTGGGAGTGGGCTCCCTGGTGTCCCACACTGCTGGGTGGTGCTTCTAATGCTGACATGGGGATTGAGTCCCCCGATGTTGGCAAATAACACAAGGGAATGGGGGGCATCTAACACTGGGAATGGGCATCCCAGTGTCAGATTATGTAAATAAATAATGGGATCAGTGGGTAGGAGGTGCCACTAGACAACAGGAAAATATATGAGAGGAGGGAGGGTGCCACTAGACACCAGGGAAAGATATGGAGGGGGATTGCCTTTAGGGACAGTGATTGGTGGATGGGGGTGCCACTAGACATCAGGGAAAAGAGTGGGTCAAATTTGAACCTGCAGCCAGCAGCACGAGTTCCAGCTGCAGCTGCAGAAGTCAAGAAAATCTTGCTGTTCTCATACAGAGAACACAGCAGAAGGGGTCCTCTCGCTAATTTCGGCACCCGGGATTTCAGGTGCCCACAAAAGGTGTTTCTGACCACAATTAAAAAAAATACATCAGAATGTAGCAAAATGGGCCCTGTTTAGGTATGTTCTGATGTTTTTTTTTTGTATTACATTCATTATTACATGTTTTCTTTATTTTCTGTCTCAGGCTAACCGGAAAACAAGATGGCGGACACAACAGAGCTCTGTGTAAATATACTAGGCTCCCTGTGACACTATGTGACCCTGTCTGCAAAAAATACATCAGCTCCTGCAAAAACAAACTGCACTACATGACCCTCCATACAAAAATACAACAGCTCCTCCAAAAACAAAAGTATTTTTGTGTAGAACATCTAACTTTTCCATAGGAAATAATGGGAAACTTTGAAATTAAATAACTCTGGAATGGATTAATATTTTTTAGCCAAACCTTTAAAAGGCACATCTGTGAGCAAAGACTTTCTACCCTGAAAACTTCAGACCACAGCTTAAAACAGTTTCTGAGATACAGGTGTACAAAAAAATGAAAAAAAAAACACATACATTTAGGGATTTGTGACACTGTAGCTCAGAAACTACACAACAGATTCACTCAAAATTTGCCATATCAAGAGACAAACCCCCTTCCAAATTTCACCCAAATCTGTGTAATGATTCCAAAGTTATTAACGTTAAAAAATGAGTCTTTGACATAGAGGTGTGCACTCAACCCCAACTATAGTGGCGCCACCGCAAAAAAACTTCATTAATGCATCAGTAGGGTGAATACCACAGCAACAAAGCAGGAAATGAGGCATTAGGGTTCCCAACCCTAACGCCCCACCCCCAGGTTTCCCACCCTTACCACCCCCATCCCCCCACACTCCACACACCAACAGGCATTGGGTGTGCCATTGAGGTCATCAGGCCCAACTCTCACCCCATTCCTCCTTCCATCAAGCTTATATGCTACAGTATAGAGACAATGGGGTGAGAGAAATAGACATAACGACAATGCCTGTCAATGCCTGTTAAAATGAAAGATGAGAGGATAGAGAAACTCTAAGGGATGAGGCGTGGGTTGAAACCCTAATGCCTCATTTCTGTATTCACTGTGATTCATGCCCCATTTTCAAAATAAATGCCCCATTTTAGAACAAAATGCTCAGTTTTTGAACAAAAATACCCCATTTTCAAAAACATTGCCCCATTTTCAAACAAAAAATGTCTCATTTTTGAACATAAATACCACATTTTCACATAAAATTCCCCATTTTTGAACAAAAATGCCAAATTTTCATAAAAAATTCCCAATCTTGAACACAAATTCCCCAATTTTGCAAAAAATGCCATATTTTCAAACAAAACTACCCTATTTTCACAACAAAATGCCCAATTTTTGAACAAAAATGAACAATTTTCGAACAAAAATGCCCAGTTTTCAAAAGAAAAAAACATTTTCGAAAAAAATTGAGTTTTCATGCTGAACACTTAATTTTTCCCATTGGAAATAATGGGAAATTGAAAGTTTAATAACTTTTGAACGGATTAATATTGTTTCACCAAACCTTTAAAAGGCACGTCTGTGACTCAAATCCTTCCTACTCTGAAAATTTCAGCCCACAGCGTAAAGCCATTTCTGAGATCCAGGATGACAAAAAAATTTTTTTTAAATTCAAAATTTTCTGTTTTTGCAACACTTTATATCTCAGAAACCACTCGATGGATTCCCAAGAGACCTACCCCTAGAGAATATGCATGCCAAATTGCATGCAAATCTGTTGAACGGCTCCAAAGTTATTAAACCTCAATGTTTGAACTTTAACATAGAAGTGCACTTTCACTGTAACTTTATACACACACACACACACACACACACACACACACACACACACACACAGTGGAGCCCTGTTATAAGCACACCCTAAATGCCAAGGAAAAATGTTCTTATAACCGGGATGTTCTTATAAGAGAGTTTCACTGATTGGAGTACGGAGCGGGAGAGGGGACCACTGGACTACCAGGGGCAGTACAATAATTATTATACAGGGATCAGAGTATGGAGCGGGGATGGGAGGGAACCACTGGACTACCAGGGACAGTACAATAATTATTATATGGAGATCAGAGTACGGAGTGGGGAAGGGGGACCACTGGACCACCAGGGATAGTACAATAATTATTATATGGGGATCGGAGTACAGAGCAGGGTGGGGGAACCACTAGACTACCATGGATATTTAGATATTTATTTTATGGGGACCAGGGTTTCATGCAGGGAGGAGGGTACTACTAGACTACCAGGGACATCAAACATGCTGTGCAGGGCACCTGGTACATTCTGCCGGCCAACCCTGCACAACTCATGCAAATGGGGCCATAATGACTTGCAAATGGCCCCATTTGCACCTTGCATGAATAATAACCCAATTTGCTTGTTCAGGTCTGAATATCTGGAAAATGCACCTGGTGCATCTCCATATGTGCCAGCGCATTCCCATTCCAGGTATTCAGACCTGTCTGGGGAATGCACCGTCGCATCTTATTTGCACCACCTGCATATTTTGATATATTCAGCAGAGTTGCACCATTGCACATATTTTCTGAATCTATCCCTTTGTTACTGTGGCCCAACTCAGTTGTGCAGAGCAACCACTTACGCCATCGCCAGGTGCAGTTTTCAATATCGGGGCCAAATCTAGAAGCAAATATTGTAAGACAGCCAAGTTATGAGTAAAGTATGTGAGGCACAAAAATGTGCAACACTAAAATTTATGTGTCAGAAATTTTAGTACCATGGTTTAGTGTCACACTTAAATGCACTTGAAAATTCCTACTATCTTTGTTCATGAGGTAGAGTCATACAAACAGTACATTTCATATTTGGGAGAAAAATATTGTAAAATGACCAAGTTATGAGTAAAAGTATGTGAGACACAAAAATGGAATTTCAGTGTCAAACAGTTTAGTGTCACACATTTACGTGCAGCATTAAAATGCGTGACTCTAAAATTTATGTGTCGCGGATTTCAGTGTTGCAGTTTAGTGCTATGCTTAAATGTAATTGAAAATTTCCACCATCCTTGTTCATGAGGTAGGGTCATGTAACCAGTATATTCAACATTTGGGAATAAAATATTGTAAAATGACCAGGTTATGAGTGAAAGTATGTGAGACACAAAAAATGGAATTTTAGTGCCAAACATTTAAGTGTCACACATTTATGTGTGACACTAAAATGCATGACACTGAAATTTACATGTTGCAAATTTTAGTGTTGCATTTAAATGTGCGACACGAAAATTATTTTGACCCTACGTCATGAACATGGTTGCTAGAATGTATTAAATCCTGCCCAAAAGGTGGCTTCACAGAACTAATGAGAAATCACCTTTTGACCTGGGTTTGAAAATTCCCACCATCCTCAAGTAAACAGTATATTCAACATTTGGGAGTAAAATATTGTAAAATGGCCAGGTTACGAGTAAAAGTATGTGAGACACAAAAAATGTAATTTTAGTGTTAAACATTCTAGTGTCGCACATTTACATGCAACACTAAAATGCATGACAAAAAAAATTATGTGTTGCAAATTTTAGTATCGCACTTTAGTGTTGCATTTAAATGTGAGACACGAAAATGATTTGGACTCTGTCATGAACATGGTTGCTAAAATGTATTAAATCTTGCCGGAAAGGTAGCTTCGCAGAGCACCTGAAAAATCACCTTTTGACCTGTACTTGAAAATTTCCACCATCCTTATTCATGAGGTAGGGTCACGTAAACAGTATATTCAAAATTTGGGACAAAAATGTTGTAAACTGACCAAGTTATGAGTAAAAGTATGTGAGACACAAAAATTGAATTTTTGTGTTGCACATTTTAGTGTTGTATATTGAAGTGCAGCACTAAAATGTGTAACACATAAATGTATGTCGCAAATGTATGTGTTGCACTTAAATGTGACACATAAATTCTCGGCTCATGACTCATAAGTCAGATGTGGCCTCTGAAAAGCTGGTCGGATGACCGGTGGCATCCTCAGGGAGCAGCTCATTGCACCCCAACTGCTGCACAGATAGAGTGTGGATCAGGCAACCAAACGAGCAACAGGTTGACGTCTGGGGCAGAATGCAAGGCAAGGATGGCAGCTGAGGAGTCAGCAGCCATCCAAGGAAACCCGAAAGTGCAGGGGACGCTATACGAGGTAGGAGGTATGAGGAGCAGCAGCGGTGGCCAGGAACGGAGGGCCCATATAGGAGAGAAACAGGACAAAGGAGGTGGCACTGTAAGGCAATGAAAAGGAGCACATGAAGGGAGAATGGGAAGTATGGAGGGGTGGAGGGGGAGACAAGGAATGGGAGCAGGGACTGGAGGGAGGGATGCAATGGAAAGAGGAAATGAAAAGGGGATGGAAGGGACCAGAAAGAGGGAAGGAGGGAAAGAGAGAGCCCACCACAACATCTGAGCGCTGTAGGATCCAAGAAAGCAGAGGAGCAGCAGACTCTGGGCCCCAAGCAGCAAGCACACGAGCATTGATTTTGAAACGCTTGAAGCTGGGCAACGGAAGTGTTGAGTTTAAGTAGGGGATATTGGAGGAGCTATTTCCCCCCATTGAACCTTGGGATTTTAGATCTCCCATTCTGACTAGGCAGCGAACTATGGAACAAGTATGTTAACAGTGCAGCTGGGACTAGCTCAGACTAGGCAGCAAACTACACAGCAAGAACAGTTAGCAGTACAGTTCTGACCAGGCAGTGAACTATGCAACAAGTAATTTAACAATACAGTTCAGACTAGGCAGTGAACTACACAACAAGTACAGTTAGCAGTACAGTTCTGACAAGGCAGCGAACTATGGAACAAGTACAGTAACAGTGCAGCTGTGACTAGGCAGTGAATTATGGAACAAGTACATTAGACGTAATGTGTACAAGGACGTCTGATGGCAAGCTCAGATCCCCCATTATGCCATATTATCACATCATTGGTGGTATAGTGGACCAAAAGTACAAGACTGGAGAATATAGACCCACTCACCAGATATTGTTTTAGTAGTTTGATCAAAGATGATATGCAAGTTTACTTGAGGCCTTTTGGAGCATGAACCCTCCCGGAGCTTTCTTTTTTACCCTATAAGCACCTAGAGGGCCACACTGCCACACTGTGGTTTACTTGGTATAGTGGACCCCCACCCCCTTACACTGGCAGGTAGTGTCCCACAACCCCGCTGCCCCATCCCCAAACCAAGCTGGCAGCTGGCATAACGCACCACTCACCACCACAGCCAGTCACCTACTGAGCTCTCATTGAATGCTGTACTGTATTCAATATGCACTCATTGATTGACGGCTCACTGTCATTCAATGAGCATGTACTGACTACAGTACAGCGCTCATTGAGAGATCAGTCGGTGGCTGGCTGTGGTGGTGAGTGGTGGGCTGTGCCAGTCTCCATCTTGGTTTGGGAATGGGGGAGCGGGGTGGTGGAACACTGCCTGCCAGGATGGGGGTCCACCGTACCACCAGTGAAGTGATAATATGGCATAACGGTGGATTGGGGCTGGGGGGGGCTGCTAGATCACCAGGGAATTATAATACATAAGTATTTCTTGGGGCCATCGGGTATTGGGGAGGGGGGTCCACCAGTTTACCAGTGAAGGGGTTTATTGTACTATTTTATTATATTTACTTGTGATAGGTTTTTCCCTGATTCCTTGTATACTTTGCACATTGTATTTTGATTGTTGTTTCATTTGTGATGATTGTACATTGTTTGTTGTTATACTTTTTTTTTGTTAAGTGTGTCCTACAAGGGGCCTCCTTGTAAATGAGCTTGCTTAGTGGAGTTCTATCCCTTCACAATAAACTGAACTGATATGGAGGTAATCAGGGCTCAGGGATTGGAGTGGTCCTCTAGACCAACAGGGTATTATACCACATACTTAGTTTTTGGGGACATCGAGAAGGTGGGTCCGCTAGACCACCAGGATCCTTCTTTATTATAATGGGGGATCGGGGCTGGGAAGGGGGGACCACAGCACATTGCGAAAATAGGTCAACTCTCCCAGAGGAGAAATTTCTAAGTACCCTTCGATCAGCCCTGGCTGGTCTAATGGTACTTAGCATTTCTCCCTCTGGGAGAGTTCTGAGAATCCCACTTTTGGGGATGTGGCAGCTTGCATTTGCCTCATGCCCCCTAGCACCATGTCGCAGTCCATTTTGTGGCATATGGGCAATGCAAGCTCCATCTGGCTCAGGCAGCCTGCAGTTCATGCAGGCTGCCATTGAGAATCGCTTCCAGTGCATCGTCTGGCACAAGGGGCACTTTGCGCCATTCATTGTGGTGCAAGCCCCTTGTGCTGCACCTGGAGCTTTGAGAACTGGGCCCAAGATTTTCATTAAAAAGTAACATTCTATATCGCAGAAACTGCACAGGCTACTGTCACAAAACTTCCCACATATTGAGACCTTGCCACCTAGACAGCACATGCCAAATTTGGGGCTATTTCGTAGAATGCCGTCAAAGTGTAAAGTTAGGGGTTTAACACAGAAACTCTCTGTCAACC
Organism: Neoceratodus forsteri; assembly: GCA_016271365.2. Classification (NCBI taxonomy): domain Eukaryota; kingdom Metazoa; phylum Chordata; order Ceratodontiformes; family Ceratodontidae; genus Neoceratodus; species Neoceratodus forsteri. The sequence goes on from JADMNL010000027.1 coordinate 42,339,614, forward strand.
ATAACTGCACTGGTGCCACCAAACCACTATAATATATAAATATATATATTTTTTTATTCTTTGGTAACTGGGTAAGATCCACTAGGCACTATGCCTATTTTCAGGGGTGACCTGAGAGCACTGGGAGGTTAAGTGACTTGCTCAGGGTCAGCCAGTATACAAGTCACGGTTGTGAGAATCAAACCCAGGTCTGTGGGATGCACTAAGTGCATACACGTTTCATTACTCTAATCTCTAGGCTATATTGCTAGCCCAGTGTGACTACGAAACAAGTAAATCAATGGTGAGAAGAAAAAAAAATTAAACATTAAAAAAAGAACAATGTCCAAGGATGGTGGTTTATAAACTTAATAATCAGTTGTTTTTTTTCCTTTGGTAACCAGGTATGGCTTACTAGGCATGCACAAGTGCCTGTTTGCAGTGGCAACCTGGGAGCAGTGGGAAGATTAAGTAGCTTGCTCAGAGTCACACAGTATGCAAGTGGAGATCAAACTCATGGCTGCTGTTGTACCAAGCTCATTCACAGCTCATTACTCTAGCCTCTAGGCAATAATGCCAGCCCCAGTCATAGCAGCAGTAAATGTGTTTCTTAGGCATCCTTGCTCGGAGGCTCAGGGCACTGTACAAGGCATAACTGATAATCAAATGATGGCTACAATCCAAAACAGTACTGCACTTACATAAAATAAACAGCAGTAAACACATCTTTACAATGTACAGCATAAATAAAAACAAAATAAATAGAAACAGCAGCAACGCAGATGACAAAGATGTTGAATGGGACCATCAATGGTCCCCAAATCCCCGTCTAAAGAACTATGCCTTCAATCCCCTTTTATAGGCCTCCACTGAGAGGGGTCTCCCTCAGTGCTCTGGGAAGAGTGTTCCAAAGCAAAGAGCTGACAACCTCGAAAGCACAGTCTTCTTTAGGATTTAAACTGTGCACCAGGGACCGAGTGCAGACAGTGCAGTTCAGGCAGGAGCCGGGTCACATGACAGCCTCAAAAGGCCAGTCAGCAATCTGGCCACTGTGTTCTGCACCTTCTGCAAGCATTGTAGGATACGTCCAATGACCCTGAGGTATACCACATTACAGTAGTCCATCCGGGGCATCACAAATGCATGCACCAGTGTTGGCAAATCTTCGGGGGGGGGGGTGTAAAGGACTTAATTCAGCTGATGTTCCTAAAATGGTAAGAGCCACTCCAGACTACAGGTGACATCTGAGCCTCAAATGTCAGCCTCTCATCCATAATAATTCCTAGATTTTTTCACCTTTGCGGAAGCCAACAGCCTAAAAGACCCGAGCAAAAGCCCTGTCTCTCTTCTGGCTACCTCCTCAAGCTCCCCCCCCCCCATAACACAACTCATTCACCAGTACCTCCGTCTTTCCTTAATTGTTAGCCAACTAGATGCCATCTAATTCTAAATTTCTGTCAGGCAAAAATTTAATACCCCAAAAGTGTTAGGCATCCCAGGTGCAAATGACAAATACAATTGGCTATTGTTCATATAGTAGTGAAACTCCAGACTGAATAGCTGAATGATCCTTCCCAGGAGTAGCATGTACACTGCAGCCAACATAGGTGAGAGGACCGAACTTTGAGGCATGCCGCAAAGAAGGTGCATCGGGGATGATGAGAAAGTTCCCATCACCACCCTCTACATCCTATTCCTGAGATAGAACTCAAACCAGCAGATGATCATGCCAGTAAGACCTCTGGACTCCCTTAGATGATCCAACAGCAACCCATGGTCCACAGTGCCAAAGGCTAAAGAGAGATTGAAGAGAAAGAGAATTGACCATTCACCCCGATCCCTTGCCCTGAGAAGGTCATTATGCACCCTGACCAATGCCATCTCAGTGCTGTGTCTGGATCTGAAACCAAATTGGAGGGGCTCATAGATGTTATAAGCTGCAAGGTGTGCCTCAAGCAGTTCCACGACACTGGTTTGACAGCAAACCTGTCAACCGGTTGGACAGCAAACCCGTCGACCGGCTTTACAGCGATGGCACAAATGTCGATCGCGGTCTGCATTGTGCCATCAGGAATAGTGGTGTGTTTTCTGAGGGGGGATTTGCCCACCACAGCCCCCAGATCTTACTATAATCACCTCCATGGTGGAGGTGTTTTGGGGAGGGGGCGCAACACCCAGAGAAGCTGTGCCGTGGGTCCTGCCACTGTAGCGTGACCATTACAGCGACCTGTCATTTTGTCACTGTAAATGACCGGTCGCTGTAGTATTTTCACTGTAGCAAAGGTATACCACCTCAAAACCTGCAGCGTCACAACTTTCTCAGTTACCTGGCCAAAAAAGGTAGGTTAGAGACAGGACGATAATTTTCCAAAATGTCTGTGTCCAAAGATGGTTTCTTCAACAGGAGCCAAACCAGTGCATCTTTCAATGTGACTGGGAAGACCCCTTCTGATAAGGACCACTGAACTATTTCAGCAAACACTGGACCCAGTAGCTGCACACAGCTTGCACTAGTAATCACATGGGGCCAACTCTACTTCACAAAAAGTGGGCCGCAGCTCCGAGATAACCTCACAAACTGCTTCCATCGTAATTAGCCGAAACTCTCCCAGAGACAGTTGAGTGCATGTAAGAGGTGCAGTCCTGACACTGCTGGGTTGTGACAGTCTGCTTGGCGAGCTCCTGTCCTGAATAGAGAGAGACTGTCCAAGAAGAATTGAGCAAACACCTTGCACTTTGTTGATGAACCGGCTCTTAGCAGCTGCAGGCAGGTTGGATTAATAACCTGTCTACAGTACAGAACAGCTGAACAGGTCGATTCTTCCCAGCCACAATCTCCCTAGACAGGACTGCTACTTTCTTACAGGAGATTGCCTTTTGAAATTCATCAACATGAATCTTAAATACCAGCTTCTCATGCTGGGCCCTGGACCTCTTCCAATAGTGTTATAACCGCTGAGCCCTGATCTTCAGCTCCCTGAGCTCGGCATCAAACCATGGGGATCTCAAGTGTGATACCTGGGATAGTACACGAGTGGGTGCTACAGAGTGGAAGGCCCCAGTCATGACCCTTTTATGGGCCATGACCCCATTCTCCGAACCCATCTCTCTCAACCTGCTAGTGCCTCCAAGATACTATATTCAGTAAAGACTGCAGTCCTTCTGGCCTAAGCCTTCTTAAAGGGCAATAATGAATCATCTCCACAGGATGCGGATTACAGGGGGGGCCCTGAAAGAGAAATTCACTGTGCAGTGATCCAACCAACTGACCAGATCAATCTCCAGGTATGTTACAGGATCTTTACCATCAGTATATTTGCAACATAGCAGTATTAGAATAAACAATAGTTTTCAATGCAAGACTATACATTAGATGTTGTATATACGCAAGTTTTGTAAAATTTGCAAAGTTCAAATTTTTAGGTCTACTGTAGCTAATATGAGCAACCCTTTCATAACTAGCTCTGGTCAATAATTACTGTAACCAGTCATCAAAGGACCGGTTAAGTTTTTTCTAATTTCTTAAGACTGTGATGTTTGCAGTAATAAATACTGTATGTAGCCATAGTTTGTGACTTAAAGGTAGAGTTGATAATATATATTTTGTAATTCACTGTTTATTGGTCTTTAGAACAAGGCCATAACATAAACACAACAACTTTACAACAACTCGGGCACTTAGGGTGTTACTTCCATATATATGGTCTCATCGCAAGTACATAGGGTGCTGCACCCATGAACTAAATGTCCTTAGAATAACACATAAAATGTCATAAAAAGCAACTGTTGTGAATAAGAACCATTCCACTCTTTCAAATTCTCTTTGTGAGGTCCTCTTAAAAGAGATCTTTGGTGTTTGGGGGTGGGTACTGGGAATCAAAAATTTTTTTTGCAGCTTGACACTGCTTTAAATACATTACAAGCCATCTCAGATTTTCATCCATTTAGCTCAGAGAACCACTGTACCTCTTATTGGGGCCTATGCACTACTGGGCAAGAATTACACACCGGAGGCACATATCCTGCCCGCGTAACTCTGCACCTGCCCGTATTCTTCAATGGCCGCCACCTGTCCATGGCTCTGCCCCCAACCCCCAGTATGCAGGACTCCACAGAGTGGCCAGGGGTGGAGTTACAGACCCTGCTGGGCATCCAATCGGATGCCCGGAATGGGTCCCATAGTGGATCCCTTGCACAGTACAGCGCGGGTCCGGGTGCAGAAATACCAACCGCAGGCACCCGGATATGCACCACCAGTCCCCATCAGGCAGTGTGCACCCCTGTCCATGCTCAAGGCATGCGGTTCCTGCCCAGCACACAGACGGACCCCTGGCTGCATGCCCCCACCCCATCCCTTGTGCCACCCATCCCTGCCAGACATCGGTGGCCTGTCCTAAGTAGTCATCCCCCCACCAGCAGAACATAGCCCTATGGGCCATGACAGCCCCCCCACCACATACACACACACCCCTGGTGCCCGTCCCCAAATCTGTCAATCACCCCACCCAACACAGGGCAGCCCTGACCCCGGTACTGCAGTGCAAGTGCCCTACCACATGCCAGCCCCAGCATGGAGCTGAACATGACCCCCCCAACCATCACTACCCCATCCCCATTATGGCACCTCCACCCCATGCCAGGGCAACCATGCCTGGGACCCAGCCCAGTACAGTTCAGCAAGTCACCACCCACACCTCCAGCCCCAATCCCGAAGCTCCAGTTCCTTGATTGGTGGTCAGTGGTTCCCCCCAGCCCCTGCAGTACTGACAACACTACCTCCTGCCCCCCCGTACCTTCCCGTGGGTGTCGAGGCTTGGCACAGCCCACCACACACCTCCTTGGCACAAGAACATCAGAGTGAGGCTGGGCACCGCTATGTGGCGGCGTACCCCAGCATCACTTTGGAAGGCCGCGTTAAGGAGGTGTGTGGTGCTGTGCTGGCCATTCCCTTGGCTGCAGCACTGACAACACGGTACAGGGACTGGAGGTGGTTGTCAGTGCCATGATGGTGGGGTGAGGGGCAAGGATTTCAATGGCCCTGCTGCGGTGTTGAGGTTGGACAGCTGCCAATGGGGCACACCAGTGTGTCGGGGGTTCTACACAGGGGTCGGGCTGTCATGGTCCAGGTGGGGGGGTTTGTGGAGTTACCAGGGTCGAGCAGGCGGGTGTTGGGGGTAGTTTGGCCTGTAGGAACTGGGTGTCCGGTCCACCACAGGATGCGGATCCACCACACCAGAACCCTATGTGCCATCAGAGCGGCCACTTGCTTGGTCAGCTGCCGCAGCCCATCCTTATTGCCTAGTGTGCCGAGACAGCAAGGGGGGCTGTATCCTGGTCCCACCTCGAATGGCAGGTCATGTCCATGGGGGTGCATAGTGTGTTACAGCAGGGTCCAGGCTGCCATAACCTGCTCCAACATGTGCCCCCCTGCAGATGGCACTATGTGCCTTGGTGTATGGTGCAAAGTGTCGGCCCACCTCTCACCCATCCCCTGGTGCACTGCTGTCCACGCGGCCAGGGGATCGGGTGTGTTGGGGCTGCAGGCCTGGTTAGTGCATGCCACGGGGGGGGTGCAATGGGTGCGGAGTGGACCACAGCTCTGCATCACGTAGGCACTCTGCACCATTGTGCATAGGCCCCAATGAGTGTACAGATGTTGTCTCATGCACCATACTCAACTTTCCTATTCCGCTGCCTCCCGCTGTCAACTGCCACTCACTGCTCACCATTCTGCTCTGCATTTGCCTGCCTCTAATATATGCCACTCTGCTTTTGAAATTACTTAAGAAAATAAAAAAAAAGCCTCTCTAAATTTTGTTTTTTAAAACAAACAGTGGGAAACTTAGTTTCATCAGCTGATGCCCGATACTATATCAGAACGACATCCACACTGTACCATTTTTCAGTATTACTCAACTGCCTCATAATATCTTAATATGTATACTTGGTTGTGCTTTTTACTACATAAGGCTATTATATCTTGCTGTTTGGGCTGACAGAACCACTTAACTTTGCTTCGAAGTCCTCTTGCTCAAACAGCATACAATATCATTCTTATGCAGTAAGAAACACACACAAATATACTAACATATAAACCATAGAACTTGACAGCAGAAGAAGGCCAATTGGTCTGTCTACAAACCATAATACAAAATGGGTAATGATGTTGAAAGTCCTTTAAGCAGAGCCCCTTTGAAGGTGTTCTATAATCATCCAAAAGAACCAAAGCTGGGAGCTCAAATATTCATTCAAATACTTTCACTCAATCATTGGTTCATAACTCTCTTATTTTGATAAAAATCCCCTACGTTTCGTTCCTTTGAGCTTGTTCACGGGGCATTCGGAATCTGTATCAAGTACAAAAAATGCAATCACATTTTCATTTACTTATTAGTTTTTCATCACATCTCTTTTTATACTTTTATATTAAAGGACACATTTCGCTTATTTACCATCAGTATTTCAATTGCTTTTTCTTGTTGTTGTAGAATAGTACCTATTCCTATAGTATTCTCTCTAAAAACGTAAAAAATAATATTTTACAGAAACACTTTCATACAACATAGTAATCCCACCTAACAATTGGTCTGTCTAGTCTGTTGTTATCACCTGCAGAAAACAGTGAGCAACAGTTCCTACTAAGCAATGTTTTGATAGACCAGAAGTCATTGATCTAGATTTGTCAAAATTGAGATGCAGTGCTTCCGGCAGTTTTACTGCTGCAACTGCATCCCTATAAATGCACCAGAATGTTTGTGGTCCATTTTCAAACATTCAGATGCATTTATGACACTTTACGGCAAATAAACTGTTGCATGTGTCAGAATTTTGGTGCATGTGTTTTTATAGATGCACATCTTGCAATAATTAGCAAGAAGTTCGACCACCTTATTTCGTGGTCTAACAGTCATGATGCACGTAGTGCAGTTATAGCAAAATTGTGCCACAGGCATTTGAAATTCAGGTCATCACCATTTTTCATTATTATTTTTTTAATTAAACAATTTGTTCATTTTTTTGTGCCAGTATTTAATGCTAAGCTGCCCATCACTGAAACTGCAGCAACTACAATAATTCTGGAAATACAGTATCAACACTTTACAAATTCAGAGGCTGCATAGCATAGTGGTTAAGAGCACTGAGCTGCAAACCTGGAGAACTGGGTTTGAATCCTACTACTACCACTTCCATACTGTGTAACCATGAGCAAGTCACTTAACTTCCCTGTGCTCTGAGAACACACTTGGAAACAAGTTTTGGCTTAGTGTGTCTTTCCTGGTCAAAAATTGTACAAAAAAAAATTAAGGTTTTTGCTAGGCAACACAATTTTATTTCCATGTAGTACCTTATACCAGTCGACTCCAGGCATTTAAGAATACATAAAGAAGAAGAATCAGCATTTATATAGCACTTTTCATACTTTCAAAGCGCTCTTACAAGCAATGCTAGACTGGTAGTGAAGTGACTGAATGTGTGGTGACGGCCATATCGCACATCATCACCCACACACAGCCTGGATAATTGCATGAACCAGTTTATGGGAAGGGGAATGTTGGCCAGGACACCGGGAATGTTCCCTACTCTTTGTGAAGAGTGCCCTGGGTTCTTTTACTTCCACCTGGACACCTACCAGGACAACACCAGGATGGGTAGAAGGGACCTCGGTTTAACGTCTCATCCGAAGGACGGCACACCCCAGCAGTACAGCACCCCCCAATACTGCACTCAGATGCCAGCGATTTTTAGGTGCAAGTCCAATCCCAGTGTGGGACGAGAACCCACGACCTTCAGGTCCAGAGGCGGATGTGCTACCAACTGAGCCACGCTGACATATAAAGCAGGCTGTCCTGGTGGCATAGAGGACTGAGACACTGTGCGCCTTATCTCTCACCGTGCCAGTGACCCACGTTTGTGATTGAGCTTGGGTCTCTGGGGGTTAGCCGGGTGAAGGAGGCTGGGAGTGGATCAAGCAGTTGAAGGGGAGCTGTGGTTCTGAGACACATGCACAGCAGCACCACATGCATGCATAGCCCATGCTGCTGTGGCTGGGAAGAAAATGGAAAAGGTTGGCTCGAGCTATAAGAAGTCCTACCCACCGACCCTCTGCCCCACACTGCTGCCTGACTGGGAGCCTCCCAATGGTGGATATGTGTTTCCGAATGGGGGAGGACAGACCTCCCCCACCTGGCCATGCCATGGGGGGCAATCCGCAGGAGTCTCAGGAGATCCCGGTCACGGTTCAGGCAGAACACCAGATGGAACAGGCAGAGACAGAACTGATAAGATGACCGGGCAGACCAAGGGAGAAAAACTTACATGGAAAAAAAAGAATACATAATAAAAGAGACAATACATATTATGGAAATGAACCCATGACACACAAATAAATAAATAAATAGTGAGGTAAACTACAGAAGCAAAGTCACCGCTGGAATGCATACATGGAAACTGATATTGCAAGTTGCTAAAATGCCTGTTGAAAAAGATGGGTTTTTCAGATCCTTTCTAAATGTTGCCACCAAGGGAACAGTTCAAAGGTCAATGACTGGGGGCATTCCAGACTGTTAGCACAGCTACCAGCAAAGCCTTATCACCTGATTGTTTTGCTCTCGATTTCAGAATGGTCAGCAGACTTCCCATGGTAGTGCAGAGGGGATAGCTCATGGCATAGAAAACCAACAAAGCTTAAAAGTACTCAGAACCAAGTACGCGCAGGGCTTTGTAGGTGAACAAAGAAACTTTAAAGGTGGTATACCACTGCACTGGCAGCAGCATTGATTATGTCATTTAAAAAGATACTGTCAACCCCTTTAGGTCTTAGAGAGTCTCTTGTCTAAAAAAAGCATGTGATGATAGCTGACATTCTGTAGAATTTACTGATGCAGCTGGTTGTTTGATTCTGATTCCTTTATTTCTTTTTAAAAGTGAATTACAGGCTTCCCACCATGCTGTTCTTACTACACAAAAACATGTTTGTTTACAGTCCTTTTCATTTCCCACTGCATCTTTTCTGGACGAGGGAACAAGGCTGTGTTGCTGCTCCACTCCGTAGTCCTGCTCTGTGCCAAACATTGTTTTATTTACAGGGGGGGTATCATTTTATAGTTTTACACTGCTCATGCCTTCCATTCAGTGTGCTGAATAGCACTGTTGTTATCTGAGTTTTCAGCAAGGGTCCTGCTCATTATTTGATAGAGCTGCTGAAGTCAGAGGCTGGAGAGCTGAGTGCTTATGAGTAAGCAAATGGCCGTGCGTGTGTGTGTTGGTGGTCTAAAAACACTTTTGTACCCAGAGTGTTTGTGGAGCTGTAAGTGCAGTGTCCACTTCTTCGCTTGCATTTATGAAGCTCAAACTAATGCAGTTATTGTTGCAGTATAGCAGCTAGTCAGGCTGTTTAAAATATAGAAACAGAAACACAGAATGCGACGGCAGATAAGAACTGCTTGGTCCACCCAGTCTGCTAATTTTTTTCCTACCTACAGTATCACTGCAGATCTTAATCGGTCTCTGGCTCCTTCTCCCTTCCTCCCTCCCTTCCTGTCCAGTATAATACCCTTATGCTTATCCCATTCATTCTCGAACCCTACCACTGTCTTCACCTCCACCACCTTTGGTGAAAGGCTGTTCCAGGCATCCACCACTTTTTCTGTGAAGAAGTACTTTCTCACATCTGTCCTTAATCTATCCCCCTTCAGCTTCATAGCGAGTACCCTAGTTCCGGAGTTCCATTTTTTCCAAAAATACTTCCCTCCTGTACCTTGTTTACCCCCGTGAGGTATTTAAAGGTCTCTATCATATCCTTCTCTCCCTCTTCTCTTCCAGGGAGTACACACTGAAGTCCTTTCATCTCGCATTGTAGGGCTTTTAGTGCAGACCCTGCACCATTTTAGTTGCCCTCCTCTGAACTGCCACAGTACTCAAGGTGGGGTCTTAACAGGGATCTACACGGGGCATTACCATCTCCCTCTTTCTGCTTGTGATACCCTTCCCTATGCACTGCAGCATCCTACTAGCCCTCCCAACTGCTTTGTTGTAGTGCCTGGCCACCTTTACCTCATCCGATATGATTACCCACAGGTCCCTTTCCTGCTTGGACATCATCAATATTACTCCACGCATTTTGTACACTGCCCCTGGGTTTCTGTGCTCTAAGTGCCGTATTTTGTACTTTTTTGCATTGAAGCCCGACTGCCATATGCTTGACCACTCCTTGAGTTTTCTGAGTGTAGCACCCAGACACCATGTCCTAATGGGCTACGTACCCCTGCCTTGTAGGCCTAATCAAGGTTGAGGGGCCTGGGTTCCTATTTCTGATATAACAATGGTTCTTTCCCATACAGCACATTATTTTCGCACTGCCTCCACCCAGAGTATACTTTCAGTGGGTCTAATAATTACATGGTACTACCCCCTGGGATGCTGTACCCACCCACATTATCGCATTGTCACCCCACACGTGGACAGCATTAACCCAAAACCACATACTGTTGAATTAAAGGCTCACTCTAATAATATGCTCACATACAAGATTTATAAACATGGTTAACCAGCAATTTATTCACAAGGGGTGAGGGTTAGAAATGGGTACATTGTAAGAAGAGGTTAAACAATCGGTTTTGATTGGCATCAGATAAATAAGTAGTTAAATTTGAATCAGATGATCTGCAATGGAAAATAATCATTTTGCATTTTAAACTCAGTTATTTCTAGCCACCCACAAACCTTCTGATGGATTCAGTATGGATACTATCTAACTATCTAGCTGCACAATTAATTCTTTGTTAACCACATATTGTTTGCTCACACTGGTACCCGTCCCCAGTCTATGATAGCACCCCACAATTATACATTCCTGGGTACCCAGTACTAAGTTCACTGACCTACGCAGCCAGTATAGTGTTATGCTTGTGTAACTGTTAGTTTGGGTTGTGGCCATTCACACTCTATTCCAGAGGAATTACCACCCTGTAGGGGTATGAAGCAAGGAACTCTCAGAGAGGGTTCTGCCCCTAGAGATGCCACGGGACAGTTCCCATGGCTAAAGGTACCTTAGGAATCCCCCTCATGAGAGAGCGCTGTCGCTGGAGGAGGAGGGGAGGATGGTGGGGGCAAAGACAAAATGTTTCACAGTGAGGCTGAGAGGAACTGCTTATATAGCTCAGGAAGTGAGAGTGGCTGGCTGCTTGGCCACCAAATTACAGGCAAGCCTTTCAATTCACTGACCTACACAGCCAGTATAGTGTTATGCTTGTGTAACTATGTTAGTTTTGGTTGTGGCCATTCACACTATTCCATAGAATTACCACCCTGTAGGGGTATAAAGCAAGGAACTCTCGGAGAGGGTTCCACCCCTAGAGGTGCCACAGGATGGTTCCCATGGCTAAAGGTACCTTAGAAATCCCCAAAAGAAATGTAGTATCATCCCCACAGGAGGCAACAGGATGCTTATGAGCAAGCAGTAACAGTGGCGTAGAGGCAGTAACTGGAATATAGTAGCAGAGGAGAATAGTGATGGCTTGTATTGAGAGAAAGGGATCCCCAAAGGAGAGCGGGAACGGCAGTACATCCTCCACCTCCATCCAACAACGGAACCTACCTAAGGAAACTAGGGGAAAACTATGCTAAGTGTTATGACCTGAGGCAACGGAGGAGAGAAAAAAACCCTATGAGGAGGAAATCTCTGGGGATCCAAGGCCTAGGTCACCTTCCCTCCAGGCTTATGAAAATGTATTTAGTGATGGCTCTGCAGCTGCAATTTGGAAAACCCAATTAAAAGGAGGTGGAAAATATTCCAATTTGGAGGAAGGCTCTCACTCAAACCCTCTAGCAGGAACGTCTTGGAAGGTTGCAAGAAAACTCTGCAACAATACGAGCATCCAAGACACAGGAGGAGAGCAACAACTGCTGAGGCACTCACCTGGCCTACCCACCCTAAATCAAGCCAGGTGAACCAGAGGCAGTCGTGGGGAGAATGCAGTGAAGGTGCCTTGCTAGGGAAACCACTAAAGTTAATGGACAACCATTATAGTGGAACACTAGAGCCGAAGGAGATCGTCGTAACCACCCTTCACTGCTAGTCTTAAAATTCTACACCAGGAGCTGCTGCTGTGTAGCAGGCAGCTAAAGCCAAGCTCAGGGTGAGGACATTCCCAGCTATGGGCCACCTGAGAAGGATCCCACCCCAAGTTGGACACGCTCAATGATGCGGACTAAATGCAGAGCCAGACTGTTGGCTGCAGGAACCTGCGCTAGATTAGAATGGCTGGCATGCCCCAGAATTGATTGAGAGCTGTAAAGCTGGTGAGCTGAATGAGCATGGCATGCTGAGATCATAAGGAGCATTGAGTGCTGAGACCTTGCAAGGTCGGATGCAGATTGAGAGCAGTAGAATCCCAGGCGAAGCAGAGGGGATGGCACTAGGCATAAAGCAATGGTTTGCATAAGCAAGGAGCAATGGTTGCATAAGCAATTGGGGACCTGATAGGTCAGTAAGCAGTAGTAGTAATAGGTGGACCCGCATAACAACTGTATAGCAAGTAAACAGCACTGAGTTAGGAGCAAGCCAGCCAGACATGAATAGCCAAATCAAGGTGACAAACTGAGGATTTTCAGCGGCGAAGACAGGATTTAGAACAAAATTAATTAACCACATAGGCCACGGCCCCCCAAACACCTCCCAGTCCCCACCATAGGACAAACAAGGAAGCGATGAATGGCAGAGAAGAAAAAATTATTCACCTTAGTAATGTTGTTTCTTCTAATGGAGTCTTGCTGTATTCTGACAAATTGCAGTGAGGTCCAATCTTTGAACTGCCCTGGAGATGAAAGAGTTAACTTTCCATGCCAGGCATGGAATGCTGAGCTCGAGCTCAGTTGAGACTCTGTCTGTTGCTGTTTGAACTCAAATAGTCAGATCTTTACGAGCTATACTCACTGAGTGCCCTGTGTGGAAGCTGTAAATCTACACTAACCAACTGGCTTCTAAATGTAATAAAGATTTTTTGGTCCCAAAACAAAGACTCAAGTCAGGAAATCCAAAAAATGAAACAAACACAACACCCACTCACCCAAAGTAAAGGGGTGATAAATAAAGGGTGGGGCACCTCTTGAGTGCCAACACTGCTACTGCCCACCCACATCCCAAAACAAAGGTTCTGAGAGGGGAGACGCGGGGAGGTCAGAATACAGCAAGACTCCATTAGAAGAAACAACATTACTAAGGTGAGTAATTTTTTCTTCAAACATCATGAAGTCTTGCTGTATTCTGACAAATTGCAGACTACCAAGCAGTACCTCCATGGAGGAGGGACAGAACCTACCTAGGAAATGGGCTCTGGAGCACTGCTGTGCCAAACCGAGCATCACTCCTAGCCTGGATATCCAGAGAGTAATGCTTGGTAAAAGTGAACTGTTTTCCAGGTAGCTACTTGACATATCTCTAAGATAGGAATATCCCTGGCAGCAGCCAGGGAAGCAGCTGTACCTCTGGTAGAGTGAGCCCTCAGGCCTGAGGGTGGAGTCCTGCCTAGTTTTTCATAGCAAAATTGAATGCAAGAGACAATCCACCTGCCAATAGATCTCTTAGTGGCAGGTTTTCCCTTACCAACCTCACCATAAGTGAGGAACAGTTGGAGGGAGTCAAACCTGTGACCCTTGGTACACTCTATGTAGTAGCTAAGGGCCCTTTTCACATCCAAACTGTGCAGCCTCCTCTCCCCAGAGGAGGAATGGTCAGTGAAGAAAACAGGAAGAGACAGACTGGTTAAGGTGGAAGTCTGAAACCACCTTAAGTAAAAACTTCCTGTTAGTCCTGAGGACCACCTTATCTCTATGGAAAGAGATAAAATCAGGCTTCACTGACAGGGCTTGTAACTTGCTTATGCGCCTGGCAGAAGTGATAGCCACCAAGAAAACAGTTTTCCAAGTCAAGTACTTAAGCTCTGCTGAGGACAAAGGCTCAAAAGGGGTTGCATAAGCTGGGTAATGCAAACATTAAAGTCCCAAACAGGGGCAGGGTCCCTGAATGGAGGACTGGTATGAAGCAATCCCTTGAAAAATTTTGAGAATACAGGATGAGCTGAAAGGGAAGAAGGCTTACCTGCTGAGAGGAAAGCAGAGACAACTGCCAGGTGCACTCTTAGTGTAGCTGGTCTGAGTCCCAAGCTATTAAGATGAACCATATAGTCAAGGACTGTGGGCAGGCCAGCAGACTCTGGAGAAATATGCTTCCCAGAGCACCATATAGAGAATCTTTTCCATTTGGAGTTGTGTTTCTGATGGAAGGCTTCCGAGAAGCCTTTAGGATATCCATAACACTGAGAGAGGTGCAAATCAGCAAACTCTAACTCTTCAAGAGCCAGGCCTTGAGATTGAGAGATTTGAGATTCGGATACCAAACCCTCCCCTGAGCACATGTTAACAGGTTGTGATTCCTGGGAAGAAGGGGAAGGGGAAGGTGGACTGTTAAGGACAACAGGAGAGGGTACCAGAGCTGTCTGGTCCAGTCTGGAGCAATCAGAATCACCTTGCAAGGTTGAGACCTGATTTTGACTAACACCTTGAACAGGAGAGGGAAGGGGGGAAAAGCACACAGGAACTTCCCTTCCCAATTGAGAACTAGGGCATCCAGGGGGACTGAGCCCAACACTGGGGGCCTGCAGCAAAAGAGAGGAAGTTGGTGATTGTCTGGGGCTGCAAAAAGATCCATCTGTGGGATGCCCCGTCTGAAGAAGATCACCTTCAAAATCAGGGGATCCAGGGACCATTCGTGATGGCCCTGAGATATCCTGCTGAGAGCATCTGCCAGGACATTGTCCTTGCCTGGGAGGTGTACTGCTGTAAGAGTGGTGTTCAGGGAATAGGCCAGAGACCATAACCTCATTGCCTCTGTGCACAAGGCCGTAGACCGAGTGCCCCCTTGCTTGTTGATATACCACATTGTGGTGGTATTGTCTGTCCTGATCTGAACTACTTTGTTCTGAACAGACTTGGAAAAAACTTGAAGTGCTAGAAACACTGCTCTGAGTTCTAAAAGATTGATGTGAAACAGAGATTCCTGAGGAGACCACAACCCTTGGGTGGTCAGGTCTCCCAAGTGGGCTCCCACCCCAAGAGGAGGCATCTGTAGTAAGGATTAGAGAGTGAGACTGAGTGACAAAGGAACTCCTGTCTTGGATGTCCTGATCTTGCCACCACTGTAATGCCTGGATCAGGATTGAGTCACTGGAATCAGTTTGGTCAGAGGGTCCTTTTCTGAAACAAAAGGCTCTCAAGTGGAACTGAATGTCCCTCATCTGAAATTTTGCTCCCTGCACCACTGCTGTAGAAGCAGCCATGTGCCCCAGGAGCTGTAGAAAATGCCTTGCTGGTCGAGACACCTGGAGGGTGAATGAAGAGGCCAGTGAAATAAGGGTCCTTGCCCTGACCAGGGGAAGGAAGGCTCTTGCCTTTACTGTATGTAGCTCTGCGCCTATGAAGGTGAGGAGCTGTACAGGCTCTAGAACTGACTTTGAAAGATTCAGAAGGAAACCTAGAGAAGTAAGCAGTTGCTGAGTTATCTGTAGGTGTAACTTGACTTGGTCTGGGGACTGGCCTACTATGAGCCAGTCGTCCAGGTATGGGAAGATGGAAATCCTTTTTCTTCTTAGGAAGGCAACTACTACTGCCAGGCATTTTGTGAACACCCTTGGAGCAGAGGTTAGGCCGAAGGGCATTGCTCTGAATTGGTAGTGGCCTGAGGGTAGCTCAAACCTGAGGTATTTTCGATGGGAGCTTCTGATGAGAATATGGAAATAGGCATCCTTGAGGTCCAGGGAGACTAGCCAGTCCCCTGGCCTTAAAGAGGGTAGAATTATTCCCAGAGTCACCATTTTGAACTTTGGCTTTAAAAGGTGCTTGTTTAAATATCTGAGATCCAGGATGGGCCGCCATTCTCCTGTCTTTTGGGGGTGAGGAAGTACCTGGAGTACAATCCTTTCCCTTTGTGTAGGGGTGGAACCCTTTCTATAGCTCTGAGAGCCAAGAGGGAAGAGACCTCTGCCTCTAGGGCAAGTGCCTCTGAAGGATTTGCAGGTGGAAAGGATCTGGTTCTCATCTTTGGAAATTTTTTGAAGCTGAGAACCAGTCCCTGGCTTACTACTTCCAGGACCCATTTGTCTGATGTTAAAGACATCCAGTCCTGGACAAAGTAAGTCAGCCTTCCCACTACAGGTAGTGGAGAATCGGCCCTGGCAAACCCATCAGGGTGCCTGTTTGGCAGGGGCTTTAGGCTGAGGGGTGGAAGCAGGCCTGCTTGTACCCAGTCTGCCTCTCCCTCTAAATAACCCCCTATGAGCATAGGCAGAAGAGGAGGCCTGGGCTTGGTAGAAAGGCCTATGAAAAGGCCTGCCCCTGCCCCTGGGATGCTGCCTCTGAGGAGTGGCTTTCCTTTCCTTGGCCTGAGCACTCCTGTAGGTGGTCCTGTACTCATCCATTTTCTTCATGTAGTTCTCAGTTTGCTCCCCAAGCAGAGAATTACCCACAACAAGAAAATCCATGGCCTTAGTCTGGGTATCCTGAGACAGGCTAGTACATCTGAGCCAAGCCATCCTACGAAGGGCCACAGATGTAGCCATGACTCTAGAAGAAACATCATTGGAGTCCACTGCAGCATGGAATTGCACCTTGGATGCCTCAATACCATCTGCAGCCACCTGCTCCAGCTCCTTGGCAAGCTGGACAGGGACCTGTTTAGCTAAAGCCATTACAGTGTCCCATCTAGATTTCTGATATCTAGCTGTATAGGCCATATAATTAGCCTGCCTGAGTACCAAGGATGCTGCCATGTACTGTTTCTTTGCCATGGCATCAGTCCTCCTGGAGTCCTTATCTTGGGGGTGTGAAGCCAAGGGTATATTTGCCTTATCACAGGCTGCAGCCTGCACTACCCCAACATGGCTGCATTGCTGGGTAAGGAACTCCGTATCTGAGCCTGAGAGAGTATACCTCTTGTCCATTCTCATATCCACAGGAGGTATAGAATTAGGAGTCTTTAAAATTTTCATTGTCTGTTTCCCAAAGGACTTATGAAGGGGAATAGACAGCCTCCTGGATTCTGGGATATCCATCATTTCAACATAGTCAGGCTCCTCCTGGTCATCCACAGTTTCTTCCCTAGGAAGCTGAAGAGTTTCAGCCACTTTCTTGTAAAACATGAAATGGGAAGGGGACTCAGAAAGCCTAGGAGGAGACACTCCTGAAGGTCTGTCTTTGGGAGATGTCTGGGTCAATGGGCACATCCAGACTTTCATAATCACACTCACTTTCCTCATTCTCTCCTTCCTCCTCCTCCGGTTCATAAAATTCACTACATCATAATCCGGAGCAGTGGAACCGGCGGCGAACCGGCGCCTTCAAATGGTGCCAGTTCGGTCGGAACCGGGGATAGCGACTGAATAATTTTTATCGCTTTGGCTATTTCATCAGCGGTCGGAGAAAAACTTTGGATCCACACCGGCTGATTTATCCCTTCTTGTTCTCTTAACCAAAACCGACTCCTCAGAATCTGTTCTCATTTTGCCCGAAGAAGTTTCGCCCTGGTCAGAGGGCACTCCTGGTTCGGTTGGAACCGAACCGGGCTGGCCATCCGGGTCAGCGGACTTCTTGGCCTCCCTTTCCCTGAGCCTACCAACTCTTTTTCAGGGTAGCTGCAGGAAAATTTTTACAAATCTGGCAGTCTGAATCGAGGTGGTCAAACCCCAGACAATAAACACAGGTGGTGTGGGGATCAGTCTTAGCAAAGACTCCCCCCCACACACTACAGTGTTAAAACCCAGTGGGCCCGGTTTTTCTTTTGGGTTTCTCAGACATGGCCAGTCCTAACAAAAACTTACCCTTTTTTCGGCAATCCGCCAGGCAAGACACCCTTATCAGTTCCTGACCGTGTTACGGGTCGTGGAAAAAAACACAATAAAGTCCGTTTTTTTTAGAACCGATAAGAACCGGTAACCACACTCTAAAAGCAGAATAACATTTTTTTTAAAACAACCTGATCGGTTCAAACCGAACCGATCCCACATTTACAAGTTCCACACAGAACAACAACAAAAATAAGCCTATCTAGTACTCACGAAACCACAGACAGAGACTGAACCAATGGGTTACGGTTTAAATTCGGTCAGAAACTGAGAAAATCGGTACTTTAACCAACAAATTGAACCGAGCAAAGGAGAAATCTCCGGAGCGACTGTTCAGTGAGGCGGAGTAAAGAATCTGACGGTTTGAGTTCAAACAGCAACAGAGAGTCTCAACCGAGCTCGAGCTCAGCGTTCCATGCCTGGCATGGAAAGTTAACTCTTTCATCTCCAGGGCAGTTCGAAGGTTGGACCTCACTGCAATTTGTCAGAATACAGCAAGACTTCATGTTGTTTGAACCACATGCAGATATAAAAGCTAGTTTAATAGCCTCAGCAGGAGCTTCAGCTAGCCTCAGAGTAAACAAGGTAGAACAGGAATGGGTGTAAACAATGCAGCAGCAGGAAGCAAGTGGGCCTGTACAGCAGTAGTTAAATGAGTACAGTGTGAAAACACAGGCACTGGGTACAATAGTAATTAAAGTAAACAGTCAGCAGCAGTGGCTGAAGTTGTAGGTAGCTGAAAGCAGTAGCATGAGCTCTGAGTAGGTTTGCAGTTGCAGTGCAGTAAATTGAGAGTTGCAACTGAAAGCAACCAGAATGAGCTCTGTAGTAGCAGTATGCTAGGAGTTTTAAAAATAAAAGCCCCCCCCCCCCCCAAAAGAGGAAACCAAAACAGAAAACAGGGAAAGGCCCAAAAAGAAACAAAACACAGGGAAGCATAGAGCCGGAGGAGACAAACCAGAAGCAGGAAAACAAACTGAAGTCCAGCAGAGACACACAGAAACAGCAGGCGGGGGGGGTGTTAGGCCCCAGGCAGCTCAGAAGACAAACCAACATAGCCTCCAGCTGCAAAGACAAACTGCTTCACAGTGAGGCTGATAGGAACTGCTTATATAGCTCAGGAAGTGGGAGTGGCTGGCTGCTTGGCCACCAAATTACAGGCAAGCCTTTCAATTATTAGTTGCAGGCCTGATAAGGTGCAGCTGGTTGGCCAGCATTGGGGCCCTTAAAAGAAAATCAGATTAGCCTTTATATTTCTGTAACCCCTGGGCGGCACCATCCCCCAGTGTTACACCCATGCCTACTGCCCTGGACATAGGCTAAGGGGTTTGGGTTCGTTAGCTAATAACATTTTTTAAAAACCTTTGTGCAGTGCCTCCACTCAGGGTGCTTTACGTGGGTGAAATGGTACTGGGTGTAGCCCCCTGAGCTGCTAAACCACCCACGGTGACCAGTTACCTTCCCCGACATGCCCCAAGACACGGCTTCCCACATTCCAACATTTTGAATTAAAGGCTTTCTCTAATAATATGCTCACACAGGATTTCAAACAACAAATAACAAGGGCCCCGATATTCAAAAGGGTTGCACCATGCGCAACCCACTGATGCGCCCCGGCGCGATATTCAAAAGGGAAAAGTGCCTGGCACAAATCCCGATGCGCCGGAGCGCATCAGTAATGTATGCGGCGCAGGTGGGAGGGCATGCCCATGCATACTCTGCACAGCCCGATATTCAGCCCAGGATGTGTGGAGCCATGCATGCGCAACCCCTTCCTGCACCAGCACAAAGTTGATCCAAAAAAAAAGAGGAACAACGGATAGCCACCCAAAGATGAGCTGCTGCATTGCAGGGTGCAACACGGCAGCTGCCACCTGTGGGTGGCCACCCGAGCTCCGGCTGCACCTCCATGGTGGTGCCCTCCCCCATGCCCGATTGCGGGCATCAGTAAAGAAAGAATTAATCCTATATCCCTAGTGGTCCAGTGGACCGCTGCCCGCCCGATCGCTGGCTAAATTAAAAAAGAAACCTCAATCCCCGGTGGTCCAGTGAACCTGTCTGCCTGATCGTGGGCTGAATTAAAATAAAAAGTAACCTCAATCCCTGGTGGTCCAGTGGACCTGTCCGCCCGATCGCGGGCTGAATTAAAATAAAAAGTAACCCCAATCCCTGGTGGTCCAGTGGACCTGTCTGCCTGATCGCGGGATGAATTAAAATAAAAAGTAACCCCAACCTCTGGTGGTCCAGTGGACCTGTCCACCCGATCGCAGGTGGGGGGGCATGCCCATGCATACTCTGCACAGCCCGATATTCAGCCCAGGATGTGTGGAGCCATGCATGCACAACCCCTTCCTGCACCAGCACAAAGTTGATCCAAAAAAAAAGAGGAACAATGGATAGCCACCCAAAGGTGAGCTGCTGCATTGCAGGGCGCAACACGGCAGCTGCCACCTGTGGGTGGCCACCCGAGCTGCACATCCCCCTGCTCCACTCTGGCCACTGGCGCTGGCGCAGTGCCACTGCACCATGTGCAGTGCGGGTTGCCAGGGTATGATATTCAATGTTGCTGAGCCATGGCGCAGCTCCGTTGAATATCGCCCAGTCAACACCCCTGCACAGCCAAGTTGAGCTGTGCCCAGGCTTGCGCCACAGCCTTTACACCTGTGTTATGTGAACTGCACTGGCTGCCTGTCAGGTGGAGAGTGCTCTTCAAGGTGGGGTTTCTCACCTATGAGGCCCTACACGGACAGGGCCCTGGTTACCTGTTAGATCTCCTGATACCATCCTCCTCCTCCCGCAATCTCCGTTCTTCTGATGCCAACCTCCTAACTGTTCCAAGAGCGAGGTTAAAATCTGCGGGTGACCGAGCATTCAGTGTCGCCGCCTCCCGCTTTTTGGAATTCACTCCCAGTTGCAGTTAGGAAGGCCCCGAACCTTATTACCTTTAAGATCTGCCTTAAGACTTACCTATTCTCACATGCTTTTGGGGTTTGATTATGTTTATGTATATGTGTTTTACTCTTATGTATTTATATGGCATGAAATGCTATAATTTCTTCTCTATTTCTCCTTTTTATTGTGCGGCGTCCAGAGCCTTCGGGATTGGGCGTCTTTTTAAATAAATGCGACTTGACTTGACTTGACTTGACAGCCTGGCGCAGTTTGAATATATGGGCCTAGATGTTTATTTTGGGGGGAATAAAGGAGCTAGGAAAGGGAAACAGGAGGAGTAGAGGTTATCTTGCCATATTTACACATGCACAGAGATCATTTTGGATTTTGCTGGTGAACCCTCCAACTGGGTGGCTACATATTAACAGGCAGACATAAATCACATTTTGCCATTCGACTTAAGACATCCAGAGTCCTGGCTATCTAGCTGCTGATAAATCAGATGTTAAACATAATTATTAATAATACCCACACCGGTACCAGTCCCAGATACAGCAGAAACCCCGCAATCTCATACCATACTGGTTAAACAGATACTGCAGTCCAAGATGTTGCAGGCCTGATGGAGTTACAGCTGGTTGAGGTGGCCGGCTATTAATTTGAGGGTGGGCGCAACTTGGAACCAGATTTTTGTAAAGCAGCAAATTACTATTTACAACCACAGCAGGGATTGCCCTGCACTTGCAGACAAATCAGGGATGACCCTGCACTCGCAGACTTCTGAACATTCCAGAACAAACTATGTGGATCTTACATCCAGAACATTCAGCACAATATTTGAAAGTCCCATCCAACGCAATGAGAGTGATGCTTCTGTCAAGCATCCTAAACGCAGTTTAAACACGGTCACATCCAGTACTTTATGTACCAAAAGGCATCCATCCAGAGTAAGTTGGCAATGACACTTTTATCAAGCATCCCATACTTTAGTTACAGGCAGTCACATCCAGTACATTCTATATACCAAGAACATTATCCACAAGCAAAGTCCTATCCAGCATGTCTAGCCATTTAACACTTATACCAAATGCTCTTAGACGAAATTCTGTGCAGACACAGGTACATTCTCTGTAAGGTATCTTAGACATTAATATGTTCTAGGGCCTCCTGTCTCATGAAGTGGCAAGCGCGTCTTGGCAGACAGCTCCACGATGGCAGGACTCTAACCCATAGCTACACATTTATATGATTCACTAAGCCCAGCATCTTGCTGCACCTGCAACTTAGCCATTTGGGCCACAGACAAGATGCATCCATTACTTGAACTAGGCAGTCTCTTATGGGGTTAGTAGCCCAGACTGATGACTTCAATACTTTACACTTAACAATACACATTTCTTAATGGGGCATGGAACCCCCAGGATTACTTGCTTAGCTTCTCTCCTCGCACCTGGGGGTATGATGGTACTCACTCAGGTCCTCCACGGGTCTCATCCACAATCGAAGGCATCCTGAAGACTTCTTCAGCTCTCTCACCGCTGAGGTACTTGGTCAGCGCTCTTACCACTGCATGATGTAATCTGGTCTGATCAGCGCTCTCACCGCTGCTGGACATCTGATTCTTTGGTCCACATCTTTCCCCGACATGGGAGGGAAGGCTAGCCTCTGAAGGACAGTACTGGCAACCTCCAGACTAGCTGTAAAGGCTCTCTCTAATAATATGCTCACACAGGATTTCAAACAACAAATAACAAGGGCTCAGATATTCAAAAGGGAAAAAAGCACAATTACTGTAACTAGTTAACTGTTAACTGAAGAAAATAACAAATGCCCTCTGAAGACTGAAAGGGATTGAATTAAGTGGCCCTGGCCTGATGGCGTGGCTGGAGCCTGAGCCCCTCCCCCATGGGGGGCTCCCAGCAGGCTGGAGCCTGCTCTGCTGCTCTCTCTCTCTCTCTCAGCTCTCTCTGAATCTCCAGACAAACTGGCTCGAGCTCCTAGCTCGACTCCTGATTGGTAGCAGGGATGGGGTGACATGTCTCCAAGTTGCTGAAGGACTTGTCAATCAGAACACTAAAAGGCACAATTGGGTGGTAGAATTTGCACCTAAAATAATGTCCCTGTAAGCCCCCATAAGCACTTGGGTGCTTACCCATGAGATGCAGTGAATGTCCCACAAGTCCTGACTTTCTATTGCTGCAATTCCAATTGACTGTACTGCTGGCAATGGCTGCTTAACCCACTGTCCCTTATAGCAGTTTAGATACAGTCCTGAATAATGTCCTGGTGCAGCCAGAAAGAAGTAATTATTTGCCCCACAGTTCTATAGCTTAAAGACTGTACTTGCAGTCGCTGCACAGATGAAAAACATGGCTCTTTTACTTTTCCTGTTGCTACTGCACTTATGCAAGCTCCCCTTGCAGCAGCTGACAGGCTGACACACAGAGTCCCAGATACTGGAATTGCCAGGGAAACAGTACTCATTTTAACTTAAGCACTTTTCCCCACATGCACAGTATATTCCCAAAAAGCAGCAACAGTTCCATTATGTAAAACATTTTAATTCTTTACTTTTCCACTGGAGCTGAACATAGCTACCCTGGAGGCAGCCGGATACACTGTTATGCATTATTCAGATGACCGGAGCCCTGCACAGGCATACTCAAATGACCCCTGGTCAGAACTCCTTTAATTCCCATCTGAGCGGTCCTCCAGTAGGCTATCCATGGTCACCGGGTCCCAAATAGGTGGAAGGGATCCTGGGACCCACAGCACAATCCCCAAGGTGACCGCAAAACAAGCGGCTCCACATCAAAGGCGCTTTGTGTGCCAACACGACTCACTGCCCTGGAGCTCAGCACTTTAAGCCCCGAGGGGCTGGATTTTCATTTGACTGCAAGTTGGGGCACACACAAGGGCAAACAGGACCTAGGAAGCCAGAAAAATTAGAGGCCAAGTCAGGAGAAGCTCGAGAGACAGTGGGAGAAGGACAGAACAAAATGGGCTAAGGTAAACCCAGACTGGAATTTCTAGGAACCCCCTTTTGCAAGGGGGTTACATTTCCCTTTGCATTGCATATTAAACTTCAACTCTGTAGGTAAACAGGCAATCCCTCACTGTAGTAGCTTGGGCTTTAAATGCTGAACTTTGGCAAACACAAGACAACTATTTACAGTCCCCTTCAGAATTTGCAGACCGGGGTCTGCTTACTCACAGTTTTGTAGTCATCTTTAGGCAAAGTAGAAATCAGGCATCGTACGGTATACTCAAGGTAGTCACAGATCATGCAGGTTGCACTGGCTGAGGTACAGACAAGAGCTTTGGCTGTCCCCTCTTTCCTCTCTGGCTCTTGCAGGCTGCAGGCTGGAACTTTCTCAGCTTCAACAGCAGACACCCCTTTCTCTGGGCTTGAAGTCACATTTTTGAAAGATTCTGGAAAACAGACCTGGCTGGGACCAGGTCCTGCATGCCTCAAACCCCTATGTCTAGGCTATGCCCCTCTGAGGGATGCGCAGATGGCAGTGCCTTGTCTGGCACGCTCCCAGGTTGATCCAAGAAGCCTCTTGTTTAGGTTCGGGCATTTCAGCTGCTTTTATTCATTTTAGGCATTTCAACCATTCTACCAGTGTAACAGACATGGTCCTTTTCAACATTCAGGACACAGTCTCATCAGCGGCTGCATCCCCTTGGGCTAGGGAGGACCCAAATCTAGTGCAGTCCATCACAGCAAATGAATTCTCTTTCTCTGTGTCAGATGATATAGGAGCTTCAGGCATGACTCCTTATGGGAAATGACATCCATGGTGCTGTTGGTTCAGTGCGAAACATTACAGAGAATGACACAGACCAACACGACATACTTGAGGTCCAGAACATGGAGGTTCAAGTCCCAACAGCCAGTGTAAGAGAGGCTCTGCTTACACAAAGGAGAGCAATGGAGCAGTCAGAGGACTGCATTCCAGACTGGAGCCTGATGGAATTAAAAGACAAAGGATGGCACAGATATGCTACAACAAGGAAGAGCAGATCCACATCTCCGATGTTCTGACACTACCAAACAACTTCTTTTTTTTTTTGTAATAAAGTTATTTTTTAATTGCTGCTCAGCATTACAAATTCACCAAATCAGCTGTAATCACTTGATGCACTGATGTGCTAGTACAAATGAACATGTACTGTATGCGTGTATTCTGAGTGCCCTATACATGTAGGGCCCAATATTCAAACATGCGCCTGGCAATGGCACAAGTGGGTGCACAGCACAACTGTGCTGCGCTGGTGAGACCCTGGGATATATTTAAAGGAGATGAGCAATGGTGCATCTCCTCTGAATATATCAGGTAATGCTCACTGCGCAAATACCATGGCTAGTGCATCCAACCCAGACAGGGCCGAAGATTGGGCACCCCAATGTCAGCTTTAACAGAAAGCACCATGGCTAATGTTGAGGCGGGGGGGGCACAGACAACTGAGCACTTGGAGAGAAAGCCGCACCGCGGCTAACGTTTAAGATTTTGAAATGGGGGTCAGAGGGAGCACAATCTGGCTGTAACTGTGGCCATGTGCATTAGTGTGCACTCTAATGTGCATGGCCGGAGTTTGGGCTACAGGAGAAAATGGAGCACTCCCATTGGAGTGGTTCATTCCTTTTAAGTCCAGGACACGCCACGTCAGCAAAGCTGAACTGCTGTTGTAAGCAGAGTGCCTAGTCATTGGTGTGCACTGCCAAACCCATTGCAGTTCCAGCTGTAATTGGCTTGGCAGTGATACACCTCTCGTTTCCCATTATTATCCCAAGATGTTTGGTGCGCAAGCGCATCAAACGCAAAAAAATCACACTGGAGAGCAAAGGGGAAGGGGAAGAAACAGAGACAGAGAGAGAGAGAGAGAAAGAAAGAGTTTTGTGTGTGTGTGTGTGTGTGTTTGTGTCTCTGCGCATCTGTGTGAGTGTGTGTGTGGTAGAGATACTGTGAGGCAGCAGCAGTTACAGAAGTCCCAGTTCCTGTACCAGCAATTATAAAAAAAATAAAGGAGAGACAGCTGTGTGTTTATGGATTTTTTTTACACACCCTTGGTGTATGATGACCTCATAAACCTCTTGAGCTTCACTCTCAGTGTTTATGGGTCATCACACACCTTGGGTGTGTAAAAAAAATCCATAAACACATAGCTGTCTATCCATTATTCTCTATTTAATTCATGGTCAGGTGACATGTCTTGACAAAAAATGTTACTGTATTTGTCTTGTCATTTCATAATTAAGCAATAATACATGAGAGGGTATCATCAAGACATGGATGCATAGCGAGTCACGAGACTGCGGGCCAAGCAATGCATGTAGCTAAAAAGTGACAATATCCCATGTTATAAAATGGCAAGAAAAAATCTAGGAACTTCATTGGCTGAGAAGTCACCTGACCGTGCATTAAACTCCTAGCTTTGCATGGTTAGGTACCAGATGTCATTTCAGTCCCCCCCCCCCAAAAAAAAATACTTGTGAGCCATTTTGTAAGTGCAATAAGGCAATTCCATCAAGGAGATTATGGTATATTAATGTACCTTGTGTTGTTTGAAGTCACTCATCCTTCAGACTTGAGACTCCCAACCACCACTCAGTACATTGACTTAACATAATTCCCATTCTGTCATGCCTTACTCTTTGCATGTGACACATGTCGAGTATATTATTGCTACTATACAACAAAAAAGAGGACCTGAAACAATCATAATGTTCAATTTAATAAACTTTATTTGAAAAAAAAAGTCCAAATTTTAACTTTAACAGGTTAAAGAAAAACTTTAACAGCTAAATAGTAAAATTTACCTTAAATAGTTGAATTTACCAGAATACCTGGTAAGCTCCTCTGATGAGATTGGCAGTGTAGTGATTTACTGTTTTTTGTTATCAGGTGTCTAACGGGAACTTTTCTTTCCCTGCTTTTAAGTGCTGGGAGTTACAACAGGTCTCAGCCAATGCCATTTCTTTATTGTTTAAAGCTGTTGTATAATTCCACATATCACATTTAGTGCAGACAGGCTGAAAAGTGTCAAATTAGGAAGAGGAAAAAGACAAAGTACTTCAGATATAAAATGTAACTGTTGACTACTACAAAATGTTTATATTAATTTCAGACAGTGTACTAGCTCTTCATGTGAGTATTTTAGAGGACAAACCTGATACGTCACCTTATCTGAATTTCATGGCTATTTTTAAAATGACCAGTAGGGGAGAAGACAATTTTAAATGAATAAGGGTGCTAACCTTTGGCACACATGGAAAGGCAGAGAGAAATATCCTTTTAGTTAGCTTAGCCCCCGACAAAAATGCCCCTGTAAAATGTTTTTTTCCCCGTACTGTTATGAAGAATCCTGTACTTAACCACCACATATACAGTCCGTCGTGTTTCTGCAGTAAATTATCTCTCAGACATTACTGGAACAACAGTGTTGCAGCTCTTATTCCAGATTATTTTCATCAAGAGTGTACTGGTCATTTTGAAGAAGTGGTAATACATGTGAGAAAGGGGGACCATCTGATTGCATTTTCAGTACAAAAGGGAGTCAATCAAAACATAAACCTAATAGAATAAAATGGAGCTTTCACAGGTAACAGGTTAAAGGGCCGTATTTTTTATAAACACTCAACAGAATTGCATAGCTGTAAAGAATAGCTATAAAACAAGTATGATTTACATACTGCCTAACGGATACCAGGAATAGAATCCTAAACCAATAAATATAAATAACCAGTTGTGGGAGAGGCGAGCACGTATGTTTAAGAAGGCACACCTGACGCTATATTCAGCCACACCTGAGTCTCAAAACATTTGTTATGGTCTTTCAGATGACTGGAACTTGAAGACTGTACCGTGAAGTAACTCAGGGATAATGCCCATGCCATGCATAGCAAGACTGGCACAGGGACCTACTTTGGCTAGTGTATTGGCCATCCAGCTTTGTGTCATTAACCTACCTTTCCCTGACTAAAATCCTTCTGAGACTGCTCAAATAAAAAGAAAAAAAAGATACTTTGTTTCAAATATTGACTGCTCAAAATACAGCCTCCTAGACTCATCTCAGATCTTAATACTTCAGTGTGGCCTTTTAGAAGACGTTTAGAAAACAAAAGCAGTTAGTTGCCGAAACTGCATATACCATATCAGTTGCTGTACTTTAAAGCAGTAGTGCTACAAAACTGGGCAAAAAATATGTCCCTAACATTTTTTACTATAAAAGATTTCAGACATCTTCCAGTTTTATTTGGTGGTAAAATTATCTAGTTCCACCAAAATGTGAGTATTGTATAAATGTTTTAATGTATTTTTCTATCATTAAAAAAGAAAGCCGCCATACTTGGCTAAGAAACACCACCGTAGCCCTGGCAAAGGTTAGGACTGAGACAATAAAAAATAATGGAGCACAGCATAATGTAGGGGACACATCAAAAAGAAGATTTGAGAGAGATTTGCGATTTTGCTGGCAGAATTTTGCATTTGGCACCTGCAAAATATTTCATGAATTGTGCAAATTTCATGAAATATTTCACAGAACGAAATTCATGGATTTTGCACATCCCTACCTGGAACTCATTTGACTGGTGTCTGTAAGGCAGTGGGTGTGTCTAGCCCAGCTGCACCAGGTTCAAAAATCTTGCTAGAGATACATCTTATGGACTTGGAGGCAGGGAGCAGCAGGAACAGAGTGGAATGCAGAGCTCAGTTAGGCCTGTGACTCGTGATTGGCTTCTGTAAGGCAGGGTATTTGTCTAACTCATTCGCACTATGTTCAAAAATCTTGCTAGAGACACAGCTTGTGGACTTAGCACAGCAGGAAGAGTGCAGAAGACTGAAGATACTGAACAAGACTCAACGGTGGTGCCTCAGTGTGGTAGCAACAGCAGCAGCTGACTGGCGGCAAAGAGGACTCAAAGTCTGCATCACTTTCCCACTCCCAGCTCCCAATCAGTGATGGCAGAAAGGAGCAGCAGGTAGGTGGCAGAACTACCAACCTCTTCTAGGTTCAACAGAGTCATTTCAGTGGCTTCAGGTCCCAGTCCTCCAGGTTCAGCAGAGAGAGCCTGTTCAGTGACTGTAGGTCTCAGTCCTTGGGGAGCAGTTGTGTGGGAGGCAGCATTAGAAAGGTAGAGTCCTTCATAGCAGTCACAAAATCCTGCTTACCGCAGGGAGTAAAGTGCTTGGGGATCCTTGATGGCATCAGCTTGGACAGAACAAAAAAAACTTTCAGAATTCAACTTTTTACAGCCACAGAAAATTTGTCCCCTTCGCTTGTTCTGAGGGCATTTCAGCGGGAAAGGATCTAACTTCAAAATACAGGCAATTTCATAATCACAGCATGTAGACTGGAGTGGTGTGTAAGGTATGCATGCACACAAAAGTGCAAGGCAGGTGCGGTGTGTTACTGTTACTTGGGTTAGTTTTTAATGCACCATTTTCACTTGCTGATTAGTTTACTTTGTGTAGGTGTTATAATTTGCTACCACTAAACTATAGCATTCAGCCCACAGCTTTTATTTTGATCTTATTCAGTCAAGGAATCTTTGCTCCTTACCCATATTTGAAAGGCTTCATCTGTGGTTCGACTGACTGAAGCAACCAACCACGCCCCCTGCCTGAGCTATTTAAACTCTGTCCTTCCTGCTTCATTCAGAAGCATTTTTTCTTTGCAGCCGGAGGCTCTGTCCCTCTCCTTTCTCCCTCTGTGCTTTGGGCTCTGCTCATTTGTGCCACTGTTTGTTTGTTTAGTGCTGGCCTCTCTCCTGGTTTGCTTTTCTCCTGCTCGTCTCGCTCTGTGTTTTGTTTGCCTCCAGCCGCTGCTTCTGCTTCTCCTTGCCTTCTGTGTTCCCTTCCCCACTCCTTCCCATTTCTGTTGCTGCTTGCCCTGCGGCTATCTGTGCAGTCCCCCCCCCTTCCTGTTGCAACTCCCGGCGTGGCTGTCTGTCCTCCCTCTCATTTCTGTTGCCACTTGCTCCACAGCTTGTCCGTGCTGTCCCCCTCCCCCCACTCCCTCATCCCTTTCTGTTCCCTCCATCCCTGTTCTTTTCATTTGGTTGCTGCTGCTCATGGCTGTCTGTGCTGCTCATCCTTATTGTCACACCCCTTCCCCCAGTTCCTTTGTGTTTGCCACTTCGGGCCTTGTGTGTCCATAGCACCCCTTCCCCCTCCTTTCCTTCCCTGTTTCCACTCCTTTGGAGTTACAGCCTGGTGTTTTTTCTTGCTTTTCTCTGTCCCTCTGTTGCTTGCCTCTGGGCCACTGTTTTGTGCTTCTCTCTGTTCCCCCCACTCCCTCCCATTTGTGTTGCTGCTTGCCCAACATCTATCTGTGCTTCTTCCTGTTTCCATTGGCTGCTCACCTCAGGGCTGTCTGTGCTCCCCCCATTCCCTCATTCCTTGTTTTTCTTCCCCTTCCCTCTGCTCCCTCAGTTCCTGTTGCTCGCCCTGGCTGTCTGTGTATGTGAACCCTCCCTCCCTCCCTCCCATTCTGATGCCTGTTCTCCTCTCTGCCCTCTCCATCTTGCTGCTCATCCCATGGCTGCCTGTCCCATTCCTCAGTGGTGCTGTTGCCCACACTGCTTGTTTTTCTTTTGTGTGCCCACCCCCCTCATTGGTGTACATTCCTTTTGGGGTTTTCCTCCTTTGTCATTATTGCTGCTAATAATACTGTATAGGTTTTAAATAAAACTGATCTGTATATTTTAATACTCTGTTTATAACTTGCACGCTTGTGCTGTTTCATCTGTGTCATGCCAAGTGACTTTCATAGAGCTCGGGTCTACCCTATTCTCTAGTCACACAGACCCACGTGCAGGTCTCGTTGCATGTTACTCGTCTGTCTCGAAATCGATTTTCCCCTGTAATTGGTCACTACGTTGCAGCAGTAGAGCCGCCACTAAAGGTATACAAAAGCCTGGAGGGAAGGCAACATAGGCCTCGGACCCCCAGTGGTTTCCTCTTCAAAGGGGGATTTTCCTCTCCTCTGTGCCAAAGGTCATAATACCTAGTTAGGTTTTTGTAGCAAATTCTCTAGGTTACTTAGGTAGGTTTCCGCTGTTGGATGGAGATGGATGGTGGCCCTCCTGTGCCATCCCCTCTCTCCTTAGGATGTCATGCCCTCTCGTTATCTAATCATTCAGACTATGTGAAGGTTGCTATACATTACCCATTGTCCTCTACTGAGCTATGTGAGGGTCCTAAATACACAATACCTACTTGACCTACAAGTAGGTCCTCAATGCGAGATACTTACTTGTCACCTTTTGCTATGCTTTCTGCTCTACATTCTTTTTGGGGCTCCTTTCTAAGGTATCTTTAGCCTAACCTAAAGGAATCCTTCCTGTGGCACTTCTAGGGGTGGAACCCTCCTCCAGGGTTCCTTGCCTTTGGCATCCCAACAGGGTGGCATTCCCTGAGGAACAAGAGGCAAACGGCCACAGAAACTTATTAAAGAAGTTGCATAAGCACAATACTACACCAAGCTGCGTAAGCACATTGAACTGAAAGGCTTTGCCTGTGGTTCAGTGAGCCGTAGCAACTAGCCACGCTACCTGCCTGAGCTATTTAAGCTCCATCCTTCCTGCTGCACTCAGAAGCATTTTTCCTTTGCCCCACCATTGTCTCCTCCTCCAGCGGCTCGCCTCTCTCCTTGGGGCTCCTTTCTAAGGTACCTCTAGCCTAAGGGAATCCTTCCCACATCATCTCTAGGGGTGGAAACTGTCCTCCAGGGTTCCTTGCCTTCGGTATCCCTACAGGGTGCTATTCCCTGAGGAATGAAAGGCAAACAGCCACAAAGGTTTATTCAACAAGTTGCATAGGCACAACACTACACCAAGTTGTGTAAGCACATTGAATTGTTTATTTTAGGTGAATCTGAATATTTAGATATTTAATCCATGGATTTCAGAATACCCAGACTGACACAATCAGATATCCCTTAGTCAATCAATATTAGATTAAAAAAAGTTCCCTTTTTTAATTTCAGGGGAAGGGGGGAAGGCAACTAATAATTTCAGGAGACATTAAGATGCAGACCGATATGTGGGCACAGTTTGTTCTTTTTGTAAGGTAAGCAGGTATATGTTTTACGTATCCCTGTAAATCTTCAGAAAGTGATTGAATGCCAGGCTGTCTATGCAGCAGTAGTGCGACCACTTACGAAGCTGGCGACTCAAGTTTGGAATGCAGGCCATCAGTGGCTGGCTGGGGGGGGCAGGAAAATCAAGTGTTCCAGTGGGCCCTCTCCTCCTCTGGGGAGGGAGGGTAACCTGCTTCACTACTATACTGCCACTTGGGTAAGCACAGGTGGCAGTGCAGTCAGAGGTGGCTCATAGGGTGGGAGTACATTGGCTGGTGCCACGCCATGTGCACTTACATGCATGCGTGCTGGTGCACCCTCACCGTCAACTGCCTAGTGAAGGGATGGAACAGCAGAACATACCCCAGCCGGCAGGATGACACTGGTCACCGGACCCACACCTGGACACTCAGACACCACCTCCCACACTGGATCCATTCTGTGGCAGGGCTTGAGAGACCCTCCCCATCAGAGGTTGTTAAGCTCTGGGGGAACTACAGAGGTGAAGGTAAGTCCTGGGAGATGCAAGGGTGACGGGGCTGGAGGTGACTGAGCAGATGGGGGCCGGCCAGAGATGAAGGGGGCATAAACAATGATAGCTGCAAAAAGGGACTGAATGTTCTGGTTCAGATCCCACTACAACCACTTACTATGTGATCTTCTGCAAGTCACTTAACCCTCAGTGTTTATTTTTTATTTATTGAATATAATCGGAATTACAATCCTTTGAGTCACAGACTCTTTTGCAAAGGCTCCACGTTGGTTACAGGGGGTGGAGGGTAAACAAATACAGAAGAAATGTACTGTACATAAGCAGTATTCACATAAGAGTACTGGCAGTGCAGTCCAGGCTTTAACTTAGATTAACCAGTGACAGTAGTAGGCAGCATTCTGGATATCCCTTGACAGAGACGTGTAGGATACTGAATCAGGGGATCTAGACAGACCCTGTGTCGGTAGCTGGAGGGTTTGGGAGCACAACAGTTGGACAGTGTTAGCCACAGTCACATAAAGCAGATTCAAGAAGTTGAGCTTTGAGGCCTGTTTTGAAAAGGGAAATGCTATGGGTCAGAGAGAGAGCGGGGGTGGTAACGTATTGAGCTAAAGCGGGGCACGGTAGTGGAAGGATCTTTGTCCAAGGGATGTTCTACAATGGGGGACCAGAAATGAGGAGTTTGCTGCAAGCCTTGTATTGCGCCTGAAGGGGGCTGCACTGATAATGGGGAGAAGGCCAACGGGGGCTTGCTGGAGATGTATCTTTTTTGCGAGGATGCAGGTGTGATACTTTAGTCTTTGTTGGAAATTAAGCCAACCAGCCAAGGCATAGAGCTCACAGGTATGAGTTAGTCTGTCACTGCCGGTGACTAGGCGGCAGGCTTTATTCATGGCAATGTTAATGTTACGTAGTGTGGTGGGTTCTGCTGAGCCATAGATCACTATCCCGTAGTCAATTAGGGAGAGGATTGAGGAGGAGACTGCAAGATGCATGGCCTGTGTGGGTAAGCAGTGTTTAAGTCTGTAGAGGATACCCACTCTAGCGTTGACAGCGGAAGAGAGGAGTTGTATGTGACTATGGTAGGAGAGGGAGGTGTCTAATGTGATACCCAGGTATTTCAAATTTGTAACTTGTTCAAGTGGGGCGCCTTGTGTGTTTTTGATTAGGAGTGCCGACTGACTGTGTGGGCTTTAACGGTGCACAAAGATCATGGACTTAGTTTTTTTATAGTTGATGACCAGGCGGTGTTCAGTGAACCAGGTCTCAAGCTCCCAGAAGAAACCCTGTAGGGCTAGTTGGAGGGCGCTCGGTTGTGGGTGTTTCCAGAACAGTACCACATCAGCATAGAGTAGTAGATGACCGCTGCATGCCTTGGGGAGAGAGTTTAAAAAGAGGGTGAATAGAAGCGGGCCAAGTATCGACCCCTGAGGGACCCCAGAGCAAACTGTTTTGCAGGAGGAGATGGTGGTATTTATCCTGACTTGTTGTGACCAGCCTGAGAGGTAGTCCTTGAACCAGGCAGTTGCCTCTGGGACCACATTTAGCTGTGGAAGGACACAAAGCAGTAGCTCGTGATTGACCATGTCAAATGCCTTGGTCAGGTCCACATAGATCATACCTGTGATTGATCCTTGGTCAAGGGCCTCGTGGATGAATGAGGTGAGCTCAGTAAGTGCTGTGACGGTACTATGGCCAGTCCGGAAACCATGCTGTTCCTGGCAGAGAAGGTTGTGTTTAGTTAGGTGTTCTGTTATCTGGTCCGAAACTACTTTTTCCAGAGCTTTGGAGAGAGGTGGAAGTATTGAAGTCGGTCTATAGTTGCTTGTGTTAGTGGGGTCGCCACTCTTCAGAATGGGAGTGACTATGGCTCTCTTCCAGGTTGAGGGGAACTGACCGAGGCAAAGAGAGAGGTTGAGAATTTTAGTAAGGTGGGGTAATGTGACATCCAGGGTCAGCGGATGAGTTTAAGATCTAGGGAATCATTGCTGTAACGTAGTATGGCATAGCATTGGCAATGAGTTTGCCTTGCGTAGAGATGACTTTCAGCCTGAAAGGTATCGAATTGATACTACGGGGTGTCAGGGGAGGTGGGGGGACAGGATGGAAGAAATTAGGAGGGAGTATATGGGAGAGGTCCAAAAGTGGAGTTAAGGGCTTCTGCTATAGTGGAAAGATCCTGGGTGACATCCCCGTTAATAGTGAGTTGGGTAGGGGTGGGGGAGCAGGATTGCCCTCTGAGTTCTTTTATATTGTTCCAGAAATTTTTACCATCTCCCCAGGAGGAGGTTAGGGTTTGTTGGTAGTAAGTAGCTTTCGCCTGCCATAAGGCCCATGTACATTTGTTGCGGGCCTCCCGGTATGGCTGTCTATCCTGCGTGTGTTGGGAGTCAAGGGCTTTATGCCATAGGTTGTCCCTTTGTTGGAGCAGGTTAAGTAGTGAGGATGTGATCCAGGGGGTCTGTTTAGGGTCTGTGTAGCTGTAAAAGTGTGTAAAAGGGGGACCATGCTGAAAAAGAGTGTGTGCATCTCAACTGGGATGTCCTTGGTAAATAAATTGTTAAAAGCAAAAGAGGTGATCGGGTGGGGTGGGGGCACTTAGACAGATTGGTTTGATGGCTCAACAAACATCAGGTAAGCAACATAGGTTAAGGGGGCATACAAGAACAAGTTTTTGAAGTGTGATATGTAGGACCCTAAAGGAGGGTGGCTGTCATAATCTGAACACATATGAAGCTCCTGCCTTCTGGTTCAGCCACAGTCTGACCAAGCTGCGCTAAACCTCATACAATTTAAGCACATAAAACTGGAAGACACTTGAATACTTTGATGAATTTTCCAAACATTTCTTGCTGTTTCATCAGTAAAGAAAAATTCAGCTTGTTTCCCTAAATTATGTAGATTTACACCAAGGTGAATTTTGCATGATGCTGCATAAAAATGGTTATTATAAAACAGTTTATTATTATTAGAAAACAGTTTATTATAAAATGTAACAGTTTGCAGCATTTGACACACAAAGTAGAACATTCCAAATGAAACTACTCATACTGTGACATGATACCTGGAAAGGACCCTATGTGAATCACTTAAAGTGCTTTTTCGGAGGAGGGGCAAGACTGGCCGGATTTATGATCTACAAATAGCTAGCTACACCCACTGCCGCCAAACAACACACAACACCGAGGTGCCCAATCCCCATTGTAGACATGTGTCTTATCATTCTTTTTTTTATTATTTTACAAGAGATCGAGCTAGCCTCAGCAACAGACCCCTCCAACCAGCCAGTCAGCTTTGGCAGCTCTGTGCGATCCACACCAACCTGGCCAACTGACTTTGTTGGTTTTGTCTTGGTTTTATTTGAAATACTGTTTGATTTATTTTGTGATTTATTTAGTTGTTTAACCAGAAGTAGCACATTAAGCTGAACGCTTTTTTACAGGAGCGACCTGGGAGCACAAGGAAGTTAAGTGACTTGCTCAGGGTCACACAGTATGCAAGTGGAAGCTGTGGGATTCAACCCCAGGTCTCGTCTGCTGGATGTCACCAGATTTGCAGTTTAGAGCCTTAAACCACTGCACTATACTGCCTTACTGCACTGTTATCCCCCATCTCTCTATTTGATCCTCTTTGCCATGTCCAGCTGTTAATTATGGGGGCAGCGGAATACTTGTTCCTTGTCAGGATTCCTCCATCCAACGCCTCCCCACTACTGCAACAGGCACCTGGCCCTCAACAACCAGGAGAAGGAACTGAACTTCTGGCTCAAGTGGCTGTACCTGGCAATGAAAGAACAGGAAGTGCTGAATACAGCAGAGCAGCGCTAGACTGAGGGCCGGGGGAGACTCTTTGCATTTCTGGTCAGAGTCATGCAGGGAGTACTGAGCCAAGCTAACACCAGGGGAGCAAAGTACCTAGCCAAACCTGCAGACATGCAGGGAACACAGTGCCAAGGTGGTATTTATCCTTTTTTTGCCATATCTGGTGGTCGGTCATGGGGGCAGCAGGGTACTTGTCCCTTGTCCAGACTCCTCCATCCACCACCTCCCTGCCACTGCCACAGGGACCTAGCCTCACTGACCAGAAGAAGGAAACTGAACTCGCAGCTCAAGCAGCTGTACCTGTGCAGGGAGTACCAGGTTGAGCCTGTTAACACCAGGGGAGCGCAGTACTGAGTCGAACCTGCAGACATCCAGGAAGCACAGTACCAAGTCAAACCTTCAGATACCGGGGAGTGGAGTATAATAGAGCCAATCTTGACAACACTGGGGTTGCAAAGTAGTGAACTGAGCAGCTGCTGACACTGAGGGACTAGGGCACTGAGCCACCACTGTTGATAATATAGAGCCCAGGAGGACCAGAAGGGGCTCATCACTGCTGCCACAGTATGGAACGTAGAGAGATGAGGAAAGGTGAGCTGTGATCCAGGTGGACAGGATACACGACTTGAGTATAAATAGGGAACTAGGGAGGCACATGGTGGGGTGGGGGTGGGGGACTTAAATAAAGCAATGGACCTGATGGGAAACCATGCCGGGGGAATACAGGGTTATACATATGGCACTAAGTGTATAAATAGGGCA
This sequence comes from Neoceratodus forsteri, assembly GCA_016271365.2. Classification (NCBI taxonomy): domain Eukaryota; kingdom Metazoa; phylum Chordata; order Ceratodontiformes; family Ceratodontidae; genus Neoceratodus; species Neoceratodus forsteri. Next base: position 42,376,543 of record JADMNL010000027.1, read on the forward strand.
TGGGTGTGGGGGTATAAATACAGTCATGGGCCAACTGGGGTACCAGTGGCACAAACAGAGGACTGGATATCTATATCTAGATGGCAACACCTAGTAAACCTTAGCAGCTGTGACTGTCACACTTAACCCTTATGACCCTCAGTACATAACTCTACAGCCCTCCACTGACAAGGCCCCCCGGGCCACTACTTTGTGTCACCACCAGGACTCCGGTCACCCTCATCTTTCCCACTATGCCGGTAACTATTATTCACTGTCCTCTATTTAGGGAGCCCCACTCCTGCTTTACTACCCTCTCTTCTCCCTCCCTCTATTGCCTAGTAACCTCCTCTCTCTTTTCCCCTGCTAATACACTATGATCAGGCCTCCTCTGCCTTTAGACCATCCTACTAACTTCTGAATTTCTGCACCTGTATAGTACTAAATATCATTTGTTAAGCTTAGTACTATAGTTTGTTGTTCAGTCTCTCCTCCTGTTGTATCTCACACATTGTATCTGTGTTTGTTATTACATCCTCTGTATAATTCAACTTTGGATATGGAGCCTTTGTAAATGAGCCCACGGCTCAAAGGTCTCAATTCCGAGATTCAAATAAATAAAATATATATAGAGCATGGGTGGGGTTGTAAGTTGGGAACTGTTTCTGTATTTAAGATGGAAATCAAAAATCCTGTAGCATTTTGGCTGATTATTACCTTTACCTGTTAACCAAAAGTCAGGAACATCAAAACGCTGATCTGTAGAATGGCAGTATCATTTTAGCTACTTGAACAATGTCATTTGTAGCTAAATATCAAAAGGCTTAGCATAATGCTGTATGGCTAGTAGCAGCTGATATTGCCAGTCTAGGGGGATATATATGGGGAACCAGGGGGTGTATAACAGGGAACTGCTGGTCCAAGGGGTATAAATAGAGCTCCATCAGTCTAAGGGTTACAAAAGGGGCGGCAGGGGTGGGTGGCTGGGGTACAAAATAGCAAACTGGTGGTCCAGGGGGCTCAGATAGAACACCAGCTGTCTGGGAGGGGGGTATACACAAAACACTGGCAGTTTCAGAGTATAAACAGAGCATGCGGGGGTGGGGGGTATAGCCAGGTGTGAACAGCAACTACACCTTTTGCTGCCTTATAATTTGGACCACGAGAGGTTCTGTTGGGGTGTGTGAGGTTCTGTTTGTCAGGGTGTGTGTTTACAAATGAACACCTTGGATAAGACTGAGAAAATGACTCCCTCCAACGATCTGATTTTGTATCTTTTTTTTTCTATAGAACTATTTGCTCCCCATGGCCACCAACTCCTGCCATTGGGCCCCCTACTGTCTGCAGCCATGTGTGACTCTCCCCCCACCGCTGTGCCAGTAGGGATCCAAGAATGGAGGGGGGGCCGTCATATACGGCCATGGGGAGCCATGGTGTTTCTGGTTTTCTCCCCACCTTTCCAGAGCAATGGTGGATGCGGCGACTGCACACGCATGGAGTGCTCCTTCCACCCTCCCCTACATTACGTCAGTCCTTGTCTCTGTTCTGACACTCGGCCTCCAGTGGGCATCAGCCAAGAGCAAGGAACTTTACCTCCCCAATCCGGGAGATGACAGAAGCCCAGCAGATGCTACAGCTCTCCCTCCAGCCAACTCCCGGCATCCCGAGCTCACTTCTGAACTCGGGTCATCGGTGTTGCGCGAGGTGTGGTGTCCAGTGCCTCAGAACTCAGCACCACCAGGCTGGCTTCTGATTTTGCATCTTCGCATAGAAACTGTAATTGTGCATGTTGGTGCTCTGTAGCCCCCACACCACTGAGCCCTAGAACTGAGTGTCCCACTAAAATATTAAACATCTTTATGGTAATGTGGCTGGATTTCTGCTATGTGCCCTCTCAAGGGGGACCTCAGACCTGGGTACCCTGATGTTTCTAGACTTGGTAATTTATAAATTCAAAATACAGTGAGGGGCCAGCAGGTTGGGTTCTGAGGGTCTGGAGCAGATATGTCAGATTCAGATGGGCAGGGGGGAGGGGTTGTGAGTTATCAGGGTTAGGTTCTGAAGGGCTGAGGGTCTGGGTTCTGTGGTCTCATGATCCAGGGGTCAATTCTAAGGGTCTAGAGCCAGTTTGGGAGGGGGGCATAGTTTGAGTCCTGGAGGCAGGGGGCAGGGCCTAATGGTTGGTGCATAGTTGTCTAGGCCTGGATCTGGGAGGCTGGGTTGATTCTGAGCACCACCTGCATCGACAGGATATGCTTCCAGTAGCTCACTGTTGGACACATTCTGTGGATGGTAAAAGTGCTAAATGCCCAGAGGTGACTGTCACCTACATTACCTGTTTTCCCTTTTTATTAAAATGAGGGCTTATAATAGCAATCAAAGATTTAACACTGAAACTGCCCCACCCCCCCCCAGTCCATACCAAAGGTCAGTTCACAGACACACATCATAACATTTCATCCAGACCTTCTACAAACAGGCTAGCCAGATAAAAAGGCTTCTTCTTGACAACACCAAAATGTCCATTTAACTACAAGATGCTGATTCCTGCTTCTCCTTTACCAGAGCTGATTGTTTTCCACACTGGGAAGGATCCAGAATCCAGGACTGCAGGGCTACTGACTGAGCAGCTGCATTCTTCCACCCTTGATGTCATCTTCTAAAATCATTGGTGTGGTGATTATCATGCCGGAGGGGGCGGTGGGAAGATACCCCAATAAAATCTGCTTGCATTTCTCACATCACTGAGCTGTTCTTCCCAAATCCTGACTCCTCGGATGACTACTTCAACAGCTAGAGGTAGGGGTGGGAAATTGCTTAGCTGTTGCTTTCGCAAGGTCGGCGGGCTCTATCGACACCAAAGAACAGTTCCGTTTTGGAGCTGCAGTACGATCATTTTGCAATGCCAAAACAGTCTGCTCACTCCCTGCCCCCATCTCATGAGCACACTATTTCGGTTGCCCAATCACCTGCCATGCTTAAGATGGGCATTGATATTTAGTGCACATGTCCGAGTAGTTGTGCATGCGTGACTGCACCACTGTCACACTGGGCACAGTGGATTGTTTTGCTGTGAGTATGACGAGGGCGGCTACCGCCGTGTGGGCTCTGGCTAGAGCTTGTTATGTTTGCTAGCGTGTATGTGGAGGTGTGTGCTGTATAAGCCAATGGTGTAGAAATACAGGAGGCTAGCTGCTTAAACGCCAGTGCTGAGAAGGCTGAAAATGACAGTGTTGAGCTGGCTGATTATAGTACAAAGGGTGCAGCCCCGCGTGTCACATAGGCTTTCCTTCTTTTTTTTTAGTATGCTTTTTCTGGTGAACCCTGCCTAAGAATCAGCCCCAGTCCACTCCAGTCCCACTCTTTGTCCCTGGGACTTACCTCCTTTCAGGTCGATACCCCTTGGATTGCCCCCCAGAGCAGGGCTGCCGCATCGAGTGAAAACCCGCACGATGATGGTAGAAGATTGCCGGTAGGGGCACCTACCAGCATTGCCTCCCTGGATTGCCCCCCAGGGCAGGGCATGGAGTTGGCCCAGATACAACAGATGTTGGAATAGGTCGGTGTTTCAAGGAGTGCCACAGAGGATAACGGGGGCCCAGGAGAAGCTGGGCATCACGTGTGGCAGCTGCTATTTTTCCTTTGGACCCCTGTGGATGGGGATGTGCAATGTAGTCCAGTGTCTGCCCTGCCTCCCCCAAGGTGACAGTGCTGGTTGCAGTGGTACCCCCAGCCTCCATTTGGGGTCTGTAAAGCACCGGAAACTCTTCCCCCTTCCCCCCCTGGAGAAGGAAAGCAGTCCCCGGGACGCTCAATCCTTTTCTCCCTGGCCAGCCCTCCGACTCCTGAGTCCGTCACCAAACCCGGGATGTCAACACCACAAGCAGACGCTTTGCTGCTGTGATAGTGGGCTGGCCATCACATAGGTTTTCTACCCATTAGCCATCTAACATTTGTCATCATCAAGCCAAGCGGCTAGCAAGCAACTCCTCTCTACTCCTGACCCCACTGCCTGCCCTGTTGTTGGGGAGCAATGCTGCCATAAGGGGGTCCTCTCCACTCCCATCCCTGCTGTATGCCCTGAGGTTGGGGAGCAATGCTGTAGTAAGCAGATCCTCTACACTCCCGACCCCACTGCCTACTGTGTCAACTCGTCATAAAAGAGAGGGTCCGGCCACTAGCAGTGAGTCACAGTTGGCATTAACAGAACTACGTTATACGAAATTCCCCAAAAACATGAATTACAAGCAAGTTCTTTCTTTGTTTTTATACAGTAAGCATTTGCATGAAAACAGTAGCCTTGCCCCTTACAGTTCATCTATAGTCAAAGCTTATTAAGCAGATATAGTCATAATACCTTGCCTGTGACCTCACACCCATTTTCTACAGTAATAGACTGAAGGCTGGATTTTCAAAGAACTGTGGCATGACTTTGCTGTAACTGCACTACTTGCTGCATGTAAAATGTGGTCCAACTTAATGTTGCAAGTGTCGCATGTTGCATGTTAAAAATGATGCATGCATGATGAGAGTGCTGCAAATACATTAACATGCTGGAAATTGCATGCAGACATTTTGGGCACATTTGCAGTGATGCAGCTTCAGCAGAACAACTGCCTCAAGCCTTGCATCCAAAGCTTTAAAAATCCATGCCTGCATGTCACGAACAGGGGCTTATGACTTTAATTCCAGAATAAGCTTTGGCTTTCAGTGAACTGTAATGAACAAAGATCCAGTTTTATGCAGATGTCCTTAATAATAAAGAACCGAGTGGCTAGAAATTAAAGTTTTTTTTGAATATTGTGTAATGGGGTTCGGCTGATGCCAACTGTGACTTTTCTGCTGGTAACTTGACCCTCTGCTTTTTTAACTCAGCTTTTCACCCCGTCACTACTTAGTTCTTGCTTCTGGCCCCTGACCTGGTGACTTTCAACCTCGTGTCCCCCTCCTCCCACTGGGGAGGCTTGTGGGGATCCAAGACGCGAGGCCAAGGAGTACCAGCAGCCATCATTAATGGTGGAAGGGAGATGCAGATTTTCAATTTTTCTCCCTCCCTCCTTCCCTGATCCCACTCATATCTCATGCAAGTCCTTGCATGCACGCAGTGACATCCTGCAGGAGAGACAAGCTCCCTCAGCCAACCGCAGGGCTTGTTGTATATGAAGAGGCACAACGCTGTTCCTCCCCGACTGGGAGCACTGCCACATAGTAGCAGTACCCAAGCCTCTTCGGTGACCTGATTTAGCTTCTGAGCTTGCATTTCAACCCAGGTCCTGCCGTGGAAGTGGAACATGCTACCCATTAGTCTGCTGGGCAGCCCTTTTTCCTTTCCTTTTTTTTGCCTTATGTATTTATTTTCCTCCTCTGTGCCCACCATCACCCCTCTCCTTCAGGCCCTCTATGCCCCCTAAACCTGCCAGACTCACCCCTATCTGCCAGTCATCAGAGGCCTATCCAGACTAAAGCTCAGTGCCCACAAGACTGGCTTGTCCCTACTGGGGGCTCCCTTTAGACATCATCAAGGACATACACACCTGGGACTTGATTCTCAAAAGGGATTACATCAGCGTAAGCTACAACTAATGGCAGCTTGCGATGAAGTCCGGTGCACCAGGGACCCTGCACCAGATTCAGGTACAGGAAGGGTCCTTGCACCTAAGTCACACTTGCCCTAACCACTCCTATGCAACAAGCATAAGGCACAGAAGGGGTTTGCCGCAGGCTCCTTGTGGCACAGGCTAGTGGTCTCCTCCTCCCCAATAGAAACATAGAATTTGACTGCAGTTAAGGACTGCTTGGCCCACCTAATCTGCCCATTTCCCTACCTAATGGATAAGCTGCAGATCCTAGTTAACCAACAGCCTACTTCCTCCTACCCTCCACTAGAATTGCTTTATGTCTGTCCCATGCATTCTTGAATTCCCCCACTGTTTTTGACTCTACTACCTCCTCAGGAAGGCCAATCCATGTATCCACAACCCTCTCCATGAAAAAATATTTCCTCACATTACCTCTGAGCCATCCCCCCTCTATCTTCAAATTGTGCCCCCTTGTTCTTGCACATCTCTGTTTCTGAAAGATGCTACCCTCTTGGACTTTGTTGATTCCCTTGAGGTACTTGAACGTTTCTGTCATGTCACCCCCCTTCCTCAAGGGTATACATATTAAGCTCCTTTAATCTCTTTTCATATGTCTTCTGGTACAGACCCTGCACCATTTTAGTTTCCCTTCCCTGGGCAGCCTCCATCCTGTCTGTGTCCTTGCAGAGATGGGGTCTCCAGAACTGCATGCAGTACTCCAGATGGCATCTCACCAACTGTCTGTACAGAGGGATAACAACTTCCTGTTTTCTACTTGTGATGCCTCTCCCTTCGCATCCCAGTATCCCGCCAGCCCTCCTTACTGCCTTCTCATATTGCTTGCCCACATTTAGGTCATCTAATATGACTACCCCCAGGTCCCTTTCCATTTTTGTTGTTGTTAGTATCTCACCCTCCCCATTGTGTACTCTTCCCCTGGGTTTTTGTTTCCCAGGTGTATTACTTTGCACTTCTTTGCATTGAATCTAAGCTGCCAGACATTTGACCATTCCTCCAACCTTGCCAAGTTCCTTCTCATCCTTTCCACCCTACCTTCTGTATTGACCCTGTTGCAGATCTTAGTGCCATCTGCAAAGAGACATACTTTTCCTTCCAGTCCCTCCACAATGTCACTTATAAAGACATTAAAGAGGACCAGTCCCAGTAGTGAACCCTGCAGTACTCTGCTAGTAACCCCCCTTTCTTCAGAGTGGACTCCGTTGACTATTACCCTCTGCGTCCTGTTGTCTAGCCAATTTGTTACCTAGGCTAACATCTTAGGACCCACTCCAAGGCTGGCTAACTTGTATATTAATTTTTTGTGTGGGTCTGTGTCAAATGACTTGCTAAAGTCTAGGTAGGCCATGTCCACAGCCCCTCCCTGGTCTACTACTTTGGTCACCCAGTCAAAGAAATCTATTAGATTCATCTGACATGACCCTCCCACGGGGAATCCATGCTGCCTTGGGTCCTGTGCCTCACTGGCCTTTAGGTACTCAACAATTCTTTCCTTCAGAAGTGATTCCATCATTTTCCCTACCACTGAGGTCAAACTAACAGGTCTGTAGTTTCCTGCCTCTGCCTTTCTCCCATTTTTGTGAAGTGGAATCACATCCATGCTCCTCCAGTCCTCAGGTACCACCCCATCCTCCCATGATTTGTTAAAGAGGGTAGTCAGTGGTGTCACTAATTCTACCCTTAGTTCTTTTAGAATTCTTGGGTGAATTCTGTCAGGCACCATTTTATTTATTTATTTTATTTATTTCACAATGCGGATTTACAACCTTTGAGTCAAAGACTCATTTACAAAGGCACCCCATCACAGGAAGGGTAGACAACAATTGGTGGAGTACAACAATGGAGATACAATAAAAGAACATGCAAAGCAATTCCAGTGATAGAGTGGTGTACGAAGGCTTCAATTAATGGTGTACAAAGCTTCAATTAGTTGCAATTAGACTGATATACATAAAAATAATAAGGTCACCCTAGAGGTTCGGGTAGCAATACCTGGGGGAGGTGGTTGCTGGGGAGAAAGGCAGTCCGGGAAGACTTTGTCTGTAAATTGGGTCAGGCGGAGCTCTAGGTATGGTCTAGTCATGGGCATTTACAGCTCCGAGTGTCAGTGAGGTGATTTCGGGGGGTGATTTTAAAGGGGTCAATTTTGGGGATGTTTGTGATATGAGTGGGGAGGGAGGGTGTTGTACCAGGAGGGGGCTCTGGAGTGGAATGATCTTTGGGTGAGCGAGGTCCTGGCTTTCGGGACCTGGAAGGTGTCTTAGGTTGCGTTTCGGGTGGTGACCGAGTGGGAGGCTAGTTTTAGGGATGTAGCAACCCCCGGGGGGGGGAGGGAGACCCAAGTAGTGTTTTTTGGCCAGTATACAGGTGTGGTATCACAGGCACTCATCAATGGTGTGTAGATTCGAGGAGTAGTAGACCTGGCATGTGTGCGTTCTGCTGGGGACACCAGTCAGGAGCCTGCAAGCCTTGTTGATCGAGGTCTGGACTTTGGTGAGGGCAGTGGGGTCAGCAGCCGCACAGATAGGGAGCCCATAATCGACCAAGGACAGAATGGAGAAGGTGATAGCCAGCCGGAGGGCATTCTCAAGGAGGCAGTCTTTGTGGCGGTAGAGGAGTCCAATCCGGGTGTTTACGGCAGAGGACAGGGAGTTAAGACGAGAGTGGAAAGAGAGAGCCGAGTCGAAGGCGATGCCCAGATATTTGTATGCAGACACCTGTTCAAGGGGGTGTAGGGTGCTGGGGAGGATGAGAAGGGGGGTATTTCTGGAGTTACTTTGGTGGTGGGGAAAAAAGCATAGATTTTGTCTTCTTGTGGCTCAGAATCAGACGATGGTCAAGGAACCATTTTTCAGCTTGGCTGAAGGTGAGTTGCAGAGAGCTCTGGAGGGTGATGGTGTCGGGGTGGGAGGCGATGAGGACTGCGTTGTCAACATATAGGAGCATTCTGCCTGAGCAGGAGCTGGGAAGGGTGTTGAGAAAGAGACTGAACAATGTGGGGCCCAGGATGGAACCCTGAGGGACACCTGAGCATACAGGTAGGGCAGTTGATAGGGTACCGTTTATCTTTACCCATTGGGATATGGCATGGAGGTAACTGGAAAACCAGGCCAGGGGGCCAGATGATAAACCTAGCTGATGGAGGGAGTCAAGCAATAGAGGGTGACACACAGTGTCAAAGACCTTAGGTAGGTCAATGAACACTGCCCTGGCAATGTCCCCAGAGTTAAGTGCAGAGTGTATTTGCTGAGAGAACTCCAAGAGGGCAGAAGTGGTACTGTGTCCTGGGCGAAAGCCATGCTGTTCTGGACATAATATGTTGTATTTGATTAGATAATCCATGAGTTGGGTGGATACTATTTTTTCCAGGGATTTAGAGAGTGGGGGGGAGGATGGAGATCGGTCTGTAGTTATTTGGTAATGTGCGATCTCCATTCTTATGAATTGGGGTAATTTCAGCTGATTTCCAGGCGCTCGGGAATTGTCCGAGGCACAGAGACCAGTTTAGCAGGTCAGTGAGAGGGGCTAGCATGACAACTAGAGTTAGACGAAGAATCCTGAAGTCAAGGGGGTCACAAGTGGGGTTGTGGCTGAAGAGGGCTTTTAGTAGGAGTTTTTTGGCGTCATGGGGAGATATGGTGCAGAGGAGAAATGGGGGAGCGATTCAGGATGGGGGGGTTTGAGGCAGGGATAGGGTCAAAAAAGTGGACAGGAAGGACTGCGCTTAGGTCAGAAAAAGCCATGTTGAGGCAGTCGGCAATATGTGGGGGGTCAGTGGTAATAGCGCCATTGACAAGTATCTGAGAAGGGGGGGAAAGCGAGTTTTTCCATTAAGCTCCTTAACATTATCCCAGAATGCTCATGCAGATCCCCAGGAGGAGGCCAAGGTGGTTTGGTAGTATTTGGCCTTGGCTTGCCTTATGGCCCAGGTGCATTGGTTACGAGCGTCATTATAGGCTTGTCTGTCTACTGTCCTACGTGACTCGACTGCAACCTGCCATAGGTTGTCTCGCTGCCTCAGTTGCTGGATAAGGAAGGGAGAAATTCAGGAAGCATTGTGTCTTTTGGAGCGAGTGCTGGTGAAGGGGGGCAAAGATGTCACAGGCCTTGCAGAAGGCTCTGGTGAGGTAGGCTAGCGCAGTATCTATATCAGTCGCGAGTGAGATTGGGGATCAGTCAAGCTGGGCTAGGTACTGCTTCAGTTTATTAAGGCCCCCTGGGCGAAAGTGGCAGTGGGAGGTGACTTTGCATGTGGGTTTTTGTGTGGGGGAGGACCAGAAACAGAGGATAGGGGAGTGGTCGCTGAGGGAGTTAGCTAGGATGCTAACAGACTTGATTTTGTGGGGCCGTTTGGAGAGGATTATGTCAAGGAGGGAGCTGGTGCCACTTGACTGGTTAAATCTGGTAGGAAGAGTGACTAGTTGAGCTAAGTCAAGGGCAGGGAAGGAGTCCTTTATGTGTGCAGCAGTGGAGCCAAGCCAGTTGGACTGAGGTCACCTAGGATGAGCTGTTCAGCTTTGTGGGGCAGGGTAGAGAGATAGTCAGTAATGGAGTGGATTGCAGGTCCTTGGGCCCATGGGGGTAAATATATAGTTGCAAGATAGAGAGGGCCCCTGCCCGGGTCAGGGGAGATTTTTAAGGTGATGGCTTGGGCAGAATGACCGAGCTTGGGGCAGGGAGGGCGTGGCTAAGGAGGTAGTCACACAAGTAGACTGCACATCTGCCACCACGCTTACCAACTCGATCCTCTCGGAACAGGGTGAAACCAGGGAAGGAGACAGCAAAGTCAGGGGTTGATGCAGAGAGCCAGGTCTCCACTATGGCAAGGATGTCGGGCCTGTGTTGGGTGACCCAGCACTGGGGTGCAGCAATTTTCTTTGGGAGACTGCAGATGTTCATTGAGGCAATGTGGAGGCCTTACCCAGCAGGGGGGGGGGGGGTAAAAGCCTCAGGACCAGGGCTGGGGTGGACATTTCTAGAGAGCAGAAGAAGTAAGGTGTTAAGTTGGAGGAGTGGGCTACTGTGGTTGGGGTTGATGTGCTTGGGCTGATGCGAGGATCTAGAGGTGGAGGTGCAGGGGAGGGGTAGGTATGGCTAGGATGGGGTGAGACTGCTCTGGGGGCAGGGGGTGGGAGTGGGTGTTGGTGGAGGGTGCAGCAGGGTGATATGGTAGTCCAGTGTGCAAGGTGAGTTGTGGGTGGGAAAGAGGGAAGTGGGATAGAGGGTGGGAGTAGATGTGATATCGGGCTGATGCTGCTGGACCCATCCCTGGTAGGAGTTCCATTTTTTTAGGAGGCTGCAAGTGTTGATACCGGCAATATATAACCCATGTGCAGGAGGTCGTGTAGCAGCGGGTCCTTGGTTTGTGTGTATAGTAAAAGACATGAGCAAGAGGAGGGGAAGGGGTCTGATGATGGGATTCCAGGTCATCTTTTTAGGACAGTATGCATGTGACCCTCTGTCACTTGATAGGGTGTGGATGGGGAGGGTTAGTATATGTGTGGAACCCAGGATATGGAATCGCATAGCGGGTGGGCTTTGCAGGATTGGGGGGGTGGCAGTAGGGTGGTAGGGAGGTGAGGGGAGTCGGGCACACACTGCAGGTGGTGAAGAGGTTTCCAGTGCAGCACATCACAGCACAAGTGGTAGACAGGCATACTAGGTACATTGGGTTGATTGGTGAGTGGAGGCTGACAATCAGGCAGATGGATGTCTTCAACACAGTTGGGGAGATTCGTCAGAAAGATAGCGGGGGGGGGGGAGTCAGCACAGGGAAGAGCAGAGTGAGTATAGGGATCACTACCAGAGGCATGCTGGAATATGAGATGGGAGGAGGACCAAAGGAGGGCCAATGAGAGAAAAAGGGCAGCAGACTGTAATCCCCCTAGTGGCAAACACATATAATCTGCAGGTGGAGAAGTAGGCTGATTGGTTTATAGCCATGCTCCCGCCTCCCTCCTGCAACTATATAACAAGGAGTAGTGCAAGGGTGGTGGTGGGGGCAGTGGGGAGCCGACGCAGAGCATCGGCAGGGTCCTACTCAGTATATCAGCACAAGCGATTGGAGCTCCAGGTATGGCATTCCCGAACCTTAAACGTGGCAGTTTCGGGGGGCCTGGGAGAGGGCAACTGCTCAGATGGCCCTCACGACCACCATTGGATCCTCAACTTCTGTGGAGAAAGGGACAGTGGGTAAGGAGATTTATTTGAAAAAAAAAGGGGGCGGGTTGCAAAACAGCTGCAGTGAGTCTGCAGGGTAAACAGCTGATTATTGAGAAATGCCTCCTACAAGTACATACAGTGCAGTTTTTGGGGCTATCACAACCGCGTAGGGCTTCTTTACTTAAGCCAAAAGAGAGGAAATAAATAATGCGTTAAATTCTAGCAGATGCACTTTTGTTCCCACTGTTTCAGCAACAATCCAGCCTTCCACTACAATTTAAAGTTAATCTCCTTTCTCTGTAACAGAAGCTAATTTAATTTAAGTAATTAATGCTAGCTGCTGCAATTAAAGCTTGCTCAGGGAACTAGAAACATTCCTGCCTTTCCAGTACAACATTTAAAGCTCACTCTGGTTTTAGTAAAAAGTGTAGCTGGGGGAAATTACAAAAGCAAATAAATAAACTATCTCCACATCTACACCGACAAAAAAGAAACAAGCTTGGAGTGGCGCCCAACATAGTCTCTGGTTTAAATTCAAAAAAGGCGCCAACTCAGTATATCTGCACAAATGATTGGAGCTCCCAGGTCTGGCGTTCCCATATCTTAAGTGTGGCGGTTTCGTGGGGGGACCTTGGGGAGGGTGACTGCTCCGATGGCTCTCACGACCTCCGTTGGATCCTCAGCTTCTTAAGAGTGGTGGTTTCGGGTGGGGGCCTGGGGGAGGGTGACTGCTCCGATGGCTCTCACGACCTCCATTGGATCCTCAACTTCTTAAGCCTGGCGTTTTTTGGGGGGGACTGGGGGGGCGACTGCTTCGATGGCCCTCACGGCCTCCATTGGGTCCTCAGCTTCTTAAGTGTGGTGATTCTGGGGGGAGGAGCCTGGGGGAGGGTGACTGCTCCGATGGCCCTCACACCCTCCATTGGATCCTCAGCTTCTTAAGTGTGGCGGTTTTGGGGGCCTTGGGAGGCAACTGCTCTGATGGCCCTCATGACCTCCGTTGGATCCTCGGCTTCTAAGCATGGTGATTTTGGGGGCCTGGGAGGGTGACTGCTCCGATGGCCTCACGACTTCCATTGGATCCTCAACTTCTTAAGTGTGGCGGTTTTGGGGGGGGGCCTGGGGGAAGGCGACTGCTCCGATGGCCCTCACGACCTCCGTTGGATCCTCAGCTCCTGTTTTGCTTTGTTCACCTTCAGTTTTAAGAGTTCTTTCAGAATCCTTTCTTCTGTGAATTGACTGATAACGAACCCCCCTATCCAGAGTGTTTCTATTGTTTGGTTTAGGTACCTCCCTCCTCCTCTTCTTTTGTGAATACTAAGCAGAAGTATTCGTTCAGTATCCCTGCTTTTCACTGTCACCCTCTTCCCACATTCCCTCCTCTTTATTTAGCCTCACTATCCCTCCCTTGGTCTTTCTTCGCTCCCTAATGTACCTATAAAAGGTTTTATCCCTATTCTTAACAGAGTTGGCTATCTTTTCCTCAGTTTGGGCCTTTGCTATTCTGACTGCCTTCCCTGCCTCCTTCTGTTTTAACTGATATAATTCTCTGTCCTGCTCATGGCCAGATTAATGGATGTGGGGGCCCCTACTCCAAGTCATATTTTGTGGCCCAGGGGCCCCTAAATGCCAACATCGCACTCTTCTGCAGTTCCAGGCCGGCAAGGCGACAACAACCGAGGTACTCAAGCAGGATCTCCCTACACATGCCTCCTTCAATATCTGTTCTCTCTGCCAAAACCAAAACCCGAGGCATGTATTATTGTAGCAGTTAGTGGGGCTCACAGCTCCCATCATCTCCCTGCTCAAGGCTCCTTCAAGTTCCAAATCTGAGACATGCTCAAGCTCCTTGCCTCTGCAATGCATCTGCCACAGTCTCCCTCTGTGCAGTTATCTTTGTCCTCAATTCTCTTTGTTCTCCCACTGTCTCCTCCATCTCCATTGTCATTGGTGTCAGCTTAAAAGTTGCTTTGCTGCTGAGTTGCCATCCTTGCCCCCACTCCAAGTCATTGATGCCAAAGCAGCTAAAGAGAGCTGTGCCAAGACTGAGCCTTAAGAACCCTGCAGGTGACTGTAGTCACTTCAGGATCGTTTCCTAGAGCAACCTGCTGCAACTTCCCAGTAATGTATGACTCAAACCAAGACAAAACTGTGCCAGCCAGCAAGTCCCACATAGTTCCTCAGGTGACTTATCAGCACGACAGCAGCCCATGGTCCACTGTACCAAACTCAAATCTTATTAAAGACTCAGTACTCGGATTACTGAACACAGACCACAGCTTAGTTGGTTTCTCCAATAACATTTCATTCTGCAGCACAATGGCTTGGACACTACAGCACGCAGACTAGTCAACATACCTGGTGTGGCCTGCCTTGGTTGGCCTGACTGTGATTTGATGACTGTCCTGATGACTGGACTGGAAGAACATAAATGCCAGCCTCAGCCTGGTGGTGGACAAATGTCTGAGATCCTTTCCTCAACATCATGCAGGCGGCGGCGACACAACTTGGCCTGGCATGGGAGGACTCCTCACAGCAGGACCAGAGGCCCAACTTAAGCAGCACTGACTGAACCTGGCTAAACCAAAAACACCAGCAGCACATGATGCTGCACACCAGGTGGTGAAGCTGAATCCAACTCTGGGCGACCCCCCGTGCCGCTCTCTCTACTATTCTATCTTCTTCTTTGATCGAGACGAAGACGAGACCGAACACTGGCACCGAAGACTGACCATCGACATCCACAGCTCACTTGTCCTCCTCCTTGACTGCTCACTGCCCGGCCTGGCCACATGCCCTGACACCATGCACACAAGCACTGATTCCCTGCTCCCCTGTAGCCACACCTCCAGAGGACCTCTGATGGACATGATTGGTTGTGTGGTGGGCTCAGGGTGAATCAGAGGCAGATCCAGAGCCACCCATCAGAGAGACTGAGAGGCTCGCTCACTTGGAGCGACTGTGGGGGGGACCAGGCTGACTCAGTCCGAGGACGGGGGGGGACCACTGAACCAGACGCAGAGGCTGACTCTGGGGGGGGGTGCTTTTTGGTCAATTCAGCCGGTCAGCGGCCATAGAGGTCACCCAGTACAGGGATTAAAGAAAGTAAATAAGTTAACAGTGGGGGCCCTCCTGAACCATGGGGCCCTACGCCATGGCGTAATTTGCATACAGGTTAATCCAGCCATGGTTCTGCTCCATCTGTGTTTCCTTATATTTCCTGAGTGTTATCCTTTTCTCCTTAACCTTCCCTGCCACCTCTTTTGAGAACCATACTGGCTTTTTCCTTTGGTTTGTTTTGTTGATTTGCTTTACACAAAGGCTTGTTGCCTCTGTGATGGCAGTTTTTATTTTTCCCCATTGTTTTTCCACCCCTCCTTCTTGCCTGTTTGCTAGTGCTTTTCTGAGGCACTCTCTCATTTTGCCAAAGTCAGCCCTCCTAAAGTTCAACACCCTTGCTTTTCTATGGCTTGACTCTACAGCTGTGGTGACTGTGAAGCACATTGTTTGGTGGTCGCTTGTTCCCAGATGGCTACCCACTTCTAAATCTGAGATCCTCATTTGACAGTGCCAGCTCTAAGAGTGCTTCTTCCCAAGTGGGTTCCAACACTAGCTGTCGGAGGCATGCCCCCTGTAGGGAATTGAGAATTACCCTGCTCTTGGATGTGGCTGAAGTAAAGGTGTTCCATTTAACATCTGGCATATTCAGGTCCCCCATCAACAATATATCTCCTTTATCAGCCATTCTAAGGATTCTTCTATCATTTCCTTGTCCATTGCTTCCCCCTGAGATGGGGGTCTGTAAATAACCCCTGTGCGGATTGTGGTGCCATTTCCTGTCTCCAGGGTGATCCACAGTGCCTCCTCCCTTCCCTGCTTACCCTTTAGTTCTGTTGCTTTGATTCCTTCCCTTATGTAGAGAGCTCCTCCTCCTCTTTTACACTCCCTGTCCCTCCTGTAGATTGTGCACCCTGGTATGTTGACATACCAGTCATGGTTCTCTGTGTATCATGTTTCTGTGACTGCCACGATATCCAGGCCTCCCTCTTCCATCAAGGCCACTAGTTTAGGGAGCTTGTTACCTAGACTATGGGCACTGGTGCTCATCGCCCTCCATGTTTTGATGGCCTTACCCCCTTTTAGGCTCATCCCTTTCCTTACTGCCTTTGCCTTTTTCTGAATTTACCCCATTCTGCTCCCTATTGACTTCTCTACCTTTGTGTCTGCTTCACTAAGTACCCTGTTTTGTGGGGGGGGGGGGTTCCCTGCTTCTTTTCAGTGCCTTCCTCCTTGGCTAGTTTAAATGGTTGCCAATGAAGCATTTAAACCTATCACCTAGGATCTTGGTTCCTCTCCTGGACAGATGCAGACCATCACCCCAGTATAGGCCTGCATCCAACCAGGTGGACCCCCAGTCCCCCTGAAGCCAAATCCCTGAGCTCCGCACCAGTTTTTCAACCAGTCATTGAATCCCATGGTGCAGAGTACCCTAACCTCACCCATACCATAGACAGGAAGCACCCCAAACATTATTATAAGCATGAAGAAGGATGCCCATTTCCCCGGTAGTCCGGTGGTTCCCCCATCCCCGAGCCTCAATGTCCTGAAATTCGTTTATTAATAATAACCTGGTGGTCTGGTGTGTCCCTTCCTGGATCCCCCGATCATTATCATACGAATTAAGAAGGAGCCCCATTTCCCTGGTAGTCCAGTGGTCCCTCACCCTCCCCGAGCCCCGATGTCCTGAAATTTATATTTATTTTATTTATTTATTTAGCTTTTGTTGACCGGGTAAGTGCACTAGACAAATCCTGCCTATTTTCAGGCACGACCCGGGGGAAGGGGATACAGATGAATGCCAACTGACCTTGAACCAGATTAAGCTGTTGGTGGTATTTTTAGTGAATGAGGGAAATTTGGCCAGGACACCGGGGAAATTCCCCTACTCTTTTCGATAAGTGCCATGGGATCTTTAACATCCACCTGAACTACCACCAATCCAGGCAGATGGGACCTCGGTTTAACGTCTCATCCGAAAGACGGCACTTCAGAAATGCAGCACCCCTCTCATGCTGCATTACAGTGTCAGTATTGGGATATTAACCCAAGTGCCAGATGTGGGAACTGAACCCACAGCCCTCTGATCTCCCGGCCTCAGAGGCGAGTGTGCTACCTACTGAGCCACTGACACTGCTACATATTAATATTAACCTGATGGTCTAGTGAGCCCCCACCTGGCAGTGTACTACCACCCTGCTCCCCCCATCCCCTAATAAAGCTGGCGACTGGCACAGTCCACCGCTGTCCACCATGGCCAGCCATAGACTGAGCTGTGAATGAGTGTGTACTATATACAGTTCACGCTCATTCAGAGCTCAGTCAGCAGTTGGCCATGGTGGTGAGCAGTGGGCTGTGCCAGTTGCCAGGTCTGTTAGAGGATGGGGGGTAGCGGGATGGTAGGGCACTGCCGTGTGGGGAGTGGGGTGGGCTATTAGACCACCAGGTTAATATTAATAAATGAATTCTGGGACATCGGGGCTCTGGGAGGTGGGGAACTACTGGACTAGTGGGGAAACGGGGCTCCTTCTTCATTCTTATGATAATGATCGGGGATCGGGGAGTGGGGCCACTAGACCACCAGGTTATTATAAATAAATTAATTTTGGGACATCGGTCTTGGGGAAGGGGGAACCACTGGAATACTGGGGAAATGGGGCTCCTTCTTTATTCTTATAATGATCAGGGAGGGGGGACAGTGGCACATTGCTGTTGCCATGTCAGCTCCACCCTGGCTAGTGTAAGGGTACTTAGAAATTTCACCACTGGGAAGTGTTGTGAATTGCGATGCAGAGGATTTGGCAGCCTATATCTGCTGCAAGCCCTTGGTACCATGCTGCAGCACACAGTTCCTACGCACGCTCATAAGTTTGCGAATTTTCAATATTTTCACTCCAGATTTTCAACATTGCCATTTTGTCACACCTTCTTATGAGCAGTACAGCTGTCATTTTTCCCATCTCACCCAAAACGTGTTTCCGCCCATGTAGCTCACAATGGCGCAGTCGGTGTGCAAAATCAATGTATGGGATAAATTAAGAAAATCACAGTGACACTGTTCATGAGCAGAGGTCTTATAATGGCTATGTTGAAAATTTGGTGAACAAATTCCAAAATGACTGTTTTATGAGCGTCGTTGTACAGTTCTACATGCTACGTAAGTTCACGAATTTTCAATATTTTCACTCCAGATTTTCAACATTGCCATTTTACCACACCTCCTCATGGGCAGTGCAGCAGTCATTTTCACATCTTGCCCAAAATGTGTTTCCATCCATGTAGCGCACAATGGGCATATCGATGTCTTGAAATCAATGTATGGGACATATTAAGAAAATCACAGTGACACTGTTCATGAGCAGAGGTCTTAGAATGGCTATGTTGAAAATTTGGTGAAAAATTCCTAAAATGACTGTTTCTGGCGTGCATTGCGTAGTTTCTATGCATCTTTCGTCAAGTCCTGCAATTTAATATTTTCCTCCAGATTTTCAATTTTCCATTTTATTACACTTCCTTATAGACAGTACAGCTGCCATTTTCATATGCCCACCCAAAATGTAAAGCTGCGACATGTAGTTAGTGTTAATGAAAGTGTTGGTGTGCGGAAGCAATGTTTGGGACAGATTAAGAAAATCACTGTTACACTGTTCAGGAGCTGAGGTCTTAAAATGGCTATGTTGAAAATTTGGTGACAAAAGTCCATAAAATGACTGTGTTACGAGTGAGCATTGCGCAGTTTCCATGCACCCTCGTAAGTACATGACTTTGTAATATTTTAAGTCCAGATTTTCACCAGTGGCATTTCTCCACACCTCCTTATTTACAGAACAGCTGTCATTTTTCACAACATGGCCGAAGTGTGTTTTCACACTTTCAGCGCAGAGGTGCGTGGTTGCTGTGGGAAATCATTGTTTGGGACAGATAAAGAAAATCACAGTGACACTGTTCATGATCGGAGGCACCAAAATGCCTGACTTGACAATCTGCTGTAAACAAATCCCCAACCTAATTATATTATGGGTGTGTGTTGCACAGTTTCTATGTATGCTCGTGACTTCACCATTTTTTTAAATATTTTTACTTCAGGTTTGCAACATTGCCATTTTTTACACCTCCCCATGAACAGTACAGCTGTCATTTTTTACATCCTGTTCAGAATGTTTTTGTACCTGTGGTGCTAAATGCCGTAGTCACTGTGCATAAGCAGCTTTTGGCTAGCAAACTGATATTCCCCCTGTTCATGAGGTGGGGTCACAAAAAAAAACATGTTGAACATTTGGAGTGAAAATACCAACGAATGCCTGAGGTATTAGGGTTTCCAACCATAACGCTCAACCCTGTAGAGAATGACAGGCATCAGGTGTGTGACTTGGGATTCTTGCCTGTAATGCTCATACCATTCCACACCCTGCAGCCAGTGAGAGGCATCGAGGTATGCCTTGGACTCTTCAGCCCCAAAGTTCACCCCATTCTCCTATATCGCACCCATCTCACTGTATTTCCTAATGGAATGGGGGTGTGCATAAGGGCCAAAGACCCCAAGGAACACCGTGACACTTGTCAGTGTCTGCAGGGTGGGGTGTGGTGAAATGGTGTGGCCGTTATGCCTGACGACCCAAAGGCACACCCCAATGCCTGTCACTCTCTGCAGGGTGGTGGTGGGGTTGCCTTCAGTTCAGTACTTCACTGCCATTCCTATTACGCAGCTCTGTAACTTCTACACTACCACTGCCAATGCCAGTAAGCAAACATTCGGCATTGACAAATGCTTGTTGTTGTTGTGCATTTTGGAACAACCAGGGAAGTAGCATCTGTCAGTCAAAGTGAGTAGGTGTGTCACGTGCCATGTATTAATGAGACAGGGGATGCTGGAGAGGCGGACCTGAAAAGTTTAAAATTAAAGCAGGCTAGAGCATAGAAGTGTGATGTATGGGGGAGAGCAGGCCCAGTGTGTAGTACAGTGAGCAGTGACACATCAGGTGGGGTAAGGCAAGGGCACAAAAACAGATGCCATTGTGCATAACATCCCATTTATGTAGCAAGGTCTTGGGAGCATTACTGAGGATGAGTGAACTGTATTGAAGGTAGGAGAGGCACATCCTTTTAGATATGACCCTGTGTACACCAGGAGTTAGAAAGTGTTGGCGGTGACAGGCCATGCCTAATTGGGAGTTCATGGGCTCTGTAATGGAGGAGACATGCAAGGAGTAGTCTAGGGCAGGGTCCATGGTGACACCAAGGTACTTAAATTCACTCACAGTGGAGAGGGGGCTATGTCAGAGCAGCAGATGGCCAGTGGACTGGGAAGTGATACCCTGCATGCCTTAGATCCAAATATCATTGCTTGGTTTTGGAGGGGTTCAGAACTAATTTGTTGACCTCGAGCCAGTTTTGTATGTGGAGAAGTTGATGGTAACCTGGTCATTAATTTGTGGGAGGTTTTGTGCGCTGTAGTAGAGAGCAATATCATCAGCGTACATGATGAGACAGCATTTGGAGGAGACAGTGGGGAGGTTGTTTCTGTAGAGGGAGAAGAGGAGTGGTCCTAGCATGGATCCCTGGGGGACACCATGAGTGACTGGCAAGAGGCTTCAGGAGGTGTCCCCAGATCTGACAAATTGCTGCCTGTCTGTCAAATAGTGAACCAAGGCAGTGGCATAGGGGGAAACAGTCCAATATCTGTTCGCTTTTGTGGCAAAAGATAGTGATCCACTAAAGTGAATGCTTTGGATAGATCAATGACAACCATACCAGTGAGTAACCCTCTGTCCATGACAGTTTTAATGTCATCAGTGACCTGAACAAGGGCGGTGGTTGTGCTGTGTTCCTTACAGAAACCATGTGGGCGGGGAATAAGGAAGTTGTTACGACTGTAGATAGTTAATTAAGAGGCAAGCACCTTTTCAAGTAATTTGCTTGTTCATTCCATTTTAGATCGCCCCTTCCCTCCTGACTTGTACAATACCCTTCTTTTCCCATTTTGAATCTGCTCTAACAATTTCTGTTACATTTGGCACAATAAAAGGAGCACTCCTTTTAATATGGCTTGGTCCAGGTTGGTATCAGTATTCTTTGTTGTTTTTGAGCACACACAGTTTAAGATCACTTTTTTTATGCCTAAAAAGAATTAACATGCAGCAGACACTGCTCTCTAACTCTGTGGGAGAACAGATGTACGTGAACAGCTGAGAATACTGATGACAACCTCATCTGAGCCGTATTAAAAGGAGATCTCCTTTTATTATTTCAAATGTGAAGAAAACAAATATTAAAGCAGACTCAAAATGGGAAAAGAAGGGTATCATACACGCCAGGAGGGAAGGGGCAATCTAAAATGGAATAAAAAAGTACAGGTCAGAATTTTCATTGCAATCATGCACTGTTGCTTTAAGGACATACTGTGAAAACAGGACCTTTATCCCTTAGAGTATATCTGCTCCAGCTGCTTATTCTGCCCCTGAGGTCACAATCCCCTAGTTATGACATCACAGCAGTCTCCACTCGAACGCTATACGATGCCACAAGCAGGGGCTATGACATCAACTGGGGAATAAGTAGCAGAAATTTATGAATTCTAAGAGACATGTTACATTTTCATGCACATGTTATCAGAAGGAAAGAAACGGGGAAACAAATATAGAAAATATATTAAATGTTAGGGATATTTAAATGCTGTTTATTAGCTTCGAATGCATCAAAATTCAATCCAAAAGTTACAATTTGGGAATTTCAGATTTAGTGTCAGAAAATCCAACATACTAGTGTAACCCCTAGGCAGCGCTATTCTAAAGGCTACTACCCCTGCCTGTATGGTAACGCATAGGTTGAGGGGCCTGAGTTCTGTATACGGGTGCCTCCATCCAGAGGAGTGGTACTGGGGTAACTTAACCGCTCTTGTATAGCCCTCTGGGATGCTATAACCACCCACCAGCCCATCTAGTGGCCTAAACAGTAACACAAGGGTACATTCACTTTCATCAGATAGCAGTAACAATATGCTCACACCCCTTTCACTTACCACCAGGGCTGGATCTGCTGCAACTACCTTGGAGACCCCCTGAGAAATAAGATCAGTAATGCAGCAATACAATCTTACCACTGTAACCCAACTAATAACATGTACACTAGCCAGGTTAAATGTGAAAAAAGACAATCAGATTTTTTAGGGGAAGAGAACAAAGGAGGGGCGTGAATCTAGCAGAATGATTAGCAATCTGATTCAAATCAGGATTGTTCAGCATGCACTGTAAGTCCCTTTCAAACAGTTCAACAACCCTGGGTACCCAGTATGTCATGCAGGCTAGCCTGAAGCGTTGTACAGGGTGGCCAGCGTTGCAGCTGTTGTTGGAGCCCTTAGGAAAAGAAAGACAGTTAAACATGAACACAACTCAATTATTTGTAATCCAAGCTGGATGGCTCAGTCTGTTGCAATAATCCAGAACAAGAAACAATTAGATGGTAACACAATGATTGTTGTTTTTGTTGCAGGGTGCTACCTTGGTTTGTACTCACGCTACTGGGACCTGGATGCAGGACAGGCGAGATGTAGACCTCGTAGTGGTGATCAGGAAGGCCAGGGGAAGCAGGGCTGACATGACTCACCTCCAGGTGGTCGCTACCTGCTCAATGGCATTGGGCAGGGAGACGAATCCCCAAGTAAGTCTTTCACCGAGATGGTCTTTGAAGTGGGAATAGTGACCTAGGCCGAGGTGGCAGGGCACAGGCAGGATGAACAGTTCTACAAAAGTTTGTGATTTTCTACTGGTGAAGTCTCCAGCTGGCGTAAAGGATTCTGTCGTGGGGAACCAAATCGCGACCCACGAAACACATTCAGCACATTTAAATCACTGTTTTCTCTAAATAACAGTTCGGATACAGTCCACTGCAAATGACAGCTTCACTGCGCAAACGTTTCAATCCGAGACAAATTCTATCATCAGACGGGCCGATCACTTCTGGAGCAAGTCTTCAGTCCAAATCACGAGTCGTAATAACTAACGTCTTCTTTCTTCTGCTGCAGATTCCAAACTGGAAATTGGAATGGATCCAACTTCTTCAATAGGCAGTTCAGATGCAGGAGAAATGTGGCAGGACGTCCAGCAAAGCCTCTTCCCGCCAATTCCCCTATGCTCCTTCTGGGAGCAGCTGCTCGAAAGCTCGAACTGTTTACTCTTCAGCCTCCAACTCTAACTGATCCACTGTATCAGGCAGTTCTGGGGATTCCCCTGGTAATCCAAAAGGTTCTGTTGGCTGAGGGTGCTTGGCTGAGGGTGCTGTCAGTCACAGTAAGGGCTCTCCCTCCAGGTCCATTTGGGCGCCAGCACTGAAAACTACAAAAACTACAGAATTCCTTCCCACAAGACCCCTGGGGACAGTCTCCATTTTAGGTCCCCAGTGGTTCAATTGGTCCAATTACTGGAAGTCCAGAACCTAACATGGTGGCTCCCATCCAAATGTTCGAGCTGCAATAAAAGCAGGTTAGACAAACTTCTCTATCTTTACTATAACAGCAAATAAACAGTAAACAATCATAGTTCCTATTCCATAGCTTCCTCTGCGCAAGTAGCGGCTGTAGAACAGCGCAGAATAACACACTGTCTGGCTGGTCACAAGCCTTAAATTACTCAGACCCAGCCCAGACTAATCTCTAAACACAGCTTAGTCATTTTCTTAAAGAGACAGCTGTGAAGGCTCACTAGGGCACTCTCACGCAGACAAATAGAACTACCGGAGACAGGACACCAGCCTGACAGTGGGCATTAGGGAGCCCAGGAAGACATTAAAGTAAACCCCAATTTGTAGAGGGTTACACTAATCAATTGGATTTCATCTGATTTTGATTCCAATATCCAAAATCCGATTCTGAAAAAATGAAATTTGAAGTTCTCAGTGCAGGCAGGAATTGAAAGCCAGTGGTACTTTTTTGTTAATTATTCTGTTTATCCACCTTTCTGCCTGGCTGGCCTTCCTTCACACCGACCCCACCCCAGCCTCATCACTCGATTTCTCCTGGACTTGCTCTTCCTGAGTCCCTCACAGCCTGCCTCAGATGGTGGGGTGGTGGGGAGTCCCGTGACCCACCTTTGATAGATCCAGCTTTCAGGAAGTGCCTACATCACCAGTGTGGGGCTTGTGGATGGGGTCAGGGCTCATTCTGCCAGCCAAGGTGTGTTTCCCATTTTCTCTCCTTGCTCTTCTGTGCCCTGTAGGGACACTGGCGACAGGACATAGTCCTCAACATAAGTGCATTTTGGCACACTCACATGAAACACAGTGCCTCCCTGCCTGTGTCCTGCACACTCTGCTACGTGTATGTCT
Source organism: Neoceratodus forsteri (assembly GCA_016271365.2). NCBI lineage: Eukaryota > Metazoa > Chordata > Ceratodontiformes > Ceratodontidae > Neoceratodus > Neoceratodus forsteri. The sequence goes on from JADMNL010000027.1 coordinate 42,400,656, forward strand.
ACAGGTGGCAGCAGTCCAGTGGGACACAGCACCCTCCTCCACCAGAAAGAGGAGGAGAGTGTTCCTGGGATGCTGCATTCTCCCCCCCCAGTGGCCCCCCAACAACGCAGGCTAATTTCCAAACCCTGGTGCTGGCATCGCAAGCAGTACCCCTACCACTGCACTGATGGCCTGTCTAGCCAATAGTATTCTGTACATGGACTGGAGCCAGATTTGGACTACGATACTCCATAAATTTAAAAAAAGAATGGATGGATCAGATTCCAAGATATCTAATCACCCCTATTAAAGATAAGCTGAACTAAGTTTCAGAAAATATTTGTCAATGTTTCTTTCAAGAGTCATCACCTGCTTTTTAATGCAGAACAGTCTTTAACCTATAAGTCTGTATTTTCTATAGGAGCTGTGTTACAAATTCTTTCACATTCTGCTAGTGTTCCATGTTTAGAAAACCTGAAGTAAATTCCATTGGTGTTTCGGATTTACACACTGCAGGACAGATTTTCAAAAGATCAATATTGCTGCAAGTCCCGGGTATGCAACAGATATGGCGCACTGGCCTTGTGGCAGTCTAAAGGGTTTTCTGTCCCTTATGGCAACTGACACTTGCTAGATCATCTGTTTGTGGTCTAACTTGCATTAATAACGGCGACCATTTCAATGGAACTTGTGTCCGAGACTTGGCACAAGCTGCCGTAAAGCAAGTAAAATGTCGCAACTGCACCCAGAATTGTAAAATCAGGCACAGCTCCAATCGGGAATGCTGCGTCTGCAGCAGTGTAAGGGTTTGATGCAGGTTTTGGTGCAAGCTATGCACCATCCTTTGAAAATCTGGCTCTGGGGGTAAAGGACCATTTTAGAGTTGAATAATGCTATTTGTCTTGTTAAGCTCTTACATCATTGTCACAATGCATCTGCAATATCTATATCTAAATTTTTTTTTATTGATTTACATAACGTATGCAACAGGTTACAATATTGAAATTGCATAGGGGATACATGATGGGCATGAGTGTGATATGGAAAATATTTTCACTCCTCTAGAGTGACCTCTGTATATTCACAAGTGGCGAAGCCACTCATGAATATCCAGAGATCACTGTGCAGGTGTGAAAATATTTTCCATATCACACAAGTACACATCGTGTATCCGATTTATACAATACGGCCCCACACTGATGGGGGTGGATCACGCAAATAGCGCAATAGAAATGCAACCATTAGCGCAAAATAGCTCAGTATTAGTCAATTGCATTATTTCGCGCTAACAGTGATGTTTTGCATGAGCCATTGAATAAATGTATATATTTTCACTGTGGTGACATCAGCAGCATTTATTCTCACTCCGGTGAGAATAACACATTTTATCGCACTCATTTATCACTTAGCCCATTGTATAAATAATCTTACCCCTCCCCCACGCTCCATATTTCATTTTGACAAGACACATATTTTATAAATCCCCCCATACACAGTTTATACATTCATAGTAATTTGTCTCAGTCATCCCTAAGAAAAAATACTTCAATTTTAAATCTTCATTAGGGAAGGTAGGTTATTAATTATCTCATTCCAGTAGGAACCATGACTATCATCAGCATTTCGTCTAAATTGTAAATGAGTTTTTTTAACATTAATGTATTATAAAACACATTCCACCATTGCTTCATATCAATTTTTTGCAGTTAGTCTGATTTCCAGTTAGCTAAAATTGTGTGTTTAAGGGCCGTGGAGGCAAGAACAACTATTTTACCTTGTATCTGAGATAGGTCTGTTTGGGTAAAATCATTGAACAAATAGAGTTCTGGTATGCATGGTAATTGCTTGTCAAACCAAGGTGATACTATTTTATTAATGTAATGCCACCAGTTTGTTGTTGCGTGGCATTCCCAAAGGCAGTGAAAAAGATTACCTTTTTGTTTTCAGCCAGGCCAGCATAAATTTGAATATTCGCTATTTATTTTAACTGTTTGAGAAGGGGTTATATAAGCGCTGTTATTTATTTTATTTTGGATTGTTTTGTTTTTTGCTGAAGCAAAAAGGTTATTACTCACTATTCCTATAGTTTCCTATTGTTGATGAGTTAAGTTTGTTCTTGCCTCCTTGTTCCATTTATTATTTACTTTTTTAACAATGTGTTTATTTTTTGTCACTAAAACATCATAGATACTTAGATACATAGACAGTGCCATCAGATAAGGGCCTATGGCCCACCCAGTCTGCCCATTTGAGCTTGTAAGTTCAGTTTATGTTTTCCAAGAAGTCTGTTTCCCCTTACCCCTGACCTCCAGAATTCCTTTATGTCTATCCCATGCATTCTTAAATCCTGTGATAGTTTCAGCCCCCAACACTTCCTCTGGCAGGGTGTTCCACTTGTCCACCACCCGTTCTGTGAAGAAATTCTTCCTCATATTTCCTCTGAATCGTCCTCCCTCCAACTTCATCCCATGCCCTCTAGTCCTGGAACATCTTTTTCACTTAAAAATAGTGTATTTCTGCACCCTGTTCCTCCCTGTAAGATACTTGTATGTCTCTATCATATCCCCTCTCTCCCTCCTCTCCTCCAGGGAGTACATGTTCAGTTCCTTCAACCTGTCTTCATAGGACTTGTGATGCAATCCATGCACCATCTTTGTTGCCCTCATCATAAAATTATGCCAGCAATGTTGTCATGCCCTTATTTATTACTGTATATTCTGCTGTTTTATCAATGTTTCCCATCTGGTTCTGAAAAGCTTATACATTTTATTATATTTTACCTGCAGAATGTAGTAATACATTTTATTCCAGTTCTTAGTATGTAATATATTCAGCATTTCCTAATATGATGGACATTTGTCGGCGAAAATTATATCTATCCATTTATTTAAGTTATTTGTAGAAACAAATGGTAAAGTCAATAGTGTTCTTTGTACCCCAAATTATTTTACCGTACTTGATTTGTAAGTATAACCACGGGACCTGGAATTGTGATGGATAGTTGAAAAACCTGTGTATAGAACAGAACCACTGCGGAAGGAATTACATTTTTTTCCTTAAAAATTCTAGGCTCTAACCCTAAATCTCTTAGTTTATTTGTTTTGTTTTCTGCAGAGAAAACTAATTCTTGTATCCATGGATCATTGTTATCTGAAAAATATAGCCACTGGTATGATAGTGAGTATATATGGGCTAACATATAATTATTAGAGGTGGGTGAAGTGCCTAAAATTCGCTACACGTAGTGTTTTATGTAAAACCTGAATTTCACGTAATACTCCACAAAGCAAAGTGAATAACTTTGCATCTCAAAATAACGTGAAGTCCCCATTGTTCTGTGTGGACTTCGTGTTACTTCGCCTTTTTTTTTTGCTCTTTAAGGTGAATTTTGCTATGATTCATGGGATGTAAGGTCACATGGGCTCTATATTGTCTTGCACAGCCTCAGTTCATCGTAGTATATATAGTGGAAAGCTGGAGACAGTATGCTCTCAGAGTTCTGAGAATCAAATCATTGAAAAACCTTTAAAAATGCATTTTTGCCACAAAATTGTGTGTCAAAATTTAGTACATCGATTGTAGTAAACCGTTGTGCGTTTATATGTGTTTATAATGAGCGTTTATTGATTTTGTGTGAGTATTAAACATTAATTTAGTACATTCAGTCTCTGTACTGACAGACAGTGTAGAAGTGTACTTCAGGGAGGGGCAGATCTGTGGTGTAAAAGAGATATTGGTGAGAAAGGCAGTTTTTCCAACCGTTGTTGGCTATTATTTTCTTATTTGTGTGTTCAGGTACACACAGTACAACTTCACTTAATTTTGTATACGTTTTTTCAGTTTGCTGGGCATTTTTTCAGTCATTTTAAAAGACTATCTGTGTTGTAGTTTACTGAACAGTTAAAGTTTCTGTGCCTGACCTTTGATCTGTGTGCATGCTGTCAATTAATATGCATTTTATTGCAACGCCGTAATAGCAGTACTCTGAATTTCTCAGGCTGTCTGCAATATTTTTCCCTGCTTCTGTGTAGCTACTAGCTACTGCTGTACCCCCCAACCCACCGCAAAACAAGGTATTGTTTTTGGACTTTTGGATTTTTAAAGACTGGTTAAGGTCTTGTGTTGTGTCCGTGCGGCTGCACTTCTGCAGTTTTTTGCTTCCCATCCCCCCAAAACTGCAGAAATATAAAGTTGCTGTTAAATTTCTGTGTAATCTTAAAAAATGCCCATGAAGAGGTGATCTGGCAAAGCTGTTTCTTGCTGTGGCACTGCTGCCAAGAAGACTATTATCAGTGGAAGTTGTGATGGTGAGACAGGTTCATCAAGGGCTAGCAAGTCAAGCAGTGTTTAGAGTGGTCACGGCCATGGCCATGGTAGTACGCAGCAGAAGGGAAAGATACTAGTTGCTGTAAGTAAAGTGATTTCTCCGACTCTGTTTTTCATGGCAAAATCAGTTGCTTCAATGCTGGTTGGAGATGCTGTTTTCCCTGTGGTAGTAAAATCAGTGACAGCATGGTTGATAACAGCATTAATATTTCTACAAGTTCAACCTGGGCAAAGTTATCAGGCGGGGAAAAATGTTGAATCCACAGACTTGCGTGTAGTTGATGTCCCACTCCCCAAAGTAGTAGAACATGATTGTGATCATGCTAATAACTCACAGTCTTATGTTTCCACTGATCTTGAGGTTGGGCCATCCAAACATTCAGATGTTGATGAAAACAAACGTGTGGATGATAATACCGAGGCTGTGGTTGGAATATCTCCATAGGAGGACAGCACCCAAAATGAATTTGTGGATGATGATGATGCTAGCGACCCCATTTGGGAACCAGACAAAAAGAAAGAGAAGGAGACAGTTTGTAAACAGTCTGTTAGTTAGTCAGTCCCCCCCTTCTCAAAGTTCTGATGTAGCTGTGTCTGTTGATGACCCTGAAGTAATAGTCCTAGATTGTGATGTTCAGTCAAAGTCCAACTGTGTGCAACACCAGAAATCATGCAGTACACCCACCATTTCATCGCCACCAAAACCGACGTTCCATATGCAGCACCAGCAGCGACATCTGAAGAGTAGAGCATCAAAATCCCTAGTTTGGGATTTTTTTCATACAAGATGGTAGCAATGAAACAGTGGCAATCTGCCAGCTTTGCCAAGCTCATGTGAAGCATGGTGAAAAGGGTAGTCATCGGGGCACTGGGGGCCAGCATACTCATCTCAAGAGTAGGCACATGGCACTGTGGACTTGGCACCAGAGGGGAGCTAATACCGTAGTGGGACATTCACCATCATCCACCTTAGTGAGCATGGTATCCCCTTCAGTGTAAGTAGCCATGATGGCAAAAGTGGTGAAATAACACCAGAGGATTACTACAGGGAGAAGGAGGAGGAGGACGATTTTGAATGTTCAAGTAGTGGTCAGAGTAGCAGTGGTGGTCCATGTAATAATTCTACTACATCAACCTCTGTGATTAAAACATGGAAAATAACCACATTTATTGGCTTGTCATCTGTGCACCCACCATCACACATCAAAGGTACCCCCTCCATGTCAGTTCGTAGGGGATATCTGGTCCAATTGGTTCATGGGGCACAGAAGTCAAGTGCAAAGTTCTGCAAACCACAGCATAATAAGGCTAAAGATCACTGTGAACCGAGTACATCCAGTAAGGTACCTGAGGGGCAAGGGGTGATGTCAGCTGCGCAGTTGTCCATTAATGCACTTTGGGGTGCCTTGTCCCAAAGAGGAATTTGTTACCTAGATGAATCTTGTGAACAGGTGGGCAATTCATCAGGAATGCATGCATCACAGACCATGGTTGAGACCTGTCTGACAGAAAACAGGCATCTGACAATATTGGATGATCCTTTGGTATACTGGAATGGCAAGGTGAATGAATGGCCAGCGCTGATGTCAGTAGCACTGAAGTACCTGACCTGCCCACCCTCCACTGTAAGTGTGGAGAGATTGTTTAGTTCTGCGGGGGCCATACAGCATGACCGTCATACTAACTTATCACCTACAAATGTCAGCATGTTGACATTTATCAAAATGAATGAAGGTCACATGCCAAGTAAGACAACCACATCTATGTTTATACCCAGTCGTGATGATGGTTGTGCTGATGATGGAGGTGAAACAAACCATCCTGGTGGCAGTGTCAAACAGAGTACCACTGAGGTTGATGATGCAGTCATGGAAAAATCATTTCCAAGTGGGTACAACTCCAGCATTGTGGATTGCGAGGGCTGCTTCCTCCTTGATGATGATGAGGATGTTGGTGGGAGGGCATAATGGCAAAATTACCAGGCTGAAGGCTGTCGCAGTTCCATAATGTTACCATTTGTTCGCATTAAAAAATGAAAAACAGTGACCTTGACTATCATATGACAATTGACAAATAATGACATGTCATTATATTTCGACTTCCCCTTTCTTAATTTTGAGGGTACAGTTCACAGAATGTGTGCAATCATCATTACCCGCAGTTCTCTAAACACAAATGTCAACTTGTAGCCACTTACTGTAAATCCTGCAGATTGAATGGCAGATATCCTCCTGACACTGAAAAACAGTCACTCACCCCAGCCAGCCATCCTGCTTCTTGCGAGACACACAGAGACATTGTACCTGTGCCCAAGCTATGAACCCATAGCCAGCGACAGCCACCCTGCTTCTTGAGACTGAGAGAGAGACATTGCACCTGTGCCCAAGCTATGAACCCTCAGTCAGCCACAGCCACCCTGCTTCTTGAGAGTGAGAGAGGCATTGTACCTTTGCCCAAGCTATGAACCCTTAGCCAGCCATAACCACCCTGGTTCTTGACAGTGAGACAGACATTGTCCTTTTGCCCAAGCTATGAACCCTCAGCCAGTCATAGCCACCCTGCTTCTTAAAAGTGAGAGAGAGAGCGAGAGAGAGAGAGAGAGAGACATTGTACCTGTGACTAAGCTATGAACCCTCAGCCAGTCACAGCCACCCTACTTCTTGAGAATGAGAGAGACATTGTACCAGTGCCTAGTCTATGAATCCCACAGCCAGCCACAGCCACCCTGCTTCTTATCATTAATTTACAGTAAGTATGTACTAATGTCATGTACTATTTTTTTTTTCCAACTCTTATTTTCTCCCCTTGGACCGGGCATCCTTCAGGACTGCCTGTTCAGCTGTGCCTCTCGCTCCCAGCCTGAATCCTCAAATCTCCCAGGCTCTCCCCTGAATGACTGGTGTGGGCCTACCCCCAGATCACCCTCCAGGAGAGGGCACACCCTCCCTTGGTGGCACTTTTCTGTAATTAGAGGTACCCACCAGTTGTCGGGTGGCCCATGGAGACCCTTAGTGCATTGGACCAGTGATGGGATGTGGGCACACTCCTGAGGCCTCCATCATCTCACCAGCTGCAGAGAGTTTTTTTTCTTATAAGTTACTGTCCCCATACAGAGCGCAGCCATCAAGGCATCACTGTGCTGCAGATCCGCCCCCTTACGTACATGGCGTCGCGATGTCGTACACCTCCTACCATCGCCAGAGGTAGTTTTAAGAGCGATCGCTTCCTCTGAGCCCTCCCCAGGAAGAGCGAGCAGCCCCTCGGATGCTCAATCTCTTTCCTCCCCTGCTGACCCCCGAACCCAGGTCACTGGCATGATGTGAGGTGTGGCATCCAGTGCCTCAACCCTCAGCACCACTGGGCCAGCCATGTACTATGGCTTTGACTTGAACTGTAGTGTGTATCCTTCCTTTACCATTTTAAAGATGCCACTGTCGCCAAGTACCGGCAACTGATTTTTATTTTCTTTTCACAGGTTACAGACTGTGTAAACTTGCAGGACTACAGTATTCCTACCACCTAAAGGATAACATCTACAGGTAAGTATCAGTCATTTCCTCTTTCAATTTTTGTTTTAATTTTTTTCTGCCAGTGTAAAGCATTCAACGGCAGTGATATACAGGCCAGATAATATATTTTTTCTTCACAGATGGGAGAGGTGTACTTCAGTACACCAGGGTTGTACAACTTGTTTTTCTGGTCCTGAAAACACATGATGTGATGTGACGTAACTAAGACAGTGCATGTCTCTCACTAAATGTGTTAATTGTTTTTAAGGTCTTTACTAATAGCTTGGTATTTTAAGCTAGATAAGAGGTTTACTAATAGCTTGGTATTTTAAACTGGCTATAACAAAAGACAAGAACAGCCACGCCGGGAACTGAATGTGGTCATGCAATGAACTCCTAATAATTTCATCTGTTTTCAGGTAACATTGAGGTGCTGTGGACTGCTGTCAGTGGTATCTTCCATTCTGAAGATGGACAACAGTTAGGATATGCCGAAGACCTGGAAAGAAGACAAAAACATTAATGAAACTTGTTTTCAAATGTTGCCCCCCACACCCCCAAACAAAATACTTACCTTACATGGCTTGACAGTTTCCGTACAACCAAAGTCATCAACCATCCAAAACATGCAGAACACAAGTGTGCTTACGACCTGGGGGAAAAAGTAATCAGAAATGATTCTATTTCAGTCAACCACAGCAGTAATCCCCCACCCCTGAATAAAAATTAAATGTTACAGTACCACATTAGGTGTCGGACTTGCAACATATGCCTGGCATATGGATGTTAGCATCATGCCCACCACCGTAAAGTGGAAACATTCCATATGTATTAGAGTATGATGATTCCCTGAAAAGGAACAACATGCTGGACTGCTTACAATACAGAACACAATTCAATAGAAATTAAATGACTGTGTCTATGCCAAAAACATTTACAGTGAGGCAAACAATAACTCACCTTTGTGGTATGAAGGCACATATAAAGGGCAACATGTATCAGTGATGCAGCAGGTGTCCGTCAACACAGGCAATGCTCACACTTGGGACACTGTGACGCATTTCTGGCCTTATTCTTCATGTGGACTTTTCATGAAATTAAAGCAGCATGACAACAGCAGCAGCAGCAGCTGGCTTCACCAGACAGTGCTCTCACTTGGGACTCTGATGCATTCTAGCCTTATTCGTCATCTGGACTTTTCATGAAATTAAAGCAGCGGGACTACAGCAACTGGTGTCACCAGGCAATGCTCTCACTTGGGACACAGTAACACATTTCTGGCCTTATTCTTCATCTGGACTTTTCATTAAATTAAAACAGCGGGACATTCACAAGATAGGACATTTGGGGGGATGGTAGGTGATTTAATGGTATTGTGATTATTGCACTGATGCTTTTACCAAATTAAAGGAAAAAAGTCATAATTCTCATTTAAATCACACCTCACAAATGTATCACACCACCATTATGCTTTCTGTAATAGAAGGGCAGTTTCTAAAATTCCTACTTACTTTAATTTATTTTTTATATGTCATAGGGTCTGCAAAATTGTGGACGCTGTGCGCTTTCACTACAGGTGACACTAAGGTGACACACCACCCGCTTCAATAACAGTGTATTGCAGTGTGCATTTCAGTGCCGAAAATTCAAAGGAAATGAAAGCACACAGCATCCAAAAAGTTGGTGACCATGGGAATTTTAAAAAATAAAATAAAGAAAATAATAAGAAAAAAATTGTTTCTGTTGTGGAAACCATAATGGGGGTAGAACATTAGGGGGAGCTGGGGATTTATAATTACTAACAAATAATTACATTCTCCATGTTTATCTCAATAGGTTCTTTTAAAAGGAATCTGAGACAGCTTCTAGCTACGAGTTCTAGTTGTGACTGCTTTCCATAATTCACAGCTCTTGACTGCCTCAGTCTCAAATATCCCTCCTGCGTGCACTTTTTTCACTCTTTGATTCACACTTAACGTTGCCTGCTTTCACCCACCCCCTCTTCCCAATCCCCTTCCCTTGACTCCTTCCCCCCCCCACCCTTTGTACACCCTGCCTGGGTCACCCTTTGCCTACTTATTCCTCAGCCTTTTCCCCTTTCCTCATCCAATTGTCTGTTTGATGAAGCCTTTGGGACGATCCTCCCTTGTAATGTCTGTACATCCCCACTACCTCCTAACCCTGTAGTACTGTGTCTCATGTGCTGTTGTCTCTATTTTACCTCCTAGTGTCCCAGTCCTCATCTATAAGTACCATCACATTTGTTATTTCAGTAATCTAACAAGTACTTAATGCCTATGGTGTACTCCTTAGTGTATTAGTGTATTCTGATGTCTGCATTCAACCCATTATATCACATGTTGTATCACTGTTAATGTGGAACCTATGTATTGAGCTTGTACGCAAAAGGTTTAATCCAAGATCTCAATAAATAAATAAATAAAATAATTATGAGCATCAAGAAATCCTTGTTAATTTTATGAACATTTTTTTCAGGGGATTATTATTCCCATCAGGACACTAATACCGTGCAAAATGATGTATACTGTAAGCTGGCAACATTCAGAAGATAGGAAATTATATGGGGGGGTTGCCATGGTAGGTGACTTTAGGGTATTTTGATTGTAGTTGTTGTGGGTATATATACTACGAAACTTTAACACAGTAAACAGCATCCAAGAAGTAATACAGCCTGACAATGAAAGCATCAGTGCAGGAATGCTGTTACAATTTTGACCAATACTTTTTTATTCTATTTTACATTGCCACCTAATTTAATAACTTGTGTATATGAACGATACCCTTCTTTCAACAATTTAAGTACAGTATACAGCACTAATTTTTTTTGGAATCGTAAGTAATAAACGGAGCACTCATTTTAATCAGCCTTGAACCAGGTTTGGATCAATATTCTCATATGCTTTTGGACAGCAACTATTTAAATTCAGTTCTGTTGTGACTACAATGAAGTCGCATGCAGCAGCCAGTGCTACATGACATAATATGAACACACGAATGTGCCAGCAGAAACAGACCTCCAGGTCTAAGTCTGCTCAAGTGTGCAGCTAGCACCTCTATTTTGCAGCTGCCCCACCCCCTCCCCTTTGTCATCCCACTGCCACCCCCACCCTCACTCTCCCTGTTCCCTTTCCCATGCCCTTTGAAGCTGTTCACAGATTTACATGTACCACCCATTCTGGTAGTGCATTTCATTTTGCTACCACCCTCTGTGTGAAATACTGTCTCCTCATTTCCTTCCTAAATCTTCCCCTGTATTCTTAGCCCATTCCCCTGGTGACCCTCCTCCCTTAACTTAAAGACCCCCATCTGCCCCATCCTTATTGATTCCCCTCAGATACTTGAATGTCTCTATCATGTCCCCCCATCCCTTCTATCCTCCAGGATGTACATATTCAGGTCTCCCAGCCTGCTGTCATAGTCTTGCCCCTTAATTCCACATATCATCTTTGTTGCTCTCCTCTGCAGCCCCTCCAGTAGCCTGATATCACGCTTTAGGTATGGCCTCCAAAGCTGCACACAATACTCTAAGTGCAGCCTCCCCAGCAACCTGTAGAGGAGCAAGATAACCTCTCTTCACCTGGACGAAAACCCCCTCGCTATGCACCCCAGTATTTTTTTCACTTTTGCAACCGCTGTCCTGTACTGGGCAGTGTTGTTCATGGTCCCTGTTATCATTACCCCTAGGTTCTTCTCCTCCTCAGTGATCCCCAGCTTAACCCCCCCCCCCAGCCAGTATTCTCTCCTTGGGCTCTTCACCCCAAAGTGCATAACCTTACACTTCTGTGCATTAAACCCCAGCTGCCACCTCTCTGACCACTCCTCTAACTTGCTTAGGTCCCCCTGCAGCTGCTTCCATCCCTTCCCTCCATCTACCACTGCTCTGATTTTGGTGTCATCAGTGAACAGACTTACCTTGCTCACCACCCCATGTGCAAAGTCTGATATGAAGAGCCCAAATAATAATGGCCCCAACACAGAGCCCTGTGGCACCCCACTCATCACCAACCTCGGAGTTGAGAGCTCCCATCTTACCACCACCCATTCCAGCCTCCCACTCAGCCAGCTTGTAATCCAGTTCATCATTTTTGCCCCTACCCCTACACCAGTTAGCTTCCCCCCAAGCTGCCCATGAGGCACAGAATCGAAGGCCTTGCTGAAGTCCAAGTAAAGAACATCCACCGCATGACCCTTATCCAGCTCACCTGTCACCCAGTCATAATATTGTATCGGGTAGGTTTGAGAAGACTTCCCTGAAATGAACCCATGCTGCCTCACATCCTGGAGGCCACTGTCCTCCAGGTACGACACCAGTCTTTCCTTTAGTATCATTTCCATGAGTTTGCACACTATGGAGGTGAGACTTACCAGACGGTAATTACCCGGTTCATCCCTTGGTCCGCTCTTGTGTAATGGAACAGTATCTATTCAAAAACAGCTGGGAATACTGATGAAAACCAGGTCATAGTAACATTACAATGAGCACTACTTTTATTATTTCTCATTTTAAAAAATGGAGTAATGCAGAATAACAAATTGTCGAAAGAGGGATAGCATATGTATACACAAGTTATTAGATAAGGGGCAATGTAAAATAGAATAAAAAATTATCGATCAAAATTGTAACCGAATTCTTGTACTGATGCTTTAATTGTCATGCTGTCTTAATTTTTGGTTACTGTTCACACCTTTGCTGCGTGAGCTGCACTGATTGCTGGTTCAGGGGTGGATCACCTTTAAGGTTGGTTTACTAACCTACAAGGCCCTACATGGTCAGGGACCGAGTTACCTGCAAGAGCTCCTTTGTCTCTACCGCCCTGTCCGATCGCTCCAGTCTGACGTGGAGGGATTGCCAGAGATTCCCAGGGTCCGCCTGAAGAAGTCTGGAGCCCACGCATTTGCTTTTGTGGCTCCCACCCTGTGCTCTACCTCCCCAGATAAGGGGTGCCTGACTGTGGAGTTCTTTAAATCTGCTCTTAAGATTTATTTATTCTCTCTCGTGTACTCTGATTTTTAAATTTCATGGATCGGGAAGTTTTAATTGGTTTTAAATTTTACATTGGTTGTTATCTGTAAAAGCATGTTGCTATTTTTTGAATTGTGCTTTATATAAATAAAGCTATTGTTATTATTATTAACGCTATTAATGTGTTACATACATTTTCATAGTATACATACCCACAGCAACTACAATCAAAATGCCATAAAGTCACCTACCATGCCAATCAACCACCCACCATAATTTAATATATTATGAATGTGGCTGGATTATACTGATATCTTGTTACATCATTCACCATGCGGTATTAGTGTCCACATGTGAAGAATAATCCACTGAAAAAATGTTCAGAAAAGTAACAAGTATTTTAGGAGTTGTTACTTAACTTAGTTTATTTTTTACATGACCAAAAGGGTTGACAAAATGGTGGATACTGCGTGCTTTCATTACAGGTGAAACTTGTGGTGCCACAATGCATGCTGCAATAAAAGTGTCTTGAAGAGGGCATTTTGGCGCCACAATTTCAAATGAAATAAAAGCACAGAGTGACCACAAAGTTGGCGACCACATGACTTATTAAATAAAATAAAGTAAGGAGTAAGAACAAAAACATTTCTATTATGGAAAGCAGAAAGGGGTGGGGGAGCATTTGGGGGAGGTGGGGGATTGGATTTAGCATTATAAGCATCAGGAAATACAGGATTAACAAAATTAACATAAGGAAGAAAACATTAATTGAACATAAATTGTATACTTATTCTGTAATAAAAAAAAATTATTGCTTAAGAAAAAAACGAAAAGCAGAGGACAAGTTTATTGGGGGGAGATTTTGTTAAATAATAATTGTTTACTGGGCCTGTGGGGGCTGGGGCTGACTACCACTAGGTGTTCTTAACAGGCTGATTATCTCAGCATTCTGACCCTCAGTCCTGTTCAGCTGCTGCACTGCACCCTCCACTACATTTTTGATGGCTTCCACCTCAGTCCACAGCATGGCCAGGTCAGCCTACATAGCAGGCTGTTCTGAGGGGTTACACTTGCAGGCATCTGTGGGAGCTGCCACTTCTGCTATCTTGGCCATTCGTTGGCGATGCCGCTCAGGCAGACACTCTCCCTCCCCAGCAGCTTCGGCTGCAGGAGTTGCTGGTACCTCCTCCAGCTTTACTTCCCATTGGCATAGTGGTGCACTAAAAGGTGCACTCGTTGACCACCCATGCCCAAGTGTCCACCCTTGCTCCCCTGATGCACAAGCACATCACACAAATTACACTTCACTACCATTGGGTCGCTGGGGAGGCAGATGAAAAATTGCCAGTGGGAGAGCTGCAGGGAGGACCAGGCACAGATAGTGGGGGGAGGGCACCAGATAATGCCGCATGCTGTGCTGCAGTTGGTGGAGGGACACCAAGCTGCTGCTGCTGCTGCAGTTCCTGCTGCTGCGGTTCCTGCTGCTGCAGTTCCTGCTGCTGCTGCGGTTCCTGCTGCTGCTGATCTTCAGGCTGCTGCTGTTCCAGTGCGGCAGGGCTGGCAGTGGCAGCAACACTCATCACCAATGAAAAAGCAACAACTGCTGCTGCTTCAGGCACCACACAACCACTTTCAACATTGGCCTGTGCCTGTGAGGGACCACTCAAGGTTGAAACAGTACCACGGTTCAAGCGAAATGGTCGCCCCAGGCCGCCGCGCATTAGGGTCCCCCTCCGACCACCTCTTTGGTCACGTCTCTCCATATTAACTAAAAAGCAAAAAATAAAACAAAATTACTGGTAGAACTACTAGTGCTAAAACTACAGTAACTAAGACTAAGTAACAAAAATAAACAACTTTTTTAAACTAAACTAAGCTTTCAAATCAACTCCAACTAGCTGCAAAACTTAAACACAATCAAAAAACTTTAAAACACAAAAAACACTCAATATATAGACTTTACTGCAAAAAAGTACACAGTCCACCAACACTGCTGACTAAACAGCTCCTTCTACAAGAGAAAGTAACACTAGTTCACGGACTTCCTGCCTAATTAACTGCCTGCCTGCATCATGTGACCTGCAGACAGTCAGACATGTGATGTGTAGGATGTTTCTTATCAACTTCACCTTCTCAAACTGTAACTCGAAGTGAACAACGCAAAGTCCATTAAAAGCGAATTTCGACCTTTTAATGGAAATTTCACATAGTGCTACATGAATTTGAAGTTGCCCACTTCGACTTCATTTTGCAGGCAAATTTAAACTTTGCTGCATTTCTAATAATTATACAGGTCTGGGTTGCCTAATCCCCGTGAACTTCTGGGAACAGCTAGATTTCTCCATGCTATTTGGGGTTTCCCCCTCTCCACAGAAATGTACTAAATATCCTCTTTAGATCCCTAAACCATTTATTTGATGGAGCACCCCAGATATTTTGTATAACATAAATTTGGTGTGGCATCGCCATCATCTTGAGAGTAGCTATTCTACCCCAAAGAGATAGAGAAAGATTTTTCCAGTTTTCTAAGATAGATGACATTTTATCTTTAGCCTTATTATAATTTCTTTTATATTTATAGATTGATCTGGGGTTAAATGTAGATCTAAATATTTATATAGTTTTGAATTTTGAAGTCTTTACTAAACTTGTTCGGAAAAGTATGGTTCTCAGTGGATACTTTCATAATTACAGATTTGGTTTTAATACTATAACCTGAGAGTTCAGAGTAAAGTTCTATAATATCTAAAAAGGCATCTAATGAAGTTTCAATGTTTTAAATTAATAATAATGTCATCTGTGAACACACTTAGTTTCAGGTGTTTATTTGATAGATCGATTCCTTGTATTTGGGGATTCTGTCTTATAATATTTAATAATGGCTCTAGCGTCAGTATAAAGACGGTTGGGGAAAGCGGGCAACTCTGCCTTACTCCGTTCTTAATTTCCATTGTTCCATTAACATGTTGATTACGAGTTTAATTTTAGTATTTTTATAAAGGAGTTTTATTAATGTTATTATTTCTGATGGTATTACCCAGGCTTCGAAGGCTGTTATCATAAAATTCCTGTTAATAAGGTCAAATGCCTTTGTTGTATCCAAAGCAATTGGGTAATATACATCTTGTTTATTGTTTTTGTTGGTATTTATTAAATTAATAACAGCTTGAAACTTGGTGTTTGCTTGTGCTATTGTTCTTCCTTGCATAAATCCAAATTGGTTAGGGTGAATACAATGATTAAGATGATTCTGAATCTTGTTATTATTTTTGCTATAAGCTTGTAGTCAGAGTTAAGAATTGCTATTGGTTTGTAGCTATGTGATTGGTTGGGAGGTTTATTCGGTTTGGTGATTAGTATTATTTCAACTAATTGTATAGATTCTGGAATTTCTTGACTATTAGAAGATACTAATCCAGTTATAATTTGTTCTATCCAAGGTGTAAATTCAGTTGAAAAGGTTTGAACAAATTCATTTGTTAGGCCATCCAAGCCCGGGGTTTTATTTCTGGGAAGTGAGTTAACTCATTCTCTCCCGGTGGTCATTTTGGGTTGGGCTCAGTCGTGGATGGTTCTGACGCCATATGGCGGCTATGGGACCCAGAAACAAAACCCCGGGCTCAGACCATAAATTTCCTTTCCCCTTACAGCAAGTGTTACTGAAACATTTTTTAATTCCATATCCCCCTTCCATGCCAGTCATATTATAAATCCTAGAACTCTTTAACCACACAAAACTATTAGCATTCCTATAATGAAATGGAGCAGGCCCTCGTTCTTCTAGGCCATTGCTGTAAACCTCCCCATCCCCTCAACATTTTAGTATAGACAGCTTCTAAGTAAATACATTAGGAACTTTAATTTTTAAATCTTTCACTGCTTCCTCTAATGAATCATATGCAAATCTGATTCCATCTATTACAAATCTAAGCTTGGCAGGGAACATCACTGTTGCTTTAATGCCTTGTGCCCACAACTTGTTTTTTAGCCAGTCATATTTTTTGTTTTGCTGTACAATTTGTGGGGGGGAGTAATCATTAAAGACAGATATTGAAGCATCCATTATATTGGGGGCCGGATATTCAGACTGCGCCAAAAAAATACACAATAGCAGGAGCAGGCACAAGTGAAGTGCGCCCCTGCACAACACGCACAATATTAAAACAAAGTACAGGCCAAGGTGTGCTTGCGCAACACAGCTGAATATCACGGCAACTGTGCCATGGCACAACCAGAGATGCGCAGTGGAGCAGGGCCCATGCGCAGTAGCACAACCAGGGATGCGCAGTGGAGCAGGGCCGATGCACAGTAGCACAACCAGTGATGCGCAGGGACAGGGACAGGATGCAGGGGTGCACCACCCATGGAAGCCATGGGCGGAGGAGTACACAGCAGGCCAGACAAACCCAGCCCCACCTAGGCACCCCATGAACTGCACAACCAGAGGTGAGCTGGATGGACCACCAGCCTATGAACACCAGCACCGAATCAACAGCCGGGGCACGGTGCCCCAGCAACCCCCCAGGCAACCAGTGACCGCAACACAAGGAGGGCCAGCCCCCACAGTGCCACCCCACCCTACCAATGCAGAGCACACCCTGTACAGCGATCCCCAGACACCCAGCCCAGAAGCAGTGCCCAACAGTGCATGGCACCAAACGCATGCCACCACCAACACTGTGGCAATGCAACCCTGAGCACCATGGAGCCATGCAAGGCAGCACCACTGTGAGCACCCTGCAGCAGGCAACACCAGCCACTGATGCAACAACTGCATACACAATGCCCCCCTGCATGGCCCCCCCCATGGCACAGCAGAGAGGTCGACCCTGTGGCGGTACCTGAGGGACCCCGCATGCGACAAGGCCTGCCCTGAACACCACCACCAGCAGGACAGCACCTGCACACCCACCCATGCACACACCCTGTCCCAGCACTGGCCCCAACAGACAGCACAGCCACCCACTGTGGTGCATGGAGGCATGCGCCACACAGGATGCGACACAGGGCATGGACAAACCCCCACCCTGTCCCAAGGGTACCCTGACACAGGGCCACAAAAGCGGGGCAACAGCTGCTGCTGGTGTGTGTCCACTGATGCCGAGTACCCACAGCCTGCACCCCACCATGGCATAGGTGAACTAGCCATCTGGCGCATGCACCATGAAGCCGTCTGCCGCCAGCATGCGGCCAGAGCACAAGTGACAGACAATAGAACACAGACACCACAACAGACACCAGCGACAGCATGGAGGGGGGACAACAACAGCATAGCCCACAGTGTCACCCGAGGCAGACATGCACCACACTGGCGACAGGATGCAAGCCGCCATGGTGCCATGCCCAGAGTGTGGCTGGCATGGACAGCCACCAATGACATGCCAGCAGAATGTGCATACCACAGACATGGAAGGGGCCCAGCTGCATGGGCTATGGACAGACTGACAGGGGCATCAGGGACACAGCGCATGCACCAGGGACCACTGCACACAGGCATCCAGTGCACAGGGAACAACATACATACCACAGACAGGGACCAAGTCCTCCACCCACACCATTAGTGGGGCCCTGCAGGACACACACACACGCCTAGTCCTGCACCACCCCAGACACCATGCACACCATTGCAGCAAAGCACCATATGCCCGCTGCAAATCAGAGACCACTACAGTTGTAATTTCAAACTAGAATGTATTACAAAGGTAAACTGTACAAACAACATATCAAACAAAACTATGTACAAAGTGTGGGGAAGGGGAAGGGCCACAAACCAGGTGGGGGTGGGCATGGGGCAAGGGGGTACATCAGGGAGTGGGACAAAGGGGTGTGAGAGACAGTCCAGGGGGAATGCACATCACATGCGCTGCAGGCCCTACTGGTGGCCCCTCTCTTCACTCCGGTCCCTGTGGCGCCGACGGTGCCTCCTATGTCCGCCATGCTCCATTCCCTAGAGCAGCTTTGGAGTAGCCCAGGTCACCTGTAGTAGATCCTGTATGTGCCGCTCCAGGTTAGTCCAGCATTGTCCACCTAGGACAAGGGAGCAGAGTCAGTACGCATGATTGTCCAGACCCCTGCAGCCCACCCAATGTGCACGGCATACAGTCGTGGGACACACCCCTGTGATGGCATGCGACCATCGCGCCCACATGACCCGCCTACCCAGGCACCCACAGCCATGTGGAATGCTGCACACACCCACCACCCATGTCCTGCACAGCACCAATGTGGCCATACAGTGACATGCAGTGCAAAGGCAGTGGCACAGCCATGGACCCACTGCATGCACAGCCCACCCGTGACACCCACCTACACATGCAGTGCCACAGGACAATGCTGAGTGCACTGTGTGGCGTGCATGGCAGTGGGGCCAAGTGAGGGTGGCGATGCCCTGCCACCACCCCTGCAACCCACCATGCACAGATGTAAGGGAGAAACATGGCACTCACCTGCATCCTGGTCAGCAAGGTGCTGCTGACCCATGGCACCACCAATGTGCCTCAGCTGCAAGGCCACGACTCCCACTCCAGCCTGCTGTCCCTGTCCTAGGGCCAAATGGGCTCTACGGTGATCCTCCGGGCCTAGGGTGCAAACATGGAGAAGGAAACATCAGTACAGGTCAGTAACACAGCCCCCCTTGCTGTGTGAGTGCCTGCACGGCCCAGCCATGCCGAACCCCCACCACCACCACCACCACAGGACGGCCACCACCCCCATGTGGCGTGGTCTGATGCACACCGTGATACCTGGACAGACAGACACTATCAGTGATGGGATGGAGCACCTACCTGGCCATGGCACAGTGCCCCGCAGGGTGCCTGCTTGCTGTCACCCCAGGCGGTCAGGGTCCCGCCGCTGGAGGTCGCCATAGTGGTGGCGACACTGCTCCGCTGACCTGCTGCTCCCTGTCACCTCCTCCAGGCCCTCTGCGACCTCCTGCCACACTTCAGTCCATGGCCTCTGGTGGGGTTCCTACCCAAAGAGGGCACCAGCATGTGGCTCCACCAAGGCCACCAGGTTTGCCAATTCTATGGCACTCCAGACCTGCGCTCTGGTCCTAGGCATGGTGCTGTCTCAAATGGCATCAGAATGGTGCACTGTAGCGCACTTGCCCCACGTGCCGAGGCAGCGCCAGTCCCTATCACACTGTCACTGGACTGCGCAATAGGGGTGCAGCCATGCGGACACATGGCACCTAGGGGGCAAAGGTCGACCGCAGAGTCAAGAGTCTGTCCACGCACGGAGCACCACAGTGCTATTGGGATGCCCTGCATGTAGCACGGTAGGGTGCATGTGTGTGATGCCCTGCAGTGGCCTACCATGCTGTAGCGCCATGGCGCCCACAGCGTACCATGGCACGAGAACCCCACGGGCATACAGTACACTAGCACCACAGGCACAGTGGTGGCCATGCTCTGCACTGCCTCCCGTGCACAGCACATCAGCTGTGCCACATGTGTCAGCGTCAGCACCCCGGGCATGCACCGTGCAGTGCTGATTGCGCACATCACAGTGGTGCGCCATAGCCTGAGCACACTCACCAACATTGCGCAAGGCGCAACAGCACAATATTCAGCCAGGTTATACAAATCAGCTCATTAGCCATTCAACGGCACATCCACTGCATTAGCATCCACTTACAGTTGCGCCTGCCCTCATTTGCATGCGTTGCGCTATATAAATGCGACCTGGGGCTGCAGAGGCCATGGATCGGTATTGCAGTCCCTTGTGGTAGGTTGCATGCTGTTGGGATGTGGGGACTGTGGTTTGGGAGGGTTGCATGGGACTGCACAGTCCAAGGTAACACCTGTCACTCCCACAGGTGCGAGCATGACCGAGCGTGAGGAAGAGGAGGAACAGGGAAGGAGGAGAAGGAGGAGGCCCAACTTCACCAGGGCTGAATCTGATGCTCAGTTCGAGGCATATCTGGGCAGAGAACCGCTGCATAGCAGACAGCAGGGAACGCCACTGGCCCGTGCTGCGTCGTGGGGTGAGGTGGCACGTGCCATGAACCAGCAGGGCAGCCACCAGCGGTCCATGCAGGAGTGCAAGAAGAAGGTAGGCATGGACAGGAGGTGGATCAAGGAAAAGGTGGTTGCCATCAGGGTGGCACGTGCTGCCACCGGTGGGGGCCAGCTGGATTTACCCCACCTGATGCCACAGGAGGAGCAGGTGGCCAGCAGCATGCAGTGTAGTGCCATCAAGGGCATTCCTGGTGGTGGCTTCCAGACGGGTGGAAGCCCATCACTGCATGGTAGGTCCTGTGCTGTCAGTGTGTGGGTGGTGGAGGGCATGCCACAGGGCAAGGCATAGCCACTAATGCTACTGTGTTCCTTTACAGCTCCTGAGCGTCTACATGGGGCAGTGGTGGTGGGTGTGTCCACCAAGGGGGAGCCCCTGGACACGGATGATCACCCATCCACCTCCACAGGTGTCCGAGGGACCAGCCAAGTGCATACCTGCACGTCTGTCTGGAATGATGTGAGTGGTGCGGGTGCGGACGAGGCCCTGCCTGTGTCCCAGCGTGACATCACCCCCAGTGTCCAGTGTGCTGGGCCACTGATTGTGGCTGGATCCAGCACCGATGATGTTGGGCCGCACGTCCCGGACAGTGATACTTGTGGGACACAGGATGGTCTCACAGCAGGCAACTGCACGGGCAATACCGCGGGTGATGCTGCCGTGGTTGTCTGCGTAACAACCTAGTCCCAGTCTGCATCTGTATGCCCCAGTGGGGCAGCACTGGTGTGCGTCCAGGGTGGTGGGGCTGTTGTAGCTGCTGCGGTGGTGCCGGTAGACCCTGGCGATCAGCAGCCGGAGGGGCAGCACCAGCAGTCGGCCAATGGCAACTGGGGGACAGTGTCAGGGGGCAGTGGCAGTGCACCGCATGTGGACATGCCCCGGCATGGCTCTGGTGTGCAGCGCCCAACGTCACGGGGTGCTGTCCAGCAGGGCCAGGAACACCACGAGGGACAGCATGCTGGACCAGCAGACGACCCCTTGGATGACCACAGCCATCTTCTCCAGGCCTCAGTTGACCAGCAGATGCAGCTCATGATGGCGGTGGATGCACTCAGTGCAGTTCTGCACCAGGCAGATGAGCGGCGCAGCAGGGACCACGGCTTGCTCCTGGCAGAGTTGGCCCGGCAGCGGGGAGATGTGACTGCTGCCATTGACAGGCAGACCACTGCAATGACAACTGTCATGGCTACACTGGCCACCCAGTCTGGTTCCCAGCCACCGCAGACACCGCACAGAGTCATGTCCACCCCCCATTCCAGACATCGTGCGACACCTGCTATGTCGACACTGGGTTCGGCTGTGGGCATACCGAGCATGCCTGACGTAGGCATGTTTGGTGGGCTGCAGACCCCTGCGTGAACATGCTCGCATTCACGCAGCATCACCCCTGGGGGCCCGTCAGTCCACCCCATGAGGCCACTGGTCAGCCTGGTATGGCTGGGCGGGGCCACCCACGCATCAGTGGCGGCCGTGGTACTGTGCCGTGTGACTGACCTGTCTCCCACCATGGCCACTGTCTGCTGCTGCCCTGTGTGCACTGTGGCGTGCATTGTGCGACGCATGAGTGGGGTACCGAGCCCTGCACACACACACGGTCCCTGTGCATACCCTCCCAGCTGCAGGCCACTGTGGTGTGTGCATGGTAATGCCTACGTAGCGTTGTCCACCACTGTGCAATGGTGCTCAGTGTCTGAGGCATGCTCAGTGTCAGCCACTGGGCATGGTCGGGTGTGGTCCCGTGAGGGTGTGGGGTGGCTGTTGGGGTGGGCGTGCCGTTTGCCCTTTGGGCATGTGTTGTGGTGTGTGTGCGCGTGTGTGCACGTGTCGTGTTCAGCCCAGCCCATCCCTGCCGCAGTGCGCTGTCCCCCGCTCAGGCCCAGTCCCTTACCGCCATCCACCCCTGGTGTCCAGCCCTGCCTGGCTGTGGGCTGTGCCCTTGCCCTTGGTGATTGCACATGGCCCCGTGACCTACCTGTGTTGTCCAAAGTGCTCCTCTGCTATGGTGTCCCAGTGCTGCTGTGCCATCCGGAACAGATGGGGGTCTCGTCACCCAGGGGGTGGCTGCCCTACACCAGCTGGACCGGGGTCCTCATCATCCCCACCACTGTCCCCCTCTTTGACCTCTACGGCTATCCCACAGTTGGTGGCCATGTTGTGCAGGATACAGCAGGCCAGGAATAGCCCACAGGCCTTAGAGGGGCTGTACTGTAGGGCACCGCCTGATGTGTCCAGGCACTGTAATCGTGCCTTCAGCAGCCCGAACACATGCTCAATGACATTCCGTGTTGTGGCATATGACTCATTGTACCGTAGCTGCGATGGGGTCATGAGGCACCGGTATGGTGTGAGCAGCCAGGGCTGTAGGGGGTAACCACTGTCACCTGTGTGTAGAGAGGAGACATTAGCATGGTGGGCTGCGTCGTTATGCCATGGGCTATCATGGCCGGTGCCCATAGCACCTCTGACTATGCACTCCCCCACATCTGCTCACGTCGTCCTGCGTGATATGCATACTGACCTACTAGATGGCTGGTGGGGATGTCCCCACTCTCAAACCTGTGGCACAGTGCAGACTGGTGCCAAATGAAGGCATTGTGTGCTCTCCCAGGGTGCGTGGCACAGACCTTGGTTATGCGCCCCCTGGCATCGCACACCACCTGGCAGTTAATGCTCAGGTAGCCCTTGTGGCTTATGTATGCCACACCCTCCAGGCCAGGTGGCATGTGGATGCCTACATGGGTGCAGTCAATGGCCCCGAGCATGCCAGGTAACCGTGCTACCCTGTGGAACTCCTGTATGTGTGCTGTGTGCTCTGCCTGTGTGCTGCAGAAATGGATGTACTCTGCAGCATGTGGCAGCAGTACGCTGAGGATTTGTGTGAGTAGGTGTGACGCCAACTGGTTATGCCTGTCACGCCCCTGTTGGTCTCTGAAGGTGCCCGTGGTGAGCAGGCACATGACGGCTGTCACCTTTGTCTCCACTGACAGCGCATGGCTCCGTCGTGTGGGTGCCTGCATCTCTTCACTGCACAGCTCACAGAGCTGCCTCAGAATCGCCCGGTTCAGGCAGTACTGGCCCACTATCTCTGTGTCAGAGTACTGTTTGAAGCTGGTGCAGGCTTGGTACTGCCTGTTCTGGGCGTACCGCCGACGGGCCCATCCATGGCCGTGCCTCCCTGCTGCCTGCCTTCTCACACCCCTCATTACTGCCTCCATCTGGAAGGTGGCACTGGCCATATCCCTGGCTGGTGTCCCCCCCCGGGTGGCTGTTCTTCTGTTCCCCCCGCTGTCTGTTGCTGGTGCTTCCCCTGCACTGGGTTCACCTTCAGCTGTTTGCCTGTGGCTGCCCTGCCCCTTGCCACTGCCCTCAGTCCACTGTGGCACTCTCACACCCTTATTCGCACACTGGCATCGGCACACCCACTCCTACCCTCACTTTGGCACACTTCTGGTGGGCCCTGTCCTACTGCTGGCCACTCCTGCGCCCTGCTTCCTGTCTTTCCTCCCTGGCACTCTGTCTCCACGCTCCCACCTGTGGCTTCCCTGTGGTGCGTTCTTCCTCCCCTCTCTTGCTCCCTTTATTTTGGCTCATTTCTGCTGTCGCGCAACTTCTGCTTGCTCCGCTATTGCGAACGTCGCATGCTGTTGAATATCACACTGCGCATGTTATTCATGGTTCCACCCCCTTCGGTTGCGCATGCATTTATTACTGTTGCCTCTGGCGCATTGCTT
This sequence comes from Neoceratodus forsteri, assembly GCA_016271365.2. Lineage (NCBI taxonomy): Eukaryota > Metazoa > Chordata > Ceratodontiformes > Ceratodontidae > Neoceratodus > Neoceratodus forsteri. Next base: position 42,425,204 of record JADMNL010000027.1, read on the forward strand.
ATTGCACTGCGCAGCTGGCTCCCACTAAATATCACACAATGGTGCATTTCCACACTTGCGCTGGCACGTCCCTGTTGCGCATGGCGCATCCGCTCTAAATATCCTGCCCTAAGTCTTTATATCTCTCTCTCTCTCTCTATATATATATATATGTATATATATATATATATATATATATATATATATACATACATACATACACAACAGCCATTAAGATGTCTTTATCCTGTGACTTTAAGAATTTCATGATTACGGGCCTCGGTGGTTCTGAGTCATTGGGTTTACTTCGTAATGCTCTGTGAATTCCATCAATTTCCAAATCAATTTTATTCGGTTCAGTGTCTATGTAGGCTGCAGCACTTGTTTAAAGGACTCCACAAGGCTTTTCTGGTTGTCCCATGTTTCTGGCACTCCCAAAATTCAGATATTTTTTTGCGAGCACTCATTTCAAAGTCAGTTAGCTTTGATTTAAAATCCTTGTTAGAGATATCTAAGCCATCCATTTTCTTGTGCATTGGTATTGTTTCATTTTGAAACATATTAAGAGCTGCTTTAACTTGAGACATTTCATGTCTTAGGTCAATATTATCTTTTATTAGATTCTGGGTTAAGTTGAAATAAGTATCTAACTTCTCTTGAACATTTAGCATGCTTTCCATTTTTTTTGAGATTGAGGACATTTGCATGAAGTGTTTTTTGGCCCATGTGGGGGATTCCTCATTGTTAGACTTGTCTGAATCCCCAGTCACGTATTCTTGTTCTGACATGCTGCCTGCTTCATCCAATTCCTGAGCACTAGCGTTTCCTGGAGCAGCAAAATCTGCACCCATTTGAGTCCCTGAACAGCCGTTTTATGTGATTAATACATTCTGTACCATCTGGTTAGCTTATGAAAGCAAAAATGCTTCTTCCCGTGTTTCTATGTTTTGTGTTGGTATCTTAAAGGGAAACAATGGAAAAGACACAGCTTTCCTCAGACGTTACAGAAGCTCTCAATTAGTGCTTTCAGACAGTAACAACTTTATTTAATGATTTTAGAACAGTTACCCACAACTTCCACTTCCTGTTGCTGGCAGCAGCCATTTCATGAGCAGCAGTGAGCTTCCTGAGCTCACTGTATGCTAATATGCCTGTTTCACCTCAGCCATTGGTTGGCAGGGCATATTAGCATAAAGTGAGCTCAGGAAGCTCTCTGCCTCTCATGAAATGGTGGCTGACAGCAATAGAAAGTGAAAGTTGAAGGCCACTGTTTAAGTCACTAAAAATTAATTAAGAGTAATTACTGTCTGAAAACACTAATCAGGAATTTTTTGTAGTGCCTGGGTAAAGCTGTGTGTTTTCCAGTGTTTCCCTTTAACAATGGGTTTTCCAAGATCATTGTGACAGATTTTGTTAGTTAATTTAGCCAGACTTTTCTTGCTGTCTTGACCAGCCTCATTTACATGTACTGTATTGAAACTGGGCTTACCCTCTCTGAATTGATGTTCCTGTCTTTTTCTCCTGCTATTACAATGGTAAGACCTCCTTCTTCCTCACCAGTGCAATACTCCATTTCTGTTGCAGGTAGTTTATTTTGATTCCGTTTGGCATCATCTTTGGCGAGCGGAGCATACTCAGCTGTCTGTGAGCTTGTTGCAGAATGGCCTGCCTCAGTCATCCAGGGCATTCCAGCACCCTGTTCAGGGTTACATTGCTGACCCTCTGTGCTAGTGAAATTAGACTGATTCTTCTCATGTAAATCCATCAATTTCTTTGTTTTCTTCATATTCTGAAATAGTGGGAACAAAGTCGTTATGGACTTATGCCTACCTTTTGGTGAAGTCCGATCTTTCGGGGAAGAGTTTTTCTTTTTCTGAGGATTACCCGTTTTTACTGGTGACCATAGAGTGGATCTTGCTGGTTTGGGGTCTGCACCTTTATTCAGTTGTTTAGTGTCCAAGCTCATAGTTGTAAAGTCAAAGGTAGGCAATGACTTCAGGTTTTTCTTTTCTGTGATGGTTTTCATTGCGTTCCTACTATGGCTCATGTCTCAACTCGCACAGTAAATAGTGGAGGTTGAGGGCATTTTGGGGGGTTGGCTCAGCAGCATATAGCATGTATAGGCACCAAGCGCTGATGCCATGATGATTCCTCTCCTCCCCTCGTGGGCAGAGCGCTCCTTCTTCTGAAGCTTTCAATTTCGTTTTTTTTTCTATATCTACAGACATCTGTGACTGAAGGGACATAAAAACAATCACCCACAGTCTGAAAGTGCCACTTACCACCAGTGAGTAAATCAAAACCAACTGAGGTTTAGTTTGTGAAAAGTCCTGTAAATTCAGAACAATAACAGAATTGGAACCAGTGAGCTTTAAAACAGAAAAATTACTTACAAGAGCAATGCAGTTCTCCTATACAGTCTACTTCTAAACATATATCCCTCCAACTCCTCCACCTCATATTTTGTGAAATCCTGAAGCAACAACCAGAGGTGTACAGAATGAGCAGCGGAGGCTCCGCTCAGAGAGGCCTGACTCAGTTCCAAAAGACATACCTTTGTGCCTAGCTTTTGGCTGTTGTAAATTATACCTGTGTACCTGACAATGTTTGGCCTTGTCATGTTTCTTTGCACTTACCAGATAGCTTATGTCCCTGTTAGTAATGTTTCACCCTTGTAATTTGCTTACACTGGGGCTCCACCCTCCTTTGTTTTCTTGTTCTCAATTGTTCACACTTTGTTGTACCTGACATGGAACCTTTGTAAAAGAGCTTTTGCTCAAAGGTAATGTCCGAATCTTGAAATAAATAAATAAATATTGTACACTGAAGACCAATTCTGTATTAAAATGAATTACAGGGGGGCTGCTTTGATGGCCATGGGGCCGTGCACTGCAGTGACTTGTGGAAGATCCAAGTTCGGAAGCATGCTTGGGTAGCCACGGCAAGTCGGGCCAAGGCAGCTGCCATACCAAGGTGCACCTCAGTCAAGAAAAGTTGGTGGTGAGATCTTGCACCACAGTGATCCCTGCAACTGGGCCAGGGAGCTTGCTACCACTGCAAGGTCAGCTGTGGAGGTCCAAGGTCTCAGGTTGTGCTCATGTTGAGGAAGATGAGAGGGAAAAAAAGCATGAAAAAATCCCACTTGCATCTATTTGACAATCTGGGCTTTCGGGACTCCCCTAGGCCCTAGTGCCTCACAGCACTGGATCTGGACTGCTTTGGGAGGGGGCCCCTTCCCTGGAGCCCTTACCACAAAGGGCAAGCATTGGGGGTAACCAGTGGATTACAGCAGGCCAGGGGAGCCAGAGGCTATAAGCCTGATACAGTATGTCGCTAGGATCAGAGTACATCCCTGGGAAGATGTTAGTGGCCAGGAGATAAACCCTTTATGGAAAGAATAGATAACATTCCTGTTATAAATCCAAGTAAATCCTGGAAGATTAATTATTAACCATTGATACTGATCTTTGTCATTCAAGATCTATTTCAACATGATTTTTTTTATTTGTACTTTTATCAGATGATGGACTCAGTTAAATCTGCTTTCTAGTTAAACATTAACAAACTACAGGGTTTGTTATCGTAAAGTGCATAAATAGTATAATTCTAAAGTCATTTGCAAAGTTGACAATAATTGTATATTATGTAATGGCACGCGGGCCAAATTTTGCAACAACTACAAATTATAATCTTAAAAAAAAATGTCTAATTATTCTTATAAAACAAAAAAATTAAAGGTTATCTAACCCCTTACATTTGGATAGATGCAACTGCTGACGTGTAATATCACAGTGATATATTGTATGGTAGAAACCTGTTATGCATGGAAATCCATACAAGCTAAAATGCTGTTCCATAATTCTGACATCACAAAGCTGTTATATCACAATAGCGATGTCACTGCAATAGTCTAGCAACAACCTGACACCAGAATCTAGTGCAGACCCTTACTCCTTGTGCCAATTTTAAAATTGCCACTTTCTCTATCTAAACACTAATGTAACCCCTCACCCCACCTTGGGAGGTGGCTTACCTGAACTGCCATCCTGCTGTCCTCCACAGGCTCCAGACTGAAATGTAGAAACAGAAACATAGAAGTTGATGGCAGATAAGGACCGCAAGACCCATCCAGTCAGCCCATTTCTTTTTCTACCTTATGAATGTGCCATCGGCCTTTGCTCTGTCAATGGCCTATCTATTCATACTCATCTATATTGCTCCCTTATGCCTATCCCATACCTGTTTGAAGCTCTGCACTGTATTCATATCCACCACCTCCTGAGGTAGGCCATTCCATGCATCCACCAACCTTTCTGTGTAAAAGAACTTCCTCACCTTACCCCTTAATCGGCCTCCCTCTAATCTCATGCTGTGTCCCCTTGTCCTGCTATTTTTCTTATATTGAAACATGTTAGACTCTTTCACCTTGTTAATGTCCTTAAGGTGTTTGAATGTTTCAATCATATCTCCTCTCTCCCTCCTTTGCTCTAGGGTATACATATTGAGCTCCGTTAATCTGTCCTCATATGTTTTCTGATGCAGTCCCTGCACCATTTTGGTTGCCCTTCTCTGGACTGCCTCAATTTGGTTAATGCCCTTGTGAAGGTGTGGCCTCCAGCACTGCACGCAGTACTCCAGATGGGGCCAAACCACTGTCTTGTAAAGAGGGATTATTACCTCCCTCTTACAACTTGTGATACTCCTACTAATACACCCCAACATCTCCCTAGCCTTACCTACTGCATTAGTGGTCTGCTTGGATGATTTCAGGTCATCTGTGATGATGATGCCCAAGTTTCTTTCTTCCCTTGTGACTGCCAGCAACTCCCCTCCCAACCTATAGGTGGCTTCAGGGTTTCTCTTCCCTATGTGCATGATCTTGCACTTCTTTGCGTTAAACCCCAGCTGCCACTCTTCCGACCATTTTGCCAGTTTATCCAGATCTCTTCTCATTCTGCCCACCCCATCTGGATCATCTACTCTGTTGCAGATCTTGGTGTCATCTGCAAACAGACAAACCTTACTCTCCAGTCCATCTGCAGTGTCACTGATGAAGATATTGAAGAGGACTGGCCCCAGGACTGATCCCTGAGGTATCCCATTTGTGACTTGCATCTCTTCTGACTGTATACTATTTACCAGCACTCTCTGTTTTCTGCCCGTCAACCAGTTTGCCACCCAGCTGACCAACTTCTGACCCACCCTGAGCCTACCCAGCTTATTAATCAATCTTCTATGTGGAACAGTATTGAAAGCTTTGCTGAAGTCAAGGTAGGCAACATCAACTGCTCTCCCTTGGTCCACCACTCTGGTTACCCAGTCAAAGAAATCTATGAGATTAGTTTGACATGACCATCCTGTTGTAAACCCATGCTGTCTTGGATTCTGTGCTCCTATGGATTCCAGGTGTTGCACTATCCTTTCCTTAAGGAGTACCTCCATAATCTTGCCCTCTACTGAGGTAAGACTGACTGGTCTGTAGTTCTCTGCCTCCTCCCTGCTACCACTGTTGTGGAGCAGGATCACATGAGCCTTTCTCCAGTCTTCTGGGACCTCTCCTGTGCTCAGAGACTCACTAAAAAGTTCTGATAATGGCTCTGCTAGTTCCACCCTTAGCTCCATTAGTACCCTGGGATGTATGCCATCAGGTCCCATTGCCTTGTCCACCCTGAGCTTACCAAGCGCTTTTAGGACCCTTTCTTTTGTGAAGGGACTAGTGCACACCTTCCTCCCTGTGTCCATGGTGCTGAGCTGTGGGCCCTGCCCTACCTTCTCCTCAGTAAATACTGAGCAGAAGTATCTGTTTAGCATAAATGCTTTTAAATGGTCCTCCTCCTCCTCCTCACACACCCCTTATTCCCTTTGATCTTAGCAATACCCGCTCTGGACTTTCTCCTTTCACTAATGTATCTATAGAAAGTCTTGTCACCTTCTTTTACTGCTTGTGCTAGTGTTACCTCAGTTTGGGCCTTTGCCTGCCTTACTGCCTTCCCTGCTTCCCTTAGGGAAATTTGGTATGCCTCCCTAACTTCATCCCGCTGCATTCACTTATATTTCCAGAAGGCCAGCCTTTTGGCTGTGACCTTTTCTGCTACTGTTTTTGAGAACCAAAGTGGTTTCCTTCTTCTTTTGCACTTCCTTTTCTCTCTAACACAGTGGGATGTTGTTTCAAGTATTGCATCCTTAATGCTTGCCCACTTTGCCTGCTGCTTGAACTCTGTGCTGCAGCAGCTAGCTCTCTCTTCTTTCACTGCATGTGGCACAGAGAGAAAACCAGACTGCAGAAATTCTTCTGTGCCTTCTGTGCTCTTCGCTTCATGGCGGCAGACCCATTTTGTCAGCCCGGTACACCAATCTTGGCAGAGGGAAACGTGAACTGCCCACCACACCAAACCTTTAGCTCCTCAATGCACCACATGAAAATGCCATCATGTAATGAGCTGCAGCACATGTGCCAGGGCTTCTACGCAGTGCTCTCTGCTCATGATCCTGCCAGCCTCCTGACTCTGGTCCCACCACGCTACTAACCATACCAGATGGACCAGTAGACAGCTCAGGAATGCTGCTACATATACTGAAGATCAACACACTGTTGGAGGCAAATAACTAAAATGCAGCTGCTGGAGTACACAGCTCCTACATGAGCATGGTAGTGGCCACCTTTGCAACCTGCGACACCAGGAACCATTCAGTCAAAGGGCTAGAAGGCGTTGCCAGCAGCAACAAGTGATGGTGGGATATTTTGGGGGCACAGGACCTGTCTTAATGGAATGGCAAGCAAAGGGGACCAAGTGGAAGCCAGAACAGTGTAAAGGGACAGTTCAACAGTCCTGCATGGCCAGTCAGACACTGAATTGAAGAAAGAAGTTTCTGTGCTCTCAGGGAGCTTGTTGCAGTCCAACTGGTACACCAAGCAGGGCAGACTTGCCGAGACTGCCAGGGAGCAGTGGTCTAACCAGGCCTGGTCCTGTGGGTTCTCTCCAGGTCTCACTTCCCTAAAAGTCTGTGAGTCCTCTCCTGGGTTCACCCTACTGATCTTGTGAGCCTTCTCCTGGGCTCAAACCCACCAAAGTGAATTGTTGAAAAAATTTTCCAGGAGGGAACAGACTAGGTGAACAGCTGAGAGATTGTGCCAGAAGGGCACCGACTGAGACAAGTTGCTGGTTACGCTGTGCCAGAAGGGCACTGGCAGTCTGAGAGAGACACTGAGGTGATCAGACCTGCTATTATGGAACTAAGCAGAAGGCCTACCCAGGCCCATATCTGGTATGCCTTCCCCAGGGTTGGCTTGTCCAAAGTTTGTTGAGCCTTAGCCTGGGCTCATATGACATGAGGGACTATGCCAGGGAAGTTACCTGCAAAGGGAAGCTGTGAAATTGTGACAGAAGGGGCACCTGCTGGGAAAAGTCATTGAGAGTCTGTGCCTGTGGGGGCATTTTCTGCAGAATGAAGCTAATGTGAGAAAACCTGAAATATTCAATCCTGAGAGAGCTGCTGATCTAAGAATCCACTGACAGAGACCTTTACTTCCATTGAGCTACTGCAGGGCCAGGTGGGGGGCCAGCTAGCCCTTATCAAGTGGTGTGAATCGAAGAACAAGGAGTAACAGGGTGCATGCCCTGAGTATGTGGGTGCTCTTGATTCAGAGAGGAGTTGGACCATGGGGGTCGCTCCTGGTGTCAGGGCTCCTTGGGAACTTTAAAGCCACTACCTAGTGCTCCTCTGACTGCTGTGAGTGTTAAGCCAGAAGAGCAGAGCTGCTGGGAAGCATCTGTGAGTGAGTCCAAAGTGTTTCCTCTCCAGGTCACTGGTGCCTAGTCCTGAATGCTGCTGTATGTTGGTTCCCACCTCGACTGAACTGCTGTATCTGTGGATCATGTGAGTGCTGGCATTGCTAGCTGGGGGCATTCTACTTTTCCCATTTGGACTGCAGTTACCTTGCTGGGATTACAGAGTTGTTTTTCAAGCAGTTCCCATTTGGGACCTCAAGTTCTCTTTGTGCTAGCACACCATGGCTTGCTGAAGGTTTAAAATGCAAGTTTGCTAACTGTGTCAACATGTGCACCGCCGAACAAACCCAGGCAATGTAGCTTCTAGGCCTGCACCAGAACTTAGTGTAACTCCTGGGTACCCAGATTCATTGGTTGCTGTTTCGCACTTGGATTATAGTTTTAGTACTGGTACCAGCTAAAAAGTATACCGCACCCTGTGTAAAGTAAGTCGTCCTATTGTGCCCCTTGTTTGGATAGGTGCATCAGTGATTGCATGGGATCTGAGAGGTTGGCAGTGACCCACAGCACAATGGCTTCCAGGGGGTATTGTTACTGTGTGGGAGTGCTTAACGTGGCTTGCAGCTCTCATTTATTTTTTTTGCTAAAATCTGTTTATTAGATTTAAATGCAGTCTTACAAATAGAAAATTCATAGCTGATACAATAACTGGATGAAAAGTGAACATCATATTTACACCAGGTAGTAAGACTGTATAACTCAGAGTAGTACATCATAAGGGGGAAAACAGCACATCTCACAGTTTATAAAAGAAATTCATAGCCCTGCTGGTTGTCACAAAGGGGTGGACCAATAGGTATGACTCAGTAATATCCTATCTACATTACGAGGCACTGGCTGACTTCTGTTACTCCCACAAAAAATGAATGGAGAGGTCTGGTGAAGGAAATGCATATCATAGAAGAGATGTACATTAAACTACATTTTAAATATGATAGAGAAAAGCTTAATTCATTAATAAAATGGACTAAATGGGAAGAATATAGCATGCAAGACTACAACCCCTCTTGCCCCTTTAAAGAACTTTGGGATATTAAAATAGAGAATAAAGTATGGGTCTGGGTGTGTAATGAGAATTTATACACACCCGAGGGGTTTGATGCTACATAAACCCCAAGAGCGAAGCTCGAGGGGTTTATGCATAGCATCTAACCCTAGGATGTGTGTAAATTCGAGTTTACACACACCCAGACCCATATTTTATATAATTGTTGGTTTCTTTTCTCATCAGCAATTATATAAAATAAAAGTACACAAAGCACTGCAGTCCGATTCCGTCAATGGTGGCGGTCGGCTTTCTTATTTAAACTGTTTCTTTTCCCAGTATTGTGAGGAGGATACATTTAACTGAATTTTGTTTTACTTACTGCCGAGTGTCCGTGGCAGTTTCTCTTCAAGTTGCATTTGCCGTTTGGGAAGGCGACAGCGAGCGAGGAGTTCGAGCAGGAGCATGCGCAGAGAGGTGGAACCGTGCTTGTGTTTGCCGTTATAAACACTCCTTTATAACGACAAATTACGCCACGGTTTCCCTATGGGGAAAATAGGAAGCCATTAATTATTATACAATAATGCATGAGGATGAGTGCATAATGAGAAATTATGTGCACCTGAGGTGTGGGATGCTACATAAAGCCCGAGGAGTTTATCAAAGCATCCCACACAGAGGGTGCACATAATTTCTCATTATGCACTCACCCCCATGCATTTTTATGTGTAATTGCTGGCTTGTGTTTTTTGGCCACAAAGAGGAACAAAATGTGTAGCAGTATGTTGGCAACAATGTTTTATTTAAGTCAGCATTACAACAATTTTTTTTGTATCCCATTTGGTCCAGTTTGGAAACATTTAAAAAAAACAGGTGCTTTCAGGCAAGTCAACTTGTTAAGCGCTTTAAAATAAACTATATAAATATCCTTTACTGTTTTGTTAAGGAAACAGGAAGCGGTAGCAATGTGAAACATTTGTAAGATCAAACGGTTTAACTTTTCAAATGTATAATAAGTCCGGTGTAGAAATGTGCTATTTTGTGCACATAAAGTCTGTAAATTGTTTTTAGTTTTGTAGTTTTAAGTTTCTTTCTTCTTTTTCGATTGTGGTTTCCATGGAGATATTCTAATTAGGTAGGCGTGAGGAATGCTGAATGTTCCTATAGAAATGAGACTGAGAAACTTACCACATTCTTCTAGGTTTTGTAACTGGAATCTTGTTGACATGCTGGTAAGTTTTTTTGTTTGGGGTACTGTTTACAGTTTGAAATAGTAGTGGTTGAGCTCCATATGCTTACTACTCAGGTCAGTGTTTCTTGAGGTGTTTTGTGGCATTTTTGAGAACTCGAGCTGTGTGCTGTAGTGCAGTGTGAGGCAACAGAAGGAGCAGGTGGTGCGTGTTCGCTGTTATAACTCACGGGTTATAATGGCGAATTATAACCTGCTCCTTCAAAGGGAATAAACACAAGCCAGTTATTACGGATATATATTACTGATTCATAAAACCACAAGCAAAATTTATTGTTATTTATTAGACAAGGTAAAACAAACTTCCTTTTGGTAATAATCTTTTAGCGTAACAGATATGTATTGCTGGCTATGCAGTGATAAGCTTCCATGGCCACAACTAATAATTGAGTGTGCATAACTCCTGCGCCCATGACTGGGCTTCCTCAGTAGTGTGGCAACCTCACTTGCCACTGCCCACTTTAAGCTGCAGCTCTCTGGGACCCGCTCAGCTCCTACGTCCATGACTGGGCTTCCTCAGTGGCAAGGCCACCTCACTTGCCGCAGCCCACTCCAAGCTGCTGCTCCCCAGGACTGGTTAAGCTCCTATGCCCGTGACTGGACTTCCTCAGTGGCGCGGTAAGCTCACCTGCCACCGCCCACTTCAAGCTACAGCTCCCCAGGTCCTACTCAGCTCCTGTGCCCATGACTGGGCTTCCTCAGCGGCATTGCCACCTCACTTGCCGTCGCCTGCTTCAAGCTCCCCGGGACCCGCTCAGGTACGGACTCTCTTTGCTCAGTGCCGTTTCAAACTTTGGCGCACTGAATTAGAGAACCCCGCTGATTGGCTGCCCGTTCTACTTGAGCTACGCGATTGGTTCCCCAATGCTAGCCAGGACACTGCTTGATTTTTCTTGCTCTTTCAAACTGTCCTCTCTGGCTAAACTCCCTGCCTAGCTCTAGCTCTACTGGGGACTATTTTGTTTGTTTATTTTAATTTGTTAAAATATAGCCCTTGTGGGGAAATATTGTAGTTAATTGAGAACTGTGCAAAAATATTGAAATGCTTGTCTAAAGTCTGCTCAAATTGTTAGGACCTGCCTGATTGGAGCTTCTTTGGCAGCTGTAACTCATATTGCTGTTCCTTAATTTGTAACTTTTCTCCTGCTGCAAAACCTTCTAATTTCCTAGCCTTCCCTAGTCCAGGTTTTGGGTCTCCTGTCGCTATCCTTTAATACCTTTCATTTGTCTTGGACTTTGTCCTCTCCCTATCTCTCTGCCCCCTTATACTTACTAGCCCCCCCCCCCCGCAGAGTAGCAGCTTGGCATTGATCCTCCCAGCCCCTGCATTTCCCTCCTGGTACCTTCTTTCTAACCTGCCCACCATTTAATTTTCTTTGTCTTTTCTGCTGCCACTGAACACCCCACTGTGTCTCCCTGTCTGCAGCTTTGTTTCAGCTCACCCCACCCCTACTCCTCCTCTTAATTTATTTACTGATCTCCTCTTTTTCTTCCTCACAGCTCCTGTGCCCGTGACTGGGCTTCCTCAGCAACGCGGCCACCTTGCTTGCCATCGCCCGCTTCAAGCTGCAGTTCCCCGGGATCTGCTCAGGTACGAACTCTCCTCGCTAATCGCCCTTTCAAACTGTGGCGCACTGAATTTGAGAACCCCGCTGATTGGCCGCCCGGTCTACTTGAGCTACGCGATTGGGTTCCCAATGCTAGCCAGGACACTGCTTAATTTTTCTTGCTCTTTCAAACTGTCCTCTCTTGCTCAAGTCTCTGCCTAGCGCTAGCTCTACTGGGGACTAATTTATTTGTTTATTTTAATTTGTTAAAATATAGCCCTTGTGAGGAAATATTGTAGTTAATTGACAACTGTGCAAAAATACTGAAATACCTGTCTAAACTCTACTAGAAATTGGTAAGACCTGCCTGAATATAAAATATAGCCCTTTGTAAAGGAAATATTGTAGCTGATTAAGAACTAAGCAGAAATACTGAAATGCTTGTCTAAAGTCTGCTCGAATTGTTAGGACCTGCTTGATTGGAGCTTCTTTGGTAGCTGTAACTCATATTGCCGTTCTTTAATTTGTAACTTTGCTCCTGCTGCAAAACCTTCTACTTTCCTAGCCTTCCCTAGTCCAGGTTTTGGGTCTCCTGTCTCTATCCTTCACTGCCTTCTATTTGTATTGGACTTTGTCCTCTCCCTATCCTCTGTCCCATTATCATTACTACTCTCACCCCACCCCACCCCACCCCACGAGAATAGCATCTTGGCACTGATCCTCCCAGCCCCTGCATTTTCCTCCTGGTGCCTTTTTTCTAACCTGCCCACCGATTTCATTTTCTTTGTCCCCATACCCACCGTTAAATTTTCTTTATCTGCCGCCACCACCAAACCCCCCATTGTGTCTCCTGTCTGCAGCTTTGTTTCAGCTCACCGCCCCTACTCCTCTTCTTAATTTATTTACTGATCTCCCTTTCTCTTCCTCACAGCTCCTGCACCCATCACTTGGCTTCCTCAGCAGCACGCCACCTCACTTGCACTGCCCAATTCAAGCTGCAGCTCCTGGGACCTGCTGAAGTAAGGACTCTCCTTGATAAGCACCCTTTCAAACTTTGGCTCACTGAATTCAAGAACCCCCGCTGATTGGCCGCCCATTCTACTTGAGCTACACGACTGGTTCCCCAATGCTAGCTAGGACACTACTTGATTTTTCTTGCTGTTTCAAACTATCCTCTCTAGCTCAGGTCCTTGCCTAGCTCTAGCTCTACTGGGGACTATTTGTCCCGCCCACCCTCTGGCCCTGACCTCTATTAAATACACCCCAGCTTTGTTCTCTTCTCTTCACCACCTCTCAAGTTGGCTCTCTCTCTCCTGTCTGTCTCCTCCTCTTAAAGGTCCATACCAGCTGCCCTGTGCACTTGCAGCCTGACTTGCCCTAATCATATAATGGAGACTGCCTACCCCATATTGAGCTTACTCACCCTTGCCTCTCTAATCACCCACTCTGGATTGATAGGTGACTTACTGCCCCATCGGTCCTCAGAACTTTTTTTTGAATATCCACTAGCCACTCAATGGACCATAACTTGCAACTACCTCCTATTTCATGCCCAGCAATCAAGCCCCGGTCTTCTTCATTTCTGGATGGTACTCCTACCAAATGCGCACGTGCCAATGCTTCTTAGCACATCACTCATTTTAACTGGGTTTTGCCACACACATCTACTTTCTGTAAGAGGAATCCCTAAAGCCAGGATACTACTGCCTCATAAGAACCATCTCAAAACTGTCCTAAAATGCCAAATACTGCTGCTACTACTACTTATCTCAGGAAATGTTCACCCCAACCGTGGCTCCTTCCGTAGTGGTACCAATGGCTACATCAGGGCGGGAATGCTCTCCTTGGCAAGTATCAACATCTTTAGTCTCCTTAATAAACTTGACTCCCTCACAGCCTGAGTAACACATCACAACCCTGATATTTTAGCCGTAATTGAGACATGGCTTTCCCCTAAGAGTCCCAACTCAGCAATATCAATCCCAGGGTATACTGCTTTCAGACAAGACAGGTGTTTCAAGAAAAGTGGAGGTGGTACCTTTTACCTAAATGAGTCTCTTTAAGAGACATGTCTTCAATGTGCCTCTCCCTGAAAATGGCATACAGGTCCTTGCCACGAAGATACTACCTGGAGAACACAGCAAAACCCTGACAGTGACATCAATCTACAGTATATCCCCCCAAGCTGACCAACCAAGGGCTAATCCCCATACTGAACCTCATCCACTCCCTTAACCAGAGCACAAAAACAATCCTGCTTGGTGACTTCAATGTGGTCCTCCCTAGTGTGAACAAATATAAGGATGCCCTGACAGTGGCAAATTTCTCACAAATGGTCCAATCACCTACACGGGTGAACTACAGAACAGGGACCTCAACACTTCTGGACTGGGTATTCACAAACTGCCCTGATCACATAACAAAAACTGTAGTTCTCCCTGCCCGTATAAGTGACCACTCCCCAATCCTATGCTCCTGGTCTAACAAATTCACAAAGCCTCCTCCTAAAACTATCAACAGCAGGAGACTTATTCCCAGCCAACTTGGGCCTCTAAAAACTCTCCTACGAGAACATGACTGGTCTCCAATAGACTCAGCTTTCAACATGGACATCACTCTTGAATATTTTATCCATAGTTTTAACAATGCCTGTGATGTCCATGCCCCATTCAAGAAACGCAAGATTAAGGGTGTCAACAACTCTTGAATTAACTCTGATCTTCTGGAACAAATGAGGTCCCGGGAGCATCTTTGGCATCGTGCCAACATGACTGCCACCCAGGCTGATTAGAAATTCCTATACTAGAGCAATTTGCAATGAGAAAGCGAGATACTAGGTTCATGGTGTCCCACAGGGCTCCATTCTGGGCCCCATACTCTTTGCAGTATGCATCAACAACCTTGACATACACATATGCACAGCTAACTTACACCTATTTGCAGATGATATGGTCCTTTACACTTCTAATTCCTCACTGGAATTAGCAAACAAGGACCTTCAGCATGACTTTGTCATCCTCCAGCATAATCTAATAAAACTTTAACTTCTCCTTAATGCTAAAAAGACTAAAGCTATGATTGTTTCACCTCATTCTTCCCCTGCCCAACTTTCACCTAGTAGTATCCAGTTATACGCTTTCGGTGAATCTCTGGAAATTGTAGATAAATTCTAATTGGACAACAGGCTCAACTTCTTCGCTCATCTGAACAAATTGGCCAGAAAATTAAGACAACGCTTGAGCGTTTTCTTCCGAATTAGGCACCTCCTTACCTATGAAACCAAGAAAAGACTAGTCCAAACAACCTTTTTACCGCTGCTTGACAATGCCAACATTCTCTACAGATACTGTCCAAACACAGCTCTAAGTAAACTAGACACCCTATATCATCATGCATTGAGATTTATCCTGAACTCACCTACTCGTACCCTCCACTGCCTTCTCTATGAGATGCTGGGCTGGTTTTCCCTTACTACAAGGAGGTAAACTAATGCACTTCTCTAGTTCTACAGAGCACTAACTGATAAATTGCCTAACTACATCTCTAGCCTATTTGAGCGTGGAAAGGGGTCTTACAGGCTTAGACACTTCACATTAATCAATTTTACTGTACCTAGGATAAAGACGTGACATGGATTGGCTGCAGTTAACCATTCTCTCCCCTCCCTCTGGAATGCTATGCAAAAAACATTAAGGATAACCTCTATTCTGGGACCCTTCACTTTTAAAGAGGAACTTTCATAATGGTCCAAAAAGTTACAGCTTATAGTCATTATATGCAGTACTAGACCTGAAAAGGTGAGTGCATTTGTTATTTTTGGCCAAGGTTTACTCTGCCTTCGATAATTTAGATTTGTTTTTGAGCCCTGCTGCACTTGCCATTGCTGTTCAGCTGCTGGGCTGCTAGCTCCTGATGACATCACTGTAGGGTAGAGGAGTGACTCACACTGTGCAGTTCCATGCAGTTGCAACAATGTTGCAAGGGAAACCTAACAGTACTCAGTGTATATACTGTGTTCCCCCTTCCCCAAGAAACCCTGTTAGCAAAGCATTATGTCAAAATCCAAATGTCTTGTCAGTATGTTTTTTTTCGTGAAATTGACTCTGCCCTATAGTGATGTCAGCAGTACAACCCTGGGCCCACAACAACACCAGGCTTGCTATAGATGCTCTGGTACACCCTACAGTTTTTAGCAGCTCAGAGTGCAAAAACGAACTGTAGCAGACAGTAATGAAATACAATTCCAGAATCAATGCAAGAAGGGGTAATTTATGCATGAAAGTCAAAAGGACTGGGGAAGTTCCTCTTTAAAGCTTTGATCGCGACTTACCTGAGGGAATATTGCAACTGCCATAGGTGACCGTATGTTGCTCACTAGTTGCTTTTGGCCCCACAACTTTTAACCTTGACTGTGACTCCAGAGCACCTCCCTCTAATTATATCTCCCCTATGGTTTAGTCTCCCCTTTACCTTTGTTCCCTTTAGGCCTTGGGAACCTGTCTTCTATACTCTTCCTACTTCCTTCCTCCGATTACTTCTGTAGGGGGTATCTGATTAGTGTGGGCTGTGGCTGTTGTACGTTCTCGCTATGGGCACACCAGAGAATATGTGAAATTACTCAATCTGGTTGTAATGTACTTAGATTTATTATATGTTCTCTATCTTTGACATTCTTGTTACACAACTATTGTCATATGTATTTTGCTGTTGTTCATTACCTTATTATTTATCATGTACTTGTTCCACCCAGGACCGCTTTGAAAATGAGCTTGCTCAATGGTGATATGCCTGGTTAAATAACGTTTAGATTGATTGATGCTACAGGAGTGCTCTTGCCAGCACACGGAAAGATGGGAAGAAGTTCTGGGCCAACCTTTCTGAAGTAACAGGGCATGTCCCCAAAGCACCACCCTCAATGCTCAATTTAAATGGCAGCATCACTTTAGACCAAGTCACCATGGCTAATGTGTTTAATGTGGCCTTTACCGATCTTAGTCATGTGCTACCTCCAACCTTCTTCAACCCCTCACCGGATATACCAACCTCGGACGAAGCAAGAACAACGCAGGGACAACTGCCTTTCTACTTTAAAACTGTCCCTGAGGCCCTAGCTAAAAAATATCTGCTCAAAGTGCTTGGGAGGTCCAGATCCAGTGGTGACTCCCTAGATCTGAAACTCCTAGCCCTCACCATTGACGAAGTTCTGACCCCGCTTACCAAAATCCTTAACCGATCCCTCATGCTCTCTCAATTTCCCCAAAAATGGAAATCTGCTTTGGTGACACCAATTCAAAGAAGTGGGGATAAGACCATTACTAGCAACCAGACCTATCTCCATTCTCCCCCCTTCCCCTCTCAAAAGCCCTGGAGAGGACAGTTGCCAATCAGCTTGCTGCATACCTTGCAAATACAACCTGCAATATCATGAACAACATGGTTTTCATAAGGGGCACAGTACCACCATGGCTCTCCTTGAATTCACCACTTAAATCCATAATGCTCTGGATCAGGGACATCTTGTCAGCGCCACCTTCATCGATTTGACAAAGGCATTCAACACTATCAACCACTCCCTGCTGATTGAACAATTATCCTGCCTTGGTCTCTCAGATGACCCCATACGGTGGTTCCAATGCTACCTTAGTGACCGAAGCCAACAGGTCAGAATTGGTGAATCCTTTTCATCCTCATTCCCAGTTTGTTCTGGAGTCCCTCAAGGGTCAATCTTGGGTCCTATGTGCTTTAGTATTTTTCTAAACAATCTCCCCACATCATGCCCTGATAGGATCCTACTTTATGCAGACAATGCAGTTATCTTCACCTCCCAACCCGATCCTTCCTTTCTACAATTGCAACTGTAGACTAGCTTTACGGAAGTGGAAACATAGTTTAAATCTCAAAAACTCATCCTAAACTACAAAAAAACCAAAACAATGATGTTTCATGGTATCCGTAACAAACATAAAAACAAAGGTCCATCTACCACAAACAGTGCCGGGACGATATCCGAGCAAGTTCATCTGTTTAAATATCTGGGGGTGATCCTCGACAGCATGCTGTCACACTCCGAACACATAGAGAACATTGTTAAGATCGTAAATATCCATATAGGACTACTTTATAGACATAGGAACTGCCTTACAGATGAAGCCTTAAGCACTGCTATTCAGAGTTCTGTTATCTCAATAATCGACTATGGTCTAGTGATATATGGAGCTGCCACTGCCACTGCATTTCAACACATTGCCATAGCCCTTAACAAGGCATGTTGTCTACTGACTTCAGCACCCCCACCTTTCATATACCTGCGATATCTATGAGCAAGCAAACTGGCTCCAACTATCTGGCAGACTCAAGAACCAGGCCTGCATTCTAGCCAAAAAGATCACCTAAGGCCTCCTACCCACAGGGGTTCAGACCTTACTGGCTCCCCATGGTGGCCCCTGCATAACCAGAAGCTTGGAAAATCTTACTTTTTCTGTACCCCGCTGCCCCACTACCCAAGGGCAATGATCCTTTTACATCCAGAGCCTCATCTTGGTACAACTCACTTCTACCTGAAGTTACCAACAATACTTCACTGGGCACTTTTAAGATAAGCCTTCACTATCACCTTGTCGCCAAGGCCTCCTGTGATTGCTTCTCATAACTTGCCTAATCCTCCTGTTCTCCCATCCCCCTCTCCCTAGTTCCCCTTCCCCCTCCCCCTAACCACTCTTTCCCATTCCCCTTCCTATCCCTCCAGTGTTCCTCTGCCTGTCTTTCGGCCCTCTTTCATGCCCCTCCACTCCATTACTATGCACTATATGCTCGTTCCTCCCCTCCACTCTATGACAATGCCCTATGTATTAATCTCCTACCTTCCTCATTCTTCTTTCATTCACCCTGATCCTGCCCTATAGTCTCTTCTACCTGTTCCTCCCCTCTCTCCTCACAGCTTCCAATCCTTCTGAGAATCTTAGTGTACATATTACCAGAATTATATAAGCCAACTAATGTACCTGATAAAGCCTATGGCTGCTGTGAATTGTCTTCTTTGTTACTGTCTTCGACTGTGTGCCATTCTCATTTTCAGACGTGGAACCTTTATAAAAGAGCCTTGGCTCAAAGATGTCTTCCGAAATCATAAAAAATAAATAAATAAATAATGGATGCGTGTACTAGTATGACTAGTTGATGAAATTACAGTACATAACCTGAGCGGAGATGTTAAGTCTGTTATTTTTTGTGGATGAGCTAATACCCTGTACTTTGCATAACTTACCTGTTCCTATGTTATTTTAAGCTTGATAACATGTCTTCAATCTTTGTTTTTTCCTTTGTTTTGCATGTTGGAAAATTTTAATAAACTTATTGGGACAATGTCAACCCCTTAGGCCTTGAATTGTACCTAGTTCAAAAAACACATTCTATGATTGCTCACATTCTGTAGAATTTGTTGATATAGCTGGTCAGATTGATTCTGGTTCCTTCTTCCGTTTTAAAAGTAAAAAAAGAAAAACAGACTACCAGCCATCATGGTGTTACCACACACAAACATGTTTGTTTACTTTCCTTGATCAACTTCCACTGCATCTTTTCTAGACTTGAGAACACCTCCAGCACAGTCTAGCCACTCATGATGCAGTGGGAGGAGAGGAGACTATTGCATCATGAGTGGCTGCACTGTTTGGGGTGTTTGTAATGTTCAGGATATACACAATAACAGCCGATCAAGGATTCAAAACGAAACATGGTTGGGTATAATTACACCAGTAGCATGCATTTCAGTTTTACTAAGAAAAGAAGCGGATAAAACAAACAGCAACATCAATGAATTTTAGGGAAGGTAAGCAATCATAAAATGTGGGTTTTCAACTAGAAATGATATGGTGCCAAAAGGGTTGACATTTTTAGTAAGCTCTTCATTATTATAAAAAGAAAGAAAAGCAATAGCCATTACTTACACTAGGTATTAGGATTGTATAGCTCAGGGTACCACATCATAAGGGTGGAAACAGCACATCTCACAGTTCATAAAAGAAACTCATAGCTCTGTCGGTTGTCACAAAGGGGTGTACCAATAAGTATGAATCAATAGAATCTACAGGCTTTCACATCCATCCTGGAGGTCCTCTGCGCAGCAACATCTACAGATAATGCTCTGGCATAAAATAATAGTGCTTTCCCCAGTCCCTGCCCAGTGCTAATAATATCAAAAAGGATTAGTTAAAAGCATACTCAGTACATCAGGCATATATGCAGTAACATTTATTCAACATGAACAAACCAATATCAGTAATAAAACAAGTTGATTGGGAATGTCCCTGCACAGTACAAGGACAGTGTCCCTTCAACTCAAACAGCAAACTCCAGTGGCCATGAGTCCTGCATTAGTCTTCTGTAGGCAATCGTGCACTAAGTTAACAGCTTAAAAGAGAGGTAAATGTGAACAACAAAGCTAAAGCTATAAACACTCCCACAGGACCCGCAAACAGTGACACTTACACTAGCAGCATAAAGTGTGTGACAGGAGTTATAGAAATATAAAATCTGATGGCAGATAAGGACCGCTTGGCCCATCCAGTCTGTCCATTACTCCCTACCTACACTATTACCGCAACAAGATACTGTATTAAAATATGAGGGGAGGAGAGTTTTATTTCTGTTGTTTTCTACCCCACAACAGATTGGCATCCATTTAAATAAATCATTCTACCCTTCTTCATTAGCCAGGTAAGACAGCTATCAGAGTTACTAATTTCTAAGCCAAATGTGGAAGCCATCTTTTTTTCTTGAGGAAAAAAGACAAAATATTCTCAAACTTTTGGGAACTAGAACATTTTACAGTCCTCCTTCGTTATAGTGAACCTCGCTATAATGACTTCTCCCATATAATGAATGCGGTGTATGGCTCCCGTCTCACATCACTAAAGTGTCTGCAAATGGCAAACAAACTCGCTGTGGCTTTCGGCTGTCACCTGTACCCAGATCAGTCTGGCTTATTTCCTAATCATTCCTAATTGCCAGTACAGTACAAGTACTGAAGTATGAAACTGGCAATTAGAGTACAGTGCAAGGCAATTAACAGCTGTGCTGTGTTGTTATGACCTCTGTTGGAATGGCCAGTCCACATTGATGTTTTTACCACAGCTTCAGAATGAAGTGCTCAGGTCACATGCTGAAGTTCAAGCTGTCAGTGTTGGACAGACTTTGGGCAGGTGAAACTCTTGCAAAGATATTACTTGAGACCGGATACTTGAAACTGACTATTTGTACCTGGAGGAAGCAGGAGAGAGCACCGAGAGAATTCACCAATGTATGCAATGAGTCAAATGGCATGGCTCATAAAAAACCCAGGCGACCAGAAGAGGGAGAAATTGACTGGGTGACGCAGCTGTGGTTCACACAGCAGCGTGCCAGTGGGGTACCTTTGTTTGGCTCCATAGTGAAATCAAAGGTTGAGCAGTTTGCCAAGGATATTCATGGGGAGCAGTCAAAGTTTAAATCAAGCTCTAGATGGCTTTGGAGGTTTCAGCGCAGACATGGAATTCTCTGTGTCTGCATAACTGGGGAGCAAAGTTCCTATGATGATGCAGCTGCTGCTGCATTCATGCCAAAGTTGCATGACATTCTGAGTGCTGTGGGGTACACTCCAGAACAGGTCTACAATGCCAATGAAACTGGCCTGTTCTGGAGGTGCCTCCCTGATGTGACTAGCTGCCAAAAAAGAAACAAATGCATTCAAAGGTTTTAAAGTATCTAAAGATCGAGTCACTTTTCCTTTTTGCTCTAATGCAGCAGGCAGTCACAAAGTTCAGCCACTGTGCATCAGCAAATTCAAACATCCCTGTTGCTTTCACCAGGTGAGCATGTCATCCCTCTCAGTCAGCTACTCCAGTAGCCAAAATGTGTGGATGACTGCTGACATTTTTTGGCTATGGTTTATGGAGAGTTTTGTGCCATATGTGAGGGTCCATTTAAGAAAACAAAAACAACCTGTCAAAGCACTGCTCCTGTTAGATCAGTGTCCTGCCCACCTCCCAGAGTCTGAATCAAGATCCCATGATGGCAGGATAAAAGCTTTGTTTCTAGCAAAAAACACAATATCCTGAATTCAGCCATTAAATGGTGGAATAATCGCAACCTTCAAAAAACACTGCCGAAAGCGACTGCTAAGTGAGCTTGTTGCTGAAGAAACGCAAGTGGCTGAATTCCTAAAAACAGCTGAATTGCGGGATGTTGTGCACCTTGCTGCAGAAGCCTGGCGTAACGTGACCCAGGCAACAACTGCACACTGCTGGGAGGCTACCGTAGGTGCTGCTTTCAATAGAAATCTCACAAGGGCAGAACTGGATGACGAGGCAGAAGATGACATGCAGGACATTGCCGTCATTGCTACTGACCTTAACCTTACTGAGTCCACCAACCCAAGTGCAGCGATCGAAGAATGGCTGGCAATTGATGACAAAGTCCAGACCATCAAGATGCTGACAGAAACAGACATTGTAAGTGCTATTATAGTGTATAGAGGAATGTCATTAACTGAAATTTAGTGCTCTCAAAATGTTGTTCTGCTGCACTAGTGACGTCCGCAGCGCAGCAGAACCAAAAAGTGACATCTGCAGGACAGCAGAACAACTTTTCGTTCTGCTACAGTGCGGACGTCACACATGGTGTCTTCGAGCAGCAATCTGACAGTTAGTCTTATTTTAAAAAGAAAGATGTAGTAATTTTTTTTTTTGAGGCAACGATGTTCCACTGTACAGAACAGTGCATGCGTACCATTTAACGGCAAGGCTGTTATTTCACCTCATTGGTACTATGACGATTGATTACCTCTCGAGCTGCACTCTCGAGGTAATCTGTCATCATAGTACCAACTCGGTGAAAGAATAGCCCTGTTGTTAACTATTACTCATGCACTATCTTATATGTGGGGACTGAAGAGGAATCGAGCGAGTCAGATGGCAACATCAAAGAGGAGGGGATCCCAACATACCATGAAGTAATCAGAGACTTTGAAAGCGGACTTCAGTGGCTCCAGTCACAGGATGCTGACCCTCTTAAAGTGCTACAACTACAGCATCAGCTTTTGTATTCCAAGGACTTTGTTATCCGCACTGCCAAACAGACATCGATCACAGATTTTCCTCCAACCGGGTGCCAGTAAATGACTGCTGCTCCTAGAAAAGTGGCAATTGAACTGACATTGAAATGAGAGTAAACTGAAAGGATTTTTAAAACAATGTGATACTAAATAAAGCAAGTCGTTCTATATCTACAATCCGTTGTGTTCGTTTGTTGCTTCTGGCATAAAGTACATTGACGCATAATACTTTTTTTAGGTTCCCTTGATATAACGAACACACCACTATAATGAACGGGCGTTGTGTCTCCTGTACCATTCATTATAGCGAGGGAGCACTGTATCACCAGATAAAACTGGTAGATGCCATGAATCATTTACAGTAAGAAATGTTAGGGTCAAATTGTTTACCCAACTGTGCTGCACTACTGTTTTAAATTCAGCTGGGCCGGCCTAGCAAAGCAACAAATACAAATGGCTTGATATTCTTTGGTTTACTATAGCAGCGCAGCACAGTTTTAACAACAAATGCTAAGTCAATATGTAATAAATGTAATTGCATCACCAGGATTGAGTTGCAAATCTCCCAGACAAATTATCTACTTTTGATGTGGTGTCAGATGTTTTGGAGATACTTGGCATTACATATGGGGGCCTTATGGCCAAGTGGACTTCAGCAAGTAATCACTGCTAAAAACCTGGGGTCCGATATTCAAAACTTTGCCCAGGCACAAAACCAAGTTTGCCCGTGCAAACCGGGTTTTACGTAGATGGGCAATATTAAAAGCCTCGTTAGCGTGTGCAAACTCGGTTTGCGCCCGGGCAATAGTCAGAGGGGAGCGCAATGTAAATGAAGGGGTGGGGACCTGAATATTGGTGCAGTCCAATATTCAGAGTATGTGCACTGCTGCAAGGCCATTTTGCACATACTGCAGATCAAAACTGCGACTTACTCTCAGGAAACCTTAGCGGTTGGCAGAGGAAGTGCAGTGGTGTCCCTCCACCCCAACACAGTAGTCCATGGCATCTAGTGGTCTCCCCTGCCAATCGCCATCCTGAAGTTCTAATAAAAAACATCCCTAGTGGCTAACGGTCTGCCCGGTGCTAGGTGGCTTAGCACTGGGTGTCAATGGCCCTATATTCAGTCAAATAGCACCGATGCACTGTTCCACTGAATACAGCAGATCTGGACACCTGGGCAACTGCAAGGGGCAGTGCAACGTTTTGCCCCCTGCCTTGCACATGTTTGAATATTGGGCCCTTGGGACTTAGTTTCAGCTCACACCAAGGGTGAAGTGAGTTTGGTGGTGTTAGGCTTGTTCTGATAGTCCCCATCACAAAACCCCTTAGCAACATTCAATAAAGACCTGTCAGTCTACGGGCTGGTCCAGTATCACAAGTTGCTGGGGAGATGTTTTACCTTCCAGCAACTTGGATGCAAACCCCAAGCTTGGATCTCCACAGTATGTTGACAGTAGTCTGGCACAACATCCCTCTGGATGTTCTCAACCTCCAAGAGAGGGAAGTAGAATAGCTACTAGGTGTCTGCTGCCTTCTGCTCAAGGGGCAGACCCAGCATAGTTCCTCTCTGCATGGGGGAAGGAGCTACTCTGTGTTGACACGCTAATTGTGTGAACACTTAGAGACACCACCGTAGGCATCCCTGAGGGGTGAGGAGAATAATAAGAAGAAAGATCATCCAGAGGATGAATGCTCCAGTACTCCTGGGTGTTACTCCCTTTCCAGACCACATTGGATCCTGTCTATGGAAGTGAATGTGCTTGAAGGCCATGTCATGGGGAGGGGGGGAGCTATTGTTGATGAAAACCAGGTAAGAGGATTGCTGGGGATGAAAGCAACTGAGAAGGAGTGGAAAGGACAGCAAGCATTGGACAGAAGGATAAACAAAACAATGGTAGGGCTTTAAGCCCTTGGTTCGATGGGCGGAGCAATTACAACAGTCCCCCATCAGGCTTAAAAGGTCACTCATCCTGGTGCATCTCCAGGATTCATTTCTTGTTGCAGCCGGAGGTGCCGCTCTTCCTATCTCCCATTCTGCTCCGTCTCCCTGTTTATGTGGTCACCTCCAGCCACTTGCCTGCTCTCTGCGTCGCTCACTTGCACTGCCATTCCTGCATTTTCTCCCTCCTTCTGCCGCTTTGCGGCTCTCCTTTTTTTCCCTTTTGTTTGCTTCCGCATCAGTTCCCCCCCCCACTTCACCTCTACTGCCTTGTCCTGTTTTCTGTCTCTGTGTTGTCCCTCCCTGCTTCGGACCTGCTCTCTCCTAATTGTGCTTCTGCCTCCTTTCGAGGAGCCTCCTCCATGGCCCGGCTTCGGCACTGGGTGTGCATCTCCCGCCCAGCTTTGCTCATTTGTGCCTCCGAGCATGGAGGGGTATCGTACCTGGCTCTGCATTGTGCTTTTGGGTGCATTTCCAGGTTTGCCGTCACCCGCCAGGCCTGGTTCGCAACATTCCTTCATTCCACTACCCTGTACTGTTTTGGATCATTTTTCAGCCGGCTTCATTGTGGGATGCAGGTTCCCAAACTTATCAGTTTTCTACCCGGTTTTATTGTGGGATGTGGGCTCTGCTGCGAGTGGGACCCCATGGCCAGTTCTCTACTGAAATCGGGACCACTGGCAGTGTCCGGCAGGGTCGTGTCATGACCCCCTGCTCTTCCTTTCTCCACCGTCCACGCTACCTTTGTATTTCGTGCCTACCTCTCCACCTCTCCGCATTTAAACTCCTAGCACTCTCCTTTACAACTCAGGGTGGATGGCCTCCGTGTGGAGAGCTTTCTTATTTTACAGAATGCAATGTCTGTGACTAGTAGACTCCATATAGTTTGTGACTGGGAATTTTCTGTCTCCTTCCTTCAATGATTTAACACTTTGTGTGTCCAGCACCAGCTCTACCGTTCTTAAGGACATCGGTACACCTATGTGGGGCTAGGGTATCTCTGGGTGTGCAATATTTTAATGCTATGCAAGATTCATAGCAGTTGAGGAGTCTGTTTCTATGTGTGCTGGTCTGAAACTGCACCTGCCATTTCTGTGTCGGAATTCTTTGTGAGTGCTGGCTGTTGTCAGGTATGCCTGGTGCTCTGCTGCTTCACTTTGTGCTTTTTGCATGGTTGGTGGAGGTACCTTTGGCAGGTTCTCCTGTCCGGCTGAGCCCTCTACTTCACCTAACGCTACTGTATCTTGGGACTCTCTTGCATTTTTGGCGCTCTTGTATTTTCCATGTCTTCAGTTGCATTTCCTCTTATGGCCTCTAGATGGCACCATTTTCACAAAGATTCGGTGTCCATTTTCCCAACCACGTTCTTGTGGTTCGCTGCCAAGTCTGCAATATTCACTTGCTCTGTCTGGCCTGTTCTCGATATTTCGTTTGGGCATACCTGTCATGGATCATATGCTCATATGCCTCCTCATCCAAATCACCCTACTGCAGTTCTCATCCCGTACCAGCTGGGTCCTCCCCTACCCCCCATTGACCTCCCTACCGTACTTCGTCCTTTCATACCTTGTTTTCCCATACCAGCCTCCTTGGAGTCAATCCATCATTGTACCTCATCGGTTTCCTATTTTACCTTCCTCGTCCTAGCACCTTTTCTCATCCCAGCAATCATGGCTTCACTCCACTTCGTACATCGTCCGATTTTTGCTCCTCTCAATCGCTCAACCTGAGCATACCCTCTGGTTCGCATGCCCTCTGGTTCCAGACGTGCCTTCTTGGCCTCGGAGTCTACCTTCTTTCGAGGGAGCCTACTTACATTGCTCTATTGAGCATGCTACCTTCTTACAAGTTCATTTTCAAGTTCATTCCTGTCTTCTCTTATTCTCATTCCTACCGGCCATCAAGGCTTCACTCCTCTCGAGGCCTGCAATCGACATTTCTTTTGGGCGTACCTATCATGACTCCTATGCCACCTCATTGACCCGCACCATCTTGCCTCATGTATCAGGTTCATACCTCCGATAATCATTCACTCATCCTTACCTCAAGGATTATCTATTTACATCACTTACTCAAGCATTGTTATCATTGAATCTTATGCTACCTCATTGATTCCGACCTCAGGGTCTAATCATTCACATCGCATAATCAAGCATGCCTTATTGGCCTCAGTGTCTACTTACTCACATCGTTCAATCAAACATGCCTCTCATTGGGTCTTATGCTACCTTATTAACCTGCCACCCTCCTGCAGCAATAACCATCATCATCACTCTTCATCGTTGCCTCATGTTCCTTCCTCGATCTGTGCTTTCTTTTGGGGTTTTCCCCTATCCCATCATCATCTTCCCTACTCATATCCTTCTCTTTAATGAATCCTTCTCTTTAACGATATACATCCTCAAATCAAATGTCGTCAGCCTGGAGGGAAGGCAGCCTAGCCCTTGGATCCCCAGAGGTTTCCTCCTCAAAGGGGTTTTTTCCTCTCCTCCATGCCAATGGTCATAATATTAGTTAGAGTTAGTGCTTTCTTAGGTTAATTAGTTATGTACTGCTGTTGGATGGAGGTGGATGGTGGCCCCGGCTTTCCCCCTCTCTCCTTAGGAAGTCTGCCCTTATCTTCTCAGAATTCATTCATTCATCATTCTCGCCTCTTCAATGCTCAACACCCGACTAGGTATTCTTTTTGGGCTTCTTCCTAACCTACCTTTAGCCGACACAATCATTCCTGCAGCACCTGTAAGGGGGGAACCCTCTTCTAGGGTTCCTTGCGTCGTACCCCCACAGGATGATATATCCCACGGATAGAGAGGCGGAAAGCCACAAAAGTAAATCAAGTCACACAAGCATCATCTCATCTCATCTCATCTAGTTGTATCAGCACATTGAATGGGAGGGCTTTAAGCCCGAGGTTTGATGGGCAGAGCAACTACGTCACTCCCCCATCAGGCTTAAAAGGTCACTCATCCTGGGGCATCTCCAGGATTCATTTCTTGTTGACCACCATCCACCCCTCCTCCTCCAGCAGCTCGTCTCTCTTACCTGTGGGCTTCTTCCTAACCTACCTTTAGCCGATGCAATCATTCCTGTGGCACCTGTAAGGGGGGAACTCTCCTCTAGGGTTCCTTGCATCATACCCCTACAGGGTGGTATATCCCATGGATAGAGAGGCGGGAAGCCACAAAAGTAAATCAAGTCACACAAGCATCATCTCATCTCATCTAGTTGCGTAAGCACATTGAACAATAATAAAAATGTTGCTCTTTCATCTAAAGAGGCTCCAGGTTGACCGAACATAGTGAGACTAAAAGCTCCAAGCAAGTGCTACTTTCGCACCCAGAGAAAGATTACCATCCAGGTTACAACAGAATCTCTTTTTGGAATGTGGTGAAGCCTCATAATCATAGAAACTGATGGCAGATAAGAACCGCTAGGTCCACCTAGTCTGCTCATTTGCTCTACCTGCTACAAAAAAAACCACAGACTCTACTTGATCTCTGGCTCTGGCACATCCTTTCTTCTGCTGATGATACCTCTCCCTATGTACCCCAGTACCCCACTGGCTCTCCCCACAGCCTTGGCACATTGTTTGGTCACCTTTAGGTCATCTGATATGATTACACCCAGGTCCCTTTCCTGTTTGCTGGCTGTCAGTATCTCCTCCCCAAATCATGTAAGCCTCCCCTGGGTTTCTGTGCCCCAAATGCATGGTTTTGTACTTCTTTGCATTGAATCTTAGCTGCCACACTCTTGACCATTCCTCTAGTTTACCTAGGTCCTTCCTCATCTTTTTCACTCCTCCTGGAGTGTCTACCCTGTTGCAGATCTTAGGGTCATATGGAAAGAGGCAAACCTTTCCTTCCAGCCCCTCCGCAATGTCCGCTATGAAGACATTGAATAGGAGTGGCCCCAGAACTGATCCCTGTGGTACCCTGCTAGTCACCCTCTTTTCTTCAGATTGAGCTCCATTTACCACCACCCTCTGTGTTCTATCCCTCAACCAATTTCTAACCCAGTTTACCACCTTGGGACCCATTCCCAGGCTGTCTAGCTTGTTTACTAGCCTCTTATGTGAAACAGTGTCAAAGGCCTTGCTGAAATCCTGGTAGGCCACAATCTACCACTCCCCCCAATCCGCTTCTCTGGTCACCCAGTCAAAGAAGTCTATCAGATTTGTTTAACATGACCTTCCCTCTGTGAATCCATCCTGCCTCAGATCCTGTGCTCTGCTGGATTCAAGATGTTCCACAATCCTTTATTTTAGCAGTGATTCTATCATTTTCCCCACCACAGAGCTCAGGCTGACTGGTCTATAGTTTCCAGCCTCTTCCCTGCTTCCACGTTTGTGTAGGGGACTACATCTGCTCTCCTCCAGTCCTCTCGAACCACTCCTGTTTCCAGCAATTCATTGAACGGGGCTGCCAGTGGTGCTGCCAACACCTCCCTAAGCTCCTTTAATATTCTAGGATGTATCCCATCTGGTCCCATTGCCTTGTCCACTTTTAGTCTTGTGAGTTCCTTTAGAACTCTCTCCTCTGTAAATGGACTGGTGTCTACCTCCCTCCCTCCCCTTATTCTCCTGCCACTTAATTGTGGTCTGTTATCTTCCCCCTCTTCTGTGAATACAGAACAAAAATATCTGTTCAAGATTGTTGCTTTTTCCAACACCCCTTCCACACACTGCCCATATTCCACCTTAAGCCTTAAGCCTGCACTGCAATCACCTGTTGCAGAAGGCCTGAGGGAAGCAAGAGGGCTTCAGATTTCAGAGTCAATCATCCTTCACTTGACCAACAGAAAGGTCATAAAAAAGCACCTGAAGGGAAAACAGCACCTGTAACCAGCATTCTTACATACCTGCATTTTCAGTCCTTCTCAGGGTTTCATCAGTGCAGACTTTGTTAGTTTAATGATAGTTTTTAACATCAAAATGTCACTCAACTAGTTGTTCAGCGGTGGGTCAGGGTCCCTGGAATTATTTAGTTTTACACCTGCAAAGCTGATGACAGAGCTTGCATTCTGGATTCACTTGCTGCTGAATTCACCATATTTACTTATTTATTGGGGGGGGGGGGGAATACTGATAATACCTTATACTCTTCCACTCTTTCTTTATTCTGAAGCTCCTTCTGGTGCTCAGTATTTAAAGTCATCAGTTATACACATGACAGCTCAGCCATGAATGGGTATCAGGTAGAAAACTATGAAGTGAACCAATTCTTCCACTGGAATTATAAATGCCCCACTGCACAGTCTAGGGCTGAAGTACCACAGATAACTAGTGGCCCTGCCATTGGCAAACAGGGATCACAGTATAGAAACATAGAAGTTGACGGCAGATAAGGACCACAAGGCCCATCCAGTCTGCCCATTTCTTTTTCTACCTTATAAATGTGCCATCGGCCTTTGCTCTGTCAATGGCCTATCTATTCATACTCATCTGTATTGCTTCTTTATGCGTATCCCATTCCTGTTTGAAGCCCTGCACTGTATTCATATCCACCACTTCCTGAGGTAGACCGTTTCATGCATCCACCACCCTTTCTATGAAAAAGAACTTCCTCACATTACCCCTTAATCGGTCTCCCTCTAATCTCATGCTGTGTCCTCTTGTCCTGCTATTTTTCTTATATTGAAACATGTTAGACTCTTTCACCTTGTTAATACCCTTAAGGTGTTTGAATGTTTCGATCATATCACCTTTCTCCCTCCTTTGCTCTAGGGTATACATATTGAGCTCCGTTAATCTGACCTCATATGTTTTCTGATGCAGTCCCTGCACCATTTTGATTGCCCTTCTCTGGACTGCCTCAGTTGGTTAATGTCCTTGTGAAGGTGTGGCCTCCAGTACTGCACGCAGTACTCCAGATGGGGCCTAACCAGTGTCTTGTAAAGAGGGATTATTACCTCCCTCTTCTGACTTGTGATACCCCTACTAATACACCCCAACATCACCCTAGCCTTACCTATTGCTTTAGTGGTCTGCTTGGATGATTTCAGGTCATCAGTGATGATAATACCCAAGTTTCTTTCTTCCCTTGTGGCTGCCAGCAACTCCACTCCCAGCCTGTAGGTGGCTTCAGGGTTTCTCTTCCCTGTGTGCATGATCTTGCACTTCTTTGCATTAAACCCCCGCTGCCACTCTTCTGACCATACTGCCAGTTTATCCAGATCTCTTCTCATTCTGCCCACCCCATCTGGATCATCTACTCTGTCGAAGATCTTGGTGTCATCTGCAAACAGACAAATCTTACCCTCCAGTCCATCAGCAAAGTCACTGATGAAGATATTGAAGAGGACTGGCCCCAGGACTGATCCCTGAGGTACCCCACTTGTGACTTGCATCTCTTCTGGCTGTATACTGTTTACCACCACTCTCTGTTTTCTGCCCACCAACCAGTTTGCCACCCAGTTGACCAACTTCCGACCCACCCTGAGCCTACCCAGCTTATTAATCAATCTTCTATGTGGAACAGTATCAAAAGCTTTGCTGAAGTCAAGGTAGGTGACATCAACTGCTCCCCTTGGTCCACCACTCTGGTTACCCAGTCAAAGAAATCTATGAGATTAGTTTGACAGGACCTTCCTTTTGTAAACCCATTCTGTCTTGGATCCTGTGCTCCTATGGATTCCAGGTGTTGCACGATCCTTTCCTTAAGGAGTGCCTCCATCAATCTTGCCCACTACTGATGTAAGGACTGACTGGTCTGTAGTTCCCTGCCTCCTCCTGCTACCACTGTTGTGGGCGGGATCCATGAACCCTTCTCCAGTCTTCTGGGACCTCTCATGTGCTCGAGACTCACTAAACAGTTCTGATAATGGCTCTGCTAGTTCCACCCTTAGCTCCTTTAGTACCCTGGGGGGTATGCCATCAGGTCCCATTGCCTTGTCCACCCTGAGCTTATCAAGCTCTTGTAGGACCCTTTCTTTTGTGAAGGGACTAGTGCACACCTCCCTCCCCCTTGTGTCCATGGTGCTGAGCTGTGGGCCCTGCCCTACCTTCTCTTCAGTAAATACTGATCAGAAGTATCTATTTAGGATAGATGCTTTTATGTGGTTCTCCTCTTCACACGGCCCCTTATCTCCTTTGATCATAGAAATACACCCTCTGGACTTTCTCCTTTCACTAATGTATCTATAGAAAGTCTTGTCCCCTTCTTTCACTGTTTGTGCTAGTGTTTCCTCAGTTTGGGCCTTTGCCTGCCTTACTGCCTTCCCTGCTTCCCTTAGGGAAGTTTGGTATGCCTCCCTATCTTTATCCTGCTGCGTTCCCTTATATTTCCTGAAGGCCAGCCTTTTGACTCTGACCTTTTCTGCTACTGTTTTTAAGAACCAAAGTGGTTTCCATCTTCTTTTGCACTTCCTTTTCTCTCTAACACAATGGGATGTTGCTTCAAATATTACATCCTTAATGCTTGCCCACTTTGCCTGTACCACCTCACCTGTATTTCTTTTTGCCAGGACTAGCTTAACTATGTTGGCCATCTTGTCAAAGTCAGCTCATCTGAAGTCCCATATTTTTGCCTTGGAATGGGATGATTTGGTTCTAGTGGCCAAATTTAACCATACCATGTGATGGTCACTGGCCCCCAGATGACCTTCTACCTGGAGATCTGTGATCCTTTCCCTGTTAGTCAGTACTAGATCTAGGATAGTCTGTCTCTTGTGGGTTGTTGTACCAGTTGTTTGAGGCCCTCCCCCTGCAGGGAATCCACCATGTGTCTAGTTCTGGCAGATGTTCCTGCTGGTATTGACCAATCTGTATCTGGCATGTTGAAGTCTCCCATTATCAGAACCTCCCCTTTAGCGGTCATGTTTTGTATATCTTCTAACAGTAATGTGTCTATGTCCTCCCTCCTGAAATGTGCTTATTTTGATTTCTTTTCTGAAATTCTTGAGTCCTTTGACATGTCAGTGTACAGTATTTTATTTGGAATCCCTTTTAACTAAGCTGGACTGGGAATGATACACAGACCTCTCAATTGTCCCTCATTATGAGGAAAACCCTCATTTACCCCTTCAAAATTGCTCTTTCTTTTATTTGCCCCACATGGGAAAGGTGATGCCCATACAGAGGAGGAGCTGTAAACTCATACATTTAAAATAGATGTAACCCCCCTACAAATGGGGGTTCCCAAAAAGTCTCCCTTAAGCTTGCCTAAATGCTCACTGCCAGGCTGGTGTCCTGCGTTTTAGTAGCTTAAATATGATTGCCAGAGAGTGCCTGTATAGCCTCTGTGTGCTGTCTCTTTAAGAGCTGCCTGGATTGCAGTCATAAGTAATCTGAGAGGGAGCTCTGTTGAAAGATGTAACTATTTGCTGAAAATCATTTAGAGTGATAATGATAATGTAGTTTGTCTAACCTGCCTTCTTTGCAGCAAGGACTGTTTTGTTTATCTCCACTATCTTGGTCCTGGACTGCAAATTGGACCAATCAGTTCTGGTGGGACCTAAAATGGAGCTGGACTACAGGAGCTGTCTGGAGTCAAAATCTGTAGGAATTGTAGTTTTGGGCTTTTGGTGCCTTTTTGCACCTGAAGGGGGAGCCTTTGTTGTGACTGACGGACAGATCAGCCAACCAAACATTTTGGATTCTGGGGAAAGTCCCTGGCTTGCTGGCAGTTGAATCAGATCTCGGGAGTTGAAGAGACAAGAGCTTGAGACAGTCAAGCAGCCATCTGAGTAGTTTCACAAGGGAGAACTGTGGAAAGGCCTGAGTTGTGGCCTGCATGTCTGCCTGCTGCCCCTGAGAGGGAGAGAAGAGAATTATTTTGGACTAAATCCAAGTTTGTGAGAACAAAGTAAGCTCTGATTTTTTACCAGGCTCATACCTGAAGAAGACCAAAGATTTTTCAGAATGCGATCGGCCAGTCAGGATTTCCAGCTGCTTTTGAATCCCCGGTTTGTGCAGAGACTTTGCGATCGTGACCGGAGAGCGGGTTGCCTGGTACAGTAGAATTTCCTTACATGTAAATGTGCTGTGTATTGAAAGTGGGTCGTGATTTGGTTCCCCACTGTGTGAACTGTGTTCTGCTTGTTGAAAGCTTTATCCAACCTAATCGGATTGAATCCTCGTTCATCTCCATTTGGCCTGGGCCATGCCATGCTGGCCCTACCAGACTTCTCCACTGCATAGAGAAAGCCACCAAGAGACCTGCCTGGGGATAAGCCCCCGCTCCATGCTTTAACAGGAATGACACCTTGGCGAATCGTGAGGGCCCTGCTTCTCCTGGCACTCCAGATTAACCACCTGCTGTCTCGATTTTCATCCAGCCTGTGTCCAGTCTTGGGTATCGTGAGTAATCATCAGGGTAGCTCCCTGCAACAACAGCCTAATCTAAAAGTGTGTCATCTGATTGTCTTGTTGTTTTCTTTTCACGAACTGAGCCCTCCGGCTCCGGATTACAAATAGTGTGTGTTATGCATGTTGTTTTCTTCCATCACAGTGCCCCAACCAGCTGCAATGTTCCTGGCTAGCCCACCATTCTCCATCTGGGTACCCAGAGTATGTGACTGTTCATGGACCCTGAAGTGCATGCATAACTGTTTGACTGATAGAGCCTTTAAGCAAATTGACCTGATTATGCCCCTCCCTTGTTCAAGTCCCTTAAATAAATCAGATCTAACTTTTGTTTGCATTTACCCTGACTGTGGTTCCAGTTTGTGCAAGAGTACTGTACTGCTGTTATTTGCTGTGTATAACCTTGGTTTTATAGGGGGTCCCCAGGGCCGAGCCAGAGGAAAGCCCTGGTGGTAAATGCAAACAGTGTGGGTACTTGTGAGGTGTATCAGGGGTATTGTGAAAGTGATTATTGTGTATTGTTCCGGCCACTAGTTAGGAAAGAGGGGGGTTACAGTGTCCCAGAGGGTTGTGCCCAGGTTAGCTTGACCACTACCAACCCTGACCTCCAGGTGGAGGCACCCGTTTCAGAACTCAGGCCCCTTAACCTGCTACTAGCCAAGCAGGCAGGGGTAGTAGTAGCCACTTGGAATAGCGCCACCTAGGGGTTACATAGAAATCCAAGGCTGGCCTGGAGGTACAAAGAGCTGTGGCATTGGCAGCATCTCACCTCTTGCCATGCCAACGACTCGAGTTTGGGAGTGAGCCTGGGTCACTGGGGGGACGGGGGGGAGGGCTGGGAAAGGACTGAGCAGCTGCCTGACAACTTTCCTGTCCTGGACTGGGGTGGTGAGTTGCCCCAGCTCCTGGCTGCCACCAGGTGGAGGCCTGGGGATAACACTAACACTCAGGAGACCAACGAAGGTCGGGTGGGTTGAAGGGGCTGGTGGTTCCAGAGTACATGCCTACCTCCACACACACATGTGTCCTCTGTGTTGTCACAGCTCAGGGAACCTGGGTGAAAACATCAGAAGGAAATTGCTGGACCTAGGGCTCAATAAAGCCTTGTCTGAAGCACTGCACCCCACCCTACTGCTTCGAGTCCAAGGGGTGATTCTGGATGTGAGTCTTGGGGGAGGGAGGATGGTCCTCCCCCCTTGGCCCCCCTGTGGGGAGGAATCTGCAGGGGAACCCAGCCCTGGACCAAAAGGTGAGGTAAGGGATGGTTGCTGGTGCCCAAGGAAGAGGCTGATAGCAGCCCGGTCTGACTGAGAAGGATAAAAACCTTGATAAAAAAAAAATAGAAATTCATAATATTCTTATCTTCCAAGTTATAATTAAACTTTGCATGAATAAAGATTCTGATTTGCACAGTGTTCTGGGTGTATAACTCCATGTTTGATAATATAGCCCACATTTCAGTTGAAAAAGCTTGACAGGTATCATGATACCGTGTGTTTTTTTTATTAATCTTCTAAGTGGTGATTTGGAAGTGGCCAATTAGCAAACCAATCTGGAAACGGAACTGACTGCCTGGGAAATTAAACATAGAGGGACAAATTTTCAAAAGCCCGAAATGCTCCAAAGATATGGCACAGTGGGTTTGTGACAATCTAAAGGGATTTTCTAGACATTTCACACTCACTAGACCACCTTTTATGGTCTAGCTGGCATCAATAATGAGGACCATTTTAACGGAACTTGCGCCCGAGAGTTGGCACAAGCTGCCATAAAGCAGGCAAAATGTTGCAGCTGCACCCGAGATTGTAAAATCGGGCACAGCTGCGGCAAATGGGAATGGCATAGCTGCAGCAACAAATGGGTTTGATGCACACACTGTGCCACCCTTTGAAAATCCAGCCCAGGATGTCAGGGTGACCGAGAAATCCCAAAGTATCTGCAGTTAATTGCAATCTGCTGATGGATGTGGAATGATTCCAGCAGAGTCATTTCCTAATAGCTGATGATTTAGGAATAGCTTTCAGTGACACTAACAAGTGGGGCCCATCAACAAGTGCGTTTATTTCAGCAGACAGCAAGGTTTGCTCAATCAATACTCTTTATTGGGCTGGGGATTTCTGAGCTGTGTTCAATAATAAGGCACAGCCTCCATCTTCTGTTGATGCAGAGCAATAATGGTAGAACCCTTGCAGTGACACATTTATTTTTAAAGGATTTATTGGTAAATTGGTGGCCGAGAAAGGCACATTGAGTCAAGGCTAATTTCCAGGTGTGACCAGGGGAAGAGGTGCATGGGAGACAAGGTGCAGAAGTCCAGAATATAACAGATACAATGGTAAACAAGCATTTACCAATACCGAATGTTTCCTTGCATGGTTGATGTGGCACGTGTGTACCGTGTTAGTTGAAATTCTGGTGGGAGGAAAAGCCTGCCTGAACTATGTTTTGACAAGCTGTCATATTTTGGACAGCAGTTGAATACAGAAGCTCGGGTAATAAGAAGGCTATGTTGAAAATGTGGGGTACATCGCTGGGCTAGTGTCACTGAGGGTTGAGGTGCTGAATGCCACACCTCGCGCCACACTGGTAACCTGTGTTCAGGAGTGAGCGCAGGCTGCTGGGGGTCGGCAGGGGAGGAGAAGGATCGAGCCTCCCAGGGACAGCTCTCCTTCTCCGGGGAGAGAGGTGACCAGCTGTCGGTGCATGCCTGGTCCCTAGCGGTGGCTAAGGGCTGGCACATCGATGCTGTAGACATTGGGTCAGAGGTGGGGCAGATGCCTGATGGAGTGCATGCATAGGAGCATCCATTGCACCATCGCTGGCATCCTTGCACACTCCTCCCCCTGAAGGGGAGAAACCAGAAGGAAAAAAGCTCATGGTGGATGATGGAGGGAGCTCTCAGGTCCCACCCCCAAATAGTCACGGTGCTGACCCCTGTACTGGATCCGGTCTTGGTGGGGCTGGGCCATCCCCCCACTGACCCACCGGGGGGGGTAAGCCCCCTGGGGGTAGCTGGTCGACATCGGCTGGTGGATGTTGGAAGGCAGGGCTGGGGCTCCCTCCAGATAGAGAGGGCCATGGAGCAGCAGTACAAATAATAATAAAAAAAAATGAGTTGCAAATAGTTAAGATTTCCGCAGTTACTAGCATGCGTACTGAAACTGCAACAAGTGGGCATAACTTTGTCTGGCGGGAGAAAAAGCCTGCCTGAACTATGTTTTGACATGCTGTCATACTTAGGACAGCATTTGAATACAAAAGCCCGGATAATAAGAAGGCTCTGTTGAAAATTTGGGGTGCATTGCCGGCCCAGTGGTGCTGAAGGTTGAGGTGCTGGATGCCACACCTCGCGCCATGCTGGGGACCCGTGTTCGGGAGCGAGAGCAGGCCACTGAGGGTCAGCAGGGGAGCAGAAGGACTGAGCATCACTGGGGCAGCTCTCCTTTTCCGGGGAGAGGGGCTACCAGTTGTCAGTGCATGCCTGGCCCCTAGAGGCTGCTGGGGGCTGGCACACCGACATTGCAGACATCGGGTCAGTGGCAAGGCAGATGCCTGACAGGGTGCATGCATGGGAGTGTGTATGGCACTGTTGCTGGCATCCTTGGACATTCTGCCCCTGAAGGGGAGAAACCGGGAGGAAAAAAGCTCATGGCGTACAATGGAGGGAGCTCACAGGTTCTGCCCCCAAACAGTCATGGCGCCAACCCCTGAACTGGATCCAGTCTTGGTGGGGGTGGGATATGGTCTTGGTGTGGGTTGGCCCCCTGCCGACCCCACTGGGGGGGGAGCCCTGGGGGTACCTGGTCGGCACTGGCTGGTGGACATCAGGGGTGGGATTTGGGCCCTCCGGATAGAGAGCTGTGGAGCAGGAGTACAAATAATTAAAAAAAAAAATGTGGGGTGCAAATATTTAAGATTTCCACAGTTACTAGCATGTGTACCGAAATTGCAACAAGTGGGCATAACTTTGTCATTGTTTCATATTTTGACCCTAAATGTTGAACATAGTCTTCTTATCGCCCCACCTCATAAGCCCTGTAGGTGAAAATTTTCAAATCCCTGAGAAAATGGCCTGGTGGTGGCACTCTGTGGCCACAGAGGTACGCATCCACGTCAGCTGAATCAAGGAAAAGGTTGTTTTTCCATAGTCCTGACATGGATGCTTGCCTCCGTGTTTATTGCGGTTAGGGTACATTTTTTTTCATGCATGCACACTGTTGCTCTTTGTTTTGTGAGGATTGTGGGTGGAGGTGATAGGGACTGTCACTGGATTCCTGATCTAATCTAAAGGCCATACACACTCACTAGCAAGGGGCAACGACAACCTGTCTCCTGTCTTGCCTGCTGCAGCAGCAAACGAAGCTCCGGAACAAAGCTGGTCAGCATGGCCGCATGGCTTGTCGCCACGCTTGTCGCGTACCTGGTTGTGTAACTCTGGTCTGGGTTGTTATAATATAACATTTGTGGGGGGGGGCATCTGCAGCATGAGAGTAGGAGGTGGCTGAGAGGCTCAGTGACCGGGCTCAGTGAGATCGCATCATAGTGAACATTTACAATTGGCTGCTGCATTAGGCAAGGGATGTGGCTAGCTCAGCTGTGGCAGATTTAAATGTCCTAATCTTCTAGGCATTATCATGGAAGACACTGGGTACCGGCACTGGGGCAAGACATAGCGAACGGAAGTATGAGAAGGCTGACCGTGAAGAGGAGTCGGAGGGGATATTGCCGCAGCACATAGCAACAGGAGCTGGGAACAGGAGCAGCTCTGGTTTGAATGCAGCCCCAAAATGCAGGCAACAGAGGAGAGGTCCTAGCTAGCACCAGTTTGGTCATAAGCAGAAAATCCTTGGAGAAAACCACTTTTACCTAACTCTCCCGATTGGCAGTCACCACTAGATAGCAAACTCACCCTCTAGGTCCTGGTCGGCGCCGGCGGTAATCCTCTGCAGCAACCTCACCTGCGGCGATCTCCGGGGCGATCTCCATTCTTCAGGACAGCCCCCCCTCCAACCACTGCATTCACCTATGCCTGGGACTCACACTAATCCTCAGAGTACAGAATCATACCAGCCAGAAAACAAGTTACATTTACTGTCAATGTATTGCATAACTCATGTCCTTATCTGTTACCTGAGATGTACAGAGGAGGGGGAAAAAAAAAGGTTTTGGTAAGGCATCAGAGCAGGACTTAGAGATAGCTCCTGGAGATAGCTTCTCAAATTGTGAGGAATTAATGCAGTTATTTGAGGAAACAAGCCAGACTGATCAACAGGCAATATAATGTCGTATCACATTTCTCTTTGATAACATAATTATCTTCTCTCAAAATTGTTAAAAATAATGTATTACCTTTTATTTGGTGACTGAACACTGCAAATATTTTTACTCCAGCCAGTGATAACAATACATTGTAGATATTTTACTGTGTGTCCATCAGTCTGGTTTGTTTTCTCAAATAACAGCCTTAATTCCTCAAAATTTGAAAAGCTGCCCCTAAGTCCAACTCTGCAGAATGCCAAATGAATGTTGAATGAATAAAATCTCCTATCTGCATGGCTTTCCTGTTTATAGCTGCAGACTCAGAGTTTCCCCGAAATTAAAGGGGTATCTGATTTAGGGGGGTGTTTTTGCATTGTCCCTGCTATGCCTGTATTATAGTGGAATGGGTACAGTAATTTGTGTTTGCTGCACCTGTTAGGCAAAGCCATCAATATCCAGTGCAAGAAATTACATTTATCTATATTTTTGTTACCCATGTTGATCTCTTCTGATTGTTTAAACTACGTAAAAAGAAGAAAAAAATATCTGACTTAGAGCTCACCTACCCAGCTCCAGCACCCTCTATTAAAATCTTGGCTTGCAATATGATTACTCACTGGTTGCCCTCAATTGCTGGGCCGCTGTGGGCTCCAGAATGTTAGAGCTTGCCCATCCTTCCACTGCCCAGCTAGCTAGTGGTATCTCCAGTGGGGTGGTAAGAGTTGTTCTCCTTGTCTGCATGTCCCAGGGTATGACCAGACTACTTTTGTCTGAATAAATGTGACTTTATTTTTGTCATAAAGGTTTAGAAGTCTATCTTTTCAACAAAGGGTCATCTGCAGCGGAGGGGTTGTTGTGTATGGCCTTTGCTTCCAGCTGATTGGTGGTATTACTGATGTGGCACTGTAGTCCCCAATCTTTAAGCCTTCTACGGCCTTATGCCGAACTTGACCTCTACACCTCATTCTCACCAGCGTTACCCCACAGATGTCTGCTAAATGCTGGCATCAGTGTGCTGCAAGCAGAAGTCTGTTGGGATGCAGAGGCATGGCATGGGTACCCCTAGGTATTAGTATGCATGTTTGCTCAAAAAGCAAACCTGTCCAGAAATATCGTGGGAAAATTGTTATACAAATAGCTTTAGTGCAAAGTAAATGGATTACATTTACCATCTATCCATTTATGAGTGATTTCTATGTTGCTTGCATGCATGTGCAAGAAACATAGTGCCATCATCCGAGTTTTCGGAGGTGTGGCAGCCCTCTTCCAATTCAGTCAGTGTGTTTGCAGGCGCGGCCGCAGTTCTCCAATCAATGCTGCAGCTGTCTATGACAGCAGTTGAAAATGCAGTGGCCGTACAGTTGAAAGGGAGAGCTACGCTTCACTGAGCAGCGATAAGATCGTGTGCTCATCCGCGCGCCCCCCCCACACACACACACGCATACTGTGTGCTCATGCTTCCCCCCACGCACACACTGTATAGCTGACGGGGTGCCCAATCCCCCGTTAGCTGTGCTGCACTCCTCCCAACAGAGTTCCAGGTGCCACACTGGGGCAGCAGTTTGTATGGCCGACGGGGATGCCCAATCCCCCGTCTGCTCTACTGTCCCCCCCGAGACTATCGGGTGCCACGCTGGGAGCCCACCCCAGCATGGCAACAGTTCCTAAGGCTGATGGGGGTGCCCAATCCCCCGTTGGCTTCATGGCCCACCCACAACAGGCTTCCAGCTACACTGGGAGCCCAACTAGTGGCAAACGTCTCTGCTTAGTCCACAATAAAAAACCTGAAAGAAAAAACCCTTCCCTCGCTGCTGTCTTGACCCCCCGTGCCCACCCACTGTGCACCCTGCCTCCCCACACCTCCACCTCACCCCATACTTACCTCTGGAGCCCAGCACGGTGATCTTTGGTGGATCGGGAACACGTCTGCATTCTTCAAAGCTGACCGCAAACTGAGGAAATGCCAGTAAGCTGTATAATTGAACAAATAGGGTTTTTTCAACTTTACTGCATATCTTGGGCATTTTGGGGAATTTTTTCACCAAATTTTCAACATGAGTTTTTTGGGACTGTACCTCATGAATTCTGTCACTGTCGTGGCATTAACTGGCCCCGAAGAAAAAATTACTCACCTTAGTAATGTTGTTTCTTCTAATGGAGTCTTGCTATATTATAGACATTAACAGTTTGATCCAGCTCTAGAACTGCCCCGGAGTGAAATGGTTAAAACCATTTCAAAATAGAATTTTGGCACGAGAGCAGCTCTATCTGTGTCATTTCAAACTTGAACTGTCAGATCTTTACGAGCCAAACTCACTAAGGTCTGTGTGAAGCTGTAACTCACTAGCCAAATGGCTGCCTAAATAATAACAACCATTGATGGTCCCAACACCCAAGACTCAAGTCAGGGGACCAGAAATACTACACCATTCTAATAATATGAAAATGGAACATAAGTATAATAAAACACACACTGCAGCATTACACACACACCCCCAAAGTCCCAAAGGGGACAAAATGCTAACAGGACATAAGTAGTACCCACACTAAGTTGCCCGCACCCCACCAAGTAGAGGTTCTGAGAGGGCAGGTTGGGGGGGAGGTCTATAATATAGCAAGACTCCATTAGAAGAAACAACATTACTAAGGTGAGTAATTTTTTCTTCAAACAACATGAAGTCTTGCTATATTATAGACATTAGCAGAATACACAGCAGTACCTCCATGGAGGAGGGCAGAACCTACTTAGGAATAGGCTCTGAAGAACAGCTGTGCCAAACCGAGCATCTCTCCTGGCCTGGACATCCAGGGAGTAATGCTTGGTAAAAGTGTGCCGTTTTCAAGTAGCAGCCTGGCAAATCTCTAATAAAGGATATCTCTGGCAGCAGCTAGAGATGCAGCTTAACTTCTGGTAGAATGAGCCCTCAAACTGGGGCTCTGCCCACTTTCTGATAACAAAATTGATACAAGAGACAATCCACCTGGCTAT
The DNA here is from genome assembly GCA_016271365.2 of Neoceratodus forsteri. Taxonomy (NCBI): domain Eukaryota; kingdom Metazoa; phylum Chordata; order Ceratodontiformes; family Ceratodontidae; genus Neoceratodus; species Neoceratodus forsteri. The sequence goes on from JADMNL010000027.1 coordinate 42,467,331, forward strand.
TGATCTCTTAGTGGCAGGTTTGCCTTTCCCAACTTCACCATAGGTAAGGAAAAGTTGGAGGATTCAACCTGTGACCTTTGGTATGCTCTATATAATAACTAAGAGCTCTCTTAACATCCAGGCTGTGCAATCTCCTCTCACCCGAAGAGGAGTGATCAGTGAAAAATACTGGAAGGAGATAGATTGATTAAGATGGAAATCTGAAACCACCTTAGGCAAAACTTCCTATTAGTCCTAAGGACTACCTTATCCCTGTGGAAAGAAATAAAGTCAGTCCACTGACAAGGCTTGCAATTCACTTATGCCTGGCAGAAGTGATAGCCACTAGAAAACAGTTTTCCAAGTTAGGTACTTAAGCTCTGCAGAAGACAGAGGTTCAAAGGGGTTGCATTAACTGGGCAATGCAAACATTAAGGTCCCAACAGGGCCGTTCCTGAAAGGGAGGATTAGTATGGAGTAATCCCTTAAAAACTTGGAAACACAGGATGAGAGGAAAGAGAGGATGACTTTCCTGTTGACACAAAAGCAGACACAGCTGCCAAATGAACTCTCAGGGTAGCTGGTCTGAGACCCAAGGAATTAAGATGTACCATGTAATCTAACAAAATGGGCAATTCAGCAGATTCTGGGAAATATTTTTCCTAGCACACCAAATGGAAAACCTTTTCCATTTAGAACTATAAGTAGCTCTAGTGGAAGGCTTTCTGGAAGCCTTTAGGATCTCAAGAACACCCTGAGAGAGGTGTAAATTAGCAACTCTAACTCCTCAAGAGCCAGGCCTTGAGGTTGAGGGATTTGAGGTCCGGATACCAAACCCTTCCCTGGGCACAAGTCAACAGATTGTGATTCCTGGGGAGGCACAGGGAAGATGGACTGTCAGAGACAGAAGGAGTGGGTACCAGGGCTGCCTGTCCCAATCCGGGCAATCAGAATCACCCTGCAAGGCTGAGATCTGATTTTGACTAGTACTTTGAATAGGAGAGGAAAGGGGGGTATAGAGGAACTTCCTCCCAATCCAGAAGAAGGGCATCCAGGGAACTGAGCCCAGCACTGGAGGCCTGCAACAGAACAAAGGAAGTTTGTGATTGTCTGGGGCTGCAAAAGATCTATCTGAGGGATGCCCCACCTGGCAAAAACTATCCCAGCACTTGAGGATCCAGGGACCATTCGTGATGGCCCTGGGAAATCCTGCTGAGGGCATCCGCTAGGACATTGTCCTTCCTGGAAGATGAACTGCTATGAGGGAAGTGTTCAGGAATAGGCCAGAGACCACAACTTGATTGCCTCGTGCAGCCAAGGTCAAGACCGAGTGCCCCCTGCTTGTTGATGTACCACATTGTTGTGGTGTTGTCTGTTCTGACTTGTAACACCTTGTCATGGACAGATGCACAAAAAGCTTGAAGAGCTAAAAAGACAGCTCTGAGTTCCAGCAAATTGATGTGGAGCAGAGATTCCTGGGGGGACCAAACTCCCTGAGTGGAAAGGTTGCCCATGTGGGCTCCCCAACCCAGAAGGGAAGCATCTGTAGTGAGAGTCAAGTCGTGAGAAGGGGAAATGAAGGGGACCCCCGCTCTTAAATTGCTCTGATCCTGCCACCACTGGAGAGCTAGGGTCAAGGTTTGAGTCACTGGGACCAACTTGGAAAGGGGGTCTCTCCTCTGAGACCAAAAGGTTCTCAAGTGAAACTGAATGTCTCTTATATGAAATCTGGCTCCGTGCACAACAGCTGTGGATGCAGCCATGTGCCCCAGGAGCTGCAGAAAGTGTCTTGCTGGTCGAGAGACCTGCAGAGTGAAGGAAGAGGCCAGAGCCACTAAATTCCTTACCCTTTCTGGGGGAAGAAAGGCCCTGGCTAGCTTTGTGTCAAATTCTGCCCCTATAAAGGTGAGTACCTGGACTGGTTCCAGAACCGACTTTGGTAGGTTTAGCAGAAAACCAGGGAGGTGAGAAGCTGCTGGGTGACCTGCAGGTGAGATTTTACCTGTTCTGGGGACTGGCCTACAATGAGCCAGTCGTCTAGATAGGGAAAACAGCAATCCTCTGCCTCCTTAAGTGAGCCACTGCCACTGCTAGACACTTTGTGAATACCCTTGAGCAGAGGTAAGGTCAAGGGCATTGCTCTGAACTGGTAATGACCTGAGGGCAGTTCGAATCTGAGGTACTTTGGATGGGATCTTCTGATTAGGACATGAAAATAGGCATCCTTGAGGTCCAGGGAGGCTAGCCAGTCCCCTGGCCTTAGGGAAGGTAAAATCATTGCAGAGTTACCATTTTGAACTTTGGTTTCAAAAGATGCTTGTTCAGATATCTGAGATCTAAAATGGGCCGCCATTCTCCTGTCTTTTTGGGGTAAGGAAGTATCTGAATACAGACCCTGCCCTGATGCAGGGAGGAACCCTTCTACTGCTCTGAGAGCTAACAGGGATGAGACCTCTGTTTCCAGAGTGAGGGTCTCCAAGCACTCTGTAGAAAAGTCTGCTTCTCAACTTGGGAAACTTTTTGAAGCTGAGAACCAGACCCTGGCTTACTACTTCCAGAACCCACTTGTCTGAGGTTAAAGAAGCCCAATTCTGACTGAAGTAAGCCAGCCTGCCCCCCACTGGTACAGGAGAATCGGCCCTGGGCACCCCATCAGGGTGCCTGTTTCGCAGAAGCTTTAGGCTGGGGGGTGGGAGCAGGTCTGCCCACCCCTCATCTGCCCCTGCCTCTGAAGAAGCCCCTCTGAGCATAGGCAGAGGAGGCCTGAGTCTGGTAGAAAGGCCTGTGAAAAGGCCTCACCTACCCCTGGGGCATGCCTTGAGGAGTGGCTTGCCGCCTCCTTAGCCTGGGCACTCTTGTAAATAGTCCTATATTCATCCACTTCTTCATGTAATTCTCTGTCTGCTCTCCAAACAGAGAATTTCCCACCACAGGAAAATCCATAACCTTAGTCTGGGTATCCTGTGACAAACTAGTACACCTGAGCCAGGCCAACCTACAAAAGCTACAGATGTGGCCATGACCCCAGAGGAAACATCATTAACATCCACAGCAGCATGAAACTGAACCTTAGAGGCTTCAATGCCATCAGCAGCCACCTGTTCTAGTTCACTAGCCAGCTGGCCATGGCCTGCTTGGCCAATTGCATAACAGTATCCCATCTAGATTTCTGATACCTAGCTACATAAGCCATATAATTTGCTTGCCTGAGTCCCTGAGAGGCTGCCATATACTGTTTTTTGCCATGGCATCAATCTTCCTGGAATCCTTGTCAGGAGGATGTGAAGCCAAGGAATATTAGCTTTATCACAGGCAGCAGCCTGAACTACCTAACATGACTGCATTGCTGAGAAAGGAATTCTGTATCAGGGCCTGACAATGTATACCTTCTGTCCATCTTTTATCTACAGGAGGCACAGAATTAGGAGCTTTAAAATTTTAATTGTTTGTTTCCTAAAAGACTTATGTAAAGGAATAGACAATCTCCTAGACTCTGGAATATCCATCATTTCTACAAAATCAGGCTCCTCTTGCTCATCCACAGCCTCTTCTAAAGGAAGCTGGAGGGTTTCAGCAACTTTTATAAACCATAAAATGAGATGGGGACCAGACAGCATAGGGGGAGATTCTAAAGGTCTGTCTGGGGAGATGTCCGGTTCAATGGGCACACCCAGACCTTCCCAGCCACATTCATACTGTTCATAATCCTCCTCCCCCTCCTCTGGTTCATAAAATTCCTCAATATCATAATCCTGAACCACTGGGACCGGACGAACCGACCTTTTACCAGATAGTGGTGGTTCGGACGGACCCAGAGACAGTGACTGGACAATTTGTATGGCTTTTGCTATCTCTGCAGCAGTTGGAGAAGGAATTTTGGACTCAGACCTGCTGATTTTCTTGTTTTCTTTACTAAGAATTGGTTCTAGAACCAGCTTTTCTTTGCCCGAGGAAGTCTGGCCCTGGTCAGAGGGCACTCCCTCTGGTTCGGTTGGCACCAACCGGGCTGGCCATCTGGGTCACGCGGACTTTGTCTTCTCGCTCCCTGAGCCTGCCCAATCTTTTTCCAGGGTGGCTGCAGGAAATTCTTACATATCTGGCAGTCTGACTGGAGGTGGTAAAACCCCAGACAATAAACACATGTGGTGTGTGGGTCAGCCTTGGCAAAGACTTCCTCACATACATCACAGTGTTGAAACCCAGTGGGCCGGTTTTCTTTTGGGTTTCTCAGACATAATGCCAGCCTAACCAAAAACTTGCCTTTACAACGGTGCCAGGCAAGACACCCTTATCGGTTCCTAACCGTGTCACAGGTATTGGAAAAAACCGTAATAAATCCGTTTTTTTTAGAACCGATAAGAACCGGGAACCGCACTCTAAAATAGTAACTTTTAGTTTTAAATGAGTTTTAAACCCACTGATCGGTTCAAAACCGAACCGATAACTTACAAGTTCCACACAGACAAAACCTTCGTTTACTTACGGTTACCACAGATAGAGCTTGAACCGAACGGTTTTATGTTAAATAAAACTATTCTCCGTTAAATCCAACCGAGAAAACACTTTTAAACCGAGAAATGAACTGAGCAGAAGGAGAAATCTCCAGAGCGACTGTTCACTGAGGGAGTAAAGAATCTGACAGTTCAAGTTTGAAATGACACAGATAGAGCTGCTCTCGTGCCAAAATTCTATTTAGGAATGGTTTTAACCATTTCACTCCGGGGCAGTTCTAGAGCTGGATCAAACTGCTAATGTCTATAATATAGCAAGACTTCATGTTGTTTGAAAGGTGATTTCGCGGTCACTGCACAGAACCAGCTTTTGGGATCGATTAACGAAAACGACAGTGTCACAGTTCATGAGCTAAACCCGCAAAAACCGTATGTTGAAAATTTGGTGAAAAAATTCCCAAAAATTACTGTTTTACGAGCATGCATTGCGCAGTTCCTACACACGCTCATAATTTTACAAATGTTTTATATTTGCACTCCAGATTTTCAACATTGCCATTTTACCACACTTCCTTATGAGCAGTACAGCTGCCATTTTTCACATGTCGCCCAAAATGTGTTTCCATGCATGTAGTACACAATGGCACAGTCGGTGTGCACAATCAATGTTTGGGACAGATTAAGAAAATCCCAGTGACACTGTTCATAAGCAGAGGTCTTAAAATGGCTATGTTGAAAATTTGGTGAAAAAATTCCCTTCAGTCGTTCTGCAATGTTACTAATGAAGACATTAAACAGGACTGGCCCCAGAACCGATCCCTGCAGCACCCCACTGGTCACCCCCTCTCCCTAGACTGCACCCCATTTACCTCCACTCTCTGCCTCCTGTCTGTTAGCCAGTTTCTAACACAGTTTACCACCCATGCCCAGCCTACCCAGCTAGTTTATGAGCCTCCTATGTGGGATGGTGCCAAAGGCTTTACTGAAATCAAGGTAAGCATTGTCCACTGCCCCACCCTGATTCACTTCCTTTGTCACCCAGTCAAAGAAATCAACCAGATTTGTCTGACATGATGTCCCCACTATGAATCCATGTTGTCTATGGTCCTGAGCTCCGATGGTTTCTAGATGCCCCACTATCCTTTCTTCAAACAATGTCTCCATGATCTTCTCCACTACTGAGGTGAGGCTGAACCGCCTATTGTTCCCTGCCACCTCCCTGCTGCCAGACTTGTGTAGAGGGATCACATGTGCCCTCCTCCAATTCATTCATGTTGAATGACTCAGTGAACATGGCTGCCAGAGGTACTGCTATCTCCCTTCGCAGTTCTCTTAATATCCTTGGGCATATGCCGTCTGGTTCCATCGCTTTGTCCACCTTCAATTTAGTGAGCTCCTGCAGGACTTTTTTGCCTTTGAATGGACTATTGTCCACCTCTTCACCCCCTTGGCAACTGCTGTACTGCTGTGGCCCTTGCCCCTCCCACTCTTCTGTGAATACTGAGCGGAAAGACACAGTGCATGTCTTGGGAGGAAGGCATGGAACTATCACTTCCAAATACCTAAACAGCACATACAAGCAAGCAACATTCGGCATTGACAAATGCTTGTCTTATATGCATTGGAGGATATTCAATATATTGGAAAATATGTGTATATATGTGAAATAAGTACATGCAGAGACTTCTTAAAATTATGCTTTATTTATGTTATTGTACCTTATATAGCTGAATGTGTGTGGACTTAAAGTACAGGTAGCTGTACAGCTATATTCCACCCCCCCCGTTCCCCTATATATACACCACTCCAGTTACCACTCAATCCTGCCTTCAAACATGTACAGCTGATGTGTCCGGGGGGGGGTAAACCCAGTCTGGTGGCATGGTGTAGGTTGGGGGGGTACATTCAACCCTCTGCGTCAACAGATGCTGCATCCCCAGCCACTGTTGGAGGCTAGACTGGGTCCCATTTGCTTCCCAGAGAGTTTCAATATTGTGTAATACAACATGACATTAACTCACGGCATTACTGCAATAATTACGTTGTGTATTATATTGTCAAAGTATGGGGTACAGTATACACGGGAGTGCACTGTTATACTGAGGGTCTATATCTATACCAAGGTTATATAATCTCCACAGATTTAAATACATTTCTATACATTTACCAGCATGAAGGTCTGTCAGAAAAAAGTTCCTGTGTCTTAAACCTTGTAATAAGATACCAAATAAGTTACTCTGTACAACTGCTGCAAAACCATAACATGATTCCTTGCTTTATGCTTAAGGGGTGTGGGAGCCATAATTGACTCCTTGTATTTGTATTTAAGGGGTGTGATTTTTTTTTTAAGACCAAAAACAAGGAAAGGGGTCATTTCTGAAAAGTGCAGACGAGCATGGGTACCACTTTTTACAGAGAGTGCCACCACCCGGGAAAGCGGCATTCCACACCACAGGTGAGAAAACACATTATGGGCAGGCTGTAAAAAATGACAGCTGTACTGGTCATGAGGTAGTGTGATAATAAGGCTATACTGAAAATTTGGAGTGAAAATATTGAAAATGACCAAAGTTATATGCGTGTGTAGAAACTTTTGAACGACTGGGTGTAACTCGGCCTTTTTTGGAGTTGTTTCATCAAGTTTTCAACATGGCTTTTTTGAGACCCCACCTCATGAAGAGTGCCACTGTCATTTTGTTCCCATATCCCGAAAGTTGATTTCGAAGAGTGACAGTGCCATTCTGCACCACATGTGTGTAAACACATTTTGGGCAGGATGTGAAAAATGACAAGTGTACTGTTCATAAGGAGGTGTGAAAAAATGACAATATTGAAAATCTGGAGTGAAAATACAAAAAATTGGCGTAGTTAGGAGCATACATAGAAACGGGCGCAAGGCATGCTCATAATGCGTAAGTTTGGCTTTTAGATTTTTTTCACCAAACTTTCAACGAGGGTTTTTTAAACCCACCATGAACAGTGGCACTGTCATTTCGATAATTGGTCCTGAAAGGTGAGTCCACACAGTGACCAAGAAATCACCTTTTGGAACTGAGTAACAAAATGACAGTGACAGTGTTCATGAGGAGGGGGACCAAGAACCCTATGTTGAAAATTTGGGGCCGAAATTCCTAAAAGTGGTTGAGATATCAACCTAAGTTGAAAACCCCATTGGCTGCCATTATACAGCACTTACCTTTGATTCTTTGGTTTGCCAGTCAGCTTTGAAGAGTGCAGACATGTCCCTGTCCTTAGAAGATGACAGTACCAAGCTCTGGAGGTAAGTATGTGGTAAGGGGCAGGGGTACAGGGAGATGGTGCTTAGTGGGAGGGTGGGGATGGGGAGGGAGACTGGGGAGACGACAAGGGACCATTTTCTTTTTGCAGGTTAAAAAGAAGAGGTTGGGGGATAGTTTTCTTTAATTACAGGTACAAAAATAAATAAATGTGGGCACACTGGGGTGGGCTCCAGTGTGCCACATGAGTTGGGGGGGTACATGATGCTGACACAGGGATTGGGCACCCCAATATTGGCACAGAAATAGGGAAAAGAGGGTGCAGGGTGGATAGCACACAGTGGGAGGGAGTGGGAGGGTTTAATGAAAGATGCCAGGCCGGAGTGGGCAGGTTTGATTAGATGCCCAGGGGTGGGACAGGAGTGGGGAGGACAGCAGCAGTGGGAGGGAGAAGGAGGGTTTAATGAAGGATGACAGGCCGGTGGGGGAACAGAGGGTGCAGGGCAGACTGCAATAGTGGGAGGGTCTGCAGAGTTGCAATGCCAGCTATGCAAATGAGAGGAATGAAGCACACTCTCTCACTGGTGTAGTTCATTTCTTTCAAATGCTGCCGGCTCCCTGTTGTGCTATTCCAACGACCGTCACATTCAGCTTCAGTGGTAATTGATGTGTCAGGGTTGAGCCCACTGTACAGTGCTCTGCAGGACTTGTCCCTGACACACCTCTCAAATGCGCTACTGTCCCAGGGTGTTTCTTGTGCAAGCACAAGGAAACACAAAAAAGAGAGTACAAAGCTCAAATATACAAGTAGATAAATTTGATATATATATCTGTGTAGCCTAGGTGCTGTATGCCAGTGGGCTACTACCCCTGTTGACCTTCACACAGGATAAGGGGCCTGGGTCCTGCTATGGTGGTGTTCGGGAGTTCTATCCCAAAGAAATAAATGAAATAGCACAGTGCCTCCACCCAGAGTAGATTGCTGGGGGCCAGGTGTGTGATTGGTACAACCCCTTGGATGCTGTACCTACCCACCTCCCCTTCCAACCAACCCACACATTGAATGCCAAACTGTTTCCCAATACCATATACCACATACACTTTACAATTAGTTTCCACAAAGCACCCTTCACACAGCAATTTCAAACAATAAAACACAGCTTTATTGTGGGGAAGGGATAGGGTAGGGGTTACTGGAGAAGGAATAGCTGTGGAATTAAAAATGGTTAGAAACAATTAGTGACAATAGGGACCATAGGCCAAACCACTCCAGAGTCCATCCCCACTGGCACTAGTGTAACTTCAGTAAAGTCTCTACGGGTACCCTAGAAGGTTGCAGGCCTGGTCAGTGTCACGAGCTGGCCGGCATTGGGGCCCTTGTAGGATAGTGTTAGAGAATAAAGCTCTGAATGTTAAGTTTAAACCTTTAGTTACTATTACAATTTCCCCCAGTTCTCTTATTCAGATCAAGCTCTGAATTGCTCACAGTTCTGGAGTTTCTGGGCAGTCTCTGGAGTGGGGTGAGGGTCTCCCAACAGCTCAAGAATCTGTAGATTCAGTCCAAGAGGGCAGCAGCAGTGGGGCAGCAGTAACTGATGAAAAGGCTTGGGCTTGATTGAAGGTCTGGCCACTTGTCACCTTGATTGAACGGCATCCACCTTTTCTCTGGCTTACACAGTTTTCAAAAAGTCTCTTTCCCAGCGTAAGGGTTTGTTTCCTCAGTCCCAAACTGGTGAAGGATGGCTGCAGCAGAAGCCGTTTCCAAAACAACAAACTCCAAACAAGTTGCCTGGAACAATTAGCACTGATGCACAGTTCCTCCAAACAGCAAGACTTCTCCTTCATTCCTCAGAGTAAACTCCACTCTAAGTCCTGTAAAAGGCCTTAGATGAAGTCTCCACACACACTGAGCCTATCTTGACTTGATCAGAGCCCACCCAGAACTACCCCAACTGCCCAGAGTCTCAGGGATTTCTCCCACAAAATCCAGCCCCCTGATTGGTCGATTCTAGTCATCAATCACAGTCTTGAACCCTCTTTGATTATTATATCAAGTCTCTTGGTGCCTGAAAATAGCACACACCTTCTCCCATCAGCCCTTTCAAAGTATCTTAACATGGCTGCTTACATACAGTCTACCCCCAGTTTATATGGCAGTCCCTTCTTGAAGTTTAATCTGCAGCCAAACTAAACAGACCCAGAACACAGGGGCCTCAGGGTCTGATAACCCCTAGGGCCCTTTATCAAGTGACTGCCTATATACATTAGTTTTCTCTTTGTCTGCTGAAATGTAAGCTGAAATTGCTGCCAGGTGGACTTTCAGGAATGAGGCCCTAAGGACTGAGGCCTATAGGTGGACCAGGTAATCTAGTATGGAGACAGACTAGGTTGCAGGGGATCAGTCTGCCTGTCTTTACACCACAGAGAGAACCTCTTCCATTTGGAAGCATAGGTCTTTTTAGTGCTTGTTTTTTTTTAGCTAGTCTAAGGATTCTAAGGACTGACTACTGAGAGTCTGGGAACTCTAGCTCTTCACATACCAGGCCTTGAGGTGAAGAGAGACTATACTGGGGTATACTGTCCCCGTCTGAGGCAAGGTCAGGAGATTGTGGCCCGAGGGTAGGTGAATGGGCCGCTTGGCTGTCAGGGAGAGGAACAGAGAGTACCAAGGTTGCATTGTCCAGTTTGGACCAAGCAGGATCATTGTTGCTGGCTGTCTTCTGAGCTTGAGGAGCACTCTGAAGATTAGGGGAAATGGAGGAAAGTGTACAGGACCCTTTCCATCCAGTTGAGAGACAGGGCATCCACTGGCACTGTGCCCAGTGCTGGAGGCCTGCGGCAGTACAGGGGGATCTGATGATTGTGTTTGGAGATGAAAAGGTCTATCTCTAGAGTACCCCACCTCCTTAAGACTGTAGCCAGCACTTGTCTGTTTAGGATCCACTCATGGTGGCCTTGGCTGATGCAGCTCAGAGAGTCTGCCAGCACACTGTCCTTACCTGGCAGTTGAATGGCCATTAGTTGCATGTCCAGGGAGTAAGCAGTAATCAGATCTTCATGGCCTCTGCGTAGAGCTTTGAAGATCTTGTGCCTTTGCTTGTTGATGTAAAATATGGTGGTGGTGTCTATCCTGATTTGGGCAGATTGGCCCTTGAGCTGGGGGGGGGGGGGCTGAAGGTTTTTATGGCCAGATACACAGCTCTGAGTTCAAGAAGGTTTAGGTGACAGTTGGACTCCCTGGGAGACCACACCTTGCTTATGGACTGATCTGCCAGGTGTGCTCCCCACCCCAGAATGGAGGCATCTGTAGTGAGCTCTCTGGAGGGCTCCTTCTGTTGGAAGGGTCACTCCTTCCCTTATGTTGTGCCTGTCTTTTCACCAGTCCAGTGCTTGTAACAGAGGCCTTGTGACTAGAATCAGCTTTGACAGGGAGTCTCTTTTTCTGAGACCAGTGAGCCTTCAGATGGTACTGAATATCCCTCATCTGAAACCTGGCACCTGGGACTACTGCTGTAGTAGAGGCCATGTGGCCTAGGAGCCTGAAGAAGTGCCTGACTGGCCTTGGCTGGTCGAGAACAAATGAGTCTGCCACAGTCTGGAGGTTCTTCAGCCTGTTTAATGGGAGCAGGGCTTTCCCTTGCTGGGTGTCAAGCTCTGCTCCAATGAATTCCAGAAGTTGAACTGGCTCCAACTGAGACTTTCCTGTATTGATCATGAAGCCTAGCGACTCTAGAGTGAGCTGAGTAAGTCGAAGAGTCTCTGAACTTTTGAGGAGACTTGTCTACTATCAGCCAGTCATCCAGATAAGAAAAGACAGATTCCTCCTGTCTTCTAAGATGGGCTGCAACTACTTCTAGTCACTTTGTGAAGACTCTGTGGGTTGAGGAAAGGCTGAATGGTAGTACTGCAAACTGGTAGTGGCTGGAGGGCAGTCTGAATCTGAGATACTTTCTGTGTGACGGCCTGGTTGGGATGTGAAAGTAGGTGTCTCAGGTCTTGGGAGGCTAGCCAGTCTCCCTGTTGCAAGGAGGGAATCAGCTCTGAGAGGGTGATCATTTTAAACTTGGGGTTGAGCAGGTGCTTGTTTAAGTACCTGAGGTCTAGAATGATTCACCAGTCCCCATTTTTCATTTGGGTAAGGAAGTGTCTTGAATAGAGTTCCCTTCCCCACTGGGAGGGGGCATCCTTTCTACTGCATTTGCTAACAGGTGAAATTTGACCTCGAGCTCCAACAGAATCTTTTCTGTGGGGGTCAGAGGTTTGAAACATCTGTGTCCTGCTGTGTCGGGAATTTCTTGAATTGCAGGGAAGGTCCTTGGCCCACCACCTCCAGCACGTACATACATACGAAGAAGCCAGCAGAAGAAGGCCATTTGGTCTATCTAGTCTGCTCATATTGCAGGGTGCACAGCTTGAGCTACTGTCCCTGCCTCCCTTCCCACACCTCCCTTCCTCCCTATCCATGGTCCTTACCTTCCCCCATGCCTGTCTCAACCTCTCTTAAAGCTACCCATCATCTTCAATGAGATCACCTCTTCTGGCAGCGCATTCCAAGTGTCCACCACCCTCTCTGTGAAGAAGTGCTTCCTGACCTCCCTCCTAAACCTCCCACCCTCCAGCTTAAGACTGTGCCCCCTCATGTAATGGTTGCCATTCTGTTTAAAGAGACTCTCCTTATCCACCTTATTTATCCCTTTCAAGTATTTGAAGGTCCCAATCATGTCCCCTCTCTCTGTTCTATCTTCCAGGGAGTACATGTTCAGTGCTCTCAACCGCTCCTCAAATGCCTTACCCTGCTGACCCACTATCATCTTTGTAGCCCTCCTCTGGACCTTCTCCAGCAGGTTAATGTCCTTTTTTAAGGTGTGGGCACCAGTACTGAACCTCATCCTCTAGATGAGGCCTTACCACCCACTTGTCTGTGGTGATCTGCTGCCACTGATGGAGGACGTTCATGACAATGCCAGAAGTTTAAGAAACAAGCTTGACTTTTTAAGGGCCTGGATAAAACAACAACTCCTAGACTGTGTATCACTAACTGAAACATGGCTCAATGGAACTGTACAGGACAAAGAGATAGAGCTGGAGGGATGTTATAGTCATCGCTTAGATAGAAACAGAAACGGTGGGGGTGTACTACTATATCCTCTCCCCCCTCTCTAAGGCGTTAGAGAAAATTGTGGCGTCCCAAGTCTCTGGCTACCTCTGTAAGTACAATGTTCTCTGCCCTGAACAACACGGGTTCAGAGCAGGTCATAGTACCAATACAGCACTCCTGGAATTTTCCAACTTCCTCCATGCCTCCTTGGACTCTGGTGCCCTGGCTGGTGCTATATTCATTGACCTGTCTAAAGCATTCGATACCGTTTCACATCCTCTTTTGCTTTCCACCTCGACCCTAATAGGCTTTGCCTCAGGACCTGTTTCCTGGTGCACCAGCTATCTCTCACCGCTCCCCAATGTGTGAAAGTCAATGGTACTCTCTGAAACATGCCCCCATTCGGCTCTAAGGGTGCCACAGGGCTCAATTCTTGGACCCTACTATTCTCACTCTTTCTTAACTCCCTACCCAGCAGTTGTACGGGAGATGCTTCTCTATGCTGATGATGCTGTTCTCGCTGGCTTCCCACAATGACCCCATGCTGCTACAGAACTCCTCCAACTAGTCTTTGACTCTGCAGCTACTTGGTTCACTGAGCACCGACTTGTTATCAACCTAAGAAACAAAAACGATGCTCTTCTCCCACCCCCAAAATAAGTACAGCAAGTTTCCCTTAGCTGTCCACTCCACACCCAATCTCGTCATTGACCAGGTGCAGTCCTATAAATATCTTGGTATAACCTTTGACCCTGCACTTTCATTCCATGGACATATATCTGCCCTAAATTCTGTTGCCAACTCACGGTAGGCATTCTTTACCGCACAAGAAATGCCTCCTCCTGATGCCCTCCGCCTGGCTGTCACCTCCTCTGTCATGTCTCTCATTGACTATGGCCTTCCAGTCTATGACTCAGCAGATCAGACTGCCCTCAACAAGGTTCGCCTCACAGTTAATAAGGCCTGCAGACTTATCACTGGTGCTCCCAGACTCACTCACACATGTGAGCTGTACACCCTGGCTACCCTACTCAACCTGAAAAAGCGACTCATGTATCAGACATGCCAGCTCACCTTCAAAAACCCTGCGTGGCCTATCCCCCATAGGCCTATCCAACTCCCCATTAAGCCGTACTGCACTGGAACCTGATCATGCAGCTCGGCCAAGAGCTGGCCCTAGTTATTCCGAGCCAGGACCTCTCAAGGTCAGAGGGCATTCCCTCTACCGTGCGCCCCACTGGTTTAACTCCTCCCTGCCAGTGTGTCTCAAACTCACCTAACCTTAGCTTGCTTTAAGCCCAGGCTCAGAAACTTCATGCTTAGCTTTCGTAAATGCAACTGCCGCTAGCCTAGTGTAAAAAAAATATATATATACTTGTTTGACAATGCTCACTGAGCGGTCCTCCTTCCTTTCCCTACTAATTCCTCCTCCCTATCTCCTCCCTTCTACCCCACCAGCTCTCCCGACCATAAGTTTTGCACCTTTTGTTATCTTTTGCTTCATTGGAGATTGTATTCTATTGTAACAAAATTGTAATTGAACTGTAACTTTTTTGTTTGTAAGTACTGTGTCCCTTGTACTACTGTTCTGATGTCCTCTTTGTGACGAGGTACCTTTGTAAATGAGCCTCTGGCTCAAAGGTTTCTAAACTGATGTTTAACTAAATAAATAAATATAGTAAATGGGAACTGGGACAAACAGATATATTACATTCAGGAGTAGCTGAAGGGATAGACTGCCTGCGTGTAAGGTTTCCTCTGCTGAAGTTATCAATGGGGGTTATCTATTCTCCACCAAGAACAAAAACCAAAAGCTTTGTGAACTTGGCTAAAGTTCTAATGGAACATACTAATGGGCTTAAGATAGTCCTTGTGGGTGACTTTAATTCAGCCTGGGGGTGCCCTAGGGGCCGAGCCCTAGAACAGAGCCTAAGACTGTTGGATATCAAACAAGTTATCAATTCACCCACTAGGGAAAATTCCCTAGTAAGCAAGGGAAACATTTAAGACCTAGTGTTTGTATCTTGAGATCTGCTGATTGATCAGGCAGTGGTGGAACAACCGGTGCTGGGGGACCACAGTACTATCAGATGTTACATAAACCTGACTGATAGTCCTCAATTGGTGTCAGATGCTAAAATTGTTAGGGGAAGATGCTTTGAAAGAGATACGGATGAATTACTGCTGTATAAGCTAGGGAAGATAAACTGGACCAGATTGTACTTGATACTGGATTTAGAAATGGCAATACAGAAATTGAATAACCTTTTTTTAGCAGCATGTGACGAAGGTGCTCCTATTATTAAAATTCAGCAGAGGAAATCTCATAATCCATGGATTACAGAGAAGCTAAAAAAAGGCATAAGAATTAAAAATAGAATTTGGAAAGAAGCAAACAAAACATTAAATCCAGAGTACTGGGAAAAATACAAAAAACTGAGGAATGCATTGAAAACAAAAATAAGACAGGTTAAGTCTCAATATTATCAGAACAAGGCTAAGACAACAGCAGGTACAGGTACATACTGGACACTGTTAAAAATCCTAGAAAATCCAATTCAGGCCTAGCCCAGCATTCAAATAGAGAAAAACAGGGTCACTTTAAATAACAAAGGATCAGCAGATGCCCTAAATTTCATAAATCTCCCAGATGTAGCTGGCTTGATAGATAATAAGGTAAACCACAATCAAGAACCTGAAGAAAATCTGTCTATCCCTCAGTTTAGATTTAGGTGCGTAACATGTAAAGAGGTAAAAAAAAAGGAAAAGAAAACTAAAATCGCTGGCCCGGTGGCACAGAGGGTTGAGGCGCTGGCACCTTACCTCGGCCATGCCGGTGACCCGGGTTCGGGAACGGACTCGGAACACTGGTGGTTGGCAGGGGAAGGAGAGGATTGAGTGCCTGAAGGACTGCTTTCCTTTCCTGGGGAGGGATCCAGGGAGGCATCGCTCGGCAGCGGCCCCTAGCGGAGACTGTGGGGCACTGCACGAGCAGCGCGATGGGGATCCATAAAAATGGACACAGCTCCAGGACCACCGGATGACAGCTGCCGCACTCCGACACTGCTGAAGGCTCTCTAGGAAGCCACCTCTCCACCTCAGCAGCACTCCGAGGCCTAACTTAGAGTGTGCTGGTGATCCCCCTGACTGGTGCCTTTCCCCTCGGAGGAGGGGGACCCATCCGGCAAAGGGTTATGCTGGGATACCTCAGGGGTTGGTTGCAATGTGAAGACAGAGGAGGTGGCTCGATTGAGGGCAGTAGGGGTAAGTCTGGGAACTGACAGCCCGAAGGAGTGGGGGTTGCTGGAGAACATAGGAGGGGGAAAAAAAAGAAAATTAAAATCAAACAAAGCACCTGGAAATGACAAGACTGAAATAATATTCTTGAAAGATGGTTTAAATGCTACTGCCCCAGTCCTAACAAGACTAATTAACAGGAGCTTACAAGAAGGGGAAATTCCGGCAATATGGAAAGAGGCCAAAGTAATTCCAATTTTTAAGGGAGGAAAAAATAATAAATCCATCCAACTATAGACCCATTGCTCTACTGCCAATAGTGTCTAAAATTCTGGAATGACTGGGGCACAGTCAGCTTTACAAATACTTGGAAAAGCATGAGTTGCTGGCTGAGCGCCAATCAGGCTATAGAAAGGGGCACTCCACGGGCACCGTGCTCACAGACTTTACACTAAATCATTCGATCCTATTACATAGATTGAGGGGTACTGGGGTCTCGAAAGAAACATGTAAATGGTTTAAGGCATACTTAACTGGATGGAAACAAATATGTATAGTAGGAGGAATGGCCTCAAATCAGCTCAAGGTGAAATAAGGTGTACCACAGGTATCAACATTAGGTCCCTTGCTGTTTTTAATTTACACTAATCAGGTCTCTACCATAGTTAAGAAATCTATAGTTGGGTCATATGCAGATGATGCAGTACTTCTTCCCATGGGAACAGACTTACAAGAGATCAATACAAATATACGAAATGACTTTTTAGTGATCCAGGAGTGGTTCCAGAAATCGGGCCTAGTTCTGAATGGCAGAAAATCAAAAGTAATGCTGTTCTCAAGCCAGTATAAAAGCAAAAAACTTCCCCTAGCACTGGTTGCAAAAACCACAGCCAGAGAACAGTTGCAGCAAATTTCAGAATACAAATATTTAGGTCTATGGATAGACAATAATTTAAAATGTCACCACCATATCAATGTTCTGATTGAAACAGTATGCTCCAGACTGAGCGCTCTAAGACAGACTAAACATTGTACTGACTGTTCCATGAGACAAATAATAGCAAACCAAATGTTGATGCCAATAATTGATTATGGAAATCCTATTTATGGTCATGCAGCCAATTCACAACTAAAAAAGTAGAAGTTTTATATAATAAACTCGCACACTTTATACTGTCAGTAGGCAGAAGAACACATTGCTGCAATTTAATAAAAGGGGTAAATTGGCTTACAGTTAGGAATAAAATAAATAGACCTTCGATAAACCAATTAAGAAATACAATGGTAACAGGAAAACCAGTTTACCTTGCTTGAATACTACAAAAGTCAAGTCACACACATAATCTTAGGTCGAGAGGACAATTGAGAGATTTCAATATCAGGACCCCTTGTACAAAATATGGAGAGATGCCATTTTTATATTCATCAATAAAATATTGGAATGAACTAACTTTACAAACTAAAGCTTTATATGGAAACAAAAATAGATTTAATATATCCTTGAGGCAAGAACTGACTACAAGATGTTGTTGGTATCATTGAGCTATTACTTTGCACATGTACACATGAAATGTTTTATATACCCTGTCTTATGAATGCGTTGTTCTGATGTTCTTATTGTTTTGTTATAAGCCTAAATGTTATGGAACTGAAAACTTTTATTAATTTGATATCCAGGAACACCTTGTAAATGGAACTGGCCCCAATGGTGTATACCAGTCTTTCCTGAAGAAAAATGAAGATTTTATTACTACTACTACTAGTGGGTCAGCTTTCCTCCTACTGAGAGAGGGGAGGCAACCAGGGCATTCCCGTCAGGGGTTTTGCTTGGACTGGGCTTTTGGAGAAGAAGCGTGGTCAGTGTACTTCTGAGCCCTCCTACCTCTTCCTCTGAGGTACCCTCTCATTTGTGAGTAATCCATGGGCATGGCATGGGATAGAAGGACCTGGGATAGTACCCCCTGTCTCTGCCTCCACTTCCTTGGGGGCTAGTAAGAAGTAGAGGCTTTCTCTTCTGCTGCATGACTCTTGTAAGTGGTTTGTATTCCTCCACCTTTTTCATATATGCCTCTGTCTTGTCCCTGAAGATAGAACTGTTCTCACAAGGGAAGTCCATAGCTTTAGTCTGGGTATCCTGAGAGAGGCTGGTGGTTCTTAACCATGCAAACCTCCTGAGTGATATGGCTTGGGCCACGGACCTGGAGGCAGTGCCATTGGCATCTACAGCCATATGAAAATGGTACTTTGTAGCATCTAAAGCAGATTTGACAGTTTCTGCGAGATTCTGGGCAATGTAATGTTATCAGGAGCTTTCTGGCTAATAGCCAAGCAGTAGAGTGGCTGTAGTATAACATTTCTTGCCCATGGTATCGTCTTCTAGACTCCTTATCAGGAGGCTGGGAGTGAAGGGGCACTTTTGCCTTGTCCCAGGCTTCAGCTTGTACCATGCCTTCATGGTCAGGATGGGTGTAAAGGAAGGTAGGTAACATTATTTATTCATAAAATAATGAATATGGATAACTCCACTGAGCCGAAGCTCTTTTACAGTGAGGTCCAAAATGCCAGATCCAGTTACTCTTCATATCAGTTATACATTGATCATATCAAAAACGTTAAATACAACATATCATACTAAAACTAAGCATAATAACATTAACATAGACAACTACAAATACATATATCTTCATATAAACTTAACAAACAATACAATCAATACATACAAAATAGATCCAAAGTGCAGCTTTTCAGGATTCCATTTTCCCCACTTTCTTCTAAACTAAATCGCCTTCAGTATTTATGTGCTCAATGTGCCAATCCTTTATTGAATTTAACTGGAATTCTCTGTTCAAAGGTCTTAACTTCCCAGGTAAATTATTCCACAGATGGGGTCCACTACTTGTAAGGTGATTATTTCCCCATACCGTTCTCCTTTTGTTTTATTCAGCTGGTACTTTTTCTCTATTTTCTTATCCACCCTGGAATGAGGGTGGGATTCTGGAGCAGTTTTAAAAGTAGCCCTGCAAAAGGACTTGTGAACTGGAAGTAGCAGCTTCTTGGGGGATGGGGGGAGACCCATCATGTCCAAAAAATTTGCCTCCTCATCCTCTTCAGTAGTTTCCTGTATGGAGAGGTCAAGAGTGTCCACCCATGTGCTGGACAAATGTGTAATGAGAGGAAAAATCCTCCTGACCGTGGGAGGGGAAGCCAAATTCCTGGTCGGGATACATCAGGCTCTATGCCCTCCTGCTCTTCATCACTGTCTTCCTCAAAATAAAAACCCTGGTCTGGGTCAGAGTCTGTGGTAATAGGTACCAACTGGGGCCCCAAAAAGATTGTCCATAGTTTAAAACGTCTGATATGGTTGCCAAGCCTTTGCCATTTTCTCATGCAAGCCCCCCACTCCCAGTGTCTAGAGGTATGCCAGATGGCAAAGATGTGGGAGGGAGCGCTGCACAGCCAGAAAACACAGTCCATAAATAATACAGGTAAAACAGTACATGGATTCCCTTGGGTGTTGCAGGTGATGGATTAGCTCCCTTAGGGGTGCCCTTGGACCTTGAAGCTGCAGAGATGGTACACGGGAGGGATGGAGAACACTGGCCCTCACCTGCCTGGCCTTGCCAACTTCTCCCACAGGCCTTTGTAGATTGTCTTCACCAGGTAGCCCTCTCAAAGTCTTCCTCAGTTTTGATTAGGATCCAGATCCATGGGATGCAACCCTGGAACATACAATGGGACATTGCTGTGGAGGCAAACGTCTTTTAGCTGCAACAGTTTCTCCAACAAATGAGGCAAACACCAGAATCGCAGAAACAGGGGATCCCATTTAATGAACAGTTAATAAAACAGGAACAGTCACTCCATGGAACAGTAGAACACAAAAGGATGCTTAGGACCAGGCATGTAACATTATAAGCTATTATGCTCTGGGCCATGGAGGTCACATCTATAGCAAGTCAGTTCAGGTGGCTACCTATAGCCTAGGCAGCTATAGTCCAAATGCAGGCAGCAACACTTGTGGCTAAATCAGGCCACTGGCATGCTAGCAGCAACAAAGCTTTCCTTTCTTCTATCCCTTTCCCAACTCCCAGCAAGGAGCATGGACCTCCAGGGGATGGCCAACCCTGCCAAGGCCATCCTCTTTGTCTGCTTCTCCCTCCATGTCCACTGGGCTCAACCTTTTGAGGGATGGCTGGCAGACCCACAGCCACCCTCTGAGCAAGCTCCTTCAGGGCCCACAGCCTAGGAGTAATCAGTCCCAGAAAAAGGGGTAGATGAGGACTGGGGATGTCCAGGACCCCTGGCCTCCTACTAAACCCTCTCATCTCATGTCTCTGCCTCCCCAAATGTGCTTCCTTGCAAGCAGCACTCTTTTCCTTCTGTCCCTTCTGAGGGACCAGATGTGCAGGCTAGCCCAAACAGGGCTCACTGAACAACAGCCACCACCACATCCTTTTCCCCAACTCACTAGCTGGCTCAAACAAAAAAAGACACACATGCAGCTGCATGGCCAAGCAGATGAATGCCCTGCTCCGACCTCCTCCTCTCACCAGCTCCCTCTGGAATCTCCTCTGAATCTCCTGTCTCTTTCTTTTATGCTCTCCCAATTCTGGTGCCAACCCCTCCCCATGATCCAATCAGGACCAACCACCTAGGCACCAAAACTCTGGTCCCCCAAAAGTGCCATGGACATGCAGTCCCAAAACTAACTATTTGCATTGGCCCCCAAAGTGGCACCAGCCAGCACTGAAACTACAGGAGTGGCTGCTCTTTTAAACTTTTCCCTTCCTGGCAGCTGCACATGCCCAGAACACACAGGCCCACCATCTTTATTTACAATTATTTATTTATTTACAGTGGAGCGGTCCCGAGCCCAGCTGACCACAAAAGCGGACCCTAGACCACTCTCTGCACCCCCCTGAGGCATGGTACACATTCTGGCACTTGACCTGGCTCCAAACAGGCCGCGAAACCAGGGAAAATGGCAACAGCTGCAAGTCGCACCAACTGGGGTCTCCAGGAGTGACTCCCATAGGAGCCACTGGGTGCAGCACTGCATGGGAGCACCAGAGTCGTGGGGCTTACACTCAAGAGAAGGTATATTTTGTTGTGACACTGGTGTCTCTCTTTGCTCTTCAGCAGGAGGGGCAGTGATATGTTTCACTTTCTTAGTTTCCTTTTAGCAGGCCCTGGATCAGAAACCTGCTTAGTATGTCTTTTTTGTTTGGCTTGGTCCAAATCATTTTTTTCAGATTTATTCTTTAGGGGTCCTTAGAGGACCTAGCTTTTGATTTTTGATGAGAGGAGGGCCCATCTTCAGAAGGCTTATTGGAGGGGGAGGCAGACTGAGAAGCCATTATTTCCAATATTTTGGCTCTCTTCTTAACTGTTTTTGAACAAAATGTAGTGCAAAGTTCACAGTTGGCAGAAATGTGATTTGAACCCAAACAGCTTAAACAAAGACCGTGGCCGTTGGCCTTGGCCATGATTTAAAAAAAAAACAGTGCAATTTTTAAATCCTGTAGATCCAGTTCTCTTTTTAGGTCTATCTAACGTGCTAATGTTGTCAGAAGACTTTAAATTCAGTTCCCAAGAGGGAAAAATAAAACATTGCGGCCGGTTACCAAGCACAATGGAACCATGCATATCAGTTCCAAAAATACAAAATATAAAAGCAAAGTAAATGCTTAACATGGTTCCCTTAAAAATAAGGGAACCAATAAAAAAACAAAGTTTAAATAACAAAAATAGATGTTTTTTTACCACAGAAAGTAGTTTTCCTAGTCAGGAAAAAAGTGCGTGAACCGTGATGAAAACCTCTGTCAGGGGAAAGTTTTCTCAGTTCCTGGGAACCAATTGGAACCATGGAAATAACACAAAAATAGAGAAAAACCATTAAAAAACCCTAAAGGCAGCAGAAACTACAGAAATAAAACAACTTTATAAGAAATAAACTTCTTCAAGTAATGCAAGAAGGAAAGAGCTCCAGGGCCAACTTGTCTAATCATGCAGAAAAATGAATCTGACTGACTAACAGCAGCACCTACAGACAGCAGTCTTCAACTGTAATCGGATTGGCTAATGCTCTGCCATCATTTGCATAACTTCTGTCTCCAGGGTAGATGAACCCGGCTTGCAATACTGCAATAGTCAGGCATACTGAGGGATTCCTGGGGTGAGAATATATATATTAATACTGCTCTGAACCATTCTTATGGTTGTAAGAGCAGTCTCGAGTTCATTCTTAGGGTATCAGAACCATAAAGGGGTTTGGTAAGTTCAGTTAAAGAGCAGCTGACACCATTGGAAGAACTTGTGAAACCATAATATTTAGATACAGTGTAATAATTTATGTATCTCTTGTTCTTTCTTACTAAGGATATTTGCATGAAAGCAAGCTTGTGACATCACAGTTGCTTCCTGGCAGCGTGATTGTGATGTCACAAAGGGAAGGTTATGACTTCAAGCGGGGAATACACAGTAAGAGCAGATGAACTCTGAGGTCTGAGGACCAGTTTTCATTCCAATATTTTTAATATTAAAGAAAAAGGAGAAGATTAATATTGGAATATTTAAATTACAAGTTATATTTTGGCAAAATATTATATTTATCAGTATTTTGCCGGGGCCTTCATTGCTCTTTATTTCTTTAGTCATTTCTTCATTGCAAATGTTTCACCAGGAAGGCATACGGGGCTGGGAATGGCTTGTTTCCAGATGCGTCTGGGGGAAGGGAAGGGGAACCGTGCAAGACAATAATACAATCAATTAATAATACGGTAACAAATGTAACGAGAGCATAGTACAAGTCAGACACATGAAATGAATGGGATGAACTCTCAAACCATATCTCCCCTTTTATTCATCCAGATCAGGACCTTCCAGTCACTGGGCCTGTCCCTCCTCCACGTTGACGTGGTGGCTATTGACAGGTCCCCTATCTCTACATCTGGCAATGCTGACAAAGCCCTCAAATTCTTCTCCTCCAAATTCATGGCGAAAATATTCTAGCAGCACAAAAATGACAAAATATGCATCGAAAACCTGGAGGCAGCAGCAGATTCCGGAAAGGCTCATAGAGCTAATGTTTATTTTGTAATATTTATGTTGTTAACATATTTCCACACTGATTTTACTGCACTGCACTTTGCACTGTTTTTGTACAGCACCGAAATACTACTAGGAAGGTATTTTTGGCAACAAATTATTGCTGATACTGTTTCAAGCAAGGTGTGACAGCATATCTGTGGAACACTGTAAATTCTACCATCTGTGTGTTACTATATTCACAACGGCTTGAAAAAAAAGTTAAAGGCAACAATTGAATTTATGTGAATGGCAACATCATTTATCTGTTGGAATTTGTTCAAACTACTATGTTGATGTAGTTGGTGTACAGTATTAGCAGCATAGCTGATTCAGCATTACAGGTTGCCAGGAACCTCTGATACAATTATTTGAGTGCAGATGAGAACATTTCTGGGATAAAGGGGGAAGGAGCAGAATGAATTACTGTATAAGGAGAAGGCTGGTCCAGAATCAGGAGAACATGGAGGTAAAAGCAGATTGACCCACTTCTGTTTTCATGGGAGGGAGAGAGAGTAAAATAAAATGTTTGAGTTAAGGAGGGAATGTGGAAAGACAGGTGAGTGAGGAACTCAGGTAGATAGGTAGGGAGGGTTCCAAACCAAAACTCAGAGCACAACGGGAATGCTGTGTGCCCTCAAGAGATGGGAGAGAGAGAATGAGGTGTACCGGGAGCAGTGGTGAGTGTGGGAGGGCAGCTAAGGACAAAGTGACAGAAGACATGAAAAAGGGGATCCAGTCTAGTTAGGGTGGGCTTTGGTGCAGCTCCAAACATCCCTGTAATCAAAACCTTGGAGGATCATCTTAACGACACTCTCATGCCGGGCAAGCAGTGGGATATAGGCTTTGTTCCTGTGGTGCACCCTTAGTTTGGGGTGGAGTTACTTCTGGATGGCATCCACATGAGGTCAAGGTGACAGTCCACCCAAACCTCGAGGTACTTGAA
Organism: Neoceratodus forsteri; assembly: GCA_016271365.2. Lineage (NCBI taxonomy): Eukaryota > Metazoa > Chordata > Ceratodontiformes > Ceratodontidae > Neoceratodus > Neoceratodus forsteri. The sequence goes on from JADMNL010000027.1 coordinate 42,491,364, forward strand.
GGAGGTGACCTCCTCCAGTGCTGTGCCTTCAAGGGTAGAGAAGACAACTATGGACAGGAATTTGGCCAGATGCTACCTGGTGTCAAAGATCATTAAGATTTTTTTTTATGGTACTGAGGGCAAGCTGATTAGAGTGAAACCAGAGTTGGATATTAGTAAAATCCTTCTTTAGGCAAACAGTCAGATTACAGGCAGACTGAGATGAGACAAAAAGCACTGTATCATCTGCATACATATGTATATATGAGGAGACATATTCTTCTTCTGACAGGTCATGTAGGAAAAATGAGAACATGATAGGGCCAAGAACAGAGCCTTTGGGGACACCTGATCCAGTCATGAGTGGAGAAAAGAGGAATGGGATTCTCCTATGTGGACTACTTGTGATCTGCCCTCCAGGTATGAGCCAAACCATTGAACCACTAGGTCAGATAACTGAGCTTTAGTAGTTGTAATGATAAACTATAATACCTAATTTCTCCTGCTGCTCCCTAAAAACAGATATTTTCCAAAAATCCTAACTGTAGCAATGTGCACATTTAGGCACAGAAGGAAATGTACTGTGTACTGAGCTGGGACTGAACTGACATTAGAAACTGTTTTGTTTCCCTGACCACACTTTACTAGTCATATCCTTCTCCACACCTCCACACCACACCTTAGTTTAGTTGAGATTAAGGAAGAGAATGTAACTATGGATAAAAGAAGAATTCTGTAAATTAAGTAATACTGGGTGTTCTATAGCTAATAACAAGAGACTGTAATCTTCAGCTGAAGCTTAGGATGAAGTTACAGTCATTACATATTATATTTGTCATTATTTTATGACTTTGCATTGTATTAAGTGATTCATGAATGTGTTTGGAACAATTTTGGTTTATAAAATGCTGTGGACCTCATTGTAAATGAATGTAACTCCATCAAGTCAATCCCAATTGATATGAATTTTATATGAATAACATTTTTTACTACTACTACTACTACACCTGGACTGTGAGAGGCAAGGGTGAACAGCCTCACCTAATAGTCTCACTGGCTCCGCAGGTTGTATGCCCAACTCAAAAAGTTCTAAGAAACAGCACCAGACAAGGCTCATGACATAGGAGCAAGCCCCTGCATAAACACGGCCCATTGAACAAAAACGTTAACGGCCCTCGCTGCAAAGTAAAAAGATACAGGCAGGCTATTTAGAGGCCCTACAGATGAATCAATAAGAAACAAGAAAAAATTAAAATGAACATATATTTGTCAATGCTGAATGTTGTCTTGCAGGCATTGGCATTGATAGTGCAGGAGTTAGAGACGCATAATAGGAATGGCTGTGAAGTATTGAACTGACGCTAACCCCACCCCACCTGGCAGAGACTGACAGGCATTGAGGTGTGTCTTTGGGTTGTTGGCCATAACACTCATGTCATTTCACCTCACCCTACCTTGCAGACACTGACAAGTGTGCCTTGGGGTCTTCGGGCCTTACGCTCACCCCATTCCATAAGGAAATATCCTGAGATGGGTGCACTATAAGAGAATTGGGTGAAGAGTCCAAGGCACACCTTGATGCCTGTCAGTGGTTGCAGTCTGGGTGTGGAATGGCGTGAGCATTACAGCCAAAAATCCCAAGTCACACCCCTGATGCCTGTCATTCTTTACAGGGTGGGACATTACAGTTGGAAACCCTAATGCCCCAGGCATTTGTTCATTATTTTCCCTCCAAATTTTCTACATGGGCTTTTTATCACCCCACCTCATGAACAGTGGCACTATCAGTTCGTTAGCCAAACGGTGATTTTGCACAGTGACTGCACCATTTGGCACCACAGATGCAAAAACACATTTTGGGCAGGATGTGAAAAATTACAACTGTACTGTTCTGAGGAGGTGTAAAAAAAATGGTAATGTTGAAAATTTGGAGTGAACATATGGAAAACTGGTGACGTCACGAACGTGAGTAGAAACTAGGCAACAGACACCTGTAACGCAATTATTGTGGGGATTTTTGTAACCAAATTTTCAACATAGGCATTTTGGGACCTCCGCTCATGAACAGTGATACTGTGATTTTCTTAATCTGTCCTAAACATTGATTTCCCACAGCGACCGCGCTATTCTGCGCCAGATGGGCGAAAACACATTTTGGGCCGGATGTGAAAAATCACAGCTATACTGTTCATGAGGAGGTGTGAAAAAATGGCAATGTTGAAAATCTGGAGTGAAAATATTAAAAATTCTTGAAGTTAAGAGCATGCATGGAAACTGCACAATGTACACTCGTAGCACAGTAATTTTTTGGAATTCTGTCACCAAATCTGCAACATAGGCTTTTTGGGAGCCCACCTCATGAACAGTGGCACTGCCATTTCATTACTCTGTCCTGAAAGGTAATTCCATGCAGTGACTGCGAAATCACCTTTCGGAGCGAAGTAACAAAATGACAGTGACTGATTTCATGAGGTGGGGTCCCAAGAACCCCATGCTGAAAAATTGGAGTTAAAAGTCAAAAAAATGGCCGAGATATCCACCTAAGTTGGAACCTCCACCACTGATGCCATTATACAGCTTATCGGCATTTCTTCAGTTCGCTGTCGGCTTTGAAGAGTGCAGACGTATTCCTGCTCCACCAAAGATCACGGCGCTGGACCCGGAGGTAAGTATGGGGTGAGGGGGTGGGGTGCACAGAGTGGTGGCAGGGGTTGGGGTGGGGCCCCGCCAACAGCGAGGGACCATTTTCTTTGTTTCAGGTTCTAAAAAAAAAAAAGGACAGTGTAGACCGATTTCTTTCTTTACAGGTGTATGACAAATGTTGGGGACACTGGGGGTGGGCTCCCAGTGTGGCTCACGATAGGCGTGGGTGCGGCCAGGAAAATGTTGACATGGTCAGCTTCAGAACACAAGCAGGCACATTGGAGTGGGGTGCAAGGGGTGGCAACCCCAACACCGAATTTCCCCGCTTTTGTCACTGTGGAACAACCCCAACTGATGCATTAAATGGAGTTTTTTTGCCATGAATACATATATAGATATATATAGAGATACATACTGTCTGAGTCCAAACACACCCTGGAGGACAGCCCCCCTACCCCCAACAGTGGCACCCTACAGCAGTTGTGGGTGCAGTAACAGTGGGGTGAGACAAGAATGTATGGGACAGGCATGAAGCAAGGGAGGGGGGGAGGATGTAGGATGTAGGCCTACTAGGCCCAACAGCAACTCCATACAGCAGGGAACTGGGTACACAACAACAAAACCATACAGCAGGGAACTGGGTACACTGGGTTGGCCAAGCAACCCATCTCGGCTGTCAATGCCACTGTTCCCATACGGGGGATACAGTCACTGGTAGTCTAGGCCCCCCCCCCATCGTGATCCTCAATCCCTGTAGCTGCAGGCACTGCACAATAGCCATGGTAGTCTAGTGGTCCCCCCATTGTGATCACCGACACCGTAGCAGCTAAGTATATATTTTCCATGGTGGTCTGTGGTCCCCCCACCCCAGCATGATCCAGACCCCCGTACCTGCTAGAGTGTTTCAATTTCCGGTGGCTAGTGGTCTCCCCACCCCCAGCATTCCTCCCTGACCCTCACTTCTGAAAATGCCTGGTGGATTAGTGGCTCCCCCAGTAGGTGACGCAGCCTCACTTCCTTATAACATCCCTGTTTTAACGGAAGCCGTAACTCGTCAGTTTCTTCATCACCACGCCAGTCCGCTGACTGCAGTATGACTGAGTGTTACTGAAATGAATGAGCGCATTCTCACGCGAGGACGTGCTCAGTTATTTCAGTAGCGCTCAGTCATATCGCAGTCGGAGGCCAGCCGTGGTGGTGAGAGGAGTGCTGAGCCAGTCACTGGCTCCATTCGTAGGATGTTTACAGGGGGGGAGCGGGAGCTATCACTACCAGGTGGGGGGTTGCTAGACCACCAGGTATTTCAGTGATATGGGGTTGGGGATCATGCTGGGGGTTGGGAGGACCACTAGCCACCATGGAAATTGAAACATTCTAGTGGCTATGGGGGTCAGGGATCATGCTGGGGGGACCACTAGACCATCATGAAAAATGACATTCTAGCAGCTACGGGGGTCGGGGTTCATGATGGGAGGGGGGGCACCACTGCATTACCACAGGCTTTTTGTTGGCTGTATTTAGCACCGTGCTACAGGTGGCACTAATGCCTGTAGCATGGCGCTATACATTTAAATATGCCGGCTGTGCTGGCATTCCTGGCCACTCCCTTACCCCCACCCCTGCATACATTATAGTTTAGCACCAGCGCTACCCCAAAGCACCAGTACTCTTTGGGCTTTTGAATATTGCAGCCTGGTGCAAATCCAGCACTATACCAGTGCCACGGATTTGCACTGGGTGCAAGGCTTTGAATATCTGGCCCCACGAGTAGACATGCCTACTGAACCAATGTTTTGGATTCTTCGGGATATATTCTGTTTCTCTTATATCTAAAGCAGCACAATTATGGTTGCCAGCTGCCTCCTTCTGTCATTTTGTTACTTAATAAAAATTTGTAAAGACATTGATTTTGTTTAAGTGGAAAACACAAAATGTCCCATCCTTCTCTGAATGGATACAACATATAGAATAGTGGATGGGTGAACATTCACAACAAGGCTGTGTTTCCATCATGGGAGCTGATGACATCATAGAGACCTTGAGAGCGAAGCTTGAGAGGTCTCGCTGATGTCATCAACTGCCCAAGATGGGAAAACAGACTTAGTTGTGGATGTTCATCCATCCACTGTTTTATATAGTATATGGGTTTTTACTTGTCTTACTAAGTTTTTTCTCTTACGTGTTGTAGTCACACTGCTCCCGTTCCCACTCCTGCTTGCTCCCGTTCCCACTTGTGCCAATAGTGCTTCATACGGCTTCTCACTTTCTTCACTGCACATCGTTTATTTTTTAAATAATGAGGGAAAAAAAGAAAGAAAGTTTTTCAAAAAGGGAGCCATGTATGGCTCTCTGTGTTCCGACTCCTGACTTGAAAGTCGGTGGCTCCACTGCCCGGGCTCGCTAAATCGTGCCGCCATGTTTTTTTTAATTTCTAGACAGAGCCTCCTGTGAGCCTGTCAGGTGGCAGGTCAAGAGTAAAAAGCTGTTGTACTATCGATGTGATGTCAGAATGATAGTACAACAACTTTTTTGACCTTTGAACTGTACTACAACAAGATTTCAGCAATTGCTAAAATCCATCCACAATACACAGCACCCATATACTATAAATGTATATTCAGGCTAAAGATGAGAAACTTAGTTGTGTAGCCACAGACAACAAAGAATGCTATAACAAGATCTGGCTTCCCTTCTTAAATAAGGTTTGATTCAACTTTATAAATAAATATTAATAACATATTTAAGGAATAAGTAATCATCATCACTACTCTAAACAGTGGTTATAAGCATAATTAAATAGAAGTCATTGTTTTTCTCTCACGTGTTTACAGTTAAAGAATTTAAATCGATCTCTTGACCATTTTCTTTTCTCTTTATTTTAAATATTGCTTAATTAATCCTTCTATATAATTGCAATATAGTATATGGTTACTCTTTGTTATGTATAAAAATCAGCCTGCTCAAAATCCTTGTTAAGCACATTCTAAACTGTTATGTGCATTCTAAAGTGTTGTTATGCGTATTCCGAACAGTTGTTATGCACAGTTCAAAGGTCATACAATTTTAAATTTCTCATTTATTCTACACCTAGCTACCTATTAACTACCCAGTGCTGAAAGTCATACCTTTTACCTTTCAAAAATCTGGAAATCTGATTTTGATATGTGAGTAGAACAAAGAAATGGCAAGATTTTTTGTTTTCACTTTAGTGAGGGTCTGTCACACTAGTGTAAAAACCATATACTATGAAAAATAAAATACGGTTAACCACACACAACTCGGCAAGTGTTTCCATCTCGGGGTGGAGATGACAGCATGGACCTCTCGAGCGTCACTCTCGAGGTTCATATGCTGTCATCTCAACCCCTCGATGGAAACACAGCCTTGTTGGGTATGGCTGCCCATGCATTATTCTCTATGTATGCTGTATTTATTGCATTAATTAATAAAAATGTGTAAGGTAAAAACAAAATGACATTAATGCTGGAGATAAAGAGTCTGCAAAGACAGGCCAGTGTTTTATCCAAGAATGCTGTGTAAGTAACAACCCCCTCCTGCCACGGCGGGGGGGTCTGGTTACCATAAATGCCAGACCCATAAACAACTTTCTGGTAGGAATATAGTGACAGTCTGGAGAGGAAGGTGCCTGGGTGCGTTTTTGGTCAATTGTTGTCAGCTGGTCTGGTTCTAACAATATTTTTTTTTTCTATATGGGGAGTACCAGAGAGGGAGGGTTTTTTTTGGGGGGACAGGAGGCAACACCCCAGGACACTAGGGCAGGGGTGAACTACAATGATATAATATGGGTGGACTCGATGGCCCATTGGTCACTTTCTGCCAACAGATTGCTTGTTTATGTGACGGCAAAGACTTCACACCTCCCAGCTGTTAATGGAGCCAAACTTTGTGACCAAATAACCTTGATGCCCAGTCACTTGGTAGCCTCCAGGGACACGCCTAAGACAGCAGATCCCAGGAAAGGGATCTGCTGGCATTCAGGGTGGATCATTGTTAATTCTGGGAGTATATTAGGAGACCCTAAAGGGCTTCCCCTCAACAGGAGTCCCTGGCAGCCTTACAGCACAGGAGGGGGTCCCACAAAAGAGATGGTGTCATCTCTGGGAGTATTTGAGGTCCTGCGCATGATTGATACTTCAAGCTGAGCTACTGATGGAGTGAGATCTGGTGAGAGAGACAAAACTGCTGACTAAGGTAGGAAATATACCTACACTGTGTAACAGGAGAGTGACGCTGGAATGAGTACCAGAGCTGCTGTTTCTGGGCAAAGGAGCTGGGCAATTGCTAGCTGCTGTCAGTGGGCAGGATGGAGTATGAACTGCCACACAGTACCCAGCACACCATCCAATTAGTAAGGAGATGCTAATGTGAGGCACCTAGCAGTAGGGGGTGACTTCTGGGCTCCAGCGAGGAGACTGGCCTATTAGGGTGCGGCTGCCCTCAGGGCAAGGGTACCCATGGATGCCAGCCAGTAAACCAAGGTCTAAGAAGTTGATGTCCCTATGGCAGTGATGCCTCCTGCAACACTAGCTGACCAGGCGGTATTATGCCAGAGATTTGAAACATGTTGAACCCCTAAAGCTAATAGCACAGCAGCAGAACTCATAGAGTATGCAGGATAGATCAGCTTCTGAGCCATGGTATAACCTCAGGCCCTGTTGTGTGAAAAAAGAAATAGGAGGTGTCTTGGAGCTCCTTTTGTGCGAGGGGATTATGACCTTAATAAAGAGACCCTAAGGTCCTGCCTTTATGTCCCAGGTCAGGATCAAACCTTTCTGTACTGTGCAAAGCAGGAAAGCAATCAGGGATTGTATTTCTGCTTATAACTGATGATTATGCCAGTAAAGTGGGGCTGACAGTATAGTTTAGAGGGTACAGTAATGATCTGTGAATGAGCTTGGTACATCCAGTAGACCCAGGTATGATTCCCACAAACTCCAGTTGTGTACAGTGTGAATCTGAGCAAGCCACATAACCTCCACCAGTGTTCCAGAGTCACCCCTGAAGATAGGCACTTGCGGCTAGAGGGCCCTACCCAGTTACCAAAGAATAAGAAAAAGAAGTGTGACTACTGCTTAAACCACCATGCAACATGATTTTTCCTGTCAGAGCGCAGGCCTGAATTGTGTCTGCCCCAAAGCTGGGGATAAGTACAGTGGGCAGTGATTGTAGGGGAGCTCTTTGGTGAGCAGTCCATCATACCCTTAGACACAGAGGGTCTCCCCGGGCCATGCTTGACCCCAGCTGACACCAAGAAAGGGTTATCATGTGGTTCCAGCCTCAGTCTAGAATACACAGTACAGCAGCTGCTTGGAAATCTAAGTGAAATGTAAAGGGGGGTTGCTGCTGTATATGCAGGTTTCAAAGTCATACAGGTAAACTCCAGAGGAAAACATAAAAATATAGCTTACTATCACCAGGAATAAATCTTTGATTGTAAGTACAGAGCGTATCTGTTCAGGATGATGACGGTAGCTGTACCCCTAGGTGCCAATCAAACAACTTTAAAAGAATATAATTTTCTTTCTTTTACAGCACACATAATGGTGTTAGCATGAAATTATGAAGCTTAAGGTGCACACATTTTGTTCACGACTTTGAAGACTTACCTTTTAAACTGGGTGTCGTTCACCCAATACTTCTAAACTCTTCACTGAATTCTCTTTGACGCCTAATTTGGAGTGATTAGTTTTTAGCCAGGTTTTCCCTCAGCTCTTGGAGTTCTAGGAGGAGTATTACCTTGAACTACAAAACCATTCATGGTGAAATTCAAAGATTCATCTTGAAATAGGAATGCCTTTCATGGCCTCCCTATATCAGGTGTAAGCAGGCACAAAAATTATTTATTTATTTTTTTTGCAAAAAGAAAAATACTGTAATGCATACATCATGCACCTAAACTCTGGAATTTTACCTACTATTTTAAGTGCATAACTACTTATGAAGCCATAAGTATCCTATAATTAATTCAATGTCACTTGTAAGGTGATAAATGCCATTTATTACCGTACCTTCAAGTTATAGTATTGTAAAGATCCTTTGGCTAATATACGTTCTCATGCTGTACAGCAAGCTGCAAATACAGATTATGATTACATTGGTGTGCTTCATGTTTACAAGACAAAATGGTGTTTTTACACAGCAGTTCCTTGGCCTTAAAAATACTAAAGAGCACTCCCCCAGTAGTGACAATGACAGACTGCTGTGCCAGTGACCCGGGTTTAGGGGCCAGATTCAGGAGCTGGCCGAGTGGTCTGGTGTAGGCTGAGAAGTGCTACCACATGGTAGCACTGTCAACTGGGGAGGGAAGGCGCCAGGTTCCAGTGCTACAGTAATATCTGTGGCGGGCCGAGCTCCCCCCACAGAATGTTATCTGTGCACATGCTGGGTCAACTGGGATCATTACCAGGTGCAGTGGGAAGCACGAGAAAAGGCATAATTGGGGGGTCAGCCCAGCTCTGTCTAGCTGATGGGCACAGCTAGTACTTTTGGCCCTCATCCCATGAAGATCCCCCCCCCGCTTGAGATCCTGAATGAGCCAATGGGGGAATGTGCCCCCCCAAACAATGAAGATTGCTGCCATGGTAGGAGGAACCGAGGGAGTAGGCTGCAATGATAAAGTTAGTGGCGGCAGAGGCTGGGTGGTCACTACAGGAATGCGACATGGGCCAGGCCAAGGACTGAGAAAAAAAGGAAAAGAAAAATTACTGTAAGCCGTAAACTGTAAAGCCTTCCCTCATTGATTTCAACATGAAAGAAAAGAGACAGCAAGAAGCAAAGGATATAAAAGTTGAGAAAACACATCTAACACAGCAACAACTAACAGATTACAAGCTACACATCAAAACAAAAAACAAAAGTTTCCCTACTAAACCTGTGACCGTGGTAGCAGGAGTTGAGCTGGGTAAGCAGAAAAAGGATGATTTAAGACTGGGCTGTGGTTTGCACTTTGATAATCTATTGAATTCCAAAGAACAATAGTGCTGGGGTCGAAAGGTGGCTTTTGGCACCAGGAGTTGCAGAGAAATTAATACTACTAGTGCTTATCAGCAAATGTGCTACAGCTCAAAAGGACAGCAGTGAAGAGAGCACAGAGTAAAGGCAAAATGGGTGCATGTCATTCGCACAGCCTCTGTAAATAAATCAAGCACTGATATCAAATCAAGTCCATCCAGAGGCAGAATGGCTGAGACCAGAGAAGGGAGATTATTAACTGGTTGAACTAAGGACCCCTCAGATACATACAGACGGTTAACCAGTACTGAGCTCAAAAAGACACAGACTACAGCCAACTGAATGACATAAATAAAGGTGCATATCTCCATCACATCTTTGGAGGGGCCTAACACGGTAACAGTAATTTAAGGTTGGAAGGGACTCTAGGTCCATCAAGTTCCCCCTTTTCTTTCATAAGCAGAGATGCATTTGTGAAAATATGTACTAATTTAAAGGGGGTTCTCTGCCCACTACTATCCAGGGTACCTTATGATTCCCTTGGTACCTCAGAGCTTCAGGACGTGTTCCCACATCTCTGTGTAAGACACCCAATCAACAGTTCCATTTGTTCAACCTTTTCAATATACACTTGAGTTTGTAGATGACTGAGGGCATGTCCCGCTCGGCCTCCTATTCTCAACGGAGCAGGTACTGCTGGATGCCTTCTAGGACAGCTTCCTGCTGCAAATGGTCAGTGAACCAACCAGATTAGGGAATACCCTTGACCTTGTGCTGGCAAATGGGGACTTTGTGAGAGAAATTACAGTAGAGGAACCGCTGTCAGGGAGTGACCATCACTCAGTATGGCTCACATTGGATATGGGCAAGGAAGGAGTGAAATCTGGCACAAGAGTGCTGGACTTCAGGAGGGCCAACTTTGGGAGGATGGGGGAAGTGGTAAAAGGGTACCTTGCCAGAATTCAATCTAGTATGGACACTAACCAGAGGTGGGAGCTCATAAAGCTGGGGATAGTGGAGGCAACCAAAACCTGTTGCAAGGCCCAGAGCAAGAAGGCTAGGGCTAAGAAACTGAGCTGGCTAATCAAGGAGGTCATGGAAAAGGTAAGGAGTAAAAGATTTGCCCTTAGGAAGTACAAGAAAACAGGGAGAGGGGAGGACAGGGAGGAGTACTTGACGGAATCGAAGGCAGTGACAAGGGCAGTAAGAGGAGCCAAGGCATCTACGGAACTCAGGCTGGCACAAGGCATTAAGAAGGGGGGGAGAAGGATTTCTTTAGGTACATTAGGGAGAAAAGGAGCTGTAAGGACCACATAGTAAGGATTAGGAAGGAGGGGGGTTGGGTGGAAGCAGGGTGCGATAAGGCAGAAGCACTAAATGAGTACTTCTACTCAGTATTTACTAAAGAGAAGAGGGGTGACACCCAAGGGGGAGAATGCAGAAACGGGGAGGGGTGACAGATGGGAAATCATGGAGGCAGAGTTTGGGAGGGTTTGAAGGCACTGAGGGTGGATAAGGCACCAGGCCCAGATGGCATCCACCGCAGGGTACTGAAGGAGCTGGTAGAGGTCCTTGCAGGACCTTTGCAGACCTATTTAATGCCTCACTACATTCGGGGTGTGTACCTCAGGACTGGAGGATGGCTCATGTGGTGCCCCTCCACAAGAGTGGCCCCAAGGATGAACCGGGAAACTACAGACCAGTGAGCCTCACATCCATCGTGGGTAAGCTAATGGAGACTATCCTGAAGGAAAGGCTGGTGGCTCTCCTAGAGGCCAAAGGACTACAGGACAGCAGACAGCATGGCTTCATATGGGGCAGATCCTGCCAAACCAACCTGGTGGAGTTCTATGACTGGATAACTAAACAAATGGACAGGGGCCATGCAGTGGATGCATGGTATCTGGACTTCAGTAAGGCATTCGACTCGGTGCCACATGGAAGGCTGGGAAGTAAATTAGTAGGCACAGGGGCAGGTGCAAAGCTGGTGAGATGGGTAGGGAACTGCCTTCAGGGAAGGCAACAAAGGGTGGTGGTGGGTGGGGAGCTGTCACACCCTAGGGTAGTGACGATTGGTGTTGGGACCAGTGCTGTTTGGGATATTCATTGCAGACATATCATTGGACATCAAGAGCAAGATCAGTCTGTTTGCTGATGATACCAAGGTAGGAGCAGTGGTGGATGACCTACGGGGATGGCAGGGGTTGCAGCATGATCTGGCAAAGCTCGAAACCTGGTCAGACACCTGGCAACCGGTTTAATGCTAAAAAGTGCAAAGTGCTGCATTTTGGGATGAAGAACCCAAAGAGGAGTTACCAGCTGGGGGGAGTGCAGCTAGCCCAGAGACAGAAGGAGAAGGATCTGGGGGTGCTCATTACAGGGTCAATGAACAACTCGGCACAATGTAGGAATGCAGCTGCAAAGGCCAACAAAATGCTGGGTTGTATTGCAAGAGGTATATTCTCGAGGAGGGAAGAGGTGATTCTGCCACTGTATAGGTCATGTTGGATTAGATCCATCTGGAGTACTCCGTGGAGTACTGGTGCCCGTATCTGAAGAGGGACATTAAGTTACTGGAGGAGGTGCAGCGCAGGGTGACAAAGATGATCAAGGGGCTGGGGGACTTATCATACGAGAGGAGGCTGAGGGAGTTGAACATGTACTCACTGAAGGAGAGAAGGGACGGGGGGACATGATTGAAACCTTTAAGTACATGAAAGGAATAAACAAGACAGGTACCGAGGGGCTGTTCAAAGTAAGGGAGGGGAGGGACACCAGGGGCCATGATATGAGACTGGAGGGAGGAAGGTTCAGGAGGGAGATGAGGAGACACTTTTTTACAGAGAGGGTGGTGGCTGGGTGGAATGCATACCTGTAGAAGTGGTATCCAGTAGAACAGTGGATTGCTTCAAAAGGGGATGGGACAGGACAAGGGGGAGGGTCAATGAAGGGGAAGGGTGGAAGGGAGGGGCAGCTGCAGAATAAGGGGTGCTAGCTGCACATTCGAGCAGACTTGATAGACCTCTAGGCCTTTATCTGCTGGCAAATTTCGTATGTTCGTATGGTGTTCATGCTAAGGACTACTAGCATCTCCTTATTACTTCTTTCCCTCATACCCCTGATCATAGTAGTAGTGAGCAGTTGTAGTCTTTGCAATAAATGATCTGAAATAGTGTCTGATTCGGTGTTCTTTTTTCTTAGAAACACAGATGAGGATCGCAAAAAAAGAACGACGGTCCATCCAGTCTGCCCATATTACCCCGTCATACTCCAGGATCTATTGTCTCTGTGGGGTCTTCACTTACCCTGTTCCCCCTTTTGTTATCCATATTTCCACCCCCCCAGCCCCCACCCCTTCCTGCTGAGTAGCTAATATCCCCTTGCCTCTACCTCTGTCGTGTTTGAAGCCATTAATGGTTTTGGCACACAGCACCTCTAGCAGCAGACCATTCCATGGCTTTACCACTCTTTCTGTAAAATAATACTTCCTCCTTTTTAAACCTTCCCCCCATTAACCTCCATGCATGACCCTTTGTCCAGTCTGCTCTGTTCCTGGTAAATAGCTCCTCACAATCCACCGTATTCAGTTCCTATGACCTGGAAAACCACTAGGACCATTCCTGTGTTCAAAAAGAGTGACCCAAAGAACTTAACTAACTGTCGACCTATAGCGTTACTGCCAGCTCTAAGCAAGTTGCTCAAAAAATGAATCCATCCCCAGATATCAACGCACCAACTCAATTCCAGTCTTCAAACTCCGATACAGTACGGTTTTAGGGCGGGCCATAGCACCACCACCACCGTGCTTACTCTTTTCACGAGTGACATTAAGACCAACGTGGACAAGGGCCTTTTGACTGGTGCGGTGTTTATTGGCCTCATCAAAGCATTTGATTTGATTTACCACCCCCTGTTACTTGATAAACTTCTCAAGATAGGTTCCTCTGATTCCACTTTATCCTGGATCAGAAGCTATCTCGACGGACACTCTCAAACTGTCTCCTTCTCCAAAGTCCTCTTATCCTCTGCACCCATTTATTGCAGAGTCCCTCAAGGCTCTATACTTGGGCTCCTTCTCTTTTCCTTGTTTTTAAATGATCTACCCATTCCCTCACTCCGTCCTCTCGCATCATTATGTATGTGGAAGATCTGTTTCTGTATGCTGCCTCTAGGTCCGTGGACACTCTCAACAATCTCCTATATACAGCTTTTCAAGAGATCCAGTCTTGGCTCACCACTAACCACCAAATCCTAAACATTATCAAGACGCATGCTATGTTATTCTGTGCCTCTAGAAAAGTCAGTGCAGAATTCCCAAACTATCAGGCCTTATGCCTTAACAGGACTGCCATCTTGACAACAAACTCCTTCAAATACCTTGGGGTTAGGCTGGACCCCTCTCTAGACTTCTCATTCCATATTAATGAGGTTTGCAAATCTGTTAACTCTAAGATTGATGCTGCTTATAGAGTGCGTCACTTTCTTTCTCCTGCTGCCAGGATCTCCATCGCCAGGGGTGTCCTGCTCCTTGGTCTCACTTATGCTGCCCCTGTTCTTTCCCAGGCCAACGCTTGTGCTCTCTGAAAGTGGGGTACTACTTATAACAATAGCTGCAGGTTTGCCCTATAAGCCCCTCGCCTTACCCACCACTGTCTGCTCTACTCCGCCCTGCACTGGCTGTCCCCTAAGTATCTGTGCTCTTATTACTTGGGTTGCTTCTTTGACTCCTTAACCAGAAATCCTTGCCCTGACTCTTTGGGGGCTATGTGCAACCCTGAACTCACTCCCACTCTCTCAGGTCCTCCGCCTCTCCCCAGTTATCAGTCCCGCTCTGCACTACTAGGATGGGTGAGCAGGCCTTCTCAAACTTTGCTCCCAAAATCTGGAATTCCCCACCTCCCCACCTAAAAGGCTTCGTATCTTGCTCCTCCTTCAAGAATGCCCTGTTCTCTCACCTTTATGCACTTGGGGCATGTAATTGCCCTTAATTTCTTTTGCTGTGTTCATCATTGTTTCTTGCTTGTCATGTTGAAGCACTCCTGTACAACTGTGAGTAGTTTTGTCTTTTTGTTATACATCCCTGCGTGGATTGTTACTGGCTTTGTACTATTTCTCCCTCTGGGATACCTGATGTTGCTGTATGAATTGTATGTTTCTTGCACCGGTTTGTAATCTCTGTATCTTGTACTCTCCCTGTTCATGCCTGAAAATAGGCAAGCTTTCATGCCTAATGCACTTACCCAGTAAACAAAAGCTAATAAATAAATAAATTCCCTTCAGGAACTTGAAGGTTTCTATCAAATCTCCCTTTCTCTTCTGGTTTTTGAGTGAATACGTGTTCAATGCCTTTAGCCAATCCTCATAGGATCTGCCCTTCTGGCCCTGAATCATTTTTGTCATTCTACGTTGTACCTTCTCTAGCCTGTCCCTGTCGTTTTTCAGATGAGAACTCCAGATCGGGGCACAGTACTCCATGTGTATCCTCACCACTGATCTATACAGTGGTAACGGTACCTCCTGCCTTCTGCTGTTGAATCCTCTTCCGATGCACGCCAGCATCCTGTCAGCCTTGCTGAAGGCCTTGTTACATTGGTTAGTGCATTTAAAAAGCAGCTGACGCCTTTGGAAAAACTTTCAGAAACATAATATTTAGACACAATTCAGCTGTTGTTTCATATATCTTCTACAGATTTCTATAGATTTTTCCTCTCCATTATTTATTACTGAAGAAATTTCCACAGAAACACGATCTGTTCCTCTATAGCTTATTCCCTGTTTGGAATTATAATGCTCTGTTGTGACATCACAGTCTGTTGCCATGAGAATAACTGCGATGTCACAAGCAGAGTACTATGACATCAGGTTGGGAAGAAGCCATAGGAACTGATGAAACCTCAAGGAAAAACTATCCTGTTTTCATTCATATACCTCAGTAATAAATAATACAGATAAGAAATACAGAGCTAATGAGAAATATAAGCTGCTTTGTGTCCAAGTATGATCTTTATCAAAGTTCTTCTTCGGGCATCGGGGGCTCTTTAAGGGAGTCACTAATGTTGACTCCTAGGGCCTTTTGCTCTGACGTTGTATCCAGCTAACCCCCCCCCCCGACCACCCAATACTCTGTTCTGGGGGTTTTATTCCCTGCAAGCATAACTTTGCACTCTTTGGCACTGAATTTCAGCTGCCAGACTTTGGACTAACTTTCTACAGCAAGGCCCTTATCACCTATCTTGGTTACCCAGTCAAAGAATACTGTTAGGTTGCTCTGACAACAAGATATCCCTGTCACGAATCCATGCTGCTTACTATCCTGAAGTCCATTTTTCTCCAGGTATTCCACTAGACCTTTTTTGACTAATGTCTCCTTCAGTTTCCCTACCATGAAGGTAAAGCTGACAGGTCTACAGTTTCCCGAATACTCCTTGTCCCCTCCCCTGTGCAGCAGCAGCACCACATCCACCATCCTCCAGTCTCTGAGAACCACCTATTGCTATATAGAGCAATTGAACAGCCCCACTAGGGGCTCAGCAAACCCCGATAGCAGTTCCCTTAGCACCCTCAGATACAGTCCATCCAGACCCAGGGTCTTATTTACCTTCAGGGCTGCTAGTCCCTTGTTGACTCTTTTCCCAATAAATCTCTACAGTTTCAGTTCCAAGACCCCTTTATCAGTTGCCTTTATGTTGCTCTCTGGCAAAGGCTCGCTAGTCTCCCAAGTGAATACTGAGCAGAAGTAACCATTTAGCACAATTGCTTTCTAACCATCCTCCTCCTCCTCTATTGCCCTACCCTCTCCATTAGCCTGACAATTCCCCCTTCTTTCTTTGTTCTCTTATATTGTTTAAATAGCATTTTTCCCCTCCCTTGACTCCCACTGCAATAGGTAGCTCTGTGTCTGCCTCTGTGATCCTGACTGCCCTCTTGGCTGCTCTACTTTTTCCTAGTACTCATCCTATTCTTCACCCCCCTGCTTTTCTCTGTACCTCATACAGCCCTCTTTGTAGCCCTCACTACCTCCCTGACCCTTTCAGAGAACCAGGTTGGTCTCTTGTTTCTCTTGATAAATGTTCTTGTGCATGTTTTTGTTGCTTCGAGAATGACCCCTTTTATAATGCCTCCTCTTTCCTCCACTCCCCTGATGATGTCTACCCAAGCTAACCTGTCCAGCACAGTTGCCCTCACATGGTTGAAATCCAGCTCCTGAAGGCTAGCATGTCAACCTTAGACGAGGGCTCACAGGTGCCCAAGACCACCTCTAACCTTATAGTATTGTGGCTGCTGGACCCCAGTGGTTCCCTGACCCATACTCCACCTACTCTCTCTGAGTTGGTAAGTACCTCATCTAAAATGGCTGAGTGTTAAGTGCAGAATTATGCACATAGGGCACAGAAACCCGGGGGCGGAGTACAACATGGGTGGAATGGTACTGATAACCACCAAGCAGGAAAGAGACCTGGGGGTAATCATAACAGATGATCTAAAGGTGACCAGACAATGTGACAAGGCCATAGGGACAGTGAGTGGGATGCTGGGGTGCATAGGGAGGGTATTACCAGCAGACAGAGGTAGGTAGTGTTGCCTCTGTATAGATCGCTGGTAAGACCCCACCTAGAGTGTGACGTGGAACCTTTGTAAATGAGCTCTTATCTCAAAGGTTGTAATCCGAGACTGAAATAAATAAACAAATAAATAAATAGAGTATTGTGTGCAGTTCTGGAGACCACATTTCTGGAAGGACATAGAGAGAGTGGAGGCAGTCCAGAGGAGGGCAACTGAAATGGTGCAGGGTCTGCATCAAAAGCCCAATGAGGAGAGACTAAAGGACTTCGATATGTACACCCTGGAACAGAGGAGGGAGAGGGGAGATATGACAGAGACCTTTAAATACCTCACAGGGGTAAATAAGGTACAGGAGGGGAGTATTTTTTCAGAAGAAAAGGTGCTCAAGAACAAGGGGACATGCTATGAAGCTGGAGGGGGTAGATTCAAGAGAGAGATGTGAGGAAGTACTTTACAGAAAGAGTGGTGGATTCCTGAGACAGCCTTCCAACAGATGTGGTGGGGCGAAAACATTGGCTGAGTTCACTAATGCATGGGTTAGGCACAAGGGAATGGAGGTGGGGAGGGAGAAAAAGCTGTAGATCAGGCATAGTCTGTGGTAATAGGTATGGAATAATACCATGTGATGCCAATATTTCGAGCTCTGCCCCGCTTAGAACAGCAAATTTCATCATTTACTTATTCTTTTTGTATTGGAAAGGAGTGTGTTCCCAGCAATCTAAGAGACATGCTTATTTTTTTTTTTTTTTTTTTTAATTTTTGTATTTTTATTTATTTTACCTTTATGCAGTACTATTGTACTTTTGTTTTTGTTTATGCTTTCTATTCAGAAAATGTTTAAGCTTTGCAGAAAATAACAAGAACAATTATTACAAATAATGTTGTAGTAATGTGAATCTGAGGTTACCATGAAAAGTAGTTATTGTGCTTCTCTCTCTGTTTTTATTTCAGACACCTCACTTCTGTCTTTGAATAAGGGATATTTTGGGCTGGTCACTGATGCTCACAGATCCCCATATATCCTTCATCCACTTCTCTTTTTTGCACAAAAAGTTGGAGCCTTGAAAAATGCCAAATAGAATTTTGATTGGCAGTATATGATTAAATGTTTGATTAGTGATTAAATTAATTAAAAGTTAAAGGCTTTATTTACACTTAAATATTATATACTGCTTTTACCACTGTTATTAAGTGTTATGTAGTAAAGGAATTCTTGCTCATTTAAAGCTCTGACACTACAAACCTGTTTAGAGTTTTTGTAGCACTGTTTATTTGTTTCTGCTCCTTTATATGGATGCACATTGTCTGTAGTCAGAATGGAGTTTATATTAATTAATTAGTAACACCTGTGTAAGTGTGGAATTGAGTGAGTCTGTGATGTATTTATTTCACTCATTCAGCCTGTGACCGTGGAGCTGTGCAGACGCTCGTAGAGCCATAGTCACCTCATTAAAAAAACCCTATAGGTTTGAGAAACTTACCTAGTCTTTTGTTCATCGACTGTGTTTGCGTTATTAAGCGCTTAATGAATAGGAGATTTAAGCAAGTTAAGAGTACTGGTACAGGTCTGAGTTTAAGGTTCTTTATTGTGGAACACCTGCTGAAACAAAAAAAAGTTGGAAATTCAAACGAGGGTTGAGAATCAAGCCAAGAACTGTCACCAGTCACTATTTTTGGAAATATTTGGGGCCTTGGAAGATTGCAGGAGATTTACTAAACAAGATTTCTGGAACACAAGTGGAATACAAGTGACTCGTTAACAACACAACCATCTTGAGTGAATTACGGAGACATGAATTGTAAGGGACACCTCAGGATATTTTTTTAGAAAGTGCATCTTTTCCTGAACTAGAAGAGAAAAGGGGGAAAAAGGGTCAAAAAATCACATGCTGTTGTTGTTAAAAAATCTACGTTGTCTAAACTTCTGAAACATATCAAGTCATGACTTTCACATAAAAGACACTTAAAGGACTAGAGGCATTATCTAACAAGGACTGCAGAGTCCTTTTCTTAGTAATACAGTCAATATTTAGGTGACCATTGTGTAGATTAATATATCTTAGTTTTTTTGTTTTTTTATTTCTTTTGTATACGGGTCACCACTAGATATTTTTAAGTATATTACCTAGATATTATTCTCTTTTACTGCTTGCCTCATTATGCCTGTAATGACCAGGGGTAGAGCGAATAACAAGTTGCCTGTAAAATCCTTGAGGAGGAAAAATATGATTTCTAAAAGTAACAAGGGGGGGTTAAGAGCAATGGGACAAGGAATACAAGCAGGCTCCTTGGGTGATCTGGAAACTATGAATAAAGCAACCAAATGCACGATAATAGATAGAGAACCTGTAGGTTTTGGAAACACTGTATATCTTGTTACTCAGAAGCTGGCTAAGAATGCCAGTTTTTCTATTAAAGAAGGTAATGCAGGCTTAATTAAAAATTAATCAACTGATGAATCTATGAAGGAAGCAACCATATTGACACAGCCTACTGTTTTGGATTTCTGGAAGAGCAGGGTTCCCAAGTCAAATCAGGAAGTTAGAAAAGACCAGGTGGACCAGATAACCAGAAAGAGATCTCCTTCTCAGGAGCAAGCAGAGAAAGAAGAACCTATGAGTTATCCTGAAAAGAGCAGTAGGGCTGATCAGGAACCTCAGATGTCCCTGGAGCTCAATTTTGGTCATTTACATAACTCTAGAGAAATTGAACAGGTAAAGGTAGAAGTTAATAACATGGTGGCAAACTTATAAGAAACCATTCAAGCCAATACTAAATTAGAAGAGAAAATTAAGGAACTTCACAGAGTTAAAATGACCTTATTAGATAATTGCAGTTCCCCTTTCCTGGTGACTCAAGAGAATGAGAGAACCAGAAATATGTGGGATTTTCAAGAAAAGACATCCCCTGAAATATCGTGGTCCTCGAATGAAATGATGCAATTTATGAGCCTCATAAAGGACGACACACCACCGTTACAAAACTTAACTAGGGACTGTGTGAGGGCACTCAGAGACCCATTATTGGCCAATTCCATGATCTATAAACAATTGATTAATATCTCTCACAATCTTTCCTTTGTTAAAGGAATTTGCATTGAAAATAAAAGGAAATTGGATTGGTTATATGACAAGATGTAGAATAAAGATCGGGAAGGAGAACGCATCAGACAAAATGATTTAGATAAGATAGGTATAGATACTATAGATACTGAGTTGTTGGACCTAGATACAGAATTGAAGGCTGAAGCCTATTTCAATTTAAAACAGGTGCAGTCAAGGAACAATCTTGATAATGACGTCACAGGGAAACTAATAATGCTACCAGATGGATTCGAACAAAGTACCAGTGTCATAGAGGAATAAGATTAAGGAATCCTGTGATCTGGAAAAAGGGAGTAGAGCAAAGAGAAAGAGAACAAGGACATAAAGAATTAAGAGTTAACAAAAAAAGGAAGAAATTAAAAATTCAGAGCATTGTGGTTTCAGATGGAGAATTATTAGAACCCCCCATATGAGATGAAAGCTTGCTTGGTAAATTGGGAATAGACTATGATATTAAATCAAAAGTGGGAGGAAACCTATTAACAAAAGAACCAGAACACAATAAGACAACACCTACAGAGAAAAGGAAGATAATAGAGGGAAACTCAGAGGTAGGGAAGGAAAATATACCAAAGAGGTACAAGAAAAAAAAACATAAAAAAAAAAAAGATAATAAAGGAAATAATAGAGGAAAACAAAAGACAAAAGGAACCCCAGTTCAAGAGTCAGTAACATTAACTAAAAAGAGAATTGTTAGCTATTGTGTAATAACGAACTAAACAAAGAAGAAAAAAAAAGAACTGGTTAGAATTTGAAAATGATTGGATGGATCTGGAGGCACAGAAGAACTTGGAGTGTTTTTTACATAGAACCTTGGAATCTGACTTTGTTCTACCCTTGCATAAAGTTTCTATTATGCCAAATGAAACCGAAGAGAAACTAAATGAAAGTTTAAAACAACTTATAGGACTCACTTTGAATAACAAGACTGACAATGACATATTAATGTCTAAATTTAGTATTATTAGACCTTTAACAGACACAAAAATTGCTTTTTTACTTTCAGATCAGTACTTTGTACTCAAGGCTATAGAAAATCAAAAAACTGGACTAAGGGAAGTGGGATTGGAGATTGACAGGGTGACTGAAATTAAAGCATTATTCCCAGAATTTTACAAAAATAATTATAATAGGTCTGATCAAAAAACGGATTTGGTAATATCAATTTTTGGTTTAAATAGCTTCCTACATGAAACTAAAAATAATCTTAGGGCAAAGGTCATTGACTTA
Organism: Neoceratodus forsteri; assembly: GCA_016271365.2. NCBI lineage: Eukaryota > Metazoa > Chordata > Ceratodontiformes > Ceratodontidae > Neoceratodus > Neoceratodus forsteri. Next base: position 42,512,855 of record JADMNL010000027.1, read on the forward strand.
TTGCAGAATTTAACTAGAAAGAGCAAGATGTCCCACTTGGTGAAGTATGTTAAGAGACATGAGGATGGGGGACAAATTTCGCTAGGAGTCAAAAATGAGAAGGATTACATATATATGCCCTCTAAATCTGAAATCTTGGATACAGTAGAAATTTATCTACATGGAGAATATGAGAAAAAAGGTAGGAAGGATGAATCAGCCGTAGGAAATGAATATTGGATAAATATGGTGAAGACAGCAAATCATTACAAAATACTGCAAGATTTGGAAGATTGACATGACCCAGAGGGTACTGATAATTCAGGAAAAGATGTGAAATTTGAGGATTATAATATGTTATCATGGAATGTAGCAGGTCTAAAGAATAAATTAGCTGACCCTTCTTTAATTCAATACCTGTTACAATTTACATGAATTTGTCTTCAGGAAACATGGTCCAAGAAAGAGTTAATATTAAATGGCTATAAAAGCTTTCATAAACAAGCAAATAGCTCCAAAAAATATGGAAGATTATCAGGGGGTTTAAGTACATGCTGTAAAATATTGAACAATGTGGTTTATACCAAAATCAATATAGATTCGGAACATATTCTACCCATAAGAATGGTAGTAAACTCATCAAGTTACATACTTATTAATGTTTATTTTCCGCCGAAAGGATCTAAGTATTCTGAGGAAAGTGACTTGGAGAAACTATCAGTGGTAGTATAATGTTGCCAGACATCAGATCCTTCCTGCAAGTTTATAATAGTAGGAGATTTTAATGCACGGGTTGGACATAGTCAGGAAATGCCTGGTGACCTGGCTTGGGCATGTGCAGCTTTGAACCCAAACCTAGTCAATTTGACTAGGAAGAGTAGAGCTCAAAAGCAATGCAGAAGAGGTTCTAGATTGATTCAACAATTGGGGGAAAAAACACTCATTTTGATTAATGGGAGAACAAGGGGAGACAAAGAAGGTGCATTTACTTATATGGGAATTAAGGATCCTCAATATTGGACTTATGTTGGATCTCAGTGGAACTGATTCCAGCTCTGGGGGACCTTAGAGTAAGAATGAAAACAGAGAGTAAACATTGCCCATTGGGAAATTAATATAGATTGATGGATACATATAATAACCCAGAGAAAAGGGGAATCAGGATTGGTAAGGACAAGGAAAGGGATTAAATGGGACTTATTGTCAGATTTCAAATCAATCCATCTACTGGAAGACCTTGGAATTAGAGAGGAACTATCAGACTTAACTCAATGCAAATATACAGTAGAATTTATTACTAAAGTTAGTGAAATTATTAAATTAATATCATACTTTATAATGGGATTCAAGACAATTAAAGTAAAGAAAGGGTGCAAATGGTTCGATAAAGAATGTATGAATTACAAAAAGTCTTTAAATAACTGTGCAAGAAAGATGCATAAACACCCTACTAAAGATAAAATAGAATTGAATAAAAAAAGAAAAAATTGTAAGAGGGTCTTGAATGAGAAAAGAAGAAAATGTAGAATTAAATTATGGAGTCAATTTGAAAAAATAACCTATGAGAATGATAACAAAAAATTCTGGCAGATGGTTTTAAAGGGATGGGATAGAATATCAGAAGAACTCGAGGCCCACATAGATCCATTAACCTGGGGAAAACGTTTCAAAGATATGTTTTACACACAGGAGGATGATTTCCCGAAAGGAAAAGAAGAATGGTCCATCCTAGTTTTTTAAATCACTCAAGAAGATATCTTTCGAGCAATAAGTGAAGTTAAGAGGCATAAAGCCCCGGGGCCCGACGGGTTCCTGATGGGTATTTTCATGGATGATCCGATTTTCTGGGTACCGGTTCTTTATGGTCTGTTCACCTCTGTTATAAATACCGGAATGATACCAGACTCCTGGAGGAGGAATATAAGTGTTCCTATCTTCAAGAAAGGAGAACGTAGAGACCCCAGTAATTATAGACCAATTAGTTTACTGGATAATTCCCAAAAGATATTTACAAGAATAATACTTAACAGTATAATGAAATGGACAACTCAGGAGAACATTTTGGATGAAGCACAAGTTATGTAGATTAAGATGCAGGAATAAGGATATTGAGTATGTGACATCATTCTACTACCTCGGTATTGTATTTACATAAATCTTTATTGGAAAGAACACTGTAATTTAGTGATGGTCAGACTATACAGAGTTCTTCCCTTGTTTGAAAGGTTCAATTATAAATTTGGAGGCCAATCAGTAAGGGGATTAATGAGAGTAATAAATGCTAAAGTGCATTCCCAGATTTTATATGGGTTGGAGATCTAGGGAATTAGGAAAATAGACCAGCTAGAGAAACTAACTAATAAATTCTATAAACAATTGCTGGCTCTTCCAAATAGTGCGGCCTCTTACTTAGTGAGATTGGAACTTGGTCAATTACCAATCAAATGCTGGTCAGAAATCAGAGCAGTTAATTACTGGTTTAAAGCATATACTATGCAAGAGGAATATCTTCCCAGGATATGCATAGAGGATACGTTATCATATACATCTAAGGGTTTCACCTTCCCAAGTGTTGTCATTTTGGAAAGAATGATAAAACCATACGGGCAGCTGGAATTATTAACTAAAAGTAATGGTATTCGACAGGAAGATCTAAAAGTAATCATAAAAGCCAGCATAAAAGATATTTATCTGTAGAAAGAAATTGCACTGGCAAAAATTATAAATACAGTGCATGGTTAGCAGACAATACAAGAAATCAACAGAGAATGACACAATATCTGCACTTAAAAAATCCTATTAATAGGAGAGCTTTCACAAGATTCAGATTTGGGTTTGTTGATAGCAATATTTTAAGGAAACTATATGGGATAGGTAATACGAAAATGTGTGTATGTGGGAAGGAAGAAGACTCCTCAATGTATCTCCTACTATTCTACCCACTGTATAAATTTCAAAGATGTTTATATATAGAAGAAATATTATCAAATCTAAATATGGAACCAAAGTACCAGTTTAATTACCTTTTTAAAACATGCAATACATTTCATTTACAGAGAAGATCTAGATTTTGAAGGATAACTGAATATAAAAAATTACACATCAACAAAAAAGACAAAACTGTTTGAAAAAACACGCATAATGGCTTAACACTAGTACTTATGAAATGTGATGTTTTCCTTTGAAAACTTGATTTTTTCATACAATGAATGTTTTAAATGTGAGATTCTGTTTTAATTTTTGTAATATGATGCTCTGATGTTGTAAAAACAATTTTAATTTTGTTAACAACAATAAGAAATACTACTACTACTACTACTACCTTCATCCACTTCTCTTTTTTGCACAAAAAGCTGGAGCCTTGAAAAACCGCAAACAGAATTTGGATTGGCAGTATAATATTAAATGTTTGATTAGTGATTCAATTAATTAAAAGTTAAATGTTTTAATTACACTTAAATATTATATACTGCCGGCCCAGTGGCGCTGAGGGTTGAGGCGCTGGATGCCACACCTCACGCCACGCCGGCGACCCGCGTTTGGGAACAAGCTTGGGTCATCGGGGGTCAGCAGGGGAGGGAGGAGATCGAGCGTCCAGAGGACCGCTCTCTCCTTCTGGGGATGGCTCTAGGGGATGCGTCGTACAGGTGCGACCTCTGGTGGAGACCAGAGGAATGCCGAGTCTACGTAGTTACGCATTGCAAGGGGGCGGTGCTGAGGCGGGCATCGGCAATAGTGCCACTGACGCCATTGCACGACCGAGCATCGGGGGAAACCGGAGGAAAAAATGGAAATACCCTGCCCTTGGGGATAGGCGACGGCACCACCTACTATCAGCCACACTCCAGAGGCCGGACCATCTCCTGTCCTGGGCCGAGCCCAGCCCGGCCCAAATTGTAGATAGAGCGCCCTGGGCAGATAGGGCAGCCCTTCTTCGGGGGGCTCAAAGCCGAGGGGATAGCCGGACTGGTGCCAGGATGCAGGGGGGAGTTTCAGGCTGGGAGGTAGAGTTGGGGGTACGGTGGATGCCTGAGAGTTCCCCGTAGTGGCAGTGAAGAAATAGAGTAAAAAAAAATATATTATATACTGCTTTTACCACTGTTTTTAAGTGTTATGTAGTAAAGGAATTCTTGCTCATTTAAAGCTCTGACACTACAGACCTGTTTAGATTTTTTGTAGCACTGTTTATTTGTTTCTGAGCCTTTCTATGGATGCACCTTGTCTGTAGTCAGAATGGAGTTTCTATTAATTAATTAGTAACACCAGTGTAAATGTGGAATTGAGTGAGTCTGTGATGTATTTAAACAGTTGCCTTTTCCCTGCCTACCACACCCCCTGAAAGGGTTAGTTCCCGAAGCGCCGGGGCGATTGGTAGTGTGGCCGATCCAGGCACAATACTGTAATCTAATAAGCATTAAAGCTTTTTTGAACTGTCTTTCGGTATTGTTTGCCTTGATTTAATTTTCAGGGAGTGCAGCTGATATTTTGTGTTCAAGTCTGTGGTAATAGTGTAGGTAGGGAGAAATGGGCAGACTGGATGGGCCATGTGGTCCTTATCTGCTGTCAAATCCTATGTTTCTAGTGGGATCCCTGACCTGCTGTGCCAACATGCAATTCTGCAAGACATCAAGCAGGGTCTGGCTTCTAGCATTCCTGGCAGCTAGGATGTCCCAGTTGATGTCTTGCAGGTTGAGATCTCCCACTATTACAATCTCCCCTTCCTTTGCAGCCTCCCTCCGTACTTCAGCACCCAGTTCCTTATCTTTGTCTTCTCCCTGCCCTGGTGGGCTGTAAATTACCCCATGCGAGTCTTCCTAATTGACAACTCTGAGAGCTGAACCCACTGTGATTCTACCTCCCCCACCCAACGGTAGCATCTACTACTGCCTTTATCCCTACTCTGATGTAGATGGCCACCTTTCCACCTCTACCAGTCTCTCTATCATGCCTATATAAGGTGTAGCCTAGAATCTCTATGTCCCAATTGTTGTTCACACTGGCCCAAGTTTCTGTAATGGCCACTGTTAATATTGTTTATTGATATATTTTTTTTCCCAGTTTGTACCTGACATCCTCTCTTCTCCCACTGTGGCTCCCTTCTCTGGATCGTCTGGATCTGCTGGCAAGTCCATTAATTGGGATGTCTCCTTGCTGCTGTCTCATCTACTTATGTGGTAAGGCCTCCAGGGGCAGTTCAAGAAGAGAATGAATCCAGTACGCTGAATGATACACTACAACACCAATTTGAGGCCAGATCCGATCATACTGACTTGATGTTAAGAGTGGGAGGGTGACAGAAGGAGGGAGGGAGGGTGGCTATGGAAAAATGACTCCCTGCCCCCCCATAAGTGGCACAAATCTCCGAACAATGTTGCCTCAAAGGTAGGCAGCTTCTTTTCTCTTAATTTTTTTTTCACATAATGAAGTTCCTTTTTCTGTATATTTACTCTTCTAATTCCATGCTTCCATAGATCACCACTCTGGTGAAATTTAACAGTAAATTAAAATGTAAGGAAAAAAAAAAACATTAAAGTTCCTGGCTGGATTGAAGCCTGGTCTCTTGCTAAAAATGCAAAACAGTAAGATCCCCTGCCTGGAAACAAATCTCTAGTCTGTCACTGGATGGACCAATGGTTATTTTCTACTGTCACTGTCTAGGTGTCTTGCTTGGCAGCCTGATGACGTACTGGTTGTGTCACCAGGCTGCACTGAGGAGAATGGCAGCTCCAGTGGTGTAGAAGTTAAAGCCGTAGTACAATGAAATGTTTTTTCCCAAAAAGTTAAGTTTTAGCTACAATTGATAAAAAATACTAGCATACCAATAAGATCTACTTTTCTAGGTAGTGTGCCTCCTATGCAGTGCACCATGAGTTTTGTTTTTTTTTTTTGTTAATTTTCCTTCCAGGTCTACAATGCTGTTTCTAAGCAAAATGTTGTGGCTGTTGTTTTTTTTCTTGAGATAAAATTAAATTAACCCTTATGCTGCTGACAGAACTAGAACATATAGGAATTCTGGACTGATATATCAGTCTGCTGCACAGCAAGGGTTAAAACATGCATAAAATACTCAAATTTTGATGGAATCATTAATATAAGCTCTTATTTTTTTGTGTGCTGGTCTCGCTGTCCTCACTGGGCTAAGTTCAGTCACGGTGGACTGTACTTAGCCCCTGGAGAAGAGCAGACTCCGAAAACACCTGATTGGACATTATAAAATCACTAACATGCACTGAAGGCTACTGAATCTCCCACTGCTGCCTATTGCTCTGATGTCAGCTGCAGGGGATTCTGGGATTTCTAGTAATAGAAGATGTCAGCCTAGAACTAAGCAAAATTAGTCTGATACAATCTACTCTGCTATGGTAAACAATAAGTAACCAAAATGTCCATGCACACAAACGGAACACTAGGGCCAGCCCCACACCTGCATGTGGGGGTTCTTCGTGCTGACTGTCCCCCTTTAAGTCACACACCTAGGCAGCGGGCAATCCAAGCTACGTGGGGTGGGTTTGATCCAGGGCAGCTCCTTAAAGATGAAATATAAGAAAAACAACTTACCTACCTCAAAGGAACTCTGGTTGGAGATTTGTGCCATTAGTCAGTCTCCTGTCTGTTTCCTCCTACAGGATAAACATGAATGCTATGTGTGTGGCTGTCACAGAGGCCTATGATCACTTTAATTACAAATTGCTGGTTGCTTATAATAAAGACAATCAACTATAGTTAGGGTTGAGTACTCCATTTAAGGTTAAATCTAAAATTTGGCAGCTTAATAACTTTGCCATCCTATGACGGATTTGCCTGAAATTTGGAATGCACAGTTTGGTACCATAGATCTCTGGATCTGCCAAGTTTCGTTATAGTCGGATATGCGGTTGTGGAGCTACAGAGCACCGAAAAACGCACAAATTATGCATTTTTGTGCATTCTTTGCTCGCGCTTACAGGTTGCATGGTCTGTGCGACTGGTCCAAATCCTTCAGGCAACATGCAGCTAGGGTCCCTGATGTGCCTTTTGAAGATTTCGTGAAAAAATACTAAACAGCTCAAAAATTATTCAAAAAACAAGTTTCCCATTATAGTCAATGGGAAAAGTTAACAAAAAGTTTGAAAGTGTCACAAATCCAGTTTTTAGTGTCACAAATGACCCCAGTAGTGTCACAAGTCCACCATCTTGTTTTCAGTTGGTGGTCACATAAATGCTTGGCATTTAAATTTGGGACCCTCTAGGGACACAAGTCTCACTTTGTGCACATAGTCAAGTCCTGAGGATGCTGGCCATGTCTTTTTTTGGGGGGGTTTAACACCCTAGAAATATGTTTTTAAAATTTTTGTAAACAGTAGTGTTGCAAAGTAGTGTTGCACATTTGACACTTTCGTGATTTTTTTTGCAAAAGTGTCGCAAATCACAACACTACTTTGCGACACTATCAAAACTAGCCAGGAAAGTCATAAATAATATGAGATTTTATTTTTTTTCTACGCCGTATGGTTCCTGAGATATAAGCAATTTAGTATTCCAAGTGTTCATTTTCTGCTCCGTGGGCCATTATTATGCATACATTCTTTGTATTCACTGTGCTTCTGAATGCACCTTTTTGGGAAAAAAGTGTGTGCATTTGCGTTACTGTTACAGTCAGTGTTTCCATTTGCATTTCCATTACTGTTTGCGTTAGCTTTTCCATTTACGTCACCATGTGCATTACCCTTTGCATTAGCGTTTGCGTTTGCGTTACTGTTACCATTTGCATTTCCATTACTGTTTTTGTTTGCATTTCCTTTTGCGTCACTGCGTGCATTACCATTTGCATTTCCGTTTGTGTTTCCTTTAGCGTCATCGTTGGTGTTACCATAAGCGTTTGGGTTTCCAATTGCATTACCATTACTGTTTGCATGTTCATCACTGTTTGCATTTGCATTTCTGTTCGCCTTAGCATTTGCGTTTTTGGTAGCATTTCCATTGTCGATTGAGTTACTGTTTCCTTCTGCGTTGCTGTTGCCGTTACTGTTTGCATTTGTCTTACCGTTTGCATTTTCGTTACCATTTGCATTTCTATTGCAGTGAGCATTTGCGTCACCATTTGCATTACCATTTCTGTTTTCATTAACGTTTGCATTTGTGTTTCTCTTACCGTTTGTGTTATCGTTTATATCTGCGTCACCATGTGCATTACCGTTTGCACTTGCATTTGCGTTACAGTTAGCGTTACTATTTTATTTTACCTGTTTCCATCACCATTTACGTTAACATTACCATTTGTGTTTTTGCATTTGCATAGTGCAGTGCAAAACGTTGTTTTTGCTATTTTTCTGCACTGTCTTCCGTGACACATAGCACAGCCAGTGTGTGGTTGATTGGTCTGAAACTTGGCAGGTAGAAAGACCTTCGTTCAAGGAACATGACAGTTTTGTTTGGTGAAAACATGTTGTTCTGTTGTAGAGTTATGGCCATTTGAAGTTGCCCTGCTTGCAGTCTGCCATTTTAGTGCATTTTTGGCCGCAATTTCCAACATGTGTTGGAAGACTTCTTAAAGCTACAGAAACATAAACACTGAATATCTCTGAAATGGTTTGGTCTTTTCACATGAAATTTGGAAGGTGTTGAGTGCATATCTTGGAGATGTGAATTATACTGTTTACATGTTTTAAAAATAATTCACTGCGGACATACTGTGTGATGCATTTAACATTTTGCGCATAGCGTTCTGCATGGTGCTACTGCCTTTAAATATATAGAGTAGGTATCCGTAGTGGCTCAGAGGTGCCTTGCAGTGGTTTTGTGTCTAAAACATTAACAGATGCGTAATTATGCCACTCCGACAAATGAAAATTTAGTTAATTATGCTTCAATAACTTCTGAACCGTGTGTCCGATTTGCCTGGCATTTGGAACGTACAAAGATTTACAATTCATCTTTTATTGTGCCAATTTTAGGGTCACTGGAACTTAGTTGCTGAATTGTGTGGGTCCCGAACTCCCACCATCACATTCTGTTCACTATTTATAGTGCACATTCTCAAAAAGAAGGGAAATTCATGGCAAAAAACTCTGTTTAATGCATCAGATAGGGTTGTTTCACAGTGACAAAAGTGAGGAAATTCAGTGTTAGGGTTGCCACCCCTTGCACCCCACGCCCACCCCGTCCCCACCTACAGGCATGGGGGTGTGTGTTGGGGTTGCCGGTCCTAACTCTCACCCCATTCTCCTACACTGCACCGCCTCAGCTTATTAGACATGGGATGGGGTGAGTTAGGACTGATGACCGCACGCCCGTTATACTGTTGATGTGGGACGGAGTGGACATGAGTGCAGGGTGGCAACCCTAACACCAAATTTCCTCGCTTTTGTTGGTGTGGAACAACCCTAACTGATGAATTAAACTGAGTTTTTGCCATGAATATATATATGTAATGCCTCACAGTACAGTACCACAATACCGTGCGAATGTGTGAAATATTCAGAAGAAATGCTTTGGTTAGGTCAAGTTCAAGTTTATTTTACAAGGAAAGGACTCCATTAGGTGTGCTCATGTGCACTGTATTTTTTGAATGAAGCAGAAAATAAATCATATTACATCAGGTAAATGAAAAATGGTTCTCCTTGGGTGCAACAAAATAGTATCTATCATTCAAAAACAATGACCCACTGATGTTGATGGAAAACATGCTGCACAGCTGCCCTCTAGTGGTTGAATGTATATTGCAGCCATGTGTGGCGTGGCAGTAGCTAGGCTGCAACCCTGATCAGAAGGAGGTTTGCCTTGATCAAATGCAGCAAAAGAAGAGCAGCCAGGGTGCCTGTCAAGCTACACACGCACACACTGGAAAACCCTGAAGAGATTTGAGGAAATTGCTCATAAAAAAAACCTGACAAATGGAATTCAAAGGACAATAACTACAGTATGGGGAACATGGTTCTCAAAGGGCACTGCACCCTACCTTATTTATTTGTTTGTTTGTTTGATAACCTGGTAGGTACGCTGGTCCAGGGGACTGTTTTCAGTAATGACCCGGGACATCTAGATGGCACATAATCGACACACAGTACATTAGGATCAGCACAGTAATGAAGGAGGTGCAAACAGTCGTCAAGAGTAGAAAAATAACAATTTATACAAATAGAGACCAAAGTGAACAAAAGTCAAAAATCGACACTTGGTTACATACATAATAGTGTGGCTCAAAGAAAAATGAATAATGAAACTATTACCTTGGATAGATTGCTTAGAGACAAGTGCAGTGGGTGGAGGCACAGTGACCCATCCCATGTCAGTTAGGGCACTTACAAATCGTGGTGGCTAAAATGACACTTTAATAATGGGATCTGAAGAGGCTGGAAGTTCCTAATGAGTGAAGTGTGGCAAGTGAGATATTCCAGAGTCTGGGGGGGGGGCAGCGATGGAGAAGCTCACTGACCCATCTCAATTGCAGTCAAGGGGTGGTCAAGGAGATGTTGAGAGGAGGACCTCACTTCACGCAGGACAACCCTAAAACTGGAGTTTGGTTAGAGAGAAGTTAACCTCATCACTAAGGGACTTATCAATAAAGATACCCATAAGGTTATTATGGTGGTCCTGCAGAGACATCCAGCCAAGCATTGAGTAGATACTGTTAAAGGCGGTACTGAGTTGTGAGAGGTACCGACTGGAAGTCTGGGTAAAAATACGGAAGCAGTAATCCAGAAGGGGTAGAAATGTTCCTTAAGCAATGGCCAGGCATACCTCAGGGGTCATGAGATGCTTTAGGTGAAAGCAGGCACCCATTTTCTCGTTCACATGCTTGTCTACTTGCCCAATGTGATCCGTGAAGATTAGAAAGGGATCAAGGGTGACGCCCAGGAATCTGAAAGTACTGACTTGTTTGAGGGGGGACCCATGTGGAGCCAGAATGTTCAGGGTGTTGTGCACGGTATGCCTCCCACACAGCAATGCTTCTACAGTGACATACATTGATGCCGACAACATCGACATGTCACCGTAGAAGTACACCCAGGACCTGGCAATACTTTCCCCCATCCTGCTCCCCCTTCCCGAACCAACTCCGACTTGGAGTTGAAATTTAATAGTATGAGGGGTGCAGGGGGTTTGAGAAAACACTGTTTGATGTGTGCAGCTCCTTGCCGACTGCAAATCACGGTCGACATGGAGCCTGTCGCTGTCTTTGTGCACTACAGTTTCGACTCAGAAAGCATTGGTTTCATCTCCGTGGTACTAACGAGAAGTTTGTTTGATGCAAACCACTTTTGAACAGCCCCCAAATCCTTGGATAGGGACAGGGATAAATTAATTTGGCTTTTATCACTCCTGTAAAGAACAAGATCATCCACATTTATTTATTTGAATTTTGATGACCGGGTAGGCCCACTGAGATACGCATATCCCTTTTTCGGGGGTGACTCAGGCGAATGCATTTCCAGTAATTTAGGAATAACTGTGAAACAGGATGAGAGTTACAGAGAATACTAACTTCAGACTGACATTTGCTGACAGACAGTTCATCAGAGCCACAGTCAAATTATTTCACACAGAACTAGGGTTGCTATTACGAAACAATTAATGAAATCGATTGTATACATACATACATACATACATAACATACATAGATACATAGAATTATCATGAACCAAGTAATTGCAGTTGTAAACAAAGTATTTACCGTGAGATAAATTAAACTGAAAGATAACATGATGGCAGTGGAGCAGGAGGAAGAGGAAGTGTAGGTTTGGTAGAGGAGGGACAAGAGTCAGAGGGTGGATTTAGAAGCAGGAGCATATGGGTGGGGGAAGAAGAGTTCTTTAAAGCATTTTTTTGAATTGGGGAAGACATAGAAATACTGTATAGAAACATAGAAACTGTTGGCAGATAAGGACTGCTAGACCCATCCAGTCTGCCTGTGGGCCCTATACATTGTATGTGGCCACTGGCCCTATGTGATCAATGGGTTTTCATCACTCCCTCCCCTCTCAAGCTTCCCTTGTGCCTGACCCAGGCATGCTTAAACTCCACCACTGTGCCTTCCCCCACTACCTCCTGTGGCAGACTATTCCAAGCGTCGACTACCCTTGCTGTGTAGAAAAACCTCCTTGCATTACCTCTTAATCTACCCCCTTCCAATTTCATATTGTGCCTCCTTGTTCTAGTACTTTTTCTACATTGGAAAAGGTCTCCCACCTGCATCTTGTTTATGCCCTTGAGGTACTTGAAAGTTTCAATCATGTCCACCCCCACCGCTGTCTCCTCTCCTCCAGTGAGTACTTATTGAGGTCCCTTAGTCTCTCCTCATATGTTTTGTGGTGCATGCCTTGCACCATCTTTGTTGCCTTCTCTGGATAGTCTCCACCTTATCTATGTCCTTGCATAAGTGTGGCCTTCAGAACTGCATGCAGTAGTCCAGGTGAGGCCTTACCAATGTCATATTCAATGGCATCACCACCTCCCACCCCCTGCTAGTGATACCCCTGCCTTTACACCCCAGCACACCACTGGCCATCCCTGCCACATTTGTGCACTGCTTTGATACCTTAAGGTCATCAGAGATGATAACCCCTAGGTCCCTTTCCTCTTTGGTGACAGTCAGCTCCTCCCCTTCCCTCCCCTTCCCAACCTGTAGCTCTCCCCAGGCTTCTCTCTACCAGGTGCATTATTTTGTACTTCTTTGCTATGAACTTCAGTTGCCACATCTCCGACAATCTTTCAAACTTCTCCAGGTTCCTTTTCATTTTCTGCACCCCTTCTGGAGTACCCACCCTGTTGCAGATCTTGGTGTCATCTGCAAACAAGCAGACCTTTCCTTCCAGCCTCTCTGCAATGTTGCTAATAAAGACATTGAACAGGACTGGTCCTAATACTGATCCCTGTGGTACCCCACTGGTCACCCCCCATCCCGAGATTGTACCCCATTTACCACTACCCTCTGTCTCCTGTCTGTTAAGCAGTTCCTAACCCAGTTCACCACCTTGTCTCCCATGCCTAGACTACCCATCTTATTAATCAGCCTTCTGTGTGGGATGGTGTCGAAGGCTTTGCTGAAATCTAGGTAGGCGACATCTACCACCCCTCCCTGATTTATTTCCCGAGTCCCCCCATCAAAAAAATCTATTAGATTAATTTGACATGACTTTCCTGCTGTGAATCCGCATTGTCTCAGATCCTCAGCACCGCTGGATTCCATATGTGCCACTATCCTTTCTTTCAGCAGTGTCTCCATGATCTTTCCCACCACTGAGGTGAGTCTGACTGGCTTGTAGTTCCCCACCTCCTCCCTACTGCCGCTTTTGTGCAGTGGCACTACATATGACCCCCTCCAGTCCTCTGGAACGACACCCGTGTTGAGTGACTCTGTGAACAGGGCCACCAGAGGTGCTGCTAATTCCCTTTGCACCTCTTTAATATCCTCGGGTGGATGCCGTCTGGCTCCATGGCCTTAGCCACCTTCAGCTTTGTGAGTTCTTCCAGAATTCTTTCCACTGTGAATGGATTGTTGTCAACTTCTCCACACACACACACCCCCCCCCCCACCTCACTGCCTCTGCAGCCCAACTGTGGTCCTTGACTTTCCCCCTCCTTAGTGAATACTGAGTAGAAGTATTTGTTCCGTATTTCTGCCTTGTCCAGATCCCCTCCTTACACTCTCCCTTCTCCCGGTGAGCCTCACAACCCCCCATTTTTCTCCTTTCACTGATGTACCTATAAAATGCCTTATCCCTTTGTTTTCAGACCGTACTAAGCCCTCTTCTGTCTGTGCCTTCGCTCTCTTAACAGCATTCCCTTCTTCACTTAGACATTTGTAGCCTGCTTGGCTAGTAGCAGGTCAAGGGGCCTGAGTTCTGAAACGGGTGCCTCCACCCAGAGGTCAGGGTTGGTAGTGGTAAAGCTAACCTGGGCACAGCCCTCCGGGACACTGTAACCCCCCTCTTTCCTTACTAGTGGCCGGAACAATACAGAATAATCACTTTCACCATACCTCTGATACACCACACAGGTACCCACACTGTTTGCGTTTACCACCAGGGCTTTCCTCTGGCCTGGCCCTGGGGACCCCCTGTAAAACAAGGTTATACACAGCAAATAACAGCAGTACAGTACTCTTGCACAAATTGGAACCTCAGTCAGGGTAAATGCAAAAAAAGTTAGATCTGATTTATTTAAGGGACTTGAACAAGGGAGGGGCGTAATCAGGTTAATTTGCTTAAAGGCTGTACCAATCAAACAGTTATGCATGCACTTCAGGGTCCATAAACAGTCACACACTCTGGGTACCCAGATGGAGAATGGTGGGCTAGCCAGGAACATTGCAGCTGGTTGGGGTCCTGTGATGGAAGAAAACAACATGCACAACACACACACTATTTGTAATCCGGAGCCAGAGGGCTCAGTTCATGAAAAGAAAACAACAAGACAATCAGATGACATACTTTTAGATTAGGCTGTTGTTGCAGGGAGCTACCCTGATGATTACTCACGATACCCAAGACTGGATACAGGCTGGACGAAAATCGAGACAGCAGGTGGTTAATCTGGAGTGCCAGGAGAAGCAGGGCCCATACAAATCGCAGAGGCATCATTCCTGTTCAAGCGTGGAGCAGGGGGGCTGATCCTTAGGCAGGTCTCTCGTTGATGGCTTCCTCTGTGCAGCGGGTTGTCTGGCTGGGCCAGTGTGGCAAGGACCTGGCCAAATGGAGACAAATTCGAATACAGTCCATTTGGGGCTGGATACAGCTTTCAGCAGGCAGAACACAGTTCACACAGTGGAGAACCAACTTACAACCCACTAACAACTCTCAGCACATTTACACGTAAGGAAATTCTACTGTACCAGGCAGACTGCTCTCCGGTCATGATTGCAAAGTCTCTGCACAAACCGGGGATTCAAAAGCAGCTGGAAATCCTGACAGGCCAATCGCATTCAGCAAAATCTTTGGTCTTCTTCAGGAATGAGCCTGGTAAAAAATCAGTGGCTTACTTCGTTCTCACAAACTTAGATTTAGTCTGAAATAATTCTCTTCTCTCCCTCTCAGGGGCAGGAGGAAGACATGCAGGCCACAACGCAGGTCTTTCACAGTTCTCCCATGCAAAACTACACAGAACTCTTGCCCAAATCACTTGAGCTGTTACTTCTTCACTTCTCAATCCAGAACTAACTGAAAATTGCAAGCAGTCTTGGAAATCCGCAGAGATCCAAAAGGTTCAGTTGTCTGATCTGTCTGTCAGTCACAACAAAGGCTCCCCCTTCAGGTGCAAAAAAGGCGCCAAAAGACCAAAACTACAATTCCTACAGATTTTGACTCCAGAAAGCTCCTGTAGTCCGGCTCCATTTTAGGTCCCAACAGAACTGATTGGTCCAATCGCAGTCCAAGACAAAAGATAGTGGAGATAAACAAAACAGTCCTTGCTGCTAAGAAGGCAGGTTAGACAAACTACATTATCATAATCACTCTAAATGATTTTCAGCAAATAGTTACATCTTTCAACAGAGCTCCCTCTCAGATTACTTATGACTGCAATCCAGGCAGCTCTTAAAGAGACAGTGCACAGAGGCTATACAGGCACTCTCTGGCAATCATATTTAAACTGCTAAAATGCAGGACACCAGCCTGGCAGCAAGCATTTAGGCAAGCTCGAGGAAGACTTTTCGGGAACCCCCATTTGTAGGGGGGTTACACCTTCAAGGTACACCTCCCTATCCTCCTCCCTTTAGCTCCCCTTATATTTACTGCAACTCAGCATTTTAGCCCTGACTTTGTCCCCCACCTCTTTGGAGAACCATAGTGGTTTCCTTCTTCTTTTTCCTTTGGCCACTATCCTAACGCACTGGTTTGTTATATCCACTATGGCTCCTTTCAATTTCTTCCATTGTTCTTTCAATCCGTCTATTACCCCTCCCATCCCCAGGACTGCTTGTGTACATCTACCCATTTCAGTGACATGCACCCTCCTGAAATCTAATACTCTTGCCCTTGTGTGGCTTAACTGAGTCCATGTCTCCATGCTGAACCACACCATGCGGTGGTCACTGGACCCCAGCTGCCCTTCTACCTGTATTTCTTTTACTCTTTTCCCATTGGTCCATACCAGGTCCAGAATTGACTTGTTCCTGGTTGGCTCATGCACCAGCTGCCTGATTCCAACCCCCTGTAGGGATTCCAGGATGGCTGTGATTCTGGCTGAAGCAGCCACCCGGGTGGCCCAATCCATGTCCAGCATATTGAAATCCCCCAGTAGCAGGATTTTGCCTTCAGCTGCCATGTCGTGTATGTTCTGCACTAGTTCCCTGTCTACTTCCTCCATCTGTGCTAGAGGTCTATAGATCACCCCTGTGCATACTGCTGTTCAATTCCCTGGCTCCAGGGTGACCCACATTACCTCAGCCTCCCCCTGTGTTCCCTGAATTTCTGTAACCTTTATACCATCTCTGATGTACAGGGCCACTTCCCCATCCTTTTCACCCTTCCTGTCCCTCCTGAACAGTGTATAGCCTGGTACACTGACTTCCTAGCCATGATTAGCAGAGTACCATGTTTCTGTTATTGCTGCTATGTCAAGGTCTGGAACCTTATTTCTTAGGCTACAGGCATTTGCTAGCATGACCTTCCATGTTTTGCAGTCTGCCCTCCCTCTGTGCTTGTTCTCCTTCTCCAGCATATTTTCCCCACCCCAGTTTCCTTTCCTATGTGCTCTCGCCCCGTATCACTCATTATGCATTCCTCACCCGCCTGCCCCTCCCTGCCTGCTTTAGCTGTTCCTGTAGTCAACTGATGTTCCTGCATGTTCCCGGGGGGTGGGGTGTTCCTAAGCCTCCTGGCTCTCACCCCTTAACCAGTTTAAATGCTCACAGCTGAGGCATTCAAACTTTTCACAAAGGACCAAAGTCCCCTTCTTGGACAGATGTAGCTGTCCTCATATAAGCTTGCATCTGCCCAGGTCAGGCCCCAGTCCCCTATGAAGCTAAAACCCTCCTTTCCACACCAATCCTTCATCCAGGAGTTGAAGGTGTAGATGTGACAGTCAGAGCCATCTCTGAGGAGGTGGTTAACAAACAGGGAAAACAGGATGGATCCTAAGATGGACCCTTGTGGAATTCCACTATACACCTCATGTGACCCCCTGGTACAGACCATTTGATATCTACCTGTGAGGTAGTTGCTGAACCATGCCATGGTTGCTGTTGAGAAGTCATAGGAGCAGAGTTCGCCTAGGAGTATATTCTGATCAACTAAGTCAGAGGCCTTAGAGAGATCCATGAATATGACACCAGTAAGCTTACCTTCGTCCAAGTTCTTTAGGATATGATCATTGATAGGCAGGTGTACCCGCCTAATCTTTAGATTTACAATGCAGAGGCTGGTATCTCTGCAGATTCCTGGTAGATAGACCTCCTCTTTTAGAATTTGCTTGTTACCCCCAAGAAAATTGGTGGATGGTCCCTCAGGGGGCCTGTTTCTGATTTTGGACATTGTGTGCCCTTTGGGCTCCATAGCTCAGCCTAAGAATGCCCGATTTACAATTCCAAGGTGTAATTTTCTACATTTATTGCCATGCCAAGTTGGATGGAACAACTTAGAAAATCCAAAATGGCTGCCAAAATCCAATATGGCTGCCATATCACTAGTAAATACTTGATTCGCTAATAGTTTCCAAATCCCTAGCTTCCAAGATACCAATTATCAATGATTCATGAATGGGGAGTTTATTATTATTACCTTTAATATAAACACATATTAAAATAATATAATAGAACATAAATATAAATAAATTATGCATAACGCATCAATCTGCTTGTTTGTGCCGCTGACCCAAAATTGCATCATCTCTGTGAGAATTTGCCACTTTGTTCACAGGATTGTATGGCATGTTCATGTGTATTGTATGCCTGTTTAGTTTGTATTTCTAGTTTCTAGTTTTTAATTTTAGTTTCTGTTTCTGTTTCAGAAACATGGATAGCCCTCTAGTCGTACCTGTTGGATTGATCAATCCATCCGACTTACCTACCTGTGTTCTTTGTGAGAACCAAATTAGAGATATGGAACTGCAACAAATATTAGGAGAGAATGGGCTGAATACCGTCAAGGCTTTTGCAGAGAAACGGTCAATCATAAAACCAACTTCCGAGTACGCCAGAAACTTCAACCTCGCATGGAATAAAATCCATGACCAGCTTCCCCCGACCCTGGAGAAACAGGCCTACCTGTTCATACAAGGTGTTGCCAAAATTTCACCAATAAAAGGAAATTAAACACCAACTCAATGAAACAACTTTCTTCGGATCAATCTTCTGAAGCTGAATTCTCTGGCATACCCGACCCACAGACGTCCAGTAGCAGTGAAGCAGTCCATGTAACTCAATGTAAAAGGAAATCGTTGGAATTTAAGAAGGATGAGACCTGCTTTGTTTGTGAATGGTAGTGGCAGCTGTGCTCTCTCCAAGCCCCTTTCAGTGTCCCTGAGGAACTGGAGAGTCTGATGAAATCCTGGGCAGCAGCTTTAAACAACAGAGACCGAGGAGTTCAAAATCATGTGCCCCTTCTGGCCGTGCATGAGACTGGGTCCCATGTGGGTGGTGGGTGGTGCTAACCGCTGATGCTGCCGATGAATCTCGGGGAAAAGAAGGTCAGTGAGCAGAGGTGGGGAGAGTCCTCATGGTAGTGGCAGCTGTGCCTCTCTTCATCTTTTAGTGTCCTTGAAAAGCTGGAGAATCTGTTGAAATATTGGGCAGCGGCTCTAAACAAAAGGGGATGAGGAGTTTAAAATTGCATGCCACCTCTGGCCATGCCTGAGATTGGTTCACGTGCAGATATTAAGCGGGGCTAACTGCCTGTACTGCTAGTGAATCTCAGGGAAAGGAAAGTCCAGATCACACTGCAGGTTGGCGAGTGGGGGAGGGAGCTGGGAGTCAAGACACTGATTTCGAAAAGCTCCAGGGAAAGCAGGGAGAAATTTCTCATCAGTTTTGAATCGCTGTTTCCTTATCCAACATGTCAGGCATGGGAGAAGGGGGATGAATTTCTTGATCTACCAAGTACTGGGGATAACATGGTCAGAACAATAAAGGTCAGAGAACCTGTGGGTAAAAATGATCATAATCTTATTGACTTTTAGGTAGTCAGGGCAGCTACTTCACCAACAAACCACCAAAACTCTCTCATTCAGCATTAGGTAGGGATGGGCAGACATAATGGCCCAATTGGCCTTTTTCTATCGAAAGACTGTACCTGGCTATATAAAGACTATGCTATGTTCCTCAACATTAAGCTTCAGGAGATCTGATTTCAGTATACCAAGTGGAATGGTTGTAGTAAATTTGATGAATATACCATGAAGCGGAAGGGCCTGAAAAAAAAATATAAATAAATGATGTGACTAGATGTGTCCTCCTGTACAACGAGAGCAAAAGGGCTAAGCAGAGACCTCCAAGGCTGTCCAAAGACATTCAGGGGAAGTTAAGAGATAATAAAAAAGGGTGTATGGTGAGGCTGTCACATGGCCCAGTGGGAAGAGCATTGTGCTTCAGTGCTGGTGACCCAGGTTTGGTCCTGGAAGCTGTCCTGGCAGCAGGGGTGGGGTGGGGGGTGGGCTAGGAGGCACTGTCATGTGGCAACACTCCCAGATGAAGAGGGTTGGGTCCAGGTTCCACTACTATAGCTAAAGTGGGATGCTACATGCAAACGTGGCCTGTTGGGTCACTTCCCTGAGCGTACTCACTGAAATGTTATCTTCTCCAATGCAAGTTAGCAGGGCTACTTAAAAGAAAATTTGAGTAGCTCAGTACAAAACCATCAGCATTTGACTAGTGGGCTGGTGCCAGTTTCAAACCTGGTGTACCTATGGAAAGATAGGGATAGATTAGAAACAGTGCAGTGAAGAGCCACAGAGATGGCCCATGGACAGCAGAATAAAACGTACTGTACCTGGGAAAAATGAAAAGTCTTAACATACTCACTGGAAGAGAGATAGGAGAGGGGGGACATGATATTGACTTTCAAGCCTATTGAAGGATTCAATAAAGGGGACAGAATAAGTTAATTTAATGTGAGAAAAATAGGTACACCCACCAAAGGTCATGCATTTAAGCTGGAAGGGGAGGTCCTCAAAACTCAAAAGGAAGTACTACTTTTCTTTTCTTTCTTTTTAACCCATTTCATTCAGCTTTCATGAGCCTTGATCCTTCAGCCCTGTCACCCCAACATCCACCAAGACTTAACACCGGATAGTACCCTCAGGGATTGTCCCCCCCCCCGCGGGGTCAGAAGGGTCCCCCAATCCATTGCCATGAACCAGATCCGGTGGTGGGTGCGGGGCCTGCAAGGGTCCATGCACCATCCTGCTGCCAAGGATTTTCTGCTTTTCTTTCCTGAGGACCGCAGCATGCAATGACGCCATGATGCGTGACCTGTGCATCATCATGCCATGTGGCAGTGTCTACCCTCCCCTTCCCTCCTGCTCATTCTGTGGCAGTCTGAGAAGCCATTCCCCTAGCTTACTGCTAGGGCCAGATGTATGCCAGGCCCTGTAATCCCTCCCTCCCAAAGGAAGAGAGTGGTCCTCTGGAAGCTCGATCCTTCTCCACATGCCTGGCCCCCCAATGCCACAAGCTCGCTACCGAACTCAGGTCACCAGCATCGTGACCTGGTAGTGCTACCACTGCACCGACGGGCGGGCCCAAGGAAGCTTTACTTCATGGAAAAGGTGGTAGATAGAATAATCATCCAGACACGGTTATGGAAACAAAGACAATATGGGGTTACAAGAAAAATTGGGATACATTTAAAGTAGTTATCATATGGGATATTGTGGGAGGGGAAGGATAGACTAGGAGGGAATAACTGATGCTAGAGAATCCTTGGAACAAACGGGATTGACTATTCAGGTCTTCTCCTGTCCTTCTCATTTCTGTTTCTACAACAACACTCAGACACTCTAGAGGGGTGGTTAAAGGAAAACTATACCCTCATATCTTGTAAATTTTATTTGTTTCCATGTCAATAGACAACTCTTTTCATCTAGCTGTTGGGGATATATGTGGTTGCTTTAGTTTATTTTCACTGTTCATACTGGTTCCTGTAACTATCTGGGTCTCAGTTTTCTGGTTGAGATCTCATTGTCCCCGACAGTTGCATTAGCATATGAGAACATGATGTGTCAGCACTCTTTAGACTCCACAGTATGCGTGTCTGCTTAATTAGAGTTCAACAAAACAAGCTGCAGCAAGGTGTGAACTATCATATTTACCTTTAGTTAGCTTTGCAAACTAAGTTGTAATGCAAGGTTTTCCTTTTAAACTGCATTTAATTTCTGAGTTTCCAGGGAGTTTTTTGAGGATATTTGTACTTTCAACTTAGAGATACATGTTATAAATGGATGCTGTGACATTATGTTCTTATGTGCTAATACAGCTGTCATGGACAATGGCATTTCAACAACCACAAAATGGAGACCCCCAGAATTGTTACAGGGGACTAGCAAGAACAGTGAAAACAACCTAAAGCAAACACATATTTCCCTAACAGCTACATGAAAAAGTTGTCTATTGACATGAAAACAAATAACATTTATAAGATATGAGGGTGTATTTTTCCTTTAAGGAACTATCTCACATTACTCCACCCCCTTCAGAGAATGTCGTACATAAAATATGCATCTGAGGTAAGGAAGGTTTTTTTTTCCCATATACATTTTTTCCACCTCTTCACCCCTGACCGTCCCCTTCCATCTAATCCCCCCTAGCCCCATCACCTGGTTTCTCCAGGACTTGTAACACACAATACAAGCTCGAGGCTTCAGAGCATATATGAAGGAGCCATCAGGTGAAGAACACAACAAAACAAAGTAAAAGACAGCTACTCTTCCAGGGCTTCAGTAAAACAAAAACTTTGTTTGGATACGATATTTAGAAAAGTACAAAACTTTAATACAGACTTTTCCACAAGTAGGTACACAGCAAACCGTGAATAAATAGTTACACCCCGCTGACTTCAACATTTCATGACTTAACCATTGCTTTCTCAAGATGTCAAAGGACCGGACTTCATCCTGTGGGCAGAGGGGTTTTTCCTCCTATTTTTGCCCTGGATCCACACATGTGAATGATGCAGTGTGTGAGCTCCGCTTCCACAGAGATGCTCCTGGCATCCTGTGCATGGTGCTTACCCTCCATTTGCATGCTTAGACTGTGCTACCACCTGGACATCTCCAGGTGGCAGACGAGCAGTGAGTCACACTCATCCCCTCCCCAAGGGAGGGAAGCAGTCCTAGGGATGCTCAATCCTCCCTCCACCCCCACCCCGAGTGATATGTGGCTGTTGCCAAACTCGGGTTGCC
The DNA here is from genome assembly GCA_016271365.2 of Neoceratodus forsteri. NCBI lineage: Eukaryota > Metazoa > Chordata > Ceratodontiformes > Ceratodontidae > Neoceratodus > Neoceratodus forsteri. The sequence continues at coordinate 42,535,145 of JADMNL010000027.1, forward strand.
GGTGTAGCAGGAAGTAAGGTGCTAGCACCACAGTGGTCCATGCCATTGTGCTGAGCAAAGTTTTTTATGTTGGCGTGCCTGTGCAGCCAACATCTTGTGGTAGCGCAGATCTGGAGGTGTGGTCACTGTTAGGCGAATGCAGGGCACGCACCAGTAGGTGCGTCCCAGATTCCCCAATGAGCCAGCAGCAGGGGCCGACACCCTGCCTAGTTAACGAGGCAAAAACATCACAGAAAAGGTCCGCTGCAATGAGAGTGAAGCTCTCATGCAGCGTGACCACAACACGCCTCCCAGTACATGCAGGCAACATGGAGGCAGTGACTGCTGCTGTTGCCTGTCAACCCCCCTTATTGTGTGCCGACAGAGGTGCCCAATCCCGTCGGCATCATGTAACCCCTTTTTATTAATTGCTGAGGGGTGCCCAATCCTCCTTGGCATCATCGCCCCCAACAGTTTTTCTTTGCCGATGGGGGCCCAATCCCATCAGCATGTATCCCTCCCTCCCCTTGAATTTTGCCGATGGGGGAGCCCACTCCCCATCGGCATGTGTTCCCCCGATTTTTGCTTGCCGAGGGGTGCCCAATCCCCCTCAGCTCCTGCAGCCTCCCCCTTTCCTTTGTTTGCCGAGGGGGGTGCCCAATCCCCCATCGGCTAAAGCACCCACCCACACACACACACTCAGGTGGCACACTGGGAGCCCACCCCAGCGTGCCAAAGCACCTATTAAAACAAAAACTGTCCCTCGATGTCTTTTTTTTTTACCTATAAAGCAAAAACGGTCCCTCGTACTCTTCCAACCCCCCTCCCACAACCAGCACCCACCCACTGCACACCCTGCCTCCCCACCCCCATCCCATACTTACCTCCGGAGTCCAGCACGATGATCTTCGGTGGACCAGGAACACGTCTGCACTCTTCAAAGCTGACCGCGAACTGAGGAAATGTCGGTAAGCTGTATAATGGAATAAATAGGGGTTTCAACTTTAATGCATATCTTGGGCATTTTTGGAATTTTACACCAAATTTTCAACATGGGGTTTTTGGGACCCCTCCTCATGATTTCTGGCACTGTCATATTGTTAATCAGTCCTGAAAGGTGATTTCACAGTCACTGCGTGGAATCACCTTTCAGGACCGATTAAGGAGATGACAGTGCCTCTGTTCATGAGGTGGGCTCTCAAAAAGCTTATGTTGCAAATTTGGTGGAAAAAATCCAAAAAATGGCTGTTTTACGAGCGTGCATTGCACAGCTGTTATGCAGGCTCATAACTTCGCAATATTTTCACGCCAGATTTTCAACATTGCCATTTTTGTACACCTCCTTGTGAACAGTAAAGCTGCCATTTTTCACATCCTGGCCAAAATGTGTTTCTGCACTTCCGGCGCACAGTAGCACGGTCGCTGTGGGAAATCAATGTTTGGGTCAGATTATGAAAATGACAGTGACACTGTTCACGAGCAGAGGTCCTAAAATGCCTATGTTGAAAATTTGGTGACGATATCTATAAAATGACCGTGTTAATGAAGCGTAGACAGACTGTACACACATCATTGTAACGCCGTGCATTTGTAATATTTTCACTCTGGATTTTAACCATTGGCATTTTTCCACACCTCTTGATGAACAGTACAGCTGTCATTTCACGTATCCTGCCCAAAATGTGTTTTCGACCAGTCCGGCGCAGAATAGTGCGGTCGCTCTGCAAAATCACTTTTTGGGACAGTTTGAGGAAATAACAGTGACACTGTACATGAGAAGAGGTGCTAAAATGCCTATGTTGAAAATTTGGTGCCAAACGTCCATAAAATGACTGTGTTACAAGTGTGCTTTGCGCATTTCCCACGCACCCTTGTAACTTCTCAAATTTGCAATATTTACATGCCACATTTTCAACACTGGCATTTTTTTACGCCTCCTTATGAACTGTACAGCTGCCATTTTTCAGATCCTGCCCAAAATGTTTTTCCACACTGCACTACCAAAGCCAATGCCAGCTCAACAACAGTTGGCATTGACAAATGCTTGTTTTAAGATTTCACTTTCCACTTCAGGAAAAGGCTCATAAAAATATGAGAATTTATATATTTGTTCACTTATTCATACTTTCAGTTTTGTCATTTGTAGCCTTTTATGGCATGTCTGTCAGATAATTATCTGTATATCTAATATGTAATGGTCCAGCTTAACTAAGATTCACTTGCAAGGTTTTTCAGGTCCTCACAAACCTTGGGTGTGTAAAAAATACAGTATAATATATCAGTACTTGGTTCAATACTTGATTGTCAGACAGGAGACGGCAAATGCTCATCTAGCCTGTCTCCCACCTTAGTAGGGTCACATTGCTAGCACTAGGCTAGTAAGAATTTATAGTATATGGTTAGGGCTTATTGTGTATGGAAAACTATGGTTTTCCAAATTTTGTTGTAGGACAGTTCAAAGGTCAAAAAAGTTGTTGCACTATTGTTCTGACGTCATATCAATAGTACAACAACTTTTTAGCCTTGAGCTGCCATCTAATTGGCTGCAACAGTTCTGTTTCAAAACATGCACTGTAAAATGGCGGCAGTACTTAGCGAGCGGTCAGGCGAGTAGTTCATAAACACAGTTTGGACAGATTGCTATAGTCAGCTTGTGTATCCAAACTATTAATTTGCAGGTTTTCTTTTTTATTTTTAAATTACTGGCACAATTATGGAGTCAGAGCATAGTGGGACTTCCGCATGTATCTTTGGGGATGGGACTGCAGCGTGGAGGAATGGAATCTTCATGAACGGGAGTGGAGAGACCGGGAATATAGCGAGGAACGGTGCAAAAGTGTGAACACAAGGTATGAACACATTTTAGGGAACCATATATTATATAACATAGTGGATGGGTGTCCATCCACAACTAAGGCTGTGTTTCCATCTTGCGAGCTTATGACATCATTGAGACCTCTCGAGCTTCGCACTCAAGGTCTCGCTGATGTGATCAGCTCCCTCGATGGAAACACAGCCTTGTTGTGGATGGTCACCCATCCACTATTCTATATGTCTAGTTTGTTCAAGGTTATTTCATTGACTACTTCATTAGGTAAGTTAGTCCACATATTTGCTGCTCTGTAGGTGAAGTAACTTCTACTAATCTTTTTTGGATGGTTCAATAGAAAGCTGCTTTTTATGGCTTCTCAAGTCTACTTCTCCAACATTGAATTTCAAACCCACACCTTCCATTAAATCCTTATCCCCACCAATTCTGAACATCATCAGCATGTCTCCCTTCTCCTCTCCAATGTATAAAGTCCCAGTTCATCTATTCGCTGTTCATATGGCTTATCCCGTAGGGAATTAATCATCTTGGTTGCTGTATGTTGCACCCATTCTATGTTATGTATATCTTTTTTCAGGTAAGGGTTCCACTCTGGGGAGCAATATGCCAGATGCAGCCTAACATAACTCTTATGTAGGGACAAAATGCAGGTTTTATTTCTGGACACAAACGCTTTCTTTGTAACACCCCAAGATCCTATTTTCTGTTTCCACTGTTCTATTACAGTGACCACTTTGAGTATATTGTCCTAGGTCTTTCTCATGCTCCACCTTTTTTAATTTATGTCCATTTAGATATATCCCTGGTTATATAGGGCAAAATTATTTTTTCAACAATGTCAGAGTAATTACAGTCCATCCCAAAGTGATTAAATTAATCTATGTCATCACGTAATTATACTAACCTGGTGCACACCCTCCCCCCATGGCAAATCATTCAAATATTACAGTTTGCTTTCTGCCTCAAATGACTACTCACTTATTTTATCCCAAAGGGTAGTAGTGGTCTCTTAGTGTTCAGAGCTGTGATTAACCTACCTATGTCATCCTTACCTAATTATGTTAACCTGCCTGCATTATAGAGTGTGATTATATTAACCTTCATCGTCAACTTAATTTTAAATTAGGCAGCAGTATGGGGACAGTTACAGTGGGACAAACAGCAGCACTCTCTCTCAGCGGGGTTTGATGTGGGTGACAAAATTAAATCCAAGCCTACATATTGTACAGAATAGTGGACTGTCTTGGGGTTCTGATGAAGCTGTACAAACCTCTCAAGCTTTGCTCTCATGGTTTACGGACATCAGATCCCCTCTCTATAAAATATAGCACTGTAATGCCCAGTTCACCATGCATTATCTTCTATGTATTTGAAGTGCCAGAGGCATGGGCACTTACTGGAAGGGTGTAGCCATTTTGGTACCTTTTTGGAACCTTTCCGGCATGTCATGGTTGGGGGGGGGGTGCTTTTTGCATCCTTCTGGATCTGTGTGCATACTGGTTCTGGGAATATTCTTTTTTTTTATCACTTCTAAATGACCATAAGAATAAATTAATAAATAAATGAATAAATAAATAAATATGGGATGGGACTTTCATTATAGGTAAACAACCATAGCCCCACTTTCATAGCTGTCAAGGTCAGAATATCAGGATGAGTGAGATGAGGGAAGCCTTAAAATTGAGCTCCTTGACAGCTCCACTGAGATACATTGCAAATCTCTTTACTTTAGGATGTGGTGACATATGGCCATATCTTATTGTTTTGCTCGTGTTTTATATAATTTTATGTATATCAATGCATCAGAGACGCCCATGGTGGCCAGTGTAAGTGCAAGGGATCATGGGTACCAGTACATGGGCCCTGTGGAATGATGTTGTAACTCTTGTTGCTGGGCAGAGAATCTTGCAGCTGCTAGGCAGGGACTAGAGTTAATTAAATCATTTTAGAAGGAGACAAAATAATAATTAAGCCTAGCTGGGAGACCAGGTAGCCCAATTTGCTTATGAAAAGAGCAGGACTCATGAGGAGCCATGATGTCTGGCTCCCCTTTGTTTTGAGAGGTCTACACTGACTTAATCTTGTTACCAACTGAATGGGCTACCATTTAAGCAAATAGCTATACTGAGTGTAATTACTGCCATTTCCCAGGAGTGAGGCTGGATTTCCCCCCAAAATTCTGGTTTAAACTAGCTGATCACTGAAACTTTTTTTTCTCTCATATTCAGAAATGCATACTTGTGTTTTGTAATAAAATACTAAAAATGGATTGGTTGCATTGCCATACAAACAGAATGCTAGCCAATCATAGGGCAAGCCATGGTCCACAGCACCTGCCCTTTGAGAAATCCCATAAAAAAGGGAGAAAGACTGTGTCAAAGCATGTGTGAATAAACTTCAGATGAGGCAAATTTACAGGTTTCAAACACACTATGATGTTCATAGGTTCACAGAAGTTTACGAGTACAGTAGGCATGGACCCCTTTATTGTACTCGACACCCATATGACTTACAGATGGAATTCAAACTTTTTATCCCCCATATATTCATCCAAACTCTGCTTAAAAATTGTAATGTTTCTGCTATTAATAACGTTATCTGGCAAGGTGTTCCACAGTCCAACTACTCTGGGTATAGAATAGACTCCATCTGGTTAAAGCACACTTTTCACCAATAGATTTATAGCTGTGACTCCTAGTTGATTTAGTGCTAGTAAATTACATTAATCCTATTGTTTTTTTTTTTAGATAGTCATCTGCTAATGTTTTATATACGAATGTAACCCCCAGTCGGTGCTAAACTCAGAGGGCTACTACCTCTGCCTGTGTAGCTAGTGAACAGGTTGAGGGGCCTGGGTCCTATGACGCAGTGCCTCCATCTTTATAAGTTGAAACTTGGGGAGAAAGGTGTCACTCAGCATGTTGGCTAGGTTTGGCTACTCTGCACAGGGGCCCCCAAATAACTCCAGACACAGGAAGCAATAACTGTAATGTTCAATACCAGAAGTTGGGATTCTAAAGTGTGGCTTTTATTCACATCCAACAGAATAACAAAGCATAGATGGACCCCCACAGGGCTACACTCCTAGTAATGCAGATTTATGGAGATCAGAACACATCCTCTTTATACTGAAACCCTCAGGTTTTGAAACACTCTGGGCATTCAGCCCTAACTCAACTCTTTTTTGGTTTCCCTGGCTCAGCCCCCTTGCCAGCCCTCTGGACCTACCTTTCTTCCATGGCTCGACTCTCATGCCAGCCCTTGGATACTTTCTATATAGCATGGAACATTTCTCGGTGGCTTCCTAAACCACCTCTGAGCACTTCTGGCTCCATCAGGGAATCTTCTTCATCAATCCCATGTCTGGGTACTTTCCTCTGGCACTGGCCAAGTACCTGAGAGAAAGCAACAGGTGTCCCAAAGCAAAGCCGTAGAGGTGAATTTGGTTACTACAGATGGGAAGGTCTCCCTCCTCTCGCTCCCTTAATTCATACCCGGCAATTTCTCTGGACTTTAACACCTCATCCTCTGAAAACACTTTACTGTTTAGATTCTCTTTAAATGTATGTCACATTTAACCGACAGTTCTTACATCCCACTTGTGCTGAACTTGAAACATACTTAAATAGTGGCTGTGTCCATTTCTCTAGACCCCCAGAGTTAAGCAGTCCAATTCACACAACTTTTAACTGTACTTGGCTGTCTTTTCCTGACCCCACAGTAACAGTCACTTAAATTCATCTTGTCTCAGGTGAAAACACATTGGCCCTTTATCAGAGCAGACTCACCCCTTGGTTGCAGGTGCCCCACAGGCTTTTTCTCTTCAAAGAAATCTCATCCAAACTTCTGGTGCCTCAACATGAACCTAAATTTAGGCAGCTTCTTCTTCCCATAGCCAGACCAGGGGATTGCCCCTGGAAGTAGGTTGAATCCTTCCCCCCATCCCCACAGGGATGGGACCCTGAACCACTGGAAGTGGTCTCTACCACTTCACTTGGCTCTTCTTGTGTTCCTCTTCAGGTGAGAACACATACCTCTAACAAAAAAAAATAGCTCTTTGGCAGAGCTAAGGGCTATGAGGTCCTGCAGCTGCAGCACACCTCTGCCCTCTTCAACACTTTACTCAGACTACTAATGAACCGACTTCAAATTCCCTAACATTCTATCCTAACTTCCCTAGCTGCAACATTCCAGTGTGGCTTTTATGCAGCTGCGACAGTTCTAAATGATGTCATAGTTCCAGCTCAGAAGAGACTGAAAACAGAGCAAGACATAGTGAAATCCATTTAACTGGAGTTTCACTAGCTGCCTGCCACTAGATTTAACTGGGATTCTTGTAACCCCGGGTAACGAGGGGGGGGGGGTTACACGAGGCATAAGTCTCCCTTTATCTGTTGGTATTTAGCAGAGAAGAGTTTGAGTTTTCTTAGTTGATCATCATAACTTGTATGTTGTAAAGATATAACTTTCTTGGTGAATCTACGCTGAACACCCTCAACTAATTTCAGACTCCTGATAGAAGTTGGAGCACAGAATTGGGAGCAGTACTCCAAATGTGGGTGTACTAGACTAGTATAGAGCGGCATAATTACTTCAAGGTCTCTGCTTTTGATCTTACCCAAAATTGAGCCCACAATTTTATTGCATTTTTTTATATTAATTATGGTGTTTCTATCAAAGTTTAAGCTGTTAGAGATTATGACTCCCAAGTCTTTTCCCTCAACAATCTTTTTTAGTGGTATATTGTTCAAGTAATAATCGATGAGCATATTGTTCCTACTCAGATGTAAGACTTTACGGTTGTCCTCATTAAAAAACATTTTGTATGAGTTGATCCAGGATGCTAAACTGTTTAGTTGAGTTTGCAGGAGTAACGTATTGGATATCAAACTTACCAGACTACCAATATGACAATCGTCTGCATAGTTGGATATCCATATTTTGTCAGCTGCAGACATTGTGGAAACTAAGATGTTAAAAAGTATGGGTCCCAAGACTGAGCCCTGAGGGACTCCACTAGTCACCACACCCTCATCAGACAGATGACCTTTCACTGACACTCTCTGGGTCCTATTCTCCAACCATGATTGTACCCAGTGTATGATGTTAGGATGTATGTTAATTCTCTCTAGTTCTTGTAACACAATTTTATGTGAAACTTTATCAAACGCCTTGGCGAAGGCCAAAAATACCATGTCCACTGATATACCCTTATCCAAGGCAGCACTAACCAGTTCAAATAATTATAAAAGATTAGTTAGATAGGTCCTCCCAGACACAAAACCATGCTGAAAAATGTCAATTTTATTGTTTTTATCTATATGGTTAATAATGTGTTTTGAGTAATCTTTCCATTATTTTACCTATGATAAAAGTTAGGCTTATCGGACAATAATTATTTGGGTCATGTTTATCACCTCCCTTATAAATAGGAATCACAATAGCTTCTTTCCAAGCCTGAATAACTTTGCCTTCTTTAATAGAGTCATTAAAGAGAGTTGTTAGCGGTCCAGAAATTGTCTGACTAATTTCTTGTAAAAATCTTGGTGGGATTCTGTCAGGACCTGCCGAGGTGTTTTTATTATTTTGACAACTTCACTTCTACTAAAAACAGGATGATTGTTTTCATTTTTTGACATTGGAGTTCTAATACTTTCCTTAATTTCAAATACTTTTAGGAATTGTTCATTAAGTACCCTGGCTGAAGCTGTTTCACCAATAATGGGAGTATTATTAATGACAATGGGGCTGTTGGTTTGCTGTCTACCTTTCATAGAGCCAATATAATTGTAAAACTGTTTCTTATTATCTTTTACTTTTGAAACAAAATTATATTCTACTCTTGATTTTGAGAACTTTATCATATTGTTTGCTTTTTTAACAGCAGTTTTGTATTTCGCCCATAAACTAGGTGATTTATTTCTGGTATATGTTTTATACAAGTTCCTCTGTTTTGCTATTTGTTTCTTAATAGCAGTTGACCACCACAGATGTACACATTTATTTTTCTATACTTAATCCGTCGGGAACCCAATTAGCAATGCAAATGTAAATTGTTTTATTTATTTTTTTCCATATTTGTGTTAAGGTTCTTAAATTCAACTTCCCAGTTCCGTTAAGTTAAGTAGTCATTTATTATAGCATAGTCAGCTTTATTGAAGTTTTTCATTTTAGTGATACCCTTGGTATGTGTCAATTCAGTCTCATATTTGAAATTTACGATACAGTGATCACCATCTCCTAGAGGAGGTAGTAAACTAATATCCTCAATTTTCTCCTCGGCATTTGTTAGGACAAGGTCCAAGATATTCCTGCTATGAGTAAGATGTTTAACTATTTGTCCCAGGTTGTGTTGAATGAAAACATTCATGAATTTAGTTTCTAAATTCGAGTCGTTTCATAAGTATCCCAGTTTATAGCGGGAAGGTTAAAATCTCCCATTAACATATAGTCGTTCATTTCTTCCTCACTAATTTCATCAATTAGTTCTTGGTTCACCTCAGATGTTAAGCTGGAGGATCTATAGATTAGGCCAATTGTTAAGAAGTAAGAAGGTAATTTGATTTGGACCCATATACTCTCGTTTTTACTCGTTTTAGTTTTTATTGCATATACTTTCAAACTTTCCTCAGTGTATGAGGCTATACCACCACCTGTTTTATTGTCTCTAATTTTTTGGAACCTGTTATATCCTATAATGTCCATATTCCAGTCCCCATCCTTATTCCAAGTTTCTGTAACTCCACAGACTAATATATTTTGTATTTTTAATATATAAGTGAGCTCTTCTTTCTTAGTATGCAAACTTCTTGCATTAGTAAGTATAACATTTAATTGTGTTTCTGAAAATGACCTAAAAGTTTTCAGAGCTGTCGGATTAGAATTACCTGAATTATAGGGGTTAGGTATATGGTATTGTGTGTTATACTCAAGAGCTGTATTACACTGATACAGTTTCCCTTTAATGGCAGTGTAAACATTTTTTTATAGAATAACCTAACCTCTTACCTGAGAGTTTACTGTCTCTCCTACTGAGGTGCAACCCATCCAAACAGTAGAGATTTGATTTGCTGTAAAAATCCTCCCAGTGGGTGATACATTTTAAATTCTGCTTCAGGCACCACAATCTTAACCAGTTATTGATTTCTTTGATCTTATATTGCTGGACTAAGTTGGCTCTTGGTATTGGCAACATTTCAGACATTTGTACTTCACACCCTAGGTTGAGTAACATAATTGTTAAGGTCACATAGTCCTCTTTACATTTTTGATTTAGTTCATATAGAACATTATTTGTTCCAACATGGACTATAACTAAGGGATTAGTACCAGTATTGTGTAGTTTTGTATTAGACATCTGTGTAGGATCAGAAATTCTAGCTCCGCTGAAACTAGACAGGGTTCTATTGGATTTATCTGGATTGCAGATTAACCTGTCTGAATGCTTTATAATAGAGTCTCCCATTACTATCACTTGTCGCATCATAGTCCCAGGTTCAGCCTGCATCTCTATGGTGCTAGTGTCAACTTCTGTGTCCAGTGATATCAAATGAACATCTTCATTTATATGGCTATTAGAGCGGTCTTTTGCATTAATAGTAGATTCCACTATACAGGAAGTATGGACAGTATTAGGACTGGGGGATAGATTTTCAGACTCGTCAACAATTGATTTAATCATTTCTATCATACTGTCACTATCAGGAATAGAGACCAAAGGGTCAAAAGAATTAAATAAAGGTTAGAACAGTAAACTGATCTGCCCATCTTCTGCTTTTGGCGGTTTTTAGACTCTATAAATTATATCATTCTTCTTCTGTATTATCTTGTACATCCTCTTCTCTAGTTCTCTTCATGGGTTTGTGTTTAACTGGGACTAGGTCAGTAGCAGATTCTAGTTGGGTAACAGGGTTATCAGCTGTTCATCCTCTATTGAATTTCTTTGATTTAGTGCCACTTTTTTTGCCTTATTTATGTCCGATTGAGTTTTGGTGGGTTGTGTATTAGTTTCATCTTGTTTTTAAATCTACTGGACATTTCCTCTTGAGTCTTTTCCAAGGACTTCAATCTATTGTTAAAAAGCTGAACTTCAGCTGATAAATCGTTGTTTAACTAGCATTTAATACTAGTGAAAGGTAAAGGGACATTTTCAATATTAGTCACTAGATACATAGAACAAAACTGACATTTGAACTTGAGGAATCCATTGCTTACTTTAATAATCTCCTCCATGGTGTTTATGAATTATTCAGAGTTACCTACAGCTTAACACTATTGCTTCTCAGAGGGTAGTATTTCTGGTAAATGATAATTATTTTTATCCTCTCTAAACCATATGAATATTTATATATTTATCCTACTAGGCCTCACCACCTACTAGGCACTCAAGTTACACGGCACAGGAAACGAGGAAAACAAATCTCCAAATAAGTGCAGTTCAATAAATCACAATATATTGTTGTTGTTTTTTAAATAGTGGTATAAGATAAGAAATGTACTGCAAACTATTGCGATGTAAAGAAGCAAATGCAGCAAGGGACAAAGGAATAAGCGTTTTGCCAGACACAGATGTAGATTTTAAACTGTGACTGGCAGTTGTAGCTTAAAAGGCAGATGAATCAGGAGAATTCACAATTGCACAACCAAATACTGACAACAAATCAGAAGGCCCACGCTTTACCTTTCTTATACCGGAAACAGGCTGCAATCAGAGTTTTAGGATTCATATCTGCAGAAATAGATGTAGTAATTTGACATGTGCCACACTAAACATGCATAACATGCGCTAGACGCGTGTGTCTTTGCACACATCATCGCGCGCACAAGCACGCGTACTCGCCCTGCTCGTCACAGGGCATGTTTAAATGGCAGACTGATCTGGAAGTAGAAACCAGATGTCGGTCAGCCTGTGCTCTTGAGTCTCCTGTGTACTCCATGTGCGACTAATAGTAATGTCTACCCACTACTTGCACCTTGGTTGCCCTAGGTTACATGTAATTGCAGTATTATTCTGGTATTGTTGCTTGTTGCTTTGTAAATTGTGCTGTTGCTTTGTAAATTTGTCCAATATGTTGTACTGTTCTATCCCGGGTCATTCCTGTAAATAGGCATATGTTTGCCTAGTGTACGCTACCCGGTTAACAAAAGCTAAATAAATAAACAGTTTGATCCTCCAGATGAGCACCCCAACCTATGATGGAGGCATCTGTTGTGAGATGGCTGTGGAGGACTGCTGGAGAAAGGGAATCCCTACTCTGAGGTTGCATTCCTCCTTCCACCAGTCTAGGACCCTTAATAAGATTCTTGTGATGGGTACCAATTCGGGTAAGGTGTCCTGTCATTAAGAACAGTGGTCTCTTAAGTGGTACAGAGTGTCTCTTATCTGGAATCTGGCTCCTGGCACCACTGCCGTGGAGAAGGCATGTGACCTAGTAGCCTTAGGAAGTCCCTTGCAGGCCTTGGCTGATCTGCTCTGAAGGGTTCTGTAGCTGAGATTGAGTTTGCTATCCTTGCTAGATGGAGGAATGCCTTTTGTTGTAGCGTACCCAGCTCTGCCCCAATTAAGTCCAGAACTTGAACTGGTTCTGTTTGATACTTTTGAAAGTTTATGAGGAAGCCCAATTCCTCTAAAGTGTCTTGAAGGGACAGCCCACAGATGAGTCTTTTGCTAGTCTGGTGAAAAAATAATAAGCTGTTTGTAAGTTATTGCATTTTAAAAATGTGAAAAAATCATTTCTTAGCATGCTCAGTAAGCACTAAAAGATAGCTGTATGAAACGAAAAAGGAATCCTGTATTGTATAGGAAAATGTATTTTTCATTTGCCACCATCTTGTTTCTGTTCTTTCTTTCGTGAGCACGTAATATGAAAAAAAGAATCCTTTTTCATATTATGAGTCATAACAAAGGATCCTTTTTTGTGAACAGAGAGTCTTATTTCTGTTCCACCCCCTTCCCCTTCACAAAACAACCCCTTGGGACTTGCATGTTACTGCAGTGCAGTGCCTCTGTTTTTCCTGCCCTCTGGGAGTGCACTATCAAGGCTTTTAAATTAAACACCGGCATTGCACAAGTCACAGTGCAACTTTTAGAATGCAGCACCTGCCGCTCTCACTGCTGCTGCCTCCTTGCTCCTGGAACCACCACCCCCATTCACAAAACAGCCCCTCAGGGCTTGCATGCCACTTCAGGGTGGCTCCTCTGTTTTAAATTAAATTTAAGCCCTCCAGCTGCTGCCTCCTTGCTCCTGAACCCCCTACTTCACAAAACAGCCCCTCAGGGCTTGCATGCCACTGTGGGGTGGCTCCTCTGTTTTAAATTACATTTAAGCCCACGGCTGCTGCCTTCTCGCTCCTGAACCCCCCCCACCCCACCCATTCACAAAACAGCCCTTTAGGGCATGCATGCTGCTGCGGGCGACTCTTCTATTTTAAAATAAATTAAAGTTCACGGGCTGCTGCCTCCTTCGTCCTGCCCCCCCCCTCCAGGCTTTGCATCCATGGTGTTACCCCTCTCACACTCTCTCTATCCCTCTCTGAGCTTCAATAAATAACAGCTCCTTTGCTGCTTCTTAAGTTCTTCCAGTTCTCCGCCTCTAAAACCTGGAATAAAGGAAACTGTCCTCAATGGGTTTTTTGTGCTTTTTTCCTTTTTTGTATACAATGGTCCCTCGTCAATCAGCCCCCCCCCACCACCCACTCAGTACCCACACCCACCAGTACACTCACACACACCCTCACTCACCTGAACAGGTCCCAGGTTCGAGATCCACTCTCCGATTAAAGACACATCTTGCTACTGGAACTGGCGTCTGCAATATGAAAAACTAAGGTAAATGTGGTTCAATATATTTCAATGAGGATTTCAGCTTTTATTCCTGACTCAGCCATTTTTTGATATTTTGACCTCAAATTTTCAACCCGGCCTTTTGGGGACCCCACCTAACGAACACTATGACTGTCATTACGCAACTCCAACCTGAAATTTGATTTCACGGTCACTTGGCGAATTCACCTTTCGGGTGGGATTTGCATAATGACAGTCATGAGCTGGGATCATAAGAAGGCTATGTTGAAAATCTGGGGTCAAAATATTTAGCAATCATTTGTCAATGATGAACGTTCACTTGCAGGTATTTGCAGTGGTATTTGGCACTTGGACATGGCTTAAAAATCAGTGACAAAGAAGTACAAGCATTTGTCAGTGCTGAATGTTGCTTGCTTCTATGTGCTGTTTAGGTATTTGGAAGTCATTGGAGTGCAAATATTGAAAATTGCGAACTTATAGGCGTGTGTAGGAACTCTGCAACACCGCGCTCAAGTAAAACAATCATTTTGGAAATTTTCACCAAATTTTCAACATAGCCATTTAAGACCTCTGCTCATGAACAGTGTCACTGTGACTTTCTTAATGTGTCGCATACATTGAGTTCGCTTACCGACTGAGCCATTGTGCGCTACATGGGTGGAAACACGTTTTGGGCAGGATGTGAAAAATGACAGCTGTACTACTCATAAGAAGGCATGGTAAAATGGCAATGTTGAAAATCTGGAGTGAAAATATTGAAAATTCACTAACTTACGAGCGTGCGTAGGAACTGCGCAACGCACACTCGTAAAATGGTCATTTCTAGGAATTATTCCACCAAATTTTCAAAATAGGCTTTTTGAGAGCCCACCTTATGAACGCTGGCACTGTCGTTTTGTTAATCAAGCCTGAAAGGTGATTTCATGCAGTGACTGCGAAATCACCCTTCAGGCCCAAATAACACCATGACAGTGACAAAATTCATGAGAAGGGGTCCCAAAAACCCCATGTTGAAAATTTGGTGCAGAAATTCAAAAAAATGCCTAAGATATGCAACAAAATTGAAAAAAAACCATCTAGCCCATTATACAGCTTACCAGCATTTCCTCAGTTCGCGGTCGGCTTTGAAGAGTGCAGACGTGTTCCCAGTCCAGCATTGATCATCGCGCCAAGCTCCGGAGGTAAGTATGGGGTGAGTGGGGGTGTGGGGAGGCAGGGTGCTTAGTGGGTGGGTGCGGGTTGTGGGAGGGCTGGGGACTGCGTGGGACCATTTTTACTTTACAGTTTTTCTATAATTGACGACGCAGGACATTTGCCCACGCTGGGGTGGGCTCCCAGCATGGCAGAAGGATGGTTGGGGGCCGTGGAGCCAATGGGGATTGAGCACCCCGTCGGCGAGGCAGCGGGCCGTTGCCATGCTGGGGTGGGCTCCAGCGTGGCAGCAGGGAAAGCTGTTTGGGGGAGGTGGAGCAGATGGGGGATGAGGCACCCCGTCGGCGAACAACATGAGCGTTTGCCACGCTGGGGTGGGCTCCCAGCATGGCAGCAAAGATTGGGAGGGCGAGTATGCACTGAAGCACACAGCGTGGTTTTCTTTGAAGAGAAGACCACCGCTGTCATACACAGCACTGCAGCAATTGGTGCAGGACCGCCACGCCTGCTCAACGGAGCAGGGGATTGCACAGGGCAGGCACACCTCCAAAGTGTCCCATTCTCCCAAGACGTTCCTTGCGCATGCGCGCAAGCAAACGTAAAAATGGCAAAGTTATGACCATTCATTGCAATTTCAATACGCACATTCGTAACTTTGGAAAGTTTAACAACTTTGACCCCAAATTTTCAACATAGACTTCTTATTACCTCACCTCATGTATGTCATAGCTGTCATTTTTCAAATCTTGGCCAAAATGTGTTTTTGCAACTGTGTCGCGGAATGGCATTGTAGTTGTGTGGAATTACATTTTGGCGGGGATTCAAAATGTTTCTGTGCCAGGTACATGCGGTCGGGTAATAAGATGGCTATGCTGCCAAGTTGGTCACTGTTGTCCTATAAATGGAAGCGCAGGGCCCTTCAACAGCGACATACATATATGCATCTATGGTGGGATGGGAGCGCAGGGCTCGAAGGGCACTCCGACAGGCAAATAAGGATATAATTACTGTATCTCAAAAACTATAGATGGGTGGGAGTGCAGGGCCCAGAGGGTCCTGTGCTCCAACAGGCAAATAATGTTACAATTACACAATCTCAAAAAGTAAGGAAATTCTTTACAAAAAAACTACGTTAATGCATCAGTTATGGTTAATATCAAACCGTAAAAAGAAGGGAAGAGAAATACGACATTAGGGTTTTCAAACACAATACCTCACCCACCCCTGCACAGGGTTTCCAACCCTAACACCCCACCCCCAACCCTGCACACACCAACAGGCATTGGGATGTGTGCGTGGGGTCGTCAGCCATAAAGCTCACCCCATTCTCTTATACTGTACCCATCTCAGCTTATTTACTTATGGAATGGGGTAAGTGTTATGGGTGATGACCCCAAGGCACACCCCCGACGCCTGCTGGTGTGTGTAGGGTGGGGTGTTAGGGTTGGAAATCCTAATATCGGATTTCCCTCCTTTTTATGATTTAATATCAACCCTAACTGATGCATTAACATAGTTTTTTTGCAAAGAATAATCACAGATTTTATATATATACATATATATATATACATATAGTGGCACAGTAGTGCCGCTATAGTTAGGGTTCAATGGTCACTGCTATGTGCTATGTTAAACCTAAAAGTTTGCACTTTAATAACTCTGCAACCGTTTTAATCGATATGCATGAAATTTTGCATACACTGCCAGAGAGCATAGATCTCTTGATGTGACAAGTTTTGTTCTGGTCGGATGTGTGGTTGTGGAGATGCAGAGTGTCAAAAAATGTGAAAATTACCATTTTGGTGCAAATCCTTTGTCACACTGTTTCTCCGAAATGGCTTGGGGGTTTGGTCTGAAATTTATAGGGTATATCGGGGTTGGGTCATAGATGTGCATTGTGAAGCTTTGGTGAAAAAATATTAAACCATTCAAAAGTTAATAAACTTTAAAATTTCCCATTATATCCAATGGAAAAAAGTAGATGTGCCGTATGAAAGCAATTTTTACTGCCACGAAAGCGGTAGTTGCTTTTGCAAATGCAGAATGTAGTGTCAAGATTCCACCATCTTGTTTTCAGGTAGCAAGGCGGAAAAAGTTAAATAGTTTAAAACATACTGCCCCTAGGTAAACACCAACATTTGTGTTTAGCTAATCGGGGCCCGCAGAACATGATTCTGTGGTAATTTTTCTTTTTAAATGGCCAGAAATTTGTTTATTTTAATAGGCCCATTTTTAGTGCCTCAAATTGCAGCACACTTCTACGAATGTGGTACAAATTGTGGCACTGTTGCGTGAAACAATGGGGGTTTTGCTGCAAATTGCCGAACTATTTCGTAAAAATTGCCGCAATTTGTGCCACTACTTTTTTTTTTTAATTGCGCCACATGCTGAAAAAAAACCCCAAACATTTCTGGCCATTTTTTGGCCAAACTGTCACCAGAATCCAGTTCTTCAGCCCCCATTTAGGTGAACACCTGTTGGTGTTCACCTAAATAAAGGATTTATTTTAGCCTTGTACTGCCTCGAAGGGGCTGAGGCATGTTAATATTAATTATATCTTTAGCGACATCAGGGTGCCCAATCCCCGTGTCAGCTGTAGAAGCCCCCCCACCAGTGTGGGACGCTGGGAAGCCTACTCCCAGTGTCCTGAGACAGACATGCCCCATCCCTTGCCAGTGTAGGACACTCGAGAGCCCACTCCCTGTGTCCCAAGATGTCTCCCCCTGCCAGTGTGGGACACTGGAATCCCACTCCCAGTGTCTCTATATATCTACTTAATTGTTATTACCTGTAAATAAAGAAAACAGTCCCACGACATACCATGCTGTTGCCGACATCAGTGTGCCCAATCCCCTTGTCAGCACTAGGAGACCCCCGCCACTGTGGGACACTGGGGAGTCCACTCCCAGTGTCCTTACATATGTATCCCCCCCAGCAGTCTGGGACACTGGGGAGCCCATCCCCAGTGTCCTGAAATGTGTATTTAAAACCTGTAAAACAGAAAACGGTCCCGACATTCTTTTTTATTTTTAAACACTGAAAAAGAACGGTCCCTTGTCATCTCACCCCCTCCCCATCCCAACCCTCCGACTGAGCATCCACCCCTTGCCTATATTTACCACTGGAGGATGTTGGCTGTCATCTTCTGTGGACCAGGCCACATCTGCACTCGTCAAAGCCGAACTGCAAACTGAAGAATCTAGGTAACGCTGTTAGTAGAGCATTGCTTTGATTTATTAAAATCTCAACTCTAAATGTTAATAAAATGTATGGAAAACACGCCCCCACTGAAATCAATGGAGCATGCACATGCGGTGTTCATTTTATGACATCACAAAACGCGTCTGCGTGTACCTGCGTGGGGGCGTTTCAGCAGCTTCCAGAAGTGGCTCCATTTTCGTCTGTGGTGGCCAGGGAGTAAATTACGAGGGATATATATTTTGAAAATGGCAGAAATAATATATAGCCATCAACTCAGGGCCAGGTGAGCTATAGAACATGTTTAGGGGAGTGGCAACTAAGGAACTATGAACCTGCTCTTTAAAAAACATGTTACTACAGCTCAAACCAGATTATCCCAATGTTCTCAGTTAACAGTTCCTATGGTGAAAACTTCTACTGGTCAGAAATCATTGCTATATACTCTGCCTGTGGCTTTCAATGTTTTACCATCACGTATAACCAGTGTTTGCAACTCACTATATAACTTCAGAACGGCTTTAAAAAAGCATATATTTTCTAGTAATAGATGTGAATATCTGGCTGTTTAGTTAATTAACTCTGCTGCTGTACATTTTTTTTGTGTCACCTGTTAATGTATACTTTGTTATTTGCTCTGGTTGCCCATGTAAATGGATCTTTGGCCATGGACTTTTCCATATTTTAAATAAACAGAAACAAACAAATAACCTACCGAACACAGAGTTATTGAAAATTTAACGAAACAGACAACAATTCAAGATATAATAAAATAATAAACTGTAAGCTGGTCTGAGGCTAAACAGAAGATTTTGGAGTGACTGCTTTCCTCAGGTGGAGAAATAAATCTGATGATAGAGTGCAGGGGTGAGCATGACTACACAGTAGAGTCTAAATTTCATTCAAAATCCCATAATTTACATAAAATTCTTAAAGCTCCAGGTCTGCTCATTCCAGGGGAATGATTGCATTTGTTTTGGTTTTTCCATAGAGGTTTTTATCCCTCTGCCACAGGCTGGGAGGTTGTATCAGCTCCACAGTCCCCAGCCATCCCAAGTCTCTGTCCACCCTTCAAGACTGGGCAGGCCGCCGGTGCTAGCAGGTCAGGTGTCATGAAGCCCAACCTCCATTTTTCCACCAGATTTTTCTCCCCTGAGCATGGTAGACATGCAATGAGTGCACAAGCATACTCTACCTCCGAGGAAGTGCTCCAGCACTTTGAATGCCGGCTCATCCCACAGTTTGGGGCCTCACACAAACTTCAGCCTGACTTCCACCAGGTGGCAGTCAAATGGCAAGGCACTCGATCCTCCCTCATCAAGGGAAGAGCGCAGTCCTATGGGTGCTCTATCTTCCCTCTCCCAGCCTAGCCCCAAATGAATCGAGTACTTTCCCGAACCCGGGTAACCAGCGTGACACCAGGGAGGCATGGATGCCTCAACCTGCCATTCCACTGCGCTGGCTGATTGCTTTTGTTAAACTTAAGTGAGGGATTCCTGGGGTCTGAAATATATGTTCTCACTGAGGATCAAACCCTGTCCCCTTGCTCATAAAACCAAGACACATCCAGTGTACTACTGGAGGCACCTACTCAAGTGGCACAGGGAGAGCAGGAATGACGAATGTGAAGACTGATGCAGTGCAGTGGTTGTGGGGCAGAAGTCTTCAGGGAGACCTTCTGGAGACTGTGGTGCTGCCCCATCTGGGTGCAATTCTCTGGACTGAGGAAGGAGGTTGCTAGACTTCAGGCCCAGTTGGCTGAGCATCAGGGGATGCCAGATAAGAGGAGCGGCTGGACTATGGTGGGCTCAAGGAGGGTGGGGATGGTGGGCTCTGAAAGTCTGGAGAAGGTAGGTCACAGGGTGGGGGGGTTGCAGGCACATTCCTGAACCACTACCTACAGAATTCCTATGCCACTCTGGCAGAGTGGAACTGTCAAGAGAAGGCACCTGTGATAGTGGCGAGGGAGGATTTGGGGGCACCTCCCTAGTGGATGACCCCAAGAAGGGTGAAAGAGGACCCCAGTGATGGAGGAAGCAACTTCTGGTGGGGGGGATTCAATTGTCAGTGGGATAAGGTTGGGAATAAGAAAAGGGGGCAGAGAGGATGCCAAGTGCTTACCCGGCACCACTGCCCAGCGAGATGGGAAGTGTATCTTATGGATTGCTAGAACAGTAGGAAGGATTGAGGAGGAGCTGGATGTCATTGTCCACCAGGGGACAAATGACTTGGCTAGGGACATAGAAGAAATAGTGCAGGTGAAGTTTCAGGAACTGTGAAGAAAAAATTAATTCATATTTACCCTAATTTCCTTTCTGTTAGCTCTAACATTGTCAATGGTTAGTTAGTACATTTGGATAATGTGCACCCCTACAAGGGGAAGTGGCACAGCCCAAGGCTGCAGACCCGCATAGAATCCTGGGCACATGAGCATTCCAGACAGCAGAAACTCTCCAGTCACATTTGTCCTCACAGTGCCCATAATTATATAAGAGTAAAGCAAAAACAAAATTAAACATGTCCATATCATATTATTCCTTTTGCAATAAATCATTATATCGAATTTGTTTGCATAACCATACCATCTCCTTAAGAAAAAAATACAATAAACTATTCCCTACCTCCTCTGGTGAGAGGGAGGATGGGGGAATGTTCACTTTCTGCGTTTCTCCTGTGGTCCCGTAGTCTTCTTTAGTCTTCTTCTGGTATGAGACTGGCCAAAACTATTAATAGACAAGCATTTGTCAATGGCGAATATTGATTGCTTTGCTCTGTTGAGCTCGCTCGCTCCCCCCTTTGTCAGTAGCTCATTCTGTTTCTGTTGGCACCGCAGGATGCGCTTTTGTACCAGGCTCCTGTCTGCACTGGCAACTGTGTCTGCCCACAAAGAAATCCGTAGCTGTCCCGATAGAGCTCCATTGAGGTCGCTCAGTCTCCCTCTCTCACGTGCTCATTCTGTTTCTCCTGGTGCAGCAGGCTTCCCTTTTTTACTGGGCTTCTGCCTCTGTTGGCATCTTTGTCTGCCCACAAAGAAATCTGCAACAGTCCCGACAGAGCTCCATTGAGCTCACTCACCCCTCCCCAGTCGCTCATTCCATTTCTGCCAGTTCTGCAGGCTGCCCTTTTGTACTGGGCTCCTGCCTGCATTGCTGCCTTTTTCTGCCCACAAAGAAATCCGCAGCAGTCACGATAGAGCTCAGTTGAGCTCGCTCACTCCCCTTCTCTCAGTCGCTCATTCTGTTTCTCCTGCCGCTGCAGGCTGCCCTTTTGTACTGGGCCCCTGCCTGTATTGCTGCCTTTTTCTGCCCACGAAGAAATCCACAGCAGTCCCAACAGAACTCTGTTGAGGTCACTCACTCCCCCTCCCTCACAGGCTCATTCTGTTTCTCCTGGCACTGCAGGCTGCCATTTTGTACTGGGCTCCCACACTGGGGCCTTTTTCTGCCCACAAAGAAATTTGCAGCAGTCCCGACAGAGATCAGTTGAGCTTGGTCACTCCCCTCCCTCACTCGCTCAATCTTAATCTGTCCCAAACACTGATTTCCCACAGCGACGGTGCTATTCTGCGACAGGAGCGCAAAAACATAGTTGGGCCAGGATGTGAAAAATGACAGCTGTACTGTTCATAAGGAGGTGTGAAAAAATGCCAGTGTTGAAAATGTGACGTGAAAATATTACAGATTTGCAAAGTTACAAGGGTGCATGGAAACAGGTTAACGCACGCTTGTAACACAGTCATTTTATGGACTTTTTTCACCAAATTTTCAACATTGGGATTTTAGGACCGCTGGTCATGAACAGTGTCACTGTCATTTTCTTAATCTGTCCCGAGCACTGATTTCCCACAGCAACCGTGCTATTCTGCACCGCAAGTGCGAAAACACATTTCAGCCAAGATTTGAAAAATGACAACTGCACTGTTCATAAGGAGGTGTGAAAAAATACCAGTGTTGAAAATGTGACGTGAAAATATTACAGATTTGCAAAGTTACAAGGGTGCATGGAAACAGGTTAACGCACGCTTGTAACATAGTCATTTTATGGACTTTTTTCACCAAATTTTCAACATTGGGATTTTAGGACCGCTGGTCATGAACAGTGTCACTGTCATTTTCTTAATCTGTCCCGAGCACTGATTTCCCACAGCAACCGTGCTATTCTGCACCGAAAGTGCGAAAACACATTTCAGCCAAGATTTGAAAAATGACAACTGCACTGTTCATAAGGAGGTGTGAAAAAATGCCAGTATTGAAAATGTGGCATGAAAATATTACTGATTTGGAGGTTACAAGGGTGTGTGGAAACTGCACAATGCACGCTTGTAACACAGTCATTTTATGGACTTTCATCACAAAATTTTCAATGTAGGCATTTTAGGACCTCTGCTCATGAACAGTGACACTGTGGTTTTCTTAATGTGTCCCGAACACTGATTTCCTACAGCGACTTTACTATTCTGCGCTGGATGTGCGAAAACGCATTTCGGCCAGGATGTGAAAAATGACAGTTGTACTGTTCATAAGGAGGTGTGGGCGTATCTACTCTTTGCTTTGTCTCCACTCCACAGACCCTGCTGTAATATAGGACCATGGAGGACCCTGGGCAGGAGGATGGGCAACTTTAAAGTTCCAGCACAGCTCCATTGAGCTCACTCACTTTCCCTCTCTCACTCGCTCATTCTATTTCTCCCGACACTGCAGGCTGCCCTTTTGTACTGGGCTCCTGCTTGCGTCGGAGCCTTTTTCTGCCCACAAAGAAGTTCACAGCTGTCCCAACAGAGCTCTGTTGAGGTTGCTCACTCCCCCTCTCTCACACGCTCATTCTGTTTCTCCTGGCACTGCAGGCTGCCCTTTTATACTGGGCTCCTGCCTCTATCTGTGCCCTTTTCTGCCCACAAAGAAATCCGCAGCAGTCCTGCTATAGCTCCATTAAGCTCGCTCAGTCCCCCTCTCTCACTCGCTCGTACTGTTTCTCCCACCGCTGCAGGCTGCCCTTTTGTACTGGGCCCCTAACTGTATTGACGCCTTTTTCTGCCCACAAAGAAATCCGTAGCAGTTCTGACAGAGCTCTGTTGAATCCCCTCACTCCCCCTCCCTCACTCGCATTTTTGTTCTGTTTCTCCCACTGCTGCAAGCTGCCCTTTTGTACTGGACACCTGCGTTGGGGCCTTTTTCTGCCCACAAAGAAATCTGCAGCAGTCCCAGCAGAGCTCACTTGAGCTTGTTCACTCCCCCCTCTCACTCGCTTGATCTTAATCAGAACCAAACACTTGATTTCCCACAGTGACCGTGCTATTCTGCGACAGGAGTGCAAAAACATATTATGGCCAGGATCTGAAAAATGAGAGCTGTACTGTTCATAAGGAGGGTGTGAAAAAATGCCAGTGTTGAAAATGTGGCGTGAAAATATCACAAATTTGCCAAGTTACAAGGGTACATGGAAACAGTTCAACGCACGCTTGTAACACAGTCATTTTATGGAGTTTCATCACCACATGTTCAACATAGGCATTTTAGGACCTCTGCTCAAGAACAGTATCACTGTCATTTTCTTAATCTGTCCCAAACACTGATTTCGCACAGCGACCACGCTATTCTGCACTGGAAGCGCGAAAACACATTCTGGTCAGGATGTGCAAAATGACAGCTATACTGTTCATAAGGAGGTGTGAAAAAACGCCAGTGTTGAAAATCTGGCATGACAATATTACAAATCTGCGAAGTTACAAGGTTGCGTGGAAACTGCGCAATGCACACTTGTAACACAGTCATTTGATGGGCTATCATCACCAAATTTTCAACATAGGCTTTTTAGGACCTCTGCTCATGAACAGTATCACTGTCATTTTCTTAATCTATCCCGAACACTGATTTCCCACAGCGACCGCGCTGTTCTGCGCCGGAAGTGCGAAAAAGACATTTCTGCCAGGATGGGAAAAATTACAGCTGTACTGTTCATAAGTAAGTGTGGGAAAATGGCAATGTTGAAAATCTGGAGTAAAAATATAAATTTGCGAAATTACGTGCGTGCGTACAAACTGCGCAATGCACGCTCATAACACAGTCATTTTATGGAGTATCATCACCAAATTTTCAACATAGGCATTTTAGGACCTCTGCTCACGAACAGTGCCACTGTCATTTTCTTAATCTGCCCCAAACACTGATTTCCCACAGCAATCGCGCTATTCTGCGCCGGAAGTGCGATAACACATTTCGGCCAGGATGTGAAAAATGACAGCTGTACTGTTCACAAGGAGGTATGAAAAAATGCCAATGTTGAAAATCTGGCATGACAATATTGCAAATTTGCGAAGTTGCAAACGATTTGTTAACAACTATCACGATGCTGCCTTCGTAAAACAGTTATTTGTTGGATTTCTTCCAACAAATTTTCAACATATGCTTTTTGAGAGCCCACCTTATGAACACTGGCACTGTCATTTTGTTAATCGGTCCCAAAAGGTGATTCTGCGCAGTGACAGCTAAATCACCTTTTGGGGCCGAATAACGTCATGACAGTGGCAGAATTCATGAGAAGGGGTCCCAAAAATCCCATGTTGAAAATTTGATGCCACAATTCCAAAAAATGACTGAGATATGCACCAAAGTTGAAAAAAACCTATTTATGCCATTATACAGCTTAGCGGCATGTCCTCAGTTCACGGTTGGCTTTGAAGAGTGCAGACATGTTCCCGGTCCACCGAAGATCATCGTACCGGACTCCACAGGTAAGTATGGGGTGAAAGGGGTGTGGGGAGGCAGGGTGCGCAGAGGGTGGGCGCAGATTATGGGAGGGGAGGAGATGCGGGACCATTTTCTTTTTGACAGGTACAAAAAAAAAAAAAATTTGCAGGACTTTTTATAACAGGGCCATTTGGCATGCTGGGGTGGGCTCCATGCCAAAAGAGTGTTTATTTGATGAGGGCAGCTATAGCATACGGGGGATCGGGCATCCTCGTCAGCACAAAAGGGGGCAGTGCAACAGCCAAGGGGGTTGGGCACCCCCTTGGCACAACTGTAGTGCGTGTTTGGTGGGGGAATTATGCCGATGGGGAGTGGGCTCCCCCATTGGCAAATGACACTGGGGGGAGGGACATAATGCCGATGGAGAGTGGGCTCCCCCATCAGCAACATCAACGTTAGGGCACTGAAGCCAACAAAGATTGGGGCCCCCATTGGCAAACAAACACGTTGGGGGGGCACATGCTGCTGAGGGGGATTGGGCACCCCCTCGACAGTGGGGCTGCTTCATAATGTTTGTGAACACGGCAGCAAGCCACCGCCATGTTCACGAACAATGTAACACTAACAAGGTTCCGCCTAGCAATGACGGGTCACTCCCTCATTGCAGCGGAATGGCTTACGCTGCAATGATGAGGTGGCCCCTGACTGCAGCAGCGGAAACCTTACAAGATTGTGCCTCGCTGGCTGAACTAGTGTCAGCAGCAGCGTGCCACCCCATTGGGAAAAGCGGGCCAAGCCTCCAAAGGCTGTGGGGGCATTGGCCACAACAGTGCCGCGCCTCCACAACCTGCTTCTGGAGCAAGCAGCCACAATATGTTTCTTGCGCATGCGCTCAATCAACATAAAAAGGTATATTTTTATTTATTTTTTAATAACTCTACAAAGAACTGAAAACAGTGAGAGCACTAACTTATAACAGAGAGGCACCACTCAATGTTCAGAAAAATCAAAACCTGTTAACCTGCGTGCCTGTAACCAAATATTTTGCAGCGTAACTTTTTTACAGCTAAAGATAAATCATATAAGGATGTTAAGTAAGCAGGGAGTGTGCTGACCAAAACTGAGACATTATTGCCTGTGTGCAGAGTTTTGAAGCATGTGTTACCCTAACATGGGAGCTTATAGCAACAGCAAGAAATCATGGAATATGTGAAAATACAGGTTTACACTGTTTTGATTCATTTTAAATGTTCTTATCTATGTAAGTGAACATAAGGAACAGTCTACTACGTGAAATACTGAATGATTTACCCAGGTGGGTGCTAGAAAAAGTTCTTATTTTTTAGCCTGATATAATTTTGAAACTAATAAAAAATCGGGGGACAAGAATACTTAATTCCTGTCTGCATAGTGCTTAAGAACTTGCAGTAGCAACTAATTACAAGTTTTGGAAACTTACTGTGAGAATAATCACAGAGAAGAACATTGAATTCATTTTAACTGGTTAGATCCATAGCATAAAAGAACTGGGATATTCAGAGTGACCGTCTTATAGTTTCTTATGGCATGTGCACAGCACAGATGCCATCTAGTGGTGCATGTATAGAACAGCATGATCCATATGTGTAAACCTGTAAAAATTCTAGTTTAACTTTTTCCACGATGTTGCATATATTTAGTTTAAACATTTTTGAAATTAACTATCACTGCAACTTTGCCAATATAAAGGATTATCAGTGGATACGGTTAGACCTCCATCCTCACTAGAGGTGTTTAAGTAATGATGTATGCAATTTAATAATTTTACCCTGATCATAAGATAAGTTACTACTATGTGATTAAGACATTGTAAAGCTTTTTGAATCCCAGATCCTCTTCCCTGATGAAGCCTGTTGGCAAAACATTGGGTAGCATGAGGATTGGAATATGACTTATACCATAATAAAGCCAAACTTTTAGTATGAATCTACTGGAGTGGCTGATGACTTTATTCTTTTGGACTTATTTTTCGTATGACCTTGGGGAGGAGTGGCAGAGGTGGGAAGGCATATGCCCTGCAGAAATTCCAAGTCTGTGACAGAGCTTCCACTGCTTCCACCTGTGGACATTGGTATCAGCTGAAGAACCTCTGCACCTGAGCATTCGGGCCGAAGGCGAACACGTCGATCTGTGGACAACCGAACCTTCTGCAACTGATGATAAGGCTAGAAGAATCTCCTCTGCCCACAGCACCAAGCTGGTTGCTTCTCTTAGCATTTTCCTGCTTTTTGTGCCTCCATGGTTGTTTATGTACAGCATCGTGACAGCATTGTCTGACCTTACTTTCACAGCTTTTAACCGTACAAGCTTGTGAAAGTGAATGAGGGCCAGGCATACTGCCCTCATCTCCAAGATATTGATGTGTAGGAGCTGATCCGGTGCAGACCAAGACCCCCAGAACTGCACCCCAGCCTGACAAACTGACATTGGATGTCATGATTAGCTCATCAGGGACTTGTAAGAGGGAACCCTTGCTTAGGTTCTCTGAATTCACCCACAAATTCAGTGACTGTCAAAGGGGTGGAGTAACTAGAATCATGGCCTGATAGTCCTCTGAGATTGGATCTCAAGCTGCCAGCAACCGGGTCTGAAGGGGTCGTATTTGTAAGTGAATCCATGGAATTAGTTCTATTGTTGCAATCAAGAGACCCAAAATCCATAGCAGGCTGTGAGTTGAAGCTGATGATTGGCTTCTCAACCACTGAACCTCTTATCTCAGGGTCTCCTTCCTGGCTGCCAAGAGGAAGACCTTTCTCTCGTCTGTCCTGAACACTGTTCCCAGGTGTTCCAGGCTCTGAGATGGGTCGAGAGAACTTTTCTCCTGAATGACTACCCAACGGTGGGACTCCAGGACCTCTAGGGTCCTAGCCACTGATTCCCTCACCAGTGGGACAGAAGGCAGTTGAATAAGTAAGTCATCCAGAAAAGGATAAACATGGTGTCCCTTCTATTTTAGTTGTGCTACCAGGACTATGAGAACCTTTGAGAACACCTTGGAAACTAATGCTAGCCCAGAAGGAGGTGCCCTGTACTGGAAGTGTTTCCCCAGAACTGTAAACCTGCAGAACTTCTCATGAGACTGCAGAATGGAAATATGGGGATATACATCCCTCAGATCTACGCATGCTAGATAATCCCCTGGCTGGATAGCCCAAATGATTGGTTGTAGGGACCCCATCTTGAACGTCATGTGGTACATAAACTTGTTTAGGTGCTTCAGGTCCAGAACAGGTCTAAAGTCCCCCCCCCCCATTCGACTTCTTGGAATCCACAAAGTAAACTGAGTAGAATGCCTGGCATTCCCACAAAGGGGTCTTTTCCACAGTCCTCCATACCGAAGGACCCAGTGAAGAGACAAGAAGTGTCTCAAACTTTAGATCACTTCAGACAGATCAGGGCAGTTGTTCCAGTGTCTCCCGATGAACAAGGCCTCTATTGCATAACCTAATGTTAGTATCTCCAGGACAAAAGCATCTGATGTTATCTGGGCCCATCTTGTATAGAAAATCTGCGGTCTTCCACCAAGGGAAGGGGGCAGAGATGGGCTCTCGTACCCTCATTGTGATATGCCACATCTTTGTCCCGGACCTCCACTACATTTTTGGGCAAAGGCTCCAATGCCACTATTGCCCTTGAACCTTGAGTAAACTCTCTTATTCCTCTGGTTTCCAAAATTCCAAAAGGGATGAACCCCCCCCCCCCCGATACTGCCTCTGTCGGCTGCCTCCTCAACTTTTTGGAGCTGTGCTGGCCTATTGTTGGTGTTTTGATAGCAGAAGAGTACCCTTTTTATCCTGGATACCCTTTAAAATGTCATCCAGGCCTGATCCAAATAACAGGCCTCCCTCAAACACTAGATTAAACAGCTCGTCTTTCGATGCCTGGTCCATGACCCAGTGCTTCAACCATACACCCCACATTGTGGACACAGTATGATAAGTGGAGAGAGTTGACATCCATAAATTCTCCACCGTGGCATCCCCTAGAAAGGTGGAGGCCAATGGTACCAGCTGCAAAATACTCACCCCCTCAGAATCCAGGAGAATGAAACTACCCAGAGCTGTAACCCATAAGTTTGGTGCTCTGGCAACAGCTAAAAATGCATAGGAGGTGTGCAGGTTTGCTCTGTTTGAGTCGAAGACTCTTTTGTATGATGCATCCACTCACTTACCATGCATATCAGCTAGGGCCAGAGAGCCCTCAGTTGAAAGAGTGAGTTACGCCCAGCCTTATCTGCCAGAGGTGGAATTTCCCACTTGTGGGTATTCTTCTCCATAAAAAAAGGAAAACACTGCACCTTGGGTTTAGGAAGATATTTTGTCTGGTCCCTGCCTGCCTGTGCCTATTCAATTATACAATCCCAGTGTAAAAAGTCTGGAAGACACTTTAGAGTGGAGGAGGACATGGACAGGATTTTATATTCACATCTAAGGCCTCCATGGTTTGCACCTCCTCCAACTGCAATGTCCTACAAGCCTCTGTTATAAGATAAGACAGATATTTTGTATCGAACAGAGAGGGGATAGTAATCCTCCTCTTAGGCTCCATCCACTCCTCCTCCTCCTTCTCTTCATTAGAGGGGTCATCCTCCTCGTCAAGCAAGGCACGGGCTCATAATGTCGCAAGAAATTATGCCTCATGGCAAAATCGAGCTGACAATACTGCATGATTTCTGCCATGAGGCATAAGTCTTTTTTCTGTGGGGGGCTCTGCCCCTCAATGCCCCCGTTATGGGGGGCTGTGCCCCCCAACCCCCCCTCTAAAGATTCTCAACTCCGAGGGGGGGGTTCAAATCAGGGAGCATACAAGTAAATAAAAAATAAAATATTCTGGGACCGGGAATCAAACCCAGTCCCAGACGCAGTGCCTGGGTTCTTGCTGCTGTGGCTCAGTCCTGTGAGCCACAGCAGCTGCTCAGTGGAACCCATTCCCAGCAGAGGTCATATCCTCTGCCTGAGAAAGTGCTACTGGTACAATACTGCGTACAGCAGCATACACAGTATTGCCCCATTAGTGGTTACAGACTATGCTGTACCAGCTTAGCCATAATGTCGTATGCTATTAAGAGTGCAACATTATGACCCGGTAGGATCAAGCAGCACTTTCAGGTCAGGGTTTTCCCCAAGGTCCCCAGTATCATCCTCCTGACCCTCTGTATGGTCACGGTCAGGATCTGCCTGCAGATCTAGGTTAGCAGACTTGTCCTGCTCTGGAGCATCTGGACATGCCTGTGCTGGCCCGCCTGAACTGAAGGGCCTGACTTGGGTTCAAGTGTGTTGGAAGGGCTGTCCTGCAGAACATTAGGGCTCAAAAGCTCACTTAAGAGCAACAACAAAGATTTGCTCAGTTCTGCTTTGGCAGTGCCAGATGGTACACCAAATTCACACACCCCAGCTTGGGGTTCTGGCTGAGAGGAATCATGGTAGACATATTAGCTTAAGTAACACAATGGGGGCAGTAGGAGCCTAGTGGAGAGGGCCATGTTACCTTTCTGCAGGTCTTACATCTTTTAAAAAACATAGGTCTCGGATAAGCCATGGTGCCAATGGCTCTATACCAGATAAACAGCCCATAACACACAAAAAAAACCTTTTCTATCTGTTTTTTTCTTCTTTTGGTTGCACAAAAATATGTAAAAGACTCTGACCCCCCCCTGTGTCGGACAGCTGCAAAGAAAAAGAAAAAAAGGGAACTGAGGGACAAAGAATTGGGGGTGGCAGTCAGAGAGAGAAGAAACTGCCACTAAAATAACATTCCTACCTACTAATAAAACAGGCTTGTCAGTAGGAAGGATCTTGCCTTTAACCAAAAGGTGACTGAGACAATATCTGCAGCTGTGTCTAGTGCCCAAAGAGCATAGTTGCATGACAGTGCATGACTCTGTGACATCATGCCGCGGCACAGGGTCATAATGTTGAACACAATAACAGCGCGGCAACCAGTGCTGCAAACAAAATGTTGTGCGCCAAAATAAGGTCAGGAAAAACACCGACCTTACAAAAAAAGCACACACCATTAACAATAATGGGGCCTCTTTGTTTTTGAGGGAGGCTCTGCCCTCACACAGCCTGACATGGGAGGAGGGGCTTTGCCTCCCACACCTCCCGGACTTAAAATATTTATCTCTGAGAGGGTGTGGACTTTGGGGATGGGAAATTTGTTTATTTATTTTTTTAATAAAAAAAGTAGCAACATCAGGAGACCTGGGGGAACTGAACCATGTTCCCAGGTTATCAACCCTGCCGTATGCTGTTGCTTTAACCACTCCACCATGGGAGCGTCTCAACCAGATGCCGCACACTGCATGGCAACTTAATCCCTTCACAGTTTAAGTGCACAGCAACAGGGGTAGCGGTAATTTCCTACCGCTATTATACCCGTTGCTCTACATGTTTCTGTGCTTTACACAGCGCGGTTCTTGCCACGCTGTTTTAGCAGCAACATATTGACCAGGTACCTCATGCCGCTACACATGATGTCACCATGTCAGCGAGCACTTGCCCAGCCTAACAGCATGAAAATTGTTAGTGCTTCAGCGCAGAATGGCTGCAAAGAGGAAGAAAAAGGCACAAGCCCGACAGTGAGGCTGCTAACAATGGCAGTGTCTGCGTGTCTCAGTGGAGCCATTAGGAAATGGAAAAGGCACCCAAAAAACAGCAATAGCTGTAGGGAAGTGTGAGCCTGTAGAAAAACCCAGGCTCAGACAAAGCACAGTCTGCACAGAAAGACACAAGTTCCCATACACGGCAAAAGAAAAGTCCCCACAGACAAAAAGTGATTTCAGATACAGTCCCTTAAGCACAAAAACACATATAGCCCTACATAACACTCCTACTAACAGTCCCTGGAGGGAAGGGGGGCTCCAACACCAATATAGACGTGAGGGATAACGCTAAGAAAAAAATAAAAACTAACTACCAGACCCTAACAATTCACCAAGAAAAATTCACTTACCTGAGGTACCATAAAAAAGAAATCCGAGACCTGGCAAAATAAAATAAAAATAAACACCCTTAAAGAGCTCCTGACACCATTGTGACAACTTTGAGAAAATGTAATGTTTAGCACAAGTGAGCTTGTATTTTAATATTATTTCTGTATTTCTCATTCTTCTTTATTACTAAGGACATTTGCATGTAAACAGGATCACTGCCTTTTCTGTTCTGGCTGCTTGCCTGCATATGACATCACAATTCTGTTTATGTCATCACAGTCTGTTGCTGTGGGAATAATTACGATGCCATAAACGGGCAATTATTTATTTTATTTATTTATTTATTTAAAAGTTGGTAACTTGGAAAAGCACTATGACCAGAAGCTCATTTCCAGCTGCAACCTGGAATATGATATCATATGTAGGATAGCAGAAAGAGCAGATAAGGTCTAAGGGACAGTAAGCCTCTTTCATACAGCTGTCCTTGGTAATAAAGAAAAAAAAGTAAATAATTATATAAAATACATGAAATATAAACTGAACTGTCAAAATCTCACATTTTCTCCAAGTTTTTCAAATGGTGTCAGGGGCTCTTTAAAGATAGTGTGGCAAAACATGGCCCCCAATCCAAGCACAAACAGGCAGACGAAATGGGAAGAAATGCAGGTTAGCCAATTTGAGAGCCACAGCTTAACAGGCACCATTTTAAATTTTGGGGTGCTCCCCATCACCAGATAGTCCCAACCTGCTGTGTAGAATCACAGCCCTAAGGTATTAAGCACACAGAAATAAATTTTCTTCATAGAAATCTTCTATGCTGCATCCCCTTCAACAGCACAGCAAAGACTGGAGAGTTTCTACTGTCCAGAATGTTGATGTGCCCAGGATTCTATGCTGGTTTGCAGCCTTGGGCTGTACCATTTCCCCTAGTAGGGGTGCACATTACCAATAGGTACTAACTACCCATTGACAATGTGGAACACTACAGAAAGAGGCCTTAGACAGGTAGCACACTCAGTTGCTTTTGTAGAGGTGCTGCCTGTCTATGAAAGGGGGAAGGAGAGGGGTCTTTGCACCAAGGTCTTTAACTCATGGTTGAAGGAATGGTGCTCAGAGGAGAGGTGTGGCTATACTGGGGACTGGGGGCCCACCAGGGAGGATAAGAGCCTATACAGAAGCAATGGCCTGCATCCTTCTAGGAGGGGAACCACAGTCCTCAGTGGACGGTTTAAATGTTATATCAATGAACATTTAAACTTGCCAAGGGTGGTGGTACAGGAATAAGAGGAGGCAGAAACTGACCCCCACAGGCTGAGATAAATAGTAGGGAGATTCTGAGGGGAACAAGT
This sequence comes from Neoceratodus forsteri, assembly GCA_016271365.2. Classification (NCBI taxonomy): domain Eukaryota; kingdom Metazoa; phylum Chordata; order Ceratodontiformes; family Ceratodontidae; genus Neoceratodus; species Neoceratodus forsteri. The sequence goes on from JADMNL010000027.1 coordinate 42,568,116, forward strand.
CCCACCAGGGGTGCAAGTTAATCAAAGAAGCAGGGGGTTTGCAAAGGAGGAAGGCGGGAAAAGAAGCAGTCAAAGCAGAAGGTGGAGGAAGGGGGAACATACAAAAAAAGGGGGAGCAACAAGCAAAGAGCTAACAAAATTGGGAAGACCAAGTGTGCTAATGCTAAAAGTCTGGCAAATAAGTTTCCAGATCTAGACCCCATCACGGTGGAGGCCAACCTGGATATTGAGGCCATTACAAGTCATGATGCACTGAAAACCACGACTGAGACATGTCCACACCAGGCTACATGCTGATCAGAGAGCATGTCAGCATCAATATGGTACAGTCCAGGCCCGGTATTCAACCGCATAATCATAAGTCGACAGGGTAGAAAGCCACCAGTGCCCAATGGTGTCCAGCTTGGCTGAGGTCTGTACATACATTAGGGGGTTGTTGTCAGTTCTTACCAATATTCAGGCCCCATAGAGATACTCATGAAATTGGTTGACTATGGCCCACTTTAGAGGCGAGAAACTCCAACTTGTGAACATGATAATTTCACTCAGATGGCATCAGGCTTCAACTGGCGAATGCCACAGATCTCAGGCCATCTTCATAATCTTGATATAACACGGCCCTGAGTCCCTTCAGGCTGGCATCTATATGCAGGATGTATGGCTTGGTAGGTCAGCATAGGCAAGTACTAGGGCATGAGTAAGCTGATAGATGATCTCAAAGAATGCCGCCTCGCACTCAGGGGTCCAACAGGCTCCAAATGGGTCACCTGTTCGGAAATACACCTTTTCTTCTTCTTCCTTGAGGGATCTCTTCTTGTTCCTGCGGTTGTTAGGAGGATAGTCTTGAGTGAGATTGAGAAGTGGCCGGATTACCTTTGAATAGCCTCTAATGAACCGCCGCTGATAATAGCCACAAAACCCTAAGAAACACTGCAGTTCTTTTAAGTTAGTTGGCTGGGGCCAGATGATCAGGGACTCTACTTTACTGGGGTCTGTCTATATCCCCTCAGCTGACACTATATGTCCCACGTATTTTACAGATGTTTGGAAAAACTGACACTTGTCTATAGATAATTTGAGGCCGAATTCTTCCAGGCAGTCAAGAACTTTGAATAATCTGGTCTCATGTTCTTCTAGGGTGCATCCGAAGACAATAACATCATCCAAATATACTAGACATTCTAACAGATTCATGTCTCCTACTGCACATTTTATCAACCTCTGGAAAGTAGCGGGGCACATGAAATCCCCTGAGGCATCCTCAGAAATTCATAGAACCCCAAGAGACAAATGAAGGCTGTTTTCTCACGGTCCTCCGAGGCCATCAAGATTTGGTAATACCCACTTCATAGATCAAGTACTGAAAACTACTGACTCCCATTCAGGCAATCCAGGGCATCCTGTATGCGGGGCATGGTGTATTGATCTAGTACATTCCATCAGTTTAGGGTCCGATAATCTACACACATCCTCACGGACCCATTCGTCTTGCGTGTGACTATGATAGGAGATGCATAGGGGCTTCTTGACTCTTGAATAATGCCAGCAGCTAGCATCTCTTGTAGGTGCCTCCAAACATTGTCTATATCAGCTAGGGCAAGGCAGTGGGACCGCTCTCTAAAAGGTCTGTCATTGTTAAGCCTGATAGTGTGCTCAGCACCATGGATGCATCCCACATCCCACTCCTTCAGGGAAAACACTTGATCCCTGTGGGCAAGTTTCCTACTGACTTGAGTCTTCCATTCTGCAGACAATGGGAAATCATTAAAGTCAAATAAGTCTGGGGTCACCTCCTCCTTTTCACTGGAATACTTGTTGCTGGACAGTACTGCCGTGTCCACACAATGTACCGTAGTTAACGTACGCCCCTTATTCACTCGAATTTCTCAATCAGACACATTCCGGATTTGGACCATTACTCGCCGGGCATAGGCATGGGCATAGGCAGGTTAGATACTAGGTTTAACCAATAACCCCTCTGGCAACTTCCCTTCACCAGGTGCATACAGCATCAATATTTTATTTTTCACGTCCTTTCTAAAGTGAACTTCTCCATGAACGGTGTACACAGCATTGGGTGGTAGTACCAGAAAATCTGGATCTTTCTTTCACACTATCCCACCGGCTCAGCTTTGCCTGCTTCTGTAGTCTGTTGTTGCAAGTCATAGGTGCTCTTTATCAAGGCTGGAACTCTTATTTCTTGAGCCTTCACTGCGGTCATTTCATGCACCCCTTGACCACTGATTTGCTTTCTGAAGCTCCCCTTAAAGCCTGTTTACCACTTTCTCTATGTCCTTCTGAGACCGGCATTCCCTCTTCATATGGCTATCCTTCCCACAGTTATGACAAAATATACTTTCCAGGGCCTGGCGTGGCCAAGACGTTACATTAGGAACTGAGGCACGGGTGCTATCAACAGAAACTCTTGGTTCATCCTCTGTCTGTGGTGTGGTGAGCATTGGGAGATGTCTCAGTAATTCTCTCACTTCCATAGTTAGTTCATCAATTTCTGAGCTGCTGTCAGCAGGAGATGCCTGGGTGTGCACCCCCAACCCCATAGCAGATGTACTCTGATAAGGATCAGTGACTGTACCTGGAAGAGCAGCCTTCATAAAGAGACCAACTTTCATTTCTCTAAACTCCCTCAGCAGTTCATCCCATGGTGGAGCATCTTTAGCAGTCCCTCTTTCACTGGGTTCCCTGGGTCTGGCACCAGCATTTAGTTCTTGGATTCCTTCATGTGATTACTGAACTTCTGAGCCATCAGGTACTGACCCCATGCCTGAAGCAGGGGTTTTGGCAGCCACGGCTGTGCAGGGTTCTTAAGAGCCTTCCTCTTCCTCAACTTCCCGTACCTCTTTCATCAACATATGGAAGGGCAAGGGACCAGATTTCCTTTGGTGCAGTTGCAATTTGAGCAACACCCAGCTGGAGTGCTGGGCAGAGCGGAGTATATGATCCAGCCTTATCCAGTCCACCTCGCTAGAGGCCCAGACTCCTTTCCGAAAAATGGTTTGTAGGATTCCCTCTAACTGATCCATGTAAGCGGATAACAATTCCCCCGGTTGTTGTTTAACATCTTTAAGTTTCCATTTCAAAGCATCAACACTATTGGTGCCCCCAAACACATTGTCAAGGGTGACTAAGCATTCTTGGGCCTTGGCATCAGGGTTAGAGGACCTCAGGGAGTGAAAAGCACGTAGGGCAGACCCCGGAGGCTTTCCACCAGGTATGCCCTTTTTTCGGCCTCTGAGCATTGCCAGTCATACTACAAGGGTAGCAGAGTCAATCCAGGTCTCCAGGCCGACTTCCCTATTAGGAGTAGAAAGGATGCCAGAGAACACCTTAAGCTTGCGGTACAAGTCACAACTACCTGTTGGCACTGGGGCAGGCATGGAAATTGGTAAAGGGACAGGTGCTGGTGCTGGTGTGGACAGCGAGGAAGGGACACTCCCCGATGGCAGGAATAATTTTTCCAAATCCTCCACAGTTTTACCTTCCTCCAGTAACAACTTGGCAAACTTCTCCTCAAAATACTCAGATAATGGTTGGGGCTTATGCTCTAAGGGATCCGTACTATCTTTAGTTATCATCCTCCAGGTGGCTGGGAACCCCTCGGGGACAATAGTCTGGGGCATCTTCGAGCTGTCCATGGGATCGCTACACTCCACCAAGGCCATGAGAGTTTGGGCAGTTAAATCAGCCTGTCGACCCACCACTGCGGCTTGGTTCAAACATTCAACTTTGGAAAGCAGTGTCCTTACTAGTGCCCATGGGTACATCCAGTATTAATAAGGCATTTCAGGGGTCAATCACCTGGTAGACCAATTGCTGTGGGGATTAATTCTATTTTGGAACCACTATCTATCTTTATTGACCATCATATCAGGCCATGTGTGGGACAAATTGAATCATATGTTCATAATTCTACAGATGTGATAGTTAATACAGAAAATTTCAACACTAGTCAGGCAGATACGATCTTGTACACTAGTTACGTGGGACATGAAGGGTTTATACACATCTATTCCTCACAGGCCGGGATGTGAAGTTTTGAAGATGTTTTTAGACAGATGTAGAAAAGGAGAAAAACCATCTAATGATGTTCTTGTCAAATGGGCAGAGACAGTACTAAGCCAAAATTATTTTCGTTTTGAGAAACAATTTTATTTACAAGTTAAAGGGGCAGCCATGGGTTCGAGTATGGCTCTATCATATGCCAATATATACATGGGAATTTTGAGAATGAATTTATATACAGTGATCAGAACATCTTCAAGGAGAAACTGAGACTATGAAAACGTTTTATAGATGATATACTTGTATTATGGTCGGGCACTGTTGAAGAACTATTTATTTTTGATCAATTCTTACATCAATGTACTGATCATTTGGTTTTCACTATGAATTTTAGTGTTGGACAGATTCCATACTTGGATCTGTTAATTTATAAACATGAGGAAAAACTGATGACTACACTATACTATAAAAATACTGATAAAAGTCTATTTTACATGCCCATAGTTTCCACCCCAAGAAATTGATAAAATTGATTCCTTATGGACAAATGATTAGAGCAAAACAAAATTGCACTCAAACATTAGAATCTGAAAAACAACAGAAATTTATTACAGAAAGAATAAGAGCTAGAGGTTATAAACAGGAAGTTCTGCAAAGTGCAGAACAAAGAGTTTTAATAAAGGATAGGAATGATTTATTGAGACCCAGTATCAAAGCTCAGGCAGATAAAGAGAGAATTGTTTTTTCTACTATGTATAATGATATATTTTTTGCCATGAAAAAGACTGTTAATAAACATTGGCATATTTTACAGGCAACACCCATAAGTCACCAGATTTTTAAAAACTTACTATTGACTGTACCTAAATGGAACAAAACGCTGGGAAATAGGCTAATGACAGCAGATCATAAAATACCAGATACTCGGCCATTACACTTTTTTAATTTGTCTGAGGTTAAAGGAAACTTTCCTTGCGGCCATTGCATCAATTGTAATAACACCTATAAGATTAAAAGTATTAGAAATACAGCACGTGATGAAGAACTTATTATTAAACAATTTATTAACTGTTCTACTGTGGGTGTTATTTGTGTCCTTAAATGCCCCTGTAATAAGATATATATTGGCAAAACTGAAAGAGCATTAAAAACTTGAATAACTGAACATAGGAGTGACATCAGGAGACAGGATTTGACATCTCCTGTATCAAAACATTTTATAGAGCAGGGACATCAGCTACCCCAGCTAAGATTTTTTGGTATTCAAAAAGTACTACCTATCTCGCGAGGTGGGGACTATAGATTTAAAATATTGACTCGTGAGGCTTACTACATTAATAGATTTGAGGCTACCAACCCGAGATATGGACTTAATGATTCGATTGATTGGCAGCCTATTCTTTAAATCTCACCCTCCTTTTGTTTCATTTGGGTACATAAGTATTTATTTATTTGTGAAGCTAGCATGATCTAATAATAATATATTTATTTTTATTTAGGATTCAAATTTTATATTATTTAGCCTTTTTAGGGTTTATCTTTCAAACTACTTAATAGAATTTGTGTTAGTGGGTATTGATTTTTGTAATTCTTTGAGTATGGATATCATTATTGGTTTTTGAGTAGCCAGTGACTACGTATAATATGGCATTAGATGGGATACCATATAATTACTATGGTACGGGCTCTTGGAGTTAGTGCGAGTACCGCAAGAGAGATTTTCTCTTCCCGTGGGTACGTGTCATTCTCCACGCCTGATTCCCGGTTTATTTAAACTCATTATCCAGTGGGCGCAATACCTCTAAAGCAACAGAGAGAGTGAGAGGTCTTGCTACGCCAGTACCCGTTTTGAAAATAAGCAGTTTGCACAGGTGATAATGTGAGTTGTGTAACATTTATATCTGTATTTTGTAATATTTTAGTGTCTCGTGCTGTGTAGATTTAAGCAGAAGCTTATTCGGTAAATGTGAACCCTGTTCCAACATCTTTTACAGATAGGCGAATTGTGAGGACTTTATAAAATATACTATTGAATTATTACCTCTAAGTGGAAGTAATATTTTGTTTATCTGGGTATGCGACTGCATTTTTGAAGCCTCATATATATATATATATATATATATATATATATATATATATAAATAAAAACAGAGATTGATTGTATAACTGCAAAAAAGAAGTGATTTAGACTGCAGTTGTAGATTTACATTTGCTGTTACAATTTGAAGTCTTATATGACATGGAATTAAATGCATAGTTATTCTAATGGAAACGTTTTCTTTTTAGAGAGCATTCAGATTGATATATTATAGAGTTGGAATTATTCAGATATACAGCCTTATGCATTATCGGTGAGCATATTTTCCAGCAGTTATGTCAGTTGATATATGATAACTTTATTTATGTCTAATTAATTATAAAATGGGTAATTTTTTGATTGTTCCAGATATGAAATTGTATTAAAGAAAGTTTGTCAGGAACAGAGATATGGTACTGTACTGAAGAAGGTTTATCCGAAACGTATACTTGGGTATTATATCCTAGTTCTTGAGAATTAATAAACCTGTTTACTTTAACAACTTGGGTGAGTGGGCCTTTTTTACCAATCTGTGGTTTTTGTTTTTATATCCAGTATTAGCAAGGCATTTCAGGGGTCAATCTCCTGCCCCATACACCACCAAGTAGTGCACAGCCACTTCTATTGGGGTAGCCATTTGTATTTGACAGCACTTCTTGATTTTGGCCACTAGGGGGCGCTAATCCCAGTGGTACCTCCAAGATGTAACCCCTAGGTGGAGCTGTCCCAAGGCATACTACCCCTGCCTGCATGACCAAGTGCAGGTTGAGAGGCCTGGGTACTGAAAACGGGTGCTTCTACCCAGAGGACAGGGTTAGTGGTAGTGTAGCTGATCTGGGTACAGCCCTCTGGGACACTGTTAACCCCCTCTTTTCCCTCTCATGGCCGAAATGGTTCACAGAATACACAATTGCAATTTACTCCTGACAACAGTTTTAATTCCACACTTGTTGCACTTACCGTCAGGGCTGGTTCAACTGGCTCGCCCTGGAGACCTTCTGTAAAACAAGATTTAGCACAACAACCAACAGTATTTCAATGCTGTTTGTACAGAGGTACACACAACCAGTTTCAATGCGAAAAGATCTAGATCTGATTTATTTAAGGGGGCAGTAACAGGGAAGAGGCAGAATCTGGTGGTTGATTCAAGATCTGAAAGATTCAGGTTATAAGGCATGCACTTTAAGGTCCCTGGATCACAGTCACGCACACTCTGGGTACCCAGTTGGAACTATGGCTAGCCAGAACCGTTGCCTGGGGTAGACCGGCTTTTCAGCTGGTGGGGCCCTGTGATGGAAAGAAAACATGCATGCACTTAACCCACAATTTGTTTTCTGGAGCCGGATGGCTCAGTCCCAAAATGATTAGCAACAACAATTAAATAAGCTGACACACTTTGATTGAAACTTTGTTGCAGGGAGCTACCCTAGTGTTTACTCATGCTACCCAGTACAGGATGCAGGATGGACAAAATGGAGACCTCAGGATGAAGTGTTGGGTTGCTAGGAGAAGCAGGGCCCACAAGAAGCACTATGGTGCCAATCCTGTTCGTTAATGTTGAACAGGGAGCCAAATCCCTAGGCGGGTCTCTCGATTGTTTCTCTGCAGTGTGAGTGGCTGTCTGGGCCAAGGCGGCAAGGTCCAGACTGGGAGAACAGCTCGGAGACAGTCTAGTAAGTGCTGGATACAGCTTCCAGCAAGCGTGACACTTTCAAGCAGTGGGGAACCAAATCGCGACCAACTATCAGCATTCAGCACACTTATAGTAAAGTCAAGGTAAATACCACAGTTTGGATGACAGTCCGGTTGCAATTCACAGTGTCTCTGTGCAAACCATATGCTCTGTGTCAGTCTCAAGTCCTGAGGCAAATCTTCAGTCCTGTTACACGAGGTCCCTGCACCCTTATTGGTACCCTCAGAGGTACACCGTAGACAGCTAGTGCTTAAGCATATGTCATACTAACATATAGGGCTAAGGGCATCTAACGTATAAGAGTAGATGTCAGCATATGTACGCATATTGTTGTAATACACTTGGCTTGCTAATACACATACATTCTTCTATGTATTTTCTGTCTATTTCTTACTTGTAAGATACCAGGACACCTGTGTCCTTGAAATAATTATGATATATAAGTCGCCATTGCCACCTTTTGGTGATTTGTACTACTACACTGAGTTATTTAAGACTCTGTATAAGAACTCATTTGTTTCACAAACTGATGACTACTACAAAATTGTATAATGTTATCTTGGACCATGGAGCCTCCTCTAATTTAGCCAAAAAGGCTCATCTCTCAAACTAGAAATGTTTCTATCTTACAGTAACCATAGTAATTATCATAGGTATATAATGTGATACACTAGTCTTGTACCTCGGAGATCCCAAGAGACACAAAGAAACCTCAAGGTATAGCGAATGCTTAGCACTGGCTCCCGGTTCGTATTGGTAAGAACTGCTTAGGGCAACTGTGATTTTATCCTTCTTGGTAGTAATATTCAAGTTTATTACTCTTATGCAATGTGTCTGTCATCACTTGCATTCCCAATATTGCCAAGAACCTAAAAGTGAGGTTTAGACCTCCTGACAGTCCACACCAGGCAAATTTCACTTTGTCACAGTTCAGGATTCTGGTCATAATCTCAGCAAATTCAGATAGAGTCTGGTGTCTCTGGTATGCTGAAAAAACTCCCTCACAGGGAAGATGGGGCAGGCAGGCAAAACACAGCCCTCCACCAGTTTCCCACACTACTACGCAGGAGCAGCTGCTCGAATGTCTTGAGCTGTTCACTCTTCAAACTCCAAACTCTGACTGACTCACAGCTGCAGGCAGCTTGGGACTTTCCCAAAGATCCAAAAGGTTTGATTTGCTGATTCATCTGTCTGTCACAGCTACAGCATCCCCTCCAGGTCCATTTAGGTGACAAATTGTAAAAACTACAATTCCTACAGAAATTCACTCCCACAAGACCCCTGGGGACAGACTCCATTTTAGGGTTCCCAAAGGAACTGATTGGTCCAAACTAGCAGTCCAGAACCAAGGTGGTTGGGATTAACAGAAATGTCGATGCTGCAAAGAAAGGCAGGTCAGACAAACTACAATATTATTATTATTATTGCAGATAATCAGTAAACAGTCACAGATTCTAGTAGGGCTCCCTCTGCACAATTAGCGATGGCAGAATGGAGTGATAACACTACAGCCCAGGCGGGACTTGAGCCTAAAACTACTTGGCCCCTACCAAAATTATTTATATGCTATGAAATAGGCAGTTCTTAAAGAGACAGGCACAGAGGCTAACAGGGCACTCACATGTAAACACTTTGAACTTGCCAGGACACATAATGCCAGCCGAGCAGTGGGTATTTAGGCAAGCCCAAGGAAGACTTTTGGAAACCTCCATTTGTAGGGGGGTTACAAGTGGAAGGGGATAGTAACTGGTAAAAGCATGAGTATAGCCACTGTGTAATATTTGAGCATTGCTGATTTATTATTTGAACCATATTCTGGGCAGACTGGATTCAAATCCCAGCTAAGGCACATATTCTTTATCTCTTCCATTGGGGACTGGAAGTGGGACTTCCTTGTGGGGAACATAGGAGGGAATTCTATGTAGGGGAATGGAGATGGGACTTCTGTATATGGGATTGGAGATGGGTCTTCTCTGTGGGGGATTGGAGGTGGGGCTTCCATATGGGGGATTGAAGATGGAGCTTCTATGTGGGGGAATTGGAAGCAGGTTGCTATGTGGAGGAACTGGAGGCTGGACATGGGAGGATTGAAGGCATGTTTCTATGTGGGGGAATATATGGGGGACTGGAGCCAGGCATCTATGTGGGGGGATTGGAGGTGAGCTTCTATGTGGGGAGACTGGAGTTGAGGCTACTATGTGGGGGACTGGAGGTGTGGCTTCTATGTGGTGAGATTGGAGATGGGTTTCTAGGTGGGGGATTGGAGGTGGGGCTTCTATGTTGGGGGATTGGAGGCGAGGCTTCTATCTGGCAGAACTGGAGGCAGAGCTTCTATGTGGGGAATCTGAAGGCAGGCTTCTATGTTGGGAACCTGGAGGTGGGGCTTCTATGTGGGGGATTGAGGCATGGCTTCAATGTGGGGAACTGGAGGCAGGCTTCTATACAGCAGGACTGGAGGTGGGGCTTGTATGTGGAGGATTGGAGGTGGGACTCTATATGTGAGCTTAGAGGCAGGCTTCTATGTGGGGAGACTGGAGACAGCTTTCTATGTGGAGGTGTTGGAGGTGGGGCCTCTGGAAGTTATAGATATACCACCCACCACAGAATCACTTGTGAACCTGCTAAGAACACTGTTAAAGTTATTGCCTAGGGATATTGAACTTCATCTGGGACCTCACCCCAGCAACATAAAAATTGGATCTCCCACTGATGTGATCTGACATAATACCTGTGGACTAAAAATTGTCCACCTGAATGTCAGCAGTTTCAGAGCCAAAGTATATGAACTTGAAGCATGAGTCCAAGTCTACACTCCGAAAATTAAAGCCATCTCTGTAACTTGGCTCAAGCCAAACATATTACTCCAGAAGGTAAAGCTCCCTGGATTCATAACTTTCAGACAGGATAGACAACAGAAGAAAGGTTGGGGTGCCCTCATATATTCAAAGTCCTCAATGAAGGCCTCCTTAGTCCCCACCCCTGTGGCACTAAACTCAGACTGTGAAGCAGTTTTCATCCAGCTGGTACTAGGTGGGGCCAAGTCTCTAAAGATAGGTCGCATCTACAATCCACCCAAAATGGCAGCAAAAGACCTCAAAACTGTGAGTGAAGTGCTAATTGATCATCCAGGTGGGGAAAGAATACTTCAGGGAGACTTAAACTTACACTGTTCTTGGGATATTTGAGGAGGAGTAAAGAGTGCCCTACATGGGGCTCAACTCACACAACTTGTAAATATTCCCACCAGGCAAAATATTAAAATTGGTATTATACTACCCTTGATTGGATCCTTGCCTCAAAGCCTGACAATTTCAAAGTGGTTGGCATATTTGCTGACTCAATAAGTGATCATGCCCTGATTTTTGGAATATGGAAAAACAAATTCCCAGCCCCCCAAAACCTTCTGGGCCCAGGATTTCTCTAATTTTGACATAACTTCTTCCTAAACACACTATCTGGGATAGACTAGGACCAAATAAGAACACTTCCCACTACTGATGATGCATCAGAATTTTTTGCAAATAACTGCCTCTCTGTAGCTAATAAACATGACCCACTCAAGGCAATCAGAGTCAGGAGGCAACAGTCAAAGTGGATAGCCAGAGAGCTCAAAAAGCTACTGAAAAGCAAGGACAAAGCATGGAAACTCTTCAAAACCTCAGACCTCTCTCGAGATTGACAGAAATACAGAGAACTGCATAATACATGCAAATGGGAATTAAAAAATGCTAAGAGGAGTTACCTATAAAATCAGCAAGAACAGAACTTAATGGATCCAAAACCATTTTGGTCCCACATAAATGCTATCTTAAAGGGACGGTCATCACAAAGTGACTGTGACATAAAAATCGATGGGAAGCGTTGTGAAAGTTCCAGAGATGTGGTCATCACTTTAAATGCCCTTTTCACCTATCTTAATACTGTAGATACAAAATTTATCCACAAGCCTCCTCCTTAGTACACCTTGATCTTGTAGCGAACAACCTCCCATGCCCTAATTTCCATTTTAGGCTTGTAACAAGAAAGATGTGATGTTACTTCTCAACAGGCTCAAAACTGTTGGCACCACAGGTTACAACAAACCTGACCCCAAACTCCTCAACCTTGGAGCTCCAGAAATTGCATATCTCATTGTACTACTCTTCAAAAGACCTATCTGAGAAGGGGCAGACCCCTCCACCAGGAAAGTGGCACTTACAGCCTCAGTACATAAGGGTGGAGCAAAAGAACAAGTGGAAAATTACCGCCCTATCTCTGATTTTATTTTATTTGATTTGTATATGGGTTAGTAAACTGGGACAAAGATCCCTTTTACAGGTATGACCCATAGTCAGTAACAATACAATAACGTCAAACATCAAATACATTGACAATAACAAATGACAAATTAAAAAGATTACATAAATTTGTAGGAAATAAACATTCCATGTCATAAATAAGGCATTCATCTTAAAAACTGTCATTACACAAAGTTCTAAAATGTGACTTTAAAGTTCTAGAAAACAGGGTATAACTTGTAGTATTCCTAATATGAGGGGGTAAGCAATTCCAAACAGTGGGTGCAATATAACCAAAAGAACATTGACCATTTACTGAGCTTTTAAATGGAACTTTTAACAATGTTGTATCACAGGAGGATATAATATTAGACTCATTCTGTACTGCCAAAGGTTGAGCTTTCAAGCAACTGGGTGTACCTGACTGAAGAATTTTAAAAACAAACTTAGCTAGACCAAGTGTATATGACAACTTTACATTTAACCACCCCAATTCATTAATAATAACACAATGACGTGCAGTATTTGCTGCTGATAAAACAAATCTCCCTATTTTATTTGATAACACAGCTTTCCAGTGTACTATACTCTCAGAAAAATTATCAACTATAATTGAGGTGTATTGTAAAATAGGCAGCAGACATTGAGATTCCATCGCCAAACGTGCATCACAGACTAAATAACTATGAAATCTATATAACAGACCAAGCTTTGCATGAAGCTTAGAAGTTATCATCTGTGTATGTGGCCAAAGTTAAGAATAGGATCCAAAATAACTCCTAAATATTTAGAACTGGTCGCATTCTCAAATGTTGTACCATCCAAAGAATTAATATGTAACCTGTGGCTATTCTTTTTTACCCTTGCTGGGGTCGGAAAAAGCATTATCTTGGTTTTCTGAATATTCAACACCATTTTATTTCTAATTAACCACCCCTGCATAATATTAAGTTCTGCCATTAAGGTAAAATTTATATCCAATATTGATGCACTTTGGCAATACAAGGCAGCAGCATCTGCATACAATGTGAGTCTAGCATGTTTTATAAATGATGTAACTGAATTGAAAAATAATAAAAATAAAACAGACCCCAAAATGGAGCCTTGTGGGATTCCACATTTTACCAGTACCTTTTCAGAAACTCTTCTCTCAGATTTAATTATCTGATATCTGTCTTTCAGGTAGTTAGCAAACCACCTTAAAACAGGTTCTCCCACCCCAATATAATCCAAGTTCTCAATCAACAAGGAATAATCAACAAGATCGAATGCCTTGGTCAAGTCCATGAACGTGGCCCCAGTTAGGCAACCACCCTCCATGCCATCCAGGACCGCGCTCGTGAGCTCGACCAAGGCAATCTCTGTACTTCGCCCCTTCCAAAAACCATGTTGACCAGAAGACAGCAGGTTGTAAGTTTCAACATAAGTAATCAACTGACCATAAATTAACTTTTCTTGAATTTTAGATAAAGCTGATAATATAGAAATAGGCCTATAATTAGAAAAAATACCAGTAGGTCCTGATTTGTGTATCAGAACGACAAATGAGTGCTTTCACAAGTCAGGTACCTCACCCAGACAGAAAGACAAGTTAATAAGAATACTTATTGGATACGCCAACTCAGCAGATGCTAATCTTAATATCTTAGGGGACAGACCACCGTCTCTACTGGATGCATCAATTTTAACTTGTTTCAGTAGTTTAAATACTTCATATTTAAATACTTCATATATCTTAATCCTCTGTACTTTAAGCAAACTACTTGAGAGAAGAGTCTACAACCAGATCATAAACTATGCAGAGCAGCACAACTTATTCATTGCAAACCAGCATGATTTTTTAAGAACCATGGGACAGACACTGCCTTAGTCCATCTGACCACAGACATTCTGAATAGATTAGACAATGGTCTAATGACAGGAGCGGTCTTTATTGACCTAACTAAGGCCTTCGACCTTGTGAACCACCAGATACTTCTAGCAAAACTACAATCCTTAGGCTTAGATAACCTATTTCTATGATGGTTTTCTGACTTCCTAGCAAACAGATCACAGTTTGTTAACTGGAAGGGTGATTTGTCTGATAGGCACCTGATCTGTGATGGGTTCTCTCAAGGGTCAATATTGGGTCCACTCCTCTTCTCACTATATGTCAATGAAATGTCTGCAAACTGCGGTGAAGCAAAACTATTATTCTATGCAGACAACATGGTATTTAAGCAATAATGCACGACAGAGTGTGGGTTGTGCTGGGATAACGTCACGCCTTGCATGGTTGGGCACCAGGCCGAAGGCCGAGTCCATCCAACAGCAAGGCATGACATTATCCCAGCACAACCCACACCCTGGATGCATTATGCTATTATACATTGGCTCATTAAAAATAAAAAAGGAAAGAAAAAGTGCCTTTAAAGTACAGTTTTTGTCATTTTTTGAATGGGTAGGGTTACATTATGAAAAAATAGTGCCAATTTAGCCAGCAGGTGAAGCTGAAGTGCTTTTTCAGTGGCTGTACAGTCCCATAACAACCTTTGCTGGTGCCACTCAATGTTAATATACCCTTTGCTTCTGTGTTTGTGCTGTGTTTTGGCCTTTTGGGATGGTATTTACGTTGTTTTCTTCTGTGTTTCCATGACTGAGTTTTAATTGTGGTTCTGAATGAGAATCGGGACTGCCGTGCCCCCCTTCCCCACCCATCTGTCTTATAGTGTGTCACCTGCTGCTACATTAATCTGTCCGAAAGAGTCTAGAAGGAGGAGGTAGGGAGGATTTTTTGGACTGCGTTTTTTTGGAGAAGTTAAATAAAAAAGGAAAACAGAAGACAGTGGGTTGAGCCAGCGAGCATTACAGACAGCTGTGTGGTGACTGTTTAAAGACTCAGTTGCTCGCTCACTCACTGGGTGCACTCATGGGTCCGTGATTGTTGATATTGCATTTAATCATGGTTTCAGCTGCAGGTTTCTTTTTTTAAATAGGAGAAAGACACTCAGGTGGTGGGTGTAAGATGGTTGTTGTTTTTGTTTCTGCTGGAGCTTTTTCGGGACACTGAAGACGGCTGGTGGCTGCAGAGTGAGTTAAGTGAGCTGCAGAGTGGGGCAACAAAGCGGGGCCTGCGTGCAATGATTTTTTACTTGATGTGGTCTTTTGTGTAACTGGGACTAGACCCATGATGTTGTACTGGGATGACATCACGGGTCCAGTCCCAGTTCAAACAACCAGATGCCATCATTCTTGGTTGCCATTGTATAATATACCATAGCTCTAACAAAATTACCGGGTTAAACAAACTGCTCACCAGAGACTTGCACTTACTTGAGGGCTGGCTTCAAACAAACAAACTGGTTCTTAATGGTAAAATAGCTCATTTTGCAGCAGGTGCCTCACTCAAAGAACACCACTACAGAATACTGGATTCCCTCAAATGGCCCTCACTCAATGGAAGGCTAGAATATGCATCCCTATGCCTTGCCTTCAAAGTAAAAGGCCCCAACGCTCCCCTAACCTAAACGGGCTAATAATTAGCAAACCACAGAGGTGATCCCTCAGATCCTCCAGCCGAATGCTCCTCCAGGTTCCCAAAGCCAGAACAGTGGCAGGCAGTACGTCCTTTGTTAACTCTATCCCCAACATTTGGAACACCCTTCCAAATGCTCTACAGGTAATCTCCTCTCTTTGATGGATTTAAAAAAGGGTCTAAAAGAACATATACTATAGCGGAATCAGTGCAACTGTTACTGTTGTCAAACTGGATTATCATAGTGGGTAATGGATGGGAGAAGGCTACATGCCCATTAGTACCATCCACCCACATCAGCGGGTCCAAATAGTTCCTCCTTGCAACAACAGGGTGTCGAATAAATTCAAATTTTGACACTTTCAGATGTCTCCAGGTAATCGATTCCACTGTCTAACAGTGCGAAGAATGAAAAAATGATATCTACCATTCTTTACAACATTATCCAACTTGATCTGCAATTTGTGTGCTCTCAAGCCAGCAAGCTTGGCCTGGATTTCAACCCCTAGCTCATTCATTAGTTTCTCATCGTGTACAACTTTCTACATTGTCATCAAATCACCCCAATCCTTCTCTGTTGCAAGCTATACAGTCGCAGTTGTTGTAGCCTTACATCATACTGGAGACCCTTCAAGCCCTCAATCATTCTTGTCACTCTGTGTTGAACCCTCTCCACCTGCTCCACCTCTCCTCTTAAATGGGGACTCCATAATGGGGATCTATAATCAAGATGTGGCCTAATGAAGGACTTATACAGAGGTATTATACAGGTGGCTGAACGATTCAGGAAAGCTCTTATAATATTTATAATCATGACAATTGGCCTAAGCATTGCTTTACCACTGGTTATGACTTCATTTTTTTTTGTTTTATTCTTTCTTAACTGGGTAAGGCCCACTAGGCACAGGTGCCTGTTTTCAGGGGTGACCTGGGAGCACTGGGGAGGTTAAGTAAGTGACTTGCTCAGAGTCACACAGTACGCAAGTGGAGTTTGTAGGATTCAACCCCAGGTCCGTCTGCTAGATGTACCAAGCTCATTCACAGCTTGTTACTCTAACCTCTGAGCTATACTGCCAGCCCATTCTCTAGCCATTGTCCTTGCATTCCGGGAAACAAAAAATTAAAACTCCTTTTGTACATTGATGTAAACTCATGTATAGTCTTATGTATGTTTATTGTTTCATACAATTTTGTCTTTATAATCTAACCTGTTCCATTGTATTTGTTACTGTTCAAATCTTCTCTGCGATTGTAGTCCTGTTGAAACATCTCTGTAATTAATTCTGGGTCACCCCAGTAAAAGGGACTCTTTGAGGTTCAGTGGGTTTACCAGGTCCACAAAATGTAATAAATAAATAAATGTGGGGAGTTTGGAGGTGGGGCTTCTATGTGAGGGTATTGGAGGCAAGGTTTCTAAATGGGGAATGGAGACAGGACTCCACTGGGGGAGTGGGGCCTGCTTTTGGGGATTGGAAGCGGGACCTCTCCGTACGGAAACTGGGGGTTGGGGTTCTATGTGGAAGGATTGGAGGTGGTACTTTCAAGTGGGTGGATTGGAGGTGGGGCTTCTATGTGGGGAGACTGGAGCTGGGAAGTTTATGTGAGGAGACTGGAAGTGAGGCTTCTACATGGGTGGACTGGAGGCAGGCTTTTTATGTGGGGGACTGGAGGTGGGACTTCTATGTGGGGGATTGGAGGCACGGTTTCTATGAGGGGAGATTGGAGGCTGGCATTCTACATGGTGAACCTGGAGGCCAGCTTTTATGTGGGGAGATTGGAGGTGGGCCATATATGTGGGGAACCTGAAGGCAGGCTTCTATGTGGGAAGATTGGAGGTGGGGCTTTTAAGTGGGGAGACTAGTGCTGGGCTCCTATGTGGAGGGATTGGAGGTGGGCTTGCTTCTATGTGGGGATATTGGAGGAAAGGCTTCTACATGGGGAATGGAGGCAAGACTCCACTGGGGGAGTGGGGCCTGCATTTGTGGATTGGAGGTGGGACCTCTCTGTGGGGGAATTGGAGGTGGGGCTTCTATATGGGCAGATTGGAGGCAAGGCTTCCATGTGGGGGGATTGGAGATGGAGCTTCGATGTGGGAGGATTGGAGCTGGGTTTCTATATGGGGGAATTGGTGGCAAGGTTCTATGCAGGGGAATTGGAGGTGGGGATTGTATGTGGGGGAACTGGAGGCAGGGCTTCTATGTGGGGGATTGGAAGTGGGGCTTCTATTTGAGGGATTGGAGGTGGGTCTTCCATGTGGGCAGACTGGGGTGGGGTTTCTTTGTGGGGAGGATTGGAGATGGGGCTACTATGTGGGGACACTGGAGGCAAGGCCACTATGGGGGATTGGAGGTGGGCTTCTGTTTGGGGGATTTGAGGTGGAGCTTCTTTGTGGGGAATCTGGAGGCTGGTTTCCACTCCTACCTTGCACCCTGTAACCCACCATTCCCTCTGGCTGTTCATCATCCCGTTCTGCATGCCTATCTCACCCCTTTCTGCTACCTGCCCCCTATCTTGTTCTGACATCTGAAGGATCCTGCTTATCACTGCCAGGGACCCCCTCCAGGGGGGAGGAGGAGTGGGGAGTAGTATTCCTGAGGGTCCTATGAGGTGTGCAGTGCTGGGGGCAGGAGTGGTGTGCTAGGGGAACTGTGGTGTGGGGGAACAGGTCAGCCATCATGCAGGCTGAGATGAGTACTGTTTCTGTTTTCTAGGCCCCACCACAGACCCCAGTGGCTCGCACTGTGGCATTGTCCTGGAAGAGGAGCCAGCCAGCATATAGTCACCCATGCCAGCAAGGCTACCACACAACACCAGGTGTTGCTGTCCAAGCAGTGCTTCACAGCACCCTCCCCTGGGAGGAGAGCATCCATGCAGATGCTGTATCACCCTCCCTGCTGGCCTCCCCTCCTGATAGGCTCAGAGTTTGAACCCAGCTCACCAGCATGCCGAGTGAGTGCTCTACCTCTCGGTGCCATGGCGCCAGTCTGCCACATTTCTAATGACATTCAAAATGTGAAAAATACAAGGTGCATGTTCCCTTTAAACACAGAGATTGTCAGTTCTATTTTTTAATACAGATTTTATTGACATTATGATATATAGCTGACAATACAAAAACAAGGATGAGAAAAACCCAAAAGAAGAACAATAACATGTAGCAGCAGGGTGGGAAAAAATAACAATAGTGAATGCACTACCGTTATAATCATACATAAATAAGAAGTTAAGCCCAGAATACTAACTATCTATCTATTTATTATTCAATCTTGGATTTACATACCTTTGAGCTAGAAGTTCATTTACAAGGGTTCCACATCTAATGAGAAAAACAGAAATACAAGACATAACCATACATACAGTATCTAGGAAGTCTTAGTTGCATTGTTCTGAAGAGGTTTAGCAAACATGTTAGAAAACAGTTTTTGTCTAAGTGCAGTACATTCAGATCAGGTGTAGTTCTGGCTGTTGACTAAGCAGAGTGGACATTTACAGTTGAAGAGATAGATTAGCCTGCTTGGGCTAGGAGGATTACAGGGATAGGACAGAGAACATTCAGATGGCTAGAAATGAGAGACCGGTTGCAGTTTCAATGGCTATGTACTGATGTTGATGGGGGGAATGGGACCATGTGCTGGAAATATGGTCCTTAGGAGGTGGAGTGAAGTGAGAAAGGGAAGTCTGCAGGCAGTAGTGAGGTGGGGGTAGGTGTTGAGTTGGGGGGTGAATTTCAAGTAGGTAGGTGGAGGGAGGAGTAAAGTGTGGAAACAAAGGTAGAACATGGTTTTCAGGCCAAGCTGGTACAGTTAGGAGTTACAGTTACAACTACTGTGTGATGCAAGAAAGGGCATGAAGCTTTAAGTTAAACAGACCTAGTTTAGTTTCTGACAGAAAGTTGTCACTGAGAGTATTTAGCCAGTAGGGTGCACGGTACTCAAAGGGCCATTGCCCCGGGACATCCGCCGGAAAGGGACATGAAGTGGCTGGCTGTTTGTTCCTCTGGTGTGTCTTGTTTTGTTGGCCAAGTTGAGAAAATTCCACACACCTGGGGGTGTTAATCCAAGCATGGATTTCTTTGCAAGTATGTATACCTGGTACAGTATACAGCAGTCCATGTTTAGCCAACCAGAGTGTGCCTAAAGCTCGCAAGTGTGTTTTAGGTGGTGTGCACCCAAAATAAGCCTACAGGCCTTAGTGAGGGTTGTTTTTACCTGCTTGAGAGCTGTGTCGGTTGCAGCACTGTATACCACTAGTCCATAGTCAATTACAGACAACACAAAACTAGTTACTTAAGGAATACTGCATGACAGGGTGTGTGTCATGCTGGAATAACACCAAGCCTGGGGTGGTTGGGCATGAGGCCACAGGCCAAGTGTGGCCAATGCCCCAGGCGTGGCATTATCCCAGCATGACACACACCCTGGAGTGCATTATTCCTATTATACAATGGCTCATTTGTAAAGAAGAAAAAAAAAAAGAAAAATACTTTAGAATTAGGGTTTCTTTTGTCATTTTTAGGAATTGGGAGGATTACATATTAAAGAAATAGTGCAGATGTCTTGTTTAGTCAATAGGTGAAGCTGCTGTGTTTTTAGCAAGGTTGTCCCCCAACCCCAGACACTGACTCGCTGCTGAGATGATGAAAGATTTGAGTTACAGAAATATTTCAGGTCATTTTTACTTGTTTTTAGTGAGATAGTGAGTTTAGGAGCGAGCGAGCCAGAGCAGCACTGTGACAGTTTGACGATGTGGTTGCTCGTTGTGCGTGCTCACTCTCTGAATGTGGACATTTGTGTTTTTGTCAATAGGAAGCTTTCTGGTTTTTTTTTTATGTGGGATGGTTGTGTGGCTGCTACTTTGGGAGTCAAGTGAGAAAGAAAGTAAATTACGGAGCGAGTGAGTGAGAGTCTTGCAGGGACTGAAGACGTTTGTCTGTCTCTCCATCTCGATGTCATTGCTGGGTGCGCTCGCTCCATGAATCTGTATTAATTATTTCTTTTTTTTTCCATGAGAGGGATATTTGTGGTTGTTTTGTAAAAGGGTTGTGGGTGGGTGTCATTTTGTTCAATGCCTCTCACTGTGCGCGCTCCTTGTTTGTGAGGAATTGGGAGCAGAGTGGCTAAGTGGGCACCGTTGAATCTGCTCATAGGCAGCGGAGTAATGTTTTTTTTCTTTACATGCGGTCACTTGTATAATGGGACTAGCTCAGTGGTGTTATGCCAGGATAACACCATGGGTCCAGTCCCATACCGACCAATCGAAGCACAAGATTCCTTCTTGCCATTGTATAATGCTAGTTTTAGTGCTTCTTGCATAAGGCAGTATTTGTTTTTGTGTAACAAGCCTAGTCTAGCATTTGCTGATTTAGCTAAAAGATCTATGCGTGGTATGAAAGAAAGGGAACTGTCTAGCATTACGCCTAAGTACTTAAAAATCTGAACCATTTCTAAGGGCATGTTTAGACTGTGTAGCATTTTTAGTTGGTAGGACCTATGTCTGTTGTGAGTGGAGGCAAACAGCATAATTTTAGTTTTTTTATAATTTAGCAGTAATTTTGATTTTATGAACCATGCCTCAATATCTGCGAAGTTAGTCTGCAACTGTTTTTCTAGCTCAACAGGGTCTGACTGGCTGATGTATAGCACTGTATCGTCCACAAAAAGTAGGATGTTACCTTGGGTTACTAGTGGAAGTTGATTTAAAAAACAAACTAAAAAGAAGGGGGCCCAAGATTAATCCTTGAGGGAACCCTGTATTTACGCTCTGATTTTCTGAGAGTATCCAGGATTTTTACCCTTTGTTCTCTACCAGTTTTTGTTGACCGGGTACGTGCACTAGACACATTCTGCCTATTTTAAGGCACAACGCTGGGGAGGGGGATACAGATGAATGCCAACTGACCTTGAACCAGATTAAGCTGTTGGTGGTATTTTAGTGAATGTTGCAGAGAGTAGCCCCAGAATTACCATAGGAAAGCATAGCTGCATACAATGGAGCCTTGACATATCTGTCTCCCAGAAATTGCTAGACTTATGAAGTAGAACTACCATTCAATCTCCATCCTCCCCGACCTTAAACTACTAGAGAAGGCTATCCACCATCAGCTTGCTGAGCACATGGGCAAATACAATGTTTTGTGTAGCCAACAGCATGGCTTCCGCAAGAACCATTCCACCACTACTGCCCTCGCACTACTGACCGACCATATCTAACCCCACCCCACTGCCCCCCCTTGTTTAATTAGTAGGGCTGCTTCTCTCACCACATAGCGTCTTGGGGCAAAAGAGAGGGATGGGGGTTTACATAACAAGTACACACATTTCTTTTCTAAGCCTGCTATTGCAGACAGGCAACCAAGTGTGGCAACTACCTAGCACACACCTGGTGGGACCACTTACCATGGCCAGCAACCCAGGTCTCTGGGAGAAAACATTTGCTCATAATTGTGCTAGGTTTGTACTTCTGGACAGGGGCACCCAAGTTAATCCAGACACAATGGAAGCAATAGCAGTACTGTCCAAACCAGGCTGGGATTCTAGAGTGTGGCTTTTATTCACGTAACAGAATAGGAATAATCACAAAGCGAAGATGGACCCCCACAGGGCTACCCATACTGGTATTGCAGATTCTCCAGAGTACAGAAATTCCTGACATTCCCATTTAGCATAGGGTAAAGACAAAACAGTGAACACTCTGGTTCTGAATATGGAGATTGGCACACACGGCCAGTTACTGATAACATTTCCCATCGACTAGGCACACGCGGCCAGTACTAGGACACTTTCCCATACTTCATGAGGAATGAAGGAGGTACACACGACCACAAAAGAGCACATCCAGGCTTAAAATCTTCCAGCACCCACTATACTGAGGAGAACTGAAAATAAAGAATCCAAAACCCATGTCTGGGTAACTATTTCCATCAGGCACTGGCCAAAAGCGCTGACTGAAAATTGAACTGGTGCCCAAACTGAACCCGGAGAAGTAAACTGGTTACTCCAGATGGGGGAGGGTCTCCTACCTTTTGCTCCCAAGGTTATACTCGGCCATTCATCTGGTTAATAACACCCTCACCAAAACTTGTAGATGCTATCTTGAAATGTTTTTCACACTTAACATACTACATGACGCACCTCTAAGGTGTCAGAAAGTTAAGTTCCGTACTTGGACAGTCTCTCACGAGACTCCAAACGTAGGCAGACACTTTTAAAACAGAAACAGTCTAGATGACAGGGTCCCTTTGTCAGAGAAATTCACCATAGGTATTGCAGATGCCCCCCTTCCGGCCTTACACAAAAGGAGTACTGACAGTTCTGACGTTGAACAAAGGCAGCTTCACCAGACAGACTGGATTAAGGGGATTGCTCCTGAACCCTGAAGCTTGTCCCCATCCCTCCTGGGATGGAGCAAAGGAAAACCCACTTGGCAAGGTCTCCACCACTTCAGTCACTGTCTTCTGTGTTCTTCTTCTAGGGTGAGAACAAACTACTCAAAACAAATAGGTAGCTCTCTGTCAGAGCTGTCTGAGGAGCTGCACAGCAAGCTGCAGCCTCCTCCTGGAACTCCTACTGAGGGCTGACTCCACTCTAACTAAACATTCTAAAGCTATCTCCCTAGAGCTGGCAAGAAGGTGTGGCTTATGCCACTGTGAGAGTTTTAAAATTACATCATCCTCTAGCTCAGCCGAGACTGAAACCAGAGCATGACAGTGTGAAATTCATTTAACTGGCATTTCACTAGCTGCCTTTCCCTGCCTGCCACTGTTTCTAACTGGGATTCTAGTAACTCCTGGGAACAAGGGGGTTACACAAGGACCATAGTAACGCCACCGGCGCAGTCTTCGTAGACCTATCCAAAGTCTTCGACGTGGTCAACCATACCCTCCTCCTCTCCAAACTACATTGCCTTGGCTGTTCCCAGGAGGTTACTTCCTGGTTCAGAAGCTACCTCACTGATTGTTCCCAATTCATGAGTACTGGCCCTGCCTGCTCCCCCACCCTGCCCATCTCGACAGGTGTCCTCCAGGGTTCCATTCTTGGCCATCTTTTATTCTCTTTATTTATTAACTCCCTTCCCTCGGACAGTCTCAGATGCCACCCTCTCTCCTCTGTGCTGATGACCTTGTACTTTTCTACAGCGATAAATCCTCTGTCCACATTTCCTCTGTTCTAACTCAAAACTCTGCTGCAGCCCACAATTGGTTTGCTGATAACCTCCTCCTGGTTAATGCTATAATGCCAAAAAAACAAAATCTATGCTGTTCGGATCCAAGCCCTTCCTGTCCAAATCGAAAACTCACCCCTGATGGCCAAGCCCTTGAAGATGTCAATACTTTCAGATACCTAGGTGTTCTACTCAACCCATCACTCTCTTTCTCTGAGCACATCAACTCATTAGTTCGAAGGTTTCACCAAACATTAGGTGCTACCTATAGATTCTGACAATACCTGACCCTAGAGGCCTGACTTGCCATCATCCAGGGGAATCTACTTCCAGTCTTGGACTGCTGCTCCCCATCTATGCTAGGATATCCACAACCCTTATAGCCAAGCTCTCTTCTGCCTACAACAGTGCCTGTCATTTCACCTTGCTGGCCCCTTTCATTACACACCACTATGTCCTTTACAATTCACTAGGATGGCTTCCACTGCAAGGCTGCTTTGACCTTGCCCTTTGCTGCATGGAGGATTCCACCATCCACACTGGCCAGGAATCTCCCCTTGCAGCCCTCCTTAAGGTCCGAACATTACACCACAGCCTCTACTAAAACAGCATTCCTCCTCTGAATGTTCCCAGGGTATCCACCAATATGAGCGGTAGAGCCTTGTCAGTGGCAGCCCCTATGCTGTGGAATAAACCGCTCCATTCATACCCACTGCCAGTTCAAATCTTGCCTCAAAGATTGGCTCCTGGAGGCTTCCCGCTGCCACTGCTTTCCAGAGTAGTTCTTCATTTCCTGCCTGCCCTTACCGTAAGAGTTTCTTGCCTATGCGACTCCCTTTGTAAATCTTCCAATTCCCCTTCCTCTCACACCCCTTCCCCTCTCCTTCCCTGTACTAGCCCCACTTTATCCTTTTCATGCTGCTCCTAAGGAACATTGATTATCTCCTATGCAGTTTGCTGTATATCAATTTCATGTATATAAATATTTCTCTTTATGTATATGCACATCGGATTTATTTACTATATCACCTCGCATCATGTGGATTTAGGTATTTTGCTACCTTATAGCTTGTGTACTACTGTAACCTTTCATTATTTGTCAGACTGTCCACTGTTCTACGCATTGTTGTTTGTCTTTTACTCTGTGCCACTGTACGTGGCCCGGGTTGTGCCTGAAAAAGGTCCCTGGGATCAGTGCACCTACCCGGTTACCAAAGTCATACATAAATGAATAAATAAATAAATAAAAGAAGTCCCCAAGCTGAGATCAGTTCAAGGCACAAAATCTGCATGAGTGTCTATCTGATACGTCACCCATGTCCTCCAACATTCTTCAGCTTTAGCAGGCTTATCATGGACAGAAGCTGTAAAGATTTCAAGTCTATAAATGGTGTTAACCAAGGCAACCCAATTACACCTCTGAAGGAGGGGTACTCTTGAGTCACAATTTAGTAATAAGCATTTCAGTATCCAACATTAAAAGTCATAATTTCAAAGTAGGTCCCCTAATTGACTGCAAAGGAATGGAAAGAAGAGCCAAGTGAGGGGAGATCAAGTTCTGGTCCACAAACTGAGCATTGAGGGTCTGACTATTCTCTTGCCAGAACAGTCACAATATGACATGCTGAAATATATGGGTATGAGTGGCCACAGCCTCTCCACAACCCCTTGGAGATTGTCAGTTCCAAACATTAATTGGAAAGGAACTACATAAAGGTACATTACAGATAGCCAGATTTTCACTTTAATATTTATTCTGGTGTGGAAATCCCTCTTTAAACTAAGAGATGCTAGTTTCCATTTTATTTGCTTAGTCAGGGTTTAGAGAAAATTAAAAATGTCATGCAGTCCGGCGGTGTGGTCAACCATAGAAAACTATGGAGGATTAGCGTGTTTCTCTCTTAATTAAAAAAATAACTGATGTTCTCTTTTGATGTTGGCACGCTTGTGCAGCCAACATCTTGGGTAGTGCAGATTTGGAGGTACGGTCACTGTTGGGCTAATGCAGAGCATGCATCAGTAGTTGCGTCCCTCATTCCCCAATCAGCCTGTGTGCCAGCGCCACACCGTGCATACCTAATGTGGCAATGAGCTCAAACGAAAGGTCCACTGAAATGTGAGCTAAGCTCATCATACGCAGCAGACCTCCCGATGTGCTTTTCCTGGTGGTGAAAAAAGAAAATTAACATGGCGGCATACTGCCGACTTCAGGGGTGCACAAGTCCCCTGTCAGCATACCCTGGCCCAATGTATATGCTGACAGGGAAACCCACTCCCCGCCGGCATAATGTACCCCCCCCATTTTTCATGTGCCAGGGGTGCCCAATCCCCTCGGCTCTTGCCCCGCTTTGTTGTGTGCCAATGAGGGTGCCCAATCCCCTGTCGGCTAAAGCATCCCCTCCCAGAAAACACTTAGGTGGCATGCTGGGAGCCCACCCCAGCATGCCAAAGCCCCTGCAAATAAAAAAACGTCCCCCAATGTTTATTTTTTTATTTGTTTTAACCTGGAAAAAAGGAAACTGTCCCTCACAGTCTCCCTGACCACCTCCCACAACCCGCGCCCACCCACTGCGCACCCTGCCTCCCTACACCCCCTTCACCCCATACTTACCTCCTGAATCCAGCGCAACGATCTTCAGTGGACTGGCAACACATCTGCACTCTTCAAAGCTGACCGCAAACTGAGGAAATGCCGGTAAACTGTATAATGGCACAAATAGGGTTTTTTCAACTTTGATGCATATCTCAGGCATGTTCAAGAATTTGGGCACCAAATTTTCAACATGGAGTTTTTGGGACCCCTCCTCATGAATTCTGGCACTGTTATGGTACTGGCACTAACCGGCCCTGAAAGGTGATTTCACAGTCACTGCACAGAATCACCTTTTGGGACCAATTAACGAAATGACAGTGCCACTGTTCATGAGGGGGGGCTCTCAAAAAGCCTATGTTGCAAATTTGGTGGGAAAAATTTTAAAAATGGTTGTTTTATGAGCGTGCATTGCGCTGTTTCCATGCACGCTCGTAACTTTGTGAATTTGTAATATTTTCACTCCAGATTTTCAAAACTGGCATTTTTCCACACCTCCTGATGAACAGTACAGCTGTCATTTTACATATCCTGGCCAAAATGTGTTTTCGCACATCCAGCGAGAATAGCGCTGTCGCTGTGCGAAATCAACTTTTGGGACAGATTAACAAAATCGCAGCACCACTGTTCATAACGGGAGGTACCAAAATGCCTCTGTTACAAATGTGGCTAACAAACCCCCAAAAATAATTGGGTTAAGGACGTGTGTCGTGCAGTTTGTATGCATGCTCAATGCTTCACCAATATTTTATATTGTCACTCCAGATTTTCAATGTTGCCATTTTTTTTATGCCTCCTCATGAACAATACAGTTGTCATTCTCCACATCCTGCCCAAAAATGTGTTTTCATCCCTCTGTCGCCAAATGGCACAGCCACTGTGCAAAACCACCGTTCAGCTAACAAAGTGATTGTGCCGCTTTTCATGAGGTGGCCTGACAAGCAGCCCATGTTGAAAATATGGAGTGAAACTACCACCACATGCCTATGGTGTTAGGGTTTCCAACTGTAGCACCCTGTACAGACTGACAGGTGTCGGGGTGTCACTTGGGATCATTGGATGTAATGCTCACGCCATTCCACCCTGCAGCTACTGACAGGCATCGTGGTGTGCCTTGCACTGTTCGGCCACAAAGTTCACCCCATGCTCCTATACTGCACCCACGTCAGCGTATTTCCTTATGGAATGGGGTAAGTATAATGCCCAAAGACCCCAAACCACACCCCGACATTTGTCAGTGTCTACAGGGTTGGATGAGGTACAATGGCATGAGCATTATAGCTGATGACCCAAAGGCACACCCCAATGCTTGTCACTCTCTACAGGGTGGGGGTGGAGTTGGCGTCACTTCAATACTTCACTGCCGTTCCTATTATGCGTGTCTCTAGCTCTGGCACTGCCAATGCCAATGCCAGCGTGATAACATTTGGCATTGACAAATGCTTGTTTTATTTTACACCTTCCACTACTCTACACTCCCTTCCTCCCTTTAACTGATGAAGAACACGACTCAAATATTTAGGGGTCCTTATCTCAAAAGATTTTGGAAACCCTGAAGTGGTGAACTATGAGCCTCTTATGACTCAAATTACAGAGGATCTAAGTACATAGACCCGGCTTCCTCTTTCTTTCTTTTCCAGAGTCTAAATTATTAGGATGAATGTTCTCCCTAGACATTTACACCTGTTTCAGACTCTGCCATTATACCCATCTCATTTTCATTTCTCCTCCTGGACCAAATCCTTTTCTAGGTTCATTTGGGGAGGCTCTAGACTCCACATATGCTACCTTCTCTTACAATTATCCTTACAGAAGTGTGTTGGGGGAGGTGAATCTTCGAAATTTGGAGAACTGTGCATGGGGCTTCCATAGATACATAGTTAAGATACTGACAGCAGATAAGGGCCTTTGGTCCACCTAGTCTGCCCAACTGCACATGTAATTTTGTCTCTTCAAGCTTCTCTTAAACTGGGTTGTCCCCTTCCCCCAACTGCTAGGCTCCAGCGATGGCTATCCCATGCATTCTTGAATCCCGTAATCGTTTCAGCCCCCACCACTTCCTCTGGCAGGGTGTTCCACTTGTCCACCACCCTTTCCATGAAGAAATACTTCCTCAGGTTACTTGTGAACTTCCCTCCCTCCAATTTCATCCCATGACTCCTAGTCCTGGAACATCTCTTCCTCTGAAAAATAGTGTTTTCCTGCACCTTGTTCCTCCCCTTGAGGTAATTGTATGTCTCTGTCATATCCCCCTCTCCCTCCTTTCCTCCAGGGAGTACATATTCAAGTTCTTCAGCCTGTCATTGTAGGACTTGTGATGCGAACCCTGTACCATTTTGGTTGCCCTCCTCTGAACTGTCTCCATCCTGCCTATATCCTTATGTAGGCAAGGCCTCCAGAACTGGACATTGTACCCCAGGTGTGGTCTCACTAATGTCTTGAGGAGGCAGTATAGCTCAGTGGGTTAAGGCTCTGAGCTGTAGATCTGGAGACCTGGGTTTGAATCCCACAGCTGCCTAGGTGCATACTGTGTGATCCTGAGCAAGTCACTTAACTTCCTTGTCCTCCCAGGTCACATCTAGAAACAAGCTTTAGCTTAGTGTGCTACTCCTGGTTAAACAGTGTTCCCTTTCCCTTGTACAGTGGAATTATGACCTCCCTTTTCCTGCTGGTGATGCCCCTGCCTATGTATCCCAGCATCCTATTTGCTTTACCCACCACCTTGTCGCACTGACTCCCAAACTTTAGGTCATCAGAGTTGATAACCCCTAGGTCCCTTTCCTGCTTGGAGCATGCTATATCCTCCCCCCCAGCTGATATGTTGTTCCAGGGTTTTTGTACCCCATGTGCATTATTCTGCACTTCTTTGCATTAAATCACAACTGCCACACCCTTGACCATTCCTCAAGCTTCTGCAGATCTCTCCTTTTCTATCCACTCCCTCTGGCATGTCCACTCTGTTACAGAGTATTGTGTCATCAGCAAACAGGGAATCCTCCCTTCTATGTTATCTGAAATGTCACTGATAAAGATGTTGAAGAGGACAGGACCCAGCACTGATCCCTGTGGCACTCCACTGGTCATCCTTCCTTCTGTGGAGTGAGCCATTTACCACCACCCTCTGTGTCCTGCCAATATTTATCATGGTCTGCAGGAATATCTAGCAGATACTTCCCAAACCATTTTGGAAGTGTGGAATAAAGATTTTAACATGAATACTTCCTTTGCCGACTGGTCTAAATTTACAATAAAGGCAGTCAAAGTAACATCTTCAGTCTGTTGAAGAGAATTTGCATGGAAATATCAGAGTAATTATTTTTGTACCCCTGCAGTTCTCTTAAAGTACCCCTCCACCCACTATGGGATATGTTGGAGACAATGTGGCTCACCTATAGCTTCACGCTCCCATGTGTTTTGGTCATGTCAGGTATTAATGGATTACTTGGCAGATACATCTGTCCAATTCAAGGAATTATCTGTTTCTTCAAACTGGATTAACCCTGTCTTGATCTTGTTGGCCATCCCACCTAGGGGGTCATTAATGGCAATATATTTGCTGTCCTGCTGGCGCAGCGGTAGGGCTACCGCTCGCAGTGCCAGCGACCTGGGTTTGGGAACGGACTCAGGCAGCTGGAGGGCTGGCTGGGGGGAGGAGGATCGAGCACCCAGGGGCTGCTCTCCTCCTCCTCCAGGTAGGGTGGGATGCAAGTCCCGCTGCAATACCACCACCCGGGTGACCACGGGTGGAGGTGCAGCGAGACAGCATACAAGGGGAGGGAGGACATCTGCCGGGAGCTGGAGAGTTAGCACGTTGTGACGTGGGTCACTTCTTGGCCCCCCTTGCACGCAGGCATCTGGGGGGTTGGGACCAAAGAAAAGCGGAAAAAACCCTGCGCTGGGCTCCTGTAGACGGGACCCGGCTGTCCTGAGAAAACCCTTAACCAGTCTCCATAGGTGGGGCTCGTGAGGCCTTCCAACACAGTCTCTAGGTGTGACAGAGGGACTATGGGAGGGGTACCTCTCCTCCCCACCCGGAGGGGGGGGTAAACCATGGCAGGATGGGGAAGGCTAGCCAAGCACCCGGAGGGAGGTACCTGGGGCGGGACTACGGGAACCTACTAACTAGGAGATCCCCGAAGAAAGGAATCCAGCACAGCGAGGAAGGGGGCATAAAGAGAAAGTAAAAAAATGAATGGCAATATATTTAATAGCCACAAAAAAGCCATTACTAAGCATTGCATGTCCCCCTTCCCCTGTCCCTATGATGGTTAGATTATTGTGGAAACTTGTTAATAAAAAATATACAATATGGAAAAACTTACTGCCTCAATACATAACCAGCTAACATGCTTCCTGTGGGAATGGTGGATATAATATTATTCGCAGCTGGACCCAGACTTTACCCCATAAACAGATGGGTCAGGATCATCTGGTGATGCTTGACACCTGTGGGCAGGAATGCCAACTTTTAAGAATCTTCGTGGGTGCTCATTGCCAGTAGGTAGTATTTTACCTGTGACCAGTTTCCCTAATAATCCTTTGTTGCAGGCTGTGCTCAAAATATTGAGGGTGCTTATTTCAACTTTGTGGGTGCTAGAGCACCCAAGCACTCATGGAGTTGGCTCCTGTGCCTGTGGGGAGCTGTTGATGTTCAGCAGAAAGCATATACATTTTCACTGCAGATATATCATCCCCTTTGTGTGGAGGGGACATTTCTCACAGGAGATGTGTAGCAAGGTGGTAGGGAGACAAATTGTCAGCCTCATTGCAGTCCTCAGTTTGTCTCCTTCGGTGATTTATTGCCTCTTTTTTTTCACTGGGTAAGCATAGAGGCATTCAAGTGTGACATTATGGTGCTGATATATTAAGTGATCCCCATGTATAAGTACTGTATTTTGTACATTTCATGTCTGTATTGATTGCGCAATATGTTTATTTTGCCTCAATAAAAACTTAAATAATAAAAAAAAAATGTCATGCAGCTGTCAAGAGACAGACATGATTAGATCATTCTATCCACAGGTTACAGTTGCCAGTGCAGAAGTGCTTATCTGGGAATACAATGAGGGCTCATCACAGCATCTCTAACTTCCTGCCAGATGGCAGCTGACTAATTACAGCATGCCCCACGGTGATATGCAAACGTCAGTATATCAGTATGATTATGAAAGCATGATGTTCAGTCACTGATCTCTGCTGTTGCCTATGCCTTCCAGATTAGGGCTGTCAGAACCCTCTGAAGTTCTGGTTTCTAGTTCTAGTCTAGAACTTTTGAAAAAGTTCTATAGTTCTAATCTTTTTTAGAACTTTCTAGAACTCGAACCCAATCTTTTAATTGTGCTGCCAGTAATGAAGATAGTAATGAAATACATGTAAAGGAAAAACTGTTTAATATAAGGGGGAGAGAAATGATCATGTGTGACATTGATAGGAATACAACTAGGTTTATCTATGGTTTCTTCTGTTTGCTAAAGTCAGCAACTTAATACATAACAAGCCCACCCATCCACCCATATGTTAAAAGTTTTCTTGCTGCAGCTGCATCATAGTTCCTTAGTGAAAGAAAGAGGCACATTAGCCATTTATGTACTCGGTTATATATACTCATCGTCATGAATTATTAGAAAAATAACTGATATTACCTAATCTCAGAGATTTGCTGCTTTGTGTAATGAGTGAATCAAAAGTTGCTATGTTTAAAAGAAAGCTTTTATAACAAAGTCAAGCCAAGGTACTGCAGCCGCATGGAACTGTTGCAAAACATAATGTCATAAGGTAGTCAGTCAAGACATTTGAATAAAAAAAATATGCCAGTCATTGTTGCTGGCAAAAAATGCATGCAATTTTCTAAGATAATGCATACATATACCAACATTCGTGTTGGCAAATTGAAGTAACACATACGACTTTCTAAGATGATGCATTTTTCCAGCTGATACGTCGATAAAATCTGTATTTCAGTCATGAAAATAAAGTGGTTTCCTCACCACATACTAACTTAAGGAACATTTAATGTAGTTCCAGCAGTTGGCAGGTGATATTTAAGGGACAGTGTCTGTCAACCCCATTATGTATCAAATTATCACTACTTGTAAAGCAAAAACTCTTCGTGATAGGTCACATGCTGTGAAAACTGCTGATGCAGATTTTCTTTTATTTCTGATTCCTTTATTCTTTTTTTAAAGGGGACAAGACACTTGTGCTAGGTGGCAGCAGTCTGCAATGTATTTCATAAGAAAAAAAAATATATATATATATATATATATATATATATATATATATATATATTATATCTATAGTAGGTTCCACAGTGAGCAATCAGTACAGCTCTCCCATACCATCGGTCTGTCATCATCTTTTTCCTCACCATCCCCAGCCAATCACGAATCTGTAAACAAAGGGACTAAAACAACATCCACCTTTCACCCCAGCACCCATTCCACTTTTCTTCCACCACCCACATCTATGCAGTAGCACCCATACCACCCTTACACCCATGTTAAAACCAACTCACAACCCTCACCCCCCTCAAGCACATATTCCACCCTCCTCTCTCACCCAAATGTTTAAACTACCCCCACACTTAGTCATGAACGACCATTCATGTCACCCTTCTCCGTCCCTCACCCATATTAAAACCCACTCCCCCAACCATCACCCATGTACTAACAACTATGCCATGTTTCTCCCTCCTACATCCATGTTAAAATCAACTCCCAACCCTCACCCATGCACTAGCATTCATGCCATCTTTCTCCCTCTTGCATCCATGTTAAACCAACCTCCAGCCCTTTCCCACCCTCCAGCACCCATTCTACCCTCCTCCCCCACTCAAATGCTAAAACTACCACATGCTTAATCAAGAAAAATGAACCTCTTGCCTCCAAATGAGCCATATTTAACTGTTCCTTAATAAACAACACTTACGTGAAAAACTGTCTTTTCAATTGTTTTCTTCTTATGGACACCATTCTGTACAGTCCTCTTCATGGAACCAGTAATTTGAGAGTTGTTGCTATTATGCCATGGTCTGTGTACAACAGAATGTTAAACACGAGCTGTTGTGGTATGAGACCTATGCTTACAGAATATGTGCTCAACCATGACATAGGTAAAACTCCAGATGACTCTGTTTCCCGGAAGAGACTTGTAACAGGATGCTGCCCACAGAAACATAACAATACAAACTACAGTTTTTCCCATATTTTTACATTCGCTTGCGCACATGCGCAAGGAATGTTTTGGGAGAGTAGCACACTTTGGAGGTGTGCCTCTCCCTTGCAATCCAGTGCTCCGCTGAGCAGGCATGGCGGTCCTGCACCAATGGTGGGAGTTTCAGTGACAGCGTGGTCTTCGGCTTCAAAGAAACCACCGCCATCATACCCGAGCACCGCCACGCGCCACCCCTCGCATCACGCCACTCCCCCCACCAGATCACACCATCCCCCAAAGCTTTGGTGCCACACTGGGAGCCCACCCCAGCATGGCAAATGTTGTTTGCTGATGGGGTGCTCAATCTGTCGGCTCCATGGCCCCAAGCCATCCTTCTGCCACACTGGGAGCCCACCCCAGCGTGGCAAACGCCCCATTTTTTTGCTCGACGGGTGCCCAATCCCTGTCGGCCTCGGCCCCCAGCCATCTCTGCCATGCTGGGAGCCCACCCCAGCATGGCAAACGCCCCACGTAGTCCTTTTTTTTTTAAAACCTGTAAAGAAAAATGGTCCCACATAGTCTCCCAGTCCCCCTCCCACAACCCGCACCCACCCACTGCGCACTCCAGCCTTCACACCCCCCTCACCCCATACTTACCTCCGAGTCGGAAAGCGATGATCTTCAGTGGACTAGAAACACGCCTGCACTCTTCAAAGTCCGACGCTAACTGAGGGAAATGCCAGTAAGCTGTATAATGGGATAGATGAGGGGTTTCAACTTTATTGCATAGCTCAGGTATTTTGGAATTTTTCCAAATTTTCAACTATGTTTTGGGACTTTTCCCATGACGATATCACTGTCATGGCTGCTATTCGGGCTCGAGGGTGATTTTGCAGTCACTGAGTGAAATCACCCTTTGGGCCTGAATAACGCCATGACAGTGACATCATTCATGAGAAGGGGTCCTAAAAACCCCATGTTGAAAATTTGGTGCAAAAATTCCCAAACATGACTGTTTTATGAGCGTGCTTTGCGCAGTTCCTACGCAGGCTCGTAAGTTCGCAAATTTTTAATATTTTCACTCCAGCTTTTCAACATTGCCATTTTACCACACCTCCTTATGAGCAGTACAGCTGTCATTTTTCACACCCTGCCCAAAACGTGTTTCCGCCCATATAGCGCACAATGGTGCAGTCGACATGTGAAATCAATGTATGGGATGCAGTAAGAAAATCACGGTGACACTGTTCATTAGCAGAGGTCTTAAAATGGCTATGTTGAAAATTTGGTGAAAAAATTCCTTAAAATGACTGTTTTACGAGCGTGCGTTGTGCAGTTCCTACGCACGCTCGTAGGTTTGCGAATTTTCAATATTTCCACTCCAGATTTTCAAAATTGCCATTTTATCACACCTTCTTATGAGCAGTACAGCTGTCATTTTCACATCTCACCCAAAATGTGTTTCCGTCATGTAGCTTAAAATGGCGCAGTCGGTGCAAAATCAATGTATGGGACACATTAAGAAAATCACAGTGACACTGTTCATGAGCAGAGGTCTTAAAATGGCTATGTTGAAAATTTGGTGAAAAAATTCCTAAAAATGACTGTTTGACGAGCGTGCGTTGCGCAGTTCCTACGCACGCTCATACGTTTGCGAATTTTCAATATTTGCACTCCAGGTTTTCAACATTGCCATTTTACCACACCTCCTCATGAGCAGTACAGCTGTCATTTTTCACATCCTGCCCAAAATGCGTTTCCGCCCATGTAGTGCACAATGGCGCAGTCGGTGTGCAAAATCAATGTATGGCACAATAGTAAGACAATCACAGTGACACTGTTCATTAGCAGAGGTTTTAAAATGCCAATGTTGACAATTTGGTGAAAATTCCTAACAATGACTGTTTTACGAAGCAGCATTGCACAGTTCCCACGCACGTCAGAGGTTTGTGAATTTTCAATATTTCCATTCCAGATTTTCAACATTGCCATTTTACCACACGCTCTATACAGTACAGCTGTCATTTTCACATCCTGCCCAAAACGTGTTTCCGCCTATGTAGCGCACAATGGGGTAACAAAAGGTCATGCTGAAAATTTATTGTGCAAATTCCAGCAATCGCACAGGGCATTAGGGTAAAGCACCATACATGCCAAACACCACTGCAAATACCTGCAAGTGAACGTTCGGCATTGACAAATGCTTGTTTTATTCAGTAAGATAAGTTACATATGGATCATTTTGGTTTATGGCTAACAGTTCTGTAATTGAAAAAATAATAAACAGCTACCAATTAGAACTCATTGTTTTGTCCTCTTTAAAATTGAAAAATAGACTGCCCCCAGTCCCAGCCCATACTGATGCACCACAAAGTCACAGAAAGTAAATCCAAAAATATATGTTTGCACTTTAACTATAAATAATATGATACAGAAACGACTGACGTGACAGTGTCCCTTTTATGCCAAATTTGGGCCTGTTCCCACTGATGTTAAAATTGCCCTGTATATAAAATTTGTTGACTTTAGTTTAGACCCTAGCTACAAAGCAGTTTGCCATGAAATGGTGAAAGTTTTGTGGGGTATATAGTCCAAGGTAGTAGATCGAGAAAGGAGAGAGACAACCAAAGTCATCACAGTCTGTAAAAGTTTCCTTTTGGTGCAGAGAGACTCTGTCCACACGTATTTACCAGCCACCACCATCTGAGTTGTCATCACCATCAACATCCACAACATCAATCACTTCAGGATCAGTTTGTATACTCTTGTAGGGATAATGAAAATCTTGACTTATTAACTTTAATAAAAGTTAATGTGTGTACATTTTCTGGCAGCAACCTATTTCTGGTGTCTGTCACAATATTGCCAGCTGTACTAAACATGCTTTCCGAAGAGACACTTTTTGCAGTACAACCAAGATATTTACAGGCTTCATCATACAGCTCTGTCCAAATCAACTTTTTTGATCTCCAGTATTCAAAAGGGCATGCATCAATAGGAGTAGGCAGTTCTTGCAGGTAACTGTCTACCATGATGGACAGAGACCGCTCAGAAGAGGAATCAGCATAAGCTGGTATGGCAGCAATTTGGGAAAGGTTTTGCCACAGATTTAGCTTGCTGCTAAGGGTTGAAGAAGTGGCAGTTGTGGAACAACTACTGTTAATGTTTGGTGACTTTTCCAGTTCTGTATCCTTTTGTGAAGATGAACCTGCATGTTGTGGTGATGACAACCTGAGGGTACTGTGTGTGTCTGTGTTTGACTCCTGTGAGTGCTGCAGCTCATCTAGCAACAGACATTTGTACTGCTCTACATCATCTGTTTTTGGAAGATGTATAGCCTTGAACCTGGGATCTAAGAGAGTTGCAAGGATGTAGTGTTTTGATTTCGCCATTGCAACTAATTTGTCATTGGTTTTGAAGCGCCGCTATTCTCTTTATGAGATTCCCATGATACAGGCTACATGTTGTCTGAGCTTCAGATCTGTCTTTTTCTATTTGTAGATTTAGAACACTAAGATGATGTGAAATTAGCATTATGAGGGATAACCTGACTCACAGATGTGCCTTCAGAAGACATGTCCCGGTAGCTGTCTCAAAAGGAGCTAGGATGCTGCACACTGTCTCCATTAATTTCCACTGCAGCAGACAGCATAATGCCATCTCCAATAATGTAACTGGAGCAATACTCATGTACAGCTTGCTTTTGCTCCAAGAGGCGCTGCAGCATATAAAGCGTTGAGTTCCAATGAGTGGAAACATTTTGAATCAGCTTTTGCTGGGGCAGCTTGTATTTTTTTTTGCAGTTTGGACAATGTCCGTATAGACTTGGTTGAATGTGAAAAGTGAGTCACAATTTTTTTGCAAACAGCAATCATACCATCCACTTGTGTTTCTTTGCTGAGAAATCCAGTGACAATTAAGTGTAAGCAATGTGCAAAGCAAGAAGCATGCATAAATCCTCCATCCTGTACTGCTTTCAAGATTTTGGCTCCATTGTCACTTACTATGAAGCCACATTTTAGACCATGAGAATAAACCCATTCGTCAAGGAGGTCATTTAGTTCCTGCAAGATGTTTGCAGCTGTATGACTTTGCCCAAACTTCTTTATATGCAGCAGCGCCATCTTCTGGGGTGTCTTTGTTTTTGAAGAACCACAAGAAAACATGACCCAATGAGCAGTAAGGGACATGTAATCTATGTTTTGAGTGCTGGTCCACATATCTGTTGTGACATGAATAACCCCACCCTCTGCAGTTTTAAGTGCAAGCATCACTGTCGCTTTTAAAGCCTAATAAATGTTTGGCATTTCAACATAGGAAAAGTGCCTTCGATGAGGAACATTGTAACGAGGCTCTGCTAATGTCATGAGCTCCCTAAAATCCTCATGATCTACCAAAGAGTATGGGAGAAGGGCTCCGTCTAACAGTTCACCAATTCTGTGATTAAGATGAAGGGTCTTTGGATGATTTTTAGTAAAGGTATTCTTCCTTTTAAGTGCCTGAGACAGTGTTAGCTGTTTACAACATGCCCCTGCTGGTTTATTATACACCGTGCTTCGATGGGCAGAAGGACGCTGAGATGGTGGACTAGGACTTATACATTCAGTGCCATCACTGGATGTGCAACTGGTACTAATGGTGCTGGCACTGGTGGTAACAGTGGTCCTAGGGCTGGCAGTGGTTCTGTCCGCATGAAGTTCAGACAATTCAGTATCCATGTCAGATTCCTGACCCTTCTCACGTGTGGTCTTGAAGATGGAGGACATGGGTTTTGGACGATCAAGCAAAACTGAATGCTCAGTTGGTAGCACATCCGTCTCTGGACCAGAAGGTCATGGGTTCTCGTCCCACACCGGGATTGGACTTGCACCTAAAAATCACTGGCATCCAAGTGCAGTATTGGGGGGTGCTGTACTGCTGGGGTGTGCCATCCTTCAGATGAGATGTTAAACCGAGGTCCCTTCTTCCCATCCTGGTGTTGTCCTGGTGGGTGTCCAGGTGGAAGTAAAAGAACCCAGGGCACTCTTCGCAAAGAGCAGGGAACATTCCCGGTGTCCTGGCCAACATTCCCCTTCCCATAAACTGGTTCATGCAATTACCCAGGCTGTGTGTGGGTGATGATGTGCAATATGGCCGCCACCACACTTTCAGTCACATCACTACCAGTCTAGCATTGCTTGTAAAGGGCTTTGGGATACTGTGTATGAAAAGCGCTATATAAATGCTGATTCTTCTTCTTCTTCTTTTTCAGATGGCATTTAAGAGCTGTAATGCCAAGGTATGACACAACTTTACCACAGCTTACACTCTGTTTACACAGGGAACAAATTGCTCTGCATGGATCAGTTTTACTGACAGAGAAATAATTCCACACCTCAGATGTGACAGATTTTGTTTGAGTGCTAGGAAGATAGCTAAAAACTGTTTTGTCTTTTCACCTGTCCTAACAGAACCTGGGACATGCTCTTCGGTGCTAGAAGAGTGGGCAGAGGACTTTGATGGATTTTCATTGCTGGCCGACACAGAAGTGGTGGATTCAATGGATATGTCCTTTTCATTGCCAACAGTTCTGGATGTATTTGCAAGTGCACTACCTGATTCATTGTCAGCAGACTTGCTCATTTCACTTTGTTGAGGAAGTAATGATACGTGACAAGACACAACAGTGTCAGACTGAGACAAAGTGCTACTGTCTGAGTCAGAGAGGGACTCACTGTCACTTGCATTATTACTGCTAGTCACAGGGATTTTAACAGCATGAACGGCATACCTTATGGTGCCTCTCCATGTGACCTCAGCAGCTGTACAGGTTTTCTTAAAAGGTCCCCCTTTACCACACTTCACTGTTGCTCTTTTGCTGTTTCTTGAATTTTTATCACATGAAACATTTTGGTTATTTCTGTTAGCACCAGGATTACCACTACCACCAACACCTGGTCCAACACCAGCACCAGATGCTTCATCTATGTGGTGTCAGCCATAATAGTACCAGTATACTGCAGTGAATACACCCACACCCACACAATTCCTGTGTAAGAAAGCAATGTGATCTATGATCGCTGGCTACAACTCCAAAACTTTATTTTGGCTGTGTGACACTGTGATGCAGTGGACTGAAAGTAACTGAAGAATATGACGGTTTGCAACTAAAGGATCCCAGGTTCAAGGCTTACAGAATGATTGGGCTGCTGGGCATAAACATATGCATAGCAGTGAAGGGGCGCACAGCAGCAGGGTGATGGGCTGACCACAAGAGACTGAGTTACACACACAGACTGAGGAAAGAGATTTTTCTGTCTCTCCTCCCAAAAGGGAAATATATTTTTTGGCT
Source organism: Neoceratodus forsteri (assembly GCA_016271365.2). Taxonomy (NCBI): domain Eukaryota; kingdom Metazoa; phylum Chordata; order Ceratodontiformes; family Ceratodontidae; genus Neoceratodus; species Neoceratodus forsteri. The sequence continues at coordinate 42,607,930 of JADMNL010000027.1, forward strand.
TCTGTCGTGTATTTAAGGATAATGACTCCACACAACTGCCCACTGGGCTTCACACGGTAACACACACTGGGTAAGGTACAGTGCAGTCAGTAAAGAGGCGCACAGCAGCAGGGTGATGGGCTGACCACAAGAGACGGAGTTACACACACAAATCGGGGAAAGATATTTTTCTGTCTCTCCTCCCAACAGGGAAATATATTTCTAGGCTTCAGTCATGTATTTAAGGATAATGCCACCACACTACAACTGGCAACTGGGCCCCTCTCGGTAACACACACTGGGTAGGGTACAGTGCAGTCAAAAGGCACACAGCAGATGGGCTGACCACAGGAGACGGAGTCACACACACATATACGACCCAAGGAAAGAGATTTTTCTGTCTCTCCTCCCAACAGAGAAATATATTTCTAGGCTTCTGTCATGTATTTAAGGATAATGCCACCACACGACAACTGGCCACTGGGCCTCTCTCGGTAACACACACTGAGTAGGGTACAGTACAGTCAAAAGGCACACAGCAGATGGGCTGACCACAGGAGATGGTCACATACACATATACAACCCAAGGAAAGAGATTTTTCTGTCTCTCCTCCCAACACTAAAATTTATTTATTTGCTTCTGTCATGTATTTAAATATAATGCCACTACACGACTGCCCAACAATGGGCTTCTCGCAGTAACACACAATGGGTAGGGTACACAGTCAGCAGCCGCAGCAGGGTGATGGGAACACCACAGGAAAATAGAGAGATACAGTGTAGTGGAGTCACACACACAACACACAAGTAGGGAGTACTGTGTAAAAAAAAAAATTAAAACAGCCTGGTGTTGTTCAATCAGGAATTTTATAGGGTGGAATAGAAGAACACTCAGCAGCACAGTACTGCAGAATCCCCTTCCCTGTCCTCCTGATTATTTTACTTTGTTTTGTGGAGTAGGGTATAAAGTAGTAAGTAAAAATGCCATCAAATTCAAATGTTTCATCTTCTCACAGACTCACACATTAAAGTTAAACTTAATTTTCCTCACAATCTGTTTGTTTTAATTTCTTCACCCCTCCCCCAGCCATCTGATGATCGCTCCTTCCCAGTGTGAAACAACTACGCCAGGCAGAAATGAAGTTTGAACTGTTGTTTGAGACTACGATAAATTCTCTCAGTTTCTCAGTTTTACTCAAATACTCAGCAACTTTAATGTCCCTCGCTCTGTCCGTCTCATCCTGAGGCTAAGCCTCTCACCAACTGTTCCTTTGGGCCCTTTCTTTTCCTCGGTTCCCACTCCCGACCCCGAGTCCCCCCACCTTTAGTTTTCACCCCACCCACCCCTTAGCTTTTTTATTTATTTTATAGTTTGCAATAAATCAACTCAATCTGACACACACAACGTTTTCACAATTAGCAAGCAATTGGCAGAGCCAGAGAGCAGAGCTAGCCCAGACAGAACAAGTAGCACAAGCTGCTGCAGCCTGCAGCTCCTTTATGGCACTGGGACTAAATGAACGGAGCTGCAGCTGCACGAATTACGTATTCTACAACAACCTGACCGCAGAGCAGACGGTCAGGTGGTAACACGGACTGGGGATGAAGTACGCAGGTGAGCAGTCCGACTCCACACCATTCAGCCCCCACAAGTTTGTGCATGCCATCATGCACCCTTCATTCCATCCTCTTCATCTGCTCCACCCCAGACTTTCTGCCTCCTGTGGCACTGTGCTGTCTACCTATCCTGCTTCAACCTCTCTCCCATCCCTCTAACATAAACATACTATGGTGGTCCGGAGTCCCGACTCCCCCTGCCTCTTCATCCTGGCACTCAGTCTCACAGCAGTGTTGCCATGGATTAAGCAACTGGCCAGTTGTCATAATTGGACCACTGAGCTAACCACAGCCCCATTACAGTCTCTCAGTCTCCACCCAATAGTTTTTTAGTTCCCTACCCTCCACGCAAAAACTCTGCAACTCCTTATGGTTTCTCAGCCAACAATGAATGTTAGAACGGAGGCTAGGAGGACTCGGAGCTGACTACTGTTAGGGGGTCTGACTTGTGCCTCTCATAGGTGTTTTATTACACTACAGGAAATCAGAGTACATTAAAGTTCTGCCCAAAGGAAATACCCCTTCTCTAGGGTTTTAACATTAGTTTTCTGGTTGTTTTTCCCCCTATGTTTATTGCACAATCTTTGTTACACTGTTTACTTCCCTTTTCTGTATTGGCCACAACACTAATGGAATGGAATGATGGGAGGGGAATCGGGGATCGTCACGATCATACTGGAGCTGAAGCGGGACTGGAAGGAGCTGACACTATAGGAAAGCTTGCGTTGCTGCTTCTTAATGCATAAAAAAAAACAAAAAAAAAAAACGGATTGATTCAAACCTGTTTGCGAACCCTCTAGTGTTCGAGTTCTGAATTAGAACTCGAACACCAGGGTTCGTGATGGGTTCTAATCTTTCCCGAACTAGTTCTGACAACCCTATTCCAGACTGTGTCACTGTTGACTCAATGTATGTTTCCAGCACTCAGTAATGCTTCCTGTTGGGCCGGCCCGGTGGCGCTGAGGGTTGAGGTGCTGGACGCCACACCTCGCGCCACGCCGGCGACCCGGCTTCGGGAACAAGCCTGGATCGCTGGGGGTCGGCAGGGGAGAGGAAGGATTGAGTGTCTGGAGGACAGCTCTCCTTCCTCGGGGGGGGGGCCAGGGACTATGCCCGGCACCACAGCGAACTCTGGTGGAGACCGGAGGTACCGCAATGCTTCAGGGCCAAAAGAGAGGGTTGCAGAGTCACGGCAAGATGTCCCTGGTGTCATTGCACGTCGGGACTCTGTCAGGGAGAGGGTGGGCGTAATGAGAGGGGGAACTAAAGAAAAAATACCCAGCTTGTGGATAAGCGACGGCACCTGCATCTGCCCGACCACACTCCATCGCTGGTGGCACTCCTGACCTGTGCCGGCCCAGCCCGGCCCGAATTCCCAGATAGAGTGCCCTGGGTGGATAGGGCGGCCCCACCTCAGGGGGCTCAGAGCTGGGAGGATAACCGGGCTGGTGCCAGGATTCAGGAGGACTCTCAGGCTCGGAGGTAGAGTCAGGGGCAATGTAGGATGCCCAAAAGAGTTCCACAGGCTGGAGGAAAAAACAGAATTTGAAAAGAAAGTAATGCTTCCTGTTATGTTCATACAGCCATAGTTATCCATTGTATAAGCTGTGCCTTTCTTTGTTTAACCTAATGATGCTATGTAAAAAAAAAACTGAATTGACTAGAAGGAAGATAATTTGCATATATACAGTATGTATATATTCACTGCAAAAAACTTCATTAGTGCACCATTAGGGTTGAAGCATAAAAAGTAGGGAAATCTGATCTTAGGGTTCCCAAGCCTAAGACCCCACCCCCACCCTCGGCTTCGAGACCTAAGGCTTCACCTCCACCCTGCATGCAGAAATAGGTGTGAGGGGTGTGCCTTGGGGTTGTGAACCCTAATGCCTACTCCATTGTTTTAGTCTTTACCCATGTTAGGTTATTAACTGTTGAAATGGCATTCAGGAGGCACTGGGAAACTCAGAGGGAGGAGACTGCTGGAGTCTGATTGGCTCTGTGAAGAGTAAGGCCAGAGGGGTGGCTGTCATGGAGGGCACAGGGTCACTGAGGTGGCAGTGATGTTCCCAGAGAGTCTGAGGTGGCAAATCAGACCCCCTGCCTGTTCCATGTCCATCCAAAAGGAAAAGAGCTGCTGTGGAGAGAAAGAGGAGAGCTGTGCCCAGAGTGAAAAAGGTGACTATCGCCCTGTGCGAACCCTGCCCTTGGATCAGCAGGGTGGTCAGCATCTGGAGGTTGGACTGTGCCCAGAGCAGGTAACATCAGTTCCCCTGAGGAGACAGGTCGGATGTAGGAATTCCCCCGCTCCCTCTAGCGGGGAAAGAATGAAAAGAGATTGTGTGCTGAGCTCCTGAGAGTGCTGTTCTAAGGGAGAGGAGCCCTTTTGGCTCACAAAGGAAGAAACATGTTGCAAGGAACCCAAGTTCAGGACCCAGGTCCCCCAAATAGCTTGTGCCACGGTCACTTGCCATAGTGTTCTGTGAGGGAATGTGTCTGAACTGTAAATACCCCCTCCCTTTCCATGGAGCTGTTTGTTATGGCTTGAGCCTTTGACTTTTAAAATAAAATGTGCCTGATTGCATCTGATTCCTTCCCTGGGCCGAATCATTGCTGCCTAAGTAAAAGACTGTCGATGTTGTGTTCCTAACTAAGTTGTTTTCTAGACAATTAAGTAACAAGTCTGTGCCCCCCAGTTGTGATGAGGAGGAAGAGATAACATCGGCTAGCATTTTGATGGAGTCCACGCCATCATGGAAGGAATCCTGATTCTGCATATCAGAAGGTACTGTGAGTTTATTGCCCTGCTTCAAATGTTTCACTGCCTAGTCAGACTGCTGATGCTGCCCCCCTCTTCTCCACAAACTCATACTACCAAAACCCCTAGACAGGGAGGGGAGAAGAGGAGGCACAGAGAAGTGTCACCTCTGGGGCTGCGAGTGAGGGAGCTGCCTGCCTGTTCATGGACTGTGTGAATATTTTCAGCTGAGATTCCCAGGGCAAGAGCTAAGAGAAAAGACTGAGCATTTATACCCGAAGTTACATCTGGGAGCAGGAGGGTTACAAAAATGGAGGCTATCGCTGGGGATTCAAACAAGAGGTGTAATCACCTACCTGTCATGACTGGAGGGCAATGTTCTGAGGTGATATAATGCTGGTGGGCTGCAGCACTGTGTAGAAGTTTTGAGTTCCCGCACGAGTATGAAGTGCTTTGTGAGGAGATAAAATGGCACCTGATCCTCATGTGAAAAAATGTGACGAATATATAATTAATTAGAGACTTGTGTGCCTGGACTGGTGGATGGGACTAATGAGATGCGTGTAGATAAGAGAGAGACCATGTGACAGACTGTTATTCTGCCTCAGGACTCGCGTTGTAAAGAGACATCTACTAAATAATTAACCCCTGCTCTTTTTCTCTCCCACAGATTTCAGAGCCTCCTGACTGGGCGCTCTCCCCTCCGTGGTGTGGTGCTCCAATACCGCCGCTGCCCACTTCACCCTCCAGCCGCCTCAGGAAACCTGCCTTCAGGTATGAACACACAAGAAGCGCTGGTGATTCAGTTCTTTGGCGCTCTCACTCTGCTGACCTCCAATTGGCTGCTATCTCTAGCGGGCGCACTCTGATTGGCTCCTCTGTTTTTTTGCTTGAGACTCCACTGCCTGCCGAAAGATCAGCCTGATTTTCAGCCGTTTTCTTGCCGGTATTTCTTTTTCTAACTTTCTATCCTTCCTCATCTAGTTGCTGTTTTGTATAACTGTGTTTCAGTCATTTAGCAAGAAATAATACCTGTGTACTACTTAGCTAATTTTGATCTCTGCTTACTGCTACTTATTTGATGTAACTGCTTAACATTTTTGAATTGCATTTATTGTTAATTTTAGCACTACTGTTATTATCCTTTCCCTCTCTGCCTTCTGCTTCCCTCCTCTCAACCCTCCTCAGAACTCGGTGCTGACCCACCCTGCCCCTTGCTCTTCCCTCTGCTATGTATTTTTGGTGACCCAGCCCCCCGATTAAGCTATCCTTTTCTCTTTCTGCTGCCACCTCCAGCCCCCTGCTGATCTCCTATCTATTGTCTCTGTCTGCCACCGCCCCTGATTCAGCCCTAACTACACTAATCCCTTACCCCTTGCAGTCACTGTCTACCCCCACCCCCTGATTCTGTTCTAACTAAATTATTCCCTGCTCTTTTTCTCTCCCACAGATTTCAGAGCCCCCTGACTGGGTACTCTCCCCTCCGCGGTGCGGCACTCTGATACCAACACTGCCCGCTTCACCCCCCAGCCACCTCAGGAAGCCTGCCTTCAGGTACAACCACACAAGAAGTGCCAGTGATTCAATTCCTTGGTGCTGTCACTTTGCTGACCTCTGGTTGGCTGCTATCTCTACCAGGTGCACTCTGATTGGTTCCTCTATTTTTTCGTGAGACTCCGCTGCCTGCCACAAGCTCAGCCTGATTTTCGGCTATTTTGTTGGCGGTATTTCTTTTCTAGTTACATTTCTCCTGCACCCCCCATCCCCACCCCGTCCTCTTTAACACACAACCTCATCGGGTTCATCTCTGTCTTGGGGGTTATCCTGCTCCATGGGAAGCGGGGTAGTTTTTTTAAATGCAGAGAGCCCCCCCTCGGTTTCTTTGAGGGGGATGCAGAATGCACAGTCACTCGTTTCTCTTCCACCTTCTGCAGGGGGTGGGGCAATTGCTGTAGCCACAGAACTGGACACCACATCCTTCGGGGGCCTCAGCTGGCCTGGTTTGTCATCCACAAAGTCAGCTCCAACATACTTCATTTGGGAAGTCTACCCTTGGCCCCTCCCTCTGCCACGGGGATGTTCTAGGGCACTCAGCAGTGGGGGAGAGCTGGGCAGACGGCTGTGCCCTTCCCCCACAGGTGGCTTCGTTTTTGGAAATTTGGAGGCCACATCATCCCATTTTTCCAGCAGTTCCACTGTGGAACATTCACTCATAGCTGGGGATGGCACTCCTCCTGCTTGGCTCCACGATCAGGGCCACGTAGGCGGTGGCATATTAGCAGGGCCTCAGAAACACTGCAGGCACACTGGCTATTTTAGGACCCCACTCCCACTAACACCACACAAAATGTAGGACTCACCTATGATGCCTCTCTTCACCACAGTCCACAACCAAGTTAATAAAGATTCAGCCACAGTCACAGTTTTGCCAAAAGATTCTAGTGCAGATGCCATTTCTCTGGATTGGGTTTGTTTTCTTTTCTTTTCCTTTTGCTCCCCTCTTACAGCTACCACTTTGTAATCCACAAAGTTGTAATCCACAAATTTCGTAGTCCACAACATGTTTGCAGCAAAACTTTACAACAACTCCTTGGGGTTATTTTATTTATTTATTTATTGAAATGTTTCACCAGGAAGGGCACACTCAACAACAAGTTGCTCTTCTCACCACCGGCCCGGTGGCACTGAGGGCTGAGGCGCTGGACGCCACACCTCGCACTACACTGCCAACCCGGGTTCGGGAATGAGCCTGGATCATCGGGGGTTGGCAGGGGAGGAGAAGGATTGAGCATCTGTAGGACTGCTCTCCTTCTCCGTGGAGGGGGGTGAGTTGCCATCAGTTTGCTGGTGGCCTCTGGCATTGGCTGGGGGCGATTACAGGACACTGGCAAGACTTGGAGGGGACATACTGGGGCCAACGCCTGGAACAGAGTGTGTGCGGTAGTGGGCGCTCATGACCATAGGCGTCATTTGCACACCACAGACATCAGGGGAGGATAGGGGAAAAAGGGCACAAGTCGCAGCGACATGATGGCCATCTCTGTGGAGGGTGCTGAGGGTACGTGGCAGTACTGGATCCTGACCTGGTGGTAGAGCACGGGAAGAGCTCTCCACCTCACCGCCATTAGGGGCAAGCTGCAGGGGTAGCTGCAGGACCCAAACAAAGGAGCTGAAGAGTCCCCAGGGATGGCGGCCGGAGACCCGAGGAGGATGCCTGACGCGTCGAGGTAGGCAGACTGGTGGCCCGTGGTGCAAAAAGTATAACAAAAAAAAAGTTGCTCATCTCACGGTGCGTCCTGGGGGAGAGGATATCAGGGAGATCATACATACATACATACATACATACATACAACCAAACATTAATACAAATTATACAGTGATACATGACAGTGTAAACAGTGCTGACGATTACAGAAGGTAATGTACTTTTTAACTGCAGTAATGAAATTATATATTGTTAACAAACTCAAGGGAACAGATAAGTGCAGCCTTCTATTGTACCAACTTTGTCCGAAGGGAGATAAATAACATTGAGCCAGCTAGCAGATGAGCAGAGCAAAGTAAAAGTAATGGGAAGGGGAATTAACCGCAGGTACAATCTACCGAGAGGAAGTTATGTAGGACTGAAGAGATGGAGTGCAGGAAGATGAGTGGTGAATTTGGGGAGGAAGAGCGTTCCATAGTTTAGGGAAGTGATACGAGAAGGCCATCTGACCTACAGTGGTAGACCGACAAGGAAATACCATTAAACGAGAGTCATAAGATCTAAGGGAATGGGCAGGACGGGGGGAGGATAGATAGTGAGGAAGTAAGATATGGGGGGAGCATTCCAAACCAAAATTTAGGCATGAATTTGGTGCAATGGAGGTGGTGGCAATTTTCTAATGAGGAGAAAGCCAGGGAGTGGTAGAAATTACAGTGATGGGTGAGAGAGGAGCAGTCCAGAGCAAAGCCACAGAAGGAGTTGAAAGGGTATCCAATCTGGTTAAGAAGACTTGGGAGCAGCACTGTAGACTACATCACAGTAATCAAAAATAGGTAGGATCCAGCTGGCTCATTGACGCTGAGGGTTGAGGCACTGGGTGCCACACTTCGCACCACGCCGGCGACCGGGTTCGGAGATGGACTCAGGTTGCCGTGGGTGGGTAGGGGAGGGAAGAGTTTGAGCATCCGCAGGACTGCTCTCTCTTCCCGCGGGAGGGCTTTGTTGGATGCACCGCACAAGGGTGACCTCTGGCAGCAGTCAGGGATGCACCAATTTATCAGCGCTCATGCAAGTGGGGGCAGAGCTGCGGTGGGCATCAGCACTCAATGCCCAGAAGCGACCAAGCTCCGGGGGAAACAACCAAGGTGGAAATTCCCGGTCATTTGGGAGGTGAAGGCAGGGTGATTAAGCTGAACCCACACGTCCAATGCAGGCTCGGATCCCGGCATGACTCTTCATGGTCCGGACTCCCCATTTGGGCCACGGGGGGAGGACCCAGCACCCAATTCCTCAGCCGGGTGAAGAGCACTGCGGATGGTAGAGGCAACATGCCTGTGTGCTCTAGCTGGAGAGACACCCAGATGACCAGTGACTGGACAGAAAAAGTGATAACCAAAAAAACCAAAAAAATTAGGTAGGATCATCTTCTGGACAAGTTCATGCATAGCTAGTAGTGGAAGGCAGCTATGGTTCCTGTATAATGTGCCAAGCTTGGGGCGCAGTTTCTTCAGGATGGCATCTACATGACCTGAGAACTTAAGGTTTTGGTCAATCCAAACCCCAAATACTTAAAGGATGGGGTGTCCTCAAGGACTGTCCCATCAAGGGTATGGAACAAGGGCAAGGAGGGGAGCCTAAAGAGCCTCTGCCTAGTGCCAGAGGTCATTGAGACTGTCTTCTTGGCATTAAGGAAGAGTTGATGGGAGTTAAACCAGTGCTGAACTTTATTGAAGTCATGTTGAAGTCTGGTTTCAACATCAACAGGGGACAGGCCTAAGATGAAGAGGACCATGTCATCGGCATACATATGGATGGAGGTGGATGAGCTGGCTGAGGGAAGGTCATTTAGAAATATAGAGAATAAGATAGGGCCCAATATGGATCCCTGAGGTATGCCACTGTTGATGGGGAGGGGAAGGGATGTGGAGTCTGCTATTCTGACTGACTGGGTTCTACCTACCAGGTAGTCTCTGAACCAGTTTGTGGCAGAGTCAGTTAAGCCAGCCGAGGAGAGGGAGTTTAATAGAAGGGTATGGGAGATGACGTCAAAAGGCTTTGCAAGGTCAGCATAGATGGCTGATGTGATTTGGCCACTGTTCATTCCTGAGAAGATAGAGTCGGTGAGCATAATCGTGGAATGGTTCTTCCAGAACCCAGATAGGAACGGAGTGAAAAAATAAGAATCAGAGAACTAGGAAGAGAGTTGTGAGAGAACCAGATGTTCTTGGAGCTTAGCAAGGGTGGGAAGGAGAGATGTGGGACAATAGCAGGAGTGGAAGGATCGCTGCCCTTAGGCAGAGGAAGAACAGTGGCATGCTTCCAAACAGATGGGATAAAAGCTGTAGTGAAGGAAAGGTTGAGAAGGATTGATAGTGCAGCAGAGATTGCTGGACCTGATAGATAAATAATAATAATAAGTATATTTGATATAGCGCCTTTCACGCTTCAAGGCACTATACAGTAAGGTAAAAACAATGATCAATAAATACAGATAAAAGTCAAAGCAATTCAGGGTACGCTTTTCCCCACAGATAGGTCTTCAATGCCTGCTTAAAGCACCCCATTGTCCTGCACTCCCGTAGCTGATGGGGCAGTGAATTCCAGAGGGTAGGTGTCACAAACCCAAAGGCATGCGCACCAGATGACTTTAAACATACCCTCGGAATCTCCAGCAACCCCTCGTCAGCCGAGCGGAGCTGTCGCAGAGGGGTGTAAGGATCCAGGAGCTCTTTCAAGTAATCAGGACCAAGTCCGTGTAGAGCTTTGTAGGTCAATAGACCTACCTTAAAGGTGATCCGCCACTAGATAGGCAGCCAGTGCAGATCGCACAGCCCCAGTCAACAAACGTGCTGCAGCGTTCTGCACTAGCTGCAAGCGGTGGATATCAACCCCAGGAAGCCCTAGATAAAGGGAGCTGCAATAGTCAAGGCGCGATGTCACAAAAGCATGGACCAAAACAGGCAGGTCGCTGGACGGAACAAGGTGTTTGATCCTAGCAATGTTCCTAAGATGGTAAAAGGCCAGCTTGATGACTGCCGACACCTGATGACAAAGGGTCAGACCATCGTCAAGCACCACTCCTAGGTCACGCACCCGTTCAGAGGTGAGAATCTGTGCACCCCCCAGGACTAAACTGGAGGGGAGCTCATTCCTCAACCCCTCTGTCCTACGACCTGGGTCTACTACCAAGACCTCAGTCTTTCCTGGGTTCAACTTTAAACCACTGGCACTAATCCAATCTTGGATTTCTATGAGGCAGCTGTTCAGTACAGAGATAGCATTAACCTGGTCAGGGGCAAATGACAGGTAGAGCTGGGTATCATCAGCATAGCAGTGAAACCTCAGCCCATACCATCTTACAATGTCTCCGAGGGGCAGCATATACACTGCAAATAACATGGGGACAGCACCGAGCCCTGAGGTACCCCGCAAAGCAGAGAGAAAGCCTTCAAAGAGAAAATACCCAAGACAACTCTCTGCATTCTACCAGCGAGGAAAGATGTAAACCACCTGAGAACTGATCCAGACAGCCCACAGATGGACCTCAAACGCTCGAGCAGAACCCCATGATCTACAGTGTCAAAGGCTGATGATAAATCAAGGAGAACCAAGATGGAACGGTGTCTCCGATCTCTTGCCATCAGGAGATCATTGAGCACCCGAACCAGAGCAGTCTCAGTACTATGCCTCTTACAAAAACCCAATTGGAGAGGTTCGTATAGATTATGGATGGTTAAATGGTTCTCCAGTTGAGCCGCCACAACTTTCTCAATAACCTTCCCTACGAAAGGAAGGTTAGAGACAGGCCTATAGTTTGCTAGGTTCTCCGGGTCTAAAGAAGCTTTCTTCAGGAGGGGTATCACCACCCCCTCCTTCAGGGAGCTAGGAAATGCACCTGAGTCCAAAGAGCACCGGACAATCCGAGCTAAGACCAGGCCTATGATGTCACTACAACCCAAAATCAGTGAAGTAGGGCCTGGATCTAACCTACAGTAAGTGGGATGCATCCCCTGGATAATCCTCATAATATCCACGAACTCCGGCAGATCAAAGGTACTCCAGGAAATTCCGGACTCTGTGACACAACGCCGACCAACAGCATCCCCCATAGGGTGAAGTTGGTGGCACTTCTGCCTGATGTCAGCCACCTTACCCGCAATGAAACGAGCGATCTCGTCACACTCGATTTTCCCGAATATAATTTCAAGTCTGTCACCCGTCTGGATGTACTTAGACTGCTCAATAACATTTCCGACCTTTCTGCAGTAGGCTCTGAAAATATTTAACCTAAGCTGCTAAAACTTGCTGCCCCATACATAGCCACACCTCTAGCTAGCATCTGTACCCTCTCCCTGTGTCATAGCTATATTCCTGCTCTCTGGAAGATGGCCAGGATTACCCTCATCTTCAAAAAGGGTAACCGCAAAAACCCCTCCAACTATAGGCCTATTGCCATATTGTCAGTCCTCAGCAAAATCCTTGAGAAGCTCGTAGCCACCCAAACCATAGACTTTTTTCAGAAATATGACCTTCTTATGAATGCGCAGCATGGATTCCGCAAGGGTCATAGCACCACCACTGCATTACTCAAATTCACATCTGATACCCTATCTGCCATGGACTCTGGTCTCCTAACAGGGGCAATTTTTATAGATATGACAAAAGCGTTCAACCTGGTCGACCATCCTATCCTCCTTGCCACTCTTAGATTCCTAGGTTTCTCAACAAATGCCACAGCATGGTTTGGCAGCTACCCATCACATCGCACCCAGAAAGTTAAATTCAACTCCACCTTGTCTGATTCTGCGACCATAAACATTGGTGTGCCACAAAGTTCTATTATTGGTCCGCTGCTTTTCTCCATTTTTATAAATGATATTACCTTTAACCTTCTCCAGACTGCCTCCCTATTATATGCTGATGATTTTGTCTTTTAAGCCAGTGCTAAAAATATTACGGAAGTTAACAAAAAACTTTCACTTGACTTTCAAAGGATTCAGCAATGGCTATTCAGCCACAAACTTCTGCTGACTGTATCTAAGACTCAAGCCATGCTATTTGGTTCTGATGCCAAGCTCAAACTCTCTCAACCTACTTTCAAAGTTACTACCTTAAATGGCTCTTCTGTTGGTGTTGTACCCTCATTTAAATACCTTGGTCTCACACTCGACTCAACTCTCACTTTTGATCTCCATATTCAACAATCCTGCAAGCTGGCTAACATAAAACTCGGTACGGCCTATCGTTCCAGCTATATGCTCACACCTTCAGCGAGGCTTGCCAAAGCCCATGGCATACTCCTTCCGTCACTCACCTATGGAATTGTAGTGTATGCCTCTGTGAGTAAAACTATTCTCCGGAAGTGGAATGTCACCTACAACAATATCTGTAGGTATGCATCCTTCTCACATCTGATGAAACACCATTGTCTACTATACTCAGAACTCGGGTGGCTTTCTCCGAATGCATCAAGAGACTTTGTGTGTAGCTTGGTCATAGACAAAGTCATCCTTAACCAAACACCTAAGCCCCTGGCAGAACTATTTCTCATTCAGCCATCCAAATATGGTCTTTGCTTGACTGCTAATGCCCCTGTGCTTATTTCTCGACACCACTCCACCAAAGGTGCTGGCACTTTCTCCTGTTATGCCCCCTATCACTGGAATTCCCTCCCACTAGCGATAAGGTTAGCATCATCCCGTGCCTCTTTCAAGAAATTGCTTCGTGATCCTCTTGCTGATTCCTGTTCATGCTCCTGCTTCAAACCACCCTAGCCCATTATCTCTCTCTCTTGATCTATGCAGCCTCTCACCTCAGGTATGCACTGTACACTCCTCTAGTCATCTACTTGCACTTTTAGTATACAGAGTTCCTATTCCCTACCTTTACCTTTCTTTCAATACTATCCCATCCTTCTCCCTTTCTACTGCATCTCCTCCCTAGTCATATCCTGGCTCTACTCTATACTTTATGTATAATTATAATTTTTGGGGTATTTTGTTTATTATACCATTTTCTCTACCGGGATTACTGCATAATGGTTTATATGCACTGGCTGTGGGGTAGCTGTTTTCCGGGAGACATTCTGGAAACTGCGTTGCTGTCCTATTTGCAGGCAACTGTCAGCTCTGAGGGAGGAGACTGCCCACCTCTAGGCTGAACTGGCAAGGACTAAGGAGGCCTCCCCCACCCAAAGAGCACCACTGCCACAACCACTGCCTCAGAGGTTGCCAAGTATGAAGAGCAATTGGACCACAGTGGGTTCTGGGAGGGTGCGGGGTGGTGGAACAGAGGCAAAGCCCCCTAGTTGTACCTCTACACAAATCATACGCCACTCTGGCAGAGCAAGGTTCCTCTATGATGGCACCCTCAGTGGAGACCAAGAAGAATGCTGAGGACATCCACAAGGGAGACCCACAAAAGGGTGGCAAGGAACACCACAGGGCAAGGAAACAGCTTCTGATAGGGGACTCAATTGCTAGGGGGTAGAACTGGGGAAGGGAGAGGAGAGGGAAGTAAGGTGTTTGCCTGGTGCCATGGCTTGGAGAGACAAGAAGCGAATCCTCAGGATTGCAGAAGCAGCATCACAGGACAGGGAACTAGATATCATTGTCCACCTTGGGACAAATGACCTAGCTAGGCATGGAATCAGTGCATTGCAGGATGAATTTGTGGAGTTGGGGAGGGGCCTCAGACAGGTAGCAAGCACGGTTACCTTCTCAGAGGTGCTGCCAGTCCATGACAGGGGTGAGGCTAGGGTACTGCACACCATGCAGTTTAATGAATGGCTGCAAAACTGGTGCAGAGCATAGGGCTTTGGCTTCATTGAGGACTGGGGGTACACCTGGAGAGATGAAGGTCTATACTGGCATGATGGTCTGCATCTGTCCACGAAGGGAACCAAGCTCCTAAATGAAAGGTTTAAATGCTTTCTTGGCAAGCTTTTAAACTAGCCAAGGGGGAGGTGCTGATAAGAGGCAGGAAATTTCAAGCCTCCCCCCACAAAACATGGCAGGTAGTAAGGTAAACACTGAAGTACAGAGCTCAACAGAGGGCAGGACAGGGGTAAATGGAAAAATAGATAAGGGCAATAAGAGCAGGGATGGGGGAAAAGGGATAAGGCCAACATTAAATGGAGGGCAATGAGTACCAATGCCCGTAGTCTGGGAAACAAGCTTCCTGAGCTAGTAGCCCTGATGGAAGATGAAAAATTGGATATTGTGGCAGTCACAGAAACATGGTACATGGAGAACCATGACTGGGATGTCAACATATTGGGGTACACAGTCTACAGAAGGGACAGGGAGGGTAAAAGAGGAGGTGGAGTAGATCTATGCATAAGGGAAGGGATCAAAGCTACAGATCTAAAAAGCAAAGGGGGAGGACAAGAGGCACTCTGGGTCACCTTGGAGACAGGGAATGGCATCACAATCCGCACAGGGGTTGTATCCAGACCCCCATCTCAAGGGGAGGAAACGGACAAGAAAATGATAGAGGATATTCTCTAAATGGCTGAAAAAGGGGAGATACTGTTGATGGGGGACCTGAATATGCCAGATGTTAACTGGATGACATGTACTGCAGCCACATCCAAGAGCAGGGTCATTCTCAATGTCCTGCAGGGGGCAGACCTTAGACAGCTAGTGCTGGAACCCACTCGGGAGGGAGCAATACTAGACCTGGTACTCTCAAATGGAGAGAGGATCGCAAATTTAGAAGTCAGTAGACATCTGAGAACAAGTGACCACTGCACAGTGTGCTTCACAATAAGCACAACCATGGAGACAAGCCATACAAAAACAAGGATACTGGACTTTAGAAAGGCCCACTTTGGCAAAATGGGTGAATACCTGAGGAATGCACTAGCAAATGGCCAAAAAGGAGGGGTGGAAGAACAATGGAGAAAAATCAAAACTGCTATCATAGAGGCAACAAGCCTTTGTGTGAAACAAATAAAGAAAACAAAGCGGAATAAAAAACCACTATGGTTCTCAAAAGAGGTGGCAGGGAAGGTTAAGGAGAAAAAGGCTGCATTCAAAAAGTATAAGGAATTACAGAAGGAGCACGACAGGGAACTGTATCAATTGAAGCAGAAAGAAGTGGGAAGGCAGTCAGAATAGCAAAGGCCCAAACCGAGGAAAATAGCCAACTCAGTTAAAAAGGGGATAAAACCTTTTATAGGTACATCAGGAGCATAGAAAGATTAAGGGAGGAATAGTGAAGATTAATAAAGGAGAGGGGAGGTGGGCAGAGGGAGATAGTGAAAAGGCAGAGATACTAGATGAATACTTTTGCTCAGTATTCACAAAAGAAGATGAGGAGGAGTTACCTAAACCAGACAATAGAAGCACTCTGGGTAGGGGGGTTGACACCAGTCCATTTACAGAAGAAAGAGTCCTGAAAGAACTCCTAAAACTCAAGGTGGACAAAGCAATGGGGCCTGACAGGATTCACACCAGAATCCTAAAAGAACTAAGGGAGGACCTAGTGACACCACTGACCACACTTTTAAACAAATCATGGGAAGATGGGGTGGTACCTGAGGACTGGAGGAGGGCAGATGTGATTCCCCTCACAAAAGTGGGAGCAAGGCAGAAGCAGGAAACTACAGACCTGTAAGTTTGACTTCAGTGGTAGGAAAAATGATGGAATCACTTCTGAAAGAAAGAATTGTTGAGTACCTACAGGCCAGCGGGGCACAGGACCCAAAGCAGCATGGATTTACAGCAGGAAGGTCATGTCAGATGAATCTAATTGATTTCTTTGACTGGGTGACCAAAGTAATAGACCAGGGAGGGGCTGTGGATATGGCCTATCTAGACTTTAGCAAGGCATTTGACACAGTCCCGCACAAAAGACTAATAATCAAGTTAGCCAGCCTGGGAGTGGGTTCCAGGGTGGTAGCCTGGGTAGCAAACTGGCTGCACAACAGGACACAGACGGTAATAGTGAATGGAACACATTCAGAAGAAAAGGGGGTTACTAGTGAAGTACCTCAGGGCTCAGTACTGGGTCCAGTCCTCTTTAATATCTTTATAGGTGACATTGCAGAGGGTCTGGAGGGAAAAGTATGCCTCTTTGCAGATGACACAAAGATCTGTAACAGAGTTGAGACACAAGGTGGGGTAGACAGGATGAAAAGGGACTTGGCAAGGTTGGAGGAATGGTCAGACATATGGCAACTTAGATTCAATGCAAAGAAGTGCAAAGTAATGCACCTGGGAAACAAAAACCCAGGAGAAGAGTTCACAATAGCAGGGGAGGTACTAACAACAACAAAAATGGAAAGAGACTTGAGAGTAGTCATATCAGATGACCTAAAGGTGGGTAAGCAATGTGAGAAGTCAGTAAGGAGAGCCAGGAGGATACTGGGATGCATAGGAAGGGGCATCACAAGTAGAAAAAGGGAAGTGGTTATCCCTCTGTACAGACAGTTGGTGAGACCCCATCTGGAATACTGTGTGCAGTTTTGGAGACCCCATCTACGCAAGGACATAGACAGGATGGAAGCAGTCCAGAGGAGGGCAACTAAAATGGTACATGGTCTGCATCAGAAACCATATGAAGAGAGACTGAGAGAGCTTAATATGTATACCCTTTATGAAAGGAGGGACAGAGGGGACATGATAGAAACTTTTAAGTACCTCAAGGGGATCAACAAAGTCCAGGAGGGTAGCATCTTTCAGAAAAAGGGATGTGTAAAAACAAGGGGGCACAATCTAAAGATAGAAGGGGACAGCTCAGGGGTAATGTGAGGAAATTTTTTTTCACGGAGAGAGTGGTGGATGCATGGAACCACCTTCATGGGGAGGTTGTTGGGTCTAAAACAGTGGGCGAATTCAAACATGCATGGAACAGACATAAGGCAATTGTAGTGGGGGGTTTCAAAAAGTAGGTTATTGGCTAGCTAGAATCTGCAGCTTATCCAATAGGAAGGGAAGGGAAATGGGCAGACTGGGTGGGCCAAGTGGTCCTTATCTGCCATCAAAGTCTATGTTTCTATGTATATTGTATTTGCTCTCTTATTCACTCCATGTTATTGTTGATGGAATTTGCATTGTTTCTTTGCTGACTACTTTGTATTACTACTGTCCATGCTTTTACGTTATTGTATTTTACTGTTTTGTGTCTGTTTCTACCTCTGTTGATCAAATGTTAAATCAATTGTTTTGTATCTGTAAACTCCCGGGTCATGCCTGAAAATAGTCATTGCTATGGCTAGTGCACCTTACCCGGTCAACAAAACTAAATGAACAAACTAAATAAATAAAAGCTTCAAATTGGTCCAAGACAAGATTGGAAACTAGATCAAATATTATGTGATCAGCCGTGACTGTCATGCACTTGAGTGTACCAAGCTGGACCCTTGCTTTTTTTATGCTCTGGATAACCCTTCCACAGGCTCCAAGGTGCCATCCAGAAGGAAAACTTAACACCATAGTGCCCCCTAGTGCTGCTGCTGTGGACTGTTGCCCTATGTGTGCCACTAAGGAACTACCTGGTGAGACTGTTCTGTTATTTCTTTGTTTGAAAAAACAAACAAACAAATATCACAACAAATATCAAGGACTGTAGCCAAGTAATGAACATGCTTAACTGTTTTGAAAAAAAAAAGTTTTAAATGTAAGTTGCATTGATAGAACTTGTGTTTTATAATTAGTTAGCTAGCAGCAGTAAGTAGGATTGATATGTCAGGATAATTATTAGAGTTTCTGCTCAAACGAAGGAAAATGGTGGAGCTAGGCAAATGAACTCCAAGTACAGAGACTGCCACCTAACAGACTCCCTGAGACTTTGCAATTTAAACACTCTGAAAAAATAGGTTTATTTTTCTTAGGCCTATAATAAGTGCAGTCATACTGTTAAGTAGTCTCAGGGATTTATTTAACTCTAAAAATTGATTAGCGTTTTGCTCATAAAAGTGCTGAATCTTTGTGAAAATGCATAGCTCTTGCCTCACTGTGTTTAACAAACACAGCACTTCTAGAAAATATATATAAATACTTTCTGTACAGTTAGTATAGTCCCAAGAAAAAAACTGCTAATCAATTATTTAAAACCCTGAGTCTAGAAGTTAGTGTAGTGAACCAGTGTAATAGATTAAGGTTTATCCTAAAAACTTAGCATGTTTCTAAAATGAGCCTTTAGATCTACAGTATATAGGGTATCAGGTAGTCATGTGGGGGAAGAAAGCAGCTGCAGCCTTATGGTTTATTTCCTTTTAGAGCAATAAGATCTAGTGCCCCACCCTGGTGGAGTGTCAGTGAGTTCATTAGTTAGCTGGATAGATTTATTTATTTATTTAGTTGTTTAACCAGGTATAGCACACTAAGCTGAAAGCTTTTTTACAGGAGCGACCTGTGAGCACAAGGAGGTTAAGTGACTTGCTCAGGGTCACACAGTATGCAAGTGGAAGCTGTGGGATTCAAACCCAGGTCTGGTCTGCTGGATGTCACCAGATTTGCAGCTCAGAGCCTTAGACCACTGCGCTATACTGCCTATTAAGATAGATAGATAGATAGATAGGAATGTGTGTTTGGTTTAGGAGAAATGTTCGGTAAATGTTTTGGATGCACTGAATGTGGCCCCTGGGCATAGTTTGGGTCCTGTTAGAGAAAAGGTTTAGGATTTGGGGTCCCTATGGGGGGATGAGACAGGTGGGACACCAGCTCTGACAGTACCAGCGATTTGCCCCCAGTTGTGATGAGGAGGAAGAGATAACGTCAGCCAGCATCTATACGGAGTCCACGCCGTCATGGAAGGAATCCTGATTCTGCATATCAAAAGGTACTGAGAGTTTATTGCCTTGCTTCAGATGTTTCACTGCATAGTCAGACTGCTGGTGCCCCCTCCCCTTTTCTCCAGTAACTCATACCATCAAAACCTCTAGACAGGGAGGGGAGGAGGGGAGCCACAGAGAAGTGTCACCTCTGGGACTGGGAGTGAGGGAGCTGCCTGCCTGTTCATGGACTGTGTGAATATTCTCAGATGAGATTCCCAGGGCAGGAGCTAAGAGAAAAGACTGAGCATTTTTACCCAAAGTTGCATCCGAGGAGCAGGACGGAAAGATTGGTTACATATTATAACCCAAGACTATTTGTCAATACAGGGTTTTTGTCTACACTATCTTCCCCCTTGCTCCCTGTCTTACTGCTTCTCCGAGGAGTAACTACTAATCTCCTAACTTGTCATGCTTGAAACCATTGATGGTCTTGGTGCATGCCAGCTTAGCTGGTAGACCGTTCCACGACTCAGCCACTCTCTGTAAAATGAAAATGTATTGCATCTCTCCTGAATCCCCCCACCTACTTCCACTCATGTTCTTGTGTTCCAGATTTGTTGTTCCTGGTGAATAGTTCCTCACAGGTCACCTTATTCATTCCTGTCAGGAACTTCAAGATTTCTATCATATCGCCCCTCTCTCAGCTGACCTCCAGTGAGTACCTGTTCAGTGCCTTAAGTTGCTTCTCATAGGATCTGTCCTGCTTGCCCTGAATAATTGTGGTTATACTATACTGCACCTTCTCCAGCTTGTCTTTTTCTTTCCATAGGTGAGGACTCCAGAACTGGGCACAATACTCCAGGTGTGGCCTCATCAGTGATCTACAGAGAGGTAATAATACCTCCTTCCTCCAGCTGTCAAAACCCTTCCTGATATGCCCCAGCATCCTGTTTGTCTTCAATCAATCAATCTTTATTTGTAAAAATCACCTTTCTCAAAACCAAGGCACTTGTACATTAGTAAAACAAACATAATAATCATAACAGATCAATTAAATTAATAAAATCCAACAATTAAAAACTCTATAAATATTACAACAGCAGCCTAAAAATCTGGGTATGCCAAGCTCAATAAATAAGCTTTAAGTGCAGTTTTAAAACTCTGGACGGTCAGGTAATCTTGCACCCGAAGAGGCAGAGAATTCTATAGGGTCAGGGCCGCAAAACCAAAGGACCAGGGCCCCAGATGTCTTTAAAC
Organism: Neoceratodus forsteri; assembly: GCA_016271365.2. NCBI lineage: Eukaryota > Metazoa > Chordata > Ceratodontiformes > Ceratodontidae > Neoceratodus > Neoceratodus forsteri. The sequence goes on from JADMNL010000027.1 coordinate 42,628,465, forward strand.
AGACCTTGGGAATTTCTAGCAATCCCTCGTTGGTGGATCGTAGAGGGCGGAGGGGGCAGTAAGGGTGAAGGAGATCTTGCAAATAACTAGGTCCCTGATTGTGTAGGACTTTATAGGTCAGTAACCTAACCTCAAAGGTGATCTGCCACTGTAATGACAGCCAGTGCAATTTGCGGAGCACAGGCGTTATATGACTGGTCCTAGAAGTACCAGTCAATAGTCTGGCTGCCGCATTCTGCACTAGCTGCAAGCGGCAGATATCAACCCCTGGTAGCTCTAGGCAAAGGGCATTGCAGTAGTCAAGGCGGAATGTAATGAAGGCATGGACCAACGTTGAAAGATCATCAGGAGAAACCAAATGTTTCACCTGGGCAATATTCCTCAGATGGTAAAAAGAGGTTTTGTCAACTGCCGATACCTGGGATTTAGGGGTAAGGCCATCATCAGAAATAACGCCCAGGTTCCGCACCTGGTCTGAGGTAATCAGCTGAACACCCCCGAGCCATAGTCCAGAGGGTAGTCCTACCAACAAACCCACCTCCCAATGATCTGGGTCCACAACCAGCACCTAAATTTTAGCCAGGTTCAACCGTAGCCAGCTTGCACTCATCCAATCCTGGATCTCAGCTAGACAGTTGTTAAATACCGAGAGGAACACATCCTGACTGGGTACAAAGGTCATGTACAGCTAAGTATCATCTGCATAGCAGTGAAAACTCAGACCATACCGCCTAATAATCTCTCCTAACGGCAGCATATACACTGCAAACATCATGGGTGACAAGATGGAGCCATGTGGCACCCCACAAGATAGGGGGAGAGGGGCCGAGGAATAAATCCCAGACACCACTCTCTGAGTCCTACCCTCAAGAAAAGATCAAACCCACCTGAGGACCATACCAGACAATCCACAGATGAACCGCAGGTGCTCCAACAGCATACCATGGTCTACGGTGTCAAATGCTGCAGAGAGATCAAGGAGGACCAAGATGGAATGGGTCTTCTGATCTCTGGCTCTTAGGAGGTCATTTAGTACCCGGACAAGGGCCGTCTCGGTACTGTGTCTCTTCCTAAATCCTGACTGATGAGAATCATAGATGTTGTGGCTGGTCAAATGATCATCCAGCTGTGACTCAACCACTTGCTCAATAACCTTACCCACGATGGGTAAGTTAGAAACAGGTCTGTAGTTTGCCGGACAGTCCGTGTCAAGGGAGGGCTTTTTAAGGAAGGGCCAAACAACCACCTCCTTCAGGGGATCTGGGAAGATCCCCCTTTCCAATGACCTCCAGACAATCTCGACTAGGACCAGACTGATCTTATCTATGCATCCTACAAGAAGGTGTGTGGGGTCTGGATCCAAACTACAGCTGGTTGGTTGCAGCGTCTGGACGACCATCACAATGTCATTGATTACAGGTCGGCTTAAGTCAAACCAGGTAAACTAGATGCCCAACATTTCCTGCCAACCAATGCAGCTCCCATTAGAGGAAGTCAGACAGACGCCGGATCTGATTGTGGCAACCTTATCTGCAAACTCATCACACCACTCTTGTGAAAAGTCTCCCCCATGCTGGAGACAGATTGGACTGCACAATCTGTCCGCAGTCCGGAAGAGCTGAGCTGGTCAGTTCTGTGCAGCAGCAATCTCCCTGGACAGAAATTCTGCCTTCTTACGGGTGATTGCTGATTGGCCACATAATGGTCCATCAATCTAAGTCTGTCACACTCCAGTCCCAATTTCCGTCAGCTCCTCTGTAGCCTTCGTCCCACTCTCCTCAACTCCTTCAAGGTCTCATCAAACCATGGAGACCCTGAACAAAGAGTGAGGGGATGAACATGAACAGGAGCCATGGAATCCAGGGCTTCCACTACCGCCTTATTATAGGCAGGGCCCCTAGTGCTCTGGGGCAAATTTTTCTGATTTCTACGGCAGGGCTCCTTGGCTTCCGTGGCAGTATTTTCTGATTTCTGCAGCATGATTTATTTATTTCTCTGGCAGAACACAGTCCTGTCATTGGCTAAATATGATGTGATATCATTGATGACATCACATGCTGAGTGCAAAAGAGGGGCTTCAGGATAAACGAGATGTGAAAGAAAGCCTGACACTACGGAAAAACAGTATATTTGAAAGAAAATTCACAAAAAGCAATGAATTCTGCTGCACTATATATATTCTGCGGCATGATGCAAATTCTGCAGAAAATTCTGCAACTGCAGAATCGCAGAATTCCAGGGGCCTTGATTATAGGCAAGTACTAGATCCCCTGGATCCATGCATTCACTTGGTACACCCGATAGATCCAGCACTGCCATTAGGCCATCTGGGGTAACACCCCTCAAAGGATGGTACCGGACCATCTCCATAGGGGCAGGCCTACTGGGGGAAGCCACAAAACTGAACCCAATGGTGTAGGCCTTGTTACAAGGTCCCTTTCCTCAGAAGTAACAGTTGAACCCCTCCCATTCAATATTCCATCCAGGATTCTTATTCCATATGTGCATCACGATACACATGTTGGTGTTGAATTTCTTTCTTTTTTTCATTTTATAAAGAAAATACAAGTAAAATGTATTTCCACGTAAGGCTAACAGAACCATCTTATAATGGACACGTTAGTGTAAGCAGGCTTTCTCCATTATAAGGGGTGTCTACAATATTCTAAAATATCAAAATATGAATCTCCTTTACCACAGCTCTCATGGAATGCACCCCCTCCTCTGCCAAACAAGGGTACGGTGAAATGGTATTTGTGGCTGATTGGGGACTGAGCAGTAAACAAGACTGGTAATATATTTTGTTGTATGGTATCTGTACTGAGTGAAGGATCAGGGGTCTGAGCAATAACCGTCATGAAGGGGGGGGGGAGGTTATGTGGAAAGGCAACTTATGTTGTGGAGTAATCCCCTAGTGTAAGGTATCAGGCATCAGGGGAGGTGAGTGATGTCTTTATAGTGCCAGACAACCCAGCTGAACCAGTAATGACAGTTCGCAGCACGTGACGGGTACAGAGGAGCATGCAGTGTCCACTATACAGGGATTGCTGAGTATGGTATAAATGGGATTATTAACATTATGGACATTGGGCTGGATTTTGAGCCCTTCGGGGACTAAGTCCCACTCCATAGCCTGCCAATGTGGAACAAATGCACTGCACCTGCAGACTTTGGTATTGTCAGCCCATGCAGTTGTGGGAGATGTTATGTCTGGTCTCACCAGGTGTAACATTTCGGTGCAGCTGCACTGAAAAAATGGTCACAAGCTCCCCTCACATATCTCCTCCTCTCTTGGTACCCCTTCCTCCTCCCTCTATTCCCTGAGATCCCATGCTGACACTCGCACCCTTTCTATCCCTGGCAGAACCACATCCTCTGGCCAGAAAGCCTTCTCGTATCACCTGCCTAAACTGTGGAATTCTCTGCCTCCTCAAATCTGCTTCTCCTCCTCCCTTTTTTCTCTTACTTCTGCACTACACAACTATCTCACTCCTTCCTGCACCTGCTTCTGACCCCCTCCTTACCTAACTCCTTTCTCGCCTTCTCTCCTGACCCTTACCTCATGCACTTACCCTACCCCTCATGGTCTAGCGCTTAACCTCAAGACATGCTCACCTATGTTTCCACCCAGGCTACTGCGACTGCTGTGGTGTACCGCCCACATAATGCTGTTGCACTCCACCTAGGCCCATGTCTCAGCATTGTTCTTAATTATTCGTATGTATTATGTATTGTATACCTGCATCATCTATGCTCCTCATGTATTGTAAATGGATACCTCTCACATGGATGTACTTTTTACTATGTTCCATATTCCTTGACCATGCTCGAATGTATGTATTGTATTGTACCTCTTTATTGCTGCATTTAATTCATACCTCTGTATTGCTGTATGATTTGTCATTGCTGCTACTGTACATCCCCCTCCCCCTTCCCCCAGGATGTACCGTGAGACGAACATTACGTTGCTCAGTGTATCTTTCCTCGTGAAACAATTCAATAAAGAAATAAAATAAATCGAGGAGCTGGTTGTAAACTGGCTCTGACTTTGGCCCTTACTGGCATCTGGGGGCAGCCAGCAACCCTGGAGCTCTCCTCCCCTCTCCACAACCAGCCTATCTCGCAGGACCAAAGCACAGCCTCCCTCCACCAGCCCCAGGTCACAGGACAGCTCCGTTTGGCACTTACTGGCATCTGGAGGCAACCAACATCCCTGGAGCCCTCCTCCCCTTCCCTCCCCACAGCCAGTGTACCTCACAGTACCAAAGCACAGCCTCCCTCCACCAGCCCCAGGTCACAGGGCAGTGCCGTTCAGCCCTTACTGGCATCTGGGGGCAGCCAGTGTCCCTGGAGCTCTCCTCCCCTCCTCCCCACAACCAGCCTACCTTGCAGGGCCAAAGCACAGGTATGAGTCCTCGCTGTGTGCAGGGCACCCCAGTACCGCTTGGCAATGTATGCTTCTGCAGACCCACCCTCCCCAGCCACCCCACCCAAAGGTGATTCACCATTTATTTGGTCCCTCCAGAAACAATCAGCCCACTTTTGCAGCCCTGTAGCATAAGGCTCTGTGGTATCTCCCAAACCACCACCTCCACTGACACTGACTTGGACAGCCCCACCTTCCCACTATTAAGTGCTAATTGGAATCAGCTTACCCCACACCTGGAATCCCTCACCTCTCCTAAGATAGGGTTGCTCCCATCAAGAATGGGTTCCATAAGTTATGTGCTCCTCCTAGCCCTCCTGCTAGCCTTTTTACCATCAAATAACATGGACAAGGCATAACAGTGCACAAATAACCACCCCACCCTAGTCACCAATTATAACAATAGGCATGACACAATTTAGTCACACAAGTAAAGCTCACCACATAACACATAGGCAGTATAGTGCAGTGGTTTAAGGCTCTGAGATGCAAATCTGGAGACCTGGGTTTGAATCCCACAGTCCCCCTTACATGTACTGTGTGACCCTGAGCAAATCACTTATCTTCCCTGTGCGCCCAGGTTGTACCTGTAAACAAGCTTTCAGCTTAGTGTGTCTCATCTGGTTAAACAATTTGAAAAAAAACAATGTTTGCTCGCTCATACTCCCCAACACCATCCCTTCTGTCTCCTCCCCAGATTAACCTTACTGCAGCAAATAACTAAAGTTAAGAAGAATAACAGGTGGAAGCATTCAGCTGACCTCAAATTAATTAAACAATTACTAGTAGGAATCACCTTGCTTCTCCTTCTGCTCTCAGGCAATGACCGCCCCAACCCTGTCCCCATGCAGCATGCACCGAGCAAGGGACACAGCCATGCCACCATTAAGCTGGTGTCTATCAACATTTGCAGCCTACTGACTAAATTTGATGCCCTCCAAGTATGGGTCATGCAGCACAGACCTGACATTATCTGTAGTGGAGACCTGACTCAAACCAAGGACCCCTGACTTTGCAATCACCCTAAACAGCTACACCCTGTTTAGGCATGACAGGATTAATGAGAGGGGCAGAGGCACTGCAATCTCCCTGAAGAATAATCTTCGAGGACATGTCCTTCCTAAAATAAACTCTGGAAACAATGTGCAGGCGCTAGCGGTCAATGTACTGCTAGGCGCCCACTCTAAGACGCTTACGATTGTATCCATGTATGTCCCCCCTAGATAACTATCCACTGGTATTAATGTGGTCATCGACTTCATAAATAGCTTGCACCAAAACCCTGAAGTGGTATTAGTAGAAGATTTTAATGTAAACTGGTTGGCTCCTGAAGCAGCACCTTACAAGGACGCCCTCTCCGCCATCAATCTAACACAAATGGTCAACTCCCGTACCAGAGCTAACTATCAGACTGGTACCAGTACACTATTGGACTGGATTCTACAAACCACTTGGAAAGAATCTCCAGCACCACTGTTCTCTTGGACACCATAAGCGACCATTCCCCCATACTCTGCCACTGGTCTAACAAAGCTCCAATCCCCCCCTGCCCACCAAGACTGTTATTGGGCTTGTCCTGAGAATGGGGCAGCTTGACCTGTTGAAATCTTTTCTTAAACAGATCGATTGGTCACCCATTGACTCAGCACAGAATGTGGACCAAGCCCTCAACTATTTCATCAGTATGCTCAACTCTGCCTGTAAAATCTACGCCCCCCCCCCCCAGAAAACGGAAGGCCAAGGGCACAAATAACTCTAGGGTTACCTCAACCCTTCTTGCCCAATTGGCCACCAGCGACAATCTATGGTACTGTGTGCAACTTGGGAGCTGTATTCAGTGTGAGATTAGTTGCTGACATTTTTGTTGCACTTGTTTATGTCTGGTACATATGAACATCCACCAAAAGAAAGGACAAACTTGTGGCGTGCCCTTCATAGCCATGTGAGTACTCTTTTTTTTCTTTTAAAACCCGGTCCCTGAATATCTATTATCCATATTGTATACATTCTAATAGTTTCATTAACAGAATATAACGATTTAGTATTTGAAGGGAAATAATGACTGCTCGGACAAGGAAGTCTACCAATTTGTTCCTGTGGCTACCAGCCTTTCCATGATGAAGAAGTGTCTGAAGTCTCTAATTTTCCCCTTTCATTTACATTTACCACCGATTCAAAAACTGGGTTCTGTTCCAAGAAAATCCCATTATTTCTTTCTCACAACTATGACGACTTTTTTTTTTGTTCACTTAGTGAAAGAAGGAAACCATTGGCAATATATCCATCCCCTCTTTTTTTTTTTTTACAATATGTTTACTAAAGAAATCCATGCTAAGTTACCTTTTGATTACTGTGGGGTTCATCTTTTACTTAGTTTTACCAAGAGAGTCCAGCTGAGATGCCTGCAATAGCAAATGGTCAGTATTGACATTTTTTTTATCAGTGTTTACAATGTTCAACCTAGAATGTTGCAACAGAAAGGCAAATTGCAGTTCCAAGATTGTCCATCGTATACAATGTTTTTTTTCTATGGATAGACCAACAGTCTACAGTGCACCCTACTGTATGATGATACCGATTTTTTTTTTAATTGCACTATATTTTTGCACAGGATAGACTAGAGAGGCAATATCTAATTTCCAGCAGTGCCCTACTTCAAACATTTTATAGCGAAAAAGAATGTGTCCCACCCAGTTGGAATATCCAGTTAGGACAGAACATAAATTTAGGATGCTTCTAGAGGCCAGGGGGTCACAGGACCCAAGTCAGCATGGATTCACAGCAGGAAGGTCATGTCAGATTAATCTAATTAATTTCTTTGACTGGATGACCAAAGTAATAGACCGGGGAAGGGCTGTGTATATGGCCTACCTAGACTTTAACAAGGCATTTAACATAGTCCAGCACAAAATATTAATCATCAAGTTAGCCAGCCTGGGAGTGGGTCCCAGGGTGGTAGCCTGCGTAGCAAACTGGCTGCACAACAGGACACAGAAGGTAATTGTAAATTGAATTCACTCCGAAGAAAGGGGGGTTACTAGTGGAGTACCTCAGGGTTCAGTACTGGGTTCAGTCCTCTTTAATGTTTTTATAGGTGACATTGCAGAGGGTCTGGAAGGAAAGGTATGCCTCTTTGCAGATGACACAAAGATCTGTAGCAGAGTTGATACACAAGGCGGGGAGGTGGAAAGGATGAGAAGGAACTTGACAAGGTTGGAGGAATAGTCAGACATATGGCAACTTAGATTCAATGCAAATTAGTGCAACGTAATGCACCTTGGAAAAAAAAACCCAGGAGAACAGTGGCACGGGAGGTATTAACAACAACAATAATGGAAAGGGACCTGGGGGTAGTTATATCAGATGACTTAAAGGTGGGCAAGCAATGTGAGAGGTCATGGGGGGGTACTGGGATGCATAGGGAGAGGCATCACAAGGGAAGTACAGGCAGTTGGTGAGACTCCATCTGGTGTACTGCATGCAGTTTTGGAGACCCCATCAATGCAAGGACATAGACAGGATGGAAGCAGTCCAGAGGAGGGCAACTAAAATGGTGCAGGGTCTGCATCAGAAACCATATGAAGAGAGTCTGAGAGAGCTTAATATGTATACCCTTGACCAAAGCAGGGACGGGGGAAGGGGGACATGATAGAAATGTTCAAGTACTTCAAGGGAATCAACAAAGTCCAGGAGGGTAGCATCTTTCAGGAAAAGAGATGTGCAAGAACAAGGGAACACAATTTAAAGTTAGAGGGGGGGACAGCACAGGGGCAATGTGAGGATTGTTTTTTTCATGGAGAGAGTGGTGAACGCATGGGACCTCCTTCCTGGAGAGGTTGTGGGGTCTAGAACAGTGGGGGAATTCCAATATGCATGTGACAGACATAAGGCAATTATAGTGGTGGTAGGAGGAAGTAGGCTGCTGGGTAACTAGAATCTGCAGCTTATCCAATAGGTAGGGGAATGGGCAGACTGGGTGGGCCAAGCGGTCCTTATCTGCCGTCAAAGTCTATGTTTCTATGTTTCAAGCCACTGGTAAACAGGCCGACACCCAGCAATATAAACAGGCCAGGAACGCCTGTACCCAGGCAATCCACCTTGCCAAAATCTGTCATTTCAAGGGCATACTAGCCAACTCATGGGGGGAATGGCAGAAAGTTTTGGGATAATATAAAACAACTAATGGAGAAAACTTTAGAAACCTCACCCTCCATGCTAGACATAACCGGGGAAATCACACAGGATCTGAAGGTCATAACTGACACATTCAATAACATTTTCTCTGACCTTAGCAGTGCACTCCCCTAGAATTTCTTTGATGCTAACAGTAACAAAGTCAAGGCAGGTAATGATGACCCTACCCCAGGCCCACTACCCTTCTATTTCAAGATAGTCACCAAAGCCAAAGCCAGGAAGTACCTGTGTAACCCCTAGATGGCGCTATCCCAGGGGCTACTACCCCTGCCTGATTTGCCACTAACAGGTTGAGGGGCCTGGATCCAATGGCGGGTGCCTCCACCCAGAGGTCAGGGTTTGCAATAGTTAAACTTACTTGGTCACAGCCCTCTGGGACACTGCAACCCCCCTTTCTTCCCACTAGTGGCCCACACAATATATCAGAATTACCTTCACAGTATACACTTACCCCCAGGACTAGTTCTGGCACTGGGACCTCCTGTGAAATAAGATACAGTGCAACAATCACAGTACAGTACTTTAACATAGACAAATACCTCAGGAAGTATAACTTTGCTGAAACAAGCAGCTCTGATTTATTTAGGGGAATATAACAAGGACAGGGGGAAATCAGGTTAATTAGCTTATCACTTTACTATCTACCTATGGCTCTGTGCACAGGCCTATCCCTACCAGTTACTGTCCCTGGGTACCCAAGCCCTAGTGGCTAGTCAAACCGTGGCAGCTGGTAGGGGCCCTTTCACACAGTGAAAAGAAAAATTAGTTTAAACAGTCAGCAGTACAGTGATTCCATTTGGATTTAATGTGGCAATTCAACAGGAGGCGACCCTGAATTAGAACTCGACCTCCAAACAAGATAGGGTCCTTCAACGTCCATGAGCTACTCTTGAGCTCCACGAGACTCTTCACACATTTATATGGTAAAAAGAAAGTACTATACCAGGCAGGCTGCTTCTCTATCCCGATCGCAATTACTGCACAATACCGGGAGAACACACAGCAGATTCAGTTCCTGACAGACCGAGTGCAATTCAACAATTTCTCCAGTCTTCTACAGGGTGAGCCTGGTTTCTACTCTTCAGAGATCCTTTGATTCTCTTCACAGGACAGATTCAGTCCTAACAAGCAGTTACACAAGCTGCAGACCGGAACTCTGGGCCTTACACACGTTTTTTGACTGAAACTGTGCACTGAAGGAGCACAGGGTTTCTTTCCCCTTCACTGCCAGATCTAAACTGAAACTCCAACAGACAAAACCGGGCACTTCCTTTGAGTTCCTCCCAGTTCTTGACTGGATTGGCTGTCACTCACAATAGACTGCTGCTGTTGGTCCAAAAAGGCGCCGAAGTCTAAACTACATCTCCCAGAGTCACTGCCCATACAATCCTCTTGTGGCTGGCTCAGATTATGAGTCCAAGTTCTGATTCGTCCAAGGCACCATTTTAGAGCTAGCTTACCCCACACTGATTGGTCCAGTTCAGCAGTTCAAAACCAGAATGGGGAACTAGGCAGACACAGTTCTGACTGCAAAGAAAGCAGGTTAGACAAACTGTATTTTCATTATTACTCTAAATTATTTCTGGCAAACAGTTACATCTTTCAGATAGGTTCCCTTTGCACTCTAGTGACTGAAAATGGAGTGAATTGGCAGCAGCTCGAGTGGTACTCAAACAGAGAAGCACACAGTCCCCCATACAAACTAATTATGTCTGCAAGCAGACAGCTCTTAAAGAGACAGTACCAGAGGCTCTAAAAACACTCACTGATAAATGGCTTAAACGCCAAACACCATTCAGGCTTGGAGCATTCAAGCAAGCTCCTGGAAGTCTTTTGGGAACCCCCATTTGCAGGGGGGTTACACCTGCTATGAGTACTAGGTAAGTCATGGTACAGCAGTGATTCCTTGGACCTCAGACTTATTTCCCTCATCCTGCATGAGGTACAAACCCCCTAACTAAGTTACTTAATCTATCCCTATGCCATGCCCAATTCCCCACAAAATGGAAAGCCGCAGTAATACCACCAGTTCACAAAAGCAGGGATTGGGCCCTTCATGCAAACTATCACCCCATATCAATTTTACACCCCCCCCCAAAGCACTTGAGTGATTAGTTTCAGATCAGCTAGTTGACTACCTTGCTAAATACCAAATATAATGACTGCAGCAACATGGCTTTCGCAGAGCACATAGCACTACAACAGCATTGCTTGAATTCACTGGCTATATCCATAGCGCTTTTTACCATGGACACCTAGTGGGGGCGACCAATATCGACCTCACCAAGGCCTTTGACACGGTCAACCACACCTTATTGCTAAATGACCTCTCCATAAAATGGAGGCAGTCCAGAGAAAGGCAACCAAAATGGTGCAGGGACTGCATCAGAAAACATATGAGGACAGATTAACGGAGCTCAATATGTATACCCTTGAGCAAAGGAGGGAGAGAGGTGATATGATCGAAACATTCAAACACCTTAAGGACATTAACAAAGTGAAAGAGTCTAACATGTTTCAATATAAGAAAAATAGCAGGACAAGAGGACACAGCATGAGATTAGAGGGAGGCCAATTAAGGGGTAATGTGAGGAAGTTCTTTTTCACAGAAAGTGCGATGGATGCAAGGAACGGCCTACCTGAGGAAGTGGTGGCTATGAATACAGTGCAGGGCTTCAAACAGGCATGGGATAGGCAGAAGTGAGCAAGACAGATGAGTATGAATAGATAGGCCATTGACAGAGTACAGACCTATGGCACATTCATAAGGTAGAAAAATAGGCAGACTGGATGGGCCTTGCGGTCCTTATCTGCCGTCAACGTCTATGTTTCTATGTAGAATTCCTAAAATTACCTGTATTACAAGCACGTGTTTCACAGTTTCTACACAGGAGCATAAATTTGGTAATTTATAATATATATATATATTTTTTTTTTTTTTAACACTTTATTTATCACTGGTAGTCCAGGGCATCTCTCCAGGGTACCCTCAGGACTACCACCACTACTCCCAGCCTGAACCCTCCCCATCAGAGCTCCCCCCAGCCCCTATGGCATGTCCAGCCCCCCAGATCACCCCCCGGGAGAGGGCCCACCCACCCATGGTGGCCTGTCTGGAATTACAGGGACTGCCATGGGACCAGGGCTGGAGGACGGAGATCCCAGTAAGGTAGGTCAGGCAACGGGATGTGGGTGGGTTGCTGGAGCCCCATTCACCTCCACTTAGACCACCAGGGGTTTCGGAAGAAGTTTCCCCCGAAGTGCGGTCATGCAATGGCATTCAGGCATTATGTGCTGATGCCTGCCAATGCTCCACCCCATGTTGCTGCACTGCAGTTTCCTTGTGTTGCCCCTGATCTCCACTGGGGGACACTAAGGAGCAATGCATTGCTCTGGATCCCTCCTTAGGAAGGGAGAGCAGTCCTCCAGATGCTCAATCCCTTCCCTCCTCTGCCGACGCCCAGTGGCCCAAGTCCATTCCTGAACCCATGTCACTGGTGTGGCGTGAGGTGTGGCGTCCAGTGCCCCAACCCTCAGCGCCACTGGGCCAGCTCGTAATTTATAATATTTTGACAACAGATTTTCAACATACCCATTTTTTCACACTATCTCATGAACAGTACAGCTGCCATTTCTCAAATCCTGCCCAGAATGGTGCAGTAGCTCTGTGAAATCACCTTTTGGGACAGATTAATGAAATGACAGTACCACTGTTCATGAGGAGGCATCCCAAAAAGCCAATGTTGAAAATTTGGTAAAAAAAAAAAAAAAAGCTAAAAATGGCCCGAGTTATAAGTGTTTGTTGACATTTTTTCTACACGTGTGTAACTTTGATAATTTTTATTATTTTCACTGCAAATTTTCAACACAGCCATTTTTGAACAATAGGAGTGAGAGAATATCACATTAAGAAAAAACGGATATTCTCACCCCTGTGAAATAACTGAAGCATGACCTTTCCACCGTTACATAAAAGTCAAATATATCTACTGTGCACACGTCGCTAACTAAATATACTATGACTGTCTACATCACCAATATGCCGGGACTACATCTAATGTTAAAAACAATTCTGATCAGAAACACCTAAGAGTAAACCTGAAGAAACAGAAAGTACCTGAGAATCCCTGAGGAGCAGAAACTGCAGCAGAACAATGAGGAGAGCCACTAAAAATAGCATTGCATACGCACAAAGTTACCCAAAATGAATAAAGTTACTAAAACATAAATGAAACACACCATGCTACCCCCCCAAAAATATAATAAAGTAAAAATTGAAACTATCCCATAACACTGACCCCCCCCAAAATGGAACTACATAAACTGAAAGTAAATGTCACACTCACACCACTTGACAGTGCCCCCGAAAGAAATATTTACCTGGTAAATGGCAGACCACCGTGAAATCTTTTCCATCACACAGAATAATAAGCAAACAACAGCCAAAATAATAAGCGGTACACAATATGTCACCAAAGGAAAATCCTATGCCGAATGCTACCGGATCAGGTTCCGCCCACAACACTAAAACAACCAACCAGCACACAGTCTGTCAACATCATCCAATCACAACACACTACAAGAACCACACAACCAATCAAAACAGACACAAAACAGTTGTTCACAAAATACAACCCAAATCGTTCAGAAACAAAGCGGAGTAACACCACTGTCACAAAATAAATCCCAAAACTAGAACATATAACTCTAAGCATAATCATTTTTTCTTAACGTGATATCCTACGCCTAAGAAATTCAAGTGCTCAAGGAGTGAAAGGGATCGAGGGGAGTATGAGCTTTTGGCTAGAAGGGCCACTAGAGTGGTGAGGGTGGCTAAGGCAAGGAAGGAGCAGAACCTGACCAGGGAAATTAGGAGAGGGAAAAAGGGGTTCTTTAGATACATTGGGGAAAGATGAAGGGTGAAGGGGCAGATTAGCAGGATTAAATCAGGGAAGAGATGGGCACAAGACCCAGAGGAGCAGGCTGAGGTACTAAATGAGTACTTCACCTCAGTTTCACCAGGGAAAATGGGGATGCTGCATCATACATAGGAGGAGACGGAGATAATGAGGAGGGGGCCTGTCAATCGGCAGGTCTGGGGAGGGGCATCACTGGCAGGTGGGGGAGGGCTAAGCAGGAGAGAAGTACTGGAAGTGGAAATCACAGCAGAGAGTGAGGAAGCCCTCAGCTCCCCTTAAGACCGGAGAAAGCACCGGGGCTGGATAAATTACATTCTAGAGTGCTGAAGGAACTTGCAGATGTCCTGGCGAAACCCCTGGCAGAGCTTTTCACCATCTCTCTGAGGACAGGGTGGGTGCCCCAAGACTGGAAGGTGGCGCATGTAGTGCCTATCCACAAGGGGGGATCAAGGGAGGTGGCAGGGAACTACAGGCCTGTCAGCCTGACATCAGTGATGGGCAAGGTGATGGAGGGCATTGTCAAGGAGAGGCTAGGGGGGACCTGGATAAGTCAGGTTGCCTGGACGATAGACAGCATGGATTCATCCCAGGGAAATCATGTCAGACAAACCTGGTGGAGTTCTATGACTGGGTGACAAGTGCCTTGGACCTGGGTAGACCAGTGGATGTCCTGTTTCTAGACTTCAGCAAGGCATTTGACTCTGTTCCTCACGTGGGCCTGTTGGATAAACTAGGAGAAATGGGGGTGGGAAACCAGATGATCTGATGAATAGGCAATTGGCTCCAGGACCGGACCTAGAGGGTCGTAGTTGGTGGAATAGTCTCTTCCCCAAGGAGGGTCATTAGTGGGGTCCCACAGGGATCAGTCCTTGGGCCCCTTTTGTTCAACACCTACGTATCTGACATAAGGACAGGAATCAGGAGTGAGATGAGTCTCTTTGCAGATGACTCGAAACTGGGGGCGGTGGTGGATGGGGAGGAGGAGAGGGTGGCCCTGCAGGGGGACCTGGAGGCTCTGGAAAGATGGTCTAGAAAGTGGAAGCTGAGGTTTAATGCAGGGAAATGCAAGGTACTCCACCTGGGGGCCAGAAACCCAGGCCAAGTGTACACCCTGGGGGAATACTACAAGTCTCAATGGCTGAGAGGGACCTGGGGGTGGTGGTGGATGTCAAGATGAACAACTCTGAGACTTGTAGGAGGGCAGCCAAGGCCAACAGGATGCTGGGATGCATCGCTAGGGGGATCACCTCCAGAAGGAGGGAAGTGATACTCCCTCTGTATAACTTCTTGGTGAGGCCGCACCTGGAGTACTGCGTGCAGTTTTGGACCCGCGCTTAAGAGGACATTAACCTCCTGGAGAGGGTCAGAGGAGGGCAACCAAAATGATTTGGGGCTTGGGGACAGGACCTATGAGGAGAGCTCGAAGAGCTAAATATGTACACTTTGGAAGAGAGAAGGGACGGGGGACATGATAGAGGTCTTCAGGTACATGAAGAGGGTAAATAGGGAGGAACAGTGAGGGTGCTTGAAGGAAGGAGGGGGCCACTAGAGGGCATGGGTGGAAGCTGGAGGGGAAGATTCAGGGAGAAAGGAGGAGGTGCTACTTCACTGAGAGGGTGGTAGAGCCATGGAATGCACTACCTAGGGGCTGGTGGAGGCAGAGACAGTGGAGGGGTTCAAGAGGGGTGGGACAGGTACAGGGAAGGGTTCAGGAAGCAAAATCCAATGCAGCAAGAATATCCGGAACTGGGAAGGGAGAAGCCAGAGAAGGCAAGGGGGACAGCAAGGTCAGCACCCAGGGTGGGGGCTGACCAAACTAGCAGACACGAAAGACCATTAGGCCTATTCTGCTGGCATTTTAGTATGTTAGTATGTTAGTATCCTCTCACCCCTATTGTATAAAGCACACACATGGTGTGCAATTGTGAAATATGTGAATTTGTGCAGAGTGAGCTCGTGACTCTGCCACTCGTGATATAACCTGAGATCACTCTGCACTCATTCACATATTTCACACCCGCACATCATGTATGCCCTATTTCATACCACCTCATGAATACTGGCCCATTAATAGGGATACAAATAAAGGGCAGGATTCATGACGAGATTTTTTAAAAGTTCCACTCCGCAACTGCTGTTGCGGACTGGATTCGCCTGCAGCTGCTTAGCAGCCGATCCACAGTCACAGCAGTTGCGAAGGGTGCTACGGCAGGTTCCGATGCCCGTAGCAGCCTCCCGCAGCTGCGGTGCTGTCCATGGCAACAGCACCCGCAAGCTGCCGTATTCCGTGGAGCCGGTCGTATTCTGGCTCCACCTTAGTGAATACCCGCAGCTGCGGGTGATCTGCGGCTTTGTAAGTGGATTCCCACTAGTGCTGAGGTTTTCCCACAGCTGCGGGTCCTTCTGCCACATTAGTGAATCCTGCCCAAAGTATCTGAAAAAGTAAGGAAATTTACTGCAAAAAAACGTTGTTAATGCACCATCATGAATGTAAAAGATTAATTAGATCCACAAGAAAACAGTTTTATAACACAAAAATCGAAACTACCCAAGATCCTAAACAATACTGGAATATAATAAAAGAATTGGAAAACCCCCTGAGAGCCAAGCCTCACATAAAAATGTTTAAGAATAAGGGAGAGCTCCTTGATTCAAAAACATCAGCTCAGCTGTTGAACCACTACTTTTTAACATTGCCAGATATTACCATCCCAACTGGTCTACCAGTACAAACTGACTTGGCAAATAAATCAATTCATAATGAAAATTGTCCTCTTTTTTTTTTTTAAAACAATAAACGTTTCAATAGTTAAGAATGAGATCCTAAAACTAAATAAAAATAAATCATATAGTATGGATAACATTGAAGGTAAATTTATTAAAAATGCAGTAGAAGTATTATCACCAATACTGACTGATTTATTTAACCAAAGTCTGATGGAAAATGTTTTCCCCTCTATCTGGAAAGTAGCAAAAAATAATACCTATAGTTAAGGTGATTGACTCTAATGATCCCTCAAACTATAGACCAATAGCGATCCTCTCCATCCTCTCTAAGTTGATGGAATGGATGGTGTTCGGCCAACTGTATAGCTATTTAGAAAAATACTCAAAACTGACAAAATATCAACATGGTTTTAGGACAGGCTATTCGACTTGCACTGCGCTCGTGGACTTTGTGGATAAAGTGGCAGTGGCAGTGGCCCTGGATGGGGGGAGTCCACGGGTGCAATGTTTGTCGACCTGTCCAAAACCTTTGATTTGGTCGACCACCACTAATATATGAGAGGATGGAGAGAAATGCTATAGCCCCTAGGTCATTGCAATGGTTTAAATCATATTTGAGCCAAAGGAAACAGCAAGTAGTAATAAATGGACATTTTTTGGAATTGGATAGTAAATCAAGAGGTGTTCCCCAAGGTTCAATTTTGGGGCCGATACTGTTCCTGTTATATATTAATGAATTACCTACTAAAATAAACAACACACAAATTAGACTTTATGCTGACAATACAGTACTTTTCGCATCAGCAGACTCACAAAGTGAAATGAAGGCACAACTACAGCTGGACTTTGACATTTTGCAAGACTAGTTTTCCAGTTCTAAACTTGTGTTAAGTGACAAAAAAACTCAGGTCATGTATTTTAATAAAAAAACAACAAAGGCTATTAAACAACAGACTGGAGATAGGGATATAAAAATAAGGAGTGGTAAAAAACTGGTAGTTACAAATCAGTATAAATACTTAGGTGAAGAGATTGACCATACTTAATCTTTTTCATATCAATAATACAATAAAGAAAGTTAATAATAAAATAGGGGCACTGCGTAGATCATCTAGGTT
Organism: Neoceratodus forsteri; assembly: GCA_016271365.2. Classification (NCBI taxonomy): domain Eukaryota; kingdom Metazoa; phylum Chordata; order Ceratodontiformes; family Ceratodontidae; genus Neoceratodus; species Neoceratodus forsteri. Next base: position 42,645,849 of record JADMNL010000027.1, read on the forward strand.
ATTAAATCAACGAACCTGGAGGTTAATTGCAAATCAATTAATAATGCCTATACTAGAATATGGAAATATGGGCCCAGATATTCAAACTGAGCCATTCTGAGGCGCAAGCCCTTGCGCTGCTCAAAAAAGTTGCGCAGGGGTGTGGCCGGGGCGATATTCAAAGGAGTTGCACTATTGAGCAACTCCTTTGAATATCACCCCCCAACCACAGCCACTGTGCATGGCGCAGTGGAACTTGCGCCACCGCAAGTTGTCAGAGTTGAGCATTAAACTTGCGGTGGCACAAGTACCATTGCGCCATGCGCAAATTTCCGATATTCAAAAGGTGACATGCAAATGGGGCCATAATTCATGCAAGGCAGGGGGGGCCATTTGCATCTGATTATATCTATGTTGCATGCCATTAGCATGTAGGTGCGCCGATCCCGAGGACTTGCGCCTGGCCGCCCTGCCAGGCAGCAGCCGTCGAGGACGACGCACCCTCCGGCAATCGATCGCCCGGGCAGTATGTATGAACCTCCCCCAATCTCCCGATGCCCGATGGCGGGCAGTATGTATGAATACACCCCACAATCTCCGATGCCCGATCGCGGGCAGTATGTATAGACACACTCCCCCACAATCTCCCGATGCCGATCGTGGGCAGTATGTATGAACACCTCCCCCACAATCTCCCGATGCCTGATCGCGGGCGGTATGTGAACACACTCCCCCACAATCTCCTGATGCCCGATCGCGGGCAGAGCGTGAAACAACCCCAGTGCCCAATCGTGGGCAGAATGTAAAAAACCCCCAACCTGAACATCCCTGGTGGTCAGTGGACCCGTAATGCCCCTCCACCCGCTCCCCGGCAGCGGCGGGCGGCAGCATCCACCACCTGCCGCCCGCCGCCTGCCGACTGTTATCATTGAGGCTGCATGCCCATTGGTGCAGGCTAGAGCCAATGGGCGTGCAGCCTACTACTGCTACATGACAGTCAGATTTGTGAATGAACTGGCGGGCGGTGGGGCGGCAGGCGGGTGGGATGCTGCCGCCCGCTGGCTGCGGGGAGGCGGGGTGGAGGGGCTTCATGGAGTGGGTGGGTGGGAGACATTAGACACCAGGGAGATGTTTGGGGGTTGTAATCTGACATTCTGCCAGCGATCGGGCATTACGTCCACTGGACCACCGGACCACCAGGAGATATTCGGGTTGGGGAGGGGGCTTTACATTCTGCCATTGATGGCTGCCTAGGGGTTGTTTCACGTTCTGCCCTGCGATCGGGCATCAGGAGCTGTTTGGGGGTGTGTTCATACATACTGCCCACGATTGGGCTGGTGGAGCACAGGGACTGAGTTGGGGGCCAGCCACGGTGGCAACTGCTGTGTTGCACCCTGCAATACAGCAGCTCACCTATGGTGGCCCTCAACTTGATCCTTATTTTTTGGGCTCAAAGTTGTGCAGGCGCAGGTTGGGGGTTGCACATGCACAACTCTGCACAACCCGACTGAATATCGGGTTGCGCAGTTTATGCATGGTTCCTCCCCCTCCTGTTGAGCATGCATTCATTTGCATTGTGCTGTTGCTCAACCTGTTTTCAGTGGCGCAACTGCCTCCTGCTGAATATCGCAGAATGGCGCAATGTAGGACTTGCGCATGCGCAACCCTGTTGCGCATGGTGCAACCCTTATGAATATCTGGGCCATGGTGTATAATTTTGTGGGTCAAAAACATTTAAACAGATTAGTCATATCATATAATCGATTGGCAAGATTTGTCTTAAACTGTAGTTTTAATACCCATTATTGCACTTTGTATAAAGATTTAAACTGGGACAGTTTACCAGTACGGTTAAAAAAACAATATTCAGTATTTATCTACAAAATAAAAAATGGGATGATAGACAGAAACATGGATTTGTCTTCTGCTAGTAAAAGTTATCCCTATGTTCTAAGGGATGTGAAGCACAGAGGTTACACTTTCCCAAAAATTAACACAACATACGGAATTATGACATTTGAGGCACAAGTTGCAAACATTTGGAATAAAATCCCCCCTCAGTTAAGAAATGCAACTAAATTATTACAGTTTAAAATAGGTCTGAGTGCTGTATTTTTTAATGAATGTACTTGTTTTTAAATGAGGTTTCAAACAAATTAAGAAATATGATAAGAACTTGTTGAATTAGGAATTGTATTCTGTCGTGTATAATGTTAGGTATTGTTTATTATGTGTTAATCTGGTTTGAGCACTTTGTATGTACAGTTGTATGTTTTTTGAGTACTTGATAATTTATTGCAACTGAACACTTTCACACAAGACAACTCTGAAAATAGGTATTTTTGACCTAAAGTTTTGTAATCCTGTATAAAAATAAAATTTTTACAACAACAACCACCACCATCTGGGTTGAAGCCTAAAAAGTAGGGAAATGACATTTTAGGGTTCCCAAGCCTAAGACCCCAACCTCACCCTTGGCTTCCAACCTGAACACCCCACTCCACTCTCAACTTCCAGCCCTAACACCCTACCCCCACCCTGCACACACCAATAGGTGTTGGAGGTGTGCCTTGGGGTCATCAGCCATAACACTAACCCCATTCCATAACTAAATAAGCTGAGATGGGTACAGTATAGGACAATGAGGTGAGCATTTAGACTGACAACCCCAAGGCATGCCCCCGACACCTGTTGGTGTGTGCAAGGTGGGGGGGGCGGAGTATTAGGGTTGGAAACCCTAATGTCATATTTCCCTCCTTTTCACAGTTTGATATCAACCCTAACTGATGCATTAACATAGTTTTTTTTACAAAGCATTTCCTTACTTTTTGAGATAGTGTAATCATAGTCTTATTTGTCTGTGAGAGCACAGGGCCCACCAGGTCCTGCGCACCCACCCATGTATAATTTGTAGATAGAATAATCCTAGCCTTATTTGCCTGTGGGAGCACAGTGCCCTTTGGGCCCTGCACTCCCATCCATCCATAGATGCGTATATGTAGGTTGCTGTTGAAGGGCCCTGCACTTGCATTTATAGGACAACAGCGACCAAATTGCCAGCATAGCCATCTTATTACCTCACCTTATGTACCTGGTACAGAAAATTGTCATATCCCCACCAATATTAATTCCGCGCAACTGCAACACCATTCTGCACCACAGGTGCAAAAACACATTTTGACTAGGATTTGAAAAATGACAGCTGTGACATACATGAGGTAGGGTACTAAGATATGTTGAAAATTTGGAGTCAAAGTCTTTTAAAGGGATACTGTCAACCTTTTTTGCATCATATTATTTCTAGGTAAAAACTGGCATTTTATGAGTGCTTACTTTCTCTAAAATTCATTGATGTTGCTAGTGTTTTATTTGCCTTCTTGCATAGTAGAACTGATATGCATGGTACTATATAGTTATACTCAGCCTTGTTTTGCTTCAAATCCTTGAGCTACTCTTATTGCATACTTCCTGAACATTAGAAACACCCTCAAACAGTGCAGCCACTCATGATACAAGTCTCCTCTACTCCCACTGCATAATGAGTGGCTAGACTGTGTTGAAGGTGTTCCTGTGTCCAGGAAAGATGCAGTGGGAGTTGGTGAAGAAATGTAAACAAACATGTTTTTGGGTGGTAACATCAGTATGGTGAGCAGTCAGTTTTTCTCACTTTTTGAAAGAAAAAAGGAATCAGAATCACACTACCAGCTGCATCAGCAGACTCCGCAGAATATGAATAATAATAAAATATGTTTTTTTAAACTAGGGACACTTAGAGGCCTAAGGGGGTTGACAGTGTCCCTTTAAATTTCCAAAGTTATGAATGTGCAAAGCGAAATTGCAAGGATTGGTCATAACTTTACCATTGTTACATATTTTGACCCCAAATTTTCAACATAGCCTTCTTATGACCCCCACCTTATGAACAATATGACTGTCATTATGCAAATCCCACCCAAAATGTGAATTCACCAAGTGACCAAGAAACCACCTTTCAGGCGGGTGTTGCATAATGACACCCTCATTGTTCATGAGGAGGGGTCTCAGAAGGGGTATGTTGAAATGCTGGTTTCAAAATGAGCAAAAATAGTAAAGTTATGCACCAAAGTTGAAAATTCCATTGAAATACATTGATTTCCCATACGAAAAAAGATCTTTTTCTGTGAGTCTTCATACGAAACAAGATCTTTTTTCATATGATGCCGATCCGAAACAAATTTCAATGTTAAAACAAAAAACACATTTGAAGGGAATTTCTCGAGCAGTAAATTGCAGAATCCAGCTAAGGGGGCCCCGATAAGGATGCTACATGTGTTGGTTCCTCCCCAGAATATCATTTTTGGGTTTCCAAATTTGAAATTCTCAGGCAAAACTGAAAACAAGATGGCGGCCATATGAAAAAGGATTTGAATCAAACAAAAAAAGACAATGTCATACGAAAATCTTTTTTTGTTTCATACAGCTATCTTTTAGTGCTTACTGAGCATGCTCAGACATAATTTTTTCACTTTTTAAAATGCAATAACTTAAAAATGGATTATTATTTTTTCACCAGACTTGCAAAAGGCACATCTGTGGGCTAGTCCCTTTCCACCCTGAACATTTCAGACCAAGATTCCAAACTGACTGGCTGTAGGCAAGTTCAAAGAAAAATCCCAACAGTCTGATCGGAATGTAACTTGCCACATTCAGAGATCTACCCTGGGTGACAGTGCACGCGAATTTGCATGCGAATCTGTTGAACGGTTGCAAAGTTATTAAAATGCAAAATGTTGAGTTTAACATTGAGGTGCCTACTCAACCCTAACTATAGGGGCTCAACCAACATAAAAAGTAAATTAGTTCTCCTTAAAATGACAATTGTGATGTTACTGCTATTATTTTATTGACGAATGACGGTAGTAACATCATCATCTTACCTTACATTCTAACAGGGAAGGGATGCAAAAACAGTCCATTTTTTAAACATGAAACATAATAGCAACAACAGATAGCAGACTCGCTATCCTAGACAATGATCCTATTGTCTTGTGGAAATAAAGTACTCAACATCCACGCCACAGTCATATTATTGCCTTGTATAGTGAATCCACTATCACAGTATTGCTTTAAGGGCAGGTAGGCAGAAAATAGAAATTTTTAAAATAAGTCCGTTACTTTTTATTTCTTTTTTTTTACTGTCTATTTATGCACCCTACTTGCTTCCCTTCTCCACTCTCTCAGACATCCCCTACTGTAGACCCCGTTCCCCACTGAAATCTGCCCCTAGAGCACATGACTCTGCACCATCTTACCCCAGGTAGGGGTGAGGAGGGATGGCCCCCATGCTTACCTCCTCAAACCAGCATACTCAGATTGCGGAATCAGTGCAATGGAGTCTGTCCTGATGAGCCCAGAGACCGTAGCGGGGTGTCGTCGCCTAGGAGAAGTCGAGGTATTTTTCCGTGTTCCCCAGACATCGGCGTGCAATGAGGGCCTATGAGCTAGGAGGCATGCTGAGACGTGCCTTCCACTCCGCCCCTCTGCTGATGACTTGCCCAGTGCCCTTACTGCTTCTCCACTTACTGCACCGATCATCTGGGCTCCCCCCAGATGGCGGTATTGCAGCGGGAGCCTGCAGTTAACCCCCCCCCAAAGGAGAGCAGCCGTTGGGCACTCTATCCTTCTCCTTCCCGGCCGACCCCTGGTGGCCAGAGCTCATTCCCGAACCTGGGTTGCCAGCGTGGCGCAAGGTGTGGCATCCAGCGCCTCAACCCTCAGCGCCACCGGGCTGGCCCCGTTACTTTTTATTTCTGTTGTATTTTCCTTTTTCCTTTTTCTCATTAAGTTTGATACCTGATAGTATTAGGTGTGATGTAAAAAGCAGTATGTTACCTGGCAACTGACACATCTAGTCCTATTCCTCTTCATACCTCATCCTGTGACCTCACTTATTGTGACACAAGTGACCAGTCCTGCAGAAGGTGATTGGTTGTTTGTGGTCAGTTGTGATGTCACAGACAGAGAGGTCATAGTGGTGATAATGTATGAGGAATAGAACTAGCTCTGTTAGCCTCCAGGTAGAGAACTGTTCCACACATCACATGAAGTGTTGTCAGGTTGGAAATCTGCAATTATTAGCAAAAGAGAAACAAGAACTTCAGATACTGCATAATGTGGTCGCAGATTCTCTTTACTGTATATACTTTACCTTAAATTCTATATACTCAATAACCACACCCAATGGTTATTCCAATAAACTCAGTTTATTGTCTGTACACACATATGTGGGAGCCTCGGCTAAAGGCAAGAGCTCCTCGAACTAAGTTTTACACAGTATTTTATAGCATTTCTTATCTTGAAAACACACTAACATTTCAGTGTAAAGTAATCATAGTTTCTTAGCAATAACAGAAAAACAGCTTCATATGCGTCAGGTACTTTTCCACTGGCCTATTTCATCACTGCTTAATACATACACCTGGGTCAAGCTGACCTAATAGAGACAATGAGTTTTACTCACTCCATGGTACCGTACAGCTTGGTTTCAATGTGACTACATGTTCTTATCTCTACTTCTTGCCCAACCCTGCCCAAGCTTGCTATCCAGGCTGGTACCATCAGTTCTGTTCAGCTTTATCTAAACTGTTATTTTTTCACAACTTTAAGTAACTGGTTTCAGCCAGCATGAGCTATTTCCTTCTGCTTGCCTTGCAATTCTTACAAACTTATAATGACCCTTAGCTTTCACCCAAACCTGGCTATATTCAACTACACTAGCAGCTTCTATATTATAATCATAATATATATATATATATGTTAGCAGCTTATATATTATAATCATAATATATATATGTTGTAACACACTTTACTTTATATAATATCCACTCTATATGTATAAAAAGAAATTCCTCCACACTCCCCCCTTTTGAGGCTCTGCCTCAACTAAATCTTAGTAAGGTCATCTATGTGTGCGAAAGGAAATGGGGGTTCTTCTGGGAAAAGATTCCTTTGATGATCAAGCAGGGGCATTTGGGCAGAGATGGGAGTGCTCAAAGAACACAAGCGAAAAATACACGCTTTCATAATAGTGACTCACAAGCCAGATGGCCAGCAGAATAAGGAGAGCCACCGCAATCCAATGTAACACAGTGGCTCCCCAATCACCAAAGATGCTAGAAAGCCAGGACCAAGGGTCCCATCCTTTTTCCACTGGTGCATGCTCACTCAAAACTCGATCCTGCAACTGCTGCACCCCTTGCAGGACCTGATCTAGGGCCTCTGAATTATCAGGAATATATGTGCAACATTCTTCGCCAATGACAGCGCACACCCCACCCTGGGCAGCTAGAAGGTAGTCCAGGGCTGCCCGATTTTGCAAGGCCATTAATCTGGTGGCTCGTATTTCAGCATTTACTAAAGGCAATTCTGTCTTTGTACTGTTTATAAGAATTTCAATTTCATAACTTAACTGATCTATGTAGTGCATTGCCTGTACTACCCCCCACCAAGGGAACACTCCAGCTCAAATTTTTCATACCAAGGTATCACGAATAGATTCAGGTGGAACAGGTTTACCTAGGTTCCGTTTAACTCTGATAGTGTGGTTGTGGTTATTTGGGTTAATTATACGGAAAGTCCGCACTACTGGGTGCAATGTAGCCAAGTAACAGCATCCAGCCCACTGTGAGGGCAGGAATGTATACACCTTACTTCCACATACCCAGTATAAACCAGTTAAAGTCCCAAAGGGAACGACGACACCGTGGATTACCCAAAGTTGTAGATCAGTTATAGCAATAGTAGTAGTGCAATTGGATGAGCCCAATTCCTGAACCCCCACCGTACTGCTACAGAGACAAGTCACTGGCTGGGACCTCGGAACCCAGGGCCATATGTGCAAGAGCTCACCAGTTGTGTTGGGGTGCGCTGGCGTATACCACGTGAGGAAGGGCCTTCCTGCCAACACCGTCACATTACTAAGGACACGCTCTACCCAAGGGCCCAATTTTTTATAGGTACTGACTCTCGGCACGTACCAAGATACAGATGCCAAAGTGTGGTAGAGCAATGTAGTATCATTTTGAGGGAGGGGTTCTGGATATAGATGGAGCCCAACCTTTGCTGAAGCAGGGGGAGGGGCACACACATAACAATCAGACAAATTAATATTTTCTGCATGCAACTTCATTAAAGTCCACCAGGTATTTGCATAATGCAGGGGCTCGGCACTCTTGATGCTTCTCATTAAAGGAGTGCTTAAAGTCTGTTGCAAGAACCCCACCAATACAATGGTTGCAAGAACAGTAAGTCCCCCAAGCATTAATCCCCTTCGGTTTGTACAGTCTCGGACAGGTCTGCTCTCACTAGCCGGCAATGTGATGTGTGGATCCATGTCTCCCTTTCTGCAACCTTCACTGCTGTTGCCGTTGTCAACAGGACCTGGTACGGGCCACGCCATCTTGGGGAACTCCATCTTTTTCTTCGGAAGTCCTTCACCAGAACAAAATCACCGGGCTGAATCTGATGCAGGGGTGTCTCAGTAGGCACTGGCAAAGCTGCCTTAAGCCTAGAATAGAAAGACCTCAAGACACCATTAAGGATAAACAATAGTAAGCATTTCCCATCTACTCCATGCAGGGTGATTCGACTTTGTGGGTAAGGGGCATTTGGCATGCAATGGCCGTCCTAGTAAAATTTCATGAGGAGAGACCAAGGCACCCCACTCGCCCCTCATAGCCATGAGGCGAGAGGCAAAGCAGTCACCCAAGTCAGACTGGTCTCGCCATGATTTTGTAATTTTAAGTTTTAGAGTCTGATTTGCTCTCTCCACTGCCCCACCCGATTGGGGATGGTAGCGCAGTGCATGCAGAGGTCCACCTGCAAGGCCTCACACAATGATTTTATCACTTCGTTTGCAAAATGAGATCCATTATCGCATGACAAGCGGCTGGGCAATCCCCAGCGAGGGATAATTTCTCGAATTAAGGCTTTTACCACAACGCATGCAGTCGCTCTGCGAGCCGGAAATGCCTCTACCCACTTTGAAAACATATCTACAATAACTAAGCAATATTTATAGCCTTGGCACGTGCGTAAGCTCTATAAAGTCCATCATAACATGCTCAAATGGACCAGCAGGAATCGGGTGGGCAGAGGGTTAGATGCTGTCCTCTGCCCACATTGTACTGCATGCAAATCACACACTTATTACAAAACACTTCAGCATAGCTAGTAAATCCAACAACATACCAATACTTATTTGCAAAATCTACCATGCCCGTCTTTGAAACATGATCGGCTGCATGAGCCAATTTTGCCAAATACGGAAATACCGATCCCGGTAAGCATGGTCTCCCATCCCCAGACACCCACACTTTTAAATTCGAATCAAATACACACTGCTGTTTCCAATGGCGCTTTTCTGCCTCTGTACTATTACGCTGGAGCGCTACTAAGTCCTGTGGGGAAAACAAGTTATAAGTTTCACTATTTACAACAGTTAACTGGTAGACTGAAGCACTCATTGACTGAGCCGCCGCCTTTGCTGCGGCATCGCTGGCGTTACCTGCGGAGACAATCTTTTGTTAGGCGATGTGTGTGCTGCACATTTTACAATTGCCAAAGCTCTAGGTAATTGGATAGCAAACAGTAACTCTTTTACCAATTTTGCATGCGTAATAGGCTTACCCGTAGCCGTAAGGAAACCTCTATGCTTCCATAATGTCCCAAAGTCATGTGCCACACCAAAGGCATACCGACTGTCTGTATACACATTTACTGTTCTGTCCTGTGCAAGCACGCAAGCCCTCGTCAGGGCTACCAACTCTGCAGCCTGGGCAGAGAAAGTGGATGGCAATGAACTGCTCTCTATTACCTCAGACACAGTACATACTGCATACCCAACTTTAGTCACCCCCCTTAGGTCTTTAAAAGCTGAGCCATCCACAAAATATTCAACTTCTGCATTTGTCAGGGCTACATCTGTTATATCTGGTCTAGGTTTACTGTCACAGTCAATTACCTGTCCACAGTCATGTTGTTCACCATCGTCGGGGGAGGGCAACAAGGTTGCTGGATTCAAGGTGGTGCACCATTTGAGAGTAATGTTTGACATTGTAAGCAATACATTCTGGTACTGCAAAACTCTCGCCGGGGTCAGATGAGCTGTGCGAGCTTGTAACAATATAGCTTGCACTGCGTGGGGTACATGCACAGTAAGGGGGCAAAATCCCACCAGATCCACACAAGACAATACTGCCTCCGTGGCTGCCGCCACATACTGCAGGCAGGAGACCATACCTGCCACTACCGAATCCAACCGTTTTGAATAATAAGCAATTGGCCTCTGGCTTCCCCCATGATCTTGTGTCAAAACTGCCGACATGTAACCCCCTTGACCATTTACAAACAGGTTAAAAGCTTTCTCATAATTTGGGAGTCCTAAACATGGAGTGCTGGCCAGTACTTCCTTTACTTTGGCGAATGTCATTTCTAACCCGGGGACCACTGCACCTCATCTGTCATTTTCATTTTTGTGCTCGTAGATTGCGTGGTGTAATGGCTGGATGATGTAAGCATAGTCCATTATCCAGGCACGACAGTAACCTGCCATTCCTAGGAATGACATAATTTGTTGCTTGGTTACAGGGCGGGCCATTCAGTGATTGTTGAATGCGCTTGGGATCTAACTGCCTTCCTCTGCAGAGAGTATGTGACCTAAGTAATGTACCTTGGTAGCACACAGTTGCAGCTTACCCTTTGAGACTTTATGTCCATTTTGGGCTAGAAAAATCAACAGAGCTCTAGTGTCCTCTTCACTCGCCTCCCTGGAAGGGCTGGCAAGGAGTAAATCATCTACGTACTGAATTAGGGCGCTGCCCTGTGGGGCAACAAAACCCTGCAAGTTCTCACGCATCTGAGCAGAAAACACAGCAGGTGACTCCGCATAACCTTGTGGCATATGAGTCCAAGTCCATTTCTGACCCTTATACGTAAATGCAAACCATTCTCGGCTAGCCGGATCCACTGGTATGCTAAAAAACGCGTTTGCTAAGTCTATGACTGAAAAATGCGTGGCAGTATGGGGGATTTCTGACAGAATAGTAGCTGGATTTGGTACCACAGGAGTTCTTACATGTACTGCCTCATTTACTGCCCTCAAATCTTGCACAAAGCGATAATCCCCACTTCCCTTTCTTACTGGCAATATTGTATTAACTACAGCATCTGGACATGGAACAATAACCTCTTTTGTACTAACGCAGCATGCACCGTGCAATCCTTCTCTACTTCCTCCCCAACGGGTACTGGTGTCGACTTGGTCTGTATGAGCTTTTGGGCGTCACAACTAGTGGCTGTGCTCCTTTCATTAGTCCCACATCATACTTAGATGTAGCCCACAGAACTTCTGGTATTTGACTAATCCACCCAGGCTCAGGGTCTTGCTTTTTCTCCTTCTCCCACCATCTTTTCACATTCACCTGCCTTTCTGATACACATACTTGCACCCACTTTCTTAAACTAATTCTTTTACACTGCCCCTCTGCTGATCTCTGCCCTCCTTCCACATCCACCCAATCTTTTAGCTGCACCATGCTTGCCATCCAGGGGCCCAAATCTTTCCACTGCAGCTGCGGTTTCTTTGCCAAAGAAATATGTGGATATGAATCAGGAACTTTAAACACCTTTTGTTGCTCCTCAGTGAGTAATACTGAGACCCCCACCCTATCTCTACCCACATACAGATTATGCACCCACATCCATTGTTCAATTTGTTGCCGCCCCCAATCCCCACATTCGTATTCATAATCCCTAACCCCCACAGCATAGTGTGCCGTACAATGCAGATTAACCCTAAACTGCATATTGCCCTTTGTTACTTTTTCTGCCCACTTCTCCAACCAGTAGTGCTCATCTGAATTTACAATTTCCCAACTGTACAGCCAATCCCCCTTCCCCTCATTACAAACATAGATTCCTACCGCTGGTGCTTCAACAATTATTCCCCTAGGAGTACACTTAATTTGGGCACTTACCTTTGCCAGGAGATCCCGTCCCATCAAATTTACCGGGCAGGTAGAACTGCTCAAAAAGGAATGCTTTAACAAAGTATTTCCACACTTTACCGGTAAGGGCAATGTCATCTGCTCCTTCTGAGGTACTCCTGAAGCTCCAATTGTTGTCACCAATTTTCCCGACAAAGGGGGCAATAGTTCTTGTTGTTGTATGACCGAAACAGACGCTCCAGTGTCTATAAGAAAAGTCAATAAAGTATCCATCACCATCAATTCCATCAAGGGACTCCCTGCCGGAGTGGCAGACTCGAACCATCAACGGTGCTCCTGTAACCATCAGCTGCTGTTACCCATGTTTCCTGCGCCGGACCAGTACTGTGAGTTTTGCTGGTTGGATCTATACTGCCCATGGTTCCATTGGGTCGGCCCCATTGGCTCTGACCATTGTTGTGTCTGTAGTGGTGGTGGTGGAGGTAGGGCGTACTCGTTCTCCTGGTTTTGGCGCTGCTGCTGCCACTGCGACCGCTGGACTCTGGGGCACTCTCGAGCAATGTGTCCCTTCTCCTGGCATGCAAAGCAAATAATGTCTTTACCTTCTCGCCCCATTCCCCTACCTCCTTGCCTCGTGTTAGGTCCTCCTTGCATCTGTTGGGGCTGATGGTACCCTGGTCCAACATTCGGGGCATAGCTAGCTCTCGGGGGTCCTCTGCCTTTGCCTCGACCTCGACTGCCCCCGCCCGTATTACCTTGTCCTCCATCTCTTGAGTAGTACATTAGTTGCGCTTGTTCTAACTTTTTCTTTTCTTCCTTTTCCACCCCCTTTGTCTGTCTCTCAACATGCTCCGCATACCTAAAGACCTCCTTCAACGATTGTGTTTCCCAGCCAACGCAAACTGTCTTTACTCCCGTCTGAATAGTCTCTAATAACCCAGCACAAAATGCCATGGCTAGCTGGCTGTCGTAAGCTGGGTTGTCTGGCTTGATACCAGAGTAGTGCCAGAAAACCTCCTCCAGCCTCTCCCGGTAGTCTCTTACAGTTTCGCCCTCTGTCTGCCTGGCATTTCGTATTCGGTCCCAATCCACCTTTGCAACGTATATTTCTCGTAATTTTCCCCAGATCGTGCCCAAAGCGGCTTCAAGGTGTTCTCTGTCAATATTAGCATTCCATGATGCCTTAACTTCCCCCCAACGTCCCTTCAAAGTGCGTCTTAGGGACTCCTCTGCTTCCTTGGGTGAGAGTTCATATGTTTTAATTAGGTTTCCCAGCTCTGTTATGTACTCCTCTATATTCTCATGGGGTTTCGGTATTTCCCTTAAAGCATCCTTGAGCTCATCAGGATGCCAGGGTCGTTCTACTTCAATGAACTGCTGCCCGCCTGCCCCGGGATTTGGGTTGGGATATCGAACCAAAGGGAACTGCTGTGCCGTATGCACAGTCCCGTCCGTACCGGACCGGGTGGGCATATCTTTTTTATTCTTCTGCGACGCCAGCGTCTGCATTTTTCCCTTTCCCCCCTCAGCTCCTTTGGTATGGGCTGTTCTCTCTCGCCCTCCTCATCCTCACTTTCTCCCTCCACATTTAACTCCGAGGAGGTGGCCTGCTCCGCCCTCGCCCCCGCCCATTACAGACCGTGGAAGGGTGGGGTATTGCCGGGGTACCGCTCCTGATCCTGAGCTGTCGGATTGCACTAGCACCTGCTGATCTGCTGCCTGTGCACCTTCAGGTATCGGTGGAGCTGTCGGCAGTGGCCGACACGGCGGAGGGGTATCGTGATGCCTATATTGCCTCCTTGACGTACCTACCTCTTTTTCCCTTTCCTTTAACATTAATCCTCTCAATTGACTCTCAAATCTGCGCTCCGCTTCTCTTTCCCACATTCTAAACACATGCCATTTCACCGTCTCTCCCTTTTTGTGGGCTGTTTCCCACTCACTAAGCCTAATACGAGTCTCCCTGAGGACATCCATACTGAGTGTCCCTGCCTGTGGGAAGACGCCCTTGGTCCACCTGTTCCAATCCCCTATCTGACAGACCGAGTCCCCACCATACTTATCCAGCATACATTTCGCTGGTCCGGTTTCTACCCCGCCTCCCTGCTTTGTCCCCTGATTTCCCATATTAGTCCCTTATAGGCGCCTTGACCAAACTCGGAGTGCCCAACACTCCTATATTTCTTACGGGCGTCCCCTGACGCCGAGTGCCCCTTAGCACCCTTACCTTTTACGGGCGTCCCCTGACGCCGAGTGCCCTTAGCACTTCATTTTTTACGGCGCCCCTGACGCCGAAAGTGCTCAGCACCTGAGTGCCCCTTAGCACTTCCACTTTTACGGGCGCCCCTGACGCCGAGTGCCCCTTAGCACCTTTTGTTGCCACCCTTGCACCTAGAAACAGTAACTGATGACTGTCACCGCTCCCAAGGCGTCTACACGATGGTGGGACTTAAACCTCTGGGGCCACCTCCTGAGGCTGGGACTTGTCAGTCCGATCACATGTGACACGGAGAAGTGAAGCCATCCTGCCGACCACGCCAAAAAACTGTGGTGCAGATTCTCTTTACTGTATATACTTTACCTTAAATTCTATATACTCAATAACCACACCCATGGTTATTCCAATAAACCTAGTTTATTGTCTGTACACATGTGTGGGAGCCTCAGCTAAAGGCAAGAGCTCCTAACTAAGTTTTACACAGTATTTTATAGCATTTATCTTGAAAACACACTAACATTTCAGTGTAAAGTAATCATAGTTTCTTAGCAATAACAGAAAACAGTTTCATATGGCCAGGTACTTTTCCACTGGCCTATTTCATCACTGCTTAATACATACACCTGGGTCAAGCTGACCTAATAGAGACAATGAGTTTTACTCACTCCATGGTACCGCAGCTTGGTTTCAATGTGACTACATGTTCTTATCTCTACTTCTTGCCCAACCCTGCCCAAGCTTGCTATCCAGGCTGGTACCATCAGTTCTGTTCAGCTTTATCTAAACTGTTATTTTCACAACTTTAAGTAACTGGTTTCAGCCAGCATGAGCTATTTCCTTCTGCTTGCCTTGCAATTCTTACAAACTTATAATGACCCTTAGCTTTCACCCAAACCTGGCTATATTCAACTACACTAGCAGCTTCTATATTATAATCATAATATATATATATGTTAGCAGCTTATATATTATAATCATAATATATATATATGTTGTAACACACTTTACTTTATATAATATCCACTCTATATGTATAAAAAGAAATTCCTCCACAATAAGAAGTAATAGTTCAGTTCCTTTTAAAAACATATTAATTTCAGGCACTGCCCTAGCTCTATAAACTTATCCAGAATTAAGTAGTTACTGTAGCAGAGCTGAAGAAGTGAGTGTGTGTGAATTGAATAGGGGCTGTGCAACAAAGTGGTGTTGGTTAAATTTTTTATCCATATGAGTTGCGAAGACCTCAGATGACCTAATGAGTGGCAGAATGAAGCGCAGTCATGAATGAAGTGTCTCCAAGGTCTCCGCAAGTACAGATGAAACATTTATATAAACACTGCCCTTGCTGCATATTTGAGTTATGCAGTGTAGTTTGTTTTTATGTTTGCTTGCACGCATGTGCAAGAAACATAGTGCCATCATCAGAGTTTTCGGAGGTGTGGCAGCCCTCTTCCAATTCACGCAGTGTGTTTGCAGGCGTGGCCGCAGTTCTCCAATGCCTGCTCGAGCTGTCTATGACCAGTCCAAAATGCAGTGGCGTACAGTTGAAAGGGGGAGCTACGCTTCAGTGAGCAGTGATAAGATATCGCCTGCTTATGCATGCTCCCCACACACACACACACATACTGCATGCTCGCCCCCACACACACTGTGTGAGCCGACGGGGTGCCCAACCTGGCCGGCCGTGCTGCGCCCCAAAAACAGAGTTTATATGCCACGCTGGGTGCCCACCCCAGCGTGGCTACACATCAGTATAGCCTATGGGGTGCCCAATCCCATCGGCTCCACTGGTTCCCCGCCCCAGAGTGCAGGGTGCCACGCTGGGAGCCCACCCCAGCATGGCAACAATGCTATCGCCGACGGGGTGACCAATCCCGTCGGGCTCCCACGCCCCCTACCAGCCATCCTTGTGCCATGCTGGGAGCCCACCCCAGCGTGGCAAACGCCCGCCATCGCCATTTAAAAAAAACACCTGAAACTCAAAACGGTCCTCGCTGTCTCTGTCCCCACCTGCGCCCACCCACTGTGCACCCTGCCTCCCACACCCCTCACCCCATACTTCATCTGGACTCCAGCCACTATCTTCGATGGACCGAACACGCCTGTACCCTTTCAAAGCCGACACCGCGAACTGAGGAAATGCCGGTAAGCTGTATAATGGGATAGATAGGGGGTTTTCAACTTTGCTGCATATCTCAGGCATTTATTGGAATTTTTGCACCAAATTTTCAACATGGGGTTTTTGGGACCCTTTCTCATGAATGATCTCACTGGTGTTAATCAGCCCCGAAGGGTGATTTCGCAGTCACTGTGCGAAATCACCTTTTGGGACCAAGTAACAAAACGACACTGCCACTGTTCATAAGGTGGGCTCTCAAAAAGCCTATGTTGAAAATTTGGTGGAAAATTTCCTAAAAATGACTGTTTTACGAGCGTGCGTTGTGCGGTTCTCATGCGCTTCGTAAGTTCGTAATTTTCAATTATTTTCTTACCCAGATTTTCAATATTGCCATTTTATTATACCTCCTTATGAGCAGTGCAGCTGTCATTTTTCACATCTTGCCCAAAACGTGTTTCTGCCCATGTAGCGCACAATGGCGCAGTCGGTGTGCAAAAGCAATGTTCGGGACAGATTAAGAAAATCACAGTTACACTGTTCATGAGCAGAGGTCTTAAAATGGCTATGTTGAAAATTTGGTGACAAAAGTCCATAAAATGACTGTGTTACGAGTGAGCATTGCGCAGTTTCCACGCACCATCGTAAGTTCATGACTTTGTAATATTTTCAGTCCAGATTTTCACCAGTGGCATTTTTCCACACTTCCTTATGAACAGTACAGCTGTCATTTTTCACAACATGGCCGAAATGTGTTTTCACACTTTCAGTGCAGAGATGCGTGGTCGCTGTGGGAATCATTGTTCGGGACAGATAAAGAAAATCACAGTGACACTGTTCATGATCGGAGGTCCCAAAATGCCTGTGTTGACAATCTGCTGTAAAAAATCCCCAAACTAATTATATTACGGGTGTGCGTTGCACAGTTTCTATGCACGCTCGTGACTTCACCAGTTTTTTTAATATTTTTACTGCAGATTTGCAACATTGCCATTTTTTACACCTCCCCATGAACAGTATAGCTGTCATTTTTCACATCCTGTTTGGAATGTGTTTTTGCACCTGTGTTGCTAAATGCCGTAGTCGCTGTGCATAAGCAGCTTTTGGCTAACAAACTGATATTGCCACTGTTCATGATGTGGGGTCACAAAAAAACCATGTTCAAAATTTGGAGTGAAAATACCAACGAATGCCTGAGGTTAGGTTTCCAACCATAACACCCCACCCTGTAGAGAATGACAGGCATCAGGGTGTGACTTGGGATTCTTGCCTGTAATGCTCATACCATTCCACACCCTGCAGCCAGTGAGAGGCATCGAGGATGCTTGGACTCTTGGCCCCAAAGTTCACCCCATTCTCCTATACCGCACCTATCTCACTGTATTTCCTGATGGAATGGGTGCGATAAGGGCCAAACAAGGCACACTGTGACACTTGTCAGTGTCTGCAGGGTGGGGTGTGGTGAAATGGCATGGCCATTATGCCTGACGACCCAAAGGCACACCCCAATGCCTGTCACTCTCTGCAGGGTGGTGGTGGGGTTGGCTTCAGTTCAATACCTCACTGCCATTCCTATTACGCAGTTCTGTAACTTCTACACTACCAATGCCAATGCCAGCAAGCAAACATTCAGCATTGACAAATGCTTGTTTTAGGTTGCATTTCGTCATGTAACATTGGACTCTGACCATGATCCGACAGCTGCTTCAGGGAAGGGAGAGTAGTGTCGTGTGGATACATTTACTCTGAGAAAATAAACTGTTTATTCTCATTTAGAAAGTAGAACCTGGCCTCATAAATAATTTATTGTACATTTTTCTCTCACATACATTTCATAAATCCAGTTCTTTTTTTAATCAAGGTGTTTTTATCCTCCATTCCCCTTCTGGTCCAGCCCCTCACCCACCTTTCCTTGGACTTAGCGGCACATGTATTTAACATGGATTCCATGCTATGGTGGGGACAGGGGGAGGAAGGCTGTCCCTCTCCCACAGTCATCCAGAAGGTACCTGCCTTAGTTGGTGGCATAGGGCGTGCGGCAGGCTGGTCCTTCATCTTGCCTGCAGGGTTTTCGTCCTCCCTTTTTCTCCCCATTCCCCAGGGCCACCTGGTGTAATGCTGCAAATGCATGCGTCTTCCTCCACATGCACACGCACCCAGCGGCTCGAGCACCCTTGCACAGAGACTTCCCTGCTGCACTTCCAAATCATCTCCACAAGGTGGCAGCCAACAAGCAGTACCTCAAGACCCTCCCCACCCTGAAGGAAGACAGCAGTCCTCCAGATGCGCAGTCCTCCCTCCCATGGCCAACTCACCAGCCTTCTGGGCTCATTCCCACACAAGGTTGCCAGTGCTGCAAGCAATAAGACTACTGCTGCACTGATGGGCCATCTCCTTTATAAATCAGAATTTAAACATTTTAGACAGCTTTTTCTAACTGGTGGGGTATGGTGGTTTAGTTTTTTTATTGCAAATGTTCTTACGTGGCATGTGTCATCAGATGCAATAGGTACACAGTAACGCATGGCCGGGTGTCCAGATATGCAAAGATATATTGACACCCTTGTTGTGTTGGGACATATGAGCTGAAGCTGCTGTCCAGGTATGACGGCACAAGCTATTTTAAAGTTGTTTGCAATTTTTTTCTGTTTTGTGGCATACTGAGACATTACAGTTATATAATGTGTTTTAACTTAGTTTCCATTGCCTGCATGCCCACTGCAGATAACAAAAATCTTCTGTTCTGTTTAGGTTATTAAGTCTTATTTATTTATTTTTTATTCTCTGTTTTAGTTACCTGTGCCTCCTGACCAGCCCCCTTCCAATGTCAACTCCCAGCCCCATCACCCACTGTCCCAGGACTTACCCACTTCTCTTCAGACCACCGTGAGTGGGTGGGCACCACAGGCAGTAATGCAGAGCCTGCAAGGTCAATGTATTCACCCTCTCCCCTACTCATAATGTAAGGGGACATAACAAACAGATTAAATTGCAAAACTGACCAAAGGAAGTTCTTTTACACACATACAATAGCACACCTGCGGAATTCATTACCAGCATCTACAGTCGATTAAGAAACAAAGGACGTTTTTAAAAGGGAACTTGATCTGTACACGTTAAATAGAAATATGAAACTCTTCTACTGAGAAGTGGAAGGGTAGTCTAGATGAGTCCCACAGCCTACTTCTACCCTTGAGACAACACTCTGAACAATAGAATAATGTAGTACGCTGCTTGAGTAGCTTTTGCTCCAAATTTTCACCCGTACTCCAACACTGACATATACGCCTTGATGCCACACTTGCTAAAACTTGCCATACTTGTTGAAACTTTAGAGAGAGAGGTTGGAATGCTGTCGACCAGGTTCAAATCATGGAGAGAGTCAGTTGACATGGTGCATAAAGCACTGGATAAAGCAAACAAAGTTACTCTGGGCCCGAATCCAAGTGGAATGTCACAACTAGCCGGCATATGCAAGTTGTGACATTCGTTGCTAAGCCAGGGACCCTATGCCACATTCCAAGAGTGGCAGGGTCCCAGCACTTGTGACATGCGGGATACACCATGTGGAAGCTAATGCCATGGGCATGGCATAGACTACCCACTTGTCGCAAGTTGTGGCCTGCTACCGGGAGCCCCCCCAAAGTCCCCCCACCCCGGAACACCACGGCACACACCAGGGGGCATGGGGGGCAGGAGTCCAGGGGGGGTGCACCAGAGATTGGACCCTCGGGTATCCCCCACATTCAAGGGGTAGGAGGGCAGGGGTGTGCTTGTGGGGGCATGGGGGGCACATCGGTGCCATTGCCACGGTGCTGCGGAGATTGCATCCGATGGTTGGCACCATCGGATGCCCCTTAGAGCAGCTCTGAGCTCTGAGCTGCTCTAACTTAGCTCCACCAGTGCAGCTTTCAGAATGGTGCCTGCCAGTTATGGCAGCCGCCCTCTTGGAACAGGGCGCAGTTGCTGACGTAACCCACACTTGTGCCATGGTGTTGCGAGCTGTGGTATAGTGGGTGGCGTAGCCCATGGTTGTCATAGCCTGCAGCTGCCATGGCGCAAAGCGCCTCTTGTAATCGGGCTAGCATAGCACTTGGCATAAGTTGCGAGATACATGAAGGGGCTTGGCATATCTCGGCTTACGACGGCGTACTCCATCTTGGAATTGGGCCCAGTGGCTCTAAAGCCATGGTTATCAGTAAAGCTATCAAAGAAGGGTGGTGGATTTTCGAAACTGACCCTGTCCTGAGTCAAGAGGTGGTTCCCAAACCCAGGGTCACTTTCTGGTGAGGACAGCATTTAAGTGACCTTGTCACAATGAGCCACTTTCTAAATCCATCAGAAAATTTGATAAAAAAAACAAGCAAACAAAAAAGACCAGGCCAATTCATCTGTAGATATTGCAACATCTGCAAATTTGCAGAATGAGGTCCCCAAATCTAGCACCCTCTAATACATAAGATATTCACCAAAAGACAATATACAGATTGTCGAGTTTCCTTTGTGTTATATGCGGGTTAGTGCCCTCGTGGACTCCTCTATGTGGCAGAACCATCCGCCCAATTAAAGGGTCCAAAAACATATCAAGGCCATCAGCTCAGGAAAAGAGGAAGATGCTCTTGGATCACATTTTTAAATTGAGCCATGCTTGCAACCCAGCAGGCTTTAAAGTCAGAGGTCTCAAATATATACCAGAACACAAATGCACAGTAGTGGAGAAAGAACTCAACTCCTACTGCAAAAGGAGGCATTCTGGATTCTACAGACTGAATAGTAAGCAAGTAAGTACTGTAAGTAAAATTTTATTTATATCAAGCGGCCTTCCCAAGCTCAGGGCACTTTTACAATAATTCAAATCACTTAAAAACACGTTTCAGAATACCTATGAACAAAGAGGCCTGGGCATAGAATAAGACTAAAAGTTGTTTCTGTAGTGGTGATGAAAATATGTAAATACTTTTGTAGGATGTGGTCTTCCACTAGCTTAAGCTACCTGGAGTGGAGGCTTTCTGTAGATTTCCTAAATAGTATTTCTTGGTAGCAGTTTTTTTTTTTTTATTTCAACTGTTTCTTTTTTTCATTGACTACTTGTACCAGCAAATCTTTCCTCCTAGGTGGAAATAGCCTCAGAGTAGGTAAACTGAAGCAGTGTTTGACCAGACTAGAAAACAGCCTATCCTGTATGGCTGGGAGGTCAGATATACAACAGAAAGGTTATGCTGCTTCCTCCCTGTATATGTAACATTCCCTCATAGTCAGAAGCTTCTCTCCCTCTCCCCCTCTCCTTTAGATTGTTTCACAAGTGCGTGAATGCTTTTTGGGGGCTTAGATCAATTTTTGATCAAATAAAATAAATATGAGAATAATAAAAAAACGTAAAATTGGTGTAAAGTTCCTACTAAGAGAATTGCCTTTATCCATTCTTGTGCCGACAAATACAAAGAATACAGAACATGATTCTTGAACCTCTTTAGATACTCTATTACTTCAACATATACTTACAAATCCGTTTGTTTTTAAGTCATAAACAGACCACTAGAGACTATATTTCCCTTTTGCAATGTTGCACATTTTGCCTTTTCTAATGAAACGAAAATATAAATGAGTATTACCCTTGAGCTAAGCAAGAGGCAAATGCTGTCTGTGAAAGATGATCACTGAGGGTAGGATTCACAAAAGGGATTCGCCCAGCGCATCCGAGATGCGCCGGCGCATCCCCGGAATGCACCCGAGGGTGATCCAGGCAGGGTGACCATGTGCTGGCGCAACCCCAATGCACCGCAAACCACCTGTAATGATATGCAGCGCATCTGTAGGGGCCGTGGGGGGGGGGTGCCCATGAATACTGGGTGCAGCCCCTTTCACAGTCCAATTCTATGGTGCAACTCCGGGGCAAGTCCCGGGTTGCGCCACAGAAAGATAAGTACAATAAAAGTGGTGTAAGTCAGGAGCCACCTACAGGCTGGCTGCCGCACTGCGGGCAGCAGCACATGCGCCCGACCACCCTGGCAGCTCAGTGAGCCCCCCCAAGCCCCATGCCCCCATACACTGCTACCCCTGGCAGCGTTACCGGACACATCCCCCCATCCCTGTTCAAAGCCGCTCCTGGTGGCAGTGTAGCAGTGACAACCCCCAAACCCCTGTACAGAGCCGCTTACAGCGCAGTAGTAGTGGTGAGGACCCCCAATCCCCATACAATGCTGCTCACAGCGGCAGTAGTAGTGGTGATAACCACCCCATCCCCATACAAAGCCACTCACAGCAGCAGTAGAGGGTGTGATGACCCCCAATCCCTGTGCACGAAATGCTCCACGGAGGCAGTAGAGGTTCAGATGACCCCCAGCGCCCATACGATGCTGCTCGCAGTGGCGTAGACTGCAAACAGCACCCCCAGCCCCAAGCACCCAGTGCAGCCGCCACCCACGGCAGGCGTGCGGACAGCCCCCATGTACACCCAACCCACCCTGCACCTCACACCCCAGCAAGGACCCGCTGTCGGTGGGCGGCTCAGGCCACCCGCATACCACCATGACTGCCTGCCGACTGAGCGGTCTGCGAATGACAGCTATAGCATAGCCTGCAGTGCTTCGGGCTGTGCAATCGCTGTCTGTCGCAGACTGCTCAGTCAGCAAGCGGATGTGGTGGTATGCAGGTGGGTTGTGCCATCTGCCGACAGCGGGTCCTTGCAGGGGAGAGGGTGGGTTGGGTGTACATGGGGGCTATCCGCACGCCTGCCACGGGTGGTGGCTGTACCGGTGCTTGGGGCTGGGGTGTTGCCTGCAGTCTAGCACCTCCACGAGCGGCATCGTGCACGGGCGTGAGGGGTCATCTGAACCTCTACTGCCGCGGTGTGCGGCTTTGTACCAGGGATTGGAGGGGTGTAGAAGTGCTACTACTGCCAGCCGCCTGCAAGGCACTCTATAGGGCTTGTGATGGGGAACTGCGACATACAATGACGCCTGTGGCAGTGCATGGATTAGGCTGGGGTCGGGCGGGTGGGGCAGTGGTTGCGCTGGACTTCTACTGGGATTCCCAGTCGGCAATATGCAAATGGGGCAATAATGACATACCAATGGCCCCATTGCACCATGCATGTCTAATGGCCTCATTTCCATGCCCCTGGCTGTGAATAGCGTTTTTGGGCCCAGGGCATCCTGAGATGCCCTGCCCCGATGGACTCACTGCCTGTCATGGGGGATGCTCTGGGGTATCCTGGCCTGGGCGCACCAGTGCTATTCACAGAGGGGGTGCGCTGGGGGCATCTCTCAGTGCCTCCTCTGTGAATAGCCCATTTTGCACCCAGTGCATCTCCCCTGCACTAGGGCAGCTGAGTTGCGCTGGGCGCATCTCCTTTGTGAATCCTGCCCTGAGACACTAGCACTTTGTTAAACTGTTTGCACTTTCTTAATGTGATCCATTTGCACAATATTTAAATAAGCACTTTATTAGTCACCTACCTAGCTATTTAAATCACGTGTAGCACTGCTGTTTTCACCCCCTGACCAATCTCCATATGTAGGGTAATACACAGGGAGACTGCTCTGCATTTGGCTTATTTGCCGTGCTGCTAATAAATTTAAATATTCTAATGAGCACCCTGGTTCTTTTCTGTTTTTCTTAGCGCAGTATGCAATGCCGGCTGAGGATCTTTTCCTCTCACTTTCCACCCCTGTCCTGAGGTCGGCAGGCATATCATGATGGGGTGGGCCATGAAGATGACACACACAGTCTGTATATCCGCCCAGCCATCTGAGAGGCAGCCACTTCTGCAGCACCTAGCTTTGCTAGGTGGCAGCCAAGTAGAGGCACGCACTGTACCCCCCAACCCCAAAAAGAGGAGACCCATCTATGGATCCTCAGCCCACCTTTCCTTGGCCATCCCCAGAGTGACTTTGGTCTGTTCCCAAACCCAGGTCACCAGTGTGGTAGGGGGTGCCTTGTACCCCCTCTCATGCCACTGGCCCAGCCAATATTAGGTCTTATTTTAGAACTCTTTCTATACCAGTACCTCTTTCAGCTCTCGATATCTCCTTTTTTAAAATAATTTATTCTTTTTTCATGCCCTGGCACCCTTCATTCAGTTGGCCATGCCCCTCCAGTACTTACCCTTGAGATTTCAATCCTACGAGTTCACCCTTTCCCCATGACAGGGCCAGCTGTACTTGGTCCAACCCCTTGCCTTCTCCGGGTTATGCAGGCAGAAGTTCCTGGGGTTTCTGAGACAGCTGGAGTCAGAACCTGAGCCTGCTGAGGCCATGTTGCACTGAGCAAGTTTGTATTGTGTTTTCTGGTCCCGCCCTTTTGGGATGCCAATACTCTGTCAAGACAAAGAGAATTTTCGTGCAAAATGTTGGTGAGGTGTGGATGGAGGCTGTGTTTACTGCTGCTGCTACATGTAATATATTTGCTAAGAAAGGATTTTGCTAATCAAAGAGTCCATCTCTTGTGCTAAGGATGATGATGGATTTGTAAGTGTCCTACTACTTTAAAAGACTGTTCTGAGGTTCACGTGGTGAGCATCACTTGTGACTTGCTGAGATGCCATCATTGATGTCCCACCTACCTCAAAAACTGAGAAGTCTGTGATGCTCCCATATTCTTGCAGGGAGGAACAAGAAGTGGATCCTGTGGCTCACTAGGCCAGCAGAAACTGGTAGAGAGAGCAGGACATCATTGTCCATCTTGGGATAAATGACCTAGCTAGAGAGATGGAGGAGATAATTCAGAGGAACTTCTGGGAGCTGGGGAGGGGCCTCAAGCAGATAGCATGTACGGTGGCATTCTCCAAGGTGCTACCTGTGTAGGGCAGGTGGCTGGCAAGGAAGCTCCACACCAGGCCTTTAACAACTGGCTGAAGTTATGGTGCATGGAGAAGGGATCTGACTACATTCAGGACTGGGGACCAACCTCAGAAAATGGGGACCTCTATAAAGAAGATGGCCTGCATCTCTGTGGGAGGGGGATCACAGCTCCCAGTGAGAGGCCCAGATGCTACCTCTACAAGCATTAAAACTAGCTGGGGGAGTCCACAAACCAAGGGATGCAGCACCCACCTCCCCCAGATGGTAGAAAGACATAGGGGAAGGTCCTGAGGGGTGACACCATCCCAGGGGCAGCATCACAAGGAGTCAGTAACAAGGACAAGGAAAAAAGGGCAAGGGACACCATTGGGAATGGGGAGATAAGCAGATCAAAAGGCAGAAGGGACAAGGTAAGCAGAATGGGTAGGTTGGATGGAACAGCAGGTGGTAGTATGGACAAGCAGGGATGGAAAGTGCAGGGCATCAGGTGGGGGGGTGAGAAGGTGTGGAGAGCCATGTGAGCTAATCCTAGGAGTCTTGGAAACAAAATCTGTGACATGAAGGCTATCATGGCAGAGGCTTTCTGCTTCTAGTGGCCATTACAGAGACATGGTGCACTGCACCGCATCCCAACTAGGGCCTGATCATATCAGGCTATTCACATTTTAGGAGTGATAGGGCTGGGAAGAAGGGAGGACGGGTGGCACTTTATGTTAGGGAAGGAATAAAAGCCACTGAAGTGCAGGTACATCAAGGTGAGGAGGGTCTAAAGGTGCTATGGGTCATTTGAGAGATGGGCTGTGGTACCCTTATCCAGACGGGGGTAGTTTACAGACTGCCAGCATAAGGGAAGGAGATGAACAGTTCCCTAGGAAAGGCCATCATGAGGATGATGGAAGGGGGGAGGAGCTGTTAGTTGGAGATTTCAGTCTACCGGATGTGGAGTGGAACTTATCAGCTGCAGCTTCAGCAAGGAGCAGGGCCATCCTAGAAACCCTAGAGGGAGCTTTTTTCAGGCAGCTTGCAAAAGAACCTACAAGGAATGGGGTAGTGTAGGACATGGTACTCAAACAGAGAGAGCATTGCAAACACCACAGTGGGAACTCCCCAGGGTACCAATGATCAAGGCTCTGATTTCTCTGCAGCAATTTGGCTCTAAGTTCTGCAACAGTCCCCTGTTGCCTCAAAAGGTCGGCAATAATAGTGACCTATTTCTGTGGAAGTTCTGCGGTGGCTGTTGGGGGCTTCAGCACCAGACAGGTCCGCCCCCCCCGGCACTTTTTTTTTGCAGTTTACATAAACTGCAGAATATTATTCCGCGGTTTGCATAAACCACTGAATATTTTTCAACAGTTTACATAAAGTACTTAAAAATATTTTATGCTTTTTCATTAGGTTCCGCAACAATTTCTGTGGCTGCAAAATCATGGAAAAATCAGGGCCTTGAAGCAATGATCACCATACAGTGTGGTTCAGTGTAAGGAAAGGAGTTGTGGTGAGCCACATGAAGATGAGGATCCTGGATTTCAGGAGGGCTGATTTCAAAGAAATGAGAGACTGCCTCAGAAAATTTCTCAAGGGGAGGGATAGCCAGAGAGAGGCAGAGGTGGAGGTGCAGTGAGTGGAAGGGAATAAGGGAGGGCACGATAAGGGCAATGAGTCTCCGTGTGAAGGAGGTAAGAAAGGCAGGAGGAAAAGGAAATCATTATGCTTATCCAAGAGGTGGCAAAGACCATGAATGAAAAAGGGCAGTATTCAAAAGGTACAAAGAAACTCAAAGGGAAGAGGACAGGGACAAGTGCCAAGCCAGTCAGAAGGAAGCACGAAAGGTGGTGAGGAGAGCTGAGGCACAAGCAGTGATAAGGACTCCAAGGGAAGTGTGCATGTGGGATAAGAGTTTTTTCTGATACTTCAGCAAGAAGAGAAAAGCTAGGGGTGGGATAGTGAGGATAGGAAGGGTGGAAGGAGGAGACTCTGTGGAAAGAGATCAAGAAAAAGCTTACATTCTGACCAGGTACTCTTGCTTGTCTTCACAGTAGAGGGAAGAGGGATGGGCCACCAGAGAGAAGTAAGAACAGAGGTAAGGAAGGGGTAGACACCAGACCATTTTCAGAGGAAAGAGTACTGAAAGGACTTGCAGACCTGAAAGTAGACAAGGCTACATGACTGGATGGGATACAACCTAGCATACTGAGGGAACTCAGGGGAGTGCGAGACCAGGGGAGGTTGAAACACAGCCTTGGAGTGTGTGGCTGCCCACACCTTATTCTGTATAGTGTGTGGGCAGCAATACAATGGACAGAGACATGGCTGGCTTGCAATTTCAAATGGCCGAAAT
Source organism: Neoceratodus forsteri (assembly GCA_016271365.2). NCBI lineage: Eukaryota > Metazoa > Chordata > Ceratodontiformes > Ceratodontidae > Neoceratodus > Neoceratodus forsteri. Next base: position 42,673,285 of record JADMNL010000027.1, read on the forward strand.
GAGAAAACAACCACTCACTTTTTTGTCCAAAGTCCCCACAGCGCACCTGACCGCCATTCCTTTGCCCTGCAGATGCCGCTCACCTTGCCTGGTCCCTCTACTTAGGAGTAGCAGCAGTGAGTAATCCAGCAACGAAGGCTGGTCAGTCTCACTTCAGTGGCAGGGAAATTAATGGAAACCCTACTCAAAGAGAGATTGGTTGATTACCTGGTAGCCAGTGGGCTGCAGAACCACATACAGCATAGGCTTACAGGGGGAAGGTCATGCCAAACAAACCTGATAGATTTCTTTGATGAGATGAGCAGGGAAATAGACCAGGGGAGGACAGTAGACGTAGCCGATCTAGACTTCAACAAGGCCTTTGACACTGTGCCATACAGAAGGCTGATTAAGAAACTGACTAGGGATAGGCGGACCTGGAAAAGTCCTGAACCTTATTATCAGGATCAGGATCCAGGACAGAGTTCTGATTACTTCTGATTGGTTCTGATTTAAATCAGAACCTTTATCAAATCGATAATAATACCTGAAGCCGTCACAAACTGCACTGAAAAATAAACCATAAACTATTGTTCTAACCTGAGAGTGTGTCGACCTGTGTTTCTAACTCCAATCTGTTCATTCTTCTGCTCTGTCTCCAGTTGTTTTGCCCAAAGAATCCAACTTTCTGGTTTCTAGTGCAGGAACGGTATCACTGATTATAACCATCTCCAGACCCTTATCTGCTCCAGTGTGTGTATTTCCATCCCTTCCCCTGTGTTGAAAATCTACCTATCCAATTATGCACATACTTTATCCTATCTGCTAACCCCCACCCTATCCAGGTCTGCATAGCCCTACCCCTTCCATCTGTTGATGCCCTCCTGGCTCAGTATTCATACCCCCCATCTGCTGACCTCCCCTGATCAAATGTACACAACCCTGCCCCTTCAATCTGCTACCCCCCGACACAGTATGCTCAGCCCGATCTCCTCCATCTGCTTCCCCCTTGCCATCCCAGTATGCACAGCCCTGCCCTCTCATATCTGCTGACAATTACTGTGCTGCAGTTTGCACACTCCTGTCACTCCAATCTGCTGCCTCTCACCCTGCTATGCACATCCCTGCCACTCCAGTATTCACCAGTATTCACACATCAGTCTGCAGACCCTTTCATCTGCTGGCATCCAAACTGCCCCATGAGCCCACTCCTTTCCATTCAGTCTGCTGACTCCTTTCTGCTGCAGTGTGCGAGACACCCTGCCCCCTCCCATCTGCTGAACACCACTTTGACCCAGTCTGCACAAACAGTGCCTCCCCATCCCCATTCCCCCTAGTTTGCCGCCCCCAAAAGGCTCAAACCCGCTAATAAGCACATCACACTCCTAGTTGTTCTGCTGACCCTATCCATCCCCAGTCTGCACACGCAGCTCACTACCATCTGCAAGCTCTACCCAGCAGCAGTACAACATGGCACATGCTTCCCCATATCTATACCCAACCAGTCCTTCCAAAAATGTACCCAATGCATCCTACCATCGTCGCTACTCACTATGATGTACTAAGCTTCAGCCACACTGCCATGACCTGTCACCACCCGCTGCAGCGCACTCGCTCTCTCTCATGCATGCTCCAGCATTTATCATTAGAGAGAGTGGGAGAAGTGACTGGTGGCATGCCCCCCCCCAAAAAAAATATTTTTTTTTTGCATTTGATTTTGTTTGGCAGGTGGTTGTGGCAGATGGAAGAGGGGAATTTGGGGAAAAAATGATGTGTAGGCTTATTATCAAACAGTAGGGAAGACCAGATACTCCCACCGGCAATGTCGTGATCTCACCTGGGTCCGCCAGACAGTGTGAGATCGGGGCAGTTCTGATTCTTGACAAACTGGTCCTCCCATCCCTAAAGCTGATCATTTTGGAGTTGGTCCAGAATGGTAAACCGGGTTCACAACTGGCTAATGGAAAGGAGGCAGAAGATAGTGGTAAACAGCACACACTCTATGGAGGGGGGAGGGGGCTGACTGACAAGGTACTGCAGGGTTGAGTTCTGGGACTAGTCCTCTTCGATATACAGAATAATGTATGGGGAAATCATACACAACAAGGCTGTGTTTCCACTGAGGGGTTGTCATGACAACAGAGTGACCTCGAGAGGTCACTGTTGTCATGACAACCCTGAGATTGAAACACAGCCATGGAGAGTATGGCTGCCCATACCTTATTCTATATAGTGTTTAGGCAGCTCTACAAGAGGCAGAGACACTGTCGGTTTGTGATTTCAAATGAATGAAGTGAAGAAACTACTCACTTTTTTCTCCCAGTTCTCCACAGCACACCTAGCCGCCATTCCTTTATCCTGTAGATGCTGCTCATCTTGTCATTCTCCTCACAGCTTATCAGACACCCTCCCCTTAGCATGTCCACCCTCCAGATTCATTCATTCATTCATTCTTTGGTAACCGGGTAAGGCCCATTAGGCACAAGTGCCTGTTTTCAGGGGTGACCTGGGAGCACTGCAGAGGTTACATGACCTGTTCGGAGTCAGACAGCACGCAAATTGGAGGTTGTGGGAATCAAATCCAGGTTTGCTGGATGTACCAAGCTCATTCGCAGCTTGTTACTCTAACCTCTAGGCTATACTACCAACCCCTATGCCAGATGAATAGGCATTTATTTCAAATTGTATTCCCCTTTGGTGAGACCATGCTGAACTTAGGCCTCAATGTGGTCAAATTTACTGTTGGCATGATTGCTTTGTGATGTAACTACTGCACCATAACTGTTTTTTTAAGTGTATGGATTACCTTGCACAATAAACTCTTCCCATACACTGTATCTTCATAGGGGACTTTCCACGGGAACTGGAGGGGAAGGTGTGTCTTTCTGCAGATGACACCAAGATTTGCAATAGCATGGACACCCAGGAGGGAGTCAAGACAATGCACAGTGATCTAGAGAAACTAGAGGAGTGGTCGAAGGCATGGCAGTTGGACTTCAGTTCCCAAAAGTGCAAAATTATGAACGTAGGGCACAGGAACCCCCATGCTGAGTATGGGATGGGGGAATGCTGGCAGTCATTTGGCTGTAACTGGACCTCGGGGTTATTATTTCAGAAGACCTCAAGGTGGTTGCACAGTGTGACATGACCCTTGGCAGGGCTAGTGAAATGCTGGGGTGTATATGGAGGGGCATAACCAGTAGGAGTAGGAGGGAGGTGGTGCTGCCACTGTACCACTCTCTGGTGTGCCCCCACCTGGAATACTGTGTCTGGTTCTGGAGCCTGCACCTCAGGAAAGACATAGACTGGGTGGAAGTGGTCCACAGAAGGCCAATCAGGATGGTGCAGCGGTTGCAAGGGAAGTCCTATGAGGAGATACAGTGGAATCTCAATACGTACACTCTGAAGGACAAGAAAGCAAGGGGTGACATAATGGAGACCTTTAAGTACCTTATGGGGTGAACAGAGTGCAGGGAAGGAGCCTCTTTGAGCCCCAGGATTATGGGGCATGCAGTGACATGGGGGGTGGATTTCAGGAATATTGTGAGGAAATACTTCTTCACAGAAAGGGAGGTAGAAGCATGGAACCAACTGCCAGTCAAAGTTGTGATGGCTAGAAAGGTGACTTCAGGCATGCATGGGATGTACACAGGGGCATATTATTACAGGAATGGCGGGGTGCCCTGGAGACCAATTAGAGTCTGCGAAGGGTACAACTGGCATGGAACCCTTGGGCAGACTGGGCAGGACAGGTGGTCCTTTTCTGACAAAAATGTTCTATGTTTCTATTCAGGGGGAAATTAGCAAAATATTGCTGCATGGTGGCAATGGTCACTACACGATAGTAGTGGAATGAATATGTACACAAAGCATTAAAGGACCACAAGTGCCCACTGAGTTCAGACGTGCATTTTTGGTTCCATGTGATAACAACGATCACCTTTTGGGCTAGTGTACATCGGCAAAAATCAATTTTGGCAATGTACATACAACAAAAGGGTGCCAGAGACTTAGATTTTTTTTATGCGGGGGTTTTGCCACCCACACTCTCCTACTAATGGATTCTCAACACCAGGAGGGTGCATGATGGGGAGGTGCAAAAGAAAAAAAAATCCCAGACAGGCACAAAAAACGAGTGTGCCCAGAATCAAACCCAGCACCCTCCCAATCCTAGCCTGCCACCAATCCACCACACCATATGGCCAGCTTGGCAGCTCACCTGGCTGCACCCCACAGAGCCTTCCCCTTCCGCCCGTCACATGGTGGCCCCTCCCACCATCCCACCCCCAGCGGTGTGTGTGTGTGTGTATATATATATAGTATATATAGCGACATACTGTCACTATATTCACCGACCCCTATCTGGTCGCCCTCCCTGCCCGGTAGCCCTGTGCCATGATTGAGTCGCCCTTTTTGAAAGCACTCAATCGCGGTCGCCATCATCACAGGCTACCTATTTTTTTGGCAGTGCTTGAATGTCTAATGCTTCCATGTCAAAAAGAATGCATAGTCCCTGATTGTTTCAGCTGGCTAATGAGTTCCGACCCATGATGATTTACTGAATTATCATTATGGGCCAGACATTACCTTGGCTGTTCAGCTTTCAGGATTTCTCTCATCTAGTTAAAACTGGAATTGGAACGGAAGTGCAGCTGCCAGTTGTGTTAGGCTAAGGAGCCATTTCATCCGCTAGCATGAAAGAGCAGCTCCCGTCCTGTTGGAATAAAGACTGACACCTCTCTGTCTAGGTAAATATATCTGCAATGAGCAGGCAGCCTTCACTAGCTCTAGTCCCTTCTTTCACATGGATATTACTGTAGTAAGGCTGATGCAGCACCTGCAACCTAAAACAGAGGTCGAAGGGAGAACTACTGGTAGAAAGATATATTATATGTACAGTGTATGCATATTGTTTCTTCTCAAGTCTTTTGTTTGCCTGTTTTGCTCTGCTTTGCTTCACAGATCTCGCAACCAAAGGGCACAGGAATGCAATCTTATGACCATAAGAGACAGAGTAACTATACCATGCAAGCAAACATATCTTGCAAAATAGATATTTCTGTACATCAGACAGTCAGAAGTCAGAAGCATTGCCAGAAGAAGTGACTGACGGTATTAGCACCACAAGGGCATTCTGCGACATCCACAGTGGGGGGAGGTGTGCCCCATGTGCACCTGATCCTGTCTCATGTGCCTTGCTATGTGGGCGAGTGGGGCAGAGGCAGGTGAGGGGTTGTGGGCTGGTATGAGCCCATGCCACAGAAAAACCTCAGTGTTGGGGAGGGCTGGCAGGGGGGCAGTCATTACATTAGCCTAGCGTTAGCAGTAGCGGCTATGTACCATGCTCAACCTGGTCTCAGAGCATGATTCTGGGCCCAGCCAGTAATCTCTCCTCAAGACCCCAGCCTTAGGAGTCTCCACAGTAGGCTGTGGGCAACACCTGTACTGGCTGGTGTGTTTTAGAAAAGTATGTTTTGTCAGTTGATGATGCAGTATCCCAACATTCCCTTCTCCAGCCCAAGCAGGTTTCCACTTGGGACCAGCACAGGCATCCAGCTGGAAGGACTGGTCCCGCTCTGTCCACCTCTGCCACCTCCCCACTATGTGACTCTGCACCAGCAGAGAACAGAGGCAGGGGGGTTAGGATTCCATCTGGTGCAGAGCTGCGTCCCAGATATGCTTGACTCGAGTGTATCCTGGCCACCTACATGGATCAGACCTCAATTGCTTAAATAGTATCTTTTTAGTAACAGCAATACCACTGTTTTCCCCAAATTATCATATAACCAAATATTTTTCTTAAATTGCTTTAAAATTTCAAACAGTTTTGCACTAAAAATTTTTTTGAGTATTTAATACAAAAGGGAACCCACCACCCTGGCCAGCTTAGTGGCATTAGTGACGCCAACTTGCAGTTTGTTGATGAAAAATGGAGTACAATGCATGGGTAACCATGCACAATGAGGCTGTGTTTCCATTTAGGTGTTGAGATTATATCATATGGACCTCGAGAGTGAAGTTCGAGAGGTCGATGATGTAATCTCAACCCCAGGATGGAAACACTAGCTGATTTGGGCATGGTCAGCCCTGTTTTATTTTTTTATGGTGTGTGATTAATATGTCAGAAGTGAACACTCCAGATTCGATACAGTGGTAAGTCGGACCCATCCTCTCCCCTTCCAGCTAGCTTTCATCCCCATAGTCAGCAACTGTATCGAAGATAAATTATGTGGATGGGGGGCTAAACAGGAGATAACCACACAGAGCAACTTTTTTGTGACCTTTGAACTGTGCACAACTGATCATGAGTCATGACTTTTGAGCTGTGCATAGCACCTTTTGACCGTGCATAACAAGGATCTTGAGTGTACGGAAATCCATGTACAACAACAGTCAACCATATAGTATTACTGAACAGAAGTGGCCCCAGCACCAATCCCTGAGAAATACCATGAAGTACCACTCTCTACCCAGAGCAGTGTCCATCCACCACAGCCCTCGGCTTCCTGCCGTAAGTCAATTAGCAGTTCACTTTGTGTATGCCTCGTGTATAACACTCTGCTGCACTTTGCCCATAGGCTTGTCATGCACCACTGTGGTAAAGGCCTTGCTGAAGTCCAGGTAGACTATGTCTGTGGCCCTGGTTACCCCATCGAAGAACATGATCAGGTTGTTTTGCTATAACTGTCTCCTCATAAAGCCAGGGGGAGTGATATACAGTGTTCTGAGTGAGTTTTATTGAGTGTCTCAATTTGAGCTACTCAATAAAACCTCACGGAACAAGAGCGGGTGTGAAATAACACCAAGCTGCAATGCACGGCAAGTGTAGCGGTAAGCTGCACTCGCTCGAAGAGGATATGACACTTTGTTTTGCTTAGCCCTGCTGTGCTGGATGTTTGGTGTAGTGGCTAGACATACTGCCTACAGAGCTAAAGGAACTGGTTTCAGGTCCTGGTATAGAAGAAGATACTTTTTTGTCCTCGGCTTTTCCATTATCGTTCTAAGTCACCCCTCCCCACCAAGTTTCAGAACCTTTGTTGGGGGGTGGGGGCTTGCACCAGCATAAAAAGATTGTTTTTATATCTGGTAGTGGGAGTTTTATGCGACCGTCGCTGTTTGTGGCAGTCACTCTTATATTGCTCGTTGTGGTGTGTTCGGGCCTTTTTTAGCTGCTGTTATTGGTCAGCAACTAAAAAAATCTCTCATATCACATAAAACCAGTGGGAGTCATGCCCAATAGCTGTTACTGAGGGGATAAAAAAGAAGAAACTATTTTGTCAAAATGTTTTATTTTTCTCAAATAACCACTGTTTGGCAGCTATGCATCCATTGTCAAGATTCATATGAATTAAACAAAAATATTTTTGGTGTGCGCTGTTGTGTTGACTCTTTTTGTGAAAGTTTGAGCTGGCTAACCTGCACTGCAGCACCATTTCTAATTGTGATTATGTATACTTCAAACTCTTATTTATTTAATTCATTTGTAATTTATGACCAGGAAAAGGTACACTGGGGTGTGAGAGCTCATTACGATGGTGTGTCGGTGTTTACAAGGCCCTATTTTACTGATGGGTACTGTTGGCTATGACACTGGGGGAAACACCAGTACTCTTGACTGGTGGCCTGTTTTCCTTTAGTCTTTTTCTGGGTAACTGGTTTTGTTATATGAATATAGTTTTTCTCCAAGGTTAATTGCAGGCTCGTTTTGTCTATTTTTTTGTGTGTGGCGTTCTTGGTGAACTGGATGAGTTGTAATATGTTCTGTTCATGATTTTTCAATAATAAATTCCCCTACTCTGATTAGTGCCACGGGATCCTTAACTTCCATGAGAGTGACTAGAGATGGGCAGAAAAGACATTTAATGTCTCATCTGAAGGATGGCACCTAACCAGTGCAGCACGCCTCTCATACTGCACTACAGTGACACTTACTGGGTATTACCTCAAGTGCCTGGCGTGGGTTTGAACCCTTTGACATCTGGTCCTCCAGCTCCAGAGGTGAGCATGCTGTCTAGTGAGGATTCACACATGCTGCAGCAACAACAAAGTTGCCAGTGTAAAATACAGCGCTGGCAACCTGCTGACATCAGCCACCATGCTCCAACTATCTGCTGTCCGGCAGTAAGAGCGACCTCAATTTTGGGGGTCTATGCCGTCTGCACCCCCCACGGATGACCCAGGGATCGGCAACATTGCCCGACACTAAAAAAACAAAGTCACACAAGAAGCGTGCAACATTATTCCATCGGATACATCAGAGAGGCAATAATGAGTTGGCTCATTAATGGAATACACCTAGTGAACCTCTGACAATGCTAATTCTAATAATGCACAAATTCTAATTATAATATTGCAAAAAACTGTATTTATGGAAATGGCACTTTGTCTTACAAGGAACACAGTAGACAGTGTAACCCCCTTGTTCCCAGGGGTTACAAGAATCCCATTTAGGATCAGTGGTAGGCAGGGAAGGCAGCTAATGATTTGCCAGTACATGGATTTCACTCTGCCCCCCCTCTCTGCTTCTGGTCTGAGCTGGGAGCTGGAGAGGTGATGTCACCTTAGAACTCTCGCAGCAGCATAAGCCACGGCCAGTTGCTGTGAGTGGGGAATTTAGAATTCTGTAGTCAGTTGTTGGCTGGAGTCTGCAGAGCGCAGTTGCAGTTACAGTAGCAGTTCTGATAGAGAGCTGCAGTGTTCTAGTTTTTTTCACCTTGGAGTACAGCATTTTCCATCTTTTGTGAAGTGATGGAAACTGTCTCCAGGGATTTCCTGTTCTTCATCCCAGGAGGGATGGAGCAGGCTGCCAGGATGTTAGGGGCAATCCCCTGATCCTACCAGGACATTGTGAAGCTGCCTTGTGTGACAACATCTTGTGAGTACGTTTGTTTTTTCTGAAGTCTGCCCAGGAGTACCTGCATTAAAGGGTGAATTTCTCTGACAAAGGGACCCTGTCACCTAAGACATTTAAAAGTTGGCTGACCACAGTGGAGTCCAGTATGTGATTGTCCGTGTGAGCAGAACTTTTACCTTTGACACCCCTGAAGTGTTTTGCTGATGTTAAGTGTGAAATATTTTTCTAGAGAGCATCACCAGTAACTTTTGGTACAATATGAGGTGTTTTGCTGGAGGGATGGCCGAGTATGAACTAGGAAACAAAAGGTGGAAGACCCCACCATCTGGAGTAACCAGTTTAGCTCTCCAGGTTCTGAAGGGCACCTGAGTTTTCTGTCAGTGCTTGGGGCCAATACCTGAAGAAACTTCTACTCCAGTGAATGGGTTTTTCTTCATTTTGAGCCTTTAAAGCCTCAACGTGGTCAGTGTGCCACAATAATCCTATGCCATATAAGACTTCTAAGTACTGGCCACGTGTGCCTAGTCAAGGAAATTTGCTTGGTGTGTGGTACCGGTGGCTAGTCCACAATTTCTACAGTCATCCTATGCTATATGGGAAGTTTTGGAGTTCTGTACCTCAGATGTCTGCATTTATCGTGTGTGTAATCCTTGGGGGTCCATCTTTGCTTTGTGTGTTCCTATTTTGTTAAGGAATAAAGCCACACTCTAAGAATCCCAGCTTGGTATGGACAATTATGTTATCGCTTCCTGTGTGGAATTACTTGGGTGCCCCTGTCCAGAAGTGCAAACCTAGCATAGCCCTTAGCAAACATTTTCTCCCCGGGACCTGGGTTTCGGCCATGGCATTGGTCCCACCAGGTGTGTGCCCAGTAGCTGCACTTGGTTTATGTTTTATAATGTCTACTCCGTCTGCATATCCCACTTTGTTTATGGTGGCAATCAATGTAACCCCCAACCCTCTCTGTTCCCCTAGACTGTGAGAGGTGTGTCTGCTGGTTAAATAAGGGGCCATGGGAGGTTACAACAGCATTATAGAATGTTCAGGGAAAATGGAAACCAACAGTGCAATCACTGCAAAGGCAAAATGTGGAATATGCTGTAGCTTTAAAACAAGTAATAAAAATCCTTTATCAAAAGTAAAAGGCGAAAGCATATCAGAAGACTGAGCATGACTGAAGGAAACAAGGGATCATTCAAGAGTAAAAATATTTCAACTTGATCTCTATTACCTCTAAAAAATACTTTCATTCACCATCCCAGTGGGTTAAGCTTCTAAAGGAGAAATGCAACAAGGAGATATACAACACGAGGTCTGGATGCAGCAGATGGTGGACTAAATAACATGATATTTACAAGCACATGCCATCTCTGACCTCAGGCCCCCTGAAAAAAGACAATCATTTCATTTTAAACACTTAGTAACTCCTCCCGAGCAGAAATCTCAAGTAAGGTCTTGCTTTAAGTCACATGTATAAGTCTTTCATCACCAAGTTGCCAGAAGAAAGAAGAAATCAGGACTTCACAGGGTAAGCTGGTGGTCTGCCTGAACAAGAAGGTCATGTCTTTGCTGTTACAGCACCAGTGCCTTGGAAATTAGTTAGTAGATAAAGGTAGAGCAGGGATCCCTTACCTTTGTTATAGATAGTTATAGGGAAGCAGGTTGTTTTTCAGATGACATTTTCCCATTAAAGAGCCTGTCACTGCAGGAACAGCTTTGGAAAAAAATGAATCGACAGACATATTTAACTTATATTTCATGTTCCTCTCGCACCTTCTTTATGAACTTTTTATGAAAACAAGAGCTCTGCCACTTGGTTTCATCTGTTCTGGCCTCTTGTCTACAAGTGACACTATAATTCTCTGCTTGCACGCTCATAAGCATTTCTACAGCAAACAGTTCTGTTCTCGCTATTAGACAAGCAGTAGGTTACAGATAGTCCTGTTTTCCTAAGAATATTCATGGTAATAAAGAATGGGGGAAAGTAAGTACAGATGGCTCGGAATTATGAACTCAATTAAGCCTGACTACAGTATTATGTTTTTATTGTTTGTTTTTTCCATAGAGCCTTTTCATCCCTTGGAACTGGTCAGCACCCTCTCAACCCCAGCCTGCCACGACAACAGCTTGCCTCCACAGAACTCACCAGCAGAGTGTGCTCCACAGAATTCCCACCAGCAGGGCCAGGGAGGAGGGCCCCCACTGAGTGACCATATCCAGGGTTTACTTTCACGATGCTGGCGGCAACATGGGTCGAGGGGCGAGCCAGGCGTCATCTGTTGGTTTCTTTTCCAGTTTTCTCTACAAAGTCTGTGACTTGCACTGACGGGATTTGCTTGCATGTGGAGGTATGCACACACAAGGTGTCTTGTCATTGACCTTCCCCTTCTGCGTCACACCTGCTGCCCTACCACCACACTCTTCATGAGATATCACGTGGCTATGCGTGGCCAGGTTTGCCACTGATGTGCAACAGTCTGTGCTAAATGACCCTTTTAGAGGCTCCAGACTATTTGGTGATGATGTTAAAAAGCTGTACATGAGCTTCAAACATCCAAGATGACCTTATAGTCCCTCAAGTCTCTGACCCCTTAGCCCGCCAGAGGGCATGATAGAGCTCCCATCAAGAGCCCCGTGCCCATGGTGGAGATCCCATCCCTGATCTCCTTCCTCCTGGTGCCCATGCAAAGGCACCCAAGGGTATCAATCAAGGCAGCGTATGTGCTGCCCCAAGTACTTTCTGACTCCTCACCTCCTCCTCTTCTACTGCTACCTCCAGTGGTGCAGGTGGGGGGAAGGATACCCCCTTCATCTTCATAAGTGGAGAGAGATCATGACAGATGAGTGGATCCAGTTGCTGTCTACCCCATCCAGTAAATCCATCACCTCCTTGTCATTATCCTCCAGCCCACTTGTGCCTTCTGCTAACTGAGGTTCAGTCACTTATACAAAAGTGTGCTGTTGAACTTGTTTCCCCTCAAAAAAGAAGCAAAGGGTTCTATTCTAGGTACTTCCTGGTTCCCAAGTGGACAGGAGTGCTGCGTCCTGTGCTGAACCTGGGAGATCTAAACCCGTTCATCAAATAAAAACAATTTCAAAAGGTGTCTCTTCTGGCTGTCATCCCCCTGCTGTAAAACAAATTGACTCTGTGCCCTGAACATGAAGGATGCATACCTTCATATCAAGATTCACAAATGCCAAAGGCAGTACCTCTGCTTCACTCTGGAGGACAGCTATTATCAGTTCTGAGTCTTGCCCTTATCCTCTGCACCAAAGGTATTTATCAAATTCTTAGTGGTTGTGGCAGTGGCTTTCTGGAGGAAAGGGCTTTATGTCTCCCTGTATCCAGATGACCAGCTCCAGAAGGCCCCATCCAGGGAAGCAGTTCTGCATACATTGTCCAGAATGAGACAACTGTTCAAGGACCTGGGTGTCATGGTCAACATACCAAACTTTCTGCTTGTTTTTTATTGGTGCCTCTGATATATTGGTGTGGTGCTGGACATGGCAGTGGTCAGTGCCTTCCTGCCTGCAGACAGGGTGGACACCCTTGCTGCCCAGGCCCAGCTGATGTGTGTCATCTTGAATGATGTCATGCTTGCTGGGGTGGATGACTGCAGGTGTCACTATAGTCCCCTTTGCCTGTCTCCATATACCAGAACTCTTTGGGTACAATGGGATCAGCTGACAGATGAGTTGAAACAAATAGCTCTCATCATGTCCCCTGTTCCCCATTCTCTAATATGGTGGATGGGCTGCCTACACCTGTTACAGAGCATCCCATTCTTTTCCCCAACTCCCATGCAAATCCTCACAACAGATGCCTCAGGGTCTGGCTGGGGTGCCCATCTTGGGTCCTATAAGTCCCAGGGTTCCTGGACCAATCTGGAGTCCGACCCCCATATCAGTATTCTGGAGAGGAGGGCAGTTCTGCTTGGTCTCCAGGCTTTTCAGGAGCATCTCTGCCCTGGTCCCTTGCTGATTAAGACAGACAGGGTGGCATTTTTAAACACCTGCATCTGTTTCTTGGATGCAGAAGCCAAAATCTGCCTGGGAACTTAGACCAAGAAAAGTTAACCTAACTTCCTGGATCAAATTCTACACCTGTGTCCAATAAACAGACGTGATTCCTGCAGTTGCAGCTCAAATTGCCATAAACTGTGGGAATTGTTGCAGATGCATTGGGATGTTTGTGTATACGCGCAAGCATCCTGATGCATTTACCTGGATGCAGCATGTGTCTGAAATATAGACTGCTGTGCTGCAGCCAAGGCTATGAAAATCCCCGGACAATGTCAATGTTGTGCACTATATAAACAAGCAGGGGTGGAAAGAATGAGGAGCGATCTAAAAAACAAAGCTAGAAGAATGGGCACAGATTTGGCAGCTGGGTTTCAGTGCAAAAAAGTGCAAAATCGTGCATTTTTTATTTATTTATTTGTTACAGTCTTGGAAATACCATTTGAGCTGGAAGCTCTTTACATAGGTTCCACATCGTGTACAAATAAAGAAAAAAGCAGAAAACAATGTGAGTAATGTGAACAGTTACACAGGGAGATAAAGTTAATACAGGATAAAATAACAAGATAAGAGAGCATAATAGTACATCAAAGGAAATATAAACAAGGTTAAGACGGGCTTTGTACTTGTCAATCCAGAGCATGGAGAGTAATAGGAAGATAAACACTTGAAAGTTGGGTGCTCAGGGGAAACAGGGCCCCGATTGTCTTACAGGAGGAACATGTAAGTGGGCTTCAGAGGGCCAAGGGGGCAAGAAGTATAGAGATCAGGAGAGAGAGAGAGAGAGAGAAAGAGAGAAGGAGGTAGGTTGAGTGGTGGTAGACGAAGCAGGTCAGGATGTAGGACCTGTGAAGGCAGTCACATCGGGAGTTCAGTACCATCTAGTTCTTGAGGCTCAGTTTAAAGGCACTAAGCGTAGGCAGGGTAGCAGTGTTATCATGTAGGGAGTTAAACCAGAGTGGTGCTCGGTAAGCAAAGGACCTTTGTCCTTGAGACATTCTGCATTTGGGGGTTAGGAAAAACTGGTGTTCCAAGCTACAAGTAGGATGTGGGTTAATGCATGGGACAAGGAGTTGTGTGACCCCAGAAGGCATGCGGCCAAGGCAGATTTTTTTGGCTAGGAGGCAGGTTTGATATTTTAAATGGCTGCTAAGTGGTAGTCAGTTTGCACTGGCATAGAGATCACAGGTATGTGTCAGCCAGGGCACACCTATGGCGAGATGGCAGGCTCGGTTGAGCGCAGTTTTGAGGTGCCGGAGAGTAGTGTCTGTGGAGGATCCATATATGGCAAGACCATAGTCCGCAAGAGAGACATCAGAGCTGTGGACAGCTATGCTTAGGGCTTCAAGCGTCAGACTGATTTTATGTCTATACAGTAGCCCGATGTGCAAATGTATAGCTTTGACAGTATTATTAATGTGGAGGGCATAGGTGAGCATGTTGTCTATTGTAATACCAAGGCATTTGAAATGTTGGACTAGTTCCAAGGAGGACTCAGAGCTATTGGTTATGGAGAGTGGGTACTTTCAGTGTTTGTTTTGAGGGCTGGAAAACAGTATGGTTTTAGTCTTTTTGTGGTTCATGACTAGTCTGTGGTCACTTACCATTTTTCGGCATGGGAGAAATCATCTTGCAGTTGCCATTCAAGGGTGTTCCAGAGCACAAAAACTCAGGACAATGTATCAACTGGGAGGAGAGGTATTAGTAGTCACAAAACAGGAAGGGGATCTGGGGATAATCATTTCTGATGGCCTTAAAGTAGTTAAACAGTGTGACAAGGTAGTGAGGAAGGCTAACGGGATGCTAGGATGCATAGACAGAGGTATCACCCACAGAAAGAGGGAGATAATAATACCCCTGTATAAATCACTGGTGAGACCCCACCTCGAGTACTGTGTCCTGTTCTGGAGGCCCCATCTCCAAAAGGACATAGATCGGGTGAAGGTGGTACAAAGCAGGGCAACCAAAATGGTGCAGGGCCTGCATCAAAAGCCCTATGAAGAAAGGCTTACGGAATTAAATATGTATTCCATAGACATAAGGAGGGAAAGAAGGATATGATAGAGATATTCAAATACCTCACAGGTATAAACAAGGTAGGAAGGTAGAAAAAGGTGCTCAAGGAAAAGAGGTCACAGTATGAAGCTGGGGGGGGGATGGATCAGAGGAAATGTAAGGAAGTATTACTTCCCGGAGAGGGCTGTGGATGCATGGAGGAGGTGGAGGCTAAACCGGTTACAGGATTAAACAAGCATTTGTCAATGCCGAATGTTTGCTTGCTGATATTAGCACTGGACGTGCAGGAGTTAGACAGATGCAGAATAGGAATGGCAGTGAAGTACTGAACTCACGCCAATCCCACCTCCATCACAGAGATGAACAGACATCGGGGTGTGCCTGTGGGTCATTGCCCATAATGCTCAAGGCATTTCACCTCACCCTATCCTGTAGACACTGACAAGTGTTGAGGTGTGCCTTGGGGTGTTCGGCTTCACAGTCAGTCCATTTCATAAGGACATACGCTGAAATGGGTGCAGTACTGGAGAATGGCGTGAAGTCTGGGGCTGAAGAGTGCAAGGCACACCTCGATGCCTGTCACTGGCTTCAGGGTGGGGGGTGGGATGGCATAAGCATTACAGTCGGTGATCCAAAGTTACACCTCTGATGCCTGTCAGTCTGTACAGGGAGGCATGTTATGGTTAGGAACACTAACGCCCAGGATGTGTGTTGGTAGTCACACTACAAATTTTCAGCATGGCCTTTTTGTGACCCCCACCCCATGAAAGCATTTGGGACCTCTTCTCATGAACAGTGGCAGTGTGATTTTGTTAATGTGTCCCGAACTTCGAGTTTCCAGAGTGACCGTGCCATTCTGTGCCAGATGTGCGAAAACACAGATCAGGCAGGATGTGAAGAATGACACCTGTACCATCCATAGGGAGGTGTGAAGAGATGGCAATATTTTTTTTGCATTTAATCTTTTTCTCCTACCTTCTCTACGGCGCTCCCTCCTGCCAGGTTACCCAGCCCCGTCTTCCACTCTCAGCTTAACGCTCCGCTTTGCTCCATGGCTTTCCCCCCATGGCGGGGTGATGGGGATCCCTCAACCTGCTGGAATGGATCTGGTGCAGGGGTTACTGTCAACTGCTGGGGTGGGGCCTGCGGTGACCGGCATTCATCATGCCAAGGAGCCATTTTTCTGATTTTATCCCCTTTCCCGAGTGCAGCACGGTGACGTGCAATGACGCCAATGGCCAAGCCGCACATGCTCCCATACGCAACATGCCGGGCATCTGCCCCATAACCGCCCCCTATGTGTGAGCCACTGGAGCCGGTCCCCAGCCTCTGCTGGGGTCAGGCATGCAGTTGACTCTGTCTCACCCCCTCCCCAGGAGAGGAGAGCTGTCCTCAGGATGCTCAATCCTTTCCCTCCCCAGCCGACTCTCAGCGGCCCGCTCGTACCGTGAACACGAGTCACCGTCGTGGCAGGAAGTAAGGCATGGTGCCTCAGCCTTCCATGCCACTGCGCCGGCAAGAGATGGCACTGTTGAAAATCTGCAGTGAAAATATTAAAAATGCTCAAAGTTCCGAGCGTACGTGGAAACTGTGCAACACATGCTTGTAACGCAGTCATTCAGTGGAATTATTTTACCAAATTTTCAACACAGGCATTTTGTGACCTCTGCTCATGAACACTGTCACTATGATTTTCTTAATCCGTCCGAAACATTAATTTCCCACAGTGACTGCGCCATTGTGTGCCAGATGTCAAACACATATTTTGGGCAGGATATGAAAAATGACAGCTGTACTGTTCATAAGGAGATGTGGCAAAATGCCAATGTTGAAAATCTGGAGTGAAAAGATTACAAATTTGCGCACGTCCGAGCATACGTGAAAACTGCACAACACACGCTTGTAACACAGTCATTTTGTGCACTTTTGTCACCAAATTTTCAACATAGGCATTTTAGGTCCTCTGCTCGTGAACAGTGTCACTATGATTTTCTTAATGTGTCCTAAACACTGATTTCCCACAGTGATCATGCTATTCTGCGCCAGAAGTGCAAAAACACATTTTAGTCAGGATGTGAAAAATGACAGCTGTACTGTTCATAAGGAGGTGTGGAAAAATGCCAATGTTGAAAATCTGGAGTGAAAATATTACAAATTTGCGGGGTTATGAGCATGCGTGGAAACTGCGCAATGCATGCTCAGAACAGTCATTTTATGGACTTTCATCACCAAATTTTCAACATAGGCATTTTAGGACCTCTGCTCATGAACAGTGTCACTGTGATTTTTAATGTGTCCCAAACACTGATTTCCACACTGACCGCGCTATTCTCCGCCGGAACTGCGAAAACACATTTCAGTCAGGATGTGAAAAATAACAGCTATACTGTTCATAAGGAGGTGTGGAAAAATGTAAATGTTGAAAATCTTGAGTGAAAATATTACAAATTCGCGAAGGTACACACATGCGTGGAAACTGCGCAATGGACGCTCGTAAAACAGTCATTGTTTGGAATTTTTCCACCAAATTTGCAACATAGGCTTTTTGAGAGCTCATCTCATAAACACTGGCACTGTCGTTTTGTTAATCGGCCCCGAAAGGTGATTTTGTGCAGTGACCATGAAATCACCTTTCAAGACCGAATAACACAATGACATTGGCTGAATTCATGAGGAGGGGTCCCAATAACCCCATGTTGAAAATTTGGTGCCAAAATTCCTAAAAATGCACCAGAGTTGAAAAAAACCCTATTTATGCCATTATACAGCTTACCGGCATTTCTTCAGTTGGCGGTCGGCTTTGAAGAGTGCAGACGTGTTCCCGGTCCACTTAAGATCGTTGCGCTGGGCTCCGGAGGTAAGTATAGGGTGAGGGGGGGGTGTTGGGAGGCAGGGTGCACAGAGGGTGGGCGTGGGTTGGGAGCCACCAAACTGAACGAGGGACCGTTTTCTGTTTCACAGGTAAAAAAAAAAAAAAAAAGGAAAACATCATGGGATGGTTTTCTTTTTACAGGGACATTTGGCATGCTAGGGTAGGCTCCCAGCGTGCCACCTGAGTGTTTTTTTGGGGGAGAGCTGTGGCCGACAGGGGATTTGGCACCCCTGTTGGCACATACTGAGGGGGGAGAGCCGAGGGGGATTGGGCACCCTCCTCAGCACACAGCAAATTGGGGGGGAACAGAAGCCGACAGGGATTGGGCCCCCATTGGCAAAGAAAAACTGTTGGGGGTGCATGATGCTGAGGGGGATTTTGCACCCCCTTGGCATACAACAAATGTGGGACAGGGTTACAGTATGCCGACGGGGAGTGGGCTCCCCCATCAGCAACTGAACTGGGTCGGCATGTGGACAGCAAGGTACCACACTGCAATGATGGCTCGCTCCCTCATTGCAGCAGCGGATTACTTTCAAGGTGGTGGCATGCTGGCTGAGCTAGTGTCAGCAGCAGCATGCTGCCAGATTGGGGAAAGTGGGCCAAGCCTCAAAAGGCACTGGGAGCATTGGCCCCCACAATGCCGCACCTCCAAAACCCCGCTTCTCTCCTAAGCTATGCCGAAATGTTTCTTGTGCATGCGTGCAAGCCAACGTAAAAATGGGACAGACACAAGGGTATACTACAAGTAAGGCTGGGGGGTTAAGCCCAGAAACCGAATAGTGTCTGCGATGGCACTGTAGTTAGGGAAAATAGGGCAGACTAGGTGGGCCAGGAGGTCCTTATCTGCTGACAACTTCTATGTTTCTATGTAAGCAAGAGGACTGTCTCATGGCCTTCAGCTGTCTGCCATGTTTCTCCAAGGCGTCCAAAATGTCCTGGAAAACAGGCTCAGCAGGTCTCAGTCTCTGATGCACAAATGAAAACTGGTGAACTCTGTGGTACACAATCTCTTCAGAAGATGGGGCCATCCAGAGTTGGACCTTTTTGCATCCCTACATAATGCAAAACTTCCATGTTTCTGCTTTCTTGCTTCAGAGATGGGAGTTTTTTGGTGAGACACCTTGTCCCTCTCCTGGAGAGGGAGGTTCCATTATGCCTTTCCTCCAGTTCCTGTCATTCAGAGGGTTCTGCTCAAACTGAGGATGAAGACTCATTTATGTGTCCTGTAAGTACTGTACTGGACTACCTTCTGTACCTGACTCTGATCTCTGTTGGTCTTCTATTAAAGTGCATTTGGCAGCCATTTTAGATCTCCATGCTCCTATTGATGGGCTCATGGTGGCACAACTAGAGGTGTGCCATACATTTCTTAAGGGTATTCTTCATGTGTTCCCAATTCATAAACCAGTTTTGCTTTAGATCCTGAATTTCATTCTTAAGAGATTGACTCTGGCTCCCCTTGAGCCTGCTGCAACATGTGTGAGATGTGTTTCCTTTCATGGAAAGCACTGATTTTGGCCACCATTACTTCTGCTTGTAGAATTTATGAGCTTCAGGCACCAATGCGTGAACTTCCTTATCTGATTTTCCACAAAGATAAGGTGTTTTTGCAGTCTAATCCTCATTTTCTACCAAAGGTAGAATCTGATTTCATGTTGAGTCATATCACACACCTTCCTACAAACTTTTACATAACTACCATTATTATCCTGAGCATTCTAACAAGGGTGAAGTATTGCTCCATGCACTTGATGTACATAGAACTCTACGTTTCTACCCTAAATACACTAAGGAATGTAGAAAGTCCTCTCAGCTTTTTGTTTTGTTCACCCTCAGTAAGGAGGGCATTCCTGTGACTAAAGAGTGCCTGCCAAAGTGGTCAGCCAACTGTATTATTTTCTGTTATAGGAAATATGGTAAAGCATCTCCTGGTGCTGTTCATGACTACTCTACACATGGTATGGCCACTTCTGTTGCTTGCTTTCAGAATGTTTCTGCAGTTGACAGCTGCTGCCTCATGGAGTACTGTGCATGCTTTCCCTAAGCATTATGGTCTGGACATCGTATCTCGTAGACGTGCTTGATTGGTTTTGCAGTATTGCAAGGCCTCCTGTCATGACGTCATATCAGTCTTTGCCATCCTCCCTGGGTACTCTACTGGTTGGGAATCATTCCAAAGCTGTGGTCCAGTTGAGGAGATGTCCTCAAAGAAAATAGAACAGTAACTCACTACAACAGTAGCTCATTGAGAAACTCTTCTCCGTTGAGCTACAAGTTCGTACTGAGGTTCATGTGGAGCTAGTAGGCAAAGCCCTTATTTGCTCCAGTAGAGAAAAAATGAATCATAACTTAAGCTCTGCACCCATCAAAATATGTTTGTCCAATCTCAATTTATATTCCTTTTTGTTCTTACTTAAGATTATGCTTTCTGGAAGGGAGTTCCATGGGTTGACAATCCTTGATGTAAAAAAGAACTTTCTTTGATTATGTTTGAATCTGTCTCCTTTTATTTGCAATGGGTGTCTTCTAGTAATTTTTATATTTTGTTTAAATGAGATTCCAAGATCACATAGCAAAACAGGGTCCTGCATCACATCGTAGATACATAGGAGGTCAGATCTGATCCTTCTGGTCTTGATGGGCATTAAGTTTAATTCCTTTATCCTAGTCCCATAATCCATTCCTTTTAAGTCAGAGATGCATGTGGTATATTTTCTTTGCATTTTTTTAATCTTATCTCTTTCAGTTTTTCTAACTGGAAACCAGATCTGGGATGCGTACTCAAGCTGGGGGCATACGTACGCATGGTACAGTGGAAGCATCATAGCTCTATCTCTATTTGTTACATTTCTTTTTATTGACCATATAATAGAGTTACATTTTTTTATAGCTGCTTGGGTTTGTGTGTCAGTACCAAATGATTCAGATACAAGAAACCCCAAGTCCTTTTCCATAGAACAAGATGATAAGTTAGTGCCACATAATGTGTAAGTGACTTTTTTATTTTCTCTACCTAAATGCATTATTTTACATTCTTCTAAATTAAATATCATGTTCCATTGATTTGCCCATGCTGTCACTGAGTCCAGATCTTTCTGAAGATATATTATGTCCTAGTTCATACCACAAGGTCTCCCAATCTTGTTGTCATTGGTGTACTTTGTCGCCCAACAGTTTTAGTTGTTTGCAAGATCAGATATTAAAATTTGGAAAAGAATAGGGCCCAAAACCGATCCCTGGGGGACACCGCTTAACACCTCACCAATCTCTGATAAATGGCCATTTATCAAAATCCTGTTTCCATTCATTCAGACATTCAGCAACCCAATTTATTATGTAGTTATCGACCATAACTAGTCTCTGTTTTTCTATCAGAGCCCAATGAGGGGTCAGATTAAACGCATTGCAAAAATCCAAAATGACCACATCACATGGTTCTCCCCTATCAAGCATCTTGCTTATATTTTCATAGAAACAGAGCAGATTGGTGGTACAACTCCTACCCTTCCTAAAACCGTGTTGATCCAAATCAGAATTTTTTAATTAAAGAAGTGAGTTTTTCATTAACTAAGCCCTCCAATATTTTACAAACTATACTGGTTAGGCTAATTGGACGGTAATTTGGGGCAGGTTTTTTTGTCCTTTCTTATATATAGGCACAACGTGTTCCATTTTCCAGTCAGCTGGTATCTGTCCTGTATTTATAGATGTTTCAAATAATATTTTCAGGGGGTATGTTATACAATCAAGCATTATTTTTAGCATCCTGGCTGAAATTTGATCCGAACCTGGTGATGCATTGGACTTTAAGTTCCAAATACACCGTCTAATATCATTGATGTTTATTTGTCGTTGTTTGTTGTTTAAAATTTTATTCAAATTTCATGAATTGGAAAAGTTGTTACATACTCCGTTGAGCAAAGCTCATTCCAAAGGAGATCCATTTTTCAAAGATAAAAAAGAACAAACTGTTACACATAAAACATTATAAAAGGAACATTAAATACATCATACAAAATCATTATTCCACATTCACATTATTAAAATTAGACACAAAGTACAAGTACAATCACTAAACAATATATGACATAGTCCCTACTAGATAAGTACACCTACACAAGTAGTTAAAATTGCATCTGATTTGGTTTTATACCACTGTTTTATGTTACCCAAATTGATTGCCTGATTACTTTGACATAAAAAAAAATGGGTAATAGGTTCCATACTGCAGGCCCCGTTGCCCAAGTAGCAGATCTGCCCATGTTAGAACTACATCCAGGGACATCAAATTCCAAGCCAGACGCAGACCTCAGATTAAGTTTGGTTTCCCTAATAGAAAATAGATCTAATAGATACTGTGGTAAGTTAAGTTTATATACCTTATGCATAAGTGTAAGAAGGTGCCATTCTCTTCTATCATTCAGTCTTAGCCACTGCAAAGATCTGTATAAGTTGCAGTGGTGAGTCGCTCTAGGTACCTCAAGTATAAAATAAGCCAGCCTGTTGTATAGGATGTCCAATCCAGCAAGTACTCCCCCTGCTGCCCCTGAATAAAAAATGTCCCCATAATCTAAAACAGGGAGTAACATACTATTTACCACCCTTAATCTAATATCTGGAGACAAGTACTGCCCAATTTCTTTTCAAAATTTCAATATGTGGTTTCCAAGTTAGCTTAGCATCCAAAGTCAATCCTAAGTATTTATAATTATCTACCTGTTGAATGGTAATACCATTTATGGATTTGATTTCAAGATGATTTGTTTCAGTAAGCCTAGAGAATAGAATCCAATTTGTTTTTTTTACATTTAGGCACAAACAGTGTTTCTGAAAGAAAACCTGCAGATTGTCAAAAGCTGTTTGTAATTTTGTTAGGATACTTTCAGGATCCTTTCCTTCAGTGTATATGACTGTGTCATCTGTGTATATGTGATAGTGTATTTTTTGATCACTGAACTCTAGATTGTTAATATAAAGATTAAAAAGTAATGGACCTAATATTGACCCTTGTGGAACTCCCTTTTTAATTTTGATTTGTTCTGACTTAAAGGAGCCTATCTCAACCAACTGTTCCCTATTCAACAAGTAGGAAGCAAACCAGGTCAGCTCCTTCCTTTGTACCCCAATGTCATGTAGTCTGGACAGGAGGATGCCGTGGTGCAGAGTATCAAAAGCTTTAGATAGATCTACAAATAGTGCACCCACGGACATTCTCTTGTCTAGACTACTCTGCAAATCACCTACCACTTTAGCCAGAGCAGTTTATGTACTGTGAAAGGATCTGATCTGCATCCTGATTGGTGTGGGTTCATCAGTCCATTATCTTCCAAAAAACATGTTAATTGAGTAGCCACTAAACCTTCAAACAATTTGCAAATAATAGGCAATTGAGAGATGGGGCAATAATTATTAATCTCATTACGGGATCCACCCTTATAAATAGGTGATATTTTTGCAATCTTCCAGTCTTTGGGAAATTCTCCTGTAATTAATGAAAAATTAATATACTGTGGGTTAAGCTGGAAAGGAAAATGGGGCCAGCCATCCGCACAGGTGTGGTCTATAGACCACCAGCCCAGGAGGAAGAAACAGATAGGGAGCTGATGCTAGCCATCCAAAGGATGGCAGACAAGGGTGAGGTAGTACTGGTTGGAGACTTCAATATACCAGACGTGGAATGGAGCAACCCAGCAGCAGCATCAACTAGGAGCAGATTTATCCTGGACTCCCTTCAGGGTGCCTTCCTCAAGCAACTGGTCATGGAACCAACTCGGCAGAAGGCAATACTGGACCTTGTGCTCACAAACAGGGACAGTGTGATGGGGGTAACAGTGGGGGAGCACCTGGGTAACAGTGACCACCAGTCATTGTGGTTTGAAATCACAGAAAGAGCAGAACCAAACCACACAAAAATACGTATCCTGGATTTTAGGGGGGCAGACTTTGGGAAAATGGGAAGATACTTGAAAGAGGCATTAAGGGGAATGGGACAGGAATCAGGGGTTGAGGAACAGTAGGCAGTATTTAAAATGGGGATTACAAGAACAACAGAATTATGCATTAAGCAGGTTAGCAAGAGGAAAAGGAAGAGGAGACCATTATGGTTTCCAAAGAGGTAGCAAAGAAAGTGAAAGCCAAAAAGATTGCATCAGGCAATACAAAAGACACAGGCAGAAGGGATAGGGAGAAGTACCAGGAGAAACAAAGGGAGGCAGGGAAGTCAGTAAGGAAGCCAAAGCTCAGACAGAAGAACACATTGCAAAATCAGTGGGTAAAGGGACAAAACCTTTTACAGGTACATAAGTGAAAAGAAAGACAAAGGGAGGGATAGTGAGACTGAAGGGGAGGATGGGAGCCACGTGGAGGATGACAACAATAAGCTGACATATTGAACAGGTATTTCTGCTCAGTCTTTACTAAGGAAGAGGGGGGTAATGGGTCTGAAGGGAGTACAAGGGGTGAGAATGGTGCAGAAATGGACACAAGTCCCTTTACACGAGAAAGGGTCCTGAAGGAACTGGAAGTAATAAGAGCGGATAAAGCAATGGGGCCAGATGGGGTGCACCCCAGGGTCCTTAAAGAACTAAGAGAGGTGGTGGCTGAACCTCTGGATATCCTGTTCAGCCAATCACTGGAAACAGGGGAGGTACCCAAAGACTGGAGGACAGCAGATGTAGTCCCCTTATACAAAAGTGGGAACAAAGAGGAAGCAGGGAACTACAGACCAGTCAGCCTCACCTCGGTAGTGGGAAAGATCATGGAAGCACTACTGAAGGAGAGATTGGTGGAACATCTGGTTGTCAATGGACTACAGGACCCAAGGCAGCATGGTTTCACCAGGGGGAGGTCATGTCAGACCAACATCATTGAATTTTTTGACTGGGTGACTAGGGAGGTGGATCAGGGGAGGGCAGTGGACATGGCCTATCTGGACTTCAGCAAGGCCTTTGACACTGTGCCACATAGAAGACTATTACACAAACTGGGGAATATGGGTGTGGGCAGGACAGTAGTGTGGTGGGTAGGTAACTGGCTGGGTGGCAGGACACAGAGGGTGGTGGTAAATGGCTGTCACTCCACAGAGGGAAGAGTAACCAGTGGGGTACCACAGGGATCAGTGCTGGGACCGGTCCTATTCAACATCTTCATCAGTGACATTGCACAGGATCTAGAAGGCAGAATTTTACTGTTGGCTGATGACACAAAGCTCTGTAACAGAGTAGACACACCAGAGGGTGTAGACAGAATGAGAAGGGACCTGCAGAAACTTGAAGAATGGTCAAGGGTTTGGCAGTTGAAATTCAATGCAAAGAAGTGCAAGATAATGCATATGGGCACAAAACCCTGGCACAATATATCAGTTGGGGGTGAGGATATAGCATGCACCAAGCAGGAAAGGGATCTTGGGGTCATCTCTGATGACCTCAAGGTAGGGAAACAGTGTGACAAGGCAGCAGGTAAAGCAAATAGGATGCTGGGATGTATAGGCAGGGGCATCACCAGCAGGAAAAGGGAGGTCATAATTCCGCTTATACAAGACACTAGTGAGGCCCCACCTGGAGTACAGTGTACAGTTCTGGAGACCATACCTACGTAAGGACATAGACAGGGTAGAGAAGGTTCAGAGGAGGGCAACAAAGATGGTGCATGGGTTGCATCACAAGTCCTATGAAGACAGGTTGAAGGAACTGAACATGTACTCCCTGGAGGAGAGGAGGGAGAGGGGATATGATAGAGACATACAAGTATCTTACAGGGAGGAACAGGGTGCAGGAAAACACTATTTTTAAGCGAAAAAGATGTTTCAGGACTAGGGCATGGGATGAAGTTGGAGGGAGGACGATTCAGAGGAAACATGAGAAAGAATTTCTCCACAGAACGGGTGGTGGACAAGTGGAACACTCTGACAGAGGAAGTGGTGGGGGCTGAAACAATCACGGGATTTAAGAATGCATGGGATAGACATAAAGGAATTCTAGAGGGCAGGGGTAAGGGGAAACAGACTTCTAGGAAAACAAACTGAACTTACAAGCTCAAATGGGCAGACTAGGTGGGCCATAGGCCCTTATCTGCCGACACTGTCTATGTATCTATGTAAATCAGAGGATGTACAATGAAGGGGGCAGCATATTTCAATAGTCTAGTGTCTAAATTATCCAAACCGATGGCCTTTTTAGTATCCAATTTTAAGAGCACTTTCATTTTTCATATTCTTCAATATGTCTAAATTTGAAAGAGTTGCCCATTTTCTTGTTTGAGTATTCTAACTGGACAGTTTCTAAATCACTGTCTACTAAATTATCACCTAAAATCTTTGGGTTGACTTCAGAGAAGAATTTATTAAATTCATTTACCATTAAATTGCTCAGTGGAACAAAATCGCCCTCTATATTTATTTTACCAATTGTTCCCTTGTCTGTTTTACCCATTAGTTTAGTTACTGTATTCCAAAAGAGTCTAGGATTTTGGTTTTGGTTTTGTTCCAAAAAGGACCCCAAAAAAGTTGCTTAGTTTTTCTAATTAACTTAAGGTACTTGTTTCTAGTTTGTCTGTATAGGGACCAGTCGATGCTTGAGCCAGAGGCTTTGGCCTTGTGCCAGCAGGTATCCCTTTCTTTTTTTAATTTATGTAGGGTAGCATTGTACCACTTATGATTATTTGCCTTTATCTTTCTTCTTTGCAAGGGAGCATGTCTGTTACATATATTTGTAAATTCTTCATGAAAATATTTCCATGGATCTGATGCTGTTGGTATTAGTTCTAATTTGACCCAATCAATCGTTTCAACATCAGTCATGAAGTGTACATAATTGAAATTCTTGAAGTTTATCCACTGTACTGTCTGAGCCTGCTTGGTCAACATTTGGTGTTTGTGTAAAGCAAATATTACCTGATGATCAGAAAAATTATCAAGAAAACACCACTAAAAGAATATTCAGATGGCCGATTGGTAAACATGAGATCTAACAAAGAAGAGTTTTACATGTTCTTACAGTTGATCCTAGTAGGATTGAACTGTAATTGGGACAGCTGAAGATGTTCTTGAAACTCAATTAGACTATTAGTAGGTTCCACCTGGAACCAATTTGCATTAAAGTCACCAGTAACAAATAACTCGTGTGTATGCATGAAATTTTCCAAAAATAATTGAAGACTTAAGAAAACAGTATTCTCTAATTTAGGGGGTTTATATATTCGAGAGACCTGTAAAGGTTTAACAAATGGAATTCGTATTTCAACAAAAACTGCCTCCAAGCCCTTGTTCAATGAATCACAGTTAAGTTCCCTAGCATCAAGATATAAGTTAGCATACAACAAGAGTCCTCCCCCTTTTTAATTTCTGTCCTTTCTAAAAAGCTGATATCCATCAATTTGCAAACTTACATCCGGAAATCTTTTGTTGAGCCAGGTTTCTGAAATAATAGTAATATCTGGGTTATAGGTCCTTATCCAATCTTTAATTAATTCTAATTTGTTACAGATACTACAGGCATTAAAGTGAATAATACTGAGAGCATGTGTTTTCAAAATATCTGCGTTTGGCTCAACAGGCATAGAGAAATTTAAAGGGCCAGGATTTTGGGTGAATGTCTCCACTTTGCAAAAGTATCATAATTAAAATAAGCCTCAAACTCCAACAAATTCTTTTTCTAACTCTTAAATGGGGTTTACATAAATTAAAATAGCTAAGCTGTGAGTGCCTTGCAGTCCAAGATCCACTCATGAGGGATAAATATTTCACCATGTCTCTAAACAGAAAATAAGGTGTCAGGTCTCCCTGGAAAACTCCAAAGCTGGATAGGAATTTGTGATACTCCACAAGGCCTGTACTTCTGGGAATTAGTTTATCAAACCTATCCCAAGTTGTAGTGACTACCATTTTAGTCGTCTGGTAGTCCAAGTAGCCATACAGGCATAAAAGCAGCATCACTGACCAGTAAAGCCTCATGTTTTACAACATACAGGGCAACAAGTAATAATAAAAACTTAAGTTGTGCTTGTCACCCTTTCCTGTATAGGACAAAATGCCTTGAGTATAGTAAAAGCACTTTACTTCTGTGTTTATTTTTAATAAAAACAGTACATACATATAGGACGTTTAACTGCCCCTTTGAGTTCTGTATTAAAAATATAGACTAGTACATAACCTGTCTAACTACCTACTATAAAATGTACACACAATATTTCAAACACAGTTGTAGTATTTTACAGTTGTTACAAACTACTGATGGCATTTTGTATTTTTCCCTACTGAGTCACGCTCGCGCCACAGCACTCGCGCTGAGGGCAGCACAGTGTTTTAAAGTCAATCTGCCCCTCCTCCTCTCATGATGAGGTTTCTGTCTCCTCCCACCATTTACCAGCAATTCGGTAGTCCGGTACAACTGGCAATCTAGGGCTGGAATTCTAGAGGGGGAGCTCAGGCACACGATGTTACAAGACAAAACACTAGCGCAGGCAGGTAGTCAGAAGATGAAATGTAGCAGTGTACCTGCAAGCACTCAGCACAGTGTTTTAAATTCAATCTGCCCCTCCTCCTCTAGTGACAAGGTTTCTGTCTCCTCCCACCATTTACTGGCAATTCCGTAGTCCAAGCCGGTAAGCAGGATGTAGTCCGGTACAACTGGCAGTCTAGGGCTGGAATTCTAGAGGGGGAGCTCAGGCACACGATGTTACAAGACAAAACACTAGCGCAGGCAGGTAGTCAAAAGATGAAATGTAGCAGCGTACCTGCAAGCACTCAGCGCGTTGTTATTTTTATGTTAGTCTTATTTGATTCTTCATTCTCGTGGCCAATTGGTGTTTTTGGTTTGTACACCTCGCTAAAAATATTTATTAAACAGAAATGCCATTTCCTGATCAGTGCCAATTTCTTTATTATCCTGTATTAATGGACTGACTTTATTTTGGGGTTTCTTTAATGAATTAATATATGCGTAAAACGCCTTATAATTTTCCTTTTGGGCATTTTTTGCTAGTTTAAGTTCTGCCTCTTTTTTAGCCTTTTTAATTGCTTTTTTGCAATGACTGAGCATTTTTTAACGAAAACCAAGTTGACGCATTTTTGTTTTTTAAGTAATTTCTGTAACATCTATTTTTCTTCTTGATTAATTTTTTAATATTCCTGGTGAGCTACATGGGGCGCCTTACAGTGTTCTTATTCTTTCTTATTTTAGGTATAAATTGTTCACTAATGCCTAAAATTATATTTTTAATTATTGTCCATATCTGATCAACGGACTTTTTTTCTAGTAGGTTTATCCTGTCCAGTTGTTCCAAATTCCTATGTATTTTTGTAATGTCAGCCTTGTCATAAAGGAATATTTCAGTACATCCATTTAGTGTAACATGTTCGTACCTTATTTCAAACATTATTGAATTGTGATCACTATTTCTGATAGGTGGACTAGTTTTACAGTCTGTTATGTGAACATTCTCAGAACATAAAGCTAAATCCAATGTACTGGACCCTCTAGTTGGTGAGTTCATGTGTTGAATCAAACAAGTTTTATTACAACATTCTAAGAATATTTTTGCACTAGAACCTGTGGCATAATTATTTTGCCAATCAATTTCAGGCAGATTGAAATCTCCTAATATAATTAAATCCGACATTTCACCAGCTGTTTCTATTTCAGTTACACTATTTTCCATAACCTTGATAGTAGATGCCGGTGGATGGTATATAGAACCTATTATAATCGATTGCGACCTATCCCCACATAGTCTTAGCCACAAAGATTCTATTACAGAGTTTGAGGCGTGTATTCTATGAGAAATATTTATTGATTTTAAGGTGTTTTTTATATACATAGCAACACCTCCTCCTTTTTATGTTTGTTTGCACGCATGTGCAAGAAACATAGTGCCATCATCCAAGATTTCGGAGGTGTGTCACCCCCTCTTCCAATTCAGTCAGTATGTTGGCAGGCGTGGCCCTTGTAAGCCAATGCATGCTGGAGCTGTCTATGACAAGCTCCAAAATGCAGTGGCATACAGTTGAAAGGGGGAGCTACGCTTCAGTGAGCAGCGATAAGATATCGCCTGCTTTAGCCGTGGTGTGGGGTCGAGAGGGCGCCTGGAATTGTCGCCCGCCCTCCCTGTTTTCATCTGTTGATCTCGGACCCCCCTGAAGCACCAGAAGCCGCGCGTGGGGGTCGAGAGGCACCTGGAATCGTCGCCGCCCTCCCCTGTTTCATCTGCTGATCCTCGGACACCCCCAAAGCACCAGAAGCCGCGGTGTGGGGTCGAGAGGGTGCCTGGAATCATCGCCGCCCTCCCCTGTTTCATCTGCTGATCCTCGGACACCCCAGAAGCACCAGAAGCCGTGGTGTGGGGCCTAGAGGGCACCTTGGAATCGCCGCCACCCTCCCCTGTTTCATCTGTTGATCCTCGACACTCTCAGAAGCACCAGAAGCCACGGGTGTGGGGTTGAGAGGGCACCTGGAATCATCGCCGCCCTTCCCTGTTTCATCTGCTGATCCTCAGACACCCCCCCCAGAAGCACCAGGTACTGCGCACGGAGAGGAGCGTGTTTAAAGGCGCCATTTTAAATTTTTTACCAGCTGCTGGTTTTGTCCATCAGTCCCCTGTAGCTTGTTCGCTGCTGCTTCATTTGGACTTCTGTGTGGTTAAAGGTTTAAATGTCGTCGCAGGAGTGCTGATTGTTTTTTACCCAAAGTTGTAACCTGTTCCACCTTGCTTTTGCACTGTTGCTGAAGTTACCTTAATTGAGCCTGTACAGTATTCTACCCTGTTCTTAAGTTACTTTAATTGAGTTTGTGCAGTATATTACCCTGTTCTTATGCACTGAACTTAGAAGAGCGTTAAGTCGATTTGGTAATAAGCTTGCTTTAAGTGACTTTAACTGCTCATACCCTGTGTTATGCATTGAGCTGGGTGGTGCTTTAACTTGGTTTAGAACCTGCTTCACCTGGTATTTGTTGTGGCTGCGTGCATCGCAGACTGCTGGGGCTATTTTCCCCTAGGCATTGCAGCATTAGAGCTCCTGAGCCTTAATTTCAGAAAAAATAATCAAATCCACCAAGCTGCTTCACCTTAGTGGCTGCCTGCCTGACCCCAACTGTTCTTTGTTGTCAACACATGCCCGGGTTGCAGTGGCCATTAGCCTCGTGGTCGCAGCCCTCCCAACAGGAAAGCAGACAATAGAAATCATAGGAGCACCCTTTGCAAAGTACAAATTGTTAGAGGTTTATTTTGCTCCCTGTCTGTTTACTCACCAAAATTCAATCTTTGCTCCTCCCACAGCTTGCCTTATATATTCCTCTTCTCCTTGTCTCCACAGAAGCCGCGGTGTGGGGTCGAGAGGGCACCTGGAATCGCCGCCCTCCCCTGTTTCATCTGCTGATCCTCGGACACTCCCCCCCCAGAAGCACCAGGTACTGCGCACGGAGAGGAGCGTGTTTAAAGGCGCCATTTTCAATTTTTTACCAGCTGCTGGTTTTGTCCGTCAGTCCCCTGCAGCTTGTTCGCTGCTGCTTCATTTGGACTTCTGTGTGGTTCTACCCTGCCACCCCCGCCACCACCCTTGGCGGGCTCTTCCTTTTATAGGGTGTTTACGTACTAGTCTTTATGGGCAGACTGGATGGGCCTTGCTGTCCTTATCTGCCGTCAACTTCTATGTTTCTATGTTTCTATGTAGTCACATGTCTGGATAAAATCTAGCAGCCCATTTTACCATTTGCAGCTTATCAGCTGCCTCCACTAGAGGGCTCCCACCAAATTTTTTTACTTAATTAAGCTGATAGCTGCACAGGATGCTGATTCTCACTGGCCTCCTCTGCCTCTCTATGGCTGCGCAAACCTCCTTACCACCCTCTACCCTTCCTGAGAAGGGACCTCCACTGATCCTGCAACCCCGTTGGTCCCTGCAGACATACTCCGGTGTTTCCCCTCACCCACCAGTACCGGTTTTATTTCATGCCCACTACGGCATTAGCTCGGTCATAATCCTGCCACCCTCCTTTCAGCTGGGGCATTATATCTTAAACTCATCAACCCCCCGTCATCCATCGGCCTCCTCTGGTCACTGCCGTTCCCTCTCCTGCATAACCCACTCCAGGAAAATGTTGTACCTCTATGCCCTTCTTCTACTCCTGTCAGGAGATGTAGAGGTAAACCAAGGCCCGATCCCTACTCTCTCCCCCCCAACCTCTCTCCCCAAAGGCCTACGCATACTCCACCTAAATACCTGCAGCCTGCTGTCTAAAATCTCACTACTTCAACCTATCGCACTAACATTGCAGCCTGACATACTGACCATCTCCGAAACCTGGCTAAAACCACATCATACGGATGCTGAAGTCTCTATCCCAGGATTTACAATAATTAGGCACGACAGGGCAGGTAAAAAGAAAGGCGGAGGCACGGTTACATACATCTCTAACACTCGTCAATTCACACCTGTGGTGATCCCCTCTCTCCCTGTCAACATAGACGCTACGCTAATTAAGATATCACTTCCTCATACCTCTCCTATATATGTGGCCAGCACATACTGCCCCCAATGCACGCACCCTGATGCTATCCTCGCCCATCTAACCATGCTGCAATCCCTAGCTAAAGGAGGAGAGCTCCATGCTGTGGGGGACTATAATGTCAACTGGTTAGGGTCGGGATATGCCCCACTGAGGACAAAAATAAAGGCCCAAAACCTCACGAAACTAATAAGCGAGCCGACCCGACTAAACCACAAGTCAAAAAAGCACTCCCTACTGGATTGGGCCCTCACCACGCATCCGCACAGAATCATTAAAGCAGGCCTTCTTCCCGACTCCATTAGCGACCATCACATGATTTACTTGGTCAGGAAGGCTCATAGCTCCTCCCCCCCCCAAGACGCTGATCACCAGGTCTTACAACTCCCTAGACCTAGTAGCTCTCCTCGAGGACTTGGGTAGGGTAGACTGGTCCTGCATCACCGAGGCATCCTCCATCGATGATGCCTTTAATGCTTTTAAACTCCGTTTCCTGAAAGTATGGGACAAGCACGCCCCTCTACACACAAAGAGGGTCAGAGGAGCACATCTCCCTTGGATCACGGCTGACAATATCAAAACCTGCCGCACCAGGGACCATGCTTGGAAAGCTTATAAGAAATTAAGCACCCAGGCCTCCCTTGCTTCCTACAGAGCCCTACGTAATGCGTGCACAAATCGGATTCGCCAAGCTAAAAAGGCCTGCTTCCTGTCCACCTTTAGTAAAAATTCTAACCACCCCTCGGACTTCTGGAAATCCCTGAAATCCCTGCTCACGCCTCCTACCCAACCACCCCCTCCAACAATCTCAGTAAACGGCACCCTTATCTCCGACGCCATCGGTGTTGCTGAAGCCTTCAACTCCCATTTCTCCAGCTGCTCCGTCAACCCTCTGTCCTCTCACCAGATTATGCACCCCCCTGTCCTCCCACACTGCACCCCCGCTCCTACCCCCCACTCCCAAATCCCACCTTTTGTTTTCCATCTGGTATCCCCTGTAGAAGTCCTCCATACTTTGAGGGCACTGAATCCTAACAAAGGCAAATGCCCCTCGTCCCTGGATGCCAAGCTGCTTTTCCTGTCAGCCCCTGCCATAGCCGCCCCCCTGGCCGCACTTTTCAATCTCTCTTTCTCCCTGGGCAAAGTACCAACAACCTGGAAAATGGCCACTGTCATACCCCTCCCAAAAGGCGGCGACCCCTCCTCTCCTGGCAATTACAGACCTATCTCCCTACTCCCGATCCTGGCCAAACTTCAGGAGCAGCTGGTTCTGTCCCAACTCTCCCAATTCCTGGATGCCTCATCCTTTTTTACTCCTTTCCAATCTGGCTTTCGCAAATCCCACTCTACCATCACCTCCCTACTACGTGTTACCGGGGGCATCCTCTCAGGAATCAACAAAGGACATATCACCACGGCCATTTTTATTGATCTTGCAAAAGCCTTCGATACCGTCTCTCATCCACTACTTATCTCTAAACTTGAGGATGCCAGTCTAGCACACCCAGCTATAGCCTGGTTCCAAGACTACCTAGCGGGCAGGACGCAAGCAGTCAGGGTGGCCTCCCACACATCTACCCCCCTGCCTGTCATATCAGGTGTCCCCCAAGGTTCAGTCCTAGGCCCAATACTTTTCTCAATTCTTCCATCCAAATGTATGCAGATGATACAGTTTTGTATGCATCAGGCCCCTCATCAAGCAGTATAGCTTCTCTCCTCCAGGTAGATTTCACAGCTGTCCAGCACTGGTTCTCGATAAACCAGCTTTCTCTTAACCCTAAAAAAACGGTGTCGCTTACGTTCGGCTCCCAGCAGAGACTCTCCCGCCAAACCCCCTGTCCCCCTTTCACAACCTTGGATGGGATTCCCCTTGAGCAATGTACTAGCTTTAGATATCTAGGCATCTGGCTCGACCAACACCTTGATTTCGCCTATCACATAGACTCCCTGCACAAGTGGCTACTCCCTAAACCGGGGCACTCTATCGCAACAAATCCTGTCTCCCTAAGCAAACGAGGCACGCCATTGTCCAAAAAATGAT
Organism: Neoceratodus forsteri; assembly: GCA_016271365.2. NCBI lineage: Eukaryota > Metazoa > Chordata > Ceratodontiformes > Ceratodontidae > Neoceratodus > Neoceratodus forsteri. The sequence continues at coordinate 42,707,568 of JADMNL010000027.1, forward strand.
TCTCCCCATGCTGGATTATGGCGACATAGTTTACTCAATCTCCCCTGCGTCTACCCTCGCAAGCCTCGACTCTCTTTTCCACTCTTTCTGTCGGTTCATCCTCGACTCCCCCACATCCACGCACCACTGTACACTATACAGCTCCCTAGCTCTCCCATCCCTACAAAACCGCAGATTAATAAACTGTGCAAGGTTTGCTGCTAAATTCTGGACCCTAGCCTCCCTCCGCCCTATCTGGTCTGCTTTATCCCAACAGCACCCCCTGTTTACTCCCTACGAGGCTCAGACCACAGACTTCTCCATGTCCCACTTATGCACACTACTAAAGGCCAGTCTACTTTCAAATTCCGCATCCCTCAGCTCTGGAACGCCCTCCCCGCCCCCATCAGACGCACACATAATCCAGGACTCCGTACCAGGCTACTCCAAGCACATTTCTCCTCCATCTGCTCCTGCTATGCTCCAACCCCTAGCTCTCATAAGCTAATTACTGACAGTAAAAATCCTGTTATGTGTTAAGCACATACCTGGAATCACTCGCCAGTACTGCTTTGCATGGAGTCTTTTGTCATACCTACTCACTATTGTACTTCTTACCAAAATCCTGTATTATAATTGTACAAAATCTCATGCTGTGTATTTGTCTTGCACTGTAATTTGCCATGTACTGGGCCTAGGCCACCAGGTCGCATCTGGAATCGAGCATGTTGCTCAGTATGCCTTCCTGGTAAATCTCGTAAATAAATAAATAAAATAAAATGCACAGCTCCCCCTACACACACACACACACGCATACTGCATGCTGCCCCCCCCCACTTACACACTCTATAGCCGATGGGGGTGCCCAATCCCCCATCAGCTGTGCTGCGCTCCCCCCCAAAGCCTTCCAAATGCCACGCTGGGTGCCCACCCCAGCGTGGCAACTGATGAGATAGCCGACGGGGTGCCCAATCCCCGCCGGCTTCACCTCCCCCGAGAAGGTGCCACGCTGGGAGCCCACCCAGCAGCTGGCAACAGTCGCCATGGCCGACGGTGTGCCCAATCCCCGTCGGCTCCATGCCCCCCAGCCATCCTTCTGCCACGCTGGGAGCTCACCCCAGCGTGAGAAGCGTCCCCGTCTGCCTATTTTTTTTTAACCTGTAAAGCAAAAATGGTCCCACGCAGTCTTCCTGCCCCCACAAACCGCACCCACCCACTCCCTGCACTGCCTCCCCACACCCCATACTTACCTCCGGACCTCGGGCGCGACGATCTTCGTGGACCGGGAACATGTCTGCACTCCTTCAAAGCCAACGCTAACTGAGGAAATGCTGGTAAGCTGTATAATGGGCTAGATAGGGTTTTTCAACTTTGTTGCATATCTCAGGCATTTTTGATTTTTGCACCAAATTTTCAACATGGGGTTTTTGGGACCCTTCTCATGAATGCTGTCACTGTCATGGATTGAGTTCTCGTTGCAAGGGTGATTTCGCAGTAACTGAGCTTAAATCACCTTCGCGATCATTAATCTAAACAACACTGCCAGTGTTCATAAGGTGGGCTTCAAGAAGCTTTATTTTGAAAATTTGTGGAAAATTCCAAAATGACTGTTTTATGACGCTGCATTGTGCAGTTCCTCACTTGCCGTCGTAATGTAATTTTCAATATTTTTTCACTCCAGATTTTCAACATTGCCATTTTACCATACCTTCTTATGAGTAGTACAGCTGTCATTTTTCACATCTCACCCAAAATGTGTTTCCGCCATGTAGCATTAATGGCTTAGTCGGCATGCTAAACCAATGTACGGACAAATTAAGAAACCACAGTGACACTGTTCATGAGCAGAGGTCTAAAATGGCTATGTTGAAATTGGTGAAAATTCCCAAAATGACTGTTCTTGATGGGCGTTGCGCAGTTCCTACGCTGCAGAAGTTCATCAATTTTCAATATTTTCACTCCAGATTTTCAACATTGCCATTTTACCACACCTTCTTATGAGTACTACAGCTGTCATTTTTCACATCTTGCCCAAAATGTGTTTCCACCCATGTAGCGCCGAATGGCGCAGTCGATGTGCGAAATCAATGTAAGGGACACATTAAGAAAATCACAGTGACACTGTTCATGAGCAGAGGTCTTAAAATGGCTATGTTGAAATTTGTGAAAATTCCAAAATGACTGTTTTACGAGCGCATTGCGCAGTTCCTATGCATGCTCGTAAGTTTGAATCTAATTTTCACCCAGATTTTCAACATTGCCATTTTATTACACTTCCTTATGAACAGCACAGCTGCCATTTTTCATATGCACTAAATGTGTTTTTTCAGACATGTAGCATAATGGTGCTGTTGGTAGTGAAGCAATGTTTGGGACAGATTAAGAAAATCACAGTTACACTGTTCATGAGCAGAGGTCTTAAAATGGCTATGTTGAAAATTTGGTGACAAAAGTCCATAAAATGACTGTGTTATGAGTGAGCATTGCGCAGTTTCCACGCACTCGTAAGTTCATGACTTTGTAATATTTTAAGTCCAGATTTTCACCAGTGGCATTTTCCACACTTCCTTATTTACAGTACAGCTGTCATTTTCACAACATGGCCAAGTGTGTTTTCACACTTTCAGCGCAGAGATGCGTGGTCGCTGTGGGAAATCATTGTTCGACAGATAAAGAAAACCACAGTGACACTGTTCATGATTGGAGGCACCAAAATGCCTGAGTTGACAATCTGCTGTAAAAATCCCAACCTAATTATATTACGGTGTGCTGTACAGTTTCTATGTCACGTCGTGACTTCACCATTGTTTTAAATATTTTTACTGCAGATTTGCAACATTGCCATTTTTAACCTCCCATGAACAGTACAGCTGTCATTTTTACATCCTGTTCGAATGTTTTGCACCTCTGGTAAATAAATGCGTAGTCGCTGTGCATAAGCAGCTTCCGCTAACAAACTGATATTCCCCCTGTTCATGAGGTGGAGTCACAAAAAAACATGTTGAACATTTGGAGTGAAAATACCAACGGATGCCTGAGGTATTAGGGTTTCCAACCATAACGCCCAACCCTGTAGAGAATGACAGGCATCAGGGGTGTGACTTGGGATTCTTGCCTGTAATGCTCATACCATTCCACACCCTGCAGCCAGTGAGAGGCATTGAGGTATGCCTTGGACTCTTCGGCCCCAGTGTTCACCCCATTCTCCTATATCGCACCCATCTCACCGTACTTCCTAATGGAATGGGGTGCGCATAAGGGCCAAAGACCCCAAGGAACACCGTGACACTTGTCAGTGTCTGCAGGGTGGGGTGTGATGAAATGACGTGGCCATTATGCCTGACGACCCAAAGGCACACCCAATGCCTGTCACTCTCTGCAGGGTGGTGGTGGGGTTGGCTTCAGTTCAATACCTCACTGCCATTCCTATTACGCAGCTCTGTAACTTCTACACTACCACTGCCAATGCCAGCAAGCAAACATTCGGCATTGACAAATGCTTGTTTATGTTGGTGCACTTACGCAGCCAACATCGTGGGACAGTGCAGCTTTGGAGGCGGGGTCACTGTTGGGCGAATGCAGGGCATGCACTGGTAGGTGCATCCATCATTCCCCAATCAGCCTGCATGCCGGCACCACACCATGCATACATAATGTGGTGAGCACATCTAAGAAAAGGTCTGCTGCAATCTGAGCAAAGCTTGTCATATGCAGTGGACCCTTCCTACATGCTCGCCGACATTATGAGTATGGTCGGCGAGTGGGCAGCCACCCAACTACTGCCAACTGGGTGCCTAATCCTCTGTCGGTTAACCCCCTGCTTTCTTTAGCCGATGGGGAGCCCACTCCTGTCGGCATAAACCCCAATTGTTGAATGCCGAGGGGTGCCAATCCCCCGGCTCACCCCCACTTTCTTTGTGTGCCGACGAGGTGCCCAATCCGCATCGGCTACAGACACCCCAAAATAGTTAGGTGGCACACTGGGAGCCCACCCAGTGTAAATCTCAAAAAAAAAAAAAAAAACTGTTCCGCGATGTTTTTTTCCTGTAAATGATAACGGTTCCTCGTAGTCTTGATGCCCCCTCCCTCCACCCGCACCGCCCTCTGCGCACCCTGCCTCCTCACCCCTCACCCCATACCTACCCGCGGAGTCCGTGCGATGATCTTCAGTGGACCTGAACACGCTCTGCACTCTTCAAAAGCCGAATTTCAATTGAAGAAATGCCGTAAGCTGTATAATGGAATGAATAGGGGTTTTCAACTTTAATGCATATCTCGGCATTTTGCAATTTTGGCTCCAAATTTCCAACATGGGTTTTGGGACCCCTCCTCATGAATTCTTGCACTGTCATGGCATTATTCGGTCCTGAAAGGTGATTTCGCAGTCACTGCGTGGAATCACCTTTCGGGACTGAGTAACAAAATGACAGTGCCACTGTTCATGAGAGGGGCTCTCAAAAAGCCTATGTTGCAAGTTTGGTGTGAAAAATCCAAAAAAATGACTGTTTTACGAGCGTGCGTAGCAACTGCGCAACGCACGCTCGTAATTTAGAGCATTTGCAATATTTTCATGCCACATTCTCAACATTGGCATTTTACCACATCTTCTTGTGAACCGTATAGCTGTCATTTTTCACATCCTTGCCGAAATGTGTTTTCGCACTTCTGGCGCAGACTAGCGTGGTCGCTGTGCAAAATCACTGTTCAGGACACATTATGAAAATGACAGTGACACTGTTCATGAGCAGAGGTCCTAAAATGCCTGTGTTGAAAATTTGGTGACAATACTCCATAAAATGACTGTGTTACGAGCGTGCGTTGCGCAGTTTGCACGCATGCTCATAAGTTCGCAAACTTATAATATTTTCACTCCACATTTTCAACAGTGCCATTGTTCTGCACCTCCTAATGAACAGTACAGCTGTCATTTTTCACATCCTGACCAAAATCTGTTTTTGCAGTTCCGGAGCACAATAGCGTGGTTGCTGTGGAAAGCCCGTGTTCGAGACACATTATGAAAATGGCAGTGACACTGTTCATTAGCAGATGGCCTAAAATGCCTATGTTGAAAATTTAGGGACGAAAGTCAATAAAATGAGTGTTTTACGAGCGCGCATTGCGCAGTTTGCACACACGCTCGTGACTTTGTGAATTTGTAATACTTTCACTCCAGCTGTTCATCATTGGTATTTTTCCATACCTCCTTATGAACAGTACAGCTGGCTGAAATATGTTTTCACACGTCCGGTGCAGAATTGCACAGTCACTGTGCAAAATCACTTTTCGGGACACTTGAGGAAATGATGGTGACACTATTCATCAGCAGAGGTCCTAAAATGCCTATGTTGAAAATTTGTGGTGAAAGTCCAGACAATGACTGTGTTGCAAGCGTGCATGGCGCAGTTTCCACGCACCTTTGTAACTTCGTCAACGTGCAATATTTTCAAGCCACATTTTCATCACTGGCATTTGTGCACACCTCATTATCAACAGTCCAGCTGCCATTTTCCACAGCCTGCCCAAAACGCGTTTCCACAGCTCTGCCGCACAGTGGTGTACTCGCTCTGCAAAATCACCTTTTGGAACACATTAACAAACTCACAGCGCTATGCCTCCCCACCTCCGCCACTGCCAATGCCAGCGCGACAACATTCGACATTGACAAATGCTTGTTATTTGATCTATTATGAGTGTGTAAAGTATAACCTTCCAGATTTGCACCCCAAGTGTCTCTCTTTTCATTCCACCAGGTTTCTGTTATGGAAATAATATCAAATTGATTCTCAGTTACTTGTATTCATAGCTCATCAAGTTTGTTTCCCATACTTCTGGCATTAAATGAGAGAACTTTAGGTTGATTATGGTGTTTTATTTGTGTTTTCAATATACCTTTTGTGTTTTTTTTTTGTGGTGTTTTCTCTAACTGTGGACTCAGCTAGACAGATTTGGCTAAGGGATATCATAATTGTCTCCAACTTTTCAGCCAGTAATCTTGTGCCAGTTTTGCTGAGATGTAACCCATCTTTGGAAAATAACTGTTTATTTCCAGAGAATAGCTCCCAATTGTCAATAAAAGTTAATCCACTTTTAGAACACCAATTTTTCAGTCTTGTGTTCATTCTTTGAATTGTTTGGGTTTTTTGAAGATGGGCTCTAGGAAAGGGAAGGATGCCTGAGATAGCAATATAATGACCCTTATTTTTCATATTTTGCCCAAGTTCTAGTAATTCAGTACATATATCCTTCTCGGGCACATAGCCAACATTATTTGTTCCTGCATGAAGTATAATAAGAGATTTTTCTGGCAAATTTATGTTCCCCAATACCTCAGCAACGTCATGTATTTTTGCACCTGGGAGACATGACATGGTAGTAGTTTCTTTTGCTTTTCTACGAATATGACTGTCAGTAACTCTGATAATAGAATCCCCAATGACTAGCCTAGCCTTTCAGGTAATGGAGATGTCTCTACATTATGCTCTGCAATTTCTTGATTTGTAAAACATGAAAACATATTTTGAACTGGAATTTGGGTAGATGGTGTATGTTTTGGTAGGTTTTCTTCCATATGTAACCCTTTTCCACACGTTTTCATGTACAGTCTCTTCCCCCTGCCCTTTCTTGGCAGCTTTCAGTATCTGAGTCCTCCATGTCCCCTCTAGTACTTTTCTGTCGCTCAGTTTCTGTTTTTTTTTCATATTCTGTCCCTCGTTATGTACAGAATTTACAAATTGCTGAATTTTAACAATTTCATTAGCTTGCTTGAGTTCATCATTCAGTTTTGTGTTTTCTGTATGCATGGTAATTAAGAGTTGACATTTATTGCACATTTCTCCTACAAAATTAGTGCCTTCATTTGGAATAAACATGTGGCATACTGAACATTATACAACAGATCCCTCCCAGACCATCAGGAGCATTAGCTTCTTTTTTTTTTTTTTTTTATTATGCTCTTTTTTCATGCCCCGGCTGCCATTTATCAGCCCTTTTTCCTGCACACCTGTTGCCTTGCTCCCTCCCCCACCGAAACCCCTTGACTTACCCCTCAAGGTGGGGGTGATGTCCATTTCCAGGCTGTCTCTGATGGGAAAGGTGTCAGTGGTAACCAACATTGCCTCCCTGGATTGCCCCCCCAGGGTGGGATTCGGGGCATGGGTGGCACAACGAAGCCAAGATAAGACGGTGGAGGTGGGGAGCCATGAAGGCTGCGGTACCAGGCGCGCGTCATGGAGGCAGCTGACGTGATTTTCTTGTATGCTCCCAAGGGCAGGGATATGCAGTGACATCCTGCATCCACCCTGCCCCTCTTGTACCAGGCGCCAGTGCATGCGATGACTCCCAGCCTCCACTAGGAGTCATACGCACACTGGACAAGCTCCCAACCCTCCCCCCAGGGAAGGAGAGCAGCCCTTGTGGTGCTCGATCCTTCTCCCCTGGCCAGCCCTCCGGCTCCCCAGGTTCATTCCCGAACTCGGGTCACCAGCGTCGCAAGCGGAAAATCAAATCGCTGCACCAATGGGCTGGCTAGTGCACTAGCTTCTGCCATAATGGTACAGTACTGTAGATGTTCAACAAATAATGTCCTATATTTCCAAACAACAGCTCTAGGTTCTTGCAGGCTATGGACTTCAGCGAATACACTACTAGTGTTGGCTAATTGACTGCCGATCTAGATATAGTGGGAGTTGACTACTAGATGTGATATACAAATTCAACTTCTCAAACCAAACAGTCTAGTCTATCTTTCTCATCTGCCCATAGTTTTCGTAATCAGATCTATTTAGAGTATACCCCCTCTGCAATATGAACTAATACCCCAGTTGTATAGACAACAGCCAGTCTTACCTTGTGATATCCTGTTTGTATTTCATATCTGTATACTGGCCCCTACAGACCTGCAGGACCCTCAGGATCATAAGACACACATCTCATCATGACGTCTCCCGCAAGCAAGAAGGCGTATGCCCCACCTCACATGGGGAAAGTGTTTTATAATCCCAGAACCCGGAAGTAAATGCAGGGGTCAGGTAAGCCTAACCGTAAAACAGCGTTCCACAAAGTCTAAAAAATAAAAATATATTCAGCAAGCACCCCTCATGCGGAGTAACCTGCCAATAAAATCAGCCACTAGTGATATGAAACCAGTAAAGGCACGTCTGCCAGTTACTTGTAGTTCGTAGTCTATCCCCCCGGAAACTGCTGACTGTAGCTTCCTACTTCCTGTGTAGTAAATGCAAGCACTCATCTGATTATCACCCCAAAAGTATCATTTATTGATGTGGTATAGGTGCTAGTGCCTGTCTCACGGCATCAAAACGTCTCACAGGTTAGCTCCAACTACAATTTTCAATCAAAAGTACTCGCATAGGGGTGAGTGTTTTATAGTCCCAGAACCTGGAAGTAAATACAGGGGTCAGGTAAGCCTACCTGCAAAACAGCGTTCCACAAAGTCTAAAAAATTAAAATATATTCAGCAAGCACCCCTCATGCGGAGTAACCTGCCAATAAAATCAGCCACTAGTGATACGAAACCAGTAAAGGCACATCTGCCAGTTACTTGTAGTTCGTAGTCTATCCCCCAGAAAACTACTGACTGTAGCTTCCTACTTCATGTGTAGTAAATGCAAGCACTCATCTGATTATCACCCCAAAAATATTGTTTATTGATGTGGTATAGGTGCTAGTGCCTGTCTCACGGTGTCAAAACCGTCTCACAGGTTAGCTCCAATTACAATTTTCAATCAGTAACCTGCCCTTTTTTCCCCCTTACTGAGGTATAAGCTGGCAGGATTGTCTACTGCCTTGTTGGAGGTGTCCATAAATGCCATATGCTTAATATGTTTTCCAGTCCTATGCCTCTCCTTGTGTGCCTGGTACTCATCTGGTCTCCAGATTCCTCACAGTAAGAGGCCTCCGAGATTGTCACCAGCAGGCAACTGCGGAGCAGTGGGAACACCCATGTTATGTAGGCACCAGCGTTTCACTTCATCATGGGCAGCTCCTGGCTGGCAAAAGTTTCCAAGTGGTCCTGACGTAAAAGTGTGGCCCAGTGGCGGCACCTCTCTTGAAGATCTACTGTTACATTGAGTAACTGTTCTTTCTGTTGGTATCATTATGCTATTTTATAATGACCGTTGCATTCAAGTGTTGTTGGTTCAGTGGGAAGGCCATAATATTGGCACTCTCTAGTGCTTTATTTTCAGGGATGCTGTTTCCTATTTGTTTTTATGGTGTGCAGTTTATTAGTTTATCTTAAATCACTGATTATTAAATATGAAAAAGTTTGATGTGAGGCCTTGTTCCCTTTGGAATGCCACAGATGTTGACATTATCAGATAACAGGACTTTTCATGGACTTTTCGTCATGCTAAGATGACATGTTTGGAGCAAAATGAACTCTCTGAACTTCACCGGACAATTAAATACTCTGACTAGTCCATGTTCACGCAACATCATAGTTCATAATTGCTAAGCCAGCCCACTGGCACAGAGGCAGTGTGTCTGTCTGCGACAATGACGACCTGGGTATAGAAATGAACTCAGGATGTTGGACGGCTGGCTGGGGGAGAAGGACTGAGTGTCTTATGGACTGCTGTCCTTCTCTGGAGGGTAGAGAGGCAGTGTGTCCGGCACATCATGGTCCCCTAGCAGAGGCTGGAGGGGATCCATTGTGCCAGTGCCATAACCTGTGGGGGGCAGGGCAGATGCAGGTCATCACTGCACACACACCCCCCTCTGGTACAACCACACAGAAAATCCCAGCCCCAAGTGTGAAGCCCCATTCTGCCGCCACCCCTGCTGCCAGTAGTGTCCGTTGGGTGGAGTCCTGCTCCCGGGACCCCACCCTGGGGGGGTAAGCCAGGGCACATTACCATGGACCTTGGGAAGGGGGTACCTGTCCAGTGGCCCCACCCTGGGGGGTAAGCCAAGGCACATTATCATGGACCTTGGGAAGGGGGCACCTGTTCAGTGGCCCCACCCAGGGGAGTAAGCCTGGGCATGGGGGGGTGCAGCAAGCGTGGGGTCTGAGCCCTTTGGGAAGTGAGGGTGCCAGGGACAAAAAAAAAAATAGTTTGTAATTGCTGTACTTGTATTGATAACTGTTACAGGCACTGGCAGACTGGGTGAGGAGGGCTAGGAGATAATCAGGAGCATTTTCTTGTGCACATTTGTACAACAAAGACAGCCAGTGGTAGTCATGCTTAATAGAGGGATTCGGTCAGTTAAGTCGGTCATACAGCAGAGAGTATGATGGGTAGACCATCCACAGGAGAGGATGAACCTTCATAACTTGTACAAATTATCCAGTGGCACCACAGTAGTTTTGTTTGCACAGCGTTGTATATCTCCATAGTCAATGAAAAGGCTCAGGGAGTAGGAGATCACCTGTTTCCTCATGTCAGCACTGAGACAGCATTTAGACCTGTAGAGAAAGTCGAGCGTGGGCCTCATGGTTGTTGAGATGTGATTGCTATGACTACTGCATATGATGCATCAAGCCAGATTCCTAGATATTTGAATATGCTGCCTTGCTCAACAGCGTACCCATCTGCTGTTATGACTGCAAATGCTATTTATTGTACAGAACATCAAGTAGCTAGATGCATTTTTTTTATCTTCACTGTAGGGTATGTCAATACATGTATCTATTTACTTGGGTACATCACAAAAAACTTCTGATTCTGCCACCTGTGGCACGCAGTCTGTACAGTTGTGTGCTCCTGCTACCACGAGCAAGGTAAACTTTTACTTTCTTAAAAAGAAATCACTAGAAAGAGCCAATGTACGATGCATAAACTGCACATGTGATGTGCATTCATGAGATATGGTATTTAATTTTATTCATGGTCACTGACTTCTTCTGACCTCACTCATGGCTTTGACGCTAGTGAAGGCCAAGAGGTGACTTACCACTCATGAAGATGAATACCATATCTTTTTCTTTTTCAATTATTTAACCAGGAATGGCACACTAAGCAGAAAGCTTGTTTACAGGTGCGACCTGGGAGCACAGGGAAGTTAACTGATTTGCTCAGAGTCACACAGTATGCAAGTGGGGGCTGTGGGATTCAAACCCAGGTCTTCAGATTTGCAGCTCAGAGCCTTAAACCACTGCACTATACTGCCTCCCAAAGGCATTATCTCATGAACACACATCACATATCACCTGTATACAATAGTCTGACTCAAAATTAAGCAATAAACCACAATAGGGTGTAGGTTATGCTAACATTTACCCACTTCTGGTGTGGTTCAGTCACAAGACCACTGGCCAAGTGACCAAACTGCACCAGAAGTGGGTAAATCCCAGCATAACCCATACTCTGGAGTGGTTTATTGCAATTATACAATGTCCCCTTTTATTTTTCCTGCCAAAAAAAAGAAGGAAAAGGTTTTTTTTGGTATATAGTATTATTTTAAAATAATTTATTACTGTGCCAGAAAAAATAGTCCTGGGTTGCTAAGCTCCATTCCTATCTCTGCTCTGTCTCACTCACACTGTCACACACACACACACACACACACACACACACACACACACACACACACACACACAAAGCATCTTCTTTTGTTTTGTTTTGCATGTCATAACTGTTTAATGTGGATTATCTTCGTGAGTGTGGGGAGCGAGAAGCGATTTTGGGGTCCCATTTGGCAGGTACACCTTCCCTCTCTCTCACTCTCTCTGATCCATGACTTCGCTGTCATTTAGCAGGCACACTTTTTTTTAAAAAAAAATGGGTACATGGAATATTTCAGATTTAGGGCATGGGAGCATTTTGTTTTATTCTGATAGAATAGGACAAGTGTGAAGGTCTGCTCGGTGCTGCTACTGGGTGATCCAGGTATTTTTTTTTTTATTTGTACAGGTTGAACTGGAAAGATATAATGAGCTGCTAAGAGTGCACATAGCATTCTGACTGCATGCAGAAGTATTTTTTTTACGTTGTTGTGGTGGAATGCTTGTGTGCTAGAAATATCAGCCTGGTGTTGGGGTCTGCAGGACTGCAGTGCAGCCGGGGGTTGCTGATACGCAGTTTGGATTTAGGAGACAGCCATGGTCTCACTTTGGCCTGCTCTCTGGAGCATCTTGCAGATGTTTACGGATTAGAAACTGGTCAATATTTATTTTAAAATACAAAATGTTTTGTGTTTTTTAGAGTCAGTTTAGAGACTGGTGTGGTCGGTCACTATTGATGCAAAACTGTACAGCATTTTGAAATTCCCACTGTAGCATCACAGCTTGGTATGGAGTCAATATGGTTAATTTCTGTCTTGATGTTGGGGGGTCGGATTGCTATGAAAAGGGGGTGATGACAGATGTGGCTGACTGGCACCTTTTGCATGGGTAATGTCAGGATTTACCACGGCTGAAAGGTGCCAGTCAGTTAATCAGGGTCAGTGATTGTTGGACCCCATTGTATAATACACAATTCACTTTTATTAGTCATTGGTCAGGATTACACCACCAGTGAGTTATAAAAGTTCTGCTCCTCCTCACAGGTGGTGATAAATTATATATTTTGAGTCAGGTCATTGTATATTCAATTTAAACAATATCATTTTGTAAATTATAAGTTTCAAATATGATGTTTGTTTTGAAAATGTAACCATTTCTCTTTGAGTTCAGCAGCTGGCTTCAGGGCAGGAACAGGCTGTTGTGATGTTATCAGGATTGTGAAAGCTGCTCTCCAATTAGTTCTGAAAAAAAAAAAAACAAGATGCAGAATGCTTGTTTATGACATATGCAACCTCTAAAATAAATTATTTTAAAATGGCATTGGAAAATCCACAGACTTGATTGGATGAAACATGTCATGTGACTGCTTTAAAATTAATGCACACCCTGTTGTGTGCTGTTGCTTATGGGACACGTGCAACCTGTTAAAATTTAATAACAGCCTTAGATTTATGCACATAGTACACACATCATCAAGCATGTATTACACAGTGCCTACCAAGTAGCACCCCCCCTCGTGCACTACTTCTGCAATTCTCCTTTTACTTTCCATTCTCTGCATTATGCACAGCATTCCCCGGAACTCCCCACTTCTTATTGTTTTTTTATCATAGACCATGGCTAGCTGTGTCAGATAGCTGGAAAAAAAAAATATTGTGTCCACAAACATGTGCTCACTTGGCTCAGTTCCTTAATGCATAAACACAGACACAGACTCCCTCACCTCCAGGGCTCACCTCTGTCCCCCCCAACCTCAGCACAGTCACTACTTACGGGCACACCAGGTGGTCACTCCACAAACCTTGATTCCTCGCTTCCATAACAGACTTTATCTTGGCTTGAACTCCCACCTCTCATCACTTCACACGATGCCACCGTGTAAATTAAAAAAAAAAGACAGACTGTATGGCATTTGAAAACCTTGTTTCATCTCCCCATTCACTTCACTCTTGCACTTACTCTGCACTCTTTAGCTCTGTATATAAAAAATTCAGGTCCATATATAAAAAAAGCAAATACTGTACGATTGCTAAGATTTTAAAAAATACTGAGCAGCCACATCTCTCAGTAAACTCGAAAATGGGCTGCCTTGTTTTTCCCCTTGTTCAGCCTACACAGTCCCATTCTCTTGCTCGGTCCCATTCACTGAAACTGCATGCTGAAAACATAGAGACATCTCGTCTGTAGCATCCCTAACAATCTGCTCTACAAAGAGGAGCCCCACACAGCAGGTCACTAAACACCTTATAAATATAATTTTAATAACAAAACCCATCATAAATCCAACATAAAAATCACACAAACAACCACTTACTATTGCATAAATGCACCCCCCCCCGAACACATACCTGTAGCAACTTCCTGTTGCTATGGTCACTAACCCTCCCTATCCAGTCACTGTAGCTGCTTGGTAGCCACTGTGCCATGTGTCACGATTGAGTCGGCCTTTCAGGGAGTCACTCAATCGCGGCCGTGCACATCACGGTATACCCACCCCAGCATCTTGTTAGCTTTAGCTGCGGCTTTCCTGCATTGAGAAGAGTTGTTCATGCTCCCTGTTATCAACACCCCAAGTTCCTTCCCTTGCTCAGTGCTCTTCAGCCTCACCCCACCCAACCAATAGTCCCTATTCAGGTTCTTTGCACTGAAATGTATAACCTTGCATTTATTTGCATTGAAGCCCAGCTGCCATCTCTCCGACCACTTCTTCAGTTTGGTTAAGTCCCTTTGTAGTTGCTTCCAACCGTCCACTTCATCAACCTGCACCCCCATTTTAGTATCATCTGTGAACAGGCTAATCCTGCTCCCAACTCCATGTTAGATATCCGAAATGAATAGCCCAAATGGCACCGGACCCAGCACAGGGCCCTGAGGTACTCCACTAGTCACTGACCTAGGTGCTGAGAGTCCCCCACCACCACCACCTGTTGCTGCCTCCCCCTCAGCCAGTTCCCTATCCAGTTTTCCAGTTTCTCCCCCACCCCTATGGAAGTCAGTTTTCCCCCTAGCCACCCATGAGGCACTGAATTGAAGGCCTTGCTGAAGTCCAAGTACAGGACATCCACAGCATGACCCTTATCCAGCTGTCTTGTAACCCAGTCATAATATTCTACTAGATTGGTCTGACAAGACCCCCCCACAAAGGTGAACCCATGCTGCCACCCATCCTGGAGTTAATTTCTCTCCAGAAATGCCACCAGTCTCTCTTTCAGTATCGCCTCCATAAGTTTACCCACTATGGACGTGAGACTGACAGATCGGTAGTTTCTTGGTTCATCCCATGGGCCGCTCACCGCTGTTGTGAATGGGCACCACATCGGCCACTGTTGCGCCATGCGCAACCCTTTTGAATATCTGGGCCTAAGTGTTCTACCATACGGAAGAAGTAGTCTACTCAAGCAGAACTGTGTGTCTTCAGGGAAAAGTATGAGTAGGCTTTAGCTGATGGGTAAAAATGCCTCCATAAATCCACCATGCCCAACGAGGGCAATGTTGTAGGAAGGCACTTCTGTAGGGGGGCGGCCCTGTACATAGTCGATGGGGTGGCATCTAGTGCAGGGTCCATTGTTATATTAACCCCCCCATTACAAGTTGCCCCTGCATTATGGAGAGAAGAACATTTATAAATTTTTGGGCAACCATCGGTGTAGTGCCTGAGGGTAAGTATACTGAGACTAATGTCACTTGAGTGGCAAAGAGCTTCCCTACAGCAATAACATAGCGTCATTCTTTGTCAAAAATTTGTTGCTGGAGTAAAAACTGCACCCCATGGGGAATCAAAATGGCCACCCCCTGTCTCCTACCAGAGACATGGGAGGAAGCTAGTACAGTCTGATACCCCAATGCGTTAAATTTAGCTTGCTCCCCATGAGATAATTGCATTTTCTGCAGGTAGACCAAATCAAGTCTATCCTGCTTTAAGAACCTTAACAGTCTGGATCATTTTATTGGATTATGAATGCCATTTACATTAAATGAGAGTACTAAGGATTTGTTGGCCATCGTGATGATATGGGATAGGGGCTGGGGATATGGGGCAGCCCCCTCTCTAAAGTAAAATAGAAAGACCTAAGCGAAACAAAGGTCAGATGTGGTATGGCTAAGGCCCCAAGAGGGACATATTCTAAAGGCTGCTTCCTGCAATGGAATGATATTCACACCTGCACAGATTGGCGGGGTTAGTTGAGGATCAGCAACAGGTACCTCCCAGCCTTTTGGCTTTGCGCCTCTTCTGATAATCATGCACAGAAAAGTTACAGGTATTTTACTCTCAGAGTTCACTGTCAGCAGCAGTTGAACATAAAATCTCCACTGTGAAACTTTTTGAAACAACAAAAAAGAAACTGTATAAGGTCAACAGGGCCTTCTGGAAAGTGTTGGAACATCAAAACTGTAGAAAATATTGAAAGATAGTAAGACGGAAACAATAAGTATCACTCAGTTGTACCTAATCCCCTTTTAGGGAGCAAATATGCATAAATCTAAGGTAGACTTCCAAGGCGGTGGGGAGGATAAAATAATCCCCCCTAGAACTCCCACTGAATGGTCACAGTGGTTATTCTGCCAGTCAGGAGAGGGGGTATGTAGTAAAAGTAGTAAACCAGGGAGCAGCTGTGGACATGGCCTACCCAGACTTTAGCAAGGCATTTGACACAGTCCCACACAAAAGATTAATAAACAAATTACCCAGCCTGGGAGTGAGTCCCAGGGTGGTAGCCTGTGTAAAAAATTGGATATACAACAGGACACAGAGGGTAATAGTAAATGGAGTCAACTCCGAAGAAAGGGGGGTTACTAGCGGAGTATCACAGGGTTCAGTACTGGGTCCGGTCCTTTTTAATGTTTTTATAAGTGACATTGCAGAGGGACTGGAAGGAAAAGTATGCCACTTTGCAGACGACACGAAGATCTGCAACAGGGTTAATACACAAGGGGGGTGGAAAGGATGAGAAGGAACGTGGGAAGTTTGGAGGAATGTTCAAAAGTATGGCAGCTTAGATTCCATGCAAAGAAGTGCAAAGTAATACACCTGGGAAACAAAAACCCAGGGGAAGAGTACACAATTGGGGGGGGAGGTATTAACAACAACAAAAATGGAAAGGGACCTGGGGGTAGTCATATCAGCTGACCTAAAGGTAAGCAAGCAATGTGAGAAGGCAGTAAGGATGACTGGGGGAATACTAGGATATATATGGATAGGTATCACCAGTAGAAAACAGGGAGTTGTTATTCCTCTGTACAGACAGTTGGTGAGACCCCATCTGGAGTACTGCATGCAGTTCTGGAGACCCCATCTCCGCAAGGACACAGGATGGAGGCAGTCCAGAGGAGGGCAACTAAAACGGTGCAGGGTCTGCAACAGGAGCCATATGAAGAGAGTCAAAAGGAGCTTAATATGTATACCCTTGAGGAAAGGAGGGAGAGGGGAGACATGATAGAAACGTTTAAGTACCTCAAGGGAATCAACAAAGTCCAAGAGGGTAGCATCTTTCAGAAAAAGAGATGTGCAAGAATAAGGGGACACCACTTGAAGATAGAGGGGGGATGGCTCAGGGGCAATGTGAGGAAGTATTTTTTCATAGAGAGGGTGGTGGACACATTGAATGGCCTTTCTGAGGAGGTTGTGGGGTCAAAAACTGTGGGAGAATTCAAGAATGCATGGGACAGACATAAGGCAATTCTGGTGGGGGGTAGGAAGAAGTAGGCTGTTGGTTAACTAGGATCTGCAGCTTATCCAATAGATAGTGAAATGGGCAGACTAGGTGGGCCAAGCGGTCCTTATCTGCTGTCAAAGTCTATGTTTTTATGTGTCCAGTGCTTGTATGGCCCTGGGCCCCCTTGAGACCTCCAGGGTCCCAAATAATATAAGTAAATGAGGAAAAAAGCAAAATTAAGGTAGGATTAAATACAGCCAGATATGGGCCCATCAAAATATCAACATAAATGGTTCCCACAACCTCCCCCCCCCATCTTCAATACCAGCTTAAGATGTACCCTGTTAATCCAACACAAGCCTTACAAATGATATATAAAAACAAAACACAGTAAGTAAGCCTTTAGCTCCGAGGGTATATGTGAGCAAGTAGCAAGCAGCTGCCACACAAATTATGTCCCTTAGTTTGGTTTTTGGTTTGGTTTAAATTATTTTATCATGGCTATGCTTATCCCTTAGACTTAGGTCTCTGGAGTCTCAACCCCCCCCATGGGGGTCCCAATTATTAGGCATGCTTATTTAAACAAAGGCACATAAAGAACAGCACCATATTACAAAACTAGTCTGCGGTGCTTTTGGTATATCCCAAATGTCCAAGCTATATCATGTGTCCACGTAGCTTGGGTTAAGGTCAATTTATAACCAGCGTAGCAGAACACCGATTCACCAAACTAGAGGTAGCGCTGAGCAAAGCCTAATGGAGAAGGGAAGTATTTCAATATTTAGTAAAGAGCCTTCATCCAGGGAATAACCTACAGTCTTTTAGTATATTCAATGGGAGAGCTGAAGTGAGACCGCATCGTGGTAGGGAAACTCCCCACTTAAAGGCCAGTGGTTCCCTTCAGAAGAGTGCTAAGGCAGTTGGGCTCACTACACGAGAAGGGGTAGAACACTGCGTGGGGAGTTAGTGACATAAGCGGGAACCTCCTCACTAAGTGACCCCGGCGTGCCCAATAAGATAGGGGGCACATGGAGGAATAGCGCCGGGATCTAGAGTCGGGTATGCCACTCACATCCAGTGAGGTTCTTGGTTTAGCTATGCTTCTGCCCTACCCTCCCCCCATCCACCCCCCCAATCTGAGTCCCAGTGGATTAAACATCACCTCTCTGTAGACTGTGTTCAGGTCTCCGTTGCGGTGTCTTCACGGCGAAAAGCTGCCAGATGTTGTTTGGGATCAATGGAGGGGTGCCCCCCCCCCCTTCCTGGTTCTGTGAATTCTTTTCTGAAAATTGCCAGTGTTGCAGGTGGGGCTCAGTTTCGGCGGTCAGGGATGGGCAGTCTGGGAAGGTAAAGCCTCTGCTGGTAAGTTCCTTCCTAGCCTCCTGCACTATGGTGAATTCTTTTTTGCCTTCCAGAAGTACCACTGTTAGTTTTGCAGGGAAAGGGGTGGTAAACTTAATCCCTTTGGCCTTGATGACTGGAAGTAAAGGGAGGTATGCCTTGCATTGTTTCATTGTTTTAGGGGTATAGTCATGATCACCGTAGAAGCGATGTTGACCATAAAAAATTTTTTGTTTATGCCAGGTTTTCAGGAGGATTTGCTCTTTGACTGAGTAACTGTTGAATATGGCGATGATTTAAAGTGGGCTGGCTGTTGGGGAAGAAGGTTTGGACACTAAGGCTCTATGGACCCTCTCCAGATCCAGAGCCATATCTGAGGGGAGTTCCACCACTGTTCTGAGTAAGGTGGCTACAAAGTCCTTTACGTCTCCTCCTTCTGAGCCCTCCCGTATGCAATAGAGCCAGATATTTTTCCGCTGAGCTCTATTCTCAGTGTCTTCTTGTCTCACCTCTAAAAGCTCCTGCTGGTCCTGAAGTTGTTGCATTAAGCCCTCCAGGTCATCAACATGATTTTCAGTGGCTGTAAGCTGGCATTCCATGCCATCTGCCCTCTGCCCGAGCTGCACAATGTCCTTATGCATTTCGCTGTACATTTGTTTCACATCCGCATGAAATGCACATGGCTCCTGGTAGATAGTGTCTAGTTTTACTTTTTTAGTCTTATTCTTTGGTGTGCGGGTCAGTGTGCTGATACCTTGGGGGTAAGAGCAGAGGCCTGCAGGGAAGCACTCTCTACATCAGAAGCCTCCGAGAAGGATCCTTCAGCATCATCCCTTATTTCTTCTGTTTTTCGGTGGAGTGGCTCGCTTGATTTGTTGCCCCTCTTGCTCATCTTTTTTCCTGTTTTGGCTGGAAATTTGCTGCCTGAAAGAGGAGTTTTTTTGGGAGGGAGCTGGGAGCCTGTAGCTTAGGCCGCCATTGCCTGGGAGGCAAAACCAGAAGTCCAAGAGAATTTATTTCTGATAACTCAGGTCATGACATAGTCAATGCATATGACTGGCACCCAAAAACTGTGTTTTTTTTAGGTATTGCAGTCCATTTAAATGGAGAATTTAAGCCAGGTTTTTTTTTGTGGTGGGTTAGTTTACTGTAGCTATGAGAGTTGCTAGGGTACTAAATGGCGATAATCCGATTGACCGGTACGTCACTAGGAAGCAGCAGGAGCCATGGAACACAGAGTTTGAAGCGATTGGTCTATGGACCATAGACCATGGGAATAATAATTCCAACCTGAAAATAGGCACTCTGTTTGTCTAGCATACCTACCTGGTAACCAAAATCCAAATAAACAAATAAAATTGACTGTTGGTTTTTAAGGCATGTCTGCGGTAATGCTCATGCACAAGCTCCATTTGAGAGTGGTAACTGTCGAGGCAACATCTGTCGTGGCGCTGGGAGTGCAGCATGGTTCAAGAAATGAAGTTTTTTGAATCTGGTCACCTGGATGGAGCTTTGGAGACTGGTTTGGAGGGTTGGGGATCCTGGTTCAGCGGAGGCTTTGTGGACTTACTTGGCGGCCTCAAAGGAAGAGGGCAAAGATGGATGGAAACCACCTCACTTGGATCATGGTTTGGAAAGAGCCAAAGTTTTGAAGAATCCTTAGGATGTAACAGGAGATGTTTTTATTATGAAAAAAGGCAAAGTCATCTTTTTTAAGGGTTTTATGTTCACCACATGGATTATGGCTTGAAAGCAGCCGAAGTTTTGAACAATCTTTTGGATTTAATAGCAGGCATTTTTTGAGTCATGAAGAAAGGCACAGACATTTTTTAAGGTTTATCTTTTTCCTAACTTTTTTTTTTTTACATTTTTGTGCAGTTTTTAGCAGCAGGATATAATGGTAAGCACACATGTAAACACATACGTAAGAAGGTATTACAAACGTAGTGGAACTATTGTTTTCTTTTTTTCAAAACTCAGAAGTAGTAATTTAAATGCATACTAGCTACTGTAGCTGATCATTTTTAAAGTAGCAAGAAAGGTAATGCAACCATGTTTTGTAAAACGTACTCTAAATATTGATTACTGCTTTAAAATTACAAAACTTTAAGTTCAATTCGAAATAGCAGGATAATGAACATGTCTAAGTAGCAATTAGGGATAAATGTCATATATGTCTAATAAAATAACAATAATCAGCTTTTAAAAACTAGAAGATAACTGGGAAATTGTAACATACTAACATACTAAAATGCCAGCAGAATAGGCCTAACGGTCTTTCGAGTCTGCTCGATTGGTCAGCCCCCACCCTGGGTGCTGACCTTGCTGCCCCCCCCCTCGCCTTCTCTGGTTTCTCCCTTCCCAGTTCCGGATATTCTTGCTGCATTGGATTTTGCTTCCAGAACCCTTCCTGTACCTGTCCCAGCCCTCTTGAACCCCTCCACCATCTCTGCCCCACCAGCCCCTAGGCAGTGCATTCCATGGCTCCACCACCCTCTCAGTGAAATAGCACCTCCTTCTTTCTCCCTGAATCTTCCCCTCAGCTTCCACCATGCCCTCTAGTGGCCCCCTCCTTCCTTGAAGCACCCTGACTGTTCCTCCCTATTTACCCTCTTCATGTACTTGAAGACCTCTATCATGTCCCCCCGGTCCCTTCTCCCTTCCAATGTGTACATATTTAGCTCTTCGAGCCTCTCCTCATAGGTCCTGTCCCCCAAGCCCCAAATCATTTTGGTTGACCTTCTCTGGACCCTCTCCAGGAGTTTAATGTCCCTCTTTAAGTGTGGCCTCCAAAACTGCACGCAGTACTCAAGGTGTGGTCTCACCAAGCAGTTATACAGAGGGAGCATCACTTCCCTCCTTCTGGAGGTGATCCCCCTAGCGATACATCCCAGCATCCTGTTGGCCTTGGATGCTGCCCTCCTACAAGTCTCCGAGTTGTTCATTTTGACATCCACCACCACCCCCAGGTCCCTCTCAGCCATCGAGACTTGTAGCATTTCCACCCCCAAGGTGTACACTTGGCCCAGGTTTCTGGCCCCCAGGTGAAGTACCTTGCATTTCCCTGCATTGAACCTCAGCTTCCACTTTCTAGCCCATCTTTCCAGAGCCTCCAGGTCCCCCTGTAGGGCCACCCTCCACTCCTCCCCATCCACCACCGCCCCCAGTTTTGAGTCATCCGCAAAGAGACTCATCTCACTCGTGATTCCTGTCCTTATGTCAGAGACGTAGGTGTTGAACAGGAGTGGCCCAAGGACTGATCCCTGTGGGACCCCACTAATGACCCTCTTTGGGATGAGACTATCCGCCAGCTCGACCCTTTGGGTCCGGTCCTGGAGCCAATTGTCTATCCATCTGATCATCTGGTTCCCCACCCCCATTTCTCCCAGCTTATCCAACAGGCCCACGTGAGGAACAGAGTCAAATGCCTTGCTGAAGTCTAGAAAGAGGACGTCCACTGGTCTACCAAGGTCCAAGGCACTCGTCACCCAGTCATAGAACTCCACAAGTTTTGTCTTGAACTTGAACTGTAACTTGCTGTAACTTGAAACTAATATCCTAGTCAATGGTAAAACTGCATTCTCTTAATTGAACTAGTGGAAAACAAGTGCTGTAATAACATACATTTAGGGAAAATCACTGTTGTAATATATTGTACATTGATATACAATCCAGGTAATGGCTACCCTTCCTTTTCATGGCTGCAGGGGCGGAGCCCTACATATGTCTTGCTATCACTTGGGAAAAAAGGGCACTTCAGACTCCCACTGAAGCACAGTTTTGGAGTTGAACCATGATCCTTCCACTACTGAAATCACTCACTGGGGGAGGGGGGAGAAAGAGTTCCTTTCCTACATTCACCATTCTCATGCCAGCTCAAATTACAGTCGGTGGGTATGCACAGTGTAAAACAGCACAGGCAGCTTGTTTAAGTCTTAAAGGATACCTGAACCCTCTTTTTACACATTTGTATCTAAACAATGCCCTGTTGGCAGGGATGTAGTGCTCCAGTACTTCTTAAAGTCTTCAATGATTTCTTTTTTTTTTTTTTTAATGTAGTTCTCCAGGCAGCTGTCTTAAATCAGCAACTGAACAGTCTTTGAAGCATAGCTGTAAGGGAACTTTTTTTTATAGCTTCTCTGCTGAATTCCTTCACAGACTTCATTGGAGCACAAGGTGATTTGAGATCAGGTTTCGGCTTGTGGCAGTGGGGTCACTGGGTGGGGACAGTCAGACAGACATTGCGATGATCCTCCAATTGAGTAAAACAGGCAGTCTCACTTTTTAGTAAATTTGTTTTTTTGCTAGGTTAAAGTTACTTTCCCTACTAAGGTAAGTAAAGATCTTGCAACCCTCTGTCCAGTTTTTGTAATAACAATCCTGTGGAAAAAGTTGGGTGACTGCACTTTATTTGCATCTGTAAGGAGTTTATTTGGAAATACTGCTTGACAGATAATAAAGTGACAGTTTTATTGGTGCCTGTGTCTAATGG
This sequence comes from Neoceratodus forsteri, assembly GCA_016271365.2. Taxonomy (NCBI): domain Eukaryota; kingdom Metazoa; phylum Chordata; order Ceratodontiformes; family Ceratodontidae; genus Neoceratodus; species Neoceratodus forsteri. The sequence goes on from JADMNL010000027.1 coordinate 42,730,495, forward strand.
CTATCTTCCCTCTAGGACTTGCAAGGTACTGTAGACACCAATGGTGCTGGTGGGTGCTGGGTTGGAGGGGTGAGGCTTCAGTTTGGTTTTCTTCTTTTAGCAAGAGTCTCCTCTTTTTAGTACTATAATCAAACATGTAAACAGTAAGATAGAGTAACTACGACATTAAACTAGGGTTACACTTAACTGATACCTACCCTACGGTGGTGTCTAATTATGCACTTGTGATTGCACGGACCTTGGAGTTGAATGCACTGCTCTGCTTTGATTCATCATATTTTCTCCTATACATCTACTTGTGTGATATGTTTCTGTTTGTACTGTATTAAATGAAGTATTTGGCTGACATGGTAATGCTATGTATGCTTTGGCTGCCCAAACAAACAAGCATATGACAGTGCCAAACATGTTTGCTTTCATGTTATTACAAGTTAGAACTACAGTATCTTGAGGCTATAGGCTGGCCTTTCTTACCTGCATGAGCCATTGTTTCATGGACTTTGGGTTCCACTGGGCTGAGTGTAGGCCCCCATATTCAGAGCTGGCCATGTGCAGTCTGTGGCAGTTTGTACACAGCCTGCCTGGGGGTCAATATTCAGACAATTAGCTCACTGCAGCTGGAGCGTACAAACTGTCTAAATATGGGGCCATGTCGTTACAGTGCATAGTGACTATGCGCTGTGCTGACACAGGCCCAGACTGAATATGGTTGACAGAAGTGCAATGAAGGTAGCGTGGATCAAATGGGACAGTGGCAGGGCTCCTGGGGGCCATATTTAGCCCTAACATGCTAATGAGCCCATTTGGCATGGAAGGTGCTACGGCCCATTGGCATGCCCAGTATGGGCTCATTAACATGTGTGCTTCCCCCCCATTCTGTGGCTGTCTTACATATTCCTTGTGGCCTAGTGGTTCCCCCAACCCCCTTTTCACCTGTCCTGTAGCTGTCTCAAATATTCCTGGTGGTGTAGTGGTTTCTGTACCCACTAACAGACTGTCCAGAAGATGTCTTGAATATTCCTGGTAGTCTAGTGGTCCCCCAACCCTGATCACCTGTCCTGTACCTATTGAATATTCCTAGCAGTATAGTGGCTTCTGCACACCCAGTTGACCATCCTGTAGCTGTCTTGAATATTCCTGGTAGTCTAGTGGTCTCCCCTCCCCCGTAATGGCATCTGATCCTCTGTCAACCTGCCTGCTCAGGACTCTCCTCCCCACAGCCCCCCCCAACACTCACGTCACCTAAGCCGAAGTACAGCAATAGTGACAGCGACCTGCACATCCCTCTGCTCACCACCTTGGCTGGCCACTGTCTGATTGTCAGTGAGCGATCATGAGTACAGTAGAAACAGGTGTTTGTACAATACTTGCAATTGTTCAGAGGCCATCAGATGGAAACCAGTTGAGGTGGTGAGCAGAGGGCTGTGCCAGTCATCACTATTGCTGTAGTTTTCATTATATGACCAGGGCTAGGGTGGTGCCTAAGAGGGTGAGTCAGGAAGGGGGCAGATGCTGTTATGGGGGGACCACTAGACCACCAGGAATACACCGGACAGCTACAAGATGGGTGGTCTGGATGCTTGTACAATGTATTTTTCCAGGACAGATAAGTTTACATGCAACATCTGCTTTTCAGTGGGGTTCTGCTGTAGGGTCCTGCTCTTACAGTGTTGCAATATATTTACACAGGATAGCCCAGCTGAGTTGTGATATCTTATTTGCAGCAGGGTTCTGTTTTACCCATTTTTACACTGTATTTACCCAGGACAGTACAGCAGAGATAAAACATCTTTTTATTTTCAGTGCGGTCCTCCTTTTACCCATTTTTATAATGCATTTACCCAGAATAGCCCAAGTGAGAGGCAATTTCTCATTTTCTGTGGGGTCCAGCTTTTACTACGTATTTTTACAGAATAGAGCAGTATAGTGGACTTATTTATTTAATTAACTTATTTAATGTGGCAAAGCAGTAGTGCATGTTTAAATGTCTTCTCCATGAATAATTAGTAACTTAATAACCTGGCAGCGATAACTTTGTTCTCATCTTGAAGTTGGTACTTTCTGTTCATGTAAAAGATGGATCTACAATCTGGGGAATGTCCTGCAGAGATCCTCTAACCCAGTGAGCGGCTAGCTGTACTTGTGCGACTGGAGGTGCTGCTGGTACTATGTGGAGTGCGAGCAGCTTGCAGCCGACTAGTCATGCCATGTAAGCCTGTGAGAGATTAATTCTCACAAGTCAGGAGTTGGGACTTGGCTGGGACTGAGTGAGTTAGATGGTCGGTGCAAACAAAATAATATGAATTAATAACCAGCCTAGCTTTATCATAAAAGGAGCAGTGAGGGAAATGTGCTGTTTTGTGTTAATAATTTTGTTTGTATTGAATGGCCTTATCTGACAGTGAGGGGCTGGGCTGGGCTGCGTCCAGTGACTCAAGTGATCTCTCTTTTCCCCCAACTTGCCACTTGCCACCAGCCTCCCATCCGCACATGGTGAGTGAGCATGGAACCCATGAAGTGAAGTCCACATGCATCTGATGGTGGATGGCAATTCTTCAGCATTAAATCCTATGCTGCATTCGGATGAGGCATTAGGTAATTTGCCAGGCAGCAACGATGCCCTGGCCGGGTGTTGATTCTTGAGCAGTCTCGATAGACCATGAGGCCCACTCTACTGGCATCTTAGTATGTTAGAATTTTTTTAGCCATTGTTATCCGGGATGACTTCTGACTAGGTGTTTAGGGTGGGATGAACCTACCACTGGAATTGCCCCTGCATTTGCCATGCAACTGGACTGTGTAGATGCCATGGGACATGCTTGGCATTAGGTCATCACTTGTTACAGTTGGCTGTGCACCCCTGCAGGTTGGCTGTCACGTGTGGGCTGTGCTGGAGTGCTTGACGGTGTTGTGGTGCCTGTGTATACATACATATGAAATTGCCAGCAGATAAAGGCCTTATGGTCTATCAAGTCTGCTCAATTGAGCAACTAGCAGTCCTTATACTTCAGCTGCCCTTCCCTCCCCTCCCCCCTCCAGTGACCATCTCCCTTACTCTGTCCCATCCCCTTTTGAAGCAGCCCACTGTCCTACAGGATACCACTTCCTTTGGCAATGCGTTCCACCCAGACACCACCCTCTCCATAAGAAAGTATCTCCTCATTTCCCTCCTGAACCTTCCCCCTTCCAGTCTCAGATTGTGTCCACGAGTGTCCCTCCCCCTCCTTAATTTGAAAAGCCCTTCCATGCCCATCTTATTTATTCCCTTCATGTACTTGAAGGTTTCAAACATGTCCCCCCATCCCTCCTTTCTTCCAGGGAGTACATGTTCAACTCTTTCAGCCTGCTCTCATATGGTAAGTTCCCTAGACCCTGGATCAATTTTTTTGCCCCATGCTGCACCACCTCCAGTAACCTAATGTCCTCCTTCAGGTACAGTCTCCAGAACTGCACACAGTAGTCTAGGTGTGGTCTAACCAGTGACCTATATAATGGCAGTATAAACTCCCCCCTCCTGGAGGATATGCCTCTGGCACTACAACCCAGCATCCTGTTGGCCTTTGCAGCTGACTTTCTACACTGTGCTAAGTTGTTCATTCCTCCTGTTATGATCACCCATAGATCCTTCTCCTCCTCCGTCTTGGCTAGTTGAATCCCCACTAACTGGTAGCTCCTCCTTAGGTTTTTTGCACCGAAATGTAGCACCTTACATTTCTTGGCATTGAACCCCAGTTGCCAAGTCTCCAACCAGGCCTCCAATTTTGCCAGATCATCTTGCAACCCCTGCCACCCTACTAAGTGATCCACTACTGCTCCCATCTTGTTGTCATCTGCAAACAGACTGATCCCAGTACAGAGCAGTGTGGCACCCCACTTGTCACTGCCCTGGGAGATGAGAGCTCCCCTCCCACCACCACACTCTGCTGTCTTCCTTGCAGCCAGTTCACTACCCATCCCACCATCTTCTCCCCTGCCCATGTGCCTTCCAGTTTATTTCCAAGCCTCCCATACGGCACTGAATCAAAGGCCTTACTGAAGTCCAGGTACAGGACATCCACTGCATGGCCCTTGTCTAATTGCCTGGTTACCCAGTCATAGTACTCCACCAGGTTGGTCTGACAGGATCTACCTGAGACAAACCCATACTGTTCGCCATCCTGCAGCCCATTAGCCTCTAGGAGGGAAACCAGCATCTCCTTCAGGATTGTCTCCATCGGCTTACCCACAATGGATGTGAGGCTTACTGGTCTGTAGTTTCCTGGCCCATCCTTGGGGCCGCTCTTGTGGAGGGGTACCATGTGCACCATCCTCCAGTCCTGAGGTACACTCCCTGAGTCCAGGGAGGCATTAAACAGGTCTGCCAAGGATTCTGCCAGGACTTCTGCCAGCTCCTTTAGCACCCTGGCAGTATAGCCTAGGGAGTTAGAGGAATGAGGTGTGAAAGAGCTTGATACATCCAGCAGACCAGACCCGAGTTTGATTCTCACAACCTCCACTTGCATATTGTGTGACTCTGAGCAAGTCACTTAACCGCCCAGTGCTCCCAGGTCACCCCTGTAAACAGGCACTTGTGCCTAGTGGGCCTTACCTGGTTACCAAAGACTAAAATAAAAAAAAAAAAAATACCATCTGGCCAAGGCACCTTGTCCACCCTCAGTGCCCTCAGCCCTCCAATACCCTGCCCACTGGGATTTCCCTGTCTGTCACCCCCCCCGTGCCCATCCTCCCACCCTCTTTGGGTATAGCTCTCCCTTTCTCATCAGTAAATACTGAGCAGAAGTACTCATTTAATGCTTCAGCCTGTTCTGCCCATTTCCACCCACTTCCCATCCCTCTTGATCCTTACTATCTGGTCCTTACAACTCATTTTCTCCCTGATGTACCTGAAGAAATCCTTCCCCCCTCTCTTTGAGTATGTATGTATGGCATATGGGGATTTGGGGGTTGACTGCCATGTACTGGATATGAATGGGAAACATCATCCTTGTGTAGAGAAGTGACAGCTATGGTTATGCCATTGTTCAAGGTCTCACACAGGTTGCATAACCCATGCTGCATGTCAAGTCTGTGGGCTGTGATGTCACTGTATATGCCTTACATTTCATGCAGCTGCCCCTGCTGAGCCTTACCCTCCCTGCTCCAACTGTTTCAGTTCAGGGTACATGCAGAGAAAGCACTCGTGACCTGGTATGCATCCTGTTTCAATGTTAGGCCTTGAGGGACCCTCCAAAGGGTCCTTTATATCAGTTCCATTTTCTGGCATGGATGGTCTGTGTAAGTGTCTGCTGTGTGACAGACACATGCACCCCCAGGCTGGTATTTTGTGTGCCCTTTTTGCTGCTGCCTTGTATGTCTGACTGTGTGGTGCACTTTGGGGGGGGGGGGCGCAGAGTATTCTTTTCAGGTTGCAAGGTAACAAGTGCAATGCCTGCTACAGTGATAGCGGACTGTACTGAAGAGAAGTGGTACATAGCTGGGTGTTTGAAGGGTGGCTAGAGTGAGATTTTTGCTTTAGTTTTGACAATTTCTTTTAAAGAAAATAATTAGTTATTTTGATTTTGGTATTGGTTGTTTGTAACAAGTCAAAGAATGCTTTAAAAGCAGCCAAATAGTGTCAAAATTATCCTCAAAATGTACCAGAATGCATTTAAAATCTGATAGCTTCTGGAGACTGCCTAGGCCCCAAGACCCCCGGACTGTGGGAGGTTAGGGACATCATAGTTGATGGAGACCCCACACTTCTAAATTTAACACTGCACCACTGCCTGTTGGTCAAAACTGAGTTTGTAATGAGACTGCATTGGTCCAGCAGAGATTTAAATTACACTTCTCTATCTCTCTGTCTCCCAAGTGTGTGTGTGTGTGTCAGTGTACAATGATTTACTGCTATCTGTAGGGTTTGTTAACCCTTTCATGACCGACCTAAGACTGAATGATAAACAGAGCTCCACCATATTCTCTCTCATTCTCTCTCTCTCATTCTCTTTCATTCTCTCTCTCTCTCTCATTCTCTCTCTCTCTCTTCCCCCTCAGAACATGCAATCCTCGTGGCTTGGGGATTTGTGAGTTCCCTTATGTTGCCTGCATCCTTTCCCAGAACTGGCAGAAACTGTCCCCGAATTGAAAAGGGGGACATGTCCCATAGCGTTCCAAGGCAACTCACTCTCTGGACTCTACATTCCGTGCTGCATTTTTACCCATTGGATCCCTACACGAATCGGTGCAGGCTGCTAGGGCACTCTGCGACTTGCGGCTGCTGGCTCCCCTCTTGACTTTAGCTACTCTCCAAGATACTGTGCAGCTTGCAGCTACTGGCTCTCACTTCTTCCTCTGTGTCCCCCCAAGTGCCACCGACCGGGGGCCGGAGTTAATTTCTGACTCATTCTCAGTCCCTTGCTGCTCACACTGCTGACCAGAACTCCCCCTATCACCTAAACTGCCGGGCTTTATCCCCCCACACACCCATGGTGACCTCTCGACCTGCAGGAGGCTCCACCTGAGTGCTGAGAAGAACTAATCCTTTTCCTTACTGGCCTGAATTAGGTCACAAAAACCCAGGGAGGGGCAAATAGACTAGTAATCTCTGAAGGGGAGAGTTACAGAAACATAATGACTGCTGGGCCCATCTAGTGTGCCCATTTGTAATTATGATCACTTTTTGCTGAAGACCCAACTTTCCCTACAGCACTATCTCTTCCACCCCCTTCCTTCCTCCTAGGATTCCTTTGTGCCTGTCCCAGGCATTTTTGAAACCCACCACTGGTTTCACCCTCATGCCTCCCATAGAAGGCTGTTCCAGTAATCCACCACCTTTTCTGTGAAGAAGTAGTTCCTCACATCTAACCTGAATCTACCTCCTTCCAGCATCATATCATGACCCTTTGTTCTACAGCACCTTTTTCTCTGAAACATATCTCCCTTCTGTACCTTACTAACCCCCCAAGAGGTATTTAAAGATCTCCATAATATCCCCAATCTCCCTCCTCTCCTCCAGGGTGTTCATATTGAACTCTTTCAGTCTCTCCTCATAGGGCTTCTGATGCAGACCTTGCACCATTCTGACAGCCCTCACCTCTCTTCTTGCTGCCTTCTCCTTTTGTCCCCCCTTCCATACCTTTCTCCTTTGACTGCTCCTTTCCCCCTTCTTCCTTTGCTAACCCCCTACTTCCTTGAATAACTTGCATCCTGGTGGGACATCATTCCCTTGGGATCTCCCTACTCTCCACACATCAAAGGCCCAAACCAAGGAAAAGATAGCCAACTTGGTTAAGAAGGGGGGATAAAACCTTTTATAGGTACATTAGGGAGCAAAGAAAGACTAAGGCAGGGATACTGAGGCTGAACAAAGAGGAAGGTGGTTGGGCAGAGAGCGACAGTGAAAAAGCAGGGATACTGAACGAATACTTCTGCTCAGTATTCACAATGGAAAAGCAGGGGGAAATACCTAATCCAGTCAATAGAAGCACCCTGGTTAGGGGGGTTAAACATAGAAACATAGAAACATAGAATTTGACGGCAGATAAGGACCGCTTGGCCCACCTAGTCTGCACATTTTCCTACCTAACAGATAAGCTGCAGATCCTAGTTAACCAACAGCTTAATTCCTCCTACCCCCCACTAGGACTGCCCTATGCCTGTCCCATGCATTCTTGAAGTCCCCCACTGTTCTTGACCCCACGACCTCTTCAGGGAGGCTGTTCCATGTATTCACAACCATCTCAGTGAAAAAATACTTCCTCACATTACCTCTGAGCCATCCCCCTTCTATCTTCAAATTGTGCCCCCTTGTTCTTGCACATCACTTTTTCTGGAAGATGCTACCCTCTTGGACTTTGTTAATTCCCTTGAGGTACTTGAAAGTTTCTATCATGTCCCTCTCTCCTTCTTTCCTCAAGGGTATACATATTAAGCTCCTTTAGTCTTTCTTCATATGTCTTCTGGTGCAGACCCTGCACCATTTGATTGCCCTCCTCTGGACAGCCTCACTCTGTCTATGTCTTTGCGGAGATGGGGTCTCCAGAACTGCACACAGTACTCCAGATGGGGTCTCATCAACTGTCTGTACAGGGGATAACAACTTCCTGTTTTCTACTATTGATGCCTCTTCCTATACATCCCAGTATCCCCAGCCTTCCTTACTGCCTTCTCACATTGCTTGCCCACCTTTAGGTCATCTGATATAATTACCCCAGGTCCCTTTCTATTTTTCTGTTGTCAGTATCTCACCCCATTGTGTACTCCCCCAGGGTTTTGTTCCCCATGTGCATTACCTTGCACTTCTTTGCATTGAATCTGAGCTGCCATACATTTGACCATTCCTCCAACCTTGCCAAGTCCTTCTCATCCTTTCCACTCCATCTTGTGTATCAACCCTGTTGCAGATCTTTGTGTCATCTGCAAAGAGACATACTTTTCCTTCAGTTCCTCTGCAATGTCACTTATAAAGACATTAAAAGGACCGGTCCCAGTACTGAACCCTGTGGTACCCGCTAGTAACCCTCCTTTCATCACTGTGTACTCCATTTACTACTACCCTTTGAGTCCTGTTGTCTAGCCAATTTTTATCCAGGCTACCACCTTGGGACCCACTCAAGGCTGGCTATCTTGTGTATTAATCTTTTGTGTGGGACTGTATCAAATGCCTTGCTAAAATCTAGGTGACCATGTCACAACCCTCCCTGGTCTACTACTTTGGTAACCCAGTCAAAGAAATCTATTAGATTAGTCTGACCACGACCTTCCATCGTGAATCCATGCTGCCTTGGGTCCTGTGCCTACTGGCCTCTAGGTACACAACAATTCTTTCCTTCAGAGTGATTCCATCATTTTCCCTACCACTGAGGTCAAACTAACTGGTCTGTAGTTTCCTGCCTCTGTCTTGCTCCACTTTTGTGAAGAGAATCACATCTGCCCTCCTCCAGTCCTCGGTACCACCCCATCCTCCCATGATTTGTTAAACAGAGTAGTCAACGGTGTCACTAGTTCTACCCTTAGTTCTTTTAGAATTCTTGAGGTGAACCCCATCAGGTACATTAGCACATCACCTTCAATTTTATTAGTTCTTTTGGAACCCTTTCTTCTGTAAATGGGCTGTTGTGGGCCCAAGGTTGATATCTTTGGTCTTGTGTATTAATCTTTGTGTGGGACTGTATCAAATGTTACAAATCTAGGTAGGTCCACAACCCTCCTGGTCTACTACTTTGCAACAGTCAAAGAAATCTATTAGATTCGTCTGACACGATCCCCGTGGAATCCATGCTGCCTTGGGTCCGTGCCCACTGGCCTCTAGGTACTGGGGCCACCTCTTTCCTTCAGAAGTGATTCCACTATTCTCACCACTGAGGTCAAACTAACTGGTCTGTAGCTTCCTGCCTCTGTCTTGCTCCCCACTTTGTGAAGAGTGTCCATCTGCCCTCCTCCAGTCCTCGGCACCACCCCATCCTCCCATGATTTGTTAAACAGAGTAGTCAATGGTGTCACTTGCCCTGGGTCTTTAGTTCTTTAGAATTTGAGGAACCTTCATCAGGCCCCATTGCTTTGTCCACCTTCTCAATTTTATTAGTTCTTTCAGAACCCTTTCTTCTGTAAATGGCCGTTATTGAGCCTCAAGGTTGATATTAGTCCTTTTCACAGAAGAAAGGGTTCTGAAAGAACCTAAAACTGAAGGTGGATAAAGCAATGGGCCTGATGGGATTCACCCCAGAATTTTAAAAGAACTAAGGGAAGAACTAGTAACACCACTGACTACCCTTTTAATAAATCATGGGAGGATGGGTGGTACCTGAGGACTGGAGGAGGGCGGATGTGATTCTCTCACAAAGTGGGGAGCAAGACAGAGGCAGGAAACTACAGACCTGTCAGTTTGACCTCAGTGGTAGGGAAAATGATGGAATCACTTCTGAAGGAAAGAATTGTTGAGTACCTAGAGGCCAGTGGGGCACAGGACCCAAGGCAGCATGGATTCACAGCAGGAATGGTGTGTCAGACAAATCTAATTGATTTCTTTGACTGGGTGACCAAAGTAGTAGACCAGGGAGGGGTTGTGGACATGGTCTACCTAGACTTTAGCAAGGCATTTGACACAGTCCCACACAAAAGATATTAATAAACAAATTAGCCAGCCTGGGAGTGGGTCCTATGGTGGTAGCCTGGGTAAAATACTGGTTGAATAACAGGACACAGCGGTACAGAAATGGAGTTCACAGTGAAGAAAGGAGGGTTACTAGTGGGTACCGTGAGGGTTCAGATTGGGGCCAGTCCTTTTAATGTCTTTATAAGGACATTGCAGAGGGACTGGAAGGGAAAGTATGTCTCTTTGCAGATGACAAAGATCTGCAACAGGGTTGATACACAAGGTGGGGTGGAAAGGGATGAAAAGTGACTTGGCAAGGTTGGAGGAATGGTCAAATGTATGGCAGCTCAGATTCAATGCAAAGAAGTGCAAAGTAATGCACCTGGGAAACAAAAACCAGGGGTAGAGATACAATGGAGGTGAGACACTGACAACAACAAAATGGAAAGGGACCTGGGTAGCTATAGCAGACGACTCAAAGGTGGGCCAGTAATGTGAGAAGGCAGTAAGGAGGGTTGGGGATACTGGGATGCAGGGAGAGGCATCACCAGTCGAAAACAGGAAGTTGTTGGCCTCTCTGTACAGACAGTTGGTAAGACCACATCTGAGTACTGTGTACAGTTCTGGGAGACCCCATCTCTTCAAAGACATAGACAGGGTGGATGCTGTCCAGAGGAGGGCAACCAAAATGATGCAGGGTCTGCATCAGAAGACATATGAAGAAAGACTAAAGGAACTAAAGATGTATAGCCTCAAGGAAAGGAGTGAGAGGGGGGACATGATAGAAACTTTCAAATACCTCAAGAGAATCAACAAAGTCCAAGAAGGTAGCATCTTTCAGAAAAAGAGATGTGCAAAAACAAGAGGGCACAATTTGAAGATAGAGGGGGGATGGCTCAGAGGTAATGTGAGGAAGTATTTCTTCACAGAGATGGTTGTGGATACATGGAACAGCCTTCCTGAGGAGGTCGTAGAGTCAAAAACAGTGGGGGAATTCAAGAATGCATGGGACAGACATAAGGCAATTCTAGTGGGGGGTTAGGAGGAAGTAGGCTGTTGGTTAACTAGGATCTGCAGCTTATCCATTAGGTAGGGAAATGGGAGGACTAGGTGGGCCAAGTGGACCTTATCTGCCGTCAAATTCTATGTTTCTATCATCAAACATGACACTGCAAGCTTAGAACACTGCGGAAATAAGTGTATTAATGTTTCTAATGCTTTGCTGATAATGTAGCATCTTATATTGTTATAAATGTCTGCTTAAAAGTCCCAGTAGTCAATGGTTGATGACACCTTCTCAGTGTGGGACTTGAGGGTTTCTGAGAGATAAAATGAGTGACGAACCTCGTAATGTGTGACAGTTGAGAGGTATGCTACTCTCTGTCTAAGCTTGTGGTGCCCCACTTTCTGTTTCTCCTATTTCTTCCATCACCCTCCTTGAAGTAACATTTGAATTATCCAGTGAGGTCTGTGGTTGCCTCCTGGATAAAAGCAGGCCATCACCTAAGTATATGTTCTTATCCTTCCAGGTTGACCCATAGTCCCAATGTAGACATATCTCTTCTTCCTGCACCATTCCTTCTACCATTACTTGAAGGCCTTGGTGTGGAGCTCCCTCTCCTTCCACATATAGTGCAACACACACTCACCAATTTCATTTAAGCACATGGGAAACACAGGATCAACCAGATAGATGATTTACCTTTACCAAAAATGAAATTTACACACGGAGCTGACTGTGATTCACCTTTACATTTAAGGCCATGAAACACCCTTATCAAGTTGATGTATTTGCAGCCGTAGTGTCTCTGACCAGATTTTGTTTCTTATTGTTTCAGTCATTTATTTTTGAAGGGAAAACTTATCTGTAGTTCAATATATGGATGTTTCTATTGAGACCATGTATAGTGTTTCATCCCTAAGATTCTTTTTTATGTTCACTGTAGTCATGTCACTGAGGGTCATCGGGTTCAATTCCAGAGGCACCTAAATGTAAAAAAACTGTATAGTACACTGACATTCATTTCACTGTACATTTTTCTTATTTATTTAATTACAAAATATTTTTCTTCCTAACTTTTTTTCACTTCCATAGCAGTGCTGAAAGTCTTAGTTGTACCATGCCATGTGTATAGAAATGTTACATACAGGGAAATATCATATTTTGAAATGATACAGCTGGGTCATGCCTTTTTTATGGGAAGGGTTACTCATCTCATTTAAGGGGAGGGTGATTTGGTTTATCTTAGCCACTTATCTCAGTATTTAGTCAGAATCTGAGTCACCTTCCATAACCCTGGCTCATTTTAAAGAGCTTTTCTCCTGTGGGTTGCCTGTAAGAGAAAACATTTAAAAAAGGAAATTCTAAATTATGTTGTGATATGACATTTCATATGATTGCTGCTAAATACCTATTGTATATGACACTTTCTCTATGTAGTACTGAGGGTATTGTTGTGTTCTGTAGTGGCTAATAGGTTGTGGGGGTGGATGAGCTAAGACCCATTTCACTGTTCCCTTTTTGTTTTTCACAGTTTAATATTATGTGCTTACCTGGAGTTATTTGAATGGTGATGTGCTTTGCATTGGAGCTTGGCTGGTGGATGTCGGCATCCAAGGCAATGGTTTGTCTAGATGTTTGTTGAATTGTTATACTGGTTGTAGGTATAGGCAGGGAATCTTGTTGGACATTTTGTGTATCATACTGTTTGGGTTTCTGTGTGTCACTTACTGTATTTGAGATGTCCCTCTGTTGTGCTTCATTTAGGTGACTGTAGTTAATGCTTTTGATATTTTTATGTCCAGCGATCTGCATTATTTGGTTGGGTTCAATGCTATTGACATTTAGTTTTTGCACTAGGTGCTTGCGTGCACTGTGGTTTGTTAACTTTTTGTCAGTTTCTGTGTGTTACTGTTTTTGATCATATCTTGCACTGTTTTTGACAGCTTGTTGATGCCTATTGGTTAATTTTTAAACCATGTTCGACTGCACCTGTGGTTTGTAGTACTCGCATTAACTGCTAAGTAAAATGGACTGTTATCTGTCTATGCTTTCACTAGTCTGTTTTCTTTATATAGATTCTACAATGAAACTGGGCATCTTTCTGGCATTTTTGGTGTATTTTATGCTCGTGGCTTGATTTTTCTGTGGTCTTTCGAATTTTTGCCAGTTCTTGTTTTTGTAGTTCTCTCTGTTGTATATTCTAAGTATCTTTACTGTTGCTCATCTTTTTTTCTCTGTGATATCTCCCCATCTGAGGTTTCTCATTTCCTTGCAGTCTCTTAATCCAAAGTATAAGCTACACATTAGCCACACTGAGTTAAGATGCTGCAGTGAAAGGGACCCGTTGTTTTTCCTTTTTATATAGCTGTTCAGTCATTTCATCATTTAGTTAATCTGATGCATTACTACTGCAACCTTTCCCTTCTGCTTTTAGTAACTTATTTTTTGCCAGAAGGATCTGCCTGGTTTCTTCAAATTCCAACCCCACTGACACTGATGTATCATAATTACTAAGTTTCAGATTTCTTTTGATGCTCTGAAAAATGCATCTAAGAGTGACTGGCTCATAATGTTCTCCTTTTCTTTTTTTGACATTCATACAGTAACACAGAAACATAGAATTTGACGGCAGATAAGGATCGCTTGGCCCACCTAGTCTGCACATTTTCCTACCTAACAGATAAGCTGCAGATCCTAGTTAACCAACAGCTTAATTCCTCCTACCCCCCACTAGGACTGCCCTATGCCTGTCCCATGCATTCTTGAAGTCCCCCACTGTTCTTGACCCCGACCTCTTCAGGAAGGCTGTTCCATGCATCCACAACCTCTCAGTGAAAAAATACTTCCTCACATTATCTCTGAGCCATCCCCTTCTATCTTCAAATTGTGCCCCTTGTTCTTGCACATCTCTTTTCTGGAAGATGCTACCTCTTGGACTTTGTTAATTCCTTGAGGTACTTGAAAGTTTCTATCATGTCCCCTCTCCTCCCTTCTTTCCTCAAGGGTATACATATTAAGCTCCTTTAGTCTTTCTTCATATGTCTTCTGGTGCAGACCCTGCACCATTTTGGTTGCCCTCCTCTGGACAGCCTCCACTCTGTCTATGTCTTTGGGAGATGGGGTCTCCAGAACTGCACACAGTACTCCAGATGGGGTCTCACCAACTGTCTGTACAGAGGGATAACAACTTCTTGTTTTCTACTATTGATGCCTCTTCCTATACATCCCAGTATCCCCCAGCCTTCCTTACTGCCTTCTCACATTGCTTGCCCACCTTTAGGTCATCTGATATAATTACCCCCAGGTCCCTTTCTATTTTTACTGTTGTCAGTATCTCACCCCCATTGTGTACACTTCCCCAGGGTTTTGGTTTCCCATGTGCATTACCTTGCACTTCTTTGCATTGAATCTGAGCTGCCATACATTTGACCATTCCTCCAACCTTGCCAAGTCCCTTCTCATCCTTTCCACTCCATCTTGTGTATCAACCCTGTTGCAGATCTTTGTGTCATCTGCAAAGAAACATACTTTCCTTCCAGTTCCTCTGCAATGTCACTTATAAAGACATTAAAAGGACCGGTCCCAGATACTGAACCCTGTGGTACCCGCTAGTAACCCTCCTTTCGTCACTGTGTACTCCATTTACTACTACCCTTTGAGTCCTGTTGTCTAGCCAATTTTTTATTCAGGCTACCACCTTGGGACCCACTCCAAGGCTGGCTATCTTGTGTATTAATCTTTTGTGTGGGACTGTATCAAATGCCTTGCTAAAATCTAGGTAGACCATGTCCACAGCCCCTACCTGGTCTACTACTTTGGTAACCCAGTCAAAGAAATCTATTAGATTCGTCTGACACGACCTTCCCATCGTGAATCCATGCTGCCTTGGGTCCTGTGCCCCACTGGCCTCTAGGTACTCAACAATTCTTTCCTTCAGAAGTGATTCCATCATTTTCCCTACCACTGAGGTCAAACTAACTGGTCTGTAGTTCCCTGCCTCTGTCTTGCTCCCACTTTGTGAAGAGGAATCACATCTGCCCTCCTCCAGTCCTCGGTACCACCCCATCCTCCCATGATTTGTTAAACAGAGTAGTCAGCGGTGTCACTAGTTCTACCTTAGTTCTTTTAGAATTCTTGAGTGAACCCCATCAGACCCCATTGCTTTGTCCACCTTCAATTTTATTAGTTCTTTCAGAACCCTTTCTTCTGTAAATGGACTGTTATTGAGCCCTGTCTTCAGAGTGTTTCTCTTGTTTGGTTTAGGTACCTCCCCCTCCTCTTCCATTGTGAATACTAAGCTGCAATATTTGTTCAGTATCCCTGCTTTTTCACTGTCATCCTCTACCCACATTCCCTCCCCTTTATTAAGCTTCAGTATCCCTCCTTTGGTCTTTCTTCACTCCCTAATGTACCTATAAAAGGTCTTATCCCCCTTCTTAACAAAATTGGCTATCCTTTCCTCGGTTTGGGCCTTTGCTATTCTGACTGCCTTCCCAGCCTCTTTCTGCTTTAACTGATAAAGTTCTCTGCCCTGCTCCTTCTGTGTTTCCTTATATTTCCTGAATGCTGTCCTTTTCTCCTTAACCTTCCCTGCCACCTCTTTTGAGAACCATAACGGTTTCTTCCTTCGTTGTGTTTTATTGATTTGTTTTACACAAAGGCTTGTTGCTTCTGTGATGGCTGTTTTGATCACTCCCCACTGTTCCTCCACCCCTCCTTCTTGCCTGTTTGCTAGTGCTTTTCTGAGGGGCACTCTCATTTTCCCAAAGTCAGCCCTCCTAAAGTCCAGTACTCTTGCTTTTGTATGGCATGATTGTATGGCTGTGTTTATCGTGAACCACACTGTTTGGTGGTCGCTTGTTCCCAGATGGCTACCTAAGTACATAGGTATTTATTTAATATGTTTGCAGGTATGTCATGCAGACCACAACTGTCAGAGTAGCTGGTTGCAATGTAGTTTTTCATTAGCTTTACATATACATTATTCTGCAGTCTGTGTTTTGGTTGTTATTGGAATGTATACATTTATTTATGGTTGTGTTTATAGTCTCTGTGTCCATGGTTTGTAATGGTATTCTGACATTTGCTGTGGTATTATCGGAAAGTTCTCCTACCACTGTGGCTCCTGATTCTGTGTTTGTCACTGTATGCTTCTCCATGCCTCGTGGGTGCTCATCAGATCATCCATCTCGAGGTCGAAGCTGAGGTCCATTTTTTTTTATTTTCACTTAATTTCATTTTAATTTATACAAAATTACTAGTGGAGTGGTTTTTCAAGCAATTTTTTTTTATTTTAGGGAAGATCAGGTACTGTGACAAGGAGCCAGAAACTGAGTCGTACTTGAAAGCCATTTAGTTTGACAACTGTGTGCACGACTGGAGGGTTCACTTCTGAGTTTGTGAAGCCCTATTCTCAAGTGAGTGCGTGAGTGTGATGACAAATCTAAGTTTCAATATATCAGTTATGATGAATCTAAGTTATGATATATTGATATATTAAAACTTAGATGCAGGGAGGGAAAAATATCAGCTGTCATTAATATACATGTATATCTATAATGGGTGAGTATTTTTAATGCTCAGATAACAGCGTTCTAAAAGTGCATTACAACCACCCAGTTATAATTATGTCATTCAACTGTGTGGCTGTAATCACTCCCTGTAAATCAAGCTTATGGTGCTTGTGACCTCTCCGCTCAATGGCGGGGCAAGTCAGAAATCCCATATTTATTAAAAATGCACATCAGTAATTACAAAAAAACAAGACATGGGTGTATGTAAATCAAAATTTAACACAGACCCTTGGAGTAGGATGTTTTTATACATCCCTTGAACTTTGTTGTCAGGGTTTATGTAGCATGACACACCTCAGGTGTGTACAAAATTCTGGTCACACACATCTACCCATGTATTGGGCTGGCAGTATAGCCTATAGGTTAGAGTAACTAGCTGTGAATGAGTTTGGTACATCCAGCAGACCAGACCTTGGTTTGAATCTCACAGCCTCCACTTGCATACTGTGTAACACTGAGCAAGTCATTTAGCCACCCAGTGCTCCCAGGTCGCCCCTGAAAACAGGCACTTGTGCCTAGTGGGTCTTACCTAGTTACCAAAGACTGAAATAAAAATATAGATACTGTATATTTACAAGTCATTTACACAGAATAGCCCAGCTAAGATGCAAAATCCCCATGTTCTGTGGAGTTCTGCCAGTGCCTACCAGGTGTTGCAGCAAAGAAGTCTGAAGCACAAGGGAGCTCCAATGACTGGCTTATGGTTGCAAAGTGAGATTGTGGCTGTGGTGGGATGTGAACTGGGGATCTCCTGCTTTACACAGTTCTGTTCTCTGATCTCCTGACCAGTCAGCCTTCCCTATGACATTAACGCCCAATCTGGCAATGGGCAACTTGGAGGAATGGTGTCAGGTTTGCTGGCCAAGGCACCTAGCTTCACCTGAGCTCTTTTCTTCTAGGTTGCTTGAAAGGACAGAGCAAAGAACCTTACCAGAGCAAGGGAAAGGATTAAGGCTTCTTTTGGCTAGGCAGATTTACTGTGTGTTGTTATTTTTATTTTGTACTCACACGGATTGTTACTGTTTGTTGCTAACATTTTATTGCTTTATTTTTCTCTGATTCAAATTGATGTTGCTGAGTATACCTTCTGCTGCATTATTACAGGGTGTGCCTACAGGTGTGTGCTAACAGATTATTGCTGTAATCTTCTGATTCAAATTGTTTTTTGCAAGGTAATTCTTCTGTTACTGCTTTATTTTTCTCTGCAGCAAAGTGTTTCTTACAGGGTATATCTTCTGTGAAATTATTACAGGTGGTGCTTTACAGGTTTTACAGTTTTATCTATCATTAAGATAAGCTTTCAGGGCTACTGCATTTTGTTGCTGGCTGATTGTTTCTGCTCTTACCTCCTTATTTCTTTTGTCTGTGGTTCTTCTTTTTCAGCAGAGGAAGGCCCAGCCACCCACCCCCATCCCCAACCACCCCACACTACACTCCTTTTATAGGGCAGCACAGTCATGACATTTCCTGTAGCAAAGCAGGAAGGGGCGGATCAGAGGGGTATCCACACAGTGACCTCATTTACAGGGGCACTAATAATTTAACTTGTTATAACAAGTTATACATAAACAAACAAACAAAACACAAAATCAAACTTTTGCTTTCATTTTCTTCCTTCTATTTACTCTGACCGGGTTATAAACCCAGCAACTTATCTGGAATGGATATCATTAACTGCAGGTACTGCGGAACACTTTTCAGAAGAGCAGTTTTACAGGATTTAGGGCACTGTCCTACATGCTGGGCCATTGGAGATCTAAGGGCTCAGCTCCAGGCAGCATGGGCAGAGATTGGGCACCTCAAATTGCATATTCCAGAGGAAATATATTATAAGAACCACCCCCCATTTCCCCAACATCCAACAGAAGCACCTCAACTGCAGAGGGTTGTTGGTCTGGGAGGTTGGCAGGTGGTTAGGAGGGGAAAATTGGATGCCCCATCACTCAGTGCTCTCCAACATATTACCTCCACAAAGCATATAAAAACTACAAACAGGTATCTGCCTCTATCTCTGAAATCAAACAAAGGGGCAGAGGACATTGCAGAGCAGGACACTGCAGCACAGGAGCTAGCACAACAAAACTCACCCAAAACAGGAACTAAAACAAAAAAAGCAAAAAGTAAATCCAAAAAACTTCTGATCATAGGTGACTCCATGATTCGGGGAGTTGATATCTATCTCCAGCCAGGGGTAATGGTCAGATGTCTCCCAGGTACATCCACGTGGAGAGACATTGACTGCATTGCTAAAATTGTTCAGGAAGCAGGAGAAAACATGGATGTCCTGGTACACATAGGGACTAATGATCTCACCAGCAAGTCAGTTGTGGAGACCAAGGAACACCTGACCAGGCTGGGTGACAAACTATCATCCATTTCGTCTGGCATCTCCTTCTCTGAGATCCTGCCAGTCTGGGAGAGGGGGGCAGATGGACGGAATGTCAGAGAGGGGGAGATAGGGGAGCTAAACATGTGGCTCAAGGGCTGCTGCCAGGAAAAAGGACACAAATTTGTAGGGAACTGGCAACAGTTTTGGGAGCGAAAGTTCTTTAAATTTGATGGACTGCATCTGACTAAGGACGGAGTTAGTGCATTGGGGCAGAAGTTTGATGTCTTTGTAGAATATTTAAACTAGCAAATGGGGAGAGGGGTGCAGCATCCCCATACGTCGAGTGGGAAGAACACCCTTCCCCCCCTCAGCTAGTGGTCAAACAGGAGTTCAGCATGTTTGTAGTTCATTTGCATCACCAGGTAAGGAAAAAGGTCTGACTCCCCATACAATGCATAGGGGAAATGCCAGACCTTGCCCAACAACTAGCACACTGAAATCTGGCCAATGAAAAATCATGTACACAAATGCTCGCAGTCTAGGAAACAAGATCCCAGACCTGCAGGCAATAATGACAGAGGCTAAACTGGACATAATAGCAATTAGCGAGATGTGGTTTACCAGTAATCACACTTGGGAACTTCAGTACCTGGCATGTTACTGTTCCAAAGAGACAGGTGCAAAAGACAGGGGGGGGGGTGGGTGGCCCTGTGTCAATGAAAATATCAAAGCTACAGAAATTCAGAATACACGTAAGGAGCCAGAAGAACTGTGGGTCACCCTGGAAACAGGAAATGGGACAGCCATACGAACTGGGGTTGTCTACAGGCCTCCAGACCAGGGGAAGGACATAGCCACATTACTGTGAGAAGATATACAAAACATGACAGCTAAAGGGGAGGTTCTGATAATGGGAGACTTCAACGTGCCAGATACAGATTGGTCAATACCAGCAGGAACATCTGCCAGAACTAGACACATGGTGGATTCCCTGCAGGGGAAGGGCCTCAAACAACTAGTACAACAACCCACAAGAGACAGGACTGTCCTAGATCTAGTACTGACTAATGGGGAAAGGATCACAGATCTCCAGGTAGAAGGTCAACTGGGGGCCAGTGACCATCACATGGTATGGTTCACTTTGGCCACTAGAACTAAATCATCCCAATCCAAAGCAAAAATATGGGACTTCAGAGGAGCTGACTTTGATAAGATGGTCAACAGAGTTAGGCTAGCCCTGGCAAAAAGAAATACAGGAGGGGGTACAGGCAAAGTGGGCAAGCATTAAGGATGCAATACTTGAAGCAACATCCCATTGTGTTAGAGAGAAAAGGAAGTGCAAAAGAAGAAGGAAACCACTTTGGTTCTCAAAAACTGTAGCAGAAAAGGTCAGAGCCAAAAGGCTGGCCTTCAGGAAATATAAGGGAACACAGTGAGATGAAGATAGGAAGGCATACCAATCTTCCCTAAGGGAAGCAGGGAGGGCAGTAAGGCAGGCAAAGGCCCAAACTGAGGAAACACTAGCACGAACAGTAAAAGAAGTTGATAAGATTTTCTATAGATACATAAGTAAAAGGAGAAAGTCCAAAGGGGGTATTGCTAAGATCAAAGGGGATAAGGGGGCATGTGAGGAAGAGGACCATGTAAAAGCATCTATCCTAAATAGATACTTCAGATCAGCATTTACTGAAGAGAAGGTAGGGCAGGGCCCAAAGCTCAGCACCATAGACACAGCGGGAGGGAGGTGTGCACTAGTCCCTTCACAAAAAAAAAGGGTCCTACAAGAGCTCGATAAGCTCAGGGTGGACAAGGCAATGGGACCTGATGGCATACATCCCAGGGTATTAAAGGAGCTAAGGGTGGAACTAGCAGAGCTATTATCAGAACTGTTTAGTGAGTCTCTGAGAACAGGAGAGGTCCCAGAAGACTAGAGAAGGGTTCATGTGATCCCGCTCCACAAGAGTGGTAGCAGGGAGAAGGCAGGGAACTACAGACCAGTCAGTCTTACCTCATTAGTGGGCAAGATTATGGAGGCATTCCTTAAGGAAAGGATAGTGCAACACCTGGAATTCATAAGAGCACAGGATCCAAGACAGCATGAGTTTACAAAAAGAAGGTCCTGTCAAACTAATCTCATAGATTTCTTTGACTGGGCAACCAGAGTGATGGACCAAGGGGGAGCAGTTGATGTCGCCTACCTTGACTTCAGCAAAGCTTTCGATACTGTTTCACATAGAAGATTGATTAATAAGCTGGGTAGGCTCGGGGTGGGTCAGACGTTGGTCAGCTGGGTGGCAAAGTGGTTGATGGGCAGAAAACAGAGAGCGGTGGTAAACGGTATACAGTCAGAAGAGATGCAAGTCACAAGTGGGGTACCTCAGGGATCAGTCCTGGGGCCAGTCCTCTTCAATATCTTCATCAGTGACATTGCAGATGGACTGGAGGGTAAGGTTTGTCTGTTTGCAGATGACACCAAGATCTGCAACAGAGTAGATGATCCAGATGGGTGGGCAGAATCAGAAGAGATCTGGATAAACTAGCAAAATGGTCGAAAGAGTGGTAACTGGGGTTTAATACAAAGAAGTGCAAGATCATGCACATAGGGAAGAGAAACCCTGAAGCCACCTGTAGGCTGGGAGGGGAGTTGCTGGCAGTCACAAGGGAAGAAAGAGACTTGGGCATCATCATCACCGATGACCTGAAATCATCCAAGCAGACCACTAAAGCAGTAGGTAAGGTTAGGGGGATGTTGGGGTGTATTAGTAGGGGTATCACAAGTGGAAGAGGGAGGTAATAATCCCTCTTTACAAGACACTGGTTAGGCTCCATCTGGAGTACTGTGTGCAGTACTGAAGACCACACCTTCACAAGGACATTAACCAAATTGAGGCAGTCCAGAGAAGGACAACCAGAATGGTGCAGGGACTGCATCAGAAAACATATGAGGACAGATTAATGGAGCTCAATATGTATACCCTAGAGCAACAGTTCTCAAACTTTATCATAGTGAGCCTCCCCTAAGCCATGGAAATGATCTTGAGCCTCCCCCAAAATACTGAAATACATTTGGAGCTCCCCATAGAAAAATAGCCTACTTTTCACAGTACATCAGGAATAAACTGAAACCTCTTTGCATAGCTGGCTCTCATGTTATTAAGTTTATTGTACCCCCCAAACAGGATAACCTACTTGCTCCAATATTTTGACTCTCAAACCATTGTTACCCTTACTGCCATGCCTTCATGGGTCAGGCTGCTTTTTCTGTTTCCCCTCTAACTGGAATTACCTTCCTGCTGACCTCGGCCTCTCCCCCTGCTCTTAAGCAACTTCTCAGGGATCATTTTGCTCCCTCCTGCTCTTATTCCTAGTACCTGTATGGTTAACTCTTGTATGTGGACAATTCTGCTGCCAGTCTAATTGATCAATTGTTCCTCACATTGTTAGTTTATTGTTCTTAATTTATTTGTACTTTTATTCATTTTGTACTGCTTGAGTATTTTGCAGTTACATTTTGAATTATATTCTCTCACTACCCTTCCATGGGTACACCTGAAATAAGCCATGGCTCAGTATACAGTACCTTCCCTGGTCACGGACTTGTGAATAAATACATAAATCCACCTACTATTATCCTCCTTCAGTTTGCCTTATCCATTCACACAAAATCTATAAAGTTCAAAAGTGATGTATAACACTTTTTCAAGACTTGCTTGAGCCTCCCCTGAAACAGGTTGGGGCCTCCCCAGGGAGGCTGGCCTCACCATTTGAGAACCCCTGCCCTAGAGCAAAGGAGGAAGAGAGGTGATATCATCGAAACATTCAAACACCTTAAGGGCATTAACAAGGTGAAAGAGTCTAACATGTTTCAATATAAGAAAAATAGCAGGACAAGAGGACACAGCAGGAGATTAGAGGGAGGCCGATTAAGGGGTACTGTGAGGAAGTTTTTTTTTCACAGAAAGGGTGGTGGATGCATGGAACGGCCTACCTCAGGAAGTGGTGGATGTTAATACAGTGCAGGGCTTCAAACAGGCATGGGATAGGCATAAGGGAATGATACAGATGAGCATGAATAGATAGGCCATTGACAGAGTGAAGGCCGATGGCACATTCATAAGGTAGAAAAAGATACGGACAGACTGGATGGGCCTTGCGGTCCTTATCTGCCATCAGTTTCTATGTTTCTATGTTTCTATTGCTGTTTCTCTGCGTTACTGCCCACCCAGTCCCTCAGCCTGGGGCATACCCCCATGGTGGTCCACTCAGCCCCAACCACTGCTAACCTCCACCATTTCTTCAGACGGAGTTCATGATGTGGGGCAAAAGAGAACCACTGACTGTCATCCCAATGTTGTTTTTTTTCCACATTCTGTTTCCGTACCCTGCCCAGGACAGGCTGTGCTCCCGTTCACCTCTGCCCCTGCTGATCCCCCATCATCCAGCATCTCCCCGGGTCTTACCTGAGGCTGCAGTACCCTCATGGATTACCCTTTGTGGCAGGGTCAGGAAAGGAGTGCCCTCCACCCCCGCAAAGCACAATCCAGTTCCAGTCCAGGGTCCTGGTGATGCGGTGGGTGAAAGCCTGTAGGCAGGCTTCATGAACACCTGGCCTGACACTTTTTTCCACCATTTTTAGCCCGTTTCCCATGCTGGGACATGCATGTCGGCATGCGTGTGTGGAGGCATGTGTACACTGCGGAGTCCCGCAGCACCTTCCTGCAACTGCCCTCCTCAACCCACACTGCCACCAGGCTTCTACCTGGTGGCAGTCATTTGACATTGCATGCAGTTTTCCTCCCTGCAAGAGGAGAGCAGCCCTGCGGGTGTTCAATCCTCTCCTTTCCTGGCCGACAGCCAGCAACCCGTGCTCATTATCAAACATGGGTCGCCAGTGTGGCAGGAAGTAAGGTACTAAAGTGTCTCAGCACTCTACGCCACTAGGCCAGCTACGCCCCAATGTGTTTTTTACACATTTTCCCCCTTTCCATGTTCTCCCACCTCCCAGATGAGCAATCCACATGTGCACAGTATCCCTGCAGGAAGGAAGCTCAAAGGATAAAAACCCTTTGGGTGGGTTGGCAGCACTCTGTGCTACTACTGATGCCCCATGAACATCAAATACAGTGCTTCAGAAAAGAGAGTACTGGGTTACATTTCTAATTTTATTGCTGCAATGGTACTACTGACACATTAACTTGTATTCTATTTGAATCCTTGTCTTCTCTGCAACTACTCTGCTTGTTGTTCTGATACATCCATTTTATTTGCTCTACTCTGAGTGCAGCCTAATACTGACTGGTATCACTCTTTCACTCACTTTAGGTGAGACTACCCCCATATAGTCAGTTTTAGTTTATTATTGTGTTGTCTCTGTGTCCGATGATACTTTACAAAATCAATAAAGATCAACTATAAAAAAAACTCAGAAAAAGGTACGGCTGAGTGGTTTTTAATATTTTCACTCACCAAAAGTGCTAGTGCAGTTTAAAAAAAAAAATCTTGTTCAGCAGCCTTACACACACCAGCAAGCAACGGTTGCTTCTAAGTATTCACCATATCAACATACCCTTTGTCTTCTTCAAGGGGCCAGCAAGCTCAGTGGCCCTCGGCAGGGGTCACTCGGGTGCCAATAACCCATTGCTGGCCCTCTCGTAATTGAGGTGCACTGCTGTCGCCAGCTACCTTGTTTGTGAGCAAAAGCATTTTGGTTTACTTACAATCTATTATACTGCATTAAACAGTTTCAGACTAAGTTTGCATGGTTCTAGGCTGACATCTTCTGTTGCTACAAATCCCAGAATCCCATGCAGCTGACATCAGAACAGTAGGCAGCTGGGGGGAGTCAGTAGTCTGCAGTGCATATTAAAGCATTTATATTCTCTGTTCAGATGTTTCTGGGTCTGCATTTCTGCAGTGGCTTGGTACATTCCTCTGTGACTGTACATAGCCCAGGGAGGGCAGTGGGACCAGCAAACAAAAGATCAGAGCTTATATAAACTCTAATATACACTGCAGTGCTGGCTATCGACTCTCCCACTGCTGCCTACTGCTCTGATGTCAGCTGCAGGGGATTCTGGGATTTGTATTAACAGAAGATGTCAGCCTACAACTAAGTAAAATTAGTCTGATACAATCTACGAGGATCTATAGGATAATGGTGATCGTAGAATGGTGATCGCCGTTAGGGCGAATGTACATCATCGAAAATCCATTTTGCCGATGTACGCTCCTGGCGCATGGCAAAAGGGCACCAGGAACTTGATTTTCTTTATTTATGCAGGGGCTTTGCCCCGCAGCCCCTACTAAAGATTCTCAACTCCAGAGGGTGTTTGTCGGGGAGGGGAATTCAAAACGAAATTTCAGCCGGCACAAAAATCCCAACACGCACAGCACCGAACCCGGCACCCTCCCAACCATAGCCTGCCATGAACCCACAACACCACACGGCCAGCTCAGCAACCCACTGTCGCGCTACACCTTACAAACCTTCCTTCTCCTTCTACCCATCGCACAGTATGCTCGCTTCCCCCCTGCACACTTGTATACATATAGTGACAGGATGTCGCTTACCCACATTCGCCCCCCTGTGCACTAGCACTGAGAACAGGTGTCGCCATTGAGTCACCCTTTTTGTAAGCGCTCAATAGCGGTCACACTTCTCAAGGGATCCCAATCTGCTTATACTACAGTAAACAGTAAGTAAACCAATATGTTTTTGCACACAACATGCACGTTGGGACCAGCCTCACATTTGAGTGCGAGGCCCTTTGTGCTGACCGTTCCCCTTTAAAGTGCATGAGAATTCAAACTAGCATACATTAATTAAAATAGTGGGCGCAAAAAATGGCAACAAAGGTACGATATAACAAGTACAACAATGGCAAAGCTTCAAGACCATTGAGACAATAAATAGACTTGTTTTGCTTTTATCTGTAAAAGGGTAAGCTGTTATTCAGCATTGTGGATTATCTGGAATATCTGCTCTAATGTTATGAGTTTATAATGCGAGATAGCACCGTCATTATGTGGGTCAGCAATTTTCCTTGTGGGGCAGAGCTATCCTGAGTGGTAAAATGAGGGTTGTCTCTTGTCATCATGTGGGACAGTTGAGCAGTCTGGCAGTACATGCCCAGACGTTGCTCATGTTAATCATTACCCATACCTCACCACAACTCCTCATGCAAATGAGCATCACTGGCCCTCAACATGGTGGTGGTGGTGGGGGGATACACAAAATGTTGGACACATACAGAAGTAAGTTTAGAAGGCAAGTTATGAGTTTATAGTGAGAGCTAACGCCATCATTATGTGGGTCAGCAGCTTTTCCATGTGGAGCAGAGCTGTTCTGGTGTTTATAACATTTGTTGTTGGTTGATCATCATAAATTAATACGAATTTCTGCTTTAAAGTCTCAGTTAAGGGTGGTTTTTCAGTTTCCTGCAAAACAGTGACAGTGGGTATCAGCAGGACTCAAATTTCCTAACAGAACTTACATTTTAGGACTGTGCATTCTCTATTACGAAAGAGATTTGCATGAGAACAGCCTTTTCATTAGTGCTCAGATAGTATTCCACCAAGTCAAATACCATCAGATAGTGGGCATAATGTCAGATTTCAGATACCAATGAATAGTGATGACATCCAAGAATGAAGAAGAAAAAAGTTGCATTTATATAGCACTTTTCATACACATTGTATACCAATGTGCTTTACAAGCAATGGGACTGGTAGTGAAGTGACTGTAAACATCTAGTGATAGCCAGCTTGCAGATCAACATCCAGATACAGCCTCGGACAGTTGCGTGAACTGGTCTTATGGTAAGGTAAATGTGGTCAGGACACCAAGGAAAATTCCCTACAATCATGGAAAGTGTCTTGGGTTATTTTATTTCTACCTGGACACCCAGCAGGACAGCACCAGAGATACGTAGAAGTGACCTCAGTTTAATGTCTCATCTGAAAGATGGCACACTCTGACAGTACAGCACCCCCCCCCAGTACTGCACTCAGGTGCAAGGACTTATGATATGAGCCCAATCTCTGTGTGGGACTAG
Source organism: Neoceratodus forsteri (assembly GCA_016271365.2). Classification (NCBI taxonomy): domain Eukaryota; kingdom Metazoa; phylum Chordata; order Ceratodontiformes; family Ceratodontidae; genus Neoceratodus; species Neoceratodus forsteri. The sequence goes on from JADMNL010000027.1 coordinate 42,757,526, forward strand.
AACCAATGATCATCTGGCCCAGAGGTGGATGTGCTACCAACCGAGCCATGCTGACACAGAGAAGCTGGGATCCCATCCATGGATCCGATGGATCTGATCAGAGTACTCAGATCCATTTGATCTGAATGTCAAATCCAAGGATCCAACCTTGGATCCAAGGATCTGACCTCAGATCAGAGAGTCTAACCTCAGAATCCATATCAAAATTTGATTGGATAAATATTGGATCCGGAGATGGATACTAGCACTATCCTCCATTAGAGGACTGATAGATCCTCAGATATGCTCTCTAAGTACCACTCTTCATCCCTAAAGCCTTCTTCTGTCCCTGATGCATTTCCAGTCATGGAGTCATAATCCTCTGTGAAGTGACACTGGACTCAGCTCCATGGCAACAAGTTGTTAGAGGTGGGCATACCAGGAATTTTTCACCTAGAGCCAAGCCAGAGCCGAGCAAAGGGTATGGCTTGACTGTATGAGCCAAAGCACGAGCCAAGACATGACTGATGCAAGCTGTTCTCTGTGATACTGGCAGTGTCCCTCATGAGTTGCACGAGAGGAGCTGAAAGTCCTTCTCCCCCGGCCCGCCCCACTGTACTCGCTTCTCAGGTTGACAAAAATGCCTACTTTTTTTCATAACTGGCTTAGACTGACCTTGACTCTCAATTGCAATTGCTCATAATGATCACGCAGAGCCAGAGCCTGGCACTGGCTGGAGTTTTCCTGGGTTTGCTCTTTCTATAGATTATGATGTCAAAAGCAGATGATACCGACTACACAACAGGAATAAGCAAGGTGAACAGATGAAAGTCTTAGTGGGAAAAATACTGTTTTTAACAACATTTTCAGTAATAAAAAAATGGAACATACTGAAATTCAAATCTGGGGTGAAATCTGTGTTTATTATACTGATGGCAACTGTGAATTTTGTATTGGCAACTGGAAAATCTCTTTCAACTGCTCAGCAGCAGCTTCTGAATGTGAAACAGAGGGTTTGTGACAATGAGAGGAGTCCCAAGAGGATTAAAGGAATGTCCCAAGATTATTGCGCGAAATAAATTGGGCTTTTTTAAACCCATATTTGCATACCTTAGTACATCCGGGCGGATTCTCAAGGGGCAGGAATGACGATTTGAGTTTAATTAAAAATCTTTGATGCAAGGTGACTTGCATCAAAGCTTGCATCAATTCCGATTCTACAATGCACTGTGTGTCAAACCTGGGACCACTAGCGCCAAAGTGGCATGCACTATGCTTGCGGCAAAAACCTGGGTGCACTATGTTACAATGGGGCTTGCATCACAAATATGGTGCAACGTCCCCTTTGATGGGATTCTCTAAGGTGGAAGCCCTGACACTGCGCTGATGATGGCGGGCACCCATTAGACCAGGGAGGAGCTGCTCTTATCTGACAGTGTCATACAGAATGGAAAGAGTATTTCACAGACAGGGATGTCACTACAGTCCACAGACCCCTGTGGGATATTTTGGGAGCTGCGCATGCCATTATCAGGGCCATTTCAGCCGCCGTTTTGCTTGACTCAGGTCTTGCCCCATGCAGTGTTTTTTGCCTCAGCTTGCATCAGTTTTCACCCACTGCATCGTTGGTTTGATGCAGCTTGCGTCAGTTCCGGCTCCATGTCTCCCTACTCAGTTTTATCCCACTTTGGGGCATTCCTGCCCCTGCATCATCTTTGTACCTCAGCATGGGCATTCCCCCCCCCCACATGATCTTAGTGGCTCACTTGGAGGCATTCTTGCCACATACTGTTGCATCTTGGCTTGTGGCGTTACCCCCTTATGCATCATATTTGTGACGCAGCGGACCTCCTGCGTCAGTGTAGGAGACTTTGCCTCAGAGACTGCTGTTCTTTTAGAATATGGTGCATAGTAGTTGGCACACCTCACTTTGCTACAAGGTGGGTGTTCGATGCATCTTGCATTGGTCTGAGGGCCTTTTGAGAATCTAACCCCCTGAGTCCATCAATCAAGAATCCTGAGTTTATAACCCAGTGCCATTTGGGAGGAAAGGGATCATAAATTGGCCCGAGATGATGGCCAGTCAATCCCTTCCACGAAGTTAAGATGGTTTGTGATGTCTAACCAGGGATAGCATGGGAACTGCTGCTATAAACTGAATGGAGCTATTTTTAAACTATGAATTCTATATCTTGCCATGGCATTACATATACATGAACACCTGCTGCAGCAAGATATAGAATTCATAGTTTAAAAATAGCTCCATTCAGTTTAATGAGCATCAAGGTCACATTTGGAATTGAGCCGGGTCGCACCTGGAATAGAGTCGTGGCTCAGTGTGCCTCTCCCAGTTACCAACTTTTAAATAAAAATAAATAAAAAATGTCCCACGCAGCATCCCCGGTTCGACGTCACAAAACTTCTTAGCGTGGGGAAGGGGCCAGCACACCAAGAAGTGGAAGGGATCAGCTGGCCATCATCTCAGTCCAATTTATGATCCTTCCCTCCCAAATGGCATTGGGTTATAAATTTGGGGTTGTTGCTTGATGGACTCAGAATGTACTACGGTTGGCGCATACAGGCTTAAAAAAAGCCCAGTTTTTTTTTCACGCAGTAATCTTAGAACATTCCTTTAAATATGTGTCTGTACTTTTTAATTGCCACCCTGTACTGGATCAGATGTACAGATCTGTTTAAAAGGTGATGTGTGGGAACATCCAATTGTCCAGTGGGTAGTACTATACAAGCCCACGCTGAAGACCTGATTTCAGATGCAAACTCAGGAAGATGATTGGGGCAGCCTGGGAGCCGGGGCACTCCCAGTTGGGGAGGGATGGTGATGGGTTCCACTGTGCCAGAGACCCCAGCACTGAGGCTGGGAGATTGCCTCTTCATAGGGGTATGCTGGTTGTGTGCGAGAGCTTACGGAGCACTGGGCTTATGGAGCATTATCTGATGTCAGGAAGGGGTTAAAGGAGGAAAGAATAAAAACACCATGCTGGCAGGATGATGCTTGATCCTGGCATAAGCCCGCACCACCAACAGGGTCCTGGCTCCAATTTGGATGAGGACACTGGGGCAGAAGGGGAATGGCCCCACCATGGGAGGCAATCTGTGGGGAAGGGGGGAACCAGAGTCAGATAAGTGCCAGGGGTGGTGGGTGAGGCTTGAAGGTCTGGAAGCCAAAGAGGGCCAGTGGACAGAAGGAAGCATTAGTTTTTTATATATATATATATATATATATATATATATATATACACACACACACACATACAAACACACATATATTATGGTAGTACTGTAGTGCTACCATAGTTAGGGTTGAGTAGCACTTTAAGATTAAAGGGTGAAATTTTGCACCTTTAATAACTTTGCCACCATTCAACGGTTTGCCTGAAATTTGAGTAGCCATGGTTGAGCATGAGTAGATCTTGGGATCTGCCAACTTTTGTATTGGTCGATATATGGCATGGAATTATTAGCGAATTCTAATGCGCAATTATTGTTTAGAATTCTTTTGCTCACGCCTTACAGGTCGCATGGTTTTGTGCAACTGGTTGAAAACTTCAGGAAACATGCAGCCAGGGTCCCTGATGTGCCTTTTGAAGATTTCGTGAAAAAATATTGAACAGTTCAAAAGTTATTTAAAAAACAAGTTCCCATTATAAGTCAATGGGAAAAGTTAACAAAAAGTTCGAAAGTGTCGCAAATGCACTTTTTAGTGTCGCAAATGGCCCTAGTAGTGTCGCAAATCTGCCATTTTATTTTCAGTTACTGATCAGAAAAATTATTGGTGTTTAAAATTGGGACCCTCTAAGGACACAATTATTCCTGTGTTCACCTAGTCGGACCCTGAGGATGCTAGCCATGTCTTTATTTTGGGGTTAAACACCCCAGAAATATGTTTTTCAAATTTCTGGAAACAGTAGTATCACAAAGTAGTGTCACACTTGTGACACTTTCGCAAATTTTTGCGAAAGGTGTCACAAATTACGACACTACTTTTCCAGACTAATAGCCAAAATGACAGGAGTTCTTGCCACCCTGCTGCAAAGAATGGGTTGGTCTTTTGGGCTGAAATTTGGAGGGAAGAAAGCCAACATCTCACAGATGTGCCTTTTGGTGGTTTGGTGAAAAAATATTGCACTGATGCCAAGTTACGGTACTCCAAAGTTGACATTTTTCCCATAGACTAACATGGTGGTGTACGCCATGCCTTTCGGGGCTCGTATCTCGAAAACGGTGCGAGATGCGGAATTTTCATCATGACAATGCATAGCCCTATATTCAGTGAAAACCTAGCCAGGAAACTCATGAATCATGTGAAATTTCAATTTTTTTTTCTACGTCACACGGTTCCTGAGATATAAGCAATTTAGTATTCCAACAGCTCATTTTCTGCTCTGGGGCCCATTATTATGCATACATTCTTTGTATACACTGTGTTTCTCTATGCAGCTGTTGGGCAAAAACAGGGTGTGCACTTCCGTTACGGTAACAGTTAGCGTTTCCACTTGCTTTTCCATACCCGTTTGTGTTACCGTGTATGCCTCCGTGTGCGTTACCCTCTGCGTTCTCGTTTGCGCCTACGGTTGCATTACTGTTACCATTTGTGTTTCCACTACTGTTTCTCTTTGCATTTCAGTTTGCGTTTCCAGCACCCCTTTCGTTTGCGTTTGTGTTTCTCTTTCGGTTTGCATCTTCGTAACTGTTACCATTTGCATTTCCAGTTGCGTTACTCTGCCTTTACGCATTACGGTTTGCCTTTCCATATGCACTTCCATTTGCTTTTGCATTTCTGTTTCCTTTGGCATTATTGTTGCTGTTACCGTTACCATTTGCGTATATAACTGCGGTAACGTGACCGTATGTGTTATGGTTTGCGTTTCCATATGTGCTTCCATTCCCGTTTCCGTTTCTGTTTCCTTTGACATTATTGTTCATGTTAACTTTACCATTTGCATTTACAATTACGGTACCGTGACCGTGCACATTACGGTTTGCATTTCCGTGTGCGCTTGCATTCGCATTTCCGTTTTGGTTCCCTTTGGTGTTATTTATGCTGCTAATGTTACCATTTGTGTTTCCAATTCCCATACCATGACTGTGTGCATCACGGTTTGCGTTTCCTTACATGGTTGCGTCTCCCTTTTGCGTCACTGTTTGGTTTGGCGTCTCTTTGTGCTTGCATTTCTATTAACGTTTGCTTTACCATTTATGTTTCTGTCACCATGTGCGCAACCATTAGCGCTTGTGTTTCCTTTGCACTTACTGTTACTATGTCAGAAAACATCACATGGTGGGAGCACGGGGCCCAAATGGCCCTGCGCTCTCACCACCACATTCCATTCACTACTTCTACTGCACATTCTCAAAAAGAAGGGGAAATTAGAGGCAAAGCACTCCATTTAATGCATCAGTTAGGGTTGTTCCACAGCAGCAAAAGTGAGGAAATTAGAAGTTAGGGTTGAACTCCCCTGCACCCACCCCATCCTGCCCCTGGCCGGCATTTGGGGTGTGCGTTGGGGTCATCGGTCCTAACTCTCACCCCATTCTCCTATAGTTCACCTCAGCTTCTTTACACATGTGATGGGGAGAGTTAGGCCGAGGGTTTCAACCTCAACATAGAATTTTCTCGTTTTTGTCGCTGTGGAACAACCGTAACTGATGCATTAAACTGAGTTTTTGCCTCTAATATATATATATATATATATATATATGTACAGTGTATATATATGGAGAGATTAACCCATGACAGGGTATAGGTTTACCGAGCATTAATCCATGCCTGGGGGTTGGAATCATGAAGGCGAGAGTCGAGTGATTTCAACCACCCAGCGTGGATTAATGCTCAGTAAACCCATACCCTGGAGTGGGTTAATCCTCTTATAACACGGGCAATGTTTTGTTAGAGTTTAACCTAAAGAAATAGTGAAATAAAGCGATGTGAATATGCAACTGTGGGTATATCAGAAATTAATCAACGGTCAGGTGACCTGTTTGGACGAATCAGAAGACAGTATTTTAGGAACCCATGTTTTATATATATATACTGTATATATAATACGTGTTTTGGGAAGCCTTGAAGGAAAGAAAATATATATATATATATATATACATATATATATATATATATATAACACATACACACACATATATATGTAGTCTGTTCTGGGAAGCCTCGACAGTCTGGTTTGCACAAAGATCTGCATACCCACGACGCTTTTAAGGATACGTGTGTAGTTTGCAGACATGCACAAAACCCAAACGACAGAGAGCTTAATGGGCGATGTCCTGCCTAATAGTGAGCCCTTAGTATACAGTACCTCCCACCCCATCCTCTCACTCAGTGCTGCGCTAAAACTGGGCGCCTGTCCCTTTAACTGTTCCAGGACCTGTTTGTCTCTATCTCCTTCACTCCACCTCCTGCCGTAAGCAGCTTGCTATCAGGATCAGCTTTCATTACCGGAGAAATCTGCTGCTGCTGCCGTGGGAGGTGCAACCCTGTCTTCAGGATGGATATGTGGCGGCGCTAACAGGTGACTGTCGGGGCTTTTACATGTTATGGGGCTCTTGCTAACATTTATGATCGGATCGCGCTCTGCTGTCGAGTGCGATAAGAGGTTGCAATAATAATAATTCCGGCGGAGGAGGATGCGATGCAGCAGCTCCCAGCCATAGGTCCACGGCAAGGTGAGAGAGCGAGACAGGGGGGGACTTACTTTTCTTTCTATTTTTTTTAATGATTTGGGTTTTCAAGATTTGGTCGGTGGAGACGGTTAGCCATGATGATTCCAGGAAGGACAGGATGGTGTTGATCTAATGTTGGGTGCTGTGATGACGTGGGCGATTGCATTGCAGAGATATCCAATTCAACTAGCCAGTCCTTTTCTAATAATCGGGGTTTATGTCCTGATGGATTGGAAGACGGTTTATTTTTATTTTTGGTTTTTCATTTTCACTCTTTTAGAGTAACAGCTACATCTGAGCTCAGGCGCCAGTAACTTTAAGACATTTATTTTTATTTGTTGTGCAATGTTGTCTGCAAACGCTACAATAATTCACGTTCTCCGATACTTATAGAAGATGCGTGCTATGAAGATTAGTTCTTGGAGGTACGCTGGAGCTTAGCATATAGTAACTACTATGTAAATTAATTTTCTTGCTGTCCCTTTTCTACCCATCTTTTCTGCATGCCCTGTTGCTTTCAAATTCATACTAGACTCTATAAATTAATTTTACTTGTAAAAAAATTATCGCAAAGAAAGGTACATAGAAACGTATACAGTATCTTTTCCAAGTATGTCCTGATTGCCAGCAGGCAATTAAACACACAAAGATACACACTTACAGAAACCAAATAAGCCCTGTTGCATTTACGTATCATAGGATAGCTTATATATGATTTTTTAAATTAATTTATTAGTAGTTATGCACCCTAGGATAGCCTCATTTAGGAGATACACCTAGGTTCCAAGAGGGTTCAGGGTGGACATTACAGCAGCAGTGTGTCCATGTCAGCATTCTAATATGTGCAGACAAATACATATAGATACCAGGGTTCCCCACAGCCTGCATGTATAGAGAGGTGGTTGTGGTGATCAGGGCTGAAGGTGTATCATTCCTTTGTCCTATATATACTGTACAAGTCCATAAGTGGTTCAGTTAGTATTTTGTAGGGACCCCCTCTCCCGTTTTTTTCCCCCAAGAGGACCCTGGTAGACACGGCAGTGCGTGCACATGGTGGCGCACACGCACTCCAGGTACCAGCTCGGCCCCTTCCGCCCCACCCCTGGCTATCACTGGGCCCCCTGTTGCCTGAACTGCCATGTATCCTCCACTGGGTGGCAGCCGAGGGCCGGGGAAACCCCTCATCCCTCCCTGGATGAGGAGAACCGCCTTGCGGCAGCTCAATCCTGCTCTTCGCCCTAGTAAGGTTTAGAGTACTGGTATCAAAACAAGGGTAGTAGTGCATAATGTGCTGTGGTAAAATGCAATTTTGGAGGATTTTATAAAAGCAAATTAGGCTGATGGCTACAAATATAGGTTGGTGGCCCACCACCAAGCTGAAATAATGAGTGTGGAACACTAGATACCTAAACAAGATGTTAAGAAAACAACAAAGCTGTCATTATTTGCACAAGCATTTATATCACAGATACATGTATCTACCTATAGTGTATAGTGAGAGTTTGTTCTGTTTGAATTTCCATGCCAGCTGAAACCTTGTTGCACCACAGTTCAAAGGTCATGGAATGCGGTTGTACCTTTCTGTGGTACATGAAGGTTTCAGCTGATTGGAAATCCTTGAGGCAGCTGTTTTTTGTTTTTTTTTCCCACAGTGCTGCCGTGCCCGCACAACAATCAGTTCAAGTTCTCAGCTGAAACTGATGGCACATTCGCGGCTATCGCGAGAACGCTGTGAAAACACGTTCCTTTTTCTAAATAAAAACTAAACAAAAAAACAAAACTATACACTATAAAAAATACTGGTTGGGTAACCAGCTGTCCAGTAAACATGTGCTGCCACCTCAGGCTGCTGATTACATTCGACCTCTCGAGCTGTGGTCTGATGTAATCGGAACCCCTCTGTGGGGACACAGACTGTTTGTGCATGGGTGCATGATGTTCTATATCTATCTATATATACTGTCTATATATAAATATATATAGACAGTATATATATATATATATATATATATATATATATATATATATACATACACACACACACACTTGTTCTCTAAATACATAGACAGACGTATATCCAATGTATAGTATAAGCCCCTTCACAAAGGTTGTTGTGCATGTTCTAAGTTGTACCCATTCTAAAAAAAATTGTGCATGTTCCGTCATCAAGTGCACCTGTGTTCCTGCTTGCACCAGCTCCTGTCACTTTCATTTTCCTCAAACATGTTTCACTTGGCAAATATCGGACGCTGTTTATTTTTTTTTTTTTGTGCTGTATGTGTATTTTCTTGTTCTAATGTGAAGTTTTTAGGATCGGACATTTGCCATGATAAAATTGTCTGACATTTTTGGTTTTGCTAGTTTTTAACCATATTTACCATGTGAAGTGCATCTGAGGAAGACGGCTCCAAGCAATCATAAAATATTGCAGATTGCAACTGTTAAATTATCACTAAAACCATATACTGCAAAAAATAAAATATGGGTGACCATACACAACTCCCCATGTGTTTCTTGAGTTGAGATAGCAGCATGGTCATCTCAAACTTTGCTTTCAAGGTCCATATGCTGTTATCTTAACCCCTTAATGGGAACAAAGGCTTATTGTGTATGGTTACCCATACATTGAAAAAATGGGGGGGGGGGGCAGTGTCATCTTATTTGCATCATACTTTCTCAGTTTGTGATAACCTTGCATATGATATGAGCTTCAATCTCACAGTATTTAAAGTCAGCAAAAACCTTGGGTGTGTATACATTAAGCAACAAGGCACACCAGGACATGTGTCATGCTGGAATGTTGTCATGTCTCATATGCGTTGTGAGGCCTGAGGCCCGAGGCTGACTGCCTTCAACCACCCAAGAAGTGATGTTACCCCAGCAACATATGCCCTAAAGTGCCTTATTGCAATTATAAAATGGATCCATTTATGGGTTTACAGTCACAAGTAGTCCATTTTGTAGGCACTAGTTTCACATGTGAGGTTGTGCTGGGAAACTCTCATTCCACAAATCAGCATTCAGTATTTTTTTATCCATTTTATAATCATTCATTATCCATGACACACCCATACGTTATGTAAGCAATAAGGCATGACCAGGTATGCGTTATTGGGGGAATTTACCCATGCCTGATGTGGTGTGTTACAAGGCGTAGCCGAGTCAGAGTTGTGCTGCAGCAGTGGAAGATTCAACAGCCTGCAATGCATGATAAAGCTTTTATAAGCTCAGATCTGATGTTTGCCAGTCCCTCTGTTCTTCTGAGTCTAAGTACAGTCCTCAATGATTGTTCTTAGCCCCAGCAGGACAGTGGGACCAGCACACAATATTTCAGGGATGAAAATGATGGTGGTGACTCTTTGGACCCCTTTCTCCTCTGATCAGTCAGTGATCAGCTGATCAGTGTCAGTGGCTCAGTAGGTAGCACACTTGCTTCTGGGGCCAGAAGAGCAGAAGGTTGTGGGTTTTAGCCCCACACCAGGTACTTGGTGTAATGCCCAGTACTAACACTCGTACAGCATGAAGGGGTGCTGCACTGGTGAAGTGCCATCCTTTGGATGAGATGTTAAACCAAGGTCTTTTCTGGTCACTGTCCAGGTGGAAATAAAAGATCCCATGGCACTTACTGAAGAAGAACAAGGGCATTTTTATTATGATTGATACACAGAACAATAATACATATATAAAAACATCACAGTTACATCCAAAAGGAAAACCAATATTGTCAGGAAAGAGAAAAATGAGACAATAAGCAACATTTGGTGCTTTAGTCCATTAAAAACTATAAATATCATCACAAAAATGAAACACAGACAGGGAAAAAGCAAAGGATAATACTAAAAAGCAATAATTTACCATTTTCATATGGTCACCACTGGGATACCCCAAAGCATGTCATTAAGGACACCTTTATCCCTGCCAAACAATATCTAGAATGTGCATCCACAGTTGATGCCTTGGAGATTGGTTCAGTGAGTGTTTAGCCATCCTTTTCATAAACATTCCTGCAAGCCTGTGGCACCATATTAAATAATTCAGAATACACAATCACCTTTTGTTGCTATGAGAAAGCAAACAAGCTTGCCATAGGTAGAATTTTAAAATAACAAATAGAGCCCTTAAGGTGGCTTTACTTCTATTCTTCCCAACCCAAAGGTTGAATTCAAAATATAGGGACTTCATCGGGGACAGATTATACTGAGGGCCCTTTCCAGTGGTTTGCCAGGAAAAAACACAGAAACCCTGGGCATAAGGACATTCCTTAAACAAATGCTCTTGGGTTTCCACTAATTTGTCACACTCCGAGTGCAGTCAGTACCTTTCGTCTATGCTCTTGTGCTTGTATGAGCCTCTTATGCCTAGGCTACTCTGAGCATGTAGAAACATAGAATTTGCCGGCAGATAAGGACCACTTGGTCCACCTAGTCTGCGCATGTTTAACAGTACCGCTTAACCATAAAATGTCCCACAGCTGCAGTGGTACTCTTTTACTAGCTAACACATCCAGAATAATTTTTCTGTGTTCTAGTGGGAAACTTGGAAAATCAGGGGAAACAGGAAAAAAGGATGATCTTCTCATATATCTGTTTCCTTGTGATGTTTCCTAATACGGTTGGACTTAGTTTCCATTGCCTAACCATTGCAAGTGCTAATCTTACATATGTAGGAACACTAGGGCCTGTGTTTATCCCAGGCAGGCAAACTCCACCAAGGTATCATTGCTCCATAAAAAGTTCTAACCATTCCTGTAAGAATGGAACCAATACTCTACTCTCTTTATTAAGAATTACAGAACAGATATATACTAAAGAAGAACACCACTGTGTTAACCACCCCCAGCCTCCTTTTTGAACAGGCACGTATGTATCATTCTTTTCATGGGGGTTTAGGCAACTTCCCAAAGTTAGCATAAAGAAAAGTTTATATAATCTAACATCCAAACTAAAGGAAAACTACCTGAAATCACATTGTGGTTTTGTTTTCCTTTTTGAAATTTATTTTTATTGCATTTAATAGCATACATATACCTTACATGAAATGACATAACATTAATCAATACAGTTCATGACTACTTGATACCGGATGTTTAGACTCCATTTCTGATTATTCAGCAGTGGCTGGCGTTCTGTTCTATGTGTCTGTGACAAAGTTTGTTTTTTTTTTTACTTTTCCCTGCCAGTTTTATGGCTCCTGGAGGTAGTGATTTGGGCTTCTTTTATTGCCTTTGATCTGTTGGAAATTTTCCAGAATGCCTCTGGGAATGATGTGAATTAGACCTAAGTCCTTCAGAGGTGTATTGACTTTATTATCACCCAGTGACAGCACTGTACAATGAAAATTGCATCCGATAATGATGGTCCCAGCAGATCTCCCTGCCTGGACCTCCAAGCTTACTGCTTGATGTCATAAGAAATAATTGAGGGTAGGGCCCTCACCTCATCCCCCCCTACCAGTGGGGAGGGGGCAAAGCACAACTCCATGGAGGATGGCACCTCAAGTTCAGTCAGGTAAGGGGGTGGGGAATAACCTTAGGGGACTGGAATGAGATCAGGCTCAGAGTGTGTAAGGGGACATAAACAGACATTACAAATTAAAAAAAAAAATTTGAGGAAAATCTGACTTTGGCTGGGGAGGGAAGGCAAACACTTCTTCAAAGCAGTTAACTTTCACAAGCAGTTGCAGTTAGATGGTGTGACTAGATTATAACTAGGATCCTGGGCTCTTGGTTCTAATGTAAGGTCTAATTCACACAATTCCCAGAGGCATTCTGGGAAAATTCCAGCAGATCAAAGGCAATAAAAGAAGCCTGAATGGCTACTCCCACGGGTCATAAAACCTGCAGAGAAAAGAAAACAAAAAACTTGCTACTGAGACGGGTAACAGAACGCTAGGGGTTATCGGAAAAAAAAATGCACAGCATTTTTTTAAATAATTTTAGCATATACATTTCCTTTAAGATAAAGTGGAAAACCAAAACCTAAATACAAGAATTTTGGAATCAACAGTGATTTTGCAAGAAATACTCTTTTTTTTTTTTTTTTAGACAGTTACCAGGATTTCCACTGTTGCACCAAGATTCCTATAGAATTAATCCTGGATTCCAAGCTAAAATTGGCCATATTTTCTACCCCGAAATGTATTAATAAAATATATATCTCTGCTTCCCGAGTTTGTACATCTGCTATAGTTGTCACTGTATATTGAAAGGTCCCAATGCCTACTTGCTTTACTTTTGTCCAGATTAATCCGAGATCCCGACACCCGGGGAAAAATCCTGTAAAGCAACACAGGAAATAACCACATGCCTCTGTAAAAACAAGCAAACAGATGCTCTCCCAGGAGCCATGAAGCGCCTCCTCCTCCTCCTCCTCCTCCTCCTCTTCATTCTAGCCCCCACCCACCAGTCAACCGGACCGCTCACTGGTCTCGCCGCCACCATTTTGCATAGATAATTATGCTGATAAAAAAATCATGACCAATTGAAAAGCACATTGGCAGCTACATGTGTGTCTGGATGTTACAGTGTCCACAGCAACCTCCTAGCAACCAGGAAAAAACGGCTGCAGTAACATGCACATTTACAAGATTTTTTTAAAATTTTCATGAATACTTCAAACTCCTTGGATCCATACATTACAAAAAATAACAGACTGGGGAGTGTGTATTTCTCAGGTGTAATACCATCTTGAGGTTTTGGGGACAATGGAACCTCTCGGGCTTCGCTGTCAAGGTTCACCTGTCACCAGAACCTCTTGATGGTATTACACCCTTGTAATACACGCTCCCCTATCTATCGTTCTGTATATCCACTATGGGACCTTATGCTGCAGTTTGAATAAATGGACAGACATCGTCTGAATATTCCAGTATTTTTACTGGTGGTATACTGTCATTAAAGAGAACCTCTCCTGCCCAGAAACATTATAGGAGCCGTATCTGCCCCAGTGTTGACTGGTGCCAAAATTAACATTTTTCTGCAGCCATAATTTGGGATGGGTGGGATTATAATTTGGCTTCATGGAGCCGAGAGCCTGATCCCTTCCAGTTCACGATTTGGAGACACATCCCCACACTGTAATGTTTTCTGATTTAATACTGTAGAAAGTGGGGGGAAGGGGGTGCTCCATACACTTCTGTAGGGACCCCTTTTTAACTATCTTTTGTAATACGTTAGAGTGCCAATTTTAACAAATCATGTCCACCACTCAACTAACAAGACCCTTGTTTGTTGAGAGGTGCCCATGGTTTGTTACAATCTGCACTCTAACATGTTTAACTAAGTAGTTAAAAATGGGTCCCGTAGAAGTCTGTGGGCGGCCCCCCACATTCTCCATAGTATTACATCAGAAAATGTTACAGCTTGGGGGGGGCATGTCTTTGAATCAGGAAGTGGAAGGGATCAGGCTGTCGACTCCACAGAGCCAAATTATGACCCCATCTATCCTGAATTATGGCCACAGAAAAATTTTAATTTTGGGATCAGTTGACTTTCGGGCAGATAAGGCTCCTGTTGTTTTTCTGCACTGAGCACAGAAAAGGTGCTGTTTAAATAACAAACCATTTTGGAGGTATGTTCATGCAAGTGTCTGAGTAACGGATCAATGCTAAGGACATACAATGGGGGGCTTAGTTGGCACACCAAGGTACCCCCTTAAAAATCCTTAGTCTGTTCCCCTTTCACTCATGAATCAAAGGACAAACATGTTTCTTTATACAAATTTTCTATCCATCCTGTAAAACTGGCAGGAAGACTGTACTGTTTTAGGACTTAGAACCAATACTTGTGGGCTAGTTTATCAAAGGTGTTTTCTTGGTCCAATGAGATAATGTAATCTGATAAAGACTGAAGGGCTCCTCTCTCAAATACTTCCATAGGTAGTAACAAATTGTCTTGGACAGACCTGCCAGGAATGGCACACATCTGATAAGGTGAAACCAGAGTATCAACTACCTGCTGTAAGTGTTTGACCAGAATTTTTGAGAGGAATTTCTGGTCCATATTTGAGAGACAGACTGGATGCCAGTTGCTTAATTTAGTTCTATTTATCACCTTTCTTGTAAAGGAAAATTAATAGCGCTGTTGGTATAGAATCAGGAAAAACACATATATCTGAAATTTCATTGTATATATTAACCAATGCAGGACTTAACTGACACAAGAAGGTTTTATAAAATTCTACGACCAGACCATCAGTTACTGGAGAGGAATTTCCCCTGAGAGACTTAATTGCTTCTGAATCTTCCAACTGTTAGACAGGATTTATTAAAGATTTACATGCAGAATCTTTCAGTGCTGGAACACGTATGCTGCTTAAAAATTGTGCTGCCCCAGGAACTGAGCCCTATGAATAAAAGTCAGACACAACGCTCAGTGACATCCAGCAGGTCAGAAATCTGAGTTGCTTGGGTTCCCACTGGCATTGTTAAACTTTGTGAATATTTGTGACTCTATGTGCTTCTGACAACCTTCAAAGGCATCAGATGTTTATTTAACACAGAGAGTTCCCTACTGTAATTCCGTGTGCAAAGAAGATGCTCTGTTATATTGTGTGGATCTCATTGCCTCCCTCACTTTCTTAAATTGTACTGTATCATTTTATTCCTATTAGGTAGCTCTATTAGTTTATGCAGTTGAGCACGTAAACCCAGCTACTTCTTATAAATTGAAGTGGATTGGTGAGAAGACAGACTGGAGAAAGGACCTTTAATATCCTTTCTCATGTCTTTCCAGCAGTCCACTCATAAATCATAAGCACATTGCACTGAAAGTCTAGCATGGCACAACTGAGTCCACTTATTTTGCACCCTTTGGTGAGTTAGAAGGAAGAGTTCAGCCACCAGAATCCCTTTCCTTTAGGAGATGACGCTGAAGGGGAAAAACACACTATGCCAAGGACAGACTACACTTGAGTGAGGAAGGAAAGAAAGTGTTGAAGCAGAGGATGGAAGAATATATAGAGGAAGTTGGGAGTTTAAACTAGGAGTCGGGGGTGGCAGTTGGGGAAGAGATATGCAGAGACCACAGGTTGGGAAATCATATGAGCTTACCCCCCATAACAGTGACAAAGGACAAATGGCAAGTACTATTGGTGATGCTAGGAAAGGAGGGCAGGATGGGAGGAGGGGGAAAGGGTGGAAGGTGGTTACCCTTAATGCTAGGAGCCTTGGGAGGAAAACTGCAGAGAGTAGTAGTTTCATGGCAGAGGAGAGGTGGACATTGCAGCCATCATGGAAACATAGGGCCACCCAATATAATGACTGGGACCTGTCTGTACCAGGGTACAGGTTATTTCAGAGGGACAGGGTGACTGGGAAAGGAGGGGGTGGCACTATATGTGAAGGAAGGACTGAAGTGTGTAAGGGAGGAAGGGAGGAGGGTAGTACAGAGTCACTTTGGGTGCAAATCCAGGATTCCAAGAATAGAGAGTCTTAGAATGGGAGTGGTGTACAGGCCACCATCTCAGATGGAGGAGTTAGACAGGGAACTAGCGGGACAGATCAGGAGGACCTACGAGGAAGGGTAGTGTGGTGATTGTGGGGACTTCAACATGCCAGAGTGGACTGGAGCACCCCAACAACCAGGAACAGAAGGGAGCAGGTACTGCTGGATGCCTTCCAGGACAGCTTCCTGCTGCAAATGGTCAGTGAACCAACCAGGTTAGGAATACCCTTGACCTTGTGCTGGCAAATGGGGACTTTGTGAGAGAACTTACAGTGGAGGAACCGCTGTCAGGGTGACCACCACTCAGTATGGCTCACATTGGATATGGGCAAGGAAGGAGGGAATCTGGCACAAGAGTGCTGGACTTCAGGAGGGCTGACTTTGGGAGGATGGGGAAGTGGTAAAGGGTACCTGGCCAGAATTCAATCTAGTAGGATACTAACCAGAGATGGGAGCTCTAAAGTTGGGGATAGTGGAGGCAACCAAACCTGCTGCAAAGCCCAGAGCAAGAAGGCTAGGGCTAAGAAACCGAGCTGGTTGAGCAAGGAAGTCATGGAAAAGGTAAGGAGGAAAAGAGCTGCCTTTGGGAAATACAAGAAAACAGGAGGGGGAGGACAGAGGAGTACTTGACAGAATCGAAGGAGGTGACAAGGCAGTAAGGGAGCCAAAGCATCTACGGAACTCAGGCTGGCACAAGGCATTAAGAAGGGGAGAAGGACTTCTTTAAGTACATCAGGAGAAAAGGAGCTGTAAGGACCACATAGTAAGGATTAGGAAGGAGGGGGTTGGGTGGAAGCAGGGTATTTATAAAGGCGAAGCAACTAAATGAGATTTTACCTAGCATTTGCTAAAGAGAAGAGGGGTGACACCCAAGATGGGAGAAATGGCAGACGAAGGGGGGAAGTGGTGACAGATGGGGAAATCATGGAGGGCAGAGTTCGAGAGGGTTTGAAGGCACTGAGGGTGGACAAGGCGCCAGGTCCAGATGGCATCCACCCCAGGGTACCAAAGGAACTGGCAGAGGTCCTTGCAGGACCTTTGGCAGTCCTATTTAATGCCTCACTACATTCGGGGTGTGTACCTCAGGACTGGAGGATGGCTCATGTGGTGCCCCTCCACAAGAGTGGCCCCAAGGATGAACCTGGAAACTACAGACCAGTGAGCCTCACATCCATCGTGGGTAAGCTAATGGAGACTATCCTGAAGGAGAGGCTGGTGGCCCTCTTAGAGGCCAAAGGACTACAGGACAGCAGACAGCATGGCTTCATACGTGGCCGATCCTGCCAAACCAACCTGGTCGAGTTCTATGACTGGGTAACTAGGCAACTGGACAGGGGACATGCAGTGGATGTCCTGTATCTGGACTTCAGTAAGGCATTCGACTCAGTGCCACATGGAAGGATGGGAAGGAAGTTAGTAGGCACAGGGGCAGGTGCAATGCTGGTGAGATGGGTAGGAAACTGGCTGCAGGGAAGGCAACAGAGGGTGGTGGTGGGTGGGGAGCTCTCACACCCAAGGGCAGTGACGAGCGGTGTCCCACAGGGCTCGGTGTTGGGACCAGTGTTGTTTGGGATATTCATTGCAGACATATCATGGGACATCAAGAGCAAGATCAGTCTGTTTGCTGATGATATCAAGGTTGGCGCGGTGGTGGATGACCTAGGGGATGGCAGGGGTTGCAGGATGATCTGGCAAAGCTTGAAACCTGGTCAGACACCTGGCAACTGGGCTTTAATGCCAAAAAGTGCAAGGTGATGCATTTTGGGATGAAGAACCCAAGGAGGACTTACCAGCTAGGGAGTGCAGCTAGCCCAGACAGAGGAGGAGAAGGATCTGGGTGTGCTCATCACAGGGTCAATGAACAACTCGCACAGTGTAGGAAGGCAGCTGCAAAGGCCAACAAAATGCTGGGTTGTATTGCAAGGTATATCCTCGAGGAGGGAGGAGGTGATTCTGCCACTGTATAGGTCATTAGTTAGACCTCACCTGGAGTACTGCGTGCAGTTCTGGCGTCCGTATCTGAAGAGGGACATTAAGTTACTGGAGGAGTGCAGCAGGGCGACAAAGATGATCAAGGGTCTGGGGACTTATCATATGAGAGGAGGTTGAAGGAGTTGAACATGTACTCACTGGAGGAGAGGAGAGACAGAGGGACATGATTGAAACCTTTAAATACATGAAAGGAATAAACAAGACAGGTACAGAGGGACTGTTCAAAGTAAGGAAGGGGAGGGCCACCAGGGGCCATGATATGAGACTGGAGTGAGGAAGGTTCAGGAGGGAGATGAGGAGACACTTTTTTACAGAGAGGGTGGTGGCTGGGTGGAATGCGTTACCTGCAGAAATGGTATACAATAGAACAGTGGACTGCTTAAAACGAGGATGGGACAGGACAAGGGGGAGGGTTAATGAAGGGGAAGGGTGGAAGGAAGGGGCAGCTGCAGAATAAGGGGTGCTAGCTGCACATTCGAGCAGACTTGATAGACCTCCAGGCCTTTATCTGCTGGCAAATTTCGTATGTTCATATGTTAAGGGCCAGATGAGCCAATGTTTCCATAACCTCAGTGTTTGTACCAACACAGGATGGGATATGGAAATATAATCTGTTCTGGAGGTAATACTGCCTTTAGAAAAGTATATTCTCCAGACTTGTGTATGTCATGGTATGCATCCTGCAGTCTAGCAGTGGTGACCATATCTATTAAAAAATTGGAATCACAGTAGAATTTTTGGTGCAGTTCTCCTTTAGCAACCTGGGGAAAAGGACAACTGAAATCCCCAGGAATAACTGTTCTCACCGTAAATAAAAAGGGGCGGAGTTCTTTAAAAAGATCTATATGCAGAGCCATGGTCTGTGACTCATATACACTGAAGACCCTTATTCGCATCTCTCCTCATTCTACATCTATCATCAGAGTCCTCCTGGGGAGTATGTCTACCAGTTTTGTGATGTGCCAATCCATGCCCTTTAATAAGATACCCACCCCGTCACAAAGCTCTTCTCCTGGAGACCAGTAAGATGGCCCTTTAGTCCACGGTGCCCCAGCCCTTGAGATTTCAGATTTAGCTTTTAGCTTAGAATCCTGAACCAGAATAATATCCCCAGGTTGCTGCTGGAGAAGAGACATGGGGCCCCGTTTTCAAAAGATCCCTAGATCAGTGCATGTTGCATCGAACTCCCACCTGCGGCAAACTCCGGGTGCACCCATTGACCCTGTGATAGATTTTGGTACAACAGGGGTACCAGCACCAACGTCACCAGAGTTATCGCAAGCGGAGAGGTGTGCTAGACAGGTGGCGCAGGGGAGGGGTTTGACAGAGGGTGCCATCATCCCCTCCTGCCTGTCATAAAGCTGTCCCCAGGACTAAAATGTGTGTGTGTGGGGGGGGGGGTAGGAAACCCATAATTCCAACCAGTAGTTGCATACTGTTCAGTGTAGTAGTGCTGTATTGGGCTGTTGATGGAAAGCTATCTTGTTGCAGAGTACTACGGTGTCACCATGCAGCAGTGCCCTGTACTGTCACAGACATGCAGACAATGTAAATCGTATTCTGCAGTCCATGATTCTGTACTAGAATGACTGCTGACAGCATACTCTGACTCCTGTCAAAACTTGCTGAAAACCGTATACTGCCCCTGAATGCATGTTATGCAGTGCCTTTGTGGTACATGATACATATCCATTGTTAAATCTGATAAGCCCCTGATGCACAGCTCTAAGTGTGCTGGCATAATGCATGCACAGATGCTGTAGTACCAACGGCACGTTATTAATGCATCTCTGCAAGCAGGTGGCATAATTGTGATGGAAATACAGAATGAGTAATTAAGCAATAAGGCACGACAAGGTGTGTGTTATCGTGTAATAACGTCACTCCTGGGGTGGGTTGAAGCCCGAGGCGAAGACAGTGCTTCCACCACGGAGTAGGCGATATACCCCTGAACTACACACCTTGGAGTGCCTATTGCAATTATACAATGGCTCAATGTCATACAAAACAAAAATAAAAATAAAAATGTTTTTAGTAGATTTTTAGTGAAAGAGAAGAGGGAAAAAAAAGGTGGTGGTCATGCTGAGGAGCACGCAGACCTAATGCTAATCAATGACAGTGTGTTATACTGTAATATCAGCACTGTCTCAGGCACACACTGACCAATCAGAATTCAGGAAATTTCCTTGCCATTGTATAATAAAGGATAATACATCTACAAGTGTGTGAGAGCTCCATTTCGTTTACAGTACCGTACTGTATTGGAAACTGCTCTTTTACACACACGGTGGGTTGCATACACTACAATACCCACATATCTTAAGGAGACAGTCTCCAGTTGTCATATAGGGCTTCTGCATGACTCTGCCTGTAAGGGTAGAGCTGCGGTGGAAGGTACCGATTCAAGATGACACAGCCTTAGCATATTGCAGTGGTACATCTTCTTACACTGGTAACCTCTAGTGCAGCCGCACCCTTACAGGCAGATCCAAGCAGAAGCCCTATATGAAAGTCTGAGACTGTCACCTTAAAATATGTGGGTGTTGTACTGTATACCACCCACCATACATGTAACAGAGCAATTTCCAACACAGTACGGTACAGTAAATGAAGTGGAGCACCCACTTTCTTGTTCATTCTGTATTTCCATCACAGTTGTGCCACCTGCTTATAGAGGTGCATTAACAACCTGCCATTGGTACTGCTGCATCTGTGCATGCGTTATGCCGGCACACACAGAGCTGTGCATTGGGGGCATATCAGATTTAACAGTGGGTACGTATCATGTACCACAATGGCACAGCAGAATGTGCATACAGAGGCAGTATATAGTTTTCAGTGAATTTTGACAGCTGTCAGGGCATGCTGTCAGCGGTTATTCTGGTACAGAATCATGGACTACATATTACAGTTTACATTGTCTGCAAGTCTGTGACTTCACAGGGCACTGCTGTGTAGTGACACCGTACTACCATGCAACAAGATCGCTTTCCAACAACAGGCCAGTGCGGCAGTACTACACTGAACAGTGTACAAATACTGGTCAGGATTATGGGTTTCTTAGCCCCTTCCCACCTGGAACAGTCCCAACCTGCAAGAAGAAAAGAAACAACACTTTTCTTAGCAAGTTCCCTCTAATTCTCAAGGAATGAGACCTAGTCCTGTTTCTCTCTCGTTTTTTTTTTTTGGAGGCAGAGGTTTCTGTCTGTGAATCTTTTTTGAGATGCTAATGAGGAAACCTCAGAATCTTCATCCTCCTCTTATGTATCCCCACACATTTTGTTTATTCCTCAGAGCAGAAAACCTGTTTATAACTGGAATAATTGGAGGTCTCACCATCTTGGGTTTAGGGATACATACCTGAGGAGTGGGGAACTTAAGTAAGGAAGGGGGTGGGGACGGAATTTCTGGCTGAAAATCCTCTGTGATATGCTCTGGAGCTTGAGGTAGAACTACTGCCTGTGGACTCTACAGGTCAAGGAGCTGGCTCAACTTGATCTCCAGTGGTTTCAGTCTCTGGGGTGTCCTCGGCAGGTTCTCCCTCAAGGGAACAAACTCAGTGAGATGTTGCTCTGGTGTCTGAGAGGTTTGGGGATTGTCAGCAGATGTAGGTAATGGTCTTGCTGAAACACAGGTAAGGCTGATCAGCTGGTCTCATTGACAGTCTTCCCTGAAGCACCTTGCATGTCAGGTGATCCTGATTATACCCATCCTCCCTGTTATGGGAAGCCCAAGGACAAGTCCAGAAAGAGTGGTCATGTTCCTCACAGAGGTTACACTGAAAGGGTTTGGACAGGAGGAATTACGATGACTGTAAGATAAGCATAGGCCACATCTCTGCTGATCACGTGCAGTGCTGTAGTGTGTCTCTGAGCGACACCTGAAACAGGCATGGAGCTACTCATGATAAAAACGAATCCCCCATCCCTTCCCAAATAGAAGCGATTAGGGAGATGCACATTACAATATTTCAGCTTTACACAGAATTTCCACTCCCAGTTCACACTTTTTCCCTATCCAAGATAGGGGATGGTACATCAAGCACCTCACACCTCTGACGAAGCCAGTAGGTAATGTCTGAAACATTAACTCCTTCATTACGGTAAAGTACTGTAACTAGCTTAACTGCTGGCTTATAGTCAGAGGTATGACAACAAAATAAGCCCAAAATTAAGTATCCTTCAAAAATGAATACTGAGCCCAGAACTTACATATGAACATATGAAATTGCCAGCAGATAAAGGCCTTATGGTCTATCAAGTCTGCTCAATTGTGCAGCTAACAGCCCTTATACTGCAGCTACCCTCCCTTCCCCCTCAGTGACCTCCCCTTACCCTGTCCTATCCCTTTTGAAGCAGCCCACTGTTCTACAGGATACCATTTCCTTTGGCAATGCGTTCCACCCAGACACCACCCTCTCCATGAAAATGCATCTCCTCATTTCCCTCCTGAACCTTTCCCCTTCCAGTCTCAGATTGTGCCCACGAGTGTCCATCCCCTCCTTAATTTGAAAAGCCCTTCTGTGCCCGTCTTATTTATTCCTTTCATGTACTTGAAGGTTTAAATCATGTCCCCCCTTGCTCACCTTTAAGGCCCTACTTGGACTGGCCCCTTGCTACCTGGTGGACCTTCTTACACCCGCTGCCTCGGTCCGCTCCCTGCGATCCTCCTCGAGGGGCCTCCTGGCGATTCCCAGGACGAGGTTGAAAACGGTTGGCGATAGAGCTTTTAGTATCACTGGCCCCATCATGTGGAATTTGCTCCCACCATTGGTGAGGGAGGTCCCTTCTGTGGAGGCATTTAAAGCCCACCTTAAGTGTTATCTGTTTAGCCAGGCTTTCTCGGGCACTGGATGAGATCATAGATTATCAGTCCCTTTTTAAAACTAAGGAGGGTGATTATTTATATGCAGGGCATTGCCTATTCTGACATGTGATTATTATATTGTGAGATATATATTTTTCCTTTTTTAAAATTTTTGGTGTGTTGTACGGCGCCCACAGACTCTTGGATTGGGCACCAGAAAAATAGATTTGCCTTGCCTTGCTCTTGCTTCCAGGGAGTACATGTTCAGCTTCCTTAGCCTTCTCTTGTAGGATAAGTCCACTAGACCCTGAATAATTTTTGTTGCCCGGCGCTGCACCACCTCCAGTAACCTAATGTCCTTCCTCAGGTACGGTCGCCAGAACTGCACACGGTACTCTAGGTGTGGTCTAACCAGTGACCTATATAGTGGCAGGATCATGTCCCGCCTCCTGGAGGATATGCCTGTGGCAGTACAACCCAGCATCCTGTTGGCCTTTGCAGCTGCCTTTCTACACTGTGCTGAGTTGTTCATTGCTCCCATTATGATCACCCCCAGATCCTTCTCATCCTTCTCATCTTGGCTAGTTGAATCCCCCCTAGTTGGTAGATTTTCCTTGGGTTTTTTGCACCAAACTGTAGCAGCTTACATTTCTTGGCATTGAACCCTAGCTGCCAAGTGTCCAACCAGGCCTCCAGTTTTGCCAGATCATCTTGCAACCCCTGCCACCCTAAATCATCCACTAATGCTCTCATCTGCAAACAGACTGATCTTGCTCTTGATGCCTATTGAGATGTTTGCTATGAAGATCCCAAACAACACCGATCCCAGTACAGAGCCCTGTGGCACCCCGCTTGTCACCGCCCTGGGAGATGGGAGCTCCCCTCCCACCACCACCTTCTGCTGTCTCCCTTGCAGCCAGTTCACTACCCATCCCACCATCTTCACCCCCGCCCCTGTGCCTTCCAGCTTATTTCCTAGCCTCCCATGTGGCATGGAATCAAAGGCCTTACTGAAGTCCAGGTACAGTACATCCACTGCATGGCCCTTGTCTAATTGCCTGGTTACCCAGTCACAGTACTTCACCAGGTTGGTCTGACAGGATCTGCCTGAGACAAACCCATACTGTTCGCCATCCTGCTACCCATTAGCCTCTAGAAGAGAAACCAGCCTCTCCTTCAGGATTGTCTCCATCAGCTTTCCCATGATGGATGTGAGGCTCACTGGTCTGTAGTTTCCTGGCTCATCCTTGGGGCCGCTCTTGTCCAAGAACTTTACAGTCTTAAAGTTCACATCGTAAATTGCTTCATTTGCCACATGGATAAATGCATCGAAGTCTGATGCTGAGAACTGCATGGACTCCAACATTTGTTCCCATAGACGCCATATGGTGTCGGAACCATCCATTGCTAGATCTGACCCAAAATGGCTACTGGGAGTAAATGAGTTAAGAGAGTTCTAATTACATAAGTTCTGTCCAGAAGGTATTCTTCACTCTCTCCATATTGCAGATGAACTGCCTTTCTCCTTTGAGCAGGTTTCACAGTAGTAGAAAAAAGTTCAGATAATTTAGGGGGCCCCCTCCACATCACTTGTAACCTCACAGCCCACTTCATGCCTCCCACGAGTACTTCCTGGGGGGGGAGTGGTGCCATACTTCTGGGCTGCTGAAAAGAAGTATCTTCATTTCTGGACAGTGTAGTACCCTGAAGATCTGTGAACCGGACTACCCTTACCTCTGTGGCCTCATTAGAATTAACAGTATTGTCATTTCCCACAGTTTGTTTTGTTAATTCATATTTCTGAGCCTCAGAGCCTCAACAACACTGTGTCCCTTCAGTACCTTAGGCTCAGAGAATTCAGAGGAATAGATTATGGGGGTAGGAGTCGGAGAGATGGTTCCAAGGATTTTTTGCCAGAATCAATTATTTTAAGTGGAGCAAGGAGCATTTAATTCCACTGCAGGCCGTGAAACAGGTGTTTGTGCGGGCTGAGGTCCAGCTTACTCAGAGTGGCGGCTTCAGTATTCTGTTTAACAGGGACAGTGTTCGGCTTTGCAGTGTGATGTGCAGATAGTGGGTCTGGAGCTTCATTGTTAAGCTTTGTCACTTGTTTTTATTCGATTTCTGCAGGAGTTTTGTGAACTACAACCTCATGTACAACCACAGAACTCCCTTGCTTAATGGTATCTGAGCAAACAGGTTCTTTTACAGCAGTTTTGCCAAGAAGGTATGCATTGTGGATGCTGAGGTTTTACCTTACTGGCAGTAGAAATTGTGTCTGCTGCCCTCTGTGGTTTAACAGCAGTCCATCAGCTGTCTTCCGACTTCTGCCATCCTGCAGCAAGTAGAAATTAACTGACCATACTGAATACAGTGGAGGTGTTGGAGAAGGACGGCCCCACCTGAGCTCAAGATTCCCCCACTCCTGGAATGCCTTTGCCCCCAGCCTTCGTCGATGCTGTCAGGCTTGCATCTGACAGCGGGCCTTGATCTACACCTTTGTTAGCTGGGCTTTTCCCTTTGATCTCGGCTCAGTGCAGATGCCCGCAGCTGCAAGTGCTGCTTCCTGTTCTTCCAACAACTGTAAAAGTCAATCAATCAGTTTTTATTTATATGGTGCCTTTTCGACTGCCAAGGCGCCTAGCAAAGCAATTAAAACAATTTATAACATAAAATCACGTATACTATAAATATTATAAAATGCAGATAAAACCAACAAATAGTGTTTGGGTCATTTCCCAAATGCTTGGGTCCATAAAAAAGTTTTAAGATGCTTTCCTCTCTGTAATACCGGCCTACAAAGTCTTTTCAGTATTTCTTTAATTAGAATTTACTGGTAATCCATTCACCTTCTCTGCAGACCCAGTCAGAATATCTGTCCCTGGTAAGATGGAAACTTCCATTTCCACTTCTGAAACATTTTCCATGCTGGCAGATTTTGTATATTCTCCATTTTGACTTACAGCAGCACCAAAAAATTATTGGGATTTTGGCACCAGCATGTTCTGAAACCTCATGTCCTGCTTCTCCTCTACCACCACCTCCAGGGTCAGCCATCTTGCCAGCAGCAAGAGAGCCGAAGGGGCAAGCCCCTTCCCCCCCGAAGAGTAGGAGAAATTCTCCGGTGTCATGACCACATTCTCCATCAATAAAAAACAAGCCCATGTGATCCACCCCCTAGGAAACACCTGGAAACAAGCTATCACAGCTTAGTTTGCCTTTCCTGGTCAACAATTACAAATAAAATAAAAAAATCAAGAGTTTTAAGCACAATTTGAGGATTCTGGGACCTTTTTTGTGTTTTTTTCTTGAGCCTCCTGGGTGCCCCCACTCCTTTGGGGTCCTGCAAGCCCTTGCTGCTTGCAGAGTTCACTGTTTCTCCCTGCTGCCAGTAACCCAGATCCACCAGTACCTCTGGCCATCCCTTTAGCTTTGAAGTAGACCTGTCTCTTGACGCGCCCTCCCCCCCAATTGGAGGGAGTGGCAGGGGAGAGAAAATGCAAGCCTGGCATAGGGATGTGGTGACTGTGGCAGTTCTGTGGGTCTTGGTGGCATGGGAAGGCAGGGGCCATCATCCTGCATGTCCAGGGAGGCCATGTTTCCACTTTTTTTTTCTTCTGCAGTTTCCCCTTCCCTCCTCAGTGCATGTCAAGGGATGTGTGTGGGGGGGGCTTAAAGTCACAAGTGTGTCTCGCCAGAAGCCATTCTCAGAGCAGTGTGCAGCAGACCCTCCGTCTAGGAGGAGTGTGTCAGAGTGGATGCTCTTTCACCCTTGCGTCGGGCTCCCTTCATGCCATCCTTGGTGCGAGGCATGAATCTGGGTCCCCAGCAGGCCAGGTGGATGTCTTACTGCAGGATGCTATGGAGCCAGTTGTCCTGGAATCTTTAATTCTGTGAGATTAACAGAATCTTTGAACTCTCCACTGCTCAGACTACAAAAGCACTTGAGGAAGGATGGGATTTCTGTGGTCCTGCAAACTTGTGTGTTACAGCATCTATGTACAATATCTTGGATGGTTCAAATGCTGGACCATTGTAGACATTATAGTGTACGTGGGTGTTATTGAACACAATGAGGGTGGAGTTGAGTCTGCAAAAAGTTTGACTTTCTCAGAGCCAGCATGTCTGTAGATATTTCTGTCTACAATGAGGTGAGGAAGATGATAACTCGTAAGAGGCACTCAAAGTTTACAATAAAATTAACCCATGTTTGAAAGAGGAGATATTGTTTCTTGGGAGGCCTTTTGAAGTGAGATCAGCAAGTTTTGGTTTCCATGCCACAATTTTACTGTTTCCTCCAGCGTTTGGAATTGTGTGTGTGTGTGTGTGTGTTGGGGGGGGGTCAGATTGGTGGCACTCTTGTTCTTCTGTGGGCCCAGGTTGTTTGTGCACCACTGTCATTTATTTACTCATAATGGGAAGGGGGGTCTCAGTTGAAAGCGGGAACCCCATGGGGGGCTCAGTTGAAAGAGGGAACCGCATTGCTTCTGAAGTTCGTCAGATGTACTTCCAACGTAGGTTTCAGAACTGTAACTTGCAGGCTGCTGGCCAGCTAACTTGTGAAAAGAAAATTGCCTACCATAAGAACCAGCTGACCTACAAAACTGGTTTGCAAGTTTGCATACTTCATCTATCCCTGCTAAACTAGCCCTAGGTATGTACAGGGTAGTTGTACATGTCATTGGTATATGAGCAGTGGCAGCTCTGGGTGTGGCAAAGGGTGCGGCTGCAACCCCCATTGTAAATTGTTTGCTGCTGCTGCATTTCACTTTGTAGAAAATATCTGATTTATTGCTTGTACAAAAGTTTGTATTCAAAATTATAGATTACATTTGTGTTTTGTGTCAAAAATGTAATGAAAAGGATAATAGCAGACCATATAAAGGATAAAAGCAACATTACAGAAATTGCTTGTCACTTATGTACACCACCCCAGCACCCCCCATTGTAAAATCCTGGATCCACCGCTGTATAGGAGTAGTAATGGTTTTCACAATGCTTGGTCGATACAGGTTGTTTAAAGAGTTTACGGTCATGGGGATGGAATTTGCACCCCCTTTCCCCATGCAGAGTCTAATCTAATGCTTGCTGGACTGAAGTTACAGGGGTCAAAATTGGCACCGGCCCGCTAGCCAAATGCTGGTAGATTTTGTGTCGAGCTAGTAAAATTTTCCTTTAACTAGCCCTGTGGGCTTATACTGAAGAAGGTAAAATTTCAATGTTTACACTAGCTGGGCCAGTGGAAAAGTCTGTGGGGCTAGTTGATTTTCCCAGTCACTAGCCTTGGTGGCTAATGGCTATAAAAGTTAATTTTGACCCCTGAAGTTAGAGAGAGATGATGGGTGACAGGAAACCCTTTAGATACCCAAGGCACAAATCGTGCCCAGTCTGTGTGTCAAGAAGCTGCTTAATAATGCTCATTTTCCAAGGTTTATCAATTTGTTTCTGCTTGCTTGCCAAAATCAGCATGTTGCTGTCAAAGAAACAAAAGGGTAGTGTGTTATACTTTACTATCAAATGCTATAAATGGTTGTCTCTCTTGACTTTTTTTTTTTCTTTTGGCATTTGATTTTTTCATAGATCTGAACTGAAATTGGGACTGGACTGGAGGATAGGGTGCTTAAGGGGCTACTGCAGTCAGAGTGGATTAAGTAAGCATTAAACCATGACAGACCATGGTTCTACTGTGGTTTTGGGGGAGGTGAGTGCCTCCAACCACCCAACCATAGATTAATTCCACAGTAAAACCATGGTTTGGAGGGGTTTAACGTGCTTGTAACATGGCAAGCGATTTAGGACTGTAATATTGTGTACTATAAGTAAATAAAAATAATAGAAGCAAGAAACTGCAGTGAAATAAATCAGTTTTCTATGTCTGACTAATATTTGTCTGACGCTGCATATACTTGAAAATGTGCAGGTTCAGCATTTTACATGTATTAATATAGTAATGTATTTTTAAAATATATGACCCACCGGTAAAAAATATAGACCATAGCTATACATAGTACACGGCGTAGGTTGTTTTGGTTTCTGTGCATATTTGATGTTCGTCTGAGCTCCGTTCTTAATGCTACATTTAATTTTTTTCCTGTTGCACTGTGGGTATGTCTGCGTATTTGCATACTGACATACGCACAGCACCATGTATTACAAAATCATCTACCAGCACTTTTGGTCATTTCGTAATACACAGCAAACACACACCGCACCACTTAAGATAAACAGACACTAATTAAGCAGCACTTCCTCTGTTTGTTTTGCTTAACTTGCATGCTGTGTAACTGCATGACCCAAGGTTCACATCGTTGGCGCTAAAACATTTTCTGCTCTCGGGAACACTGCTAGGGTGGAGAGGAACCGGGATTAACACACACACACACACACACACACAGAGAGCAATCGCAATATGCAGGTGAGTGTTGTGACGTGCATTAATGCCTCGTGTGTGTCTCTGTCTCCATTTCCTATTTCCACTTTACCTTTGGGAGACTCACAGGATAAGGACGGTGATATCAGAAACAGCGACAGCTACAGTCCCCAAGGTCCCCAGGGCAGGTGAGTGGGAAATAACAAAACAGAAAGATGAGTAAGCACTTCTTCAGCGCGCTCCTGACCACGGTCCCGATGCAAAGTGTGGTCTAATACTTTATCCAGCGCAGTCCCAATGGCAACCATGGATTAATAAGGAGAAATAATTCATGGTTGCACGGTGGTCGTATGTTGGAGTTCGTCCAGTGATTTTAAGTTATTTAATGCTTAGTTTTGAGCCATGTTACAAAGGGGAACAGTAAGCACTAAGAGACCCACATCCAGGTGTGTGGCTTGTGGGGCTGGTCCCAATCGGCACATTTATTTTAACTTACTGCATACTGCAGTATAGTAGAGTATATCAGACTGATTTTGCAGACTCCCAAGCTGGCATTTGCTGTTAATAGAAATCCCAGAATGCTCTGCAGCTGATGTCAGGTCTGGGCTGTAGCAGTGGAGATTCAGTGGCCTGCAGTGCACGTTAGTGCTTTTATTAGTGTTTTTGCACATGGTCTGCAGTTTGGGACCAGCCCTACATATTGACTGTCCGTCCCTCTTTAAAATCTCTGGGACCAGATGGGTTTGCACCACAGTGTTGAAGGAATTAGGGCAGGAACTGGTAGGGCCTCTGATAGTCTCATGCAGCCACTCCCTGAAGACTGGGATTGTCCCAGAGGATTGGAGGAGGACAGATGTGCCCCCCCCCCAGCGCAAGTGTGGGAGCAAAGAGGGCTTGGGAAACTGTCGGTTTTTTAGTTTGATCTCTGTCATAGATAAGCCAAGGGAAACTATTGAGCAGCAACTGGTGGAATTTCTTGAAACAAACTGGGCTACAAGACTGAAGGCAGGATAGATTTGTAAAGGGAAGGATGTGCCAGACTAACCTGATTAAGGTTTTTCAACTCTGTAACAAGGGCAGTGGACAAGGGCCAGACAATTGACGTGATGTACCTAGATTTCAGAAGAGCTTTAAGTCGCCTTACGAAGGTTTAGCATGAATTTGGGGGATATGTGGTTAGGACAAAGCTAACAAATTGGGTAAAAAAATGGCCAAAAGGAAGGACTCAAAGACTAGTAGTAAATAGGGAACATTCAGAAACACAGAAATATAGATGTCGATGACAGGAAAAAAAAAAAAAATAGCCTATCGAGTCTGATGAATACCTGCCTGCATCCACACTCCGCCTAATGTTGAACCGGAGCTAGTCTATTCGTGGCCCTGGCTGTATTTTGACACCCCGTTCCTAGCCCTTTCATCCCTTTCCCTAGACTGCCCACTCAGCCTCCCTCCTCTGGTTTGGACCTTTCCTCTGTGCATGTCCAACTTTTGTTTGAAGTCAGCAGCAGACTCTGGACCCACCACTTCTTCTGGCAATGCACTATACTTTTCCACCACCCTTTCTGTAAATAACGTCCTTACATCCCTCCTAAAGCTCCACCCCCCACCACCAGTTTTCATCTATGGCCTCTTGTCACATTGCCCTTAGTTTTTGTAAATGGGACACTACTATCCACCCTATTAATATGCCATAGGTACTCAAAGATCTCGGTTGTGTCTGTTTTCTCTATCTTGGCCTATAGTGTGTACATATTGAGAC
Source organism: Neoceratodus forsteri (assembly GCA_016271365.2). Lineage (NCBI taxonomy): Eukaryota > Metazoa > Chordata > Ceratodontiformes > Ceratodontidae > Neoceratodus > Neoceratodus forsteri. Next base: position 42,788,564 of record JADMNL010000027.1, read on the forward strand.
TCTGTAGACTCTTCTCAAATATCTTCCCTGCTGCCTCTGAATCATCTTCATGGCCCTCCTCTGAACAGCTTCCAAGGGGTCCCAAGCCTTTACCAGGTGCGGGCTCCAGAACTGCGCACAGTGCTCTAGGTAAGATCATACCAAGGATCTGTATGGGTGACAGAATCATCTCCTTCCATCTGCTAGCAAGCCCCTTCCCTATATACCATAACATTCTTTTGTTTTCCCTGCAGCCTTCTGGAATTGGGCATGAGACTTCATACTGCAACTAATAATGATCTCCAGGTCCCTCTCCTCCTATGTCTGCTCCACCTTCGCTCCCCCCAACCAGTACTCTGTTTTGAGTTTCTTTTGTCAGTGTACATGACTACACTTTAATTTGAGTTGCCATATCTTGGACCACTTTTTCAGTGTGCCCAGGGCTGTTTTCATTCCCCACGTTCATTCCCGTAGCTGTATCAACCCTTCCTTTTTTTTGGTGTTATCTACAAAGAGACAGATGCCCTGGATTCTCTCCCCTGTATTGCAGATGTATATATTGAAAAGTGCAGACCCCGGGACTGACCCCTGTGATACCCCACTGGTTACCTCTCAAACCCATGAGTATTCCCCATTGACAACTACACTCAGAGTCCCCACCCCATATAAATAATTCAAATAGTTTTTTTTTTTTAAGTTTTTTTATTCTTCACTAACCAGGTAAAGCCCACTGGGCCAAACAGCCCATTTACGGGGCAGCTCAGGAGCACAGGGAGGGTTAAGTGACTTGCTCAGAGTCGCACAGTATGTAGGTAGAGGTTGTGGGACTCAAACCCAGGTCTGCTAGATATACTAAACTCATTCACAGCTTGATATTCTAACCTCCAGGCTATATTGCCTGCCCAGTTAATTTGTCTACCATCCACTGATCCCTCTGCTTTTTCACAACGCTCCAATGGGGCACGGAGTTGAAGACTTTCCAAAGTACAGATATAGTATGTCTACTGTTTGGCCCTTACTGACTGCCTTTTTGACCCAGTCAAAGCAGTCTATTAAACTTGTCTGGCATCATCGGCCTGACATGAACCAGAGGTCAGGGAGGTCAAAAGTAGCGTACTACGGGGGGTCAGTACCAGGACCAGCATTGTTTAATGTGTTCCTCTAAGACACAGAGGAAGGAATCAAGGAAAAATGTTGCCTCTACAGATGACACTAAACTCTGTGGCAGGGCATACAGTGGCAAGGGGGACAGGGACATAAAGGGACCGAGAAAAGTTGGAGCTATGGTTCATGGTATGGTAAGTGAAGTTTCATGCCAAGAGGGACAAAGTTATTCATGTAGGTAAGAGAAAACTGAAGATGAGTTACTAGTTTGGGTGTGCATGTGAAAAAAAATCAAGTCTGACCACTGAAGAAAGAGACTTGGGAGTCATCATTAGTGATAGCCTCAACTTAATGGCTAAGTGCACAGAGGAATTCAGGAAAGCAAACAGGATGCTGGGAAGTATAGGGAGGTGGTACTCCAGTAGAAGAGGTATTTTTGCCGCTAAGTGGGTCAGCAGTGAGGCCACGCCTTGAGTATTGTGTCCAGTTCTGGAGCCTGCACCTGAAGAAGGATTAGGACTGTGTAGAATCTCTCCAGAGACATGCAACAAAGATGATACAGGGTCATCAGTGTAAATCAAATGAGAACTGTCTGGCCAGTTTAAACATGCTCACTGAAATCCAAAAAAGAGAGAGAGAGAGAGAGAAGGGACATGATAGAAACCTTTAATTATCTGGGGGGGGGGGTAAACAGGATAGAGATCATGACTCTTTATAGCCGCATAATGACATGCAACATATTGCTTATAAGAGGAGAGGGAGCAGGGCAGACAGGAACCGGAACTGATGTATATTATCTTTTACTTCCACAGTGGAGTTTCATCACCTCATTAGTATGCATGAGATCCCTACCTGCTGTCCCCCTCCCCATCTTCTTTCTCCATACAGAACTACATTATTTATGAATCTATGGTTGTGGCAGTTTTTTCTGTTTTATGTGCCACCTCTGCAGCTGGGAGAATGTTGCTGAGTACACAATACTAGACTTAGCAGGGGCAAGTCTCAGTGACTGAAGAACCATGTGACCATCGCACAGTGTGGTTCAGGTTGGATATGGACAGGGAGGGCATTGCCACTAAGACCAAAATCTTGGATTTTAACAGGGCAGACTTCAGAAAGATGGGTGAGGAGCTAAGAAGGCACCTGGCAGGCATCAGAGTGAATATGGGGGTGGCACAAAAATGGTCCATCATCAAAGAAAGAATGATGGCTGTTTCAGTGTGTTAGGCTTAAGGGGAAGAACTCAGTGGGGGGGCAAAGCACCTTGCTGATTCAGCTCTGAGGTTGCCCAAGCAGTGAGGGGAAAGAGGTCAACCTACAAGAGGTACAGAAAGACTGAGAGAGAGGTGAATAATGAAAACTGCCTAAGGTTGTTCAAGATGGCAAGCAAGGTAGTGCTGCAGGCTGAGGCACAAAAATAACTCCAGGTAGCTGAGGGAATAAAAAAGGGGGAGAAGGTCTTCTTTTGTTATATAAGTGAAAAAAGGGATAAGAAGGATGGGATTGTTAGGCTTAGAAGAGGGGATGTATAGGTAGCATAGAATGGGGGAAAGGATGATGTGCTGAATGAATAGTTCTGCTCTGTCTTCACCAGGGAAAAATATGGGCCAGTGCCTACAAGGAGGAGGAGAAGGGGAAGGGGGGCAAGGAAGCATGGATGCAGTGATAGAGGAGTACAGAGTGAGGCAGGGGTTGCTACCACTGAAGGTGGACAAATCATCAGGCCTGGATGTCACAGGGATGACCCAGGGAATTATAGGCCAGTCAGTCTGACCTCAATCATGTGCAAGCTCGTGGAGGCCATACTTAAAGAAAGGTTGGTAGTAGTTTTGCTCAGATAGTGCTTTTGTGGAGCCTGCCACTATATGTCAGATAGTGCTGGTATCCTACCTAGGATCCTACCAGAAAGTCTACCAAAGACAGATGTCGGATCCAGGGTCAGATGGCTATGGATCCTAGTTAGAATCCATGGATCCTAGGTCAGATAGTTAGGAACCAATCTGGCTCTGTTGCTAGAATCCACAGGATCCACAACATTTGTTGCTAGGATCCACAGCATTTGTAGGATCCATGCACTAGATCCTGAATGGTGGGATCCGTTGTCAGATAGCACTGCTATCTTGCCAAATGGGAAGTATCTGTTGGTATCCTAGTTTCTAGGATACTGTCTGAGCAGCACTAACTGGTAAGATATCTAGAGGAGAATAGTCTCCATGAGGAGAGGCAGCATGGGTTTGTGGAAGGAAAATCGTGCCAGAGGAATCTGATTGACTTCTTTAACTGGGTCACTAAGGTAGGGACAAGGCAGTTGACATCCTTTATCTGGACTTCAGCAAGGCCTTTGACTCTGTGCCCCACAAGAGATTGATCAGGAAGCTGGCCGATCTTGGGGTTTAGGAGAAAATGACCAGGTGGGTAGAAAACTGGTGGAGGGACAGGATGCAAAGGGTGGTGGTGGGGGAGAGTTATCCAGCACCAGGGAAGTTGCCAGAGGGGTCCAGCAGGACTCAGTGCTGGGGCTGGTGTTGTTCAGTGTTTTCATCAATGACATTGGGGAAGGCATTAAGGGCAAAATGTGCCTATTTATGGAGAGTGGACACAGTGTAAGGGATACAAGACCTGTGGGAAGACCTGGGAAAACTTGAGAGATGGTTAGGGATTTGGCAGCTTGGCTTCAGTGCCATGAACTGCAGTGTTATACACATTAGAGCCAGGAATCCAAGGGCAGAGTACTACTGGGGGGTTGGGTAGCAGTAATGGAGGAGGAGGAGAAGGATCTGGGAGTGATGATTACTAGTTCCCTGAAGCCCTCCATGCAGTGCAAAAAAAAAAAAAGCAGCAGCAAAGGCAAATAAGATGCTGGGGTGTATAGAAAGAGGAATCAGCAGTAGGCAGACAGAGGTTATACTGCCCTTGTACTCACTAGTGAGACCACATCTAGAGTATGGAGTAAGATACTTGAGTCCATACTTAAGAAGGACATCAACCTGCTGGAGATGGCCCAGAGGAGGACGACTAAGATGACTGTGGCCCTGTCCACACTGCAGCCCAAAAACCCATCTGTAATGTTACAGAGGGTGTAAACCGCATCAGTAATGGCGTGCGTTTACACTGGTAACGTTACAGGAGGTGTTTTCGTAACCGTTGTTGAAACCACATATGAGTTGGTTTCAACAACGGTTATGAAACTGGTCCTGCCCTGGTACCGTTGGTACCGTTACTGGCGGTAGTGTGGACTGACGGTAACTGTCCCCTGCAGGGCACAAAGCGCAGCGCGAGCTGCACTATGGGATCGGGCGCCGCTGTAACGGCCGCCTCGGATCCCAATGTGTGGACCGCCGGTGCTGGTCCCGTAACAGACACCACTGAGGTGTGGATGCACTGCACCGCTCCGCGGCCGTAATGGATTGCATCCGTTACCGGGCACAAGCGTTGTAGTGTGGATGGGGCCTGTGAGTCAGCAGGGTAGGACATATGAAGAGAGGTTGAGGGCTCTGAAGATGTACTCTCTGGAGGAGACAAGGGAGGGGACGTGATAGAGACCTTCAAGTACTTGAAGGGGATAAATTGGGTGGATACGGAGGGTCTCTTCAAGCTAAGTGGCAACCGAACCACGAGAGGACACAGTCTAAAACTGGAGGGGGGCAGGAGAGAGGTTAGGAGGCACTTCTTCATGGAAAGGGTGGTGGCCAGTTAGAATGTGCTGGTGGTGGAAGTGGTCTCGATGAAGCTGGTGAACAGCTTCAAGAGAGGCTGTTATAGGATAAGGGGAAATCATGGGGCTTGGGTGAGGCCAGATGGAGGGGAGGACCAGGGAGGAGGGGGCCAGGGTCAGTAGCATAAGCTAAGGACCCTGCATCACGAGCAGACTGGATACTCCAAATGGCCTTCTTCTGCTGGCTTCTTTATATGTAACAATTCTGTCATCAACGAATGTAGATCTGACATAGCAGAAACATTTTTTTCCTACCTCCATAGTATGTACTGAAAGAATAGACAAAAGGTAGACAGCCTAGTGGGCCTTACCCAGTTACCAAAGAATTAAAAAAAAAAAGGACAGGCAGTCTGTCATCACTCATTACCTCTGGTAGCTCCATATGAAGTCCGAACTATCCGTTGTTTACCTGACACAATATGGCCACCCAGCTGGTAACGAGTTAAGCCAGTGACTCCGGTTTACATAGGTATGCAGAGAGTAGCAATGTAAAGTGAAATCTGAGCTCTGGTTGACTATCCACTGCTGCCTATCTGATCACCAAGGAACTCCACTAATTTACAAATTTGGTCAGTTAGAACTATGATTGCATGTCAGATCCCTATCATTAAGGAACTGTACCAATCCAAGACCATAATACAAGAAATTACTCTGCTTTGTATCAGTATATATGAAAAAAAAAAAAAAACAACCACATATGTCACAAGTGGGTGATACATTTTATCGCTGTTTTTAATTATTGAAAACTAGTCTCCAAAACTATTTTGTTAGTCCAATAAAAGGTATCACCTGCAACATATTTTTTGTCTTCTACATCATAGAGTGGACTGACACAGTTGCCAGATTTCTCCATTAGAACAGACCAAGCTAGATCTGCATTGTTATAAACAGGCAGCACAGTAATGTGCAGAAATCAGTGGTGTCGGGGAGGGGTGAAGAAAGGCTAAAAGAGTGAGTGCAATTATCTTGTTGGGATGGTGCACTTCAGCACATGCTTTTTAATACAAGCAGAGCAAACCCTAGTTTAACCTGTTGCAGATCACTGTACTAATTCATGATATCCTGAGCCTTGGTCTTCTACGTACTGTAGCTAATGCAGCTTACTTGGGATAACAGTAAGTGACTCTGGTGGAATTTGAACCTAAACTTGCTGGTTCCCAAGCCTGTGATCTAACCACTAAACCCCAATACCATCCCTCTGTCACATTTTTAAGGCTACTTCATGGTGCTTGAAGCAGACAGTAGTAGAAATGGATGGGAACCTGAGGGAACTCAGTTCAGGCAGTGGCATTAATTTATTTATTTATGACTTTGATAACTGGGTAGGTACACTGGTCCAGAGGATCATTTACAGGCACAGTCCACACCACAAGGCACGAGGTACAAAAAACTAAAACAGGGAAACTAACTAAGGTTACAACACAGAAGGCACATAGCAAAAAAGTACAAGTTAGAATTTTTATGAGTTCAGGTAGCAAAACAGTACCTTAGTAAATAACAAAAAATAAGTGTCATGGTCTCCAGTCCCTTCAGATTCTTCCGAGACCCCAGTTAATTTTACATTATTTCTTCTTGACCCATCTCCTAAGTCAATTACTTCCTATTATAGTTCTTGTAATATTGTAGAATGTTTATCCAGTGTACGAACTGCAGTAAAGTTTTTCTCTTCCAGTGTACTAACTCATGTTTCAGTCTCCGTTGTTCTTCAAGAAACGGCCTCTGCTTCAGCAGTTAGGTCAGATACTGATTTGTTAATGTTGGCTACCACAGCAGAGATCGCATCCCAGACCGGTGCAAATTTCTTGCCTAATTTCATCCCTCAAGGCTAATAGCAGGTCTGAATGGAGACATTTTTGCACTTCTGCATTTGACATAGCAGGCTGGGGTTCCCCTGTTTTAGACCCATTCTGAGACCTGTTTTCTGAACTAGTTATTTCAGCCATCTTTGTTTTCCCTATCAGTGTCCCCTTTCTTGAATCAATACAGTATTCATTTCTGTAGGCATGTTTTTAGGTAGTGCTTGTTTGCTAACAATAGCTTCTTCAATATTGGTGTTATTAATAGGTTAAAATATTGAAAAGTTTTCTACCTGTTATGTCTCTGATGTTGGTTGTCAGGCCAGGGCAAGCCAGGGTCTGGTTCTGGATCCTCTTCCTTGTCTCAGCCATTAAATATGTTGGGTCGTCTAAGTCTCCCTTGCAGATCAACGCTCCGTTGTCATCCTGGCTACTGCAGTAGCTGCTGGCATTGCTGGTAAGGGGGACAAAGGTTTTTTGAGCAAAGTAGGTGAAAGTTGAAAGAAATTTATTTTTTGCTGTTGCAGTCCAGTTCTCCTCTTACTGTTGCTTGCAGAGTCGTTGGGATTGAAATCAGTTTCTGCGGTACCCTGGTGATCCGCTTTCCGATGTCATTTAGATGCAGAGTTTCACCCATGTAGTTCCTTGGTTTTCGGGTTGGTTTTACACATACTTGAAATTTTGGCATTCAAGTCATGAATGATCCATCAAAATAAAGGCAACTTCATTTATCAGTAGAAGCAGGGTTCCTAAGACACAATTACAGAAAAAAGAAACATTTCCAGGCTTCACATTAGCAGTTTCTTCGGGAGGGTGGTTCCCAGACGCCATCCTGCCTGTGTTCTCAATTTGCCATCTTGGATTCTGACTCCGCCTCCCTAGATTGAGAACTGAATTTCAAAACTCTGTATTGCTGTCCTCATATAAGATGTTTTTGCCTGGCAGTTCAAACTCTGCATCCTCCTGTTGTAAGCTAACAAAATGTATTTGGACTTTGCCATTTTCCTTTCTCATACCAGCCTGAAGAGCACATCTAGTCTTAACAGGTGCAACAAAATAATGCATTTTGTCCCAGAGCTTGTATCCTGTTGACAGTTCTTTAAACAAGTTTGTGTTCCAGATTATCTTTTCTAATAATCCAAGATAGCTTTCTGCAATCATTTCAACAATATAAATACATACATTTGCAAACTAATAGATGTTGCTGCTTCACTCTGAATTCTGATATCATGCCTGAACAACCTCCGTTCACAGCCGCTGCTGCTTATATTTGGTTAAGCTTCTGACTTCTATGCTGGCCCACTGGTGAAGCAGTTGCATTACCGTTCGGGGCGTCAGCAGCTGGGGTTCGGGAGCAGACCCAGGTTGCCTGGGGCTAACTTGGGGGAGAGGACACGCACGCTCTCTCTGTTCTGGGTGGGAGGCTGTGTGTTACCGCCATTATAGCACCACCTTGGTGACCACAACTGGCATTACAGACAAGGCTCACCATTGGGTGGGGAGGACACTGGTTATGTGCATGCATGTGGCATAGCTAATTAGCCAGCATCCTTGAGGGAGGGGTGAAAAATCAGGTGGAAGATGACCCCGTTGTTTGTGGTTGATGATCTTCAGCACAACTGGGTCCCACGCCTACACTGTTCACCCACGGATGCTGTTGGGAGTAATCCCCTCCACCCTAACACTGCGGAGTGGGGGGCTATCTAGGGTATAATGGAGGTGGATGAGTGCTGGGGGGGAGATGGAGTCATGGTGTACCTTTGGGCTTATGAGAAAGACAGGCAGGGGAAAATATTTAAAAAAAAAAAAAAAAGCTGCCGACCCCTGTGCTTCTGTCTGCAGGTTTCTGGCATGGAGATATACTAACATACTAAAAAGCCAGCAGACTAGGCCAAGTGGTCTGTCTTGTCTGCTCGAAAGCCAGCAACCTCGTGGCTGCTCGCCTTACCACCCACCCAGCCCCCAAGAGGGTCTTCTTTAGTTTCAGTTTCCCCGTGTACCTGTCCCACCCCTTCTTGAATCCCTCAACTGTGCCCTCCTCCACCAGCCTCCCAGGCAGCGCATTCCACGGCTCCACCACCCTCTCACTGAAAAAATGCTTCCTACCCCCCCCCATAGTTTCCCCTCTCCAACTTCCACTCATGGCCCCTGGTTGTTACCCCTCCTTCTTTAACCTAAAAAGCTCCTTGGTTCCACTTCTGGTTATTCCTTTCACATACTTGAAAACCTCTATCATATCTCCCCTGTGCCTCCTCTCCTCCAGTGAGTAAAGTCCAAGCTCTTCCAGTCTCTCCTCATAAGGCCTCCCCTCCATGCCCTGAATCATCCTGGTCGCTCTCCTCTGGACCTTCTCCAGTAGCACTGTGTCCTTCTTCAGATGAGGTCTCCAGAACTGTACACAGTACTCGAGCTGCAGCCTGACCAAGGCATTATATGGAGAGAGGCTCACCTCCCTCCTTCTGGACATAATTCCCCTGGCTGTGCAGCCCAGTATCCTGTTTGCTTTGGCTGCAGTTCTTCTACAGTTTTCAGTGTTATTCATTTTGACATCTACCACCACCACCCCAAATCCCTTTCTCCCAATGTGGCTTGCAGTGTGACGGGTGTATTCATGGTACAGGTTTTACCCCAAATATAGTGCCTTACATTTCCCAGCATTAAATTTCAGTCCCCACCTCCTTGACCACCCCTCCAGGGTATCCAGATCCCCCTGGACTGCCTCCCTCGCTTCCTTACAGTCTACCAGTGCCTCCAGTTTTGAATCGTCCACAAAGAGACTCAACCTATTCCTAACCACCTTCCCTATATCCGAGACATAGGCATTGAACAAGAGTGGCCCCAATACTGAACCCTGAGGGACCCCGCTGATTATCGCCCTGGGAGAGGAAAGTATCCCACCCACCATTACCCTCTGTAAATGCCCCAAGAGCCAATTTTCAACCCAATTGAGCTCCTGTCCTCCCACCCCATCTCCCCCATCTGAGGAAGGATACTGGATATTGAAAAACACCATAATTGTGAATCATTTTTCAGAAGATGATTAAAGACCACTCCCTCTGATGACGCAGTTGCTGCTACAAAATAATTCAGTAGCTTTTTTTGGGTGGCTGTGGAATCTGATGGATTGTGAAGGTCACAAATACTGTTTGGTATGTGAGCCAAATTCATTGCTATCTCAACATTTATATTCTAAAAACACATCAGATCTGCCTACCATTTGCAGTGGTAAATGAACAATTTTGCGCCCAAAAACATATACTGTAACCAGATCTGCAAAACTCATTTTGTGGCAGATTTACTCCCTTGTGTATCTGTGGATGTAGCTGATCCAGAATGGTGTGTATAACTATTAAAGAAGGAAATCTAACAAAAGATAAATCGGGGTTTGAAACGATGATTACTTTTAACAACTGAGATATTTTGTTGTTTACAGGCAATGAAAATCATTATGATGTGTTCTTTACAGATACTGCAGACAACACAGTTTTGTCTGTGGGATCCTTGTAATAGAAGCTGATGAATTATTCATTGCAAAAAAAATAAAAGAAAGTCCACATGGGATTAAATGTGTGGTATCAGAAAGTCATCTAAACCAGAAGGAGAAACTTCATGGATCACTTTGATGAGCAGCATTCAAAATGCAGTAGTGGTTTGATTCCCCCCCAAAAAATTGTTGTGAATCCATCCAAGGCTATTTTATCATGGTTGAATAGCAACACAGTGCTGAAACAAATTTGCTTTATAAGTTTATGGGTCTTTTTTGGAGGACCACTTATGGATAAGAGAGTTGACTCACACGTTCTTGGGACCAGAGGACTGCAAACCAAAGATGAACAGTTCTGTGGTCCTAAGCGTGCAAAAGATGACACTGAAATTCATAACAGGCCCACCAAAAGGATCCATAAACTTATTCAATGGTCTATGCAGACAGTATAGTGTTTTGCTTGTGCAACTGTGTTAATTTGGTTTTGGCCATTCGCACTGTCTATTCCAGAGGAATTACCACCACGTAGGGGTACTAAAGGCAAAGAACCCTCAAAGAGGGTTCCACCCCTAGAAGTACCGCAGGACGATTCCCATGGCTAAAAGTACCTTGCATGGTGCACGATTGGAATGTTGAATGTGTAGCGCACATGTGCACTGCAGGCATGCGCACCACACATGTGCAGGTTTTGCGCCCCAGGATTGCTCTGGCGCAACACCAATGCGCATGGTGCATGTCTGCGATATTCAGATGCCCTATGCAAATTAGCTAATCAGCCAGTGTGCAGCACAGTGGGGTGCATTAGCATATCACTACCATTGCGCACAACCTCATTTGCATGCGTTGCGCTCATAAGTGCCACAGAACAGCACAGGCCATAGACCAGTATTGCAGCCTTGACAGGTAAGTGGGGGATGCTGCAGCAACAGACAGGGAGATGCCAGCACTGCAAGGTGGGACAGCTCAGGGCTATGCTGCCGCTGACACACTGTGCTGTCCATGTTTACAGGAGGCAACATGTCAGGACAGAAAGAGGGCGAGGAGCGAGGGCCTGCACGGAAGCGCAGGCCCAACTTCACTAAGGGAGAGATGGATGCCCTATTCAAGGCTTGCCTTGACAGGGAGGGCCTGATGAGCGGTGCCACGGGCACACCACAAGACAGGGCCACTGGATGGGAGGAGGTGGCAGCCTATGTCAACTAGCATGGATGCCGCCAGCGGTCAGCACAGGAGTACCGCAGAAAGGTCGGGACAGACAGGCAGCGCATACAGGAGATGGCGGCCATTAGAGCATCCCGTACTGCTACTGGAGGAGGACCAGCAAACGCACCCACACTGACGCCAACAGAGGAGTTGATGGTGGCCACCATCCACCACACCCATATAACAGCAGCAGCAGCGTGTGGGGGAGGCACATGTGGCCAATGCATCACTAACACTCCCTCCTTCTCTTGCAGCACCAACACGCTTCAGTGCAGAAGATGGGGTGCCAGCAGCGGCCGTGGCCCCTGTGGACAGCAGCACGACCCCTGAGGATGAACCATCAGCATCCACCAGGGGCCTGACAGGCCACGGCTGAGCACCATGGTGCCTGTGGGTGTCCTTGGCCTAGGGTCAGATGAGGCCCTGGATGTGTTCCTGCAGGATGCCAGCCTTGGTGTCCTGTGCACAGAGACACAGATCAGGGCGGGGTCTGACTCCAATTGAAGACATCACACTGATCTTGGACATTGTGGGGGAGTCGCCCCTGGTGGCATCACAGGCAGCATCAGGGCCCAGCGCCATGCTGGTGGCAGTGCAGCCACCAGCTAGCACTGCATGTGCAGTGATGTGCGGGGCCACTGCTGTGCCCTGTGTAGGTGGTATTGCAGCTGGGCAGGCACAGGGTGGCATAGAGCAGCCAGACGGGCAACAGCAGCAGGCTGCGGGTGCTACCAGGTAGCCAGACACAGGGTCCGCCACCGGTGCACCTGCCATACCCCTTCCCCCTGTAGACCCCACTGTGCAGTGTCCACCAAAGAGGGATCTGGACAGCATGGCAGATCACCCACTGACGATCGGCATCCCGTCCAGGAGCAACAGGATGTGGACCATCTGGCTGAGCACACCCAGCTGCTGCGGGCTTACATTCAGCAACAGGTGCTGCTCGCCACTGGAGTGCATGCACTGGGGGAAGAAGTGCGCCAGTTAGCCAAGCAGCAGGACGGGGCACTGCGCAGACCCTGGAGGGGCTGTAACACATGCAGGAGGCCACGACTGCAGCCATGGATCGCATTGCCAGTGCAATTGTGGATGGCTTTGCATTACTGGCTGCCACAGGGCATGTCCATGCACAGGGGACCCCCCCCACAGTGTGCTGTCCACCCCACGGATCCGGCATCAGGCGACCCCAACAGAGTGGACACTGGGCTCAGATGTAAGCATCCCAGGCATGTCCGGGGCTGGCCTGTTCGGCCGCCTACACCCCCCCCCCCATGAGGACACAGTCCCATGCTTCTACCCTGGGGGCTTGTTGGACACATCCCCCATGGCTGATGCACAGCCTGTGGCTGCTGTTCGGCCCCGGCATGGCTGCCCCCATGGCCATGATGGCTGTGGTACCGCGCAGCTGCCTGAGCTGTGTGCTGCCCTGCCCACTGTCTGCTGCTGCTGCCCTGTGTGCACATGGGTGGTGTGTGTCGTAACTGTGGTGGCACGCATGCATGTTGTAATGCAGGCTACCTGTGTGTGCACACCAGGCTGCTGGACCTTGTGGCATGGGCATGATGAGGGCAGTCTAGCACCTGTTGTACCTGTGCAGCAGTGCCATGTGTCTGATCTATGCCATGTTCCACCGCCTGTGTGTGTGTGTGTGTGTGTGTGCGCGCACACATGCCTGTGCAGCATGTGTGTGTGTGTTGCTGTGTGTAGTTGTGTGCCACTGCCTTCCCTACCCCTGCTTAATGCCACTATCTATGCATGGCCCTGCATATGTGGTATGTTGGTCTGTGTGGCCCATGCACGTGTACCACACCACCTACCTGCATTCGCCAAAGTGTTCCTGTGCGACCGCGTCATGGTGGCGTCATGCCGGCTGCAGGAGTCGGGGGGGGGGTCCCTCCGCCCAGGGTGGCTGTCCACCCCCCTCCAGCCCATTGTCTCCGTCGTCCCCGCTACGGTTGTCCTCATCAGCCACGACAGCTATCCCAAGGTCAATGGCCATGTTGTGCAGTATGCAGCAGGCCAGGAATAGGCCATAGGTTTTTGAGGGGCTGAATTGTAGGGCACCACCTGACCTGTCTAGGCAACAGAATCGTGCCTTCAGCATGCCAAAGATGCACTCGATGATGTTGCGCATGCTGGCATGTGCCTTGTTGTACCGTTCCTCTGCTGGGGATGACAATCATCAGTACAGGGTGAGCAGCCAGGGCCTCAGTGGGTATGCGCTGTCACCTGTGTGGAGATTGACATGGTTTGACCTATGCTATGCTATACTGCGCCCCTTGCCTGTCCCTGGCATTCACACCACCATGCACACCCTGCCCTCCCCCATCCCCAGGTCTGCTATGCCCATCACCCCTTGCCCGTGCCATACTCACCCACAAGGTGGCCCATGGGGATGTCCCCATGTTCAAACCTGTGGCACAGTGCAGAGCTCTGCCAGATGGATGCGTCATGTGCGCTCCCAGGGTGTGTGGGGCAGACATTGATGATGCGCCCTGTGGCATCGCACACCACCTGGCAGTTGATGCTTGGGCTCCCCTTCCTGTTGATGTACGCCATACCCTCAGGGCCAGGTGGCATGCGGATGCCCATGTGGGTGCAGTCAATGGCTCCAGTCACGCCGGGCATGCGTACCACTCTGTGGAAGTTCTGCATGTTTGCTGTACGCTCTGCCTGTGTGCTGGGGAAATGTATGAATTCCGAAGCACATGGCAGCAGAGCATTGAGGAACTGTGTGAGGAGGCGGGACATGGCCAACTGGGTGATGCCCATGGTGTCCCTTGTTGGTCATTGGAAGGTGCCCGTGGCAAGCAGGCACATGATGGCAGTCACCTTGGTCTCCACTGACATGGCGTGGCTCTGTCTGTTGGGTGCCTGCATCTCCTCATTGCACAGCTCACAGAGCTGCCTCAGAATGGCCCTCTTCAGGCGGCACCAGCCCACGATCTCTGTGTCGCTATAATTCTCAAAGGTGATGCGGGCATGGTACCACCTGTGTCGAGCATACTGCCAATGGGCCCTTTGTAGGCCATGTAACTGTTCCTCCTGCCTCCTCACACCGCTCATTACCATCTCCATCAGGAACGGCACACTCTTCATCATTCCTTCACTCTGTGTGTCCCCCTGGGCTGTTCAATGCCTGTCTGTCTGCCATCCTGGTACACTGTGTGTGTGTGTGTGTGTCTCTCTGACCCTCTCTCCCTCTTCCACTCCACCTCTCTGTCTCTCTCCCTCTGTGTTTGTTCTTGTGTCTGTCTGTCTCTGTCTGTCTGTCTGTCTCTCTCTCTCTCTCTCTCTCTCCTTGACACAACCACTGTCTGCGTGTTTGCACCCTGTTTTTATAGGAACAACTCTGGTCGATGTATCTTGGGTTTGCTCTAGACTTGCACCATGGCTTCCCGCTTGAATATCCCATTGTGCTCATATTCATGGGAACGCCCTCTGCACTTGCGAGGCATATTTTACAGTTGTGCATTGGCACAATGGGATTTGCGCTGAGCAGCGGCTCCCTCTGAATATTGCTCGGTGGCGCATTTCCATACTTGCGCTGGTGCAGCTGGGTTGCGCCATGCGCAACTGCTCTGAATATCCGGGCCTTAGAGTAAACGATATGGAAAGAATAGGTACATAAAAAATTATAGATGGCATAAAATAATAAAGCAGAAACATGGTTTGGATTCTTATTTTATCAAATTAACTAACCCTCAATCCAGGCGTTTGTTTACCAGATATAGAATGGAGCTCTACAAGGTGAATTATATCTGTTTTGGCCAAGGTAAAGGGAAGATAGAGACCCCATTTTGTCCATGCGGGAATCGATTGGAGGATGATTTGAAACATTTATTACTGTTGTGTTCCTTCTATAATTCACATAGGAAAATGTGGTTGGGGAAATCCTGGCTGGCACTGACCTTCCGACCAGTTGGTATCTGTCCTCTCCAGTAATTCAAATATGTTTATATTGGAGAAACTAGCAAGTTTTTTATTCGCTCTTCATCTGTGAAAATTTGCACATATTATGTATGTTTGTGTCCAATATTTATTAATGTATTTTAATGGACATTGTATGTATGAAGATGCCAGTATTTATGTGTATTTTAGATTTTGTAAAAGCTTTTGCTGATCAATTAAACTTGATGATGATGAATAGCGAAAGTACACTCTAAAGTGCAAAGTTTATTCTTTAACCACAGGATTTGTAAACTTTAGCTGACAAGCCTCCAGTTAGGGCATCGGCCCCTCTGCTTTGATCATTAGATCTTCCTTAAGGGGCCATTCCTTTGGTTGGCTTGGCTTTCTGCAGGGCTTGGCAAGCCCCTCACTCTATGCACACAGGTCGTGGCACCATTGAGCACAGGTTCACATCCCTGGACCCTGGGCTGTACTTAGCCCCGGGAGAACAGCAGGACTGGAAAGCATCTGATCGGTGCTTAAAAAAGCTCTAATATGCATTGCAGGTTATTGAATCTCTCACTGCTGAAGTCCTCCTCGGATGTCAGCTGCAGAGGATTCTGGGATTTGTAGTTACAGAAATTGTCAGCTTGCAAGTGAGCAGAATGAGTCTGACACAATCTACTGTACTGCAATAAACAGTGATTAAAAAAATGTTTTTGTACACAAAGTGCAAATTGGGTTCTTAGTGCTGACTACCCTTTAAAGCAGCAAATTCATGTTGGGAACATTTTTCAGCATACCATTTTTAAAAGCTACTATGTATTTCTGACATCCTTAGAGTACTTGCTGAAGTTTCATAGGTTCTGATACAAGCTTACTAGGCAGAGGCCCATGCAAAGCTTGCCCCGTTCTAGGGGATATCCTAATAAACATCCTTTTTTACAATAATCCTCCAGTCTGTTCTTAAACTCCAATATATTGCTACTTCCTGTCATCTCCCTTGGTAAACAATTCCAACCCCCATGACTCTCTGACTAAACAATCCAGTCCTGCGCATTGTTGTGCTGGTTTCCCCCTTGAGCTGGAGTGTATGTGATGGCTCAGATTTAATGCCAAAGTGCAAAAACATGCCCTTGAGGAACAAAAATCCAGAGGAGGAACATGCGGGGGTACTACAACAACAACCAAAATGGAAAGGGACCTAAGGGTAGTCATAACAGATGATCTGAAAGTAGCCAAACAAAGTGAGAAGGCAGTGAGGAAAGCCAGTGGAATGCTGGGGTGCATAGGTAGAGATATGACCAGTAGAAAACAGGAGGTGGTGATGCCACTGTACAGGCAGTTGGTGAGGCCTCATGTAGAGTTCTGCGTGCAGTTCTCGAGACCTAGTTTCCGAAAGGACATTGACAGGGTGGAAGCAGTTCAGAGAAGAGCAACAAAAGTGGTGCAGGGGCTACACCAGAAACCATATGAAGAGAAATTGAGAGAACTCAATATGTATACTCTGGAGGACAGGAGGAAGAGGGGGGATATGATAGGAACATTCATATACCTCAAGGGGATCAACAGAGTTCAAGAGGGCAGAATCTTACAGAAAAGACGCGCAAGAACAAGGAATCACAAGTATTTTTTCACAAAAAGGGTGGTGGATGTATGTGACAGGCTCCTGGAGAGGTTGTGGAGGCCAAACAGTTGTCAAACTCAAGAATACATGGGACAGGCAAAAGGCAAAACTAGTGGTAGGAAGGGGTAGGCCACAGATCAGATAGTATCTGGAGCTTATATAATAGGTAGGGAAATAGGTAGACTAGGTGGGCCAGGTGGTCCTTATCTGCCATTAAGTTCTATGTTTATGTGACCTAGTATTATAACTCTGTTGTCTAAAATCAAATCCTAGGCATTCCCAGAGATCATTACTTGTTAGTGCCTTGAGCAATAGACACAGATCACCGCGCATCTTCCTGTATTCCAGAGTATACAAACCCAGGGCCTCTAGTCTGTCAGTGTAGCGTGTTATTTATTCCATGCACTATCTTGGTTGCTTTCCTCTGCAGCCTCTCCAAAGTTTTGATCTAAAATTTTGAATTGGGCAACCAGAATTGGGAGTAGTACTCTAAACTGGGCCTCACCGGGGAGCTATGCAAAGGCACAATCACATCCCTATCCCTGCTTTTAATGCGTCTCCTAATGCAGTTCAAAATAGCATTTGCCTTCTTAGCACTGCAGTGACATTGTTTGAATTTTTAACTCCCAAGTCCCTCTCCTCAGTGGTAAAGTGTGGCCGGCCATTCAACATATATTGTACCTCCATGTTAGACCTACCGAGATGTGTTATTTCACACTTATCTGTATTGAATTTAAGTATATATTTAAAGACCATGTTTCCAGGTTGGTTAACTCCCTCTGCAATTTATAGGCCTCCATCTCATTACAGACAACTGCCCCAATCTTTGAGATATCCACAAATTTGGATAATCAGACATCTGTACTACACTTCATTGAAGAGACGTATATGTTGAATAATATTGGTCCAAGGACAGACCCCTGTGGTACCCCACTGGTGACATCTGTCCAATCTGATGACACCCCCCAAACCTGCACTCTCTATTTCCTTCCACACAACCGGGAACTGATCCAAGCAACAATGCTAGTATTTCAAACAATTTCAGTGTTTTGTCCATTCAGCCATTTTTAAGGCTGCTCAGTGAAGCTACTCTTGTTAGCAATTGGCTGGGCGAGGCAAAAACTGGAAAAGACAAATGTTTTGACCACTCTAAGGGAAAACCACAGTGGGTACTGACTGCAGCGCAGCTGTAATGTAATGCTGTTGCTCATGTAAGGATTGCATTGCATTATAGGAACTACTTACCTGTTCCACACCACGGGACTGTTCGGGCACTCCATGTGCTGGAAAAACAGCTTGTTAAAATTGTAGTTAGCATTAGTTTAGTAATTAGTGTGGACCCATAATCAAGATTCAAACCTCCAGCAGTTTTTCAGAATTTTCTTCCCTGCGATCTCTCACCAGCTGTGAATGCTGTATTCAGATTGCACATATGTCTGGGAACAGCAAGGATGTGTTTATAATGAATGACCTCACAGCAGTGCCCCAACCAACTTACTGTAGCTTTATCTAGGTGGGCTCAGCAAGAAAATAAAAGCTTTGAAATCCTTCTAAAACACTTTTCTTGCCTTGTAAGTGAAATGAAATGGTTGCATGAACTGGGTCTTGTCTAGACTGCAGAATGGTGGGCTACCGCTTGTGGTGCTGGCAGCGGGGGGTTGGGAATGAGCCCCGCTCGGGTTGTAGGGAGCTGGCCTGAGTGTGGAGGAATGAGCATCCCAGAGCACACTCTTCTATGGGGAGGAGGGCGGCAGCACTCCACAGTGCTATCAGAAGGTGCATGTGAAGGAGGGGAGGATGTTTGTTGGCCATCGCAGTGTATGTGCATGCTGCACACCTGCAGCTGCCAAGACAGCATGTAACAAAGAGGGAAACCCCCACATCCTTGCAGGATGGCAGCTGGGAGCATCTGGAGACCCTGCACCTGCCAAGCAATGGCACCGTCTCTTTGACTCTCATCTTGCTAATACTATTGACTACAGGGTAGTATTTGACTTTGTAGCCCATCTAGACTATACCCTCACTTCTAGACTACTCTTCAGGGTCCAGGGCAAGTCCCAAGGGAGCCCCACTATGGGGGGTAAGCCTCAGAGTCCATTAGAGTGGAGATAAAACTTGGGGGATGGTGGGGTAAAGGGGTTGGGGTAGCTCCTGTGAGAGTCTGATGGGGTATATCCCTAGGCCAGAGGAAGCAAGTAAAGAACGTTTAAAAAAAGTAAATTGTTTTAGTGTGTTCAGACCTGAAAGCTGTGGTGAACTGAAACTATACCACAGGGTCCAAGCTAATGCAGTTCCATTCACACCCTGTTGCATTATGGGAATTCACATAATGATTCATGTCAGCTTTGAGACCATTCTTTAGGATGGTTACAAAATCCCTGGCCAGGCTATTGTCAAACTGATTTAGCTGAACTAGGCTCATTGTAGAATCACTCTGTAACCTACAGTACCTTCCTATGTAGGACTGAACAGTTTTCAAGAACGGTTCTTCAAGCATCACAGTCTGGACACTAACCAAGTTGGACACTTTTAAACCAGGTAGAAAGCCGTAGTCTGGCGTTTGTGTTACATTGGTGTTTTGTATATTTATTTTATTTTATTTATTTATTCATATATTGGATTTACAAACCTTTGAGTCAAAGACTCATTTACAAAGGCACCTCGTCGCAGGAAGGGGAGACAATATAATTGTGAAGCAAGACAGTGGGGAACAGCACAGGTGAGACACAAACAGCATATATAACAGGCATCTTGAACTGCTGCTCATAATGGTGCTCATCACGTTATAGTCAATGTAAGCAGAAACGAGAACATACCGTACCTGGATCCCGGTATCTTCTGAAAACTGGCATCTTGTGGAAAGAGTCTTGTATGCAGAAACCTCACTGTGACCCAAACAGTTATTCAAGAAACAAAGACTGGACTCACTTCAGCAACATCAGGGAGTTACCAGGAAGGTTCTGAGGAGGAGTCCAAGAGGTTGGAATGGACATTCATTCCAGTTTCCCTGCGAGCCTGATTGGCACTGGCTTTATTTTTTTTATAGTTCATAGTTAAAGTGATTTTTTTTCAGAATCTAGGAGCACATTTTAAAATATTTATTTAGCATTTGCTGACTGGGAAAGGAGAGCTAAGCAGTTCTGCCTATTTTCAGCCTCATCCCGGGGGTGGGGGAGATGCAGATGAAGATCAAATGAAATTGAACCAGATTAAGCTCCTAGTAGTTTTATCAGTGAATAGGGGACATTTGGCTAGGACACCAGGGAAATTCCACATCTCTGGTGGTAGGGGGCACTGCTGTCTATCGCAAGATGGCTGCTTCCTGAGGAGTTTGTGAGGAACTAGCTGCTGGTGAAGAAGGATTGGCCCCTCTGCCCACTAAATGTGACTCTGGGGCCGAAGTTCGTGTGTGTTTTGTGGAGCTTTCTGAGGCTAGTTCTGTGACTGGAGGGGCTGCAGTGGCAGTTTCTGAACCTGCTGAGATGGAGATCCCGCAGCCGATACTGACTGATCCAGTTCTCCTGGAGGAGGACGCACATCTGCAAGATGCTGTCCGGCAGAAGAGGAATTTTTTGCTGGGACTGCTAGCTGATGAGGATGCCGCTTACCTGATGCGAAAGAGTGGCTCTTTTTGGAGAGAGGTCCTGAGCTGTTGTTTCAACGTTGGACATTGGCATGCCCCCCGGGTCCTCCTCCGCTTTCCGACCTGGGAGTATCGGGCGCAAAAGGGGAACATTCATCACCATCTATGGTGGCGAGACCTGTTGTTTCAGGCACCCATTCAGTGATCTTGGCAGCTTCAAAATTTCAGTCGCAATTTGCTGGGGAGCAACCGCTGGAGGGGGTCACTGGGAACTTTGCTCAGGCATTCCATACGTTGCTTCAGCCACGCCTTCCACTGCCTGCTACTTAGATTTTGGCACCTGGTTTGCCCTTCTCTGAGGAACTTTCTGTTGGGCTGCAGACTGGTACACTTGGGGTTGTTTCTGGGGATTTGCCCCTTTGGTGTTTTTCAGTCCTCATCTTCTTCTGCTGCCCTTGGTTCATCTCTGGATTCACCACAGACATCCCATTCTTTGCATGGGTGTACTACTGCCTCTTATTCTCTAGGGCAGTGGTCTCTGGTTAAGGCCCTATCAGATGCTGGATGGATTCGAGATGCCACAGGTCAGTGGCACTCTACTCCCCTGACAGGACCTGTGGCTCCGGTATGTTTATTGAACTTAACACTTGTGGATAATGCTTTTGGACTTCCCGTCAAGGGGGGCAGGACTTGCCCTATGGGTCTTCTTTGTCTGATCCTCCCGTGTTGCTTTCTCTTGGCCTGGAGCAGGGTGCTGCAGTGCATGACTACCTTGTGCCAGACCCTGATCTACGGATATTGTTGGACCTCTTGATGTGCCCCCAATTGCTCCTGCACCTGTACAGCCTGGTTTGTCTGATGGTGCTCTGCCTCTGGATCCTTCTGTACCACAGTCTAGGAGTCCAGGGCCCCAAGATGTACTGCTTTCTCCTACCCGTCTGACATCTATGGAAATTGTTGGTTCGGATGTTTCTCCTTCATGGGCAGACCAGGTTGAACTTGCTGAGAGGGCTTTGCCTCTGGAAATTTTGGGCCCCCCCACCCCTGCTGTGTGCCCCCTCCCCTTGCTTAGGTGTGGGCACAGTTTCGCAAGAAGTCAGTGTTCTCTCAGTTCCTAGCCCCGGCCCAGCAACAGAATGCTGTCCGCCTCTTGTATAAAGGGGGCCTAGACCCCCCTCCTGACAGAGGTTATGTGGGTCACGTCCTGCTTAAGAACTCCTTGTTGGTTACCCCAAATGAACTTTATGCTCTTTTGCATTCACCAGCTGAGGGGTACTTTGACATGAGCTTTCAGACTCCAGTCTATTTGGACAGGTTTCGGTCAGCTTATGAGAAGGTGAAAAGTTCTCCCTTGTGGCTTCCTTTCCAGGTTGTACCCCTTACAAAGCCTGCAGTCTGGAGTGTTGCCATTATGTTGAAGAATGAGGGGATGAAGGTTCAGAATGTCTGATTTTGACTTTCCCAATGGTGTGAGGTGCTAGATGCACCGGTGCCGATCGCCAGTGCGGAATTTTTTGTGATGGGACATTGGCAATTTATGATCAAGCTTCACCATACGCACTATGGATTACATTTACCTAGTGTTTTTTTCTAGGTAGGGATAGGACCCAGTGTTTCTATCCTGGGCAGCCGAAAACTTGTTTTCGATGTGGCTCTGATAACCATCTGAGCAATGCCTGTGACTCTATCCGTTAGCAATCTTGTTGAGTCTTTGGGGCATGCAGGGCTGAGTGCAGTGCCCCTCTGTAATCTTTACTGAGAATCTGGGTACTCCTATAAAACTTGCCATGAGCTACCTATAATAGATCAAAGTTGACACCAGGATGCTCTTTGCTGCAAGGCTCAAATGGCATGACAATTGCACCACCATAAAGAGGTGGCGGCTGATTTGGCCCCCCAGGAGGACTCTCCCCTTGTGGTCCCTTTGCCCAGTGTTCCTCCCATTCAGGATTTGGTTCTTCCACCTCCCCAGTCCTCTCAGACTTTGAAAATTATGGCCGAGCCCCCTTCTGTTGTCTCGGAGCCTTCTGTTGCTGGACTGCCTGCCGTGCCTGGCCGGTTGCTCTTCCTGCACCGCCGCTTGAAACTTTGCTTATGCCTCCTCCTGATATGCTTGCAGTTAACTGCAAATGCTTTCTCTGTTCTCATAAGCCTGGTCTTCTACCCATGCCACTAGGTGCTTCAACCCCCTCATTGCCTTTGGAAAACAAGTTTGACATCCTGGCTGAGGTTGATACGGACTCAGATCTTGGGTCCCAGTCCAAGACTTCTTCTGCTGCTTTGACAGCTGTGCCTTTTTCCTTGGATATGGAGGAAGGCCCTCCGCTGATCAAGACTAAAGTGAAACATCAGAGGAAACTTAAATTGATCCCTAAGAAGGTCTCAACTGTTCCTATGGATTGTGATTCTTGATGGATATTTTTCTTTTTCTGATTTCAATTTTTAATGCTTTCTCCTTTACACTTTGCCACCTTTTATGCTAATAGCATTAAGAATGCGACTGGACGTACTCTGCTTTTTCTTTACTTAAAGACCTTACCAGTGATGTTGTTTCTCTCCAGGAAATGCATTTAACTTCAATGAGCAATATGACGCAGGCCCAACATCATTGGTGTTGGGGTCTGTCATTTTGGTCACTAGGCCCTGACATCTGTAATGGAGTAGGGATCCTGTTCCTGATGTTAGCAGTTACGCAGGCCCGCCTTGTGGATACTGAACCCAGTAGGGCTCTGTTGCTGGATGTCCTTTACTTGGGTTCTTCTTTTCATTTTATTTCCGTGTATGCCCCTCAAACGAAAAAGGCTCGGGTTGATATGTTTACTAAGATCAGACCGTATTTGCATACCTCCCACCATGTTGTTTTGGGTGGGGATTTTAATTGCTATCTAGACGGGGTGATCAGGGGACAAGGACGGATAAGATGTTCTCTAATTCCCTTTGTTTACAGTCCCTGCTTCGCTCAGCTAACCTGGTGGATGCCTATAGACAGTTGCGTCCGACAGGTGGGTTTACGTATTTCTGTTCTGGTTTGGCCTCCTGTATTTATTTATTTCAGCTCATTTACGTATTGCTGATTTTGCTTTGATCCTGATTTGAGTCATTTGGCCATCTCTTATTTATGTGGCTATTCACCTGTTTCCCCTTCCCTTGCCCCTGGTCCAGATTATTGGCGGCTGAATGGCACTTTCTTGGATGGTTCCAATAGCGCATGCAGCAGTGTTGGAACTTCTCCTGGGATGTGCCACCCTGGTCTGTATGTCTGATAACTTATTGGATTGGTGGACTGATACCAAGTTGACAGTAAAGCGCTTGCTTCAGTATCGGGCTCGCTCTGGTCATAAAGGGGATTATATTGATTATCTTTCCCTTCGGACACAATTGGCTCATGCCCTGTCCCTGTCTTATCAGGGGCAGGGTGATTTCGGCCCAATGATTGCTTCTTTAAAGGCCCATATGTTCTCCCTACAATATCACAGAGGTCAGTCTTTTTTAATGCAACATAAGGCTGGTACTCGGGGAGTGCAGGGCATGAGTGATCCTTTTCTGGCCTGTAAGAAGTGGGTGCGTCATAGGCATTTGATGCAACTGAATACTCCTCTCAGAGCCTCAGTAACGTTGAGGCCCAAGATTTTGTCCCATGTTCAGTCTTATTTTCTTTATTTGGGGTTGGCTCCTTCAGTGGGCTGGTTGGCCCATTTCTGAGTATGGTCCCGGGTACCCGCTGTCCCTCCTGAGGCCCTTGCATGTCTGGCGCTGCCCATTTCTGGCTTGGAGATCAGGCAGGTAATCTCTGGCCTTGGATCTGCAGTTGCTTCAGGGCTGGATGGCCTTACATCTGTTTTTTATAAGTGTTTTTCTTCCGCTCTGGTGGATATGTTACAAGTCATTTATAACTGGCGCCTGACTGCAGATGATGGGTCTCACCCTTTGGGGAAGGCTTCCAGATTCTGCTTTTTAAGAAGGGGGATGCTGCAGATCTTCAGAACTGGCAGCCCCTGTGTATGTTAAATAGTGAGTTAAAGATTTTGATGAAGGTATTAACTTCTTGACTGACTGCTGTTTCCCCGTTATGTCATTTCTCCACCCAGACTTGTTCAGTCCCTGTCCGACACATCGTCGACAACCTCCTTGTTTTACGTGAGGTGGTTGCTTTGGGGATGTTGGTCAGAGACGTGAACTATGTGCTTTCACTGGACCAGGAGAAGGCATTCAATTGGGTCTTCCACCCATACCTATTCGCGGTTGTACATCATTATGGTATACCACTGCTGTTTTGTACTTTTGTTGAGAAGGTTGCATGGGATGGCCTTGGTTATCCCATTGATTAATGGGCACATGGGTACGGCTTTTCTGGTTCATATGGTTGTCCAACAGGGCTGTTCCCTTAGCTCACTTCTTTACGTTTTTTGTAACAACCCTATTATCCATTAAATTCTGTCCCACCTACAGATTCATGATATTTTTGCCCTGAATAGGTTGGATTCGGTGATGATGACTGCATATGTGGATGATGTGACCCTTTTTGTTTGGGACTCTTAATCTGTATGTATGGGCCTTGATGTTTTTCGCCCTTATTTCTGGTGCTCAGCTTAATGTCTAGAAGTGCCGTTGCCTGAAATTGAGGTTGCGAGATGCTCCAGTAACAGACATTGGGGGGATTCTAGGGTCACTTTTGGGGCTGGAGACTTGGCTGTCCTGAAATGGGAGGCCAAGTTGATCTCCTGTACCCCTTGGGTGCAAATGTGGAAGTCTTGGAAACAGACTAAAAGGAAAAAGGTGGTGGTCTTGCGATGTTTCTTTCTCTGCTATTCACTTACCTCAGTATGGTGTTCCCCCTGCCTAAATCATTAGAGGCATGATTTCCTCATTTATTTTTTCAGGTCATTTGGGGGAGTCGTTTGACCCCACTAAAGAGAGTGGTGATCTGTCTTCCTTATGTCCAAGGCAGGCTGCAGATGATTAATCCCCCGGTTCTTTTTTTTTTTGTTGTTGTTATTTATTGGTTTGGTCCATTAAGCCCTACTTGGCAGGGGTTTCGACTGTTTGGCGCCCATGGGTAGCCCACTGGATAGGGATGGTTCTCCCCACATGGGAAGCTAACTTACTAACCCCTTACATGGCATTACATGACATACAAGTATCTTACAGGGAAAAACAGGGTGCAGGAAAACACTATTTTTAAGCAAAAAAGATGTTCCAGGACTAGAGGGCATGGGATGAAGTTGGAGGGAGGACGATTCAGAGGAAACTTGAGAAAGAATTTCTTCACAGAACAGGTGGTGGACAAGTGGAACACCCTGCCAGAGGAAGTGGTGGAGGCTGAAACAATCACAGGATTTAAGAATGCATGGGATAGACATAAAGGAATTCTGGAGGTCAGGGGTAAGGGGCAACAGACTTCTAGGAAAACAAACTGAACTTAGAAGCTCAAATGGGCAGACTGGGTGGGCCATAGGCCCTTATCTGCCGACACTGTCTATGTATCTATGTTTAGCTCCTCCTTATGTACATCCCTGGTTAATAAAATCCGCCATTGGACGATCACACCGGATTTACTGGTACGATCTGTCCCGCGGAGTTTGTATGGTGTTATTATAGCCGTACATTTTTCTGCGGTTCCAGTTTATCCATACATTCCCCAGATGGCTTACCCTACGGTTTGTTCAGTTTTAACTCATTCTTCTATTCCTGCCAAGATGTGGGATGTCCTTTGGCTTTGTTGCCGTGGACATTTAAGTGTTAAGGCGAATGCCAAACACAGACGACTGGAGGAGCAATTTTGCCCCAGGCCTGGCTGTGCTCTGCATTTAGATACTACAGCACATTTTCTTCTGAGCTGTCCATATGCTCGTGACTTTTGAGATACACTGGCCTTCCAATGAGGAGATCCCTGCCGGTTGTCTCTTTCCTATCCTGATGTTGTTTTAGGTTCTTTACCCTCCTGATCGTCTTATTCTGATTTAGTTCTTCATGTGGTCTTTACAGCAATAAAGTACTATTTATGGCATTCTCGGTGCGCCTTACTGTTCCAATAACAAACCCTCCCTCCGGGGGTTCTCCTCTGTATGATTACAGCTGAACTGGCTGGCCTTTATTAGAAGGATTTTAGGACACTTCCCCATGTGCCCTGGTGACTAAATGGCGAGGTTTTCTGCCTTACCGGACTCTTGGTTGATGTCCCTTCCCTCTCCCCTTTTTTAGGATTTTTGATTATTTTTTGGGCTGTTAGCCTTTTTGTGTTTAGGTGATTTGGGTTCTTACTACAGTAGTTTTTCTTTAATATTTTGGGGAATTAGGGCTGTGGGTTTTTCGTTCTTTGCTTATGATGCTTTTCCAGACCATACTGTTTTACCATGCTGTTATAATGGTTCTTTTTATTTTACTTTGTGATTAGTAGTTTGTGATTTTTTATTTAAAAACTTCCCCTACTCTTTCCGAGAAGTGCCATGGAATCTTTAACGTCCACCTTAAAAAATACCAGAACAGTCAGATGGGACCTTGGTTTAACTTCTCATCTGGAAGATGACACCTCAGGAGTACAGCTTCCCCCTCATGTTGCACTACAGTGTCAGTATTGACTTTTACTCCAAGTTTCTTGTGTGAGGTTAGAACCCATAAACTTCCTATCTTCCAGCCTCAGAGGTGAGTGTGTGCAACCTGCTGAGCCAGTGGCACTGCTATAGTATTTAAATAACAGTTCATTTTTCATTATGTGTCTCATTCTTTATTACTGAGGACATTTGCATGAAAACAGGATCTATCCCTCAGATTTCAGCTCATTCTCCAGATTTTCCATCATAATCCTCTGTTTGTGACATCATCACTATTTCCATAGCAACAGACTGTGATGTCACAAACAGAAGATAGTGAGAGAGAAGCAGGTGGACAAAATGAATTCTGTGGAACAAAGATCCTGTTTTCATGTAAATGTTCACATAAAGAAACAACTAGGGGAGATACATTTTCTATTTATTGAGTTCTTGGATTACACTCGTGAGTGGGTGCTCATTTGTGGGTTCCACATCAGTTACAAGGACAAAGATACATCAGAACAGTAGTACATGTTTTAGACAGGGTAACAGTAAGATACAGTAATACAGTAGTACATTTTTAGACAGAGTTTCTATAATGAACACACCAAATTTAAGATCATAGGCAGCAAGTAATTTGCCTGAGTCAAAGTTAGGGCACCTTACTGGGTTGCATGAGAAGAGATGATAATAGGAGGATAGTGGTAAGGGTGCAAGAGGGGTGGGTAGCTTGTTATTCTGACCCCTTTTTCTCTTGCTGGGTACTGACACTTTCATGGTGCTAAAGTGCATCACAAAACCTGAGAAAAAGGCCACCAGGGAGGGGTCCTTTAGCTGGAGCTCTTGGGTCCATGGTATATAATCCATGTGTATGATGAAGGCATATTTGTTACATGATGTGATGGTGCTATATATGTTTAGCACTGTTGTCTTGAAGTTGGGCTGTGCAGATTGCGGCAACGGTCTGCCGAAGGGGCCTGCGAGTGATATTAGGGTGAGTAAGAAGATGCCCCCTACAGTCCCAAGTGTCAAGTGGGACATGGTTGCAATGGCTGTGGAGTCAGAATGGGTTAATTCATGGCAGAGTATTCTGGATACCTGTAGGAGTCAAGCAGCTGGGTGGGGGCTGGCAGTGGCAGCCAACCAGCTGGGGACTGGGGCCAGAGAGACGAAAGGGGGATTAGGCAAATGAGAATGTGAGGTCAGTTAGAGAGAGCGGGGGGAGGGAGGGGGTTGTGAAAGTGGCTATGTGTAAATTGGCACCGCTTTCCGACATGCAAAGGCCTGATCAGTTGAGAAGGGTCAGAGTGAGCACAGGTTCAGGCAGGGTGAACGACAGAGGCTTAGAAGCAGTCAGAGGTTAGAGCAGAGGGAAAAGCATTAAGTGGCCGCCGCCAGCAGGCAATTAGGACTGAGAAGTATTTTTTTTAATCTCTAGCAAACACTATAGCCTATGAATCTTTAGCAAATCTAAACAATACGGACAGTGAAATGGTACAATTTTAATCTAACAAGCTAGAAATTCATACGTATATTAGTGATAAGTGTCATATCGCCAAAGGAATATGGGCAGTGAAGAGCGATTAAGGAGGGGGTTTAGTTAACAAGGAAAGATCCTCTTACTTCAACAACAAAAATGGAAAAGGACCTTATCAGAGAGAAAGGCCTAAACTGGCAGTTCTCTCTGATAAGCATGCAGCTCAAATGAATCCACAAAGACAGCACAAAGCTAACCTTAAACACTTTAAATGTTACCTGGTCAGCTTGGTGGTACTGTTACTACTGCTCTCAGGCTACATCCATCCTAATCCCGGCCACCCTCTATATCAGGGGTCAAGTGCACCGAAACCTTAACCTTTGCGTCACTAAACATCCACAGCCTGACAGCAAAGTTTAACAACCTTCAAGCCTGGGTAGCCCCACATAATCCAGACATACCGTCTGTGGTAGAGACGTGGCTCACTCCCAAGATCCCCGATGGAGCTTGTCAGCCAGGCTATTCGATCTTTCTTTAGGCAAGATCGTAAATCTAAAAGAGGTGGTGGCAGCTGTGCAATCTACCTTAAGGACAGCCTTCAGTGCATAGTCCTGAATTTACCCAGCCTAGGGTCATTTGCCCAGGCCCTTGCCATTAAGGTTCCACATGGGTTTACAAAAGGAAGGTCCTGTCAAACTAATCTCATAGATTTCTTTGATTGGGTAACCAGAGTGGTGGACCAAGGGGGAGCAGTTGATGTCGCCTACCTTGACTTCAGCAAAGCTTTTGACACTGTCCCACATAGAAGATTGATAAATAAGCTGGGTAGGCTCGGGGTGGGTCAGAAGTTCGTCAACTGGGTGGCAAACTGGTTGACGGACAGAAAACAGAGGGTGGTGGTAAATGGTATACATTCAGAAGAGATGCAAATCACAAGTGGGGTACCTCAGGGATCAATCCTAGGGCCAGTCCTCTTCAGCATCTTCATTAGTGACCTTGCAGATGGACTAGAGGGCAAGGCTTGTCTGTTTGCAGATGACACCAAGATGTGCAACAGAGTAGATGATCCAGATGGGGTGGGCAGAATGAGAAGAGATCTGGATAAACTAGCAAAATAGTCAGAAGAGTGGCAACTGTGATTTAATGCAAAGAAGTGCAAAATCATGCACATAGGGAAGATAAACCCTGAAGCCACCTATAGGCTGGGAGGGGAGTTGCTACCAGTTACAAAGGAAGAAAGAGACTTGGGCATCATCATCACCAATGACCTGAAATCATCCAAGCAGACCTCTAAAGCAGTAGGTAAGGCTAGGGGGGTGTTAGGGTGTATTAGTAAGGGTATCACAAGTCATAAGAGGGAGGTAATAATCCCTCTTTACAAGACACTGGTTAGGCCCCATCTGAAGTACTGCATGCAGTATTGAGGCCACACATTCACAAGGACATTAACCAAATTGAGGCAGTCCAGAGAAGGCCAACCAAATGGTGCAGGGACTGCATCAGAAGACATATGAGGACAGATTAACAGAGCTCAATATGTGTACCCTTGAGCAAAGGAGGGAAAGAGGTGATATGATCGAGGCATTTAAACACCTTAAGGGCATTAACAAGGTGAAAGAGTCTAACATGTTTAAATATAAGAAAAATAGCAGGACAAGAGGACACAGCATGAGATTAGAGGGGGGCCGATTAAGGGAGAATGTGAGGAAATTATGTTTCACAGAAAGAGTGGTGGATGCATGGAATGGCTTACCACAAGAAGTGGTGGCTATGCATACAGTGCAGGGCTTCAAACAGGCATGGGATAGGCATAAGGGAGCAATATAATGACTATGAATAGATAGACCACTGACAGAGCAAGGGCCAATGGCACATTTATAAGGTAGAAAAAGAAATGGGCAGATTGGATGGGCCTTGCGATCCTTATCTGCCATCAACTTCTATGTTTCTATGTTCTTCTTGGGGCCCACAACAAAACTGTCACAACTGTATCTGTCTACATACCCCCAAAGAACTAAGGTATGTGTGCCATCATAGACTGTCTTGGAAGCCTAACCTTGAGCTCTAAGGTTATACTCTTGGGTGATTTCAGTATTAATTGGCTTGCCCCAGAAGTTAACCAATTCAAGGATGCAATTCAGGCTATCCACTTTACCCAGCTCATTGAAACATCCACTAGGACTAACTACAGGACGTGCACTAGTACTTTGACTGGGTGCTCACCAACTGACCTGAGCATGCCTCTAATGCCATCGTCCTCCCAGATGGCGTCAGTGACCACTCCCCTGTCATGTTCAGTTGGGCTAATAATTTCTTCAAACTGCCTCCTAGAACAATCACCAGGAGGGTTCTCAAACCTGGCCACGCCAATGACTTCAAAACGAATCTCCTTAATGCTGACTGTTCCTCGGTTTTTGAGGCTTCCGACGTTAAAGACATGCTCGATCATTTCATCCTCCTCATCAGTACAAACTGTGACACCCATGCTTCCATAAAAAAGCAGAAGATCAAAGGCTACTTTAACCCCTGGATGAGCCTTGATACCCTTGAACTAATGAAAACTAGAGATCACCTCTGGCATATAGCTAGGGCCACAGGCAAGCAGTCTGATACCCTGAACTACAAACGTGTGAGGAACTTCTGTACCAGGAGCATCCGATTAGCCAAAAATGTATACTATAAAGGTGCCCAAACCAAGAACTAGAATGATGGGTGCAAATTCTGGGCTAGCCTGAATGAGGTCACTGAGTGATGTCCCAAAATGGCCCCTATCATGCGCTGCGTTGATGGCTCCCCAATCCTTGACCCTAAATCTGTCGCCAACACCTTTAACAATGCCTTCACTAACTTGCAGCACGTTCTTCCTGCCGACTTCTTCTCCTCCACCATCCCTGCTGCACCCACTCAATCCCCATCACATCCCCCCTTTCACTTCTAGACTGTTACCTTCAGAGAAACCAGGAAATATCTGCACAAAGTGCTTGGGAAGGGGAGATTCAGTGGGGGATAACCTCGACCTGAAACTAATCTCACTCTCACTTGAAGAAATTCTGTCCCCTCTCACCCATATTCTTAACCTCTCGCTCCATCTCTCAGTATTCCCCAGAAATGGAAAGCTGCAGTAATCACTCCGTGTACAAGAGTGGGGACCGTGCCCTCCCCAGGAACTACAGACCCATTTATATACTACTACCACTCTCGAAGGCCCTTGAACGAATCGTTGCAGTCCAACTTGTCGATTATCTGGACAAGCACATGCTCCTATGCGCAGAGCAACATGGCTTTAGGGCTGGGCATAGCACCACTACAGCCCTCCTGGAATACACAGGCTTCATCCACAAATCCCTCAATCTTGGCCAGCTCATCAGGACTATCTGTATTGACCTAACAAAGGCCTTTGACATGGTCAACCATGCCCTCCTAGTTGACCAACTCACTGCCATAGGCCTTACCCCGAGGCAGCTGCATGGTTCCGTAGCTACCTACACTGCCGTTCACAGCAAGTCAGGATAGATACCTTTCTCTCTCACACCAAGCATGTGTGCTCAGGCATTCCACGAGGTCAATACTGGGCCCCCTCCTCTTTAGCCTATTTCTGAATTGCCTCCCCCTAGCCAGTCAGTGCTGTATTCTCCTCTACGTGGATGATGCGGTTATCTTTTCTAATGGCTCTGACCCCACTGCTCTTGAGCAACAGCTACAACGTGACTTCACCAGCATTGAGTCAGGGTTCAAAAATCATAAACTGATAATGAACTACAAAAAAACCAAAAACCATGTTGTTCACCAGCCTTAAGAACAAGCACAAAAACTACCCGCTATCAATATGTGATAGGGATGGTGTTCCTCTTGAACATGTTCATCACTTAAAATATCTCAGAATTACTCTTGACAGCTCTTTCTCCTATGCCCTCCACATAGACATCACAGCTAAAGCAATCAACAAATGCTTAGGGCTACTTTATTGCCATAGGCAAAGCCTGACCCCATAAGCCCTCAGCATTGCGGTCCACAGTTCAGTGGGTTCCATGGTGGACTACGGACTGCTGATATATGGCTCTGCCACAAATACTGCCTTCCAATGTATAAAAACCGCCCTTAGCAATGCCTTCAGGCTCATCTTAGGGGCACACCGAGTAACCCACACCTGCGATCTCTATGCAAAGGCTCACTGGCTAATGCTCTTCGGTCGCTTAAAATATCAATCCTGCCTCCTGGCCAGAAAGATCTGCCTTGGTCAGCTCCTGACTGGGGTCCAACAACTCCTAGTTCCAAGCTCTAATCCCAGGCCCACCCGAAATTCGGAACTGCAGTCCTTCCTGACTCCAAAATGTCAGACATCTCAAGGACAAAGGTCCTTTGCCTGTCGGGCACTGTTGTGGTTCAACTCCCTCCATGAGAACATTATTAGCCTGCCCACTCTGTGGACCTTCAAAAAGAACCTAAAGAACCATTTAATACAGGAATCTCAATGTGTCTGCCATCGCTAGCACCTAGCAAAGGCATCTCCTACCATCTGCCCTTCTGCCAAACAGATCTCTCTCTCTCTCGGACACCCTGAGGCCCCCCCCCCCCATCTCTCCAACACTTCTATGTGCACAGTTATTTAGTCTGTTCCTGTATGTATCTGACTGTGTTTACTTATTCCAGTTTTAGTTTTCACTGTATTTTTTGCATTCATTTGTTTAAAGACTAAATGTATTTTGGTCTAAATGTTCTCATTCTAATTCTATGGCCTTGTTTCTCTCAGTCCTTTGTATAATCACCTACTTGTTCTAAATGTACTAACGTGGAACCTATGTAAAGAGCTCTGAGCTCACATGGTTAATCCGAGATCAGAAATAAATAAAAAATATCAGATGACCTTAAGGTTGGCAAGCAATGTGAGAAGGCAGTAGGGAGGGCTGGGGTATACTAGGATGTATAGGGAGAGGCATCACCAGCAGAAAACAGGAAGTTGTTATCCCTCTGTACAGACAGTTGTGAGAACCCATGTGGAGTACTGCGTCCAGTTCTGGAGACCTCATCTCCGCAAGGACATAGACAGGATGGAGGCAGTCCAGAGGAGGGCAACTAAAATAGTGCAGGGTCTGCAAGAGAAGCCATACGAGGAGAGACTAAAGGAACTTAATATGTATACCCTTGAGGAAAGGAGGGAGAGGCGGGGACATGATAGAAACTTTCAAGTACCTAGAGGGAATCAACAAAGTCCAAGAGGGTAGCATCTTTCAGAAAAAGAGATGTGCAAGAACAAGGGGACTCAATTTGAAGTTGGGGGGCGGCTCAGGGGCAATGTGAGGAAGTATTTTTCACAGAGAGGGTGGTGGATGCATTGGACAGCCATTTTTTTTAACTTCATCTTTTATTTATTACAGGTTTAAAATATAACATAACAGTTCAGCCACATTAGCTTAATTCAAGGCACACTTCTACAAATTTGATTTCTTATTAGAATAATAAAATACATTCTTATAATCTTACAGTTCAGACTTATTCTCCATGGGTTACAGATTTGTGATACCAAAATAATGGTAAGGAAAAGAACAGTACACTGCTTTAAGCCTGAGGCTTTGGATGGATGGACACAGTTCGATCCAGTGCATATCTAGTCTCTGTCCCAATGTCCATTGGAGTAAACTTTGTTTCACGCATCACAATTTTTATGATGAGTTTCATCTGAACGCTACTTAACTATAAAACTAAATAACAGAATATTAAAACTTGCACAGTAAGTAGTTTAGCTTATTCATTATTAAACATTTTACTCTTGACGTCTTTCCTCATGCTTAAGCAAGTAAACCTTAGGAAGACTCTGTGTCTACCTAGGTTTCCAAAAATCATCTCATCTCTCCCTCAAAAATGTCTCCCATTTGCCTGATTATTTTACCTTATTCTATAACTCTTGCAGTTCCCTCCTCCTCCTCTGCCTCACCTCTCCAGCCTTCCCTCCAAACCTACCAGGGCAGCCAGAGGTCCTTAAACTTCTCTTTTCTAAGATGTATTGTATATGTAATGTTCTCTAAGCACTCCATTTCTTCCATCTTCAATACCCACTGGGCTAAGGAGCGAGGTTCTTGTGATAACCATTTGATTGTGATACATTTCAGAGCAGCAACCCTTAGGATTTGGCAAAGTTCCACTATTTTCCTTTTTTTGGCAGATAATGTAGGGTGACCCAACACTAAGTCCTGGAAAGTGAAAGGAATATGGAAACCCCCCACTTGTTCCATCACAGTGTGTACTTGGTGCTATAATACCACGACTGTTATATTTTGAAATATTTTCTTGGGTATTAGAAAATCACTTTAAGTGTCTGCTCACAGGACACTTCTTTCTGCATGTAGCCCATGTCCAAAATACACTTGTATCTGAGTGTTTTCTTTTCCTGCGATATCGGTCTTTTTCTGAGCCAACAACCTGTGCCTTCCATTCTGGTTTCAGACCCCTTACAACACCATCTGCCACCCCTCCCCACTGTCATGACGAGCCACTGCAAGAGAGTGCCAATGACCTACATTTAGGTGGTTTATAATGCATAGTGATTTACCCAGTGTTTATGTTTTCCTGCCCACCACCAATGTAGCGCCAGGTGGTTCCCCGAGAGGCCTTGCACGCTCAAAACATCATCCATGCTCCCTGGCCAACTGCGTAGTGTCACTGAGCCTCTCCATCTGGGAGTGCTGCCACACTGCAGTGCCTCCCCAGCCCCCCCCCCTCGTAACCCGGCTCGGGTGTGGGAGAACAACGTGCTACCCATGGCACTGGGCGATATAGCTCTTCCTCCAATATCATTCTTTTTAACACTTC
The DNA here is from genome assembly GCA_016271365.2 of Neoceratodus forsteri. NCBI lineage: Eukaryota > Metazoa > Chordata > Ceratodontiformes > Ceratodontidae > Neoceratodus > Neoceratodus forsteri. Next base: position 42,823,760 of record JADMNL010000027.1, read on the forward strand.
TACTCATTCTGAAATGTGCACTCCCATTGCAGCACCCAGTCTTTCTCTGGGACTCCTTGGGATTCATTTGTTACTGCCCTGCATCAGAAGAACATTGAATGCAAGGGAGGCAGAATCAAATGAGACTTTTTTAGAACTGCAGGCTCCCAGTCGAATCTGACTATGGCTTAATCAGCTACCATGTTAATTGCTCAATGTAGCCATTTGCATGTTTTCAAGATGATACACTTCACAGAAATTTCAGCTTTTACTGAGGCCCATTATGCAAGCCCATCTGCTGTAGTTTATCTCTGCACTTCCAGTGAAAGATCTTTTCATTGGAAAGGCAGCATATACGCACAGTACGCAAATACTTCAGGGCAGCACAAGCGAGGCATAATTTTATCCAGTGGTGCGAAGGACAGCTTACTGTACTTTCTTGTCTAATATAACTTTAATAATGATGCCAGGAAGGCCTCTTATGATGTCACCTCTTGGGTTCTGAGGACGAGAGAACAGCAGACTGAAGGTGATCCGTTCTGGTGTCCTAAGGTTGCAGGAAGCAACACTCGTGTATCTTCAGAGGCCATGCTAGCATCCCTATCAAATTAGTATAGATCACGCAAACGTTTTTTTGAATTACCTTTTTTCATTGGCCAAAGCTTGTGAGATGCTTGTATAGAAATAAGAGGTTTTCACGGACAACCCCAGTAAGTTCTAGGACTCATTGGGAGCATCACATGAAGCTCCCACCATCTATAATTCCTTTTAAAAATCGCAGCTCATGTCATATTAAAAATAGACTCATATTAACCACCTTTGTTGATCCCTGCTGTTCAGTTTTGTTTCTGACTCTGTTTATATAGTGCCACATTTCATTTCATAGCCACCATGTAAGAGCTTATATTTTGTGTCCTGGAGCTAGCCCTCAGGTCCTTAGTGTCCAATAAGGTCAGGGAGCAGTGTCTGTTGAACACTGGTTTATTTATTTATTTTTTTCATCCAGCTGTTTTCCTCTCAGCTGGTGCCAGCTCCTTCCACTTTGGCCTCAGCCCCTTACAGTCTAGTCTGCCACTGTTATTTCCAGGGGGGGGATTCTCATGAGACCGGCCTGAAAGCACTAGTGACTATCATTAAGATGGCTTGTGGTACATAGGGTTTGGTTTTTTTTTTGGTTGTCCCACCCACCACCTGCATGACAAAGCTCTTGTTAATTGCATAGTGGCTTTGATTTGACTCCACTGGACCTCTAAAATATATATACCGTATATATATCTAAAAATGCCATTGAAAACTTGCTCCCATTGGCATCAGTAGAGCATGCCCATGCACTCTATAAAAAAAAAATACAACACAGAACATAGAAACAAAGACTTTGACGGCCCTGCCCATTTCTCCCTACCTACACTATTACTGCAGACTGTGCCCAATCTACAGCTCTTTCTCCCTCCCCCCTTTCCTTTACGCTATGACTCCCTTGTGAATTCAAGTATCTGGGCAGTAGGGGGTGGAGTTTTGCAGACCCGACACCAGGAAGGGGAAGGGAATAGGTGTCCAGCTACTCAGAGCAAGCATTCATGATCCTTTCCTTTCCTGTGCTAAAACTGCAAATTTTTTAAATCAGCAAACAGGACTGTTTAAGTCAAGGGTTAAATTGGGCAGAAACTCACAGGAACTTGGTTCCACCTCTTCTGACATCTTCCTCCATTGAATACTGTTGAAGAGTTCCACCTCTAGGGAATGACAGTTCTAGGGATGTGGATATGTTCAATCCACACTTGTTGGCAGGTACCTTACCGCTTTAAGATGGGCCGGAAGGTCTTCAAGCTGGCTCCTCCCACCCACCCTGGTGGTAAAATCCTCGGCTCCACCCCATGATGCCAGATCTTCCTTACAGCTTGGAAGCTCAGGTTCCCTCCTTAGCGCTCCTGCGTTTTGTAGACCTGAATCCTAAATCTTTGGATTTTCCCAAACTTGTACTCAAGTTCGGTCTTCGCTTGACTCCATCGCAGCTGCAATGGATGTTAAATCCGTTCCCGGGTTCCATCGGTGCCCTTGCAGGCAGAAGATGTGTCGCACCGATCCTCACGCCACGTGCGTTTACTGCCATGGACTCGACCATGACCTGCAGGCTTGCGGCCTCTGTCTGTCCTTCTCCCCGTCGGTGCTCGAGGACTGCGCTGCCCGACTCCCAACTGGGGTGACTGGAGAAACGGTTCCCACCAGTTAAATCGAAGGAGGCCCATTGGGCAGTGTCCATGGCTGCAAGCTCCGCGGAGCAGCTGGAACAACTTACGGCCCTCGAGGAGGAGGCGGTCCAGGCTGCAGCTTCATCCTCCTCGGCATCAGCCTTTATCCCACTCTCCCTGGATTCCTCCTACACGGCTTCCTTTCAGAAGCTTTGTCAGTCCCTTTCTACCAAGGGAGAGGGTCCTTCTGGATCTCGCACTTCTTGGTCTAAGAAGGACCACAAAGGTAAGTCCCAGCGTCGACATTCGTGGGAGTGGGAGAGGTCTCGCTCCCCGGATCATCGGCTCTCGACTTTGGTTGAGGCCTGGGCCGCTGGTTTCTCGAAAGTCCCTGACAGACCAGCCGTCCAAGATTCCTGTTGATGAGGCTAATATTTTGCTCAAGCCCACAGACAGGTTGTCAACCAAGGAGGCCAACAACTCTCAGACACTGGTTTCCTCGGTGCCCTCCGAGGACTTGCCTCAGCTTCTGGAGTCGATGTCCCCGGTTAAGGACCCTGCACCAGAGGAGCTGCTGGTTCCCCCCCCCGCTCCCTCCTCGGCCCGCCATCAGCACCCCCGATGGTCTCGGTCCTCTTCCACTTCGGGCAAGTCCTGTCGATGCCGGTGGTCCCGGTCCTGTCATTGCAGAAAACGGCACGGCCGCTCAACCTCCTCAGCCGAGGAGAGGCTCCGGCACTAGTTGCGTCAATGCTATGAGGATCTTATGTGGCAGCAGCTTCTTTTAGCAGGCAACAAGCCGACTCCGGCTCCTTCACCGGCGATTATGTGGCTGTCGCCCGAACGGCTGAAGCAGTCTCTCGCCTCCGGTTCCTCAGTTGAGGAGCCGGCCCCAGCCCCGGTGGCTGCTCCACCCATAGTGGTGGAACCCCCGCCTCCTCAACCAAAGACTGGGGTCAAGGTCAAGGCTTGCCCTACAGGTTGTCGGTCACTCTCACCCCCAACTGTCCTCGATGAGTGGAGAGTGGTTCAGGTGGTCGGCAGCTGTTCATGGACTCTTCAGAGTCCGACGATTCCTCGCTGTGTTCCCGGCCAGTCGACTTGGAATCTTCAGGGGTCTATTGGTGGATGAGAGCCCATCCTCGTTCCTGGGTATCCTTCAACTCATCTCAGAGTCCACTGGGATGAGGCTCAAACCCATGCAGAAACAGGCCAAATACCCTCTCACGGAAATCCTGGACAAGGGAGATTCCCCCTCGGAGGCCTTCTCCGTGGCCGAGGCCATAGTGGGCCTGGCCCTGGAGCTCTGGCAGCGGCCGGCCTCTTGTCCTGTGCCTTTGGCCAGGATGGCCCGCAAGTATACAGTCCCTACCGGATCCCTCTCCTGTTTCTCGGAGTGCCCCTCGGTTGAGGGGTGGGTGACTGATAGCATATTCCGGCGCTCCGGATAAGCTAGGGATGTGGACAAACCCCGAGACAGAGAGTCCAAAAAGCTGGACTACTCTGGGAGGAAAGTCTGTGCTGCCACTTCCTTAGGCCTTCATCAGGCTAGCTTGGCTGTTCTGATGACATATTTCTCCCACGCCCTTTTGGGCTCCCTGGATGAGGTGCTTCCTTATCTCCCGGCCAACTTCCAGACCACAGTCAAGCAGCTTCAGGATCAGGGAAGGGCGGTGGCTAAACAGCTCCAGACTGCTCTGGATATCAGTGATTCTTGTGCCCAGTCAGTAGTAGCCTCAGTAGCCATGCGCCGCAGGGCTTGGCTGCAGATCTCAATCTTCACGGCAGATACCCAGCACAAGCTAGCAGATGTCCCCTTTTTGGGCACCGACTTGTTCGAGCCTGGGGTGGAGGGCTACCTCCAGTGGATCGATAAGTCCAATGCCACCTTGGACTCGGTCGCATCTGCCCAGAAGGACAAAGACCGCCATCAGCGGTGTAAGCCCTCTCATCCTTCCGCTCCTGTGGCATGTTTGGCCCAGCAACATCAGCAACAGGGCTAGCAGGCTCATTCTTGGTGCCCCAAGGCCAAGTCTACCACTTCCTCAGTTAAGAAGCCCAGAGGTAAAGGTCCGAGTGGCCCCTCCACCGGTTCTTCCTCCAAGCCTGCCCAGTGACTGGTTGCGGGGTGCCATCCACAACCCCGTCACACCTCCCCAGGGTCCCCCAGAGGTCAGCTCAGCCACTTCCTTTCCGCCTGGTCCATTATCACCATGGACCGCCAGTGTTGAAGTGTCAGCAGGCCTGCCTCTGAATTCGAGCAGGTCTCCTTTCGGTCTGCACTCTACGGGGGCTACCAGATCAGTAGCCTCCTTGTCGGCTCTCCGAGATGACATAGTTCTGCTCCTCTGCAAGGGGGTAGTCAGCCGGGTGGTGGATCCTCCTCCTTGCCCAGGGTTTGTGTCCAGGCACTTCCTGGTTCCAAAACGGACGGGGGGCTGGCACCCCATTCTCAATCTACATGACCTGAACAAGTTCCTAAGGCCGCATACCTTCCAGATGGTCACTCTGGCTCAGATCATACCACCCCTGGAACTGGGCATGTGGTTCTGCTCCCTGGATCTTCAGGACGCATTCTTTCACGTCCCAATCCGTATGTCCCATCAGCGGTTCCTCCAGTTTCGAGCAGAAGGGAACCTCTTCAAGTTCCGGGCCATGCTCTTTGGCCTTTCTTCAGCTCCCAGGGTCTTCACCAAATGCATGGCAGTGGTGGCAGCATTCCTGCGGCACCAAGGGGTCCGGTATACCCTTACCTGGACAATTGGCTGATAGCAGCCCCCTCCAGGTTGGAGATGGAGTGGTCCAGGGGTCTGGCCCTCCGGGTTTGCTCTCATTTAGGCCTCCTTATCAACGAGGCCAAGTTGGAACTCATGCCTTCGCAGGTGATCCAGTTCATGGGGGCAGAGCTCAACTCTCCCTGAGCCAGAGCCCAGCTCCCGGCGGACGGGGCCGAGGTCCTTTCCTCCTTTGCCCAGTCATTTCTAGTTGGGCAACTGCACCCTGCCCAGGACTTCCTGCACCTTCTGGGTCTCATGGTGGCCTGCACCAACGTGGTCCATTGGGCGCGCTGGCATATGCGCCCCCTGCAGTGGGGGCTGGCCCGCCAGTGGTCTCAATGCTCAGGTCTTCTAGACCAGTCTCTGTGACCCAGGAGATGTGGGACGGCCTGCAGTGGTGGCTCATCTGCAGGAGGGTATCCTGTTTGTCTGCACCGAGCCAGCGGTCATCTTGATGACCAATGCCTCCCTGATGGGTTGGGGTGCCCATCTGGGGGAGCACAGGGCCCATGGTCTCTGGTCCCCTCAGGAGTCCCGATGCCACATCAACCTGCTGGAGCGCTGAGTGGTCCGGCTAGCCCTGACTGTCTTCACTCCATTTGTTTGGGGTCAAGTGGTCCAGGTCCAGACGGACAACACCATGACCATGTACTATCTCAACCAACAGGGTGGGATGCACTTCTTGCCTCTGTGGAAGGAGGTTCTTTGCATATGGTCTCTTGTGCTCAGTCTGGAGGCAGATCTCCTAGCCATCCATGTGGCAGGAGCTTCAAACAGTCTGGCCGATGCCCTCAGCGATGCATCTCATGAGTGGTCTCTCCTGCTGGAGGTAGTGCAAGACCTGTTCTCTCTCTGGGGCACACCTCAAGTGGACCTATTTGCCTCCAGGGAAAATGCGAAGCTGAGGCTCTTCAACGCCCACCCCCCCCAGCAGGGCTCACTGCAGGGGGATGCCTTCTCAAGGCCATGGACCCCAGGCCTCTTCTGCGCCTTCCCTCCATTTCCCTTGATCCACAAGGTGAGAAGCCAGTCAGAAAAGACTTGCCTGCTTCTGTTTGAGGCTGAGAAACTTGCTATACTGCAGAGAACAAACTAGAACACATTTGAGGAACTGGGAACCTGGTAAGACATAATATTGTTGAGGACTTGTTAGGAAGGTAAGCTACGCTTTCTACGGAAAGTTTCATTTTTTCTTATTGGCATTAAGAAGAGAATTGCAGGATTCCATTAAAGTGTAGTAATTGTATAACCAGAGGGAGTGAAATACAAATGAAGTTGCTTGATTCCTGTGCTTGAGACCTAGGATTTGGAAGGATATTTGTGCAACATTTTAGAAGTGTCCTGCTGGCTGAGGAGTGAGTTTTTATCCCTGATTTCAGAGAAGGGTTTGTGTATTAGAATCAGACATAGCAAAGTGTCTATATTGAAAGGCCTGCTTACATCACAGGTGTCACTAGTCAATCAGTTGATTCTGGGTGGGGCTTTTATCACTGAACTGTCTTAGGCAAACTACATAGTGAGAAGCCAGTCAGAAAAGACTTGCCTGCTTCTGTTTGAGGCTGAGAAACTTGCTATACTGCAGAGAACAAACTAGAATACATTTGAGGAACTGGGAACCTGGTAAGACATAATATTGTTGGGGACTTGTTAGGAAGTTAAGCTTTGCTTTCTACAGAAAGTTTCATTTTTTCTTATTGGCATGAAGAAGAGAATTGCAGGATTCCATTAAAGTGTAGTAATTTTATAACCAGAGGGAGTGAAATACAACTGAAGTTGCTTGATTCCTGTGCTTGAGACCTAGGATTTGGAAGGATATTAGTGAAACATTTTAAAAATGTCCTGCTGGCTGAGGAGTGAGTTCATTTTTATCCCTGGACTCAGTAGAGAGGTTTGTGTAGGAGCAGTGGTCTAGTAAATTGTGGTGTTTTTTGAATTACTATAAAGGGCAGTACTCACCAGGGTGGTGAAGCAGTGGTGTATTTGATTATTTCTAACAGTCACCAGTGGTTGTGGCCTACCCACCCATCCTTCCCCTCACCCCGCCCACCCCAGGTGTGGCATTTCCTTTATAGCCAGGTTCTGACATCACTTCCTCAACAGGTCTTGGGCAGAACTGTCATACTCTTAATAACCTGTACAGTGCATAAAGGGTAAGTACACACCAAAAAAAAAAATATTTTATATATTACTCATTGTATATTATAAGGGAGAGGGACATGGGGAGTGGTACAATGCACTGGCTGTGGGGCAGCAGTTTTCCGGGAGACATTCTGGAACCTGCGTTGCTGCCCTATTTGCAGGCAACTGTCAGCTCTGAGGGAGGAGGTTGCCCACCTCCAGGCTGAACTGGCAAGGACTAAGGAGGCCTCCCCCACCCAAAGAGCACCGTTTCCACAACCACTGCCTCAGAGGTTGCCAAGTGTGAAGAGCAGTTGGACCACAGTGGGTTCTGGGAGGGTGAGGGAGGTGGAACAGAGGCGTAGCCCTCTAGTTGTACCTCTACATAAATCATATGTCAATCTGGCAAATCAAGGTTCCTCTATGATGACACCCTCAGTGGAGACCAAGAAGAATGCTGGGGACATCCACAAGGGAGACCCACAAAAGGGTGACAAGGGACACCACATGGGAAGGAAACAGCTTTTGATAGGGGACTCAATTGTTAGGGGTGTAGACCTGGGGAAGGGAGAGGAGAGGAGAAGGAAGTAAGGTGCCTGCCTGGTGCCATGGCTTGGAGGGACAGGAAGCAAATCCTCAGGATTGCAGAAGCAGCATCACAGGAGAGGGAACTAGATATCATTGTCCACCTTGGGACAAATGACCTAGCTAGGTATGAGATCAGTGCAATGCAGGATGAATTTGTGGAGTTGGGGAGGAGCCTCAGATAGGTAGCAAGCACGGTAACCTTCTCAGAGGTGCTGCCAGTCTATGGCAGGGGTGAGGCTAGGGTACTGCACACAATGCAGTTTAATGAACGGTTGCAAAACTGGAGCAGAGCACAGGGCTTTGGCTTCATTGGGGACTGGGGGGTCCACCTGGAGAGATGAAGGTCTGTACTGGCATGATGGTCTGCATCTGTCCAGGAAGGGAAACAAGCTCCTAGGTGACAGATTTAAATGCTTCCTTGGCAAGCTTTTAAACTAGCCAAGGGGGAATGTGCTGATAGGAAGCAGGACAGTTCAAGCCTTCCCCCACAAAACATGGCAGGTAGTAGGGTAAACACTAAGGTACAGAGCTTGACAGAGGGCAGGACGGGGTAAATGGAAAAATAGACAAGGGCAATAAGAGCAGGGGTGGGGTAAAAAAGGATAAAGCCAACATTAAATGGAGGGCAATGAGTACCAATGCCCATAGTCTGGGAAACAAGCTTCCCTGAGCTAATAGCCCTGATGGAAGAGGAACACTTGGATATTGTGGCAGTCACAGAAACATGGTACAAGGAGAATCATGACTGGGATGTCAACATACCAGGGTACACAATCTACAGAAGGGACAGGGAGGGTAAAAGAGGAGGTGGAGTAGCTCTTTACATAAGGGAAGGGATCAAAGCTACAGAACTAAAAAGTAAAGGGGGAGGACAAGAGGCACTCTGGGTCACGCTGGAGACAGGGAATGGCATCACAATCCGCACAGGGGTTGTATACCGACTCCCTCGTCTCAAGGGGAGGAAATGGACAAGAAAATGATAGAGGACATTCTCAAAATGGTTGAAAAAGGGGAGATACTGTTGATGGGGGACCTGAGTATGCCAGATGTTAACTGGATGACATGGACTGCAGCCACATCCAAGAGCAGGGTCATGCTTGATGCCCTACAGGGGGCATGTCTTAGACAGCTAGTGGTGGAACCCACTCGGGAGGGAGCAATATTAGACCTGATACTCTCAAATGGAGAGAGGATCACAAATTTAGAAGTCAGTAGACATCTGGGAACAAGCGACCACTGCACAGTGTGCTTCACAATAAACACAACAATGGAGACAAGCCATACAAAGACAAGGATACTGGACTTTAGGAGGGCTGATTTTGGCATAATGGGTGAATACCTGAGGAATGCATTAGCAAATGGCCAGAAAGGAGGGGTGGAAGAACAATGGAGAAAAATCAGAACTGCCATCATGGAGGCAACAAGCCTTTGTGTGAAACAAATAAAGAAAACAAAGTGGAATAAAAAACCACTATGGTTCTCAAAAGAGGTGTCAGGGAAGGTTAAGGAGAAAAAGGCTGTATTCAAAAAGTATAAGGAATCACAGAAGGAGCACGACAGGGAACTGTATCAATTAAAGCAGAAAGAAGTGGGGAAGACAGTCAGAAAAGCAAAGGCCCAAACCGAGGAAAAGATAGCCAACTCAGTTAAGAAGGGGGATAAAACCTTTTATAGGTACATTAGGGAGCATAGAAAGGTTAAGGGAGGGATAGTGAAGATTAATAAAGGAGAGGGGAGGTGGGCAGAGGGAGACAGTGAAAAGGCAGAGATACTGAATGAATACTTTTGCTCAGTATTCACAAAAGAAGAAGAGGATGCAGCTAAACCAAACAATAGAAGCACTCTGGTAGTGGGGTTGACGCCAGTCCATTTACAGAAGAAAGAGTCCTGAAAGAACTCCTAAAACTCAAGGTGGACAAAGCAATGGGGCCTGACGGGATTCACCCTAGAATCCTAAAAGAACTAAGGGAGGACCTAGTGACACTACTGACCACAATTTTTAACAAATCATGGGAGTATGGGGTGGTACCTGAGGACTGGAGGAGGGCAGATGTGATTCCCCTTCACAAAAGTGGGAGCAAGGCAGAAGCAGGAAACTACAGACCTGTAAGTTTGACCTCAGTGGTGGGGAAAATGATGGAATCACTTCTGAAAGAAAGAACTGTTGAGTACCTAGAGGCCACCAGGGCACAGGACCCAAAGCAGCATGGATTCACAGCAGAGTTCATGTCGAGCGAATCTAATCGATTTCTTTGACTGGGTGACCAAAGTAATAGACCAGGGAGGGGCTGTGGATATGGCCTACCTAGACTTTAGCAAGGCATTTGACACAGTCCCACAAAGATTAATAATCAAGTTAGCCAGCCTGGGAGTGGGTCCCAGGGTGGTAGCCTGGTAAGCAAACTGGCTGCACAACAGGACGAGAAGGTAATAGTGAATGGAACACATTCTGAAGAAAGGGGGGTTACAGTGGAGTACTCAGAGCTCAGTACTGGGTCAGTCCTCTTTAACGTCTTTATAGGTGACATTGCAGAGGGTCTGGAAGGAAGGTATGCCTCTTTGCAGATGACACAAAGATCTGAAACAGAGTTGATACACAAGGGGGGGTAGAAAGGATGAGAAGGGACTTGGCAAGGTTGGAGGAATGGTCAGACATATGGCAACTTAAATTCAATGCAAAGAAGTGCAAAGTAATGCACCTGGGAAATAAAAATCCTGGAGAAGAGTACACAATATCAGGGGGGTACTAACAACAATAATAATGGAAAGGGACCTGGAGGTAGTCATATCAGATGACCTAAAGGTGGGTAAGCAATGTGAGAAGTTGGTAAGGAGAGCCAGGGGGATACTGGGATGCATAGGGAGGGGCATCACAAGTAGAAAAAGGAAAGTGGTAATCCCTCTGTACAGACAGTTGGTGAGACCCCATCTGGAGTACTGCATGCAGTTTTGGAGACCTCATCTACGCAAGGACATAGACAGGATGGAAGCAGTCCAGAGGAGGGCAACTAAGATGGTGCAGGGTCTACATCAGAAACCATATGAAGAGAGACTGAGAGAGCTTAATATGTATACCCTTGATGAAAGGAGGGACGGGGGGACATGATAGAAACTTTTAAGTACCTCAAGGGAATCAACAAAGTCCAGGAGTGTAGCATCTTTCAGAAAAAGAGATGTGTAAGAACAAGGGGGCACAATTTAAAGATGGAGGGGGACGGCTCAGGGGTAATGTGAGGACATTTTTTTTCGTGGAGAGAGTGGTGGACGCATGGAACCACCTTCCTGGAGAGGTTGTGGGGTCTAAAACAGTGGGGGAATTCAAACATGCATGGGACAGACATAAGGCAATTATAGTGGGGGGGTTGCAGGAAGTAGGCTGTTGGTTAACTAGAATCTGCAGCTTATCCAATAGGTAGGGAAATGGGCAGACTGGGTGGGCCAAGTGGTCCTTATCTGCTGTCAAAGTCTATGTTTCTATGTTTCTAGGTGTTTCTCAAGGCCAGGAGGGACAAGGCGCAGGTTATTCTGGTAGCTCCAGACTGGCCTCACCAGTTCTGGTATCCAGATCTCCTCAGCCTCAGCTCTAGGCTCCCGAGGCGGCTTCCAGCCTGCCTGGACCTGATCTCCATCAACAAGAGGAAGGTACTCCATCCGGACCTTCAATCATTGTACCTGCCGGCCTGGTTCCTGAGTGGCTAGAGTTCCAGGCCTTGGGTCTTTCCGACAAGGTCCTCAACATCGTTGAGGCGTCCCGTAAGGAGTCGACCAGAAAATGTTATGCCTTTAAATGGAAGAGATTCTTCATTTGGTGTCAGGGTAAGGGGTTGGACCCCTCATCCTGCCCATTGGCTAGCATTTTGGACTATCTGTGGTCCCTTTCCCAGCAAGGGCTTCAGTCGACGGCCCTTAAGGTGCACCTGGCAGCCATTTCTGCTTACTGGGCGCGGGCTGGCAAGCAGTTGGTGGTGCAGGAGAAGCTGGTCTGGCATTTTTCCAAAGGCCTAGATCACATATCCCCTCCGGTGCATGAACCTCCACCTCCGTAGGATCTACTGCATGTATTTGCCAAGCTCATGGGCAAGCCATTCGAACCGATGCACAGGTGTGATATCTCCCACCTGTCTTGGAAGACTGCCTTCTTGGTGGCTATCATGTCAGCCAGAAGGATTGGGGAGATCCAGGCGCTTTCCATCGAATCTCCTTACCTGGTCTTCCACAGGGACAAGGTTGTCCTGTGCCCCCACCCGAAATTTCTTCCAAAGATGGTGTCAGAGTTCCACCTGAATCAGGTACTTACTCTACTGGTGTTCTACCTGAATCACACCTCGGAGGCCGAGTACAGGCTCCATACCTTGGACCTGAGAAGAGCGCTCGCCTACTATAAAGAGCGTACGGTGGAAGTTCGGGGAGAGGTTCGCCAGCTATTTGTCACCTACGTGGAAGCCGCACCTGGCAGATCTGCAGCCAAGTGGACGATTGGCAGGTGGATCACTTCCTGCATTGATCTCTGCTATAGGTTGGCGGGCAAGGAGCCTCTCTGAGGGATAAGAGCTCATTCTACCTGCCATACCACTGCCTCGGTGGCTGCTTCTAGGGATGTCCCTGTCCAGGAAATCTGCAGGGCTGCTACCTGGAAGTCAGCACACACCTTCATTTCCCATTACCACATCGACCTTGAGTCACGCCGGGATGCTGGTTTTGGGGCCTCAGTTCTCCAGTCCCATTTTCCTAAGTAGGGGGCGTGCGCCTTGCCTCCCTCCTCCCGGAGGACTGCTAGGAGTCTGCCAACAAGTGTGGATTGAACAACATATCCACCTCCCTAAATACAGGTTACTCACCTGTAACGAAGTTCTAGGGTGCTATATGTTGTTCATCCCACGGACCCACCCGACCTCCCCCGGTGGCGGGTGCACACAGCCTGGCTTCCAGTGGGCTAGATCTGGCATCATGGGGCGGAGCCGAGGATTTTACCACCCGGGTGAGTGGGAGGAGCCAGCTTGAAGACCTTCTGGCCCATCTTAAAGCGGCAAGGTACCTGCCAACAAGTGTGGATGAACAAAATACAGTGCCTTCAGAAAGTATTCACCACCCCTTGGATTTTGTCGCATTTTGTTGTGTTACTACCAGAATTTTTAATGCATTGAAATGATTTTTCCCCCTTGATTTACACAGCATATTCAACAATTTAAAGGAGCAAAAATATTTATATTGTGTAACAAAAATTTATGAAACAAAAACTGAAATATCTTGTTTACTTAAGTATTCACCCCCCTGAGTCAACACTTTGTAGAAGCACCTTTGGCAGCAATTACAGCTTTGAGTCTTCTTGGGTATGTCTATCAGCTTTGCACATCTGGATTTGGGGATTTTCACCCATTCTTCCTTGCAGATTTGCTCAAGCTCTGTCAAGTTGGATGGGGAGCGTCGGTGAACCGCAATGTTTAAGTCTTTCCACAGATTCTCAATGGGATTCAAGTCTGGGCTTTGACTGGGCCACTCAAGGACATTCACCTTCTTGTTCTGAAGCCACTCCAGTGTTGCTTTGGCTGTATGCTTGGGGTCGTTGTCCTGTTGGAACATAAATCTTCGCCCCAGTCCAAGGTCTGTTGCAGACTGATGCAGGTTCTCCTCAAGGATGTGCCTGTATTTGGCTCCATTCATTGTTCCCTCTATCCTGACAAGTGCCCCAGTCCCTGCCACTGAAAAGCATTCCCATGACATGATGCTGCCACCACCATGCTTCATGGTAGGGATGGTGTTACATGGGTGAAGAGCTGTGTTCGGTTTGCGCCAGGCATAGCGCTTTGCATTCAGGCCAAAGAGTTCAATTTTTGTTTCATCAGACCAGAGAATCTTTTGCCACATGGTCTCAGAGTCTGCCACGTGCCTTCTTGCAAACTCCAGTCATGCTATTATGTGGCCTTTTCTCAGGAGTGGCTTCCGTCTAGCCACTCTCCCGTAGAGGCTACATCTGTGAAGTGCTGCAGAGATTGTTGTCCTCTGGACAGGTTCTCCCATCTCAGCCATGGAACTCTGTAGTTCTGTCAGGGTGGTCATTGGGTTCTTGGTCACTTCCCTGACCAAGGTCCTTCTTGCCCAGTTGCTCAGTTTGGGAGGATGGCCTGCTCTAGGAAGAGTCTGGTTGGTTCCATAATCTTTCTATTTCCTAATGATGTACTTGACTGCGCTCCTGGGAACTTTCAACACCCTAGAAATGTTTTTATACCCCTCCCCAGATCTATGCCTCCTCACAATTCTATCACGGAGTTCTACGGACAGCTCCTTGGTCTTCATGGTAGAGTTTCTGCTCTGACATGCACTGTCAACAGTGGGACCATATATAGACAGGTGTATTTCCTCTGAAATCATGTCAACCATTTGAACTGACCACAGGTGGACTCCATTCAAGTTTTAGAGTGATCTCACAAGGAAATTGGATGCACCTGAGCTCAATTTGGAGTGTCATAGCAAAGGGGGTGAATACTTATCAAATCAAGACATTTCAGGTTTTTATTTTAAATTACATGTACAAAAAATTCCAGAAGCTTCATTCCACTTTGACATTATAGAGTAATTTGTGTAGATACGTGACAAAAAATCCCATATAAATGTATTTTAATTTGAGTTTGCAACATCACAAAATGTGACAAAATCCAAGGGGGGGAATACTTTCTGAAGGCACAGTATACCACTCCTAGAACTTCTGTTACAGGTGAGTAACCTGTATTTCCACCTCCTACAGATGTAGATATTACATTTCCGCCTCCTAAACAGTTCCAGTTTAACTGCTGGTTTAAGTACTTTGGAGATAAGCTACCAGTGGGGTCTTTGGGGGATTTTGTTCAAGTGAGCACAACTGGTGCGCTTTAAAAGCGATTTTTCAGATTCCTTATAAACTTCTAAATATAACATTTAAACACAATAATACAACTTGTATTTTATTAATTTTCTGTGTGCATCTCCTGCTTTCTTTATTTCTGAAGACATTTGCAGGAAAACAGGGTATTTAGCCCTCCAGATTTCCTCTTCTTCACTAGCTTTTCTCTCCTCATGCTCTGTTTGTGGCATTGTAATTATTTCCACAGCAACAGATTATGCTGTCACAAACACAGCATTATGAGGGAAGAGGTCTGGCACACAAAGGACTTGAGAAGAAACTCTTAACAACCACAAAAGGCACAGGAACTGTACACAGACATAAATCACAATGAAGATTTCTGTTATTAAAAATGGAATTTAAATTTAAAATCAAAATGTTTTACTTTACAGAATATTAGAGAATTCCTCTTGTGGGAAATGGACTGTGACAACTGAACTTAGAACTGCAGAATTTTAGAACTGTTTGCATGAGACATTCTCTTATGGTTGTAAGAGTACCTAGAATATCAGACCTCAGTAGCATCTCCCAGGTGCATGGTGCAAAACCACTGCAATGCAACTGTTCCAAACTCTAAGCCGCAGCACTCACTTGCTAAATAAAGTTAAAACCAGACCACCTTCTTATACAGTCCCATACAGTTTATTAATGTAACCCCTAGGTGGCGCTATCCCAAGGGCTACTACCCCTGCCTGCTTGGCTAGTAGCAGGTTAAGGGGCCTGAGTTCTGAAACGGGTGCCTCCACCTGGAGGTCAGGGTTGGTATTGGTCAAGCTAACCTGGACACAGCCCTCCGGGACACTGTAACCCCCCCTTCCCCTCTAGTGGCCTGAACACTGTACAATAATCACTTTCACAATACCCCTGGTACACCACACAAGTACCCACACTGTTTGTACTTAAAACCAGGGCTGGTTCCTCTGGCTCGACCCTGGGAACCCCCTGTAAAACAAGGTTAGTCACAGCAAATAGCAACAATACAGTACTTTGAGTACAAATTGGAACCACAGTCAGATTACATGCAGAAAAAGATCTGATTTATTCAGGAGACTTGAACAAAGGAGGGGCAAAATCAGGTTAATTAGCTTAAAGGTTATATCAATCAAGCAGTTATGCATGCGCTTAGAGTCCCCCCACACAGTCCACCTCTGGGTACCCAGGTAGAGAAGAGATGGGCTAGCCAGGACAGTTGCCCAGGGTTGCAGCTGGTTGGGGCCCTGAGATGGAAAACACAACATGCACAGTACACAATATTTGTAATCCGGAGCCGGAGGGCTCAGTTCATAAAGGAAACGAAACAAGACAATCAGATGACACACTCGGATTAAGCTGTTGTTGTAGGGAGCTACCCTGGTATTTACTCACGATACCCAAGACTGGATACAGGCTGGACGAAAATCGAGACTGCAGGTGGTTGAGCTGGAATGCCAGGAGAAGCAGGGCCCACACAAGTCGCAGAGGCATTGTTCCTGTTCAAGCATGGAGCAGGGGGCTGATCCCCAGGCAGGTCTCTTGTCGATGCTTCTCTGTGCAGTGGGGTAGTCTGGCAAAGCCCAGATCGCATGGAGACAAGTTCGGAAGCAGTCCGTTTTGGGCTTGTTACAGCTTCCAACAAGCAGAACACAGTTCACACAGTGGGAACTAACTCACAACCCACTAGCAGCTCATAGCACATTTACATGTCGGGAATTCTACTGTACCAGGACAAGCACTCCGGGCTGTCCTTAGGGGTCTCTGCACACACGGGAGCTTAGGGGTAGCTGGAACTCCTGACAGGCCGATTGCATTCAGCAAAAATATTCAGTCTTCTTCAGGTTGAGCCTGGCCTGCTTCAGTAGCTTACTTTAGTCACACAGACTTGGATTTAGTCCAAAATAATTCTCTTCTTTCCCTCTCAAGAGCAGCAGGCAGACATGGAGGCCAAACTCTCAGCCTTTTCACCTTTCTCCCATGCGAATCCACTCGGGATTTTTTCTCAGAATCACTTCAGCTCCTTCTTGCTCAGCTTCCAGCTTAGTTCTAATTGAAAACTGCAAGCAGCCCGGGACTTCCCTAAGATCCAAAAGATTTGATTGGCTGATTTGGCTGTCAGTCAAAGCAAGAGCTCCCCCTTCAGTTGCAAAAAAAGGCACAAAAACTCAAAGCACAGTTCCTATAGATTTTGAATTCAGATAGCTCCTGTAGTCCGGCTACATTTTAGGTCCCACCAGAACTGATTGGTCCAATTTGCAGTCCAGGACCAAGATAGTGGAGACAAACAAAGCAATCCTTGCTACAAAGAAAGCAGGTTAGACAAACTACATTATCATTATCATTCTAAATGGTTTTCAGCAAATAGCTACATCTTTCAACAGAGCTCCATCTCAGATTACTTAAGCTGCAATTAACGGCTCTTAAAGAGACAGTACACAGAAGCTATACAAGCTCTGGTAATCACATTTAAACTGCTAAAACGCAGGACACCAGCCTGGCAGTGAGCATTTAGGCAAGCTCAAGGAAGACTTTTTGGGAACCCCCATTTGTAGGGGGGTTACAATAAAATGATAAAAGCAAGCAGTATAAGTGGCAGAAAACAGACCTCTCCCTCTTGACAAGCCTGATAATGCGTGTGAAGCGCAAACCTGCCGACTAGAGGGAGGGGTTTGTTTTCTGGCACTGATACTGCTTGCTTTAATCGTTTTAATAAAATGCATGGACTGTAGAAGAAGACAGTCTGATTTTAATTTAATTGAGCCTGTGACTGCAACGGCTTGGAGTTCGGAACAGTATCGAGAATGTTTTGAAATAAACAGTCCTGATTGGCTGAAAATTGTCATTGATTCATAATTTCTAAAACCGACAGGGATAAAGAGGATTCCCTTCTACGTGAAGTTGACTTGTACACAAATATGTACGATACTCACCATGGGACCTTGAGCCACGTAGTTTTTTTTTTTTTTACTTATCTTTTAAAATATTTATATCTTGGAAAAGTACAGTACGACATACACAGTCTTCTTTGCACTTAGTCGTCCTGATTAAGGAATAGGTCGCAGCAGCAGACAAGTGAACAAAGTTACACGTGTGTACAAACACAACGAATTCAGCGGCTGAAATTATTTATGGGCTGGCAGTATAGCCTAGAGGTTAGAGGAACGAGGTGTGAATGAGCTTGATACATCCAGCTGACCAGACCTGAGTTTGATTCTCACAACCTCCACTTGCATACTGTGTGACTCTGAGCAAGTCACTTAACAGCTCAGTGCTCCCAGGTCGCCCCTGAAAACAGGCACTTGTACCTAGTGGGCCTTACTAGACTAAAAGACTAAAATAAAAATAAAAAATGTATGTATTTATTTACTTACTGATGCGTTTATTCAGAAAATACCTTTCTGCACAAGGGCTCATTTACAAAGGTTCCACATCAGGGTCAACAAAATACAAGTAAGTTACAATAACAACAGCATCAAGCAGATTACAAAGAAACAGTCAAGTACAGTACTTGAACAACAGTGCATGTTACAGAGCACAGCAGAACCACACACAGGAAAGACTACAGTGTTGTTATGCGCAGTTCAGCTGCATTGTACAGATAGAGATGTCTGCAGAGTCATCTTAAACACCTTTCTTTCTGTAGCGCTTCATGCTGTCACTGGAAAGTTGAATTGCAACCCTGCTAGGGACACTGTAATAGCTCAAAGCTATGACATCAGCACAGAATGTTGGTGGCATAATTCCACAGCCTCTAACTGATCAGTCTTTTTATGCCATTGTGAAGGGACAGCAGCACTTCTCAAGAAGCTCCTCAACTTAATTTGAAATTTCACGATCGTTATTGTTTCTTCTCTCTAAAAGTAACACTACCAGGAAGATACCATTTATTTCTACAAGCAACGTTCTCTACATTCAGTCATGCCTGTTTTAGGGATATCAGAACCCACTGAAGTTCTGGGTTCTGGTTCTGGTCTACAACTTTGTCAAATCATTCTATGATTCTAATCTTCTTTAGAACTCAAACTTTTTTGTGTATTGGGCTACAGAGAAATAACAGATAAAGCTACTGAGAGAAGAAAAAACATTAAAAAAAAAGTCTTGCTCTCTCAGCACAGCAATAATATATCAATTTTTTACTGCACATGCAGGAAAGAGAAAACACATTGGTTATTTCAAATTGAAAAACGCCAAATGTCACAATTCCGTGTGTTTTGGCATTATAGATCAAGGAAGCACTCCTGACCAATCAGAGCACTCCTTTCCTCTGTGCATAAGGCATTCTGTGAAAAGCGACTGACGTGCAGATGCCTTGGAAACGGGCATGTTCTGGGAGCAGTTTTTTTTTTCAATGTATTATTGATCGCTCTCTATCAATAATATATTAATATGTCCCCCATCACCATTCGTTCCTGTAGTACAGTGGTTTCATTTGCCCTCAGCCTGAACCAGAACAGCTCAGCTTTGCTTCACTGTTCTCGTTCTAGCTGAAGGTGCATTAAACCACTCTTATACAGCAAAGAGTGGCTCCGGGGGACGTATTAACATGTACATCTGCATATGTGCATTTCACTCTTGAGGTCAGAGGGAATCAGAACCCCTCTGTGGCAAAACACACTGGTTGTGCATAATTGTCAATCCAGGATTCTCTCTGTTTAGTATTCAGAACCCTTAATACTTAGAACCCATTGGTGTTCTTGATCTAAATTAGAACTCAAACCCCTGAGTTCTGAAAGGGTTCGAATCTTTTTAGAACTAGTTCAGAGTCTAGTGTCCCTTTAGAGGGATGCCAATCAAGGCAGAAAGGAGACCCACAGGATATGGCTATCAGAGACAATATAATACAACAAAGAGCAGAAGCAACAGTGGATAACAGGGTTATATGCCCTTCTAATTTTCAAGTATATTCATACATTTCTGAGAATGGTTGACCTTGCACCATGTATCATTGGCAAAAAAAAAAAACATACATGAAAAAAGTAATTCTACGACGTCTAGACACTTGCATACTGCGATGTGCACATTTTGACCAGGAAAGGCATAAACAAGTGACACATTTGTCCATGATGGCTGCAGTGTACCCCATTAAATAAATATGCTAGCCAAGAAGGGCTGCCATTGAACTTCAAGATCCATACGGGGATATTCAGCAGATGCCCAACTACGTGTGATGCGCTGCAGAAATAAGAATATAAATACTCAGATTGTAGCAACTCCGTTTGTGCTCTGGATACGTACTGCACCTAACAGTTTACACTGATCATGCTGGAATACAAAGTATACAAAGCTAATATTCTGCATGAAATAACATTACCCACAGCAACAGCACTGAAGCAGCACATAGAGCTGTGAACATGGAGCAGGTTTGAATCTCACAGCGGAAACTACTTCCCCACTGTGTGACCTGGAGTAAGGCATTTAACCTCCCTGTGCCTACCCTCTCTCATATCTCTCTCTTCCGATTCTCCGCTGTTTGAATGTTGCATTGTGTCTTAAATGAGCACAAGATGCTTTCCACCCCCTGACAACTGCAGATCACTTTAGGCACTTTACTATATAAATCCAAATGTCATCCTTCCTGAAGTAGGCTGTGTTGGAATAGAAATGGAAAGCATAATATTGCACTGAAGAAATGCAGTACCATGTGATGGGGGGGGTGGTTCAGGGGCAATGTAAAGAAGTATTTTTTCACAGAGAGGGTAGTGGATGCATGGAATAGCCTTCCTGAGGAGGTTGTGGGGTCTAAAACTGTGGGAGAATTCAAGAATGCGTAGGACAGACATAAGGCAATTCTTGTGGGGGGTAGGAAGAAATAGGCTGTTGATTAACTAGGATCTGCAGCTTATCCTGTAGGTAGGGAAATGGGCAGACTAGGTGGGCCAAGCGGTCCTTATCTGCTGTCAAAGTCTATGTAGTATTCCACTACACTTACATAGAGACTGGGAGCTCATCATTATAAATCAGACTGGCTGCCACTTGGTGGTGATCATTTTCATGACAACGGACAAACTGGCATGCCCCTTGCCAAAAATGGTAAACAGGTAACTGGCTAACTGCCTACATTTTCTGATTTTGCCTGCGAAACCTCTAAACTTGGGATAAAACGTATGAACTGTGGGCACTTTTGGTGGGGAAGTTTAAGGGGGATCAGAGGAAGTAGTACTTCAATGAAAGAGTGGTAGGTGTCTTGAGTAGACAGACAGCAGAAGTAAGAGGGATAGAACAGTAGGGGGCTGCAAGCACATGTAAGATAAACATTTGTAAATATTTTAGTAAAGAGCAGTGCGATCTCTGTTAGTGGATCAGCACTATATGATGTTCTTCATATGCCTGGGCACAGACGAAAAACAAAATTATAGCAGGCATACAAAATGCCCGCACACAAACAGTTACATAGATACATAGACAGTGTCAGCAGATAAGGGCCTATGGCCCACCCAGTCTGCCCATTTGAGCTTGTAAGTTCAGTTTGTTTTCCTAGAAGTCTGTTGCCCCTTACCCCTGACCTCCAGAATTCCTTTATGTCTATCCCATGCATTCTTAAATCCCGTGATTGTTTCAGCCCCCACCACTTCCTCTGGCAGGGTATTCCACTTGTCCACCACCCGTTCTGTGAAGAAATTCTTCCTCATGTTTCCTCTGAATCGTCCTCCCTCCAACTTCATCCCATGCCCTCTAGTCCTGGAACATCTTTTTCGCTTAAAAATAGTGTATTCCTGCACCCTGTTCCTCCCTGTGAGATACTTGTATGTCTCTATCATATCCCCTCTCCCTCCTCTCCTCTAGGAGTACATGTTCAGTTCCTTCAACCTGTCTTCATAGGACTTGTGATGCAATCCATGCACCATCTTTGTTGCCCTCCTCTGAACCTTCTCTACCCTGTCTATGTCCTTATGTAGGTATGGTCTCCAGAACTGTACACTGTACTCCAGGTGGGGCCTCACTAGTGTCTTGTATAGCGGAATTATGACCTCCCTTTTCCTGCTGGTGATGCCCCTGCCTATACATCCCAGCATCCTATTTTCTTTACCTGCTGCCTTGTCACACTGTTTCCCTACCTTGAGGTCATCAGAGATGATAACCCCAAGATCCCTTTCCTGCTTGGTGCATGCTATATCCTCACCCCCCAACTGATATATTGTGCCAGGGTTTTTGTGCCCCATATGCATTATCTTGCACTTCTTTGCATTGAATTTCAACTGCCAAACCCCTGACCATTCTTCAAGTTTCTGCAGGTCCCTTCTCATTCTGTCTACACCCTCTGGTGTGTCTACTCTGTTACAGAGCTTTGTGTCATCAGCGAACAGAGAAATTCTGCCTTGTAGATCCTGTGCAATGTCACTGATGAAGATGTTGAATAGGACCGGTCCCAGCACTGATCCCTGTGGTACCCCACTGGTCACTCTTCCCTCTGTGGAGTGACAGCCATTTACCACCACCGTCTGTGTCCTGCCCCCCAGCCAATTACCTACCCACCACACTACTGTCCTGCCCACACCCATATTCCCCAGTTTGTATAATAGTCTTCTATGTGGCACAGTGTCAAAGGCCTTGCTGAAGTCCAGATAGGCCATGTCCACTGCCCTCCCCTGATCCACCTCTCTAGTCACCCAGTCAAAAAATTCAACGAGGTTGGTCTGACATGACCTCCCCCTGGTGAAACCATGCTGCCTTGGATCCTGTAGTCCATTGACAACCAGATGTTCCACCAATCTCTCCTTCAGTAGTGCTTCCATGATCTTCCCCACTACCGAGGTGAGGCTGACTGGTCTGTAGTTCCCTGCTTCCTCTTTGTTCCCGCTTTTGTATAAGGGGACTACATCTGCTGTCCTCCAGTCTTTGGGTACCTCCCCAGTTCACACATGGGTGAATCAAGTATCCAGTTCATTCATGTTGGCCTTCTATACACGGAAGTGTACTGTATTTCTATTTGTATGGCTACTGTACCCAAGACACTAAGACATAATATATGAAGTTATATCTAGTATGAGATCTACTTGCCCTTCAAGAAATTCTTACAGTCATCATGCAGGTTCATGCATTTAAATCTCACATTGTCCAAACGTGGGACTGAGTCCCATGAAATGTGAGATAAAAAGAGGAAAAAGATATGCGGTGTCTGCAAATGATAGAGACGGGGTCAGGATGCTGGAAAGAGTGCTTACATGTTGCCATAGTGTTTTGTGCATTGATCAACAAACAGTAGGTCAATGCAGGTGATGAGAACGTGGCACAGCACTCAGTGTGGGGCAGAGGGCAGGTTTTTAGTGATAAAATACTACAAGTAAAGCACATACTGTTCACAGAATATTGTATCAAACACAGCAAGGTAACATAGTGTTGCAAATAGTTCTCTTTGGTGGTTGACACATTGCCACATTTTTAATAGTAAGTTGCAAATCACAAATAAATACATGGGGCTCGATTCACAAAGGTCGGTGCAAGCTCTGCCCACTGGCAGCTTGCACCGACTGCTGGTGCTCCATGGACCCTGCGCCTGATTCACTATTGGGTAGAGTCCCGGCAGCATAGTCCCACGGCTTGCGGTAACCCTGGCCCTGCGCCACACAGAGGGTGCATCTGGAAGGTGTGGCACAAGCAGCAGGGTAGCCATGTGGCAATAGCACCATGGACAGCAGTTCCTGGTGACTAGCACTCCACCCCCAGTAATATATTAAAGAGACACTGTCAGAATTTGGGACAAATTGAAAGGGCTGCAAGTGAAGGTGTGAGGTGCACGAAGTCCTAATGTAAAATGCACATGTGCCTTTGAATTTATCCTGAAGTGTTTGATTTTGTAAACATTTTTGTTAAATTTGCATTTTAGATGGACCATCAGAAATCTCGGCGCTACACATTAACTCACATCAGTGGCGCAGAGCAGAGGGGAAACTCATTCACGAACGAACTGCACATTTTCAGTGACATGCTAGTAAAACATAATGCGCATGCCTGGAATTAAGGCTTCAGTTTTTGGACACAAAATACAGCATTCATTTCAGGTTAAGACTAAGTTTGTGCTATTCTGTGTTGCCAGCTGTATTAGAAACTCTGTTTTACTTGCATGTCCTCATTGCCTTGTCCACTTTCAGATTAGCGAGTTCCTTCAAGACTCTCTCCTCCTTTAATGGACTGGTATCCACCTCCCTCCCAGTGGTGTTTCTGTCGCCTAACTTTAGTCCCTCCCCTTCCCCTTCTGTGAATACTGAGCAAAAATACTTGTTCAGGATTTCTGCTTTTTCTTGGTCCCCCTCTGCAAATTTCCTTTCTTCCCTTTTTTCTCACAATCCCACGCTTAGTCTTTTTTCTTTCACTGACATACCCGAAAAAGTTATTGTCCCCTTTGGGTATTGCCTGGGCTATTTTTTCTTCTGTTCTCACTTGACACAGGCTGCTTTTCTGAATAGCTTCTGGCACATCTTTTGGCACAAGGTGCCACTTGCATCATTTATGTTTAATGCAGGCACCTTGCATCGTTCTGTGGGCTTTGTGAACTGGGCCCATGGTTGCAAAATGTTCTCAAAGAGAACCCTAGGCTACAATGTATTACCTTTCTGTGGTAGATACAATATACTGTAGATACTCATCTTGTCGCAACTCTGTTTGTTCTCTGAATACATACTGCACACAACAGTTTGCGCTGATAATGCTCCTGCAATACAAAGTACACAAAGCAGATACTCTGTATAAAATAGCATTACCCACAGCAACAGCACAGAAGCAGAACATAGAGCTGTGAACATGGACATCTGGGTTTGAATCCCACAGAGGAAACTTCTTGCTCACTGTGTGACCTGGAGTAAGGCCATTTACCCTCCTGGCGCCTACCCTCTCTGCTATCTCTCTCTTTCTTCCCTCTCTCGTTCTCTCTCTTCCATTTCTCTATGTTTTGCATCTCCCGGTGTGCCTGAAATGAGAGGAAGATGCTCTCCACCCCCAACCCCGATTGCAAATCACGTTCGGTACTACACTATATAAAACCCTGTTTCGTCTTCCTGAAGCAGCCTGAGTTGGAACAGAAATGGTAGGCATAATATTACTCAGCAAACATGTAATATTAGACTGCACTTGTGTAGAGACTGGCAGCTCAACATTATAAATCAGAGTGGTTGCCACTTGGCGGCGTTCATTTTTATGACACCTGGCAAACTGGTATGCTCCTTGTCAAGCATGGTAAACCGATCATAGGAATCATAGGTCTACTACGAGTCAGAAGCGTTAGCCATGTGTGACTCGCCATTTTGTAATGGACTGCTGCTTACAATTATGTGTCAAATATTTATCCAGCACTGCTGTAAATATGTCCATACTCTTGACAGCTCATCACAGGCTCTGGTAAACTATTCCAAACAGTCACCACCCTTTGGTTTATCCAGGATTCACGTCTGGAACTCTTTTACAGTTCATTCCTTAATTGGTAACTGTAGTTCCTGGTTTCACTGTTTGCTGTGTTTTTTGTTTTTTAACTGGGCCGATGCACTCCCAGAAATCACTGTTTCTAAAGGCCTTGTATACCAGGCACAGCTACCCCTTTAGTTGTCTATTTTCCAGTGAGAAGAGACCCAGCTCTTGAAGTCTCTCCTCATGAGACAACTTTGAAGTACCAGCAGTCCTTTTTGTTGCCCTTCTCTCACTCCCCTGCAATAATGCAACTGATAACCGGCTACATTGTCTGATTTTTCTGGTGAAACTTGTAAATTTGGGGTATAAAAATATAAACTTTGGGTACTGGTGGTGGGGAAGTTTAAGGGGTATCTGAAGAAGCACTGCTTCCCTGAAAGAGTGGTATACGCCAGAAATACACTGACAGCAGAAGTGGGAGAGGTAAAACAATCAGTGGCTGCAAGCACACATTTATTTATTTATTTAAGTGTTTAACAAGGAAGGCATGCTGAGCAGTCTACTGCTCGATTCCAGATGCATCCTGAGGGAGGGGCAGTACATACACGGCTGAATGTAAGCAAGTACAAAGAATAATGCAAATACAAAATACATAGTACATGTTACTAGCTAGTGACAGACACAATGGGTTAGAAAATAATACAAGTTGATTAGACTCTTGGCAGGCACAGTATAAGACTCAATATAGTAAATTTGGTTAAGCCAGTAAACATTAAAGATCATGTGCAATGGTTTTTGCATATTTTTAATAAAAGCTTTAAAAACTGAAATTCAAGTCCTTGTATCATGATTAGTGTTTGCTGAAAATGCGCTGTTTGCTTTTGTGGTTTTCTTTAAATCAGCATTTGTTAACTTGCTCTACAGTGGCTGGAAACAGTGGAGTTATTTATGTCCTCTCAGTCAAACTTAAGAGTACAATGACATCATGTTGGAGTAGCTTGCTTTTTCAGATTCCCAATCAGAGCAGCACTCTGTAGAGTTTATGGTTTGCTGAGCTCTCCAGGTTTCTTACAAACCCAGTCTCTGGTTTGTGTTTAGATAGATCAGCTTAAAATATATAATTATCTTCTTTTACAAAGCTGATCATTTCAGTTCCAATGCTGAATTGAAGTAGTGGAAATCTTTTTCTGTGAGAAATCAGCTTGTCTGTTTCACAGCTCTGTTCTTTCTAATCAAACCTCAATTTGTTTCTAACTATATAACACAGGGCAATTTAATAAATATAAAATAAATATAAATTTTGTTCATTCATAGAAAGTTTGTCTTTGATGTAGCCTTCATAAATACAATCATGTAAGAACATTTTTTTTTCATGTCAGATTGACAAACAGGTGCTTGTCACACTCTGCTACAGTATTTCAAGCACATGTACTGTTAGAACTCACAAATTTAAGCTCTTTGGTGGTTTCTCTGTGACAATACATCATGTACATGTACAACTAGAACCCCTATGTGGCATCCTGATGCACTGTGTCTCTGCCCCACAGTTGAAGCAGCTGCAGTCTACTGGCACAAGTCCCCTGCCCCACAAGCTCACTGTCTTCTGGTCCACATTCAAGGTTGCTGCACCCTGCTGCCCGCTGTCTTCTCCCACACAGTCAGGGATTGTGCACCCTGCAGCCTCCATCCCCTGCCTAAAGAATCAGGACTACTGCACCCTACTGCTCCCTGCTCAAACAATTGGGGTTGCTGCATCCTGCTGCCATATCACCCCTGCCCTCACAGTTAGGGAAGCTGCACTTGTTGCCCCCTGTTCCTGTCTCCACAGTCAAGGTTGCTGTGCTGCGCTAGGCACTAAAGTGCCATGTTCCCTGCCTCCATGGGCAGGGCTGCTGCACCATGTGTACCCCATCTCGCAGTCAGGGCTGCTGTACCCTGATGCCCCATGTGTCCTGCCCCACAGTCGAGGCTTCTGCACCATGCTGTTTTCTGTCATCTATTGCCACAGACAGAGCTGCTGCACCCTGCTCCTTTCTACACAGTTGTGGTTGCTGTGGCCTGCTGTGTCCTAGAGCCCCATGCCTCTGCAGTTAAGGCTGCTGCACCATGCTACCACTTGCCACAAGATTCAGGGCATTTGCTGCACCCTGTAGCGTGCCTCCACATTTGAAGCAGTTGCACCCTGCTGTCCCCCTGCCAGCAGAGTCAGATCCTTTGCTACACTCTGCTGAGACAGGAACAGGGACAACATGTGCAGTGTCCCTGACTGTGAGGGTGAGACAGAGAGAGAGAGAGGGGGTAGCAGGGGACAGCAACCCCAACTGTTTGGGAAGGGTGCAGCACAAGAGTAAGGACATTTGCTGCAACGTGTCCCCTGGTTGTGGAGGCAAGGGGCTGTGTGGTGCAGCAAGACACAATGGTTGCAGAGGACAAAGGACAGCATGGTGCAGAAGCCTTGACTGTGGGGCAGGACACAGGTGGGCATCAGGATACAGCAGCCCTGACAGTGGTACAGGGAGTACTTTGTACAGCAGCTCAGCCCATTTGGGGCAATGGAAATGTGTAGCAGGGCTCAGCAGCCTCAAATGTGGATGCAGGCGGCATGAGACTCTAGGGTTTAGCACAGCACAGCAGCCCTGACTGTGGAGACAGGGACAGGAGGCAACAGGGTGCTGTGGTCCTGACTGTGAGCATGGGGACAGAGGACAGCAGGGTGTAGCAGCTCTGAATGTTCGGGCAAAAGATAGGGGTGGCATCAAGATACAGCACACCAAACTGTGGAATAGGGTGCAGCAGCCATGCCTGTCTGGGACAAGGGATGTGAGCAGCAGGGTATAGCAAAGGATCTGACTCTGGTGGCAGGGGACAGCAGGGTACAACTGCCTCAACTGTGAAGGTTTGCAACAGGGCACAGCAAATGCCCTGCATCTTGTGGCAAGTGGCAGCATGGTGCATCAGCCCAAACTGCAGCGGCATGGGGAACCAGAGCACAGCTGGCCATGGCAACCCCAACTGTGTAGAAAGGAGCAGGGTGCAGCAGTCCTGTCTCTGGTGACAAGGGATAGAGGACAGCATGATGCAGAAGTCTCAACTGTGGTGTAGAACACAAGGGGCATCAGGGTACAGCAGCCCTGACTATGAGATGGGGTACAGATGGTGCAGCAGCCCTGCCCATTTGGGGCAATGAAAGTGGGTAGCAGGTGTAGCAAAAGCCCCACCTCTGGTGGCTAGGGCAGCATGGTGCAGCAACCCCAGCTGTGGAGGCAGGGGACCCGACACACTAGGGCTTAACACAGCACTGCAGGCCTGACTGTGGAGACAGGAACAGGGGTCAACAGGTGCAGCTTCCCTAACTGTGAGGGTGAGGGACAAAGAGCAGCAGGGTACGTCATCCCCAACTGTCTGGGCAGGGGGTGGCAGGGTGCAGCAGCCCTGATTCTTTAGGCAGGAGATAGAAGGCAGCAGGGTGCACAATCCCTGACTGTGTGGGAGAAGACAGTGGGGAGCGGATGCAGCAGTCTCGCATGTGGAGCAGAAAGCAGGGGGCTTGTGAGGCAGGGACAGGGGGCAGTAGATTGCAGCTGCCTCAGCTGTGGGGCAGAGACACAGTGCATCAGGATGCCATATAATGTTTCTAGTTGTACACGTACTTGATATATTTTCACACAGAAACCACCAAAGAACTGAAATTTGTGAGTTCAGACAGGTGGATGTCACACTCTGCTACAGTATTTCAAGCACATGTACTGTTTGTCAATCTGATATTAAAAAAATGTTGTTACATGAACATATTTATGAAGGCTACATCAAAGACAAACTGTTTCTGTGAATGAAAAAAATTAGATTTATTTTATATTCATAAACAGCCCTGTGCTATTAGAAAAAAAATCAGATTTTTGATTAGAAAGAATTGAAAGCTGTGATACAGACAAGCTGATTTCTCACAGAGAAATATTTCCACTACTTCAGTTCAGCATTGGAACCGAAATGATCAGCTTTTTATCAGAAGATGGTGTGTTTTAAGTTGATCTATCTAAACACAAACCAGAGACTGGATTTGTAAGAAACTTGGAGAGCTCAGCAAACCATTAACTCTACAAAGTACTGCTCTGATTTGGAATCTGAAACAGTAAGCTACTCCAAAAGGATGTCATCGCACTCTAAGTTTGACTGAGAGGACAGAAATAACTCCACTGTTTTCGGCCACTGTAAAGCAAATTAACAAATGCTGATTTAAAGAAAACCACAAAATCAAACAACACGAAATTTTCAGGAAAGACTAATCATGACACAGGGACTTGATTGTTAGCTTTTCAAGCTTTTATAAAAAAATATGTAAAAACCGTTGCACATGATCTTTAAACATTAAATAGGATGTGCTAGACAAGGGCTGTTATATGGCCTAGACACATGAGCAGGTAGGGGAGAAGTGAACTAGGAGCAAGGAGTTAAGATCCGGGGAGGAAGAGAAGTGACAAATGTTTGCTGGGAGGGAGTTCCACAACTTGGGCATACGGTAGCTAAAGGCTGCCTGTCCTACGGCAGAGGATCGGTGAGGGACAACCAGGGTTCGTGAGTCATTATGTCTCAGTGACTACGCTTGAGAAGATGTGTTGGCTAGGGCATTTGACAGGTGGGGGGGAGCAGCTGGGACCAGTAGTTGGCCGAGGTTTTGGCACAGTGGGACAGCCTACAATTTTCTAGAGATGTAAGGTTCATAGATTGGTAGACGGCGCAGTGATGGGTGGAGTAAGGGCAGTTCAGGGCAAAGCGACAAAGTGTAGAAGAAGGGATCCAGTCTGGCTAAGGTGGACTTAGGACCTGCACTGTAGACAACATCCCCATAGTCGAAAACTGGGAGTATCATTTTCTGCACAATGTCTCTCCGGGCTGAGACTGGGATATTGTCATGGTTACGGTAAAGTGCACCGAGCCTGGGGTGAAGCTTCTTAAGTATCGAGTCCACGTGCACAGAAAAGTTGAGGTACTGATCAAACCAGACTCCAAAGTACCTGAAGGAGGTACAGGCCTCGAGAGGGTCCCGTCCAGGGTATGAAATGTGATAGGGGAGGGAAGCCCTTGTCCAAAAGTCACAGAAACGGTTTTCTTGGCATTGAGGGAGAGTTGATTTGAGTGCAGCCAGAGCTGGACCTGATCAAAGTCAGACTGTAGGCTGGTCATTTCTTCTGTGGTTGAGGGGCCTGATGTATGCAGCATGGTATCGTCTGCATACATGTGAATGGAGGTGTGAGGGCAGGCAGATGGCAGGTCATTTTAAAAAGACAGAGAACAGGAGGGGGCCCAGGACGGAGCCTTGCGGTACCCCAGTAGTGACAGGGAGAGGGGCTGAGGTGGCAGAGCTGACACTGACTGATTGGGACCTGCCTACAAGGTATGAGTGGAACCAACCGGTGGCCCAGCTAGTCAGCCCAGCATTGGAGAGTTTGGTCAGGAGTAGTGAGTGGGAGACGGTGTCAAATGCTTTGGCTAGGTCGATGAAAATGGTGGCTGTGATGTGGCCAACATCCATAACAATGAGGACTGAGTCAATGAGTCTGAGAAGGGAGAAGGTGGTTGAGTGGGATTTCCAAAAGCGAGACTGGTAGGGGGTGAAGAAAGAGGAGGAATCAAGGAAGGGTGATAGACGAGAGAGTACTAGGTGCTCTTGGAGTTTTTCCAGTATGGGTAGTGGGGAAATAGGACGGTAATTGTTTGTTTGGGTCAGAGGCATCCCCACCCTTGTGAAGGGGCATTACGGTGGCATGTTTCCATTCTGAGGGGATTTCAGCAAGGGAGAAGGATAGGTTGAATAGGGTGGCCAGGGTTTTTGCTATGGCGGGGGCTGAGAGGTGGAGCATTTTGGAGTCCAACCCTGTTGGGCATTTACCCTTGTTAGGATTAAGGGCAATCAGTGTATTATATACCTCATCCTGGGTGATGGGCTGAAATGAGAATGAGTGTGTTGTAGGAGTGGCATTGGCGGGGAAGGTAACACTGAGTTGCAGCGTAGGACGAGGGGAGAGCAGGGAGTTGGGTGCAGTTTGTAAGTGAGGTTGAGCTGTGATGCCACAGCTGGTGGGTCTGTGATGGTGAGTCCACCTACCAGTAGGGTAGGAGTGGGGGGCTCGAGAATAGGACTGAGAGCGATTTTACCACTTTCAGAATGTGCGGCTGATCTGCAGGTGGGAGGCGAAAGAGGCTTTGAAGTAATTAGCTTTAGCTTGGCGTATTTTCTTAGTGCATGCGTTGCGTAATGTGCGATATGACTGGAGGTCGGTTGATGAGCTGGAAGATTTGTAGGTTTTCCAGGCTTTACCCCTATTCCTGAGGTGGGGTATGATTTTAGTTGAAATCCAGGGGAGGTGCATGCCTCTGACTCTGGTATGCCTTAGGGGAGCATGGTAATCCCAAACGGCAGAGAAGTTGGACTTAAAGTACACAAGGGCCTCATCAATGGAGGTAGATCAGTTGAGGAATGACCAGTCGGTATTGGCCAAGTCGTTAAGTAGTGCAGAGAGGTCCAGGGACTTGAAGGATCTAGTCATTAGGCTCCGGGAAGGGGGTGCTTTAGGTCTGTAGATTTTTCTTACAGACTAGGTGCCATGGTGGTCACTTAAGGCGTCGGGTAGGAGGCCGGAGCTGAGGATCCTATGAGGGTGTGAGGTGAGGGATCAGTCCAGGAGGGTGTGATTCAGTGTTTTGTGGTTTAACTGAGTGGGTTCTGTGATTTGCTGTGCTAGGTTTAAAGCAATTACTTTGTCACGAAGCTTGGAGTTAGCCGCAGCGAGCCAGTTCTGGTTAAAGTCTCCTAGTATATGGAGCTCGCCCCTGGAGGCCAAAGAGTTCAATGTGCCTAGGTGGTCCAGTATAGCAGGTGTATTGGAGTCAGGTGCGCAGTAGGTGCCTGCAATGTAAATCTGAGTAGAGTGGGGGAGGGAGATTTTTACCATTAGTATGTCAGTGGACTCAGATGGTGGAGACAAGGGGACCTGAGAGAACTGGATTGTGGAGGCAATGTACATGGCTATGCCACCCCCTTTTTTATTTCCCTTATGGTCTTGACGGATGAGAGAATAGCCAGGTATAGAGAATTCTGAGTCAGTGTTGTGTGACTTCAACCAGGTTTCAGAGATAATCAGTATCTCTGGCCGGAGGGACATGGCGAGGGGCAGAAGCAGGGTAATTTTTCCAAGGAGGCTACAAATATTTAGGTGGATCATTCTTAGGCCAGGTGGGAGTTGGATTGGCAAGGTGGGGTTAGGTGTGTGATGAATAGGTCCGGGGTTAGACTTGACATCACCTGCAAGGAGTAATAGTAATGTGATCAGGAGTTTGGTATTATGCACAGCCCAGTGAAGCTTACGGGTGGAGGTATGTGGCTTAGTAAAAGGTGCTGTTGGCCTCTGAGCAAGGGGCAATAGGAGTAGGTGGCTAATTTGGAAGGTGGGTGGCAATAAGGTGGAACCAACTGATACTGTGTGGAGGAGGCAGACAGGGAGAGTGTCATCCTTGGTAGAGGAGGTATAAGTGTTAATTGGCAATCTGATGCTTGAAGCCCTATAGCCCAGCAGCTCAGGGTAGGAAGACAGCGGGGAGGGATGCCCAGGGGATGATGATAATGAAGGAAGATAAGAGAAGCAGTAGCATTGTGGAGGGAAAGCAAAATGAAGGAGAATTTGTATTTGTTTTTAGAGGGTATAGTGGCCACTAGTGGTTGAAGGGAATAGCCTGCAAATGGGAAAGTGGGCTGATTGGTTTTTACAAGCATGTGATTTCTCCTATATAAAGAAAATTTTGCCAAGGGTGGTGGGGTAGCCGACGCGAAGCGTCAGCTTGATTTGCTCAGCGCTGAGCCACTTGCCGAGCTGAGATGCCATACCTGTTTGATTGGGCTGAGCAGCGGGGGTCCACTCTCCAGATTCGGGGGAGAGCTTCTGGTTCAGGATTCTGCCCTTCTGCCCTCACGATCTCTGAGGCGGGCGAGGAGAGCGGTTTGATTGGGCTGAGCAGCGGGGGTCCACTCTCCAGATTTGGGGGAGGGCTTCTGGTTCGGGATTCTGCCCTCATGACCTCTGAAGTGGACGAGGAGAGCTGCTTGATTGTACTGAGCAGCAGAGGTACATAGGATAAACATAGGTAAATATTGGTAAATAGACATGGATGAGTGAGGGTTGTCGGATGCCAGTTATGGCCATTTAGACTTTGCCAGGATCATCTGAGAAGACTGGGTAGGGCCTGACATGAAGGCATATATGGTCATTGGACATACACACTACAGGACAGTATAGGAGGCAATATAGTGTAGTGGTTAAGGGCAATGAACTGTAAACTTGGAGACCTGGGTTTGAATCCCATCAGCCTCCACTTGCATACTATGTGACCCTGAACAAGTCACTTAACTTCTTTGTGCTCCCAGGTCACACCCGGAATCAAGTTCTGGCGTAATGTTCTTTTCCTGGTTAGACAATTTCCCCTTTCCTACACACCGGAGAAGACATTGATGTTTTCTTGTCAAACGTGGAAGTAAATCCTCCCCCAAATTAAAAACACACACACTAACAGACACGCATGCGTGCACACACACACTCATGCAGAGATGTACACACATGCACACAGACACACACTACTTACAAAGCAAAGGTGGTTGAGGTAAGGTCCATCCAGAAAGAGTGACACATGTTTATACCAAAACATATGCCGCATGATAGGTTCATGTGTAGTCAGAAATATAGTACCACAACCTGGAATCTTGTCTTGGTGTGGTTTACAGACAGCCCGGACAGACAGTCAGTGTAGATGTTACTGCAAATTCAGCATGCAGGTTTCATGCTTTTAGAATTTTTAATTCCAAGCTGTGAAACATATTTGGAGTATGCATCACACATTGTAATTTCGGCAGTTGCACCCAGTGAGTTCTGAATGTACAGTCTGAGGTGGGGGGATTACAGCAAACAATAAATGTTTGTAGTGCTGGTCATAGAAGTGCTCTTATGAAAATGCTGTCTTCTTTGTATGCTGGCAGCCTACTAATGCAATGTGTGTTAACATTTTTATGGCTGTTTCACATGCAAGGTACACGACATGCCCTCATGTAGACATCTGAACCCATGGATGCTACTATCAAAGCATAAAAACAGAGACTCACATTTACACTGGGGTTTTGGGCCAAGCCAGGGGTTTACACTGTTGTAATACAGTAGGGCAGCCAACCAGTGCACTGGTGTGTGTGTGTGTGTGTGAGAGAGGACTGTGACTGTACCTTGATGTTTGCATTGAGTTGGTGACTGCGAGTGTGGTGGGGTCAGGATGGAGGGAGGCAGTCAGCCACAAATGGGACAGATTCACCATGGTACAAACTGGGACACAGAATTTTTTTTTACCAGATCACGTGCCTCTCTGTGTCCTGGTGCAGTGCTGCCACTGAGGAGGCGAGAAGCATAAAAGAATAAGGCAACAGCATTGGCAGCAGGTAGACAAGTGAGGAAAGAAAGATCAAAAGGTGCAGGTGGGTTAGGCATTCGATGGGTGGGCTGAGTGGGCAGGCACTAGTTGCAAATGTACTTGGGTTCTATGTGATAATAGCGATTACACAAAGGTGATCGCTATTATCACCTTTTTTGGTGATATGCAGCAAAAGGCTACCGGGAATTGTGCATGCGGGGTGCAGTCAGGAAGGGGCGACATCCCAGTTCAAAAAATGTCTAAGTCCCACAGCTGCGGGAAGCACAAAAGGAACACCTGCTCCAGTCTCGAACCCAGGACCTGCTCTGTCGAGCCAACCACCCCTACCCACCACACCACAGGGTTTGCTCGGCGGAAGCAGGCTCACTACAGGGGTCACATCCCTGTTACTCATACCTCCAAGTCCTATTGCCCACCCTCCCTCCCTTCCTGTTGCCCACCTAACCTTGCGGTCTAGCGTTCAGCGTCACCCACACAGTCGCCCACGATGATAAGCGCCCGTCATATGGGTCAGCTGTTATGACAGTCACCCATGTGCAGTTGCTATCATCATGGTATACCATTTACTTGAGTTTATGTACCAGTGTAAACCGTCCTCTGGCCTTGCCAGCCCCGTTCCCTGGTGTAGTGCAGCCACTGCCAATAAAGGCACTAACTGGTGGAGCACAGGAAAAACAGGGGAATGAGGAGAAACTCTGTGTGTTTCTGAGCCAGACACTAGTTAGTAAGGAAACACATGATTGTGCAGAGATTTGCTCCTTCTGATCATGTGGGTGCACAGGGTATGAAAATGAGCTGACATCGTTGTGGACGTGGGAGGGAGTGCAAGATGCACAGACTGAAACACAGACTGCAGATTTACCCACACAGCCTACAATATGTGAAAAATAAATGATATGGGGAAGAAGAAAAGCGTCAGCTCAATACAGATACACAGGGCTCTTACAGGAGTGAACTGTACAACAGAACTAGCAAGACAAGCAAAAGAGGTAAGAAATACTGATAGTACCCCCTTAAGTTGACATATCTGCTTTTTTCTTATGAGCATTTCTTTGTCAAAGGTCTGTGCTAGTTGTCACTCTAGCAACAAAATGTTCCTCTATGGGTTCACAAGTCTCCCGAGTTTACTTTGGGGACTGATTAAGGCACTTGTTATCCAAATAAAATGGCTGCAACAAGTCAGCCAGACTCCAAATAGTTCTTTTTCACTCTTTAGTACTTTATTTTCATGTATTCACCTCAAATCCTCAAGTATACAGTAGGCCTGGGCGTACTATTCTGCCCAAGATCCGAACTCCCTGATTGAACCCACAATCCACATACCCGGATAAATACAGACTTCATCACAGAAGTTCGGTTCCGGGTCTGTGGAGTGCCATTTAGTGTATTGTTGCCATGGGGATGCTCTTGGCATACTCACTCCACGTACAAGTGGCTGGCAGCATCCAGTCAGGCAACAGACAAGTCACGTGACACACTCATGGTGTATAACTGTGCTGAGTGCACATTGTGGCCCAGACGAGTTGGAGGACGGTAAGAGGAGCTTGTGTTTCTACCTTGCTCACTGCAGCAGAGCTGCCAGAAGTTACGCAGCGAAAAGAAAAAAAACATAAATATTAAAAAATATACAAAATAATACTGCTTTTTGAAGGGGAGGAAAGAAACTAGAGAGGAGAAAGAAAGGAGACTTACTGGGGCGAGGTGGGGGAGAGAAAGTTATTATTGGGCCAGGGTGAGGAGTTGAGACTGGAGAACAAATCCAGAGGACTGAGAGAGAAATAGTGGTGGCCTGGGTGGCTGCCAGAGGAGGGAAGGCAACTAATGCAAATAAATGGCAGGCAGTGTGTATACTACAGTGCAAGGGCTGGCTGGCAAAATCTTTGGCGTGTGCCATTCGAGATCCAGAGGAGAGAGGGAGAGACTACTGGGGGCCCAAGAGAAATTTTACAGTTACAGAAAATCCCAAATAAAAGTTTTTTTCTTTTCTTGGCCTCCATGTGGCCATGTAGTACAGGGCAAGGGCAGGCTGGCAAAATAAATCTTTGACTTGTGCCATCCAGAGGGGAGAGAGAGTGAGAGAGACTGTAGGGAGGGCCCATGAGAAATGTAACAGTCCCAGAAATCCAAAATATTTTTTTTCCTGACTTTAGTGTGGCTGTGTGTACAGGGCAAGGGCAGGCTGGCAAAATAAATATTTGACTTGTGTCATCCAGTCACAATCGCTTGCTAAAATTCATTCATGATTTTATATGTTAAAAAAATACTGTTCAGACGAGCAACATACAAGTTGATGCACCTGTGCTGCTGGCTGTGGGTGGCCCACGGGATAATCTGACTTTGTGACTCATAGCAGGCTGTTTACACTACAACGCAAGTAAAGTACACACAAGTGTTATCATCACTCATTCCCATTATTCCTCCTTATTATCGTTAGTTTTATAGTATATTGTGTTGGGTGTCAGTGTGGCTCAGTTGGCAGCACAGCCACCTCTGGACCAGAAGGTTGTGGGTTCTTGTCCCACACCGGGATTGAACTTGCACCTAAAAAAAACGCTGGCATCCAAGTGCAGTATTGGGGGGGTGCTGTACTGCTGGGGTGTGCCGTCCTTCGGATGAGACGTTAAACCGAGGTCCCTTCTACCCATCCTGGTGTTGTCCTGGTGGGTGTCCAGGTGGAAGTAAAAGAACCTAAGACACTCTTCGCAAAGAGTAGGGAACATTCCCGGTGTCCTGGCCAACATTCCCCTTCCCATAAATTGGTTCATGCAATTATCCAGGCTGTGTGTGGGAGATGATGCGCGATATGGCCGCCACTACAGATTGTCACTTCACTACCAGTCTAGCATTGCTTGTAAAGTACTTTGGGATACACTGTGTATGAAAAGTGCTATATAAATGCTGATTCTTCTTCTACATTACGTATAAGCATTAACCAACTCCAGAGTGGGACTGTGCTGCATACGGCTATGTACTAGATGTGCCTGCATCTCCAATTCTAATTCTGAGGCACACTTAACAGTTGCTGAATTTGGTCACTGAACAGTAACTGTAGGAGTCAGTCAGGTAATCTTGAAAGGAAGTGGTGGTGGACTGCTGTGCTGTCAGTGTGTTATGTAACAGTCACAACAGTAAATTTGTTCCTGGCCTGTGGGTGTGGGTGGGAGTCATCAGAAGGACATCATGTTAGTTAGTGAGATCTTCTTTTACATGTTAGAATACTAAGAAAAAATGGATCAAAGTGCTGATGAGGTGCATTCTGTTTCTCAGGTAGACAGTAGCACTGCAAAAGACAGCAATCAGCCTGAAAAGGGAAAACACAATCAAACCCCAAAAAGTGATTTTTTTCACGTCTAAAGTTTCGTCTTCCAAGCAAATGCTTGAATCCAAAAAAGGTGAATGTCTTGGATCATCATCAGTCCCAAGTAAAAAAAAAAAAAAAAAAAAAGTTATGCAGTTAAAAAAAAAAAAAAAAGGCTTGGTGGGTGCCACTTGCAGAGGCACCCCAAAGGTATGGAACAGTTGCATACTATACTACTGCCAGTCCCTCGTCTGATTCTTCTGAGGTTGATCCTGTTGAGGGTAATAATAAAGATGAAGAGAATGAGCAGGCAGCACAAGATTTACTGGAGGGGATGGAAATTGCAGATGAGGAAGAAAAGGACAGAAATGTTCTGATTCTGGAGGGGGGCTGTGGGAATAAACCACAAGAGAAACAGGCCCAAGAAAAATCTGGGGGTGGGGGGGGGACTGAGGTGCCATGTCTTCCTGGGAAAAAAACTAAAAAAATATTGTCTTTTGTTTGGTCCTACTTCTCCATTAGTGCTTCCAATGAGTTGATAGCAACATGCGCTATTTGTAAACTGCCAATCAGCAAGGGTAAAAAGGAGCATTGAGAACTTCTATACTGAAAAGGCACCTAGACAGATGTCATAACATTACTGGGAACTCCAGTTGCGAGTCTTGAAGAGAAAGTGACAGTGATAGCTCACTACACTCAGGGGTAACGTCTATAGGTGAAAGCAGTGGCAACCCCCGCAGCACTACTGAAACACCTCCACCACCACTTCCTCCCATTCGAAGGATTCCTCCTACTGCTACTGAAAGTGATCATGTGTTCAAAAGCCCTCCTGTTTCAAGGAGACAGCTTACCATCTCAAGAAACATATGAGCGTAAAGCCAAATATGCCTTGACTTACCCTGTTGCTGTTACAATGACCAAAACATTTTCAGAAATGATAGCTGTTGATATACTACCATATAACGTGGTTGAACATATAGGATTCAGGCGGCTGCTTGAGTACCTCGAACCTCAATATAGTATACCATCGCAGAAATACTCATCAACAACAGGGATTCCAGATCTTTACGATGTTGTATGTAAACAAATCAAGATGCATCTTGTGCAGTGCTGTTGGGAGGGTGGTGCATTACACAGTGGATATCTGGACAAGCTGTCAGCCTGAACCCTTCTTGTCTGTCATGGCACACTGAGCATGTTTTGATAATTCATGTGGGACTGGGGACAGTGAAGCATCACAGTTTGCTGTTCTAAGAATGTTTTATTTTATTTTCCAACTGAACATACCTCATACATCGTCAGTGAAGAGCTCCAAAAACCAGTACAGCAATGGTTCAATTCACAGTGACTGTCAGTTGGCTTTATAGTTGTAGATAATGGGTCCAGTGTAAGGAAGGCCTTGGAGGAGGGTGGCTTTGTTCAATCCACTGCTTTATGCATTGCTTAAATTTAATTTGACAGGGAGTTTAAGGCTGTCATTAGTACTACTAATAGAATATGCACTCATTTCAGTCACTCAAGCAAAGCCTGTCACTTGTTTGAAAAAAATACAGCAGGAGCACAGTTTACCTTTGTACAGACTGATCCAAGACATTTCTACTCAATGGAATTCGACCTTTAATATGTTCCAAAGGCTGCTGAAACAAAAGCAAACTGTCAGGCAGTACACCTTAGAAAATAAAATTGGTGATGCAGACGTCTGTATCACTCCACCGCAGTAGGCCATGCAGGAGTTTGTAGTTTTCCTGCTCCAACCATGTGAGGACATCACCAGGGAGGTGAGTGCAAACACAACAACTCTCAGCCAGGTGATATCCCTAATAAAAATGTTAAAATTCAGATCGAATCTAATTAGGGAGAAGTTAGAGAAGCAAGACGGTTCCGTGATCACACAGGCTGCCAATGACGCTGCTGACACATGCAGGTTGCCCCCCAAGAATATAACAAGATCTAATGAGACGTATGATCAAAAAAGTTGCAGAAGATGACTAACCATGTAAAATACTTCATTCTGAGTACTGCATTAAAGCAACAATTTTGGACCCACGATACAAATCGAAATAACTATTGAGTGATGATGATGACACTTGTTTGGAGATAAACAAGAAATAATTGACGAGGTGTGCGCTGTCATGGAACAGAATAAAATAGCTGCACCACATTCAGAATCTTCTTCACGACACAGCACCGCATCAGGTGGCCCATCCTATAGTGTTGCGGCATTTTCTCCCTCTTCCTCCTCAGCCACTGCAGCTGAATCTTCTTCTTCACCACCAGCCAAGCATAGCACTGTCCCAGAGTCACTTGGTTCAGCTTTATGTCTCGGGAGTCACTTAGAAGATGTAATTGTAACATCTTCTTTATTTGCCTATTGTAACACAGCCTCGGCACAGACCATTGTTGAAATGTACCTTGCAGAGCCCAATATCAGCTGGAATGCTGATCCTTTGAAATACTGGAAATCCAAATAAAATATGTGGCCTGCTTTAGTAAACATTGCAATGAAGTACATGAATTGCCCTCTGACTAGCGTCTGTCCAGAACGATTGTTCAGTTCAGCTGGTAACGTCATTACTGACGCACAATCCTGTTTGACACCAGAAAATGCTCGGCACCTCAAGTTTCTCAAAGTCAACATTCCTCACTTTAATTTCAAATATGATACCAAAATAAAATGTACACTGACTGCTCCAAGCAGGCGCTATGCACAAAACACTTTCAAGAATGTGTGCCTGTGGTGAAAATCTTTTGTGAATAGGGTCTACTACATGAGGTAGCAATTAGTTGCAACAAGTCACGTCAGGACAGACTAGCCCAGGCCATTATGATCACATTAGCAGCACAGAACAAAAAAAAAAAAATAACAACATCAGTGGGATCAGAGTCCAGATACAGCAAGCAACCGCATTTAATGTTACAAACGTATTTGGTGGTACTAGGTACAACTATCTCATCTGGAAGCTACAGTACTGCTGTCTACTACTGCTATCACTTTGTGTCCTAATGAGTCACAGTCACGAGTCATAACTACTACTAGTCATTTTTTTGTCTTTACGCCAGTACTCCTTACCATTTCTACTAATCACTTTATTTGTCCTGAGCAACTAATCCTGACTGTACTGTTTTAATTTTTGTACAGTGCATGCATGGCTTAGTAGAAGCCTGAAACCCAAAAACTGAATACTCTGTATATTTCTCACATCCCCCATATTTGGCTACGATTACTTCAAACAAAAATGCTACTAAACTCACGTAATTTCTTTATTGTTTGTGTGTGCGTGGTATGCTAGCCTGATTACATCTCAATTACTGTAACTAGGTTGAGATTATGTTATTACTAGATTTTATTTTTAATAATAATGCAGTGTCAGTGGCTCAGTAGGTAGCATACTCATCTCTGAGGCTGGGAGATCACAGGACTGTGGGTTCAGTTCCCATATCTCACTTTGGTTAATATCACAGTGCTGACACTTTAGTTCAGCATGAAAGGGGTGCTACACTTCTGAGGTGCCGTCTTTTGGATGAGACGTTAAATCGAGGTTCCATCTGCCTGGATTGGTGGTAGTTCAAGTGGATGATAAAGATCCCATGGCACTTACTGAAAAGAGTAGAGGAATTTCCACGGTGTCCTGGCCAAATTTCCCTCATTCACTATAAATACCACCAACAGCTTAATCTGGTTCAAGGTCAGTTGGCATTCATCTGTATCCCCCTCCCTCCCCAGGGTCGTGCCTGAAAATAGGCAGAATTTGTCTAGTGCACTTACCCAATCAACAAAAACTAAATAAATAAAATACTTATTAGTTGCCAGCAGTTGTGGAACCAAGAAGGATGTAATTGTGTTGTGTGTCTGTCATCATGTCTTCAGGTGGCAGTGGGAAACTTTTTTATGACTATACTACACTTGACCGGTGCAATGTGTGTGACTGGCTGCCTGCCTGGCTGGTAATCATTCTGTCTTTCGTTTTTCTTTTTTAAGGATTCAGCGTGTTGATCAGATTCAGTAGAAGTAGTCGTAGTACTAGAAAACACTACCACCTCTTCGACCAGGTAGTGTACCATATACCACAGTACACTGGGGCATGCGAAACAGTTGCATCATTCACATGGGTAGGGCGGGTGAGCTGTCTTAGCGCTGCTCATTTGATCATTCATATCCATTTCTTTGACTTGTTTGGCTCTGACTGGAACATCCATCAAAATAATACCCACACAGCACCAATAAATCTTAACTGCCTGGCAGTCCCTGGTGGTGCTATGACATACTGTAGGTATTTGCGTCTGTCTGTCTGTCTCTCTCTCCATCTCTTTCTCTCCCAGCACACTCATGTCATGTACCCAAGCAAGCTATGCACTGTAACAGGCTAGCCATGAAGAGGCTAGTAGTGACAGATCGCTTTTTTATTTAGCAGTTTTACTTTAATTTGTATACAAATAATCCATTGCATTATTTCCTTTGGGCCTCTGTGTGAAATGTGACCAACTTTGGCCACTTTTATGCATTTTATTGCATTTTTTCAAACATTTGTCAATAAATCAGAACTAATAAGAACAAATCAGAACTTCACTATGTTCCAGTTCTTATTTAATAAGGGACAGAAATTCACCGAGTTCTCACAGCCCTAGTACATGGGTAAGTGGTTCCTTGTGAGGCGAACACATGTAAATAAAGCACCGAAGAGTGAAAAAGTAGTATTTGGAGGCTGGCTGATTTGTTGCAGCTATTTTACTTGGTCAGGTTGCCACTCTGCTTGCCGTGGCAAAACATTAAGGGTATAAGATCAGGATAAAGCGTTTTCTGCTGTATTCAGACTATTTTCCTAGCCTGACACCTAAGGTAAATCTGGGGAATGTTTTTCCTTTTTAAACAGTTTTTCTTGCTCTGTGTTGAACTGCAGCTCCGTTGTGTTCCTGTAGGACTCTGTCTCGTGCAGCATTTTTACTGTTATTTGTGCTTATTCTGCGGAATGACGTTTATTAGTTCTTTTTTTCAATTGGGTAGGGGAGGGGTCTGAGTGATGCATCTTATCACCAACAAACCAGAAAGTCAGCGCTGACATTAGCAGAACTCAGTCACACTACAGCACATTCCAATAAAACTTGAATTTCAAGTAATTCCATTCTTTTAACACTAAGAGGTTTTCCGTAAAACCAGGAGGCTTGCCCCTTTCAGTTCATCTGTCTACAGCTGAGGCTTATTTAGGAGGTCATAATTTCCTGCTCGTGCGATCATATTCATTTCAACAGCAATAGACTGTGATGCTTCAAGTCGAGCTGTGTAAAGTTCTGAAAAAAGTCTCAAATGTAAATGAACTATAAAGGATCATAATCCCATTCACATGTTAAAGTTCTTAACAGAATAACAGAATAGGCAGAAATCCCATATATTTTTTTGAATGTTGTGTAACTGAAAATTTGTAAATTTGCTGGTTTCAAATGGGACTTTTCTGCCCCACCAGACTCAATCTTTCTGTACTCCTTTTGTTTTTCCCTATACAGTAGTTGTTTGCCACCAGACCGACACCTGTGTATGCTGTCAGGCCCTTATGCTGGCAACCTGTCAGCCTTGTATGCCACTCCTCCCACTGTTGAGGCCAGTGGAGAGCCCCACTGAGTGGGGCATGACAGTACCGGGTTATGCAGGTGACCCAGGATATGGTGTCTTTTTATGTTTGCTTGCGCGCACAGCACACAAGAAACATATTGAGATAATAGAGCATTACGGAGGTGTGGCAGTATTGTGGCCAATGCAGTGGACACTTAATGGGCACGACCCTTGTCCACCAATTAATGCTGAAGCTGCCGATGACAGCAGTTTCAGAGCGAGCGCCGCACTTG
Organism: Neoceratodus forsteri; assembly: GCA_016271365.2. Classification (NCBI taxonomy): domain Eukaryota; kingdom Metazoa; phylum Chordata; order Ceratodontiformes; family Ceratodontidae; genus Neoceratodus; species Neoceratodus forsteri. The sequence continues at coordinate 42,867,197 of JADMNL010000027.1, forward strand.
AAAGAAATCTGCCGCTGCAATCAGGTGCAGTTTTGTCATTGCAGTGGCAGTCCCTCCTCCCTCCCAACCAGACACACAGCAGAACAACAAATTTAAGTGTTAGCTCCCTCCTACTGCTGCTGCCTGCCCAGCACCCTCCGTTCTCCGTCCCTTGCTGACATCGGGGTGCTCAATCCCCATGTCAGCATGTATCCCCCCTCCCCCCACTAATTTGGCACACTGGGAGCCCACCGATGTGTGCCAAAAAATACTTCTTTGATGTTTCTGACACTGGGATGCCCACTCCCAGTGTCGGATGCGCCACCTCCCAACCCCTGTGTTCTCAGATGATCTCAGGGTGCCCAATCCCTGGGTCAGCAATGATCCCCCATCCAGTACTCTGGCACACTAGGAGCCCACCCCAGTGTGCCAACATCCATGTTGTTAATATTTCACCTGTAAAAAACAAAAAACAGTCCCGCAGCATCTTTTCTTTTTTTTTAAACCTGAAAAATAAAAACAGTCCCTTGTCATTCCCGCTGGCTCCCCTCCCCCAACCCACACCTCCCTCTGCATACCCCACCTCCCCCCACACACACACCCTCACCCATACTTACCTCCAGAGGTCAGGAGCAGCTATCTTCTATGGACTGGGAACACGTCTGCACTCTTCAAAGACCAACCGGGAACTGAAGAAATGACAGTAAGCCCTATAATGGCAGTCAATGGGGGGGGGGGGGTTCAACTTAGGTTGATATCTCAGCTTTGAAGTTTTGGTCCCAATTTTTCAATATGGCATTCTTGGGACCCCACCTCTTGAACACTGGCCCTGTCATTTAGTTTCTTTCGCGGTTGCTGCACGGAATTATCTTTTGGGACCAGTTAACCAAACGACAGTGCCACTGTTCATGAGGTGGGGTTCCAAAAAGCCTTTGTTGAAAATGTGGTGAAAAAACTCCAAAAATGACTGTGTTTCGAGCGTCCATTGCACAGTTTCTACACGCGCTCATAACTTCATCAATTTTTAATATCTTCACTCCAAATTTCTAACATTGCCATTTTTTCACACCCCCTTATGAATAGTAGAGCTGTCATTTCTTGGATCCTTCAAGAAATGTATTTTTGCACCTGTGATGCAGAATGGCTCGGCTGCTGTGCAAAATCAACTTTTGGGATAGATTAATGAAATCGCAGTGCCACTGTTCATAAGGGGAGGCCCCAAAAAGGCCATGTTGAAAATTTGGAGAAAACATTCCAGAAAATGACTGTGTTATGAGCGTGCATTGCACAGTTTCTATGCACACTCATAACTTTGCCACTTTTTCATATTTTCACTCCAGATTTTCAACATCGCCATTTCTTCACACCTCCTAATGAACAATTCAGGTGTCATTTTTCACATCCTGCCTGAAATGTGTTTTCGCACCTGTGACGCCAAATGGCACACTTGCTGTGCGAAATCACCTTTTGGAACTGAGTAACGAAATAATACTGCCACTGTTCATGAGGTGGGGTCCCAAAAAGCTCATGTTGAAAATTTGGAGCAAAAGTACCAACAAACACCAGGGGCGTTAGGGTTTCCAACTGTAACGCCCACCCTGTACAGACTGACAGGCATCGGGGTGTGATTTGGGGTCATCGGCTGTAATGCTGATGCCATACCACCCCCACCCTGCAGACTGGCATTGAGGTGTGCCTTGGGGTCTTCAGCCCTAATGTTCACCCCAATCTCCTATACTGCACCCATCTCAGCTTTTTTCCTTAAGGAATGGGGTTAGTGTAAGGGCCAAAGACCTCAAGGCACAGTGCGACACCTGTCGGTGTCTGCAGGGTGGGGTGAGGTGGAATGGCATGAGTGTTAAAGCCGACAACCCAAAGGTGCATCCCCAGCACCTGTCAGTCTCTGCAGAGTGGAGGTAGGGGTTGGTGTTACTTCAATACTTCACTGCCATTCCTATTATGCATCTCTCTAACTCCTGCACTACCAATGCCAATACCAGCAAGCAAACATTCAGCATTGACAAATGCTTGTTTGTTTCTGGTTTTCCTCCCCGGTCCTCTGTAAGCCCTCCCTCCTCCGTGATGTGTGGATGTGCCCCATCAGGCCTCAAACAGTCTAGCAAAGTGCCTACAGAGGAGACAGGCTTCCTGGTCACTGCAAGGGTCACTGCAGTGGCAAAACCACCACACCACCCCAACCCGATTAGCCACCCAACTCGGCTCCCAAGTTTGCTCACAAATGCAGGTCATCGGTGCGGCGAGAAATTTGCTGTGCAGATTATGCTAGCGGCCCATTCACATGCATCATAATTTTCTGGAGGTGGGGGTGGGACACAGTTTACAGATTTCCTCTGTCCTAGCATGGTTATATTGCAACATGTCTGGCAAGTTCAAGCTGTTCCAACATGGGGTGATAAAGGTGTTGAGTTCAGAACCTCTGGCATGAAGCAATCCATGTCCAGTGGAGCGCTGGGATGATGTCAGTGGATCAGAAAAAAATGGTGTATACTCTGCGCTGTCAACACAAAGGCAAATGTTGTAAGAAAACTGACCAAAAGGAACAATGCGGCCCCAAGTGTCGGGTTTCATACAGGTACTTGGAGAGTGTGTTTGGAATGGTAGATATCATTCTTTCACTTCGTCCGTTGAGCAGCGGGTGAAAGTTTGTCATATGAGCCTTTTTTATGTCAAGGAATTTGCAGGTCAGGCATCATGTGATGCAGTTAAGCTGAACACAGCCTGGCTACAGAGGCTCTGACCGAGGCAGCATAATCAATCAATGTTAATCTGCACTCCTGTCCCTCACAAAAGTGGTCGATTTTCTCTTCTTTGACTAGTTAACCTTGTTAGCTACATGGATGCTGAAGAATCTACTGAGTCCCGCTCTTCAAAAAGTACTCACTGGAAGCTTCTCCTGGCAGCCTGGCTGAGTTAGCTATCAAGATGGCTGACCCCTGCTACGTGATAAGAGTCGGAGTCAGAACTGATCACTTGAGAGCTCTTTGAAATTAAAACTTTCAGGGGCATCATCAAAGATCAACTTGCCTGAGTTGCCAACATACTTGCGGAGGTGAAGGCTTCTGTGGACTTACTTGATACTTAATAGCAACTGAAAGGAGGATAAAGTGCCATTGAAGACTTGGCCCACCCAGCGGAGCAGCCCTTGGCACTTACGGAGCAGGAGGTACGAGCTCTATGGGATAAATTCGATGATCAGGAAACACGGAATTGTTGAAATAATGTTTGCCTGTTTGGGCTCCCAGAGCGTACTGAAGGATTTGACTTATTAGTTTTTCTGCAGCAGCTGCTTCCACAACTTTTGAATTGCCAGTGGGATTCTCCTGTGGTGATAGACAGGGCCAATAGAATGCCTTTGAGCCCACCGCCAGACAGCCAAAATGCTCACCTGAGGCCAGTACTTTTTTAAACTCCTGCAGTATCAGGACCATGGTTGGATCCTTGCAAAAGCCAGAAGTCTAAAAGAGTTGAACTGGCAAGGATCCAGGATCTCTCTCCAGCCCGATGTTCCTAAACATGTCTTAGGCAAATGTAAAGCTTTTGCCTGTGTGCGAGATCTGGCTCGGGAGAAAGGCTTTACATGCTCTTTGGGACTGCTGGCCATACTCAGAATATCCACTGGGCAACAGACAAGATTTTTCACATACCCAACAGTTGCATGGCAATTTATCCTCTCATTTTCAGACCAGCCCATTAGCACTGGCACTACAGCAACCAAGAATGACTCGAATTTGAAGCCCCAGCATAATACCAGAGTAATGAGGGTCAGATCAAATAGATCACTGCCCTGAGAACTGCTAGCCTCTTACCCACTCTCAGCTCCTGCCGACCTGGCTATGGACCTAGGACCTGAGATGGGGGATTGAGGTAACTGGACTTGGACATACAGTATGGGCTTTTACTCTTGTCTGCTTATCTTTTCTGTGCTCACCGGAGGAGCACAAGGACTGTAGTCTGAGCGGCTTTACGTTGGACGTTGTTTCTGGACTTTATTTTATTTTGTCCTTGTTGGAGTTTCTTCTGGTCTCTGCTGTTGTTTCTTAGGGGTATCCCTATAGCTGATGATAGGTATAAGGTGCCTCATGGAGATTCATGCTGGGGAAGTGCCTGTCTAACTGAAGTGACAGGAGTCATTGTACAGAGGAGGGTGATGGCATCTTCATCATTATATCAGGCATCTGTTTGATTGTCTTACCCCCTCTCTAGTGTCCCAGTCACCTAGCCATGCTCTCCCTTTGCTAAGTTTAAATCTGTTAATATGTCTCTATTATCTGCTTTGTCTGTCCCCCCCGCCCATTTGTGCTTGATGCTGAGGGCAGGGGGGCGGTTGTGACTTTGAGGGAATAAACGGTGTTATTTCCTTCCTCTTGCTACTACACTGTGGAGAGTGTGGCTGGTGGTCTAGAAGGGAGAACTGATTACTGAATGTTATTGCCCAGGATCTGCCAGCCCCTGTTCTCCTGCTTCTTCACGAAGTAGTTTCTTAGTGGAATCCCAATTCCATGTGCTTTTTCCTTTTGTGAGTCAGGGTTACTGACCCTGCACCTCTTTTTTCCATTGGCAGCATAACACCCTTCTTCCTTGAGGGTTTTATGGCTGGTTACGTTGACCACCTGTCGTAGGGTGGAGCTGTTTATGGGATGATATTTTTCATGTGCCCTGTGCACTCCAGGCCCCCTTCCATTACTCCCTGTTTGATTTATGGCAGGCTTGGGAGCTCCTGGTGCTTGTTACTGGAAGGCCTGGCATCTTTCCAGGTTGAGGGTGTGGGACTTCTGGCACTGCAGGTTTGATAAGTTGCCACAAACTCATTGGAGTACTCTTAGCATATTCACTGGGGATGAGGATTTTATAGTTTCTAGATCTCTGCTCCACAAGGTGAGCCTCTGTAGCATTGGGATAATTGTTAGTTTTGTACTAAAGTTTTTTTTTTTTTTTGGGGGGAGGGTGCAGGGCTGAGGTTTCTTGCTGTTCATTCTCAGTCAAGTCCATGTGGCCTCCTGACATGCCACACTTACACTGCATGATTCCAGTCCCTTTAACCCTAATGTACTAGTTTTTATACCCCTGTGATTTGGGATGTTGTTGTTGTATATCTTATTTTTTAATCTTTCTTCTAGGTGTTAGCTTTATAAGTTTTTGTGCTGGTGTTTGTACTGGTGAGGGGTTTATAGAGGACGGTGGGGCTACCAATGTACTTTTATGGTGTATAAACTGATTTCTTGGAATGTTTGTGGGCTGAACAGCCTGATGAAGTGCAGGAGCCAATTTAAAGAAGCTAGGAGGGCAGATCCTGTTCCTCCAGAAAACACATCTCCTGAAGCCTGAACTGGAAAAGCTCATCCGGCTATGGGAGGGACAAATGTTTTGCAGTTTCGAGGATTAGCTATACTTTGTAGTAAAGAGGTTAATCGGGTACCAGAATTAGTCAAAAAGGATAAGCAGTGGCGGTGGATGTTGGTCAAGGGCCATTTGGATGTTTCCCTGATGGTCTTGGGCTCGGTCTACAGCCCTAATGAAAATGAACCTACCTTTTTCACTCACTGTCTCAAGCCATTTTAGGTATGTTAGCCCATGACATCATCCTAGGGGGAGACATGAATAAGGTTGTGGACAACCTCTGCAATTGAAGTGGTAGCCCCACTGAGCTGGACACCCCTGGCTCCCAGGTATATGACAGTTGATGTCGGATCATAGTTTACTGGACGTTTGGCACCTGTCTGCCTGGTCTATACCTTTTACTATCCCCACGTCATGGTACCTATAGCCAGATTGATCTGATCTTTGCTTTTTTGACTGTTGTTAAAGGGTCTTTCAGTACTGAAATTGAGCCAGTGCTTATTTTAGACTATTCCCTTGTTATCCTTACTTTTCAACAGAGAGGTGTGGGTATGGAGGCTAAGAGGTTGCGGTTCAATGCCAGCCTTATGGGTCTTAGATTTCAGGAGGGCGGACTTTGCTAAAATGGGGAGGTGTATAAATGAGGCCCTGGCTAGGAGGGAGAAGGGAGGGGGAGTAGAGGAGCAGTGGGAACACCTGAAGAGTGCCATGGGGGAGGTGATGAGCCAGTGCATCAAGACGGTGAACAAAGGCAAGAGAAGGAGGAAACCACTATGGTTCTCAAGGGAGGTAGCTGACAAGGTAAGGGCCAAAAGGGCAAGTTTCAGAAAGTATAAGGAGATTCAGAGGGAGGAAGACAGGGAGGTGTACCTAAAGAATCTAAGAGAAGTCGGGAAGGCTATAAAGAGTGCAGAGGTGCAGACTGAAGAACAGCTAGCACAGACTGTGAAGAAGGGGAACAAGACATTCTTTAGGAGCATCAGTGAAAGAAGTAAAACCAGGGGAGGCATTGTAAGGCTCAGATGGGACACAGAGGAATGTAAGGAGGGGGACTTGGAGAAGGTGGAAATACTGAACAAATACTTTTGTTCAGTATTCACTGAAGAGGGGGAGGATCAGGGACCACAGATTGGTAACAGATGTGATGGGGGGGTAGACACAAGTGCATTCACAGCAGAGAGATTCCTGGAGGAGTTCACAAAGCTGAAAATGGACAAAGCAATGGGGCTGGATAGGATACATCCCAGGCTGTTACGGGAGCTGTGGGGGAGAGCTAACAGTGCCTCTGGCAGCCTTGTTCACAGTCACTCAACACAGGGGTAGTTCCAGAGGACTAGAAGAGGGCACAGGTAGTCCCTCTGCACAAAAGTGGTAGTAGGGAGGAGGCAGGGAACTATAGGCCGGTCAGCCTCACCTAAGTGGTGAGTATAAGATCATGGAGGCACTGCTGAAAGAAAGGATTGTGGCACTCTTGGAATCCAATGGTGCTCTGGACCCCAGGCAACATGGGTTCACAGCAGGGAGGTCATATCAGACAAATCTGATAGATTTTTTTGACTGGGTGACGAAGGAAGTAAATCGGGGGGGGGGGGGGCATAGACATTGCCTACCTCGACTTCAGTAAGGCCTTCAACACTGTCCCGCATAGAACTCTGGTTAACAAGATGGATAGCCTGGGTATGGGCACAAGGTGGTAAACTGGGTAGAGAATTGGCTAACAGACAGGATACAGAGGATGGTGGTAAATGGGATCCAATCTGAGAGGGGTGACCAGTGGGGTACCTCAGGGTTCAGTCCTTGGAACAATCCTGTTCAATGTCTTCATTAGTGACATTGCAGAAGGACTGGAGGGAAAGGTCTGACTATTTGCAGATGACACCAAGATCTGTAACAGGGTGGATATTCTAGAAGAGGTGGAGAGAATGAGGAGGGACTTGGAGAAGCTTGAAAAAATGGTCTGAGCTGTGGCAGCTGAGTTGCAGTTCAAAGAAGTGCAAAATAATGCACCTGGGAAGAGGAAACCCTGGTGAGAGCTACAGGATGGGGGGGGGTTGCTGACTATCAACAGGGAAGAAAGGGACCTAGGGGTTATCAATTTAGATGACCTAAAAGTGTGTAAGCAGAGCACAAAGGCTGCAGGAAGGGCCACTGGCATGCTGGGTGCATAGGTAAAGGTATCACTAGCAGAAGGCAGGAGGTAATGATGCCATTGTACAAAACACTAGTGAGGCCTCACCTAGAGTACTGTGTGCAATTCCAGAGACCGCACCTTTGCAAAGACATTGACAGGGTGGAGGCAGTCCAGAGAAGGGCAACTAAGATGGTACAAGGTTTGCATCAGAAAACATACGAGGAGAGATTGAAAAACCACAATATGTACTCGCTGGAGGAAAGGCGGGAGTGGGGGGTGTGACACTTGGACAGCTGGTTCTGATCACTGTATCATTTTTTGTAATATAAAAATGGGTTATGGACTGTCTCTCATGAGAAATGCTGAAACAGCATGTGAGATCACACACACAAACACACAGGTTTTAGATACAAGGTGTTACCTGGAAGGCCAGAAGCTAATTACAGGCTAGAAGATACCTAACTGCCAAGATAGATCATACACTCTTATAACGCTTAGAGGAAGAAGAGCAGGTTGTGATGTTTTAGTGAAGTCATAAAAGATGCTTTGATGTCCTGGAAAGGGGGAAGCTGATCATGAGATCAAAGAAATGTCATTTGAAAAAGAAAGTGAATTGTGCTGAGAATTACAGAATGTAATACTTTGAAAAGACATCCTGTTTTTGTATAGATATATTTTTTTATATATTCCGACAGAGGAGGAGCTAGGTAACCTCACACAAAGGGGTTGGCCAAGACAATTTATTTTTTTTAACAATATTTTTTTTTCCTTCAGACACTTTTATCTACTCTCTGACAAAGAAACATCTTTGAGCACTTTAAGCAGGTATTTAGAGAGAGAGAGACAAAATCTAAGTACTGTAGTAGGAACTGCACAGTTAAAACCTTGGTCTTTTAAAAGATTGTACGATTCTTGTGATATAATAGTTCTGTATTTTATGTTTTACATATTTTTTTATCTATTTTAGTAAAACTCTATTTTTAGAATCTATTTGGTCTGTCTTTGAATTTCTTTCCTTTACAAGTGAAGTATATATGGTTAAAGCAGACACTGTACATAAGTTTGAATGGTGATAAACTGGAAAAAGGTAAGCGTTTTAATCTGAGGTCTTTATTAAAGTTTTTAAGGGTTCATTTCTGTACACCTGGTTAGGTGCCCATAGGCAAAGATATCTGGCCCCCCGAAGACAGATTTATCTGAGCCTGTGCATTGGGTACACTAGCAAGAGGTTCACAGTTTGAATCCCTCCAGAACTGAGACCAAAGGTTGATCCAAACCCACAAAACAGACAGGAGGGTTACCCTGTTTCTGTTAACTGTTCACAAGACTGTGCTTGGAGATTGGCACTTTGGGAGTAGAGGGCTGACCTGCTGAGTGGGTTTGTGACAGGGGGGACATGATAGAAACATTTAAATACCTTAATGGTGTTAACAAGGTGTGGGGGGGGAGACATCTTCCATCATAGGAGTACAAGAATGAGGGAGCATGACATGAAATTAGAAGGGGGTAGGTTAAAGGGTAATGTGAGGAAGTTCTTCTTCATGGAGAGGGTGGTGGATATATGGAATAATCTGCCACAGGAGGTGGTGGGAGAGAACACAGTGGAGGGATTTAAACATGCCTGGGACAGGCATAAGGGAACCTTACAGGTGGGTAGGAGTGGCGATAAGCTATGACAAGCTAGGGTCACAGGCTGTGAACCAAGTGTAGGGCTAAAGGACAGACTGGATGGGCCTAGCGGTCCTTATCTGCTGACAATTTCTATGTTTCTGTGTGACACTAACTTTAAGATCTGGTTGTGACAGGAGGTTAAAGATTAATTATCCCATAATAGCTCAGAAAATATTGCTGCTAAATGGGTATGGGAGGGCCTGAAAGTGTACCTTCAGGATAGAATCGTAGCTTATGCCTCTGCTAGAAAAAAGAACAGGGTGCAGGAAATGGAGGAGCTAGAATGCCGACTGGAGGAATTGGAATTGAAACATAAGGCAGGCGACTCCACCCCAATCTTGTTACCAAATATGCTTATGATCCGATATAAGCTTAATTTGCTTAATACACAGCAGGCTGAATTTGGGTTTTACCATGCCAGACAGGCATATGGGGGGACTGATTGCCTTCTTGCTTACCGGTTAAAACAGATATTCATGGAGACTAAAATCTCAGGGGTTAGACGAGAGGTGGACCTCCTGCTGGACCTGAGAGTGTGAACTCAGCCTTTAGAAATGATTATGAAGGCCTTTACTCATCCAGAATCAAGGCAAAGGAAGGACACGAGGAAGCTATCTGGACTTTTCTGGCTTTGGTCACTTTGCCCAGTTTATCTGATGCTCAGAGAATAAGCCTCCGGGGTCCTATAGATATACAGGAGATTGAAGATATGATAGGTGCGTGAGTGGGAAAGCTCCTGGCCCCAGTGGCTTGACAGTGGAAATTTACAAAATGATAGATGACTTGGTGAGTCCCCTTCTAGCCAAAAGGTTACAGGCACCTTGGGCTGATGGAGCTCTTCTGTGTACTATGAATGATACCACTATATACATCCTGGAGAAGAAAGGAAAGGACCTAAACCAATACTCGTTATCACCCCATCTCTTTCCTGAATGTGGATTATACAATTTTGGCTAAGATCCTTGCTACTCAGCTGAGCAAGGTCCTGCCATTGTTAATTCACCCGGACCAGGTTGGGTTTGTGGCAGGCAGAGATGGAGTGGACTACAAGATACATAGACAGTGTCGGCAGATAAGGGCCTATGGCCCACCTAGTCTGCCCATTTGAGCTTGTAAGTTCAGTTTGTTTTCCTAGAAGTCTATTTCCCCTTACCCCTGACCTCTAGAATTCCTTTATGTCTATCCCATGCGTTCTTAAATCCCGTGATTGTTTCAGCCCCCACCACTTCCTCTGGCAGGGTGTTCCACTTGTCCACCACCCGTTCTGTGAAGAAATTCTTTCTCATGTTTCCTCTGAATCATCCTTCCTCCAACTTCATCCCATGCCCTCTAGTCCTGAAACATCTTTTTCGCTTAAAAATAGTGTTTTCCTGCACCCTGTTCCTCCCTGTAAGATACTTGTATGTCTCTATCATATCCCCTCTCTCCCTCCTCTCCTCCAGGGAGTACATGTTCAGTTCCTTCAACCTGTCTTCATAGGACTTGTGATGCAACCCATGCACCATCTTTGTTGCCCTCCTCCCGAACCTTCTCTACCCTGTCTATGTCCTTACGTAGGTATGGTCTCCAGAACTGTACACTGTACTCCAGGTGGGGCCTCACTAGTGTCTTGTATAGCGGAATTATGACCTCCCTTTTCCTGCTGGTGATGCCCTGCCTATACATCCCAGCATCCTATTTGCTTTACCTGATGCCTTGTCACACTGTTTCCCTACCTTGAGGTCATCAGAGATGACAACCCAAGATCCCTTTCCTGCTTGGTGCATGTATATCCTCACCCCCAACTGATATATTGTGCCAGGGTTTTTGTGCCCATATGCATTATCTTGCACTTCTTGCATTGAATTTCAACTGCCAAACCCTTGACCATTCTTCAGGTTTCTGCAGGTCCCTTCTTATTCTGTCTACACCCTCTGGTGTGTCTACTCTGTTACAGAGCTTTGTGTCATCAGCGAACAGTGAAATTCTACCTTCTAGATCCTGTGCAATGTCACTGATGAAGATGTTGAATAGGACCGGTCCCAGCACTGATCCCTGTGTGACCCCACTGGTCACTCTTCCTCTGTGGAGTGACAGCCATTTACCACCACCCTCTGTGTCCTGCCACCCAGCCAGTTACCTACCCACCACACTACTGTCCTGCCCACACCCATATTCCCCAGTTTGTGTAATAGTCTTCTATGTGGCACAGTGTCAAAGGCCTTGCTGAAGTCCAGATAGGCCATGTCCACTGCCCTCCCGATCCACCTCCCTAGTCACCGAGTCAAAATTCAATGAGGTTGGACTGACATGACCTCCCCTGGTGAAACCATGCTGCCTTGGGTCCTGTAGTCCATTGACAACCAGATGTTCCACCAACTCTCCTTCAGTAGTGCTTCCATGATCTTTCCCACTACCGGTGAGGCTGACTGGTCTGTAGTTCCTGCTTCCTCTTTGTTCCCACTTTGTATAGGGGACTACATCTGCTGTCCTCCAGTCTTTGGGTACCTCCCTGTTTCCAGTGATTGGCTGAACAGGATAGCCAGAGGTTCAGCCACCACCTCTCTTAGTTCTTTAAGGACCTGGGTGCACCCCATCTGGCCCCATTGCTTTATCAGCTCTCATTACTTCCAGTTCCTTCAGGACCCTTTTCTGTAAAGGGACTTGTGTCCATTTCTGCACCATTCTCACCCCTTGTACTCCCTTCAGACCCATTACCCCTCTTCCTTAGTAAAGGCTGAGCAGAAATACCTGTTCAGTATGTCAGCTTTACTGTTGTCATCCTCCACGTGGCTCCCATCCTCCCCCTTCAGTCTCACTATCCCTCCCTTTGTCTTTCTTTTTTCACTTATGTACCTGTAAAAGGTTTTGTCCCTTTACCCACTGATTTTGCAATGTGTTCTTCTGTCTGAGCTTTGGCTTCCCTTGACTTCCCTGCCTCCCTTTGTTTCTCCTGGTACTTCTCCCTATCCCCTTCTGCCTGTGTCTTTTGTATTGCCTGAATGCAATCTTTTGGCTTTCACTTTCTGCTACCTCTTTGGAAAACCATAATGGTCTCCTCTTCCTTTTCCTCTTGCTAACCTGCTTAATGCATAATTCTGTTGTTCTTATAATCCCCATTTTAAATACTGCCCACTGTTCCTCAACCCCGATTCCTGTCCCATTCCCTTAATGCCTCTTTCAAGTATCTCCCATTTTCCCAAAGTCTGCCCCCTAAATCCAGGATACGTGTTTTTGTGTGGTTTGGTTCTGCTCTTTCTGTGATTTCAAACCACAATGACTGGTGGTCACTGTTACCCAGGTGCTCCCCACTGTTACCCCCATCACACTGTCCCTGTTTGTGAGCACAAGGTCCAGTATTGCCTTCTGCCGAGTTGGTTCCATGACCAGTTGCTTGAGGAAGGCACCCTGAAGGGAGTCCAGAATAAATCTGCTCCTAGTTGATGCTGCTGCTGGGATGCTCCAGTCCACGCCTGGTATATTGAAGTCTCCAACCAGTACTACCTCACCCTTGTCTGCCATCCTTGGATGGCTAGCATCAGCTCCCTATCTGTTTCTTCCTCCTGGGCTGGTGGTCTATAGACCACACCTGTGCTGGATGGCTTGGCCCCATTTTCCTTTCCAGCTAACCCACAGTATCTCTCCCCATTTTGTTCCTCCTGGATCTGTGTGGCTCTTATGTCATTTTTCACATACAGTGCCACTCCCTCCCTTCCTGCCTGCTCTGTCTCTTCTGAATATGTTGTAGCCAGGTATGGCCATCTCCCAGTCATGGTTATCATTACACCAGGTTTCAGTGATGGCCACAATGTCCAGGTCTGACTGTACCATGACAGCCTCCAGATCTTCCATCTTGTTGCTAAGGCTCCTGGCATTTGCACATGGCTTTCCATGATTTGACCTCCTAGACTGCTTCACTGTTCTACTCCAGCCCCTTCCTTGGTTGTCATTTATCCTGGTTCTCCTTGCTGTCTGCCCTTCTGCTGAATTTTGCCCTTTTCTGCTTATCCACCTTTGGACACTAATCTCCATCTTTTGCACACTGCTTTGCAGAGATAGCCACTCCTCTGGTTCACTGGTTCCACTACTAGCTGTGGGGTGAGCAAGTAGGTACCGTCCTTGCTGGCCTGCCACCCCCTTCTTAGTTTAAATGCTTGTCAATGTAGCATTTAAACTTATCATTGAGTGTTGATTCCCTCCAGGATGGATGCAGGCCGTCAGGCTTGAACAAACCTCCATCCTCCAGGTGGGTCCCCAGTCACCAATGAATCCAAACCCTTCCTCACAGCACCAGTTCTTCAACCATGAGTTAAAGTTCCTGATGCATGCACTTCTATGCTCTCCTTGCCTCTCACAGGTAGTACTTCTGAGAAAGTGACAGAAGTAGCTACTTGCTTGAGACCCTCCCAGTTTCCTAAACTCTTCCTGAACTTCCTTTGGCTCCCCATTTGCCAAGTCATTAGTACCTAGGTGGATAATGACATCCAGCTCACCCTCCGTCTTGCCTTCCAGTGATCCCAGTATCTTCCTTCCATCCCTCCATGCCGTGGCACCTGGTAGGCACCTCACCTCCCTGCCCTCCCCCTCCTGTGTTCCTAGCTGGATCCCTCTTACGATGGAGTCCCCCACCAGGATTCGCTTCCTCCTCCTCTGGGGTCCACTGCTTTCCCACTGAGGTCACCTCCTTGCCTAACCTCCACATCCTTTCCTTCCACTTCCTGGGTACCTCTATTTGGTTGTCCTCATTTGCCAGTGTGGCATATGAGTTCTTGAGAGGAATAGGATCTGGGATGTGCCTCTGCCTGACTGCTCTAACCTCCCTGAGCCCACTGTCATCCAAGTGCTCCTCGTTCGGCATCCTTTGAGGCAGCTGCATTGGACTGGGTGGTCCCTGGATAGGGGTGATGGTACTCCTGACCCAGTTTACTTCCGCTCTGAGTCTGGCTACCTCATCCCGCAGTCCCGAGAGATGCATGCAGATAGGGCAGCACCTCAGTGTCCAGAAGGTCTGCCTGAATATGGCTGCCCCACAGCCACTGCATTGCACCACTCCCCACATTATACTGCAATTCCACTACTTCTCTGCTACTGAAGCTCTCTTAGTTCTCTTTTTATTTATTTACAGTACTAAAAATCCTGTAACTGATCCTCAGATATATATATTTTTTTTTTTAAGGAAAAAGAAACCAATAAATAAATAAATGAGTCAAAACACTTGTCGTGCTGAGGGTGGTCTTCTTCCCCCTTATGCCCCTCCTACTTCACACCTCTTACTATACCCTGTGTTTAGCTCCTGTCAATCAGATTTATCAGGGCATATAATTAAGAGTTGGGGGAAGGTGTGGGAGGGGGGGCAAAAATTTGCAGCAATTAAAGACAGCACAGAATTACACCACCACTATGTTTTAAATTCTCAACAGCCCAAAAACAATTATAAGTAAAGACAACACAGAAAGAAAGTATAGTGTCACTACAAGCCTACAATCTAAGTTTAAAGAAAATACCAATTACCAGTTACTCTGAAGCACTGAATTGAATATGTTTCCTTCCTTCACCTTCTGGCTTCTTCTGAGAAGATGAACCTCTGTTTGCTGCTTTAACTGTGACTAAGCCCTACCTCCAGTTATCACGTAGCTGAGGTCAGAGGCCAGACAATTAACACCCTTCACCCAGCTACAGGACAGTCAGACAAGCCAAGATAAAATTTGCAGCAATTAAAGACAGCACAGAATTACACCACCACTATGTTTTAAATTTTCAACAGCCCAAAAACAATTATAAGTAAAGACAACACAGAAAGAAAGTATAGTGTCACTACAAGCCTACAATCTAAGTTTAAAAGAAAAATACCAATTACCAGTTACTCTGAAGCACTGAATTGAATATGTTTCCTTCCTTCACCTTCTGGCTTCTTCTGAGAAGATGAACAACTGGTTCGCCTGATGTGGGCCATAACATTCAATTTGAATGCTGTTGGAGGTGTAGCACTGGATATGGAGAAGGTATTCAGTTCTGCTGAATGGCCTTATCTCTTCCAGGTCCTTAGTAAATTTGTTCTTGGGGAAGAATTTATCCAGTTAGTCCACACTACTTATGTGGAACCGCGGGCAGCCATCCTAACCAATGGGCGGCTCTCCCCTTCATTTTGCCTTATTTGTTCCGGTGCTGGCCATTGAGTCATTGGCACAGAGGCTCCAGGAGCAGGGGGAAATTCAGGGTCTGGAAGTTGGGGGCAAGCTCTACAAGCCAATACTCTTAGCTGGATTGAACTCAGTTGAACTCAGAAAAGACAGAGGTATTGGTTGTGGACCCGGGTCACCAGGTAGAGGAGTCGTCTGTTGTTATGCCATCAGGAATTTTTCCTTGGCGGCATCTCACTCCCGACCTCTGAACGGGTGCGTAACCTGGTGGTTGTCTTGGATGACAGGCTGTTACTGCAGTCACAAATGTCGGCAGTCATCAAGACTTCCTTTTACCTTCTTAGGAATATCACCAGAGTTAAGCACCTAGTTCCATCTGACGACTTGCCAACATTGGTCCACGCCTTTGTGTCCTCGCATCTGGACTATTGCAGCTCCCTTCACTTTGGCCTTTCAGAGGTTGAAATCTGCCGCCTGCAGCTGGTGCAAATGCAGTGGCTGGGTTTGACAAATTCCAGTAGGTCCTGTCATATTGCCCGGTGCTGCCTGAACTTCTTTTTGTAACTGCCTATCTGATGTGAGATCACCTTAAAAGTAAGTTTATTGACTTTCAAAGCCCTTCACGGTTAGGGTCCGCCTATCTGAAAGAACATCTGGTTCCTTACTGCCCTGGATGATCGCTCCGCTCGGCCGACGAAGGGTTGCTGGAGATTCCAAGAGTGAATCTTAAAATCATCTGGATGTAGGGCTTTTTCTTATGCTGCGCCCACTCTTTGGAATTCTCTAGCTCTCCGGTTACAGGAGTGCATTTCCGTGGAGGAATTCAAGTGGGGTTTGAAAACCCATCTATGGCAAATGGCCTTCTTGGAAAACTGATTGCTCTGAATTTGATGATTTATTATTGCTTTTATCTGTGTTTGATATCTGATTGTAATGTTTGATTTGTATAGTTTTAAACTGTACAGCGCTTTGGAAATTGAAAGGCACTTTATAAATAAAACTATTATTGTTATTTTCTATGATGCCAGTTCAACAACTATTTTGTCGACCAGCATCACAGCAACAGGCTCCATGTCGACCGCAATTTGCAGTCGGCAGGAAGGCGATACGTCGGACAGTATTTTTCTTCAGGGCTTTGCTCCTGAACACCCAATGAGGGGCTCTGCCCCCCCACCCCCGTACTATTAGATTCAACTCAAGTTGGAGTTGGTTCGGGGAGGGGGTGCAGGACAGGGGAAAGTGTTGCTGGGTCCTGGGTGGACTTCCACAGCGACATGTCGATGTTGCCGGCATCGACGTATGTCACTGTAGAAGTGTCACTGTGCAGGAGGCATACCCTCTTGGCTGATGATATATTACTTACAATTTGCAGCTCATCCTTCACCATACCAGCCAGTACCAGGTCAATACAGTGCTACAAGAATAGTGCTGCAATAACCACACTGTGTAAAGCGCACCTGCATTTAGAGCGATGGGGGGTATACTAGCAGTAGGGAATTACCACTACCCCTGTCACTCTCTGCTGAATAATGAAAGGGATCTAGTTACCATATGTGTGTGTGGTGCCTTGCTGAGCCACTCCCATGGCGGAGTGGCTAAGGCACCAGTACACGGCAGGGTTGGAGACCTGGGACCACGGTTTGGTTCCTCCCAGTCTCCTGGTGTAGCTACTTTTGTTTTGTAAAAATAAAGATTTTTTTTCCCCATCCCCGAAGTCCACACTCCTTTGGAGTTATTTTTATTCTGGGGTGTGGTGGGCAAAGCCTCCCATGTCAGGGGTGGAGCCCTCCACAAAAATAAGCAGGTCCCATTAGTTTGAATGGGTGTGCACTGTAATGGTAGGTGTGGTGTTTTGTCCAACGTTATGTTGGAATTCAGCATTTTGCTTGCAGCATTTATTGCTGCCCTGTTGTTGTCGGTGAGATTATGACCCTGTGCCATACCAGCCCTTGTAACCCTTCTTTGAGCTATCTGGATTAGGAAATAACTGGGGAAAGACTTTTTTGCCCCTTAGTTGTAAATGCTCAGCCACCATGCTGACAGTTACAGGCCTCTATTGGACTAAACAGCCGATAAAATACTTAGGTGTGTTAATCTCCCCCACCTGCTTGGATTGGTCTACCTTAAACATTGACCCCTTGGTTAAAAAGCTAACGAAAATATAGCCAGATGGAAACACCTTCACCTTTCTTTGTGGGGCAAAATACAGATGCTGATCCTTCCCACAGTTTTGTACCTAATAAAGTATTTGCTTTTTGCAGTGTCCCAATTCTATTTGGAAGCAGAAATCTGCTTTAGTTAGTGCCTTCTTGTGGCAGTGGGGTAGGGCCAGATTGTCTGCCTTCGTATGGTAGCTGCTTGGTCCAAAGGGGGAAGAGATCGTCCTGGTTCAAGAACTACTGTTTGACAGCTGGCCTTCACCACATTTGGCAATGGTTTCAGGTAGAACATAGTCAGTATGTAGTTCAGTGGGTAGGTTTGGAGAGACAACTGGCAGAGGGTTGCCCCAAGAATTAATACTCTGAGATATGGCAAAGAAAGTTCATAAAATGCCCATGCAGCAATACACCATAGATGTGTGAAGGGAATTTCATGAAGTGCTGGGTCAGACATGGGATGTCCCTCTTAGACTATGGCCTCTCTGGCACCACCCCTGGCTCTGCATAGGGGGGACCTGGTTGCTTGGGCTGATGGGGGAAAAAAGGGTGTTGTTACGTATCGGGATCTCTCTTCCCCAACAACTCACTACTTTCAGACCATTTTGGAACTTAGACAGCAGGCTACCCTGCCATCAACATACCACAGGAAGTATCTCCAAATATGCCACCTTTTGACCTCTGTGTAGTTACTCCGTTCCAGTTTATTGCCAGGAAATTTGGGATGATGTCATGGGCCTTGCAGGGATATGAATGGCAATTGTACTTGACAGCTGGAAAGAGGTACCAGTTTGAGGAAGTCTGGGGCTCCTTCCTCTCTCCCTAGCAGTCCAATGTGGGAAGGACCATCAGAGTTTGCTTGCACTGGCACTCTCAGCTGGGCTATTGAGCCCGTGAAGCACTACTCCTTTGGAGCTCTCCTTTTTGTCACATCTGAGGGAATATTTTAGTCCTGTCTAAACTAAGCCCCTTCTCACCTGGCAGGTTCATTAGTGTGATTTGTCTGAACACCAGCACCCTCTCTTTCTGTTTTCTTCTATTCTTGTAGTTGACTGTTAGATTGCGTTTCGTAATCTAGTAGGTATTCGTAACAGGTTGAACTTGTTTTCTAAGGTTCTTGTATTGCTGTAATGTTTTATCTTGTTCCGGGTATTACTGTTTTCATTATTGGGGTGGGCATTTCACAAAGGTAACTTGTTTAAATGTTCTGCTGGAGGCTATATCTCACCATTACCTCTCTCCCTGCCTCCTCCCGAAAACTGCCTTTCAGTTTCAGCCGGATGTAATGATACCCTGTGGCATTTTTTGCACCTTATATGTGATATTGCTATTACTGTCTACACACGGGCACTTACCTTCCATTTGTATAATTTACACTTTTACGTGCCTTGTACTAGTATTGTCTTAATTTTGTTTCACTTCTGATTGTGATGTATTGCATATCTCTTGACATTGTATTCTATGTACCTGTATCTCTCTGTGTTGTTGACCTCCCGGGTCGTGCCTGAAAATAGTCACTTTCATGTCTAGTGCACCTACCCGGTCATCAACAAATAAATAAATTAGTGGCATGTGTACTTACTCTCTTGGCACTGTAGTTTGCAGTGAGATCTTTATGTTCTATACGCACAATCTCTGCTGGCGACTTTAGTCTATATCCAAGGAGCATTGTGTTAGGTCCATTTAGGTTGGGAGAGTGTCCTTATGGTGTTTATCTTCATTTGTTGCACTTATTCTTCTATATTTTATAAAACCTCAATGAATTGTAATAACAAAAAAAAAAAAAAAGAATTTGCAAGTTTCTCATACGAGAGCTGAAAGTTAGTTCCTGTGTCTGAATGCAGGTACAAGGGGGGTACTGTGACAGAAACCGACTGTTCTGAAGACAGGTTATCTTCTTGCTGTGCACTTTAATAATGATAACCCACTATGGACAGCTAGCGACACTGAATGGCCAGTGTCATTCTTCTCCCCACAGGTTTATTGCAAAGAAGTTCGGCAGTTTTATATCAGTTTGGTTTTATATTGATGTCATTTAGTGGAAACAAGCGTTCGCCCGCCTGATCGATGTTTTGAATTTCAGGCTTATTTGTAAATATAGGTAGAAGACTTGGTTTGCTGGCCAAGGCACCTAGCTTCACCTGAGCTCTTTCCTTCTAAGACTGCTTGAAAGGCAGAGTAGAGAAACTTACCAGAGCAAGGGAGAAGGATTAAGACTTAGTTTGGCTAAGCAGATTTACTGTGTGGTGGTGTTTTTTATTTTTTACTCACAGGGATTGCTACTGTTTGTTGCTAACATTTCATTGCTTTATTTTTTCTCTGATTCAAATTGTTGTTGCTGGTATACCTTCTTCTGCAATATTACAAGGTGTGCCTACAGGTGTGTGCTAACAGATTACTGCTGTAATCTTCTGATTCAAATTGTCTTTTGCAAGGTATATCTTCTGTTACTGCTTTATTTTTCTCTGGAGCAAAGTGTTTCTTACAGGGTATATCTTCTCTGAAATTACTGTATTACAGGTGGAGCTTACATTTTTGTGACTTTTTTATCATTGGGCTAAGCAAAATTACTGTTTGACACTGTGTTTTATTTTTTCTTGTTTGTTGAAAAGGTTTGTTGTCTCAGAGGTGTTTCAGTCTCCTTCTCACATTGAAGGAGCTAATTGCTTTTCCTCCCACAGCTCTTCCAAAGGATTAGGTGTGTATGTGGGGGGTGGAGCTGGCAAACTGTCAGTAATTTCCAACAGAAAGAAGGGTTAAAAAGTCAGGTTAGTTGATATCTTGGAGGTAGAAGACTTGGTTTGCTGGCCAAGGCACCTAGCTTCACCTGAGCTTTTTCCTTCTAAGACTGCTTGAAAGGCAGAGTAGAGAAACTTACCAGAGCAAGGGAGAAGGATTAAGATTTAGTTTGGCTAAGCAGATTTACTGTGTGGTGGTGTTTTTATTTTTTACTCACAGGGATTGCTACTGTTTGTTGCTAACATTTCATTGCTTTATTTTTCTCTGATTCAAATTGTTGTTGCTGGTATACCTTCTTCTGCATTATTACAAGGTGTGCCTACAGGTGTGTGCTAACAGATTACTGCTGTAATCTTCTGATTCAAATTGACTTTTGCAAGGTAAATCTTCTGTTACTGCTTTATTTTTCTCTGGAGCAAAGTGTTTCTTACAGGGTATATCTTCTCTGAAATTATTACAGATGGTGCTTTACAGGTTTTACAGTTTTATCTAACATTAGGATAAGCTTTCAGGGTTACTGCATTTGTTGCTGACTGATTGTTTCTGCTCTTACCTCCTTGTTCTTTCGTCCGTGGTTCTTCTTTTTGGTTGGGGAAGGGCCCAGCCACCCACCCCCATCCCCAACCACCCCACACTACACTCCATTTATAGGGTACCACAGTTGTGACATTTCCTGTGACAGAGCAGGAAGGCGGATCAGTGGGGCCTCCACAAGTGATCTCATTTACAGGCTACTAGTAATTTAACTTGTTATAACAAGTTAAACAAAGCACAATTAAACCATTACTTGCATTTTTTCCTTCTAATTACTCTGACTAGGTTACAAACCCAGCAACTTATTTGTAATGGATTTCATTAACTGCAGGTACTGTGGAACAATTTTCAGAAGGACAGTCTTACAGGATTTAGGACACTGTCCTACATGCTGGGCCTTTGGAGATCTTAGGTCTCAGCTCCGGGCAGCATGGGCAGAGATTGCACGCCTCAAATTTCATATTGAAGAGGAAATACATTATAAGAACACCCGCCATTTCCCCAGCATCCAACAGAAAAACCTCGACCGCAGAGGGTAGTTGGTCCAGGAGGTTGGCAGGTGGTTAGGAGGAGCAAATCAGGTGCCCCATCACTCTCTGCTCTCCAACACATTACCTCCAAAAACCATATAAACACTACAAACAGGTATCTGCCTCTATCTCTGAAATCAAATAAAGAGGCAGAAGACACTGCAGAGCAGGACACTGGCACAGGAGCTAGCACAACAATACTCACCCAAATCAGGAACCAAAACTAAACAAGCACAAGGAAATCCAAAAACTTCTGATCATAGGAGACTCCATGATTCAGGGAGTTGATACCCATCTCCAGCCAGGGTGATGGTCAGATGTCTCCCAGGTACATCAGCATGGAGAGACACTGACCGCATTCTAAAATTGTTCACAAAGCAGGAGAAAACATTGATGTCCTAGTACACATAGGGACTAATGATCTAGCCAACCCGGTCAGTTGTGGAGACCAAGGAACACCTGACTAGGCTGGGTGACAAACTATCATCTATTTCGTCAGCATCTCCTTCTCTGAGATCCTGCCAGTCTGGGAGAAGGGAGCAGATGGACGGAAGGTCAGAGAAGGGAGATAGGGAGCTAAACCGTGGCTCAAGGACTGGTGCCAGAAAAAGGACACAGATTTGTAGGAACTGGCAACAGTTCTGGGAGCCGAAAGTTCTTTAAATTTGATGGACTGCATCTGACTAAAGAGGAGTCAGTGCATTGGGGCAGAAGTTTGACGCCTTTGCAGAATATTTAAACTAGCAATGGGGAGAGGGGCAGCACCCATACGCCGAATGGAAGAACACCCCTCCCCTCAGCTAGTGGTCAAACAGGAATTCAGCGTGGTTTGCCGTTCATTTGCATCACCGGTAAGAAAAAGGTTTGTCTCCCCATACGATGCACAGGGTACTAAACTTCACCTAACAACTAACACACCAAAATCTGGCCAATGGAAAATCATGTACACAAATGCTCACAGCCTGGGAAATAAGATCCCAGACCTGCAGGCAATAATGTCAGAGGCTAAACTGGACATAGTAGCAATTAGTGAGACGTGGTTTACCAGTAACCACACTTGGGAGACTTCAGTACCTGGCTATGTATTGTTCAGAAGAGACCGAGGTGCAAAAAGTGGGGGAGGAGTGGCCCTGTATGTTAATGAAAATATCAAAGCTACAGAAATTCAGAATACACATAAGGAGCCAGAAGAACTGTGGGTCACCCTGGAAACAGGAAATGGGACAGCCATAAGAACTGGGGTTGTCTACAGGCCCCCAGACCAGAGGGAGGACATAGACACATTACTGTTAGAAGATATACAAAACATGACAGCTAAAGGGGAGGTTCTGATAATGGGAGACTTCAACATGCCAGATACAGATTGGTCAATACCAGCAGGAACATCGGCCAGAACTAGACACATAGTGGATTCCTGCAGGGAGGGCCTCAAACAACTGGTACAGCAACCCACAAGAGACAGGGCTATCCTAGATCTAGTACTGACTAACAAAGAAGGGATCACAGATCTCCAGGTAGAAGGTCACCTGGGGCCAGTGACCATCACATGGTATGGTTCAATTTGGCTACTACATCTAAATCATCCCATTCCAAGGCAAAAATATGGGACTTCAGAGGAGCTGACTTTGATAAGATGGCCAACAGAGTTAAGCTAGCCCTGGCAAAAGAAACACAGGTGAGGAGGTAAGGCAAAGTGGGCAAGCATTAAGGATACAATACTTGAAGCAACATCCCATTGTGTTAGACAGAAAAGGAAGTGTAAAGAAGAAGAAACCACTTTGGTTCTCAAATACAGTAGCAGAAAAGGTCAGAGCCAAAAGGCTGGCCTTCAGAAAATATAAGGAACACAGCGGGATGAAGATAGGGAGGCATACCAAACTGCCCTAAGGGAAGCAGGTAAGGCAGTAAGGCAGGCAAAGTCCCAAACTGAGGAAACACTAGTACGAACAGTAAAAGAAGGTGACAAGACTTTCTAGATACATTAGTGAAAGGAGAAAGTCCAGAGGGTATTGCTAAGCTTAATGGAGAAAAGGGAGCATGTGAGGAGGAGGACCCTGTAAAGGCATCTATCCTAAATAGATACTTTTGCTCAGTATTTACTGAAGAGAAGGTAGGGCAGGGCCCACAGCTCAGCATCATGGACACAGGGGGGAGGAAGGTGAGCACTACTCCCTTCACAAAAGAAAGGGTCCTACAAGAGCTTGCTAAGCTCAGGGTGGATAAGGCAATGGGACCTGATGGCATACATCCCAGGGTACTTAAGGAGCTGAAGGAGGAACTAGCAGAGCCATTAGCAGAATTGTTTAGTGAGTCTCTGAGCACAGGAGAGGTCCCAGAAGACTGGAGAAGGGCTCATGTGATCCCACCACAAGAGTGGTAGCAGGGAGGAGGCGGGAACTACAGACGGTCAGTCTTACCTCAGTAGTGGGCAAGATTATGGAGCCACCCTTAAGGAAAGGATAGTGCAACACCTGGAACCATAGGGGCACAGGATCCAAGACAGCATGGGTTTACAAGAAGGTCCTGTCAAACTAATCTCATAGATTTCTTTGACTGGGTAACCAGAGTGGTGGACCAAGGGGAGCAGTTGATGTCGCCTACCTTGACTTCAGCAAAGCTTTTGACACTGTTCCACATAGAAGATTGATAAATAAGCTAGGTAGGCTCGGGGTGGGTCAAGTTGGTCAACTGGGTGGCAAACTGGTTGACTGGCAGAAAACAGAGAGTGGTGGTAAATGGTATACAGTCAGAAGAGATGCAAGTCACAAGTGGGTACTCAGGATCAGTCCTGGGGCCAGTCCTATTCAACATCTTCATTAGTGACCTCGCAGATGGACTAGAGGGTAAGGCTTGTCTGTTTGCAGATGACACCAAGATCTGCAACAGAGTAGATGATCCAGATGGGGTGGGCAGAATGAGAAGAGATCTGGATAAACTAGCAGAATGGTCAGAAGAGTGGCAACTGGGATTTAATGCAAAGAAGTGCAAAATCATGCACATAGGGAAGAGAAACCCTGAAGCCACTTATAGGCTGGGAGGGCTGCTAGCAGTCACAAAGGAAGAAAGAGACTTGGGCATCATCATCACTGATGACCTAAAATCATCCAAGCAGACCTCTAAAGCAGTAGGTAAAGCTAGGGGTGTTAGGGTGTATTAGTAGGGGTATCACAAGTCGTAAGAGGAGAGTAATAATCCTCTGTACAAGACATTGGTTGAGCCCCATCTGGAGTACTGTGTGCAGTATTGAGGCCACACCTTCACAAGGACATTAACCAAATTGAGGCAGTCAGAGAAGGGCAACCAAAATGGTGCAGGGACTGCATCAGAAGACATATGAGGACAGATTAACGGAGCTCAATATGTATACCCTTGAGCAAAGGAGGAGAGGTGATATGATCGAGACTTTAAACACCTTAAGGGCATAAGCAAGGTGAAAGAGTCTAACATGTTTAAATATAAGAAAATAGCAGGACAAGAGGACACAGCATGAGATTAGAGGAGGCCGATTAAGGGGAATGGAGGAAATTCTTTTCACAGAAAGGGTGGTAGATGCATGGAATGGCTTACCACAAGAAGTGGCTATAAATACAGTGCAGGGCTTCAAACAGGCATGGAATAGGCATAAGGGAGCAATACAAATGACTACGAATAGATAGGTCACTGACAGAGCAAAGGCCGATGGCACATTTATAAGGTAGAAAAAGAAATGGGCAGACTGGATGGGCCTTGCGGTCCTTATCTGCCGTCAACTTCTATGTTTCTATGTTTCTATATTCATTTAGTTTTTGTTGGCCAAAGTGCACTAGACAATAAAATGCCTATTTTCAGGCGCAACCTGGGAGATTACAAAGTGATGTGAAAACAAAACAAAACAGGAGGGTTACAACAAATTCGGTGAACAAAGTGGACATTAGAAATAGGTCAGGCAGGGATCAGCAAATCAACAAACCACAAAAATGGCAAGGACAGTACATCATATTGAACTACAGGCAAAGAACAGTAATAATATTGGGTCTAGGTATAAGAGCAATAAACAAGTGGACATAGTAAAAGTGAAATATAACCACTAGCAGATTCAGAAGCAAGAGCAGATGTCTGAGTAACAAGCAGTTTGAGCATGGACCATGCACGGTGAATTTGGACTACCGAGTGAAAACAACAAGCTCATCTGGGGATAAGTACCACAGCTCCTTGAATATACTTGTTGTAATGGGGTAAGACACAATTCTCTTTAGAGGATTTTTACCAGGTGGTGGGGATCCTCTAAGCTAGCTGCTCAGCTTAGGTATCTTAGAACCTGAGAATTCGGGCCTCTGCCCAACCTCAGAGCAGAGTGGTGACTAATCCAACGGCAGTTAACCTTGGCAGATCTCATTTTCCATCCTGGTACTAGTGGCACACCTGGTCCCTTTACCATCACCCACTTTAGTGGTGGTATCTAGTGATCGCTCGGAGATTCAGGGATTACCTCCCAAGCTGGCAGGGGGGGTGTGGGCCTATCAGCTAATCAGTGGTAGGACCAAGCCACCCAGACTGTTTGTATCTCCCTTCCCTCAGTGTTGCTGTTATGTTACCAGGCTCTTGTTAGTTGCTCTTGTAGTTCATTTGGACCAACTGGTTAATATTCACTTTTTCTTAAAATCAGTTTCTTAATGTTTACACTGTCTTTATTGCAGCAGGCAGGAAAGAGAAATGTACAGCACATTCCAGAAATCGGGAAATGTCTGCTCTCTTACAGTACCCCCCCACACACAACCTACATGTTCCATGATGTCCTGCTTCCTCCAAAGTCTCTTGCAATGCATATCAATGTCTTCCCATCTTCAGCATGTCCTTTTCTTTAGCTTGCAGCTAACCCACCTGACAGGAAACTCTTCCATTTGGACTGTTCTTAAGGCAGCTGCTGGAGTCTGTCCATATACCACCCCTGGAACTCAGGAAGAAGAATTACATCAAACATGGGGAGGGTGAGGAAGGATGGTTACCCTTTGCCTCAATTTTTTTTTTTTATTAAAATGATGTTGCTTAGTAATTAACGATGATTATACAATAGCAAGATAAATCTCTGGGCTCTGACTGGCCAGTCTGGAGCTAGTTCACGATGTTATCCCAGCACAACATCACGGATCTAGTCCCATCACATACATGACCACATGACACGAGTAAAAAAAATCACTGCACATTCCATAAGAACGTACAAAATGAAAGCCATCATGCCCTGCTCTTCTGTCACTGAGAGTGACTTCAAAGCATTCCCTGCTCTTCTGACACTAACCCTATTGCAGTTGCAGCAAGCATATGTTTGAAAGTTGTGACATCGGCTTGACAGAACTCCAATCTGCTCTCCTGCCACTCCCCATAACGTTGCAGAAACAAACTATAATTCATTCTGGCTTCAATCTTTATAATTTA
The DNA here is from genome assembly GCA_016271365.2 of Neoceratodus forsteri. Taxonomy (NCBI): domain Eukaryota; kingdom Metazoa; phylum Chordata; order Ceratodontiformes; family Ceratodontidae; genus Neoceratodus; species Neoceratodus forsteri. Next base: position 42,893,826 of record JADMNL010000027.1, read on the forward strand.
AACGTACGTCATGACTGATTGTTGACACTGAGCCGCACCTTACGAGTGAGCAGGCAGCACGAGGGCAGGGACCAAGCCTGAACCAGAAGTGCAGGGAAATATAAAAAAAAAAAAAAAAAAGCATTCAGTTACCTTAAGTGAAATGGAGAGTAAAACATTGGGGGGGTAGGCAACCGAGCTGCTGGGGGAAAAAAGAACAAGGAGCTTGTCTGTGGAGGAGGAAGGGGGGCTAAGATAGACAAGCACAGTTCAAAGGCACATTCATTCACAATACCACATGGGAAACAAGGAATTTTTTCTTTACATACACCTACACAGACAAAAAAAAGACTAAAAAATATTTTTTTTTTCTATGTACAAACTAGACATTCTATAATTGGAATAATGCACTCCAGGGTGTGTGTTGTGCTGGAAAAATGTCACTTCTTGGGTGTTGGACGCACTCTGCCTGCGGCCTCACGCCCAACTGACCGAGGCATGATGTCACAGCACAACACACACCCTGCCATGCATTATTTCTTATATATTTCTCCAAGTGTTCTGTTAACTGTAAATAATTTTGAAAGACTTGGCAACTAAATGATGGGCTGGGAATTGGATGCATTGGTGGAATTGCTTCCTTTAGGAATTGATATGATCTTATTAATTGTCCAGTGAAGGAAGAATACCCTCCATTAAACCTCAGTTGAATAAACAGTTAATAACTGGTACTGTCACTTTTGCCTCAGCCGTTAGGAATTTGGTCTCCAGTTTAGCAAGGCCAGTGTGTAACCCCTAGGTGGTGCTATTCCAAGGGATACTACCCCTGCCTGTGTGACTAGGCGCAGGTTAAGTGGCCTGAGTTCTGTGAACGGGTGCCTCTACCCAGACGGTTGGTTTAACGGTAGTGTAGCTGCTCTGGGTACAGCCCTCTGGCACACTGATACCCTCCTTGAACCCCTCTAGTGGCCAATACTGGTCAACAAATAGGCAATCACAGTTAAAACCAGAATGCAATGTTAGACCCACACTTGGCACACTTACCACCAGGGCTGGATCAGCTGCACTGGCCCTGGAGACCCCCTGTAAAATAAGACCTGCAATGGAGAAAGGCAATAGCAATACAGTATCCCCTCCACAAAGGTACACCATAGCCAGTGTAAATGCAGAAAGATCTGGATGTGATTTTTTCAGGGGACATGAACAAGGGTGGGGCAGTAATCTAGTGTTTGATTTTAGATCTGATTTAGTCAGGTTAAACATGCATACCCTAAGAGTCCCTCTAGCACAGTCACACACACTCTGGGTACCCAGTTGTCATGCAGGCTAGCCTGAAGCATTGCCCGGGGTAGGCCGGCATTGCAGCTGTTGGGGCCCTTAGGAAGGAAAAACACAGCATGCACTTTAACCCACAATTTGTATTCCGGAGTCGGATGGCTCAGTTTGTAATGATCAACCAAAGCAATTAAATCAGATGACACACTTTGATTTGAGCTTTGTTGCAGGGAGCTACCTTGGTGTTTACTCACACTACCCAGACCAGGATGCAGGATTGACGAGAAGAAGACCTCAGGATGGTGTGCTGGTTTGCCTGGGGAAGCAGGGCCCACACGATGCACCGTGTTGGTTGATCCTGTTCGATGGTGTTGAGCAGGGAGCCAAATCCCGGAGCGGGTCTTTTGTTGGATGAATCTCTGCGGCGTGAGCAGCAGTCTTGGCCGAGATGGTGAGGCCCAGACTAGGTGAACAATTCAGACGTCAATCCGGTTAGTTGCTGGATGCAGCTTCCAGCTGAAGCGACACATTCAATGAGGTGGGGAACCAAATCACGACCCACTGTACACATTCAGCACAATTATAGTAAGAATTGTTAAATACCACAGTTCGGATGACAGTCTGGTTGCAATTAAACAGTGTCTCTGCACAAACCATACGCTCTGCGGTTATTTTAAGTCCTGACAAGACGATCGCTCCATGAGCAAGTCTCTGGTCCACACCAGGCAAAATTCACTCTGTTACAATTCAGGATTCCAGTCACGGTAGCAGCAATCTCAGATAAAGTCTGATTTTAGATTTCAGACTTCTTCACTTGAGAAGATGGTGGCAGGCAAGCCAGACACATCCTTCCCGCCGATTCCCCCAAGCTACTACGCAGGAGCAGCTGCTCAAATTACTCGAGCTGTTCACGCTTTCAACTTCAACTACTCACTGACTCTTTGCTGCAGGCAGCTCTGGGCTTTCCCAGTTATCCAAAAGGTTCGGTTGGTTGATCCATCTGTCTGTCACAGCAAGGGCTCCCCCTCCAGGTCCATTTAGGCGCCAAACAGTAAAAACTACAATTCCTACAGAAATTCACTCCCACAAGACCTCTGGGGAAAATCACCATTTTAAGGTCCCCAAAGGTACCGATTGGTCCAAACTGGCAGTCCAGAACCAAAATGGCGGCTCTTAGCAAAATGTCCATGCTGCAAAATAAAGCAGGTTAGATAAACCACAATGTCATTATTATTAAAGCAGATAATCAGCGAACAATCACAGATCCTAGTAGGCCTTCCTCTGCACAGTTAGCAAGGGCAGAATGAAGCAGCTGTAACACAGCCTGGGCGGGACTCGAGCCTGAAACTACTCGGTCCCCACCCAGATTAGTTATAACCCACACCAATGACACCTCTTAAAGAGACAGGCATGGAGGCTAACATACAAGCACTTTTAAACTGTTTAGACACAGAACACCAGCCTGGCAGTGGGCATTTGGCAAGCCCAGGAAGACATTTTAGAAACCCCCATTTGTAGGGGGGTTACAAGTGGATTTATTTATTTGCTGAATCTAAAAGGGAAAGCATACCGAGTACCTCCCATTACCACCTTCCTTCCTACGTGTACAGATACAGTCAGTTTTCACATCTGGCAGGTTGATAAAATATTCATTCATCGTTTGAGATATCCTAAGATTATCCTTGACCAACACAATGTTATATTTGGCTGCTGGTTAACTAGGATCTGCAGCTTATCCATTAGGTAGGGAAATGGGCAGACTGGGCGGGCCAAGCGGTCCTTATCTGCCGTCAAATTCTATGTTTCTATTTCAGTTGAACTGTTGTTGAACTTAGATGATTTTCACACATCAGGCTCTTGAGCAAGGTCCCGTACGTTGTGGGTATCATTTGCTTGATTGATTTGTGAGCTATAAAATTTGACTTTGGCATTTTGTAGAGTCTTTGTTACATTTATTTCTAATAGTCTACTGGTCTAAATGATTCAGGGTGTGCCAAGCTTTTTTCCGTATCATTTTTTAACCCTCAATAACTTTTGCAATTTTTCATGAACTCAGGCCAAATGGCATTTTCTTAAATTATTTTTAGTCCAAGGGGCACAGTCAGCACATTTTCAAAAAGCTGTCAGTAAAGAAAGCTAGTACAATATTTAATTCCAGAATAATTCGACACTGGTTTCAGTTCTCATCCTTTAAGTGTTGTCTAAATTTAACCTCATTAAAATTCTTAGCATTTCTTTTAGAAGAAATCATTTATGGTGCCGCTTACAGTAATTTTTGATATACAGGCTATGGGAAGGTGATCACATATAACTGGCATTATAGTGGCTTCACCACAACTTACAGATTACTGGTGGCAAAAATTAAGTCAAAAAATAGGTCTTTAACAATAGCTCTAGAGCATTGAGTGGGAGTGTGAATATATTGGACTAGAGCCAAAAATACCAAACCTTGCATTGTTTTCTCCCTGTGTCCTGTATCTGGTCGGTATTCATATTGCCTATCAGTAACAATTCCCTACCCTGTGAATTGTTAAAAATGTTACCTTCCAGCATTTCAGATTTATCAGTTCTGGTTTTGGGAGGTGCGTATACACTCCTATACAGTAGCTACCTCACTTTGCGTTAGATGCATGATTAGAGAATCCATTCCCTCAATACTTTGGGATAATAATTTTTGAGAATGACCCCAAACTATTTTTAATGCATGACCCCCATCTCTTGTATTTTGCCTGTTGTGTCATAGCATATGGAACTCGCTCAGATAACTCAATCGTTGAACCCCCAATGTAATCCCTGCACTAACCATGTTTCTGGGCATTCTATTCCACCCATTCACCACTTGCTCCATGTAAACATATTTCCTTTAATTCATTTATGTATTTAAAATTAGATAATAATAATGATAATAAAACTTAATTTTTTATGGCGCCTTTTCAAAACCAAGGCACCTTACAGTTAGTTAAAACATATCATAATTCACAATAACATAAATATTAAAACAAGACACACAAATAAATGAAATCTATCAGTCACCAGATGCTTGATGCCAGAGGTATGTTTTTAACGCGCGTTTGAATACATCCACGGTCGTGCACCCCTATAACTGATGGGGTAGAGAATTCCAAAGGGATGGGGTCACATGCATAAATGCCTGGGCCCCAAAAGATTTTAAAGACACCCTTAGAATCTCTAGCAACCCCTCGTCAGCTGAGCAGGGGAAATAAGGTACCATAAGCTCTTTCAGATAGTCCGGACCCTGTCCCTATAGGGCTTTATAGGTCAGAAGACCAATTTTAAAGGTAATCCGCCACTGTACTGGCAGCCAGCGCAGACCGCGCAGCACCGGGGAAAGATGACAGGACCGAGAGGTTCCCGTCAAAAGCCGGGCCTCAGCATTCTGAACTAGTTGCAAGTGGTGGATTTCCACCTCAGGTAGCCCTAGGTACAGGGAGTTGCAGTAATCCAGATGCGAGGACACAAAGGCATGGACCAATGTGGGAAGATCGATGGACGGAACAAGGTGTTTAACCCTGGAGATATTCCTCAGAAGGTAAAACTAGGTCCTGATGACGGCCAACACCTGTGAATGAAGCATCAGCCCCTCGTCATTTTTTGGTTTTTTTAAGTCTGTTGCAACAGCCCTTGTTACTCTCCTCCTTTCTTGCTGCAACTCCTCATCTTTCTTTCCACGTTATATAGGCAGGCCACCTATATAACGTGCTTTCTATCCTTTATGTATTCTTGCCCTGGTATATGAAGTTCTGCACAGCTCTTTCTTTGGCCCCCATTTCAGAACCTTTCTAATGTGAGGTATGCAGAAACACAATAGTTGTTTAAAATGTGTATTTCATTTCATTTGGATATGGGAATTGTAAGTGCTTATTTATATCCAGGGTGTGAGTCCTGTAATGACCCCTTTATGTATGCAAACCCTCATATGGCCTTGGTTTGCATCCCATTTAGCGTTAGGTACCCCCCCCCCCTTTTGTCCCCTCCTTGTAAATATATGGAGTAAGCTAGAGCTGCTTTACAGGCTAGTTGTTCTGTGGAAATAATGTAAATGCAGCCCCGAAATGTTTGCATACAAAACCCCTTTAAAGTGCCTTTCAGCCTGTTTGCTGTAGAAAATGGGTCTTTCGGGTTTGAAACTCATTCTAAATGGCAACAGTAACACACAAAGCGCTTCCTATTGAGCAAATAAACAGCCTGCATTTTACACAATTTGCAGCATACAAAAAGGAATTCATTCAGTAGAAACTACAAAACAAGTAATTCATGACCTAAACAAGCTACAAAAACAAAAGAAGGCCTGTAAAAACAAGTTGTACAACACTGTGGTTTGTTTGGCCTTAAACCACACACCCCCCCCGCCCCCTTTCTCTGTTAAACAAAGGTTAAATAAAAGTGTTTCTTTTTGTGTTTTTGCTTTAGTTAAAATGCTTCTAAAAAGTGGATTGAATGCCTTTAATTCATTCTATTGGAATAATTTCTAAAACAACCAAATGTTTCCCTCATAAAAGGTTACCTGCTTTTCTGTGTGGAGTCTCACTTCCTATTCTGTACTATAGAGCTGGCCAGCTGGTCAACTCCCATATTTAAAGGCACAGTACTAGGAGGTGGAGTTACTCCTGCAATGTTTGAAACTAAAATTTTATTAACCAGTTGTTGTTTCTATAAACTGATGTTGACATTACAGCTTAAAAGGAAATGTTATTCTGAGCTCAGAAATGAAAATAAATTTATTTTGCTGTTTAAAGATAATTTTGAAAAGCATAGGGAGGAGTTAAACAAGTCACATGTTCTCCTTTTGGTATATAAGCCTTGGTTTTATTCAGTTCTGTAGATAGCCTGGTGGGGGTACAGATGTACTCTGACCCCAGTATGATGTTCACTAGCTCCTTCTAGTGTCCAAGATGCTGCTTGGTAACTTAGGTTTATTTTGAAGAAGTTTTATGTTGTTTATTTTTTTATCGTCTGAAGTTCACAGTAATTGTCCAGCTTCAATAAAATGTTTGCCTCTGAGTATCTACAACTGTGGAATAGCGTCCTCCTTAAAAACCCACACCTCACAGGCACCCCGGGTCCACAACCAGCACCTCAGTCTTTTCCGAGTTTAACTTCGACCATCCAGTCCTGGATTTCTGCAAGGCAGTTATTGAAGACTGAGAGAGCTGTATCCTGGTTAGGTGCAAAAGAAAGGTAGAGCTGGGTATCATCAGCATAGCAGTGAAACCTCAGCCCATACTTTCTTACAATGTCTCCAAGGGGCAGCATGTACACTGCGAACAACATGGGGGACAACACGGACCCCTGAGGGACCCCACATGACAGAGGGACTGGGTCCGAGGAATAAACCCCAGACACCACCCTCTGAGTTCTTCCAGTGAGGAAAGATGTAAACCACCTAAGGACTGTACCTGACAGGCCACAGATGAACCTCAGGTGACCGAGCAGAACCCCATGGTCCACAGTGTCATACGCTGATGAGGGATCAAGAAGAACCAAGATGCAGTGGTTCTTCCGATCTCTAGCCATCAGGAGATCATTGAGCACCCGAATCAGCACAGTCTCAGTACTGTGCCTCTTACAAAAACTGGACTGGAGAGGTTCATAGATGTCATGGACGGTAAGATGGTTCTCCAGTTGTACGGCCACAACCTTCTAAACCACTTTCCCTAAAAAGGGAAGGTTGGAGATAAGTCTGTAGTTCACATGACAGTCTGGGTCCAAAGAAGCTTTCTTCAGGAGGGGTGTTACCACTGCCTCCTTCAGGGAGCTAGGAAACTCACCTGTTTCCAAGGAGCACCAAATAATCCGTGCTAGGACTGGACCAATGGAATCAATACAACCCAAAACCAGGGAAGTTGATCCTGAATCCAAACTACAGCACATAGAGTGCGCACCCTGGACAATCCGCATGACATCCATGAACTCTGGGCGGTCAAAGGTATTCAAGGAATGCTGAGGGCTAGTGACCAAGTGCTGGTCCAAAGCAATGCCCGTAGAGTGTGCCAGTTGGAGTGCTGCCCTGATGTCAGCCACCTTAGTCGCAAAGAATTGAAGAAGTTCATTGCACTGTTATTTGCGAAAAGGCTTTCCGAACTTGTAGACAGGCTGGGTTGCACAGTTTGTCCGCAGTTCAGAAAAGCTGAGCTGGTCGATTCTGAGCTGCCACAATCTCCCCGGACAGGAACTCTGCCTTCTTACGGGTGATTGCAGATTGATAGACTTGATAATGGTCCGTCAATCTAAGGTGGTCAGCATCAAGGACAGATGTCCACCAGCAATGCTGTAACCTTCGTCCTAATCGTCGCATCGCCCTCAAAGTCCCATCAAACCATGGGGACTGAGGGCAAAGGGAGAGAGGACAAACTTGGATGGGAGCAGTGATATCCAGGGCTGCCAAAATGGTCATGTTATAGGCCACCACGAGGGCCTCTGGGTTGCTGTTTGCTACTGGAATATTCGATAGATCAAGTACCGCCATTAGGCCTTCAGAGCTAACATCTCGTAAAGGGCGATACCTGACCATCTCCACAAGGGTAGGCCTACGAAGGAGGGCGCTAAAATTGAACCCCACGGTATAGTGATCGGACCATCCAACTGGTTCCACCCCCAAATCCGAGGCTTTAATTCCCAGGAGGAAGACTAAGTCAAGAGAGTGACCATATTTATGGGTAGCAGTGGTAACTATCTGTGTAAGGCCCAGAGATGTCATCAACTGGAGGAACTGTTGTCCAGATTGCAAGAGTTCATCATCGACCAAGACATTAAAGTCACCCAGGACCATCAACCTGGGTGACTCAAACGCCATGTCGATGATGAAGTCTGCAACTTCCTGAAGGAACTGCTTCCCATCCTCGAGTGGACAGTAGATGAAGGCGACCTACACCTGCTACCACAGTATACTCAAATGACTCAGTCTCCTCAACTGGTGCACTCGTGAGGCCCAATAGGCACACTGGGCCACATGATCCTTTTAGAGGTACGACACTGGCAAGATGTTAAATGCAAAAATGTACAGAAAACAAACATACCATAAAAAAAAAAAATATATAAGAATGAAAACATAAAACACACAAAGAAACCCTAAGTCATATACAGATTAAATAGCATAACAATGTGAAACTGTACAGGCAAAAATGCAGGATTATATTTTATGATAAGCAGGTAGTTTATGGTCAAGCAAAATGAAGTCTACATAAGGCATTTAGAGCCAATAATACTAAATAAATAACATCACAAACTGGATCTGAATAACCCAGAGGCCTTTATCTTCCTCGGGTATGTGGCCAACCCATTCCAAGTTTTTGATAGTCTAAATGTTGTTGATCTCGGACCAAGTCTGGACCTATATTGTGCTATAGACAAAGTAATAGTGTTGCCCGCTGTGAAACTAAAGTAGTCAGTTTGATGTTGATGTGACCATTTAAGGTGCCCCCTGCAGTATTACATATTAATTCTTGGGCAAATACACCTGTACAGTAAATAGCCCTCTCTTCTATCACCAATCAATTCAGTTTCCCATATAGTGAGCAATGATGTTCCAATTCTTTAGCATGCAAGGCAAACCAACAAATCAAGTTATAAATTATTTTAAGTTTATTAAACATTTTAATGGAAGCATCCCGCTATACAAGAGTTCCATAGTCCAGTATTGATAGGAAACAATTTCTTTTTATCTTTTCTGAAATTCTGCCCCTCTTTTCAGCTTGATGTTGTGCCTCCTGGTGGATGGTGCTGTTCCTCAATTTAAACAGCTCTGTAGAATTCACCTGGTTGTATGTATCTTTCTAACATGGGTAAGAACATTCTAGCCACCTGACAGGCTGAAAATCATGTACAAGAGTGTAATTATCTGGCCATAAGTATGCTCCTGTACTTGTTTAGCCTCTGCATCAGGTTCTGCAACAATATGAGTACACCTAAACTGGAAATACAGTTGTTTTTGTCTTCTACTCCTATTTCATATAGAAAACAATATTTTCTTAGTAATCCTAAAACAAACTTTATTAAACAAATTTTTAGGCTGGCCCGGTGTCACTGAGGGTTGAGGTGCTGGATGCCACACCTCTCGCTACGCTGGCGACCCAGGTTTGGGAGCGAACTCTAGTGCTGGTGGGTCAGCAGGGGTGGTTTGAGGACGGAGTTCCCTCACGGTGCTCTCCTCCCTGGGAGAAGGGGATGGGATGGCTTGGCGTGCCAGCGATCCCCGGCGGAGACCGGGGGACGTTGCAGCAAGCCAGGCAGCACAAGAACAGCATGGCCGATGCAGGCAGGGTTTCCTGTGCACCAGAGCATCAGGGCGTGCTCATGCAGGGTGGGGGTTCTACGAGTGCAGAACAGGGAAAACACCAGCTTTGTGAGACAGGTGACGGCATCTGTCCCCCATGCCCTCAGCCGGGTTCTCCTCGGCTGGCCTTCCAGTTCCTCCACCTGGGCCCCACCTGCAGCCAGAGTCTGACTTACAAGTGAGCCCAAGAGGCGAGGGCGACCCTCCCTGGGCAGGTGAAACTGGGGGTGCTGGCTGTGGGGGGGAGGCACAGACTGAGGGATCCACAGACGGGCAAGAAAAAGGACAGGATGCCCGAGAGAAGGTCTCATGAGCCGCAACCGGAGGAAAACAGAGTCAAGGAACAAAAAAAAACTCGTTTTTAAGTTGATCCCATGTTGTAAGTGCAATAAGACACTTCAGGGATTTGTAATTGTGGTCAGTAATCACACTTCCCTGTTGTGTGTTTAAAGGCACTTGGTGCAAGTGCCTTGTGCCTGACAGCGCACTTGAGATATGCAATTATTATCCCACAATTTACACACTCTGATGTGTCTTATTGCATTCGTATGTTTCTGTCATATCCCACCTCACCCTCATGTTCTCTAGAGAATACATATTGAGAATTTCCAGCCTCTCCTCACAGGACCTTCCGTGCTGTCCCTGGGATTATTTTTGTCACCCTTCGCTGTTTAGTTGACAACCTATCCCTGTCCTTCCTCAAATGAGGGTTCTAGAACTGTACACAGTACTCTAGATGGGGTCCAAGCAATGACCTGTACTGTGGTAGTATGGTCCCCTTCCTGGGACTGGTGAAGCCCTTCCTGATGCACCTTAACATCCTGTGAGCTGTCTTCTTACGTTAGGAAGAGGTATTTAGACTGTTGCTAATTATCACTTCGAACTCCCTTTCTCACCTTTGAGTACTTCAAATTAATCCCACTGATGCAACATCATTTAAAGTAATAATTGTCATAAAAAATGGCCATGCAACAGATAGAAATAGATCAGGGACAGCCAAGGAATTAGAAATAATCCACCATGGACTAGTTATATTTGGGGTGTGTCTGTAGTCATATCACACTGCCCAACCCAGAGGCACATTTCCAAAGAAACTGGTAAGCCTGAGCTGCGGAGCCTTCCCACACTTAAAGGGACACATTCACGTGGCAGACATAGTTTGAACGCCCATGAAAAGTTCTTTTAATTGAGGTATTGGGCATACCTGTAGCTGGAGGAAGTCCAGAGATATAGATGACTGAGTCTGTGCAATATAAATACTACATTAGAGCCATTCTAAGAACCTTGTGATGTCAGTGACGATCAGGCAGTGCCTAACTCAATGCAGTTAAGCACTGCTTGATCGTCACTGACATCACAAGGTTCTAAGAATGGCTTTAATGTAGCATTTATATTGCACAGACTTAGTCATCTATATCTCTGGACTGCTTCCAGCTACAGGTATGCCCAATATCCCAATTAAAATAACTTTTCATGTGCTTTCAAAGTATGTCTGCCACTGTATATGAATGTGTCCCTTTAAAAGGAAACAGCTGCTGGTCCAGATTTGACAGTATTATTCACAGCTGTGTGGCTTAGTTTAGGTGCTGCTTTGGGATAGTGTGATACAGTGGCAGCTACTGCAGAGGTCCTCTCCGCAGCATATTACGTTTCATGTCATCGCTCATATGCAGTATTGCCCCCACTGAACCACCTTAGACAAGTACAGGGTTTCCTGCAGTAAAATACCAAAGGATGGGGACATTTGTTGAGTGATGCCAGCGTGATTCATATGGTCCCCATCTCTGGTCTTTGATTTTTGTCCTCATTTCTTTCTCAGAGTCCTTTTCTTTTTCTTTCCACAGGTTTCTTTGTAGCTGTAGATCACCTTTCCATTTTTTTTTTCCTTTGTGAGTTCCCGTGAGTGTTGCAATGGTAACAATATTGGGGACCAGGGCTCTGCTTTAAACATGGAGGAAGCAAGGGGGTGTTGCAGTAAGATGAGGGCTCAGAATTAAAGGATCGGGACACCCCATTCATAAATTGGAAATCTTGAAGTATATTTTGTTCCCTAAATACTGTATTTGCAAGTGCACTAGAAATCGGTGGTATGGATTCTTTAAAAAAAAAAAAAAAAAAAAAAAGTTATCCTTGCTCCACTTTCCTGGGCTGCATTTTAAATTGTCTCTGACAGAGTGTGAAAAGACCAAAGAAAACGTTTCATCTGCTTTACATTTTTAGAAGCATTAGCCTATGCTAAAAGATGTTTAATAGCTCACAAAACCCACGAAGGATCAATTTGCTTTTTTCCTCTTTTTAATCTAACAGATAATTATTCTGATTATTCAGAAAGCTCCGGTGAATTTGTTTCTCCCCTCAGGATACAACTGACTAGATGCTGGTCAGCTATCAAAGCAAGGCAGGCAAGCTGGCCCACCAAACAGTCCAAGTAAGGAGGGGAGAAAAGCTGGGAGTTTTCCTTTTCAGCCCTGCCCCATCGGGATGTAATGGCTAAGGTAGCATGCAAAGAGGACCGTGGAGATTACCCATTCTGTCCTACGTACTCATCTGTTTTTGAATTTTGATATTTTCGAGAGATGCATAAAACAGAGGCATGCAGACTGGCAGTTTCTGACCTAGAGCCAAGCCTGAAGTTGAAATCAAGAAGCCAGTGTGAGCTGAGCCAGGGCTGCTGCTGGCTGTCCTGTACATTACTGACAGCGTCCCTCATGAGTTGCATGAGAGGAATGGAAAGTTCCCACACCTCCTCTAAGAAGGAGAAGAAGAGAAAGAAAAAGAAGAAGACTCAAGGCAAGGCAGTTTTATTTGTGGAACACCCTTTCCCTAGGGCTCAGAGCGCATCACAATAAATACACTCGTAAAACTACAAACATTTAATTAGGCAGCGAACAATGAGACAGTTAAACATAAATTACCGCAGTAATTTAAAATGATCAGGGAAATGCTTCACAGAAGAGATGAGTTTCTAAAGAGGCCTTAAAGGCCTCTACCATGGGGCAGATCTAATATGTAAAGATTAACCCATGACAGAGCATGGGTCTACTTGGGAATTAATACATGCCTGGGGGGGGGGGGTTGGCTCATGAGGCCATAGGCTGAGTGGTTCCAACCACCCAGGCATGCATTAATTCCCAAGTAGACCCACACTCTGGAGTGGGTTATTTCACTTGTAACATGGGAAAGAGAAAGGGTTCGGCACCTTTTTTTATATGTTTCTTTTCCCCAAGTTACATTGGTGTAAAAGTAATTTTAAAGTACAAAATTACAAAGGTTCTGGGAGGATATTAAGTTTCCTACCATGGGGAAGAGAAAGGGGGTTGCACCTGACTGGAGAAAGTACATGCTGAACAGGCTTCTTTTTTTTTTTTTTTAATATTGTGAGTGGAACGGTAAACAGTCATTGAATTACTGATTACATGCAAATGTGATCAATATTTCAGAATATGTGCTCATTTTGGCTGACTTACTTTTGTGAACTGTGAAATCATCACTGTTTTTCTGATATGTTTACTGTTTGGGATTTGGCTGCTGTGCATAATGGGAAATGCATATATTTAAGGAGTTGTTCCTGCAATTCCCAGCTGGCCAACAGATGGCTGTCAAACAATGCTAGCAGCAAAGCACGGTTTTACACCTGTTTTTAGATCAATTTTCAAATGTACTGAATTGAGCCAATCTGAAAAAACTTTCATAGACCACGTTTAAAAAAAAAAAAAAAAAGAGCCCACATTACATTTGCGTAAAAGTAATTTTAAAGGGCAAAATTACAAAGGTTCTGGAAGGATATTAAGGTTCCTGTTATGGGCAAGAGAAAGGAGGTTGCACCTCACTACATGCTGAACAGGCTGTTTTTTTAATATTGTGAGGGCAACGGTGAACAGTCATTGAATTACTGATTACATGTAGATGTGCTGAACATTTCAGAATATGTGCTCATTTTGGCTGACTTACTTTTCTGAACTGGAATCATCTCCGTTTTTCTGTGAAATTTCTGGGAGTTGTTCCTGCAATTCCCACCCGGCCAACCGTTTTACACCCATTTTTTTATCAATTTCCAAATGTACTGAATTGAGCCAATCTGAGAAAAACGTTCATAGACCGAGTGAAAAAAAAAAAAAAAAGCTGCGTTACATAAAGGGGAAAAAAGGGGGTGAGGGGTGGGGAAGGAGAAATACACTGTTGCCACACGTCACTTGTCAGACATGTCAATGTCACCAGACCTTCAGCACATCAACATGACTTGTATACATAATGTGGTGGCCACTCATGATATTGCTACTGTTTGTCAATAAGGCGGAGGACATTGTGAAAGGGGAGGATAATTCCTGCAGACTCAGCCATACATTAATTCGCAGGCAACCATGCATTACTTGAGAATTAATCCATGGTCATCTGGTGCTCTTGGACCAATCTGACGCAACCCTTTTTCTTCCCCATGTTACAAGTTGCAGCAAAGCATTCTGAAGAGTAGGCATCATAGCATTTATATAGCACTTTTCATACACACTTTATCCCAAAACACTTTACAGGCAACGAGAGACTGGTAGTGGGGTGACTGTGAACATAGTGACAGTCATTTTGCAAATCGACACCCACACCCAGCCTTGAACAATTGCATGAAATGGTTTTATTTGAAGGGGAATGTTGACCAGGACAATGGGGAATATCCCCTACTGTGGGCAGAGGGTGCTCTTGGCCTACTTTCCAGGAGGACTCAGAAGCAGCAGAGGAGAATGGTGTACTGCAGCAGGCTGGGGTGAGAGCTACTGTTATGAGTTTGAATAATAAAAACTCATTTTTAACCAAACTGAAGCTGTTAGTGTTTGGCATTCCATTAACCTGACTCACTACCAGCAGTTTGTGTTATGGTTAGAGCAGGGCTTCGGTTACAGTTCAAGCAGCTGCCTCCTTAGCATGTGCATGTTAGTAGACATTTTTTTCTGGATGTGCCTTACTTCCAGATTTTCAGTGGAAAGGATTAAGTTTCAGAAGCACAACGTTTATGCCCCTCAATTTAAGGCAGACTGAGTGGCACTGATTGAATTATTATAACCCTATCTCTCAACATCAAGGAAACTGGTTTGGAGAGATGAGTTCAGTTGCAGTTTTGGTTTTTACTACTCATTGTGAATGTGGCAAAAGGTGTATTGTGACTTTACAGCCCTCAAAAAGGTTGTATCAGTAGATGGACTAATAATTGGCTATAGGTATCATCCTCCGGTGCCATATATTTCAGGGGCCACTTGCCACGGAGTTAGATTTTCCTTTTTTTTTTTTTTTTTTAACCACAACTTAATATTATAAACTGTAAGACTGTACCAATTGAATTTTCTGACCACCTTTTTCTTACTAGTTAGATTAAGATTGGTATTTCTCCCCCACCAGCTGAACCCAGATGGAGGATGGATTCCTCCATGCTTCAGTCTCCGGAAGTCCAGAGAGGGAGTCATACAGTTCTACAGGTTAGAGTTTCAGTCCTTTGTTGTTATGGTAATCCCATGGAATGGTGGGAGGATATGAAAGGTGATTTGTAGACTTGGGTTCAGAATTATGGTAAGAAGCAGCAGCATACAGCCTATTTACAATATTTGAAGCTCAGAGAGCAGTTACAAAGGGCAATGTATTTGGCACAAGACGGCACTGCCAATATGCTGAACAAATAAAAAATGTAAAATTAGAAATTCAGAAAGGTAGAATAAATCCTGATCTCTTTAATACTGAGGATTTGGAGGGTGATGAAAGGAATAATGATCCCTATTGGGGGGTTAACCTTCTACCTCTACCCTCTCCTTGTTCAGCAAGGAATCTTCGTAGTGTACACCCAGATTCATAGATTCTGTCAGCAGATGAGGACCGCCAAGCTCATCCAGTCTGCCCATTTACGCTAGCTCACAAAATGACCAGTGACCCTTATTGGTCATTAGCTTATTTTTTTCTTCCTATCTCTGTTATTCCTTTGTTTCTGTCCCATGTGTGTTTAAAACCCACCACAGTACGGGCTGCCACCACCTCCTGGGGTAGGCTATTGCATACATCCACCACCCTTTCTGTGAAGAAGAATTTCCTTATATTTCCCCTTATGCAGTCACCCTTCAATCTCATATTGTGTCCTCTTGTCCTGGCACTACTGTTGAGCTGAAATATGTTGTCCCCTTCCACCTTGTTTATGCCGGTGAGGTACTTGAATGTTTCTATCAAGTCACCTCTTTTCCTCCTCTGTTCCAGCGTGTACAAATTTAGGTCCCTCGCTCTCTCATTGTTAGGCTTGTGATGTAATCTGTTCACCAT
Organism: Neoceratodus forsteri; assembly: GCA_016271365.2. Lineage (NCBI taxonomy): Eukaryota > Metazoa > Chordata > Ceratodontiformes > Ceratodontidae > Neoceratodus > Neoceratodus forsteri. Next base: position 42,909,661 of record JADMNL010000027.1, read on the forward strand.
CTTGGTCATCCTTCTCTGCACTGTCTTTATTTTGTCAATGTTCTTTCAAAGGTGTGGTCTCCAGAACTGTACACAGTATTCACGGTGAGGTCTCACCAGTGTCTTGTACAGTAGAACCAGTACCTCCCTCCTTCTGCTTGTGATTCACCTTCCAATATATCCCAACATCTCACTGGCCTTTTCCACCACCTTGGCAGCCTGCCTAGTGGCTTTCAAGTCATTTGTGATTATGACCCCAAGTCTCTCTTCTCCTTAGTTACTGTCAGCAGTTCCCCCTCCCCCATCCTGTAGCACGTTCCAGGGTTCCTGCTCCCCATGTGCATGGTTTTGCATACCCTTGCGTTAAACCTTCACTGCCATGCCCCTGACCATCTCTACAACCATTCCAGGTCTCTTCTCATCCTTTCCACCCTCTCCAGGGTATCCACCCTATTGCAGATCTTGGTGTCATCTGCAAATAGGCAAACCTTCACCTCCAGCCCATCTGCTATGTCACCGATGAAGACACTGAAGAGGATTGGCCACAGTACTGACCCCTGAGGTACCCTACTGGTCACTTCCCTTTCTTCTGATTGGGTTCCATTTACGACAACTCTCTGATTTCTGTCCCTTAACCAGTTGCCAATCCAGTTCACTACTTTGTGTCCCATTCCCAGACTGCCTAGCTTGTTGACCAGTCTCCTATGTGGGACCATGTCAAAGGCTTTGCTGAAATCGAGGTAGGCCATGTCTACTGCCCTCCCCCCACCGGTCTGCAGCTTTTGTCACCCAGTCAAAGAAATCTATCAGATTTGTTTGATAGGATCGTTCTGCAGAGAACTCATGTTGCCTGGGATCCACCAGCTCATTGGCTACCAGGCGTTTCACAATTCTTTCCTTAAGGAGTACCTCCATTATCTTCCTGACTACAGATGTTAGATTAACTGGCATGTAGTTCCCTGTATCTTCCTTACTACCGCTCTTGTGAAGAGGGATGATGTTTGCCCTTCTCCAGTCCTCTGGGACCACTCCAGTGTCTAAGGACTTGCTGAACAGGGCTACCAAAAGGGCTGCCAATTCATACCTCAGCTCCTTTAGGACCTTGGGATGTATGTCATCTGGACCCATGGCTTTGTCAGCCTTTAACTTTGCCAGTTCCTCTAGGATCCTCTCTTCTGTGAATGGACTGGTGTTTACCTCCCTATCTTTAACTTCCCTGAAGGCCAACTGTGAGCCTTGCCCATCCCTTTCCACAGTGAAGACTGAACAGAAATATTTGCTCAGGATCACTGCTTTTTCCTCCCCATCTCCCTCCACTATCTCCCCCCGGCCCCCTCTAAGCTTTCTCATTCCCCTCTTTGCCTTTCTTTTCTCGCTGATGTGTCGAAAAAATGCAGGGTTTTATTTAACTCTAAAAACTGATTAGCGTTTTGCTCATAAAGGAGCTAAAACATTGTGAAAATGCATAGCACTTGCCTCACTGTGTTTAACAAGCATAACACTTCTAGAAAATCTATATAAGTACATTCTGTATAGTTAGTATTGTCCCAAGAAAAAAACTGCTAATCAATTATTTAAAACCCTGAAATGCCTTGCCCCCACCCTTTAACCGACTGAGCTGTTCTCTCCTCCGTTTGCGCTTTAGTGCTCCTTACTCCCATTCCTGCCTCTCTCTGGCGCTTACTGTACCTCTTCTTGTTCTCCTACTTTGTGTCTCCTGATACTTCCTGAAGGCTAACCTCTTGGCCCTTACTTTTTCTGCCACCCCCCTGAGAACCAAAGAGGCTTTCTTCCCCTTTTACTCTTGTCTGTAGACCTGATGCATTTTTCTGTTACCCCCACTATAGCCTGTTTTATGTGTACTCATTTCTCCTCCACATTTCTACCTACCCCTCTCATTTGCAGGGTCTCCTTTAGCTGTAGTCACATTCTGGTAAAGTCCACTCTTCTGAAGTCTAAGACTCTTGTTTTCGTATAGATTGACTGGACCCCGTGTCCACCTTGAACCACACCACATTGTGGTCGCTGGACCCTGACTGTCCTTCTGCCCTAAGATCTGATACCCTGTCCCCACTGGTCAGCACCAGTTCCAGCATTGCTCAGTCCCTTGCAGGTTCCTGAATGAGCTGTGTAAGGCCAGCCCCCTCAAGAGAGTTCACAAAGTCTTGTGTCCTCGCTTAGGCCCCTGCGGGGATGGACCAGTCCACTTCAGACATGTGATAGTCACCCATTAGCAGTACCTCCCCCTTTGCTGACATGTCATGCATGTTTTCCAGCAGCTGCTTGTCAGTTTCCTCAGCCTGAGCCGGGGGTCTATAAACAACCTCAGTGTGTATGGCAGTTCCATCGCCTGGCTTGAGGGTGACCCATATTTCCTCTGTTTACTCATGCCTGTTTAGAATTTCAGTCCTTCAGTTGCTTTTCAGGCTGCACTCAGACAAATCCAAAATGTTATGGGATTTGAAGCTGAGGAGGAGGGTTCCAGTAAAAAAAAATGTAATGAAGTTTCTGGAGGTTCCCACTGTGACCACCATTGTGATTCCTCCTGTATATCATGCCTTGGAGGATGCTACCTTTGCTGCTTGGCATAGGCCTACAACCTTGCCTGCATTGCCTAGGAACTCCGTCTGTTAAGCCTTATTTTGCTTCCCAGACTGAAATGGTTTCTGTGGTTATAATGGCTGCTCGTGACTGTTGTAGATCCCCATGACACATGAGCACTTTGACTCTTGACAAAGAATCCAGGAGGTGGGATGTTATGGGCAAAAGAATTTGTGACTCTGCATCCTTGGGCCTACGGATTGCAAAGATTAAATATCAGAACAGCCTGTGGAAATTTTCTGTGTCTACCATTCAGTCTCTACCTGATGGTCCTGCCAAGGCTGACTTGTTTAAAGCTGCCACAGCTGGTGTGAATACTGCAAAGCATCTGTTACACTCTGCATATGATATTTTGCATGTCTCTGCCAGGGCCAATGCCGCCAGGATATTAGGAGATATTTCTCATTTAGAGTATCTGGGTTTGCCACTGATGTACATCAGGTTATACTGAATACCCCTTTTAGAGGCTCCAGGCTGTCTGGGATTGATGTTGGAAATGCTGTATGTGCTTCAGTCCTCCAGGATAACTTTAATGTCACTCAAATCTCTGACCCCTCAGCCCACCAGGGGGCATGGTGGAGGTTTATTTTGCAAGCTTGCAGCTCATGGTGGCCGTGCCTTCCATCAGCAACCTAATTCACAAAACTCTGGTGGTTGTCCCTCCCAGGTCCCCTCCCCCTGGTGCCCATGCAAAGGCACCCAAAGGCATTGGTCAGGGTGGTGCCCCCGCTGCTTCTAGTACCTTCTGACTTCCCACTTCCTTCCCCTCTGCTGTAGCCTCCCAGGGTGCCAGTAGGAGGAAAGATCTCCCTTCATCTGCCAAAGTGAAGGGAGATCACGTCGGATGAGTGTTTCCTAGAAATAGTGGAAGCAGCATTCTCTGCAGTTGCTATCTACCCCTCCAGTTCATCTTCTGCCTCCTTGTCTTTGTCTTCTGGGCCAATTGTCCCTTCACTAGAGGAGGTCCAATAGCTTAAAAACAAACGGGCTATCAATCCATTCCTCCCCAAGAGAGACGCAAAAGGTTCTATTCCAGATACTTCCTGATTCCCAAATTGACAGGAGATCTGTGTCCTGTACTCAACTTGCGAGACCTAAACTGTTCATCAAAAAAGTTTAGAATGGTGTCTCTTCAGGCGCTCATCCTCCTGCTTCAAAAGGGGGACTGACTCTGTGCCCTGGACAAGAAGGATGCATACCTTCATATCAAGACTTGCAAATGCCACAGGCACTACATCCACTTCAACTGATGGCTGCTGCCATCATTATAGTTCCCTTTACCCATCTTCATATGCGCATACTGCATTAGATTCTTCCGGTACAGTGGGATCAACTGATGGATTAGCCGGAGCAATTGGTCCTCATCACATCCCTACTTTGCCATGCTCTAGTACGGTGGATGAACAGCCAGAACCTGTTATAGAGCATTCCATTCTTTTCTTTGACTCCTGTGAACATCCTCACAGTGGATGCCTCGGGACCTTGCTGGGGTGCACATCTAATCCTGTCAAACCCAAGGCTCCTGGACCATTCTGGAGTCCGACCTCCATATCAGTATTCTGGAGAGGAGGGCTGTTCTGCTTGGTCTCCAGGCTTTCCAGGAGCACCTCAGCCCCAGTCCCTTGCTTATTTGGACAGCAGTGTCTGTGTTGTGCACTACATAAACAAGCAAAGGGGCACTTACTCTTATCCCCTGTGCAGGGAAGTGGTGAGAGTGTGGTACTGGGCAATGTCTCATGGCCTTCATCTATGGGCCATGTTTCTCCCACATGTCCAAAATGTTATGGCAGACAGGCTAAGCAGGTCTCAATCCCTGGTGCTTCAATGGAAAGTGCAGACCTCCATGGTAAATGACCTCTTTGCAGGATGGGGTCCTCTAGAGTTGCACTTTCTGTATCCACACACAATGCAAAACAAATTTTTTTTTTTTTTTGCTGCCAGCCACCTCACTATTCTGCACCAGCCCCGGACCTACTTGCCTCATTCCCTAATTTCCATACCCCTGCAGATACCCCTGGCTTACCCCCCCCCCAGGGTGGGGCTATGGCACCAAACCAGCCCATCTACAATGGGAGAAGGTATCGTCAGGAGCCACTGACATTGCCTCACAGGCTTCCTCCCCAGGGCAGGGTTCAGGGCTGGTGATAACGCAGAGCTGGAATTGGTTGGCAGGGAGGCAGGTAACCATAGAGGCCAGGTACCGGGCGGGCTTCATCCTCAGTGGCCAGCAATTTTTTGACTGTACTGCCCCATTGGCGGGGATGTGCAATGACATCCAGCATCCGCCCCACCCCTCAATGTACTGGCGCCGGTTGCCCGTGGATCCCCTAGCCGCCACCAGGGGTCTGTCGAGCACCAGACACTCTACCCATCCCTCCCCCAGAGAAGGAGGGCAGTCCGTAGGATTCTCAATCCTTCTCCTCCAGCCATCCCTCCAACTTCCTGGGTCCATTCCCGAATCCGGGTCGTCTGCATCGCAAGCGGAAATGCAATCACTGTACCGGCAGGATGGTGCCCCAAACTGCTGTGTTTCTGCTCACTCACTCCAGGGCATGGAGTTTTTTGGCAAGATTTGTTGTCCTTCTCCTGGAAGGGGAGGGTTTTTTTTTTTTATTTATTTGAAAATATCGGAATTACAATCCTTTGAGTCAGAGACTCCTTTACAAAGGCTCCACATCAGAGTAATACAAGGTTACACACATTATGATGTACGTGGTTACATAACAGACAAAATACATAAAACTATGAATCAAGATACCAGTTCAGGTATGAACAGTAGGCAGTAGATGCAGGCAAGGAGTAAGGGTCCTGAGAATGTTGGGTATGTGGGACAGTACTCCCTTGTCGAGGTAGGTGGTGGTTGGTCGGCAGAACAGAAGACGATAGGGGGACCTGTGGAGAGACTGGTTAGGCTAGTGACAGTTACAGGTATGGGGAGGCAAGGAGATGGGCCTGGAGGAAGGATTTGAGGCAACCAAGTTTATTTTCTAAAGTGATGAAGCTGGGAAGAGAGCTCAGCCAGGTGGGGGCTTTGTAACAGAAGGATCTTTGTCCTAAAGCAGTCCTGAGGCATGGAACTTGGAGGGTAGGTTTGGATGAACTATGAGTGGCTATAGACGTGGGTGTTGGTTGGAGGAGAGTGGACAGACTGGGGGGGGGCAAAACCCCTGGTTATCTTTCTGGCAAATAGACAGGTCTGGTACCTCAACCTCTCTTTAAAGTTGACCAATTAGTAAGGTCATATAATGTGCAGGTGTGGGTAAGCCTGCCATTACCTGTAACTGGGCAGCAGGCTTTATTCAAGAAGAAAAAATATAAGAAATGTTGGGGGGCCCTTTGAAGTAAACACTCTTCGCTCAAGTTATTGTTCTTCAATCTTTCTTTTTATTTCTCTTCCCCCTACGTTTCACTCGACTTGGAGCTTGTTCATGGGGTTTATTCTTTGTTACACATCTGTAAATACATTTATTTTATGTCATTGATGAGCATTTTTTTTAATATGATATTGTTACATTTTTAATTCTTTGGTGTATACACATACCATTCAATAAAGATTAATGCTTGTGCACCCTTGTATATATTCTTAATTTTTCAAAGGGTTAATTTATTTGTACTTGTTTAGATCCTAAGTTGCATCCTAAAAAGACATACACAGTATGTTAGTGAACACAGCGCTGCTAACAACTTGGAACAAGGTTTAACTACTGCCTGTAAGGCTTGTTCCCCATATTTTTTGGTTTGCAGCATACCTTATATATATTACTTAAAACTTCTTGTCTTTCTTGTAAAGAATAATTTTGGGCCTGTAATGACATAAACATAATTTTTTATAAAGCTTTGCTGTTATTATGTTATTTAATATTATAATGTGGCCACATTGTGGCTTCTATTTACTTATTTTGTTAACAGCATACCTTAAAGGAGGCTGTGAGCTTCTAAGAGTGGAATTAGTGTTCTTTGTAGTCTGTGAAAACATAATCATAGTATTCCCCTATTGGTCTCATAACCATCATTTTACTTTTATAATTAAAGATTCTAATACCAGCTTTTAAATATTCTTTAACATTTTTACTGCTTACCCTCACTCCTTCTGGCTCAAGTTTCTCCTTTTCGGTTAAGCTCCTCTGCATGTAAGCACTGAAGCCCAACAAATTTTAATGGTAGCTACTTCCTGATAACCTCTCACCCATTTTTGTGAGATCCCATGGTGTGACTAACCATGTCGTCACACTCAGTTGATTGCACCTGTGCGATCTCTGTTGCTAAGCAACCGAACACTACTGCACTGATCAGTGCAGTTGGGTGCTCACAAAAACGGTCTATTTGTTCCTAGTTGCTGCAGCTCTGTGCTAGTTTACTTTTTTATTTATTTTTTAACTTTCTTGTGAGGTTATTAAAATGAAAACACATTGTTCTTATACCATGTTTTCTTTTCACAGGGTAACATAAGAGTAAAGAGGATTTTTTGCTAATATCAACAGTTCTCTTGCCTTGATTAAAAATGCTGCAAATAAATTCCAGGTTTCTCAGAAGTACTATTTGTTTTTATATCACCTTACATTACTGCTTTCTGCAACCCAAACTGTGAAATGCATAATGTAATACAAACATTGTTTACTTGCTGTGGGTCAATTGCAATTTGACCTTCCTATTCATTAAATACTTATCAATCACTCAGTGGCTTAAAATTGTCTTCTCAGATCAGTTCTCTAGCTCACATTATACCAAGCTTGTTAAACACCATAGTATTGTTTAAACAATCATTATTTAGATAACACTGGGGTCAAATGCAACTTGACCTCCCTGTCATAAATACTGAAAGTTGATCTGGAGGTAAAACATCATCTTTACTGTTTTAGATAGTGACTGTATTATGTTATTTATAATATCCCTATATTTTAACTTCTCTTAGTACATTTGCTGTAACAACATTATTCATCTCTTTGGGATCGATCGCTGCTCATTTATTTTGCTGAGGGGCCAGTTGCTATTTGGACTCCCCTTCATTAAATACTTGGCACTCACTTCATGGTTTCAGATTTTCTTCACAGATCATTTCTCTAGCTTATAATAAAATACAACATTTATTATTTTCTGAGGAGTCAGTTGCAATTTGACCTTCCCCTTCCTTAGGTACTTGTCAATCACGCCATGACTTAAAATTATCTTCACAGATCAATTCTCTAGCTCACATTCTACCAAGCTTGTAAATACCATAGTACTGTTTAAACAAGAAGTATTTAGATACCACTGGGGTCAAATGCAACTTGACATCCCTGTTAAAAATACTGAACTTGCTGCTTATTTATTATGCTGAGGGGTCAGTTGCTATTTGACTTTCTCCTTCACAATCACTCCATGGTTTAAAATTATCTTCATAGATCAGTTCTCTAACTCGCATCAGACCAAACTTTTAAACACCATAATACTGTTTAAAACAACCAAATAACACAGGGGTTAAATGCAGCTCGACCTCTCTGTTGTCAATACTGTAAGTTGTCCTGGAGGTAAAACATCATCTTTACCCTTTATAGATAGTGATTGTACTGTTATTTAGAATATCCATGTGTTCTGACTTATCATAGTACACTTACTACAATGTTATGTTTATCACCTTTGGGTCAATTGCTGCTTCATCTCCCTGTTGTAAGTGTTACAGGTTGTTCTATAAGTTAAATCTCTACTTCATTTAGTATATCCCTGTACTGTTAACTTCTCATAGTTTACTGTATACAGTAACATTATTGTGATCATACTGGGGTCAATTGCTACTTGACCTCCCTGTTGTAATGTAAAAAGTTATTTCTACTGGTTGAATCTCTACTTTACTAGTTTACTAATTGATTTCTGTATAATGTTTATTTGTTTTTACATGTTATATCTACCCTTTCAGTTCTATATGATCTAAATGCATGCCTGCCAGTTTGTTTCTACATTCATCCCAATCCTGTTATCTAATGTGTTCATGTGAAATATCCACCTCATTTCAGCTCTTAAAAGATAATCCCGGTTATTACCTCCTCTTTCTGGTGTCTGTACTTTTTCAAGTCCCCAGAACCTTAAAGAAGCTCCATTATGGCCTGCTTGTTCAAAATGTGTTGCTACTGGGGATGTCTCTTCTTTTCTGCTTATATCTTTCTTATGTTCTTGTATGTGGGTCTTGAGCATCCTGCTAGTTTGTCCAATATATAGTTTATCACAAGGGCATTGTATTACATATATTACCCCTTCTGTCATGCAGTTAATATGCTGTCCAATTGGATGACCATGCCCTGTATGTGGATGTATGAATGTTTGTTTTTTTGATGTATGACTACATACTGAGCACTTGCCACAAGGGACCATGCCTGGTGCTAATGGTCCCAATAGTAGTTGTGCTTCCTTGTTTTCTGGTAATTTAAATTGAGATTTTACTAATTGATCCTTAAGAGTCCATACTTTTTTTACGTTCGCTTGCGCGCATGCGCAAGGAACGTTTTGGGAGAGTAGCACACTTTGGAAGTGTGCCTCTCCCTTGCAATCCAGTGCTCCGTTGAGCAGGCATGGCGGTCCTGCACCAATGGGTGCGGGAGCTCTGTATGACAGCGGTGGTCTTCTGCTTCAAAGAAAACCACAGCCGTCATACCGAGCACCGCGTCACGCCACCCCCCCTCGCCTCACGCGCCCCGCATCACGCCGCCCACCCCAAAGCTTTGGTGCCACGCTCAGCCCACTCCCAGCATGGAAACGTTGTTTCACGACAGGTGCCCAACCCCGCCGGCTCCATGGCCCCGCTGAGTCTCTTCTGCCATGCTGGGAGCCCACCCAGCATGGCAAACATCCTGTTTTTGCTGGACGGGGTGCCCAATCCCGCTGGCTCCTCGGCCCCCAGCCATCTTCTGCCACGCTGGGAGCCCACCCCAGCGTGGCAAACGTCCCACGAGTTCTTTTTTTTTTTAAACCTGTAAAGAAAAAATGGTCCCACGTAGTCTCCTAGTCCCCTCCCACAACCTGCACCCACCCACTGCGCACCCAGCCTCCCCACACCCCTCACCCCATACTTACCTCCAGAGCTCAGTGCGACGATCTTTGGTTGAACGGGAACACGTCTGCACTCTTCAAAGCTGACCGCGAACTGAGGAAATGCCGGTAAGCTGTATAATGGGCTAGATAGGGGGTTTCAACTTTATTGCATATCTCAGGCATTTTTTGGAATTTTTGCACCAAATTTTCAACATGGGGTTTTTAGGACCCCTTCTCATGAATGATGTCACTGTCATGGTGTTCTTCAGGCCCGAAGGGTGATTTCGCAGTCACTGCACAGTAGATGAGTTGCAGGTTTTACTTGCAGTTGATAAGACTGATGTGATTGTGGTTACCGAAACTTGGGGTGATGACAATATTAACTGGGATCTGTCTCTTCCTGGGTATAGTTTTCATAAATACAACAGACAAAATAGAAAAGGTGGTGGGGTAGCAACTTTTCTTAATGAATCACTTAATTGTGTCAATATTTCAGATAAGATCAAGTCTCCTGCTAGTTTCTCTGAATCATTATGGATTAAACTAATGTTAAATAAACATTAACATCTCATTTTAGGAGTGTGTTATCACCCCCAGTACATCCTCTGATCATCTTGATATTTTAATTTCAGAAATTCAAACTGCCTCCACTTTGGGGGATATTATGCTGACAGGGGATTTTAACCTAAGTGAAATTGACTGGATCAGACAAACTACTGCCACTTGTTCAGGTAGAAAATTAATTAATATTTGCCAGCCGTGCAACCTCACCCAGGGGGTAAATCAACCAACTAAAGGTAAAAATATTTTGGATCTGGTGCTTCACAGCGAGAGCTTGGTACCAATAAATCTAATTGTGACTACACCGATTGGGAATAGTGACCATTGCTCCGTTAGGTTTCAGTTAGAACATATGGTTGTTCAATTAAAAAAGGACTGTATATTATATCTTAATGATAGAGCTGATATTTCCAGCATTAAAACCAGTTTGGACTGTGTAGATTGGGTTTCTATTTTAAATACTGTAGGCATTGGAGATTATTTTTCCTTTTTACATAATAAAATCTTTGACTTAAGAAATTCTTTAATCCCGACCAAACCAAAAAAAATTCTAGTCAACATATACCTAAATGGATGAATAACTCAATAAAAGTCCTATTAAAAAAGAAATTAAACGGTATACTACATATTTGAAATCACGGTGTTCTGTTAATTGGTGTATATACTGCAATATGCAAGAAATGCATAAGGAAAGCTAAAAAATCATGGGAAGTCAATTTGTCTGTTAATGCAAGGAAGGACAATAGCAAGTCTTTCTTTGCCTCCGTTAACTCTCTTAAGAATCTCACTTGTCAAGTGGGGCCTATCCTGTTCAATGATTCACAAATTTATGATCTTCTGGAAATGGCCAATATATTTAATAGTAATTTTTGCAACATCTTTTCAGATAAACAGACTGTTGATATTAATATAGATTCCTCAGAAGGGAACATTACCATTTCTGAATCCGATGTACATGCAAAATTAATCTCTCTTAAAGGGAAACTTCGCTTATCACCGGATGATATACCAGGCCATTTATTGTATTTATTGGTTGACCATCTGGCACTTCCTCGCAAATTGCTTTTTGAATATTGTATGAATGACAGTTTTGTGCTTGAACTCTGGAAAATAGCTTATGTGATTCCGATCCATAAACGGGGACCAAAAAGTTGCTGGGAGACTATAGACCAATTAGTCTAACTGCCCCGATGTGCAGAATTTTGGAAAGTCTTAATTAAAGATATTATTTCCTCCACCTTGGTCACACTAGATGAGGAGCAACACGGCTTTAGAAAGGGACATAGTTGCTTGACTAACCTACTGTGTTTTTACGAGGATGGCTGCAGCTCAACAATGAACTCCTGTATGATGTAATATATATTGACTTTAGTAAGGTTTTCGACCTTCTCCCCTATTGGGCACTATTACAAAAACTCATCTCCATTAGTATTGCTCCTGTTACTGTTAGATCAGGGATTTATTTAACTCTAAAAATTGATTAGCGTTTTGCTCATAAAATTGCTAAATCTTTGTGTAAATGCATAGCTCTTGCCTCGCTGTGTTTAACAAACACAGCTCTTCTAAAAAATCTACACAAATACTTTCTGTACAGTTAGTATAGTCCCAAGAAAAAACTGCTAATCAATTATTTAAAACCCTGTAGATGGATATCCAGTTGGTTGACTGGCAGAATGCAGCGGGTTTTGATAAATGGACAATTGTCAGGAATAGCACACATCACTAGTGGTGTACCACAGGGCTCGGTTTTGGGCCCTAGCCTTTTTCAATTGTTCATATCGGATATAACAGATAGCTGTCTTCCTAATACCGTAAAATATGCTGATGACTTCAAAATAGGAGGGTTGTGTTCTAACCCTGAGTAGATTGCATCCATTCAAACTGTCCTGAATAACATCTCTAAATGGATTCATCTCTGGGGTATAAAACTTAATAATAATAAATGCAAGGTTATGCATTTTGGTGTTTCCAACCCTTTTCATCTATATACCTTGGACAACATAGTGATGAATAGTACTAGTACAGAGAAAGATTTGGGGGTGCTGGTAACAGAAGATTTCTGGCCTGTCTCCCAGATTAATACTGTAATACTGAAAGCTAATAAGGTTATCTGGTCTATTCTGAGAAATATCAAATCAAAGGACAAGAATGTGTTAATGCCCTTGTATAGAGCCTATGTTTGTCTGCATCTGGACTTCTCCTCCCCATTATGGTGCCCCTTTAGGAAGCATGATATTTTACAGCTTGAGAAAGTTCAAAGACATTACACTAAATGTGTAAAAGGATTACAACAACTTTCATACGATTCTAGATTAACTATATTGAACTCAGTGTCTCTCACAACAAGATGGTTAAGAGGGGATCTTCTTCTTATGTTTGATATTATGAAAGATCCTAATTTATTGACTAATCTTGGACTGATGTTCAAAGATGATACTTTCAATCTCAGAGGTCACCCACTTCAGTTAAAATACAGGAGATTTAATTTAATGCCCAGAAAATTATTTTGTACTTTACATATTCTAAAACCCTGGAATGCTTTACCTATGGAAGTTATTTCTAGTAGCTCTAAACTTATGTTTAAATCCCACTTGGACAAGTTGATATTATCTGATTTCATTCTTTGTTATTATTAATGTAAGGAAGCACCTATGGGCCTCACAGCACTCTAGTTTCTTTTCCAACTTTAGTACGAACCTTTATAGCTCTGCAGTCCACGCTGTCCCCCTGTAGTGTGTAGGCTTCTGGTGTGTGTTGGGGATGGGGTTCCTGGGGCCTTTAGGGCTCTGCAGTCCACGTTGTCCCCCTGTAGTGTGCAGGCTTCTGGTGTGTGTTGGGGATGACATTGCCGGGGCCTTTAGGGCTTCACGATCCACTGTTCCCCTGTAGTGTGCAGGCTTCTGATGTGTGTTGGGGATGACGTTGCCGGGGCCTTTAGGGCTCTGCGGTCCACGCTGTCCCCCTGTAGTGTGCAGGCTTCTGGTGTGTGTTGGGGATGGGGTTCCCAGGGCCTTTAGAGCTCTGCGGTCCATGCTGTCCCCCTGTAGTGTGCAGACTTTTGATATGTGTTGGGGATGGGGTTCCCAGGGTCTTTAGGACTCCACAATCCACGCTGTCCCCCTGTAGTGTGCAGGAAAGGTTCCTTTATGCCTTTCCTCTGATCGTACTAATTCAAAGGGTTCTGCTCTAGCCATGGGTAGATCATGCCACCCTAATACTGGTGACTCCCGTCTGGCCTCACCAGATTTGGTTTCCACTTCTGCAGCATCTGGCAGTAGAGCCTCCTGTTCAGCTCCCTCCATGTCAGGGTCTGCTGTTGCAGGATTAGGGATCCCTGGTCCATCCAGACCTACGGTCCCTGCGTCTGCATGCCTGGCTCCTGAAAATGTAACCATTGCTCGTTTTCCTTTGGGGGTGTCCCCCAGATGGGTGATGTCTTCCTTGCAGCTAGAAAGCCTTCTGCAAAACACACCTACTCTCTGAAATGGAAGGACTTATTCTCCATATAGTGTCCTTCCTGTTCAGTGGACCAGGGTTTTAAATAATTGATTAGCAGTTTTTTTCTTGGGATGATAATAATTGTACAGAAAGTATTTATATAGATTTTCTAGAAGTGCTGTGCTTGTTAAACACAGTGAGGCAAGAGCTACGCACTTTCACAAAGATTTAGGACTTTTATGAGCAAAACGCTAATCAATTTTTAGAGTTACATAAAACCCTGTGGACCCATTTATGTGTCCCTTTAATGCTATTCTGGTCCCTATCTCATCTTCATTACTTATCCATTAATCATATGGTGGAAAAACTAGAGATGTCCCATATGTTTTTAAAGGGTATTCTGCACATGCATCCCCCAGTTTGTAAACTAGTGCCACCTTGAGGCCTCAGTTTCATTTTAACTTTTACTCTATTTGACCTTCTACAACCTGTGAGATGAGTTTCATTTACTAGAAAGTGCGGTATAACCCAATGGAGGAGATTTTCTCGAAGATCTGCTGTAATGGTGAGTAACTGTCACAAAGCATTTGACAGGGTTACCCATGAGTCATGCTTTGTGACAGTGGGCTATGACTACTTATATCACACTTTTTTGTTTAATGGTATTCCCCTCAGTTTTGTTTCCTGGCTAAGAGCCCTCTATAGCTCGGTATCTGTAGTTCCCTTTATTCAAGGGTATATGGAGGAAGTTATTACCATTAAGGTAGGAGATAGGCAAGGTTGCCCCTGAGTCTGCTTCTTTACATTTTCACTCTGGACCTCTTGCTAAAAAGGATAAATTCAAATAAACGGATTCATGGTGTTACTCCTTTTATTGCGGGCAGAACCTCTTAAAATCACTGCTTATGTGGACAATGTCTGTCTGTATGTAACAGATGTCCTATCTGGGGCAAGTGGCCATGTAGGATTTGGCCTGGTTTTCTGAACCTTCTGGGGCAGCATTTAATAGGGATAAATGTGTGGGAATTTGTCTTGAAAACAACTCTCAGGCCTTAAATAGTGTGGCAGGTATCAGGATCTCTTCTGACCCGAATAAAATTCGGGGGGTTAAATTTGCATCAGGCAACATGGCACAGTTAAACTGGGCTGTCGGGATGGCTATATAGGTACAGAAGGGTAATCAATGGAAATCTTGGAGGATGTGACAGCAAGAGACTCAAGATTAAGTAGTGATACAGTCGATCTTAAACTGCTCTGCCTTACCCTGGACGGAGTTCTAACTCCTCTCACCAAAATTCTAAACCTATCCCTTTGACTTGGCCAGTTCCATTTGGTCTGGAAAGCTGCGGTGGCCCCCACTTCCAAAGATCTTGAGCGTATAGTTGGCGATCAGTTGACTGAATATCTGGATGCCTATAATATTCAATGCGCCCAACAGCATGGCTTTAGAAAGGGGCACAGCACCACCACCGCCCTTTTAGAATACACCGACTTTATACACAAGGTGTTGAATCATAGACACCTTGTGTGGTTTATATACATAGACCTCACATAGGCTTTCGATACAGTTAACCACTCTCTCTTACTTAGGTCCCTACCCTCTCTGGGTCTCTGTCATGAAGCCACAGGTTGGTTCACTAGTTACCTTGAAGACAGAACCCAAATAGTTAAAATCCATGATGTACTGTACTTTAGCATAGTCTCCCTGTAACCTCTGGAGTTCCCCAAGGCTCAATCATTGGCCCCTTCCAATTCAGCCTCTTTCTTACTCCTTTATGCAGATGATGCTGTGCTTTTCACCTCCCAACCAAATCCCCTACCTCTCTCAAATAGCTTACAACAGAGTTTTTCTGCTGTTGAAGCCTGGGTCTCCGAATATAAACTTGTCCTTAACTATAAAAAAACAAAGTGTTGCTTTTCACCAGCCCACACAATAAGTATAACAAGCATTTGTCAATGCCAAATGTTTGCTTGCTGGCATTGGCAGTAGTAGTGTAGAAGTTACAGAGCTGCGTAATAAGAATGGCAGTGAAGTACTGAACTGAAGCCAACCCCACCACCACTCTGCAGAGAGTGACAGGCATTGGGGTGTGCATTTGGGTCATCAGGCATAACGGCCTCGCCATTTCACCGCACCCCACCCTGCAGACACTGACAAGTGTCACGGTGTTCCTTGGGGTCTTTGGCCCTTATGCGCACCCCATTTCATTAGGAAATGCGGCGAGATGGGTGCGATATAGGAGAATGGGGTGAACTTTGGGGCTGAAGAGTGCAAGGCATACCTCGATGCCTCTCACTGGCTGCAGGGTGTGGAATGGTACGAGCATTACAGGCAAAAATCCCAAGTCACACCCCTGATGCCTGTCATTCTCTACAGGGTTGGGCGTTATGGTTGGAAACCCTAATACCTCAGGCATTCGTTGGTATTTTCACTCCAAATTTTCAACATGTTTTTTTTTGTGACCCCACCTCATGAACAGGGGGAATATCAGTTTGTTAGCCGAAAGCTGCTTATGCACAGCGAGTACGGCATTTAGCACCACAGGTGCAAAAACATTCTGAACAGGATGTAAAAAATGACAGCTGTACTGTTCATGGGGAGGTGTAAAAAATGGCAATGTTGCAAATCTACAGTAAAAATATTTAAAAAAATGGTGAAGTCATGAGCGTACATAGAAACTGTGCAACGCACACCCGTAATATAATTAGGTTGGGGATATTTTACAGCAGATTGTCAACTCAGGCATTTTGGTGCCTCCGATCATGAACAGTGTCACTGTGATTTTCTTTATCTGTGCCGAACAATGATTTCCCACAGCGACCATGCATCTCAGCGCTGAAAGTGTGAAAACACACTTCAGCCATGTTGTGAAAAATGACAGCTGTACTGTTCATAAGGAAGTGTGAAAAAATGCCACTGGTGAAATCTGGACTGAAAATATTACAAAGTCATGAACTTACGAGGGTGCGTGGAAACTGCGCATTGCTCACTCATAACACAGTCATTTTATGGACTTTTGTCACCAAATTTTCAACATAGCCATTTTAAGACCTCTGCTTATGAACAGTGTAACTGTGATTTTCTTAATCTGTCCTAAGCGTTGCTTTACTTTTCAACAGCACCATTATTAGCATGACATATCTTGAAACTTACATTTAAACATATGAAAAATAGCAGCTGTACTGTTCATAAGGAATGTAATAAAATGGCAATGTTGAAAATCTGGAGGAAAATATTGAATTGCAAACTTACGAGCGTGTATAGAACTGCGCAATGCACGCTCAGTAAACAATTCATTTAGGAATTTTTTCACCAAATTTTCAACATAGCCATTTTAACACCTGAGCTCATGAACAGTGTCACTGTGATTTTCTTAATTTGTCCATTACATTGATCTAGCACACCGACTAGAAAGCCATTGTGGCCAACACCATATGGGCAGAAACTGCGTTTTGGGTGACATGTGAAAAATGACAGCTGTACTGCTCATAAGAAGGTGTGATAAAATGGCAATGTTGAAAATCTGGAGTGAAAATATTGAAAATTCGCAACCTTACGGTGTGCGTGGGAACTGCGCAATGCACCCTAAATAAAACAGTCATTTTAGGAATTTTCACCAAATTTTCAACATAGCCATTTAAGACCTCTGCTCATGAACAGTGTCACTGTGATTTTCTTAATTTGTCCCAGACATTGATTTACAGACACCGACTCGCCATTCTGCGCCATATGGTGGAAACACATTTTGGTGAGATGTGAAAAATGACAGCTGTACTGCTCATAAGAAGGTGTGGTAAAATGGCAATGTTGAAAATCTAGAGTGAAAATATTGAAATTTCACGAACTTACGAGCCTGCGTAGGAACTGCATACGCACCCTCAGTAAAACAGTCATTTTTGGAATTTTGGCACCAAATTTTCCAACATGGGGTTTTGGACCCCTTCTCTGAATGATGTCACTGTCATGGTGGTATTCCAGGCCCGAAGGGTGATTCGCAGTCACTGCGTGAAATCACCGCCGGGCCAGGCTCTCATGACAGTGACATCATTCATAGAATCCCACTTCATTTTAGAAATTTCATAACTCCCAAAAATACCGAGATATGCAATAAAGTTGAAACCCCCTATGTAACCCATTATACAGCTTACCGGCATTTCCTCAGTTCGCGGTCGGCTGCAGAGTGCAGGCGTGTTCCCAGTCCACGAAGATCGTCGTGCGGTCGGAGTAAGTATGGGGTGAAGTGTGGGGGAAAACTGGGTCGCGGTGGTGCGGGTTGTGGAAAGGGGTTGGGAGGCCTTGGAACAGTTTTATTTTACAGGTCTAAAACAAAAAAGCGATCGTGGAGCGTTTGCCACGCTGGGGTGGGCTCCCAGCATGGCACAAGGACTTAGGAGGCGTTCAGCCGACGGGATTGGGCACCCGCCGGCAAAATTAAAAATCACAGACCCTTTGCCACGCTGGGGTGGGCTTCCAGCGTGGCACAAGGACTAGGCGTTCAGCCCGGAGTTGGGCACCCTGCGGACAAAGGACTACAGTGCTTGCCACGCTGGGGTGGGCTCCCAGCGTGGCACCTACTGGGGGGTGGGGGCGCAGGCTCAGCCGGCGGGATTGGGCACCACGTCGGCTATACAGCACGGGGGCGCGCAAGTCTGTCTGTAGCGTGGGGGGGAGCTGCGTGAGCAGCCGGCGTATCTTATCAGTGCTCACTCAAGCGTGAGCTCCCCTTTCAACTATGTGCTTACTGCATTTTGGAGGCGTGTCACAGACAGCTCCAAAATGCATTGGCTTAAAGGGGCCGCGCCTGCCAGCCCACTGACTGAATTGGAGGAGGAGGTGACACACCTCCGAAATCTCCGATGAAGGCACTATGTTTCTTGCACATGCGTGCAAGCAAACATAAAAAGGTACTTTTACACATCTTAAACCACCTCAGCGCTCCCCTTGAGCAGGTCTACAGCTTTACAGGTGCGAAATTGCCCAACCATCCTTAGTTTTAAAGGAGCTTTGAAGTCCCACCTTTTTGGCATAGCTTTTAATGATTTATATTAGTTTTAATTTTATTGTATTTATCGTTTGAAATGTACAGGCGCTTTGGTTTTAAGAAAAGCGCCTTTTAAAAATAAAGTTGAATTGAATTGAATTTAAATATCTTGGTGTCACCCTCGATAGCCGCCTCTCCTACCAAGAGCATATCAATTCCATATCCCAGAATGTCTGCATTAGACTTGGACTTCTTTATAGGTACAAGCTTTTCATGACCCCAGAGGCGCTCCAGTTAGCTGTCATGAGCACGATGCTTTCCATTATTGATTTTGGGCTTATTATCTATGGGGCTGCTGCCAACTCCTCTCTTAGGAGACTAAATGTTGCCCTAAATAAGGCGTGCCACCTCGTCACTGGTGCCCACCGCTACACACACACCTGCGACCTCTATACAGCCACAAAACTGGCTGAACCTTCATGGTA
This sequence comes from Neoceratodus forsteri, assembly GCA_016271365.2. Classification (NCBI taxonomy): domain Eukaryota; kingdom Metazoa; phylum Chordata; order Ceratodontiformes; family Ceratodontidae; genus Neoceratodus; species Neoceratodus forsteri. Next base: position 42,928,709 of record JADMNL010000027.1, read on the forward strand.
GAGTCTATTATCAAACCTGCCTGCTTGCTAAAAAGATTAGTCTTGGACTAGCCCCCCTCTCGCTTTTACCACTTCTCCATAGGTCCACAAACCAACACCAGACCAGAAGCACCTCCAATCCTGTATTCCTAGTCCCCTTCTATTGCACTGCCCATGCCCAGCGAACATTTTTGTACAGGGCTCTCAGCTGGCTGAACAACCTCACACCTGACTTTCTTGTGTTCTCCAGGTTGGGACCTTTCAAAACCAAACTAAGACTGCACTCTCTGAAACAGAGCAGTTGTGATTGCCCCCACCAAGTTTCCTGACTCTCTCCTACCTACCCTAACTCCTAGCTCCCTTCCCACTCCATCTCCTCCCCTACTCCTACCCCCTCCTTCCCTGCCTACTCCCTTCCTGTCCTTTCTCCTCCTCCTACTCTTCCCCACAGCTGATGTCCCCCTCCCACCCCTTCAACTCCAGTTTCTCCCCCTATGGGTTCGTACTGTAGCTCAAAGTTTCTCCCTAACCGTAATAAGGCCCCTCCTTCTGACCTCCCTTCCTTCTCTACTGCCTACCCTCTCACACCCACAGTTCCTTTCTCTCACATTTTTTACCCCCTCTTCTCTGCCACTGATAGTCCTCCTTTCTTTTTTTTTGTTTCTTGCTTCTTGTTAAACTTCCCTTACTCTCTACATGGTTCTCCCTCTTTACCCGCCTACTGTTCCCCTCCGCACCATATTTGTGGTTGCTACAACACAGGACCACTCCATGACAATGCCTCTCTTGGGCTGCTCTAACTACCCTCACTCCCCCTTTAATGGTCTACTCACCTTCCCCTTCCCTTCTCCTGGCTTTTAACCTTTATACACTGACAAGGTCTTCCCATGGCCGCTTATTTCATTGTATGTCAGTATGGTACCAGTGCAATCTGCTGAATCCTTAGCAACTTGTACATTTATTTGTGCCATGTAATTTGTTGGAATCTGTAGCACTTAATTTGTATTCTTCTTGTCCCCATTGCTGAACTCTATTACCAATTCACATTTGTTTACTGAACCCTGACAATGTCCTTGTTTGTCCCTCATGTTATGGCATGGAGCCTTTGCAAATGAGTCCAGGCTCAAAGGTTGAAATTCCAAGGTTCCAATAAATAAATAAATAATAAAAGAGACTGAACTTCAGGAAGTTTTTCTTAAACTGAATACAAGCTGTTTTCTTTTTCCTAGTAATGAAAGTAAAGCAGATTTCATTTGTGGAGCGAGTGTACTGCCTAAAGTGCATAGTCAGTATTTCAGTATTAATGATTTATTCGCTCAACCGTAGTCCATTTCAAATCCAATAAAAACATTTCAGTCGGGAGGGGGCGTGGCTTAGCCTTCAACCAAGATGGCAGCATAATTTCTCTGCTCCCTAACTGTGGGGTTACATCCTACGACATCCTGCACTAGGGGATTTACTGTCACTCCTAAAATTAAGCACAAGTGTCAGAAGAGGGACTTGCCTGCTACACCATGAATTCCTCATTTTCTTCTTACCTGAGCAACATAGAGCTTCTGGAGCTCTCCCCTAGGCCTGTGGCCTGCAGAATGGCATCTTCCTCTCCAGCCTCAATGGACTCTGCAAAAATGGAACTAATGTTTAATCAACTGATGGCACAGATGACCCAAATGACTCTGGCTCTAAACAATAACACTCAAACACTACAGGCTGTAGAAACACAGCTGTGTCATACTGAGAGGCACCTTAAGGCTCATGACTTAGCCCTGCAAGACCTTACTGCTACCACCTGGGAACAGGCCTGCCTTATTCACCACCTCCAGAACAAGGTATAGTAGATGACCTTGAAAATCACAGCTGCCTCAATCATTTGTGGTTTCTCTGCTTCCCAGAGGGAGCTGAGCAGCGTGATGCAATCTGTTTTCTCCAGGATGCACTGCCGCAGATGTTGGGTCTTCGTACAGCAACTGTCCTGCACATCAAGCGGGCTCATCACATGCTAGCACCACCGCTAAACAAGGGGAGTGCCTGTGCCCTATTCTAGCTCGCGTCTTTGATTTTCGACAAAAAGAGATGGTTGCAGCGGTGGCCAGGGACAAAGGATCAGTTAAATGGAACAGCAACACTATTCAGGTGTATCAGGACTACTCAAGAGAGCTAAATGAAAGCTACAAAGAGTACACAGTCTGCCGAAAAATTCTCCATGCCCGTCACGTTACTTTCTCCCTCCAGTACCTGGCAGCCATACAAGTGATGATTAATGGGGCTCTTGTCTTCTTTTCTACCAATGGCAGTCTCCTGGATTACCTTCACAAGGAGTTCCCCAAAGACTTTCAGAACCCAGCACTCTTTCAACCTCCTTGGGGTCCCTCTGACACCCTGAGCCACATGGACGAGTCATCCAGCTCCCCGATGCATTCTCCTAAGGCCCAGATCTACAGATTTAAAGCTCCCCTTCCTCACTGGAGCAAATGGCGCCACTTGCCACAGTGCCATGAGAGGAGACGCGCCTGATCATCAGACAAATGGGAGACACGCTGTCTGTACCGGAGGAAGAAACCCTGCAACAGTTCCACTCCCCCAACAAGTTTACTCCTTTAGTGACCCTGCCGGAAGATTCCCCACAGGAGGAAGATCAACTCAGACCTCTCTGTACCTGCGGATTCACCCAAATCCTGGGCTGCGGTTGTGGCAGCAAGCACTCAGTGTGCCTCATCCGGAAATCAGGCGCCGTCCCCTCTTAGTTTGTCCCAGTAGCTGGTGCAAGACAGGGAAGCATCGGGGCGCTCCCCTCCACTTCCAACCACTGAAGCACCACCTTGAACAGCTCCCGAAGTAAATGGCTTACTTTGCTCTGCTTTCTTCCTAGACTGGTTGCGGACTTTGGTCTGGGGTCCTTCTCTAATGCCAGGACCGCTTCCCTGTCTGCTCTGAGCTGGGAGCTAAGGACTGGATACTCAACCAAGCGATGCCCCAGCAGGAACTATTGATCACAGCACATCATGCGCATGCGGGCACTAAAGACTTTTATTATTAATAATACTCTTTGATGCAATTATGTATAAGGGGACCCCCTTGGGGCTCCTTCTCTTTTTTCTGGGGGTCTCTGTTTCTTTTCTTGTCATGCTATTTAAACTATGGGCTATAGTTGAACTTTGTTGGTCCCTCTACATAGCTGTCAATATGTGCTGGGCCTTACTTGCATTCATATTTTAAGAGGCAGAGCGCTCTAACCTGGCTCTTGTCCCTATTCTCATGAGCGCTACTTCCCTCATCCCACTCAATGCACTTAGGAACCCCTGGGACTCAACTTCTAAATACCCCTTTTAAGGCCTGAACTGGGGACTGGGCAGGAACTTGACTGTTGCCCAACTCCCCCCCCCCACGTACTTCCTCCTAGGCTCTGGCATCGGGGTCATAATATGAGCCTTGCTACAGCCAAGGCAGTTTCTCTCCTTCCCCCATATATCAGTATGCTACTGGTGACTTCAGTCCACTATTATAGTGCCTGATTTTCCCACCCCCACTATGGTTTAGGTGGGGTTGGGAACTGCTCCCTTATTCATTCCCCATTGTCTTGTATCCCACAGGGGGAAGGAGTGGTACAGACCTATCCGATGAATGCTAGGCAATGACCTGTCTGCTCTCCTCTAGTACCCATCCCATGAGAGGGAGGTGGATGGCCTTGGCAGCTAGTCTGCCGGCATGACCGCCCCCCTCTGACTATAGAGTCGCTTAAGTTCTTTATAGTTTTTGTACATCATTGGTTGTTCTTCTGGGCCGTTAGCCTATAGTTTTTATATTTATTGTGAAGACTGGGCACCTACTAATTTTGCTTATGTTTTAAGTGAGGCGTGGCTTGTCTATGCTGGGTGGTCGGATGACATCCGGGATTCCTTGTGGGAATGGGCAGCTGGCCCCTCAACCTCTACCCTTGAACATTCCATAAATATGTTCTGCACTTCCTATCGCCGTTTTTTTTTTTCCCCAATTGTTTAGCCAGGTAAGACACAGTAAACGGAAAGCTTGTTTACAGGTGCAACCTGGGCGCACAGAGAAGTAAAGTGACTTGCTCAGGGTCACACAGTATGCAAGTGAGGGCTGTGGGATTCAAACCCAGGTCTCCAGATTTGCAGCTTAGAGCCTTAAACCACTGCGCTATACTGCCTCCCTGATCCTTTGGGGTGATGGCTGACCTTCATGCTTACACCTGGAACGCACGGGGCTTAAATACCCCGGTAAAGCATAAACAGGTGTTGTCTCATTTGAAGAGGCTGAGGGCCACATTGGCCTTCCTGCAAGAAACCAAGCTTACAAAACAGGACCACGCTAAGCTGGCTAGAGACTGGGTGGGGTAGGTTTTCTCTTCATCCTCCTCCTCAAAAAAGAGAGGGGTTGCTGTACTCCTCCATAAGTCGCTCACCTGGACCCCCGTGCAAGTCCGGACAGACTCTCATGGCAGATGGGTGCTAGCATTGATGAAAACCCTGAATGGCCCCCTGCTCTTAGGCTGTATCGACGCCCCAAACGAGGATGACCCTTCCTTCTTCCATGCACTGGCTCAGGAGCTCACCTCCCTTGCCTCTAACTCCACACTCACCATCTTAGATGGAGATTTTAATCTGGTTTTGGTGCCCCAGATGGATCGCAGTGCCCCTGCCTTAGTGCAGCATCCCAGTGGCCGCCAGGCCTTGCAGCATTTGATGGCGGAAGCCGGCCTAACTGACATTTGGAGGACCTTTCACCCACGAGAGAAGGCTTATTCCTTTACTTCCTCAGTGCATGGATCACATAGCCGGCTGGACTTCTGGTTGGTATCCGCGGATGTCTGTCAGGTGGCAGTTGACTCTGTGATCCTACCCAAGGTGATGTTGGACCATGCTCCAGTGCACTTACAAATTCTTTGGTGCTTACCATCTTCTAAATCAGTCACTTGGAAACTAGACCACCTTCTCCTCAAAGACCCTGAGTTTGTACAGTGGATCATTTCTGAAACTGCCTCTTTTTTGACAGATAACCCCTCCAGGACACTTCCCCAGGCGTCACATGGGAGGCCTTCAAAGCCACCCTATGCGGGGCTCTAACGGGTTTAGCTTCTAGGCGCCGGAAAAAAAAGCGTGAGCATGTATTGGTCTCCTTGAAAACAAAGCTCAAAATTCTGGAGATCCAGGCCAAGCAGACCCCTTACTTGCCGCCAGACTTCTCACCGAATAAGGAAATGCTCTCAATCCATATGGAAATCAATGACCTGCTAACTCGCAAGGCTGAAATTGCAATATTGAGACTGCAGCATCACTACTGGGAGGGTGGCGAGAAAGCTGGCAAATTGCTGGCCTACTGACTGCGTATGCAGCAGGCGGAACGCTGTATCACTGGTCTCCAAGACCCGACCAGCCTAACATGTACAAACCCGCAGCTTATAAACGCTATCATGAAGCAGTTTTACTCAGAACTGTACTCCTCCACCAGAATCCAGCAGGCTGATACAGCGGACCCCTTTCTTGCACCTCTCCACCTTCCTACCCTCCCTCCATCTCAGGCTGCAGAACTTGATCTACCTATTACCCCAGCTGAGGTTGCAGCGGCTATTAAGGCCCTAAACCCAGGTAAGACTCCCGGAGGGGACAGCTTCCCGGTCAAACTCTGGCAGATTCTTGCCCCTCAAATCCTCCTCTCCTTTCCCAGGTCTATAATGAGGCCCTGAGCTTGGGTACTTTTCCTCCTATTTTCCGAGAAGTTGTCATTACTGTGTTCCCCCAAAGAAGGCAAAGAGCCTACTCTCCCCTCCAGCTATTGCCCAATTTCTTTAATCAATACAGACAGTAAAATCTTTGCCAAGATTCTTGCCACTAGGCTCAGTCCCTTCCTTCCTTCCCTCCCTTATCCATCCATCACATGTAGGCTTTGTGCCAGGGTGCCTCAGTCGGGATCACATCAGGTCACTGGTTAATATTATTCACCAGACTAAGACTTCCCTCACCCCAGCCGCAGCAATTGTGGTCAATTTTGAAAAAGCTTTTGACTCCCTAGAATGGGATTACCTGGAGAAAGTTCTGCACAGTTTTGGCTTTGGAGCCCCTTTCGGAAATAGGTAATGGCGCTCTATCAACAACCTACGGCCAGAATTCGGACCAATGCAGTGCCCTCCTCTCCCTTCCAACTTGGTAGAGGTACCCGTCAAGGCTGCCCCTTATCTCCTTTCCTGTTCATCTTAGCGGTTGAGCCATTAGCAGCCGCTATTAGACAACACCCAGGTATCCATGAAGCCGCTATTGGGAAACAGGCATATGTCACGTTCATGTATGCAGACGACCTCTTAGTCCAAGTAGAAGATATTAAAGTAGTCCTCCCTGCCCTCCTTCACCTCCTTGCTGACTTTGCGAAAGTGTCTGGTCTGAGGATGAACAAATCTAAAACAGAACTGCTCCCTCTCAACTCATAACGTAATCGGAACAATGTTTCTCCCTTGGGGCTTAAGTGGTTCTTGACTTCCCTGGTCTAGTTTGGCATCCATATCTCCTCAGACCTCTCTAAAATTTGGGATCTCAATATGAATCCATTAATTGCTGACCTTAGAATATAACTAGACAGGTGGAAAGTGCTTCACCTTACCCTAGCCAGTAAAATTGCAGCTCTTAAAATGATCTCTGCTCCCAGACTTCTCTACCCCCTCTCTCACATCCCCTTGGCCCCCCCCATTGTAAAATGGTTCCGCACCATAAACAGTCTTGTAGGGAACTTCCTTTGGGACTCAAAAAAATAAAAACCTCACTACAGCAGGGGCAAATTACAATCCCACCGGAGGGCCGGGGGATGTGGTCTCCCATGGTTTGAGGGATACGCATGGGCATATTCTATAGCACAATCCTTAAAATGGTTTGTAACCCTCTCTTCCAAATCTCCGCTATGGCTTTATATGGAAAATTCCACTGCATGAGTAAACACCCTCCCTCTGTTAATATATAACCCTTTACCCAAATCTTTACGGACCCACTCCACTATAGCACCAGCAGTTCAGAGTTGGAATAAAGTACATACTAGGATTAAAGCCAATCCTACACCTCATCCTTATACTCCTATTTTCAACAATAAGTATATAATGGTAGCTCGTAAGTCCATCAGTTGGCCTCATTGGGAGTGCACAGGTATTAATATCTTAGCCGATGCCATGGATGAGAGCGGGCTGGAGTTGCAGTCCTGTCAGCATCTTGCTGAGACAAGAGGTCTGGACAGAAGTGACTTCTGGAGGTACCTGCAACTACGTAGCTCCCTGGCTGAATTCCTTAAATCAAGCCTAGCTAATTAGGTCACCTCTCAGAAACTAACCACCTGGTTCAAGCTCCTCAAGGGCCAAGCTAGTAAAGTTTATGCTGTTATCAAAGAGACCATTCCCTCGCAATCAGGAGAATCTAAGCTGAAGTGGGAGAGGACGCTGAAGCTAAAGCTAGATGACACTCAGTGGGCCCTATGTTGGAAACTGGCGCACTCGAACTACCCAGATGCACACAGCAGACTTATCCAGAACAAACTGCTGCACCACTGGTATAGGGCACCAGAGGTACTGCATAAAGCTAAGCTTCTGGATAATAATCTATGTTTGCGGTGCCACACCCAAACTGGAGACCTATAGCATATTATTTGGCACTGTTCTTTGTTGGCCCCCTTTTGGCAAGCAGTTCATTAGCTAACTACTCAACCCCTAAACTCTGAGATTCAGCTAGATCCTCGGGTATGGCTCCTGGGTCTACCTCCACAGGAATCCACCTTAAGGCTCAGCAACCCCGCTGGCTAGCCCTGCCTGGTATCTCAGCCAAGGGCCTTATCCTATGTCGGTGGAGGTCAACAGAAGTCCCCTCTATTCCAGAACTTCAGCATGTTCTCACACAGCTGGCTTCACTTGACCGCATGTCTCACACCACAGCTAACACATTGGCAGCATACACCGAATGCTGGGCCCGCTTTCTCACCTATTTAAAACTTAGGATGGGGATAGGATGAATATGATATGTGGTCACTGTTATGGCTCTTCTCCTTTTGTATTCCCACTGATGGTCCCGGACATAAGCTCAGTTTAGTCAGCCAAGCAATGAGAATGTATTATACATAGCTTTCAGTCCCTTAAGGATATCATGTTGGTACCATGCAGATGTCCAGTCTTGTTTTCTCATTGGATTTTGCATCATTGCTGGGCAGAGAGTATAGAGGAATTTCCCGTATCATCTTCTTCTTTAGTCCTTCACAATATTCTTTATACATGTATGCTGTATATCAGGAAGCTCTGGACATATTGCAGTGATCCTTCTTTGCTAATGATGTAGGTTTACTTCTGATTTGTTTTTGATGTATGTATGTATGCAAAACCAGGAAATCTAATAAAAACTATTACCTGAAAAAACAAACAAAAAAAAAAACATTTCTATCAATAAAAAAGAGGGGAAAGAGTAATATATATAGTGGCACGGTAGTGCCACTATAGTTATGGTTGAGTACCCCATTTAAGGTTAAACTCTGAAAGTTGGCAGCTTAATAACTTTGCCACCATATGACGGATTTGCCTGAAATTTGGCATGCACGGAGCAGTACCATAGTTCTCTGGGATCACTGGTTTTGTAACAGTTGGATATAGGTTGAGCTACATAGCACTGTAGAATGTAGTAGTATGCATTTTTGCGCATTCTTTGCTCACTTACTGCATCGCCATACGGTCTGCGACGTGTTGAACCCTCTTGGAAACATGCAGTCAGGGTCCCGATGTGCCTTTTGAAGATTTCGTGAAAAAATAAACGGTTCAAAAGTTATTCAAAAAACAAGTTTCCCATTATAGTCAATGGGAAAAGTTAACAAAAAGGTCGACAATGTCACAAATGACCCCTGTAGTGTCACAAATCCACCATCTTGTTTTCAGTTGGTGGTCACAGAAATGCTTGGCATTTATATTTGGGACCCTCTAGGGACACAATTCTTGCTGTGTTCACCTAGTCGAGTCCTGAGGATGCTAGCCATGTCTTTTTTGGGGGGGTTAAACACCCCAGAAATAGGTTTTGAAATTTTATAAACAGTAGTATCACATTTGACACTTTCATGATTTTTTCGAAAGTGTCGCAAATCACTATTAACTACTTTGCATTAATTATGCCCAAAATAAATGAAAATCTTTACACCTCTGCTAAAAGAACGGTTTGGTCTTTTGACTGACATTTGGAGGGAAGAAAGCCAACATCCCACATATGTGCCTTTTGCTTGTTTGGTGAGAAAATGTTAGAGGGCTGCAAAGTGACGGCACTCCGAAGTTCACTGTTTTTCCCATAGGCTAACACTATGTTGTCTGCCACGCCTTTCAGGGCCCGTATCTCGAAAACGCTTCGAGATACGGACTTTTCATCAGAAAAATGCTTAGCCCCCCCCACTAAGGGGGCTAAGTGCAAAACTAGCCAGGAAAGTCATAAATAATATGAAATTTAGTTTTTCTATGTGGTACGGTTCCTGAGATATAAGCAATCAAGTATTCCAAGTGTTCCTTTTCTGCTCTGAGGGCCATTATTATGCATACATTCTTTGTATACACTGTGCTTCTGAATGCACCTTTTGGGGAAAAAAGTGTGTGTGTTTGTGTTACTGTTACAGTTAGCGTTTCTGCTTGCATTTCCATAACCGTTTGCGTTAACATTTCCATTTACGTCACCGTGTGCATTACTCTTTGTGTTTGCGCTTGCGTTTGCGTTACTGTTACCATTTGCATTTCCATTACTGTTTTTGTTTGTGTTTCCTTTTGTGTCACCATGTACATTTGCATTTGCGTACGTGCTTCCGTTTGCATTTCTCTTTCCTTTGGCATCATCGTTGGTGTTACCGTAAGCGTTTGCATTTCCAGTTGCGTTACCGTGACCATGTGTGTTACCATTAGCATTTGTGTATGGCTTCCATTTGTGTTTCCATTTGTGCTACTCCTCCCTTTGGTGTCATCGTTGCTGTTACCGTAACCATTTGCATTTCAAATTGCATTACCGTTACTGTTTGCGTGTTCGTCACCATTTTCCTTTCTGTTGGCCTTAACGTTTGTGTTTTCGGTAGCATTTCCATTGTCGATTGCACTACTGTTCCCTTCTGCATCACTGTTACCTTTAACATTTGCATTTCTGTTTGCATTTCTCTTACCGTTTGCATTTCCGTTACCGTTTGTGTTTCCGTTGTCGTTGGCATTTCCGTTACTGTTTTTGTTAATGTTTGCATTTCTTTTGCCATTAGTGTTTGCGTTACCATTTCTGTTTTCATTAACGTTTGCGTTTCTCTTACTATTTGCATTACCATTTACGTTTGCGTCACCATGTGCATTACCGTTTCCGCTTGCGTTACCGTTACTACATTCCATTCACTATTTATAGTGCACATTCTCAAAAAGAAGGGACATTCATGGCAAAAAACTCTGTTTAATTCATCAGTTAAGGTTGTTCCACAGCAACAAAAGTGAGGAAATTCAGTGTTAGGGTTGAAAACCCTAACTGAGCATCCCCCCCACCACAACCACACACACACACACACACACACACACACACACACACATATACATGCAAGTGGGGGAAGGACCAAGGCAACATAACCAATCATACACAACCAGCAGGAGGTGTATATCTGTGTTACCGTAGCAAGTAGGTAAGAAATCTAACTTCAGCTGGCAGTAGCGAAAACAGTGTACCTCACTTCATTTTCGAGATATGGGTGGTGAAATGGCATCATGGGCATCCCAATGTTAGTCTATAGCAAATTGCTCAATTTTGGAACAGTGTAAGTTTGTCATGCTTAAGTATTTCAGAATGAAAGCTGGAAAAGGCAGATCTGTGAGATTAGGGCTTGCCACCCTGCAAATTTCAGCCCCAAAGGAGCCAACCGTTTGGTTGCAGGATGATGGCAAAGATGTGCAGTCATGAGGAGCATACTGTCGCAAAATACTTCCAGAGACATGATAGTGTAGCAAATGGAAGAGACGAAAGTGTTGCATTTGCAAAAGCATATAAAATAGTGTCGCCAAATACTATCGCAAATGGAAGACACAACAGTGTCGCATTTGCAAAAGCATGGAAAATGGTGTCACAAAATACTGTTGCAAAGACAGAAGTGTCGCAAATTCATATCACAACACTGTGAAAGTAGCGAAAGTGATTTTCGAAAGTATATCAGGGAATGTGCAGAATCCTGTTTTGGATTTTTTGTGAACCCGAAAATACCATAGGTGTTGTGTGTGTTATGTGTTGGTGGCAGCGTGTGGCCCAAGATGCCCAGTTGTGCGTAGTGATATGTGTTTTGCTGTGCGTGGAGTGTCCGGGATCAGAGTTAGCAGTGACAACCCCATGTGAGAGCCCGACAGGAGCATGGGTGTGTGGTTTTGTGGTTTACATAGTTGTATGTTCATTCTGTGACCTGCTGCTGGTTGTGTGTGATTGGTCGTGTTGCCTTGGTCCTTCCCCTACTTGCATGTATGTGTGTGGTGGGGTGGGGGAGGGATGCTCAGTGAGGTTTTCAACCCCCTCCGAATTTCCTCGCTTTTGTCGCTGTGGAACAACCCTAACTGATGCATTAAACAGAGTTTTTTGCCATGAATATGTATTATGTATATCATGAGATGCTTAAATAGGAAAAATGTATATGACTTAAAATACAATGAATCAATGAAAAGCGGTCAACCCTTACCTTTTATAACTAATGTACTTTTTTGTTTCCCTTTGGTTAATGAAAAGATGTTTTACCTGATTTTAGTAGGTAGGATGTGTGGAGCAGCACTTTGCCTGGAAACTGACATAGCTAGCCTAGCACTGTTCATCCCACTGCATCAACATTTGACTTCACTGACTGTGACATCATAGCTGCTCAGGAAGAGCTGCTCAGTATCTGCCAGGTCAAGTCACCTGCATTGTTACAGTCAGTGAGGTCACAGTGCTGACGGCGTAGTGGGAGGAATAAAACTAGAAATGTCAGCTGCCAGGTAGAATGCTAGTCTTTATATCCAGCATAATACCATCACATAGAAAACTTCCTAAAGAAAAAGAAAAAAGAAAATACTTCCGAAATAAAAAGTTAAAAGTGACTACTTATTAAAATTTGTAGCATTCTACTGTCTGCTGCTTTTGGTTCTGCTAGCTCTTTAATTTAAACTGGAGTCCAGAGTGTTCTGTTTGAGAGTGTTCTAAGACGCCATCTTATTTGCTACCCTGTCAAACGTTGTTGACTTTAGTGGTGGAATCAAACTGTCCATTGTCTAAATACAGGTAAGTTGGACTGCAACACACGATATAGGCAGCGTAGGTGATCACATGCTTCCAACCGGGCCCCTCCCAGAGGAGTTGTGGCGGAGGCATTCTCTAATCTAGGGGAAGTGGGTGGGTCTTTCTGGGGAGAAAAGGTGAAAGGCTGGCCCAGTAGTTCAGATCCTGGCCTCCATCCCTTCCCCCATGTCACATGGCCTCAGACAGCCCTGCCACCCCCCACCCAAGCCACTGTAATGCCAAACAGACTATTTCTAAGTACTTATGAAGACAATAAAAAAATGGTTGACTTAATAAAAAAAGGACAAAGCCTATCAGAATGTATGGGCACGAAAAGGAAAACAGGAGGCCATCTAAATGCATACAGACTGTTTTCTATCACCTTTTAGGAAAACTCAAGGAAGTGGAGTACAGAACAAAGAATGTGTGTGTGTGTGTGTGTGTGTGTGTCCCAAGTAACATATGATCCATGGGAATATGCACTTACAAGTCATGGCTGTGCACTAGGGCATGTGTTCTGGTGAAAAAAAATATGTTGTGTTCTGGTTGGTGCAACCTGTGGTGTGGTGTGGTGGTCCCCCCCCCATAGCAACAATATATAAGTACTCTGACTGTCAGCTGTTGTACCCCCTCCCACCCCTGCAGCCAATATCTGTAGTGCAAAGCTACCACCAAGGCAACAGTGCATTGTATTACATATAAGGCCCTGTCCACACTATGCCTCTGTAACGTTACAGAGGGCTCAAACCATTACTGCAACAGTTTGCGTTTACATCTGTAACGTTACAGAAGGCGTTTTCGTAACCGTTGTTGAAACCACTTATGAGGTGGTTTGAACAACGGTTATGCCCCTGTAACGTTACCAGCCATAGTGTGGACGCGTGAGCGTGTAGCTCCAGTATTCCCCCAGTGCAGCACAAACTGCATTGTGGGATAGGGTGCAGCTGTAAAGTTACAGGGCACCCACAATGTGGACGGGCTGTAACGGTTCCAAACCGTTATCGAGACTGTTTGCTGGCAGTGTGGACACACTGTAACGGTTCCGGTCTGTGACGGTTTGGAACCATTATAGACTGTAAGTGATGTAGTGTGGACAGGGCCTAAGACAAGGCCTCTGTGAGGTGGCTTACTACCAGCTCATATCATGCATTCCTTTAGCTACCAGTTGTATAGATCTTAACCGCTCATTAGGTAAATATGTCGATAGCTCTGCCCTGTTTTAGCTACCAAATGTATAGGCATTAACCCGTGCTCCTTGTACTTATACTCTCTATGATTGCCCACCCACATTTATTCTATGTATGTACTGTATGAATGTCTACGTTTTATTCTGACGTAGAGCCTTTGGAAACGAGTCTATGACTCAAAGGGTTGTAATTCTGATTTCCTAAATAAATAAAATAAATAAATAAAACAGTATGTGCATTTTTGGTGTAGGTGCCCTGGCTATTAACTTTTGTGCCCCCATAACTAATACAAGCTGGAGAGAACAGAGATGGGGGAAGGGGAGTGTGTGTATTTGTGGTTGTATCTCCCCTCTGCCCTGTTAACGAAGAAGTGTTACGTGGAGCTACCCCTGGCCCAAAGCAACAATATCTGCACTTTTTATATAGGTGCCCTGGTTGCTAGCTTGTGTTCCCCCATAACCAATAGAAGCTGGAGCCCTGAGTGAGTGACAGAGGGAGGGAGTGTGTGTGTGTGTGTGTGTGTGTGTGTAGGGGATTTACCTCAAATTCCTGAGTGTTATCAGGAGATGTTCCTGGTTGTGCGGGGGATGCTGATGTATGGAGGACCATCGTTAATGGGGGTCAGGCCCATTTTCCATATTTGCTCCCCACCCCTGGACATCGGCATGCAGTGGGCTCAAGCAGAGGTGCACGTGATGGTGTGCAGACTGTGAGCCTGGTTAAAGTCCACCCACCCACTCACCCTGCCACGTGCAGTACGACCTGTAGTCGCCCAGGTGGTGGCAGCAGCCCTCCCTCCCCAGAAGAGGTGAGCATCCTCTGAGATGCCCAGTCCTACTCCTCCCCCCCCCAATGGCCCTCTGACATCCTCAGCTCAATTCTGAACCTTGGTCACCGGCACTGCAAGTGGCAGCCTTTCTACTGTGCTGGCAGGCATGCTTTTAATTTGCATTTTTTTACAGCATGGTTAAAGTTAATTCTGCATATATTATGGTTCTGCAGTTCTCCAATGTGCAAAACAGCAGCATGGTTCACCAGATCCAGAGTTGTTTTGAGTTTGCACCTGAAGGAGAGCCTGGGATTGTGTTTATCCCACTCTCCTGGCACAGATAGTCATAAGAGACAGATGGTAGGACCCATGATTTTCCATGAAAAAAGTAAAGGGGACAGCAGGGCTGCAGCATCCCAGAGCAATTGCTGTTTCTGTTTTTTTATGGATGGTGGGGAAACAAGTCTTCCAAAGCCTTCTATCCATTCCTGAGGCAGCCTGACTCTCTGTGTGCAGTTGCTGTCTGCGGTATTAAGAGAGTTCAAGGGAGACAGACTCAGTGCAGCTTCAGACAGGGACAGAGATATGAAGAGTATTCAGACATGCAACTTGGGGGAGACGGACAGTGCAGCTGCAGACAGGGACAGAGATATGAAGGGAGTATTCAGACATGCAGCTCTGGGGAGATCGACTCCATGCATGCAGACAGGAAAAGGGATGTGAAGGGAGCAGTCAGACTTGCAGCGTCATGCAGGGGCAACAAAATCTTTAAAAGAATTTGCGATGCAGTACATTAGGCCCCAGAAGGGACCACAAATGCCCCAAAATGCACTATTTAACACCTAGATTTCCTGTAGTGGGATGCTTCCCATACAGTAGTGTATGTAGGTGAACCATTGTGAACCATTGTGCTCCTTTCTCTAAATTCCTGGATCTGCCCCTGGACATGTCTGTTCTATACACAGGCACATCAGAAAAAAAGGCAGCTGGCTAAACAGACAGTTGATTCATAGTCCTCTAAAGTGGAGGAAAAGAAAATGACACCTCTTGAGTCATTTTCGTCCCAGTACATTTTTAAATTAAAGCAATCCATCAGTTGCTAGTAATGTTCAGTTCACTGGAGACCGTAAACAAATGCCTGGGGCCAGAGCAAACTGCCAAAATGTCCGAGCGTGGAAGGCAGTCAGTAGAAGAACAAATACTCTGCTCTTTCTACCTGGTGCGTACAAAACAAACAACTGCAAAAAACAAAGGGATTCCCCCTGAGGAAAAGGTTCACACATGAAGCACCAGGGTAAATGCTGACTGTGTTTGGAGTGTATTTTGCCACGTAATAAATTTACAGTAGTTGTAATGTAACGGTCCTGGGGTGCTTTCTACCTTTGTTGTTTTTGTCGGAGTCTGGAAGGCCTGATAAGATGAATTAAAGAAATGACTACGGGGGAAAGACCTACAAACATAAGCCCCACTTACACATTACCCATTTCACTGGTGGTGAGGATGGTCTGGAGAGCCACACCAGTGTAAAAACTGCGTAGCCGTCAAACCGCTGTGGCTCTTATCCTCTCCTAGACAGAGCAGTTGAGCTGGTGTAGGTGGTTGATTAGAGTTAGAGGAGGAACTGCTCCCTATCTATCTATCTAGCTATCAATCTGTCTAGCTATCTATCTAGCTATCTATCTGTCTAGCTATCTATCTAGCTATCAATCTGTCCAGCTATCTATCTAGCTATCTGTCTGTCTAGCTATCTATCTGTCTGCTTGTCTGCCTGTCTAGCTATGTATCTATCTCCTATCTGTCTGTCTGTCTGCCTGCCTGTCTGTCTCTGCTTGTCTGTATTGATTGGGGATGTGACATAGCCTCACTCAAGATATAATTTTTATCTTCCTGAGAGGGTATTGATCTGTTAATATCTCATGAGCGGTGAAGTCTCACCTGAGATAGCAATAGACCAATACTCTCAAATTAAGTTACAATGCTATCTTAAGTCAGACCATGTCATATTCATCTCATGCAACAGGTATTTAGGTGAATTAGTAACAGAAATGATAAACATTTTCAAAAGGGAAAAAAAGTACAAAATTTAACCGTGTCCAGTAGTCATACTGTCAAACAATGAATGGCATCACACATGTCTGGATACATTTCTGTACATGCTGTGAGACCAAAAGGAATGAAATACATGTCTGAGAATGGACAATGGCAGACCTCATCCATTTAAAGTTGCTTGTTTTGCACATGTAAAATGAAAACAATGCGCCAGTTTAAACTATGAATCTTTCAGGTTTATTAAATGTTGACAGAGTACTGTAGGTTCTTTCATTTATTTTGCGAAGAAAAAAGTTAAAAGTCAAAAGTTATTAGTGTTTAAAACCACCAGAGTCACTGTGTGTGCAAACAAAAATACGCCAGCAGAAAATTTAAGAAACGACATAACTTCCTAGTCATTTACAAAAAAAAAAAAAAAAAGTGTTTTCCTCCTGCCCACTTCGGAATATTATACCCCCCCCCCACCTTTTTTTTTTTTTTTACTTCATATTTTATGCCACCCTTCTCCAGCACTGGCTTGCTCAGAAACCCTTTGGCACTTCCCACCAGCTTCACTGACCTGCATATGCCAGCCTCCATGAACCTCAGCTTACCCTGCAGGTGGGGTACAGGGTGGGGGGTATGTCTCCAAGTGTGCACAGTAGTGAGCAGTGGGCGAAGCAGTGGGGCCAACCCAGTATATCAGTGTCCCCAGAAACTGTCACTGGAGCCGCTTTTTTGGGGTTTCTTCCCCTTGGTTCCCCAGAAGACACCAGCACATGAGGGGGACCAGTGCATGTGCCCAGGCATGGCATGCACAGGGTGGGTCCCTGGCCAGTGTCTTTCCCCTCCCACACAGTGCCGTGAGCTGCAGTACCACCTGTGCTCACCCTGGTGGTAGTATCGTAGCACGGAGAGTGCACCCCCCCTCCCTGGAGGAAGACATTGCCCTCTGAGATGCTCAGTCCTCCTCCTCTGGCAGGCCTCTGACAGTCCAGGCTCATTCCTGAACCTGGGTCACTGGCATCAGGAGTGCCACCCCTACTGCTGCATCGATGGGCCAGCTTCACCCACAACCATTTAAACAAAGCCCTCCACCCTAGTAGCACCCAGCCCCCCCGTTCCAGCAAAGTAATACACAAGTAGTTTAACTTTAAGCCATACAAGTCTGTGCCTGCCAACCATCTCCCCCAAAACCCATTCCATAAATACCAAAGCCCCCCACCCCATCCTGTTCGCCCTCTGGCACCCACCACCCCTAAACCCCAGTCCTGTTCACCACCATCCCGCAGTCCCACTTCCCCATTCAGCAAAGTGAGATAACATACTACAGTGCATGACTAGAACATCCCTACTGCCACCAGACTATGCAATCCAGCCTGCCTGTGGGGTTGGAGAGCTTTTTCACATAAAGAGTGTGATGAGTTTGCTTGGTTTTTTGATGATAAGGCAACCTCGATCTGGTCAGAGATCCACAGTATGCGCTCAAATGAGCAGGGCGGTGATCGATACGAGGTCACAGGCCCTCGGTTTATCTGGACAGACTTTGACCAGCCAGCGATCAAGGACATCATGAAGATTGTCCAGGGCTTGTGACCGACTTGCTGTAGTTTGGATCCTGGACCCACATGCCTCCTTGTGGGGTGTATGGATGTAATCGGACCAGTCTTTGCTGAGATAGTCTGGTGCTCTTTGGAACAAGGGGTGTTTCTGGATTCTCTGAAAGAGGCTATCGTAACACCCCTTTTGAAGAAATCTTCCCTTGACCCTGACTGTCTCGCCAACTACAGACCGATCTCTAACCTTCCCTTTTTGGGTAAGGTTATTGAGAAAGTAGTCGTGTTGCAGGTCAAGGATTTTCTTACCGTCTATGAGCCTCTCCAGTCTGGTTTCAGGAAGCGGCATAGTACTGAGATGGCGTTGATTCAGGTATTGAATGATCTCCTAATAGCGAGGGATCAGAGGAGTCGTTCGATCTTGGTTCTCCTTGATCTCTCTGCAGCGTTCGACACCGTGGACCATGGGATGTTGCTAGATCACCTGTGGTTACTCTGTGGACTGTCGGGAACAGTCCTCAGATGGTTTCATTCTTTCCTGACGGGCAGATCTCAGAGGGTAGTATCAGGAATTTTTTCCTCTGCCCCCTTTGTTCTGCCCCGTGGGGTGCCACAGGGTTCTGTGCTTCCCCCGTGTTGTTCACGGTGTACATGCTGCCATTAGGAGACATTATAAGGATTTATGGGCTGAGTTTTCACTGCTATGCAGATGATACTCAGCTCCATATGTCCTTTTTACCCGAACAGAATGACGCATTATCGATCTTTAACAGCTGCCTCGCTGAGATTCAGGACTGGATGAGTGCTAACTGGTTAAGACTGAACCCAGACAAGACTGAGGTGTTGGTAGTGGACCCGGGTCACCATGTAGAGAAGTTGACTCCTGGGTTTCCCTCTGGCCTTGTGCTGGGGAGAAACCAGTTGAGACCTTCTGAGCAGGTGCGGAATCTGGGCGTAATTCTTGACAGCGAGCTGACGCTGAAGGCACAGATATCAGCCGTTGTCAGGTCTTCCTTTTACCATCTGAGGAATATAGCCTGGATAAAACACCTAGTTCCGCACGATGACCTTGCGGTATTGGTTCACGCCTTTGTTTCTTCACGTCTTGATTACTGCAGTGCTCTATATCTAGGGTTGCCGGGGGTGGACCTCTGCCGCCTGCAGCTGGTGCAGAACGCAGCAGCCAGGCTATTGACGGGAGCGGGAAGATCGTGCCACATCACTCCTGTACTGCACAAGCTGCACTGGCTGCCGGTGCGGTGGAGAATCACCTTCAAGGTCACATTGCTGACCTATAAGACCCTACATGGTCAGTGGCCGGGCTACTTGCAAGATCTCCTTCGACCTTACCGCCCTCTCTGCTCTCTCCACTCTACCAATGAGGGATTGCTAGAGATTCCCAGGGTCCGTCTTCAATCATCTGGGGTCAGAGCTTTTGCTTTTATGGCCCCGACCCTGTGGAATTCAATACCTCATCGGATTCGAGAGTGACTGTCCACAGAGTCCTTTACGGCAGCGTTAAAAACGTATTTGTTTGAACAAGCTTTTACTGGATAGATTATTCTGCTTTTTAATGTTTTTAGGATTGATATTTATGTTTTTATTGCTGATTGTTTCTATTATGTATGTGCGCTTTGATTATTGAAAAGCGCAATATAAATAAATCTGATTTTGATTTGATTTGATTTGACCATCTTTGTACTAACTGAGCCCCTAGGCCACTGCTGCTGCCTGTTGCATGAAGTCTAGAAATTCTGAGTTCTAAAAATTTGCACTTGCACTCAGAGAATTTGAAAGTCCATTTTTTCTTTTGTTCACAACTTTTTTTTTTTATTTTTTAATACATTTTTCCCCTATTATTTTTCACTTACGTGCAGATTTCCCCCTTCCCTTGTGGCCACAAAAGGTGTCAACATTGTGTATGTGATCATTGCAAACGGCTGAGGAAGCATCTGATTAACCATTATCCGTTTCTGGGGAGGGGGAAGGAGGATTGTTCTGGCTGTTCACTCTCGCCACATGACCCAGGTGGCAGAGTGGCTGTGAAACTGGTGGTGGGAGGGGAGGTGCCGCCCGACACCCAAACTGGCACGTCGCTGCATGCACATGCTTTGATCCTTGATGCCCTGTAGGGCCAGGGTTGTAAAAGACAGAAACAATGACTGACCATGGCTACATGGATAACAGCAGGGCACTCTTGGACTCCATCTTCCAGACTTCAGTAGCACTAGACTGGTGTGTGTGTGTGTGTGTTTGGGGGGACAAACATTCAGTACTTGTGGATACAGGAAAGGAAAAACTTTTCTTGACTGGTGGTCTATCCTTGCTGTTGTGGATTAAATAAATTACATTGTAGACTGGAACTGGACTTTTGAGGCCTAATTCCAAGACATTTACGCATGTCGCAAGGCGACTTGTGCCAAACCCAATGATGTGTGCAAGTCGTACCTTGCGCAATGCATAACGCTGGTCGGAATTCCAAAAGGTGGCCTGTGCCATGGCATGGGCGGCCTGTGCTCAAGGGGACATCTGCTGCCCAAGGCTCCTGTGGCATGGCAGAAGGGGGATTACGGCAGCAGCTGCACTCTATTCCGAAAGGGCAGCTGCTGTAACCCCCTTACACCATTCCAAGAGTTACTGTGGTGCTGCGGGGTTAGACCAGCTAATAGCTGGTAAGGGGCTGCCAACATGGCACACTGCCTGTTGCCCCCCCCGCAGTGCCACAACCCACACATAGCCATGCCCCATGGACCCCCGACACAGAGCAACCCCCCAATACAGGGGTGCTACCGCCAGTTCCCAGGCCTGTGCTGTGCCACTGCCCCGCCAGTGGCACTCAGCCGACACCCCCTGGCTACCACAGGGCTATGAGCATGTTGGGCCCAGGGCTCCTGCCTTGCTGTTCCCAGGTCGGGTGCGCTCTTCCAGGGGTGCAACCCTGGCACTGCCACAAGTCACAGGGCATAAGTGTTGGGGACCCTGCCTGTTCTAGAATATGGCGGAGGGTCTCCGGCATAGTGGCGAATGTCGCAACTCACATACACCGTTGAGTTGCGATATTCTTCTTGGAATCGGGCCCCTGTAGTCAATTTTTCAACTGTGAGTGATAACTAGGTTTTGGATATCCAGAGAACAAGGATTTTATTAGGAGGTGTGAGAGAGGGTGTAATGATTAGAGGGAGCGGGAGGACAACATGAACAGCGAGGTAAGATGTTTTGACACTCCAGTGGTCAGCTTTGCTCAAGTGTAAGGAGTGCTGGCTCAGAGCCCTACATAGTAGGCAACCTGTATTGCACTGGACACATGTCTCCAGAGGAACTCCCCTGCCTTGAAGGCTGTGTTTCAAAGGGTATGTAGTTAGAGTTGTGATCAAAGAGTGGGGGGGGGAGCCTAGGATGTCAACAAAGGGCTGAGGCCAGAGTGGGCAAAACAATGCAGAACCAAACAAAATCATGTCCCAGAGTGGGCACATTTCAACATCCACTTCTTATTAATTGACACATGTTTTTGCTCCCATTGCCGGTGTTGACGGTGGATATACCTATCTATCTGGCCCCCCTGGCTGGGGACCATCATAGGGCTCACCTTGGCTCAGCATTGGGTGAATTTACCCCTTAGTTTCCCCCTTGTCCCTTTCCCCACCCCAAGGATGCTGGCATGAAGGACAAACATCCAGCCTGGCAAAGTGCTTATGCACGTCTCAGTCAAGCGTCTAACGGCGCCCTCCCCCTCCCTACACTGTTATCCTTGCACCACCACCCATTCATCCACAGGTGACAGTGTCAGTGCAGTGTGACAACTGACCCTCCCTGGAGGAGGAGAAGAGTGTCCCCTGGGGTGCTTAGTGTTCCTTAACGGGGCCAGCCTCGATGACACAGGCTCATTCCTGCACCCAGGTCACCGGCGTCATGAGTAGTAGTGCTAACGGGCTGGCTGGAAATATGGTTTTAGCATGAGTCATATCTGATATATTGCATTCCTGAATAGTACCACTATCATAAATACATCAGTAATCAGCTATATAGAGCGATGGAGTGCGCTCAGTCAGTTGGAGTGCTCCTTTCCCTTGTGCTTGAGACACATATTGTTTTTAAAGAGGTTTCTCTCCCTGGCCAGTTATGTTCTTCCATAGATATTCCCTGTTCAGGTCTGCATCCTCCAAACCCCCCCCCCCAATGTCCCTGGCAGCCTACCGAGTACCCACATATCTTCCTCTCATGGTAGGGGCTTCGGGAAGGGGCTATCCCCTTCCCCGGCAGTGGATATTCCTGAGGCAGACACTAGGGTCCAGGGGAGTCCCAGAGGCTCAGATATACACAGATATGGGTTATGCGTGAGACACACTGTTATTCTGTAAAGAGTGTCTCACATGCAGGTGCCCTGGAAATGAAGATGTTTGGGAGAAGTTGCCCTAAATTAATAAATATATTAATATGTGCTCAGAGACCTCTCTTACGGTTGTATGAGTGGTCTCACTTACATCCTTGAGGTAGAATTACTCCATGAGAAGCCTGCTAAATTGAAAATTGGTGAGAGATATTTTTCCTGTTATGGTCTGCATTAACACCCCCTGCTTCTGCTTCCCTCCTGCCACCCTCCGCATCTCTCCTGATTTCTTACTCCTCCCCTTAACTCTCTAGCCATTCAACTGCGGCTCCTTGCACTTCACTCCTTATACTATTGCCTTAGCGTAACACATTGTACATTTTCATTTGTATTTATTGTATGTATGGTATACATTTGCACTATTTCATGTGCTTTATTGTATATATTCTGAAAAACATCCTGTATTTTATTTAAAGTTACTAAAATTGTCAGTCCCCATGAGCTTCTTTAAATCCCTGTACCAATGTTTGTTGAAGGAACTCTGTAGCTGCTTTTGCTGACTGTACTTATCCTGCATTTATCCTAGGACTCTCAAAATGCTTCTCAGGCTGTGTCCTGCACTTTTTACCTGTGCCTCTTCTACCTTGAGCGATGCACTCCCTTTCCCTCAAAGCACCACCCCTTCCCCCAAGCCACTGGCTCCCTGCTCTCTTCCCCTGCCTTCTGGCTCCTTGCGGTCACCCTCCTGTTTCTGTCCTGCTGCCTTGTGTCATCTCTAGCAGCTAGGTTTGTGTTGTCTCCTATTGCTGTATATTACTAAATTTATTAATACTTGAATTTTTCTATTAAATGTCCATGCATCGATTGTATTATTGTATGTATTCCCTGTATTTACGGAGTTCTGTATATATTTATTGCCTTGTATTCATATATGTAACTGTCTAGGCGCATCTTGTAAATGAGTTTTTTCAATGATGTTTCACCTGGTAAAATAAAGATGGACTGATTGATTGATTGTACCTATTGCTATGCAGTCCCCTCTGCATTTTTGTTGCATTTTCTCCACTTCCCTCTCCCCGGGTCGCACCTGGAAACGAGCTCCGGCTCACTGTGCCTTTCCTGGTTACCAAAATGTTAACTACATTTACTAAATAAGTGGCCTGAAGGAATTTTTTTTGAACATGTTTAAAGGAGCCCTCTGAGTTAATAGGGTGTCTGTGACTGCACAGTGTCTCTTATGGTATAAGAGACCCCCGGCATGAGATTTGGGCAAGAGGACTGTGAAGCTGAGTAGTTCAATCTGCCCAACACTCACAAAACAAATCTTTTATATGATAACAGACACTCCATGATGGCTAATTAATTTATAGTTAGCTAGAGTAATTTATAATAAGTTTTAAAGCAGCTGTGCAACAAAACTGGGCAAAAAATTTGACCCACTTTTTTTTTTTGCTCTAAAAAAAAAAAAATTCCAAGCATCTTCCAGTTATATATGGTAGTGCAATTTTCTAATTCCACCAAAATGTGACTATTTTATTAATGTTTTCATTTCATTTTTTTTCAAGAGAAAAAGGAAGCCGCCACAATTTGCATACAAATAGTAGTGTAGATCTGGCAAGGGTTAGGCTCGAGAAAGACTCATGGTGTGTGGCAGTGGAGGTACCTAGACAAGTACATTTGACAGGTACCCTAATATTTTTATTAACTGTAGCTAAAACTAGCTTTTATAAAAACATTTTTCATTGTACTGCTGCTTTAAGTATTTTGTTTTTAATAACGAAAGTTTAATGAAGCCTCCCTTCCCCTGGCTCTGAAGTGGAACTTTCTACTCCTATTGTTCCTGTGCAAGAGACCACTGAAAGGAAGGAAAGGAGTTGTCATTTAACCAGGAATGGCACACTAAGCCAGAACTTGTTTCCAGGTGCGACCTGGGAGCACAAGGAAGTTAAGTGACTTGCTCAGGGTCACACAGTATACAAGCGTGGGCTGAGGGATTCAAACCCAGGTCTCCAGGTTTGCAGCTTGGTGCCTTAAACCACAGCACTGTACTGCCTCCACTGTAATAACACAACATAAGAGGTACAGGGGCTTTGTGTGCTGATTGGCTGAAATCATGCAATTGATGATTAAGCAATAATACAGGTGTGTTATATCTTGGGATATTGTCACAACTTGGGCGCTTTGTGAGTGGTTTACACATCCAAGAAGTCATGATATCCCCTGATATGACATACCCTGGAGTGTATTATTGCTATTATACAATGAAAAAAAGGTACTTAACTCATTCACTCCACAGGAGCCCTTTGAGAGTTCCACCACTTGTGTCCTGTATACGCTTAACACTGCATCCTGGGGGTCACGTGACCGCAAGATGGAGTAGAGACGTGCCTTTCAGCGCTTCCTTCCCTCAGGCTCGAATTATTAAGTAAAATCCACTTTAAAATACCATTGAATACCCGAACTGTGCTGCTGGTGTGCCTAAGAGGCCATAATGGACGGGTATGTGGTCACCACGGTGAGCAAATCGCAAAGAACGACGGCCAAAACCAGTAAGAAGGCTCCGTCGGGCTCGACAATGAATTGTGCAGGCCCCATCTCCTTCTCGGCAGCCGAGATGTCGGCTCTGAGGCGCGAGCTAAAAGATCAGCTCATGGCGGCACTCGCACCGAAGCTAGAGAGCTTGGAAAACAAGATCGAGGGGAGACTTGCTCTAATGGAGGCACAAGCCGAGAGGCAAAACAAAAGGGTGGAAGAGTCAGAGGGTCGAATCTCGACCATGGAAGACACGCTAAGCCCCCTTGGCAGGCGGACATGAGAGAGGTGATAGATTATCAGGAGAATTATTTGAGGAGAAACAACTTGAGGCTGAGAGGTCTACCGGAGGGGAGAGAAGGATCTGACATCCTTGGTTTCTGTGCGAAAACAATTGCCTACACTCCTCGGGATGCAGTTGAAGGGCGGGAAGCTGAAGCTGGAAAGAGCACACCGGGCAGTCCAGCCCAAACCGCAGAGTGGTCAGCCGCCCAGACAAATCATCTTTCGGTTCCATAACTACCAGGACAGGCAGGAGATGTGGAGGGCCTACAAATCTCTCTCAGAGCTTAAGTACGAGGGGGTCCGACTATTCCTATCCCAAGATTATTTGTCTCGGATCGGGAGAAAAAGAAGAGAGTTCAATGAAGTCATAGCGTCCTGCCAGAAGATGGGAGTGGAGTGGTTTATAGTTTTCCCGGCCATATTAAAGATCATGCATGAAGGAGCTACATATAGTTTTTGGGAAGTGGAGAAGGTGCAGAGTTTCATTACGGAGCTGCAGAAGAAAATTGGGTAGCTGGTGAAGGAGGCTGCCTATGCTGCTGAAGTGCTCGAGGTGACACAGTGTCTGGGTTGCTGTATAGTCTGACACAGAAGATTAACTGGCCCTTGTTTTTTTTTTTTATTTCTCTCGCAATAAGTACAGACCGGACAGTCAGTGCTGCATCTGTGGTTTGATCCTCTGTCCTACCCCACATCAATGGACTGAGACTGGAAACTGTGGGTTCCGGTTCGTAGACCGGAGGGTCAAGGCAGCTCTCAGCATCCACCCACAAGGTTTTTTCGGTGACTTTGGGGTCTGTTAACATGTGGGTGTATGCTGGGTGGATGGGATGGAGCCCACGGGCCCCGGGGGGGCTGGCGCGTGAATGTTAAGCCGCACGGCCTAACCTGGAGGGCCTTGTGGGATGGCTCCATCTCGCTGATTAATTGTGGAGTTTGGCACTGGAAATGCTTGGGGGTTCTTGTGGACATTTGGGAGGATGGAGGACTTGTGGAACTCCCATTCTGAAACGCAAAAGTTGGGGGGATATTCGTGGAGCAATGTTTACAGGAGGGGGCAAAATGTAATATGGTGTGTGTTGGGGGACGCTTAGGGAAGTCATTTTGCCTAGATCATTTTCTTGGAAGGGGGGATTCAATGGTACGAGTCAGGCTCTGTCTTGCACCACAGGAGGAAGGGGGGTACTCAGAGGGTAATGTGATTAACTGTGGGAAGTGGCTAGCGATGGCGGTAAGAAGCCTCTGACCTGCCTGAGAGAGGGGGAGGTTGAGCGTGAGACATATCTATGGTTCAAACCCTGCTTTACTTTACTGGGGAGGGAACATACCGGTGTGTGATTATGTACTCCTTGTATGGGAATGTTATGGGGTACTTTGTGCATAAGTTGGGGGGGATAGTTGATTGTTGGGGGGTTTGTTACGTTAAAGGTTGTTACTATGAATCCACATTCAAAAAGAAAAGTCACCAGGTTGTTAGGCACAGTGGGATATGGAAAGAGCTGAGCAAGGGAAGAAGGAGTAAGAGGAAGGAGGTTGAAAGGTAGATGGCGCTAAAAGAAAGACTGAAAGTGGTGTCATGGAACGTTAGAGGGGTGTCATCTCCAATTAAGAGAACCTCGATACTTACTGCCCTAAGGAGGGTCGGTGCGTAGGTCGCCCTCTTACAGGAGACCCATCTGACCCCAGCTGAGCACCGGAAATTGATTAGGAACTGGTTAGGAGAGGTGCATGCATCTTCCTTCTCCTCGCATAAGAAGGGGGTCGCAGTTCTTATTCATAAGAATCTCCCATTCCAGGCAACCAGAGTAGTGCTAGACAAGAAGGAGGGTAGATTTGTTTTCGTAGAAGGCATACTCTGGGAGACCCCGATTACATTCGGCTGTGTGTATGCCCCTGCAGTCCCTGAACCCCAGTTTTATAGGCACATAATAGAAGTAATGATGAAGGAACAGTTCAAGGGATTGATACTGGGTGGAGATTTCAGTTGCACTCCGGACACGGTGATGGACCATTCTGAGGGGAGGGGAAAGGGGGGTAGATATCTGAAGGAATGGAGGGAAGGGCTATTAGATTTAGATCTAATTGATGCATGGAGGACGCGAACCGAAACTTAGAGAATATACTTTTTCTCTAACCCTCATAAGAGCTGGTCGAGGATAGATCACATTTACATTGAAGGAGGTTGGTATCAAAGGGTGGTGGGGGTGCAGCATGAGCCTATCCATATATCCGATCATGCGATGGTAACCTTGACGGTAGAATTGGACGGCGAGAAGGAGGGGCTCAATGTGTGGCGCTTCCCTTCATACCTGATGGGGAATGAGAACTTTAGGGCGTTTCTGGATGAGCAGATGCAGAGATATTTGGAGACAAACAAGGCAAGGGTTCTCCTCCACAGATATTATGGGATGCAGGAAGGCTTATCTAAGGGGCCATTATTGGAGTGCGTGTAAAGGGTATAAAAAGAAAAAAACAAGGAATATGAGAATCTACTCCAAAGGGTCAAAAGGCTGGAGGGGCAAGTGCTCAGAGGGGACGCGGCTAGTGGTCCACTGCTGGCGGCAACTAGAGGAGCACTAAATAGCATGCTGGAGGAGCAAGCAAGGGGGCAGTTGTGGATGGTGAAGCAGAGGTTTTATGAATGGGGTAATAAGCCTGGCCCCCTACTAGTCAACCTGATTAGAGGTAGAAGAGGGAAAGCTAGGGTGCTGGAAATTAAGAATAGACAAGGGGCTACAACAAAAGACCCTCAGGCTATCAGGGAAAGATTTAGGGAATTTTATAGTGCACTATATCAGAGGGAAGCTGGGGGGACCCAGGGTAGGATGAGGCAGTTTCTGGATGGGATTAGGTTGAAGGAGCTAAGTGAGCAGCAAAGGGCAGCTTTGGAGACCAGCATCACCAAGGATGAAATAAAGAAGGCCATTGGGGGACTTAGGGCTGGCAAGGCTGCCGGACCAGATGGATTCCCTATTGAATTCTATAAAGTAGTAGAGCACCGGGTGGTGGATTTATTGTGGGAAGTGTATAGAGGTACTAGGGAGGGGGATGCTCTTCCACCTTCAATGGAAATGGCGACCATATGTGTGATCCCCAAGCAGGGTAAAGATCCCAGGGACTGTGCTGCCTATCGCCCTATTTCACTGCTGAATGTGGACGCGAAGATCTATGCAAAAATACTGGCTGGCAGGCTTGAGGCTTTAATGCCTAGTCTCATAAACCCGGATCAAACTGGGTTTATAAAAGGGAGGCACTCCTATCACAATGTACGGAGATTGCTGAACGTGATACACGTTTCTTCTCGCTGCCCAGGAGCTACTCTTGTACTGGCACTGGCCGAGAAGGCTTTTGACCGTGATCAATGGGAATATATGATGGAGGCCTTGGGGCGATATGGGATTGGACAGGGTTTCTCAACATGGTGGGGGCCCTATCGATCACCAAAGGCTGCAGTGGTGGTTAACGGAGGCCTATCACAGGTCTTCGGGCTATACAGAGGGACAAGGCAGGGCTGCCCTCTTTCTCCTCTTCTGTTTGATCTTGCCCTGGAACCCCTAGCTACAGCTATCAGACAGTGTGAGAGGGTGAAAGGAATGATGGGAGTCGGGGGGCGACAGCATAAATTATCCTTATATGCTGACGATATGATTTTATATTTGAGTCAGATAGAAGACTCCTTCCCTGCTGTTCTGGACCTGATCGATGGTTTCTCACTGTTCTCTGGCTATAAAATAAACCTAGCTAAATCGGAGGTAATGTGTTTAGGAGGGGGGAAGTTAGTAGACCTACAGAAATGGGGGCTGCGGGAGGTGGAGAAGTCTTTGCAATATCTGGGGGTAGGTTTTGGAAGATCTCTGGCTGATTTATACAGGATAAACTACGCCAATGATTGAAGGCGCATGAGAGATATGAAAAGGTGGAGGGCATACCCTGTGTCGTGGCTAGGCCGGATGAATATCATAAAAATGAATATCCTACCCAGAATTTTGTATCTTCTACAGATGCTCCCAATGGGCCTCACTAAAAAGGATACGAAGAGACTGGAAAGGGGGTTTTCTGATTATCTCTGGCAAGGGAAGCAGCCCAGAATTAGCCTACAAAGATTAAAACTGGGGGTGAGGAGAGGGGGATTAAGCTTCCCAGACGTTAAAAGTTACTTTTTAGCCTCGCAGGTGAGGGTAATCAAAGACTGGGTGGCGCGCCCAGAGGCAGCAAGCTGGCTGGACCTGGAAGGGGAGGGGGCGCAGGGTAGGCTCTCGGCATATCTGAGGAAGGGAGGTAGAAGGGCATATCAGCATCATTTGAATCCCAGCCCATTGGTAATATGGACCCTGGAGGGGTGGGAACAGATCAGGGCAAGGGTAAGTGATGGTAAGGCGAAGACATTGCTCCTACCCCTGAGTGGTAACCCTCTCTTTCTCTCTGGTTTGGAGGACCATGGATTTAAGGAATGGGATGAGAGAGGTATACATTGCGTGAAGGATTTGTATGATGGTCCGCATATCTCCTCCCTAAAGGAGTTAGGGGAAAGGAGGGGAATCCTGGGTAACCACATGTTTAGATTCCTGCAGGCTAGAGATTTCGCCCGCAGTCTGGGAGGACCAGGCTCGCAGACTATGCCTCAGCAAAGTTTGGAATTGACAATTTGTAGAGCCGGCACAATCCTAAGGGGGTAATAGGCAGGGCGGTCATGAATCCTTAGAGAGGTCCTGAGTAGAAAAAGCTCGGTAGGGAGAGCACTATGGGAGAGGGACCTGGGATCTCGATCTCAGAGCCAAATTGGGAGCTGATGTTGGGAACACACATGAGCCTACTATTATCAAACAGATATAAGGAGTTGGCCTATAAGTTTGTCCATAGACTTTTTACCCCAGTAGTGGTCCATAAAGCCATGAGATACCAGAAACATGTCCCCGATGTAAAGGAGGTAGGTACATACATACACTGCTTTTGGAAGTGTTCC
This sequence comes from Neoceratodus forsteri, assembly GCA_016271365.2. Lineage (NCBI taxonomy): Eukaryota > Metazoa > Chordata > Ceratodontiformes > Ceratodontidae > Neoceratodus > Neoceratodus forsteri. The sequence continues at coordinate 42,958,592 of JADMNL010000027.1, forward strand.
CGGATACAGAGCTTCTGGAGGGATATCGTAGAGTTCTTAAACGGGAAGACAGAGGCCAGGGTCTCCCTTCAACCGATAGAGCTCCTATTTGGAATTGAATGGGAGGAGGAAGAGGAATGGAGTTTGCATAGGAAGTGGCTGAGGGCGGCCTTGGCAATTGCAAGGCAATGTATCCTGAATACTTGGATTTCAGCAATAAACCCCTCTCTTGACCATTGGAAAGCAATGATAGTCTCTGCTCTGGCTATGGAGAGAAGGGCCTATCAGTTCCAGGAGAGAGCAGAGATGTTCGGAATCATATGGGGCCCACTCCTCTTGGCTTTACCGCAGGAGGATCTAGTGGCCCTGAGCTAGGTTGTTTTGATGAAGGGAATAGTGCAATAAATGTTCAGATTTCAATCCCAGCCCTAAGTTGAATAACTGGAACACTATGTGAATGGTGGAGGGGTTAGACCTGTTGAAGAAGGGGGTATCATGTAAGGGGAGAGTAAATTGTGCCTACAACCTATAAAGAATGAGTGATCTAGATGTGACTATAATTAACTGTCTCTGTATGAACAACTGAGTGGATGTGGATATCTGTAAATAGTTTTTTTAATAATTTTCGTGATCAAATTTGTACTTCTTTGGGGGGGATATGGGGAAAAATATTTTTTTTTATATATATAGGATTGGGAATATGGACTATGCTACTGGGGTGCTGTTTATTTAACCCAGTTTAAAATGTTTAAATCTGCGTATTGCAAGATTTGGGGTGAAATGGAAAGGATGATTTATATATTGTATGAGGACAGTAGCAGAATATGTCATACATCCATTTGTTTGTAGAAGTTTGTTGGAAAAAGCAAATAAAAATATTACACAAAAAAAAACACTGCATCCTGGGCCTTTCTAAGCAAAATCAAGTCATAATCAGCATGCCACAAACAAATGTGATGCTACACACGAAGTACGAATGGCAAAGTTGTCCGGCACAAAATTCTCTTTCCAGTGGTGCTATGCAATTCATTATAAGCAATTTCTTTTTTTCTATACTAGTTGAAATAGCAAAAAGTCTGTTTTTTTGCAATAAAAAAAGGCAACATAAACCATTTTTAGTAGGAAAATATGTAACATAGCAACACCAAATTAAACATCTGTACATTAGATGTAGGTAAAAAAGTAATTTTGTACTAAAATGCAATGTTTCTAATATAAAACATGTATTTTTTCCCCATTTTATTCAAGGTGTTTAGATGAGGCTTGAGGAACAAATGGCAGCTATACACATCATACCATAAACAAATGTGAATAACTCCTAAAGTATACGTGATACCTATAAAGTATCAATGGCAAAGTTGTTCAGCACAAAATTACCTTTCAAACAGTGCTATGCAGTCAATTTTAATCAATTTGGTTTGCAAGTAATACAGCGAGATAGTGCTGATGACCTGAGAAGTGTCCAGGGCAAACAGGAAGTCTTTAGCTGCCGACTGAGGTTGCTGTGGGAGACAAATGGGGATGATTTGGCTGCCAACTACAGATGTTTCCTGGAGGTAATGAGTTAAAACCGTCATAATTTTCAGTTCAGTAGAATTTATTTGAGGAAAAAAATCATAGAATCATAGAAGCTTGACAGCAGAAAAGGACCATACCGGCCCATCTAGTCAACCCTTTTTTTCCCCCCTACACCTCTCCCTCCCTGCCAGCCCCTGCCCTCCCCCGATATTCCATCCCATATGCTTGTCCCATGCCCCCTTGAATTCTTCCACCGATTTAGCCCCCACCACTCCATCTAGTAGTCTGTTCCAGGGCTCCACCATCCTCTCCATGAAGAAACGCCTCTCACATTGCCCCTGTATCTTTTTCCTTGCAGTCCAAGGCTGTGCCCTCTAGTTTTGACCCCCTCCTTCCTCTTAAGTAAACCCTCTTCTCCCACGTTATTGAGCCCCTTTACATATTTAAAAGTTTCAATCTTGTCTCCCCTTTCCCTCCTTGTCTCCAGCGTGTACAGATCCAGCTGCTTACACCTCTGCCTGTATGACTTTCCCTGCATACCCTGCACCATCTTGCCCTTCTCTGAACCCTCTCCAAAGCATCTATATCCTTGCAGAGATGTGGCCTCCAGACATGAATCCTATACTCCAGGTGCAGCCTCACCATGGCTTTGTAATGGGGCATTATTACTTTCCTCTTTCTGCTAGCAATGCCACTGCCTATGCATGCCAACATTCCATTGGCCTTTCCCACTGCCCTGCTACATTGGATTCCTACCTTACAGTTCAAGGAGACTGTGATCCCCAGATCCCTCTCCTGTTCTGTTACTTTAACTTCCTTCCCACCTAGGGTGTACCCTGCTCTTCTGTTCCTACTCCCCAAGTGTATCACAGCGCACTTCTTGGCATTACATTTCAGCTGCCATGTCCCAGACCATTTTTCAAGCTTCTTTAAGTCCTCCCTTATGTCCTCCAACCCCGGGGTGTCCACCCTATTGCATATTTTTGTATCATCAGCAAATAGGCACCCTCTCCCCCTCAAACCCTCAGCAATATCACTGATGTAGATGTTGAAGAGAAGCAGACCCAGAACGGACCCCTGTGGCACTCCACTCTTTACCTTCACCATCCCAGAGTGCACCCCGTTTAGCACCACCTTCTGAGTTCTTCCTGACAGCCAAGCCTCCACCTAGCTTGTTATTTTCCTACCCAACCCCAGGATTTCCATCTTACTCACCAGCCTCCAACGGGGGACAGTGTCAAAGGCCTTACTGAAGTCCAAATAGGCCATGTCCCCCCCTCACCCCAGTCGGTCACCTGAGCCACCCAATCAAAGAACTGAATTAGGTTTGTCTGGCAAGACTTCCCCTTCATGACACCATGCTGTCATAATATCTGCTGTCCTGCAAGCCACTCCCCTCCAGGTAATCCACCACCCTCTCCTTGATTGCAGGTCGGTAGTTCCCCTTCACTTCCTTACTACCTTCCTTGTGTAAAGGTACTACATCTGCCTTCTTTCAGTCCTCCGGCACTCTCCCCATATCCAGGGAAAAGTTGAAGAGTATTGTCAAGGGTGCGGCCAACTCCTCCTTCAATTTCCCTGAGCACGCTGGGGTGTAATCCTTCAGGCCCCATTGCCTTGTCCACCCTCAATCTATCTAGCTCTGCCCTAGCCCTATACTCAGTGAATGGGCTCAGATCCACCCATTTGCCCTCCTTCTCATTCGACTTTAGCTCAGGTCCCCTACCGTCCTCTTCCTACATGACTACTGAGCTAAAGTACTTATTTAATAACTCCGTTTTTCACAATCCCTTTTCAATTTTATTTCTCCCTCCCCCTCAGCCTCAGCTTCCTAATCCCCTGCCTTTCCCTTCTCTTCAACCTCACATATCTGAAAAAGGTTTTATCCCTCCTTTTAGCCTTTTTTGCTATTTTCTCCTCAGTGTCTGCTTTTGCCCTTCTGATCTCCAGTGACATGGAGGGCCCTAAACAAAATGATAGTGTATCACTGGCCCAGTGTTGTGGAGGGCCCTAACAGAATGACAGTGTATTGCCAGCCCAATGGCATGAAGGGCCCTAAACACAATGATAGTGTATCACCTGCCCAGTGGCATGAAGGGCCTTAAACAGAATGATAGTGTATTGCTGACCCAGTGGCATGAAGGGCCCTTAACAGAATGATAGTGTATCGCTGGCCCAGTGACGTGGAGGGCCCTAAACAGAATGATAGTGTATCACCTGCCCAGTGGCATGAAGGGCCCAAAACAGAATGATAGTGTATCGCTGGCCCAGTGGCATGGAGGGCCCTAAACAGAACGATAGTGTATCGCCGACCCAGTGGCATGAAGGGCCCTAAACAGAATGATAGTGTATCGCTGGCCCAGTGGCATGGAGGGCCCTAAACAGAACGATAGTGTATCGCCGACCCAGTGGCATGAAGGGCCCTAAACAGAATGAAAGTGTATCACTGGCCCAGTGGCACACAGGGATGAGGCCCTGGTGCCTCACCTGCTGCTATGTTGGTGACCCGGGTTCAGGATCGATTGGTGGTTGGCTAGAGGGAGGAAGACTGAGCACCCCACTGGATGCTCTCCTCCGGGAAGGGAGGGTTGCTATCCTCGCTGCTATACTGCCACCTGAGTGACCACAGGTGGTAGCATAAGCAGAGCCACTAAGAGTGGGTGAGGGCCCCTCATGACTGGGATGCATGCGCTTGCATGCATCTGCTCAGTCCTTGCCTGCCATGCACTTGAGGGGAGGGAAGGGGAGAAAAACAGAAAAAGCCAAGGCTGTGCAGGATAGTGTTGCACTCCCCCACAGGCCTTGCAGCATCTATCTGGCTGCCCAGTGCCACATCCATTACTCAGTCTCCTCCCTGATCTGGGACCACTGGGAGGCCCTGCTACAGGAGGAAACAATGGGGTACTGTAACAGTGGCCAGGTGATAAGTCCCAGAGACAAGTGGTGACAGGGCTGGAGGGAGTAGCAAAGCAGATGAGGGGCTGGCTGCGGAGGAGGGGGAAAAGAGAATGACAGTGTAAAGATTTACTGTTATGTTATAAGGTGTCTGACAAGAACTTTTTTCCTGTTGTTATGTGCTAGGATTTAAAGCAGCTCTCAGCCAATGAAGTTTCTTTATTGTTTAAAGACCACTGTATAATTAAGCAGTATTATACAATGGCAAGAAGTAATGCTGGTCTCTGATTGGTTCGTCTTTGGCTGGACCTGTAATGTTATCTCAGCATAACATCACGGGTGTAGTCCCAGCACATACATGACCAAATGACATGTAAGATATCACTTCACCCCTTCAAGCACACACGACCGCCAACCACTATGCTCCTGACATCCTGTGGTCCTGACACGCTTGCCTTTTCCGCCTTAGTAATTCTCAGACACATTCCCCACTGAACGAAACCAGCCCCTTCCCCCCCCATCCCACACTGGAAGTTTCAAATATTCACTTTTACTTTTTATGTTTAGTGCAGCCAGTACTGCGATTGGCTTCAGGGCTGGCCATCTCAGCTAAAGCATGATCAGCGCTCTTCTGAAAAAGGCAGGATGCACCTCTCTTCAGTTCCTGTAAATTAGCACCATAAAAATTCTTCAAATTTAAACAACATGCACAAAATAAATAAAAGGTAGCATTCTATTTTTATAAAAGCCATCGCCATCAATGGTATCGCTAGTGACGGCGATGAACAGCGGGTCTCCATTTTAAACAGAGTCGAGCATGTGCCACTCACCGATCAGCCTACCTGCCTTCCTCCACTGTGGCTGTCACACTAAGGAGATTCATTTAAAAAACACAGACTGGTCATAATACTTTGGAGAGCTGTGGGAGGCTTGTTATTCAAAATGTTTTTCACCCTTACATTTAAAAAAACACCTGTGCAAGGGGAGGAGACTTTGCGTGAGGCGCCTAAGATCGCTGTTGTACTTCTCCTGGTCCCAGCCATAAACTTCACAGAAAGTATTTTAGAACACTAATGAAACACACAGAAAAGCTACACAGACGTGTGTGTGTGTATATATAACAGAAGAGAGCCACAGTTCAGACAGCAACAGCACCATCTTGTGGACAGAATGGAAATGCTGGACTTTTTTTCTAGTGTGTATACCTCCACATGCAAAAAATGAATTAAAAATATAAAACAAACATTTTTTCTTACTTTTCTCTTTGTTTTCAAAAATGGGCCATTGTATAGTAGGAATAATGCACTTCAGGGTGTGTGTCGTGCTGGGATAACATCACTTCGTGGGTGCTGGACACTTTCAGCCTATGGCCTTGTGCCCAACCACCTGAGGCGTGACGTTATCCCAGCACGGCACACCACTCTCTGCTCTCCAACATATTACCTCCAAAAACCATATAAACAGTACAAACAGGTATCTGCCTCTATCTCTGAAATCAAACAAAGAGGCAGAAGACACTGCAGAGCAGGACACTGCGGCACAGGAGCTAGCACAACAAAACTCACTCAAATCAGGAACCAAAACAAAAAAAGCAAAAGGAAATCAAAAAACTTCTGATCATAGGAGACTCCATGATTCGGGAGTTGATACCCATCTCCAGCAGGGTAATGGTCAGATGTCTCCCAGGTACATCAGCATGGAGAGACTGACTGCATTGCTAAAATTGTTCACAAAGCAGGGAGAAAACATTGATGTCCTAGTACATAGGGACTAATAGTCTCGCAAGCCGGTCAGTTGTGGAGACCAAGGAACACCTGATCAGGCTGGGTGACAAACATCATCCATTTCGTCTGGCATCTCCTTCTCTGAGATCCTGCCAGTCTGGGAGAGGGGGGCAGATGGACGGAAGGTCAGAGAAGGGGAGATAGGGGAGCTAAACACGTGGCTCAAGGGCTGGTGCCAGGGAAAAGGACACAGTTTTGTAGGGAACTGGCAACAGTTCTGGGAGCGAAAGTTCTTTAAATTTTATGGACTGCATCTGACTAAGGAGGGAGTCAATGCATTGGGGCAGAAGTTTGACGTCTTTGCAGAATATTTAAACTAGCAAATGGGGGGGTGCAGCACCCCATACGTCAAATGGGAAGAACACCCTTCCCCCCTCAGCTAGTGGTCAAACAGGGATTCAGCATGTTTGCAGTTCATTTGCATCAACAGGTAAAAAAGGGTTTGTCCCCACACCACCCACAGGGTAATGCCAAACCTCACCCAACAACTAACACAATCGGAAATCTGCCTAATGGAAAATCATGTACACAAATGCTCACAGCCTGGGAAATAAGATCCCAGACCTGCAGGCAATAATGTCAGAGGCTAAACTGGACATAGTAGCAATTAGTGAGGACGTGGTTTACCAGTAACCACACTTGGAGACTTCAGTACCTGGCTATGTATTGTTCAGAAGAGACCGAGGTGCAAAAAGGGGGAGGGCCCTGTATGTCAGTGAAAATATCAAAGCTACAGAAATTCAGAATACACATAAGGAGCCAGAAGAACTGTGGGTCACCCTGGACACAGGAAATGGGACAGCCATAAGAACTGGGGTTGTCTACAGGCCCCCAGACCAGGGGGAAGACATAGACACATTACTGTTAGAGGATATTCAAAACATGACAGCTAAAGGGGAGGTTCTGATAATGGGAGACTTCAACATGCCGGATACAGATTGGTCAATACCAGCAGGAACATCTGCCAGAACTAGACACATAGTGGATTCTCTGCAGGGGGAGGGCCTCAAACAACTGGTACAACAACCCACAAGAGACAGGGCTATCCTAGATCTAGTACTGACTAACAGGGAAGGGATCACAGATCTCCAGGTAGAAGGTCACCTGGGGGCCAGTGACCATCATATGGTATGGTTCAATTTGGCTACTAAATCTAAATCATCCCATTCCAAGGCAAAAATATGGGACTTCAGAGGAGCTGACTTTGATAAGATGGCCAACAGAGTTAAGCTAGCCCTGGCAAAAAGAAACACAGGTGAGGGGGTACAGGCAAAGTGGGCAAGCATTAAGGATGCAATACTTGAAGCAACATCCCATTATGCTAGACAGAAAAGGAAGTGCAAAAGAAGAAGGAAACCACTTTGGTTCTCAAATACAGTAGCAGAAAAGGTCAGAGCCAAAAGGCTGGCCTTCAGGAAATATAAGGGAACACAGCGGGATGAAGATGGGGAGGCATACCAAACTGCCCTAAGGGAAGCAGGGAAGGCAGTAAGGCAGGCAAAGTCCCAAACTGAGGAAACACTAGCACGAACAGTAAAGAAGGTTACAAGACTTTCTATAGATACATTAGTGAAAGGAGAAAGTCCAGAGGGATATTGCTAGCTTAATGGAGAAAAGGGAGCATGTGAGGAGGAGGACCATGTAAAAGCATCTATCCTAAATAGATACTTTTGCTCAGTATTTACTGAAGAGAAGGTAGGGCAGGGCCCACAGCTCAGCACCATGGACACAGGGGGGAGGGAGGTGAGCACTACTCCCTTCACAAAAGAAAGGGTCCTACAAGAGCTTGCTTAGCTCAGGGTGGATAAGGCAATGGGACCTGATGGCATGCATCCCAGGGTACTTAAGGAGCTAAAGGTGGAACTAGCAGAGCCATTAGCAGAACTGTTTAGTGAGTCTCTGAGCACAGGAGAGGTCCCAGAAGACTGGAGAAGGGCTCATGTGATCCCGCTCCACAAGAGTGGTAGCAGGGAGGAGGCAGGGAACTACAGACCAGTCAGTCTTACCTCAGTAGTGGTCAAGATTATGGAGGCACTCCTTAAGGAAAGGATAGTGCAACACCTGGAATCCATAGGGGCACAGGATCCAAGACAGCATGGGTTTACAAAGGAAGGTCCTGTCAAACTAATCTCATAGATTTCTTTGACTGGGTAACCAGAGTGGTGGACCAAGGGGAGCAGTTGATGTCGCCTACCTTGACTTCAGCAAAGCTTTGACACTGTTCCACATAGAAGATTGATAAATAAGCTGGTAGGCTCGGGTGGGTCAGAAATTGGTCAACTGGGTGGCAAACTGGTTGATGGGCAGAAAACAGAGAGTGGTGGTAAATGGTATACAGTCAGAAGAGATGCAAGTCATAAGTGGGGTACCTCAGGGATCAGTCCTGGGGCCAGTCCTCTTCAACATCTTCATTAGTGACCTTGCAGATGGACTAGAGGGTAAGGCTTGTCTGTTTGCAGATGACACCAAGATCTGCAACAGAGCAGATGATCCAGATGGGGTGGGCAGAATGAGAAGAGATCTGGATAAACTAGCAAAATGGTCAGAAGAGTGGCAACTGGGATTTAATGCAAAGAAGTGCAAGATCATGCACATAGGGAAGAGAAACCCTGAAGCCACCTATAGGCTGGGAGGGGAGTTGCTAGCAGTCACAAAGGAAGAAAGAGACTTGGGCATCATCATCACTGATGACCTGAAATCATCCAAGCAGACCTCAAGCAGTAGGTAAGGCTAGGGGGTGTTAGGGTGTATTAGTAGGGGTATCACAAGTCATAAGAGGGAGGTAATAATCCCTTTTTACAAGACACTGGTTAGGCCCCATCTGGAGTACTGCGTGCAGTATTGGAGGCCACACCTTCACAAGGGCATTAACCAAATTGAGGCAGTCCAGAGAAGGGCAACCAAAATGGTGCAGGGACTGCATCAGAAGACAAATGAGGACAGATTAACAGAGCTCAATATGTATACCCTTGAGCAAAGGAGGGAGAGAGGATATGATCAAGCATTCAAACACCTTAAGGGCATTAACAAGGTGAAAGAGTCTAACATGTTTAAATATAAGAAAATAGCAGGACAAGAGGACACAGCATGAGATTAGAGGGGGCCGATTAAGGGGAATGTGAGGAAATTCTTTTCACAGAAAGGTGGTGGATGCATGGAATGGCCTACCTCAAGAAGTGGTGGCTATGAATACAGTGCAGGGCTTCAAACAGGCATGGGATAGGCATAAGGGAGCAATACAAATGAGTATGAATAGATAGGCCACTGACAGAGCAAAGGCCGATGGCACATTCATAAGGTAGAAAAAGAAATGGGCAGACTGGATGGGCCTTGCGGTCCTTATCTGCCATCAACTTCTATGTTTCTATGTTTCTACCCTGTTGTGCATTATTCCTTTAATATACGACATGGTGTGCAATATCATCCTACCTCAGGTGCGCTGTGAAGCACAAGATCATAGGCCGAGTGGCTTTCAAGTACCCAAGAAGGGATGATATCACGTGCCATGGGATGTATTACTGCAGTTATGAAATGGATCCACTTTGATTTTGTTGACTGGTGGCACGACCTACTTTCAGACTGATATTATTTACTGAGATATCATCCCACCTCAATGTGGTCTTGGCCAATCAGATTTAAGGATTTGGACCATCCATTTAATAAAATATTGAATATCTGCAAATGCTTTGTTGTGACTTGACACTGTATTACTGTCATCATGGTACAGTATGCCCCCAACCTTCCCTCTGTGGAAATGGAATGGTTCTGAAGAAGTTGCGTAGACACCAAAAAACATCAACTAGTCTTTTTTTTTTTTTGGTAGACATATAGATAAAAATAAGTTTGGATCTTTAAAAGGAACTGATCCTTATTTTGTTTGGTTGAGACTTGACACTTCTTGACATTTTCTGCAGTGCATGTTTATTGATTTAAAATTTGCTAACCAGGAAAGGCACATTAAGCCAAAGCTTGTTTTCTTGTGCGTCCTTGCAGAGGGGCGAGGAAACATGGAGTGTTACAAAACAATCATAGTCACTGGTGAAATAGCAAACATAATACAAGGAATGTTTATTCTTTTTTGTTTCATTAATTTCTTTAACCTCTTTGGCTACCGGCCATGCACCCTTCAGGCCCACCACCCCCAGCCCTGTCACCCAGCTTAGCAGTCTTACTATCGCTTCCCCATGGCTCCCCTCTCCATGGCGTGGGTGACGAGCTGACACAGAAATGGCTCCAAAGTCGAGTGGAGGGCCACAATGCCGGTGCGGGCCTGCATGGGGTTGGACTGCCATTGTGTGCCTAGTCAGGGATTTATCACTGTTCTTTCTGTGGAACTCTGGTACTAGAGTGTGTGCAAGCTCTGTGCACTCAAGCGTGTGGAGCATGTCACTGTTGGCACCCCCCCGCTCTGTCTGCCTCTCCATGTCCACTGTCACCTGTGGTCATCCAAGTGGCAGAACTGCACCAGAGCCGACTACCATCTCTCCCCCAGAGGAGCAGAGCATGCTCTGGGATGCTGCGTCCTCCCCCTCCTCCTCCTGGCAGGTCTCCTGACCACCCAGGCTTGCTGTCGAACCTGGACCTACCGTGCCATGAATGGTAGTAGTACTACTGCTGTGACTGGCCAACCCACCAAGTTTGTTTTTATTTTGGATTTTATTAGTTCTCTAATATTTATGGCAAACATATCTGAAAAGTGGCATTCAACCCAACCTCGCTGTAACAAAAAAAAAAGGAAAAATAAAATAGAGCATTAGAACCACAACGTGAATGAACCCTAAGAATGCACATGAGACCACGCTTACAACTTTAAGAGTGGCCTCCGTGGATATAGTAACATACAGAGGAGTAATTCATTGTGTTTTTCTGTTTCATTAGATAGTCCCCACTGGATGAAGATGGAGTGACTCCAACCTAAGCAACTTTCTGCCCTACATCTCCAAGTGTTCTGAAAGCTGGAAGGCCTGAACCGAGCCATCAAAATGACGAGCAGGCTGTCGAACACCATGACCCGCTTCTGCCATAAGCTCAACCGGGTGAAGGCTATAGAGGATGACATGATGGAGACCTCTTTGAAAAGATGCCTGAACACTGTGGACTTGACTCTGCTGGGGATCGGTGGCATGGTGGGCTCTGGCTTGTACGTGTTAACCGGCACAGTAGCCAAAGACCTTGCTGGCCCTGCTGTCATCATCTCCTTCCTCATTGCTGGCTTTGCCTCCTTACTTGCAGCCCTTTGCTATGCTGAGTTTGGCGCCCGTGTGCCAAAGACTGGATCTGCTTATATGTTTACTTATGTTTCCATAGGTGAAATCTGGGCCTTTCTAATTGGTTGGAATGTAATCCTGGAGTATATGATTGGTGGAGCTGCAGTGGCAAGAGCCTGGAGTGGCTATCTGGATTCAATATTTAACCATAAAATAAAAAATTTTACAGAGAGCCACATTGGTACCTGGCATGCTCCCTTCTTAGCTCACAACCCAGATTTCCTAGCTGCCGGGATATTACTGGTTGCAACCGCATTTGTTTCTTTTGGCGCTAGAGTGTCATCCTGGCTAAATCATGTGTTTGCAGGCATTAGCATGGCAGTTATTCTTCTGATCTTGATTTTTGGATTCATTCTTGCTGACCCAAAGAACTGGAGTGCTAGGGAAGGTGGCTTTGCCCCGAAAGGATTTTCTGGTATCATGGCAGGCACTGCCACCTGTTTCTATGCCTTTGTGGGCTTTGACGTAATAGCAGCCTCTAGCGAGGAGGCTAGGAATCCACAAAAATCAGTTCCCATAGCAACAGCCATTTCACTGGCGCTGGCAACAGTAGCATACATCCTGGTTTCAGCAGTGCTGACTCTGATGGTTCCGTGGCACACACTAGACCCAGATTCGGCACTCTCTGATGCTTTTTACAGACGCGGTTACTCCTGGGCTGGATTCCTGGTGGCTGCTGGGTCCGTTTGTGGTACGTATCATGGAGATGGCAACTTCACTCTGAGCAAGTAGTTTTGGGGATTTAAAGCAGTAGTATTTGTTAGTCAGCAAAAAATGTCATCATATACAGTAGTTTCTTAGCAGAAACATACTTCTGACATAATTGGATTTATCAATATATATATTTTTTTTAATTGTTTATTACTAAATGAATAATTATTGTCTCAGGTCAGTAAAGATGGCCGCTGCTAGCAATATTTAAAAAAAAAATTCCCTTCTCTCAAGTTATTTTTTTGTCTTGGCATGCTGGATTCATTCTGTGGATGTATTAAGGCTGCTAGCACACATTTCTGATAGTAAACATCCCAGCACCACATCAGAATATTTATTTTATTTGTAGTAGGCATGGCAGAAAGCAGGGACTTTTAAGTTCCTTTTTATGCTCTGGCTACAGGCAAGGTACTTACTGCATCTCTGTCCTCTCATACTTCTTGCCAGCATCCCCCAGTTGGCTACCCAGGTCGGAGGCCCCATATTATGCTACCTACGTCGGGGCTCCTGAGGGAGAGACCAAGATCTACCTGTGGTCCACCTGAGACTTAAGCTTTGCAGCTTCATTCTGCAGAGGTTGAGTGTCATCACGAAGCACTGCTACAGAGGGTTTTATGTTGTGTTGGTTCCCCGTGGACATGCAATGACATCAGCGCGCGTGGGCATGCATGCTCTCACAGATGCCTTGCAGACATCCACCACTGCCATCACCCTGACATGAATGGTCCTGACTAGGTGTACACCCAGCCTCTGCTGGGTGTTGCTGAAGTGCCAGGTGCCACCAACCCTCCCCCACCCCTGGAGGTGAAGAGCAGTCCATGGGACGATCATTGTCTTTCCCCGGTCCGGCTGTCTAACAGCCTGGACTCATTCCCGAACCCGGGTCATCAGTGTTACAAGCGGTAGCTCTACTGCTGTACCAGTGGGCTGGCGAGAGTGGTCACTTTTGAACTTTGAAACCCTGTATCTCAGTTCTAGAGGCTAATACAGTTAAACGAAAAATATATATAAAATGAAAAATCAATATACAGATGCTTTGACAGAAATACATTATTACTTAAAACCTACATAGGGCCGGCCCACTAGCGGAGGGGCCAGAGTGTTTGCTTGCAGCACTGGCAACCCACATTCGAATGTGAGCACGGGCACCATAGAGTCATCCATGGGGAGGTAGGATGAGCACCTGACAGGCTGCTCTCCTCCTCCAAAGGAGTGGGCTTTGGTTTCCTCAGCTATCAACAACACCCAGCAGATACAGGGTGTGCAGCAGTCAGAGCCACTTCGGGAAAGGGGAGGAGGCGAGAGCAGATGTTCATGGGTCGGGTGTGGGATCATGCCCATTATGCACTGGACATCATTGCATGTCCGTGCCTCTGGGGGGGCAACAGAAAATCAGCCACCATGTCCACTGCAGGATCCTTTCCTCCTGGGTCCTGACCTCCTCCTTCCTTCACCTCCACCTGCAGGGAATTGGATAGTTTGGGAATGCCGTGGTGCTGAAGGCAGACCCATCTGGGGGGGGGGGGCCACGACCAGCTAGGGTTCCCTGCAAGTGAATCACAGGTGCATCGGTTTCAAGACCACAGGCTGGGAGGGTCTCAGGCCAAACAATAACAGGCAGGAGCTAACTGATGGAGCCCCAGCTGACAGTGATGAGAAGAAAACATAGTTGAAAAAACCCTACGATGTTTGTTACCGCTAATAAATAAAGCTCCGACATTTCAGGGGAAAGTTTGAAAAAAATAAATTGTTAGACACATTTTCACTTCTACACTTGCAAACGTTACAATGAACATGTTCTCTGAATTCCAATATGTTATTCACCTGTCATTGGTTTGAGTAAATATTTATGTAATTTATTGAAGGGATCGGTCAACAAAGTCAGTCAAACATCAGTGGTGGGGAAGTTAATGGAGACACTTTTAAAAGAAGGGCTAGTGGAATATCTTGAATCTAGTGGATTACAAAACCCAAGCCAGCATGGATTCTTTGTAGGGGGAAGGTCATGTCAGATGAACCTGATCAATTTATTTGACTGGGTGATCAAGGAAGTAGGTCAGGGTGGGACAGTAGACATGGCCTACTTAAACTTCAGCAAGGAATTCAACAACCTACCACATAGGAGGCTTATAAGGAAACTGGGCAATTTTGGGGTCGGGATCCAGGGTGGTAAACTGGGTACAGAACTAGTTGATGGATTGGCAACAGAGGGTGGTGGTAAATGGCACTCACTTTAAGGAGGGGAGAGTGACTAGAGGGGTACCTCAGGGCTCAAGGCTGGGACCAGTCCTCTTCAGTGTCTTCATAGGCAACAGAGGAGCTGGAAGGGAAAGTGTACCTCTTTGTGGATGACACCAAAATCTGCAATAGGGTAGCTACTCCAGAGGGGGTGGATAGAATGAGTAAAGACATGAGGAAACTGAAGGAGCGGTTGAGGGTATGGCAGCTGTGGTTCAATGCAAAAAAAGTGCAAACTCATGCATCTAACAAAAGAAAAGCATGGCATGCATGAATTGACAGATACTGTAATGCCAATGTACAGATCACTGGCCAGACCTCATTTTGAGTAGTGTATAGTTCTGGTTCCCATTTCAAACGAAGGACATTGACAGAACTGAGAGGGTGCAAAGAAGTTTGTTGAAGGCTTAGAAAACAATGGCTTTGAGCACAGGGGGGAGGGAGGTAGATTCAAACAATTTACAGAGGAGAGAGAGAGAATCCTGAAGGGAGACTAAAATCTGAAAGTGGACAAAGCTATGAGGCCATACAAGGTGGTATTGAGGGAGCTCAGGGAGGTACTGGCTGCATGTCTGACAGCCCCATTCAGAAACTCACTGGAAACAGGATTGGTTCCAGGGGACTGGAGGAGGGCAGAGTTTGTCCCGCTTGAAGACTGGCAGCTATATGCTGGTCAGTCTGACATCAGTGGTGGGGAACTTAATGGAGTCACTACTAATGGAAAGAATTGCAGACTGTCTTGACTCCAGTGGGTTGCAAGACCCAAAGCAGCACAGATTCATGGTGGGCAGGGGATGTCATGTCAGACAAATTCTGGGAGAGAAATTGGAGTTTATCCCAAAGTTTAAATACTTAGGAGTGTGGTTAGACCAGAACCTCTCATTTTCAGAGCATGTTGAAGACCTGATAAAGAAGCTAAGACAGAGGCTGGGACTATTCTATAGAATTAGCCAGTTCTTCACTCATGATGCCAAACTGTGACTGGTCCAAACTACTTTTCTTTCTCTAACTGACTATGCAGATTTCTTATATAGTCATTGTCCCAAAGCTTCGCTTGTCAAGTTGGATACACTTTATCACAGGGCCATCAGGTTTATTACCAGTCTCCCCATCTCCACCCATCACTGCTTATTATACAAAGCTGTAGGATGGTCCTCGCTCAGGTTCAGGCATGATAGAAATGCTGTCCTTTGGACTTACAGAGTCATCATGAAAAGGCTTCCGCAATATATAACAGAATGTCTTTCTCTAAGCGAGCTGGGACTATACGGCTTAAGAAGTGCCTCCTATATCTCACTATGTATCCCAAAGGCTTCCACCCGTTATGGAAGATTGGCCATTAGTTTTATGTTGCCATTCTTGTAGAACAAAATGCAAAAATTACTGAAATTAAGCTGCCTCCGAAGCATTAATGCCTTCAAGTCCTTATATGCTCGATGTGTGTGAGCCATGCAACTGCTTCCCTGGTTCCTAAACGCTGACCGCAGTTAGCTTGCTCCCCTGAGTCTAGCCGTAGCCATGAATGACTGTACTCCTCGACAATTCTTGTGCTGCGAAGTTATTATTGACCCTAAATGTATTTACTTCTCTCCGGTCTCTGTACCCTCTTCCCAGATGTATACAAGTCCTACAGGGGGCAACTGCACATTAGGCACAGAATTCCTAGTTCCTGGGCAGTTGGCATCTTCACAAGCCACTGTCTGTGCCCACATGTCCAGAACCTTCTTTAGCAAAGCACCGCTAAAGCCTCTAACCAATCGGATTGTGAGTGCTCTTCGGCCCTCGCTTCCGATTGGCTTCTACAGTCTACTTCTGTGATCCTTCCACTTCTTGCAAAAGTCTGATGCTGTTGCTGAACCAAACAAAAAAAAAAAAGCTGTAGCCACTTATTTACCTGACTGCTAGGATCCTTATTTTTAATGCTCAGAGTGCAAGTGTGGGGAGCCTGCATGATTACGCCCCTTTCTGAAGTCTTTATCTGAGCTTGGCCATAGGCGCCAAAGTATATTCATCACTTATCCTACTTTATGACCTTCCCGGTGGCCCGACAGTCCCTTGGACATGGACAGCTTCTCTGCCGGACCCCTTCTGTTTTTTTTTTTTTCCTTGCCATGCTTAAGCCCCCTATGGGCCCTAGTACCACAGACTTGGAAAATATGGACTCCGGGCGGTCAGCGCTGCCCAAGCCGTCGCTTCAGTACCTAAGCCCAGACCCTCCACTAGTAAGGTACGGCAAAGCCGTCCTCCAATCAGCATGTGAGTGCTCCCTGGAGCTGGCCATTGATTGGGTCCTGTAGTCTGATTTGTTGTTCCTTCTAGACTAACCATACCTGTTTTTATTCCATTCAGTGAAATGTGTCAAAAAAGCTGTAATCACCTATTTTGTCTGACTGTTATGATAGGTACCCCTAGGACTTGAGGGTGATTTTTGGGAAATTCCTGTGATAATATCCATTTCTGAATCTTTGTGGTTCGCGCCAGCTTCTACTATTTGCTACTGGTCACTGTACCCTACTGAAGATCCCAATAAGCAGTTATGTATGTTGCTTTGTGTATTGACTTGCATTTCTATTTATATTATTTATTCACATTGTAAAATATATCTATTTGTACTTTACAACAGGCCCGGATTTAACCAGGTCCATCTTGTAAATGAGCTTGCTCAACGATGTTCACCTGGATAAATAAAGATTTTGATTGATTGATTGACTGGGTAATCAAGGAAATAGACTGGGGGGTGGATGTGGCCTACTTAGATTTTAATGAGGCATTCAACACCATACCACATAGAAGGCTCATAAACTGAGCAGCTTAGGGGTGGCTCCTAAGGTAGTAAACTGGGTAAGAAACTGGCAACTGGCGATAGAGGGTGGTAGTAAATGGAGTTCACTCTGGGGAAGGGTGGGTGCTGAGCAGGGTGCCTCATGGTTCAGTACTGGGACTAGTCCTCTTCATTGTCTTTATGAGTGACATTGCAGCTGAGCTGGAAGAGAAGATATGCCTTTTTGCAGATGACAACAACATCTGCAGTAGGGTAGACACTACTCCAGTGGTGGAGGAAAGAATGTGCAGAGACCAGAAAAAACTCAAGGAGTGATCAAGCGCATGGCAGCAGGGTTTCAGTGCAAAAAAGTGCAAAATCATGCACCTGGGGCACAAAAACCCAGATGCGGTGTATAAAATGAGAAAGAGTTATTGATGGTCACTGAACAGGAAAAGGATCTTGGGATTATTATATCTGATGACCTTAAGGTGGCAAGACAGTGTGGCAAGGCAGTGAGCCAGGCCAGCGGGATGCTGGGGTGCATAGGGAGGGGATTCACAAGTAGAAGGAGAGAGGTGGTGTTACCATTGAATTGATTGCCCCCCCCCCCGAGTACTTTGTCCAGTTCTGGAGACCACATCTCAGGAATGACATAGACAGGGTTGAGGCTCTCCAGAGGAGGGCAGCTAAAATGGTGTAGGGGCTGCATCATAAGTCCTACAAGGAAAGACTGAGGGAAATCAGTTTGTACACCCTAGAAGAGAAGTGGGGGGAACATGATGGACACCTTTAAGTACTTCACAGGGGTGAAGCAGGTACAAGAGGGGAATATTTTTCAGAAGAGAACTTGCACATGAACAAGGGGACATGCAATGAAGCTGGAAAGGAGGAATTTAGGAGGGATGTGAGGAAGTATTTCTTAATTGAAAGAGCAGTGGATGCCTGGAATAGTCTTCCAGAAGAGGTGGTGATGGCAAAAACAGTGGTGGGCTTCAACCGTGCATGGGACAGGCACAAAGGAATCTTGGTAGGAAAGCGGGGAGTGGGACTGGAATGTAGCTGGAGATTAGGTAGGGTCTACAGTGACTGTATACCTTATCTTAGACCTTACACCATACCATGCATGCCTGCATGTCAGGCAGTCCAGTGTCTCCACTACTCTTTGTCCAAGGCCTTATGAAGAGACGTTTCCCATGTCAGCCCTATGATGTTAAGATCCTTTCTGACGGTTTTCTTCCAGTTCTTCCTTGGTCGGCCTCTCTTCTTTTTTCCCCACAGGTTGGTATCCAGTTTATGACCTGCCTGGCTCTGCAATTATTATCCATTCAGTGAATGTGCCCCAGTTATTTCAATTGTATTCTTCTCATAATTACTGCAAGCTCTTCTTGTCATGTTATCTTGCAACTTTTCTTGTTCATCACCTTGTCTTTCCATGATATATAGAGTATTTTCCTCAACCACCTGTGATGGAAAGTCTCAAGATGCTTCATATTCGGCACATTCATAGGCCGTGTCTGTGCTCCATGTAAGAGAGTTGTAAGTACTATGGCTTCATATAGCCTGATCTTGATCTTCAAACCGAGTCCATTATTCTTCCAAATAACTCCTAGTCTTCCAAAGGTCACATTGGCTTTCCCAATCCTGGATAATGTGTCTTTATCACAGCTACTGCTAGTTGACAGAGTACTTCCCAGATAGCAAAAATCCTCTATGACTTAATTTCCCTTTCCATCAGCATACAACTTCTCATCGTTATACCACATTCCTGTTCTCAAAACTTTTGTGTTTTCTGGACTGATGAATATCCCCATTTTCTTTGCCTCCTGTTCTACTCTTGTAGTCAACATTTTCATTCCAGACCATGTACTATCCACTAGTGCAACATCATCTGCAAAATTTAAGCCATTCAGCTTTTCACTGTTGACCCATTCCAGTCCTGTCGCAGGGTTATCTGTTGCTCTCTTCATCACCCGGTCCATCACCAGTGCAAACAGTAGAGGTGAGACAACACATCCTTGTCTTATGTTGGTGACAATTTCAAACCATTCGCCTATCTGTCCTTCAAATATTATAGCACATCGACTTATGTCATAGAAGCTCTTCACTATGCTTACTATCTTATCAGGTATTCTATAGCTTTTTAGAATGTTCCAGAGTGATTTTCTGTAAGCACTGTCAAATGCTTTTTTTTTTAAATCGATGAAGTTGACCAGGATGGGTTTATCCCATGTAGTGGCCTTTTCAATAATTTGATGTAGTGTAAAAATTTGTTCACAGCACAATCGTCCTTGATAGAAGCCAGCATGTTCTTGTTTTAACACTTGCTATGATGTGGTTCTCACCAACACCGAAGCAGTAGGGGCAGTTCGAGTCAGGGACCCTCTAGCCAGTAGTGACCATAGCCCAGTATGGTTTGAGGTCTCCCTTGGGGCTGAAAAATACACATCCCAGAGGTCTTGAGCTTCAGAGGAGCAACTTTTGAAAGGTTAAGAGATATAATTAGGAATAAACTAGCAAACATCACTTGAAAAATCTGAAATCAAAGACATCTGGGGGGAAATAAAGGACTCAGTCCTAGAGGCAACAAAGCTCTGCATTAGAACAGTAAAGAAAATAAATAGACACAGGAAACCCATATGGTTCACTGAGCAGGTCCAAACAGCAATCGGGGCAAAAGGGAGGCCTTCCATAGGTTCAAAAAATACAGAGTGATAGACGACTGGGAGGATTGCATGAAAAAGAATAAGGAAGCAAAGAAGGTGGTGAGAGAAGCAGAGGCAGAGCTTAGGATCACAGAGGGGATAAAGATGGGAGGAAAATGCTTCTTTCCTTACATTCAGGAAAAAAGAAGGAAAGGGGTTGGGGTTGCGAAACTGCTGGATGGGGATGGACTGGTGGAGAAAGACGGTCAAAAGGCAAATGATCTAAATAACTTCTTATGCTCAGTATTTACAAGACAGAATACGGGTCCAATGCAGGAGAGCAGTATAAGTGCTGCCGATAGAGGGATACCGGTAATGGGAAATCTGTCATTTACCACATATAGGATCAGAGATGGACTGGCAGCCCTCAAGTCAGGCAAAGCACAGGGACCAGATGGACTGCATCCGAGAGTAGTAGAAGAGTTAGCTGTTCTCCTGGCACATCTATTCAACAAATCACTAGATATGGGAGTGGTTTAGAGGGACCGGAGGGTGGTGGACGTGGTACTGCTTCACAAGGGGGGGAGCAGGAAAGAGGTGAGGAATGACAGGCTGGTTAGCCTCACTTCTGTAGTTGGAAAACTAATGGAAACCTTGATTAAGCAAGACCTTGTGCAATACCTAGAGGAGAACGGGCTCCAGGACACCAAACAACATGTATTCATGGCAGGAAAGTCATACCAGACAAATCTAATCACCTTTTTCAACTGGGTGACAATGGAATTGGATCAGGGACACGCAGTGGACCTTCTCTATTTTGGTTTCAGCAAGGCATTTGATTCTGTAGCACACAAGCACCTGCTGAGGAAGCTGGAGGACATGGGGCATCCAAAAGTATAGTCAAATGGGTGGGCAACTGGCTTATAGACAGGAGTCAAAAGAGTGGTGATAAATGGAATGAGGTCAACCATGGGCACAGTTACTAGTGGGGTTCCACAGGGATCTGTGTTGGGCCCTGTTTTGTTTAACATATTCATCAGTGACATCAGTAATGGTATCCAGGGCAACTTAGCCCTATCCATAGACGACACCAAGCTCGGAGGACAGGTGTACACTCTTGAAGGGGTTAGGGAACTACAAGAAGACCTCCAAAAATTGGAAAGGTGGTCAAATCTGTGGCAGCTGAAATTCAAAGCAAAAAAGTGCGAAGTGATGCATCTCAGTAAAGGGAACCCAGGGACAGAATATTGGCTCAATGGGATTAAATTGAGCACCTCACAGGAAGAGAGGGACTTAGGGGTCATTATTATGGACACCATAAAGCAGACGAGCCAATGTAATAAAGCACACAGCAGGGCAAATAAAATGATGGGGTGTATAGGCAGGGGGATTGATAGCAGGAAGAGGGAAGAGATCATCCCTCTCTACAGATTCCTGATCAGACCACACCTAGAGTACTGTACTGTGTTCAGTTTTGGAAGCTGCACTTGAATAAAGATAGAGACAGGTTGGAATCAGAACAGAGGAGGGGGACAGAGATGATCCAGGGTCTGCAGGGACTCCCCTATGAGGAATGGCTAGCAGCACTGAATATGTACTCACCAGAAACCAGGAGGGAGAGGGTCAACATGACAGAAACATTCAGGTTCCTAAAAGGCATAAACAAAGTGCCAGACACTGAGGAGCTTTTCCATAGGGTCACCAACACAATAACTAGAGGACATGAATGGAAGCAGGGGAAGGGGGTGAGTTTCAGGAAGGATCTAAGGAAATACTACTTCACAGAAAGAGTAGTGGAGTCATGGAATAGTCTGCCGGCAGAGGCGGTGGGGGCAGAGACCATGACATGTTTCAGGCATAGGTGGGACAGAGCTAGAGCACAACTTGGAGACTTTAAAGTAAGTAGACAGTACTTTAGGGTGGTGGGTAGTCCCCCAGGACAATTTCGAGGTCCTGGGCATCTCGTGGGCAGACTTGATGGACCCTGGGTCTCCTTCTGCCATCGTTTGTCTGTTTTTATGTTACTATGTTTGTTCTACTGTTAGCTTCTTCCTTTGCAACATATTAGCCATAACTTTTCCAGATACCGAGATCAGTGTTATTCCCCTCCAGTTGGTACATTCAGTTAGATCTCCTTTCTTGGGAAGTGGAACTATTATTCCATATTTCCAATCTGTAGATAATCCCCTGTTTCCCATATGTGGTTACACAACTTGGTCAGTTACTTTATGACCATCTCGCCTCCATTTTTAATAATTTTGGCATGTATTCCATCAATACCTGCTGCCTTGCCATTTTTTAGACTTTCGATAGCCGTTTTCTCCTCGTTGATTGTAATGACTCCGCTGTCTATATCCAGGGGTTCTGGGTCTTCATCACTGGAGTCATGAACTATGGTTGGTTCTGGACAGTTCAGAACAGTGAACTGCAGGGACAAAAATGAGCAGACTGGGTGGTCCAAGTGGTCCTTATCTGACAACAAGTTCTGTGTTTCTGTGTAGTGACAGCTGCCATAACATAATTGAAACTGGAATTCCAGCTATATGCCTAGTCACAAAAAAAAAGAAAGGCTCTACGATGCCAGTTTGACAACTAAGTTGTTGACTGCCATCACAGCGACGGATTTATGTCGACAGCAAGTTGCAGTCGACATAAATCCAACTTGAGACCCCGGCTGTTTTTTCATCGGGGGGCTTTGCCCCTGAACCTCCCATGTGGGGGGCTCTGCCTCCACCCCACACCCTCCGATCTCTAGGATTCTAACTCTGAGTCGGAGTTGGATCGGGAAGGGAGTGCAGGACCTGGGCAGAGAGAGTGCCAGGGGCTCGGGCAGTCTATTACAGCAAAAACGTCGATGTTGTTAGCATCAATATTTTTGCCATAACAGTGTCACCATCCTGGACGCATACCAAAACAAAAAAAACACCCCAAAAACTGTGCCCCAGTCATTCTTAGTTTCTGTAGCTGCCACTGGACTTTGGAGAGGAAAGAGACCCCAATCACTAGAAAGTGCCTCTCTGGTGTGCCAGGCAGAGGCAGCAAGGGAGATATGGCAAGAACGGGGGTGGAATAATAAGAAAAAGTAAAATAATCAAGCCCAACACCACATATAATCAGAATTGGTGCAGTTGCCTTGGCAGTGGGCCAGAGTTGGCCATTTGAGTACATTTAAATCCGTGGAACAAAAGGTCTATGGAATATCTTTTGGATTTGACTTTGGAGATTAAGTTTAAGTTTACATTCTGTAGTTTCTGTATGATTTTTTTTTGTTTTGTTTTCGTATATATGTAAGTTTTTCTTACCTGCTGCTTTCTGGCTTACTCCCTTCTGCTGACCCCACCTAGCCCTGTCACCTTCTTTCTTGGAGACCATTTCCCTGCCATTTGCACAGGACCACTTGGTGGGTGGGTGCCACAGTTGGTAGTGTGGGGCCCATAGGTAGTTTGCTTCATCCTGCCTGACCAACTTTCTCCCCATGGGAGCCATCATGCAATGATGCATGCTACTGTCTAGCACTGACCCCCCAGCTTGATGTTCCCAGCTGTGCTGCCACTCAGCTTCAGCTAGCTGTCAGTCATGGAGCAGAGCACACTCTCACCCCGACCCTGAAGCAGGAGAGCTGTCCTTGGACACTCAGTCCTCCTTCCTCTGGCAAGCCCCGTATGACCTAAATCCATTCTGAACGCGGGTCACCAGTGTACCGAACAGTAGCACTGCCACTGTGCTACTAAGTTGGGTGTTCTGGATAATAATAGGTCCTTTTTATTAGGGCTGTGCAGGGACTGAATATTATTTCCTGAAAACCACAAATAGTAGGGCTTCTGAATATTCAGCAGCCCTTCCCGATTAGGGGCCTTTTGTATTTGGGAAATGATTCGGTCCTTAACAAACAGTCCCCTCCTCTCTCAACCCAAACAAGCAGTGAAAATATAGCCCCCACGCCGCCACCCTCTGTCAAAAGCACAGTCCCACCCTCCCCCTTCCCCAGCACCCACAATTTTGTTTTGTTTTCTTAATGCTTTAAAAGTAGTAGATCCCCGATGATGGGTGATTGGCTCAAATCACCAGCCTACACGGCCGACTACCAGGCACTATCTGCACTTAAGAAAAAAGTATAATCCCCCCAGCACCCAGAAGTTGTTTGTTTTTAAAGATGGTGGGTGACTGGCTCAACCCACCCACCTCCACGGCCGGCCACCGTCTTAATGTAAAGCACTGTCTGCGCTTAAAAAAAAAAAGTATTAATTATGCCCCCACACACACACACACAGAACCCAACCCTGGCTCTCAGATATAAAGTTAGAATGAGAGATCAGCACAACCTCTCTCCACGGTCGGGTTACCATGAAAGAAAGCACTCTCGAGCTTGTTATCATAAACCAACTGATAATGTGATCAGCTGGTTTTTACTATAGCAAGCATGTCAGTCTTTCTTTCATGAAGAAGCATCCAGCCATGGAGAAAGGAAGGTTGTGCCGGTCACCTCGCTCGCTTTATATCGGAGAGAGAACTGGTGCAACAACCTGTGGGTGTTGGGGGGAATGAGGGAATGGAGGGACTGTGCTTTTTGACAAAGGGTGGGGGATGGGGTTACATTTGTACTGCTTGCTGTTTCTTTTTTTTTTTTTAACAGGCCGAATATTTTACTGAATATCTGATATTTGGCTGCTGAATACCGAATATTCAGCCGAATATTCAGGAAAAGGTATCCGCACAGCCCTACTTTTTATCTGTGTGAGTTTTGATCACAGATAACCTGCATGTTAGGGAGCTAAAAACCTAAGATGATCATTGTTTAAAATATGAAATTATATAGTTATGTTTTTGCTATAAGAATTTTATCCACTAGTTACTGCAGCTCCAATCAGCTGTCTACTGCTTAGCCCCATCACCCACCATCACTGGAACTTACTGGCTCTCAGTAATCCACAGGAAATACCCCTTCATGGTAGGGCCAGAGGAAAGGGCCAAAAGGGCCATCCTCACCCCTTCCCCACCCTGAACACTTCCAGATTCTGAGCCAGCACCTAGCAGTTGGTGCAGGACCTGTGAGAGCAGCGAGGAATCATCCTATCACTGCAGGGTTTTTTCCTCCTATTTTCACCCCACCATCCCCATCCCTGACACTGGGAGGAGTCCCACCAGACCTCACAGTCATTCTAACATGTCCCTGTGGGAGAGGCAAGCTCCTGCAGTGGTCACCAGAGTGGTGGAACCTGATGTTATCCTTCCCCGAGCTGGGAGTACTGCCAAGCATCAGTGCATTTCCTGCCCTTGGGCCTCCCCATGCTTGTTCCCGAACATGGGTCACGAGCATGGGAGTATGATGAGCTACCCACAAGGCCATCAGACAGTTAAAATGACATATATTTTTTTTTCCATAGAGATTTGTATCACTCCATGGCAGGCTGGGTAGCTCTATCAGCCCATCCCACAGTCCCGAGTTTCCACCCCCGAGACCAGGCAGGCCATTGATGCTCACAGGTCGAGCTTCATGTAGCCCAACCTCCAATTTTCCACCTGATTTGTCTTCCCTGAGCTGTTGCCCCTACAGCTGCCCACGTGCAGTGGTGTATTGACGAGCTCTGCCTCTGCAGAGACATCCTCAGAGGCCTGTTTTTGGCTTGCTTGTGTGTGCCCGAACTACGCTACCACCTGGACACCTTCAGGTCACACAACCCCTCCTCCCCCAAGGGAGGAGATCTGTCCAATAGGACACTCAATCTTCCCTTCCCTGGCTAACCCCCGAATGACCTGACTCCATTCCTGAACTTAGGTCACCGGTGTGGTAAGAGGTAAGGCACTAGGCACCTCAGCCTTCCACGCTATGGGGCCAGCAGTGACATAGATTTTTAAAAGTAAATTAGGATCTTAGATGACTGTTAGAAACATAGATGTGGTCTTCAGAACTGGACAGAATACTGTTAGTGAGGTCTTACCAGCGATCTATACCGAGGCAACACCACCTCCCTCTTCCTGCTTATGAAACCCCTGCCTATGCATCCCAGCATCCCACTTGCCCTCCCTACTGCCTTGTTACACTGCCTGGCCACCTTTAGGTCATCTGATATGATTACCCCCAGGTCTCTTTCCTGATTGGTGGTCATCAATACCACTCCACCCATGTTGTACTCCGCCCCTGGCTTTCTGTGCCCCAGCTGCATTATTTTGCACTGTTTCACATTGAAACCCAGCTGCCATACCCTTGACCACTGCCCTAGTTTTCTCAGGTCTCTGCCCATCCTTTCCACTCCCCCCCCCCCACGGAGTGTCCACCTATTGCAGATGTTGGTGTCACCTGCAAAGAGGTAGACTTTTCCTTCCAGCTCCTCTGCAGTGTCACTTATAAAAATATTAAAGAGGACTGGTCACGACACTAATCCCTGAGGCATCGCACTGGACACCCTCCCTTCCTCATCGTGAACTCCGTTTACAACCCTGTGTCGCCTATCCCCTAACCAGTTTCTTATCCAGTTTACTACCTTTGAACCCACTCCTAAGATACCCAGCTTTTTTACTAGTTCCCTTTGTGGAACTGCATTGAATGCTTTACTGAAATCTTGGTAGGCCACGTCCACTGCTCTGCCCTGATCTAGTTTCTTGGACACCCAATCAAAGAAATCTATCAAATTCGGTTGACATGACCTCCCACTTGTGCAACCATGCTGCCTTGGGTCTTCTAACCCACTGGATTCAAGATATTCCACAATCCTTTCCTTCGGCAGTGAGTCCATTAACTTTCCCCCTACCAATGTCAGGCTGACTGGCTATAATTGCCAGCCTCCTCCCTGCTACCACTTTTGTGTAGTGGGACTACATCCACCCTCCTCCAGTCCTCCAGAACCTTTCCTGTTTCCAGTGAGCTGTTAAATATAACTGTCAGAGCTGCAGCCAGTATTTCCCTGCAGCTCCCTCAATACCCTTGGATGCACCCCATCTGGCCACGCTGCTTTGTACACCTTCAGATTAGCAAATCTGTTCAGGACTCTGTCCTCCAAAAAAGGACTAGTGTCCACCTCCCTCCCTCCAAAGTTTTTACTACTTTTTTGTGGCCCCTCCCCTTCTCCTTCCTCTAGGAACACTGAACAAAAGCATTTATTCAGGATGTCTGCCTTTTCCTGGTCTCCCTCTGCACAGCCCCCCACACACACACACACACACACACACTTCCCTTTTCTTTTTAGCCTCACAATCCCACCCCTGGTCTTTCTCTTTTCACTTATATACCTAAAAAATGTCTTGTCCCCATTTGTTACCTCCTGGGCTATTCTCTCTTCCATTTGCACCTTTGCACTCCTTATTGCTTTCTATGCTTCCCTCTGTTTCCCCCGATACACCTCACCATCTGCTTCCCTCTGCATCTCCTAATACCTTCTGAATGCCACCCTTTTAGCTTTTTCAGCCTCCTCTTTCGAGAACCATAGTGGTCTCTGTTTCCTCTTGCTATCCCTTACAGAAATAATTATATGAAATGTTTTCATGCTGCGCACATAAAACTACCAATGTGATATGCTTGCAGCAAGCATGATTTAAATGTTAAATTGGAACCAATTGCATGCATGTGGCATGCATGCAGCAGTCAAGTGTGGAAAGTGGCTTGGGGTCATAATGTCACAAGACATTATGCCGCATGGCAAAATCACTCTGCCAATACAGCGCAATTTCTGCTGTAAGGCATGTCTTTTTTGTGTGGGGGGCTATGACCCCCACCCCCCCATTATGGGGGTTGTGTTCAACCCCTCCCCCACTAAATATTCTGAACCTGGGGGGGGGGTAACTCAGGGAGTGCATGTTTTAAAAAATAAAAATAAAATTAAAAGTTTCTGGGACCGGGAATCAAACCTGGTCCCAACTAAGAGAGAACAACTAACACACCAAAATCTGGCCAATGGAAAATCATGTACACAAATGCTCACAGCCTAGGAAATAAGATCCCAGACCTGCAGGCAATAATGTCAGAGGCTAAACTGGACATAGTAGCAATTAGTGAGACGTGGTTTACCAGTAACCACACTTAGAGACTTCAGTACCTGGCTATGTATTGTTCAGAAGAGACTGAGGTGACAAAAGGGGAGGGTGGCCCTGTATGTTAATGAAAATATCAAAGCTACAGAAATTCAGAATACACATAAGGAGCCAGAAGAACTGTGGGTCACCCTGGAAACAGGAAATGGGACAGCCATAAGAACTGGGGTTGTCTACAGGCCCCCAGACCAGAGGGAGGACATAGACACATTACTGTTAGAAGATATACAAACATGACAGCTAAAGGAGAGGTTCTGATAATGGGAGACTTCAACATGCCGGATACAGATTGGTCAATACCAGCAGGAACATCTGCCAGAACTAGACTCATAGTGGATTCCTGCAGGGAGGGCCTCAAACAACTGGTACAGCAACCCACAAGAGACAGGGCTATCCTAGATCTAGTACTGACTAACAAAGAAGGGATCACAGATCTCCAGTTAGAAGGTCACCTGGGGCCATTGACCATCACATGGTATGGTTCAATTTGGCTACTACATCTAAATCATCTCATTCCAAGGCAAAATATGGGACTTCAGAGGAGCTGACTTTGATAAGATGGCCAACAGAGTTAAGCTAGCCCTGGCAAAAGAAACACAGGTGAGGGAGTACAGGCAAAGTGGGCAAGCATTAGGATGCAATACTTGAAGCAACATCCCATTGTGTTAGACAGAAAAGGAAGTGCAAAGAAGAAGGAAACCACTTTGGTTCTCAAATACAGTAGCAGAAAAGGTCAGAGCCAAAAGGCTGGCCTTCAGGAAATATAAGGAACACAGCGGGATGAAGATAGGAGGCATACCAAACACTAAGGGAAGCAGGTAAGGCAGTAAGGCAGGCAAAGTCCCAAACTGAGGAAACACTACTACGAACAGTAAAAGAAGGTGACAAGACTTTCTATAGATACATTAGTGAAAGGAGAAAATCCAGAGGGGTATTGCTAAGCTAATGGAGAAAATGGAGCATGTGAGGAGGAGGACCCTGTAAAGGCATCTATCCTAAATAGATACTTTTGCTCAGTGTTTACTGAAGAGAAGGTAGGAGGCCCCACAGCTCAGCATCATGGACACGGGGAGGGAGGTGAGCACCTCCCCTTCACAAAAGAAAGGGTCCTACAAGAGCTTGCTAAGCTCAGGGTGGATAAGGCAATGGGACCTGATGGCATACATCCCAGGGTACTTAAGGAGCTAAAGGAGGAACTAGCAGAGCCATTAGCAGAATTGTTTAGTGAGTCTCTGAGCACAGGAGAGGTCCCAGAAGACTGGAGAAGGGCTCATGTGATCCCGCTCCACAAGAGTGGTAGCAGGGAGGAGGCGGGGAACTACAGACCGGCAGTCTTACCTCAGTAGTGGGCAAGATTATGGAGGCACTCTTAAGGAAAGGATAGTGCAACACCTGGAATCCATAGGGCACAGGATCCAAGACAGCATGGGTTTACAAAAGGAAGGTCCTGTCAAACTAATCTCATAGATTTCTTTGACTGGGTAACCAGAGTGGTGGACCAAGGGGGAGCAGTTGATGTCGCCTACCTTGACTTCAGCAAAGCTTTTGACACTGTTCCACATAGAAGATTGATAAATAAGCTGGGTAGGCTCAGGGTGGGTCAGAAGTTGGTCAACTGGGTGGCAAACTGGTTGACGGGCAGAAAACAGAGTGGTGGTAAATGGTATATAGTCAGAAGAGATGCAAGTCACAAGTGGGGTACCTCAGGGATCAGTCCTGGGGCCAGTCCTCTTCAACATCTTCATTAGTGACCTTGCAGATGGACTAGAGGGTAAGGCTTGTCTGTTTGCAGATGACACCAAGATCTGCAACAGAGTAGATGATCCAGATGGGGTGGGCAGAATGAGAAGAGATCTGGATAAACTAGCAGAATGGTCAGAAGAGTGGCAACTGGGATTTAATGCAAAGAAGTGCAAAATCATGCACATAGGGAAGAGAAACCTGAAGCCACCTATAAGCTGGGAGGGAGTTGCTAGCAGTCACAAAGGAAGAAAGAGACTTGGGCATCATCATCACTGATGACCTAAAATCATCCAAGCAGACCTCTAAAGCAGTAGGTAAGGCTAGGGGGGTGTTAGAGTGTATTAGTAGGGGTATCACAAGTCGTAAGAGGGAGGTAATAATCCCTCTGCACAAGACACTGGTTAGGCCCCATCTGGAGTACTGCGTGCAGTATTGGAGGCCACACCTTCACAAGGACATTAACCAAATTGTGGCAGTCCAGAGAAGGGCAACCAAAATGGTGCAGGGACTGCATCAGAAGACATATGATGACAGATTAACGGAGCTCAATATGTATACCCTTGAGCAAAGGAGGGAGAGAGGTGATATGATCGAGGCATTCAAACACCTTAAGGGCATAAGCAAGGAAAGAGTCTAACATGTTTAAATATAAGAAAATAGCAGGACAAGAGGACACAGCATGAGATTAGAGGGAGGCCGATTAAGGGGGAATGTGAGGAAATTCTTTTTCACAGAAAGGGTGGTGGATGCATGGAATGGCTTACCACAAGAAGTGGTGGCTGTGAATACAGTGCAGGGCTTCAAACAGGCATGGGATAGGCATAAGGGAGCAATACAAATGACTATGAATAGATAGGCCACTGACAGAGCAAAGGCCGATGGCACATTTATAAGGTAGAAAAAGAAATGGGCCTTGCGGTCCTTATCTGCCGTCAACTTCTATGTTTCTATGTTTCAGATGCAGCACCTGGGTTCTAGCTGCTGTGGCTCAGTTCATTGAGCCGTGGCAGCTGCTCGTTGGAACCCCCTCCCAGGAGAGGTCTTATCCTCTGCCTGGGAAAGTGTGAATGATGCAATACCGTGTACAGCAGTATACGCAGTATTGCACCATTTGCTCACAGCTACAGCGCTGTACCGGTTTAGCTATAATGTCGTACGCTATTAAGCGTGCAACTTTATGACCCGGTAGGGTGGAAAGCATACTTTTATGTTAAATTGGAACAGACTGCATGCATGTGGCATGCAAGCAAAAAGCAAGTGGTCACTGATAACATAAAAGTTAAGTGACTTGCTCAGGATCGCACCATATATAAAGTGGTGGTTGATGAGATTCAAACCAAGGTCTTTAGGTCTGCAAGTCTCCAGGTTTGCAGTTCAGTGCCTTTAACCACTAGGCTATACTACCTGTGCACGTATGATTCACTAGTATAGAACTTCAGTACAAATCTGCAAACATCTGCATGCATGCGGCATGCTTGTAGCTACTGTTATACTTTGACCCTCCTTATCTCAGCTGCACAGCTGAACTGTAGCACACATGGCAATGGAAATACACATGGTTCTTCCCAACCCCAGTACACACACTTACCCACAAAGCTACTTAATTACTTCTGTCTGGCCTGTACTCCTACTATTTTCTCTCCATAGTTTTGAGTGCTTCCATGGAAACAGACTTTTAGGGCAAACACAAAAGTAGCAATAACTCAGCACCCCACCCACATGACCAGTCTGACCCTATGTACACACACACACACACACACACACACACACACACACACATATTGCAGCGGGTGCAACCATGCTGATATAGACAACCCACCAAGTATAGCTATAAGTTGAGAGTCTCTTACCGGAGTACTAGGGAACCAGAGGTAGGAGTCTTTAAGAGATGATGTCCATGGGTCAGAGTGCTGGGGTGTAACCCCTTTGAAATGAATGGAGTTATTTTTTATTACTATGTCATACATTATGATGGTGAGTTGGAGAATAATGAAGGCCACTGTTCTACTAACAAGGCCCTTGTTAGTCAAGGGTAGCCATCATTAATCTCCAACTCTCCATCAATAATGTATAAAATAGTAACACTGTAAAAAAAATATCCTCATTCATTTCAATGACGCATGCCCCTACAGTCTCCCTTGCCCTATGTCATAATGTGCCCAAGCATGGGGATGTGGAGGTCAGCATCACTGCAGTGGGGCATAAGCCTGACTATAGTGGGGCTCCTATAGTCTGTGCATACCATACCACTCAACTGTCCCTGAATGCAAGGGACTGCACTCATTTTACCCCTGAAAACTGCTCTGCTCCTCATCCTTCCCTTATGGAAAACATGCTGCTCACACAGAGGATGTCCTGTAAATTCAGACTTTGTGGCTAGAGCACCATTTCAGATTTTAGCAGGTGGAAGCCAACAACCAGTTGAGGCCAGTGCTAGTTAGCCCCTAGCTGGCAAGCTCAAGAATGTCTGGAACCTCTATAAAAGGTAAAACGTATTCGTTATGACTGAAAAGTGATATGCAAATCAGGAAAAATTCAATTGTATACGATTCATCTTTCTATACTGGGCTTAAACCCACCCAGTTACTAACCAGTTTTTTTCCTGGCTGAGTTTCTGACGCCCACCCCCCCCCAAAAAAAAACTCTGTCCCAATCTCTCTCTCTGACTCCATTCTAGTCAATACCCATCTCATATGTGTTGTGAAGCTGCCCAAAGGCACAGAAAAGTGCAAAATTCATCAATATTTCAGTCCTTCCTCCTTTCCCCGATCCCCCAGTAAAAAAAATAATTTACTTTTACTTACCTGGCTATCTGGCCAGAATCTGTGGCCTGGCCAAGTGTGCCACCAGCCCAGTTTTCAGTCCACTCCTTCTCCATCCTTCTGCCAGAAGCTGAATGCTAGAACTGACCATCGCAGGTCCCCAACATGGTCCACGACCAAGTTACCTCACCAACTGATCCCACCCAACCTGTGTTGCTTGCTTCTTGCTTGCCTGCTGACATTCCTGCTGTCACACTGCACTGATCAAGGCCTATGAAGGCAGCTCACATTGATGCTGCCACGGGGGCCTGTGCTGTTTTTTTGTTTTTTTTTGCTAGGCGAGCCTAGTAGAGTAAGAAGGTAGCCTAGTCTCGAGTTAGCTTCTAGCTCACCCTCTGCCCCTTCAGCCACCAGGAGAGATAGAGACTCACTAAGAGTAGACCAACAAAAATATGCCGCCTCAATACTGCTGTTGAGAGTTGGATGCTCACTGACTCCTCCAAGCTGTAATGTACAGCCTGTCTACTCTGTAGCAGGAAAGACCGTGTCATACTCGCATGACTTATGTGCTGTTGCTTGGCTGGAACTCCTCCACATCATGTGTGATGGTGCTGCCACTAATAGGTGGAGATTGCAGACAACACGACACAGACAGTTAAGTCGGGAGCAGTGTGAGCACACGCAGGACAGGGGGCCACTAATTGTGCAAAAGACTAAATCCAAATATAATACCATTTTTGCCACACCATAAGAACAACCTAGGCACAAATGGGGGGGAGGGGCAACTGCCCTCCTCTGCCTTCCCTAAATGACACCCCTGGTTTATGGTAAAAATTCTTTGTCAGGTGCTAATATCGGTACAAGCAAATATAAGTAAATACAGTGGTTTCCACTGTGTTCTGAGGTACTGTATCTCCATGTTTTAGGATCTGTCTTGATCATTGTGAGGGTTAGTGTCCCTCTTTGTCCCTCATTTTGAGTGTCCATGTCCCTCATTTCAGTGACAAAATGTGAGGTATGGTGCATGCTTCCAAGACCCTACTCAGCACAAAGAGTACTGAGCATAGCCATAGTGTATATGCTCCATACAGAATGACAAAGGAAAAGTAAGTGAGTCAAAACAGTTATTGAGAAACACATTTGTAGCTCTAAATAAGCATAAGGGGATTTGCATGGCCAAAACCAAAAAAGTCAAGTTTCACTACACAGAGGCACCTCTTTGCACATCTGGAATGGGGTATGTTGGCTGACTATATCCTAGGCATTTAGTGCAGCACGCAAACAATACTTTGCAAATTAATAGCAATTTAATGACAAAAAACAAAAGCCATCAAACAACTTTCAAAAAGATTGGAATTAATGAGTTTACCTAATTTTAATGGGAAATCAATGAAAAATGTATTTTAATGGCTCCAACTATTAGTAGTATGAGAACTAGAAACTGACGTGTTTTTTTTTAGATGAGATTTACACCAGCTTTGTTGCTGCACACATGGAAAGTGTGCAACATGTGAGCCTGATGTGATTTTTAAATGATGTTTACACCAGCTTAACTGCTGCACTCATGTCAAGCTTGCAGCATGCAAACCTGATTTGCTTTTTTATTTTTTTTAATCTTAGTCTTTGGTAACCAGGTAAGGCCCACTAGGCACAAGTGCCTGTTTTCAGGGGCGACCTGGGAGCACTGGGTGGTAAACTGACTTCCTCAGAGTCACACAGTATGCAAGTGGAGGTTGCGAGAATCAAACCCAGGTATGGCCTGCTGGATGTACCAAGCTCAGTCACAGCTCATTAACCTCTAGGCTATACTGCCAGCTAGACCTGGTTCACTTTGTGTATGCGAACCACATGCAAACATTGCACAGTTAAGCATATTTGGTCTATTTTGCATAATATTGGATCTCAAGGTCAGGAGGTGTTGTTACCCCTATTCAGGTCCTATGTCCGTCCCCATCTTGAACATGCTTCACAGTTGTGGTGTCCTTTTAAAAAATCAGATAGTCACTCTCTTGAAAGGGTTCAGCGAAAATACACTAAAAAAATATATGGTCTCGAATCCTCATCTTATGAGTTTAGGTTGGATACATTGAAACTAATGCCTCTTACTATCAGACGCATTAGAGGTGACCTTCTCCTCCTATATGACATTATTTATGACCCCTATATCATGACTGAGCTAGGATTTTCTTTTAAGTCATCAATACATAATACTAGAGGTCATGTCCTCCAGTTAACTGGTAAATCTTTTAAACACAATAATCGTAAGTTTTTCTTTTCTGTAAGAACTATTGGGCCTTGGAATAGACTTCCATCTGATGTAGTAACAAGTAATACTAAAGAGATTTTTAAACATTGTCTTGACACGCTAATTATGTCTGGGAATGACTTAACATTCTACTCTATGGCCTAGCACAGGAGCATTATGGGCTTTGGCCTACTAGCTCTTTCTTCTAACCTTAGTATGAACCTTAGTACACAGCACACATATTTCTGTAAGGGATTGCTCACTTGTTTTATGCAGAGGTTTGTTGCCTTTATTACGCTCCCTTTTATCTTTGCCCACTGTTCCTCCACCCCACTCTGGTCACCCACCCCTGCTAGGTCATCCCTGAGGCATTCACCTATCTCTTTAAAATCTGCCCTCCTGTAGTCCAGGACCCTCGCCCAAGTGTGGTTCGATTCAACAGCTGTCTTTATATTGAACCACACTGTACAGTGATGACTGGTCCCCAAGTGGCCTCCCACCTTGACGTCTGCAACACACTGTCCCTGTAAGTGAGTACCAGGTCCAGTATTGCCCCATCACAAGTGGGTTCACTGTCTAGTTGCCTGAGGAATGCCCCCTGCAGAGTACAGGATGTCCCTGCTGGGAGGCTCCAATCCACATCTGGCAGGTTGAAGTCCCCCACCAGCAGCAACTACCCTTTTTCTGCCATCTTGCTAGTGGTTTCCACCAGTACTTTATCTGATTTCTCCCTCTGTGCTGGAGGTCTGTAAATCACTCCAGAGTGAATAGTGGCCCCATTCCCTGTCCCAAGGGAGACCCACAGTACCTTTGCCTCTCCCTGTGTTCCCTGTATCTCCAAGGCTTTTATGCTTCCCCTCACATATAGCACCACACCTCTTCCTTTCCTTCCCTCCCAGTCTTTCCTGAACAGAGCATAGCCTGGTATGGGCACATCCCAGTCATAGTCTTCATGCAAAATGACACAGTAATGGCCACAATATCCAGGTCGTCTTCTGCCATGATGGCCTCTAGGTACGGAATCATATTTCCTAGATGTCTAGCAGTCACACACATGGCCTTCCAGATTTTGTTTCCCCCCTTTTTCCTTTTTCCCTCCCTCTTCATCCTCTCTTTGTAATGCTCCTGTTTCTTTCCCCCTTTATCTCTACCACCCTGCTCCCTTTATTAATTTACAACCTGGAGGATTCCTCTCCTCTCAGGTTCTCCTTACTCTCTACTTTAGCCTGTGGGGGGGGAAGTAATTTCTGACTCCTCGATTCCTTCTGTCCCCCACGGCTATTTTAAATGTTCATTGAACTTCAGAGAAGTAACATTTAAACCGTCCTCTGAGGACTGTGATTCCCTTGAATTTTGACCATCATGCCTGTATAGGCCCTGTCCTCCCAAGTAGGTAACCAGTCCCCAGTGTGTAGCTCCTTCCTCTCTGCACCATTCCTTCAGCCATGAGTTGAAGGTCCTGGTGCAAAGTTCCATCTCCTGTCCCCTGTCAGACAGGCAGCACCTCAGTGAAAGCCACTGAGCGAGCTACCCGTCTAAGACCCCTTCCCAGCTCCCTAAACTCCCCCTGCGTTGTTCCAGTCCAGTCTCTAGCCAGGTCATTAGTCCTCAGGTGGACAATAACATCCAGCTCTGCCCTAGGGATCCACAGGATTTGCTTCCCATTCCTCCAGGCCGTGGCACCAGGTAGGCACCTAACTTGATTCTCCCACACTTTCCTGTTCCCAAATGTATCCCCCTCACAATTCAGTCCCGCACCAGAAATTGCTTCCTCCTTCTCTGGGTCTTCTTCCTCCTTCCCTCCCTCTTTGGGGTCTCCACTACAGAGGGCCCCCACATTCCCCTTGGTCACTACCATGGCTGCTTCCTCCTGGAAGTCCTGCACCTCCAGAGTAGCATAGGAATTTTGTAGTGGTACCGGTTGAGGAATGTGCCTCTGTCCTACCACCCCCACCCCTCCAGAACCCACCATAGTCCAGAAGTTTCTCCTTACTGGCATCCTCTCAGCTGTTTCAGACCGTGGACAGGCTTTTACATCCTTCCTGTCTCCAGCTGAAAAAAGCTTTCTAGGGACATGGATATGTTGTTCATCCACACTTATTGGCAGGTTCCTTGCCGCTTTAAATCTTGCCGGAAGGTCTTCAAGCTGGCTCCTCCCACCCACCCGGGTGGTAAAACTCTCAGCTCCGCCCCATGACGCCAGATCTTCCTTACCGCTTGGAAGCTCAGGTTCCCTCATAATGCGTTGCGTTTGGACTGGTTCCTAATTCTTGAAAAGTTGAAATTAAAAGTTTTGCTAAAAGACTTGGTCTTCGTCGGCAGCTGCGATGGACAATCGACTCGGTTTTCAGAGGTGCCCTGCATGGGCAGAAGATGTCTAGGACGGATCCGCACTCCATGTGCTGCCTACTGCCTGGGCCTTGAGCACGCACCCGCAGGCCTGCGACTTGTGTCTTCCTTTTCGCTCACGCCTTGAAGACCGTGCTGCCCAATTACAACTGGGGCGCCCGAGAAAAGAATTCCACCGATGAAATCTAAAGAGGCCCGATTGGCCCGGTGTCCGGCGGCGGCGTTTCGGTGGATCCAGCTTCGACAGATGATCGCCCTCAAAGAGGAAGTGACGGCGGGCGCTTCTACCTCGGCTGCGGCGCATTTGTCCCGCCTCTCTCGGTGCCTCGTGCTCGGCTTCTTTAAGGGCTTTGTCTGACCCTCTCGACCAAGGTGAGGTCCAACTTTCGGACCTTTTCCAGGTCCAAAAGAGCAGGAGTAAGTCTCCGTCGACGCTCTTGGGAGCGGAAAGATCCCTCCCTTGTCGACAGTCGACTGGCTCACCCTCAGCTTCGCCACTGGCTTCACGGTGTCCCCGTCCCGCCAGTTGACTGAGACTCCCCGTCGACGCTGTCGAGATTTTTCTCGACCCGTTGACTGGTTGTCGGCTGGAGAAGCTGGAGAATCCTCCCCGGTTCCCCGGTGGGAGTTGAGGATCCCGCCTGTTCGTCTCGTCCTCCGGTTCCAGAGCCTTCGTGGATCGTCCGAGCCGAGGGGAGTGCCGATTTCCGACACTTCTCCTTGCCTTCCTCGGCCTAGTCGAGACTCTCGGTCTCGGACATCCTCTCGGTCTCGGCACCGCAGCAAGCGGCACCGCCGCTCTTCCTCGGACGAGGGGAGGCTTTGGCGCAAGTTGCGTCGGAGGTACGAGGAACTTATGTGGCAACAGCTCCTTTTGACCGGGAATAAGCTGACCCAGTCGTCTTCCCCGGCCATTAAGTGGCTGTCACCAGAGCAGCCAAAAGAACCCCTCATTGTAGTCGAGGAGCCTGTTCTCAGGCCGGTTGTTCGGCCAATTCCAGCTGCCCCACCGATTCTGGTGGAACCTCCACCCCCACAGCCATTAGTTGGGGCTCCAACCAAAAATTCTCGGTCGGCTTTGGGTTTGCCCCATAGGCTGTTGGTCACCCTTACTCCCGATAAACCTCGGCAGGTGGAGGGTGGCTCAGGGCCGAGGCAGCTCTTTGAGGACTCTTCTGAGTCCGATGATGGTTCCTCCCTCTTCTCCAAGCACATGGACTTGGAGTCCTCGGGAGGACAGTCAATGGACGATAGCCCTTCGTCCTTCTTAGGGTTGCTTCGACTCATCTCGGAGTCCACCGGGATGAAGCTCGAACCCGTTTCTAAACGGGCCAGGTATCCCTCACTGAGATTCTGGACTGAGGATTCTCCTATGGAGGCTTTCTCCGTGGCGAAGCTCAGAGGGTCCGCCTTGGAACTTTGCAGCGTCCTGCTTCCTGCCCCTGCGCGGCCAGGTTGGCCAGGAAGTATGCGGTCCCGGTTCCCTGTCCGTTTTGGAACACCCTCGGCCGAGGGTTGGTTACCGACAGCATTTTCAGGCGGTGCGGGAACACTAGGGATGTGGACAAACCTCCGACAAGGAATCAAGAATTGGATTATGCCGGGCGAAAAAGTCTAAGCTGCGTCTCTCTCGGCCTCGTCAGGCCAGTTCGCCATCCTCATGGCACATTTTTCTCACGCCCTGTTGGGCTCCCTGGATGAGGTTGTCCTCATCTTCCGCAGATCTGCAGACTACGGTCAGGCAGGTGCGGGACCAGGGCAAGGCAGTGGCTAAACAGCAGCTCCAGATTGGCGTAGACATCGGGGACTCATGTGCCAGGTCTGTGGCGCCGCAGTGGCCATGCTCGTCGGGCTTGGCTGAGGATATCCACCTTTACTGGATACCCAGCACAAGTTGGCGGATGTTCCTTTTGGGACTGACCTTTTCGGCCCTGGGTGGAAGGTCACCTGCAGAGGATCGGGAAGTCCAATGCTCCTTGGACTCAGTCTCTTCCGCTCAGAAGGACAAAGTCCAAAGCACAGCCTAAGCCCTTTCGTCCTCTGCGCCCTGTGCGCGCCCAGCCCAGCAACGCCAGGGCCTAGCAGGCTCGACCTTGTATCCCAAGCCCAGCAGTCCGGCTTCCTCCAACAGGAAGCAGGGAGGTAAAGCCAGGAGGTCCCTCGGCCGGTCCCTCTCCAAGCCTGCCCAGTGACGGGCTGAGGGGTGTTTCCATCCCTGTCACCTCACCCCTGTTTCCCCCCGTGAGGGGACGGCTCAGACACTTCCTTTCCGCCTGGTCCGCTGTTACCATGGACAGGTGGGTACTGGAGGTGGTGAGAAAGGCTACCTCTGGAATTCGAGCAGGCCTCGCCTTCAGAGCCGGCCGCACTGGGGGCCTCGGGTCCAAGAGTCTCACTGGTGGCTCACCGACGACATTGCTCTCCTCCTCCAAAAGGAGGTGATCACGAGGTGGAGGACCCCTTCAGACCCGGGTTCATGTCCAGGTATTTCCTGGTTCCAACGGACGGGCTGGCGCCCATTCTCACCTACACGACCTGAACAAGTTTCTAAGGTTTCGAACCTTCAGGATGGTCACACTGGCACAGATAATACCATCTCTGGAACACGGCATGTGGTTCTGCTCTCTGGACCTACAGGACGTGTTTTTTCAAGTCCCTATCCGTCCGTCACATCGGAGATTCCTCCGCTTTCAAGCAGAAGGATCCCCTCTTCGAGTTCCGAGCCATGCCCTTCGGCTTATCTCCAGCTCCCAGGGTCTTCACCAAATGCATGGCAGTGGTGACAGCATTCCTGCGGCGCCGAGGGGTCCGGGTGTACCCTTACCTGGATGATTGGCTGATAGCAGCCTCCTCCAGACGGGAGGTGGAGCGATCCAGAGATCTGGCCCTCCAGGTTTGCTCTCGAGTTGGCCTTCTCATCAACGAGGCCAAGTCGGAACTTGAGCCGAAGCAGGTGATCCTGTTCATCGGGGCAGAGCTCAACTCTGTTCAAGCCAGAGCACGGCTCCCGGTGGACAGGGCCGAGGTTCTTACCTCCTTTGCCCAATCATTTCTGGTTGGGCAATCGCACCCTGCCCGGGACTTCCTGTGCCTTCTGGGTCTCATGGCGGCCTGTACCAGCGTGGTCCGTTGGGCCCGCTGGCACATGCGCCCCCTTCAGTGGGGACTGGCCAGCCAGTGGTCACAACGCTGCGATCCTTTGGACCAGCTAGTGATAGTGACCCAGGAGATGTGGAACGCTTTCCAGTGGTGGACCGTTCCATCCCATCTGCAGGAGGGCATCCCGTTTGTCCGCCCCGAGCCGACGGTCTCTCTATCGACCGATGCCTCTCTGATGGGTTGGGGTGCCCATCTGGGGGGAACACCGAGTGCACGGCCTCTGGTCCCCGCGGGAGTCCCGATGCCACATCAACCTGCTGGAGCTCCGAGCGGTCCGCCTAGCTCTCACCGCCTTTGCTCCGTTTCTCCGGGGTCAAGTGGTCCGAGTCCAGACTGACAATACCACGACCATGTACTGCCTGAACCACCAGGGCGGGACGCTCCCATGCTTCTATGCAAGGAAGCCCTCCGCATTTGGTCACTCGTGCGCAGCCTGGAGGCGGTTCTCCTAGCCATTCATGTGGCAGGAGCCTCCAACACCCTGGCCGATGCCCTGAGCGGATAGGGGCTGCATCCCACGAGTGGTCTCTCCTGCCGGAGGTAGTACAGATCTGTTCTCCCACTGGGGCACACCTCAGGTGGACCTGTTTGCCTCCAGGGAGAACGCGAAGCTGAGGCTGTTTCATGCCCGCCCCCTCAGCAGGGCTCGCTGCAGGGGGATGCCTTCTCGAGGCTGTGGACCCCGGGCCTCTTCTACGCCTTTCCCCCATTTCCCTTGATTCACAAGGTGCTTCTCAAAGCAAGGAGGGACAAGGCGCAGGTGATCCTGATAGCCCCAGACTGGCCCCGCCAGTTCTGGTACCCAGATCTCCTCAGCCTCAGCTCCAGGCTCCCGAGGCAGCTTCCAGCTCGCCCGGACCTGCTCTCAGTCAATCAGGGGAAGGTGTTCCATCCGGACCTTCAATCCCTGCACCTGACGGCCTGGTTCCTGAGTGGCTAGAGTTCCAGGCCTTGTGTCTTCCGATGAGGTCCTCCAATGTTGTTGAGGCGTCCCGTAAGAGTCGACCAGAAAATGCTAAGTTCAAATGGAAGAGATTCTCCATTTGGTGTCAGGGCAAGGGCTTGGACCCTTCCTCCTGTTCTGTGGCAAGCATTTTGGACTATTTATGGTCCCTTTCTAGTCAAGGGCTTAGGTCAACGACCCTAAAGGTGCACCTGGCAGCCATCTCTGCTTACCGGGCGCGGGCCGGGGAGCAGTCGGTGGCGCAGGAAAAGGTGGTCAGGCGCTTTTTCAAAGGCCTTGATCACATTTCCCCTCCGGTGCGAGAACCTCCACCTCCGTGGGATTTACTGCTGGTACTGGCAAAGCTCATGGGCAAGCCATTCAAACCAATGCACAGGTGTGATCTCTCTCACCTGTCATGGAAGACCGCCTTCTTGGTGGCTATCCGCCAGCCAGAAGGATGGGAGAGCTCCAGGCGCTTTGCATCGAGTCTCCTTACCTGGTCTTCCACAGGGACAAGGTTGTCCTCGCCCCAATTCCTTCCGAAGGTGGTGGTCGGAGTTTCACCTAACCAGGTGCTGACTCTGCCGTGTTCTACCCCAATCACACCTCGGAGGCCGAATATAGGCTCCATACTTTGGACCCTAGAAGGGCGCTCGCTTATTATAAGGAGCGCACGGCTGAAATTCGGGGAGAGGTTCGCCAGCTGTTTGTCACCTACGCTGAAGCCGCATCTGGCAGACCTGCAGCCAAGCGGACGATAGGCAGGTGGGTCACCTCCTGCATAGATCGCTGCTATAAGTTGGCGGGCATGGAGCCTCCCAGAGGGATAAGAGCTCATTCTACCCATCATACTGCTGCATCGGTGGCTGCTTCCAGGGACGTCCCTATCCAGGAAATCTGCAGGGCTGCTACCTGGAAGTCAGCACACACCTTTATTACCCATTACCACATCGACCTTGAGTCAAGCTGGGATGCTGGTTTTGGGGCCTCGGTTCTCCAGTCTTTATTCCCTAAGTAGGGGGTGTGCGCCTTGCCTCCCTCCTCCCGGAGAACTGCTAGGAGTCTGCCAATAAGTGTGAATGAACAACATATCCATGTCCCTAGAAATACAGGTTACTCACCTGTAACAGGAGTTGTAGGAATGGTTATGTTGTTCATCCACACGACCCACCCGACCTCCCCGGCTTCGACGCACAACCTGAGCTTCCAGCGGGCCAGATCTGGCGTCATGGGGCGGAGCCGAGAGTTTTACCACCCGGGTGGGTGGGAGGAGCCTGCTTGAAGACCTTCCGGCAAGATTTAAAGCGGCAAGGAACCTGCCAATAAGTGTGGATGAACAACATATACCATTCCTAGAACTCCTGTTACAGGTGAGTAACCTGTATTTTTCAACCACTTTATGTGAAGTGTTTGCTCTGTTTTTCTCATACAGTGTTGGACATCAGGTCGGGGATTCTGCCACGGAGGCTTGTGCTTTGCAGCGGTCCAGTTGGGAGTTTCAGAGGCACTCAGTTTGCCTGGGAGGAGTTTAGGCCAGTGAAGGTGTCTGAAGTGACTAAGGTGATCTTTGAGCTGAAGCACACCTTTTATGAACTGGACCCGGCACTGATGCATTTTTTAATGGGATGTGTCTATGCCGTTGGCCCAGTGTTTGCCAGGTACTCGATCATGGAGGGGGTCTTCCCAGTTGCTTTGAAAGAAGCACTGGTGAAGCCCCTCCTGAAGAAATCTTCCCTCAACCCAGACGTCCTGGTGAATTACCGTCCAATCTCCAACCTGCTGTTTTTGAGCAAGGTTGTTGAGAAATTGGTGGCACATCAGCTTAAGGATCACCTGAAGTCCTCGGATATCTATGAGCCATTCCAGCTGGGTTTTTGGGCCAAACACAGCACTGAAACTGCTCTAGTGAGAGTGCATAATGATCTGCTTAGGGCTAGAGATAGAGGAGACAGGTCAGTTCTTGTGCTCCTCGATCTCTCTTCAGCTTTTGACACTGTAGATCACGTCGTGCTTCTTGACCGACTCTGTGAGGTTTGTGGACTCACCAGAACCGTCATCAAATGATTCGAGTCCTATCTCTCGGACAGAGTGCAGTGGGTGGTGATGGGGAATTTCTCCTCCTCCCCAATGCCTCTGTCTTGTGGAGTACCTCAGGGTTCGATCTTATCGCCGATGTTCACAGTGTACATGCTGCCCTTGGGTGAGATCATTCGACAATACAGCGTCGGAGTTTCACTGCTATGCAGATGAAACCCAACTGTATTTGTCTTTTGTACCTGGAACATCGGAGCGGTTAATGTGCTTAATAGCTGTCTGGCTAATATCAGTGACTGGATGGCTTCCAGCTGGCTGAGACGCAACCCAGCTAAGACTAAGGTGCTGGTGAGCGAGCCTGGTTGTAGGTGTGATGGTTTGCCACTGGGGGCTGACTCTGGACTTGTTCTGGGGTCTACTCCATTGGGGGTTTCTCCGAGGGTGCGAAATCTGGGCCTGATCTTTGATTGCAGATTGACCTTTGAGGATAAGGTGTCAGCTGTAGTCAGCAGTGGTTTTTACCACTTGT
The DNA here is from genome assembly GCA_016271365.2 of Neoceratodus forsteri. Lineage (NCBI taxonomy): Eukaryota > Metazoa > Chordata > Ceratodontiformes > Ceratodontidae > Neoceratodus > Neoceratodus forsteri. The sequence goes on from JADMNL010000027.1 coordinate 43,002,182, forward strand.
GGAACATTGTCTGGATTAAGCCGCTCATTCTGCCCGAGGACCTGCAGACACTAGTACATGCCCTTGTGAATTCCAGGCTCGACTACTGTAATGCTTTGTACTTCGGAGTCATGGGAAGACCCTCCGCAGGCTGCAGCCAGTTTAGAATGCAGCAGCCCAGTTACTGATGGGCCTTTCGAGGTCCAGTCATGTTACCCCAGTTTTGCATGGTCTGCACTGGCTGCCGGTCAAGTGGAGGGACTTTTCAAGGTGGGTGTTCTCACCTTCAAGGCCCTATATGGGCAGGGTCCTCGTTACCGGTCTGAGCTCCTGACAGTTCTGCTTGCTCCCTCCGCTCCTCCTCGAGGGGCCTCCTGGACGTTCCCAGGGTTTGTCTCAAGACCTTGGGAGATCACGCTTTTAGTGTCTTTTGGCCGACCCTGTGGAACTTGCTTCCACCTGCAGTCCGGGAGGCTCCCTCGATTGAGATGTTTAAGGAGAGGCTAATGGCCTACCTCTTTAACCTAGACTTTGACTGCCAATAGCATCTTTAGCTTTGGCCAGTCCTTTGAATCATTGACTTCTGAAAACCTCTTTTTGTTTTACTAAATGTTAATCCTGTTATGGTTTTAATGAGGTTTTATTACGTTTTTATTCACTGCTATATGTTCTCATTTATGTTCGGTGCCCAGAGCCTCCGGGATTGGGTGCCTTATAAATAAAATTGCCTTGCCTCTGAGATAACGGTGGCAGACTTGGTGGCCTCTAGGTGGGAGGAGAGGTCCCTGGAAGCCTAGCCAATTCAGCCTGAAGTCTAGCAACCTCCTCCCTCAACCCAGAGAGATGTGTGCTGAAAAAAAAAGATTCAAAGGTATTAAGTTCTAACCCTAACATATGTGTTTGTGCATTTTTGTTTCCTAGCTATGAACACAGTTCTTCTGAGTAATCTCTTCTCCCTCCCACGGATTGTGTATGCCATGGCTGAAGATGGCCTTTTCTTCAAGATATTTGCTAAAGTCAGTACTGTTACTAAGGTACCCGTGATTGCCATTGTGGTGTTTGGAGTTCTGATGGCCATCTTGGCACTGGTTTTTGACCTTGAGGCCCTGGTGCAGTTTTTATCCATTGGTACCCTACTGGCATACACATTTGTAGCTGCGAGTGTTATCATGTTGAGGTATCAAGGTGAGAGGAGCAGCTCCACATCTGCAGCTCGAAGCAGCCCGCAGCCAGAGGACACTGGTGAGTTGAAGGAATATGAATCCTTTTCAGACAAACTTCAGCTGGTCGAAATGCAGCAGAAAACCAAAGAGAAAAGAGAGCCTGGCCAGCTAAAAGCTGCCTTTGAGCCCTATTTGAAAATTCTGAATGACTTTGAGCCAGGAGAGGTGGTAACGATCTCTGTGGTGACAATGACAGTCGCTGCCATATGTATGTGTTCTGTTTTGGTGTTTGGAAATAACCACCTTCGACTGCCTATCTGGAGTTTTTCCCTTCTATCAGTTTTGTTTGGCATCATTTTTCTTCTCAGCCTTCTCCTAATTTGGATGCATGAGCAGAACAAAATAACAAAAATTTTTCAGGTAGGTTTTTTTCCTTTTTAAAGACAAAGATACAGTGTGCTCTTGACTAGGTAGTTGTATTTAAAGAGGTTAGTTAAGCAACAGGGTACTCCCAAGGGTTCTGTTAATTAAACAATAAGGCATAACAGGAGGTTCATCTTGGTGGCATAACAGCTAGGGCCATGCACAACCCGAATATTATTTCGCGAATACCATGAATAATGTGCTATTCGTTATTCGGATCCCAAATAACAAATAGTTCACTATTCATCCGGTATTCGGGAAACACTGTTTAAAAAAAAAAAAACACAAGAACTAGCCCCTTCCTTCCCCTCCCAGCCCATGTAAGCACCAAAACCCCAGCCCTCTACCCTCTGTCATAAAAAGCATACTCCCCGCACCCACAAGTTTTTTTTTTTTTTTTATAAATGCCTCAATAAAATAATAAAATTACAGGTGACAACTGACTCAACTCTACCTGCCCTCTTCCGCGGTCAGTTTGTAAAGTTCTGAAGCTCTATCTGTCTGCATCATAATCCCCCCAAAAAGACGCACTCCAATCCTGTTGCCCTACCCACTCGAGCATACAAACAGTAATCCATATTGAAGCTCAGAAGGTCTCTGGCACAACCCCCACGGCCTGGTACATTCTCTTGAGATGAGCGCTCGCGCGCTTGAGTTGCTATAGTAAAACCAGCTGATCACGTATCAAGCGACGAGCTTCATTCAAGAGAAGGTAGCAGGCCGTGGAGGAGGGGGCGCTGCAAGAACACCTTCTGAGCTTCAATTTGGATAACTGTTTGGATGTTCAACTATGTGGATACCATGGTCGGGTGCTTTGGGGGCGGGGTCATGATGCAGACAGAGCTTCAAAACTTTACAGATTGATTGTGGAAGCGAACGGGTAGAGCTGGTCACCCGACACCTGCAATTTTTATTAATATTTTATTGAGGCATTTATAATAAAAAAAAAAAAAACTACTACTTGTGGGTGCTAGGGGTATGCTTTTTATGGCTGTGGGTAGAGGGCTGGGGTTTTTGGTTCTTACATTGCTTGGGTGATGAGGGAGGGGGCTAATCCTTATTCATTATGTAAATGACCGAATACGAATACCGAATATTTGGCCACTGAATTCCGAATATTCAGCCGAATGTTCAGAAAAAGGTGTTCGCACAGCCTTAATAACAGCCCACATTGCGTGGGTTGAAACACAAGGTTAAGCCGAGTGCTTCCACCACTCGAGAAGAGCTGTTAGCCCCCCCCAGAACACATCCCCTATCATGATTCTGAAATGGGTAATTTTTAGTAAACTGGGTGTATTTTTTAAACATACTTTTGTTGAGCAGCTTTCAGTTTTGCTGGGATAACAGCCCGGCTGAAAACACCTCTTGGTCAGACAGGATCCAGCATTCTTTCTACCCATTTCATAATGATCTGTTAATCACCCTCTAGGAATGTAATGTAGCACAAGGCAATGGCATAGCTATTATAAGAAAACTGTTAAAAAAATACTGTTAAACCTTGTTCAGCCTTGATTAGGGTCTAGATATATGTTATGTATGTGAGCAGTGTCAGTGGCTCAGTAGGTAGCACACTCGCCTCTGAGGCTGGGAGATCAGAGGGCTGTGGGTTCAGTTCCCACATCTGGCACTTGGGTTAATACCCCAATATTGACACTGTAGTGCAGCATGGCGGGGGGGGGGGGTGTTGCACTTCTGAGGTGCCGTCTTTCGGATGAGATGTTTAACCGAGGTCCCATCTGCCTGGATTGGTAGTTCAGGTGAATGCTAAAGATCCCATGGCACTTATCGAAAACGAGTTAGGGAATTGTTTATTAAAGCAAACATAACATCAGTAAAGCAAACATGGAGTCAAAAATACAAGAACAATCAAAAAAAGAAAATTATATCAATCAAAAATTCAAACATAAACCAAGTAATAACCAGAAGCATACAGAACATAAATGAAATTAAACCAGATATCCCCAGAAAATCCTACAAATTTGGTACAAGCGATGAGAGCCAAAAAACATGCTTCCAGTATTCATGAAATTTGTGAGGAGGGCAAAAACTCAATTCAAAGTCCCTCTGTTTCCTGATTGCCAATTCAATATGAGTTAGCAGTACAGATGTCCAAGTATTAGTATGCTGCAAGGAATATTGGCATCTCGCCTGCCACATGTAAAATTTAATGCATGCAAAAATCAAATTTAAAGTACTGGGATGTATCGAGAAAAAAGCCCAGAATAATCCCCAAGCACTAAACTTTCATAAGAAACTGCTCTAACAGGACCCCAACCCCATTTAGAAAATAAATCTGTCCAAAAGAGTTTAGCATAATTACAAGAGAGAAAGAAATGCTCCATTGTTTCCTCTAGACCAACACAATCAGGCCGAATACATAGTCTTTCAATTGCTGCCTTGTGTTTTAAGTTTCCTTTAACCCCCCAACCTCCCATGACAACAAAGTCAAACCACATCCCACATCCTGAATGGTATTCTTTTGTCCTTAAGAACTTTTAACGCCAAGTGGATTTTTATAGGAAAACATTTGGGAAAATCAACATAAACCATAAAATTTTGATTCATAATATCAAGATACAAAGCTTTCCGAGAAAGCCTGTGAACTAAAGCCTGAGTAATATTCCATGTCCTAAGCTTAGTAGCTATCTGAGAAATAAAAAGAGGGGCACCAGAATTTATTTTAACAAAAGGGGCCACATAAACCATTTTACCAAAAAATTTTGAATTAGATAAAAAGTCCAAATATCCCAGGGATGTGAGGAATACTGATCTGGGGCCTTAAAAGTGGTTTTAATAAAAAAACAGGGGGTTGATCATGCCAAGCCCCCCCTTACTGATGTGCTAATAACTAAAGTTTCTCCTAACAGGGTTTAAACCGCTCCCCCAGAGCATTTGAAAACAAACACTAAACAAACGGGTCTCATAAATTTTAGGCAAGGGAAAAATTGAACTAAAATACAGAAAGAGAGGAAGAATAATTTTTTACTATCATTACCCTTTTTTGTTTGGAAAATGACTGGGATTTCCAGTTGAGCCTTCCGTTCTCCCACTGCAATTTGTGACTTCCAATTAAGGTCAGCTAAATCCCCATTCCCCAAAAAAGCACCCCCAAATTTTAATAGGCTTAGCAGTAATAGCAATCCTCCCAATCGAAGATGCAAAAGGCCCTTCCCCTAAAAAAACCCCGAGGTTTTATCCAGATTAACAACAGTACCCACAATGGCCCCAAACCGTTCAATGATGCCAAGGGCCACTAGCCCTGAACTGACATCTCGTAAAAGCAGACACATATCCGCATAAATAGCCAAAACCTGGGGTGGAACCTGAACAGAGGGAGTAAACCCCAGAATAGCAGGGCGATGCAAAAATTCCCTAATTAAGGGATCCAAAGTAAAAGTATACAACAGGGGACTAATAGGGCATCCCTGTCGCACACCCCTGTGAATCCTAAACTATTCCCAATAGTACCATTCACCACAGGGTATAGAACAGCTTGATCATATAAAGAATGAATCCAGGACCGGAATTTCTGGGAAAAGCCATATCGTTGTAAAACCTGAAACAAAAAATCATGGGACACCTTATCAAAAGCTTTGGCCTGGTCGAGTGATAATAAATATCCCAAAAGCTGCCCCATCCTGCTGCATTCACAAATATTCCATAAAAGAGTGAGATTTTGTTGGATGTTCCTGCCTGGAATAGAGCAGGTTTGCACAGGGTGTATCAAAAAAGGAGCAACTTTTTTGAAGCCAGTGACATAAAATGGCTGAAAGAATTTTATAATCAGTGTTCAATAAACTGATCGGTCTTCAGTTTACAATATGCTGTCGTAACCCTTTCTTATATAAAAAAAAAAAACAATCAAAGCAGCAGAAAAATCTGGAGGCATAGATCCAGCGTCAAAAATTTCATCATTAGACATGTGCCAAGATAATACTAAGATCATCCAAGAAAACTTTGTAAAGATCATTAATCAGACCATCAGGCCCAGGTGAAATACCTGTCTTTAAGCAAGTAATTTCAGACCTGACCTCTGCAACAGAAATAGGTAGCTCCAACTCCTGTGACTGCTGTGTAGTCAAAACCGGGGGAAAGAAAGTAAAAAGATTAGTCCACTGAATGCTAGGATGAAAAGCCAGACCATATTGGTTCATCAAAGCATCCCGGACAACTTCCAACCTTTCAACATCTGAAACCTTCAGCGTGCCCATTGACTCCAAGAGGCCATCCATCAGTTTCTTGTCCAACACTTGTTTGCAGGCTGAATAGGGATCTAAACCGGTGTCATTTTCAAACCATAAGTCATCTCATCAATGAAATGACAGGCCCTACTTTATTGAAACTGCCTCATCTGTGATTTTATAAGAGAGATCTGTTACTGAATGCAGACATCTGAAGCATCAGGAAGGGACATCAGTTTATAGTACTGATCCTTATAACCTAGGTATGCAATATAATCAGCCGCCAAGGTCTTTTTGGTAAAATTAATGGAAGAGCATCTAAATTCAGTTTTAGTATCCATCCACCATAAGAGCCAAGAGTCATACATTCCTGCAAGCGACTGTTGGTGACGAAGGACCCCTACCAGGGCAGTCTGGAAATTAACTTGGGACAGCAGATTAGGTCTTAGCTTCCATCTAGAGGGTACTGCAGGGAATCGGGGAGGTAAACGAAAAAGATTAAAACTACAGGCCAAAACCATGTGATCAGAAAACTGACAAGGGGACAAGGAAAAATGAAACGGAAGTAAATGTTTTGAGGCAAAAATAAAATAAATCCCAGTAGTATAGCTACTCCGTCGATAAGTGGACCCAGAATCATGATGCAGGACCCTATAAGAGTCAATCAGTGAAGCTTTAGTGATGATCTCATGCAAAGCATGGGAATCACAATAGATTTTTTGCTGCTCACGATCTCTAATTCTGAGGTCCAAACTAGAATTGAAATCCCCACCCCAAATGATAAGCCGAGGAGTAAACAGATACTACTCTATGTTATGGAAAAGCTCAAGTCTGGCAGTTTTAACTTGGGGGGCATAGATGAACATTAAATGCAGGGAAACCCCTTATAATTGCAGTCCAAAAGTAAAGTCCGACCAGGAACAGTATCTACCTGCCAAAGCACTTGGACCAGTGTAGTACAAAAAAGAATCCCAATACCATCACCAGCATTGGCTCCGAAGGACCAAAAGGAAGGCCCAAGTACCCCGAGCTATTTTGTTTGGACTATATCCTGCAAAGAGGAGAACCTAGTTTCTTGTAGCAAAATAATATCAGCAGCTAAGGATTTGCAAAAATGTAAAAAACCCAAGCGTTTTTTTGAATTCTTAATGCTACATGTGTTAATAGAAACTAGTTTCAAAGAAGCCAGAATTGAAGTTTAGGGCCTATCTTTTTTCTGTTTTCGACCAGGTTTCTTCTTAATCCCCAATAAATCAGCACCCCCTTCATCCTCATATTCCATTTCAGAAGCAGCTCCTGACCTGACAGAGACATCAAATTCAGAGTCTCCTTCCTGTTCTTGCAAAACCTGAAAAGCATTCTGTAAAGGAATATCAGTAGGTTGTGAAAACTTCCTACCATGAGACCTGGTAACCCTCTTGGGGTGAGGTATCTGGAACTCAGGAGCAGGGGGAGGGGTGGCATTGAAGACACCCCAGGCTTTTCCGCCTCAGTGACCACAACAGGCTGTGTGGGAGGAACACCTTCAGAGTGGGAGGCAGGGATCGAACCCTGAGGCCCAGATGTATCAGGAGGGTCCGAGGGGGGGGTCCGCCTCAGGAGATCTATCCTCCTCTTCAGATCAGGGCTGAAATCTGTCTTGGGCCTGCGAAATTAAAGTTTCCTTATCCAGACCCCCAGGTTTATTTTGCCTAGCCCAAGGACACTGGTGATAGACGTGACCCTGTTCATTGCAAAGATTGCAACGAAAAACATTACATGTCCCACTGCCATGGTCCAGTTCCCCACACAATGCACATTTAATTTTGTCACAAGTACTGCTTAGATGTCTAGTGCTACTGCACTTATAGCAGGCTTTGGGCTGGCCTGGATAAAAACAGACCCCCGTCCCTTCCCAGAAAAACTATTCGGGGTATGTTGAACCTCATCTCCTGCCGTGTGTAATTTGGTTTTAAACCTCCAACTCCCCGTCCAAATTCCTTCACCATCAATAATGGGTTCTGGGGGACCCAGCGTAGTACATTTACCTTCTAACCAAAAAAGGATATCCCCTACATTTACCCCTTCATTACGAAACATGACATTAACAATTTTAAAAAGAGGTTTTGTAAGGGGTATGTGGCCCAAAAAGGAGTCCAGAGAGGTGTAGTTTTTAAAACCTCATATTTTAACCAACATTTATCAAGTCCAGCAAAGGTCTTAAAGCTGACATCAAAGGTGTCCTCGCCCGTAACATTAATAAGGGCATAAATGTCCGATGCCTGAAAGTTCATAGAATTCTTCAAAAGCCTGTGAGCAACATAGCACCTGTCAGGGTGCTCCTGAAGGCCCCCTCTATAGCGTAAATGCACTGCTTTTCGTCTAGGAGCTTGCTCAAGTTTGTTTTGCTTAAAGAGCTCTGAAAATCATGGTCCAGTTCGAAAACGATCTCTACGAGAGGAGAGTGGGGAGTACGAGGAGGTTCCTGCCCACCCCCCGGCTCAGCACCCGGAAGTTCTGTGTGACTGGAATCCAAGCGAGCACCCAGATCCTGGGCTGGCTGACCCGTCGGTTCCTCTTGCAGCGTGGGGGCACCCTGAACATGCGACGACTCCTGGGAAAAAGTAATCCAAGACGAATCAGGAATCCAACGACCATCATACTGTACCCAGCCGGCATCGGCCAAAGCAGTCTCTTTGCTCCAGTCTGGGGTAGGGGAAAGCCACATCAGCAACCCCTTGCTTCCACATTCTGATGCGAGAAGCGTCAGCCGCCTGACTCATCCGGGAAGCCTGGAGAGCATTCGGCGAAAGACAGACAACCGAGACAGGCTGAGGAGCCTTAGAAAACTTAGGTGAGTCACTACTACAACACTGAGTAACCTCCGGAACTGGTACTTGAGTCACTACAACAGGTAGGGCTTCAGAGACAGGCTCTGAAAATGTCAAATCATGTGTTACACCCGCTGCACGGTTTGCACCGTGCAAATCACTGCCAAGCTCCAGAGGTTCACCACTCACAGTAACGGGATCCCAGGGGAGAGCCAATTTGGGTAAATCATAAGAATACTCAAGTCCCACTGTCATCAAGACGTCCTTCTCTCCGGAAGTCAGAGCACAGTCTGCCATTCTGCAGACAGACACCAGCAGCTCCCCTACTGTCAGCAATGCAGTTGGGGAACGTTTTATTAAAGAACAAATCGGTACAGTTCCAAAAAAAGAACAATACAGAGAATCACAAATGAAGCAAAACAAGAATCGAGTCAAAAAGAAACTGACAAAAACAAATGGTCAGTACAACAGGTCTAGGGGAAAGAAAAAAAGGAAAGATGAAAAAAGGAAAAAAAGACACCAATACCCACACAGTTCAAGTAACAGCCGCATCTGTGTCAGTGATCCAGGGCAAATGCTTCCATAATCCAGAAAGGTCCAGGGCAGAAAGATGTGAGCTGTCTGACAAATATACTACACGGGCATCAGCACCTATCTTGTTGCATAATTCAGCATAAGTGCAATGGTGTTGTTGCAAAGTAAATAAACAACGGGACATCCAAACATTCCATTTGATAATTAAAAATAAAACAGAGTTTCCAAATCCCATTTCCCCCAAGCAGAGGACACAGGGCCATATATAAGATTTGCATAAGAAATCCTAGAAAAAAAGCAGTTCCCCCTTTGATCAGCTAAATATGTCCAAAAATCTTTAATTAAGGAGCACTGAAAAAATAAATGGTCAATCGTTTCAAGGGAGGCAGTACATTGCGGTCTACTGCAGAACCTGTCAAAGAGCTGTTTGTGTTTGTGATTACTCTTGACATTAATCTTCTCATGGCAAGAGAGTCAATGGAAGTCCCGCATATGTGCAGGGATCCTAGGATTCACCAACAGGAGTTTCAGGGAAGCCCTATACAAAGCATCACATTTAGGGAAAGGGTCAAGGGAGGGACAGACAGAAGCCAGTAAATTTCTATAAAACATCTTATGTGAAGAAACCATCAAGAGCTGATGAGGAGTAACTTTCCATTGTTTTAAATAGAGGAACGTGTCTTTTAGGTATTGAAGGACTTCCGAACCCTGGAGAACCGTAATAGAGTTCCATTCCCAAGAATGGAATCATGAGCTGCAATTACCTGCAATTGTCAGTGTCAGTGGCTCAGTAGGTAGCACACTCGCCTCTGAGGCCGGGAGATCAGAGGGCTGTGGGTTCAGTTCCCACATCTGGCACTTGGGTTAATATCCTAGTACTGACACTGTAGTGCAGCATGAGAGGGGTGCTGCACTTCTGAGGTGCCGTCTTTCAGATGAGACGTTAAACCGAGGTCCCATCTGCCTGGATTGGTGGTAGTTCAGGTGGATGTTAAAGATCCCATGGCACTTATCGAAAAGAGTAGGGGAATTTCCCCGGTGTCCTGGCCAAATTTCCCTCATTCACTAAAAATACCACCAACAGCTTAATCTGGTTCAAGGTCAGTTGGCATTCATCTGTATCCCCCTCCCCCGGGTCGTGCCTGAAAATAGGCAGGATTTGTCTAGTGCACTTACCCGGTCAACAAAAGCTAAATAAATAAAACCATAGAGCCAGCACTCCCTCCCACGTTGTCTATTAATCAAAAGAGGTCGTAAATTTGACATGAAAAAAACACTAGAAAAGAAAAGAATTGGATTTACCATGTTCAGACCACCTTCTGGAACGGGCAGATAAAGAACATTCCTCTTGATTGGGTTAAGAAGACTACCCCATATCGCCTGGAAAAACAAACTTAAGAGAGGGGTTTCAAGTTTTTTTAGAATAGGGAACACATAACAAATATTAAAAAATAGGAAGAAGAAAGGTTTTCACCAAAAACACGTTTCTTCTTCCCAACCTTACTATGATTCCATTGAGAAACCTTAAAATACCCAATAGTCAGCTTTTCCTCCCAATTTTGGACATAAATCCCAAGGGGGCCAAACTTAATTCGCAGGAGAGAAATAGAGGAGGAGGAAACAGAAATCGGGCCACTAAAGGGGACAGCCTGTGAGGAAAAACCCAGCGCAAAAGCATGACACTTGTCCAAATTCAAGCTAGCCACCAAGACCAAACCAAAGGAAAAGCATTCAGAAAGGGCTTCCTGAACCGAGGAGGCATCCGCAGTCAACAAGCACACAACATCGGCGTATGCTAAAGAAGAGGGTGTATCCTGAACAGCAGGATGAGAAATCGGGCAAATACTCGGGGACGTATTCAATTTACATAATAAGGGGTCAATAAAAAAGACATATAGAAGGGGGCTTGGGGGCACCTTTGTCTCACACCTTGCTTAATGGGAACCAAGGGATCCAGCCACCCATTGACCAGAGGGACCACAGTGGCAGTCTGATAAAGAGATCTTGTCCAAGAAACAAATATAGGAGGAATATGATAATGTAAAAGAATTTTCCACAAAAAATCATGACAAATGGAGCCAAAAGCAGACTTTTGGTCTAAAGAAACGACATACCCCGAACATTGACCAGAAAACCCAGAGGTAAAAATTTCCCACACCCAAATAAGATGATCCTGTATTTTCTTCTGAGGAGTAGCACAAGCTTGCTCAGAGGAAATGACAAGATCCTCAACAGATAACAATCTGTTAGCCAGAATTGTGGACAATATCTTGCAATCCACATTAAGCATGCATATAGGTCTCCAATTATGCAAGTCAGATTTATCCCCTTTTTTATGTAAAAAAATCAAGGCTCCTTTAGTAAAGTTAAGAGGAACATCTCCCAATTCCAACATAGTGTTAAACACCAGGGCTAATTCCGACACCAGGGAGTCATCCATGAGCTTATACAATTCATTCGGGAGCCCATCAGGGCTATGGGTAACATTAGGCTTCAAATGACGGATAACGTCCAGCACCTCAGGTACAGTAAGTGGAGAGAGATCAGGGATAAAAACATCAGATAAATACTGTCTGATCCGCCCAACATCTGAAGGGAGTTCTGAAAACAAAGTACAAGAAAAATCAGCCACAATTTGCATAATATCACATGGGGAGCTATGAAGAGTACCCAAATCGTCCAGCAGGCTAATGATGCCTTTCTTACTGACCTGTGATTTATTATGGGTAAAGGGACAAGTTTCATGAGCCGCACCTTGAGTGCCAAATCTATGTTGCCAGTAAAGGGCAGCCCGAGTTTTAGAATAACGCAACATATTCTGCCGAACCGAGTGAATATGCGCACTCAGATTTTGGCCAGTAGTATGAGCGAGGGACAAAAGGGATCGTAAGCGCTGGTGGTCTTGTAAGTATGACAAGTATGTTGAGGTGCTTTGGGTCTTGCTGTACTGCCGAAGGAGCTTCAAAAGATCCAACATCGAATCCTCCCACCATTGTACAGGGTTCTCATAACATAGGAGCACAGATTTCCTGGCAGTTAAAAATTGACTCAAGGAGCATAAAAAAACATCATCCTTAAGTAAAGAAATATTAAATTTCCAATTACCTGGGCCTTTGGAGGGGGGGGGGTATCAAAAATAAGAGAAATAAGTCTGTAGTCTGAAAACTCAACAGGATCAACAGAGACCTTCGAAAGAACCAGATTTGGGGGGGGATAGAAAAACATAGTCAATATCTGGTTGCCAAGACACCCTTCTGAAAAGTGGGAGAATGATGTCTCGTAAATTCCAGGACAGCATCCCGCAGGTTCGCAGTGCTAATCATGGAATTTAAGGAGCGGGAATCACAATATAACTACCTAGTAGTAGTATGCAAGCCTTTATCCAGAAAGCTAAGCCCACAGTTAAAGTCTCCTGCAAAAATTATATGTTTAGAAGTATGCAAAAAGGGCTGAATCTGAGAACAAATTTCAATCCGTGCAGTTTTAAGTTGGGGGCATATAAACAGATAAGGCGATAAGAGACCTGGTGAACCAAAGCATCAATAATCGGCACCCGACCAGGGACCATATCATAAAGCTTGAGAAGCACAAAGGCCACAGAGTGAACCAAAATCCCCACACCAGAACATCTGTCTGGACCCTCTGACCAATAAGAAGGGCCCAGAAGCCAATGTCTTTGAGCCTGTTTCAGTTCATGCAAAGCATGAAACCTAACATCCTGCAGGAATATTATACCACCTGGCAAGGAAGCTAGGAAAGTGAAAACAGCGTTACACTTATCCAGTCTCTTAATGCTGTTGAGGTTCAGAGAGTAACAGGCAAAGGTGTGGGAAGCCATGGCAAGAAAAACCAAAAACAGGAAAGGCAAATAACCAACGTTATTTTTCCTTATCCTTCCCACCTACAGCTTTCAGTTTAGATCTAGCTTTCCGTTTTTGGCCCCCCACCCAGAGAGCAAACCTCAGTATCCGTAGTGCCTTCTGGATGGAAGACGGAACAGAGGAGGAATCAGTATCCTCACCAGAGTCCGACGAAGTCTCCTTCAAAACATTATAGGTGTTTGAAAGTTGTACAGGGCCAGTCCGAACAGCCTTAGGAGGAGGTAGGGTAGCTTTCAGTTTGGAACGCGCAGAATGTTGACAGACAACCTGCATAGGTTCCTGAGAAGGAGTCATAGCATTCAGGGGATCACAGACCAGCACCTGAGTCTTGGGGTCAGCCACCACCGGGACTGGGGAAACGGGTGGGGTGGGGGAGCTGACACTACCGGGTCATTCAGAGGCAAAGCATGCTCTGGAACAGGTGGAAGCACAGTAGATGAGGGGGGTCCAGGAGGGGCTCGAGGGAGATCAGAGGGACATGATTCATTATGGAAATTAGCCTTTTGGGCCTGAGTAGTAATGAAATGCTGGTCTGCCCCACCATCATAGTGTTCCTGATTATGGGCCACCCAGGAGCAATTCTGAAAAGTGTGACCAGGCTCGTCACAAAGGTTACAGCGACATTCATTCAGACAGGATGCACCCAAATGGCCCAGTTCCCCACATAGGTTACACTTCACAGTGTCACAGACACTACTCAGATGTGTAGAATTCTCACACCTATAACAGGCCATTGGCTGACCCGGATAAAACAAAACCTCCCTGTCCCTGCTCAAAAAAAGGAGCTCGGGAGGTGAAGGACACCAGAATCATCAGACTTCAGTAAAACCTTAACTTTCCAGCCACCAGTCCAGATATTTTCAGAATCCAGAATGGCCTCAGGGTCCCCCAGAACAGTACATCAGAGCTTTAACCAGTAGAGAACATCCGCCAAGTCCGCACCTTCATTTTGAAAAAGAATGGAAATAGTTTTATAAGCAGGCTTCGTTAGGGGAATGGCTAAGAAGGGTGACCATAAGGCAGACTTTTTCAGCGTGTGATACCTAGATCAAAATCTGTCCAAACCCTTAGAAGTCTGAAAACTGACATCAAAGGTAGTCTCTCCAGAAATGTGGATAAGGGCATACATTTCATGGAGGAAAAATTTCATAGAATCCTTAAGCAAAGTCCGGGCCACAATGAGACGGTCAGGAGGTTCCTCCATACCCCCACATAGGAAAGATGAACCACATTATGTCTCTTAGCTGGCAAAACAGGCAAGCGGAAAATGAAGGAAAAGGATTTATTTTGTCTATTAGGCATAGCATTAAGCAGAGCTGCCACAAGGCTAGGGCCTGGGGGTAGGGCTGTAGAAGTGGTCGGCAAGGTAGGAAAAGCTAGACTAGGATTCTGGGTCAGCAAAAGATTGTCAGGCAAAAGCCAAAAGATCGGCTGGCAGGAGAGATTCATCCAAAACTTGGTCAGGAACAACAGCAGGAGGGACCAAAGGAGCAACTGCTATCGGAGCCAACAGCATGCGGATTGGAGACGAACCAGAGGTCCATTGACCCGAAGAAGGGTGTTTCTCCCAACCCACGCCTTGAAGTGCTTTATCGACCAACCAAGGTTCAGGACCAGAGGCTGGAGCCCCAGGCAGCTGAGTAGAATAATTTTGGGAAATAGCAGGCACACTCACTGCGGCGATGGTCTCCCCAGCAGATGACAGCTTGGAAGCTAAAGCAGGTCCAGGTTTCTGTGGAGACTTCTTGATAGGGCTAGACATGCTGTCAACCTTCAGCCGTCGGATTTTCTGCAGCAGGTTAGATCTTTTCGAGTGAAGTGACCACTCCTCTGACTTGAGCAAATGCAGCAATTCTTTTGCCTCTCCTGAAGCAGCATGGGGTAAGTCCAAAGGTTCTGGTGATTCAGAAATAACAGATGAAGGAGTAGAGACCAAAGGTACAGCAGGGTTCTGATCCAAGTCAGCCACCACAGAGTCTCCCCACTCACATCGTGCAGGAACTGGTTCTGAAGAAATATCCTCAAGAAAAACATCCACAGCAGACTTTTCCATAGCAGATTCTGGCAGAGGCGAATTGTGGGCAGAAACAGACTCAAGCACCTCCATAGCAACCTCCTCCACTTCAGGACTGTCGTCCGCCATCTTGGAGCCACAGACAAAAGGATCCCCCTGCTCAGAGGAAGCAAGAGAAGGGGAATTTCCCATGTCCTGGCCAAATTTCTCCCACTCACTAAAAATACCACCAACAGCTTAATCTGGTTCAAGGTCAGTTGGCATTCATCTATATCCCCCTGCCCCGGGTCGTGCCTGAAAATAGGCAGAATTTGTCTAGTGTACTTACCCAGACAACAAAAACTAAATAAAATAAAATCTGGCCCCTGCCCTCTGGCTGCTACGGATGCTCAGAACTGTGGATTTGGAATCGGAATCATTGGATTCTGACCAGATTTTTGGAATTACATACTAACATACTAAAATGCCAGCAGAATAGGCCTAACGGTCTTTCGTGTCTGCTTGTTTGGTCAGCCCCCACCCTGGGTGCTGACCTTGCTGTCCCCCTCGCCTTCTCTGGCTTCTCCCTTCCCAGTTCCGGATATTCTTGCTGCATTGGATTTGCTTCCAGAACCCTTCCCTGTACCTGTCCCACCCCTTTGAACCCTCCACTGTCTCTGCCTCCACCAGCCCCTAGGCAGTGCATTCCATGGCTCCACCATCCTCTCAGTGAAGTAGCACCTCCTCCTTTCTCCCTGAATCTTCCCCTCCAGCTTCCACCCATGCCCTCTAGTGGCCCCTCCTCCTTCCTTCGAAGCACCCTGACTGTTCCTCCCTATTTACCCTCTTCATGTACCTGAAGACCTCTATCATGTCCCCCGTCCCTTCTCTCTTCCAATGTGTACATATTTAGCTCTTCGAGCCTCTCCTCATAGGTCCTGTCCCCAAGCCCCAAATAATTTTGGTTGCCCTCCTCTGGACCCTCTCCAGGAGGTTAATGTCCCTCTTTAAGTGTGGCCTCCAAAACTGCACGCAGTACTCAAGTGCGGCCTCACCAAGCAGTTATACAGAGGAGTATCACTTCCTCCTTCTGGAGGTGATCCCCTAGCGATGCATCCCAGCATCCTGTTGGCCTTGGCTGCTGCCTCCACAAGTCTCAGAGTTGTTCATCTTGACATCCACCACCACCCCCAGGTCCCTCTCAGCCATCGAGACTTGTAGCATTACCCCCCCCAGGGTGTACACTTGGCCTGGGTTTCTGGCCCCCTAGGTGGAGTACCTTGCATTTCCCTGCATTGAACCTCAGCTTCCACTTTCTAGACCATCTTTCCAGAGCCTCCAGGTCCCCCTGTAGGTCCACCCTCCCCTCCTCCCCATCCACCACCGCCCCCAGTTTCGAGTCATCTGCAAAGAGACTCATCTCACTCCTGATTCCTGTCCTTATGTCAGATACGTAGGCGTTGAACAGAAGGGGCCCAAGGACTGATCCCTGTGGGACCCCACTAATGACCCTCCTTGGGGATGAGACTATCCCACCAACTACGACCCTCTGGGTCCGGTCCTGGAGCCAATTGCTATCCATCTGATCATCTGTTCCCACCCCATTTCTCCCAGCTTATCCAACAGGCCCACGTGAGAACAGAGTCAAATGCCTTGCTGAAGTCTAGAAAGAGGACGCCCACTGGTCTACCCAGGTCCAAGGCACTTGTCACCCAGTCATAGAACTCCACCAGGTTTGTCTGACATGATTTCCCCGGATGAATCCATGCTGTCTATCGTCCAGGCACCCTGACTTATCCAGGTCCCCCAGCCTCTCCTTGACAATGCCCTCCATCACCTTGCCCACCACCGATGTCAGGCTGACAGGCCTGTAGTTCCCTGCCACCTCCCTTGATCCCCCTTGTGGATAGGCACTATATGTGCCACCTTCCAGTCTTGGGGCACCCACCCTGTCCTCAGAGAGATGGTGAAAAGCTCCGCCAGGGGTTTTGCCAGGACATCCACAAGTTCCTTCAGCACTCTGGGATGTAATTTATCCAGCCCCGGTGCTTTCTCTGTCTTAAGGGAGCTGAGGGCTTCCCTCACTCTCTCTGCTGTGATTTCCACTTCCGGTACCTCTTCTCCCTGCTTAGCCCTCCCCACCTGCCAGTGATGCCTCCCCTCCCCAGACCCGCCCGATCGGTAAGGTCCCCTCCTCAGTATTCTGTCTTCTCCCATGTATGATGCAGCACCCCATTTTTCTTGGTGAAAACTGAGGTGAAGTACTCATTTAGTACCTCAGCCTGCTCCCCGGTCTTGTACTCATCTCCCTGATTTAATCCTGCTAATCTGCCCTTCACCCTTCGTTTTCCCCAATGTATCTAAAGAACCCCTTGTTCCTCTCCCATTTCCTGGCCAGGTTCTGCTCCTTCCTTGCCTTAGCCGCTCCACCACTCTAGTGGCCCTTCTAGCCATCAACCTCGTGACCCTTGGATCCCTTTCACCCTTGAGCACTTGAATTGCTTATAGGCTGCTTTCTTTCCCCGCACCACCTCCTGGACTTCCCTGGTCCACCAGCAGGGTTTTGGGCCCACCGCATTTTCATCTTACTCTTGCACAGGTGCTGGTAGCATCCTGCACCCATCTCCTGATGATTTCCCACCTACTATCAGCGGCCCATGTTCGACCTAATCCCATCCAAATGCTCCTTAAGGATCCTTCCCATTTCCTTAAAATCCGCCCCCCTGAAGTCGGTTACTTCCGTCTTTGTGCAGCCTTCTACCCCTCCTAGGTCCAGGCAGAACCAGACCGTGGCATGGTCACTCCCCGCCAATGGGTCCCTTACCTCCAGGCCCCCAATCTGGTCACTGTCTGCCAGGACCACATCCAGTACCCACGCCTCCCTGGTCGGTTCCCTCACCTGCTGAGTTAGGAACGCGTCTTGAAAGACATCCAACAACCTCTGTTCCCTGGTCACAGAGGATGTCATAGTCTCCCAGTCTGTTCCTGGCATGTTTAAGTCCCCCAACACCATCACGTTCCTCTGCCCAGTCTGCAGCGCCCCAACATCTGCCACCAGACTGTCCTCCAGCTCCTCCGCCAGGGCAGGGGGTCTATACACCACTCCTATTTTTACTCTCTTGCCCCCCCTTGTTATCAAGGTGACCCAAATCGCCTCCACGGTTCCCTCCGCCTCCTCTACTCCCCCTATGCCAATGCAGTTATTAGTATTTTCAGAATTGCCATCTGAAAAATAAAATCATAATTCTGAAATTAAAGGTAAAATAATGTTTTTTCCATCAGAGTTACGATTTAGCATTTCAGTTCCGGTTCCGAGGACCTTAACAGAATCTCCATTAAATAGGATTCTGAACTGGAAATTCCTAAATTCCTATAAAATACTGCTGGATCAGAAATGGCCAATTCAGAACATCCCTATCAGCTACCAGGAAATGCTGCATCTATAAAGTCTCAGAATAGCAACATTTTCTTGGGTAACTGCCTCTGGATCTGCCCAGGAATTTTTTTCCTTATGTTAAAAGGGAAGGGTGCCCCTAGTGATTATTGTGGGTCACACTTTATTTTGTTTTGGTCAGTGTAAGCCCTTGTTTGAGGGTCTTTGGCTCCAAGGCTTCTGAGTTGTCATCCACCTCTCCCTGTTGTATAAGCAGTTGCTTTATCCCTTTCCCCTCTGTTGAATCTCGGTGGTGATTTATTTCATCCTCTGGTCTCTCTCCTCACCCTCCTCTTCTGTACCCCCCCACCAGAGAAAATCCCATTCCCTTTAGCCTTATCATTGCCTCTGCTTCTCCTGGTGGGAGACGAGCTAAACCCTGGCTCTCCCTCCCACCCCCCTTCTCTCACCAAGGGTCTGAGGCGTTTTCATCTTGCTGCTCGGAGTTCAGCCTCGAGGTTGGATCAGCTTAGGCCATGGGTCCCACAATGCCAGCCTGATATGCTAGCGTGGGACTGATGAATGCTTATTGTTGTGGATCCCTGAATAACACTAAACATTAACAGTCCTTAGATCTTCATCTCTGGAGGAAAATCTGCCTGCTGTACAGAATTCTAAAGTCCTGCAGGAATATCCAGATAATCTTAGTTAAAGTGTACATGCTGCAGGGCAGTGCACTGTGTATCCGTGACCTGTAGGTCAGGAGCTGTAGCGGTCACTTTGGAGAATCCTGCTCTGCTGAACTGGGCAGCTGAATAGCTGGAAAACTGTACCGGTGTACCAAATGCATGTCCAGCACTGAAACAGTACATGCTGTGTGGAAATCCTTCTGAAGGCACAATCCCATGATGAAATGCTTCACGAGGGATCAGTGAAACTGGCGAAATTCGCTTCACAAATTAATTCACAAATTCCACAGAACTCGCAGAGTCTGAATTTGCAAAGTTTTCAACAGCAAAATTGTCTTTTTGTGGCAGATTTACTGAGATTCGCTCACAAGGTGGCTACTTCACCGAACAAAATGACCTATTCACAGTAAAAACGTCACAATTTCAGCAAAGTCAAAGTTCTTAGGGTCTGCAGAAACTTCACAAAGCCTGCACGAAGGTGAACTTTGGCAACTTCACGGCCACTTCGCTGGCAAAGTTTACATTTGCACATCTCTACTCTTCGCTGCACGGGGGTGGGCGTGGGGAGACCTTTTTTATCTAACCAAAAGCAAGCAATCACACAGGGATCAGGTGACTAAGACCTCTTTCATTATAAGTCCCGGCAGCAGATCTGTGAGAAAGGGGCTAAGTCCCTCTCAAAGAAAGGAGCTCCAAGCAAGATAGCCCCCTGCTCCATGAATACTAAAGCTCTACGAAGACACTTTAGTTCAACTCTGAAGTCGTTAGTATGAAAATCCCAGTCAGGGATTTCAGGCTCGTTCCACGGGATGGCTGAGCTGACAAACACATCTGTGCTGCTCTGTGCTTCACACACATCAGAAAACTGTAGGGAAGCTTCTGGGCTCTCTGCAGCTGCCAATCCTCCAAGCTTCAGTGTCTATTGGCTGTCTTACTCACATGGGATGAAGGGAGCTTTCTCAGTGGTCCACGTTCAGGGCCATATCCCAATACATTGCACAGGCCACTACCTTTTTCTTTGCAGGGGCCCTTCTCTGACTGGCTAGCTCAGCCACTAACCTCTGGCTCTTGCTGTAGTCCTGGGGGCCAGAGGCAAACAAATATTGCAGCCCCCATGGTTGTTACAGCAAACTTTTTTTATTTTAGAATAAATTATCCTCATTGTGTGGTTCCTGCCAGTATGTTGTGTATCCTGGCAGCTTTCCAAACTGTCCAGTGCTACACCCCTGTCTGTTCAACCCCTCCCTTGTCAGGGTAGTTGGCAGCACAGGGAGTGTTGTGAGTGCCTTCTGCATCCCATTTTTCTGTGCACTGTTCGCTATGAGACAAGTGGCGGCCAGCCAAGGAGAGTGATGGGTTGTGCCTTTCACCCCTCGTGGTATCTTTTGTTCAGTTATGTCTGACTGTGTATAGAGTTGTGGATGCTGGAGGGGTGGGTTTGGGCTTCTAACCGGGGTGGGGAATGGGGTTGTATTTGCAGGATTTGGGCGGGGGTGGGTGGGGGCTGTTTTGTTGTTCATTTTTTTTTGTTTAGCTTTGCACCCGAATACCAAATAACAAATACCTTGTCCTGAATTTATGGCTGCCGAATACTGAATATTCAGCTAGATATCTGGGAAAAGGTATTTGCATGCCCATAGTAAGCATGTTACATTTGTGGGTAAGTGTGTTGCATTTGCAGGTAAGCATGTTACTTTTGCAGGTAAGAATATTAGCATTTGTGGGTTACTTTTGTGGGTAATCATGTTATATTTGCAGGTAAACGTGTTACTTTTGTGGGTATGAATGTACATTTGCAGGTAAGCATCCAACATTTGTAGGTAAGCATGTTATATTTGTGGGTAAGCACGTTAAATTTGCGGGGCAGCATGTTACGTTTGTGGGTAAACAGGATAGGCTTTCCTCTTGTGTTGCTGTGGGATCGAGCTCGATCCACTGCGAGGCTGGCATATGTGATTTACGGGATACCAACCGGACTAGCTGCACTTCAATCCTGTTGCGCATCAGCAGGATCTCTGGCACCTCCCCCATCATCCTGACTGTGTGGGGACAGGGGGATGTTAGGGAGGTGGAGCTGGGCTGGACACCAGGTTTCCAGTTGGAAGCCTGGGTGCCAGAGAGCCATGGAACAGGGAATTAGGAGATGCAGCGGTCCGCCTGCACTGCCGTATCATTTTATAGAAAACTTAAAAAAAAAGACAGGAAAACTGTTGTTGAGCAGCCCCCCCAGCGCTGCATGTCGTATCAGAAAGCTGGGTGCAACAGGTGGGGGTGGGAGGGACAGTAACTGTCCCAAAATAATTCAGGATGGTAGGCCAGAGGCATGGAAGGCTTACTGCTGGGGTCTCCCCTGTGTTGTCTTTATTGCTTCCGAGCGACTTTTGTAACACATGCATCTCACACTGGCAGTTGCCATGACGTGCCAGTACACCACCTGTCTGGACCTTGACCTGACTGTCCACTTAGAGCCAAGGATCAGGTCAAGACTTTCCACGCCAGGTAGCACGTTGTTCTCTGTGCATGGTAAACATACCTTTGTGTGTACTGTCCCTCCCTGTACACCTCCCTACACAACCACATAGAACTTCATGCATTAGGCCCTAAAAACTGCAGTTATATTCTGCACGCCTTCCTGAGGTTGATTCCTGCTGCTTTTTGTTTCCAAATTCATTTATATTTATTTATTTTCAAAATTAACAGCTTGTTTCCAGATGCTTCCAGCCTTTGGTCCAGTGCTCCTTACCCGATTAACAAGTACAAATCAATCAGTTACACTCCTTTCCCCTCCCTGTTCCCAGACTACCAGCCTCATATACCATTTCCACCCCCCTTAAAACCCTGCTCCATCTTGACTCAACCATTTTTCTATGCAAGCTATTCCATCTGGCCACCATCCTCACCATGAAGAAATACTTACGTCACTCTTCAATCACCTGCTGTCTTTTACCCATGCTCCCTTTTGCAGGTCCCCTCACTGCATTTGAACAGTGCATGACAGTTCACTTTGCTAATCTCTTTGAGGTATTTAAACGTTTCAGTCATAACCCCTCCGCCCCAGACCTGTAGTGAGTACATGTTCAGACTGTTCAAAGGTTCCTCATATAACCTTCCCTGCAAACCTGACATCATTTTGGTGGCCCTCCCGTACACTGTTTCTAGGCAATCACAGACCCTCCTGAGGTGCAGGCTCCAAAGCTGCATGAGTACTCTAGCTGAGGCATCAACAGGGATCTGTAGAAGAGCAGACTCGCCTCTTGACTTCTACTGGTGATGCCTGTGCTTATGCAGCCCAGCATCCTGCTGCTTTCAGCATATGCCCTGTTACAGTAGGTTGATAACTTGAGACTTTCACTGGTGATTACCACACCGTCCCTTTCTTCCGTTGTCTTGTTTACCCCTGACACCTCCAATCCAGTACTCAGTTTTGGAGTTCCTTTTACCACTCTGCATAACTTTGCGTTTTTTTACATTCGGTTTGAGCTGCCAGACCCTGGACTATGTTTCCAACTTATCTAGGTCTCTCTGCATTTCTGTAACTCCCCCCTCCATGTCCACCCTGCCACATAACTTAGTGTGCTCTGCACATAGGTTGTTTTCCCGTATGCCCTCCCCATGTTACAGATGAACACATTGAAGCGCCCCAGTCCAGGGACTGAACCTTGTAGCAACTTGCTAGTCACCCTCCTAACTTCAGAGTGAGTCCTGTTTACCACCTCCCTTTGTGTTCTCTTTTTAACTAGTTGCTTAAAGTACACCCTCATATTTTGTAAATCTTGTTTCCTTGTCAACAGAAACCTGTTTTCGTGCAGCCATTGGGGATGTGTGTGTTTGCTTTAGTTTGTTTTCCCTGTTGATACCAGCCATTGTAACTAGCCTGGAGGGCTCCGTTTTCTGGTTGTTGAAATCTCATTGTACCTAAGAGCTGTATTAGCATCTGAGAACATGATGTGTCAGCGCCCTTTAGACTCCACAGTATGCCTGTCTGCTTACTTAGAATTCAAGAAAACAATGTGTCAAATGCCACATTTACCTTCAATTAGCTTTACAGACTGTCTTAGATGTAATGCAAGGTTTTTTCCTTTAAAGCGTATTCAATCTGTGTGTTTCTAGAGAGCTTTTTCAGGTTATGTGTACTTGCAGCATAGAGATGCATGGTGTAAATGGGTGCTGTGGCATAATGTTCTTATATGGTAATGTAGCTCTCAGGGGCAGTTAGATTTCAGCAACCAGAATATGGAGACCCCGGCCCCCCAGACTAGTTACAATGGCTGGTATGAACAGGGAAAACAAACTAAAGTAAACACATATATCCCCAACAACTGCACGAAAAGAGTTATCTCTACAAGGAAACAAATAACATTTACAGGATATGAGGGTGTACTACTCCTTTAATTACATGCAGCAGGGGTAATTACACTGTAGTTACACATTTGTTAAGTGTGGTTACAGTGTAGTTAAGGAATCTTCACGTAAGGTGCTAGCCAGGTTGATAAGCTATCTGCCATAACAAGGTCCGTCAGCTTTTTTTTTTTTACCAGCCTGCTGTGTGGCTAGGGTTGCCACTTTTGGATGCAGCAAAAACTGGATCCTAAGCTCCGCCCCTAGCCCCACCCCTTTTAATGACTCATCATGCATTGTTCCTCCTAGAAGGCCATTTTTTATATCAATAAAAGACAACACTTAAAGCAGCAGTTCAACAAAAATGTTAAGATACTGTACTGTACCTGTTAAAGTTACTTCCCTAGGTTTTTCCTAGTCATCCATTTACTGATGTATTTAGTTATTGACTTTGGTTTACCAGATAAACATACAGAGATAAAAAAAATCTCATTTAAAAATATGATCTGGGTGGAGACAAGGGAAATACTGTAAATAGCATACAACAGTATGCATGGTATATAATAACAAAATTGTTTCCTGTAATGAGTACTTTATATTTTCTTCTGGCTCCATGTCCTATTCATGTCCACAGTACTATTTCAAAGCCAAAGAAGTGACCATACTTTTTTCTTGAGTAAACAAAATGCCTAAATTCTGGTAGACGGGAAAATGTTTATCAGCAAATGAAAGTGGAGGACAACTGGCTCTGTTACTATTACAAAAGGTGGGTGCAGCTGTGCTGCTATGCCATTTTAAGATGCAGTGGAAAATAATAGGTTAATCAAGTGCTAATGGTGTTAATGGCAGTACTTTACACCACCCAAGCTGCCTGCTTTTACAAACGAAGGGCTATATTAACAACATAAAGTAAGTAAGTAAAAATTTATTTTAAGCGCTTTTCCAAAGATCAAAGCGCTGTACAAATAACAATATAGACAGAGACAACATTAACAATATAAAATCATATACCATAAGCTTTTGCAAATAAAAGAGTTTTTAACTCCTCTTTAAAACTCTCGACAGTCAGGCAGCTGCATATCCGACGAGGTAGAGAATTCCACAGGGCATAAGCAGCATATGAAAACGCACGAGCTCCAGATGTTTTCAGATGAACCCTGGGACTCTCTAGCAATCCCTCAGCGGCGGATCAGAGTGAGCGAGAAGGGCAGTAGGGAGTAAGGAGATCTTTCAGGCACTGCGGTCCCTGATCGTGCAGGGCTTTATAGGTCAGTAAGCCGACCTTGAAGGTAATTCGCCATTGTACTGGCAGCCAGTGCAGCCCACTCAGCACAGGCGTAATATGACTATGTCTAGATGTCCCAGTCAGAAGCCTGGCTGCTGCGCTCTGCACTAGCTGCAGGTGACGAATATCAACCCCCAGTAGCTCCAGGTAAAGGGAGTTGCAGTAATCAAGGTGAGTGGTCACAAAGGCATGGACCAGAGTAGGAAGGTCAGCCAGAGGAACCAGGTGTTTCACCCAGGCGGTATTCCTCAGATGGTAAAAAGAGGACTTAACAACGGCTGATACCTGAGATTTCAAGGTCAGACCACTGTCAACAATAATGCCCAGGTGACGCACCTGGCCCGAGGTCAAGAGCTGGCTACCACCAAGCCAAAGGCCCAATGGCACTTCAGCCCTATGGCCTGCCTCAAGGCGGCCTGGGTCCACAACCAGCACCTCGGTCTTATCCGGGTTTAACCTCAGCCAGCTGGCGCTCATCCAGTCATTGATTTTGGTAAGACAGCTGTTAAGCAGAGGGACTGTATCATCCTGACCTGGAGTAAAGGACAAATACAGCTGGGTATCATCTGCATAGCAGTGAAAACCCAGACTGTAACGCCTAATGATATCTCCTAATGGCAGCATATAGACTGTGAACAACATGGGAACCAAAATGGAGCCCTGTGGCACCCCACAGGACAGAGAGATGGTATCAGAGGAGTAAATCCCTGTAACAATCCTCTGAGTCTGCCCCATGAGGAAGGATCGAAACCAATGTAGAACTGTACCAGACAGTCCACAAAGAAAGTGCAGGCACTCCAACAGCACACCATGGTCCACAGTATCAAATGCTGCAGAGAGACCAAGAAGGACTAGAATAGTAAGTGCCTTTCGATCTCTCGCAGTTGGGAGATCATTTAAAACCTGGACAAGAGCAGTTTCAGTGCTATGTCTTTTCCTAAAACCCGACTGGAGAACTTCATAGATGTTGTGATTTACAAGGTGGTCATCTAACTGTATCGCAACCACCTTTTCAATAACCTTACCCACAAAGGGCAGGTTAAAGATAGGTCTGTAGTTAGCTGGACAGTCTGGGTTCAATGAATGTTTTTCAAGGAGTAGTCGAACGACCACCTCCTTTAAGGGGGCAGGGAAAACCCCTTGCTCCAGAGACTTCCAGACAATTTCAGCAAGGATCGGGCAGATAACATCTATGCAATCTATTAAAAGTGGCGTAGGGCCCGGATCCAAACTACAGCTGGTTGGTCATACAGTCTGAATAATTCTCACAACTTCCATGCGTCCCGGCCTACTGAAGTCAGACCAGGTGACACAAGGGCTTGCTTCCTCTCGCCAATCACCGCAGCTCCCTAGAGAGAGAGCTGGACGGATGCCCGATCTGATGCTAGAAATCTTATCTTTGAAAAATCGAGCAAGCTCATCACACTTCGTCTGTGAAAAATCTCTTCCAGACTGCAGACAGAGTGGATTGCACAATCTGTCGACGGTCTGAAAGAGTTGAGCTGGTCGATTCCACACAGCAGCAATCTCCCTGGACAGGAATTCTGCCTTCTTACTGGTGATTGCTGATTGATAGGCTCTATAATGGTCCATCAATCTAAGTCGGTCAGCATCAAGGCCGGACTTTTGCCACGCTCTCTCTAGCCTTCGCCCTACTCTCCTCAGCTCCTTCTAAGAACCATCAAACCATGGAGATCTTGGGCGCTGAGTGAGGGGACAAACACAAACAGGTGCGATTTGATCCAGGGCATCACCCACAGCCTTATTATAGGCAAATACAAGATCCTCTGGATCCATGCTCTCACTTGAAACACCCGATAGGTCCAGTACCGCCGAAAGGCCTTCTGGGGTAATTCCCCTTAAAGGCGATATTGTACCATCTCTGTAGGGACAGGCCTATTTAGGGGTGCCCCGAAGCTGAATCTTATGGTATGATGGTCTGTACACACATTTGGTTCCACCCCCAAATGTGTGACTTCCAACTCCAGTAGGAACACTAGATCCAATGAGTGACCCCCTGCATGGGTAGCAGAGGTAACCACCCGTGTAAGGCCCAGCATTGACATAAGTTGGAGGAGGTTTTTCCCAAAAGTCGAGAGTTCATCGTTGATCCAAGCGTTGAAGTCGCCCAGTATTAACCACCTGGGCGACTCCAACGTTACGTCGACGATGAAGTCTACAAACTCCTTCAGGAATTCTCCACCATCACCAGGTGGTCGGTAGATGAGGAGAATCCCTGAACCCTACACTTGCTCCCAGGATACACTCAAAGGATTGAGTGACACCCATTGGCACATCCACAAGACCCAGCTCCATTCTAAAAAAAGATGGCTACACCCCCACCCCTACGATCCAACCTCAGGCGGTGTATCACCGAGAACCCAGTTGGATGCCAAAAAGGGGCCTGCATTCTCATCCAACCAGGTCTCAGTGATGCATGCCAGGTCAGATGTTGCAACAAGATCCGCTATAATAGCGGTCTTGTTTTTAATTGATCTGGCATTACGTAACACCACCCAGGTTGGATGGGTTTTTCGAGGAGGAGCGCAATACCGGCCCACAATTTGCGGAACCTTTGTGTATGGGAATCAGGCGGGAAACCCCCTCTCCTGAACCCATTTTGCCCCAGGGCGTCTCCTAGTCCCCACTACCTCTATCGATCACCCCCTTTCCATTCTCCCGCTCTGCCCAGACCATCCACCCCTCAAACATCTTCTCACTATCCCCAATGACCGGCATTTGTCATAAACATCAGCTGCCATGGGAGGACAATGAAAAGGGTGGGGGTCACGAAGCAAAGTGGGAGAATAACTCCTGACCATCTTAACACCTTCCCAGCACATTTCAAAAAGCAATAATACACCAAAATATCAAATGAGCAGCTCAGTAGTTGCAATGTACAAACTGAAACTCAATGGATCATTAAAAAATACACAAATCAGACCATGTTCATCTAACAATTTCACATAGATAAGTAACCATACTGTCCTAAAAAATGTGCTTCATACAATCCTGAAACGGCAATATAGCTCAAATTGCCATATTAGATATCCTGTTTAGGGATTAAGGCCTCTCACTTCCCCAATCCATCGATTGAATTCAAGTTCTGCTCTCACCAGAATCTATAAGGGCATAACGAAATCAAGGCAATTTCACAAGCATATAACCCATTTGGGATTAATGGCATTAATAAAATGTAAGGTTCGCAAGGGAAAATAGCTGCCTAAAAACTTTAAGGGGAACTTTACCCCCACCGAGAACAGGACTGCAGCCCCCAGAAAGAGACCACTCACCAGTGAACCCCTCCAGCAGGCCTAAGAGGCACCAGTTTCTCCGCGCCCATCCTCCTGTAGACTGAGATCAGCACCACCCGTCCCAGACCCAGCAAGGACAAGCGCCGCAGCAGCTCAGCCTGCAACAAGCCCCCACAATTGTTCCAAAATTGCTCTAAATCATAACAACCGGAACAAATATAGCAATAAATTCAGTCCAACAAATTCACAGTCTGAACGCTTGTTCCAATAAAAGTCAGATCTTCATTTCAACAGAAAGTCCAAGTGTAGTATAATTCACATACTACTCACAGACCGATGAAGCACCTTTATCAGTCAAACTGAGAACAACAGCTCCAAACAGCTCCAAAACACGCAGTCGGGGATAATCCAAACCAGCTCGACTCAGTTCTTCCCAAGACTGCTCGAGACCATGTACTTCAGTAATTCGATAGAATCCAACTCGTGCTTTCCATGACAATTAGTCAGTTTTCGGGTGCAATGCAGGTACGGTCGCAGTCACAATACCTTGAATCCGTAATTCCTCTAATTCCTCTTCTCATAAACCAGAAGGTTTAGTTTGTCCACAGCTCATTGACAACACAGCCGAAAACACACCAAGCCGATTATCTGCTCCAATTCAGATAAATCCCACAACAAACACAAGTGGCAGGTACCCCGAGAATTACCAAAGCACCGTAATCGGAGAAAATGGGCCGAAGCCCTGTATCACACAGCGACGAAACATACCCCGCAAATTACCAAAAGCACCATGATCAGAGAATTGGGCCGAAGACTAGGCCCAACAGTCATTAAAGTTGTGCTGCAAGTGTTGAAATGTGTAGGCATCAATGAGAGCTCAAAAGCGGATCTAAATGACGATTAGATTAAAATAACTAGTAAACTGATACTAATAATAAAAGCTCAGAGCAAAAGCTCACAGTGGCTGACCCAGCACGGCCGCCATCTTGGAAAAAACAAATCAGAATCCTTGTTTGTAACCTGGACATGTAGTTGAAACAATGCATGATATGACAAAATGTGTTTCAAAGGTATGTGAGCACTCAAAATGGCTCAAAAATCTGACCAGCACAGATAGGGACCCTGAAAATCTGATCACCACGTAAAAAACCTGACAGGTGGCAACCCTACTGTGTGGCACTGAGTTGAAGGCCTTGCTGAAGTCTAAGTACATGACAGCCACAGTCTGGCCCTTGTCCTCTAATTGCGACATTGTGTTGAAAAAGTTGATGAGGTTTGTCTGGCATGACCTCCCCTGCACAAAGCCATGCTGCCTGTTTTCCAGAAGGTACTTTTTCTCCATGAATTCCACCACCCCCTCCATGGTGATAGCCATGAGTAGCTTCCCCATGACAGAGGTTATATTTATTTTATATTTATGCAAAACAAGGAAGTGCGCACTGGGCTGTGGTGCTCTAAAACTACAAAAGTGTAATAAAAAGTTTTAGGCACATACAAACCACCTAAGAGGGAGGCAGGCTTCAAAATGAATTAAATAAACATTTTTATTAAAGCCGAAACAGTAGAAACAACGCCACTCCTTACCCCTTCCCCCACCCTTCCCCCTTTCTTCCCCCCCTTCCCCTCATACTGTATATCCTTGACATTAGATCTCCTATACATGGAGTCTATGTATAATTTTGGTAGGTTAGAGCCATTTGGTAAATTTATGAGACAATAAAATATATAGGCTCATTGAGATTTAATCTTGGCTATAATAAAATGAGATGGGGACCATATAGAGGCCGTCTCTTTTTGTGAAAGTAGGATATATATGGAAGCTGTTTTCATCGACTCCTCTCGCCTTTCCTTTCCCTTCATCATTTCTCCTTTCCCTCCCAGGTGTATATATAAGCAAGATATGTTTTTTTAGTATTATTGTAACCCCCCTACAAATGGGGGTTCCCGAAAAGTCTTCTTTGAGCTTGCCTAAATGCTCACTGCCAGGCTGGTGTTCTACGTTTTAGTAGATTAAATGTCTTGCCAGAGAGTGCCTGTATAGCCTCTGTGTACTGTCTCTTTAAGAGTTGCTTGGATTGCAGTTTTAATTAATCTAAAAGGGAGCTCTGTTAGAATATGTGCTTGTTTGCTGATCATTTGTTAGAGTAGTAATAATATTGCAGTTTGTTCTAACCTGCCTTCTTTGCAGCAAGAACTGTTCTGTTTATCTTCACCAACTTGGCCCGGGACTGTCAGAATCGGCCATGAGTACTGTTGGGACTCTAAAATGGAGCCTGGTGGGGTCAAAGCTTGTAGGAATTGTAGTTTCTGCATTTTGGCACCTAAAATAACCTGGAGGGGGAGCCCTTGTTGTGACTGACGGATCAGCCAACCGAACCTTTTTGATCGTGGGGAAATTCCCAAGCTGCTTGCAGCTAGTTTCAGTTCTGAGTTGGGAAGTGAAGCAATAACAGCTTGAATGATTCCAGCAACAGCCCCGGCATAGATTCGCATGGGAGAACTGTGGAAAGGCCTGAGATTTGGTCTGCATGCCTGCCTGCTTTCCCTGAGAGGGAACTTGTGCCTTTTTCGGACTGAATCTGAACTTGGAGAGTGAAGTAAGCCACTGAATTGTGACCAGGCTCCTACCTGAAGAAGACCAAAGATTTGCTGAATGCGATCGGCCTGTCTGGACTTCCAGCCACCTCTGAACTCCCGGATTGTGCAGAGACTCTGTAATTGCGACCGGAGAGTCTTTTGCCTGGTACAGTGGAATTTCGTTACATGTGAATGTGCTGTGTGCTTATAGTGGGTCGTGATTTGGTTCTCCACTGTGGTTTGAATTGTGTTCTGCTTGCTGGAAGCTGCATTAGAATTTCCTTACGTGTAAATGTGCTGTGTGCTGCTAGTGGGTCACAATTTGGTTCCCCACTGTGGTTTGAACTGTATTCTGCTTGCTGGAAGCTGCATCCAGCCCCACAGACTGAATCCAAAATCATCTCCATTGGGTCTGGGCCTTGCCACACTGGTACAGCCCGACTACCCACTGCACAGAGAAAGCCATCGATGAGAGACCTGCCTAGGGATCAGCCCCCTGCTCAACACTTGAACAGGAACGACGCCTCGGTGATTCATGTGGGCCCCGCTTCTCTGGGCACTCCAGCGCAACAACCTGCAGTCTCGATTTCATCCTGCCTGTGTCCAGTATTGGGTATCATGAGTAAACATCAGGGTAGCTCCCTGCAACAACAGCTAAATCTAAAGTGTTGTCATCTGATTGTCTGGCTGCTTTTTCTTTCATGAACTGAGCCCTCCGGCTCCGGATTACAAATAGTGTGTGTTGTGCATGTTGCTTTCTTCCATCACAGGGCCCCAACCAGCTGCAACATTCCTGGCTAGCCCATCATCTCCCTACCTGGGCACCCAGAGGTGTGACTGTGTGGGGACTTAAAGCGCATGCATAACTGTTTGATTAATATAGCCTTTAAGCCAATCAACCTGATTACGCCCCTTCCTTGTTCAAGTCCCCTGAATAAATCAGATCTGACTTTTTTGCTGCATTTAATCTGACCGTGGTTCCAGTTTGTACCAAGAGTACTGTACTTTTGCTATTTACTGTGCATAACCTTGTTTTACAGGGGGTCCCCAGGGTCAAGCCAGAGGAACCAGCCTTGGTGGTAAGTGCAAACAGTGTGGGTACTGGTATGGTGTACAAGGGGTACTGCAAAAGTGATTATCGTATATTGCTCAGGCCACTAGAAAGGAAAGAGGGGGGGTTACAGTGTTCCGGAGGGCTGTGTCCAGGTTAGTTTGACCTTTACCAACCCTAACCTCTGGGTGGAGGCACCCGTTTCAGAACTCAGGCCCCTTAACCTGCTACTAGCCATGCAGGCAGTGGTAGTAGCCCTTGGGATAGCGCCACCAAGGGGTTATATTATTTGTATTCATTTTTATGTTGATTGCGCGCATGCGCAAGAAACATATTGTGGAGGCACCCGTGGCACTGTTGTGGCCAATGCCCCTATAGCCTTTAAAGGCTTGGCCCACTTCCCCCAATGCCGAGGCATGCTGCTGCTGCTGACACTAGTTCAACCAGCGTGCCACCAACTTGTAAAAAGTTAGCCTCTGCAATCAGGGGCCACCTCGTCATTGCAGTGTCAGCCATTCGCTGCAGTGAGGGAGTGACCCGTCATTGCAGGGCGGAGCCTTGAAACACTGATATTGTGAGATCACGTGATGCAGAGCATGGGCTAGCTGCAGCCTCTAGGAGCTCCTTCTACCCGATCCAAAAACTACGTTTTTTGCAGGTCCTGGTAACCCCTTCTCGGTACTAAAAGGTGTCGGAACGTCTCGCCTGGTATCCGGAGCAGGAAAATGGAAACTGATTTCAAGGATTCCCTGCCCAGACACACGCCCCCGGCGACTCCCGAGAAGGCCCTGAAAAAAGCCCGGGCCTCAGGTAATCAGCAGCACACTCTACAAGCTCCTGGTATCCCCGAAACAGAGCCGCTTACCTTAGCGAATTTTTTAAAAGAGTTCCAGCCATTTCGGACTAAATGAAGGAGCTAGCCAGCGTCAAAAGTGTGTCCCACACCAAGACCTGACTCAGAGAACCACGGACACGGAGGTCAGATTATCTCAGTGGAACGCAGGCAGGATAAGCTGGCCCCAGATTTAACAGCAATGAAGCAACGGATTGTTGTGGAGAGCAAGGTCGAGGACCTTGAAGGCCGATCCTACCGTAACAACATTGTAATTATAGGTCTCCCAGAGAGAGGAGGGTCTGGAGCTGATTAAATTTGCCCAGCGCTTGGTACAAAAATAGCTGGTCCTCACCTTTCGGCAATCGACATCATCGAGAGAGCACACAGGGCGTTGAGAGCTATGCCCCCGACTGGTGCCCCACCTCGCACGTTCATTTTTAAATTCCTGAACTACTTAGAATGGCAGCACTTTCTGAATAAAGCCAAAGAATTAAAAGAAATAACCTGGGAAGGTGCAGGACTAAGGGTGGTTCAAGATCTGCCGCTATCTATCCAGCAGAGGAGAGCGTGGTTTCACACGCTTATCACTAAGCTGATTGTGGCAAACATTCGATTCCGGATGAGGTACCCAGCCCGATTTCAAGTACTGGCGAATGAAACCTGGCACACTTTTGAAAATACGGAGGCTGGCGTATCGGCGCTAAAGCAACTGTTCCCAGATCTGTTCCGGGACCCATGAGGGTGTTTCTTGACAGCCACTAAATACCTTGTTTGCTGGGACGATCCTCCTTTCAATTGATATGGACATTGGGACTTTTATCTTAATGCTGGTTCCCTGTGAGCCCGGCCTATAGGAGAGCTATACGGATCTGGGCCTTTGGCATTCCTGGTTACCGCCTGCTTTTTGACTATTTACTTTCTCGCTGCTGGGTACAACTCTGGACTCTCTCCTGAGAAGGGGGGGCATATGCCTGATTTTGATTATATTTAAATGTATGTCCTGGATGTACAGACGCCGCCAGTCGTTATAAGTGACACTCCCCGATAAGGCATAGACTACTACCCTCACTCTGGCTTTGTGGTATTCGCAGATGCTTCTACAACGATGGAGAGGGTAGCGTCCCGCAATAGACAAGACTTGGTCTTTCTAGTGGGGTGAATATTGTGGACAGGACTGGGTTATTTACAGATGTTTTAGTACAATAGTTGTGCATAAAGTAACGGCAGCCAATTAAGGAAGACTGAGGGCTCTCCGCCTTTTATGTTTCTTATAAATTACTTTATTTCTCTTGTTAACTCCGCTAACTTAAAGTGGTGGTTTACTTGGGTTCTTGGGGATGGATCAAACCAAACTTTGGAAAGGGAGGGGTAGAGTCAGATCAAGATAATACTGTTCTTGTTAATTGTGGAATGGACCTGATTATGGATGTATTAATAGGGGTGGGGGAGTGGAGGTGGAGTTTCTCATTGTTCTGGTTTCATGTTCGATTGGTAGCTCGGTGGGTTAGGTGGAAGGGTTGTGGGGTTTTGGTCTTGTTATTGTTATGGGGTTTTGGGGGTCTTGGGATGTGGGGGGGTAGGACCCTTTGCACAGCACTTTTTACTTTTCTAGGTTTATTAGCACAGGGCTGGTCTCTTGTTTATTTAGGTTTAGATTTCATTTCACCATATGGCTAGACATATTAATGTGGTGACATGGAATGTGCATGGACTTCGCCATAAATCAAAACAATATAAGATTCTAAAACATCTACATTATGTTAAAGCAGATATTATGTTTTTGCAAGAGACCCATTTGTTGAAAGCTGAAAGCAGCCAGCTATGCAGACTTCAAGTTGGCCAGGTCTTTACTTCAGAAGGTAGTTCCCAAAGCAAAGGGGTGATGGTCATGATACGAAAATCAGTCCCATTTCTTCAGACTCAAGTAGTTGAAGATAGGTATGGGAGGTATGTTTTTGTAAGGGGTACCTTGCTAACCCTAGAAATTATTTTGGGTTCAGTTTATGGCCCTAATACTGATACCCAGAGTTTCTTTGTCCAAATTATGGAGTTACTTTCCTCCTGGAGCAATCTGCCTATAGTGATGGGTGGTGACCTCAACCTGGTCATGGACCCGTCAATGGATAGATCTTGCTCTGTTAGAAAAGGACTAACCCCGGGTCAGAGGGCTGTTAGGGAGATGATGGATGGATTAGGTCTGTGCGATGTGTGGAGAGTGTTCCATCCGACCGTACGGGACTTTACTTTTACCTCACAAGTGCACAACACCCTATCCAGAATAGATTATGTCCTAATCTCAAACAATCTCCTGGCTGGGGTGTTAGACACAAATATTGTTTCCGGACCATTATCGGATCACTCCATGGTAAAATGCCTTCTTGCTTTCTCATCTCTACCTAAACCAGGGAGTAGATGGAAAATTAATAACCAAATATTAAAAGACCCCAAATTGGTTAAGTACCTTTCAGCCAAATAACAGAATTTATCTCCTTCAATCTAAATTCCACCGATAAGCCAGACATGGAGTGGGGGCTTTAAAGCTTTATTCGGGTATTTTGATTGGTCTGGCTCCGCAGAAAAAAGAAAGGCTGAATCATATCTCTGACTTATTAACCAAAATCCGTGACAAAGAGCGGGGCCTTTCCGATTCCTCCTCAGAGGCCTATAAACAAGAATTATCTCTGTTAAGGGACTCATATCTCAGAATACTGAATGAACAAGCTGAGTGGGCATTCATAAGAACTAGAGCTATTTTCACAGACCAAGGAGAGAAGGCCGGACAACTATTAGCCAGAAGAATCAAGCAATTAGAGTCTTCTAGGTGGGTGCCAGCCATTCGATCCTCAGAGGTGGGCCCAATCAAAACTTTTCCCGAAGATATTTTAAAGGAGTTTGTAAACTATTTTAAAGAGATCTATGGACCCATGAAAGACCCTCCGTCTGATGATAAGATTGATCACTTTCTAAGGGATTTAAATTTTCCCTTATTGCGCGAAGCGGATCAACTTCAACTTTTGGCCCCTATCACTGCAGAAGAAATAGACCAGGTTATTAAGTCCCTCCCTTTAGATAGAACACCTGGCCCGGATGGTCTCTCCGCCAATTTTTATAAAACTTTCTCAAAGGAATTAACTCCTTTTTTGTTACGACTGTTTCAATATATTTTGGATGGTGAGGCCTCCGACAGTTCTCTTTTTGAAGCTTTAATTGTGCTTTTACCTAAGCCGGGAAAGTCTCCAGATCTTGTCGCTAATTATAGACCCATATCCCTTCTCAATCAGGACATTAAAATTCTCACCAAATTGCTGGCCGATAGAATAAGTAAGGTCCTTCCCGGCCTAATTGGACCTGAGCAGGTGGGATTTATGAAAGGTAGATCTTCTGCAGACCACTTAGGGTCTTGGCTCACATCTTCTCGGCCTCCAGGGATTCCGATCAGCCCATGGTCCTGGTCTCTCTGGATGCGAGAAGGCCTTCGACAGGGTATATGGTAATTTTCTCATAAAAGTTATGGAATGTTTTGGTTTCCCCCAACAATTTTCTGGATGGATCAAAGCTATTTGCAAATTCTCATCAGCAAGAATTACATGCAATGGAGTAACTTCATCCTTATTTAGACTTTTCCTTGGTACCAGACAAGGTTGCCTCTCTCTCCGCCTCCTTTTAACCTATACATTGAGCCCTTTATTATAGGATTAAACAGAACAGAGGATTCAGGGTATCCAGATATGGGGCACACATTGAAAGTTTTGGCATATGCAGATGACCTCCTTTTGCAAATCTCACATCCATCCTCCTCCATTCCAATTTTGTTAGATATTATTGATAAGTTCGGTACTATTGCCAATTATAAGCTTAATATTAGCAAGTCAGTGGTCTTCCCCTTAAACTTTAGGACAAGCGTGCATGAGATTGCCCCTTTTGGGCTGGCTTGGAATGCTAAGCTTATCAGATATCTAGGTCTTACTTTAACTAGAGATGTATCTCGCTTAGTGCAGAGTAACTTGGACCCGGTGTTGCGTGACATTGAAACGGACCTACGGAGATGGGCGAGTATTCCCCTGTCTATTTGGGGCAGAATTAATCTGGTAAAAATGAATGTTTTTCCTCGACTATTTTACCCTATCAGTATGCTAAATGTTTGGCTTCCACTTAAATGGTTCAAGGAGTGCATAGAATCATTTCGGTTTCATTTGGAATTATAAGAAACCCAGATTGTCCTATTTTAAACTGTCCGCCCCTAGCTGTATGGTGATTTGAGACTCCCCATTTTGCGTGTATATTATTGGGCTAGCCATGTGTCAAATACCTTCGCTGGCTTAAAAAACGGATGATCTGCAGGTTAACACCTATATGCCACTATGGTTAAACTTAGAGGTATCCCGATCGTGTACTCCGCCTCAGACCTGAGGCCTTGCTATACTGTCCTCTGAAAGCTCTCCCCGCTTATGTAAGTCACCCATTGAAACCTCAGTTAAAATACATATACAACTATGTTCCTTTCTAAATATTGTCATACTGGGGACCCGCTCAACCATTAACCGTAATCCTAACTTTTTAATAGATGGTAAACCTATCCAAGATACCTGGTTACCTTCATTGGAAAAGTGTTGGTTAAAGATCTACTGAAGATGGGGGTAAATTGCTCACCTCGAAGGATATCTTGAGCAAGTTTCAAATCCCTCAGCGCCTGATATTTAAAGTTTTTCAGCTTCGCCATCTCCTAGTGGGGAAGCTGAGTACCCGGTCCGGGGACTGTGGCTTATGCGACTTTGAGGAAACGTTGATACCAATGGTCGGAAAAGCTCACGCTATCTCGAATGTATATAATACGTTGATTGGCTGGTTGCACCCTAATATTTATGCCCCCAAACAATATTGGCTGCAATTGTTCCCAGAACACATCTTTAATTGGGGCGCAATTTGGGGGGCATGTCACAACTTTCTAAGACAGGATAGGCTTAGGTTAATGCAACTTAAACTATTACATAATTCTTATTTTTCCCCTGTAAAATTAGTCGAGAGGGGCATGGCCTCCTCACCTTCTTGTTTTAGATGTCAGCAAGGGGTTGGAGATTTACTCCACATCTTTTGGCACTGCTCGAAAGTAACAGGGTTATGGGAGACTATTAAGAAAAATCTCGACCCCCTTTTGGGACTTGAAGACTTATTTACCCCTGAGGTTTGTATTTTAGGGATATGACTGGGTTGGTGTCCGTGCAGGAAATATCATATGGGGTTGATTTCGCTTCAGTCAAAAAATAGTTCTGAGGCATTGGAAAGATAACATAGAAATTTCTTATGGCGAATGGTTACAGGAATTTTAGCTAATCTCAGAACGGATAGAACCATTGCAAGTTTGCAGTATAAACTTCCTAAGTTCAATAACACCTGGGGTTCTTATACACTTTTTTTCTGTTCCGTTGTAATCTGTAGTTAGTTCTCCAGCCAGTTTACACCTAAGTGCTGTGTAAAGGGTGGGCGGTTGGGGGGGAAGGGGGGCTTTGGGGAGGAGGGGTAAGGTCTACATCCTGATGATCTATTTTTTTAATGGCAGATAATTTCACTGTTATCTTGTTCCCCTTCTGGATGTACTCCTTAATATTGTTAAAATTTCAATAAAAGTTGAATTGAGAAAAAAAAAAAAAAAAGAAACACTGATATTGTTTGTGAACACGGGGCGTCTTGCCGCCGTGTCCACAAACAATATACCTCTCCTGCAGAGGGTGCACAATCCCTCGGCAGCACGTGCCCCCACCATGTTTGTTTGTTTACAACGGGGCCCCAACTTGGCCGGCTTCAGTGGCCCAAGCTTTATCTTTGCTGATGGGAGCCCACCCCGTCGGCATTGTGTAACACCCCCACTTTTGTTGTCTGCTGACGGGTGCCCAATCACCGCCGGCATAATGTCAACCCCCCATTTTTGTGTACCGACAGGGGTGCCCAACTCGCTGGCACAATGTAACCCTCCTTTGTTTTGTGCTGATGGGGTGCTCAATCCCCGTCAGCTATAGCTGTCCCCCAAAAAGACTCTTGGCACACTAGGAGCCCACCCCAGCGTGCCACATGCCCTGTAAAATCAAAATGGTCCCGCAATGTCTTTTTTTTTTTTTTTTTAACCTGTAAAAGGAAACGGTCCCTCAGCGGTCTCCTGCCCCTCCCACAACCTGCTCCTCACTCACTCGCGCACCCCATCTCCCACACACCCCCACTCACCCCATACTTACCTCCAGAGTCCGGCGTGATGATCTTCAGTGGACTGGGAACACGCCTGTACTCTTCAAAGCCGACTGCGAACTGAATAAATGCCGGTAAGCTGTATAGTGGAATAAAAAGGGTTTTTTTTTAACTTTGGTGCACATCTCAGGCATTTTGGGGAATTTTGGCACCAAATTTTCAACATGGGTTTTTTGAGACCCCTCCTTATGAATTCTGGCACTGGCATGGCGTTATTCAGCCCCGAAAGGTGATTTCACGGTCACTGCACGGAATCCCCTTTCGGGACTGATTAACGAAACCAAAGTGCCAGTGTTCATGAGGTGGGCTCTCAAAAAGCATATTCTGCAAATTTGGTGGGAAACCCCCCAAAAATGACTGTTTTATGAGTGTGCGTTGCGCAGTTGCTACGCACGCTCGTAACTTTGCGAATTTGCAATATTTTCCTGCCAGATTTTCAACACTGGCATTTTTTTCAGACCTCCTTGTGAACAGTACAGCTGTCATTTTCCACATCCTGGCCAAAATGTGTTTTCTCACTTCCGGCGCAGAATAGCGCGGTCGGTGTGGGAAGTCAGTGTTCAGGACAGATTAAGAAAATGACAGTGGCACTGTTCATGAGCAGAGGTCCTAAAATGCCTATGTTGAAAATTTGGTGACGATACTCCATAAAATGACTGTGTTATGAGCGTGCGTTGTGCAGTTTGCACGCACACTCGTAACTTCACAAATTAATATTTTCACTCCAGATTTTCAACATTGCCATTCTTCTGCACCTCCTTATGAACAGTACAGCTGTCATTTTTCACATCCTGCCCAAAATGTGTTTTCGCAGTTCCGGCACAGAATAGCGTGGTCGCTGTGGGAAATCTGTGTTCGGGACACATTATGAAAATGACAGACACTGTTGATTAGCAGAGGTCCTAAAATGCCTATGTTGAAAATTTGGTGACGAAAGTCCATAAAATGAGTGTGTTATGAATGTGCATTGCGCAGTTTCCACGTACGCTCATACCTTCGCAACTTTGCAATATTTTCACTCCAGATTTTCAGCATTGCCATTTTGCCACACCTCCTTATGAACAGTGCAGCTGTCATTTTTCACATCCTGGCCGAAATGTGTTTTCGCTCTTCTGGCGCACAATAGTGTGGTCACTGTGGGAAATTAGTGTTTGGGACAGATTAGGATCAAGCGACAGAAAGAGGGGGAGTGACCGAGCTCAACTGAGCTCTGTTGGGACGCTGCGGATTTCTTTGTGGCCAGGAAAAGGTGATAGCGCAGGCAGGTGCCCCATACAAAAGGGCTGCCTGCAGCACCGGGAGACACAGAACGAGCGAGTGAGGGAGGCAGAGTGAGTGAGTGAGCTCAACGGAGCTCTGTTGGGACTGCTGCGAATTTCTTTGTGGGCAGGAAAAAGCAGCAGTGCATGCAGGGGCTGAGTACAAAAGGGCAGCTTGCAGCGGTAGGAGAAACAGAACGAGTGAGTGAGAGAGGGGAGGTGAGCGAGCTCAACGGAGCTGTATCATGACGGCTGCGGATTTCTTTGTGGGCAGAAAAGGGTGGGAACGCAGGCAGGAGCCCAGTACAGAAGGGCAGACTGCAGTGCCAGCAGAAATGGAACAAGCGAGTGAGACTGGGCGTGAGTGAGGCCAACGGAGCTCTGTCGGGACTGCTGCAGATTTCTTTGTGGGCAGAAAAAGATGCCGACAGAGGCAGGAGCCCAGTACAAAAGGGCAGCCTGCAGCACCAGGAGAAACAGAATGAGTGAGTGAGACAGGGGGAGTGAGCAACCTCAACTGAGCTCTGTCGGGACAACTGTGGATTTCTTTGTGGGCAGGAAAAGGTGCCAATGCAGGCAGGAGCCCAGTACAAAAGGGCAATCTGCAGTGCCGGGAGAAACAGAATGAGCGAGTGAGAGAGGGGGAGTGAGCGAGCTCAACGGAGGTGTATCATGACTGCTGCGGATTTCTTTGTGGGCAGGAAAAGGCGGCAATACAAGCAGGAGCTCAGTACAAAAGGCCAGCCTGCAGTGCCGGCAGAAATGGAAAGAATGAGTGAGAGAGAGGGAGTCAGTGAGTGAGCTCAACGGAGCTCTATCGTGACTGATGCAGATTTCTTTGTGGGCAAAAAGGCGTGCAGGCAGGAGCCCAGTACAAAAAGGCAGCCTGCAGCACCGGCAGAAACGGAACAAGTGAGTGAGACAGGGAGAGTGGGTGGGGCCAACAGAGCTCTGTCAGGACTGCTGCAGATTTCTTTGTGGGCAGAAATAAATGCCAACAGAGGCAGAAGCCTAGTACAAAAGGGCAGCCTGCAGCGCCAGGAGAAACAGAATGAGCGAGTGAGACGGAGGAGGGAGCAACCTCAACGGAGCTCTGTTGGGACAGCTGCGGATTACTTTGTGGGCAGGAAAAGGTGCCAATGCAGGCAGGAGCCCAGTACAAAAGGGCAGCCTGCAATGCTGGGAGAAACAGAACGAGCGAGTGAGAGAGGGGGGGTGAGCGCGTTCAACGGAGGTCTATCATGACTGCTGAGGATTTCTTTGTAGGCAGAAAAAGGCGGCAATGCAGGCAGGAGCCCAGTACAAAAGGCCAGCCTGCAGCCCCGGCAGAAGTGGAATGAGCGAGTGAGAGAGGAGGAGTGAGCGACCTCAGCGGAGCTGTGTCGGGACTGCTGCACATGTCTTTGTGGGCAGACAAAGCCGGCAATGCAGGCAGGAACCCAGTACAAAAGGGCAGCCTGCAGCAGCGGGAGACACAGAACAAGCGAGTGAGGGAGGGGGAGTGAGTTAGCTCAACAGAGCTCTGTTGGGACTGCTGCAGATTTCTTTGTGCGCAGAATAATGCAGCAATGCATGCAGGGGCCCAGTACAAAAGGGCAGATTGCAGCAGCGGGAGAAACAGAACGAATGAGTGAGAAAGGGGGAGTGAGTGAGCGAGCTCAGTGGAGCTCTATCATGACTGCTGCAGATTTCTTTGTGGCCAGAAGAAGGTGGCAATGCAGGCAGAGGAGCCCAGTACAAAAGGGCAGCCTGCAGCGTCGACAGAAATGGAACGAGCGAGTGAGAGAGGGGGAGTGAGCGAGCTCAATGGAGCTCTGTCGGGACTGCTGCAGATTTTTTTGTGGGCAGAAAAAGGCGCCAACAGAGGCAGGAGACCACTACCAAACGGCAGCCTGCAGCGCCAGGAGAAACAGAATGAGCGAGTGAGACAGGCGGAGTGAGCGACCTCAACGGAGCTCTGTCGGGACAGCTGTGGATTTCTTTGTGGGCAGAAAAAGGTGCCAGTGCAGGCAGAAGTACAATACAAAAGGGCAGCCTGCAGAGCCAGGAGAAACACAACGAGTGAGTGAGAGAGGGGGAGTGAGTGAGCTCAACGGAGCTCTATTGTGACTGCTGTGGATTTCTTTGTGGGCAGAAAAAGGCGGCAATGCAGGCAGGAGCCCAGTACAAAAGGCCAGCCTGTAGCGCTGGCAGAAACGGAACGAGCGAGTGAGAGAGGGGGAGTGAGCTACCTCAACGGAGCTCTGTCGGAACAGCTGCAGATTTCTTTGTGGGCAGAAAAAGGTGCCAATGCATACAGAAGCCCAGTACAAAAGGGCAGCCAGCAGTGCTGGGAGAAACACAACGAGTGAGTGAGAGAGGGGGAGTGAGCAAGCTCAACAGACCTCTATCGTAACTGCTGCGGATTGCTTTATGGGCAGAAAAAGGCGGCAACACAGGCAGGAGCCCA
Organism: Neoceratodus forsteri; assembly: GCA_016271365.2. Classification (NCBI taxonomy): domain Eukaryota; kingdom Metazoa; phylum Chordata; order Ceratodontiformes; family Ceratodontidae; genus Neoceratodus; species Neoceratodus forsteri. The sequence continues at coordinate 43,044,493 of JADMNL010000027.1, forward strand.
GTACAAAAGGCCAGCCTGCAGCGCCAGCAGAAATGGAATGAATGAGAGAGGGGGAGGGAGCTAGCTCAACGGACCTGTGTCAGGACTGCTGCAGATTTCTTTGTGGGCAGAAAAAGCCGCCAACAGATGCGGCAGCCCAGTACAAAAGGGCAGCCTGCAGCGCCAGCAGAAACAGAATGAGCGAGTGAGAGAGGGGGAGTGACCCACCTCAACGGAGCTCTGTCGGGACAGCTGCAGATTTCTTTGTGGGCAGAAAAACGTGCCAATGCAGGCAGGAGCCCAGTACAGAAAAACAGCCTGCAGCACCGGGAGAAACAGAACCAACGAGTGTCACGGGGCAGTGAGCAAGCTCAACGGACCAACGCAATCAACATTCGGCATTGACAAATCTTTGTTGTGGTTTAGGGAAGAGTGCTAAGGCATCATAACATTGAAAACTGAGTGATGCGTTTTCAACACATGGTAGGTGTTTGTTTTTTAATTATAAATGCTGCATGTTGTTAATACATGGTTGAACACAGGGCCGGCCCGCCGGCGCAGCGGTTGGATTTCGCGGCGCGGCGACCTGGGTCAAGGAACAGCTCGGTCGTCGGAGGGCTGGCTGGGGAGAAGGACTGAGCGGCCCCACGACTGCCTCCTTTCCGGGAGGGCGTGGATGTCACTGGCTGCATGGGGACACCTGGTGGAGGCCAGAGAGTACCCCAGCATACGGGACAACAAGACTTCTAAGGGGCGGAACGGATGCTGGCGTCATTGCATGTTCCCGCCCCTCTAAAAGGGGGAAAAAATGTTCAGCCCGCCTCTCCCCGCCTTAATGACGCTTGCCCCTCGGGCTGCAATGGCTCCCAGACCGACTCCGCCTATCTCGCTGTTCAGTGGCACCCTGTGCCCGGCCTCGCTCTGGGGGTAACCAGGGGTCCCAGGAGTAAGGCTCATGTAGGGTTGCCGCAGCTGAGGGGTCCGTGACTGGCCGGATGCCTGGCGGAGAGAGGAAGGGTGCAAAAAGTGTAAATAGAAAGAAAAAAAAATACATGGTTGAACACCGATTGTGGTTTTTTAACCTTGTTAAGGTATTCCTACCACTCCGGAAGTTAGTATGAGGAATTGAGAACTGGATAATACCTACATTAACTAAATAAGGAGCAATGGGATTGGTTAGATGTCTGAAGACATGATTTAATTAATATGTGTTTTTAAATGGTGTGATGTTGCGTTCATTTTAGCCTTTGATAAAGGACACTATGTCCGAAACATGTTAGGCATGAGTGGCAGTGTTTCTACTGTTCTGGCTTTAATAAAAATGTTTATTTAATTCATTTGGAAGCCTGCCTCCCTCTTGAGAGGTTTGTGTGTGCCTAAAACTCTTTTTATTACACTTCTGTAGTTTTAGAGCACCACCTCCCAGTGCGCACTTCTTTGTTTTGCATCTTTGTTTGTTGAAGTGATGCGCACGGGTTGCAGCTAAGGATAGAGGAGTTTTTTTTTTCCCCTTCAATATGAAGGATGAATATTAGTTTTTATTGGAATAGATGACAATAAATCCCTGCTGCGTAAAACCTCAAGGGTGAACGCTGTACTCCTCGTCTGCATTCTAATCTGGAAGAGTGCAGCTACTAGCCATCACGGAAGGAAGGGGAACATGGAAGATGCACCGAATTTGGTGTTTGCAAGTTCAAGTGGGGAACAAACAAGCAACCATTGGGAATATATTAATCGCATCATATCCTCAGCTATTACAGCTAACCCCTTCTTGATGGAGAGCAACAGAACAATGGCCACTACACCAGAAGCTCAGTCACTCTTGGAAGCCTTTCGAAGTCTAGAGAAATTGACACATCAGCTTCCGTGTTTGTACTGGGACACCACACACCTTGAAGCTTATATTGAGGTAAAAAGAGTACCGAGAGGTCTCAGATTCATTAAAAACCCTGCACGTGGTACTGAAAGTGCAGTTTTTATAAAGGAATGGGAAACCATCCTTCTGGATGCCAGTTTTAAACTTGTACAGCTGATTATTAAATGCAGTAAAGAAAAGGAAATGGAGCTGAAAGAGGAGTTGAAAAAAGAAATAGAGGTGCTAAAATTTAAAGACCACAGTGATTCTGATAAACAGAACAATAAGTTGCAGGAATCAATAAATAAATTAGACAATGATTTAAGGACTTTGAAACAAACCAAATTTATTCGGGACAAAGGGGACTTTGAAAGGGGCACGATATTTAATTGGAAGAAAAATACTCCACGTGGAATTCTAAAATCAAAGAACGTTTCCTTTGATTTTAGTACCGACCAGAGTGAAACAGATAGTGAAGAAGGCAATAGAGGTCCTTTTTTGTACAGAGAACAGCATCATGTGAACCCCCCAGGGAATCAGTATCAACAACAGAATCAACAGATGCTCCCCCTAGGACCGAGGGAGAGTCCAAGATCACAGCAGTACAATTGCAAGTTCTCAAGAGGAGGAGGACGCGGAGGGGGAGAAGGAGGAAATCATGGCCGCAGAGAGGATTACCAACAGAACCAGTACCAGAGCCGGGGCAACTATTACCTGAGGAGGAATTTTAGGAATCAGGGTCGCTGGAGGAGGTAAGAGACAATATTAATCATACATAAGTTATTAACCTCTCACGGCATAATATGATACCTGCAGAAGTGACTTTATTGAGCAAAGGACTGAGTTTTGCACCTTCAGTAGCTCTGAATAGAGTGCAAACGAATATAGATTTAAATCTGAACTGCCGTAAATTAAACCTTCCAGCGTTCTTTTCGAAACAAGGAAGCAGCAGTCCTGCTAACAATGAGACGCAGTTTAGAAATCCCTCTACCTTTTGCCCTCCACCGTGTATGGCGGTAACAGTATTTAGAGAACTGGTAGAGCAGGATTTGGAGCACCTCTGTCAATCTCCTCGGTTGGCATAGTTTAACAATTTGAGTAATGTTGAGAGGAACGCTATTAAAACACTACAGGAGGATGGGGAATTGATCATTAAATTGGAAGATAAGGGGGGAGCTGTAGTCCTAATGGACAGAAACACCTACTGGCAAGAAGTAAAGAGACAACTGAATGATGAAACTTTTTACCAGAGGATGAGGCAGGATCCAACCACTGACTACAAGTTCTGTAGAGATGAAACCGTGAGTGATGCTTTTTTTAAAGGGGGAATAGACTTGAAAACCAAAGAATTTTTGACCACCAAGTTTCCAACAAGAGCAACATTCTGTACACTTCCAAAAGTACATAAGACTTTGGTAAACCCACCTGGCAGACCCGTAGTCAGCGGAATTGGATCTTTAACTGAATCTTTATCGCAATATTGTGATGCCTTCCTTAAACCTCTGGTTGCTAGTTTACCTACATATTTGAAGGACACGAAAGATGTTTTGAATCTGATTTCGCATTTAAGGTTAACTAGTGACAGTTTTTTTAATTACTATGGACATAGAAGCCCTATATACTAATGTCTCCCCATGAGTGGGCGTTAGATGTAGTAGCATTCTTTTTGAACAGGGAACCAAGGGAAAGAAATGTGCCTGTTGCATTTATTTTAAAATTACTTGAGTATGTGTTAAAGTGCAATGTTTTTTTGTTTGGTGGTGCCCTATACAGTCAGATAAGAGAAACAGTGATGGGGGCGACTTGTGCGCCCTCAGTGGCAAATTTGTATGTGGGCAAGTGGGAAGAACAGGTAGTGCTGTGTCCAGAACAAACTAGATTCTTTAAACATGTCATACTATGGAAATGCTTTATAGATGACATCCTAGTGGTCTGGCAGGGTAGTCTTGAGGAGTTTGGGGAATTTGTTGTTTGGCTGCAGAGTACAAACCCCAATTTGAGATTTACTTTCCAAGGTAGCAAACAAACAGTAAATTACCTGGATTTGAAGCTGACTGTGGGGGAGGAGGGACAGATCCATAGCGATTTATATCGCAAAGAGATCGATGGTAATACAATTTTATTGGCAAATAGCTGCCACCCTCCCTATGTAGCTACTAATATCCCCAAGGGCCAGTTTCTCCATACTAGGAGGAACTGCTCTACACTTAAAAGTTATGAAATTGGGGCTGAGGTTCTAGAAAATAGACTACAAGAAAGGGGATATAATAAAGAGAGGATTTTGGTAGCGAAAAAAGAAGAAGCCAGACTTGTGGAGAGAGAGACGTTACTTAGAGATAAAGAACAGAATGAACTAACTAATAATAGGTTTAATTATGTAACGACTTTCTCCACTCAAGCAAAGGAAGTTGAGAAAATTCTGAGAAAACACTGGCATGTCCTGGGAATTGAGCCTGGTCTGATAGACTTGGTAAATGAACCATTTAGAGTTTGCTATAAAAGGGCCCCCATTCTTAAAGATCTGCTTGTCCACAGCCACTGCAAAGAAAAGAAATCAGAAATGTGGCTTAATAAAGCACGAGGATGTTTTCCATGCAAAAAATGTGTAGCATGTGAGCATGTTATTTAGTAAGACCTTCACCAGCTGCAATACAGATAAAGTGTATGACATACAACAATGTATTACATGCAGTAGTGAGGGGATTATCTATGTTGCCACATGTACTGATAAAACCTTCTATGTTGGTAAGACGACCAGATGCTTTAAAACTTGAGTAGGTGAGCACATACATGCTATCCAGAGGCAGGATGACACGTATGCAACTGCTCAACATGTAATGAGTGCAGCACAGGGAGAGAGGCATATTTTTTCATTTCAAGCAATAGATAAAGTATGCAGGAGTCCCAGAGGAGGGGACTTTGACAATCTTGTTTTGAAAAGAGATCATTTCTGGATTTTGAGCTTCCAGGCACATAAAAAAACAGGCATTAATGTCCATTTAGACATCAGACCCTACCTCAGAAAATAAGATTGTTGATACTGTTTATAAAGTTGAAGAAGTTTGTTTGGTGTTTCGATTAGGATTATAGACTGTGTAATATAACCCCCCCTTCTGTTTTTCACATACCCTTATATATCCTTACCTCCATTCCTTCCCCCTTTCTTCCCCTTCTGCCCCTTCCCTTATACTGTATATCCTTGATGTTAGATCTCCCATATATGGAGTCTATGTACAGTATAATTCTGGTAACTTAGAGCCATTTGGTAAATTTATGAGACAATGAAATATGTAGGCTCATTGAGATTTAATCTTGGCTATAATAAAATGAGATGGGGACCATATAGAGGCTTTCTCCTTTTTGTAAAGTAGGATACTGTATATATGGAAGCTGTTTTCATCAACTCCCCCCCTCTCCTTTCCCCCCCAGGTGTATATATATATAAGCAAGATATATTTTTTTATTATTATTTTTATTCATTTTTGTGGTTTTGGGAAGAGTGCTAAGGCATCATAACATTGAAAACTGAGTGATGCGTTTTCAACACATGGCAGGCGTTTGTTTTTTAATTATAAATGCTGCATGTTGTTAATACATGGTTGAACACTGATTGTGTTTTTTTAACCTTGTTAAGGTATTCCTACCACTCCGGAAGTTAGTATGAGGAATTGAGGACTGGATAATACCTACATTAACTAAATAAGGAGTGATGGGATTGGTTAGATGTCTTCACATGACTTCATTAATATGTGTTTTTAAATGGTGTGGTGTTCCATTCATTTTAGCCTTTGATAAAGGACACTATGTCCGAACCATGTTTGGCATGAGTGGCATTGTTTCTACTGTTTCGGCTTTAATAAAAAAAATTTATTTAATTCATTCTGAAGCATGCCTCACTCTTGGGAGGTTTGTGTGTGCCTAAAATGTATGTTTTATGTACTGTGCTTTTCCTTCCCCATCTGGACCGGCTCACATCTGCTCGACCTCCGTCCCCAGCCCCATCACTCATCCCCAGGGACTCAGCTCCCTGGTGTTCCTTCCTGGCTTACCCCCCCAAGGCGGGGCCCTTCAGGGGAACCCCTTCCCCCATTTGACCTCTAGCTCGGTGTCTGGGGAGTGCCGGGGGCAACAGTGCAAGACCTGCAGAGTGAGGTGGGTGGAGCACTGCACAGTCAGCATTTTCCATGGTCTGTCCTTCGGAAGCATGGCAATCATGACAATATCTGCCCCGGCTGTCAGATCCCCGGCTTCCACCGAAGGTCTGTAATGTGCCAGCAGCTGACCCACCCTCCCCTCCTGGAGGAGGAGGAGAGCAGTCCTTAGGACACTGAATCCCCCTCCCCACGGCCGACCCCCCAACTCTTGGGCTCATTCCTGAACCTGGGTCATCGGCACCACAAGTGGAAGTGCTACCGCTGTGCCAGTGGACCAGTCCAGAAGTTATACTTATTAACCTATAGTTACATGGGACTCCTGTTTTCCCATCCGTATAAAGAGGGACTGCATCGGCCTCTCTCCAGTCCCTTGGAACCACCCCTGTTGCCAGGGAAGCATGAAATACATCCACCAGTGGTCCCTCCAGGGCCACCCCTACCTCCTTCAGTACCTTGGTATGAAGCCTGTCTGGCCCATATGTTTTGTTCATTTTCAGTCTGCTGTTTCTTGACTACACTTTTTGTTGTTATACAATATATGTGATTTCTAACTTCTGCACCTCCCCCCCTTAGGTATGATCGAGCATTCCAGAAGTGGGTCACCTTCCTCCATTATGAACACAGAGGCAAAGTATTAATTTAGTAGGTTTGCCTGCTCGGTGTGCTTGACCTCTGACAGCTCCCCTCCTTCAGCCTATCTATGCCCACCTTTATTTTACTTCTTTCCCTAGTATAGTATATCCAAAGGGTATGCCGACTGGACAGTGACTTCGGGATGGCGAAATCCCTCACGGTGATAATCTCGACAGGTTTTGAGATTGTCGCTGTGAGGGACCCGAGGGTGAAATTTCACCGTTTTGGCATCTTTCGCCCCCCCCCCTTCAAACTAACTGACTTAGAGTTAGTTATATCCCCGATCCACTCACAGACCACACAGCAGAAAGTACGACACTATGCCTGAAGGTTACAGTCGCTCACTCAGGGACAGGATTGCCCCATCGACACTGTGCGTCTACTACCCCACTGCCACCATTGGTGAACCACTTAATATGTAGTACAGGTCATGTGACCTGTAGAACCAGGATACTTTCCCCCTAGCAAGCTATCGTTTCCTATGCTAGTGGCTGCTACACTTGGATCACTTTAACAAAGCTGCTGCAAGATACAGACCAGCAGTCCCTAGTCCTGTGGTAGCTATAATACTGCTGAGCTCCAGCTCATGGGCTTGTTTGGTGGGAACCAAGCTGTCACTGCAGAGCAGCAGGACACATACAACTGAAATACTTCTAACACAGGACCTAGCATAGACCAATCATGCGTACTTTTGAATCCAGGAGGCCCCAGCACTCCACAACACCTCCACGCTGGCCAGCAAACCCTAAACACTTGCCAATCAGAGGTGTCCTCATAGCTATTTTATACATCTGCTCCACTCTGTGGGTAGACAAGCTGATGAGTGTCCACAACACCAGCTACCCCTCCCGGGGCCCACAGGTCCATCATACGCTGCACTTACCCTATTACCCTACCAAACCTATAGCTCACTCATTGCTAGTGAAACATGGGCTAGCAAAAAATGGGGCCTGCTACCTTCTGCTCCATAAAGCTAAGGGACGGGGAGTGAGGGATGCACTCTCCATAACACAGAAAGCTTTATGCTTAATCTCTGTACTTTTGCTTCTTGCAGGAGACATTGACCCCAACCCCGGTCCCCTTGTGCCCAACCACAACATTGGCTCCCCGCATGACCAGAATTGGATCTCACCCAGGGGTATAAAAATAGCCCACATGAATGTCTGTAGCCTGCACCCCAAAATACATGAAGTACACAGTTGGGTGGAACTCTGCAAACCAGACATTTTGGCTGTCTCTGAAATGTGGTTAAAACCACATATCCAAACCCATGAACTAGATCTTGCAGGGTACAATGCATACAGGGATGGCAAAAGAGGGGGTGGGGTACTTGTCTATATCAAGGACTCCCTAGACGCACCTCTAACCTCCTTCCCCAACCCTGACCACACCAGGTGTGAGTCAGTATTTGTCAGGATCACCCTTGGCCTCACCAAACACCTAACGGTGGGCTGCCTGTACAACCCTCCCCAGGCCACCCCCCCCCCAGGCTCTAGAGATACTAGCCAAGACAATGGCTGAGAACACCCCCTCCAAGCTGTTAATACTTGGTGACTTTAACCTGAACTGGGCCTCTGACACCTAGCTAGCCCTCAAGGCTACACTCGTGGATGCCAATCTTTCCCAGGTCATCTCTGACACTGCTAGGCACAAAGCCAGAACTGGGAACCATTCAACCCTCGACTGGGTACGAACAGGGTGCCCAGGGGTCCGCCTCGACGACTCATAGCCAGAAACTACTCTTAAGTTCTCTGCAGCGTCCTTCCAGGAACACCTGGGCAACATGGACTGGACCCCAGTCCAGTTTCTCCCAAGCATAGACAAAGCCCTGGAGTACTTCCAAAACTCCTTCATTTCTGTGGCCAGCCTTCACGCCCCAATTAAGAAACTGAGAACAAAAGGCTGCTGCTACAAGTGGATCACTCCTAAGTTAAAATCCATAATGATAAAAAGGGACAAGGACTGGAAAAAAACACAAGAAGTCATCCCTCCCTGAGGATCTTGTAACCTACAGGACCCTTTAGGAACCAGTGCAAATGCACTGCGAAGGACGCAAAGTGGCAGTATGTCAAGAACCTATAACAGGCTAACCTGTCTGACCCTAGGGCCTTCTGGTCACAAATCAACTCGTTGATAAAAGGCAGTGATGAACCAACCCAAGGCCAAATAGACTGCAATGGTCAAACTCTCAGTGACGCTCAAGAAGTTGCTGCTGCCTTTAACCAGTTCTTCACTGATCTTGAAGAATATAAGGCAAGCCTCCCACCCTAGTACCCACGATCAACCTAGCCCCAAGAACCCAAGTTTATCACAACCACTCTTTCACCTATGAGTGATACGACCAAAAGAAGTACTTCCCCTTCTAAAGTCCATTAAAGCTAAAGGCTCAGCCAGGCTGGACGGCCTTGACCCAAGGCTATTGAAGGTGGCCGCCCCAGCCATTGTACTGCCAGTCACATGGCTCATCAACAGGTCCCTGCTGCAAGGAACAGTACCCAATATGTGGAAGCAGGCTTACACTGTAATGGTCCACAAGGGAGGCCGTAAGGAGCCTATAGGAAATGACAGGCCTGTATCCCTCTTGTGCATCCTCTCAGAAATACAGGAAAGGCTGGTCTACTGCCAACTCCAAGATTACCTGGAGGCAAATCAACTGCTAGTGGATACCCAGCATGGGTTTAGATGAAAGCACGGGACTGACACAGCACTCATCAGGTTCTCCATTGATGTCCTTAAGGCCTTGGACGGCAGTACCCCTATCAGAGTAATCTTCATTGACCTAATCATGCTGACCTGGGTCCTCAACTACAGTTGGACTTCATGTTACTAGAATCATGGCTCAAAGACAACAGACTGGTCTTAAACGCCAAAGAAACCAAAGCCATGCTAATCGGGCCGAGAATCCTAGGCATTGACAGGACCCCCTTCTCCCCTTGGTCTCCTCTTCGGGCACGCCGATAGAGATGGTGAAGTCCTTTAAATACCTAGTCTTGATGATAGACCAAGGCCTCACACTGAAATCATATGTAGATCAAGTGACTAGAAATATACACCAAAAGCTAGGACTGCTCTGTCACCTGAATGCCCAGCTGATCCCTGGGACCAGGATCTCCAGAGCAAAAAGCATCCTTCTCCCAACCCTGACTTATGCTGCAGCAGTGACTCAGGGCATCGCAAAACAGGAGCATAACAGGCTGCAAACGCTTTACAATAAAATAACATTCTTCACCACGGTGTCCCATCCAAGGCGACATCACTGTGAAGCATTAGCCTCTCTGAACTGGCCATCTTTCTGCTTCCAACTGCAATACCCTCTATTATGCAACACATTCAGACTCCTCGCCAACCATCCCCCAGCAGCCCTAGCTGGCCTACTAGCCCCAAAGTGCTCTGGCAGGCAACTACGTACCTCTGGGCAATGTCTCCTGGAAGTTCCTTGGGTAAGGACTGCAGTTGGCAGCAAATCCTTCGGTCATGCAGCTCCCACACTATGGAACAAGCTCCCTGACCACCTTCCAAGGGCTACCTTCCTAGGCTCCTTTCGCAAAGGATTCCATGAGCTTCAGCTAGGCAAGAACACCTGCTCCTGCACCTGACCTCAGTGAAACAATCTTACTAGTGGCATCGCTAACCCAAATATTAGTCTTGCCTGTTCCCGCAGCCGTACTGTAGACTCCTCTCGTCAACACAAAGAAGTAACTCTGCCCCCACTTGTTCTTCCTCCTACTAACCCTATCCCAGCCTAGAGATCTAGTCCATATGGGCACACGCACAGAACATGCCTACAGTGAGCTGAACCAATTCTACAACTCTGTGGACTTTCTGACTGGGAACTGTTTGTCACACAGTTGTGAAATATCTTGACTGTAACCAGCTTTGGCCTGCCTTTTATGTATTGTATTGCTGTAGTACTCCTATGAAATGTCTTGACTATATCAATTGTGGCCTACTCTTTCATGTACTGTATTAGCCATATGCCTCTTACTTTCTATAACTAATTCCGGGTTGTCCCTGATTAGAGACCCTTGGGGCTCAGTGGGCCTACCCAGTCACCAAAATTGAATAAATAAATAAATATTAAGAAGGGGGGTGCAGGGGCGTAGCTCCCCACATGGGGGGTGCGGGGGACACAGCCCCCCCAAGAGAAATACACCAATGTCTGACAGGCAAAATTTCACCTCTCGACATTGGGGATCTTGCCATGCCAAACTTTGACAACACTGTTGTTGTTTCGGCATGGTAGAACCTATCTAAAGATCTCATCACTTGTCACACATGTTGTTGAAAACAAATGTCTTTTGATTATGCTTAGTACCTTTTAAATCGAACATTTTTAAAATCGCTCTGTAATAAAAACCCAGCTGCCATGCAGAGCAACAAACTCTGCACCATCTTTCGCATTCGCTTTTGGTAAAAAAATATATTTCTCTCACCCTCCCACCATGTCACCTCCCTCGTTCCACCCTCCCCGGCACCCAAGTCTTCTTAAAAGAAGTGTCAAAGATGGCGACCGACAAAACTCATCCTCCTCCACGACCTTCCGCCTTTTATGGAATGAAAGCTCCCATAAATGCTCGCATAATTAAACTAGTTGTTCCCATGATCAGCTGGTTTTACTATTCGAGCAAGTGCCAGAGTGCTTTCTTGCAGTAGAGGTGACTGGCTGTGGAGGAGACGGGATGTGTTGGTTGCCTTCTTTGCCATTTGATTTAAGAAGAGTTGGGTACTGGGGTGGGGTGGAAGGAGAGTGCAGACAGGGTGGGGTAGAGTGATATTTATTTTATTAAAAATTAACGCTAATGACAACAGCCAGCTGTGGAGGCGAGTGTGTGGGTTGTGGTGGCTGCCCATTGTCGGAGTTTTCTTTTCAGTATTCAAGAAAATATCACATTGTGGGAGCTGGGGGAGGTGGAAGGGGGGGATCCTAGCAGAGGGTGAAGGGATGGGGGTTGTATATTTAAAAGAATTGGACTGGGAAAGAGGTTGAGGGAGCTATTCCTTTTTTCTTCTCTTTTTAAAAAGCAAATGAATAACGAATACTTGAATATTTGGGGGCCTGAATATAATATTGGGCCAAATATTCAAAATAAGGTATTTGCCCAGCCCTGGTTCTTGGTGTTGTTTGAGTCCCCCTTTGCTCCAAAATGGAAGCCACGTTCTCTGCCCTTCCTCTTCTGGACTGCACAGTTCTTAGGGATACCATTTGTACGAAATCCTATGGAGTGTCTGTATGTTTGCATCACCAATCACCATTAATTCTGTCATATCTATATGCATGTCTCTTATGGTTACTCGTCCCTTCTTTAGTTCCTTGTGTTGGAAAACTGAATTGTGAAGTGAAACAAAGCAGTTCTGGCACACAGGAAGCTTGAAGGTGCTTGTAACCATAAGAAATCCCATCACTGTACACGGAAACATTTTTAGAAATTTGTATTTATTTATGTCGTTTCTGTTTACCAGGTAGGTGCAATCAGGGGAACTTTTTCTGCTTTCCTTCTGTTCTTTACACATGAGCATTTTTCCTTCTAATGTCTTACAATAGCTTATCATTCTCATATTCTTTTGAGTACAATATATAAATTGGTTCACTCATTGATATTTTCAGTTTTGAGTATTTAAATTGTATAACTTTTTAGATGATGATTCTCATTTAAAGAAATTAGAATATCAACTTGCATGACTATCTTACGGGTTCTTTTTTTTTTTCTTTGTAGCTATTTCTTTTATCCTCCTAGTCGGCTGACCTCCGGAGGGAGCCCCCAGCCCCATCCCCCGGCATCCACCATCCGGCGCTGACCTGAACTCCCAGGGCTTGCCCCCCAGGCAGGGCCAGCGGGGTTCCCCAACCCCCACTGGGGACCGGATCCAATGGACCAGCGCCGTGGCTGGCCAGGAACAGAGTCTGTGAGGCACCCTCCACCATAGTGCTGTGGCTCTTCTTTTTCCTGGTTATCTTTTCCCAGGAGTTGGAGCGTGCAATGATGCCTATGGTGAGGAGCACGCATGCGTCTGCACGCGCTCCCTCCTAGCGTCTGCCCCAACTCCTCCCCCTACTACAGCACAGTGCCCTGTCCCCCACCCTCCGCTAGGTAGCAGGCAAGCCCTGACCACTGAGGACCCCCCTCCCCAAAGAAGGAGAGCAGTCCATCTGACACTCGGTCCTTCTCCCCTGCTGACTCCCGGCAGCCTGTGCCCATTCCCGAACACGGGTTGCCGGCATAATGCGAGGTAAGGCGACCAGCCCCTCAGCCCTCAGCACCACCGGGCTAGCATTAAGGGTTCTTTAAAAAAAAGAAGCTCTGTTTGAATTGTAGTTGTACTGTAGTAGGAGTTATATGTAATGCAGAAACTGAAGCAATAGCTACACTAAGCATGTAATGAGGATGCAAAGATAGGTGGCCAGCAAATTGACAAGTCACAAGACACATTTGACCATCAAAGAAGGTATGAGCAGTTGTTACCAGAACATTAGGGAAGGCAGACACAGTGAAGGCAAGCAAAGTTGATAAAATGCAACCCAGTTACAACCTCACTAATACATACATCGTAATGGATTCATGATAACGACTTCTGATAAATTAATTTAAAATCAAAATGTTTACTGTAGAGAATATTTGATTATAAAACACTGGCAGAAATGGAGCACTCTGAATAACTGGGACTGTATTTTTTACAGGTGTAAAAAGTCCATCTGGGCAATGGCTCACAGTGGCCTCTGGTCTTCTCAATCTACCCTGAGGTGGCTGGTTTGAGCTCCCCTTTTGCTTTACCCCTGATTTCCTGTTTATGCTGCCCTGTCCATGCTGTCTGGATGGTTCTTGTTAGTTTATTGCTGAAATTAGTTATTATGTACTGTTGTTTTGCAGATCAGTTTTATAGATTGCTGCATATTGACTGCTGCTTTACTACCAGTTATGTTTTGTGCTTCCTGTTATTTATTGTTGTAATTATCTCACATGAACCTGTCCCCTAGGATGCACTGTGAAACTGCTGTTTATGGCTTACTGTGCCAATCCTGGCCAAAATGTTTAAATCAGTCAATCAATCATTATGTTAATGACTGGAAACCCTAGCGTACAATAAAACAATTAGAATTAAAAGGATAATAATTGGAATTTGAGAAGATAAAAATATAGGATTACAGTACTGAAGAGGTTGGGTTGCCTTGATTAGTCTGATCCTAGAGGCGCACTTGGCTCTGCCTCATGACTTCCTAAGGTTACATTAGCTTTCATTAACCTACCCTGGTAATCCACTAATGCTTAACCCCGATTTGGAAATAGATGATGCCGACAGAGCATAGACCTACAAAATGTTGGAACTGGTAGTGTGAGACACCCTCCTACGGTCTTTGTAAGAGATTTTTGAATGTTTAGAAATGCACCATTGTTATTGGCTAAAAATGATGTTATGATTTATACAAATGTTAAGCTTCATCCATGTTGAAGTCTAAGGATGGATACATAGATATATTTTCAGGACCAGTAAATCTGCTCCAATATGGATCCATGGTTAGTTAGCAATAAAATATATTTTCGATCCCTGTCATTAATATTTTGCTTTTCGAAATTGTCATACTGTAGTTTTACATTTTATCTGTAGAAGTTGCTTCCTGACTTTAAAAAGGTGAATTTTCTTTTCATTATCCAGGTTCCCCTAGTGCCGTTAGTTCCAGCTTTGAGCATCCTGGTGAACGTCTACCTTATGCTTCAGCTGAAATATCTGACTTGGATACGATTCACTGTCTGGATGGTTTTAGGTAAACCCTGACCCCCTTTGTGGTTATTAGCAAAGTGAGATCTGTTAGGAAGTCACACTTATTCTTCTACAGTTTATTTAGACTTGATAGCTCACCTATCTGGCAACATCTGGTTACCTCTGAGATTCTGCTTTTACCCATTTATATGCCTGTGTCTGCACTGGGTACATCAAAACTTGATATATTATTAAAATCAGTGTCACATGAACCCAGGCCTGACAGGTGCCATGTGGCCATGGGTGGAGGAATACGTTCATGTTTGTTTGATATTTACACCCCCCACAACTACTGGACCAACAGGGAAAGGACTTTTGTCAGTGGTACCATGGTCTTTGGTGCCAACATGAGCACCCAAGTGAATGGAGGAGACTGGGGAGGGAGGGAGAGGGGTTGATGAGTTGTGGGAACTTTGTGGGTCAACAGTGTTGGTCTCATGCCATCATTAATGTTAGGGACTTGCACATTCTGTCACTTGTGCCCTACAAGCCTGCATTAGGTCTTACTAGCTCTGCTGTGTGGTTTCATGTAGATTGTGACTAGCAGAAACCTGTCCTGGGCCAGTAGCCCTCTTTCGTGGATTTTGGAATCCCCCTATATGGACGAACGTGGCTGGCAGTTTTGTGTGAGCAAAATCACACTGTCCCATTTTCATTGTCCCTCAGACCTGGGGGACTAACTCCTTGGTCCTTATGTAAGCAGGGCTGACTAAAAGATGGATGGCCTGGGATTCACTCAATGGGCTCTCTTCCACCCCTGCCACGTAGTAATAATTGAGCCCCAGAGCTGAAGGAGATCCTTCCTGGATCCTGGTTATGAGCTGTGTGTGTGCATGTGTCATGTGGGTATGTGTGTGGTGCATGCTTGTGTTTGTGCTGGATGTGTGTGTGCGCACACAAGTGTGTATGTCTGTTATACAGAAAGCAAGCACAGTCTAGATTGAAAGGAAGGAACATTTTTGATAATGTAATATCAAGAAAAGCCATTTAGAGATATTTGCTGTCTGGTGGTTTTACACAATCTCAGTTCAGATACCATCAGGGCTGCAGGGTGAGGTTATCATCTTAGTCAATGTGACGTGCACTTTGACCATTAATGTCAATAATTTATGGCTTTAGAAAAGCAATCCTATTTTAAAAGCAGAATTTGTCCTGCATATTGAAAGCAGTGTAAACTTAGGAATGGTCTGTCCTCTTTTTAGTAGATTAAACAAAATTATATTGGTGCAATTGTCTTGTCAAGTTTTATCTCAGTTAAAGGGGAACACATATCTAGTACCACGACAACAATATGGGGCTAAGACCCCATAAGTTATCCCTGTCATTTTTTTTTTTTATTTATAGTTGCTACTCTTGATCAGCTCTAACCATCCCCCTTATGATGGCCCCAACCCTGTCACCTACCTTCCACGGGACATACCCCACCTCTTGCCCAAAACCACTGTTTGGTGGATGGTTCCATGGTCTGCAGTGCTGGGTTGGTGAAACTGCCATCATTATCCTTCCATCTTAGGTGCTTTTTACTAAATGTTTACCCTGAGGTCTGCTCACATGCCAGGGCCCTGTCCCAGTGTGTGGGATCTGCTGCTTCACCACCCCACCTCCATTAGATAGTGAGCATGTAGCAGTATGTGCAGCCACCCTCCCGGAAGGAGGAGAGCTATTCTTGTGACGCAGGTTCCTCCTTGTTCTGGACAGCCCCGATAACCACTGGCTTCATTCCTGAACCCAGGTCGCAGGTGTCATGTGCAGTAGCTCAACTTCTACATCAGTGGGCTGGAGTCTGTCTAATAGTTTTTAACAGCTTACTATTTAAAAACATCACGTCATCTCCTTAATCTCACTATCCTCTGTGACTGATGCCATCAACAAGGATCAACCATGGGAGGTTCAAAGGTACCAGAAAAAATCTGCCATCTCTATACTTTGGGAACAAATTGTGTCAGAAATTCAGTTTGGGGTGACTGGCCCGGTGGCGCTGAGGGTTGAGGTGCTGGACACCACACGTCACACCATGCTGGCGACCCAGGTTTGTGAGTGGACTCGGGCTGCTGGGAGTCGGTGGGGAAGGGGGAGGATTGAGCATCCAAAGGACAGCTCTCCTTTCCTGGGGTGGGTTGTGGGTTTCATTTGGCCCATGGATGGCCCCCGATGGAGAGCGGGGGCCCTACAGGGGCTTGCGCAGTAAAGGGTGAAGCGGCGGCAAACATCTGCAGCATGCCTGCACAGACATCATTGCACACCGCGCCTGGGGCGGGGAACCACGAACATGGGAAAATACCCTGGCTCTCTGTATGTGATGGTGGCGACCAGGGGCTAACCTCCATGCCCAGCGCTGGGTCCTCAGTTCACCTCGGTGCTCCTTCATTCCATGGCATCCTGTCTAGATTTCAGAAAGGTCGCCAAGAAGGAGTCGCGATGGTCCTCCTGGGGGCTTAGATCCGGGGCCGGTGTCATAGGAGCAAGGATGGAGTGGCCAAGAACTGAAGGTGAGACTGGGACTTCAGGCATGGTACAAGGTCACGTCATGAGTCCCCACCAGAGAGAGAGTCCAAGGGTCAGAAAGAGGATGCACATAAAGAGAGTTGGGGGGGGGAATCAGTTTGAGGTACTTTATTTATACAAATTGGTCAATTTGTGGGGGACAAATAGCTTAAATGTTGCACATTGAAAAGCATTTTTTTTTTAGATTTTTTTTTCCACGGAATTCTTGAATGTGAAATTGTGAATTCCACTTGACAAATACAAATTTCACCCAGCCATAATGGGTGTTTTCCTTTGTGTGAGTTTTTTCATTATCAGTCCGGATCTACCAAGTAGTCAGCCAGAAAAACTGATCCTATGGCACATAAAGCTCTTCTTTTCCACAAAGGGTGTGTAATGCACTGTGTGTACTGTTGCTATGGCCACTGCTCTAGAGCCTGCACTCAAAAAAGGACAGGGATAGGATTTTGGCTGTGCAGAGGAGGGCAAATAGAATGGGTAAGCGGCAGCAAGAGAAGTCCTACATGGAAAGGCTTGAGGACCTCAACATGCATACACTGGAGATCAAGAGGTAAAGGGGTGGAGGCCATGACTGAAACTTTCAAGTTTTTTCACAGTCTAAACAAGGTAGACACTGCTGAACTATTTGCAATGAACGGAAACACCGGCACAAGGGGGGACTCAAAAAAGCTAGCGGGAGGGAGATTCAGAAAAGACTTCAGAAAGCCTTCCTTTACAGAGAGGGTAGTGGATAAGTGAAATAGGTTTGCCAGCAGGGTTGATCAGCACCAAATCGGTGAAGGGATTAGGACAGAGAAATGGAACCGGTGAGAACAGCAGGGGAGGATGACATTGGGGGAGGGATAGTGAGTGTGACTGCTAGGATGTTCCCGTCATGTTGTAGGTAGGTCGGGCAGACTAGATGGCTCAGCAGGCCACTTGTTGACATCAGTTTCTATATTCTAGCATGTCATGATCTAGTGGTCAGGCAAGCAACTGAAGTTCTAATTGTAGTTTTTAGTTTTGACAGTGGGACAGCTTAACTGAGGTACACTGATAATTGTAAGTTATCAGGTTAGTAATACATGAATGTGGACCTATGGTACAGTCGGATGCTGTAAGGGTGGTTCTGCTTGCTTTCTATGGGAGCTAGATCCACTCAGCTTTGCTTTGCAGGTCTCTTGCACGACAAGTGCAAGTACAGCCACTTTTTACAGTGTAAGAATGCCCTGGCTATCCGTATTAATATAGAAATATGGAATATACCCTGGCCTGACTTAATATCTGCAATTTATTTTCACAAGGGAGAGGACAGGACCATAACCTCCAGAAATGTGTTATGAAAGTGCTGCTCCCTCACAAGTGATAAATTGTGTATTTTGAGTCAGGCCATTGTACATTCAATTTATGAAATATCAGTTTACAACTTATGACTTTCAGAGCTGCTGTTTCTTTGAACATTTCTCTCTTTCTCTTTGAATTCAGCAGTAGGATTCTGCGCAGCAACAGGCTACTGTGATATCAGCATTGTGAAATCTGCTGTCTGGTTTTGAAGAAAGCTCCAGCGGTAGAATGCTTGTTTATGACATGCAGTATGCAGCCTCTAAAGTAAATGACAGTGGCAAATGTAAAATAAACGATGACATATGTAGCATCCAACGTACGTGTTTTTAGAGGTTGCTTATGTCATCTGTTAAAATAACACATCTATTTGTGCACTATGTACTCCACTAGTGTTGTATAAATTGGGAATATCCTACAGGGCATATAGGAATAAGGTTTGTATTCACTCTGAAGTGTTACCAGCAGTGCTGCTTAACAGTGAAGCGGAGCCGCAAGTGGTAGGTCAACAGAATTCACAACATGCCAGAGTGAATAAAAAGCTTATTCCTGGATGCTCCGTGGAATCTCTTATTTATGCCGTGTCCTTTGACTTAAATTGGTATAGCAAGAAAAACAACATATAGTACTGTAGTAAGTGTATAACAGAGCTTAATAACTCGTTTTACTCAGCCCTGTTATTCATCCCTCTCATTATATAAATTAGAAGTATAATGCACCTATCTGTTTTTTGTTTTTGTTTTGAGAACACGGGTTTTGTTAATTTAGTACTGGTTTTGTATAGTGGACTGTTTTTCTTTTACTGTTGATGTTCCCATATGATAATTTATAGCGTAACTCTGTTTTGCAGTTTGATGTGTGAAAACACTCTGTGCTTAAACATTAATGATGTTTTCCCCTCTTACTATAGGTCTTCTGGTTTACTTTGGCTATGGCATATGGCACAGTAAGGAGAATTTACGAGATCCAAGACCTCAAAATGTCGTAGCTCGTTACGTGGTCCTTCCAAGTGGCAGCCTGATCGAGACGGTGCAAGCTGTTCAACCCAGTGCTCAGGATGTTATGGGGATGGCTGAGACAGCCGACGAGGATCCGGTTAAGAGATGACACTGTAATTGCAATTGTTTTTTTCCAGGTTCAGACTTGTCTTTCAGATGACGGCCGTCAGTCTCACTGAGAAATCCTATGAATGAAGGCGCTTTTAGTGACAGTCTGATCCTTCACGTCTCTAGCCCACCCTCTCACTGTCTGAGTTCTGCAAGCTGCTCAGGTTTAAATGAAATTCCCCAGGATCGAGTTTTCCATTTCACAGCCCCTTGCACAGTGTGCAGCTGTGTCATCAGAACCAACGCTAGAGGCATTTGGTAGAGATGATGATGCTCTGATGATCCCATTGCAGAAATATTACTGAAACACTACTCTTGTAAACATAACACTGCCTCACTGTTGTAGGGACACACACAAAAGGGATCAAGTTAAAAGTCAAACTTTATTGTACTGCATAAAAGAATATATGATAGAATTTGTTTTTATATAGTACCGTTCGCATGCTAAGTATCTCAAAGCACTTTACAGAGCAGTGAGGTAGATACCAGCAGTGTAGTGCCTGTATGTTGATTAACGGTTATTTGTATGACCCCAGTAACACCCTACTCTTGGTTCTGGACAGTTCAGTTCAGATCTGTGTCATTTGCAAGAGGGGATGTTGGCCAGAACATGTGGAGTAATCTCCTACTCTTAAAAAGGGCCACGAGAACTTTTAAGTTCCACCTGGATGGCCACCAGAGATGGACAGAAAGGATCTCGTTTTAACATCCTATCTGAAGGATGGCACCTACCAGTGGTGCTGCACAGCCCGGTGCTGTTCTGTAGGGTTAACAGTGAAAAGGAACCCCAAGTCCCCGATGTGGGGCATGAACCCACAACCTTTGGGCTATGAGTGTAGTGTGAGGTACCCCAAGTAGTAGAATGGGTGGGGAATCCCTATAAATTGGTACGTTTGAACAACAGTTATTTCATCTTTGCTTGTGAAATGGGGTGATGAAGGCACGATGAACCCGGAGTCCCATTAGACCTTAAGTTAATGTGTTATGAATTTCTTATTAAATTGTGTGCCACTGATCCCATAATATAGCTACATTAGCAGCTAGCTGTGTACATTTATTTTATTTTTTTTATTTTTTTAACTGTTCTCTTCCGGTCAGCAGGGATGTACCCCATGTCAGCCCCTGAACCCCTCCCACCCCAACCCAATCACTGTCCCCACAGGGTCTACCTGCATGGACCAGGTTGACTATGGCTTGATCTCCTGACAGTGGGGCTCTCCCCACCTGGCCACAAGGGAAGGGGGACCTGAAATCACTAGGGTGATCCAGCCATTTGTTGCTGGGTTTCTTCCAGCTGTGAAAGACGGAAAGGCCTGGCATCATACTGTGCAGCCACAGGAGTTTTTCTTAGAGCTGGTCCCCAATGGAGCAGACATGCAGTGACTTCCTGGCAATGTCGGGTACGCACCTGCACCTGGCATGCCCAAGTCTGCCACTTGACCAAGCCTGCATCTGTATTAGTCCCTGGTGCACTGACCCCCCAACCATTGCTATTGGTTGGACTGTTGCCAAGTGCTGAGACTCTCCCCCACCCAGAGGATGGGAGTTGTCCACTGGATGCTCGCTCTTCCATCCCTGGCTGACCCTTTGATGCTTCAGGTTCACTCCTGAGCGAGGGTCATCAGTGCCACAAGAAGTGCTACCACTGTGCTGGTGGACCGGTCCCAGTTTTACATTTATTGATACATAGATATGGTATAGGACAGATAAAGACTAAGGGCGAGATTTTCAGTCACATGTGTCCATTTTTAGATGTGAGTGCAGAATTGTGCCTGAAAAGTTACACCACAAAAGGTGGTCTAACTTTTAGGACGGAATTCTGAAGTTACATCCAATAAACGGACGCAAGTCTTGCAGTTGCAGCTGAAATTGCCCTAAACTGTGGAAGATTTCGCAAATGCATCCAGAAGTGTGTGACTAGGATGCATACATCTGGACGCATCTGCGTGGATGTAGCCCATGTCCAAAACATGGCCGCCAGTGCTGCATTCACCTTTTTGAAAATTCCATCCTAAATGTCAATCTAGTCTGTCCTGTTCCTACCAAGAATTACTCGATTCTGTACTTGTTTTTTTGTGCTGGTTCATGTGGCTCACCCCTGCCCCCTGGCCCCACACTCATCCACCCAGGACTTACCCCGGATGGTGATCCTCCCAGTCTTACTCCCCAACGTGGGGCTGCCGAGCAGGTGTGCCCCCAGTGGACCTGAAACTAGGTTTCCAGCAGACACTTCTGCTGGTGGTCTTCCCTGGCTTGCCTCTCAGAGCTGGGCCATGGGGTCGGTCCGTTCCCAATGGAACTGCAACTCAGTCACCAGCCGAGTGCCACAGGGGTGGTGAGGAACCCGTGAGGTGAGGTGTGATTCTGTGGCAAGCATTTTTGCTCTTTTCTACCATGGGAGGCGTGGTGTGCAATGACATAGGTTGCCGAACTGCCAACATGTGGCGTGCCTCCCAATATCACAGACTCTGGAAGCTGCTCCCCGTGGCTTCCACCAGAGGTCAGTCGTGCACCGGATACTCACACACTCTCTCCCTCTCCCCAGAGGAGGATGGTATTCTATAGGATGCTCAATCCTCCTCCCCAAGCCAGCCCTCTGATTCCTTGGGTCTGTTCCCAAACCCGGGGTGTTGGTTTCTCAAGCGGAAGCCCTACTGCTGCGCTGGTGGATCAGTTGTAATTACTCAGTTCTTTCAGAGCTCCCAAATCCCCCTACCCCATCCTTCCTACTGCTTCTAATTACCTCCATTAATAATCTCATCGGGTTTTTAACTTTGCGATAGTTACTAGCATTAATCACATTATTCACTAGTCTGTTCCACCGATCCACCACTTTTTCTATAAAGAAATATTTCATTCCGTTCTTTTTAAGTCAAGTATACCTTTTTGCATCTGGTCCTACAGAAGCGTGGTAGCATGTGACTGTCCCTATCTATACCCTCTGTACCAGAAAGAAAAGAGCAGTTGGCCATAGCAGATTTGTTAATTGTTGAAACTGGAATCATGTCCAATCATCTGTGTTCCCTTCAGCTAAAAAAATGAACTAATTGTGCTGCTGAAATATTGCACGGGTCAACTGTTCGTCTGCCGGAAATCTGTAGCTGGGTAGCAGAGGGACACATAGAACAGCATTGCAGGACTGTAGTAGAAGGCTTGGAATGAATGGTGGGCATCTTGTGCCCTGGGCTCCCAGCACTTCTGTCACCGGCATGTTTTTCATCTCCACATTGCCTCGGTCCATAAAAACAAATAAATGCAAATACTGTAATCTCACACTGTTTTGATGAAATGTGTGATGCTAACTGCCTTGATTGATGGGAGAGGACGTACTTTATCGATCACAGGAGTTTTGTTGCGCCTTGCATTGATGGTGATCCTCGATCTTTTTTGTTTTTGTTTGTTAGTTAAGCAACATACCTTGATGGTCAATTATGTTGAGGCACATAAATGTGATTATGGTGGGACCAGTGCTGGGTGAAATGTTTATTACACTTGCGAAATTGTGTGAAATTACTGATTTTTGCATGCATGCAGTTTTTGTCAAATTGTACCAAAATCTGGCAGAATATCGGCAATGCTGTTTTTTTTTTTTCAAAAGGCACCATAGGTTTTTGAATTGGTATTTTTAAAATGTGATTTAAAAAAATGCAGTGTCAGCCCACATTGTGCATTTTAAATGGACCAGTCAGCTCTGAGATAGAGGTGGGCAAGCTAGAGTAGGCTCGAGCCCGTCGTCAGTTTAGTGCGTGGCTCAGTTTGACCTCTATATGCAGCTGACAGCAAAGGTCATGCTGAGTCAGTTATGGTCAAAGTAATCACTTCTGTCAGCCGAGCAGTTAGTGTCATGTCTAAAACATTCAGCTCCTATATAGGGAACAGCCTGCTGTAGCCAGGGCTTGTCTCATGTTTTGGCTTGTAGAGTCAAGCCAGACCCCCTGGCTTGGCTCTAAGTAAAATATTCCTTGCTTGCCCACCTCTACTCTTAAGAGTCCCACTCGGTGGTCTGGTCCCAATTTGCACTTTGTGTACAATTTTTTTTTTTTTTTTTAATGCTTACTGCACTGTAAGGCAGTATAGTGCAGTGGCCTAAGGCTCTGAGCTGCAAATCTGGTGACATCTAGCAGATCAGACCTGGGTTTGAATCCCACAGCTTCCACTTGCATACTGTGTGACCCTGAGTAAGTCACTTAACTTCCTTGTGCTCCCAGGTCACTCCTGTAAAAAAGCTTTCAGCTTAGTGTGCTATTCCTGGTTAAACAACTAAATAAAAAAAAACTAGTAGATTGTATCAGGGTGATCTTGCCGACTCCCAAGCTATCTTTGCTGTAATCAGAGAAATCCCAGAATCCCACTGTGGCTGAGGTCAGGGCTGGGCTGCAACTGTAGGAGATTCAATAGCCCGCAGTGCATGCCAGAGTTTTTATAAGTTCCAGTCAGCTGTTTGCTGGTCCTGCTGTTCTCCCGGGGTTAAGTCCAGTGCCCTGTGACTGTACTTAGCCCCAGGAAGACAGTGGGACCAGCAAACAGAAGATCACAGCTTATGAAAAATCTAACATGCACTACGTCAGGCTGTTGAATCTTCCACAGCTGCAGACCAACTCTCATGTCAGCTGCAGGGAATTCTAGTATTCCTGGTTACAGAAAATAGCAAGGTGGGTGTGAGCAGAATCAGCCAGATACAATCTAATATACTGCATTATAAAATGGATAGAGAAAATCCTTGGTCCTGATTGGCTGAGGCAGGCTTGCACCCATACATTTACCTCAGTGTAATGCCTAGTTACAAAAAAAGTACCGGTGTGTGCCTGCCAACGTATCAGTGGGCAGATGTTTGGAATCCTTGGGCGGGGTTTTCTAAGAGCCGCATCTGTTTTTCGGATGTGGCTGCCAGAATCCGTCCCGGGAGTTAGACCTCAAAAAGTTGGTCTAACTCACAGAACAGAATTCTGCAGTTGCATCCAAAAAAACAGACACGATACCTGCAGTTGCAGCAGAAATTGCTGTAAACTGTGGGAATCATCCCAAACGAGTCCAAATGTCTGTGAATAGGGTGCAGACATCTGGATTCATCTGTGTGGATGCAGCATGTGTCCAAAATATATTTTGGAAAATCCCACCCCTTGTTTTTAAAAGTCTACCATGTTTTCCCCTCACTTAACTCCATAAATTCTCTTTGACGTACTTTCTTTGCTGCTGGCTCCCACATCAACATCCCCCCGGTGTCTGGCAACTCTAGCAGTGAAAATTGTCCCCCTTCTCACCTGCCCAACCGACTGACTGCCCATCCGATCAAAGGCACGTCATGTTGCCATCAAAACCAGTGCTTCCTCACTCCCAGTGGCGGCGCTTGTGGCATGCATGACTTAAGGACCGAGAAAAAACAAATGAAAATCACCTGAAGCCTCAGTGAGGGAAAAGGCAGTAAATAAAAAATGTTTATGAAAATCAGATCACTCGCATGCTTACTCATGGTCCTCAGTGTGAGCAGTGAGGACTGGGAAACAGCAAGCAAAACTGGCCAGAAGCCACAATGAGGGGCAATGGGGTCTATGCATTATTGGGCAGATTGCCTATGCGCCATGGACCTGCAATGCTTAGGCAACCCTAAGTGAGAATGCCGCACGCCAGGGGTTCTGCAGACCCAAAGCCACATTTATGGAAGGGACGCGCACCCCTTCTGTACTTGATCCCCCCCCGCAGTTCATACAGGTACATGTGCAGATGTTGTGAGGCAGTGCCAGAGGGCGTGCCTGCACTGTATGCCATTCACGAAGGCACAGAGTTCTGGGTGAGGGGCACAGATCATGCGGACAGGGGTATCATGTAATAATAGTGAGTTTATTTTTTTTAGATTCTATTTATGCACCCTTATCTTTTGGGGCATCTCTCGGGGACCCATCTGCAGCCGCCGTACACAACTGCCTGCCTGAACTGAACTGCTCTGGGCTACATCGGGACACAAGGTCTGAGCACTTTCCCCCCCAGACCAAGGAGTGGCCCCAGGCAGAACTGAAGAGTCAGCCGACATTGGGTGTGAGGTCGGACAGTCTGCCTATGTTCGCTGTTGCCTCACCCGAAGGAAGTTTTTTTTTTTCTTGGCTTATTTCCCCTCGGAGCACGGATGTGCAGTGATGTCCCGCCCAGCATGCGTGCGCTCCCACACGCACCTGGAAGACATCCGCTGTGCCTCAATCCCAGGCTTCTGCTGCTGTGCACTGCAGTGGCCCCAGCCTCCACCAGGGGTCGCCAGTGCAATGGAGTATCCCCAAACTCTTCCCCAGGACTAGGAGAGCAATCTACGGATGCTCAATCCTAGTCGTCCCCTGCCGACCCCCGACAACCCAAGCTTGTTCCCGAACTCGGGTCACTGGTGTGGCACGAGGTGTGGCGTCCAGCGCCTCAACCCTCAGTGCCACTGGGATGGCTTAATAACGAGGTTTTTATAGTGGAAACAAATGAGTGACCCCAGATGGGCAATCGCGTTAATAGGGACCGCTGTATAACAGCGGATGGAAGGCATGAGCGACTACGGCTTGCTGATGCCCCCATTATCCAAGTGCGACTCGGAGTAGGAATCTTAGAGATAGTGGGGTGGGGGGGCGGAGCCCCCCTCATGAATAACAAGTGATTGAATGTGCACACCTGCGGGGTAGCAGCTAAATAGGTTTGGCATGGTGGGGAACTCACCTTGTGTGATGGTTGCTGTCGTCATTATTTTCCATCACTGTACTGCGGTAGTGCTATTATTGCAGTCATTCAAATAAAGTCACTGTTCTGACGTGCACTCATATTGAGTAGCTGTAGTGACATGGAATTGCGGATAGATACACTCTTGTAGCTGTTGCGCACCCTCCACGTAGCATACCTGCCAGCCATGGTGGGACCTCAACCCCCTTGCCGTTGCCACTCCAGCCCTCCAGACAGGCAGGGAGGGCTGGGGCTGGCCATTTGGGAATTTGCCCAATCTTTATTAAAATACCAGTCTGACAGCATTCCACAATCCCCTGCTCCTATCCACTATGGGACCAGGTTGGGCATCTGATTGGCTGTCCCCCGTGTCTTCCGATCAGCCCCCACACAGCAGTGCACCACGGGGCAGGACTGAGGACAGGCACCTCATGGTGGCATGAGTGCATACCATGCCCTGCGCATCTGTCCGTGGGTGCAGAGCTGCGCGGACTGGGTACAATCCACTAACGCATACCAGGCTGGTATTCATGCACAGCCCCTAGTATGCTTAAATAAAAAAATAAACAGGCAGTCTGTCACTAAATCTCAGAGCAGACAGTGAGGATTGGGAAACAGGTGATCCATCAACTGCATAAATCACAGCTCCCCCTAGTGACGGCTAGTGGAGGAACTATTTTACGAATAAAACCAAACTTTTTTATTTATTTCCCTTTTTTATTTTCATATTTATTTATTTTTTAAACTGGCTAGTATCCATTTTATAAGCACAGTAAGACACTCCAGTGTGGGCATTATGAAGAGATAACTGCCCTTCCAGAGGCAGAAGGCCCTCCGCCTGCAGCATCAAGTCTCACCACACCCCTGGGCGGGCGGTTATCTCAGCATAATGTCCACCCTGTCATGTTTTATTGCTTGCATAAACAGTAAGTAAAAACAATTTTTTTTTTTTGCACACAAACTGCAAATAGGGACCAGCCCCACAATTGGGTGTGGGGTTCTTTGTGCTGACTGTTGCCTTTTAAACACATGGTTTTGGACAAAAATGTGTAAAATTGTGCAAAATTGGAGCAATTTCTTGAAAAGTGTACAAAATAGAAATTTTTTTTGTATTCTTTTTTTTTTTTCTGCCTTGGCCAAGACGGACTGAGCTCCCGTTCAGCACTGCCTACCGAATTGCCACCATCCAGCATTTCTCCAGGACTTACCTTGTGCCAGAATCCCCATAGATTTTCCCCATGGTGGGGTCAGGAGGGGAGGGAAGGGACGTCCTCCCTCCGAAGCACACAGTCCAGTTCCCCAGCGATGCAGTGGGCGAGAGCTGGTGTGCAGGCATCACAAATGCCTTGTCCTGCCATTTTTCTTCCAGGTTGCTCCCTCGTTCCCCATGCTGGGGCACTCACGTCAGCTCCCATGTGTGGAGGCACACAGACACTGCAGAGTCCCGCAACACATCCCAACTACTGGCCTCCTAGACCTGCACGGACACCTGAGCTCCACCTAGTGGCAGTCGTATGGCACAGCGTGCAGTTCTACACCCTGGAAGGGGAGAGTAGCCCTTGAGGCACTCAGTCCTCTCCCTTCCTGGATGACCCCCAGCAACCTGCACTCATTCCCAAATGTGGGTCGCCAGCACGGTGAGAGACGAGGCACAAAGGTGCCGCAGCCCTTTGCACTACCAGGCTAGCTGAAAACAGAATTTTCTGATTTCACCTTGCACTGGATGGGACAAAGGGATGAGGCTGCCATGTTACTCATCATTTTTGTTCTTCATTCTTAGTGACTCCTTTTAAACACTTCTGCTTCAGTGAGAGTTTTACCAACCCTTGGCCCTGCTTCTTGATGAACACAAACTTGTAAACCTAAATTCATTCAATGGGGAAGGGGATAATTTGTCTCCCTCCCTGACCTCTTTCTAACCATTCTTTTTTTTTTTTGCTCCTACTTTGCCCCTCCTGACTGGCTCCTCCGGCTCATTATCAGCCCCCAGTGCTCACCAGCCCATTCCCTGCTGCCACCTCCTTCTGTCCCCATTATTCCTGTACCCTGGATAGACCAGGTGAATCCCTGCCAGGGACTTTTTTTTTTTTTTTTTTGTTAGCTACAGGGGACTGGATTTTCAAAGAATTGTGGCACAGTTTTGCCACAGTACACTATTTACAGCATTACTGTTAGACCACATTAAACATGGTCTAACTTCACGTCGCAAATGCTGCAAGCTGCTCGTCAAAATGATGATGTGTTTAAAAAAAGGATGCACACATCATTTCTCCAACGTAAAAATGAGTAAAGTGCTGTAGATGTATCCAAATGTTTGAAAACTGCAAACATTTTGAGGCATTTGTTGTAATGCAGATGCAGCAGAACAGTTGCCGCAAGTCCTGCATCCAAACATTTGAAAATCCAAGCCAGAGAGTCCAGTATTCACCTCCCAGTTCTTCTGCATGAACACACAAGAAGCTACTCAAAGTGTAAACAGTTGCGTTACTTATGCAAAACATGCAGTGCAAATCACATGTTTGGTAAGGGGCAGCCATCCCAGCAATCCACCTCTGCCTGTGATTAATTTCTCCTATTTTCTGGTTCTCCTTCTGATCCCCAACCAGCCCCTCTTCTATCCTGGTCCCCCCATCCCCATTACTTACCTTCTCCAGGACTTACCTCCTTCATGAGACTGCCACAGAATACCTCCTCGTAGTCTCCGGCTGGAGAATTCCCTCCACGTTTTTCTCCCCAAGGCTGCTGAGCAGGGAAAGGATGCACCATCTGTGTGAGGTTGCACATGTGTAGGTCTGCTGGCCTGCCAGTCCCCAATTAGACACTCCGATTCAGCTGCCTACCCAGGCTTCACTCTCCGTGTCCTCCCTCCCAAGAGACAAGGCCAGTTCCTGGGCCGTTCTTCTTCTCTCCCATGATGGGCCCCCATGCAGCCTGTGCTCACTCCTGAATCTGGGTTGCCAGCTGAGCAGGCATTAGTGCTACTGCCATGCCACTGGTCCGGCTTACAGTTCTTATTTTTATTAGTATTTTTTCCCCTGTTGTAGGCACTTTATTTCCCCATTCCCCACCCCAGAGATGGTGGTGGTC
Source organism: Neoceratodus forsteri (assembly GCA_016271365.2). Classification (NCBI taxonomy): domain Eukaryota; kingdom Metazoa; phylum Chordata; order Ceratodontiformes; family Ceratodontidae; genus Neoceratodus; species Neoceratodus forsteri. The sequence continues at coordinate 43,073,574 of JADMNL010000027.1, forward strand.
ACCACAACTATACCCTTCCTCTGAGCATGCGGCCACTTCCACAGGTGATACTAGTACTACTCCATGGTCAACTGGTCCAGGGTGCATGAATATCCAATTGACCACACCCTCCCTCGCACCTCATCTATGCAGCATACCTGGTCCCCAGCTGCTCTCAGTGTGTGATTCTGAGGCTTGTTCAGGGGTGGGACAGATTAGATAGCCAGGTGGCAAATGGCCACAAAAATATTGGTTTGGCTACTGGATTGTGAAAGTTAATAGCCAAGTGACTACTTTCCCTAGAAGTGATTTCTGAGCCCTTAAAGAGCAACTCTCTATAAAAAAATAAAAAGCTTAAAAACATTAGATTTATACCAATTATGTTTTAACTTTCTTGTTTTCTAGTACTTTGTTGTTTTTTTTTTTCCCCTGCTGTTGGTCTACTAAATATTGTAGTTAATGCAGCAATTATTTCACTTAGTCTTTCAAAATGTATCAAACCCTCCCCTGCTAACCTCACAATTGCCATTTGTGATATCAGTCTGTTGTCATGGTGTGTACTATGATGTCACAAACAAAGGCACTGTGAGGTTACAGGGGAGAGGCAAATGTTTTCTACGTAGACTTTTTAGATGGACTACCAAGATGTGCTGTAAATTGTGGAAGGGAACATTGAAAATGGAAAATGTTTTCTCTAGTAAATATTGACCGCGGAAACATTGTATTTCTGAAAGCACATGCTGAAGTGCAGAGTTGCTCTTTACAAATGATGGCTGGTGAAAATATTGATTTAGCTTCCAGATTTTGTAAAGTTAGTGGCCAAACTGACCACCAGTTCACAAACTTATTTATCCCACCCTGAGCTCATGCACAAACCCTACTCTTCCAGGTGGCTGCCGGACCCATTTCTGCTGCACCACTGGGTCTTCCAAGTCTTTTAGATTTTAACAAATACTTTTGAAAACATGCAGAATTGCCTGTCTGTCTGTGTCTCACATATCTGATGGTTCGAGGTGGATCCCAGAACACTTCTGCAAAATTGTTTTTTTTTCGGTTTTGTTTTCCCCAGTATGATGATTGTAAATATATACCGTTTGTAGAATTCCAAACTCACAGCTACTGTACAGTAGGATGAAGAAACAGAGGAGCATAGAACATGACAGTGGAAAAAGCCCAGTGGCCCATCCAGTTTGATCACCCTAGCTAACTACTCTACATTTGCCCTAGTAACCGTTCCTTTTCCTTACCTTTGCCCGCTCCCTCTTCCTTTGATCATGTGGTTCTCTGATCCTAATTTGACCCCCACTCCTACTGTTTTGGCTGTTGCACCTCTGCTGGCAATCTGTTGTACTTGTCCACCACTCTGTGTGTGAAAATGTGCCTGTGGACATCCTTCCTTAATCCTCCCCAGGCCAGTTTCATTGGCCTGGGGAGGATTTCAGAAGGATGTCCACAGGCACTTTTTCACAGAAAGGATGTTGGAGTGTCAGCACTCAGAAGGCAGGTGCACACAAGTGTAGCAAAAAACCTCATAGAAATATAGAAATACAGAAACGTAGACTTTGACGGCAGATAAGGACTGCTTAGCCCACCCAGTCTGCCCATTTCTCTACCTCTTGGATAAGCTGCAGATCCTAGTTAACCAACAGCCTACTTCCTCCAACCCCCCACTAGAACTGATTTATGCCGACGACACTGTCCTCTTTTCTACCCATTCTGACCCTGCCCCCTCTCTCTGGATCTATAGAAAACTTCAGTCATGTGGCGTACTGGTTCGATCAGCATAAGCTACTGATGAATTATAAAAAAAAAAAAAAAACAAGGCCATGCTATTCTATGGCTCCCACAGCAAGTTCAGAATGGCCAGCGTTGTTATCCACAACAAACAACAACAACTGCTCGATCAAGTGCAGAAATGTAAATAGCTTGGTATTACCCTTGACTGCACACTCTCCTACAACTCACATGTCCACCACATCTCTAAAGCCATTAATTCAAGAAATGGAGTCCTCTACCGCCATCGCCATTGTCTGACCAATGAAGCCATGTGTACTGCTGTAACTAGCTCCACTCTGTCCATAATTGATTATGGGCTAATATTCTACAGTGCTGCCTCAGAAATCTTTTACTGCCATCGCCATTGTCTGACCAATGAAGCCATGTGTACCGCAGTAACTAGCTCCATTCTGTCCACAATTGATTATGGGCTAGTATTCTACAGTGCTGCCTCAGATACCACCCTAAAAAGAATTAGGACCACACTGAATAAGTGCTGCAGACTTGTCACAGGTGCAGGTAAGCGTACGCATACCTGCAATTTATACAAACACTCTAACTGGCTCAACCCTTACAGTAGATTAGCTTATCAGACATGCCTCCTGGCAAAAAAGATCTGCCTTTGCCTCACCCCTCCTGCTACACATGCCTTCATGTAGTCTACCCCTAACACATGCTTTACATGCAGCACACTCAAATCCATGTGTCTTGTCCCTTTCTGTAGTACCTCTCAGGCTCAACATGCCTTCTGTATCAGAGCATCATCCCTAATGAATGGTGTCCCACCTGAGGTCCTTGATAAGAACAAGCTTGGCCCATACAAGCATAAACTGTGCTGTCACCTAACTAACCTCACCATGTGACACTGTACCCACTAGGACTGCGGTTCGCCCCTTCCAACATCAGACCCCTGCTACTTCTTATACCCATCCCACTCCTCTTGCTCATCTGTCTCTCTCCCCACTTCCTCCTTCAACCTTGGCTCCTAATCCCCTGTACTTCCCTTTCCCCTCCTTTTCCCGTGTCACCCTCCTTCTTTTGTCACCTACACCGTTCCTTCTCTCCCTCCCTCTCTCTCCCTTCCTCTTCCCCCTGGCCACATACCACCTGCTTCACTTCCCCTCCTTGCCCCATGTCCTCTCCCTCTCCCTCTCTCACTCCTCCTCCTCCCACTGGCTACATACAACCTGCTTCCTCCCTCCTTGCCCCATGTCCTCCTCCCTCTCCTCTCTCCTCCTCCTCCTCCCACTGGCTACATACAACCTGCTTCCTCCCTCCTTGCCCCATGTCCTCTCCCTCCCTCTCTCTCCCTCCTCCTCCTCCCACTGGCTACATACAACCTGCTTCCCTCCCTCCTTGCCCCATGTCCCTCCCTCTCCCTCTCTCACTCCTCCTCCTCCTCCCACTGGCTACATACAACCTGCTTCCCTCCCCTCCTTGTCCCATGTCCTCTCCCTTACTCCTCCCTCTCCCTCTCTCGCTCCCCCTTTGTGCCCTACTGCACTTCTGTTGAATGCACTTTATGACAATGTCTTAGTTCTGACAGCTTTTCTCCATCCTGTCTCTTTCCACACTGAACACCGCCCATGGTACACATGGCGTTCACCTAAACCTCCTGCAATTTTGCTCCTCAAACTCCTTCCTTGTTGTGCATCTCTTAGGATATGATTTCCTGTAATCTGGTATTATTGCCTCCTGAACCAAGGGTACCTACGGTTACTGCCTCATGATGTTAACTTTCATCTATGTAGTACCACGTCTCTGTATTTTGGAACCTGAACCAACTTGTATCCTATTGTATTGTATCTGCTATTTTTACTGTATGATTTTATGATGTTTAGTTTTCCCTATTTGTTTGTTTTAATTCATGCTGACACGGGAACCTTTGTAAAAGAACATATGGTTCAAAGGTATTTGTAATCCTAGTATTCAATAAATGAAATAAATAAAATGTCTGCCCCAAGCATTCTTGAGTTTCCCCAATGTGTTTGACCCCACAACCTCCTCAGGAAGGCCATTCCTTGCATCCACCACCCTCTCCATGAAAAAATACTTCCTCATGCGACTCAAGCAAAAAGGGGATAGCTTTGTTATCAAGTGAATGATTCGGCCACAATCAATATCTTTTTCTATCATTTTATTTTTATAGAGGTTTTTATGCCCCCTTTCACTGCAGGACTCCCATTGGCCCACAGCTGTCCCCCAGTCCTGACACCCACCATCCCTGGGACTTACCTGGCTGGCAGTATCCCTCATGGATTGCCTCTCAATGGCAGGGAGGGCCATCCTCCCCCCCAGTTACACATCCAGATTGTTGCCAGCAGAGCCTGGCTGGTGATGCAGGACCTGCAGGGGTGGCGAAGCATCAGCCTGTTCTTGCAGGGTTTTTCCTCCTTGATTTTCACACCACCTACCTAACCAGATGTCATGCAGTGCCCTCTTCTGGGCTTGACATGCTTGGCATCCCCTGCAGACAGATAGCTCTCTACCCCAACAGCAGTGTTGCTTGAGCTGTGGAACACAACACCCATCCACCCCAGGCTGGGTGCGCTGCCAAGTGGCAGCACCACCCCCCAACCCTGGGCCACCCTGCCAGCTTCGTGAGCTTGTTCCTGAATTCAAGTTGCCAGCACGGGAGTTCAGTGGGCTACTCACTGAGTCTTTGGGCAGCCCTACCAAGTTTTTCTTTATTTTGTTTTCCCCATTTGCCCTCCCCTTTTCCCATCTCCTACCCTAATGGGTGAGACCACCATGGTGGTGCCCTTTTTCCAGGGGACTTATAGGTATGCAGCTGTCTGTAAAGTCATCACTGGGGAAGTGGATGGTTCACTGGACTGGTAGCAGGTTAAGGAACCTTTCACCTCTAGGTCACTGGTTCAAATCCAGCACAGGTTGGTAGTGGTGAAAAGCCATTATCACCTGAAGGCTGTTCAGTGGCCTAGGTGAAATGAGTTGCAGTAGCCTCATTTCACTTCCCAGTGGGAAGATGTCCACATCCCAAAACCACCAACACGGTTGGCACTAGTCAGAACCCTTGTTGGCCGTCTTACATGGGAAACCAAGGACTCAATGAGCATGGAGACTGAACTACCTTCTCACCTATGTGGTAGTTCCTCCATAGCAGGGTTGAGGCATCTTGGCAGGGCAGCTGTAGTGCGCCATGCTACTGTGCAGATGACCCAAGTTCGGCAGTAAACTTAGGCTACAGTGTCAGGAGGCAGACCAAACCCCAGCAGCTGCCTCCTGGCAATATTCCACAGTCGGGGAGGGATGGCATTGGTCTCTGGTGCCACAGTGACCCCTGTGGTGGGCTAAGGGGAGCTCATTCCCACCACAGAACATTGTTGCATGTAGCTGAGGCCACTTGATGGGCTATGCCCAGACCAGAGGAGGAAAGGGGAGGAACCAGATAGAAAAGCTGGGAGGAAGCCCATGGCTATCTATGTGACAATCTGGGCTCCCAAGGCCTCCCCTGTGTCCTAGTGCCTACTGACAATAACTTCTGGACCACACAGTGGGCTGCCTTAGCAAGAAAGATGACTGTCCCCCTGGTACATCTGCCACAGAGAGGAAAACCATAGGAAAGGTTGGGAAGAAGGGGATTAATGGGCCAGTGCAAGGTAAATCCCTGGGAACAGGGTGTATTCTTAATGTACATGGCTGGGGAGAAGAAGATCTATGGGCAGAAAAATAATAATTGTACATTTTGCATTCTTTATTCTGGCTGTCTGCAAAATTGTAAAAGACTTGGCAAAACAAAGTGGTGCAGCACAATTCCAGTGTCATTTTATTCCCACTGAGAACATGATACCCCATGGTTTTGTACTGCTTTGGATGAATGAATACATAGGCAATAACACACAACATGGTGTAGACCCCTAGAATATGCAGATGCCTCATTGTGCTTGCTTTGTGCCTAGAAACATGCAAAGTTGGCAAGTTTCCCTTTATTAAATAATTCATGAAGTTTGACACATTTGCGAAGTGCTGACTTTACAAAGTTTTTGGCAGGTGAAGTAGCACTTTTTTAGGAGAAGTTATGCAAATTCACTAGCAAAGTTGCAACTTCACATTAACTTCATCTGACTTTGCCACTTCGCATTGAGTTTTTCAGGGGAAACAGCACTTTTTCAGGCAAAGTGTGCAATTCGGGAAGTTATTCGCAAAATCGAATTTCGCAACTTGCCTGGAACGTCACTGGCAAAGTAAAACTTCCTAGCATCTCTACTCCTCCCATGAACTGCCTGAGAAGTTTGTATATGCTATGATGAACATCTACTCTGGAGTGTGTTTTTGCACTTATAAAATGGGCTTTGAATGAAAACTAGAAAAATGTGTTTATTCTTTAACAGAACAAGTTTGAATATCTTCTGACCACTTCCAAAAAATAAATTATTTTACGAATTTTGAAAGTATAATCTGAAAGTTGTATCTGTTGACCTTTTAGGCTTAGAAATGTGTATTTTTTTATATGAAAGCTTGGCATCTGATCAGCGTGAGTAAATAATAAAACAGTTTTCAGTCTGTACATGTTGATATAATATGTTGTTGAAAACAAGATTTAAAAAGATTGTTGAATGATTGTATGGTTTCATATATCAATATATAGAAGATTTAGCAACACCATATATAGGTATATCAACATAGTTGACTCCGTGGTTTTGTTTTAAAAAATTACGTTTCTAGCCCTGGTGATGCCACAGTTGTCACATTTTAAAGAAATGATTTAAGATTCCAAGCTGGAAATAAACAGGGGTTTGGGAACCCACTGTGGCTTACCTGACTCTAGAGTGAGTCATTCTGAGCAGAAAGTTACATTTTTATTTTAGCCCCCTGTGGGAGGGAAGGGATAGTAAACTGGCCCAAGCAATCGGCCAACCGATCCTTTCCGCTTCCTGATCTACTGGCCCTGGCATTGCACTCAGGTGTTTTGTGACATCTAACTAGGGAGAGCACAGGGGCACTCTCCATATAAGTCTTTGGGGCTATTTTTAAATGCTGATTTATATAGGTTACCACAACCCTATATATATTAACACCACTGCTTTACTAAAAAGGTCATTGTTAGTCGAGCGGTGGTGTTTATATATAGACTTATATGGGGCACACCCCTGCGTTCTCCCTAGTTAGAAGTCACAAAACGTCTCAGTGTGGGGGCGGGGCCAGCAGTGGAAGTGGAATTGATCAGCTGGCCACTTGCTCAGGCCAGTTTACGATCACTTTCTTCCCAAAGGGGGCTAAAATAAAAATGTAACTTTCTGCTTAGAATGACTTACTCTAGAGTTTCAACCCCCTCATTTTTTTTATCTAGCTCCGAATTTTAAAGCATTCATTCAAAGAAATTATCTTTTGAACATTCTAAGTTTGGAACCTTGAGGGCAAAAAAATAAACTGTATCAACTTAACTGACTCCAAGCTTTCATTTTTAAAAAAAATGTTTTTAGCCCTAACAGTTTTAAAGTTATCCCTTAAAAATATGTTTTTAGCTCTAACAGTTCCAAAGTTATCCCATTTTAAAGAAATTATTTTTGGAATGGTCTAGTTTTGGAAGTGTCGGGGCCAGAAATGTAATATTTTTTTTTAATTGAAAGCTTGGAGTCAGGTTATTAATTATCAGGCCTATTAGTACATTTTGTACCTGCCTATACTGTTCTGTATGTATAAGTACTGTCTGAAATCACTTTTTGAGCATATTATCAATAAATATTTTATAGTTATGACACAGCCAAAAAATAGCAAACACGTTGTACAGTATCAATACTTTTTTTGTATCAATGGACTGCATCAATACTAGTTTTTGTGTTGATTCATAAAATTACATGACAGTTAAAAATATTTTTTTTCTGGTAATACTACATATTATTTGTTGTGAAACTCTGTATTTTGTAAGTTAAAGGGGACAGCAAATGTATGCTAACTGGAAACAGTTAGTACTGTTCCTGTTAACAAAGGTGTAATCCTCCAGATGATCTGTATTTAATTATACTTGAATAAATGCTGATGTGAAGAACTGTGCATTCAATTGTTTTCTTTTCATGGTCAACATTCTGCACAGTTCTTATCATGGAATGAGAAATGTGGAGTTTTGACTATGTCATGGTTTGTGTACAGAATGCTTAGCAGGAGCTGTTGTCCTGTCAGAACCATGCTCTGAGTTCTGTACACTAACTGTGACATAGTTAAAATTCATGATCACTGGTTCCATGAAGAGAACTGTAACAGACTGCTGCCCATAAAAAACAAAACAATGCAAAATACAGGTTTTCACATCCAGGTACAGTTACATATGGATCATTTAGGGGTATGATATACTATTTCTGAAAACAGGAACATTATCAATAGCTGCAAATTAGTAGTAATTTCCTGTCCTTTTTAATTTTCATTCATCTCATGCTTTTTTCATGTTGCAAACATTTCACTCGTCACTTTAGCAGCCCATACTCTTCCTTACCTTCAAGCATCAGAAGATAATACTGTAAATTGATTAAAAGAATCTAGTTATTCAGTCATAAGGAGTTGATTTGTGAGTTACATTAGGATATACACCTTTTGAATCATGTTGACCAATCAAATTGCTTCACTCCACCAAGTCATTTTATATCTGCCAGCAAACAGAAACAGGTAATGTGATTTTAAAACCAGAGTGGTAGCAAGCCTAGTCCTACTGTAAACAACCCTTGAAACCTATGTTGGTACCTAAATAGAATTACAGACCTCCCCTTTTATCAGCATTAAGGATCAATGAACCTGTTCAGATCCAGACCCCCTTCAGCTTGAGTGCTTGGATTATCTGAGTTTATTTCATGGAGAACCAAGCTACTCCAGAACATAGTTGGAGCTGGGTGACCAAGAGGTTGCCTATACCGTAGCAGGTGGCCCAGCTGGGCTTCAGATCTGGACCCCTGCCCAATAGATGCTGATCTGTGTTGGACCAGTTCAACCAGGCTTAATTCCCAGAGAACCAAGTCCAACTCCCAACCAGGTCACAGTCACCTCTCCCATCTCTAATCAATATTAAGAGATTATCACCGTCTATGCCACAAGCACCTCAAACCCGTAACCTACAACAAAAGTGGCACTGTTCAATTCTGACACATGACGCAGTGGTTGGATAGAGACTCCACAGACTTGACCTTCAGATAAAGTGTTATTGTATTGTAGTGTGTGATCGTACTCTTGTGTCGCAGGCTAATACACATTAGTTCCCTGAGGTCCTGTGTTGCATTCTATGTGTACTGCATTCCACTGTGTGCTGCTGGTGACTGCTGACTTCTATTTTTCTAGCACAACTTTTTAACATGATTGTACTGTACTGCTGTGAACTGGACACAGTTCAGCTCTTGCCTCTCAAGAAGTATTTATCTGTAAATTGTAGCTGTTTACGTCAATATTATATTTATTGTACACGAGCACCATAATGTCCTGAGAATAAATGTTTTGTTGCAGCAAACTGTGTATATTGTTCTCCATTCCATGTCTAGTCTAAGTCACACTTCCTCTGGGAAAATTTTATAGACTGTGCAACACAAACTAGACAAAACAGAATTAGGCATCAATTGCTTGTTGTGACAGTATTTGAATTCGGTAGTTGGGAATAGGAATAGGAGAACTAAAAAAGGTTCTGCAGTTCTGAAAGGTTCCAGTGAGCCATGGGTGGTTATTTTGAGGTGACAGGACCTTCATAACTCACTTGTGGCTTCACCACTCATAAATTTTGGTCCTGCTCCCTCACTCATGAAGCTGAATGGCATATTCAGAATCGGGCCATTGCATAACTCAGTATTCACATTTCAGATGTTGTTGTCCACTAGCACTTTAATGTATTGTAGCGTATTGTACTTGCACAGAATATGTGTCCTTGCACAACTGTTGTTTATAATGCTTACATACCTGTTTGTATTAATTGTACTTAATTGTAATTGTATTAACTGTATTTGTGTTGATTATTTTTAGTGTACTTCTGTTCCTCCCTTCCCCCTCCCCCAGGACACAAGTCTGTACCAGCTCAGTATGCCTTTCCTGGTAAAACTTTTGAAATAACTAAATGTAACCAGCCAGTCCCCTGGGGTTACTAGAATCCTATCAGTGTTAGTGTTAGGCAGGTAGACAAGGCAGCTGATCAGCAGCTCACTTAGGCGCTGTTTACACAATGATAATGTTTACTCAGCCAGCCTGAGGGAAGAATGATTATGTTACTTGGAACTCTCGCAGCAGCATAATCCTTTTCTGTGTACCGCTGCTCTGGGGAGCTTTAGAATGTACAGTTAGTCTGAGTTTAGAGTCTCAGTGTTACATGTAGAGTGGCAGGACCTCTGCCAGTGGGCTCTGAGTTGGCCCAGGATTTCTCACCCTAGTTTAGATTACAATCAACAGCTCCCAGTGAAGTGGTGGAGATCTTTCTTCAGCAGGATTTCCTCATTTTCACTCCAGGAGAAGTGAAAGGAACTGCTAGTCAGTGGATCTAAGGGGCAACCCCCTGTAAGTCCTTGTGTGTTTCAGCTACCTTTGGAAAGGACTTTGTGAGAGACTGGTTCTGACAAGTTACCAAGAGAAAAGGTGCTTTCTAGTTGTTCTCCATGCCTAGAGGAAGGAGAGGAGCAAGTGTCCTCTGAGTACTGGTTCTGGGAGACACGTTCTCCATTTAAGGGGTTTTATTCTGGGGTGTGTGTGCCCATAGATAAAGCTAGATCACACCCTTCAGTGCCCTTTGTTCACCCAAGTGTGTGAAGTACAGTAAAAGTGGAGTCTTTAGCATTTCAGTGAGGAATGGAGGCTTCTGTGGTGTAACCCTGAAGGAATGGCAGAGATGGTTGGTTGGGGTAAAGGGTGGGAGGAACACCATCTGGAAGCTTACATGGCAGGGCTACCTGATTCATGGAAGGGTGCCAGTTTCACATGAGTAAAGGCTATTGCTGCAGGTTCAGGTGTGTGGTATAGATCCACAAGTATACACCTATTTGGGAAAGAAGATGTTCTGAATGTGTGGCCCAGTTCCACATGAATACACTCTGGGAAAAAATGAAAATGTGTTTGTGTGTGTGGCACAGTCCACCTGCATACAACATGGGAGAGAGGAAGGCATTGTTGTTTTTCTGGAAAAGTGTACTGACTAGCAAGGAGAATTTTGGAACTGTGTACCTGTTTGCCATGACTGACCCATGGGGTCCACTGATGCTTTAGTAACACCTGTTGAATAAAGCCATACTGCAAAATCCCAGCTGCTGTTTTGGACATTCTGATCTTTGCTTCTGGTGTGGAATTACTGGGGCCCCCTCAGCAGTTAGATCTAGCATATGCCTAGCATCTGCTTCTCTGGACCTGGTTGTAGTTACAAAGGTTCATGTTTTTGTTCTTGTACCCCAACCCCCCTTTCCTCTGGATAATGAGCCTGGTATACATCCTAACACCAAGGGTGGTACCAATCTTAGAATTTTCTGTTAAAAGTAAATGGTATGCCATATGTAGGTACTAGTTCCTGTCTGTTTTATGGGGGGTGTCCAACTTACCAAAAGTGGCATGGGGTTACATAAATAAATAAATACGTACATACATACATATCCCTTGTTGATGAAAACAGGGTGATGGTATTCCTACTGAGCTGGTAAGAGGGAGGAACTCAATTATTATTCTGGTGGAACCCCTTTGCAAATGGGGGTTCCCAAAAGGCTTCTAGGAGCTGGCTAAGTGCTCCCAGCCTGAATGGTGTTCAGCATTTAAGCCGCTTAACTGTGAGTGCTTTTAGAGCCTCTGGTGCTGTCTCTTTAAGAGCTGCCTGCTTGCAGGCTAATTTAGGCTGAATGGGGGGACTGTGTGTTTAATGCTCGACTTCCGCCCAAGCTGTGGTCTAATCGCTCTGTTTCTGCAGTCGCTAAGAGCGCAGAGGGAGCATAATTGAAAGATGTAACTGTTTGCCAGAAATCAGAGTGTTAATGAAAATGCAGTTTGTCTAACCTGCCTTTCTTGCAGCTTGGACTCTGTGTGTTCTGCCCCTCCATTTTGGACCTGAACTGCTGAGCTGGGCCAATTGGGTTAGGGGAGCCCTAAAATAAATGGAGACTGCCTGGAGCCAACCAGAACTTGGACTCTCACCTGGAGCCTGCTACAAAAGGGGAGTATATGGCAGGTGCCTCTGGGAATTGTAGTTTGGACCTTGGCGCCTTTTCGCATCAACAGAGGGAGCCCTGCTGTGACTGACAGCTGAATCCACCAACAGAACTGGTAGGAAGCCAAAGGAAATGCCCTGAACTATTGCTGGGAGGATCAGATGCGAGTTGACTGTGTGAGGACAAGGAGCTCTGTTTGCTGCGGTGTATAGTTCGCATGGGAAGCGCGTGGGAGGCCTGTAGTCGGCCTGCAGCCATAAAAGTGAGAGAGTTGGGCTGAACCCGAATTCGGAACAGAAAGCAGAAGTGTGCAGAACCAGGCTTGCCCGTAGAAGACTGAAGGTTTGCTGAAGTGCGATCGGCCTGTCGGGGACTGCTGATGCTGTGTGTGCTTCCGGGTAATTTGCAGTGTTTGCGATCCGGATTGAGAAGCAGCTGTCTGGTATCGTAATTTCTTTTACATATAAATGTGTCTAGTGCTTTTAGGGGATCGTGATTCAGGTTCAGGTCCAAAATGCGATTCCATTTCCCCGTTGCTGTGAGTTGTGAGCTGTGAGCTGAAGTTGGAAGCTGAACTCAATTTAATCGGACTGAATCCGATGCAAAGCAGTGGGCCCTGTCATGAGGGCCTCACCTCTATGCCCTGTCTTTCTGGCAATCCAGAACAACCATTTCCATCAGGTTCTCTGCTTGGAGTATCATGAGTATAAATCAGGGAAACTCCCTGCACCTTTCATTTAATCAAAGTGTGTCAACTGATTTCTGTGTGTTTTCTATCTGTGGACTGAGCCATCCGGCTCTGGATTACAATTGTGTGTTGTGCATATATTTTCCTCCTACAGGGCCCCATCCAGCTGCACCAGCCGGCCAACCCCGGGCAACGGACCTGACTAGCCCCCCCCCCAATCCTGGGTACTCAGAGAGTGACATTTTGGACCCTATATGCATGCACAGTATGGTGATTCGAATATTTCCAAACCAAATCAACCTGATGGCCCCCTCCTTGTTACTGCCCCTCTAATAAATCAGATTTGTTGTTATTGAACTATATTCTGTCTGTGGTGTCAGTACATGTACAATAAGCATTGCATTGTGGCTGTGTGTATTATCTAACTTTGTTTTACAGGGGGTCCTCAGAGACGTGTTGCAAGAATCAGTCCTGAGGGTAAGTGGTTACTGTATGTGTAAGAAGTGTACACATGTGGGATATTGGGGAGGTAACTCCAACGTACTGCGTGGGTCACTAGTGGGAACAAAGGGGGGTCACAGTGTCCCAGAGGGCTGTACCCGAGTTAGTTTAACCACTATCAACCCTGACCTCTGGGTGGAGGCACCCGTCATAGAACCTAGGCCCCTCAACCTGTCAGTAGCCATACAGGCAGGGGTAGCAGCCCTTGGGATAGCGCCACCTAAGGGTTACACTTATTTTTGTAATAATCTTTTTATTGGGTATTTCATTTTCATTTACAAATATAACTTTCACAATGTACATAGGTTATATAGTTTGTTACATGTCGGCATGTACCATGCAGTATTAAGGAACACTCGTATACTTAGTTAATTAAGCGTACAGTATTCAGAGTAAGAAACACCCAATAAGGTTCCCCCTCATTATCACCCACAGGATATCAATCAGAGTGACAACCCACATTCAATAGACAGGTACTATGATGCAGTGAATACCTCTTTTATCACATGTTCTGTACAATGTCTTTAAATATCATCCAGTAGCTTCCCAAGGTTATTATGTTTAACACTAGCAAGGATGATGATGATACGGACTATTGAGCCAAAGCTTATTTTCAGTGGTGCCTTGAGAATATACTTCCAGTATATAATATTCAGTATAACTACTTCCACATAATACATCATTACATAAATACAATAATAAAGGGCCTCCCATACAATTTAAACAGAGCATTACTATGTTACAAACCTAACACAATCATTGCACTTGCCCTAGAAAAGTCCATAAACCAATTTAACCCATTTTCACCTGAGCAGCCATTTTGTTGCAGACTAAGCAGCAGATGGTTCCTATTTCACACAGAGTTATTGGAAGTAATGGATTAACAGAGATCTGCTTGGGTAAATTACCACACGTAGGTCATAACTGAGAGGGAACAGAATTGGATGATTGAACCAATGGACTGAGCAGTTTCTTTCTTCCCTGAAGCTGTATGTATGTATGTCTGTATCCCTCTGATATGTGGGCAGTACCACACAATAGGGTTTGCATTTGTTGGGAGTTCTAGGCACTACACTGTGTGCTGAGGCTTGACGCCATCGGCTGAGGGCCTCTCAGCTTTGGGTGCTGATATCTCTCAATGAACGTAGCACATGGAATGCATTATTACACTTGTAAAATGAACTCTTATTAAACATTTTGGCTTAGAAAATGTCGCGCCATGTTTTTGTGAGTACATGAAGGAATGGCAGGCAACTAGGTTGATCTAGTCAGAAAGCAGTATTTGTAGTAGCCATTTTGACCTATTTTAAAATGGAAAAATACTGCACACTAGGTTATTTTCCTGGTCAGTTTAATTTTGGCTATATTTGCAGATCGGAAAATGCCATGAAAATAAACTTGCAGTGAAAAAGAATAAAAAGAACTTAAAACAGAGGCATCATTCTTGTTTCTTAGAATATTCATACTGCACAGTACAGGTAACTTCTTGGAAAGTCAACTACAATTACAGTTCTTAGACAAGCCATCAGCCAAAACGCTGACCACCAGTTGCAACACTGAAACTACACTGTTACACACACAGTCCCAAATGCTGTGACTTGTGGCTGTCATGTTTTTGTCACTACTACTACTGTCTTTCTGCCTCAAAAATATGGTTACCATTTATGTCAGCATGCATTTTTTTTAGTTTATTGTTACTTTTGTGTTTTATTCTAATAACGTCAGATTCTGTGCTGTAAGAGGGAACATCTTATTCTGTCCACCTGCTCGCCGACTGACTGCACAGTGAATGCTGACTAAGAGAGTGCTTTACTCTGAGGGAGAGCATGTTACCAGGTTAGCAAGCAGAGAACACCTGAAACACTGACAGCCTGACTACTAAGAGAGAATGTGTCTGTATTACCAGGTTAGCAAGCGTCGATATGGAGGGTGGGGGATATTGGAAGAACTAATTCAACCAAGCGCAAACAAGTGTAGGAGGCCGAACTTCATGACATATAACAGCCACAAAGGCAATCTACTATACAGTACCTTACTCATTTGTCTCTGCACTTGGGAAAAATCATCCATCCACTTTTGGGCTTCTACGGACTGGGCATTGAGAAGGCAATGAACTTGTCTATGCTAAATATGGAAAACAGGTATGAAATAAGCTACCAAAGTGTAATGTCAGTAGTCAAGTTATTTTTGTTTTAAGTCTAGCTGTAAATGTGGTTGACTTACTTGGGTTCCACGTTTTAGTGACTTTTTTAAGTAGCCCCAGAGCCTTTTTACCCGATTTACTACATGTCTCTGTTACTGGGTTCGGTAGCATGGCTGTGGATATTGCAGACTTTGCTGAAATTGTTAGTTTAGTAGGAAAGCAAGACAGTATTATACATAGCATTTTGTGCAGTACAGGAGAATGGACAGACTGATAATGTTTTATTGAAGACTGTGTAGCCGTGATGTGTTCAGATATCCCCCTTGCCTTGTTACATGTTGTGCTCACAGTATAGAAGATGCATATTCCCCTTCTGGCAGCTGGAGCATGAACTGAAGCACGCATGACTGATTTATTTAGACCCTGGAGTTGTGTTATGTGATACAGCAGCTTTCATAGTGTGGAGTACAAAATACTTGAAAGACATTTACAAGGGAAAAAGCACAGAAGGTCATTTATAGAGGGCATGAGCCAAGATGCATTATATAAATGTGAAGTACTACATCATTTAGAAAATAAAATAGCTCTCAGAGGTTGGAGTGGATACACATATAAAATCCATACACAGCGATGAACAGTTAACCTCCGTACATGTACACAGTGGGGAAAAAGAGAGGTTTTTAGTAAGGGCTTGAAATGGGTGAAGGAGTCAGAAGACCAAACTTCTAGAGAGACCATTCCACATGATTAGTATGAACATATGAAGAAGCCAGCAGAATAAGGTCATTTGATCTATCCAGTCTGCTCGTATTGCAGGGGCCACAGCTTAAGCTATTGACGCTGTTCCCCTTCCCCAATCCTCCCATTTTCCAACTGCCCCTCCCCTTACCCTTATTTTCCCTTTGAAGCTGCCCACCATCTTCAGTAAGATCACCTCTTCTGGCCGTGTATTCCAATTGGTCACCACCCTCTCTGTGAAGAAGTGTTTCCTAACCTCCCCCTCACCAGCTTAAGACTGTGTCCCCTCACTGTTCAGGCTGCCACTTAGCTTAAAGAGACTCTCCCCATCCACCTTGTTTATCCCTTTCAAGTACTTGAAGGTCTTAAGCATGTCCCCTCACTCCTCTCCTCCTTGTAGTACATGTTTAGGGCCCCCCAATCTCTCTTCGTATGCTTTACCTTGCTGTCCCACGATCATCTTTATTGCCTTCCTCTGGACCGTCTCCAGCAGATGAATGTCCTTTTTAAGGTGTGGGTACCAGTACTGTACTGCATACTCTAGATGTGGCCTCACCAATGACCTGTACAAGGGCAGTATAACCTCCTCTCACGTACTGCTGATCCCTCTGGCTGTGGATCCTAACATCTTGCTTGCCCTTGTTGCCGCTTTTTTTGCACTGCGTGGCATGTTTCAGGTTGCTAGTGATTGTCACTTCCAGATCTGTCTCCTTCTCTGTTGCAGATACCTGGACCCCTCTTATGTAGTACTCCAGCCTGGGATTCTTGACTCCAGTGTGCATAACTTTGCATTTCTTGACATTGAAGCCAGACTGTGAAATCCCAGACCACCTCTCAAACTGTGTCAGATTGTCCTGTAGGTCCTGTATCCCTTCAGCTGTGTCCACCATCTCACAGAGCTCGGTGTCATCCACGAATAGGCACATTTTGACCTTAATGCCATCCCCAATATCATTAATGAAGACACTGAACAACACTGATCTGGTGCTAGATAACTCTCCCCCACCACCACCCTCTGGGCCATGTTCCTCAGACAGTTTTCTACTGATCTGGTCATCCTTTCCCCAACCCCAAGATCCACCAACTTCCTGTTCAACCTCTTGTGGGGTACAGAGTCAGTGACCTTGCTGAAGTCCAGATAAAGGATGTCCACCGCTTGGCCTCTGTCTACTATCTTAGTGACCCGGTCAAAGAAGTTAATCAGATTCATTTGATACAGTATCCCCACTATAAACCAGTGCTGCCTCACATGCTGGAGACCATGCTTCTCTAGATAGTCTACCAACCTTTCCTTAAGTATGGTCTCCAGTTAGCTTGGGCTCAAACTGTGTCAGCCTTGAATGTCAACAAGCATATATTGAAGGTGATATGCTGCAGAAGAGACAGCCAGTGCAGACCTTGCAGAACCTGCATGATGTGGTCCCTCCGAGAAGTGCCCAACACCAGCCGGGCTGCTGCATTCTGGACCAGCTGCAGACGGCACACCAAACCTCCAGATAACCCTAAGTAAACAATGTTGCAGTAATCCAACCTCAAGGTGACAAAGGCATGGGCTGTTGTCTCCAGGTCAGCTGGTGCTAGACGTGGCTTGATCTGGGCAACGTTACACAAATGATAAAAGCTGCTTTGGACTACCACTGGTGCCTGCATTTCTACTGTCAGCTTACAGTCAAAACCGACCCGCAGATCCTTCACCACATCCAGAGCTCTAAGCGAATGACCTAAAAGAAGGTTTTCACTTGTCAGTCAACCCAAACTGGCCAGGCTTGGCAGTCATAACCTCTGTCTTACCGGGGTTGAGACACAACCAGTTGGAGGCTGACCATTCATTGATTTCTTGTAGACACCACCCATGCACTGTTGCTGCGTTCAACCCATCAAGAGTGCAAGACAGACAGAGCTGAGCATCACCTGGATAGCAGTGAAACCCGACTCATACCACCAGATGATCTCACCAGTGGTAGCATAAACATGGCAAACAACACAGGTACTGAGATTGAGCCTTAGGAAACCCCACAGGTGACTGCAGCCGCTCCAGAGATTAAATTTGATAGAGCCATCTGCTGCGGTCACCAGGTAATGGACTCAAACCAATGTAAAATGTCAGAGTCCCACATAGTTTCTTTAGGTGATCAAGCAGTACACTGTGACCCACTGTGTCAAATGCTGACAAGAGATCCAAAAGGACCAAGCTGGTACAATGTCCCTGGTCTCTTGCAATGAGGAGATCATAGAGCACTCTGAGTAGAGCAGTTTCAGTACTGTGACGGGGCCTGAATCCCAACTGCAGAGACTCATTGATGTCAAAAAACTCCAGGCGAGTCACAAGCTGTGCTGCTATTACCCTGTTGATAACTTTACCCAAAAATGGAAGGTTCAAGACAGGCATGGGTGCCAGAACATGGGGAAAAGTGTGGGTGTGGGCTGTAGTAATTACAAAAGAGACCGTGATTACTTTCCTTCTGACCTTGCGTGCATTAAAGAGCTGTTGACACCTCAAAGAAAACTTTGAAAAACATAATAAATAAGGTACAATTCAGCTTGCATTCCAAATATATTCTATAGATTTCTCCACCCCATCTTTTATTACAGAGGAGATTTGCACGCATACATGATCTTATCTGTTAGAGTTCATCTGCCTCTATAGCTTACTCCCTACTTCGTCATAATCCTCTGTTGTGACATTGCAATCTGTTGCCAGGGAAGTAACTGATACCACGAGCAGTGTTCTATGACCTCAGGTGGGGAGAAAGCAACAGGACTAGATGAACTTTGCTGGAGCAGAGATCCTGTTTTCGTGCAAATGGTCACAGTAATAAATAATGGGGAGGAAAAATACAGAACTAATGTGAAATATAAACTGAACTGTGTCTAAATATTATGTTTTGCTTAAGTTATCCTGAAGGCGTCAGCTGCTCTTTAAAGGGGCACTTTGAATGCTTATGGGCAAAAGTGGGGTACTGCTGCCCCCTCTGGCCCATAGGTTCTGGCACCTATGGGTCAAGCAAATATTAAGGGTGCACATATTTGCATAGTGGATGGATCCTAAGTAACTTTAAGAAACTTTGCACATCACTCCTCAGGTGCTCATTTTACCCTGAGTAACTTTGCACAATGTGACTCCTGGGTGCCCATTTTAAGACTTTATATGTATTCACATATATATGCCTGTGTTTATCTCTTTATACCACCTGTTCAGTATCAGTGCTTCCCTTCTACGTCAGTTCTTCCCCCACCATTGCTTGTTTTCATGTTACTTGTAAATATCTTTTAGTTGTCATGTAATTATGTAATGTTTTTAGGTCAGTTTTAATTTTTAAAGTAAATAAGAACACTTAAAACAGCCAGAATATGTGTTGTAGTGATTTTATTTACCATCCTAGTGACGCCAATTGCAATAATAAATCGGCTTGGGCATACAGGAAAATCTACAGGAATTTCACCAAGGTTTTACAGGAAAAATGGTCTGCTACAGGAAAATCTACAGGAATTTCACCAAGGTTTTACAGGGAAAATACAGGAAAAATGAGGGTCTGCTACAGGAAAATGCTTCAGCCGATCTGGGAGCACTGCCGTATCATATTGTGACTATTACAAGAACTTGAAGAAGGTTAAGAAAAGCTCAGGGAGTGGCCAGCCTGATGGTGGTACAGGGCTAGTGATTCCACCTTCCTTCTCAATGACCCAGATAGGGAGTGGACTTGAGTCACCAGGGGTGGAGAATCGAGCATCCAAAGGACTGCACTCCTGTCCTGGTGAAGAGGGGCTGTATCTCCTGTCCCAGGGAGTGGGGTTGAACCTCATGCAGCATGCCTGACACCCAGTCAGGAGGTCCAGAAGGGTGTAGATCATCGAGAGATGCTACACGTCATTGCATGTTGATGTCCTGGGGGACTGGAAAATATGGATAAAAAACCCTGCTGATGCAGGATGATGGACAGCCTACCCACAGACTTGGCTCTACTGACTGGACACCTACAGGATCCTGCTTTGGCAGGGCAAGGACGGGTGCCTCTGACCCTGTCATGAGGTGTCAGTCAAGGAAAAATGGGTAGGACCCAGGGATGTGGATGACTGGGCCGGGGAGACTGTCCAGAGAGGGCTAGACAGGTGAGTAATGAGATAAAGTGAAGTGAAGAAAGAAAGAAAGAAAGAAAAGCTTGGGGAGACTGAGCACAAGGGAGGCAGGATTTCCAGAAGAGCTGTGTTAGATACAGCCATGGATTACATCTAAACAATGGCGCAGTACACAGCTCCCTCCAGAGATGCACTAAAGCACATTACCAATGTGTGTAAAAAAACAAAAAGGTACACCACCTACATCTTTTAATACTGGCAAAATAATCCCTTCCTTGGGCTAGCAGTAGAGCAGTAACAACACTGTCACTGTTAGTTCTCTGGAAGCTGGTAATGTCATACATTATGTAGCTGATGAGACAGAATGCTGTAGAAGAGTGTTCATGGGACTGCATGCATGCGAGAAAAGGGAGTTCACAAATCCATATCTAAAAAATTAAAAATAAATACTACAGCAGGGCATACCAGCTCGGATTATTTATTTATTTAAAAGTTTCACCAGGAAGGACATACTGAGCAGACAAACTAATTTCCAGATGCATCCTGGGGATTAGGATTAACTGCCCTTCCGACACCACCACCTCAGAATGGTTCAGATCATCAGAGTCAAATTCTTTGAGATCTGCACCAGTCTGGGCAGAATCCAAGCCAGGACACCAAGGGGTTACACCTCCGCCCTAACATTTTCTCTGACTCAGATTCTGATCTAGAGACCCTCTGTGATTAGCTGCCGCTGAATGGCCTGAATTTTCTGCAAAACCAGTAGTGTGGTCTAGTGGTTGGAAACCTCAGTCTGGGAACCGGAAGATCGTAGGTTCAAACAC
Source organism: Neoceratodus forsteri (assembly GCA_016271365.2). Taxonomy (NCBI): domain Eukaryota; kingdom Metazoa; phylum Chordata; order Ceratodontiformes; family Ceratodontidae; genus Neoceratodus; species Neoceratodus forsteri. The sequence goes on from JADMNL010000027.1 coordinate 43,094,403, forward strand.
CACTACAGCCAAATACTCACTGCGTGATCTTAGACAAGTCACTTAACCTGTCAGTGCTTCAGTCCACCCAGCTTTAGAAACAGGTAGAAGCAGGGCCCCATCAGAAATGAAATATTGCATGTAAGCTGGGGGTACCAGGGCAATATGTTGCTGCAATAACAGCACGGTATTAACCACGCTGTTACAACAGCGAAAACATTGACAGCGACAGGGATAGAATAGCATAAGAGAATTACTGCTACCCCTGTCACTGTCCGCTGGAATGAGGGAAGGATCAACTTGCCACTGGTGAGGTGCATGGTCAAGCCGCTCCTGTGGTGGGGTGGCTAAGGCACCAGCACACGGCGGCATTGGAGACCTGGGGCCACGGTTTGGTTCCCCCAGGTCTCCCAACATTTTTTCCTTAATAAATAAATACATTTTTCCCCCTCCTGAGTTTCTCCCTATCCTCAAAGTCCACACCCACTTGGAGCTGGTTATTTTTAGTCCGGGGAAGTGGGGGACTTGGCGACATTTCATGTCGGTCGCTGTTTTGTCCGACATTGTATGTGGTTTTGGCATTTTGCTTGAGGCATTGATTACCATGCTGTTTTTGTTGCTGACATTATGACCCTGTGCCTAAGCTGGGCTATCTGGGGTAAGTAAATTGTGTTAAAAAAACTCCCAAGGATCCAGACAGCTATATCCATACCACGACCACAATTTATTTGCCAGCCGTTCTCGCCAATGCAAAAATGTCCTCCTGCCCTCCTCACCTGCTCAGAGGGTTGGGTACAGGTAGATAGGGACTTTTCCTGCACCAGGGAATGTCCAGCAACTTGGCTGATTGGCATATAAATGCTATGGCATCCCCACAGGCCATGTAACTGTCCCCTCTGCTACCTCTCTGCACTATGGTGATTCTTCTGTGGACTGCACACCCCACCTCCTTCCCCAACCTCAAACCAGACGGTCATGTAGCAGTACATGAGGTACAAGATTGGGTGTATAAAAGTGCTCAGCCAGGCCTGTGTATGCATGGAAGTCTCTGCCTATGTGGGGCAAGACCTCTGTGCACCACAGCCCATGAAGGTATCCCTCTGTGGGTGTGTATCCCTATGACAATCAGGCCCAATGTCATTTTGGCCATTCATCTCTAATTCTTTCTACTCCACAGCACTTCATGAAAAGTTGTTTTTAAAAAAAAAAATCAGGGTGGAGGAATGCTAGACTACCATGGATTTTTTTTTTTTGTATGCCACAGAGGATCGGGGCTTGAAAAGGACTGCTGGACCACCAGGGATAACTTTTTTGAACAGGGACAGTGATCAGGGCTAGGGAGGGACCACTGGACCACCAGGGTGCCCAGCTCTTCACAATGTGTGGAAGGTGTGCGGGGTACCCACCCCCTCTGTGCACTATTAAGGGCTGGGTTTCAGAAACGTTGAACTGCGCCGCACTTGTGGACATTAAGTGCTTCTGAAAACTTTCCAATATTATGCCTTGCTGCATATGCATGGGAGCTCCCTCATTTGCATATGTGCAGCGCAATATTGTATGCGGCTGCACTGTCAGGGCTGCGCTGCATATAGGTGGCCTTTGAATATGGCCACACCCCCAATGGCCGACACTATTCCTGGTTTGAGAGGCATAAACCTGGTGTGTGCCATGCAAACCTGAAAATGGGGGCCAATTGATCCCAAATGTCCAACAGTCTTTTTATGACCTGACGTTATGATCAGGACAGGTGGAACTTTTAAAAGCCCATCCAAAAGGTGATTTTGCTGTGTGACTGTGAAAACAGGTTTCAGAGGGGATTTGAACAATGACATTGGCATGCTCAGGAAGTGGGGTAACATAAGGGATATGTTGAACATGAGAGGACAAAGTCTGTAAAATAAAGTTATGAATAAATGTTGGAACAATTCAACGTTTCCTTATAAGTTAGTTGGTTTTTCACATTTGTACCCTAAAGTTTCAACATAACCTTTTTATGACCACTGCTTCTGAGCATAACAGGTGTCATTTATAAAACAATGGTTGAAATGCCATTTTGTACCACAAGTATGAACACACATTTTGGGTAGGTTTTGAGAAATGGCAGCTATCACATTCATGTGGTGGTGTGAAAAAATTAGTATGTTAAAAATCTGGGATCAAAATACTGGAAATTACCACAGTTATGACAGTGCGTTTAAAAATTTCAACATACACTCGTAACTTTGTTGATTTTTAATATTTGTACCCAAATATTTCCAACATAGCCTTCTTATGACTTCACATAGCCTTCTTATGGCCCCATCTCATCAACAAGGGTGGAGAAAATGTTCAAATCATGCCAGAAAGGTGATTTTGTGCCACAAGTGTGAAAACACATTTTGTCCAGGATTTGAGAAATGACAGCTGTCACTTTGATGACTATGAACAAATGACTATGTTAAAAATCTGGGGTCAAAATACTGAAAATTACCACAGTTATGAGTGTGCATTGAAAAATGTCAATGTACACCCATAACTTTGTTGTTTTTTAATATTTTTACCCCATATTTTCGACATAGCCTTCTTAAGACCCCACAAAGCATTCTGATGACCCCCCCCCACCTCATGAACAAGAGTGGAGGACATTTTAAAATTGTGCCCAAAAGGTGATTTCACACCACCACAATTGTGAAAACAGATTTTGGCTGGGATCTGAATAATGACAGATGTCACATTCTTGAGGTGGTGTGAAAAAATGGTTACCCTCTTGGTCCCTTCAGACATCTCCTGAGAAATCACCTTGTTACATACAGACACTGTGAATGCCCTGCCTAGCCCCCAACTAACTTCTCCCTCCTACCTCCCCCTTCCCCCTCATTACCCCTCTCACACCCCTTCTCCTCCCCTCAGCCTGGCTGCTCCTTCCCTGTCCTCCATCCCTCGCCTGCCTCCTTCCCTACCTGCTCACATTTCTGTCCCTCATCACTCCACCACTCTTCAATTACTAGACCTGAGGATCCTCACCTTATCTTTGTCTGACACAGCCTTCCCTAGGCTGACTCTCATCGTAGCAGATGATGTCACCCCTTGTTGCACCTTTGGCCTTTAGTCCCAACGAGTTCCCTTTATTATGTTATTGTGGTTACCATATAGTGCTTGTTTCTTTATCCCAACTGGGTACTTCTCTTCCTGTTTTCTGCAACATATATGTCCTAATGTTAGTTTTTTGTGATTTTATCTCTTTTGTTGAACTGATGTGGAACCTGCGTAAGAGAGTCCCTGACTCATAGGAATTTGTAATCCAAGACTGTAATAAATAAATAAATGCTGAAAAGTTGGGGTCAAAATATTGAAAATTACCAGTTGCAAGCATGCACTGAAAAATGTCAATGTAGGCTCATAACTTTGTTATTTTCTCGTATTTTTGCCCCAAATTTTCAACACAGCCTTCTTATGACCCCACCTCATGAAGAAGGGCAGAGAAAAGTTTTAAATCCTGCTCAAAACATAATATTGCACCACAAGTGTGGAAACACATTTTGGCCAGGATTTGAAAAATGACAGCTGTCATATGCTATGTTGAAAATTTGGGCTCCAAATATTGAAAATTGCCAAAGTTATGAGCCTGCATTTATAAATGTTAACATAGGCTCATAGGTTTGTTGTTTAATATTTTTACCCCAAATTTTCAGCATAGCATTCTTATGACTCCCCCTCATGAACAAGGATGGAGAAAGTGTTCAACTCCTTCCCGAAAGGTCATTTCACGCAGTGACCACGAAATCACCTTTCAGGACATATTCCCCTAATTTCACTGTCATTGTTCATGAGGTGGATCCCAAAAAAGACATGTTGAAAATGTGGGGCAAACATATTAAAAAATGATCACGTTATGATAATAAGTTCAAACCCCCATTGTAAATACATGAAACCGCATACCTGATTTCCTCAGTTCTATACCAGACAGCCATGGTGGTATCCTCCAATGCAGTCAGCAGAAGAGGAATGATCACAGGAAAAGAATCTGGAAGTTCCAGAAATTCAATCAGGTTTCTCCAGGTAATATCCGGCTCCTCAGCATCAAAGCCCATAGCTGTTTGCAGCTGCTTCATCAATGAGATGAAGGAGATCATCAGGAGGGGACATCGGGATGTATCTGGCAGAGTCCTCCCCCCCAAGGAAACAGTGGAGGAAGATCTAGATGGGCTCCAATCCCCATTTTCCTCCTCCTCTTCCTCCTCCACCACCTCAGTGGTGGGGAAGATCATGGAGACACTGCTGAAAGAAAGGATAGTGACACAGCTGGAATCCATTGGTGCCCAGGATCTGAGGCAACACAGATTCACATCAGGAGGTATTGTCAAATGAATCTGATAGATTTTTTTGATTGGCTGATTAGAGAAGTGAATCAGGGAGGGGCCGTAGATGTTGCCTACCTGGATTTCAACAAATCCTTCAATACCGTCCCACACAGAAGGCTGGTTATGGGGCATAAGGTGATACAGTGGGTTAGAAACTGGCTGATGGACAGAAGGCAGAGGGTGGAGGTAAATGAGATCCAATCTAGGGAGAGAGGGGTGACCAGCAGAATGCCACAAGGATCAGTACTGGGACCAGTTCTGTTCAATGTCTTCATTAGTGACATTGCAGAGGGGCTGGAAGGAAAGGTCTGCCTATTTGCAGATGACACCAGGATCTGCAACAGGGTGGATACTCGAGAGGGGTGCAAAAAATGAAGAGGGACCTGGAGAAGCTTGAAAGATGGTTGGAGGTGTGGCAACTCAGGTTCAATGCAAGAAAGTGCAAGATAATATACCTGGTTAGGGGGAACCCTGGGAAGAGCCACAGGATGGGAGACGAGGTGATGACTGTCACCAAAGAGGAAAGGGACCTAGGGGGTTATCATATCTGATGATCTTAAGGTATCAAAGCAGTGCACAAAAGCTGCAGGGAGGGCCAGTGGCATGCTGGGGTGCATAGGTAGAGGTATTACTACTAGGGAAGTGGTGATGCCATTGTATAAAACACTAGTAGGGCCTCACCTGGAGTACTGCGTGCAGCACTGGAGATCACACATGCATAAGAACATAACAAGGTGGAGGCTATCCAGAGAAGGGCGACAAACATGTTGCATGGTTTGCACCACAAAACTTACGAGGAGGGACGAAGAGACCTCAATATGTACTCACTGGAGGAAAGAGTGGGGCGACATGATAGAAACTTTTAAGTACCTCAAGGGCATAAAGAAGGTGCAGGTGGGGATTCTTTTCCAGTGTAGAAAAGATACCAGAATGAAGGAGCATGATATGAAATTTGAGTGGGGTAGATTAAAAGGTAACATGGGAAAGTTTTTCTACACAGAGAGGGTGGTGAACACTTTGAATAGTCTTCCACAAGAGGCAGTAGGGGCAAGCACAGTGGGGGGGTTTAAATATGCCTGGGACAAGCACAGGGGAATCTTGGACAGGAAGGGAGTGATGAAAAGCCATTGACCACTTAAGGTGAGTGGACGCATACATGTATAGAGTCTACGGGCAGATTGGATGGGCCTAGTGGTCCTTGTCTGCCAACAATTTCAATGTTTCTATGTTTCTCCAGTGGGATGAGGTCAGGGACATACTTCTGATCCTCGTTGATGGACTCCGAGTTGTGGAGAGAAGACAATGAAGATGTTGATGCCCTGGAATAGGTGGGGCACATTGGTGTGCTAGGCATTGCCATGGGGACTGGCCTAGAAGGCCCCAGCATCATTGGGCCCAGAGAGGAATAAAGTACTGAAGAACCTCCATAAAGGAGGAAAACATGGTCTGGACGTAGGTGGGTGACAGCATCACCGGAGCACTTTGGGGTGTCGATGGGAGAGGCTGGTTTCTGGTGTCAATGAAATGGCCTGAGGCATTAATGAGGAAGGTGGAAGCCCCAACATTGACTGGCCATCACCAACTGAAGCAGGTCCAGCGGAACCCGGTGTCCGGTGCCCCTATGAAAACAGGGGTTTCAGCTGCAGGGGTTGCAGCATCGGTGAGGTCGTTAACAGGCCTGACATTGATGAGCCATTCCCGGCCATGGAAGACCCAGTGGGAATTACTGCAAGTGCTGACCCTGTGGACGTGAGGATGCAGGCAGCAGTAGAGGTCACCAACAAAGCGAATGACAATGCTGCAGCAGCTGGCACCCCGAGCAGCGACCAAGAGTTTACCAGGGAGGGTTTTTCCTTGCTCCTGTCCTGGTGCTTGTGCTTTCCAGCAGATTTGTCCTGGGCCTTAAAGAAGTGGGAGCCCATGGACGGTTCCGGCAAAGTGGAGGAGCTTCTCACCTGGAGTTCCCTCTCCATTCTGGCTATCTTCTGTTCCAGAAGGAAGGACTCTCAGGCTTTCTGATGGCACCGCCAGGTAGCCTGGTTGAAGCTGCAACAGATCTCACAGGCATTAACGTCATGGGCTTCGCCGAGACAACGGATGCAGGCATTGTGGTCATCCTTGTCAAAGATCTTCTTACCACACTCAGTATCTGAAGAGTTTCTTGGGATCGGTGGACATAAACACTGGCAAAAATCACTTTAAAAAATAAAGTGATGAGTTAACTAGGGTGAGAAAAATAATGAAGGAGTAATGTGGTGTTACTGTTGTATCAATCACTGGTAAGACTCCACCTGGAATACTGTGTCCAATTCTGGAGACCAGATCTCAGGAAGGACATAAACAGAGTAGGGGCTGTCCAGAGAAGGGCAACAAAAATGGTGCAGGGATTGCATCATAAGCCCTATGAGAAGAGACTGAGGGATCTCAATATGTACACCCTAAAAGAGAGGTGGGGGGCATGATAGACACCTATAAGTACCTCACAGGGTGAACAAGGTGCAGAAGGAGAATACTTTTCAGAAGATGAGGTACACCTGGCAAATGGGAAATTTAGGAGGGATAGGAGGATGTACTTCTTCATTGAAAGAGTGGTGGATGCCTGGAAAAGACTTCCAGTGGAAGTGGTGGGAGTGAAAATAGTGGAGGCTTCAAGCAGGCATGGGACAGACACAAAATATTTTTAGTAGGAAAGCGATTGTGGGGGAAGGGGATTAGCTGGAGATTATCTGGGGTGACAGTACAGGAAGGGAAAACCGGGCAGACTGGGTGAGCCAAGCGGTCCTTATCTGATGAAAAACTCTAAGTTTCTAAGTTTCATTAAAATTTGGATAACTGCACCAGGTAAGTTAGTGAATCTTTTCCTTTTTTAATGAATATAATTTGGTTATTGTTTTTGCTCTAGCCTCCTAAAAAAATTGATATTAAAAAAATTATCAAACTTTCTTCTTGTGTGCTTAAAGACACTAAGCATAATAACTTTGTGCCTAACACACTCGAGGTGTGTGTTTATAGACCCATAATTACACACCCTGGCATGTCTCATTGCATACTTAGGGCATCTGTGGAGTAAAGGTTCATCACTTGGCCTTTGAAAATGGTAGAGATTTTGTGCAGTTCACTTAGAGACCCATATTTAAAAGGTTAGTGTAGGTCTAACTGAGTTTGCACCTGGGCTGAGGGTGGGCCATATTCTGAGGCCACTAGAGCACTGCCAAAACCTGGCAGCATGATCAAAATAACCATATCACTGGACTGATGCAAATGAGGGAATCCCTCATGCATAACGGTGCAGCGGTATACTGAAAGGGCTCAGCAGCACAAGACAGCCTCCTGAGTGGCACTATTTATTGCCGTTGGGGAAAAAAAAGTCAACATGGTGCCAAGGCTGCACCCCCCCAGATGGCATGGCTGCTGTTCTGTAGCTACCTACCCCTGTGTCCAGTGGATCCCCCTCCCCTGGATTGCCCCTGTATTATAGTATATATCTCTCCCTGGTGTCTAGTGGTCTGGTGAACCCCCCCTACCCTGATCGCTCCTGTAGGAACACACAAACATATGAAAACTGCCAGCAGAAGAAGGCCCTTTGGCTTATCAAGTCTGCTTGAATTGTGGAGCCCTTATCTCAGCTATTATAGATCAAGGGAGTGCTCCCAACCAATCAGAACACTCCTTTTCCCTGTGTGTGAGACACTCTTATTTTGTGAAGAGCATCTCACATGCAGATGCCCTGGAAACGAGCACGTTCCGGGTCAATTTAAAAAAAATAAATAACATTGGTCACACTCGATCTATAATAAATGAATATGTCCCTCATCACCACTGGTTGCGGGATAAGAGTGGTTTCACTTGCATTCTGCTTGAGCCAGAACAGCTCAACATTGCTTTGCTGTTCTCTCAGCAGAATCCGCAATAAAACTCACTCTTATCAACAACAACGACTCTAGGGACATTAATATATACTACTGAGACCCGACTCTCCCTCCCATCAAAACCTAATCCCCACTTTACCTCTCCCTCCCCATTGACCCTGACCCCCTTTCACCCTATCCCACCCCCTCTTGAATCCATCCACCATCTTCAGGGAGACAACCTCTTCCAAGAGTTTAACACTCATTCTGTGAAGAAGTGTCTCCCGACCTCCATCTTGAACCTTCCCCTGCCAGCTTATAGCAGTGCCCGCTTGTGGCCTTGTTCCCACTATGAGTAAAGAGTTCTCCCATGTGCACCTTGTTGATACCCTTTAGGTACTTGAAAGTTTCAGTCATGTTCCCACTCTCCCTCCTCAAGCGAGTACATGTTGGCATCATTCAGACTTTCCTCATATTATGTCTTCCCTTGCTGACCCTGAATCATCTTCGTCATCCTCCTCTGAACTGCCTCTATCAGGTTTGTATCTTTTCTCAGGTAGGTTCACCAGTATTGTATGCCATACTCCAGGTGTGGCCGTACCAAGAATCTTTACAACAGCAATATGACTTTGTCCTTCCTGCTTGTGATCCCCCTGGCAATGCAGCCAAGCATTTTGTTTGCTGTGGCTGCCTTCCTACAATGCATTGAATGCTTCAGGTTGCTGGTGATGATTACCCTGAGGTCTTTCTCTGCCTCCAATTTAGTGACCTGAACCACCCGAGGCTGTAGTCAGTCCTTGGGTTCCTACTTCTTATGTGCATGACTTTGCACTTCTTAGCACTGAACCTGAGTTCCCATATTCCTGACCACCTTTCAAGCCTAGCGAAATCTCCCCTAAGGTCCTGCATCTGCTCAACCATGTCTACACTTCCGTAGAGCTTGATGTCATCTGCAAAAAGGCAGATCTTGCCTTTTAAGCTGTCTCCAGTGTCACTTATGAATACATTAAACACCACTGGACCAAGCACCAAGCCTGTGGAACACTGCTAGTGACCGCCCTTGAATCTGAGAGCTCCCACCCCCACTAGCGCTCTCTGGGTTCTTCCTCCCAACCAGTTTGCCACCCATCCCATAATTTTCTCCCCTGTCCTTAGGTCCTCTAAATTCCTAATCAACCTTCTGTGGGGTACAAAGTCAAAGTCATTGCTGAAGTCAAGTACAGTATGTCAGTCACGTGGTCCTTGTCTACTGTTCTTGTTACCCAATCGAAGTAGTTGATCAGGTTAGTCTGGCAGGATCTTTCTGTCGTGAACTCATCCCGCCTCTTGTCCAGGAGACCATTCGCCTCCTGAAACCTGACCAGCATTTCCTTAAGGATCGTCTTCATAAGCGTACCAGCAGCTGAGGTCAGGTTGACTGGCCTATAGTTTCCAGGTAATCTTTAGGCCCATTCTTGTAGAGTGGAAACTCATGCTGTGTTCTCCACTCCTGCAGCGCCTCCCTCGATTTCAGCGAGCTGATGAATAGATTCACCGTTGGACCTGCCAGATCCTCTTCCAGTTCCCTCAACACTCTCAGGTGTACACCATCTGGGCCTGGAGACTTAGCAACTTTGAAGGCCCAGTACCCTCTTTCCATCCTGTCCTTTGTGATCCTTTCTTTCAGCCCATCCCCCCTAACTCCTCCCTTGCAGTATCAGACCATCCCTTTCCTTCATAAATACAAAGCAGGAGCATTTGTTCAAAATGTCCACCTTCTCTGTAATTCTTTCTGCCCCCCCTTAGTTCCTCAATTCAACCCTTTTTGCCCCCTTTTTGTTTGCTTGCATGCATGTGCAAGAAACATCTTGTGGTAGTAGCGCATTTCAAAGGTGTGTCAGTGTTGTGGCCAATGCAGGGGATGATTTAGTGGGTGCGTCCCTCAGCCACCAGTCAGTGAACATGCTGGCGATGACAGCAAACTTCAGAGAGCCAAAGAGTTGAAACAAATCTGCCGCTGCAGTCAGGTGCAGTTTCATCATTGCAGCAGCAGATGAGAAGACTCCAGCCATGCACATTACAGTGTACAGTAATGCACATGGCCAGAGTTACGAGCAGTTGTTTGGTGTGCCATTCCTGGTGAAACATTTCAATACATAAAACAGCCGCGGTGTGCTTTTCCACAGTGGTGGCCCCTGCCGCCGGCCACACACTCCCGCAATGCTGACATCAGGGGTGCCCAATCCCCTTGTCGGCATGTATCCCCCCCCAGCCACATTGTGGCACACTGGGAGCTCACCCCAGTGTGCCCAGACAATTTTTTTTAGTTTCCCAACACCGGGATGCCAGCTCCTGGTTTTGGATGCTCCCCAAGCTCAATTTCTTTGCCGAGAGGGGTGCCAAATCCCCGTCGGCATCATGTTTCCCCTGCCCCCAAGCTTGCCGACTGGGTGCCCAGTCCCTGTCAGCATCATGTCCCCCCAAACTCATGTGGCACACTGGGAGCCCACCCCAGTATGCCCAAAAGGTTTTTCTTTTTTTTAACCTATAAAGAAAACGGTCCCCCGGAATCTTTTTTTTTTTTTTTGTTAAATTGTGAAAAAGAAAACCGTCCAGCATCGTCTCCCCACCCAACTCTCCCTCTGTGCACCCACCTCCCCGCACCCCCCTCACCCATATTTACCCTCCAGAGGTCAGGAACAGTGATCTTCTGTGGACCGGGATGTGTCTGCACTTTTCAAAACCAAACTACAAACTGAGGAATCGGGTAAGCGCTGTATAACGGCAGTCAATGGGGGGTTTCAACTTAGGTTGATATCTCAGCCCTTTTTAGGAATTTTGGCCCCACATTTTCAACGTGGGGTTCTTGGGAACCCACCTCATGAACATGATGTCACTGTTGTTTCGTTTCTCAGTCCCAAAAGGTGATTTCACGGTCACTGTGTGGAATGACCTTTTGAGACCAATTAACAAAACAGTACCACTGTTCATAAGGTGGGGTTCCAAAAAGCCCATGTTGAAAATTTGGTGAAAAAATTCCCAAAAATGATCGCTTTACAGGCGTGCGTTGTGCATTTTCTATGCATGCTCATAACTTCGCCAGTTTTTAATATTTCCACTCCAGATTTTCAGCATTGCCATTTTTTTAAACACCTCCTTATGAACAGTACAGCTGTCACTTTTCACATCCTGCCTGAAATGTGTTTTCACACCTGTGGCACAGAATGGCACGGTTGCTGTGCGAAATCAACTTCGGGATGGATTAACAAAATCACAGTGCCACTCTTCATGAGGGGGAGGTCCCAAAAAGTCCATGTTAAAAATCTGGTGAAAAAATTCCAAAAACATACCACGTTACGGGTGTGCGTTGCACAGCTTCTACACATGCTCGTAAGTTCACAATTTTTTCATATTTTCACTCCAGATTTTCAACATTGTCATTTTTTCACACCTCCTCACGAACAGTACAGTTGTCATTTTTCACATCCTGCCCAAAATGTGTTTCCGCACCTGTGGCGCCGAATGGCGTAGTTGCTGTGCAAAATCACCTTTCAGGATTGAGTAATGAAATGATAGTGCAACTGTTCATGAGGTGGGGTCCCAGAAATTCCCATTTTGAAAATTTGGAGTGAAAATACCAACAAACGCCAAGGGCATTAAGGTTTCCAACCTTAACGCCCACCCTGTAGAGACTGACAGGCATTGAGGGTGTGACTTGGGTTCATCGGCCGTAATGCTCATGGCATTCTACCCCACCCTACAGCCACTGACAGGCATCAAGATGTGCCTTGAGGTCTTTGGCCCTAAAGTTCACCCCATTCTCCTATACTGCACCCATCTCAGCTTATTTCCTTATGAAATGGGTTGAGCATAAGGGCCAAAGACACCAAAGCACACCGTGACACCTGTCTGTGTCTGCAGGGTGGGGTGAGGTGGAATGGCATAGGCATTATGGCTGATGACCCAAAGGCACACCCCCAATGCCTTTTAGCCTCTGCAGGGTGGGGGTTGGTGTTAGTGCAATACTTCACTGCCATTCCTATTATGCATCTGTCTAACTCCTGCACTACCAGTACCAATGCCAGCAAGCAAACATTCGGCATTGACAAATGCTTGTTTTCTGATGTATTGAAAAAAGGCTTTCTCCCTTTCTTGATCCCTTCTGCTTTCTGTAATGCCTTTCTGGCCTTGGCTAGCCGCCTGACTACCCCTTCCCCAAGTATTCCTCCTTATCCTCATCCTTAAGGGTCTTCCTGAATTTTATGTATGCTGAGCTCTTTTCCTAAACTGCCTGAGCCATGTCCCTACTAAACCAGCTAGGTTTCTTATCTTTAGAGTTTTTTCCTTTCAGCTTGAAACACTTATTTGTGGTAGCGGTTATTCAGTTCTTAATGCTGGGCCATGTCTGATCCACCCCAACTCCTCTCTGATGCTAGCCAGGTGACCTCTTAGTGATTCTCCCATGCTCATGAAGTCTGCCTTTCTGAAGTCCAGTATCTTTGTCCTTGTAACTGCCTTTTCCCTGTCCATGACCAATCTGAACCAGACCATATGTGGTCAATCCCTCCCAGGGGCTCCTCCACCCTAACTTCTTCAACTTGCTCCCCATTTGTTAGCACCACATTGAGGATGGCCCCTTCCCTTGTGGGCTCAGTGACACCTTGAACTAGGAACATACACTGAACTGCATCCAGAATTTAACTGGCCCCTGGCAAATGCCGTGGACAGGAACTTTCAGTCCACCTTGGGGAATGGCTGGGCTGGAACGTCAACTTTGAGCACACTGATGCCATCCATTGTAAGCTTCCCTCCAAACTGGATGTGCTGTACAGAAACAAAGCAAGCATCCCTCTCCTTGCCTGCAGGGAGCTGGTCACGAAGATGATCCTTCCTATCTTTGACTATGACAACACTGTCTACAGCGCTGCCCCATGACCTCCCTGGCCAGACTGGACCCCCCTCTTCCACGCCTTCTACCACTTTGCCTTGAACTGACCACCTCGTACACACCACTACTCTCTGTACTCCTCCCTCTGCCTCCCTTCCTTCCTTCACAGCCAGAAGCCTCATTCACTGTGCACCCTTCCCCTCCAAATTCTTGTTTGACTTACTCCCCCCCAACTCTCTCTCTCTCTCTCTCTCTCTCTCTACCTTTCTTTCATTCCCTCCCCCTTCCTCCTACCCCCTCTGGAACATTGCCCCCTTCTCACTCTACTCCCTTGAAAACTTCCAAAGGCCAAGCTGCCTTCTTGTGTCATTTTCCTAAACTCTGGTTCTTCCTCTTCCTGTCCATCTGCTCAGCCTTGTCCTTCTCCCTTAAAGCCCTTCTTCAGGACTTTGCCACCCTTTTCTGCGACAATTCCTGACCCTTGACCCTGTATTCCCTCCTCCTCTGTTGTTGCTGTCCCCCTTTATTCTCTACTCCTGTGTTTGTATAACTTTTCCCTTTGTCTCCACCCCCCACCTACTATGAGCAATTTCCTTCCACCCACCCCTAGGCTAGCTGTGACTTAATATCTGTTTCGGTATCTGTGTCCCCTGCAGTATTCCTCTGGCCCTACCTAGTTAGCCGATGCTAATGACCTCGTGCATGCTAAAGAATAACAGTGACTGCGCAATGTTATATATTTAAACTTAATTTGTTTGCATTTTTTACTGTGCTTGTTTTATTGCCATTGTACCTTACATATTGAATTTTTACTGTTGCCTCTTCTGTTGTTTACTACCCTTCCCCATCCCCTCAGGACACATCTGGAAACGAGCTGTTTACAGCTCAGTATGTCTTTTCTGGAGAAACTTTTTAACCAACTAACTAACTAAACAAACAAACCTTGGGTGGATTGAAATCCCCCACCATCACTGCCTTGCCTGCAGCCATCTAGATCATGGTCCCTAACTTTCTGTCACTTGCTTCATCCTGGTTGGGTGGTCTGTATACCACCCCCAGCCACACCCTCCTTCCCTTGGTCATTTGTAATTGCACCCACAGTAACTCTAGCTTCCCATCCCGTCTCCTCCCTTGTGCTAGTAATGCCCTCCCTTACGTATATCACTATGCCCCCCCCCCGTCCTTGTCTCTTCTGTATAGCTTGTACTAAGGAACAGAGATGTCCCAGTTGTGGTCCAGTGTAGCCTAAGTTTCTGTGACCGCTGCTGTGTATATCATCCCCCTGTCATCACCTGCATGTCATCTGTTTTGTTCCCAAGATTGTCTAGCATTTAGGGACACCATCCTTCACCATCACTCTATGCCCCCTCCTCCTCAGCCCAGCTACCCCCCCTCACTCCCCCTTGTCTGTCCCCCATACCCCTCCTGCTCCCTAGCTCTCCCCGGTCCCTCTGTTTTCCCACCTATTATGGTCCTCTTTGGAATTTTTCCCGTTGCCTTCTTCACCAGAATCCCACTCCTCCTGCCCCCTGTCACTGCCTGCTCTCTCCTTGCCTGATTTTGCTGACAAATCAGTCTGGGAGGGGGAGTATTAGACTCCCCCTCCTCCTCCTCCTCCTGGAGGCCTTGGGTAGAGTGAGCCATTCTACCTCCCCCTCCTCAGTTTAATATAGTATAATAACAACTTTGTAACATGCCTGTAAGCCCCCCTTAAAAGAGGGGCTTATATTCCCATGTAGGCATCCTTCCCCCCCCACCTACGCCTCCCCGAGCTAGGGAATGTGTTAGTGCTCTGGGGGATATTGCTGCTGGATGCCTAAAGGTGGCAGCAGAGAGTAGATTTTTAGGGCATATGTAAGGGAGCAGACAGGAAGTATAAGGGCCTTTCTAGCCCGGGCATTAGGCCTGGGGCTGGAGGGGTAGCTAGAAGTGCAGAGTAAGAAGCAGAGGTTAGATGAGCAAGTAAGGGATCTCAGCGGTCCAGGAGGGCCAGTGGGGGAACCCCCCCAAAGTAAAGTCAGGATGGCCTTTTCAGCATCGTGGTCGACGAGGAACTAGGGGAATGAAACATTCATGGGGGAAGGATGTGTAGCCAAGTCCTGCATCACTTGGGGCCAGGGAGTGTAGGTGACTTGTAGGCCAGGAGGAGTTAGGAGCCCTTAGAGACCCCTGTAAAGTGTTCCCAGGGCTGTGGGGCAGTGGCAGGGTCCCCACGGGAGGGAAGTCAGTGACAGTGGCTCCCATCATACCTGGTGCAGCAGGGTGGCCTGGGGGTAGAGGGAGCCAGGGGGCCCTTCACCCAAAATATGGGCCTGCTTTGGAGGAGCAGGTCCTGGGACACCAGAACATTGAAGGCTGGGCGGGTCGCAGGCCATAATGGCAGGCCTTGTAGGGTAGCCTTTGTGCTGGAGCTTAATGCAAGCCCAGAAGGTGGAAAAAGGGGATGTGGGCCTGGCAGAGACCCCCGAGGAACTTGAATAGCAGAAATCAGAGCAGTGTGGGCCACCAGTGAGAAGGCAGGTCAGTCCATAGCATGGGGCCATGAGTACTGCAGCAGGGCCAGGTTTTGGGGCCGTTGCACCAGGGGGCCGATAAGAGGAGAGGTTGAGCTGACAGAAGGTGGCCGGTGCTGAAGTAGCACCCATATGGAGCCAAGCCTGAAGTGGGTTACAGGGCCTGGGTCATCAAGAAAAATTCCTGGAAGCCCTTGTGGCTTGGGCCATGGCCCAGGGGTCTAGATGGGGGAAGCAGCCCACTTTCCCATGCCAGTGTTTGGGGCGTGACCAGTGCCAGAGAGTGGGTAACCCGAGAATAAGGAAGAAAAAAGGGTTAGCTTACCAGATCCAGAGAAGCCAGGAGACTGCAGGGATCCGAGTTCAAGTAGGTCTTGGGTAAAGCATGGGGGGGGAGAGAAGGGAGAGGGACCCCTTGCTTGTACTGCTTTAAGAGACGTCATTCTACTGCCTTAAAATGTCCTGCCAGTATGTGTAAAAAGTTGAATTAGCCCCGTAGAGCCACATTATCTATTTAAAAAATAAAGGTGTGACCCCTGTATTGCTGGGAATGATTTTTGTAGTGCAGGAGCAGAATAAAGAAGCCAGTTTGGGAGGAAATAGCAGTTATGTGCTTTATTTAAACTGAGAGGGGGAAGCAAATAAAATGAAATCCTTCTTTTCCCCTTTATGTTTCAGTCGAATTAATTTCTCAAGAGTTGCATTCCAGATACAGTTTCATCCTGCCTGTGGTAGGTCCGAGGGGCTCAGGGGGACTCCGGACACAGTAGAGGAACAGCGTGGAGTTCCTGGTCTAGTGTGTGGCCTTCGGGGTGAAAAACCAGATTCTGAGGGTAAAGGTGAGAGGCAGGGGTATGGAAGATGCCAGAAAGGTAGGATACAACTTTTCCTGCCTTAATTTGAAGTACATTGGTCTTGATGTTAGCGCTTGAGGATACCCCTTCTCCATTGCCCTGGACCATCTACGAAAGAAGTTTATGCTCCTAGATGGGGGCATGGAAGTGGGGTTTCATGTCTTTTCACGTATCCCTGGTGTCCCTTAGACCCCCTTCTCCCCGATTGCCCCAGTATCATAGTATACATATCCCTCACTAGTGTCTAGTGGACCCAGTCCTCCCCCTGATCACACTTGTGATATGTCTTTTCATGAATCCCTGGTGTCTAGTAGACTCCCCGATCGCACCTGTATCATGGAATATATCCCTCCCTGGTGCCTAGTGGACCCCCTCCCATGATTGTCCTGTGTCCCATGTATCTGTAAATCCCTGAGGGCTGGAGGCCTCCCATAAAGCATGAGCGATCCCACCCAAGTGACCGACACCCCACCCGCCCACCTGTTGAGGACCCCCCTACCCCGCACGCCCGATATTCAGTCAGTTAGCATGCCCCATTAGTGCGATCTAACTGGCTGAATATGGGGGGGTTAGTCTATGTAAAGATCTATGATCTGCCCCTTTTTTAGGGATCTGCAACCTTTAATCATACTCTGGGGTAGCAAGAAGCTTTGCATCGCACCATAGTATTTAGTTTAATGTTTGCTGATTGTAGCTCATATGTTTCAATACATTCGTGAGTCTCTGAGCTCTTGGACAGTCACATCAGTAAAGAGTGGGTGGCTTTCATCTTTGAACAAATAGAACTGTAAACTGCTTTCTTTTCTGTACAAGTCGGATCTGTTCTTGTACATGGTTGCTATGGAGCTTACATGCTTGCTAACAGCCCCCAGGTGTGCAATTTCTTTCTGCAAGCACAGACTAAGAGCACGTTGCCTTGGAAAGGTTGCCTTTCATTGTTTTCAGGATTGCTATTGTTGTGCATCTCATATCAAAGGAATCTTCTTTTCTGCTGTAACATTTTGCAAACTTGTAATTTCCAGAAAGCCTTTTAAAGTCAGTGCAACTGATGCAAAGTGTGTGTGTGTGTGTGGGGGGGTGCTACAAATAGCCAATGTCCAAGACACAAGGCTAGCAACCAGGGATATACAGCTGGAGCCAGGACATCTTCTCACAATATCTCGAGCACAAGTCAGGCCAACAGCTTACTTACCAGCAATGAGGAAACTGGAGCTGAGTCGCAGGATAAGCATAGCTTTTTTTATTGACTCCAAAGTCTACAGCAGCTCACAGACCACCAGCCTAGCACCAAACGTTTTCACGCATGAGCACTTTTTCAAGGCATGGTAAGCTGCTAGCCAGACTTGTGTTTGAAAGAAATAGCCAGGATCACATGGTTCAGATGGGGTGGTCAACATAAATAAATGGATCGTTACAGTATAAGAATTTGCTAAACTGAATCTCATCTACAGGCAAAAGAGATGGGTCCAAATGTAACATCTGCTGCACTGTTGTAAAAAGTTGTGGAACACCAGGATTCTGTTTTTTTTTTTTTTTTTTTTTTAATTCATATGTTATCCCACACTCTCCTGTGACAGCTCCTGCCTGAACCCTTGGCACCTCCTCCTTGGTGCCTAACTGCCTAGCATCCTCCAGCCCCCATGAAACCTTGGTTTACCCCCTCCCATGTGTGACATGTTCCCAAACTGCCCAGCGTTTGGTGATAGATGAGGTAGCAAGGACTGGCCCAGATATACCAGGGTCCCAGTTAGCCAGCTCTGGCCATTTTCTTTGTTCTGGTGTGCGTGTTGCCCCTCTGAGCCCTGGAAGATGTTGGCATACACAGGGGACCACTGCACATGTGCACATTTTGCATGCCAAGCGCAGTTCTCCAGCTGACGTATTCCCCCTCACATCTAGCACCCCCAGCTGCACTGCCACCTGTGGTCACCCATGTGGCAGTATCACAGTTAGGATGGCAGCCCTTTCTCCTTGGAATGCACCCTCTAGGATGCTTGATTCCCCAACCAGCCAGTGACCATCCAGGCTCATCCTCAAACCTGGGTCACCAGTGTCGTGAGTGGTAGCCCTACTGCTGTGCCAGCGGGTTGGCTTGCATTAGTTTTTTTCTGTATAGGTTTTTATCCTCCTGGCAGGTATGGACAACTGGCTTAGCCCTGTCCCATCATCCATGGTCATCTCATGTCTCCTCTAGTCTTGGGGGACTTGTATCCACTGCAGGTTGCCCCCCGCAGCTGGGCCAAGAAGGGAGGGCTGTCCTTCCCCACCC
This sequence comes from Neoceratodus forsteri, assembly GCA_016271365.2. Classification (NCBI taxonomy): domain Eukaryota; kingdom Metazoa; phylum Chordata; order Ceratodontiformes; family Ceratodontidae; genus Neoceratodus; species Neoceratodus forsteri. The sequence continues at coordinate 43,113,073 of JADMNL010000027.1, forward strand.
GGAACACACATCTAGATATCCCTGGAGCCAGAGAGAGACCAGGCAGGCTGTCAGCATGAATAGGCAGAGCTTCATGTAGCCTAGCTTCCATTTTCCTCTGTTTTCTCCCTCTGGACTGTGCAGACGTGCAATGAGCCCGACGTGTGCGCTCCACCTTTGCGGATATGCCCCCGGTGCTCTGAATGCATGCCACTCCCACTTACCGGGCCTCGCACATGCTACCAACTGGATTCCCCTTTAAGACAGTCAAGCGGCAAGGCACAGGATCTCCCCTCCCCGAAAGAGGAAAGCAGTCCTGCAGACGCTCAATCTTCCCTCCCCTTGCTGACCCCTGAGTGACCTGAGTCTGTTCCTGAACCCTGGTCACTGATGTAGGATGAGGTAAGGCACTCATGGAGCCTCAGTCCTGTGTTCCACCGGGCCAACATCCTGCATTAGTTCTTTAACTTTGAAGGTTCATTTACGTTTCAGATGACACTTCGACAAGCTTTATATTTTTAGAAATTTAATTTCAGTTTTCTATTATTTTTTCCACTTTCTTTTGTTATAAATGTGTAGAGCAGAAGCCTGCCCGCCGATACAGTAGTAGCATTGCTGCTTGCGACACTGGTGACCTGGGTTTGGGAATGAGATTGATTCATCAGAGGGCTAGCCGCCGTGTGCGGAAGGGCACACAGACACTCCTGGGCCACTGCACTGGCAGCACTAAGGGGAGATAAGTAGGGAAAACTGGCAGTCAACTAGACAGATAATGCCTTACTCTGCCCCCATGTCTGTTACTGGTCCTCTGCTGCTAGGACCAAGGGACAGCTTTGTACTTGACCTCTGCCTTGGGTGGACTGGACTGTGTTGTGGTGTAGACGAGAAGCAGAAAGTAACTCTACCCAGAAGACAAGCTGAGGATCAGGTCAATGCAGCAGTGTGTCACAGGTGGTATGGAGCTCCAGGAAACCCAGGTTGGAAGACTGCAGTAGGAGGGGATGGTGGTGTTTGTGATGGTCAAAGGAGCTCCTGGCAGTGTGTAGGGAAAATAAACAGTTGGAAAAAAAAAAATAACTGTGTACACTGACACGGAGCACTGTCTGTTGTGGCACTTCCTTTGCTCTGGCTGACAGCCTACAACTGACATCACAAATCCTATGTGTGTGAGGTGATACAACCATTTCCACAGCCATGAATTATGATGTCTCAAGGAGTGTGATGTCAGGTGTAGAGAAGCAGCCAGAGCAGATGATGTCTAAGGGCAGTGACCCTGTTTCCATGACAATGTACGTAGTTACACCGAACAAGGAAAAGCCAAATACAAAATGCTGCACGTTCTCCAGGGAGACTTGGGTGCACAAAAGAACAATATCTATTTGTTTGTTTTGTTTGCCAGTACTCTAGGTATAATGTGCCCATATTCAGGTATCACTTGGGACTGATAATTTAGTCTTATGGACCTGAGAGGATTTCCATGGGTATATCATGGATCAGGATCAATAAGGTTGAATCATTATGCTCTGTGACATGCTCTGTGACCGTCCTAGAAGCGTAATGACAAAGTATTTTTTTCTTACCGCTAAGGTTATTATCCTCCACTAGCAGACCTGGGTGGCTATCAGCCCTGTTCCCAAGCTCGGTGGCCATTCCCACCATCGTCCCCACCACCCCAAAGAAGCATCCTGTTACCTCCAGGACTGGAGCAGCTGAGCAGACTGCCAAGGCATGGGAGTGGCTTCACAAAGCCCAAGCCCCTGCATTTTCACTTTTTCTCCCTTGTTCCCCACGTTGGGTTGCGCACACAGATGAGCGTGCATGTGGAGGCATGTGCGGTCACCGTGGAAGTCCCTCAGCTTCCTCCCTTTCTGTGCCATACTGTAGACTCATACTGCCAAGGGGCTTCAGGCTGGTGGCAGTCATTCAGTGGGAACAGCACATCTCCCCTTCCCCCCTTGGAATAGGAGAGCCATTTGTCGCACGCTCATCCTCTCCCACCCTGGCTGGCCCCAGCAACCCGAGATAGCTCCCAATTCCAGGTCACTGGCATGGTGGGCAGGATCACAACTCCCACACCTCTGGGATGACTATGAAAAAGTATTTTGTTACTATTTTTACGTTGGTTGCACCTGAGCAAACCAACGTATTGTTGTAATACGGGATTTGGGGGGGGGGGTCGCTGCAGAGCCCATTGCAATTCATAGAACCAGGGGCTTGGCAGTCTCCCCCAATGACGACTAGGTCTTGTCCTGATGCAACTCTCTGCTAGGTGGGCTGAACGGTCATACACATCAAAGGACCGAAGCCGCTCTAATCCAATTGGACTTCGGCCATTTCATTTGCATGACTGCTCAGCCCACCAGGGGTGCCCAATCCCTGTGTCAGCGACCCCCCCCAGAACTGTCTGACATCAGGTTGCCCAATCCCCATGTTGGCCATCCCCCCAGCACTGTCCGACATCGGGGTGCCCAATCCCTGTGTCAGTGATCCCCCCAGCACTGTCCGACATTGGGATGTCCATTCCCCGTGTCCACGATCCCCACAGCACTGTCCAACATCAGGGTGCCCAATCCCCATGTTGGTGATCCTCCCCCCAGCACTGTCTGACATTGGGGTGCCCAATCCCCATGTTGGTGATCCCCCGTACTATAGTTATGTTACTCCCTCCACCACCACCACAACTCTGGAACGCTAGGGAGCCCACCCTCAGTGTCCCCAAACATTTTTTATCCCTGAAAAAAAGAAAACAGTCCCCCAACATCTTTTTTTTTAATTAAACCTGTAAAGAGGAAAACGGTCCCTTGTCGTCTCCCCATCCCGACCCTCCCTCTGCGCAACTACCACCCTGCACCCCCTCAACCGATACTTGCCTCCGGAGGTTGGCGGCTGGCATCTTTTGTGGACCAGGTCACGTCTGCACTATTCAAAGCCGAACAGCAAACTGAAGAATCAAGGTAAGTGCCATATAATGGCAGTCAATAGCGTTTTGAACTTATGTTGATATCTCTGCCATTTTTAGGTCTTTTTGCACCAAATTTTCAGTATGGTCTATTTGGGACCCAACTTCATGAACACTGGCACTGTCATTTCATTACTCGGTCCCAATAGGTGATTTTGCTGTCCCTGTGTGGAATCACCTTTTGGGACTGTGTAACAAAACGACAGTGCCACTGTTCATGAGGTAGGGTCCCAAATGGGCCATGTTAAAACTCTGGTGAAAAATTTCACAAAAATGGAGATGTTATGAGTGTGCATTGCGCAGTTCCTGCGCAGGCACAGAAGTTTGTCAATTTTAATATTTTCACTCCAAATTGTAAACATACAGATTTGTTTAACACCACTTCACGAACAGTACAGTTGTCATTTCTCATATCCTGCCCGAAATGTGTTTGCGCACCTGTGGCATAGAATGGCGCGATCCTTGCATAAAAATCATCTTTTGGGGCTGAGTAACGAAATGGCAGTGCCACTGTTCATGAGATTGGGTCCCAAAAAGGTGATGTTGAAAATTTGGAGCAAAAGTACCAAAAAACGCCCAAGTTATGCGCTTTCATTGGCATTTTCCTACGCATGTTCATAACTTTGCCAATTTCTCATATTGTCACTCCCAGTTTTCAACATAGCCATTTTTACACACCACCTCATGAACACTACAGCCGTCATTTCTCACATTCTGCCCAAAACAACTTTCCGCATCTGTGGTGTGGAATGGCATTTTGCCACGGATTAAGACATTTTCACCCATGGGGTTTATGAGGTAAGGTGATAAGAAGACTATGTTGACATTTGGGGTCAAAATGTGAAAAAATTATAAAGTTATCATGGCAACATACAAGCGTCTGCTTGCTGCGCCTACATCCCGGGTTTGAAGAGGAACCCAGGAGTTGGAGGGCCGGCTGGGGCAGTAGGACTAAGTGTCCCAGGAGCTGCTCTCCCCCTCGGGGGGGGGGAGTGTCCAGTGCACTGTGCACTTCTGGAGGAGGCTGGGGATATTACCACTGCCAAAACCTCATGGAAGGGGGGAGAGACAGATGCTGGCGTCATTGTACGTCCCTGCCCCCAAGGATCTTCAGAAATTAGCATACAAAAAACTACAGCCCCAATCCTTATGCCCCCACCTTCACTGCTGCTCCAACAGCAACTAATAAAGAGAGAGGGAGACTACTGGGGGCCAAAGAGAAATGTTATAGCCACAGGAATCACAAATAAAGTGTAGTCTTTGCCCCAGTGTGGCTGTGTGTGTGCACAGGGCAAGCGCAGGCTGGCAAAAAACATATCTTTGACTTGTGCCACCATCCTGGGGGAGAGAGAGAGGGAGGGAGGGAGAGAGAGAGAGAGAGAGAGAGAGAGAAACTCTATTGGGGCAGAGAAACTCTATTGGGGCCAAAGAGAAATGTTATAGTCACAGAAATTACATATAAATTTTATTCTTGGCCCCAGTGTGGTGGGATCATAAGTCTATGCTGTAAATCTGGAGCAAAAATACTCACAAACAACAAAGTTAAGAGCCTGCATTGAAATTTGTGAATGCAGGCTTGTAACTTTGGCAATTTTCGATATTTTGACCTCTAATTTTCAACATAGCCATTTCTTCACAACACCTCATGAATGTGACAACTGTCATTTTTATGTTTACTTGCGTGCATGTGCAAGAAACATATTGGGGCAGCTTGCTGCAGTAGCGAGTTGTGGATGCATGGCAGTGTTGTTGCCAATGCAGGCAGCCCATTTTGGGGCAGGTCTGTGTGGCACCAATAGAGGCTCACGCTGTCTGAATTTTATCTATTTGTGCAGTGCCTTGACATTTGAATGGCGCTACATTAAATAAAGTTTATTATTGTTATTAGTGTAGCTTGCCACCAACCTGAAACATCTGGCCACTGCAATAAGGGAGTGCCCCATCATCAACAATCAGCTGTTTCTGTGGCACGGTCTCTGACTGCAGCAGCCAATTACAACGGCATTGTCTGGTGTCCTTTCAATAAACACGGCGGCGGCTTCTCTGTCTGCCTCTCACAGTCCCCACGAAGCTGCTGGACAGCTGCCCCCTCTCACAGTTCCTGTTAAAGCCAACGGGGGTGCCCAATCCCCGTGTCGGCATGCTCCTTCCCCAATTCATTTGCCGACGGAGTAGCCCAATCCCCGTCTGCATGATGCTCCCCAACTTGTTCTGTGCTGAGGAGGTGCCCAATCCCTCTCAGCTCATGCAGATCCCCCCAAGCACACTGTATGGCCACAGGGGTGCCTAATCCCCGTCGATTCCAATCCCCCCCAACAACACCCCAGGTGGCATGCTGGGAGCCCACCCCAGAATGCCAAAAGTGTCCCACATTGTCTTTTTTTTTTTTTAAATCCTGTTAAAAGAAAACAGTCTCTCAATGAGTCCCTTGCCCCCCCCCAACCCACACTGACCCTCTGCACACCCCACCTCCCCACATCCCCTCACCCCACACTTACCTCTGGAGCCTGGCACAACGATCTTCAGTGGACCGGGAACACGTCTGCACTCTTCAGAGCCAACCGCGAGCTGAAGAAATGCTGGTAAGCTGTATAATGGCATTAATGGGGTTTTTTCAACTTATATCTTGGCCATTTTTTTGACTTTTGGCACCAGATTTTCAACATGGGGTTTTTGGGACCCCTCCTCATGAATTCAGTCACTGTCATGGCTTTATTCGGTCCCAAAAGGTGATTTTGCGGTCATTGCATGGAATCACCTTTCAGGACTGATTAATGAAATGATAGTGTCATTGTTCAAGAGGTAGGCTCTCAAAAAGCCTAAGTTGCAAATTTGGTGAAAAAATTCCAAAAAATTATTGTGTTACAAGCGTGCGTTGTGCAGTTTCCATGCACACTTGTAACTTCGCAAATTTGTAATATTTTCACTCCAGTTTTTCAACATTGGCATTTTTTTAAACCCCCTTATGAGCAGTACAGCTTTCATTTTTCACATCCTGGCTGAAATGTGTTTTCGCACTTCTGGAGCAGAATAGCACGGTCACTGTGGAAATCAGTGTTCGGGACAAATTAAGAAAATCACAGTGACACTGTTCACGAACAGAGGTCCTAAAATGCCCGTGTTGAAAATTTGGTGACAAAAGTCAATAAAATGACTGTGTTACACGTGTGTGATGTGCAGTTTCCATGCACCCTCGTAACTTTGCAAATTTGTAATATTTTTACTCCAGATTTTCAACATTGGCATTTTTTCACACCTCCTTATGAACAGTACAGCTGTCATTTTACACATCCTGGCCAAAATGTGTTTTCACACTTCCGGTGCAGAATAGCGCAGTCCCTGTGGGAAATCAGTGTTCGGGACAGATTAAGAAAATCACAGTGACAGTGTTCATGAGCAGTGGTCCTAAAATGCCAATGTTGACAATTTGGTGAAATAATTCCACTAAATGACTGTGTTACCAGCATGCGTTGCAAAGTTACCACATACGCTCGGAAGTTTGAGCATTTTTAATATTTTCACTACAGATTTTCAGCATTGCCATCTCTTCACACCTCCCTATGAATGGTATAGCTGTCATTCTTCACATCCTGCCCAATCTGTGTTTTCGCACGACGGCCGCAGAATGGCACAGTCGCTGTGGGAAATCAAAGTTCGGAACACATTAACAAAATCACAGTGCCACTGTTCATGAGCAGAGGTCCCAAATACTTTCATGAGGTGGGGGTCACAAAAAGGCCACATTGAAAATTTGTAGTGCAAATACCAACAAATGCCCTGGGCGTTAGGGTTTCTAGCCATAACATCCCACCCTGTACAGACTGACAGGCATCAGGGGTGTGCCTTTGAATTGCTGGCTGTAATGCTCATGCCATTCCACCCCCACCCCCACCCTGAAGCCAGTGACAGGCATCGAGGTGTGCCTTGGACTCTTTGGCCCCAGACTTCACCCCATTCTCCTATACTGCACCCATTTCAGTGTATGTCCTTATGAAATGGGGTGACTGTGAAGCCAAACACCCCAAGGCACACCTCAACACTTGTTGGTGTCTACAGGATAGGGTGAGGTGAAGTGCCGTGAGCATTATGGGTGGCGACCCAAAGGCACACCCCAATGCCTGTCCATCTCTGCAGGGTGGAGGAGGGGTTGGCATGAGTTCAATACTTCGCTGCCATTCCTATTCTGCATCTGTCTAACTCCTGCAAGTCCAATTCTAATATCAGCAAGCAAACATTCGGCATTGACAAATGCTTGTTTAGATCCTGGCCAAAATGTTTGTTTTTTTTTGCATCCCGAAAGGTGATGTCGCAGTCACAGCACGAAATCACCTTTTGGGCAGGAGTTGAAATCTTCAAAATTTGGGCTCAGAATTGAAAAAAAAAAAAAATGTTTAACAAGCAACCAACGTTCGGCATTGGCAAATGCTTGTTTTAAGCCTGCTTAGGCTCCTTTGGCCTGTGGGGGATATACCCCATATCTGCCCAAATGAGACCCACCCAAGTCACCATGTATCACCATTTACCCAGGCCTGCTTGCTCGAGCATGGCCTGTGGCTTGCTTCTAATGGCAGGGCTCAGCCGAGGGTCAGAGACCATGCTCCCTATGTGCCTGGCAAGTTGTTCTGTCATTATATGACAGGGAGCTGGGGAGCTTCAGCATCTTGCTGCTTCAACTGAAGAGGATTTTCTGTGTTTGGTTCCCCCGGAGGGTCCAACGTTCAGTGAAGTCTGGGCACGTCATGCACACTCCCATGCATGCTGTGACAATATCCGCCATGCCTATCAATCCCCACCCAGCAGAGGTCCCCAGGCACAGCAACTACTGACCACCCCCAGGTGTGAGACTGCTGCTGGCTGACTTCACCCATTCACCACCCACTCAGGAGGAGCCGAGCTGTACATCGGATGCTTGAACTTCCACCCCCTCAGCCGGCCCTCCAACGCGCCTGGCTCATTCTTGACCTTGGGTCTTCTGCACTGCAAGTAGTACCACCACCTCTGCACCAGTGAGCTGGATTATTGTGTTATCACTGTCATACTAAGCACTTGGAATGGACTTCTAGAACAAGTGATGCCAGTTCGCACTGGGGCTGTATAATACAAGTGCTATTCAGATTTAGAAAAAAAGTCACAAATTCTTCACTTTTTACAAATATCATTCTTAATTATTTTTATTTCTGTTTGACCATATGAAGTGGCATTTGACCTGAGCTGAGGATCAGTGACACACCCAGGACTATTAATGCTCATCATATGAAGGCAGATTGTGTTGATAAATCTCGAACCCTTGGTCTTGTGTCATCATTAACAGCAGAAACAAGTCTACAAAGTAAAAATATATCTGTTAGTACTGTAAACGTGAACATGTAAATACATAGAAAAAAAACAGAGTCCCAAATACAGATATTTATACAATGATTGTGAGCATTGACCCTAACAGATAAAAAAAAAATCACTTAAGTCACTAGAGCATTTTAAATGGGGATAAATCACTTATCCTCCCTTTGGCAAAGTATCCTCTCTTTAAAAGGGTCACAAAGGAACCCTAAACCAATGGGAGAGATCCTGAACAATGTTTGATGACATTGCAATGGCCTCCGCTCCACTCAAAACAGAGCAGTGAAATTAAACAGAATACAATGTATGGTAGAATGCTGTTAACCTTAGGAAATTATCATTTCCTAAGGTTGTTATACCATCGATGTGACGTAGTAATGTTGTTAACCTATCGATGCTATGTCACATCGATAGGTTAACAAAGGGGATCGGTCTGCGCATGTGTGTGCTTTTTTTTTTACATTGAAGCGATAGATGCATGCAGCGTAAGGGAAGGACTGAACGGCGTGGCGGTGACTCTGTTTCAAAAGTAAGGAGCCGCTTTCCCTTTTCTTGGGACCATACACTATAAAAATAATGTATGGTCCTTCTATCAACAATCGTTAATGTTAACCATCTCAGGTTGCAGGAGAGAACCTCCTCAGCTTCTGCCTCAAGGTTTACACCTGGGCTCTAGCAAACCTCCTCGACTGTTAACAGACCGGTTACTGATAGAGGACCATACATTATCCTCTGTCAGTTACATTTTTTTCATCAGACACTAATTTACAAGTTTTACCATTCATAATTCATAAATTGGACACACAATGGCCTGGTTCACAATATACCATTTATCATCACTTGTGAGGGAGCAGGACTTATAGAACTCATATGCGGCTCTGCCACTTCTGGGTTATTGTCCTGACCCCCTTGTATGTGAAGATAAATGGCATTTTACTGGTCAGCCTATCATGGATCCCGTATAAATATAAATACCACAAATCTGTCTCATGCACAGTCCTGAACTAATCAAAACTGTTACTACCTTCATGCTTAAAGAGACCCACCAAGGTAATCCAAACAGCCCCTGCACCCGGTATATGGGTGCATTACCTCATAGGAAACCTCCTCATGTGAATCTTGGCTCAAATAATTCAGTATCAAAAAAGTTGTAACCCTAGTAAAATCTGAAAAAGCGGGTCCCAGGACTTTCTGTTTCTCATGCTTCACGCTCTACCCCTGCACTCTGCCAAGTTATGACGTGATGCTACGGAGAGTGTGGAGATGTGCTCCATTATACTCGATGGGCGGCACCTTTCCGATCATTTTTTTGCATTATAATGGCAATTTGGTGAGGAAACATGGGCACTGATCAACTAACAAGGGCATTGTTAGTCAACCAATGCCCACGTTTCCTTACTAAATTGCCATTATAATGTAAAAAAATGATCGGAAAGATGCCGCCCATAGAATATAATGGAGCGTGTCCCCATGCTGTCCCTAGCATCATATCATAACTTGGCAGGGCATAGGTGGCAACAGAAACCAGGAAGTCCTTGGGACCCGGTTTTCTGAATTTTACAAGGGTTACAACTTTTTTATTACCGAATTATTTGGGGGCAAGATTCATTGCAGAATAAGCTTGTCCTGAATAAAAATAAAACTGTAACTATGCTCTTCGGCTCGGGTTCAAAGATTCAGTCCTGTACTCAATCTTTATGCATCACAGCACTCGATGGCATGCCCCTCAATTTAATTACCTCCTTTAAATACCTAGGAGTCACCCTTGACCCTGCCTTGGACTTTAACCTGCACCTAGCCACAGTCATTAAATCTGTAAATATTTATTCAACTGGAACGGGCATATAAGGTTAGACACAGTCTTACATCCGTGGCTAGGTTGGCCATTGCACAGGGGAGCCTGAGACCCAAACTGGCATATAGGTTAATAGCCAATCTGGCTACTACTGGTCGGCTCCTCCAAAAGTGGGATGTCTGCTACAATAACATTTGTCACTTTGTGCTGTCTCTACCTAAACTTACTCACCATGGCTAACTATATTCCAGCCTGGGATGGCTTACCCCCCCTAGTTTTTGGTCAGTTTACTTCCTCTTGTTTCATAAAAAATATAATCACCTCCCAGATCCCTGACAAATTGGCTTCTCTGTTCAAGCCTGCAACCTCTGCCTACCCCATGAGATCAGTTGATAACTCCCTGCTTGTTCAACCTATATGTAAAACCAAAATAGGTGAATGCCCTTTCGGTTTGTGCCCCTAAACTATGGAATACCCTTCCACTGAATCTCAGAACTCCCCTTCTCAAAGCAGCTTCAAACATGCCCTTCGTAAGGCTCTTTTATGCTCCAAACCCTGCTCCTGTAGTGTTCCCACCCACTCCTTTGCTGGCTCCTCCTAGCTGCCTATCGGCACCTACCTCTTCTACCCGCTAACCTGCCTGGATAACCTTACTACCCTCTCTTGCACTTACCTACTAAATGTCGATAACAAAACTTAGTTTTTGCACTTATATCAAGAGTCTGTTACTACATATTGTTATTGTGACTATACTGTCATTTGTTGAATATTTTGTATAGTTGAACTGTGACTGTTCATGCCTGTTCCTGTACTGTACTATGTTCACTAGATTATTATTTGTATATACTGTTGTCTACCTGCACTCTGTTGTATTCTCCCAGGTCACACCTGAAAATAGGCAGCCATGCTGTCTAATGTACCTACCCGGTCACCAAAAACTAAATAAATAAATAACATGAGGAAGTGTCCTATGAGGTAACACACCCACATATCGGATGCAGGGGCAGAGGCTGGTAAGACTCTTTAAAGTAGCAATGCAGCGAGAAATCTTTTTCCAAAAAGCTAGTTTTGGCTACAGTTAATAGAAATATTATCATACCTGTCAAATCTACTTTTCTAGGTACCTCCTATGCTGTGCACCATGAGTTTTTATTTAATTTTCTCAGTCTGAACCCTTACCAGATCTACAGTGCTATTTTTAAGCCAAACATGGTGGCCATCTTTTATTTTGAGGAAAAACTAAATAAAAACATTTATAAAATACTCAAATTGTAATGGAACTAGAAAATGTTACTACCAAATATAACTGAAGGATAGAAACAATGAATAGAACATGCTAAGGGTTCTTAGGTAATGTTAATGCAGCCATTAATACATCAGGTGCTCCACCCATTAACCAAATAAATGGCGCAAAACCAAGGTACCACAGCAGTGCTGATTCAAGGTGCCATATGTGCAAAACAACAAATCAGTTCTGGCACTTCGGGATGCATTACCCCTTCCTCAGGGAGCCATTAGTGCATACAACAGTATAAATGTATTTAAATACATTTACAACAGTCATGTGACTAAGTCTTCACCAGTAGTGGCTCTAGCCACAAATGGTTACCAGGGCATAGCTGGGGCACAACAGATGGCAACCAGGGCACTGATACATTGTTACTATGGGGGAAGCTTTGCACCATATGGGGCACCAACTGGGGCACAGCATTTTTTTACCAGGGCTCGTGCCCTGGCGGGCCCTGGTGTAGAGCCGCTCATAGTCTTCACATTCTGTTCCACCCCTTAACTATTTCTTAAAGAGCCACACACATTCATTTTAACCAGAAGCAGTTTAACCAAATGAACAATGTCATGTAGTGCAGCATATTTCCTTATTTTTCTAAAATTGTGTTTTTGTCTTTTTAATCATACTCAGAGATCAGCCCCCAAAAGGTAATCAATCTTTCAACCACACCACATGGCATAGATCAAAGGGATATGAAGTCATAGCATTTAAAAATACAATAGAAAAACCATAATAAAACCACCAGTCACCTGTGTTGTGTAAAACACCAAGGATAAAAAATTATTACAAAATGAGGCAATAGACTTAAATAACACCTGTCCTGCAAACTTTAACTTAATGCTTTCCGTATATGTCATGGAGATTCTAAGAGACACTATTAAGGTATAAAAAACATATAGAGATGGGCACGAGAAGTATCACAGAGCATAGAAAAAAGATAAATCAGTTATAGCAAAATAGGAATACATGAGCCAAACTTCCAAGGAAAATAAGAAAAGGGAAAAAGTTTAAAAAGGGGGAGGCAGGAAAAGGGGGTAGGGTTTTTAGTTATAGGGAAAGAATGTCCGGACAAAATTAAATAAGGGAGGGCAGAGGGAAAATAAAAGTAAACAATAAGAAAAAAATAATAAGAGGGTAAAGGGAAACAAAAAGGGGGGGGATTACTTAAAAACTAAGACATTTTAAAACACACACACACACACAAAGAATAACAGAACCAGTAAAAGCAAATAGTAAGTGCAACAGTTTACATATATTTTATATTACATAAGTACCTGTGTATAGACTTAAATTTATATCAGAAGTCAAAAATTACATTGACACATTCAAATACTGGATAAGCTGGTCTTCATGAAAATATAAGTTACATACATAGATACATAGATACATAGACAGTGTCAGCAGATAAGGGCCTATGGCCCACCCAATCTGCCCATTTAAGTTTGTAAGTTCAGTTTATGTTTTCCAGGAAGTCTGTTGCCCCTTACCCCTGACCTCCAGAATTCCTTTATGTCTATCCCATGCATTCTTAAATCCCGTGATTGTTTCAGCCCCCACCACTTCCTCTGGCAGGGTGTTCCACTTGTCCACCACCCATTCTGTGAAGAAATTCTTCCTCACGCTTCCTCTGAATCGCCCTCCCTCCAACTTCATCCCATGCCCTCTAGTCCTGGAACATCATTTCGCTTAAAAATAGTGCATTCCTGCACCCTGTTCCTCCCCTGTAAGATACTTGTATGTCTCATCATATCCCCTCTCTCCCTCCTTCTCCTCCAGGGAGTACATGTTCAGTGCCTTCAACCTGTCCTCATAGGACTTGTGGATGCAACCCATGCACCATCTTTGTTGCCCTCCTCTGAACCTTCTCTACCCTGCTTCTATGTCCCACATAGGTAAGGTCTCCAGAACTGCACAGTGTACCCAGGTGCGCCTCACTAGTGTCTTGTATAGTGGAATTATGACCTCCCTTTCCGCTGGTGATGCCCCTATGCATCCCAGCATCCTATTTGCTTTACCTGCTGCCTTGTCACACTGTTTCCCTGCCTTGAGGTCATCAGAGATGATAACTCCAAGATCTCTTTCCTGCTTGGTGCATGCTATATCCTCACCCCCAACTGATATATTGTGCCAGGGTTTTGTGCCCCATATGCATTATCTTGTACTTCCTTGCATTGAATTTCAACTGCCAAACCCTGACCCTTCTTCAAGTTTCTGCAGGTCCCTTCTCATTCTTTCTACACCCTCTGGTGTGTCTACTCTGTTACAGAGCTTTGTGTCATCAGCGAACAGTGAAATTCTGCCTTCTAGGTCCTGTGCAATGTCACTGATGAAGATATTGAATAGTACCGGTCCCAGCACTGATCCCTGTGGTACCCCACTGGTCACTCTTCCCTCTGTGGAGTGACATCAACAAGCATTTGTCAATGCCGAATGTTGCTTGCTTGTATGTGCTGTTTAGGTATTTGGAAGTGATAGTTCCATGCCTTCCAGTCCCACACAAAAGATTAATATACTGTACAAGTTAGCCAGCCTGGGAGTGGGTCCCAAGATGACAGCCTGGGTAAAGATTTGGCTAGAGAATAGGACACAGAGAGTAATAGCAAATGGAGTCCACTCTAAAAAAAGGGGGGTTAGCAGTGGGGTACCACAGGGTTCAGTATTAGGATCGGTCCTCTTCAATGTCTTTATAAGCGACATTGCAGAGGGACTGGAAGGAAAAGTATGTCTCTTTGCAGATGACACAAAGATCTGCAACAGAGTTGATGCACAAGGTGGGGTGGAAAGGATGAGAAGGGACTAGGCAAGGTTAGAGGAATGGTCAAATGTATGGCAGCTTAGATTCAATGCTAAGAAGTGCAAGGTAATGCACCTGGGAAACAAAAACCCAGGGGAAGAGTACACAATGGGGGGTGAGATACTAACAACAACAAAAATGGAAAGGGACCTGGGGTAGTCATATCAGATGACCTAAAGGTGGGCAAGCAATGTGAGAGGGTAGCAAGGAGGGCTGGGGGGATACTGGGATGCATAGGGAGAGGCATCACCAGCAGAAAACAAGAAGTTATTATCCCTCTGTACAGACAGCTGGTGAGACTACATCTGAGTACTCGTGGCAGTTCTGGAGACCCAATCTCTGCAAAGACATAGACAGGATGGAAGCTGTCCAGAGGAGGGCAACTAAACTGGTGCAGGGTCTGCACCGGAAGACATGTGAAGAGAGACTTAAGGAGCTTAATATGTATAGCCTCGAGGAAAGGAGGGAGAGGGGACATGATAGAAACTTTCAAGTACCTCAAGGGAATCAACAAAGTCCAAGAGGGTAGCATCTTTCAAAAAAAGAGGTGTGCAAGAACAAGGGCACAATTTGAAGATAGAAGGGGGCGGCTCAGAGGTAATTTAAGGAAGTATTTTTTCACAGAGAGGGTTGTGGATGTATGGAACAGCCTTCAGAGGAGGTTGTGGAGTCAAAAACAGTGGTGGAATTCAAGCATGCATGGGACAGTCATAAGGCAATTCTAGGGGGTGGGGGTAGGAAGAAGTAGGCTGCTGGTTAACTAGGATCTGCAGCTTATCCATCAGGTAGGGAAATGGGCAGACTGGGTGGGCCAAGCGGTCCTTATCTGCCGTCAAATTCTATGTTTCTATGTTTCCTCCCAAGACATCCACTGTGTCTTTCCGTTCAGTATTCACAGAAGAATGGGAGGGGCACTGCAGTACAGCAGTTGCCAAGGGGGTGAAGAGGTGGACAATAGTCCATTCAAAGGCAAAAGAGTCCTGCAGGAGCTCACTAAATTGAAGGTGGACAAATCGATGGAACCAGATGGCATACGCCCAAGGATATTAAGAGAACTGCGAAGGGAGATAGTGAACTTGGCTGCCAGAGGTACTGCTGAGTCATTCAACACAAGTGAATTGGAGGAGGGCACATGTGGTCCTTCTACACAAGTCCGGCAGCAGGGAGGAGGCAGGGAACAATAGGCCGTTCAGCCTCACCTCAGTAGTGGGGAAGATCATGGAGACATTGCTTAAAGAAAGGATAGTGGGGCATCTAGAAGCCATCGGAAATAGACTTCTAGGAAAACAAACTGAACTTACAAGCTCAAATGGGCAGACTAGGTGGGCCATAGGCCCTTATCTGCCGACACTGTCTATGTATCTATGTATCTATGTATCGGAGCCCAAGACCATAGACAACATGGATTCACAGTGGGGACATCATGTCAGACAAATCTGGTTGACTTCTTTGACTGGGTGACAAAGGAAGTGAATCAGGGTGGGGCAGTGGACAACGCTTACCTTGATTTCAGCAAAGCCTTTGACACCATACCATATAGAAGGCTGATAAACTAGCTGGGTAGGCTGGGCATGGGGGAAAGGGTGGTAAACTGGGTTAGAAACTGGCTAACAGACAGGAGGCAGAGAGTGGTGGTAAATGGTGTGCAGACTAGGGAGAGGTGGTCACCAGTGGGGTGCTGCAGGGATCGGTCCTGGGCCAGTCCTGTTCAATGTCTTCATTAGTAACATTGTAGAATGTCTGAAGGGAATTTTTTCACAAAATTTTCAACATAGCCATTTTAAGACCTCTGCTCATAAACAGTGTCACTGTGATCTTCTTAATCTGTCCCAATCATTGACTGCACACACCGACTGCGCCATTGTGCGCTACATGCAAGGAAACACATTTTGGGTGATGTGAAAAATGACAGCTGTACTGCTCATAAGGAGGTGTGGTAAAATGGCAATGTTGAAAATCTGGAGTGCAAATATTAAAACTTAGCGAACTTACGAACATGCGTAGGAACTGCGCAACGTACACTCGTAAAACAGTCATTTTTAGGAATTTTTTCACCAAATTTTCAAACTAGCTATTTTAAGACCTCTGCTCATGAACAGTGCCACTATGATTTTCTTAATGTATCCCAAACACTGACTGCGCACACCGACTGCACCATTGTGCGCTACATGGGCGGAAACATGTTTTGGGCAAGATGTGAAAAATGACAGCTGTACTACTCATAAGGAGGTGTGGTAAAATGGCAATGTTGAAAATCTGGAGTGCAAATATTAAAAATTCACGAACTTATGAGCGTGCATAGGAACCATGTAACGACACTACTTATCAAAGGAACATTTTAGAATTTTTTCCACTAGATTTGTAACATAGACTTTTTGAGAGCCCACCTTATGAATACTGGCACTGTCATTTCGTTAATCGGTCCCAAAAGGTGATTTTACACAGTGACTGTGAAATCACCCTTCGGGCCCGATTATTGCCATGACAGTGACAGAAATCATGAGGAGAGGTCCCAAAAAACCCCATGTTGAAAATTTGGTGCCAAAATTCCAAAAAATGCCTGAGATATGCAGCAAAGTTGAAAAAACCCTATCTATCCCATTATACAGCTTACTAGCATTTCCTCAGTTTGCGGTTGGCTTTGAAGAGTGCATATGTGTTCCTGGTCCACCAAAGATCGTCGCGCCGAGGTCTGGAGGTAAATATGGGGTATGGGGGTGTGAGGGGAGGCAGGGTGCGCAGTGAGTGGGTGTGGGTTGTGGGGGGCAGGGAGAAGCACTCGAGGACAGTTTTGTATTTACAGGTTTTTTTTGTTTTTTTAATAAGACGACAAGGGACATTTGCCACGCTGGGTGGGCTCCCAGTGTGGCAGCTGGAAGCTGTTTGGGGGGCTGGAGCCGAGCGGGGATTGGGCACCCCGTCGGCCATAACACATTTTGCCACGCTGGGGTGGGCCCCAGCATGGCACCTGGATGCTTTGGGCGGTGGAGCTGACGGGGATTGGGCACCCCTGCCAGCCGCACAGTGTGTGCATGGGGGAGGGGACATGCATGAGCACGCAGTAGCATGCTGCAGGTGTGGAGGGGGGAGCTCTGCTCACTGAAGTGGAGCTCTCCCTTTCAACTGTACGACCACTGCATTTTCAACTGCCGTCATAGACAGCTGTAGCAGTGATTGGGGAACTGGGGCCATGCCTGCAAACACACTGACTGAATTGGAAGACGGGTGCCACACCTCCGAAAACTCGGATGATGGCACTATGTTTCTTGCACATGCATGCAAGCAACATAAAAATGAATCACAGTGTATATACCAATCTGGTGGATAAGTCTATATAAAACATTTATTAAGGCTCAGATGGAGTGCACCCTAGGGTGCTGAGGGAACTGGTGACAGAGCTTGCAGAGCCACTGGTGGACTTGTTCAGTTGTTCACTGAAGTCAGGCGTGGTACCACAGGACTGGAGAATGGCACATGTAGTGCCCCTCCACAAGAGTGGCCCCAGGGACAACCCCAGGAACCACAGACCAGTCAGTCTCACTTCGATAGCGTGCAATCTTATGGAGACCATACTGAAGGAATGACTGATAGAGCATCTAGAGGAACAATGGTCTCCAGGATGCAAGACATCATGGATTTATGGGAGGGAGTTCTTGGCAAACAAATCTGATCAATTTCTTTGACTGGGCGACCAAAAACAGTGGATAGGGGCCAAGCAGTGGATATCCTCTACTTGGATTTCAGCAAGGCCTTTGACTCTGTATCCTACAAGAGGCTGATCAAGAAGTTGGCAGACCTCTGAGTAGTATAGAAGATGGTTAGATGGGTGGAAAATTTACTAGGGAACAGGACCCAAAAGGTGATGGGGTGGGAAGAGTTGTCTGGCACCAGGGTGATCAAAAGTGGCGTCCCGCAGGGCTCGGTGCTAGAGCCAGTGCTATCTATTCAATGTTTTCATTAATGATATGGTATTAGGGATGGCATCAAGGGCAAAATGTGCCTTTTCGCAGATAACACCAAGCTCTGTGGGAGGGTGGACTCAGTTGAGGGGATACAGGACCTTAAAGAGGACCCAAGAAGACTTGAAAAAGTGGTCCAGGATCTGGCAACTGAGCTTCAATGCCAAGAAGTGCAAGGTTATGCACATTAGAGCCCAAAATTCCAGGACAAAGTGGGAGGGATCTGGGTATCTCCCGCAGAGAAGGTGAAGTATCTGGGAGTGATAACTAGTGACCTGAAGCATTCTACATAGTGCAAGAAGGCTGTGGCAAGGGCAAACAGGAGGTTGGTGTGCATAGCCAGTGGGATCAGCAGTAGGCGACAAGAGGTGGCCCTTGTACAGGGCACTGGTGATACCATATCTGGAGTATGCAGTGCAGTGCAGTGCAGTTCTGGATCCCTTACCTTAAAAATGACATCAACCTGATGGAGATGGTCCAGAGGAGGGCTACAAAAATGATTGCGGGCAACAGTGTAAATCGCATGAGGAGAGACTGAGGGCCCTAAACATGTACTCCCTGGAGGACAGGAGGGAGAGGGGAGACATGATTGAGACCTTCAAGTACTTGAAAAGGATCAGTAAGGTGAACAGAGAGGATCTCTTCAGGCAAAGCTGCAGTAAAACCATGAGGGGGCACAGCCTAAGGTTGGAGGGGGAGATGTGTAAGAGGGAGGTTAGAAGACGATTCTTCACAGAAAGGGTGGTGAGCAAATGGAATGTGCTGTCAGAAGAGGTGATCCAATCAAAGATGGCGGGCAGCTTCAAGAGAGGCTGAGATAGATATTGGGGGAAGATAAAGATCATGGAAGGGGGGAGGAAAGGGATGGAAAGGTGAGTGGGGGGGGGGGGAGCAGGGACACCAGCCTGAGCTGAGAACCATGCACAACCAGCAGACTAGATGGACCAAAAGGCCTATGTTCATATGTATGTATGTATAACATTACACCAGTCCATCCCAGTATATAAACCTGTGTAAATACTGGTAAATATTTCCTACTGAATCAATTCCATAATTTAGCGGATCAAGTAAATGATATTTTAAAACCCTTTCTTGTGATTTCTTTGGAAATTCTCACACCATAGATCCAGACTTTGACGAAAACTAATATGGCCTACAACATAAAGTAGACAACCTGATTAACAGCAATATAGAACCAAAGGAATACACTTAAATCAAGTTGTTCAGTGAGTCCAAATGGTAGAAGTGTCTGAAGTCTGAATATCCATTCAGATTCACTCTGAAGTAATGTCTGTAACCTATTCCCTCTATCCATGTGGGGAGGAATCCATTCAAGGGCCACAAAATGCAGACCCCCATCTCACCATTATGATGTTCTTTAAAATGGGCTCCTGTTGTTGATTCAAAATGCCCAATTATATTTTTTTGTTTTGTTTTATTTCTTTATGCTCCCCCCAAGCCTTCAGCCGACCACTCCTTCGGGTGGTCTAGGGCCCCACCGCCAGTCCCCATCCCACTGCCCTCATTACTGCCACAGCCCGATTGACCCGACATATCCCTTTGCTGAGGGCCCTTCCCCCCAGAGCAGGGGAACCAGGAGAGGAGACTTGCCTGAAGGCTTTCTTCTGTGCTGGACACACAGCAAGGGGTCACCACAGACACTTCCGGGCTTCGTGGTGAGTGGGGACCAGCCGCTGTCATCTGGTTGGCTTAGTGGCTGTGTTTTCCTGTTTTTCTCCCCAACCCACATCCCCCTCCCAAGTATTGGTCCAACCACAGGCGGCATCCTGGAGGTGATGTTAAGCAATGTGTTGAGTCTTCACGCCGCCAGGACCACCAGCCACAAACTATCACCAGGAGCCGCCTAACAAGTGGTCTGGGACCATCCCACTCCCCCCCAGGAGAGAAGCATCCATAGGATGCTCTTAACTCCCTCCCTGCCGGACTCCACTGCTGACGTCTGGGCTCAGGGCGCGAACCCAGATCGCCAGCATGCCAAGCGAACACCCATCGCTTGGCACCATGGAGCCAGCTATGCCTATTTCTAATATCTCTAATGTGCTCTTGCACCCAAGCCTTTAACTCTGTTTTCACCTTCCCCACATATAGTTTGGGGCATGGACATTTATTTATGTATTTGTTTACAGGGTGGGTACGCTGGTCCCAGGGACCATTTTCAGGCACGACCTGGGCCAACTAGATGGCACATACAATACAAGACAATATATGAGAGGAGCGGTTACAAGTTAGAATTGAAAGACAGTACCTTCCAGATTACATTGACAGTGTCCAGTTAACAATTAACAAATAGCAATTCAAAGATCACATACAATGTCAGTATTTTACAGTATAAACATTAGTCACGTACTCTATTCAGACAGTCATATCAAGCCAATAATTTGCACCAGTCACATAATTTGTTGCATCTTCTATCTGAGGCTTTGTCAAGCAATCAATCAATCAATCAATCAATCAATCTATCTATCTTTATTTTACCAGGTGAAACATCGAGAAAAAACTCATTTACAAGATGGACCTGGGTCTTGACACAATAAGAGCATATAATACACGCTAAATTACAGACAATTCTTACAAAAAAGAATTACAAGTGTAACCCCTAGGTGGCGCTATCCCAAGGTCTACTACCCCTGCCTGCATGACTAGTTGCAGGTTAAGGGGCCTGGGTACTAAAAACGGGTGCCTATACCCAGAGGACAGGGTTGGTGGTAGCGTAGCTGACCTGGGTACAGCCCTCCGGGACACTGTGACCCCCCTCTCTTTTCCCTCTAGTGGCCTAAACAGTGAACAGAATACACAGTCACAATAACCCCTAATCAGTATACAAATCCCCACTCGGTTTGCACTTACCACCAGGGCCGGTTCCACCAGTCTGACCCTGGAGACCCCCTGTAAAATAAGGTTAGACACAGCAGGTAACAACAATACAGTGCTTCTGGTACAATATGGAACCACAGTCAGGTTAAATGTAAAAAGAATTCGATCTAATTTATTTAGGGGGAAAGAACAAGGGAGGGGTGTAATTTGGCTGATTGAATCAGTTACAGAACTAATCAGCCAATCATGCATGCACTTCAGAGTCCCTTCACAGTCTGGGTACCCAGTTGGAACAAAGGTGGGCTAGCCTAATTCGTTGCCCAGGGTAGGCCGGCATTGCAGCTGGTCGGAGCCCTGTGATGGAAAGAAGAAATATGCACAACCACACACAATTTGTAATCTGGAGCCTGGAGGCTCAGTTCGTGATAATAAAACAACAAAGGAATCAGATGACAACAATTTTGATTTAGCTGATGTTGCAGGGAGCTACTCCAGGGGTTTATTCATGCTACCCAATACGAGACACAGGAGGGACGAGATGGAGACTACAGGCTGACAAGCTGGTATGCCAGGAGAAGCAAGGCCCACACAAATCACTGAGGTGTCGTTCATGTTCGAGATGGTTGAGCAGGAGGCTGATCCCAGGGCAAGTCTCTCGTCGATGATGATCACTGCGCCTGGAGTAGCTGGCTGGGCCAAGGTGGCAGGACCCAGGCTGGATGAACAGTTCGGATTCACTCCAGTCAACGGTGGATTCGGCTTCCAGCAAGCGTGACACAAGTAGGCAGTGGGGCACCAAATCACGACCCACTAACAGCATTCAGCACACTCATAGTAAGACGAAACAATACCACAGGTCAGATGACAGTCCGGTTGCAATTTCAGCTTTCCTGAGCAAAACCATGATCTTTGTGGTGATTCAGACATCCTGATAGGCCGATCGCGTACAGCAAATCTTCGTTCTTCTTCAGGCAATGGTACAGTCACAATTCAGTGGCTTTTGTCACAATTGGTTCAGATATAGTCCGATTATTTAAGCACTCTCTAAGGACACCTTTTGAGGGACAGCAGGCAGGCAGGCCAAACTCAGCCTTTCCACCAGTTTCCCGCACGACTACGCAGGAGCAGCTGCTCGAATCTCTCGAGCTATTCACTCTCTCAACTCCAGTCTCAGACTGACTCTCTGCTGCAGGCAGCTTGGGACTTTCCTAAGATCTAAAAGGTTTGATTCGTTGATTCATATGTCTGTCAAAGCAAGGGCTCCTCCCCCTCCAAGTCTATTTAGGTGCCAAAGTAGAAAAACTACAATTCCTACAGAAATTCACTCCCACAAGACCCCTGGGGGCAGGCTCCATTTTAGGGCCCCCAAAAGTACTGATTGGTCCACAACGGCAGTCCAGATCCAAGATGGTGGTGATTTATAGAACTGTCCATGCTGCAAAGAAGGCAGGTTAGATAAACTACGATATCGGATATGCTATGTAATCCCAAAACTCGATATGCCGAGCCGAAACGCTATTCTCCGAATGAATGAATGCCCGACATACGATTTTCAGGCATGTCATTCATTTAAGTGTTAAATGTGGAGAACTTCGTCCCCCGCACCCCCCATGTGGGGGACTCCACCCCCACACCCCCGTAACTAAAATATCCAACTCTGAGGGAGAGCGGACCCCGGAGTAAAATGTAATTAGTTACGGGGGGTGTGGTGTGCAAAACCGCAGTGCCCGGTCCAGAACCTGGGTCAGTCGCAGTATGCTGGCCGAGTTACCAGTGGTATTCTCCTCTACACCACCGGGGCAGCTCGGCCAGCAACTCCATCCAGCCATCCTTCCTAGCACATGTCTCGGGGTAAGGTAGCATTCCATCAAATCTGCTACCTTACCCCATCGGGAGTACTGGCATTGGGTGTAGCAGCGTCGGGTTAATGTTCCTGTTGGGCGAAGTTGACTAGGATACTACATCTCAGTGTAGTGCAGTTCTGGATAAGGTAAGTATACCACGATATCATTACTATTATAATAGATAATCAGCAAATAAGTACAGCTTCTAACAGAGCTCCCTCTGCACAATTAGCAATGGCAGAATGGAACAATTATCTGGCAGCCCAGGCAGGACTCATGCTTAGAAACACTCAGGCCTCACCCAGATTAATTATACACTGCGATATAGGCAGTTCTTAAAGAGACAGAACACAGAGGCTATAAAGGCACTCTCATGCAAATGCTTTCAAACGACTAAGACACAGGACACCAGCCTGGCAGTGGGCATTTAGGCACACCCAAGGAAGAGTTTTGGGAACCCCCATTTGTAGGGGGGTTACACCCTTCCCTGCCTGGAAAAACTTGGTGTCTGCGTCAAGCCTACACCACAACAATATTGAAAAGACAATTCACTATACAAGATATCTGTGACATTTTTTTTTTTTTTTTTTTTTTTTATTTTAGACAAATATCGGATTTACAACCTTTGAGTCAGAGACTCATTTACAAAGGCACCTCGTCACAGGGAGGGGAACAATCTAAATGTGTGGTAATACAGAGGAGAACAGTACAGGTGAATTACATGCAACATACAATACAGAATCATTAAAATCCTCAAGTGCCATTTATGTATTTGGGTTTCATGGGAACCCACAAGAATACTTGTGCAAATAATATCTGATGCATCAGTAAATGCAAACTTATCACATTACTATACATTTTTACTACACTTCACGATACTATATCTATAATGACAATATTTATGCATGTTTCATACATGTGATACTGATTCCACTATGATTAACATACTATCAACATTATACATTGATTCAGGTTACAACTTCTTGCATATTGAACAGTGTATTTTTATTTATTTATTTTATTTATTGAAACATCAGTTTACAACCTTTGAGCCAGAGGCTCATTTACAAAGGTACCTCATCACAGTGAGGACAAACAGTACAGACATGCTTATCCAATATGGTCATTTACAAAATAGAGTGAGACATAAGAACATAAGGTGGTTACAGTTTGCAGATACACGGTCAAACAAGACCAAGTCGGTTCAGCAATAAATTTATACAGCTATACATTAAAACACATTATAGATACATACAGAGAGGTGGAAGACCATAGATAGCACTAGGAAAAGGTAGGGAGAAGCTACTCAGGGAGTTTTGTCAGACCAGTTGAGCAGAAACAGACTAGATACAACCACAGCAGCAGGAGGTGAGTAGGTGATTACGGAGTGAGGTTTTAAAGCTGGAGATTGTAGGAGCGTTAGCGATACTGGTAGGGAGGGAGTTAAACCAGGATGGGGCTCTGTAACTGAAGGCCCTTTGACCGCGTGAGGTTCTTGCCCTCGGTACTGACAGTGTGGCTATACTGGAGGATCGAGTAAGTAATGGTGGGTTTGCTAGGTGGATAGAGGCAGTCAACCCAGGTGGGGACATACCAAGGAGAGTTTTTTTAGTAAGGAGGCCGATTTGGTACTTAAGACGTTTATCTAGGTTGAGTAGATTGGCTTGGGCATATAAATGGCAGGTATGTGTTAGTGTGGGAGCCCCAGTAATTAACCTACAAGCTTTATTTAAGGCGAGGCGGATTTCGTTTAGGGAAGTGTGATCAGCAGCCCCATAAACTGGCAAACCATAGTCTACTAAGGATAGTATGGAGGATGTGACCGCGAGTCTAAGGGCGTAAGGGGGGAGACAGTTTTTGTGGCAGTAGAGCATACCCAGCCGCATATTGGAGGCTGAGGCTAGGGCCGAAATGTGGGCATGGAATGTAAGGGCGGGGTTGAAGGATAGCCTAAGGTACTTGTACAGGTAGACTTGCTTGAGTGGTACCTTGGAACTGGCGAGGATCTGAAGAGGGAATTTACTAGCTTTGTTTTGGGGGTGGGCAAAGAGCATGGTTTGGTTTTTTTTAAGATTTATTATAAGTCGGTGCTCTTTAAACCAGACTTCGGCGGTATTATAAGAAGATTGCAAGGAGTCCTGGAGGAAGATAGGGTTACGGTCGGAGGCAAATATAACGGCATCGTCTGCATAAAGTAAGAGTTTACCCTTACAAGCAGCAGGCAAGGAATTGAGATATAGGGAAAAGAGCAGGGTCCCAAGAATGGAGCCCTGGGGCACACCGGAGAGGACAGGGCAGGAGCTGGAGAGTGTCCCATTGAGTTTAACACACTGGGAGCGTGCAGACAGGTAGCTGGAGCACCAGGAGACAGGCCCAGCGGCAAAGCCAACGTGGCTGAGGGCGGCCAGCAGGAGGGGATGGGCAACAGTATCGAAGACTTTGGATAAATCAACGAAAACTGCACCAGCTAGACAGCCAGAGTCCAGAGAGGAGTGAAGAAAGTTGGAAAACTCAAGGAGGGCGGTATTAGTACTGTGACCAGCACGGAACCCATGTTGTTCTGGGCAGAGGATGCTATATTTAAGAGGGGACCCTTCCCTATCAGCTAACTTGGGGCTAGATGGGGCAGGGGCTCCATGTTCTGAGGGAAGAACAATTAACCTAGAGTTGGCAGACAGGCTCAGTTTGAGTAGTGAGCTCTGCAAAATGTAGACACCTTTGTGAACGAGAGGCAGATCCACAGGCCTCCCAGGAGAGTCATAACTAAGGCATGGCACTGGCTTGACAGCTCATCCAGACTTTCTGGTGGGTACAGACCCAGGCTCTGGGCAATCAACACTAGCACTGGACTCTTCTTCTGTCATGAGGGGTGCCTCTGCACTGGTTGACATGTCCAGATTGGGAACATGGTCAGCTCCTTGCTCTGTAGATTCTGTGTTGACAATACTTCACTCATCATTATCTTTGGAAGAGGGCCCAGATTGTTCATCCTGAGGGAACTCTTGAATCATTGAACTTTGTGGCACAAGAGAGGTGCTGTAAATACTGTTGTATTGTTCTGCAGGTTCTGGTATGTCACCAGGGAGATTTACTACATTGGATTCTTCCTCGGGTAACTCAAACAGTTCCACTAGACACGAGGAATCTGCTATTTCAGACATAATACTCTGCACCTCACTTTCGGGGGGCACTGGTACCAAGGAAGAAGCTGGGGGCTTACACAGTCCTGAAGGCCCAGCTTCATCCCCATAGTTATGGATAGGGTTTCCTCGGAGCAATTGACTCTGTTCAAAAGAAGGATAATAAGCATTGTCACACTCACTTTCATCAGAGTTAGACTGACAGTCACCATCATTCTGGGCCTACCCGGGGGAAGGCCTTGGGTCTGGAACAACTGGGGCAGTTGACTCTGTCTCTTCTTAGCAGCAGCATGAGTCACCGGCCCAGGTGAGGTGTCACTTGTTGGTTCAGCATCAATGATCACTTAGCCGATGGGCAGTAGGTGGTTCCTGTGCATGGTCTTGACAGCTTTAGAGTAATTTTCAGGGCACACTTTGTACACCGGCAGGTCCTCAAATTTACCAACTACTACATGGGTAAGATGGTGCCACCTATCAGCAATTTTATGCTTGCCATGCAATCCCAAGTTACGCAGTAGGACTCTATCTCCGGGCAACAACTCCTGGGCCTTTACTCATTGATCATCTCTCTCCTTGTTAGCAAGGTTTCATTTGGCAGCCATCGTTTGAGCCAGTTGGTACACACGGTTCAATTGAGCTTTCAGTTTCTGTACATATTGTAAATAGTTCTCAGCTCGGACCCCATCCAGGGAGACCCCAAAGAAAACATCTACGGGCAACCGGGCTTCCATCCCGAACATGAGACAATAGAGAGAGAGAGAATCCGGTAGCATCACTTTTGGTGCAATTGTAAGCCTGTACCAAGGTGCTAATCTGCTGACTCCACTTAGACTTGTCTTTAGGATGGAGAGTGCCCAATATGTCCAGAAGGGTTCTGTTAAAGCGTTCTGGCTGGGGATCCCCCTGAGGGTAATAGGGAGTGGTTCTGGACTTTCACCCCCCCCCCACGGGGACAGCATTTCTTTCATTAGTCTACTTTCAAAGTCTCTTCCTTGGTCAGAATGGATATGTTGGGTTGCACCGTAATGGACAAAGAACTTTTCTACTAGCACCTTGGCCACCATAGAGGCCTTTTGATCCTTTGGTGGGAAAGCTTGTGCGAATCGGGTAAAGTGATCGGTTACCACCAGTACATTGCCAATGTTCTTTTGGTCTGGCTCCAAGCACAAAAAGCCTATGCAAACTAGCTCCATAGAGGCACTGGTAGAGATATTGACAAGTGGGGCAGCTTTCTGGGGCAAGGCTTTTCTCTGGAGGCACCGACTGCAGGTCTTTACATGATGCTTGACATCTGCCCCCATCTTTGGCCAGTAGAATCGGGATTGTACCAAATCGAGGGTCCGGTCAATACTGAGGTGTCCCATGTGGTTGTGAAGGGACCTCAGCACCAGCTTCTTGAAGGCTGTAGGTAGTATCAATTGCTGTTTGTTTAACTGACCCCACTGATCCACTGTCTCTCGATAGAGTAACTGGTCTCGTAGCTTCAGTCAGGGGCCTTCCTTAAACAGTAACGCAGTTCATAGATCAGTGGAGCGTAACTTGGACACATCTTTCCCGGCTTGAAGGGCATCAACTGCAGGCTGAATCATGGGGTCTTGGGATTGAGCCCAATGAATGCTGTCATTATCAAACTGGGGCAAAGCACTGATATCTAATACAGAAAAATGGCAATAAGCTGCAGGTATGTAGGTATCGGGGGCCCAAACAGTCCACCAGTCAATCCTCTGCGTCGGCAGATAGTTGCTCATCTTTATCAAATTTTTGGCACAATGCTTTAATAGAATGTTCAGACAGCCTCACCCAATTGTCTTGAACTTGGCTGCCGTGAAAGGGCATCAGCATCAACATGGTTCAGTCCAGGCTGGTATTCAACCGCAAAATCATAAGTCGACAGGGCAGAAAACCACTGGTATCCAGTGGCGTCCAACTTGGCTGACGTATGTACAAACGTTAGAGGGTTGCTATCAGTCTTTACTAATATCTTGGCCCCATAGATGTACTCTGGCGAACAGGAGAAAGTGACCCCAGACTTATTTGACTTCAGTGATTCGCCTTCGTCTGCTAAGTGGAAGACCTGAATTAGCAGGAAACTTGCCCAGAGAGACCAAGTGTTCTCACTAAAAGGTAACAATATTCAGGAGGATTGGTCTTCCTGTTTTGCAATTTAAGTTTCAACATCATCATGCTGGAGTACCTGACTGATTTTAGGATATGGTCTAACCTGACCCAATTCAATTCACTAGCAGGCACCCCTCCTTTCCTGTAGGCCCTCTGCCAAGCCCTCTCGATTCTGGTAACAAACATAGACAACTTCTCATTCTTTTGCAGATTTAAATTTCCACATCAAATCATCCCCCGACTCAGTGCTACCAAAGACCCCCTCCAAAGCAGAAAGGAATTCGGCAGCAGTGGCCTTGGGGCTGATTTGAGCAGAGAAAATGAATGGCCTCCAGTGCAGGGCCTCTCAATCTCTCCATGAGCCTCTTCCTTTTCTCCCCAGCTGAGCACTGCCACTCCTGGACCAGTGGGGTGGCATAGCCCATCCATGTTTCCAGGTCGTCCTTTCCTATGGGCACTGGGACCGTGCCTGAGAACAGTCTAAGTCTACAGTAAGAGTCCAGGTGTACAGATGGTGTCACTATGGGGGAGGTGGCCATAGGAAAGGCCCTAGGGGTGGTAGGAGACTGCAAGGGAGTGGTATCTTCAGAAAGATCTAGCATCTTTACTAACTCTTTGGCAGCTCGCCCCTCAGAGGCTAACAATTAGAGCAGCTTATCTTTGAACCCCTTTATGCTGGGGGACTCTCCAGGATTAGCCGGATTACTGTGCAGATGAATAACCCTCCACCCTTTCTAGAACCCTTTAGACAAAATAACAGGGGGCACCCTCTCTGGGTCTATGGGGAGGCTGCAGGAGAGGAGGGCCCCCATGGTTTGATCAAATGGGTCAGAATCCCCCCCCCTTCACCTCAACCTTTCCCAAACACTTAACTTGCTCAACAGTCTCTACAATAACTACATTAGTGGTCCTTAACGGGACATCCATTAACAGAAGGGCCTGTTGGGGTCTACCCCTCAGCCTCACTCCACCCCATTATACGGTGTACTAACAGCTTATGGGGGGCAATCTTATGCTTAGACGTAGTGAGTGCCTCCATTCTGTTACAATTTTTTAAGCGTGGGGTTGTAGTACCCACTTCTGACCACTAGAAGGCACTAATCCCAATGGTGCCTCCAAGATGTAACCCCTAGGTGGCGCTATCCCAAGGGCTACTACCCCTGCCTGCATGACTAGTTGCATATTAAGGGACCTGGGTATTGAAAACGGGTGCCTCCACCCGGAGGACAGGGTTGGTGGTAGCGTAGCTGACCTGGATACAGCCCTCCGGGACTGTGACCCCCCCTTTCCCCTCTAGTAGCCTAAACAATGAACAGAATACACAGTTAAAATAACTCCTAATCAGTATATAAATCCCTACTCAGTTTGCACTTACAGTACCACCAGGGCTGGTTCCACCATTCCGACCCTGGAGACCCACTGGGCTGAACTGAAGTAAACTCTGTGAAGAGGTGTTTATATCTTTTGGTGGGGGTCACTTGACTAAGCCCTTTATGTATTTATAAGTCTGGACATGTTGTTTCAAAACCAAGAGGGAAGGGGGTTTGTTTCAGGGAACTTCCTGATTCAGTTAAAGCTACCATGTATATTTCCACAGATATTGATTCTCTATCTCTGATCCACAGTGACTATGCACTTTTATACATAGAATCATTATACAATAACGGGTTTATAATGTGAATTTATGAAAATATCTTAAGAATTTCTTATAACTGTACTAATCATGACACTATTATTGTTTTATATGACTTCTGAAACCTTTTTCTTTAAAAAGGCTTTACTAACTGTATTCATTCCTATTTAAAAGAGCCTTCATGCTTTTTGTACACAAAATGCATTTATGCACTTTACACAACACCTGTCCAGGTGTTTGGCATCATTCCAGGGATGGGATGGATGGAAATGGAAAAAGAACAAAAAGAGAGAACTAGTAGGAAGTTTAGTAGGGATAGTAAAGAGCCACGCTAAGTGGCCAAACTAGGGTAGGGGGAGAAAAAGAAGAAAAGCAAAGAGAAAAGTGTTAACTGTCGCTCGGAAATAAGGAGATAGAAAAGTGGTCCATCAGTCACAGCCGGAGGTGCAGCCTAACTCCACCACAGCCAGTTTGACGGGAGTAGCTAAATTTGTAAAAAGGAAGGAAATACCTGACAACTTGTTTAGGAGGCACATGTGGTGTTCGATAAAGGAATAATGCACGACAGGGTGAGTGTCATGCTGGGATAACGTCACGCCTCGGGTGATTAGGCATGAGGCTGCAGGCCGAGTGCAACTAATCACCCCAGAAGTGACGTTATCCCAGCACGACACACACCCTGGAGTGCATCATTCCTATTATACAATGGCTTGTTTGTAATACAAACAAAAAAAATGGTGAAACACTATATATAAAGTATTTTTTTTGTTATTTTGTGAAGGTGTAGGCTTACTTCATGAAAAAATAGTGCTGATTTACTCTTTCAGCCAGTAGGTAGAGCTGCTGTGTTTTCTGTGTGGATCTGCACCCTATATAGCATCTTTGTCAGTGGTGCCAGTTTTTTTCAGTCTGCCCGTGCAGTTTTTTTGTCAAGATTTTGTTGTCTCTGCCTTTTGGTGACTGGTTCAGAATGCTGCAGCTGGTAAGCAATCAGTGTTATCAACTGCTCACCCCCCCCCACTCCTGCCCGTTCCCGTCTTTCATCCACCCTCCTACTGTGAAGATTTCTGTGATATAGGAGGAGAGGAGGTAGGGAGGAGGCACTGGGAATGTTTCAATTTGTTTTACATGGCCCTGTTTGAAAAATAAATATAGCGAGTGAGCATTTTGTAGAGAGAGGCGTGATGACTGTTGAAGATGTGTTTTCTGACCTACTCACTGAGCGTGCCACGCGCTCAGTCCCTGAAGTACGAAAAAAAAAAGTTTCTCAATTTAAGGGGATTGTGTGAGAGTTATTGGTTGTTTTTGTTTTTTATTGGCCAGTATACGAACCAGAAACCGAACACTACCTCTGAGTGGGATGTGGGGAAGTGGGCTGCAGAGCGGCGATCAAAATGGGCTGTTTGAAGTGATTCTGTGGGAGGCAGTGTTTTCACTTGTGTCATGCATTTGCATTTATTTTTTGTGTGTGTGTGTGTGTTATGAGAAGTGAAGTTAGAAATAATGGGTGGATTTAGTGTGTGTGTGTGTGTGTTATGAGAAGTGAAGTCAGAAATAATGGGTGGATTTAGTGTGTGTGTGTGTGTGTGTGTGGGGGGGGGTGATTCTGAGCAGGGCGGGGAGTGCAGATTGTGAGTAGAGTGCCAGAGCAGGGACCACTGAAGCTGCTCGTAGGCAGCAGAGTGATATTCTTTTAAACTTTGAATGAGGCCAGAAGTGTGCTGGGACTGTATGTTATGCCAGGATAACATCACGGGTCCAGTGCCAGCCTGACGAATCAGAGCACAGGATTCTTTCTTGCCATTGTATAATATGGATTAGCAGCAGCAGAACATTTTGGACAGTAGGGTATTGTATAAGTGCTTTTTGAAAACTGAGGGTGACCCTGGAGTATGGAGTGCCTCCAGTTGGGCATTCCACAGCCTGGGCATGACGCAAGAGAAGGCTCTCATACCCATATCTGTATTGGACTTTTTGCTGTCCAATAATCTGAGGTGTGAGGTTCTAAAGAGGTGAAGACCATTTTTGATTTTTAGCAGGCTGGATAATGGGGAGTTAAGACTGTCTGATAGGGCACTGAAGATAAGTGAGCCCATCCTGAGGTCTTTCTGGGCCTGTGGGCATAGCCAGCAAAGCATCACACAGAGGTTATAGTGGTGGGTCCGGTAAGGTACAAATGTAACGAATCTGCAGATATTGTTGTATGCCGTGTTTAGGTGAGTGAGAAGTTGGGGTGAGGTGAGAGAGATGATGGGCGAGCAATAATCCAAGAGAGATAAAAGTGTACCCCTCCCTATGGCAAGCCTGACCTCAGGTGTCATAACGTGTTTTGAGCAGTAGCAAACCCCTAGGCATTGGTTGACCCTGCTCACTAGCTCGCCAATGTGGTTTGAGAAGGTGAGGTGTGGGTCAAGGGTAACACCCAGGTATTTGAAGTTTGTAACCAATACATATACCACATAGGCACTGAAGTACTAAGCAAAATACTTTAATATCACTGTAAATTCTCTAGCGGGGTGCTGAAAACTCTTCTCCACTAATGCCAGCTTACAAACCCAGCACCTTTCACATACATGGAAACCAGCTGGTTTATTTGGTAACCAAATGATATTATTCATTGGTAATGGACTTAGATGGCTGCTTTTCAACGTATCAGTTACATTTTTGACTTGACTAAAAGTCACCTGGAGTTTCTCGCAAACTTCCCCTATGTGTACTCACTCCAAACTTCAATATGTCCCAATGCTTCTGTAAAATGTTATTGATTTTTGGTGCCAAATTGGTATATTCTAATACGAGAAGAGGTTGTTCAAACTCGTTGTTTGGTTTCACTTTTCTTTCAGTTAGTCTTTTTACTATTGTAACCCCTAGGTGGCGCTATCCCAAGGGCTATTACCCCTGCCTGCTTGGCTAGTTGTAGGTTCAGGGGCCTAGGTTCTGATACAGGTGCCTCCACCCGGAGGTCAGGGTTGGTAGTGGTCAAGCGGACCTGGGCACAGCCCTCCTGGACACTGTAACCCCCCTTTTCTCCTTCTAGTGGCCTGAACAGTACACAATAATCACTTTCACCATAACTGTTATTCACCAGGCAATTACCCACACTGTTTGCACTTACCACCAGGGCTGGTTCCTCTAGCTTGACCCTGATGACTCCCTGTAAAACCAGGTTAAGCGCAGCAAATAACAGTACTACTCTTGGCACAAACTGGAACCACAGTCAGGTTAAATGCAAACAAAGTTAAATCTGATTTATTCAGGGGACTGGAACAAGGGAGGGGCATAATCAGGTTGATTTGCTTAAAAGCTGTATTAATCAGACAGTTATGCATGCAGTTCAGAGTCCCTATACAGTCACACACTCTGTGTACCCAGGTAGTAGAACAGTGGGCTAGTCAGGAACGTTGCAGCTGGTTGGGGCCCTGTGATGGAAGAAAGCAACATGCACAACACACACTATTTGTAATCCGGAGCCGGAGGGCTCAGTTCATGAAAGAAAAGGCAACAAGACAATCAGATGACAACACTTTTAGATTTAGCTGTTGTTGCAGGGGAGCTACCCTGATGTTTACTCATGATACCCAATACTGAACACAGGCAGGACAAACTCGAGACTGCAGGCTGTTGAGCTGGAGCGCCCAGAGAAGCAGTGCCCACACGAATCACCGAGGCATCTTTCCTGTTCAAGACTTTGAGCAGGGGGCTGATCCCCAGGCCAGTCTCTCGTTGTTGACTTTCTCTGCGTAGCAGGTATTCTGGCTGGGCCAGTGTAGCAGGGCCCAGGCAAACGGAAATGGATATGGATTCAGTCCGTGGAGCTGGATACAGCCTCCAGCAAGCAAAACACAGTTCAGACACACAGTGGGGAACCAAATCACAACCCACTACAAGCACACAGCACATTCACATGTAAGGAAATTCCACTGTACCAGGCAAATGGCTCTCCAGTTGCAATTACAGAGTCTCTGCGCAATTTGGGAGTTCAGAGGTAGCTGGAAGTCCTGACGGGCCAATCGTGTTCAGCAAATCTTCGGTCCTTTTCAGGTTAAAGCCTGGTCACAATTCAGTGGCTTAATTCACTCTCCAAGTTCGGATTCAGTCCGAAAAAAAACACAAGTTTCCTCTCAGGAACAGCAAGCAGGCATGCAGGCCAAACTCGGGCCTTTCCATAGTTCATCCACACGCGAATCCACAATGGACTGCTGCTCGAACTATCTTGAGCTGTTACTTCTTCACTTCCCAACTCAGATCTAACTGAAACTGCAAGCAGTGTGGGACTTTCCGCAAGATCCAAAAGGTTCGGTTGGCTGATCTTTCTGTCAGTCACAACAAGAGCTCCCCCTCCAGGTTATTTTAGGCGCCAAAACTACAATTCCTACAAGTTTTGGCCCCACCAAGCCCCTGTAGGCAGGCTCCGTTTTAGAGTCCCAAATGTACTGATTGGCCCATTCTGCAGTCCAGGACCAAGATGATGGAAACAAACAGAACTGTCCATGCTGTAAAGAAGGTAGGTTAGAACAAACTGCAATATTATTACTACTCTAACAAATGGTCAGCAAACAAGTACATCTTCTAACAGAGCTCCCTCTCAGATCAATTATGACTGCAATCCAGGCAGCTCTTAAAGAGACAGTACACAGAGGCTATACAGGCACTCTCTGGCAATCACATTTAAACTGCTAAAATGCAGGACACCAGCCTGGCAGTGAGCATTTATGCAAGCTCATGGAAGACTTTTTGAGAACCCCCATTTGCAGGGAGATTACACCCTTCCCTGCCTGGAGAAAACTTGGGGTCTGCATCAAGTCTGTACCATCACAATATTAACAAGCATTTGTCAATGCCGAATGTTTGCTTGCTGGCATTGGCAGTGGTAGTGTAGAAGTTACAGAGCTGCGTAATAGGAATGGCAGTGAAGTATTGAACTGAAGCCAACCCCACCACCACCCTGCAGAGAGTGACAGGCATTGGGGTGTGCGTTTGGGTCGTCGGGCATAACGGCCACGCCATTTCACCACACCCCACCCTGCAGACACTGACAAGTGTCACGGTGTTCCTTGGGGTCTTTGGCCCTTATGCGCACCCCATTTCATTAGGAAATACGGTGAAATGGGTGCGATATAGGAGCATGGGGTGAACTTTTGGGGCCGAAGAGTCCAAGGCATACCTCGATGCCTCTCACTGACTGCAGGGTGTGGAATGGTATGAGCATCACAGGCAAGAATCCCAAGTCACACCCCTGATGCCTGTCATTCTCTACAGGGTTGGGCGTTATGGTTGGAAACCCTAATACCTCAGGCATACGTTGGTATTTTCATTCCAAATTTTCAACATGTTTTTTTTGTGACCCCACCTCATGAACAGGGGGAATATCAGTTTGTTAGCCGAAAGCTGCTTATGCACAGTGTTTACAGCATTTAGTACCACAGGTGCAAAAACATTCCGAACAGGATGTAAAAAATGACAGCTGTACTGTTCATGGGGAGGTGTAAAAAATGGCAATGTTGCAAATCTGTAGTAAAAATATAAAAAAAAAATGGTGGTCACGAGCGTACATAGAAACTGTTCAACGCACACCCGTGATATAATTAGGTTGGGGATTTTTTACAGCAGATTGTCAACTCAGGCATTTTGGTGCCTCCGATCATGAACAGTGTCACTGTGATTTTCTTTATCTGTGCCGAACAATGATTTCCCAGGCGACTACATCTCAGCTGAAAGTGTGAAAACACACTTCAGCCAAGTTGTGAAAAATGACAGCTGTACTGTTCATAAAGTGTGGAAAAATGCCACTGGTGAAAATCTGGACTGAAAATATTCAAAAGTCATGAACTTACGGTGCGTGAAAACTGCGCAATGCTCACTCGTAACACAGTCATTTTATGGACTTTTGTCACCAAATTTTCAACATAGCCATTTTAAGACCTCTGCTCATGAACAGTGTAACTGTGATTTTCTTAATCTGTTCTAAACATTGCTTTCGCACACCAACAGCACCATTGTGCGCTACATGTGCGAAAACACATTTTGGGTGACATATGAAAAATTGCAGCTGTACTGTTCATAAGGAAGTGTAATAAAATGGCAATGTTGAAAATCTGGAGTAAAAATATTAAATTCGCAAACTTACGAGCATGCATAGGAACTGTGCAACGCATGCTCGTAAAACAGTCATTTTTAGGAATTTTTTCACCAAATTTTCAACATAGCCATTTTAAGACCTCTGCTCATGAACAGTGTCACTGTGATTTTCTTAATGTGTCCCATACATTGATTTTGCACATCAGCTGCGCCATTGTGCGCTACATGGGCGGAAACACATTTTGGGCAAGATGTGAAAAATGACAGCTGTACTGCTCATAAGGAGGTGTGGTAAAATGGCAATGTTGAAAATCTGGAGTGAAAATATTGAAAATTCGCGAATTTACAAGCATGCATAGGAACTGTGCAATGCACCCTCGTAAAACAGTCATTTTTAGGAATTTTTTCACCAAATTTTAAACATAGCCATTTTAAGACCTTCCTACGCACGCTCGTAAAACAGTCATTTTTTGGAATTTTTTCACCAAATTTTCAACATTGCCATTTTGAGACATTTGCTCATGAACAGTGTTACTGTGATTTTCTTAATTTATCCCGTACATTGATTTCGCACACTGACTGCGCCATTGTGCGCTACATAGACGGAAACACATTTTGGGTGAGATGTGAAAAATGACAGTTGTACTACTCATAAGAAGGTGTGGTAAAATGGCAATGTTGGAAATCTGGAGTGAAAATATTGAAAATTCGCGAACTTACAGAGCATGCATAGGAACTGTGCAACGCACGCTTGTAAAACAGTCAGTTTTAGGAATTTTTTCACCAAATTTTCAACATAGCCATTTTAAGACCTTTGCTCATGAACAGTGTCACTGTGATTTTCTTAAAGTGTCCCATACATTGATTTTGCACATCAGCTGCGCCACTGTGCGCTACATGGGCGGAAACACATTTTGGGCAAGATGTGAAAAATGACAGCTGTACTGCTCATAAGGAGGTGTGGTAAAATGGCAATGTTGAAAATCTGGAGCGAAAATATTGAAAATTCGCGAACTTATGAGCATGCATAGAAACTGCGCAATGCACCCTCGTAAAACAGTCATTTTTAGGAATTTTTTCACAAAATTTTCAACATAGCCATTTTAAGACCTTCCTACACACGCTCGTAAAACAGTCATTTTTTGGAATTTTTTCACCAAATTTTCAACATAGCCATTTTGAGACCTTTGACCAGGGAAAACAGAATCCCCATGGGAACACGAGCAGGAGAAATGGAACTATAGGGAAAGGGTGGAAGGTAGTCCTGCTAAATGCCAGGAGCTTGGGAAATAAAATGCCTGAGCTCCAGGCGATGCTAACTGAGGGAGCAGTGGATGTGGCAGCGGTCACTGAGACTTGGGCCACTGCAAGACATGACTGGGACCTGAACCTGGAGGGATACACTATGTTCAGGAAGGACAGGGGAGGAAGGGAGGAGGGGTAGCAATGATAGTCAAAAACTGCATTGGCATGGGGGAGTAGAGGAGGCGGAGGAACTGTGGAGGCAATTTGGTCACCTGATAACAGAGGGGGCAAGAGAGTAAAAAGGAGTGGTGTATAGACCCCTGCCCTGGCGGAGGAGCTGGAGGACAGTCTGGTGGCAGATGTTAGGAAACACTGCAGACTGGGCAGAGGACAGTGGTGGTGTTGGGGACTTAAACATGCCAGGAACAGACTGGGAGACTATGACATCCTCTGTGACCAGGGAACAGAGGTTGTTGGATGTCTTTCAAGACACGTTCCTAACTCATCAGGTGAGGGAACCGAACAGGGAGGCACGGGCACTGGATGTGGTCCTGGCAGACAGTGACCAGATTGGGGGCCTGGAGGTAAGGGACCCATTGGTGGGGAGTGACCATGCCACGGTCTGGTTCTGCCTGGACCTAGGAGGGTGAAGGCTGCACAAAGACGGAGTAACCGACTTCAGGGGCGGATTTAAGGAAATGGGAAGGATCCTAAGGAGCATTTGATGGATTTGGTCAGACATGGACGCTGATAGTAGGTGGGAAATCATCAGGAGGGGTGCAGGATGCTACCAGCACCTGTGCAAGAGTAAGACGAAAATGCGGTAGGGCCCAAAAACCCTGTTGGTGGACCAGGGAGGTCCAGGAGGTGGTGCGGGGAAAGAAAGCAGCCTATAAGCAATTCAAGTGCTCAAGGAGTGAAAGGGATCGAGGGGAGTATGAGCTGATGGCTAGAAGGGCCACTAGAATGGTGAGGGCGGCTAAGGCAAGGAAGGAGCAGAACCTGGCCAGGGAAATTAGGAGAGGAAAAAGGGGTTCTTTAGATACATTGGGGAAAAACAAAGGGTGAAGGGGCAGATTAGCAGGATTAAATCAGGGGAGAGATGGGCACAAGACCCGGGGGAGCAGGCTGAGGTACTAAATGAGTACTTCACCTCAGTTTTCACCAGGGAAAATGGGGGTGCTGCATCATACATGGGAGGAGACAGAGATACTGAGGAGGGGGGGACCCTTACCGATCGGCAGGTCTGGGGAGAGGGAAGCATCACTGGCAGGTGAGGGAGGGCTAAGCAGGGAGAAGGGGTACCGGAAGTGGAAATTACAGCAGAGAGTGAGGAAGCCTCAGCTCGCTAAGACGGAGAAAGCACTGGGCCAGATAAATTACATCCCAGAGTGCTGAAGGAACTTGCAGATGTCCTGGCAAACCCCTGGCAGAGCTTTTCACCATCTCTCTGAGGACAGGGTGGGTGCCCCAAGACTGGAAGGTGGCGCATATAGTGCCTGTCCACAAGGGGGGATCAAGGGAGGTGGCAGGGAACTACAGGCCTGTCAGTCTGACATCGGTGGTGGGCAAGGTGATGGAGGGCATTGTCAAGGAGAGGCTAGGGGGGACCTGTATAAGTCAGGGTGCCTGGACGATAGACAGCATGGATTCATCCTGGGGAAATCGTGTCAGACAAACCTGGTGGAGTTCTATGACTGGGTGACAAGTGCCTTGGACCTGGGTAGACCAGTGGATGTCCTCTTTCTAGACTTGACAAGGCATTTGACTCTGTTCCTCACGTGGGCCTGTTGGATAAGCTGGGAGAAATGGAGTGGGAACCAGATGATCAGATGGATAGGCAATTGGCTCCAGGACCAGACCCAGAGGGTGGTAGTTGGTGGGATAGTCTCATCCCCAAGGGAGGGTCATTAGTGGGTCCCACAGGATCAGTTCTTGGGCCCTTCTGTTCAACGCCCACGATCTGACATAAGGACAGGAATTAGGAGTGAGATGAGTCTCTTTGCTGATGGCTCCGAAACTGGGGCGGTGGTGGATGGGGAGGAGGGAGGGTGGCCCTACAGGGGACCTGGAGCTCTGGAAAGATGGTCTAGAAAGTGGAAGCTGAGGTTCAATGCAGGGAAATGCAAGGTACTCCACCTGGGGCAGAAACCCAGGCCAAGTGTACACCCTGGAAATGCTACAAGTCTCGATGGCTGGAGAGGGACCTGGGGGTGGTGGTGGATGTCAAGATGAACAACTCTGAGACTTGTAGAAGGCAGCAGCCAGGCCAACAGGATGCTGGGATGCATCACTA
Organism: Neoceratodus forsteri; assembly: GCA_016271365.2. Taxonomy (NCBI): domain Eukaryota; kingdom Metazoa; phylum Chordata; order Ceratodontiformes; family Ceratodontidae; genus Neoceratodus; species Neoceratodus forsteri. Next base: position 43,152,373 of record JADMNL010000027.1, read on the forward strand.
GGGGATCACCTCAGAAGGAGGAAGTGATACTCCTCTGTATAACTGCTTGGTGAGGCTGCACCTTGAGTACTGCGTGCAGTTTTGGAGGCCACACTTAAGCGGGACATTAACCTCCTGGAGAGGGTCCAGAGGAGGGCAACCAAAATGATTTGGGGCTTGGGGACAGAACCTATGAGGAGAGGCTCGAGAGCTAAATATGTACACATTGGAGAGAGAAGAGACCGGGGGACATGATAGAGGTCTTTAGGTATGAAGAGGTAAATAGGAGGAGGAACAGTTGGGGTGCTTGGAAGGAGGAAGGGCCACTAGAGGGCATGGGTGGAAGCTGGAGGGAAGATTCAGGGAGAAAGGAGGAGGTGCTACTTCACTGAGAGGGTGGTGGAGTCATGGAATGCACTGCCTAGGGGGCTGGTGGAGGCAGAGACAGTGGAGGGTTCAAGAGGGGGTGGGACAGGTACAGGGGAAGGGTTCTGGAAGCAAAATCCAATGCAGCAAGAATATCCGGAACTGGGAAGAGAGAAGCCAGAGAAGGCGAGGGGGACAGCAAGGTCAGCACCCAGGTTGGGGACTGACCAAACGAGCAGACACGAAAGACCATTAGGCCTATTCTGCTGGCATTTTAGTATGTTAGTATGCTCATGAACAGTGTCACTGTGATTTTCTTAATTTATCCCGTACATTCTCGCACACCGACTGCGCCATTGTGTGCTACATGGGTGGAAACACATTTTGGGTGAGACGTGAAAAATGACAGCTGTACTGCTCATAAGAAGGTGTGGTAAAATGGCAATGTTGAAAATCTGGAGTGAAAATATTGAAAATTTGGCGAACTTATGAGCTCATGTGAGAACTGTGCAACGACGCTGTAAACAGTCATTTTTGGAATTTTTGCGCAATTTCAACATGGGTTTTGGAACTTCTTCATGAATGATGTCACTGTCATGGCGTTATTCAGGCCCAAAGGGTGATTTCGCAGTCACTGTGCGAAATCACTCTTCGGCCCAAATAACGCCATGACAGTGACATCATTCATGAGAAGGGGTCCCAAAAACCCCATGTTGAAAATTTGGTGCAAAAATTCCACAAAATGCCTGAGATATGCAATAAAGTTGAAAACCTCCCATCTAGCCCATTATACAGCTTACCGGCATTTCCTCAGTTCACGGTCGGCTTTAAAGAGTGCAGACGTGTTCCCGGTCCACCGAAGATCGTCGCGCTGAGCTCCCGTAGGTATGGGGTGAGGGGAAGTGTGGAGGCGGGTGCGCAGTGGGTGGGTGCGGGGTTGTGGAGGGGCCAGGAGACTACGTGGACTGTTTTTTCCTTTACAGGTGTTATTTTACTTAACAATGACGACGTGGGGCGTTTGCCACGCTGGGGTGGGCCCCAGCGGGCACATGGATGGTGCGGGGTTCAGCCGACGGGGATTGGGCACCCGCCTGTGCCAGTGCGATTGCCACCGCTGGGGTGGGCTCCCAGCGTGGCACCCAGTACTCTGGGGTGAGGACAGTGGAGCCGATGGGGATTGGGCACCCCCAGTCGGCTATATATGTAGTTGCCACGCTGGGGTGGGCACCACCGTGGCATTTGGAAGACTTTGAGGCGGGGCGCAGCACAGCCGGCGGGATTGAGCACCCATGCGTGGAGCGGCGTGTGTGTGTGTGTGGGGGGGGAACTGCGCGCGGGCAGGCGATATCTTATCGCTGCTCACTCAGCGTAACTCCCCTTTGAACTGTATGCCACTGCATTTGGAGCTTGTCATAGACAGCTCCAGCATGCATTGGCTTACAGGGGCCGCGCCAGCCAACACACTGACTGAATTGGAGGAGGGGGTGACACACCTCTGAAAACTCTGATGATGGCACTATGTTTCTTGCACATGCGTGCAAGTAAACATAAAAATGCAATATAAACGAGACATATATATCAGCTTGTTACATCACTGTACCTTTCAATTTACTTCGCACTACTACATCCATATTGACAATACTTATGCATGTTTCATACAGGTAATGCTGATTCCACTATGATTAACACATTAGCAACATCACAATACTGCTTCAGGCAATAACTTCTTGCACATTAAACAATGTAAGAGGGGACCCTTCCCTATCAGCTAACTTGGGTCTGGATCGGGCAGGGGCACCAAGGTGAGAGGGAAAAATAAGTAACCTGGAATTGGCCATCAAGCTCAATTTGGGCAGTGAGCTTGGCGTGACATAAACCCCTTTGTGAACCACATTGAGAGGCAAATCCACTGGCCTCCCAGGGGAATCATAACTAAAGCGCAGTACTGGCTTGACAGATCAGCCAGTCTTTCTGGGGGAGAGCAGCCACAGTCTCTGTACTTTCAGCACTAACTTTGAAGATTTCATCACTTGTGAGGGGTACCTCTGCATGGATGGGAATGTCCAAAGTGAGAGCACTGTCAGCTCCTTGCTCTGTAGGCTCTGGTTCCACAACACTTTGCTCATTACTATCTTCTGACAAGGACCCAGCTGGCTCATTCTGAGAAGGTTTAGGCACAAGTAGGCTTTGTGGCACTGAAATGGGGCTGTCAGCACTCTCATACTGTTCTTCAAGTTCTGGTGTGTCACCAGGGAGACTGAGACCATTAGCCCCTTCTTCGGGCAATTCACACAGTTCCACAAAACAGAGAGAGTCCGCAACCTCAGATGTGATGCTTTGCAACTCACTTTCAGGGAGCATCGGCTCCAAGGATGAAGCTGGGGGGTTAGGCAGTCCAGAAGGCCCAGCTTCATCCCCACAATTAGTCATAGGGTTACCTCGAAACAGCTGACTCAATTCATAGGAGGGGTAATAGGCATTGTCACACTCACTATCGTTAGACGTGGACTGACAGTCACTAACATTCTGGGCCTGCTGCGGGGGAAACCTTAACTTTGTAACTACTGGGGTAGGTTGACTCTGTCTCTCTTTTGCAACAGCATGAGTCACTGGCCCAGGGGAGGCAATGTCTGCTGGCTCAGCTTCAGTAATTACTTGGCCGATAGCCAGCAAGTGGTTACGGTGCATGGTCTTGACAGCTTTGGAGTTATTCTCTGGGCACACCTTGTATACTGCTAGACCATCCAACTTTCCAACTACTACATGAGGAAGATGGTGCCACCTATCAGCAATTTTATGCTTGCCATGTAGTCCCAAATTGTGTACAACACACGGTCTCCGGGCCATAGCTCTTGAGCCTTTACATTGTTGTCATGCCTTTCTTTGTTGGCGAGATTTCTTTTAGCAGCCATTGTCTGGGCCAGTTGATATGCATGCTTCAATTGAGCTTTCAGTTTCTGTACATACTGCAGGTACTTTTCAGCTGAGACCCCCATCTAGAGAGACCCCAAAACAGATATTAACTGGCAGACGGGCCTCCCTCCCAAACATGAGGCAGTAGGTGGAGAACCCAGTAGCATCATTTTTGGTGCAACTGTACATGTGTGCCAAGGTGTTAATCTGCTGGCTCCACTTATGCTTATCTTTTGGGTGGAGGGTACCCAGCATGTCTAGAAGGGTGCGGTTAAAACGTTCTGGTTGAGGGTCCCCCTGCGGGTGATAAGGGGTGGTTCTTGACTTCCGCACCCCCCAGAGAGAGAACATTTCATTGATTAGCCTACTTTCAATGTCTCTGCCTTGGTCAGAGTGGATCAACTGGGGGCACCATAGTGGACAAATAATTTTTCCACTGGCACCTTGGCCACAGTAGAGGCTTTTTGATCTTTAGTTGGAAAAGCTTGGTTATACCATGTGAAATGATCCGTAACCACTAACACATTGCCAATATTCCATTGATCAGGTTCTAAACACAAAAAAATCTATGCAGACCAGTTCCATAGGGGCGCTGGTAGTGATATTGACAAGGGGGGCAGCCCTCTGAGACAGAGCTTTTCTTTGGAGACAATGACTACAGGTCTTTACATGGTGCTCAACATCAGCCCCCATCTTGGACCAGTAGAATCAAGATCATACCAGCTCGAGAGTTCTTTCAATACCGAGGTGCCCCATGTGATTGTGGAGGGACCTCAGTACCAAGTGTTTAAAGGCCCGGGGTAGGACCACTATGATCCACTGTCTCTCTGCATAACAACTGATTGAGTAACTTCAACCTGGGGCCTTCTTTAAACAATAGGGCAGTTTGCAAGTCAGGGGAATGCAACTTAGGCACATCTTTCCCCGCACGCAGGGCATGAAGTGCGGGTTGAATCATAGGATCTTGGGATTGAGCCCACTGAATACTGTCATTGTCAAGTTGAGGTAGTGCATTAATATCTAGAGCACAGAAATGGCAATAGGCAGCCGGTATGCAGGTATCAGAAGGGCCCAAGCAATCTAGTAGACAGTCCACTGTGTCCGCAGACATCGGTTCATCTCTGTCAAACTTTTGGCACAATGCTCAGATGTCAGGTTCAGACAACCTGACCCAATCACTCATAGAGACTGGCCTTCATGACAGGGTGTCAGCATCAATATGGTTCAGTCCCGGCCAGTATTCAACAGCATAATCATAGGTTGTGTGATAGGGTGGTGACCCTTCCCCAGTTGGAAAACTGCAGTGATGGTTAAAGCAGCTCAGCTTCAACAAAGTTTACCCCACGATGCCAAATTAGGGATATGTATAGCATGCAGTAGTCCCTGGAAGTAAAATAAAGTTGTAGTTACCTTTTCTTTCCTCTATGTAAGTCTGTTGTACTTTATATTTTGTTGTTTATCTTTGAGCCTTGCTAGCTGGCCACTATCAGGGTAGTCTTCAATCTAGTTCGTGTTCTGCAATCCCCCCCAAGAATGTGGCATGCTGGTATATAGAGATCACCAAAAGAAGCATTACATGAGGGCTCTGCTTTTAAATATGAGCAAAAGAAACTGCCCAAGGGGTGTAATCTGCCAGCTAATAAATGAATAAAGCTCTCCTTGCCGTAGAAACTCTGAGCATGGCAGTTTAGCTATTTAATGGGAGGATGACCCCCCCTCCCAATACAAGTGTAACAAAGTGCTGAGCAGTAAATCCAGGCAAATATACCTGTGCTAAATAGTTTGCTGTTTGCAGGTTGCTGCTGATTTTAGGAAACAGTTGAGACTATATTTCTGTGAAACAAAACATGATATAAGGAAGCATTTGGTAGCTTTAGAAAAAGAGATGTGTATAAACTATAAAAGTACATGCAGGATAACAGTTAAAGGTTGAGTTCATCTCTAGAAGAATCTATGCTTTTTAAAGGTAGTTTGTACCTGGAAGCTGGGAGGTCAGAAGCTCCTGGGTCTGTGTTTCTGCTGCTGCTACCTCAGCAGCTGCAGCCATTTTAGACAGATGTTCCCTTAGGGAAGGGCTGCCCCTTAGTATATTGGGAAGGCTTGGGTCTTGTCCTGCCAGGAAGTGATTAGTTTAGAGGGATGAACTTTCTGAAAAGAATATTTGTTTGTATGTTCTTGTGTTTATGCTTTTGTAAGGGGTTTAGCATTGTGTAACAATTGCTCCTATATATGTATCCTGTATATTTCTTTGAAAATAATGCAGTTGTGTGAATTATAATTAAATCTGGTATTCCTTTAATTGTCTAATAGAACATGACTGATAAATCATGTGACACCTGAGCTGTCTATAAGGGATGCTCTGCCTGCTTGACTACTAACAGGTGGAGGGGCCTAGGTCCACTGTCGGGTGCCTCCACCCAGAGGTCGGGGTTAAGACAGTCTGGTATGACTTGGTCACAGCCCTCTGGGACACTGCAACCCCCCTTTCTTCCCACTAGTGGCCCACACAAGTTAAGCACAGTACCTTCACAGTATGCACTTACCCCCAGCTTTGAACCAATCAGCTTGCTCTGGGGACCCCCTGAAACGTAAGATGCTGTTACACAATAATCACTGTACAGTAATTCACCATAAACACACAAGTTAGCCAGTATACCTTTGCAAAACAATCAATCTGATTTATTCAGGGGGAAATAACAAGGACTGGGGGAGATCAGGTTAATTAGCTTACCACTCTAATATATAAGTAGCTATCTAGGGAACTGTGCACAGGCCTACCCTATAAGTCACTGTCTCTGGGTACCCAGGCAATAAAGGCTAGTCCCTCGATGCAGCTGGTTGGGGCCCTGACACAGAAATGAGCATTTGATTCCTACGATGATTAGATGGAGCCAGCAGGCTCAGTTAGTGTAGGCAGTAAAGAAACCAGAAGATCTTGCCCTCACTAGGAGCATTTGACAGGGAGCTACCCTGATTTAGTACTCACGACTCCAGTAGAAAGAGCGCTCTCACACTACTCGCAGGATCAAGCCTGGAATTCAAACACTTCTCCACACATTCATATGAGAGGCAGAGGGGTACCATACCAGGCAGCTGCTGTATACCTCCCGATCGCTTTCACTGCACACACCAGGCCAAAACCACACAGCTTCACTTGTCCTGACAGACCGAGCGCGACTGAAGCAGATTCTCCAGCCCTCTACAGGGTGAGCCTGGTAGGTAGCTGCGCATTTGCACAGCCTCCTCTGACCGCTGCCTAGCAGATTTAGTCCGACACTTGCTGGCACTTTAAACTGCTGACTTCTGGCCTTCCACACGCGCTTTCCGCGCGAACGCTCAACGTCGCAATAGCCCAGAGCTCCTTCCTCGCTCACAGCCACAGTGTCTCTTCTCCTGGGCAGTTAGGGCAAGCCTCACAATTCGGGCGCCACCCGATCCCATAGGTGGGCAGCAGATGCCAGTCACTTAATACTGCCCCTATTGGAGCAAACAAGGCGCCATAATCCAGACTTCACTTCCCAGAATTACTAGCTGTGTCCCATTGGTCAGCCAGCTCCCTTAAGAGTCCTAATTCTGGTTGGCTGCTACTTACTCTATTTTAGGTACCTCTCCTTGTTCCTATTGGACCCCTCACACAGTCCAGGTCCATAATGGAGGGGGCCAAGCACCCAAAGTCCCAGCTACAATGGAAGCAGGTTAGACAAACTGTTATTTCACTAATACTCTAAACAATTATAACCAAGCAGTTACATCTATCAGGAGGGTTCCATTTGCGCTTACAGCGACTGCAAAAATTGGAGCGATCTCACCGCAACTCAGGCAGGATTCGGGCAGGGAAACACAGGCCCCCTTACACAGTCACTGGAGCCTGCAAGCAGGCAGCTCTTAAAGAGACAGTATGCAGAAGCTCTAAAAGCACTCGCTGCAGTGCCATTTAAAACAGCTTAAACGCCGAACACCATCCAGACTGGGAGCGCCAAGCAAACTCCTGGAAGACCTTTGGGAACCCCCCATTTGCAAGGGGGGGGTTACATACAGTTTTACTTTGGGCTGAGGAGCAGAGAGGAACCTCAGGGAGAAGCAGCCAAATGTCAGAGAGACATGCAGTGTTGAATTACTGAGATCCTGGTTACCCAAAGGTGAAGGTGAGGCAATCTTAAAGGGAAACAATGGAAAAGACTAAGCTTTTCACAGACACTGCAGAAACTCTCAATTAGTGCTTTCAGACAGTAACAACTTTAATGATTTAGAACAGCTACCCACAACCTTCACTTTCTGTTTCTGGCAGCAGCCATTTCATGAGCAGCAGTGAGCTTCCTGAGCTCACTGTATGCTAATATGCCTGTTTGACCTCAGCTATTGGTTGGCAGGACATATTAGCATAAAGTGAGCTCTGGAAGCTCTCTGCTACTCATGAAATGGTGGCTGCCAGCAACAGAAAGTGAAAGTTGAAGGCCACTGTTTAAATCACTAACAAATCAATTAGAGTTATTTGTTATAAAATGTTACCGTCTGAAAGCACTAATCAGGCATTTTTGTAGTGCCTAGGTAAAGCTGTACCCTTTCCACTGTTTCCCGTTAAGGTGGAGCTCAGGTTGAAAGTCCTGTAAAGCCTAAAAGTAAGGAGGAATCACTGTGGCCTGGGATTGGCCCTGGACCTCCAAAAGTCAGGTTTGGGCTACGTGGATGCTAGAAGCTGCTCACCTGGAATTTACGAAAGGGAGAGGACTCAGACTGGTGAGAAACTGCAGGGACCTGAGTGGGCAGATACTCAGACTGCAGAGGAACTTGCAGAAACCCAGGGGGTATTGGCAGGTTGACCATACCATGCGATGGATTCAGTTCCTGGTCTCCAGAGGGTGTTGTAAGGTCCAGCTTCAGTGTTCTAGTGAGAGATTTCCTAGCTAAACTCCCAGCCCATACTCTCTATTGTTTTTCTTATAGTAACCTGACAAAAGTTTACATCTGAAAATGCCATCTGTACAAACCTGGCAATAAAACAGCACCTCAGGGTGTTTTACACAATATTTTATGATTCCTGCTGTCTTCCTGAATTGAATCCCACAACAGGTTGATAAAGCAGAGAGTCACCAGTGCCCAGTGGCGTCCAACTTAGCTGAAGTCTGTACATAATTTAACGGGTTATTGTCAGTCTTCACCAGTATCTTTGCCCCATAGAGGTACTCATGAAACTGGTCAACAATGGCCCATTTTAGGGAAAGGAACTCCAGCTTGTGCACAGGATAGTTTCATTCTGACGGGGTCAAGCTCCTGCTGGCAAAAGTCACTGGTTTCCGACCACCTTCATGGTCTTGATACAGCACAGCTCCTAGGCCCTGCAGACTAGCATCTGTATGCAGCACATAGGGCTTGGTAGGGTCAGCATAGGCAAGGATGGGGGCATGGGTGAGCTGGTATATGACTTCATGGAAGGCTGCTTCCCATTCGGGTGTCCAGCGGGGCCCAAAGTGTTCACCTGTTCGGAAGTATACTTTTCCGGGTTCTTTGACAGCCCCTTTCTTATATTTATGCTTGGTAGGGGGGTAATCCTGGGTGAGATTCAGGAGTGGGCGAATCACCTTGGAATAGTCTTTCATGAACCTGCGGTAGTAGCCACAGAACCCCAGGAAATGTAGTTCTTTAGAGTTATGGTGCTGGGTCCAAGTAGTCAGTGACTCGACCTTACTGGAATCGGTCTCTATCCCTTCTGCAGATACTACGTGCCCCACATACTTCACAGAGGTTTGAAAAAACTGGCACTTGTCAATGGACAGCTTGAGGCTGAAGTCTTCCAATCGGTCTAGAACTTTAAACAGTCAGGTCTCATGCTTCTTTAATATGCGTCTGAACACAATGACATCTAGGTACACTAGGCATTCCAGCAAGTTCATATCTCCCACTGCACGTTCCATCAGTTAATGAAAGGTGGCCGGGACACCCTAAATCCCCTGTGGCATTCTCAAGAATTCATAGAACCCCAAAGGACAGATGAAGGCGGTTTTCTCACGGTCCTCTGTGGCCATCGGAATCTGGTAATATCCGCTGCAAAGATCCAATACTGAGAACCATTTGCTTCCATTCAAGCAATCCAGAGCATCTTGTATACAGGGCATGGTGTATTGATCTGGGACGGTCCGCCGGTTCAGGGTTTGATAATCAACACACATCCTCACCAACCCATTCTTCTTATGCACAACCACAATGGGAGAGGCATATGGACTCCTTGATTCCTGTATCACGCCAGCAGTGAGCATTTCCTGCAGGTGTCTCCTCACATCATTTATGTCCGCTGGGGCAAGGCGTCGGGATCTCTCTCGAAATGGCTGGTCATCATGCAGGTGTATATGATGCTCTGCACCCTGGACACACCCCACGTCCCATTCTTTCAGCAAAAACACTTGGTCTTTCTGGGCGAGTTTCTTGCTAATCCTAGCCTTCCATTCAGCTGGCAATGGGGAATCACCAAAGTCAAATATGTCCGGGGTCACTCTCTCCTTTTGGCCTGAGTACTTGTTATTGGGTAATACTGCAGTGTCTGCACAGTGTACTGTAGCTAGAGTGCACTCTCTGTTCACCCGGACCTCCCGATTGGACACATTTCGAATCTGGACCATCACTCGTCATGCACAGGCATGGGCACGGGCAGGCAAGATGCTGGGTTTAACCAATAATCCTTTTGACAACTTTCTATCACCTGGTGCATCCAACATTAATATTTTGTTTTTTATGTTTCTCTTTAGGTGGACTTCTCCATAGATTGTGCACTGGGCGTTGGGGGCCAATACCAAGGAGTCGGGTTCCTTTTCCTACTCTATCCCCACTGGCTCATCTGGGTCCTCTTCATTGGGTTTCTGTTGTAAGTCATATGCCCTTTTTACTAAGGCTGGAATTCTTAGGGCCCATCCAGTCAGTTGCCCTTGTTTCTCATGGCAGAGTTGTCCTAGTCTCCCAAGCATGTGAGCGTTTATTCCAATTAATGGAGGAACCTCATCATACAGTCCGGTGGGGGGACACACTAGGGCCAGTGTCTCTACTTACTCCTCTACACCAGTTACAGTTGCAGAAAAGGACAACCAGAAATGGACATATCCTAGGTAGGGATAAGACTTGTCGCTCAGCCCCCACACATGTAGGCCTTCCAGGGATTGTAATGGCATATCACATAAGTGTTTGTCATACCAGTCCTGAAATACAATAGTCACTTGCGACCCACTGTCAAGCACAGCCCAAGTAGGAATACCATTCACAGCCACAGTAGTCTACATTGAAGGGCCCACTATTTTGGACCAGTCTGGAGGGACAACAGCAGGGGCCTGGACAGATGATTTAGCCACAGAGGGGTTTGAGTTAGGATGGCCGAAGCCACTGTGGTCATTTCTTGCGCACTTATGACATGACTCATTTTCCAAAGCTCTCCTTGAAGCCAGTTCACCACTTTCTCCAAGTCCTTCTGAGACCGGCATTCTCTCTTCATATGGCCATCCTTGCCGCAATTGTGACAAATGACACGCTCTTGGGGCATCCTTGGGGAGAACATAGCAGGGGATGCTGGAGCATCAATGGGAGATTGTGATATGACTTCTGCTGGTAGTGCACAATGTCTCAAAAGTTCCTTTAGGGTGACAGTCAATTCCTTGAGCTGAGTCGAGAAGCCAGCCTTAGTAGAGGATGCCTGAAGGTGCACCCCACCCCCATAACAGTCGTGTCTTGACAGGGGCCAGGGTCTCTGTCAGCAGGGGATACCTCAGCGAATGCACCCGGTTGTACTTTTCTGACTTCCTTCAGCAACTCCTCCCCCCACCATTTAGCCTGTGGCAGGACACTCGTAGTGGTCTCCATTTTGGAAGGGCCTTCTGGTGCCATGATCACTTGGGCTGCACTCACCCCATAATTACAATCTCCCTCTTCACCTTCTACCTCCTGGAGTTTGTTTATCAAGTCACAGTAGTCAGGTGGGTTACCTCTCCTATCCTGGAGCCTTGACTGGATGATCTGCAGTTTAGAATGCTTGGCATGTTGCAGTATGTGCCCCAATCTCACATGGTTCAAATCATTGGTGGCTACCTCACCTTTCCGGTAAGCTTTCTGCAGGGCTCTTTCTAGGCGAGTAACATACACAGACAAACTTTCCCCCTTCCATTGTTTGGTACCTTGGAATTTCCACATCAAAGTCTCCCCTGACTCTGGACCAGCCCGGTGGTGCTGAGGGCTGAGGTGTTGGACGCCTTACCTCATACCACACTGGCAACCCGGATTCGGGAATGAGCACGGGCTGCTGGGGGTCGGCCGGAGAGGAGAAGGATAGAGCACCCAGCAGCTGCTCTCCTTCTCTGGGAGGGTTAGCTGCATGCTCCCACTGCAATACTGCCATCTGGGGGAGCCCGGTTGGAAGGTGCAGTAGATGGAGAAGCAGTAAGGGCATTGGGCAGATGTTGGCAGAGGGGCGGAGCAGGAGGCACGTCTCAGCGCGCCTCAGAGCTCATTGCCCCTCATTGCGCGCTGACATCTGGGGGGACAGAATACAGGAAAAACATCTTGGTCTCTTCCTAGGCAACAACACCTCTCTGGGGGATCTCCAAGCTTGTTGGACAGACTCCGCTGTACCAATTCTGCACACAGCATGTTGGTTTGTGGAGGTAAGCACGGGGGGGGCCTCCTCACCCCTACCTGGGGGGTACACTGGGGGTAATTAGGGTGGAACCAGGTGCTCTAGGGGCAGATCACGATGAGGGTGGAACCTGCAGAATGGGGATGTCTGAGAGAGTGGAAGAGAAGAGAAGAGGCAAGTAGGGAGCATAAATGCAAGGTTAAAAAAAATTAATAAAAAATAAGTCTCCCCTGACTCAATGCTCCCAAAATTGCCTTCAAGTACAAATAGGTACTTTTGAGCAGATGCATCAGAGTTCATGGACCTCAAAAATTTTATGACTTAAAGGGCGGGGCCCCTCAAATGTTCTATGATTCTTTTCTGCTTCTCAGCCTCTGCACACTGTCACTGGTTCCTCTAGCGTGACCCTGGGGACCTCCTGTAAAGCAAGGTTAAGCACAGCAAATAACAGTACAATACTCTTGGCACAAACTGGAACCACAGTCAGGTTAAATGCAAACAAAGTTAAATCTGATTTATTCAGGGGACTTGAACAAGGGAGGGGCATAATCAGGTTGATTTGCTTAAAAGCTATATTAATCAGACAGTTATGCATGCAGTTCAGAGTCCCTACACAGTCACACACTCTGGGTACCCAGGTAGGAAAACACTGGGTTAGCCAGGAACATTGCAGCTGGTTGGGGACCTGTGATGGAAGAAAGCAACATGCACAACACACACTATTTGTAATCTGGAGCCAGAGGACTCAGTTCGTGAAAGAAAAGGCAACAAGACAATCAGATGACAACACTTTTAGATTTAGCTGTTGTTGCAGGGAGCTACCCTGATGTTTACTCATGATACCCAATACTGAACACAGGCAGGATGAAATCAAGACTGCAGGCTGTTAAGCTGGAGTGCCTGGAGAAGCATGGCCCACACGAATCACTGAGGCGTCGTTCCTGTTCAAGGTGTTGAGCTGGGGGCTGATCCCCAGGCCGGTCTCTCGTCGATGACTTTCCCTGCGTAGCAGGTATTCTGGCTGGGCCAGTGTAGCAGGGCCCAGGCAAATGGAAATGGATACGGATTCAGTCCGTGGAGCTGGATACAGCCTCCAGCAAGCAAAACGCAGTTCAGGCACACAGTGGGGAACCAAATCACGACCCACTATAAGCACACAGCACATTCACATGTAAGAAAATTCCACAGTACCAGGCAAATGGCTCTCCGGTTGCAATTACAGAGTCCCTGCACAATCCGGGAGTTCAGAGGTAGCTGGAAGTCCTGACAAGCCGATCACATTCAGCAAATCTTCAGTCCTCTTCAGGTTAAACCTGGTCACAATTCAGTGGCTTAATTCACTCTCCAAGTTTGGATTCAGTCCGAAAAAAGCACAAGTTCCTCTCAGGAACGAGCAGGCATGGGCAAATGAGCCTTTCCACAGTTCTCCCACGTGGATCCACTATGGATTGCTGCTTGAACTATCTTGAGCTGTTACTTCTTCACTTCCCAACTCAGATCTAACGGCAAGCAGTATGGGACTTTCCCTAAGATCCAAAAGATTCGGTTGGCTGATCTGTCTGTCAGTCACAACAAGAGCTCCCCCTCCAGGTTATTTTAGACGCCAGAAGCCCAAAACTACAATTCCTACAAGTTTTGGCCCTACCAAGCCCCTGTAGGCAGGCTCCATTTTAGAGTCCCAAATGTACTGATTGGCCCATTCTGCAGTCCAAGATCAAGATGATGGAAACACACAGAACTGTCCATGCTGCAAAAAAGGCAGGTTAGAACAAACTGCAATATTATTACTACTCTAACAAATGATCAGCAAACAAGTACATCTTCTAACAGAGCTCCCTCTTAGATTAATTATGACTGCAATCCAGGCAGCTCTTAAAGAGACAGTACACAGAGGCTATACAGGTACTCTCTGGCAATCACATTTAAACTGCTAAAACACAGGACACCAGCCTGGCAGTGAGCATTTAGGCAAGCTCAAGGAAGACTTTTCTGGAACCCTCATTTGTAGGGGGTTACACTGTAATTTTGAAAACAATATAAACACGTGATCAATCATATATCATTGACTGCAAGAAAGGTATACAGTGTACAATATAACTTAGTAACACAGGCAGACATAGTCGATGAAATGACTAAGTGTAGATAACAGTAGGTATGCATGTCTAAACAGAATAGTAACAGAACAAAATAATTGTAATGAGTTGTATCTATGGTGAGAAAGGAGAACAGCCTGGAAGAAATGCTGTGTGGAACCCTGGAACGTGAGTGGGGGAAATAAACTAACAGTGTGTCAGAGCAGCATAGAAATAGTTAATCCTGCTGCTGTTTGTCCTCTTGACCGGACAGTGGTGGACCACATTCAGAGGCCTGACGTAAACCCTGAAGAAAGCTTAAGGTATGCTTCCTAGATGCAGTCATATTAGATAAGTGAGTCTGCATTTCCGAGAGATATTTTTTCCAAAGCTGCAAGTTGGCCTATTGCCAAAAGCCATTTGGATACAGATGAGACATTAGTGGAACACCACTGGCATAGGAGAAGCTGCTTGGCCACTATCCACTTGAGAATGGTGGAATGTTTCAGCGGGGGGGTGCTGGCTCTCCCAAGGAATAGCAGTGAAGCACCTAGTGTGACATCAGAAGCCAGGGAGGCTCTCCGCAGCTTGCGTTTTCTGTGGAACTGGATGCTGCCTAATCAGAGCTCGGAGACTCTTTCTGTAGGCAGCTTGCTTTTGCAACGCAACCCTCTGCCCTTGCCCCACCAATCAGGAGCTTGCTACACTCCAAGGACAGGGATCCAAGGGACTGTGTGCTGGGCAGCTTTTAAATCGGAGCTGTGTTCTTTGACAGTTCTGCTAGCTGGGGAAACAGCTGCAGTGTGACATCAGGAGCCAAGGAGGCTCTCTGCAGCTTGTGTTTTCTGTGGAACTGGGTGCTGCCTAATTGGAGCTCGGACGCTCTTCCTGCAGGCAGCTTGCTTTTGGGACTGAGCCCCTCTGCCCTCTCTCCACTAATCTGGAGCTTGCTATGCTCTGAGGGCAGGGTTCCAAGGGACTGTGTGTGCTGAGCAGCATTTAAATCAGAGCCACGTTCTTAGACAGTTCTGCTAGCTGGTGAAATGGCTGCAGGAACCAAAGAGGCTCTCTCATCTTGTTTTCTGTGGAACTGGGTGCTGCCTAATCAGAACTTGGAGGCTCTTTCTGCAGGCAGCTTGCTTTTGGGACTGATCCCCTCTACCCTCTCTACCAATTTGGAGCTTGCTATGCTCCAAGGGCAGGGCTTCAAGGGACTGTGTGTGCTGGGTGACTTTTTCATTGGTCCCTACACTCTAATTGGGATCATCTATGGTTCGGGGGAGGGTCTATTGGGGTGGATTAAAGGAGGCACATTTAACATGTCCCACACATTCATGTCCCATCAAGTGAGTGGAACAGCAAAGGAGTGGAAGAGGTACAAGGTTGGCATGTTAGGCTTTCGCAGGCATCAGCAGAGGAAGCGGGGAAGTGGAGGACCCTGTTGGCAGCTAGGGTAAGTGCTTGTTGTCTGTAGTTGTTGCACTCACTGATGGGATATAGGTAAGGGAAGGTCACAAATTAATTAATATTGTAAAAGGTTACAGTGTGAAATATGTAAATGTTATAATAAACTGATGTAGTGGAAGTCAGACCAACGTTGAACTAGTCCTCACTGAGTGGTCCTGATAAGTATTGTTGTAGCTCACACTACAAGGGAGTAAGAAGAGTTAGGGTCACACAAAAATTAGGAAATAGGTAAAAAACCCTATCTAGGGTAGGAGGAAAAAAAAAGGTTTTAAGTAAGCAAAAACACAAACAGGCAGGGCAGTAGTAGGTATGCTGGGAGTGATGCAGTGCAGTGGTTGTGGGGCGGTAGTTTTCATGGAGACTTTCTGGAGACTGTGGTGCTGCCCCATCTGCAGGCACCTTTCTGGACTGAGGAAGGAGGCTGCTAAACTCCAGGCCGAGCTGGCTGGGATTCGGGGGCCTTCTCCCTCACCCAGGGACCACCATGTCCACCACCACTGCCTCAAAGGGTGCCCAGCAGGAGAAGTGTCTGGACTATAGTGGGCTTGGGAAGGGTGAGGGTGGTGGGTCAGAGGCACATCCTCCATATGATACCACTACATAATTCAAATGCCACTCTGGTAGAGCAGGACTTTCCCATGGAGGTACCCATAGTAGTGACCAGGGAGGATGTAGGATTCTTCCCTGGTGAAGTCCCCAGGGAGTCTTTCAGAGAACCCAAGAGAAGGAGGAAGCAGCTCCTGGTGAGAGACTGTACTGTAAGGGGGATCAATTTAGGGGCACAAAGGAAGGGGGGAGTGAGGTTAAATGCCTACCCACCACCACGGCTCAGAGGGATGGGAAGCGAATCATGATAATTGCCATGGCAGCAGGACAGGAGGGAGAGCTGGATGTCATTGTCCACTTGGGGACTAATGACCTGGCTAGGGATGAGGTTAAGATAGTACAGGAGGAGTTCAGGTAGTTGGAGAGGAGTCTTAGGCAGGCAGCACACTCAGTGACCTTTTCTGAGGTGCAGCCTGTCTACGACAGGGGGGGATGATAGAGTAATCCACACCAGGAGCTTCAAGTTACAGCTGAAGGAATGGTGCAGAGAGATGGGGTTTGGCTACAATGAGGACTATTTATTTATTTATTTAGTTTTTGTTGACCGGGTAAGTGCACTAGACAAATCCTGCCTATTTTCAGGCATGACCCGGGGGAGGGTGGATGCAGATGAATGCCAACTGACCTTGAACCAGATTAAGCTGTTGGTGGTATTTATAGTGACTAGGGACCCACCTGGGAGGATTAGGGCCTGCATTCATCTGGGAGGGGAAGCTCAGTCCTCAGTGAGCAGTTTAAATGTTACACCAGCGAGCATTTAAACTTGCAGAGGGGTGGGGGGAGGAAGGAAGTAGGGAGACATAAAGTCCACCCCCCCCCGCAAAGTGAAGTAGTCAGTAGGGAATACCCCAAGGGACGGGAAATTCCATAGGATACCTAATAACAAGAAATACAAAATGGTAGAAATGAAGAGAGATGGGAATGAGGGCAAACAGGGTAAGGAGAGAAGGCAAAAGGGAATTGGGGGGAGTTGACAAGCAGGGTGGTAGCAGAATCTGGAAGGCTATGTGTACAAATGCTCGAAGTCTGGGAAATAAAATCCTGGACCTAATTGCCATTATGACAGAAGCTGACCTGGACGTTGTTGCCATTACCGAGTCATGGTGCAATGACATCCATGACTGGGACATGGCCATACCAGGCTATACTCTGTTCAGGAAGGAAAGCGTGGGTAAGAATGGGAGAGGAGTGTTTGTTTTATGTGAGGGATAGCATAAAAGCAACAGAGATACAGGGAACACAGGAAGAGGCAGAGGTACTATGGAACACCCTAGGGGCAGGGAAGGGAGCCGCTGTTCACACAGGTGTGATCTATAGACCACCAGCACGGGGGTTGGAGATGGATAAGGTTCTGATGGAAGACATCCAAAAGATGGTAAATAAGGGTGAGGTGCTGCTGGTGGAGGACTTCAACCTGCTGGATGTAGATTGAAGCATCCTAGCTGCAGTTTCAGGTAGGAGCAGAGACATCCCAGACTCTCTACAGGGGCATTCCTCAAGCAACTTGTGGGGAAGTGCACTCAGAGAAAACAATTTTGGACCTTGTTCTCACTAATGGTAACAGTATTGTGGAAGTCACAGTGGGTGGCCACCTGAGGACCAGTGATCACTTTATGGTGTGGTTCGATATAAGATCTGGGACAGAAGTGACTCACATAAAAGCAAAGGTCTTGGGTTTCAGAAGGGCTGATTTTACAAAGATGATGGAATGCCTCAGGGATGTCCTGGCGAGGGGGGGGCAACTTAGGTGGAGTGGAGGAACAGTCGGTGAAACTAAAAGCGAGGATAGTGAAGGCAACAAAACTCTGCATAAACCAAGTAAGCAAAAGCAAGAAGAAAAAGAGACCACTATGGTTCTCCAAAGAGGTAACTATGAAGGTAAAGGCAGAAAATTAGCACACAGAAGGTATAAGGAGACACAGAGTGAGGAGGATTGGAAGGAGTATCAAGAGAAGCAGAAGGAGGCAGGGAAAGCAGTCAGAAGCATAAACGTGCAAACGGAGGAGAAAATAGACTAGGCAGTAAGGGAAAGGGGAAATTGTTTAATCAGGAAAGGCACACTAAGCCAGAACAACTTTCCAGGTGCAACCTGGGAGTCAAGGAATTTAAAGAGCCTCTGACACCGTTAGAAAAACGTGGAAGAAATGTAAGATTTAGATAGTTCAGTTTATATTTCATGTATTTTCTATAATTATTTACCTTTTTTCCTTATTACTGAAGACAGATGAATGAAAGAGGCTTACTGTCCCTTAGACCTTATCTGCTCTTTCTATCCTACATATGACATCATAATCCAGGTTGCACCTGGAAACAAGCTTCTGGTCATGGCGCATTTTCCGGTTGCCAACTTTTAAATAAAGAAATAAAATAAATAATCCCCCATTTATGGCATCATAATTATCCCCACAGCAACAGACAGTAATGTCATAAACAGAACTCTGATGTCATATGTAGGCAAGCAGCCAGAACAGATAGGGCAGTGACCTGTTTACATGCAAATGTCCTCAGTAATGAAGAAGAATGAGAAATACAGAAACAATACTAAAATATAAGGTCACTTGTGCTGAACATTACATTTTCTCAAAGTTGTCACAACGGTGTCAGGGGCTCTTTAAAGAGCTGTTGATGCCTCAAAGAAAACATTGAAAAACATAATATTTAGATATAATTCAGCTCACATTACATATATATCCTATAGATTTATCCTCCCCATTATTTATTACTGAGGAAATTTGCATGGATACATGATCTTTTACCCCTTCAACTTTATCTGCCTCTATAACTTATTCCCTACTGCATGTCATAATCCTCTGTTGTGACATCACAATCAGTTGTCATGGGTGTAACTGTGATGTCACAAGCAGTGCATTATGACCTTGGAGGGAGAGCAACAGGAATAGATGACCACTTCAGAAGCAAAGATCATGTTTTCATAAAATTGACCTCAGTAATAAATAATGGGAATGAGAAATACAGAACTAATGTGAAATACAAGCTGAACTCTACATATGATGTTTTGTTAAAGTTCTCCTAATCATATCAGCTGCTCTTTAAGTGACTTGCTCAGGGTCACACAGTATGCAAGTAGGGACTGATGGGATTCAAACCCAGGTCTCCAAGTTTACTGCTCAGTGCCCTTAACTACTACACTACACTGCCTCCTTTATAAAGAATGGGGACAAGACATTTTTATGTTTGCTTGCATGCATGTGCAAGAAACATAGTGCCACCTTACGAGTTTTTGTAGGTGTGCCACCCCTCTTCCAATGCGTTGATCCTTTTTGCAGGCGCAGCCACACCACACCAATGAACGTCCGAGCTGTCTATGACAGCAGTTCAGGTGCAGTGGGCTACAGTTGAAAGAAAATGACCACTACAATCAGTGGTGGTAACGTGTAGGCAATCTGCATACTGCCGTCAACCCTGGCCGCCTTTCAGATACAGAACAGCAGCACAACTCCTCACTGTCCCATCCCCCTCGTCCATTACCGTGCATGAGTGAGAAATGTATCCTGTTTTTCCAGCTGTTTCTCTGTGTAGCTAGGAGTTCCTTCCCCACCCCCACCACACTTAGCAAGTCGGGAAAGGTAGTGTGCCAGCAGTGTTTTGTTGCCTGATAGATGAATGGCAAATATTCAGAGTAGCTTGTTTTGTTTTACCGCTGACATTGAGCGAGGTCTAGCAAGCATACACACCAAGTCATGCACAGCGTAAACTTTTGTCCCTCAACTTTTTGACCCCTTCAGCTATAATGCTGCACTCACAAGCCCCTCAAAGACCATATTCACCTTCAACGCCTTCAGAAAGTAATGCTGTACAGTTTGTCTATTGCCCTTGAGATTTAAAGAAAAATACATTTTCTGATTCCGAAAGTCAAACTACAGCTATTTTAGCATCTCTGATCCCTATGGATATGGTGCTTATCTTCCAGTTGTAGAAGGAAAAAGAAAGTTAAGCCCACAACTGAAGCCATCTGATTTTGAGTGTTGCCAGTTTTTGTTTTTCCTTCCTGCTTCCATGGATGTCAAATGGGTGAGTTTTAATGAAATAATTAACTAGTAAGGTTTTTACGAGTAGCTCATGAAAGCTTTGGTTGTCTAAATTTTTTTTGCTCCGAGGCAAAGTGGGCTGTAAAAGCAAGAAAGCCCCAGGAATGGTGTGGTGGCCAACGGCATCACCATGGAGCTAGCCCTGACACGCATGATGCTCGCCAGCTCCTGGGAGCTGCCACGGGGCCACCATGATGCATCGGAGGATGTGGCCACAGCAATCTGGGCTACCACTAGCCCAGCACAGGTGAGCAGTGGGTTTAACAGCAGCAGAGCAGGGGGACTCATGTGCAGCGAGGAGCAGAATGGGAGTGACCTAGGCTTGGCCGGAGAAGTGCTGATTGGGCTGGTGCTGACCCTGATCACGGCGGGGATGGTGATGGGGAACTCGCTGGCCATCATTTCTGTAAACATAGTGAAAAAGCTGTGCCAGCCCTCCAACTACCTGCTCATGTCGCTGGTCATGGCCGACCTGTCGGTGGCGCTCGCCGTCATACCCTTTGTGATCATGGCTGACCTGGCAGGTGGCAAGTGGCTTTTTGGGCAGGTCTTCTGCACCCTTTTCATTACCATGGATGTGATGTGCTGCACGGCCTCCATCATGACCCTCTGTGTCATCAGCATGGACAGGAGATTATGCGTTGCTACCCGTAGACAGGTGTGTTTGGTCATCAGTGGTAACAGGTGAGTGTGTTTTTGTCATCAGTAGTATCAGGTGGGTGCATTTGTGTCATCGGTGTGGATAATCGAGTGTCTTTCTTAGCACTGTACTGTAGGAAGGTGTCTCCAAGTGGACAGGTGAGCATGTTTGTGTCATCAGTGTGGACAGGTGTGGGTATTATCAGTGTACTGTAGCTAGTTTATTAGATGTGTCCCAGATTTTGGTCATTTGTCCCTGATGTATGCAATCACTGATTTGTAAGACAGGAGGTTGAGGGCAGCTGCAACGTAGGATGGTGGCTACACACTCAAGCAGCCTTGATAGACGATAAGGCCTGTTTCTGCTGGCAGATTCATCTATATGTATGGTGGGGAAACTCGATGCTGGGATGCTTATTGGAGCAGCTGGCTGTACCGGGGGGGTTCTGTGTTGGATACAGGGGCTGCTGGTGGGGACTGCTGAATCATACTGGCACTGGCATGGACAGAATGCCTGAAATAATTCAATGTTTTCCCTAATGACTCTACTCATTGCACCTTGGGGCCCCATGCACATTTCTTTCCACCAGGCTAACTAAATGGTCCCAAAGGGGTTCCCCAGGCACCTTATCATGCATTGCTGGGGTTCCTCATAAGCCTTTTTTCTGTAATGCCCTGCCCAGTGTTCTTGGGGTCCCTGGCAAGACTTTTTTCTGTAGGGCCCCTGCCCCAGGACACTGCCACTTGGGGGCACTACATACTTGTACAAAGTTTATTTTTGAGTTAGCATCTTAAAATAGTATGAATATCTTGTTTTTGTAACTTTTTATTCAAAAATAAAATGCACAATATGATGGATAACACAACCATAGTTGCATGTCCGTAATATAATACTGTGTAAATCTTTGACAAATGAGAAATTGGCAATATATGGATACATTCCTTCTGGTTCGTATAAAGGCAATTAAAATTGCCCCTTCCATCGTATTCATCAACTTATAACCGTACTATACAAAATAAAATGGTATGAATTCTGCTTGAAAGTTTAAATTTACAACTCATTATTTCTATGTGGCCGCACTTTTTTCCATGTTGGATGGATGAGGGACAGAGCAATTTTGAGGGAGTAAAAGGAGGTATTTCTTTGTAATCAGGGACAGTTGAGAGGTATGATTCAGGGCTCTCATTATAAATAATGTACAACTGTAGAAAGGACAGGGTTGGGGCCTCATAAGCTTGTATTAAAAACTTCATTCTAATAAAAAAAAAGATACTATCTCAAAAATTACACGCTGGAACTTTGCTTTACCTGACATGGTACCACAGACCTGCAACACAGAATGCAGGATAATAAGGATTCACATGCTGGATGCTGGCACAGTGGTAGTGTTACTGCTCGCAGCACCAGTGATCCCGGTTTGGGAATAAGCTGGGGTTGTTGGGGGGGAGGGGCAGCCAAAGGGTGAAGGATCATGCGTCCCAGAGGACACTCTCCCTGGTTCACCAGCGGCCGGCCGGATAGAGAAGGATAGAGCATCCTAGAGGACACCCTCCCTGGGTCATCGAGTGCCAGCCAGAAGGAGAAGGATTGATCGTCCCAGAGGACCCTGTCCCTGGTTCACCAGAGGCTGGCCGGATAGAGAAGGATCGAGCATCCCAGAGGACACTCTCCCTGGGTCATTGAGGGCCGGCTGGAAGGAGAAGGAGAAGGATTGATCGTCCCAGAGGACACTCTTCCTGGTTCACCAGAGGCCGGCTGGATAGAGAAGGATAGAGCATCCCAGAGGATACTCTCTCTGGTCCATCGAGAGCCACCCTGAAGGAGAAGGATTGATCGTCCCAGAGGACACTCACCCTGGGTCACCAGAAGCCGGCCAGATAGAGAAGGATGGAGCATCCCAGAGGATACTCTTCCTGGATCATCAGGGGGCCACCAGATGGAGGAGGAGGAGGAGGATTGTGTCCTCTAGGATATGCTCCCTGGGTTGCTGGGGGCCAGCCAGATGGAGAAGGATTGAACATCCAAGAAGACACTCCTTAGGTCATCGGGGCCAGAGGGAGAAGGATCAGATGTCCCAGATGACTCTCTCCCTGGGTAGTTGGGGCTGGCCAGAGGGAGAAGGATTGAATGTCCCAGAGAACACTTTCCCTGGGTCATTGTTTGGGGGCCGGCCGTAGGGAGAAGGATTGAGCATCCCAGAAGACCCTCTCCCTGGGTCGTTGGGGGGGGGAGGGCGGTCGGCCAGAGGTAGAAGGATTGAGGGCAATGGCAGGCCACTCCAAATAGAAAAAATATGCTTTAAAAGATTACTGGTTTGGGCTTTTGCTGCAGGGGAGGTTATGGCAGTAGGTACTAGTTCAGCGGCAATGTTGGGGATGTGCTGGTGACTGATGCAGGGCTGCTACCATGGGGTGCTGGCTGTTGGGCTATCTGTACTGCAGGGGGGTAGGGATTTACTGTTGATCATGCTGCAGGGTAGTTTTGAAGTGGGCTGAGTGCCCCAAATAAGCATATTTTCCCAAACACTGTTCAATTAGGCACCTATTCTAACCAAGTGGGCCCTGGTGGGGTTCACAAACATCCTATTGTGCCTTGCATCCATGGATAGTGAGGTGCGAGGGGTCTCAGCTGCAGGGAGAGTGGCTTGTGGGAGGTTGGCGGCTGGTCAGTGGACAAGAAGGATGATTGGGTAGTCTGCTGCAGGGAGTGTGGCCATCTGTGTGGGTGTAGATTCATCGGTTATGTAGTGGTCCAGGGAAAGTGCTCAGCATGGGTATCACTTTTATTATCACAATTTGACCTTTTCTTCTCCACAACCCCCCTGTAGGATTTCCTTTTTACTGGGTAATGGGGTGGTGCAAACTGCTGTATGGGAAGGGGGGTGCCCCTTTCATTTTCACGTGGGCAGACAAACCCCTAGGGTGCAGGCGTATGCGTGGGAGGGGTTGCACACCACTGCATGGGGAGTGGAGTGAGCCATTGCATGGGGAGTGGTGAAGGGCTCTGTGTAGTGAGGGGACACCCCCAAATCCCCCACCATCCATGGCCCCCACCTTCTTAGCCATAACTCATCCTCTCAATCACTGACACACCCATCCTTCACAGCCATCTTTTTATCTGCCTCCTCCCCCGACATCACTCCTTACATGGTCATCTTACATCACCACTTAGACCCATGAAACACACCTGCCATATACAGATTCAGACGCTGTCCCACCATGGGTCCTGACACCACCTCCTTCCCTCCACAGCTCCAGAAACTAGTTCCCTCACTTCATGGCCCCTGACACTAGCTACTTCTCCTTCCATAGCCCCAGATACTAACCCTGCCTCCTTCTATGGGCCCCTGACACAAGCCCACTTCCTTCCACAATCTGCTAACACTAGCCCCACCCTCTGAACCAGGACAGTACTCCCCTCCCTTCACAGCACCCTGACAGTACCCTCAGCCATACAGCCCATGACAGTACCCTCCATACCCCTGACACTACTCCTCTCACTGCACAACCCCAACACTACCCTTTTCCTCCACAATCCACACACACACACACTCGCTCTCTCCCTCCACAGTCTCCTCCAACATTGTAGGGAACTCCACAGTCCTCACCAACACCACTCGTTCCTTCCAGGACCTCCCTCAGCATGCTGCCCTAAAAATGCTCACCCCATTCCAGCCCCACCCCACCCTGCAGCCACTGACAGGTATCGAGGTGTGCCTTGGGGTCTTCGGCCCTAACATTCACCCCATTCTCCTATACTGTACCCATCTCAGCTTATTTTCTTATGGAATGGGGTGAGTATAAAGACCAAGACCTCAAGAGCACACTGTGACTTCTTCAGTGTTTTCTGAGATGAGAAAATGGAGATAATGTATGAATGTTATGGCCGATGACCCAAAGGCACACCCCCTACGCCTGTCAGTCTCTACAGGGTGGGGGTTGCCGTTACTTCAATAATTAATAATATATCTATAAATACATAATTGTACCTTTCCATAGAGGTATTAATAAACATGATACCTTAACTTCTATGTCCATGAAGGTTGTAAATACCGCAATAATGTTATGTAATGCATGTAGGTTCTTATGTGAACAATTGGAATGTATATATTGCACCTACCATGTTGCTGTAAGTTTGCTTGTATCCTTTTGCTCATTTTGTATACTGCACCTTAATATATGTATGTATAACTGTCCTTAACAACGGCAGATCCACCTTGTAAATGAGCTTGCTCAACGGTGATCGCCTGGATAAATAAAGATTTGATTTGATTTGATGAATACTTCACCGCTATTTCTATTATGCATCTCTATAACTCCTGCACTACCAATGCCAGTACCAGTAACAGCAAGCAAATATTCGGCATTGACAAATGCTTGTTCAGGTGTGTAAGCGAAAGGAGAAAGACCTGGGTAGGGATTATAAGGCTAAGGAGATAAAGGGGGTAGGAGTATGTGGAAGGGCACCAGGAAAAGGCAAACATTTTGAACAAATACTTTTATTTAGTGTTCACAGAGGAAGGGGAAGATGAGGGTCCACAGATAAATGTCAGGGGCATTGATGGTAGGGTAGTGGATACTAGTTCATTTACAGGAGGAGAGTCCTGAAGGAACTCACAAATCTTAAAGTGGACAAGGCAATGGGACCAGATGGAATACATCCAAGGATATTGAGGGAGCTCAGAGAGGTGCTGGCTACACCTCTGACAATCCTGTTCAACCACTCACTGGAAATGGGGGTGTTCCCAGAGGACTGGAGGAGGGCAGACATAGTCCCACTTCACAAAGATGGCAGCAAAGAGGAGACTGGAAATTACAGGCCAGTCAGCCTGACCTTGGTGGTGGGGAAATTAGTGGAATCACTACTGAAGGAAAGAATTGTGGAATATCTTGAAGCCAGTGGCTTACAAGATCCAAAACAGCATGGATTCTCAAGGAGCAGGTCATGTCAAATAAAGCTGATAGATTTCTTTGACTGGGTGACCAGGGAAGTAGATCAGGGTGAAGCAGTGGATGTAGCCTACCTAGATTTCAGAAAGACCTTCGACACTGTTCCTCATAGGAGACGGTAAATAAGCTGAACAGCCGAGGGGTGGATCCAAAACTGGTAAACTGGGTAAGAATTTGGTTGTGGGACAGGAGACAGAGGGTAGTGGCAAATGGATTTCACTCGAAGGAAGGGACGGTGACCAGCAGGGTGCCACAAGGCTCAGTAATGGTACCAGACCTCTTTAATGTCTATAAGTGACATTGCAGAGGGACTAGAAGGGAAAGTATGCCTTTTTGCAGATAACAATAAGATCTGTGATAGAGTAGACATTCTGGGGGGGGTGAAAAAAATGAGGAGGGATCTAGAAAATCCTGAGGAGTGGTCAAGAATGTGGCAACTGAATTGTAATGCGAAAAAGTGCAAAATTATGCACTGGGGATGCAGAAACAAAGAGGTGGAGAATAACATGGTGGGGGAGTGGTACTGGCGACCACCAATCAGGAAAGAGACCTGGGGGTAATCATATTCGATGACCTAAAGGTGGCCAAACAGTGTTACAAGACAGTAGGGAGAGCCAGTGGGATGCTAGGGTGCACAGGGAAGGGTTATCACCAGCAGAAAGAGGGAGGTGGTGATACTGCTGTACAAATCACTGGTGAAACCTCACCTAGAGTATTGTGTCCAGTTCTGGAGACTACATCTCAGGAAGGACATAGACAGAGTAGGGGCAGTCCAGAGAAGAGCAACTATAATTGTGATGGATCTGCATCAAAAGCCCTATGAGGAGAGACTAAATGACCTCAATATGTACACCCTGGATGAAAGGAGACAGAGTGGGGATATGATAGAGATTTAAGCAATAAGGAAAGACAGGGTGTGGGTTATTGGGGTATTTACCCACACCTTGTGTGGTATGTCCAGGTGCAGCCGAGTGACTAGCTACACAAGAAGTGGGTAAATCCCCCAATAACCCACACCCTGGAATGCCTTATTGCGATTATACAATGGACCCATGTGTAAAATAAATGTAAATTGTGTTTAAGTATGTTTTTTATAAATGCCATTTCTCAGCCGTGGGTTATTTAAGCAATATACTATGACAGGGAGTGGGTATATTGGTGGATTTACCACGCCTGGTGTGGTTCTGTCACATGGCGCAGCCGAGTGACTTAACCACACCAGAAGTGGTAAATCCACCCATATACCCACTCCCTGTCATGGTATATTGCTATTATACAATGTTCAACTTGTTTTTTTGTTTTTATAGTGACATAAAAGTTTTACAATGGGTATACTGGAGGATTTACCACAGTCATGTGATGTGTTTTGACCAATGAGGTTACAGGATTTTCATACCCCATTGTATAATGCAGGATATACCATGGTCAGGTGATGTGTTTTAACCAATGAGGTTACAGGATTTTCATATGCCATTGTATAATTTCAAATACCTCACAGGTATTAATAAGGTTCAAGAACAAAGCCTTTTTTTGAGTAAAAGATGTTCAAGAACAAGGGTCTTGCTATGAAACTGGAGGGGGTGTAGACTCAGGGGAAATGTAAGGAAATACTTCTTCACAGAAAGAGTGGTGGATACCTGGAACAGCCTCACAGCAGAGGTGGTAGGGGCAAAAACTGTAGGCAAGGCAAATTTTATTTTTCCAGGCACCCAATCCCAGAGGCTGTGAGGGCCCTACAATTAAAATACACAAAAGACAGTTAAAAGTACAGTAATTAAAATGCAAAACATCAACAGATAAACATAGTTAAAAGCAGACCACCCAAAAGCAGGAGGCCTGACCTAGCAGCAAATTCCTGAAGGGGCCATTCTATCACAGTATCTAAAGGATGATATCTAAAAGACAGTGTCTGGGAATGCCTGGCTGAATAACAAGGTCTTGGTAGTATTCAAGAAGGCACAGACAGGCATAAGAGAACCTTAGTGGCAGGAAAAGGGGGGAGGGTAAAGCAGGAGATCAAGCAGGGTCTGCAGTGTTACAGTAGATAGGGAAAATGGGCAGACTAGGTGGGCCAAGTGGTCCTTATCTGCTGACAGATTCTATGTTTCTGTGTAGTGGTATGCTGTCACCCAAGACTGTATGGCAAGCTTGATTGACCCCTTCCCAGTACATGGCAATAAGGGGGCATTCCCAAAGCACATGAGATAGGTAGGCACCTGTAAGAAAGCACCTCCAACATTTGTCATCTGGCATTATGCCCAGCTTGTGAAGCACTGCAGGGGTACGGTACCACCGAAGGACCTTATTTTGTATTAGGTGGCTCCTGCCATCCTGACAAGCTGCATTAGTTCTGTGTAGGTATGCGGACCAATCTGTCTCAGTGCTTTGAATGCCTAATTCCTTTTTCCATGCCATTATAGCTGAAGTAGATTGATGGGGGAGGGTGTCAAAGAGCAGTCTGTAGATAAGGCTGGCCCTGCCTCTGTGTAGATGGTTCACCACAGTGACCACGGATGATACCTTGCAGCTAAAGAGGTGAGTCATGATCAGCTGAGGAACAGCATCACAGGATCTGGGCATTGGTGAAGGCTAGATGGTAGCCTAGGAACCAGGGCAGTCCCCATCCTACCCTTGAGCAATGATTATGGAGTTTGGTCTTGTGGCTGCGCTCAGGGTGAAGACTATGTGCTGGCAAAAACAGACATCCAAGAGTGAAAGCCTGCACTCCAAACATCAGTTCTCAGCAAATCTTTACTGTGTTCTCTTAACTTGTAGACCATAAAGGAAATTTACAACGAATAAATGATTTAGGTTCCCAAATCTGGAATACCAGCCCCAGCGCTTCAAGGTGCAATACCTCTTTGTCAGGAGGCGTGGCTAACCATTCAAATCATGATGTTTTTTTCCCCCTCACACAGGTGTTGTTAAATACTAAAACAAAATTACATGTTGCTCTCCAATTAGATTGGATATCCACATGCAATTTTGTTGTAGCATTTATTTAATACATGAAATGAGGGACACTGCCCACATGATTTTCAATTGTGCACTTTCTCATAAGAAGATGACATGAACTAAGACTGGTATTAACAACACGTGTGAGGGGGGATAAAAACATCCACTCTGCTTACCCATCTGTAAAATATACTTTAGTTAAGCATCTCTGAAGCTTCAGAACTGCCTAGATCTATACCTTTTTGCTTGCTCTTACCAACTGGGTGCCTTTTCCGCACTGTTATTGGTATTTTTCGCCACAATAGAGATGGATATTCAGCAGGCCCCACTTTGTCACACACCTACGACATCTCCGGAGAAGGCAGCAAAGAAGAACAAGTCTCGCACTGCAGGAACTGCTAACCAACCTAATCCCTAACTTTCAACGATCCCCTTGACTGAGGATCGGTTTCTCCAAAGGCTCATGCCTTTTTCCTTTTTGCATTTGACCGGTTCCCACGGCTTTTGGAGGAAGCCTCGTACCCCCTCCTACTCCATCTGCCTGGGCTATTCAAGGCTACCCCTACCCTGGCTTCATTATGCTCGGGGGCTGGGGGCGTATATATGATTTTTCTCCCCATTTTCTCCCCTTAACCCCCAAGGATGTAGGCGCGAAAGATGTGTCCAGGCAGAGGACGTGCTGATGCACGCCATTGCCAAGCACCCAGAGCATCCTCCCCTCCCTGGCTCTAGAGAGCCACCATTGCCCCTGTAAGTCTGTGCTTCCACTGGCCCCCAGAAATGTCGGGTGCATGAGGCACCCCCGGTAACCCACCCCTGGAGGAGGAGAGCATCTGTTGGGATGCTCAATCCTCTGGCCCCCCCACGCCGGCCCCTGACAACCCTGAGTCCATTCCCAAACCCAGGTCATCGGTGTAGCATGAGGTGTGGCGGCCAATGCTGCAACCCTCAGAGCCACCGGGATGGCCCAGAGCTCATGTCTTTTAAGGAGACCTTGGCCGACATTTCTGTGGAGCTTAAGTCCCTCCGAGCTGACATGGGGGGGCTTAGGCTGCAGAATCGGAGACATCAAGGCCCATACTACATCCCTGGAAAGTTTGCAAAATCATACTGACCCTGAGATTGTAAAGCTCAGATAACAAATTAACAAACTGCAGCTTAAGACAGAGGACTTAGAGGGCCGCAGTCTATGAAATAATGTTCTGATTTTTGGACTGCCTGAAGGTGAGGAAGGGCCCTCCATGATTCTCTTCCTTCAGAAGTTATTGTCTAAATTAGTGGGCCATCTCTCCATAACCTGACTTACCAACTCGAAAGAGCTCACCGTTCACTGCTCCCTCGACCCCCAGATTCTGTACTTCCTAGGCCCATCATAGTCCGCTTCCTGAGCTATCTCGAGAAGCAGCACGTCCTGTCAAAATCTAAAGATCTACAAGTGATTTTCTGGGAGGGGAAGCAGCTCCGTATCACCCCAGATTTTCCCTTTGAAATCTGACAAAAGAAGGCCGTATTTCACCCGCTCATCAGCAAACTCATTGTGACAGGAATTAAACTCAAAATGTCTTATCCTACTTGGCTCCAACCTCTAGTAGCGGGCTCCTGGTTATCCTTCAGTTCCCCAGCCCAGGCTTCTAAAGATCTAGCCACTCGCATCCCTGACCTATTTAAAGACCCGTGAAAGCTCTGACAGAACTCTAGAAGTTTCGATTGTCTAAATTGGTGGAATCATACCTTATTTGTTTTCTTCTCTTCTCTGGCATGATCTGTGAAGGTTCTTCTGGTGGTGGTTGAACAAAGGCTAACCCTTATGGATGCCAATCTCTTTTACTTGGCCTGGATACCTAGACCTGACTTTGGACATTGGGACCAATTTTGTTATATAGCAGGCCCACCCCACTGAACACTCTAGCCCTGGCTCTAAAGGAACATTGGAATTAGGTGTCTGTTTACTAGGGGGCGATCTCAGCAGGGACTTGGTCTAGATTTGTTTTGCTCCTACTCGACCCACCTGGACTTTATCATTAATGGCTGTAGCGGGGGCAGTGGGTTCTGTCTAATTTTCGATAATGTAAACCTCATTAATTTAGGCTGGCTGATTTAATAATGGTTAGTCATCCGTACCTTCTACTTTTGTCTGGCTCCACTGGTGCCCACCCATGGGCGTTTGGTTGTATACCCTATTTTATCTATGTTTCAGCTATTCTCTCTCCCCTTGATTAATGCACTCAGTAGTCTCGTTTAGTTTTCTGCATCTTGATGCCTCCTCTAACCTTCAGCTCTGATATTTTTTCCTCTATGTTTATACATCTTTTTTTTGTTTTATTCCTGCTCTTCGACTATCTTTCAAGCTCCTGATACTTTCGCTGGATATCTCACCAGCAGGAACACCAGACAAAGCATGCACCTGAGATTACATCAACAATCATAAATTTCAGGTAGGCCTGCTGATCTCAGTGCAGGTTAAACTGTTAATCATATCCAATGGTCTAGGGTATGCTCTAGGGGTTACTGGGTGGATGGATGGATGGGTTGGGAAGGGGGGGCTCTGGGAGGGTATACTACTGTGGGCTGTCTTTCCTCTCATCCTGGGTAATAGGGGGGATGGCCCTATACCTTATTCTGCTTATCCGATTTCCAGTCATATATAACAGCTCTGACAACTGCACAAGGCAGTGGCATGGTGAGTCCTTTTTCCCACTTCGGTGTGATACTCACTCTCCTTACACTCCCACTCCACCTGCCCTAGCGGGGTTTATCTTAGTTTTGTCTAGCTTGGGGAATAGGTTTACTAGGGCCTTGGAGATTTGGTCCTCCTTATTTTTCTTTGTTACAAATGTATCTGGGTTCTGGTACCTGTGGGGACCTATGTACATAGTTATAGTGAAGGAGCCGGGGGGCAGGGGATTGTTATGGGGAACTGGGATTAGCGGTGGGGTGGGATTTGGGGAAGGACAAATTACACCATTGTATGCTTACTTTCTAGTGCCTCCCCTGATGAATGGGTGTTGAGAGGGTTCCTTGCTGCAGTTTACTCAGCTGTGAGTACTACAGTTACAAATGTTTGTTGTGGAAGGGTGGTCTCCTCACTGACCCCCTCACTGCAGTGATTTAGAGGGGACTGTTACTCCCAGTTTTATACGTCTTCTAGTATTGCAATGTTTTCATGTTGGTTTTGTCTATCAGACAATTGTTTCGCCTGAAGGACGGGTGGTAGGGAAACCTGGAGGGTGGGACGGAGTGTGTACCCATGTGATCAGTTACAATATTAATCCTTTTTTTGTGATGATCATGGCTAGCAACATAATTAAGTTCGCAACTTGGAATGTTAGGGTAATCGTAGATCAACTCAAAAGGTACCAGGTCTTAAAACATATCTCTTTACTCCATGCTCATTTAGCATTTCTTCAAGAAACGCACCTTCTCTCCCATGAGGCGATCAAGCTCCGTAGGCAGGGCATTGGCCAAGTGTTCGCCTCTGGGGACTCGTCCTCAAGTAAAGGAGTAGCTTTTTTAGTAAATCATAATATTTATTTTCAGGTCAACCAAGTTATTTCCGATCCACGGGGAAGATATGTATTCATTAAGGGCCTGCTTGGCCGCTGAGAATTGGTTTTGGGTAGTGTTTATGGGCCAGTGGGAGGTGACCCAGAGTTCCTCATGGATTTAGCTGACAAATTGATCCCGTATCTCTCCTTCCCCTTGATCGTGGGTGGAGACTAGGAGCTCCTCCCACTCAAGATCTCAACCATTCCAACTATCCCCTTAAACCTCTCTCATCAGCACAGCAAGCCCTATGGGAGTTTATGGAGTCACTGGGTCTTTGCGATCCCAGGCGGGTTCTCAACCCTCTGTCCCATACTTACTCCTTCTATTCAATGGTGCATCACACCTCTTCCAGACTCGACTGTGTCCTCATCAGCCTTTCTCTATTTCCCAGCCTATGCAGTGCAGGCCTAGAACCCATCGTGCTCTCCGACCATGCAGTGGCTTGGTTATTGCTTACCCCTAATACTGACCTACAGCGTGATACTTCATGGAGACTTAATACTCAGCTTCTTAAGGATGACCATGTTGTTTCCAGAAAATCAAATCTCCTTCAGTCTTTCATCACCTCTAATCGGAACACTGTAATGAGGCGGGATCATGAATGGTGTGCCTTAAAAATACTTTTTGCGGGGTGAATTTATCTGTCTGGCCTCCACTCAGAAACATCATAGAGAAGCTGAAGCCTTATCGATACTTGTCCAAATACATGCCCTGGAGCAACCTCCCTCTTCCACTTCTACCCCAGATCCTCTACAGGCCATATTGTCCTTTTGGGATAAGTATTCTAACCTCCTGCAAGAAAAAGCTGAATATTCCATTCTAAAGACCCAATCCAAATATATCGAACAGGGAGAAAAGGCAGGGCAACTGCTTGCTCTCTGTCTACGGAAGTTGGAAGCCTCAAAGGTTATCCCTTCTATCTCCACCCCAGAGGGATCCATAAAAATGCTTCCCAGGGAGATTGTATCGGTTTTTGAAAATTTTTACTCCACTCTATATGGTCGGCACCCAGCCCCACTGATCACCGAAGAAATGTCATCCTACCTAGTCTCCACTCCATTACCCCGTCTTGTGGACCACCATCGAGCCTTCCTTTCTACCCCTATTTCCCTGACAGAGGTGGAAACTGCCATTAGCAGTCTAACCCTAGATAAAGCTCCTGGACCAGACGGGTTTCCTTCGAACTTTTACAAACTTTTCCTTAAGGTCTTGTCCCCTTCCTTACGTCATTCTTACCAGTTCATGGTTTCAGCTGAATCTCTTGACCTTTCTCTTTTGGAAGCCACCATTGTTCTCTTCCTTAAACCAGATAAACCTCCTTCTAATCCTGTGAGCTACTGACCTATTTCCTTATCACACTGTGACATTAAAATATTAGCCAAAATCCTAGCTACTAAAATCAGGAAGGTGTGGTCGGGGTTACTCAGTCCAGAACAGGTTGATTTTGTTCCTGGGAGATCTTCTGCTGATCACCTCCATAAGATTTGTCACTTGTTTCAAGTAGCCCGTGTTTCCCCTTTACCGATGACCCTAATCTCTCTCTCGATGCCGAAAAGGCTTTTGATAGAGTTGACTGGTCTTTCCTATGGTTTACTTTACAGAAGATGGACTTCCCCTCCTCATTTCTACAATGGCTTAAAGTGATCTATTCCTCTCCTTCTGCAAAAAATTACTGCAATGGTGTCTTCTCCTCCTCATTCCCCCTGCATTCTGGCACACACCAGGGCTGCCCCCTTTTCCCCCTTTCTTTTTAATCTATATCTTGAACCACTCATTCGATGTCTTAAATCTTCTCCTAACATACGAGGCATCCCCATCAATAACTTGACACCATCTCTCTCTCGGTGTATGCTGACGGCATCTTACTGCACCTCTCCGACCCAGTTTCTTCTCTTACTGGAGGCTTTGAAGGTGATTGACCAATTTGGTTGTTACTCTAACTACAAACTAAATCTTAATAAAACCAAAATGTATCCCCTTAACCAGCCGGTTTGTAGTCAGGAATTCACTTCTTTTGGTTTGCACTGGTCTCCCCGATCCATCAAATATCTTGGGATTTTTCTAACTACAGATCCTTCTCTAATGTTGAAACTGAATTCAGAGGATCTACTGGGGGTGATGTAACATGATTTATCATGATGGAAGGACCTCTCAGTCTCGCTATGGGGTAGAATTAACATTATTAAAATGAATATTCTTCCTAGACTTTTCTATCCCCTGAACATGCTCAATATCTTGCTTCCTCTTTCTTTTTTCAACCGTATTCACTCTCTTATTACCTCTTTTATTTGGTTAGATAAATCTCCCAGATGATCCTACTTTAAACTCGGGCTCCCTAAAGAATCCGGTGGACTCCATCTACCTAACTTCTTACTCTATTACTGGGCCAGCCATCTTCATAAGAGTGGTAAATGGCTTTCCTTACCACAAGCCATATCTAAAGCTGATTATACTCCTATCTGGCTACAGAAAGAATCCGTCTGATCTCTGCTCATAATATTTCTCCTGCTGCAATTCTTTTCTCTCCTTGGAAATCTCTCCTAGATCCTTTGGCCTCTTCTCCAATCAGTGTTTCCATCAAATCTTCTCACAAATTTGTGCCTCTCTGAAGGTGTCTCCCTCTAAAGACACCGCACAACCTATCCTTTCTAACTTAAACATTAAGATTGGGAATAGACCATTAATTCCAGGATGGCGCCCTACGCTCCAGGGAACTACAGTGCCGGACTTCTACTCCCAGACTTCTCTTACCTCTCCAGAGTTACTAGAGAAATTCCAATTGGGCCCAATGAGCATTTTCAAATTTTACCAATTGCAGCATCTGATATTGCAACAATTTCAATTTGGCCCTGCCCCAAAACCTTCTGAACTCAGTGACCTCCTTACCCAGATTCAAGATTTAGCATTCAAACCCCATGGCACCTCTGGTTGATACTTGTAGTTGCTCACTACTTCCCATCCCTCCTCTCCGACTGGTTCCAAGGTGTAGGAATCTTTGATGCCAGATTTCATCTTTAACTGGCCACGCCTTTAGAAAGATCTTTATACCTATTTAACTCAAGACAGATTAAGACTCACCCAATACCATATCCTTAATAATATGTTCTATACTCTTGTTAGACTGGCTAGGATGGGTTGCCTCCCCTCTCCCACCTGCACCAGATTTGGCAAAGCGGATGGTACCTTGTTGCATATTTTTGGGTCCTGTGAGAAAGTATCTTCCCTGAGGGTACAAATTGAGGAACAGATCGACCCTCTCCTGTGATTGGCAGGTCTCTTTTCCCCTGAAGTGTGTATTGTTGGTGATTACTCCCAGATCCCGGTCAAGGAAAGGAGATACACATGGCTCTCATTTCTTTAGCGGTCAAAAAACTGGTCCTTAGACACTGGCTGGACCAATCGCACATTTCATATTGCGAATGGCTGCATGAGCTCTCCTTCTCTCTCCGGACTGAGCAACTGATTGCCAGTCTCTGTCATCGCCTGCCCCTTTTCAATAAGAAATGGGGTGAACTTCATGCCCTTTACTTGACTTGATTCCCTCTGAGCTTTTTCTGGTTTCCCACACAGATTCCTGTAATAATGGGTTTCTTATTACATGTACTAGTTCTTGGATAATTATGTTGGTGGATACACACACTCCGTTGGGGTGGGGGTGGGAGGTAGAAGGGTGGGGGGTACTTGTACTCCTTGTTCAATATTTCTCTACTAATGTTCTGTGCTTTGTTATTTGTGTTTCTTTTTTCTAAAATAATAAAGTCGATTAAATTTAAAAAAAAAACCACTCCATTTTGATGTGGTTTATTGTTATGCCAGAGAGCTCCGTGAAGTCATGGAGGAGTCTTAGGAGAGGCTCCAAGTGGCTTGACTGTTCTGCTGGAGGATCAGGTCATCTGCATATAACAGTGCCTGCTACTCTTCACCTCTGCTATTGATGCCCATGAGGGCAGGGTGCTAGTAACAAAAACTAAATAAATAAATAAAATAAATATTGTGATGGCTTGGGGCTTGATGGCTAACATGAACAGCAGGGGCAAGAGGGAGCAGCCTTGTCTCCTCTCCTTCTATAGAGGGAATGATGAAGAACGCAGACCATTCATGAGCACACAGGCCAACAGGGTGGTGTATAGCAGTTGGGTCCATCTCAAGAAACTGACTCCAATTCCCATGTGTTCCAACATCTGCCATAGATACTCCCACTCAACTAAGCTGAAAGCTTTTTCAAAGTTGGCTGCTATGGCCACCATTAGAGTGGGAGTTTTCTTGGCTGAATATATAAGATTGAGGAGAGTGCACAGGTAGTCTGAGGTTTGTCTTCCCTTGATGAATCCTGCCTGGGCTGGGTGAATGAGCACCTTAGGAGCCATTTCCAGTCTTGAGGCCAGGATCTTAGCCAGAACTTTGGCATCCGCATTTATGAGGGATATAGGCTGTAGCTGCCTGGAAGAGAGCTGTCCTTCCCCTTTTTGGGTAGAACCATTATGACAGTCTCCATCACAGAGGTTGGGGGGGGTGGTAGTTTTAAGACTGGAAGGCTTCTTGGTAGGCTTTTAAAAGGGGTGGTGTAAGCTCTTTACAAAGCAGTCAATCATAATCGATAAGAAAGCCATCCTCGCCAGGTGCTTTTCCTTTGCTCAGGGTCTTTATGGTGTGCTGCACTTCTTGAGAGGTGATGGGAGCATACAGGGCTTATATTTCAGTGGATGGAACCAAAGGGATAGGGAGGTTACTAAGAAAGCTGCAAATTCTTTCTGCAGCAGGCTTGTTAGTCTAGGAATACCAGCTATAACAGCATGACGTGGTTGAAGGTGGTAGTGTGTGAGTGCACCTTACCCTTATCGTCCCTGAGTCTGGCTATATGTTTTTCTCCATTTCAGCCACTGCCAGGTCTGGTTCTAGAAAGCGGAGCTCTGATTCATATTCTTTTCTTCTGTGTGCAGTATACAGTAGCTGATTATTTCACCTCTCAAGGCAGCTTTATATGCTTCCCAATCCGATGTCTGCAGTTTCCCGTTTCAGATGAGGTGCATAAAAGCCTCAGCCTCCTCCTTAGCCTACGTTATCAATTTAGGATCCCGGAGCAGTAGTGGGTTCAATCTCCAGTTAAGCAGTTTGGGGGAGGACAGCCCCACATCACTGCAAGAGATACTGGTGCATGGTCTGATATAATGATAGGGAGGATTTGGGTGGACAGGATGTCATGCGTCATCTCTGGGAGGTGAACCACATATCAGTGCAGCTGTAGGAGCCGTGCACAGCTGAGAGGAATATAAAGTCTCTGTCCTTCAGGTTTTAGAGCCATCAGGTGTTTGATAGCCCCTCTTCCCGCTACCTAGCTTCCCCCACCCTCCCTATGCTTATAGTTCCTCTACCTAGGGGTCCTCTCCTTTTCTGCCCACCTCTGCTCTTCCTTTCACCTTGCTGTTGCAGTGAGCCCACTCTTGTTGTGTCTGATCCTGGCACTACTCTCACGCTATCCTCAGCAACCTACCTATATGCCCCTTATCTTTCCAAAGTATTTTATCTCCTTGGTCAACCTGTATGCCAACACCTGTAAATGGTTTTACTTACCCTTAGGCCTTTTTGTATCAGTTTCTCCAACTGTATGCTGATACCTGAACACTACTGTTTTGATACCTGTACTTGTACCTCCCCAGGTAATGTGCCCATTATCCAAGTGGTTGTTTGATCTTAATGCTATTCATTGTATTAGTAACTCTGTTATATTATTATGTAACTATCTTGTGTGCATTGTTCATCTTATGTAAATATCCTGTGTACGCTGTATTGTATTCTTCTGTGCCACCTGGTGGCCTGGGTCATGCCTGAAAATGGTCCTCTGGATCCGTGCACTTACTTGGTAATCAAAGTCATAAAATAAATAAATAAATATTCTTTAAGAAGCTCCCTCAGGGCCATTCTGGTCCTGGCATGGGGTTCTGGCTGACATGTGCTACAGTTAAGGTAGGTCTCCATTACTAAGTTGAAATCTCCTCCCATATGTATGGGGATAGATGGTATGACAAACTGGGAAAGAGCCTGCTTGACCTCATGGAAAAATTGGGGGTCATCTACATTGGGTCCGTAGATATTTATCATGATTAGAGGACCTTGAGGAGTGGTCACTGCCATCATGAGCCATTGACAATCTTTGTCTGAAACCATACAATCAATAGACCAGTGAAAATGTTTGTGTATGAGTACAGAGACCCCTGGCTCTTAACATGGGTGGTGCTGTGTGCTTCCACCCCTACCCATTCTCCCTGCAGTTTCCCTGCTTCATTACTGTTTAGGTGGGTCTCCTGAAGAAAAACAATTTAGGCTTGTAGATGCTGGAAATGGGTTAGGACTTTCTTATGTTCCACTGGGGAGTTGAGGCCCCTCATGTTCCAGAAGAAAGTGTGAATATCACCCATAGTTACTTATCAAGCATAGCAAGACATTTGAATATGTGAAGAAACTTGGGCCCCATACAAGACCAAATGCAACTACTTTTAATTTGTAAAAGCACAGAAACATCACTGGTGATGCAACAATGAGCAGAGCCTTCCTTGAGTACATTATCTGACAGCAAATGGGAAGGCATTTCAGATAGCCCTACAGAGGCAAACATAATGGCAGTGAACCAATACCCCCCACTT
This sequence comes from Neoceratodus forsteri, assembly GCA_016271365.2. Taxonomy (NCBI): domain Eukaryota; kingdom Metazoa; phylum Chordata; order Ceratodontiformes; family Ceratodontidae; genus Neoceratodus; species Neoceratodus forsteri. Next base: position 43,191,164 of record JADMNL010000027.1, read on the forward strand.
ACACCCTCCCATACCTTCAACAGAGATATATCCCGGTTCCCGTCTCAAAGCCAGAAACACTCTCGCCATACTGTGCACAAACTAACCAAAGAAGCCTAAGTGCCAACTGCTACAAGCGGGTATGGGGTCTAAGAAAAGACTACCATACTCAGGACCTAATGTGAAAGTGCTCCAGTACACATACCTCTCAATGTTTTGTTTCCAAAATGAGGGATATGAACATTTTTGGATACTCAATATGAGGGATATTGAGGGACACAGACCGTCATAATGAGGGACACATCCTTCAATGTGGAGATGCAAGCTCAGAACACTGTGGAAATCACTGTGTTTACTTGTACAATGTTTATTTTAGATTTAACATCTTAGACTATTATGAATTTCTGCTTTAAAATCTGAATTTACAATACATTCTCTGTGTGGGCAGCACCTTTTCCATGAGGGACGAGTGAGGGACAAAGCAATTTTGAGGGGTAAAATGAGGGAAATCCCTTGTAATCAGAGACAGTTGAGAGGTATGCTAGTCTGTCTTTGTTGCTGACTGAGCTGAGGTATATATTAGTAGATAGTCATGGTGCTCTATGCCAGCTGATTGGTTAAGTACCACAGAATGCTAGCTACTGTGGCCTTCATAGTGTAGTGCTGCTGTACCATACATTGACTCAGTGTGGTTTACTGGGGTCAGATGTGATGGACATGGGTTTTGGGTGTGATTGGACAGGGGAGGATTTGTCTGTGTCTGAAATATGAAGTGGCGAAGGGGAACAAACTACACCAGTAAGTGGATAAAAGTCAGTGTCAGTGGCTCAGCAGGTAGCACACTCACCTCTGAGGCCAGGAGATCAGAAGGCTCTGGGTTCTATCCTCAGACCAGACACTTGGATTAAAATCCCAATACCGACACTGTAGTGCAACATAAGGGGGGTGTTGCACTCTTGAAGTGCCATCTTTCAGATGAGACATTAAACTGAGGTCCCATCTGCCTGTTCTGGTGGTAGTTCAGGTGGATGTTTAAGATCCCATGGCACTTCTCAAAAAGAGATGGGGAATTTTTTATTCATGACTTAAAAGAACATATAAGCAAATCAGTATTTTGTCATACAAAAACATAAAAAGGAGAAAACATAAATGCAAAAGAGTATTACTTCATACTGTAAACTCGAAACATAAATAAATTTACTGTCAACCTACCCCCCTCCCTATGAAAAGAGTAGGGGAATATTTTTATTCATAACTTAAAAGAACATACAAACAAAACAATATTGCATCATACAAAATCATAAAGGGAGAAACCTGAAACATAAGAGTATTACGTCATACTATACACCAGAAACGTAACTGAAAATGCCATAAACAGACCTCCTCCCCCTCCCTACGAAAGAAAATAGAAAAACATAGTGACAAAGCAGGATATTTCCACTTGAGACGTTAAACCGAGGTCCCATCTGCCTGGACTGGTGGTAGTTCAGGTGGATGTTAAAGATCCCATGGCACTTATCGAAAAGAGTAGGGGAAGACTTTATTAAGGAAATCATACAGAACAAATCAAAATAATCAACAGCATCAAAAAGTACAGTCAGAGCACAGAAAAAGCAGATCAAAAGTAAATAAAAAAAATAAGTTAAACAAAAGCTGATAGTACCGTTACGTAATTGGAAAGTCATTATCAGTAATCCAGGGCAAGTTCTTCCAGAGTGCCATCAAATGGATCTTTGTGAGAGTTTTTGTTTCAGAGAAATAGACAGTTTGTATGGATTTAAAAATATTACCATACAGTTAATGCTGTTGTAGAGAAAACAGACACCTAGAATGCCAAATAAACCATTTGATAACAGAAAAAATAACTGATGGCGTACTTTTATCCCAGATATCCCAATTACTGGGATAACTACCATATAGAAGGGCTGGATATGTAAGTTGTAAAAAAAAAAAAGGTAAATTAGACCTGTCATAAAGGAATTTCCAAAAATCAAAAATATAAGAATAAGTAAAATATAAATGCAGCAAAGTCTCAGGTTGGGTAATGCATCCCGGTCTGGAACAAATACGTTCTTCCACCCTTTTATGCTTCTGATTTGCTTTAACATTTAATTTCTCATGACAATTAAGCCAATGGTGATCTTTATATTTTTGTGGGATACGGGACTCATTTAAGAAAAGAAATAAGGCTTCACAATGCAGTACAGGACATTTGGGAAAAACCTCCAATGTACCAAAATGAGTCTCCAAAACAATAGCATATAACTGCTTTTTCGAGAGGGAGCTCACCTGCCTACTCGTGATCCCCCAGGCTTTTAATTTAACAAAAACGTCCCTTAAATACTGAGGAGACTGAGCACCTTTGTTAACTCGAGGCATAATACTTAAGTCCCATGCTGCAAACCAAGGTGATATGGAGTTAACAAAAAAAATCACACCCATATTTATCTTGGGAAAGAAATAATGGTCTTAAATTAGCATATAAAAATTGACAGAAAAAAACAGGATGGGTTTATCATTTGTTGCCCACCCTTGGTACGTGATAAATACAAAACATTTCTCTTGATGGGATTTAAGCGACTGCCCCAGAAAGACTGAAAAAATAAACTATAAATTTTAACTTCCCGTATCTTGGGAAGAGGAAAAACAGAACTAAGAAATAAAAATAGAGGCACCAAATAAGTGCGTATCAAGTAAACTCTTTTACCATAACTCATTTTTGTCCTGTTCCATTTCTGAACCATACAGGATCCAAGAAGTAATTTTTTTATCCCAGTTATCAACATCCATTTGGGGTGACCTGAACTCAATACCTAATATTTTCAAAGGGCCAAACGTGCAAGGGAGACCAGCTATGTGATCCTGAGGGGCTAACTGACCCCCCAGAGGCTTCCCCATACATTTCAATAAGTTCAGGCTGGTACCAGAGATTGCACCATAAGTGGCACAAAGAGACAACACCATTGCAGCAGAGGGATCATTCCCAACTAAAAGAACTATATCGTCTGCGTAAGCCAAGGCCTTATAAGGAACTACAAAGGTTGACAATGTGATTGGGTCAATACCAGAAGAGGAATTGAGAAGTCGCAATAACGGATCTATACTAAAGATATACGAAAGAGGACTAATCAGACATCCTTGCCTAACCCCAGTTTTCATAGGGACATGAGGGCCCAAAAAACCATCGATACAAGGACAGACAGTTGCAGTATGATAAAGGGTTTGGAGCCAAGTTAAAAAAGTAGAGGGGATGCCATAGTGGTGCAAAACCTGCCATAAAAAAACATGTGCCACCTTATCAAAAGCTTGCCTCTGATCTAGAGAAAGTACATATCCAGCCAATAGGGAAACTGCATCATGAGAGAATATGTCCCTTAATAAAAGCAGTTGGTCAGTGATCGAAGTCCCTGGCACAGTACAAGACAGAGCAGGAGAAATCAAGAATTTTGCTACTGTTAACAATCGTGCATTCAATAATTTGGAAAGGATTTTAAAAATCAGTATTCAAAAGGCTAATAGGCCGCCAGTTTGATAAATCTAATTTATCACCTTTGTCCTTAAAAAGAAAAATAAGAACACCTGTAGACATGTCAAAAGGTACAGATTGGGTCTGTAAAATAGTATTATAAACCGAAGTTAATTCATCTAGCAGTTCCCCTTTTAAAAAATGATAAAGATCAGTAATAAGGCCATCTAGACCAGGGGCTTTACCTTTGGACAAGGATTGAATAGCAGTAGCAACTTCCTGTGTGGCAAAAGGAGCTATCAGACCAGAAAGTTGGGCTGGAGGAGTACACGGAACCATAACAGTATTAAAAAAAGAAAAAAAATCCGTATGACGTACATGGGTCACAGAAAATAAAGCAGCAGCATATTCAGATGCTATACGTAAAATACTACCCTGATCCTCATGAACCACACCCTGTTGGTCATAAAGGGCAGGGATTAATTTAGCCTGTACCTGTGCCCGACGGCATAGTGGGGGACAAGTATGAAAAAAAGGACCTCTTATTTCATGCTGTTGTCAGGACTCTATGTAGTTAGACTGAGTCAAATGATATTGTTCCATTTTCTCTTGAAAATTAGCGATCTGGGCCAAAAAATCATGCCTGGTGAGTTGTGTAAGGGAATACAAGTGTTGGAGCTGTTTTCTGTCTTGTAAGTATGAAAAATATGAACCCTTCTGAAAACACCTACTGCAGGAAATTAGAAGGGAACGGAGATCCGATTTAGTTTCCAACCACCAGATGACAGGGTCATCATACAGAGGATATAACAATTTCCTACAAGCCAAAAAAGTAGAGATAAGTTGAAGAAGATCCGTTCTCTGCAAAAGTATAGAATTTAATTTCCAATATCCTGGGCCCTTAGGTGAGACAGCGGCACCTAGAGTAATCAACACCAGACGATGGTCCAAGTAAGGAGCTGGTTCAACGGAGACAGCTTGAAGTGACAAAGGAAGAGAAAGAAAAAATCAATCCGGGTAGATAAAGAACCTCTAAAAAATGTACGTTCCCATACACCTGTATGGGACAAAACAGCATCTTTGAGATGGGCGTCACTCACCACTTTTTTCAGAGTGGTCATATCACCAAATATTTTTTCCGTTTTGGTGTCTGAACTTCTATCCCCTTTACTTAAACCACAATTAAAATCCCCACCCCAAATTACATAATGAGCTATATGCAGAAAGGGACTGATTTGTTGAAAAAGAAGTGTGCAATCAGCTTTAGTCTGTGGAGCATATGTGTTAATGAGTCTAAAGAAAACAGTGTTTAAAATGAAATCTAAGAGCAATACCCTTCCCGGGACTAGGTCCAATACCCAAACTACTGTAGGTGTAATATGATGGAAAAGGATACCGATGCCTGAACAACGGTCAGGGCCTATGGACCAGTATGAGATCCCAGAAACCCACTCTTTAGTGGCCTGAGAAAGTTCAAAAGTCAAGTGAAGCCTAGTGTCTTATAAAAGAAAGATATCAGAAGAAAAAGATCTTAAAAAAGAAAACATTACAGTCTGTCTTGTTATTTTTAATACTATTGACATTGGTTGTCAAGATGAGGAATGGAGGGGAAAAAGGCATGAAAAGAAAAATAAAAATAAAATAAATCAACGTTTTTTTTTTCCGAGATTTACCCTTACGATGTGAGGGTTGGAAAAAAGTACCACCATCATCAGTCAGGATGGAATCGGCAGTGTCCCTAGGCAGAACAGAATCCACTGAAGAACAAACTGAATCCGTGTCTGAATGATCCGCATTCCAAAGTACCGAAAATCTATTAGAAACATCATGAAGCAAAGTTTTGGACATTTTAGGGGTAGGCAAAGGACCAGCAGACCATTTCCGAGTCGAGAGTCTCTGGGCAGGAGGGTCCTCAAGCTTGGGGGGGGCATAGAGGCAGGAAGAAGTTCAGAGTCCCTAACAGACGCTAAGTCAGAAGAAAAATCAGGGGGATTAGCAGGAAGGACTGTCAAAGGAGAGGAGGAAGAAGGGTCTTGAACAGCAGCCACAGGGTCTACCACACTAACCTCTGGGGGGGGGGATCAGGAAGCGAGGTAACAGACAATGTAGTAGTAGGTACCTCCATTTCTAGTTTTGAACTTGCTGCATTAGTAACTTTCCGTTGGGCTAGTGAAATCAAAAGACGCTGTTCCTCTCTGTCTGCAGAGAGGGATGTCTTATGAGCTGCTTTAGGACAAGTCATATAAACATGGCCTTCTACCCCACAAAGGTTACAACAAACCGAGTTAGAACACTGTTTACTAAGGTGGCCAGTTTTGTGGCATAGGGAGCATTTCAGTTGGTCACATGTACTACTAAGGTGGCCTGAAAGGCCACATTTATAACAAGTCCTCGGTTGTCCCGGGTAGAATAAAACCCCTCGGTCTCTACCCAGAAAAAAACTATTTGGAAGATGAAGGGGATTCCCACCTTCAGTATGCAGCAGGACTCGAATCTTCCAACCACCTGTCCAAATCCCCTCGGAATCAAATATAGCCTCTGGATGGCCAGACACAGTACAACGCTGTTTTAACCAATATAGTAGATCAGTGACACTGACCCCTTCATTACGAAAGAGAACCGTAATGGTTTTATGTGCAGGCCTAGTAAGAGGAAGAACCTCAAAAGGGGCCCACAACGGAGTAGCTTTATCACGTTGATAACGAGCTCAACATTTTTCAAGACCACTACCTAGTTTAAAACTAACATCAAATATGGACTCCCCGATACATGAATAAGTGCATACAATTCTGAAACATGAAAATGCAAACTGAACCTCAACAATTGACGACCCACATAAATTTGATCAGGAAAGACATCCAAACCCCCTTTATAAATGATATGAACTGCATTATGACATTTGGCAGAAGAAACAGAGTTAGAAAAAGGGAAGCATAAGGTTTGGAAGGGGCAACCGGAGGGGGCTGGAAGACCACCTTAGGAGAACCCTCAGTAGAATGTCTGAGTTCAGTAGGGATAGATCTTGGAATATCTGAAAATACAGAATCATCACAGTGGACTGCAGCCTCCACCTCACATGGCTGAGTACAAGCTCCTGAAACTCCCCGTGGTTGAAAGTCTGGGGTCGTTGAAAAAGCAAAGTCCGAGGACAGGTGGAGTGGAGAATGCTGGAGGTCAGAACAAAGTGGTGAAGAATTGCATGCTGAAGTGAGAATAGAGGAGCCAGGATTAGGTTTAGGGGAACCAGGATTAGGTGTAGGGGAACCTGGAGTAGGGGGCACCTCAGGCAAAACAGTGATCTGAGGCTCTGAAACTGTACTTACAGGCTCTGTAATAGAGGTAGGTGAAGAAGCAAGGTGAACTCCTGGTATCTTTATAGGTGTAAAGCTGGAAATCCAGGAACCTGTGTCCGGGGAGCGCACCCAGCCAGCTACTTGTAAAGAATCCTCCACTGTCCAAGTGTCACCCTCACACACTGGAGTCTCTGCCCAGCACAATTTATGCGGGCTCCCTTGCTTCATGACTTGGTCCTGACAATAAGATTCATGACCTGCTGAAAAGGAAGACACTGTAGCAGCCACTTGGTCTTGACCAGCACGATGAAAAACAACATTTGTTGTAGCCGGCATCTCACTCTGGGTCATTTCCATGGTGACCGGTCACGTAGGATCAACAAAGCGCTCCGAAACCGAAGCAGTGGAAGATTCATCACGGGAGAAAAAACGGTGGTAAATATCCTTCTTCATTTTCATGTAACGTTGCTCCTCAAGTTGTAAAAGGTGTTGCAACTCCTTATTGCAAGAGACGGTAGTCGGGCAGGGAGAATCAACCATAGGTAAATCAACAGCTTCCAAATTAGGTAAGTCTGACGAGTTGGACATAGGAATAGAATACTGGGGCTGCACAAGCTCAGTTTGCACAGCCGAAACTTCCATCGGAGACAGGCAAGAAACACCAGAGGAGACAGGCTCCGTAGTCGGCAACACATCCTTCCCTGCCAGTGGCAGCGCCCCAACTGAGGCAGCCATCCTTCAACAGCTCAAAGGGTCCCCCTACTGGCAAACAGTAGGGGAATTTCCCCGGTGTCCTGGCCAAATTTCCCTCATTCACTAAAAATACCACCAACAGTTTCATCTGGTTCAAGGTCAGTTGGTATTCATCTGTATCCCCCTCCCCCGGGTCGTGCCTGAAAATAGGCAGGATTTGTCTAGTGCACTTACCCGGTCAACAAAAACTAAATAAATAAATAAAAAAAAGGAAAAAACAGATACTTTTTTGTGTGTATTATGTCAAACTGTAAACCAAAACAAAAAAGGAAATATTATAAACATACCCCTTCCCCCGTCCAAAAAAAAAAGCAGGAAGATCTATGAGTCCAGACTGAAAGAATAATGAGACAAACCAGGCTGTACATCAGACAAAATTGTGTGTGTATATATATAAATTATAAAAACCAAAAACCATAAAACAATAGAACCTCATACAAAGCACCCTTTACATAAAAGGATTCACAGTAAATAGACCTCATTTCTTTTTCACCCCATGGCTTTGTTGCTGGCAGATCCTGCCAAACTAACCTGGTAGATTACTATGACTGGGTGACTAGGCAGATGCACAAGGGCCATGCAGTGGATATCCTGTACCTGGACTTCAGCAAGGCATTCGATTTGGTACTGCATGGGAGACTTGGAGCAAAACTTGAAGGTACAGGGGCAAGAGCAAAAATGGTGGGATGGGTGGCAAACTAGCTGCAGGGAAGGTAGCAGAGGGTGGTGGTGGATGGGGAACTCTCATCCCCAAGGGCAGTGATGAGCGGGGTTCTGCAGGGCTTGGTGCTGGGACCAGTGTTTTTTGGGATATTTATTGCAGACATTTCCATGGGCATCAAGAGCAAGATCAGTCTGTTTGCCGATGACACCAAGATAGGGGCAGTGGTGGATAACCTAGAGGGGTGGCAGGGGTTGCAGGAGGATCTGACAAAGCTGGAGACCTAGTCTGACACCAGGCAGCTGGGGTTTAATGTCAAAAAGTGTCAAGTGTTGCATTTCGGGGCAAAAAACCCTAGGAGAAACTACCAGCTGGGGGGTACAGCTATCTGAGACTGAGGAGGAGAAGGATCTGGGGGTGATCATTACAGGATCAATGAACAACTCAGCACAGTGTAGGAAGACAGCAGCAAGGGCCAATAAAATGCTGGGTTGTATCACAAGGGGGATACCGTCAAGGAGGGGGGAGGTGATTCTGCCATTGTATAGATCGCTAGTTAGACCTCATCTTGAATACTGTGTGCAGTATTGGTGCCCGTACCAGAAGAAGGACATTAAATTACTGGAAGGGGTGCAGTGCAGAGCAACAAAAATGATTCAGGGGCTGGGGGACTTACCGTATGAGAGTAGACTAAGGGAGCTGAACATGTACTCATTGGAGAGGAGAGGAGAGACGGGGATATGATTGAGACATTCAAGTACCTGAGAGGAACAAATAAGACTGGTATGGAGGGGCTATTCAAAGTAAGGGTAGGGAGGGACACTCAAGGCCATGACATGAGACTGGAGGGAGGAAGGTTCAGGAGGGAAATGAGAAGACACTTTTTCACAGAGAGGGTGGTGGCTGGGTGGAACGCCTTACCATCGGAGGTTGTAGCCTGTGAAACAGTGGGCTGCTTCAAGAAGGGCTGGGACAGGGCAAGAGGGAGGATCAAGTGGGAGAAGGGGAGGGAGGGGCAGCTACAGAATAGGGCTGCTAGCTGCAAAACTGAGCAGACTCAATAGACCAAAAAGCCGTTTTCTGCTTCAATTTTCGTATGTTCGTATTTCACTCCATATTACGCAGGAACTACTTTTTTCTTCGTAAGAATATCTTAGTAAAATAAAGCTATTTATTTTGATTTTAAAATGTTTTCTGGCTTTTCTAATAATGTTAAATGCAAGTAGACAATTGCATAAGTGCAATAAGACACCCCGAGGGTGTGCATGGAACAGATTTCACTGCACTTCCAGGGCCTGAAGGCGCTTGTGCCTCACCACACCCCTGGGCGTGCAGTAAAATCTGTTCCATGCACACTCCATCGTGTCTTATTGCTTATGTACACCACACTTCCATAGCATTTATTCTCTATATATGTATATCAAACACATTATAAGTTGTAGTGCAATAGCACATTTTATCGCCTCACATCAATGGTAAGACCTTCATAACTCATTCCACTGCAACCTATTATCTAGTCCTTATATATTATTTCCTTCCCATTGGAAACTGAGTTTTAATTTTCTTTAAAGCTGTGTGTGCATTTAGTGCTCATGAATGGTGCCGGATTGACAGTATTGGAAACTGAATCCCTCCGTTAATACATATGAGAGCTACAGCATGGACGATCACAGTGCAAGTTTCACCACACAGCCCCGCCAGTGTACCTCAACCCTGTCATGGAGTGATCCACGCAGGTGAGAGGTTAGGTCAGACTCCATGCCTACTCAGTTCTTGGCATCTCATGTGTGACTGCCATCAAGGGTGCCAGTTAGTGCCAATTGTGTTGGTGATTTTGTGATGTGGACTCCAGCCCACTGCTGAGACCACCACAACTCATTTCACATAGACCACTGAACAATCCTCAGGTAGTAATGACTTTCCACCATTACTGACCTGGGTTGGATTTGAACCTGTGACCTACAGGTGAAAGACTCAACCTGCTACCAATCCACTGAGCCATCCAGTTCCCCTGTGTGTTTTAATATGTAAGACATCTGCTCCCCCTTCCAAGATGCCTGTTAAGAGACAAATAAATATGTTTTTTTCCTTTTTTATTATAATTCTTAAACCCAGATTACAGATTTTGTACCTTCTGGTCACCCTTTCCTCCATATGGATGATGTGATTGCCATGTTCACATCCTTCTTTTGGCCTTGAAGGCAGGCAAGTGGCTGCCTTCCCAACCAATGCCAACGCTGCTTCATGATCGACCAGTAGAGGGGGCATCAGTACCAAGTGGTCTGAAACCCTCTTCTTTGGGAGTTGAACCCCTTACCAACACAACTCAAATAAAAGTCACAGGCAAAAGAGACAGAGCACGTTGCCTGTAGTTGCCAGCAGTTCCTGGTGGTTGTTTTATCAAGGGGACTGCACATGATCACCAGACCCTGCAATATGATATTTGTTATGGCAGAGTAAGGGCTGCCGACAGAATGCTCTCTGATCCATTTAAGCTGTGTGGCCTTTACTGTGGAGCCACCCACAGATGAGTCAGAGAGGCTAAGAATTTAAAGGCTGTGATGCTGATCATCTATCCTGTACTGATTGATGTTCAGTCAATCAGAGCTCAGAACTGCAGGGCTTCTTATCCTGTGTACAGTGCTCACCTTGTGCATGAAAGTTAAAGGGGAGTACTACAAGGGCCATCCCTCTGGTGCAGCAGTAGGGCTACTGTTTGCGATGTTATTGACCTGGGTTCGGAAACAAGCCTGGTGTCATCGGGTCAGGCGGGGGGAGGAGACTGGAGTGTCTTAGGGCACACTCTCCTCCTCTGAGGAGGGAGGTAGTACAATCACTGCTGCCTGAGCATCACCTAGGGGTGCCCAGATGATGCAAGCTCAGCAGCGACCATAGTGTAGTGGGAGGGGATTTGCAGATGGGCTTGCAGCTTCCATGCCTGTTACATGCTTGGCCTTGTGTTCATGGTCTAGAGTCTCAGGGGAGGAACTATGCAGGGAAAGAAACACCTTCCTTGCTCAGCAGGATGAAACTTACACACTTGGGCCTAGCACAAGGAGTCTCACTGTCATTAGATTTAGACCCTGGTCAGGAGGCTAGCTGTCCCTCTGGCTGGCCCTACCATGGGAGGGTTACCCCATGGGGAACGTCAGTGGGGCTATATGGAATCTAGGTTGGTGATGGGACTGGGTGGTTGCCTGGCTGGGGCAAGCACAAATGGGAGCAGGAGCGTTATGTCTGCTGGTTGAACTTCAACTGCCAGTGTCTGGGAATTGCAATATTCCTATAAGCTAAACTGTGTCATAGGAGACATCTTTCACAGCACATACTTGCACATACTTGCAGTGCCCTGGCCCAGCATACTGTGTCTATGTGTATGTATATGTGTGTGTATATATAGATTTAGATATATAGATATATAATTTATATATCCATTTTTCAGATGAGACGTTAAACCGAGGACCCATCTGCCTGTTCTGATGGTTAACGATCCTATGGCACTTCTTGAAATGAGTAGGGGAATTTTATTTAAAACCAAAAAGAAACATACGCAGTCAACACATACATAATACTTTACAATGCTTAGCACCAAACATGAGAAAAAAATACACAGCTCAGATCAAGAAAAATTCCATAAATGAAAACAAAAGAACATCACACATAGCATTACCTCATGCATAAAACACAAGTAACATATTTTCAAGATGATGAAAAAAAAAAAATATATATATATATATCCTTTGCCAGTCCCTGAAAGCTTTACAAAAGGATGTGGGGGAGGGGGTTATTAACAAGACAAAAATTCCAAAAGACAAAGAAAAGAATACAAGTGAAAACAATACAGAATGAATTACATAAGGAGAAAAAAGAAAACTATAAAGAAGGGAAAGCAATCTGCTACATCTCAGCAAAGAAAACCAACTCTACAGGCTGGTTAAATAAAATACAAAAAAATAAAATTAATTGAAGGTCGAAATGAAGCAAGGGACTGAAAAACAAGCAAAAAAGAAAGAGTAGGGAAACATTTTATTGAAATGAAAAGAATAGAACAATTACATTTCACAAGGACAAGCATATATTTCAGTGAGTATAAGCAAAAGTTGTACAGAAAATCAAAGTGAAAATACAAGACCCCAATCATCACCACCCTTTTCCTTCTCACCTTACACGTTACCAAAATGAGTATGTTTAGATTCAAAAAATGCTTGTGCTCATTTTGACACTAAGGGTTCCAAAAGAAAAAATGCTAGTGTTATTTGAACCCAAGAAAGACCCCGTGCTGGTCTAAAGAGGGGAAAGATAGCTGCCAAGCACTGATCTGGAGGTTGATAGTGGCACTGTTGATTTGTAAGGACTGTTCCAGACTTTGCTGCCAAGATTTTGCCTTTTAGAATTATAGCAGTGTGCCATCTTTGCACCTCCCACTTTACCATGAGGCAGTTTTATCCACGAGTATTTTATGTAAGCAGTAACCCATGACAGGCTTTGTATTCACTGGGATATGTAGGCATTCCATGTGTGTGTGTGTGTTCTGAGGGATAAGGCCACAGGCTGAGTGCTGCTCAGCATACACCAGAGGACTGGCTATACAGTACATCCCAATGAACGCAGAAACCTAGAGTGTGTTATTGCACTTAGAAAATGTACCACTGTGCGTTCGTAGGTACATATAGGCACAGCAGGTGACCTTGCTTGTCCAGTCAAACAGCACTATTTGAGGCAGCCATCTTGACCCATTTTATGATTATCAGTATTTTTCCTGAATACACCAGCTAGCTACGACTATGAGCTAGAGAGGTCATTCATACTTATGAGTAGGGTACATCTAGAAAATGGATATGCCTTAATATATGATGATTAATGTGTTGAAATGGTCTTCCCAGGTGTGGGCAAGTCTTCTAGGGCATCGATCCCCAAAACAAGCTCACTGTGAGAAAAAAAGAGAAACAAAAATTCATATGCTAGGAAAATGTTAAATTATGAAAGATTGTATAAGTTTAACTTTGCAAACCATGAGCCCCATTCTTCATGATGAATCTGTTTTTTATGGCACACTACAGGACATAAATAGGGTCATACTTTATTTTATAACTGCAGGGTAGGTAATCGTTACTAACATGCAACAGAGGTAATTACAATGTAGTTACATTTGTTGCATGTAACTACATTGCAATTGCAATACATTTACAGTGTAGTTACACTGTAAATACATTGTACTAAAGGAAACTTAGTGTTACCCATAAAAGCTGTTTTAACGTAACAGTGCCATTTTAATTCCTAACGGTTGTGTACAGCAAGAATCTTCCATTTTGTTTAGAACTCCTATAATCTAGTAATAAATATGTTGCTGGCTTTAAGCGTTCTTTTCCGAACAGAGCTTATTATTTTAAAGTGATTTCCCAGCAGCCAGGAAAGCTTGTTAAATAGAGAATGATACATGGGTGGGTATGTGTACCTAGAATGATGTACATACCTGAGGTGTGTGATGCTAGTACACTACATAAATCTCTGACAGCAAAGCTCAAGTAATTTATAAAAGCATCACACACAAAGGGTGTGTAAAATTCTGGATTACACCCATCCATCTTTTATGTTTCATAACTGCTGGTCCCTCTGAATGATGAACGTGGCAGCCTTTTTCCTTACTATTAGGCTGCTGGTTTTTCTGAGACGGTATCATGCTGTATCAGACAGACAGAATGCAAAAATACCACTTAATGTTGAATTTGTTGTGGCAAGAGGTTTAAATTTCACAAAGAAACTGTTTTATTTTCCTATATACATTTTTTGCCACCTTGATTTTCTTTCCACTGGTCCAGCAGCGTCCTTCCAGTCCCATCACCGGCCCATCTCGGTGACTTCCAGGTTAACCACCATGGGTGGCCTGCCCTGTAGGGTTGTATTGCTAATGGGGGATGCCAAGGGAGCTGAGAGTGTTTTCCTCTGGTTCTCCTAAGGTCATTGTGCATGTGGTGATATGCATGCACAGACATGCAGAGTCTGCTGGTGCCCACTCCACTCGATTGTCCCTGCCATCCAGCCTCTGCTAGATGTCAGTCAAGTGGCGGGACCCAGAACCCCCCCTCACCTTAAGGGAGGAGAGCTGTCATTGGGCACTCAATGCTTCCCTCTCCCAACCAGCCGTTGAGCAACCCTGGTCCTTTCCCAAACCTGGGTCGTTGGTGTGGCTGATGGGGTTGCATCCTCCAGCATCTCAACCCACCACACCACTATGCTGGCTTGAAGAAACTGTTTTGGATGATTGTGGTTACTGAAAATAGCTGTGAGTCTATGTTGTACACACTGAGAGCTGTACGCTTGATTGACAGCTCCCGATTATACATGGTCAGTTGTAACAGATAATTAGGATGTGGTTATGTGTGTATAAAACCTGATGACTGGTAAGAAAAAAATATTTACCTTAGTAATCTTCTTTCTTCCCAGTCATGCTCAGATATTCATAACTTTGTGCAGTCAGCCTGGTGGGTTGGACTGCTCAGAGAGATGGAACACATGCAAATGATGGAATTCTTTGCACATGAGCAACTGTCAAATACTGCCTCTACCAAGTGTAGTGTTCTAAACCCTTCAGATTTGTAAGAAGCCTGGAAGTCAGGCATTACGAAAAAATCCAACAGCTAATTAATTAAAATGTTTTTTAGGTTACCCTAATAAAGAGAATTTACCCAAAAAACCTCTTAAGGAGGAACTACATCAAATAAACAATGGTGTTCACCAAACAGCATGAGAAAACTATTAAGAGAGACAGAAAAACTATGTTTAAATCTATCTGGTATAGAGAAGTGTACCCAGAAGAGTATGGCTATGTGGCACTAGCATGCGGAGTGCAGAGGTTGAAGTTCTGGAAGGGGAGGATGGGAGGGAGTTATGAATATCTGAGCATCACTGGGAAGAAAGAAGATTACTATGGTAAGTATTTTTTTCTTCTAACCCCAGTAATGCTCAGGATATTCATAACTTTGTGCAGACTACCAAACAGTACCCCTGGAGGTGGGCACATAACTTATTTTGGAAACAGACTTTGCAGGACTGCTGTGCCAAACCTGACATCATTTCCAGACAAAACATCCAAGTTGTAATGCTTTGTAAAGGTGTGTACTGATCTGCAAGTAGCTGCTTTACAAATATCCAATAATGGAACCTCCCTAGCAGCTGCAAGACTGGCAGTTATTCCTCTTGTCGAGTGTGCCCTCAGCCCAGGTGGGGGCTCCCTACCTGCTCTAGTGTAGCAGAATTGAATACACTGGACAATCCATCGAGAAATGGATCTTTTTGAGGCTGGTTTGCCCATTCCGACATCCCCATATGTAAGGAAGAAAAAATTACTCACCTTAGTAATGTTGTTTCTTCTAATGGAGTCTTGCTATATTATGACAATTGCAGTATGACCGCAGGTTAGAACTGCTCTGGAGGTGAAAAGGTTAACTCCATGCAGGCATGGAACTTAGAGCGCGAGTTCGGCTGAAAACTCTGTCTGTTGTGCTTCAAATGCAAACTGTCAGATCTTTACGAGCTAAAACTCACTAAGGTTCTGTGTGGAAGCTGTAAACCTACACAAGCCAACTGGCTACTAACATAAACACTCATTTTTGGCCTAAAACAAAGACTCAAGTCAGGAGACCCAAAAATGCAAAAACACAACACCAATTCACCAAAAAGGTAGGTGAAAAACAACAAGGTGGGCATCAAAAAAAAGTGCCAACCCTGTACTGCCCACCCACATCCCCAAAACAGAGGTTCTGAGAGGGGCAGGAGGGAGGTCATAATATAGCAAGACTCCATTAGAAGAAACAACATTACTAAGGTGAGTAATTTTTTCTTCAAACAACATGAAGTCTTGCTATATTATGACAATTGCAGACTACACAGCAGTACCCCCATGGATGAGGGACAGAACCTACCTAGGAAATAGGCTCTGAAGCACGGCTGTGTTGAAACAGAGCATCATACTCCCAGCCTGGATGTCCAGGGAGTAATGCTTGGTAAAAGTGTGAACTGTTTTCCAGGTAGCTGCTTGACATATTTCTAGAATAGGAATGTCTCTGGCAGCAGCCAGAGAAGCAGCTGTACCTCTGGTAGAGTGAGCCCTCAGGCCTGAGGGGGGAACTTTACCCAACTTTTCATAGCAGAATTGGATACAAGAGACAATCCACCTGGCAATGGATCTTTTAGTGGCTGGCTTCCCTTTACTAACTTCGCCATAGGTGAGAAACAGTTGGAGGGAGTCAAACCTATGACTCTTGGTACGCTCTATGTGGTAACTAAGGGCTCTCTTCACATCTAGGCTGTGCAGCATCCTCTCCCCAGAGGAGGAGGAGTGGTCAGTGAAGTACACTGGAAGTGAAATAGATTGATTAAGGTGGAAATCTGAAACAACCTTAGGCAGGAACTTTCTGTTAGTCCGAAGGACCACCTTATCTCTGTGAAAAGGGATAAACTCCTGCTCCACTGACAACGCTTGTAATTCACTTATGCGTCTGGCAGAGGTGATGGCTACCAAAAACACAGTTTTCCAAGTCAAGTACTTGAGCTCAGCTGAAGACAAGGGCTCAAAGGGGGGTTGCATAAGCTGAGCAATGCAAACATTAAGATCCCAGGCAGGGGCAGTATCCCTGAATGGAGGGTTGGTGTGAAACAACCCCTTAAAAAACTTGGAAAATACAGGATGAGCTGAAAGGGAAGAGGATTTACCTGCTGAAATAAAAGCAGACACAGCTGCCAAGTGCACCTTCAGGGTAGCTGGTCTCAGCCCCAAAGAATTCAGGTGGACCATATAATCCAGACTGTGGGTAGATCAGCAGAGACTGGGGAAATATGCTTTTCTGAGCACCATATGGAAAACCTTTTCCATTTGGGAGTAAAGTAGCCCTAGTGGAAGGCTTCCTTGCTGCCTTCAATATATCCATTACACCTTGGGAAAGTGTAAATCAGCAAACTCTAACTCTTCAAGAACCAAGCCTTGAGATTGAGAGATTTGAGATTCGGGTACCAGACCTTCCTGGGCACAGGTTAACAGATTGTGATTCCTGGGAAGGGACAGGGAGGATGGACTGCTAAGGACAGCAGGAGTGGATACCAGGGCTGTCTGGCCCAATCTGGAGCTATCAGAATGACTTTGCATGATTGGGATCTGATTTTGACTAGCACTTTGAACAGGAGAGGATAGGGAGGAAGGCATGAGAAACTTCCCTCCCAACTGAAACTAAGGCATCCAGGGGAGTGAGCCCAACACTGGGGGCCTGCAGCAAAAGAGAAGTTGGTAATTGTCTGGGGCTGCAAAAGATCTATCTGCAGGGTGCCCCATCTGGCAAATACTACTCCCAAGACCAGGGATCCAGTGACCATTCGTGATGGCCCTGGGAAATCCTGCTGAGAGCATCTGCAGGACATTGTCCTTGTCTGGGAGGTGAACTGCTGTAAGGAGGTGTTCAGGAGTAAGCCAGAGACCACAACTTCATCGCTTGGTGCACAAGGCCGAGACCGAGTGCCCCTTGCTTGTTGATGTATCACATTGTAGTGGTGTTGTCTGTTCTGACCTGAATACTCTTGTTCTGAACAGATTTGGAAAAAGCTTGAAGTGCTAGAAAACTGCTCTGAGCTCCAACAGGTTGATGTGGAGCAGAGATTCCTGGGAGACCACAGACCCTGGGTGGTGAGGTCGCCCATGTGAGCTCCCCAGCCCAAGAGGGACGATCTGTAGTAAGGATTAGAGAATGAGACTGAGTGACAAAAGGAACCCTTGTCTCAGGTTGCTCTGATCCTGCCACCACTGTAGGGCTTGGATCAGGGTTCGAGTTACTGGGATCAGCTTGGTAAGAGGATCCTTTCTTTGAGACCAAAAGCTCTCAAATGGAACTGGATGTCCCTCATCTGAAATCTTGCTCCTTGCACAACTGCTGTGGAAGCAGCCATGTGTCCTAGGAGCTGCAGAAAATGCCTTGCTGGCTGGGAGACCTGCAGGGTAAATGAGGAGGCCAGGAGACTAGGGTCTTTGCCCTGTCCAGGGAGGAAGGCCCTGGCTTCCTGTGTGTTCAGTTCTGCGCCTATGAAGGTAGAAGCTGGACCGGCTCTAGAACTGACTTTGAGAGATTCAGAAGGAAACCTAGAGAGGTAAGCTTGTTGCTGTTATCTGAAGGTGTAAATTGACCTGGTCTGGGGACTGGCCTACTAAGAGCCAATCGTCCAGGTAAGGAAAGATGGCAATCTTTGCCTTCTTAGGTAGGCAACTGCTACAGCCAGGCATTTGGTGAATACCTTGGGGCAGAAGTGAGGCCAAGAGCATTGCTCTGAACTGGTAGTGGCCTGAGGGCAGCTCGAACCTGAGGTACTTTCGATGGGAGCTTCTGATGGGAATATGGAAGTAGGCATCCTTGAGGTCCAGGGAAGCTAGCCAGTCCCCTGGCCTTAGAGAAGGTAGGATAATTCCCAGAGTCACCATTTGAACTTTGGCTTTAAAAGGTGCTTGTTTAAATATCTGAGATCCAGGATGGGCTGCCATTCTCCTGTCTTTTTTGGGGTAAGGAAGTACCTGGGGTACAAACCTTTGCCCTGGTGTAGGGGAGGAACCCTTTCCACAGCTCTGAGAGCCAGGAGGGTAGAGACCTCTGCCTCTAGTGGAAAAGATCTGGTTCTCAGCTTTGGAAATTTTTTGAAGCTGAGAACCAGTCCCTGGCTTACTACTTCCAGGACCCACTTGTCTGATGTTAAAGACTTCCAGTCCTGGTCAAAGTAAGCCAGCCTGCCCCCTACAGGTAGAGGAGAATCAGCCCTGGTAATCCCATCAGGGTGCCTGCCTGGCAGGGGCTTTGGGCTGAGGGTGGAAGCAGACCTGCTTGTACCCTGCCTGCCTCTCCTCTAAAGAACCCCTCTGAGCATAGGCAGAGGAGGAAGCTTGGGCTTGGTAAAAGGCCTATGAAAGGCCTGCCCCTGCCTCTAGGAAGCTGCTTTTGAGAGTGGCCTGCCTTTCCTTGGCCTGTGCACTCCTATAGGTGCTCCTATATTCATCCATTTTCTTCATGTAATTCTCTGTTTGCTCCCCAAATAGAGAATTTTCCCTAACAGGAAAATCCATGGCCTTAGACTGGGTATCCTGAGACAGGGTGAGTACATCTGAGCCAAGCCATCCTGCAAGTGCCACAGATGTAGCCATGACTCTTGATGAAACATCATTAGAGTCCACTGCAGCATGAAATTGCACCTTGGATGCCTCAATACCATCCATAGCCACCTGTTCCAGCTCCCTGGCAAGCTGGTCAGGGACTTGCTTTGCTAGAGCCAGCACAGTATCCCATCTGGATTTCTGGTACCTAGCAGCATAAGCCATATAATTTGCTTGTCTGAGTCCCAAAGATGCTGCCATGTACTGTTTCTTTGCCATAGCATCAATCTTCCTGGAGTCCTTCTCAGGGGTGTGTGAAGCTAGGGGAATATTAGCCTTGTGACAGGCTGCAGCCTGCACTACCCCCACATGGCTGCATTGTTGAGTGAGGAAATCAGTGTCGGAGCCTGATAAGGTATACCTCTTGTCCATCCTTTTATCCACAGGAGGTACAGTGTGAGGAGTTTTTAAAACTTTTACTGCCTGTTTCCGAAAAGATTTATGCAAAGAAATAGACAGTCTCTAGACTCTGGAATATCCATCATTTCTACATAGTCTGGCTCCTCTTGGTCATCAACAGCTTCCTCAACAGGGAGCTGGAGAGTTTCAGCAACTTTTTTATAAAACATGAAATGAGAAGGGGACTCAGAAAGCCTTGGAGGAGAAAACCCTAGGGGTCTATCTGGAGAGATGTCCGGATCAATGGGCACATCCAGATCTTCAAAACCATATTCACTCTCCTCATATTCCTCTTCCCTCCCCGGTTCATAAAAATCCTCAAAATCATAATCTTGAACCGGTGGAACCGGCCGAAGCGAACGCTTACCTGAAGGTGTCGGTTTGGTCGGAACCGGAGAGAGAGACTGGACAATTTGAATTGCTTTAGCTATTTCCTCAGCAGTTGGGGAGAGAACTTTTGGCTCTACACTAGCTGACTTTCTAGTCCTTTTTGCTGGAACCGGCTCCTCAGAACCGGCTTTTCGTTTGCCCGAGGAAGTATCGCCCTGGTCAGAGGCACTCCCTCCAGTTCGGTTGGCACCGAACCGGCTGGCCATCCGGTCAGCGGACTTTTGGTCTCCCCTTCCTGAGCCTACCAATTTCTTATCTATGGTGGCAGCAGGGAATTGTGACAAATCTGGCAGTCTGAATTGAGGTGATCAAACCCCAGACAATAGACACATGTGGTGTGTGGGTCAGCCTTAGTAAAAGCTTCCCCACAAACACTACAGTGTTGAAACCCAGTGGGTCTGGTTTTTCTTTTGGGTTTCTCAGACATAATGCCAGCCTAACCAACTTGCCCGTTTATGGCAATCCACCAAGTAAGACACCTTATCGGTTCCCAACCGTGTCACGATACATGGAAAAACCGTAATGAAATCCGTTTTTTTAGAAACGATAAGAACCGAGGAACAGCGCTCTAAAAAGGACTAGTAGATTTTAAATACAACCTGATCGGTTCAAACCGAACCGATAAAAATTACAGTTCACACAGAAACAATAAATGTAAAACCTATCTATTACTTACATTACCACAGACAGAGCTTGAACCAACCGGTTGCGGTTTAATTTCGGCTAAAAACCGAAAAATAATACTTTTAAACCGACAAAATGAACCGAGCAGAAGGAGAAATCTCCGGAGCGACTGTTCAGTGAGGCGGAGTAAAGAATCTGACAGTTTGCGTTTGAAGCACAACAGACAGAGTTTTCAACCGAGCTCGCGCTCTAAGTTCCATGCCTGCATGGAAAGTTAACTATTTCACCTCTGGAGCAGTTCTAACCTGCGGTCATACTGCAATTGTCATAATATAGCAAGACTTCATGTTGTTTGAAAAGTTGTTTTTTGTCTTGCCTATAGCCCTTAGTAGCTGTCATGTAATAGCTGAGAGCTCTTTGCACATCCAGACTGTGGAGTCTTCTTTCACCAGAGCTTGTATGGTCTGTGAAAAAGACAGGCAGAATGATTGATTGGTTCAGATGAAAGTCTGAAATGACCTTGGGAAGGAACTGTCCATTTGTTCTGAGGACTACCTTATCTCTGTGAACGGAGATGTAGTTCTGGTCAATGCAGAGTGCCTGAAGCTTGCTGATTCTTCTTGCCGAGGTAATTGCTACCAGAAAAACTGTTTTCCAAGTAACATATTTTAAATGGGCTGTAGCCATGGACCCAAAAGGAGCCCTCATTAATCTGGCTATACATATAGTAAGATCCCAAGCAGGCACTAGTGCCCTGTGAGGAGGATGCAAATGTATCAGGCCTTTAAAAAATCTTTTGAAAATGGGATCTGATGCTACTGACACCTTTGTCCCAGCAGAAAGAAATGCAGACACTGCTGCAAGATGAACCCTTAGAGAACTGGGTTGTAGACCTTGTGAATGTAAGTGAGTCAGGTAATCCAACACCACTGAGACTCCTACAACATTTGGGAAGAAATTCCTACCAGAGCACCAAAAAGAAAATCTCTTCCACTTAGCAAAATATGTTTCCTTAGTGGATGGCTTCCTATAACCTTTCAAGATAGTTAATACAGCTTCAGAAAGGTTTAAGTCTGCATACCCTAATTCCTCAAGAGCCATGCCTTGAGGTGGAGGGATTTGAGATTTGGGTACAACAATGTTCCCTAATTGGAGGTCAGGAGATTGTGTCTGTGAGGCAAACTTATTGGTTTGTTCACTGACATGGAGAGCAGCAGAGAGTACCATGGCTGCCTGGGCCAATCTGGAGCTATCAAGATCAGAGAAGCTGAGAGGGATTTGAGCTTCAGTAGTACTCTGAAAACCAGAGGAAAGGCATAAAGAAACTTGCCTGACCAGTCTAGTACCAGGGCATCCAGAAGGATTGTGCCCTGAGCCGGTGGTCTGCAGCAATACTGAGGCAACTGGTGGTTCTGGTGGGAACAAGTCTATCTCTGGAATGCCCCACCTCCTGAAAATTACCTGCACCACCTGCTTGTTCAGTGTCCATTCATGATGGGACTGATTGGTTCGGCACAGTGTGTCTGCCAAGGTACTGTCCTTTCCTGGCAGATGGACTGCTTGCAGGGACACCTTTAGAAAATACGCCAGAGCCCAAACTTTCATGGCTTCTGTGCATAGGGGACCTGATCTGGAACCTCCCTGCTTGTTTATGTAGTACATAGTGGTGGTATTGTCTGTTCTGACCTGTACCACCTTGCCCATCACCAGTGTAGAGAAAACTTTTAGTTACAGTTACACTGCTCTGAGTTCCAGCAAGTTTACATGCTGAAGGGACTCTGCTTCTGTCCAGGTACCCTAAGTTGTGTGCTCCCCCAGATGGGCGCCCCAGCCCAGAAGGGATGCATCTGTCATGAGGACTAGTGAAGGATCCTCCTTCTGAAAGGAAACTCCTTGCCTTAGGTTGGATTCCTTTTTCCACCACAAAAGGGCTTGTAACAGTGCCCTTGTCACTGGAATGAGTTTTGAAAAGGGATCTTTTTTTCTGACTCCAATGATTCCTGAGATGAAACTGGATGTCTGTCATGTGAAACCTGGAACCCTGCACTGTGCCTGTGGATGCAGCCATATGACCCAAGAGCTGCAGGAATTGCCTGGCTGTTTTTCGCCTGTGCAACTTGAAGGAATTTGCTATGGCTTGAAGGCTTTGCACCCTGTCCAGTGGCAAAAAGGCCCTGGCCTGCAGAGTACTGATATCTGCCCCTAGGAACTGTAAAGTCTGTGTAGAGGTTAAGACAGAATTTTCTGGTTTATTATAAAACCCAAGGACTCCAAAAGATCTTGTGTGAGCTTTAGAGAGGTTCTGACTTGTTCTGGTGATTTGCCCACCACCAGCCAGTCGTCCAGATATGGGAAAACAGTTACTCCCTGTCTTCGAAGAAATGCCACCACAGCTGCTAAGCATTTTGTAAACACCCTTGGGCCGAGGAAAGGCCGAAGGGCAGGGTTGCAAACTGATAATGACCTGATGGGAGTCTGAATCTGAGATATCTCCTGAAAGATTCTTTTATGGGGATGTGAAAATAGGCGTCTTGTAAATCCAGAGTTGCCAGCCAGTCCCCTTTTTGGATTGTTGGCAGAATCCGAGTCAAAGTTACCATTTTGAACTTTGGCCTTTTCAGGTGCTTGTTTAAAGCTCTGAGATCCAAAATTGGCCACCACTCCCCATTTTTCTTTGTTGTTAGGAAGTATCTGGAGTAAAAACCCTCTTTCTCTCAGGGTTGTAGGAACTGGTTCCACTGCTCTGAGCTGTAGCACCTTTTGAACCTCTGCCTCTAGCAATGAAGTCTGTGCTAGGGGAGGAGAGATGGGAACCCTGGAATTTTTTCGAGGAAGAAATTTGAAGTCCAGAGACAAACCTTTGCCCACTACCTCCAACACCCACTTGTCTGTGGTGATAACTGACCAAAGGTGGAGGAAATGGGACAGTCTACCTCCAACAGGTAGGGAGGAGGCGGCCTGCATCTCAGGGGTTCTGTTTAGGCTGGGGCTGAGGTTGTGCCTGAGACCCTCGCCTAGAGCTCCTTCTACCCCTACCTTTAGAGTAGCCCTGTTGGGGGCACTGCTGGTATTGGGGCATGGCTACTGGCTGGAAAAAAAGTCTTGTCATGAAAGAGCAACCTATGCTCCCCCCCTCCATAGGGCCTGGTGGATGAAGAAGCTCTGTCTCTGGTAGAGTTACTTCTATAAGTAGCCTTATATTTTTTTTTTTTTTAATTTATTCAACTAAGTATAGCACACTAAGCTGAAAGCTTTTTTACAGGAGTGACCTGGGAGCACAAGGAGGTTAAGTGACTTGCTCAGGGTCACACAGTATGCAAGTGGAAGCTGTGGGATTCAAACCCAGGTCTGGTCTGCTGGATGTCACCAAATTTGCAGCTCAGAGCCTTAGACCACGGCGCTATACTGCCTCTTAATATTATATTCATCCACCTTCTTCATATAGGCCACCGTGGATTCCCCAAAAAGAGAATTTCCTTCTAATGGAAAATCCAGGGCCTTCGATTGGGTATCCTGAGTGAGGTTTGTAGCCCTAAGCCAAGCAAACCTCCTCTGAGCCACTGTGTTAGCCATCCATCTGGCTGCAGTGTCATTCAAATCAGCAGCCATCTGGAACTGGTACTTAGCCGCCTCTAGCCCAAACCTGGCAGTTTCAGCCAGGTCATCTGACAAGGGTGAGGTGGCTTTCATGGACATTGCCAGTACCGACTGCCACAGGGATTTCTGATACTGGGCAGCATAAGCTTGGAAAGTAGCCTGTCTCATGGCCAGTGAGGCTGACAAATAGCCTTTTTTGGCCATACTGTCCAATTTTCTGGAGTTCTTGTCCGGTGGGTGTGAGGACAGAGGGACTTTAGCTTTATCACAGGCTGCCTGTTGTATTACCCCCCTTGATGGTCAGGATGGGAGAAGAGGAAGTCAGCTCCCTCCCTATCCAACTGGTACTTTTTGTCTATCTTCCTGTCGATTGGAGGATTAGAATTAGGGGTCTGCAGGAGCTTCATAGCATCCTTCTTAAAATATTTATATACTGGGAAGAGGAGGGCCTTTGTGGGTGTTAAACCCATCATACTAAGGTACTCAATTTCCTCCTCATCCACTTGCTCTGTTGTGGCAATATCTAAGGCATCTGCCATTTTCCTCACAAAGGAAAAGTGGGAGGAAAAATCCTCAAGACACCCTGGGAGGTGAGCCAAAATCCGGCTCAGGGGACACCTCTGGAGGGATAGGTTCGTCCTCCTCATAAGGCTCATCATCCTCCTTAAAATATAGTTGCTCCGGTGCAGAGGGAAACACAGTACTAGCAACCTGGGGACCCTGTGAGGGGGCAGGAGGCTGAGGGATGATGCTCTGCAGAGCCTGAATAATTTTGAATGCCTGAATTATCTCCTGAGCTGAAGGCATTGCAGACACCTGCATAGAAGTCCTTGGGTTAACAGGAGAGGGTTCTGCATGTTTAATTTTCTTTGTTTTCTTTGAGGGAACCGGAGAGTCAGCTGGTTCTTTTCCTCTTTTTACCCCTTTTTCGCCCATATCGGGGCAGGGGTAGTAGCACCTGTGGGTTCAGCCACAACAGACTGGGGTGTCAGCTGGTCAGAGACTGAGGGACCCCTAGGAAGCTTTTTATTGAGCCATTCAAGGCACTTTTCCACAGTTTTATCTGGAAAAGTTTTACATATGTTGCATTCCTGGTCCAGATGTTCGAAACCCAGACAAGCTACACATAAGGTGTGCTCGTCTGCCTTGGCAAACACATCTCCACACTTTAAACAGTTTTGAAACCCAGGCTCCCCGGTTCTTTTCTTAGGTTTCTCTGCCATGGCGAAAAGCAAAGAGAACAAACACCAACCGCTAAGTAATAGACACTGTTGTGGTTATTTAAACAGCTTTAAAAAATTATATATATATTTTTTTTTGAGGTCAGTTCCGGAACCGATAAGGAACCGAGCAGGGAGATGAAATATGAACCGGTTCAGCGGTTCTGTAACTGATAAAAACGGTTACAAATAAAGTTTGTAAAGATCAAAACTTAGCGATAATTAAATAGGTTCTTTAGTCAGAGAACCCAAGCTAAACTAAACTAACTCGGATCCCTCACGGTTATGCCGAACCTCGAGGAACCGAGAAAAAACAACTATTCTAATAATAACTAGATCTAAACTGACCATCAGTAGATGCAGTAAAAGAAATTAAATATACTTATGGTTTTTGATGATTTTTAATCTTTCTTCACACGAAAGAGGCGACAGAGGCTCCGAGCGACCAGACTTTCAGGCGGAGATAAAAATCTGAAGGGTTTAGAACACTACAGTTGGTAGAGGCAGTATTTGAAAGATGCTCACGTGCAAAGAATTCCATCATTTGCATGTGTTCCATCTCTCCGGGCAGTCCAACCCACCAGGCTGACTGCACAAAGTTATGAATATCCCGAGCATTACTGGGGTTAGAATTACAATATTATAAATCATGACATCAGTTTCAGCTAATCAGGTTTGCCTATTTCCAAATAGTCCAGATACGGTTTTAATAATAATTATAAAACTGGACTCATAAGTCCAGCCAGTGGACTGACACTGATGTTTCAACTGAAATCGGTTCGAATATGTGTTCTGTGGTGCATGCATGCCTCACTCCCTGAAGAAAGCTCATGCCTAGATCCAAAGTGCTGGGGTTTTCTCTATGCTGCACTTTCAAATAAACCAAAGAAGCACTTTACATTTTGCTGTTTTATTGACTGGCCAGCATGAAGTTATTTGTTCTCTTATGCTCACCTCTGACATCCTGGAATGCAAGTCTTGAAATTCAATTATATTCTCTTTTTGTTGCTGTTTGGAATTCTGGATGCCAATAAAATGCCATATTAGCTCCAGAATTAGCCATGTGATCCTTTATGCTGTCTGCTTGGCTACAGTGGAGAAGTATGTTAGAAGAACACCACCCATAAATTTAGGAACCAGCAGTTTTGTACTCTATGCTCACGTGCAGGAGGGATATCTCCCTCGGAACACCAGCGGTGTCCCGTCTTGCTCTAAGTGCCTCTCCAAGTCAGATCCAGAAGCAAATGGTTTGATACCTTTTATTGGACCAACATAGATGTTACAACAAAAGAACAAAGTGCTCTAGCTTTCGGACTGACCAAATCCTTTTTCAGAAGCTTTATGACAGTTATTTAGAAAATCTCATGCTATTAACACCCAGATAATGAATAAAAAACAGAAATAATTCTCACTGGTTTAACATATTCATTTGAAATATAACTGAAGATTACGTCAGAGAGGCTAATTAACACCAGTATGTTTTTAGCTGAGAAGCCCCTGAAGGTCAAAGGTTATCAAGAAATAGCAACAAGCAGAGAGTTCACCTCTTGGTTGGTCCAAAAGCTAGAGCACTTTGTTCTTTTGCTGTAACATCTGTGTTGGTCCAATAAAAGGTATCAAACCATAACCATTTGCTTCTGGATCTGGTCTTACTAGGACCAATACGGCAACTACACTGTTTGTCTCCAAGTCAGGTAAGCCACGCTTATACAATGTTATTGCACATATTAAGCCTGGCACTATTTGGATTTGTGGTAGTCATACAGTATAATTAACCTATTGTGAGTACCAGCAGCATTTATTTATTATAAAGTTTTTAAAAAAAAAAAAAAAACAACATTTTACAAAGACAAATCTTCAACAAGATACAGGTCACAAAATGCTGCAACTGTAACAAAGCAAGAGAATGATAGAAGAGTGAAATATTACAGATTCATATCACACTTACTGACTGTTGCAGTTAACTCCTGTATGATCAGATGATGCACAATAATTGACCTTATGGTTGGCTGACTACACAATGCATATTTTGAAGGCTTAGATTCACCAGCTAGGCCCCCAAGGGTTATTGCACAGTAAGTATGTTAAAAGCACTTCATTTGACTTATTACTTAATCATTGATCTCTGTATGTAATACACAGTTAGACAGGGATATCAGAAGAAAATGTCCTTCTGAAAGCTATACATTTATTCTGAGTCAGGCAGCTCCACCAACATACTGTATATGCTTTAAACATGATAGGATGCCTCTCTTTCCTGTACTGCCCAAGTCTGACTTGATAATTGCAGATGTAATCTTGTGGTGCAGATGCTGTGTTGCTTAGCATTAGAAAATGGGTTATGGAAACCCTGTAACCTGATTGACTGAAGCAATTGTGAGTCACAGGATTATTAGACAATGGAGCCTGTTCAAACCCCAGTGGAGGGCATACATTTTCCTTTCACATTTCCTTCGAGATTTGAAAAAAAAAAAAGTCAGCACTGTTCCTGCATAAGGACTATTTTACATATAAAATTTGTTCTTTCAATGTTTTAAAATACTTTCTAAAAACATTCTCTTACTGCAAAAGTCAATTTTCTAACTGCAATAAGACCCTTCAGTGTGTGAGGTGTTGGGGGATACCCATCCTTTCAGGGGCTGTAAGTCCCTCTGCCTAAGACACTGGGCCTCACTACAGCCTGGGTGGGCAGGTATCTCCAAGGACCCCACACCCTGTCAGGTCTTATCACTTGCTTACTCACTTACTGCAGTTATTGTATAGGTTAGGACAAGGCAAACGAGGCATTAGCCAGGTTTGAGCTTGTAATCACACTAGCGGTCCACAGTGCTTTATGCAATTCCCCCTGTATGCCCACCCCTCCAATATTCATTTGGCAAGTATATCTTTGTGTCTTTAGTCGAAAAGGATTTGGGCTGTACCAGATAAATGCATGCTCTTAACTCTCTGGTGCTTCATATAAAGGATGTGGGCTTGAACTGAGCTCAGACAGACAGTTCTTATCTGAAGGCCCTGCATAGACACACCATAGAACTGTTATTGAAAGTCATTTTCTAAGGTGAGGATTTAGTTACACCCATTCAGTGCACCCACATAATGCACTAGCCATTCTTGATAATAATTTAGTATGTCCTAGGGAAGGAAGTCCTTAAACAGGGGATGGCTGACTACATACAAGAAAGGTGGGGTTTAAACTTGTGAGGGGGGGGAAGGGATAAGGGAGGGGCTGACCAGAAGCCCTCTCCTCCAGATGAGGGGAGTAGCCTTCAAGCCCAAGAGGGGGGAGAAACAGACTGGGGTGGAGGTTTCAGGAGGAGCAGAGGGAGGATGGAAGTATAAGGAATCTGAGTGGGGTTCGACAAAGAGGATCAGGGATAAGGGGTGGGGTTGGTGTTAGTAAATGCCAGGAGCTTGGGAAACAAGTTGCCAGAGTTCCAGGCCATGCTGTTGGGGGTGGATGTGGCGGCAGTCACGGGCGTGAGCCAACAAAAACCATGACTGGGACCTAAGCGTGCAGGGGTACACTATGCTTAGGAAGGATAGAAAGAAGGGCAGAGGGGGTGGAGTGGCTATGGTCATTAGAGATGACATAGAAATTGCTAGGGTAGAAGAGGCAGAGGGAAACGTGGAGGCCTTATGGGTCACCTTACGATCCCCAACAGGAGATAAGGTCAAGCTGGGTGTAGTGTATATAGGCCCCCCGGGATGAGTGATGTTCTAGAGGATGGTTTGCTGGACATCATTGCCCAGTGTGGACCAAAAGGGGAAGGAGTGGTGTTGATGGGGGACCTTAATATGCCAGGTACAAACTGGGGAACCATGTCCTCCAAGGAGGCCAAGGAGCAGAGGCTGCTGGATGGCTTCCAGGATGTGTTCTTAACACAGCATGTGATGGAGCCCACAAGAGATGGGCATGTCCTGGATGTGGTTCTTGCAGATGGGGATCTGGTAAGGGATATGGTTGTACAGGACCCCCTGACTGGGAGCGACCACAATACTGTCTGGTTTCAAATAAGCATGGGCGGAGGGGGGGTGAGATCTAGGACACTGGCAGTGGACTTCAGGGGGCAGACTTTATGGGCATGGGAAATATTCTCAAGGATCACTTGAAGGGATTACCTCAATGACAAGTGTGGAAAGGAGATGGGAGGTCATAAGCAGGGGACTTCATGAGGCAGTCAGGATCTGCGCTAAGTTAGACGTAAGGGAGCAAGGTCACATAAACCATGCTGGTGGTCCAGTGAGGTACAGGTAGCAGTCAGAGAAAGAAGGCGCCTACAAAAATATAAAACAACAAGAGGGGATAGGGATAAGAAATGTACCAGCTTGCATCTAGAAAAGTCACCCGTATGGTGAGAAGCAAAGTCCAGTAAAGAGCAGCGGCTGGCACAGGGATACATGGAGGGGAAAGGGTTCTTCCAGCACATTGGGGTGGAGAAAAACTAAGAGGCCATCTCAGCAGATTGAGATCAGAAGGAGGGTGTGTGGAAGAGGCGAGGACCAGGCAGAGGTATTTAATGAGTACTTTGCCTCTGTGTTCACTAGGGAGGGGATGGGATATCTACAAAGCAAGGCATGAAGGGATAGAAGTGGCAGTAAGTGGGATGAGGGAGCAACAGAAATGGAGCAAGAGGGAGGAGAGGTACCCCAGGGTGTCACATCTGGGTAAGGATAAAAGGCCAGTAAGGTGGAGGGACGGATGATGCTATCTCCACCAAAGGGTGTAGTTAGCCCTCAAGGCCCTAAGAAGAACAAATCTCCTGGGCGGATGGCATTCATCCGAGTACTACTAGGAACTGGCGGACATACTGGCTGCACTCCTGGTGGAGCTTTTCAACAGGTCACTTGAGACAGGGAGGGTACCTAGGGATTGGCGAGAGGCACATGTGGTGCCAATCCATAAAGCGGGGTGGAGGGAAGTACCAGGTAACTATAGACCCATCAGTTTGACCTCGGTGGTGGGAAAATTAATGGAGAGTATACTAAAGGAACGATTGGGGGTGTACTTGGAGGAGGTGGGAGGTCTGGATAGTCGGCAACATGGGTTTGTGCCAGGTAGATCATGTCAAACCAACCTTGTGGAGTTCTATGAATGGGTAACATCAGAACTGGACAGGGTAAGCCTGTGGATATATTATTCTTGGATTTCAGCAAGGCGTTTGACTCTGTCCCCACAATGGTCTGGTGGAGAAACTGATGGGGTTAGGAGTAGGCCTTTGATGGTCAGATGGATTGAAAACTGGCTAGCTGGGCGCACCCACGGTAGTGATCTGTGAAGCTCTCGAACCCAGAGAGGTTGGTAGTGGGGTACCGTGAGGGTTTGGTCCTGGGTCCGATTCTGTTTAATGCTACATATCGGACTTCAGGAGGGTATAGGTGTGAAATGAGTCTGTTCATGGATGACTCCAAGATGGGAGCAGTAGTGTGGGAGAAGAGGGAGGTTGGCCCTGCAAGGACCTGGACAC
The DNA here is from genome assembly GCA_016271365.2 of Neoceratodus forsteri. Taxonomy (NCBI): domain Eukaryota; kingdom Metazoa; phylum Chordata; order Ceratodontiformes; family Ceratodontidae; genus Neoceratodus; species Neoceratodus forsteri. Next base: position 43,222,190 of record JADMNL010000027.1, read on the forward strand.
CCTGGAAGCTGGGCTCACACAAGAATTAAATTTCAATATCATCAAGTGCAAGGTGTTGCATCTTGGTGGGAAACCTAAACACAGGTACACCTGGGAGGGAGGTGCTGGAGGCCTCAATAGGAGAAAAGACCTGGGGTCATGGTGGATGCATGTATGAATAACTCTGAGCAGTGCAGGAGGCCTAGCAAGGCAAACAGGATGTCGGGATGCATCGTTAGGGGATCACCTCTAGGAGCAGGGAAGTGATTCTGCCGGCTGTACAATGGACTGGTTAGACCACACCTTGAGTACTGTGTACAGTACTGGAGACCACACTTGAAGAGGACATACAGCTCCTGGAGAGGGTACAGAGGAGGCAACAAAGATGATCACGAGGGCTAGGGGATTTGGCGTATGAGGACAGACTTGAGGAGCTCTGCCTGTTTTCATTGGAGGAGAGGAGGCGGGGACATGATTGAGGTCTTCAAGTACCTCAAGGAATAAATAAGGTAAACATGGAGGGATCTTTAGACTAAAGCAGGAGGTATCACCAGAGGGCATGGTTTGAAGTTGGAAGGGTGGGGGGAAGAGGAGGAGGTTTTCACTGAGAGGGTGGTGGACCCTTGGAATGCACTGCCTGGTGAGCTGGTTCAGAGATCCACAGTGGAGGGCTTTAAGAGAGGGTGGGACAGGCACAGAAAGTGGATGTATCAGATGATGGCCTGTCCCAGGGGGGTGGGGATGGATGATAGGGGTTTCTGGAGCACAAGGGATGGGAGGGTCTCGGCACCCAACTAAGGATCTAAGGTTCGAGCAGACTCGATAAACCGTAAGGCCTAATCTGCTGGCAAATAGTATGTTAGTATGTCCACATTGCTGGTGTTAAACCTATTCTCCCTGTAACCAGATTGAATGCCAACATAGGGAACTGTTCTTATGCCTCCATACTGTAGGCAGAGACATTTTAGTTAACCTGTTGCATCTGAAATTGTTCTTGAGAGTAGGGTCCCCATATTCCAAAGGTTAGCATGGCACTAACCATGTTAGAACCATGTTAACTGACTTGGGCAGGGGCCATATTCAAAGGCTACCAGTGTGCAGCACTAGTGTGAACACGCAAAATATAACGCTGCACCATGCAAATGTTCCCCCTCACATACAGGGCCCAGTGATACATTCAACAGTTTTGAAAGCACTAAACAACATCCATCACAGCTCTGTTTACTGCTTTCAAAACCCTACTCTTATCACTGTCCACAGTGCTGTGCAAACACCTCCCCCAGCTAAGTGCCAGATAACGGACTAACCTCAGAAGCAGCCAGTCCCTGCCAGTGTCCGCTCCCTCCATAGTTGTCCACCTACCCCACTGATCACTGATCTGACACTTTAAAACCTGAGTTAAACCCATTCTCTGGCGTCCAATGATTCCCCCCCCCCCCCAATTCAACACTTACAGTTTAAAACCTGATTCAGGTTCATTCCTGACTCAGATTCATTCCCTGGTATCCAGTGGTCCTCCCTCTGATTGGCAATCTGATCTCCACCCCCTGATGGATGGTGCGACCCCTTCCCATTTGTTCAGGCCCCTCGCACCTCATGACCCCCCCTCATCCAAGTAATCAGTGTGGCTTTGGAGACTGCGACCGGTATAGCTTCTCCACGCACCACTTTGCCTGGTGGCCATCTGAACGACAGCGAGGAAGTGCATGCACCTTCTGTAGAAATTTTCTACAGTAAGTGTGCACTCACCTGCTCCCTGTCATTTAGATGGTGACTGGCTGAGGTGCTAAATGGAGAGGCTATACCTCTAAATAACAGGGAACTAGTTTAAGTCAGGTTTTAAAGTATCAGACTGGCGATCACAGGAGGACCACTAGAGACAGGGAATGAGTTTATGTCAGGTTTTACAGTGTCACGTCAGTGACCAGGGGAGTGGTGGGCTGGCACAGCACTGCACAGGCCTCCACGCACAAGGCTGGCATTATAGTCTAGAGGTTACAGTAACAAGCTGTGCATGAGCTTGGTACATCCACCAGACCTGGGTTTGATTCCGACAACCTTCACATTCATACTGTTCGACTCTGAGCAATTCACTTAACCTTCCCAGTGCTCCCAGGTCACCCCTGAAACCAGGCCTTCTGCATAGTGGGCCTCACCTGGCTACCAAAGAATTAAAAAAAAATGTAAAGAATGGGCTGATTCTTAACATTGAGTGGGTTCTGTGATATCATGTGAACTCGACAACAAAGGCTGAGAACTCCACAGAACCACAAAGTGAATCAACCTGTTCTTAAAATGTGGGAGTTATTTGTATAATACCAGGGTACCTCATTTTGGAAACTGAATCAGGAGAAGATGAAAGACTGACAGATTTGGGTGCAAGAAGTCATTCTTGACAGTTAGGTGTTGAGAACAAATTTCTGAAACCCCCAGTAAAATGAGGTAACCACGTATTATTATAATAGGATATATTGCTGTTTTTTCCATACGTACATTATAAAAACTACATGAAGACTTTCCCCCACTAACAGCTACTACTGCTTTAACCTCTTTGTATTTAACTTCCCCCCTTTCGCCCCCTTTCTTTGTATCAAACTGTGAGCTTTTCTGAGCCTCCCTATGCATGCGTAATGCTTGCGCCCACTTGTTTATAGGTTGCAAAGCTCTTCGGGATACAGTTTGTATGAATGGCACTATACAAAACCATTCTCTTCTTACAATAACTATCTTTCTGAGGGAGTTTAACATGCTACCAGCTCTATAGTGGTTAGACACAGGCATACTGTGTAGGATGCACAGAGGATGATGTGCAGGATGAGTTAGGGGCCAAGCTTGGTTAGTTGTGAACATGCAGTCACTAACAGGATTCTTGTGGCATGCCTAATGTGCAGATCTCCCGAGTGTTAGTCCAGGTGTGAGCTATGCAGTTACTCTTCTTGGGTGGCTAAAAGCAAGGAAGTGATGTGTTCTGGCATCAGGCACTTAGTAAAGTGGTAAGCTCACTGTGAAGAAAAATAACAGAAAAAACGGTTAAATGATTTTGAAAAGTCATAGCCATAGTCACAGAGCAAGTTTGAAGGATGTTACTGATATTACAATGCCATCTTTCCTGAAGGGTTTGTTTTCATTTTAAATTTCGTATTTAGGTTTTTTGTCCATGATTCTTCTGATGTTCTATCCATTTCCCATGTCATCATGCCACTGAAGCAATGCTGTGTCAGTGTCCTTTGCCATGCAATGAGCCAATGCTCACTGACTCACCAGAATTATTCAAATGGTGTGCAGTTCTTGCGACTCTCCTGAGTTCCTTCCACAAGAAGACAGATGAATACAACCCTGTGTCTTTTTTTACACTGAAACCCAACATGGCATTTGCCAAGACAACCCCAATAAAGACACTTTTGTAAGTATTTTGTGGTTTAAGCACTGCAGGTCTACATCATCACCATCTGATTGGCTTATCTAGGGGCCAGAGGTCATTAACCTCTTACAAAATGACAGCAAGAGTAACTCTATGTTCTCCTGGTGGGATGGATAGTTTTTACGTGTTGCACATGATTTTTTTAAATATCTAATTGTTAGCTTACAGAAGCAACAGTACCCTATATCAAAAGTGTTTCTTGGTGGGCTTATGATCAAATGGGTTAAGTGCACATTGCTTTGCCTCCAGCCCTCAAATCTTTGAGATGCTCATTCCCTTCATACTATCATAACAGCATAAATCAATAAATAATCATGTAATGACTTCCAGTTATTGACTTAAATAGCAACAAGGATTGAACTTCTTGTTTCTGTATGCAAAATGTATTATACCCATACTGTAACATGCCGAGTGACCACAGTCCTCCGTTTATTCTCATATAAACCACCATAAAACAACTGAAATACATGGCATTACTTGCTAACTCACACAAAGTATCTGAAGCTTGCAAATCATAATTATAAAATGGGACCTGCCAAATCCTGCGTTCATTGAGATTGGTCACAGCCTGGTCACATGGGCTGGGTAACATACCTTAACAGACACTCTGTCTTGTATTACTCTTCACTTATACACCTCAATAATGGAGATCAGGCAATCAGTTGGAGTCTTAAGCAGGCTTTGTCTCATGACATACCAGTTGTAATTACAATGCTGAGGCTTAGTGGGTTAAGCGGTGGGGGGGGGGCGGGGGCAGGACATCATGCCCTGCTTCAGTCTTAAAAAAAAAAAAGACTTCCCCAATGTCCCTGCTGGTAAAGCGTCTGCCTTCCATTTCAGAGACCCAGGTTCTGTTCCTGCCCCCTGCTTCTAACTGGACTGCTGATGGAATCTGAGAGATATTCCAGGAGGATGCCCTCTCCTCCAGTGTGAGATGGTGTGTGGCATGGGAACCAAAGAAAAGATTAAAAATAGCAGGCAGAAAATGTTATTAAATTTTAAAAGTAGCAGTTGTTATTTTTTATATCTGAAGCATTTTTCTCTTTCCATTTTGCTCATCAGAATGTTTTCTACCTGATAGTATTAGGTGTGCTGTAAAAAGCAGTATGCCACCTGGAGACTAACATATCTGGTTCTGTTCCTCTTTGTATCCCATCCGCACTGAAACCTCACTCATTGTGACATCATGGATGACAGAACTGACAGCAAGTCATTGGCTCTTCTTGCTCAGTTGTGATACCATCTACAGTGAGGTCACAGGGCTGATGATGTATAATGAGGAACAGGACTAGCTACTGTCAGCCTCCAGGTAAAATGCTGTCCAACCCAGCACACCAAGTACTGTCAGATACGAAATCTTCTAATTAGCAAATGGAAAAGACAAAAATACTTCAGATGTAAGGTAGTAATAGTTTACTTTTAAAAGTTAATATTAATTTCAGCAAGTCCACTAGCTATGTAAACCAGTTTATATAACAATTTCACCATGGAATACTACTATCACCTAATGCCAACACTACATGTTAAGTGGCCAACTGACTTACTACTACATATGGACATATGATTATGCCAGCAGAAGAAGGCATTATGGTATTCCTGACACAGAGCTCATACACTTTTTTTTTACATGGCACGCTGCCCCCCTCCCCTGACACTTGTACCCTACCCTTGACTATATCCCACCCTTTCTTAAACCCTTCAGTTCCATTTCAGTTTCCTACTTCCTCTGAAAGCCCTTTGCACCCTGCTGCCACTCTCTCTGTGATGAATTCCCTTCTGGTCTGCTTCTGGAACCTACCCTCTGTATCAATATGAGCAATACATGGCAATGTAACTCATGGGGCCCGATTCTCAAAGCTCCCTGAATGGCGCAAGGTGTGACTTGCACCACAAGGAATGGCGCAAGGTGTGACTTGCACCAAAAGATGTGTTAGGAGCCATTTATAAAACTGGATACAGGCTGCATGCACCAAAGGGGGCTTGTGCCATTCTTGTGGCACAAAATGGGCTGTGGCATTGCGCTAGGGGGCTTGTGGCAGACCCAGGCTGCCATACCCCTAAATCAGGATTCTCAAAACCCTCCCAGAGGACAAATTTCTAAGTACCCTTAGACCAGCCAGGGTTGATCTAAATGTTCTTACAAGTGTGTCCTCTGGGAGGCTTTAGACACTTGAGCCAATGTGCCCTGATCCCCTTTTTAATAAAAGAATTCACATCCCTGATGGTCTAGTGGACCCCCCCCCCCACAAGCCTGATTCCCTTCGTATTACAATTAATCATGTCCCTAGCAGTCTAGTGGACACAGCCCTCCACTTTCCACCATGGCCCGATGCTGACTGAGCTGTCAAGGAGCACATACTGTATACGAACATATGAAATTTGCCGGCCAATAAAGGCCTAGTGGTTTATCAAGTCTGCTTGAATGTGTAGCTAGCACCCCTTATTCTGCAGCTTCCCCTCCCTTCCTCCCATCATCCCCCTCCCTTGACCTTCCCCATTGCCCGGTCTCAGCCCCTTTTGAAGCAGCTCACTGTTCTACTGGATATCATTTCCGCCGGTAATGCATTCCACCCAGCTACCACCCTCTCTGTAAAAAAGTGTCTCCTCATCTCCCTCCTGAACCTTCCTCCCTCCAGTCTCATATCATGTCTCCGGGTGTCCCTCCCCTCACTTACTTTGAACAGCCCCTCTGTACCTCTCTTGTTTATTCCTTTCATGTACTTGAAGGTTTCAATCATATCCCCCCATCCCGTCTCTCCTCCAGCGAGTACACGTTCAACTTTCTCAGCCTCCTCTCATATGGTAAGTCCCCCAGCCCCTGGATCATCTTTGTTGCCCTGTGCTGCACCCCTCCAGTAACTTAATGTCCCTCTTCAGATACAGGCACCAGTATTGCATGCAGTACTCCAGGTGCGGTCTAACTAATGATCTATACAATAGCAGAATCACCTCCCCCCTCCTCGAGGATATACCTATTACAATGCAACCCAGCATTTTGTCGGCCTTTGCAGCTGCCTTCCTACATTGTGCAGAGTTATTCACTGACCCCATTATGCGCACCCCCAGATCCTTCTCCTCCTCTGTCTTGGCTAGCTGCACTCCCCCCAGCTGGTAACTCCTCCTTGGGTTTTTCACCCCAAAATGCAGCACCTTGTACTTTTTGGCACTGAACCCCAGTTGGCAGGTGTCTGACCAGGTTTCCAGCTCTGCCAGATCATCCTGCAACCCCTGCCATCCCCCTAGGTTGTCCACCACTGCTCCCATTTTGGTGTTGTCAGCAAACAGACTGGTCTTGCTCTTGATGCCCAATGATATGTCTGCAATGAATATCCCAAACAACAGTGGTCCCAACACCAAGCCCTGTGGAACATCGCTCATCACTACCCTTGGGGATGAGAGCTCCCCACCCACCACCACCACCCTCTGTAGCCTTCCCTGAAGCTAGTTACCCACCCATCTCACCAGCTTTGCACCCGCCCCTGTGCCTTCTAACTTACTTCCCAGCCTCCCATGTAGCACTGAGTTGAATGCCTTACTAAAGTCCAAGTACAGGACATCAACTACATGGCCCCCATCCAATTGCCTAGTTACCCAGTCACAGAACTCCACCAGGTTGGTTTGGCAGATCTGCCACTTACGAAGCCATGCTGTCTGCTGCCCTGTAGCCCTTTGGCCTCCAGGAGGGTCACCAGCCCCTCCTTCAGGATAGTCTCCCTCAGCTTACCCACGATGGTCTGTAGTTCCCCGGTTCATCCTTGGGGCCACTCTTGTGGAGGGGCACCACAAGAGCCATCCTCCAATCCTGAGGTACACACCCTTAGTGTAGCGAGGCACTGAATAGGTCTGCCAAAGGTCCCACCAGGACCTCTGCCAGCCTCATTCAGTACCCTGGGGTGAATGCCATCTGGGCCTGGCGCCTTGTCCACCTTAAGTGCCCTCACAGTATGTGCTCATTGATTGACAGCAGCTGTCAATCAGTGGGTGCGTACTATATACAGTACACGCTCCTTGACAGCTCAGTCGATAGTCGGCCATGGTGGAGAGTGGAGGGCTGTGCTGTTTGGTGGCTCAGGGATGGTGGTAAAGTGGGGTGGTGGAGCACTGCCTGCCTGGGTGGGGTCCACTAGACCACCAGGGAACGATATATTTATATTATATGGGCAGATCAGGGATAGGGAGGGGGGTCCATTAGACCACTAGAGAAAGATATCATATTATATGGGCAGATCAGGGCTGGTGGGAGCCCACTAGACCACCAGGGACATGATTCATTGTGATACGAAGGGGATCAGGGCTGGGGAAGCCCACTGGACCACCAGTGACATGATTAATTTTAATAAAAGGTGGATCAGGGTTGGAGGTGGTCTGCTAGACCACCAGAGATGTGACTAACTGTAATACAGAGGGGATCAGTGCTTAGGGGGGGGGGCGCTTGCCTCCAGGGACATTCTAGAATGGCGCACGGCCGCCCCCACAGGTTGTGGCACACCATCCAGATGTGCTGTCTGTTTGGTGCATGGCTACAGTTGTCCCAAACTGTGGGACTTTGCTGCCAGAACTCTATCCTATAGAGAATCAGGCACAGGGTCCCTGATGCACTGGCAACTGGCACAAGCCGCTGTTGGCGCGGCTTGTGCCAAGTTTTGAGAATCGTGCCCATGGTGTCAACCATTATTGACTGATGCTGGCACCTAAAGGTAGTACTAAGGAGATACTGTACTGTCAGGGTGTGATGTCCTTCAGATGAGATATTAAACCAAGGTCCTGTCTACTTTTACTGGTGGTTGTTCGGGTGGACGTTAAAGATCGCATGGCACTTCTTGAAAGGAGTAGAGGAATTCCCTGCTGTCCTGAACAAATTTCTTCCTTTCAGTAAGAACCCTACCAACCACTTAATCTGGTTCAGTTTTTGTTGGTTTGCATCTGTATGCCACCCACTCACCCTCACGGCTGTGGGACGAGACTAAAAATAGGCAGTTGCTGTCTAGCCTTTCTTTCCCGGTCAACAAACATGAAATAAAATTATTGCTTTTTTTCACATCTGCATACTGTTGTTCAGTAATTTATCGAAATCCTTTGGCTCCTTTCCCAATCAACAAAAATGAAATAAAATTATTGCTTTTATCTGCTTGTTATTAATTTCTTGAAAGCCTTTAGCCAAGGCAGCTGTGCATTATTTTTATGCAATACAGTATAACACAGTGTTATTTTGAATAGTTTCTCATATAATGCAACACAAAATGCTTTACAAAGAGTACAAGCAGATAAAATAAAATGTTTAAATAAAAAAACACATAGTAAAAAGTAGGGGTCAGGAACAGAGATCCATGAGCAGATGGAAAATAAGCAATGTGGCAAGGCTTGCACTGTAGATGTCTACATTTATTGTACATATGATAGCATTTGGGACTAATGTCCTCTGTTTATCGCTATCAGTCTGGCATCTTTCAGGGCATTCAAATTCACAACAAAATGATGTATAACTATTATATATGTAAGCCCCCCCAATTCGGGCTTACCTGATAGGGCTACAGCCCTCCGACCCTCTGCCAGGCGTCCTTCGAATGGCTGTGGTGTTAACGGGTTAAATTAAATAATCTGGGCCCCCGACTTCAGGGAGCCTGCCAGGAAGACAAACGGGCAGCTCCCTAAAGAACTACAAACTGGTTGCTGCTGGGAAAATACCCAGAGGCAGCCTGGAGATCACCTGGGGAGTTGCAGCCAATAATAAGAGAGGCTGCTCAGGAAAAATATAAGGCTGTATTTTGGTGCCAAAAAGGGGTTGGAGGTCAAGAGGAACTGCAGGGTGGATGTGAGAGGAGAGACTGCTCTCATGAATACAGTCTAACTGGCTGTGCAAACCCTGCCTATCTCCATCTGCCAAGCTGAGCGCAGGAGGAAAAGTAGCTGCTGGTGAGACTGAAACAGGGTAGAGAAAAGCAGAGTTTATAGCAGCCCAGCTAGTTTGGACTTCAGTTTAATTGAGAAAATAAGAGATGGGCTGTGGACTTTGAAAATAATCCCTGCTCCCCACAGCACAGAAATCATTAAGTGAAGTGGACATTTCAGCCAGGGGAGAGTCTGCAAGTGTTGATCCAAGCTGCTGCAACAGAACCCAACATGCTGTGAAAGTATCCTCAAGGTGAGGGGCTATAGAGTTTGAGACTGTGGAAGCACTACTGCCCTGCGTTGGTCCTGAGGGTGGTCCTACATGCTTTGGAAAGGGTTTGGGGAACATAAGCAAACTTGGTTCCCTGGACTGAAGACATCAATGCACCGGGTTGAAGGACGAAAGAGGCCTGCCTGTGTGAAGTTTGTATACAAAGGTCCGTAGGCGAAGCTGGCAAGGCCAGGCAGGTGAAGCTCATCATCCCTGGAACCATCAAGTTTATTTTCCCCACCAGTGGTGCAGCACCTACGTCAAAACCTCCACGGTACCATGCAACGCAACTGGCTGTGAACCCCCAGAGTGGACTGCAAACCGTGAGTACCCCCAAGCTGTGGCTCTGGGGAGTCTTTTAGTTAGCTAGTCAGATAGGATTCTGGGGGTAAATCATTCCACCTCTATTAAGAAACACTCAAGTCTGCCAGTATAAGATAATCAATTCAACGTGTGTTGTGTTTAACTGGGCCCCGATGAAAGACCCCAGGCCTGCACCACGGCACAGGGACAATCTGGATGCACCCAGGGGGTGGTGAGAAGGGTTGATACTGGGGAAGGTATTGTGCCTAGAGTGAATTGTGTTTGATATGCTCCTCCTTGTTCCCCTTCCCCAATAAATAGGGTTACTGTCTGCATTTCATTCACTGTCCCTGTGTTATTGAAGAGTGCTGCTGGGAGGTGTGGGACCATAGTGTGGTAACTGTAATTTGTGTGGGGAACATACTGTTGGGGCAGGGAACTATTTCCTGGGGGGTGGTAACCTGTTCTTTATCCACAGGATTCCCTTGCCATTACCCCAGGTGGAGGCACCGAGCCACATGAGCTGTCACTGTAGAACCCAGGCTGGCCCCCTCAGAGGTGTGTTCGGAACTACCCTGAGGGCCCTGGAGCAACCAAGGTGAGTCAAAGGGCTGTTACATATAGAAACAGAAACACAGACACTTTCAGCAGAAAAGGACTGCTTGGCCTACCCAGTCTGCTAAAGTTCTCCCTGCCTATTCTGTTGCCGCAGATACTAGTTGGTTGCTGTTGACCCTTCCCCTCACTGCCTATTGAGCAATACCCCTAATGCCTATCCCATGCATGTTTAAAGCCCCTGACTGTTTGTGCTCTCACCACCTCTGCTGGCAGATTGTTCCAGGCATCCACCACTCTTTCTGTAAAGTAATACTTCCTCACATCCCTCTCAAACTCCCCCCTTTCCAGCTTCATTGCGTGCCCTTTTGTCCTGGTGCACTTCTTTATTTGAAATAGACTCCCCTTCTGTACCCTGACCACCCCATGAGGTATTTGCAGGTTTCTATTGTGTTCCCCCCTCCCTCCTCTCTTCTAGTGTGTATGTTGAGATCCCTCAGTCTCTCCTCAGAGGGCTTTTGATGTAACCCGTGCCATTTTAGTTGCCCTCCTCTGGATATCCTCCATCCTATGTCCTTTCTAAGATTTGGCCTCCAGAACTGGTACAGTACTCCAGGTGGGGTCTCTCCAGCGACCGTGGTAACACCACCTCCCTCCCCCTGTTGGTGATACCCCTCCCTATCCATCCCAGCATCCCAATGGCCCTGCCCACTGACTAGTCATACTGCCCCACCACCTTGAGATCATCAGATATGATAACCCCAAGGTCTCTTTCTTGTTTAGTGACTGTCAGTACCTCTCCCACCCCCATTTTTACTCATCTCTTTGGTTTTAGGAGGCAGTATAGCATAGCGGTTAAGGGCACAGAGCTGCAAACCTAGGTTTGAATCCCATCAGCCCCCACTTGCATAATGTGTGACCCTGAGCAAGTCACTTAACTTCTTTGTGCTCCCAGGTCGCACCTGGAAACACACACTGGCTCAGTGTGCCTTTCCTGGTTAAACCATTTCCTCTTTCCCCTTCTACATCCTAGGTGCATGATTTTGCACTTTTTTGGCATTGATCCCCAGCTACCATGCCCTCGACCACTCCTCAAGTTATCTAAGGTCCCTATTCATTCTAGCCACCCCCTTTTGAGTATTCATCCTATTACAGATTTCGGTGTCATTTGCAAAAAGGCATACCTCCCCTTCCAGTTCTTCTGCAGTACCACTTGTGAAGACACTGAAGAGGACCGGTCCCAGTACTAAGCCCTGCAGCACCCCTCTGGTCAGTCTTCCCTTCAAGTGAGTGCTGTTTAACACAGTGGTCCTATGATAGCCTGACATACATTTGCCTGAAAGGCTACTGTCCAACATTTTTTGCCCAACATGCCGTTGCCTGACAGGTGGACAATCTTAACAAGGGATTCCCCGACATTTAGAATGTCAGCAACCTGGAGTAAATTATATTAAGTCCGGGGGGGTGGCATGGAGAGGCAGAGCCCCCCTCTGTGCTTAGTGTGTGTCATGATTCTGCACCCGTGGACTTATTATAACTACAGGTCACCGACTTTCTGAATGTCGGGCAATGCCTTGTTGGGACTGTACGCCTGTCAGGCAACTGCATGTCAGGCAGTTACCTGTCAGGCAAGTGTACATATGTCGGGATCTCATAGTAGATCCGTTTACCACCATCTGCCACCTATCCATTAACCAGTCTTTTACCCAGTTTACCTCTTTGGATCCCACCCCTAGACAGCCCAATCTCTTATCAGTCTCCTATGTGGCACAGTGTTGAATGCCTTGCTGTAGTCCAAGTAGACCACATCCACTGCTCTCCCTGGATCCATATTCCTGGTCACCCAGTTGAAGAAATCAATCAGAATGATCTAGTATGACTTCCCCCCATGAATCCATGCTGCCTTTGGTCCGGTAATGCATCAGATTCAAGATACTCCACTAGCCTTTTCTGTAACAGGGTTTCCATTAATTTCCCCACCACTGATGGGAGACTCACTGGCCTAGAGTTGCTAGCATCCTCCCTCCTGCTGCTTTTATGGAGCAGGACTACATCTGCTCTCCTCCAGTCCTCTGGAACCACTCCTATTTCCAGTAAGTTGTTGAATAAGGCCATAAGTGGTGCAGCAAGCACCTCCCTCAGTTCCCTTAACACCCTTGGGTGTATTCTGTCCAATCCCATGATCCTATCCACTTTCAGATGTGCAAGTCCCTTCAGGACTCTCTCCTCTGAACATAGACTTGTGTTACCCCCCCCACCACCACCACCACCAATACCCAGTGTTCCTGCTGCTCCTCGGTGGTCCATTCTCCTCTCCTTCCACTGTGAAGACAGAGAAGTATCTGATCAGGATGTCTGCTTTTTCCTGATCCTCCTTTGTACAGTCTCCCTCTGCCATCCTCTTTATCCTCACTATCCCTCCCCTTGTCCTCCTCTTCTCACTTATGTACCAGAAGAAAATCTTGTCCCCTTTGGCTATCCTTTCTTCTGTTTGCACCTTTACTCCCCTCACTGCCTTACCTGCTTCCCTCTGTATATCTCCCTATCCTCGTCCCTCAGCGTTTCTTTGTACCTCCCGAACGGCACCCTTTTTTCCTTCACCTTCATGACCACTCCCCTAGAGTACCATAATGGTCCTTTTTTCCCCCTGCTTTTGCTCACTTCCTTCATGCAGAGGCTGGTTACCTTCACTATGCTGTCCCTTAATTTTCTCCACTGTCCCATTACCCTTCCCTGGCAATCCTCCCCTGCTAGGCTGCTTCTGAGGCGGTTTCCCATTTATTTGACATCCATCCTCCTAAAATCTGCCCTCATAAAGTAAACTCCTCGGTCACTACAATGGAGGAGAGGGACTTGGGAGTCATTATAAGCCACTCTGTCAAACCAATCAGTATAATAAGGCCTACAGTAAGGCAACTAAAATTTTGGGGTGCACTGGGAGGGGTTTCAACAGCGAGAGAGAGGACGTGATATTGCCCCTATATAGGTCAATGGTGAGGCCTGATCTGGAATACTGTGCCCAGTTCTGGACACCGCACTGGAGGAAAGATTAAAACAGACTGAAGTCAGTTCAGTGAAGGGTCACCAAGATGATTCAAGGCCAACAGGACATATCCTCGGAGGAGTGGCTAGAGGCCCTGAACATGTACTCACCGCAGGCCAGGTGGGAGAGGTGACATGACAGAACTCTACAAGTTCCTAAGAGTAATAACAGAGTGAACAGCAATGACTTATTCAACAGGAATAGGGTGGCAGTAATGCGGGGGCATGAATGGAAGTGTGTTAGGAGAACGTTTAGGAGGGATGTTTACTTCACAGAGAGGGTGATCAAGCCATGGAACAGACTACTAGCAGAGGTGGGGGGGTAGATACTGCAAATAGGTTCAAGCATAGCTGGAACATGGTAAGGGGACTGATAGTCCCACCAAGGGGAACTAGGCAGGGGAGAGAATCAAAGGGACAGGAGGGGGTAAAAACCCCCTCAAGGCTTTAAGTCATGGGGTGAGGTAGGGATACCTTCTTGGGTGGACTGGACAGACTATTGGTCTTTTTTTTTTTTTTTCTGGCACTGTCTACATTTCTAAAATGCAGACAATGCAAGTTAATTACAGTAGTGAAAGGAATGCACTTGGAAGGCAGAGCCAGTGGCACGATGACAGCTCATTCCTCTGCCACCTGGAAGACCAGGGTTCACGTGTGAGGCCCAGAGTCCCACACTGCAGCTGTCTGGGGCCGAGTGCGTTATGGTGGTGAGGTGCTTGGCTTGTGGCAAGGGAGCCCTTGGCATTTCTGCATCCGTGTGTTGACCTATCATGAAATGGCACTGACTGGCAGGAAGTGCAACTACCCGTCCACCCTCCCAGTAGGGGGAAGGATGCAGCCGAGCTGACCCTGATGAAAGGGGATGAAGGAAATAAAAAAGGACAAGATGGAGGATAACATGGTAAACCTGATCCCACAGAAGAAAAAATTACTCACCTTAGTAATTGCTTTTCTTCTCATGGAGTCTTGCTATATTATGACTATATGCAGTCAGCCACTGCAGCTGAACTGCCCCGGAGAGGAAAGAGTTAACTCCAGAGAGTCTGGAGTTCCACAGCGCGAGGGCGCTATACCAAAGCTCTATCTGGCCAGTTTCAAATGAAACTGTCAGATCTTCTGAAAATGACACTAAGCAACAAGTCTGTGTGGAAGGCTCTACACTAGCCAAGTGGCTACCTACTAGTAGGAATAACAACAATATAAACAGCAATAATAATAATAACAATGAATAATAGTATTATTAGTTTCTCCCTAACAAGCACTATTAGACCCCCCCTTCCCCCAAGACTCAAGTCCAGGAAGGGGGCCAACATATTACTTAAAACAGAAATACCTAATTCCCTAACCCTAAATAAAGGGGGTGAAGGGAAGAACTAAAATGGCATGACACAGTGCTTGCACTAATTTGCCACCTACCCAAGTAGAAGTTCTGAGAGGGGCAGGAGGAGGTGGTCATAATATAGCAAGACTCCATGAGAAGAAAAGCAATTACTAAGGTGAGTAATTTTTCTTCAAACACCATGAAGTCTTGCTATATTATGACTATATGCAGATACACAGCAGTACCTCCATGGAGGAGGGTCAGAACCTACTTAGGAAATAGGCTCTGAAGCACAGCTGTGCCAAACGAGCATCTCTCCTGGACTGAATATCCAGGGAATAATGCTTGGTAAAAGTGTGAACTGTTTTCCAAGTAGCAGCTTGACAGATTTCCAGAATGGGAATATCTCTAGCAGCCGCTAGAGATGCAGCTGTACCCTGGTGGAGTGAGCCCCTCAGTCCTGAGGGATTCTCTACCTAGTTTTTGATAACAAAATTGGATACAAGAGACAATCCACCTTGCAACTGTCCTCTTAGTGGCAGGTTTCCCTTGCCAACCTCGCCATAGGTAAGGAAGAGTTGGAGGATTCAAACCTGTGACCCTTAGTGCGTCCAAATAGTAGCTTAAGGCTCTTTTGATGTCCAAGCTGTGCAGACTCCTCTCACCTGAGGAAGAATGCTCAGTGAAAATACTGGAAGAGAGATGGATTGGTTCAGGTGGAAATCTGAAACCACTTTAGGCAAAAACTTTCTGTTAGTCCTGAGGACTACTCTTATCTCTGTGGAAAGAGATAAAATCTTCTTCCACTGACAGGGCCTGTAGTTCACTTATGCATCTGGCAGAAGTGATAACCACTAGAAAACAGTTTTCAAGTCAGAAACTTGAGCTCTGCTGAGGACAGAGGCTCAAGGGGGCCGTGTAAACTGAGCAATGCAAACATTCAGGTCCCAAGCGGGAGCTGGTTCTCGAAAAGGAGGGTTGGTGAAGTAACCCTTTAAAAACTTAGGAAGCACAGGGTGAGAGAAAAGGAAGCAGGCTTCCCTGCTGACAGAAAGAGCAGAGACAGCTGCCAGATGAACCTTTAAGGTAGCTGGCCTAAGGCCTAAGGAATTTAAATGGACCAAACAGTCCAGTAAAATGGGCAGATCAGCAGATTCTGGGATAATCTGCTTCTCAGAGCACCAGATGGAAAACCTTTTCCACTTAGAATTGTAAGTGGCCCTAGTGGAAGGCTTCCTAGAAGCCTTTAAAATATCAAAACACCTTGAGAAAGGTGTAAGTCAGCAAATTCTAACTCCTCAAGAGCCATGCCTTGAGATGGAGGATTTGAGGTCCGGATACCACACTCTCCCTGTGCACAGGCCAGTAAGTCGTGGACTCTGGGCAAGCTCAGGGCAGAGTGAACTGTCAAGGACAGAAGCAGTGGGTACCAGGGGCTGTCTGGAGCAATCAGAATCACCTTGCAGGGCTGAGATCTGATTTTTACTAGTACCCTGAAAAGAAGGGGAAAGGAGGAGGCATGCAGGAACTTCCTTTCCAATCCAACTGAAAGGCGTCCAGGGGGACTGATCCCAGCACTGGAGGCCTGCAACAAAACAGAGGAAGTTGGTGGTTGTCTGGGGCTGCGAAAAGATCTATCTGAGGGGTGCCCCATCTGGCAAAGACTGACCTCAGCACCTGAGGATTCAGAGCCCATTCGTGATGGCCCTGAGAAATCCTGCTGAGGGCATCCGCCAGGACATTGTCCTTCCCTGGAAGGTGAACTGCTATCAGGGAGGTGTTCAGGGAGTAAGCCAGAGACCACAACTTCATTGCTTTGGTGCACAAGGCTGATGACCGAGTGTCCCTTGCTTGTTGATGTACCACATTGTTGTGGTGTTGTCTGTCCTGACTTGAACTACTTTGTTCTGGACAGAAGCTGAAAGCGCCTGAAGAGCTAAAAGGACAGCTCTGAGTTCCAAAAGATTGATGTGGAGCAGAGATTCCTGGAGACCACACTCCTGGTGGACAGGTCGCCCAAGTGACTCCCACCCTAACAGGGAAGCATCCGTGGTGAGGGTGAGGGAGTGGAGCAGGAATGAAAGGAACCCCTTGTTTAGATTGCTTTGATCCTGCCACCAGTGTAAGGCCAGGATCAGGGTTGGGGTCACTGGAACCAATTTGGAAGGGGTCCCTCCTTTGAGACCAATAGGCCCTCAAATGGAACTGAATGTCCCTCATCTGGAATCTTGCTCCTTGCACTACAGCTGTGGAAGCAGCCATGTGCCCTAGGAGTTGCAGAAAATGCCTTGCTGGTCGAGAGACCACGCGGGAAGGAGGATGCCAGGGCAATGAGTCTGTCTACCCTTCCGAGGGGAGAAATGCCCTGGCTAACTTTGTGTTCAATTCTGCACCTATGAAAGTTAGTACCTGAACTGGTTCGAGAACTGACTTTGGTAAATTCAGCAGGAATCCCAGGAAGTGAGAAGCTGCTGGGTGACTTGCAAGTGGGATTTTACCTGATCTGGGGACTGACCCACTATGAGCCAGTCAGCCAGGTAGGGAAACACAGCAATCCCTTGCCTTCTTAAATGAGCCACTACCACAGCTAGACATTTCGTGAATACCCTTGGCGCAGAGGTAAGGCCGAAGGGCATTGCCCTGAACTGGTAGTGGCCTGAGGGTAGTTCGAACCTGAGGTACCTTCGGTGAGAAGGCCTGATCAGAACATGAAAATAGGCATCCTTGAGGTCCAGGGAAGCTAACCAGTCCCTGGCCTCAGGGAGAACAAAATCATTGTCAGAGTTAACATTTTGAACTTTGGTTTCAAAAGATGCTTGTTCAGGTACCTTAAATCTAAAATGGGCTGCCATTCTCCTGTCTTTTTGGGGTAAGAAAGTATCTTGAGTACAGTCCTTGCCCTGATGGCAAGGAGGACCCTTTCTACTGCTTTGCAGTCCAAAGAGAAACCTCTGCTTCCAAAGCAAGGGCTTCTGAAGGATTTGCAGGTGGAAAATGTCTGGCTCTCATCTTGAAACTGTTTGAAGCTGAGAACCAGAACCTGACCTATACCTCCAGAACCCACCTGTCCGAAGTTAGGGACACCCAGTCCTGGCTGAAATAAACCAACCTGCCCCCCACTGGTACAGGAGAATCGGCCCTGGGCACCCCATCAGGGTGCCTGCTTGGCAGTAGCCTTAGGCTGAGGGGAGGGGGACGGTTTACTTGTGCCCCGTCTACCTCTGCCTCTAAAGAAACCCCTCTGTGCAAAATGCAGAGGAGGCCTGAAATTGGTAAAAGGCCTGTGGAAAGGCCTGCCCCCTACCTCTGGGAGCGTGCCTCTTTGGAGTGGCATGCCTCCTTAGCCTGGGCACTTTTGTAGGTAGTTCTGTATTCATCCATCTTTTCATATAGTTTTCTGTTTGTTCCCAAACAGAGAATTACCCACAACAGGAAAATCCATAGCCTTTGACTGAGTATCTTGGGACAGATTAGTGCATCTGAGCCATGCCAACCTACGGAAAGCTACAGAAGTGGCCATGACCCTAGAGGAAACATCATTAACATCAACAGCAGTATGAAATTGAACTTTAGAGCTTCAATGCCATCAGCAGCCACCTGTTCCAACTCACTAGCCAGCTGGCCATGGGCCTGCTTGGCTAACTTCTGTCTGTGTCCCACCTAGATTTGATATTCTAGCCACATAAGCCATATAATTTGCCTGCCTGAGTCCCAAAGAAGCTGCCATATACTGTTTTTTCGCCATGGCATCAATCTTCCTGGAATCCTTATCAGGAGGATGTGAGGCCAGAGGAATATTAGCCTTGTCACAGGCTGCAGCTTGTACCACACCTACATGACTACACTGCTCAGTGGGGAAGTCTGTATCAGAGCCTGATAGCATATCTTCTGTCCATTTTTTATCTACAGGAGGGACAGAATGAGGATTTTAAAATCTTTGTTGTTTGCTTCCTAAATGACTTATGCAAAGGAATAGACAACCTCCTAGACTCTGGTATATCCATCATTTCTACATAATCAGGCTCCTCTTGCTCATCCACAGCTTCCTCTAAGGAAGCTGGAGGTTCTGCAACCTTTTTGTAAAACATAAAATGAGAAGGGGACTCAGACAGAATAGGAGGAGATTCTAAAGGTCTGTCTGGAGAAATGTCCGGTTCAATGGGCACATCCAGACCCTCCCAGCCACACATGTAATGATCAAATTCATCCTCCCTCTCCTGTGGTTCATAAAATTCCTCAACATCATACTCCTGAACCACTGGCACTGAATGAACCAACCTTTTACTAACTGTAGGTGGTTCGGCAGGACCCTGAGACAGTGACTGGACAATCTGTATGGCTTTAGCTATTTCTGCAGCAGTTGGAGAGACAATTTTGGACTCCAAACCTACTGATTTCTTTGTCTTTTCACTGAGACTGGTTCCCTGAACCAGCCTTCCTTTGCCGAGATCTTGCCTGGTCAGAGGCACTCCTCTGGTCAGTGGGTACTGGACCGGGCTGTACATCCGGGTCAGCGGACTTCTTGGCCTCTCGTTCCCTGAGCGGCCCAATCTCTTTCCAGGGTGGCTGCAGGGAAATTTTACACACCTGGCAGTCTGACAGGAGGTGGTCAGCCCCAGACAATAAACACAAGTGGTGTGTGGGTCAGCCTTGGCAAAGGCTTCCCCACAGACTCACAGTGTTGAAACCCAGTGGGCCGGTTTTCTTTGGGTTTCTCAGACATAATGCCAGCCTAACCAAAACTTGCCCTTTTGATGGCAGTGCCAGGCAAGACACCTTATCGGTTCCTAACCGTGTCACAGGTATTTGAAAAACCTATTTTAAAAGCAAGGTTTTTAGAACCGATAAGAACTGGAACCGCACTCTAAAAGCCCAACCACACTTTAAACGTTAAATTATAAACCAATCGGTTCAAAACCGAACCGATAATTGAATTTCCACACAGACTTTAAATTTTCTACTTACGGTTTACCAGATAGAGCTTTTAACGAAATGCAGTAAAATAAATACTTTTGCCAGTTCAAATGAACGAAAATACTGCTTGAACGAGAAATGAACCGATGTGAAGGGCTGATCTCCGGGCGACTGTTCAGTGAAAGCGGAATAAAAATCAGACAGTTTCATTTGAAACTGGCCAGATAGAGCTTTGGTATAGCGCCCTCGCGCTGTGGAACTCCAGACTCTCTGGAGTTAACTCTTTCCTCTCCGGGGCAGTTCAGCTGCAGTGGCTGACTGCATATAGTCATAATATAGCAAGACTTCATGGTGTTTGAAACATAGAATGTGATGGCAGGAAAAGGCCCATACAGTCTGCCTAACCCCGCCTAATACATGAGTGATGGCCCCCCAACTGACCATCTACTCCCATTTCTCTCCCAATCACTATCATGCCCGAGCTCGTTAAGCCCCTGTGCCTGTCTCACACTGGTTCGAATCCTCCACGTTTTAGCTTTCTTTTCCGCACGTCTACCACTTTCTGTGAGCTCCTGAATTTCCCTCCAACCATCATCAGTGGATTTCCCCTTGTGTATGAATCTACACTTAGGGTGAACAATTCATTCCAGTTTACCCGGTTAATCCCATGGATATATTTAGATGTTTCTCTCATGTCGCTTCTCCTTCCTTGTTTCCCTCTATACATGCTGAGATCCCTCAACCTTTCCTAGAATATTCTCCCATAGCCCCAGGATCATTTTGGTTGGCCTCCTTATCACTACCCTGTCACAGTCCTTCCAAAGATGTGGGCTGCAGAACGTAGCACAGTGCTTCAGGTGGGGGCAAACCAAGATCTGTACAGCAGAAGGATCACCTCCTTGCTTCTACAGTTGATTCCTCTTCGTATACACCCCAGCATCTTGTTAACCTTACCCACAGCTCTGTTACACTGGACAGAAGCTTTCAGGTTTTCCAATATTATCACCTCCTAATCTCTTTCCTCAGCCATTCTCTCTGCTCCCCCCCATCACATATTGCATTTTTTGTGTTTTCGCTCCTGCTGTGCATCACCTTCCATTTTTTGGCGAGGAAGTTCAACTTCAAAAAAGTGCAGGTCGAAGCTGGTCAGACCCACATTTCAAGATCCATTTCATTCTTGCAAGGTCCACCAAGATAGAGTTACAAAGAACTATGTCAAACCAAACAGCAGAGTCACTCTATCAACCAGTTAACCCAAACAACAGACTTCAGATGCTGTCTTCTAAAAAGTCATTTATTTTTCTGGCCACCAAAACTTGTTGCCCCCAGCCTTTCGCTGGTCTAACCTGCCAGCTTTTTCAAGGGGAGTGGTCTTACAAAAATCACAAAGTACAATAATAATTTAAGTGTACCTGTTCACAGAAAGTGTAACTGAACTTCATCTATTACACTAAGGAAACACAGGTTAAATTCCCTGTGTAAATACTTAACCAGTTCATTCAAGGCATAGATATATTTGTACAATGAGTCATTCAAACTCACCAAGCTTGTCAGCAAATAGTTTTTCAATTCATCCAGGAGGCTCGCACTGGCTAGTGAGTAGCTGTAAAAAGAGACACCACCTAGTCTGGTAGTACACTCTCTCCCTGCTTGCTTCTGAAGCCATTGCCATCCAGTGTCATTATGTCACCTGTCAGAAAGCCAGCCATGACATCAGACGCCCCATGAACAGGTGCTGAGTGACAGCGGGTGACTGTGTAAACCACAACCTCTCAATAAATCCAACCGTGAAGAGAATTCCTTGTAAAACATTTGAATAGTTTTTCCAATAATAACTTGACAATATAACTGAAATAAATATTTACATATCTCTGTATGGTGTAAGACTTACTGCCGTCACAGCTGGGGGATGGTTCTGTTAAAAATGCTGACTAAGTTTGGATGATTAATTACTGAGATATTGGAAAGCAGAAACCCCTTTTTGAAAAGAGACAGTTTTAGAACAGTACAGAACATAAAATAAATGATCACACATTTAATTCTATTCCAGATAAATATTGCTGACCTCCAGTGGTAATATAGTCCATGATCAAGTGGAATGCCAAGTACCAAGGCGTAAAAAACTATTAAGCACTTAAGATATATTTTTCACCTACGTGACTATATGACATCCCACTCACGGTATCAGGTAGTGACAGTGTTGCCCATGTTTGCAGCATCTAGCAGTGGGACTGTAAATAAAAAGTTACCATGTTACAGTCATAACCTTACATTGTGGGACAAAATTAGCAACTAGTTTATGTTTAAATAATGAACATTTGGTAAATATTAAACAAATCAAACATTTAAAAAGATGAATTATAAATGTGGGTGCTGTACTTACAAAAAAAAATGGTGGTTATTATAACTCCCTCAAACATGCCACTTGATTAGGTTCACAATGCTTAAAAATGTTTGCCCAGTTCACAATGATGGAAACCAGTTGATTTCTCCATTTAGACCACAGGTACCATGCAAGGTGCCAAATCTGTCTAGAATGCTTCTCTAATTAGCAGTTTCTGCTCCCTGTTGCTACCTCTACTCAGTAGTTCCACCACTACTGGACCCAAAAAGGTTAGTGAGGACACCTGATGATTTGCTTCACTAAAAGCCGCAACCTCCCAATAAATCCAACCATGTAGATAATACAAGCATTGCTGGCTGAGCTTGTCGCTGCATCCCTATGTCTAATCACTAATTTAGAGATTCTGAGTTGCAGTTCACATTTTGTCTGACTCACACATAATTTGTCACACAAACATCTAATACAGTAGACTACACAAGTTGAACCACATGTTATAGGCTGTCTTATAGGAATATGTTCATCTTTGTGGGGATTGTACACTTCTGTGGATGTTTGCATATTATTGCATAGCGTGGGGATTGTGCATTCTGGATAGAGAGGTTTGTCACCTTAGGCCCTGTTTGCACTAGGGCTCCTGTAACCTTACAGGCATGTAAAAACATTATAGGCACTCCTAAACACAGCTCGCATTCACACTGGTAACGTTTTCAAACCGTGTCAGAAAAATGTGTTTAAACCCTGATTGTATCAGGATTTTAGCACGGTTTTCATCACAGCTTGAAAATAAATATGGTTACATGACCAGTGTGGATGGGAGTTCATGCTGCGTTCACTGTGCTTCAGCCGCTATTAGTTCTCCGAGGAGCCAGAGTGCACTGCTCCTTAACACAATCACTCCCAGTTCCATAGGCCCTACCCTCCCACTGCTGACAATCTCCCTCTTCGCATCCCTCCACATTTCCTGATACCCAGCACTTGTCTTTTTATTTATTTATTTTTGTCTGAAGCCTACCTTCCAAGCTGTTACCGGTATCTGGCTGATCCTGCTCTGTCTGCGCTCCATATTCCAGCGGTGGTGGGCGCAGACATGTTTAAACTTCCGTCTCATGGCAGCGCCCACTTGTATGCTAGGACTTGCATGTGTGTCCCAGAATGCACTGTGGGACAGCTGTCGAGATGCAGTGGAGCAAGCTTCCCAAACCATGCCACAACTATGGATGTGCTTGTCAGCATGGCTCGGAAACGGAGACCACAATGTGGACTCGCTAGCACGGTAAGTGCTATAACGTTTTTGAAATCATTACTGTAGTATCATTGCCAGTGTGGACAGGGCCTAAAATGGTGTCCATGATCTAAATGTAGAATTTGACTGGGTTCCGTTATTGTAAACTAGGCAAACATTCTTTAAGGTACACTCAGGAGTTATAATACCCACCTCCTTTTTGCAAGTTCTCTCCCATTTATAATTCACCTTTTTAAATGTTTTAATTTGTTGAATATTTACCAAAGTTTTGTTATTTAAACATAAACTAATTGCTAATTTTGTCCCACAATATAAAGTTATGAATGGGACATAGTAACTTTTCATTTATACTCCCATGACTGAAGGCTGTGAGCGGGTTGTTGCAAACATGGACAACACTGCCACTACCCAGTACTGCAAGTGCGATGTTATATACTCATGTAGGTGAAACTACAAATTGCTTAATTTTTTTTTTTTTTTTTTTTTAACCCTTGGTGCTTAGTTGGCATTCTACTTGATCATGGGCTATATTATCACTGAAGGTCAGCAATATTTATTTGGAATACCACTGACTGCTTGATTATTGTTTATTCTGTGTTTTTTTATTGTTCTTAAAATGTATATCTTTCAAAAGGGGTTTCCTCTCCCCAGGGGCGTGAACTGCTGTCCAATATCTGAGCAATGAATCACCCAAATTGTGGGCCTCCTGCCACCCAACTGGGTGTCAATAAAAGTCTTCTGCCATACAGAGATATGTAAATATTTATTCTAGTTACATTGTAAAGTTATTATTGCAGAAACTATTAAAATGTTTCAAAAGATATTATCCACACAGTTGGATTTATTGGGAGGGTGTGGCTTATGTAGTCACCCGCTGTCATTCAGCACCTGCTCTGCGAGTGCATGGGGTGTCCGATGTAATTGCTGGCTTTTTGGCAGATGATGTAATGATGTTGGACTGCGGCAGCTTCAAAAGTGGGCAGGGGAAGAGTATGCTACCAGACTAGTACTGTGTTGGTGGCGTCTTTCTTGTGCAGCTATACACTAGCTAGTGTGAGGCTCCTGGATGAACTGAAAAACTTGCTATTAGCTGACAAGCTTGGTGAGTTTGAATGTCTTGTCCAAATATATCTATGCCTTGAATGAACTGGTGAAGTATTTAAACAGAGGGTTTAACCTGTTTTTTCTCAGTATAGCTAGTGAACTCCATTTACACTTTCAGTGAACATCTACGCTAAAATTATTATTCTGCTTTGTGATTTTCGTAGAACCACTTGTCTTGACAAAGCTAGCAGGTTGGACCAACGAAACATTGGGGGCAACAGGTTTTGGTGGCCTGAGAAATAAACACATTTTCAGAAAACAGCATCCGAGTCTTTTTTTTTTTTTTGGTTCACTGGTTGATGGAGTAACTGCTGTTTGGGTGGAATTTCAACTGCCACATCTTACCTAGACTATTTTTCTAACCTTTATAAGCCATCACCTCATTGTTCTGACCCCTTCCTCACTGTCCATCCTACCACAGATTTTTATATTGTTTGTGAAAAGGCAGACCTTCCCCTGAACACCT
Source organism: Neoceratodus forsteri (assembly GCA_016271365.2). Taxonomy (NCBI): domain Eukaryota; kingdom Metazoa; phylum Chordata; order Ceratodontiformes; family Ceratodontidae; genus Neoceratodus; species Neoceratodus forsteri. The sequence continues at coordinate 43,247,042 of JADMNL010000027.1, forward strand.
AGCCCTATATCACAAATGAAAATGTTAAAGAGGATGGGCCCCAGGGATGAACCCTGTAAGTATTCCACTTCTCACTTCTTTAATCTTTGAGAATTCCCCTTATATGATCACCCTCTGAGTCTGCCCCTTCAGCCAGCTTTTTACTCTTATCATGAACCTAGACAGTGTCATATCCAGCCTACAGTTTCAAGTGCATACAGTTCTTAAAAAGAGGATTTTGGGAAATTCAAAGGGTGACACACTGTCTACACCAGTGGACTGATGAGACAAATTCTGAGAACATTTACAATACAGGTTACATCAGCACTCTCCTTCTTACTTAATGAGAAGAACGCACTCTAATTTCTGATAGCTGAAGGCCATATTGTTTGTGCTATTGTCCTTTCTCATTTGTGTTCAGAGAACTCTTCCAGCAAAAGGCTTTAAATTATTCATCTGCCAGAGAGCAGTCTGACAGCTGTTCACAGCCTTGCCAACAATTGACTGTAAAGCGAAGTGTGTGTGCAGTCAAGGGCAGTGCAGCCTGGAGACTGAATGTACTGAACAAAATACAATAGTTAGCACATCCACTGGTGAATATTATCAAAAGGCCAATTATTATTGTAATGCCACGATCTGTTGAAATAATGGAGAACAATTAACAGGATTTCTTCTGCTGGCAATGTTCAGTTATATTGTATTCAGATTCAAGGCTCGTTGCCACATTCCGGCCAACTCTTCACAAGAGTTTGATACAGTGCAGCAAAATTTTATTACTAAGTTTCGTCATAGCCAGGGGAACCAACCACCAATGAGATGGTACTGCTGCAGACATTAATGGCATTCAAGATGTAAGGTTTCTTTATCCCAATCGGCAATAAAAATGCATACTAACATTTTAAAATACCTTATCATTTAGGATACTCGGGGAATCCCAGGAAGTGGGCTTGGGGAGTCCAGTATACCTATAAAATCGCACATGTACTAATTTTTTTGTAAGTATTTTCTTTTTTATATCATGGATTTCATATGTTATTTTAATACTGATTATAAAATGGGCTTCAGAATCCTAGCAATTTTATTGGTCTAAACACATCACCTGACAGTTCTTTAGTCTGCGGTATATGAAGAGTTTGTAAGTAACCTACCCTGATCTACCTAACAACAACCTAACTAAATGAAAATAAAACCATTTTTTTAATTAAAATAGAAAACTTTTACACTTTTAAAACACAAAAACCCATAACAGGGTATAGAATTCAATAAATGTACTACCCTGGTTTATTCAAAGGCACTCAGCCTTTGTTACCAAACTCGCATTTTCTGCCTAGCAACGGCATAACCAAAGCTGAATAAAACCTTTTGTCCAGTAAAAAGACAAAACAAAAAAGAACATTTTCCATTTTATAAGCACAGTAATCCACTCCAGTGTATGGGTTTCATGAGCATTAATGCACTTCCTGGGTGTGCTGAAAGTCACTTGGCTCTTGGCCTCATGCCGAGTGCTAAGGCCTTCATAAGTAACTTGTAGCATTGCTACTTGTCTGTTATGGGCTTTGCCACTAACTGGTGAGACAAATGCATTGCTCCACTATATTCCATTATGTATTCCATATCTACCCCTTTCAGACCTCATCAGCAGCGTGACTTCACTGATTGTGACATCATGACTGACGGAGACAAGCCACCTACTTGCTGTCAGATTGGTCCCTTGTGATGTCATAATGAGTAATGCCACAATGCTGATGAGGTATGAAGGCCTTCGGCAGACGTGTCAGCTTTTGAGTAGAGTACTGTTCTATTCATCACACCCAGTGCTCTCAGTTGGATACATCTAACTGGAAAATAAAGAGTTACGACATACATAATACAGCAGCGGGCTCCTTGACAACAAATAACGTCTTTAGCTTGATACCTTTGGTGACACTAGTGCTTTAATATCATATCATGGCTTTATAGCACATTAGGTCTGTCGTGATTCTCATGGACCATTGGTCTTTGTCTGTTGGTAGTGTCTTTGTTTTTATGAAGCACATTACTGTTTGTTAGGCTCGGACTGAGTTCATATGCGAGTTCAGTAAGTGCCCTGACCTCGTTTCCATCAGGCTGGAGGGATCAATAGTCCTCCTTGAATGATAATGATACCTGTTACTGAACATTGAAAGGAAAATCCCAAGAACGGGACTGCCCCAGGCCCTTCACTATTAATCTGACCTCCTCATGAAGAAACTGTTGTATGTAGTGCTATAGGGGTAAGTTCTAAACAGAGTTAGGGGTTGACTGAGAAAAAGACCACTAATATAAACACAGAACTAAAGAAAATGGTTAGCTAGCTGGGGGTATCAAGGTTCAAATGAACCCCTCTTTTTGCCAGAGTGCTGACTTTTGTTTTTTTAATTTCTCCTTGACTTTTCGCCAGGTCAATTTTTTTAAAATGTTGCTTTGCTTAATACCTACAACCTTGATAGGGGCAGGGCTGGAAGAAGTGCATACACCAGGTAGTCCTCTGGAATGGGCCCTTTCATCCCTGTCCTGCCCCTCCCCTGTCATGCGTAAAACGTTATTGACTCCACAAGCAGTGATTACAGTGCAGGGCAAGGAAGGCAGGACTTTGTTTCCTGGTACATGCCATGTTGAGTTTGGCGTAGCAAGGGGAACTGTTGCAGCCACCACCACAATGTAGCAGCAGCGTACTATGGTGTAGTAGTAGCAGTAATAGTACTAGTTTTTATTTTTATCTGACACCCCTCCCACGAGGCTCAGGGCACCATTACAACATTTATAGATAAGAGGTAGATCAGGCAGAAAACTGAATAAAGAAAACCAAACTGACTGCCATAAAATAATAAAATAAATAAGCAGAATATTACACCTAGGCTTCCTAAAATAAAAATATCACATTTCAGAAAATACATAAATAAACAGTAGACTGGGATGAAGAGATGAAGAAAGAAAACTTGTCCCCAAAACTTTGCCTAAATAAGAATGATTTAAAGCTCTTTTTAAAGGCCTCCATAGAGGGGGCTTTCCTCCAGGGCCCTCAGGAGCAAGTTCCACAGTACTGGACCTGCCAGCTCGAAGGCTTGGTTTCCTGAAGTTCTCAGTCTGGTCCTGGGTATCACCTGGAGGCCCTTCAAAGTAGAATGCAGAGGGTGTGAGGACAAGCAGGGATAAAGGAGGTCTGTCAGCTAGCTCGGGCTCAACCCACGTAGGACCTTGTAAGTCAGTAAAGCAACTTTAAAGGAGATACGCCATTTTATCTCCAGCCAATGCTGATCACATTGTACTGGGGAGACAAGACTCATCCTCAAAAGGCCAGTCATAACCTAGTAGCCGTGTTCTGCACCAGCTGCAAGCGCCGTAGCATACTCCCACTGACCCCAAGATACTGATCAATGCAGTAGTCGCACCTCAAGGTAACAAACGCATGCACAAGCATTGCCTGGCTTGCATGAGGGATAAGATATTTAATCTGCCTGATGCTCCTGAGAGGGTAAAAGCCATTCAGGACTACTGTGGACATCGGAGCCTCAAAATATCAGCCCCTTACTCAGAATGGTCCCAGACTTTTCACCTTTATGGCAGCCAAGAGCCCAGAGGAGCCGAGCTGAAGCTCAGTATCCCTCTTAGCAGCTGCCACTCCTCCCCTTTGACTGGACTGAGCCACCAGTACTTCGGTCTTGTCTGGGTTGAGTCTCAGCCAGCTCGATGACTTCCAGTCCTGGATCTCGGCAATACACCTGTCAAGAACACTGACCTCACCAGGCATCCAGGGTGCAAAGGGAAAACAGAGCTCGGTATCATCTGCATAGCAGTGAAACCCAACTCCATACTTTCTAATAATCCTCTCCAGGAGCAGCACGTGCACTGCAAACAGCATGTGCAAAAGGACCACGCCCTGCGGTATGCCATAAGGCAGGGCCAAAGCAGGTGAAGAGAATTTTCCAGACACCACTCTCTGAGACCTGCCACTGAGATAGGACTCAAACCGGTGGCATATGACTTTGCTGTGAGTCCTACATATTTCCTGAACTGATCCAATAACAGCCTATGATCCAAGGTGTCAAATGCTGAGGAGAGATTTAGGAGAATGAGAACGGACTCTTCCACCCTCTCTCGCCCTGAGGAGGTCATTGTGCACCCTGACTAGTGCAGTCTCTGTGCTATACCTAGCTCTGAACCCTGACTGGAGAGGCTTATAGATGTTGAAGGCAGTGAGGTGTGCCTTGAGCTACTGTGTAACCACCTTCTCAATAACCTTGCCCAAAAAAGGCAGATTAGAGACTGGTCAGTAATTTGCCAAGACCTCTGGATCCAAAGATGTTTTTTTCAGAAGGGGCTTCACCAGTGCATCTTTTAATGTAACCAAGAAAAATCCTTTGATAAGGAGCACCAGGTAATCTCAGCAAACACTGGGCCCAGCTGGCCGATATAACTCCCTAGTAGTCAAGTCAGTTCTGGGTCCAGATCACAATAGGTCAGCTTCAGTTCAGAGATCACCCCACACCCCACAAACCTCTTCCATCACCTCTGGCCTAAACTCACCCCATGACCACTGACTGGGTTTGAAACCCAGTATAGATCTCTCCTGCTGGGCTTGTCGCCCACTTGGTGAGATCCTAGCCTAAGGGGAGGATACCCTCCCCTCCCCCCCCCAAAAAAATTAGCAAACCCCTCACACTTGCCAAGTGAAAATACTCTCATGGGCTCCAGGCAGGCCAGATGAAGATGCCATCCACAGTTGGAAAGAACAGAGCTGGTAGATTTTTCCCCACAGCAATCTCCCTAGACAGAAATCCTGCCTTCTTCTGTGTGACTGCCCTTTAATAATCATCGTAGTGAGTAGCCAAAGCCAGTCTGTCTTCTTGGGCCCTGGATCTCTTCTGACAACACTCAACTCTGCCCTTTGATTTAGTCTTTCTCAGCTGTCTTACCACAGCAGGCTGAGGTGTGAAACCAGTCGGCGTACACAAATCAATGCCACAAGAACAAGGGCCGCCACAATGGCATTGTTATAGGTCACCATGGCTTCCTCCAGCCCTGAAGCATATGCTGCCATCATACCTGAAATGTCCAGCACCAACATGAGTCACTCTGGCTGAAGCACACGTAAAGGGTGGTACTGGAGCATCTCCACAGGTGGTGTACTACAGGGGTGGTCCCTTTAAGAGAATCTGATGGTGCAATAATTCGACCAACTTACTGGATCAACCTTGAGATCCATGACCTTGAGCCCCAGCGAGAATACCAACTACAAGGCGTAGCCACGTTGGTGAGTTGCAGAAGCAACAGCTTGCACAAGGCTCAGGGACTTCATAAGAACATTAGAAAGTGCCAGCAGAAGGTTATCGTATGATTCATCTAGTCTGCCCATGTGGACTACCCACCCCCTCAGTCTTTTTTTCTTCCTAAGTTTCCACAGTGCCTATCCTGTGCTAGCCTGAACTGTCTCACTGTCTTTGCTGCCACAACTTCAGGGGGAAACCTGTTCCAAGGCTCCACCACCCTTTCAGAGAAGAAAAACTTCCTGATGTTGGTTTTGAATCTACCTCCCTGTAGGCGCATGCTGTGCCCACTTGTTCATGTAGATAAGCTTTCTCTGAAAAGGTCCTGAGTTTGTACTGAGCTAATTCCTTTGAGGTATTTGAATGTCTCGATCCTATTCCCCCTGTCCCTCCTCCTTTCTAGTGAGTACATCTTGAGATGGTTGAATCTTGACTCATAGGGTTCTTGATAAAGTCTGTGAATCATCTTCATAGTTCTCCTCTGAATGGTCTCCAGATTATCTCTGTCTTTCTTGAGGTGTGGTCTGCAGAACTGGATGCAATACTCCAGGTGTGGCCTCACCAAGGACCTGTACAGCTGGATTATCACCTCACTTTTTCTACCCCTACCTATGCATCCAAGGATGCCATTAGCTTTTCTGTGCCGCCTTTTCGCATTGCCTGGTTGTCTTTAAATCATCAGATATGAGTACTCCTGGATCCCCTCAACCTTAGTTTCTGTCAGTTGTTCCCCTCTTAGGGTATATTTCCTGACCAGGTTCTTACTCTCCAGGTGCATAACTTGACACTTCTCGACGCTGAATTTCAACTGCCATTGTTTTGACCATTCTTCCAGCTTTTTTAGATCAGAGTCCATTCCTATGGCCCCCTCTTGCGTGTCTACTCTGTTGCAGAACTTGGTGTCATCTGCACACAAGCATACCTTTCCCTCCAGTCCATCAGCAATGTCACCGATGAACATGTTAAATAGAATTGGCTCCACTACTGATCCCTGGGGGACTTGGCTGGTTACCCCCCACCTTGCTCTGACAGAGTGCCATTTACCATGACACTCTGGCTTCTCCCCTGGAGCCAGTTCCTAACCCAGCTGACTATTTTATGCCCCACTCCAGTGTGTTCCAACTAATTTATTAGTCTTTTATGTGGAACGGAGTCGAATGCCTTACTGAAGTCCAAATACACTATGTCTACTAATCCACCATTCTGGTTACAGAATCGAAGAAATCAATCATGTTTGTCTGGCATGACCTCCCTGCTGAGAAGCCATTCCGCACTGGGTCCAGTTTTCCATTTGCTTCCCTATATTGCACTATTCTTTTCTTCAGTAATGTTTCCATGATTTGCCCCACCACTAAGGTGAGGCTGACTGGATGATAGTTACCAGCATCTTCCCTGCTTCCACTCTTGTGCAGGGGTACCACTGTGATTTTTTTTCCAGTCATCTGGGACTCTGCCACTCTCCAGGGACTTATTGAAGAGGACTGCTACTGGGGAGGCAAGTTCCTTCAGTATTCTTGGGTGGATACTGTCAGGTCCCATTGCTTTGTTGGTTTTCAATTTTTTTTAATTCATTTCTTTTAGGACTCTTTCTTCTGTGAAGGGATTTGTGTCCGCTTCACTGGTGTGGTGTCCTTCATTTCCTAGTACCCTAGTCATGACCCAGAGGAAATCTTGACCAAAATGCAAGAGTTCATCATTGACCAAGGCACTGAAATTGCCCAGAATAATCTACCTAAGTGACTCCAACACTCTGTCAGCAATGAATTATGTGATTTCCTGCAGAAAACCTCCCTCGCATCCCAGAGGCTGGTAAGCTTGGTGGATTCAGTAACCTGCACCTTGACCCCCACGCACTGCCAGGTATTCAAACAGCCAATGTTCCTCTACCAGGTGCACAACTAGGTTCAGTAGACTCTAAAGCAGATCAACCCCCCTTGCATTCCTTCCTTGGGTAGCACACCCCTGAGAAATCATCTAGGGCTGTGGACTCCAGTACCGGGACAGCATCGTCATCAAGCCAGGTTTCAGTGATGCAAGCAAGACTGACAGAGGAATCGGACATAAAATCAACCATAATTGCCATCTTATTCCTCATCAATCTGGCACTGCATAACACCACCTGAAGAGGACAAGTAGAGGTGGCCAGCTCCTTAGTTACCTGCCCACTTGGTTCGGTGGATTCCCTTGGGAATGAAAACTAAACATGTCTGGCCTCTCTCCCAGTTCTCATTTTGCCCCAGGGTACCACCTGGTCCTCAGGATCCAGACAGCTCCCATCACCTCTCCCCATGTCCTTCCCCCCACCCTAAGCCTCCTCCTCCCAATGCCCACCTCCCTGCATCGACGATAAGCCGCACATGGCAGGGAGGTCTTGGAAGGGACACATTTCACAGAGACAGGCTGGGAAGTAGCTGAGCCTAAGGGTCTGCTGCTGAATGCATGTCCCAGCCTTTATATTAAAACTCCTAAACCAACTTAACCCACCCACTACCTCCCACCACACACCCTGACAATATAGCCTCACAGCAAACACACAGTACCCCACACTCACTTCAACACACATGCCACCACTCAAGGAGGCAGTATAGTGCATTGTTTTAAGGGTCTGAACTGCAAACCTGGAGACCTGTGTTTGAATCCCACTGTCCCCACTTGCATACTGTGTGACCCTGAGCAAGTAACTTAACTTCCTTGTGCTCCCAGGTCACACCTGTAAACAAGCTTTCAGCTTAGTGTGTGTAAGAGCAAAAGCTAAATGGCCACAATTGTGACTGAAATGTGTCGCTCAATGCTCAAACTGAGTTAAGCAAAAAAAAAAAACATACAAAATACAAATTACACAATGAACATAGGCAGAGTCTGTCATAAAATGCACTACACAGTAAACAAGTAAGGCAAGGAAAGCAGAACGTGACAGGCATGCCTTGTCAAAGGTATCTGTGCTATAAATAAAAAATATTTGTGCTGTAAATAAAAGGTATTTATGCTGTAAATAAAGTATTGTAGTGTGGTGCAACTGACTAAGGTCAGATAGCCAGTTCCAGGCAGTGTATCACCAACACACAGTAAATGCCCATATTACATAATAGGATTGCTAGGAGCAAATCATAACATTAGCCCTGTCTGGGTGTAACTTTCAAATTGTGTATATAAGCTGTGCATGTATAACATCAAGTGGAATCATGTAACATCTAAGGCTAAGTACAACTGGCACTATAATACCACTGCTAAATAAATTCTTTTTGATTCTCCATCGGTCTCGTTGGGTAATTATATTAAGTTGTTAGTAACATTAAGTATACATTACATTTTTGGTGCCGTGACTTGGATACTCAGCGTGTAAGTATACCTACCAATTTGAGTGCGCAAAATCGAACCGAGGTAACCGCAGGCCGATGACAAGAGAGCAGTGGGAAAGAGGTCTTGCTCGCCAGGAGACTGATCACCTTTGGCGGGGAGAGGGCAAAGGCTTGGTCTGACTCAAAAGAAACCAGGCGTGGATGATTGAGCCAGGAAAAATAACATAAGTATGGAAACAATTATTAGGAAATGGTTAGAAAATTATCTAAGAAAAGGCTCTTATGAAGTCCCAGTGGATGGGCAAGACGTCCGCTGTCACTATGAAACTCAGTGCTGTGAGAGAAATAAAACAGCAAACAGAACAGGAATGGAAGCGTAGTGAGAAAGCAGGGGAGTGCAGTACCCTAACTTCAGAGATGAGTAAATGGAAGGAAAAGTATTACTTTGAACTAAAAATAAAGGGACAGCAAATAGAAGAGCTCCAGAAGGAGGTAACTCACTTGAAAGTAAAAATGCAACAGCATGATGAAAATGGTTAGAAAATAACAGGTACACACTGGCATGCTGAAAATCAAAAACAATAGAATTACATCATGCCAGACCTCTCTACCCCCCTCCTCCCCCCACACACACACATCCACAGCTGAGTAATAAGTCACATGCATGGCTTAAAGCAGTAAAGTAAATCAAAAAGTGTATTGACTTGGTGTTATGTCTTTACTATTTGTTAGAAATGCTACCTGTTGCAAAATCAAATGCTATAGCAAAGTTTTCTAACCAAGAAAAGAGGCTAGAGTGCAGTCAGCCAACCCCACTAAATAAAAGAACATAAACTATCTTTGGTTGGCATAAAAAGTATGTCTTAATGCTGCTTGATAGCTTTTGTTTCAAATTAGTATTAAATGCAAAGTTTGTTACAGTGCAAACTGCATACATTTGCTTCTTTTAAAAGTTGAGCAAAGTTAATTGTGTCATAAAAAAAGGATGCATTTTGTCTGTTGGTGAACAGCACTCTAGTTTACAACAAGAAACATGCTGTAATTAAGCCACATAAATTGGAGGTATGTGCCTTAAATGTTTTATCAGTTAAGGTTTATTTTAATCTAGAGCAATAAAAAACTGTGTCATTCACTTTTCAAGTTAGTCTTGGTGATGTCACAGGGTAACAAAACTGCTTCACCTGTATTCCTACCTGAGGCAATGATGTAATCATGGTTAATTAGCTAAAGGAATGCATGTATTTGCTGCAACAGCTCAGTAGTATGGCTCTATTTTGGGCTACATACAGGACAGCATCAGTTAGTCTCTGCTGTCCCCTAGCTAGCCTAACCGGATTGCTTTCTGGGTCTGTGAACATTAGTTCTTTTAAATTGTTTACTAAAAACACTAATTATAATGATTATCATCTTCCGGTAGCTAAGGTCTTGTGGGAACAGGTTTCTCAACATAGGGTTTCCCAAAAACCTTAGAGAGTGACAGAGGCACTCATTTTACTGCAGAAATTATGAAAGCATTGTGTGCCCTATTGGGGATAGGGCAAAGATTACAAGTTCCTTATCACCCCCAGTCATCAGGTATGGTAGTACGAATGAACCGTACCCTTACTCAAGGGCTCAAGAAGTTAGCCTTAGAAGCAGGAAAAGACTGGGTAACTCATCTCCCAGGAATCTTACTGTCAATCAGGAGCACCCAGAGTAAGAGTACAGGGTACACCCCATACCAGCTGGAGACAGGAAGAGACATGAGGGTGTATTACCCCTCTGATCCTGATCTCAGCACTCCTGTAAAGGACAGAATTCAGGCAGATGTATTCCTAGCTCAGGTACAAAAATAACTAGATCAGTACTTACCTGACGCAGCTAGAAATATGGCACACAGTCATGTGAATAATCAAACCAGATAGCTGAGACTGCTGCCATATAAAGAATTACAAATTGGTGATCAGGTAATGTCTACGAATTTTGGACAAGCTGGGCTGGCAGAGAAGGTGGTACAATACAATAGAGAGGGTAAAAGAGGAGGAGGAGTAGCTCTTTACATAAGGGAAGGAATCAAAGCAGCAGAACAAAAGGGAAAACAGGGAGGAGAAGAAGCACTGTGGGTAAATTTGGAGACTGGCAATGGCACCACAATCCGCACAGGGGTTGTATACAGACTCCCTTCTCAGGGGGAGGAAATGGACAAGGAAATGATAGAAAGTATACTTAGTATGGCAGAAAAAGGGGAGATATTGCTGATGGGTGATCTGAATATGTCAGATGTTAACTGGAGTGCAGTTGCAGCAGCCACTTCGAGGAGTGGGGTTATTCTAGATGCCCTACGGGGGCATGCCATACACAACTAGTATTGGAGCCCACTCGAGAGGAGCAATCTTAGACCTGGTTCTCTCAAATGGAGATGAAGAGAGGATCACAGATGTAGAAGTGGGTAGCCATCTGGGAACTAGCGACCATCGAACAGTATGGTTCACAATAAACACAGCAATAGAGTCAAGCCATACAAAGGCAAAGGTACTGGATGTTAGGAGGGCTGACTTTGCCAAAATGGGTGAGTGCCTAAGGAATGCACTAGCAAATGGGCAGGAAGGAGGGGTGGAAGAACAATGGGGAATAATAAAAACTGCCATCACAGAGGTAACAAGCCTTTGTGCGAAGCAAATAAACAAAACTAAATGATGTAAGAAACCACTATGGTTCTCAAAGGAAGTGGCAGTGAAGGTTCAAGAGAAAAAGAAAGCTTTCAGGAAGTACAAGGAATCACAGAAGGAGCAGAACAGAGAACTGTATCAGTAAAAGTAAAAGCAAAAGGAAGCTGGGAAGGCAGTCAGAACAGCAAAGGCCCAAACTGAGGAAAAGATAGCCAACTCAGTTAAGAAGGGGGATAAAACCTTTTATAGGTACATCAGGAGTGAAGGAAGACCAAGGGAGGGATAGTGAGGCTTAATAAAGGGGGTGGGCAGAGGGTGACTGTGAAAAGGCAGAGATACTGAACAAATATTTTTGCTCAGTATTTACAAAGGAAGAGGGGAGGTACCTAAAACAAACAGTAGAAACACTCTGGATACAAGTTGATACCAGCCCATTTACAGAAGAAAAAGGGTTCTGAAAGAACTCTTAAAACTGAAGGTGGACAAAGCAGTGGGGGCCTGATGGGATTCATCCCAGAATTCTAAAGAACTAAGGGTGGAATTAGTGACACCACAGCTACCCTGTTTAACAAATCATGGGAGGATGGGGTGGTACCCGAGGACTGGAGGAGGGCAGATGTGATTCCCCTTCACAAAAGTGGGAGCAAGGCAGAAGCAGGAAACTACAGACCTGTTAGTTTAACCTCAGTGGTAGGGAAAATGATGGAATCACTTCTGAAGGTAAGAATTGTCGAGTATCCAGAGGCCAGAGGGGCACAGGACCCAAGGCAGCATGGATTCACAGTGGGAAGTTCATGCCAGACAAATCTGATAGATTTCTTTGACTGGGTGACCAAAGTAGTAGATCAGGGAGGGGCTGTGGACATGGCCTACCTAAACTTTTGCAAGGCATTTGACACAGTCCCACACAAAAGATTAATATACAATTCAGCTAGCCTGGGAGTGGGTCCCAAGATGACAGTCTGGGTAAAAAATTGGCTGGAGAATAGGACACAGACAGTAATAGTAAATGGAGTCCACTCTGAAGAAAGGGGGGTTACTAGTGGGGTACTACAGGGTTCAGTATTAGAACCGATCCTCTTCAATGTCTTTATGAGTGACATTGCAGAGGGACTGGAAGGAGAAGTATGTCTCTTTGCAGATGACACAAAGACCTGCAACAGAGTTGATGCACAAGGTGGGGTGGAAAGGATGAAAAGGGACTTGGCAAGGTTAGAGGAATGGTCAAATGTATGGCAGCTTAGATTCAATGCTAAGAAGTGAAAGGTAATGCACCTGGGAAACAAAAACCCAGGGGAAGAGTACACAATGGGGGGTGAGATACTAACAACAACAAAAATGGAAAGGGACCTGGGGGGTAGTCATATCAGATGATCTAAAGGTGGGCAAGCAATGTGAGAGGGCAGCAAGGAGGGCTGGGGATACTGGGATGCATAAGGAGAGGCATCACCAGTAGAAAACAGGAAGTTATTATCCCTCTGTACAGACAGCTGGTCAGACCCCATCTGGAATACTGTGTGCAGTTCTGGAGACCCAGTCTTTGCAAAGACATAGACAGGATGTTAGCTGTCCAGAGGAGGGCAACTAAAATGGTGCAGGGTCTGCACGGAAGACATATGAAGAGAGACTTAAGGAGCTAATATGTATAGCCTCGAGGAAAGAAGGAGAGGGGGACATGATAGAAACTTTCAAGAATCTCAAGGAATCAACAAAAGTCAAGAGGTAGCATCTTTCAAAAAGGTGTACAAGAACAAGGGGCACAATTTGAAGATAGAGGGGTAGCGGTAATTTAAGGAAGTATTTTTCACAGAGAGGGTTGTGGATGCATGGAACGGCCTTCCGGAGGAGGTCGTGGAGTCAAAAACAGTGGTGGAATTCAAGCATGCATGGGACAGTCATAAGGCAATTCTAGGGGGTGGGAGTAGGAAGAAGTAGGCTGCTGGTTAACTAGGATCTGCAGCTTATCCAGTAGGCAGGGAAATGGGCAGACTGGGTGGGCCAAGCGGTCCTTATCTGCCTTCAAATTCTATGTTTCTATGTTTATGTTTCTATGTTAATACGTGGATGATCTGCTGCTCCAGTCTAATAATGTGTCTGAACACCAACAACTTCTGGAGCATGTATTAAAGACACTTGGGAAAGCGGGGCTGAAGTTAAACCCAGATAAAGCACAGGTGGGGAAACAAAAGGTAACCTATTAAGGAATAGAGATCTCTGATGAGGGCTGCAGGGTAGACCCAGACAAAGACAGACTGATACAGCAGTTGCCCAGGCCCAAATCGGTGATGGCCCTATGGCAGTTTCTGGGCATGATTGGTTTTTGTAGAGAATTTATCCCCAATTTTGCTGATATAGCACATCCTTTGTACAACCTGCTAAAGGGTAATCCAGGTAAAAATGATCAACTAGAGTGGACCCCCCCACCACTCAGGCAGTGTTTGGGACTTTAAAACAAGCCTTATTTACTGCCCCGTATTGATAGTACCAAACATAAAAAAGGACTTCATACTGCAGACAACTGTCAGACCAAATGCTCTGGTGGCGGTGTTGCTGCAAGAAAAACAGAAAAAACTGGAACCGGTGGGATATTTCTTGTGAGTATTGACTCCTGTAGAGAATGGATATGGGGCTTGTGAGAAGCACCTACTGGCAGTCTATTGAGCAGCACAAGCCACTGAGCACATTGTGGGTTTTAATCAAATTATATTGGAAACCCCGCATACCCCGATAAAATATCTTTTACAAGGGTCACCTAGAGGGGTTTCCGATCAACGACTAGAGAGGTGGATGCTAGCCTTACAAGGAAAAAACATTGAAGTTAAAAAGGTAAGAGATGGAGGTATAGCATCCCAGCTGGGGCAAGAAAGGGAGCCACATGACTGTGGGACCACAGACCACAGGACAGTTGTGTCGTTCCCTTTCGTGGAAGGCCACCTAGACGCCTCCCTGAAAATCTATGTTGATGGGTCCCGACAGTGGAATAATGGGCAGTTCCACACAGGGGCCGTGGTATGGATCCCCTCACAACAGCGAAGCATGAAAATAAAAGTGCCGGCAAACTTCTCTGCCCAAAGAGCTGAGTTAGAAGCCATCCGAGAGGCAGTCCTTAGATATCCCAAGGGAATAATCACCATCTTTTCAGACTCCCAGTTTGCTGTTATGTCCCTCACTGAATGGGTTCATTTGTGGGAATCAAGAGGGATGACTAATGCATTTGGGGAACATGTCCAGCACAGAGAGGTGTTACGACACTTGCTGGCCTTGGCAAATGCCACCCCAGGCAGAATTGCTATTTTCAAGGTCCGAGCCCACACCAAAAGCCCCACGGTTCATGAAAGGGAAAAATCAGGTGGCGGACCAACTAGCCAAAGATGCAGTCAGAGATGGAGAACCATGGAGAGATCCTGTCGGGGGCTCCTCCATGGCAGCTGTCCAATTTAAAAATCCAGTAGTTAATTTGGTACAACTTCAGATGACGGATCCCTGGCTATTGCAACAAAAACAAAAATGGAGAGAATAGGGGCAATGTAGCTGCAAAAACCTGACAGTACAGGAAGACGTGCTTTTTTGGGAATGCCATAACCAGATAAAGTGGGTCCCGCCATCTGATCTCAGGAAACAAATCATCATGGAGAACCACAGGATCAGAGGACACTGTGGTCTTCATAAAACTTGTCAAATGGTCACATCTAAATATTGGTGGCCAAAGGTCGACAAGGATGTAAAGACATGTCTGGAGTCATGTCTAATCTGTGCACAGATAAACCAGCCTAGTCCCCAGGCAAGACAAGCACCATTGCAACGCATGCCGGTGGCTGAAGGGCCATGGCAGGCATTGCAGATTGATTATGTAGGTCCCTTGCCCATTGCCAAGGGGGGGGGTTTAGATATTTGTTAGTAGTAACAGATGTTTTCTCTAAATGGGTGGAGGCTTTCCCCCTCACTACTAACACTGCCTAAGCAACAGCCAAAGTTTTGTGGGAACAAGTGTTTTCTCGATGGAGATTCCCCAGGATATTGGAATCAGACAGAGGAACACACTTTATCGGGCAAATCATGCAAGATATGTGTGGGTTGTTAAGAATACAGCAGAAATTCCATTTACCGTATCACCCTCAGTCTTCTGGAATGGTAGAAAGGCTGAACCAGACCCTAAAATTAGCTTTAAAAAAGGCAGTGTTGGATACTGGAAAGGGATGGGTGAACCATCTACCTGGAATCCTCATGGCAGTGAGAGGTACCGTACACACCAGTACAGGGATTACTCCTCATCAGCTTATGACTGGACGGGAGATGCGACTGAGCTATACCACAGACCCCGAAGTGAGTGCAAGTGTAAGAGATAGTGCCAACGCAGAGGTATTCCTACAGCAAGTACAGAACCATTGGAAAAATATTTAAAATTTGCTGCCAGCAATATGGCGCAATCACATTGGAAAAACAAAATGTATCGAGATAAAGATACACTGGAACAACCGGTGTACACAATTGGTGACCAGGTAATGATAAAAAACTTTAATAAAAAGAGTTCATGGGATGCAAATTGGATGGGACCCTACATCGTAGATCAATGCCTCGGTACCACCACTGTACACGTTACTAGGCTAGGAAAGGGAAACAGACCACTAGCATGGGTACACGTAGATCAGTGTAAATTGTTTAAGAAAAAAGTTTAAATTGCATAAGCCCGGGAGGGTTGTGCTTGATGGTTGTGCTTGATGTTCCTATCAGGAATATTAAGGGCAGTACAGGGGACTGTTCAAGCCAGCATTGGTCTCACCCTGTATCAAGTAACGCTGATGTGTCGAGCAAAGGGTAACGCTAGAACACATGGCAGTGACAAATATAGCCATAGTGCATAATACAAAAAGATCTGGTCATAAAAAAACATTTGAAAAAAAAAAAAATTTTGGAAAAAAAAAACAAACTGCCATGTAAAATGTATCAGAGTATTGTCGATGACGACTGATGCTGCCCTTGTTCTTACAGGTAAAGGATGTAAAAGTATACACTGTACATGGCCCTGTTGGGGAACTTAGTGAGTTGTACAGGGGCTCTACATCTAAACACCAGCACCCCGCATGTCACCGGGGATTATAAATAACCCGTGGTCCTACCAATCACATGGAGTTGGGCTGAGGGAGAAGCAGATGCTGCTGTATGTCTGTGGCAAATAATATGGGCAAACAATGATTTAATTGCAACTACCACATGGTGGTGCTATATGGCTGATTGGAAGGCCAGTCCACGGTTTTGCTCATCCCAGTACAACTCAACACACAGAGGGTATGTGTACCCCGAAGATGGATCACTAATATTGGAGAAACCCACACCAAAGGACTCCGGTACATATCAAGTAACTGTTTTCTACTGTACTAGAAATCCAAATAATGTTATTGGAGGATGCACTCGTAAAATGGGCACCGCTGGAACTGGGACATGTGATGATGATAACTGTTACGCCAATCACGCCAGTAGAAATATAACTTTAACAGTAAGACCACCACAGTGCCCCAATGTAACACAATGTAACTTCCACACCAACGGACCAGACTCTTGTAAATAACGTACAGTATATAAGATTACCAGTCATTTTCAACTTTTCGAGTTGGGATCTAAATAGCACTGGTCAATGCGCCAATACTAATGTTTCTAAATTTTATGCATCTACGTTATTAGATATGGTTAGTATATTCCAGGCTAAGCAAGGGGGATGCATCCCAGTCCCCAAAAATGGTAGTAACCATAACAATACCTCTAACAGGCGATGCAAGAGAGACCCATTAGGGGACATAACCGGCCTGTTTGGATCCGGGATGAGTATATGGAATAGAGCAGATTTAGATGCTATAGAAGAGCATCAAAATATTGTAAATCAAGATATAGAAGGAAGAGTGTTACTGCCCCTTGCTGTAAATTAAGTGGGTTTGGCACAAGAGGAACGTTTGACAGTATACAATATGCATGATGTCGCCAAACTGTTAAAACAAGTTCAAGGCAAAATCAATGAAATTATCACAGACCATAATGTTCAAGTCACAAATCACACTATCGGGCAGTCCATAATATGTGCAGCCTATGGGTCCTATGTTTTAACCACTGTAAGTAAACTGCTAAATCAAGTAGACGAACAAAGGCTACCCGATATGGTACCAGATGCGCAAATCAAACTATGGTACTGCCCAATGTGTAATGATACTACTGATAGGAAGTGCCTAAACCCATGTGCGTGACAAAGGGCACCACCAATAGCATGGGTAAGAAAGGTAGCAAAGGTATATGTACGACCATGCTGTTTTAATAAAAACAGCACCCTAGGTCAAACAATGATGGTGTCATTTACAGTAAAATTACCTCAGGTAAATTATGAGGAGAAGGAGTACACACACATTGTTAAGGTACATTCGGTGGGAAAATTAATAGGTGACTATTATGCATATAGAATAGGCCCACCTGACATTTTAGTAGCTGACAAAAACAGGTCCTGGGTGGCCCCCAATGTACACTGCTGTGAGCAGATAAGTGCGCAGTGGGTATGCCAGTGTGAGGTTATGGGGTCCTGGGTGGCCCCCAATCTACACTGCTGTGAGCAGATAAGTGCGCAGTGGGTATGCCAGTGTGAGTTATAGGGTCCTGGGTGGCCCCAATCTACACTGCTGTGAGCAGATAAGTGCACAGTGGGTGTGGCAGTGTGAGGTTATGGGGTCCTGGGTGGCCCCCAATCTACACTGCTGTGAGCAGATAAGTGCGCAGTGGGTATGCCAGTGTGAGGTTATGGGGTCCTGGGTGGCCCCCAATCTACACTGCTGTGAGCATATAAGTGCGCAGTGGGTATGCCAGTGTGATGTTATGGCCCAGGACCAGCCTGTTTGTGGGGAGGAACCTATACAAGAAGCCCTTAACACCTCGCTTTGATGTCCGGTTCAACTGCATAGATGGACAGTGCCTAAGGTAGTGTTGGTGTACAATTCCACCACACAGTACTGTATAGTTACCAATGAAGGAGAAATGACTCATCAAGGGAAAAAGTGTACGATAACCCAGCCAAACTTTTGCTTTATCCCTAAAGGAGCTGGGCAAATTGGAGGGCACACCTTCCATCCTATTATACAGTATACCCCAAGGATGTCACGAATTAACACTTCGGTATCCAGTCAAGCAACTAAAATTAATGAATATGCACCTGCTTTTGGAGTGCCTATACCTCTCCTAACATTAGATGTGCAAAGGTTATCAGACCGCAAAGACACACATCTTATTCAAATTCAAAACTTTGCCTGTAAAATAAAATAAGACATTAATGTGCTGTTAGATGATGCAGATAAGGAACACTTAATATATGCTAACCTGGGAGGATCTTGGGGGGTATTGTTGTTCAAAGTGTTGTTGATGCTACAATTGTTATTAGTGTTTATTTTGTTAGTCAGTACATGTTATTTGCACTACCTAATATGCAACCTGCATCATGATATGTTTATGCTCAAAATGTCAGCAGCCACACGTCAAATGTTGTAACAATGTGCCCTTGGTTAGTGGTGGCTCCTATTAATAGGGCAGGCAAGGTGGACAGGGCAGCAAGTCATCCAGAGAACCCGGGAGCAAGGTCCCTATCGGAGGTCTCCAGCCTTAACCACTCATGTTCTGTCCGGGAAAATCACACCCAATTTCATTCCCAAAGGGGGAATTGTAAGGGCAAAAGCTAAATGGCCACAATTGTGACCGAAATATGTGGCTCAATGCTCAAACTGAGTTAAGCAAAAAAAACATACAAAATACAAATTACACAATGAGCACAGGCAGAGTCTGTCACAAAATGCACTAGGCAGTAAACAAGTAAGGCAGGGAAAGCAGAACATGACAGGCGTGCCCTGTCAAAGGTATTTGTGCTATAAATAAAAAGTATTTGTGCTGTAAATAAAAGGTATTTATGCTGTAAATAAAGCACTGTAGTATGGTGCAACTGACTAAGGTCAGGTAGCCAGTTCCAGGCAGTGTATCAAACTGGGCTCTTCAGACACGTCCGAGACTAAGGTCAGGTAGCCAGTTCCAGGCAGTGTATCACCAACACAGAGTAAATGACCATATTACATAACAGGATTGCTAGGAGCAAATCATAACATTAGTCCTGTTTGGGATGTAACTTTCAAATTGTGTATATAAGCTGTGCATGTATAACATCAAGTGGAATCGTGTAACATCTAAGGGTAAGTGCAACTGGCACTATAATACCCCTGCTAAATAAATTCTTTTTGATTCTCCGTCGGTCTCGTTGGGTAATTATATTAAGTTGTTAGTAACATTAAGCATACGTTACAGTGTGTCTCTCCTAGTAAAAAAAAAAAACAAAAAAACTCTCCAGTAACAGAAAAGTAAAAAAAATAAACTGGAGAATCCTTCCAAAATATGTGCAGTTCAGGGTACCAGATTCTCCACAGAAGATTTGTAATCCAGTGTCCTGACAAATTATTTATATAAAAGATAAATGAAAACTTTTTCTCTCACTAGGGGATAAAGGACCTAAAAAACAGCAAACACAATCTCTAGGCAGCCTTCTCATCACTGCCTAGAGACTAGTGCATACTGGAGCAGCAAAAAGAGGACTGAACCCGTGGCTTCTCTCACTGCCCATGGCTTCTGGGGAAGAAATGTTCAGACACACCAAGTAATCGCCTCTTGAGGAAAGTTCAAACAATGTCAGAATCCCAAAGCAACGATAATCTGGTTCTTTAACCACCAGCTCACTGTTGGCCCAATCTCTAACCACACCTGAGAATCCGATCCAAGACTCTCAGCCCTTCCACAACCACTGACACTCCAGGAGCCTCCAATGTTGAGTGGGCTAGATCAGGCGGCTGCAGCACTCAGCTGCTAGTTGTGCAACACAAGGCTCTACCCTGCTCTCCACCACAACTTAGTTCCTCCAGGTCTGCTACTCGGCAACTCACCATGAGGAAGGAGCAGGGACACTCCACTCTGCCACTCCAGATCATCACTCAAAACTGCAGGTACCAGCACTTTGAAAGAAGAGTAGAATGCAGAGTGTAGGGTGACACTTCAGCAACTGGGAATGTGGATGCAAAGTGGCAGGGTTCACCCATGATGGTGCGCGGTCAACTACAGTGATGTCCTTTAGGGCACTGGCATTAGGGCGTCTGGCAGGAGGGCGCCAGGAAATGGGGCGCACACACACAGCATGCCACTGTTGTGTGTGTTCTTGAAGCATGGGACTTTGGCAACCCTCCCCCTGCAAAAATATATAATCACCTCCACCCCAGACATATTGGGGTGGAGGTGGCATAGCGAACCGCACCCTTAAGCCCTGGGAGCCCTTGTTCCATGCACCCTAATAAGGGTGCCCTAATGATGGCACCCCAATCATGGTGCCCTCACTTGGGGACTTCCTGTTCTGGGCACAGCAAGGGCAGCTTCCTGGAACCCCCCAGAAAGTAGTGACCTGACATTAGTGCTGGCTGGAGTGTATAACTGGGCTTGTGATGTACCGTCTATTTTGTTATCTGTAAACTGTATCTATAGAGCTGATTTTCTGCTGTAACTCTCTTGTGATTTTTTTCTATGGCCAGTAATAAGAGTCTTCTTGTGCTAGGATATTGAGGATGTCTTTATTTTTTATCTTTATTTTGGTTGCTCTGCCCATATTTTGAATTATTTGTCTGCTGTGTGCCTATTTGGCCACCTCATTAGCATGCCCCAGGCACTGTTTACCTCATTGTTTTATAAAACCTGAAGCAATATGGACTGGTTACTAGTAACCCTAGTAGACAAGTGACCAGTATACATTAGATTAGCTTAGATAAAACAGTGAGATAAACACAGGCTGCAGTTTTCTCTAGTTTGTGCCCGACCTGCTGTATACCTGACCCGGGACCAGTCTGGTTGCTTTTGAGCTGTGACAAGTCCCTGGGTCCAGTGATCACTGAGACTGTCAGTGGGTCCTTGAAGAAGGGTGTTTTTCCATCCGCTCTGAGGAAGGCAGTGGTTAGACTCCTCCTAAAAAAAGCCATCCTTGGATCCTGACGTTCCCGTGAATTATAGAACTGTCTCTAACCTTTCTTTTTTGGGGAAGGTTACCGAGGAGGTGGTGGTGGAGCAGCCTGTGGATCACCTAGGGAATTATAACATCTTTGAACCTCTCCAGTCAGGCTGTTGGCACCGCCACAGCATTGAGACTGTGCTCGTCAGGGTGACTCATGATCTCCTCCTGGTGAGGGACCGAGGACTTTGTTCCATTTTGGCCCTCTTGAATCTCTCATCGGCATTTGACTTAGTCGACAATGAGGTTCTATTGGATCACCTGAGGAACTATGTGAGTCTCACTGGCACAGTTCTGTGCTGGTTTGAGTCCCACGTCACCAGGAGAACACAGCAGGTTGCCCTTGGTAACTTCATCTCTGGGACTCCTAAACTCTCTTGTGGGGTTCCCCAAGGCTCGATCCTTGCCCCTGTGTTTTCTCTGTACATGTTGCCCTTGGAGGAGATCATCAGATGGTATGGGATCGAGTTTCACTGTTATGCAGCTGATACTCAGCTCTACATGTCTTGTTCACCTGGTAGGGATTATGCAGCTTCGGTACTGGGGCGATGTCATGCCGAGATAAATGACAGGATGGCCTCCAACTGGCTATGTCTTAATCCAGGGAAGACAGAGGTCAAGGTGATCAAGCCAGGTTGGTGGGGCCCAGCAGCAGTGGGAGGTGTGGCAGCTTTTCCTTTAGTGGGTGGCAGATCTCTCGTAGCTGTTGATGCGATTAGGAATCTTGAGGTTATTGTGGACTGCAGGCTGACATTAGAACACCTTCTGTCAGCAGTGGTCCAATCTGGCTTTTACCAACTTCGAAATATCACCAGGTTCAAACCGCATTTGGCTCCTACTGACCTGGTAACGACTGTCCAAGCTTTTGTTACCTCTAGGTTGTACTACTGTAAAGATCTATATGTAGGGTTATCTGGAGGTTTGATGCGATGCCTGCAGCTAGTCCACAATGCTGCACCCTAGTTGGTGGTGGGATCTTCTTGTAGTGACCACATCATGCCAGTGCTGCGTGTGCTGCACTGACGGCCTATGCAATGGTACACCACATTTAAGATATGCTTGTTAAAATACAAGGCCCTACATGGTTTGGGACCTGATTGAAAGATCTGTTGGTCTATTACCTCCCAGTCCGACCCCTCTGCTCTACCAGTGCAGGCTTGCTTGTTGTCCCCCCTTCTTGCCCAGGAAATTGCTTAGCAGTGGCTAACACTGCACCAAAAACATCTAATTGTGATTTCGATTATTCCTAAGTTGCAGGATATGCAATAGTGTACCAGAGAGAGAAAGTGTGTCCGGGAACGCCAGGTCCAAACATATGAGCCTGTAGCTCAGTGGTTAGAGCACTGGGACGGTTCTATGGGGGGCTTGGTTCAATTCCCAGTAGGTCACAATATTTCTTTCTTACCCGAGTTTGTGATTTAAATTGTGTAGCAGTGGCTACTGCATCAAAAACATCTAATTGTCATCTTGATTAGTCCTAGTTGCAGGATATGCCATACCAGAGAAAGGAAGTGTGTCTAGGAACCCCAGGTCCAATGGTGTGAACCAATAGCTCAGTGGTTAGAGCACTGGGACAGTATTATAGGGGCCTGGGTTCAGTTCCTGGTAGGTTACATTATTTCTTTCTCATTACAGTTTGTGATTTAAATTGTTTAGCAGTGGCTAATACTGCACTAAAAAGCATAATTGTAATTTCTTTTAAAAGGTACAAAATTGTCCATTCCAATAACAATTGTACTTGGAGCTCTGTGGCCATAGAAAATTGTGCTGGTGGCCTCGTTTGAGAAACAATGCTCTAGGTGATACTAATACAGTGATTATAAAATGGGTCTTGAAAAGTCTGTAACCTCATTGGTCAAAACATGTCACATGACTGTAAATCCTGCATCATACAACTGGTAAAGATCACAGTAATCAAATGTTTACTTTCTTTTAACCTAATTAATTTTTATTTTAATATTTAATAACAGATCCATTTTATAATCACAATAATGCCCTTCAGGGCATGTGTAGCAGTGGGATTTACACACTTCTTGTGTGGTTAAAGCCACTTGTCTGCACCTCGTGACATACCCCATGAGGCATGTGTAAATCCCACAATGACACATGCCCTCTCGTACATTATTGCTGAATTATTCAGCATCCAAATATCTACTTTGGCTTTCTGCAGGCTGCATTGACACTTTGCATCCAGTGATCATGTGACAGTGTGACTGGGTAGCTGCCTTACCCCTAGACCCCCCAAGAAATGAGATGCTGTATCGCACGAGGTCAAGCTGCTGAGAAAACGTTTAACCAATGCATTAACGGAAAACTGCACAAATTCAGTGTCTCTCCCCTTAGGTAGCTATGCCCCTAACAATGCTGTTCCTTTTTCTTTTTTTTTTTTTTTTTTTATTCTTTGTTTATGTCTGTCACGCTGGTGCTGCTCCGATCATCCGGGCAGACCCAGTTTCATTCTCCCGTGTTTCAGGTGCTTACCCTTTCCAATCCCCAACAGCTTTCTCCAGTGTGTGTGTGTGTGGGGGGGACCTGACCAAAGCCAGGCAGTACTGACCACCCCCTCCTGAGTACGGGGGCAGGAGACTTCTGATGGAAGGGCAGCCAGTAGCAGGGGGGGCAGGGTGCAACCATGCTGGGATCATCCTGCTTGCGGTTGGATTTTTTCCTTCCTACTTCCACCATCCTCTGGGGACATTGGCATGGCCAGGGTACCAAGAATGCGGACATGATGCATGCTGTGTGGCACCCAGCCAGACATCCCACCTCCCAGCAGTACTTTCACTGCACTGCCACCTGTAGTCACGCCAGTGGCAGTACTGCAGTGGAGGCAGTGACCCCTGATCACCAGAGCAGGACAGCATCCTCTGGGATGCTAAATCCCTCTCCCTGCAGCCGGCCCTCGGCTGCACGAGCTCGCTCCCGAACCTAGGTTGCTGGCATTGCCAGCAGTAGCTCTACTGTTGTGCCGAGTGGCCGGCACGGTTCCCAAATTTAATTTAGCTCTTTAACTTCTGAAGTAAAAAGTACCTGCCACCATGACGTGGGCAGTATATGCTTTGGCTTCTCACGTTTTCTAATATACTGTGCCAATGAGAGGGCGTCAGGGCATATCAGCATACAAGTAGCAGCGGTTGGAAGCGCAGGCTGCCCACATAATGGCAGCAGCTACTAATTACATCAGAAGGTACGAAACTAAATTACAAACAGGAACTGCATCTTTTCAGGTAAAGAAAAAATCCTTTATTAGCTTAAAAGCCTAATCAGGGGCATGGCTATCCAAAAGGGAAAGGATACTAAATGTATGCAGTATTCATTTAATAAATGCATCTTGCGCTAGAATCTGAAAACTGTTGTTTGGGATGGTAATTGCTAGTGGTGCATTTCAGTATGCCGATCATACCGTGGCCCTGCGTATAGTGTTGTGAATCATGATGTGAGTGACTGCCACCCCCGGGAGGAAGGCTTAGTGAATTTCACATCATGAGCTGCATGAGTGATAGACAAGGTAACTTGCTGCTACTCAGCAGTGGCTGTTAGCGGTGATGTAGTGAGAACTACGGAGGTGATTCAGAGGAAAGGCAAAAACAAGCTATTCTCTACTTCTGCCAACTGACAGCACACTGGTTGGGCTTCTTATACAGTACATCACCTGAAATCAATCTCTCCATCCTTGTCTTTGTCCAGGAAGTCCATCAGATGCTGAAGCTCATCCTGGCTTAAGGGGATGCCGGCATTCTGTAACAAGAAACGCAATATATTATTTTTTTAATAAAAGTTTGCAAGCAGGATGAGTTGCATGAGACTACAGTCTCATTAAGTGGAATGTTCCATTTGTATTTTTAGGGATGTATTATCTTAGTGATCCAACACTTAAGTTCCATTCACTGATGACAATGGAGAGGCTTCCAGCTGGTGTTCTTTTAAATGTTTTTTCATTACAACGAGTTTCTTGGATTACTGATTTGGGAACTAAGTTTAAAGAATACCTAAACCAGTCAAAACACTAGTTGGTGATTTTAAAAAAGGAATATCTACGTGCTGTACAGTACAACGATACCCACTGTGATATGTACTGTGTATATATATACAGTATATACAGTATATATATATATATATATATATATATATATATATATATGCCTCTAATTCTGTAGTTTAATATTGCCTTGTCACAGTTCAGTAATGTTAACAAAAGCTCTTACATTTTTTTTTTATTATTCTGTTTATTCTCCCTGGAGCCTGGCAGGTGGCTATGGTCCTCCCTCGGAGGGACTCATCCTCTGGCCCACGCATCTCCACTCATGCCGATCCCCCAGTATTTACCCCACAGCTTACTCCCTGTGGCAGGACCAGGGAGGACTGAAAGCCGGTGGGTGGCACAGGGACACGGGGCCATCATGGAACTTGCCAGCTCCCTGTTTCCTCCTTTTTCTCCTGTCCCCCCCCTCCCCACTGATATAGTGATGCCAGTATGTGACTCCCGACCTGCATTGTCCTCCAGCTGTCACCAGAGGGCTGTCAGTGAGTAGGATGGCAAGCCCTCCCCCTCCCCCGAGAGAGAGAGCAGTCCTGATGCTCGATCCTCCCTCGCCCCTGCCGACCCCCAACGATCCGGGCTCGTTCCCGAACCCAGGTCGTCGGCATGGCACAAGGTGTAGCGACAGCACCTCAACTTTCAGTGCCACTGGGCCAGCCAGGCTCTTACAATTTATGCCGAGGGCTGCCTGATGGCCCAGTGGAAGTACTATGCACGTCCATGCTGACGAGACTGGTTCAGGAGCAGACACAGGAAGTCGATCAGGCAGCTGAGGGGCTGGGGGATGCTGCCACACAGCAGTGCTTCCTGCCAGGGGAGGGGGGTGCCCTGGTTCTGGCACCGTATTGACCCCTGTAGTGGCAGGGGAGCTTGTCTTCCCTGCAGGCTGTCACTATGTGCATCCGAGGTGACGTGCATGGGAATATACATCCTGCATCAAGGCGTGCTGGCCAGGGAGAAAAAAAACAATGTGCACTTGTGGTCATTAATGATGGCACTGACACCTTCAGGTCCCTTGCCATCTGACTCTCCACCGAAGGGATGGCAGGGAAGTGATGGTTGGGACTTGAGGTGCTGGAAGAATGGCCTGAAGCAGGTGCAGGAGGCCCCAGTCACCAAAAAGCTCTGAAATGGTACCTGACATCATATACAATGACATCATTGGAGAATGCTTCAGATCTATTACTATTTGCCTATCTTACATAGAAACCTGCAGGCAGAAGAAGGCCTTGCAGTCTATCCAGTCTGCCCCATGAGGTTGTACGCGTCACCTAAGGGACTGTGACCACCCCCCACCTCTTGACCAATCCTTTATGTCTGTCCCGCCCCTCTTAAAGCTCTCCACCATTTTTGCTCTGACCTGGGTTTCAGATAGCTTGTTCCGACCCTCTACCACCCTCTGTGTGAAGCAGCATTTCCTGATATCCCCTCTGAACCACTTCTGCTCCCCCTCCCAACCACCATTTTCTTACTATTCCCCTTGGTATATGTATTGCCACTGGTTGTGAGCACTCCTCTAGAGTCTCCTTTGTTAAATTCGCAGTGCCCCGAAAAATGTTTTTCCAAAAAGCTGGTTTCGGCTACAGTTAAAAACTATATTAGCAAGTCTCTCAAATCTACTTTTCTGGCTACCTCCTATGATGTGCACCATGAGTTTTTTTTTTATTTATCTTAACCCTTGCCAGGTCTACAATGCTATTTCTAAGCTAAATGTAGTGGCCATCTTTTTTTCTTGAGGAAAAATACTACATTAAAACATTTATAAAATACTCAGATTTTGGTGGAACTAGAAAATTTCAACCACCAAATAAAACTGGAAGATGTCTGAAATCTATTATAATGAAAAGGGTAGAGTCAAGTGGTTTGCCCAATTGTGTTGCACTGCTACGATAATACCTTTTGTGTATCTGAATGTTTTAATCATGTTCCCCTGACTCTCTTCTGGCCTCCAATGAATACATGTTGAGGCTCTCCAATCAGAGATGGTGTTAGGCGCAAACAAACCCAGTGGCCACCTGGGGCACCAGCACAGAAGGGGCACACTAAATTAAGAAGTTCAAGCAGAGATCGTCTTGAAATGCAAAATGTATCAATATAAAAACCAAGCTGATGTTACTACCCTTGTATGTATAAACTTTTTACCACTTTTTGGTTGTGAGTAGGGGCAGAAGAGAGGAGAGGGGGATGATGGGAGTGGTAAAGAGGACACAACAAGTATTTCTGCTTGTGACATCGTAAGGTCTAAAACTGGTCCTGCCTTCAGTCTTTGCTCCTATGTCTTTCCCCGTTTCCCCTGGCAATATAGTGTTTGTATTTTATGATATTTACTTCATTTGAGGACATCATCACACCAATCAGTACTTCTGTCTTTCACATTCCAAAGCAAGGTTGGTTAAAATAATGTAGTGTGCCTAGGAGGGCAGATGGGGCTACTGGGTCTCAACATTTTCCAGTGGTTTTCCTTCTCCTCAGAGCCAGGACCCAGAACACCGTTGTATCATATCACTTTGTGCACACCTGAAATACTTGAACTGATTTTGGAATGCAGCTGTTATCTGTGCAGGGATCAGACTAGATGGTCTGCTGTGTCTGATTCAGTGACCGTCTCAAGACTCCCTTGTTTCTATGCAAAATGAGGGGTGTCCTCCCAAATGAAGAAGAAGAAGAAGAATCAGAAGTTATATAGCGCTTTTTGTACGCATTGTATCTCAAAGTGCTTTACAAGCAATGAGAGATTGGTAGTGAAGTGGCTGAATTGTGTAGCGTCAGCCGTTTTGCACATTAACAGCCACACACAGCCTTGGACACTTACATGAACTGGTTTTAGGGGAAAGGGAATATTGCCCAGGACACCAGGGAAAATCTCTTCCTCTACCCCGGGAGCATAAAAAAATTGAAGAAAGAAATTGTCAGAGGGAGGGCAGTTTTGACACTCTAGAAAGCCAGGCACATTTATTGTTACAATGTCAGATGTGCAAGGCCCTTTGGGACACTGCTGAGCTGGACATAGTCGGAACCTTTACTCAGTATGGCCTTATCAAGTTGGAGTTTTCAGCCTTTACCCTAGGCTGTGGGAGAAATTTCATAATGCTGCTCTGCAGTTCTGCTTTGCCTGTCACAGATTTTATTGGTGGCAGGCCAGATGTGTCTTACAATTGCAACAGAAATACTGCTTGCCAGACGCAGCGATTGGTACAACAGGGAAGGCCAGCAGGATGGTGTAGAAGTCTGAGATGTAGTCTCTTCCTACACATAGGTTTAACTCTTTATGGAAAGGTGTTATGTGTGGGTATCTTAGTTTGTGACTGCTATGGCACAGGTAGGGGGTATTGCTGTATAATATAAACACAATCTGATACTGCTTTTTTTTTCCTTCACAAGTGAGGTGATGATAATCACATTGTGGTTTCCTTTTTGTAAATACTGCATATTGCACATCAGTTTTCTCGTGTGTCTATAATTGTTTCTTTTTTATGTGTAAGTAATTGCTTTGTTTTGTCATGCTTGAAATGTATGTATGATTTTTTTTTCTTTTAATAAAACACTCCTACTCTACCAAAAAGTGCCTTGGGTTCACATACAAACAGGGGAAAGAAAAAAGTAAGTGCCTCAGCTGGGACTTGAACCCAGACCGCCAGGGAATACAGTTCCCATCACGCTAACAAGCTGTGCCACCAAGGCAACTGGAATCTGGGCTGTCCGAGAGCACACATTACTCTTTTTCCAGTACACAGCCTGGTGCTGCACAAATAATTACTACATTTTCAATCACACGGGTACAGTGTGCATATTTATGGAACACATACAAATAGAGGTGGCCTGGGTTTAAGTCCCAGTTGAGGCAGTTACTTTCTTTCTTTCCTCCGTTTGTATGTAGTAATTAGTTGTGCAGCACCAAGTTGTGCATTGGAGAAAGAGTAATGTGTGCTCCGGGACAGACCAGGTTCCAGTTGCCTTGGTGGCACTGCTGGTTAGTGTGACCAGAACAGTATTCCAGGGGGCCTGGGTTCAAGTTCCAGCTGAAGCACTTACTTCTTTCTCTCCTCTGTTTGTATGCGTTCCATAAATATGCACATCACACCATTGTGATTGAAAGTGCCTTGGGTTCATTGACTTCCACCCAGACACCCACCATGACAGTAGCAGCGATGGATAGAAGGGACCTCGGATTAACTTCTCATCCGAAGAACAGCACACCCCAACGGTACAGCGCCCCCCTAGTACTGCACCTGGGTGCCTGCATTTATGGTATAAGCCCAATCCTGGTGTGGGGCAAGAACCCACAACCTTCTGGCCCAGAGGCAGATGTGCTACCTTATGAACCACACTGATACCCAGGATGAGGAGGAGTCAAGAGGTAGAAGTCTATTGAGGACAAAGAGTAAGCCTCCTCTAGGTGTCAGACATGTTGTGGCATGCACAACCCCACCCCCACCACTCCTACTCCGGAGAGAAAAGTGGTCCTCCTGATGCTCAGTCCTGTCCCTCCGAAATGACCTCCAGTGTCTCTAGATTGCTGGTGTGCAGGCAGCAAAGCCACCTCCGTACCAGTGGATCGGCTGGGGGACAAACTTTAAAGCAAATGTGAGCCCCTTAATCGAAAGCCCTAATATGTAATTTCTCTTGTCAAAACTCCTCAATCACACTATGACGGCTGAAGGTGTTTTTTTTTTGTTAATGATATTGGGAGTACTGTACTCTATGCTCAGGCTGGACAGTACCATTTTCAGGAATTCTGGGTCCTCTCTGGGATGTTAGCACCTCACCAGCTGCTATTCCTACAACTGTCATAATTGGAGTTAGTGAGGTGCTCACATCAGAAACAACACTTAGATTTCATGAAAATTAGGACTGTTCATGGGACTGATTTTTTATATTTGTGTCTGGTATTTGTACTGTATCTGTACCTATATCTCTATTTGTTTTGCTGGTATTTGTATATGTATTTGTAGTTGTGTCTGTGGTATTTGTATTGTACCTGTATCTGTGTCCCTGGTATTTGCTTCTGTATTTGTATTTGTGTCTCTGGTGTTTGTATTTGTGTGTCTGGTATTTTTATCTGTATTTGTGTCTCTGGTATTTTTATCTGTATTTGTGTGTCTGGTACTTGTATTTGTGACGCTGGTATTTGTATCTGTATTTGTGTCTCTGGTATTTGTATCTATTGTATTTGTATTTGTGGCTCTGGTATTTGTATTTGTGTCTCTGGTATTTACATCTGTATTTGTGTCTCTGGTATTTGTATATGTGTGTCTCTGGTGTTTGTATTTGTGTCTCTGGCATTTGTATCTCTATTTGTATTTATGTCTCTGGTATTTGTATTTGTATCTGTATTTGTGTCTCTAGTATTTCTATCTGTATTTGTATTTGTGTATCTGATATTTGTATTTGTAGTTGTGATGCTGGTATTTGCATTTGTATCTGTATTTGTATTTATATTTGTGTCTCTGGTATTTGTTTTTGTATTTGTGTCTCTGGTGTTCGTATTTGTGTCTCTGGCGTTTGTATCTCTATTTGTATTTATGTCTCTGGTATTTGTATTTGTATTTGTGTCTCTAGTATTTCTATCTGTATTTGTGTCTCTGATATTTGTATTTGTAGTTGTGATGCTGGTATTTGCATTTGTATCTGTATTTGTATTTGTGACGCTGGTATCTGTATTTGTATTTATATTTGTGTCTCTGGTATTTGTTTTTGTATTTGTGTCTCTGGTGTTTGTATTTATGTCTCTTGTGTTTGTATTTGTGTCTCTGGTATTTGCATTTGCATCTGTGTCTCTGGTGTTTGTATTTGTGTATCTGGTGTTTGTATTTGTGTCTCTGGTATTTGTATCTGTATTTGTGTCTCTGGTATTTTTTTTTTTTTATTTATTTTTATTAAGTATTTTTCCATCAAGTAACACAATGGACAGAACAGAATTCCAATACATTCATATAATGTGCAGTACATTTTCAGACATATTTGTTCTCTTTTAAAAGGAAAAAAAAAAGTCACTTTATATTATATCCCGTATATATAAATGCATTCAGTTATCTAATAGATGAAGCCATAGGTCTAGAGATGAACAAGGAAACATAATAAAGGGAGGATATTTCTATGATTGTTTCCCACACATTTTTGCCCTAGTGAGATTCAAAGAGTAAAGTCTAAATTCAGTGAGGTAATATGTTGGATCCACGGATTCCACTTTTGTGTTCGAAGAATAGATCCACCCCGTAGCTCAAGATTAAAGGTCTCAGCTTTATAAATTTCTGACATTATTTGTCTCCAATTTTGTACTGAAGGAATATGTGATCTCATCCAACATCTCATGATCGCTTTCTTAGCAGCCATAAAGCATATTGGGAGTATAGTCTTCTCACAGGGGGGAGCATGGTCCAGATAGATCCCCATAAGAAATTGTTCGGCGGTTAGTGCGACTGGTTCCGAGAACAGAATGGTTAGTTCGTTTTGGAAAGTTAGCCAGAAAGGCATAAGGGATGGGCAGGACCAGAAAACGTGGGCAAGGGTAGCCCGGCGACACCCACAGTTTCTCCAGCACCTCCCAAATGTGTCCGGGAGATATTTCATTAAAACTGAGGGGGCTCTGAAATATCTAGAGCGACATTTCCATGCAAACTCTCTCCAATACGGAGATGAAGTAGACTTTATTATGTCTCTGGTAGTTGTCTCTGGTATTTGTATCTGTATTTGTGATGCTGGTATTTGCATTTGAATCTGTATTTGTATTTGTGTCTCTGGTGTTTGTATTTGTGTCTCCGGTGTTTGTATCTGTATTTGTGTCTCTGGCATTTGTATCTGTATTTCTTTGCATATTAGTGTTTGTGGAATATTTTATTTTACATTTCACACTTGTTTCTGTTGTTCATGAGGACACAAGACCAAGGGTCTGAGAGGTTCCGATAGAATATGCAGAGTTATCCATACAGTATGCATTCATGTTATAAACAGTAGGAGTCATATGTGTGTCATGCCAGCCTCAGTCAATGTCTAATACTACTTTTATTTACAAGTGATATTTGTATTTGCAAAAAGTGTAGTATTTGTGTGTACATTACAAACAGTATTTGTTTGGCACATCCCTAGTGAAAATGGCACTTCCCCTCCAGAGTGTGATGCATATCTATTTTAGAAAATTTTTTAGATCTTTGTGCTCTCAGAGTAACTGAGTAGTTTGGATAGAATGAAATTACATAGTGGATTTTCAGTTTGAAGGTACTCTACACTGTCCCTTTAACTAGTTTAGAAGTGAACACCAAACAAGTAAACAGGTACTGTGTACGGAAACAGAAGGCATTGCTTTACTTCTTTTCTAATCACAGAAACACAGACCATGAGTCCTTGCTGAAACTCAGATCGCGTGATGAGCGTACTCTTGTCTTCATCCACCTTTTCAAAGAATTCCACCAGTCGGAGGCTGTTCTCAGTCATGTGTTGCTTCAGCTTGGTCAGTGGATCTGTCTAAAGCAAAATGTGAGACAGAATAATCAGATTTGCTGCATCATCCTTATTGGATTTATCATTGTTTTTCTTTTGTTGTTTTTGGTTTTTGTTTTCATGCACTACATCACCAAAATGTGCCAGGGGATATGGGAGAGATCACATGAGGAAAGTTCGAGAGACCTCAGCAAGTATATCCTGGAAACAAGGAGGGAGAAGGAGACAGAATAGAAATGTAGAAGTATCTCCATAGGATAAACTGGGCAAACTGGAATGAATTGTTCACTCTAAATTCAAGCACAAACATGAGGGGAAATCCAGTGATATTAGTTGGAGGTAGTCAGGAGAGATGTTGGAAAATACTTTTTCACAGAAAAAGAGATGGGCAGATGGAAAAGACTGCTGAAAGATGTAGTATGGGTGAAAATAGTGGGTTGCTTCAAACTGGGGTGGAATAGGTACAGTGGCATGATAAGATCAGTAAATGATAAGGATGCAGTTTGAGAACATGTGTCAATGCCAAACATGCTTGTTTTCATGTTGTTAAAAGTTAGAACAACATTATTTTGAGGCTACGGTCAGACCATTCTTACTCCCAGTAGCCACTGTCTTGTGAATTTTAGGTTCCACCAGGCTAAGGGGTATAGGCCCACATATTCAGAGCTGGCCATGTGCACTGCATTAACTGGAGTGCTGCATGGCAATCAATGCACAGCCAGCACAGGGGCAACATTCAGACAGTTAGCATGCTCTGACCGGAGCATGCTAATTGTCAGAGTATGGGGTCATGTCCGTGCAGTACATAGTAAATGTGCAGTGCAGTGACACAGCCTAGATGGGGTTTAAACTTGTGAAGGGGGGCAATGTCGGGCTGATCCAGCCATCCATACCGCGGGTAGGACTGGCCTGCAACCCCATAGAGGGGGGACAGACGGTACCCTAGGGGAGGAGTGTGGACAGACGTACGAAAGATCTGGGGAGGATATGGTAAACAGGGGTAGGGACAAGGATTGGAGGGTGGCTTTAATAAATGCCAGGAGCCTGGGGAATAAAATGCCTGAGTTCTAGGCCACACTGATTGAGGGTGGGGTGGATGTAGCAGCGGTCACTGAAACTTGGGCCACCCCGGCCATGACTGGGACCTTAATCTGAGTGGCTACCTTGTGCTAAGGAATGACAGAAAGGTGGGCAGAGGGGGAGGAGTAGCAATGTTCATTAGGGATAACATCAAGATTATGAGAGTGGAGGAAGCAGAGAGCAAGGTGAAGGCCCTATGGGTCACCTTGCGAACCCCCATGGAAGGGAAGATCAAGTTGGGGGTGGTATATAGGCCCCCAGGACTAGCAGAGGACCTGGAGGATTGCCTATTGGCTAACATTAAGGGGCAGTGTGGACTGGAAGGGGAAGGAGTGGTGTTGATGGGGGACCTTAACATGCCAGCTACTGATTGGGGTACTATGACATCCACTGTGACCAGGGAGCAGAAGCTGCTGGATGGCTTCCTGGACGTGTTCCTCAATCAGCAGGTAATGGACCCAACGAGGAAGGGTCGTATCCTGGATGTGGTTTTAGTGGATGGGGATCTTGTACGAGATCTGGTTGTGGAAGAACCCCTGACTGGGAGTGACCACAACACAGTCTGGTTTTGGCTTAAACTGGGCGGGGGGGGGATCGTTCAAGGACGATGATAGTTGATTTTAGGGGCCGGACTTTCAGAACATGGGGGAGATTCTCAAGGGGCATTTGCAGGAGATAAAACCAGGTTTGGATGTGGAAGGTAGGTGGGAGATCATAAAGCGGGGGCTACAGGAGGCCACCAGGACCTGTGCAAGAGTGAAGCGCAAGGGTGGTAGGTCTTGTAAACCATGCTGGTGGACCAAGGAGGTCCAGGAGGCAGTAAGGGAGAAGGCTACATACAGTAGGTACAAAAAAAATGAGAAGAAAGAAGGATATAGAGAACTATCGCCTTGCAACCAGGAAAGTCACCAGAGTGGTGAGGGGGGCAAAGGCCCAGAAAGAGCAGAGGCTGGCGCGGGGGATACAGGGTGGGGAAAAGGGGTTCTTTAGGTATATTGGTAAGAGGAGGAAGGTCACGGGCCAGCTCAGTAGGTTGAGGACAGCCGGGGAGTGGGTGGAAGGAGCTGGAGAGCAGGTGGAGGTACTGAATGAGTACGTTGCCTCATGTGTTCACTAGGGAGGAGGCCAGGGAACTTCCAAAAAAGGGGCTGAAGGACACAGAAGGTGCTACAGACCTGACTATTGGGGTACTTGCTGAAGAAAAAGCCACCAGGGGAGGTAGGCCAGGGGTGCGATATCAGGCTTGTTCTGCTGAATGAGGGGGGAGGCAGATGCTGATATTCCTATTGGTCGGGTGTGGGAAGCCCTCCAGTCCCTAAAAAAGAATAAATCTCCAGGGCCTGATGCTATTCATTCCAGAGTACTGAGGGAGTTGGCGGATGTTTTGGCTGCACCATTGGCGGATCTCTTTAACTTGTTGCTGCAGCCAGGGAGGGTGCCAAGGGATTGGAAGCAGGCGCATGTTGTATCCATCCATAAAGGGGGATCGAGAAAAGAGCCAGGAAACTATAGACCCGTCAGTTTGACGTCGGTGGTGGGGAAGGTAATGGAGAGCATACTTAAGGAAAGGCTGGGAGGTTTCTTGGAGGAGATGGGTTACCTGGATGACCGGCAGCATGGGTTTGTGCCAGGTAGATCGTATCACACAAACCTTGTGGAGTTCTATGAGTAGGTGACATCAGCACTCAACAGGGGGAGACCAGTGGATGTACTGTTCCTAGACTTCAGCAAGGCATTTGATTCAGTCCCTCACACTGGCCTAAGGGAGAAGCTGGGGGGGGGGATGGGGTAGGCCCATTGACGGTTAGGTGGATTGGAAATTGGCTTTCAGGTCACACTCAGCGGGTAGTGGTCGAAGGGGAGGTCTCGTCTCTAGGGAGGTCATAAGTGGGGTCCCACAGGGATCAGTCCTACATCTCCGATATCAGGGAAGGTATCAGGTGTGAAATGAGTCTCTTTGCGGACGACTATAAGCTGGGGGCAGTGGTGGAGGGGAAGGAGAGAGACTGGCCCTGAAAGGGGACCTGGATACTCTGGATAGGTGGTCCTGCACCTGGAAATTTAAATTTAACTCCTCCAAGTGCAAGGTGCTACACCTAGGGTGGGAAAACCCCAACTATGCGTACGCACGGGGGGGGGGGTAAGTTGCAGGCCATGGCAGGGGAAAGAGACCTAGGAGTCTTGGTGGATGTTAACACGAATTCAGAACAGTGCAGGAGGGCTGCGGTCAGGGCAAACAGGATGCTGGGGTGCATTGCTAGGGGATTACCTCAAGGAACAGGGAGGAGATTTTGCCACTGTACAACAGCCTGACTAGACCACATCTTGAGTACTGTGTGCAGTTCTGGAGGCTGCACCTAAGAAGGGACACCCAACTCCTGGAGAGGGTTCAGAGGAGAGCAACCAGAATGATCCGGGGCCTGGGGAATATGACATATGAGGAACGACTAGGAGAGCTCAACCTGTTCTGGAGGAGGGACCGGGGGGACATGATTGAGGTCTTCAAGTACCTCAGGGGAGTAAATAAGGTAAGCTGAGATAGGATCTTTCGGCTGAAGGAGTGTGGAGTCACCAGAGGACACAGTTGGAAGATTGAGGGTGGTAGGATTAAGGAGTTGGAGGTACTTCACCGAGACAGTGGTGGAACCGTGGAATGCGCTGCCTGGGGAACTGGTACAGGCAGCTACGGTGGAGGATTCAAGAGAGAGTGGGGCAGGTATAGGCAAGGGGTGAAGCAGAGACTGGTTTGCCCGGGGGAGGGTGGGACTGGGGGATGGAGTAACAGTGGAAGGAGACAGATAGAGGGCTATGGTTCCCAATCAGGCTGCTGAAGCACAAGCAGACTTGATAGACCAACAGACCTACTCTGCTGGCATCTAGTATGTTAGCCTCAGACTGAATATCACCCGCAGAAGCCCAGTGGAGATAGCATGGGCCAAACAGGATAGCGCCAGGACACCTGTGGGACATATTCAGCCCTAACATGCTAATGAGACCATTGGGCATGCAAGGTGCTATGGGCCATCTGCATGCCCATTATGGGTTCATTATCATGTGTGTCCCCCTGAGCACCTCTCCTGCAGCTGCCCTGAATATTCCTGGTGGTCTAGTGGTCTCTCATCCCCCAACTGCCCATCCTGTAGCTGTCTTGAATATTCCTGGTTGTCTAATGGTCCACCTCCTGTCAAGGCATCTCACTTCTTTCCTAACCCACCTACTTCAGACCCTTCTACTCACACCCAACAATCCCCCCACTCACCCAAGCCAAAGTATGGCAATATTGACAGTGACTGTCACAGCCTTCTGCTCAACACTTTGGCTGGC
Organism: Neoceratodus forsteri; assembly: GCA_016271365.2. Classification (NCBI taxonomy): domain Eukaryota; kingdom Metazoa; phylum Chordata; order Ceratodontiformes; family Ceratodontidae; genus Neoceratodus; species Neoceratodus forsteri. The sequence goes on from JADMNL010000027.1 coordinate 43,284,184, forward strand.
TGCCTTCTGACTGTCACTGAGCAATCGTGAGTACTGTAGAAAAGCCATCTGACTATCATTGAGCAATCGTGAGTACTGTAGTAAAGTCATTTGACGGTCAGTGGGCGATGGTAAGTACTGCAGAAACAGCTGATTCTACAATATTCATGATTGCTCACTGACAGTCCGATGGCAGATGGACAAAGTGGTGAGTGGAGGGCTGTGCTGCACGCCACCACTATTGCTGTAGTTTGACTTAGGTGATCATTGCAAGGAGGGGTGTCGGGATGAGGATCTTGAACAGGCCGGCCGGGAAGGGTCAGACAGCCCTTATGGGGGGACAGTAGACCATCAGGAATACTCCAGACAGCTACAGGACAAGCAATTGGGGAGGGGTTGGGGTAACCACCAGAAATATTCAAGACAGCTGCAGGATGGGTTAATCAGGGGTTGGGGGGGCCACTAGACCACCAAGAATGTTCACAACAGCTACAGGATGAGTGATGGTCTAGTGGTCCCCCATCCCCATCAAGAATATGCAAGACAGCTACACAACAAGTGACTGGCGGGTAGCTGTGCATGGGGATAAGGGCAGGGTTTTGGCAGCGTTAAACAGCACTGCAATGAAGGCTCTTTAGGGCTACTGAAACCACTGAATATACTGCTGGCCAATCATTCAAGTACAGTACTAGGCAGGGTGGAGCAGACTCGATAGACTGATGGGCTTTTTTTCTGCCGTCACATTCTGTGTTTCTGGAGGGCACCAAGTATGCATTGGAGATCTCTCATCTGCATGGACACAGTGGTATATTTTGCAAAATCATGCTGTTGGGTCAGTGCAGCACACTGGGGGCCTCTGAATATAGCCCCCACCCTCTCAGCTGGCACTATCCATGGTTAGCATTGCACTAACCCACATAGTACCATGCTGTTTGAATATGAGGGCCCTAGAGCTGAAAAAATGATAAACAGAATACAGAACATCTCCATAAGTTCACTGCCCCCCAAAGTTTCAACATAGTCTTTTTATGCCCCATGTTATGATTAAGACAGGAGGAATTTTTAAATCTGGTCCAAAAGGTAATTTTAACAGCGAAAACATGTTTCAAAGGGGATTTAAAAAATGACACCTGTCATGTTCATGAGGTGGGGTAACAAAAGGACTATGTCAAATATGTGGTCCCAGAATCTGCAAACATCGGCCCCTATGCACTAAGAGGCTAAAGGTACGTGCCCAAAGGCATGTACCCAGCCCACAGAGCTCCGCACCTGCAGACAGGTGTGCACCTGGTGGCATGCATGATCGCCAGCCACCCATCAGTGGCCCCACCCCGCTAGCATGCAGGCTCGCACAGGGTGGACAGGGACGGTGCTGCGGACCTGGGTGGGCACCCAACTGGATGCTCATCCTGGGTCCTACAGTGGATCCCTTATGTGGCTGGGCACGCGTTGGCTGTGTGCCCCTGTGGATGTCGGACAGCCAACAGCCATGGACGTGTGAGGAGGCAATGCTGCCAGCCATCCCAAGCCGCGGTACCAATGGGATGGTTCTGGGGTGGAGTGCGGGGGGGTCAGTACCACGGGGTGGGAAGGGGGTCCGCCAGACACCCCGTTCACCCGGTGGGGCCGGAATCAGGGGATTGCGGACACAGGCACCTGTGGGGATGGGGTATCCTGCACACCACCAGGGACCAGGTTACATGTGTGGGCAGGTGGTGGGGGGTATGGCTGCCCTGCACCATACTTGGGCAGTACAGGGGTGTGCACCTGCCATATGGGGATGGGGCTCGGATGTGTGGTGGAGGGTGGTCTGTCAGCAATCAGGGTTGGGGCACTGCTGAGGGGGCACTCAGCATTGTCACGTATAGGGACCGTGCACATGTGGGGGGCGGTTGCGTGGCACTGGCGGGGTCAGGACACACCTATGTTTGGGGGTGTCCGAGTACCACTAACGGGGTCAGAGCAGACAGATATTTGGGAGGGGAGTACCTGGCGCTATGGGACAAACTGGATCCCAGTACGGGCACTCACCCAATAAGTTGCCCCAGCCCTCGCCATCTGCCTAGTGGGCTGGGGAGACATGGTGGATGGCTACAAGGTTCTGCAGCAACCAGCTGGGCATGTCCATGGGGGCACATAGTGTGTAATGGCAGGGTCCCCCTTATCATAAACTACGCCCTCCTCCGCACCCCTATGCGCAGCACTACGTGCCTTTGTGAATGCCGCATAGTGCAGGCACGCCCCCCCACCCCGGCACATAGCTCTCTGTGTGGCTGAGGGATCAGGCACAAACCAGTCTTGCACCCCCCTTTGTGAATGCAGAGGGACCAACCATCTGTGGCATTTATGCGTAGCGAAGCCTACTCACCTGGTTTCCACGGTGTGTAGACTTAGTGCATAGGGCCCATCATCATAAAGTTATGAGTAAATGTTGAAAAATGTCAATGTTTCTTCATAACTTGATTATTTTTGACATTGTGACCCTAAATTTTCGACACAGTTTTTTTATGACCCCACCTCATTACTAAGAGAGGTGGAATTTTTTTAAATCCCATCCAAAGGGTGATTTTGCAGAATGACTGCAAAAACATGCTTTTTTTATTAGGGGGGGGGGTCTGAAAAATGTCACCTACTTTGTTCATGAGGTGGGGTCACAAAAAGGCTATGCTGAAATTTAGGGATAAAAATATTTAAAAAATTACAAACTTATTAGTAAAAATTCAAAGCCTATTAAAAAGCCACTGACTGAACTTACTTGCTTTTCAGTCAGTTTGCAGTTGGGCTCTAGACCAGCAGGACATTTGCAGTGGAGAGAGGGGTTCAGCAGTGAACTGTATAGGTAAGTGAGGCTCCATGGGCAGGGTGGTGGGTGGGCATGGGGTAATAATGTCATGACCAAAACTGTGCAAAACAACAATGGCGCACACAAAATGACGTGTGGCAAAATAAAGTTGGGAGAAAATGCAGACTGCAACACAACAGCACACACCGTGGGCCACAATACCAAAATCTTTGTTTATGCGAGGGGCTCTGCCCCACCCAGACAATTAACTAACTCCGAGGGTGAGGTGGGGGGACCAAAGGAAAAGGTAAAACTTGGGAGTGGGAGAACGTAGTTTTTTTTTTTTTTTAAAACAAATGTCTTGGGAGACAGGGAATCAAACCCTGATCCCCGGGTCTCCACTGCACCAGGTACTTGTGCCTTAGCCACTCCATCATGGGAGTGGCTCAATCAGGCACAGCACCTGTGGCCTCTTCAGTTCTTTCTCCAGTTCCTAGTGAGTGACAGGGGTAGTAGTAGTTTCCTACCGCAATTATACCCCATCGCTGTAATTAATTCTGTGCTTTAGACCATGCAGTTCTTCATGCGCTGTTTCAGCAGTGCTATATTGACCCGGTACCTGGTGGACGCTGAGAGGGGGTTGGGCGTGGGAGGCCGTTGAGTCAGGCTGGCTGCAGAACACACTAAGGAACGATTTTCTTTTTTACAGTTAAACAAAAAAAAGAGGATGACGAGGGACAGTTTTCTTCATTTCTGGGACTATCACCAGTGACTAGGCACCCCAGTGTTAGTGTACTGTTTAGCAGCACTGGGGTTTGGCACCCTGCTCTTGCATGCTGTATGTTCGTGGTGGGGGGGCATTGTCTGGCATCGCTATCAGGAAATCCAACTGCTGGACTAAGTTTGAGGTGGGGGGGAGGGGGTCTTACCACTGTCTGGTGAGGGGGGTAGGCACTCGATGACCAGACTGAGATTTGATGGGGGTTGTTTTCCAGCATCGGGGTTGTGCACCCAACTGCCAGATAGTTTGAAAGCTGAGTTGAGCAAGAGGGGATACCAGCAGTAGGACTGATCACCTGCTGCCAGTGTTACTGACCTGTTGCGGAGGGGGGATGCTAGAGCCTGGCTGATGAAGTTCATATTAAAGAATACAACCACACTGTGATAGGTGTGGCTACATCCTCTCACATCTGAGAAGTTTCTACCAATCATCCTGCTCAGCAGCATCAGCAAGCGCCTTGTAAGGATTGGGTGTGCACATGGAAACCTCCTGCAGGCTTAGCTTCACTGGCTGCTACAGCACACACCTCTCCAGCCTCTACTCTGTCCGAGCGGCTCCAGGATGTTTGCTTTGCACATGCATGCAAGGAAACATAAAAAAGGGGTTGCTGAGCAATTGGATCATAATTCAAGTACAGTCCTAGGTAGGGTGGGGCAGGCTGGAAAGGCCAATGGTCATTTTGCTGCCGTCTCAGTCTATGTTTCTGTATTTCTATCACAAGCACAGCAAGGACAGATGAATCCTGAGATGAAGGAATTATTTAGATACCTTGTTTGTTCATTTCTGGGACCGCAGACTGACAGTAGTGTTGCGCTACAAAGGCTGTTTAGAACATGTGTCACTGTTCTGCAGGAAAGGGTCTCTACTATGCACTTAGCAATACTTACACCTTCAAAGATTTGGTTACACAACCAGACAGACAAGAAACAGAAAGGAAAATTACGTACCTACCGTAATTCTTGATCTTCTCTTGTATCTTCACCATTCATTACTTACTGGGTGTGGCCGGAGGCGGCGCACCGTCCACGGAAACTTTTTTTACCGGTTGCCTGGCCCCGCCCTCCGAGGCGACGTCATCGTCATGCACGAGGGCGGCCGTAGCTACCGACTCCTCCTCCAACTCAGTTCTGTGAGCCGGAGGAGGCAAAAATGAAAGCAGAAAATATAGACAGCGAGGCAAGATAGCGAGGATAGCAAAGCAAGGAAGAATGAACTGAAAAGGAATAAGCCGATGGAGGAAGGACAGAGGAGATAAGAACATCCCTAGCCTAGGAGTGCAGGGCCTCCTTACCTGGGCGACTCTAGGAGGAGAGATGAGTAAGGAAATGAGAAAATAGAAGAAGAAGAAAGAAGAAGAAGAGAGATGGGATGTTGAAGGGACCAGAATGCCGAGCGAGCATAGTTAGCTTGTAGCTGAAGGCTCGACTAAAGGGGAAGCAAGAATCCCGGAGATAGAGCTGAGAGAAGGTTCACGAACCCGCTAGACAGACTCAGAGGAGGGCATAGTCCTCATCTTCAACATGCCATGTTCTTGACACCCACCTCGGGCTCCTGGCCGCGGAAGGCCTACTGGAGGACAGCCGAGGGAGGAGAAATAAAACCCAGCAGCATGAGGCGCTGCTCAGGGGTTTAGAAATGGAAAATGTAAGCCTTTTAGGTTTCCAAGATAAGCAGGACTCAGACTGACTGGCTAAGGCCGGCCAAGGCTTAGGCTGGCTAAGATTGGATATGGTCAGCAGGCTCTACTGTAAAAGTTGTCCAGGAGGACACTTAAGGAGAAACCACTTAGCAAAACAGCGAGAAGGATAGCCTACCTTGTCATTTGCCTTCTTGTTTGATTTCTCCTTCTCCCTTTTTTTTTTTTTAACAGATAAAAATTTTTTTTTTTTTTTTTTTAACTAGATGCATGACCCAGATACCAAGATGCCTATAGCAGTCGGAGAGAGTTCCCTCAGCATTTTTTTTTTTTTTTTTTTTGAAGAGAAAGGAACAGACGTACTCGTTCCTCTGCTCTGCAAGGCAAGAATAGAGGGGGGGGATTAGATTTCAGGGCAACTATCTGAACACAGGATTGCAGGATCAAAACTGAATAGCCTGAGCCAGGCCAAACAACCCCAGAGGTATCTTGCCATAAGAATAGCAAGAGATAGTTGTGCAGTCTGATCGCCCAATGCAATCCGAGATGGCCCATGAATCTTAGAGTAAATAATTTTCTGGATTATAAACCCCCTCAAAAAGAATTTTTTTTTTTTTTGGAAAATGAAGCAATTTTCCTTATATTTTATATAAATGCAGAGAGAGGAGGAGAGGAGGAGGAGAAGCCACAGGAAGAGGCCACTGAGGGGATGGTGGGCGGGTGGTAATGAATGGAGTGAAGATACAAGAGAAGATCAAGAATTACAGTGAATGTAATTTTCCTATCTTCCCTTGTCAATCTTCACCATTCATTACCTAGTGAGTACCAAGCTCCTCTTCCCTGGAGGAGGAAGAGGCCATACCCTGAGGAACAAGACCCCAGCCTTCTGTTGGTGAGAAACAGAAGGAAGACCCTGGCTTATTCAGAAAGCCTAAGTGGGAGAAGAGCTAGGAGGTGCCTCCGAGGACAAGGAGGCGGAGGAGCCCTGTAGATCTCCTAGCTCTGGAAGAAAAAGCAGGGTCCCCGGAAGGCGGGCGAATCACTATGCCGGGCCAGGGGTGACAACCTGAAAAACGAAGCCATGCCGTCCGCCTGATGCAGATCGCTGTCCCCGCAAGCCTGGAAGCCACCTCATTGGCGTCATAAGATGCCTTGCTTGGTGTCTTGCCAGCTCCAGGCCTACCGCGGAGAGAGACATGGCTTGTCTGGTTTGCTCCATTATCAGGCATAGATGCCAGCAGCTGGGACATCATCGACCACAGATGCGGTTGGCAGGCAGCGTGGTGAGCCTGATGTGATGCAATACATGCACTCGCGAGAAGAGAGAACACTCTTAGCCCCCAGCGGTCGAACTGGAGAGAGTCCGAACTGCATGGTCGTGATGCTCAGGCAACGGGCGCCCAGAAGGAGTATCCAGGTATACCAAACCTGAGGACGGGTTGAAGGAAGAACCTAGAGACTCAGAGGGGCACAATACCTACGCTGGCAGTCCGCCGGGCTGGGGAAGAAGCGGCAGGGGACTGCCATGACGGATAGACGCCTCCTGGAAGGGATAGGCCAGGAAGTACCACCAGATGCTGGGCACTAGATTCACCAAGGAATTCACGCGTCTCCGTTCGGTATTGTCTCTTGAGCGTAGGAAATCCGGAGATCCCTCACCATCCTCGAGGAGAAGCTGATATTCTGTGAAATCAGCATCGGAGGACAGATGAGCAGGGGGTTCCTCTCCCTCGGAGGAGGGAGACGAGGATGATGGGGAACTGGAATGCCCAGAGGATTCCTGCGGCGGTGGGGAGAGTCGAAAGACCCAGCCATGCATGTATCTAACATATGAGGGGAAGGCCGCCGCAGAACCCCTGAACTGCCCCCAGGATAACGGACCCGTAGGACCGACATGGCCTGGGAGCGGGGGTGGTGAAGGCAGAGAGATGGGAGAGGGGCACCTCCGCGGAGGTAACTGCTCTCTGTGAGGGCTCTGGAATCCGGGGAAAGGAGCCCTGGAAAGAGGGATCCCGGATATCAGACCAGGCCGCAGAACGGAACTCTGGGGAAGCGGAGCCTGGAAGAGCCCTGGGGGAGAACCTCCCCTATGACGACACCGGGACTGCATGGATCCAGAAGGGCAGTCCGCACAAACGCCGCCGGAGGACACCCTAGAACCCTGGAGGAAGGGGCAAGGCTTTGCACTTCGGCTCCTGGCCACCCCCCCTGGGGTGGCCAAAGAAGACCGAGCAGCACCCCCTGCCCCTCAACTCCTCGGACTCCGAGAGGGCCTCCTCCTCGACCACAAGCGTCCCCCTGTCCCTAGAGAGCAACAGCACCCGTAAGGTAGCTGTCACGGGCCTCCAGAGAGGAGCCTCCCTCGCGTCACTCCGCCTGCCCCGGGGCTCCCAGCCACCCCAGCCGGGGAACCCTCAGGAGACGCGGAAGGGGACAGAGGAGGGCCCGCTGCACCGCCTGGCACCTCTAGCCACGGGGACCCAGACTCCGAAGAGTGGGGTGCCAGGATGAGTCCACGTCTGAATCATCGCCTCCGAGGAGGACGAGATCAGCAGGACCTCAATGCTGGCCACACCAGGGTCCCTGAGCCCGCGAGGCATGAGCGGCCCCGGTACACCAAGGAAGCGCCGCTCGCCTCCTTCACGCCGGTAGCAGCCAGGCTAGCTCCACACCCCCAGCGGTGCAGCAAGGCAGCCCCGCTGGAAAGAAGGACAAGGCCCACCGGCGCCGAGGCGTCGGGCGAGGCGGCACCGCCTTGTCCATCGGCGCCCGTGAGCAGCGCCCGAGCTAAGCGGCACCGCCAATGGCGCCCGCCGATCACCGGCTGGATCAAGCGGCGCCGCCGCAACTGGCACCATCTGATCACGGGCGCGCGAATGGCGCCTGGGACTCAAAGCAGCGCGGGAAGCAGCGCCCGCATCGATCACCGGCACCTGAACGGCGCCAGGATCAACAGCGCCGCTGAGCGGCGTCGAGAGTCCACCTGAGCCAGGCCCAAAAGTCGAGGGCCTCGCCACGGGGAGAGCCTGCACCTCTGAAGAGGTGACTGCTGAGGCGGTGTCGGCGCCGCAGCCCCGGAAGGGACTACGACGCTCCCCCGACACCGTGGAAGGGGCCTTCTCCTCGGCAAGAAAAGACGAGAGAGCCCCCTCCTCCTCAGACCAGATAGGCCGGGAGGGGACCCGGGGGAAGGGCCTAGAGACCTTACCTGAGAATCCCTTGAGCGACGTCGTCCCCCGAAGGTCGGCGGGGCTTTGCCGAGCTTGAATGCGCGGACTTCGAGGACACGGCGGTCCATGAAGAAACAGGCGTCGCACGAATCCATGTCATGGTTGGGTCCCAGGCAACGAAGACAAACGTCATGCCGGTCCGAGACGGAGAAATGCCGGCCACAGTAACACCGATGCATAGGGCGCGGCCCGTCTTGAAACCGTTTAGCTCGGAACGGACATAACGCGAAATCACAAGAAAAAACAGTAGGAAAGCACACGGCGGCGCTTTAGAAATAAAAAACGGTCTTACCGATTGGCGTCGAGTGTCGCGGAAAGAGGAGTCGCTGGCGCGAGTCAAAATATGGGCAGCTCCGAAACAGGTGCTGCCTCGGCGGGAGAAACAGAACTGAGTTGGAGGAGTGGGTGTCGCTACTAACGGCACGCCCTGCTGGCGCAGCGCATGGCGTCGCTCTCGAGGGGGCGTTAAGCAACTTAAAAAAAAAAAAAAAAAGTTCCCGTGACGGGTGCACGCCCCCGGCTTACACCCAGGAAGTAATGAATGGTGAAGATTGACAAGGGAAGATAAGGATATAACATAGAGGACAGAACAGACCCTTGTATTTGACTCTTTCTGCATAACAAACAGGACAGGGCCTTATTCAACCCTGTCACATACCCCCCTCTTTAAGAGGGAACCTGTTTTACAAAAACAGGTTTCCAAATCATTCTATTAAATTCCTGTCTAACATTAGCGTAGAACCTTTACAGTTCAGTGCATATGCAGCATAGCAGAGAAGTTTCAACTCACATTTTTCCAACCTTCAGAATTCTCAATTCCGGATCCATATCTTGACAGAAACAGCACTGACATTCTCTTTCCCAGATTTGTGCATCACTTTAAATTTAAATGGCTGTAGTGCCAGGTACCACCATGTGATTCTGGAATTTTATCCTTCATTTGGGTAAACCAACAGAGAGGACTGTGATCTATTACAAGTACAAAGTCAGCTCCTAGTAAGTAAAACTTAAGGGACTCCATGGCCCACTTTGCTGCAAGGCATTCCATTTCAATGGTGGAGTACCTTTTCTCTCTGTCATGCAACTTCCTACTTATGTATAGAATAGGATGTTCGTTCCCATCTATATTTTGACTCAGGACTGCACCTAGGCCTACCTCTGATGCATCTGTCTGTAACAAAATGGTTTCTCAAAGTCTGGGCTTCTTAAAATAGGGGCTGAACATAATGCAGCCTTAATGGCTGGAAAAGCCTCATCACACTCTGGGGTCCATTTCACAGTATTTGGGCACTGTTTCTTTGTGAGTTCAGTGAGGGAAGTAGCTAACTCAGCAAAGCTGGGAACATATTTCCGATAATAAGCAGCCAGCCCTAAAAATGATCCAACATGTTTCTTGATTTTGGGAACAGGGCTGTTAGCTACAGCTTCTATCTTGGAAACCTCTGGCTTTATTTCCCCATTTCCCCAAACATCTGGTTTCCTGCATGCACAATGCACACTTGGTAGGCTTCATTATCAGACTGCCTTTTTGATCGATTGGATAACTGCTCGTAGGTGTTCCAGGTGGCTTTTCCAGTCTGGACTAACTAATAGAATTCTATAGGAGTGGCAAATGCAGTTTTGTCTCTGGATTCTTTAGCTAGGGTGATCTGCTAGTAACCCTTGGTGAGATCAAGGGTGCTGATATGCTTGGCACTCCCCAGTCTGTCCACCAAATCACGTATTCTGGGCATAGGAGAACTGCCAAATTCTGACACTTTGATTAGGTTTCCTAAAATCAAGGCAGATTCTTACACCCCCTTCTTTTTTGTTTACAGTCACCATTGGTGACGACCAAGCACTTCTCAACTCTTCTATGATACCCATTTCTTTCATTTTTTGTATTTCCTTAACCATGTCTGCTCTTAACTGTTCTGGTAATCTGTATGTCTTTTGTCTAATAGGATGAGCATTCCTTGTCACTATTACGTGCAAGACCTGGTACCATGGTAAAAGTACTGTTAAATGTCTTTAGCAAGTTACAAATTTCTGCGGTTTGTTTGGAGGTTAAAGAAACATTCACCTTTACAGCATCAGCAGCTACAGTTTGTTCCAGTCTGTCATAAGCGATGTCAATATCTTCTTTATTAGTTTCTGGTTAAAGCAGCGAAACAGCTTTTGGTGTTTTTTCAACCCATTTCTTGAGGAGGTTAGCACGTTATATCTTAGTAGGATTTTTCCTATCAGGGGTCTCAATCGTATAGTTAACTGTGCCAGTACGTCTAAGCACTTTATAAGGTCCTTGCCACCTCATTAACAGTTTATTTTCTGTAGTGGGTAACAGTAGCAAGACCTTTTCACCTGGCTCAAAAACGTTTTCTTTTACCCCATGGTCACAATACACCTTCTGCTGGTTTTAGGCCTTTTCCTAATTACTATGGGCGATTTCAACACATTTTCCAAGTTTCTTTCTCAGGGTACACATAAAAACATGTAATAGGTTGTTTCTGATGGGGGTTATCTGCCCATGTTTCTTTTACTACATCTAGGGGGCCCTAGGTAGTCTGTCATACACCCTTTCAAATGGTGAAAAACTTGTTGATGCCTGTGGCACCTATCTGTAAGCAAAAAGCTGGTAAGGAAAGTACTGGTCCCAGTCTTTTCCTTTCCCTATTACAAAACTTTTTAACATGTGTTTTAGGGTTTGATTAAAATGCTCAACAAGACAGTCTGTCTGAGGGGGATGGTGTGGTTCTTATGGCAGTGATAGCTAGCAGTCGGTACAGCTCCTTCAGTAATGCAGCACCAAAAGTACTACCCTGATCAGTAATAATCTCTTTAGGTATGCCCAACCTGCTGAAAATTTTGACAAGCTTTGCTGCCACTTTTGGAGCTGTGACAGTATGCATTGGAACTGCCTTAGGGTATCGAGTAGCATAGTAACCGACTATCGAAATTAATCTACTACCCTTTTTACTTTTGTCTAAGAGGCCAACCACATCCATTGCATTTCTCTCAAAAGGCACATCTATCAAGGGTAGGGGCACCAGGGGCACCTTGTCTTCTTTAGTCACTGGAGCTATTTTCTGACACTCAGCACAAGAACTGCAATAGGTAGCAACATCTTCATGAATTCCAGGCTATTAAAATCTGTACAGCAATCTGATAAGGGTGCGATCCTTCCCCGAGTTACCAGCCATAGGACTATCATGTGCTATCTGTAACAACTCGGGTCTATACTTTTGTGGTATAACCAGTTGTTCTATCTGTTCCTGTGTCTGAGGTTTAACCCAAACTCTGTACAGTAACCCATTACATTTTGTAAATATAGGTTTACCCTGTTTTGATTTCACCCCAGCTGCTTAAAATAACCCTGGAGAGAAACATCCTTAGCTTGTTCTGAAAGAAAATCACAATCAGTGATCAGTTTAGTTTCAGTATTTTCATATGTTGACCTCTTATGCCCATCAGTCTTTTGTTGCCACTGTTTCTTCAGATGTCTTCTTTCTTTCCTGGACTTCCAGATCTTGGCGCTGTGCTCAAACAAGTCCGAATCAAAATCAGCGAAAGGAAGAGTCCCCACCATCTGAGATTTTCTTTGCCTGAGCTCGTCACCACAGCTGTTGAAACATCAGGATTTACTCCCTCTTTGATTAACTCAGTAAATCCTGGAACGTCATTTCCAATAATCACAGGTACAGGTGCCTTAGGTACCACCTCCACTTTCATTTGGTGAGATACCCCATTAATAGTCAGAGTCACTTAGCTGGTGTGTGGAGGGGTTGTGGGATAACAGATGGACCAGACACTGAACTTCAAGTTCAACACACAATCTCTGTGTGATGTTTATTCAAAATGCAGGAGATAACCTTCAGCAATGGCATATCCCTTCTTCAGTACATCATTTTGTAGCAACAGACTATGCAAGTCTTTCCTGTACACTTAGCAAGCACCTACTGACTCACTGATCTTTGATCTAACACATCTGTTGAGATTTAGCCTCCCCTATGTGGGCCTTGTTTGCTTGGGTGGTGGGGGCTCAAATAAAAAAAAGGCTAAAGACAAAGAACCTCAGTGCAGAGGCACTGAAACAAGGGTTACCCCAAAGGGCATTGACAATAAGTCAAGTTTCAAAGAAACACATCATCACACAAAGCATCTAGGGATATATGCATTCACCATGAAATTTCACACTTGTTCAGTTTACAGCAATTTAGATAAATAGCACAACTAACTTAATTTCTATCATACAGTGCACTAGTTACTTTTTACCATTATCAAAAATACCTAGTGCCATGGTATTTTCAACATTTACAGGTTTTATACACATAAGGTAGTGCCATTGCATACTAAATCCAACAACGAGGAACACAGCCTGTTTTATATCAGCTCAGAGGTCACCATAATAACCTCCTTGTACCAGGACCTGGGAGGGAAAAGGAAAATTAAAGAGGAAACTATAACATAGTTAAGAAAGGGAAGTGGGTGGCCAACCTTATGGACTAGAAATTGTAAAGAACAGATTAGGCTAAGAAATAGAAGAACAGTTGCAACAGATTTAAGAAATGGTCGGTCCTCAAGAGTGGCAGGAGCTCCCTGTCACATGGTGGGATAGTATTGAGTGTTCCCAGTGGATCAAAATGACACCAGTACCTGGTCCTTTTGAACATTGTTTTCCCCAGCACTTCAAGATGCCTAGGGTCTGTTTGCTTCCCGAATCTATAAAAGTCCCTTCAGAGTCTTATCTCCCACCTTCTTGTCTGTTAAGTACTTGCCCCAATTTGCTAAGGAAAAATCTGCTCCAGTGTCATTCTTATTACTACGGCAAGTTCTTGCAATATGATCTGGCTTATTACACTCATAGCAAATAAAGTCTTTGGGTGCAGGTTTGTTACCCCCACCAGAGTTCTTATCATACTTGGAGTTTAAATAGGAAAAAGAGTGTCTCACTGGTGCTTGGCTGTTACCCCGCTGCTGTGGTGTCTGTCTGGCCATTTGGTAGTCTTCAGCCAAAGAAAATACAGGTTACTCACCTGTAACAGGAGTTCTAGGAATAGTATACGTTGTTCATCCACACTGTCTGGCAGGTTCCTTGCTGCTTTAAATCTTGCCGGAAGGTCTTCAAGCTGGCTCCTCCCACCCACCCGGGTGGTAAAACTCTCGGCTCCGCCACATGACGCCAGATCTAGCCCGCTGGAAGCCAGGTTGCGTCGAAGCTGGGGAGGTCGGGTGGGTCGTGTGGATGAACAACATATAACATTCCTAGAACTCCTGTTACAGGTGCATAACCTGTATTTCTAGGGACATGGATATGTTGTTCATCCACACTGTCTGGCAGACTCCTAGCAGTTCTCCGGGAGGAGGGAGGCAAGGCGCACACCCCCTACTTGGGAAATAAAGACTGGAGAACCGAGGCCCCAAAACCAGCATCCCGGCGTGACTCAAGGTCGATGTGGTAATGGGTAATGAAGGTGTGTGCTGACTTCCAGGTAGCAGCCCTGCAGATTTCCTGGATAGGGACATCCCTGGAAGCAGCCACCGATGCAGCAGTATGGCGGGTAGAATGAGCTCTTATCCCTCTGGGAGGCTCCATGCCCGCTAACCTATAGCAGAGATCTGTTCAGGAGGTGACCCACCTGCCTATCGTCCGCTTGGCTGCAGGTCTGCCAGGTGCGGTTTCAGCGTAGGTGACAAACAGCTGGCGAACCTCTCCCCGAACTTCAGCCATCTGCTCCTTGTAATAAGCGAGCGCTCTTCTAGGGTTCAAAGTATGGAGCCTATATTCGGCCTCCGAGGTGTGATTGGGGTAGAACACTGGCAGAGTCAACACCTGGTTAAGGTGAAACTCCGACACCACCTTCGGAAGGAATTTCGGGTGGGGGCGAAGGACAACCTTGTCCCTGTGGAAGACCAGATAAGGAGACTCGATGGAAAGCGCCTGGAGCTCTCCCATCCTTCTGGCTGACGTGACAGCCACCAAGAAGGCGGTCTTCCACGACAGGTGAGAGATGCCACACCTGTGCATCAGTTCGAATGGCTTGCCCATGAGCTTAGCCAATACCAGCAGTAGATCCCACGGAGGTGGAGGTTCTTGCACCTGAGGGGATATGTGATCAAGGCCTTTGAAAAAGCGCCCAACCACCTTCTCCTGCACCACTGACTGCTTCCCGGCCTGCGCCCGGTAAGCAGAGATGGCTGCCAGGTGCACCTTAAGGGTCGCTGACCGAAGCCCTAGCTGAGAAAGGGACCACAGGTAGTCCAGAATGCTTGCCAAGGAACAGGAAGAAGGGTCCAGGCCCTTGCCCTGACACCAACTGGAAAATCTCTTCCATTTGAAGGCGTAGCATTTTCTGGTCGACTCCTTACGGGACGCCTCAATGACGTTGAGGACCTCGTCGGAAAGACCCAAGGCCTGGAACTCTAGCCACTCAGGAACCAGGCCGTCAGGTGCAGGGATTGAAGGTCCGGATGGAATACCTTCCCCTGACTGACTGAGATCAGGCCCGGGCAAGCTGGAAGCCGCCTCGGGAGCCTGGAGCTGAGACTGAGGAGATCTGGATACCAGAACTGGTGGAGCCAGTCTGGGGCTACCAGAATCACCGGCACCTTGTCCCTCCTCACCTTGAGAAGCACCTTGTGTATCAAGGGAAATGGGGGAAAGGCATAGAAGAGGCCCAGGGTCCACAGCCTCGAGAAGGCATCCCCCTGCAGCGAGCCCTGCTGAGGGGGTGGGCATGAAACAGTCTCGGCTTCGCATTCTCCCTGTAGGCAGACAGGTCCACCTGAAGCGTGCCCCAGTGGGAGAAGAGATCTTGTACTACCTCCGGCAGGAGAGACCACTCGTGAGACGCAGCCCCTATCCGGCTTAGGGCATCGGCCAGGGTGTTGGAGGCCCTGCCACATGAATGGCGAGGAGATCCGCCTCCAGGCTGCGCACAAGTGACCAAATGCGGAGAGCTTCCCTGCACAGAGGCATGGAGCACGTCCTGCCCTGGCGGTTTAGGTAGTACATGGTCGTGGTATTGTCCGTCTGGACCTGAACCACTTGACCCCGTAGAAACGGAGCGAAGGCGGTGAGGGCTAGACGAACCGCTCGAAGCTCCAGCAGGTTGATATGGCATCGGGACTCCCGAGGGGACCAGAGGCCGTGCGCTCTGTGCTCCCCCAGATGGGCACCCCAACCCATCAGAGAGGCACGGTCGAGAAGCAGAACGCCGGCTCGGGCGGATAAATGGGATGCCCTCCTGCAGATGTGCTGGAACGGTCCACCACTGGAGAGCATTCCACATCCCCTGGGTCACTGTCACTAGCTGATCCAGTGGATCGAAGTGCTGTGACCATTGGCAGGCCAGCCCCCATTAAAGGGGACGCATGTACCAGCAGGCCCAATGGACCATGTTGGTGCAGGCCGCCATGAGGCCCAGGAGGCACAGGAAGTCCCCGGCAGGGGGCGATTGCCCAACCTGAAATGATTGGGCAAAGGAGGAAAGAACCTCGGCTCTGTCCGCCAGGAGCTGTGCTCTGGCTTGTAGAGAGTCGAGCTCTGCCCCGATGAATTGTATCACCTGCTTTGGCACGAGTTCCGACTTGGCCTCATTGATGAGGAGGCCAACCTGAGAGCAAACCTGGAGGGCCAGATCTCTGGACCGCTCCACCTCCGCTCTGGAGGGGGCTGCAATCAGCCAGTCGTCCAGGTAGGGGTACACCCGGGCCCTTCGGCGCCGCAGGAATGCTGTCACCACTGCCATGCATTTGGTGAAGACTCTGGGAGCTAGGGAAAGGCCGAAGGGCATGGCCTGGAACTCGTAAAGGGATCCCTCCACTCTGAGGCGGAGGAATCTCTGGTGGGACGGATGGATTGGGAAGTGAAAGAATGCGTCCTGAAGGTCCAGGGAACAGAACCACATGCCTCGTTCCAAGGATGGGATTATCTGAGCCAGAGTGACCATCCTGAAGGTCTGAGACCTAAGGAACCTGTTCAGGTCGTGCAGGTCGAGAATGGGACGCCAGCCCCCCGTCCGTTTTGGGACCAGAAAGTACCTGGACACAAACCCCGGGTCTGGAGGAGGATCCGCCACCTTCCTGATCACCTGTTTTTCAAGGAGCAGGGCAATATCGACTCAGCGAGCCGACAGAGAGGCTGCGGACCCCATAGCCCCCCGAGGGGCGATGGCTCAGAAGGGTGGGGCCTGCTCGAACTCCAGGGGTAGGCCCTTTCCTACCACCTCCAACACCCAACGGTCCATGGTGATAGCGGACCAGGAGGAAAGGAAGTGGCAGAGCCGTCCCCCCACGGGGGGAACCCAGGGGGGAGTGATGAGGCTGGGGCGACACCCCTCAACCAGTCACTGGGCAGGCTTAGAGGAGGGACCGGCCGCGGGACCTCCTGGGCCTTCTCTCCTGCTTCCTGTTGGAGAAGCCGCGGGCTTGGGTTTGGGATGCCAAGCGTGAGCCTGCTGGCCCTGGTGCTGGTGCTGTTGGGCCGGACGTGCCGCAGGCGCAGAAGGACAAAAGGACTTGTGCTGCTGCTGTCGGTGGCCTTTGTCCTTCTGGGCGGAGGTGACCGAGTCCAGAGTGGTATTGGACTTTTCGATCCACTGAGGTGACCTTCCACTCCAGGGCCGAAGAGGTCGGTCCCCAAGAAGGGGATCTCCGCCAGTTTGTGCTGGGTATCCGCCTTGAAGGTGGATATCCTCAGCCATGCTCTGTGGCGCATGGCCACCGTGGCCGCAACCGATCTGACACAGGAGTCTCCGATGTCCAGAGCCATTTGGAGCTGCTGCTTAGCCACTGCCCTACCCTGGTCCCGCACCTGCCGGACTGTGGTTTGCAGGTCAGCCGGGAGATGAGGGATCACCTCATCCAGGGAGCCCATGAGGGCGTGGGAGAAGTGTGCCATCAGCACGGCCGAGCTGGCCTGGCGGAGGCCAAAGGAGGATGCAGTGTACACCTTGCACCCAGCGTAGTCCAGCTTTTTGGACTCGTCGGGAGGCTTGTCCATGTCCCTAGCGTTCCCGGAATGCCGGAAAACGCCGTCGGTGACCAACCCCTCGGCAGAGGGGTGTTCTGAAAAACCGGGCAAAGAGCCGGTAGGGACTGCATACTTCCTGGCCATCCAGGCTGAAGGTGCAGGACAGGAAGCAGGCCGCTGCCAGAGCTCCAAGGCTGGGCCAACAATGGCTTCAGCCACCAGAAAGGCCTCCGTGGGTGAATCCCCTCGGTCCAGTACCTCCGTCAGGGGATACTTGGCCCGCTTGGATATGGGCTCGAGCTGCATCCCGGTGGACTCCGAGATGAGCCAAAGCAAACCCATGAAGGACGATGGGCTTTCGTCCATCGACTGACCCGGAGGACTCCAGGTCAATGGGCCTGGAAAACAGGGAGGAGTCGTCGACGGACTCCGAGGAGTCCGCGAAGAGCTGCCTGGGCCCTGAGCCTCCCTCCACCTGCCGAGGATGGTAGGGAGTGAGGGTGACTGACAACCTGTGGGGCAGGCCCTGACCCGACAGAGAGTCCTTGGTCGGCGCCCCCGATTTCGGTTGTGGAGGCGGAGGTTCCACCACAATCGTTGGGGCAGCTGGTTTTGGCCGAACAACCGGCCCAGGCTTGGGCACCTCGGCTACCAGCGAGGGGTTGTTTCGGCCACTCGGGTGACAGCCACTTGATGGCCAGGGAAGGCGACGGCGTCGGCTTGTTCCCGGACAGAAGTAACAACTGCCACATCAGGTCCTCGTAGTGTCAACGCAATTTGCGCCGAAGCCTCTCCTCTTCTGAGGAGGAAGACAAGGACGAGCGGTGGCACCACTTACCTCGGTGCCGAGACCGGGATCGCCGATGTCGGTGGGATCGGCTGGACTGAGACGGTGTCCGAGACCAAGACCGAGATCCTCAGCGTTTCCGAGGACGGGTCTGGGAAGGGGCGGGGACGCCTGCTCTTCCCTCGGCTCGGAAGCCTTAACCGGGGACTGCGGCACTGGGGGTGCAGGCAGGTCCTCGGTCTCCACCGGGGGGAATCGGTGAAGAAGGGTTGTCGGCCTCACCAGTCGACAGCCCGTCCGATGGGTCGAGAAAAATCTCGACCGCATCGACGGGTGTCTCGGCTGGCTGGCCTGACGGGGACACCGTGAAGCCAGAGGCCTTAGCCGCAACCTCAACCGAAGTAGACAGTCGACTGTCCGGGGAAGGGGACCTCTCCCGCTCCCATGAACGCTGACGATGGGACTTACCCTTTGAGTCCTTCTTTTTGGACCGAGAGGAATGTCCCGATGGCCCCTCTCCCTTCATGGAAAGGGATTGGCAAAGCTCCTTTAAAGAAGCTGAATATGAGGTACCCAGTGAGAGCGGGATAAATGCAGCGACCAAGGAAAAGATGATGCAGCCTGAGCCGCCTCCTCCTGGAGGGCGATCATCTGCTCAAGTTGCTCAGCCGAGCCAGCCGCCTCGGTAACCGCCCAACAGGCCTCCTTCGACTTAACCGACAGGTAGCGCTTCTCGGGGCACCCAAGCTTTAACCGGGCAGCGCAGTCCTCCAGGACATTGGCTGAAAACGAATGGCATGACTCGCAGGCCTGCGGGTCGTGTTCTAGGCTGAGGCAGTAGATGCATGTGGAGTGCGGGTCCATCCTGGACATCTTCTGCCCACAAGGGCATCACCAAAATCCGGGAGTCGATTTGTCCATCGCAGCCGCGAGGGAGAAAGATGACCGAAGTTTTGAAAATTTTAAAATAAGTTTCGGGCGAACTGAAGAATTAGGATCCAGTCTACACGCAGAGCGTTAAGGAGGAAACCGGAGCGTCCAAGCGGTAAGGAAGATCTGGCGTCATGGGGCGGAGCCGAGAGTTTTACCACCTGGGTGGGTGGGAGGAGCCAGCTTGAAGACCTTCCGGCAACATTTAAAGCGGCAAGGAACCTGCCAGACAGTGTGGATGAACAACATATCCATGTCCCTAGAACAGCTTTTTCGCTACTTTCTGATTGGTGTTTTTACTCAAAGCTGCATGTCTGTGAGTAAGATGTTGATGAACTGCTCCATTACAAATGTGTCAATGATCTGTGGGACTGTTTTGTCCTCTGGTTGGAGCCATTTAATAAGGAGTTCTCTAAGACAGGTGAAAGCTTCTCGAGGATTGTCAACTGGGTTGTACTTCAGGGACCGGTATCTTTGCCTGTATGTCTCCCCTGAGATGTCATACCTTTTCAGGATTTCATTTTTCATCAGGTCATAGTTTTCTGACTGTGCAGGACCCCACTGGTTACCTCTTTGGTGCCAGATAACTCTCCCCCTACAACCACCCTCTGAGTTCTGTCCCTCAGCCAGTTGATAATTCAGAGCAGAGAGGGTGGAGGTTACAGTCCTTCTGGGGCTGGGTTGCTGGGGGTAGAGATGCAATAGGAAAAGCTATAAAAAGCAGTGGTATTAGGTACAGGATCATGTTTGTTGTGTGAATCTTGCAGTAGCAAGCTGGGACCCGCTGTGGCGGCCACTAGTGGAGGGAGCTGATAATCTGCAGATCTGAAAGTGGGCTAAAAGCTTCTGAAGCGTCACCTGACCTACCGAGTGCCGACCAAGGGTGGTGGTAGGGGTGGTGGGGAGCCAGCGCACAGCGCCGGTGGGGTCAAACTCACAGTAGCACTTCTAAATAGTTCTGTGCTAGAATTCGGAATCGGTTTGGCTCCAAAGTCAATTGTGACAAACGGATCCAAGACCAGACGCCAAGTGGCTCACCCGCCTGCTTTGTACCCTGTGTGTGCCCGGATTCGGGGACCCAGGTGAAGTCCTGTGGGGAGGGCGCAGTCTGAGGATGCCCTCGCAACCTCGTGGGGTTCCAGGGGGAGGGCAGCAGTCACCGACCCTTGTGACCCGCTTGTGTGTGCTCCGGATTCAGGGAGGGGGCTCCAGGTGAAGTCCTGTGGGGAGGGCACAGTCTGAGGACACCCACGCGACGTTCCAGGGGAGGGCAGCAGTCACCGACCCTTGTGACCCGCTTGTGTGTGCTCCGCATTGGGGGGGGCTCCAGGTGAAGTCCTGTGGGGAGGGCGTGGTCGAGGCCTCGCGACCTCGTTGGGGTTCAGGAGGGCAGCAGTCACGCCCACCGCACCACTCTCTAAATAGTTCTGTGCTCGACTGGAATCGGTTTACGCCAAAGTCAATTGTGACAAACGGATCCGAGACCAGATGCCAAGTGGCTCACCCGCCTGCTTTGTACCTGTGTGTGCCCTGGATTCAGGGGAGGGGCTCCAGGTGAAGTCCTGGGGACGGGTGTGTCTGAGAGGAGGCCCCTCGGGGTCTAAGGGGAGGGCAGCAGTCACCGACCCCTGCAACCCACTCTTGTGTGCTCCGGATCTCGGGGCCCAGGTGAAGTCCTGTGGGACGCTTGAGTCCCGAGGAGGCCCCCGGGGTCTCCAGGGAGGGCAGCAGTCACCGACCCTCGCAACCCGCTTGTGTGTGCTCCGGATTCGGGGCTCCAGGTGAAGTCCTGTGGGAGGGCGAGTCTGAGGACGCCCCGCGACCTCGTGGGGTTCCAGGGGGAAGGCAGCAGTCACCGACCCTTGTGACCCGCTTGTGTGTGCTCCGGATTCGGGGGGGAGCTCCAGGTGAAGTCCTGTGGGGACGGCGCAGTCCAAGGAGGCCCTCGTGGGGTTCCAGGGGAAGGGCAGCAGTCACCAACCCTCGTGACCCGCTTGTGTGTGCTCTGGATTTTGGGGGGGCCTCCAGGTGAAGTCCTGTGGCGAGGGCGCAGTCCAAGGAGGCCCTCGCGACCTCGTGGGATTCAAGGGGGAGGGCAGCAGTCACCGACCCTCGGTTCTTAAGACCACTTTATCCCTATGGAAGGATATGAAGTCAGGTTCTACTGACAAGGCTCGTAATTCACTAATCCTCCTGGCCGAAGTAATGCCTACCAGGAACACGGTTTTTCAGGTCAAATATTTCAGCTCAGCCGAAGCCATGGGTTCAAAGGGGGGCTCCATGAGCTGTGCAATGCAGACATTAAGATCCCAAGCAGGGGTTGGTACTCTAAATGGAGGGTTTGTATGAACCAGACCCTTGAAGAACTTTTTAAACACATTATGAGAAGTCAGAGAAGAACCCTTCCCTGCTGAAAGGAAAGCAGAAACTGCTGCTAGGTGAACCTTTAGAGTTGCAGGCCTAAGGCCTAGGCCATCTTTTTTCGAAACTTTTTGAAGCTGAGGGCAAGTCCCTAGCTTACTACTTCCAGGACCCACTTGTCTGAAGTCACAGACTTCCAGGCCTGGAAGTAGTAAGCCAGCCTGCCTCCTACTGGAAATGGGGGGTCGACTCGGGCTGACACATCAGGGTGTCTGCTTGGCAGGGGCCTAGACTGAGAGGAGGAGGGAGCAGCCCTGCTCATCCCCCTCCTGCCCCTCCTTCTGAAGAACCCCCTCTGTGGGAAGGGAGAGGAGGCCTCGGCTTGGTAAAAAGGCCTGTGAAAGGGCCTGCCCCTACCCCTAGACTGCTGCTTTTGAGGAGTGGCTTCCCTTTCCTTGGCCTGTGCACTCCTGTACGTGGTCCTGTATTCATCCATTTTCTACATGTAAGCCTCTGTTTGCTCCCCAAACAGAGAGTTACCCACTACAGGAAAATCCATAGCCTTAGTTTGGTCCTGTGAAAGGCTAGTACATCTGAGCCAAGCATGTCTCCTGAGAGACACAGATGTAGCCATGACTCTAGATGCCACATCACTGGAGTCCACAGCAGCATGAAATTGCATTTTTGATGCCTCAATTCCATCAGCAGCCACCTCCTCCAGCTCCTTGGCTAGCTGGGGAGAGGCCTGTTTAGCCAGTTGCTGAACTGTATCCCATCTGGATTTCTGGGATCTGGCTGTGTAGGCCATATAAGTAGCCTGTCTGAGTCCCAAAGAGGATGCCAAATATTGTTTTTTGGCCATGGCATCCACTTTCCTGGAGTCCTTATCCAGGAATGTGTGAAGCCAAAGGAATGTTAGCCCTGTCACAGGCTGCAGCCTGCACTACCCCAACATAGCTGCTATGACTATAAAGGAACTCCGCTGCTGAGCCTGATACCATATAGCTCGAGCTCAACGTTCTATGCTTCTGCATAGAGTTAACTCCTTCCTCTCCGGGGCAGTTCAAGTGCTGGGGCTAACTGCATTATGTCAGAATACAGCAAGACTTCATGTTGTTTGAATCACTCAAGACTAGAGCAGTGTCTGTCATATATTCTGCTTGTGAGGATGCAATTGAGGAGGTATCAGAATCCTCTTCAGAATCTGCCCATTATGTTCTCTTGGCCAATGGAGCATATCTATTTCTAGCTTTTAGGGACATTTCAGAAGATGATTTGGCCCCTGACAAGTTCCTACTAGATCTGCTTCTTGTGAACCTCCTAGATGTCCATTGTTTCCATGGGGTTTCTTCAGGTGGGGGCATATCCTGTATTTGTTCTTGTGTTGCTAGGCCTTGTGCATCTCCTGTCACAACCTCAGACTCTATCATCAAGGTTGCCTGCTCCCTTGAGGCCACTTCTTCGATATGAACGGCCACTGTAGGTGTTCTTGGTAAAGATGTTAGCATCTCTGAAGAGGCCTGCCTTTTGTTTAAATTAGTGTCCTCTGGTTTTGATACATTTCCATTTACACGCACTGGAATGTGTGCAAGCCTTTCCACTCTTACAGATACGAAGGGCCTTGCTGCTGACTGTTGCTGAGCCCTTGTAACAACTTCCTCCTGGTCTTCCTGATTTTGAGGGAGGTTATTGTGAAAGGCCCATGGGCAATTTTTAAATCCATGTGTGTTTTTGTCATAAAGACTGCAATGCATTGGGGTGGGGCAATTAATACTCAAGTGTCCAATTCCCCCACATAAAGAGCACTTCATCCTGTCACATGCGCTATTCAAATGTGTCTGAGCCTCACATCTAAAACACGGCTTTGGCTGTCCTGCATAAAATATAAAGCCTCTATCTCTTCCGAGATAAAAGCAACTTGGTAAGTATTGTATTGTTCCATTCATTTGTGGGAGTCTGACTTTTATTCTCCATCCCCTGTCCAAAGTTGTTCTGAATCTAGGATTGGGTCGGGGGGGGGCAGTACTATACATTTCGATTTCATCCAGCACACAATATCCGATACCGCTATCCCCTCATTTTTAAATAACACCGTGACAGTCCTGACTGCCGGTTTTGATAGAGGTATGGCCATAAATGGGGACCACAAAGGCGTATGTCTCACTAGTTGGTATCTTTGCCAAAATGCTTCCAGACTTGTTGGCGTTTTAAAACTGGGATTGAAGTTTCAGTCCCCTGAGGTATGAATCAAGGTGTAGATTTCTGTCGGGGCAAAATCCAAGCTTTCTTTAATTAAGTTCTGTCCTACGTATATTCAGTCTGGGAATGTCTCTGACCCTCCCCTGTATCTTATCTGGACAACACTGCATCTCTTTGCTTGTTCGGGAAGGGGGGTGGGGGCTATGGAATAGTCCTGCATATGTGCGCTGATTAAGACATGGTCCCTGTTGCGTATTTGCCCATGTATTATTTTCTACCTCAGTCTGATAATTACTGTCATTTGTGGTATCTGATGTTTGAACATGTAAAGGTTCTTTGGGGGGGGGGGGGACCTTTCCTCCCTGATTTGTCTCATTGGATGTTGAGGGAACACACTCCATACAATCCTGTTCCGATATTTCTGGGGTTACATTATTTCCAATTGGAAGCTGAAGGACCAGATTTTGTATCAGATTAAATGTTGCAGGAAGGTCTAAGCCATCTGCATCCTCTGCCCTGGTTCCTATAGATTTGGCAGACACTTTCACTGCAGATTTCCAGGGTTGATTTTTGTCCGTTCTAACCCATCCTGCATTTTGCAATGCTTCAGAAATTTTAACCCGAGGCTGAGACATTATCATCAAAATTGGGGGTAGGGGATTGCATGTCCTCTGTATGGGCATTGTCTCTGGTACATTCGTTTACATTTCTTTTCACTGCATCCCTTTCTGCATTATTAACCTGTTTGGCAATGCTTCCTTCTGCCTCCAAGTCCATCGTGTCTCCCTTCCCCCCGTTTCTTTTTCCTGATTTACCCCTGCCCCCGTTAAAATCTCCAAATTATGCATTTCCTCATTCTGTGTGAGCTGTTCAACTTTATTGTTTATTTTAGACATTGTATTTCCATTGCTTAGTACAGTAAGTGCTGTTCGAGCAGCGTATGTGGTCGTATGAGTCCCTGGGGTTTCCGGGGCTGTAGCGTGTCTAGTTATCTCCATCTGCTCATTTCCCGATGATTGAATATTTTTTATTGGTGCTCATTGCCTTTATTCCATTCTTAACAGATACAACAAGTATTCCCTTCTTGAGGCGAAGTCTTTTTCTTGGGCTGGTTTCTGATTCTCCACGCATACCGCCAGTGTCGGTGTCTCACCACTCATAACTGCGTCGGTTTTCTTCAGAATTTCCGATGCACATAGATTACTCGGGTTCCTGTAAGAGCCATTCAAAACACTCGCCATTGCCTCCGAATTTACCTGGGTAGGGAGAAAGAGATTCTCCTCCACCCGGGATGCCATTCCTTCTTCACCAACACACGTCCTCCCACTGGCAGGAAGTCAGCAGCAGGAAGTGAGTAAGGGAATTTCCCAAGGGCCCTGACCAAATTTCCCCCATTCACTACAAAAACCACCAACCGCTAAATCTGGTTCAATGTCAGTTGGCATCCATCTGAATTACCCTCCTCCACGATGAGGCTGAAAATAGGCAGAATTGTCTAGTCCTCCTTTCCTAGTCAACAACAACTAAATAAATAAAAATAAATAAATAATAACGTTACTAAAATATGTTACTTTGTTGAAACAGTGAGGGGCGAGGAGGGAGGTGAGAGTTGGCAGGGGACTGGGAGGGGAACGAGGTGTTCAAATTATCTGGCAGGTGGGTGGGGAGTGGAT
Organism: Neoceratodus forsteri; assembly: GCA_016271365.2. Classification (NCBI taxonomy): domain Eukaryota; kingdom Metazoa; phylum Chordata; order Ceratodontiformes; family Ceratodontidae; genus Neoceratodus; species Neoceratodus forsteri. The sequence continues at coordinate 43,309,492 of JADMNL010000027.1, forward strand.
GACGTGCACAGTGGGTGGGGATGGGATGGGATTACTGTACAATGTAAAAACATTAGAAAAAAATAGAAAAAAAAAACTTTGCAGAACAATTTGGGGGCACAAGAAGAGAACTTTGCTACAAAGTACCTGACTTCGCACTGACTTCAACTGGCAAAGTTTTACTTTGCCACATCTCTAATCTGAATTGGCCCCAATGTTTGACTGGTCTGAATCAAAGGCAAAAGTGGCAACTTTCTGCACATTCACTGAATACAAATTCAGCATCAACGCATCCTTATTCCTGCGTTCCCATCCCCCCCTTATAAAACCTATCCTGTTTGTATTGCATTTATAGACTACTTCATCATAGCTACTCCCTAACGCCTTAGTGAGTATTTATATCATCTCAGTCAGACACTTTAGGGGGTGTGTCACACTGGTATGACAGTAATTCTAAGTTGAAAGAACTAACAGTGCAAACACACCCAGGTTGCACAGGCATCCCAGGCCAATGCCCACCCCGTTCTGTTTTACTGCATAACTTTAGGGGCTGGATGTTCAAAGGATGATGTTGTGCCTGCGGCAGCTCCTCACACCATTCCCGTGTATCGCTGCAGCTGCACCAAATTCAACGACCACAACTGCATTCCATTTTCTAATCTCGGATGCAATTACGGCACTTTGACCTCCTTTACAGTAGCTGGTGGCAAACACTGACTGCGAGCTGCTTACTAGAGGCCCCAGCAATGATGCGTGCTATTCCACAGAAAAGTGGTCTAGCGGGCATCTAAATGACACATGGAATAGAAAATCCCAATTTTTTGCCACACATCCCATGTGCCATATCTTTGATGCACCCAAGACTTCAGGCAAAAAAGATTAAAAAATGTGAAAATCCACCCCAAGATGTCTTACAGAACTGCAGCTTTTGATTTGATTGGCTGCAAGGCCATAATGCCCATTGAGTCAGGGGTACATATGCCACCCCAGGGTTCCATTCAAATAGTACTTTCTTTGCTGAAGAGGGCTAAAATAGTATAATTCAGTGCTCTTCTGATCAGTTTTTAATTGAGACCCCCCCCCCCCGAAATTTTCTTGGCCTGACATCACTGGCTGTTCAGCAGTGCATTTATGAACTGGTAACCTACTTCTCTATTAATTCCTAACTTGTGCTGCAAAAGGGTCCACAGACATACAAAGAGATACTAACCAGGCAGCTAACAGGCATTCGGCTAGAGTAAAAAACAGAAAGTACCTTGGGTTTGCTTTTTCTGAACATATCTGCATTCCCACCATGTTTGACTTGAAGGTTGGGAAAGATGTCCTTCACCACATTGTACAATTCATCGAAATCCTTGTTAACTGTAATATCCTGAAAAAAAAAACACACAATTTATTTTTAACAAAGAGAACATATGCATATCTTTGTTATGCAATTCATTTCTGAACACTGGATATGGGTGTCCACACAGAAACAGGATCACGGCAGTGTTTAATACCCCTTTTATGTCTATTGGTATCCCTTCTTGGACAGGTAATGTGATAACTTTGAAAAGGGGACCCATACTGATAATTCCAGTAAGTGGGTCTCTGTTAGGGTTGCTCAGAATCCGCTGATTCCAGTCCAATTGGATTGCTTAGGAATTTAGGAATTTCTCATTCTTAATCCAGATTCTGATTCAAGTCCTAAAAGGACCGAAAAATCAGAATTGGATTTAGATTTGAAATTCTAAATCCTAAATTCCTATGTTAAAGAAGGTTTTAGGATTTAATTTTAGAATTAGGATTTTGGGACTGCAATTCTTAAAATCCTCATTCTGAAAATCAGGTCGGAATCTGACAAATCCGAATCTGTTCAGTGGTTTCCGAGCAACGCTAGTCTCTGTGCTCCTTCCAGATTCCTGTTTATTCTCTGTGGGCCAGAAAGTCTTTGCAACAGTAAGCCTGTTCACAGTAGGGGTGGAGGTCCTTCTTGTCAGATTTATTTTGCAGGAAGGGCTAACAACTCCCTCTGTTTTGCCTACTCAGGAACGAGGGAGGCCACACAGGAAATCGACTTTTGTTTCACTCATCTCTGCTCACTAGTGCAAACTGCCTGTCTGCTACCTACCCTTGCTATGATTAAATCCTTGCAGAGTTTCACCTTCAAATGGCTCATGCTTGTTTTCTAAAAAAAAAAAAACTGGTTCCTGTTCACTGTTTTCTGCCTCTCATATTCTGCAGCTACTTCTTTTAATACTGGTGCAAGTCTGAAATTGAAAAAGCAAAACCATCCATACAGAGAAAATAAGATTAAAAAAAGAACAACTAAAATGTCAATAGCTGAGACACAATTTCAACTCACACTCTACAGACATAAAAAATGACGTTTAGAAGAATCTATAAAGAACTGTGTATTACAGAAAGGCTGTATTTTCATGACAGTTTCAGTGATCTCAAGAACTGTGAGAGTGGCTTGTAAACAACACTATACATTTGGTAAGAGAAACCAAGACCTGTGATTGGTCAAATGCAATCACATGACTGTGCATTATTCTAGCACAACAGCACCGGTCAGAAGTACTTACTTTCTGAACCTTATTCCTCAGTTTTTAAAACAAAAATAAGAGGAACCATTTTATAATCGCAATAAGATATTCCACAGTGTGAGTAACTGTGAGATAACAGAATTTCTTGGGTGCCTCACTTCTTGAGGTATGACATTGTCCCACAATAACACACACCCTGTTTTGCCTTATCACTTAATCATTGCTAATTCAACCAAATCAGTACTGAGGATCTGCCTGCATGTACGGACCTCTTACAACCACAAAAGGGCTTGATGTGCAGACTTTGAAAAATAGGAATAGTCCACTTTTAAAACAGGGGTGTCATTTCTGATATTTTCAGAGTTTTTGTTTTGTTTACTTATTTCTTATTATAAATCATATAATATATATTTTTTGAGATGTGAGAACTTTTACACAACCAACACCATATCATGTCCTATATTGCTTTTGAATTGCAGAAGATGGAAATAATACAGAACACTGTTTGTTACATTATAAAATATATACAAACAAATATTACAATCTTACTACATTCTGTAAAATGACATTTTTCAACTGGCTTAAGTAGGGAAATGGGCAGACTAGGTGGGCCAAGCGGTCCTTATCTGCCATCAGATTCTATGTGGCTTGCAAAGGAAACTGGCAAAAGTGGCATCAGAAGTCTAAAAAGTGCAGCAGAGTGACTACAGACACTGACTCATACAAAATGGTGGATGAGATTTTGTATTAACTCTTTTTTTATGAAATGTCATCCGTGATCATCATATCTTTTTTGCAAGTGTTTTGGCACAGTCTTTCCATGTGAGTTGCTGACAGTGGGCCCTATTCACGAAGCCTACTCACTGTATATACACGGTGTGTAGGCTTTGATAAGAGTGTTGTTTGTACATGGGGGGTCCTCTTGGACCCCTGTGCATTCACTAAAGGGGTCCATGCCCCCTTCCACACCTGATCCCCTATCTGGCTGTGGAGCTACACACATAGACAGGGGGTGGAGTCTGGGGGTGATCTGGGGCGGAACATGGCTACATGCCACGCACGACTCTGAATCTGTGGTGAAGAGTGCCAGTGGAGGGGCACAGGCTATACAGGCAGGGACCCTGCCATAACACACATGTGCCCCCTCCATACTGACTGCAAAGAAGGCAGTAACTAGAGACCACTACCCAGCTCCAGGCAGAAAATACAGACGTCAAGCAAAAAGTCCGTGCTGAGGCTCCACAGGCAAAAAGAACCACTCCGGGTTTGAAAGTTCTCAAGATGTTTATTTAAGCGGGTTCAAGATACCAGCACTCACCACCAGCAGAATGCTTTCAAACAGCACCCTGTTCTTTCTCAAGGCATGAGGAGACGAACACCTGTTCCCAGTTTAAAGTGAACACTTAGACACATACACATATATCATCAGATAAAAAGTTATGTTACAGATATTACAAAACGTGAATAACATGGAAACATAAAACAACCTTTTAAAAACCACACAACTAAGATGCAATATAATACCAAAGCAAAGGCAATGTGCAAAATTTGCAAACTAGTACCAATGTATGGGAGGTCAATGACCTTGCTCGTAACAGAGTGGGAGGAGGGGGTGGTGAAAAGAATCATGCAAAGGTAATTAAGACCTTAGATGAATGTGCTTATGATGCACAGGATGAACAATTTATGTTGAGTATCAGAAATGTTGAATATAACCCTGATGCTTATTACATCTAGCTGAAATTCAGATTGAACCAGATGTATTTTGGAGCTTCCAATGTATAAGGGATACTTAACAGTGTCAAGTGTTAACTTAGCAGTGTCAGTGGCTCAGTAGGTAGCACACTCGCCTCTGAGGCTGGGAGATCAGAGGGCTGTGGGTTCAGTTCCCACATCTGGCACTTGGGTTAATATCCCAGTACTGACACTGTAGTGCAGCATGAGAGGGGTGCTGCACTTCTGAGGTGCCGCCTTTCGGATGAGACGTTAAACCGAGGTCCCATCTGCCTGGATTGGTGGTAGTTCAGGTGGATGTTAAAGATCCCATGGCACTTATCGAAAAGAGTAGGGGAATTTCCCCGGTGTCCTGGCCAAATTTCCCTCATTCACTAAAAATACCACCAACAGCTTAATCTGGTTCAAGGTCAGTTGGCATTCATCTGTATCCCCCTCCCCCGGGTCGTGCCTGAAAATAGGCAGGATTTGTCTAGTGCACTTACCCGGTCAACAAAAGCTAAATAAATAAATAACAGGACATCAAAACAGTATAGGAACCATCCCAGTTCTCAATTCACAGATGTGGTGTAAGATCAAATTTCTCATTTAACCCAAAACCATACATGGCCCCTGACTGACACTGCCAGAAACGTTCCCATATCAGCAGTATCAAGTCAATGTCACCACCCTTCGTGAGTAACAATGCCTCCTCAATACCCTGGAAAATGAATTGATGGCCCTGGCCTTTTGCCAGAATATGCATCGCTAGTGCATTGTCTGGGTCATTCTTCTCTAGCGCCCTTAAATGTTCACCATTGCAAAGTTTACATTTCCTAGAAGTCTTCCCAATGTAAAAACATTTGCATGTTTTCTGTATTTCTTTTCCTGTATGTATTCCTGTAATTTTTTTTTCATTCAAATCAAAAAAAGCACATTGAGTTGCCCCCCCCCCAAAAAAAAACATCTGCATGTACAAGTGGCTTTATACACAATATTGCATGTGTTGTAAATACGGGTTACTCACCTGTAACAGGAGTTCTAGGAATGGTATATGTTGTTCATCCACACTTATTGGCAGGTTCCTTGCCGCTTTAAATCTTGCCGGAAGGTCTTCAAGCTGGCTCCTCCCACCCACCGGGTGGTAAAACTCTCAACTCCACCCCATGATGCCAGATCTAGCCCGCTGGAAGCCAGGTTGTGCGTCAAAGCCGGGAGGCCAGGTGGGTGTGTGGGATGAACAATATATACCATTCCTAGAACTCCTGTTACAGGTGAGTAACCTGTATTTCTAGGGACATGGATATGTTGTTCATCCACACTTATTGGCAGATCCTTAGCAGTTCTCCGGGAGGAGGAAGGCAAGGTGCACACCCACCACTAGGTAGAGACTGGAGGCCGAGGCCCCGACCAACATCCCAGCGTGACCCAAGGTCGATGTGGAAGGGGAAAAACAGTAAAGCCTGCTTCCAGGTAGAAGCCCTGCGGACATCCTGGACCGGAGTATCCTCGGAAGCAGCCACCGATGCAGCGGAAGGGTGGGTAAAATGTTCACTTATCCCTCTGGAAGGCTCCATGCCCGCCCACCTATAGAGGAGACCTATGCAGGAGGTGACCCACCCACTCATCGTCCGCTTGGCTGCAGGTCTGCCAGGTGCGGCTTCAGCGTAAATGACAAACAGCTGGCGAACCTCTCTCTGAACTTTTAGCCCTACGCTCCCTGGTGGCGGTAGCCGTGATAAATAGGAACTCATATACTGGTCTCCGAGGCGTGAATGGGATGAACCCCAGCAGAGGCAATACCCGGATAGGGAAAAACTCCCGCCACCGCCAACAGAAGGAACTCGGTGGGGTGAGGGACAACCTTGTCCCTGTGGGAAGACCAGATAGGGAGATCAAGGAGCACCTGGAACTTCCCCTCCTTCTGGATGGCAGAGTAGCCCCAAGAAGGTGTTCTTCCACAACAGGTGGGGAACTCGCACCTGTGCAAAGGTTCGAGCGGCTTGCCCGTGAGCTAAGCCCATACCAGCGAAGATCCCACAGAATGGGGATACTCTCCCCGAAGGGGAGGTGTGATCGAGGCCTAGAAAAGCGCCAGACCACCTTTTCTGTGCCACCGACTGCCTTCCGGCCAGCTCACGGAAGACAGGGGTGACTAACAGAAGCACCCAGAGGGTCGTCGGCCGAAGCCCTGGTTCAAAAGAACGGACCGCAGATGGTCCGGAAAGCTCGCCGAGACACGGGAGAGGGGGCCCTGGCCCTGTCCCAACATCAAATGCAGAACTCTACCATTTGAAGGCGAGCATGTTTGGCCGACTCCCGGTAGGACGCCTCGAAAAGGAGGACCTAGCCGAAGACTCCCAGGCCTGGCCCCTAGCCGCACAGGGACCAGGCCTTTAGGTGCAGGGATTGAAGGTCCAGATGGAAAAACCTTCCCCTGAAAACAGAGATCAGGACCGGGTGGGCTGGAAGCCGCTTTGAGAGCCTGGGGCTGAGACTGAGGAGAGCTGGATACCAGAGCTGGCCAACCAGTCTGGGGCTACCAGCATCACCTGCGCCTAGTCCCTCCTCGCCTTGCCCATGGGTCAAGGGAAATGGGGGAGAGGCGTAGAAGAGGCCCGGGTTCCGCAATCTCGACAGCATCCCCTACAGCAAACCTTGCTGAGGGGGCGTGCATGAGACAGTCTCAGCCTCATATTCTCCCTGGAGGGAAGGGGGGAGAGGATCCTGTGCTACCTCCGGCAGGGAAGACCACTCGTGAGGCGCAGCCTATGTCCGGCTTAGGGCATCAGCCAGGGTGCTGGAGGCTCCTGCCATTGAATGGCTAGGAAACCGCCTCCCAGCTGCACGAAAGACCCACTACGGAGAACCTCCCTACGAGATGCAAGGGGCTCGTCCGAACCTGGCGGGGTAGGCAGCACATGGTTGTGGTGTTGTCCGCCTGAACTTAAACCACTAGACCCCGGACAAACGGAGCAAGCGGTGCAAGCAAAGCGGACCGCTAGGAGCTCCAGCGGGTAGGAAAGACATCGGGACTCCCGAGAGGACCAGAGGCGGAGCACTCTGTATTCCCCTTGATTGGCACCCCAACTGATCCGAGAAGCATCAGTCGGAGCAGACCGTTGACTCGGGGCAGATGGATAGGATGTTCTCCTGCAAGAGCCGGAACGGTCCGAAGGAGAGCGTTTCCTAACTCCTGGGCTGTAGTCATGAACTGGTCCGAAGGAACGCAGCACTGTGACCGCTGGCTGGCCAGTCCCCACAAGGGGAACGCAGGAACCAGCGGGTCCAACAGACCACACTGGAGCCGGCCGCCGCGAGGCCCAGGAGGAGCAGGAGGTCCCGGCAGGGCGCAATTGACCAGTCAGACCTGACCAGGTAAGGGAGGAAGAACCTCAGCCCTGTCAACCGGGAGCCAAGCTCGGACTCAAGAGTCGAGCCTGGTCCCGAAGAAGGATCACCCGCAAGGCACGAGGTTCCAACGTGGCTTGATAACAGGAGAGCAGCCTGAGATCCAGAACTCTGGATCGACCCCTTCCACCTGGAAGGGATGTAGTCAGGCCGCCATCCGGGTGGGGTTACGCCCAGGCCCCTCGATGCAGCAGAAAGCTGCTGGGCAGAGACCGAAGGGCCTGGCCTGGAACTCGTAAGGAGATCCCCCGCTAGGAAAGGGAGGAGTCTCCCAGGAAACAGATGGAACGAGGAGTAAGTACGTCCTGGAGGCCCAGGAACGAAGCCACACGCCCGTTTTGAGGATGGGATATCTAAGTCAGAGAGACCATCCAGGCGTGCGGAAGAATGGGGCGCAAGCCCCCCATCCGTTTGAGACCAGGAACACCTGGACACGAACCCAGGGTCAGAAGGAGGATCCGCAACCTTCCTGATCACCCTTATTTAGAGAGCCAGGCAAGTCGGCTCAGCGGGCAGACGAAGAGGCTGTGGACCCCAAGATCCCCATGGGGCAACGGCTTGAAAGGGTGGGACCTGCTCACGAACTCGAGACAGGGCCTTCCCTTAGCACCTCCGACCCCTAGAGGTCTGGGAAGCGGACCAAGTGGAGGAGGTGTGGAGCCGTCCCCCCACGGGGGAACCCGGGAAGGGGCGATGGGGCCGGGGACAGTGCCCCTTAGCCCGTCATTGAGCAGGCTTGGGGGAGGAAGAGGCCGAGGGAGCCCTCGGACCTTTACCTCCCTACTTCCTTTTGAAGGAAGACGCTGGTTTGGAGTCAGGCCGTCCAACGCATGCCTGCTGGCCCTCGTGCTGGGCCAGTCGAGCCGCAGGGACCGGGGGGCAAAGGGGCTTACGCAAGGGCTGCTGGCTGCCCTTGTCCCTCCGGGCGGGAGTGACCGAGTCCGGAGTGGCATCGGACTTCTCGGACCCCTGGAGGTGTCCCTCCACTCCAGGGCCGAAAAGGTCAGTCCTCAAGAATGGGATGTCCGCCAACTTGTGCTGAGTTTCCAAAGAGAAGGAGGATAACCTCAGCCACACCCTGCGGCGCATGGCCACCGCGGCCGCCACTGATCTGGCACAGGAGTCGCCCAGATCCAGAGCCGTCTGGAGCTGCTGTTTTGCCACTGCCCTACCCTAGTCCCGCACCAGGCGGACCATGGTCCGCAAGTCGGCTGGGAGATGTGGGAGGACCTCATCCAGGGAGCCCAAAAGGGCGTGGGAGAAATGTGCCATCAGTGCAGCCGAGCTGGCCTGACTGAGGCCTAGGGAGGACGCAGCGTAAAGATTGCGCCCGACATAGTCCATCCTTTTGGACTCCTTGTCAGGGGGCCTATCCACATCCCTAGCATTTCCAGAACACTGGAAAACATTGTCGGTAACTACCCCCTCAGCCGAGGGGTGTTCCGAGAAACCGGACAGAGAACCAACAGGGGCAGAGTACTTCCTGGCCATCCTGGCCGATTGTGCAGGGCAGGAAGCAGGCTGCCGCCAGAGCTCCAAGGCTGGGCCCACAATTGCCTCAGCCACTGGGAAGGCCTCCGAGGGTGAACCCCCTTAGTCTAGAATCTCCGTAAGGGGCCCGTTTGGAAACGGGCTCGAGCTGCATCCCGTGAATTCGAGATGAGCTGAAGCAGACTCATAAAGGACGATGGGCTATCGTCCGCGGAATGTTCCGGAGAAGACCCAGGGTCCTCCCTGCTAGGAAACATAGAGGAGTCGATTTCAGGCTCTGAGGGGTCTGCAAAAAGCTGCCACAGGCCTGAGTCACTCTTCATCCGCCAACAGATAACCTGCAGGACAGGTCATGACCCGGCCTGGGTTCCACCGAGGATGGTGGGGCAGCAGAGATCGGACGAGCAACCGGCCCCGGAGAGGGCACCCCGACTGCCTCGAGCGGTTGCGACGGCCGACCAGGTGGCAGCTGCTTACTAGTGGGAGAATGAATCGGGGTCGATTGATTCCCGGACAACAACAGCTGCTGCCACATAAACTCCTCGTAACATCGACACCAACGGCATCAAAGCCACTCCTCATCCGAGGAGGGGGACGAGGAAGAACGGCAATGCCACTTCACTCGGTGCCCCGACCGAGAATGCCGAGGTCGGCGTGAGCGGCTAGACCGAGAGGAGGACCGAGACCCGAATCCTCGGGGGGAACCGAGGGCTGGCCTGGGAAGGAGTGGGGCGTACCCGCTCCTCCTTCGGCTCGGAAGAAAGGGCCAAGGTCTGTCGACCCAAAGGTACAGGCAGAACCTCAGCCTCCGCCGGGGGAACCGGAGAAGGGATGGCGGCTCCAGCAGAGGACAACCCAGATGACGGGTCGAGAGACTCGACAACGTCAATGGGAGTTCTGGCAGACTGACCTGACGGGGACACCGTGAGGCCAGCGGTCAGAGCTGCATCCTCGACCGAAGTCGAACGTCGTCCGGCAGGGAAGGGGGAACTCTCCCGCTCCTTCCGGCGCCGACGAAGGGACTTAGCCTGCGACTCCTTGGACTTGGGCCGAGAGGCAGGTCCCGAAGGTCCCTCTCCCTTCAAGGAAAGGGACTGGCGAAGCTCCTTGAACGAAGCTGCATGAGGAGAACTCAAGGAGAGCGGGATAAGTGCCGCGACTGAGGAAGAGGGAGGGGCGCCACCCCTCCCCGGAGGGAGGAAGATCGAGCTGCTCAGCTGAGGCAGCCGACGCAGACACTGCCTGACGAGTCTCCAAGGAATTTTCCGGAGCGGGAAAAATTTCCGGTCTCCCGAGCTCCGAACGGGCCGCGCGATCCTCCAGAGAGCTGGCCGAGAGGGCACAACAAAAATCGCAAAGTTGAGGATCATGATCCAAGTCAAGGCAGTAAACGCACGTGGAGTGCGGGTCTTTTCTGAAGGAATATGCCGGGCGCCTCCGCGAGCCGGAAAACGAATGAGCCATCGCCACAGCGAAGAAGAAGATCAAAGTTTCAGAAAACTTCCAATTGAATTCGAAGACCAAAATTTCCAGGAACCAGTCGAAAACGCAGAGCGCTAAGGAGGGAACCCGAGCTTCCAAGCGGTAAGGAAGATCTGGCATCATGGGGCAGAGCCGAGAGTTTTACCACCCGGGTGGGTGGTAGGAGCCAGCTTGAAAACCTTCCGGTAAGATTTAAAGCGGCAAGAAACCAACCAATAAGTGTGGATGAACAACATATCCATGTCCCTAGAACTGATACATTTCCAAATCTTATGCTCCTTCCCCTTATTGTGATCATGAAAACTGTCCCCCATTAGTACATGTTTGCAGAACATACATGATCCACACTTATGATTGCTCTTCTGCAAAGATTTGGAAAACATGTCTTGATGTTTGAGTTTGTTGCCTGTTAGTGACCATGTCTGCAAGGTTACAGGCCCTCCTGTAGGTCACCCTGGGGATGTCAACAACACATTCTTGAAGTCTAGGCTCAGCATGTAAAACTTTCCAATATTTTTTAATGATATTAGTGACTTCAGAAGTTTGCTGGGAGACGGTGGTGACAACATTCAGTCGTTTCCCCATACCTGCCTTGTATTTCCGAGTGTTTAACAGATCAGGTCTACTTCTAACCTCCTCATGCCTTGAGAAAGAACAGGGTGCTCTTTGAAAGCGCTCAGCTGGTGGGGAGTGCTGGTATCTTGAACCCGCTCAAACATCTTGAAAACTTTCAAACCCAGAGTGGTTCTTTTTACCTGTGGAGACTTAGCATGTGCCACCTCTAACCTGCTGCACAGACATTTGGTCATGCCACCATCCACCCCTACCCTGCTACTCCTGGCCCTCTGAACAGAACATGAGGGCTGGGGGTGTGGTGGGGTTGCTTGGCCAGACTGGTGGGCCTTGGAGGACTGGCCATTTTCTATAATCCCCCACTTCACTTGGAGCAGGGGATGCAGGCCATCTGATTGGAGGACTGCCATCAATTGGAGGGCCACCTGCACCATGCACCCTGGCACCTCTGCACTACTTCATATGTGTGGGGAGGGCCTAGCGATGGACACCACAGCATCATGAATAGCTCAATGTATGCGTGGATCTGCAGGCATGGAACTCTTTATCCTGGGTATGCACCTTTGGCATGTAACTGGGCCGCCATCATACATAAGGCCCAATATGTTTCATAGGGGTAGAGCCCCCCAGACACCCCCAGGCTGCTCCATATCACATTACAACTGGGGGGGGGGCTACAGCCCACCTACCCCAATACATAATACATTGTATACAACCAACCCACACAACCAAAACATGCCATGACGTGGTAAGCTTTAATCTTGATGTGATGATGTAATCTCGTTGTGACTTGATAACTTCCTTGTAAAGTGCTATGAATCAATGTCAAGAATCTACCCAATGGAGCTTTCTGACATCAGAGCTGTAGAACACCTGTGTGTGCTGTATTTACAATCACAGATACCCTGTCATGCAAAGGACCAGGGGGAGCAATGAACCTTCGCTAGGCTGTAGGATCATTTTTGTGCACAGTTTATTTAAAATCAAGCAGTACAGCACTCCCTTTCAACTGCCAGTGTTTCACCCTGTCAACAAGTGCCTTTTCAAGTATGGTGCCATCTAACGCAATCAGAATCTACTCACAATCTAAAAGTGATGTGTGCAAAGATAAAACAGTGTGACTGTAAGAAAAAATTACTCACCTTAGTAATGTTGTTTTTTCTAATGGAGTCTTGCTATATTATGACAATTGCAGTATGACAGCTGGTTAGAACTGCTCCGGAGGTGAAATAGTTAACTTTCCATGCAAGCATGGAACTTAGAAATATGACTGGTTGAAAACTCTGTGTTGTGCTTCAAAGGATAACTGTCAGATCTTTACAAGCTAAAACTCACTAAGGTTCTGTGTGGAAGCTGTAAACCTACACTAGCCAACTGGCTACTAACATAAACGCTCATTTTTTGGGCTAAAACAAAGACTCAAGTCAGGAGGCCCAAAAATGGAAAAACACAATACCAATTCACCCAAAAAGGCAGGTGAAAACAACAAGGTGGGCATCAAGAAAGTGCCAGAGGGTGGTGGTAAACAGAGTTCACTCCAGCAAAGGAAGCGTGACCAGCAGGGTGCCTCAGGGCTAAGCACTGGGACAAGTCCTCTACAGTGCCTTTATAAGTGACATTACAGATGAGCTGGAAAGGAAGGTATACCTCTTTGCAGATGACACCAAAGTCTGCAATAGGGTAGATACTCTAGTGCAGGAGGAAAAAAATGCACAGAGATATGGGAAAACTCAAGGAGAGGTCAGGGGCAGGGCAGCTGGGTTTCACTGTAAAAATGTGCAAAATCATGCACCTGGGGCACAGAAAGGGGAGGAGAGGTACTGATGGTCACCAAATAGGAAAGGGACCTGGGGATAATCATATCTGATGACCTGAAGGTGGGGAGACAGTGTGACCAGGTGGCAGGTAGGACCAGCGGGATGCTGGGGTGCACAGGAAGGGGCAACACCAGCAGAAGGAGGGAGGTGGTGTTGCTAATGTATAGACCATTGGTAAGACCCCACCAGGAGTACTGTGTTCACTTCTGGAGACCACATCTCAGGAAGGACGTGGACAGGGTTGAGGCTGTCTAGAAGACTGCAACTCATATAGTGCAGAGCTTGCTTCAAAAGCCCTATGAGGAGAGACTGAAGGACCTCAGTACATACACACTGGAAGAGAGGAGGGGGAGGGACATGATAAGAAACCTATAAATACCTCACTGGGTTAAATAAGGTATAGGAGGCGAGTATTTTTCAGAGGAAAAGATGCACGAGAACAAAGGGACATGCAGTGAAGCCAGAGGGGGGTAAATTTAGGGGAGATGTTAGGAAATGCTTTGTCACTGAAAGAGTGGTGGATGCCTGAACAGTCTTCCAGCAGAAGTAATGGGGGTGAAAACAGTGGTGAGCTTCAAGCATGCATGGGATAAGCACAAGGGAATCTTCATTGCGAAGCAAGGGATTGGGGGAGGCAGCTGCAGATCAAGTAGGGTCTGCAGTGACAGGCTAGGCAGGGGAAAAATGGGCAGACTGGGTGGGCTAAGAGGTCCTCATCTGCCATTATAGTCTATATTTCTGTGCTTTAATGTTTGAAGACCAACTAGCAGAATGGGGACTTTTCTCCACGGAAATGAGGAGTCTCAGGTCTGCTATAATTATAATATTGAAAAACCAGAAAGGGATATCAATGTCAAACCAAGCGCTGCTCTTCAGGAAGTACAGGGAGAAGAGGACAAGTGGGGAACTCAGTGTACCTGAAAGGAGAAAGAGTCAAGGGAAACACTGGTAAAAAAAAACGACTTCACAGAACAGGTAATGGACACTTGGCACAGATTTCCAGAACAAGAGGTGCCAGTTGACATGGTTTCTACCTTCAGACGTAACCTGGATAAGTGACTTGAAGAAAAAGGGGTGATGGTATTCCCACTGAGCTAGTGTGGGAAAGAACGAACTTACTGACTGACTGACTTCCTTCCTTCCTGGAAAGTGTATGCTCTGCCTAAATTGACAGGCAGTGTTTGAATTCTGTAAAAAATGTAGCATTTTCCATCTACTTATTTTCTTAACTTGTAATTTTTTCTCATTATGCAGAAATAAAAATAATATCCCAAATGCATCTCTTTTGACAGAATGATTAACATCATCCTTAGGGGGGCCCAGTAAACAACTCACAGAGAAATCCAATGATTCCAAAGCGGATTCTGAGTTTTCCTGCATGGATTTCAGTATGCCATAGCATCCGGCACTTTGCATGGGATTCCGGGCCATCTAAAAGGTAGACAGAAACAATGAGAACATGCACTTTTATTTAGCCTGGCTTTACAAGCATCATTTATTGGTGGCTATCATATGCAGGTTTCCTCTAGCAAAACCTTAGTGGCCTCTGAACTCTGATACCCTCCTGCTGATCAACAGATGTACACAAGATCACACTGCCCCATCTGTGTGAAGACGTCCTTGCACACCCCCTCAATCTGTCAGCACTAAAATAAATAACATTGTAATTTAAAATGCTGTGCAAGTGATTAAAATGTATAACACATGCCCCAATTTCATGCATCATTTGTTTATGCCCTCTCGTTGCTAACCTGCCCTTCCCTCACAGTCCATCCAGCCCCATCACCCACCATCCCTAGGGTTTACTGCTCTGCAGAGTCGCACACTGATAATCACCTGTGACAGAGCTGGAGGGGTTGGCCAGGCCCCTCCAGAATACAATCCAGACACAGAGGTGCCTTGTTAGGGGTGTGGGACCTATGAGAGATGGGGGTTTCATCCAGCTATGGTCGGGGGTCACTGTAGTTTTTTACCTCAAGGGCCACGTAGTGTGCAGTGGTGCGCATGTGTGCATGTGAAGGTGCGCACGCATGTAATAGCGCCAGAAGACTGCCCTCCCCTTAGTGTGTGTGTCCCGACTGTGCTGTGCTCCCATCCAGCCTCTGCTGGGTGACAGGCAAACAGTGGGATACAGGATGGTGACTATGTGGACAAGTTTTACCAGAAAATACAGACAAATTCAACAAGGAACGCCATTTAAAGATGTTTTGTAAGCAGCAGTAATTGCATGAATGAACATTTTGACCCAGCCACCATAATTTCAACCTTGCTCATAAACATAGCTAGAAATGAAATGCAATAATCTACTGGGGACTGCAGAATGGGAGGAAATGATGGGCCATAATCATACATGTGGTTCAAGACACAAAGGAGGGTACCCCCTGTTGTATTTCTAGTGCTACTGAATCTAATGCAGATGTGCTGATCCATCTGTGCCGGCAACAACTGTCACTGTGAGTAAGCTGGTGCCGTTGCAGAACGCTCGCTAGTGCCAGTCAGTATGGCATTAGTGAGCCCTACAGGTCTGCACCCACTAAACAAAACACTGCGCCTTTAAATATGGGGCCTAGGTTACCTGAATTCTGCACTTCCATGCTTTACTTACCTTCAGAACTCTTAAAGTCTTGTTTTCTCTAAGGCCCATTGCCAAGCGCACAGCTCCTTCTGGGGAAATCCGATTGTTGCTGGAAATGTGTGAACACAGAATTGCTTATTTGTTAAAATGAAGCAAGTTAAAACATATCAGAATGTCTTGATTTCTGCTAGCCGAACAATCATCTGTATGAAAGCTTTGGGAATCCCTACACAATAAAAAGGGGTGTGAAATTAGGCAGCATGCAGAGGTCATTAAGGTCAAGGGCTGGCACTGCACAACATAGTATTCAGTATTCTTAGTAGATGGTCGGCTACGCACAACCAGCCTGTGCTGCCACAGAGGGATTCCGATTCCTTCTGACCTCAAGAATGAAGCTCAAGAGGGCCGATGGAATCAGAAACCCAAGGTGGCAGCTCAAACTGGTTGTGCACAGAGCTGTACATCTAGCAGTTTGTGCAGTGTACAGTGCAAAAATAATTTAAGAAATCATCAGCCGCCATTGTAACAGTTCATGTTCTCCTTCAGCTGTCTGATGTGTGCATGGTGGTTCCAGGAATGGAAAGTAGGTGTCTCGTGGATTACTGAATCAGCTGAAATGCTGTTCTATGATTTAACAGAGAAGGGTACAACCACATTCTATTACCTTTGAACTGTGGAAAAACTACAGTTTAGCAGGTATAGAAATCTATACAGAACAAACCCACACAGTACGTAGGGATTTGCATATGGCTACCCATGATGCTTTGCTATACCTTTGACACCTAAGTGTGTGCATGTGGTTGGCAGAGACAGAAAAAACAAAGACTGAAAATAAAGTTTGAAACAGTGCTTAATGATGAGGTCTTCATCAGAAATATCTATGAGCTCAGTTGGTAGAAATAACTGCATACACTTTACTTGACAGATCAGTCCTGAAGAAAGCATCATGGTCAAAATGGCATCGCTATCTTGATTTTTTTATTTTCAGCATGCACCGAGGATAACCTGCTTAGAGTCATGTGGCTAAAAAACAGGAATCTGATTGGCTTGGAGCTGCACAGAAGGACAAGTGGAACAGAAAATGACAACAAACAAAAACAATTAAATTATATAGAGCAGTTAGCTGGCATCATGCAAGAACCATGCTGTTAGGATACCGAAGGAGTTCTGTGACACAAGAGTGAAGCTCAAGTGGTCACATTTATTTATTCATTTATCTTTTGTTGACCGGGTAAGTGCACTAGACAAATCCTGCCTATTTTCAGGCACGACCCGGGGGAAGGGGATACAGATGAATGCCAACTGACCTTGAACCAGATTACGCTGTTGGTGGTATTTTTAGTGAATGACAGAAATTTGACCAGGACACCAGGAAAATTCCCCTACTCTTTTCAATAAGCACCATGGGATCTTTAACATCCACCTGAACTACCACCAATCCAGGCAGATGGGACCTCGGTTTAATGTCTCATCCGAAAGACGGCACCTCAGCAGTGCAGCACCCCTCTCATGCTGCACTATAGTGTCAGTACTGGGATATTAACCCAAGTGCCACATGTGGGAACTGAACCCACAGCCCTCTGATCTCCCGGCCTCAGAGGCAAGTGTGCTACCTACTAAGCCACTGACACTGACATGATGTTTGAGAACCCCCAATGTGTCCTAACAATACTGCCCTTAAGAAATTACTGTTTGTTATTTTATATACTCGATTTTGAGCTTGTTTGAGAACAATAACTGATATTTCTGTGTCATGAGGTATCTCTTCTAATCTATGAATTGCTGCTCCACTGAGTAGTATACAGTCGTGCAACCTCAGCACAGTGTAACGAGAAAGAATAACATATGTGGTGCATGGGCCTCCCTTCTACCCACTCAGTTACAGAAAAACAATGTAGAAGCACTCATGGAACATGCTGGATAAATGTCAAATAACAAATTTATTAATCCAAATGCATAATGAGGATGCTGACTTGAAGCCCCGGTGCTTCGACTAAAGGGGTCATCGTCAGGGGGGTGTCACTCAGTTATGCACTAAGTGCCAAAAGACCTGCTGTAGTCATTTTTAGCAGAAAATATTATCCATTTTATTTTAACTTAGTTAAAAATACTATTGCTAGAACAAACAGCATACAAACAGGAGACTAACTTAGCTGGCTGACTGGAGCTCTGCCCGAAGACGGATTGGAACTGATGTTTTGCTAATGCTCGAGCTAGTTTCTTCAGAGTTCTCTCACTCTGAAGTGCGCAGATGGGGATGTCATGAGGCATGTAAAGTTTTTGTTTAATGCAAACGGTTTTGATGTTTTTTTTAAAAATGGCTACAGCTGGGTTTCATGGGTTAATCAGGCACAGTGTGGCACAAGAATTATTGTTGCACCTGTGTTTTTCCCATTCTGCACATTTTAGGTTGTTCTGCATGGTTTGCTGTGATGAGCAACTTTTTAAAAACATTGTCAGAACAAACTGATCATCTGTTACAAACATTTCTTTATAACGCCCACTTTCTAACAGTTTACAATTGAGATGATGACCTCACCAAGACATTTGTTAGGAATCCGATGACCGGCTAAGGTTATTGGCATGAGGTAAATCACCAGCTGGTCACGAATGCCCATAAAATGCAGTTCCTTGATCTTAATGCTTAGCTATATACAAATACATTACTGTGATACTATGATACTATTTTTCAAAGGGCAATAAGATGGCGCGAACATTCTGTTTCTTCAGGGACAGGCACTGGGTGGTAGAGAGCTTGATTATTTTATCGCCCTGTTCAGCAATGTTTTCTACAGTTTATGGATCTGTTAATCAAGCAGAATTTATCATCTTAATAAACTACATTTAAACAGCAATGCCCGAATAACTGGGCATTCTAAGGATTAACGCCCAGCTGGGGAGTGTTGATAGCCCAAGATGCATCTGAAAGCCATTAACCCCAGCAAGGGTGTTAATCCCATGAAAATGCCCAATTATAAGGCAGTTTTGTGATTATAAATGTAATCATATTAGTAAGAGAAAATGGCTTTTTTTTTGAGTGCTTACAAACACATGTGCTGCTCCGAGCTGTACTGAGCATTTCTAAGGGATTAACACATGGTAGAGTACGGAGCTCATGTTTGCCCCATAAATGATTAATAAGACTTATAATTTTAATTTTGAACATCAGGTCTTCATTCCAAGTATTTTAACAACACTTAGATTGAATTATGGACAACAGTTTTCAATGCCCTAGCTTTAGGTTTTTGATGGAAGTACAGAAGTTGAGCACAAATATTTTCTACTTCACCAAGTGGATGCCACTGTGTGGTTTCTATGCTAAGGCTTCTCCCACATGGGCTTAACAAAATATATTCTATAGGTATCTCAGGCACTCTTGCTGGCATTGCAACTACCTGAAGTGTGATGAAAGATTTCCAGCATACTTAATTCTGTATTTTGTAATTTATTGGGCTGACACCCAAGTTACCTAATGTTCAGTTCTTCAAGTACATTGTTGACCTTGACAGCTTCACCAAGTGCAGCCGCCCCCTCTTTCCCGAACCCATTGTAGGACAAGTCCACCACTCGGAGGAAAATATTAGCCTACAAAAAGGAGAAAGAGAATAACTATAGCAATCCCCCACTGATGTAGTATATCATGGAGACTGTGGAGTTCAACAGTAATAGTTACCTAGTTTATTGATACAGTAACCGCTGCGCTGCGTTAGTCTCATTTAGGTGCAAAACCCAGTTTGCAATAGAATCGGAAACAAAGAGCAAAGCAGCAGTTATATTTCCAAGGTTATTGTGTTAATACTAAAGGAACAATGCCCAACAGGATGGGTATTATGCTGGGATAACATCCCGCCCTGGGTGGTTGGGCCAGAGGCCACTGGCCAAGGGCATCCAACACCCGAGAAGGGATGTTATCCCAGCATAACACTCACCCTGGAGGGCATTATTCCTATTATACAATGGCTCGTTGTTTTATACAGAAAAAAAATAATTTTAAAGAATTTTTTTTAGTGTTTAAAAATATTTTGGTTTTTTAAGAGATAAAGGAATCAATGCCATCCTCATCATCAAGTGGATCAGCAGGGATGCTATGCCAGGATAACATCCCTGCTGTGATGGCCAACTAACCAATCAGAAGCCAGGATTCTTTCTTGCCATTGTATAATGGATTATAATTAACAGTTCATCAAAGCTGAACTACAGTTACATAACAAGGGAGCTCATAATTGCTACTTAATAAGTAGGTCAGCAAAATGAATAACAATTATTTATTTATGTAACTTGATAACCGGGTGCTACACTTAACATATCTGCCCATTTTCAGGAACAACCTGGAGCAAGTGGTACAAGTATATATAAATTATAAAATGGGTAATGAAAATCCTGTAATCTCATTGGTCGAAACCTGTCACATGACTATTATTGTATGACAACTGCACACCTCACCTGAACTCATATTTTTTTAATACATAAAAGCCCATTTAATAAGTAGGATAACACATGACGGGGTGTGTGATCAGTCATAAGAGAATAATTCAGTCTGTGGGTGGTTACTGCACTTGGCTATGCTCTGTGCCTAACAACCACCCCAGACATTCTTTATTTCCTTATAACACATACACCATGCCATGTGTTATCCTATACACACACATTATATATACACATATATACATACACACATATATATATATATATATATATATATATATATATATATACACACATATATATATATATACACACATATATATATATATATACACATATATATATATATATATATATAATAAAATTTATGAGGTACATATGGCATTATGAAAAAATATGTAGGTATGAACATTTTGCCTTTTCTCTTTGCTACAGAACATTGTGTGACTGTCAGGGAAATGCAAGCTTATGGGAAAACTATTACAGAGGGTGGATGCAGTGTAGGAAAAGACTTATGACTTATAGCTCTGTTCAATTTAGTCATCAAGAGAAGGTTAAGATACTGAGATCTTAAGTTCCTTGAGACTGGTTTGAACGGGAGCAGATCAGAAAGTGGCAATTTATAGACAATTGAAATGCCTAAATGCTAGAGAGACTGGATTTCAGTTTTGGGCACAACAACTTCAGCTAAGTGCAGCTAGCCAGGTAGATGTCCAAGGACAGCAGTGCACATTACAATGTCAACAAGGTTTCTGGTAAGCTTCAGGGCCCAGATGTGGGTAATGCCTTGTACTGCACCAGACCTGCTAGGCTATTGGAACAGTATAACGCATTACACACATCTGGGCAATCAGTGCCTTATACTGTCCCGTTAGCCTAGCAGGTCTGGTGCAGCATAACGAATTACCCACATCTGATGCAGCATAAGGAATTACTCAGATGTGGGTAATGCCTTATACTGTCCCATTAACCTAGCAGGTCTGGCAGTATAAGGAAATACTGCAAACCCATCTCCCTGCTACCACATCTTAGCAAACTACTAGAGAAAGTAGCCCATTCCCAACTATCCGAACATCTCAATAAGTATAATCTCCTAAGTCCCCTTGAGCATGGTTCCCACAAACACCACAGCACCTCCTCTGCCCTGACAGCCTTTTCAAACCATGTTCTCAGAAATATGGACATGGATAAGGCCACGGGTGCAGTTCTTGTTGATTTGTCAAAGGTGTTTGACCTCGTTGACCATCATCTTCTCCTCACCACTCTTGAACAATTTGGCTATGCCACCGGACCTGCAGCCTGGTTTCATAGTTACCTCACAAACAGGTCCCAATCCGTGCTCATAGGCAGAGTTGCCTCAGCTTCCCTTTACACCAGCACTAGAGTTCCTCAGGGATCAATTCCTGGCCCCCTTCTCTTCTCCATGTTTATCAATGCTCTACCAGTAGATAGCCTAAACTGCAATACACTCCTCTATGCAGACGACCTAGTCCTGTACCACAGACAAGTCCCTAGAATCCCTCTCCTCCACTCTTACTGGTATCTATACTGCAGCTGTATGCTGGTTCGCATCCAGAAAACTTGTCAATGGGAAAAAGGTGAAGACCGTGCTCTTTGGATCCAAGCCTTTCCTAAATAAAGCCACCAAATCAAACTCCTCCCTCACTGTATATACACCTGCAGGCCCTCCACTCAAGCAGGTCACCTCTTTCAAATATCTCGGTGTCACTCTCGACCCATCGCTCACCTACTGTGATCACACAACCCAGACCATAAGTAAGATTAATCAGAAGCTAGGCGCGGTATACTGCGCAAACCGCCTGCTATCCCCTGAAGCTTGCCTTGCCATTACACAAGGCAACCTTCTCCCACTCCTAGATTACTGCTCCCCACCTTCTCCCACATGTCCATAAAGTAACATTCCTGTCTCATCATGACATATAAAGCCATTTGTTGCTTTGTTCTCAAAACCTCCTCATTAACTCACCACTGTTCATGCTACCAGTCCCTTGGATGGCTCCCTCTCCAGGCACACTCTGACTATGCCGCAGGCTGCCTGGTGGACAGTGCTCTCAGAAGTTACCAACTATCCCCCTGTGCTCCCCTACTCATAAACAGAGCAGCCACTAGACCTCCTAGGGTCTCCTCCATTCAAACCCTTGAGGTTCCCCATCTCTCTACAGTCATGGGCAGTAAGGCTTTCTCTGTCACTGCCCTCTTCTTCTGGAACCATTTCCCTGCATCCGTTCACACATCACCATCCCATGTGTCCTTCAAATCAAACCTGAAGGCCTGGCTACTGGAAGAATCCACCTGTAAATGCTTACTGGGCAGAGTAGGAGTCTAAAAGCCACCATAATTTCTACCATAGGCTAGCGCCAGTATGACCACCCTCTCCTCTCTCTTCCCCACCCCAGTCCCCTTCTCCCCAGAGCAGAATCCCACATGCTTGACTCTCTTGCTACTTCACACTGCCTACCTGTAATACCCCTTGACAAATCAATGTATCCCATCCAGGCTGTGACAGAAGATGCTCCTGGACCTATAGGGCACAGCACATCTTATCCTGCCCTCCACATACTCAGCCTATGCTACCCCTCTGTCTGAGCACGGCGCACTGTCTGAGAGCCATGCTCTGCTTCCAAACTCTCTCAGGTCATCAGGCGTGGTACCTAGACTAGATGTTAATCAGTCTGTTAGGCTTAAACTGCTCCTTGTCAAATTGAACAAATGCATAACTATCTCTTCTTTTGCGCTACTGCCTGTGTTTCTCACAGTACCCTATTTTGCCATGCTTGTATACCATATGTAAACAATGTCTGTTTTTCATCATCCATTTGTGCTTGTACATTATAACAAATGTATTTACTGTGTCTACTACTATGCTACTGCGTTGCAACTTTGTGGCCCAGGTCGTGACTGAAAATGGTCCTTTGGATCAGTGCGCTTATCTAGTTACCAAAAACATAAATAAATACCCACATCTGTGTAATGACTTATACTGCACCAGATATAGGTAATGCCTTATACTGCACCAGACCTGCTAGGCTAATGGGGCAGGTAAAGGGAACATTTGTCAACTTCTTTGGGCTTATGTTGGTTTCTGAGGGTACCTATTCCCCACAGGCTTTTCTCCACATCCTCTTTTACAGGCTACAGTGATCGGAGGTTTTTATCCTCCCAGATGCCTGATTTAAAATGCAGGTTTTTCCCATCCATGACTCACAACTATTTATACAGCAGATGGGGGTCAACACAAACAGCATTAGAGGCCCACAACTGGCCCAACGCCTGCTAGTTGTGCAGGAGTGACCAAGGGCATCTGTTTCAAATGCTGTAGTCCCACTGTTCAGTGATTGGCAGTTAGGGAAATTATAGACTGAGGGAGCAGTCTGAGCCAGTTAGAGCACTCTATTCCTCCGTGAGCGAGACTTTATTCTGCAAAGAGTAACCGTGGAGATGGACACATTTAACAGAAGTTTTTTTTTTATGCACCCCCTTGCTCAACAATATATATCAGGATGTCCTACAGTTGCATTCTTACAGCTTTAAGAGCGATCGTACTTGCACTTTTGGGGTACCAGAATCCACTGCCATTGCTTCATGACTCTCAGGGCCCGATTCCAGGATGAAAGTGACAACTTGCCGGTGCTTGCGAGTTGCGACATATGCCGCTATGCCGGTGACCCTGCACCAGATTCCAGAACAGGCAGGGTCCCACGCGACTACGTCCTGTTACTTGCAGCACCTCCAGCACTAAGCCACAGGAAGGGCGCACCTACACAGGGTGTCTCAAGCTGCATACACGCCTCTGA
This sequence comes from Neoceratodus forsteri, assembly GCA_016271365.2. NCBI lineage: Eukaryota > Metazoa > Chordata > Ceratodontiformes > Ceratodontidae > Neoceratodus > Neoceratodus forsteri. Next base: position 43,333,301 of record JADMNL010000027.1, read on the forward strand.
CAGGACACAGGTCCTGCATGGCACACCCCAATGCCACACTCTCAACACCATGGCAATGCCTCGCGGGAGCTGGAGGAGAGTAGAGGGTGTCTCTAAGGACACAAAAGTGCTTGGCATACATGCCAATAGCAGCACATCGGTGCAACGGGGACATGAACTGCCCTGTGCGGCAATACCGGGAATGGGGGCGTGGGGTGCCAGCAGCTCTCAGAAGGCTGCCCTGCCACAGGGGGTTGGGTGGGGGCCTATGTGGGACCATGGGGGGCAGCTGTTGGGGCACCAGGCACAGAGGTGCACCCCTGGAGGATGTAGGGTAGAGTTAGACCAGCTAATAACTGATCTAACTGTACTCAGACCACTATCTTCTGGGGTCTGTCTTGGAATAGCACATTTGCTATTCTGTCTGCCATCCTCCTGGAATCTGGTGTAACTGCTGCCATAAACCCCCTTCGCCATGTCACAGGGGGTTTATGGCATACCTGATGGCATAGCGCAACTTTGGCGCAGGCAGCCCGTGCCATGTAGCAGGCTGCCTTCTGGAATACCAGTCAGCGTAATGCATAGCACAAAGTGCTACTTGCACCATTGGGTTTGGCGCAAGTCACTTTGCTACATGCATAACCCATTCTGGAATCGGACCCCCCAAATTCTAAGAATTTAGATTAGACCATTTTAACAACCATAATAGTATCTTCAGGGGACATACTGATGTAGAAAGGGATAGTACGGTTACATAAGAACTTACTGTAACAGTAGATCTTTGAGAAAGGCTCTTGCAGTAGGTATTCACAAATAGGACTAAGCCGCCAGGCGTCAGGACCCCAAGGAAAAATCTCTAGCTAGCAGTCTCTGGCAGGGGACTTCCCCCATGTCAGGTGACCGACGTCAGATGACGTCTGTATAAAGGGGCAGTCCCCCATGTCTGCCTTCCAGTTCTTTCCCACCAAAGGCCTGAAGAGGCAAGATGAGAGAGAAGAGGACATGCCACCATGGAAAAGGAGAAAAGAGACCTAGGGGGATGGAGAGCGGGGAAGGTAATACCTACTGCAAGAGCCTCTCTTGAAGATCTACTGTTACGGTAAGTTCTTACGTAACTGTACCATCTTATTTCGAGAGGGCTCTTACAGTAGGTATTCACAAATAGGACCGAGTCCCAAGCAGTCTGGAACAAAGAGAAACCCGGGAGGAGGATTGTCATCCACAACATAAAACCTCAGGGCTGAGCAGGTCTCATGAAAGAAGACCCTGCAGAACAGCCAACCTGAAGCCTGCTCTACAGCAAGAGGCAATGTCCAAACTGTAGTGTTTTGTGACAGTATGGATGGAAGTTCAAGTTGCGGCTGCGCAGATGTCTGCCACTGACATTCTTGAAACAAGCAGCAGAGACAGCTACTCCTCTAGTGTAGTGACCACTGACTTGATCCGGAAGGGTCTTGTTGTATTTGTCGTAACAGAAAGTGATACAATTGGCCAACCACTTGGAAAGGCATTGCTTGGAGACAGCATTGCCTTCCCGTTTGTGAGCGAATGAAACAAAAAGCTGATTGATTTTCCTGAGATCCCTAGTCCGGTTAGTGTAGTATCTCAAGATTCTGTGAACATCCAGAGTATGTAAGAGGTATGCCCCTTGATTGGAGTGTTGCGTAAAGAAAGCCGGTAACTCAATGGATTGATTCAGTGTAGATTCAGCCACCACCTTAGGAAGAAACTTAGGGCTGGTGCACAAGGCCACATGTTCCTTGTGGAAAATCAAATCCGGGATTTTGTACATCAAGGCTTGGAGCTTGGAAATGCGTTGAGCCGAGGTGATGGCCACCAGGAAGAGAGTCTTCCAAGAAAGGAACTTTAAGTCTGCATCTGCTGCCGGTTCGAAGGGAGACAGTGTGAGCTTTTCCAGGATGAAATTCAAGTCCCATGGGGGGGCAGGATTGCGGATGGGGGGGTCTCAAGTGGAGAACCCCTTTAAGAAAAGTCTTAGGGACTTCCAATTGAGCAAAGGTCCTGTCTCTAAAGGGAATGTGGTAGGCTGAAATAGCTGCCATATGGACTTTTAAAGAGGAATGGCTGAGACCCAGGTCAAAGAGGTGACACGTGTAATCCAGGACTTTGTTAGCTGGGCACAAGAAGGGCTCTAAGACTTTAGAGCATGCCCAGATGGAAAACAGTTTCCACTGCGTAGCGTAGGTGGACCTGGTGGAAGGCTTTCTCGCCTCCACCAAAATGTCCGCTACTAAAGGGGAGAGACTCCGAAGTGGGCCTTGGCTATGTCTGAAGGAGCCATGCATGAAGATGAAGGGATTTGAGGCCTGGGTGAACTAGGTTCCCCTGATCCTGGGTCAACACGTGCTGCGACAGAGGAAGAGGATATTCCTCAGAAAACTGCTGCAGAAGAGAGAACCAAACTTGCCTGGGCCAGAAGGAAGCAATGAGGAACATTCGAGACCCTTCTGTTCTGAGTTTGTTCAAGACCCTCGGGATCAAGGGAATGGGAGGGAAGGCATAAATGAATCTGTCCCTCCAACAGAGAGACAGAGCGTCCCACCAGAAAACATCTCACCCTGGAGCGAGCGAGCAAAAGGGGGGAAGTTTTGCATTTTTGGGGGTGGCGAAAAGATCTACCGGAGGTGTCCCCCACTGCTGAAAAATGCTGTTTACGACTTGTTGGTCTAACTCCCATTCATGAGCCCTGGCTAAGGATTGACTGAGCTCATCTGCCGGGGTGTTTTCCACTCCCGGAACGTGAACTGCGGTCAGGTGAAGGTTGTGCTGAGCTGTCCAATGCCAGACTCTCATCGCCTCCCGGCACAGGGGACAGGAACGTGTTCCTCCGTTTGTTGAGGTACCAGACTACTCACATATTGTCTGATTGGATCAGAAGATGACCAGGAAGAATGAAGGGAAGAAGAGCCTGTAGGGCATATAGGACTGCTCTTAGTTCGAGCACATTTATGTTCAATTTCTGCTCGAAAAGGGACCGGCTGCCCTGCATCCTTTAAGACCCTAGGTGGGCACCCCAGTCCTCCCCTGACGCATCTGTTGTCAATGTCTGGGAAGGAGGAGCGATGCAGAATGGAACTCCCAGACACAGGTTCTCCTGAACCATCCATCAGTGCAAGTCCCTGCTCATGGGATCCGACACTAGCACCTCTTGGTCTAGATCATTCAGGTATCTGCCTCTATCTCTGAAATCAAATAAAGAGGCAGAAGACACTGCAGAGCAGGACACTGCGGCTCAGGAGCTAGCACAACAATACTCACCCAAATCAGGAACCAAAACTAAACAAGCACAAAGGAAATCCAAAAAACTTCTGATCATAGGAGACTCCATGATTCGGGGAGTTGATACCCATCTCCAGCCAGGGGTAATGGTCAGATGTCTCCCAGGTACATCAGCATGGAGAGACACTGACCGCATTGCTAAAATTGTTCACAAAGCAGGAGAAAACATTGATGTCCTAGTACACATAGGGACTAATGATCTCGCCAGCCGGTCAGTTGTGGAGACCAAGGAACACCTGACTAGGCTGGGTGACAAACTATCATCTATTTCGTCCGGCATCTCCTTCTCTGAGATCCTGCCAGTCTGGGAGAAGGGAGCAGATGGACGGAAGGTCAGAGAAGGGGAGATAGGGGAGCTAAACACGTGGCTCAAGGACTGGTGCCAGGAAAAAGGACACAGATTTGTAGGGAACTGGCAACAGTTCTGGGAGCGAAAGTTCTTTAAATTTGATGGACTGCATCTGACTAAAGAGGGAGTCAGTGCATTGGGGCAGAAGTTTGACGTCTTTGCAGAATATTTAAACTAGCAAATGGGAGGGGTGCAGCACCCCATACGTCGAATGGGAGAGCACCCCTCCCCTCAGCTAGTGGTCAAACAGGAATTCAGCGTGTTTGCCGTTCATTTGCATCACTCAGGTAAGAAAAAGGTTTGTCTCCCATACGATGCACAGGGTAATGCAAACTTCACCCAACAACTAACACACCAAAATCTGGCCAATGGAAAATCATGTACATAAATGCTCACAGCCTGGGAAATAAGATCCCAGACCTCCAGGCAATAATGTCAGAGCTAAACTGGACATAGTAGCAATTAGTGAGACGTGGTTTACCAGTAACCACACTTAGGAGACTTCGAGTACCTGGCTATGTATTGTTCAGAAGAGACCGAGGTGCAAAAGGGGAGGGTGGCCCTGTATGTTAATGAAAATATCAAAGCTACAGAAATTCAGAATACACATAAGGAGCCAGAAGAACTGTGGGTCACCCTGGAAACAGGAAATGGGACAGCCATAAGAACTGGGGTTGTCTACAGGCCCCAGACCAGAGGGAGGACATAGACACATTACTGTTAGAAGATATACAAAACATGACAGCTAAAGGGAGGTTCTGATAATGGGAGACTTCAACATGCCAGATACAGATTGGTCAATACCAGCAGGAACATCTGCCAGAACTAGACTCATAGTGGATTCCCTGCAGGGAGGGCCTCAAACAACTGGTACAGCAACCCACAAGAGACAGGGCTATCCTAGATCTAGTACTGACTAACAAAGAAGGATCACAGATCTCAGGTAGAAGGTCACCTGGGGGCCAGTGACCATCACATGGTATGGTTCAATTTGGCTACTACATCTAAATCATCCCATTCCAAAGCAAAATATGGGACTTCAGAGGGCTGACTTTGATAAGATGGCCAACAGAGTTAAGCTAGCCCTGGCAAAAGAAACACAGGTGAGGAGGTACAGGCAAAGTGGGCAAGCATTAAGGATACAATACTTGAAGCAACATCCCATTGTGTTAGACAGAAAAGGAAGTGTAAAAGAAGAAGGAAACCACTTTGGTTCTCAAATACAGTAGCAGAAAAGGTCAGGCCAAAAGGCTGGCCTTCAGAAAATATAAAGGAACACAGCGGATGAAGATAGGGAGGCATACCAAACTGCCCTAAGGGAAGCAGGTAAGGCAGTAAGGCAGGCAAAGTCCCAAACTGAGGAAACACTAGCGAACAGTAAAGAAGGTGACAAGACTTTCTATAGATACATTAGTGAAAGGAGAAAGTCAGAGGGGGTATTCTAAGCAATGGAGAAAGGGAGCATGTGAGGAGGAGGACCCTGTAAAGGCATCTATCCTAAATAGATACTTTGCTCAGTATTTACTGAAGAGAAGGTAGGGCAGGCCCACAGCTCAGCATCATGGACACAGGGGAGGAGGTTAGCACTACTCCCTTCACAAAAAAGGGTCCTACAAGAGCTTGCTAAGCTCAGGGTGGATAAGGCAATGGGACCTGATGGCATACATCCCAGGGTACTAAGAGCTAAAGGAGGAACTAGCAGAGCCATTAGCAGAATTGTTTAGTGAGTCTCTGAGCACAGGAGAGGTCCCAGAAGACTGGAGAAGGGCTCATGTGATCCCACTCACAAGAGTGGTAGCAGGGAGGAGGCGGGAACTACAGACGGTCAGTCTTACCTCAGTAGTGGGCAAGATTATGGAGGCACTCTTAGGAAAGGATAGTGCAACACCTGGAATCCATAGGGCACAGGATCCAAGACAGCATGGGTTTACAAAAGGAAGGTCCTGTCAAACTAATCTCATAGATTTCTTTGACTGGGTAACCAGAGTGGTGGACCAAGGGAGCAGTTGATGTCGCCTACCTTGACTTCAGCAAAGCTTTGACACTGTTCCACATAGAAGATTGATAAATAAGCTAGGTAGGCTCGGGTGGGTCAGAAGTTGGTCAACTGGGTGGCAAACTGGTTGACTGGCAGAAAACAGAGAGTGGTGGTAAATGGTATACAGTCAGAAGAGATGCAAGTCCAAGTGGGGTACCTCAGGGATCAGTCCTGGGGCCAGTCCTATTCAACATCTTCATTAGTGACCTCTAGATGGACTAGAGGGTAAGGCTTGTCTGTTTGCAGATGACACCAAGATCTGCAACAGAGTAGATGATCCAGATGGGGTGGGCAGAATGAGAAGAGATCTGGATAAACTAGCAGAATGGTCAGAAGAGTGGCAACTGGGATTTAATGCAAGAAGTGCAAAATCATGCACATAGGGAAGAGAAACCCTGAAGCCACTTATAGGCTGGGAGGGAGTTGCTAGCAGTCACAAAGGAAGAAAGAGACTTGGGCATCATCATCACTGATGACCTAAAATCATCAAGCAGACCTCTAAAGCAGTAGAGTGAGGCTAGGGGTGTTAGGGTGTATTAGTAGGATGTACCAAAAAGTCGTAAGAGGGAGGTAATAATCCCTCTGTACAAGACATTGGTTAGGCCCCATCTGGAGTACTGCGTGCAGTATTGGAGCCACACCTTCACAAGGACATTAACAAATTGAGGCAGTCCAGAGAAGGGCAACCAAAATGGTGCAGGGACTGCATCAGAAGACATATGAGGACAGATTAACGAGCTCAATATGTATACCCTTGAGCAAAGGAGGGAGAGGGTGATATGATCGAGACATTTAAACACCTTAAGGGCATAAACAAGGTGAAAGAGTCTAACATGTTTAAATATAAGAAAAATAGCAGGACAAGAGGACCTGCACGAGATTAGAGGGAGGCCGATTAAGGGGGAATGTGAGAAATTCTTTTCACAGAAAGGGTGGTAGATGCATGGAATGGCTTACCACAAGAAGTGGTGGCTATGAATACAGTGCAGGGCTTCAAACAGGCATGGGATAGGCATAAGGGAGCAATACAAATGACTATGAATAGACAGGTCACTGACAGAGCAAAGGCCGATGGCACATTTATAAGGTAGAAAAAAAAATGGGCAGACTGGATGGGCCTTGCGGTCCTTATCTGCCGTCAACTTCTATGTTTCTATTCATGGTTTGGTCCCATTGGGACTGAAGCGTCCACTGAGAGATCCTCATATGGAGCCGAGTGAACTGAACTGTCGGAATGGCAGCCGCCATAAGGCCGAGGAGGTGGAGGACTGACCTGGCTCTGACCCGTCTGCGACCGGACAGGAGATGAGCCTGATTCTGAAGGGTCTCAACCCTGTCCAGAGGCAAAAAGGCTTTGCCTAGGGTTGTGTTAAGTATCGCCCCTATAAATTGAAGGTGTTGGCAAGGGACCAAGTGGGACTTGGCCAGGTTGATGGTAATACCCAGGCTGGTAAAAACCTGCAGGGTAAGGGAAAGGGAGTGCAGAAGTTCTTCCCTGGAAGGGCCGCCAGGAGGCAATCGTCCAGGTATGGGAAGACCTGCACACCTGAAAGCTACAGGTGGGCCGCTACCACTGACAGGCATTTGGAATACCGGGGTGAGGAAAGACCAAATGGGTGGTCCCCCTGAAAGCAAAAATGGAGGTATCTGTGGTGGGAAGGGTATATGGGGATATGCAGGTAAGCATCCTGCATATCCAGAGTACATAGCCACTGTCCCGGCCAAAGTAAGGGTAGAAGGCTCTGCAAGGAGAGCATTCTGAAGCATTTGTACTCCATGAACATATTCAGGGAGCTGAGGTCTAGGATTGGCCTCAAGTCTCCCATCTTCAGAACTAGAAAGAAATGTGAATAGTAACCTGTTCCCCAAAGATGAGTGGGGACTGGCTCTATCGCCACCTTCAACAGGGGGAATAGGATTTCTTCTAGAACCAGAGGAAGATGTTGCGGGAGTAGGATGACTGGGGGGTTGAAGAGGTTTTTAAAGAAACTCTCTCAGTGTCCGGCAGATATTAGCTGGAGCACCCAAGTGCCCGATGTTTTCCTCTCCCAACTCGGTAGATGGGAAGAGACTCTCCACCCAACCGTTTCTCTGGAATGGCCAGAGGCAGAAGGAGAGGCAGGGAGTCAGGAGGTGTGGGGCAGCACAGCAGCCAAGGCTCCTGTGGATTTTTTGTTAGGGGGAGTCTTGGTTGCTTGGAGGGGCCCCAACATTTGTTGGCGCGCTTTCCTTGATTGGGGTTTTGTTTTTGTCAGTTTTGACAGTGAAAAGGCTGTCACTGCCCCTGAGGGGGCCTGTACAAAGTCTGGACTGACTTAAGTGCAGCGCCCTTCTCCTGCAGTTCAGTTATGAAGTCCTTGACATCACCCCTGAACAGCACCAAACCCTTGGAAGGAGCATTCTGGATAGCGGACTGCACTTCAGGGACCAGTCCTGACACACAGAGCCAGGCATGATGCCATAAGCCTACGGCAAAAGCTGAGCTCCCGCCAGCTGTGTCCACCACACTGTAGGTGGCATGAAGCAAGTGCCTACAGGCCAAATGAGCAGAACGTACCAGGTCTCCCAGTTCCTGCTTAGTTTGGGAATCAGGAAGGGAGTTCAGTTTGGATTCCACCTGGCTGAGAATGGACTTCTGAAAATCCTCCATGTGGCCAACGTAGTTGAGGGCCCTGATGCTTAGGGTCAAAGAGGAGTAAATCATCTTTCCATACTGATCCGAAGTCATGATTCTTTGTTAGACGGAGATGAGCTTAGGTGTTTTGGGTTGGCGGAGTGGCCTTGAGTGGTGCTGATCACAACTGAGTCCGCCTTGGGGTGAAGACTTAGAAAGTCTTTACACTCCGGAGCCTGATATAGCCCATCTGCCTTCCTCAGAAGGGGGGGCTAGCACGGATGGCTGTTTCCAAATAGTAGAAACAAGATCGGCGTGAGGCACTATCCAGGGTGGAATCAGTGTGGGAGTGGTCTCTGGCAGATCCAGATGAGCTACAAGCTTCTTACACTGTGGGTCTGGCTCCACTGATTGCCACTGACATGTCTCCTGGATTTTTCTCAAGAGCTCTAGAAAGGAAGAATCCTCTGGAGGGGACTTCGGAGGGTCACTCGGCCTTGGGCATTCTGGAGTAAGAGGCTCGTCTCCATGATCAGAGTGATCTGACTCAGTATCTGAGTCGGATGGTTCTGAGGAAGATGGAGAAGACTCCTCCCTGGGAAGGGGAGGAATGACCCCTTCTGGAGAGTCCCCGGGGGAGCGTGTCCTCCCTGCCCCAGGAGACAGAAGGATCTCCTCTGGCATCGGGTAAAGGGGAGGGGTCTCAGTCTCCGGCGTAGGGGGTCTGGTGTAGGGACCAATGTCAGAAGATGACTCTCGACTTCCTTGGTGAGCTGAGCCTTGGCCTCAGCCCATCGGGAGGCCAAGGTCTCCTTCAAGTCTGCTGGCGACTGCGGAGGGGGCGGCAGAAGAGGAGGAGGGGGCTCGGATACAGGTAGTGAGGGTACCCATAAACAGAGTATCTGTAACTCGACAGTGGGAAACCTGGCACTGGGAACTGAGGCACCGGGTATTGCGACGCCTGGTAATGTGGCGTCGGGTATTGTGGCGGTGGATACTGCGGAGCCGGGTACCACAGCACCGGGTACTGTGGCATCAGACACCCTGGTGCCAGGGGCTCTGATGGAGCAGAAGGTCCTGGCGAAGGCCGTACTGGCAGACCAGACAGTGGTATAGTCGGTCTGGAGGGTCTCGGGCCTGGTGTAGGGAGACCGCCGGACTCGTCCGATGGTCCTGACAGAGGGGCAGATCCTCTGTTGGGCAGAGTAATGTCGGAAGACGTCGTTGGGTCGACCGGCATCGGGTCTGGTGTCTGAGGGTCCGGCGTCGGAAGGGGGGACCCCGATGGCAACATCCCTAGGTTCTCGGTCTCAGCCAGGGAAGAAGGGTTAAAATCCCAGGGTGGGACCCAAGGGGATGCGAGGACCTTAGAGGGCAATGGGTGGAACCATTGTGGAGAGCCTGGTTCGTCAGACGTGACAACTGGGTCTGATGCAGGCAAGTCTGCTGGGTGATCATCGGAGGGGCCGGCGGCTGCCTTATCAGCAGCGTCTGGGCGGACGTCAGATGAAACAGTGTCTGACTTATCGGACTACCTATCCATGGAAGGTTGTGAAGGAGGGGCAGCCTTGCCGGAAGGGTGGTGGGCTGGGCGATCACCAGGGGAGGTGAGTGGCTTATCAGTCTGTCCGTGCAGGCATTGGTGGTACTGGTGTCCAACTTACTGGACCCACTCAGACCGGAAGGCTGCGTTGAAAGAGCGTCCTTGGCGAGAGCAGAAGCCTCCTTTAAGCCGGAGGTTCCCGAGCACGAGCCTGATGGGAGGGAGACACCTTCTTGGTAGCCACCAAGATGGCCATAGAGGAGTGATCCCCTGGAGGGGAAGATACCTGTAGGGTCACGACTCCAGACGAAGTCGCGGCTGCTGTGAATGAGGAATCCCGGTCCTGGTGTTTCTCCTTCTTGCGCCTCTTTTTATGGCCTTCTGGGGAGGTTGACGCCTGCCTAAGCTTCTTCAGCTCCTTCTCCATGGATGCCATTTTCCTTTTTAGGAGATGGGCCTCCAGGGACTGCTGCCTTCACTTGCGGGTAGCTGAGTTAAACTTTTAGCAGTGCTGGCACTCCTCCACACGGTGGTCCGGGCCTAGGCAGAAGAGGCACAAGGAGGGTCAGACCTTGTGTGGAAGCTGTGAAACACACGAGTCACACTTGTTTTTATGCGATTCAGAGGGAGTCAGGGACAACATACACAGCAGATGGTCTGAAGAAATTTAGAAGAAAATCAAGAAAATAAGCCGGAAAGTCAAAAACTTTAAACCGACGAAGGTACTGACGAGTGCTATTCAACCACAAGGAACTTTCTCAAGCTGACGGCGGGAAAGAACTGGAAGGTGGGCGTGGGGGGCTGCCCCTTTATACGGACGTCATCTGACGCCGGTAATCTGACGTGAGGGCGGTCCACCACCAGAGACTGCTAGAGATTTTTCTGTGGGGTCCTGACACCTGGCGGCTTAGTCCTATTTGTGAATATCTACTGCAAGAGCCCTCTCGAAGTAAGATCTGGCATTTCAGAAATCTTGTCTGTAGGGTTTTACCTCTTCAAAGCAAGATGATTTTGGGGCCTGCCAAAGTCCACTTTCACTGCTGAATTTTGCAGACAACATTGGCACCTGTCCTGTTGACCTTTTTCTTTCTGCAAAGCATAACTTGAGGATGCAGATATTAGGAATGGAAGGACCACAAAAGGCTCTGAGGTTCAGAAAGGTTCTGAGAAAGCTCAGAAAAGTTCTGATAGCTATCTGAGCCTGATCAGAACTCTCAGAACCTTTCAGCTTAAAGGTCAAAAACTGTTTCCTTAATTTTCCACCCATAAGGCATTGTCGGTGATAGGGAACTAATCTAAAAAATATCTTGGAGTGGTACTACAATAAACACAGTTAGTGTCATATAGTTACTATGTAACCCTTGTGTATAACCAGTTAACACACATCTGGCTCACTGGATCCTTTCTCTACCTCCAGCCTTCTTTCTGTGGCACCACAAGCCTTTTTATAAAGGCCTGCTTGGGGGAGTATAGTAAGCTTCAGAAATAATGTTTTAAGGTCCCATACAGACCTGCAAATCACTGAAACAACTGACATGGGAGACAGGGAGGCAGGTAGGGCAGGGACGCTCTAGCTTTGCATTGCTGGTTCCCGCACTCATCTGTTGTATAGGAGAAAAGGCAGTCTGTGCAAAGCAGCACCATCTAGTAGTAAAATATGTAAATAACAGTCAAGAGCAGTGCTGAGCAATGCTAACAGCTAGATTCCCTCCAGTGGTGGTCCATAAGATAGCAAATATGTGAAAGTAAAAGGAATACTCTAATCTCCCAGATAATGGGGGAATTTTCCTTTAGCTGAATGGTTAGAGTTGTTGCCCTTCAGATTCAGGGTCCCTGGTTTGATTCCCAGCAATGATTGCAGATTTGTTTGCTTAAATAGTGAGGACAAACAGAAGAGAAGAAACACAGAAACATAGAATTTGACGGCAGATAAGGACAGCTTGGCCCACCTAGTCTGCCCATTTCCCCACCTAATGGATAAGCTGCAGATTCTAGTTAATCAACAGCTTACTTCCTCCTGCCCCCCACTAGAATTGCCTTATGCCTGTCCTGTGCAATCCTGAATTCTTCCACTGTTTCCGACTCTTCAACCTCCTCAGGAAGGCTGTTCCATGCATCCACAACCCTCTCTGTGAAAAAATACTTTCTAACATTATCTCTGAGCCGTCCCCCCTCCATCTACAAATTGTGTCTCCTTGTTCTTGCACATCTCTTCTTCTAAAAGATGCTACCCTCTTGTACTTTGTTAATTCCCTTGAGATACTTCGAAGTTTCTATCATGTCCCCCCTCTCCTCCTTTCCTCAAGGGCATGCATATTAAGCTGCTTTAGTCTCTACTCATATGTCTTCTGGTGCAGACCCTGCACCATTTTGGTTGCCCTCCTCTGAACAGCCTCCACTCTGTCTATGTCTTTGCGGAGATGGAGTCTCCAGAATTGCATGCAGTACTCCAGATGGGGTCTCACCAACTGTCTGTACAGAGGGATAACAACTTCCTGTTTTCTACTGTTGATGCCTCTACCTATGCATCTCAGTATCCCCCCAGCCCTCCTTACTGCTTTCTCACATTTCTTGCCCACCTTTAGGTCATCTGATATAATTACTCCTAGGTCTCTTTTGATTTTTGTTGTTGTAATTAACCCCCCCCATTGTGTACTCTTCCCCTGGGTTTTTGTTTCCCAGATGCATTACCTTGCACTTCTTTGCACTGAATCTGAGCTGCCACATATTTGACCATTCCTCTAACCTTGCCAAGTCCCTTTTCATCCTTTCCACCCCACACTGTGTATCAATCCTGCTGCAGATCTTCGTGTCATCTGCAAAGAGACATACCTTTCCTTCCAGGTGCTCTCCAATGTCACCTATAAAGACATTTAAAGAGGACCGGTCCCAATACCTAACTATGCGGTACCCCGCTAGTTACCCTCCTTTCTTCACTGTGGACTCCGTTTACTATTACCCTTTGTGTCCTGTTGTCCAGCGAGTTTTTTTATCCAGGCTACCACCTTGGGACCCAGTCCAAGGCTGGCTAACTTGTATATTAATCTTTCGTGTAAGACTGTGTCAAATGCCTTGCTAAAATCTAGGTAGGCCATATCCACAGCCCCTCCCTGGTCTACTACTTTGGTCACCCAGTCAAAGAAATCTATTAGGTTCATCTGACATGACCTTCCTGCTGTGAAACCATGCTGCCTTGGGTCCTGTGCCCCAGTGGCCTCCAGGTACTCAACAATTCTTTCCTACAGAAGTGATTCAATCATTTTCCCTACCACTGAGGTCAAACTAACTGGTCTATAGTTTCCTGCCTCTGCCCTGCTCCCACTTTTGTGAAGTGGAATCACCTTTGCCCTCCTCCAGTCCCCAGATACCACCCCATCCTCCCATGATTTGTTAAAGAGAATAGTCAGTGGTGTTACTAGTTCTACCCTTAGTTATTTTAGAATTCTTGGGTGAATCCCATCAAGCCCCATTGCTTTGTCCACTCTCAGTTTCAAGAGTTCTTTCAAAACCCCTTTTTTCTGTGAATGGACTGGTATCAACCCCCCTATTCAGAGTTTCTCTCTTGTTTAGTTTATGTACTTCCCCCTCCTCTTCCGTTGTGAATACTGAGCAGAAATATTCGTTCAGTATCCCTGCTTTTTCACTGTCACCCTCTGCCCACATACCCTCCCCTTTATTAAGTCTCTGTATCCCTCCCTTGGTCTTTCTTCGCTCTCTAATGTACCTGTAAAAGATTTTATCCCCCTTCTTAACAGAGTTGGCAATCTTTTCCTCAGTTTGTACCTTTTTTATTCTGACTGCCTTCCCTGCCTCCTCCTGCTTTAACTAATAAAGTTCTCTCTCCTGCTCCTTCTGTGTTTCCTTGTATTTCCTGAATGCTATCATTTTCTCCTTAACCTTCCCTTCCACCTCTTTTGAGAACCATAGTGTTTTTTTCCTTCATTTGGTTTTTTGATTTGCTTCACACAAAGTCTTGCTGCCTCTGCGATGGCTGTTTTGATTATTCTCCATTGTTCCTCCACCCTTCCTTCTTGCCCGTTTGCTAGTGTTTTTCTGAGGCACTCTCTCATTTTCCCAAAGTCAGCCCTCCTAAAGTCCAATACTCTTGTTTTTGTATGCCTTGACTATGGCTGTGTTTATTGTGAACCACACTGTTTGGTGGTCACTTGTTCCCAGATGGCTACCCATTTCTAAATCTGAGATCCTTTCTCCTTCCCCATTTGAGAGTACCAGGTCTAAGACTGCTACCTCCCGAGTGGGTTCCAACATTAGGTGTCTGAGGCATGCCCCCTGTAGGGCATCAAGAATAATCTTGCTCTTGGATGTGCCTGCAGCAAAGGCACTCCAGTTAACATCTGGCATATTCAGGTCCCCCATCAACGATATCTCCCCTTTTTCTGCCATGGAAAAAAGAGGTGTCCCCAGATACTTGATGCACTCACCGTAGCTGGGGCTTCTCCTCCTGCTTTACAAGGCTTGTTCCACCTGCTTCCTCACCAGATCCAGGCCAGCACTTTCTGATGGACCTACTTTTTAACTAAGTCCCCTTCCCTATTATAAGTAAATGGCAGTGGTGCACGAGCTATGGGGGCTTATATCTCAGTTATACAGGTTGAGCTGTGGTTGGCCCCACTGTGATTTCAACACTAGGGCCGGGGCTCCATGTCAGATCCAGATCCACGTCCATACCTGGATTAGGGACAAACAGGGTGCTCTTGGCTCTCTAAAACACAAAACAGGAGGCTAGGTTTCTAGGCCATGGTCCATCAGTTTTAGCTGGCCCACAGGTCAGGGGTCACTGCCCCACCCAGCCTAGTTGGTTGTCCCCCAGTTCAAAAGACATGAAGGGAATGCAGAAGTTTATGGTTGCCTTTTATGCCCCATACTGGTGGTGAAGTCAATGCCCAATTTCCTATTTGTGGATCATCTGAATATTGCCAAGCCAGTGAATGCTAATTCAGATCTCGGTTTTTCTTCGATAAAAAAAAAAAAATAATAATAATAATTCTTTGGATTGATCGAAACTTTTCCTTTGATATTCAGTACATACCCAAAAATGTCATCCATGCCTTAACTGGCTGGTGCAAGGAAAGAGAATGGAGAAAACAAACAAAAAAGTAAAATGCTACTGTTGCTGTTCCAGAATATCTTTGTATAATGTCATATGGTCCTACTGTTGTATGTAGCTCTAAATTTTCTTTATAAACACTCTTCTGTAATGAACTCCAGGTCTCACATGAAAAAGAGACCCTCATTCTGTAATCAAAATCCAGTAAATTAATCAATCAAGTCAATCAATCAATCAATAATGCATACTCCCAAGCCTTTTGCTATGGCGATTGCTCCTTTTCCACGCAAGTAGTTCCAGCTGATATTGAGTTCTTTCATGCCAGTGTTTTCTGCTATGGCATTTCCGATGACCTCCCCTTCATTAAAAATAAATAAGATCAAAATTAAGGAGAATGTGTATAAAAAGCCACATGAATAATCATATATAATAGCACTATATGTGCAGTTTAACATAGCACATAAAGCATCAGCACTATACTAGCGTGTGTGTGCGCGTGCGTTTGTGTGTGTCTGATGTAAACGGGTGAGTAGAACTTACATGGAAATATCCATGTTACATTTTTTATTTATTTAGAATTTATGTGACCGGGAGAGGCACACTGAGCTGAGGTTCATTTCCAGGTGCAGCCTGGGGAAGGGGGATAAGGGGAGAAAAGGTACAGAGTTTACTAAAGCAGCACAGTTACCTTATAAGGTACAGGATTGGAGTAAGTACAGATAAGGGCCTAGGGTGGATAACCAAGCAGATTTACAAGTTAAATAAAGAAAGCAGATGAGTGGGAATAAGAGAACAAGCATTTGTCAATGCCGAATGTTTGCTTGCTGGCATTGGCAGTGGTAGTGTAGAAGTTACAGAGCTGCCTAATAGGAAAAGCAGTGAAGTATTGAACTGAAGCCAACCCCACCACCACCCTGCAGAGAGTGACAGGCATTGGGGTGTGCCTTTGGGTTGTCAGGCATAACGGCCACGCCATTTCACCACACCCTACCCTGCAGACACTGACAAGTGTCACGGTGTGCCTTGGGGTCTTTGGCCCTGTCGCACCCCATTCCATTAGGAAATACGGTGAGATGGGTGCAATATAGGAGAATGGGGTGAACATTGGGGCCACAGAGTCCAAGGCGTACCTCGATGCCTCTCACTGGCTGCAGGGTGTGGAATGGTATAAGCATTACAGGCAAGAATCCCAAGTCACACCCCTGATGCCTGTCATTCTCTACAGGGTTGGGCGTTATGGTTGGAAACCCTAATACTTCAGGCATTCGTTGGTATTTTCACTCCAAATCTTCAACATGTTTTTTTTGTGACCCCACCTCATGAACAGGGGGAATATCAATTTGTTAGCTGAAAGCTGCTTATGCACAGCGACTACGGCATTTAGCACCACAGGTGCAAAAACATTCCGAACAGGATGTAAAAAATGACAGCTGTACTGTTCATGGGGAGGTGTAAAAAATGGCAATGTTGCAAATCTGCAGTAAAAATATTAAAAAATGGTGAAGTGACGAGTGTACATAGAAACTGTGCAACGCACACCCGTAATATAATTAGATTGGGGATTTTTACAGCAGATTGTCCATTCGGGCATTTTGGTGCCTCCGATCATGAACAGTGTCACTGTGATTTTCTTTATCTGTCCCAAAAATGATTTCCCACAGCGACCACGCATCTCCTCGCTGAAAGTGTGACTACCGACCTGCCATGTTGTGAAAAATGACAGCTGTACTGTTCATAAGGAAGTGTGGAAAATGCCACTGGTGAAAATCTGGACTGAAAATATTACAAAGTCATGAACTTAAGGTGCGTGGAAACTGCACAATGCTCACTTCGTAACACAGTCATTTATGGACTTTGTCGCAAATTTTCAACATAGCCATTTAAGACCTCTGCTGATGAACAGTGTAACTGTGATTTTCTTAATCTGTCCCAAACATTGCTTTGGCGCTTTCAACAACTACATTGTGCGCTACATGTCGCGAAACACATTTTGGGCGACATATGAAAATAGAGCTGTACTGTTCATAAGGAAGTGTAATAAAATGGCAATGTTGAACATCTGGATGAAAATATTAAATTAGAAACTTATGAGCATGCATAGAACTTTAGCATGCCTTTCAGTAAAACAGTCATTTTTGGAATTTTTCACCAAATTTTCAACATAGCCATTTTAAGACCTCTGCTCATGAACAGTGTCTCTGTGATTTTCTTAATGTGTCCCATACATTGATTTTGCATCGACTGTGCCATTGTCTGCTACATAGAGGGAAACACATTTTGGCCAAGATGTGAAAATGACAGCTGTACTGCTCATAAGGAGGTGTGGTAAATGGCAATGTTGAAAATCTGGTAGAAAATATTGAGAATCACGAACTTTCACGATGTCTTGTTAGGAACTGCATAGCATACCTCATAAAACAGTCATTTTAGGAATTTTTCACCAAATTTTCAACATAGCCATTTAAGACTTCTCATGAACAGTGTCAGTGTGATTTTCTTAATGTGTCCTGTACATTGATTTGCACACCGACTGCGCCATTGTGTGCTACATGGGCAGGCAGAAACACATTTTAGGTGAGATATGAAAAATGACAGCTGTACTGTTCATAAGAAGGTGTGGTAAAATGGCAATGTTGAAAATCTGGAATGAAAATATTGAAAATTCATGAACTTACGAGAGTGTGTAGGAACTGTGCAATGCACGCTCATAAAACAGTCATTTTTAGGAATTTTTCCACCAAATTTTCAAAACAGTCTTTTTGAGAGCCCACCTTATGAACACTGGCAGTGTCGTTTCGTTAATCATTCCGGAAAGGTGATTTCACGCAGTGGGGTGGGCACCCAGCATGGCATTTGGAAGGCTTGGGGGGGTAGCACAGCCGATGGGGATTGGGCACCCGTCGGCTATAGAGTGTGTGCGTGGGGCAGCACTCAGTATGCGTGTGTGTGTGTGTGGGGGCTGCGCAGGCGAGGCGTATCTTATCGCTGCTCACTGAAGCGTAGCTCCCCTTTCAACTAATGCCACTGCATTTTGGAGCTTGTCATAGACAGCTCCAGCATGCATTGGCGGACAGGGGCTGTGCCTGCCAACACACTGACTGAATCGGAAGAGGGGGTGACACACCTCCGAAATCTCGGATGATGGCACTATGTTTCTTGCACATGCGTGCAAGCAAACATTAAAATAGAACAGAGACAAGTCAGAATAGGAGAGAGTATGGGAGAGCAATGGAGCGGCAGATCTTTCACACAGTAAAAAAGTTGAAAGCATAAGAGGGAGTGAGAGGGACAGAATGAGCAGAGAGAAGTGCTAAGGTGGCTGGGGGGACAGCAGTGATCAATCTGATGAGAGAGTAATGGAAAAAAAGGGGTTACATGGAGAGGAAGTGTAAGTGCAGCGTGGCAAGACTGATTGGACGAGCGTTCACTTCAAACATAACAGGGAGGGCAATGATCCAAGGGAACTGGGGAGGAAGTTTCAGAGAGAGGGAAGATGGTAAGAAAAGCCGATTGTCCAGAGCAAGATGAGGGACAGGGAAGGGAAAATGTGCAGGTGTCTCTGGAGCGAAGGGGGTAGAAGGACAGGGAGGAAAGAGAGAGGAGAGAGGAGCAAGATAAGGTAGTAGGGGAGAGATCTGAGCCAGAATTTAGAGATGAGAAGGGTGTCATGGTGCTGATGGCACAGATGTAAAGGGAGAGGGAGGAATGTAGGGAGCAGCAGTGAGTTGGGGGGGGCATTAATTGCAAAGTGGCAGAAGGCATTGTAAAGTGTGTCTAGACTGGCAAGTGAACTGGCAGGGTCAGTTCCACAGACTACGTCAGCACAGTTGAATAGTGGGAGGATCATTTTAGTGAGGAGTTCCTGCCAGATGGACAGGGGTCTTTTTTCTGTACCAAGCCTCCAGTTTGGGACGAAGCTTAGAGATCATATGGTCAATACATGCTGAACAATCGAGCCAGCTGTCAAGTCAGACGCCAGGTTATTTAAAAGTATGGACCTCATCAAGAATGTTACCATAGATGGTGGAGAAGGAGAGGGGGGCAGAGAGTTTGACTAATTTATGAGGAGTCCCAAAGATCATTGATACAGTTTTCTTGGCATTGACAGTAAGTTGGTTAACATGAAACCAGTAAAGGGCTGACTAGAAATTGGATTGGAGCTGAAGTTTGACAACAGGGGCAGAGGGACCAGAGGCATAGAGGACGGTGTCATATGCATACATGTGCATGTTACAGAAGGAGCAGGCAAAGGGGAGGTCATTAAGAAATATGGAGAAGAGGACAGGGCCCAGGAATGAAGCCCTGGGGGACTCCTGCTTGGACGGGTGGGGTACGGGAATGGGTGTCACCAGCAAGGACACACTGAGTACCACCGGAGAGGTAGAAGTTGAACCAGCTGTCAGTTGAGGTTTAGAGTCTGATGGAACTGAGCTTGTTAAGAAGTAGGGGATGAGATACAGAATTAAAGGCCTTAGCTAAGTCAATGACAATGGCTGCAGTAATAATAGTGACCCACATCATAGTGTGGGGCAGCCCTCGATTAGGCTTTACTAACTCCAGCTATTGATATACACTATGCACTCTCCTGCAGCTTGCCACCATTGATCACCACTCTAGTGAAACTGCGGATGAAAAATTATTAAAAAAAAAAAAAAAATGTACAAGGAGATCGCGTGAAATGTTGTTTGCTCAGGGAATGGGGTGAGCATCAGGGTTGACAACCCCAAGGAAGACCACATTACTGATTCGCCAAGACTCTGGAGACCCAAAACCCTAATGTTTTTCAGCAGCTGGAAACAAGCTTCAGCTTAGTGTGCCTTTCCTGGTTAAACAATTTCCCCTGTCTCCTCTCCCTTCCCGCTGCTTGGGGGATGAGGAGTTAGGGTTAGAAACCCTAACACCACATTTCCCTTCTTTTGTGGCATTCAGTTACCCTAACTGGTGCATTCACAAAGTTTTTTTGCAAATAATTTCCTTTCTTTTTGAGATAGTGCAATCTTTTGCCCACGCTTGCTGCGTATATGCAGCATTGGCTCCACCTAGTGGCCACCTACTAACCAAGCCTAATTTACCTAGCCACACAGTAATCGATGCTTTGCATTGTGTGGGCATGTGTAATTTTGTATTTTCTTGAAACTTGGCTTCCTAGCCAATTGCCCTTTGGGGTAACCCTTGCCTCACTGTTTGCGCACAGAGGTTCTTTGTCTTTTAAATAGTTTTTTATTTTAATGGGTTCACCACAACATATCCAAGACACACTGTCTTAAGGGTAGCTGGTCCATTCCACTGGGGTGTCAAACAGACGAGGCATACTGATGAGTCCTGGTAGGACGAAACACGTGTCTATGTCTTCTGTTAGCACCCTTTGCAAACTGTGTGAGAGGCCTTTCCGCACCATGCAATTCTGCTTAAAGTTGGACCAGCATAACATTCTGTGGTGATCTGCATATGCAGCCCATGATGCTTTGCATTGTGTGGGCATGTGTGATTTTGTAATCTCCATAGAACTACTTCATAGTTTTCCATTTTTATGTTTGCTTGCACGCATGTGCAAGAAACATAGTGCCATCATCCGAGATTTCGGAGGTGTGTCACCCCCTCTTCCAATTCAGTCAGTGTGTTGGCAGGCGCGGCCCCTGTAAGCCAATGCATGCTGGAGCTATCTATGACAAGCTCCAAAATGCAGTGGCATACAGTTGAAAGGGGGAGCTACACTTCAGTGAGCAGCGATAAGATATCGCCTGCTCATGCGCAGCTCCCCCTACACACACACACACACACACACAGAACGCACACATACTGTGTGCTGCCCACACCAGTATAGCCGGCAGAAGTGCCCAATCCCCATCGGCGTGCTGCCTTCCCCCAAAGTTTCTCATACATGCCACGCCAGCCTCACCCCAGCGTGGCAACTTCATAGAATAGCCGACGGGGTGCCCAATCCCGCCGCCCCTCCACTGTCCTCACCCCCAGGTAGTGGGTGCCACGCTGGGAGCCCACCCCAGCGTGGCAACTGATCATATGGCCAACTGGGTGCCCAATCCCCGTCGGCTCCACGGCCCCCAGCCATCCTTATTACTGCCGCTGAGAGCCCACCCAGGTGGCAAATGTCCCACGTCGTCTTTTTTTTTTTTACCTGCAAAATAAAGCGGTCCCCTGAGCGCTTCTCCCAGCCCCCTCCCGCAACCCGCACCCACCACTCGCACCCTGCCTCCCACCCATACTTACCTCCGGACTCGGCGCGGCAGTCTACGGTGGACCAGAAACACCTCTGCACTCTTCAAAGCCGGTAAGCTGTATAATGGGCTAGATAGGGTTTTCAACTTTGTCGCATATCTCAGGCATTTTGGAATTTTGCAAATTTTCAACATGGGCTTTTGGGACCTTCTCATGAGTGATGTCACTGTCCTTGAGTTATTCAGGCCCAAAGGTGATTTCGCAGTTACTCGCGCTGAATCACCTTTCGGCCCAATAACGCCATGACAGTGACATCACTCATTTAGAAGGTCCTAAAACCCATGTTGAAAATTTGGTGCAAAAATTCAAAAAATGACTGTTTTATTTAGCCGCAATGCTATGCAGTTCTTACGCACGCCAGAAAGTTTGCAAATTTTCAATATTTTCACCCAGATTTCAACATTGCCATTTTACCACACCTTCTTATGAGTAGTACAGCTGTCATTTTTCACATCTCACCCAAAACGTGTTTCCGCCCATGTAGCGCACAATGGCGCAGTCAGTGTGCGAGATCAATGTATGGGACAAATTAAGAAAATCACAGTGACACTTAATGAGCTGAGGTCTTAAAATGGCTATGTTGAAAATTTGGTGAAAAAATTCCAAAAAAATGACTTTTACGAGCGTGCATTGTACAGTTCCTATACACGCTCGTAAGTTCGCGAATTTTTAATATTTTCACTCCAGATTTTCAACATTGCCATTTTACCACACCTTCTTATGAGTAGTATAGCTGTCATTTTTCACATCTCACCCAAAACGTGTTTCCGCCCATGTAGCCACAATGGCGCAGTCAGTGTGCAAAATCAATGTGCAGGATAAATTAAGAAAATCACAGTGACACTGTTCATGAGCAGAGGTCTTAAAATGGCTATGTTGAAAATTGGTGAAAAATTCTAAAATGACTGTTTCTGAGGCAGCATTGCGCAGTTCCCACGCACGCTCATAAGTTCGGAAATTTTCAATATTTTCACTCCAGATTTTCAACATTGCCATTTTACCACACCTCCTTATGAGCAGTACAGCTGTCATTTTTCACATCTTGCCCAAAATGTGTTTCCGCCCATGTAGCGCACAATGGCGCAGTCGATCTGCAAAATCAATGTATGGGACACACTAAGAAAATCACAGTGACACTGTTCATGAGCAGAGGTCTTAAAATGGCTATGTTGAAAATTTTGAAAAAAAATTCTAAAATGACTGTTTCACAGCGTCGTTCGCAGTTCTATGCATGCTAGTAAGTTTAACAATTTAATATTTTCCTCCAGATTTCAACATTGCCATTTTATTACACTTCCTTATGAACAGTACAGCTGTCATTTTTCATATGACGCCCAAAATGTGTTTTCGCACATGTAGCGCACCATGGTGCTGTTGGTGTGCGAAAGCAATGTTTAGGACAGATTAAGAAAATCACAGTTACACTGTTCATGAGCAGAGGTCTTAAAATGGCTATGTTGAAAATCTGGCGACAAAAGTCCATAAAATGACTGTGTTTATTTATTTATTTATTTTATTTATCAAGTCTAGGATTACAAATACCTTTGAGCCATGGCTCTTTCACAAAGGTTCCATGTCAGAGAAGAAAAAATTACTCACCTTAGTAATGTTGTTTTTTCTAATGGAGTCTTGCTATATTATGACATATGCAGTGAGTCCCAACCTTTGAACTGCTCCGGAGGTGAAAGAGTTAACTTTCCATGCCAGGCATGGAACGCTGAGCTCGAGCTTGGTTGAAAACTCTGTCTGTTGTTCTTCAAACTCAAACTGTCAGATCTTTACGAGCTAAACTCACTAAGGTCCTGTGTGGAAGCTGTAAACCTACACTAGCCAACTGGCTACTAAATATAAGAACACATTTTTTGGTCCCAAAAACAAAGACTCAAGTCAGGAGACCCAAAAAATGAAAAACACAACTCTCAGTCACCCCAAGAAAAAGGAGGGGTGAAAATAACCAGGTGGGCATTTACTAAGTGCCAACACTGCACTGCCCACCCACATCCCAAAAACAGAAGTTCTGAGAGGGGCAGGCGGGGGGGAGGTCATAATATAGCAAGACTCCATTAGAAGAAACAACATTACTAAGGTGAGTAATTTTTTCTTCAAACAACATGAAGTCTTGCTATATTATGACATATGCAGACTACACAGCAGTACCTCCATGGAGGAGGGACAGAACCTACTTAGGAAATAGGCTGTGAAGCTAGCTGTGCTAAACCGAGCATCACTCCTAGCCTGGATGTCCAGAGAGTAATGCTTGCAAAAGTGTGAACTGTTTTCCAGGTAGCTGCTTGACAAATCTCTAGAATGGGGATGTCCCTGGCAGCGGCCAGGAAACAGCTGTACCTCTAGTAGAGTGAGCCCTCAGGCCTGAGGAGGAACCACACCCAGCTTTTCATAACAGAACTGGATACAAGAGACAATCCACCTGGCAATGGATCTTTTAGTGGCAGGTTTCCCTTTACCAACCTCACCATAAGTGAGGAACAGTTGGAGGGGTCAAACCTGTGACCCTTGTTAGCTCAATGTAGTAACTAAGGGCTCTTTTCATCTAAGCTGTGTAACCTCCTCTACTTCAGAGGAGGAATGGTCAGTGAAGTACACTGGAAGAGAAATAGATTGATTAAGGTGAAAATCTGAAACCACCTTAGGCAAAACTTCCTGTTAGTCCTAAGGACCACTTTATCTCTGTGAAAGGAGATAAAATCAGGCTCCACTGACAAAGCTTGTAATTCACTTGATCGCCTGGCAGAAGTGATGGCTACCAGAAACACAGTCTTCCAAGTCAAATACTTAAGCTCTGCTGAAGACAAGGGCTCAAAGGGAGGTTGCATAAGCTGAGCAATGCAAACATTAAGATCCCAGGCAGGGGGCAGGGTCCCTGAATGGAGGTCTGGTGTGAAGCAATCTCTTAAAAAACTTGGAGAATACAGGATGAGCTGAAAGAGAAGAGGGTTTACCTGCTGAAATAAAAGCAGACACAGCTGCCAAATGCACCTTTAGGGTAGCTGGTCTCAGCCCCAAAGCGTTTAAATGGACCATATAATCCAGGACTGTGGGTAAATCAGCAGATTCTGGGGAAATATGCTTCTCAGAGCACCATATAGAAAACCTTTTCCATTTGGAATTGTAAGTAGCCCTGGTGGAAGGCTTCCTAGAAGCCTTTAATATATCCATTACGCCTTGGGAGAGGTGTAGATCAGCAGACTCTAACTCTTCAAGAACCAGGCCTTGAGATTGAGAGATTTGAGGTTCGGGTACCAGACCCTTCCCTGAGCACAGGTTAACAGGTTGTGATTCCTGGGAAGACACAGGGGGAAGATGGACTGCTAAGGACAGTAGGAGTGGATACCAGGGTTGTCTGGCCCAATCTGGAGCAATCAGAATCACTTTGCAGGACTGAGATCTGATTTTGACTAATACTTTGAACAGGAGAGGGAAGGGGGAAAAGCATAGAGAAACTTCCCTTCTCAATTGAGAACTAAGGCATCCAGAGGGACTGAGCCCAAGACTGGGGGCCTGCAGCAAAAAAGGGGAAGTTGGTGATTGTCTGGGGCTGCAAAAAGATCTATCTGTGGGGTGCCCCATCTGGCAAATATTACCCCCAGGACCAGGGATCCAGTGACCATTCGTGATGGCCCTGTGAAATCCTGCTGAGAGCATCTGCCAGGACATTGTCCTTGCCTGGGAGGTGAACTACGTAAGGAGGTGTTCAGGGGAGTAAGCCAGAGACCACAACTTCATTGCTTGAGTGCACAGGCCGTGGACCGACTGCCTCCTTACTTGTTGATGTACCATCATGTAGTAGTGTTGTCTGTTCTGACCTGAACAACTTTGTTCTGAACAGACTTGGAAAAAGCTTGAAGTGCTAGAAAAACTGCTCTGAGCTCCAACAGGTTGATGTGGAGCAGAGATTCCTGAGGGGTCCACAGTCCCTGGGTAGTGAGGTCGCCCATGTGAGCTCCCCACCCCAAGAGGGATGCATCTGTAGTAAGGATTAAAGAGTGAGACTGAGTGACAAAGGGGACCCCTTGTCTCAGATTGCTCTGATCCTGCCACCACTGTAGGGCTTGGATCAGGGTTCAGGTTACTGGGATCAACTTGGTTAGAGGGTCCTTTCTTTGAGACCAAAGGCTCTCAAATGGAACTGAATGTCCCTCATCTGAAATCTTGCTCCTTGCACTACTGCTGTAGAAGCAGCCATGTGTCCCAGGAGCTGTGAATGCTTGCTGGTCGAGAGACCTGCAGGGTGAATGAGGAGGACAGAGAGACCAGGGTCCTTGCCCTGTCCACAGGAAGGAAGGCTCTGGCTTCCTGTGTGTTCAGTTCTGCGCCTATGAAGGTGAGAAGCTGGACAGGCTCTAGAACTGACTTTGGAAGGTTCAGAAGGAAACCTAGAGAGGTAAGGAGTTGCTGAGTTATCTGAAGATGTAACTTGACCTGGTTTGGAGACTGGCCTACTATGAGTCAGTCGTCCAGGTAAGGAAATATGGCAATTTTTTGCCTTCTTAGGTAGGCAATTGCTACTGCCAGGCATTTTGTGAACACCTTTGGAGCACAGGTGAGGCCAAAGGGCATTGCTCTGAACTGGTAATGACCTGAGGGCAGCTCGAACCTGAGGTACCTTCGATGGGAGCTTCTGATAAGAATATGGAAGTAGGCATCCTTGAGGTCCAGGGACGCTAGCCAGTCCCCTGGCCTTAGAGAGGTTAGAATAATTCCCAGAGTCACCATTTTGAATTTTGGTTTTAAAAGGTGCTTGTTTAAGTATCTGAGATCCAGGATGGGCCGCCATTCTCCTGTCTTTTTTGGGGTAAGGAAGTACCTGGAGTACAATCCTTTGCCCTGGTGTAGGGGTGGAACCCTTTCCACGGCTCTGAGAGCCAAGAGGGTAGAGACTTCTGCCTCTAGGGCAAGTGCCTCTGATGGAATTGCAGGCGGAAAGGATCTGGTTCTCATCTTTGGAAATTTTTTGAAGCTGAGAACCAGTCCCTGGCTTACTACTTCCAGGACCCACTTGTCTGAGGTTAGAGACTTCCAGTCCTGGACAAAGTAAGCCAGCCTGCCCCCTACAGGTAGTTTGGAATCGGCCCTGGCCACCCCATCAGGGTGCCTGCTTAGCAGGGGCTTTGGGTTGAGGGGTGGAAGCAGGCCTGTTTGTACCCCGTCTGCCTCTCCCTCTAAAGAACCCCTTCTGGGCGTAAGCTGAAGAAGAGGCCTGGGCTTGGTAAAAAGGCCTCTGAAGAGGCCTGCCCCTGCCCCTGGAAAGCTGCCTTTGAGGAGTGGCCTGCCTGTCCTTAGCCTGTGCACTCCTATAGGTGGTCCTATACTCATCCATTTTCTTCATGTAATTCTCTGTCTGCTCCCCAAACAGAGAATTACCCACAACAGGAAAATCCATGGCTTTAGACTGGGTATCCTATGACGGGCTAGTACATCTGAGCCAAGCCATTCTGCGAAGTGCCACAGATGTAGCCATGACTCTTGATGACACATCATTAGAGTCCACTGCAGCATGGAATTGCACCTTGGATGACTCAATACCATCAGCAACCACCTGCTCCAGCTCCTTGGCAAGCTGGCCAGGGACCTGTTTTGCTAGAGCCATAACAGTATCCCATCTGGATTTCTGGTATCTAGCAACATAAGCCATATAATTTGCTTGTCTGAGTCCCAAGGATGCTGCCATGTACTGTTTCTTTGCCATGGCATCAATCCTCCTGGAGTCCTTTTCAGGAGGTGTGAAGCCAAGGGGATGTTTGCCTTGTCACAGGCTGCAGCCTGCACTATCCCAACATGGCTGCATTGTTGTGTGAGGAACTCCGTATCAGAGCCTGACAATGTACCTCTTTGTCCATTCTCTTATCCACAGGAGGTATAGTGTGAGGAGTTTTAGAATTTTTACTGTCTGTTTCGAAAAGATTTATGCAAAGGAATAGACAGTCTCCTAGACTCTGGATATCCATCATTTCCACATAGTCAGGCTCCTCTTGATCATCAACAGCTTCCTCCATAGGGAGCTGGAGGGTTTCAGCCACTTTTTTATAAAACATAAAATGAGAAGGGGACTCAGAAAGCCTAGGTCTGTCTGGGGAGATGTCCCGTTCAATGGGCACATCCAGACTTTCAAATCCACATTCACTCTCCTCATACTCCTCTTCCCCCTCCTCCGGTTCATAAAATTCCTCTAAATCATACTCTTGAACCGGTGGAACCGGCCGAACCGTACGCTTACCTGATGGTGCCGTTCGGTCGGAACTGGGGAAGCGACTGGACAATTTTAATCGCTTTGGCTATTTCTTCAGCAGTTGGAGAGGAAAGTTTTGGCTCCACACCAGCCGATTTCCTAGTCCTTTTTGCTGGAACTGAACCGGGCTGGCCATCCGGGTCAGCGGACTTTTTGGCCTCCCTTTCCCTGAGCCTACCAACTCTTTTCTCCAGGGTAGCTGCAGGAAAATTTTTGCAAATCTGGCAGTCTGCATTGAGGTGGTCAAACCCCAGACAATAAACACAGGTGGTGTGGGGGTCAGCCTTAGCAAAGGCTTCCCCACAGACACTGCAGTGTTGAAACCCAGTGGGCCCGGTTTTTCTTTTGGGTTTCTCAGACATAGTGCCAGTCCTAACCAAACTTGCCCATTTATGGCAATCCGCCAAGCAAGACTCTCTTATCGGTTCCCAACCGTGTCACGGGTCGTGGAAAAAAACGTAATAAAATCCGTTTTTTTTTAGAACCGATAAGAACCGGTAATCACACTCTAAAGGACAGATTAATATATTTTAAACAACCTGATCGGTTCAAACTGAACCAATAAAACGTTTACAAGTTCCACACAGAATAATAAATGTAAAACCTATCTAGTACTCACAATACCACAGACAGAGCTTGAACCGACCGGTTGCAGTTTAAATACGGTTAAAAAACCGAGAAAATAATACTTTAACCGACAAAATGAACCGAGCAGGAGAAATCTCCAGAGTGACTGTTCAGTGAGGCGGAGTAAAGAATCTGACAGTTTGAGTTTGAAGAACAATAGACAGAGTTTTCAACCGAGCTTGAGCTCAGCGTTCCATGCCTGGCATGGAAAGTTAGCTCTTTCACCTTCGGAGCAGTTCGAAGGTTGGGACTCACTGCATATGTCATAATATTGCAAGACTTCATGTTGTTTGAAATACAAATTATGGGGAACATCAAGACAGGCATTACAACAATGTGGACATTGCAAAGAGAGTACAGATTAATACAGTTCAAGGGTAGCATTGTAACAAGGCAGCCAGCGGCATTTGTCAGAGAAAATAGACAACAGATAAGAAGTGCCAGAGTCATAGGGAGAGGGAAGAGGGGGGGGGAGAAGGAATGTAGGAAGGGTGACAAGAGGGTGAAAAGTGCAGCATTGGGTATACCAAGATGTGAGGGTAGAATCCAGTGAGGAGGGGAGGAGGGGGACAACTAGAGCAGAAAGGGAAGTGGAGAAACAAGGTTAAGTTGGGCAGTCACAGGAGCTGTTGGTAGTGAGATAGTCCTGGAGCCTAGTTTTAAACATACCAATAGTTGGGGCAGAGGAGATGGTTGAGCTGAGGCCATTGAACCAGAGTGGTGCTCGATAAGCAAAACAGCGTTGTCCCTGTGAAGTGTGACAGTGGGGGACTTTCAGTAGCAGTAGCGTCGATCTCCTAAGGTACCATTTGTTAATTCGGTGTTGTAACAGAGTTGAGACCCCAGAAGGTGCAAGGCCAAGGTAGATTTTTTTTTGACCATGGAGCAGGTGAGAAACTTTATGCGGTTTGATAGCTGAAGCCAGCCGGTCTGAGTGTACAGGTCACATGTGTGGGTGAGACGGTGAGCACCAGTGATGAGCTGACATGCTTTATTTAAGGCAGTTGAGAGGCGTCTAAGGTTGTGGTTGTGGCCCGAGCCATAAATGATGAGACCATAGTCTATTACAGAGATCACAGAGCTCAGGACTGCAACCTTCAAAGCTTCTGGCGTGATGTGTGATCTGTGTTTGTAGAGGAGACCAAGCCGTGTATTAGCAGCTCTAGCTACATTATCTACATGAAGTCCATAGGAGAGATTAGGGTCAAGCTGAATCCCTAAGTATTTGAAGGACACCACCTGATCTAGAGTGTTGCCCTGGGTGGTGGAGATAGCCAAGTGGTGTAGCTTGTGTGGGTTATGAGAGCTGCAGAAGAGCATAGATTTGGTTTTCTTGTCATTGAGGACCAGTTTATGATTAAGAAACCATGTCTCTACAGAACTGAAACCAAGTTGAAGGTTGTGTTGAAGAGTTGCAGGATCTTTGTGAGTGGAGAATACAACAGCATCATCGGCATATAGTATGATCTGCTCCAGAGCAGTGGTGAGGGAGGAGTTTAAGAAAAGGCTAAGAAGGAGGGGTCCCAGTATGGATCCCTGTGGGACACCTTGAGCGTAATAGGTAGGGTGTTAGAAAGAGCGTCCGCACTTTTACTCTCTGTGACCGGTTTCTAAGTAGCTTATAAAACCAGAGAGAAGAGTCAGGTGATAGCCCGGCATTCAGTAGTTGGTGTATTAGTAGTCCATAGTGTACTGTATCAGGCCTTGAGAGTTAACGAAACGGCCCCTGTGAGAAGGCCGCTGTCAAGGGATTTGGCAAAGCTCCAGTGAACTCAAGAAGGGCTGTGGTGGTGCTGTGACCTTTCTGGAAGCCGTGTTGTTGTGGACAAGGTATATTGTATTTATCCAAGTGGTCGGTAAGTTGATCAGCCACAATGCGCTCAAGTGCCTTAGAGAGTGGGGGCAGTATGGAGATAGGGCGATAATTTTAGTGAATCATCTTGTCCCCACTTTTATGGACAGGTGTCACGGTAGCTGTTTTCCATAGGTCCGGGAATTTTCCACAGCTGAGAGAGAGAGAGGTTTAGGATTTTTGTTAATGGATGAATTACCTCATCAAGGGTGGGCAACGGAAGCTTAAGTTCCAGGGTGTCGCTACTAGATCTATATTTAGAGATAGCTGCAGTAATATAGCGGCGAGCTTCATTCAGCCTTACCTTCCTGAAGTAGAAGAGGGGATGGTTAGACTGAGGGGCTGAGGTATTTGGGGAGTACGCCCTGTTTTCGAAAAAGTCATAGGGTAGAACAGCACTAAGGTCTGAAAAAGCCGTGTTAAAGATGTTTGCAATCACCTTGGGGTCAAGGGTTGAGGATCCATCAACCATTAACATTAACTGAAAATACTGTGTTACGAGTGAGCATTGCGCAGTTTCAACGCACCCTTGTAAGTTCATGACTTTGTAATATTTTCAGTCCAGATTTTCACCAGTGGCATTTTTCCACACTTCCTTATGAACAGTACAGCTGTCATTTTTCACAACATGGCTGAAGTGCGTTTTCACACTTTCAGCGCAGAGATGCGTGGTCGCTGTGGGAAATCATTGTTCGGCACAGATAAAGAAAATCACAGTGACACTGTTCATGATCGGAGGCACCAAAATGCCTGAGTTGACAATCTGCTGTAAAATCCCAACCCTAATTATATTACGGTGTGCGTTGCACAGTTTCTGTCTTCATTGACTTCACCATTTTTTTTTAATATTTTTACTGCAGATTTGCAGCATTGCCATTTTTCACACCTCCCATGAACAGTACAGCTGTCATTTTTACATCCTGTTCGAATGTTTTGCACCTGTGGTGCTAAATGCGAGTCGCTGTGCATAAGCAGCTTCGCCAACAAACTGATATTCCCCCTGTTCATGAGGTGGAGTCACAAAAAAAACATGTTGAAAATTTGGAGTGAAAATACCAACGAATGCCTGAGGTATTAGGGTTTCCAACCACAACGCCCAACCCTCTAGAGGATGACAGGCATCAGGGGTGTGACTTGGGATTCTTCCCTGTAATGCTCATACCATTCCACACCCTGCAGCCAGTGAGAGGCATCGAGGTATGCCTTGGACTCTTCGGACCCAAATTTCACCCCATTCTTCCTATATCGCACCCATCTCACCATATTTCCTAATGAAATGGGTGCGATAAGGGCCAAAGACCCAAGGAACACCGTGACACTTGTCAGTGTCTGCAGGGTGGGGTGTGGTGAAATGGCGTGGCCGTTATGCCTGACGACCCAAAAGCACACCCCAATGCCTGTCACTCTCTGCAGGGTGCTGGTGGGGTTGGCTTCAGTTCAATACTTCACTGCCATTCCTATTACGCAGCTCTGTAACTTCTACACTACCACTGGCAATGCCAGCAAGCAAACATTCGGCATTGACAAATGCTTGTTACTATCATTTTAAAGAGACACTGATGCCTTAAGAAGAACTTTGAAAAACATAATATTTGGACACAAAGCAACTTGTATTTCTCATTAGGTCTGTATTTTTTTTTTTTATCTTCTTTATGCATTACTGAGGTCATATGCATAAAATAGGAGAGTTATTCCATGAGGGTGCATCTACTCCTATTGCTTCTTCCCAACCTGTGCCTGTGACATCACAGTTACTCCCATAACAGATGATGTCATAACAGAGCATTATGATTTCAAGTTGGGTGCAAGCTAAAGAGGCAGATGAACTCTAGAGATAAATATGTTGTTCTGTGGGAATTTCTTCAGTAATAAATAATAGTGAGTAGAAACCTATAGAAGATATATGAAATACAAGCAGAATTGTGTCCAGCTATTATGTTTTCCAATATTTTCCCAAAGGCAGCAGCTGCTATTTAACATTTTTTATTGAATGAAATCACACAAAAACATTATTGTAAAAAAAATATATATTTATTAGAACTGATGGACTCATTTAATAATCACAATAAGGCACTCAAGGCTGTGCATTGTGTGGGATAACAGCATTTCTCGGGTGGTGGAAGCACTCTGCCTTCAGCTTCATGCTTCAACTCATCCAGGGTGTGCCGTTATATCTCAGCACAACACACCCCCTGTCATACCTTTTACTTACATAAACTATCACATGTGGAACACTGCAGAGAGAAAACCTCCAAAGCAAACTAAATAACAGGTTTATCAAACATAATTTTATGTGCAGAGAGAGTAGTGTTGTTATTCCACTGTACAGGAGTCTTACGTGACCACACATGGATTATGTGTTGCAGTTCTGGTCACTATATTTGGATACAGCTAAAAAGGGAGCGCGAGAGGGTGCAGAGAAAGGCAACCAAGATTATTTGGGGCATGCAGGAACTTACCTACGAACAAAGATTACAATACCTCGAATGGATGAGGCCAGAGGACTGAAGAATGAGGGTACATCTATTACACAGGTTTGATATCACTAGAAATACTGTACTAACCTACTGAACATAATGCATATGGAGCATACGGAGGATATACAAGCAATTATAGGCATAGCAGACAAATTAAAAGTCACTATTTCAGCAAACAGGAAAAAGGTTTTACATGCAGAAAACTGTGGGGCTATGGAACAGTTTAGGAGTAGTGGTAGACAGCGAGTGAGGACAAGAACACTGTTAAAAAAAGAATTGATTAAATAATAGTGGAGGGGGTATGAAACGTTACCTCAGAGAAGAGGGGGCAGTCTAGATTGGTCCCTTGGCTTCTTCTTTCTGCAGACAATACTTTGGAGGAGTCGTCTAGCTGTAATTGGGTCCCTGCACTTTAGGATTTAGAACTTGCCAAACAATTCTCACATCATTGTCCCAGATGTAAAAAATAACCATTGCACAGGCCTCCTGCACCTCCTCACCTGCAGTTTCTGCCAGCATGTTGTGACTCAGATCCATTGATTCCACCTTCTGGTTACTCATGATGGCCTCTGCAAGATGCTGAGCGGCATGGTCGTCAAACTCATTTCCAGACAGGGCGATCTTCACCAGTGCGGTGTTCTCCAGGAGCATGGTGGAAATTGCCTTGGCGCCTTTCTCTCCTAACCTGTTCTCTGATAAGTCGATATCTACCAAATATTGTGGGTGTTAGTAAGATGAACAGACCACCTGTTGTCACCATATGTAAGTTAATCATGAATAAAGTTTTCCTTATTTCTGGTCACAAGTTGATTTAAAGCTATTGCAAAATTTCACCGCTACCTTTTCTGTAATTTGCTTCTTTTCCCCATATAGCTTGTGCTCATCAGTCCATTCCCAACCTCCTCCTGGCCGGCACCACTTCCATCTGGACCTAAATGGAGCTGGTTCCCCCATAACTTACCTCCCATGGCAGGGCAATAGGGGGTAGGGCTGTCACCCCGTCCCAGAGTAACATATCCAGAGGCCCCAGAGGTCCAGATGGTGGTGCAGGTCAGTGGAGGTGCATAGGGTATCATGTAGCCCATGGGTTCCCATTTCCATATTCTTGCCCCATCCTCTGGTCATGGTGGCATAGGCACACGTGTTTGGAGGCACGCATGCACTACAGATCTGTGGCCCTCCTCCCATTTAGTCACTCACTACTTGCACTAACCACCTGGCCTCCACCTGGTGGCAGTCAGAGGCCGAGACGGTTTGCCACAACTCCCTGGAAGAGGAGCACAGTCCCTGGGAAGCTTGATCATCTCCCCCTGGCCAGCCCCCAGTGACCAGAGTCCATTCCCGAACCCGGGTCTGCAGTTTGGCAGCAGGTGAGGTGCCAGTGCCTTAGCCCTCTGCACCACTGGGTCAGCCTGATAATTTGCTACTTTACTTACTAAAAAATAAAACATCGAAGAGTGACTTTCGTAATAAAACAGTGCTTACAGAGTGCAACACGAGCCCTTAATGACACCACTGAAAACACACTGAAGAATGTAAGATTTAGACACAGGTTGGTTTACAGTTTACAAATCTTCTGTTACTCTTTCCCCTTGAGCATGGTTACTGAAGACAGTCTCATAAAGATAAGATCAGTGTCTCGGAAACTTTATCTGCCCCAGCTGATTGTTTACACGTGAAATCATAGCCCCACATGTATGGCACCATAATTATCTCCACAGCAACAGATTATTGTGTCATTCACAGAATTATATGTCAGGTGTAGACAAGCAGCCAGAGTAGATAAGGCAGAGAGCATATGTGGAAGCAAATACATGCCCTTGGTAATAAAGAAGTAAGGGCAACAATTAAAGATAAAAACTATGAAATATATATAGGATAATGGCTAACACATAGGTGATAACCACGGTGTAATCACCTCGAGTTGTTGCTAGGAAACAGTAAACTTCTAGAGCGTGAACCGAGGGTTTACCGCTTCCTAGCAACAACGAGAGTGATTCGTGGTGGTTATCACCTATGTGAAGCCGCTATCTTTATAGTGTATTTAGCCACAGTTTGTCACAGACAATGAGAAAAATGAACCGGGGGACCATCCAGTTGACCCGTTGAGTCAAGGTGGCATGCGTTGACAGGGAACTGTGGGAAGTCACGTTACTTTGGCCCAGACATCCGGATTAGCAAGAGGAGCTTGGCGGTGGAAATAGCAAGGTATGTAAGTGGGTAAAAGAAAAAAAGCTGTGAGCCCGACATCACGATCGCTAGTCTCAGTGACTGTAAACTGCTATGACTGGAATGCAGTTTGAATAATTTGCTGAAACTAGTGATCGCGTTCTTTGTGGAATGCTGCTTATCGAAGACATTCTTTTCTGTAAACCCACTGACTTGACGTCACGTCAGTGGGTTTACAGGTTTGTAATCTTGCCGATTTCAGAGGTTAATCAACGTTCTAAATACATTATAAGTTGAACTGTGTTTAAATGTTTTTTTCAAAGTTGCCTCTGTGGTGTCATGGATTCTTTAAGCATCCCTTGATATCACATAGGAAAAACATTAATTTTAAGACATATTTCAGCTTAAAGGGCACATTTCTTGCTCTTTCTGAAATCCCAGACCCCCGGGCCACAGAATGTACAGTTACGTAAGAACTTACCATAACAATAGATCTTCGCCAGGAGCTCTTGCAGCAGGATATTCCATTTGTAAATATGCTAGCCTGCTCATTACAATATTTATGACGACGGACTTTATGTGATAGTTCCTTCTGCCACCTGAACTCCATCCAGTCTGGCCCGTGGCTGTAACTTAGTTAGTATTTAGTGCTGATTATAGTATCTATGAATTTTATAAAACTGAATTATAGGGCCGATTATTTATTTTGTATATTATAGTGCTATTTTGATTAGATAATTTATTTATTGTATTTTGCATGTCATTTTAATATGTTCGGCACCCAGAGCCTCCAGGATGGGCGTCTTTTTAAATAAAAATTGCCTTGCCGTGACTATGCCTGTATTTAGTGCCTGATGTTTTGTATCACATAGGTATATCTCAGTATTATGGCTATGCTTGTATTTAGCGCCTGATGTTTTGTATCACGTAGGTATATCTCAGTATTATGGCTATGCTTGTATTTAGCGCCTGATGTTTTGTATCACATAGGTATATCTCAGTATTATGGCTATGCCTGTATTTAGAGCCTGATGTTCTGTATCACATATGTATGCCTCTGTAACTCGCATTGTACTGTGCTCTTGTCCTCCCAGGTCACCGCGAAAAAGGGACTGTAATTGTCTCAGTGGACTTACCCAGTTACCAAAATTCAACAAAATAAATAAAGACTATGCTGCCAGGCACTAGGACCCCACGGAAAAAACTTAGCAAGCACTACCAAGCGGGGACTGCCCCTGATGTCGGACCGCCTCCGACGTCTGCCAGTGGTATAAAGTGGTGCGGTCCCCAGCCACACCTCAGTTCTCCCGCTGGAAACCAGACTAAATCGGATGATGGCGAACTGAGGTGAAATGTATAACCCTGCTGAGGGGAAGGAAGGAAGAAAGAAGATCAGGGGGAAAGGAGGGTGGGAAAACAGCACCTGTTGCAAGAGCTCCTCTCAAAGATCTACTGTTACGAGAAGTTCTTATGTAACTGTACTATCTTACTTAGAGTTGGCGTTCTTGCAGCAGGCTACACCAGAAAATCTGAATACCAAGCAGTACTAACTGGACCCAGTCAATAAGGTAGGTGGTAAAGGAAAAAAATAACACAGTCCATTAGGAGAAAAGGCCCTGAAGAACTGCAAAACCAAAACCTACTCTCCAACTGGGAGCAACATCCAGGCTGTAGTGCTTCACAAAGGTATGCACTGAGCCCCAGGTAGCTGCCGTGCAGATGTCTGCTGCAGAAACATTGCGAAGTGCTGCCAAGGAAGTGGAGACACCCCTGGTGGAATGACCCTTGACCGAGGCTGGTAACGGTTTGTTGCACTTGTTGTAGCAGAAGATAATGCAGTTGACTAACCATTTGGAAATAGTCTGTTTTGCTGCTGGGGCCCCCAAGAGTCCTAGGAGCAAAAGACAGAAACAGCTGGTCTGACTTTCACAGATCTCAGGTGCGCACAATATAGTAGCGAAGCACCCTGTGTACATCCAAAGTATGAGGAAGGGCCTCCCTCCGACTGGTATACTCTGGATAATAAACAGAAAGGTTAATGTCCTAATTAAGAGTAAATTGGGACACTACCTTAGGTAGAAACTTAGGATTTGTCCTCAAGGACACCCTGTACTTGTGGAAAACTAAATATGGCTCCTTAGACATAAGGGCCTGAAGCTCAGAAATCCTACAGGCAGAAGTAACGGCAACTAAAAACAATGCTTTCCATGACAGAAAGCACAGCTCACAATCCATGGCTGGCTCGAAGTAGGGTTGCTGGGTTGCCACAGGTCAGGTTTTTTACCTGGTGATCAGGTTTTCAGGTTCCCCGTCAGGTAATCCAGTTTTGCTCTGTGCTGGTCAGGTTTTTGAGCCATTTTGAGTGCGTACGTACTTTTGAAACACATTTTGTCATATCACTCATTAGGCGCTTTTACACACAGGTTTCTAAAACGAAATGAGCGTTAACTGTGGCGTCATTGTGCTCTGTTGCGTTTTTAGGATCCCTTTACACTCCGCGAGTTTTCCGGCAGCTCCCACCTCCACTTGTGTTTCGGCACCCCCACAGAGCTTGCTGCTCTATTGTTGTTTGTGCACCGCTCCGGAATGGCTGTTTTACACAGCCCGACGAAACGGAAGAAAAAATTACTCACCTTAGTAATGTTGTTTCTTCTAATGGAGTCTTGCTATATTATGACACATGCAGTATAACCCCAGGTTAGAACTGCTCCGGAGGTGAAAGAGTTAACTTCCATGCAGAGCATGGAATCTTGAGCGCGAGCTTGGATGAACACTCTGTCTGTTGAAGCTCAAACTTAAACTGTCAGATCTTTATGAGCAAAAACTCACTAAGGTTCTGTGTGGAAGCCGTAAACCTACACTAGCCGTTGGCTACTAACTACAAAAACACCTTTTTGATCTTGATCCCAAAACAAAGACTCAAGTCGGGGGATTCAAGAAGAACTTAAGCATAACACCTAAGCACCCAAGGAGGGTGAAATAAAGTGGGCATCAAAGAAGTGCCAACATTGCATTGCCAACCCACCTCCCAAAACAGAAGTTCTGAGAGGGCAGGCTGGGGGGGAGGTCATAATATAGCAAGACTCCATTAGAAGAAACAACATTACTAAGGTGAGTAATTTTTTCTTCAAACAACATGAAGTCTTGCTATATTATGACATATGCAGACTAAACAGCAGTACCTCCATGGAGGAGGGACAGAACCTACTTGGGAAATAGGCTCTGAAGCACAGCTGTGCCAAATCGAGCATCACTCCTAGCCTGGATATCCAGGGAGTAATGCTTAGTAAAAGTGTGAACTGTTTTCAGGCAGCTGCTTGACATATCTCTAGGATAGGAATGTCCCTGGCAGCAGCCAGAGCGCAAGCTGTACCTCTGGTAGAGTGAGCCCTCAGGCCTGATGGAGGAACCTGACCCAGTTTTTCGTAACAGAATTGGATACAAGAGACAATCCACCTGGCAATGGATCTTTTAGTGGCAGGTTTCCCTTTACCAACCTCACCATAAATGAGGAACAATTGGAGGGATTCGAACCTGTGACCCTTGGTACGTTCTATATAGTAACTAAGGGCTCTTTTGACATCTAAACTGTGCAATCTCCTCTCACCAGGGAGGAATGGTCAGTGAAGTACACAGGAAGAGACATGGATTGATTAAGGTGAAAGTCTGAAACCACCTTGAAACTTCCTGTTAGTCCTGAGGACTACCTTATCTCTATGAAAGGAAATAAAATCAGGCTCCACTGACAAGGCTTGTAGCTCACTTATGCCTGGCAGAGGTGATGGCTACCAGAAACACAGTTTTCCAAGTCAAGTACTTCAGCTCTGCTGAAGAGAATGTTCAAAAGGGGGTTGCATAAGCTGAGCGATGCAAATATTAAGATCCCAAGCAGGGGCAGGGTCCCTGAACGGGGGATTGGTGTGAAGCAACCCTTTAAAAACTTGGAGAACACAGGGTGAGCTGATAAAGAAGAGGGCTTACCTGCTGACAAGAAGACAGACACAGCTGCCAAGTGCATCTTTAGGTAGCTGGCCTCAGCCCCAAGGAATTCAAATGCACCAAATAATCCAGGATCGTGGGCACACCAGCAGATTCTAGGGAAATATGTTTACCAGCACACCATATGGAAAATCTCTTCCATTTTGAATTATAGGTAGCCCTGGTGGAAGGCTTCCTAGAGGCCTTCAAGATATCCAATACACCTTGAGAAAGGTGTAGGTCAGCAAACTCTAACTCTTCAAGAGCCAAGCCTTGAGATTGAGAGATTTGAGGTTCGGATACCAAACTGTCCCCTGGGCACAGGTTAACAGGTTGTGATTCCTGGGAAGGCATAGGGGAGGGTGGACTGCTAAGGACATGAGGAGTGGGTACCAGGGCTGCCTGGCCCAATCTGGAGCAATCAGGATCATCTTGCAGGATTGAGATCTGATTCTGACTAGCACTTTGAAAAGAAGGGGAAGGGGGAAAAGCATAGAGAAACTTCCCTTCCCAACTGAGAAGGAAGGCATCCAGAGGGACTGATCCCAACACTGGGGGCCTGCAACAAAAAAGGGGAAGTTGGTGATTGTCTGGGGCTGCAAAGAGATCTATTTGCGGAGTGCCCCATCTGGCAAATATTACCTCCAGTACTAGGGGATCCAGTGCCCATTCGTGATGGCCCTGGGAAATCCTGCTGAGGGCATCCACTAGGACATTGTCCTTGCCTGGGAGGTGAACTGCCATAAGGGAGGCGTTCAGAGAATATGCCAGAGACCCAACTTCATTGCTTGATTGCACAAGGCCGTAGACCGAGTGCCCCTTGCTGGTTGATGTACCACATTGTAGTGGTATTGTCTGTTCTGACCTGAACTACCTTGTTCTGGACAGCTGTGGAAAACCTGAAGTGCTAGAAAAACTGCTCTGAGCTCCAGCAAATTGATGTGGAGCAGAGATTCCTGAGGGGACCACAGCCCTTGGGTGGAAAGGTGCCATGTGAGCTCCCCACCCCAAGAGGGATGCATCTGTAGTAAGGGTCAAGGAATGAGACTGGGGAGTGAAGGGAACCCCCTGTCTCAGATTGTTCTGATCCTGCCACCACTGGAGGGCCTGGATCAGGGTTCGAGTCACTGGAATCAATTTGGTTAGGGGATCTGTCCTTTGAGACCAAAAGGCTCTCAAATGGAATTGAATGTCCCTCATCTGAAATCTCGCTCCCTGCACTACTGCTGTAGAAGCAGCCATGTGCTCCAGGAGCTGTAAATGCCTTGCTGGTCGAGAGACCTGCAGGGTGAAAGAGGAGCCAGAGACACCAAGGTCCTTGCTCTCTAGAGGAAGGAAGGCTCTGGCTTCTTTTGTGTTCAGTTCTGCCTATAAAGGTGAGAAGCTGGACAGGCTCCAGAACTGACTTTGGAAGATTGAGAAGGAAACCTAGAGATGTAAGCAGGTGCTGGGTTACTTGTAAATGAAGTTTGACCTGTTCTGGAGACTGGCCTACAATGAGCCAGTCATCCAGATAAGGAAAGATGGCAATCTTTTGCCTTCTTAAATGAGCAACTGCTATGGCCAGGCATTTTGTGAACACCCTTGGAGCCGAGGAGAGGCCGAAGGGCATTGCTCTGAACTGGTAATGGCCTGAGGGCAGTTCGAATCTGAGGTACTTTCGATGGGAGCTTCTGATGAGAACATGGAAGTAGGCATCCTTGAGGTCCGGGAGGCTAGCCAGTCCCTGGCCTTAGAGAGGTAAATAATCCCAGGGTCACCATTTTGAACTTTGGTTTTACAAGGTGCTTGTTTAGATACTTGAGATCCAGAATGGGCCACCATTCTCCTGTCTTTGGGGTAAGGAAGTACCTGGGTACAACCCTTTGCCCTGGTGTATGGGTGAACCCTTTCCATGGCTCTGAGAGCCAGGAGGGCAAACTTCTGCTTCCAGGGCAAGTGCCTCTGATGGGTTTGCAGGTGGAAAAGGTCTGGCTCTCATCTTCGGAAATTTTTTTGAAGCTGAGAACCAGTCCCTGGCTTACTACTTCCAGGACCCACTTGTCTGATGTTAAAGACTTCCAGTCTTGGACAAAGTAAGCCAGCCTGCCCCCTACCGGTAGTGGAGAATCGGCCCTGGCTACCCCATCAGGGAGCCTGTTTTGCAGGAGCTTTGGGTTGAGGGGTAGAAGCAGGCTTACTAGAGCCCCTCCTGCCCCTTCCTCTAAAGAACCCCCTCTGGGCATAAGCAGAAGAGGAGGACTGGGCTTGGTAAAACGGCCTATGAAAAAGGCCTGCCCCTGCCCCTGACATGCTGCCTTTGAGGAGTGACTTGCCTTTCTTTGGCCTGTGCACTCCTATAGGTGGTCCTATACTCATCCATTTTCTTCATATAATTCTCTGTCTGCTCCCCAAACAGAGAATTTCCCACAACAGGAAAATCCATAGCCTTAGACTGGGTATCCTGTGACAGGGCAGTACATCTGAGCCAGGCCATTCTGTGAAGAGACACAGATGTAGCCATAACTCTAGATGAAACATCATTAGAGTCTACAGCAGCATGAAACTGCACCTTGGATGCCTCAATACCGTCTACAGCCACCTGCTCCAGCTCCCTGGCAAGCTGTTCAGGGGCCTGTTTTGCTAGGGCCAGGACAGTATCCCACCTGGATTTCTGGTACCTAGCTGCGTAAGCCATGTAATTTGCCTGTCTGAGTCCCAAAGATGCTGCCATGTACTGCTTTTTTGCCATGGCATCCATCCTCCTGGACTCCTTTTCAGGAGGGTGAGAGGCTAGAGGAATATTAGCCTTGTCACAGGCTGCAGCCTGCACTACCCCCACATCGCTGCACTGCTGAGGTAGGAACTCTGTATCAGAGCCTGATAAAGCATACCTCTTGTCCATCCTTTTATCCACAGGGAGGATAGAATGAGGAGTTTTCAGAATTTTTACTGTCTGTTTCCTAAAAGATTTGTGCAAGGAATAGACAGTCTCCTAGACTCTGGAATATCCATCATTTCCACAAAATCAGGCTCTTCTTGATCATCAACAGCTTCCTCAACAGGAGTTGCAGAGTGTCAGCAACTTTCTTGTAAAACAAAAATGAGAAGGGGACACAGATAGCCTGGGAGGGATACTCCTGAGGGTCTGTCTGGAGAGATGTCCGTTCAATGGGCACATCCAGACTGTCAAAATCACACTCACTCTCCTCGTACCCTCCTCCCTTCCCTGGTTCATAAAATCTTCAAAATCATAATCTTGAACCGAGGGAACCGACACCGGGCGCTTGCCCAATGGTGCCGGTTCGGACGGAACTGGGAAAAGAGACTGGACAATTTGGATAGCTTTGGCTATTTCCTCAGCGGTTGGAGAAAGAACTTTGGCCCCAAACTAGCTGATCTTCTAGCCCTTTAGTTGGAACCGCTCCTCAGAGCTGGCTCTTGGTTGCCGAGAAGCATCACCCTGGTCAGAGGGCATTCCTCAGGACCGGCTGGAACCGAACTCGGCTGGCCATCCGGTCACGGACTTTTTGGCCTCCCTTCCTGAGCCTACCAACTCTTTTTCCACGGTGGCAGCAGGAAAATTCTTACAAATCTGGCAGTCTGCATTGAGGTGGTCAAACCCCAGACAATATACACAAATATGGTGTGTGGTCAGTCTTGGCAAAGGCTTCCCCACAGAGGCCACAGTGCTGAAACCAGTGGGTCGGTTTTCTTTTGGGTTTCTCAGACATAGTGCCAGCCTAGCCAAAACTTGCCGTTAATGGCAATCCACCAAGCAAGACTCTCTTATCGGTTCCCAACCGTGTCACGGGTCATGGAAAAAACATAAAAAAATCCGTTTTTAGAAT
Source organism: Neoceratodus forsteri (assembly GCA_016271365.2). Lineage (NCBI taxonomy): Eukaryota > Metazoa > Chordata > Ceratodontiformes > Ceratodontidae > Neoceratodus > Neoceratodus forsteri. The sequence goes on from JADMNL010000027.1 coordinate 43,375,609, forward strand.
CGTAAGAACGGGAACCGACCTAAAGGGCTAGAAAGTAATTTTTAAACCCTCTGATCTGTTCAAATCGAACCGAAAAAGGCGTTTACAAGTTCCACATAGAAGAAAAATAATAAATAAACCTATCTATTGCCCACAATACCACAGACAGAGCTTGAACTGACGATTGCGGTTAAATTTCATTAAAATAAACCGAGAATTACACTTTAAACCGACAAACAAACCGAGCAGCAGGAGGAATCTCCGGAGCGACTGTTCAGTGAGGCGGAGTAAAGAATCTGACAGTTTAAGTTTGAGCTTCAACAGACAGAGTGTTCATCCGAGCTCGCGCTCAAGATTCCATGCTCTGCATGGAAGTTAACTCTTTCACCTCCGGAGCAGTTCTAACCTGGGGTTATACTGCATATGTCATAATATAGCAAGACTTCATGTTGTTTGAACACAACGGTGCAAACCTCGAAAAGCAGAGATTGCGGTTTGGATGAATGTTCGCCTATGGAACGAAACAGATGCACTTTACACACAAGGGATGTAATGGAATACTGTTTCCGTAACAGTTATTCCGTTACACAAACCTCTGTGTAAAAGCACCTATTGTTTCAGTCACATGTCCAGGTTACAAACAAGTTCTGTTGTCAGTATAGCCTTTTGTTTGTGAATGCAGTCACCCTTGGAGGTGTAAAGTATGGCAATTAACACCATTAGTACTTACTTAACCTAATCTTTCCATTGCATCTTAAAGTGGCATAGCAGCACAGCTGCACCCACCTTTTGCAACAGTAACAGAGCCAGTTGTCCTCCACTTTCATTTGCTGGTAAATATTTTCATCTCTGACAGAATGTAGGCATTTTTAAATGTTTTAAATTATTTTTTTCCCCCCACAAGAAAAAAAGTATGGTCACTTCTTTGGTTTTGAAATAGTACTGTGGACAAGAACAGGAAACGGAGGCAGAAAAAGATATAAAGTATGTGTACTGTTGTATACTATTTACAGCATTTTCCTTGCCTCCCCAGATCATATCTCTAAATGAGATTTATTTTGTCTCTGTATGTTTATCTGGTTAACCAAGGTCAATAAATAAATAAATAGGAAGAATCTAGGTAAGTAACTTTAACAGGCACAGTACAGTATCAACATTTTTATTTCACTGCTGCTTTAAGTGTTGTCTTTTATTGGAGGAACAGTGCATCATGAGTCATGAAAAGGGGTGGGGCTAGGGTCGGAGCTTAGGATCCAGTTTTACCTCTTCAAATGCTAACCCTAGCTCGAAGGAGAGCAGCAAAGCTTTCTAAAAAAAGATCCGTGGTGGGACAGGGTCCTGAATGGGAGGTTTAAGATGCAGCACACACCCTTAAAAACATACGGCCAGAGCCAACTGGGCAATGTACTTGCCATCCACTGGTGCATGGTAGGCTGAAATCGCAGAGCGGTGCACCTTAATGGAAGAGTATCGGAGCCACACATCTGACAGGGAGAGGAGGTACTCAAGGATATCATTTATGGGGCAAAGGAATGGATCCAGTCCTCGGTTAGTGGCCCACAAGGTAGACTGCTTCCACTTCATGGCGTAAGTGGCCTGAGTGGACGGTTTTCTGGCTGCCATCAGGACTTCAGCCACTCAAGTAGAGACTCCAAAGCGAGAAGTGGCTATGTCTTCAGGAGCCATGCATGCAGGTGTAGAGATCGAAGATCCGGGTGAACCAGCTTGCACTGCTCTTGCGACAGTAAGCAGGAGGACAAGGGCAGGGGAACTGGAGGTTCCACCACTAACTGCTGCAGCAGGGAGAACCATAACCTGTTTATTAACCTTCTCCTTCATGCTTATTTTAAGGTCTCTTCACTTATGACTGCCTGCAAGTTCCATGTATTTATATTGCATTAGGTATCTGCCTTTTCTGTTTTGTTTGTGTATATATTGTATATACTTTATATTGTCACAATTCCCAATTGTATCCTGTTTCTTTTATATATTTTTGATTGTGTAACATTATTTTGTGTATGGACTATGTATACTGCCCAGGTCCACCTCAAAAATTAGTCTTCTCAAAGGTGTTTTGCCTGGTAAAATAAAGATTTTGATTGATTGATCTGGCAAGGCCAAAAATGGAGCTATGAAGATCATCCCCACACCCGCTGCTTGGAGTTTGTGCAGGACCCTCTGAAGAAGAGGGAAGGGAAACATACAGAAACCTGTCCCCGTCCAACAGAGAGAGACAATGCGTCTTGCCAGAAAACACCAGACCCTGGATCAAGCGAGCAAAAACTGGGCAGGTTTGCATTGCACATAGACGCAAAGAGGTCCAGTTCTGGATGACCCCATCTTTGAAAGAGATTGTCTGCCACAGACTGCAGAAGTTCCCATTCATCAGCCACTGACCTTGACCTGCTTAGGGCATTGGCCAAAGTGTTTTAGACTCCTGGAACATAGACTACGGTGAGCGATAAGCCATGGTCTATGGCCCAAAACCACACTTTCTTGGCCTCCTGACAGAGAGGGTAAGAATGTGTTCCCCCCCTTGCTTGTTGATATAAAAGACGACTGACATATTGTCGATCTGAATCAACAGAGGGCCCAGATGGAGGTCCTGCTGAAACGCTTGCAGAGCGTAAAGAACTGCCCTCATTTCTAGGACACTGATGTGGAGGGACAATTCTAGAGGTGACCATGTTCCTTGTGTTTGCTGATCTAGAAAGTGGGCACCCCATCCCAAGCCCAAAGCATCTGTCATCAGAACCTGGGAAGGAGGATCTTTCCGAAAGGGGGGTTCCCAGCTCCAGGTTCTGGGGCGAGAGCCACCATGAAAAAGTCTGGACCACAGCTCTGGAGATCAGGACCAGCTAGCCAAGATCATCCTCTCTCTGGTCCCACTGCACCCTAAGGGTCCATTGCAGAACCCTCATAAAAAGGCATGACGAAGGAACTGTCACTATGGCTGCCACTATGTGACCTAAGAGCTGAAGTATGGTCCCAGCTGGAACCTGGTGAGAGATTGAAACCTTGTGAGCCAATGACTGAAGGTGCACTGTCCTGTCTGGTGGGAGGAAAGCCTTCCCCTGTTCCGTGTCTAGGACTGATCCTATTCACTGTAACCTTTGGCACGGCCAAGAAGATGACTTGGGCATGTTCAGAGTTATTCCTAGGGAGCCGAACAAGCGGAAGGTATCCTCCAGGGTAGCCAGGAGCCGAACCTTTATGGTTGCTGTTAGGAGCCAATCATCGAGGTAGGAGGTAAACAAAGTGCCCCTGCCTCCTCAGGGTTGCAGCCACCACCACGAGGCACTTTGTGAACACTCATGGTGCCAAGGAAAGGCCGAAGGGCAAGGCCTGAAAGTGGAAATGCCGTCCCTGAAAGGTGAACCTCAGTAACCTCTGGTAGGCTGGAAGCACCAGTATGTAGAGGTAGGCATCCTGCTTGTCTAGGGAGCAAAGTCGATCCCCATGGTGCAGCATTGGGAGGATGCCCGGCAGAGTGACCATTCTGAACTTCCTGTACTCTATATAATTGTTCAGGAGGCTCAGGTCCAGGATTGGGCACAGGTCCCCTGTCTTCTTGGGTACCAAGAAGAAATGGGAGTAGAACCCTTTCCTCCATTGCAGTGCTGGAACGGGTTCTATAGCCTTCTTGTCGAGAAGGGACTAGACCTCCTCCCGAATAAGCACATCATGGGAGGGGGAGTAAGTGGAATGGACAGGAGGGTTGTCCAGAGGGATCTGGAGGAATTGCGATGCATGACCTCGCTGTATCAATTGGAGCACCCACACATCTGTCATGATGGTGGACCACCCTTTGGGGTAGAGCGAGAACCTACCCCCTAATACCTCCCCCAGGGATTCTGCTGGTGGTGGGAGAATTGTGCAAGGAGTCAAGTATTAGATTCTGAGGTGGACAAGGAGACCTGGGAGGGCTTGGTGTTCTAAGGTCCCTGTTCTCCAGTAGACTGAGAGGGGGCTTTACGATGAAAGTTACCTCTCAGCTCCTGTCCCTTAGGCTTCTGTCCTCCCTGATGACGAAAATGCCTTCATCTGCCCTGGGATTGCTCAGATCTGTACATTTGATACACAGATAGAACAGCTTTGCCGGAATCTTGAAGGTCCAAGATCATTTTCTCGCTATCCGGACCAAAAAGAATGGACCCATGGAAGGGAGCATCCAGGTTAGCATCCTGGAGGTCTTGCCAAAAACGTGATACTTGAAGCTATGAGTACCTCATCATGTAGACCCCAGTGGTGGCCAGCCTGGCTGCTGTATCGGCCGAGTCATAAGAGGATATCAGCATGTGTTTACCCATGTCTAGACCAAACTGCAGGACATCCAACAGCTCCGACTTGTGAGGTGAGTCGGGCTGTTTTTGCACTAGCTCAATAGCCTTATTCCATAGGGACTTCTGATACTGCATCATATGCGCCAGAAAATTCAGTGAGCATATGGTGTAGGTGGCTGAGGAGTATATTTCGTGTCCAAATCGGTCCAGGTGCTTGGATTCTTTATCCAGCAGCTGGAAACTCATATGATAGGGTTGTTTCATCCTGTCGTGGGCAGCAGTCAAAACCACTGAGTCTGCCTTAGGCTGTTCTCCTAAAAAGGGCTCACTGGTGGGAGTCTGATACAGCCTATCCACCTATTTAGGGATAGCGGAGGCTGTCGAGGGGGGTCTCCAAGCCAAACTGGTGACATCTTGAAATGGTGCCACCAGGGAGGACAGGGGTACCATTAAGGGTTTGGGCTTGTTCGTGCCCAAAAAATGGGTGAGCCGTTTTCTCTCTGGATCCAGATCCTCTGTATCCCATTGGTTCAAAAACTGAATGTGACGCATAACATCAAGGAAGGTAGCGTCATCTGGGGGAGACCGGGGTGAACCCCCCCCCCCCGAGGATCCAGGTGGAGTGGAGGTGATGAGAAATCAGCCGAAGACCTGAAGTCCAAAGAACCCATGTCCGAGGAGCCAGAATATGAGGATCTTGAACGCGAGCACTGGTACCATTGCCTACGGCCCCTGGAGGATGACCTAGACAAACGTCTGTGCCTCTGCCTATGACGTTCAGGTGACCTGTCATCCGATGGGAAAGAAGGGTTTGTCGGGGTAAATGATGGTTCCCTGGGTGGCAATGAGCTAGGTGGTTGCTCAGGAGAACCCGCCAGGGCAGGGTGATGAGTGGAGTCAGGGATTTCCTTGGGAAGGATGCCCCCTTTGACAGTGTCCCACCAGAAGATGAATAAATCTTTGACGTCGGCCAAGTCCTGCTCGTGGCATCTCTTCCTGTCATTTGAACCTAAAGGCCGGTCTGAAGAGGAGGAGGAGGATGCCTTAGCCTAGTGAACGGCGGTGCTAAATTTGTCACCTGCCGCCTGACCATCTAGATCCCTAGGCTTAAGCCCAGAGATGTGGCTGTAGGGCCTAAGACTCAGGGAGAGGGCCAAAGGCCCTTGCCCCAAAGATCCTCTGCCTGACATCTTCATTAGGGCTGGAGGCTTCAAAACCGTAGCCTGGAAGGCTTGGGTTACTGGGGTAGAGTCCACCTCCTGTGGAGGGGGAACTGCCACTTGCTGTCTTCCTGTGCGGAGACCTGAGCGGGAATCTTAACGGGTCTGGTCCTTATCATGGTGTTTCCCATTGGAATTTTTGTCTTTCTTCTTGTGAGAAGTCCCCAGCTCCGAAGAAGAAGAGGATCCTTGGTCTGGCGGGGTCCGTTGCATGGCAGCCAGTTGTTGTTCCAAAAGGTAGCTTTTCAGCATTTTCAGATGACTGATGTGGGTCTGGTGGTTTAAGCCGCAGCAGTGTAGGCAGGGCTTGTTGTCATGGGTAGGCCCCAGACAGATGAGGCAGGCTGAGTGACCGTCCCTTGCTGGGATTTGTTTCCTGCATGCAAACTTAGACTTCCATCACTGAGAGGTGGAGGACAGTGAAGATGTACATCGACTAAACTGTCTGAAGATTATTGTAAAATTAACTAAGAAATGGTGGTCGACTGCTAGCACAGTGCGTCCGTGGAGTCAATGCATACGGGTCAATGGTGGGAAAAGAACTGAGGTGTGGCTGGGGAACACCCCCTTTATACCATTGGCGGATGTCGGAGGCAGTTCGATGTCAGGGGGCAGTCCCCATTGGGTACTGCTAGCTAAGATTTTTCTGTGGGGTCCTAGTGCCTGGCAGCATAGTCCTTATGGTGTAGCCTGCTACAAGAGCTCTATCTCGAAGTAAGATTTACCTTTATAATCCTCAGAGTTGCAGGCCTTCTTAGTTGAGCGATGGCCTTGATTTGTACAAATCAGGCATTTAGAATACTGAATACCATGATTGAGAAAGGAGCCCCACTGAAGTCAATGGAGTGCAACCCCTACGACTACACTACCACAAAGGCCAAAAAGTCATGCACATCAACATTTGGAGTCTCCTCCCTAAATTGGACCTCTTAAAATGCTGAATAACCCCAAATGCCCCCCAACATCTTATGCCTCTCAGAAACCTGGCTGTCTGCCAAAACCCTTGACTCATCCATCTCCTTCCCAGGCTACCATATCATCCAACAAGACCATGGCAAGAGAGGAGGTGGTGTAGCTACGATCCTAAGACAACACCTCTCTTATTCGCTAATGAAAAAAGAATCCTGCCTCGGATCCCACGAGCTGATTCTAACCAAATTCTCCTTTCTCCACACTCTCTCCACTTTCACTGGAGTAGTTTATGCTACTCCTCGGCTCAGTCAAGATGCTCTTGCAGTGTGCATCTCCACTCTCTCACCATTAGCACACACTGGCGAACTAATACTAGTCGGGGACTATAATCTCGACTGGCTGCCCCCATCATCTAAGCCTACAACCTCCAAATTAGAATCCCTAAATCTCACACAGCAAATCACAGAACCAACCCGATACAACTCCCGTTCCTCTAATCACTCCCTCATTGACTGGATTCTCTCATCCCATCCTCACTGCATATCTTCAGCAGGAGTCCCAGACCCTGCCTTAAGTAACCACTGTATCACCTACTGCGTTAGAAAAACACACCTACCCAAGTCCGCACCGAAGTACGTTGAAATACGCCCACTAAATTCTCTAAACACAAACTCCCTCCTCTTAGACTTATGCAACATGAACTGGGCACTAGTTTACTCGGCAGTATCTGTCGATACTGCCCTAGCCCACTTCACAAGTATTTTCAACAGTGTCTGGGATCACCACGCCCTCCCTCCCCCTTAGAAAAGCTAGAGTCAGAAGACGCCACCACCCCTGGATTACTGCCCCTATAGTCACCCTCTGCAAAGCCCGTGACAAGGCTTGGTCCACTTTCAAAGCCTCCCCATCCCCACACTTTAGATAAGCATATAACACCATGAGAAATGCCTGCATTAAGGCCATTCAGCAAGCAAAGGCTGACTACTTTAAACACCGGCTCAACACAGTACACACCTCTTCCTTCTGGAATATAGTACACTCCATTGTCGACCCACATCCCCAATCCAGCTCCCCTACCCTTTAAGCACAATGGCATTGAAATTACAGACCTCATTCAAGTTGGCGTATACCCTCAATACCTTCTTCACTACTTGCGCTGCCCCTGACCCAACCATGCACCCCCCACCTGCCGCTAAACCCGCTCCACAGCTCATGCCTAACAAAAACTTTCTTCTGGCACCAGCTTCCACGAATTCTATCCCTTAACACAGTGGTGGGCAACCTGCTGCCCACGGGTTGCATGCGGCCCCCGACGTGCTTATCTGCGGCCCTTGAGAGAGTTTCTGTGAAATATATATATTTTTTTTTTTTTAAATGCTCACTGTGTCTTTAAATTCACTCCTTGTTAGTTCCATGTTGTGCTTTCCGCTTTGTTCATTTTGTGGAGCTCTTCCCCCCTATACTAGCTGCTTCCTGATCGTCACCACAAATAGTAAGACAGTGTCACTAGTAAGCTTATAAGCCGGGCAGCTCATACTCAGTTATTTCACAACGAGAGGTCCAACTTGGATCGGGTGCTTTGGTAGATAGGATTACATTGTCTATCTGGCTACTGCAGGACTGTGGACCTTTTCAAACATGCCGTTGAAAAGGGTGTATTGGTTGGTAGGTGATGTTTCCTATCTGGCTGCTGCACAACTGTAGACCTTTACAGACATGCAGGTTACAAGTGATTGTTTGGTATTTTAAGAGCGAATGTACTGAAGTATTGCTATACTTGTAATTCTGCTTGCTAAGTGGTATTCACAGAGTAGAAATCACTCTGGTAATTAGGGGTAAAGAGGTGCAAAGAGCACATTTAAGAAACGGTCAGCAAGGTGTGAATTTTGTGGTAAAATGGGTCCCGTCAAAGTCATGCGTGTTAATGTGGCCCTGGAGGTGGTTCAAGGGACACACATGCAGCCCTCACGCAATTTCAGGTTGCCCACCACTGCCTTAACACATCTAAATCTAGCCCTGATGGCTTACATCCCAGTCTCCTGTGCCTCTCTGCCCCCGCCATCGCTCCCCCCTCACCATCATTATAAATATGTCCTTGTCCTTAGGCACAGTTCCAAAAAAAAAAAAAGCCTGGAAATCGGCGTGTCATCCCCCTCCACAAAGGCGGAGATCCAACCTCACCTGGAAACTACCATCCAATCTCCCTCCTCCCCGCCTTGTCAAAACTACAAGAACGCCTTGTACAATCCAGACTGACTGAGTACCTCACCACCACCAAGTTCCGCACACATTCAGTCACTTCACTACCAGTCTAGCATTGCTTGTAAAGCGCTTTGGGATACTGTCTACGAAATGCGCTATATAAATGCTGATTTTTCTTCTATAAGCAATAACATGATGAAATACGTAAAGATACACTTTATAATATAAGACTGATGCTTATTTTATCTTTTTTATTTTTCAGAGTTGAGTCATCACCAGGATTTGAATTTGCTCCTGCGGTAGCGACCAAAAACTGATTTTTCGCCAAAAATGCTGTTATCAAAATCTATGGTGTTCACCCATGCCCAAAACAAGAACAATAGGCTACCTCCGCTCACACTAAACTCACTAAATGACCCTCTTGAGCAGGTTACCTCATTCAAATACCTAGGTATCTCCCTAGACTCTGGACTCACCTACCATGATCACATCTGAAAACTGAGCACCGCTGTCAAGTGCGTATTGGTTTACTTCACTGGTACAAGCGCTGCCTCCCTCCTGAAGCTCTCCACTTAGCTGTCTCGGCATCAGTACTATCACTCAGACTATGGCATCATAATCTATGGGGCGGCAGACAACACACACATTAACAAAATCAGGATGGCCCTTAATAAGGCCTGTAGACTAGCCACTGGCTGTGACAAATTCACACACACCTGCACCCTTTACTCTTCCAACAACTGGCTAAACTTTGACAGGAGGCTCAAATATCAGACCTGCCTCTTTGCAAAAAAAATTACAGCAGGACTACTCCCACCTGCTATTAGCCCCCTATTCCAAGCACCCTTGTCCGCCCGCCACACCCCGGCAGTCTATGACAACCCACTTCTGGGTACCCCTTTGCAAGACCTCCTTGAGTCAAAGAACCTTTAAATACCAGACCCCTGGCTGGCTTAACTCCCTCCAAATTCCCTCCTCATAGAATCTAAACTTGGCCGGTTCAAGTCCCACATGCGAAATCAAATCTCTCAAGGCTCAGTCTGTGACTGCCCTTGATTTCAAGCTCTGCCCATCTCTCCCTATTGACAATGGACTAAACTCTGGCCCTGCCACCCTGGGGCGTGCTTATGTTTGACAATGGACATTCCCTGTCCAGTCTAATCCTCATATGCTATCAAATAACTACCAGGTCCAGGCTGGTGCCACCGACCTGCAGTGTATGTATCTGTTAACTGTTACCACTTGTACAATGTACCTGTTTATGCAATTTTCTGTACTTCTGTATCACCAACTGCTATACTCTGTTACCTGTAACTATTTGAAACTGTGTGGTTCGCAGTACATGCTCCTTATTGTAACTGTGTGTATCTGTTACTGTTGTTTTGATGTCTCTGTATTCCAAGACAATGTTTTGTTTTTATTTATTTATGTGACATCATTTGCAATTATCCACTACTGATGATGTCAATTTTAGTATTTAAAGTGAGTGGGGAGGGAGGGCAGGGATATTAGCTCAAGCTGTGGACCCTGCAATACGAGCAGACTTGATAGACCAAATGGCCTTCTTCTGCTGGCTTCTTCATATGTTCGTAAAGTAAATGTGTGATTTTTTTTTTTTTTTTTAAACATTTAGGGCTTCATTGCCCGCTAACCTGGGGTGGTGATAGCCCCTCTGTGCTAAAATTATACATTTTTACTCCTTCTGTAAAGTTTGGGAAGGGATTGTGATTCTAGCTGAACTGTGAGCCAGTTGATCCCTTCTCACTTCCCAGTCTGCTTGCTCCGTCCCTGCACGCCCCCGTTTTGTGACGTGGTACCAGGGAGAGTGGGGGGCGTGCCCCATACAAGTCTATGAGGCTCATTTTCAGAACAATTTTTCTAAACTTTAAACTACCTTTTAATAAAAATGAAAGCCACCACTCAACTAATAGGGTCCCTGTTAACTGAGTGGTGGCTTTCATTTTTATCAAAAGGTAGTTTAAATTTTAGAAAAATGAATGGCCTACTTCTGGATATTGGGTGCCCTTGGCTACCGCCTCCCATATACTTGGATAACCCTAAGCTCTCTTGGTCCCTCGGTATGTGCCTCTGCTGTAGTTATAGCTTGTTTCCCGGTGGCGGGGGTGGGAGGGATTTTATGCTTGCAGGGATCCGTTATCCTGTTTATTATTATGATGTCTCGTTTCCTTACTTTTGACATATATTTCTCAGGACTTAATTCCTATACTTATTATGTTGCCTGCACTTTGACTGTGCCATACTATCATTGCTGGTGGGAGGGAGGGTGGGGGTATATGTTTTTGTAATGGTTATCACTGTTGTTTTTGGTGCTTATTTTTATCTTCTTGAAAATTCAATAAAGTACACTAAATTTGAAAAAAAAAAAAAATGTTTTAGAAAAATTGTTCTGAAAGCCCATGAAGCTTGTATGGGCCATCCTCACACTCTCCTATTACCACGGCCACAAAATGGAGAGTGTAGGGGCGGAGCAGACCGAAGTGGAAGGATTGGCTGACTCACAGTTCAGCCAGAATTACGATGCCTTCCCAAACTTTGCAGACTGAGTAAAAATATATAATTTTAACACAGAGGGGCTATTGCTGTCCCAGGGTAGCAGGCTAAGAAACCTAACATGTTACCTCACACAGTGTCTTTAAGGAGCACTGTCTGTTTGTGAAGTGCATCTTTTGATAAAGGAGTCGCCTCCAAAACGCATCAAGGGGTACACTTTTTATTCTGTCACCTGCAAAAAGGTTTTTGGCACTTTAACTTAAGAATCTGAGAGCACTGTTTTTTTTTTTTCTGTTTCAAGGTGGTGACGGCTGGATTTTTGGACTGTTGCTATGTTCATTTCATCCTGTGTACCCCATCCCAGTGAGCTTTTGCATTTTGCAGTTTAGTAACTTTCAGAAGTAGTCAGCTATCACTTGTTATATCTGGAGTATTTTTAGCTGTGAAGACCAGGAATGATGTGTGGAACAGCACTCTACCTGGGGGCTGATATAATCAGTTCTACTCTTCCTAATGCATCATCAGAATTGTGACTCACTGCCTGTGACATCACTAGTAATCAAGAAGAGCCAACCTCGTGCTGCTTGACTGGCAACTTGTGACACATGTTGCCCGTCAGGCAACACAGCTAGTGATGAAGTAACAATGAGTGAGGTCACATGCTGATGATGCAGTGGGAGAACAGAACTAGATATGTCTGCTTGCAAGTAATTATGTTTCACATCACGTGAAATACTGTTAGGTATAAAAACATCTAATGAGCACCTAGAAAAAAACACTTCAGAAATAAAAAAGTAATGAAACGTAACAAGAGAAGACTTCTATTTTTAAATAGTTTTTGACACCTATTTTTGGCACAGCTAACACTTTAATATCCTGATCCTGCTTGTGACAGCATAATCATTTCCTAAACAACAGAGTGTGATGTCACAAACAGAGGATGGTGATATCAACTGTAGACAAGCAGCTTGAGCAGAAAAAGCACTAAGGGACAGTGATTCTGCTTTAATGTTAATGTCAATAGTTACAAAAATAAAGCAGAAACCAGCTACAGAAAATACGTATGATAGATAAGCTGAAATGTGGTGCGTATAAGAAAAGGTAATCGAGAAACAGCACCATCTAGAGTGAGACGCTGTGAATGGCAACAGTTCTACGGTACTGAATAATTTTAACTGCATAAACCTGTGTGGTGATTAACGAGCTTGCAGTTATGAAAGTCAAAGGAGCACTCAACCCTGCATGCTATTGAGATTTTCTGTTTAGCTGAGTGGTGAGAGCTGCTGCCTTTCGGATACTGGACGTCCAGACTGATTCCCAGTAAAAGCTGTTGATGAATCTGTCCATGTCCAAGGGACATAAATAAAACAAATGATAAAACTGTGTTTGTTGCTAAGAAACAATGTCTGGGGCTCTTGCTTCCTCGCCCACAGATAATCTAGGTCTACTGCCTGATTACATGATGGTGAGCCAGCAATCTGTTTGTGACATCAATGTTTGCTGCCATGGTAATAACTGGTACAGTATGTCAGACAGAGGATTGTGACTTCGACTCATGCCAATGCAGTGGGAGTACACCAAGGAAGCTGCTGTTGAAATGAAAATATATTCAATAGGTACTCTAGTTAGTAAGGGATATACAGAATTGTTTTGCAGCTTGTGACAGTGAAGTCCTCCTTTTTTTTTTTGGCTACTGGCCGGTTAGCCATCGGTCCGTTCTCACAACCCCATTCCCCCAGGATTTACCTCTACCTCCCAGAGTGCATCCTGGCTTGCCCCCCAGGGTGGGGCCACCAGGTAGGGCCCATCTTCTCCCCAATGAAGGACTGAGGCTGTTCTGGGGGTCGAGTGCCTCGGAAAGCTGTGTGGGGTTTCGGCAGGGTAGATGTCTTCCCTGCTCGGCCTTGTAATTTTATTTTTCAGGCTGCATTTTCCCGAGGTTCGTGCAGTGGGGCGAGGCAATGACATAGTGGCTCACAGTTGAAAGTTTGGCACGCCCCCAAGCATGCAAGCTCCTGCTGTCAGACCTCAGCCTCTGCTAGGGGCCACTTGACCCTTCCCCCCCCCATCCCAGAGGAGAGCAATCAATAGGACGCTCAATCCTCCTCCTCCTGGCCAGCCCTCCGACTCCCAGGCTTGCTTCTGAACCTGGGTTGTTGGCATCGCAAGTGGTAGGGCTACTGTTGCACCGGCAGGTCGGTGCTTGCAACAGTGAAGTCCTTCTTTAGGATGTGAACCTCTTTTGATTTTTATTCTCTGTTTCTCCTTGTTCTGTTCATCTCCACTAACTCCCATCATCTGGTGGTGACCTCCAAGTCTATGCTGCCACTAACTGTCTTCCTCTCATGCAGCGGGCTCCATCGTGCAGACTCTGAGTGTTCAACGTGCGTCATATTGACAGTAGTGGAGTGAGACCCCCCAATTTTTTCAAGCCCTCTGACCCATTCACAGCCTCCATGGTGCTGCATATAGTCTTCTGTAGGCCTTGTGAGCACTCAGTGATGGCAGAATACTTGCTCCTTGTGAAAGTGGTAGCTCCTTGGCTCATGACGAGGGGCTACTGTGGTGCTGGTCTGCATACTCCAACAGATACAGAACTGGAGTTGACTGGTGACAGAGAAACAGATTAAATATATAAAGTACGAGAGTTTACTGTATGTCTTGTCTAACCTCTTTCTACCGATACACTTCTTTCCTACAGCGACCAGAATTTTTTTCTACTTTGAAGAGTAGTATAAGTCAATCAGCAAACCTGTAATAAAGCAATTTTCTTTCAGCATTTCCGCAACAGCAGCACCGCCTTCTCCCTGCAGCCAATTATCTCGCAGATTTAGCTTTAAGATGGAGGTGTTGGTTATCAGGGCAATGGACAGCGCTTTAGCATCCTGGTAAAGAAATGATTCGTGGATTAAGACAAACAGGTTACACTCTTCATGGTCAAAACATGTTTAAAGCCACCATGACTATCAGACTGATCGGGTCGAGCACCTGTTTTGAGACACTCATTGCACCATTTGTAGTCACAAGGGGTGGTGATGGTGCCAAAGGTGTGTTGTAAGCACTTACCACCATCGGTGACATTATTTTTTCCCCACAGACCTTTTTCCCCCTCAACCACATTTATTGTTCCAGGGATACACCCTGTTAAGGCCTGTGTTTTCTGTCTCCTCAGGTCCCCACAAATCACCAGTTACCTCCATGGCTTTCTCCCTCTATTGCTGGCATTCTGGGGGAAGGGGCATCTTCACCCCCCAGACCCTCCAAAGCAGTCCACTGTGTGGACCAGAAGACAGTGCAGGAAGGCACTAGGATCCAAGGAAATACTGAGTTCATAGCAGACAGTGATACCTGATTCGCTGACAAGTGGCAAGTGTGTCCCATTCATGCATTATTATAGGTTAGGATGTCATTGTATATTCATTCTGAAGTAGGGCACTTAAGAGTTAGCACACTCACTCCAGCATGGGAGGGTTTTCTTTTTTTACAGGTTTCCTTGTATGCTTTAAAATGCTTTGGGGATGAGGGAGGCTTGGTGGCAGAGTAGGGTTATGGTGCCTAATTGTTGGTTCAGGGTCAAGAAGGGATTGGGGGGCAGATGGTGGATGTTACTGACGTGCCACAGGTTGAGAGAAGGGTGTTGCAGGCTATTAGTGCTAATTATTATATTACAGAAATAAAACTTCACTGGGATGGGGAGGGAGGGTGTAAGAGGCTGGAGGTGTGGTAGTGCATACAACTGAAGGGTCTTGGAGGTAGGAAGGTGTGGGCACACTATGTTACAGTGCATATGTTGTGTTATTTTAAAAAAAGTATTAAAAAGGAAAAAAGACCAAAACAAGAACTTCACCATGTGAAGTTGGGGGTGAAGTCAGGTGCTTCGCTGTACTATGTGAAGTTCCTGAATTTACACCAACTTCCCTGATGTAATTAACATTTGCAACTGTCCTAATAAAAAGACACACACTTGCAAAAATAGTGCAAAACAGAAACAAAACTACACAAAGTGCAGTGCTGAACTTCAGTACAGTCAGTGGCTAAAAGTGAGATACGAGGCACAAAAAGAGAGACAATTCCAAACACAATGGAAAACAGAAACCAAAATACAGAGCAAGATGAAGTGTTAAATACAGCAGGCAGGCAGTGGTCAGCAGGACAGACCACTGTGCTGCCCACAAAGTTACAGTATACAGTATGTAAAAGTGTGTGGACTCTGTATAGGCAGCCACAACAAAGCACTGGAGCAAGGCAGCGGTGAAGCCAGAACACAGTAACAGCAGTTAGTAAGTAGGCTGTAAAAGGGGAGAAGGGGTAGAAGGAGTCCATGTGAATGATAGCAAATTGGGAGAGGAAGGAGGGTCAGTTACATGCAAGAATAGGTATGAGAAGAATGATCACAGGGTAGAGTTTTCAGGGTAGAGGGGGATACCTGAGGACCAAGTCCACGATGCATCATGGTGAATTCAGAGTCTTGCATATGTCGTAAAAAATATGATATGGGCACCACACCGCATCTTTTACAGGCTTCTTTGTATCCGGTCCTTCCTGTGGCATCATATGTTTGTTTAGCATCTGAAATAAAACACCCCAGTAAAGATGAGAGAATTTAATGATAATGCAATACTGTTTTTTTGTTAAGACACGTCTTGTTGTATTGTAATCTAGTTCCACTCTCTTTTTAGTAACATATCTGTGAGTCATGAACTCTTCTGCTTTTGCTCCTGGTTTAATGTGTGCCTGTCCTGGTCACAACATTTTAAACTGGGTCTCACCTGTAAATGAGCTTTGGCTCAGTGGGCCTACCCTGTTGCCAAATTTTAAATACATAAATAATGTGTGTGCCAGGCATCAGCAGAGCAGCAGGGTTGCCACTTGCGATGCTGGTGACCCGGGTTCAGGAACAAGCCCAGGACATCGGAGGGCCTGCCAGCGGAGGAGGATCGAGCATCCCAGAGGACACGCTCCTCCTCATGGAGGGTGGGTTGCAAACTCCGCTGTGTTGCTGCCACCTGGGGGACCATTTGTGGTGGGGCA
Source organism: Neoceratodus forsteri (assembly GCA_016271365.2). Taxonomy (NCBI): domain Eukaryota; kingdom Metazoa; phylum Chordata; order Ceratodontiformes; family Ceratodontidae; genus Neoceratodus; species Neoceratodus forsteri. The sequence goes on from JADMNL010000027.1 coordinate 43,391,747, forward strand.
GCTGGAGCTGAAACTGTGAGAGAGGGGAGGGTGACTGGCTCCAAATGCACCGGCATGCTTCTACGTGCACATATGTCACTGAGATTTTGTTGTCGGCATCATTTGGGGAAGGGAGAAAAACAGAAACAGCCCACTGGTGTGTGGGATTAAGCAGGCACTCTCTTCAGGCCCCAATGATCCTGATGTCCTGTGACCTGACTGTAACTGTGGGGGGAGGGGGATTTAGGAGGGATGTAAGGAATTACTTTTTCACTGAAAGAGTGGCAGACACCTGGAACAGTACTCCAACAGAGGTGATGGGGACAAAAATAGTGGCGGGCTTCAAGCATGCATGGGATAGAAACAAATGAATCTTTGGAAAGATGGTGGGGGGAGGGAGTAGCTGCAGATCAATATTGGCAGGGAAAAAATGGGCAGACTGGGTGAGCCAAGCAGTCCTTCTCTGACAACAAATTCCATGTTCCTATATTTGTATGTCCACCTCTTTCAGGAACTGTGTCTCTTGATGGGGAGCTATGCATTTGACTCCTCATGAGCCCCATCCCAGTGGGATACATTTGGGGTAAGAATGGCAGAGAAGGTTCCGATGTGGTTAGGAAGTCACCTCAGCTGAAGGGGGTCACTGTAGTGACCAAGGGAGTGGAAATTCACAGTAAAAAAGTCAAATGTTTTGCTCTGATTAATGAATCCATTGGATAAAGAAATAATTTGCACCCAAGTCCTACTGTAATATTAATCTGTTGGGGCGGGTTTTTGAAAGCTCCAACTTTTTGTGTTAGTGGCTCAGATGGTACAGTAACATTTGGATCTCTAAGCCTGAAAATCCGATGGTCGTTGCTTCAAAGTCTCCCACCAGGCACATGGGCCAATTCCCAATACTGACACTGTGGTGCTAGGCTACACTAGAGGCATGCAGCACAGTTGAACATGCTATCCTTCAAGTGAGATGTTAAACCAGAGTCCTTTCTGCCAATCTCTGGTGACCATCTTTGTGCAAGTTAAAGATATAGATCTCATGGGTAGTTATAAGGGTGTGCTCCATGCTCTGAGCACATTTGCTTACATTAGGAGCACATTTTTTTAAATCTAAATTTAGTTCCATAGTGCTCCTGCAGTACACCAGGAGTATGGTCCATTTTGCATCGTTAATCGTTGCGCTGAGACTGTACTACATTTACATGTCACCGAATGACTGGTCTGCCTCATCTATACTGACCATCAACATATCTTTCTTCAAGGTTTTTCCTCAAGTTAGTGACGTGCATGTGCAGGGCTGCCATGGTCCTATATTTTTTTCTTTTCAGCCAACTCCCTGGAAAGAGCAGGATTCTGTTGTGCTGGAAAATGGAGGTGTAGATTCTGCTGCAGTTGCCGGTCTGTGATGTGGTGAGGACAAGAGTTGATTCTCTGAGGCAGGCATTGCACACCTGATGCCAGCGAAAGTTAGGGTTGTCAGTAGTGGTCAAGAAAAGTGTCTGGCTGCGTGGGATAGAATGTAAAAATTTTTTTTTTTTTAAATATTATAAAAACAAAAATCAGGAACTGGGACATTCTGGGGTTTGCCTGAGCAAGGCAATCTGTGTGGCAAATTACTTTTCATGTTGAGTTTGCGTGTGTGTGTATGTGTATGACACTGACACACACACACTCACACACATTTAAGGTGACGCACTGTACAAAACAAATTCTTGGGTTTGTCCCCTCCAGGGTCATGGTGTGACCCCTTGTCCTCGAGCATCTTATTCTATGTAAAATGCTACCCTCCTGTACCTTATTAATACCTTTGAAGTATTTGAACATTTTTGCCAGGTCCCCCCTTTCCCTCCTTTCCATTAGAGAGTGCTTATTAAATTCCTTGAGTCTTTCCTCATAGGCCTTTTGATGCAGGCCCTGCACCATTTTGGTTGCCCTGTTCTGTACTGCCTCTACCTGATCTATGTCCTTCCGGAAATGGGGCTTCCAGTATTGGATACAGTACTTCAGGTGGGGCCTCACACCAACGATCTATACAGGGATGACACTACCTCCCTCTTTTTGCTGATGATACCCCTCCCTATGTACCCAAGCATCCTGCTAGCTTTCCCTACTGCCTTATCACACTATTTTGCTACCTTCAGATCATTAGAAATGATTACTCCCAGGTCCCTTTCCTGTTTCACGGTTGCCAATACCTCCCTGCCTAATTTGTATGTTGCCCCCGAGTTTCTGTGCCCACCCCATGTGCATGATTTTTCCCTTTTAAACCTCTAGTACCATCACAAACTGTTAATTTACACTCATAAAATGTATAATTTGTAAATAAAGTAGGTAGGCGTACGCCCACGGTGTAAAGGAGCACATATTTCATGGTACAAGTTCAATCAAAGTGTGCTCCTCTGTTTCGCAGGAGCACACCACACTAAATCCTTAACACTACCCCTGATAGATCTCATGGCATTTTTAAAAGAGCAGGTATATCCCCGTGTCCTAGACAACATTCCCTCTCTCAGGAACATAAGTTCAGTGCGTGTGGCGTCAGCATGCTTAGTGGCTGCTAGTGATACAGTACACCACATATAGTCCCCTGCACTATCAATTTCTAACTCATTGCTTTGTAAAGCTTCCTGATTGCAACATCCCTCACACCTGGAAATAAGCCTTGCTTCGGTGTGCCTTTCTCAGTGAAAAAATTGCAACTAAATACACACATAGTTAATACGTAATGGGTTGCACTGGAATAACACGTGTCCCCACTAGTGAGTGGTAAGATCCATAACTCACGAGTGATGAAACCACAAGTTAGTTATGAAGGTTATACCACTCATTCATACAGTGGTACAACCACCTGCTCAGTATCCAATCCACCCTCCACCACTATCACTGCTCCAATGTCACCCAACTAAGAAGGATACTGTCCGTGTGAAGTCTGAACTGAAGGGACAGGGACTGGCACAGATCCTTCCCACACCAGTTCGGCCAGCCGCAATCTACATAAAGAGGAGCGTATGCTTACAGTAATCAGCTAATCGCTATGAGCGTGTACTCCATTCCCATTCATATAGACGTCAGGCAGCTGAGGTGGTGTGGGGAGATCTGTGCTGGTTGCCCCTCTTCAAGTCCGTACCAAAAGTATCCTTCTTTATTTGAGTGGCTTAGCTGTTCTGTTACAGGAGTTCAGTTACACTGTTCACTTTTTTGCAAAGTCTTGTGAAAATATGTGAACTATTTGGCTGCTTATAACTCAGTCACCCTTAGAGCTAGAGACCTGCAACATAGCATGCATACTCTTTAGGTGTGGTCCATAAAACACACTGTATATTGTGAATTTCTGTCAAGCAGCAGTATATGTAAAAGGAAAACATTAAAAATCTAATTTTGGCAAAACGCTATGTAAATTTAGTAAAATTTCAAAGAAATTGCTGGCACTTCAGCACAGTAATAGGGCTGCCCCTCGTAATGCTAGGAACCTGTATTCGGGAACGAGCCTAGGTCATCAGTGCTCAGCTAGGGGAGGAGGAGGAGGATCAAGTATCCCATTGGGCGCTCTCCTCCTCAGGGAAGAAAGGGTTGTCAACTCTGGTGTAATACTGCCACCTGGGTGACTACAGGGGGCAGTGCACATGGAGAAGAATACTGGGTGAGGGGAAGCTGATGGTGTTATGTTCTGCACGCTAGCGTGCATCTGAGCATGCACACTCCCCAATGTCGGCATCCCATGGGGATCAGGAACAGCGGTAAATCCTTGACTCAAGCAGAATGATGAACTGATCCCTCACAGGCCCTGCACTGATGATGTCGCCCCTTATCCAGTGTTGGATCCTCTTCTGAGGCAGTTGGAGAACCTGTTGACCATACCATGGGGGTGGGAGTAAGCTGTGAGAACACAGAGTCAGGTGACAGGGCTGGGGGAGGGTTGCTTCCAAAGGGAGTCTTGGTTGGTAGCAGGACGGGTAAACAGATTAACAAATTTAAAACAAAAAACAATTTTATAGACGTGGCATCAGTAATTCTAGCCAAACTCCATCAGCAACATTTACATTTTGTACACTACTATTTCTCACCATACAGCGAAATGAACAGAGGATGGGAGATGGCTCAAGCAAGAAAAATTAGGTGACCAGAGTTTATCCTCTCTTAAACATGAGCAAGCCCAGAGTTTGTCCTCTCTTAAAAAAAAAAAGCAAGCCCATTCACTGGGCTCCAAGAGGTATTTATTCATCTACTGAAAGAGTTTTACCAGGAAAAGGTCTTCTGAGCTGCAAACTGTTCATTTTAAGAGGCATCCTAGGGGACTGGTAAATAAGGAAGTGTGTAGGGCAATTTCTAACAGAAAATTCATATACAATGTGCAGCAGCAATAAATAATACTGGCAGTAGGAATGGTGCAACCATTAAAATAGATACACTATAAGACATAGGGTCTCATGGAACTGATCAGGAACCCCGGGGAAGATTACACTCAGTCAGGGGTGTGATGTGATGGGATGAAAGGCATGTAGTTCTAAGGATGGTGAGTATAATAGAAGATGAATAATTAATTATCCCAGATATAATACTAGGTATAGTGTTCTAAGGTACAAAGTCGATTGCTACCGAGGTCCATGCAATAACGTGGACAGTGCCAGTAAGGTACTGACAGCATTTAAGTTCTTCAGTCTGTGAGGTGTCATTGACTGGTGCTGCCTGCTCCCCCAAGGACACGGGCCACTGACCAAGCACACACCCCAGTAGCACGACTCCTTGCTCTGCTGCCACCTGCTCCAGCTACCTGCTCCCCCCAAGGACACTGGCACAAGCTTCTGAAGTTCCTGACCGGGCGCACACCCCAGCAGCGCAGCTCCTTGATCTGCTGCTGCCCGCTCCAGCTGCCTGCTCCCCCAAGGACACTGGCACAAGGTACGGTCATCCTGCTACAAGAAAAAATTAAAGTTCTGGCAGCCTCGCTCACCGCTCCTCTGACTGGATGCTAAACACTCCTGCCCCTTTGAGCTGCCACAAGCTCGGCTGCAGTTCAGTTTTCGGCTTGTTCCTGAGCTAGCTTTGACTTCCCCTCGCTCTAGCCTACCAGGGAAGAATTTTGCCTACTTAACTGTTAGCCCTCTGTTTAATAGATGTTGTTTAAACTCTCTAGTGCCTGAAAGTAATTTCTGATGGAACTGCTATTAGAGTTGATAAGTTTAATTTGTCTACCCTCATTTACAGCCTACTGCTAATTTTACTTTATGCTACTTGAGTGCAGTCCTAGAATGTAAGTTATTTGAATTAACATTGCAGAGGGACTGGAAGGAAAAGTATGCCTCTTTGCAGATGATACAAAGATCTGCAACAGGGTTGATGCACAAGGAGACATGGAAAGGATGAGAAGGGACTTGGCAAGGTTGGAGGAATGGTCAGAAGTATGGCAGCTAGGATTAAATGCAAAGAAGTGCAAAATAATGCACCTGGGAAACAAGAACCAAGGGGAGGAATACACAAAGGGGGGGAGGTAGTAACAAGAACAAAAAAGGAAAGGGACCTGAGGGTAATCATATCAGATGACCTTAAGGTTAGCAAGCAATGTGAGAAGGCAGTAGGGAGGGCTGGGGGTATACTGGGATGTATAGGGAGAGGCATCAACAGCAGAAAAGAAAAAATTACTCACCTTAGTAATGTTGTTTCTTCTAATGGAGTCTTGCTGTATTCTGACAGTAGCAGTGAGTCCCAACCTTCGAACTGCCCCGGAGATAAAAAAGTTAAACTTTCCATGCCAGGCATGGAATGCTGAGCTCGAGCTCGGTTGAGACTCTGTCTGCTGCTGTTTAAACTCAAACCATCAGATCTTTACAAGCAAACTCACTAAGGTCCTGTGTGGAAGCTGTAAACCTACACTAGCCAACTGGCTACTAAACATAAAAACACATTTTTTGGTCCCAAAACAAAGACTCAAGTCAGGAGACCCAAAAAATGAAAAACACAACACCAATTCACTCAAGAAAAGGGGGTGAAAACAACAAGGTGGGCATCTACTGAGTGTCAACTCACTGCCACTGCCCACCCACATCCCAAAACAGAGGTTCTGAGAGGGGCAGGCAGGGAGAGAGGTCAGAATACAGCAAGATTCCATTAGAAGAAACAACATTACTAAGGTGAGTAATTTTTTCTTCAAACAGCATGAAGTCTTGCTGTATTCTGACAGTAGCAGACTACCAAGCAGTACCTCCATGGAGGAGGGACAGAACCTACTTAGGAAATAGGCTCTGAAGCACAGCTGTGCCAAACCGAGCATCACTCCTAGCCTGGATATCCAGAGAGTAATGCTTGGTAAAAGTGTGAACTGTTTTCCAGGTAGCTGCTTGACAAATCTCTAGAATAGGGATATCCATGGTAGCAGCCAGCGAAGCAGCTGTACCTCTGGTAGAGTGAGCCCTCAGGCCTGAGGGTGGAACCTTACCCAGTTTTTCATAACAAAATTGGATACAAGAGACAATCCACCTGGCAATGGATCTTTTAGTGGCAGGTTTCCCTTTACCAACCTCACCATAAGTGAGGAACAGTTGGAGGGAGTCAAACCTGTGACCCTTGGTACGTTGTATGTTGTAACTAAGGGCTCTTTTCACATCTAAACTGTGGAGCCTCCTCTCGCCAGAGGAGGAATGGTCAGTGAAGTACACAGGAAGAGACATAGATTGATTAAGGTAGAAATCTGAAACCACCTTAGGCAAAAAATTTCTGTTAGTCCTGAGGACCACCTTATATCTATGAAAGAAGATAAAAATCAGGTTCCACTGACAAAGCTCGTAACTCACTTATGCGTCTGGCAGAAGTGATGGCTACCAGAAACACAGTTTTCCAAGTCAAGTACTTAAGCTCTGCTGAAGACAAAGGCTCAAAAGGAGGTTGCATAAGCTGAGCAATGCAAACATTAAAGTCCCAAGCAGGGGCAGGGTCCCTGAAAGGAGGGTTGGTGTGAAGCAATCCCTTGAAAAACTTGGAGAATACAGGGTAAGCTGAAAGAGAAGAGGGCTTACCTGCTGAAATAAAAGCAGAAACAGCCACCAGATGCACCTTCAGTGTAGCTGGTCTAAGCCCCAAGATATTCAAATGGACCATATAATCAAAGACTGAGGGCAGATCAGCAGACTCTGGGGAAATATGTTTTCCAGAGCACCATATGGAAAATCTTTTCCACTTGGAATTATAAGTAGCCCTGGTGGAAGGTTTCCTGGAAGCCTTCAGAATATCCATTATGCCTTGGGAGAGGTGTAAATCAACAAACTCTAACTCTTCAAGAGCCAGGCCTTGAGATCGAGAGATTTGAGATTCAGGTACCAAACCCTCCCCTGAGCACAGGTTAACAGGTTGTGATTCCTGGGAAGACACAAGGGAAGATGGACTGCTAAGGACAGTAGGAGAGGATACCAAGGCTGTCTGGCCCAATCTGGAGCAATCAGGATCATCTTGCGGGGTTGAGATCTGATTTTGACCAGCACTTTGAACAGGAGAGGGAGAGGGGGAAGCATACAGGAACTTCCCTTCCCAACTGAGAACTAAGGCATCCAGGGGGACTGAGCCAACACTGGGGGCCTGCAGCAAAAAACGGGAAGTTGGTGATTGTCTGGGGCTGCAAAAGATCTATCTGAGGGTGCCCATCTGGAAAATATCACCTCAAGACCAGGGGATCCAGTGACCATTCGTGATGGCCCTGGGATATCCTGTTGAGAGCATCTGCCAGGACATTGTCCTTGCCTGGAAGGTGAACTGCTATGAGGGAGGTGTTCAGGGAATAAGCCATAGACCACAACTTCATTGTGTGATTGCACAAGGCCGTGAACCAGTGCCTCCTTGTATTGATGTACCACATTGTGGTGGTATTGTCTGTTCTGACCTAGATAACTTTGTTCTGAACAGATTTGGAAAAAGCTTGAAGTGCTAGAAATACTGCCTGAGTTCCAATAGATTGATGTGAAGCAGAGATTCCTGAGGGGACCACAACCCCTGGGTGGTCAGGTCGCCCAAATGAGCCCCCCACCCCAAGAGGGAGGCATCTGTAGTAAAGATTAAAGAGTGAGACTGAGTGACAAAGGGGACTCCTTGTCTCAAATTGTTCTGATCCTGCCACCACTGTAGGGTCTGGATCAGGGTACGAGTTACTGGGATCAATTTTGTCAGAGGGTCCTTCTTTTGAGACCAAAAGGCTCTCAAATGGAACTGAATGTCCCTCATCTGAAATCTTGCTCCCTGCCCACTGCTGTCGAAGCAGCCATGTGCCCCAGGAGCTGTAGAAAATGCCTTGCTGGTCGAGACACCTGCAGGGTGAACGGGGAGGCCAAGAGATACCTGTCCTTGCCCTGTCCAGGGGAAGGAAAGCTCTGGCTTTTCCTGTGTCTAGCTCTGCGCCTATGAAGGTGAGGAGCTGGACAAGCTCTAGAACTGACTTTGAAAGATTCAGAAGGAAACCCAAAGAGGTGAGCAGTTGCTGAGTTATCTGTAAGTGTAACTTGACTTGGTCTGGGGACTGGCCTACTATAAGCCAGTCATCCAGGTATGGGAAGATGGCAATCCTTTGCCTTCTTTGAGAAACAACTACTACTGCCAGGCATTTTGTGAATACCCTTGGAGCAGAGGTCAGACCAAAGGGCATTGCTCTGAACTGGTAATGGCATGAGGACAGCTCGAACCTGAGGTACTTTCGATGGGAGCTTCTGATGAGAATAGTAGGCATCCTTGAGGTCCAGGGACACTAGCCAGTCCCCTGGCCTTAGAGAGGGTAGAATAATTCCCAGAGTCACCATTTTGAATTTTGGTTTTAAAAGGTGCTTGTTTAAGTATCTGAGATCCAGGATGGGCCGCCATTCTCCTGTCTTTTTGGGGTGAGAGTACCTGAGTACAACCCTTTGCCCTGGTGTAGGGTGGAACCCTTTCCACAGCTCTGAGAGCCAGGAGGAACAGACCTCTGCCTCTAGGGCAAGTGCCTCTGAGGGGTTTGCAGGTGGAAAGGATCTGGTTCTCAGCTTTGGAAATCTTTTGGCGCTGAGAACCAGTCCCTGACTACTACTTCAGGACCCACTTGTCTGATGTTAGAGACTTCCAGTCCTGGACAAAGTAAGCCAGCCTGCCCCACAGGTGGTGGAGAATCGGCCCTGGCAAACCCATCAGGGTGCCTGTTTGGCAGGGGGTTTTGGCTGATGGGTGGAAGCAGGTCTGCTTGTACCCCTTCTGCCGCTCCTTCTAAAGAACCCCCTCTGAGCATAGGCAGAAGAGGAGGCCTGGGCTTGGAAGAAAGGCCTATGAAAAGGCCTGCCCCTGCCCCTGGGATGCTGTCTTTGAGGGGTGGCCTGCCTTTCCTTGGCCTGGGCACTCCTGTAGGTGATCCTATACTCGTCCATTTTCTTCATGTAATTCTCTGTTTGCTCCCCAAACAAAGAATTACCAACAACAGGAAAATCCATGGCCTTATTCTGGGTATCCTGTGACAGGCTAGTACATCTGAGCCAAGCCATCCTGCGAAGTGCCACAGATGTAGCCAAGACTCTTGATGACATCATTTGAGTCCACTGCAGCACGCAATTGCACCTTGGATGCCTCAATACCATCAGCAGCCACCTGCTCCAGCTCCTTGGCAAGCTGGCCAGGGATCTGTTTTGCTAAAGCCATGACAGTGTCCCATCTGGATTTCTGATACCTAGCAGTATAAGCCATATAATTGGCCTGTCTGAGTCCCAAGGATGCTGCCATGTACTATTTCTTTGCCATGGCATCAATCCTCCTGGAGTCCTTGTCTGGGGGTGTGAAGCCAAGGAATATTGCCTTGTCACAGGCTGCAGCCTGCACTTCTAACATGGCTGCATTGTTGTGTAAGGAACTCCATATCTGAGCCTGACAATGCATACCTCTTTTCCATTCTCTTATCCACAGGAGGTATAGTATTAGGAGTCTTTAAAATTTTAAATGTCTGTTTCCCAAAAGATTTGTGCAAGGGAATAGACAGTCTCCTAGACTCTGGGATATCCATCATTTCCACAAAGTCAGGCTCCTCTTGGTCATCCACAGCTTCTTCTATAGGAAGCTGGAGGGTTTCAGCCACTTTTTTATAAAACATGAAATGAGAGGGGGACTCAGAAAGCCTAGGAAGAGACACTCCTGAAGGTCTGTCTGGGGAGATGTCCGGGTCAATGGGCACATCCAGACTTTTAAATCCACATTCACTTTCCTCATACTCCTCTTCCTCCTCCTCTGGTTCATAATACTCCTCTAAATCATAATCTTAAACCGGTGGAACCGGCCGACCCGAGCGCCTCCCTGATGGTGCCAGTTCGGTCGGAACCGGGGAAAGCGACTGCACAATTTTGATCGCTTTGGCTATTTCTTCAAGCGGTTGGAGAGGAAAGTTTGGCTCCACACCAGCTGATTTTTCCTTTCTAGTTCTCTTAGCGGAACAGACTCCTCAGAATCGGATCTCCTTTTGCCCGAAGAAGTCTCGCCCTGGTCAGAGGGCACTCCTTCTGGTTCGGTTGGAACTGAACCGGGCTGGCCATCCGGTTCAGCGGACTTTTTGGCCTCCCTTTCCCTGAGCCTACCAACTCTCTTTTCTAGGGTAGCTGCAGGAAAATTTTTACAAATCTGGAAGTCTGCACTGAGGTGGTCAAACCCCAGACAATAAACACAGGTGGTGTGGGGGTCAGCCTTAGCAAAGACTTCCCACACACTACAGTGTTGAAACCCAGTGGGCCGGTTTTCTTTTGGGTTTCTCAGACATTGTGCCAGTCCTAACCAAACTTACCCTTTTAATGGCAATCCGCCAGGCAAGAGCCTCTTATCGATTCCTGACCGTGTCACGGGTCGTGGAAAAAAACGTAATAAAATCTGTTTTTTTTTTTTAGAACCGATAAGAACTGGTAACCACACACTAAAAGTACAATTTAAGATTTTCTAACAACTTGATCGGTTCAAACCGAACCGATGAACCGTTTACAAGTTCCACACAGAAAAGAATTAATATATAACCTATCTAGTACTCACAAATACCACAGACAGAGACTGAACCGACAGTTTACGGTTTAAATTCGTCCGAAAACCGAGAAAAACGGTACTTTAATCAACAAATTGAACCGAGCAGAAGGAGAAATCTCCGGAGCGACTGTTCAGTGAGGCGAAGTAAAGAATCTGAGTCAGTGGTTTGAGTTTAAACAGCAACAGACAGTCTCTCAACCGAGCTTGAGCTCAGCGTTCCATGCCTGGCATGGAAAGTTAACTCTTTCATCTCCGGGGCAGTTCGAAGGTTGGGACTCACTGCTACTGTCAGAATACAGCAAGACTTCATGTTGTTTGAACAGGAAGTTGTTGTCCCTCTGTACAGACAGTTGGTGAGACCCCATCTGGAGTACTGTGTCCAGTTCTGGAGACCCCATCTCCGCAAGGACATAGACAGGATAGAGGCAGTCCAGAGGAGGGCAACTAAAATGGTGCAGGGTCTGCAAGAGAAGCTGTATGAGGAGAGACTAAAGGAGCTTAATATTATACCCTTGAGAAAGAAGGGAGAGGGGACATGATAGAAACTTTTAAGTACCTCAGTGGAATCAACAAAGTCCAAGAGGGTAGCATCTTTCAGAAAAAGAGACGTGCAAGAACAAGGGGACACAATTTAAAGATGGGGGCAGTTCAGGGGCAATGTGAGGAAGTAGTATTTCACAGAGAGGGTAGTGGATGCATAGAACAGCCTTCCTGAGGAGGTTGTGGGGTCTAAAACTGTGGGAGAATTCAAGAATGCATGGGACAGACATAAGGCAATTCTTGTGGGGGGTAGGAAGAAATAGGCTGTTGGTTAACTAGGATCTGCGGTCTATCCTGTAGGTAGGAAAATGGACAGACTAGATGGGCCAAGCGGTCCTTATCTGCCGTCAAAGTCTATGTTTCTATGTTCCCTTCACTTATTAAATGTACCACTAAATGTGCCTCATTTTACAGCCTACTGCCAACTAATCTTTAATACTGCTTAGTTTCAATCCTGGAATGTAATTTATTTGAATTTGCTTTTCTTGCTAAATATGCTGCTGTATAACCTCTCCTAATTTCTCTTCCTTCCTTCCTTCCTAACTCCCTGGCACTGACCCACTCTCCCCTCCCCCGCTACCTCCCCCCCGATTTAAGTTAATTGTCTTCTCTCTCTCCTCGTAGACTACGGTCCCCTGCTGCTCCCAGACTTCTGCTAACCCTGCCCCACAATTTGGCCTAATCTCTTTATCCCTGTCGCCTCTGGCAAACCCGCCAGTTTCCAATTTTTCTTAAATTTTAAATTCCCTTTCTTTTCCTTCCCACAGCTCCTGAAGCCCCTGACCGGGCACACACCCCAGCTGATTGGCTCCTCGTTCTGCCACCTGCTCCAGCTGCCTGCTCCCCCAAGGACACTGGTACAAGGTACGGTCATCCTGCTACAAGAAAAAAATTCAAGTTCTGGCACCCTCGCTCGCCACTCCTCTGACAGCTTACCAGGGGAGAATTTTGCCCCCCCCCACCCCCGGCCTTTATTAAATACTCCTCCTCCAATCAGCACACTGCCCCCTCTCTTATCAGGCTTACGCATCTTCTTAAAGGGAAACTGGACCAATCACAATCTTAAAGCCTGATAACTTCGAGAGTGAAGAGCCTCTTCTCTTCGTCTGGGCGCCTGCAGAGGTGCTGGCCCAGCCAGCTTCGCCTGTCTGCCCGCCCTTCAACCACCCTCCCACCCAGGGGTGGCTGTCAATTTAAGGATCCACCCCGTGACATCACATCCGGTGACATCACGTCCTGTTGCCCAGAACCTATCTCCCCACTTTCCCATTTGCAGGTTATACCTGCTGGCCACTAGAGGGACCTATGCTCCCTCACTACTTCCTACTCCTACCTGTACAGCACTACTTCCCTGGGATCTTGCTCACCACAATGTATTGGCCCTGCCTCACGCTCTGCCTGTGCCTATCCCCACTAGCAGTGCACTTACCCATCTGCTAGTCCACACTGTGCCCTGGCACCCCTCCCTCCCCTTGCTCCTGAACCTCCTCTCCTGCCCCTTGGGACCTCTGTGTGTCCCCGTCCTCCCTGCCCTCCCCCTAGCTTTCTCTTCACCTCAGGCACATCTGGGTGTCTTCTTATTCTTGCTTTCCCTCCTGCACCTCCCTGCCCACCCCTGCTCCCTTAGCCTCCCCCCATGTCAATCGTAGGAAAACCTCTCACCATTTCCCAGCCAGGGTGTTAGTCATGCTACTACTCCTGTCAGGGAACATTCATCAAACCCTGGCCCGGTTCCCAGGGCTCCCCAACTCGCACCACAGGCCCTATGCATGGTCTCCATGAATATCTGTAGCCTCCTAAAAAGTTTGACTCACTACAATGCCTGGTCACATCAATTAACCTGATGTCATCACCCTGGTTGAGACTTGGCTGTGAAATCCTCCTGACTCCCTAGTCTCTCTTCCTGGTTTCATCCTTTTCCGCTCCGACCCGTGTTGGAGACAGGCGGCTGGCTGCATGTTATGTCAAAGTCTCTCTCTGTACTAGCCCTGCCCGCTCCCATCCTCGACTCCAGGGCCCAGGGCTTACGCTGAAACTAACCCCTGACCCTTTAAAGGGACCCCTTTATCTGACTACTGCATCATGTGCCCCCAGGGACCAAATGCAGGCCATTGCCTCTCTTACAGAATACCTTACCTCTCTACCTCCTTCCGCTGATCAAATTCTGGTGGGTGACTTAAATGTCAACTGGCTCAGCCCCTCCTCCTCCTCCTCTACCCGAGACTCCTTTTCTGCAATAGACCTAGCAACAAGTTACCCACCCTACCAGGACTAACCCCAAGAGAGATCCAGTACCCTGCTTGATGTGGTACTCTGCACCGCTAATCGGATCCCCAATGTACAAGTCCTCCCAGACTCTCTCAGCGATCACTCCCCATTCTATTCCACTGGTCAACCTCAGTCCCAAACCCATAGCACAGTCCACATGCGGTGGCGTCTAATACCTGGTGGACTGATAAAACCTAAGGAACTTCTGTCCCCAAATTGACTGGTCTCTATACAGGCAACTCCTGACATCGACACAGCTCTGTCCTTCTTTACCCAAACTTTTAATAATGCCTGTGATATCTTTGCCCCCAGTGTTGACCACATGGTTCTAAAAGGAAGAATGCCCCTAGGTTACCCCAGCTTTGATCCACCAGTTCAAACATAGGGACAACCTATGGCACCGTGTCATTGAGACTGGCGGCCCAATGACAGGCGGTTATATGCCGCCTGAAACAAGTGCCTCGGGCCATCAGAAAGCCAAGTCTGAGCACTACGGTCCTCACTCACTGCCTCATGGGGGAATCCCAGAACCTTCTGGGATAACATTAAACAGTTAAATGGGAGTACACTCCCCCACCCACCCAGATCAACATTAATGGTGTGATCTCCTCAGACCCAGCCCTCATAGCCAACCACCTCAACACCTCATTCACTGACCTTAGCCCTATCCTCCTACAAATTTTTTGACCCTCTCCCCCCAGCACCTGCCGTCAAATCTTTCTCGCCCTTATTTTCTCCTCCGCCGTGTTTCTGCCCAGAACTTAGGCCGCCTTGTCACTGCCCTCAAGAGTAATAGTACAGGCAGTGACACCCTGGATCCGTGTATCCTACGGCTGGTCTTAGACACAGTCCTTACCCCGATCACATGCCTCATCAACCACTCTCTTTGCCTGGGGAAGGTTCCAACTACCTGGAAAGTCACCACTGTCACCCCTATCTTTAAAGGTGGTGATAGGACTGTGGCTGGAAACTATCGACCGATCTCCATTCTCTCTCCTCTCTCCAAGGCCTTGGAAAAAGTGGTGGCCTCTCAAATCTCTGACTACCTCTCCACCTACAATGTCCTTTGTCCTGAGCAGCATGGCTTCCAAGCGGGCCACAGTACCAACATAGCCCTCCTAGAGTTCTCCAACTTTCTCCACTCCTCCTTAGACACTGGTTCTCTGGCTGGTGCTGTCTTCATTGACCTCTCAAAAGCTTTCGACACTGTCTCCCACCCCCTCCTTCTTGATGCCCTTAGTCTCTCTGGTTTTGCTGCTGGGCCTATCTCCTGGTGCACCAGTTATCTGTCTGACCACTCACAGCGTATAAAATTAATGGACCTACTCAGACATCTGTCCCATCTTTTCTGGGGTTCCCCAGGGCTCCATTCTGGGCCCCTTACTATTCTCCTTTACCTTAACACCTTCCACGTTCTTGCTCAGAGAACATTCTGTTATGCGCTGATGATGCAGTCATCTTTGCCTCCAAGTCGTAACCCTACTGCCCTCCAGGACTCGCTGCAGAAGTCCTTCACTGGAAGCAGAGGGCTGGTTCAAGGAACATAGATTGGTGATAAATCTTAAAAAACAAAAAACCATGTTCTTCCTCATCCCCAAAACAAGTCCTGCAACTTCAAACTCCTCATTCACTCTGGGTCCTCATTCCCACTCGAACAAGTTTGCTCTATAAATACCTAGGGATCCATTTTGACCCCCCTCTCCTTCCATGGACACATCGCTGCCCTAGCCACTGCCACTAATATCCGATTGGGCATCTTACATCGGTATAAACACTGCCCCGAACTCTTTAGCTCATAGTCACCTCCTCTATCCTGTCCCTAGTGGACTATGGACTGCCGGTGTATGGTGCTGCTGATCAGGCCGTACTCCATAAAATTCGCATTTCTCTGAATAAGGCCTGCAGGTTAATTACTGGAGCACCTAGGATGACACACACCTGTCTACTGTATGCTAAAGCGCTGGTACTTGATCTCGACGAGTGCCTCAAATATCTTACCTGTATCCTTACAAAAAATACCCTCCTTGGGCTTTCCCCACCAGGATTGACCTCCACCATACGCCGCTCTTTCCCACTAGTTCATACTCGGACCTCTGGGAAAACCTCTCTTTTTATCCCTAGAGCTAGGACCTCTCACGGCCAAAGAGCCTTCAGCTTTAGGGCCCCTCCTGGTTCAACACACTGCCCCTCCATCTCCGAGCTCCAACTATACGTGCTTCAAAACTTCATACGTAACCATACCTTATTAACACCGATGCTGTAACTGCCACTAGTCAAGCCGTACTCAATACTTATGACAAAGCTTATTACTAAGCTGCTAAGGACAACATAACTTTGGTATTGTTTGCATCCATCCTACCTGTACCAGCTTGTTTGTATCTATGTCTTAATTTACTGTTATACTTACGTGTTGTACTGCTATACTGTGTATTTTGGTTTGTCTTACTGTGACAAGGTACCTTTGTAAATGAGCCTATGGCTCAAAGGTTTTCCAAACTGCTGTTTAAATAAAATAAAAAATAAAATAAAATAAAATAAAGGGACAAACTTCCCTAACACTAACAGCCTCTTCTCAACACTCCTACTAAACTAATGCAGCCTAACACCCACGCTGCAATCATGAGCTGCCTAGCAATCCCGCCCAGTACCTCTGCCTCCCCTGATTTGGACAACTTAATTAACCACTTGAGCCCCTTGAAACTACAGTAAGCTGTGCTGAGCATGAATTGTGCAACTACTATGGGTCCCCTTCACTATCTGGCAAGTACTTACCATCTTTTTATCCAAAGTACCCTATATCTACCCTAATGCCACCTGCACACCCTCTTTTGTCCTGCTTGTGCAATCTAGAGAAATAACAAAGGCCACTGAATACACTCCCACTTATGTAAGATGCCCTCCTATTCCACCAGTACAGGCCATCTGTGCTAATGTATATAGCCTAATACTATGCTACCCATTCCTTCATCGCCTCACCCCCCTTCCCTCAACCCCTCGATCAAAGCTTACCCCTGACTCCAGGCAACATCGAATGTGCTGGATACTCCAGCATATTCTACACAGACGCCTCATACTCCTCCTCCTCCTCCTCCTCCTCATGTCAGGGAACATACACCCAACGCTGGCCCTCTGGAGGGAGCCCCTTGTTCCAATAAGAACTACTCCTTAAAATTCACCTTAATTAATATCAGAAGCCTCTTACCAGAAATGGATGACCTTCAGGTCTGGGTCATGCAGCACAACCCGAATGTGCTAGCCATTAACAAAACCTGGCTAACCCCAAAAGTCCCAGACACCACTGTCTCGCTAGAAGGTTACACACTATTTAGGCATGACAGATTAGGTAAAGGGGGGGGGGTGTGCACTCTACATTAAAGAATCACTCAACGGGCATGCTGTAGCTCACCCGGATACTGAAAGTAAGTCCCAAATACTACCTGTCAGGACCATACTCGGCCGGAATGGTAAATCAGTTACTATACTTTCGGTCTACAGCCCTCCCCGAGACCAAACTGCGGGTTTTCAACTGGTCCTTGACTACATAGCCGACCAACCCACTAGCAATGAGATAGTGATCCTTGGGGATTTCAACACGAACTGGCTAGCCTCTGAGGCTGACCCTTTCAAAGATGCCATTGCACCTTTCAATGCTACACAACTTATAACTACCCCCCACTAGGATCAGTTACAGGAATGGCAATAGCACACTCCCAGACCTTGTCCTTACCACCCACCTGGACAGGATAACCCTCACTGAGGTATTACCAGATGCGTCAAGTGATCACACCCTAGTCATCTGCCGCTGGTCAAACAAAACCCCCAAAGTTCCTGCTAAGGTTCAATCCCAGTGTGTCCTCAAGGAAGGGCAACTCAAGAATCTACAGCACTTCCTTGCACTCCCTTACTGGTCCCCTATATATAGCACCCACTGTGTTGACACTGCCCTTGACTACTTCATCCACCACTTAAACAAAGCTTTCGACATCTATGCCCCCTTCTGAAAAAAGAAATTAAGTGGGGTAAATAACCTCTGGATTACTGCTGACCTACTAATAAAGATGCAGAATAGGGATAACCTGTGGCACCTTGCGGTTGTTTTGGGTAGACAAGCGGACATGCAACGGTACAAGGTCGTGGTGTGCTAAAACAGAGCATTTTAAACTAGAGCTCTCAAACTCGTGGGGCAATTTATTTTATTTCATTTATTTAATTCTAGGATTACAAAAACCTTTGAGCCAAGGCTCTTTTACAAAGGTTCCGCGTCAGTTAGAGATATTACAACAGAAACATGACAGAGCAAGTGCAGTATAAGGCAGAATAAACAGAATAAGCACAGCATTTCTCAATAATACAATGCATATTTATGGGTAATGCAGGTAGGGTGGGGAGGGACTACAGGGAGTTACAGGAGGGACAGTGGGAGGTTTGAGCTACCAGAGGCAATTGTTGACACATAGAGAAGTGCTGTTAGTGGGGCTAGGAGGGGGGTGGAAGAGGGGCGGTGGAGGACGAAGGAGGAGCAGTGGGGAGAAGGAGGTAAAGTGCTGTAAGGGGTAGAGCAGAACTAAGGGATAGATGGGAGGGCTGGCTAGGTGTGGCAGTCACAGGTGCTGGAAGCAATGGAAGGCAACTTTGGGACAACATCAAAAATCTCACTGGGAAACCCTCTACAGCACCCCCAAATTTGATCATTGCAGATGGTGTCCTTACACAGGACCCCACTACTATAGTGAACACTCTAAATAAGGCTTTCACCGACCATTCTGGCATGTTTCCCCCGACTACCTAAAAATAAGTTGCAGAGCTGGCACCTAGCTGTCTGCTTCCTGCCCCCTGATTTGGCCCTCTTTTAGTAAACTGCAGCTCTTTCGTCTGTGTGCTAATTTTATTTTCACTCCCACCACTTCGGAGTACTTTTAATCCCTGTCCTGTCCCTCTTTCAACAGGTGTCTTTGTAGTCCACTGGGCTACCTACCACCATCCGCGGTTCGCCTCCTGCACGCCTGGGCACCACTCTGTGTCTCTCTCGGAACTAAGAAGCCTGCTGCCACCAGCCCCTTGGAAACAAGCATCCGGTACGGCCTATACATGGACCCAGCCTCCATGACTGCTGCTTCTGCTGCCCCTTCCCCCTCCCAGGCCACCTTTAAATACACCTTTAAATACACTTAACCTCCTCCCTCCCCTACCCCATCCTGCCCCCATTGACTCCCAGTACTTGAGCTCTGGAGCTTAAAGCTTTCTGTCTCCCCACCCCCTTTGTTGATCTCTCCCCCTCTCTTAAAGCTTCCTCACTGGTCTGCTGTACTCACCAAGCACTGCTCACGCAAAAGTGTCCTAGACCTGTATTTTAGACTCCAAATGTTTCACCTCCTCTCTACCAACGTCCGCTGTCACCATGAATCTGCCCCAGCTCACACTGTTTGCGATCTCCCTAGCATCTGCCCTGGTGCTGATGGACGTATGTGCCTCAGCACTGGCCCAGGACCAAATGCACCTTGCCTATCTCTTGGAATCCCGCTCCCCCCTGGTACATCCTATACTCCTCCCCTCGTGGGAACTCTCCTACCTAGGTCACATCACCCTCTCATTCCTCTTAAACAAGGAATGTCGCTTACTTGGTTACTATGTGGCCTCCATATCCTGCTCTACTGCCATTCCCTCTTGCGCCTGCATCCCATTCCTATCCCTCCCTACTCCATACAGCAGACATTGAGAGCAACCCGGGCCCCCCTAATTCCCATATAGCCCCCACCGACAGCACCTGGACAAATGCTCCTGGGCTAAAAATTGCCCATATAAATGAGTGCAGTCTCCCCCCCAAATACCAGGACCTGGAAGCATGGGTTGAGCTATACAAACCCCACATACTGGGACTCTCCGAGACATAGCTAAAATCTCACATTACTGATGCCACCTACCAACTACCCGGGTACTCCTCTCACCACCTGGTTAGACCTGGCCAAAAAAAAAGGGGGGAGGGGCGTAGTAGCTCTGTTCGTCAAGGAACCCCTATCAGCCAACATAGTTCTCCGCAACCTCTCCCAGTAAATGGCTCCTCACCGAACCCACCCTGGGAACACAAAAAACTCTATATTGGGTGCTGCTACAATCCCCCTACAGCCTGAACCGAGGGTCTAAACAGCTTCCTCTCTGGTCTGGGCTCCACATCCTCACACAGAGACTCAGTTCTCTTGGGTGATCTCAATCTAAACTGGCTCAGTTCCCACCAGTTTGACTATGCCCCCCTCCTAAAACAATATAACCTGGCCCAAACTATTAACCTTCCCACAAGGCAGAACCCTCGCAAGGGCATACAGACACTCCTGGATTGGACTGTAACTAACTGGGAGGAATGTGTCCTGCACGCTGGTACCAAGGCCGACTCCATTAGCGATCACTCCCCTACAGGCCTTCTCTGGTCATCCAAACTTAAATGGCCCCCACCCAAATACCTGTCTTTCCGTAATCTCAGAAGCCCAAACACCCCTGTCCTTCTCTCTGAGGCACGGACACTGGACTGATCTGCCATTTTCTCAGAACCAAATGCGACCCAGGCAGCATCCATGCTCACTCAAGCTCTCCTGACTCTACAGGACAAGCATTTTCCACTCACCATAAGAAGGGTGAGGGGTGGCTACTCATGATGGGTCACGAAAGACCTCCTTACCCTCATGAAAGTCAGGGACCATGCCTGGTCAACCTATAAAGCATCCCCATCCCTTACCCTAAGGGATGATTACAGGCTTCAGAGGAACCTTTGCAAATACCTGGGCAAAGCTCTCAGACAGACACATTTTCGCAATCTCCAGCAAACTAACCTCGGGGACCCTAAACAATACTGGGCATCCATTAGCTTGCTACTAACATCCCCCCCCCAGTAAGCCTGTTCCACAGCTACACACTAATGCTGGCCTCATTACCAATCCCCAAGATGTGGCCAAGGCCCTCAATAACAAATTCTCCAACCTCACTATGTACCTAGTAAACTCCCAAATGACCTGCAAAAAAACCCTGTCCCCCTGCACGCCCCCACGACATCACCCGCCAGGCCTACCTCTCAACCCCTCCCCTTTTTTCAAAATACTCTCACACGCTAACATAGCTAAACTCCTAAAGAGCCTTCCAAACCACAGCTCCCCTGGAGCAGACCGATTATCCCCCGTTTTCCTTAGACTTATCTCCCCTGCCATCGTCACCCCTCTAACGTTCATTTTTAACCTCGCCCTGACCACTTCCTCCATGCCTGATACATGGAAAACCATGAAGATCATTCCCATTCATAAAGCCGGGGACCCACACTCCACAGACAACTATCGCCTGATCTCCATCCTTCCTCACCTAAGCAAGCTATTGGAAAAAGCCGTCCACCACCAACTTGCTGAATACATAGGTAAATATGACCTACAATGTAGCCAACAACACGGCTTTCTCAAGAATCACTCCACCACCACTGCCCTCGCACTCCTAACTGACCACATCCTCACAAACATGGACCGTGGAAATGCAACTGGCATAGTCTTCGTTGATCTCTACAAAGCCTTTGACCTGGTCAATAACTCACTCATCCTCTCCAAATTGCTTCACCTTGGCTGCTCTCTGGAGTTCACCACCTGGTTCAGAAGCTACCTTACAGGGCGCTCCCAGTTTGTGTGCATTGGCCCGGCCTGCTCGCCCACACTACTGGGATCCCCCAAGGCTCTATAATGGGACCCTTCCCTTTCTCCTTATTCATTAACTCCCTACCAGCAGATAGTTGAAACTATCACTCAATCCTTTACGCTGACGACCTTGTGCTCTTCTCCAGTGGAAAGTCTCCTACCCTCATCTCTGCAGCCCTCTCATAAAACTACACTGCAGCCCACAACTGGTTCTCTGACATCCTCCTTCTGGTCAATGCCAAAAAAATAAAAACAATGTTGTTCAGATCTAAGCCCTTCCTAACGAAATGCAAATCTAACCCACCCCTAATCATCACGTCCCCTTATGGCCATGTCCTAGAGAATGTCAAACATTTCAAATATCTATGAGTTGTGCTTGACCCCTCCCTTTCCTTTACAGAGCATATAAACTCCCTGGTTCTAAGATTTCACCTACAGACACCGGCAATAGCTCACCCCTGAGGCCCGCCATTCCATCATCCAGGGAAACCTGCTACCTATCCTGGACTGCTGCTCTCCCATCTACTCCAGGACCTCTGTATCCACCATGGCAAAACTATCAGTAGCATACAACAGAGCCTGCCGCTTCTTCCTGCTGACCCCTTTCTCCACACACCACTGTATGCTCTACACTACACTGGGGTAGCTCCCACTACAAGCCCACTTTGACCTTGCACTGCACAGTTTTATTGATTCTGCCATCCGTATTGGCCAGAAATCCCCTCTTGCTCATCTTCTCACCATGCAAACCTCACACCGCTGCCTACACTCCTCCAGTATCCCCTCCCTGAAAATCCCAAGGGTAGCCATGAACATGGGTGCTAGAGCCCTGTTTGTAGCAGCCCCCACACTATGGAACAAGCTGCCCACTGAACTGCGTATTATAAACACTCACCGCCAGTTCAAGACTTGCCTCAAAGACTGGCTCCTGTTGGCATCCACCTGTCACTGCTTTAAGGACTAGCCCCACCGTATAGGTTCTAGGGGGTAGGGCCAAATAAGTTCTCTTATTTACTGAAACTGTCCCACCATGAGCCTTACTTGGCTTTGTTATTTGTTGTCTCTCACCTACTGCCACCATGTATTGCCAAATATAACAACTGTAACCTTTCACTATGTAGTTCCTGCTCTTGTTATGTTCTGTTTACTCTGATGTTTCTACTCTGTGTTGCCTTACATGGCCCCGGGTCGTGCCTGAAAACAGTCCCTGGGATCAGTGCACCTACCCGGTTAACAAAGTCATAAATAAAAAAAGAAAAAAAGTAGCCCTCTAAATACCTACACTTCACCTCCCCTTGACAGTCCCCCCTTTCTGTTTTAAAAGGGTCCCAATGATGGAGGTGAGAAAATACCTCCAAAGGGTAGTGGGTAAAGCCAGATATAGCAGCAACTCGTTGGACCTCAGACTCCTCAACTTCACCCTTGACTCTGTCCTCAGACCACTTTCCACACTTATCAATCTCTCCTGTCAACAATTTCCCTCAGTGCTGGAAATCTGCCTCCATAGTGCCCATTTTCAAAAGTGACAACAGGACACTTCCTTCTAATTATCTACCGATCTCTATCCTTCCTCCCCTTTCCAAAGCACTAGAGTGGATCATCACAGAACACCTGACCAAATATAACCTCCAGTGTGAGAAACAGCATGACTTCAGAAAAGCACATAGCACTACTACTGCTTTGCTGGAATACACTGACTTCTTACACAGTGCTCTCGACCATGACCAGCTGGTGGGGTAAGTCTACATTGACCTCACCTAGGCCTTTGACACTGTGAACCACTCACTCCTACTCCGCTCGTTCCAGGACATTGGTATATCCAGCGAAGTCACAAATTGGTTCACTAGCTATCTTGGTGGCAGGTCGCAGCAAGTTAGAATTAATGACGCATTTTCTAACCGCCACTCGGTAACCTATGGAGTTCCCCAAGGCTCCATCCTTGGACCCTTACTGTTCAGCCTCTTTCTCAACTCACTCCCAAAAGCATGTCCCAACAACAACATTCTGTATGCAGATGATGCTGTCCTCTTCTCTGCTCATACTGACCCCACCCTACTCACCAAGGACCTTCATATCGGCTTTGAGGAGGTTGAACGCTGGTTTATGGACCATAAACTGCTCATGAACTACAAAAAATACAAAAGTAATGCTTGTCACTACCCCACATAGCCTTCACAAAGCAACCTGTCTTACTATACTAAACAAGCAAAACCTCCCCCTCGAGCAAGTCAGGGACTTCAAATATCTAGGCATAAAACTAGACAGCAACCGGTCTTACTCTGCCCACATCAGCTTAAT
Organism: Neoceratodus forsteri; assembly: GCA_016271365.2. Lineage (NCBI taxonomy): Eukaryota > Metazoa > Chordata > Ceratodontiformes > Ceratodontidae > Neoceratodus > Neoceratodus forsteri. The sequence goes on from JADMNL010000027.1 coordinate 43,415,482, forward strand.
AACAAGAGTGATAAATTCTCATATTGGCGCACTTTACAGGCACTGGCACTGCTTCACCCCTGAGACTCTCACACTAGCTGTATCCAGCTCAATTATCTCCATAGTCGATCATGGTCTGATGCTCTACGGTGCAGCCATGGACGCAACCCTGAAAAAAAATCACCACTGCTTTCAACAAAGCATGTCAGCAGGTTACTGGTGCCCACAGGTACACCCACACTGGCGACCTTTATGCGCAAACGCACTGATTGAATCTCAAAAGTAGGATCACCTGCCAAACTTGTCTATTTGCAAAAATAATCAGCACGGGCAAAGTTCTACCAACTGCCCTGCCTTTGCTGTCTACATCCCCCAACCTCTGCAATACATGCAGAGCTTCAACAAACTACCTGGCCCCTTACTGCTGGACAGCCCAAGGTCAGTGATCATTTTACTACAGAGCCCCCTCCTGGTGGAACAGCCTCCCCCCAGAGATACTTAACATCCCCTCCCTTGGCCCCTTTAAAATCAATCTGTGCCAGCACCTCACCCAACAAAGCAGTTGTGACTGCCCCCTCAATATCTAGTCACTGCTAGGAATGGCCTACTCTTAGCCACTACCTGTCTAGCTACTCCCCCCACTTCCCCCTGCCCACCCTACACTCCCATTCCATCCCTAACTTTCACCCACCTACATCCATCTGACTCGACAAGGACGTCTGTCTGCTTCACCCTCCTTATTTCGCTTCTGTTTCTTGCCCTCTTGATACCCTTACCGACTCTCTTTGCCCTCCCCCAACCTATCCCTTCTCTCTTAGCCCTGGCAGACAATGTCAGAATTAGCTGGCTGCACCCCCCCCCCCACACTCTCTTATCCTGCTGCTCCTGTGACTGTCCCATGTACTATTCTCCACTATACCTTACACCGTACCTTAACAATTGTTTGCTTTCCTGTACAATTTATGTAACTAATGTGTTTATGCAACCTTGTTGCCTTACTATTTTGTTTACATTCCTGCTTTGTAGTGAAAATCCAATTTTGTACGTGCATCTTCCGTATTTGAATCTAACGCAGAACCTTTGTAAAAGAACCTCTGGTCTAAAGATATATATATTTTTTTTTAATCCTAGCAATAAATAAATACATTTAAAAAAAAAAAAAATCTCCTTCTCACACTGTACCTTCAATTTCCAAGTCAGTGTCGCAGTCTTCCTCACTTGCATTCACATCATCTAAGCTTCTATCAGACTTAGCCTCCTCAATTTCTGCTTCTTCTTCACCCGTCTCTTCTCGAGCACTAGGCCCTCGGCTGGTTTCCGTTTTCTGATTTGTAGAGTGAGTACTGGAAGGCCTTAGAATTGTCTACAATGAATGATGATAGATAAGACAGATTTTAATGCAGATATTAAATTGGACAAGAGCCCATGGGAACTCAGATCCACCACCTCTTAAAAAAAATTGTATGACAGTTCCACCACCTCTGTCATCTTTCTTCATAGACTATTATGGGAGAGTTTCACCATCATGAAATAAGTATTCTACCACCTTGAAATCTAGATGTGAGAGTTTCACCACCTACAAGTTTCTAATTGAACCACTGTTTTAATGGAAATGTTGCATGGCAATAAATTGAGGACGATATCTTCCAACCATATGTATTTATTTGCCTTTGTTTACCAAGTAAGTGCACTAGGCAAACAAATGCCTATTTTTAAGCATGACTGGGAAGAGTAACAGAACGCTATATAGTGCTATAACATTACAGACAGGCAGGCAGTAACAAAACACCTTAAGCACGTAAAGAAAGAAAATCACACAGAGCAACAATTAGGTATTATAAGTAAAAAAGTGCAAGGTAAATGGCTAATCAGGAATTAAATATTACAACAAGGCAAGATAAAACAAATAAAGTCAAACAGTCCATACAGGGTACAACCAATATTGTAAAATAGCAAGGCAAAATATATAAACTTCATTGTCAGGGAGGCGTCACCTGACCACACATTTAATTCTTAGCACCATATCATCAGGTGCTGTATCTCATTACCTACAAATCAGGGACTGTTTCATATATAGAGTTTATTTAAAATATACTAAAACATATATGATTTATGTAAAAAATCAGATTCAAAATGTTTACTATACATGCAAAACAAAAGATCAGCAAGACATTTTATAATCACGTTAAGCCACTTCATGGTGTGTATTAAAGTATTTGAATGTACTTCCCGGGGTGTATGGATACTCAGCCTTCTGCCTCATACCTCACTCCCCTGGAGCATGCATTAAGCATAGAATAATGCATGAAGTAGTGTGCATCATGAGAATTTAATACACAGCCAAGGTGTGTGATGCTACATAAATCCAGACAGCGTAGCTCGAGGGGGTTGTTCAAGCATCACACACCGAGGATATGTATCAAATTAGAGTAATCACACTATCCCATGTTTTATTCTATCTAGTCACTTGACATCAGTTTTTTCCTTAACCCCCCCACGCACCGCAAGGTAACGCTCTACAATGGCTACGATTCCCCTCAATAAATAACATTTGTCAGGATATCATTTAACAGCAGCATTGGCAGATGAATAAAATCCAAGTGTTCACTTGTTCACCCAGATGGAACCACGCTTCCATTTTTTTTTTTAACCTCCTATGAACTGCAAATACATCTGGGTCTCAGTGTGAATTCACACAAAGCTTTTTGGTTTTGAAGTCTGAACTGCTTCTGTCACGTTGGACTCTGAATCCGACTGTATAGCACTTTTGACCAGATCTGAAATTAAGGTTAGAACTTCTTAATTTTCAGTCGCTAATTAAATTGTTCTGGCATTCTTCATGGCAGCAGCCTTTCCAGACCACAATAGCTGTCTTGGTACTTGCTGCAGCTTGAGAGTGTCTGACCACAGCTGCAGGACAGTATGCACAGGTTTGTCGTAATAACTGTCTAGTTATGATGGCAAATAACTGCCCATCCCAATTGGAAAAATCTGATAGTTGTTATAATCCTTTAATACACACCCTGTTGAGGCTTATTTGCTTAGTTGAATCAGCACCGCGTGACGTAATTCAGATAACTACGGCATCAAAAGCAATTCTGGGCAGAGACAGCAGATAAATAGTAATGGGTGATTTGTGGAATTGCAGATCTCTATTAGAGTTCTGCACAGAAGGGTCAGGGACTTTTAAGTTTTAGGAGAAACAGTGGGCAAAGGCGAGCTAGCCAAGGTTTGTGGTGCATAAGCCCTCTAGGAGGGCTCTGCATTCTGTAGACCTCAGACTGTAAAATTCTGCACAATATCGCAGATGGCAACTAGGACAACAGGGATCTAGATCTGAGCAGTCTGTCAATGAATCAACCTAGCAGATAGAAGTGCAGTCCAGTTAGGGACAGCCAGCTTAACCCTGAGTAGAGTAAGCAATGGTGGATGAGTGAGAATATATATGAGAACTAGCAGGAATAATCAAATATTTGTACGATTCAGTTGACACAAATGAACCACCATGCACACCATAACAAACTTTAGTTTTAGGTACACATTGCGTAATTATTTAGAGCTGAAAGAATATATAGTTTAAATTTTATTATTAAAAGTAAGCTCAGTTGATCTGTCCACTGACGAAGCATACTGCACAACTGTCAACCTTTAGAGATTAATGTTTTTTCTGTTTTTCCAATTTAAAGTTGTGGTCTCCCACCAACTTAAAACAGGGAAAAGTGTTGTGTTTTTTCAGCTATTTTTTTATGCACCCAATTTGTTGTAACTTCAAAACGTTCTAACTTAAAAAAAATATATTTTCAAACCAACAAAAAGCACTGTTCTGCACAAGATTTAATGAACCTGTAAGTTTGAAAAATAAATTAATTTTACTTTTTGTGCTAGACAGGAGCAGAAAGTCATAATTTTAATATTTATACATAAATTCACTAATTTGTAACTGCTGAACCCCTAAACCGATTGATACTAAACTCTCTCAATAATTAGGCCCTAGGCCATACGGTTATTACCCCAGTTCCCAACCCGGAACATGATTATATCGATAGTGACCCTGACTATCTGTATGCTCTAGCGCAGTATTTACCAGTACTTAACATGCATATTGGTCCACTTACTCTGACTCTCAAGTCTCTACTAGAGAGAAAGGATATACATTTAGTTCACATAAGTAACAATGTCACCAAGGCAGGGAACTCATTAAATGGTCTATTTCACGATGGTGACCTCAGCACCACACTATCCAACGCATGGCTTGAGCTCACATTCAAAGGTTTTGTTGTTATTCAAATGTTTCTCATTATTTTTCTTATTATTCTGCTCTGTTTACATAAAACTCTAACACAACATAAAAATCACTTAAAGTTTCTCTATGAATCTCATTCTGTAATGAAATAACCTACATACCCACGAGTTAGTGTTGCCTTTGTATTCAGGAAACAAGGGAGGGATATGTTAGACCAGCCTGACCTGCCGTCCCATATGAGGAACACTGCTATCATGACAGACAAGAGATCATACTATAATACTGTATACTAATGGTATTAATAATGCACTGTCAGATTTGTTGTATTAGGGCCTATTCAGGAATCTCCTGTTTAGCCAAGCAGCTAATGTGTCAGACAGAAATATATTTGTGTTCTCTGATGACATCTACTAACAACTGCAATATTAGCAACCTAGTCAGCATGCTTTAATTAGCAAATTATATGAGAAGATGCTGACTGTTCTAATAACTAGTTAGTCAGCACATTGCTAAAGAATGCTACAAAAAGCATCATCCTGGGTGCGAGACGCCCATGTATTGTCCAATACAACACCCCGCACAGAAACACACTGACATCTATAAGGTGGTAACTCCGGTAATGGGACATTTTTATCTGCAGTATATAATCCTAGTACACGGCCAAACCCTTTCGGATCCCTGGGAGCACCCAGCTTCCACACCTGTTGTATGACTGTTTCTGTGTTCCTGTTGGTAAGACTCATCTTATGCTTCTGTCTTTTGTACTATTACTCGGTAGAAACAATCTAATTTTCTGCACATCTGTGTTTGTGGTATTTTACCATCAGGTTATCTCCTGCAGAATCTTACAAGTAGTAACACAACTCAGCCACCATGTGCTGAGACACTAGTGCCTGTGGCGCAGGGAAGTGTCGTAGCATCTGCTGTTAGTGTCTGAGGAAAGGTAAGCTGTTCCAGCAGATATGGATCTGGTGGGACAATAGTGCCTACAGTAATGGAACTCTGTCGGCATCTGCTGGAACACTAGTGACTGAAGGTAAGTGTCACAGCATCTGTTGGGACAGTAGTATCTGTGCAAGGTAAAGTTTCCCAGTAGATGCAGATCTACTGGAACAGTAGTACCTATGGGAATGGAACTCTGCTGACATCTGCTGGAACACTAGTGCCTGTGGTGAAGGTAAGTGCCCCAGCATCTGCTGGAACAGTAGTGCCTTGCTAGGTAAAGTGTCCCAGCAGATATGGGTCTTACTGGGACAGTGCTGCCTGTGGTGAGGGGAAGTGCTGCAACATCTGTAGGGACAGTAGCTTATGTGCTACATAAACTTCTGTATAACTGTTTGAAATCACACTGCCTATATTTTGCACAATTTATGGATGGTCCCTTAATCCCACCACAGTATTTTTATGCCCTTTCCCCGACTGACAGGTGAGTGCTAGCTGTCAAGACATTTAAACCTGCTCACACATCAGGTCTGCTTGTTGTCAAAAGGTTCTGCTGTTTGTTCCTTTTCTTGAGTAAAGGACTGCCACCTACCATGCCACTCTTTCGGATGGATCCACTGCAAATCTGCTCAACAGGAGCGGAGGTACCCACTTTATGTAACTTGTCTGAATGCCAGTGAACTCACCAAGTGCTCAGGAGTTGAGCTGTCGGTTGCAGGAGCTGTTCTGTGGGAACGTTCAGCATTGTCCCCCAATCAAACCAGAAAAGACACTTTTCTGCATATGCTTCCTATACTCCAGAGCTGCAGTTCAAGCTTGGCAAATATCATGGATTGATAGCCACAGTTTGCTACCGCACAAACAAGCGTAAGGCCACACAATAAATGAAAGCTGTGTGTGCAAGTTTAAAACTGATTACTTAACTCAAGTGTGCACTACTCCTGACCCCACAATCTTGTCACCCCAGCTTCATGAAGAAACACGTGGTTGACCACTCCTTCTGGCAGAGGAGCTGGGGACTAAACTTGAAAAATAGAAGTCTGTGATCAGACGGTGCCATTAAGAACTCTACAGTGGTCCATACTATTTCCCTGGTGATAGTAAAAGCAAACATCACAGCTCTCATGTGAAAATGATGGTAGCATATGGCTTAACAGCAAATAGGCCTGGATTTTCCTTTTTTTTTTTTTTCAATACTCCCCATTACCCAGCCAAAACCAACCAGTCCTATTTCCAACGTCAGACCCATTATCCATCCCGGGACTTACCTCAACTCCTGAGCACCCTGGCTTGCCCCCCCAGGGCAGGGCCACTGAGGGGGGCCCTTCCCCCAACGGAAACTACATGTTACAGCAGGATTGAGATCCAGGTCGGTGGCACAGGGTCTTCGGTGGGGGGGGGGGTGTGTGGATGTTATCATGCGGTGGCTAGATCACAGTTTTCTCATTTTCTCCCTGGAGAGGCGTGACATGCAATGACACTGGGGGCATGCACAATAAACATCTGACATTCCTCCAAGCTGTATTCAGTCCTGGCTGTCAGACCCCCAGCTTCTGCAAGGGGTCTGTTAAACACCGGTGGTGTCCTCACCCTTCCCCTTGGAAGAGGAAGAGAGTGGTCCCTGGGATGCTCAATCCTCCTCCTCTGGCCAGCCCTCCAATTCCAGGGCTTGCTTCTGAACCCGGGTTGTCAGCATTGCAAGCAGTAGTGCTTCTGCTGTGCTGGCGGGCCAGCCTAAGTTTGGACTTTCCTAAGTACAATGGGTTACAACAGACAGAAAGGAACAAAAGTGATTAGAAAAATCCCTTCTGATTTACCTACACTGAAAGCTGGATTTTTCTCTCGCATGAGGAGAGCAGTGACCCAAGAACTCATCCCAACAGAACCCATCATTAATATAGACAAAATAGGGGCCAACATGGTTCCTGTGACTGAGCGGACAATCGAGGCCACTGGTTCCAAACAGGTAATGGTTGCAGGGCTGGGTGACAAGAAGCAGGTGTTTGCAGGTACCAAACAAAGGAAAGACACCTGCCTGCCACCCTGCCCATAAATTTCCTCAAGACTGAGCCAACACACAGTCCTCCAACCACTGGGCAAACAAAACCTAAATGATTGATTTCATAGATCATAGTCTGATGCCAAAAAGTTTTAATTCACCAAGCAGAGACTGGGACTACCAAATGAGCAAAAAGCACTGCTCATTATGGATTTGTTTAGGGGACACACTACAGGCAACATTAGAGAGCATCTTGAAACTAACAGCATTGTGCCTGTTTATGTTCCAGCATCATGTACCATGGCCAGCTCCTCCAAAACTCTCACATCAAACTATGATGCCGTGCACAAATGGTTCTTGGAAAACAGACTACTAGTCAATGCTAACAAAACCAAGGCTATGCTCCTGGGAACCAAACCAAAGCTAGCCCTAGCCAAATTAACTAGCACCTCAGCCACCCTCAACGTTCTTTTTCCAGAAGGTCCCCCACTAGAAATGGTATCTCACTTCACATACCTGGGCATTACCCTGGACCCTGCATTGACTTTCTCCACCCACATCAGAAACACCATAAAGTGCATCAACCAGAAACTGGCAGTGAGCTATCATCTGGCACACTACTTGACTCTGGAGGCCCGCCTTGCTATAGCCCAAGGCAGTCTCCTTCCACTACTGGACTACTGTGCCCCTATCTACATGAAAACCTCCTCCAGGCAACTCTCTAGGGTGACCACTGCATGTAACAACATCTGTAGGTTTGCACTGTTGGCACCCTACTCAACCCACCATTGCTCCCTATACCTGTCTCTAGGCTGGCTCCCCCCACAGGCACGCTGTGATTACCTCCTTGGCTGTCTAACAGATGGTACCTTCAGATGCGGAGACCACTCCTCCCTCTACCTACTGCTCAAACCTAGAGACTGCCCCAGTATGCTGCGAAGCTCCTGTCTACCTCTAGATATCCCTCAAATCTCCACCAGTCTCTGTGATAAAGCCTTCTCCGCAGCTGCTCCCAAATTATGGAATGCCCTTCCCTCCACCCTACAATCGCTAGACTCGCACCTCATTTTTAAATTCCACTATAAAAAGACCTTGCTGGTGACTGCTTCTTGCTCCTGCCCACGGGGTGACTCCCCACCCGAACATGCTCACCTCATCTTGGACTGTGTTTCCATCCTGGGTAGCTTTGCCTTAGCCACTCATATGTTACTATGACTGGCCCCACCCGGGACTCGAAAGCCAATTAGCCAAGGAGGAGGGCAGGGGCCTTGTTGGGTTGTTCAGTCCAATGGCCGGGTGTTTGACCCCTATTTAAATGCAGGCCAAACAGCACCGGCAACTGGTAAGTGTAGAGAGAGAGCCGGAATAAAGGGGAGGGTCTGTTCCCCTACGTGGGTACCACTGGGTGATCAGCAGAAAAGAGACGGACACGACAAGAGTCAGATACAATAACAGTTTACTGAATTTTCAGAATGCAATAACAAATATAATGGGGGGGGAGACCTATACTCTATGGGAAACTACTAACAGGACAAAGCAATAGATTTTAAGAAAATAAATAGTTCAATAGTATTAAAAAGTCTTCGTGGTGATGGCTAGACAAATCAGACCATCACAATCACTGGGAGGAGCCGATTTCTTGACCCTGGAGCCAGGGATGTCTGCGATGGGGCAAGCTGCTACGGCGAAGGCCCTTTTCTGACCACTCTAGATGGTCCTCTCTTGACCCCAACGTACTACGATGTCTGCATTGGGGCAAACTGCTATGGCAAAGGCCCTCTTCTGACCACCCCAGATGGTCCTCTCTTGAACCGACATCCTGGTTCCAATTCTCTGCAATGATCTCTCAGTGTTGGACCATGGATACTGGAGTGCTGGAACACTAGCCCTGTGGGTACGGACCTCTGGACCTTCGGCACTGGACCTCTGGACCTCCAGCTCTCCGGTGTTGGACCTCTGGACCTCCAAAACTGCATCTCTGGACCCCCAGCACTCTAGCGCTGGACCTCTGGACCTCCAGCAATGGACCTCTAGACCCCTGGCACTCCAGCACTGGACCTCTGGTATTCTGACACTGGACCTTTGGACCTCTGTACATTGAACACTGCATCTCTAGACCTCCGACCCTGGACCTCTGGCGCTGCATCTCTGGTCCTCTGGCACTCCGCTACTGGACTGCCGGCACTCCGCCACTAGACCTGAAAAGGGGAAACATTTGTAGAGCCTGGATGTGCTCAAAACCGAGCAGCAAGGGTTGGTTACTGTAACTTGATATGATTCCCCACCCCTGAAGAGATTATGTCACAATCCCCAAATTGTGGGCTGCAAGACAGTTTCACACAAGTTCACATGCAGCGAAAATCAGTAAAATAATTGCAGGTACTCAGGCAGTGTCAATTGGAGTACTGTCTCTTTAAATCCTTCAAGTAGTCTTGAGCCCGCTGGAAAACTGTATTCACTGCCACACACTCTGTACTACTCCCTGTTCAGGAATCCCACTAGAAACTATGGAGACACATAGGATAGGAGGAGCCCTCCCCTTCCCCAAACTGCTGGTTAGTGTGGGCTCCATTTTTTTACATTGCCCCTATGGAACTAGTTCTCCCACATCACTTGGGTGTTTTTACTTTCAATTAATAAAACTCAGGACTTGCCCTGCCCTAGGCTCCGCCTCAGGAGCTCCTTAATTTAAATAAAGCCCACCCCCTATACTGTGTTCCCAACAGGAGTACATTAACATAAATTAAACTAGACCCACCTAGTGGATGGTCCTCATTCCCAGGGACCCTTCCTAAGCCCTGGACCTGCAGCTGTCACTGTCCCTTTACTGTGCCCAAGCACGTTTAAACAAATGCTCCCTCACCTTTACAAAAAAATAAAAATAAACTGAACAGGCAGGCAGCACCAGAACAACAGGGCTGCCGCCGACTCACAGCCCCATCCCGGGGTGAAGGCAAGATAACGGGAGGCAGGTGGTTGCAGGCAGAGGGAGGGGTTAACTGAAGGGGACAGGCACTATGGCAGACAACTTGGAGCCTTGAAGGTTCTACCGGATGGCAGTCTTCTTCTGATATGGCTTCAGGGCACTGCCGCCGACAAGGGACCGAAACTCAAACTTTTAAAATAATAAAAGGGGCTAAACTGAGCCCACGTCGCGGCCGACCAAACTGCACGGAACACCGCCACCAAACTGGACCATGACACACTCCACGGATTGCCCGACTACTGGCTGCTGCACTTGGGGAACGGGAGGAGACAACTGAGGCACACAGACAAGCTCCAGGACAGCTTCAACCAACCCAGGTAAGCCTAGTGTCCCACCGGCAGCACTCCATGCCCTCTCTCCACCCGGTCCAGCTCCCACTCTCTCAAAATGGTCACTCTCCTCCTCCTCCTCCTCCAACGGTCCCTCCCCAAATCTCTCTTTTCCCCAAATTCCACCAACGTCGGCTGCGAGCTCCCCTTTCCAAATTCCCGCTTGATACTGGCTCATGCTAGGGAACCTAGCCAGGTTCCCCACGCGCATACACACAGCTCCCAAAGCATGAGAGCGCTCAAATAACATAGTGAAATGAAGGGGTTGGGGGACACTAAGGGGAAAAGGCTGCAAAAACTCCTGATACAGTACTCACATGGCACTATGTGCATGTCAAGAAATTGACAATGGATCCTGCTGTACTGGATTTCTATGTGTAATATATGCTGTACTTGTAACCTTCGTTGTAATTCCTGAGCTGTAAAGTATTCCTGTTCTCTGTATCTGAATTCTTATTGTATTGTATTCCTGTACTCTCTTGTAATCTTTGTGCCACCTCCGTGACCCGTCATGCCTGAAAACATCCATTGGATCAGAGCGCCCACCCGGTAAAGAAATACATAAATAAAATTAAAATAAATGAATGTACAGATGTGCTACAACCGCTCAACACTGCAGTTAAACTGCTAAAACATTCACTAAAGGCAGTTTACCACTTGGTACGCTGGCATTGCTTATTTGCACCCAGAAAGTGACACTTCTTATAGCGTGATAAAGGTTTATCTTAAAAGGAGTATTCTTAAGGAGTGGAGTGCAAAGCAGCTCGAGGAAAGCTTCCGTGAGCTGTATGACTGGAGGGCAGACTGTATTCATGGGTTCACAGAGACTGGGATACTGAAAGTACATGAGACTTGCCTGAACTCTGAAGAGGTAAAGTATTACAGTATATTTCTCTATTATTTTATTTTAGGGTATTTTTGGTGGGCAAAAAACAGTGAAAATAAAATGAAAGTGAAATATTTTGGTTCTACAGTATAACCACATCTGCTGGGAAAGTAGTACCTGCAGTAATATAACCCTGCCAGCAGCATCTACTGGTACTCTAGTTCCTTCTGGTGAAGGAACATGTCCAAGCATCTGCTGATACAGTAGTGTCTGTGCTAGGTAAAGTATCACAGCAGATGGTACTAGTGTGTGTGGTAAATGGAAGTATCCCAGCATCTGCTGGGACAGTAGTGCCTGTGCTAAAGAAACTACAACCAAATCTGCAGGGACAGTAGTTGCAGTCATTAATTTTTTTTTTTTTTTTGGTAGTTTCTTTTTCTGCCCCCTCCGACTCAGCCTCCGAACTCTCTCTTAAGTTCCCCAAGGCTGACCCCAGATCTCTACCCTACCTGAACTCTCTCCTGAGGTGCCAACCTCCACAGAGCCTCTGCTTGCCCCAAGGTGGGGGACAGGGTGTAGGGAATATACCCCACGTGCTTCTTTCTTATTTCATCTGGAGGCCCCTCATCTGGGCCAGATAGGAGGAAACTGTGGTGCCAGCAGCCCTGCGTCATCAATTGCAGGGCACTGTTATTTCCATTGTTCTTGTCCCAAGCCCACAGGAGCCATGCATGTAAGGGCTGCAAGAAACACAGAAGTTGATGGCAGATAAGGACCGCAAGGTCCATCCAGTCTGCCCATTTCTTTTTCTACCTTATGAATGTGCCATCGGCCTTTGCTCTGCCAATGGTCTATCTATTCATACTCATCTGTATTGCTCCCTTATGCCTATCCCATACCTGTCTGAAGCCCTGCACTGTATTCACATCCACCACTTCCTGAGGTAGGCCGTTCCATGCATCCACTACCCTTTCTGTGAAAAAGAACTTCCTCACATTACCCCTTAATCGGCCTCCCTCTAATCTCATGCTATGTCCTCTTGTCCTGCTATTTTTCTTATATTGAAACATGTTAGCATTCACCAAAAGCATTCATCCACATCCCCCTCCCCTGGGTCGTGCCTGAAAATAGGCAGAATTTGTCTAGTGCACTTACCCGATCAACAAAAACTAAATATAAATAAAAAATAAATACATAAATGTGTTTGATTGTTTCAATCATATCACCTCTCTCCCTCATTCGCTCTAGGGAACACATATTAAGCTCCGTTAATTTGCCCTCACATGCTTTCTGATGCAGTCCCTGCACCATTTTGGTTGCCCTTCTCTGGACTGCCTCAATTTGGTTAATGTCCTTGTGAAGATGTGGCCTCCAGTACTGCACGCAGTACTCCAGATGGGGCCCAACCAGTGTCTTGTAAAGAAGAATGTATGCATGCATGCATGCGTGACATCATCCGCAGCCAGCATGGCTCCTCCCCATCCCTAGTCACACTGCCCCCTACTGTCCCCTGCATTCAGGGGACAGCATGGCAGTGGCAGATGGGACCCTCCCTCCCCTGAGAAGAAGAGCATCCTCTGGGAGACGCAGTCCTTGCTTGCCCCCAAAGCTGACCCCTGACAACCCAGGCTCATTCCTGAACCCGGGTCACTGGCATCATGAACGGTAGCGCTACCATTGCATTGACAGGCCAGCCTGCAGCCTTTAATGTTTTTGTCTTACTCCTAAAAACAATAGATAAATGATGGGAAGGTTAAAAATGTCACGCTTTTGGTTCCCTGCCCCGGTCTCTTCATTTTGATTTTCCTACCTTGACAGCTATGCAGCAACAGTTCCAAATGATCATTAAAGAAATTCTTTCAAATAATACAGCCATTCAAGTCTTATGCACCGAGATTCTGTTCAGTATACACTTATATATATGATTCCATAATTGTACTGTACCTTGGGGTCAATGCTCCCACGACTAAAGGCTTTAAGAGGTCTGCTTGGTGGTCTACTGCTGCTGATGGTGTTCCCTAGTTCCTGGGGTGCAGTGGTCGCCTCTTGCTCCTCCAGCTCCTGTTCAGCATCCTTCACCTCCTGCACCGACGGCAGTAAGGTAGTGGGATCCTTCGCCAGTTTCTTAGTTACCACCATGGTATGAAGATGCAAACAAAAAAAAGGGGGGGGGGGACCTACAGTTTGCAAGCGTTTAATAAAATACCCCAAAGCAAAATGTCAAAGGAAAAAAAAATTATACAGATACTATGGAACCCTTGGCGACTCCAAGAAACAACTATATCGATTAATGGGATGCAATGAAGAAATACGGTCACAGTCCCTAATCAGTTATGCTAAACTTTTGGAAAATTGTACTGATTCGCTACAAAGGATAAAATCGCTAACACAATGACCCTATGGCATGCATTTCGAACGAGCTATAAAAGTTAGATAAATCACTTCAGTCCTACGTAACGCAAGTGGCTCCAGAACCATGCCAATGCGCGTCTTCCTACTGTGAACCCAGATTTAGCTTGCCCCACCCCTTTTCTCCATTGATTGACGTGCAGGCGAACAAATGGCAGAACAGAACCGGGCCCGATCTGTCGACGCATCCAATCTACTCTAAGGGATGGGGCTCGCCTGACGATCAAGTTAGACCTGATCAGAAATGTTTCTCTGTTGCCTTGACAACTGGAGTCGCAGCTGTGGCTGAATGCGAGTTGAGGCGGTAATATAACCTCCTGTCCTGGTCGGCGCCTTCGTATTACACCGTGATTTCAGAACTAAGTCTTATCACCCCTAAAAATCAAAGGACAAAGCAGTTTAGTAGTTTGGATCGTGTCTAACTGTTTTTGCCCTATCCTTACCCAATAAGTCAAAGACGGCGGGATTACAGCCGCCTCTCACCTTTTTCGATGTTCTGACCTTTAAAAGTGCAGAAAGAAGAATGAAGAAAAAATGTTTCTGAGGACACACCACTGGCTGTTGTCGGAGTTGCAGTGCACACACGAACATCTTTTTATTACGGTTTTCTACCGGTTAACGTTCACGCATTAATGTGGCCGTGGGTGTTTAGGTTGTAACTGACCCACATAATTCTGAGAATAGAGTTTCTCTGGCTGTTGTGATTAAATTATTCGGGGGGTTATTCACCGACCAAGCACACTAAAACAGAACTTTAACAAGCATTTGTCATTGCCGAATGTTTGCTTGCTGACATTGGCAGTGGTAGTGTAGAAGTTACAGAGCTGCGTAATAGGAATGGCAGTGAAGTATTGAACTGAAGCCAACCCCACCACCACCCTGCAGAGAGTGACAGGCATTGGGGTGTGCATTTGGGTCGTCAGGCATAACGGCCACTCCATTTCACCACACCCCACTCTGCAGAGACTAACAAGTGTGACGTGTTCCTTGGGGTCTTTGGCCCTTATGCGCACCCCATTTCATTAGGAAATACGGTGAGATGGGTGCGATATAGGAGAATGGGGTGAAGTTTGGGGCCGAAAAGCCAAAGGCAAACCTCAATGCCTCTCACTGACTGCAGGGTGTGGAATGGTATGAGCATTACAGGCAAGAATCCCAAGTCACATCCCTGATGTCTGTCATTCTCTACAGGGTTGGGCGTTATGGTTGGAAACCCTAATACCTCAGGCATTCGTTGGTATTTTCATTCCAAATCTTCAACATGTTTGTTTTGTGACCCCACCTCATGAACAGGGGGAATATCAGTTTGTTAGCTGAAAGCTGCTTATGCACAGTGACTACGGCATTTAGCACCACAGGTGCAAAACATTCTGAACAGGATGTAAAATGACAGCTGTACTGTTCATGGGAGGTGTAAAAATGGCAATGTTGCAAATCTGTAGTAAAAATATTTAAAAAATGGTGAAAGTCCGCGGCGTACATAGAAACTGTACAACACACCCGTAATATTATTAGGTTGGGATTTTTACAGCAGATTGTCAACTCAGGCATTTTGTGCCTCCGATCATGAACAGTGTTACTGTGTTTTTCTTATCTGTGCCGAACAATGATTTCCCACAGCGACCACGCATCTCTGCACTGAAACTGTGAAAACACACTTCAGCCATGTTGTGAAAAATGACAGCTGTACTGTTCATAAGGAAGTGTGGAAAAATGTCACTGGTGAAAATCTGGACTGAAAATATTACAAAGTCATGAAGTAACGAGGGTGCTTGGAAACTGCGCAATGCTCACTCGTATCACAGTCATTTTATGGACTTTTGTCACCAAATTTTCAACATAGCCATTTTAAGACCTCTGCTCATGAACAGTGTAACTGTGATTTTCTTAATCTGTCCTAAACATTGCTTTCGCACACTAACAGCACCATTGTGCGCTACATGTGCGAAAACACATTTTGGGCGACATATGAAAAATTACAGCTGTACTACTCATAAGAAGGTGTGGTAAAGTGGCAATGTTGAAAATCTGGAGTGAAAATATTAAAAATTCGCGAACTTACAAGCGGGCGTAGGAACTGTACAACGCACGCTCGTAAAACAATCATTTTATGGAATTTTTTCACCAAATTTTCAACATAGTCATTTTAAGACCTCTGCTCATGAACAGTGTCACTGTAATTTTCTTAATTTGTCCCATACATTGATTTCGCATACCAACTGCGCCATTGTGCGCTACATGGACGGAAACACATTTGGGTGACGTGAAAAATGGCAGCTGTACTTTTATAAGAAGGTGTGGTAAAATGACAATGTTGAAAATCTGGAGTGAAAATATTGAAAATTAGCGACCTTACGAGTGCGTAGGAACTGCAGCATACACTAAGTAAAACAGTCATTTTGAGAATTTTCACCAAATTTTCAACATAGCCATTTTAAGACCTCTGCTCATGAACGATGTCACTGTGATTTTCTTAATTTGTCCTGTACATTGATTTCGCACACCGACTGCGCCATTGTGCGCTACATGGGTGGAAACACATTTTGGGTGAGATGTGAAAAATGACAGCTGTACTACTCATAAGAAGGTGTGGTAAAATGGCAATGTTGAAAATCTGGAGTGAAAATATTGAAAAGTTGCAAACTTATGAGCCTGCATAGGAACTGCGCAACGCACGCTCGTAAAACAGTCATTTTATGGAATTTTGGCACCAAATTTTCAACATGGGGTTTTTGGGACCCCTTCTCATGAATGATGTCACTGTCATTATTCGGGCCGAAAAGTGATTCAGCCGCCAGTGACTCTTGAAATCACCGCCGGGAACAATCAACGCCATGACAGTGACGAAGAGTCCCCGCCATGTTAAACTAATTATAAAATCAAAATACCTGAGATATCTAACAAAGTTGAACCCCATCTAGCCCATTATACACCGGCATTTCCTCAGTTAAGTGGTGAAACTTTGAAGGTGCAGACGTGTTCCCGGTCCACGAAGTTGTCGCGCTGAGCTCCGGATAAGTATGGGGTGAGGGGTTTGGGAGGCTGGAGTGCACAGTGGGTGGGTGCGGGTTGTGGGAGGGGCCAGGAGACTACGATGGGACCGTTTTTCTTTACAGGTAAAAAAAAAAAAGCAGGACGACGTGGGATGTTTGCCACACTGGGTGGGCTCTCAGCGTGGCACAAGGATGGTTGGAGGCGTTCAGCCGACGGGGATTGGGCACCCCGTCGGCCCTAAGGATCACTTGCCTGCTGGGGTGGGCTCCCAGTGGCACTTACTACTAGGGGAGTTAGGGACAGTGGAGCCGACAGGGATTGGGCACCCGCCGTCATATCTGTTGCCACGCTGGGTGGGCACCCAGCGTGGCATTTCGAAAAGCTTTGGGGAGGCGGGAACACAGCACAGCCGGCGGGGATTGGGCACGCCGTCGGCTATACAGTCGTGTGCGTCTGCGGGGAGTGAGGCCTGCGCCTGCGTGGGCGTCTGTGTGTGGGGGGAGCTCTGCGTGAGCAGCCGATATCTTATTGCTGCTCACTCAAGCGTAGTTCCCCCTTTCAACTGTATGCCACTGCATTTTGGAGCTTGTCATAGACAGCGCCACCATGCATTGGCTTACAGGGGCCGTGCCTGCCAACACACTGACTGAATTGGAGGAGGAGGTGACACACCTCCGAAATCTCCGATGATGGCACTATGTTTCTTGCACATGTGTGCAAGCAAACATAAAAATGATCATGTTTAAGACAGAGCGGATCCTTGTCCTTGCCTCACAGCCTGCCTTTGTCACTGTTATGACTTGCGGGGCAGAAACTCCAAATGAGGGACAAAGTGGGACACCGAACCTCAAAATGAGGGACACATCATCAAACGGTGAAGATATAAAGTCAAACGCCATGGCAACCCTTGCTTTTATTTGATCAAGGTGTTATTCGTTTGTAGCATCAGAAAATGTTATGGAATTTTGCTTTACTACAGTTTTTTGAGTTTACAGTATCTTCTCTGTGGGCAGCACCTTCCAGATGTAGGAGAGTATGTGAGACAGAGCACTTTCATCAAATGAGGGCGTTCTCTCATAATGAGGGACAGTTAAGAGGTATGCCTTTGTTCTGAAAAAGCAGTCTCTGGCTCTAGTTATTATTTACTGACCCCAAGACATCACCCAAACAAGCATTTGTCAACGCTGAATGTTTGCTTGCTGGCATTGGTAGTGTAGGAGTTAGATGCATAATAGGAATGGCAGTGAAGTATTGAACTGACGCAAACCCCACCAGCACCCTGCAGAGACTGACAGGCATTGGGGTGTGCCTTTGGGTCATCAGGCATAACGGCCATGCTATTTCACCACACCCCACCCTGCAGACACCGACAAGTGTCACAGTGTGCCTTGGAGTCTTTGGGCCTTATGCTCACCCCATTCCATTAGAACTACGGTAAGATGGGTGCAGTATAGGAGAATAGGGTGAACTTTGGGGCCAAAGAGTCCAAGGCACACCTCGATGTCTGACACTGGCTGCAGAGTGTGGTTGGGGGTGGAATGGCAGGAGTATTACAGGTGACAATCCCAAGTCACTCCCCTGATGCCTGTCGATCTCTACAGGGTGGGGCGTTGTGGTCAGAAACCCTAACGTCCCAGGCATGCATTGGTATTTTCACTCCAAATTTTAAACATGGTTTTTTTGTGACCCCCACCTCATGAACAGTGGCAATATCAGTTTGTTAGCGGAAAGCTGATTTTGCACAGTGACTATGCCACTTGGCACCACTAGTGTGAAAACACATTTCAAACAGGATGTGAAAAATGACAGCTGTACTGTTCATGGGGAGGTGTAAAAAATGGCAATGATGAAAATCTGGAGTGAAAATATAAAAAACTGGTGAAGTCACGAGCGTGCGTGGAAACTGCGCAACGCACACCCGTAATGTAATTAGTTTGGGAATTTTTTACAGCAGATTGTCAACACAGGCATTTTGGGACCTCCACTCATGAACAGTGTCATTGTGATTTTCTTAATCTGTCCTGAACACTGATTTCCCACAGCGACCACGCATTTCTGCGCCAGAAGTGCAAAAACACATTTTGGACAGGGTGTGAAAAATGACAGCTGTACTATTCTTAAGGAGGTGTTGAAAAATGCCAGTGTTGACAGTGTGGGCTAAAAATATTACAAATTCGTTAACTTATGAGGGTGCATGGAAACTACGCAATGCACTCTCGTAACAGTCATTTTATGGACTTTTGTCACCAAATTTTCAACATAGCCATTTTAAGACCTCTGTTCATGAACAGTGTCACTGTGATTTTCTTAATCTGTCCTGAACATTGATTTCGCACACCGACTGCTCCGTTGTGCTCTACATGCGCAAAAACACATTTTGGGAGAGATGTGAAAAATGACAGCTGTACTGCTCATAAGGAGGTGTGGTAAAATGGCAATGTTGAAAATCTGGAGTGAAAATAGTAAAAATACGGGAAGTTACGAGCGTGCGTAGGAACTGTACAGCGCAGCTCATAAAACAGTAATTTTGGATTTTTTCACAATTTTCAGCATAGGGTTTGGACTACCTCATGAACTGTGACACTGTCGTTTTGTTACTCAGTCCCGAAAGGTGGTTCCGCACAGTGACTGCAAAATCACCTGTCAGGACCGAATAACCAAATGACAGTGACTGGGTTCATGAGGGGGGGCCCCAAAAACCCCATGTTGAAAATCTGGTGAAAAAAATTACCCAAAATGGCTGAGATAGAAACATAGAAACATAGATTTTGACGGCAGATAAGGACCACTTGGCCCACCCAGTCTGCCCATCTCCCTACCTATTGGATAAGCTGCAGATTCTAGTTAACCAACAGCCTACTTCCTGCAACCCCCCCCCCACTATGCAATATGCACCAAAGTTGAAAGAACCCCATTTATGCCATTATACAGCTTACCAGCATTTCTTCAGTTCATGGTCGGCTTTTAAAGAGTGCAGACATGTTCCCAGTCCACCAAAGATCGTGTGCTGGGATCCGGAGGTAAGTATGGGGTGAGGGGGTGTGGGAGGTGGGTGCGCAGAGGGTGGGCGGGTTGGGGGAGGGGAGCAAGCTAGTCAACGAGGGACTGTTTTTGTTTATAGGTTTTTTTTAACAAGACGACACGGGACTTTTGCCACACTGGAGTGGGCTCCCAGCGTGGCAGCTGGAATTTTTTTTTTTTTGGGGGGGTCAGTGGAGCCGACGGGGGATTGGGCACCCCCATTGGCCATACAGCGGTTTGCCACGCTGGGGTGGGCTCCCAACTTAGCACCTGGAAGTGTGTTTGGGGGGCAGCAGACGGATGTTTGCCATGCTGGGGTGGGCTCCCAGCATGGCACCAGGAAGTGTGTTTGGGGGCAGCAGACGGACGTTTGCCACGCTGGGTGGGCTCCCAGTTTGGCACATGGAAGTGTGTTGGGGGCACGTGGAGCAGATGGGGGATTGGGCGCCCCATCGGCCATACACTGTATGGGAGGAGCGCATAAGCACGTTGGGGTGGGCTCCCAGTGTGCATCTATGTGTTCTTGAGGGGGGGGAGGGGAGAAGAACTGTCTATGACAGACAGTTCAGATGCAGTGCTGACGTAGGCAATTTACATACTGCTGATGGCAGTGTGCAAATTGTCTGTGGCGGTGTTTTCCTTTCAACTGTACGCCTCTGCATCTGAAAGGCTGTCATAGACAGCTCGGACATTCATTGGCGCGGTGCAGCCGCGCCTGCAAAAGGGAGCAGGGCATTGGAAGTGGGGAAGGCACACCTACGAAAACTGGTATGGTGCCATTATGTCTCTTGCACATGCGTGCAAGCAAACATAAAAAGGATTAGTTAAGAATCATGATCCATGGTTACAGGAGTGGACCCTCGTCATTCTGAGAAAGGTAGTGTGAGTGCGCCTCTTTTAGGATGCCGTTATTGTGTGTACTGTGGGTCTTTTGTTTCGAAGGCTGATTTTCTTGTACATGTATATTTAGATATTACAGTAACAATGACCATCTGACAACTGAAACTGATCGTGTTACTTTCAGCAGTCAGCCAATATTGTTAACCCCTTACCTTTCACTGGCACTAATTAGAATACCTGTGTGAATTTGACCTCCCTGGGGAGTGGGGCTGCAGACATTCGGGGGAAGCGATGGGGAGGTGGGGGTGTGATTTAGGCTACTAGATACTCCCCATTTTTTCAGTCCCTTTTACATATTGCTTGTATAGAGACATTATCTGAATTTTTCTACCAGCTTATAGTTTAAGCTTTTGAGTGCATACAAAGTTTTGTTTTTCAGTATCTGGATCGGAGTTCATTAAGTAACCTTTTTGGTACTGATTTCTTGTTTTTGGGTTTAGCTAACCTAACTCATTGAATGAACCCTTGAGTGGCTTCTTTATATTTCATTGGAAGTGTGAGATTGTGCAGGCAGACTGAGGAAGTGATCAGGGAAGTGGGTGAAATATGGCAAGGGTTGGACTGAGCTGGCATAGCAAGCACAACAGATTGTGGAGGTCAGTGATATGATATGGGTGGGGTTGTGCTGGCACACCAGAGAAGCGATCTAGGAGGTGGGTAAGATTATGATGGCACACTGTGGAAGCAAATGGGGAGGTGGGGGATATGTTGAGGGGTGAGACTGTTTACACCGATACAGTGATTGGGGAAGTGGGAGGGATATTCAACAGGAGTGAGACTTTGCTGGACAGCGTTGAAATGGTCGGGGAGGTGAGTGGGATATATAGAGGTGGCACTATGCTGGCAGAGCAGGAAAGGTTGGGTGGGATGTACAGCAGGGATGGAGCCATGCAGCACAGTGTTGAACCAGTTAGGGAGGTGGATGAAATGAATACATGGCAGGGGTGGGACTGTGTGGGAACATCAAAGAAGAGATCAAGGAGGTGTGGGATATATGCCAGGGGTCAGACTGTGCCAGAACAGCAGGGATGTGACTGGGGAAGAAGGTGGGATATATTGCATGGTTTGGATAGTGTGGACAGACCGGGGAAGTGATTAGGGAGGTGAGCAAGATATATGGCAGGGTGGAGACTTTACTGGGCTGGCATACCAAAAAAGCAATCAAGGAGGGGGGAGGATGTATGGTGCCAGAGGTGGGACTATAGCAACACCAGGAACTGTTCTGAGGGGTAGGAGACATGGCAGGGGTAGGACAATGCAGGCAGACTGAGGCAGTGATGGGATTGTGGGGGAATATATTGCAAGGCTGGCACTGGTCTGGCACACTGATGAAGTGACTGGAGAGGTGAACGGGAGAAATGGAAGGGTGGGCCTGTGCAGGCATACCAGAAAAGGGTTCAGGGAGGAAGGCAGGATCTATTGCTGGGGTGGGACTGTGCAGGCACACCAGGGAAGTGATGGGGAGATTGGTGGACATATGCGTGAGGGGGGATTGGTAATGGGCAGATTGGGAGGCGATTGTGGGAGTTGGAAGGATATATAGCAGAATTGGGACAGTGCTGGCACACAGGGAAGGGATCAAGGAGAGGCAAGATCTGTGGTAGGGTGGGACTGTGCAGGCACACAACAGGAAGAGACAAGGGAGATTGGTGGGGTGTATGAGTGGGGGGGTTGCAAGGCAGATTGAGGCGATTATGAGGTTGGCAGGATATATGGCAGGGTGGGACAGTGCTGGCACACAGGAAACAGTCGAGGAGGTGGGTGGGATATATGACAGGAGTGGCCCAGGACTGTACAGACACACCTGGGGATCAATCGAGGAAGTGTGGGGATATATGGCAGGGGTGGGACTATGCAGGCAAAGCAGGGAAGTGATCGGGAAGATGGGCAGAATATATGGAAGGGGTGAGATTGTACAGACAGACGGGAAGTAATTGGGGGGGTGGGTGGAATATACAGCATGGCAGGGACGGGATTGTGCGGGCAGATCAGGGAGGTGAGTTGAATATATGGTAGGGGTGGAACTGTGCTGACCACCAGGGAAATGATTTTCCGAGTTTGGCAATGTAGATGGCAGAAGTGGTACTGTGCTGGCACACTAGGTAAGTGATCAAGGGAGGTGGGAGGATTTTAGGCACACTGTGAAAGCAAACAGGAGGTGGGGTATTTATGATAGGGCCTGACTGTGCATACCATTAAAGAGAGATTGGGGAAATGGATGGGGATATTCAGTAGGGGTGGACTTCAGGGGCACACCTTGAACAGCTGGCAAGAATAGGTGGGATATGGACAGAGTAGAACAGTCAGGGGGGCAACCAGATCCTAGACGAGAGGTTCAAATGCTTCATTGGAGCATTTAAAACTAGCCAAGGGGAGGCACTGAAAAGGAGCAGGAAACCGAGCCTCCCCACAAAACATAATTAGTTAGTGGGGTAAACACTAAGGGCACAGATATTAGGGAGCAGAACAGATTTAAATGTAAAAAGGCAAAGGCAGTAAGGACAGAAATGGGCTAAAAGGCGTAAGACTATCAAAAGTGGAGAATGATGAAAACCAATGCCCGTAGTCTGTGTAACAAGCTCCCTGAACTAGTGGCCTTGATGGAAGAGGTTGTCTGGATATTGTGGCAGTCACACCAAACAAGTACAAGAGAACCATGACTAGGATGTCAACATACCAGGACACAATCTACAGGAGAGACAGGGAGGGTAAAAGAGGAGGGAGGAGTGAGCTCTCATGTAAAGGAAGGATCAAAGCAACAACTAAAGAGTAAACTGGGAGCAGATGAGGCACTTTGGGTCACCCAATGAGACAGGAAATGGCACCACAATCTGCATGGGGGCTACAAGGACCCCATCTCAGGAGGAATGACAAGGAATGATAGAAAGCTTAAAATGGCAGAAAAAAGGGAGATAATATGATGGGAGACCTGAATAGCACAGATGTTAACTGAACACCTTTGCTGCAGGCATCCAAAAGCAGAGGTCATTCTTGATGCCCTACAGGGCATGCCTCAGACAGCTAGTATTGGAACCCATCAGGAGGAGCAATCTTAGACCTGGTACTCTCAAATGGGGATGGAGAAAGATCTCAGATTTAAATGGGTAGCCATCTGGAAAAAGGCGACCACCAAACAGTGTGGTTCACGATAAACACAACCATAAAATCAAACAGCCACAAAAGCAAGATACTGGACTTTAGGAGAGCTGACTTTGGAAAATGAGAGATGCCTCAGAAAGAGCACTAGCAAACAGGCAAGAAGGAGGGGTGGAGAAGGTGGAGGAACAATGGGAGTGATCAAAACAACCATCACAGAGGCAACAAGCGCACGTATAAAGCAAATCAATAAAACACAATGAAGGAAAAAAAGCTATGGTTCTCAAAAGAGGTGGCAGGAAGGTTAAGGAGAAAGGACAGCATTCAGGAATATAAGGAAACACAGAAGGAGCAGGACAGGAGAACTTTATCAGTTAAAAGCAGAAAAGAGGCTGTGGGAGGCAGTCAGAATGGCAGGCCAAACCCGAGGAAAGGACAATGATTCTGTTAGAGGGAATAAGACCTTTTATACGTACATTAAGGAGCGAAGAAAGACCAAAGGAGGGATGAAAGCTTAATAAAGGAAAGGAAATGGGTAGAGGGTGACAGTGAAAAGCAGGGATACTGAACGAATATTTCTGCTCAGTATTCAAAAAGGAAGAGGAGGGAGTTACCTAAACCAAACAAGAGAAACACTGTGAAGACGATTATCGATACCAGTCCATTTACAGAAGAAAGGTTCTGAAAGAACTAATAAAATTGAAGGTGAACAAAGCAATGGGGCCTGATGATTCATCCAAAATTCTAAAAGAACTAGAGGAACTAGTGACACCCCATGACTACTCTCTTTAACAAATCATGGGAGGATGGGGTGGTACTGCCGAGGACAGGAGGAGGGCAGATGTAGTTCCTCTTCACAAAAGTGGGAGCCAGGACAGAGGCAGGAAACTTCAGACCAGTTAGTTTGACCTCAGTGGTAGGGAAAATGATGGAATCACTTCTGAAGGAAAGAATTGTTGAGCACCTAGAGGCAGTGGGTACAGGACCCAAGGCAGCATGGATTCACGATGGGAAGGTCATGTCAGGCGAGATCTAATAGATTTCTTTGACTGGTGACAAAGTAGTAGACCAGGGAGGGCTGTGGACATAGCCTACCTAGATTTTAGCAGGGCATTTGATACAGTCCCACACAAAGATTAATACACAAGATAGCCAGCATAGAGTGGGTCCCAAGGTGGTAGCCTGGATAAAAATTGGCTAGACAACAGGACACAAAGGGTAGTAGTAAATGGAGTACACAGTGAAAGGAGGTTACTAAGTAGTAGTACACATGAGTTCAGTACTAGGACGGTCCACTAATGTCTTTATAAGTGACATTGCAGAGGAACTGGAAGGAAAGTATGTCTCTTTGCAGATACACAAAGATCTGCAACAGGGTTGATACACAAGATGGAGTGGAAAGGATGAGAAGGGACTTGGCAAGGTTGGAGGAATGGTCAAATGTGGCAGCTCAGATTCAATGCAAAGAAGTGCAGGTAATGCACATGGAAACAAAAACCCAGGAAGCATACACACAGTGGAGGTGAGATACTGACAAACAGTTAAAATAGAAAGGAACCTGGGGGTAATTATATCAGATGACCTAAAAGGTGGGCAAGCAATGAGAAGGCAGTAAGAAAGGCTAGGGAGATACTGGGATGCATAGGAAGAGGCATCAATAGTAGAAAACAGGAAGTTGTTATCCCTCTGTACAGACAGTTGGTGAGACCCCATCTGGAGTACTGTGTACGCAGTTCTGGAGACCCATTTCCACAAAGATATAGACAGAGTGGAGGCAGTCCAGAGGAGAGACACCAAAATGGTGCAAGGTCTACCAGAAGACTATCATGAAGAAAGACTAAAGGAGCTTAATATGTATATCCTTGAGGAAAGAAGGGAGAGAGGACATGATAGAAACTTCAAGTACCTCAAGGAATTAACAAAGTCCAAGAGGGTAGCATCTTCCAGAAAAAGAGATGCAAGAACAAGGGGCAAGTTGAGAAGATAGAGGGGACGGCTCAGAGGTAATGTGAAATGTATTTTTCACTGAGAGGTTGTGGATGCATGGAACAGCCTCCTGAGGAGGTCGTGGAGTCAAGAACAGTGGGGGACTTCAAGAATGCATGGGACAGGCATAAGGCAATCCTAGTGGGGGGTAGGAGGAAGTAAGCTGTTGGTTAACTAGGATCTGCAGCTTATCCGTTAAGTAGGAAAATGGGCAGACTAGGTGGGCCAAGCGGTCCTTATCTGCTGTCAAATTCTATGTTTCTATGGAAGATGGAGGCGGTGGGTGTGATGTATGGCAGGGATGGAGCCGTGCAGCTACAATGCTGAAGCGATCAAGCAGGTGGATGGAATGGGTGTCTGACAGGGGTGGGACAGAGTGGGCACATTGTAGAAGTGATCAAGGAGGTGGGGGGATATGCAGCAGGGTAGGGCTGTGTGGGAACAGTACAGAAGCGATTTTGAAAGATGGCAGGATATGTGGCAGCCAGGGATGAATTTGTTTGGGCAGATCGGGGAAGTGATCAGGGACACGGGTAAGTAAGTAAGTAATGTAGTAAGTAATGTTCATTTAATTAGGAACCCAATCCCAGAGGTGCTGGGCACTGTACAATAAAACTCATGCACGGTAATTGAAACATTTCAATTTAAATATTCAGCAACAATATAAAACCATTATATATAGTAAAAAGCATTTGCAGGATAGGCTACATTAAACAAATGAGTCTTTAGGGCACCCCTAAATGCCTCCACCATAGGGGCCTCCCTCAAAGATTGTGGCAGCGAGTTCCAGAGGACTGGGCTGGGTACCCCAAATGATTGATCACCCGAGGTTTTCAGCCCAGTCCTCAGAACCAACAGGAGGCCCTGGGTGGAGGAATGAAGGGCGCGAGCCTGGGCATCCAGAATAAGGAGGTCTGAGAGGTAGCCAGGACACAATCCATATAGGGCCTTATAAGTGAGCAAGCCCACCTTGAAGAGAACCCACCACCTGACCGGCAACCAGTGCAGACCCCACAGCACCAAGTTCACATGACGGGACCTAGGTCGTCCTGTCAGCAGCCTGGCCGCTGCATTCTGCACTAGCTGCAGCTGGCAGAAGTTTCCTCCATGGACCCCGAGATACAAAGCATTGCAGTAGTCGAGTCTAGATGTCACAAAGGCATGTACCAGTGACGATAGGTCTTCGGGCGGAAATAGGGGTTTAGTCCGGGCGATATTACTCAGATGGTAGAAAAACACTTTTGTTGACATCCAACACCTGAGTTTCAAATGTCAGCTTGTCAAGGATCATACCCAGATTTCTCACCCTAGAGGATGCCATCAATGGCATTGACCACATGACCAAACCTGTTGTCATCCCGGAGGTGTCCCCATCACACCCGTGACCTGACACAATCACTAATACCTCCGTCTTGTCCAGGTTCAGTGTCAACCAGTTAGAGTTCATCCAGTCCTGGATCTCAGTAAGGCATTTATTCAGCATTTCAATGGCAAAAGACATGTACAGGTGGGTATCATCTGCATAGCAATGGGATTCACCCCAGAATTCTAAAAGAACTAAGGGAAGAACTAGTAACACCACTGACTACCCTTTTTAATAAATCATGAGAGGGTGGTGTGGTACCTGAGGACTGGAGGAGGGCAGATGTGATTCCCTTTCACAAAAGTGGGAGCAAAACAGAGGCAGGAAACTACAGAGCAGTCAGTTTGACCTCAGTGGTAGGGAAAATGATGGAATCACTTCTGAAGGAAAGAATTGTTGAGTACCTAGAGGCCAGTGGGGCACAGGACCAAGGCAGCATGGATTCACAGCAGGAAGGTCATGTCAGACAAATCTAATTGATTTCTTTGACTGGGTGACCAAAGTAGTAGAAAGGGAGAGGCTGTGGACATGGCCTACTTAGACTTTAGCAAGGCATTTGACACAGTCCCGCACAAAAGATTAATAAACAAATTAACCAGCCTGGGAGTGGGTCCCAGGGTGGTAGCCTGGGTAAAACACTGACTGGACAACAGGATACAGATGGTAATAGTAAATGGAGTCCACAGTGAAGCAAGGGGGGTCACTAGTGAGGTACCGCAGGGTTCAATACTGGAGCCGGTCCTTTTTAATGTCTTTACAAGTGACATTGCAGAGGGACTGGAAGGAAAAGTATGTCTCTTTGCAGATGACACAAAGATCTGCAACAGGGTTGATACACAAGGTAGGGTGGAAAGGATGAAAAGGAACTTGGTAAGGTTGGAGGAATAGTCAAATGTATGGCAGCTTAGATTCAATGCAAAGAAGTGCAAAGTAATGCACCTGGGAGTACACAATGGGGGGTGAGATACTGACAACAACAAAAATGGAAAGGGACCTGGTGTAGTCACATCAGATGACCTAAAGGTGGGCAAGCAATGTGAGAAGGCAGTAAGGAGGGTTGGGGGGATACTGGGATGCATAGGGAGAGGCATCACCAGTAGAAAACAGGAAGTTGTCCCTCTGTACAGACAGTTGGTAAGACCACATCTGGAGTACTGTATACAGTTATGGAGACCCCATCTCTCAAGAGACATAGACAGGGTGGAGGCTGTCTAGAGGAGGGCAACCAAAATGGTACAGGGTCTGCACCAGAAGACATATGAAGAAAGACTAAAGGAGCTTAAGATGCATAGCCTTGAGGAAAGGTGGGAGACGGGAGACATGATAGAAACTTTCAAATACCTCAGGGGAATCAACAATGTCCAAGACGATAGCATCTTTCAGAAAAAGAGATGTGCAAGAACAAGGGGGCACAATTTAAAGATAGAGGGGGGACAGCTCAGAGGTAATGTGAGGAAGTATTTTTTCACAGAGAGGGTTGTAGATGCATGGAACAGCCTTCCTGAGGAGGTCGTAGAGTCAAAAACAGTGGGGGAATTCAAGAATGCATGGGACAGACATAAGGCAATTCTAGTGGAGGGTAGGAGGAAGTAGGCTGTTGGTTAACTAGGACTCGCAGCTTATGCATTAGGTAGGGAAATGGGCAGACTAGGTGGGCCAAACGATTCTTATCTGTCATCAGATCAGATTCTATAGCAGTGAAAACCCAGGCTGTATTGTTTGATGATCCTCCTCAGAGGTTGCACATATATTGAGAACAACATTGGTAAAGGATTGAACCCTGAAGAACTCCACAGGTCAGAGGCATCAGGGAGGAGGAGGAGGAGGAGAAATTCCCCATCACTACCTTCTGCCTCCTATCTGAGAGAAAGGACTCAAACCAGTTGATGACCATACCAGAGAGTCCACAAAACTCTCAAGGCAATCCAACAACACAATGTGGTCCATAGTATACTGATGACAGATCGAGGAGAATGAGATTTGATAATTTCCCTCAATCTCTTACCATGAGGAAGTCATTATGCATCGGACTAGTGCCGTCTCTGTGCTGTGTCTTGTCCTAAACCCAGACTGGGATGGCTCATAGATGTCACAGGTCTCCGTATGTTCCTCGAGTTGCAGAGCCACTATCTTCTCAACAATCTTCATTAAGAATGGGAGGTTGGAGATTGGTCTATAATTCGCCAGGACGACGGAATTGAGAAATTGTTTTTTCAGAAGGGGCTTCACGAGCACCTCCTTCAAGGCATCGGGGAGGGACCCCCTCACCAGCACCTCCTTCAAGGCTTTGGGGGGGAACCCCTTCTGAAAGCGAACACCTGACTATCCTGGTGAACACTGGACTGATAACCGCAACGCAGCCTACTAGGAGATGCATTGGGCCAGGGTCCAGTTCACAACAAGTGGGCCGCAGCTTTGATATCACCTTGGAGACCTCAACCACTTCCACTGGCTGAAACTCTTCCCAGACAATAGGAGTCCTTTTGCTCCACCCAGACCTCACCCTGCGGGTCTGGTCCAGCCCCACTGGTGAGATCCCGACCCGAATAGAGGATAGCCTGTTAGAGGAAAACAGAGCAAACTCTTTGACAGGATGAAGAAGCCTGTTCGCAGTCCGAAAGAGCTGAACTGGTCTGTTTTTCCATGCGGCAGTCTCCCTGGACAGGAACTCTGCCTTCTTACGGTCGATTGCCCTTTGGTAATCAGCATAGTGATTCCTGAAAGTCAGTCTATCCTCCTGTAGCCAAGTCCTACACCAGCAATGCTCCAACCTTCAACCCATGGTTTTCATCCCCTTGAGAACCCCATCATACCATGGTGGTCTCAGGCGAATGGACCTGGGTCATATATGAACCAGTGTGATGGCATCAAGCACCTCGGAGACAGCCCTATTATAGGATGCTACTGACTCACCCAAGTCACACACAATAACAATAACAATAACACTGGAAAAATCAACCACCGCAATCAGTCCCTCTGGAGAAAATCCCCTTAACAGGCGATAGCTGATCATCTCAATAGGGGAGGGACTATCAGTGGAAGCCCAAATGAGAACTTCACCATACAATGATCAGACCAAACAACCTGATCAATCTCGAGGTCAGTGAGACCCAGTGAGAATACCAAGTCCAAGGTGTGGCCGTGATAGTGGGTCACAGAGGCAACTGCCTGTGCAAGGCTCAGTGATGTCATCAGCTGGAGAAAGTCAGATCAAAGCTGTGAGGATTCATCATTGACCCAGGCATTGAAGTCACCCAGAATAAGTCATCTGTGCAACTCCAACACCCTGTCGGCGATGAAGTCTGCCACCTCCTGCAGAAATTCTCCACCTGATTTCGGAGGACGCTAAACCAGGAGAATTCTGCAACCCGCACCCAGACCCCCATGCACTGCCACACATTCAAACAATGAGGTCAACCCACCAGATGTGCACTTAGAAATTCAAGTTGATCTAAAACAGATGGCTACTCCCCACCCCTGTGATCCCTCTGGGCAGTGCATCACAGAGTACCTGGCCAAGACTGATGACTCCTACACTGGCCCTGCATTGTCTCCCAGCCAGGTATCTGAGATGCATGCCAGGTCGACTAAGGAAATCAAATCAGCCATAATTGCGGTCTTGTTCCTCATGGACCTTGTGTTGCATAACACCGCCCGGAGGGGATCAGTGAAGGCTGTAGGCTCTTTAGTTGCCTGCCCATGTGGTCTAATGGGAACCTTGGGAATGGAGACCAAAGATGTCAGGCCTCTCGCAAGGTCCTGTTTACTCCCAGGGCACCTCCTACTCTGAAGCACCCTGATCCTTCTCACCTCTGTTAAGCCCCAGGCACCCTGCCACAAACCCCCATGCCCCCTGCTAATACTCACCTCACTACAACACCTTATAGCAACAGTGGGAATATATGACAGGCGTTCGACTTAGTGGCACACCAAGGAAGTGATCAGGGAGGTTGGTGGGATATATGGCAGGGATGGAACATTGGGGAGGTGGGTAGGATACATGGAAGGGGAGTGACAGTGTGGGCAGTCTGGTGAAGCGATTGGGGAGGTGGGCTGGATATATTCCAAGGGTGGGACTGTGCAGGCACACCCAGGAAGTGATGTGGCTACAGGATGAAGATGAGCTATATGGCAGGAGTGGGATTGTGTGGGCAGACTGAAGAAGTGATTGGGAAGGTGGGCAGGATACAGGGCAGGGGTTGGACTGTGCAGGCACACCCTGAGAGTGATCGAGGAGGAGGTTGGGGTGTATGGCAGATTTGGGACTTTGTGTGGGTACACTGGAGGAAGCAATCCAGAGGTGGACTGCATATTTGTCAGGGGTGGGACTGTTTGGGCAGACTGAGGAAGCAATCGTGGAGGTGGGCAGCATATATGGCAATGATGGGTCTCTGAGGACAAACTGTAGAAGCAGTCAGAGAGTGGGAGGGATATGACAGGGGTGAGACTGCTAGCACATCTTGATAGTGATAGGTGACATGAGTGGCAGAGGTGAGACTGTACACTGCAGAAGCAATCCAGAAGTAGGAAGCATATTTGGCAGGGGTGGGACTATGCGGCCAGATCAAGGAAGTGATTGTGGAGGTGGTAAGTATATATGATGGCTGAGACTGTGCAGGCAGCCGTGGAAATGATCAGGGCAGTGGATGGTATATGTGGCAGGGGTGGGACTGTGGAGGCACACCATTGAAGCAGTTGAGAGGTGGGCAGGATATGTAACGGGTGGTACCGTATTGGCACATTAAGGAAGTGATATGGGAGATGGGTTGGATATATGGTAGGGGTGGGAATGTATTAGCACAGCAAGGATGCGATCAAGGAAGTGGGCAGGACATATGTCAGGGGTGGGATTATGCAGGCACACCAAGGAAGCGATAGGGGAGGTGGGTAGGATACATGATGGGTGAGACAGTGCAGGCAGACTGGTGAAGCATTGGTGAGGTAGGCGAGATATATGGCAAAGGTGGACTGTGCTGGCACAGGAGGTAAACGATCGGAGATATGAGTAGGACATATGATAATGGTGGGACTGTGTGTGCACACCACAGAAGTGGTGATGCATTGCGGAGGTAGAGCTGTGCAGGCACATTGGAGAAGAGATTGGGGAGGTGGGGGAAGTGTATGGCAGGGTTGGTACTGTGTGATCACAGCAAGGTAGTGATCGGGGAGATGTGCGAGCTATATGTCTGGGATGGGATTATGCAGGCACATTGTGGAGTTTGGCAGGATTATGGCAGGTCTAGGACTGTGTGGGCACATGGGGTGAATGATAGGGGAGGTGGGTGGGAAATATGGCAGGAGCAAAACTGTGCTGGCACACCAGGGAAGTGATCAGGGAAATATTTGGGATACATGGCTGATGTGGGATTGTGCAGGCAGACTGAGGAAGAGATCAGGGAGGTCGGTGGGTTATATGGCAGGGGGTGGAGCCATGATGAAACATCAGAGAAGAGATTGAGGAGGTGGGAATAATATAAGGAAGGGGTGCTACTGTGTGGGCACAGCAGAGAAGCGATCAGGGAGGTGGGTGGGATGGGTGTATGGCGGGGATAGGACTGTGTGGACACATCAAAGAAGAGATTGAGGAGGTTGGGGGATGTATGGCAGAGGTTGGACTGTGTGGGCACAGCGTAGAAGCAACTGGGAAGAAGGTTAGGATATATAGCTGAGTTGGGACCATGCGGGTGCAACAGGGAAGTGATATGAGATGTGGGCGGGATATATGGCAGGTGTGAAATTGTGCGGGTAAACTGGTGATGTGATCAGAAAGGGTGGGCAGGATATATAGCTGGGGTGGGACTGTGCTGGCACACCATGTAAGTGATTGGGATGTGGGGGAATATATGTTGGGGTGTGTGTACCATTGAAGTGATCGAGGAGATGGGTATGATATATGGAAGGAATGGGACTCTGCAGGCACACCAGGTAAGGGACCAGGGCTGTGGGTGGGATATATGGCAGAAGTAGGACTGCAGACACACCAGGAAGCAATTGGGGGTGGGCGGGCTAGATGGGGACTGTACTGGAACATTAGAAGTGATAGGGAGGTGGGTGGGTTATGGTAGTGGTGAAACAATGAGGCACATTGGTAAGAGAGATTGGGGAAGCGTGGGGGGATGTACAGTATGGTGGGGTGGCAATGTGTGGGCACAGAGGAGGTGCTCATGGAGGTGGTGGGGATGTATTGTAGTGGTCATTCTGTGAGGCCGGTTCAGGGAAGTGATTTGGGAGGTGGGTGGGATGTATAGCAGGGGCAGGACTGTGTAGGCACACCAGGGGAGCCATCAGGAAAGTGTTGGAATATATGGCATTGGGTGGGTTATTTGGAAAATAGGAGCACTGCTTCCCCTTCCCGCCCTCCTTCCCTGCTGTTTATTATTAGGTATAAAGCACCATGTCACAATGATAATTGGGGATATACCACTGTTATATCCACTCAAGATGGTTTAAATTAAGCAAGTGCTCAGTAGTATTGACTCCAGGGGCCCTGAGCATATACTACTGAAAAACTGAATACTCAGATTTTGCAGGAACACCTTGGAAGTATCCTCAGCCCGCTTCTTGCCTCATTTTCCCCACAGTGTCCTAAGGGATCTTTAGCAACAGGCCAGATTGCTCACTCTGCCCAGCTTTGCTCTATCGCTGTCTCTTACTGGCAGCAATGCCCACTTCACATGCAGAGGGCTCTGTTACAATCCAGGACCAGCAAGGTGAATTGTGGGGAGTTTGAATGGAGGCAACAGGCTGAACAACTTTCTCTCTCTGGCTTCACTCTCTCTCTCTTTTACTGGCAGCAGTGGCCACCTTACATGCCCTGCGGTCTCTTACAGTTTAGGACCGGTAAGGGGAACTGAGTCTGGAGGTGCTACATAGGAATGGAGGTGGGGCAGCATGGTGAATGGAGTTGGGAGGGCATGGAGAATGGAATTGGGTATGGAAGATTGGTAGTTGAGCTGCAGAGGGAGGAGGAAAGTGCCAGAGAGGGCGAGGAGGGTCAGAAAAAGAAAGGAAGCACTGTCATCTTATGTGGCAGCAGTTTGGAGGCAGTAAAGCATAGTGGTTAAAGTCACTGAGCTGCAAACCTGGAGACCTGGGTTTGAATCCTATCATCCCCCACTTTATTTTAGTTATGTCTTTGAAAACCAGGTAGGTGCACTGATCCAGAGGACCATTTTCAGTCAGGACTCGGGCCACAGAAATGCGGCAACCAAAAATACAAGTGTAACAGAGAGGTTCAAACACAAATACATAAGATATAAATGTACAAGTGTAACCCCCTTGTCACCTGGGGTTACTAGAATCCCACTTAGATCTAGTGGCAGGCAGGGAAAGGCAGCTTGTGAGACACCAGTTAAATGGGTTTCACACTGTCTCACTCTGTCCTCAGTCTCAGCTGAGCTGGAGGGATGACATCACTTAGAATTCTCGCAGCAGCATAAGCCACAGTGGAATGTTGCAGCTGAGAGTTAAGTTAGAATGTTGGGGTTTTCAAGGTAGTCTTCAGCCAGGCTCAGTGGAAGCAGGAGGTGCGCTGCAGTTGGCAGCCCCTCAGAGCCTAGCTCTGTAATACAACTACCACAGGAAGAGGGTGTGTGTTCTCACCCTAGAGAAGAACACAGAAGAAACCTATAGAAGTGGTTGAGACTGTTCCCCGGTTTGTTCCAGTGCCCCATCCCTGGAGGGATGGGGGGTGGAAGACCAGCTTTCAGGAGCAACCCCCTGGCCCTGCTGGAAGAGGAAAAGCTGCCATATGAGAGAATTTGTACTGATGTACCAGATGTGTGATTTCTGTGTGAAAAGCTCTGGGACACCTGCGAACCATGGTGCATTTGCTCTGACACAGAGCCCATGTTTTCACCGAGACAGTTGTGTAAAGTATCTGCTACTGTGGCATCAGAAAAGGACAGCCAAGCACAGTACTTGAAGTTATGTGTATGGCTTGAAATGCATCTAACCAGTGGGGGTCTACAGGGATGGACATAGCCACTTAGAGAACGCTGTAAGTCAGGACACCAGTTACATAGACAGTAGATTGTTAAATGTGATATACATTTCGAGATAGCATTCTACAAACAGAGAGTTCAAAGGAAAGGTGTTGACTCCAAATGAATGGCTGGGTATGGATTTGGGGACAAGAGGTGGGAGACCCCCCATCTGGAGTAACCAGATTTACCTCTACAGATTCACTTTGGGCACCTATAGCTTTCTCCCAGGCACTTGGCCAGTGTCTGCAGAAAGTACCCAGACGTGGGATTAAGATGTGTTTTTCCCTTTAGAGTTAGAAGCGCTCATGGGTGGTTGAGGGAGCCACCACCAAACGTCCATGACATATGGAAAAGTTTACCAGTGGTGGCCGAGGGCCATGCCATGGAATCCGAGAGAAAGAGAGACAGTGCCAGTTCGGGCTGAGATCCCAGTGTGTTCAGAACCTGAGGTTTGTTGTGATGATGAAGAAGAAGATGTGTTCTGACCTCTATAAATCTGCATAACCAGTGAGTTTAGCCCCATGGGGGTCCATCTTGCTTTGTATTGTGTTGAAGTGAATAAAAGCCCCACTTTAGAATCCCACTTCTGGTTTGGACATTTACAGTTATTGCTTCCTGTTTCCAGAATTACTTGGGTGCCCCTGACCAGAAGTGCAAACCTAGTCCTGATGCAGAACGAATGTTTTCTCCCCGAACCTAGGCTAACCAGGTATAGGTTACAAATTGGAGGCACCGCGCTAATAACATCTAATAATAACAACCCCACCGAATCCTGGTTACAAAAATGGAGGCACCGCTGAGGATTTGGGTTTGAATCTAGGGAGAGAACAAGAGAGATTTGCTTGGATTAGGGCTAGCATTTTGGCTGTCTGGCAGTAGGTAGCCCAAAAAGTGGAAGCATTGCCACCTAAATGTCTTGTTGTGTGCTGCTGTAATTGTGCCACCAGTTTACTGAGGAGCAGTAAAGCCCAAGAGTTGTATGCCCCTTGTCCTGCATCAAAGTTATAACGTTTGCCAGCTTTCTAAAGTTATGTGTGACAAGAAAAGTGCGGAAAACTGTGGGAAACAAAGAGAGATTTGTACTCTAGACGTTGGAAGTGCTTGTTGTATGGACAGAGAGAGTCGCTGAGTGAAATGCCATGAAAAATGGTTGAAATGGTGCTCCTGCTGAGGAGCTACAGTTGAAAAAAAAAAAAGTGTGGTTTGCAGTTTAAATTTTTGCCTGCTCGACAATCGCCATGGAGGAGAAGAGCACGAGAAGAAAGAGGCTCATTTGCATGACGTCAAGTGATTGGTGAGACTGCAATCGGTCCCACCCCCAAGGCAGCTCTAGAGTGACTGCACAGTGTTCAAGAGGAAGAGAGAGAGTAGTGTGCGAACTGGCTTGCCAGGAGGAGCACTGTGGTTACTGAAAACGTTATAAAAGTGGTAAAATCTGACTTTTCTGTTTAAATCTGTCTCAACCTTCATTTCGATTCATCTGGGAAGAGAGTGAGGTGTTCGGAGGGGTAATCGGCAGGACTGCCAGCCCGCTTTATTCCGGAGGCCTCCAAGACCGTCTGTAGGCCGAATGTTTCCATCGCGATAACCAGCTACTGATTAAGTGAGTACCAACCTAAAAACAACTCAAACTGTGTGTGATTTTAACTAAAGCCTGCTGAGTCTGTGTGTAGCAGTGTGATCATTTTGCAAAGAAGGACTGTGTCATAATTGTGGGTTCAGCAACAGTATAATTTTCAAAGCCATGTGAGAGACTGTGGATTGTATGAAAGATACAACAAGAAATACAGGCAATCCTGTGCGATGAAATACTGTGGCTTTAAGGACTTTTAAGCAAGAACAGTGAATTACAGCAAATAAAAAGTCCAGTAAAAAAACATACAAATGTGCTAAGAGAAAAGACAGTGCAGTTTAAACAGTTTGAGTAAACTTTATCAGTAGAGTGTGTAAATCGGATGCACAGTGGCTTGAGTCAGAAACAGAACGTTGATGCGCAGGAGTGCTGCTGCCGCCATTACAGGGTGGGGTAGTAAAGTAAACACAGCAGCAGGGGAGCCATTTTGTAAAAAATTTTCCAACAGAGTGGGACTTGAGATAACAGTGAGCTTTTGTTTTTCTCTGCAGTCATGGCTTCAGGATCAGCCCGCTACCCGTATCATGCCCGGGCTATGATAGTAGAAGAAGTTAACAGATTAAAAGATATTGAGAGATGTTACTACGGGGGATGTTTGCCTCCTCATGTGGTGATTCCTGGATATCCAGTAAGAGCGTGCATAATGTGCTTAAAGACTGGAAGGGACATCTTCATGGTTCCTCACTGTTCTGGGTGCCTAGAGAGACATGGCCTAACCAAAGCACCCAAGATTCGTTTGGCTCCCACATGGACAAAGCTTCAAGAACCTGCAGTTGGCAGCACACAGCACCAGGTAGAGCCTGTTGGAGGAGGCTCAGCAGAGTGCGGCATGAAGCAAGAGGGTGCAGATCTACAGGCAGAGTAAAGTACTGATGTATCCGAGTCCAGGTCTCAGAGAGATAGCGTGGAGGGAGCATCAGCAGTTCCTTAGAGAGAGGGGCCTAGCCCAAGTCTCATGGAAGATGAGGGAGACCCTTGAATGGAGGTGTCAACCTCCGCATCTAGCAAGAAGTGGATAGTCTCAGGAGTGAGGACGACTGCTCACTCCTGGGCTCAGATCCTCAGCGAGGAAAAGGATGAGGGGGAACCTATGTGGCCTTATGAAGAAGGTCCGGATCCACAGCCTTGGGCTCTTGCCTCGGAGGAGCGAACAGAAAGAGAGATTGGTGACTCCATAGCCCTGTCCCCACAAGGAGGAGTCAAAGATCCATTTTACATAGCATTAAGTATGTATAGCTGGCAGAACCAGGACTGGCCGCCCCCAAGCCAGGCCAGAGGTCTCAAGTTGACCAAGTGTAGTAAAGAGGAAAGACTGGTTCGTAGGAAGGTGAATGAGATCTATAGAATATCCTTTCCTCCCTTTCCTCGGAGAGTCTGGGAGGAGATTGAAAGAAACAGGAAATCCTGGATCATGGAAGAGGCAACAAGATATGCGCAACCTGGTGCAAGTCGGTATGTCCGAGACAGAGTGTTACAAGAGAAATTCAGACAATGGAAAGTGGGCAGAACACTGTTTATAGACACTCTTCGGATCGTGGATGGAGGGGGACATGAAACCTTCTCCAATGTGAATTATGAGCGCCCAGATGGGGTAATAATTCTTGCACCTGACCCATTGTGTTACTTCCCACAATGCAGGCAACTTCCTGTGAATGTGCCCATGCCTACCAAGTGGAAAGCAGAGCAGTGGTAGCCAGTGCTGCCATCCAGCCGTTGCTGTACCTATGTTGTTCAGCCAGATTGGTGTTCCAGGAACCAGGTGCCCCAGATTCGTCAGCCTTGCAGTGTACTGGCTTTCCAGATTCCATCGACTGGCCTTCCAGATGACTTCATATCCAGAGAGTACACCAGCCCAGCTGTATCCTGATTCATTGCCTGGGATTTCGGATGACTTCAGACCAGCTGTTTTCCCTGTCCTGTTCCAAGGCTCCATCTCCTCGATGACATCATCCCAGCAGTTTCCAGATGTGCCATCCTGTCGTTTTCTGGAAGATGTCCACCCAGCTGTATTTATTTTTTTGTTTTTGTTAACCAGGTAGGTGCACTAGACAAGAGATTTTGCCTATTTTCAGGCACGACCCGGGAGGGTTGCACATCAGAAACAGCAGATACATAGTGTCCACAACAGAATACAAAACATCTAGTTGGAAGGAAAATACAGTAACATATGACAATTTAGAATACATGGCACATTCAGGGACAACAAGTAGAATATGCATAGCATGATGATAAACAGTAATTACAGTTACATAAACTTTCATAGAATTTTGAAAACAGTATAATTGACTAAAGAAATACATATACAGCAAACACTGGGAGTACATAAGTGCTCGGAGGAAGTACCACTCTCAAGGTGGAAGATCAGTGGTAGTAGTGAAAGTGAGTGGAGACAAGCAAGAGGTAGAGCAGGAGCAGAGACATGAGCTCATAAGGTGAATTCTTAAACTTTTTTGAAAGGCCCGGTGAGTAGCCGATTGCTTAACATAGAGTGGAAGGGTGTTCCACATTCTGGGAGCAGATACGGCAAATGCAAGTTCAGAAGAATGCTGCCAGGGAGAGTCTTCGGCTGGAGATCCAGGTGTCGTATTGATTTCGTTCTTCAAGGGACTGGTAAGTCCAGACTTTTCTATTTTAATGACATTGAAGTACACACCCTACACCTAGCAGACTTCATACCATTTGAACTGTCCTCAAAGACTCTCCCCTTCAGGATTACAGTCCTACCAGAACTGTGCTTCACTGGGCTCCGGCCCAGGAGAGACTCCTTGTTGGACTTGCTTTCGGGAACTGTTGTCACTAGATGGGACTTTTAGGGCACTCCATCCCACAAAAATGTGTATTGTAAATAATGTCATTGTTTTTCTAGGGTTTATACTGTTTTTCTACTTTTCTAAAAAATATATTTTTGGGGATTCTCCAGTGTTTTAATGGTAGGGGTTAGATAGCACTGTGTTTCCAGATTAGGGGTTGTTTTGTCTTTTCTCTTGCAGGTGTTCCTGAAGAAGACAAGAAGAGGAGGGGGGACTCAGCGGAGTCTTCCATGTGTTTTAAAGTAGAAGTGTTTAAAGTGCAGTGTTGTTGTTTGCTGTGTTTAACTTTTCCTGCCACAGGTATGGTTGTGGGGGAGTGTGGGAGGGTGGGAGTAATACCTAGGGCATTGTACTAATTCCTTGTGTTTTGGTTGCAGGTGTCCAGGGATGGGGGAAGGTTCCTCTGTGTTTTTGGGTAATTTTGGTCAGATAGGTTTTCTCTAGAGGGCTAGGGGGGATAGACAGGCTGTGATCCTGACTGGCTAGAGGGGCCGCAGCACTAATATATTGAGGGCTATGCTCTGGACAATTCTACCAGGGCCACTAGGTCACCATAGCAAGATCATAGAGTAGAATAGAGGCTGCTGCATCAACCGATGGCCTCTAGACCCTTAGTGTTGCCTGCCTGTGCCTAGCACATGGTAGGAGAGGGCCTGATCACCCCTCTCCGTAGGTAGCACAGAGGGTAGGATGGCCCTAGGCTGCGGAATATGACTGCAGACAGTCATTTTCCTGGCCGAGGGTGGGTGTACCCCCCTTGTCACCCAGGGTTACTAGAATCCCATTTAGATCTAGTGGCAGGCAGGGAAAGGCAGCTTGTGAGACACCAGTTAAATGGGTTTCACACTGTCTCACTCTGTCCTCAGTGTCAGTGGAGCTGGAGGGATGACATCACTTAGAATTCTCGCAGCAGCATAAGCCACAGTGGAATGTTGCTGCTGGGAGTTAGGTTAGAATGTTGGGGTTTCCAAGGTAGTCTTCAGCCAGGCTCAGTGGAAGCAGGAGGTGCGCTGCAGTTGGCAGCCTCTCAGAGCCTAGCTCTGTAATACAACTACCACAGGAAGAGGGTGTGTGTTCTCGCCCTAGAGAAGAACACAGAAGAAACTTGTAGAAGTGGTTGAGATTGTTCCCTGGTTTGTTCCAGTGCCCCATCATTGGAGGGATGAGGGGAGAAGACCAGCTTTCAGGGGCAACCCCCTGGCCCTGCTGGAAGAGGAAAAGCTGCCATATGAGAGAATTTGTACTGAGGTACCAGATGTGTGATTTCTGTGTGAAAAGCCCTGGGGCACCTGTGAACCATGGTGAGTCTGCTCTGACACAGAGCCCATGTTTTCACCGAGACAGTTGTGTAAAGTATCTGCTACTGTGGGGTCAGGAAAGGACAGCCAAGTACAGTACTTGAAGTTATGTGTATGGCTTGAAATGCATCTAACCAGTGGGGGTCTACAGGGATGGACATAGCCACTTAGAGAACGCTGTAAGTCAGGATACCAGTTACATAGACAGTAGATTGTTAAATGTGATATACATTTCGAGATAGCATTCTACAAACAGAGAGTTCAAAGGAAAGGTGTTGACTTAAAATGAATGGCCGGGTATGGATTTGGGGACAAGAGGTGGGAGACCCCCCATCTGGAGTAACCAGATTTACCTCTACAGATTCACTTTGGGCACCTATAGCTTTCTCCCAGACACTTGGCCAATGTCTGTAGAAAGTACCCAGACGTGGGATTAAGATGTGTTTTTCCCTTTAGAGTTAGAAGCGCTCATGGGTGGTTGAGGGAGCCACCACCAAACGTCCATGACATATGGAAAAGTATACCAGTCCTAGCCGAGGGCTATGCCAGGGAATCCGAGAGAGACAGAGTACCAGTTCGGGCTGAGAGCCCAGTGTGTTCAGAACCTGAGGGTTGTTGTGATGATGAAGAAGATGTGTTCTGACCTCTATAAATCTGCTTAACCAGTGAGTGTAGCCCCGTGGGGGTCCATCTTGCTTTGTATTCTTGTGTTGACGTGAATAAAAGCCCCACTTTAGAATCCTACTCCTGGTTTGGACATTTACAGTTATTGCTTCCTGTGTCCGGAATTACTTGGGTATCTCTGACCAGAAGTGCAAACCTAGCCCTGATGCCGAGCGAATGTTTTCTCCCCGAACCTAGGCTAACCAAGTATGGGTTACAAATTGGAGGCACCACGCTAATAACAATTATTAATAACAACCCTACCGAATCCTGGTTACACAAGGTAATAATGACACAGCAAACATTATGCCGTAACATGGTACAAGCAGGAAAAATTGGGTGAGATACAGGATAAAGTTCATTGTTGCATAAAATAACAAGGGTTGATTCACAATATAGGCAGAGAACAATTTTTGATAACTAAATTGAAACAACAATTGACATTGGTTCTAGAAAAAGAGGAAAGTAAAAAAGGGGGTAGTAGAGGAGGGGAAACAAGGGAGGGGTAGGAGAAAAAGGGAAGTCATAGTGGGGAAGGAGCACGGGTGGGAGAGCGCTGTCAGGATGCAGGTATAGACTAAGTGCTGGGAACCTCCACAAAGGAGACCCACAGGAGTGTGGCACGAGACCCCACAGGGGAAGGAAACAACTTCTGGTGAGGGACTTGATCATTAGAGGGGTAGAAGTGGGGGAGGAAGGGGATAGGGATGTAAGGTGCTTGCCTGGCACCACAGCTCGGAGGGACAGGAAGCGAATCCTCAGGATCGTGGGAGCAGCTGCATGAGGGAGGGAGCTGGATGTCATTGTCCACCTAGGGACAAATGACCTGACTGTGAATGGGATCAGAGCGGTGCAAGAGGAGTTTGTAGAGTTGGGGAGGGGCCTTAGACAAGTAGCATGTCCGGTAACCTTCTCAGAGGTGCTGCCTGTCTATGACAAGGATGATGCTGGGGTATTCCGCACCATGGGATTCAATGAATGGTTGAAAAACTGGTGTAGAGCTCAGGGTTTTGGCTTCATTGGGGACTGGGGAGCCACCTGGAGGGATGGAGGCCTATACTGGTGCGATGGTCTGCATCTGTCCAGGGGGGAACCAGGATCCTAGGTCCAGGATCCTAGGTGATAGGTTTAAATGCTTCATTGGCAAGCATTTAAACTAACCAAGGGGGGAGGCACTGAAAAGGAGCAGGGAAATCCCATCCTTTCCCCACAAAACACAATAGTTAGAGAGGTAAACACCAAAGTAGAGAAGTCAGTAGGGAGCAGGACAGGGGTAAATGCAGAAAAAGGCAGTAAGGACAGGGATGGGGCTAAAAAGGGTAAGGCCATAAAAAAAAAAAAAGGAAGGTGATGAGTACCAATGCCCGCAGTCTGTATAACAAGCTCCCTGAACTAGTGGCCTTGATGGAAGAGGGATGCCTGGATATTGTGGCAGTCACTGAAATGTGGTACACAGAGAACCATGACTGAGATGTCAACATACCAAGATACTCAATCTACAAGAGGGACATGGTGGGTAAAAGAGGAGGAGGAGGAGTAACTCTCTATATAAGGGAAGGGATTAAAGCAACAGAACTAAAGAGTAAACAGGAAGTTGATGAGTCACTGTGGGTCACCCTGGAGACAGGAAATGGCACCACAATCTGCATGGGGGTTGTGTACAGGCCATTTGCACATCCTGACTGAAAAATGCATAGTTGCGCCATGCCCATCTCATCTGTTCCAGCACATTTCAGTATGTCCCTGCCTGTGGTGCGCGGTTCCCCTGCCTGTGATGCACTGCATAGAAACATAGACATAGACTGTAATGGGAGATAAGGACTGCTTGGCCCACCCAGTCTGCCCATTTCCCTACCTATTGGATAAGCTGAAGATTCTAGTTTACCAACAGCCTACTTCCTCCTACCCCCCACTATAATTGCCTAATGGCTGTCCCATGCATTCTTGAATTCCCTCACTGTTTTTGACCCCACAACCTCTTCAGGAAGGCGGTTCCACATGTCCACCACTCTCTCTGTGAAAAAATATTTCTTCACGTTGCCCTTGAGCCATCCCCCCTGTATCTTTGAATTGTGCCCGCTTGTTCATGCACATCTCTCTTTCTGAAAGATGCTACCTTCTTGGACTTTGTTGATTCCCTTGAGGTACTTGAAAGTTTCTATCATGTACCCCCTGTCCCTTCTTTCCTCAAGGGTATACATATTAAGCTGTCTTAGTCTCTCTTCATATGGCTTCTGATGCAGACACTGCACCATTTTAGTTGCCCTCCTCTGGACTACCTCCATTCTGTCTATGTCCTTGCGGAGATGGGGTCTCCAAAACTGAGCGCAGTACTCCAGATGGGGTCTCACCAACTTTCTGTACAGAGGGATAACCACATCCCATTTTCTACTTGTGATGCCTCTCCCTATGCATCCCAGTATCCCCCCAGCTCTCCTTATTGCCTTCTCACATTGCTTGCCTACCTTAAGGTCATCTGATATGATTACCCTCAGGTCCTTTTCCATTTTTGTTGTTGTTAGTACCTCTGCCACACATCTTCAGTTGCCTGATCGCGCATGTTTGGGATATTCAGTTGGAAATGCACAATCACGTGTTATGGCATATCTTCTGAATATACCATTATTTTGTGGTGGCGCATCTCAGTTGCGCCGCACAGGCGCTTGCGTGATGCAGTGTGGGACTTTTGAATATGGGCCTCTTAGTGTAGTACACAGCTACTGACCCCTGACTGAAGCAGAGAGAGAGGCATCATGGAGCCAGGCACCCCCCCATCCCTCATTACTAAGGGTGGGGAGGAAGGAGCTATTATTTAGGAGCTCAAAATTCTTTTGTGGGAGGAGTACAGAGAGGCATAGGGGTGGGAGCACATTTAGGTTAGCTATTCAGTGGCTCCCAAATAGGGGAGTGTTATAATAGGCCCCGGGGTTGTCCTGCTTCATTAGATAGTGGGTTTAAGGGTCAAACTCCCTGTTCTTACCCATCATGTGTAGGGTCCACCCAGTCAACCGTGAAGTGCAACACTCCAATCTGTTGTTGAGATAATGAGTTTTGGAAGGCTATGCCTGTAGTTCAATGGGGCAACACAACTAACCACGCCCCTACTCGGCCACATAAGGGCCGCTCCTCCTTACTTCTCCCGCAATCATTTCTTTCATTATGGCCAGAGGTGCTGCCCCTCCTTCCCTCCCTGTTTCTTCTGCCTCTTGTGCTGCATCCTGACTTTCTGCGGGGCTTCCGGCTGCCGGTTCCATTTCCTTGTGTTTTGCCCCCTCTGTCCCCCGTTCGTTCTGTTGCCGTTTGTGCCTCCTTACCCCTGTGCTGCTTGCCCCACTGCTACATTTGCTCTCCCATGCCCCCTGCTCCTTCTCATTTC
Source organism: Neoceratodus forsteri (assembly GCA_016271365.2). Lineage (NCBI taxonomy): Eukaryota > Metazoa > Chordata > Ceratodontiformes > Ceratodontidae > Neoceratodus > Neoceratodus forsteri. The sequence goes on from JADMNL010000027.1 coordinate 43,460,320, forward strand.
TGCCACTTTTTCGTCCCCTTCTGCTTCCTCTTTTTCTAGTCTCAGCTAACACCCCCCATGGCCGCCTCGTCTCGTCCCTTCTCTGTACCTTGGCAGTGCTCTGTTGCTCTCTGCCCTGGTGGGCCTTCCCAACTCATTCCTGTGTCTTTCCTCCATCCTTGTTTCTTGCTCTCTTGGCTTTTGGTGTCCACAGCGTGGCTTGGGTGTGCGCTTCTGGTCTGTCCTTCTTGCTCATGGGTGTTGCTGTCAGCGCTCTGCTGCATGCCTGTGCCGAAGCTTTGCTGTGCTCTCATTTCTGCGCTGCTTCAGTCCTGTGCTCTTTTGGGGTTTCCCTTCTACCATGGGTATTCATTATGTATATTATTACCTGCTCTGTATTGTACAGTACTCCACCACTCAGCTTGTCTGTCTGTATTTATAGGGCCACCTAGTTACTCCATATCTCACAACCTAGCCGGCATGTCAGCCCTGGTACAGTTGTCAGCCCAGCCCCAACTGCTGGTTATTAATTAACTCAATTTATTTTACTTGTTTAATTAGCTGTTTGGTGTCCCGGTTCCTCGTTTGTGTCTTCTTTGTTTTGCTAACGGTGGGGGACGGCAGTGTTGCAGCAGGCATCATGGTTCCAGACAGCAGGAGCAGCTTTATGATTATCATATATTCAATCAGCCATTGGTTTGCACAACCTTCTCACGCTACTCCATATAGCCTTCATGGCATTTACTGTTTCAGTCAATCTTCCCTACCCGTCGGCCACTGGCACCTAACCCTCACTATACCATCCTTCATGGCATTCATGCAATCGGCATATCAAGTCTATTCATTTCAGACTTTACCTTTCATCATATCAGCCTTGCAGCCTTCTCCTACCTAATCTCCTACTACCTCACTGTTGGCCCCAGGCTTTGCCCAGCCTTACCGTTCTCTCACTCATAACATTCGATTTAATTCACTCCTAATTTGGCTTCCTTATGGACTCGGTTGGCATGCATTCCTGTGGTTGACAAATGCTCTCTCCTTAACTAGACCCACATGAGGGTTCACATTACTCAGCCTGACCTTCGCACAGGTTTCTCCACATCACCGATCAGCCAAGTTTGACCCACGTACGGGTCCCATGCTACATTATGACTACATTCTTTCCTCATTTTGGAGACATGCTGACCGAATCCATTACTTCCAGGACTCAGGGCTAGCCCTGTGGCTGATGGTTTCCCTCTGCACCCTAAAGTCTGCATCTCAAGCATGCGAAGCTTGGGGCGGGGTCCTTCTCACCTGACCCATAGTTGGGGAATGTCCTCGCTCTGGGTGGACTATCAGTCATCAACTGTACCGACGACACCTCTCAATGTAGCATTTAAGATTCCAGCGGGGAGGGGTGGGGCTCTCAAGGGAAGGGCCCCTTTAGCTGCCTGAGTGGGTTTGGAGGTACCCTTTAAGCTATTCTTCCCACAACCACCTCTGGTTCACCCAGTTTGTTCTTAGATCGATAAACCGGATGAGTGCCTCGGTGGTCATTACTCTCCTCCTCCCACCTTGGAGGTTGGCATTGAGTGCCCTGGTGTTGCAGAGTTCACTCGCAACCCTACACAGCATTTCCATAAGAGGGATTGAGCGAGAGTGTTTCCCAAATTAGAATCTCCCCTGGATTTTTCTACTAAATTGCAGCAGCAGAGCCATCACTAAACAAAATTGTCCAGCAGCCTGAAGGGAAGGCGACCTAGGCCTTGGATCCCCAGAGGTTTCCTCCTCAAAGGGTTTTTTTTTTCCTGTCCTCCGTGCCAATGGTCATAATACCTAAATAGGTGCAGTAATCTTCTCTAGGTCACTAAGTTAGGTTTCTGCTGTTGGAAGGAGTCGGGTGGCATCCCCATAATTATCCCCTCTCTCCCTCATAGCTGTTCCCTCTCTCCTTAGGAAGTCATGCCTCCACGCCTTACATTTAAACCTACGAATGGGTCACTATTCCTCCTTGTCTCCTGCCTACTGTACTCAAGCCCCTGACCATACCTCCAGCTGACCTACATATAGGTCTTCAATTCTGACAAACGTTCAGCACCCCATAAGCGCTGCTCAATACTCTTTTTGGCCTCCTTCCTAAGGTACCTTTAGCCAAGGGAATCACTCCCGTGACACCACTAGTGGTGGAACCCTCCTCTAGGGTTCCTTGACTTTGTACCCCTACAGAGTGGTATATCCTACAGCTAGAGAGGCGAACAGCCTAAGATTATCTATGTTACACAAGTATAACACTATACCAAGTTGTGTAGGCACATTGACTTGGAAGGCTATACCTGTAGTTCAATGGGGTGGCGCAACTAACCACACCCTTGTGCGGCCATATAAGGGCTGCTCCTCCTCACTCATGCCTCGATCATTTCTTTTGTTGTCCCTCCATCCACCCCTCCTCCTCCAGTGGCATGTCTCTGTCTTCCGTGGGCTCCTTCCTAAGGTACCTTTAGCCAAGGTAATCACTCCCATGGCACCTCTAGGGGTGGAACCCTCCTGTAGGGTTCCTTGCCTTTATACCCCTACAGGGTCATATATCCCACAGATAGAGAGGTGAACAGCCAAAGATTATCTATGCTACACAAGCATAACACTATTCCAAGCTGAGTAGACACATTGAAATCCTATTAGCCTTGCATCAGGCAATCAGGGTAGAGGTTTGTGGAGTGAATCATACTTTTTTGGCAGCCATTAGTAGGATGCCTAATATCTAGCATTTGAGTCTCAGAATCCCCTGAGGTACTGTAGTAATAAGAACTTTCTGCCATTAGGGTGAACGGTCTCCTGTATAGTTCTCCTAGTTCCTCCTGTAAAGCCTAGAAGAAGGGGCAAAGGACCAGACAGCCCCACATGACATGGCCATAATGTGCCCTCCTCTCCCCACATCCCTTCCATCAAGACATGTCCTTTGTAGGTAGATATTTACCAGTGATTACCAGAGTCAGAAAGTATTGGATTGTTTTCACGCATATTTTCTCCACTGACAGTAGCGTGTCACTCTGGATGCCTTCTGACAGGCTTTTTGCCAACACTCCTCCGATATCTGCATGTCTAACTCACCTGTCAATGCATCCACATGTCTTGGATTGAGTCTATGCTGGAGTTTACCAAAGCTCTGTATAAGTAGAAAATCATATGCTTTGAGTACCTCATACAAATGAATGTAATGAATGAAGTGAGTTTGGGGTTGGTATCCAAGGCATGTGCCCTAATTTGGGGGGACTTGTAGAAATATCATAGTTGGAGAAATCTGAAAAAGTCACTGTTGAAGACCATGTTCTACCAGGATCTCTGGGCAGGCTTTAAAGGTGTTTCCTCACGTAAATTAGTGATGATATTGGAGGGAGTACATTCCCATTCCCTAAAGACCAGTTGCAGTTTCTTCAAGCAAGTCCATCCTGCCTGAGGGACCATGGCCAGCCTTTCTTCTGCACTGTGCTGTACTGAACAATGAACTCCATACTCCAGGTTCTTGAGATGAACAAACGGTGAGTACCCAGGACCTGGTTACTGGAAAAGAATAAGGGGAATTTGTGTTGTTTTCTTGAACCAAGTCTTTGCAATATTTCAGGGCCCCAACCACTGGCCAACTTGTGGGCTTGCAGGATCGATCAGGCCTGCACCTAGTGGGTGCCCGGAAGGACTATTTGGGAGCATTGGTACCAGTGGGGGTGGATTTGGCCTGCGAGTCCAAAAGGTTTATGATTGCTACCTATTTCACTAACCTTTCTTGCTTTCACAGCCATCCTTTGTCCCGGTATCCCTTCCCTGATCCTTGCCCCCAAATAAAGCTGCAAGTTTGTTTGTTGAAACTGCTGTGTCAGTGACGTTCATTGAAATTGCCTATTGCTGAGATTTATGGTTTATGGTAGATCAAGGTTATTGGGGATATTGTGTGCAGAGTGGTTGATTGGGGGAGGTGGGGAGATATAGTATCCCAGAAAGCTGTACCAGGCAGATACCTGGCTCACTAATACCCTACTCTAGGTGGAGACACCATGCTATTAATATTTCTGGGAATGAACCCCCAGTTGTCACTGTAGCAGGACCAAGGACCCTTACCCCGTAGCAGGGACAGCAGGCAAAGGGGGGCTAGCCCACTGGCATATGGCACCTGGGCTACAGTAGATGGAACTCCCCAGCTGAATCTAGAAGAAGGTTCCTCCTGGACTCCCTGCAGAGGGTATTCCTCAGGCAACTAGTCAGTGAACCCACTTGTGATGGAGCAGTAATGGACCTGGTAGTCCATAACAGAGACCATGTTGCAGACATCAAGGTAGGAGGCCACCTGGGGAACAGCGATCACCAAACAGTGTGGTTCAATATAAGGATGGCTGTGGAACTGAATCGTACAAGGGTGAGGTTCCTGAACTTCAGGAGGGCAGATTTTAAAAAGATGGATTAATGCCTCAGGGATTACCTGGTGGGGAAGATGACCAGGGTGGGGTGGGGTGGAGAAACAGTGGGCACAGCTAAAAAAGGGAAACAAGGAAGGCAAAAAACCTTTGCATCAAGGAAGTGAGCAAGAGGAAAAAGACCACAATGGTTCTTCAAAGAGGTGGTCAAAAAGATAAAGATAAACAGGTAGCATTCGGAAGGTATAAAGCGACGCAGAGAGAGGAGAATGATAGGTAGGTGTATCAGTGGGACACAGAGCGAAGAAGGGAGAGCAGTAAGGAGCACCAAGGTACACAATGAAAAGGGAACTGCTCAGAAAGTAACAAGCATTTGTCAATGCTGAATGTTTGTTTGCTGATATTAGCATTGGACGTACAGGAGTTAGACAGATGCAGAATAGGAATTACGGTGAAGTACTGAATTCACGCCAACTCCACCTCTACCCTGCAGAGATGGACAGGCATTGGGGTGTGCCTTTGGGTCATCGTCACCCATAACGCTCATGGCATTTCACCTCACCCTATCCTGTAGACACCGACAAGTGTTGAGGTGTGCCTTGGGATGTTCGGCTTCACGGTCACCCCATTTCATAAGGACATACGCAGAAATGGGTGCAGTACAGGAGGATGGGGTGAAGTCTGGGGCTGAAGAGTGCAAGGCAACACTCAATGTCTGTCACTGGCTTCAGGCTGGGGGGGTGGAGGTGGAATGGCATGAGCATTATGGCTGGCAATCCAAAGGCATATGCCTGACGCCTGTCAATTTGTACAGGGTGGGACGTTATGGTTTTAGAAAATCCAAGTGTTTGCTTGGCGACAAGCCTTTGTTTCTCAGATTTCCGATTTAAAAATCAGAAAACTGTTTTCAGATGAAAAGTCCTTTCTCATATTTACAGCAGTCTTTTAAAGAGATCTGCCAAGCCTTATTAATATGCTTTAAAAAAAAAACATATTTTTTTCGGATTGTTTAACTAGCAAGTTGCAAGGCTCTTTTCTCTCTGAGAACATTCCAGTCCTCTCTCAGGAAAAGCCTCTACCAATGTGTCTTCATTCAGAGAAATCATGTTCCGCCCCTCCCTTCTCCACTCTGGCCATGCAGAGAACTGGGATGCAACAGTTTTACCTCGTCCTGCAGGTGTCATTGTGGTTTCATATTTAACTCCTGAAACATCTATTTTAGACATAACCTTTTCTGTTTTGAATTTGTGACTTTAAGCTGCCTCCCCTCTGTCCTTTTCCTGTTACTGGAAGGTTAAGTGTTTATTCGATCCAAGGGGTATGACCACTAGGACACATAAACCTGTCAACTTTTTCTTGTCCTTTTAAAGGGACAGTGTCTTAACTCTGGAGAGCCTCATAACCCTGGAAACAGGAACATTAAATAAAGTGGTAATAAGCCTATCTTGCCACATGGCCTACCTAGATTTCAGCAAGGCCTTCTACACCGTCCCACATAACAGGTTGGTAAATAAGCTGGGCAGCTTGGGAGTGGGCTCAAGATGGTAAACTGGGTTAGAAACTGGTTGAGTGACAGGACATAGATGGTGGTGGTGAATGGCGATCCAGCCGAGGCAAGGGGGTGATCAGTGGGGGTGCCACGGGAATCGGTGCTGGGGCAAGTACTCTTTAATGTCTTCATAAACAACATTGCAGAGAGCTGAAAAGGATGGTATGCCTGTTTTCAGATGACACTAAGATCTGCAACAGGGTTGATACTTGGGGGGGGGGGGATAATAAGGGACCCAAACATGCTTGAGGAGCGGTTGAGAGTGTGGCAGCTAAGATTCAATGCAAAGAAGTGCAAAATGATGTATCTGGGGCACATAAATTCCAGGGATGAGTACAAGTTGGGAGGAGGTACTAAAGGCCACTAAACAAGAAAGGGGACCTGGACCCGGTGGCACTGAAGGATAAGGCACTGGACACCACACCTCATGCCGTGCCGGTGACCTGAGCTCAGGAATGGACTTGGGCTGCTTAGGGTCGGTGGGGCAAGGAAAGAGTGAGTGTCCGTAGACAGCTCTCCTTCCTCGGGGAAGGGGGGGACTATGCAGCACGCTGTAGACTGACACCCAGCGGTGACTGGGTGTCAGCACACAAGCACTGCCAAAAACAGGGAGGGCCCACATCCAGAGTATTAGGCTGCCTCTGTGGAGGCAGAGCCAGCTGCTCCGCCCATTGCACAGACATGGGTACGGGGCCAAAACGGTAAAATCGGGAGTTGACAGGATCTATGATGACATGACTATCTGGTCGGAGGATGAGTCCCTCTGAATGGGAGACTGGTGCTCCCCCCCCGTCAGCATCCCACAACAATAAAAAAGAGAACTGGACCTGGGGTAATCATATCTGATGATCTAAAGGTACTCAAACAATGAGAGAAGGCTGTGGGGAAAGCCAGTGGGATGCTAGGGTGCATAGGGAGAGGTATCACCAGCAGAAGAAAAGAGGTGGTTATGACACTGTACAGATCACTAATGAGAAACCATCTGGAATACTGTGTTCTGTTCTAGAGGTCATATTTCTGGAAGGATGTAGACAAAATGGAGGAAGTCCCGAGAAGGGCAACAGAAATGGTGCAAGGACTGCACTAAAAGTCATATGAGAAAAGACTAGGGGACCTCAGTATGTATTCCCTGGAGGAGAGGAGAGAGAAGGGGGAGATGATAGAGACATGCAAGTATCTTAGGTATAAACAAGGTAGAGGCGAGTAGCTTTTCAGAAAAGAAGGTGTACGAGCACAAGGGGACTTAATATGAGGCTGGTGGGTAGGCTCTGCGGCAGGGTGAGGAAGTACCTTATCACTTAATCAGATATGATTACCCCAGCCCACCCAGACCCCCACCAGTCATCGGCGGGCAGCATACCCACCCACATACCTCCGTGGCTGCCGCCAAATGACAGAATACAGTATTTGCTAAGCCCATTGGTCCACACTGTGACCAGTGGACCGCAGTGCATACTGCAATAGTCATTCACAACTTTATGAATGAATGACTTCATTCACGAAAATATGAATGACTATGACAGTATGCACTGCTAGCTCATTGATCCGCATGTGGACCAATAAGCTTGCAGCATACTGTAACCGCCATCCAGCCGGCAGCCGTAGAGGTATACAGGTGGATATGTTACCCAATCAAGACCCGGGGTGCTGGGTGGGCTGGGATCCTGTGTGGGTGGGGGGGGGGATTATAGTAGACTGCCAGGGAGTTGAAATGTCAGTCTTCACAGCGATTGGAAATTCAGGGAAGGGGGTACTACTAGACTACCAGGGAAATTTAATAATTACATTTCGGTGATCATTATGTCAGGATGGGGAGGGGGGTACCACTAGACCACCAGGGTAATTAAATAAATACATTTTGGCGATCGTTGGATCAGAATGGGGAGATGAGTACCACTGGACTACCATGGAAATTAAATACATTTTGGTGATCGGGGTTATGGGATGGGGAGGGAGGGTACCACTAGAATACCAAGGACTATTGTGTGTGCTTGTGCATGGTGTTAGAGGTTGCCACCCATGGCTGAAATGGCCACTGTGTTGCTTTTACCCATACAGTGGCCCTTCTGTGGGTGGCTGGCACTTGAGACATTTTTTACGGGCTCAACTGTGTGCCCAGGTATGCTGCACATCTCTGGGCTGTGCCAGCAGATGCGTTGCACATACCAGGCTGAATATCGGGATGTGCCGCATATGCATGGGCATGCCCCTGGAGATGTGCCGCATACATTGTCTTTGTGCCACGCCGCATTGGAAGTTGCATTGTGCAATTCCACATTTTGAATATTGTCCCAAGGCTCATTTCTGGGATTGTGCCAGGCACAACCCCTTTAAATATCTCTGCCCTGGTGTCCTGTCTGATACTTTGAATGAGGGTAGCAAAATCTGACAGATGCGAATACCTGTCAGATACTGTTACATAAGGTTTTTTGAGGAAATGGTACACCTTGTGTGTGGAAAACTGAAACGTAATGTAAAGAAAGTTGAAATAAAGTTGGGGCGATGATATAAGGGCTCCTGCTTTCTTATTCTTGTGTTCTGGGTGATACTTTGAGGGTAGCAAAATCTGACAGATGCAAATAGCTGTCAGATTTTGCTACCTGGGGGTATTTTGAGGGAATGGGGTGCCCAATACACAATAAAACTGAAAATTAATCAAAGGAAAGTTGAAATACAGCTTGGGCATTGATATATGGACTTCTCTTTTGTCATTCTGGTGTCCTGGGTTTATTCAGACTGAGGGTAGCAAAATCTGACATGTGCGAATAGCTGTCAGATTTTCCTACCTGGAGATATTTTGAGGGTATGGGGTGCCCAATAAACAGTAAAACTGAAAATTAATGAAAACAAAGTATTAAGAATGATTTTTTTTGTCATGTGGTTGGGTGCTGTTTCATTCTTGTACCTCACACCCTGATGGTTATAATATACGAAAGTAGTTAGCTCAGTGTGATTTATGTGCATCTACTTTTGATATGTGAGCTAAATACAATTAATATCCTACTTAACTAGGTTTAAAAGAAGTTTTTTTTATATTCTTTGTCATTTGCAGTCCCACTGTGATACCATTTTTTCTTTATATGTTGCTCATTTACATATCTTTTGCATACTATTCAATTTTAAATTATGTATTACATTGTTCAGTGTGTGCTATAAGCAGTTTACAGTTAAAAATCCATGACTGCAACAACTGACAGTGTGTTTTACATAACTGTACTTATCTATCATCTGGGTAGCAACATTTTATGGGGAAGGGGGAAGCATAATCTGACATTACCCTGCTATCAGATTATGCTACTGGGAAGCAAATTCTGACGGGGAAGCACAATTTGATACTACACCGTCCCTCATCCGTTTCACATTGAAAAGGTACTACTGTGCCCTCACAGAGAAGCTGCTATAAATGTAGACTTCAGAAAGGAAATTCATTACATCCCAAGAATGATGCTGCTAAATCAAATTAAAAAAAAAAAAAAAACAAAGGCACACATTTCCACATTCCTCTGAGCGAATATTTTCAATTTGATAATTACTATTTGAATCTGCTGTGTTCCACAAAATTTTAAGGGCCAGTGTCCCCCATTATCTTAGGTTTTGAGCTTCAGCTTCCCACATCATACTAAGGTTGTTTGAGGATTAAGGGGCCAGGAAATCCCATGCGTGCTCCTAGACTAATCATGTATTGTAATAGGAGAGATTATACCCTGAAGAAATCAGGTTGTTGAGACAATCTTTAAATATATTTTTTGGACTAGCTAATGACTACTTCAAGGGGCAGTTTATTCCAAGGATTGATAGTCCTTAAGGTAAAAAATAATTTTCTGTTTAAATGATTAAATGATTTGCCTGACATTTGCAATGGGCGGCCTCTGATGATATGAGTGTTGCTTTTAATTTCGAGCCGGAGTTCTGAAATTAGATAGGGGTCTTGAATTAAGTCAAAGAGAAATAGTAAATCTCCTCTTATGCCTCTGGTAGTTAGGGACGTGAGGTTCAGAGATTTAAATCTGGTTTCATATGTTTCATTTTTTAACCCCTGGATGTTTTTGGTAAACTTCCTTTGCACCTTCTCAAGTTTATCACATTCAGTTTTTTTTAAATGGACACCAGGAGCCAGACTGGTGGCGCAGAGGTGTGAGGTGCGGGCACCTTACCTCGAACCGCGCCGGTGACCTGGGTTCGGTGACAGACTCAGGACACTGGGGGCTGGCAGGGGAAGAAGAGGATTGAGCATCTGTGGGACTGCTCTCCTCTCCTGGGGTGGGTTACTGGGTGATGTTGCTAGGCAGCGACCTCTGGTGGAGAACAGGGGCACTGCACGGCGACGCAGTGAAAGGGAGAGCACTCTAGAAAAAGCAGAAAAGCTCCATGCTCAACTGGATGATGGCTGCCCAGCTCTCCAATGCCACCAATGCCCCTAATGAGCAATGCCCACCTCAGCAGCACCCCAGGGCCAAGTGTTGCACTGGTCTCCTCCCCGGCCGGCACCTTCCCCCTCGGATGAGGGGGACCCATCCAGGGCAGGGTTATGCCAGGTTACCCTGGGGGTGGCTGCCATGTGAGGATGGAGGCTCAGGGGGATGGGGGGGACAGGTGGGTCGGAGAGGGCCTTGGCAAGCCTGAAGGAGTGGCAGACATGGTAGCATGTAGGAGAGTTAAAAAAATAAATAAATAAATGGACACCAGAGCTGGGACGCATATTCTAAATGAGGCCTTGTGTGCACATATTAGTGACATACGATCCAAAGGTGTGCACTGTTTGCAATGACAGTTTTTTTATTTGTTTTGTTGTTGTTGCAGCAGCAGTATTATTTGTTAGTCACCAATGCCAAGTACTGTAGGTTTTTAGATTAATATCTTCCTGGCATCAACACCAATTTTTTTTTTTCATTTTTATACATTTCTGAAATGAGACTGGATTCTGAATCTGACGTTTTTAAATGTTCTCACTCCTTTGCCACACCCACCGTAAACTATTTAACTATCTTGGTGTAGTTCCATAAGTAGAGATCGAATATGAATAACAAGTGGAGGGACATCGTGTGCCTTTGGTGTTTCACGTCTTTTATTTCTTTAGTGCTAGCGATGCAGAATAACTTCTACAGGGCGACTGAGTACTCCAGAAATAGCAGTTGATGTCCCCTCCAGTTGTAGATATGTAGGATCTCTATGAATCTATGCTGTTTACTATCAGGAACGCAATGCATTAACAGTACGAATCTTGTACAGTATGCATTCAAAAGATAAAAGGGGATGGCAATATAGCCTAGAGGTTAGAGTAATGAGCTGTGAACGAGCTTGGTACATCCAGCAGACCAGACCTGGGTTTGATTCTCACAGCCTCCACTTGCACTTGACTCTGAGCATTTCACTTAACTGCCCAGTGCTCCCAGGTCACCCCTGAAAACAGGCACATGTGCCTAGTGGGCCTTACCCAGTTACCAAAGACTAAAATAAATAAAAAAAATAAACTCCAACTGAAGAGATTTTTGAAAATTGCAAGTGGCAGCCATCTTTAATGACCTGAATCATTAATTACAAAATGAATTATATTAGCAGTTTTACATACAGATTTAGTTTAGTTGCCCTATTAGTTAAGAACAGATCCAGAAGCAAATGGTTTGATACCTTTTATTGGACCAATACAGATGTTACAAAAAGAACAACGTGCCTAAGCTTTTGGACCAACCAAGTCCTTCCTCAGAAGCTTATGGCAATTATTTAGAAAATCACATACTATTAACACACAGATCACACATAAAAAAACAGAGATAATTCTCATTGATTTAAAATACTCATTTAAACCATAATTGAACTTTAAATCAGGGGAACATCAGCAAAAAGAGAGGCACAAGACCCCCAAAACTGTGCACAGAGACCATGAAGATTCGAGCTTTGGCCTACTCCATGGATGTGCAGCTGTCTGCAGTCCACCTTCCAGAGGAAGACAATGTCATTGCTGACTCTCTGAGCAGGATCAGCCAAGATCACCACGAGCGGGCTCTAAACAAACAGGTGTTAGCCACAGACTTCAGGAGGTGGGGCTCCCCAGACATAGATCTCTTTGCATCCAAAGACAATCACCAGCTTCCTCTTTTTTGCTGCAGCCCCCCCCAGCAGTGGGCACAGTGCTCCTAGAAGTCCTGGTTTTGGACTGCACAGGGAGGTTCCTATATGCTTTCCCTTCTTTTCTTAGGGAAGTGCAGATGAGAATGAAGGAAAAAAAGGGTGGCTTTTAAAAACTATATGAGGACCAGTAAGGAGTCAGATAGGGATGATTATATTAGGAGTACCAGGGAGGTTACAAGGGTGGGAAGGGTTGCCAAGGCTGAGATGGAAATAAGGCTTGCTCGAGGGATCAGGCAGGGTGAAAAGGGGTTCTTCAAGTACATCAGGGAGATGAGGAAGTACAGGGAACAGACCTCTCGAATTAAGACAGATGAGAGATGGGTAGATAAGTGGGATGAACAGGCAGAGGTATTTAATGAATATTTCTGTTTAGTTTTTACAAGGGAGAGGGGATTACCTAGTCAGAATGGGCAGAGAAATGAGCGGAATGTTGAGGGAGCAAGGATGATAGATGAGGTAAGTAGGCAGAGGGTACTGGATGGTTTAAGGACACTGAGAACAGATAAATCACAGGAGCCAGGATAGGATACACCCGAGGGTTCTGAGGGAACATGTGGAGATGCTGGCAGAGCCACTGACAGACATTTTCAACACGTCTATTCGATCAGGTTGTGTGCCCCATGATTCGAGGGTGGCACATGTGGTGCCCATCCACAAAGGAGGCTTTTTGATTGATCCTGAGAACTATAGGTCAGTTAGTCTCCTGTCAGTTGTGGTTAAACTATTGGAGACGATCCTGAGGAAAAAAAAAATAATGGCATTTCTGGAGAAGAATTGTCTTTTAAATGATAGGCAACGTGTTCACACAGGGAAGGTCTTGTCAGATCAGTCTTGTGGATTTTTATGATTGGGTGACGAGGGATCTGGATGAGGATAAGGCAGTGGATGTTCTGTGCTTGGATTTCAGCAAGGCCTTTGACTCAGTGCCACATGAAGGACTGATAGGCAAGCTGAGGTACCTGGGGGTTAGTGATAGGGTGGTCAGATGGATTGGCAGCTGGCTGGATAAGAGGTAGCAGTGGTTGGAGGTAAGGGGGCAGTTATCAACATCATGAGAGGTCATCAGTGGGGTCCCACAGGGTTCGGTGCTGGGACCAATGTTATTCAACATCGGTGTAGCTGAAATGTCAGTTGGGGGTTCAGAGTCGGATAAGTAAGTTTGCTGATGATACCAGATTGGGTGCAGTGGTGGATGGGGGTGCTGCAGAGAGACCTAGAAACCTTGGAGAGGTAGTCAAGTACCTGGCAGTTGGACTTCAATGCTAAGAAGTGCAGGGTTATGCACTTGGGAAACAGAAATCCTGAATTTAGCTGTAAACAGGGAGGTGTGCAGTTACTGGTATCCATTGAGAACGAGCTGGGTGTGCTAGTCACAGGCCATATGAATCACTCTGTACAGTGTAGGAAAGTGGTAGCAAAGGCTAATAGGATACTGGGGTGCATAGCAAGGGGCATCACCTCAAGGAGTGAGGAAGTGATCCTGCCGCTGTACAGGGCATTGGTGTGCCTCATATGGAGTACTGCATGCAGTTCTGGCATCCCTATTTAGAAAAGGACATCAGATTGTTGGAGGGGGTGCAGAGCAGAGCTACCAAGATGTTGAGTGGGATGAGGGAAAAGCCCTATGAGGATAGGCTACAGATGCTCAATCTGTATTCTCTTGCGGACAGAAGGGACAGAGGGGATCTGATTGAGACATTTAAATACATGAAGGGCATTAATAGGGTAAGTCATGAGGACCTGTTTAAAATTAGAAGGAGGGAATTACAAGAGGACATAATCTCAAGTTGGTGGGGAGGTTCAGAACAGAGATGAGGCGCTTTCTCACTGAGAGGGTGGTGACAGCATGGAATGCTCTGCATGAGGAGCTGGTTTTGAGGGCATTGGTGGGGGGATTTAAGGGGGTGGGATAAACTTAAGGGCAGAATCAAAATCAGGAAGGGGGAAATGGTAAAACAGTGGAATCAATTGCTAAGGAAGGGGGTGTGAGGGTTGGGGGGGCAGCGTCAGTGCACAACACTGAGAGTTGCACATTCGAGCAGACTTGATAGGCCACTAGGCCTTTATCTGCTGGCTTCATCGTATGTTCGTATGAACCAGATTTCACCAGTTTGCTTTTAGCTGAGAAGCCTTCCAAGGTCAAATGTCACCAGACTAAGATAAGAACCCTTGGAGCAGAAAGCTCCACTAACATAAATTCTGAATATATCAGTGTGTTTTGTGAATACAGTCGGACCTCTGGATTCAATACTCACTACAGTACATGTTAAAATGTGATATTATTGTAAGCTAAAAACAAAAAAACTGTATGACAGAAATTGTCTATATATGACATTGAGGGTTTAATGTAAAGTTTACCTAGTGTGAGCAACTGTTTCACACATTTATATAGTATAAAACCTATCTGGAGACATATTCCCAACTATACACTCAACTAGTTATTACATTCCATAAACCTTAAGACCTATAGTGCTGTAACAGGATTTTCTATAAGATGGAGGAGCTCAACTTGTACTCCCTGGAGAAGAGGAAGGACAGAGGGGATATTTTTTATTTTAGACTTTGATAACCGGTCTTAAAATATCTAAAGGGAGTAAATAGGGTCAACCTAAATAGGGTGTTCCAGCTGAGGCATTATCCCATTTCCCCCTTCCCCCAATAATTATTGTTACTGTTTGCGTTTTAAGGTAAGGTGGGCAAACATGTTATTGTGGGGGGAAGTATAGTGGGAGGCCATTTATGTATTTTCCCGGGGGTGGTAACCTGCTCTTTGTCCACAGGTATTCCTTACCATTTCCTTAGGTGGAAGCACTGCACTATTTAACTGGTCCTCTATGGAACCCAGGCCGGCCCCCTCAGAGGTGTGGAACTGTGTGGACCTGAGGGCCCTGGAAGGCAGCAGGGTGAGTCCAAGGGCTGCTTACACCAAAATGCTGGGCTATAGGCTAAATACTCATAAGTTTGTAGCTGCATTTCATCCCTGCTTATGGTGTTGGGGTAGAGTTTGGGGGGAGTGGGTGTGATGGACCTAGTGTCTCTTCCTAGTGCCAACCTTAAAGTAACAATATTTGTTAGTTGGAAGAAAATGTTATCATATAGAGAGTAATGTACCCGGCCCAACTGTGAGGAGCAAGCTGGTATCCACATCGAGTTACTGAGCTAACATCATAGGTACGAGAGCAAAGCTCGACTGCCTTTATGATGTCACCACACTAACGAGACGTGGGGCTCCAGCTTGCTCCTCACAGTTGGGGATACCTTACTGTATACAGTGCAAGAGGAGGCCATTTCAGAAACACGTGTGTTCACTATTAGCTTCCCTATAGCATCACTGTCTGTACAGCATTCCCTGATGTGTCTTTTAGTACCGTGTGTGTGTGTGTGTCGGTTACTGAGCACACATGGAAAAGCCGTTACTGTAGCACTTGTGATCACTACTTGATAGCATCTGTGGTAATGAGCTCCCGTTTGCTGGTGACTCGGGTGAACGGAGCTCATTACCACAGCTATGCAAAGAAATTATTTGCATTCTACAAAGTTAATTATTTCTTTGGAATACTGAATACAAGCTTTCCGACAGCTCTGCAACTAGAAAGGCATCTTTTTTGTATTTTCTCTTCCTGCACGTTCACTGACTGCCCCCATCCTTCCTTCAGCTGCCCGGCTGCCCTGCCCATTGATTTCACAGCACTGTACTCCAGGCACTGATATAGAACTAGCTGCTCAGTTGCACCCTCTAGGTAAAGTTAAACCCTACTTATAGGCCCCTTATCTCAGGTGTCTCAGGCTTAACTCTGGTGTGTGGCTGAAGCTAATAAGGGTCAGAATCCTCTGCTAGGGCAGGTGATGGGTGCGAGAAGACCGGCAGTGTCAGTGTGACATGTAGCACACTTGCATCTGAGGCCAGGTGATCAGAAGGCTGTGGGTTCTATCCCCACACCAGGCACTTGGGTTAATATCCCAATACTGACACTGCAGTGCAGCATGAGGGGGATGCTGCACTCCTGAGGTGCCGTCTTTCAGATGAGATGTTAAACTGAGGTCCCATCTGCCTGTTCTGGTGGTAGTTCAGGTGCATGTTAAAGATCCCATGGCACTTCTCGAAAACAGTAGGGGAATTTTTTATTATTACACATCAAAAAACAACTCATTCAAAAATCATAAATCAGTGTTACATCACACAGAACAAGCATTTGTCAATGTCGAATGTTTGCTTGCTGGCATTGGCATCGGTAGTGTAGGAGTTAGAGAGCTGCATAATAGCAATGGCAGTGAAGTATTGAACTGAAGCCAACCGCACCACCACCCTGCAGAGACTGACGGGCATTGGGGTGTGCCTTTGGGTTGTCAGGCATAACAGCCATGCCATTTCACCACACCCTACCCTGCAGACACCGACAAGTGTCACGGTGTGCCCTGGGGTCTTTGGCCCTTATGCTCACCCCATTCCATCAGGAAATATGGCGAGATGGGTGCTGTATAGGAGAATGGGGTGAACTTTGGGCCCGAAGAGTCCAAGGCACACCTCGATGCCTCTCACTGGCTGCAGGGTATGGAATGGTATGAGCATTACAGGCGAGAATCCCAAGTTACACCCCTGATGCCTGTCAATCTCTACAGGGTGGGCTGTTATGGTCGGAAACTCTAACGTCTCAGGCATTCGTTGGCATTTTCACTCCAAATTTTCAACATGGGTTTTTTGTGACCCCCACCTTATGAACAGTGGCAATATCAGTTTGTTAGCCGAAAGCTGATTTTGCACAGTGACTACGCCATTTGGCACCACAGGTGCGAAAACACATTTTGAACAGGATGTGAAAAATGACAGCTGTACTGTTCATGGGGAGGTGGAAAAAATGGCAATGTTGAAAATCTGCAGTGAAAATATTAAAAAAACTGGTGAAGTCATGAGCATGTGTAGAAACTGGGCGACGCACACCCATAATGCAATTAGTTTGGGGATGTTTTACAGCAGATTGTCAACACAGGCATTTTGAAACCTCTGCTCATGAACAGTGTCACTGTGATTTTCTTCATCTGTCCCGAACAGTGATCATGCATTTCTGCGCTGGAAGTGCGAAAACACATTTCGGCCATGGTGTGAAAAATGACAGCTGTACTGTTCATAAGGAAGTGTGGAAAAATGCCAGTGCTGAAAATCTGGACTGAAAATATTAGACATCCATGAACGTAGGAGGGTGCATGGAAACTGCTCAATGGTCACTCGTAACAGTCATTTTATGGATGTTTTTCACCAAATTTTTAACATAGCCATTGTAACACCTCTGTTCATGACCAGTGTCACTGTGATTTTCTTAATGTGTCCCGAACATTGATTTCGTACACCGACTGCGCCATTGTGCGCTACATGTGCGGAAACACATTTTGGGCAAGATGTGAAAAATGACAGCTGTACTGCACATAAGGAGGTGTGGTAAAATGGCAATGTTGAAAATCTGGAGTGAAAATAGTGAAAGTTCACAAACGTACGAGTGTGCGTAGGAACAGCGCAACGCATGCTCATAAAACAGTCATTTTGGGGAATTTTTTCACCAAATTTTTAACATAGCCATTTTAACACTTCTCTGCATGAACAGTGTCACTGTGATTTTCTTAATGTGTCCCGAACATTGATTTCGCACACCGACTCATGTTTTAATAGGCGCTATTATTGCGCTGAAACACATTTTGGCAAAATGTGAAAATGACAGCCATACTGCTCATAAGGAGGTGTAGTAAAATGGCAATGTTGAAAATCTGGAGTGAAAATATTGAAAATTTGTGAACTTACGAGCGTGCGTAGGAACAGCGCAATGCATGCTCATAACACAGTCATTTTATGGAGTATTGTCACCAAATTTTCAACATAGGCATTTTAGGGCCTCTGCTCATGAGCAGTGTCACTGTCATTTTCTTAATCTGTGCGGAACACTGATTTTCCACAGTGACCGTGCTATTCTGCACCAGAAATGCGAAAACACATTTCGTCCAGTGTGTGAAAAATGACAGCTGTACTGTTCATAAGGAGGTGTGGAAAAAGGCCAATGCTGAAAATCTGGAGTGAAAATAATACAAATTCACGAAGTTACGAGCGTGCGTGGAAAATGCACAACACACGCCAGAACAGTCATTTTTGATTTTTTCACCAAATTTGCAACATAGGCTTTTGAGAGGCGCCTCATGAAAGGTGGCACTGTCGCTTCATTAATCAGTCCCAAAAGGTGATTCCGCGCAGTGACCGCAAAATCACCTTTAGGGACTGAATAACACCATGACAGTGTCTGAATTCATGAGTAGGGATCCCAATAACCCCATGTTGAAAATTAGGTGCCAAAATTCCCCAAAATGCCCGAGGTATGCACCAAAGTTGAAAAAAATCATATTTATGCCATTAGACAGCTTACCGACATTTCTTCAGTTCGCATTCGGCTTTGAAGAGTGCAGACGTGTTCCCGGTCCACCAAAAATCATCTTGCTGGACTCCAGAGGTGAGTATGGGGTGAGGGGGGGTGAGGAGGCAGGGTGCACAGAGGGTGGGTGTGGGTTGGGGAGGGCAGGGAGAGACTGCGAGGATCATTTTCTTGTTTTACAGGTTAAAAAAACTAAAAGACAACGGGTCTTTTTTCTTCTTTCACAGGTGTTGTTTGGTACACTGGGGTGGGCTCCCAGTGTACAACCTACTGCAATGAGGAGACCAAGCCAATGGGATTGGGCCCCTTGTACACATGGTTGGAGGCGATGATGTTGAGGGGATTGGTCACCCCTTGGCACACAGCAGAAATCGAGAGGGTGGAAACATTGAACTGGGAAGGGGGGACTGAAGCCGACGGGGATCCCCGTCAGCAAATGAAGGGGGACGGGGGCATGCAACAAGGAGATTGGGCACCCCCCTCGGCTCTGAGGTGGCCGCATAGAGCAACCATGTTCCTGGTACTGTTACACCAGGCTAGGTACCGCCCTGCAATGACGGGTCGCTCCCTCATTGCAGCAGAATTGCTGACACTGTAATGACGAGGTGGCCCCTCATTGCAGTGGCCAAATTGTCTCAAGTTGGTGGCACTTCTGCAGAACCAGTGTCATCATGACACTGGGCCTGCATTGGGTGCACACCGCCAAGCCCACAAATGCAGTGCTGGCATTGGCCACACTGCCGCACCTCCACAACCCACTTCTCTCCTAAGCTGCTGCATAATGTTTCTTGCACATGCGTGCAAGCAAACATAAAAAGTTTGACAGAAACATGGAAAATGTCAGCAGACAGCATGTAAGTTAAATTATTACCATTTTGTTTTATTTATTTATTAAATATTTGCACCCATTAATGCTTTTTAGAGACTGAAGTCTAATATGCTAAACGTCCCAGGAAAGAGGCAACACGTTACTCAGATGTAGCACTTAAGCAACAAGACATGACTGGGTAGGTGTTGTGAGATAACGGCACACTTTAGGTGTGTTTTGAGGCATGAGGTACTGTTGAGTGCCATCAACCATAAGAAGTGTTGTTATTGCGTATCAGTACATACCCTAGAGTGTATTTTTGCAATTTGAAAATAATCCTTTCCACCATCTTTTTAACATATGGCCCTGCCAACGCAGGCAGGAGCCCAATACAAAAGGGCAGCCTGGAGCGCCGAGAGAAACAGAACGAGTGAGAGGGGGGAGTGAGCGAGCTCAGCGGAGCTCTGTCAGGACTTTAGAGTTGCCCGTCCACCTGCCCAGGGTCCGTGTGGTCCGGGTCGTGCCAGAAAATAGTCATTTTATGGCTAGTGCACTTACCCGGTTAACAAAAGCGAAATAAATAAAATAAAATTAATATTACAGCAGGGTCTCTGGGGTGGAGACAAAGCAATGATTGGATACTTTTACGATTACTGTAATAATATGGATTTAGTTGTTCTGTTTATTTCTCTAACTGAGCTAAGTACTGAGCTATACTGTTAGGATTGCTGTAATAATACATATTTATTTGTTCTGTTTTTTTCTCTAACTGAGTTGAGTAATACTTGGAGTGCAGTATGATTTCTAACTGGGCTAAGTGAAACTATGAGGGCTGAGAACAAAAAGTATTGTAGCTGAGGGGTGAAAAGTGGACAAGGAGGCTTTAGGATTGCTACAGTAATACAGTATCTAATGGATGAGATTTGAGACTAAATTAACCCGGTCGGCAAGGGGGCAGTAGGGGCTAGTGTGGGGGGGAACAGGAATTTGAGTTAATAGGGCCCAACATTTGTAGTAGGGTACAGAAACCGGGAGTAAGAGCCCGTAACATAAGATGGTGGACCGGGGGCCAAAATGGGGCAGGTGCCGTGTGTCAATAGGGCGGGCATCTTTGGAAGGGTGGTGGGGTGTACAGAGTGTGGGTCTGCCATGATCCTGGACTGGGCTTGGAGGATGGGGGGGTGTATGCTCTGTAGACCATTGGCTAATTTGAGGGAGGAACTGTGGAGGATAGGTAGGAGTCTAAGTGGCAGGGCAGTAGAGTATGGTAGGCATCCTGGCTGGGGGGGGATAGGGGATGCCAAGGGATGGGGAAGAACAACTAGGGACGAACTGACCCCAGTATCAGAGATACTAGCAGAAAAGAGAGGAGAAGGGAGGGGGTGCCCGAGGTGAGGGAGAGACTCTGATGGGGGAGGAAGAGACCACGAGAGAACCAGGAGAGGAGCAGATGGCTGCGGTTAGGGAGAGACCAGTGGTGGGACTGGGGGACATGGAGGAACAAGTAGAAGGGGAACCAATGGGAAAAGATGTGGGAGGGGTATCAACTAGGAATAGATTCGAGCCTCTGGTATGGGAGAGGGGGAGCAGGAACATACTGAAGGGGGGGAGGACAAGCAGGGCTTGAGAGGGATGGCAACAGGTAGGGGAAGAGATAGCGAGGATGAAAGGATAGAAGGGGGCTAGTAAGGAAGGAGGGGTGACTGGAGGAGAGAAGGCTATGGGAAGGGGAAGGATGGAAGGGGTATCACTATTGGGGTCAAAGGGAATGGGGGCTCTAAATTGACAACAATAGTGATAGGAGAGGAGATGGAAATTAACAGGGGAGGAGGGGAGGTCAACATGGGAAGCCCAGTAGGAAGTAGTCAGGCTGGGAAATGGTTCAAGGGGGACGGGAGGAATAAGGCAGAGAAAAGGGGTGAGGCAGAAGTATAGGTGCTGATACAGAAGTCACAGAGGGTGCAGCTGGTGGGTGGTAAGGGGCAGGGAAGAACAAATACTGGGGTGGTGGAAGGGGCATTCGAAGGGAAAGGGGGTAAGGGACAGGGGTACTTGTCCTGGGGATTCTATACTGAAAGAGGTGAGATGGGGCAGAAGGGGGGAAGGCACGTGCATATTTGGGTTGAAGCTATCTCTGGGTTGACTGCAGAAGGGGCAGGCACTGCTCAAATGTGCAGTGAGGGGAAGGAATAAACCTCATTTACTGTTGCATGTGGGTACAAATGACTTGGCGGTGGAGACTGTGGAAGTAGTGAGGCGAAGATTCTAGGAGTTGGGCAGGCAGTGTGAGGGGTTGGGGGAGTCAGTATCATTCTTGGAGCTACTTCCAGTACCATGTGCAAGCATGGGGAGGAAGGGTAGGATCAAGGACTTCAACAAGTGGCTGAGGGATTGGTGCCACACCAAAAATTATGGGTTAGTGACTAACTGGGGTAGGGTCTGGGGGAATAGTGTCTCGTACGCGGGGGGCAGGCTACACTGGAGCAGGGAGGGATGGGAGTGTTAAAAAGGTGGGATTAGAGGGGTGTATCTCTACTAAGGTGGATTTAAACTAGTTGGGGGGGTGGCCAAAAGACTGAGGTTGGTAGAAAGGTCCAGACAGAGGAGCCTAATGAGCTCACCCCTTAGTTATAGGTAAAGGCAGAGGCATAGTAACCCTGGGAGGGGGCGGGCAGAGTGGCCTGAGTGTACTACAGAAGGCACCACCACCTGGTAAGAATAAGGAGGCGAAAGGGTGCAGACAACTGGGAGGAGGAGGGACACAGGCCAAGGAGAAAAGTGAGGAGAAGGAGGGATACAGGTTGAAGGTGGTGTCTCTCAACGCAAGAAGCCTGGGGAACAAAATTGCAGAGCTTCAGGTGCTCCTTTCAGAGGGGAAGGTGGACATTGCTGCAGTGACAGAGACTTGGATCACACAGTAGCATGATTGGGACTCGGCAATCCCGGGATACAGGATATACAGCAGGGACCGGGGGGTTGGGGGGGGTTGCACTGTATGTGAGGAAGGGGATCAAATGCATAAGGGACGAGGGAGAAGAGGAGAGGAGAGGACAGAGGCACTTTGAGTGCAACTCCTGGACTCCAAGGGCAGAAAGCTGAGGCTGGGAGTGGTGTACAGACCACCAGCCCAATCCAGGGAACTGGATGGGGAGTTGGCAGAGCAGATAAGAAGGGTCTGTAGAAGGGGGATTGTGGTGATAGTGGGGGATTTTAACCTACCAGGGGTTGACTGGGTTGACTGGAGCACCCCAGCCACTAGCAGTACCAGGGAGCAGGTGCCCGTTGATGCATTACAGGACAGCCTTCTGGTGTAATTAGTAAGTGGGCCTACAAGGCTTTGACAAAGCCCGTGTTTGGATGAAACGTGTGTGAGGAATTTTTCTGTGTCTTTTTGTACTCTGTATTTTGTACTCGCATGTATCCACTGCTATTTTGAGAAGTAAAACAAGTTATCCATCATTTTTGTATGTGGAGTTTGTATTCTGTGTCCCTGTGGTGTGCTGAGACTGTTTCTTTGTATATGTTGATACTGTCTCAAAGCACCCATCCCTCTCTGCGGCTCTACTCAGCTAAGTCTTGGTAGCACTCTGGACCTAGTACTGGCAAATGGGGAGGCAGTGAGGGAGGTAAGGGTGGAGGACCCCCTAGCGGGTAATGACCACCAAACAGTGTGGCTCATTCTCGCACTGGGTAGGGGAGACAGGAGGCACTAAGGTGGTGGACTTTAGTAGGGTGGACTTTGGGAGGATGGGAGCAGTACTGTGAGGGAGACTCCAGGATATAAGGCCAGGGATGGATGCAGAACAAAAGCGGGGAGTCATAAAGACTGGGCTAACAGAGGCCACAGTAGCCTGCACCAGGGCCAGGAGTAAGAAGAGCAGAGCCAAGAAACCATGCTGGCTGAACAAGGAAATGCTGCAAGGAGTGAGGGCATAGAGGGCTACATACCAGCAGTACAGGAGAACAGGGAAGGGAGCGGATAAGGAGGCTTATGGGAGTTGGTCAAGGGAGGTGGCCAGGAGGGTGAAAAATGCTAAGGCCTCCAGGGAATTAAGGTTAGCACAGGGCATAAAGGAAGGGGAAAGGACTTTTTAAGGTATGTCAGGGAAAAGAGGAAGTGCTAGGAACATATTGTGAGAATAAAGCAGGGAGCGGATTAGGTGGAAAAGGGGGAGGAACAAGTGGAAATTCTAAATGACTACTTCTGCTCCGTTTCCACTAAGAAGGGCCACTACCAGCATTGGCTGGGGGGTGGGGAAAGGGGGAGGAGGTGATGAACAAATTGATCACAGGGACTAGGGTGCTAGAGGGACTGAGGGCAGTAAAGGTGGACAAGGCACCAGGTCCTGATGGCATCCACCCCAGGTTGCTGAGGGAGATGGCGGAGCTGTTGGCTGAGCCACTGACAGATCTGTTCAACACCTCCTTGGAAATGGGGTGTGTGCCCCAGGACTGGAGGGTGGCCCATGTGGTGCCCATACACAAGAGTGGGCCTAGGGAGGAGCCAGGAAATTATTGGACCATCAGTCTCACGTCCATATTGGGTAAGCTTATGGAGGCGGTACTGAAGCAGAGGCTGGTGGCATTCCTAGAGAGTAATGGCCTCCATGATGGGTGGCAACATGGGTTTGTCTCAGGGAGGTCTTGTCAAACCAGCCTAATAGAGTATTATGACTGGGTGACAAGGGAGTTGGACAGGGGCCATGCGGTACATGTCCTGTACTTGGACTTCAGTAAGGCCTTTGATACAGTGCCTCATGGGAGACTGGGGGGAAGGTGATGGCGGGGGGGGTGGGAAAAAAGCTGACTAAATAGATAGAGACCTGGTTACAGGGAAGGGTGCAGAGGGTAGTGATGGGGGAGCTCTTGGCACCCAGAGCAGTGACAAGTGGGGTGCCGCAGAGGTCAGTGCTGGGCCGGGTGCTATTTGGGCTCTTTATCTCTGATACAGCACATGGAGTGGGAAGCAGGGTTAATCTGTTCACAGACGATAACAAATTGATGGCAGTGGTGGACAAAGAAGACGGATGAGAAAAACTGCAGGGGGACCTAACCAAACTAGAGACATGGTCAGTGGAGTGGCAGCTAGGATTCAATGCAAACAAGTGTAAGGTGATGCACTTCGGGCCTAAGAACCACAAGAGGGACTGCTGGTTGGGTGAGTGAGGTTGGGGATCACAGAGGAGGAGAAGGACCTAGGGGTGTTGGTAACTGGGAGCATGAACAACTCAGCCCAGTGTAGGAGAGCAGCAGTGAAGGTAAACAGAATGCTGGAGTGCCTCTCAAGGGGGTTCTCATCCAGACACAGGGATGTGATCCTATCTCTCTACAGATCATTGGTCAGACCGCACCTGGAGTACTGTGTGCAATACTGGAGGCCATACCTGAGGAGAGATATAAAGTTACAGGAGGGGGTGCAAAGGAGGAAAACAAAAATGTTAAAGGGGATGGAAGGAAAGGAATATGAAGTTAGGCTGAAGGAGGGAGCTGAACATGTACAGTACACTCTGGAGGAGAGGAGGGATGGGGGGGGATATGATTCAAGCATTTAAATACCTGAGGGGTAAATAAACCTAGCACCGAGGGGGTGGTTAAACTGAGGTGTGGAAGGGAGATAAGGGGACACTGACTAAGGTTGGAAGGGGGTCATTTCAAGAGGGGAAATGAGGAGGCACTACTTCACTGAGAGGGTGGTGTCTAATTGGACTGCACTGCCAGAGGCGGTGGTAACATGTAGGACAGTCAACAGCTTCAAGAAGGACTGGGATAACATAAGAGGAAGAGTCAGGGGGCAGGGGCTGGGACAAGCTGGAGAGGAACTGAGAGGGAGGAGGCTGGGGCAGCTGTAATCTAGGGTGCTAGCTGCACACGCAGGCAGATTTAGATAGACCGATTGGTCTGTTCTGCTGGCAGATTCATATGTTCGTATGTATGTTCATATGTAAAATCACAGTGACTTTGTTCATGAGCAGAGGTCCTATAATGCCTATGTTGAAAATTTGGTGACAAACGTCCATAAAATAACTGTATTACAAGCGTGTATTGTACAGTTTTCACGCACCCTCATAACTTCACAAGTCTGTAGTACTTTCACTCCACATTTCCAACATTGGCATTTTTTCAGACCTCCTTATTAACAGCACAGCTGTCATTTTTTACATCCTGCCTGAAATATGCATTTACACATCTGGCGCAGAATAGCGCAGTTGCTGTGGGAAATCAGTGTTCAGGACAGATTGAGAAAATCATTCTGACGGTGTTCATGAGCAGAGGTCACAAAGTGCCTGTGTTGAAAATCTGGTGAAATAATTCCACTAACACTTTTGTGTTACGCCGCGAAGCAGCATTAGACCACGACGCTCGTAGTTCTAGCATTTTAATATTTTCACTACCAATTTTAAAATAGCCATCTCTTCGCACCTCCCTATGAATGGTGCAACTGTCATTCTTCACATCCTGCCCGATCTGTGTTTTCGTACATCTGGCACACAATGGCACGGTTGCTGTGGGAACTCAAAGTTCGGGACACATTGACAAACTCACAGTACCACTGTTCATGAGAAGAGGTCCCAAATGCTTTCATGAGGTGGGGGTCACAAAAAGGCCTGTTGAAAATTTTTAGTGCAAATACCAACAAACACCTGGGGCGTTAGGGTTTCTAACCATATTGTCCTACCCTGTACAGACTGACAGGCATCAGGGGTGTGCCTTTGGATTGCCGACTGTAATGCTCATGCCATTCCAACCTCAACCCCGCCCCCCACCCTGCAGCCAGTGACAGGCATCGAGGTGTGCCTTGGTCTTTTCGGCCCCAGAGTTCACCCCATTCTCTTATATTGCATCCATTTCAGCATATGTCCTTATGGAGTAGGGTGACTGTAAAGCCGAACACCCCAAGGCACACCTCAACACTTGTTGGTGTCTGCAGGATAGGGTGAGGTGAAATGGCATGAACATTATGGGCGACAACCCAAACACATACCCCAATGCCTGTCCATCTCTGCAGGTTGGAGGTGGGGTTGGCGTGAAGTTCAATACTTCACTGCCGTTTCTACTCTGCATCTGTCTAACTCCTGCATTTCCAATGCTAATACCAGCAAGCAAGCATTCGGCATTGACAAATGCTTGTTTGTTTAAGCAACTTCACTGGGGTCCCAGAGGACAGCTGTGCAGTGTTTATATGTAAAAGACCAGAAGTAAGATACTGATTTACAGTAAGTCAAATCAGTGCACTAAATGCAAATAATGTGTGGCATACAGGTATTGCATATAGGGTTACCACCTGTCCTCATTTTCGCAGAACAGTCCTGATTTGGGCAGCTGTGTCCTGCAAAAAAACATGAAAAATACTACATGTCCTGACATTATAGTAGAAAATAATATTTTCTGACTTTCCTTTAAATGCTGCAAAACAATATAATACCTTAATTAAAATACCTTAAAATGATAAGAAACACTAGAAACAGCTAAAAAACTGCAACACTTAGTCTTAATTCTGATTATTTAGTGAAAACAAGTCTGTTGCATTAGTCATGATTACATATTGTCCTGCGAAAAATCATGTTTCAGTAAGAAATGTCCCACTTTGGGCTTCTTAAAAGGTGGTAACCCTAACTGCATATAGCATGGAGTTCTGACATTTATGTGCAATAAGATATACTGGTGCATAAAACTGCCAAGGTGGAGAGGAGCAGTGAGAAGGAGGAAGAAGTGGCTGAAAGAGAATGACAAGGTTGCACTGCAACAGCATTGCTTTGAGCCTATAGCTTTAATTAATTGACCAAAAGCTGAACCCATCTGCTCGCTATAAATAGGTATAGTGTTACAACCCTGCACTCTGTCAGTTGTTGTGTTCTGCCCTCTACTACACAGGCATGGAGGATTTCTGCCGGGCTAACTGTCTGAGTCTCCTTGATTACAAAACTGAGAAATTTGTGCTAACCAGAAACAGGAAGGTCGGAGCTCTCCATCGGCTGCTGCAGCTCGGTGTCCTGGGGTACGTGATTGGGTAAGAGCAGATGCAGGGGAGGGGGATGTAGCTGATAGTGCAGCAGTCGTAAAGCACTGGCCCTGCAATAAATGAGCTTTGTATCAAATAGGGTTTTGTCTGAATAATTAACTCATTTATTAAATGGCAACAGCAGGTTATAGAGAAGCCCCAGTTCATTGCACCTGATGTGATGAGTGGCTATTAAAGGTGCAGCGGTTGTCATTTGTAAACGGTACTTTGAAAGGGACATATTTAATGATCTACTACATTCCTGTCATCAACTCCTTTTAGGCCTAAAAATCCCTTTTGTTAACTAGCAGCAAGACATGAACAAGTCAATACATAAATGTTGTTTGTTCTGTTGAAAAGATGTATTTTCAGGTTGGTGTTTACAAAATTCTGTTCTCACATTGTTTAGATCCCAGTGTCATCAATACTGAATTTGTGCGTGTCAGCACAAAAGAGGTGAATTTCTACTGTCTTTACTGTAAGTTTCAGCGAGAAAGACTCCTTCCAGAAAACCCAACAGAAAATGCTATGAGCCTACTGGGAGGACTTCCTTCCATGTTTTGGATGACAGATTGCTGTGAGCTGCGCTGTACCTCGGTATTATATGTCAGGGTCACTTGAAAATCAGATAAAAATAAAAGTAAGATATAGGGATGTTTGGAATTGGCCAATTCTGATCTGATTTTTGGATTTAGGATTTTAATGAAAGAATGATTCCTGGCCTGATTCTGATTCAGATCCTAAAGGGCCTTAAAGTCAAAATCAGAATCAGATTTGGAATCCTAAATCCTAAATTTCTGTTAAAATAGGTTTTAGGATTTAGAATTTTTGGACTTCAGTTGCGAAGATTCTAAACCCCAAAATCAGATCGGAATCTGACGAATCCAATTCCATTTGTCGGTTTCCTAGCAACCCTAGTAAAGAAAAATGTCTTTTTGGGTCCATGAAAGTTGAAGGCGCCCCTAACCACATAAGAAATCAGTGGCCAGTAACAGACGTGGCACTCTGTCTTTCACGGAAAGCCTTTCTGTAACCTCTTATAAAACATATTCGGTTGATTTGATTTGCACCATAGTGTTGTGGGACCGGTTGTGGCTGGAGAGTAAATACATACAGAAGAAATGCATATTCAGGTGTGCGCGAGGGGATGGACAGCTCTGAAAATCAGGCTGGGTAATGAGTGGTTAAAATGAGGCTACAAAATCGGGGCATTTTTAGGGTAAGGTAACAAAAGATCCTGGGCCCAAGCCCTCGTAGGCTGGAGGCAGGCTACAGATATGTTTATAAAAAGAATCATTTCAAAGTTCTGTAGAGGAGAGGGTCAGGCCCATATAAAAATGTCAGGGGCACAAGTGCTCAAGGCCTGCGTTTAGCATTGCCCTTGTCACAAAGTATGTGAGGAAGCTTGGGTTAGGAAGGGGCTGATGACCTTTGGGGGGAGTGGGTTGTGGGGCCACTGGACTAGACTACCAGGGTGCCTTTGAATTTTGGTTGTGGAGAGGGTACTGCTGGACCACTAAGGCTGGGAGGCCCATAAAACTTCAGTGGATTAGGGAGAGAGAAACTGTCGTGGCAGGACTCCTGTTTGCCTTGGGTTGCAGCCATGTCTCAGTGAGACATTGTGCCAGGTGTTTCTGCTGCCGTGACGTGCTGAGCCATTTTTGTAGGCAGACACTGGGGTTTTAGTAGGCGCAATGCCTATATGCACTCGTTAACGTTTGGCTTGGTCCTTAATTGTGCCACTGTTGCTGCGCTTACTCCTTGACCCCACAACATGTGGGGTCAACTCCCCCCTCCTCTACCCCACTTGCCCTTAGCACCCTCTGCATCACTCTTATTCACCACCCCCCTTCTGCCGCATTTACCTAAGGCTTACACACTGTTATGCTCACCTCCATAGCTTAGGAATTTCCATCCAGGCCTGTAACGTGTTTCTGCTGGACAGGAATATAAATAATCTTTCTTTTTTCTTCTATGGTTTGTATATGACATCCGTACACATCCTGCTCCTGTGGAACTGTGTATATATATATATATATATATATATATATATATATATATATTACGTTCGGGTTGTGTTATCTATATCTTTCTTGTACATGTGACTTGGAATGTAAATACTCTGCTCCTATCAGTATTGTAAACATGTTGTTTCTTTTGTATTATGTATATTTATATGTTGCTGTACAATTTTCCCTGCCAACAGCAGGTCCACCTTGTGAATGAGCTTGCTCAATGGTGATCGCCTGGATAAATAAAGATTTGATTGCTTGATTGACATGTGCCTACATTTGTGTCAGGCAGTTTTGGGTGGCTGCACCATGATGCCAGCAACAAGGCGCCCATTTTCTGATGCCCCCGACTGCGACTGAGAATTGGGCCACATAAGTCATTTTCTATCAGCCATTTGAGGTGCAGACCTTCCTGCAATGCTGCTTTAGCTTGTAGGATGTCCAGAAAGGAAAGAGAAGAACGGGATAATATTGTGCTACGGCCTTTTTAACAGGTCTTTACCTGTCTTGTGAGGGCAAAATCTGGTGGGTAATAATGTCTCTTGCTTAATATACTTTGACATACTGTCTTCAGGTGCTCATACTATTGAACCTGTAATGTAAGGGGACGCCATAGCGGGTTTTACTGGAGTGCTTTGCCTTTAACCCATACGTCTGCCTAGACCAGAGACAGTGTAATGCAGGCTTTGAACTGGTTGTTATCTGCTGTGTCTGGAGAGCACCTTTTGCCTTTTAGTTGTTATGCTACAGCTCACAGTTCTGCCCAGCCAGTGGAGAAGCGATTTGATTCTGTATAGAAGAGAAGTAGTAGTTCAAGATATTTTCCTCTCAGGGCTCCCAGACCTCGAGGGATTCTTGTATTTTACAGGGAAATGGAGCTGTCTACTGGGAAATTGTTCCCATAGACTTGCTTGGGTTATGCTAAAGTACTGGTTAACAGAGCAATTCAGCTTTCATGGGAAATAATATAATCCTCAGGAAAACACAGACAAAACTACTGTGAAGTAAATCTGTAACAGGGAAAATGTCAGACTGATCTGAGAGCTGTGCCTCCTGTGGCTTTTTTTGGGGGGGGGTGGAAGACAGAATAAATGGTCAAGACGGCCACCACAAATACTATTCTCTGATTGGATGAAGTAGGTATCCTGCCTACATGTACTCATGAATGCTCAGTGCTGCATTTTCTAACCCAACATTTTTGATATCAGGCCATTTTATAATTTCAGTAAAACACTCCCGGATGCTGCATTTAGTTGGAAGACATACTGTCGGCATTCTCTGGTGTGTGCTGGTGAGACTTGGCCTGTGGCCTCTTGTCTCAGCACACACATCAGAGGTATGCTTGTACCTCTCAGTGAGCCCCCCATTGAGTGTTATTGCCCACACACCCACTGCGTTGGTGGAGGAAAGAACTCAGTTGGCCAATGAATTTCCTTCTTTCCTGTTTTGATATGTGGATAATTTTTCTTCCATAGTTTACTGTCCTTTTTTTTTGTCACTTAGCGATTTGGCCCCTGATCCACTACCTTACTCCTGCTGTCAGGCATTCTTCTGGGTTTCAGTCCCAACTGCTACCCTCCACGCTGTCACACCAGCAGGGATCCATACAGGTCAGGACCCGGAGTATTGCAGTCATAATGTAGATGGATCAGGGCACATGGTATTTTATGTATTTAACACCCCCTTCCCCATAAGCCCTCTAATCTCCCAGCAAATGGAAAAGTGCCACCATAAAACCTCTTCATAAATCTGGCCCCAAAAATGATCTGTGCAATTTCAGGCCAATCCCCCTTCTCTCTCCCCTCTCCGAAATCATCGAAAAAATCATTCTGGATCAGGCTATGGAATTTTATGACAAAAATAACTTCCTGATGGAGCCGCAGCATGGGTTCAAGGCTGGCCATAACACAGAGACTGCCCTTGTAAGGTTCACTAACTTTATTGATAAGGCCAGTGATGAAGGACTCTATACTGGCTCAGCGTTTTGTGGACCTCACAAAGGCCTTTGACGTTGTCGACAACGAGGTCCTCCTAAATACCCTCCTCTTCTTAAACTTTGTGTATGAAGTAGTCAACTGGATCAGGAATTACTTAAGTGCTAGGTCGCACAAAACCGTGATCAGTGGGCTTTACTCTGATGTTAGTCCCATTAAATATAGTGTACCGCAGGGTTCTATCCTAGGACCATTATTGTTCTCACTTGTGGTCAACCCTCTCAATCAGATATGAAAGTACATCAAACTTATTCTCTAAGCTGATGATGCAGCCATCTTCTGCAAAGATAAGTGCCCCTCAGCCTTCTTCAACAAACATGATTTCAGCAAGCTTCACTCATGGTTCTCCACCCACGATTAGTCCTCAATGCCAAGAAAACCAAGTCAGTGGTATTCTCAGGTACCAGAAAAGCCACCAACTTAGACTTCACCCTGAGAGACAATGACAGTTACCTAATAGAGAGAGTCACTGAGTTCAAATATCTAGGTGTTCACCTTAACTGTCACCTAACCTATGAATATCATATCAGTCAACTGATTAAAAAAGTTCACCAAAAGCTTGGCATGTTATACTGTTTAATACAAGTTTTAATTCCTGTAACCAGGGCCCTGCTAGCTAATAGCTTCCTTCTACCCATAACTGACTATGTCTGTCTTATCTACTCCTCCTCTCTTTCCCAGAAAAAAACTTTGATAGGTTAAGACCTGCTTATCATAGCATTATTTGGTTTGTCACCGGTCTCCCCAGAACCACCCACCACTACGACCTCTACAATGAAACTAATTGGCTATTGTTTTAGGACAGATTTGACAGCAAAATCCTGACTTTCTTCTACAAAGTTCTCTGGGGTTGGCTGCCTAGCAGTGTTGTCTCCGTTTTTCAGGGACCTGTAAGCTCAAGGCCTACTAGACTCACTTCAGGCTACTCCTACTCTATTCCCTTCCCTTCTGTCACACTGCACAAGGACAACATACCCTCGCTTTCTTCAGGGGTGCCAAACTCTTCAACAGCCCGCCCCCACCCCTGGTTCAGTGTCCAACCCTGACACTGTTTAAAAACAATTTAAAGTGTTGCCTGTTTGGCAAATATGTATGTAAATGTATGTTATCCACTTGACTCTGTGCTTTTCCTCTATGTTGCACCGTGTTTGTGCTTTGTTTTAAAATGTCTTGTCTGTCACCGAACGCTTGTGAAAACGGGCAGTTTTGCTCACATGCCTTCCAGTATAAAAAATACATAAAATGAAATCGCCCTGAAGTCAGCCCAGCCACTAGCAGCCTCTGCGACCAGAGCTCATTCTGGGCAATGCCTCCCCTTGAGGAGGAGCAAGCTTCCCGGCCCACTGCGAGGGGCCACTGTGGCTCTGAATGTTGGATGCCTCCCCTCCCTCCCCAGGCTGGCTTATGCTGTTCCTGCAGCAGTCTCAGTCCTAGGTTCCTCTGATTCCGGCTCAATGGGCTCACTCCTGAACCTGGGTCACTGGCAAGGACGTGCAATTATTTTCCTCTGGACCATCGTAAGGACAATATTTTATATTTTAAGTACCAATGAGCACTGCAGAATCAAACATTTCTATTAGCATGTTGAAGAAGAAATCACAGTGAGGAAATACTTAGATTATTAAAGTGTTGTTTTTTCAGCTGGGCTTTTTCTTGCTTTTATGGTTAAATATAATTTCTAATTGATATATTTTGTTCTTGGTTTTCTGACCGGAGGTGGGTCTTTATAATAAAGAAGGGCTACCAGGAACTTGATGCTGCTCCTCATACCTCTGTAATCACCAAACTGAAAGGGGTGGCAGTCACCCGAATTCCAGAGCTTGGAAACCAGATATGGGATGTAGCAGAATATGTTAAACCATCTCAGGTATGTTTTTTTCCTTTTATTTTTGAAATGTTGTCTTAATTTCAATCTTTGCCCTATCACTGTCCTTCAGATGTCCTTTATAGTAGAATTAGTACCACTTACTGGGTCCAAGGCAGCAGAAGTCGTATCTTAGAAGCGCTTATTGTAAGTCAAAGTACGCATGTGCAAACTATCCCTTGTTTTAGTTAGAACCCAAAGAGGTTCTAAATGGTTATTGTTTTCTTGGTTACATTTAAAAATAAGCTTCTTTTCCCAAATTAATTACATAGAGAATAATGTATCACTTGGGGTGTGTAAGTGAGCGGTAACCCTCAATGGGGCATGTGTTTCTAGAGAACTGATGCAAACCCCAGGTGAATTGGAAGGCATAAGGCCAATGGCTGAGTGACTTTTAACACAACTGGGAAGTCCATTAATTCTCAAGAACCCTGTGCCCCAGAGTGGATTATTGCACTGATAAAATGAAAAAAAAAATGGTAATAGAAAAAGGTTTTATATTCATATAGCTAGGTTATTGCTAGCCAAAATGTGTGAGTTTGGTAACAAAGGTCGTGTGCCTTTGAATGAATCAGGGAACTGCATTTATTTTGAAGAAAATTATGCCCTATTGAGGGGTTTCGAACATGAAAAGTGAAAAAAAATTTAGTTTATCAGAAAAAGGTTTTAGTTTCATTTTGTTAGCTTGTTGCTAGTTATATTAGGGCAGGTCAGTTATGACCTGTTTGTATACCAGAGATTAATGAATGGTTAGGTGATGTGTTTAGATCAATTAAGTTTGCAGGATTCTAAAGGATTCTGAATACATAATAAAACTTTTAGTTTTTTTGAACATAAACCCTAGGTGTGTGATGCCTCATAAACCCCTAGAATGAAACTCACCCCATGAGTGAAGCTCAAGGGGTTTATCAAGGCTTCACACACTTCCTTCTGCCACAGAGATGAATAATTCATACCATAGGATTTAACAAAGCCTCGGAGCCCTGCAGCAGAAATAAGGATTGAAGTTCCACAGAGTACTTCTGACCTTGGTTAAGAACTCCTCCAAAAATCTGGGCATCTAGAAAGTCCGCCTCCTTTGGTGTTGTGTAACAACATATAATTCATGAGAGTATGCAAGTGATTTAAACAGTCATCATCACACCGAGGGTGTGCCACAAAAAAAATCAATATTTACATCATCTACCACAGTTTATGTTTCATAACTGGTGGTGCACAGGGTTTTAGACAAAACATCTTTAAACAAAAGTAAGCTAAAAAGACAAAGAACCTCAGCATAATGGTACTGAGGAAAGGGTTACCTAAAATGGGCATTGGCAACAAAATCAGGTTTCAGAGAAATACAAAATCACACATACCATCATAATGCAAGGCATCATGGGATGCATATGCAAATCACCATAAACATTTTCATGTGATTTGCACATACATCCCGTGATGTTCCCATTGTAAATACCATAAAATTTAGCAAATTTTGTTTTACCTTTTTCTCCGTTTCACCAATTTTCTGTACCACTGGACGTTTGTGAAAATGGGCATTTTTGCTCACATACTTTCCAGTATAAAAATAAAATTGAATTGAATGACGCTCAGCATTACTGGGGTATGTTAAAAAAGTGCTGCTTTTGTTATGGGGCTTGGAATATATGGAGGAGCAGTGTGAGTGAGAAAGTCACCAATTAAACCTGATTTTCAAGTGGATATTTTTTTTTGTTCGTTTTGGTTCTAAATTTTAGAACTGGCTCAGTTTTAGGAGTTCTCATCTTTAGAGTGATTCTG
Organism: Neoceratodus forsteri; assembly: GCA_016271365.2. Taxonomy (NCBI): domain Eukaryota; kingdom Metazoa; phylum Chordata; order Ceratodontiformes; family Ceratodontidae; genus Neoceratodus; species Neoceratodus forsteri. The sequence continues at coordinate 43,495,228 of JADMNL010000027.1, forward strand.
CCTATTCCTATACCTAAGTGACACAGTTGAAGTTGATGTGTATGGAATGTCATCTACTTTTTACTCCTATTTTGGCCATCTGGTCGGCATACAAGTGCCACAGTTCAAAGCACTGTAAGAGTGTACTGTACCCTCTTGCAGCATCTGGCCCCTGTGCCATCAGCCTGTCCACAAGGCTGTTCATTCACGCAGATAAATGGATCCATCCCTGACCGTGAAAGATGCTGCAGCCATAATAAAACTTGATGCATAATACAAATGCCATTTTGAAACAGACCCCCTCCCGCCACCACTAAACACTACTTGTTCTAACAACCCAGCTTGTGCACCCACAGACTCTTTAGGGCTCAGATACTAATGAGGTCTCTTTGGGATGGGTAGCCAAGTACTTAGATCACAAGACTGTAAATATGGATACCCAGGTTTGAATCCCATGGCAGCCATTAACTCATTGAGTGACCCCAAGCACCTCATTTCACTTCTGTGTGGTTAGCCTCCTTTCCATTTTTTTCTGTTTCTCTATGCTTGTAACTAAACTTTCCTTGAAGGGAATAGTCAGCACAAAGGGCCCCAGACTCAAGAGTGGGGTTGGTTCCAATGTGTACTTTGTGTGCAAAAACATTTTGGTTTACTTACTGGTTACTGTAGTATAGTAAATTGTATCAGACTAATTTTGCTTACTTCCAGGCTGACATGTTCGGTAACAACAAATCCCAGTATCCCCTGCAACTGACATCGGAGCAGTACGGCAGCAGTGGGAGATTCAACAGACTGCAGTGCCTGTCAGAGTTTTATAATCTTTGATCAGATGTTTTCTGGTTCTGCTTATTTCCAGGGGCTAAGTACAGTCCACTGTGACTGTACTTAGCCCTAGGAGGACAGTAGGACCAGCAAACGAAAGATCAGAGCTCATATAAACTCTCTCATGCACTGCAGGCCATTGAATCTCCAACTGCTGCAGTACTGCTCCGATGTCAGCTGCAGGGGATTCTGGGATTTGTAGTTACAGAAGGTGTCAGCCTAGAAGTAAACAAAATTAGTTGGATACAAGCTACTACACTACAGAAACCAGTAAGTAAACCAAAATGTTTTTGCACACAAAGTGCACATTGTGACCCAGACCCACTCTGCTTGTCAGGCCTTGGTGCTGACTGTTCCCCCTTTAACTTCTGTCAGTCTCACTTAACCTCCCTGTAGGCACATAAAAGCTGCTGCAGCTCAGCATAGATTGTAAAATGCTTTGGGATACAGTGTGTATGTGAGGTACAATTTAAAGCCAGATTTCTTTGTTTTTTTCTTCATGGACAAGGGGCAGTGTAGACCCCTCAAGTAAAGCTTTCCCAGACCAAGAAAGCTCTACCTACATAACTGAGCCAACATCATTTACTAGTGAGGAGGTAGTTGAGTCTTCATGCTCAGTTGCTCTTTCACCTCGTGGTACGTTTTTGGAGCAGTAATTCTCACTGACCTCATCGCTACCCACTCTACGGTCTCTAGCTGTACACCCTGTTCCTACAACTCTAGGCTTTTTTCTGTCCCTCATACATCTGTCTCAGACAGCCTCCCTATTACAGTCTCCCTCACTCCTCCACTCTCTTTATATCCCGTCTCAAACCACTCTGTTTTACCAGCACCCATGCATCTGAATTCTGATCTGTTTTCTCTGACTTTTTTGTTCAATGATTCTCTAAAGAATCACTTTCACCACATGCACACGTGAATGCGTATACACACACACACATACACACACCACACACACGCGCGCACACACACACACACATATACACACACACCACTCACGTGCACGCACACACACACACATATACACACACATACACACACACCACACACACACCACACACACACACACACACACACCAATTTTGGCCTTTCTTTTTTTTTTTTTTACATTTGCACTTGATACCCTTCCAACCACTGCCAGTCTATAGCTTATTCTGGCTGCTCCTGTCACTGCTGTGTCCATTGGTCACCACTCTGTCCATGATCTGCCAACCCAGAGTCCCCAAAGTCTCAATTGAATGTCCTGGAAGCTTGTCCCCTTGGTGAGGCCAAAGTGGTCAGAATCCAACCCAGAATATAAATCCACTAGTAGTGTAGGGCTCTGAGGGGAAGAGGTGGACAGGATTCAGGCCAGTGTTGTGAAGTGGGGGCTGACCATCATTGGAAATGCAACACAGAGATTCGTGACTCTCCTTTTCTTCCTCCCATGCCACAACACATTAGTGTGATGGGCTCATCTGTGTGCCTGCCCTGTGGGGAAGTGGCCTATATTGCATGGTGACCCATGACATCAAGGCCGCCTTGCTAACCATAGGAGGCACTTATATGCTAGATTTTGTCTCCCTCTCTCCCTTCCTGGACTTCAACAGCGCTGCTTCTACATGCTTCCACAGATCCTTCGACCGAGGCAGGTGGACAGGTTTACAGAGTGAACTGGGTCACCCATATGGGAGTGTGGCATGCTCTACAGGCACCACTGGGTTGACAATTTTGGCCCTTTTAAACTAATGTGGCGGTTGGTAGTGTCTTAAATACATAAAGTAATCCTGTTTATGAGACCTCCTAATGAGATCAGAATAAAAAAAAGATTTCTAGCATGGTAACTCTACAGCACATTGTGTGTTTATATGCTCCACCACCCTGACTCCTGTGTCACATTTTAGCGCTGGATATTTTATTTTGTTCTCACTGATGCCCTTCTAGGTAATGTCTGAAAATAGGCATTTGTATGCCTAATGTACTTACCTGGTAAACAAAAACTAACAAGTAAACGGATACAGTATGCCAGGAACAGACTCCATGCAGCTGAATAGAGTGCCCATGCCTAGGTTTAACCATATCAATATAGCGCTCTATGCAGTTTTGAAGTTTTTTTTAAATGGGACCTCAACATTGAGAAGTCTTGAACACATAATTAAATTCTGTGTTTTAGCCACTGTCAACTACCCACAGTTTAAAAGGGCTGAAATGGACCTGTGGGAGAATGACACCGTCCCTCTATAGTGTTGCTTTGTTATAAGTTTATAGGGATGCCAGGAGGGTCTCTTTTTGGATATAAATGTGTTAGTAGGTAAGTAATTAATAGTTTATTTAGCTAGGTGCCCAATCCCAGGGGCTCTGGGCGCCGTACAGTAGAACAAATCAACAGAATTATAAACAACCATATTATAAAACAATCAGCAACAGATACAAATCTTTTTTTAAAGTTTGTATAAATTCAGAGACATGTTAAATGCATTTGCCAGAAAGGGTAGGCTAAAAGATGAGTCTTTAGGCTCCTCCTAAATGCCTCCACTATAAAGGCCTCCCTCAAAGGTCTTGGCAGCAAATTCCAGAGGACCAGACCGCCACCCCGAATGAGCAATCACCTGAGGTTTTCAGCCCAGTCCTTGGAAACACCAAGAGGCTCTGGGTGGAAGAATGAAGGGAGCGGGCAGGGATGGTAGGAGTAAGGAGATCTGACAGGTAGCCAGCGCCTGTTCCATATGGGGCCTTATAAGTGAGCAAGCCCACCTTGAAGAGAACCCACCACCTGACTGTCAGCCAGTGCAGACCCCGCAGGACTGAGGTCACATGACAGGACCTGGGTAGTCCTGTCAGCAGCCTGGCTGCTGCATTCTGCTCTAACTGCAGCCAGCAGAGGTTCCCTCCACTGACCCAGAGGTGCAGAGCATTACAGTAGTCAAGTCTGGATGTCACAAAGGCATGTCCTGGTGATGGCAGGTCTTCGGGTGAAATTAGGGGTTTAATCCGGGCAATGTTCCTCAAGTGGTAAAAAACACTTTTGATGACAGCCGACCCCTGTGTTTCAAATGTCAGCTTGTCGTCGAGGATCATGCCCAGATTTCTCACCCTAGAGGACGCCATCAACGGGGTCGACCCCAGGACCAAACCTTCTTGTCTTCCCAGATGCATCCCCATCATACCCAATGACCCGACTCGATCACCAATACCTCCGTCTTCTCCGGGTTAAGTCCCAGCCAGTTAGAGTTCATTCAATTCTGGATCTCAGTAAGGCATTTATTCAGCACTTCAAAGGCACCATTTGTCCCTGGTGCAAAGGACATGTACATCTGAGTATCATCTGCATAACAGTGAAAACCCCAACTGTACTATCTAATGATCCTCCCAAGGGGCAGCATGTATACCGAGAACAACGTCGGTAATAGGATCGAGTCTTGAGAATCTCTACAGGTCAGGGGCATCGGGGAGGAGGAGAAATTCCCTATCACTACCCTCTGCCTTCTGCCCAAGAGAAAGGACTCAAGCCAGGTGTTGACAGTACCGGCGAGTCCATAATACTCCCTAGAGCGATCCAACAACATGATGTGGTCCATGGTATCAAATGCTGATGACAGATCGAGGAGAATGATAACTGACCGTTCTCCTTGATCTCTTGTCATGAGGAGGTCATTATGCACCTGGACAAGTGCTGTCTCTGTGCTGTGCCTCAACCTAAACCTGTATTGGAATGGCTCGTAGATGTCAAAGATCTCCAGGTGTTCCTTGAGCTGCAGAGCCAATATCTTCTCGACAATCTTCCCTAAGAATGGGAGGTTGGAGATTGGTCTATAATTCGCCAGGACATTGGGGTCGAGATATGCTTTTTTCAGAAGGGGCTTCACCAGCACCTCCTTCAAGGCATTGGGAAAGACCCCTTCAGAAAGCGAGCACCTGACTATCCTGGTGAACACTGGACCAATAACCTCAACACAGCCCACTAGGAGACATGTCAGGCCAGGGTCCAGTTCACAATAAGTGGGCTGCAGCTTTGAAATCACCTTGGAGACCTCAGCCATCTCCACTGGTTGAAACTCCTCCTAGACAGTAGGAGTGCCCCTGCTCCACCCAGACCTCACCCTGCAGGACTGATTCAGATCCACTGGCAAGATCCCGGCCCAAATAGAGGATACCCTGTCAGAGAAGAACAGAGCAAACTATTTGCGAAGTGCTACTAAAAACGCTCCTTTTGCCTGAAGACATACAGGGTGAAGGAGCCTGTCCACAGTCCAAAAGAGCTGGGCTGGTCTGTTCTTCCCTGCAGCAATCTCCCTAGACAGGAACTCTGCCTTCTTATGGTCGATTGCCCTTTTATAATCAGCATAGTGATTCCTCAAAGCCAGTCTATCCTCCTCTAGCCGAGTCCTACACCAGCAATGCTCTAACGTCCGGCCCATGGTCTGCATCACCTTGAGAGCCCCGTCAAACCACGGGGGTCTCAGGCAAAAAGACCTGGGTCATATATGGACCAGTGTGATGGCATTGAGCACCCTGGAGACAGCCCTCTTATAGGCTTCCACCATCTCACTCAAGTCAGTCACTCAAACAGCACTGACTCTGGAAAAATCAACTACCGCCATCAGTCCCTCTGGGGACAGTCCCCTTAATGGGTGACAACTGATCATCTCAACAGGGGAGTGACCATTGGGGGAGCCCCACACTAGAATTTCACCGTACAGTGATCAGATCAAATGACCCAATCAATCTCAAGGTCAGTGACCTTGAGACCCAGTGAGAATACCAGGTCCAAGGTGTGGCCGTGGTGGTGGGTCACAGAGGCAACTGCCTGTGCAAAGCCCAGTGATGTTATCAGCTGGAGGAGGTCAAAATCAAGTTGTGAGGATTCATCATCGTCCCAGGCATAGAAGTCCCCCAGAATAAGCCATCTAAGGGACTCAAACACCCTGTCGGCGATGAAGTCTGCAGGCTCCTGCAGGAATTCTCCGCCTGACCTCAGAGGGCAGTAAACCAGGACAATTCTGCATCCCGCTCCTGAACCCCCACGCATTGCCACACATTCAAACGATGAGGTAGAGCCCACTGGATGTACAGAGAAATTCAGGTTGGATCTATGGGAGATTCAGTAGGCTGCAGTGCATGTTAGAACTTTTATAATCTTTGAGCAGATGTTTTCTGGTTCTGCTTATCTCCAGCAGCTAAGTACAGTCCTCTGTTGCATTGCAAATTCTTAGGACAAGAGAACTGTGAACCAAAGGTGAGCAGATCTGGTGCCCCAAGGACAAACTAGGTGACACTCTTATATCCATAAGAACCCCTTCCATCATCCCTTTAAAATATAGCACAGACCTAGAGGCATTACAAGTAACCCTTGTTATGCTTATTTGCAATATCTCAGTGACCACAGCAGCTGTGGAAACAATTCTTTCACAGTTGTATGTATGACCTAGCCACCTGCACGCATGCTAAGTACACCTAGAGCTAAGCTGTGCTTAGCGAAAAATCCATATCTCGAACCTTTTTTAAGATATAGGCGCATTCGAGATATATGCTCTTAAACTGTCTTTCCTTCCTTTGATTTGTAGCAGAACTGTAAATGAAAATTGCCAACCAGATTATATGTTCCCCTATAGTTAGATACTTCCTATGTATTAGCTTGTTTGATCCTACCTATGTATTAGCTTGTATACTGGTCTACTGATGCTATTATTCTTGTCCCCTGTACTTTTACATTGTAATACTGTATACTATGTGCTAATGTATATGTTTGTCAAATGCACACTTGTTTGTAATTGTCTTGTCACACCAGCACCGCCTTGTGAATGAGCCCGCTCAATGGAACCATTCCTGTAATAAAACTGAATTGAATTGAAGGCACCACAGGTGCCACAATGTTATCCTATGGGAAGGTTTGCACGTTTGGACTGCTGTAACTCTGGAACCAGTGTGAATTTCTTTCACCAAACCAGCAAAAGGCACATTTGTGTGGCAAGGGCTTGCCACCCTGCAAATTTCAGCCCAAAAGTCCTAACCGTTGGCTTGCTATGAAGTGGCAAAGAAAGTGATGTTTTGGGGAGTGAGCTCTGGAACTTTCATGGAACTTCCTCGGAATTTCATGAAAGTCCCATTGGTTTACATGGAGTAACTTTCACAGAAGTTCCGCAGTACTTGTGTGAAAGTTCCGCCATTGTAGATGCGGAACTTCCGTGCAAGTACCCATGGAACGTTTGCGGAAGTCTGTAGAACTTGCTAAGATGGCATAAAAATTTTAACTCCATATTTCTAGGCATCCTGGTGAAAAAGTAATGCCAGGGTCGTGTTCCTAGGGCCTGGTTGAGGTAAACCCAAGCGCTGGTGTTTACCTTGGGGCAGTATTTTTTGAATTGCAACGTTTTTTGTGCCTCGCTAACTGAAAACAAGATGGTGGATTTGCAAAAGTACCAAACCCATTTCTGAAAGTTAAAAGTGCTTTTGCGAAAGTAAAAAGTGCTTTCAAGCGTGACATATATTTTTTCCCATAGACTATAATGGGGAACTTTAAACTTTAATAACTTTTGACTGGATTAACATTTTTTCACCAAACCTTCAAAAGATACTTCACTGACCCAGTCCCCATATACCCTGAAAAGTTTGGACCAGACTGACAAACCGTTCGGGCTGTAGAGACGAGCAAAGAATTTGCCAAAAATTGACAAACAATTGTTGCTTTGCACTTTTGTTGGCACTCCGTAGCTCCACAACTGCACATTTGACCGGAATGAAACTTGCCAGATCCAGAGATCTATACTAGCAGATGGCACATGCAAAATGTCAGGCAAATTGGTCAAACGGTTGCACAGTTATTAAAGTGCAACAATTTGGGCTTAACATAGAAGTGGTAGTGCAACCCTAACCATAGCTGCATGTTTTGTGGATCACCAGTAGCTAAGCTAATATCCGAAACTTCTTTTCACTTTTGACATGAACTGGGTTTTAAACCCACTTAATGCATCCTACAGGCTGATTTTGGATTGTTGACCATTCCACCTTCCTCCGACAGTTGCTTCCTCATTAAATGCTCTCCTGTCACTGACATTAATGTTTTTGTTCCCTAGGGAGAAAATGAATTCTTTCTTGTGACCAACTTAATTGTCACTCCAAAGCAAATGCAAGGAGTGTGTCCAGAGGTAAGGCTAGTTTTACTGTTAGAAGAGATATCAGCAATTGAGATTTGTTGTGTGTGTGTGACAAGCTCTTTTTTTATTTAGTATGCTTTAGTCCCCTGGGCCGTCCCAGATCGGCCTAGCCTCTGCCCCCAGCCCCCTCATCTGTCCCCTGGGAGTTACCTTCCCCGGTGTTCCTCCCTGGCTTACCCTCCCCCCAGTGTGGGGCCTTCAGGGGGCCTGTTCCCCCCCATCAGAATCCAAGGCTCAGTGTCCGGGGAGAGCCACAGGGCAACAGTACAAGATCTGCGGGGCAAGGTGAGCAGCATACCGCATGGCTCATTTTCCATTTGGGAGGCATGGCTAGCAATGATGTCAAAGGCAGTATGCTGAAATCTGCCCCACCTCCCTTCCCCCCTCCAGCAAGCTCCAGCAGTCAGTTCCCCTGGCCTCTGCTAGGGATCCATTGAGCACCAGCAGCTAATCCACCCCCCCAGAGGAGAAGAGCAGTTCCTGGGTTGCACAATCCTTCTCCTCCCCCAGTCTGGCCCTCTGTCTCCCAGACCTGTGCTCAAACCTAGGTCCTCAGCGATGTAAGTGAAAGCATTACCACTGTGCCGTCGGGCCGACCTGTGTGACAAGCTTTTATCATGGTGATAGGCTAGCCGTGTGAGAAGGATTTCAGTTAGAGCTGTATGTCCCTCTGAGGTCAAGTTTATGAACTTTGAATGTCAAGTCCTTAAAAGTTCAACATGTTTGGCATTGGGAACTGTGGATCAATCAGAAGAGAGTCTAGGCAGAGTGGTTTCAGACGCAATCCAGTGTTTCTGTTATTAAAGGCAAGACGTTTGGCCATGGTTTAAAAACCTTTGTCCTTGTATTAAAAATTATTTAATATATTATTATCGTTCATAATATTGTTGGTCAGACAAGGAAGAAGATAAAGACAGCAGGTGTAGTGGCCCACAGTATAGACTGCCAACAGTTCTACAAATTACTTTCTCAATTATGGTATCTTTATTACAGATGTTAAAACTTCCAAAAGAATATGCATAAGGTTAGTGGTGCTCACCGGTAAATACAAGACATCCAACTTCAAAGAAACTGTGGCACTCACTACCCCAAATTAGCATGGACACCGGGGCTAGGTGAGGGGGTCAGAACCGATGGGCACCGGTCGGATAAAAGGGGCATGACTGGTGTAGCAGTTGTATTTATGTAAAATAAAGCCTTTTTACTTTGCTAGCTCTGGTGTTCACGCTGATTTGGGGTAGTGAATGCCACAGTTTCTTTGAAGTTGGATTTACAGATGTTACTAGCACTGTACACTGTATTTGAGGTGGGGCCTGCCTTACCATGGATCTGTGTTAGGGTTATTGAAAGAAACACATAATATCAGAACTGGGACTTGGCAGCAATGTGATTTTGGGCAAAATGTATTCATGCAAATAGAGAGGTGGCAGGCAAAGGGCATTTAATAGCTGATAGACAATGCCCAAACACATTCTTTCATTTCCTTAGGGTCTCCCAATGACTTCACATGTCTTTCACTCTGTCTGTCTATCTATCTATCTATCTATCTATCTATCTATCTATCTATCTATCTATCTATCTATCTATCTATCTCTATCTATCTATCTATCTATCTATCTATCTATCTATCTATCTAATCTATCTATCTAATCTGTTTGCTTGTCTGTCCACCCATCTATCTATCTGTCTGTCTGCCAGCCTGCCTACTAGTCTGTCTGTCTTTCTGTCTATCTAAAATGTATACCTATGTGGCATATATGATCTTATATGGCCACAACATCTACTGCACTCTGACTGGTGAAAACAGGTCACCTACTGTGCCTGTACCTACTCACATAGGTACAATGATACATAGATGAATAAGAACAGAAAAAGACCGAGTACATGGAGTGTGCCCTAATTCCCTATTTGATGTACTCTGCCCTCCAAGTCCTCCCTGCCCCGCCTCCCTCTTGTTCCTGTAATCCCTATGAAACAGTCCCCCTGTGTTTTGAACCATGATATAATCCCACCATTGATCATCATCCACTGTGTGAAAAAATACTTTTAGGTGTCCTTTTTAAGTTCCCTCCTTCAAACACGAGGCTGTGCCCCATGGTTATACTGTTTCTAGGCTTGATCAGCTCTGTGGAGTCCAACCTATGATATCCCTGCATGTATTTTTGTTTCTCTTGTTTTCCCCTTTTCCCTTCTGTCCTCCACAGAGTACAAACCGAGGCTGTCCTGTCCCTCCTCGTAGCACCTACCATGCTGTCCCTGGACCATCTTGATAGCCATTTGTTGGATAGTCTCTAACTTCTACCTGTCCTTTTTATTTTGATTTAGTGTGCTTCCCCCCTTTTATCCGACTGGTGCCCATTGGTCCTGACCCCCTCACCCAGCCCCATTACCCCTTTTCTCTGGCATTTACTTCATCTTCATTCCACCCTGGCTTGTCACCAAGGGTGGAGCCATCGGGGAGGGGGAAGACCCTAACTCCTGAAGGACACTTGGTAGTTGCAAGTGGAGAGAGAGCTGCGATCGACGGTGTGCAGCCTGTGGTGAGGGGCAGATGTCTTCCTGCAACAGTTGGGTATTTTCCTGATTTTTCTGATGCCCCACCCCTAGGATGCTGAACTCCTGATGTATGCACATGCAACCCATGCTATATGCGTTGACGCACGTCAACGTCCTTCCACTTGCGCTTCGGCATACTCCCAGCCAGTTCCTCAGCTCCACTAACACAGCCACCTGTGGTCAACCCGGTGGTGGTAGTGCAGTGAAGTCTGAACTCTCCCCCTTCTTGAGGTGGCAGATGTCCTTTGGGATGCTCAACTCACCTCCCCAGGTCTGCCCGCCAGTGACTTAGGCTCAATCCTGAACCCAGGTCATCGGCGGCATGAGCGGTTGCGCTGTGTCAGCGGGACAACTTCCTTGTCCTTTTTTCAGATGCGGACTCCCAAACTGTATGTAATACTGCAGGTGTGGCTGAACCAATGACCTGTACAGCGGCAGCATCACATCCCTCTTGAGACTCGTGAAACCTCTCCTGATAAACCCCACCTCCCTCTTTATCGTTCTGTATGACATACTGCATTGGGAAGAGGTTTCCAAACTATCATTAAAGAGCCAGCGTACTCCCTAAAACTAATAGGAGTTCTTAAAAACAGTCAGGCATTGCCTTTTATGTCTGAGGTACTTATTCTTTTCCCTTTGATTAATTAGAAGATTTTTTTAACCTGATGTTAGTAGGTGCAATGTTTGAAACAGCACTTTGCTTGCAGCTGACATATCTAGGTAGCTCTGCTCCTCCCATTACATCATCGGTATTATGAAGTCACTGACTGTGACATCACAGCTGCTCAAGAACTACTCAGTAGCTTCCAGGTCAGTTACCTGTGATGTCACAGTCAGTGAGATCAGAATGCTCATGATGTAGTGAGAGGAATGGACTAGATATGGACAGACTAAGTGGGCCAAGCAGTCTTTATCTGCAGTCAAACTCTATGTTTCTTGGATGCATCGGCTACCAGACACAGTGTTATTCCACACACCCAGCATAATACTATGACATAGAAAACTTTCTAATGAGCAAAAGAAACAAGAAAAAAACCTCAGAAATAAAAAGTTACAATTGACTACTTCTTCAAATTTGTAACATGTTTCTGTCATTTTCAGTTCTACTAGCTCTTTAATTATAGCAATAAAGAGGGGTGTTGCTTTTTCTACGCAAAAAATTTAAATACCAGCAATTTTATAATAATAATGCTGTATTTATTATGCGCCTTTCAAATATCAAGGCACATTCCAGTAAAACAATAAAACACCATAAAACAGAATCATCATCATAGAATAACAATACTTATAATAACAGAATTATCATCATAGAATAACAATACAAATCAGCAATCAATGCTACCATATGCTTCGACCCAGAGAAAAGATTTTAGGGCCTGTTTAAAACTCCTCACGGTCGTGCAGTCCCTAATCCAATGGGGTAGAGAATTCCAGAGGGACGGGGCTGCGAACATAAAAGCACGGGTCCCAGCAGATTTTAAGATCACCCTTGGAATCTCTAGCAACCCCTCGTTGGCCAAGCAGAGCGGTCTCACAGGGTGGTAAGGAATCAGGAGCTCTTTCAGGTAGTCAGGGCCCAGTTCGTGCAGGGCTTTATAAGTCAGTAATCTGACTTTGAAGGTGATCTGCCACTGAACTGGCAGCCAGAGCAGTTCCCACAGCACCGGTGTGATATGGGAAAATCTAGAAGTTCTCACCAACAACTGGGCTGCAGAGTTCTGCATGAGCTGCAGGTGGTGGATATCAACCCCCGGAAGCCCAAAGTACAGCGAGTTGCAGTAATCTAAACGTGAGGTCACAAAGGCACGGATTAATGTCAGCAGAACACTGGACGGAACAAGGTGCTTGATCCTAGCGATGTTTCTTGGGTGATAGAAAGATGACTTGACCACAGCTGACACTGGAGTCCGAAGTGTCATCCCTGCATCTAACATCACCCCTAGGTCTCGCACCTGTTCAGAGGTATAAACATAGAAACATAAACATAAACATAGACTTTGACAGCAGATAAGGACTGCTTGGCCGATCTAGTCTGCCCATTTCTTTACCTACTGGATAAGCTGCAGATCCTAGTTAACCAACAGCCTACTTCTTCCTACCCCCCACCAGAATTGCCTTATGTCTATCCCATGCAGTCTTGAATTCCCCCACTGTTTTTGACCCCACAACCTCCTCAGGAAGGCCATTCGATGTGTCCACCACCATCTCTGTGAAAGAAATCGTTCCTCACATTGCCCCTGAGCCATCCCCCCTCTGTCTTCAAATTATGTCCACTTGTTCTTGCACATCTCTTTTTCTGACAGATGCTACCCTCTTGGACTTTGTCGATTCCCTTGAGGTACTTAAAAGTTTCTATAATGCACCCCCCCTTTCCTCAAGGGTATACATATTAAGCTCCTTTAGTCTCTCTTCATATGGCTTCTGTAGCAGACCCAGCACCATTTTAGTTGCCCTCCTCTGGACTGCCTCCATCCTGTTTATGTCCTTGCAGAGATGGGGTCTCCAGAACGACATGCAGTACTCCAGATGGGGTCTCACCAACTGTCTGTACAGAGGCATAACAACTTCTTGTTTTCTACTGGTGATGCTTCTCCCTATACAGAGCTACTTAATGGTACACCCATTGCTGACACCGACTGTCTACCACGTTTTACTAATTTCAAACCTGCGTTAACATTTAACCCTTCCCCCACTACCTCTATAGCCTTGATTACATATCAAAACCTGGTAATGCAGGATATTAATAAATGTTTTCTAACCAGATGGCCATATCATAAAAGAAATGTAACAAAAGATAAAAAAATCAAGCATTGACAGAGTTACAAAATCTGTATCATCTAGAAATAAAAGTGGCAGACAAGGGGGGAAATAGTCATTGTGGAGAAAATAAAGAATGGAGTGGAAATGTTTCATCGGCTGGATGAAGCTGTCAGTTACAAAAGACTGCCTGAACATCCCACTTTCAGACTAAAAATCAGAATTGACAATTTTCTTGAAGAAAATGTTACTATGGGTGTTATTACTAGAAAGGAGTGTGATTATATAAAAGTTGAACATCCTCATATCCCCACCATTTAGGTTTTTTACCAAACATCCATAGGGACCAGACCAACCCCCTGGGAGATCCATTTTATCAGGACAAGGGTCCCTTACAGAAAAATTGTCAATTTTTTGTTTATTATTTTATGAAACAATTCATAACATTACAGCCATACTACATTAGCGTTTCTATGGATGTGCTTTCTAAGCTAGATGGGCTGGTCTGGTGCCTCGGATTTATCTGGGTATCTATTGATGTGGTCAGTCTTTATATGAGTATATGCCATCACCTGGGTTTATTAGCCCTGGGGTACCACCTTGCCAGTAATCCTAAGGCAAAAAATTTTCCAAAGGATTTTATTCTACAGGCAATGGAATTAATTCTTACCAGTAATTATTTTATTATTGACTGCAGATTCTATCTACTGACTTGTGGGACTGCCATGGGGGCCACGATGCTGCCCTCCTATGCAAAACGTTTTGTGGCTTGGTGGGAGAGCACGGTTGTGCTCAACCATGGCAGAAAACCATTTTTTCCCCCAAATAGTCTATTGGGGTTGTTTTATTGATGATATTTTGGTAGTGTAGAATGGGGATGCCCAATAAGTAATGTCATTTGTGAACTATCTTAACCAAAATTATTTTGGTTTGAAATTTACGTACAATTGTAACTCCAGCAAAATCATGTTCCTTGACATCTGTTTCCACTCTATGGAGGGTGAAACTGTTCAGTCAGAAGACTATAGGAAGCCCACCTCTGGGAACACCCTGCTTCATTTTTTCAGTGCACACCCACAACACCTCAAAAGCGGTATCCCTTTTGGACAATTTATTTGCCTTAGGCAAAATTGTTCAGACATTGAATCTTTTGAAGTCCATGCCAAGACCTGGAAAATCGATTTTTAAAAAGTGGATATTCAGAAAAGCTTCTTGATGAGGCCATTCATGGGGTTAGATCTATGATTAGACAATGCCTTTTGAAACCAAAACCCAAAACAGAGGCGCAAAATGATTTGGTGACACTAGCCACTGAGTATAACCGGATCTCAACACAGGTACCAAAAATTATACATAAACACTGGCATATTTTGGAAAGTGATCCAACTTTGAAATCTACAGTTGATGTAAAGCCCAGGATCACATATAGGTGGGGTAACAATATAGGAGATTTTGTTACACACAGTCTGTACAGTAAACCAATCATTGAAATTGGACCAAACTGACTTCCTTTTAGACCCCTAGGTTGTTTCAAATGTGTGTGGTGTATTATTTTCACTTTTTGTAATCAAGATAAAATATTAAAACACCCCCTATTACCAAAAGCAGTAGAGATTAGGCAATTCATTAGCTGCCAGACTCAGTCTATGGTCTGCGTTGGGGTCCGTGAGTGTTCAAAGATCTATGAAGGATGCACTACCAGAGCTCGTAAAGAGCGAATTCAGGAGCACGTTCACTCTGGTTTAAAGCTGAGTCCAAATACACCTCTGGGCACCCATTTTGTTGAACATCATGGGAGTAAAACAGAAGGCTTCAAATTTATGGGCATTAAGCGTGTACATAGAAGCACGGGGGGGGCAATCGCAAAAAGTTGCTTTTACAGAAAGAATCACAATGGATTTATACATTAAAGGCATTGCTTCCCCATGGATTAAATGAAGCTATTGATTAAGGAGGCAGTATAGCACAGAGGTTTAGGACTGTGAGCTGCAAACCTGGAGACCTGGGTTTGAATCCCACAGCCCCCACTTGCATACTGTGTGACCCTGAGCAAGTCACTTAACTTTCTTGTGGTGCCAGGTCACACCTGGAAACAAGCTTCAGCTTAGTGTGCCTTTCCTGGTTAAACAATTTCCCCTTCCCTATTAATATTCTGCCTTTTTTACAATTGTATCTGTTGCAGTAATTGGTATGGGTATAATATGTTCCAGGATATATAACCACTTTGAGGTTATTTGAGTCTTTTCCCTCAATTCTTTACTGAAAATCTGTTCTGGTTTTGTCTTCTTCATTCATTCTTTCTTTCTTTTTTATTCATACAAACATACAAAGAAGCTAGCAGAAGTCTGTTTGGTCTATCTAGTCTGCTTATATCGCAGGGTCCACAGCTTTGTCCCTGCCCCCTGCCCCCCTCTCCACTCCACCCATCCTCCTACCCATGATCCTTACCTTCCCCCTATGCCTGTCCTAGCCTCTCTTGAAGCTGCCCACTGTCTTCAAGGAGATCACCTCTTCTGGCAGTGCATTCCAAGAGTCCACCACCCTCTCCATGAAGAAATACTTCCTGACCTCCCTCCTAAACCCTTCCAGCTTAAGGCTGTGCCCCCTCATGTTATGGTTGCCACTCAGCTTAAAGAGACCCTCCTTATTCACCTTACTTATCTCTTTCAAGTACTTGAAGGTCTCAATCATGTTCCCTCTCTCTCTCTCTCTCTCTCTCTCTCCTGTCCCCTCTCTCCTCTCCTGTCCTCCAGGGAGTATACATTCAGTGTTCTCAACCTCTCCTCATATGCCTTACTCTGTTGACCCTCTTTCATCCTTGTAGCCCTCCTCTGAACCTTCTCCAGCAGGTTTATGTCCTTTTTGAAGTGCGGGCACCAGTACTGAACTCCATACTCTAGATGCAGCCTCACCAGTGACCTGTACAAGGGCAGTATAACCTCCTCACTCCTACTGTTGATCCCCCTAGTTATGCATCCCAGCATCTTGTTTGTCCCCTGCTGATGCTTTTTCACACTGCATCAGTAGTGAATTTGGAAATGTTTAGGAGGTGAAACTGTAAACTAAATCTGTAGGAGGTGGAACTGTCATACCTAAGAGGTGGAACTCTCCATAATATTCAATGGAGAAAGGTGTCACGTGAGGTGGAACTGAGTCCTTGTGAGTTTCTGCCCAGTTTAACCTCTGCACTGTGTGGAGCGCTCAGGTCACTAGTGATCACACTTCCAGGTCCTTCTCCTCCTCTGTTGCAGATACCTGGACTCCACCCAGGTAATAATCCATCCTGGGATTCTTGGCTCCGATGTGCATAACTTTGTATTTCTTGACATTGAAGCCAAGCTGCCAGATCCCCGACCACCTCCCCAGGTTTTCCAGATCATCATGTAGGTCCTGTATCCCTTCAGCTGTGTCCACTCTCTCACAGAGCTTGGTGTCATCTGTGTATAGGCACATTTTGCCCATAATGCCATCCCAAATGTCATTGATGAAGACATTGAACAACACCCTCTCCCCCCTTTTTCTTTTCTCTTTTTCCTTGCCCCTTTTTTCTTGCACCCTGAATGATGTAACCCAACATTGTCTGTACTGTTCAAAAATATTTTTGAGAACAAAAATATTTTTAAATGTTGCAACTACTTTATTATAAGATTGAGCCATGCCTATTTATCACTATTGAATTTGCATTGTTACACTAATTCTCTCTCTCATAAATAGTAAAATTAATATTTTGCATTTTTGCATTGTTATTGATAACATCTATTTATGAGAGAATACAAATGGCATTCTCTTTGTATCTTTTGGTAATAATAAAAAAGTAATAAAACAATAAGCTACGAAGTATCTGCATATCAAATGATACTGCTGTATGTTTCTTTTTCTCTAATTACTTTTTTGTCAAATTTCAGTCAGCCACCTCACTACTTTTTGGTATATTAATTACTTTATGTGAGCGCTTTTCAATGTGATCGCATTTTAATATTGTAGCTGACTGTCATTTGCTTTATACTTTATCCTTCACCCCCTCACCTTGGGAGTGACATCTTAAGTATTGAAGCCCTTATTTTCATAATATTATTTTAGTATAGTAATCATTTACCCACACACATCTGGAATGACATCTTAAGCCATGAAGCTAAAGTATTGGAACCCCTAATTTTTAATTTAAATGGCAACGATAGTATTTTGTAAACCAGTTAAATTTTTATATTTTGTATGGTAAATTGTGGTTCACATTTGTATCATTTGGTGTACTGGGCCAAGGCAGACAATAAATAATCTATGATATAGTATTTACATCTAATGTAGCTATTGTTGTTTGAATTTATTATTTTTTTCCACCTTTTTATTAAATCTCTTCCAGTCATTACATATTAGTAAATTATTATTTGATCCTGGGTTCTTTTTGGAGGTGAGCACTTTTTTGATTCATGACTGTTTTTTTATTTGTTCCATTTTTTGTTCCCTTTTTCCACCCCCCACCCATATTTCTTCCAATATATATTTATTTTGGGATCTATATGTTTACTGAAATTACGAGTATTACTACACATCTACTCTCCAATTTTGGATCCATTTAGTCCTGATGTGTATTAGCTGCTATATATTTGCACAAATGTTAACTCTTTCATTTTGAACTATTAGTGTTTTTTGTTTACACTTTTATATCGAAGTTGTTGTGCACTGTAGGTGTTTGTGCATTGACGGCCATTAAACTGATGTGCGTAATTATGTGAAAATGCCCTGAAGTTTAATGGCATCATTAAAATCTGACTATTTAATTAGGACCATTCCTGTTGTATAAGCACCCCTGCATGAAGCCTCACATCTAAGAGGTGAAGCATTGGGGTTTAGTGCCATGATCTCTTAGATAAAAATGTTTGGGTTTTACTGATCTGTGCATATCTTTATTTTTTTCTGCTGAGTGCTGCCTTGATTGTGTTTGCTGTTGTTTTGCCATCTGCCCTGGAAAAGGCAGTGGTTAGAGCCCTAATAAAAAGTAATCCTTGGACTCTGATGTTCCGATGAATCACAGATCTGTCTCTAACCTTCCATTTTGGGCAAGGTTATTGAGAAGGCTGTGGTGGAGCAGCTTGTGGATTGACTGGAGAATTATAACATCTTTGAACCTCTCCAGCTGAGTTTTTGGCCCCACCACAACACTGAGTCTGTGCTCATTAAGGTAACTCGTGATCTCCTCCTGGCGAGGGACTGAGGAATTTGTTTCATCTTGGTCCTTTTGGATCCTTCATCCACATTTAGCACAGCTGACCATGGGATGCTATTGGATCACCCGAGGAACTATGTGGGTCTCACTGGCACAGTTCTGTGCTGGTTAGAGTCCTACATTATCGGGAGAACGCAGCAGGT
Organism: Neoceratodus forsteri; assembly: GCA_016271365.2. NCBI lineage: Eukaryota > Metazoa > Chordata > Ceratodontiformes > Ceratodontidae > Neoceratodus > Neoceratodus forsteri. The sequence goes on from JADMNL010000027.1 coordinate 43,513,842, forward strand.
TGTGCCAATTAATTTCATCTCTGGGGTTTCTGCGCTCTCTTGTTGGGGTTCCTTAAGGCTCGATCCTTGCCCCTGTGCTGTTTTCTGTGTTCATGTTGCCCTTGGGGGAGCTCATCAGATGATACAGTGTTGAGCTTCACTGTTATGCAGATGATACTCAGCTGTACCTGTCTTGTTCCCTTGGTGGGAATTACGCAGCTTCAATACTGGGGTGATGTCTCGCTGAGATAAATGACTGAATAGCCTCCAGTTGGCTACATCTTAAGCCAGGGAAGACAGAGATCATGGTGATCAAGCCAAGTTGATTGGGCTCTGCAATGGTGGGAGGTATGGAAGTGCTTCCGTTATTAGTTGGCAAATCTCTCATAGCTGTTGATGTGGTTAAGAATCATGGGATCATTTTGGACTGCAGCTGACAGTAAATTAACTGCTGTTTGCTGTGGTCTGATCAGGCTTTTACCATCTTCGAAACATCACCAGGATAAAATCACATTTGGCTCTTGCTGACCTGGTAATGATAGTCCATGCTTCCATTACCTCTAGGCTGGACTACTGTAACACGCTTTACTTAGGGTATCTGGAGGTTTGAGGTGAGGCATACAGCTAGTCCAGAATGCTGCAGCCCAGCTGGTGACGGGATCTTCTTGGCGTGACCACATCATGCTGGTCCTGTGTGCACTGCCCTGGCTGCCTGTGCAACAGTGCATCTTTTTTAAGATATGCTTGTTAACATACAAGGCCCTATGTGGTTTGGGACCTGACTATTTGAAAGATCTGTTGGTTGATTACCTCCCAGTCCGACCCCTCAACTGCACCAATGTGGGATAGTTTGCTATCCTCCCTTCCCGTCTGAGGTTATCAGGGGACAGAGTTTTTGGAGTTTTGGCTCCAGTGCTGTGGAACTCACTGCCTAGGTGTATCCATATGGCTTGCTTGGCAGCAGCTTTTAAAACTTCCCTGAAAATGTATTTATTTGAAAAAGCTTACTCCAGCTAGCTAACTAGCTAGTGAGTTAGCAAAATTTCATATTTTCTGTATTTGATTACTCAGTTCTATATCATATTTGTTGTATGTTTGGCTTGCTTTGTATTTATTTGATTTAACTTATCTGTACAGTGCCCTGAGCCTTCGGGGAAAAGGGCTCTATAAATAAACGTATTCATGACACTTGAGTTCAGTGCTCATGGAATTCCTTTTATTTTTCAAACATCAAATGGGAAACAATGATGCTGGTGTGCCCAAGGAAGTATCCCACAATGCCAAGAAAAAATACAAGTAATTCCGTGAGCTCTGAACTCAAGTGTCTTGAGTACATTTGTGTGACCTGAGTGCTGTGTCTTCTACTAATGCCATTGATTGTGTGAACTTTCGAGCACCAGTGCAATGACCAATGACCCTCTAGCCTGTGTGCTTTACAAATAAAGATTACCTTGCCTTGCCATGATGGGGTGAGGCACTACTATCAAATAATCCCACCCCATGCAACCATTGGGGGAGATTTATTTTTTTCCGTTTGTATTTTCTCCCAGCCATACTCCATGAAGTTGGGATGTACCTCAATCTGGCCTCTTGACCCCCAGATCTCTCCAGGCCTCCGCCTTTGCCATGGTCCACCCACAGTTATTCCTTCCTGTGACGGGGGCCCCAGGGGAGGGCCATCCTCCCCCCTAAGGTAGCTCAGTATGTCAGCCAGGATTCAGTACTGGCAGGTGCTAGGAGGCGGAGCCAGGCTGTCATAGAGGTGGTGCCATGGGGTTTCTCCCCTTATTTTCTCCCAACCTCCCTTCTCCCCCTGGCATTCACTTAGCATCAGGACCTCAGATGCACACAGTGAGATCCTGTGAGGGAGCAAGCTCCCTTGGCCCATCACAGGGTTTGCTGCTGCACCAGTGGTGCAGCACCAACCCTCCCTGACCAAGGCGCACTGCCAAGCAACAGCTGCAGTCAGGCCCAACCCCCAGCATGGTATCCTGAGCTTTGTCCCAAACTTATGTTACCCGCTGGGTCCCCAGGGTGGCCAGGGTGGGATTTCTGATTTGTAACTCACTCCATGGATTCACTTATTGCTATTATAAAAAATAGTAGCGTGCTATTTATTTAACATTTTTTTAAAAAATAACAAATAATTCACAAGTGGCTTCCTGTACATGTTGTGCTTCACACAAAAGTAGGGCCTGCGTGTGTCCAATGCAAAGACCATGTGGTATTCACACAGAAATCCCAGAAAATTAGGAAGCTGTGCTTCTGGTTCCAGTTTATAGAGCAAATTAAAGGGTTTATAAATAGAGCTGTGTAGAATTCATGTAAAAGGGCAGTTTTGCTTCCAAAATGCTTTTCAGAATTTCTATTTTAATTTCATGGAATACTTTAAAGCATTTCTTTGTAAACCACAGAATAATACTGATGCCATAGTTTATGCAAACTTTGGAATGCTATTTCATGGTTTATTTTAACCACATATTACTACTCGACAGTTTAAAAAAAAAATCTGCTTTCAGAATTCCAGAATTTCATTTCTGAATTCCATGGAAGTAGGTGGGATTTCTGCGATTCAGTGGCATTCAATTGGAGGCAAAATTTGCAAAATCTACATAGCTTTACTTGTGAACAGATCTGGCAGGGATTATTCCAGTCAGTAATTTCTGGGCAAAAGCCAAGCTGAGTCTGAGACAAGCAGATAACTTGTGGTTAGCATATTAGTGATGTATTATAAACCCGAGCCAATGCCAACGTTCTTTCTAAAAGTCCATAAACCTTTATGTTATGGTAATGCACTACTAATTGCATTTTTAGCATCCTTCTATTCTCGATGGTGTTTGTCAAGAGGATGGGGACTGCCCAGAAGGAGAGCCTGTGATTCATGGAAATGGTAGGAATGGTTTGTCTGTTCTGTTGCAGGATTACCTCCATTGTACTTGTTTTCACAACATTCTCAAGCAGTACCGAGCTGTTACCCCTTAATATTTCTTTTCTTTATGATATTTGTGTATTGAGAGTGGTCAGCTTCATTTTTATGTTTGTGTGCTTGTGCAGCCAACATCTTGCAGTAATGGAGATTTGGAGGCTCGGTCGCTGTTGGTCGAACGCAGGGCACTCACCAGTAGGTGCGTCCCTCATTCCCCAATCAGCCTGCATGCCAACACCACACCATGCATACTAATGTGGTGAGCACATCAAAGGAAAGGTCTGCTGCAATACGAGCTAAGCTCATCACACACAGCTGACCTCCCTACGTGCTTCGCCAGCTACAAACATGGCGGCACAGTGGCCGCTAAACTGCCGCACTTTGGGGTGCCTGCAGCCCCCGGTCGGCTTACCCTGTCCTCATGACACGCTGATGGGGAGCCCACCTCCTCGGCCAGCATAATGTGTCCCCCTCCTTTTGTGCTTGCCGAGGGGTGCCCAATCCTCTTAGTCATGCACTCCACTTTCATGTTTGCCGAAGGGTGCCCAACCCCATCGGCATCCATACCCCTTTCCCACTTTATCGTGCCGACAGGGAGCTCCCCTGTTGGCATGATGTCCCCTTCTTCTGTGCTGAGGGGCTGCCCAATCCCCCTCAGCTAGTGTACCCCACTCCCTATGTGCCGATGGGGGTGCCCAATCCCCCATCAGCTACTGTATCCCCATAAAAAAAAAAACACCTGTAAAAAAAGAAAACCATCCGTAATGTTTTTTTTAACACCTTTAAACAGAAAACGGTCCCTCGTAGTCTCCTACCCACCACCCGCACCCACCCACTGCGCACCCTGCCTCCCCACACCCCTCTCACCCCATACGTACCTTCGGAGCTCGGCGTGATGATCTTCAGTGGACTGGGAACACGTCTGCACTCTTCAAAGCCGACCGCGAACTGAGGAAATGCCGGTAAGCTGTATAATGGGCTAGATAGGGGGTTTTCAACTTTGATGCATATCATGGGCATTTTTTGGAATTTTTGCACCAAATTTTCAACATGGGGTTTTTGGGACCCCTCCTCATGAATTCTGGCACTCTTATGATGTTAATCGGTCCCAAAAGGTGATTTCGCAGTCACTGTGCGGAATCACCTTCCGGGACTGATTAACGCAAGGACAGTGGCAGTGTTCATGAGGTTGGCTCTCAAAAAGCCTATGTTGCAAATTTAGTGGAAAAAAAATCCAAAAAATGGCTGTTTTAATGTTTTGGCGCAGTTGTTATGCACACTCGTAACTTCGCGAATTCACAATATTTTCATGCCAGACTTTCAACATTGTCATTTTTCTACAGCTCCTTGCGACTAGTACAGCTGTCATTTTTCACATCCTGGCCGAAATGTGTTTCCACACTTCCGGCGCACAATAGTGCGGTCACTGTGGGAAATCAGTGTTTGGGGCAGATTATGAAAATGACAGTGACACTGTTCATGAGCAGAGGTCCTAAAATGCCTATGTTGACAATTTGGTGACGATACTCCATAAAATGACTGTGTTACAAGTGTGCGTTGCGCAGTTTGCACACGCGCTCATACCGTTGTGCATTTGTAATATTTTCACTCTGGATTTTCACCATTGGCATTTTTCCACACCTCTTGATGAACAGTACAGCTGTCATTTTACATATCCTGCCCGAAATGTGTTTTCACATGTCCGGCTCAGAATAGCAGCAGTCGCTGTGCGAAATCACTTTATGGGACAGTTTGAGGAAATGACAGTGACACTGTACATGAGCAGAGGTCCTAAATGCCTATGTTGAAAATTTGCGTCAAAGTCCATAATGACTGTGTTAAGTATGCTATGTGATTTCCCACGCACTCTTGTAACTTCGCAAATTTGCAATATTTACATGCCACATTTTCACCACTGCCATTTTTTTACGCCTCCTTATGAACAGTACAGCTGTCATTTTTCACATCCTGCCCAACATGTGTTTCCGCACTGCACTACCAAAGCCAGTGCCAGCGCGACAACATTCGGCATTGACAAATGCTTGTTTTTCTTCTTTTGAATGTAAGCTATGGCTCTTTATTAATATTTCCCTTCTCATGTTGCTAGGTAGTCTAAACCCATGTTCATGATTTTGCTGTTTGGCATTCAAAAATGCAATGTTGTGGATCTTCTGAAGATGTAGGCTAGTACCTGTGTCCCCCTGATTAGAGAGATTCTCTTTTTCCAGAAAATCAGTTACAGTAACCCCACAATTATAGGCAACAGGCCTTTATTACGAAGGATGTTTCCCACAGATACATAATAGGAGAAACCATATTGGAGACTAGAGATGTGTGAAGTGCACAAACTTTGATCTGTGGAAAATTTCACGAATTGCGCTAAATCCACGAAGTGCAATCCGTGAAATCAGCAGAGCGCAGGATCAAAGACAAAGTGTGGAATTTCACCCACGAAATTCCACACTCCGCAGAGTCAGAGACTTTGCCCATGCCACCCGTCACAATATAAATCCCTGGTGTCTAGTGGCCCCCCACAATGTTAAGTTAGTGTCCCCACCCTGCCACCCATTGCAGCCACATTCCACACACAAAATAATACGCAAAAAAAAAAATATATATATCTCTTCCCTGGTGTCTAGTGCCCCCCTGCTGATTGCAGGCCCATCCCCCTCCCCAATTGCTGTGACCATTCAAGTCTGGTACTCATCCCACCCTGACCCAGCTGGCATTATCCTCCATAATAATAAAAAATAAATAATTTAACCCCTGTCGTCTAGCAGACCTTTCACCCTGTCAGGTAGTGGCCCACACCACCAAACCAGGCCCGAGCGGGCCACTGGCACAACCCTCCACTCACCTCCATGGCTGGCAGCCTGACTGAGCTCAGTGAATGAGCACGTACTTGTACAAGCATACACTCATTCACTGACAGCTCCTGGTCATCTGCAATGGTTTTCTGGGCTGTAGAGAAGGGCAATAGGCTTCTCTGGTCACCAGCGGAGGTGGCAGGATGGAAGGAATGGTGTTATGGACCCCGTTTCCCCCATCCTGCCCCCTTGGGCGACCACAGAAGCCCCCTGCCCTTTTCTACCCCCAAGAATCTGCCACTGATGACAGGGAACTGTCAGTCAATGAGCGTGTACTTGTAAAAGCAAGCGCTCATTCATTGAGCTCAGTTGGGCTGCCGGCCATGGAGCTGAGTAGAGGGCTGTGCCAGTGGCCCGCTTGAGGTCAGGTTGGGGGGGTGCAGGGTGGGGGCCACTACCTGACAGGGTGGAAGGTCCAACAGACACCAGGGATTAGATTATTATTTTTTTTTTTATTATTATTATGGAAGATACGGCTGGCTTGGTCAGGTGGGATGGGTACCAGACTTGAAAGGTCATGGCAATTGGAGGAGGGGAGCAGGACTGCAATCGGCCAAAGAGACACCAGGGAAGATATATATACATTTTTTAAGTGTGTAATACTTTGTGTGGAATGTGGATGCAATGGGTGGCAGGATGGGGTGGCACTAATTTAACAGTGTGGGGGATCATGGGAGCCACTAGATACCAGGGAGGGAAGTCCCAAAGCAAATACGAAGCATTTGGCGAAGTTTCCACCGGCAAGGCAATTTTGCAAAATGCTTCAGGGAGGCAGATTTTGTGAATCTGCTGAAACTTCATGCACAAAGTAAAACTTCACAACATCCCTATTGGAGATAGGGCAACATGTTTCACCCATCTGCATTGATATTTTGAAATACTGACTGTAAGAATTTATTGAGGGGCTCATTTACTTATTTATTTCAAATGTTTTACCAGGAAAGACATACTGAGCTGGAACAGCTTGTTTCCAAAATGGCTTGAAGTATTTATTTATTTTACAATTTATCCAGGATAGCTCAACTGCGATGTAACATCTTGTTTTGTTTTTTCATTTGGAGTGGGGGGGGGGGGGCTGCTTCTGCACAGATTTACAACATTGGGAGTTTGTGTCTGTGGTGGCATTTAAACCTGCGACTTTCTATGATATTTCATAATTCAGTACTTTAGTCATTAGACCACCCTGCCTACACTCTTTTGATGCAGATGTGTAGTTGAGTTGCTACACATACTGTATTTGATATGCTGTATATATGGGATATGCAATGGCCTGACTCAGACTGTGCCATTTAGCTTCATGAGAAAGGGGGGAGGGCAGTTACTCATGAGAAGGAGGGTCACTAGTGAGTTATGAAAGTCCTGCCCACTTACAAATGATGATAAAATTACGTATTCTCAGTCAGGCTATTGTGAGTTCAGTTTATACAATGTATGTTCAATTGTAAAGTTTTAAATTAGTTCTCTGTATGAAGATTTGACTGTTTCTGTTTGACTGCATGCTCTGGGCACAGCAGAGGCCATTGTGATGCATTATGCAAGCTGATCTCATGTTGGTTAAAGGACAACTGCATTTAACCCACAAGCTACTGGTTCACTTTTCATTTTTGTTCCATCATTACTGACCTTTTAGTAAATTCAGTGAGTGTTTTTGATCCTTATAAAATGGCAGGGTAAATTCATGGAATCTGATTGGCTGTTATTTATGTGTAAAATATGGTTTACACATGGCTAAAAAAAGGACTGTGAAGACTCTGGAACCCAGATCAATGAGCATTTGGAACGCAAGCATTTCAGTTAGCCCCCTACAGCCAGAACTGATTTTCCATCACAAACATGGCTACTACCTTTACACTGTAAAAAAAAAACTTCATCTGGGCCCTAAAAATAAAACTACATTAAATAAAAAATAAAACAAATGAATTAACTGTAGTTTCCTTGATTCACACTCTCCTTATGTACATAAACAAATTAGAATTAGAAACAATAAGTATTGTTTATAGTTTTCACTACAACTGTTTCTTTGCTGACAGTGAAAAATCCCCCTTCCATCTTTACCTACTCATCAGGGAACTGTCTTCTTCTTGCCCTGACAGTGAGATAATTGAGTCTCTGGCTGTAACAAAGGCCTTTGTTGTCTGTGTGTACAGAGTGTTAGGGGAGAAACATTCTGCCAATAGAACTGAGTAGAATTTTGAATCCATGTATTCCATGGTAAACATTCTATGATAAACATTCCATATCTTGAATGTGGGGGGAAAAAAAAGGAAGAAGAAAGTAGGCAATAATACAATGCCATCATCATCAGTGACATTTGTAGTGGGTGGAAGGACTATTTTATCATAAATGTACACAAGTAAATCTATTGTTTCTATATATAAACATGCTTTTCCAAACTGCAAAACGTTTTTAAAAAAGGAGCCCATTTTATAAGCGCAATAAGGCACTCTGGGATGTGCATGGAACATATTTTACTGCACGGTCAGTGGCTAAAGTCACTTGGCCTTCGGCCTCATTACACCCCTGGCCGTGTGGTAAAATGTGTTCCATGCACACCCCATCATGCCTTATTGCTTATATATACTGATGGAAAGGACTGTTTTAGAACTGCCATGATGCAATTTATGTCCCTGTTAAGCTCTTCCATTGTTGTCAGAATGCACCAGTGTTCTACTATAGGACTTTGATGCTGAAACAGACTTAAAGAAGGAGTCAGGCCAAAAGTGCTACATTGCAGAATTAGGATCAGCATACCTAAAATAAATCTCATACCAAAAATTAGATTTCTGCGTTACTTCATTTTAAAGTTATGAGCTATTTTGTAACCTTAATTTTACTCCGTTAACAAAACAAATTTCAGTGAAGAGCCACCGATGATGTCATAACCAGAACTCACTGCCTAGTCCTCCCTGTAGCAATCTTATAGGACCTATTTCTCCAAAGTTTAAGAAACTGCAGCTGATGTAATAAAAAAAAAAAAAAGAACTGACATAGGATTAGTTGCAGTGCTTGTGTTTCTAGAATGTTCAGGTGTATGGTACCACACTTTAGGATGTGTCAGGAGGTGGTTTTGGAATACAGCACTGAAACAAGGTATAGACTAGCAAGAGGTTACACAATTTTAAAATGTTGGGTGGTCATGCAATCTCAGAATGTAGCAGAAGAAGAATCAGCATTTATATATCGCTTTTCATACACAGTATCCCAAAGCGCTTTACAAGCAATGCTAGACTGGTAGTGAAGTGACTGAATGTGTGGTGGCAGCTGTATCGCACATCATCACCCACACACAGCCTGGATAATTGCATGAACCAGTTTATGGGAAGGAGAATGTTGGCCAGGACACCGGGAATGCTCCCTGCTCTTTACGAAGAGTGCCCTGGGTTCTTTTACTTCCACCTGGACACCCACCAGGACAACACCAGGATGGGCAGAAGACCTCGGTTTAACATCTCATCCGGAGGACGGCACACCCCAGCAGTACACCAGCCCCCTTATACTGCACTCGGATGCCAGCGATTTTTAGGTGCAAGTCCAATCCCGGTGTGGGACGAAAACCCACAACCTTCTGATCCAGAGGCGGATGTGCTACCAACTGAGCCACGATGACACCAGGGATGCATCGTCTTGAAATGTGGTATCCCTGGCACATTCCAAAATTGCACATCCTCACCACATTCTGAAGTTGTGTTTTACTGTGACATTCTGTAACTGTCACTGCCACATTCCTAAATTGTGCATCACTGCCACATTCTTAAAATGTGCATCACTGCCACATTCCTAAACTGTGCATCACTGCCACATTCCAAAAGTGTGCATCACCCTCACATTCCGAAATTGTGCATCACCACCACGTTCTGAAACTTGCGTCCACCACATTCTGAAACTGTGCATTACTGCCATATCCCGAAACTGTGCATCACCACCAAATTCTGAAATTGTGTCACTGCCACATTCTGAAATCGTACATCACTGTTACATTCCAAAATTTTGCATCGCTGCCACATTTCAGAATTGTGCATCAATGCCTCATTCTGAAATTGTGTATCACCATTGCATCCTGAAATTGTGCGTCACTGCCACATTCCAAAATTGTGAGTCACTGCCATGTTCTGAAATTGTGCATCACTACCACATTCTGGAATTTTATGTCACAGCCACATTCTGAAATTGTGTGTCTTCATCACATTCCAAAATTGTGTGTCACCATCACATTCCAAAATTATGCATCACTGCCACATTCCAAAATTGTGCATCATCCTCACATTCTGAAATTGTATTTCACCACCACATTCCAAAACTGTGTGCCACTGCCACATTCTGAAACTGTGTGTCACTGCCACATTCTGAAACTGTGCATCACTGCCACATTCCGAAACTGTGTGTCACACCACATTCCGAAACTGTGCGTCACTGCTACATTCCAAAATTGTGTCACCATTACATTCCAAAACTGTGCATCACTGACACGTTCTGAAATTGCGTGTCAGTGTCACATTCTGAACTTGTGCATCACTGCCACATTCCAAAATTTTACATCACTCCCACCTTCTGAAACTCTGCATCACTGCCACATTCCAACATTGTGCATCACTGCCACATTCCAAAACTGTGTCACCACTGCATTCTGAAATTGTGTGTCACCACTACATTCTGAAATTGCATGTCACTGCCACATTCTGACACTGTATGTCAATGCCACATTCCAAAACTGTGTGTCACTGACACATTCTGAAACTGTGTGTCATTGCCACATTCCAAAATTGTGGATCACCACCACATTCCAAAATTATGCGTCACTGCCACAGTCAAAAACTGCACGTCTCCACCAAATTCTAAAATTGTACCTTCCTGCCACATTCCACAATCGTGTGTGAACTTCCACATTCCAAAATTGCCTGTCATTGACACATTCTGAAAATGTGCATCCCCACCATATTCTCAAATTGCACTGAAAATGAGTGACTGCCACATTCCGAAAATACTTGTCCAAGCCACATTCTAAAATTAAGCATCCCTGCCTCATTCTGGAATTGTATTGGACTAGCACATTCTGAAACTACATTACCGCCACATTCAGAGATTCCATTTCCATGCCACATTATGAAATTGCATGTTGCCACCACAATCTGAAATCAAACATCACAACCACATTTTGAAACTGTGCATCACCACCACATGCCAAATTTATGCATCCATGACCCATTACAAAATTACATAACCCTGCCACCTTGCACAACTATGTGTCTCCCACATTTCAAAACTGTGTACCTCTGCCACATTATAGTGGCATGATAGGGCTGCTATAGTTAGGGTTGAGTAGGATATTTAATGTTAAACCCCTAACGTTGCACTTTAATAGCTTTGCCACCATTCAATGGAGTTGCATAACATGTTGCATGAGTGATCTGGGGACCAAAGTCTATTGGCTTGCCAAGTTTCATTCTTATTGGATGTGTGGATTCTGAGATCCAGATAGTGAAAAAAGTGTAAAAAAATCAGGGTTTTTTTTGCTGTTTTTTTTCTGTCATCACCAGGCACCCAGATAGTTTGGAATTTTGCTCTGAAAATTTCAGGATAGAAAGGGCTTGGGCCACATTGATGCCTTTCACTGTTTTGATAAAAAATATATTAATCCATTCCAGAATTATAAGGATTTGAAATGTCAGTTGTGAGTATGGTCAGTATGATATTTTGGATAACTGTTTCATACGAAGAAAGAATTTGGCCTATATGAAAAAAGATTCTGTTTCATATAGGGACGTAATCTTTTTTCATGAGAAAAAAACATATTTTTTTGTATGGCTACCATCTTGTTTCTGTTTGTGTGTTTTTTTTTTGAAAAGCCATAAACGTTATATCCTGCGGAGACACCAACACATGTATCTTGCTAATCGGGCCCCCTAGGTGGATTATGCAGTTCATTTTTGGAAAAATCACCAAGAAATGTATTTTTAACACATTTTAAAATCTTTTTTCATGACCTGAATTTCTTTTTTTGTATGGCCATATGAAAAAAGAATACAGATTCCCTTCATACGAAAAAAGAATTTGGAATTAGGTTTTTTTCACTTTCTTTTTTTGTATGGAGCAGTCTTTTTTCGTGTGACTGATACAACCTCAGGGAAAAAGATCCCTTCACATGAATAAGAATTTGGACTTTTTTTTTTTTCAACCTTTCAACTTTAACAAGCCATAACTCCATCAATATATGCAGTTATTGGACAATCTATATATCAAAATAAAGGTCTTAATGTGTATTGCAACACTAACACATAACACCCTCACCCACCCAAAATAATTTAGGGGCCATAAAAAAAACATAAAAATTCAAAAATGTAAATTCCCATTGCATCACACTGCAACTTTAACAAGTGGTAACTCTGTCAGTCTTTAGAGTTAATGTACTATATATATATATATATATATATATATATATATATATATCTTTAGAAAGGTCCTAATGACTAGTACAACACTAAGCCCCTGTGAAATAAGGACTGAAAATGGTCCATCCCTAGGAAAATAAAATACAAGGAAGAACATAATTTGCTTTTCTGGAGGAATGGAAGTGCTGGGCCCTCTGGACCCTGTGTTTCCACACCCACATACACCCACATACACATGTGGATAAAAGGAGGCACAGAAGCGCTGGACCAAGAGGGCGCTGTGCTTCCATAATCATATGATTGTATTCACGGAGGTCTTGAAGGGACCTGCGTGAATGACAGTACAATTCTAATATGTCAAAAGTAAGGAAATTCATTGCAAAAAACTTTGTTAATGCACCAGTTAGGGTTGAACTGACAAAAGTAGGGAAATGTGGTTTTTGGGTTTCCAACCCTAACACCTCACCTCCACCCTACAAGCAGCAAAGAGCTGAAATGGGCAGACTGGGTGGGCCATAGGCCCTTACCTGCCGACACTGTATATGTATCTATGTATCTATGTAAAAAAATGTTATGGTTTTGTCTGTCCAGAGTCTTGCCAAATCAGGTCTGGGGTCTTCTTTGGAGTTATCAACCCTCAGTCCACTGCCTCAGCCACTGGCTCCAGAAACATCCATCTCCATGGCCAGCGATTTACAGTTGATGGCAAACAAGTGTTTCAGAAACAGTTCCATGGCTGCCTCTCCACAACAATTAAAACATTTCACTGAAATAATCTACACAAAGAATGCATAAATCACATCGATGCCATCTGGCTACACTTCACTCAACAATTGTAATCCCTCCAGTGTCAACCTGGTCAGTCTGTTTTGCTGCTTTGGGTCTCCAGTATTGGCCCCACTAACTTACTGCTACCTCCATCACTAGCCACCTCCTTCTCCTCTGATGCCACAGCCCGTTGCCTCTGCCACTGGCTCCACAAATATCCGTCATCATGGCCAGCATTTTTATATGCTAGTAGTGGTTTGTGTAGCGTACAGTCACCATTTTCCCTGGCCATGGTATAAGTGAATTAACCCACTCCAGAGTGTGGGTTACATGGGGAATTAATCCATGCCTGGGTGGCTGTTGGTACTTGGCCTGTGGCCTCATGCGACAACCCCCCCCAGGTGTGGATTAATTCCACAGTAACCCACACTCTGTCATGGGTTAATCCTTACTTAGGCTTGACTCTCACCCTCTGTGGTAGCCATACCAATCTTCTGCTTTACCACGCAGCAGTTTCCCTTATTAAGATAATGCAGTATAGTATTACCCCCTTACTGGTCCAGTACCACCCTTTACAGGGATTGTCCACAACAGGATTACAGGTGGTGATGGGCCTATCGAGTGTGAAGTCTGCATGTGTGGTTGGAATGGAGGAGGTGAGCTGGCCCATCGGTGCAGCACTGCAGCAGTTGTATTTCTGCCTGTGATGCCGGCGACCCAAGTTCGGGAACAGACACGAGTCGTTGGAGGGCCGGCTGGGGGGAGAATGATTGCCTGTCTCCATGTGGGAGGGGCAGGTTCGAGCATGAGGTGCGGAGAGTTCGCTCTGTTCTTTGCCAACAAAGTGTCCTCTATTGGAGCAGAGATCTCCTCCAGCATCATTCAAAGGGATTGCCGGGTCCATCCTGAGATTTGCCAGAGCACTCCTCTTATGTGGGCTGAGTTCAATCAGGTTGGAGTGGTGGAGGTGATGGAGATTGTCTCAAGGCTGCGATCAACACAGTGTGATCTGGACCCAGGTCCAACATGAATTTTGGTTGGATATTTGGACCTGATTGGATCTGTGGTGGCCGATATCATCCAGAATTCCTTGTGGAGTGGGGTCTTTCCATCGGCCCTGAAAGAGACCCTGGTTAGGCCCCTATTGAAGAAACCCTCATGGGACACAGATTGTCTCAGCAACTACAGACTGGTCTCTAACCTCCCATTTTTAGGGAAGGTTATAGAAAAAGTGTTGGTCATCCAGCTCGAGGAATATCTGTCCTCCTCCATTTATGAGCCTTTCTAATCTGGCTTTAGAGCTGGGCATAGTATGGAGACTGTCTTGATGAAGGTGCTTAATGATCTTCTGATGGTGTGAGACAGGAGAGAGTGTATCATTCTGGTCCTCCTGGATCTCTCGGCAGCGTTTAACACCATGGACCATGAGGTGCTGATTGACTGACTGCAGTATTGGTGTGGCCTGTCTGAAAATGTCATCAAGTGGTTCAGGTCATACTTGACAGGCAGGGGGCAGAGGGAGATGATGGGGTTAACTTCATCTAACCAGAAGCCGCTGCACTGTGGAGTTCCTCGGGGCTCGGTCTTGTTGCCCTTGCTGTTCACGGTGTATATACAGCTGTTGGGGGACATTATCAGGCAGTCTGGGCTGGGTTTTCATTGCTATGCTGATGATACTCAGCTTTACTTGTCCTGTGCACTGGGTAACCAGATGGCGGCCTCCATATTTAAGAACTGCCTGGACAAGATCCAGATTTGGATGGCTCACAACTGGCTTCGACTTAACCCAGACAAGACTGGGGTACTGGTGGTGGGTCCAGGTCATGGTGGTGGTGGTGGGGGGGTTGGGAGACCCCCTCATCTTGTACTGGAAGGGGTCCCATTGACCTCCTCCTCCACATGGGTGAAGGATCTGGGCATGATCCTCAATGATGACTTGAAACTGGATGCTCAGGTGTCTGCTGTCATAAAAGCCAGAGTTTACCATCTAAGAAATATTGCCTGGATCTGGAACCTTGTACCATCTGAGGACCTGACCCCATTGGTGCATGCTTTTGTCACATCTAGGCTGGATTACTGCAATGTCCTGTACTGGTACCATGTCGCAGCCCGATCGTAGGCATAAGTATAAAAATAATAAACTCCTACATCTCTGGTGATCCAGTGGACTGCTTGCAGTCCGATCGTGGGCATAAGTATAAAAATAATAAACTCCTATATCCCTGGTGGTCCAGTGGACCGCTCACAGCCCGATCGCAGGCAAAAGTTTACAAAAGATTAGATCCATCCTGGTGGTCAGCGGTAACCCCTCACCTCCCACTAAGACCGCCACCCGCTCCCCCAGTCCAGCGGTACTGTACTACACAGTCCAGATATGTGAATGGATTCAAATTTCACATATCTGGACTAATATATTCTGGCTCTGATCTGCACAAACATTGGCCCACACTGTGGACCAATGGGCACAGCTGTACTAGGCAGCAATCAGTCAGCGGGCGGCTGGGCAGCTTGAGGGTGGGGAGCTGCCACCTGCCGCTGACCAGAGGGGGAGCGGGGTGGTGGGGCTTAGTGGAAGGTGGGGAGGGTGATACCACTGGATCACCAGGGATGGGATCTAATCTTTTTTTAGACTTCTGTTTGCGATCGGGCTGTGAGCAGTCCACTGGATCACCAGGGGTATAGTAATTTATTATTTTTATACTTATGCCTGCGATTAGGCTGGGAGTGGTCCACTGGACCACCAGGGATATAGAAGTTTATTTATATACTTATGCCAGTGATCAGCCTGGGAGCAGTCCACAGGACCACCAGGGATATAGGAGTTTATTATTTTTATATTTATGCCCGTGATCGGGCTGTGGGGCACTTTGCCGCTTGTGCAGGGGGCATCGGTCCCCGATGGCTACAGCCTGGCAGGGTGCCAGGTGCAAGTCACTGGGGATGGGCGCACCTGCATGCAAATGGGGCCATAATGACATGCAAATGGCCCCATTTGCATGTGCACCTTTGAATATGATGGTTGATGCGCCTAGCACAACGGCACTTGCACTAGCGCATCCCCCTTCCCTTCTCTGGCCACTTGCACTGGTGCAGTGCCACTGCACCATGCACAATGCAGGGGGCCCCAGAGCAATATTCAACGGTGCTAAGCTGTGGCGCAGCACCATTGAGTATCACCCTGTCATCGCTCTGGCACATCCCAGTTGCGCTGTGCCCAGGCTTGCGCCATAGCCTGGTGCAGTCTGAATATCCCATCCCGTATAATTTAAACTGTCTTTCTCCACACCCCTTATACGAGTCATCTAGCTCCTCCTTTTAGAATATAAAAAAATTACAAACAGGATGTCCTATCAGGAGATATATTAAATAAGGTGACATCAGCAAAAACTCATTTCCCAAATATGACTCCTTAATTAAACATTTTCTCTGATCTTGAGCAGTTCCTATTTTCCCAAGGAACATCAAAGGTTTTTACTACTCTGCCATATGTCACTTAGGTGTAAATATAGCCAACAGGAATCGGCTTAATGATGTTGTGTCCTGTAATAAACTGTATATTTAGCTTCCCAACTTCAAGGCAGCAGCAGGTTGTAGACAAGATCATAAAATACAGTTTCTCAAGGAAGTTAATTACATTACAGAGACCTCCTGGTTTAATGTATATCCTGTCATTTCACTGAAACCTCGGGGGGGCACCCATGGAAACACTGTGACAATCACACACTATATTTTTATATTACAAATATCATCCAACAATCATAACCAGCTCGCCAAGCGTAACAATAACCACATCATTGGGTAACGTATTCCATACTCTCCCTATTCTGTAAATAAATTAATAATATCTGGTATTTTTTTAACTGTTTTCAACTTTATTTGTTGTTTATGTCCCATTAAAGTATGTGGCTTATTCTCAGATTGTATACCCATAACTACAGTTAATTCAGGGTCATTTATAGTCTTATACATAGTTAAAAGATCTCCCCTCAACCTTCTCTGTTCCAGGGAAAAAAGACCTAGGTTGGCTAATCTTTCATTGTAATTGTAATTGTAATTTCTAATGGCTGTAATCATTTTTGTTATCCTTCTTTGGACTTTTTCCAACCTGACGGCTTCTCCCCACATATAGGAGTTTCTCAACGGGGAACCATAATCCATGTACGGTCTACTATATGTTTTGTATATAGATGCTAGATACTCTTTACTTCTAGTAATAAAACCCCTTTTTATGTTCTTAATCATATAGTTGGCTTTCTGTATAACCTTAATTCTATGTATCTTAATATTCAATTCTTTGTCAATAATAATTCCACAGTCCTTTTCATCATCGACTGTCATCAGTTGTTCATTGTCTAGAGTGTATGTCTGATTGCCATTCAGTTTGCCAAAATGCATCACCTTACATTTCTCAACGCTGAATGGCATTCTACTCAATTTTGACCACTCTTCTATTTTAACTAAATCCATTTTCAACTTATTGATATTTTCTATTGTATCTACTGGGCCACCTAGTTTCATATCATCGGCAAACTTTACGACCCAGTTACTAATATTATAATGTAGATTACTGATGTAAAGGGCAAAAAAGACTGGACCTAAAACTGATCCCTGCGGCACACCGCTTGTAACTCTTCTACCTCCTGAATATGCTCCCAATGGTCTCACATTTTGTTGTCTCTCATACAGCCAATCTGCTATCCATCTAACTATTCTTGTATCAATTCATATACCTAGTAATTTATTTATTAAATTAGAATAAGGTACCTTGTCAAAGGCCTTTTGAAAATCAAGAAAGCAGACATCGACTGGGATGTTGTGATCCAAGTTATCACTAACTTGCTCATTAAAACATAATTGGTTGGTAATGCATGCTTGATTCTGCTTAAAACCATGCTGAGTTGCATCATTGTAACCTATGATTTTAAGATTCTCCTTGATTTTGTCTTTCAACAAAGTTTCAGACACCTTTCCCAAGATTGAATTCAGGCTCACCGGTCTATAATTTGATCTTAGTGATCGACCCCCTTTTTTATATAATGGAATCACTGTAGCTAAATTCCAATCATTTGGAACAGTTCCTATTATATAGTAGAGCAAGAGATCCCAAAATACACTCCTTAGTTTCCTTTAGCAGTCTATGATGTAATTGATCAGGACACAGTGATTTATAATGTTTTAGTTTATTCATTACATCTTCAGTGTCAGTCTTATTCACTTCTAAGGAGACATTTCAATAGATCTTATTATATTCTCTATCTTTCTTATGCCGACTACTTATATTGAAAACTGAGCAAAAATAGTAATTGAATGACTCTGCTATTTCATTGGGTGATTCTAATTCAATTCCATTAATTTTTAGTGGACCTATTTGATTATCAGTTCTATTTTGGCTGTTTATATATGCATAGAAATGTTTCCCATTATCCTTCCTATGCCTTAAGTTAAATTCCAGTTTCACTCTATCCCTCCTAATAATCCTCTTTAAACTTCTCTGAATGTTTTTATATAATTCCGTATCTTCCAATAAACCAGTTGTTTTCATCTTTTTGTATGCTTCCCTCTTTTTATTAGTCATTTTTGTATTCTGCTAGTACACCGAGGTGGCCTTTTTCCCCTTTTTGCATACATTTTTTATTAGGGACATAGAGGATTGTGTATGATTGCTCATACACAACAGGTATTTTTCACTGAGAGGTTTCCATGGTAACTGGATCTGCGTTACCATGGAAACCACCGAGGGCTGACCCTTGTATAATAATGACGATCATACCTGATCTTATAGTGTATAATTAAGCTCATAACAAGACTGCCCTTACTTTCCTTCACATTCTTGTGTGGTTTTCAGTTCCTCTGGCCTGTTTCACCGCCGTGGCTGTTCTTAGTGCATTGCCGGTCTGCTGATCGCGCATGCGCACCCAGCTTCCACGCATGTGCACACACCTTCTAGGTGTTATGCTGCACTAGCTACTTAGCTAGTGCAGCACAACAGCTATGATGACGTAGCTAGTGCAGCACAACAACGCTGTTGGGAGCATGGATTTCCTTGCTCAACAGCTTTCTACCATACACTACATATATATATATATATATATATATATATATATATATATATATATATATATATATTCTCTAACTGCTTCAACTTAGCTTTTAATATTTCCATATTTTGTTCACATTTTGTTCATAAAACATTTCTCCCAGTCTCAATTTGCCAAGTCTATTTTAATTTTCTGGAAATTAGCCTTATTATAATTTTTGATCAGTTTGTCCTTTTGAAAGTATTACCATTTTCTTAATTATGGCTTCAGTGATATTGTGATCACTATTACCTAGGTGTTCTTTTACCCTTATGTTCTGAACAATATCCATCCTATTTATTATAAAAAGATCCAGAATATTCTCTCCCCTTGTAGGTTTGTTAATCATTTGATTAAGCCCATTCATCTTAAGCATTTCCACAAAATTTTTGTTGTTATATCGTTTAGAAGTTTTATTATTCCAATCTATTTTTGGATAACTAAAGTCACCAGTAATGATGACATCCCCTCAGAGGACATAATATCTATCTCTTCCTTTCTTAGGTTGTCAACAGCACTGCAAGAGTTGGGTGGTCTATAATATATACCCAAATATAATTTCTTGTTAGAGGTTGACTTGACAACTACCCATAGTGATTCTACTTTGGGTTTTTGTTGTAATTTGCTATACAGTGAACACTGAATTTCAATCCATGTATATACAACTACTCCTATCTATCTATCTATCTATCTATCTAGCTATTTAGCTACCTGTCTAGCTACAGACAATATCTATCTGTCTATCTAGCTACAGACAGTATCTGTCTATCTACAGACAGTATCTAGCTATCTATCTACAAACAGTATCTGTCTCTCTGTCTATCTATTTACAGACAATATCTATCTGTCTGTCTGTCTATCTATCTATCTATCTATCTATCTACCACAGTATCAGTTAAGGTACTATGTTAGCTGCAGTGTTACCTTATTGTGCTTAGGCTGTATGATTATGGGTATACTAACTGTTAGAAGTGTCTCTCATGCTGGTTGGGTGGTGAAAGAACCATGAAGTGAATCTCAGTGATTCTGTCTGCTCAACCAGTGCAAGAGACATTTATTAAACAGTAAGAAACAACAGTAAGTATACCCATAATCATATTACTGTATATGGTAATGGATCGCCAAAATATGATTATGGGTTTACTTGAAAGTTCTTTTTGTTTGAGATCTCTTTTTTGCCCCCCCCCCACTGTGTTGCAGTTATTTGACCAACACGAAGTCAGAAACTAGCTCATTGGATGAACAACGTGTAGATAGCTGTATGCAGCATAAGAGGTACAGCTGTTCTCCTCACTGATATGGCTGGATTAGATCCCTTGCCTTACAAAGCACAATAAGGAAACACTTCAGCTAATATGGCATTTTGAATAATACTGCAGTAGTGGGGAAGTGCTATACTGCATTACGTTAATGTGGTAAACTGTTCTGTGGTGAAGCAGAAGCATGCAATAATACCCGACAGGGTGGGCGGTATTTGGGCAATATCGGACTGCCCCGGGGTGTAGTGAGACCCAGTGCCACAGGCAGAGGGCCTTATAGCCCCTGGAAGGTCTGGTATTGCCCATACCGCCCACCCTGTCAGGTATTATTGTGCTTAGAAAATGGGCATCTGTAAAGGTTTTTTTTTTTGTAATATTTAAGAATTAAAAAAAATAGTGAAAAAAAGACTAAAAATTAACTTATAGTTGCTTGGTTAGTAAAGTAGTCCCTCAACTGGTATTCCTGACAGTACTTACCAGTAGAGGGCAGCACAACATTTCACTGTTCTGTTACTTCTCTGTATACAATACCTCCCATCCTTGGCACTTGAACCCCCCCAGCTCACTTGCATTCCATTTTTTTTTTTTTTTACTGGTGTTGATGACTTAATGGTGAAGTTACTTTGTTGTTTTCCCCTTTCTTGCTGTTGGTGATGAATGAAAACAGCGACGATAAGGGTCGAGACATTGCAGGAGATGATGGCTGGCCCCCCAAGATGGGGCTGAAAGGCCATCCGGTGGCCCATCCTAGCACCAGAAGTGAAGCTGAGGTCACTGGGTGAAATGGGGCCCAAGACTGTACTGGTTGCCCGTCCACAGGCGCACGTCCTCCAATACAGATTCAGCTCCTCGGGGAACTAGCGGATGCAGCCTCTTCACCAAACTCCCCATGTTTTTAAATAAAGAGCACAAAAGTCATTGGCCGCTATATTTCCATTAGCCCCCTGGGTCACAGCATGACAGGAATACCATGTGGGTCAGTGTCATGGGCACGAAAATGGACTGTCACAGAAACAGTAGCAGGAGCGAGCAGATGGTTTCTAGGGAACAGATGTTCGCAGTTTGTAAGGTGGTCCGAAAGTCCTCCAGTATTGCCCGTAGTTGTGTAGCTTGGAGAATGTGCGGGTGCTAAGGTTGATTTAAGGCAGGAACAGCACTATGAGGAACATCCATGTGTATGCTGTGGGAGTAGCGCTGGAATGAACCACCACATGTACTCTGGCTTGGCAGGTCTGTTTAAAAGAACAAAAAAATCTGTTTTGCTTCGCTTGTTGTTGGCACAATGGCTTTTTATGCCCTGAGGCTTACGAGTCCTGAGCCTGTGTGTGGTGAGCGAGCAGCAGCAGCGGCAGGGGTTTTATGCATAGAAGAACAAAAAAAAAAAAAACACAAAGGAAAAAGAAAAAAGAAAGGAAAGACTGCTTTATGGCAGGGAAAACAGGTACACATGTTTCTTTTGGGCAGTTACTGGGTGGTGTCTGTTCTAAGGAGTGAGAGTGTATGTGGGGGGGGCTCTCTCACTCTCTCACTAAGCGGTAAAAAAAATGGCAGCAGTTTCAAATTGCATGCCCAGTGCTTCAGCCAATGAAAAAGCAGGCTGGGAACAAGGATATTTGGCTAGGCATGAAGCAGATTTGGTCTGGGGCTTTTATTTGGTGGGCATCTATTGAAAGTTAATGTACCCTTGTGGAATGGATACCAGCCAATCAGATGCCTCCAAATAAAAAACCCATTTTCTAAGATTAGGATAGCTACCATTGTAAGTTGTATACAGTAGGCATTTTTTGTCTTCTTCATTTGTACAAAAATACTACCAATTCTTATAACAAAAAAGATCAAGGTATGCTTTGATATGGCAATGAATTACATTGTAAAATTTCTACTGAATGAACTGAAGCCCTTGATGTGATGACTGGTCATAGGCTATCACGGTCATTACTTTTCATAATGCTCATAAAAATAAATGCTGTAGCCATTTATAATTAAGCAATAAGGCATGACAAGGTGTGGTATATCATGGGATATCGTCACGCCTTGGGTGGTTGGACACGAGGCTGCAGGCCAAGTGTGTCCAACTGTCTGAGAAGTGACGATATCCCATGATATACCACACCCTGGAGTGACTTATTGCTATTATGAACTGGATCCCACATATATGTCAATAAAATATAAAAAAATGTTTTTTTAAATTGTTTTAGTATTACATTTTCTAATGTTCAAGTTTCAAGTTCAAGTTTATTGCAGGAAAACTCCATTGAGCAAGCTCATTCACAAGGAGGTCCTGTGACATAAACACTTAAAGTACAAACACAGATAGGTAATAACAGTATATACATGAAATGCACATTACATGATACAGGCTGGATATACATACAAGGGTACCACATAGGGTGACCGCAGGTGGTAAACATTGATATGAGACAGGAAGCGACTTACAGGTTGCATACTGATAAATGAAACATAATGACTGGTGTGCAAACATATACAGTATTTTGGCAGCTAGAACAAACAACAGTCTACAACTGATATGGGGGAGGAGGATTTGATAGAGTAGCAGTGGAGCGTGAGCAAAGATAAAGCCAGGAGTAGAAGGGAAGGAAAGCAGTTAATATGACAAATCAATTATACCTTACCAGTGGATAAATATGGCACATGGAAGGAAGAGACTTAATGACAGTTACAGGTGTCTTTTATTTTGGCTGAACTTAGCGATTTGTAGAAGTTTATTGAAACTGTGCTAGTTAGTTTCAGCACGTTTGTAATTGGTTCCAAATGGAGGGAAGGTCATAGTAACAGCACGCTGACCAAAGGAAGTCCATGCCCTGGTATGTCAAGCATAAAAGTCAGATTTTCTTAACGAGTATGCACTATGTGAGATACTAATAAGGGAAGAGAGATAGCTTGGCAATTTCTGGGAGCAGTTTAAGAGTCCATAGCCCAGCATGGAGCAGGCGTCTAGTAGTAAGGGATGTCCAACCAACAGCTGCATATAAGTCACAGTGGTGCAAACGGTAAGGGGAGTTGGTAATGAACCGTAATGCACGGTGATAAAGGATGTCCAGTTTACTTAGATTTGCAAGAGTGGTGGAGGAATAGATTACATCGCCATAGTCGAGTAGGGGGAGAAAAGTGGCCTGTACAAGCTTGGTTCGAGTTTCAAGAGGGAAAAGGGGCCTATTTCTGAAGAAGAACCCTAACCTTGCTTTTAACCTTCTAGAGACATCTTCGACGTGGTCACTGAAAGATAATTTGTCGATCCAGATACCTAGATATTTAAATTTGGTTACAACTTCCAGAGGCTTTATGAGCATGGTGACAATGAAGTCTTGGGCAAGGGTATTGGGGGGGCCTGAGACAGCACTGCGGGAGAATATCATCGCTTTAGTCTTCTTAGCATTGAGCAGAAGCTTTGCCTTTATTAGATTATGCTCAAGTTGTGCGAAGTCCGCTTGAAGCACTCCCTTGACTTCAGATAACGATGAGCCAGAAGTATACAACACAGTATCATCTGCAAAAAAGTGCAGATTGGACGTAGATATGTTAGCATCTAAGTCATTAATGTACAGAGAAAACAAGATAGGGCCTAAGATGGATCCTTGGGGACTCTCTTGCAACTGGCAAGGCAGCAGAAAAAGCCTCCCTTACTTTTTGAATCTTCCAGTTAGGTAGCTAGAGAACCACTGGGTGGTATGGTATGTGGCACCCAGCTTTGCAAGGCAATTGACTAATAGTTTGTGATCAACAGTATCAAAAGCTTTGCTGAGGTCCAAAAAGACTGCACCAGTTACCTTCTTAGCATCTATAGCAGAGATCCAATCATTGGTTACTTTTGCTAGTGCAATGATTGTGCTATGATTAGCCCGGAAGCCAGATTGAGCTGGGTTAATGAGAGAGAAGGTTTCCAAGTGAGATTTTAACTGAATATGGATCAGTTTTTCGAGAACTTTAGAAAGGATAGGCAATATGGAGATAGGCCTATAGTTGTTTACATCGCATGGGTCACCAGATTTAAATAGAGGGAGGATATGTGCTGATTTCCAGCAGGACGGCACAGTAGCAGATGTAATGGAAAGATTGAAGATGTGGAAAATTGGGGCAGTGAGATGGGCGTAGCCTGACCTTAGGAAAAAGGGTTCCAAGCCATTGTCCCCTGCGCTTTTTTTGGTGTCTAAGTTAAGAAGAGAATCTTCTACTTCTTTATAAGTTATCTCGCGCAGTTGGAAGGGGCTGGGTGCAGGACTAGATGTAGGGGGAGGGGTATGCTGGCTTACCGCAGCACCAGCATAAGGTGACGAGTCAAAAGCTAATCCAGCTGTGGCAAAGTGGGAGTTAAGTTCCTTCAGGATTAGGGACTTGTTTTCCACAATCTTGCCACTTGCAACTATCTTTGTTGGGACAGAGGGGGCCATGGGCCGTCCTTCTATAGCTTTGATAGTCTTCCATATTTTATGAGGGTTACCTTTAGCTTGTTCGAGAGTAGAATATAATAGTTAGCTTTAGCAGAGCAAAGTTTTTTCACACAGTTATTCCTGGCTGTTCTAAAGGTCTGCCAATCCGAAGATTCTTTGGAATGTCTAGCTTTAGCCCAGAGCTTATCTCGAGCTATAAGGGCTGCCTTGAGATCCGAGGTGAACCAGGGATTGGAATTGTTCCGTACCCTTACTTTGATGAAAGGGGCATACTTATTTATTATTGTAGTGAGTTTGTCATTAAGGATGCAAGCTGCCTTGTTGACATCTTTGGCTAGGTAAAGATCTTGCCATCTGATCATGCTCAGGTCAGATAGGAAGTTTATTGCACTGAATTTGCGAAAGGATCTTTTTGTTATAAAGATGGGTTGCGGACGGGCCTTAATTTGAGATCTTATGCAAGCAACAATTCCATGATCGCTCATGTCATTGTGAAACACTGCCAAATGAGATATTTTGTGTGGATGGGTGGTTAGTACCACATCTAGAATGGAACTGTTGGCAGCATTTAGAGTGTTGTTCCTAGTAGGTTCACTGACTAATTGCCCAAGACCTAGCTCGTCACAAAGGGATTTGAGGCCGTGTGATTTAGGTGATAGCCAGTCCATATTTAGATCTCCTAGAAATATTGTTTCAGTTTTTGCATCTACGAACATGGATTTCAAAAGATTAAAGACTTCATCACCACCAGACGGGGGTCTATAGTCACCTAGGATAGTGATACATTCCGAGGAGGGAGATGAAGGCTCATGAAACTAACTCAAATTCCTTGGCTAGAGATTTGCAACTAATATTGGTGTCCAAGTACTTAGATTTGGCATAGATAACCACACCCGCCTCTAGACTCTCTATCTGCTCTAAATAAATTGTAGCCCTGCAGTGATATTTGTTGATCAGTGTTCGTCTTTTTTAACCACGACTCAGTAATTATGATAAGGTCTGGGTTAACGTGTGCAGCCTAGGCTTGCAGCTGTACAAGTTTTTTAGGCAGGCTTAAGATGTTGACCATCATCATTTTGAGACCTGTGGCCTCAGCAAAATCGATAGGCGAGGTAAGTTGTAGGGGGGGAACCAGGGTTGAGCTCCACATTTCCTGAGCAGAGAAGAAGCAGAAGTATAACTTTCTTTAAGGAGCTGATAAGAATGGAGACTGCTTTTTTATTTCTTCGTGGCAACCCATATCGTGCTGCGCAAGAGGTGGCACCACTGTAATGACAGTTGATTGTGATCAGTGTAAGTGCTTGAATAGACATAGGTGAGGACAGTAGCAAGGGGGTGTAGGCTAACCGGGGGGAATAAGCTAAAAGGGGAGAGGAGAATGACATAGTGTCTGCACGGTAGACTGTTATAACATTAGGTATTGATGAGGAACATTGGAGAACTGAATTGCATTGAGGTACTTCGAATTGCACTGTATTGCTGAAAACTCTGCACCTTAGGAGCAATAAAAACATAATAAGGAGAGCCATGGTCCCAGATTGAGTGGTCTCGTGATTTGTATTAGTGCAATATTTTCTAGGCAAGAAATTTGCCCACCTAGGTACTCACTTAAAACCTAGATGAGAAAATACAGCAGAAAGGGGAACAAGGAGAGCAGGAGCAGCTTAGTTAGTGGCCATCCACCCTTCAGACTCAAGTCCCCTTGTAGCAGCACCGGGAAAGAAGTAGAATGATAATGCAGGCCATATTGCCCATGAATGAATACAGTGATTTATGTAGAAGACCAAGAATCCCTCTAGTGGCAGGTCTGTATAACCTGCTAATGGAAAACTAGCCACTTAAAAAAAAAAAAAAAAAAAAGGTAGTTAGACTTATCGGCACCAAGGCAGAGTGCTTGGATGGGGGGGGGGGGCACTGCAGGAAGAGCAGTCAGACAGAAGAGGTGTAAGCACTTTAAAACAGTACTAGAAATTACAATCCAGCTAATACAGTTGAAAAACTCCTAATAACACAGTTGAAATGTGCTTAGTTCTATCGAGAATCTAACAAAGTGCCAGGTGTCTATAGCAGGGGAAAACTCCTGCCAATCAGAGTGGGTTTGCTGGAAGCACCTGTGTTCCGATTGGCTGCGCTGTCCCGTACCTTCCAAGGAGCTGCAGGTGGGTGTCCTGGTCTTGGTCGGTGGCTGGCTGGGTGCCGGCCGACTGTGGGTGAGCTGGAGCAGCCCTGTTCAGGGACAAGCAGCTAGAGAGAAGAAGACAGAGCAGGTCTTAAATAGCATAGAGGTAAAGGGGTTAGATTTGAGCAGTTTAGTAAGACAAAAGGTAGTTAGACTTATCGGCACCAAGGCAGAGTGCTTGGAAGGGGGGGTGCTGCAGGAAGAGCAGTCAGACAGAAGAGGTGTAAGCACTTTAAAACAGTAGTAGAAATTACAATCCAGCTAATACAGTTGAAAAACTCCTAATAACACAGTTGAAATGTGCTTAGTTCTATCGAAAATCTAACAAAGTGCCAGGTGTCTATAGCAGGGGAAAACTCCTGCCAATCAGAGTGGGTTTGCTGGAAGCACCCGTGTTCCGATGGGCTTTGCTGTCCCGTACCTTCCAAGGAGCTGCAGGTGGGTGTCCTGGTCTTGGTCGGTGGCTGGCTGGGTGCCGGCCAACCGTGGGTGAGCTGGAGCAGCCCTGTGTGTAGGGATACATTGATAAAATATAGTTCATTTAATTTTTGCTGTGGGCAGCAGGTGTCCTCCTTGTAATGCTTTGGCAGTTGAATGAGTTTTTTCTTTCATTTGTTTTGTGTAAAGTTGTTGTTGCTTTCTTTTGAGAGTGAAAAGGTTTTGCGTCCCCGAGTAAGAAGTGGCAGCGGCAACCCAGCGCAGTCGTGCATGCTGCGAAATGACTTTTTTAATGGCTGTTATCCGAGCATAAAATCAGTTTCTAAGTTCACGTTGATGTTGAAAAACTAGTTTATTGTGTGAAACGAGGCTTATTTTAGCTGGGAACTGCTTTTGAAAACTACAGCCGTGATTGTGAGCGTACACATTAACGTCTGCCACAGATGTGGATGCTCGGAGTCGCGGCTTTAGTTTTTGAATAGCAGTTTCCAGGTTAAAAATAAGCCTTGTTTCAAGTAATAAACTAGTTTTTCAACATCAACGTGAACTTAGAAATTGATTTTATATATATTACCATATATTTGGCACTTCCTGGGTTGTTGCAATCTAGCACTTTAAAAATCCAGCCCAGGAACTCATTTCCAATGGTTTCCAATGGATCATATCCAGGTTTGTACTGGGAGTGCAAGCCGGTTAAGTGACTTGTTCAGAGTCACACAGTATGCAAGCAGAGATTGTGAGAATCAAACCCAGGTCTGTTGGATGCACCAAGCTCATTCACAGCTTGTTACTCTAACCTCTAGGCTGTACTGCTAGCCTATAATTTATTTACTCTGTCATTTAGATTTAATGAAATACTATTGGCTACAGTTTAGGATTTGTATCGTATTAACATAGTAAAGTAGTAATTTAAGATCTTCCTCGAGGATATCTCTTTCATCAGGCCACACCTATGGAACTATAGCCGCCAGGTGCTGAGACCATACAGAAACTTTTTGCAAGCAGTTCTCTAGGGGCCACCCATGATGATGTCTGATGTTGGCATCTGCTGTATATAAATGTGGCCTGCCCCTCTCCCTACTTGGTTCTTTTCCTATCATCGACCATACTGGCTGAACTGCACAGAGACACCGCTGCTACCATCGATCGCTAAATCCTCAATTTTTCTATTATTATTGTCTCACCTCAATTACTATCACTTTATTTTAAAGTAATTGCTGTTGTCATGTAGCTTGACGATGACCATGATGTCTGCATGTGTTGTCTCAGAGAGGCCTACGATGATAAGGCCTGTGAGATTTGCCTGAAGTTTGATCAAGCTACCCAAAGACACCGTCAAAAAGTCCTGCACACTTTTCTCCTCGAGCAGCAGGTAGCCAGAATGGAGAGAGAGAGAGAGAGAGAGAACTCCAGGGAATGAGCTCTGTCACATTGCTGGCATGTTCCTTGGGCTCCCAGTCCTCTAGGGCTCAGGAGTAGTCCTCAGGAAAACACAAGCACCAGGACAGGAAGAGGAGCAAGGCAAAATTCCACCCCCGGTATGCTCCTAGTCACCACAACCCATGGCGATGACCACTCCATCATTGTTGATTGCTTTAGTGGTGATGCCTCCTGCAACTCAGGCCTCAGCACCCCCAAGGCTGGCTCTGGCAGTGAGTTTCGCTGAACCTCCCAAGGCAAGTGAAAGCCCATTGATGTCAAGGCTGCCACCACCATTGACATTGCAAGCCCTGCTGTTCAAACCTCAGAACCATCAGAATCGGCTGTCAGTGAGTCCCGCCGGACCTGTTTTGGCTGCTGATGGCCCATTGATGTCAGGCCTCCAGTCTCCCCATCGATGTTGCAAGGTGCCACTGCACTGTAGACCACCATCGACATTCAGATGGTGCTATCCTCCTTTGTAGAGATAATACAGTGCCTTCTACTTCCTCAGCCTATGCAAGACACAATGATGATGAGGCCTCTCAGACCAGCACCTACATTGATGCCTGCTCCGTCAACATCTCCTACACACTCTAGGATGTCAACATCCTCGCTTCCTTCCCTGCTGCCTTCAGGGCCCATGGACAAGGATCAGGAATATAACCCTGATCTCCATCCATAAGAGGAAGAAAAGGAGGAGGAGGAAGATATGGATGGGAGCCCATCTGACAGGTCTGGTTCCACCATTTCCACCAGGAGAGAGGTCTTCACATTGTATACCCTGAGATCTCCTCCTGAAGACCCCTTCTTCATCTGTATGATGAAGTAACTCTAAATAGGAATTGTGGTTTAATGCTAAGGAGCAGGACATCACTAGGATAAGCTTGGTAGCATTCCTGGAGCTACCAGATTCTCTACCTCTGGTTATTTCTCCTCTAATGGCTACATTAGAGGATGCCACCCTGGCCACCTGGCACAGACCAAGCTTGATCCTTGCCATGCCCAGAAAGGCAGACAAGCTACTGTACATCTGGCCCCCTCAAGAAAGTCCTTTTTCGCAGGTCACCCTGAGGAGGATTTGATGGTACTAAAGGCAGTCCATGATAGACCTAAGGTGCCTAAACATCTCAGTTCTCTCTCTCCACATAAAGTGTCAAGGAAACTGGACCTAATGGGAAAGAGAACCTTTGCTTCTGCCATACCAAGTCTTAGAATAGCAAACTACCCAGCCCATATGGTCAAATACAAGAATACCCTCTGGAAGAAGGCTAAAGCAGCAGCCCAGTCCCTCCCAGAGAGTCCTCAGAGGCAGGAGATGCTCAAGGTCCTCCAGACTGGGGCTGGTGTGGGTAAACACCTCTTAAGGTCTACCTATGACATTTTGACTACTTCAGCCAGAGCAGCTGTGGCTAGCATCTGCATAAGATGGCATTCTTGGTTGAGGGTCTCAGGATTTGCTAGTGATGTCCAGCAATCCATTCTGAATGCTCCCTTCAGAGGCTACAAGCTCTTTGGGGCAGATGTGCAGGATATCCTCTCTGACCTGCAAGCCTCAGGTAGAACTCTGAGGTTAGTCCATTCCCTCTACTACACTCAACTGAGAAGTTGGCTGAGGGTGCTTTTTCACAGAGCAACCAATAGAACTAAGTCAGGGGCCAGGCAACAGAACAAAAGCAGAGCAATCTTGTTGGCCCCAACCTCCTCCACAGGTGCCCACTCCAAAGCCTCTAGAGGAGGTGTGGCTGCAGCCACCGGATCTGCCTGAGCATGTCTCTTTATTAGTACTTTGGTCAATTAAATGAAATATGAATTCAAGAAAACCGGATGTCCTGATGCCTCTTTTTAGAGATTATGTTAGACCACATTTGGAATATGCTGCACAAGTATGGTGTCCCTACAAAAAAATCTGATAGCAAAATACTGTTTTTTATGATGACCGTGTTTTTGCCACCTCCACGGACCTGGCAGGGGCTACGACTCCCCCTCTGAGGGCTACGTCCTCCAGCCCATCAGGGCCATCATGGGTCCTGCGAGGTCCTGGTATTTTCCCTCTGGTTTTCTCCCACATCTGTGCTCACGCAATGGGCACAGCAGCTGTCTCCACCTCTGCGAAGGCAGCCAAGCACCCTGGACGTGGGCCGAATCCCTCTTGTGCTGATGCACGCAGCACAAACCTCCCTCCTGAAGAAGGAGAGCAGTCCTCTGTATGCTCAATCCTTACCTCCCCTGGCTGACCCCTGAGTGACCCGAGTCTGTACCTGAACCTAGGTTGCTGGCGTGGCTCGAGGTGTGGCATCCAGCGCCTCAACCCTCGGCACCACCGAGTGGGCTGATTAGCTAAATACTTGAAAGTGTTCAAAGGAAATTTATCAAAAATATTTCTGAACTCAAACACAAAACATATCCTGAAAGAGTAAATACATTAAAGTTAATGGCCCTGGAAACAAGGAGAATTCAAGCTGACCTGTTTCTGATGTATGATGTTATTAGTGACCCCTATATTTTGTGCGAGTTGGGATTACATATTTAAGGATAAGCGATATAACATGAGAGGACATTCTTTACAAGTTGCAGATGGAAATTTGAATACCATCCCAAGAAAACACTTTTTCACTTCAAGAGTCATAGGCCCATGGAACAGATTGCCTCTGGATATTATAATTAACAAAACTAAGGATGAATTTAAGAAAAGACTGGACAGATATATTCTTGCTGGTAGAGACCTTGGGTATTATTCTTATTATAATGGGAGTGTTCATGGGCATTATTGCCCCCTCGCTCCAAAAAGATCTTTGTTTGAACCTTAGTATGTATCCCCACCCTCCAATACAAAATCTGGAGGTGGTTTCAGGAGGTTGTCTCTCCCTTCACCTGGAACAGTGGAGAGAGGTAACAATGAATGCTTGGGTTCTGCAGCTAATAGAACAAGGCCGGCACACTCTAGAATTTCTACAGTTGTCTCCAGACCTTCCGCCAGTTCCCTCAATTTATCTTCCAGACCACATACCTGTGCTACTAGAGGAAGTATGTACACTGTTGCACAAGAGAGTGATAGAACCAGTTCCCTGGGCACAAAGGAACAGGGGGTTCTATTCTCATTTCTTTCTAGTCCCCAAATCCACAGGTGACTTACGGCTCATTCTGGATCTGAGAAACCTGAACTTCTGTACTCAGTACAAGAAGTTCAGGATGGTCACTCTGCAAGGCCTGCTGCCCATCCTGCAAAAAGGGGACTGGATATGCTCCCTGGACATGTGTGATGCTTACCTGCATATCAAGGCTTGCTCAGCACACAGGAAGTACCTCAGGTTCCTGTTTTAGGGGGAACACTACCAGTTCAGGGTATTGCCCTATGGCTTGTCATCTGCACCACAGGTATTTACCAAATGCTTGGTAGTTGTGGCAGCAGCTCTCAGGAGAAAGGGACTGTATATCTTCCCCTATCTAGATGGCTGGTTGCTCAAAGCTCAGTATCAGTAGCAACTGACTCTCATGCTAGCGTGCACCAGACAGCTGTTCAATGCCCTAGGGGTCACGGCCAATCTGCCTAAGTCAGTCTTGACCCCTTATCAGTGTCTGCGGTACATAGGGGCAATACTGGACACTGCTCAGGGCTTAGCCTTTCCACCTGAGGACAAGACGGAGCACCTCATGGCACAGGCCCAGTGGCTTTATGATAAGCAGGTATGTCACAGACAGGACATTCCTGAGACTGTTGGGTCTGATGGCAGCACCCATTGTCGTGGTACCCCTGGCCAGGCTGCACATGCGAATCCCTCAGTGGACATTAAGAGTCCAGTGGGACCAGCTCACTGATGATCTAGAACAGCAGGTTCTAGCATCTTCTCCTGTCTGAAAGGTGCACCAGTGGTGGATGGAACCCAGCAATTTGCTGAAAGGGGTTCTGTTCCTCATTCCTTCCCCTCAGCAGATTCTCACCACAGATGCCTCGAGGCTGGCTGGGGCCCATCTGGCACCTCACTAGACACATGGAAGATGTACTAGAGTGGATACTTCCCTCCACATAAATGTCCTAGAGATGAGGTCCTTTCTGAATGCTCTGCGAGCCTTCCAGAACCAACTGTCCCCGGGACATTTGCTTGTGCAGATGGTCATCATCAGTGTGGTACACTACATAAACAAGCATGGGGGAACTCATTCTTATCCCATGTGCAGGGAAGTAATGAGGGTTTGATACTGGGCTCTAGAACACCATCTAGAGCTGTTGGCTGTCATGTTCAGGTGCCCAAAACGTCCCGGTAGACAAGCTAAGCAGGTCGCAGTCCAGAATGCACACATGGGAGCTGCTGACCTCGGTGGCCAAAGACCTGAACGACAGGTTGGGTCATCCAGAGTTGGACCTTTCTACATCCCCACTCAGCACACAAAACTGCTGCTTTTCTACTCATTCATTCCTGTGCCTGGAGTTTTCTGATGAGACACGTTGCCCCTGTCTTGGAAAGGGAGGTTCCTTTATGCCTCCCCCCTTTCCTCTGATTCATAAGGTGCTAATTAAACTACAACTAGAGGGAGCTACTCTAATTCTTGTGGCTCCCTTCCAGCCTCATCAGATCTGGTTCCCCTTACTGCAAAAGATGGCAGGGGAACCCCCAGTACCCCTGTCTCTGTGTAAGGGCTTGCTATCACAGGAACAGGGAACCCTGGTCCATCCAGACCTCAAGTCACTCCATCTCCATGCCTGGTTCTTAAAGACATAGCCATTGTGAGGTTTTAATTGTCTCCTAAGGTTGCAAAAGTCCTGGTGGCTGCCAGGAAGCCCTCCTTCAGGGCCATCTACTACATGAAGTGGAAGCAGTTTGCTTTGTGGGTTGCTTCTTGCCACTTAGATCCCTTCACTTGTTCAGTGAACCAGGTTCTAGAGTACTTATTGTCCTTGTCAGATGCAGGACTGCAATACTCTTCTATCAAGGTGTACTTGACAGCTATCTCAGCCTTCCATGTGACTATTGGTGGCCGTACAGTGGCTCAGTTGGAAGTAGCCCATATGTTCTTGAGAGGCATTCTACACTTGAAGCCTCCCATCTACAATCCAGTCCCAGCTTGGGATCTGAACTTTGTGTTAGTAAAGCTTACTTTGTCTCCTTTTTAAAAAAAAATTTCCATACATACTTTACGTGTCCTTTGGTGCTGGCAGGCGGTGTGCGTGGGTCCACCCTTTCTAGCATCGCACCTGTGCTGACCCCCAGCCTCCGCTGGGTATCAGTCTACAGTGCAATGCTGAGTCCCCCAACCCCTGAGAAAGGAGAGTTGTCAGCGGATGCTCAATCCTTCCTCCTCCCGGCTGATCCCCGAGCGACCCGAGTCCATTACCAGACCCTGGTCACTGGCATAGCATGAGGTAAGCCGCCCAGCGCCTCAGCCCTCTGTGCCACCGGGCCAGCAATTTTGCCTCCTTTTCAGCAAGTCACAAGTTGTGAGCTATGCTTTCTCTCTTGGAAAGTGTTATTTTTAGTTGCTGTTACTTCTGCTCGAAGGATTTCTGAACTTCAGGCTCTTATGTGCGAGCCTTCTTATTTGATTTTCCATCAAGAAGCAGTGTTTTTGTGGATCAGTCCTAAGTTTCTTCCTAAGGTAGTGTCAGACTTTATTTTGAATCAAACTTTCTACCTACCAGTTTATTTTCCTGAGAATGCCAATCCAGGGGAAGCATCGCTCCATGCCTTAGATGTACACAGAATACTCGGATATTATGTTTATCATATGAAGGACTGCAGGGAGTCCTTGTAGCTTTTTGTTTCCTTCGCCCCTGGGAAAGAGGGTGTACTGGTTTTAAACAGTGCCTGTCCAGATGGTTGGCCAACTGTATTACTTTTTGTTATAGGAAGTAAGGTAAGGAACTTCCTGGGGACATTCATGGCCATTCAGTCAGAGGTATGGCCATATCAGTTGTCTGTTTCAAGAATGTTTCAGCTGTAGAGATTTGTGCTGCTGCAACTTGGAGTAGTATCCACACTTTCATTAAACACTACAGTCTGGGCATTGCCTCTAGAAGAAGGGTAGGTTTTGGGCTGGTTATGCTTCAAGGCTTCCTTTCTTAGGCCTGTGGCCTCCAGCTACCCAGACTGTCTCTCTGTCCGAACTGCTTGAGATTCATTCCATAGGTGTGGCTGATTAAAGAGATAGCCTCAAAGAAGAGAGTACAGTTATGTAAAAACTTATCATAGCAGTAGATCTTTGAGAGAATCTCTTTCATCAGACCATGCTGTCCCACCCTCCATCCCCCTTCGACTCAGAGCTCCTTCGCTCCTGTCTCTCTTTCCAGGATGGTCTACCTGCTGTTCCAACCTCACCTGGTAGCTGGAACCTTCCGCTTTCTCTTTGGTTCCCTAGAGGGAGGCCTTTCAGTATGGGCTCTGGCAAGGCACTGAGGAGGGAGAGGGGCCACCAATGTTTATATACAGTAGACGTCAACGTCCGATGTCAAGTGGGCAGTCCCTAGTGGACTGATTGCAAAAAGTTTCTGTGTGGTTCCATAGTTCCATAGGTGTGGTCTGATGAAAGAGATTCTCGCAAAGATCTGCTGTTATGGTAAGTTCTTACATAACTGGACTGTCACAAGGGACTCGAGGTCCAACATGCCCCTTCATAAGCAGGAGCCAACCAATGTGCTGTGGAATCATATAGTAATTTATAGGGATTAGTTTTCTTATATTTGTAAGGGATTTAGCTATAGAGTAGGTATATACAGTGCACCACCTGTTCATGTCATCTTCCTTTCGTGCACATCCATCTCTTCAGCTAATTAACTGCTTAAAGTAGAACTGCACCGAACCTGAAAGTCAGTTTTCCAGTTCTGTTGTTGAACCATCTATAGTGCCCTATTAATAACTTCAGCAAGTGCTTCTGATTTATACTCCGGTCTTAAGTACCATTTTAGAACTCTGATGTAATTGATGTCCCTCTCAACCACCGTGTTCAAAGGTATAACATGAATGCATTGTACCAACAATGGAGTAGATGAGCAAGGACATACTGTAAACTACGTCATATAGTTTGAAAACGGTATTTTCTACTTGCGTGTTAATCAGAACCACCCACCAATATAACTAAAAAGCCTGTGCCAGTGGAACAGTAGCAGAACTGGAACCAGTATTTAAACACCTGCTTCTGTAAGAGAAATGGCTTACAGGTTCAGCTCAGTTTTCTTTTAAGTACCATCTAACTGCACTTGCCATTTGTAAATGTTCTGACTAATTTTCACTGTTTGGTTTATCACTACCTATTGCAGTTGTGTTATAGTGTATGGGAGAGGGTTATTACAGTCGGAATTCGATGTAAAGCCATGCTTGTTGTACCGTTGTTGTGATGTCATACAGCTGTTGTACCATTGTTAGTATGTCATAGCAACGGTACAAGTTAGAATACTGTTGTGTGCCACCTTCCCGTGAACTAACGCTGCTTGCTTGTTTCTTTTTCACTAACCTTCAAACAAATTTGACGGTTGGCCATGTCAAAAAAATCAAGAAAAAAAAAAAAAAGTGTTAGTGATGGCAGCCACTGTCTACTCAAAATGCCTAGCGCAAGACCAACAGTCAGTCGTAGCTGATCAACAAAACAGGTGGACAGGGGTCACGTAATGCAGCTGAGCTGAAAGGAGCTTGGCTGTCGAGCTCTGCCTCTTTTCTTCACAATCTGCTGTAATTCTCCTTGCTCCGGTCACTTCACTGAACTAATGTTGTATTATCCTCCTCCCCCAGAAGTTAGGAAGTCAGATTTGGACATCTCTACGGTTTCCAGCCTGCCTAAGGAATCTAAAACCGAAGATTGTTCTGATGGCACTGCAGCACCCAAGGCCAAGATGGCAACTGCTACAGGAGATGTAGGCCCTCAATCTCTGATACAGGACTTGGCTGAAATCAAAGCTTTTATGGGCAACATCACCACACAGCTCTCTCGTTTGACTTTTGCAATAGATGCTGTTAAATCTGCTGCGGACATGACGGCGGCATGTTTAATGGAGGTGGTAGACCACGTTAGTAGTTTGGAGGACTGGGCCCGACCTACTGATTGCCGGCTGGCTGCTGCTGAATGAGATATTCAACTGCTTTAGGATAAGTTGGATGACCAGGAAACTAGGAGTCGGAGAAATAACTTAAGACTCCTAGGGGTACCAGAGGTGTCAGAAGGGTCCAGTATCATTGATTTTTTACAGAGGCTGATTCCTAAAGTGCAAGACTACTACTGGGACAGTCTGATCGAGATTGAGTGAGCTCATAGAGTCTGATCTGGTCCGCTTCCTTCACCAGTGTTGTCTCGGCCCCCGCTGATCATTTTCTGACTGCTCAGGTACCAGGATAGAGAACTCAAAATGATGAAAGCCCAACAAAAAAGGATATTCC
Organism: Neoceratodus forsteri; assembly: GCA_016271365.2. NCBI lineage: Eukaryota > Metazoa > Chordata > Ceratodontiformes > Ceratodontidae > Neoceratodus > Neoceratodus forsteri. Next base: position 43,550,912 of record JADMNL010000027.1, read on the forward strand.
CTGGCAGGACACTTGACTTTCTATTCAGCCGGACTTTCCCAAGCGTGTGGTGGATCGGTGCAAGTCCTTCGACCCTATTCGAGATCTGGTGAGGCAGCAGGGTTTTAAGTGTTTTCTAAGTCCCCCTGTAATGTTAAAAATTAATACTGGCACAGCTACAATTGTGTTTACCTCGCTGGATGAAGCTCAGAGATTCCTGGGTCAACAGAGAACAGCGCTCACCCTGCGTTAGCTCAACATTCTGCCTTGCACAAAGACTTGGCGGCGCTTCCCCATCCTGCATCGAACTACCATTCTGCACTGCACTACAGTTCTAAGGCATATTTCTGTTCTGACTTGGCTCACCACCTTATGCTGAATACCGATCCTGCTGCGACTACCCCCCCCCCGCCTTGGTCTAGCAATCTGCATCGAACAGTGTCCCTGCAGCACACATTTCTTCTGCTTCAGTCCTGCAGCCTGCTTCACATCATAACCCTGATGTGATCCATCATCCTGCATCTGAGAATCTAGAGGGTGCGACAGAATTGTACTCTGCAGTTAGTGCCAAGACAGCAGAGAGCTCCTCACTCCCCGCAGTCTCCCTCTCGCACCTCCTCTCCAGCAAGACAGGCATCCTTCCCTCAGGATATTGCTCAGCAGCATCTTGTGAGCTCACAAGCACCGAAGGAATTTTTCAATAGCCATGGAAATGGACACTACACCAGCCCTGGTGTGAGGACTAAAACACTGACTTTTGGTCATGTCTCTCGGGTGCACGACGCTCAGTTTAGACCCTCCCGGTCAGAATAAGGAAGGGTTTAAAAATCTTCTCAGGGCTAAATGGGCAATTGTTTCGGGTTGGGGGTGTTTTGCAAGTTTGCTGTTTTTGAGGCTATAATGGCTGATTATCTCTTTGGGGTTTGCAGGATATACTGTTTGATTTCTTAAAGGCTCATACTCTCTGTAATCTGTGCTGGTCCAATTAGGGGGCATTTCCAGAGCGGGGGGGAGGTTATTTTTGTTATTCTTATTCTTGTTGTAGTGATAGTCTGTCTGCTTCCCTCCTAAGAAATACATAGCTCTAGCTCGTCTTGAAGGGGTGCTTTTGGGGTTGGGAGGAGATTTGCAGGCTTTGCATGGGTTGTAGGCTGCGGCTCTTTGTTTGTTGTATCTTAGCCTCAGCCCTTTTTACGTCCCTTGCTGGAACAACACAGACATTTTATAACAATAGGAATATGTTTTCCCATAAGGGAGCAGATTGGTCCTTGGGCATACCATTGGGGGGAGTGGGGCTAAGGGGGTTTAGCCCTCTTCCTGGGCTCCGTTGTGGGTGATTGCCCAGTGTAAGGTCTACGAGGAAGAGATGGCTTGGGATAATAGATGACTTTCTAGCTGGGCCAGTGTATTAAGCCTAGTAACCCAGCCATTTATCTTTATCATTTTCTTGTTACCTTAACCTCTTTGGGGTATCCCCTTAAGTAGTAGGAGGCAATATAGCTCTTTGGGGATGGGGAAGGGGGTATTAGTATTAAGGCTACCTTATGGGGCAGAGGCTCAGTGGCCACCTCACTTGCTTCTTTTAATTCTGGGAAGTCACTTTCATAACACCTTTGTACATAGTTTGTTTTATGCATGTTAGTGGTTAGGATGCCTGTTTGTGTCCTTTTGGTTTTCTTTCTGTTTGTGGTTAGTGTGGCAAGGCTGTCGCTGATGGTTTAGGGTGAGGAGTTTGGGGAATGAGAGATGGGTGCTGGGGGTGGTCTACCTCGTAATCAATCATGGTGTATAAGGTGGTTACATGAATTGTCAGGGGGTTGAACAGCCCTGTAAATAGACGGAGGGTATTAACTCATATCAAGCATCTGGGAGGACAAACAGTGTTTTTGCAAGAAACTCATTTAATGAAGAAGGAGGTTGACAAGTTAAAGAAACTCTGGGGTGGGCCAGTTTACGGGTCATCTTTCTCTTCAAAGAAGCAGGGGGTAATTATTTTATGCCCCAAGGCAGTTAATCGGGTGGAAGATCAGATCAAATGTGATAAGGAGGGGCGATGGGTGTTGGTACAGGGCCGTTTAGATGGCTGACCAGTAATTTTGGGCTTACCTATGGTCCTAACGTGGAGGATCTACATTTTTTTCACACGGTTTTGCAGATTTTGTTAGATCTTGGCCCTGTATCTATCCTGCCTGGAGGGGATATGAATCAGGTTATAGACCCTGCCTGTGATAAGAGTGGTTCCCCAGGCTTGTTTTCATCATTGGACAGCATGGCCCTGATGTGTTTTGATACAGGACCATGGTTTGTCTGATCTGGAGGCTGGAGTATCCTACTGGATGGAATTTTACCTTTTATTCAGCCCTGCATGGAACTTATAGCAGGATAGATTTGGTCTAGGCTTCTGGTTTTCCTATGTATGGGGAGCTGAAGTCCACGATCAAACCAAATTTGATCTCGGATCATTCCCCAGTTACTTATACTTTCGATCTTGGGATTGCTGAACAGTCTGCCAAACGATGGAGGTTCAATGTTAGTTTATGTAATGACTTGTCCTTTGTTGGGTGGTTGATGGAGGAGATTTGTACTTTCTTGCAAACTAACTCCCCTGGGGACACTACAGTGACGTGGCCTTGTGAAGTCCTTAAGACTTTTGCTAGGGGAAGGACCATTGCTTATGCCTCGGCCAAAAATAAAAAGAAACATCAGGGTCTTCAAACATTGGAAAAACAATTGGCTACGTTATAAAAGTGCCACAAAGAGGGGGATAGATCTACAGACCTATTATGTTCCATGAGAGATGTCCAGTATAGGTTAAACATTTTTAATTCACAAAAGGCTGAGTTTGCTCTTGCTAGGACTTGGCATTCCTACTGGGATGGTGGCGAGAAGGCTGGCCGCCTCCTGGTTTATAGGTTAAAGAAGCTCTCGGAGGAGTCCAAAATCCCAGGAATCCAGGAGGCAACACTTTCTCCATCTCTCCAGAAGCAATCAACAAGGCTTTTTGTGAATATTATCAGGGGCTATATTCCTCCAAGTTGGACCCACTGGGCTGTCCAGAGGAAGCTATTGACACCTTCCTTACTTCTGTCACCCTACCACAGCATTCTGATGCACAAAGGAGTGTGCTGGAGTCTCCTCTGACAGTGCATAAAGTGTCTATTGTGATTCAAATGATCCCTAGTGATAAGTCGCCAGGCCCCGAAGACCTCCCTATAGAATTTTACAAGCTTGCTCAGGATTTAATTTCCCCCCATTGGGTTCTTCTTATCAAGTGGCCTGGGAGTCATGGTCTTTGCCAGAAACTATGATTGAGGCCATGATAACAGTGCTCCCCAGGAAGGGAAACGATCCCTATTCATGTGCTAGTTATCGCCCCATCTCTCTCCTGAATGTTGATTATAAGATATTAGCCAAAGTTTTGGCACTGCATCTACAATCCTTATTACCCTGGTTGGTACATGCAGACCAAGTTGGTTTTGTTTTAGGGGAGATGGAGCAGACCATATTAGACGCCTGATTAATTTGCTATGGGTGGCTAAGTCTTCTCCGCAGCCAGTGGCGGCAATAGCACTGGATACGGAGAAGGCATCTGATTCCCTTGAAAGGCCCCATTTGTTTGCTGCTCTTCAAACCATTGGAACAGGGGAGGGTTTCATTATCTGGGTGCGGGCACTATATGCTGCCCTGAAAGCTTCAGTGTTGACTTATGGCGGGGCTTCTGACATGTTTCCCTTAGGGAAAGTCATGAGACAGGGGTGCCCCCTTTCATCATCCCTCTTTGTTTTGGCTCTTGAGCCCTTGGTGCAGAAGCTATGGGAAAGCCAGGATATTGATGATATCGAGGTGGGTGTGTAAAATAGACCCAATTATACAGGTTCCCGGTTGGTAATTCTCAGTAATTCAATAAAGCCAACACACTATTTATTTGCCAGATTAGTTGTACTTTATTATGATAGTATTAATAAAATTAGCCAGCAAAATCCTACAGTAACAATAAAAACAGCCCCTGACAGGATGAATGGTTGTAATACACAAAAAGAGTGCATGCACTCTAGCATAATTTGTAGACCTAAGGTTCAAGTAACTGTTATTTACCCAATACACAAAAAGAAACCAGAACAATCCTATCTTAAGAATAAGAATGCATCCTGTCATGATTAATAATTCTAGTTTACAAAAGGGAATACATACTAACATTATTTTTAAACATCAGGTAGCCCACTACTACCTGGGTGTTCCTGTTACAATTTAGTTATAAAACAGCCAATGGGGCAATCCCATTGGGGTGTTTCTAACATGCAATCTAGACAGCTAGTAAAATTTGCATTGCAGAGCTACAGATTTTTCAGAGAAAATGGAATAATACTCAAGTTCCTCTGTGTCTCCAAGCGCTATGGCCAGTCAGATATCATCAACTTATTTCCTCTCAAAAAAATATTAGACCTGACAATTTGGTCTCATTTATACCCAACCTGTTTTCATTAAAAAGGCATAACTGGAATTTCCCAAAAACTACCTCAGCAGATTTAAACACAGACAATATGTCATTCAACAAGTCATAAGACTTGGGTCCAAAAATACATTGGCCATAAGATACCTTGGTCATAAGATACTTTTGACACTTTGCCGAGACATACGGTCATTCTTAAATGGAAAAACAAGTGATCAGGGAATTTTTATTTATCAAAAATACTTACTTTAGGATACAGAAAACATGCAAGGGATGTGGCTGTTTTAAAAATAATTGGCCTACAGATAAAAACCAGACAGTGGCCAAATTGCATAGGTCATTATTTTTTATATCAATTCCTTGTAACATACATTTTTAAACACTAGTAATCACAAGATGGGGAACTTCATCGTCAAGGCCAGCTGTGGTTACCAGCAGCTGCGTTCTTATCTCAGCCGTAACCTTTAAAAAGACACGTTTTGGTACACAGTGTTTTTCTGCTAAATAGGGCAATTCCAAGTTAGACCTTGGCTTTTGTGCTTAGAATTATTTTATTTTCTTTATTTCAACCATTAACCTTTTAAAGTCTTACACATACATGCATATTAACTGACATGGTGGTACCATTCATTTACTTAGCCACTTGTAGCCTTTGACTCAAATTAAGCACTCTAATCGGTATAAATGCTTTCAAGATGCTTTATTTCCGTACAATCAGAGAAGTATGTAACTGCTTCACCCACTCAGACCCAGTACCGGTGTCTGCACTGGTATATAGCCACGCCTAGACCCAATTTTAAGTACTGACCCCCCCAGCTTGCTCCTCACCAGCCTAATTGTTCTCTCTCTTATCCCCTGTCTTATCAACACTAGGCCCATCCATCCCTTATTCTTCCTTTCCCTACCTCAGATAGGAGCTCACTACCCTGGGTTGTGACATCCTACCATGCCCCGTACTTTATAGCATTCAATCCCGGGGCTCACACATACTCCTTTTCTCCATCCACCTTCTCTACATCCAGCTTTACCAACTCCTTTCTGTGCACCGTGCCCTCCTAGCCTTTCTCCCACTACTTTCCTCCCTCTCTTCCCCTCTACCTGGTGTATATTTTAATTTTTATTTTTTTCTTCCGTTACTTCTGCCTACAACCTTAGATAACCTGCTTTATCTTCCTATAGACACTTCTATGTATGTAAATACCATGTAATCTGTACAATATCTGTATAATTCTATGTATATATGAACTTCTTTTTCTTCCTCTCTGTAAAGAGTATTATCTGTATTGCCTTGTAAATACCTGTGTTGACCTGTATATACAATTGTTCATGCTCCACCCAGGTCCATCTTGCAAATGAGCTTCTGCTCAATGATGAACACCTGGTTAAATAAAGACTTGATTGATTGATTGATTGACTAGCTAGCCATATTAACTTGTATGTTGACCTCATTCAGTCACCATTGGCCATTTGTATTTACTGCAAGCCTTTTACACCTTGCCATGGTCAACTGTATATATACCAGTGGTTATCAGCAATTTTATATAACTAAACTTGTATAGACCTGGGCCCTGGGGGCCCCTGGACAAATTCAACAGGTGGAGAAGTTTTTAAACTGATGTTATTCGCGGACAGTATTCTCCTCATGCTGTGAAACTCGACTTGCTCTGTCCTGAAATTAATGGAACTTTCAGATCATTTTGCTGCTCTTTCTGGTCTTCAAAATAATTGGGGAAAAACTGAACTGCTACCTCTAAATGCAGATTGTCTCTTTATCTCGGTTGAGGGTATGGGCCTAGCGTGGGCTAAATGCCCGATTAAATACTTCAGTATCCTCATCACCCCTGATTGGTCGGAGTGGGTAACTTTAAATTTTACTCCATTATTGAAGTCCCTGCAGGAGGATGTTGCCCAGTGGCAACACTTCTGTCTGTCCCTCTGGGGTAAGGTGAATATGATTCAAATGATGGTCTCACCTAAGGTATTTTATCTTCTCCAGTATCTTGCTCTTTCTGTGCCCGACTCAGTGTGGAAATCTTTAGACAACCATCTTAAATACTTTTTATGGGATGGTGGCAAACCTAGGATTGCCTTGGCTCAGTTGGCAGCCTCGGTGGGTATAGGTGGTCTCTGGATACCCTGGTTCAGTGGGTACTACCTTGCTACAGGTTTATGTCAAATTTGGATGTGACTTTATGCTGAACAGTGGAGGGATATAGCTAGATGGTTGGCCCTAGAGGAGCAGTTGTTTCTGGGAATGTCCCCTGAGGTAATTTTGTGGCACCCTTCTGCAGCTAGCCCAGCCTACCCTATTCACAATTACACCCATGCCATCTGGAAAGGACTGTCCAAAGTGTCGGTTCTGCAGTGACAACCTTCTATAGACCATTGCCCTCTGTGGAACAACCCTAAACTTTTGATTGGTGGGAAACCTTTTTACTGACCCCTGTGGGCTCCAGGGGGCATTTTAAGGGTAGTGGATCTCTTCCACTCCCAGAAGGATCATTGTAAATATTTTGTCACTATTAAGACTCAGGCATCAGTGCCTCATTCACATTTATGGAAATATTTCCAGATACGCCACTTGATGTCCTCATATGTTGTCCCCCAGCTTCACCTCCCCCTGAAAAGAGTGTGGAATGATGTTTTGGGTTTGGCAGGAGGACGAACGTTTAAATCTTGCCCTCCAAAAAAAGGTCAGATATATAAAGGGCTTTTGTGATTCTATTCTTCTTCAACCCTTAATTTAAAGGTCAGGTGGGAAAAACAGCTGGGCATCCCTTTTTCAGAGTTTGCTTGGGAGCACTGCTGGACTAATTTATCGGATGCTTGCTGGGATGGGAAAGGGAGATTAATGCAGTGGAAAATCCTGCATCTCTGGTACAGAACCCCAGCATTACTAAATAAGCTGAATGCTGCTGTCTCTGCTGAATGTTGGAGGTGTCACCAACATGTGGGAACTCTTTTGCACATTTTATGGTTATGTCCAAAGTTGACTAATTGGTGGAGTTCACTACGGTTGAAGATTTCCAAAGTGATTGGTTGCCCTATCCCCACAGATCCCTCCCTTTTCATACCCGGTCATGTAAATCATCTCCCTCTACATAATAAGCCTGACTCCCTGTGGCTCATAGCTGCCATCACTGAAGCGAAATGTCTTATTCTTCAGAGATGGCATTCTGAGTTGGTTCCTTCTATGAATGATTGGGAAGCAAATCTCTACAAGCTAGCTAGTTAAGAAAATTTATCATACAAGGCTGTGAGGAAGGCTTTTTGTTTAATAAGGTGTGGGATCTCTATCTCCAGGAGGGGCATATCTAGGGGGTCTAGATAGGGGGATATGGGATGGGTTTGAGTCCATTACCCCCCTGATGTGTTCCTATTGTTTCTATGGTTGTTGAGGTACCCTGCACTGGTTAGCACCTTGTCCCCCTCTGTCATCCATATGTAACCCCCTACATATTTGGGTTTACTATAATGTCTTCCTGGGCTCCCTAATGCCTACTATCAGGCTGGTGTCCTGTCTTTAGTAGTTCTGTTTGTCTGCGTGAGAGTGCCTTAACGAGCCTCTGCACCTGTCTCTTTAAGAAAATTGCTAAGCTGTGTTTAGAAATTAGTCTGGGCTCTGTCTGAGTAATTAAGGCTTGCAACTGGCCAGACAGTCTGTTATTTTGCTCCATTCTGCAGTCTCTATTTGTGCAGAGGGAGCTTGTTTTGGAACCGTGATTGTTTACTGTTTAATTCCTGGTATAGTAAAGACAGAGAAGTTTGTCTAATCTGCTTTTATTGCAGCTCGAACATTTGGATGGGAGCCGCCATGTTAGGTTCTGGACTTCCAGTATTTGGACCAATCGAACCACTGGGGACCTAAAATGGAGAATGTCCCCAAGGGTCTTGTGGGAAGGAATTCTGTAATTTTTGCAGTTTTAACTATTGGCACCTAAACTGGCCTGGTGGGGGAGCCCATACTGTGAGTGACAGTTCCCTCAGCTAACCGAACCTTAAGGAGGGAGTCAGTGCATTGGGGTAGAAGTTTGACGTCTTTGCAGAATATTTAAACTAGCAAATGGGGAGAGGGGTGCAGCACCCGATACGTCGAATGGGAAGAACACCCTTCCCCCCTCAGCTAGTGATCAAACAGGAGCTAAGCATGTTTGTAGTTCATTTGCATCATCAGGTAAGGAAAAAGGTCTAGCTCCCCATACAATGCACAGAAGAAATGCCAGACCTCGCCTTACAACTAACACACCGAAATCTGGCCAATGGAAAATCATACACACAAATGCTCGCAGTCTGGAAAACAAGATCTCAGACCTGCAGGCAACAATGATAGAGGGTAAACTGGACATAGTAGCCATTAGCAAGACATGGTTCACCAGTAACCACACTTGGGAGACTTCAGTACATGGCTATGTACTGTTCAGAAGGGACCAAGGTGCAAAAAGGGGGGATGGAGTGGTCCTTTATGTCAACGAAAATATCAAAGCTACAGAAATTCAGAATACACATAAGGAGCCAGAAGAACTGTGGGTCACCCTGGAAACAGGAAATGGGACAGCCATATGAACTGGGGTTGTCTACAGGCCTCCAGACCAGGGGGAGGACATAGAGACATTACTGTTAGAAGATATGCAAAATATGACCGCTAAAAGGGAGGTTCTGATAATGGGAGACTTCAACATGCCAGATACAGATTGGTCAATACCAACAGGGATATCTGCCAGAATTAGACACATAGTGGATTTCCTGCAGGAGGAGGGCCTCAAACAACTGGTACAACAATCCACAAGAGACAGGGCTATCCTAGATCTAGTACTGACTAACAGGGGCAGGATCACAGATCTCCAGGTAGAAGGTCACCTGGGGGCCAGTGACCATCACATGGTATGGTTCAATTTGGCCACTAGAACTAAATCATCCCATTCCAAGGCAAAAATATGGGACTTCAGAGGAGCTGACTTTGATATGATGGACAACAGAGTTAAGCTAGCCCTGGCAAGAAGAAATACAGGTGAGGGGGTACAGGCAAAGTGGGCAAGCATTAAGGATGCAATACTTGAAGCAACATCCCATTGTCAGAGAGAGAAAAGGAAGTGCAAAAGAAGAAGGAAACCACTTTGGTTCTCTAAAACAGTAGCAGAAAAGGTCAGAGCCAAAAGGCTGGCCTTCAGGAAATATAAGGGAACACAGTGGGATGAAGATAGGGAGGCATACCAAACTTCCCTAAGGGAAGCAGGGAAGACAGTAAGGCAAGCAAAAGCCCAAACCGAGGAAACACTAGCACGAACAGTGAAAGAAGAGGACAAGACTATCTATAGATACATTAATAAAAGGAGAAAGTCCGGGGGGGGGATTGCTAAGATCAAAGGGGTAAGGGGGAGTGTGAGTAGGAGGACCATGGAAAAGCATCTCCTAAATAGATACTTCTGCTCAGTATTTACTGAGGAGAAGGTGGGGCAGGGCCCATAGCTCAGCACCATGGACACAGGGGGGAGGGAGGTGTGCACTAGTCCCTTCACAAAAGAAAGGGTCCTACAAGAGCCCGATAAGTTCAGGGTGGACAAGGCAATGGGACCTGATGGCATACATCCCAGGGTACTAAAGGAGCTAAGCATGGAACTACCAGAGCCATTAGCAGAACTGTTTAGTGAGTGTCTGAGCACAGGAGAGGTCCCAGGTCCCAGAAGACTGGAGAAGGGCTCATGTGATCCCACTCCACAAGAGTGGTAGCAGGGAGGAGGCAGGGAACTACAGACCAGTCAGTCTTACCTCAGTAGTGGACAAGATTATGGAGGCACTCATTAAGAAAAGGATAGTGCAACATCTGGGAATCCATAGGAGCACAGGATTCAAGACATCATTGGTTTACAACAGGAATGTTCTATTAAGCTAATTTCATAGATTTCTTTGACTGGGTAACCAGAGTGGTGGACCAAGGAGGAGCAGTTGATGTTGCCTACCTTGACTTCAGCAAAGCTTTCGATACTTTTCCACACAGAAAATTGATTAATAAGCTGGCTCCGGGTGGGTCAGAAGTTGGTCAGCTGGGTGGCAAACTGGTTGACGGGCAAAAAACAGAGAGTGGTGGTAAACGGTATTCAGTCAGAAGAGATGCAAGTCACAAGTGGGGTACCTCAGGGATCAGTCCTGGGGCCAGTCCTCTTCAATACCTTCATCAGTGACATTGCAGATGGACTAGAGGGTATGGTTTGTCTGTTTGCCGACGACACCAAGATCTGCAATTTGGCAGATGATCTAGATGGGGTGGGCAGAATGAGAAGAGATCTGGATAAATTGGCAAAATGGTTGGAAGAGTGGCAACTGGGGTTTAACGCAAATAAGTGCAAGATCATGCACATAAGGAAGAGAAACCCTGAAGCCACCTACAGGTTGGGAGGGGAGTTGCTGACAGTCACAAAGGAAGAAAGAGACTTGAGCATCATCAACACAGATGACCTGAAATCATCCAAGCAGACCTCTAAAGCAGTAGGTAAGGCTAGAGGGATGTTGGGGTGTATTAGTAGGGGTATCACAAGTCGTAAGAGGGAGGTAATAATCCCTCTTTACAAGACACTGGTTAGGTCCCATCTGGAGTACTGCATGCAGTACTTGAGGCCACACCTTCACAAGGACATTAGCAAAATGGAGGCAGTCCAGTGAAGGGCAACCAAATGGTGCAGGGACTGCATCAGAAAACATATGAGGACAGATTAACAGAGTTCAATATGTATACCCTAGAGCAAAGGGGGGAGAGAGGTGATATGATTGAAACATTCAAACACCTTACGGGCATTGACAAGGTGAAAGAGTCTAACATGTTTCAATATAGGAAAAATAGCAGGACAAGAGGACACAACATGAGATCAGAGGGAGGCCGATTAAGTGGTAATGTGAGGAAATTCTTTTTCACAGAAAGGGTGGTGGATGCATGGAACGGCCTACTTCAGGTAGTGGTGGATATGAATACAGAGCAGGGCTTCAAACAGGCATGGGAAAGGCATTAGGGAGCAATACAGACGAGTATGAATAGATAGACCATTGACAGAGTAAAGGCCAATGGCACATTCATAAGGTAGAAAAAGAAATGGGCAGACTGGATGGGCCTTGCAGTCCTTATCTGCCATCAACTTCTATGTTTCTATGGATTACAAAGGAAATAGTCAGAACTGCCTGAAGCAGTGGATCAGTTAGAGTTGGAGGTTGAAGAGTGAACAGCTCTAGCTTTCGAGCAGCTGCTCCCAGAAGGAGCATAAGGGAATCTGTGGGAGAGGCTTTGCCGGCCTGCCTGCCACGTTCTGCTGCTATTGAACTGCCCATTGCAGAAGTTGGACCTTTCTGATTGCCGTCTTAGATCTGCAGCAGAAGAAAGAAGAACTTTGTTATTGTGACTTGTGATTTTGACCGAAGACTTTCTCCAGAAGCAATTGGCCTGTCTGATGATAGAATTAGCCTCGGATTGAAAGATTTGCACAGTGAAGCTGTAATTTGCAATCGGACTGTGTCCAAACTGTGGTTTAGAAAATAAGTGATTTAAATGTGCTAAATGTGTTTCGTGGGTCGCGATCTGGTTCCCCATGGCAGAATCTTTTACACCAGCTGGAGGCTTCACCAGCAGACAACCACAAACATTTGCAGAACTGTTCATCCTGCCTGGGTCCTGTTACCTCGGCCTAGGCTGCTACTCCCGCTTCAGCGACCATCTCGATGAAAGACCCTCTTGGGGATTCGGCCCCCTGCCCAACACCTTTGAGCAGGTAGTGACCACCAGGAAATGAGTCGTGTCAGCCCTTCTTCCCCATGCCTCCCAGAACATCACCATGAGGTCTACATCTTGCCTGTCCTGCATCCTGGTCTGGGTAATATGAGTACAATTCAGGGTAGCTCCCTGCAACAAAAGCAACAATCATTGTGTTACCATCTAATTGTTTCTTTTCTGGGTTAATTCAACTGACTGAGTCACCTGGCTTGGATTACAAATAATTGGGTTGTGTGCATGTTTAACTGTTTTCTTTCTTAAGGGACCCAACAATAGTTGCAACGCTGTCCACCCCAGGCAACGCTTCAGGCTAGCCTGCATGACATACTGGGTACTCAGGGTTGTTGAACTGTTTAAAAGGGACTTACAGTGCATGCTGAACCAACCTGAATTAAATCAGAGTGCTAATCATTCAGCTAGATTTACACCCTTCCCTTGTTCACTGCCCCTAAATAAATCTGATTGTCTGTTTTCATATTTAACTTGGCTAGCGTGCATATTATTAGTCAGGTGACAGTGGTATTATTGTATTGTTGCATTGCTGATCTTATTTTCCAGGGGGTCTTCAGGGCAATTACAGCAGATCCAGCCCTGCTGGTAAGTGAAAGGGGTGTGGGCATATTATTACTGCTATCTGTTGAATGCAAATGTACCATTGTGTTATTGTCTAGGCCACTAGAAGGGTTGGTTAGTGGTTATAGCATCCTGGAGGGCTATACCAGAGCCGTTAAGCTACCTCAATACCATTTCTCCAGGTGGAGGCACCCGTTTACAGAACTCAGGCCCCTCAACCTGCACATTGTCATACAGGCAGGGGTAGTAGCCCTTAGAACAGCGCTGCCTAGGGGTTACATCTTGGAGGCACCGCTGGGATCCAACAGTTGAAATTCACAACACATTGTCTACCTTTGTAGAACAACTAAAATATTTTGTTTAAATCTCCATTAGTAGGAAGAGGCCTTTGACTGCCTCAATGGAAGCCAATGGTTCTCTGTGCTGGACCTTTGGATTGGGTATTATCAAATTCCGATGGTCCTTGAAGACAGAGAGAAAATACCCTTCATTTGTCTCCTGGGTTTCTATGAGTTTCTTCGCATGCCATAGGGTATTTCGGGAGTACCCACCACATTCTGGCAGCTGATGGTGTGAGCTGTGGGAGACATGAACTTACTAGAAAGCCTTGTCTAGTTTGTTTAGTTGGGGCAGGACTAAGGGATCCTAGCTGGTGAGTTTGTGACTGTGTGTTTGTAGTTGAATTTGAGATATTTTCTTAACTGAAATTTCTGTGTGTTTTTCCATTTAATTTGGGCAGGACTGAGGGATTCTAGCTGATAGGTGTGTGACTGTATGTTTGTAATTGGCTGTGTCTGAACTTCAAGTGCAGGCATCATATTAAAGGGATTAGTGTAGTTTGAATGTGAGCTCTTCACTGCCATTTCAGTTTGATTCTTTATTTAGTTGCGGCAGGAATGAGGGATCATAGCTGGTGAGTTTGTGATTGCATGTTTGTAGTTGAATTTAACATCTTTTCTTAACTGCAATTTCTGTGGGCTTTTCCATTTAGTTTGGGCAGGATTGAGGGATTCTAGCTTATAGTTTTGTGACTGTGTGTTTATAATTGGCTGTGTCTGGACCACAGTGAGTGGAGTGAGGAGCCACTGCCAGAGAACTCCTTGGCTGATTGTTTTTGGACATAGCCTATGGTGTGGCCCCACCCTCTCACCCCAGGGCTCACCCTACATTTATAGGGTCAGTCCCATAGGGCCTTGCAACATCCTGCATCCATACAGGAAGTAGCGAAGTAAGAAAGCATAACAATAAGCAAAAGAAAAAAACAAATATTTGAGAGACAACAAATAGCTGTCTTAAGCAGACAGTTGATTGAGGAGAGAAATGAACATGATGGGAGTGGTGCAGTGCAGTGGTTGTGGAACAGCTGTCTTCAGGGAGACATTCTGGAGGCTGCAATGCCGCCCTATCTGCAGGCACCTCTCTGGGTTGAGGGAGGAAGTCGCCTATCTCCGAGCAGAGTTGGCCAGGCTGAAGGTGGCATCCACCTCCACCCAGAGACCACCGGGTCCACAACCTGTATCTCAAAGGATGCCAGGTAAGAGGAGTGATTGGACTAAGGTGGGCTCGGGGAGGGTGAGTGAGAGGGGGTCAAAAGCACACTCTCAACAGGTCCCACTTAGTAGCTCCTACACTGTTTTGGAGGAACAGGAAAGCCCCACTCAGCAACCTGAGGCTAGGACCAGGGAGGATGGGAGGGTACTCCAGGATGAAGCTCCAGGGAAGGGAGGCAGGGGACCCTGGAGGAGGGGGAAGCTTCTCCTAGTGGGGGACTCTATTGTCCGGGAAGGGGAGTTAGGGACACCTAGCAGGGGAGATAGGGAGGTCAAGTGCCTCCCGGAAAGCACTGTGTGGAGGGATATGAAATTGGAAGGGGTAGAGTAAGGGGTAATGTGAGGACGTTTTTCTACACAGAAAGGGTAGTCAATGCTTGGAATAGTCTGCCACAGAAGGTAGTGGTGGTAAGCACAGTGGAGAGCTTTAAGCATGCCTGGGACAAACACAGGGGAAGCTTGTGAGGGGAGGGAGTGATAAAAAGCCATTGATCACATAGGGTCAGTGGCCACATACAACGTGGGAGCACGTCAATTCACTCTGTCAATTCATCCCAGGAAAACTCGCTCCTGACCGTTCGCCCCCGTTAATTTTGCTCCTCGTCTAACTCACTCCCTGTCAATTCACTCCTACAGTAACATTAAGAGCACACAGAGTGTTATTACCTGCTTTTCTGAACAGGACTCCCCACCCAAAATACAGTGACTGCATCTGCAAAACCTGGACATCATCAAGGCACTAAGGGCACGGCAAATGCCAGAGGATGCAGCAGCAGCCTTGACAGCCAATGAAATACCCCTGGAACAGTGATGGAATATCAGAGCAACGTTTCAAGAATCTGCAACCAGGGCTATGATAGACATTTGTGCCTTGCTTCAGAAAATGGCACAGCCCTCTCCTTTGTTGGCAGCTCGCAGTACTGCTACAATAAGGAATGGCCTCCTTGCACTGAGATCAGGCTAAGTACTGTAATTAGCCTACATCCATTTTAAGGTTTCTGTGACTGGAGGGGTAACTCCACTAATTTTAGGGACACCTTCAGTATTATGAACAGAGTTTAAGCTATGGTCCACCCCGCTGGAGGAGTCTGCATCTCTATTTTACCATAATACAGCCCCTTTCTCTTTTACTCATACTGTAATTTTTGCCTTCTGAGTCGGTGCTTTGCAATGGTGTGCTAACTTTTCTGCCTGAGAAAGCATTGCTTCATGCCTCAGTGTACTGAACAGTTCTCATTACTACTGTTCTGAGCAGGGTTTCTGTGTTTGTTGTTTTCTGTGAGGGTGGTTGTCAGCATAACGGCTTCTACTGAGCGGTATAATGGGGAATTTTTTTATCCAACATTGAACAGCTGTTCTGTGCTGGGAATGAAATATACATCGGTACCGGGAGGGAAATGACAGAGAGCAGGAATGACAGGAGCGAATTGACAAGGGAACTAATCATCGGGAGCGTATTATCACGAGCGAGTTGAAGGGAGTGAATTATCATAGACCCATACAATGTATCGGGCCTACGGGCAGACTAGATGGGTCTAGCGGTCCTCATCTGCTGACAATTTCTATGTTTGTCTATTTAGAGGATGTCTTTGTGTTTGTCCAGACTCTTGAAGAACAAGAAGCCTGTTTGTTCAAGGTTCTCAACTGATTAGAGGATTTTGGACTAAAGTTCTAAACAGACAAGTGTCAGTTTTTCCAGAAATCTGTAAAATATGTTGATCACATAGTGTCAGCTGAAGGGATTCAAACAGACCCAAGCAAAGTGGAGTCTTTGACCCCCCTGGCCCCTGCCTAACATTCTGAAGGAACTGCAAAGATTCTTGGGGGTCTGTGGTTATTATCACTGGTTCATAAAAGATTACACCAAAGTCATCCACCCTTTGCTCAATTTAACTCAAGGTTACCCACCTACCAACAAGAAATATAAGAGAAGTACAGTTAAAGAGGAGGAAAAGGTCTACTTTCAGACAAATGAGCCTTTTGGAGTCAGGTGGACTCCCGAGTGTGAGGCAGCCTTCTATGATATCATTCACCAACTTACCCATGCCCCTATGCTTGCATATGCCGACTCTGCCAGACCCTAAGCATTGTACACTGACACCAACTTGAAGGGACTTGGTGCAGTTCTGTATCAAGAATATGAGGAAGACTTATGCCCAGTGGCGTTTACTAGTTGGAGCCTAACACCATCTGAAAAGAATTACTCTGTGCACAAGCTTGAATTTCTTGCATTGAAGTGGGCTGTAGTGGACCAGTTCCATGAATAACTTTATGGTGCAAAGATTCTAGTGAAAACTGGCAACAATCCCTTCACCTATGTCCAGACTTCAGCCAAGTTGGGTGCCACAGGGCATCGCTGGTTATTTGCACTTTCCACTTACGATTATTCAGTAGAGTATCGACCAGGGTTGAATCACATTGCTGCTGACACCCTATCCAGTAGACCTGACTTTAATGCAAAGTATGTGAGAATGTCTGAACAGTCTGTCAAAGTCCTCTGTCAAAAGCTCAATAAAGATGAGCATCCCTGTTCTGAAACAGCTGACTGCCTGGTGGACTGCTTGGGCACGCCTGACACTTGTGTTCCTGGGGCCTACAGCCACCTCACAGCCTTGGATCTCAGCACATTGCCCCAACTGATCCCTGATAATATACAGTGGGCTCAGGCTCAAGACCCCATGATTAAGCCAGTGCTGGATGCCATTCGTGCTGGGAAAAATGTGTCCAAACTTCATTCTTCAGATCCACGAAGTGCCCTGTTGTTTAGAGAGGGGCCCAGATTAAAATTGCGCAACCAACTACTTTACAGAGAAACCACAAATCAACAAGGTCAAGTTGCCAAGTAGCAACTAGTGTTACCTACATCTTTCAAATGTGTAGTTCTACAGACCCTTCATGACCAGATGGGGCACTTAAGCTGTGACCGAACTACAGACTTGGCCCATGCCTGATTCAATTGGCCAAAAATGGGGGCTGACATTGAGACTCACATCAGAAGTTGCAGTCATTGTCTCCAGAGGAAAGCTCAGCCCCAGAGGGCTGCACCCTTAGTCAATATTTCTACCAGTGCACCCATGGAGCTTGTATGTATTGACTTCTTGTGTCTTGAACCAGATCAAAAGAATATTGGCAATGTGCTAGTGGTGACTCATCATTTTACTCGTCATGCCCAGGCATATCCAACCAAAGACCTGAAAGCATCCATGAGGTCTTAATCTTCCCCCACTTCCTCAACTGGATCTGTTCTGGCTGGTCTCCGTGTCTCCTCCACTCCCCGGCTGTCCTTCTAGATTCTAGATAGAATGCCAGAGGAGTTATGGTGGTCCCACCCTGGGGGTCTCAGAGCCGGGGGGGGTGGGGTGGTTGTGGTTGTGGAGGAGTGATCCCAGGAATGGAGACCAGACCAGGCAGGACCTCAGGCTGGGTGGGACAAGGTTGCACCACGAGACCTCACTGAAGAGACGTCTAAGGGGCCAGTGCAGGAGCATTAATAAAGTTGACCAAAAAAAAAAATATTTGAACAATTGTTACTGTGTCCTTTGCTATCCCATCCAAAGACCTCAGTGAGAATGAGCTTTGCTCAGTGGAGTTTATCCTGGTGAAGCAATACATACAATACGGTGCATATTGGGACCTACACTGGAATTTTGCTTGCTTTATACAGTTATCTATGATGAAGGAAAATTATCCCCAAAAAAGGCTCACTCAAATTAGGCAGTAAATGCAAAATAAACAGTGCAACAAAGGGTGACCAGTATGCTTGAGGGCCAGCAGGAAAGCTCTTATGAGAATCAGCTTAAAGTACAGAGGATGTCCTCACTGGAGAGCAGACAAGAGAGGGGTGATATGATATAGATTTTCAAGTTCCTGAAGGGAATAAACAAGGTGAACTGCAAGGAACTACTGAGCATGAGTAACAGTTCAAGGACATGTGGGTATGAGTGGAAACTGATAGGAGAGAGGTTCAAGAGGGATGTGAGAGTTTTATTTTATAGACGGGGCGGTGGAACCAGGGAATAGCCTGCTAGCTGAGGTGGTAGGCGCCAAAACCATAAATGATTTCAAGCCTAACTGGGACAGAGTGAAGGGTATAATAGTTACTCTTGGCAATAGTAGTAGGGAGGAGAACGGGGTTGGGGGGTGGATAGTGAGGACTTGTACCCTGTATGGACAGTAGGTCCTAGAGTTTGATAGGGAACTATGGGCAGATGGATTGACCATTGGTCTTTTTCTGCCATTATTATCTATGTTTCTAAAATGACAACAAAAATGCCCTGCCAGTCCTGATGCTAAAGTTTACCATTGGTAGTCCACATCGATAGGCAGTTTTGTTAGTTTTTGCAAACGTGACATCTAGTTTGATCACTGCAGACCAGTCAAATGGTTCTGTTGATGTTTACTAGAGTACTGCACTACAGAATTTTCAAATTCTGCTCTCTGAAAGATGCTGAGGACCCTCAGCGAACGCTTTAGGTCCCCCAGCCTACAAATAATTGTTCTCCCCAGCATGTACTGTATTGTTTCTTTAAAACTTACTAGCCCAATCTGGTGCTGACCATAAGTATCCCCTCCTTCCCAACTTAGCACATGTTTAAAAAGAGCTGTGAGCTGCAACTGTTGGAGAAACAGCCTGTTCTGGTCTGTGATGGTCCTGGTTCTAATGGTCCCAGTGGTGAAGGTAGTGCAGCTGGGGTATGCTAACTCTAGCACCCAAAACCCTCACCGCCAAGGACCCACCAATGAAGTGACAGCCAGAGAGGAGGCCACCAGAAGGGTTTGGCACTCATAGTAGTTGTAGCACTAATACAAAAATTTCACTGCTCAACCTCCCCCCCTTCCTGCCATAAGTGACGTCATCCTGGAGCTGCTGTTTATTTATTTAGGAAATCGGAATTACAACCCTTTGAGTCATAGACTCATTTCCAAAGGCTCCACGTCAGAATAAAACATAGACATTCATACAGTACATACATAGAATTAATGTGGGTGAGCTATCATACAGAGTATAAGTACAATGAGCACTGGTTAATGCCCATACATTTGGTAGCTAAAACAGGGCAGAGCTATCAACATATTTACCTAATGAGCGGTTAAGACCTATACAATTGGTAGCTAAAGCAATGCATGATATGAGTTGGTAGTAAGCCTCCTCATGGAGGCCTTGTCTTATACATAATACAATGCATTCATAGTCCAGTGCAACTGTATGGTAACCGAGGGAGGTGAGGAGCCTGTAGGCTAGAAATAGTGAGGGCTCTCCACTGTCTGGCCAAGGGCGGGTGCGTGGCCTAGCAGCACGGTACAGGATTTACAGGTTACCGGTCACACTGGCATTGATGTGAGGAGAGGATGTGGGCCCTTAAGGCAGCTTTAAAAGCACCTAGATTGTTGATTAATGTAACGGCCAGTGGGGTGGCATTGTACCAGGATGGAGCTCTAAGGAGGAAGGATTGCTGGGCCAGGGTGGTCCTGACCCTAGGCACCTTCCAGATAGTTTTTGGGGCAGCCCGTGTGGATGCTGAGATGGTGGCTGCTCGAAGAGAAGCCATGACTCCTACTGGGTTAAACCCAGGTGGATTGTTTTGGTGAAGAGACAGGTCTGGTATAATAGTCTTTCCTCAAGGGAGAGGATATTGGTTAGCACATATAGGGTGCAGGTATGTGTACTTCTGTCAGCATCAGAGAGGAGCCGGCAGGCCTTATTGATGACTATTTGTATTTGATGAAGCGCCGTAGGGTCAGCGGCAGCATAGATTGTGAGGCCATAGTCCACCAGCGATAAGACTGAGTAGGTAATGGCTAGGTGAAGTGCTTCAGGCGGTAGGCAGTCTTTATGCCTGTAAAGGAGACCAATGTGGGTGTTGGTGGCAGAGGTGAGGATTTTTATATGTTCGTGGAACGAGAGGGAAGAGTCAAATGTAATACCTAGATACTTATACTTTTGGACCTGTTCCAGTGGGATGACAGAGGTGGAGTGTATTTCCAGGGAGGAAATCCTTTGATCTGTTTTGGCAGTGGACATAGAGCATTGTCTTAGTTTTCTTAATGTTGACCACCAATCTGTGTTCAGCAAACCAGTGTTCAATCTGAGAGAAGGAGTTTTGTAAGGTACACTGGAGAGAGAGAGGATCAGGATGTGCGGCGTAAAGAACAGCGTCATCCGCGTGGAGGAGAAGTTTGACGGGGCAGGATTTAGGCAGGGCATTGAGGAAGATGCTGAATAGCAGGGAACCTGGGATAGATCCCTGGGGAACTCCTGAATGCACAGGCAGCATAGTAGATATGGTATTATTAATTTTAACACGTTGGGTTCTAGATGAAAGATAGCTGGAGAACCATGACAGTGGACAATGAGAGACCCCAATTTGTTGTAATGTGTTAAGAAGGAGGGGGTGAGAAACCATGTCGAAGGCCTTTAAGAGGTCTATAAACATGGCCCCTGTGAAGTGCCCCTTGTCAAGCATGGAGTGCAGGGAGTTAGTGAATTCTGTGAGGGCGGTCATAGTGCTATGACCAGCTCTGAAACCATGCTGCTCCCTACATAAGAGGTTGTGTGCGAGGAGGTAGTCAGTGAGCCCCCCCACTAGAAAATTAGGAAGGAAGATGTAACCCCCAGGTGGTGCTATCCCAAGGGCTACTACCCCTGCCTGACTGACTACTGACAGGTTGAGGGGCCTAGGTCCAATGTCGGGTGCCTCCACCCAGAAGTCAGGGTTGATACTGTCTATTCTGACTTGGTCACAGCCCTCTGGGACACTGGGGCTGAAACAATCACGGGATTTAAGAATGCATGGGATAGACATAAAGGAATTCTGGAGGTCAGGGGTAAGAGGCAACAGACTTCCTGGAAAACATAAACTGAACTTACAAACTTAAATGGGCAGACTGGGTGGGCCATAGGCCCTTATCTGCCGACACTGTCTATGTATCTATGTATCTATGTAACCCCCCTTTCTTCCCACTAGTGGCCCACACAATACATCAGTAGTATCTTCACAATATATACTTACCCCAGGACTGGTCGGTCAGCTTGACTCTGGGGACCCCCTATAAAGCAAGATGATGTCATACGATAGCCACTGTGCAATACTTTAACATAAACACATACCTTAGTCAGTGTAACTTTGCTGAAACAACCAGATCTGATATATTTAGTGGATGGCAACAAGGACAGGGGGAAATCAGGTTAATTAGATCAATCACATTAATATTCACAGTACTGTGCACAATTTCGGAGTCCCCAAATGTCACTTTCACTGGGTACCCAGGATGGGGGTAAGCCAGGATTGGTGCAGCTGGTTGAGGACCTGTGATGGAAAAACACTTGCACACTAACCAATTGTAATCTGGAGCTGGTTGGCTCAGTTCATGTAGCAAGAAAGAGAGAAAATCAGATGAAACACTTGCAATTAAAGGTACAGATGACAGGGAGCTACCCTGATTTGCACTCACTAACTTAATGCTGGACGCTGTCCCTGAGAGTGGCATGGATTTCTGGATGCCCTTCACACAGCAGGGGATCAAGATTCTGCAAGCAGGACATACCCCACATGTTTATATGTAAAAGAAGTTACTATACCAGGTAGCTGCTCTCAGGTCCCAATCGCACTTACTGCCGACTCGGGAGTTCACGATGCAGCGTCACTTTCCTGACAGACCGAGCGTGATGAAGCAGTTTCTCCAGTCCTCTACAGGGTGAGCCTGGTTCTTGACTATTCAGCCTCTCCTTTCTTCAGTAACAGTGGATTCAGTCCGGATTGCCACAGCAATTGCGCTGCCCGACTTTAGGCCTCCACACACGCTTCCTGCGTGAAAACTCTGCAGCGCAGAAACCCGGAGCTCCTTCCCCAGTCGCGGTCACAACAGATCTGCCTTCCCAGCCACCAGACAGGGAATTACAGTGAGGTGCCACCTGGTCCAATTGGTGGGCTTCAGTTGCCAATCACTCAACATTCCCCCTATTGGTGTGAAAAGGTGCCACAGTCCAGAACTTCACTTCCCAGAATTACTGGCTATATCCCTTATGGCCAGCCGGCTCCCGAGAGAGTCCTGATCCTGGTTGGTCAGCTTAAACTCCATTTTATGTGCCCCTTCTACCTGATTGGATCTATTCTGCAGTTCAGATCCAAAATGGAGGGGCAAAACACACAAAGTCCCAGCTGCAAGAAAGGCAGGTTAGACAAATTACATTTCCACTACCACTCTAACTGATCTCTAGCAAACAGTTGCATCTTTGAATAGTGCTTACTCTGCCCGCTTAGTGACGGCAGAAATGGAGCGATCTGTCAGCAGCTCGAGCGGGACTCGAGCAGGGAACCACACCATCCCCCCACGTACTAATCCTGCCTGCAAGCAGGCAGCTCTTAAAGAGATAGTACCAGAGGCTCTAAAAGCACTCACCAATAAACGGCTTAAATGCCGAACACCGTCCAGGCTGGGGGTATTTAGGCAAGCTCCTAGGAGACTTTTGGGAACCCCCATTTGCAGGGGGGTTACAACAACTTTAAAAGGCTACCAGTACAGTAACACCAAAATAGTGAAAAGACAATGCTATGCATTTTTAATAGTAGCCATTTTTTATTTCTGAAGTATTTTTCTTTTCCAATCTGCTTATTACGAGGTTTTATACCTTATTGTATTATGTTTGAACTGAACCACAGTACTGTGCTTAGAAACAGAGAATTTAACAGGCAGAAAAGACCTGCAAGTCATCAGATCTGGCTGGTCCCTTAGTGCTTCCAGTCT
This sequence comes from Neoceratodus forsteri, assembly GCA_016271365.2. Taxonomy (NCBI): domain Eukaryota; kingdom Metazoa; phylum Chordata; order Ceratodontiformes; family Ceratodontidae; genus Neoceratodus; species Neoceratodus forsteri. The sequence continues at coordinate 43,573,962 of JADMNL010000027.1, forward strand.
AGCACTGATAGTCACCGGCAGGGGGTGAAATCTGTTCCTTTCTTCTGCTGGCTTTCCAGATCCCTTCTTGCAGTAAGCAGTGATCATAACGCTGTCACTTATAGCAACTTCCAGGTGTCTTTCCTTTGCCGTTTTCTCGGTTCTGCCCCCCCCCCCCAATCTGATATTGTGTTTTTGGATTCCTTCTCCCTAATTGCAGGAGCTTACACCTTTTGAGCTGCCAGATCTTCGGCTACCTTTCCAGGCTCTCCAAGTCTTTTTTCATGCCTCTAATCCCTTCCTCACTGCTCACCTGACCACATATTTTTGGTTTTTTGAAATTGTAATTTATCTCTCTCCTCTCTACACTGGAGTCCCGCTCTCTCGGGAGTCGCTAAGGGTATTACCCCACTGCTGCCTTACCTGGAACCCCGGTAGACCCCCATGGAGCTGTGGCTATGTCCCCCGGTGGGTACAAGGTGGGGCCCATACACCACGATCAATCAACTTTCGTCGGTTCCCCTCCGGCGGTCAGGCAGGCAGCAGACATGAGGGCCTATACCCAGCGCTCCTTCCCCTCAGTGCACCAGTGTGTGTTTTTCCCTTGTTCTAAGGGAGTGGCTATGCCCAGACATCAAGGCGTCCCCGCGGACGTCCTCACTCCCAACCCTCTGTGTGCTCGTGTGCTTGTTGTACCTCCGGCTTCCGCCAGAGACCAGACAAGTGCCAAGTCGGCACCCCCCACCCTCCAGGGAGAGGAGAGCTGTCCTCCGGATCCTCTCCCTCCCCTGCCAACCCCCGACGGCCCGGGCTTGTTCCAGAACCTGGGTCACCGGTGTGGTGTGAGGTGTGGCATCCAGCGCCTCAACCCTCAGCACCACCGGGCCAGCCCTGACCACATATTTTAGTGTTGTCCACAGAGAGACACATCACAGCAATGTGAGAAGGCAGTAAGGAAGGCTGGGGGGACACTGGGATGCATAGGGAGAGGCATCAATAGTAGAAAACAGGAAGTTGTTGTCCCTCTGTGCAGACAGTTGGTGAGACCCCATCTGGAGTACTGTGTGCAGTTCTGGAGACCCCATCTCCACAAAGACATAGACAGAGTGGAGGCTGTCCAGAGGAGGGCAACCAAAATGGTGCAGGGTCTGCTCCAGAAGACATACAAAGAAAGACTAAAGGAGCTTAATATTTATACCCTTGTGGAAAGGAGGGAGAGAGGGGACATGATAGAAACTTTCAAGTACCTCAAGGGAATCAACAAAGTCCAAGAGGGTGGCATCTTTCAGAAAAAGAGATGTGCAAGAACAAGGGGGCACAATTTGAAGATAGAGGGGGGACGGCTCAGAGGTAATGTGAGGAAGTATTTTTTCACAGAGAGGGTTGTGGATGCATGGAACAGCCTCCCTGAGGAGGTCGTGGAGTCAAGAACAGTGGGGGAATTCAAGAATGCATTGGACAGACATAAGGCAGTCCTAGTGGGGGGTAGGAGGAAGTAAGCTGTTGGTTAATTAGGATCTGCAGCTTATCTGTTAGGTAGAAAAATGGGCAGACTAGGTGGGCCAAGCGGTCCTCATCTGCCATCACATAGATACATAGATACATAGACAGTGTTGGCAGATAAGGGCCTATGGCCCACCCAGTCTGCCCATTTAAGTTTGTAAGTTCAGTTTATGTTTTCCAGGAAGGCTGTTGCCCCTTACCCCTGACCTCCAGAATTCCTTTATGTCTATCCCATGCATTCTTAAATCCCATGATTGTTTCAGCCCCCACCACTTCCTCTGGCAGGGTGTTCCACTTATCCACCACCCGTTCTGTGAAGAAATTCTTCCTCACGTTTCCTCTGAATCATCCTCCCTCCAACTTCATCCCATGCCCTCTAGTCCTGGAACATCTTTTTCGCTTAAAAATAGTGCATTCCTGCACCCTGTTCCTCCCTGTAAGATACTTGTATGTCTCTATCATATCCCTCTCTCCTCCTCTCCTCCAGGGAGTACATGTTCAGTGCCTTCAACCTGTCCTCATAGGACTTGTGATGCAATCCATGCACCATCTTTGTTGCCCTCCTCTGAACCTTCTCTACCCTGTCTATGTCCTTACGTGAGGTAAGGTCTCCAGAACTGCACAGTGTACTCCAGGTGCGGCCTCACTAGTGTCTTGTATAGTGGAATTATGACCTCCCTTTTCCTGCTGGTGATGCCCCTGCCTATGCATCCCAGCATCCTATTTGCTTTACCTGCTGCCTTGTCACACTGTTTCTGCCTTGAGGTCATCAGAGATGATAACTCAAGATCCCTTTCCTGCTTGTGCATGCTATATCCTCACCCCAACTGATATATTGTGCCAGGTTTTTGTGCCCCATATGCATTATCTTGCACTTCCTTGCATTGAATTTCAACTGCCAAACCCCTGACCATTCTTCAAGTTTCTGCAGGTCCCCTCTCATTCTGTTTACACCCTCTGGTGTGTCTACTCTGTTACAGAGCTTTGTGTCATCAGCGAACAGTGAAATTCTGCCTTCTAGGTCCTGCGCAATGTCACTGATGAAGATATTGAATAGTACCAGTCCCAGCACTGATCCCTATTCTATACACATTCTATGTTTCTATGTTTCCCTGGATCTGTACTCCAGTGTCACAGATGAACAAATGGGGCAGACCTGTGAGGCAACTCACTGGTCACACTCCTGATCTCCGAGTGCCTATTATTTAGCATCACCCTTTGTGTTCTTCCACCTAATCAACTTTTCACACACCAAAAGCCCTACAAGGAGAGACTGAGGGATCTCAACATGTACACTGTGGAGGAAAGCAAGAGGGTACATAACAGAAACCTACAGGCACCTCTCAGAGATGAGAAGGGTGCAGGACGAGGGTCTCTTTCAAATGAGAAAGAGCACCTGGACCAGAGGGCATGTGATGAAGCTGGAGAGGAGGAGAGTATAAGAATCAATCAATCAATCAATCAAAGTTTATTGGCAGGAAAATAACTCCATTGAGCAGGCTCATTTACAAGGAGGTCCTGAGACAGGAAGTGTACACTCGAACAATAGAAGCAACACAAATATACTGTATACAGCATGTACAATATAAGCAAGGCAGTATATACACAAGAGATGTACATCAGGAGGCTTCTCGGATGTTGGAAAGAAGTATTTACAAAAATGACAGCAGGAAGTGTATATCGGGGGGCTTCTTTAGATATTGGAAAAGTATTTCCAAGGAATAACTAATTGTTAAGTTTGGACATTGTGGAGCATTATATTGTGACTTGCATAACAGGAATTGGAAAGGAGGAAAAAAGAATGCTGGCAGGCGGGTATCACAGTTGTAATAGGTGGGATTATATCAGCAGGTGGTAAAAAGCAGAGATGAGAGCATGTGGTAAAGGTTATGGAGATATGAGGGTAATAGAAGTGGGAGAAGTCGACCATGAACAGTGGAGAATGAAGTAGAGGACAGAGGTAAGTAGATGAGGCCCTCAGCAGGGCGAGATAGTATACGATATAAAAGAGGTCAAGGAGGTTTAGGGAGGTCAAGACAAAAGAGTGGATGTCAGGCTCGTTATGGGTAAAAGCGCTTTAAGAGGGACTTGAGGAAGTACTACTTCACTGAAAGAGTGGTGGATGCTTTGAAAAGACTGGCAGCAGAAGTGGAGGAGACAAAAACAGCAGCAGGCTTCAAGCATGCATGTGACAGACATAGGGGACTATCAGTAAATAGGCAGGTAGAAAGGATGGTCACTGGAGACCTGTTAGGGTATGCAGAGACAGACTAAGCAGGGGCCATCTGGGCAGACTGGGTAGGTCAAGCGATTCTTTTCTGCCAATAAATTCTGTTTCTTTGTTTCTACGTTTCAGTATGACACCATCTTAGGTCTGCTTTTCCACATGTTGTGCTAGAAAACAGTCCTGAAGTGCATCTACAAGAGACTGGCTCCTGGTACTTTTTGCCTAAGGAATGCTTCAGTTGACATCTAGCGTGTTAAAATATCCCGTCAGGGGCCACCCGATGGCTCAGTGGAAGTGCATTGCACTTCCATGCCAACGACCTGGGTTTGGTAGTGAGCCTGCGATTACCAGGATCGGGCGGCCAGGCTGGGGAATGCTCCCAAGGGGAGCACGAGTCATCCAACATGGGAGATGGTCAGGCTCTGGTGCAGCAGCAACCCCACATGGCGAGCAGCGGAGCTAGCTCCCTCTTGAGGGGAGGTGTGAGCCCAGTGCATGCTGCTGATTGGCTGCTAGGAGACTGTGCCTGATGTCACAGGGTTGGAGGTAGGGGAGAGAGAAAAACAGCAGTAGATATGTGCAATCAGCCACTACAAATGATGGTCCCCATGGTCCTCTGGCTTTACTCTGTGTGGATTCCCACGAGACACACTGGCAGGAGGGGTGGTAGTTGGGGCTGAGATCTTCTGGGGACCCAAAGTAAGGCATAAGGTGATGGTCGACAGCCAGAAAGCTCTATAAAAAATAAATATCCTGTCAGGACAACTTCCCCCACTGCAGCTGCTACTGGTGCCCTATCCATCTCATCTGATGGGGGGAACCCCATTTAGAGGTTCTTTCCTCCACCACAATCGGTGAAACCCACAGATATTCTGTCCCACACCACCTCCTAGTTCCTTATCCTCCATTGCCCTAGGGTACAAGGCTACTCCCTCCATTTCACTTCTTCCTGTCCCTCCTAAATAGGTCACAACCAGGGACTGTGAGGGCCTAGCTGAGATGGAATGTCACCCACATTTCTACAATTGCTATGATATCCAGCTTTTACCTCTGCTGCGAGAGCCTATAGGTCACCCATTTTGTTCCCAAGGCTCCTGGCATTTATGTGAAATACATTCCTGGAGCCTTGTTTCCTTTTCTTGCTCCTTCTGTTGCTCCATCCTTCACTACTTTCTCCCTTAGCCCTTGTACATTTACTGCCACCTTCATAGGCCAATATATTTTCTGTTCTCTGATTCCCTCGTTGCCACCTATCCTGACTGATTTATTCTCTATCTCCAGATTTACCCTGCTATTCAGAGGATGGCTAGCTAGGTCTCCCTTGTCTCATTTCCCACCATGTATGTTTATAGGCCCTGCCTCCCCCTTAGGCACCAAACATCTACCCCATTACCTGTGTCCACTTTCTGCTTGGATGAAGGCCATCTGAGTTAAATAGGCTGTTGTCCTGCCAGAATGTTCCCCAACCCACGGAAAGCAAAGCCTCTCTTTTTCACTCCATTTCTTCAACCAGTTGTTAAATTGGTAGATTGTCACCTGCCTTATCTTCCTCTCTCTACTCACTGAGGGGACTTCAAAGAAGGTCACAACACCAGCCACCCTCCTCAGCCTGTTTCCTAACTCCCTAAAACTGGCCTTCACTTCTCCTATTGACCTCCCTATGTCATCTTTCATGTCCAGATGGACAGTTATGTCTGATCTCTTCTACTCTTCCCCAATCAAACTCTGCCTGGGAATTACCCTGTCAGCTGTCACCCCCATGAGGTATTAAACTACCCTTCCCTCTCGGTCTGCGTCACAGACCACCCCCCCCAGTACTTCTAGCTATTGAATCCCCTATAACCAGAATTCCTTCTAAGCTCCCATATGATTTCTGTCAAGCAGAACATTTTCTAATAAGCAAAATGGAAAAGAAAAAGTACTTCAGTTATAAAAAGTAACATCTGACTACTTTTTAAAAATGATTATGAAATGGGCAGAAAGAATGCTGACTCCTGATTGGCCAAGAGATACTTTTGGGGGGCCGTTATCCCAGCAAAACAGCCCAGCTAAAAGTAGCTCAACAAAAATATGCTTACAAACTACATCCAACTTACTAAAAAGGACCCATTTCATAATCACAATAATGCACTCCAGGTAGTGCATTATGGTGGGCTAGTAGCCCTCCCTGGTGGAAGCACTTGGCTTCATCTCATGCTTCAACCCCCAGTGGTGGGCCATTATCCCATCATAATGCACCCCCTGCCATGACTTATTGCTTAATTATGGAATTGGTATAAAAAATCCAGAAACCTGATTGACTGAGGAGCTTTTAACCCAGTGCTGATATCCTAACATAACAGCACTTGAAAAAGATCTCACAACCTGTTTACATTAAGCAGACACGGCTGTATCAACACACCTCAATTCATTTACTTGCATTAACTAAAAAAACAAACAAAAACAAAATAAAAACCAGCACCTGCTATTTACTGGCAGAACAGCAAAATTACAATGGCTCAACAGGATTGCTTTTTCCTTTTTCTCCTTTTTTTGTAATTTTTTTTTATAATTAGTACTTATTTAAATATTTTTTTTTAATTATTTGTTACTAATCCTAAGGGACCCATTTCTTAACCACAATAAGGCACTCCAGGGTGTGATTTGTGCTGATATAAAGACACTTCTCATGGGTGGAAGCACTCAGCTTTTGGCCTTGTGCTTAAACCCACCTGGGGTGTGCCATTGTCACAGCACAAAACATACATACACTTAGACACTTAGTGCCTGAATATTAATTTCAGGTAGTGTATTATCTCTTAACCAATATGAAATACCTAGGGGAAAATGAAACTGTCTGAGTTCATACTTCATTTGTTTTTTTTGTAACATCTTATTCAAATTAAGGGATGTGAAAATCATACTCTTGGGAACAAAGGTAAACTGTGTGTTTTGTCTCGTAGGTGTAAAGACTGGGAAATGTATAATGTTCAACTCTTCACATTCCACATGTGAGATTTATGGCTGGTGCCCGGTGGAAAACGGCACCCTTCCCAGGTATTTATTTATTTATTTTTTTGAAAGATATTGGAATTACAATCCTTTGAGTCAATGATTCTTTTGCAAAGGCTCCATGTCAGTAAGAACATACATCAGGTATCACAAACTTAAATACTAGGTACACACTGTTTTACATTTGGTAACAATACAAACCCAAACATATGGTACAGTATTAGCTTGAAACATTGATAGAGGATTTAAACATTTGGTGCCACGTAGGATCTGGGGTTACATCATCTGGGATCATTATAGAGTTCCCTGATCAACACTTTGATTCACATGACAGTAATTCAGTTCCGGGGGGTCTTACAAAGTAGGCCCTGTGTCAAGATATGTTTAAGGTGTGAATAGAGGACAGTGGCTTAGGGGAAGCATAGAAGTCATGGGGGGGGGGGACAATAATTGAGGCACTGGAACCCGGTTAGAGTTATCTACAGTCACAGGTTTCTGAGTTGAGGAGTGTCTTAAGACCAGCTTTAAACTGCCCCAAACTGGATGTAGGGGAGATTGTGGACGGTAGGTTGTTGAGCCACAGAGGGGCTCGATATTGGAAAGACCATTGCCCAAGAGAGGTTCTACAGTGAGGCACAAGTATGGGAGTGTTTGTCAAGTGTCTGGGGGCCCTCCTGAGCGAAGCAGTTTGGATAAGAGGGTGGAGGCCTGTCAGTGCTTGTTTGTGTAGTATCTTCCTTTCTAGAAGGCAGGTGTGATACCTCACCCTGTTTTGGAAGTTTAGCCAGCCAGTGAGTTTGTAAAGATCACGAGTGTGGGTTAGCCTGTGACAGTTTGAGACCAGGTGACAGGCTCTGTTGAGGGTGAGACTGATGCTGCGTAGGGCAGTATGATCAGCAGACCCATAAATTACTATGCCATAGTCCACCAGGGGTAGTATTGAGGAAGATACTGCTAGATGCACTGCAAGCAGCGGAATGCAGTGCCTATGCCTATATAGGATCCCTAACCTGGCATTGACAGAGGAGGAGGATACTTACTGGATGTGAGCGTGATAGGTAAGGGGGGAGTACAACATGACACCCAGGTATTTGAAACTGTAGACTGGTCTAGAGTGGTGCCACGGGAGTTTGTGATGATTAGTGGCACATTACCAGGGCCCCTACTTTTCTGCGGCACAGTGGGACCAAGTTCTGCGGCAAGACTACCATTTGCCACAGAACTTCTGCGGCGGTGGTTTGTAATTTCTGCAGAAGTTCTGTGGCACTAACGAACTACCACATCACAGTGTCAGCTTGTCATCCTGACTTCACTTTCATGGCAGTAGTTATAGCAATCAGGATGGTGGAAAGCACAGTAACACTAGTTCAAAAAATAACAGACTTATAAAAATAATTTTATGCAGAAAAAGGCAAAACAAATGTCTCTCCCTTAAGGTCCTAGCCTGTTGCATAAATGACATATGCAGAGGGGATCTTATATGATAAATAAGGTATATCTATATGCATGCTATCTATCCCACTAATGAGGTTTCCACTATCACTTATATATTTGTATGTGCTTTCTATACCACTCATGAGGTTCCCACTGTGTATCACTTGTATAATTATATGTAGTCTGTAACATACATACAAATATGCGTGTGTGTGTGTGGTGAGAGAGACAACGATACTCTGTGTGTGTGTGTGTGTGTGTGTGTGTATATATATATATTTTTTTTTATTTCCATGAACTTGCATCCTCATTCATACAGGTCCCACTGGAAATGGAATAGAGGAGTTATTGCAAAACTCATTTTTTATGTCAACCTGCTTTCCCTGACACACTGCGTAATACCATCAAGCCATGACATGCATGTGAACCAATTGTGAGATACAGCTCTCTGGCCCATCACAATGTGTCCACCATGTGACAGAACACTGCACCATGCCTTCCCAGGCTCTGAGCAGTGATGTGCTCCACCAATCCTTGTGCTGCCCAGCCAGCTCCCACAGCTAATCTCTGAACCTGAGTTGCCAGCACGGAAACACAGCATGCTACCCTCTGGCCCAACAGCTGTCCCTGCACACAACATTTCTCAATAATTTTTAGGTGATTCTATCAACCAATGACAATATGTAATCAATAACCCTAGCAAAAATGTGTACAGTGCAATTATTTATTTAACAGGTCTATTCTTTCAGCAAGTCTACACATTATTATATTTCACTTTTCTGGGCATAATTATTTTATTTTTCCTTAAACATTTAGACAATTAAATTCATTTTACCAGTTATTCATTTCAGATAACGTCTCTATACCTTAAAGGCACAAATAGGTTTGTATAAAGTGAGGTATGGACTTAACAGGTCTGTGCTATTGACAAGGTTTGGTTTAAGTTGGCTAGAGTGCAACAATGTAAGACTGAAAATTGTATTAGGCTGTAGTGCAGGTTGAGCAAATATCACCATGCATGATGTGCTGTGCCACCATCTCTGGCAGTGGGAGCTGTGGTAGATAAGTGGCTGTTCATTTCTGTTGCAGAATGCAGCCATTTCATTAGCTATGTATGATGTTATAGCAATGATAACATCACATTCTGAACATATAGGGGGGTTTTGGATATAAAAAGAGGGGAAGGGAACCAGATTCTATGTATAAATAGAAATATTAATAAAAAATCACCAAGAAGAGTGAATTCTGTGGCACTGCAGAAGTTCTGTGGCAGATTGCAAGTTCTGCGCAATATTATGTGGCCGTAGAATTCTAGGGGCCTTGCATTCACTGAGATAAGTTTTGTGTGTAGAAGATCATGGCTTTTGTCTTCTTATAGTGGAGTATTAAGTGGTGTTCTGAGAACCAGGTTTCGAGCTCACCAAAGAAGGTCTGCAGGGCAGCCTGTAGTGAGTTGAGATGATGATGTTTCCAAAAGACTACGGCACCATCAGCATATAGCAGAAGCTTCCCACTACAGGATTTGGAGAGGGAATTCAAAAAGAGGGTGAAAAGCAGTGGGCCTAGTATGGACCCTTGTGGGACCCCTGAGCGGACTGTTTTCCTGAAGGATGTGGTTTCATTAGTTTTTACCTGCTGCGTCCTGTCTAAGAGATAGTCCCTGAGCCAGGCAGTGACTTCAGAGGAGAAGTTTAGTGATGGAAGAGTGTGGAGAAGAAGCTCGTGACTGACCGTGTCAAAAACTTTGGTCAGATCGATAAACAGAGCCCCCACTGCTAAGCCATGATCAAGGGCCTCATGTATATAGGAGGTGAATTCAACAGGTACATGTAACCATGGTGTACTTCAAGAAAGAGACCAAAGATTACTACCTTTTGATCTTTGCTTTTGCTCTATGTTCAACTTCAAAACTTTGGAGTAGTATGTAATCACCTTGCTCCATAGCAGGGAAAACGTAGAACAGGCCTATAATATACAGTATGAAGTAAATTAGCATTCAGAAAGGAGCATCTCCAGCCTGCCCCAGCATCTGAACTTGACCGTTTTATCTAGGATCTCAGGGGTATTGTATATGCAACGTAAAACTGTATAATAGTCCAACCTCCCTTGTAGCTCCCTACAGATTTCATATTTAGTTATTTATTTGAAACATATTTAGTAGGTAAGAAAACAGAGCCCAGGCAGGCATGTTTCTAGTTGTGACATGGGGGAGGGATTACAGGGAGTGGGCAAGTAAAATGGAATAAAAATTGTTCAGAGTAAGCAATAAATATAGAGACAGTTATACATGGAGTCAAGATGTATAGTGTATAAAGCATACAAGGAAATAGTACAAAGGGGACTTTTTATAGGGACACAGAGAGGCAGAAGAGCAGGGACAATACAATATAAAATTACCTGAAATAGAAATAAACCAATGCTGAGCTATACTGTATGTGAGTACCATAGTATCATATACCTGGGAAGAGTGTCCAACATATAGAGGATATGCAGTGGACTGAGTCAAAATATACAATTTATCTTCAAGTGTGAGGGGGCAGGACCATAACTCACAAGTGGCAGAGCCACTGACCCTCTATAAGCCAGATATCCTTTGAATAACAGAGACCTGGCTAAAACCATCCACCCTGAGTCCCTGTGTTACCTGCCTGGCTATTCCCTGGTTAGATCCGACTGACCAGGTGCTCACAAAGGAGGTGGGGTACTCCTGTATTACAAGGACTCCTTTACTGGTACCTTTGCCAGTAAATCTACTGCTGCATCCCCCACCGAATGGCTCTTCCTGGAATTGAACATCAAGTCCACTAGGAAACTATATCAGTTGTTGGTATAATCCACCCAAGAGCAGCACCACTGGACTCTCTCACCTGCTCACAAGTTTTGGATCCCCCACCCCCAAAGGGACACCATAATCCTAGGTGATATTATCATAAACTGGCAAAATAACATCAACTCTGACTCCCTCAATCTTCTAAAGCATTACAGTCTTACCCAACTCATCACCACCCCTACTAGGCTCAAAAGCCTCTCTCTCTAAATCACTCCACCATTGACCGTATCATGACAAACAGAGAAGACAGGATAATCAACACTGGGGCCCTGTCTGAGTCCATCAGTGATCATTCGCCAACCTTCTGTATCTGGTCCACAAACCCACCCCACTCTCCTTCCAAGTACCTCACGTTCCAGGACTACTCTAAACTTGATCCCTCTCTACTTCTCAGTGACATCATGACCATCAATTGTAATCCCCTGTATACCATGACAGATGTCTCCTCTGCACTAAATTTCTTCCTCACTGCCTTCACTAGCATACAGGAGAGTCCACGGTGGAGATAGCCATTGGCTCACAAAGGACCTCCTAGGGCTGATGAAAGAGCGTGATGCCAAGTAGTCTGCCTTTAAAGCATCCCCCTTCCCGCAACTATGGAATGTGTACAGAAACCTACGTAACCAATGCAGACTTCTTATCTACCGGTAAGGCCTCTTACCTCCGTAATGCCTCCCCCCCCCCCGTCCAGCCAACCCATCACCCTCAATGCCCCCCATTCCTTTTCAGGGCTATTTCATCCAGATAAACACATAAATTACTTTGGAGCCTCCCCAACAAAGGTAGTGTTGGTAGTGATGGCCTCTCTCTATGATTCCTCAAAATAGTGGCTCCAGAAATTGCCAAACCCCTCACTAAGGTCTTCAATCTTTCCCTCACCACAGCTATAATTCCCCCGATATGGAAACAAGCTAAGGCTGACCATGTTTTCAAATCTGGAGACCCTACTAATATGGACAACTAATGCCCCATATCCATACTCTTCTCCACTCAGCAAATTACTTGAAAAGACTGTCCACCACCAGATTATTGAATATGTTAAAAAATATAACCTTCTCTGTCCCCAGCAACACAGTTTCATAATAGGCTATAGCACCATCACAGCTCTGGCCTGTTTCTCTGACCGTGTCCTCTGCAAAATGGATGATGGGATGCTTACTGGAGCTGTCTTCGTGGACCTCTCCAAGGCATTTGACTTGGTTAACCACAACATTCTCCTTAACAAACTCCATTGTCTTGGATTGTCCCTGGTCACCACAGACTGGTTTAAAAACTACCTCTCTGAATGCACCCAACTAGTCATCATGGGTGGAGCTACCTCCACTGTCCTACCTGTTTCCACCGGTGTACCCCAGGGATCCATCCATGGGCCTATTCTTTTCTCCCTCTTCATAAACTCTCTCTCCCATGACAGTGTCTCCTGCCACTCCATTCTTTATGCAGATGATCTTATCCTTTATATGAGTGATAAATCCCTGTCCAACCTTTCAACATCTCTTATCTCCAACTACCTCCAAGCCCATGGATGGTTCTGTACTAACCAACTGATTGTTAATGCTAAAAGGACACAAGCAATGCTCTTTGGCTTTAAACCCAGGTTAGCCAAAATCACTCAAGCCCATAGCACTTTTAATATTCTTTCTTCTGATGGCACACCCCTGGAGACAGTCCACTTCTTTCAACATCTGGGCACTACCCTTGACCTTACCCTAATGTTCACCAGTCATACAGATGTCTTCGTAAGCTGTGTAAACCAAAAACTGGGGGGCAGCTACTGCCTCATCAGGTATCTTAATCCAGAAGCTTGGCTTGCTATTACCCAGTGCAACCTCCTCCCATTACTAGATTACTATGCCACTATTGTCACCCTTACCTCCTCTACAAACCTGGCTCAGCTAAACACCACCTATAATAATATCTGCTGATTTGCCTTCATGGCTCCATATTTCACCACTGTTCTCTCTGTCAGGCACTTGGCTGACTCACTCCACCAGCTAGGCATAACTATCTCCTGGCCAGCACAGTCGAAAGGGCCATCTGAAATAAAGCTTCTTCACCATTCTCCTCCCTACTCTGGCCTAAAGTGTTTTGCCGGGTACTCCACTGTGCTACTGCCCAATGTTGACGGTCCCCTAGTCTCCACTTGCAGGGGCAAGCAGGCCTTCTTGTCTGTGGCCCACTCCCTGTGGAATAGTCTGCTACCCTCACTTAGAACCACTGACTCACCTGGGCTTTTCCCTCTCTCTTCTCAGGTCTCACCTTCTGTCCTCAGCTTCATGTTCCTGCTTCCCTGGCTGACTGTAATCCTCCTTACTCCCCCAACCCCCTCATTTACAACTTGCCTGCCACTTCCTGTGTCTCTTATTGTATTTATTTACTGTGTTGCAAATGTTATTGTATCTTTGTAAATATCTTATAAGTCTACATTGTCTACTGGTGTCTTTATATACCAGTACCTGTTATGTTACTATGCCATTCTCAATGGCCCGGGTCGTGCCTGAAAATGGTTATTGGACCAGAGCACCTACCCGGTTATCAAATAAATAAATAAAATAAAATAAATACATTTTGAGTTAGGTTATTGTATATTTTATATATACAACAGTAGTTTACAGATTATAGCTTTTAAATCTGCAATGTGTTTAAAGATTTACTGTTTTTTGTCGATCTTAACTGCTGGATTCAGTGCTCTTCTAGGCATTGTGAAAACTGCTCTCTGATTGCATCAGAATTCAACTGTGATGACGGTAACCAAAAACATTTCTATTGTGACAACAGTAAAAACAAAATATTTCTGATATGTTGCTATTACTGATGTCACTAATCAAGGTATCATTTTCATCTTGTCGCTTTTGCCCCCTCTTGTTGCATATATAAATATATTTGGGGAGAGAAACTCTGGGACAAGGTTATGTAATTTCAGATGGGAAACAGGAGTGGTGCACAATATTAATTGTCAGCTATGGTCCACATTTCTCCAGTCGGCAGTGATCATTTGAAGTGATGCAGTCCAGTTCTTTTTCTCATCTTAGTTTTGAGTTCAGAGGAGGTCAGTTTTGGAGTTGAGTTACTCTGTATGCCCTTCCAGCCTCTCTCTCTTCCCTCCTGCTAGCCTAAGAAGTTGAACCCATTTGGAATTTCTACTGAGAGTACCATCTTTGCTATGAATAGGGCTGATACAGTTTTTATGTATCAATGTATTAAAATGATATATTTTGTAACCATATTGCTTCTGTATGATAAAAATGTATCAATAATATTTTAACATATCAATACATGAAAACTGTAGTGAAAGAATTTATATACAGTATGTCATCCTGTCCAAGCTTTCCAAGCTCCTAGTCTTAATGGTAACAAAGTAAGCTTTTCTAAAGACAATTTCTTTGAAAAGCACTAACATTATAACTGTTATAATTAAGAACCTAATTTTTTTAACACATGCTTCAAGTCATGTCAGTATAGATAAGTGCTGTCAATACGGTTTCTGTGAATTACTAGCGAGATAGAGTGGTGAGTGAGTGTGTGTGTGTGTGAGAGTGTGTATGTGTGTGAGAGAGAGAGAGAGAGAGAGTGTGTGTGTGAGACAGAAAAAGAGAGAGAATGTGATAGGTACTGTAAGTGTCAGATATGAGGAAACAGTATAATGGACCTGTCCCCATGCTCAGAAACCTCACAGGGGAAGGGACTCCAGGAGGCCCCTGGGGAAAGGAGGGACATCAGATTCTGGTGCCTCTTCTGTATCCTGTGGGCTGTCAAGTTTCTGGAGGGGCAGCTCTAGGCACAAATTGAAACCGACTGTGAGCAGGGCTTATAGAAGCAGGACTGTTCTGATGGAGAGCAGGTAGAGTGGAGATGTCACTGTGGAAAGCCTACAGTGCTGGGAGGGGGTGCAAGCTGTGCTATCCCAGGCTTGTAAAACGAAGCGCAAACTGTGAAGAGAGCTGCTGAGTTCCAAAAAGTAAGAGAGTGGCAACTATGCGCAAATCAGCATGTGGGTGACACTGAAGATCCAGAGTGCAGAAAAAGACCAAGGGCTGCTGATGCAAGTCCTGCAGCAGGCACTGTACCATGGTGCTGGGCTGCCTTTGACCTAGGGGTTTGGAATCCAGGACATGTGACGGTCTGACCTGGGCCTCAGCAGTTCAGAATGAGTGGAAGGAGGTTGGAAGAGCCTGCAGCCAGTACCAAAGGTAGTTGGTTCAGTCAGAGTAAAAAAAGCAAGACTGCATGCAACGTAGATGCTCTGAGGGAACAGAGATCCAACAGCCTGCTGCATCAGGAGGATCTATCCGGGTTCAAGAATCATGAGTAGGCTGCTGTGCAGCATTGTTCCAAGGGGCAGCACCTGTTGTGTCACCGTGTTTCACAGTTTGGATTACAAATACCCTGTGTTGAAGGGTTTTCTGCCATTTAAGCAGTTGCATGGTCTGTGAGGTCTGGGGGGATTGAGCATGTTCCTCTGTTTAAAGTGCACTAGAGCCGGCCAGCCTGCAGCCATTCTACACCTGCGGTACCCAGAGACTGAGTTAGTTAGTGTCAGTGGCTCAGTAGGTAGCACGCTCACCTCTGAGGCCAGGAGATCAGGGGGCTGTGGGTTCAGTTCCCACATCTGGCACTTGGGTTAATATCCCAGTACTGACACTGTAGTGCAGTTTGAGAGGGGGTGCTGCACTTCTGAGGTGCTGTCTTTCGGATGAGACGTTAAACCGAGGTCCCATCTGCCTGGATTGGTGGTAGTTCAGGTGGTTGTTAAAGATCCCATGGCACTTCTCGAAAAGAGTAGGGGAATTTTTTATTTGAAAACAAACCATACATCAATAAAGAAAACAACAGAAAAAAAAAAAACAGGAAAATAAATAGGAACATAATTCCTGAACAGAAATCATAACTCCTGAGGAACTGCTATACAGTCAGACAGAAAGAAAATATTTTACAGCAGTCATAAAAGCCAAATAATATTTTTCCAAAAACTAAGGAAAACTTGATTATCCAAGGTTCGCTGTTCAAAACTCTTTTGCTTTCCTAACGCCAATTCTATACGATGAATAATAACACTATTTGGAAGAAGGGTGTGTTGCAAGGAGAACTGACATCTGGCTTGCCATAAATGATATTTAATACATGCAAAAATCACATTCAATGTACTTGGATGATACCTCCTTAGAAAACCTGAACAATCCCCCAAAATCAAACTCTGATATGTAATGTGTCTTAACACACTCCAGCCCCACCGAATGGCCAAGTCCGACCAAAAGGAGGTAACATAGGGACAGAGTAAAAGGAAATGTTCCAATGTTTCAATCTGTTCGACACAACCTGATCTCAGACACACTCTGTCTGTAATTGGTTTATGTTTTAAGTTACCCCGGGACGCCCAGCTTCCCATGACAACAAAGCCATTGTACACCCCACATATTAGGAGGTACCCTATGATCCATTAATAGACAAGGGCCCGTGAGAGATTAGTAGGGGTACAAAAAGGGAAATCCACTTGAACATAGAAAACATTCCTCATAATTTCCAAATAAAAGTCCTTTCTTGGCACCTCATGTAATTGTGCTTTACCCAATTTCCATTCCCGCAGTTTTCTAAGTGCAGAGTCAGCATAGGAAGGTGCTGCAGTTGCCCTATTCTTTTTAGGAACACCCCCACCCTCCCAATGGGACAAAAAAAGGAGAAAACAACAACTGAATCCATGCCGACCAAGGATGATTCTGAGGCATGACCTTTGTCTGAAAAGAAGCAATCATGAAAAAGGAATGATAAAACACGATAGGGTTTATCATCCCTAATCCCCCTTGATTCAACTTTAAATAAGTAAAAGCATGTTTAATCGGGTTCAAATGACTACCTCACACCATCTGAAAAAAACAACTATATAATCTTGTTTCTAAGGAAATTGGCACTGGAAAAACTGAACATACATGTAAAAAAATGGGTAATAAAAATTTCTTAATAATCAATACCTGCTTCTTTTTTGAGAAACCCCAGGATTTCCATTGTTGTACCTTCCGTTCTCCTGCAACAAGACACTTCTCCCAATTAGAAAAGGCTAAATCCCCTCTTCCAAAAAGGAGACCCAAAATGGTAAGGAATCAGAGACTAAAATACCACCGACATCATGAAGACCTGGAGCATCTCCAATAGCCAAACATTTACATTTCCCATAATTTAGCTTAGTGCCATTTAAGGCCGAGAAACGGGTAACCAGCTGTAGTGCCTCTAACCCAGAAGAGGCATCTTCCACCAATAAACAAATATCATCCGCATATGCAGAAATTTTTTGGGCAGGTAAAGTAAGTGAAGGGGATAAACCCTGAATAGACCTGTTATATTCAATCTCCCGTAAAAGGGGGTCCAAAACAAAAGCATACAATAAAGGGCTGACAGGACAACCCTGCCGAACCCCGCGCTTCAACAGAAGTTCTGAGCCTAAATGATTATTAATAAGCGGGCAAGAGCCTGCCTGGGTGTATAAAGTGCTAAGGAACTGGATAAAAACCCTGGGGAACCCATATCTACTTAAGACTTGAAAAAGAAAATCATGGGATACAGAATCAAAAGCTTTTGCTTGATCCAGGGCCAAAATAAAACCTGATAGCTTTTTTTGAGATCCGACTTCACACACATCTCACAAAAGTTTCAAATTCTGTTGAATGGAAAGGTGAGGGATAGAACATGTCTGTGCCGGATGAAGCACACCTTGTGCCACCACCTGAAGCCGTTTACACAATATGGTAGAAAGAATCTTATAATCGGTATTAAGGAGACTAATAGGCCTCCAATTACCGAAATCCGAAGCATCGCCGGTTTTAAAAATAAATGTTAGAATGGCCAAATTAAACTTTGAATCACCAAAACCAAAATGAAGAATATCATTAAAGACAGCTGTCAATATGACACACATATCTTCCAGAAAAACTTTATAAAATTTATTCACTAATCCATCTACACCTGGTGAAACCCAGTATGGAGTGAGCTAATAACTGCACTGACTCTCCAGTGAGGTAATGGGCCCCTGTAGTAGATCAGCATCAGCTTGGGAAATAGCAGGACTGAAAATGCAGAACATCCTCCCAAGATGCAGTCGGAATAAATTCCACACCAAACTGTGAGGAAACCTGACTTTCAGCAACCGCCAGCATTTCTGCTAAGGAAGTTTTCAAACTACTAAAAGAATCCTCAAGCCCTGTCATAAGCCTCTTCTCAATCTTATGTTTACATGCCATGTAATGGTCCTGAAAGGGTTGCTTTTTGTACCAAATTTCAGCTCAGCGTGAAGCGAAGCAGCTCTCTGATATTGATACTGCAGCATATTTTGCTTAGCAAACTTCAGCTGAGACTGAACCTCCAAATCCCGAGACCGGGAATGTGACTGTAATTTATAATATTGATTCCTGAAATCTAAATATTGTAAATATTCTGAAGAACATTTCCGTTTATCATAAGCAATAAAACAATTCTTTAGTGCTAACTTGGTGTCTGTCCACCATGTAATCCAATCAGAAAAAAACACAGCCACTGATTTCCTAAGGATCATGAAATCCTTCAGCTGGGCCAAAAAAACAGCCTCAGACAATAAGAGGGAATTCAGCATCCATCTACTAGCAAAAGCAGGAAAATAAGCAGGAATTTGATATAAACTGAGTTTACTATGTAAAACCCTATGGTCCGAAAAATCGCAAGGCAAAACTGAACAAACCAAAGGGACTAAATATTGAGAAAGAAAAAGATAGTCAATTCTAGTTTGAAAAGAAGCCCGTCTGTAAGTAAAGCCAGGAGAGGTATGTAGACCCCTGAAAGCATCTTTCAGCTTAGCCACCGCAACCGTCTGTGAAAGAGCATGAGTATCACAATATGTTTTCTGCCGAGTATCATTTTTAATCCGAAAATCCAAACTACAATTCATATCCCCCCCAAACCACATGTTTAGAGGTGAATAAATAAGGTTTTAGTTGGTTAAATAAAGCAATATGAGATGTCTTCGTTTGAGGAGCATAGGTGTTAATCAATCTAAAACTAAAGATGTGCAATAAACAGTCCAAAAGTAACACTCGGCCAGGCTGAATATCAACTAACCATGTTACGTGAACCGAAGGGTGCGAAAACAGAATGCCCACCCCATCCGCAGCATCTACCCCAAATGACCAAAAAGAAGGGCCATCCCACCAGAGTTTTTTAACTTGAGTCACCTCAAGCAGAGAAGATAAATGCGTCTCCTGTAAAAAGATGACATCGACATTGAAATCCCTACACTGCTGCAGGCAGATTAAGTGTCTCCTGAAACTCTTAATGCTACAACAATTAAGAGATACAATGTTCAAACAGGCTATAAAAAACAAAGGTGGTTAAATCAGGGTTTATCTTTTCACTTTCTACCCTTTTTCTTTTTCCCCTCCAACAACTCTGTACCCCCATCATCCTCAATTTCCATGCTGGAAGCCTCATCAGATTTCAGCAACTCAGTACCAACCTCACCCTCGAGGTCAGATAACACTGAAAAGGAATTCTGAAGAGGGCAGACCCCTCCCATCCCCACCGTGCGACTACTGGCCCTTGTAACCCTCCTAGGAGGTTGGAAAAGAGCATCTGAAGCAGGCCCCACCACAGGAGTCTCTACAGGAGGATGTAAAACAGAGGGCTCAGAGCTGTGTGGGGGGGCGGGGACCGAAGTCTGTTGTGGAGCCAAAAGTACCGATTGATCCCCAGTATTTTGTACTTCACAGTGGTTTGCAACTGGGTCTGCATGGACCATCGTCTGACCTGTACCAGCAGTAGAAGCATTCTCCCTACTCTGAGGAGGGGCCCGATGAGACTGGCCTCTACCCTGAGCCTGGGATATCAATTCCTCTTTATTGAAACCTGCCTGTTTATTCTGGCCAGCCCACGGACACTGATGATATGCATGGCCAGACTCCTCACAGAGATTACATCGAAACACATTTCTACATACCTTGCTATCATGATCAGATTCCCCACATAGTGCACATTTAACTTTGTCACATGCACTGCTTAAATGTCGTCGGCTACCACACCGATAACATGCTTTAGGTTGTCCCGGATAGAAACACACTCCCCGGTCCTTACCAAAAAAAAAGCTATTTGGAACATGTAGGATTTCATTATTTATCACATGTAATTTAACCTTAAAACGCCATGCCCCAGTCCAAATCCCTTCAGTATCCAAAATCGGCTCAGGAGGGCCCAGAACCATACATTTATGCTCCAGCCAATACAAAATATCCCCCACATTAACCCTTCATTCCAAAACATCACGTTAACAGTTTTAAATAAAGGTTTAGTGATGGGAATAGCCCAGAAAGGTAGCCATAGGGGCAAGGATTTACAACTTTCATATTTATGCCAAAACTTATCCAAACCAGCCACCTGTTTGAAGCTAACATCAAACGTATCCTCCCCTCGAATGTTAATCAAAGCATAAATATCCACAGGAAGAAATTGCATTGAGTCCAATAACAGTTCTCTTGCCACATAAAGCCGATCCGGGTGTTCAGGTAAACCACCCCTATACCGGAGACGGACCGCATTCCTTCTCAGGGCCTGTTCCAATTTATTACGTTTGAAGAGGTCTGCAAAACGAGGACCCTTCCTAGTCTCCTGCTCCTCTTGCAATTGCACAGAGGGACATCGCAATGGAATATCCGCCCCTGCCCCCAAAACACTGTCAGAGTTAGCACTCCCAGGTATATCAGAAGGCCTTCCCAACATAGACTCAGTTCCCAAACAAGACGACTCACCCTCCTTCACAATCTTTCGGGGGGGACCCGATTCCTTTGGTGAAAAGGACAGCCAGGTGGGATCCGGAATCCATCACCCATTTGGTTGCTGCATACACCCAGCTTGTGACAAAGCAACCTCCTCGGACCAGTCTGTAACAGAAACAGACTCCATCATTGCACCACCAGTGCGTCTCTCCTTCTCAACCGACTCGACCACTTCCTCATCCACTGACGCTACCCTTGCGATATCTGAGGGTTCCGATTGCTCTGCAGTCTGTAGTGCTTCCGGCATTGCAAGGGGACCGCAATCCCCATCAAGCACTGTCCCAGAAGAAGCCAAAATGGCAAAGGCATCCTGCTGCACGACTCCCGAAAGAACAACATCTGCCTCCTCACAACTCCCTATTGCATGCTGAGTAGCCTGCATTACTCCAGAAAACGACTCTGTGGTAAGCTCCGTAGCAGGTGACGCCTGCACCATAGACTCAGAAAGTTCCCTCTGCAGAGCCTCTGTCTGCACATCCTCCTCCATCGCAATCCACACTCAGATTGCGAGTAGGGGAATTTCCCCGGTGTCCTGGCCAAATTTCCCTCATTCACTAAAAAATACCACCAACAGCTTAATCTGATTCAAGGTCAGCTGACATTCATCTGTATCCCTCTCCCCCGGGTCGTGCGGAAAATGGGCAAAATTTGTCTAGTGCACTTACCCGGTCAACAAAAAAACGAAATAAGGGAGCTCCCATTTGGGTCTGTTTAAAACCTGGTACCAGGTGGAAGAGAAAGATCTGGCCCAACTAGGAGGGCACCTAAAATTACCATGTTTAAAGTTGACATTTGTACTTACCTTTTTCTTGTAGTTCCTCTGTTGTTAACAAAGCTTTGTTATTCCATTAAACATGGGCTGGTTATTGACTCCCTGTGTAGTAGGGCTGTGCACAGCCCGAATATCATTTCCCAAATACCATGAATAATGCACGATTTGGTATTCGGATCCTGAATAACAAATAGTTCACTATTCATCCAGTAATTGGGAAACACTGTTTAAAAAAAAAAAAGACAAGAACTAGCCCCCTCCCTCCTCTCGCAGCCCATGCCAGCAGCATAACCCCCAGCCATCTGCCTTCCGTCAAAAAAAGCATACTCCTTCCCTCCCTTCCCCCAGTACCCACAGGTTGTTTTTCCTTTTTATTCATGCCCCTGAAAAAATATTAATGTAGATTGCGGGTGTCGGGTAACCGATTCTACCCGCCCGCTTCCACGGTCTGTTGTAGGCTTGTGAGGCGGTCTTCTGTAGTGAAAATAGGACATTATGACCCTCACCCCCACCCAGAGCACCTGACCCTGGCACCCACTAGTTCAGCATCCAGTTATTCAAATTCAAAGCTGAGAAGGTGCCAGCACAACCCCTCCTCCTCCTCCTCCACGGCTGGCTACCTTCTCATGACTGAAGCGCTAGCATGCTTGCTATAGTAAAACCAGCTGATCAGCTGATTTTACTGTAGCAAGTGCTTCATTCATGCTGCCAACTGCCCTTGCCTGCAGACCAGACCCTGGGGCCATAGGCCAGCGGGCCAAGCGGTTGGATCAGCCTGGTCACGCAATACCTTCTTCGGTGCCATCGACACCACTTTCTCATGCCTTTCCCCCTCACATGGCTGTGGCACAGGGGCAAGCACAGGTACTGCTTTCTCCTTCTACTCTTCTTCATACTTTCAGGTCTCCAGCTTTTGGCATCCTGGTGTTGGATTTGGGGACCCCAGGTGCTCAGCTGGCCTCAAACATGGCATCGCCCTCAGCTGCGGCCTTGGCAACACTGTTGCTAATGCTATACACGATGCCAGTGCCATTTTTGGTGCCGCCTCTGGTGCAGGGGTTTTTAACTCTGATTCACGTAGTGGCACCTCCTGCCCTTCTTCCTCCCTTTCCTGTCTATACTATCCCTTCTGGGGTAGTGGGAGACTATGCTGAGTCTGATCCTGATCTATGATTAGGGGACGATCTGGATGAGGATTCATTCTTTGGAGTGGAAAGTAAGCCCTCCACTTCGGCAGAGCCTGTGGTCAAGGACTTCTCTTTTAAGTCTCTTCTGAAGAATATAAATTCCACCCTCTCTCTTCAGACTTCTGAGGTGGATCCTGTGAAGCTTTTGTGCCTTTAATATCTGCATGTTCCTGAAATTTCTGTGGAACTAACACCACCAATGCAACCCTCTTTTGAGACTCTTTCACAAGTGGTGTGTGACAGACCGTCACTCGTTCCTTCTGTGGCTTTGTCCACAGAAAGGAAGTACGCTCCCCCAAGATAGGCCAATCCTTGCCTCCCAAGCCTTTGCAGATGCCATAGTGGTCCTGGCAGAGAATGACAAAGCCATGCTTCCCCGGGAATCCATGGCTCATCCAGCAAATAAAGAATCCTGTAAAATAGACACTCTGGGAAAGTGGGTATTTGTTGCTGCTACCCAGGGCATGCATATTGCTCGTTATCAGGGCTATTTCTCTCAGTATGAGTATACCCTCTGGCATTCACTCAAAGAAACAGTGGAGGCTGTTTTGGAGTCAGATGTTAACTCTGAGCCTACTTAAGGCTGCTATGGACACCTTTGACACTGCTTCTAGAGCAGCAGTGGCCAGGATCTGCACCCAACATCACTCATGGCTAAGGACTTTGGGATTCACTAATGATGCTCAGTAGAGAGTCATGAATTTCCCCTTTGATGGTGTTTGCCTGTTTGGCCCACAGGTGGAGTAGGCACTGGAAGCTACTCAGAAAACCAGGACTGCTATTAAGATGGCCAGATTGGCCCCTGCCGCCCCTCAGCAGTGTGGAAACTGCTGGCAATTTCATAACCGACAGCCCTTTCATGGTAAAGGTCAAAGGGCTTTTAACAAGAACCAAACCCCTCAACCACAGAAGAAAATGCAGCAGAAGGCACAGGCCACGAAGGCACCCAGTGCCACACTCTGAAGACCCAGCCCATGTCCCACCTCAACTGCCTGAGAGGGACTCCTCTTCGGTGGTAGGAGGGCATCTGACTCAGTTTTACAACCAGTGGAAGTCCATCACAATGGACAAATGAGTTCTCAGGATAATTTGAGAGGGATGCTCTCTAAATTTTTTGGAGACCCCTCCAGTTCCTCCACCCAAATAACAACTCAAGCTGTCTACAAACCAGTCAGACCTCCTTGCTTCCAAGATTCAGGGCCTTCTGAACAACAGGGCAGTAGAAGTGGTTTTGCAAGCAGAACAAACACAGGTTTCTACTCCCACTACTTCCTAGTTCCAAAGAAAACAGGAGGTATGAGCTCTATTCTAGACCTAAGGAAGTTAAACAAATACCTGTTCAAAGAGAAATTCAAGATGATATCACTGGGCACGCTCCTGCCTCTGATTCATCAAAATGATTGGCTGGTGTCTCTGGACATGCAGGATGCCTACCAGCATGTCCCAGTATACCCAAGCCACCACAAGTACCTACACATTGTGGCTCTGGGTCAACACTACCAGTTCAGAGTCCTTTCCTTTGGGCTCTCCTTGACACCACAAGTCTTTACAAGTGCTTTGCAGTACTCAAGGCACATCTCAGAAAACTCAGAATTCAGGTGTTCCTGTACCTGGATGATTGGCTCCTAGTGAGGTCCTCCAGACAAAGGACATGGGAAGTGATGTCCATGGCTTCCAAGTTTCTCACATCCATGGGAGTTCTCCTGAACCTGGAAAAGTTGCAGTTTCGACCCTCCCAACATCTTCTCTTCGTAGGGGCTCTCCTGGACACATCCAGGGCAAGAGTCTTCCTCCCAGAGGACAGGAAATCTGACATTCTCCAGATGGCTTGCTTCATCAAGGAGAACAACTTGGTCTGGGCTCTCTCGATGCAAGGCATTCTAGGCCTTATGGTGTCATCCATGTTCATGGTACCCCTGGCTCACTTGCACATGAGAACCACACAATGGATGCTCAGCACTCACTGGTCTCCCACCATGCATTTGCAATCCTTCCACATGAAGGTGACAGAGCCTCTAGCAAGGTCACTTACCTGGTGGACTCAGGAGGACAACCTTTTCCAAGGTTTTCCCTTTGTCGCACTGGAGACGCAGATCACCATCACCGTGGATGCATCTCTGATCGGTTGGGGAGCTCACTGTCAGGACCTCCACACCCAGGGCCTGTGGAGTCAGGATGAGTCCCAGTGACACATAAATGTCCTGGAGATGAGAGCTGTCCTGTACGCTGTCCGAGCCCTGAAGGATATCCTCTGACACAGAGTAATTCTCCTTCAGATGGACAACAAGGCGGTGATGTACTACATCAACAAACAGGGTGGAAAACACACTTAATTCTAAACCACAAACTGAGCACTGTGTAGTTCTGTGCAAAAAAAACTTTTATTCAGTGTTAAGGTGCTCAATGCGTAGTAGCCACCCATCAGTTTGGAGACACCTCGGCCGGTTTCACATGTCACATGCATCTTCAGGACCTCCTGAAGACGCATGTGATGTGCACAACCAGTTGATGTGTTTCCAACCTGCAGCTGCTAGTCATTGAGCACTGTAACACTGAATACAAGTTTTTTTGCACAGAACTACGCGGTGTTCAGTTTGTGGTTTGGAGTTCTGAGTGATTACTGCAGGCATGCGTGGTGTGTGGAGCTTGAATTACTATTTTTTCATAGAACACACTCTTACCCTCTCTACAGAGAAGCCAAGAGAGAGAGAGAGAGTGTGGGGATGGTGTCTCAAGCATGAAGCCCTGATTCAGGTGGCCTACCTGCCAGGAATCCAGAATGATCTGGCAGGTTGCCTCAGCAAAACGGAGGCAGATCCACACGAGTGGTCTCTCGACTCAAACATCATGCAATCACTATTTGAAGAATGGGGCACTCTGGACCTGGACCTTTTTGCATCCCCACTCAATGCAAAACTGCCTCTATTCTGCTCCAGAAATCCAGAACCTTGCACTTTCTGTCAGGATGCATTCAGACTGTGGTGGAAAAGACACTTTCTGTATGCATTTTCTCCTCTTCCCTTAATTCAGAGGGTGCTACTCAAGTTAGAGGCATGGGGGCAGCATGATTCTCATCGTGACATACTGGCCTCATCAGATATGGTTTCCGTTAATCAACGGATTATCAGAGGTTCCTCTGAGACAACTTCTCCTTTGGTGGACCTCCCGACACAGGGTCCAGTGGTCCATCCCAACCTGTGATTCCTTCATCTCCATGTCTGGCTCTTGAGGAGATAAACATGGGCAGGTTCAACATCTCTCTGAGAATTTCAGACTTCCTCCTAGAAGCACATAAGCCATCCACTAGGAAGACTTACACAGCAAAGTGGAAACGATTTTCCATTTGATGTGCAAAGTCCACCCTGGATCCCTTTGTTTGTGATTACCAAACAAGGTGTTAGAGTACCTTCTAGACCTGTCGAATGCAGGACTGCAATACTCAACAGTAAAGGTGCACCTTTGAGCAATTTCAGCCTACCACGAGCCTTTACGCAACATATTGGTGGCTCAGTTACCCATGGTTAAAAGATTCCTTAAAGGTATCCTTAACACTAGACCACCGGTCAGGAGACCTGTGGCAGTATGGGATATCAATCTTGTGCTAGACATGCTCACCCATAAACCCTTTGAGCCTCCAGCAACCTGTAACTTAAAGTTTCTGACCTGGAAGGCAGCCTTCCTTTTGGCCATTACCTCCACTCGCAGGGTGTTGGAAATACTTGCCCTAGTCACAGACCCCCTGTACACAGTATTCCACAAGGACTAGGTGATTCTCAGGACTCACCCTAAATTGCTTCCCAAAGTAGTCTCAAAATTCCATCTAAAACAGTCTTTGATCCTTCCAACCTACTTTGCAAATTCCAGAATAAAGGGGAGTCTACCATCCACACTCTGGATGTGAAAAGGGTTTTGCGATTCTAAGTTGACAGAATGAAAGATATTCACAAATCCATGCAACTCTTTGTCTCATTCAGCTTGGCCCAGCTGGGTCAGCCTGCAGCCATCAGATGCATTTCCGCCTGGCTGGTAGCGTGTCTGCTACTCAATGATGCAGGTCAAGCTGGAAGGCAGGGTGTACGCCCACTCTACCAGAGTGGTCACAGCATCCCTGGCAGAGAATATGCCTATTGCAGACATCTGCAATGCGGCCACTTGGAGCTCTATGCACACTTTTGTGAAGTATTATGCCCTGGATGTCCATGCCAGACAGCATCCCTCCTTTAGAAGGGCAATCCTTAATGGACTTCTGTCCTAAGTGAGCTCCTTTCTCCTGCCACCCTTCTCCGGTGATTGTTTTTAGCTCGGTACTCTCCCATTAGTGTGAATAAATGGTGGAGACTATTAGTTCAGGAAGATATGAAAATTACATACCTACCGTAATTCTTGATCTTGGAAGAAGTCTCCACCACTCATTCACGCACCCACCCACCATCCCCCGAGCTCACTCATCCTGTTTTTGGTCTTCACCTCTTGTTGGCTAGGCTGTGAAGACACTGTTGAGTTGACCCTCTTATATGGGTCATACGAACTATCTTATGTCTGGGTTAGGTTAGTTTCCTAGATTAGTTTATGCTGCACCACCTTGGTAAAAAAGGTACTGAGGTGGTTGGAGGGTTGATGCCGAGTTGGCCTGTACAGTGCGAGCCAGTCTTGCAGTGCTGCGCGTGCATGGTCCTACCTCGGCACCATCCCTCCTGAAGATTTTTGGCTCCTGCTGTGTCCTAGCACTTCCAGCATAGTTCCTATTAGAGTGAATGAGTGGTGGAAACTTTGTCCAAGATCAAGAATTATGGTAGGTACGTAATTTTCATATGTCTATCATGTCCTCTTCTCCCTTCTCTCTTCCAGGTTGTACATATTGAGATCCTTTAGTCTCTCCTCATAGGGCTTTTGATGCAGCCCCTGCTCCATTTTAGTTGGCCTCCTCCAGACAGCCTTTACCCTGCCTAGGTCCTTCCTGAAATGTGATCTCCAGAACTGAACACAGTACTCCATGTGGGATCTCACCAAAAATCAAAACAGTGGTAACAGCACCTCTCTCCTTTTGCTGGTGACTCCCTTCCCCATGCACCCTAGCATCCCATTGGCCCTACCTACTTCCTTGTTGCATTGAAATGACACATGAGGTCATCCGATAGAATGTCCCTAAAGTCCCTTCCCTGTTTAGTAGCCATCAATATCTCTTCCCCCCCTTCCCCCATTTTATACTCTGCTTCTGGGTTTCTGTGCATAAGGTGCATGATTTTGCACCTTTTCCCCATAGAAACCAAGCTGCAATACCTTTGACCAGTTCTCAAGTTTCTCAGGTCTCTACACATTCTCTCCACCCTCTGGAGTGCCTACCTTATTGCATATTTTGGTGTCATCTGCAAAAGAGGAATACCTTTCGTCCCACCTCTTTGGAAATGTCATTTTTAAAGCTATTAAAGAGGACTGGTTCCAGTACTGAGTCCTGAAGTACCCCTCTGGTTACTCTCCCCCTCCCAAGAGTGAGTGCCATTTACCACCACCCTGTGCCATGTATCCAATCAACCAATTTTGTACCCAGTTTACCACCTTGGGACCCACCTCTGAACTACCCAGTTTCCTTATAAAGGAGGCAGTATTGCGCAGTGGTCTAAGGCTCTGAGCTTCAAATCTGGTGACATCCAGCAGACCAGACCTGGGTTTGAATCCCACAGCTTCCACTTGCATACTGTGTGACCCTGAGCAAGTCACTTAACTTCCTTGTGCTCCCAGGTCGCATCTGGAAACAAGCTCCAGCTTAGTGTGCCTTTCCTGGTTAAACAATTTCCCCTTTCCCTTCCCTTATGAGCCTCCTATGTTTTTTTTTTTTTTACCAATTATTTTACCAGGTGAGGCACACTAAGCTGAAAGCTTGTTTTCAGGTGCAACCTGGGAGCACAAGGAAGTTAAGTGACTTGCTCAGGGTCACACAGTATGCAAGTGAGGGCTGTGGGATTCAAACCCAGGTCTCCAGATTTGCAGCTCAGAGCCTTAAACCTCTGCACCATACTACACAGTACAGTGTTGAAGGCCTTGCTGAAGTCTAAGTAGGCCACATCCACTGCCCCACCCTAATCTATTTCCCTTGTCACCCCGTCAAAGAAATCAATCAAGTTCATATGACTTAACCCATCCCCGTGAATCCATGCTGCCTCAGATCTTGTAACTAGCTGGATTCAAAATACTCCATTAGCCAAGCCTTTAGAAGTATCTCCATTAACTTCTCCACTACTGATGTCAGGTTGACTGGTCTATAGTTTCCAGCCTCCTCCCTGCTGCTGCTTATATGAAACAGGACTACATCTGTCCTCCTCCAGTCCTCTGAAATCACTCTTTTCCAGTGAGTTGTTGAGTAGGGCTGTCAGAGGTGCAGCCAGTAGCTTCCTAAGTTCTCTTAGCATTCTTGGGTGTACCCCATCCAGTTCTATAGCTTTATAACTTTCATTTTCACAGGTCCTTTCAAGACTCTTTCCTCTGTGAATGGACTTCTGTCTGCCTCCCTCCCCCCAGTGTTTCTGCTGTTTTTACGTAGTCTATCCCCTCCCCTTCTACTGTGAAGACTGAACAGAAGTATCTGTTCAGGTTATCTGGTTTTTTTCCAGATCATCCTTTCACAGCCTCCCTCTGCCTTTAACTTCAAAATCCCTCCCCTTGTCTCCCTCTTATAACTTATGTACCTAAAAAAGGTCTTGTCCCCCTTAATTACTCCTTTGGCTATCCTTTCAACAGTTCATGCCTTTGTGTTTCTTACCCCATCACAAGTCCACTCCTGTGGGGTGGGATTCTCTGCATCACAGCAAATCCCTCTTGTGACAGAGGTCAGGCCAGGGATACCTCTCCCCTGTCCTTTTAGTATGCTTGCTGTTTCACAACTGAAACTATCCCAGAATATCCCAAGGCTCCCTCTCTCCATGCAAGGGGGTGCAAATACAGTCTTGAGTCCATGTTCCTGGGAAAGAACCCTCTCAGCCACTGCACAATGAACCAGAAAAGCCACAGGCATGTTATAGGTCTTTGGGGGGCCTATAACACCTTATGTGTGTCTTTCCCCAGAAATGAAGAGACTTATTCAAACCCTCACAGACCCCTCCATAGACCATTCATATTCTTCCCCCTCCTTGCATCCAAAGTCCCTTGTGGTACTACTTTGATAGTGTATGACCTTTAGCAGTCAAACAGGTGTAGAACTGTTTGAAGAAACTCTTCCCAACACAAACACACACACACACACACACACACACACGCACACACGGACACAATTATCTTAAAGTAAGCCAAACGCTTTACTGATTAATTAATAAATGCAGTAAATAAAGACAAATAATTTTAGACATTGATTACAGGATATGGAAAATAAAATGGAAGTATACAAAAAAAAAAAATTTGAAAATTCTAGTTTGAAAATTTCTACTTCAAGTCCATAGTTGCTGAATTTGAAGTGC
This sequence comes from Neoceratodus forsteri, assembly GCA_016271365.2. NCBI lineage: Eukaryota > Metazoa > Chordata > Ceratodontiformes > Ceratodontidae > Neoceratodus > Neoceratodus forsteri. The sequence goes on from JADMNL010000027.1 coordinate 43,604,118, forward strand.
AAAGTGTCCTTAGAAATGGTAGCTGAAAATCTTAGTTTTTTTTGGTCCAGGGGAGTTCTTGAAAAGAAATGTCTGTGCTCCCTCAGCAGAGTCCCAAACGCAAACAGTTCCTTGAATTTGCAACAGGCAAGAAGGCAGCAAGCAAACAACGAAGGGCTTAAAAGGCACTGATAACCTTCTGCACCCTTGTTTTAAGGGTTTCCAAATGGGCAGGCCCAGTGGATACTGGCTTGCCCTGTGGTTGGCTAGCATTCCATCTCCATGGCTACACAACCAATCAGGGTTTACTATTTTATTAAAAATAAAAAAAACAAATGTTCATTTCTGGCAGGGAACAAAGGTCATAGAGGCATGCCAGTTTGAACCAGCCTGGGGATAGCATCAGCATCCCCCTACCCCCCCTTTACTGACTAATTAAGCTACACTCAATACAGCTATTTACTTAAAATGCTCATCCATTTAGCTGTAACTAGATTAAGTCACAGTAGACCTCTCACAACAAAAAGGACCCCAGACATCATGGCTCCTTTAGAGGTCCTGGCCTTTCACAAGCAAATTGGGATACCTGGCTTCCCAGCTGTGCTTAATTAGCCCTTTTGTGTTCTTTTAAATGGCTCAAACTGTCAGTCCCTGGCTAAGCATCCAACAGTTTCTCTGCCCAGTAACAAGACAATCACATCATTTTTGGTCCCATGGCTTTTTATTTGTACCCATGATCCCTTGCAAGTTACACTGGGCCACCTGTTCATCCCTGATGCATTTCTCACATAACATACCATGAAATATAATTAGAACAATAAGGTATGGCCTTATCTTGCCACACTTCTCCCTCCTTAACAAAACCTGGGGGAAACAGGCCTCTTTTTTCAGTAAGGGTTTCCATCAGTTTTGTCCCTTACTTCAATTGGTGTGATAGGCCATCTGCATTGGCATTAGCAGACCCTGATCTGTGTTTAATGTCCATGCTGTAGGCCTGTAGTGCCAATGCTCCGTCTCCCATTCATCTTTCTCATTTGGTTTAGCCACACCAGAGATTTGTGGTCTGTCTGTACCTTGAAGGGCCTCCCACAGAGGTAGGACTCTAGCTTCCTAAGCAACCACACCAGGGCAAGGCATTCATTTTCCACAGTGGAGTATGCCTGCTCCCGGGGAAGTAGCTTCCTACTTAGGTACACAATGGGGTGATCCTTCCCCTGTTGGGATGTCTGGCTGAAGACAGCATCAATCCCAACATCTGAGGCATTCATCTGCACCTCAAATTGCCTAGTGTAGTCTGGGCTGGCCAACAGAGGGGCACTGTACAGTGAAACTTTTAGCTGTGTGAAGGCCCTTTTACATGCTGGGTCCCATTTTACTTTCTTGAGTTGCTTTTTCTTTAACAAACTAGACAAATGAGCTGCCAGGGTGCTATAATGTGGTTCACATTTTCTGTAGTACCTTGCAGTCCCAAGGAAGCTCCTGACCTGCTTCTGGGTCTCTGGCCTGGGCCATTCTTAAATGGCCTCTGTCATGGCCTGGTTTGGATGTAGTTGTCCCCTCTCCACTGCATGTCCCAAATATGACACCTCATCGATAGCCACCTGGCACTTTTTGGCCTTGATAGTAAGTCCTGCCTTCTGTATCCTGCCCAACGCTTCCTTCAGATGGGACAGGTGTTCCTTCCAGATGGTACTGAAGATGGCAGTATCATCCAGATAGGCCACTGCGTGTTCTTCAGCACCCTGTAACACTTGGTTTACTAACCATTGCAAGGTGGCAGGGGCATTCTTCATCCCAAAAGGCATCACCATAAATTCAAAGAAGCTTGACGAAGGCTGACCATTCCCTAGTTCTGGCAGTTAACTCCATCTGCCAGTACCATTTCTTAAGTGAGTTGCTGTTAGGTAGGTCCCCCCAACTTGTCCAACAACTCATCTGTCTGGTGCATTAGGCTGGATGTCAGACTTTGTGACTGTGTTGAGTCCACAATAGTCAACACAAAAGCAGGTAGACCCATCTGGCCTCGGGGCGAGGACTATGGGTGTGGCACAGGGACTGTGGGATTACTAGATTACCCCTAAATCTAGCATTTCCTCCACCTCCCTCCTAATGTCCTTTAGGATGGCCTCAAACACCCGGTAAGCTGTCCGTCATATGGGCACGTGCATCCCCGTGTCCACATCATGGGTCACTAAGGGGGTTCATCAGAGCTTGGCTGTAAATAAAGGGGCAAAGTCCTCTAAAACCTCCCTCACTTCCTGGGTGTGTTCCGGGGTCAACTGGGATGACAACTTGATTGTCTCTACTAATGACACCTGCTTGCTTTCCTCTAGCACGTCCAGGAGGGGGTCTTCTTTATCCTTCCCCTCCCCAGGACCATAAACTGCAAACACATGGCTTCATCATCTTGGCATGGTACATTCTATGGGTATGTCTCCTGTCAGACAGTTCCACAATATAGTTCACATCATTGACCTGTCAGACTACCTTGTATGGTCCCACCCACTCGGCCTGCAGCTTGTCCTTCCGGACTGGAATTAGGACTATTACTTCCTGGTCTGTGCTGTATGAGCGAGCTCTGGTTCCACAATCTTACCAGACTTTTTGCTTCTGTTGGGCAACTGATAGGTTGCTTTGGGCCACCCCCATAAGCTCCTTTAGCATCTCACTGAACTTAAGGACATACTGCACTATGGGAGTTCCCTGGGTGGCATGTTTGCCTTCCCAGTCTTCCAGGATCAAGTCTAGGGACCCACACACCCTATGCCGTATAAGAGTTTGAAGAGGGAGAACCCTGTTGACTCTTTGGGCATCTCTCTGTATGCAAACAATGGATGGGAAAAGATATTTCTTCTAGTTCCTCCCATGCTGTTCTGCAAATGCTTGGATCATTGATTTCAGGGTACTACTGAACCTTTCCATGAGCCCATTGGCCTGTGGGTGATAAGGTGTCATGCATCTCTGTACCACCCCACACTCCTCCCACAAAGACTTCATCAGGTCCAACATGAAGTTATCCCCTTGATTAGAAATAGCCTTCTGTGGAAACCCAACATGGGAGAAAATCCCTAGCAAGGTGCCTGCCACTTTGTTGGCCTTAATGGAAGAGAGGGCAACTGCCTCTGGGTATCGGGTGGCATACTCGGCCACCATCAGGATAAACTTTTTCCTGGAGGAGCTTGGGGTATTCAAGGGTCCCACAATATCCATTCCTATCCTCTGGAATGGCTCCTCCATAATAGGAATGGGAATTAGGGAAGCTTTTGTTTTACTACCTGCCTTCGCTATCTGCTGGCACCGGTGTCAAGACCTGCAATATTCCTTCATCTGCTGGGTGAAGTTGGGCCAATAGAAATTTTGGGCCAATTGCTGTGTGGTGTGAGCGATGCCCAGATGTCCGGACATGGGGATATTATGAGGGACCTTGAGCAACTGCTCACAATACCCATGGGGAATGACAAGCTGCCTGCCCATCACCCCTCCCTCTGTCTTCACATCCTGTGTATTGCCCCAAAATACCATACATCTCTTATCACCTCCGTGTGTCCCATCAGATTCTGCGCAAGCCCTCAGCCTCTCCAAACTAGGGTCAGTCTTCTGAATGGCTGCAAAATCTTCACATTTTCCCAAAGCATGGGACCTGTCCCCCTCAGTTCCTAAACTGAGGTCCATAGCTCTAGCATCATGGCATTCAGAGTCACTGCCATCCCTAACTTTCTGACCATTTGTTACCCCCCCATCTCAGAGTAACCTTCTGTAGTTGTTTGGTGAACAGCTACTTGGGAAAGTCCTACCTCCTTTTCACTACTCTACATGTCAGGGGACACAGGCTTGGGAATCAGCCTCCTATTCTTTTCCACTGGGCTTCTTTAGGGTTCAGGAAACTACAAGCAACCTTAGCTGTCTGACTGTGGGTAACTGCACAAACTATCCCCTGCTGTAGATTATTGCCTATAATCACATCCAGGGTGAGGTTGTCTGCCACTGCCGCTTTTTACACCCTCTCTCTCGTCTCACCCCAATCCAGGAGAACACTAGCTAGTGGCAGGGTTTTCTCCTCCCCAGTAAATCCCCTCACAGTTACAAACTGATAAAGAATAAGCTGTTCAGGCCCAACCAAATCCCATTTTACCAAGGTAAGAGATGCCCCTGTGTCCCTTAACCCATGGGTCTGCACCCCATTTACAATAACCTGGTGTATGTGAACCCTCATGTTCACACGCATACTCTCAGGGATACACAATGCACCCACCTCCTTTTGAGGGACACTTTGTCCACTCTGTGCCTTTTTAGGACACTGCCTAGCAAGATGGTCCTGGCTGTTTACAAAACCAACATTCATCACTTTTTTATCCAGGAAATCCCTTTTTAGTAACTTGGGGTTCCCCCTTTCTGCAGAGACATTGAGGGTTTTAGCTGCCCTGAAGGTGTGCTTTTCCCTTTTTGTACTGCAGCACCTGCTCCCCCACTTCCTTTCAGAGTAGGCCTGCTCCTGGCATAGTGATCAGAGAGCTCAGCAGCTTGCTGTGCTGTTTTTAGATCTCGATCCTCTAGCCAGGTTTTCAACTCTGCTGGGCAAGCCCAAAAGAACTGCTCTAATAACACAACCTCCTCAATTTTCCCCACCGAGTTAGCTTCCACCCCCTCCCATCAACATTTTAAAAACTGCCTTTGCTTTGTGGTTAGTTCTTCAAAGCTCATGTCAGGGATTTTTCAGAGTTTATGGAATTTAACCTTGTATGCCTCAGGAGTTAGTTCATACTTTTTAAGTAAAGCAGTTTTAAGTTTCTCATAGTTTTTACTGTCCTCATCGTCCATTTGGCCTAGCATCTCATGCCCTTTTCCAGTAAGCAGTAGGGATAGCTGAAAGCTCCAGACCTCCCTGGGTAGCTTGGCCTGGATACAGACCTTTTCAAACAAATTTAAAAATGCATCCATATCCTCCCCCTCTTTAAATTCAGCTATTAATTTGAAACTTAATTGATACCCCAGCCTTGGAGTTTCAGGTTCACCTCTGCCACTTACCTTCGCTGGCGCTGGTCATTAGAGTCTTAGCCTCCCCAGTTCAAACTCTCTCTGGCACTGCTTTTCCTTGGCCTCTCTCTCTGGTGCTGCTTTTCCTGCATCTCCATTTCAAACTTTCTCTGCTCGAATTCCCTTTGCTGCTGGGCTTCAAACTTTCTGTGGTCCAGCTCCAATTTCCTCAGCTCAAATTGTAGCTTTAGCCTCTCTAGCTCAGGATCTGTTGTGGACTTCACTTGGTGCTGCGGTTCCGGGTCCTCTCTGGTCTTGCTGTCCTCCTCCCCTGGGACGGAACACTGCGATGTCCCTTGGCACCCCCATACCCAAGGTCTAGTCCCTTTCGGTCACCATCTGCACCAGTGACTGAAAGGGTCACTGGCCAATCGGGTCCACATAGCCCAAGGCACCATCGCTAAACTGGATAGCTCGTTCTGAGCTTATGTCTTGCTTTTCCTGCTGCTTTTCTCCTAGTGAGAGAATTTTCTCCCACCCGCCCATGGCACTCTTTAAATGCTCCTGGGTGGCCACAACTCCCTGCTCCTTCTTGAGCTTCCCTAAGCTATCATTCTTTTAAAGCAACCCCTCCCATCTTTCACCTACTCCTAATTATTTCTCTCTCTCTCTCTCTACCTCTACCCACCACTGTCAACTTAATCCCTCCACTTTCTCTACCCTGCAACACAGCATAATTGACTGGCTAAACTAAGTTACTAGTCTGCACTTCATCCCAGCACTCCTCTGCATTTCTTTAGCCTATACTCCATTCAGTTTTACCTGCCACTTTTTTATACCTCTTCCTCCTTCTTCTCCCCGTTTCCTCCCCAGTTCACTGAAGTAACTCCTACCTAGTCTCCTTCCAACTCTCCAGTATTCACCTTTTTTCTACCCCATCTCCTCACCATGCCAACACCAATTTACCTTCTCCCACTTATCCTCCCCATTCCCCCTCTATGACTCTCCAATCCTTCGACACCTACCCTCACATCCTACCTTCCCCCACCCCCCACATTTTTCTTCCTATTTCTCTCCCCCCTTTATTGCTTCACCTTTCTCAGTTCCTTTCTTTCGGCTCATGCCTGTTTGCCTCCCATCACTGACACCCCTTTCCCCTTCCCCTACCCTCTCCTTGTATCCACCCAGGACTACTCCCCTCTCCTTAACCTCGAAGCTCTGCTCTGCTTCACATCCCCACTCCCTGCTTCCCGCTCTCATTCCTGTAGGAAATCTAGGTATCCCCCACACCTTCCTTTTCTCTTGCTTCTTCTACTCCTTTCTGGTGACATTCACCCCAACCCTGGTCCTCTGTCTAACCCCTCAGCCACAGCACCAGCACCTGCAGTCTTAAATGCAAACTTCTCCTCCCTACCAAAAGGACTTGGGTCTTTACATTTAAACACTCGCAGCCTACTTTCCAAGCTCGACTTGCTTAAAGTATGGATCTCCCAATACCCCGCAGATATCCTTTGTGTAAGCAAAACCTGCCTCTCATCTCATATCCCTGACTCTGCCATCTCCATTCTGGAATTTTATCTATTTCATCAAGACTGAGGCAAGCGCGGGGGTGGCATTGCCCTGTATATCAGGCAATCTCTCTCTTGTTCCATCATCTTCAAGGAGGCCTGGACTTCCTCCCATGAAGTAATCATAGCTCAGCTATCTACTCCCTCATCAGCCCAGCTCTTTCCTGGCACCTTCTATGTCCCTCCCAAAGCATCTCGTGATACGTTCATATACACTATCTCCTTTATGTCTTCACTCACATCCAGCGGTGAGCTGCAGTTCCTCAGGGACTTCAACCTTGATTGGCTCTCACCCACCTCCAAGTCTACTATCCTTAAAGCAGAAGCCCTAAACCTCACTCAATTAATCCAAGAACCTACTCAACTAAACACACGCTCCCAGAATTACACTCTTCTTGACTGGGTCCTATCCTCTCACCCTCATTGAATCATGGCTGCTGGAGTACTCCCAGATGCTATCAGTGACCACTGTATCAATTACGTAAGAAAGGTTCACCCCACCCCCGTGCGGGACCCAAATACATTTGGTCCCATCCCCTTCACAACCTAGACATTACTGCCTTTCAGCATGACCTCTCAGTGGTGGACTGGGGACCAATCTACTCTACAAGAGACATTGATTCTGTCCTGTCTGTTTTCACCAACCTCCTCCTGTGCATCTGGAACCACCATGCTCCCTTGAGAAAACCAGGGTAAAGAGAGACCATCACCCTTGGATCACAGCTGACCTACTGGCCAAGTGCAGGGCCAGGGATAAAGCTTGGTGCCACTGCAAAGTCTCCCTTCTGATCTACAAGAATACAGGGCCCTCAGAAATAATTGCACCAAGGCCATACGTCTCTTGAAGGTGAATTACTTCAGGAGCCACTTGCAGCAAAATCAACAGACTCCTGCATTCTTCTGGAAGGTTCTCCACACTCTCCTAGACCTTTCAGCCAAATATACATCTCTTGTTCTCAATGCAGAAGGGCATGTCTCCGACCCTGTCTCAGTGACTGAGATCTTTAATAAATTCTTTGCCACGTTTCCTCTTCCAGACACAAGTTACCCTTCATCTCCCTCACACCTCACAGCCCACCAGGTTGCAATCGACCAGCCCTCTGATTACAATTTTCCCCATTCACTCTTCTAGAAGTCTACTTTACCTTTCTTGCCCTAAACCCCTCTAAGTCTAGCTCCGCCGGTCTCCACCCCAGGTTTCTCCACTTCTCTGCTTCTGCCATTGCTGACCCATTTACCCACATCCTAAACCTTTCTCTCTCCTCCTCCACTGTTCCCAAGGCCTGGAAATCAGCTAGATTCCTTCCCCTCCACAAAGGAGGGGATCCCTCCTCCACTGGAAACTACAGGCCCATCTCCCTCCTCGCCTCCCTAGCTAAATTACAAGAATTGCTTATTCATTCAAGGCTATCTGACTTCCTTGCCTGATCCAACACACTCTCCCCCCTGCAGTCTGGCTTTAGGAAGCATCACTTGACTGTATCTTCTCTTCTGTGTGTCATCGATTCCATACTCACTGCAATGGATAAGAGCCACATTACAGCCACCATTTTCATCGACCTTGTGACAGCCTTCAATTCCATCTCCAACCCCCTCCTTCTACAAACTCTTACCTCTGTCCGTCTCGCTGTACCCACTGTAAACTGGTTCCACTCCTGTCTTCTTGACAAGGAACAATCAGTTGTGACTGGCGATGTTCAATCCTCCCCACTCCCTATCACCTCTGGCATCCCTCAAGGTTCCATCTTTGGCTCTATCCTCTTTTCTGTATTTATATCTCCCCTCAGTTTGTAGGTCAGTGGAAATTCACATGCATGCTGACAACACTATTCTCTTCCTCTCTGGGCCCTCTGTCACTAGCATAAAGTCCCCCCTTCAGGACGATTTTAACAGAGTTCAGTCCTGGTTCAAGGATGACAAACTTAAACTCAACATCAAGAAAACTGTGGCCATGACCTTTGGATCCAGACAAAAGCTGGCCACCCTACAGAATCCCCCCACTTTTTCTGCCTTGGATGGATCCATCCTTGAGAATGTCCCATCTTTCAAGTACTAGGGGTGTGGTTGGATGAAAATCTAGATTTCTCCACCCACGTTGATGCTGTTTGTGTCAAACTTCACCCCAAACTAGGTGCCCTTTACCATCACAAAGCCAGCCTCCCTTTCCCAACTCATCATGAGTTGGTCTCCAAAATGATACTACCAACTTTGGATTATGCCAACGTGGTGTATGGAACTGCCTCTCAAACTTGACATTCTCCTAAACTCTTTCTATCATTTTGCCACTGCTTCTCCCCCTCTCACTCACCACTGTCTTCTCTATCTCCCTTATCCCTTACTCCCCTACCGCACATGCACATGGTACACTGTGCTATCTTTATTGCTAAATTCTGGTTCTGTTCCTTCCTCTCCTACCTCTCCACCCGGCTCTCCCAAGCTGCCCCCCCAAATATTATTCCCTTCATCACAGAGACACTCTCTCCTTTTCCATCCCTCTCCCTCACTCTGTCTCTAGACAATCTGCTTTTTCCTTCTGCTTCCCTTCCCTCTGGAACAAGCTATCCTCTGACCTTCACTTATGGTCCTCCCCCTTTACTCTCAGGAGGCTCCTAAGACATCTTCCTTATCAGCCATGCTCCAGTTGCCCCCAACCTTTACTGCCTTAATTATGTGTTGCTCTGTTTGAGCTGTTATAATGGGTGTTGCTATTGAGTCTGGTTTTGGGAGAATTATATAGCCTAACCCCCCCTCTCTAGAGTATATCACTCTTGTCTGTACTGTACAATGTTGCAGTGTTGTTGTGTGCTTTTATATTGTAACTGGGTCTTGTAACCCCAATCCTGGACTTGTTCCCTATTCTATGTGTTTTTTTTATGCTGCGTTTTATGCCTTTTCTCCCACTTGTTCTCCTCCTGCTGGTCACACCTGGAAATGACCCTTGGCTCATGGTGCTTTTCCCTGTTATCAACTTTTAAATAAATAAAATAAAAATCTGTTTCCCGAGGTCCTGTGCAGTGGCTTGCTCATCGGCTGCCACAAGCGCCTCCATGAGGTTCTTTTTGCTTCACCCCTCATAATGTCTCTTCGACACAGGTGCTTCAGTTCTTCTACACTGTAGCTGCTGTACTTGGAAGTCATCTTTCTTCCTTACACTGACACTAGTCTGCCTTTTACTTGCAGCAAAAACAAACAAACAAACTAGGTGAGGAACTATATCTTGTAACCAATTTTCCCTTTTCCAAATTTCTGCCCTCTTTGCATGTGGTTTGTTCAAACAGTTCACCAATCACACCACTGCTCACCAAATCTGTCACAAGCCCACTCCTATGGGGCAGGATTGTCTGTGTCACAGTGAATCCCTCTTGTGACAGGGGTCAGGGATACCACTCCTCTGTCCTTTTAGTATACTTGCTGTTTCATAACTGAACATATGCCAGAAGATCCCAAGGGACCCTCTCTCTGTGCTAGGTGGTACAAATACAGTCTTGAGTCTGTGTTCCTGGGAGAGAACCCTCTTGGCCAGTACACAAAGAACCAGAAAAGCCATAGGTGTGTATAGGTCTTTGGGGGCCCTATAAAACCCTACACATGTCCTTCCCCAGAAGTGCAGAGATCAGTTCAAACCCTCACAGACCCCTCCTGAGATGTTTTGTATTCTTTCTCCTCCTTGTACCCACAGAGTCCCTTGTGGTACTTTACTTAGGTAGTATATGGTCATTAGCAGTCAGGCAGGTGTAGAATCATTTGAACAAACTCTTCCCAACACACACACACACACACACACACACACACACACACACACACACTCTCAGGCAGGCACTGGCAGATGAGAATTATCTTAAAGTAAGCCAAAAACTTTACTAATTAATTAATAAATGCAGTAAACAACTTAAAGACAAATAATTTTAGGCATTGGTTACGGGATATGGAAAATAAAAAGTAAGTACACACAAAAACTAACATTGAAAATTCTGATTTGAAAATGTCTACCTCAGGGTCTTAGTTGCTGAATCTAAAGTGCAAAATGTCCTTAGAAAAGGTAGCTGAAAATCTTAGTTCTTTTTGGTCTGGGAGAGTTCTTGAAAATAAATATTTCTGTTCCCTCAGCAGATAGAGTCCCAAATACAAACAGTTCCTTGAATTGGCAACAGGCAAGAAGACAGCAAGCAAGCAAACAGAGAAGGGCTAAAAAGGTATTGACAACCTTCTGCACCCTTGTTTTAAGGGTTTCTAGACGCACAGGCCCAGAGGATACTGACTTGCCCTGTGGTTGGCTAGCATTCCATCTCCTTGGCTATGCAACCGGTCAGGGTTTACTATTTTATTAAAAATATAAAAACCAAATATTCAATTATTGCAGGGAAGAAAGGGCTTAGAGGCAAGCCAGTGTGAACCAGCCTGGGGACAGCATCAGCCTCCCCTACCCCCGCTTTACTGACTGTAATTAATCTACACTCAATACAGCTATTTACTTAAAATGCTCATCCGTTTAGCTGTAACTAGATTAAGTCAGAGTAGACCTCTCACAACAAAAGGGACCCCAGACATCATGGCTCCACTAGAGGTCCTGGCCTTTCACAAGTAAATTAGGCTACCTGGTCTCCCAGCTATGCTTAATTAGCCCTTTTTTATTATGTTGATTGCGTGCATGCGCAAGAAACATATTGCAGCAGCTTTCCAGAAGCGGGTTGTGGAGGCGCAGCACTGTTGTGGCCAATGCCCCCACAGCCTGTAAAGGCTTGGCCCACTTTCCCCCAATGCCATGGCACGCTGCTGCTGACACTAGTTCAGCCAGCATGCCACAACCTTGAAATGTTTCAGCTACTGCAATCAGGGGCCACCTCATCATTGCAGCATCAGCAATTCGCTGCAATGAGGGAGTGACCCGTCATTGCTGGGTGGAACGTTGCTACTGTAATATTGTTTGTGAACTTGGTGGCATCTTGCCTCCATGTTCACAACAATATTAATCCGGCCCCAGTGCCAAGGGGGTGCCCAATCCCCTCAGCAGCATGTCCTCCCACAGCAGCGTGTTTTGCTGTGGGGTCCCAGTCCCGTTGGCTTCCATCCCGTGCTAGTTGACTTGCGACAGAGAGCCCACTCCCCGTAGAAGAGTAGCGAGAGTTGTGTAAAGGGGTGCCCAATCCCCCATTGGCTACACAAACCCCCAAACACTCAGGTGGCACACCTGGGAGCCCACCCAGCATGCCCAATGCCCCTGTAAAGAAAAAATGTCCCGCAATGTTTTTTTAAAACCTGTAAAAAAACAGTTCCTACCCAATCTCCCTGCCCCCACAACCCTCCACCCTCGCACCCTGCCTCCACACACACCCTCATCCCCATACTTACCTCCGAGTCCGGCGACAATCTTGGTGGACTGGGAACATGTCTGCACTCTTCAAAGCCGACTGCGAACTGAGGAAATGCCGGTAAGCTGTATAATGGAATGAATAGGGCTTTTTCAACTTTGATGCATATCTCAGGCATTTTTTGGAATTCTGACACCAAGTTTTCAACATGGGGTTTTTGGGGCACCTCCACATGAATTCTGCCACTGTCATGGTGTTATTCAGCCCTGAAAGGTGATTTTGTGGTCACTGCATGGAATCCCCTTTCAGGACCGATTAACAAAATGACAGTGCCAGTGTTCATGAGGTGGGCTCTCAAAAAGCCTATGTTGCAAATTCGGTGGAAAAGAAAATGACTGTTTTACGAGCGTGCGTTGCGCAGTTGCTACGCATGCTTGTAACTTCATGAATTTGCTGTATTTTTATGCCAGATTTTCAACATTGGCATTTTTTCACACCTCCTTGTGAACAGTACAGCTGTCATTTTTCACACCCTGGCTGAAATGTGTTTGTAACCCCCCTGCAAATGGGGGTTCCCAAAAGACTTCCAGGAGCTTGCTTGAATGCTCCAAGCCTGAATGGTGTTTGGCATTTAAGCCATTTATCAGTGAGTGTTTTTAGAACCTCTGGTACTGTCTCTTTAAGAGCTGTCTGCTTGCAGACATAATTAGTTTGTATGGGGGACTGTGTGTTTCTTTGATTGAGTACCACTCAAGCTGCTGCCAATTCACTTCATTTTGCAGTCACTAGGAGTGCAAAGGGAACCTATCTGAAAGATGTAACTGTTTGCCAGAATTATTTAGAGTAATAATGAAATTACAGTTTGTCTAACCTGCTTTCTTTGCAGTCAGAACTGTGTCTGCTAGTTCCCATTCTAGTTTTGAACTGCTGAACTGGACCAATCAGTGTGGGGTAAGCTAGCTCTAAAATGGTGCCTGGGACGAATCAGAACTTGGACTCATAATCTGAGCCAGCCACAAGAGGATTGTATGAGCAGTGACTCTGGGAGATGTAGTTTAGACTTCAGCACCTTTTTGGACCAACAGCAGCAGTCTATTGTGAGTGACAGCCAATCCAGTCAAGAACTGGGAGGAACTCAAAGGAAGTGCCGGTTTTGTCGGTTGGAGTTTCAGTTGAGCTTTGGCAGTGAAAGAAGAAGAGGCCTGTGCTTTTCAGTGTGCAGTTTTAGTCAAAAAAGCGTGTGTAGGGCCCAAGTTCGGTCTGCAGCTTGTGTAACAGCTTGTTAGGACTGAATCCGTCCTGTGAAAAGAATCAAAGGATCTCTGAAGAGTAGAAACCAGGCTCACCCTGTGAAGACTGGAGGAATTGCTGAAAATTGCACTCTGTCTGTCAGAACTGAATCTGCTGTGTGTCTCCGGGTATTGTGCAGTAATTGCGATCGGGATACAGATGCAGCCTGCCTGGTATAGTGCTTTCTTTTATATGGATGTGTGAAAGAGTTTGTGTACCTCAAGTGAGCCCTGCTGACATTGAAGGACCCTATCTTATTTGGAGGTCGTGAGTACTAATTCAGGGTTGCTCCTGTTGAATTGCCACATTAAATCCAAATGGAATTACTGTACTGCTGACTGTTTAATTCTCCTTTTCTCTGTGTGAAAGGGCCCTACCAGCTGCCACGGTTTGGACTAGCCACTAGGGCTTGGGTACCCAGGGACAGTAACTGATAGGGATAGGCCTGTGCACAGAGCCATAAATGAATTATTAGAGTGATAAGCTAATTAACCTGATTTCCCCTGTCCTTGTTATATCCCCTAAATAAATTAGAGCTGCTTGTTTCAGCAAAGTTATACTGCCTAGGTGTTGTCTATGTTAAAGTACTGTACTGTGATTGTTGCACTGTATCTCATTTCACAGGAGGTCCCAGTGCGGAACCAGACCTGGGGGTAAGTGTATACTGTGAAGGTAATTCTGATATATTGTGTGGGCCACTAGTGGGAAGAAAGGGGTTGCAGTGTCCCAGAGGGCTGTGACCAAGTTAGTTTAACTATTGCAAACCCTGACCTCTGGGTGGAGGCACCGCCATTGGATCCAGGCCCCTCAACCTGTTGTTGGCAAATCAGGCAGGGGTAGTAGCCCCTGGGATAGCGCCATCTAGGGGTTACATCTTGGAGGCTCACCGCTGGGATTGTGTGTCCTCTAGTGGCCATATTTATGAACCACTGTTAAGAAAAAATGGGTACCCGACAGAAGTGGCTGTGCACCGCTGGTGGAGTGGTGTACTGGGAGGAGATCGACCCCAAATGCTATGCTTATCCTGGACATCCCCTGGGTATCAATACGGACACTGTGCAGGGAGTACTTTCCAAGGTGGAAGGTTTACAAACCCTGTGGTGGTGGGTCGGCATGCTAATCTGCTCACCCACACTTTCCTGGCCCTAGTAGAGTTTAAGGATCCCATAGATAGCTCCAAAGTGCCACAGACCATTACCCCAGAGGGCCCTCACTACTTGGAGTGATAACTAAGGACAGTAAGACCCGGGGAATCAGCCCCCACCACTATCTGAAACTTTTGAGGAGAAATTTGCTGAATGGTTGCTGGGAGAGGGAAAACTGTGGAGGACTTGAAGAAACTATTCTTGCCACCTGGGGTGTTCCTCCCCAACACCCTCTCCTGCTCCAGTGCCCGTAATGGTGGCTGAACCAATGCAGACTCCTATTTCTGCACCTGCCATTAGTCACGACTCTTACCGAAGGTTGAGGATCTTCTCTGGCACCCTCCCACCCCCAGAGGGAGGATGACTGGGAGACCTGGATAGACTATGTTGCCCCAAGTGCTAGAATGGCAATGCTCGGAAGGTGGCGAAAGAGGGTTAGTGAGAGCCTCCGGTCCTGCCCTGGCTACCATCCTGCTAAACAGGGCCAGTAACCCTGAGCGACTGCACAGGCCTATCTTGAGGCCTTGGAGAATGTGTATGGAGCCCAGATTCTGATGAGGACCTATGGTGGAGAGTAAGAGATGCACAACAGTACCAAGGGAGTTGTTGTCTGTGTATGTATCTCGGCTGGAAAAATTGTTGCAAGAATGCCTCAGAAAGGTAGTTTGCCAGCGATTGAACTGGACCGAACCAGGCTGGACAGGATCCTTAAGTCTGCCCTTCTCAGAACTGCTGTTGCTTCAGTTACGCCTGGCAGATCGACTGGAATCCCCACCCTCCTATGATGAGTTAATGAGAGAAATTCGAGGAGTTGAGAAAAAGGCGACCTCGGGAGGGACCTGCACCAATAGCTCTGGCTCGACCCGAGTGACTGAGGTGACCCATCAAGTGAAGTTCAGGGGCAGAGGTTGGCAGTCAATGAGTGCTCTGACAAGGAAAAGATATGTCACAATGGGGCGAACTGTTGAGAGAGTCCGAATTCAAAACAGTCCTTTATGAAGGCCACGCCTGCAAGTACGGGCCCTGACCTATATCCGACTGCATCTGCTATGGGGTGGGGTACCCACCATGTATCTCTGCTGATAACAGCTCCAACTCGATTCCTGACCATGGAAGTGGAGAAACTGGCGAGATGTCTCCAAATGCTTATCGCCGCGAGACAGAGATGGCACCAAGGTTTCCAGTTAGTAATACCCCGCCCTGGCTCCAGTGTGGCGCCTCGCCAGCTCAAACTCCAGAAAGTATGTTTTGCTATAATTGTGGGAAAGATGGGCACATGAAAAGGGAATGCCAGTCCCAAAAGACACTGACAAAGTTGCATATAGGCTACAAGGAGAGCTTGGAGAAGAAATCAGTGGTTAAGAGGTGCACGACATGATCCCAGTGAGGCACCAAAATGCTAATTCCGTCCTTTGTGGCAAGGTCAGTTGCCCAGGCCCCCACTACCGCCTCCAGACTGGTCCAGAATAGTGGGTCCCTCCATGGAGACCACTGTAAAGGTGAGCAGTGTCTACAAAACTATATTAGACAGTGGCTCCCAAGTGACAATTATGTTCAAGATTGGTATCAGAAGCATTTGTCAGACGCACTTACAACCATTAGAAGGACTGCATGTATGGGGTTAAGTGAGAAGGCCTACCCCTATTCGGGTATATCCGAATTTGCTGTCTTTCCCACCTCGTGGCTGGAGTGGCGAACAAGTGAGGACCCTAGCCTTAGTGTGTCCCCACTGGACTGTATGATGGTGTCCCTTTGTTGATTGGAACAAATGCTCATATGTTGGAAGGCTGGCACAGTTGTGTTATGAAAAACAGGGGTCAAAGACTAGTAGAGCTTTAAGAGTTCCGGCTTTAATTAAGAAGGCCTATGAGGCACAGAGAGATGCTGAAAAAACAGAACCAGAGGAACCGTCGAATTGTATGGAAGAAGGATCCTGAGTCTCTGATCCTGGCCAAATGCCCAGTGTACCTTACAGGGAGAGGTCCGTTATCAGAAAGGATGTTAAGAATAAAATATTAATGTTGGATGCACCAGGCGATGGAAAATTGCCAGAGGGACTGCTGGTCAAGCCTAGTATTTTGCCGCTAGAGCCCATGCTTATGCCAGAAGGGTAATGGTCCAAGTTCATAATGTGTCTGAAAGAGACATTCGAGTAAACAGAGGTTGCATCCTGGCTAATGTGCATTGTGCAGACACTGCAGTGCTACCCAGCAGCAAGAGTTCAAGGAAGAATGACAGAGTAACACCTGACTTGTTTGATTCGGCGACTCCCGCTGCCAGCTGAATGGAAAGTGAAGATCAGTGAGAAGCTTGCAGAGAGACCAGGTGTTTTCTTTAAAGGAATGGGATGTAGGATGCGTGCAAGGAGCTGAGCACAATATCCGGCTGCATGACGAAGACCATTTCGTGAGAGGTCTCGACGCCTGGCACCTGCTGACATAGATGATGTGAGACGGCATCTGCAAGAGATGTTAGCTGCTGGTGTAATACAAGAATCCAGAAGCCTTATGCTTCCCCATTGTGAGTAGTGAGGAAAAGAATGGAACAGTAAGGATGTGTGTGGATTATCGCACCTAAACCGGGCGGACTATCCTGATCAGCACAATGCCCGCATTCAGGATGCTTTGGACTGCCTAAGCGGGAGCAAGTGGTTCTCTGTGCTGGATCTCCGCAGTGGGTACTATCAGATCGATGGCCCGAGGACCGTGAAAAGACAGCCTTTATCTGTCCGCTGGCTTTCTATGAATTCATGAGGATGCCTCAAGAGTTTCAGGTGCCCCAGCCACTTTTCAAGCGATTGATGAGGCGTGCAGTGGGGACATGAACTTACTAGAGTGCCTGGTATACCTAGATGATGTTATTGTGTTTGGCAGCTCACTGGAGGAACATGAGAGCAGATTATTTAAGGTATTGGACCGACTGGAGGACTTTGGCCTTAAACTGTCCATTGATAAGTGTAAATTTTTCCAAACATCAGTAAAGTATGTGGGACACATAGTATCCACCGAGGAATAGAGACTGACCCAAGTAAAGTTGAGGCCTTGACCACCTGGCCACAGCCCAAAAATCTAAAAGAACTGCAAAGATTCCTGGATTCTGTGGTTATTATCGGCGCTTCATCAAGGACTATTCAAGGTGATCCGCCTTTACTTAACCTTACTCAAGGGTATCCCCAACCCACAAAAATACCAAAAGTCAGCGTCCTCAAGACTGAAAGAGTGTATTTTCATCCGAGTGAAGTATTTGGGGCCCGCTGGACTCCTGATTGTGAGACTGCTTTTCATGAGATCATATATCAACTTACCCATGCTCCAGTGCTGGCCTATGCCGATCCAAGAAAACCTTCGTCCTGCACACTGATGCTAGCTTGCAAGGGTTGGGGCTGTGTTGTACCAAGAGCACGAGAATGGCCTGAGACCAGTGGCCTTTGCCAGTAGAAGCCTGACCCCATCCGAAAAGAACTATCCTGTACATAAGTTAGAGTTCCTAGCTTTGAAGTGGGCTATTGTTGACCAATTCCATGAGTACTTGTATGGGGCTAAAATACTAGTAAAAACTGACAATAATCCTTTGACCTATGTGCAGACCTCAGCTAAGTTGGATGCCACTGGCCATAGGTGGCTTTCTGCATTATCTACATATGACTATGCTCTCGAATACCGAGCAGGTCTGAACCACATAGATGCTGATGCTCTCTCCCGGAGGCCTGTTCCCCAGAATGACTGGGTCCGACTGGCAGAACCTGACATTCGGGCACTCTGCGGAAGTTTGACAGGGAGGAACAAATGTCCCGCAGACGCGAGTGGACTGCATGGTGGATTGCTTGGGAGCCTCTGAGAATTGCATACCTGCTGCTTATTGCCACTTTTCTGCAATAGACATTGGTGCACTGCCTCAGCTGGACAATGACAGTATTCGGCGGCTCAATCCCACGATCCCATGATCAAAGCAGCTTTAGAAGCCCTCTATGCAGGAAAAGATGTGTCCAAATTACGCCCACTGATTTGAGAACTGCACTGTTATACAAAGAAGGTCCTAAGTTGAAACTGATCAATAAACTGTTATACAGAGAAACAGTAGACAGAGGGGACAAGTAGACAAACAACAACTAGTGCTGCCCACTGCTTTTCGAGACTCAGTACTGAGGTCCTTGCACAACCACATGGGGCACCTTGGTATAGACAGAACACTTGACTTGGTGAGATCCAGATTCTATTGGCCTAAGATGGGGCTGATGTGGAGCAACACATTCGAACTTGTAGTCGCTGCTTACAGAGGAAAGCTTTGCCCAGAGGGCTGCCCCTTGTTAACATCACCACCAGTGCACCCATGGAGCTGGTCTGTATTGATTTTCTAAGTTTGGAGTCAGATCAAAGAAATATCAGTAATGTGCTGGTGGTCACTGACCATTTCACGAGATATGCCCAAGCTTTCCCCACCAAAGACCAGAAAGCATCCACTGTGGCCAAAGTACTTGTAGAAAACTTTTTGTTCACTATGGGGCTCCACAAGAATCCATTCTGATCAAGGGAGAGACTTTGAGAGTCTGATCAAAAGATGCTTTCTCTGTGGGGAGTACGAAGTCAGAACCACTCCTTACCACCCCAGGGGACCCACAGCCTGAACGTTTCAACCGCACTTTGCTAGATATGCTAGGCACCCTGCACCCAAAGGACAAGCCTAAGATGGAGCCAACAAATTAGCACCTGGTACATGCTTATAACTGCACCAAAAGTGATGCCACTGGATTCTCCCCTACCGCCTGATGTTTGGAAGAGAAGCTCGACTACCAGTAGATGTGTGTTTTGGGGTCTCTCCTGATGGGGTTCAAGCTGACAACTATTTACAGTATGCAAAAGTTAAAGGCCCAGCTAACTCATGCGTACTAACTGGCTCAAACCATGGCTGCCAAAAGAAATCTGGCCAACAAAGAAAGGTATGATAAAAGGTGAAAGCACAGGAACTCCAGGAGGGAGATCGGGTATTGCTAAGAAATCTGGGATTGCATGGCAAGCACAAGATTGCTGACAGATGGCACCATCTCCCTCACATTGTAGTGGGCAAACTAGATGATCTGCCAGTGTACAAAGTAAGGCCTGAGAATAATTCAAAGATGTAAAAACAATGCATAGAAATCATTTACTGCCCATTGGACAAATCTTAATTGAGTCTGAGCCCCTAGAAGATGCCCCTCTGGACCAGTGACTAGAGCTGCTGCTAAGAAAAGATCAAGAAAGTCTGCACCTACAGAAGCAAAGTTAAGTGTTCCCTCCACAAGTCCCAGTTGAGCATGACTGTCAGTCCATATCGGAAGAAAGTGAGAGTGACTTTGAATACTATCCTTCTTACGAACTGAGTCAATTGTTTGGGCAATCCCTAGTCAATACTGGAGACAAAGCTGGGCCTTCTGGACTGTCTAAGCCCCAGCTTCATCCCTGGAGCCAATGCTCCCAGAAGTGAAGTGCAAAGCATCAGATCAGATGAAATGGAATCATTGTGCATGGTTGAACTGTTTGAGCTTTCAGGGAGGAAAATGATAGATTGGGGCAGACTGGTGATACACCCGAACAAGAAGAGTATTTTGAGTGCCCTGACAGTCCACTGCCAGTGTCCGAGCTCTCCATCGAGCCAAATGTTGTGGACTCAGAAACTGTAACTCCTGGAGCTGAAAGTGCCCCAAGTTCTAGCCTCTCTACCCCCATGGAGACTCCCCTGACAAGTGTGGACAATGCTGAAAATGAGGCTCAGAGTGCAGAGACTGTAACAGTTCCCCCTAGAAAGACTGGTCGAGCTGTAAAGCCTGTGGTGCACCTCAGTTATGATTCCCTTGGGAGGCCTGTGGATTTGCCTCTCAATGTTGTCCATAAAGGAGTGTATGTGTCCCGAGCTCATTGCCCAAACTGGCGTCAGTGCTAACTCAAGTTACTTGTGTTACCCTCTAAGTATGGTGTCCTTGCCCGTCCAGCCCCAAGGTAACTGATAGAGGAAGGGCCCCTCTCTTCAGGTTTCATGTACAAGAGGTAATAACTTGAGTTATGGTACAATGTGTATGTAATACTGTAAAGAGTGACGTACTGCAATGTTTCAGAAATGTGTTCTTGGTAAAATGATATATTGACTGATGATTACTATGCGAGCATAATGCAAATGTATGTGGTTGCAGTTGAAACTTATGGGGTACTTGTTTGTGAGCGACGTCAAGCTTTCCCAGGCCAGGAAGGTGTAACCCCCTGCAAATGGGGGTTCCCAAAAGACTTCCAGGAGCTTGCTTGAATGCTCCAAGCCTGAATGGTGTTTGGCATTTAAGCCATTTATCAGTGAGTGTTTTAGAACCTCTGGTACTGTCTCTTTAAGAGCTGTCTGCTTGCAGACATAATTAATTTGTATGGGGACTGTGTGTTTCTTTGATTGAGTACCACTCAAGCTGCTGCAATTCACTTCATTTTGCAGTCACTAGGAGTGCAAAGGAACCTATCTGAAAGATGTAACTGTTTGCCAGAAATTATTTAGAGTAATAATGAAATTACAGTTTGTCTAACCTGCTTTCTTTGCAGTCAGAACTGTGTCTGCTAGTTCCCCATTCTAGTTTTGAACTGCTGAACTGGACCAATCCAGTGTGGGTAAGCTAGCTCTAAAATGGTGCCTTGGACGAATCAGAACTTGACTCATAATCTGAGCCAGCCACAAGAGGATTGTATGAGCAGTGACTCTGGGAGATGTAGTTTAGACTTCAGCACCTTTTGGACCAACAGCAGCAGTCTATTGTGAGTGACAGCCAATCCAGTCAAGAACTGGGAGGAACTCAAAGGAAGTGCCCGGTTTTTGTCGGTTGGAGTTTCAGTTGAGCTTTGGCAGTGAAGAAGGAAGGAGCCCTGTGCTTTTTCAGTGTGCAGTTTTAGTCAAAAAACGTGTGTAGGGCCCAGAGTTCCGGTCTGCAGCTTGTGTAACAGCTTGTTAGGACTGAATCCAGTCCTGTGAAAAGAATCAAGGATCTCTGAAGAGTAGAAACCAGGCTCACCCTGTAGAAGACTGGAGGAATTGCTGAAAATTGCACTCTGTCTGTCAGGAACTGAATCTGCTGTGTGTTCTCCGGGTATTGTGCAGTAATTGCGATCGGGATACAGATGCAGCCTGCCTGGTATAGTGCTTTCTTTTATATGGATGTGTGAAGGGTTTGTGTACCTCAAGTGAGCCCTGCTGACATTGAAGGACCCTATCTTATTTGGAGTCGTGAGTACTAATTCAGGGTTGCTCCCTGTTGAATTGCCACATTAAATCCAAATGGAATTACTGTACTGCTGACTGTTTAATTCTCCTTTTCTCTGTGTGAAAGGGCCCTACCAGCTGCCACGGTTTGGACTAGCCACTAGGGCTTGGGTACCCAGGGACAGTAACTGATAGGGATAGGCCTGTGCACAGAGCCATAGGTAGATTATTAGAGTGATAAGCTAATTAACCTGATTTCCCCCTGTCCTTGTTATATCCCCCTAAATAAATTAGAGCTGCTTGTTTCAGCAAAGTTATACTGCCTGAGGTATTTGTCTATGTTAAAGTACTGTACTGTGATTGTTGCACTGTATCTCATTTCACAGGAGGTCCCAGTGCCGGAACCAGACCTGGGGGTAAGTGTATACTGTGAAGGTAATTCTGATATATTGTGGGCCACTAGTGGGAAGAAAAGGGTTGCAGTGTCCCAGAGGGCTGTGACCAAGTTAGTTTAACTATTGCAAACCCTGACCTCTGGGTGGAGGCACCCGCCATTGGATCCAGGCCCCTCAACCTGTTAGTGGCAAATCAGGCAGGGGTAGTAGCCCCTGGGATAGCGCCATCTAGGGGTTACATGTTGTTGCACTTCCGGCGCAGAATAGCGTGGTTGCTGTGGGAAATCAGTGTTTGGGACAGATTAAGAAAATGACAGTGACACTGTTCATGAGCAGAGGTCCTAAAATACCTATATTGAAAATTTGGTGACGATACTCCATAAAAATGACTGTGTTATGAGCGTGCATTGCAGAGTTTGCACGCATGCTCGTAACTTCATGAATTAATAATATTTTCACTCCAGATTTTCAACATTGCCATTCTTCTGCACCTCCTTATGAACAGTACAGCTGTCATTTTTCACATCCTGGACAAAATGTGTTTTCACAGTTCCGGCGCAGAATAGCACAGTCGCTGTGGTAAATCCGTGTTCAGGACACATTATGGAAATGACAGTGACACTGTTCATTAGCAGAGGTCCTAAAATACTTATGTTGAAAATTTGGTGATGAACGTCCATAAAATGAGTGTGTTACGAACGTGCATTGCGCAATTTCCACACACGCTCGTACCTTCACAACTTTGCAATATTTTCACTCCAGATTTTCAATATTGCCATTTTCCCACACCTCTTTATGATCAGTGCAGCTGTCATTTTTCACATCCTGGCCAAAATGTGTTTTCGCTCTTCCGGCGCACAATAGTGCGGTCGCTGTAGGAAATCAGTGTTTGGGACACAGTAAGAAAATCACACTGATACTGTTCATGAGCAGAGGTCCTAAAATGCTTATGTTGAAAATTGTGTGATGAAACTCCATAAAATGACTGTGTCACAAGCATGCGTTGTGCAGTTTCCACGCACCCTTGTAAGTTCACAAATTAGTAATATTATCACGCCAAATTTTCAACACTGGCATTTTTTTCACACCTCCTTGTGAACAATACAGCTGTCATTTTTCATATCCTGGGTGAAATGTGTTTTCTTGCTTCCGGCGCAGAATACCCCAGTCGCTGTCAGAAATCAGTGTTTGGGACAGATTAGGATCGAGCGAGTGAGAGAGGGAAGGAGTGACCAAGCTCAATTGAGTTCTGTCAGGACTGCTGCAGATTTCTTTGTGGGCAGGAAAAGGCACCAACGCAGGCAGGAGCCCAGTACAAAAGGGCAGCCTGCAGCGCCGGGAGACACAGAACGAGCGAGTGAGAGAGGGGGAGTGAGTGAGCTCAGTGGAGCTCTGTTGGGACTGCTGCGGATTTCTTTGTGGGCAGAAAAAGGCAGCAATGCATGCAGGAGCCCAGTACAAAAGGGCAGCCTGCAGTGGTGGGACAAACAGAACGGCGACTGAGAGAGGGTGAGTGAGCTCAACGGAGCTCTCGTGACTGCTGCAGATTTCTTTGTGGGCAGAAAGGGTGGCACCCAGGCAGGAGCCCAGTACAAAAGGGCAGCCTGCAGTGCCGGCAGAAATGGAATGAGCGAGTGAGAGAGAGAGGGAGTGAATGAGGTCAATGGAGCTGTGTCGGGAGTGCTGCAGATTTCTTTGTGGGCAGAAAAAGGTGCCAACAGAGGCAGGAGCCCAGTACAAAAGGGCAGCTTGCAGTGCCAGGAGAAACAGAATGAGCGAGTGAGACAGGGGGAGTGAGTGACCTCAACGCAGCTCTGTTGGGACAGCTGTGGATTTCTTTGTGGTCAGAAAAAGGTGCCAATGCAGGCAGGAGTCCAGTACAAAACAGCAGCCTGCTGCACCAGGAGAAACAGAACGAGTGAGTGAAAGAGGGAGAGTGAGCGAGCTCAACAGAGGTCTATCATGACTGCTGCGGATTTGTTTGTGGGCAGCAAAAGGCAGCAATGCAGGCAGGAGCCCAGTACAAAGGCCAGCCTGCAGCACCGGCAGACACGGAATGAGCGACTGAGAGAGGGGGAATGAGCGACCTCAATGGAGCTGTGTTGGGACTGCTGCAGATTTCTTTGTGGGCAGAAAAAGGTGCCAACGCAGGCAGGAGCCCAGTACAAGAGGTCAGCCTGCAGCAGCGGGAGACACAGAATGAGCGAGTGAGGGAGGGGGAGTGAGTGAGCTCAACGGAGCTGTGTTAGGACTGCTGTGGATTTCTTTGTGGGTAGAAAAAGGCAGCAATGCATGCAGAGGCCTAGTACAAAAGGGCAGCCTGCAGTGGCGGGAGAAACAGAACGAATGAGTGAGGGGGGGAGTGAGCTCATTGGAGCTCTATCGTGACTGTTGCAGATTTCTTTTCGGGCAGAAGAAGGTGGCAACATAGGCAGGAGCCCAGTACAAAAGGGCAGCCTGCAGCGCCAGCAGAAACGGAACGAGCGAGTGAGAAAGAGGCATGAGCGACCTCAATGGAGCTCTGTCGGGACTGCTGCAGATTTCTTTTTGGGCAGAAAAAGGCGCCAATGCAGGCAGAAGCCCCGTACAAAAGGGCAGCTCTCAGCGCCAGGACAAACAGAATGAGCGCATGACAGAGGAAGACTGAACGACCTCAATGGAGCTCTGTTGGGACAACTGAGGATTTCTTTGTGGACAGACAAAGGTGCCAATGCAGCCAGGAGCCCCGTACAAAAGTGCAGCCTGCAGCAACAAGAGAAACAGAATGAGCGAGTGACAGAGCAGTACTGAGCAAGCTCACCTGAGCTCTATTGTGACTGCTGTGGATTTCTTTGTGGGCAGAAAAAGGCGGCAATGCAGGCAGGAGCCCAGTACAAAGGGCCAGCTTGCAGTGCTGGCAGAAACAGAATGAGTGAGTGAGTGAGAGAGGGGGAGTGTGCAAGCTCAATGGAGCTGTGTCAGGACTGCTTCAGATTTCTTTGTGGCCTGAAAAAGCTGCCAATGCAGGCAGGAGGCCAGTACAAAAGGGCAGACTGCAGCGGTGGGAGACACAGAACGAGAGAGTGACGAGGAGGGAGAGTGAGTGAGCTCAACGGAGCCCTGTTGGGACTGCTGCAGATTTGTTTGTGAGCAGAAAAGGGAAGCAATGCATGTAGGGGCCCAGTACAAAAGGGCAGCCTGTAAAGGTGGGAAAACCAGAATGAGTGAGTGACAGAGGGGGAGTGAGCGAGCTCAACGGAGCTCTATTGTAACTGCTGCAAATTTCTTTGTGGGCAGAAGAAGATGGCAACGAAGACAGGAGCCCAGCAGAAAAGGGCAACCTGCAGCGCCGGCAGAAATGGAATGAGCGAGTGAGAGAAGGGGAGTGAGTGAGCTCAACGGAACTTTGTCTGGACTGCTGCAGATTTCTTTGTGGGCAGAAAAAGGCACCAACAGAGGCAGGAGCCCCGTACAAAAGGGCAGCCTGCAGCGCCAGGAGAAACCGAATGAGCGAGTGAGAGAGGGGGAGTGAGCGACCTCAACGGAGCTCTGTCGGGACAGCTGCAGATTTCTTTTGTAGGCAGAAAAAGGCACCAACAGAGGCAGAAGCCCAGTACAAAAGGGCAGCCTGCAGTGCCGGAAAAACAGAATGAGCGAGTGAAAGAGGGGGAGTGAGCGAGCTCAACAGAGGTCTATCGTTACTGCTGCATATTTCTTTGTGGGCAGGAAAAGGTGGCAATGCAGACAGGAGCCCAGTACAAAAGGGCAGCCTGCAGCAGTGGGAGACACAGAATGAGAGAGTGAAGGAGGGAAGTGAGTGAGCTCAACGGAGCTCTGTTGGGACTGCTGCGGATTTCTTTGTGGGCAGAAAAAGGCAGCAATCCACGCAGGGGCCCAGTACAAAAGGCCAGCCTGCAGCACCAGCAGAAACGGAATGAGCGAACGAGGGAGGGGGGGAGTGCGCAACCTCAACGGACCTGTGTCCAGACTGCTGCAGATTTCTTTGTGGGCAGAAAAAGCTGCCTACAGAGGCAGGAGCCCAGTACAAAAGGGCAGCCTGCTGCGCCAGGAGAAACAGAACGAGTGAGTGAGAAAGGGGGAGTGAGCCACCTCAAAGGAGCTCTGTCAGGACAGCTGCAGATTTCTTTGTGGGCAGAAAAATGGGCCAATGCAGGCAGGAGCCCCATACAAAAGAGCAGCCTGCAACACTGGGAGAAACAGAACGAGCGAGTGACAGAGGGGCAGTGAACTAGCTCAACGGACCAACGCAATCAACATCCGGCATTGACAAATGCTTGTTTTAAATGGTTTAATCAAACCCTCAGTCCCTGGCTAAGCATCTAACAGTTTCTCTGCCCAGTAACAAGAAAATCACATCATTTTTGGGCCCATGTCTTTCTTTGTACCCATGAACCCTTGCAAGTTACACTGGGCCACCATGAGCATCTCTGATTCATTTGTCACATAA
This sequence comes from Neoceratodus forsteri, assembly GCA_016271365.2. Taxonomy (NCBI): domain Eukaryota; kingdom Metazoa; phylum Chordata; order Ceratodontiformes; family Ceratodontidae; genus Neoceratodus; species Neoceratodus forsteri. The sequence goes on from JADMNL010000027.1 coordinate 43,630,431, forward strand.
AATAACATGAAATATGATTAGAACAATAAGGTATGGCCTTATCCTGCCACAACCCCCTTCCCTGCTTCTCTCTGCTTTTCTGGGTACACCTGCATATCCTCTTCCTTCTGCATCTCTTTCTACCTCCTAAATGTTACCTTTTTAGCCTTTGCCTTTGCAACCACTTCCCTCGAGAACCATAGTGGTTTATTTTTATCTCCTGTTCTTGCTCACTTCTTTCATACAAAGATTTGTTGTCTTTGCTGTGCCATCCCTTAATTTGCCCCACTGTTCCTTCACCTCAACCAGGCAGTTCCTCCCGCTAGGTCATCTCTGAGGCATTCACCCATTGTTTAAAAATTTGGCTCTCCTGAAGTGTAGGGCCATCATCTTGGTGTGGTTTGCCTCTGCCGCCATCCTTATGTTAAATCACAGTATATGGTGATCACTGGTCTCCAGGTGGCATCCCATCTTGACATCTGTGATACTGTCCTTGTTTGTGAGCCCCAGGTGCAGTATTGCCCCATAACAAATGGATTCCATGACTAATTGCCTGAGAAATGCCCCCTGCAGGGAGTCTAGGATGCCCCTGGGTCTAGCCAAGGCCACAGCTGAAAGGCTGCAATCGACATCTCTAGAGATATCACAGAAATTTCAGGAAATATGTGACCCTGTCTTCTGCTTCCACTGTTTTAGAAGGATGGATTCTTATGAATTCAATGGTGTAGCTTTACCACCTCAACCTTTTGAGCAATTCATAACAATATAAACTGTGAGAGAGTAACAGATAATTTGTGCAGTGGGGTTATACTGGCATAAAATTTATATAGCTATTGTTGTGCAGTTAAGAAACGATGCAGAAAGGATATATAGGAATAACCTGAACCAGGGCAGGCTTTCAGGGCACACATATAGATTAGGTAAAAGTGCACAGGGGTCACAAACAGCCCAAGAGAATGGAGAGGATATGGAACAGACCAGCCAGGGCAAGAGCAAGAGGGAGTAAGAATTTATGATTATCTAGTGTGAATCACTTGGTTTCTTTACGTATTTATGCTCTGCTCATTGCATGTGCATTGTATGAACTTCATATATGTTATGCTAGTTGCAGTAAAGAGGAATGAATAAGTAAACGATAAGCCGTGATGGGGTGTATGTTAAAGAATTAATGATGCATACCCCAGGAGCGTAAGACACGAGGCCAAAGGCTGAGTGTTCTTACGCCCATGGGAAGTGCATCATTATTCCTATTGCATACCCCAGAGTGGCTTATTGCACTTATAAAATGGCTGTTTTTAGGTAATGAGGTTTTCCAGCCTTCTTAATAAGTTCCAGTTTCTAACTGTGTATTGTTAATATTTTAATGCACGGTCATGGTATGGCTGTTGTCCAGCGAGGTGTCTGGCTTTATCTTTGCCATTTTATAAATATGAGCAAGCTGAAGATACTAGGTGGTATTTATCAAGGGGAACCATGCTGCTATTCTAGTTTTTTTATATACAGTATAAACATAATAACAAAAACATCCAGCTAATGATATAATAAAGAACATTTAACATTGTGTACATTACGAGTGTCTTACTGATCTGTACTGCACTGCTGAGTCTCTCATTCTGTAATTGGAGAGTGGTGTTGATCTTTAAGTAGGTTTCTCAGTGTAGTTCAATTCAACAGTAAAAGTTACAGTCTAGACAATACAGATGAATATGTACATTGGTGTTGCTTCACATTTATTGACTGAGGGTATTCTTGTGTTTAGTCACCCGCTGTTGTCTGAAGCAGAGAATTTCACCCTTTTTATAAAAAATGCCATCCACTTTACAAAATTCGGCTTCTCAAGGTAAGTATCTCAGCAGCTTATTAAAGAGCAAGAGCCCGATTTTTAAAGGAACGTGAATGGCCCCGGGACTAAGTCCACATGGGCAACTTGCCAGTGCAGGGGAAAATCCCACTACCAGCAAAATGCTATTTTCAGCATTTTGTATGTACAGGAGACATGTCCCCACTTTTGCATATATGCTACATCTGGTAATACTGGGTGTAGTATTGAAGCAAAAAAAAATGGCGCACGCTGCCATAAAGGAAGTAATAGTCTCAAAAAAATGACCTTTTGGAAAATTGCACACATGGAGCAGGAATTTTGATTGCTCATGGGGTCACTCCCTTGAAGAACTAATGTACTGCCTATAACTAAACATTAATTTTCAAAAGCTGTCAGCCATTATGTTTTATATCGGAGGTACTTTTTCATTTACCCTTGGTTAATTAGAATATTGTTTAACTGATGTTACTAGGTGTGATGTGTGGCACAGCACTCTGCCTGGCAGCTGATATATCTAAATCTATCCCTCCACAACATCATCAGCATTGTGACCTCACTGACTGTGACCTCACTGCTGCTTACGAACAGCCAGTCAGTGGCTGCCAGGTCAGTCACCTGTGATGTCATTATCAGTGAGATCGCAATGCTGATGATGTGGGGGGGGGAGGGAGATAGAGATAGATAAGTCAGCTGCCAGGCTATGAGCTGTTTCACACATCCAACACAATATTATAACACAGAAGACTTTCTAATGAGCAAAAGGAAAAAGAAAAATACTTCAGAAATACAAAATTACAACTGACTACTTCTTAAAATCTGTATTATTTTCTTGTCTGCTTGTTTTGGATCCACTAGCTCTGTAAGTAAATTTTTAGCTGCACGTGCGCAATTTTTTTCTCTTTTTAAAATCTGGCTCTGTGTTCACTTCAAATAAATAGGCAATTAACTATTTATTATTCGTATTTTAATGTGTTAGCCAAAGATATTCTGCTTTTAAAACAACTGCTTTTGCGTTGTGCAATGAAACTAGTGGGTTTTCACCTTTACTTTTCACGCTGCTAATAAAAAGAATTCAATAGAATTCTGGTATTGTAATGTCAAAAAAATCCCAGCTGCTAAGGAGCCCAAAGTAGTTCATAGAGAAACTATAGATTTATTTCTATATTTTCCAAAAAAAATAGACACTTCCTTTAATAAGCATTTGAGTAGCTGTTGACCAGTCCTGCAGTATATATTATAAACAGAATGTACTTTAATATTTATTGTTGTTTATGTTTACTGTGCACGTCTTTATGATTGGATTTTAGGTGTGAGTGTTTTTGATGCTTGTGTTACTTATGGTCCGTGTTATTTAATACTGATGATGTGCAGGCATTCAGAGCCTTGGAGGGACACCCCTTACAAATAAAATTAACCAAATTAAAGCAAACTGTAACACATTATACTTTTTATAGTTTTGTATTGTTGCTGTTCAGCTGTATAAAATGTGATTAATAATCAACTAATTATCTTCTATTTTTTCATCCCAAGTAAAATCTGGTTAGGAAGGAAATATCACTTGATATATCCTACCAAGAGATAAACAAATAACAAACACATTTTTGTAACCCCAGGAATCCATCATTATATATTCAAAAGTTCACAATTCAAGGATTCTACTGGATTTTTGCTTTAACTGGTAGCAGGAAAAATAAAAATAAAGCAAAAAAAAAAAAAAATGATGAAAAACAAATAAAGAAACAAAATCATACAAGTTACATTCAGGCATCTAAAGGCACAAAACTTTCATTCTTTAAACTATATATCCCTGCCAGGTGCACACTCGTTAATGCTTCCTGAAGATCTGAATGATAATAATGGAGATCAGTAGCGATAAAAAAAGGCTGGTGCTGAGGATGTGGTGGACTGAGGAACTAGTTGCCACACCACCTGCTACACCTGCGATCCAGGTTCTGGAATGGACCTGGGTTGCATGGGAGCCAGTCACAGGAAGGAGGATTGAGCATTCACAGACAGCTTTCCTCCTGGAAGGAGAGACAGCATTGTTGCCTGCTACCTAGCACAGGCTAAGTGGTACAGTGGTGGCAGTCTATCATTGGGCATGGTGTAGGCGATGAGTGCATGGGGCATCTTCCACCACACATCAGTGTCATGGCCCACAAGCTGACCTCAGGGAATGGGATCAGAATGATGCCTGCCAGCCTGCTGCAAGCTTTCCACCACCTACCAGGTACTGGATTTAACCTGGTCAGTCCCAGAGATGTGGGTGACAGGGCTGATTGGGCTGAGGGCTGAAGAGGGACCAGTAGCGACAAGGGTGGCATAAATAATGGATAAAAAAATAAACAATTGTGTTGAATTTTGCGTTGCTAATGGGCAGCAGCTACAGTTAATTTTACTGTCTCTGTGTAACCACCCAGTTCCCTGGGGTTACTAGAAACCCATTAATACTAGTCTATAGGCAGGTGAAAAGGCAGCTGGTAAGGAGCTTATTAAGGGGCTTTTTACATAATGACATCATTGTTTACTCAGCTAGCTTGAATGGGAATGATTATGTTGTTTAGAACTCTTGCAGCAGCATAACCATTTTTGAGTCAGCTGTTCAGGGGGAGTTTAGAATGTTCAGTTAGTCTGAGTTTGGAAGTCAGAGTGGCAGGAGGTCTGCCAGCTGGGGATCTGTCACAGGGAGCCCTGTGTTTCTCACTCTAGTATGGATTAAATTTACAGTTGCCAGTGAAGTGGTGGAGATCTTTTGCAGCAGGATTCCTTGATTTCACTTGGGGGGGGATGAGAGGGACTGTCAGTTCAATGGATCCAAAGGGCAATCCCCTGAAGGTCCTAAAGTATGTATGGCTGCCTTTGAGAAGGACATTGTGTGAGAATTTGTGACAGGCTACAGTACCATGGAAAAAGGGTGCTTTCTGAGTTGTTTCCATGCCTTAAGGAAGGAGCAACAGATATGTGAGTACAGATACAGAAACTGTTCTTATTAGAGGGTTGGCTGAGATGTGTGTATGCCCAAGATAAGACTAGATTACACCTGTCAGGACCCCTCATACACTTTGGTGTCAAATTTAAAGTTTAGAGTTTGGAGTCTTTAGCAATTCAGTGGGGATTGGAGGCTTCTTTTGGTGTAACCCTGAAGGAATGGCAGAGACTGTCAGTTGGGGTGAACGGTGGTAGGAATGCCATCTGGAGTCCACAAGGCAGAGATAACTGGCTTGTTGATGGGTGAAAAAGATACCCTGGGTAGAGGCCAATGCCCAGGATGAAACTGTAATATGTGACTCAGGTCATGGGTTTACACTGTGAAATATGTTTTGGAAATGGCTCAAGAATGTGGTTTGGGCCACGAGTGTCCAGTCTGGGAAATGGAAATGTGTCTTGAAAGTAGCTCAAGTATGTGATTCAGGCCAGGAGCACTTTGGGAAAAAATGGATAGAGTTTCTGTGGAAAACTGTACTGCCTAGCAAAGAGTGTCTGGAAAAAGAGTGTACTTGTTTTGCCATAACCAACCATTGGGGGTCCACTTGTTCTTTAGTAACATCTGTGAATAAAGCCATACTACACAATCCCAGATGCTGCACTGGACATTCTGATCATTGCTTTCTGTGTGGAGTTATTGGGGCCCCCTCAGCAGTTAGGTCTAGCATCCACCTAGGATCCTTTTCCTTGGACCTGGTTATATTTACAAAGTTTCATTTTGGTAATTGTACCCCCACCCCCTTTTCCTTTAGATAATGAGCCTGGTATACACGTAAAGCTTGTGTGAGTGCCAATGCTCTTCCTTCTGAGAAAATATCTTTCAGGACTTAAATGAGAACTTTCCTGTTAACTGGAGCTGTGTCAGCTGTGAGGGAGCAGTAACAGCATCCACACTACAGAAGGAGGAGGGGCAGAATACTATTTAAAGCTTGTGCTCCTACTACGCGTGCACAATAGTGCGAGTGTGAGTGGCGTGAGTGCCACTTGGTAGAGAAATGCTGGATTGAAAGTTGTTAAGCTTATTCTATTGTGACTATTATTGGTAACACAAACAAGCCTGTATTTGAATTGCCAATACTTTACTTGGGCTTGGATTGATAGGTTGCTTGTAGCTTAGAAATTCTCACTGTCATCATTTGTATATTTGAGAGCCCCTGGACATGGTGAGTTTATCCATAATGGACATTGGATAAATATAAGAAGGAAATTGTGTTATAACTTGGTGGGAGGTTTTTGCGTTTTGAGCTAATATTATATTGGTATCAAGTTGCTTTGGCCTGCTATATAATGGGTGGGTATTATGTTTGGAAAACAAAGGGGGCCTTATGTGGGATCATTCTGGGGCTCATAGCATTGGAATGGAGTTTAATTCAGTTAAATGCTGATAGAAATGAAAACTTCAAGGGTTATCAGTATCAATCATGTTATGAGTTTAACTTTTGTTTTTCAGTTTACAGAATTCTACTAAATTGATACTGGTAAATATTAAGCACGTTGGTACTTTAAGTAAAAAGGATATGTATTGTATTGGATACTGTTTTAAATCACTAGCTGCAAAACCTTCTATCTTGTTCATCATGTTGTTGAATTAGTCAAGTGATGTTGAGCTTAATCCAGGCCCTTTGACAAATTGTAATTTGTCATTGCATACTACCCAGAAAGCAAAAGGCTTATGGATGCCTGTAGTGTTAATTAAAAAAAACAGGAACTGGAAGTCTTTATGGCTCAACATCACCCAGACATATTTTGTATAACAGTCGTGGTTGAAACAGTCAGTATACAGTATACTTTATCAGATTGCTGGCTATAAATTATTACGTAAGGATAGGAGCAGTAAAAAGAAAGAGGGAGGAATATTAATTTACTTTAAAGAAAGTCTAGATGTTTTTGAAAACTCCATAAATTGGTGCTCTCAATTTGAGTGTGAATTATTTCAATTTTATATAGTTCTTGGTGGTTGCTACAAGTTTAAGATTTGCACAGTTTACAATCCTCCCAAAACAGCTAGTAGGGGTCTAGCCAATCTACTAGAATTTTTATGTATTGAAAGTAGAACTGGGGTCCTTTTGGTCCTTGGCGAGTTTAATATAAATTGGCCCCCTGATGATAATCCAGCATTGGAATCACTTATAACAAATGCAGGGCTTGTGCAGGTAGTCTCCACCTATTCCAGAATAAATTTGGTAAGGAATAAGTATACTACAACAGACTGGATTCTTACTAACAATTTTTCCACAATAGCAGTTGAGGGTACTATCCCTGATGTTGCGAGCGATCATCTTGCAATATTTTGTGAATGGAGGTGTAATATATCAAAACCACCGTCTAGATTCATATTGTTTAGGATATTTCTGTCAGTAATTCCAGAAGATTTGGTCTAGGACTTAAATAATATAGACTGGACTTACCTGGATGCAATTCCTGAAGTGAATTGTGCAGTGGATTACTTTAATAAAAGTTTAGCTGATGTACAGAATAGTTTTTTTCCTCTAAAGACTCGTAGAGTTAGAGGGATAGTGAATAAATGGATTATATCAGACCTATTTCAATGCATGAAAGAGAGAGAGAGACTCTGCCTGGAGGCTTTACAAAAAATTAAAAACAGACCAAAATTTTAATAATTATCAGCGATTATGCAATCTATGTAAGGCCAAAATAAGATTGTGTAAATCAGAGTTTTATTGGACTAAACAGCAGAATAATCTGAATAACCCTAAACAATTTTGATCTGATATTAAGGAGTTAACTGCCCCAATGGTTAATGCTGCACCAAATCAGATGAATGTAGACGGGAATATCACGTCTGACTTGTTCATAATTACTGAAGCTTTAATGACTAAATTTACAGATTTCACTACTTCTATTAAGGATTTCTCTCCTTCATACTCCCAGGGCTCCTTGTGTTTGAAAGAGAATCCCTTTTCTTTCTATTTTCGGTAAATTAGGCCTAGTGAAGTCTTGAGATAATTGAAACAATTGTCTGCTAATAAAAGCTCTGGGCCAGGTGAGCTTGTTGTAAGGTTTTTAAAACTTGCAGTTGAATATATACTGTATATATGTTCCAATAACTACTGTAAGATTTACAATCTATCCTTGATGGGTGAATTTCCATCTCCCTGGAAAAGTACAATCATAAAACTTGTGTATAAGGGTAGATCAGTAAATGAGTTGGATGGCTATCGCCCTATTTCTCTTCTTCCTGTTTTGGGTAAAATGCTTGAAAAAATTGTGAATCATCAGATGGTGGAGTTCCTTGACTCTGCAGGTCTCCGATCCCCGGTGCAGCATGGCTTTAGTAAACATCATGGTACAGGTACGGCCTTGGCCAGGTTCACAGATTATGTAGTAAAGCACTGGATAGTGGTAAGCTTGCTGGAGCTGTATTCATGAACCTGTTCAGGGCCTTTGACCTGGTACACTTTTGCTTGCTGCTCTGGGGTTGGAGGACCTTGGAATCCGAAGCTCCCTGTTGAGATGGATTGGTAGTTATCTAACTGAGTGACCTCTGTGGGTCAACTATCAGGGAGTTTTGTCTAGGAGTAAAATGATGGAGGTGGGGATACCCCAAGGCTCCATCCTGGGGCCTCTACTTTTTTCTATGTTTATTGATAACTAACCAAAACATCTGGCATACACGGAGGTTTTGATGCATGCGGTTAATATTATTCTCTATACTAGCTCACCATCAGAGGATGAAATAAAAATAAATCTGACCGCTAACTTTCAGGCACTTGATCTGTGGTTACGTACCCATTGTCTTCTTTTAAATACAATGAAAACAAAGAGTATGCTTTTTGGGTCTAAGTATAGGCTAAACAGAAGTAATCCTCTGGAGAGTGTAAGCTATGAGGGTGTTATGTTGGAGCAGGTTTTTTAATTTAGATATTTAGGACTTATTTTAGATCCTTGTTTATCTTATTCATTACATGTCAAAACTGTTTGTAAAAATATTAATCAAGGGTTGGGGCCTTTTTTAAGTTGCGAGATTTATTAAGGGAAACCAGGTTTGCAATAAGTCAGAATGTCTTGTTGACAATTTTGAATTATGATTCATTCTTATTTGTAAATTTGGCTAAGTATGATGCCTCATTGCTAACAACTACATTTCATGCTATATGTAGATTTGCACTAACGCTTCCATTCAGAACACATCATTGCAACTTGTGCTCAGCAACATCTTGGCTTCCCCCGTGTTTATATTCTCAATATAGTCTAAGTTGTTTGGTCCTTAACTCTCTGGTCTTGGGTACAACCTCTCCTCTGTTTTCATTGGTACATATTAAGACACCTAATGGGGAGCGATGTTCCAATCAATCAATCAATCAGTTTTTATTTATAAAAGAAGGCGCCTTTCCAAAACCAAGGTGCCTGTATAACAAAATAAAACAATAAAGTAAAATTGCGTTCATTATATAAATTCCAATAAATATAAAACCACATGAAAAACACTTCAATTACCAAATGCCAGGTCAAAAAGATAGGTTTTTAATGCAGTTTTAAAACTCTGGATAGTTAGGCAATCTTGTACCTGATGACGTAGAGAATTCCATAGGGACGGAACAACAAAGCTAAATGCCCTTGCTCCCGATGTCTGCAAACATACCCTGGGAACCTCTAGCAATCCCTCATTGGTGGATCGGAGAGGATGGGAGGGACAGTACGGACAAAGGAGATCTTTCAGGTAGCTCAGTCCCTGGTTGTGTAGGGCCTTATAGGTTAACAAAGCAACCTTAAAGGTGATCCGCCACTTAATCGGGAGCCAGTGCAGATCGTGAGGCACATGCGTTATATGACTGGCTCTTGAAGCATCAGTCAACATCCTGGCAGCCGCCTCTGTTATGCTAACCATTCCAAAAATAAAATCAAAATTAGGTCAGCAAACATTTTCCAATTATACTGCAGTACATTGGAATAAGATTCCATGCACTTTCCAACATATTATTGGAAAAAATGCTTTTAAAGCATCAGCGAGACAATAGTTTTTAACTATGATGGTGTGTGATTGTTATTAATGTATTGTTGCGAATATGTTGTTATGATTATGTTTTTGTATGATTGTATTGTATTGTATATATATATATATATATTTGTATTACATCTTGACTGTAACATAGATTATGATCCTGGGTCACATTTGAAAAAGGCCCTTGGCTCATATTCTATACTTGGAAAACAAACATTTAAATAAAAAAAGTTTAAAAGGGGTGGTACCAATCTGAGTATTTTTGCTAAAAGTAAATGGCATGCCACATGTGGCTACTAGTTCTTTTAATGGGGGTGACAACTTGCCAAATGTAGTGTGGGTGTTACATCTGTATTGTGAATTCTGATACTTTGGGGATTACGTATACACAAAATTTCATGTTTCGTTTTATGATTTAGTGCTAATAATCATCAGGTCGTCGTTAGGTGTGCTTTTGGCTCAAATGCTAAAACATCATCCAGGTTTTAAAAAGGGGAGGGGGCTGGCCTCCTGCAGAAAATAAAATGATACTTGCCATCAGCAGAACTCAACTATAGAATATTGTTCAGTGTTTTATAGTGTATGGTTAGCGGCTGTTGTGTATGGAAATCCATACACTCGGAATTCTTGTGCGCCTACTGTGACATCAGCACCATGGTGCAATGAGTTTTGTAAGTTGCTGTACCACAGTCCTGATGTGACTACTGTGGTACAGCATATGACCCCGAGAGCAAAGCTCGAGGGATCCATGATGTCATCTCAACCCTGAAATGAAAGCGCATGTTGAGTTGGGCATGGCTGGCCGATTTTGTTATATAGCGTATGGTTATGGTTTTGCTTCCCCTCCCAAATGTAAAAGTTTGCTATTTTTGCCCCCCTTCAATGTGCTGGTTTATTAATTTTGTTTTTTAATTCCATCCCACATCCTGCTGCTCAGTACCCACCAACCCCCTTCATGGCACAAACTGTATTTGTTAATTTTCAGCCTCACAAAAATAAGCATCACTTTTGAGACATCCATGGTTCTGTCTCTCTCATAATCACTTTCAGTTGAATGAGTGGGCAATCAGAGCAGCTGCAGTCTGCACAATGCATTCAGCCCCTGGATTCTGGTGAAGTTCAATGTACCACAGTTGTGATATTTATTTATTTATTTAGTTTTTGTGTACCGGGTAGGCACACTAGACATGAGAGAGACTATTTTCAGGCGCGACCCAGGAGATTACAACAATTAAACAGGCATACATACAGTAAAGAAATATACAATAAAATTGATCAGGCATACATACAATAATGAAAAATACAATAGCAACAGTGTCAGAAATTGAACAAACATGAAAATTATAGCACATCACTTCACAAATGAACCAGTGGGGTAGTGGGGGGTTTTGAACAAGCATTAAAATCCTTTCTGTGGATTAAGGCTTTTGGGGAAGAGGCTGACCTGGTCTGATTTTATTGTTTCATTATATTGTTTGATGTGATTTATTTTATTGGTTTTTATTGTAATGTTTTATCTTGATGTGATTTTACAATTTGTTCTGCGCCTTGATTTTTGAAAGGTGCATTAAAAAGAAAGATTATTATTATTACTATTATCAACAGCAGTTTGTACACAAAAGTGTGAGCAACTACAAAATGGATACAAGAGATACAGCAAATCAGCAGCATGTTCCATTTTACAGTAAGTGTTATTGTGACAAGCAGCGGACAGTACTAGCTAACCACAAACATAGCTGTAACATTAAGGGAGAGCAAGACAGATTAGGGGACAGAGCTGGGGAAATGGTGTAGCACAAGAAGGACTGAAGCAAGTTCACTGAGCATTTTTGACAAGTAGGTTGTAGTGCAACATTTTGAAGACAACATTACTAGGTGCCAGACAAGCATTTAGGGGTAACAAGTTCCAATATTTTGGGTCCAGATGAGAGAAAACTGAGGCACCTTTTGACGTTCTGCATCTAGGGGTGGCTAACAGGGAGAATTCTGTAGATTGGGGCCCACAAGAGGAGGACATGGGGGGACTAGCATAGATGCAAGAGAAATGGATGTGTTTAATGTGATGATGTTATCCAATAGTGACCCAAAGGCAAGTAATCGATGGGCTGGTGGGGACGGCCAGCAAAGGTCAGTATATAGTGAGCAATGGTGTTTCAGCCAAGGTGAAGCAGAAGCATATCATCAGATATTATTGTAGGTAGTATCCCATTTACATAGGGTACTCTTCAATGCATTGGTATAGTTAACAGCACCATATGTTAGTGATGGGAGTAAGATACCCTAGGCAATGGCCAACCTAGCAGAGGGATTTAGAACATAACTTGTTTTGTATACAGTCCCAAGCTTAGCATTAACTGATTTGCATGTGGCCACGGTGTGTTGTTCAAAGGTTAGGGTTTCATCAAGAAGAATGCCAAGATACTGGAAAGAGATTACTGTCATCAAAGACGAGCCATCGGCACAGGTAACTTTATATAAGGGATGGTTGGTTTTTAGTTTGGCAGTACAGCCAAAGAGCATACCCTGTGTTTTGCTAATATTGAGGACGAATTTGTGTTTGTTAAGCCAGTTCTGTATAGTTAGGAAAGCAGAGGACAGATGACTGTTAATTGTTAATTACGTGTTTGTCTGTAGAGCTAGAGTACAGAACAAGATCATCTGCTTACAATATAGATGAACATGATGGGGTATCAAGTGATATGCGATTTGTAAAGATAGAAAGGAGAAGAGGGCCCAGAATGAACCCTTTTGGAACTCCCACGTTAATGGTTGTTTGGCCGGACACTGCAAAGTTAAACTTTACTATTTGACTTCTATTAGTTAAGTAGCTTGAAAACCAACCTATAGATTGGTCAGAGAAACCAATAGATTGGAGGCATGCAAGAAGCAGAGGGTGATCCACTAAATCAAACACCTTCGTAAGGTCAATAAACACTGCTCCTGTCATAAGTCCTGAGCCCATGGCACTTATGGTATCATTTGTGAGTTGCAGCAAGGCAGTGGAGGTACTATGGCCTTTACAGAAGCCATGTTGGTTAGGTGATAAGAGATTCTACTTAGAGAGGAAATCAGTAACCTGAGTAGCCACTAGTTTCTCAAGGATTTTGTTTAAAACTGAGAGTATGGCTATAGGCCTATAGTTGGAAATATTTCTTTTGTCACCTTTTTTAAAAATACTGGAGTAACCTTAGCAATTTTCCATATGTTCGGAATATGGCCATAACAGAGGAACATAGTGAATATCTTTGCCAGGGGAACGGCAATGAAAGGAGAAGTCAGCTTAAAAAGCTTAGGCTCAAGAGAGTCAGACTCTACACTGGTCTTGTCCAAGATCGCATTTAGTAGTTTTAAAACATCTATTTTAGGAACAGCTTTAAAATAGAAAGGAGGGTGCTGGGGTTTACTTGGTTCAAGGGTAGAGGGGGATGATTGGTTATCAGATAGGAAGGTGGCAGTATATTTGGACAGGTTAGTGAAATGTCTATTAAAAGTTTGCGACGGTATTCGGGTCATTACAGTGGATCTCATTTAAGACCATGTAATTTGTGGTGTGAGACTGATTTGCACCAAGAAAGGTTTTGGTATGCGACCAGAATTTCTTTGAGTCTCCTGCAGCCTCCAAGAGCAGACCTTTACAGTATGAACGCTTAGCTATTCATATTTGCCTTTTGCATGCATTACACTATGCTCTGTAGGTATTAAAGTCACCAGGAAGTCCCGAGGTTTTGAAACATCTCCAATTTTTATCTCTAGTTCTAAGGGAGGAGAGGTCTTTATGTAGCCACCTAGTCTGTTTTCCTCAAACACGCCATGTGAGCATAGGAGTATGTTGTCTTGGAGGAACATAAATTTGGTTAGGAAGAAATCAAGGGCAGTCTCAACAGTGTGGGACTGAAAAAGGGGGCACCAGTCAATAGAAGAGACATCATAAAGAAAGTTGGCTTGATCACGTTTGGCATAATCACGGAAAGTGACATAACGTGGTGGTGGGGCACTAGTTGGAGAGGTACCCCAGATACAGAACGCTAGGGAGTGGTCACTTATGAAATCAGGCAGTATTCCTGCAGCAGCAATTCTGTCTAATCGATTTGTGAGGACCCAATCAATAAGTGTGCCAGATACAAGGTTCGGAGATATCCTAGTAGGGTTAGTTATAACCTGGTGCATATTATGTCCTTGCATCATTGATTGATGAGAGTTGTGACTTTTTCCCTAACCAATCCTGGTTAATATCCCCAAGGATGACTATTTCATTTGCCCAATAACAGAGACATAGTGGTCTAGTAGTTCAGTTAGGCCAGACTGTTCACTTTTGGGTGGATTATAAGCACACACTGTGTGTAGTTTTTTTGTTCCAAGTAGGAGAAGGGCATGGATTGATTCACAAGATGAGAAGGCGGGGTTTTGGACAATGGATAGATTTAGGGAATTCTTGGACTGAATTGCAACACCACCTGCCCTTTTAGAGGAAAGTCTGTCACCCCTCAGAACTGCATTACAACAAGTTTTGAAAACCGTTGTACCATAGTTCTGACACCACAACTATGGTACAATGGAGGTTTTGAAAGTATAGATTTCTAACAGATGCTAACCATTAAGCAGCAAGGCATGACAGGGTGTGTTTTGTGCTAGGATAACAGCACACCCCAGGTGGGATGAAGCATGAGACTAAAGGCTGAGTGCCCCCCGAAGTAAAGTACTGGGGCACCTGGAAAATGATGTATGTATAACTGTGCATTGTGTAACTAACTTGAGAATTATTTGCCACAAATAAATAGCTTTGTTGTTAAAACCGTACGAACATACAGAATTGCCAGCAGAAACAGGCCATAATGGTCTATCGAGTCTGCTTGAATGTGCAGCTCAGTTAGTTTCCTGGAGCTGCCCACCCTCCCTACCCTCCCGGAGTCATCCCCACCATCTCAATTCTCCTCCCTTCCTTCCCAGTAATGCCTCCTTCTGTTCTACCTTTCTTTTCACCCACCTCCCTTTGAAACTGGCCACCATCTCAGCCACCACTACCTTTTTCTGGCAACTCATTCCTCCACTTCACCACCCTTTCAGTGAAAGAGTGCATCCTCATTTCCTTCCTGAATCTTCCCCCCATCAGTTTTAGGCTATGCCCCCTTGTTGTACCCTCCTTTCTTAAATTACATATGCCCTCAGTACTAACTCTGTACATGCCCTTAAGGTACTCGAAGGTTTCAATCATATCACCCCCTCTCCCTTCTATCCTCCAGGGAGTATACATTTAGCTCCCACAACCTCACCTCATATGATCTGTCCCCCAGACCCTGGATCATTTTGATTGCCCTCTGCTGGACCCCGCTCCAGTAGTTTGATATCCTTCTTCAGGTAAGGGCACCAGAACTGAACACAGTAGTCCAGGTGTAGTCTCACCAGTGACCTGTACAGTGGCAGAATAACTTCCTCCCTCCTAGAGGTGATTCCCCGGTGATGCAGCCCAGCATTCTATTAGCTTTGGCTGTTACCTTTCGGCACTGTGCTGTGTGTTTCATAAGACCCCTAACCATTACTCCAATGTTCTTTTCCTCCTCTGACACTGTCATCTGTATTCCCCCAGCCAGTAACTGGCTCTTGGGTTTCTGGCTCCCATACGCATTACCTTACATTTCTTGGCATTGAAACCCAACTGCCAGACTCACGACAATTTCTCCAGTTTTGCCTGATCCGCCCTTATATTCTGTCTCCCTTCCTCTGTGTCCACCATCCCACAGAGCTTAGTATCATTTGCAAAAGACAGAATTTACTGTTGACCTCCTCCGCTATGTCACTTACAAATATGTTGAACAGCACAGGTCTGAGTACTGAGCCCTGTGGGACCACATTGATTACAAGCCTAGGCTTGCACAGTTCTCCCCCACCACCACTCTTTGGTTCCTGTCCCTTTGCCAGCTCTTCACCCACCCCAGCATTTTGTCCTGTTTCAAGGTCTCCCAGCTTGCTGATTAGCCTGCCATGTGGCACTGAATCAAATGGCTGGATGAAATTCAGGTATAGGACATCCACTGCTTGTCCCCTGTCCAGTGACCTCATAATGGTTATGACATAACCCAGTCGAAGGAGTCTATAATGTTGGTTTGGCAAGATCTCCCCCTGATAAACCAGTGCTGCCTGTCATCTTGGAGACCATTCTCCTCTAGGAAGAACACCAGACTTTCTTTTAGAATGGCCTCCACTAACTTACCAACTATGGAGGTCAGACTCACTGGCCTGTAATTACCTGGCTCATCCCCGGGTCCTCTCTTGTGGAGAGGTACCACATGAGCTGTCCTCCAGTCCTGTGGCACACACCCCTTCTCCAGCGAAGCATTGAACAGGTCTGTCAGCAGGGCAGTTAGTACCCCCCCAATTCCCTCAGGACCCTCAGGTGTACCTCATCTGGATCAGGTGCCTTCTCCACCTGCAGTTCCCTTAGTCCTCTTAAGACCCTTTCTACCTCAGTTTCCCCCCTCATACTCCTTCCCCCCTCTAGCTTTCCCCAGTCTTCCCCTGTGGCATAGGCCCGTCCCCTTTCCTGGTGAAGACTGAGAAAAAGTACTCATTTAGTGCCTTTGCTTGCTCTTCGCCTTTTTCTGCCCATCCTCCCTCCCTCTTTATTCTAACTATCCCATCCCTTCTACTTCTTCTCTCCTTAATGTATTTTTATTTTATTTATTTCAGTTTGGGAATTAATATCTTTGAGCCAACATGGTTCTTTTACATAAGCTCCAAGTCGAAGACAAACAGCATTACAATGTGAAATCATACATTACAATGCAAGAACATACAGTAAAGAGGTTGCACCTAATGATGCAGTTACAAAGTTATTAAATTGAACTAAGGATTATCAGCATAAACCTAGGACTATAAGACATCAAAATCTGGTAAACAGGTTTCCAGAAATAATCAGCAGACAGAAAGTTTTGTTACTAAGTGCTAGATCAGTTAGGTAGCAGCCAGAGAAGGCTTTGTCAAGAACAAGTGTGTGTGGAGGAGAAAAAATAAGTGAGGGGGAAGGAGAAGGGAGAGGGTGTGGCATATGGGGGGGGTTAGCAACCAGAGAAGGCTCAGCTATAAAGTATGGGTAGGCATCATTTATGCATCACAGTCACAGTGGCTGAGTTCAGCCAGTAGTTCCCTAAGCTCTTTTTTAAAGGGGCCAAGTTTTTCTTATTGTAGGAGGGAGGAGGGTTAGAGAGTTCATCCATTGTGGGCCGCGATAAAAAAAGGACCGCTGGGCAAAGGTGGTTCATTTAAAAAGGACATGCAATACCCCCTTAATTGAGCTTCTGGTGGTCTTTGAGTTGGGTTGGCATAGGAAAAGGGTAGTAGTCGATTCTGGTGTAAGTCCCAGTAGGGCATTTTTGCCGATTAGACATGCTTGGTACCTAGACCTTAGGTGTAGGGGAAGCCAGCCAGTAGAGGAGTAGAGGCCACATGTGTGGGTATAGTGATTAGCTCCACGTACAAGCCGGCAGGCCTTGTTGAGTAGCAACTTTACACGTTTTAGCACAGTTCCGGTGGCTGCACTATATATTATTAGGACATAGTCTACAATTGACAATATAGAGCTTCTGGTTACGAGGTTAAGAGCCTCAGTGGACATGGCTTTTCTGTGCTGATAAAGGATCCCCAGTCTGACATTAGCTGATTTTATGGCATGATCTATGTGGGAGGTGAAAAAGAGGGAGTTGTCTATGTGCACCCTGAGATATCTGAAGGTGGAGACTTGTTCTAAGTTGTCACCCTTGTGGCTTTGGATGGTCAATGGGTCTGCATTCTTTTTAGAGTGCTGAAGACTGAAGTGCATGGATTTAGTTTTCTTCTAGTTCAGAAGGAGTTTGTTCCATGAAAACCAGGCCTCTAGTTTGGGAAAGCTATCTTGTAGTGTTGCAGTTACTTCTTGCAGGTGTATCCCTGGTACGGAGATCACTGCATCATCAGCATAAAGCAGCATCTTAGCAGGACACATGTTAGGGAGAGAATTGATAAAAAGGCTGAATAGCAGGGGCCCCAGAATTGATCCCTGTGGAACCCCTAGAGCAACTTTCCGGGGTTTGGAGGATACCCTTTTTATTCTAACACACTGGGACCTTTGAGAGAGGTAGCTTGAAAACCAGAAAACTGTGTAAGTGGACTGGCCAAGGGTTGAAAGATTGTCAAGCAAGATCCGGTGATTGACCGTGTCAAATGCTTTGGTCAGATCTATAAAGATAGACCCAACCGATTTTCCAGTGTCATGGGCATCATACAGGTGGGAAGTAAAGTCTGTGAGTACAGTGATAGTACTGTGGGATTTCCTGAACCCATGCTGTTCAGGGGAGAAAAGGCTATATTTGATAAGCTAATCCGTGAGTTGATCCGACATGATTTTCTGCAGCGCTTTTGAGAGGGGTGATAATATGGAGATTGGATGATAGTTAGCCATATTGGTCCTGTCCCCATTTTTGAAGGCTGGAGTGACATGGGCTCTTTTCCATCTGTATGGGAAAATGCCAGTCTTGATGGAGCTGTTAAAGAGCTTTGTGAGGGGATAGACAAGCTCTTCCAACATGAGGGTGAGTAACTTCATGTCCACCAAATCACTACCCATTCTAGTTCTGTCTATGACTCTCCTGACATATTTGATAGTATCAGACCTAGAGATTTGCTGGAAGTAGAAGGGAGGTTGAACGGAGTTCGGGTGGGTAGTGTGTTGGAGATGGGGGACTTCCTGTAATGTTGGGGATCCAGGTAATCCAGGAGTAGAACAGAGCTTAGGTCCATGAATGCTTGGTTAAAGGCATTAGCTAGATCAAAAGATTGCTGTAGAGGGCCCGAGGAGGTGATAGTGAAATCAGGGGGGCGCTCATTATTCTTTCCCTGTCAGGGTCTTGATGTCGTTCCAAAATTTTCTCCCATTCCCCCAGCTCTTTTCTAATTGCTCCCTGTAATAGGTGGCCTTGGCATTCCTAACCTGTCTGGTACATTGATTCCTAGCAGTCCTATATGCTGCGTAGTTCTCCTGTTTACTAGTTGCTCTTGCTTTGTGCCATGAGTTATCCCTTAGTTTCATAAGTTCTATGATGAGCCATTGAGCCAGGGGTTAGTGGTTCCTCTAATTTTGGAAGTTTTGACTGGAGCAAAAAGGTCACATGCTTTGTTGAAGATTTGGATGAAGTAGTCAAGAGCCAGATTGGTGTCATCACAAACATCAGTAAGGGCAGTCTGCATCTCTCAGGAAAATCTTGAAAAGATTCAGATGTCCCTTCCTTATCATGCATTTTTTTGCGAGTTGAGGGGGGTCCTTATGACACTTGTTTGTCCAGGAGCAAACTATGGGGGAGTGGTCACTCAAAGTGTCTGGCAGTATGGAGACGCTTTTGATGTATGCTGGACACATAGTTAGGAGCCAGTCTATAAGTGTGCTGGTTCCTGTCTGATAATTCATTCTCATGGATTGATGGACCATCTGTGTCAGGTACAGGCCATGGATTTTATCTTTAACATCTACTGCATCCTGCGCTAACCAGTTTGGGTTAAAGTCACCTAGTATGACCTGTTCCCAACCTTGTTTTGCCTTACTGACATGGTCATAGAATAGCTCTAGCTCAGGTTCTTGTTTACCTGGGGGTAAACTGTTGTCAGAACCATAGTTTTGCCTTGTCGACCAATAGAGATTTTAATAGACATTATTTGGTTTTCTTTGCCGTTGGTATTATAGGGTATGGCTTGTCTGCTAATGCTATTGCACAGATAAACAAGGCAACCCCACCCCCTCTCTTGACCAGCCTATCCATGTGGAAGGTGGTATAACCATTCAGAGAGATTGATGAATCTGGTATCTTGGGAGATAGCCATGATTCTGTAATAGAGATTACATCAGGTTTGTGGATTGTAACCTATGCCTGGAGCTGGGAAAGTTTGGGTAGGAGGCTGCTTATGATTATGGATGCGATTTTTATTATTCCTTGAGGTGGTGTGTTATTGGAAGTACTAGGGCCAGGATTAGGATGTATAGTTCCTGATAATTTTATTTTATTTTATTGAGAATATCGGATTACAACCTTTGAGTCATGGACTAATTTCCAAAGGCTCAGCGTCATGGTACAAAAACATAATAAAGGCAGACATTTATACAAAATTACAGTGGGGTAGGGAAAGAGATGACAACAGGGTAAACAATGTGTATCAAGTAGTAGGCAGTATACAATATTACATCGAGAGTAGGAGACAAGGTAAAAAGCAGGGTATGTAAAAAAAACTGCTAGGCCTATACAGTTGGGCAGCTATACAAGTCCTGAGGGGAGCTTGTGAGCATCTGCAAACTGTTTAGTCAGAATATGGTATAGCATAAGCTCTAGCAGGAGGTGTGGGCAGTCTGATTACCAACATTGTCATTAACACACAGTGACAGCAGTGGGTAAGTGTATCTTTAATCCAGTATCTCCCTGCCCGTAGGCAGGTTCCAGATCTTAGTGGGAACAGTGGCAGTGGCGGGTGGAGATTATGTGATTTTTTTGAGGGTTGTTTTGAAGGGGCCTAGTCTGGAGATAGAGGTGATAGCCTGGGGGAGATCATCGTACCAGGATGGTACTCTATAGGAAAAGGACCATTGTGCAAGGGTGGTTGTGACCCTGGGAACAGCCCACATTAATTTATCTGCCGCACGGGTGTTTGCAGAAGTATGTGCCACGCGGAGGGAGGCTGAGACTCCAGTGGGAGTAAGGCCTAGCTGGATTTTCTTAGCAAGGAGACATGTTTGGTAATGTACTCTTTTGTCCAGGGTGAGGATTTCTGTTAGGTCATACAGGGTGCAGCTGTGGGTACGCCTATCCACTCCAGCAAGGAGCCTACAGGCTTTATTAATGGATAGATGGATTTTATGTAGTGCAGTGCGGTCAGCGGCCGAGTAGACGGTTAGCCCATAGTCTACGAGGGAGAGAACAGAGGAGGTAACTGTAATATTTAGGGCCTCTGGAGGTAGGCAGGCTTTGTGTCGAAACAGTAGTCCTGTGCGTATATCTATGGCAGAGGAAAGATTACTAATATGCGGGTGGAATGACAAGTTAGATTCGAAGGTAATGCCCAAATATTTATAGGTGTAGACCTGTTCCAGTGGGTGGAGGGCATTGGAACAGATTGTTAGCTGGGCATTGTGGTCCTTACTCTGTCAGTGTGAAAAGAGCATAGATTAAGTCTCTTTTACATTGACCATGAGTCTGTGGTCAGTGAACCAGTTTTCAACTTGATTGAAGGCAAGTTGTAGGGAAGACTGAAGGATAGTGGGATCCGAATGGGAGGCATACATTACCACATCATCTGCGTAGAGCAGAAGGTTACATGGACAGGAGTTAGGCAGGGTATTCAGGAAGATGCTGAATAGCAATGGGCCAAGTATGGAGCCTTGAGGGACCCCTGAGTGGACTGGTAGAGTGGGTGACAGGGTGCTGTTTATCTTCACGCATTGGGACCGATCCGTGAGGTAACTTGTGAACCAAGCGATGGGTCCAGGGGACAGGCTGGAACGGTGAAGAGTATTTAGGGGCAGGGTGTGTGAGACTGTGTCGAACGCTTTCGTCAGGTCTATGAAAATGGCTCCCGCAAGCAGCTTTTTATCCAGAGCATTGTGCAGCAAGTTGGAGAACTCTATGAGGGCAGTGGTTGTGCTGTGTCAGGTTCTAAAACTATGTTGTTCCCTGCATAGGACGTCATGCACAAGCAGGTAGTCTGTGAGTTGGGTGGCAACGATTTTTTTCCAGCGCTTTTGAGAGGGGAGGGAGTACAGAGATGGGCCTGTATTTCTTAGGTAGTGTGGGGTCCCCACTCTTTAGTATAGGTGTGATGGTGGCCACCTTCCAGTCATTTGGGAACTGCCCTAGACATAGGGAGAGGTTAAGGAGATCAGTCAGGGGAGAGAGCATCGAGCCAAGTACCAGATTAAGGATTTTCATGTCAAATGAGTCTTTGCAATAGTTTGAGCCCCCTAGGGCTTTTTTAAAGTAAGAACTTGCTTCATTCATAGTAATAACCCTAAGGTAGAAGGAGGGGTAGGCATTGCTGGGTTCTGGGGTTTTA
This sequence comes from Neoceratodus forsteri, assembly GCA_016271365.2. NCBI lineage: Eukaryota > Metazoa > Chordata > Ceratodontiformes > Ceratodontidae > Neoceratodus > Neoceratodus forsteri. Next base: position 43,652,240 of record JADMNL010000027.1, read on the forward strand.
GGGGTGGGGTCGAAAAAGTTGTTTGGCAAAACTGTGCTTAGATCAGAAAATGCCACATTTAGGCCATTGGCGATGGTGAGTGGGTCTGAGGTAATATAATTGTTTACATTTAGCTGGGTGGGGGGGGGCATCCTGGACTTTCCATTCAGTTCCTTTAGGTTGTCCCAAAATAGTCTAGTATTCCCCCAGGAAGAGGCCAGGGTGAACTTGTAGTAGCAGGATTTGGCCATTCTAATAGCCGAGGTACATTTGTTGCGAGCCATTTTATAGGCCAGTCTGTCTGCTTGCACACCAGAGGCAACTTCTTTGTACCAGAGGTCATCATGGTTTTTATGTTTGCGGCAGGTTTTCAGAAGCAGGTTGTGGAGGCGTGGCACTGTTGTGGCCAATGCCCCCACAGCCTTTAAAGGCTTGGCCCGCTTCCCCCAATGCCATGGCACACTGCTGCTGACAGTAGTTCAGCCAGCATGCCACCAACTTCTAAAAAAATAGCCTCTGCAATCAGGGGCCACCTCGTCATTGCAGCATAAGCCATTCGCTGCAATGAGGGAGCGACCCGTCATTGCAGGGTGGGATCTTGACAGACTGATATTGTTTGCGAACATGGCGGCGGTTTGCCGCCGTGTTCACAAACAATATTAACCCCCCCCCCACCGTGTTTATTTGCCGACGGGGGCCCCAATCCCCGCCAGCTTCACTGCCCCAAAGTTTATGTTGTTGATGGGGAAGCCCACCCCGTCGGCATTATGGAAACCCCCCGCTTATATTCTCTGCTGACGAGCTCCAATCCCCATCGGCATAATGTAACCCCCTTTGTTGTGTGCCAATGGGGTGCCTAACCCCCGTCGGCTACAGCTTGCCCCCCCAAAAGAAAGACTCTGGTGGCACGCTGGGAGCCCACCCCAGCATGCCACATGCCCCTGTAAAATACAAAACGGCCCCGCAATGTCTTTTTTTTATTTTTTAACCTGTGAAAAAGGAACTGTCCATCGGTGGTCTACCTGCCCTTCTCACACAACCCGCGCCCACTCACTGCACACCCTGCCTCCCCACACACCCTCTCACCCCATACTTACCTCTGGAGCTCAGCGCGACAATCTTCGGTGGACCGGGAACATGTCTGCACTCTTCAAAGCCAACCGCGAACTGAGGAAATGCCGGTAAGCTGTATAATGGGATAGATAGGGGTTTTTCCAACTTTAATGCATATCTGAGTCATTTTTTTGAATTTTGGCACCAAATTTTCAACATGGGGTTTTTGGGACCCCGCCTCATGAATTCTGGCACTGTCATGGCGTTAATCGGTCCCAAAGGTGATTTCGCTGTCACTTCACGGAATCACCTTTCAGGTCAATTACTGAAATGACAGTGCTAGTGTTCATGAGGTGGCTCAAAAAGCCTATGTTGCAAATTTGGTGGAAAAATCCAAAATGGCTGTTTACTACGCGTATGATGTTGCTACGCGACGCCATAACTTTGCAAATTTGCAATATTTTCAAGCCAGATTTTCAAAATTGGTATTTTTTCACACCTCCTTGTGAACAGTACAGCTGTCATTGTTCACATCCTGTCTGAAATGTGTTTTCGCACTTCCGGCACAGAATAGAGCGGTTGCTGTGGGAAATCACTGTTCGGGACAGATTAAGAAAATGACAGTGATATTGTTCAAGAGCTGAGGTCCTAAAATGCCTATGTTGAAAATTTGGTGATGATATCCCTTCGAATGACTGTGTTACAAGTGTGCATTGCGCACTGTCCACGCACCCTTCTAACTTCGCAGATTTGTAATATTGTCACGTCAGATTTTCAACAGTGGCATATTTTCACACCTCCTTATGAGCAGTAGAGCTGTCATTTTTCACATCCTGACCGAAATGTGTTTTCACAGTTCCTGCGCAGAATAACGCGGTCGCTGTGGGAAATCAGTGGTCGGGACAGATTAAGAAAATGACAGTGACACTGTTCATGAGCAGAGATACTAAAATCCCTATGTTGAAAATTTGGTGACGAAACTCCATAACACGACTGTGTTACAAGCATGCGTTGAACTGTTTCAATGCACCCCTGTAGCTTCGCAAATTTGTAATATTTTCACGTCACATTTTCAACAGTGGCATTTTTTCACACCTCCTTATGAACAGTACAGCTGTCATTTTTCACATCCTGGCTAAAATATGTTTTTGCACTCCTGCGGGAAAATAGCACGGTTGCTGTGGGAAATCAGTGTTTGGGACAGATTAAGATCGAGCGAGTGAGAGGTGGGAATGATCGAACTCAACTGAGCTCTGTCGGGACTGCTGCGGATTTGTTTGTGGGCAGAAAAAGGCCCCAGCTCAAGAGCCCAGTACAAAAGAGCAGCCTGTAGCACTGGGAGAAACAGAACGAGACAGCGAGTGAGGGAAGGGGAGTGAGCAAAGTCACAGGAGCACTGTCAGGACTGCTGCGGATTTCTTTGTGGGCAGAAAAAGGTGTCAATGCAGGCAGGGGCCCAGTACAAAAGGCCAGCCAGCAGCGGTGGGAGAAACAGTACGAGCGAGTGAGGGGGGGACTGAGTGAGCTCACCGGAGCTCTATCAAGACTGCTGCGGATTTCTTTGTGGGCAGAAAAAGGCGCCAATGCAGGCAGAAGCTCCGTACAAAAGGGCAGCTTTCAGCACCAGGACAAACAGAATGAGCGAGTGACAGAGGAAGACTGAACGACCTCAATGGAGCTCTGTTGGGACAGCTGAGGATTTCTTTGTGGACAGACAAAGGTGCCAACGCAGCCAGGAGCCCCGTACAAAAGTGCAGCCTGCAGCGACAAGAGAAACAGAATGAGCAAGTGACAAAGCAGTACTGAGCAAGCTCACCTGAGCTCTATTGTGACTGCTGTGGATTTCTTTGTGGGCAGAAAAAGGTGGCAATGCAGGCAGGAGCCCAGTACAAAAGGCCAGCTTGCAGTGCCGGTAGAAACAGAATGAGTGAGTGAGTGAGAGAGGGGGAGTGTGCAAGCTCAATGGAGCTGTGTCGGGACTGCTTCAGATTTCTTTGTGGCCTGAAAAAGCTGCCAACGCAGGCAGGAGGCCAGTACAAAAGGGCAGACTGCAGCGGTGGGAGACACAGAACGAGAGAATGACGAGGAGGGAGAGTGAGTGAGCTCAACGGAGCCCTGTTGGGACTGCTGCAGATTTGTTTATGAGCAGAAAAAGGCAGCAATGCATGTAGGGGCCCAGTACAAAAGGGCAGCCTGTAAAGGTGGGAAAACCAGAATGAGTGAGTGACAGAGGGGGAGGGAGTGAGTGAGTGAGCTCAACGGAGCTCTATTGTAACTGCTGCAAATTTCTTTGTGGCAGAAGAAGACGGCAACGCAGACAGGAGCCCAGCAGAAAAGGGCAACCTGCAGCGCTGGCAGAAATGGAATGAGCGAGTGAGAGAAGGGGAGTGAGTGAGCTCAACGGAACTTTGTCTGGACTGCTGCAGATTTCTTTGTGGGCAGAAAAAGGCAGCAACAGAGGCAGGAGCCCTGTACAAAAGGGCAGCCTGCAGCACCAGGAGAAACAGAATGAGTGAGTGAGACAGGGGGAGTGAGCGACCTCAACGGAGCTCTGTCAGGACAGCTGCGGATTTCTTTGTGGGCAGAAAAAGGTGCCAATGCAGGCAGGAGCCCAGTACAAAAGGGCAGCCTGCAGCGCTGGGAGAAACACAATGAGCGAGTGAGAGAGGGTGAGTGAGCGAGTTCAACGGAGCTCTGTTGTGACTGCTGCAGATTTCTCTGTTGGCAGAAAAAGACAGCAATGCAGGCAGGAGACCAGTACAAAAGGCCAGCCTGTAGCGCCGGCAGAAATGGAATGAGTGAGTGAGTGAGTGAGTGAGTGAGAGAGGGGAAGTGAGCAGGCTCAACAGACCTGTGTCAGGACTGCTGCAGATTTCTTTGTGGGCAGAAAAAGCCACCAACAAAGGCAGGAGCCCAGTACAAAAGGGCAGCCTATGGCGCCAGGAGAAACAGAATGAGCGAGTGAGAGAGGGGGAGTGAGCCACCTCAACGGAACTCTATCGGGGCACCTGCGGATTTCTTAGTGGGCAGAAAAAGTTGCCAATGCAGGTAGGAGCCCAGTACAAAAAAGCAGCCTGCAGCACCGGGAGCAGCAGACTGAGCTAGTGACAGAGGGGCAGTGAGCGAGCTCAACAGACCAACGCAATCAACATTCAGCATTGACAAATGCTTGTTTAGTTGCTTGAGCAGTGCTGGTGTTACCAAGGGGGCATTTCGTTTTTTGGTTTGAACCTTTGTGAGTGGGGCAAATATATCATAGGCCTTGTTGAATGTGTGGGTGAAGTAGTCAAGGGCTACATCTATGAAAGGGGCACGTCTGATGGGGGACCAATCACACCGGGTAAGATATCTCCTTAGTTTAGAGAGGCCACCAGGTTGAAGACGGCGTCAGGAAAAAACTGCAATGTTGGGGTAGTTGCTGCTGATATGACCAGGTGAAGAGGATGGGGGAGTGATCGCTTAGTGAGTCTGGGAGTACATTTAGGTTTGTGATTCTATTGGGTTGATTGGTGAGTAGGAGGTCAATTAGGGTGCTGGAATCATTTCTGGGATTAACCCTGGTTGGCTGGTTAACTAATTGGGTTAGGTCTAGCACTGAGAGGGTGTCTTTTATAGCGGAGGTCGAGCTAGATAACCAATTCACATTGAAATCCCCCACGATAATGTGCTCAGTTTTGGGTGGGAAGCTGGAGATATAGTCAGCCAGGGATTGACAAGCTGAGGCTTGGCTACGTGATGGGATGTATACCAACGTAATGGTTACAGGGGCTCTGGTAGGGTCAGGTGTGAGCTTTAGTGTCAGAGCCTGAGCCCCGTGGGTCAGTGAGGGAGTTGGTAGGCTTTGGCATAGCAGTGAGTCTTGGAAGTAAAAGGCACACCCCCCTCCCTGTTTGCCAGATCTATTGGCTCTATACGTGGTAAGGCCAGGGAGTGTGACGGAGGAGTCTGGGACCTTCTTTGATAGCCAGGTCTCAGTGAGGGTGAGCACATCTGGATGATGTAGCTGAACCCAGCATTGTAGCTGTGCTAGTTTTTTGGGTAAGCTGCAGATATTCATCGCAGCTATACTTAGCCCATTCCGTGGGGCGCCAGGACTAGCTGAGATGGGGCCTGGGTTAGGGTAAATATTGCCTGACATAAGGAGCAGGAGTGCGAAGATTCTGAGGATGGCCAGTATTCTCTGTTTGCTGATGTTGGCATGTTGCTTTTTAGCTGAGGTACCGCCTGTGCAAGGGATGGCCAGGGAGATGAGGGTAGGGTAGGGTAGGAGAGGAATGCAATGGGACATGGGAGGTGGTATTGTGAGGAGATTGGTGAGCGATGAGAGGGAGGAGGGTGCAGTGGGGTTACCATGACAGGGAGGGTGGGTGGAAGCCGGTGTAGCGTCACAGGGGTGCCATAGGGGTAGGTCACGAGCGAGGGACTGGGGTATCCCTGTAGGAGGAAAAAAGAGGTGAGAAGTAAGGTAAGCATTTTAGTGCTGGTGCCCTGTTATTAGGGGAGATGCCAGGAGTTGAAAGGCACAGGGGAGCTGTCGGTGCAGAGAAAGAAGGAACAGAAACCAAAGGACTTAATATACAGATGTAAAGTAAGGTGAATCAGCATTTGGGGATGTAGTACAATGCTGCCTCAAGTGGTGAGTTGTTATAGGCTGCTAATGGTAAAGTGGGCTGATTGGTTCTGAATCAGTCTCATCCCTATTGGCTCTTGATCTTTTCCAACCCTATATAAGGGTGTGTCAACCAAGGGTGGTGGTGGGGGGTGGCGGGGTCTACACCACTTCTTAAATGCACCACAGTCCTGGGGCTTACTGTGCCTGCGCCCAGTTCCCTGCACTTGCTGAATGTCTCAGGAGGTGGGCAGAGGGCTGCCTGCTGTCTGGCCTCGCGACCATGACTCCTCGCTGAGATCCTGTTCGTCTCTGTGGGCAGGGCTGTGGAGAAGCAGGTAAGAGTTATATATACAGCGGTGTAGGGGAGGAGTTACCACAATTTGCAAGCTACGTTTTGCAAGCTACGTTTAGTAAGGGTAAGGTCTGTAAAATGTACTTGACCCCGATATGCAGGAGATAATTAAAACAGATCCTTTTAGGTCCAAGCCATTCAGAAATTAAAGTTAAATCAATTCCTTTTAAAGGTCCTTAAAGTACAGTAGTACAGTTGCACAGATAATCTTTCAGAAATAAAGTTAAATCAATTCCTTTTAAAGGTCCTTAAAGCACAGTTGCACAGATAATCTTTCAGAAACAGAGCTACCTCAATTCCGTTTAAAGGTCCTTAAAGTACAAAAGTACAATTATACAGGTATACAGGCACAGCTAGTAGCGAGGGAATCTTTTAGAAATAACACTATCTCCACTGCTGGGCCAACGTACAGTTTAAAAATAAAAAGGCGCCAAAAGGAAACATCACTTCTTAAATGCGCCACAGTCCTGTGGCTTACTGTGTCTGTGCTCCGATTCCCGTACCTGCTGAATGTCTCAGGGAGTGGGGGAGGGCGTCTGCTGTCTGGCCTTCACGATCCCTGCAGACCCTCACTGGGATCCTGTTCGGTTATGTGGGCAGGGCTGCTGAATCTCCTGGGGGTGGGAGGCATCTGGCTGTCTAGCCCTCGCGACCACCGCTGGACCCTCTCTGGGATCCTGTTTGGTTCCTGTGGGCAGTGGGCTGCTGAATGTCTTGGGGGTGGGAGAGGGCATCTGCTGTCTGGCTCGCGACCTCCGCTGGACCCTTGCTGGGATCCTGTTCGGTTCTGTGGGCAGTGGGCGTTGAATGTCTTGGGGTGGGGTGGGCATCTGCTGTCTGGCCCTTAGACCTCCGCGGACCCTCACTGGGATCCTGTTTGGTTCTGTGGGCAGTGGGCTGCTGAATGTCTCGGGGGTGGGGGAGGGCGTCTGCTGTCTGGCCCTCGCGACCTCTGCGGACTCTCTCTGGTATCCTGTTCAGTTCTGTGGGCAGGAGCAGGAGGATAACAAGTATTCTAGAAATGTAGCACTTCTCCCAATGTCTGATTGTTCGAGCTTGTCTGCGGCTAATGTGCGTAAGTTTTGAGTAGCCCTTGGTGGAAGAATTTGTGCACATCAGGGCAGCAACAAGCTCAAGGGAGATGGGTGTCAGATGGTGCAAGCTAAGGATGAGGCAACCCCCACAGGGGACGGCAGTGATAGCAGCCTGCAAGCCTGCAGTAACAGTACTATATGGTTGATCACTTCTGAGTACAGGCAGGTCAGTGGAGTGAGGTACATTGAGAGTTGGAGGTTCACTGGAGGGGGTATCTCCTAGGTTTCCTTCATGTTCCCCAATCAGAGAAGACAGAGAGAGAGAGGGCCAAAGCAATTATATGCAGTGAGGAGTCCATTCTGACAGACTCTTTGAGTGTGTCCCTTTAAGAGTAGGAAGTTCGTGTGTGTTTCTTTAAGTAAGAGTGAAAGCAATTAAAATCAATGGACAGGGCGGGTCCTGGGGGGAGGAGGTGTATTTAATTAGTGCCAGGGGTGGGGGTGAGCAAGAGAGCCAAAAACTCCCAGTCTAACAGAAACAGGGTTAGATGAGTGCCACTCGCTCTGCAGCACTAATTTTGAATTTCAATATGCCCAGAAGACAAACAGAGCCAGAGACCTGCTGCACCTAATAAGAAACAGGCAGCAGACTCCAGTGGCCAATGCCTTTCATGGCTTTCAAGCCTGGCTGAACTTGCAGAGGCACCTATCTGCCTAGTCTGGGAGAGCGGGCGGCGGTCACTGCAGTGAAGAACTGGCGGGCCGGTAGGATCACCGGGGCCACAGAAGCCGATCAGAGCCCTGTTAGGGCTTAAGCTGCAGGAGACAGGGACAGATGTAGGCAGTCAGTGATGAAATTTTGCAGTCACAAAGACAGGTAAAATCAGTGGGAAGGCTTCAGCTGAACAATAGGGGAGAAATGGAAAATTAGGTGAGAAGTAATGGGCGTTACGTCTATGGCAGAGGGGATTTAAAGCAGGGGGTAGCGGGGCATTGGCGCCTGTTGTCAGAGTGGAATTAATGGATTAGAAGGTCAATTGTGCAATGGTCCGAGTCTAGAGGGAATGCAGGGCATTAGCAGACTGAGAGCTGGGGGGGGCAGACAGAAGTGAAGCTTAGAGGAAAAGAGCAGTTTGGAGACTCGCTGTTAAGAAGGAGGTATAGGTTGCAGGTTTAAGTGGGCACAGAGTCGGAGAGATAGTTGTAGGTAGAAATGCAGAATCAAAATACAGAGCATACAGGCTTTCAGCAGTCTAACAGGAGTGTTGTAGCTGTCCTGAGCTAGTACAGGTAAATACAATATTTTTCAAGTTTGAAATTTCTTTCATTTAAAAGACAGTTGTGCTTACTATCTACCACAGTGGATGACAGCCATAAATAAGGCATTACTAGGATGTTATACTTGCACAGATTTACTATATAAAAACTCCACATTCCAAAGCTACATTAAAAAGAAAAAATATTTAGAATTAAATCCTTAATACTCTAGTTCCCCAGGGCTAGGTTATTAGTTATTATTCAAGATTCCCCGTGAAACTGGAACAGGTTGGAAATTAATTACTTATCTTTATTTCCCCAAAGCTTGGTTGCTGATTAAAGTTCAGACTTTCACAGTGCAGCATAAACAAGACAGAAATTAAACATTAAAACGCTTCATTCCCAAAGCTAGTATACTGGCTGAATTTCAAAACTCCCGGTCTAACAGAAACAGGGTTAGATGAGCGCCACTCGCCCTGCAGCACTAATTTTGAATTTCAGTATGCCCAGAAGACAAACAGGGTCAGAGATCTGCTGCGCCCAATAAGAAACTGGCAGCAGACTCCAGTGGCCAATGTCTTTCATGGCTTTCAAGCCTGGCTGAACTTACAGAGGTGCGTACCTGCTTAGTCTGGGAGAGCGGGTGGCGGTCACTGCAGTGAAGAGCAGGCAGGCCAGTAGGATCACTGGGGCCACAGGAGTCGACGAGAGCCCTGTTAGGGCTCAAGCTGCTTAGTCTGGGAGAGCGGGCGGTGGTCACTGCAGTGAAGAGTGGGTGGGCCGGTACCAGGAGAAGTCCTTCTCTTCATCCTTAATCCCCTGTGCCAGTCTTAGTTCTTTCTTAGCTTTTGCTGCCCGGACCTCTTTCCTTGCCTCTCAAGATTTCTCTATTTATACCTCTCTGTTCTCCTCCATTGAGGTATGCTTGTACTTCAGGAAGGTTGTCCTCTTTCCTTTCACCTTCTCAGCCACCTTCCTGCTATACCAGCTAGGTCTCTTGGTTCTGGAATTCATTTTACTAGCCTTTGTACAGGTGTCAGTGGCCTCGATGGTCCCCATCTTAATGACGGACCATTTCTGGTCTGCATCCATCTCTAGTTTGAACTTTGCCAGGTGCTCCTCTAACATGCTCCCCATCCTATAGAAGTCTGCCTTCCTAAAGTCCACCACCTTTGTTTTTGATATGGCTGGTTCCTTCCCCATATAGGTGGAAAACCACACCATGCACTGCCTGCAAGGGTTCCCTCACTTCGACTTCCCAGACATGCTCCCCATCTGATAGCACTAGGTCAAGTATGGCTTCCTCCCTTGTTGGCTCTGTGACTCCCTGTATCAGGAAACTCTCCTGGACAGCATCCAGGAGAACCTGTTCCCTGCTACAAGAGGTAGTAAGGGTGCTCCAGTCTACTCCAGGTAGAGTGAGTCTCCTAGTATTACAGTGTGCCCTCTCCCTCTACCCTCTTGATCTGTTCCCCCAGCTCCCTATCTAACTCTATGCCCTGTGAAGGTGGTCTATCCACCACCCTCACACGAATCTTTGTCCCAGTGGTGTTCTGGAGCACTACCCATAGAGCTTCAGCTGTGCCCTCCCCCCCTTGTGCACGTTAATTATTCCCTTATGTACAATGCCACTCCACCCCCCCCTCCCTTTTGCTCTGTCCTTCCTATGCAGTTGGTATCCATGGATCTCGATGTCCCAATCATGTTACTGAATTGCCCATGCCTCCGAGATGGCAGCTATGTCTACCTCCCCCTCTCCCATCAGTGCCTGTATGTCTGCTGTCTTGTTGGCTAGACTCGTTGTTCAAGGGCACTAACTTCCAGCGTGACCCCTGTCCCTCATTGTTCCTGATCCTTTTGTGTCTCTCCTCCCCCCTCAGTCCCTGCTATCCCCTCCCCTTACCCTCTCCCTTCCTTTTGATTCCCTACTGGGGGTGGCCCGGAGGCCCCCCTCACCTGGTATGAGTACCTTGCCCTCTGCTGCCCCTCTCCCCTTCTTCAGTTTAAATGTATCTTGTCTTCCAAGTATCTCTCCAGGTTGCCCTTCAGGACTCTTGTTCCCTCTCTACTTACTGTAGATGCAGCCTGTCCAGTGCGTATAGGCCCTTATCTTCCCATGTCCTACCCCACTCTCCCACTAGCCCATACCCATTTGCTTCACACCATCCCCCCAGACATGAGTTGAATTCCTCAGTCCTCAGTTTTCTAACAGTGCTGGCCCTCAGGACTGGCAGTACCTCTGAAAAAGCTACTGATTGTCCCACCCCTCTGCAGATCATTCCTATCTCAGCGAACCTTTCCTGCACCATCTTCACCTCACAGCCTGCCAGATCATTGATGCCTACATGAACCAAAATGTGAGGTTTCCCCCTGCCCCACACATTTTGGTATGATTGCTCCCACTCTCCCTGCCATCATGCCTGGCATGCACTCCACCCTCCTGTTGCTTTTCACTGCATGCTTGTTACCCCATCTTACTCCCTTCAGAACAGAGTCCACTGTTATTACCGCTGTCCCCTCTTTCTTGACTCTTGCTAACATTGTGCTTACCCCACTGATCCTCTTTCTCATATTTCCTTCCACTATGACTTCCCCCCAGTGTGTCACATCTTTCTTGTTCCCCAGTTTCCACCTTCCCATGGGTATCCCTTGCTTTACCTCCCCACTCGATCTGGCCTCCACCCCCATGTTATTCCTCCCTTGAGATTTCCTTTCCCTGCCCATGTCTTTTTTCTCCCTTTCTCCCCTGCCCATGTTTCTCATAACCTCTCCTCCCCATGACTCGTCTGGCCTCCATCCCATTTTCCCTTCCTATCCTCTGTCCCTTCCCTTTTCCCCTGACCCCTATTACTCAGTTCTGCCTCTGTTTCTCCCTGCTTCCTGAACTCTGCCCTTCCACTTGGTCAAGCCACATATCTACTAGTAGTCTGGCTTTGGATTTTCATTTAAATGTTACACTTCAGCTCTGGGGTGTGAGCCAACTAGCCTTTTCTGAGTGCTTCCACATTCTGAGAAGTGCTGTTATCCCACCACAAAGTATACCATGTAGTGCCTTATTGTGATTATGAAATGAGTCAATTAGGATCAGTAGAGAAATAATAAATAAAGCAAATTTCAATTAATAAAAATTAGAAAAAAGTTAAAAGAAACAAGCATTTGTCAATGCCGAATGTTGCTTGCTTCTATGTGCTGTTTAGGTATTTGGAAGTCATTGGAGTGCAAATATTGAAAATTTGCAAACTTCCGAGCGTGCGTAGGAACTGCGCAACGCACGCTAGTAAAACAGTCATTGTTAGGAAATTTTTCAAGAAATTTTCAACATAGCCATTTTAAGATCTCTGCTCATGAACAGTGTCACTGTGATTTTGTTAATGTGTCCCATACATTGAGTTTGCACACCGACTGCGCCATTGTGCGCTACATGGGCGGAAACGCGTTTTGGGCAGGATGTGAAAAATGACAGCTGTACTGCTCATAAGGAAGTGTGGTAAAATGGCAATGTTGAAAATCTGGAGTGGAAATATTGAAAATTCGCAAACCTACGAGCGTGCGTGGGAACTGTGCAACGCACACTCGTAAAACAGTCATTTTTAGGAATTCTTTCACCAAATTTTCAACATTGCCATTTTAAGATCTCTGCTCATGAACAGTGACACTGTGATTTTCTTAATGTGTCCCATACACTGAGTTGGCAACACCACCGACTGCGCCATTATCGCTACATGGGCAGAAACATGTTTGGGCAGGATGTGAAAAATGACAGCTATACTGCTCATGAGGAGGTGTGGTAAAATGGCAATTTTGAAAATCTGGAGTGAAAATATTGAAATTTGTGAACTTACGGCGTGAGTAGGAACTGCGTAACGCTCAGAAAACAGTAATTTTAGGAATTTTTCACCAAGTTTTCAACATAGCCATTTTAAGACCTCTGCTCATGAACAGTGTCACTGTGATTTTCCTTAATTTGTCCGTACATTGATTTTACATACCGACTACATGCATTCCTAAGCTACAAAGGCGGAAACACATTTTGGGTGAGATGTGAAAAATGACAGCTATACTACTCATAAGAAGGTGTGGTAAAATGGCAATGTTGAAAATCTGGAGTGAAAATATTGAAATTTCATGAACTTACGAGCCTGCGTAGGAACTGCGCAACGCACTCTCGTAAAACAGTCATTTTTTGGAATTTTTGGACCAAAGTTTCAACATGGGGTTTTTGAGACCCCTTCTCATGAATGATGTGACTGTCGTGGTGGTATTCAGGCCCGAAGGGTGATTTCGCAGTCACTGCGCAGTCACTGCACGAAATCACCCTTCGGGCCCAAATAACGCCATGACAGTGACATCACTCATGAGAAGGGGTCCTAAAAACCCCATGTTGAAAATTTGGTGCAAAAATTCCCAAAAATGCCTGAGATATGCAATAAAGTTGAACCCCCCCTATCTAGCCCATTATACAGCTTACCGGCATTTCCTCAGTTCGCGGTCGGCTTTGAAGAGTGCAGACGTGTTCCGGTCCACCGGCGATCATCGCGCAAGAGTCCGGAGTAAGTATGGGGTGAGGTGGTGAGGAGGCTGGGTGCGCAGTGGGTGGAGTGCGGGTTGTGGGAGGGGTCGGGAGCGCGCGAGCGGACCGCTTTTGTTTTATAGGTTTAAAAAAAGGCGTCGCGGGATGTTTGCCAGCTGGGTGGGCTCCAGCGTGGCACAGGGCGGGGGGGCCGTTCAGCCGACGGGGATTGGGCACCCCGTCGGCCAAAGGACTGATTGCCACGCTGGGGTGGGATCCCAGCGTGGCACCAACTACTGGGGACGACGAAGCTCAGCCAACAGGGATTGGGCACCGTCGGCCACACAGCACGCCGCGGCGCGACGCCTGCCGCAGTGGGGGGAGTTACGCCTATCGCCTGCTCACTGAAGCGTGAGTTCTTTCAATCAGAGGCAATACTGCATTTTGAGCGTGTTACAGACAGCTCCAAAATGCATTGGCTTACAGGGGCCGTGCCTGCCAGCTCACTGACTGAATTGGAGGAGGAGGTGACACACCTCTGAAATTTCCGATGATGGCACTATGTTTCTTGCACATGCGTGCAAGCAACATAAAAAGTAGTCCTACTGAGCCATTGTAATTTTGCTGCTTGGCCAGTAGATGACAGACGCTGAATTACTTTTCTAAATACAAAGCAAGTGAAGTCATCTAAATGTGAGCATATTGTGCTGACAATGGGCCATCAGGGTGGCCCCTAGATTTACACTGGATGCAGTTACTTATCATCCTTCTTTTGCTCTGCTTCGATCATTGTGTGAACAGCAACATGAAGGGAGTACTACGTCAGCATGTGGCCCTCAAGCAGAACAAAGGGGTAGTCTTGAACATGTGCTGCAATTACAAAAAGTTAGTAACGGTATATCTGTCTCCTCTTATTTATTTATTTATTAAAAGCATGTCACCAGGAAAAAACATACTGAGCTCAAAAAGCTCATTTCCAGATGTGTCGGGGTGGGGAGTTGGATACAAAATAAATAAGAGAATTGCACACAGTGTAGCATACAGAGTACATTTAGAATGTAACATACAGTAATATTGACGAGACAGGTAAATACAGTACGTGTGCTCTATAGTTGCAGCAAAAGGTAACCATAGTATAGTAACATATAAACAATAAGTGCAATACAGATTGTCAGTAGTTAATGACTATACAAGTGCAGGATACAACGACAGCAGTTACAGAACACTTGCAGTCAGCAGCAATGAAAAGCAAGGCCTGGCACATTAGTGACAATGGCAGAAAGGAGAGTGAGCGGAGAAGAGAAGTGAGGGAGGATTTAGAGAGAGCAGAGTGAATGTTTAAAGGGAGAGAATTCCAGAGTTTAGGAAAGGGGAAAGAGAATGCAGAATGGTCAACTTCTTGGGCAGGCACACCTCCAGTGTTGGCTCAGGAACTTGTAACACGGAGTTCCAAAGGCAGCCACTCTAACAATTCCGTTAAAGGGAACGTTCCCGTTGCTGGGAGATTAGAGTGACATTAATACTTGCTGTAGCACAAACCTCCACTGGAGGGCATTAGTAGAGGTGCTCATATAGCTAAAAAACTTGGTAAGGGATTTATTGGCCTGTATTTTTTTTTCTAGATTTTGGAATCATCTAATTTTGTGCTTTCCGCTGTGAAATTCAGTCAAGGGCCGATCTCAGATCAGATTATAAAAAAATCCAATCTGATTTCTACTGTGCTCTTTGGAACCCTCTCCCCCCTCACACCATCCCAGTCTAAGAGAGTCCCTGGGGTCCTTTGGCACAACCTCTCATACCATTCCTTTCAAAAAAAGTCCCTGGTATCTAATAGTCACCCCTCGTCCCATACTAATCCAATGGAGTCCTGACATCCCGTAGGACTCATATCCTCATGCCACGCCATCCATTCCATTACAATCCATAGTGTTGTCAGAAGCACCCCCTTCTTCAGCCCATCCCATTCAAAGAGTGTCCCCAGTACCCAGTGGCACCCTTCTCCCTTAGCCTATCCCATTCCAGTCTATGATGTCTAGTGGCACACCTGCCTTCAGCCCACTGAATTCAGAGAGCATCATGGGTACTCGGTGGTACCACCCTCTTTAACTGCATCCTATGCCAATAGTCTCATTGGTATCCAGTGCCCCCCTCGATAGTGACTCGTACAGCCCCCCTTTCACCTCCTTAGCCACAATCTGACTCCTTATCACAAAGTGTAATGTTGAAATACAGACGGATTTACTGCCACTGCACGTATTTCATAAACAGGTTTGTGTGATGCTTTATGAAATCTATGCTGTGACAGTGACTGACCTTTATTTCATGCATGACACGTTGCAATAAAGGGTTAGATGGAGGTTGGCCCAGGAGGTGAGAGAAGGGCTGTGTCAGCCATCATCTGGGATGGGTGTGGGGTGCTACTGGATGCTGCGGCTCTTACAATGAGACTGTTTGAGGAAGGGGGTTCCCATTGAATAACAGGACTCATAGAAACATAGATAGACTTTGACAGCAGATAAGGACCGCTTGGCCCACCTAGTCTGCCCATAAACTCTATTTGAATGGGGATGGGTGTGGGAGGGGTTTGCCACTGGATACCAAGGACTCTGTTTGAATGGGATGCAGTGAAGGGGAGGGGGTTTCCACTGGATTTCAGGTACTCTGTGTAATGTGATGGGGCAAGGGAGGGTGGTGCCACTAGAGGGCAGTGACCCTCTTGACGTAGTCTGGGGTCAGGGAGCAAAGAGAAACCATACCTACATAAATAGGAATCGTGCCTGAACATAGGCAGGATTTGTCTAGTGCACTTACCTGGTCAACAAAAACTAACTAAACAAATAAAGAAGATTAAATAAACTTCTTCTGGATATAACAGCTGTATCTTGGGGGAGTGCAGCAGATAGGATCAGATTAGCTGTAATCTGAAATCTGATGTTGCATCCATTCCAAATTTGGATTGGAATTCTGATTTTTTTTTTCATTTTGACCAATTTGAATTAGATAATTTTTTGCTCTATCTGAGCACTTCTATTCTCTAGCTATTACAATTACTCAGCTCTGCTTTGGTAATTGTTCAGTGTTCACCACTAGATGGCAGTGTGTTGCACAGTGTTAACGCAAACTTTTTTTCAGGAGTACTCTGTAGTACTTTAACAAGTACAGTGTCTTGCTATTGGCGAATGAATATTGAGTCAGTGAAGCGAGCACTGTGATGACAATTGTAAAAAAAAAGAAAGTTTTATAACAGTTGTGCTTTTTAAATGTACTCTTTCCAGGTCCAATACTCTGAACACAAACAGTACCACTTATTTCCGAAAGTGCAGATATGACCTAGTCGTCAATCCATATTGTCCCGTATTTCGCATCAAGGATGTGGTGGAAGCAGTTGGGGAGGTATTTAAGGAGCTAGGTGTTAAGGTAACATGTTTTAATATGATTCCTAGCCCCCCAAATGCATTGCTTAACATTTGCTGATGGTTATACTCACAGCTGAGAAGATGCTGACATCCTGAGTTCTGGGGGAAAAATTCTGCAACAATTTATTTGTTTATATGTACTGTACGAGATGTTGTATAGTGCTGTGAAGTTGGGGGGAGCCACAAAAAGAAACAAGGACCCTTCCCAGAGCCAGGGATTTTGTGTTTTTTTTCCGATTTCCCGTTCTCCACCCCCCCATCAGCTATGTCCCACAGACCCCTCCACAGCCTTTGTCCCAATTTGTGCCTTTTGATGCGGTGGGGGGGGGCTGATGACAGGACTCAGCCTTGGCCAAAGACCCTCCCTTTAGCACTTGGAAGGACCAGTCCCAGTGGCTGCCATGCAGGACCTCCCCTTCCCTACAAAAAGGCTTGAGGAGTGGCTTCAGGGGAGAGTTGTGGCTCAGCTGGTAGGGTGGAGGAAGCGGGGAACATGGAGGTGTAAACATACTTGTGGTGGGCCCATGGTTCCTATGGCATCACTCCCCTCCAGCTTGAGTCCAGCAGCAGACGCAGTCTGTCAGGTGGGAGCAGTGGCTCCCCGATGCAATACGTCCTTCCCTCCGAGTCCCCAGCAGTGGCAGCGGAGACAGTTCTTTGTGGTGGACCCAGGCATGTGGCAGTGATTTTGGTCCAGGTGGAAACAAGTGCCCCAGGCCTTTCAGTTCCACTGCCCCAGCTGCAGGAGCAGCTGAGAAGCTGGGTGGGAGTGTGGCTCCCTGGCTATCTCTCCAGACCCCCCAAGCAACAGTAGCAGTCCCATGCCATGGTGGTGAGTGGGCTGTGTGCCTGATTTTTTTTTTGTAACCTTGTGCCAGTGGTGCTGGGAAGAGGGGAAGGGGGAGGACAGGGAGAAGTGGTCTGAGTGCTCTGGGTACAGGGGACAGAAGTTAACCAGTGGCAGAGGTTGAGGCGGGAGTCTGTGGCTTCTTGGTGGTGCTAATAGCCACTGTCAGGGGAGGGGGAAGTGAAGTGGACCAACTGCCCAAGCAAAAAAGCAAAACAAAAGAACATTCTCTACGATGATGGAACAGGTCAGGGAGAGGAGGGGCACAGGGGCTGGAAGCCCCTTGTTCTACTTGCGTGCCCTCATTAATAGGCATAAGGGAGTGAGACAGAGTATAGAGGTCCATAGAAGAATATTGGGTAAGAGGAGTTAACAGCGAGGGTCCTGGCCCTCATACATATTAATTAGAGGGCAGGGCTGGACAAGGCCCCACACAAGGCAAAGCCTTGGCAGAGAGTCCCATAGAAACTGCCTGAGGAGGGAAAGGTACTTAAAGGCACAGCACCCTCTGGGGAAGGGAAATTGTTTGATGGCACTAAGTTACCCACGGAGTTACATTGATGGGTCTGGAGCCCCACCTGAACTGTACTGTACTGTAGCTTGCCTGGTGCCACCTAGAGACTGAACTATTTGCCTAAGAACTGAACTGCATTGCTCACAATCCAAACTGTGTTATTGGACTGCATCTCTTGTGTACTTGATGTCCAGCTTTACCTCTGTTGCCTGGCTACTCTGCGTTAGCACGTGATGTTGACCTAGAAAGGTCCCCAGCTATTACTCCATTTTCAGCTGACCTGTCTCCAGCGACACTGATCTGCTTTGAATCTCTGTCACAGTATTCTGGCATCAGTCCCATGACAGTAAGTTGTAGAGTGCCACTAGTTAGATATTCAGAACTGGGTCAGCTTAGTAGCCACCCCGGCTCAAGAGTCAGGGACCGTGGTTGACGTTGTAGATGGCCATTTATTTGTTTTGTCACCTGTCCACAAGTGTGTATGTACCATAGTGCCCCATAGAGGCTGCACCAAGGATCACATCACCAGAATTATTCTTGTTGGGATGTGGCCTGGGTGCCGGGAACTTACCAGTGGTCATTGCTGCGGATCATCCAGAAATCCATCTGCTCGACCAGGAGACTTCAGCTTCTTGCCAAGAGTTGCAGAGGATCACCAGGTTCTAATCATCCAGCTAGCAGTGTTCCTCATTGTTTTTTATTTGTCTGGGGGATGCCCTGTTATAGCCTGTTTATAAAAAGTGCTTTGTGGGGTCAATTTCCACTTGCTAATCACCCAACGCATTGCAAAGCCCTAGCTTCATTCGTCAGTTATCTTGTCATCTTGGCAAAGTGCACACAGGACTTGGACTGGAAGGGGTTAATCCCCTGTTAGTGGTTTGACCAAATGATTGTATCATTTCTTTTGCTTGTGCTATTGTTAGATATCCTCTTGTTTCTTTTGTGCCTTGTAAATAAACCTTTTGCACCTTGGTCCCTGAGTAAGCTTCCTGTCTCTCCTTCCAGACTCATCTGGCCTATCCTGAATTTTTAGGGAGATATGAACCTCATTCCACCATAGCTTTGGCCCTCTACAGTTGTGAAGAAAGACCAGGGACCTCTTGGAAGCTGTGCAGTGGAGGGCCATGAACATGATTCAAGGGAACAGGGAAGGACATATGGGAAGCGGCTGGGAGTGTCAATATGTACACACCGAAGGCCATGAGGGAGAGGGGGGACATGATAGAGACCTTTAAGTGCCTAATGGGGATTAATAAACTGGGCAGCAGTGTTCTATTCACAAGAAGGGAAGGCGAAGTAAGAAGAGACCATGGAAAAAACAGGTGGGGGGAGCATCAGGAGGGATGTAAGGAAAATTCTTCTTTAGAGAAAGGGTTGTGGAGAAGTAGACTGCATTGCTGGAAGAACTGATCAACATGGAGTCAGTCTATTGCCAGCTTCAAACACAGATGGGATCATCACAAGGTACTAGTCCAAACCAAAGGAGGTAGGGCGGGAGCATGAGCACTTGAGAGAATGGGATGAGTGCACTAGGGGTGTGGCTGAAATACAGTCAGGGGCATCAGAAGACTAGCTCTAGTCCAGCACTAGGTTGGGTGTGAATGTAGGCAAGTACTGGGTAGACTCAATGGTCCATTGTGGCATTTTCTGCCATCTATATCTATTAGAGTGCAGTTTTGGTGAGAAGCCTGCCAATTGAAGCTTAGCATTTCTGCCTGCCCACACTGTGAAATGGTGCTTTTATACCACAGGAGACATCTCACACAGCACATACTGTGTATACTGATTATAAATCATCAGTGATGATTCCACTAATCAGTGCCAAACATTTGATTGCTTGTGAGGGTCTCTTATATGTGTTAATATGTCCCTCATCACCACTTGCTGCAGGGCAAGAGTGATTCACATGTGTTCTCCCAGTGTGAGAACAGAGAAGCTGGGCTGTTCTGACACGCAGTGAATGCAAGTCAAACTACAATCACCCTACAATTAGGGGTGACAGAGTGCATATGGCCATATCATAGATTGGGTCTGTCTATATTTTAGACTATTACCCTTTTTCCAAAAATGGACCAGTGTTCCCATTAGGTGAGTGTCTGTTGCTATGGCACTGTCGCCTCATCTTTTGACTTTTTGACCTCCTGTGCCTTTCCCTCCTTTTCCCCCTCACACCATCCACCTCTTTCCCCTTCTCCTCCTGCCTCAATCCTGCTCCATCCCCCACCTTCCCTTTCTTCTTCTCCCCACCATGCCCTCTTCTTCTCTCAAAGCCCTCTTGGCTCTAAATCCTCATAAAGGTGGGAGCCTGATGGTCTTGACCTAAAACTCCTGTCTTTCTCCATTCCAGCCATTGTTCACCATGCAAACTACCTTCTAAACCTCTCCTTCACTCTAGCCTCAGTCCCTGACACATGGGAGTATACTATGGTCATCCCCCTTCCCAAACAGGTTATCCCTCTTTCCCTTGTACCCTATCTTCCCTCCATTCTACTGTACTCTCTCAACTGTCCCCTTTCCTTAATTCCTCCTCTTTCTTCACCCCCTAACCAGTCTGGTTTTAGGAACTCCCACAGCACCTCCACCTCCCCCCGTCTCACTGACTTCATCCTATATAGTATACATCAGGGCTTAGTCACTTCAGCCATTTTTGTTGACCTGGCCAAAGCCTTCAACACTATTGTCCACACTATCCTTCTGGACAAGCTAAAGGCAGTGGGGTTCTCTGCTTACTCAGTTAAGTGGTTCTGCTCCTACCTTTAGGGCAAGTCTCAAGCGGCCCCTACTGGTGACGCCTTATCCTCATCTCTCCCTATCTGCTCTGGCATACCTCAAGTATCTGTTCTTGGCCCTATTCTATTCTTCATATTTCTGATTATCCTTCTCTCCGCATGTTCCTCTGCATCCATTCACATATATGCAGATGACACAGTCCTCTGTACCTCTGGATCCTCTGCCTCTGACCTCATGGCCTGGCTCCAACTGGTCTTCACCAGCATCTAGCACTGGTTCTGGGCTAATCAGCGATCCTTCAGTGCCAAGAAAATGGTCTTCGTGATGTTTGGCAAAAGGCAGAGAATAACTAAGCTAACCCCCTCAACTCTTTCTATACCCTCTATGGCGATGCAGTTGAGGATGTTTTCTCCTTTAAATACCTTGGGGTCTGGCTGGACCATCACTTTGATTTCTCTGTTCATGTGGATGCCATCCACCAGAATCTTCACCCCAAACTGAGCATGCTTTACAGAAATAAAGTGAGTATCCTGCTTCCTGCCCAGAAAGAGACTGTGTCAAAGATGATTTTCCCTATCTTCGATTATGGTGACAATGTTTACAGTGCTGCTCCCAAATCCACACTAGACAGACTGAACCCTCTGTTTCGGTCCTTCTGCTGCTTTGCCCTTGATTGCCCCCTAGAACCCATTACTGTTCCCCCTACTCCTCCCTCTTCTTTCCTTCCCTTTACACCAGGTGCCTTGCTCATTGCTACTCTTATCTCTAAATTCTGGCTTGGATTTCTCCTCCCTTACCTTTTCTCCCACCTCAATTCCC
Organism: Neoceratodus forsteri; assembly: GCA_016271365.2. Taxonomy (NCBI): domain Eukaryota; kingdom Metazoa; phylum Chordata; order Ceratodontiformes; family Ceratodontidae; genus Neoceratodus; species Neoceratodus forsteri. The sequence continues at coordinate 43,673,363 of JADMNL010000027.1, forward strand.
CCTTCTACCTCCTACTCACCTTCTCAGCTCTGGCCCTTGCTCTCTTGCACTCCTCTCCATAACAACCTCTGCTGGCCAAGCTGACTTGTGCTTCCACTTCCCTAAACCATGGGTCTCTCTTCCTATTACCATTCATACTGCTCCTTTCTCCCACACACTCAGATCTTTCCTCCACAAAATCACTACTTGCTCCTGCAGTTGTTTCTAATGCTTTGCAGTATTTTGCCACCCTACAATTTCCTCCCCCCACTACCTCTTTTCTTGCCCTAATATATTTCTTCCTGCCTCCCCAGTTTCCTCCATCCTTCTTTGCAGAATGAAGCACCAACAGTACTTCATTCACTCTTCATACTGCTGCCATCTGAAACATAGAAACATAGAATTTGATGGCAGATAAGGACTGCTTGGCCCACCTAATCTCCCCATTTCTCTACCTAACAGATACACTGCAGACCCTGGTTAACCGACAGCCTACCCCCTCTAGAATTGCCTTATGTCTATCCCATGCATTCTTGAATTCCCCTACTGTTTTTGACTCTATGACCTCCTCAGGAAGACTGTTCCATGCATCTACAACCCTCTCTGTGAAGAAATACTTCCTCACATTTCCTCTGAGCCACCTCCCCCTCTATCTTCAAATTGTGCCCCCTTGTTCTTGCACATTTCTTTTTCTGAAAGATTCTACCCTCTTGGACTTTGTTGATTCCCTTGAGGTATTTGAAAGTTTCTATCATATCCCCTTTCTCCCTCCTTTCCTCGAGGCTATACATCTTAAGCTCCTTTAGTCTTTCTTCAAATGTTTTCTGGTGCAGACCCTGTACCAATTTGGTTGCCCTCCTCTGGACAGCCTCCATCCTGTCTATGTCTTTGAGGGGATGGGGTCTCCAGAACTGTACACAGTACTCCAGATGTGGTCTTACCAACTGTCTGTACAGATGGCCAACAACTTCCTGTTTTCTACTATTGACGCCTCTCCCTATGCATCCCAGTATCCCTCCAGCCCTCCTTACTGCCTTCTCACATTGCTGGCCCACCTTTAGGTTGTCCGATATGACTACCCCCAGGTCCCTTTCCATTTTTGTTGTTGTCAGTATCTCACCCCCCACTGTGTACTCTTGCCCTGGGTTTTTGTTTCACAGGTGCATTACTTTGCACTTCTTTGCATTGAATCTAAGCTGCCATACATTTGACCATACCTCCAACCTTGCCCAGTCCATTCTCGTCCTTTCCACCCCACCTTGCATATCAACCCTGTTGCAGATCTTTGTGTCATCTGCAAAGAGACATACTTTCCCTTCCAGTCCCTCTGCAATGTCACTAATAAAGACATTAAAAAGGACTGGCCCCAGTACTGAACCCTGTGTTACCCCACTAGTAGCCCCCCTTTCTTCATTGTGGACTCCATTTACTATTACCCACCATGTCCTGTTGTCCAGCCAGTGTTTTACCCAGGCTACCACCCTGCACTTTAATACCGTACGTAGCAGTACCTTGTTCATACTCCAGTTGTGCCCATTTTTGCACTTACATTACTTGTTCCTCTTCAGATACTCTGCCTGGCTCATCTTGTTCATTTTGTTGCTACTTAATTGCCAAACTTATAGTTCTGATTTTTGATTTGTGTAACCAACTGTTGTAACTTATTGCCGTACTCTCCTCATTTCTGCCTCCCCCAAGGATGTATCTGGAAATGGGCTATTTCACCTGTGCTTGTCACTCCTAGTAAATATTTTGAAATAAATAATAAAACTAAATGAGGCACTCTTTTCAAAATAAGAGTGCCTTGGGCACAAAGGAAGGGAGGCTGTGATTGGTCAAGGGTATCACATGATGCGCCCTCAATCTATACTAACCACAAGGTGGCTTCACGTGCAGTGCTTGGAAAGATGGTATGTTGCACTTTTTGGGGAATGCTCATTTCTTGAGTTTCAAAAAAATATTTTTACACATTAGGTTTATTATATCATCACACATACTTTGGTGATTTATAAGTTTATCGGGACAGTCAGGGTATCTGTTATAGCTGTAAGCATCACCATGTGCATACTTAGGGCACTAGAACAAACTGGGCACATGGAGACACTCAACATCCTGACTGTCCCTGCAAACTTATATTTTAAATCACTTGAGTTGGCTAAAGTGATTTATAAGTTTTATTTCTGTATTTATAATACGCCTCTCCCCACCTCTGAAGTAGACTGCTCTACTTAAAAGTTACAACATGAAGTGACAGCTGTACAGAGAATAAGAGGCACTGCATTCCTAAGTACTGATTGGCTGAAAAGGTATACATGATTTAAAATAATACACTGATAGACATTATAATGAATGAAAAAGCTGTTATGTCTGCCCCTTCCTTTGGGCAGACTTGCCAAAATCCCTCACTGGCAATTTAACCAAGAATTATACACTGTATTCCAAAGGCAAGAGCTCTTCCCAGTCAACTAAAGGAAATTTCCCATTGGCTGGTAGATCTGACCACTTTTGTTTCATAATTCTTAACTTCTCACAACTACAGGGTACGGATACAACAATTTCTGAACACTATAGGACACTGTATTGCAGTATCACTCATCATTCTAGGGGACGCTTCTGTCACCATTCCTGAACACTATTGTGCACTGTATTACAATGTCAATCATCACATTTGGAGGGTGTTGCTGTCACAATTCCTGAAAACTATAGGACACTGTGTTTCAGTTTCTCACATTACATCTAGAGAGCACTGCTGTCACCATTCCTGAACATGATATGACACTGTGTTGCAATATCTCACAGCACATCAAGAGGGTGCTGGGCTTCCCCCTCCATGTTCAGTCTTTTTGGACCAGTGTTCCTAACACACACACACACACACTATAATGTACAGAGGAGGAGAATGCTTTGGATGAAAAGGTTCTCATACAACTCAATATCACTTTTCCTGCTGGTATCGTCATGCTGTTCACTGTTTTGCCTCTGTTATGATCTTGTGAAGGCTTCCTCTAGCGTCATAATGTCCATGCTGCAGTTATGCTCTGATATGGAACTGCTCATCACTTTGAGAGGAAGCAGAATGTTTTGGAGAGAAAAGAACATCTGGGTCGCACTTTAACTGTCAGTTTCAGTGTAACTTCAGGGTAGGTAATTGGCAATACTGCAGTTACACATTTGTTGCATGTACCTACACTGCAGTTGCAATGCAGTTACAGTCTAGTTATGGAATATTGAAGTGTTACCAGCATCTGCAACCACAGTATTCTTGTTCTCCATATGTAATACGCATCATATTATACATCATGACATTATTCTTAGTCAGGAGTGTATGCTTTTTTAACATTTCATACCCCTTATAACCATTATAAGCCTCCAGTAAATGCCCAGAGCCACAGTACAGTACCTGTTACATCCTGCATACAGTGGCTCTTGTGTGGAGAGGTAAGGAGCGGAGCATTCCACTTCACATCCAGGGAAGGGTGACCTCATTTAACTTTTGCAATTTTAACAGAAAAATACTTCCTCATTATATATCACTCTTGCTAACACAAGTGATTTATACTAAGTAAACAGAACGGGGGTCCCTTATGGTATCAGAGACTCCTTTCATGAGGTTTGGGAAGCCAGAACTGCTTTACATTCCTCTCACCTAAACCTCATGCTTGGAGGCTCTTATACCATAAGAGACACCCTGCGGACACCCTATTAACTTATATCAGAGGCTGAGTCATGCTAATAGTGCTACAAATCTGAAGTTCTAAGTGCAGTTGGCATAGTAAATCTCCACTCACAGGGATGTCTCTTTCTGCAAAATAAAACATTTTGATTGAACACCTTCATGTTTTATTGAAAAAAACTGGAAGTCTCCAGCATGATTTACATGTTAACCGTACAGTTCCAGTGTCTCTTGCGGTTATAAGAGATTCTTCTCAAGTCCTTTGTGTGACAAAACTGCTCAGCTTCCCATCACAGTTCCCTCTGTCAAAGAACTCAAGAAGGCATTCTTACAACCAAAAGAGACACAGTAACTGTACAGAAACTAAACCGTTTACCGGGCCATTGCTACTTATCTGCTGTCCCATGCCTGAAACAGCTGTTTGATACTAGAATTATTTGCACTACTTGCTGTGTTTTGGATCCAATGATGTGTGTATCATATATGGACTGTTTGATTTTATTTGTTTTCTCTTGCAGTGTTTTAAGTTGTAATTCCCTTGTAACTGTTTGTCTTGCATTATTTAACTTGTAATACCCGATTGTTCTTATGTCGGATCTCCTCTGTTCTACTAATTTATGACATCTCATAACCATCTATCTGTTTAGTTTATTTACTGTGTATTGCTGTGTACTCAAGGTCGTGTCTGAAAATAGGCATCTGTTTGCTTCTATTTGCCTAGTGCACTTACCTGGTAAACAAAAACAACAAAATTAAATATAAACATGTAACAGCAGATTGTGGGGCATACGGAGGTGTCGGTTGCAGGTTCCCATGAAATGTTTACCAAGGTTATACTCTCAGACTCTGCTCTTGAGGGTTACTGGGGCAGCCAGTTTCCTTGAACCAGCAGCAGCTCCATTTTGCACTAACCACCATGTGTTATCTCTTTATATATGCTACAGCTGTGCTTTAGAATCCAATTGAGAATTACAGCAATTCTTCCTGTGTTATAGGGTGGTGCCATTCAAGTTCACATTGACTGGGACTGTGATTTGGATCATCCTTCCTCGGAGTGTGCGCCAAGTTATTCATTTAGCCTACAAGACAGGGATTACAATTTCAGGTACAAAATTAAATACCATATTGCTGGTTATGCATAAACTATGAGGAGGATGGCTTGCTGGCACAGTGTTAGCGCAACCACTTGCAACACTGACAAACTGTGTTTGGGAGAGAACTCAGAACATCGGAGGGTTGTCTGGGGAAGGAGGATCGAGCACCTTCGGGACTGGTCTCCTCCTCCAGAGAGGGAAGGATGCAGTGCCTGATGTTGACTTGACCTCTAGGTGGCTGGGGGATAGGCAGCCAGGGACTGCAATGCTGGGATGGGAGTGGCAGCAGCTGCTGATGTCTGGTGTAGAGAAGCATGTGCAGGGCCATCTGGGTGGCATTGAATGTTTGCCACTCTGGGGGTGAGCAGGAGGAAGGAAAAATACCAGCTGGGTAGGGTGAAGGACCCAACCCTCCCAAGGCCCTGCACTCAGCAGCCTGGCACAACTCCCACCTGAGGATCCATTCCATGACCCTCTGGGCAATCCCCACCATGTGGGAAGCTATGGGGAAGACAGGAACTGGACAGAAAGTCCAGGGAATGCCGAGTTGACGTGGCTGGGAGGGTCTGGCCTGATAGTGGCCCAGCCAGCAAAAAGTGTAACATAATTACCTGCCAAAAAAAAATGTATGAACTATGTGGATGATTAATTATTCACTGTACTACAGAGGTAGGTATATATAATAAATGACAGGTAAGTGCAGTGTATGGGGAAATCTGCCATCATGGGGGGCTTAGCTCAACAACCCACAAGCCCAAAGGGGTGAATGTGATTTGGATCTAATTGTCCACCCAAGATAGTAGATTTCCACATACAGGACTTACCTATCCTTTACTTTATATAATACATTAGGCTGGTGCTTAATATTCAGTTTAAATTGCATTTGTGATTATTCCGGGTTTGTGCTTTTGTTTTTTTGCTGTTTTGGTTTTCCATTGTGTAGTGGGGTTTTTGTTAATGGGTCTCTTTTGTCATTCTTTATTTTCCATTGTGCAGGCCCCTCCTATATAAAGGAGGTGTGGCTAGGCCAATCTGCCCTAGTCAACCCTAACTCCCCACCCCACCCCCCAAGTAGCAAAAGGAAAAAAAACAAAAGGGTTTTGGGTCTCTGTAGTCTTGGCAAATCAGTGGCGGGGTCTTCCATGGGGGTTATCAACCCTAATGCTCACCCCAGCCAATAGCCTCCTGTTAAAAGCATGAGGTGCAGCTCCAAACCAGTGTCTCATACTGATACACTCTTCAAAGGTAGAGAAGTAAGTCTCGTTATATGTTGCCAATGCAATGTGTTGTAGTGAAGGGCCCGGTGTGAAGAAAGAAGATCATGTCTGATCTTGTTTGCTCAGTGGATAGGGTGGGCATTAGAGTTGATTACCTCCAAGGAAGACCTCAGCACTGATCTGCCAAGACACAGGTGACCCAAAAACCTAATGTTTTTTCCCTTTTGCTGTTTGGGGGTGTGGCGTTAGGGTTAGAAACTCTAATGCCACATTTTCCCTACCTTTGTGGCATTAACATGAACTCTAACTGGTGCATTAATGCAGTTTTTTGCAAATAATTTCCTTTCTTTTTGAGATATTGGAATTGTATTCTCAAGGGACTTGCATGGGCACAAGCAGATGCACAGGGTCCAAGGAAAGAAAGGGAAGACTCCGCCTATGGAAGTGCAGCAACAGATGCCAAGCATTCGTGGAGCTGTCTGGTGTGCTTCAAAGGTACAGGGCCCTCTGTTCCCTACACTTCCATGTGGCTGCAAATACAGATGTACAGGGAAGTACCTCAAGGGAATCAACAAAGTCCAGGAGGGTAGCATCTTTCAGAAAAAGAGATGTGTAAGAACAAGGGGGCACAATTTAAAGATAGAGGGGGGACGGCTCAGGGGTAATGTGAGGAAATGTTTTTTCACGGGGAGAGTGGTGGATGCATGGAACTGCCTTCCTGGGAAGGTTGTTGGGTCTAAAACAGTGGGGGAATTCAAACATGCATGGGACAGACATAAGGCAATTGTAGTGGGGGGTTGCAGGAAGTAGGCTGTTGGTTAACTAGACTCTGCAGCTTATCCACTAGGAAGGGAAATGGGCAGACTGGGTGGGCCAAGTGGTCCTTATCTGCCGTCAAAGTCTATGTTTCTATGTTTCCAGGGCAAAGAGTCCCTCTATCAGCCAATTTACAGAGCCCTCTGCCACCTAAGGGTGCAGATGTGCAGGGCACTATGCCAAGAGGAGAGTTGTCTTCACTATATGGTACCTGGGCCCATGCAGGCACCCTGCAGTTTTCATTCCCTGACTGGGGAAGAGGGCGCGGTGCATAACAGCAGCATCCTCCCTCCCTCACCCTATCCAGCTGGGTCACTGAGTTCGTCCCCAAACTCAGCTCACCAGGATGGGATACCAAAGCAAACCTGCTGGGGTTAAGACTGGCAATTCACTCAAAGTTTCTTAATAATTGTAATTATTTGTTTTAATTTTGACATCAAATTTTCAAGATAGTTGTTTTATGACTCTCATTAGGGATACTAACATTGAGGAAGCCCAGAGAGGTGCTGGTTGCTCCTGTGACAGTCCTGTTCAACCACTCACTGTAGACAGGAGTGGTCCCGGAGGACTGGAGGAGGGCAGATGTGGTCCCACTTCACAAAAGTGGTAGCAGGGAGGAGACTGGCAATTACAGGCCAGTCAGCCTGACTTTGGTGGTGGGGGAATTAATGGAATCGCTACTGAAAAAAAGGATTGTGCCCGGCCCAATGGCACTGAGGGTTGAGGTGCTGGACGCCGCACCTTGCGCCACACTGGTGACCCGGGTTTGGGAACAGACTCAGGCCACCAGGGGTCAGCAGGAGAGGAGAGGTGATCCAGCATTTTTTTTTTTTATTTAGTTTTTTGTTGACCGGGTAAGTGCAATAGACAAATTATGCCTATTTTCAGGCACAACCCAGGGGAGGGGGATACAGATGAATGCCAACTGACTCCAAGGGACAGCTCTGCCTCTCCAGGGTGGGGGGAGATGTCAGTGCTCAGTGTGTTCTGGCCCCTAGTGGAGGCTGGGGGCAGTGCACTGACTTACTACTGAAAGCAGTGGGGCAGAGTGAGGCAGACACCAGGAGGGGGAGGCGCATGCGGGGCGTTGATGCTCCACTGGCGTCATGCACACCCCCTTCTCCGTAGGGGAGAAAACTACCAAAAATGTAGTCCACCCGAGGATGAAGATTGTCCCTTCGCCATGCCGTTGGGGGGCACTTCCCCTGAACTGGATCCTGGTCGGTGGGTTGAGTTGCTCCCCATCCCCTGCCATGAGGGGTAAGTCATGGGGGTTGAGGGGAAGGGGTCTAATACCTGGTGGTGCAGGTGGGGGCGACGTCCGATGGTAGGGGCAGACTCTGGAAAAATAACACCAATAAAAAAAAAAAAGATGTGGAATATCTTGAATCCAGTGGCTTACAAAATCCGAGGCAACATGGATTCACTAGGGGGAGGTAATGTCAAATAAATCTAATAGTTTCTTTGACTGCGTGACCAGAGAGGTAAATCAGGATGGAGCAATGGATGCGGCCTAGCTTGAGTTCAGTGAGGCGTTGGACACTGTTCCACATAGGAGACCTGTAAACAAGCTGAGCAGCCTAGGAGTGGGTCCAAAGGTGGTGAAGTGGATAAGAAATTGGTTGGCGGGATAGGCATCAGAGGGTGATGGTTAACAGAGTTCACTCCGAGGAAGGGAGGGTGGCCAGCCAGGTGCCACAAGGATCAGTACTGGGACCACTCCTCGTTAATATCTTTATTAGTGACATTGCAAAGAGGCTAGAAGGCAAGCTATGCTTTTTTGCAGATGACACTAAGATATGCAACAGAGTAGACACCCCAAGGGGTGTGGAAAAAATGAAAGGAGATCTAAGTAAGCTTGAGGAGTGGTCAAGAGTGAGGCAACTAAGTTTCAGTATGAAGAAGTACAAAATCATGCACTTGGGGAGCAGAATCCTAGGGTCAGAGTACGAAATAGGGGAGTGGTACTGGCAACTACCAGACAGGAAACAGACCTAGGGTAATCGTATCTGATGACCTAAAGATGGCCAAACAGTGCAACAAGGCAGTGGGGAGAGCCAGTGAGATGTTAGGGTGCATAGGAAGGGGTATCACCAGTAGAAAGAGGGAGGTGGTGATATCTCTGTTGGGACCTCATCTATACTCCTGTGCCCAGCTCTGGGGATCTCATCTCCGGAAGGACATAGACAGAGCAGAGGCAGTACAGTGGAAGGCAGCTAAAATGGTGCAGGATCTGCACCAACAGCCCTATGAGGAGAGACTGAAGGACCCTAATATGTGCACTCTGGAGGAAAGGAGGAAGGGGGGAATTTGATAAGGTTCTAGAGGGAAACTTTTTAGGAGAAAAAGATGCTTAAGAACAATGAGTCATGCTATGAAACTGGAGGAGGTAGACTCATGGGAGATGTAGAAAGAGTGGTGAATGCCTGGAACAGCCTCCCTGAGAAGGTGGTGGGGACAAAAACTGTATTGGGATTCAAGAAGGCATGGGATAGGCATAAGAGGGAACCTTAGTGGTAAAGACGGGGGTGGGGGGGAAGCCGTAGATCAAGTAGGGTCTGCGGTGTTACAGTAGGTAGGAAAATGGACAGAACTAGGTGGACCAAGCGATCCTTATCTGCCACCAAACTCTATGTTTCTATTATAACCATGACATGTGGCATTTTTAGTATATTGGCCAAAATGTCATTCTGCACCAGAAGTACAAGAACACATCTCCTCCTGGATTTAAAAAAAGTGTCCTTCTGATCCTCTGCCCCCTCAGCCTTTACTATCTTCCAGCACCCATGGTGATTCCTGTCATGTTTATGAGGTTGTGTGAAAAAATGGCTAGGGTGAAAATTTGGAATAGAAATATTGAAAATTACCAAAGACATGAGCGAGCATAGAACAGTGTCAATGTATGCTCATGACTTTGTTTTTTTTAAGATTTTGATGCCAAATTTTCAACATAGCCTTCTTATGACCCCACCTTATGAAACAAGGGCAGTGAAAATGTTCAAATCCTATCAGACAGGTGATTTTGCAAAGCAATCGCAAAATTGTTTTTCAGGCCAGATCTGGATAATTACACTGCCCTTGGTCATGAGTTGGTGTCCCAAAAGACCATGTTAAAAATAGAAACATAGAAACATAGAAGTTGATGGCAGATAAGGACCGAAAGGCCCATCCAGTCTGCCCATTTCTTTTTCTGCCTTATAAATGTGCCATCGGCCATTGCTCTGTCAATGGCCTATCTATTCATACTCATCTGCATTGCTCTCTTATGCCTATCCCATGCCTGTCTGAAGCCCTACCCTGTTTTCATATCCACCACTTCCTGAGGTAGGCCATTCCATGCATCCACCACCCTTTCTGTGAAAAAGAACTTCCTCACATTACCCCTTAATCGGCCTCACTCTAATCTCATGCTGTGTCCTCTTGTGCTGCATTTTTCTTGTATTGAAACATGTTAGACTCTTTTACCTTGTTAATGCCCTTAAGGTGTTTGAATGTTTTTGATCATATCACCTCTCCCTCCTTTGCTCAAGGGTATACATATTGAGCTCTGTTAATCTGTCCTCATATGTTTTCTGATACAGCCCCTGCACCATTTTGGTTGCCATTCTCTGAACTGCCTCAGTTTGGTTAATATCCTTGTGAAGGTGTGGCCTCCAGTATTGCACGCAGTACTCCAGATGGGGCCTAACTAGTGTCTTGTAAAGAGGGATTATTACCTCCCTCTTCCGATTTGTGATACCCCTACTAATACACCCCAACATCTCTCTAGCCTTACCTACTGTTTTAGTGGTCTGCTTGGATGATTTCAGGTCATCGGTGATGATGACACCCAAGTCTCTTTCTTCCTAGTGACTGCCAGCAACTCCTCCCGGCCTATAGGTGGCTTCAGGGTTTCTCTTCCCTATGTGCATGATCTTGCACTTCTTGCGTTAAACTCCAGTTGCCACTCTTCTGACCATTTTGCTAGTTTATCCAGATTCTTCTCATTCTGTCCACCCCATCTGGATCATCTACTCTGTTGCAGATCTTGGTGTCATCTGCAAACAAACAAACCTTACCCTCCAGTCCATCTGCAATGTCACTGATGATGATATTGAAGAGGGCCAGCTTTAAAACAGATCCCTGAAGTTCACTTGTGTCTTGCATCTCTTCTGACCATATACCATTTACCACCATTCTCTGTTTTCTGCCCGTCAACTAGTTTGCCACCCAGTTGACCAACTTCTGACCCACCCCGAGCCTACCCAGCTTATTAATCAATCCTCTATGTGGAACAGTATCGAAAGCTTTGCTGAAGTCAAGGTAGGCAACATCAACTGCTCCCCCTTGATCCACCACTCTGGTTACCCAGTCAAAGAAATCTATGAGATTAGTTTGACAGGACCTTACTTTTGTAAACCCATGCTGTCTTGGATCCTGTGCTCCTATGGATTCCAGGTGTTGCACCATCCTTTCCTTAAGGAATGCCTCCATAATCTTGCCCACTACTGAGGTAAGACTGACTGGTCTGTAGTTCCCTGCCTCCTCCCTGCTACCACTCTTGTGGAGTGGGATCACATGAGTGCTTCTCCAGTCTTCTGGGACCTCTCCTTTGCTCAGAGACTCACCAAAAATGTGGTGTAAAACTATTCAAACATGACAAAGTTAAGAAGAAATGTTCAAACCCCATTTAAATACATTAACGAGGACAGAAACATAGAAACATAGAATTTGAAACATAGAATTTGATGGCAGATAAGGACCGCTTGGCCCACCTAGTCTGCCCATTTTCCTACCTTACAGGAACTGGCATTTGTTCATTAACAGTTGTCTGTATACTGATGTGACCATTAATAGATCAAGTTGGGTCTGCAGCAAAAAATGAAGGTTGAAATAATGGGCAGACTGGATAGGCCATGTGGCCCTTTTCTGCTGTCATAGTCAATGTTTCTATCCCTTTTAAAACAGAAGATTGACTCTTGCGATCATTTATTGAATTTTCTTTTTAATAAACTGTTCACTGCTGTACTTAGCGATATTTATCACTCTATTTCAAGCACAACAGAATCTGAATAGATGTGCTGTCATAACAGTTTATGCATTCTATATCATGACACATAGATACAAGTGTGTCCATCAGAGAGCAGCATATACTGTGTACTGTTTAGAATAATTTTAGTTTGTACTTGTTTCAGATATTCACATTTGATTTCGTTGTAGAGTTATTTGTATTCTGTGAAATACTGATGAAGCAAGATGTTTGTCATCTGAAAGACCTAACAGTAATGTATTTTCAAAATATAGCCATTCATTAATTCAGAGTTTGTTCTATTTACACAAAATATTTATGCAGACTTCCATACTTATTCTAGACAAAAATAGGTTTCCTAATCATATGATACTATACGAATTTAAAATTAAGTCTGCAGTTTAATGTTTAGATGACTGATATCAGTGTCTGCCTGGTCCCCCCTTCACAGACACACATGCACGCACGCACGCACACACGCACACACACACACACACACACACACACGAACACACGTATCATGAAGGCAAATTTACAGTTTGATTATGGTTTCTATTTGATTTCTTCCAACTTTCTAGGACATTCATTTTAGTTGAATGAGTGTCTACTTTTTTTTAGTCATGCTGTTTATCATCAGTTTGACTTCTCCGCATAGCATTAGAGCCACAGATTCAGCAATAGACATGACATTGTGTTCAATGCGGTATATACGATTTCACAAATCTATATCTCCTCTACTTCTGATTTAAAATAAATAAAACTAAGAAGAAAATATTTTAAAAATGGAGACATTTCATTGTAATATGCTTCCTTTAAACTTTGATAAAAAATAGTCCCTGTCCTGATAATGGGGGTGGGGGCAGCAGCAGAAAACAATAGAAAACAAAACAATTAAAGATAGTAAAAATCCTGCGTGGCATTGAATTTTTATTTAAAAATAATTAGTTACCTAATTTGCATTTTAAATCAATGGAGGTATATTTAATGGAAAGTCTAACATATCTAATACAGTTGAACCCAATAGGTTGTTGAAGCTGGGGGTGGGATAGAGTTCTCTTGAACAGGTTTACTCATCCCAGGTTCCAAAACAGTTGGGTTTCAGAACTGCAGGACTTTTCTTTTGAAACAATTTGGGTCTTCCTCTACCACAGTGTTCCGCCTACCTTTCCCCCTCTTTATATTATTGTCTCCCTTACTCAACATTTATTTTTCTCTGTTTTTCCCCCACATATAATAAATGGCATCTTCTCCATGAAATGTAAGAATTTTTCTATTGGTAGAATGTTTACCCACCCCAACAAGCACACAGGTGAACAAGACAGGACAGGACAGGGCATAAACTATGCTCAAATAAATGTCCCTGAAAGTTAATTTATCTCAGCATAATGTACACACTGGAGTGTCTTATTGCACTTAGAAAACTGGTTTCTGTAACAAAAAAGACATGTGAACAAAGTTTTTGAAAGACATAAATTGGTAAATTATTTAGTGAGTTACTGTACTGTTATACAGGGAAAAATAATTCCAAAATATGGGTGGAGGCAAACTACATTTTATTTCATTTGGTTTTCCACGTAAGCCCTTAAAAGTAAGCTGTATAAATACTTTTGAAAGACTGCATTAAAAAATGTTTGAGAGAGCAAATGGGGAGTAAGAGACATGGAGGGAGGCACTGAGTTCCAGGTGAGTAATACAGAGATGAAAATACAGATATATGAGGAACTGGACTGTAAAAAAAGGTTGTGATTATCATTATTAAAGATAAGCATCTTTTTCAAAAAAAAATTAAATGGCCTGCCAGCAGGTCCTAAATTGCAATCTAAACTGCTCTTCTAAATTTGTTTTATTAGAAATGACACATTTAAGTATGAGTAAAAGTCTATGGCTTTATGCTGCAATCATATCAATGAAAAATATTACTCTGCAGTAGGGCTGTACGAATACCAAATATTATTTCCCGAATATCATGAATAATGCACGGTTCGTTATTCAGATTCTGAATAATGAAGAGAGTGCTATTCGTCCGGTATTTGGGAAATAATATAAATCCCTCTCCCCCCCCCACCCTCAGATAGCACCCAAACCCTCTCCTCTTCCCCAAGTTCCCCAACCACTTTTACAAGTGTGAATAAAAAATGCAGCAAATTCATTTGGCGACTAGCACAACCCACCCGCTTCTATGGCTGGCCACCAAGTTTCATTACTAAGTGAACACTGTTCAGTGAGCGGTCCTCTGGTGGTCCCCCACCCCATGGTCCATTCCAACCAACACCCCACCCCGGTAGCCACCAGCAGCAGCCCTCCCACCTCCACACATTACCTGCCTAAAGAAAAGTAAATGTAACAAAGGCAGCGAGCGGCCGCCCTCCTCCATGGCTAGCTGTCTTCTTGTGAATGAAACCTACGCTTTCTTGTGCTTATATAGAGAATGAGCTTATCACATGATAATCAGCTCATTCCTATATAACACAAGCAACAAGTTTCATTCTAGAAAACAACAACCATGGAGAAAGGCAAACTGCCCCATTACTAATCAAATGCAAGCAGACCGAGGAGGTCAGAGGGCTGCTGCTACTGACTGTGTGGGGTGTGGAGCGGATGAACCATGGGAAGAGACCACTGGAGGACCACCCCTGAGCAGCGCTCACTTAGTAATGAAATCTAACAGCCGGCCTTAAGGCAGGTGGGTTGTGCCCAATCACCCCAAATTAATTTGCTGCATTTGTTTTTATTCACAATTGTAAAAGTGGTTGGGGAACCTGGGGGGAGGGGGTTTGGGTGCTATCTGAGGGTGGGGAGAAGGGGGGGATAAGGGTTGCCGGATGCCGAATATTCGGCTGAACATTTGGTCACGCGGGCTCTGAATACCGAATATTCAGAAAAAGGTATTCACATAGCCCTAGTCTGCAGTATTGTAAACAAAAAGAGATACCCTCATTTCACAAAAGTTAAACAAAAACTGATGAATTAAAGACATGGATGGATTTAAAGAAAAAACAAGGCCAAGTTTTTTTATTTTAAATGGATAAACCAGCAGGAGTTTGCAAGCAATTAAAGAGTCTTGATGAATCAAAGAGTCTAGGGCCTGATTTGTTGGAGGCAAAGAATTTAAAACAGAACTGAATTATCACTTCGTTTACAGATAATTTTTAATAAATCTTCATGTATGCAGGTTGTTCCAGATTAATGCAATAGGACCCCAGTGCACACCGGGGGGGGGGGGGACTAACATAGCGAATAATTACAGACCAATACCCCTGTTATCTTTGGTCGGAAAGATTCAGGACAGGTTGTTGCTTTCCCAAATGGTAGAATGCTTGGAAAATAATAATATATTAACAATGGTACTCAGCATGGCTTCAGGAGGGGAGTGCAGTACAGTACAGTGACTGCCTTGGTGAGGTTCGTAAATGGCTTGCAGGAAATCATGGAAAGAGGATTATATGGGGGCAGTGTTTGTAGACCTAACGAAGGTACTCGACCTGGAGGACCGCTCCCTCTTCAGGATCAAGCTGAGTAAAACTGTTTTTTGGGGATCCTGTGGTAAATTGGGTAGGTAACTATTTAACAGATTGAAAACAGCAGGTAAGAGTAAATTGAAACCCTGTCTGTGCCCAGAGACATTCAATGCAGTGTCGCACAGGGATCCATAGTGGGAACGTTGTATTCTCCCCTATTCATAAAATACCTTCCTTTGGTTTGCAATAAGACAAAATTGATATTCTACATTGATGATGATGTGATCCACATGGCAAAGAAAGACATAAAGACTCCAAATTCTAGACTGGAAATTGAATTCGGGAGAATGGCTAATTGGTTTAAAGATAATAGGCTTGTAGTAAAAAGCAAAACGAAGGCAATGATGTTCTGCACACCTCAAAAATTGAAATGTACAATTGAACGGCTTCAGATTCCAGCTGGTAAGGAGAGTACCAGGAGGCAGTTACTGAGTTTAAATATCTGGGTATTTGTTTAAATTTGCATTTAGATTATAACAAACATTTTGAAAATATTGTTAAGCAGTTACATAAAAAGTTAAGAGCATTGTATGCAATAAAAGATTATTTGACAGATGATACCAGGAAGGTGTTGGCACAGAGCTTCCGACTTCCCTCTATTGAATATGGGAGTATAATATTGGGGTGTATGCTGATCAAACGGTGACATTTCGAAAGCAAAGTACATTACAGTGCCAATTCGATGTTGCTGCTGTAATGACCGACGGACACCAGCACTGCTTCTCCGGGTCTTGCACCCCAAATCAACTCACTTAGAGTTAATTATATTGAATGTGCAGGGGCAGAGCCCCTGCATAGGAGATTTAGTCGGTGAAGCCCTCCAAAAGAACAAACAGTTTACCTAGAAGCCTTTATGCCAACTGCAATTTGTGGTCGCATAAAGCTGTCACTAATAATCGCCACAAAATCTTTGCTCGAACTGGCATCGTAGATCCATTTTGGGGGGGGGGGGATTATCTGAAAAAATTGTTAAACAACATACTTGTATGTATAACTTGATATATAGATTTGACTAAGGGCCAAGCAAAGAGAGTATCATTGTACACTGTATGAAAAATTAAATTGGCTTTCATTTGTCCAAAGAGACACATTGTACAAATTTTGTTTTGTACATAAAATTATGAAAAACACAAAAATAATCCTCTTGCTGCACTTTTTGAACAAAAACAGAGTTTGAATGCTGTAAGGTAACTCTTGCTGTGCCATTGTGTAAAACTACAAAGAAACAAAGGGTTTTTAAGCAAACTGCAGTTAAACTGCAAAAAAACGTGCAAGGTGATACACCTGGATAAGAGGAATCCCATGACAGATTACTGGCACAATGGGGTCAAGCTCAGCACCTCTTAGGAAGAAAGGGATCTCGGGGTCATCATATGTGACACCCTTAAACATTCAAGCCAATGCAACAAAGCTTACGGGAATGTAAACAAAATGCTGTGGTGCGATAGGAGGGGATTGGAAAGCAGGAGCAGGGAAGTGATCCTCCCACTCTACAGGTCCTTGGTGAGACCCCACCTGGAGTACTGCATCCAGTTTTGGAGTCCACACCTTAGAAAGGACAGGGACAGGCTAGAGAATGTGCAGAGAAGGGTGACCAAGATGATACAGGACCTCCATGGTCTCTCGTATGAGGAACACTTGAGGGAGCTTAACTTGTTCTCAGTGGAGACAAGGAGGGAGAGAGGGGATATGATCGAGACCTTTAAGTTCTTGAGAGGCATTAACAAGGTGCCATACACAGAACTATTCCAAAGGGTCACCAGCTCAACCACCAGGGGACAGAAATGGAAACTATGGGGAGGGAGCTTCAAAAAGGATACAAGGAAGCATTCTTTCATGGAAAGAGTGGCGGAGCCCTGGGATGGCTTATCGGCAGAAATGGTAAGTGCAAGGACCATATCAGCTTTCAAAAAGGGGTGGGATAGAGAAAGGACTCAAGGGGCAACTGAGGGACTAGATAAGGGCAAAAAACAGAAGGAGGTCTAGATTCCGGGACTCACACCGGTTCTTCGAAACCCTAGGGCAGACTCAATGGACCTATGGTCTCCTTCTGCTGTCACTTTCTATGTTTCTATGTTTCTAAACTCTGGAACAGTCTGCCACTAGATGTAAGAAATATATAAAATGCCTACAAATTTAAACTTTGAAACATTTATTAATATCTGAAGCACAATGTAAATGTATATAAACGATTATTATATGGTGTTTTTGAACTGTGTATTTAATGTATAACTGTTGTAATCACTAACAAAAACCTAACCCCTGTATTATTAATTTTGGTGCATTTTTTAAGAGAGTGATTGTATGTAAGTGCACATTCTACACTGCTGTTCCCTTGTTGATGGTGCAATTAATAACTATGTACCTAATATTAAGTTACGTATTGTTATAGGTATCCGGGTCAAGCATGTGAAAGGGCATGGGGCCAAGTGCTTTTTTGCCTGGTTAATAAATACTAAATAAATAAATAAATAAGAAATCTGTACAAGAGCAAATTATGAGAGAATAGCCAATATATCAACTAGCAGAACAGACAGATTTTATGAATTGTGGGACCCATTTCTCCATTCCAAATTTTGTAACTTGCATATTAAAGCAGCAGTGCAACAAAACTGGCCAAAAAATGTTACCCTACCTTTTTATGACTCTAAAAGATCCCATGGTTACCTTCTCTAGTTCTGCCAAAATGTGAGTATTTCATAAAGTTTTAATGTAGCTTTTTCTCAAGAAAAAAAAATGGCAACCACATTTGGCTTACAAATAGCATTGTACAGCTGGAAATGGTTCCATGTCAGAACTGCAACTGCGAAACGGCGACCCCTGACAAGGGCACCGAACCAGCAACGTGACCAGTTTGGGAAATTACTTTTTTTGTGAGGCACACCTCTTGTGGGGAGCTTTGCCCCCACACCCCCCTTCTTTTAGATTCCAACTTTGGGGGACACCACTCAGGGATTAGGGGAACTGTCAGTCATGCAAAGGTGTTGGCACCGTGATTCCCTCGCGGTTGTCACGGGTCACCGTTTGGCAGTTGCGGTTTTGACAGGCTACCCTGGAAAGGGTTAGGATTGAGAAAATAAAAATGTATGGTGCACAGCACAGGCGTTCCCACGCAAAGTAGATTTGGCAGGTATGCTAATATTTTTATGTTGGCGTGCTTGCGCAGCCAACATCTTGCAGTAGTGCAGATTTGGAGGCGCGGTCACTGTTGGGTGAATGCAGGGCATGCATCAGAAGGTGCATCCCTCAGTCCCCAATCAGCCTGCATGCCGGCGCCACACCATGCATACATAATGTGGCGAGCACATCTAAGGAAAGGTCCGCTGCAATCCAAGCAAAGCTCGTCAGATGCAGTGGACCTCCCGAAATTCTCGGCCACATTGTATACATAGCTGCTGCCCAACTGCCGACTTTGGGTGGTGCCCAATCCCCCTGCTGGCTTACCGTGGCCCCAATGTATGTGCCGACAGAGAACCCATTCCCTATCGGCATAAAAGCCACTCCCCTCCATTTGTTATATGCAGGCCCCAATCCTCGGCTCTTGCCCCCCACTTTCCTTGTGTGCTGATGGGGTGCCCAATCCTCGTCAGCATAAATTAACCTCCCTTTGTTTGTGTGCTGACAAGGTGCCCAATCCCCATCAGCTGCGCACCCCCAAACAGTTAGGTAGCACGCTGGAGCCCCACCCTGCATGCCAAATACCCGTGGGGAAAAAAACAAAACTGTCCAGCAATGTTTTTTTTTTTACCTGTGAACAAAAAACGGTCCCTCGCCGTCTCCCTGCCCCCTCCAGCAACTCACACCCACTCTCTGTGCACCCTGCCTCCCCACACCTCCCTCACCCCATACTTACCTCCAGAGTCTGGCGCTATCATCTTCGGTGGACCGGGAACACATCTGAACTCTTCAAAGCCGACCGCGAACTGAGGAAATGCTGGTAAGCTGTATGATGGAATAAATAGGGGTTTTTCAACTTTGATGCATATCTCAGGCATTTTTTAAAATTTTGACACCAAATTTTCAACATGGGGTTTCTGTGACCCCACCTCATGAATTCTTGCACCGTCATGGCGTTATTCGGCCCCGAAAGGTGATTTCGCAGTCACTGCACGGAATCACCTTTCTGGAGCGAGGAATGAAACGACAGTGCCAATGTTCATGAGGGGGCTCAAAAAAGCCTATGTTGCAAATCTGATGGGAACAATCAAAAAATGACTGTTTTCTAACATGCATTGCATGAGTTCTCTATGCATGCTTGTAACTAGCAATTGCAATATTCTCACACCATGTGTTCAGCATTGGCATTTTCCATACCTTCTTGTGAACGTACAGCTGTCATTTTCACATCCTGCCCGAAATCTGTTTCGCACTTCCGGCCAGAATATAGCGGGTTGATGTGGAAATCAGTGTTCAGGACAAATTATGAAAATGACAGTTACACTGTTTCATGAGCAGAGGTCCCAAAATGCCTATGCTGAAAATTTGGTGATGATACTCCATAACATGATTGTGTTACAAGCGTGCGTTGCGCAGTTTGCATGCACCCTCATAAGTTCGCGAATTTATATTTTCACACCAGATTTTCAACATTGCCATTGTTCTGCACCTCCTTATGAACAGTACAGCTGTCATTTTTCACATCCTGACCGAAATGTGTTTTCCCAGTTCCGGCGCAGAATAGTGCGGTCTGTGTTTGAGACACATTATGAAAATGACAGTGACACTGTTCATTAGCACAGGTCCTAAAATGCCTATGTTGAACATTTTTGGTGGAAAGTCCATAACATTTGTGTTTTACGAGTGTCGTTGTGCAGTTTGCATGCACGCTCGTGACTTGGTACATTTGTAATATTTTCACTCCAGATGTTCAAAGTTGGCATTTTTCCATACCTCCTTATGAACAGTACAGCTGTCATTTTACATATCCTGACTGAAATGTGTTTTCACACGTCCGGCGCAGAATTGCATGGTCGCTGTGTGAAATCAGTTTTTGGGACAGTTTGAGGAAATTATGATGACACTGTTCATGAGCAGAGGTCCTAAAATGCCTACGTTGAAAATTTGGTGCCGAAAGTCCTTAAAATGACTGTGCTGCAAGCGTGTGTTGCACAGTTTCCACGAAGCCTTGTAACTTCGTAAATTTGCAATATTTTCATGCCAGATTTTCACCACTGGCATTTGTGCACACCTCCTTATCAACAGTACAGCTGCCATTTTTCACAGCCTGCCCAAGACGCATTTCCGCAACTATGGTGCACAATGGCGTGCTTGCTATGGGAAATCACCTTTTGGGACACATTAACAAAATCACAGCACTACTATTCATGAGGGGAGGTCCCAAAATACCTATGTTGAAAATGTGCCCAGTCCTTATCTGCTGATAAATTCTATGCCTCTATGTATCTATGTATCTTATCAATACTTCTTTTTCCCGAAAGCCAATTTCAGTTACAATTAATAACAAGCATTTGTCAATGCTGAATGTTGTCGTGCTGGCATTGGCATTAGCAGTGGTGGCCAACAGTAACCCCCCCCCCACATTGAGTATTCCTCTTTTGGGTTCCTGTGCCCCAAGTGCATCATTTTACACTTTTTTTGCGTTGAGTTTCAGCTGTCATTTGTTTGACCAGTCTTCCAGCCTGCCTAGGTCCCTGCTTATTTTATCCACCCCCCACCCAGCCTGTCAACCCTATTGTAGATCTTTTTGTATGTCTGATCGTCTGTAAAGAGGCATACTTTCTCTTACAGTTCCTCTGCAATGTTGCTTATGAAGACACTAAAGAGGACTGGGCCCAGCACCAAGCCCTGAGGGACCCCAATGGTCACCTCCCTCTCAGTACTCTCAGAATTTTGTTCACTACCACCTTTTGTATCCTGCTGCTCAACCAATTTCTAACCCAGTTAACCACTCCTGATCCAACTCCCCGGCAGTTTAACTTGTTCACTAGCCATCTATGCAGAACGGTATCAAAGGCCTTACTAAAATCCAAGTAAGCCACATATACTGCCCCTCCCTGATCTATCTCCCTCATCACCCAGTCAAAGAACTCTATTAAGTTTGTTTGGCAAGATCTGCCCACCATGAAACCATGCTGCCTTGGGTCCTGCTATCCTCTGGATACAAGGTGTACCACAAGCTTACCTCTGAGTAATGATTCCATCAACTTCCCCACTACCCAGGGTAGGCTGACCAGCCTATAGTTACCTGCCTCCTCTCTACTGCCACTCTTATAGAGAGGGACAACATTTGCCCTTTTCCAGTCTGCTGGCACTACCCCTGTTTCTAATGATTTTTTGAACAGGTCTGTCAGTGGTGCCGCTAGCGTCTTTCTAAGTTCTTTTAGAATTCTGGGTGTATTCCACCCGGTCCCATTGCCTTGTCTACTTTCAGTTTTTCCTAGCTCCTTTAGGACTCCCTCTACTGTGAATGGACTTGTATCAATCCCTTCCCCAGGTGCCTCTTCCTCATAGCTGTGGACCCTCCTCTTCTTTTTCTACAGTGAATTTTGAGCAATAGTATTTATTCAGGACTTCTGCTTTTTCCTGGTCCCCCTCTGCCAAACTCCTCCCCTTGTTTTAGTCTCACAATCACCCCCAGTCTTTCTCTTTTCTCTGATGTATCTAAAGAAGGTCTTGTCCCCTTTCTTTATTTCTTGTGCTATTCTCTCCTCTATCTGTGCTTTGGCTTTTCTGACTGCTGTCCCCACCTCCTTTAGCATTTCCAGATACTTTCCCCTGTCCTCCTCCCTCTGTATCTCCTTATATTTTCTAAATGCTAATCTTTTTTCCCCTCATCCTTCCTGCCACCTCTTTGGAGAACCAGAGTGGATTCCTCTTCCTCTTTGCTTTCCTTATTTCCCTAATGCATAGGCTCATGGCTTCCGTTATGTCCCCCTTAACATGCGCCCATTGCACCTGTGCACCTTTCACCCCCTAGTGCTTCCCTCAAGCATACCTCTAGTTTTGCAAAATCTGCTCTTCTGAAATCCAAGACCATTGTCCTTGTGTGGCAGGATTCTTCTGCTGTCTTCACACTAAACCACACTGTACGGTGATCACTGGATCCCAGGGGATTCCCTACTTATACATTCCCCACTCTGTCCCCATTCATGAGGACCAAGTCAAAAATTGCCCCCATATGAGTATTTTCTGTCACTGGCTGTCTGAGCCTTGCCCCTTGAAGGGCTTCCAGGATGTTTCTGCTCCTTGCTGTGGCTGCAGAATGGGTGCTCCAATTGACATCAGGCAAGCTGAAGTCTCCCAACAGCAGGACCTCCCTTTTGTAGCCATCTCGTGGATGATCTTCACTAGCTCACCATCCAACTCATCCCCCTGTGCTGGTGGTCTGTAGATCACACATGCTTGAATGGCAGTGTCATTTCCTGTTTCCAGTGTGAACCACAGAGTCTCCACTTCATCCCTTATGCCCTGAACTTCTGTAGCTTTAATATCTTCCCTAACGTAGATAGTCACCCCCTCCTCCCTTTATTTCCTACCCTGTCTTAACAGAACAGAGCATACAACACAGCCATGCCCCAGTCATGATTCCCCATGAACCATGTCTCAGTGACACTGACAATGTTCAGATTCGCCTCCGACATCATGGCCATCAGGTCTGAAATTTGATTTGTCAGACTGCGTGCATTTGTGCTAATGGCTTTCCACATTCCATCACCCTTTCTTTTACTACCTCTCCCCCTGGCCCCTTGTTTTTCTTTTAACCCTTTCTCAATAGGCATGCTACTTTGATTTGCTTCTGATTTGTTACGTTAATCTCCCTTGGTGTTGCTACTGGTCTCTCTTAGTATTCCATCGTTAAATCCTTTTTAAGGTTATCTTACAATTTTGTTAAGAATAATTCTTGGAATGATACTGTATGTAAGGATTTATATATGTTTATTATGTTATGGCTATACTAAATACTGTTGTTCTGACAACCTTCAATTAAGTGCTGTTTACAAAAAAAGGCTGTGGGAATGGGAGCAAATTTAAGTGCATTTTGAAGTTTTAACAGATAGCTTAATTTAATCCTTTGTGGGGAAAAATGGCATCTGCTTGCAATTAAAAAATTTGAAAGGTGGTACAGGGATTTTTTTTCCTGTAATTGGGATGCCCGGTACTGTTACCTTTTTACTGTGCTTTGTACTGATATAAAAGCATGGGTAGCAGGCTACGTCAGCCAATCAGATTACAGGATTTTCTGGTCAGTTCATTGGCACAGTAGTAGGGGTACTGCTCACGAGGCCAGTGACCTGGGTGTGGGGATGACCCTAAGAAATTGGTAGGCCAGTGTGATCTCATCTTTAGGAGAGGGAGGACTGCCATCCTCACTGTAATACTGCCATATGGGTGACCACAGGTGGCAGTGCAGCGAAGAGCATTGAGTGGAAGTGGCAAAACACTGACCAGGAACCTGGGATGTGCACAAAATGTGTGTGCATGTGCATTGGTCCCCCTTGAGTGCTAGTGTCTTTCGGGGACCATAGAAACATAGAAGTTGATGGCAGATAAGGACCTCTAGGCCCATCCAGTCTGCCCATATATCCTACCTGTATCAGCAGCTGCTGACCCTACTTGGTCATTGGCTTTAGCTTCTCCTTCCCACCTCTAGGGTTCCCTTATGCCTATCCCATGCAAGTTTGAACCCCACTGCTGCGCTTGCTCCTACCACCTTCTGAGGAAGGCTATTCCATGCATTCATCACCCTTTCTGTGAAAAAGGACTTCCTCACATTACCCCTTATCCTGCTCCCTTCCAATCTCATATTGCGCCCCCTTGTTCTTGTACCTCTCCTGTATAGAAAGATGTCTTCCACTTGCACCTTGTTTATGCCCTTAAGATACTTAAAGGTTTCTATCCTACCTCCCTCTTCCCTCCTCTCTTCCAGTGTATACATATTGAGGTCTTTCAGTCTCTCCTCATACTGTAAGTCTTCTGTTGCAAGCCCTGCACCATCTTAGTTGCCCTTCTCTGAACAGTCTCTACCCTGTCTATGTCCTTACAAAGATGCAGCCTCCAGAACTGCACACAGTACTCCAGATAAGGTCTCACCAGTGTTTTGTGTAGTGATATCAACACATCCCTCCTTCTGCTGGTGATACCTCTTCCTATGCACCCCAACATGCCAGTGGCCCTCTCTACAGCCTTTGTACTCTGCTTGGCCACCTTTAGGTCATCTGAGATGATAATCCCCAAATCTCTTTCCTCCCTTGTGACTGTCAGCAACTCCTCCCCATCCTGTAGCTCTCTGCATGGTTTCTGCATTTCAGGTTCATGATTTTGCACTTCTTCGCATTGAACTTCAGTTGCCACACTTTGGACCATTTTTCCAGCTTTCCTATGTCCTTCCTCATTTTTTCCACCCCATCTGGAGTGTCTACCCTATTGCAGATCTTGGTGTCATCTGCAAACAGACAAATCTTTCCTTCCAGCCCTTCCACAATGTCACTTATGAAGACATTAAAAAGGACTGGCTCCAGGACTGATCCTTGAGGTAGCCCACTGGTCACCCCTCTTTCCTCGGATTGGATCCCATTTACTACCACCCTCTGTTTTCTGTCCCCCAGCCAGTTTCTAACCCAGTTCACCACCTTGTGGCCCACACCCAGGCTTCCCAACTTATTTATCAGCCTTTTATGTGGAACGGTGTTGAAGGCCTTGCTGAAATCGAAGTAGGCGACATCTACTGCCCCTTCCCCCCCAATCAACCTCCTTTATCACCCAGTCCAAAAAGTCTATCAGATTTGTTTGACATGACCTTCCTGCTGTGAATCCGTGCTGCTTGGAACCTTTGCTCCACTGGATTCCATGTGTTCTACAATCCTTTCATTAAGCAGTGCCGTCATAATCTTTACCCATTACTGAGGTGAGGCTGACTGGCCTATAGTCTCCTGCCTCCTCCCTGCTTCCATTTTTGTGAATAGGGACTACATGTGCTATCCTCCAGTCCACCAGAACTACTCCTGTATTGAGCGACTCACTGACCACAGCTGCCAGTGGTGCTGCTAGCTCCATTTGTAGTTACTTTAGTATCCTTCTGAGTGCCACCTGGTCCTATTGCCTTGTCCATCCTCAGTTTTCCCTGCTTCCCTCAGACAATTTAGGTACACCACCCTATCCTCTTCCTCCTCTGTCTCCTTGTATTTTCTGAATGCCCTCCTTTTGGCTCCTACTTACTCTGCTACAACTTCAGAGGACCATAGTGGTTCGTTCCTTCTCTTGCCTTTGTTTCTCAGCCTAATGCACTGATTTGTCATCTCCAATATGGCTCCTTTTTAGGTGTGCCCACTACTCCTCAACCCCCCCCCCCCCATTTTGCATCCCTCCTTGCCAGGGCTTCTTTGATACCTAGCCCCATCCTAGCAAAGTCCACTATCCTGAAATCCAAGACCCTTGCCATTGTGTGGCTTGACTATGACCCTGTACCCATGTTTTTTTTTAAATTTTTTTCATTTTAGTCTTTGGTAACCGGGTAAGGCCCACTAGGCACAAGTGCCTGTTTTCAGGGGTGACCTGGGAGCACTGGGCAGTTAAGTGACTTGCTCAGAGTCACACAGTATGCAAGTGGAGGCTGTGAGAATCAAACCTAGGTCTGGTCTGCTGGACGTACCAAGCTTGTTACTCTAACCTCTAGGCTATACTGCCAGCACACTGTGTGGTGGTCGCTGGATCCCAGGTACCCTTCCACCTGGACATTTGTGATTTTGTCTCCATTGGTCAGTACTAGGTCTAGAATCACTCTGTCCCTGGTGGGTTCTAGCACTAGCTGCCTGAGACCTGTCTCCTGCAGGGAGTACAAGATGTCTCAGCTCCTGGCTGAGGCTGCCAATGGGATGGTCCAATCCACATCTAGCATATTAAAATCACCTAATAGCAGTTTCTCCCCTTTTAGCTGCTAACGCATGTATTTCTTCCACTAGCAGTTTGCCCACCTCTTCGCCCCGAGCTGGATGCCTGTAGATCAACCCCCTGTGTGAACTGTTGCCATTTCCAGGCTGAAGGGTGACTCACAGTGCCTTGGCCTCCCCCTATCTGCCCTGTACCGCAGTTGTCTTTATACCTTTCCTGACTTACTGCGGCCCCCTTTTTTTACCCTCCCTATCCCTCCTGAATAGAGCATAACCTGGTACATTTACCTCACAGTCATGGTTTACAGTGTATTACATCTCGGTTATTGCCACTCTGTCCAGTTCAGCCTCTGCCATCAAGGTCACCAGGTCTGGGATTTTATTTCCCGGGCTGCAGGCATTAGTGTACATGGCCTTCCACACTTTACTGCCTGTCCACCTTCTATTCCTACTTTTGCCTTCTTGTTTCTTCCCTCCAACCCCAGTTTCCTTCTTTTGCTGCCTTCCTTTTTCCTCGGTACCCCTTGTAACTGGTTCAGGAGTACCTGCCAACAACTTAACTTCCTGATCTTCCTTGCTGGCTGCTCTAATATATGGATGTGGGCTGCCTGAGTCTCCCTGCTCCCATCTGCCCTCCCCGTGGCTAGTTTAAATGCTTACCAAGGAAGCATTTAAACCATTCATTGAGGACCATCATCCCCTTCCTGGATGGATGAAGGCCGTCACCCTTGTACAGGCCTTATCATTCCAGGTGGGTTCCCAGTCCCCAATGGAGCCAAAACCCTTTTCCCCACACCAGCCCTTAAACCAAGTATTGAAGCTTCTAATGTGGCAATTCCTAGCCTCCCCCCTGCTGTGGACCAGCAGCACCTCCAAGAACGTCACGGAGCTCGCTACCTCTACTATTAATTTCCACCAATTAGTTGACTCACCCACATGAACAAACTACCGAAGTGGGACCAGCTCCCTACTAGACTGGCTGCTAACTAATCACCCAGAGCAGATCACCCTAATAGTCGTGCTCCCAGATTCTATAAGTGACTACTCTCCTAGCCTCTGCTCATGGACTAACAAATCTCCCAGACTCCCGACAAATGTGATAAGGTCCCATATTCTAAAAAAAGGACAACTAGGATCTCTAAAAGAACACCTTAAGCAGCAGAATTGGTCAACCATCTTTTCTGAGCAGGATGTCGACACTGCTTTGGAACAATTCATCAACATTTTTAATGCTGCCTGTGATACCTTTGCCCTTATTACTAAAAGGAAGGTCAAAGGTTCTCATAAGTCTTGGATAACTCCACCTCTCATTGGCTAATTACATGCTAGTGATTACCTCTGGCACAAGGCAAAAAGTACGGGATCCCTCTCTGACCTCCAAAACTACAAAACGGCCCGGAATAAATGTACCCAAGCCTTTCACCAGGCTAAGGCCAGCTACTTTAGAACTGAGTTAAATAATTCCTGGTGCGATAGCTGCAATTTTTGGCAAAATATAAAGGCACTTACCGGGAGACCAAACAAAACGGCACCAATCATGTTGAATTTAGATGGGAACATCACACAGGATCAAAAGACCATTGCTAATGCAGTCAACAGAGCATTTACCGACCTCAGCAGAGTGCTCCCCCCGACTTCTCTAACCCATCCAGTGGAGACATACGTAATACACCAAGTACCTCGACCCAAAACCAAACCCCACTGTTCTACCTAAGGGTAATTATGAAAGCAGAGGCAAAAAAATACCTCATGAAAGTGCTCGGCAAAACTAGGCATAGTGGCAACAGTCTTGACCTGAAGCTAATTTCCCTAACCCTCGAGGAACTTTTGGCTCCCTTGACAAGAATACTCAACCTTTTCCTTATTTCTGGAAAATTCCCTAAACTTTGGAAAGCCGCAGTAGTAACCACGGTTTTCAAAAGTGGCGAAAGGATAATCCACGCAAACTACTGACCTATTTCAATACTCACACCTATCTCTAAAGCTCTTGAGAGGATCATCTATGATCAGCTCATAGACCAACATGACAAATACTAATTGCAATACCAACAGCAATATGGTTTTAGAAAACAACACAGTACTACAACAGCACTGATTGAGTTTACGGGGTATATTCATGTTACCCTTGATCGTAGGCACTTAGTGGAAGCTACCTTTATAGACCTCACTAAGGCCTTCAACACAGTCAACCATGAACTCCTACTTACTCATTTAGGTGTCATGAGTATAGCATCGGACTCACTGTGTTGGTTCAGGAGCTACCTTTCTGGGCATGAAAAACGGGTTCAGATTGGTAAAACGCTCTCAGATAGCCACTGAGTGACTACTGGAGTTCCCCAAGGATCCATTTTGTCCCATTGCTGTTCAGTCTCTTCTTAAATCAACTTCCTGTAGCATGTCAAGATAAAATCCTCCTCTAGGCTAATGACACAGTTTTGCACATCAGCCACCCTGACCCCACTACCCTGGAACAACGATTCCAGTACAACTTCAAAAAAGTTGAAGGCTGGTTATGTAATTAAGGTTACTGCTTAACTACAAAAAACAAAATAACATGCTATTAGCCTCAACTCACAGTAGACACAAGTCATTCGAATTAACCATAAGAAATAAACAATACGATATTCTTGAAAAGGTCCATAACTTTAAATATCTCTGCATCACCCTGGACAGTTCCCTCTCCTACTCTCTTCATGTCGACCTGGTCACCAGGACTGCAAATAGGAAACTCAGTCCACTGTACAGACATAGGCACTGCCTATCTGAAGCAGCCCTTCAACTCGCTATAACTAGCTCAGTTTTCTCTGTAATAGATTATGGCCTCGTTATTTATAGTGCGGCGTCAGATACCACCCTAAAATGGATTGCCATCACCCTGAATGAAGCATGCAGACTAGTCCTAGGTGCTCCATGCCTAACTCACACCTGTTACCTTTATTCTCACTCAGACTGGCTTGATCTGGAAAAAAAGAACTCACTACCAGTTCTGCCTCCTAGCCAAAAAAGCTATCCTGGGCCTGGCACCACCCAATGCTCTTTCAGTGCTATGCCCAGTAGAAACAACCGGACTGACTAGAACAACTCATGATAATCCCTATAAGGTCCCTTTTTGCCATACTTCACAAGGCCAGAGATCTTTCAGTTACTGGGCTACACTCTAGTTTAACTCCCTCCCTAAGGATTTTCTTGCTGAACCCAAAATTGATCCTTTCAAATCAAAACTTCACTTTCACCTCACCAGTCAACTAAAGTGTACCTGCTTCCTCTAACCGGTCTCTAAATCTCCAGGCTTTCTGTCCTGAAGATGTAGCACTTCATTCTCCCCCGACCTGCTACTTATTCTTAACTTTTACCCTCCCTCATCCTTCATCTAACACTTGCCTATCTCTCCTCCCGATCCACCATACTTTTTGCCCTTCCCCTTATCTATTAACTTCCCTCCTCAATCCTCCCTACCTCCTCTCTTCCCATAGGACAAAGTAAACTGGCAAAGCTGGTTTTCTGCCCTGACCCTACTCTTCTTTATTGCCACTGTATATAATGTTCACCATTATGTTTTGCCTTTCCTGATTTTTTTATGATCCCTCTGCTACTATACTCATAATCTGTATAATTAAGTCTATGTTCATCTGTAATTTGTGCTGTACCTAATTGTATTAATGTTTTTGACGTGGAGCCTCTGTAAATGAGCTTCTATCTCAAATGTTGTAATCCGAGACTTCAATAAATAAATAAAATCCTCCCCATGGTGCTTTCCTAACTCCATGAAGTCATTCTGTACTTGCTCTATGCCAACCTCCTCACTGGCTAGGTCATTTTTCCCCTGGTAGATAATGACCTCAAGCAACCCTCTCCTTGCTACCACTTTAGTCATCCTATGGATCTGCTCTCCCTCACTCTGGGCTGTGCCTCCTGGAAGGCACTTAACCTCCCTCCCTCTCCACCCCGTTTCTTGTGCTGTAATCCATTCCCCAGACAATTGAACCCCTCACCAGGAGTAGCTTCCTCTTCCTCTGTGGTCCTCTTCCTTCCGCCACTGGGTCTTCCCACGGAGGAGCCACTCATCTTCCCTGGTTGCAGCGTTGGGTTCCCTTATGGGACTCTCCCACTCCTCTAGGACAGCATAGGAGTTTCTAAGTTGGACCAGATGTGAGACATGTCTCTGACCTACCTCCCACAACCTCCGTAAGCCCATCATAGTCCATCCAGCCCACTGCCTAGGCAACCGTTGTGGCAGTGGTTGGGGACATGGTGGCCTCTGGGTGGGGCAAAGGTTCCCAGTACTCCTGCTAGCTTGGCTTGGAGCCTGGCAACCTCCACCCTTAGCCCAAAGAGGTGATGGCAGATGGGGCAGTACTGCAGCATCCAGAATGTCCTCCTGAAAACTGCCGCCCTACATCCACTGCACAAAATGAAAAGAACATGGTGAAACTATGAGTATAATGATTTCATAATTCATGAATATCCTTGATAAGGTGGCAAATACGTGCACCTACCTAGAATCAAACCTCTGACCCGTTAGTTGTAACATGAGGACACATCCAATGTGCCACCTGAGGAGCTTGGTCGACCATGGAAGAAAAATGGAAAGACAGCCTCAGTGCCAGCTTCCTGCAGGCCCTAATATATTCTGTTCAGCTTGGTGCTGTGCATGCTCAAGGGTGTACCTCCCAACTCTGTGCTCTGCCTGAGCATCATCCCAGGCTGCATGGGTGTTGGCGAGTAAAAGGAGGTAGGGGTCGGGTTAGGGGAGGTGCTAGAGGGTTTAAGGGGAGCAGGCACCAGAGAAAGGGAGCATAAAGAATAAATGGGAACAAGAAAGCAGGATTTTCCCTACCTATTTTCCCAAATAAGCAATAATACTCATGCCTTGGGTGCACAAGGCAGAAGGCCAAGGCCAAGTGTCTCATGTGCCAGAGAAGTAAAGATATCTCATGACATTCCAAACCCTAGAATGTATTATTGCAACTATGAAATGGAGCAATTGTTTTATGTAGTAACTTGTAAAGAAAAGTATTATAAAACTTTTTATATTTTTATGTGCCTTGTATACATATTAAAAATTAATT
This sequence comes from Neoceratodus forsteri, assembly GCA_016271365.2. Taxonomy (NCBI): domain Eukaryota; kingdom Metazoa; phylum Chordata; order Ceratodontiformes; family Ceratodontidae; genus Neoceratodus; species Neoceratodus forsteri. Next base: position 43,704,584 of record JADMNL010000027.1, read on the forward strand.
GTGTTTTGACCAATAGATGGTGCTGTTCTAAAGCATATGGTGGACTGTGGGGTTGAGGGATTCAAATTAGGTGGAAAAACACACTGTTGGCTGGGGCTTTTTCTTACCCGTGAGTTTGCACTGGAATTTAATCACAGGTAAAAGATGTTTCATACAGTCAAGTTAGTGGATTATTTTCCTTGTATCCATTGCATAATTAAATTTGTGCCTGTGTGTATGGAGAGGATAATTAGAGGAAGCAACATTTAAAGGGGACTGTACATATGTCAGTTACCCACAGATAAGGCCAAACATTGTAACAGTACTGTAAAGGGAAACATTCATGTACGGTGGCTGACATAGGGCTCATCTGTAGCTGGAAGCACTCTAGAGAGATGGACGATTGAATCTGTTCAATATTAATACTACGTTGCAGCCATTTGTAGCACATTGTGATGTCATCAAGGAAAAAGGTGTGCTTGACTCAGTGTCATTGGGCGCAGGAAGCTTGTTCCTTGATGACAGCACAATGTTTTGGCTGCAGTGTAGTATAAATGTTGAACAGACTCAGACATGTAAATCTCTTGAGTGCTTCCAGCTACAGATAAACCCAATACTGTGTTTAAAAGACATTTTCATGGGCTTTCAAGCTGTAACGCCCACTGGGCATGACTATGTCTCTTTACGTCTCCCTGTGTGATTTCTGTTAATAATGTTCTTAATTTTACCTTTATATTTTCCCAGAGAATGTATGTCCTCTTTTTGTTTGTTAACATTCTCCTTGATGTACCTGAAGTGGTGAGAACCAGGGGTGGCATGCTTTGCTTCACAGCCTTCACTAGTGCTTGCCAGGCTGTTCAGTTTGGGGAGCACAAGTCTGGATCATTACTAAAACAAATGCTTTGTTCTCAGTTTCATATTAAATGCACTGCATGAAAAAATGGCAATGTTTTGAGTCTGTTGTAAATAATCACTTTTCCTCCATTCTACTGGGGATTGCAGGCTACAGCTGGTAAGGTGTGGTCGATGTTACATGTACACCGCATACATCAAATCATGTTCTACTTTGCATTGCTGCACCTGCTAAGGGCTTGCATAAGGGGAGCTGAGAGAGCTGAAAGAGAGGTTCTCTGTGCATTTCAAGGGGGAATTACTGCATCACTTGTAAAGGGGTTGCATTTGGGAGCTGGATGATAGCATTGTTGTGTTCCTTGCAGTGCAGTTTGCATTATGTTGTCCACAGAGCTCTGTGAATTGTTACTCTACTTATTCCTTATATTCACTTATAGTGTCAGTGATGGAAATTGCATGCTTTAGCAAAGACACACATCCACAGATTACCATGTGGGAGTGCACAAATAATCAACGAGAGTGTAGACATACTGTCAACAAGGAATGACTGCAGTGACTAGCCAGCAAGGCTAGTAAATAGGAAAATACACTGACACCACAGATTTTTCCACTGGCTGTTTTGGTGTATCCCTTAAAAAATATACCCTTTTGTAAGACAAGCCAGCCAACATGGTTAGTTAAAGAACCAACTGACTAGTCCGATACAGAAGGTTCACCCATGACGGTACACAGGTAACACGCACGACGTCCTTTAGGGTGCCGGCTTTATCCTGCAAGGAAATGGAGCGCAAGCAAATAGAAAAATAAACAGGGACATTACACGGCAACTGCACCAATGTAACTGCACAATGTACCCTAGGGAACAACAGCAAAAAAACACCACAGAAAACACATGACCTGTGACAGCTGGCTCTGCCCCTGCACCCCCCACATATTAATATAACCAACTCTAAGATGCAGCTGTAGTAGAGGTATGTGGAAAAGTGAGGCAAGGCCAGTACAGTACTCCACACACCTCCAGTAGCACTTGCTACTATGCTCACGCTCTCTCTGATACACGTAGCCCTCATACACCAGCAAAGATTTCCATCTGTGGCTGTCCACAAATTCCAAGGGTATGGTCTTCCTAAAATGCAAAAAGTGTCCAGCAACAACAGCGGGACACTCATGGGAAAGCACCACGAATGAACATGGGCTGCAAAACCCCTGGCAAGCAACCTGTTTATCCACAAAGCATTCCACCTAACAAGAGACACCTGAACATATCAGACACACATACCTGTGAAACAGACACCAGTACTTCACAGCGCCATTATGGATACCTGTAATGTGCAGCACTCTAATAAGGAACAGCAGGTACATACCAGTGTCCCAATGTGGAAAAGGCACGGCATCTTAAAAACCCAGATGCCCCAGTAATACATGCTTCAATGCCCTTTTCCAAATCATGGTGCCCTAATTACCGAGTCCTAACAACAGGATACCGATACAGAATCTACCAGCATATGGCTAGTACCTGTTTTGACCCCTATGTCAGTGAATACTGTGACATTCAGGCTGCGTGCAAATTATTTAAAACTGTTTCTTAGAATGTGGGGCACATAATGAGACTATCATTCAGCCCTAGAGCATTTTGTAAATGACTTTCTTTGTGTTATTTATTGGCTTGAGTTGCATGTACCACTTTAGCTCATTTTGACAATTTTATTGAGCTCCTCCATCAATCAATGTATGACTTATGTGTAACAGAGAAATGTGTATAATGATTTGAGGGACACTACTAAGAATGTGGTACATTCAGGCGTTAATTTGTGTGGACCACATACAATGGTATTTTTTTTTTTTTTGTTACTTTATTTGTTTCACCAGGAATAGGCTCAGTTGAGCATACTCATTTACAAGGAGATACTGGATAGGATAGCATACAATATAAGTAGGTACAATAGAGTACAATAGAGTAGAGGTACATTATTGTATGTACAGTAACTATATGTAACTGTATATTTTGTCTGTACCTGCCTACTGTTTATTTTGAATTTTGTTCATTCATTTTGTCAGTACACTGTTTTGTTAATGTTGACTGCACTTTTACATTGAATGCATTTGTCTCTCTGTATTGTTCGGTGTCAGTGGCTTAGCACATTACACACTCACCTCTGAGGCTGGAAGAACAGAAGGCTGTGTATTCTACCCCCACAGCAGGCACTTGGGTTAAGTCCCAATACTGACACTGTGGTGCAGCATGAGGAGGGTGCTGCACTCCTGAGGTGCTGTCTTGTCAGTGTCAGTGGCTCAGTAGGTAACACACTCGCCTCTGAGGCTGGGAGATCAGAGGGCTGTGGGTTCAGTTCCCACATCTGGCACTTGGGTTAATATCCCAGTACTGACACTGTAGTGCAGCATGAGAGGGGTGCTGCACTTCTGAGGTGCTGTCTTTCGGATGAGGCATTAAATCGAGGTCCCATCTGCCTGGATTGGTGATAGTTCAGGTGAATGTTAAAGATCCCATGGCACTTCTTGAAAAGAGTAGGGGTAGTTTTGTTAAAGAAAAACATAACATCACAAAAGGAAAGTACAAGTATAGACAAAATACCATATTGTATAACAAAAACAAAAGCAATTCAGAGAAAAAGGAGAACAACCAAAAGAAATATATCATATCAATACATTATATAGTTATAAAGTTTTGCCAAAACAGATCAACCTTAGATTTGAAGAATTTATCCAAATCCCTAGTTTTAACAGAAAGTAAACCATTCTCAATTTGTGTGAACAAGGTGTGAGATAAAACAGTTTGTTGTTGAAAAATAAATTGGCAACGAGCCTGCCAAAGATAATATTGTATAAATGCAAAAAACACATTCAAGGTACTTCTATGATAACGACGCCAGATCCCAGTATAATTGCCCAAAACTATGGTCTGGTACATAACGGTGGCTAGAAAAGGGAGGGTCCAATATACAGCAGCGTCCTGCCAAAATGTTCGACTAAAAGGGCATGAAACAAAAAAATGAACCATAGTTTCTTCGCAGTTAACACAGGTGGGTCGTAAACAAAATCTTTCCGTAGTAGGTTTATATTTCAAATTACCACGAACCCCCAACCTTCCCTGTATAGAGAGCCATACAATATCCCAGATATGTGGGGGGATCCTAAAATCGGTCAGTTTCCGAAAAGAAAAAATCATCTGAGTAGGTACACATTCTGGAAAAAGAGGAACACATTTCTGCACTTCAAGCACAACAAACCTATAAAAGGCTTTCCTAGAAAGAGTGAGCAGATGTGGAAACAATATCTTCCATTGTTGTAGTTTCTTAAAAGTAGCAATACCATATGAAGGTAAGGAATCTGACAATAATATTTTAGGGGGAAGTAGCAACCATTTATGTAAATAAGTAGACCACAAAAAATTAGACCACAGTTGCCAAGACATCGTGGGAGAAGACCAAAGATAAGAAAAAGAGTCAAACAAAAAAAAGGAGTGATAAAAAACAATGGGGTTAATCATGCCCAATCTGCCCTTATTAATGGGAAGATAAGTAATATCCCTGCGCACTGGGTTCAGTCTATTACCCCACAACATCTGAAAAAACATACTAAATAGCCTAGTCTCTAAGTGAAGAGGAGGTAGAAAAACATAACTTAAATATAAAAACACAGGTAACACAATTTTTTTAATAATAGCAATCCTTTTTTTCTTTCCAAATTTCCATCCCTTCCATCTATGGATTTTAAATTCTCCAATGTACAGTTGTTTTTCCCAATTATGAGTAGCTAAATCTCCAGCTCCAAACCAAATGCCTAAAATCTTACGAGGAGATGAAGCTACCAGGATGCCTGCAATAATAGAAGGATCTAAATGTGTAGACTGTAAGATAAAAATAAAACTCTTATGCACATTAATTTGGGCTCCTGACAATGCCTCAAAAGCAGAAAAAATGTGCAATGCATTCAGTAAAGAAGGAATATCACCCAGTAATAAAGTGATATCATCTGCATACGCAGTTATTTTTTCCACTGGTAAAGTAGAGGAGGGGGACAATCCAATAATATTCGTATCCCAAATAATCTGTCTAACAACAGGGTCCAAGACAAAAGAATACAAAAGTGGGCTTAATGGGCAACCCTGCCGAACTCCAATTGATATAGGTACCTCTGTGCCAAAATATCCATTAAACATGGGAACACAACTAGCACTTTTATATAAAGTGGAAATCCAATGAATAAAGGGCTGAGGAATACCATAATGTAGAAGTATGGAAAATAAATAGTTATGTTTAACTCTATCAAAAGCTTTGGCTTGATCCAAAGCAACAATATATCCCGAAATATGACCTTTATTACTAAGTTCAAATAAATCTCTTAAAAGATATAAATTATGCTGAATTCGTCTATGAGGAATGGCACATGTTTGGGCTGGGTGAATAAGAGACCCGGCCACTAGTAGTAATCTGTTATTAAGAATTTTGGTAAGTATTTTATAGTCACTATTCAACAAGCTTAAAGGTCTCCAATTAGATAGTAAGGTCTTGTCCCCAGATTTATATATAAAAAAAGGAGAGAAGCATTAAACCCAGAAGTTTCCGCAGAAGAAAATAATAAAAAATTAAACACTTTAGGCAAAACGTACATCATGTGTGGTAAAAAGAGTTTATAAAACTCATTTGGGAGGCCATCCCACCCTGGCGAGGTATCCTTACTTAATTGTGTTATTGCTAGTTCAACTTCCTGGGAAGAAATAGGCTGAATTAATGGAACTATTTGAGAAGTGGACAGGTGAGGAACAGGAGCAGTGAAACCAGAAAGGTCAGGAAGAATAGGGGTAGGGTCATCCTGAAAAGAGGCTGCAACATGTTGTTGAACTAGAGTCAACATATCCATATCTGTGGCGAGCATAATACCAGTAGGAGCAACAAGCTGAGTCATAAGAGTGGCTTCTAACCTGTGTTTACATGCCATAAAGGGGTCAGAAGCAGGAACAGTCTTAGTACCAAATTTAAACTCCAGGTCCAGGGACTTTGCTCTATCATATTGATAGGATTTCATCTGTTCCTTCAGAATTTTGATTTGAGGAAGCAAATCTCGGGAACCTTCAAAAGGGGAAGACATCGATTTATATAATTGATCACGAGCAAGCAAATACTGTATATATTTAGAATTAGCTCTAGCCTTTCCAAATGAAAGGAAAAGTTTCTTCAATTCTCGTTTTGTGTCCATCCACCAATTCAAGGAATCTGAGTATGCACAGAAAACAGATTCCCTGTATGCAAAAAAAATTCAGTCTGAGAAAAGAAAGAAGGGGTATCAAAAAGGGACATATTCAATTTCCAGCGATTATGTTTAGAAAAGGTTTTGGGAGGGATAGAATGCAGGCTAAAAGAACAAAATAGCAGATTATAGTCAGAAAACTCAGAAGGTTGAGATTGGTAAGAAATGGGATGTAAGTGTTGGGAAAAGAAAAACATATCAATTCTAGTGGCGTAAATAAACCTATGATAGGTAGCACCAAGACCCTTGGGGTGTAATTTATGGAAAGCATCCTGCATGTTTGAGTCAATAAGGGTTTGTTTCAGGGCATTAGAATCACAGTACATTTTCTTCTGGGTGGCTCCAGACAAAGGGGTATCTAATGTACAATTAAAATCCCTTCCCCAGATGACATGCATTTTGGTGAAAAGAAATGGTCTAATATCTCCAAATAATGCAACCCTGGCGGACTTTGTTTGTGGGGCATAAAGGTTAATAAGACGGAAGGAAAAGTCTCCCATAGAGCCATCCAAAATCAAGGTCCTACCAGGGCAAACATCTATCAACCGAAAAATATGAATATTGGTGGATTTAAAAAGAATGCCAATCCCATCTACAGGTTCTAAGCCAAAGGACCAAAAAGAGCGACCCCAGTACCATCGCCTTTTAAGTTCATCAATCTCAGTAAATGAGGAAAGACGACATTCTTGAAGAAAAATAATATCCACAGAAAGGGTTGAAAAATAGGACAAGACAGAAATCTGCTTCCTATATGTTTTTAAACTGCAGACATTAAAAGACAGGAGTCGTAGTGTGGTCATAAGATGTCATAGTTCAGCCAGGTCCCCCTTTTAAACTATTACCTTTCTTTCCTTTTTTTTCCTTAGCCAATTCTGTAGATCTACTATCCTCATCTTCCGTAATTATCTCAGATCTATGGGACATATCGGATTCTAAGTCCGAGTCCCCCAAGTCTTCTTGTAAGGGCAAAAAAAAGTTAAAAGTTGGAAGAGGGCAGGGAGGGGGTAATTTTAGGGAAGATCTGGTAAATCTCCGGCCTTTCACAGTCTCAAAAGTGGTGGGGGGGGGGCATAGTAGGCTTGTCAGGCACGGTACCTAAGTCAGAGGTTTGAGGCATAGTAGAAAGAGGGTCAGAGGTTGCCACCAAAGGTACAGATGTTGGTGTAGTAGACACAGAAGGACCAGGATCATGTAACTTATCCTGAGCTTGGAGTACTAAATCATCATGGTCCCATCCCTCGGTTCTATTGCACTTGGCCCAGGAACATTGATGAAAAGCATGCCCCTTTTCATCACACAGGTTACACTGAAAAATGTTCTGACATAGGTCCATCGAATGGCCAAACCCCCACAAAGTGAACATTTCATCATGTCACAAGAGCTACTAATGTGAGTACGGGAACTGCATTTATAACAAGCTCGGGGCTGACCGTTATGAAAACACCCCCCCCGTCTTTCCCAAGAAAAAAACTATTAGGAAGATGTATTATATCAGAGTTTACCTGGAATAATTTAACTTTAAATTTCCAGCTCCCAGTCCAAATACCCTCTAAATCTAATAAGGCTTCAGGAGGGCCTAAGATATTGCAACGCTTCTGCATCCAGTGGTAAATATCACTGACGTTCACCCCTTCATTCCTGAACATAACAGTGACATACCTAATTTGTGGTCTAGTAAGAGGAATGGCTAAAAAAGGAAGCCATAAAGGGGTAGTTTTAAGAACTGAGTATTTCTCCCAAAATTTTTCAAAGCTATTATTAAGTCTGAAACTTATATCAAAGGAATCCTCCCCTGAAACATGAATAAGTGCAAAGAGGTCCGAAGGGAGGAAAGACATAGAGCCCTTAAGCAGAGTATTAGCAATATAATACCTACCAGGATGAGAATTTAGACCCCCTCTATATCTCAGTCTAACAGCGTTTCTCCTGGGAGCCTGTTCAAGTTTGTGTTTGAACAGGTCTGCCATAGGAACGTGAGGAGGGTTGTTAGAACCTTTACATGAATCAGAGATATTATCTGCTGCAGCAGGAACCATGAGTCCCCCCCCCAACAGGTACACTGGGGCTATCATTAGCCTCCTTGTCCTGCAACACTGGGTGCGCACCATTAGTAGAAACAGTAGGTCGAATAATGTCAGTACCTGAGCTCAGGGAGGTGGCATGCTTAGGAGAAGTATAGGAGACAGGATTCCAAGCAGGGTCAGGTACCCAAGTTCCCAAAGCATTCTGAGTCCAGCCAGCGTTTAACAAGGAGTCTTCCTCTGACCAATCCTTAGAAATAAAGGAATCCTGAGACTGTAAACCAAATTGTTCTTTCTAAAGTTTGTGAAGCAGTAGGTATCCTCACTGGTGCAGCAAGGGGCTTCCGAATTGGCGGACTGTCCATAGATGCACCCGGAAACGTACGTTGTTGAAAGAGGTCCGTAGGGGAAACAGGAGGCGCAGAGTCTAAAGGTCCCAATGCGGAAGTGGAGCACACAGGATCAACAGTTATGGGGTGAAAAGTCTCTCGAATCGGCTGCATACCGATCACCTCCGTGGCATTAGACGGCTTCTCCAGGTCTGTAGAAACATTATCCGCAATAGTAGTGGTATCCATAGAGCAAGTAAAAGCATCACTAGCGGGAGCATCCTCGCCAGCGTCCATCTCCTCGCAGGAGATCAGAGCTTCTGCCATAATGCAGAAAATGCTCAGCCCTCAACTGGCCACAGAGTGCCAGCAGAGTAGGGGAATTTCCCCAGTGTCCTGGCCAAATTTCCCTCATTCACTGAAAATAGCACCAGCAGCTTAATCTGGTTCAAGGTCAGTTGGCATTCATCTGTATCTCCCTCCCCCAGGTCATGCCTGAAAATAGGCAGGATTTGTCTAGTGCACTTACCCGGTCAACAAAAACTAAATAAATAAAATAAAATAAATGAGTAACCACTCCCCTGGATTGCACCAGGAAATGAGCCATGGTTCAATGTGTCTTTCCTGGATACCAAACTATGATAAATAAATAATACTGTTATAATAAAATGACATACAGTATTTCTCAACAATAAACAGTGGGGGAGTTCTCAGACTGTGCGTGCGCATGTGTGTAGTACTTGTTGATAGAAACCAGCAATCCGTGTGCATGTGGTGTGCTCTTGTACTGCATCAATTTAAATAAATTAGGATATTGAAGCATGGTGTTGGGTGGTGGTGGGTGGCTGTCAGACTACATGAGGTCATGGGCAAACAGTAGAAACAGTACTTGTGTTTGGTGTGTTTGGTGGAGTGATGTGACGTTGGTACAGTTTGTATGCTGACCCTGACATCAGCTGTGAAGTCCCCTTGTATTGCCTTCCTGTAGATATGTAGTCACAGTTTTTTTGAAAGCTAGCTGTGAACTTAGCTCAGATATACTCCTCTGTAAGTTATTCCACATCCCCACCACTCACTGCATATGGTATTGTATCCCTTTAATAACGTGTCTGCCCTGCAGCTGCAGCGTGTGCCCACTAGTTCTCTGCCTGTGTGCTTTAAACTGCAAGTGCAAACATTTAGCTAAATGAATAAAAATATGTAAAATATCCAAAATAAAGAAAAATGAACAAATAGTTAAACTGTGTAGCGAAAACTGGAAGGAAAGCCATCTTCATAAATGAGATGTCCGTATCTAGTTATTATTACTGAACTGTTCATGGATATTTTCCACATGTCTTATGTGATAGCAGCATACTAACATAGGACTCAGGGTCTACTGCTTATAACCCCAGGAATCCACTGATATTATTACTCTTGCAGTGCTCCCTTAAGTCAGCACTGCCCCAGAGAGAATCGAATGCTGTGCTAATCATGGAATGTTTAGCTTGTGCATCTATTTTCAAACTGCCCAGTGTCAACTGCCTACATTCTACCTCAGATTTCTTCTCTCTGCTGCAAAGTTCAGATGCCCTGGAGATCTCTCTCAATCAAGACAGATTACTGTAGTGCATAGAGTAAAAAAACGTAAGTATTTTTGTTTTATTTTTCATTACTGCCTAGTGTCATTGTTCTTTAGTGTTTTATACCTCTTTAGTTTTAAATTTAAACTTGTGTAACGGTTTTTCATGGTTCCTTTGAATCAAGGGGCAACCCAACCTTTTTTTATTTAATTGGAACCTTTTTAGAGGGTTCTAGTTACTTAAAAGGCTCAGATTACTTTATTCTTTAATTTTATTTAATTTTAACCACTTTTGAACTGAGGTTTATCGGTTTTCCTCAGCATTTTCTCGGTTCTGGATCTGATAAGAACCAATAGTTTTTTCACTTTATTGGTTCCTGAACTGACCGTTATTCTATTGAAACCAACCACAAATATTTATATTTAGTCTATTTTTGGTCGGTTACTGGTTACTGTTTTCTATAATGTCAGACAAGCCTAACAAGAAAACAGGACCCTCTGGGTTCAAGAATTGCTTGAAGTGTGCAGAGGTGTTTGCCAAGGCAGACAAGCATTATCTTTGCTTGATCTGCCTTGGGCAACAGCACTTCAATGAAGACTGTGACATTTGTAAATATTTCTCTGTTAAGACAGTGGAAAAATGCAGGAAGTGGCTTAAAAGAAAATTAGAGGAGGGGTCCACAGCTCTAACCAATCCACTCCTTCTAAGACTGTGGCAGTTCCTTCTAGAGCTTCTAAATCCACCCCTGATACGGGTGAGGGCTCTGGCAAGAGAGGCAATCAACCAGCTAACTCCCCGATGCCTGCCAAAAAATTAAAGAAAACCAAACACACTGACACCTCAGCTGAAATGCCTTAAGGGTACCTCAGGTGTCTATTAATGCTCCTTCTCCTGCTGAGTTTATTACCCCCTCAGCAGCCAGTGATTACTACTGCTAAAAAAGCAACTGTTATTATCCCTCTCTTGCCTACTGCTATAGTGCTTCCTTTAATTGCTTGAAAGTGTGTTGATGCTCATGTTCCCATTGTCATAGCTGGTCCTTTTGAAGAAGTTTTCTTAGTGAGACAGTGATGTCTGTCTCCCTTGGGAGGTACTGGGCTAGGTAGCATATAATTCCCAGTAGATGTAACAGTCCTGATTTATCTGTTGGTGGGGGCATGTCCACAATTGCCTTCACTTTGGTCTCCTTCAAGGCAAATCCCTTTTGCAGTCACCACATGACCTATGTATTTGACTTCTGAAACTTTAAATTGTAACTTGTCTTCATTAACTTTTACATTTTCAGCTCTCACTCGGTCCATGACCCTCCTTAAAATCTCATCATGCTGTTCTTGACTGTCTGCAGCAATTATCCTGTTATCAGCAATGATGTATACTCCCTAAATGTGGCCAAACATTTCTTCATTCTTTTGTTGAAACACTTCGCTGGCAGACTTTATGCCAAATGGAAGTCTACAAAATCAGTAGGAGGATGACCAAGATGGAGAGGGAATTGAACCTGAGGTGTCACCAGAACAGGATTTTGGCTCCCCTCCCAGACCCTCAGAGGATTTCGCTTCCCATTTTTCTTTTGTTAAGAAAATAGTAGAGACCCTGGATCTGCAAACAGCTGAAGAGATCCAGGATGAAGAGGAGGCACAATACATGCAGCTTTTGGGGCTGACACCCTCAAAAAGGCTCCTTCTACCTATCTACAAATTGTTTAAGAAGGATGTTTTAGAAATCCTAAAGGCTCCCAATACAGTCACACCCACAGACAAAAAGTGTGACAAGAAGGATCAGTTAGAAAGATCTGGTGCTGAGTTTCTTTTTAGTCACCCAGACCACCAGGGTATTGTACAGCAGGCTGCCAGTGAGAAAGCCAAAATTCTCTTATCCTCTTACCCCCTGAGAAGGATTTGAGAAAGGTGGACAGCATGGCAAAAAAGGGGTAGCTTTTGGCATCCCTGGCAATTCGTCAAGCCAGCTACCAGGCCTATGCAGCCCTTTATCAGAAAGCTCTCTGGCGGTCAGTAGTGGACAATGCTGAGGCTAACCCCTCTTTAACAGTGTCAGAGCTGCTAGACACAGCAAAATTGGGCTTAGAGGCTTCCCAATACCAATTTCAAATGGCAGCTGACACCAGTGATACAGCTGCAAGGTGGATGGCTGGTACCATTGCTCTAAGAAGATTTTCCTGGCTGAGGGCTACCAACCTCACCCAGGACACCCAAACTAAGGCAATGGACTTTCCTGTCGAAGGCCACTCTCATTTTGGTGCCCAGTCTGAAGCATATACAAAAAAAAAGTAGATGAATATAAAGATTATTTTAGGAGAAACTCAACCAGAGACAGACCTTCTACTTCAACTTTATCTTATTCTAGGGGAGGCAGGGGCAGGTCCTCTTTTAGGAGGCCTTTCTTTCAGGGATAGGTTGTTTCCCAGCAGCAGTACCAACCACAGCAGGCTGGATTTTACAGAGCTAGAGGTAGAAGGGGTTCTGAGAGAGGATCCCAGTCTGCTCAGCCTCAGCAGCAAGCAAACCAGAACCCCTGACTTTTCCCTTCAGGCTGCCTCTCCACACCCTGTAGGGGACAGACTCACCCACTGTTTCCAGGAATGGTTAAAAGTAACCACAGACAAGTGGGTCCTGGAAATAGCGAGTCAGGGTCTCTCCCTTTTGCTTCAAGTCCCTTCCTCCTCCTGTAGTATATGCTACTGTACCTTTAAGACTTACAAGGTACAGAGCCAGGATCATGTGACTAGGGCAAGTCTTAGTGTGGGGTGGACATGTTGTGGTGTTCTGTTGTATGGAGTCCTGTGTGATGCAGTTAATAAATGTAGCAGCTAGAAGCTACTAGAAGTTAACCCAGCATGTGGTCTCAGTCATTCTAAAAGTTAGGAACATAACATAACACTCCAAGGTTAAAACATTTTGCACCAGCTCCCTTCTCAGAAATAAAACTACTGGAGCAGGAGGTACAGACCCTACTGCTGGCAGAAGCAGTGAATCCTGACCACCACAACCAAAGAGGGCAAGGGTTCTCTTCCAGATATTTCCTAACAACAAAAAAGACTGGAGAGTGATGGCCTATACAAGACCTCAGACTGCTAAACAGGTACCTCTCAAAGCCCAGGTTCAAAATGGTCACAATGGCCATGAGTTTGCAACTCTGCAAAAAGGGGGCTGGCTAACCTCCTTGGATCTAAAGGACGCATATTCTTATAAGGGAGTCACACAGGAAGTATCTCAGATTCAGACTCCCCTCAGCCCACTACCAGTTCTCAATACTTCCCTTCAGCCTTACCTCTGCACCAAGGGGCTTTACCAAGTGCATAGCAGTAGTAGTGGGCACAACTCAGAAGACTGGGTGTCACAATTTTTCCTTATCTGGATGATTGGCTAATCATAGGGAAATCCCACCAACAGGTGTCAGACCACCTTCGGGTAACCCAGGATATGCTGCTGTCCCTGGGATTCCTTCTCAATACCAAAAAGTTAGTCCTGACCAGTGTACAGGTTCTGCAGTTCATAGGTCCAGAACTGAATACAGTAGTGCAAAGAACGTTTCTCCCTCAGGAGAGGGCAGAAAACATTCAGCTTCTGGCAGGCTTATTTGGCCTGGGCAGGCCAAAGCCAGCAAAATAGTTTCTTTAACTGTTCTGGCACATGGCTGCAGCAACAAACACAGTCATAGGTGCCAGGTTTCAGATGAGAGGTATTCAGTTCCACCTTAGGGCACACTGGTGCCAAAGGCAGGACCCCCTCTCAAAGCCAGTACCAGTCACACAAATGTTGCTACAGGGCCCCCAGTGGTGGAGGGAACTGGACAATTTAAGGGAAGGGGTTCCATTTCTGCAGGAGCCTCTCTGGTTCTCACAACCGATGCTTCCCTGCTTAGTTGGGGTGTTCACTTAGGGGATCACACCATCCACGGTACTTGGGAGAGTGCAGACTCACTCCTGCACATAAACCTGCTGGAGTTAAGAGCTGTTGAGTATCTGGCCCTTCAGGGTTTCTCTCATCTCATACAGGGAAAGGTGGTACAAGTCAGAACAGACAATACCACAACAATGTATTACATCAACAAACAAGGAGGGACAAGGTCCAATCCTCTGTGTACAGTGGCAATGAAGATATGGAGCCTCGTTTACTCTTTAAATGCCTCTCTACAGTCAATTCATCTGCTAGGCAAGGACAACACCTTGTCAGATGCCTTGAGCAGGATAAACCAGGCCCATCGTGAATGGGCATTGAACAAGCAAGTGGTGAATGCTCTATTCAGGAGGTGGGGAACCCCAGAGATAGACCTTTTTGCTTCCCACCAAAATCACCACTTACCTCTTTATTGCTGCAGGGCTTAAGTGAAGGGGACAGTTCCAATGGATGCCCTGGTTCTGGATTGGGCAGGCAGGTACCTCTATGCCTTTCCTCCTTTTCCTCTGATACTCAGGGTGCTCATCAAGTTCAGGTCACAACCAGCTTCGATGATTCTGGTAACCCTGGATTGGGCAAGGCAGCCTTGGTACTCCCTGCTACTCTCAATGTCTGTGACCAAACCGATTCACCTCCCTCAGAGGAGCAATCTACTGACTTCCTTTCAGGGGAGGGTAGTGTACCACAGTCTCAGGTCTCTCAAGCTCAAAGCCTGGCTTTTGAGGACTTAGAATATGCAGATTGCCAATTCCCTGAAGCAGTTTTAGAAGTCCTTATGGATTACAGGAAGCCTTCTGCCAAGAAAACCTATGCCTCAAAATGGAAAAGATTTTCTGTTTGGTGCAGTGACAAGGGTATAGTCCCAGCACAGGCCCGGATCCCAACCCTTCTTGATTATTTGTCTCACTTGCACTCCCTGGGGTTGCAGTACTCAACTCTGAAGGTGCACCTGGCTTCAGTTTCAGCATACATTTCAGCTAGAAAGGATATCTCCCTGCTATCAAACCCTATATTCAAAAAAATCTTTAAAGAGCTCTCTCATTTGTTTCCCCCTCACAGGGAACCAGTGCCAGCATGGGACCTTAATATTTGCATTGCCCAGCTTACGCTTCCACCCTTTGAGCCCATGACATCTGCAGAGCTTAAATTTCTTACCTGAAAGATCGTTTTTTCTGGTAGCAATCACTTCTGCCAGAAGGATAAGTGTGCTTCAGGCCCTCTGTGTGGAAAAGACTACTGTATGTTTCTTTCCACAAGGACAAGGTAGTGTTGATAACTAATTTTGAACCAGTCTATAACATTGCCAGTTTTTTTACTGAACACTCTAGCTCAGGTGAATGTAGACTGCACAGCCTGGATGTAAAAAGAGCACTGAGTTATTACATAACTCATACCAAAGATCATAGGCAGGACAGACAACAGCTGTTCCTCACCTATGGGGAAGTAGGTAAAGGTACTCCTGCTTCAAATAGGACTATCTCTCAATGGAAAGTCCAGTGTATTTAGTTTTGCTACTCAAAGGCATGCAAGGTTCCTCCCTCTGGTCTTAGGACCCACTCTACAAGGGGCACAGCTGCCACTATTGCAGCTGCCTGAAAGGTACCTCTAATGGAAATATGTAAATCAGCTACCTGGAGGTCAATCCACACCTTCACTAAGCATTATAGGCTGGACACCCAGTCCAGGAGTGATGCCAGATTTGGCACAGCAGTCTTGTAGAGTCTTTTTCCTAAATAGATTCTGGCCACCTCTTTGAGGTACTGCTGCATAGTCTGCAAGAGTAATAATATTAATGGATTCCTGGGGTTAGAAGGAAAAATTACTCACTTGTAGCAATCTTGTTTCTTCCAAAGGGATCCACTAATATTATTGCTCCCAGCCCTTGCCTCCTCTTTCAGAATCAGTAACAAGAAAAATCCTCTCCACAGCTGATAAAATGTATAGTTGGAGTGGCATGCCACCTGCTGGTGCCTTCTAGTATTGTCTTAATGTAGTTTTTTTAAAGCCATATCTGACTTCAGAAAAAAAGGGGACATTTGTTTATACTAGTTCTTTGGTTAATGTTGTTATTTGCACAGTGGGACATTATTTTTCTATAATTATTTACATCGTGATTCACATGTTATGGCCTCTTTGCAGGCTTCTAAGAAATCTAAGGTAGAATGTAGGCAGTTGACACTGGGCAGTTTGAAAATAGAAGCGCGATCTGAACATTCCATGATTGGCATAGCATTCTATTCTCTCTGGGGTAGTGCTGGCTTAAGGGAGCACTGCAAGAGTAATAATATTAGTGGATCCCTTTGGAAGAAACAAGATTACTACAGGTGAGTAATTTTTTTTATCTTGTCTAATCATCCTGCTACAGTGGGGCAATGAGTTTATCCAATCTGAATATAGACGAACCTCCAAGCTTATCAGCTATTATATAAAATGGCAAGAAAAAATGCTGAAAGATGATTGGTAGAGAACCAGTTTCACCTGTGATGTTATTCCAGCACAACCTCACAGGTGAAACTAGTGTCCACACAACAGCCTACTTACAGCTGTAAACATATAAATGGATCCATTTTATAATAGCAATAAGGCTGTTCAGGGTGTGTGTTACTGGGATAACATCCATCCTTGGGTGGTTGAAGGCACTCAATCAGTGGCCTGCACAGTGCACCCGAGTTGTGATGTTAAGCCAGCACAACACACACCCTGCTGTGCCTTATTGCTTCAGAATACTATAACGAATATGGAGGGGAGAGAAAATGTTGCTGCCGTTTTCAGCACACAAGATATAAAGAGCACAGACATAGTTCAGTGAGAGACTGCAGAGAGGTTAAGAACAGGGAGGTTACCCTATTAGCTCAGGGTCACACAGTGAGTAAGTGGCAGTTGTAGGATTCAAACCCGGGTCTGTAGGTTCATAGCTCCATGCTCAAACCAGTAGGTCAAACCACCTCCTCAGAAAACAAAACCTCTAAGCAAACTGCAGACTTGAATGTTAAATGAACTTATATAATTCTGATCTACATTTACCATAGGGAGGGGGAGGAATTCAAATGCTTTGGTGGTTCTGGAAGGTTCTGATAAGCTATGAGAAGTTCTGATAGTTTTCTGAGCCATATCATATTCTTTTAATTTTTGTAACTTTTTAAATACAAGAAAGATTTTAACTTAATTTTCCCTCAGAAACTATTGTCAGTGAAAGGAAATGATAGTACTGTAAACAAATATAGGCAGTGCCATATGGCTAATTAATGCCCCTTCTACAACACTTCTATGATTATGACCACTTGATTCAGATCTGACTCAGTGAGTCCTTCCCCCACTCCAACCTTCTTTCTGGGTCTTATCATCACCTACAACCTTCCTCCAGGATAAAGACCTGGAGGGGGAGTACACTGTGCTCCAAAATCAATACTAACATACTAAAATGCCAGCAGAATAGGCCTAATGGTCTTTCGTGTCTGCTCGTCTGGTCAGCCCCCACCCTGGGAGCTGACTTTGCTGCCCCCTCTCCCTCTCTGGCTTCTCCATTCCCAGTCCTGGATATTCTCACGGCACTGGGTTTTGCTACCAGAACCCTTCCCCTGTACCTGTCCCACTCCCTCTTAAATCCCTCCACCGTTTCTGCCTTCACCAGCCCCCTGGGCAGCGCATTCCATGGCTCCACCACCCTCTCAGTGAAGTAACACCTCCTCCTTTCTCCCCTGAATCTCACCCCCTCCAGCTTCCACCCATGGCCTCTAGTTGCCCCCTTCCTTCGGAGCACCCTGACTGCTCCTCCCCTATTTACCCCCTTCATGTACCTGAAGACCTCTATCATGTCCCCCAGTCCCTTCTCTCTTCCAATGTGAACATATTTAGCTCTTCTAGCCTCTCCCCAATGGTCCTGTCCCCCAAACCCCAAATCATTTTGGTTGCCCTCCTCTGGACCCTCTCTAGGAGTTCAATGTCCCTCTTTAAATGTGGCCTCCAAAACTGCACGCAGTACTCGAGGTGCAGCCTCACCAAGGAGTTATACAGTGGGAGTATCACTTCCCTCCTTCTGGAGGTGAGACCCCTAGCGATGCATCCAAGCATCCTGTTGGCCTTTGTCGCTGCCCTCCTATAAGTCTCTGAGTTGTTCATCTTGACATCCACCACCACTCCCAGGTCCCTCTCAGCCATCGAGACTTATAGCATCCCCCCCCCAGAGTGTACACTTGGCCCGGGTTTCTGGCTGCCAGGTGCAGTATCTTGCATTTTCCTGCATTGAACCTCAGCTTTTGCTTTCTAGACCACCTTTCCAGAGCCTCCAGGTCCCCCTGTAGGGCCACCCTCGCCTCCTCCCCATCCACCACCGCCCCCAGTTTTGAGTCATCTGCAAAGAGACTCATCTCAATCCTGATACCCTTCCTTATGTCAGAGACGTAGGCATTGAACAGGAGGGGCCCAAGGACCGATCCCTGAGGGACTCCACTAATGACCCTCTTTGGGGATGAGACTATCCTGCCAACCATGACCCTCTGGGTCCAGTTCTGGAGCCAATTTCCTATCCATCTAATCATCTGGTTCCCCACCCCCATTTCTCCCAGATTATCCAACGGGCCCCCATGAGGAACAGAGTCAAATGCCTTGATGAAGTCAAGAAAGAGGATGTCCACTGGTCTACACAGGTCCAAGGCACTCATCACCCAGTCATAGAACTCCACAAGGTTTGTCTGACATGATTTCCCTGGAACGAATCCATACTGTCTATCATCCAGGCACCCCTACTTTTCCAGGTCCCCCCCGTCTCTCCTTGATAATGCCCTCCATCACCTTGCCCACCACCGATGTCAGACTGATGGGCCTATAGTTCCCTGCCACCTCCCTTGATCCCTCCTTGTAGATAGGCACTATATGCACCACTTTCCAGTCCTGGGGCACCCACCCTGTCCTCGGAGAGATGCTGAAGAGCTCCGCCAGGGGTTTCTCCAGGACATCCACCAGTTCCTTCAGCACACTGGGGTGTAATTTATCCGGTCCTGGTGTTTTCTCCATCTTAAGGGACCTGAGGGCTTCTCTCACTCTCTCTGCCATGATTTCCACCTCCGCTACCTCATCCTCCTGCTTTGCCTTCCCCCCACCTGCCAGTGATGCCCCCCCCAGACCCGCCAATCAGTAAGGGTCCCCCCTCCTCATTTTCACCATCTCCTCCCATGTATGATGCAGCACTCCTATTCTTCTTGGTGAAAACTGAGGTGAAGTACTCATTTAGTACCTCAGCTTGCTCCGCCAGGTCTTGTGCCCATCTCTCCCCTGTTTTAATCCTGCTAATCTTCCCCTTCACCCTTCGTTTTTCCCCAATGTATCTAAAGAACCCCTTGTTCCCTCTCCTAATTTCCCTGGCCAGGTTCTGCTTCTTCAATGCCTTAGCTGCCCTCACCGCCCTAGTGGCCCTTCTAGCCATCAGCTCGTACTCCCCTCAATCCCTTTCACTCCTTGAGCACTTGGATTGCCTATAGGCTGCCTTCTTTCCCCTCACCACCGCCTGAACCTCCCTGGTCCACCAGCAGGGTTTTCGAGCCCTACTGCATTTTTGTCTTACTCTTCCACAGGTGCTGGTAGCATCCTGCACCCCTCTCTCCTGATGATTTCCCACCTACTGTCAGCGTCCATGTCTGGCCCAATCCCATCCAAGTGCTCCTTAAGGATCCTTCCTATTTTCTTGAAATCTGACCCCCTGAAGTCAGTTACTTCTGTCTTTGTGCAGCCTTCTACCTGTTCTAGGTTCAGGCAGAACCAGACCGTGGCATCGTCGTTCCACCCCAACGGGTCCCTTACCTCCAGGCCCCCAATCTGGTCACTGTCTGCCAGGACCACATCCAGTATCCACTCCTCCCTGGTCGGCTCCCCCACCTGCTGAGTTAGGAACGTGTCCTGAAAGACATCAACAACCTCTGTTCCCTGGCCACCGAGGATGTCATAGTCTCCCAGTCTGTTCCTGGCATGTTTAAGTCCCCCAACTCCACCACCCTTCCCCTTCCCAATCTGCAGTGTCTCCCAACATCTGCCACCAGACTCTTCTCCAGCTCCTCCGCCAGTGCTGGGGGTCTATACACTACTCCTATTTTTACTCTCTTGCTCCTCCTTGTTATCAAGGTGACCCAAAATGCCTCCACAGTTCCCTCTGTCTCCTACACTCCTCCTATGGCAATGCAGTTTTCGACTATTATTGCTACCCCTCCTCCCCTTCCCTCCCCCCTGTCCTTCCTGAACATGGTGTAACCCTCCAGGTTCAGGTCCCAGTCATGCCCTGCAGTGGCCCAGGTCTCAGTGACCGTTGCCACATCCACTGCTCCCTCAGTTAGCATCGCCTGGAGCTCAGGCATTTTGTTGCCCAAGCTCCTGGCATTTAGCAGGACTACCTTCCACACTTTTCCTATACTTCCATTTCTCCTGCTTGTGTTCCTGTGGGGATTCTGTCTTCCCCTGGTCCGCAACTTACCAGTCGGCCTTTTCCTGCATTCCTCCAGCTCCCCAGGGGGGTGGAGACAGAGTCCCTCCTTTATCGTACCCCCCTCGACAGCCTTTTCTCCCATCCCTCACCTCTTCACAAGTTTAGACCCCACCTTTCACCAATGAACCCCTCTATTTGCAACTTAAGGATTTCCTTCCCCTCTGAATTGAGATGGAGCCTATCTCTAGCATACAGTCCCTTACCCTTCCAGGTCTGTCCCCAATCCCCCATCAACCTATACCCTCTGGCCCCACACCACTCCCTGAGCCACTGGTTTATCACCCTAATCTTCCTCTTGTGTTCCCCACTAGCCCTTGGCACTGGCAGGATTTCCGAGAAGGAAATTGCACATCCTATATCATGACAGACCCTGGCAAGCTCCCTGAAGCTTGCCTGTATCTCTAGCTCACTATTTCCCTCAATGTCATTGGTACCCAGGTGGACCAGTATGTCCTGGGAACCTCCACAATCCTTTGCCAGCTGATATACCTCATGCTTGGTCCTGTGCACCCTTAGTCCAGGGAAGCATTTTGTTCTAAACGGGCAGACTTCTCCCTCTCTATCCCATTTGATCCCCCTGATCATGGAATCCCCCAACAGAAGCACTCTGGCCACCCCTTTTCCTCCATTTCCCCCCTTCCATGTCCCTCATTCTTTCTACTGGCCCTTCCCCACAATGTTTTAACAATTATTAGAAACTTTATAGAACTAAAAAAAGGTTCTGATAAGTTTCTTTCACAGAAAATGGAAGAGGTTCTGAACTTGGACGTATCAGTTATCCCATCTCTAATCTGTCAGAGCCTGGAAAACACTGCTATTGTCACAATGATTCTATGTTGTCGCTGGTGTGGTCTAATCAGAATATGGAGTTCTTTCTGTAACATAAACATTATTTTTTACAGGACTGCCGTGTTCTACTGGGACCAGGGAAGAAATGAATATAGAAAATTACTAAAACTTTATGGAATTCGCTTCTACATTTCTGTTTATGGGAAGGTGAGGCCACTGAAATGCTAATTTATTTATTTATTGAAATGTTTCTCCAGGAAAGGCACACTGAACAAGTTGCTCGTCTCCCCGTGCGTCCTGGGGGAAGGGGAATGGGAGTGCAGTTGACAAGTAAAGAACATACAATATAAGCCAGCTAAAACACTGATGAGAAAAGGTGCTTAATTGTGAGAACCCAGGTAGAGAGCTAATGGAAGAAGATCATGTGAGCATACAGTTGGCACAAAAAATACATAGAGGTTGGATAATCAATGAGAAAGAAACAGTACTAGCAATACAATTTGCAGAAATCATAATACATCTTATTAAGTGCTGTAGAAGTAGAACCCAAGTAACTACAGTGATCTATACACCGATGCCGGCTAGGGGCCAGGCAGGCTCGAATGAGTTAGGTACAGGAACAATTAACAGAGAGGAAGTTGTGAAGTGCTGCAGTTGATGAGGAGAGCGAGGACAAGTGGCGAATCTGTTTAGGAAGCGAATTCCACAGTTTTGGGAATCGGTATGAGAAGGCGTACTGGCCTACAGTAGTGTAGTGTAGCGTAGGGGGACTGCCAGCGTTCTATGGTTGTGGAATCTGAGTGAGCGGGCAGGTGGCGGGGGGGGGCTGGTGGTGGTGGTTAGGGAGGAAGTAAGATATGTTGGGAGTGAGCCAAACCAGAATTTTGAGAGGAGATTTACACAGTGGTGTAAGTGCCTGTTTGCAAGTGAGGGAAATGCCAGGGAGTGGTAGAGTTAACAGTGATGGGTGAGAGGAGGAGGAGAGTCAAAAGCAAAGCGACAGAAGGAGTTGAAGAGGGTATCCAGTCTGGCTAAGGAAGTTGAGGGAGTGGTACTATAAACTATGTCACAGTAGTCAAAGATAGGAAGGATCATCTTCTGGACATGTTCACGCCTTGCTGGGAGAGGGAGGCAGTTCCGGTTCCTATATAAAGCACCGAGCTTGGGGCTCCGCTTTTTCAGGGTAGCGTCTACATGGTCAGAGAAGGTGAGATGTTCATCAAGCCAAACACCCAGATATCTGAAAGAGGAGGTGTCCTCAGTGGCTGTCCAGTCAAGGGTATGGAAAGGAAGGCAGGGAAGGGAGCCTTCAGAGTCTCTGCCTAGTGTCAAAGGTCATGGAGACTGCCTCCTTGGCATTTAGGAAGAGTTGATGAGTGCAAAACCAGTTCTGGACATTACTGAAGTCCAGCTGAAGTCCGTTTGCAACATCAGAGGGGGATTGGCCAGAGGTGAAAAGGACTGTCTCATATGCATACATATGTATGGAAGATGAGCTGCAGACAGATGGGAGGTCATTAAGGAAGATGGAGAACAGGATTGGGCCCAACACAGACCCTTGAGGGGCACCCGTGTAAATAGGGAGAGGAGGGGAGATGGAATCAGAGATTCTTACCGATTGTGTCCAGCCAGTTAGGTAAGCACTAAACCAGTTTGTGGTGGAGTCAGACAGACTGGCTGAGGAGAGGAAGTTGAGTAAGAGGGTGTGGGAGACTGTGTTGAACGCCTTGGCAAGATCGACAAAGATGGCAGATGTGATTTGACCACTGTCCATCCCTGAGAGGATCGAGTCAGTAAGCCTAATCAGAGAGGTAGTAGTGGAGTGGTGTTTCCGAAAGCCAGATTGGTTAGGGATGAAGAAATTACAGTTGGAGAGATAAGATGATAGTTGGGTCAGAACCAGATATTTTTGCAGTTTAGCTAGAGTAGGAAGGAGGTAAATGGGGAGATACTTTCTCACCAGGGAACTATCACCATTCTTGGGTAAAGGAAGAAGGACAGCATGCTTCTAACTGGTGGGGATGGCAGCCAAGGCAAATGAGAGGTAGAAAAGAACAGACAAGGGGGCTGAGATAGCCGAGGCGGAAAGGTATAATAGCTTAGGATCCAGGCCGTCAGGTGAGCTGCCTTTGGTAGGATTTAGGGCATACAAGGCCTCCAACATATCAGTCAGAGTAATTTTGGAGAAGGAGAAGTTATTTGTTAGAGAGGATGAGCAAGTGGGGTTGGTAGGTGCGATCAGGCTCGAAGTTGGTATGGTGGCTGGTAGAGCAGAGGCACAGGAGGTGAAGTAGTTGTTGAAAGCAGCAGCAACACTAGGGTGGTCAGAAATCAGGGAGTTGTTTATACTGAGATGGGGAGAGGGAGGCATAGCTGGAGGAGAGGAGAGAGAGAGAGTGTATAACTTTCCAAAATTTTGAGGGATTATTAAGGTTGGACTGGAAGATGGAATTGAAGTACTCAACCTTGGCCAAGCGTGTAGCTATCATGCATTTATTTCTAAGGGAGCGGTAAGCTTCATAGTCTTTGAGAAGCTTAGAGTCTTTGTAGATCTTTCAAGCTTGATCACACACTTTTTGGCATGCTATGAGTTCTGGAGAGATCCAAGGAGGTAACTCCCTTGGACTCTGACTCATCAAATTGGGGCACGCTGGTTCCAGATGTCAAGGAAATTGCTTCTGAAATAATCTGCTGCTGCATCTAGTGAGCTTGCAGATGCAATGGGGGCCCATTTAGTATATTCCAGATTGCGTAGGAGGGGGGCAATGTTCAGAGATTTATATGAATGGATTTGTAAGGTTTTATGAGGGGCTTTCATTTTATGAACTTTGCATACCAGGAAGGTCATACAGTGGTAGCTAAGGGCATCCGCTAGTACTCCAGATCTGATAACCTTGTGGGGGTGTGAGGTGAGGGCCCAGTCAATAAATGAGTGATTACCCGTTTTGTGATTTAACCGAGTCGGGTCATGGATGAGCTATATTAGACTGAGGGCATGTATATCATTTTGCAATTTATTTAGGTTGGGAGTTGACCGGTTTAAAGTCACCCATGATGTATAATTCACCCAATGTGGTGTGGGATGCTATAGAGCTTATAAGGTCTGTAGCAGTTGAGGAGTGGATGCCAGGGTGGCAGTAGGCACCTGCTACATAAATGGGTTTAGAAAAGGGGAGGGAGAGCTATAAAATCAGCTGTTCATAAGCTTTAGGTACAGAGATGGAAAAGATAGAGGTGAATTGGATGGAGGAGGAGATGTAGATTGCCACACCTCCACCCCTCCCTATCTAATATTGGTGGGATATTGTAAAGCCCGGGATGGAGAGAGAGGAGTCGTAAATATTTTTGCTAAGCCAAGTTTCGGACAGGATGATTATGTCAGGGCTGAGCGAAACAACCAACGGCTGGAGTAAGTCCACTTTAGGGAGGAGGCTGCGTATATTTAGGTGTAGGATTTTGAGACTGTAAGGAAGTTCATCAAGATACAAGGGGGAATTGCCAGCAAGAGGGGATTGGAGGGCAGATGCATTTACTTGACATGGTCCAGGGTTAGGGTTTATATCCCCTGCAGATAGGAGCAGGAGCGCAATAATAATAAAGTGGAGTTTGGCACTCTTGAGCCAAGACAAGGTGAATGAATGACAGGAGAGGAGGCTAATGGGTTAAGCAGAGGGGGGCTGGAAGCTAAGCATAAATAGAGTGCAATACATGGTCATTTGGATGAGTGAGGAACAGGGTCAAGAGGGGTAGTGTGCCCATATATGCATGTTTGGAGAGGGGGGTGATAGCATAGATGAAAGCAGGGGGATGGAGAGAGGTGTGGCAGAGCAGTGTTGGTGTGGGAGAGGGATGTGAAGGAGTAAAGATAGGGAGAGTGAGGGCAGAGAGGAGCAAGAGAAGGAGCCTGGGTGTGACAGGTGACATGATGGAGTTATTAGAAGCCAGGGAAACTCAGTGGGTTGAGAAACCAATAGAAATATAATAGGCTGAAGGGTGATTTGACTGACATAGAGACATATATAGGGGTTATCAATAAAATTCCCACTTTCAGACCTTGCTTGCATGGGATGTGTCACACTTGGTCATGGGAGCAAAAGACTTGAGGCAATAGGCTAAGCACTTATGGTTAGTTAAGAGTTGGTGATGAGGGTTGGATTGCACTGTGGATAGGTTGGGGGAAATGGGTGCTATGAAATTAGAAGAAAGGGAATAATTCACTTTTTCAGGGTGAGGAAGGAGGAGGGCACAAGGTTTTACCAGGTTAGAGGAGAGAGGGAAATGTAGGTATACAGTTGCTTAAAAAAAAGTAGGGAGCTTTGTTACAAAAAAATCTATTTTTAGATAATGGCAGGGTTCACAGACAAAGCACAAAATGTGTGGAAATCTGGAATTAGGGTTCTCGAGTTGATAAGCTCAACTGGCATATCTTGAAGGTAGGGCTGTTTTGCCAAACAGAATGGAACCCAAGAACCAGCATCAGTGGCTCAGTAGGTAGCACATTCGCCTCTGAGGCTGGGCGATCAGAAGGCTGTGGATTCTATCCCCGCACCAGGCACCTGGGTTAAATCCCAATACTGACACTGTAGTGCAGCATGAGGAGTGTCCTGCACTCCTGAGGTGCCATCTTTCAGATGAGACACTAAACCGAGGTCCCATCTGCCTGTTCTGGTGGTAGTTCAGGTGGATGTTAAAGATCCCATGGCACTTCTAGAAAAGAACAGGGGAATTTTTATTTTCTAATTTCAAATCAAACAAAAAGGGACAACAAGGTATACAACATCAAATAAGGTAACATGAAAAAAACTGTGAGGGTTTATGAGCAAAAGTAATACAAACTAACAATATTCATTTGATATTGCTGTCTAAGGAAGTAACATAAAAGAACACACAAAAAGGGGAAACTAGCTAAAAGAAAACAAATGTGGTATCACATCAGTTTAGGTATTAATAGTAGACAACATGACATTATAGTGTGAAAAACAAAACACAAAAAAGACCCAAAGAAATGGTGTGCAGCCAAATTACCGTAGTACAATTAATTCTTTCCTTACAGGCCTCTTTTTGTATTCTTGTCTCCAAGGAGGAATATACCTTATCGAGTTTAAATCTAGGAATTATTTCACTTAATTCTATTCATAAACCCATTTTCCCACATTTCAGTTAGTTCATTACATTTGGGGGAAGAACTCCCAGTACTGAAAATGAGTATCTGAGGAGATTTTGTGAGATTCCGTCTCTTTAAAGTTTTTAATATCTTCTGTAATTAACAAAAACAAATGGTCTTGGGTAATGTGATGTTGTTGTAGGGAAAACCTACATCTACTCTGCCACATCCAGTATTTGAGGAATGCAAACAGAATGTACACACTACTTGTGCTCAAAGTATTCCAGTGATTTGAAACAATTCCTAGGACGAAGGTGTCATAGTTCAGGTATTGGAAGGGTAAATATGTCCAGGTGTTTTTAATTATTTTCCACAATTCTACAATATAGGGAAACTCAAAAAAGAGATGTGAAGTAGTTTCAATAGTGTTACCACAGCCTGGTCTAGGGCAGTATCGTTCAGTCGCTTCCTTATGTTTTAAATTATTTTTCACATTTAATTTTCCCTGGGCACTTAACCACACTACATCCCATGTTTTTAAGGGGAGTCTTTTGTCAGACAGCATTCCATATATCTGCTGCTTTTCTTGACTATTTCTGTCCTCAAAGGGTTCATCTTTAAAATATTGATCTATAATCCTTTGATGTACCTGCTTTCGTGTGTATGTTGTCAGGTGGTGATTTTCTTGTTTCCATTGCTTTAATTTATCTAATCTGTATTTTAAATATTTTGTAATTTTGTGTGTTTTCAGGGTTTTTGACACTGCATCATTATCTGCCTATCCTAGAATTACAGTGTGAAGCTTTTTGTTAAGCCATTTTATCCAGGTTGTATCCTTATATTTCAGGAGGGGGAGAACATTCGTAAAAAAGAAATTACTGAAAAAAAATGCAATCAGATTGGGCATTCCCAGGCCTCCTTCATTTATATTAAAATACGTAATTCCTCTTTAACCGGATTTAAGCTGCTACCCCATAGGACTGAAAAGGAAAAACACAACCATAAACTTTACTTTCTAACTTTTTAGGTATGGGGTAAATGTGGCTAATGTACAGAAAAAAAGGGATTAAATAAGAATTCATCATGTGGATATGCTTACGTTTATTCATATTCCATTTATTCCATTGCTGGATTTGAGGTTCTGCAGCTTCAGTCTTTAATTTCCAGTTATACTCAACCATATCACCTGGGCCAAAGCACACACCTAAGATTTTTTGGAGGCTCATAAACTAGGGATATTTCCAAATCGTGATTCTATTCTATCTGGAGACCCCAAAAGTAGACAGACACTTTTGGAAAAATTCAGTTCTGCTCCAGTTAATGTTGAGAAAGTATTTAACATGTTCAAGGCTTGAGTACCAGACCAGTAGTCTTGGACTATTAAAACTAAATCGTCTGCATTAGCACAGACTTTAACTGGAGGAAGATTGGGGCTTGAAATCCCTTTTATGGTGTCTGAAGAATTTATTGCTCTGATTACAGATCTCATGTTATTATATATAAAATAGGGTTTAAGGGACACTCTTGGCAGACTCCATGGCTTATCCATCTTTTTTTACCTAAACATCCTCATAGTAGGGGACATACTAAAGCACTCTTAAAGAACCCTTGTCATTTATCAATAAATGGGGGGGGGGGGTGCCATATTCAGTGAGGCAAGGCCATAAAAAATTGTGGGAAATTTTGTTGAATGCCTGTGACTGGTCCAAACTTAAAATATATGTTTATATATCTAATTCTTGGTTGTGGTCTATTATTTCTCTAAGTAGAATCAAATTGTCAGAAGTTTTCCATAGAGGAATTGTACAGGTCTGTGAGGGATGAATAATAGATGTCATTACATTTACTAATCTATTGTTTAGAATTGTAGCTAGGATTTTTAAATCTACATTTAATAGTGTAATAGGTCTCCAATTATTTAATTGTTTTATAGCTCCTTTTTTATGGAGAAAAAAATAATTCCCATATTCATTTGTTTTGGGGTTTTCTGGTAATTGTAGTAATTTGTTATATACTTGAACCACCTCTTCCGAACTGGAAGTCCATAACTATTTGTAAAATTTTGATGGTAATCCATCAATACTAGGGGCAGTGTTCATTTTGAGTGAATTAATCACAGTTCCTAATTCTAATGTAGATATAGGTGCTAATAAGATTCATTTTTGGGCTTGTGAAATTTGGGGTAAATTTAGTGTTTGAAGCCATTTTGGGGTTTCATTTGTAATACTATTTTTTTCCAGATTTGTTTGTATATAGGTATCAGTTTCTTCCATAATTCCAACTTTGGTATTAATTAAGTCTCCAGTAACTGATTCAAGTTATGCGATATGTTTCTTGTGT
This sequence comes from Neoceratodus forsteri, assembly GCA_016271365.2. Classification (NCBI taxonomy): domain Eukaryota; kingdom Metazoa; phylum Chordata; order Ceratodontiformes; family Ceratodontidae; genus Neoceratodus; species Neoceratodus forsteri. The sequence continues at coordinate 43,733,217 of JADMNL010000027.1, forward strand.
CTTCTGTATTTACAATTTTCATATGGGTTAATTGAGTGTGACTTCCCTTGGGTTCCAAATTTTTGTTCTGCTTCGAGTGACTGAAACCTATTATATTGTAAGGACTTTAGTTCCTCTTTGATTTTATTAATCTGATGTCCAATATTTCTCACAGATTTTATTTTTCTTGCAGAAATTGTAGTTGATATTGTAGGTACCTATACCTGTTTTGTTTATTATAGTGATATGACCGAGACATTTTTAAAACAGGAAACAAAATAATTTTTTGAATCTAGCCATCAAGTTACTTGGTTATCGTATAAACAGAAAAACAATTTTCAGGCGATGAGTAATTCAAGTACCATATCCTGATATTCATTTTAAAAAAGAGATGTATTAAGCCACCATATCCCCTTTTTTGTATGTAACTTCAGCAATGTTTGAAAGATGAATACTAATTAGGTAATGGTCAGATGTAGCTATAATTTGAGTGTTAGCGTGTTGGACCATGACTGCATTAGGTATAAAAAAACAGTCAGTTCGGAAGGATAATGCTCCTTTATAAAAGGAGTGTTGGGGTGGTATCTGAAAAGAGCCTTGTGCATCTTTTAAATTAGTTTGGGCTAAGATATTTTTCAATGCAGTGACATCACAGAAGATTTTTCCTGTTCTGCCCCTCCTTCTGAGCTTAATAATCTAAAACTGAAATCTCCACCTAGTAGTATAATTTTTGTGGTAAACAGAAAAGGTTGGATTTCTTTCCAGCGGTCAGTACGACTGGTTTTGGTTTGAGGGGTATAACAATTAATTAGCCTGTAAGTGGTTTATTTAAAAAAAAAAATATCTATCAAAAAAGCCCTCCCTTGGTGAATTTCTACTGTTTTTAATATTGTAATGTCATGGTGAAAAAAGCAAATAGCTATCCCACTGCATAGTGGTGTACCTAATGAACAGAAGATGGACCCCCATTTCTAGTCAGCAGTTGCTTTAATAGATTCAGAGACATCGTAAATTCTTGTGTCTTGGGAAAAAAACACATCTAACTGACTAGACTCGAACATGGCGAAGGCTGTTTTTCTTCTTTTTTCATTCCTAATACTGTTCATGTTAAGAGAGGCTCCAGCTAGGTCTATCATGAATTATCCTGTAAAGGGGGGGGAGGATACCTGTTTTGCCTTGGACCTAGTCCCCCATCGGTTTTTTTTTCACTTTAGTTTTGTTTTGAGAAGGGTCTTCGCTTTCAGTAGACTCTTCAAAATTGAGGAAGCATCTGATATGTCACCCATTTCAGTATCACCGCACTGCAAAGGTTCATGCTTGTTTTGGAGTTGTACTCGGCAGGGTGACTGTTTCCTTTGTTTTTGTTTTCCGTTCCCTTGTTTCACTAAGTGAAAAGAATTTAGATCAGGAGAGGCATGTCTGGTGCATCTTCAAAATTACTGCTGTCTTCTGTGGGGGGGGTCTGGTATGGAGCAGGATTCTGCTGTCTCCATGGGGGTGGGTATCTGAGATGGGGGAGTTCCACCTTCTGGTCGTGGGTGTCTATGTTTGGCAGTACTACTTTGGGGGGGTTTTGTAGATGCCGCAGTTGTCTTTTCTTGGTGGGGGGGGAGGTGGTGCCTACCTTGAAGTTTCTTTTGCTCAATTGTTTCTATGTAGAGCAGAGTTGATGTAAAAGTCATGTTTGGCAAAGTCTGCATTGGATGTATTCTGAGAGGCCCAGGGGCAGTTGGTGAAAGTATGCCCTTCACGTTCACACAGGCTGCATTTTTGGGTGAAAGTACAGTGGGCCCCTGGATGGCTTAGCATCCCACACATGTTACATCTATTTTTTTAGCATCCACTGCTGACATGTCTTGGGGAACTGCATTTATAACACATATGTGGCATTCCAGGGTAAAACAGGATGCCTCAGTCTCTCCCTAAGAAAAAGCTGCTAGGTAGATGTTGTATTCCAGAATCAGACAGTTTCAATTGTACTTTAAATTGCCACCCACCCATCCAAAACCCTTCACCATCTATTATAGGTTCAGATAGGCCCTGTACATTACACTTTTGCTCCAACCAATATAAGATATCCTTAACATTAACCTCCTTGTTCCTAAATAGTACAGTCACTGTTTTCAAAGTATGTTTTGATAAGGGTACAGCAAAAAAAAATGAGACCAAATGTCAATGTCCTTAACTGCTGAATACTGTTGCCAAAATGTATTTAACAAAGCAGAGGAACGAAAGCTTAAGTCAAAACTGTGTTCGCCTGGGGCATGTATAAATGTGAACCCTTCAGATGGGGAGAACTTCAAAGATTGTTTAATAAGAAATTTCCCCACGAATGTCCTGTCCAGTGGTTCATCTAAACCTCCTGTGTATTGGATCCAGACTGTGTGTCTGTGTTTTGCATTAACAGGAGGTTGTGAAACAAGCTTGCAGAACTTGATTGCTGACCTGTGTCTTCCTGATCTAGATTATTGTCCTTAGTGTCCTTGTGCACGTTGACCTCCATTGCTACAGTTAGAATTTGGCAGTCCGTGATGATGGGGGCCCCATTCTCTATTATTTCCTCGCAAGCAGCAATATCATTGAGGCACAGCTCAGTCTGATCTTCGGCCGTCTCTCTCTTGGTGTCGTGTGATCCGGGATTTTGTCATGGATGCCATTTTGTATGTCTTTGGAGATCTCAGATATTATTTTTAAATCTTTTTTTTCTGGTACACTTGTTTCTGGTAGTGGAATTGCCGGGTCTGGTAACCACCCGCCTGACTCTAATTGTACCCAGCCTGCATTCTGAAGGGCTAGCCCGGGTGTCCAGTTTACATCTGGTGCATCGCTCATACCTATGGGAGCAGTAGAAGTACTCTGGGTTTGAGAGCCAAATGAAAACTTGAGGATGGTCATTTTTTCCCTGAATTACTTTCAGGACTGGTATTTAGTCTCTTATGTTTTTTCCTTTTCTTTTTCAATTATATGTCTCTGTTTATGGTATTGTTGTTCTGCAGTTGACAAAAGCTCAGCAAGTCATTGTTTTTCTGCCAGTAAATTTTCCTGTAAATTCTGTTCAGCAACATCCATTTCCAATAAGATACGATCATCCAGAGTAGAAGTCTGGCTTTCAGAAATCGTTTTTGTGTTTCCTAATGCATTCTCCTGTGCTGGACCTGCAGGAGCGGAGATCTGTTCTCCTGCTGGTACACCAGCCAACTCCACAATCGGAGGATCTGCCATGCAGACAAGAGGTCCCCCTACTGGCAAGAGTAGGGGAATTTTTTATTCAAGATTTTCAAACAAAAAATACAGAAATGTATTACAGCATATGAAATCATAATAAAAACAACAAAAAGCAGAGAAAAAAATGTTCAGCAGACAAGAACGTCAAATTCATAGCAAAAACATCCCCACCCAACATACCCCCCCCCCCCACTAAAAGAGTAGGGGAATTTTTTATTCAGGATTTTCAAACAAAAAAATGACAGAAAAGTATTGCAGCATACAAAATTATAACGAAAATAAAACAAAAAACAGAAATAAATATTTCAGTATACAAGAATGTCAAAATCAAACCAAAAAAATACCATCACTCAACAGACCCTGCCCCCCTCCGCTAAAAGAGTAGGGGAATTATTTTATTTAAGAATTGCAAACAAAAATACAGAAACATATTACAACATACAAAATCTTAATGGAAATAAACAAATCCCCATTCAACATGTTCAGAACTAGCAAACAAAAATACAAAAAAGTATTACATCAAACAAACTCAAAAGTGCCAATGAAATTTAACAACGGAACAACATATAATGAAAAAGAAGATCAAGTAATAGGAACATCGGAGTCTGTTACCCACGGAAGATTCCACCACGCCTGAAAAATCCAGGTAGTAGGACGATTTTTCACATCATGACAAAAGAGCAGTTTAATATTCCAAGTAATTTTTTCAACCAGGTCGGAAAGTGTCATTGATTTTTGTTGCAGGGTAAACCAGCAGCGAGAGTTCCAAATGTACCACTTAACTACCGTAAGGATACCCTGCAATGTGGAGGTATCCCAAGCCTGCCAGGAGGAATCAAAAGAACCATACAGCAAAACTTCCAATGATATAGTGCAAAAAGGGGACATTTTCCATGTGGTTGCCAAAATGGACCAAAAATGTATTGTATAAGAGCAGGAAAAAAATAAATGATATGTTGTTTCCAGTTGATTGACACATAACGCCCTAGAACAATACCACTCAGAAAGCTGTTTATGCTTCTGGTGTTTCTTAGCATTTATACGATTATGACAACTGAGCCAATGAAAGTCCCACATTTTCTCAGAGATTCTGGGGTTATTTAAAAACCTAAGTAAAGCTGGTGTCAAAGTGGGATGACAGGAAGGGAAAGAAATCAGCTCTCTGAATGTAGTAGAAATTATTTGCTTATACAAAAATTTCCTGTGTTACCCATGTACCATAGCAGCTGTTAATTTCCAACTCTTAAGTTTGACAAAAACAGCTCTAATGTACAAAGGACAGACACTAGAGTAATGAAGCACCCGAAGGGAGGCCTTTTCCCATTGTGACAGCCAAGGACTATGTGTCAAGACATATAAAGGGATCCAAGCCCTGTTGACGTGAGTCAAAACAGGGCAGAGATTGACAACTATATAGAACACATAGAAAAAAACCACAGGGTTAACCATACTCAGGCCACCCTGAGATTTCGGTAAATACAAAATATTTCTCTTCAAATTATTTAATCTGCTGCCCCAAACTGCCTGAAAAAACACACTAAGCAAAGAAACTTCCAAAAACGGGGGGGGGGGGACAACCAGCAAATATGTATAAAAAGTGGCACAAGAAACGTTTTAACAAGAAAAACGCATTTCAGCTTACCCATAAGCCAAGAGTTCCATTGTTTAACCACCTTTTGAGCTTGGGAAAGTTTAGAAGTCCAATTTAAAACGTCTAAATCTTGGTATCCAAACTGGACACCTAAAATGGTGATAGGTGCTTGGGACAAGGAAATCCCTGCAACTGAAGTGAGGGGGAAATAAGGTCTGTCAAACTGGCGTCCTACACATTTGGACATATTGAGGGAAGTACCTGATAAGAAACCAAAAGATTGATAAATAGTCATTGCCTGAGAAGCAGAGATTGTGACGCCTACTAACATAGTAAGATCATCTGCATAAGCTAATGCAATATAAGGGACAGGATAAGTGTCCACCCGGACGTGAGTCAGTGAAGGTGCAGAGTTCAAAGCCCACAGGAGTGGGTCAATACTAAAAACATAAAGGAGGGGACTAAAAGGGCAACCTTGTCTAACCCCATGTTTCACAGGAATCAGAGGGCACACCCAACCATTAATAAGTGGGGATACTGTAGCTACGGCATAAAGATATTTTAACCAAGAAATGAATGAGTCTGGTATACCATACTTTGAGAGCACTGTCCATAAACAGTCATGTCCAATAGCGTCAAAAGCTTGCTTCTGATCCAACGATTGCAAGAACCCCGACAATCCCTCAGTGTTGTCTCGTTCAGTAAGTTCATGTAAAAGGGGAAGATGATCACTCATCATCCTCTCAGGTATAGAACAGGTCTGAGTGGGAGAAATAAGATGGATAGCCACCTGCAACAGTCTAGTGTGTAGAACTTTGGCAATAATTTTGAAATCAGTATTTAAAAGACTAATCTGTCTCCAATTTGTTAAATCAGTTTTATCACCTTTTTTGTAGAAGAAGACTAAGAGACCTTAAGCCATGTCCAAAGGAACTGAAGTTATGTTCAACAAAAAGGTGAAAACTACAGCCAATTCCTTGGACAGCAATGGCCCAAGAAGCTTATACAGCTCTGAAGTGAACCCATCCAAGCCTGGAACTTCATTATTGGGCAAGGACTAGATTGCATGTTCCACTTCCACAGCTGAAATATCAGCTGTTACTTCTGTCATTAGGAAGGCAGAACAAACAGGGACAAAAAAGGGGACAATAATGTATCAAAATCAATAGCAGAGCTAGAATGATGAGAAAAAAGAGAAGAAACGTGTTGAGTCACTATACGGAAGATGTTCTGCCTATCAGTATAGACACACCCATCCGAGTCTGTGAGACAGTCCATCACCTTATGTTTAACAGTATTTAAGCAGTGTAAATAAGGGCACAGCACTGCTGCCTTCCCCTTCATCCCAAAACTTTGATGTGTCTTTAAAGTTTCTGCCTGTTCCAAATGAAAGGCTTGCATGTCCGACTGAAGTAAATGAATTTGTTCCTTAAAATCATGAGTAGTAGTCCTGGACAAGGACTGCAGTTTTAGCAACTGGTTTCATTGATGAAGATACTGAAAATAAACAGTGTAATGAAACTGTTTACTGTTTGACTGCAACAGCTTTCTCAAATCCAGTTTGGCATCTGTCCACCAGAGGGCAGGAGAGTCAAACAGATCAAAAACAGAACATTTTTGTGACACAAAATATTTAAGATCTTGTATTAGAATGGCTCGGGATAGATGGGAAGAATTAAACTTCCAATACCCAGGACCCCGAGAAAATGTAACAGTGGAGCCCAAACAAAGATGCAATAATTTATGGTCTGAAAATTCTGTTTCTACAACCTTTATGGAGGAAACAGGTAAAATTGTGGAAATAAAAAAAAAATCTATTCGAGTAGCCAAAGATCCTTTCTGAAATGTTGGATGAACAGTACGATGAGTAGTAAAATAAACTTCCTTCAAATGAGACGTGGAAACAATTTGTTTCAAAGCAGACATATCACGAAAAATCTTTTTTGTAGCAGATCGAGCACCTCTGTCATATTTATCAAGGCCACAATTAAAATCTCCCCCCAGAATGATTGCCTGAGAAGACAATAAATAAGGCTGAATGGCTTGAAATAGAGTAACCCTATCACCCTTGGTTTGTGGTGCATAAACATTAATAAATCTGTAATAAAGGTTAGCAATTTTAGTATCAAGTATCAAAACACATCCTGGAATCAAGTCAATCAATTTGATAAGATGCATTTGTAAACTAGATTTAAACAAAATCCCTACCCCAGAGCAGGTATTCGGCCCAATAGACCAGTAAGAAGGCCCAGCATACCATTGCTTTGTAGCTTGTCCCAGTTCTGCAACTGTGTGAGCCTAGTATCCCGTAACACGCCATAACAGCTATCAAACCTGTTTGAGCTAATAAATCATTAAGGCAGTTTGCATCACAAAACAATTTCTTGGTGAGAAGGCCTCGATCCATGTTATACCTACTACAATTAAAATCTCCACCCAAAAATACATGTTTCAATGTAAATAAATATGGCTAAATTACTTTAAAGGTCCCAATTCTGTCAGATTTCATCTGTGGGGCAATACACATTTATGAAACGACAATATAAGCCACTAACCACAATATCCAACAATAAAACACGCCTGGGAAATATATCCACCAGTCGTGACAACTTAGCTGTAGGATTGTTCACCGCAATTCCTATACCACTGCATACATCCTCACCAAATGATCAGTATGTAACCCCCAACACCATCCAACCATTGCCTGAATTTCCCCGGTGCCCTGGAAAAATTTCCCCCCATTCACTAAAAAAAAAAAAAAATACTAGCAACAGCTTAATCTGGTTCAAGGTCAGTTGGCATCTATCTGTATCCTCCTCCCCCGGGTTGTGCCTAAAAATAGGCAGAATTTGTCTAGTGCAGTTACCTGGTCAACAAAAGCTAAAAAAAAAGGCATTTCTTTCACCTGGGAAAGTGGTAAGTGCCCCTGGACACTGTTAATGGCCTTCTGAGCTAATGACATAACTGCTAGGGGGTATCTGATGACTACTCCAGGCTATTACCCCTTCCAAGGAATATAAATAGAATAATAGATAGCAGATGGTGTATTACAAAGGAGTAAAACCATCAAGAGGATCTAGAGACATGGGAACCTTGACAGCAAAGCTCGACAGGTTCCCATGCCTCCAGATCCTCGAGATGGTAGTACTCCTTTGTAATACACCATCTCTTATTTATTATTTTTTGTAATATATGGAACCAAGTACAAACAAAGAAATATTTGGCTTGAGAATGGGTGCCTGACCACTTCAGGGAACCCTTGACCAACAATGTGCACCTGACTATAGTTAACACTCCCTCAAGCCAGAACCAGTTAAAGAAAAAAATTCTAAGCTTTACAAAAGGTGCCTGACCAATTCAGTGAGCTCTTGCTAAACAATGGGCACCCGATTACAGTGAACAGTCGCTCATGCAACTTACCTGTTGACTGGAGAGATTAGTGGAAGCAGAATCAGAGATTACTGGAAGCAGGATCAACCAGATAATTCTTTTAAGTTTAAAATGAAATAAGAAAAAAATGCCAGTGGGAGGATGCAGAGGGAAATTCCTCTTGCTAAGTGAGAGACAACCACCTTGTTTTAAATAGTGTTTGGCCAACCCACAAAAGAAATGCAGCCAATCAGAAGTCACACTTTGAGAAACATTACGATGAATGGCACTTGGCAGCAGGATCGCCCAGATAATTATTTTAAGTTTAAAATGAAATCAGAAAAAAAATGCAGACGGAAGGATGCAAGGGGAATTCCTCTTGCTAAGTGAGAGACAGCCGCCATGTTTTAAGTAGTGTTCGGCCCACCCACAGAAGAAAAGCAGCCAATCAGAAGGCAGGCTTTGAGAAACGTTACACTGAATAGCACTTGGCAGCATGACAAACAGTATAGTGTGGGAGGGAGTCCTGCACTTGTGCTGTTTTACTTCTGTGATAATACTATCGTTCAGAGCTGCAACAATAGTATTATCAGCTCTGAACAATAGTATTATCAACATCAAATGATGGTATTATCATTTGTGCACTGATAGTATTACAGCAACAAGACTGGTGTATCATAGGGAACATTTCGTATGGGATAAGATACTATTATTATGGCTTATCCATATATTACAATACAATACCCTGTTCCAGTGCAGTCCCTCTCCTCAGTTATTACAATGCAAAACAAATAGCACATTGTTAAGGGAAGGGGAAGGAAAAAGATACAGGGCATAGTGGATAACAACTGGGAATCATAGGGTTCTTGTGTAACCCCCAGGCTACTTCTTTAACTAGTGTGTACACCCCCCCCCCATTATTTGTAGTGCTCACTTAAATTAGATAGCTAGAAACACTGATGTCCCTATACTGGTGTAACCCCCTACTGGCCACTAACTAGTAAGCACACCTCCCATATTTTCTGTCTAGGGGTAAGAGAGGGTTGGGGGTACAGAAACAATATTAGACACAAATGACCATCACTAAACTCAGGTCCTGAGGAGAGAACTTTTGCTAGGGGATATGCTAGGTCTGAACTTCTGGAGGGTTCCCAGTAATTCCACACAAGAAGCAGTAACACGAATGCCCAAACCAGGCTGGGGTTCTAGAGTGTGACTTTATTTCAAAGAATGGTACACAAAAGCAAAGGTGGGCCCCCAAGGGTTTACACTTCATGACACAAGGCAATGCAGAACAGCAAAAAGTCTGTAGCAAACAGAAACTATAAACTTCCCATATTGCATAGGATTTAGGACTCTCTTCAGTGGCAAAGTCTCAGCTGAAACACACATTTCGTCTAGTGGCACTGGCCACAATGGAGCACACAATTTCTTCTAGCGGCACTGGCCAAAACTTAGAACATTTCCCATTTGACATAGGATTTATACATTTGGAAATGTGGCAACTAGCCATGACGGAGCACACTGGTGCTCAAATTTATCAAAACCCACACCAGGGGGTAAACTTTCTCTTCAGGCATTGGCCACCATGTCCTGAATAAGCAGGCGCCCACCTGAAGTGCTAAACTGGTCACTCCAGATGGGGGATTGCCCACCTTTTGCTTCCACAGTCCATACCCAGCCATTCTTTCAGAGTTACACCTCAAACTTTTAGTAAAACAGTAGAACCATGCATCTTGGAATGACTGTTACATTCAGCATTAGAAACACACTACTTCTGAGTGTAAATCAAAGTCCTGAACAATGTGTCAAGTCTCACTGGGGACTCCACAATTGTCAGTCAACTTTAAGAAATGATGAGAACAGTCTCAAACAGAACAGAATTTGGTGCATAATTCCCTTTGTCAGAGTACACCCCAAAATAAAACACAGATACATACCTCCTGGGATACCCACAGTCAGATTACTCACAGTTGTACACAAACAGGCAGCTTCAATGTCCTGGATCAAAGTCAGAGGATTGCCCCTCGGATCTATTCTGCAGTCCTTCTCATCTCACAGGGGATGAGAAGAGAATAAGAAACTCCTGCTAGACGGTTTCCACCACTTCAACTGGCAGGCAGATGGTTCTCAGCACTAGGGTGAGAAAAATAAGCTCTCCTCACAGAACCCACACTGCAGTTCTTTACTCCTCCAACAGCTCACACTGAACTCCACTCAGAACTAACTGAAAATTCTAAAGCTCCCCACTCACAGCTAACTGCCTACCATGGCTTTTGTTGCTGTGAGAGTTCTAAATGACATCACCTCTCTCAATTCAGCAGAGACCAAGTAAACAGAGAGGTGAAAACCATTTAACTAGTTATTCACCAATTGCCTTCCCTACCTAGTACTTACACTGATGGGATTCTAGTAACCTCAGGGGACTGGGTGGTTATACTCACCCCTAGCCAGGTAAATAACTGTCCATAGTCATTTCTCCACCTGGCACAAGGCCATCCTACCCACTGTAATACCTATGGGAAGGGGAGATCAGGCCCCCCACCATGTGCCAGGCACAGGCAGGCGACACTAAAGGCACAGAGGCTGGCTGATGAGACTTCAGCCCCTATCCTACGGTCTATCTATGGATATTCAGTGACCCTAAGAAACTGCTTGAAACATGCCCTAATAGACCAGAACTGAGGTCCCTACTACAACTCAGAACCACAGCCTGTCTATCCCCCTAGCCCTCTATGGAAAATCTATCTGACCAGGCTGCCCCTCGGGGAACCTCCCCTCAAGCTCCCAGGGTATCTGCAAACAAAAACAACAAGGAAATTACACATTGCAATAGAAACATAGAATTTGATGGCAGATAAGAACCGCTTGGCCCTAGTCTGCCCATTTCCCTACCTAATGGATAAGCTGCAGATCTTTGTTAACCAACAGCCTACTTCCTCCTATCCCCCCACTAGAATTGCCTTATGACTGTATCATGCATTCTTGAATTCCTCCACTGTTTTTGACTCCACTACCTCCTCAGGAAGGCCATTCCAGGTATCCACAACCCTCTACATGAAAAAATATTTCCTCACATTACCTCTGAGCCATCCCCCCTCTATCTTTAGATTGTGCCCCCTTGTTCTTGCACATCTCTTTGTCTGAAAGATGCTACCCTCCTGGACTTTGTTAATTTCCTTGAGGTACTTGAAAGTTTCTATCATGTCCCACCTCTCCCTCCTTTTCTCGAAGGTATACATATTAAGCTTCTTTATTCTTTCTTCATATGTCTTCTGGTGCAGACCCTGCACCATTTTAGTTGTCCTCCTCTGGACTGCCTCCATCCAGTCTTTGTCCCTGTGGAGATGGGGTCTCCAGAACTGGATGCAGTACTCCAGATGGGGTCTCACCAACTGTCTGTACAGAGGGATAATAACTTCCTGTTTTCTACTGGTGATGCCTCTCCCTATACATCCTAGTATCCCCCGGCCCTCCTTACTGCCTTCTCACATTGCTTACCTACCTTAAGGTCATCTGATATGACTACCGCCAGGTCCCTTTCCATTTGTAGTGTTGTTAGTAACCCCCTATTGTGTACTCTTTTCCTGGGTTTTTGTTTCCCAGGTGCAATACTTTGCCCTTTTTTGCATTGAATCTAAGCTGCCATATTTTTGACCATTCCTCCAATCTTGCCAAGTCCCTTCTCATCCTTTGCACCCCTTCTTGTGTATCAACCCTGTTGCAGATCTTTGTGTCATCTGCAAAGAGGCATACTTTGCCTTCCAGCCCTCAGCAATGTCACCTATAAAGACATTAAAGAGGACCGGCCCCAATACTGAACCCTATGGTACCCCACTAGTAACCCTCCTTTCTTCAGAGTGTACTCTGTTTACTATTACCTTCTGGGTCCTGTTATCCAGCCAGCTTGTTACTCAGGCTACCACCTTGGGACCCACTCCCAGGGTGGTGGCTAACTTGTTTATTAATCTTTAGTGTGGGACTGTGTCAAATGCCTTGCTAAAATCTAGGTAGGCCATATCCACAGCCCCTCCCTGGTCTATGACTTTGGTTACCCAGTCAAAGGAATCTATTAGATTCAAAAGACAAAGAACCTCTGTGCGCAAACACTGAGGCAAGGGTTACCCCAAAGGGCATTTGGCTGGGAAGCCAAGTTTCAAGAAAATACAAAATCACACATGCCCCCACAATGCAAAGCATCATGGGCTGCATATGCAAATCACCACAGAATGTTATGCTGGTCCAACTTTAAGCAGAATTGCATGGTGCCGAAAGGCCTCTCACACAGTTTGCAAAGGGTGCTAACAGAAGACATAGACACGTGTTTCGTCCTACCAGGACTCATCAGTATGCCTCGTCTGTTTGACACCCCAGTGGACTGGGGTGTCATTAGATTCATCTGACATCACCTTCCTGCTGTGAATCCATGCTGCCTTGGGTCCTGTGCCCCGCAGTCCTCTAGGTACTCAACAATTCTTTCCTTCAGAAGTGATTTCATCAATTTCCTTACCACTGAGGTCAAGCTAACAGGTCTGTAATTTCCTGCCTCTGCCTTGCTCCCACGTTTGTGAAGAGGAATCACATCCGCCCTCCTCCAGTACCACACCATCCTCCCACGATTTGTTAAAAAGGGTAATCAGTGGTGTCACTAGTTCTCCCCTTAGTTCTTTCAGAATTCTGGGATGAATCCCATCAGACCCCATTGCTTTGTCCACTTCGAGTTTTAGGAGTTCCTTCATGACCCTTTCTTCTGTGAATGGACTGGTATCAACCCCCCATCATCTTCTTTTGTGAATACTGAGCAAAAATATTTGTTCAGTATCTCAGCCTTTTCACAGTTACCCTCTGCCCACCCCCCACCCCTTTTTAAGCTTCACTATCCCTCCCTTGGTTTTCCTTCGCTCCCTGATGTATCTATAAAAGGTTTTATCCCCCTTCTTAACTGAGTTGGCTGTCTTTTCCTCAGTTTGGGCCTTTGCTATTCTGACTGCTTTCCCTGCTTCCTTCTGCTTTAACTGATACAGTTCTCTGTCCCACTGTTTCTGTGATTCATTGTACTTCCTGAATGGTATCATTTTCTCCCTAACCTTTCCTGCCACCTCCTTTGAGAACCATAGTGTTTTTTTACTTTGTTTTGTTTTGTTTATTTGCTTCACACAAAGACTTGTTGCCTCTGTGATGGCAGTTTTGATTATTCCCCATTGTTCTTCCACCCCTCCTTCCTGCCCATTTGCTAGTGCATTCCTTAGGCACTCACTCATTTTAGCAAAGTAAGCCCTCCTAAAGTCCAGGACCTTTGCCTTTGTATGGCTTGACTCTGCTGCTGTGTTTATTATGAACCATACTGTAGGGTGGTCGCTAGTTCCCAGATGGCTACCCTCATCTACATCTGTGATCCTCTGTCCATCTCCATTTGAGAGTACCAGGTCTAAGATCGCTCCCTCCCAAGTGGGTTTCAATACTAGCTGCCTAAGGCATGCCCTGTGCAGGGCATCAAGAATGACCCCGCTTTTGGATGTGACTGCAGCAAATGCGCTCCAGTTAACATCTGGCATATTCAGGTTCCCCATCAACAATATCTTCCCTTTTTCTGCCATTATAAGGATATAGTGAAGGAACCATTGAACTTGGTTAAATCTGCGTAACATTAAAATGCAGTCTCAACAATAGATTGCTAAGAGCTGAAAGTAAATGGCAATATAATCTGCAAGCAGATTATGAAATGGGCTTAAATGTTATGTTTAGTTTGACTCCATTTTTGAAGAACGTATAAAGCAATTGTGAAGGTAATTTATATCTATGTATATCTATCATGTAAATGTGTAGGTCCCAATAAACAGATCGTACAATCAGATTATGATGCATAAAATCGGATACTTCTGCGTTTATCATTTTATTTTAGAAAACCACAAAACCAAAAATGAATAATCCAATATTTACTGAAAGAAAAAAAAATGATGTTATTTCTTCACATCAGTTCAGACATCAGGATATACTGCTTGGTTCAGATGCTATAAGGAAATTCCTATATTCTCTCCTTCCTCAGATAATGTGAAAGACGGCACATTATCTCCTTGCTGAGATCCTTCTCTCACCTTGGTCAGAACCCTACTGACCAACTTATCTGTGAGATCCTTCTCTAACCTTAGTCACAATGAATCTGACTTAGCCTCCTTTTGGAGGGTTTATATAGTAAAGGGAAGGGGGTGTGGTTTTCACAGCGCCCCTCCTCCTTTGTGACATCACATTCCCCTGTATCTATATAACCTGCCATTTCAGGGGCAGCTTGCCCTATAGAAGGACCTTTCCAAATGAAACAGAACTCCAGGTAACAACTTTCTTTACAATTGTTTATGGTTAAACCAACTTGTTTTGGAACAAATAACCGGTTATAACCTTTGCATGGACAGAGAGATGAGGGGCGCGCTCCCTATCTGTCTCCATGAAAGGTTACAGCCTTTTATTTGTCTTTTGTGTTCATACAGGGAAATGCATACAATATGAAACTACTGAAGTATCTATGCTTTGTTCCATATAATATGTTACTCTATTCTTTAGACATGCTTTATTTCCTTCCCAAATCCTTTTACATTTCTAGACCTTTTATTTATTTTCTTCCAAACAGTTTATCTGGCTGCAGCACTTTCAGCAAACAGCTTAGCAGTCTGCTGCACTTTCAGCCGATGCCCTATTGAGGAACTCAGCCATCTAGAACACAGAAGGTTTTACTGCAACAATTACAACTCCCTTTTTAAAAGAAGTGCTTTAACATTACAGGTTCTATGGCATTTTCCTACAACCTGAACTTTGTTTGAGTTGCCTAAAACATTTATTTCACTGTTTACAGCAAATCTACAGCCTCAGCTTTCCTTAATTGCTGACTGGATTGTAGGTGAAGGCCTTCTTTCATAACCCAACCCATTACTCACATTATGGCTTTATTTAAGTGACACAGCTCCATTTTGTATTCTTAAACAAGATGCAAGCTTTTGTTTTAATACCAGAGCAACAGTGATAGTAAAGTAAAGTAGAGAATTGCCAGGTTGGCCACCCTGACAAGAAAATTAGGATAGACTGAATAAGCAGAAGCAGACAGGATAGAGTGAAAGCAGAAACCCAAAAGGGGGGTATTGCATCTTCTCTGTGTCAGCTTTTTCTTTTCAAAACTGGCCATCCTGTCACAAGAGTTATTTAGAGTAAATAATATTCAGTGTTCTATCAGCTTAGTGGATGAGATTGTTGGTAATGTGCATCTATTTTCTCTTCCCCCCTCCTCCCCCCTTTCTTTTCTTTTCTATATATTCTGTATTTTTATTTACATTTATATTCATTATAAGGGGTGTTCTCCCTTTTTTGGTAATAAGTGAATAGTGACCATTTGTATTCGTTTCTATATTTGCACATTGTTTACATTGGCATAGTTTGCATACGTGAAATGCACTGTCACTTTAAGCTGTACCTTTATAAATAAGTTGTGTGTGTCCACAGGTGTACACCTTGAGAAAGCATCAGTGTGATGGAAGAACATTCAGCGGTGTTGTATTAGGGGCATTTGTACTATTTTACGTTTCGTCAGTTTGTAATAAATTGATTTTTCAAATTTAACCAAGTTCAATGGTTCCTTCACTAACTCGGTGTAGCCACGCTTTGTGTTTTTGTGGTTGAATGTTTTGCAGAGGCTCTGTGTGACTATTCCTAGCAGCCACCTTCTTGCTGCTGTTCCATACATTCTAATGATACCTTCTATCATTTCCTTGTCGATTTCCTCCCCCTGAGATGGGGTCTGTATACAGCCCCCGTGCGGATTGTGGTGCCATTGCCTGTCTCCAAGTTGACCCACAGTGCCTCCTCTCCTCCCCATTTACCCTTTTGTTCTGTTGCCTTGATTTCTTCCCTTATGTAGAGAGCTACTCCTCCTCCTCCTCCTCTTTTACCCTCCCTGCCCTTCCTGTAGATTGTGTACCCTAGTATGTTGACATCCCAGTCACAGTTCTCTGTGTACCATATTTCTGTGACTGCCACAATATCCAGGCGTCCCTCTTCCATCAAGGCCACTAGTTCAGGGAGCTTGTTACTCAGACTATGAGCCTTGGTATTCATTGCCCTCCATTTTTTGATGGCCTTTCCCCATTTAGGCCCTGTCCTTACTGCCTTTGCCTTTTTCTGGATTTACTTCCACAGAAGACCCACACTCTGCCAGAATGGCAAATGAATTGTGAAGAGGCACGACTAGAGGGATGCACCTCTGTTCCACCACCCTCACCCTCCCTGAGCCCCCATGGTCCAACCACTCCTCTTTCTCTGCAACATTTGAGGTAGTGGTGGTTGCCTGGGTGGTCCCTGGGTGGGGGAGGAGGTTTTCCGTATCCTCGCCAGGTCAGCTTGGAGACAGGCAACCTCCTCCCTCAGACCAGAGAGGTGCCTGCAAATAGGGCAGCAATGCAGCCTCCAGAACATCTCCTGGAAGACTGCCACTCCATAGCCAGTGCATTGCACCACTCCCCACATGTCTGTGTCCCTTCCTGTTTATGAGATTTTTTTTTTTGTTAGTATGTGCAAGCAGGTGAGTGTGTTTACCCCCTATTCAGTGTGCTGTGAATTTAGGGATATGAACAGTTGTATGTCCTTTGCACTTTTGGGGAAGTGATGTCAGAACCCCTGATATATAGGAAATGATACACTTGGGGTGGATGAGGTATGGGGCAGGGTGGGTATGACTAAGCCCGTGCCCTCCAGAAACAATCAACTACAACTCTGACCCACCACCCCGGTGAGTGCCTTCTTTCCTTTCAGACACCTATTTCAGACAGTTTAAGTAATGGGTCTAGTCACAAATAACTGCAGATATTCTCCCAGCTAAATTTCCTCCCTGGAAAATAAAAGTTACACTAAGAAAAGTCAACCCCAAAAACAAAAAACCAAAACACTGACTTTTACTTATTTACAAAGGCCCCAAAATTAAAAATTCAGTTCAGTGTACTCTATTAAATCACCTTCTTGCTATAAGGAAGATGGTGACTGCTCTCTGTCTCACTTATAGCAGACAGAGTCCACAAACAGCTCCTGTTTTGAATCCACAGTTCCTCAGGCCCCTTTCAGCTCCTCCCCTTATCAGACACCTATTTCACAGAGTTTAAGTAACAAGTCTAGTCACAAGTAACTGCAAATATTCTCCCAGGCACTCGGGACAATCAAGCAACTGAAGCAACAAGCTGCTCACCTGAGTAGCTGAGGAAGCCAGATCTCCAGCCTGATAACTTTCGAGGCAGCTCCCCCCCCCAAAGCTAGGCACTCGGGACAATCAAGCAACTGATCAACAAGCTGCTCACCTGAGTAGCTGAGAAGCCAATCTCAGCCTGATAATTTTGAGGCAGCTCCCCAAGCTAGGCACTCAGGACAATCAAGCAACTGAAGCAACAAGCTGCTCACCTGAGTAGCTGAGGAAGCCAAATCTCCAGCCTGATAACTTTTGAGGCAGCTCCCCCACCCAAGCTAGGCACTTGGGACAATCAAGCAACTGAAGCAACAAGCTGCTCACCTGAGTAGCTGAGGAAGTCAAATCTCCAGCCTGATAACTTTCGAGGCAGCTCCCCCAAGCTAGGCACTCGGGACAATCAAGCAACTGAAGCAACAAGCTTCTCACCTGAGTAGCTAAGGAAGCCAAATCTCCAGCCTGATAACTTTCGAGGCAGCCCCAAGCTAGGCACTCAGGACAATCGAGCAACTGAAGCAACAAGCTGCTCACCTGAGTAGCTGAGGAAGCCAAATCTCCAGCCTGATAACTTTTGAGGTAAAGAGAGCCTCTTCTCTTCGTCTGGACGCCTGCAGAGGGGTGCTACCTGATGAACACTTATATTTTATGAACTTTGTTCCTGTTCACCACTGGGTGGGCTTGTTATTTGATTCTCTTTGTGCTACTAACGCTGAAGTGTAAAGCTAGGGACTCACTGGCTTTTCTAGAGTTGCCTTGCTGATTTCATCTTAAAGCCAGATATACCAAGCAGCTAATATAGATCAGACTTGTTTAATATGGTGGTATTTGGAGCTAATTGCTGATTTCATCTTAAAGCCAGATATACCAAGCAGCTAATATAGATCAGACTTGTTTAATATGGTGGTATTGAGCTAATTGTGCTTGTTACTGAAGGCATTAGGTTAGCTGGGTCCTAGTGTGACCTCATTTTGGAATAGCCCTGTTTGCTTAGAGTGGAGCTCCTTTGTGTAAGTCACAACATATTCTCCCACTGCATAGTAATGAGAGGCTTTGTTTTCTCCACAACATAGGCAGCTCCCCCAAGCTAGGCACTCGGGACAATCAAGCAACTGAAGCAACAAGCTGCTCACCTGAGTAGCTGAGGAAGCCAAATCTCCAGCCTGATAACTTTTGAGGTAAAGAGAGCCTCTTCTCTTCGTCTGGATGCCTGCAGAGGGTGCTAGCCGGCGGCGCCGCACAATCTGCCCGCCTGCCCCAACCACCCTCCCACCCAGGGCGGCTGTCAATTTGAGATCCACCCGTGACATCACATCCGGTGATATCACGTCCTGTTGCAGAACCTATCTCCCACTTTCCCATTTGCAGGTTATACCTGCTGGCCACTAAGGGACCTATGCTCCTCACTACTTCTACTCCTACCTGTACAACACTACTCCCTGGGATCTTGCTCACCACAATGTATTGGCCCCGCCTCATGCTCTGCCTGTGCCTATCCCCACTAGCAGTGCACTTACCCACTTACCCATCTGCTAGTCCACATTGTGCCCTGGCACCCTCCCTTCCCTTGCTCCTGAACCTCCTCTCCTGCCCTTGGGACCTCTGTGTGTCCCCGTCCCCTGCCCTCCCCTAGCTTTCTCTTCACCTCAGGCACATCTGGGTGTCTTCTTATTCTTGCTTTCCCTCCTGTACCTCCCTGCCCACCCCTGCTCCCTTAGCCTCCCTCCCTCCCTCTCATGTCAATCATAGGAAAACCTCTCACCATCTCCCAGCCAGGGTGTTAGTCATGCTACTACTCCTGTCAGGGAACATTCATCCAAACCCTGGCCCGGTTCCCAGGAGCTCCCCAACTCGCACCACAGGCCTATGCATGGTCTCCATGAATATTTGTGGCCTCCTAAAAAAGTTTGGCTCACTTCAATGCCTGGTCACATCAATTAACCCTGATGTCATCACCCTTGTTGAGACTTGGCTGTCGAAATCCTCCCCTGACTCCCTAGTCTCCCTTCCTGGTTTCACCCTTTTCCGGTCCGACCGTGTTGGGAGACGGGGCAGCGGCTGCGCTATTTATGTCAAGGAATCTCTCCCCGTACTAGCCCTGCCCACTCCCATCCTTGACTCCAGGGCCCAGGTGCTTACGCTGAGCTAACCCTGACCCTTTAAAGGGACCCTTTATCAGACTACTGCATATCAGTGCCCTCCAGGGACCAAACGCAGGCCATTGCCTCTTTACAGAATACCCTACTCTCTACCTCCTTCCGCTGATCAAATTCTGGTGGGTGACTTAAATGTCAACTGGCTCAGCCCTCCTCCTCCTGTACCGAGACTCCTTTTCTGCAATAGACCTAGCGCAACTAGTTACCCACCCTACCAGGACTAACCCCAAGAGAGGCTCCAGTACCCTGCTTGATGTGGTACTCACCAACCGCCCTAATCGGATCCCCAATGTACAAGTCCTCCCAGACTCTCTCAGCGATCACTCCCCATTCTATTCCACTGGTCAACCTCAGTCCCCAAACCCATAGCACAGTCCACATGCCGGGCTCTAATACCTGGTGGACTGATAAACTTAATGAACTTCTGTCCCAAATTGACTGGTCTCCTATACAGGCAACTCCTGACATTGACACAGCTCTCTCCTTCTTTACCCAAACTTTTAATAATGCCTGTGATATCTTTGCCCCAGTGTTGACCGCCGTTCTAAAAATAGAAGAATGCCCCTAGGTTACCAGCTTTGATCCACCAGCTCAAACATGGGACAACCTTGGCACCATGCCATTGAGACTGGCCGGCCCAATGACAGGCGGTTATATGCTGCCGCCCGAAACAAGTGCACTCGGGCCATCAGAAAGGCCAAGTCTGAGCACTATCGGTCCTCACTCACTGCCTCATGGGAATCCCAGAACCTTCTGGGATAACATTAAACAGTTAAATGGGAGTCACACTCCCCCACCACGAGATCATTAATGGTGTGATCTCCTCAGACCCAGCCCTCATAGCCAACCACCTCAACACCTCATTCACTGACCTTAGCCCTATCCTCCCTACAAATTTTTTTGACCCTCCTCCCCAGCACCTGCCGTAAATCTTTCTTCCTTATTTTCTCCTCCCGTGTTTCTGCCCAAGAACTTAGGCCGACCTTGTCACTGCCCTCAAGAGTAATAGTACAGGCAGTGACACCTGGATCCATGTATCCTACGGCTGGTCTTAGACACAGTCCTTACCCGATCACATGCCTCATCAACCACTCTCTTTGCCTGGGAAGTTTCCAACTGCCTGGAAAGTCGCCACTGTCACCCTATCTTTAAAGGTGGTGATAGGACTGTGGCTGGAAACTATCGACCGATCTCCATTCTCTCTCCTCTCTCAAGGCCTTGGAAAAGTGGTGACCTCTCAAATCTCTGACTACCTCTCAACCTACAATGTCCTTTGTCCTGAGCAGCATGGCTTCCGGGAGGCCACAGTACCAACACAGCCCTCCTAGAGTTCTCCAACTTTCTCCACTCCTCCTTAGACACTGGTTCTCTGGCTGGTGCTGTCTTCATTGACCTCTCAAAGCTTTCGACACTGTCCCACCCCTTCCTTCTTGATGCCCTTAGTCTCTCTGGTTTTGCTGCTGGGCCTATCTCCTGGTGCACCAGTTATCTGTCTGACCGCTCACAGCGTGTAAAATTAATGGGACCTACTCAGACATCTGTCCCATCTTTTCTGGAGTCCCCAGGGCTCCATTCTGGGCCCTTACTATTCTCCCTTTACCTTAACACCCTTCCACACTCTTGCTCGGGGAACATTCTATTGTACGCTGATGATGCAGTCATCTTTGCCTCAAATCGCAACCCTACTGCCCTCCAGGACTCGCCAGAAGTCCTTCACTGAAGCCGAGGGCTGGTTCAAGGAACATAGATTGGTGATAAATCTTAAAAAACAAAACCATGTTTTCACTCATCCCCAAAACAAGTCCTGCAACTTCAAACTCCTCATTCACTCTGGGTCCTCATTCCCACTGAACAAGTTTGCTCCTATAAATACCTAGGGATCCATTTTGACCCTCCCTCTCCTTCCATGGACACATCGCTGCCCTAGCCACTGCCACTAATATCCGAATGGGCATCTTACATCGGTATAAACACTGCCTCCCCTGGAGGCCTCTTTGATTCATGATCACCTCCTCTATCCTGTCCCTAGTGGACTATGGACTGCCGGTGTATGGTGCTGCTGATCAGACCGCACTCCATAAAATTCATGAGTACTCTGAATAAGGCCTGCAAGGTTAATTACTGGAGCACCTAGGATGACACACCTGTCTACTGTATGCTAAAGCGCTGGTACTTGATCTTGTAGAGCGCCTCAAATATCTTACCTGTACCCTTACAAAAGACCCTCCTTGGGCTTTCCCCACCAGGATTGACCACCACCATATGCCGCTCTGTCCCACTAGTTCATACTCGGACCTCTGGGAAAACCTCTCTTGTTATCCCTAGAGCTAGGACCTCTCACTGAAAAGGCCTTCAGCTTTAGGGCCCTCCTGGTTCAACACTGCCCCTCCATCTCCAGAGCTCCAACTATATACGTGCTTCAAAACTTCCTTCGTAACCACCTTATTAACACCCGATGCTGTAACTGCCACTAGTCAAAGCCGTACTCAATACTTATGACAAAGCTTATTACTAAGCTGCTAAGGACGACATAACTCTGGTATTGTTTGCATCCATCCTACCTGTACCAGCTTGTTTGTATCTATGTCTTAATTTACTGTTATACTTATGTGTTGTACTGCTATACTGTGCATTTTGGTTTGTCTTACTGTGACAAGGTACCTTTTTAAATGAGCCTATGGCTCAAAGGTTTTCCAAACTGCTGTTTAAATAAAATAAAAAATATAAAAATAAATAAAAAAATTTCCTCCCTGGTAAATAAAAGTTACACTAAGAAAAGTCAACCCCAAAAACAGAGAACCAAAACCCCAAAAACAGAGAACCAATACACTGACTTCTAGTTACTTACACAGGCCCCAAACTTAAGAATTAAATTTAGGGTACTTCTAATAAATAACATCCTTGCTATAAGGAAGCTGATGGCTGCTCTCTGTCTCACCTACAGCAGAGCATTGCATTACATTTCCTACACTTTCCCCACAACCTCACACCTATGAAGGAAAAAGCATGTTAACACCCTATTAACCACAAACAATCCTAACTCGCTAAGAAAAAAGTGGAACTTGGCTGAGCTCCCACATCCTCTTCTTTTCTTCTCTTCTTTTCTTCTTCAGGCACACCTGCAAGAGAAGAAAACACAACACATATCATGCATACCACACAGTGCCTAAACCTCCACCTGAACACTAGAGAATCCAAAAAATATTTTTCTATAAAAGTACAAAAGTAAAAAAATGGAAAGCAGACATGTATACAACACATGTGGGTGGAATACCCTAAGATGTCCATGCTAGTAACAGGATGTTGCCCAAAGGCAAGGTCCATAAAAGAGTTTCTCCTGGGCTGGAGCCCACTGAAGAACAATCCTGGAACAGGGCAGGGCCTGAAAAGCACTGCAATCCATGGGGAGAGTCTTTGAGGACAATTCAAACAGTTTGTTGTCAGTCTGCCAGTGTAAGGTGTATTGTGCAAAGTCAGTTAGAAAATAGAAGTTGGTCTTACCAGTTCCTTGAAGACCAAAACAAAGGATAACCTTACTTCTCCAAGCTGAGGACCCTGTCCCTTCAGGCCAGGTAGCATCTTCGGATACAGCTGAGATGATGTCATCTGTTAAACCAGGTGATGAAACAGGAAACAGCGGGGATAATATGTCATCTGGAAGGCCAGGTAATGGAAATGGGAAACACTGCTGGGCTGATGAATATGGATGCACCTGAAGAATCCTGGAATACTATTAGAGCTGCATCTTTCTCCTTGGATACTGCTGTTGCTGGATGACAGACACTGGGCTGCCACTGTTTGCCTCTCTCTGGGCATGCTGGGAATATTCACAGGGAGTGGCACCATTAAGGGTAGTACCACTCAGGGTTAGGTGCAAGAATTATGACACCATCTGGGCATTCAAAGTTGATGATGTGGAATGTTTCATTCCCTGCCTTGTCCACAATTTGCACAATGTCTATAAATAGAGTTCTGCCCAATTTCCAGAATTTAAGTAAATTATTTATGACTCTGTCCCCGACACATTCTGCTGCACCAGAGTACAAATTCTTGCTTGCCTCTTCCAACAACCAGGACTTCTGGTTCTGTTCAGTTTTCTCCCAGACTCTACTAGGAATGGACTTCCCATAAATGGAGTCATCCCTCTGATGTATCAGTCTCTCCTCCTTGTGGTTCTTCACAAGTGTGTGGCCCATGGCCTGGCTTGAGGTGGCCAGTCCTGGTTGAGCCAGTGCTGCATACTTAAGAAATGAAAGAACTTGTCCCTGACCATCTCTGTAGGCAGGTTACTGGAGCCTTCTTCTTTTCTCTCTGGTTTCTCTGAGGCAAGAGGTTGAGGTGACTCATGAGGACCCTCAACACAAAGATACCTATCTTCACCCTCCTCTTCCTCACTTCTTTCACACTGGTGAGACTGGGCACATGCACCCCAGACTATCCACTACCCTAAGAAAATGTGGTGATTTAGTTTGCTTGACAGTACTCACAGGAGTTGTTCAGTCTACAGGGCATGGAACAGCCAGAAAGGAAAAGGCACTCTTCTGGGTAGCCGGTCCACACAGTCTATTTCAGGTCCTATCCAAGGCAGCTAAAAACATCACAGAACATTCAGGATATTGCCACTTAAGTCCACAGAGAACAAGCAGATCTTTCCACTTCACAGGGAGTAGAAATCAGGAAATCCTGCTGTAGTTTCATCTACACCACTTCAATTGGAAGCTGGAAATGACACTCCACTAGGGTGAGAAATCCTGGGCCCTCTCTCAGAGACCCTGGCAGTCCTTCTGCCACTCTCACCTCCTCACTCACGCTCTCACTGAACTAAACTGAGAACTAAACTGAGCATTCTAAGATCCCCAGAGCAGCTATCCACAGAGTGTGGCTTATGCTGCTGCGAGAGTTCTAAATGACTTAATCATTTCTCCCTCAGGCTAGCTGAGTAAACAATGATGTCATTATGTAAGGAGCCCCTAATGAATCCCCTACCAGCTGCCTGTTACCTTCCTAGCTATAATACTGATAGGATTCTAGTAACCCCAGGGACTGGGTGGTTATGCTTGTACTCTATAATATCCTTCCACCCTGCAGACTCCTACAGTTCCTTCCTAGCTGGTGCTTCAGACCTTTTATCCCACACTCCTTCGGGAATAACACTGTCAGTGGCTCAGCAGGTGGCACACTCGCCTCTGAGGCCAGGAGATCAGAAGGCTGTGGGTTCTATCCACACATCAGGCACTTGGGTTAATATCCCAATACTGACACTGCAGTGCAGCATGAGGGGGGTGCTGCACTCCTGAGGTGCCGTCTTTCAGATGAGACGTTAAACCGAGGTCCCATATGCCTGTTCTGTTGGTAGTTCAGGTGGATGTTAAAGATCCCATGGCACTTCTCAAAAAGAGTAGGAGAATTTGCCTGGTGCCCTAGCCAAATTTCCCCCATTCACTTAAATACCACCAACATTAATCTGGTTCAAAGTCAGTTGGCATTCATCTGTATCCCCTTCCCCTGGATTGTGCCTGAAAATAGGCAGAATTTGTCTAGTGCACTTACCCGGTCAACAAAAAAAAAATAAAAAAAAATTAAATAAAAATAAGAACATAAGAACATAAGAATGGTGTTGGCAGATGGGGACCATTTGATCCATTTAGTCTGCCCAAAGTGGCTACCTCCTCCCCTAAGATCCCCAGAGCAGCAGTGAAAATTTATGGTATGAGACAGCTGGTCTGTCAACACATGGGGCATTTAGATGAGTTTAGAAGAAATTAAAGAAACAATAATTTTAAGTACACTACAGTGAAATTTCTCTATTAATGATACCTTCAGAATAAAAGAAATCTGTCTTTGATCTCAATGTCCTTCCTATGCAGATTCATATTCCTGAAGAAATTGCATTCGGGATTTCAAGAATTGTACAGTATATATGTATGTATGTATTTATGTATGTAGTTTAATAATGTACAGGAAATACACATTTGGGCAGAAGTCTAGTTTCAAGTGTATCCCTGTTATACAATGACACCGTTACAAAAACATACATGTTAATACTACTTATGAATGCTTATTTTAGAAAACAGTTACAACCAATTTTTAAACAATTTCAAAATTGGTTTGTCCTTAATATCAATGTGTCTTTATTTATTTATTTCAAAAGTTTCAGCAGGAGAGATATACTGAGCTGTAAACAATTTGTTTCCAGATATGTCCTGTGGGAGAGGGTAGCAGGAAATATATACTTGTGCATTCAGAGTACAAAATATTTACAGAATAGTATAAAAGCACAAACACATACGTTATACCATAAATTAAACATATAATTATACATTGAATGACACAAAGCATTTACAAAGTTAATTACAGAATCAAAGCAACAGCAGTAAATGACAGTAGTCTTCTAGAACAGGGGAGAGAACCAATGGAAGATATTACAGCCCAAAGGACTGACCATCTAAGGAAAGAAGAGTTAGAGAGGACGAGAACAATCAATCAATCAAATCTTTATTTTACCAGGTGAAGCACCGTTAAGAAAAAAGCTAATTTGCAAGGTAGGCCTGGGTAGGTCAAGGTAAATACAATGGATTAACATAGTAAAGTAGCTTGAGAAGACATGTGAATATAGGTTAATCTACAAAGAGCTGCTGTAGAGAGAAGACATGCAATACTTTGGAGCTATACACTCATAAGCTATATACATATACATATATATATATATATATATATATATATATAAAACCATGTAGGTTTGAGGTTTGTCATCTAGACAGATAATTATTATAGCAAGTAGCTGCTTCAGGGTGATAGTGCAGTGCAGTCAGAAGTTAAGGCACAGTGAGAGCAGGTGAGGAGGAACAGTGGAGAGGAACAATAACTCTAGGTGTGCCATTCTCTCAGATAGAGGGTCACTGGCAAAGACATTTGCATGTCTCTTTCACAGAGTGATTAAGCAGGGTTTTAAAGAAGGAAAGCTTCACAGGAGTTGCAAGTTTGAGCGATTTTTGAATGGTGTTCCATAGGACAGGATGGCATAACTTATTGCCAATTTACAGTAGCGAGATCTGACGTTAGGGTTGACAAGGGAGATACAGGATAAACTTCTCGGTGGGTAGCTACCCATGATGCAGCAGGGCAAGCAATCTGGCATATATTGTGCAAGCATGTTGATAATGGCTCTATATGTCTATAGAACTGAGTTCCTTTGGTGTCTAAAGCTCAGTAAGTTCCAGCCTAAGGCTGAATAAATGGAGCATTGGTGAGTGGAATAGGAAGCACCCATAATAAATCTAAGTGGTCTATGATATAATGTGTCAAGCTTGGACAATGCAAATTTGGGGCTTTGCCCATACAGGAATTCAGCATAGTCCAAGAATGACATATAGGTTATTTGGACCAGCCTAGTTTTTGCTTCCAAGATTAGCAGGTGTCTGATCCTAAAAAAAGAGACCAAGCCTTTGCCTAAGCTTCTTTGAGAGCTGCTCGATGTGGTCAACAAATGAGAGTTTATAGTCTATCCAGACCTCTAGATATTTAAACTTGTCAACATTTTCTAGTGGCTTACCTAAAAGCGTGGTTATATGTGGTGCATTTCCATGGTTACATCTATTGGAGGCATAGACCGATAAGGAAAAGAAAACAGGCTTCATTTTTTTGGCATTTAGGTGTAACTTTAGAAGAAGGTAGAGCAATATGAAGAGAGGCAGAGTGTCAGGAAGAGGCCAAGAGGCATAGGTTAAGGGGAGGAAGAGGCAGAGGGAGGGGTAAGGGGGGGAGACAGACATGGAGATCTGAGAATGACAGAGTAATCTGAGAGGGGAAAGAGGGACTGGAAAGAGGGAAAGGACTCAGGGCAATTGTAGGAGGGAGAGGTGAAATTGTGAAGAAGACTGGAGAAAGAGTGAGGGGAGGTGGCAGAGTAGATGGGGAGAGGGAAGGTATTCGGGAGTTTAGGAAGATGGAAGGAGAAAGCAGCTTGACCAGCCGAGGTCCGCCTAGGTGGGAGAGTTAGTGTGTGGTGATTAGAGTTGTGGAGGGAGTAGGAGGAACTACAAGGAGAGGAGAGAAGAGAAGAGATGAAAGAAAAGAAGGGAGGGAGCTCAGCCAGTGCTTAGCAATAAGGGAGAAGCCATGGTCAAGCCATCTGACTTCAAGCGAGGGAAGGGAGAGGGAGGTGTAGAGGTGAAAGTGGTGGGTACAAGGGGGGCAATCAAGGGCAAACCTGCATAAGGAGTGGAAGAGGGGATCCAGTCTGGCCAGGGTAGACTTGGGAGCACTACCATAGATAGTGTCACCAGAGTCGAAGAGGGTATCCAGTGAACAAGGTGACCAAAACTGGGCACCGACAAAAACGGTGACTCAATTACGGCACCTGCATTCATGGCTACCAAGCAGTGGGATGACTGGATACTGGGGTGGGTGAATACTTTGACAGGAAATAGTCGTGTCATACATGTGCAGATGCAACCTGAGGGAGAGGAGGGATGGTATGTGGGAGGAGTGTGGTGTGCAGCGGCTGAGGCTGGTCTGCTAGCGTGATGGGGGAGGCAGGTCAGCTTGGAGGTGCAGGGTACAGGTTTCAGGTCCAGCGCAGTGCAGATTTTTAATGACAGGCAGCATGTATTTTTTAAGTTTTTCACCCCTCAACATGCACCCATAGGCTGAGAATCCGTAAGTGGGGGGAGTGGGGGTCACAGCTCCTCGCATTAACAATGAGACCTGTAGGTCTCAGGTGGCATTGTTGAACGTGCTGTGAGTGTGCATTGCCGAAACTGATTTTTGGCGATGTACACTCACTGTAATGGTGATCATCATTATGACATGGACCCA
This sequence comes from Neoceratodus forsteri, assembly GCA_016271365.2. Classification (NCBI taxonomy): domain Eukaryota; kingdom Metazoa; phylum Chordata; order Ceratodontiformes; family Ceratodontidae; genus Neoceratodus; species Neoceratodus forsteri. The sequence goes on from JADMNL010000027.1 coordinate 43,761,565, forward strand.
TTGAAGAGGTGGAGAATCATTCTCTGTACAATGGTTCTGTGGGCCGGCAGAGGAATACACCCATGGTTACTATACACAGCACCAAGGTTTGGGTGGAGCTGTTTGTGAAAGGAATTTACATATGCAGAGAAGTCTAGGTGATGGCCTAGTCACACCCCGAGGTACTTGAACAATTGACATCATCAAGGACAGACCCATCCAGGGTGTAGTAGGTGGGCGGGGCTGAAAGTCTAGATAGTTTTTGCATGGTACCAAAGGTCATAGAGACTGCTTTCTTTGCATTTAAAGAAAGCTGATTAGAGTGGAACCAGTGCTGAATGTTGTTGAAGTCTACTAAAGTCTGTTCGTCAGGTCAATGAGGGAGGAGCCAGAGGCAAATATAACAGTGTCATCAGCATACATATGTATGGATGCAAATGAAACATGGAAACATAGACTTTGATGGCAGATAAGGACCGCTTGGCCCACCTAGTCTGCCCATTTCCCTACCTACAAGATAAGCTGCAGATCCCATTTAACCAACAGCCTATTTCTTCCTACCCCCCACAAAAATTGCCTTATGTCTGTCCCATGCATTCTTGAATTCTCCCACAGTTTTAGACCCCACAACCTCCTCAGGAAGGATGTTCCATGCGTCCACCATCCTCTCTGTGAAAAAATTCTTCCTCACATTGCCCTGAGCCGTCCCCCCTCTATCTTCAAATTGAGTCCTCTGGTTCTTGCACATCTCTTTTTCTGAAAGATGCTACCCTCTTGGACTTTGTTGATTCCACTGAGGTACCTAAAAGTTTCTAACATGTCCCCCCTCTCCCTCCTTTCCTCAAGGGTATACATGTTAAGCTCCTTTAGTCTCTCCTCATATGGCTTCTCTTGCAGATCCTGCACCATTTTAGTTGTCCTCCTCTGGACTGCCTCCATCCTGTCTATGTCCTTGTGGAGATGGGGTCTCCAGAACTGGACGCAGTACTCCAGATGGGGTATCACCAACTGTCTCTACAGAGAGATAACAACTTACTGTTTTCTGCTGCTGATGCCTCTCCCTATACATTCCAGTATCCCCCCAGCCCTCCTAACTAACTTCTCACATTGCTTGCTTACCTTAAGGTCATCAGATATGATTACCCCCAGGTCCCTTTCCATTTTTGTTGTTGTTACTACCTCCCCCTCCCATTGTGTACTCTTCCCCTGGGTTGTTGTTTCCCAGGTGCATTATTTTGCACTTCTTTGCATTGAATCCAAGCTGCCATACTTCTGAACATTCCTCCAACCTTGCCAAGTCCCTTCTCATCCTTTCCATGCCTTCTTGTGTATCAACCCTGTTGCAGATCTTTGTGTCATCTGCAAAGAGGTATACTTTTCCTTCCAATTCCTCTGCAATGTCACTTATAAAGGCATTACAAAGGATTGGACCCAGTACTGAACCCTGCGGTACCCCAATAGTAACCCTTCTTTCTTCAGAGTGGACTCCATTTACAATTACCTTCTGTGTCCTGTTGTCCAGCCAATGTTTTACCCAGGCCACTACCCTGGGACCCACTCCCAGGCTGGTTAATTTGACTATTAATCTTTTGTGTGGAACTGTGTCAGATGCCTTGCTAGAGTCTAGGTGGGCCATGTCCACAGCCCATCTGTGGTCTACTGCTTTGGTCACCCAATCAAAGAAATCAATTAGATTTGTCTGACATGACCTTCTCACTGTGAGCCCATGCTGCCTTGGGTCCTGTGCCCCCACTGGCTTCTAGATACCCAACAATTCTTTCCTTCAGAAGTGATTCCATCACTTTCCCTACCACAGAGGTCAAACTGACAGGTCTGTAGTTTGTTGCCTCTGTCTTGCTCCCACTTTTGTGAAGGGGAATCACATCTGTCTTCCTCCAGTCCTCAGATACCACACCATCCTCCCATGATTTGTTAAAAAAGGGTAGTCAGTGGTGTCACTAGTTCTCTCCTTAATTCTTTTAGAATTCTGGAGTGAATTCCATCAGGCCCCATTGCTTTGTCCACCTTCAGTTTTAGGAGTTCTTTCAGAACCCTTTCTTCTGTGAAAGGACTGGGATCGACCCCTTATCCAGAGTGCTTCTGTTAATTGGATTAGGCACCTCTCCCTTCTCCTTTCTTGTGAATACTGCACAGAAACATGCTGAGTGGAGGCTGTTTAGAAAGATAGAGAAGAGGATGGGTCCAAGCACTGATGCCTGGGGTAAGCCCGTGTGGATAGGGAGGGATGGGGACAGGGAGTTGCCAATTTTTACAGTTTGAGTTCTGTCTAGGAAGTATGTGTAGAACCAGTCTGTGGCTTGGGAAGAGAGTTCAGTAGCGACAATCTTAGCTAGGAGGAGGGGATGGGATACTGTGTCAAAGGCTTTGACCAGATGAACAAAGATTGCAGAGGTAATCGGGCCCTGATCCGTGCCTGTCAGGATGGCGTCAGTCAGCCTGAGGAGGGAGGTGGATGTGGAATGAGACTTGCGGAAAACAGACTGGAAAGGGGCGAGGAAGGAGGAAGAGTCAAGAAATGGAGAGAGTCGTGAGAGAACCATATGTTCTTGGAGTTTAGCAAGGGTAGGAAGAAGAGAGATGGGGCAGTAGTTACCCGGAGCCGAGGAGTCACCATCTTTAGGAAGGGGAATGACAGTGGCTTGTTTCCAAACAGTGGGAACAGAGACCAAGGAGAATGAGAGGTTGAGGAGTAAATGCAAGAGGGAAGCAGATATCAGAGGCAGAGAGGTGCAAGAGCTTAGGGTGCAACCCATCAGAACTAGTGGCCTTAACAGAGTTTAGGGCAATTAGGGCTTTAAAAGCATCAGCTGGTGAGACAGTGGAGAAGGAGAAAGGAGAGGGTAAAGAGGGTTTATTGGCGGAGTAATTACTGTATTTGTAATTCTCCAAAGAAAAATGGTGTCCACTAGGGCTGTACACAACAAACACTAATTGGAAGACATGCACATAAATCCTGCACCTTTTAAAAGCACACATACAAATATCACTATTAAATATTTGTATTTATGTTAGACCACATAAAGAAGCATTAGACCTGAGCTGAGGCTCAGTGACACACATATGACTACTGCAAATAAGAATAAGAATACTACTGCTCATTACATTAATGCAATTTTTAATTGATAATGTATATATTTTACTGATACCTCTAAAACTATTGGTCTTTTATTTATTTAAACATTTGATAACCGGGAATAGCACACTGAGCTGAGGCTCAATTCTAGGTGCCACCCGGGGAGTGAGGAGGATGGAGTTACAACAGTATGTATATATATACATAGAATAGATGCATGAAAATATTACATACAATCACATAATTTTGTTCAAAGGAGTTATTTACATTCAGTTGCATATATAGTTATTTACATTCAGTTGCATGAATACTATAAACCATGTTCATTTGGCTAAAGAATGAAGAAACTTAAGAATAGGGATAATCCCTGGCGGATTGCTGTAGAGTCAGGCAAACCATCTGACAGACAAGCCAAAAATGCAGAGTGCAATAAGTGCTCCTGGGCCATCAGACGAGCCAAGGCAGAGCATTACCAGGCCACCCTCACCTCCACCTGTGGCTCGGCCAGGACCTTCTGGGATAGCATGAAAGAACTAAATGGGAAGACCTGCTCCCCTCCACTATCTCAGCTCACCATTGATGACGCTACCTCCTCTGATCCACTACCTATAGCTGACTGCCTCAACACCACTTTCTCTGATCTAAGCTCTGTTCTCCCCAGCAGCTTTTTTTTGATCCAATCCCCCTCTTCACTCCCCTCCCCTGCATCGCCCCACTTTCTACCTGCACACCCTGTCCCCCCATGAAGCCAGGCCGCGCCTGCTAAAAGCCCTTGGTAGTAATAACCCCAGCAGTGACTCCCTCGATTCCAGGATCCTCCGCCTGGTCCTGAACGTTGTCCTAGTCCCCCCAGACGGACCTACTCAACCAGTCCCTATGCCTTGGACAGTTCCCCAGTCCATGGAAAACTGCTGAAATTACTCCAATACACAAGAGTGGTGATCGATCCACCCCCAGCAAGTATCGGCCAATCTCCATCCTCCTCCCACTCTCCAAAGCCAACAAAAAAAGAGATGTCTATTCAACTATCTGAGTACTTAGCTAATTATGACATTATGTGCCTGGAGCAGCATGGCTTCCTCCCAGGAGACAGTACAACCACTGCTCTCCTGGAGTTCTCCCAATACCTGCACTCTGCTCTCGACTCTGGCAACCTGGTCGGTGCAGTGTTCATTGACCTCTCCAAGTCCTTTGACATTGTCTGTCAACCTCTCCTACTCAGCTCTCTCCACCAACTTGGTTTCTCTGCTGGTCCCCTTGCCTGGGTTTCCAGCTACCTCTATGCTAGATCCCAGCATGTAAAGATCAATGGCTCCCTCTCCAACACCCATTCACTCTGGGGTCCCCCAAGGCTCAATCCTGGGTCCTAGTCTCTTCAGTCTCTACCTCAACACTCTCCCCAGCTCCTACAATAGCAAGATGCTCCTCTATGCAGATGATGCAGTTCTCTATGCCTCACACCCAGATCCCTCCACCCTCCAATCATCCCTTCAACTTGCCTACAACCAAACAGAAAGGTGGTTTCTTGATCACAGACTAGTCATAAACCTTAAGAAAACCAAATCAATGCTCTTCTCTCACCACCAAAATAAAGCTAGAAGTGCCCCCCTTCTGATTAGCTCCAACTCTCAGCTCCCATTAGAGCAAGTGCCCACATACAAATACCTAGGCATCACTTTCGATACTGCCCTCACCTTCCACACTCACATCAAAGCTCTTTCCTCCACCATAAACTCTCGGATTGGTCTACTTTACTGCCATAGGGATTGCCTGCCCCTCGTTGCCCTCTGGCTGGCCATCATCTCCTCTGTCCTGTCCCTAGTGGACTATGGCTTGCCCATCTATGCTGAAGCTGATAACACCACCCTCTCTAAAATCCAGCTCTCCATCAATAAGGCCTGTAGGGTCCTGACCAGACCCTCCAGCCGCACCCACACCTGCCTGCTCTATTCCTCCACCAACCTGTTCAACCTCGAGGAATGTCTGCAGTATCAGGCCTGCCTTCTTGCTAAGAAATCCCTGCTTGGACTCTTCCCCCCCTCTGCCTCCCTACCATGGTCATCCTCATCTGTTTCCACCCGCAGCTCTGTTAAAGCCACCTTCAAAGTGCCCAGAGCCAAGACCTCCCTTGCCCAGAGGTGCTTCTTTTATCGAGCCCCCACCTGGTTCAACTCCCTCCCTGCCTACATCACCAACACTGCCAAACTTGGTCCCTTCAAAATGACTCTCCGGAACCATCTCTTTAATGTCCGCTGCTGTAGGTACAACTAACCCAGTTCCCACTAATCCTACTGCAGGACCTTTACCTGCCTGGCCCCCTAATCTCAACAATGTCCCCTGGACTGCCGATCCATCTTTCCCCCCTACCCCTTTTTACCTACCCCCTTAGGTTTATGCAAGGATGTATTCCACTGCAACTCCAGAGAAATTGTACATCTTCAATTGTAAACCTGTATTTTATACCAACATGTAACTAAGTGTATTCTGCGTTCAATGTCTGCACCTGTAATGTTGTCCAACGTTGTTTCTGCATAATGTTCTATTGTCTTGCCCTCCCTGTGACGAGGTGCCTTTGTAGATGAGTCCCGGACTCAAAGGTTGTAAATCCAACTTGAACAAATAAATAAAATAAATAAATAAAGGCAGACTAGTTGCAGTTGCAGGTGGGGAAGGGGAGTTGATGAAGTTGAGATTTAATGGAGTGGTACTAGGGTGAGTTTCTGAGGGGCAGGGGATGCTGGTTCCATAGGTAGGGGAGACGGTAGGAGAAGGCAGATTTACCAGCTGATGAAGATGGTTTGGGGAGGGAGGGAGAAGGTGCAGGAGTCCCTAGAGTGCAACGAGTAAGGAGAAAAGGCTGCAGGGGTCAGTTTCTTAGCCAGGTAGGGGGACAGTAAATCAAGCCAAAATTGGGAAATAAAAGAAACAGAGTGCAAAATCAGCAATGGGAGAGGGGCACTAACCCGAGGGAGGAAAGGAGCATGCAGTGGTGTGTTCTGAAAGGGGAATTTGTTGCAAAACAGCAACAAGCATGGAATAAGGAGTCCATCCTGGATAGCAAGGTGGAGGGGGTGGTGTTGTACACAATTTCCACGTAATCAAACATGGAAGTGATCATTTTTGTTAGCAGTGTGCATCTAACAGGTAGTGGGAGAGAGTCACAGTTTATGTAAAGAAGACCAAGTTTTGGGCAGAGCTTAGAAGTGATGGCATATATGTGGGTTGAGTAGAATAGCAGGGGATCTAGACATACTCCTAAATATTTATAGGAAGAGGCTGAATTTAGTGTGTTTCCATCCCAAGGTGGTGATTACAGGGGGGCTGGGTGTTCTTGCCAGTTTTTGGGCTGACCCAAAGGTCGTGGAAACAGTTTTGGATGTATTTATTTTGAGATTGTTTGCACAAAACCAAGACTGCATGTTATTGTAGTCATATTGTAGCAAAGAGTGGACGTCACTTAAAACAGGGCTGGAAAAGCATAGTGTCATCTGCATACATATGTATATGTGACCGTGTGCAGACTATGAGGAAATTGTTGATGAAATGGGAAAATAAAATTGGGCCTAGGAGCACTCCTTGGGGAACACCAGCGAAGATGGGGGGGGGACGTGGAGTTCGCAATCCTGACTTACTGCTTCCTGTTTTTGAGGTAGGATTCAAACCATTGTACTGTGGGGGGGGGGGCTAGTCTAGCTCCCATGAGTTTGTCAAGAAGCAGCGGGTGGGAGACAGAGTCGAAGGCCTTAGTGAAATTGACAAAAATAGCAGCAGTTAGTTGGCCTTGGTCAGGCAGACTGTATATGACCAATGACGTGGAGGAGGGAAGATATTGTTGAGAGGTGCTTCCTGAACCCAAATTGGTATGGGGAGAGGTAATTTGTTGGCCTGAGAAAGTCAGTTAATCTGGTCTGGACAAGAGACTTTTGCAGCTTGGCAAGAGAGGGGAGGAGGGAGATGGGACGGTAGTTTCTGGTGACTGAGGGATCACCACCCTTCTGGAGAGGGATGATACAGGCTGATTTCCATGCTAGAGGGACCTTCTCAGACTTGAAGGACAAATTTAGTAGGTGTGTGAGAGGAACTGCTATAGCTGGTTCTGAAATGTGTAGAAGCTTGGGGTGGATACTGTCTGGGCTGGATTTGGTAATATTTAAAGAGTAGAGGACATTTAGTACTTCTTCAGGAGATGTGGGACTAAGGATGAAAGTGTTTTGGGCAGGGCATTGGGAGAGCGAGCAGTGACCTGGAGGTGGGGTAGAGGACTGATCAGGAAGGGCACATGTGGTGAAAAAGTTGTTTAGGGTTTCTGCTATCTTGATGGGGTCAGAGATGCTTTGATTATTTATCTTGAGAATAGGGATGGTGGTCTTAGAGGGAGATCTGTAAGGGAGTGGATCACTTTCCAGAAGGAGGAAGGTAGGGTGGTATTTAAACAGGACTTGAAGTAATCTGCCTTGGCTCATCTTATGGCTTTGGTGCAATCATTTCTTGCTGTGTTATAAGCCTGTCTAGTTTGGGGTGGTCAGTGTGGCTTTATAGAGGGACCAGGCCCTATCATGAGCTTTGCAGAGGGCAATTAGGGTGCTGGAGATCCGTGGGTGATGGTGCCTTTTGACCCTGGCTTTAACCAGTGGGGCATGGGAATCCCAGTCCCATTTAAACATCTGCAAGAAACTGGACAGGGCTGAATCAATATCGGGTGCAGTGAAGACAGGGTCCCAGTCTGCAAATTGAGGGTCATGAAGGAGGGAGCTGGAGTTCAGTTAGTTTAGTGGGTGGGTATTAATATATGTTGGGACAGATTTTGGGAGTTGAACTTTTCTGGTACAGTGGGTAATACAGTGATTGCTTAGGGCAGTACCCATTACACCTGTGGCAGATATTTTGTGTGTGGATGGGAGATGAGGATCCAGTCTATTAGAGAATGATTAGATGAGCATTGGTTGTAGCGAATAGGCTCTGTAATTAATTGTGTCAGGTTGAGAGACTCAGTTTTGGATGCGGCTGCTTTTGCTTTTGCCATTATAACAACAGAAGCAAGTCTGAAATATAAGAAATATTTTTCCTAAACATGAATGTGCCAACAAATACAAATACAGATACATATATAAATGCTGATACAATTACCAGAGACACAAATACAAACATCTGAGACATAAATGTAAATACCAGAGACACATATAAAAGTATCTCTGGTACTTGTATTTGTGTCTCTGGTATTTGTACAGTATTTGTTTCCCTGGTATTTGTGTATCTGGTATTTGTATTTGTATTTGTTTCTCTGGCATTTGTATGTGTTTCTTTGGTATTTGTATTTGTGTTTCTGATATCTGTATTTGTGTCTCTGGCATTTGTATTTGTGTCTTTCATATTTGTGTCTCCGGTATTTGTATTTGTTTCTCTGGTATTTGTATTTGTATTTGTATTTGTATCTGTGTCTGTGGTATTTGTATTTGTATCTGTGTCTGTGTCTCTGGTATTTGTATTTGTATCTGTGTCTGTGTCTGTGTCTCTGGTATTTGTATTTGTTTCTCTGGTATTTGTATTCGTGTCTCTGGTATTTGTATTTGTATTTGTATCTGTGTCTGTGTCTCTTGTCTCTGGTATTTGTATTTGTATCTGTGTCTGTGTCTCTTGTGTCTGGTATTTGTATTTGTGTATCTGGCATTTGTATTTGTTTCTCTGGTATTTGTGTCTCTGGTATTTACATTTATGTTTCAGATACTTGTATTTGTGGGTTTTTGGCCATTATAACAACAGAAGCAAGTCTGAAATGTAAGAAATATTTTTCCTAAACATGAATGTGCCAACAAATACAAATACAGATACATATATAAATGCTGATACAAATACCAGAGACACAAATGCAAACAGCTGAGACATACTGTACATGTAAATACCAGAGACACAAACAAAAGTATCTCTGGTACTTGTATTTGTTTCTCTGGTACTTGTATTTGTTTCTCTGGTATTTGTATTTGTGTCTCTGTATTTGTATTTGTTTCTCTGGGTATTTGAATGTGTGTCTCTGGTATTTGTTTCTCTGGTATTTGTGTCTCTGCTACTTGTATTTGTGTCTCTGGTATTTGTATTTGTTTCTCTGGTATTTGTGTTTGTGTCTCTGGTATTTGTATTTGTTTATCTAGTATTTGTGTCTCTGGTACTGGTACTTGTATTTGTTTGTGTGTCTCTGGTACTTGTGTTTGTGTCTCTGGTGCTTATATTTGTGTCTCTGGTATTTGTATTTGTGTCTCTGGTATTTGTATTTGTTTCTCTGGTATTTGTATTTGTGCCTCTGGTATTTGTATCTGTATCTGTGTCTGTGTCTCTGGTATTTGTATTTGTGTCTCTGGCATTTGTATTTGTGTCTCTGGTATTTACATTTATGTCTCAGATGTTTGTATTTGTAAATACCAGAGAAACACATATAAATACCAGACAATAAATGCAAGGCACAAATACCAGACACAAATACAAATACAGTACCCAAGACACAGCTACAGGTACCAGAGACACAAATACATGTACCAGAGACACAAATACAAGTACCAGAGACACATATACAAGTACCAGAGATACAAATATAAATACCAGAAAAACAAATACAAAAACAAGAAAGATACAAATACAAATGCCAGAGACACAAATCCAAATACCAGAGAAACAATTACAAATACCAGAGATACAGATACAAATACAAGGCACACATACAGATACCAGAGATACAAATACAAATACAAGGCACAAATACAAATACCAGAGACAAAAATACAAGTACCCGAGACACAAATAAAAATACCAGAGAAACAAATACAAATACCAGAAACACAGATACAAGTACCAGGGTCATAGATACAAGTACCAGAGACACAAATACAAATACCAGAGATACAAATGCAAATACTAGTGACACAAATACAAATACCAGTGACACAAATACCAGAGAAACAAAAACAAATATCAGAGATCAGCTACAAATACCAGAGATACAAATGCAAATACAAGGCACAAATACAAATACCAGAGACACAAATACAAATATCAGAGAAACAAATACATATGCCAGAGACACAGATAACAGTACCAGAGACACAAGCACGAGTACCAGAGACAGAAATACAAATACCAGAGACACACATACAGATACCAGAGGAACAAATGCAAAATACCAGAGGAACAAATACAAGTACCAGAGATACAAATACAAGTACCAGAGACACAAATAAAAAATACCAGAGACACACATACAAATACCAGAGATACAGATACACATACAGATACAGATACAAATACCAGACATACAAATACCAGAGACACAAATTCAAATACCAAAGACACAAATACAAGTACAAATACCAGTGACACAAATACAAATACATATACAAATACCAGAGACACAAATACAAATACCAGAGAAACAAAAACAAATATCAAAGATACAGCTACAAATACCATAGATAAAATTACAAATACCAGAGGCACAAATACAAGTACCAGATACACAAATACAAATACAAATGCAAATACCAGAGATACAAATACAAATACCAGAGAAACAAATGCAAATACCAGTGACACAAATAGAAGTACCAATACCAGAGAAACAGATACCAATGATAGAGATACAAATATCAGAGACACAAATGCCAGAGAAATAAATACAAATACCAGTGATACAGATACAAATACCAGAGACACAAATACCAGAGAAGCAAATACAAATACCAGAGATACAAATAGAAATACCAGAGACACAAATACAAATACTAGTGGCACCAGTACAGGCACCAGAGACAAAAATACAAATAACAGAGGCACCAATATAATACAAATATCAGATACACAAATATAAATTTCAAAAGTCCGCCGTTTGCACAGCCATAGTGTCCGCAGGTCTTCTGCTTGGACTTAAATAAATTACTAGACAATAAACAGGGTCCAAACTCCAGGGTGTTACTCATGGTACTGGAGTCAGCTGCACAACTCCGTCTCTTTCCCTTCTCTCTCTCTCTCCCACCTCAATGACAGTAGTGACCAAAATCTGCTTCTTCTCTGAGCATTCATCCCCAAAAGTGTCTTTTGTTGACTCTGTTCTGCTGCTCCACAGGGGTCAACATCCCAGAATGAGTGAAACTCAACACCTGAGCTATGAGTGTCAGCTGGTACTGGCCCTCTGAGGCTCTTATGCATAGCTCTCAACCTCCTGCTTCAGAAATCATGGACAAGGGTTAAAATAATCAGGGACAAACGGCCCAAATCGTCGACATATCTGAAAAAATATTAAGATCAGCTCAAGAAGATGTGTACAATACACTTCTTCGTTTAAATAGCATTTTTGTGACGAGAACTATCCTGTAACACTAAAAGCAGATATTATTTTTTAATTAAAACCCTTACTCTTTAGTAACAGAAATGTCAAATTTAGGAGAGAATGGAGAAACCAGATCCCTGAAAATCATGGAGAGTTGAGAGGTTTGCTTCTACGGAGCAACTATAGTTTAAGCTGCACAGGTCCATGTATGATTTAACCAAGATTTCCTGGTAACAGTTATGTATAATTGGGGGCTTTACCCCCCCCCTTTATTTTATTATCAAATACAAAATACTCACCAACCCATATTATCCAATAAAAGAAGAAATGCTTTTTACTTATCTAAATTTGCCATAAAAATCCTGGCAGCAATTTTGTGCAGCAAAAATTGCATGAGACCTGGCTCTTCCCTGCAGAGGTGACCCACCAAGTCTGGTTACCTACTGCTCCTCCTCACAGTCAGTTTTGGTGGAAACCTGGAAACCCATCTGTGTTAGGTGCTGGTCTTCCTTTTTCACCTTTGACAGGCTGGATGCTTTAATGGCAGGTGAAAAGCCTATATGTCATGCCTAGCTTTTAAACATTTGCCTCTCACCTCCTTCATTATTCTGGGGGGGGGGGTTCTGATGAATTTACAGGGTTGTTACACAAGGTGGGGTGGAAAGGTTGAGAAGGGACTTGGCAAGGTTGGAGGAATAGTCAAAAATATGGCAGCTTAGATTTAATACAAAGAAGTGCAAAGTAATGCACTTGGGAAACAAAAATCCAGGAGAAGCATACACAATGTGGGGGGGAAGTACTAACAACAACAGAAATGGGAAGGGACCTGGGCGTAATCATATCAGATGACTTAAAGGTAAGCAAGCAAAGTGAGAAGGCAGTAAGGAGGTCTGGGGGATACTGGGATGCAAAGAAGGAGGCATCACCAGTACAAAACAGGAAGTTGTTATCCCTCTGTACAGACAGTTGGTGTGACCCCATCTGGAATACTGCGTGCAGTTCTGGAGACCCCCATCTCTGCAAGGACATAGACAGGATGGAGGCAGTTCAGAGGAGGGCAACTAAAATAGTGCAGGATCTGCACTAGAAGCTGTGCAATGTGAGACTAAAGGAGCTTAATATGTATACCCTTGAGGAAGGGGGAGGGGGCATGATAGAAACATTTAAGTACCTCAAGGGAATCAACAAAGGCCAAGAGGGTAGCATCTTTCAGAAAAAAAGATGTGCAAGAACAAAGGGGCACAATTTGAAGACAGAGGGGGGGGATGGCTCAGGGGCAATGTAAGGAAGTATCTTTCACAGGGAGGGTGGTGGATGCATGGAACAGCCTTCCTGAGGAGGAGGTTGTAGGGTCAAATACAGTGGGGAATTCAAGAATGCATGGGACAGACATAAAGCAATTCTTGTTGGGGGGTTAGGAGGAAGTAGGCTGTTGATTAACTAGGATCTGCAGCTTATCCATTAGGGAGGGAGATGGGCAGACTGGGTGGGCCTAACAGTCCTTATCTGACATCAAAGTCTATGTTTTTATGTTTCTATGATTAAATACTGAAGATGTGCACAATCTAAGGCCTACCAGGCCCATGGAGAACTGGTAGCTTGTCTTAATTTCAACTCTGGCTCAGTCTTTCTTTGTATCACTACTGTTGCTGATCTCCAAGCAAAAAAGACCTCAGATCCTTGGTTCTAGAGCTCTTTATTGAGTTCTGAAGCAAGAATCAGATTTGCATCACGTTTGCCAGGAAACCATGCATGTGTTGCTGAGTCAGGTTGCATGCATGCTTCTGCAAACCTGAGCTCACCATTGGTTCACATTTCTAGACTACGTAGCCTGGAACCTTTGACCTCATCTCTGCAGTCCTGTGGGGTCAAAGGGCTTCTGACAGCATGACAGCTGCCATGTTTGTTTAAAAATGCAGTTCTCAGTTTCTCTATCTCTGGTTGCTTTTTCTGGTGCCCACAGTGGCTTTGCAGTTCAGTTCCTGGCCCCACTACCTCTCCTTGCATCAAAATGGATCTGGTAAATTGGGGAAAACTTGCTGACACCCAATAATCCTCTTCAAGCCCAGCCTGCAGGCATCTTGGACTGGGGAATCACATTCCATGCAGCTCAATGGCCATGGAAACACAAGGGCATCCTGGCTTGAAGCACTGCTGCTCTTCTCCGCTGGTCTCTTTGCTGCAGTCCAAGGGACCCGTGGATAAAGAAACAGTCCAGTCCAGGCAGCTGGGCTCAGAAAGGTAGGTCCCTATTTTGGGGTGAGGGCTACAAAGACAGCAGACACAGTCAGGGGCATCCTAGTCGAGACCCGTAACTTTGGATTTAGAAATACTTTGCACTTTATCTGGGACCCTCAATGTTATCATAATACAGTTTTATTGATGCAATTTTTTATAATTGAATTGAAGGTCTTTATTGTTAACTGAAACTTGTCTGCGTCCTTCTCTTTTCCTTTAGGCTGGGAAGTTTAACATAGTCCCTACAGTGGTGAATCTTGGTGCTGGGTGTGCATTATTTGGTGCAGTGAGTATCTGTCATATTAGAGCTAATGAGACCACAAAATCCATAAAGGTCTGTATCCTTTATATGAGCTAAACAAAATGTATGGCCACTTGATGGCTCAGAAGAAGTGAACTGCGCATCTATGCTGACGTCTTGGGGTCAAGAGTGGATGCACATTGCTGGAGTTGGGCAGCCAGGATGGGCAGGGGCAGTTCCAGGTGGCTGAAGCCCCCTTAAAATTGTTTTTTTCATTAAATTAAGCCATTGTTATTGTTCAATAATAACTACTTAATGAACAAAATACCCACCACAGTTAGGTGTAGAGCCTCCCCTGAAGCTGGGAAAAGTGCAGTGCTTCCCAACTGGGGTGGCGAGACACTGTCATGCACTACCAAAGCGATCCCTCACAGAGGGCTGGGGCACTGCGGCATGTCAGGCAAACAGAGGCACTGATCAGCATCTAGTAAGTGGTAAAATCAGTGGTTCACAGCACTCAACAGAATATGCACATAATGAGAAGACAAGGAGAGAAGAATCCCCATCCCTGCTGTCAGACTGACAGCAGAGTCTGCCACTGCCTGGTCCCATCCAGCAAACTGCCTCACACCAGATGTAAGATTAGCCTGGAAAGGGTGGGGGTGCCCTCAACTCATGGGCCCATTTTAGGGGTAACTATGGAGATCATGGGGTGGGAGAGCTGGGTCACACTGAGAGGCCACTAGAGGGGAAGATATTCATGAATGCTCACCATTGATTGTCAGTCTTTTTTAACAACTTCTGAATACCACTATGAGAACTGCACCAAAACTTGGAAACATAATGCAACAGGAGCTGGGGGGGGGGGGAGGTTAGATCTCATTACCCATCTTGGGATGAATTACCTGGCAAGGGATAAGGTAGGGGTAGTGCAGAGTAACTTCAGGGAACTGGCGAGGGGCATCAAACAGGTGGCATGCATGGTGGCACTTTCCAAGGTGTTACTTGAGGAAGACTAAGAAGATGCAAGGGTACTCCACACCAGGGCATATAATGACTGGTTGAAAGTATGGTGCATGGAGGAGGGCTTCGGCTACATCAGAGACTTATTACTGACCTCGTTATGGAGCGAGAAGACTGCAGTGGTGTCATGTGGTAGTGAAGCCAAGCAGGAGCAGGGACCAACCTGGCTGCTTACCAGAAAGATTAAGGCTTGGTCTGGGAAGTGTCAGGAGAAAGGGAACATGAACTGGTGGGGAAGGACTGGAGTTTCAACTGGTGCCTGAAGGAGCCAGGGGATGGGGAGTGTTGAAGGAGGGGAGTTGGTTCCAGAGTTAAGAAAGTCAAAGGGAGAAGGCAGATTGCCCAGCAAAGGAGCGGTGGTGAGGAGTGGCAAAAGTGCAGTGGTCCTTGGAATGGAGGGAACAGGAAGCAGAGGACAGTTGGGAGAGGAGAGGAGAGCTCAGAGGGAAGGAAACCAAGGCAGTATATGGATGTGAAGGAAATACAGTGAACCTGGTGATGTGAAAGTAGAGGAAGGATGGATAGGGATGAATACAGCGAACAGTGGTGTATGTGTGTGTGTGGGGTGGGAGTTTGTATCAAAGTGGCAGAAGGAGTTGCAGAGGTTGTCCAGTCTGATGAGGGAAGTGGAAGGGGCAATGCCATATGCCACATCCACAAAGTCGAAGACAGGGAGCATCATTTTGGTAACAGGCTCTCTGTGAACATACAGAGATAAGCAGTCTTTGTTGCAGTAGAGTTTCTAACTGGTACCAAAGGTCATGGACACTGGTTTTTAGTATTGATGGTATGTTGGTTAGATTGGAACTTGTGCAGAATGTAGTTGAAGTCCCGCTGAAGCAGATCTTCCACAGCTGCGATGGAGGGACCAGAGATGAATGTGACTGTGTCATCTGCATACATGCAGATATGCGAGTTGACACCGGCAGAGGGGAGGTCATTCAGGAAGACGGAGAAAAGGATAGGACCCAAGCTGGAGCCCTGTGGGACCTCAGTCTGGATAGGAAGGGGATGTGACAGGGCCCTTCCAACCTGTACCAATTGTTCTTGGCCTGTTAGGTAGGAACAAAACCAAGCAATAGCTGTGACTGTGAGGCCATCAGAGCTCAGCTTATCCAGGAAAAGCAGGTAGGACACCAAATCAAAGGCATTGGCTGGATCCATGACTACAGTGGCTGTAATGTGCCCCTTATTCATCCTGGAGAAAATGGAACCAGGGACACACAGCAAGGAAGAGATGGTGGAATGGTGCTTCCAGAAACCAGACTGGAAAGGTGAGAGGAAGTTGGAAGATGAAAGGAAGTCAAGCAGTCTAGGATGGACAAGATGGGCCAGTTCCTCTTGCAGCTTAGAGAGGGAGGGGAGGAGGGCGATGGGACAGAAGTTGCCAGGGAAGTAGGGATCACCTCTTTATGAAGTGGAATAATTTTGGCCAGCTTCCAGGATTAAGGAACAGCACTGAGGGTAAAGAAGATATTGAGTAGGTGAGTAGGGGGAGCTGCAATGGCTGGAGAAGTAGAGGAGCATGAGGTCCAGACTGTTAGGGCTGGACTTTGACATGCTAAGGAAGGAAGGAAAGGACAAGCAAAATTTCCTGGTTGGTGATGGTGGGGGGGGAGAGGAGAAACCCAATGAGGAATGGGGAGGGGTGAAGCAGGAGTGGAAGGAAAGGAACCTGGAGAGGGAGGAGAAGGGAAAGCACAAGTTGTGAAGAACTCGCTGAAGTAAGCAGCAACAGAGGTAAAGTTAGACACAGGTGAACCATTGACCATGAGGACTAGGGGAGTGGACTGGGTAGGAGCACTGAAAAGGGAGTGAATAACCTTCCATAATTTAGCTGGATAGTTAAGGTTTTTCTGGTGATTGTCCTTGAAATAGTGGGATTTTGCAGCCTGGGTAGCCATTGTATAGTTGTTCCTCAGAACCCTACAAGAGACTATGAGGTCAAGAGAGGAGTGGGATAATTTGTAGTGGGCCCGTGGGAGGTCTCAGGACATGCACAGATCAATAATCTTCGTGGTAATCCAAGGGTTGTGGGCAAGTTTTTACTCTGGATTTCCTGAAAGGGGTATGTTTGTCCGAGACAGGTGAATTTGGAATGGATTAGTGTGAGGACTACATCAGTATCAGAGACAGAGAGGATGGTTAACCAGTCTTTTGCAGCAGAGTCACTCAGTCGAGCACTGATGTTTACCGACTGGAGAAACCTGGACCTTATATATTTTGGTGAAGCAGGAGGACACCTCGTTTTTCTGATCTAGAATGTCATGCAGTGGTCACTAAATGAATCTGGCAAAATATCAGCTGCAACAATGCAGTGGGGGTTGGGGGATTAGAGCCCAGTCCAAAAGGGTATGATTGGTAGAGTAGGGATTGAGCTGGGTGGGTTCTGAAATAACCTGGGACAGATTAAAGGGCTCAGTCCTGTGAATGTTAGATTTGGAGGACAGGGACAGCCAATTCACATTGGCATCCCTGTGGAGGATGAGTTCACCTGAGGAGGAATGAGAGGTGATGGAGGAAGGAGAGTCAACAAAGGATGAATGCGAGATCTTTGAAGACGCATAGATGACCCCAATGAATATAGGTACAGCGTAGGGGGAAGATACCCTGATTAGGAGACATTTGTGGGTGGAGGTAAGGCCTCCCTATGATGGACATAGTACATGAGAGGCTCTGGCAGACATAGAAGGCAACCCCTCCTCCACTTTTTCCCTTGTCCTGCCTGGAGAGAGGGTAATCAGGAAGGGACAGGCTAGAGTCAGGAGTCCTGGAGGAGATCCAGGATTCAGAGATACAGAGGACATCAGTAGAGTGAACTCTGATGGTGAAGAGGTCGAGTTTAGGTAGAAGTCTCCTAGCATTCAGATGAAAGATGCTAAGACCCTTTGCAGTAGCAGAGGAAGGGAGGGAGGAAGGGATGGGACCAGGGGTAGGCTCCATGTCATTTTAGACAGTAGGAGGAGCAGGAATAAGGAGAAAGGATGGAGTGGGACTTTCTATCCTTGGAGCAGGTACAAGAGCATGGAGAAAAGGGATGGTTTGGGGGAGAGGAGGGCAGAGTGGAGAAACTCTAGGTTGAGGGAAGTGGACAGGACATCATTGTGGATTGGAAGGGAAGGAGGAAAAGCTAGGAAGAGGGGGAATGGGTGCACAAGGAAGGAAGGGAGGGTAGAAGAGTTTGATGGGGGAAGGAGGTGAACGGTTAGGAGGAAGAGTGGGAAATGGAGCAGAGAGAGGAATGCAAGGAACATTGTGGCAAGGTGGAGGGATGTGAGAGCAAAATGGCAAGCAGTACCCACAGTAGTTAAACAGTGCACAATAGTAGACAAACAGCAGCTAGGCAGATTAGTGGTTGGTTGAGCTAGACAAGTGATCAGTAGCAATTGCTAACACCTGGTAACAGATCTGGGCTGTAATTAAAATGGGAAAGTAACAAGTAGGTGAGAGCTGCAACACAGATGTACTCCACAGATTACTGAGAAGTTAAAGAAGTGCAGGTAGGAGGGAAAGAGCTAAAAGATAAACTTAGTACAAGTAAATTCTGGTGCATTACTGTTACATTGAAAATTAATAGGAGAAAAATGCAGAAAATGGACGCACCAGATAAGATTTTTCTAGGAGTCAGCAAAACAGTGGGTAATTGGACTGGAGGCGGCAAACTACATGAGGGGCCTGGGCAGCTGGCAACAATGAGAAAACAATAACACTAGACAGGGAGCACCGAAGGGGTGTGTGTGTACATATATATATATATATATGTATGCACAAACTAGCAAGTCAGGGAGCATGTCAGGTTAATACAAAACAGGTACATTTATGTGAATAACAATGCAGCAGAATGGAAGAGAGTAATAATGCGGTAACTATGGTAGGTAGGAGGCCCACAAGTAGGTACTCACAGTAAAGCAGAGTAGCAGTTAGGCTGGGAAGAGGCTGGCCTGTGTGCAGCATGACTCACTGATGGCCAACCTCAGGCTGACTCCTTTGATGCCCTTATTCCTGTGGCCCATTCAACTCTGGCCTGCAATGCAGGGACTCGTTTGACAGAATGAGCCCCAGATAAGAGGGAGCTATACCTCACTCACCTAGTGTTCTGAGTAACTGGGAGGCAAAAACAGAGTCCTCGCTATTACTAGGAGTTCGGGCAGGTCCCGGTGAACATGCAACAATTGGCAAGCTTAGAAAAATGGAGGGAGGAAAAAGTGATCAGTCCCCGACTCCTAGCAGCTTGGTGGAATGCTGGTGAAGTCCTGAATTCAGAGGATGAGCACTGATAATGTACTGGAAAATGTAGCAGCTCCCGGTTCCAGATTCAGAAGTTGGCACGCAAATTGCCCCATCCACTGAGCACTTTGAGTGGCTGGGAGGCAAAAGCAGACACCTGGCTGTTGCTAGGAGCTCAGATTGACCCCGGTGAATATGTAGCAGTTGGCAGGCTTAGAAGAATGGAGGAGGAAAAAGGTGATCAGTCGCCTCCTCCTAGCAGCTCAGTGGGGTGGTGGTGGTGAAGTC
Organism: Neoceratodus forsteri; assembly: GCA_016271365.2. Lineage (NCBI taxonomy): Eukaryota > Metazoa > Chordata > Ceratodontiformes > Ceratodontidae > Neoceratodus > Neoceratodus forsteri. Next base: position 43,780,966 of record JADMNL010000027.1, read on the forward strand.
CTGGAGGTAGAAGCTGAGCACATTTGTTGACTTTCTTTTTGTCTTGTTAATGCAGTTAACAGTACTAACATGTATCCTCCCTGTGCTGTCTAGGTCACATTTTTCTGCGATGTTTTCCTCCTATACCTTGATACTAAGGCAGATTTCTACAGAAGTAAGAAGTTTGAAGAGGTAAGTTACAATGAAGGAAGGGAAAATGTTTGACTCTTAACACACACAGAAGTCCTGGCAGGATAGCTCTTCAAGAAATTATTAATTGCCCAACTGGTAATTACTTTCATCAGGAGTCCACTGACTCTTCTAACACTTCAGTCTTGTACCTTCAAGAGCTAAAGCATATACCTGGCAGTGCTGCCAGGTGTAATCATCAACACAGACTCACTCCATGAAGGCTCTTAAAAGTTCCATTTGAAAGCTCCATACATTCCTTACATTGGGATGTACCTGTGAGCGGGCTGGTACCCATGTTTTTCAGTTTCTCTGCTGTACCCCACAATAAATGTTTACAGTGCAAACTGACCGTGGACTTCAGGGGCCTGATATACAGTTGCATTTGGTGGCACTAAATAGTCAGAATGACCACTGTGCCCCACAGTTCAAGTTTGCGTCCCCTTATGTTATAGAAAAATAGGTCACATGTTTTTCCCTGTGTAGTTGGGATATCGACCATACAGCTAAAAGGGTGGTGATAGCCAGGGTAATGAGGATGCCAGCATGCATAGGAGCCACTTGCCATCCACAGACCCAGGCAGGATTGTTGGATGCAGTTTGATAGGGGTTGCGGGATTGCAAAGCATAACAAAAGCTCCATGTGGAGGGAGAGTACACCATCTATGAACGGTCAAAATGCCAGCCAGGTATGGAGAAAAGTGTCCACTAAATACCAAGGAGTAAATGAAAAATAAAAGTTTCCATTGGAGGACCACTGGACTATGAAGAAGTGGCAAAGGACCACAAAATACTGCATGATATGGCCCACAAACAGGTCACAAGGTACAGGCATGTGGGCTGGGGGTGGAGGACAACTGTTGTGGTAGTGCCAGTTTGTCAGGGCTCTGTTTATGCTGTAGTGACATGCTCTGGGCACGATGTCATGAGCAGACCCCTGTGGCTGTCACATTCCACCATGTTAGGTGGCACAAACCCTGTTTACGCCACCTAATATGTAGAAAATTCATTTACATAATGAAATCCAGTGACGGGGGGAGATAGTCGCAAAATGTGCGATGCCAGCATGGGGATACCTCGTGTGCCCCAATATTGCACCATCACACTTAGCAACTGTGTGATGGGCCCCATATCTTCCTTTGGTGAGTTGTCTTTTTTTTTTTAACACCATGTGTTTCTGCAAATCCAACCCCCTGGTCCAGTGGCACCTCCCCAGCCCTGCTGGGCACACCGGTTATCCACCACTTACCAAAAACTACATATGGAGGTGGTGGGTGGCCTACCATATTGTGCATGAGCCTGCAGGGAGAACCAGCTCAGATGGAGGCTGTTTTTTCCTCAGGTTTTTTCCCCCCAAGGAGCTGTTGTGCAAAGACAAGCATGCATATGTGCGACGGCATGCATGCATCCATGGCATCCAATTGCAGGCCCTTTCTCTTCAGGGAGCGCTTGCTTGTGCTACCACCTTGCCTCCACCAGATGGCAATTAGCAGCCAGATGCTGTATCTCCCTTCCCCAAGGGAGGAGAGTTATCTCTGTGATGATTGCTGCTCCCTCCCTCCCTCCCTGGCTGACCCCCGTGTGAATCAAACTTGTTCCTGAATCCAGTTTGCTGGCATCACAAGCAGTAGGTCTATGTCTGCGCTAATGGGTTGGTATGTGAGTTGTCTTTTAAAGAATGTACGCATGGAGCTTTCAAACTGAACTGATAAAATCCTTCATGCGGTGGGTCTCTGTTAGTATTTTCACACTGCAGTGTTACCACATTTCTTAATTAGACCAAAAAAAGGCTCCTAGAGGTTGATGTTGTGACCCCTTGTTTTAAGCTAGGAATCTGAATTCATTTGCATATTTCATGTTAAATGTATGCATATGAATCATTTGTATTTCAAACCATTCAAATGTTTTTTAAATTTATTTTTTTCCTCCCTTGATCTCTCTTCCCCCCCCTTGATGGGGTCACCCCAGCTGCACCCATTTCTCCAGCAGGAAGGACCGGTGGATCACTCACAGCTAATGTCAGTGGTACTCCATGACTGGACAGCAGGAGGTTTATTTATTGATCACGTTTTTCATATACATTTTTCTTCACCTGTTTTTTGTTCCCTAACTCAATGGCGCCCCCCTCAACCGCATCACTGACCCGTCTTGTGGACTTGCATGTTTACCACCTGTAGGTGGCCTACCACAATAGGGCCATGTGGGACCTGTGGGAGACACTGAGTGAGCTGAGGTTTATCCTCTTTGCCCCAGGGCATCATGCATGGTGCATGCAGTGATGCATAGCACAATTAAGCAATAAGGCACCACAGGGAGAGGGCGTTATGGTGAAATAACGACCAGCCTCAGGTGAGTTGAAGCACTAGGCAAAGCTGAGTGCTTCCACCACCCAAGAAGGGCCATTAGCCCACCACAACACCCTCCATGGAGTGCCTTATTGCGATTATGAAATGGATCCCTACTAGTAAAGTTAATTTTTTTTGTAGTTTTGCTATTCATATTTTATGAAACTTTTGTTTCTATCTAAAATAAGGTTTTGCAAGACAAAATAGTCCTGACTTGCAGCAAGGTGGCGCTAATGCTGCATATAAACAGCTGCTTAGTAAGGGTGACGGGAGGACAGGCAGTGGCTTCGGAGGGTAGCGCTAGCGGGGCATCTGGAGACAGACGTCTCAGACTGGATTTCTGGTGTTAGGCGTCAAGGTAGACAAGGCCGCGGACCATCCAGGCTGCTGGTCGTATTGGAGGGAGCAGTGGTTAGCTGACAGACACGGAGCCACACGGTCTACCCCCAGCCTATCTGTTTTCTTTTGTTTGTTTACATTTTTTTAAAAGTGTTTTTTTCTTTTGCGAGCCATCTCCTGTGTGATGTGCAAGATGGAGCTGATCTAGGTGAAGGGAAGTAGTGCTCGTGGTCAACAGGTTTAAAAAAACAAAACAAAACAAAAAAACAAATTCCAGAGGGTTGCTCTTTAGATCGTGACTGGAGGATGCGTGTGAGAGGGAAGATTAAAGTTACTGTTTCAGGAAGATGTGTGGGGACAAGCAGTTGGCAGGTGAGTGTACTGGTATTAGCCTGGTGCACAGTCTGTTTAACCAGCAGCTACTTTCACCTGGGCCATTGTGTTGGGATAACAGCCCAGGTGAAAGATGCTCTTGACCAATCAGATGCCAAGATTCTTAGCACCGATTTCATAATGTGGCATGTCTGCTGCCGCCTTCCCCCTGCACCATCCCCACTGTGGCTGCCATTCAGCCTGTGCCAGATGGAAGTCAAGTGGTGGGACCCAGGACCCCCCCCTACTCTGAGGAAGGAGAGCTGTCAATGGATGCTCAATCCCTCTTCACCTGGCTGCTCCCAGAGTGACCCTGCTCCGTTCCTGAACCTGGGTCTCCAGCATGGTAGGTGTAGTAGTGTCCGATGCTTCAACCCCCAGACCCCTGGCCCGCGCTTTTATTTGTCATTTTTAACCAGGAAATACAGAGCTGCAGTAGCTAATTTCCAGGCTCTTCGGGGGAGGGGGTACATGGTGCAGTTTTAATGAGAGGGGGAATGTTTGCCAAGACACTGCTCTTTACTGTATATTAGATGGACTATTCAGGCAATAGTATAGAGAAATATTGCATTTTAATAAGTGTAAGACTACCCCTGTTTTTCAATAAAACATTTATCATTTAAAGGCTGTGCATACCTTGCAAACCTGGTAATGGTCACACTTCATATATTTTGTTAACTGATTTTTCTGTAATTTCAAACATCATTGAAACCTTTTAGTGCATCTCTTAGTTGTAAGTAAGAATGGAATTGTGTCATGGGCAATTTGAATTTTTTTCTAAGTTCTGAAAAAGGCATGGTGACTCCAATTAGAGGACTTGCTATATCTTTTAATAACTTGAACTAAAGGGTAATTCAGACAACAATTACTCAATATAAATAAATAGAGAATTTGACAGCTTGAATATGACTGCAAAAAACAAAGGTGGTGCAGGGAAGTTATACGAACTCAAAGTAAACACGGGGCCTGACCTAACCCAGAAGGCATGCCATATCATAAGATTCATGGGATCAAATGTGAAACATTCTTACAAAACAAGCAAAGATCTTCAAGGCCGTCTTTTCCAGTTTAAAATTTTGCACAACTGGTATTACACTGAAGATAAGCTACATGGAGTTAATATGTTCCCAGACAGCAAATGCTAAAAATGCAACAATACCCAAGCAGCCTTACTCCATATGCTCTGGGATTGTCTATACATTAAACCCACTTGGTTAATAATCTGGAGATCTTGTACACATGTACCAAATAACAACATACCCTTTGACCCCAGAATCTTTATATTAGGAGACACTAGTACTTTGTTCAGTCTGGACCAGTGAGAGAAAAAATGGCTACTGACAGCAGTATTAGGATACAAACACCTTATACTTAGCTATTGGAAAGGGAAAGACCCACCTACCATAGATGAATGGATAAAGTATATGTCTACAATTGCTTTATATGAACATATGAGCCACATTATTACTAACACCATAGAGAAATATGATTCAGTTTGGTATCATTTTTTAATTGGTTAGAACCAGAGTAATATATACAGATAGACAGGTAGAAGTGAAAATAGTCATACATAAAAGGACATATATTTTTAAACAAGCCATTTGAATCCGTTATACATTAATTTATTTAAGTAGATGTTTTTCATGAAATAAGTAATTTTTTTGATGAGATATGTTTCTTGTATTGTTTCTTTCTGATGTACTACTTATTAAAATCAATAACATTTGTTTGAGAAAAAAATGTATTGAGCAAAGTCCATTTCTTATTTGTTCTGTTTTGCAGGTCAAGGCCCCCAGCCATAAAGACATTCCACCGCATATATGAATGCATTTTGAGACTGCAACAAAAATGGAGGGGAAGGAAAGAAAGAAAGAAAGAAAGAAAGAAAGAAAGAAAGAAAGAAAGAAAGAAATTGACTTCATTTGGCTGAGCCACAAGATGTAAGATGCTACAACATTTCTGTTAGCATTATTGAGTTCTTGCTTAAGAGACTATGCATTATCAATCATAAGAAAGCAGGTGGGGCACCTTCTTATCCATCCAAGGCAATCTCACCTTTGTAAGCTACATCAGCCTGGTAAAAAATCTAATGCAGGGCCATTACAAGGATGAGACTTCTACATAAGGAACATGCAAGCACCAGTTATTAGTGGGCCAGCTGAATAATGTACAATGATTCATATATTTTATTTATTGATTAATGTATTTAAAATGTGATGACTGGGTTAGGCACACTTACCTGGAACTTATTTCCAGTTGTAGCCTGGGAGAGGTGGTACAACAGGGAGTGATACAGCAATAACTAATATAGAGACAACAATAGTGTACATACATGAACAGTAAAAGCAAGGCACAAGTAACAAATTCCAGACAGAACAAAAACTGACTCAAGCCCCATAAACTGGCTCCCCCATGTGTGCAAAGTTATGCTAGGGGGGGGAGCTGGTGGAACTTGCGGCAGAAGGGTTGCGGCAAGCTTTTTTCTAAAATTGTGCTGCAGCACTGATTTGACGCAAGTTGCTACCTGCATCAAAGTCTCTGCCGCAAGTCCCTTGTGGTGGATGCACCGGCTTTGAAAATCGGGCCCATTGTGTCGCTATGGCTATTATAGATCACAGGAATGTCCCTGACCATCAGCTGCACGTGAGGTACACTTCTTGCCGTAAGAGTACTTCATGTACTGAGCACTGTAATTGGCTTCTTGATGACCACTCCTGCTGCAAAAATGTTTAAATAAAACATATATTTTTTAATTTAATAAGGTTAGTGATCTATAATAATTTTATGGGTCCAGTTGGAGGGCCTATTATGGCTATAAGAATTTGTCTTTCGCATCCTTAGGACCAAACAACTGTTCACCTTCGGTTCGCAGTCCTCTGGTCCTAAGAATGCGCGAGGCGATACTCATAGCCATAAGAGGCCCTCCAACTATACCCATAAACTTATATAAGAGCAACTTCTTGAGTTCTTTGGGTGAGAGCACTTTGAAGCAAAGCAGTTTGACGCACAAAGTCCTTGTGCATGCAGTTTTATAACCATAAGAGTCAGTAACTATATACATAAACATATTATGACACATGTTAATGACCTTTGTATCATTGAATTTTAAGTTAAAATGTTTCACTTTGCAGAATATTACAGAATCACCACTATGAGAAATGGACTATGCCAACTGAACTTAGAACTTCAGAATTTTAGAACTAGGTGCATGAGACACCCTCTTATGGTTCTAAGAGTACCTGGAATGTTTACAAATAAACAGTCCTGATTAGCTAAGAATGATGTCATGATTTACAAATAAAGGTAGACTCAATGAACCTTTGGTCTCTTTTGTGTAAGGTCATTCTCCATGAGGAACTGATCCAGAGAAATTGAGTTAAAGAGTTAGTGTACTGCCTAAAACTAATATTAGTTTTGAAAAGCAGTCAACCATTACATTTTATATCTGAGGTACTTTTTTGTTTCCCTTTGGGTGATTAGAAGACTGTTTACCTGATGTTAGTAGGTGTGCTGTGTGAAACAGCACTATCCCGGCAGCTGACATATTTACCTCTGTTCCATCCTCCCCCCCCCCACTACACCATCAGTATTTTGACCTCACTGACTGTGACATCATTAATGTTTAGGAACAGTCACTCATTAGCTGCCAGGTCAGTCATCTGTGAATCCACTATTAATGAGATCACAAAGGTGGTGATGTAATTGGGTAGGGGCACTAGAAATATATATGCCAGCTGCCAGGCTGAGAGCTGTTCCACACATCCAACACAATATTATCCAATAAAAAAACTTTTTAATGAGCAAAAGGAGAAAGAAAAATACCTTCAGAAATTAAAAGTTACAATGACTTAAAATTTGTATCAGCTTCCTGTTTGTCTGTTTTGGTTCCACTTGCTCTTTGATGGGCCCAATTTTCCGAACTCTTTTTGTGCCTCAAGTCCAGAGTGCATCAGCTATATGCCACACAGAACTTGTGGCACAGCAATAAGATTTTCCATCCCTGCATCTTTTCTTATGTCCAGTAAACTGCATTTATGTGGTCTAGCATGCGGCAATGCTGGTGCCTTTTGTGTGCCTCTTTCAGAAGCTTAAGGCTAATTTTAGTCACAAACTTCTGCAAAGTAGGTCCCAGCGCAATAAATGTAGCCGATATTAAAAGTCAGGTACAGCTGCGGCATTTGGGCATTGTGTACCTGCAGCGCCAGTGAATCTGCAAGGATTGATGCAGGCACTGCGCCTGCATTTGAAAATGGGGTCCGAGAAGTTACTCAACTACGTTTACTTCTGTAATGGTGAGATCAAATACATGATCAGTTACTGTCCACTGCCTTCAGTCCATTCCAAATTACATATGCAGTACTGTATGTGCTTGTGTGACGAAAGCGGACGATTTGTCCCCGGACAAAATGTCGCGGAGATAATAGAGCGGATAAAAAGGTGAGTGGTCAAAATAATGTTGGATTTAAAAGTCGCGTCTCACATATAGTCGCGGACTAAATGTCGTGACTATATGTGAGACAACTGGAAAATTGCTGTTTGCTATTTTTTTTGTCAGTGTGACCTGGTGTTTGTTGCAACTAACTAGGAATTGATGAGACATTTTCGGCGACGTTAGTTTCACATCCAAATAGACCATGCTGTTAGGATCTACCCTGTAGGCGTCTGCCGGATTCAACCTATTGGTGTTCAACCAATACATAAATACGGCTGTATTGTCCAATCCCCTCCAACCCCAGACACATAATGATATAATTAATAAAACAAGACCTAAGTACAATGTGTCTGAGGTGAGAGTTCGAAGCCACAAACATGATCTGCTCCTCCGACCAAACAAAAAAACAAGTTGGCATATGATGGGGCTAGTGCTGCCCCCATTGCAGTACCTTGTTATTGTAAGTACATTTACTCCCAATGCAGCAGTAGTTGTGAGTGAGGACAAAACTGAGTAACTCCAGGATGAATTCTCTGAGGGCATGTCTCATATCTGGGTTGGATTCAAGAAAAAGGCAACTTGCTAATATGCCTAGATCATGTTTGATACATGTACATAGGGATGTGATACCAACACAAAAAGTGGTCAAACTATCAGCCAAAAATAAATAAGCATAGGAAATAATGAGAGGTCAATACGTCGCCGCTTTACATCTCGGCAACATTTTCGTCGACGTTTACTCCGGCAGTGAAATGCCCATGCGACATTTAACCCGCAAGCATTTGTCCACGGTATTATAGCCAGCGACTAATTGTCCTAGTGCCTTGTGTGACCATGTATGATGCCTATCCATTACTTACTGTATGGCTTATGGGGAGGTTTTATAGATTTTTTATCAAAACTGTTCTAGAAAGTGCAGTATTTCCCTCCCAGCTATTACACACCTGAAGGAATACAAGAGGTTGCTGGTGATGTAAGTGCTCAATTCTCAGCACCCCATGACCGATATAATGTTTTTATTTTTATTTATTTATTCCTTCAGAAATACACCTTTGAGTGCAAGTGCTGTTTTGTAAAGGTTCCACAACGATGAGTAGTTACAGAGATTTCTACAGTAGGATACAAAAGAAATGCAGCTCCAGCAGAGCATTGTCAAAAATGGCTACATAGGAGCATTGCTTTGAGTCATATGATCAGGGTAGGCACACTGAGGTACAACAATACAGTTGAGTAATGTATATACAAGTACAACAACACAGCTGAGTAATGTGTATACGAGTACAGCAACACAGCTGAGTAATGTATATACAAGTACAACAACACAGCTGAGTAATGTGTATACAAGTACAGCAACACAGTTGAGTAATGTGTATACAAGTACATCAACACAGTTGAGTAATGTGTACACAAGTACAGCAACACAATTGAGTAATGTGTATACAAGTACAGCAACACAGTTGAGTAATGTGTATCAATCAATCAATCAGTCAATCAATCAACTTTATTTAACCAGGCATTAACACCATTGAGCAAACTCATTTTCAAAGTGGTCCTGTATACAAGTACAACAACACTGCAGGAGTAATGTGTATACAACACAGCTGAGTAGTGTGTATACAAGTACAACACCACAGTTGAGTAATGTCTATACAAGTACAACAACACAGTTGAGTAATGTGTATACAAGTACAACAACACAGCTGAGTAATGTGTATACAAGTACAATACAGCTGAGTAATGTGTATACAAGTACAACAACACAGTTCAGTAATGTCTATACAAGTACAACACAGTTGAGTAATGTGTATACAAGTACAACAATACAGTTGAGTAATGTGTATACAAGTACAACAACACAGCTGAGTAATGTGTATACAAGTACAACAATACAGTAATGTGTATAAAAGTACAATAATACAGTTGAGTAATGTGTGTACAAGTACAGTAGTAGCTACAGACATTGCCAGCTATTTCCAGATATTTTGCAAAATTTCTGAAGAGTTTCTTTCTGCTGCCCCTGCTGTTGAAATGCAAAAAGCAGGAGATATTTCTGGAAACATCACAGAAAGTTTGGGAAATAGCTGGCAGTGTCTGTGGCTGCTACTGTACAACAGTACAGCTGATAAATGTGTATACAAGCACAACAATACAGTTGAGTAATGTGTATACAAGTACAACAATACAGTCGAGCAAAGTATATACAAGTACAACAATACAGTTGGGCAAAATGTATACAAGTACTACAATGTAGTTGAGCATGCATGAGCAGTAGGATGAATAATAATGAAGCAAATGTCTATAGGTTGTTAAAAGTCAATTGTAGTGATTGCAATGGCCTTTCTTAGTTCCCTCTTGAACTGGACTATTTTAGAGAGGCCCAGCAGTGGTTCAGGTGGTTCATTCAGCCACTGTGGAGATCTGACAGTGAAGAAATGCAAGGCCTGACTAATTCTACTGACAGGTACTGATAGAGCATTCCTGGTCATATTCCTGATAGAATATTAGTTTAGGAAAGGATGTAGTAGATTTGAACTGCAGGTGGGATGAGGCCCAGGAGAGCTTTTTTCCCAAGCTGGGCACGTCTTGTGTCTTATTCTGTCCCAGAGGGAAAGTCAATTGGTTTGTGAATAAAGACAGCAGATATGGGTGTCTGCCAGACCCAAGTATGAGGCAACATGCTTTTTTTAAAACCAGCCTGACCCTGTTGAGAACAGAATCCATGGCCAGTCTGTAAACTGGAAGGCCATAGTCTAGTATCGGGAGGATACAACAATACATTTAGCTTCGGGGTGAGGTTGTGTCTTTGCCTATATAGGGTTCCTAGTTTTTTTACTGACAACACTCACAATGTTGTCATCATGAGGTGCAAAGGAGAGTGTGTCATCAAAGGTGACTCCTAAATATTTAAATGAGTCCACCTGTTCCAAAGTAGCCCCTTTCTCATTTATAATGTTAAAGGGAGGGGCTTTTATTTTCACCAGGTGACCAGCAAACAGCATGGTTTTAGTTTTCTTGTAGTTTAGCATTATTTAGTTTGAACCATTTTTCCAGGGACCCAAAACTACATTGTAATTCATGAGGGAGACTATTCTGGTGTGGACTGCTTGAATAGATAACCATGTCATCCAAATAAAGGAGCACCTTTGAAGTGGGGCAAGCCTCTGGGAGATTAATTATGAAGCATCTGAAAAGAAGTGGACCCAGTATTGAGCCTTGCGGCACCCTGGTTAAGACACTTTTGACTTCAGGTATTGCTCCATTGATATTTATACACAGTGATCAGTTGTTAAGACAGCTGTGGAATCCAGTCACTGTGACAGAGAAGAGGCCTAGAGTGTGGAGCTTGGTTAGCTGCAGTGGGTGGTTTACCAAATAAAATTCTTTTGTTAAATCAATGTAAACAGAACCCACCATGTGTCCACTACCAAGGGCGTCATACAATAAGCTTGTGTACTCAGTAAGAGCAGTGTTGGTACTATGGAGCTTCCTGAACCTGTGCTGTTGCTGACATTGGATATTATATTTACTGAGGTAGGAGACTAGTTGGTCTGATACAATTCTTTCTAGGGCTTTGGACAATGGGGATAGGATTGATATTGGCTGGTAATTGGTGATGAGGGACTGGTACCAACTTTTGTGTAGAGGGGTGACAAGAGCGGTTTTCCAGATCCACAGAAACTGGGAGTACTGCAGGGAAAGGTTAAGTATTTTGGTCAGGAGGAGAGCAAGTTCATCCAAAAACATGGCCACCAGTTTCATGTCCAAAGCATTACTTCCCACTCAGGTTTTACCCAGTACCTGTTTCACATACTTGATTGTGTTGTGTCCGCTATGGTGATGAATTTAAAATAGAACTTAGGGTTCTTATGGTTATATGCAGAGGCAGTGGTTTGATCATCACTCAGTTTACCAGAAGGGTCAAGCTCAACATGAGGGGTAAGAACAGCGCTGAGGTTGGTAAAGGCATTATTGAGAATATTCGCTATCTCTTCTGGGTCCTGAGTGATATTCCTGTTTATACTGAGCATTACGGGCTGTGATTTGTCAGCCTTACCCAGGAGTTCCTTAATGCTTTTCCAGAATGTCTTCTCATTACCGCAGTTGTTTGCCTGTAGTTCTTTATAATAAGTCGCCTTAGTTCACCTTATTTCCCTTGTGCATTTATTTTGGGCAGCCTTATCCTTTTGCAGGTTCCAAGGTGAGCCAGATGCTCTTGCCAGAATCCACAAATTATCCCTGTCCTGCATCTGAGCAAGGAGGGAGGTGGTGACCCACTCAGTAGTAGTACCTCTAATCTTATGATTTTTGTAGGGGCCAAATTTGTCACAGGTGGCATTGAATTGGTTTATGAAGTAGTCCAGTGCTGAGTCTATATCAAGGATGAAGTTAAGGTAGCTCCAGTCTACTTGGGCCAGCTATACTTTGAATGCCACAATCTGACCTTTCCAAAGCACCTTGCTGTTGATGGTTTTAGGGTGGGACTTCAGGAGTTTAGCAGACCAGGCACATAGTACCAGGGATTGATCACTGATGGAGTCTGGGAACACTGTGACCTCTGTTAGGACGTCTGGGTGGGTGGCCAGTATACAGTCAATGAGTGTGCTGGCTCCAGTTTTGTAGCTGGTTCTGGTGCAGTCCTTTGCTACCTGTGTAAGGTAGAAACTGGACACCAGATCCTTGTACGCAATACTTGTTTTGGCAGCCCAATTTATATTGAAGTCACCATTGACTATTGTTTCCCAATTGTGGCTTGCTTGATTATAATGTCTAGCAAATGTATGAAGGCGTAATTGTTGTTTACCAGGGGATATCCATACCATCATAATGACCAGAGATTTATGCCCCTGCCCTACCAGGAGTTTTACAGCCAGGCATTCACAGTCACTCATGGGATTTTCAAGGGAAATTTTGTATAATAATGTAAATGTGGCACTTCATTATATTAGTACTCACAGAAAGCAGCTCACAGAACATACTCCACATAAACCCATAAGCGTATATTATTTTTCCAATACCCAGACAAACTTTTAAAAATATAATATTCAGGTTTAACTCAACTCATCTTAAATGTTCTATAACTAGTTGGGGAGGGAGATTCAGGAATGACATAAGGAAATCCTTCTTCATGGAATAGCTAGTGGGTGAATGGAATAGATTGTCCAGAGAGGTGGTTGAAGCCAAGACTGTAACAGAGTTTAAACTTGGGTGGGAGAGGTATAAGAGAATTGTGGCACAGAGAGAAAGGAATACCTGGGGGATTGGGTGTCGATCAGCCACTAGTGCTTTCAGATCTTTATATCCAGCCCAATGTTAGACCAAGCATGAAGCTAGGCAGGGAAATGGGCAAACTGGATGAACCTCTGAGTCAAGGTTCAAGGTTTTTATCGATCAATCAGCTGTAATGCTATTCTGATTAAAAAAAATTACAATACAAAACATCATATCTCTTTATCTAACTGTAACAATAAGTTTTTAAAAAATGCAGTCTGAAAAATTAAAGCAAAGTACCTCAAAATATGCAATTCTGCAAACCATCTACCCACACATTTAATAGAGATACAGAGAGGTATAATCAGTCTAATGGATTCAGAGTCCAGAGAATTTAAATACCATCTAGAGCTTTAAATTCACCCTGTCTTACTGACATATTACACACACCAAATCAATGTTGTTTAAACTATCAATTAGGAATATGTCTGCATTAACTATTAGCAAATACAACCACCAGTAGATGCATAGCATGAAATCAGATGTGTAGGAGTTTGGGCCTGGTTACCTACATTCCCCTGTATAGAGCTAATATTGTGTATATACATTTATGCATCGGTAGCACTGAGCACTTTCTATTCATGTTATTTGTGGTTGCACTGTCACTTTAAATCTGACGACTATTTAAAAGCATTTGTAATTTCAAGAGATCACCCTCCTGATGACGTACTAGGTGCAAAACTGGTAGGGGTCTCAGTTCTACTGTGGCCTGTGTGGTACGCTAATCTACGGTATGTTTTTCTGTGTTATGTATTTATAAAGATTTTTTTCTGCTACAGCTTGAGTGGTGATTACCAGTACTCAACACCCCTTGTACCCTATTGAGGACTTGGAAGAGGCCAGGTGAGACCCAGCTGGCCTATATTTTCAGGACCCACCTGCTGACAGCAGCAATAGTTCAGATTGACAACTACAGGCCCCAGTCCATATTGTGAGCAAGCTCATCACTGACACAAACGGAAGGCCTTGTACCAAGGCCACGGTTGGGGGCTGCCAACTGGTTATATTGCTAGATACAGGCATGGCTATGTCTGTACTCTATGATGAGGATCCAGCCAACTTCTCTTGGTCCACCAGATGGAGGACCAGTGCACAAGGAGTAGATGGCACTAGATTGTCCACCTACTGTTCCATTGTACTCCCTGTGGTGATAGGTAGCTTTAGCACAAATCACACTTTTGATCTTATGGTATTACATCATCACCCCAATATCCTAGGAATTGACTTCCTAGCACTACACGACTGTGTGGTGGATTTGGCTAACATGCTCTTGATCCAAATCAAGGGGCAGTACCATGCGGTCATGATTCCTGACTCCCACATGGTTACCGCCATCATGGTCAATGGCAAGGAATATGACATCATAGCTCTATTCCAGATACATGAGTTCTGCAGAAACTTAGAAACATAGAAACATAAAAACATAGAAATTGTCAGCAGATAAGGACTGCTAGGCCCACCTAGTCTGCCCTTAAGCCCTATACTTGTTTGTGGCCTCTGATCCTAAGTGGTCAGTGGTTTCCCATCACTCCTTCCCTCCTCAAGATTCGCTTGTACCTATCCCAGGCATGTTTAAAACCCCCCACTGTGCTTCTTCCCACCCCCTCCTGTGGCAGGCTATTCCATTTGTCCACCACCCTCTCTGTGAAGAAAAACTTTCTCACATTTCCCCTTAACCTGCCCCTTCCAGTTTCATATCATGCCCTCTTGTTCTTGCACTCCTTCTGTACCGGAAGATGTCTCCCCCTGTACTGTGTTAAGAACCAAGAAGCACTTATATGCTTTTGCAACACAGAAGCATGACTGTGGGAGGATGAAATTCCATGCCTAGCACATGACAAGCAAAGGCAATACCCTTTTCCTGCTGAGGCCTTACCATCACTCAGAGAAACCATTCAGTCACTCTTTAAGCAAAGTGTGATCAGGCCTTGTGTTATGACTGCCAATTCACCCATTTGGCCAGTGAAAAAGCCCAATGCATTTTGGAGACTCACTATTGACTACAGGAAGCTTAATCAAGTCACTCCTAGCTATTCTCCTACTTTAGCACCAGCACCAGATGTGCTCAAACTACTAAATCCAGATCATAGGTGGTTCAGCACCCTTGATATCTCCAATGGCTTTTGGTCACTGCCCCTTGCTCAGGAAAGTCAATATAAATTTGCCTTTACCTTTGAGGGTCAACAATACACTTGGACCTGCCTACCCCAGGGTTTTCACAACAGCCCTTCTCTTTTCCATCTACACATGATGGCTGCTCTGCAGGGTTTCTCTGTTCCACAATGCCTTCTGCATTATGTGGATGACTTACTGTTGGCCACAGCCACCAGGGAGCAACATCTTGATCTCCTTGATGAACTACTGACTCTCTTACAGAGAGCAGGCCTCAAGTGCAATCCTGCAAAAACCCAACTATACCAGAAAGAGGTCACCTTTCTTGGCCTGCATATCACAGAATAAGGCAGAAGCCCGACCTGGAAGAAAATCCAAGGCCTACAAGATTTGCCACTTCCTACCAGCATGGCAACACTCAGACATTTCCTGGGAATGGTCAGCTACTCCAAGGACTTTATTTGTGAGTTTGCACAAAAGGCCACCCCTCTGTATGAGTTCCTGAAAAAGGATGTCCCCTGGACTTGGGATCTCATTCACAGTAATGCAGTGACCCTTTTTATTTTCTTCATAGTTGTTTCCCTCTGGTCGCCGGTCCTGGGACATCCCTCAGGCATCACCAGCTGATCCCACCCTGAATGAGAAGAACCCTGATCTAGCATACTGAACCACCTTAAGTCCCCCCCGGTTTGTGCCCCCCAGGGTGGGGCCACCCACTCCAACCTTGGGCGCTCCTTCAAATCTGGTCTGGTGGTTGTGTGCAGGCCGGAGGATATCGGGACCCGGGTGGGTGGGATCCGGCAGTGGGCATGGGGTTGACATGCTATTATCTCCCTAGGAGCCGGGGTTTTTCCTTGTACTGGCTCATGACGTGACCGCTGCAGAGGCATGATGTGCAATGACGCTCAGCGCGAGCTGGGCATATTCCCACCCCTGCTTGTGAGCATCTGCCATCGCCTCCTCCCCATGCGTGCACGATCCCAGCTTCAGTGTTCCCAGTCTCCACTGGGAGTCACTGCTGTGGCTGGATCATGAGCCCACCCTCCCCAGGAGAGGAGAGCTGTCCTTTGGATGCTTGATCCTCTCCTCTCCTCCCCAGCTGACCCCTGGCAACCCGAGCTTGCTCCCGAACATGGGTCCCCGGCGTGGTGCAAGGTGTGGCATCCAGCGTCTTAACCCTCAGCGCCACTGGGCCCGGCACAGTGATCCTTCTGAAACGGGCCTTGGCCTCTGCTCCAGCATTAGTCAACCCCAATCCAACTCTACCTTTCCATCTGGAATCAGCTACTTCAGACATAGCAATGTCTGCAGTGCTGGCTCAGAAAATCAATGACACTTGAGGCCCATTGCCTATGCTTCCCAGATGTTGTCCCCAGTAGAACAGAAGTACAGTCTTTGTGAAAGAAACCCTTCTGGCCACCTACTGGGCTGTCAAGCATTTTCTGTACTTAATTGGTTAATCACCTATCATTTTGCATACCAACCACACTTCCACAAACTTTTTGCTATCAGACAGAGTGAAGGATGGCTCAGTGTATAAATAGCTGCCACAAAGAAGAAATCCGAACCTTTTGTGCCACTGGATTTGTCCATCACACAAAATTCTGACCCTCAGCTGAAAGACGTGTTCAGGTTCCTAGACAAAGGAACTGAACAAGAACTGCCTACCCACAGCCCTTACAAATGACATGCAAACAAATTGCATCTGTCACAAGACAACAAGCTGATATGGTATCAGCCTGATGACTTGAACTACAAGTTGTGGGTAGGTCCTGAGACATTGAAATCTGAGTTCATTCACCAGGTCCATGACGCCCTGACTGGCGGACACCAGGGGTGAAAATACAGTCCAAAGATTCAAATCTGTGGGTTTGGTGGCCTGGCTTCACCAATGATGTCAAGCACTGCATCAAAAACTGTCTGATTTGTGCTCAGAACAATCCAGCCCCAACCAAACGAAATGCTAAAATACTTGCCCAAAGATAATCTGGTCCTTGGCATGTGATCCAAATTGATTTTATTGGTCCTTTGACACACACCAGCAGAAACAAGTATGCGACTGTTGTTACTGACCTATTTTCCAAGTGGGTCGAGGCTTTCCCCACTCGGAAATGCACAGCAAAGGCAACTGCAAAAGTCTTGGTAGAAGAATTGTTCTCCAGGTGGGGCCTACCTCTTAAGGTAGACTCTGATCAAGGAACCAGCTTTACAGGTGAGTTGGTGCAAGAAACATTCCAATTTATTGGTGTACACCAGAAGTTCCACATACCTTACCCCCCACAATCATCAGGTCAGGTCAGGTAGAAAGAGCCAACAGACGTATTAAGCAAATGTTATCCAAATTTATCTTTCCCCTCACCCCTCTATGGCTTTCCCCATCCCACCTCCCCCCTGTTATATTTCCTGAGCTCCCTTGCTTACTTTAAAATGCTTTGCCCATACCTTCTCACCTCTGGCGAGGCCCCTGGGCGGATGCCATCCCTTACCTCGTTGATTATTAGATATTAGGCTGAGTCTGTTCTCATTTTTCTGTAAAGGGGCATTTCATAAGACCCCAGCCCCTCTAATATGACCCTTTGAATTCCAGGTTTTAATCAAATATGCACCATGGCATACATTGCACAATGCCACATGTATTGGAACTTCTCTAGTTATACACTCTTGTAATGTCTTGTATAATTCCTTGTTTTGTTTGTTCTCCATCTCATACTTTCCCAATATGTATTGTTCATCTGACGTGGAACCTATGAAATGAGCTTGTTCTCAATGGTGTTATCCGAAATTTCAATAAATAAATAAATAAAAAATTATCGAGAACAATCCCAAGGATTGGGATTCCCTTTTTCCTTTACTCCTTGTGGCAATTAGGGGTACTCCTTCCACCACCACCCAGTGCATACCTTCTGAGGTGATGACTGGTAGAACCATGAGACTACCTGAACACATGTTGATTGACTTAAACACACCCACTGCAGACAGAGTGTCTGTAGACAAATATGTTGCCAAACTTTGAGATGACATTATCAAAACCCACTTGTATGCTGCACACCGTGTGGGCAAGGCCCAGCAACAGTCCAAAATTCACTTTAACAAACATGTACAAGAGGTGGATTGGCAAGTCGGAGATCAGATAATAGTACTCAGATTGGCACACCCTACACATGCCTTCTCTAATAAATGGGAAGGACCCTACCCCATCATTAACAAAGTCCCGCAGTCTACCAAGTTAGACTCCTTCAGCAGAAGAAAGTTACTGACAAGTGATTGCATGCTAACCCGCTCAAGTTGTATAAAGGAGAATAATTACTTTTCCCAACCCCTTTGGGTGGAATTGTACCTACTAACCTTTTCTTTTTCCTTACAGGTATTTGCGCAAGATGGCTATCTTGCATCTGATCCTCCTTCTTCTAGGAGCACTTCACTTTGTCCATGGGAAGGATATGAAAACTATATCCGAACACAACAAATGTCTAAGACAACTCCTTCCACTTCTTGATCATCCTGAGGGAAGATTCATGACCCCACAACACAAACTTACCACCATCCCTGAAGGAGTCTGCATAAGTGTTCCCAATAAATTGATAACTGTTCAGGAAAGCAGGGATGCCTTCCTGACTGCTACAGTTGTGGCACCTGACAAATCATCCCTCCAAATTGAATGGCAAACTGACAGCAATGGACAGACACTCCCCATTGCCTGCCTCTCCAACGGCACTTTACAAGGTTGGCCCAATAGTAGAATCACCCCAAATGGTACTCTGTCCATTCGCCAAACTAATCACAGACATTCTGGTTTATATAACCTCACTGCTCTGATTGACCTTTCTTTTTGCGAGAAATACCCAGAAGTCTTTACAAGAGACTTTTGTAGTAACAACTATATGACTACAGCAGCTATATTTCTGTCTGTAGTACTCCCTACTGAAGCAGAACTTACCGATTGCTCTTCACAGGAACCTGGCCCACCCAGTGGTGTCACTGCCACCTCCCTTCTGGGTACACTCATGAACAATGTGAAATTTATGCACATTCCAGTTATTTTTAATCTTACCAATTGGAATATGGCTGAATTTGGTACGTGTTCTAAAACTAACACTTCTAAGTTTTTCAGCACCATGTTACTAGATAGTCTTGCTGCATACCAGACACACACACAAGATCCCATGGCTGGTTCACATACCATTGAACACTTAGGTTTATTCAGGTCTAGACCTAACCCCGCTAGCAAGAAAACTTCCTCATCACGCAGGAGGCGTGCCACTGCTGATGTTACTGGTGCAACTGGCACTGTATCTGGACTGTTTGGATCCAGCATGTCCATCTGGAACAGGGCAGACATTGCTGCCATTAGAAGCCAAACAGTTAAATGTCAGACTGGCGTGAAGAATGATGTTCTACCATCCTTATTACATGTGTAGATGGGCTTAGGAGGAATGCTACACAGTTTATAACATGCATAACAATGCTAAGAGTTTTAATGACACCAAGAATAAAATCAATGAACTTGTTTTTCTGAACAATAAAGAGGCAGACAAGCAATATATTGCCAGGAAACTCCTGTGCTCTGCTTATGGCTTTTATGTCATAACCACTGTCAATAATCTCTTCCACAATCTGGAATCTGGACGTATTCCAGATATTATCCATGATAGGAGACTTGCTATATGGTACTGTCCACATTGTAGGTCTACTGCTTGTATTACAATGTGCATGTCTAGATCTGTATCCATACCATTATCAACTGCAAGAAATTTAGGTTATGTCACATGTCATCCCAACAGGGGCCCATGCTATACTGCTCATCGTTGCACCATATGGGACACTATGTCCATTAACTTTACTGTGTCTCTGCCACACTTTGATGGAGATACTGCAATTTTTGATAGACTGGCTTCCATTCACTGCAGGGTTTTAAATAATTGATTAGCAGTTTTTTTCTTGGGACCATGCTAACTGTACAGAAAGTATTTACATAGATTTTCTAGAAGTGCTGTGTTTGCTAAACACAGTGAGGCAAGAGCTATGCATTTTCACAAAGATTTAGCACTTTTATGAGCAAAAAGCTAATCAATTATTAGAGTTAAATAAAACCCTGCACTCCATTTGGCATCTCGACGAGGACATCTACCGCGAGAAAATCAGCCTTCCACTTCTTCTGGTCTTTCATCCTACATTGGAAGCCTGGGTGTCACCTCATACTGACTAGTGTGCCAAAAAGGGATATCACTATGTATGTCACTGTGATGTATTCACTGTCATCAAGTTGGTGTGTGGATAATCACCGGACAGCATTGACTGGTCATTTACTTTGCACTTGGACATTAATTCCAATGAAACTTGTGTCCCCAGGGCAAAAGGTTCTTCATCTTCAATGACTTTATCACCAGTGGGCAACACTGGACACCTCTACCAGAATTATGCTGAAGAGGTTCATCGATTAACTACAAGACTTACGAAACAACCGTTCACCTGCCCAATTCAACTGCAGAAATGGAGGGTTCCTACTGTGAAAATGTCATATAATTCTGATGGGCAGTGTTGTGTAGTCACTAACCACACATCTTTCTAATATGATCTTAAAACATGTGAAGTCAAGTTTCCTAATTTTTGTTTTATTCCTCATCAAACTAATGTTATTGGTCACACAGTGATTACTCCTGTTCCCATCATGGAACCAGATGTTACTGACAGTGACCCTGAATATTTGCTTGCTGTATCCCAGTATTTGCCTATTTTTAACTTTCACACAGATCCCTTAACAATGTCTCTGAAAATACTTTTAGATAGAAAGGCTACCCATCTCATCTATATAAGTAATAATATCTCCAAAGCTGGAGATGCCCTTAACACCCTTATTCATGATGGTGATTTAAGCTCTGCACTTTCCAATACCTGGTTAGAATTAACTTTCAGAGATTTTGTGATTATCCAATTATTTTTAATTATATTTTTGATACCAGCACTTTGCTGTCTATGGCAGACGCTCAAACAACACCGTGCCCAATTCAAGTTCTTTTACAAGGCTTGTGTGTCGGGTCTGTAAATGACGGATATTGCTCCCACTATTTTCCCACAGTGTTGTTGCCCTTTCAGTAAGGCAACAAGGTGGGGAATGCTATGCTTGGTCCCCACACTCTTATTGGCAATGATCTGTGCACTGTGGATAATATATATATATCTATAGATATAGATATATATACAGTATATATATATATATATAGATAGATATAGATATAGAGATAGATATATCTATATATCTATCTATCTAGCTATATATATATATATATATACTATGTTATACCTAATCATTACTAATATTTAGGGTGTTGGTACTTACCACATAAGCATAAGTAACTAGGGATATGCGGGGGCTGACAGTGTGATACAGGATTTATTTAGTGCAGTTTCCAGTGACCTCAAGTAACCTCACGTGTGGCGAAGCATTGAGTGATGGTTATGAGAGGTCAGTGGAAACTGCACTAAATAAATCATGTATCACACTGTCAGCCCCCACATGTTCAATTTATGCAGTAGGGGTGGACATAAACTGGAGGGTGTTAGTGTGTTTTTTTGTCGTAAAAGTTTTATTTTTAATTTTTTGTGGTGAACTACTTTGCCATTTAATGGTTTTGTGCTGTAGTGTGTCTGTGGTTCGTTTTTTTTTTAACGGAATGGCATAGTACTTTGTTATCGGTTTTTGATTTAGGTGGGAGTGGTCATAGCAAGCATTGATTGGTGGTGGCATGTGGTTTTCTGCGGGTGTTCTGGATCTGGGGTGAGAATACATAAGGGGACATGGTTTTTAGTTTTGGCCAGAAAGGGCTTAGATCTGAACAGCATGGATTTAGTTTTTTTGGCATTTACTAAGAGGGGTTTTTTTGAGAACCAGCTGTGGGCCGCAGCATAGTTGTGCAAGAGAACTGAGGAGATTGTGGTCATGGATTTGTCACTGTGGAAGAGGACAAGGTCATCGGCATACAGGAGAGAGTGACAGTTGAGGCAGTCGAAGGGAAGCGCATTAACAAATAAGGAGAAAAGGAAGGGACCCAGGATTGAGCCTTGAGGGACCCCCACAGAGACAGGCAGGGTGAGGGAGCAGGTTTGACCAATACATACTAATTGTGAGTTATTGGTAAAGTAGTTAGTGAACCAGCTTGTGACATTCTGAGAACAACCAAGGAGGCTAAGCTTTGAGGTAAGGAGAGCATGGTTAACATGTTAACAGTGTCTAACATGTTTTGGATTTCACCTCCTTCATCAGGGACTCTGATGAAGGATGTGAAATCCGAAACATGTTAGATGTTATGCTATGCTTGCTGTGTGCTTGGAAGCTTTTAATTTAATAAAAAAATATGGACTAAGTTCTTGATCCATGGCGTGAATGTTTTTTGATGGGTCCCAGCTTTGTGGTTTGTTTGTGCTGGAAACTTTTTGGAAATCAGTATCTAAAGCACTAGCACCTCTGTTCCATGTTACATTACTTGAAGGGATTGCGTGTAAGTCAACATATGATTAACTTGAAAAATAGTGGAACAACCAACTTTTGTAATAATGTCCTAAACAATAATTATAGTCCAAAATAGCCTCTGCAGCCATGAGCCAGGAAGTTAGAAATGTTCCACCATGGGCCGACCCAGTGGCACTGAGGGCTGAGGTGCTGGATGCCTTACATCTTGCTGTGCGGTGACCCAGGTTCAGGAACAACCTCAGGCTGCTGAAGTGCTAGTGGGGGAGGTGGGAGCAGGATTGAGCTATGGCTCCCTCTCCCGGGAAGGGGGGCACTCACCCGTAGTCCTGCCATCATCAGATGAAGGTCCGGTGACAGGTGTAGGTGGTATCAGTATGACTAGTAGGGTGGGATGGGAGGCGTCCTGCAAGATGTGTGTACACGTGCCTCCACATCGGGGGTGCGGGGGAGTGGGATCTAAAAGGGGGAGAAAGCTGATAAAGTACTAATGAAAAAAAAAAAAGAAATGTTTCCCCATAATCGTGCACACTATCAAAGGGTTAAGCATCTCATCTCCTTAAACATCAGGTATATAACCTATTTCTTCAAACCCTCCAGCACAGCTTGAATATCACACAGTATAAATTCTGAAATGCAACTTCATAATATATATATATATATTTTTTTTCAATTATCTTTCCCTCCTGGTCATGGTCCACAGGGCCTCTCTTGGGCATCCAGCCGGATCCTGCCCTGCCCGAAGTCCTCCTGTCTGAGCCTCCTCTCTCCTCCCCCTCATTCTGCAGCTGGCACCCCCAGCTTAACCCCTCCAGGGTGGGGCCGCCCCTCCCCTTTTTGGTGCACTTACTCATAGACTCCAACTACGGGTGAGGGCCTGGGCAGAGGAACCTGAAAGGCCAGACAGGACAGACCCGGCTGTGGGCATGAGGACTGGTGCCATCGCCTACCCCAGGGACTGGGGTTTTCCTTGTTCTGGTGCTGATCTCCTTCCCTATGTGTGGTGCATGCCCCGATGTGCATGCCCTGCCTTGCATCAACCATGCTGATCACATGCTGCCCTACATGCTGTAGTGCCCCCCCAGTCTCCGCCGGGGGCCACTGTGCGGGCCATCAACCCTCCTTCCCAGGAAGAGAGCACTAGCAGGCACTCAATCATCAACCCACCCCAGCCGACCCCTGGTACCCAAGCTCACTCCCGAACTTGGGTTGCTGGCACAACGCGAGGTGTGGTGTCCAGTGCCTCAACCCTCAGTGCCACCGGGCTGACGTAACTTCATAATATATTAACATACATTGAACTCAAAATACCTATATTATATTAGTGAACTAAAGCCCCCAAACAAAACTGCATTTCAGGCTCAACTATCGTAAGTTCGGGTGGTAAAAGTCCACCTTCACCATTAGGAGTGTGCGGGAAAGAATTGCAAGGGGAAGTGATGGGGGGAGGGACAAGGCAACATATATGCAGCCTGAGGTGCCATTTTAGGTAATGCCTCACATTAGCTGTATTTTTCCCAACATATGTTTCAATAAAACTTAAAACATTTCTGCCATCAGCATGCCATAAATCCCCTCATAAAATCTGCAGGTGTCCCACATTTAGTCTCCTTGCTTTCACTTCCCAGCTAGACTAAAGATTCTGAAAATATTCAGGTGTCCTGTTCACCATCTGAGTTGGAAGAGTTTCCTCAAGCAGAAAACTCTCAATTTTTTTCCAAAAATTTGGAGGCCTCTGTTACATCTGAAAACTGATATGCCTTCCCGCCATATGAAATCTGCACACTAGCAGGCATTAGTATGACATGATGCACTCCGAGGGTGTGGAGATGTGCTCAAATGCCATCAAAACTTTTCCTCTTCATCCTTGTAGCATAACTAAGGTCTGGAAATAAATGTACCTGCGTATCTTGCCATTGAAGATAGCTTGGATGTTTCATCTGTTGTAAAATTAGGTCCTGCTCTACAGACATTATGAACTCCAGCATTATGGCATGGGGTGTAAGGTCTCCTGTAGCTGCCCTGGGCTGTCCACCATGTGGTGTAACCCGGTAGGCCTTCAACAGCTCAAAGTCCTCCTCAAGTTGAAGTAAGTTCTTTAGCCAGTCCTTTAAAAATACCAAGGGATTCTCTCCTTCTGTCTTCTCCGGGAGGCCCATAACTTGAATATAAGTGGAGTGCACTGTATTTTCTAGATTTTCTAGGCACCTCCAAAGCAAATTGTTCTCTTTAGTTAAACCTGATGCAACTGTGAAAGCTTTATCTGCCAACTTAGCTGCCCCCTTCGTTTCTTCCTCCAACACGTCAACTTTCATATTGAGCTGTTTCAAATTGGCATTGAACTCCTCTATCTTGCAGTCCAGACCTTGGATCGCTCGGAGTAGAGTGGCGTTAGTTGGCTGAGTTCCATCTTGGTCTCCCACACAGATCTGGCATTCTTTGCTGCTGAATCTAAATCTGAAGTGGCTCACAAGGTTCCCTTTTCACTTTTTCATAAAGTTTTGTTTTTAGGTCAGGGGAGGTTCCACTGTCAGATGATAACAATAGTTCAAAAGGAAAAAAAGTGGACCTCAATCCCCATATATCTCGATGAAGCAAACTAACTTATTGTGCTTCCTTTTCTTTTATTTCTTCATACATAGTAACTCCAGCTTCATGCATTCATTTTTCATTGTATCATTTTATATTTCCAGTGCTCTCAATGTAACCATTTATTATGTTTCAGGACAACCCTGTCCCTTCTTCAGATAAATTAGAGCTGTAATAATAAAATAAAATAGAGAGATACAAATTTAATTCTCTAGGGCTTTTCTTTTATGTTAGTGAATTTCAGTCATTTTTGGTTGTTTTTTTATATATCAGGGAGAACTAACCTGCTCAGTAATTATTATCTGAATTCCTTATCTGAAATTCTCATAGCTGATTAGCCTTAATCAGGAAAGATAGTGCTTCTGCAAAGTAACAAATATTTTATTTTTCACTTAATATTTATCTTTATAATATTATATATTATTGTGTTGTCAAGCTTTTGTCTTACAAAATTCATCTCCAGTACCTTTTGTAAGTATAAATGTATTTTTTAACAGTCGTTTTCTCTTTTCAGTCACTTCCTACCATATCTATAAACACATGAAATAAAGTAAAATGTTTTCATACTAGAAGTCATACTAGAAGTGTCATAGGAAATACAGAAGGCTAAGTCGCCCATAATGTACTCCTCCCATAGAAAATGTTATTATTCCCCGTAGTTTACATATTGATTTAATAAATAATCATCTAAGCTCTTCTTAAATGATTCAAAAGATTTTTTGTGAACCACCGATCTAGGCAGGCCATTCCAATATGACACAATTCATTGTGTAAAAAAACAACTCCTTTGGAGACCCTTTGGATGACTAGGCATTAATTAATGCTGATGACTTCTCAAGTTAACTTCCCTATTATTATAGTTAAGCCCTAGTTCCTGACAAAAAATGTTATCATCCTTGATCTTAAAGATCAGGAGTAGGTCACCCCTGAGTCGTCTAAACTCCAGAGGATAGAGATCTAATTTTTTTCAATCTTTCCTCGTATCTCATCTCCTAGATACCATCTATCATTTTTGTAAATCTCCTCTGCACCCCTTCCACACAATTAAGTCCCTTCTCAAATAGGGGCTCCACATGGGAGAACAGTAATCTAATATAGGCCTTACATAAGCGTGATAAATGGGAAGGAGACAGGCCCTATTTCTATTTGTGATTGATTTCTTTATGCAATGAATAATCCTATGGGATTTATTAACTATTTTATTGCAATGATCACTAAATTTCAGGTCATTGCTAATAAGCACCCCCAAATCACTCTCACTGGTAACCTGCCTTAGGCTCTGTCCATTTATTAAATAAGTGGAACAGGAATTACTTTTTCCTAAATGCATAACAACACACTTTCCTGTATTAAATGACATTCTGTTTTAACCCATTTTTCCATTTTTTTAAAATCTTCCTCCAATTTAAACTTTCCGGTTAAATTACTAACATCCGCCGCCAATTTACTGTCATCAGCAAACTTAATTGTATAACTATTTAAATCAGCATTCAGGTCCGGGATGAAAATAGAAAACAAAATAGGCCCCAGGACAGACCCCCGAGGAACCCCACTGGTCACTCTCCCACTATCAGAGTGAAATCCCCTGATCCGAACCACCTGATTTCTGTCACTCAACCAAACTTTTATCCATCTAATAAGCTTCACATCCAGCCCTAACATATGCAATATATCTAACATTACATCATGGGGCACCATACCAAATGCTTTGCATAAATCCAAATACACTATATCTACGGATTTATGATTGACCAACATAGCACTTGCCCTCTTGTAGAATACTAAGTTGGCCGTCAAACCTGACCTCCCAGTTTTAAAGCCACGTTGAGTGATATCCTTTAGGTTTTTTACATCTAGCTCCTCCTGGAGCCTATCTTTAATTATTCCTTCCATAACTTTTCCTAAAATACATGTCAAGCTCACCGGCCGGTGGTTAGAGACCTGACTAGTGTCCCCTTTTTTGTAAATTGGGACTACTATAGCCTGAAGCCAATCAGTGGGCACCTCTCCCCCATCCAAAGAAAGGTTAAACAAAACATACAAAGGCTCAATCAACCAATTCTCAATTTCTTTCAAAATTCTTGGATGTAAATCATCCGGCCCAGCAGATGTGCTTGTCCTAATTTTTTTTAGTTTAACTAATATCTCCTCCCTTGATATTTCTCTTCTCTCGCTTACTTTAGAATCGTCCACAATTGGGCTCATACTATCCATAACTTGCTTAGGATTAAAAACAGAACAAAAATATGTATTAAAGGAGTTAGTGATTTTTTATTGGATCCAAGATCAATTCCGAATTGCTCATAATAGAGGCAATTTTTACCTATTGATTAGATTTATTATTGAGATATGCATAAAAACGCTTCCCTCCATCCTTAATATGTGCCAATCTGAACTCTAGTTTGCTCTTTTCTTTTCTTATGTAAAATTTACATTTCTTAACCGCTTCCCTATACCTGGCTTTATTATACAAGTTGTTATCTCTTCTCAATGCTCTATAATAACATTTCTTTTTTTTTTATCAAGTTCCCAATAGCTTAGGTGATCCATAAGGGAGTTTTCCCAATATTATTGTTTTTTTTTACAAACAGGGAAATGGACAAATGATGCCCAAGGTGCAGAAGGTTACAGCAGTAGCAAACAGCCCAACACCTACCACAAAAAAAGCACATGAGGTCTTTCCTAGGTCTTACTGGTTATTACCAGGAATTTATTCCTAATTTCACAGCCATTGCCTGTCCTTTGACTGATCTCACTAAAAAGAGTTGCCCAAATAACGTTCCGTGGACCTCTGTTTGTGATGTGGCTTTTAGGAATATCAAGGTCATTCTATGTACAGCTCCTGTATTAAGAAGCCTTGACTTCAACCAAGTGTTTGAGGTCCAGACCAATGCATCAGAGAATGGTATTGGGGCAGTCTTATCACAGAAAATAGATGGGGAAGAACATGCAATCATGTATATCAGCAGGACGCTACATGAAAGGGAGAGAAAATATGCTACAATAGAGAAAGATTACTTAGCTTTGAAGTGGGTTATTGAGTCTCTGAAATATTATTTGTGGGGGGCTGAATTTAAGGTTGTAACTGATCATAACCCCTTTTGCTGATTGCACCAAATGACAGAAAAAAATCCCTGTATAATACGGTAGTACTTAGCTCTTCAGCCCAATCAATTTACTGTGTCCCACAAGGTAGGGACAAAACATGTAAATGCTGATTTCATGTCTAGATATGGTGCAGGAATTTATGTCAATGAAATATGATGAACTTTCCCTAAAAGGAGATAGTGCAGGTAAAGTACCATTAGTCTCTGTTGAGAAATGTGTTAATGCCTCGGGGTAAAGAATGATGATATCCACTATGTTTATGACAGAATGTTTATCATTAATAGAGATCCTGTGATGGAGCTTCTGAAGATGTGTAGGTGGAAATAACTGCTTCCTTCTTAAGGTGGGAGATATATGACAGGGAGATCCTGCGACTCTTGAGGACCAATCTTTTCTTAGATCTGTTGCAACAGTTCTTCTATTTCTTAGCTTACTCTATCCTTTACAATTTCTAGTCCATAAGGTTGGCCACCTATGGACACCCCTCCCCTATCGTGACTATGCTACAGTGTCCTCTTTAATTTTCCTTTTCACTCACAGGTCCTTGTACAGGGAGGTTATTGTAGTGACCTCCGAGCTGATGTAAAACAACAGGCTGTGTCCCTCGTTGTTGGATTTAGTATGTAATGGCACTATGTCATACAATACCTTAATGTATATGCCTTACGTGTACGAAACCTGTAAATGTTGAAAATACCATGGCACTAGGTGTTTTTGATAAAGGTAAAAAGTTACTAGCTGACTGTATTATAGAATGAAGTTATCAGGGTAGAGATATCAGAAACCCCCCATTGTGTTACTTTAAATGTATGTAAATTACAGATTGTTAGAGATGCCCTTTGGCACCATGCATTCCTGCTTTTAGCTGAACTAGCCTAAAATTTCATGGTGATTTGCATATGCATCCCATGATGCTTTGCATTATGGGGAATGTGTGATGTTGTGTTTCTTTGAAACTTGGCTTTACTGCCAATGCCCATTGGGGTACCCTTGCTACAGTGCTTCTGAACTGAGGTTCTTTGTCTTTAGCTTGTTTTTGGGTTCTTCTTTTTTGAGCTCCCTATCACTCAAGCACAAGACCAACACAGGGAATGAAACAATTTTCACTTAAAAGACAGATCTGTAGTTCAGTGGGTGCTGACTAGGTGAAGAGGAAGGACATGCATAGTCTTGTTGCAAACTGATGTATTAAAGAAGGGATATTCCCTGTGTTTTAAATAAACATCACACAGAGATTAATCACACAGAGATTGTGTGTTGAATCTGAAGTTCTGTGTCTGGTCCATCTGTTATCCCACAACCCCTCCACACTCCTGTCCCTCTCCACCAAGCCTTCTATCAACCTGCCCCTGAGGTACAATCTGTTGACACTGTCTCAGGGCAGGATAACATTCCTAGATCTGAGAACTGTGCACCTCAGAGCATAGTTCTTGAAGAGATTGTTATAGTATATGGGTGCTGCCTATTGTCAATGGATTTCAGCAACTGCTGAAATCTTGTTGTAGTACAGTTCAAAGGTCAAAAAAGTTGTTGTACTATCGTTCTGACATCACATCGATAGTACAACAACTTTTTACCCTTGACCTGCTGACTGATTGGCTTAGAGGATGCTCTATAGAAAAAAAAAAAAAAACATGGCGGCACAATTTAGCTTTAGCTACTACAGCGGAGCCACTGACTGAGAAGTCGGGAATCGGGATACAGAGAGCCATACATGGCTCCTTTCTAAAACAATTGCTTCTATTTTTCTCACGATTTTAAAAAAAAAAATGATGTGCTGAGGAGCAGGGCCGGGCCTAGCGGGAACGGCCGCAAGCAGAAGCACCAGAGAAAGCAGGAGCAGCGCCTATGGCAAGTAATGAAAAAAAATAAATGTAAAAACAAAAAAAAAAACATATACTATAGAAAACAGTGGATGGGTGAACATCCACAACTAAAGTCTGTGTCCCATCTCGGGCAGTTGATGACAATCGAGACTCCTCTCGAGCCGCCTCGAGGTCTCTGTGATGTCATCAACTCCCTCGATGGAAACACAGCCTTGTTGTGGATGTTCACCCATCCACTATTCTATATATAGTGTATGGTAGAACCCTGTTATGCATGGAATTCCATGCCTGGAATATGCTTGTTGTGCTGCAGTAGTGACATCATTATGTTGTTGTGCTGCAGTAGTGATGTCACTACTGCAGCACAACTTAGAATGCTGCCACACAACTGCTTTCCTCTATCATATCGAGCTGGAAGCTATTTTTCTATTTTTCTTTTTAAACCTGAACTTACAGAAAAAGCTAGAGCACATTTAATCAGCAAATTGAGCTTGCTATCAACCCTCAAATGCCTCTCCCCCAACCCGCAGTTCACTGACAGAAGATAAGCATCTGAAATGGGTATGGATGCCCGTACACTATCAAAGATAATGTATGGGCATCCATACACAGACGAGCCTGTGTCTTCACCTCAGGCTTTCTATGGCATCCAGTGAACTTCTCCAGCTTTGCTCTCAAGGATCCTGGCTGCTGTAAAAAAACTCAGACACAGGCTTGTTGTGTATGGCTGCCTAGGTTCCACCATGCTGCAGTGACACTAATTGTGGCGACCATCAGTACAGCGATGGCACAAAGCCACCAATTGGTATTGTGCCATCACTGGGGAAAAATGTGTTCTTTTGTGGGGGGCTTTGCCCCCCACAATCCCCATGCCTGGGGCTCTGTCCCCCACAGTTTCTGCCCTTTAGATAATCAACTCCAAGTTGAAATTGGTTCAGGGAAGGGGTGAACACCTCGAAGGCAGCAGCGTCAGAAACCCAGCGGACCATCACAGTGAACTGTCGATAATATCGCTGTGATGGTCTTCGCTGTTTTCCCATCGTTGTGGTGACATGATACCGGTTGCCCGTACATTATCCTCTATCTCAGAGTTAATTCTTTCTTAAAAATTAATGAAGGTGCTGAAGTTTCCAGAAAACCAGCTGCAAGAAAAACTTATGCTTTAAAATGGAAAATATTTTCCTTCTGGAGTATTCCTAGACAGATTAACTTATCCAGACAGGTCTGTCTACAATCCTGAACTACTTAGCCCACCTCCAGTCTCTGGGCCTAAGACCTTTAACACTGAACGTACACTTGGCAACAGTGTCAGCTTACACATCAGATAGTAAAGACAGGTCAGTGGCCTCACAACCCGTTTTTTTAACAATTTTTCCAAGGTCTAAATCACTTGTAACCTCCAGTGAGGGAGCCTGTCCCTCCCTGGGATTTAAATATGTATATTGTCCAGCTGATGGAGGCTCTGTTCCGAGCCCATAGAAATATGAAAACTGCACTTACAGAGAAGTCAAAAAAATAAAGGAATACAGGCTTACATAGGCAAATTCATGACCCACGGTGATTTTGTATGGCAAAAATGTGAAGACCCTTCGAGCCCATGGCAACTGCTGCACAGTAGTATGTCACCTGGAAAGCAGTTTTCCTGGTGGCAGTGACATCTGCCAGGAGGGTGAATGACCTACAAGCCCTCTGCAGAGATCCTAACTATATAATCTTCCATAAGGACAAGATAGTCCTAAGGACAAAGACGAAATTCCTCCCCTAAGTGGTGTCTGAATTCAATTTGAATCAGTCAGTTGCCATTAAAATCTTCTTCACAGGAATCCAGCTCAGGGGAGCAAAAGCTCCACAGCCTGGATGTGAAAAAAGCACTCAGTTACTTCTTGGACCACACAAAGAATGCCAGGTCCACCAACACTCAACGGTTTGTCACCTATGGTGATGTGGAGAAAGGTAAGCCAGCATCCAAGAGAACCATCGCTCACTTCGTAGTCTCCTATATTCTGTTCTGACAAAGCTGGTAAATTGCCACCTAGAGGTCTCAGGGCAAACTTTACAAGAGGCACCTCTGTCTGTATGGCAGCATTGAGGGGTATCCCCTTGCAGGAAATCTGTAAAGCAACTACCTGGAAAATAGTTCACACTTTTACAAGGCACTACTGCCTGGACATACAAGCCAGAAGAGATGCCAAATTTAGCACTGCTGTCTTGCACAACCTTTTCTCTACATAGGTTCTGTACCCAGCCTCCCAAGATACTGCTATGGAGACTGCTGTTGTTAAACATAAGTAGGGATTCCTGGGGTTTGAAGAAAAAAAAATACTCACCATAGTAATGTTATTTCTTCCAAAGGGATCCCTCTCTAAGTTTAACAATTCCTAATCCCTGCCTCCCCTTCTAGAACCTGGTAAAAAGATCAGACAAGAATCAGTACTGTTCTACTTGCTTGAGCATTACTTGTTACAGTAACTTTGCAACTGCTGCTCAGTGGTCTAAGTTATTTTTATGTTGGCACGCTTGCGCAGCCAACATCTTGTGGCAGTGGAGATTTGGAGGCGCGGTCGCTGTTAGGGGAATGCAGGGCATGCATCAGTAGGTGCGTCCTTCATTCCCCAATCAGCCTGCATACCGGCGCCACACCATGCATACTAATGTGGCGAGCACATCTAAGAAAAGGTCAGCTGCAATCCGAGTAAAGTTCGTCTGACGCAGCGGACCCTTCCTACATGCTCGGCCACATTGTTAGGCATGCGGTGGCTGCCCAACTGCCGACTTCGGGAGGCCAATCGCCTGACGGCTTACTGTGACCCCAATTATAAAGCCGATGGGGAGCCTACCTTCGCCAGCATAAAGCACTCCCCATGTGTTATATGCTGAAGGTGCCACATTTCCTTCAGCTCTTGCCCCACTTTCCTTGTGTGCCGATGGGGTGCCCAATCCCAGTTGGCATAAATTAACACCCCATTTTTGTGTGCTGACGAGGGTGCCCAATCCCCCATCGGCTGAAGCAACCCCCCCAAACAGTTAGGTGGCATGCTGGGAGCCCACCCCAGCGTGCCAAATCCCCTGAGGGGGGAAAAAAACCTGTCCCCCGATTTTTTTTGTTTTTTTACACCCTGTAACAGAAAAATGGTCCCTCATAGCCTCCCTACCCACCACCCGCACCCACCCACTGCGCACCCTGCCTCCTCACACCCCCCTCACCCCATACTTACCTCCAGAGTCCATCACGATGATCTTTGGTGGACCAGGAACCCGTCTGCACTCTTCAAAGCTGACCGTGAACTGAGGAAATGCCGGTAAGCTGTATAATGGAATAAATAGGGGGTTTTCAACTTTGGTGCATATCTCAGGCATTTCTTAGAATTTTGGGACCAAATTTTCAACATGGGTTTTTTGGGACCCTATCTCATCAATTCTTGCACTGTCATGGCATTATTCAGTCCCAAAAGGTGATTTCACAGTCACTGCGTGGAATCACCTTTCAGGAGCAAGGAACGAAACGACAGTGCCAGTGTTCATGAGGGGGGCTCTCAAAAAGCCTACGTTGCAAATTTGGAGAGAAAAATCCAAAAAATTACTGTTTTACGAGCATGTGTTGAGCAGGTACTACGCATGCTCGTAAATTAGTGAATTTGCAATATTTTCATGCCACATGTTCAGCATTGGCATTTTTCCACACCTTCTTGTGAACCGTACAACTGTCATTTTTCACATCCTGCCTGAAATGTGTTTTCACACTTCTGGCGCAGAATAGCACAGTCGATGTGGGAAATCAGTGTTCGGGACAAATTATGAAAATGACAGTTGCATTGTTCATGAGCAGAGGTCCTAAGATGCCTATGCTGAAAATTTGGTGACAATACTCCATAACATGACTGTGTTACGAGCGTGCGTTGCGCAGTTTGCACGCACGCTCATAAGTTCGCAAATTTATAATATTTTCACTCCAGATTTTCAACATTGCCATTGTTCTGCACTTCCTTGTGAACAGTACCACTGTCATTTTTCACATCCTGACCAAAATGTGTTTTCGCAGTTCCAGCACAGAATAGCGTGGTCCGTGTTCGAGACACATTATCAAAATGACAGTGACACTGTTCATTAGCAGAGGTCCTAAAATGCCTATGTTGAAAATTTGGGGCCGAAAGTCCATAAAATTAATGTTTTACGAGTGTGTGTTGTGCAGTTTGCACGCATGCTCGTGACTTCATGCATTTATAATATTTTCACTCCACATGTTTAAAATTGGCATTTTTCCACACCTCCTTATGAACAGTGCAGCTGTCATTTTACATATCGTGGCTGAAATGCGTTTTCGCATGTCCGGAACAGAATTGCACAGTTGCTGTGCAAAATCAGTTTTCAGGGCAGTCTGAGGAAATGACAATGACACTGTTCATAAGCAGAGGTCCTAAAATGCCTATGTTGAAAATTTGGTGCCGAACGTCCATAAAATGACTGTGCTGAAAGCTTGCATTGCGCAGTTTCCATGCAGCCTTGTCGCTTCGTACATTTGCAATATTTTCATGCCAGATTTTCACCACTGACATTTGTGCACACCTCCTTTTCAACAGTACAGCTGCCATTTTTCACAGCCTGCCCAAAGCATGTTCCCGCAACTGTGATGCACAATGGCGTGCTCTCTGTGGAAAATCACCTTTTGGGACACATTAACAAAATCACAGCGCCACTGTTCATGAGGGGAGGTCCCAAAATACCTATGTTGAAAATGTGCCTAGAAAACTCCCACAAATAATCGGGTTGCGGACGTCTGCTGCGCAATTTGTATGCACGTTCATTGCTTCACCAATATTTCATATTGCCACTCCAGATTTTCAACGTAGCCATTTTTTACGCCTCCTCATGAGCAATACAGTTGTCATTCTCCACATCCTGCACAAAACTGTGTTTTCATCCCTCTGTCACCAAATGCCACAGCCACTGTGCAAAACCACCTTTCAGCTAACAAAGTGATTGTGCTGTTTTTCATGAGGTGGCCTGACAAGCAGCCCATGTTGAAAATGTAGAGTGAAACTACCACTACACGCCTATGGTGTTAGGGTTTCCAACTGTAGCACCCCACCCAGTACGGACTGACAGGCATCTGGGCTGTGACTTGGGATCATCGGATGTATTGCTCATGACATTCCACCCCCATGCCCTCCTTGCAGCCACTGACAGGCATTGTGGTGTGTCTTGCACTCTTGGGCCACAAACTTCACCCCACGCTCCTATACTGCACCCACATCAGCATATTTCCTTATGGAATGGGGTAAGTAAAATGCCCAAAGACCCCAAAGCACACCATGACACTTGTCAGTGTCTACAGGGTAGGTTGGGGTACAGTGGCATGACCATTATAGCTGACAACCCAAAGGCACACCCCAATGCCTGTCGTTCTCTACAGGGTGGGGGTGGGATTGGCATCACTTCAGTACTTCACTGCTATTCCTATTATGCATCTCTAGCACCACCACTGTCAATGCCAATGCCAGCGCGACAACATTCGGCATTGGCAAATGCTTGTTTTTTTCATAACAAGCTTGTTCGGCCATAATTTAACTACTGTTAAAAATCTTTTTGAAAACATTTTAAAGAAATTTTTGGTAGCCATTTAGTTACTGTAGTTTCAGTGGTCACAGCTCACCCTGACCTTAGAAGTAAATCTGACATTAGCATACAGGGGTGAGCATGACCACACAGAGCAGAGTTTGAATTTAGTTCCAAATTCCACAATTTGCATAAATTCTAACGCTCTGGGACTGCTCATTCCAGGGGAATTATTGCTGCTGTTAAACTTAGTTTATCCCTTTGGAAGAAACTATATTACTACAGTGAGTAATTTTCTCTTTCTTTAACCTCTCCGTACTAACAAGAGGAGCCATGCTTCCCTAGACCCTATTTGGACAACACAAAGTAAAAAAAAATAAAGTGAGCTGTCTCACTCTCTTTCAGTCCAAGGGAACATAATCCCATTGATTGCTATATGCAAAGTTCTGTTTTAGGTAAGCTTTTGGCCTAGCAACTCAGTTCTGTCTGATAGTAATACTGTTTGTTGGGTGAAGTTTAAGACTCTGACATCATCTGGCTATTGCCATGCCCCAGGCTACTGGTTGGTTTAGCCAGTGCCAGGGCATGTTGTTTCCAGATTTCTGTATAGTCAATTCCTGATGTATGCACATGCTTGGGACATCCCATTTTTGTGCATCCATCCAAAATTGCATACAGCCAAAATTGTATTGAAATCAATGAAGCCACTCAGAAAAAGACACTCTTTTACTGCTCACTGTTACCCTTATAGACTGAATCAGATACACACTAATCAAATGTTGCACACTGTGAGGTATTTAAGCTATTTGCTCTCTCCATGAATGCTGGCTGTGATGGACAGGCTGAAACTGGCTGAAATTTACATGTATTTAACTACTGGCAGCTGCCTTGGAACTTAACAGGTGTGATTGACTGTATTAATGTTGGTGGACCCCTGTCTGAAGGAAAATGTGTGCATACAACTGAAATTTGGTGTGCATACAAGCAATTGTTTTATCATTAAGTACAGAGGATTGGGACGGGGCCATGCCATTTTTGTGCATAAATACAGTGGGAATGTGCAGGCACTGTATCTGGGTATATCCCTACCTAAGAACAGTCTTATCATATATCCTTGCAGAGTAAGATCCTAACATTTCTTCTCAGGACTTATGCTAGATCCCTAACACTGTATGTGTTGATTGTGACAGGTTTCTCTATCTGTATCCTTGCAGTAACCTCTTTTTAATTATCTATCTGTCAAGGCTTGCTAGCCTCAAGTACTTTGAGGTGATCACACTACATAAGTTTATAGTGTATGGTGGGACGTCGTTCTCCACCGAAATCCATCGTTTTCGAAACCTTGTAGTCACACACTAGTGACATTCGCAGTGCAACAGAATGATGTTTTCTACTGTACTGCGAACGTCACACTGTGTCCTCGAGCAGCATTTGACAGTTAGGGCTCACTCCATGGACAGGACACATGGCGAAAGCAGCAATGTCAGCAGCAGTACTAATATTTAGCTTTAAAATGTTCACAATGTAAAGTTCTTAAGCAGTTGTCAAGCGTGAAAACGTTCAAAATCTAAAGTTCTTTTTTCCTTCTAGTAACTGATTTTTTTCCCAAAAAAATGACGTTCCACCATACACTATAAAGAAAAGTGCATGGGGAACAGTTGACAACAGGGCATCTTTCACCTCGTTGGCACTATGACGACGGATTACCTCTTGAGCTGCGCTCTCGAGGTAATCAATCCGTCATCATAGTGCCAACTCAGTGAAAGAATAGCCCTGTTGTCAACTGTTCCCCATGCACTATCCTATATGTTTTAGGGGAAAATGGCTGCATTCCCTAAGTCTGCTTATGGTGTCATTTTTTTCCACTAAGGTACTTGGCCTCCCAGTACAGTCCCCATACCCTTTCTCCTTATTTGGGAAATGATAGAATCACTGGAGCAGCTTTGTTTATCCTACTCCAGACTACGGTGCTTTCAACTTGAGAGGGCTTCTTTCCCAGTGACACCTTTGTAGTGTTAAGACACATAGCTACTTCCTACAGGGATGAAGTCCTTGACCTGGTACAGAGCACATCCTGGTCCAATTCAAGGGCCGGCTGCCCAGAGTTCCCACCCCTCTCATTTTTTTGTCCCCAGTATTTTTTCCTTGGAGGGATTTTAACCATAGTAGCTGTGACTCAGGTTATCTGCTGGAGACGCTGCTGAGAACGGGATGAACTTCCCTAATCTGTATTAGGCTGGTAGTTGGTTTACATTTGACTGTTCCCTTTCACTTCATATATCCTTTTCTTTACCATACAAGAAGCATATGCTTGTATACCACATCCTCACCCTTCATCCTTACTGTCCTTACTAACAGAACTGAGGTAGTTAGGATGTTGGTAATGCTACTGCTTGAACCATCCTTGCTGTGTGGTTTTTATGTTTGCTTGCATGCATGAAACATAGTGCCACCATACGAGTTTTAGTAGGTGTGCCTCCCCCACTTCCAATACCCCACTCCCTTTTGCAGGCATGGCCGCACCACACCAATGAATGTTGGAGCTGTCTTTGACAGCCATTCAGATGCAGTATCATACTGTTGAAAGCGAAAAACCCTTGCAATCAGCGGTGGTAACTAAGGTTACCACCTACTCGGTTTTTGACCAAATGATTCGGTTTTCTAGGTCCAGATTCGGTCCTCTTGTTTTCACCATTGCAAATTCCGTTTTTATGGTGGGTCAAGCAGCACCTGTTAGATTCACCACTAACTGTTTCATTTTCTTCTCATCTGACTGTAAGCAAGTGTCTGACATTTTAGTGTGATTGTTTGCTTGTAGTGCATGCTAATCAGGAAGTGCCTTCAAGAGCAGGGCACTTAAAGATCCAAATGTGTCCCTGTCTGCTCAGTTGTCACCTCTAACTTCACACCAGCAAACTGGAAGATTATTCATGGAAAGGATAAACAATGCCTCCTTAATTAACACCTTCATTTTTCAGAAACCAGACAGGCACCACATTAGGGTAGCTTCCTGTCCCAGTATGGACGATACAATGTGTTTCAGAAACTTTACCCGCTAATCCAGTTTTATTCAGAGGTAATACTTTTTCAGTCATTTTGAATGCTCACATGCTTGTAAAACATATTCTGTTAAATCCTTCACCATTTTACTTGCATGGTCAGATTACAAACAAATTCTGATGTCATGCAGACCTTTGTTTGTATACCAGTCAGTCTGAGAGGTGTAAAGTAGGACTATTAAAACCATTAGCAGTAAATCAAACTAATCCTTTCCAGGCTGCATTGTGAGTATGGTCTTTGACTGCTGTGATAAGGAATACTTTTATACCTTTAAATGTTCACCATTTTTTCTTTTAGGGTCTGTCCTATATTTTAATATTTGTTACCCCTTTTGTTGTTAAATTAATAATCTAATATTTTATTTCATTTCTAGCAATACTATGCCTCTCTCTTCTCAGTAGTTATTGTTGTCAATTTTCATACTACTTGGATATTCCAGGAAGACCAATCCAGGCCTTTCAGATGAACAGCACAGAATAATGTGGCCAATGTCATGCTAAGCTACAGAAATGAGAAAAGGAAGAGAGAGAGAGAGAGAGAGAGAAGAGAGCAGTAGCTGATGAGATGACAGGAACACAATCTAGATTTGATGGCACTGCAAATTTAGGCAATTTATCAAAACATTTTCAAAACATAATTTTTTTTTTACCAGAAGAGACACACTAAGCTAAAGCTTGGTTACAGGTGCAACCTGAGAGCACAAGGGAATTAAATGATTTGCGTAGGGTCACAAAGTATGTGAGTTTGAAATGTAGGATTCAAACCCTGGTCTCCAGAATTGCAACTCAGAGCTTTAAACCACTGCACTATACTGCCTCCATGCTACAATATCATGCTATCTGCTATGTATGACTGACATGGAAAACAAAATAGGGTATTTGACAGCATGGAATACTTCCTACCACTTTTAAAAACTTCTCTGACATTACAAATAACTTTAGAGTAGAAGCAATGGGAGGGACGGTAGCACATCTTACAATGGCAGATGATATTTGTA
Organism: Neoceratodus forsteri; assembly: GCA_016271365.2. NCBI lineage: Eukaryota > Metazoa > Chordata > Ceratodontiformes > Ceratodontidae > Neoceratodus > Neoceratodus forsteri. Next base: position 43,820,600 of record JADMNL010000027.1, read on the forward strand.
ATTACATCTCATCCACCATTACTGGTGTAGTTTATTTATTGAAAGAGTTTTATCAGAAAAGGCCACCTGATCCAAACTAGCCAGTTGTCAGAGGTGTCCTCGTAGTCACTCGATTTGTCAGCTAAGCTGTGTACACAGGATGGAAAGTCCCCTGAACCCCCCTCTCTAACCCCACCAACTGTTAACACACACTGAAATTTAAAATATTTAAATCTAAATTAAATAAACCAAAAATAATAATCATGATGTAATTTAAAGAAGTTGTACACTATGTTATATCAGTAGCAATTCTGAATAAATCAAGTGAATCAGAGTCCAAGCAATGCCCTCATTAGTCATAAAAGGGGTGGGATTAGGGGTGGAGTTTGGGGGTGTGGTTTAGTATTCGGTTTACGTCTCATCCAAAGGTGGCAACCCTAGACTGGTAACGTGTAAGCGATTTGCCATACTGCCGTGGGCAGTATGCCAAGTGCCTACACTCCGCACTGCATCTGTACAGCTGTCATAGACAGCTCCGTTTTTGTCTACTCTCCTTCCCCCAACACCCACTGGTGGCATACCTCTCAAGTGTCCCGCATTTGGCCCCGTTTCTGAAACTTGTCCCGCCAACACCCGTCATTATCCCAAATTTGTGGCGGTGACTTTAAAACAGCAGTGCAACGTAGGCAATTGAGTGTTTTAGTGCACAGTTGTCTTGTGGCTTCTGAGAAATACGCATTACCATCATTTTCCTGAAGCCTTGTGCATGTGGTGCTGAGTCACTAAGCTTTTTTCTCCCGACGCCAACACAGACCACTGCCAGGATCGCCATTTAAAAAAAAATAAACACTCCACTGCTGATCTTTTAACATGTGCAGTCAAAAGTTTAGCAGACATTCAATCAGCCAGGACGGTCCCCTCCTACCTCTTGTAGTGCGTGCTAGTGTCCGAGTCAGTCCGTGAGTGCCATGCGTGTTCTGAGCAGTTGTGACTCGGATGCATTGTGCTATAATTTCCGTGTTTGGAAGACTTTGCGGGAGAAATCCGTGGTGTCATTAGGAGCCAGTCCTAGCAAAATCTCGTTAAATTAAAAATGCCAGCAGCTCTTTTATACTTTGCCCCCCCGCCCCGCCATACACATACGCACATCAAGAGCAAGCCTAACAATAAGACAACATCGTAAATAATTCAGACTACAAACATCAGTCCTTTTCTTGCCCAGTTGCTGACTCTCCAGAAGGGTCCCGTGTCTTGGGACCAGTAAAATACAAACCATTCTCATCTCCGGAGTCCAGAGACCCGCCATTCACCGTCCGCCTCCTGCCACGCAACAAAGTTGCTGATTTCTACAGTCAGTATCCACTCATTTTCACTGGCTACTACTAGCGCTGCAGACCAACCCCCAGGCTTTGCACTACACGTTGCTTTTGGCAATAGATCAAGATCAGCAAACCAGCAGAATCGATATTCAAGTCCCAGCACTCACAGTGCAGTCACGGAACTCATCCAGGCACCAACAAACTGATGTTCATGAAACTTTACTAAAAATACTATCAGTTTATTTATATCAGTAGGATAGAAGCTCCTTACAGGTTGTGGTGAAAAAATGGACTGTCGTTTTACCTATAGTCATAGGTGAAACATCAGTCCGTTTTTTCACCATACCCTTCAAGAACCTTCTATCCTGCTGAAATCAACTGATAATTTTTTGCTTTTTTTTAAAGTAAGGTTTCATGGACATAAGTTTGTGTGCCTGCGTGTGAGTTCCGTGACTGTGTTGTTGGGATGGACTTGTGTATCTAGTCACTGGGAGCCCCTTCCATACTGTGCGGCTCTGATTCTGAATTGCTTACAAGGTTCGAGACACACTTGCCTGCCTGACAGTCATGAACATGCATGTTAAAAGTATAACGTCCTGACAGTTGCATTATAGGTATTCCAGTAAGGAAAATGAAGATGGTGCAGAGTACATTATTTAGCGTGAAATAATTCAACTTTTACTTAAAGAAATAAAAAAATATACACTGTGGCCCAGATATTCAAAAGGGTTGCGCATGGCACAACAGTGTTGCACCATGCACAACTCACTGATGTGCCCCGGCGCACTATTCAAAAGAGAAAAGTGCGCTGCACAAATCCCGATGCACCACAGCGCATCAGTAATGTATGCAGGCACAGGTGGGGGGGGGGCGTGCCCATGCATAATCTGCACAGCCCGATATTCAGCCCGGGATCTGCAGAGTCATGCATCATAACCCTGCATCGCAAGTTAAAACTCCCAAAAAGGAACAAGTGATGGCCACCCACAGGTGAGCTGCCTCATTGCAGGGCGCAACATGGCAGCTGCCACCTGTGGGTGGCCACTCGAGTTCCTGCCGCACCTGGTGGCGCCCCCCCATGCCCCATCACGGGTATTTGTGTATAAGAATAACCCCCCTCCAACATCTCTGGTGGTCCAGTGGACCACTATGTGCCCGATCGCGGGCATCGGTATTATAACCCCCCCACATGTCCAGTATCTCTGGGATGTTGGGGGGGGGTTATTCTTATAAACAAATGCCCACGATCGGGCACATAGCGGTCCACTGGACCACCAGGGATGTTGGAGGGGGGGTTATTCTTATAGACAAATGTCCGTGATCGGGCTGCAGGGGGTGTCGGTCCCCAATGGCTGCTGCCTGGCAGGGCGCCAGGTGCAAGTCGTCAGGGATCAGCTCACCTGCATGCTAATGGCATGCAAATGGGGCCATAATGACATGCAAATGGCCCCATGTGCACCTTGCATAAATTATGGCCCCATTTGCATGCCCCCTTTTGAATATCGCAGGAGCTGTGCATGGCGCAATGGCACTTGCGCTAGCACATCTCTATGCTCCACTCTGGCCACTTGCGCTGGCGCAGTGCCACTGCACCATGCACAGTGGGGGTGGCTAGGGTGCGATATTCAAAGCTGCTGTGCCATAGCGCAGCTCCGTTGAATATCGCCCAGGCCACATCCCTGCACAACAAAGTTGAGCTGTGCCCAGGCTTGCGCCCCAGCCTGGCACAGTTTGAATATCCGGGCCTATATGTACAAAAAGTTTATATGGGAGTGAAACGGATCGCATAACAAATAAAAAATGAAAAGCTGACCAGACCACAAATATATGACAGTTCATTGCACTGCTGCTTTAACAAGACAGCACGGGCCCTTTAAATGTCCTGCCTGGAGGATTTTGCAGCATGCACGGTCAGTGGCGTGACTCAGAAGGATGGAGGAGGCTACTGCTGGCTGCTGGCATGAACACTGACAGCACTGGCAAATGAGGGATTATCCTCCACAGTTGCTCCTCCTCCGCTCTTTCACAAAGCCAATGAAAGGGTGCAGGGCTTGAATTTGGTGGCTTGGCGGTTTGAAGCACACCCACACGCACTGCTCCATGACCTGCTTGAAGTCAACACAGGAGGACTTTCAGTCGAAGAAGTGTGAGAGTGCAAAAGCTGCAAACTGAGCCAGAGTTACCTGGATTTTATTGTGTGTAGAGCCAGAGAGAGGACAGACAGTTGTGGTGTCACGGTGTGGATGTGTTGAGCCAGACAGTCGGTCAGGAGGAGTGATAGACGAGACCGAGACAAGGAGGAGTTCTTTCTGTGTGTGACCCCATGACCCCTGACCTAGCAGCCTGACTTGACTGTACGCAGAATTTGTGCGGCGCTAAATTAAACTATGGGCAGGCGGGTAAGAGTTTGTCACTGGACTGGTCTGAATTGGATTCAATGTCTGGTCATGGCCATGCTAGCTGAGCCCCAAGTGTTACTGGAGGAGTTGAACCACTTTGCTTGCCATCTACCTGGGCCCTGCCCTGCCTGGATCAAGGAATGCCACACAGCTGTGATGTCAGTCAGTGAGGTAGGTCACACTTACTCAGTCATCAGGAAGGATCTGCTGGTTCTGTGCTTTGGGGGCTCTCTCTGCTGCTTCAGATCTGCACTGTCTGCTCAGCTGTGCATTAAAGGGTTTAATGCAAGCCAGAGTGAGGGTGGGTGGGGTGGGGAGTGGATAAGTGAGTGTGATGAGCCTAGCCTGCTACCCCGACGCTGACTTGGAGGGAGGACTGGTACACAATGACCTCTGGATTGCCGATGCTACTGTTGCTGAGAGCCAATTTTTAGGTTGGATTTGGAACTCTGGCCTGTCTGTCTCTGTGTGGCTTGTGTAATGGGGAGGCAGGCTGAAACTAGAAAGAGTTGCCTGCAGCCTAGAGGAGTACATGTGCCAGTGTCACTTGCCACTGCCTCAGTGGCTCTTGTTTTAAACTAGTAAAAATAAATCTGATCAATGTATTCCTCCGTAGTCTGAGAGCTCTGCTGCAATCTAGCTTCAGCCTTGTCCTGCAACTGAACTTAGCTCTGGCTGTGTGGCTGACAGAGTGACTGGCTGCTACTAGTGATGCCCATTGTGCCCCTAAAATGGCACATTTTATACACAAGATTATTCTTTAGCCCTATTACATTGAGCTTCAGGCTCTTTTGTGCTCTTAAACAGTGTGTTTAATCATTAAAATGTTGCAATTCTGATGTCCCTCGTGGTGTCCCTCATTTCAGGATGTGGTGTCCCTCATTTCAAGGGTCGGTGTCCCTCTTTTCAGAGTCCAGAGGTTGAGAGGTGTGCACCCAAGTAGCACAATGGGATCCTACCTTAGCATGCTCATGTGCTCCCTTCCATACCGTATGGCTGAGGGGGGTGCCCTATCCCCCGTTGGCTTCATTGCTGCCCTCCCAAACAGACTTCCAGGTGCCATGCTGGGAGCCCACCCCAGCATGGCAGAAGTCCATATGGCTGACGGGGGTGCCCAATCCCCAGTTGGCTCCACTGGCCCCCCCCAAAAAATTCCAGCAGCCATGCTGGGAGCCCACCCCAGTGCGGCAAAAGTCCTGCGTAGTCTAAACAATCATAAAAACACCTGTAAAAAAAAAAAAAGGTCCCTCGTTGACTGTCTCACCCCTTCCCCCAACCCGTGCCCATCCTCTGCGCACCCACCTTCACATCCCCTGACCCCATACTTACTTCCGGAGGCCAGCACGCCAATCTTCGGTGAACCAGGAACACGTCTGCACTCTTGAAAGTCAACCACGAAGTAAAGAAATGCTGGTAAGCTGTATAATGGCATAAATGTTTTTTTTTTCCAACTTTGGTGCATATCTCGTTTACTTATGCTAGGCTTTGGTAAAATGTGTATGGCAAGATTTCCTTTGTGTGACTGCCTGCCCATTTGAGTTATGTTACTCTCTGTGTAATGAGACATTTATCTGTGGCATCCAATATCAGAACCCATTGTTTGTTTTTTTACATCTTTTTCTTTAATTTCCCTTTCATATGCAGAGTGGGGTGGAGGTCCTGCTGTTCATTACTTTTGTATCCCATTATCCCATCGGGACCAAGTGCACCTAATCATAGAAGCTGAAAATTGTGTGTTATTTATTGTTAGTACATGGCTGCATGATGACCCAATGCTCAAGACGCAATTATTGACAGTTTTTTTTTTCTTTTTTAGATGAACAGACTAACTTATTTATTAATTAATTGGTGCTAGCTATAATCATTTCAAAGACAAAACAGCTCTGGAGTTACTTGCAACATGCCTTTCTATTTGGCAGCTCCATGGTACTGCTGTGTGTTTGGTGTGAGGACTGCAGATAATGCCAGACACACGTGGAGATGTCACTTTAAGAAATGGCACGCTTATTTTTAATGAGTGAAAACCAGACAGATGAAAGTGGCTGTACCAGTAATGGCAATATTGGCAATATTGCGAACATTCATATCGTACGTAATGAAAATTAGGGCTGAAACACAAGCTATTGTTTTAATCACATAAGTACACAGAATTGTTGAAAAATAGACATGACACATTCGATTCTTTTATTTTTTTAAAGATAAAAAAAGAAGATTCTGATACTAGGTGCCACAGAGCAATGACTCATCACCAAGAGAACTAAAATAATAAAATGAACCGGCAGACACAGAAAGGAAAGGAAAGTTTGACATCCACATTTTATCAAAACCCAGCATAAGTATAAAATTCACATATATACAGTAGTTACAGGGATAGTATTTTCAGAATAGCAGGGCAGGCATTGCTCATACACTGCCCGCAGCAACAAATTACTAAGGGACTTGCTCAGTACTTATTTTGTGTCTCTTACTAATATAATTTCGTTCATGCTGTTACTTTATCGTGTTTTTTTATTTTATTTTACTGCATCAGCCAGACCCTGCTTTGGTTCCTGCAGCCTCTGCTTGCATACCCTGCATCTCTGAGCATTTAACGTATCACCCCCCATGTTCCTAGGTGCCCCCAAACCATCGCTACCAAAATAATATAAACTTCTGCCCAAAGCAAAACCTGCTGCCCTAATACTCATTGTATTCATATGTATACTGAGACACTACCTTGCAGCACCACTATCCCAACCCAATTTTACAAATACTTGCTCAAACCCTATGCCTACAGTCAGATAAAGTAGACCTTGGTTTGATTCCAGCACCCTCCGCTTCCATGCACTTTGTCTCTGCGCAGGTACCTCATCACCTCCCTTCCCCGTACTCCTAGGTACCCCAAACCATCCCTACCAAAAGCATATAAATAAACTTCTACCCCCAAAAAAATACTTCACTTATTTTTTTTTATTCTTCTCCAGTCGTGAGTGCTCACAACTTCCTCACTTCTGCAAAACGCAAGCAGACATTATCACTACCTGCAGCAACAGACTACTAAGGGACATGCTCAGTACTTCTTTTGTGTCTCTTACCAATAAAATTTCTTTCATGCTGCTATTTTACTGTTTAACTTTATTTTACTGCATCAAGCAGATCCTGTTTTGATTCCCACACCTTCCACTTGCATACCATATGTTTCTGAGCATGTAACTTATCATCCCCCAGGTTCCTAGGTGCCCCCAATCCATCCCTACCAAAACACCTTTCGGCTAACAAACTGATAGTTTCACTGTTCATGCGGTGGGGTCACAAAGAGCCTAAGCTGAAAACTTGGAGTGAAAATACCGAGAAATGCCCAGGATATTAGGGTTTCCAACCATAACACCCTACCATGTAGGGACTGACAGGCGTCAGGGGTGTGACTTGGGATTTTCGACAGTAATGCTCACGCCATTCCACCCCCACCCCCACCCTGTAGCCAGTGACAGGCATCGAGGTGTGCCTTGAACTCTTTGGCTCCAAAGTTCACCCCATTCTCATATACTGCACCCGTTTCGGTGTATTCCTTATGGAGTGGGGTGAGTGTAAAACCTGAACATCCCAAGGCACACCACGACACTTGTTGGTGTCTGCAGGGTAGGGCGATGTAAAATGACGTGAGCGTTGATGGCCCAGAGTCACACCCCAATGCTTGTCCATCTCTGCAGGGTGGGAGTGGGGCTAGTATCAGTTCAATGCTTTACTGCCATTCCTATACTGCATCTGTCTATCTCCTGCACTTCCAATGCTAATGCCAGCAAGCAAACATTCGGCATTGACAAATGCTGTTTATTATCTGTCAGGAGAGAGGTCAGATATGACCACACCCACAGCTGAGGAAAAATGCATGTAGAAGAAATTTACTGCAGTAGGACCTTCTGATAAGCAGTCCACATTATCCCAAACACAGAAGCTTTCCCCAGGCCATGCCCTCTTCAAACACTAAGACAGAGTTAACATCCTGTATGGTTCCAGCCTCAGCTGAAAAAAGTATAGCCGCAGATGAGAGAGTTGCAGGAAAAATAAGCCTTAACACAGCAGTAGTAGTTAACCAGCAAAAAAAATATCATCCTGCATTTCTTAGCAGTAATGTATACTTCATACTCTTTGATTCTTCATTTGGATATTTTAAATTCTATCAGCTATTTTTAAGACCGTGTTTAATTACAACTTTTGTAATTTGCATGGATCTACAATAAAGATGGCAGCTCCCAGCAACCTTCAAAAACCTCCGCAGAGATTACACACTAACTGCACTCACTATATTTATATAATACATATATGTCAGGGTGTTGTACGCATGTTCCTGATGGACAATAGCACAACATCACTCTGATCTTCCTACATCTATAACGGTAGACCTGCAAAGGACCAATAACTTTTAAGAACTTCAAAATCCTCTGTCTTGCCTCAGGAATGAAATAAAGCACAAAGAAAAACCAGATATGTTGATGTCTTGGTTTGTCATAACTGCCAACCAAATTATTTACATTTGTGCTAACTACAGTAGTAGCCACAGACATGGTCAGATATTTCCAGATATTTCAAGAAATTTCTAGAGAGTTTCTCTCTGCTGTCCCTACTGCGGAAATGCAGAAAGCAGAAGAGTTCTCTAGAAATATCACAGAAATTTCAGGAAATATCTGACCATGTCCTTGACTGTGACTGTAATACTGCTGCTTTAAGAGAGGTCGCATATAGAGGGGCCAAGTAATAGTCAAGACTAGTATTAACCCATTGATCTGTAAGAATTGCCAGACATGATGCTATAGGACATCAGTGGTTATGTGCTCTAGCCACCTACAATTTCTGTGTTGAATATAGGCCCGGACAGAAACTTGTAAATTTGGATGCTTTGTCAAGGTTCCAATCCTCTGAAACCTCAGCTAGTGATGAATGGGTATGCATACCAGTGTGGAGATTGTCTAGGTCCTTTGCAATAAGTATGACAATGACAAGAGAGTGTCCCTGCCAATCCACATAATCTAACTGATATTTTGGGTGCCTCAGTTGACTATCTGGCCAAGGCTTACTGTAACCTAGCATTGTTTCAGAAATCTTCCTTGCCACATTTAAACTTGCATGACTTACAGAGCGAGCAAAGGGCTGATTCATGGTTTCAGGATATCTACCAAACATTGCTGGGGGTGGGGGATGCCTCCCAAGTGACCGTGACACACCTGGACACCCCACTGATTCTAAGAGAATGGCCTAGGTTGAACATTAAAGACCATGTGATCTTCTGTGTGACAGAGAGGCCAGATTCTTTAGTGAAACAACAATTGTTACTGCCCAGCAAGTTCCAGCGAACTGTGATGAGATCCTTGCAAAATGACATGGAACACTTAGGAAACAGTCAGACAATGGACTTGATAAGATCAAGGTTCTATTGGCCATGTATGGGGGGTTGATGTTGAACTGCAAGTCATTAGGGGGTGCGGGCTCACACTGCTTTTTAAAACAAGCATTTCTCAATGCCAAATGTGGATTGCGTTGGTCCACTGAGCTCGCTCACTGCCCCTCTGTCACTTGCTCAGTCTATTTCTCCCGGTGCTGCAGGCTGCTCTTTTGTGCTGGGCTCCTGCCAGCGTTGGCACCTTTTTCTGCCCACTAAGAAATCTGCAGCGGTCCCGACAGAGCTCCGTTGAGGTGGCTCAGTCCCCCTCTTTCAATCGCTCATTCTGTTTCTCCTGGTGCTGCAGGCTGCCCTTTTTGTACTGGGCTCTTGCCTCTGTTGGTGACTTTTTCTGCCCACAAAGAAATCTGCAGCAGTCCCAACACAAGTCTGTTTAGCCTGCTCACTCCCCCTCTCTCACTCACTTGTTCCGTTTCTGCTGGCACTGCAGGCTGGCCTTTTGTACTGGGCTCCTGCCTGCGTTGCCGCCTTTTTCTTCTCACAAAGAAATCTGCAGCAGTCCTGATAGAGCTCCATTGAGCTTGCTCACTCCCCCTGTCTCACTCACTCATTCCGTTTCTCCTGGCACTGCAGGCTGCCCTTTTGTACTGGGCTCCTGCCTCTCTTGGTGCCTTTTCTGCTCACAAAGAAATCTGCAGCAGTCCTGACAGAGCTCCTGTGAGCTCGCTCACCCCTTCTCTCCTCTCACTCGCCCATTCCATTTCTTGCTGGCACTGCAGGCTTTCCTTTGTACTGGGCTCCTGCCTCATGCTAACGCCTTCTTCTGCCCACAAAGAAATTTGCAGCAGTCACAATAGAACTCCGTTGAGCTTGCTCACTCCCCTTCTCTCACTCGTTCATTCTGGTTTTCCTGCTGCTGCAGGCTGCCCTTTTGTACTGGGCCCCTGTGTGCATTGCTGCCTTTTTCTGCCCACAAACAAATCTGCAGCAGTCCCAACAGAACTCCACTGAGCTCACTCACTCACCCTCTCTCACCCACTCATTCTGTGTCTCCCACCGCTGCAGGCTGCCCTTTTGTACTGGGCTCCTGCCTGCATTGGCCAACAAAGAAATCTGCAGCATTCACGATAGAGCTCCATTGAGGTCGCTCACTCCCCCTCTCTCACTGGCTCATTCTGTTTCTCCTGGCACTGCAGGCTTCCCTTTTGTACTGGGCTCCTGCCTCTGTTGGCGCCTTTTTCTGCCCACAAAGAAATCTGCAGCAGTCCCAACACAGGTCTGTTGAGCCTGCTCACTCCCCCTCTCTCACTCACTTGTTCCGTTTCTGCTGGTGCTGCAGGCTGGCCTTTTGTACTGGGCTCCTGCCTGCTTTGCCGCCTTTTTCTTCTCACAAAGAAATCTGCAGCAGTCCTGATAGAGCTCTGTTGAGCTCGCTCACTCCCCCTGTCTCACTCACTCATTCTGTTTCTCCTGGCACTGCAAGCTGCCCTTTTGTACTGGGCTCCTGCCTCTGTTGGCGCCTTTTTCTGCTCACAAAGAAATCTGCAGCAGTCCTGACAGAGCTCCGTTGAGCTCGCACACTCCCCTTCTCTCACTCGCCCATTCCATTTCTGCCGGCACTGCAGGCTGCCCTTTTGTACTGGGCTCCTGCCTGCGTTGCCGCCTTCTTCTGCCCACAAAGAAATTTGCAGCAGTCACAATAGAGCTCTGTTGAGCTTGCTCACCCCCTCTCTCACTTGCTCATTCTGGTTTTCCTACCACAGTAGGCTGTTTTTGTACTGGACTCTGTGTGCATTGCTGCCTTTTTCTGCCCACAAACAAATCTGCAGTAGCCCAACAGAGCTCCATTGAGCTCACTCACTTACCCTCTCTCACTCGCTCGTTCTGTGTCTCCCACCACTGCAGGCTGCCCTTTTGTACTGGGCTCCTGCCTGCATTGGTGGCTTTTTCTGGCAACAAAGAAATCTGCAGCAGTCTTGGCACAGCTCCATTGAGCTCGCTCACTTCCCCTCTTTCACTTGCTCATTCCATTTCTGCCAGCGCTGCAGGCTGGCCTTTTGTACTGGACTCCTACCTGCGTTGCCACCTTTTTCTGCCCACAAAGAAATCTGCAGCAGTCATGATAGAGCTCCATTGAGCTCACTCACTCCTGCTCTGTCACTCGCTCATTCTGCTTCTCTTGGCGCTGCAGGCTGCGCATTTGTACAGGGCTCCTGGCTGCATTGGCACCTTTGTCTGCCCACAAAGAAATCCATAGCTGTCCCGACAGAGCTCCGTTGAGGTGGCTCAGTCTCCCTCTCTCACGCATTCATTCTGTTTGTTCTGGCGCTGCAGGCTTCCCTTTTGTACAGGGCTCCTGCCTGCATTGTCGCCTTTTTCTGCCCAAAAAGAAATCCATAGCAGTCCTGCTAGAGCTCCGTTGAGCTCACTCAGTCCCCCTGTCTCACTTGCTCATACTGTTTCTCCCACTGCTGCAGGCTGGCCTTTTGTACTGGGCCCCTGCCTGTATTGATGCCTTTTTCTGCCCACAAAAAAATCCGCAGCAGTCCTGACAGTGCTCCAGTGAGTTTGCTCACACCCCCTCCACCACTCACTCTCTCATTCTGTTTCTCCCACTGCTGCAGGCTGCCCTTTTGTACTGGGCTCTTGCGTTGGGGCATTTTTCTTCGCACAAAGAAATCCACTGCAGTCCCAACAGAGCTCAGTTGAGCTCGGTCACTCCCCCCTCTCACTCACTCAATCTTAATCTGTCCCAAACACTGATTTCCCACAGCAACCATGCTATTCTCTGGCAGGAGTGCAAAAATATATTTTAGCCAGGATGTGAAAAATGACAGCTATACTGTTCATAAGGAGGTGTGAAACAATGCCACTGTTGAAAATGTGGCGTGAAAATATTATAAATTTGAGAAGTTACAAGGGTGCGTGGAAACAGTTCAATGCATGCTTGTAACACAGCCATGTTATGGAGTTTCGTTACCAAATTTTCAACATAGGGATTTTATGACCTCTGCTCATGAACAGTGCCACTGTCATTTTCTTAATCTGTCCCGAACACTGATTTCCCACAGCCACTGCGTTATTCTGAGCCGGAACTGCGAAAACACATTTTGGTCAGGATGTGAAAAATGACAGCTGTACTGCTCATAGGAGGTGTGAAAAATGCCACTGTTGAAAACCTGGTGACAATATTACAAATCTGCGGGGTTCAAGGTGCGTGGAAAAGTGCATAGCAACACTTGTAACACAGTCATTTGATGGGCTATCATCACCAAATTTTCAACATAGGCATTTTAGACCTCTGCTCATGAACAGTATCACTGTCATTTTCTTAATCTGTCCTAACAGTGATTTCCAACAGTGACCGCTCTATTCTGTGCCAGAAGTGCGAAAACACATTTTGGCCAGGATGGGAAAAATGACAGCTGTGCTGTTCATAAGTAGGTGTGGAAAAATAGCAATGTTGAAAATCTGGAGTGAAAATATTATAAATTCGTGAAGTTACGAGCGTGCGTGCAAACTGTGCAATGCACGCTTGTAACCCAGTCATTTTATGGAATATCGTCTCCAAATTTTCAACATAGGCATTTTAGGACCTCTGCTCATGAACAGTATCACTGTCATTTTCTTAATCTGTCCCGAACAGTGATTTCCAACAGTGACCGCGCTATTCTGTGCCAGAAGTGCGAAAACACATTTCGCCAGGATGGGAAAAATGACAGCTGTACTGTTCATAAGTAGGTGTGGAAAATGGCAATGTTGAAAATCTGGTGTGAAAATATTGCAAGTTAAGCGAGTTATGAGCGTGTGTACAACTCTTGATACTGCACGCTCATAAACAGTAATTGTTTTGGATTTTTCCACCAAATTTGTAACATAGGCTTTTGAGAGCCCACCTATGAACACTGGCACTGTCGCTTCATTAATCGGCCCTGAAAGGGGATTGCGTGCAGTGACCGCGAAATCGCCTTTCCGGGCCGACTAACGCCATGACAGTGCCAGAACTCATGAGGAGGGGTCCCAAAAATCCCATGTTGAAAATTTGGTGCCAAAATTCCCAAAAATGACTGAGATATGCTTCAAAGTTAGAAAAACCCTATTTATTCCATTATACAGCTTACCGGCATTTTCTCAGTTTGTGGTTGGCTTCAAAGAGTGCAGACGTGTTCCCGGTCCAACGAAGATCATTGTGCCGGACTCCGGAGGTAAGTATGGGGTGAGGGGTGTGTGGGGAGGCAGGGTGCGCAGTGGGTAGGCGTGGGCTGCGGGAGGGGCAGGAAGACCACCAAGGGACCGTTTCCTTTTTTCACAGGTCAAAAAAAAGACATTGCGGGACTGTTTTTTTTGTTTTGGGGCATGTGGCATGCTGGAAAGGGCTTCCAGCGTACAACAGACTCATTCTTGTGGGGTAGGTGAGATGATGGGGATTGGGCACCCCATCGCACACAACAAAAGGGAGGGGCCATCATGCCAACGGGATTGGGCACCCATTGGCACTAAAGGACACAAGAGCCGAGGGGGATTGGGCACCCCCTCACCACAAATGTTCTGGGTGTTTGTGGGGGCCATTATGCCAACGGGGAGTGGGCTCCTCCGTCAGCACATGAAATGGGGGGACATAATGCCGATGGGGAGTGGGCTTCCCCATCGGCAACATCGAAAGGCAGGGCCACTGAAGCCAACGGGGATTGGGGTCCCCGTCAACAAACAAAACCTGTTATGGGGGGGCACATGCTGCCAAGGGGATTGGGCACCCCTCAGCACTGGAGTTACTATTGTTTAGAACACGGCGCAACCGCCGCCGTGTTCACAAACAATATTGCACTTGGAAACATTCTGCCCAGCAATGACAGGTCGCTCCCTCATTGCAGGGAATGGCTGACGCTGCAATGACAAGCTGGCCCCTGATTGCAGAGGCTGAAACTTTTAAGGTTTTGGCATGCTGGCTGAACTAGTGTCAGCAGCAGCATGCCACGGCATTGGGGAAAGCCTGCCAAGCCTTTAGGCTGTGGGGGGCATTGGCCACAACAGTGCCGAACCTCCACAACCTGCTTCTGAAAACCTGCCACAATATGTTTCTTGCGCATGCCTGCAATCAACATAAAAAAGGATGCTCCTTCAGGAGAGTACTATACCAAATACAAAAAATATTAAAATTTTTTTTTATCAACAATGCATAACATAGAACTCATTTATGGACCCAAATATAGCTGGTCCAAAATCTTGTGTCCATTTTTTGTATTTTATTTAATTACCTTCCTACCTCATAAATTATCATAATCTCTTTGCACAATTGTGTCGGTTTTGCTTGTGTTGAAACCTATAAGGAGGGCCCCTAGTGCTCTGTAGCAGAAGGTAAGGCTAGAGGGATGTTGGGGTGTATTAGTAGGGGTATCACAAGTCGGAAGAGGGAGGTAATAATCCCTCTTTACAAGACACTGGTTAGGCCCCATATGGAGTATTGCATGCAGTACTGGAGGCCACACCTTCACAAGGACATTAACCAAATTGAGGCAGTCCAGAGAAGGGCAACCAGAATGGTGCAGGGACTGCATCAGAAGACATATGAGGACAGATTAACGGAGCTCAATATGTATACCCTTGAGCAAAGGAGGGAGAGAGGTGATATGATCGAGACATTCAAACACCTTAAGGGCATTAACAAGGTGAAAGAGTCTAACATGTTTAAATATAAGAAAAATAGCAGGACAAGAGGACACAGCATGAGATTAGAGGGAGGTCGATTAAGGGGGAATGTGAGGAAATTCTTTTTCACAGAAAGGGTGGTGGATGCATGGAATGGCCTACCTCAGGAAGTGGTGGCTATGAATACAGTGCAGAGCTTCAAACAGGCATGGGATAGGCGTAAGGGAGCAATACAGATGAGTATGACTAGATAGGCCATTGACAGAGCAAAGGACAATGGCTCATTCATAAGGTAGAAAAATAAATGGGCAGACTGGATGGGCCTTGCGGTCCTTATCTGCCGTCAACTTCTATGTTTCTATGTAATTTTTTTGATTTCTTCGGCAGGGTTCCTTGGCTTCTTCGGCAGCATTTTCTGATTTCTGCAGCATGATTTATTCATTTCTCTGGCAGAATACAATTCGGCCATTGGTTAAATATGATGTGATGTCATTGATGACATCACATGCTGAGCATAGAGGAGGGGCTTCATGATAAACAAGATGGGAAAGAAAGCCTGACACTATGGAAAAACAGTATATTTGAATGAAAATTCACCAAAAACAATGAATTCTGCAGCACTATATATATTCTGTGGCATGATGCAAATTCTGCAGAAAATTCTGCAACCACAGAATTGCAGAATTCCAGGGACCTTGCCTATAAGACTGAAAGATACATGAATACTTCTTGTTATTAACATTCCCTTGTATTGCATAGTGTAATAAATTCACCCACGCCAAGTGCTCTGCATTTATTTCACTTCCCCATTTGTGTTTAAACCCCTACTGAATCAGACTCTGGTAGGTACCTGACTGTGGTTTTTGAATCCTTGCATGGCACTCAGAACATATTTTTTCGGGAGGGAGGGTAGCAGTTTTGTCAAGGGGTGGTTCTTTCTCTGAAAAATGTAAAATGTTCCCATTTGAAGCTCAGATTAGGTGAAAACAGCTTCTGTTTGCTGGTCTAAGGGGGTAGCTGGTGCTACTTAAGCAATAAGGCATGACGGGGGGCGTTATAGTGGGATAACAGCTCACCTCAAGTGATCTGAAGCACAAGGCAAAGCCGCCAGGCCCACTGCACTGTCTTCAACACCAAATACTGGTTTGGGTGCCTCCCTGCCTACCTTTCTTCCCTGATCTGCCCAGCTCCCAATTCTTCTTACTTGTGTCACTCCAGGGATTCCTGCACCTTCTCCCTTCCTCACCCTCACTCTTCTGCTGGCCAAGCTACCTTCTCCTACCCCTCCCTTTCCTCTAGAAACTGCTCCCTTCCCCCTCTGACTCTCCCCACCTTTAGACACCACCTAAGGCAACTTCTTGCACTGTCCAGTTCCTGTCTTCCCTCTCCCTAATTCCCATATCCTCTTCCTTGACTTCCTTCTGCACAGCACCTAGCTTGATGCCTTTCTCCTTTCTACCCTTTTCCCAACACGCAGTATGCACATTGCCTCACTCTTTGTTTGCCCAGTGTTGTCTGCTGTATAATAACTGTTTTATATTAAGCTAGCTCATTTATCATGTCTCTGTATGTATGTGATATCCTGTGAGGTACTGTTGCATCTTCATATGTTTTGTGAGTTATATTCCCTTCCTCGGGTCACACCTGTAAATGAGCCTCAGCTCAGTGTGCCATTCCTGGTTACCAACTTTCAAATAAATAAAATAACACAGCCCCAGAGTACCTTATTGCGATTATGAAATGGGATTTTTTTAGTAAATTTCATGTATTTTATCATATTTTGTTGTGCTACTTTCATCTGAGCTGTTGTGCTGAGATAAAGGTCCAGCTGAAAGTATCTCTTGGCCAGTCAGGAGCCATCATTCTTTCTACCCATTTCAAAATTTGCTTTATGGCTGGATCCACTGGTGATGGTACTCTGGACTTGTAACTGAAACTTTTCAGGTCCCAATGGTTACACTGTATGTTTAAAAAGTTGGTGTATCTGATTTTTTTATAATTCAGCTTTATTGAGCAATTTATATATATGACAACAAATTATAAATTAAGCATATCCATTAAATTGCTTTATATGAAAATATCTTAAAAAACAAACAGAAAACACTTAAAGAACCAACCTGGCCCTAACTGTTTCTTCACACAGTAGTGCAGCAGTGTGCAGCCAACAGTTAATAATGTCGTTGTAGTAAGTATGTATGAGTCTGTACTAGATAGACCACATCTCAGATGGCCTTCTCTGCTGGTAGTCCATCCAACATATGCCCCATAGTTGCCATAGGTTTAGGAAGAAGTCTCTTCTGAGTTGCAGATCAAATGTAATTTGTTCCATGTTGAGGATCTCTTTCACTTTTCTGATCCAAGTGGGTACCTGTAGGGTCAAGTCTGTTAACCTTAGCAACATTATACATTTCAGAATGGCCAGTATAAGCATGTGCTCCAATCTCTTAAGATGTTTGTTTTTCAGTATAGTGGGGAATATGCCCAACACTAGGCACTCAAAGGTATGTGGGATATCTATCCCTAAGACCACCTGGATATTTTCTTGTACCCTCCATCTAGTAATTCTGTAGCCTCGGACATTCCCAAAAGATATGATGATGTGACTCTCTGCCCCACAATGCCTCCAGCAGAGGTTTGTGTTTGTTATCTTGATATGTTTTGTTATGGTGGGATTCTTAAAGAATCTTACAATCACCTTCCTCCAAAAATCCCTCCAGAGTGGGGAGGACGTGACTTTCCATCTGCTTTTCAGGGATTTATCCCAAGTTTCTTTTTCTATCAACACCCTGCTCTCCCTCTCCCTCTTCTGTCTTATTTTAATCTGTCCTGGGAGTCTGTCCTGACCTTCTGTAAGAGGGAGTATAGGTTAGGTATATACCAAAATCCAGTTTTTAGGGTGGTCCCCCAGAAGAAAATGTTCTCTAACTGGTTCTGTTCTCAAGTCACTTTATCTGCATTGGTGCCTGCTGGTAAAAATGTGTCACAGTTGTAGATAGCTAAAAATATCTGAGTTTGGCAGGTTGAATTGGTTAGCTAACTTTTGGAAACTTACAGTATTTGTCTCCCATTGAGACATTGAGATAATCTAGTAAGCCCCTACTTCTAGATCTGCAGCCATAATCCTGGAGTGGAGGTATGAAAGTGTTAGTATGTCTTATAAGTGACAGGGGACCTATGTCATCTTAAAGCTTGAAATGTCTCTTTTACCTTGTCTAAGATGTACAGTGAATGTGCCACCCATGGGTTGGACAGCTTCCTTCTTTTAGCCTGAGATACAGACCCTAATGGGAGGGCAAATAATGGAGTGTCTATCCTGGCTTTGTTTTCCATATTATACCACTGAAATGTTATTCTTTGTTTAGCCCAATTGATTGGGGTGGGGGTCATTTGTGCGGCTAGGTCATATGACTGCAGGTCTGGCATGAGCAGGTCTCCTTCACTGTCTTGATGCTGTCAAGATAGTCTTTTTGACCCTAGGCCTGTGTCCTGCCCACATGAATTTAGAGAGATCTCTTGGAACTTTGTTCCAGAACAGCTCTGGGATGGGCACTGGCAGCATCTGAAATAAAAAGAGGAATCTTGGTGGGAGGTTCATTTGAAGGGTGCTGATGTAGCTTCCATCTGGCCATATCAGATTGTGTCACTGCATACAGAGGTTCATAACTGATACTGAATAATTTCAATTAACTATGGTGTGACCTATACCAGTAGGTATCGTACTTGATTATTTTTAGCCCAGTCAAAGGGAAACGTGCTTTTGAATTTGGGGATGCATGTCCCGCTGATCAAAAGGGCTTCCAATTTGGAGTAATTTAACTTATAGCCTGAAACATTCCAGAGGAGGCCAATGTTTCCAATAAGGCAGGTGCTGAGGTATTCATGTTGGAGAGGGAAAAAAATGGTGTAACCGATGTAAAGTGATAACTTATGTTCCTCTGTGTCCACCCAGATGCCTATAATAGCTAGGTTTTGTTGAACAGCAAGTGCCAATGGTTCCAGACTGATGGCAAAAAATAGTGGGGAAAGGGGACAACCCTTTCTAGTCCCCCTATCCAAGGCAAATCTATTTGAGTAATAACCATTGACCTTTACTGTAGCTTCTGGAGCATGAGACGGGGACTTAACTGTGTGCAGGAATCTGGGGCCAAATTGGAAGGCTCGCAGAGAGTAATTTAGAAGTTGCCAATTGACCCTGTCAAATGCTTTCTTTGCATCCATCGAGATTGCTAATTTGGTGATCCTGGCCTTGCTCTTGGAAGAGAAAACATTTAGCAGTCTCCTAATATTATCTTGTGGAAAAGGAAAGGCTGCACTCTCGGTGTAGACGGGTGCTGACAAAACAGTCATCCAGAAGCAAAAGAAGGCCAGCACTCCAAACATCAGTTAACAACAGTCTTCACTGTGTTCTTTTTATTTACAAACCAGAATGGAAATTAACAGTGACAAAGTCATTTGGCTACCAACCTGTAATACCAGTCCCAGCACCTTGAGGTACAATACCTCTTCATCAGGGTGTGTGGCGTCCCCTGACAAAGATGCATCGTTGTGGTTTGTAAGTAAAAAGAATACAGTAAAGACTGTTGTTAACTGATGTTTGGAGTGCTGGCTTTCTTTTGCTTCCTGATATTATCTTGTATGAACTGAACTTTAATAAATCCAGTCTAATCTGGATGAATAATTGTACTAATTTAGTTTTGGAGTCTGTTCGCCAGGACCCCTGTTAGGAGTTTCATGTTGGTGCAAAGAAGAGAGACTCAGTGATATGAATTGCATTCTGTGGGATCCTTCCCAACTTTGTGAAGTACTACAATTTGAGCTTGGTGCCATGAGTGTGGGGCCCCCTCTCCCGCCAGAACTTTGTTGAAGACATGTACCAAGTGTGTTGTTATGGTTGGGGCATAATGTTTGTATCACTCAGATGACATATGATCTGTGCCGGGAGACTTCATATTTTTGAGGTTTTTAATTTTGTCTATGACTTCTTCTCCCAGAATGTGGTTCTCCAGTGCATCTCTGGCCTCTTGTGATAATGTTGGGAGTGTCAGTGTCTGGAAGAACTTAGTTAGGTCTTCCCCTTCCTCTGATGTATATAACGTTTTGCAGAAATTTACAAATGTGTCCTGTATAACTCCAGGACTCCCAGACATCCCATCCTTTCCCCATGTGTTTAATCTGTAAGAATGCCCTACTAGCTACTTGCTTCTTAAGTTGAAGGGCTAACAATTTCCTTGCCCAGTTTCCCAGTTCATTAAAATGTTGCCTAGCAAAGCATAGGTTTTTCTTCACTAGGTCATTTAAGAGTTTATTTAGTGTGGCCTTTTTCCCCTCCAGTTGTTTTTCACCACTCTCCTGTAGTATAATCTGGTGTTTGGCTTCCAGATCAAAAATCTCCCTCTCTATATCTAATCTTCTCTACATTTTTTCCTTTTTAAGTTTAAAGGTAAACTTACTTATCTACTAGAGCTTTAAAACAATCCCATTTTATAGACACTGAAAGATTAATGGTTCAATGAGCTCTGCAGTAATCATCCATAATCTTTGTCATGTGCTCCTTGTACTCCTGGTCATTTACTAGACCAACATTGAATCTCCATGTTAGATTTCGAGGAATTTGAACAGTATGTAGTCCCAGGGATATGGACGAATGGTCCGAGTTAGGGGATGTACCAATTTTATAGTCAAATACCTGGTGTAACCAGCTCAATAAGATAAAGAAGTGTTCTATTCTAGCAAAGAAGTTATGGAGAGTAGCAAGTGAACCCTCTCTCCCTAGGGTGCAGGAACCACCAAATATCCATTATTGGCAGCTCTCTCAGCAATCTGGCCAACAATTTACCTGAAACCTTATCTTTGTGCTCACCCTGCCTCTGACTGTCCATAGGGTTGGCTACTGTGGAGTTAAAATCTCCTGCAATAATATTAAATGGTCAGAGCTACAGACTCTATCTGACAGTAGTTTCTTTAAAAAGACTGTTCTTATTGTCTGTTTGAGGGCATAGACATTCAACAATATACATGGGATGTCCCTGTACAAACATTGTAGCTTTACGAAGTGGCTGTCTGTGTCTTGAGTCACTTTTTGTACCTCCGGGGAGAATACCATTTGATCAAAATTGTCACCCCCTTCTGTGGGGATGCATTTCATATGTGGATGCATATCTGAATTTATTTGAATAGCCCCTTGTTTCACGCTCATAGAAGCCCACTTTCACAAACTATATTTCTATTACCAGTTGATTAAAATTTACCAGTAGCACAGGTAGTAAACTTGAAACTAATGGTAAATGAGATACTGTTTGTGAAAATGAGCTTCTGTGAAATGAGGGCCATTTATTTTGCTGCACAGCTATGCAAAGGATGGAATGTGGTCTGGCTAAACATGACCAGATTAGTGATAAAGTTGATCCTGTTCCCAAGTGTATTGTGGAAGCGTTCATTGTATCATCAAAAATTCAGGAAACAGCACCAGTTGTCACCTGGATTTCTCACCATCAAAATCATTTTTTAAATATTCATGAATGTCACAATTTGTAATCTTCACTGCAAAAATTCTTATAGTGATAGCTTCAGTTACATCCAGCTGGAGACACAATCCTCAGTCATCACACATATTCATTTCTGGCCCAGTGACTGCGAAGACTACTCCTGCTATATGTATAATGGCTCACTTGATTCCGGCCTATATGCTGCTGGCTCTCTCTTTCTTCAAACTGACGGAGGTGAAATTCCATAGCCAGGTGCCTTGTCATCACTTTTAGGGCGAAGAAGGCAGAGGGTATCTCAGCAGAAAGAAAAAGAAGGTAGACAATATTTACGGCCCTCTCCAGGGGAAGGATGATGAGCCCTTCATCCATCATCAAAAAAAGTAGAAGAGGCAGCTGGAACAGGAACGACAACAGCCAGAACCCAGCCAGCTCTGGCACCTAGGTAGAGCAGTAAACTATCATTAGGGTTTTATTTATGATTTTTAAATTTTTCTCCTCCCTTGTGTGTCCCTCTATCCCCATACACTACAGTTCTTTGACTCTTAGCCACATTGCAATCCCCAGTGTTGGTTGCAAGTTCCACAATTAGTGTCTTCCCCTATAAGATCTCACAGGGAATGCTAGATAGTAATGCCTGATTAGACCATCTTTTTAATTCAATTTGTTATTTTACCACACTTGCCCCCTCTGTATTCATCACTGCGATGTACTGTATTGTGAAATGGATGGCCAAAATCCTCAGATCTGAATGGCAGAGACAACTTTCAGCCAGGAGGATATCTCAGTGCATAATCCTGGTCTGAAAGTCAGTCATGCCATCAGTTAATAAAATCAAAATGGCCCCTTTTCATAATCACAGTAATACACTCCAAGATGTGCAATATCTTGGAATAGCATCCCTTCTCAGGTGGTTGACTTCACTCAGATTGTGGCCTTGTGCCTCACAATACACTTGATGTGGGACAATATCCAGTGATATCACACACCACGTCATGTATTATTACTTAACTCTAGTATGGACTTCACAAGATGAAAGAATTCATGAATGGAGCATCACTAATGTTTAAATACTGATCAGATAATCTTCCACATTATCATTCTTCTCTACTCACGCCTGCTTTCTCGACCTCCTTGAGAAATGGCCATCAACATTTCCTCAGTACTCCTAGTTGTGAACATAATATTCTGCAGGCGGCTTTCTTTTGGAGACTTCCTACATTGAGAAACAGTCTCTCTTCTCAGATTAAATCCTCCTCATCTCAGACAATCCTCAAAAATCAACAGACAGCTGACAAGGAACTGTAGCAGTTGCTTACTTTAATCTGAGTTTGTCTGTTGTTTATATGTTATCAAACTTGTATAAATTACATATTAACTTGTTTTCTTTATACTTTGAATTCTTCTTTTTATCAAGCTCTGTAATTGTTTTTGTTACCTACCCCTTTTTTCATTTCCCCAGATGTACTTGGAAACAGATTATTCACAGTTAGTTCAAAGTGCCTTTCTTGGTCAAATATTGTAAATAAGTAGATAAAAATGCAAGATATTCTATCTCTGAAGAGTGAGCACATGATCTCTGTGACATGGTCATCCTCCTGGCAATGATCCTTCCAGTGAATGACTGATCTGGGGCCATTCATGAAACTGGGTCTCTTATGCGAGAACCCACACAAGCTCACATCTGTTAAAAGGCCACACTACATCTTTAACAGAATTTCAGCTGCGTATTAAAATGTTCATGGAGCATGGTTTGGGGGTTAGGAAACATTGCTAGGTACTAGTAGGAGAGGAAGGGTTTTTATCTTGGGCCCTAAGTGACTTTCTGATATTTTTTCTAAAATCCACAAATTTTAAGGAAAAAACTGTTTGAAAAGTTAATCAGACTTAAAAATATTTTCATTTTTGGGTTGGTTACATAGTAACATTATCTGAGTTTGTTTATTGACAATTTGGTGACCAATGAATATAGTATGGTGAGGACAGCAAGGACTTAGGGGCCATTTTGTTTTATACTTACATGAGTCCAAACTGCTAGAGGGTCTCCTGTTGCCATTATCCACTAAAAGATTCAGCTCATACTGCATCAATGACAACAGAAAGAATACAGAATCAGTTCCCTAATTTATTCAAGTAAGTGGTGGGAGTTAAAAGAACTTCCTTCAAGTTAACAAGGGCCCAGATATTCAAACTGCGCCATTTTGTGGTGCAAGCCCCTGCGCCGCTCAAACTAGTTGCGCAGGGGTGTGGCAAGGGTGATATTCAATGGAGTTGCGCTATGGCGCAACTTCTTTGAATATTGCCCCCTGGCCACACCCACTGTGCATGGCTCAGTGGAACTGCGCCAGCGCAAGTGGTCAGAGTGGAGCATTGAGATGCGGTGGCGCAAGTTCCATTGCGCCATGCACAGCACCTGTGATATTCGAGGTGACATGCAAATGGGGCCATAATTTATGCAAGGCGCGGGGGGCATTTGCATTTAATTAGGCCCCATTTGCATACCGTCTCTTGTCAGAATCACGCTGATCCCCGACGACTTGCACCTGGCACCCTGCCAGGCAGCAGCATTGGGACCGGCGCCCCCTGCAGCCGATCGCGGGCATAACTGAAACACCCCCAGTAGCCCGATCTTGGGCATAATAGATGTTCCTCATTAGCCTGATCACGGGCATAATAGTATGTTCTCTCCATTAGCTCAACCATGAGCGCATAGTATGTTCCCCTTAGCCTGTTGTGTGGCATACATAGTGTTTCATTAGCCCACTGCGGCGGTATCCTCACTTCATGTCGCCTTGGTGATCTAGTGGCCATCACCTCACTCTCTGCTACGGAGCTCACCACCCACTCCCCCGTCAGCGGCGGCGGCAGCACCTCACCCACCTGCTGCTCCGCGCCCGCCGACTGACAGCTTGGTAGGGCTGCCGCCCCATTGGTTCAGAGATGAGCCAATGGGCGTTACTGCTCTCTTTATCTAAATCGGTCCAGATATGTGAGTGCATTGTTCACATATCTGGACTGACTTCTTCTGTTATGGGCTGCGCCCATTGGCTCATGCTCTGAACCACGGGGTGCAGCCCTCACCGAGCTGTCAGTCAGCAGGCGGCGGGTGGCAGGCGGGTGGGTGCTGCGCCCACCAGCTGATGGGGGAAGCGGAGTGGTGGGGCCCGTGGGTGGTGGGGTGGGGGCCACTAGATCACCAGGGATTTCGGATGTGGGGGTAAGGATGCCACCTGCGATCGGGCTAATGGGGAAGCATACTATTATGCCTGCGATTGGGCTAATGGGGAAGCATACTATTATGCCCACGATTGGGCTAATGGGAAAAGGAAGCATACTATTATGCCCGAGCTCGGCTAATGGGGGTAGAATACCGTTCTGCCCGTGATCGGGCTGCTGGGGTGTCACTTCAGCCCGTGATCGGGGCATGGGGGGCACCGCCAGGTGCGGCACAGACAAGTGGAGGGCCACCCACAGGTGGCAGCTGCTGTGTTGCACCCTGCAATGTGGCAGCTCACCTGTGGGTGGCCCTCGACTTGTTCCTTTTCCTTTTTTGGCGTAACTTTGGGCAGGCGCAGGTAGGGGTTGCGCCTGCATAACTCTGCATGGCCCGGGCTGAATATCGGGCTGTGCAGTTTATGCATGGGCACGCCCCCCACCTGTGCCTGCATACATTACTGATGCGCCACGGTGCATCGGGATTTGTCCAGATGCACTTTTCCCTTTTAAATATCGCACCGGGGCTCATCAATGGGTTGTGCATGGCGCAACACTGTTGCGCCATGCGCAACCCTTTTGAATATCTGGGTCAAGCAGTAGAATCTACAACAAATGGCTGTGCCTTCTTTGTAGTCCTTCACCAGCTCAACTGGGGAATGCCTGGAATATGGCGGTGGGTAGTCACATCATCTGTCTGCCCTGCCTGCTGCTATCAGGTGACCTTCCAACCCATCCACCCCTTCCTGTGGGAGAACTTTGTTGCTCCTCCACCCCATTCTTAGTCCAGTGTGCTGGCACCAAGCTCCATGAGATGCCTCGTCATCCTGAAGGACAATATCTTCTAGGATGCTTGATCCTCCTACTATGACGCAGGGGGTCCAGGCATGAACCCTGTTTGACAGCATAGCAAGTGCTTCCCCCAGCCACTGTGTTCTCAGGTCAGCCTGGTTGAGCCTTCTCAGTAACCTTTCTCCTGCTGACTTGGCAAATACCAGAAATGCTGAGCCAACTAAAGCCTAAGGCAACACAGACACAGAAATGATTATCAGTTACTCACCTTTTCTTGCAAATTTCCTACGTAACCCAGATAGAGACGTAAGCATTCAATCAATGTAATTATAAACAAGGCTGTAACTGTTAGGAACTGGTAGTAACCAGGCAGCAGGTCATACTGTAAAGAGACAATTGAAGAGCTAGTCACATGGCTGAGAAGCAGAGCTTGAATTATTCAACATTGTAACTGAGGTCTCAAAATATATAATGTATATTATTGCATATGCAACCCTTATCCTGGCCAAGAGTGGCATCTTGCAACCGGGACCCCCCCCAACTTGTACCCAGACAAGGCATCAAACCACAAGTTGGCATAACCTAAATACCTGGCTTGGCATCTAAGAGGTCGGGGGTTAGGGTGCAAAATAACATTTATATTTACTCCGAGTTCTGGCAGGGAGGTGCTAGGCTATGCTAGGTCTAACTTCTGAGGGAGCCCATAAACAAGTTCACAATAGGAAGCACAGATGTAATGTCCACTGCTGGAAATGGGATTGTACAGTACGGCTTTATTCTGTCACAGGTGGAAAACAGAAAAGAGGTGGTTCCCCCAGGCTGGAAACTGCACATACAGGTTTCACTCAAGTACTCTTTTCCTTTCCAGAACAACATAGTTTGGCATCTCTTACATTTTCTCACACATAAACATCAAACTGTCCATCCCTCGGTACCAGGGACCTCAAAACATTAGATTTCCCAAAAGTGTAATTTCATGGGGGTTGCCACACACTTAAAAATGACATTTTCCTGACTTGATGGGCTTAGTTAACATCCACAGGGTAACCTTGTGCCCTTCCATGAACCAGTTAGCCCTGACTGGAGTTTTAGATAAGGTTCTGCCCACCCTGGCCCCAGCCAGCCTCTGCCATTCCATCTGGGTTACACAAAATGGATCCTTCAATCTCACAAGGGATTGCAAAGGCATCCACACATTAAACTTTAAATTCAACACATTTTTGTTGTGATGCAGGGGCCCTGAATAGTGCACTCTAGCCTTGTCTTTGGGCACATACACCACCAGATGACTCCCTAAGAAACATGCCTATGTATTTGTACTCACGGTTTTGGTTGTCCTTTATGTTACAAACATAGATACTTGGAAGACAACACCTCTTCCTTTTTGCTGAAGGCTTTCATAGCTTCACACTGAGACACACTCTGGCTCTTCTCTGGGCAGCCAGAGTGTGTCTCAATGTGAAACTATGAAAGCTACCAGCGAAAAGGAAGAGGTGTTGTCTTCCAAGTAATAGTAATAGTAGCAATCCCTGGTGGTGTGCTGTCCAGTGCCCCCCCCCCCACCTGCCATCACGATTGCTGGCACCGGTGTCTCATTCTATATTGCTATGCAATATATCCCTGGTGTCTAGTGGACTCCCACCCACTCCAGCAGGTAGATCCCCACCACCCAGCACCCTCCACACCCCGACAATGAGCAGGTGACCAGCACAGCCCTCCGTTCACCACCATGGCTGACTGCCCAACTGAGCTAACATGAATGAGCACGTACTCATATGTGGGCGCATTCATATCAGCTCAGTCAGGTGGATGGGCTGTGCTGGTCACCCTCTCATTGTTGAGGTGTGGGGGGATGTGGGGTGGTGGGGATCTACCTGCCAGGGTGGGGGTCCACTAGGAGGCCAGGGATATCTTGTACAGTAATGTAGAATGAGTAGCCAGTACCAGTGATCGGAGATGGCGGTGAGGGGGAACACTGGAGACACACCACCAGGGATTGCTATTATTACCTTACTGGGGACGACGATCAGCAGGTGGGATGGGGGACCATCTTGTCACGAGGGTTATACACACATTGTACTGCCTGCGTAGTATGGGCCAGCGATGTTATTGTTTGCCGACATTGCAGGCGGTGATGTTTTGCCTGCGGTGTTTTGTTCCACAATACTTTTTCCTGCAATGTTCCTGGCCGGATCCAGAAGCTGTTGGGAATGTTGACTAGGGTTGATTTCTCTGAAGATGTGATTGCATGCATTGGGCACTATCTTTTAGATATAGTAGTAATATAAAAGAAGTATAAAATTGTATTCAAATTTCATGAAATTGGATAGATGTTACATACTCCACTGAGCGGGAGCTCATTTCAAAGGAGGTCCTTGTTATAATAAGTAGTTACACATACATTGTTACATAATAAAAATATAATGTTCAAATACTCAATGTAAAGACAATACAATAATCACAATCAACACAGTATGTAACAACTTTCACCATACTGAAAAACACAATCTACCATATGTGCAAATTTTACACACCTTAAGAACAAACAATGTATACTTAAACAGCAGTTTTAAAATAATCCCTCAAGATAGGACCCAAAAAAAAACCTCAAACAATGATATTTGTTCCAAAGAACAGTTGTTGAGATGTAGAGTTTCTCAGGGGTCCATTCTTGGGCCCCTACTATTTACACTTCTTATAAATTCACTTTCTGAAATCTGCAATAGTACTGAGTTAATACTATATGCAGACGATGCTGTTTTGTTTTGTTCAGGAAACAATACATCTCATCTTCAGAGAGACCTACAGAGGGATTTTTGTGTGCTACACTCTTGGTTAGATATACACAAATTGGTTCTAAATTCCCTGAAAACAAAACTTGTGTTTTTTTCAAGCCCCAGAAAGGTTCCCATAACAGATTTTCAACTATTTGATAATACTGGAAATATTATTAAAAAGGTAGAGGATAGTAAATATCTTGGTTTGATTTTGTATTATCAATTTACATTTGAACAACACATCATTAATCTAATTGCTGAAGTACATCAGAGAATGGGGATGCTGTATTGACTCAATAAATATTTGATACCAGACACTAGGCTAATATTTACACATAGTTTTTTACATTCCCTTTTGTACTACGGTTCTATAATTTACTGATTCACATCAGAAAGAATGCTCAATAAGTTGATGTTTACTTATCATAGTATCATTCATTTTGCAACAGGACTCCCAAGAATGACACATCATTGTCTCTTATATAGGTCACTAGGTGGTTTATCTTTTGCAGATACATTTAAACTTAGAACATTGATTTATTTGCATAAGATTCATCTGGATCTGTTACCCTACTGTATTATTAGTTCATTTGCCAAAATTTCCAATGTGGTTTTCACTAGGTTACAGACTAGAAACACTTTTCATGTTCCTTTTTATGTTGACGTTTTTGCGCAGCCAACATCTTGCGGTAGTGCAGATTTAGAGGCGCGGTCACTGTTGGGCGAATGCAGAGCACGCATCAATAGGTGCGTCCCTCATTCCCCAATCAGCCTGCATGCTGGCGCCACACCATGCATACATAATGTGGCGAGCACATCTAAGGAAAGGTCCGCTGCAATCCGAGCAAAGCTTGTCAGATGCAGCAGACCTCCTGATGTGTTCGGCCACATTGTGAGCATGGTGGCCGCCCAACTGCCGGCTTACTGTGGCCCCAATGTATGTGCCGATGGAGGAGACCACTCCCCATTGGCATAAAGCATTCCCCCCATTTGTTATATGCCGAGGGGGGTACCCAGTCCCCCTCAGCTCTTGCCCACTCTGCTTTCCTTGTGTGCCAACGGGGGTGCCCAATCCCCATCGGCATAAATTAACCCCCCCTTTTGTTGTGTGCCGACGAGGGTGCCCAATCCCCCATTGGTTGCAGCACCCCCCAAACAGTTAGGGTGACACTGGGAGACCACCCAGTGTGTACAATATCCAGCAAAAAAAACTGTCCCGCAATGTTTTTTTTTTTTACCCTGTGAACTAAAACGGTCCTCGCCATCCTACCCCCCTGCAACCTGCACTCCACCTTCTACAAGCACCCTGCCTCCCCACACAACCCTCACCCCATACCTACCTCCGGAGTCTGGCGCATTGATCTTTGGTGGACCGGGAACACATCTGCACTCTTCAAAGCCGACTGCGAACTGAGGAAATGCCGGTAAGCTGTATAATGGAATAAATAGGGTTTTTTCAACTTTGATGCATATCTCAGGCATTTTTTGGAATCTTGGCACCAAATTTTCAACATGGGGTTTTTGGGACCCCTCCTCATGAATTCTTGCACTGTCATGGCGTTATTCAGTCCTGAAAGGTGATTTCGCAGTCACTGCGTGGAATCACCTTTCTGGGGCAAGGAACGAAATGACAGTGTCAATGTTCATGAGGGAGCTCTCAAAAGCCTCACGTTGCAAATTTGGTGGGAAAATCTAAAACTTACTGTTTTATTTAGCCAGGTTATGAAGTTGTTACGCACGGCCAGAATTCAGTGAATTTGCAATATTTCATACCACATGTTCAGCATTGGCATTTTCCACACCTTGTTGTGATTCATACAGCTGTCATTTTTCACATCCTGCCCGAAATGTGTTTTTGCACTTCCAGCGTTAATAGCGCGGTCGATGTGGGAAATCAGTGTTCGGGACAAATTACGAAAATGACAGTTATACTGTTCATGAGCAGAGGTCCTAAAATACCTATGCTGAAAATTTGGTGATGATACTCCATAACATGACTGTGTTACGAGCGCGCATTGCACAGTTTGCATACATGCTCGTAAGTTCGCGAATTTAAAATATTTTCACTCCAGATTTTCAAGATTGTCATTGTTCTGCACCTCCTTATGAACAGTATAGCTGTCATTTTTCACATCCTGACCACAATGTGTTTTGCAGTTCCGGCGCAGAATAGTACGGTCGCTGTGGAAAGTCCATGTTCGAGACATATTATGAAAATGACAGTGACACTGTTCATTAGCACAGGTCCTAAAACGCCTATGTTGAAAATTTGGGTCTGAAAGTCCATAAAATTAGTGTTTTACGAGCATGCGTTGTGCAGTTTGCACGCACGCTCGTGACTTCGTGCATTTGTACTATTTTCACTCCGGATGTTCAAAATTGGCATTTTTCCACACTTCCTTATGAACAGTACAGCTGTCATTTTACATATCCTGGCTGAAATGTGTTTTCGCACGTCTGGCGCAAAATTGCCCAGTCACTGTGCGAAATCAGTTTTCAGGACAGTTTTCGGAAATAACGATGACACTGTTCATGAGCAGAGGTCCTAAAATGCGTTTGTTGAAAATCTGGTGATGAAAGTCTATTAAATGACTGTGCTGCAAGCTTGCATTGCGCAGTTTCCACGCAGCCTTGTAACTTCGTAAATTTGCAACATTTTCATGCCAGATTTTCACCACTGGCATTTGTGCACACCTCCTTATCAACAGTACAGCTGCCATTTTTCACAGCCTGCCCAAAACGCGTTTCCGTAACTGTGTTGCACAATGACATGCTCACTGTAGGAAATCACCTTTTGGGACACATTAACAAAATCCCAGTGCTACTGTTCATGAGGGGAGACCCCAAAATACCTATGTTGAAAATGTGCCTAAAAAACTCCCACAAATAATTGGGTTGCAGACGTCTGTTGCGCAGTTCGTATGCATGTTCATTGCTTCACCAATATTTCATATTGCCACTCCAGATTTTCAACGTTGACATTTTTTACGCCTCCTCGTGAACAATGCAGTTGTCATTCTCCACATCCTGCCCAAAACTGTTTTCATCCCTCTGTCGCTAAATGGCACAGCCACTGTGCAAAACCCGGTTTCAGCTAACAAAGTGATTGTGCCGCTTTTCATGAGGTGGCCTGACAAGCAGCCCATGTTGAAAATGTGGAGTGAAACTACCACTACACTCCTACAGTGTTAGGGTTTCCAACTGTAGCACCCCACCTGGTATGGACTGACAGGCGTCAGGGCTGTGACTTGGGATCATCGGATGTAATGCTCACACCATTCCACACCCCACGCTCACCCTGCAGCCACTGACAGGCATCGTGGTGTGTCTTGTGCTGTTCGGCCACAAACTTCACCCCACGCTCCTATACTGCACCCACATCAGCGTATTTCCTATGGAATGGGGTAAGTATGATGCCCAAAGACCCCACAGCACACCATGACACTTGTCAGTGTCTACAGGGTAGGGTGAGGTATAATGCCATGAGCATTATAGCTGACGACCCAAAGGCACAACCCAATGCCTGTCGCTCTCTACAGGGTGGGGGTGGGATTGGCGTCACTTCAGAACTTCACTGCCATTCCTATTATGCGTCTCTAGCTCCGCCACTGCCAATGCCAATGCTAGTGCGACAACATTCGGCATTGACAAATGCTTGTTTTCATACAGCATTTGCACAAAATTCAATTGAATTTTTTGGTACAAAATTGTACAATAAATTGCTAAACCATAGTGTTGATTGTACCAAGATTTCTTACTTGAAGAGGTCCCTTAAAAATTATTTGCTCATTGATTCTGTCTGTGCTTTAGTTAATTAATATATACATCATTTGTTTATGTTTATATTTGTTAAATATCGTTGTATAATGTACTATGTATTTTTGTATCTTGTTTTTTGTCACTGGACATTTGTGAAAATGGGCAATTTTGCTCATAGGCTTTTTCAGTATAAAATAAAAATGAAGCGAAATGAAATACCCCTACTAGGTGTTCAGATAGTTCTACAGCCAGTTCCTCGAGTACCCTTGTGTGCATCCCATCTGGCCCTGGGGCTATCTACCTTTAGGGCTCCAAGCCCCTTCTGGACCCTTTCTTTGATAAATACTGGCTGCATCATTTCAGGAATGCCCCTGACAGGTGCCTTGATGCACATTCAGTCAGGGGCCCACTGTCTTCCCTTCTGAAGAGAGAGCAGAATTAACCATTAAAGCTGGCTGCTTTTTGTTCATCTTCCTCTAGTGCCCCCCCCCGTAGCTTAACAAGACCCCCCTTCCTGCTTCCTTTTTTTCCTAATATATCTGAAGAATTTCTTCCCCACCCATGACCTCCTCCACAATACGCAGCTCCATGTCTGCCTTTGCCTCCCTGAACATCATTTTTTATTCTCTAATTTTTATTTGGTACTCTCCCCATTTCTTCTCCCCCTGCTTTTCCTTGTGCCCGTTGAAAGCCTTTATCGTAGACCCACTGCTTCTATGACCCTTGTGCAAACCATACTGATCTCGTGTCCCTGTTTCATTTTGTAACAGTTCTTTCATATAATTTTGTTGCCTCATTCAAATGGTCCCCTTGGTTGCCCCCCCTCCACACATCTTTCCTCTGCACCTCTGATGCTGTCCACCCTGGTCAGTTTGTCTCAGACCAAATCCTTGATCCAGCTGATATCTGCTCTTCTAAAATGTAGGACTTCAGTTTTTGATAGAGGTATTCTGGTCCCAAGGGCCAGCATGAATAAAATGAAGTTATGGTTGCAGGACCCTAGTTGCTCCCCTAGCCTCATTCCACTCACTGTTGCTGTGTTGATGAGCATCAGATTGAGAATGACCACCTGTCTACTAGGTTCCTTAACCAGCTGGACCAGCAGGCTGTCCTGCAATGTATCCAACAGGGCCTGACTCCAGGTGCGCCAGGCCATTGGAATGTCAATGTCGATATCCATCAGGTTCAGATTATCCACCACTACCACTTCCCCCTTCTTCCTTCCCCTTGCCAGTTTTTCTCCAAGCTCCCTATCTCTCTCTTCCCTTGTCCTGGTAGTCTATAGATCACCTCCACCCATATTTTCTTGCCTGATGGTGCTGTGATGTGAACCCACAGAGACTCTGCTTCCACTTTGCTTCCCCTGATCTGTCCACACTCCTCAGCCTGTATACCTTCCCTGACATAAAGGGCTATGCCCCATCTTTGCCTTTCCCTCTATTCTGTCAAAACATTGTGTAGCCTGGAAATGAGACGTGCCAGACATTATTCTCTGTGGCCCAAGATTCTGTGATGGCTACGAGGTTGGCCTCAGTGACACCAATGCTTGGAGCTCACTGATTTTATGGCCAACACTTCTTGCATTAAGGCAGATCCTTTTCCACTAGCTCTGAATCCTCTTTTGTTGTTTTGTGATACTACACTTGCATTTCTTCCCATTCTCCTTACCTTCTTATTTTTCCTGTTGCTTGCAGACCTTCAGTGGCTTCTCCTCTTTGCCTCTTTCATTACTCCTTTTTGAACCTCAACCTTATTTTTACCCACCTTAATGCTACCAGTCCCCAGTACAGGGATAGCACTACCTAGACTCCCCTCACTCACTCCCTTTACTGTGGTTCCCCTAGTCTAAGTGTCAAATGCAGTCAGTTTACTTGTCTAAGGTAGGCATCAAACTTCTGCACCAGGATGCTGGTCCCCTCTCTTGTCAGATAAAGACTGTCACCTTTGAAGAGCCTCCTGTCCAAGAAGTCCCCACAGTCCACCACAAAGCAGTACCCTTTCTCCTAACACCATCCCTTTAACCAGCATTTTAATTCCTCTAGCTCTTCCCTCCTTACTCCATTTTCCTTCCCCCACTCCACACAGAGAGAACCTTGGAAAAGGTCAAGGAAGCCAAGTGTGCTTGTAGTCGGTCTCCCAGCCTCTGAAAATTCTGCTTCACTTACTCCACAAGCTGATTCACCAGATTGTTGGCACCCAAGTGTACCAGTACAACCAGCTCCCCACCTCTTTGCTATCTCTCTATTCTATCTCCTGGATGGCTGATGCCCCAGGAAAGCACCTGACCATCCCCCCCCCACCCACCATGCTCTCTACTCCCCGATCATAGAATCCCCAACCAGTAAGACTTTTCTAGCTTCCTTTTTCTTATTCTCACTCATGGGTACCACCAGGTCATCACTCCCATTTTCCTCACCTGACCCAGAGTTCCCCTCTTAGAATCAGATACCCGAGTCTCCTTCAGGGGTGCAAAGAGATTCACACTTGTGATGATGAGGTGTTGGTAGACCTCCTTGTGGCTGCCCTTGTCATACTTTCCCTTCCCTCTTCCCACTATTCTGCACCCCTCTGGACTAGTGGGCCTCTGTGGGAGTGGAGGTGTGGGCTGTGGACTCTAGTTGAGCCAGTGCTGCATGAAAGATATCTACTTCCTCACTGCTACCAGCTGAGCATGGAGCTCTGCAAAGATCCTGCAGAGGGGTCAGTGATCCCTCCTCCAGAGTGTAACCCTGGAGACAACAGCCCCACAGTCCCTGCAACTGACTTGCTCCCCCACTAAACCTCATGAGCTTTAGCTGCCTATATGTCTCTGCTCTTCCTAATGCACTGCTTCTGAAAGAAGAAACAACTCTATTGTGACAATAATTGTAGCCGGTCCCCAGAGATCAATTACTTCAAATCCCGCTCATTGAATGGGATAATGGCCAGGGTTCTAGATTATGTCCAGGCACTGGGGGCTAGCTGAGGGGTCCCTAGTAGCTGCATGCATAACAATACACAGGGCACACAATGAAATTACACCACAGTCCCAATGCTGGGGTGGAGTCTGTGTAACTAATATTATGTTAGCCACAACTACACATATCTGGACTCACAGAGGACACACATGTATTTTAAAAATAAGTTCACACAGGGCTTTTACTACGGGCACCCTAGGTTACTAAGATCCTCAATTCAGATATATAGCCCATTTCACATAACAAATAATATTTTCCCCTTCTGCACATACTATATACATGCAGTTCCATCCAGATCTCCTAGACTGTGGCACCCAGGGCCAGGCATGGTGCTGCAGAAGTGCAGCGACCCACCCGATAGGAGCTGGGGGGCCAGATGGCTTACCCACCCAAGGGGAAACCTAACCTTACAAGAAAACTCTCTCCAAGCTCCATGCAACCTTTCTCAGCTCCAGCACACTGTGAGGCACCTCATGGGGCATGGACACATACCCAGTTGTCCATGCTCAGCACACACGTGTGGTCCCTAGTCCTGGAGCACATGCATCAAGAAGACACAGAGGATTCACGCTGACTCCCCATGGATTCACCTGTATGACCAATGGCTGCTATCCTTCTCCACTGTGAAGCTTGGAGTGGGATTGTGAGAACCCCAGGTGACTCCTTTGAGGGGAGATAGCAACTACTCCCTATCATATCACCTTTGAGACCATGCTGCCTCCTTAGTCATCAGCTCTTGGAATCACATTTCCAGTATCTCTGTTCTATAGGTTTCATCTTTCAGCAATGGCACTATTCTCAGACCCTCCTGGACTTAGGCAGAATCTCTTCCTTGCTGCTCTGGCCTAGCACACCTCTTTACCCTCCCCCCTAAGGAGGGGGAGGAGCTACTTCTCTATCTTCTGTTCTCTTTCTCTTCTCAGGCCAACTTCCATGCACTCCTCTGAGCTGAGACACCATTCTCAACTCAAGGAACTACAACTGAGGATGTATGTGCCCCTCCTTTTATGAGGAGGGGAAGAAGAGTCAGGCAGCAGACAACAGGCACCGGCTGGTAGTCACTGTTTCAGGCATATGCAGTGACTCAGCAGTCTAGAGCTGTTTACAGCATGTGAGCTGGAGAAAGCCCCAGCTCTAAGGGCATTGGGAACATTAACTAGTTAGCAGAGATGTGTGAAGTTAGGAAAACTTCACCTCATGAAATGTTTTGCAACATTTCCAGACTTGTGAAATGCCTGCTCCACCCAGCAAAAACTATGCATCTTTGCTGGCGAAGTGCTGCTATGAAGTATGTCAAGTGCCTTTTTGTTTAAAAAAACCCAACAGATTTTTCAAAAATTTACCAGAGCCCCCATCCACTGTGCCATCATCAAACAATCCCCCCTCCCAACATACAGATCCTTTACCCCCACCCTGCCACCCTCTGCATTGAATGTTCCCGCCTCCTGTCAAAGTGTTCTGCCAAGTACAAGATTTCACAATATAGTGAGTCCTTTCCCCCCACCCATGCACCAAAAATGACTCTTCCACCTGACCAAACCCTGATAATGAATATGAATCCTCCACCTAACTCCCCTCTGGCCGTACCTCCTTCTCCTCCCAAGCACCCCAAAAAAGTAATTTTCTCTACATATCTGTAATGAAGAAAACTGCCCCCTTGGTGCAGAGGCATCCACAGTGTTGAGTGTAGGAATAGAATATGCAATGAATGAATGCTGACGTCTTTGCCTTTAGTAAATCCGTATTCACTGAGGATCCAGTGATGGTCTCCATTGGAGACATGAGCTTGTGAGCGACCGGGTTACAGAGCCTCCCCCAACATAAACAGGTTACTTGCTACATGTATTGCGAGATGTGAATAGTTCAAAAATTCTCTAGCCCTTTCCCATCACTGGCTTCAAAAGTTAACTCCAGCAACCCTGACCAGCCTCCTTGCTATTACCCTGGAGAGATATATATATATGTATGTGTATATGTATATATATATATGTTGCTGTGCATTTCAGTGCACATGTGCATCACTGTCACAAGCTGGCTGTGTGGAAGTACATTGGCTAAAGCCAACTCATGTTCATAGATTCATAGATATGTACCAGCAGAAAAGGACCCTCTTGGCCCATCAAGTCTGCCCTTTCCCTTCTCTTTACATGCCCCCTCCTCTTTAGAGTCCCCCTCCCCCTCTGTGCCCTAGACAGACTCTTATGGTTGTCCCAAGCCCTTTTGAGTCCCTCCAGTGATCCTGCCTCCACCAGTTCCACCGGCAGACTGTTCCAGGGTGCCACCACCCTCTCAGTAAAGTATTGTTGACCACTCACATTCCCCTTAAACCTACTCCCCTTCACCCTCATCCCATGCCCTCTAGTTTCTGTGCCTACCTTCCCTGTGAATAAGTTCCTCCCCTCTTTATTGATCCCCTTCACATATTTAAATGTTTCTATCATATACCCCCTCTCCCTTCTGGTTTCCAGCAGGTACAGATCCAACACCCTCAGCCTCTCTTCATATGGCTTCTCACCTAGCCCATGCACCATCTTTGTGGCCCTTCTCTGTACTTTTTCTAAGGTATCTATGTCTTTGTGCGAAGTGAGGTCTCCAGAACTGAACCCCAAACTCTAGGTGGGGCCTCACCATGGAACTGCAGTGTGGCATCAGCACCTCCCGTCTTCTACTGGTTATCCCTCTCCTTATGTATGCCAGCATTTCTGTTCGCTTTGCCCACCACCTTGCTGCATTGGGTCCCCACCTTGAGGTTGTCTGCGACTATGATACCTAGGTCCTTTTCTTGCTCAGATGTCTTTATTATCTTGTTAAATGAATAGGTCCACAGTCTCCCCAATGTAAGTGCATTTGGTTTCTTATTAGTGAAGATCTTCGTATGTCCCGAATGGTAGAACCTAAAGGGAACTCCTGATTTTTGGAAACTCAGGAGCTCTAGTTGATGGGGGACAATTCCCCCAAGCCCTACGATTGTGATTTGTTTTCTTGCTTGCTAAATGTTTTTGTAAATTTTGTCTCCTGCCTCAGCCACTCCCCCTAAATCTGAGAGGCAACAGGCGGTACCAGTTTGTTTCAGCATAACTCCTTACCTTCAGTTCCAGCATGAACACTTCCGACAGCCACCAGAAGGGAAAAAAGAAAACATTGAAGTACAGCATCATCTGCAGTGGGAGACTTGAGATGATCTCATGAGCTGAAAATGTAAAATGTGCCATTAAGT
The DNA here is from genome assembly GCA_016271365.2 of Neoceratodus forsteri. Taxonomy (NCBI): domain Eukaryota; kingdom Metazoa; phylum Chordata; order Ceratodontiformes; family Ceratodontidae; genus Neoceratodus; species Neoceratodus forsteri. The sequence continues at coordinate 43,858,517 of JADMNL010000027.1, forward strand.
GTAAGAAGGCATTAGGGGAAGGGGAAACATTTCTCAGGAGTTTCTCCATAACAAGAGAGTTCATCCCTTTATTGGGAAGCCCCGTTCATCCTGAAAAGGCTGGCCACAGAGATGATGTGCTCATTCGTTGGTGGTGATGGTGTGAGGGGGTCTCAATTGTTTTCCTCTACACTGTACTCCTGTAGCTAAGTTCTGAATTGGACTTGGCAAGGTCTCAGTAGAGACAATCACACGTGCCCCCTTGGACCATGGTCAGGTGCCACAGTGCATTCTGGGACTGCTGGGGAGGAAGGATGAAGAACAAAAGGAGGATAACAGAGTGCTGTCAACAAACTAAAAGAAAAGGGACTGTGTAGCTGTATGAGGTAATGCCCAGTGTAAGGTTCCCTCATGTTCTGTCATGTCATGTCATATCAGTTGGTATCTTGAGTGAAGAACCATCATGAATAGTCAAGGTCCTCACTTTGCACTTGCTTGTCTTCTTACAATTTGTTAGTTGAAAACTTGACCCTGCAGGATATAGGGCTTGAGGGGGCACTTACATGTGCATCACTGTTTTTGTACTACGCCACCTGCTGATTCTATAGTAACCCCGCAGATGATGAGATATATTTCAGCATTTAAAAATAGTGCCACTAGAATGACAGGTGGTTGCAATTGAGGACATCATGGTAGTTGCATCAGGATAGGGTCAGAAGTATGATCAGGGCTAGCAGAATGCTGGAGTGTATCAAAAGCATGGTGGCTAGCAAAGCAGGGATAGTTACCCTGTCACTTTACAAGGCAGGTTAGACAGCCCCTGGAGTACTGCATGCATTTTTGGTTGCAAGACAAAAAAGACATTAGGCAAGTCAAGAGGGTGCACCACAGGGACACTAAAATTATCAGCAGTATGGGGAAAAAGGGAGGCTGAAAGGAGACATGATATCAGCCTTTTGCATACTCAATGGTACTGACAAGATCATTCTGAGAAGTTTGATCCGGTGTCCTGCAGAAGGACACGGGAGCAGCCCTGAATATTAGGGGTGGTGGACATTACGATACTACAAGCTTTTAAGGTAAACCTAGACACATTTCTGCTTACAAGGGGACTTACCAGGTACCTCTGGATAGTACAGTGCAGGGATTCACATCAAACTGGTATGTATTTGCACAGAACAAGGGGTGGACATGACAGAACTAGAGTCCCTTCTAACCATAAATGTCTATGCTACTAGGATATCTTGAACCATGTTGGAATCTGATGCTGGGTACCACTGCAGCATTCCTTAGTTTGTACAGCTTTGGATCAGAATGTTTGATTGCATCTAGAAATACATGTTTATCAAACTTCTAATCATTTTTTTTTTATCTTTTAGTCAACCATTGTTTTGTTAAATTGGATTTATTTATTTTCTTTTTATATATGTTATTTATTCTCCTGTAGCCACCCAGATGCTTCCTCATAGCCTCGCAACCCTACCTATGGGGATCCATCTGCCATCTGTTTCTACCGGGACTGCTGGCACCCAGTAACCCCTGTGGTTTACCCCCCTGCAGCAGGGTGGGAGGGAGCCCCCTAACTACCCACATCAATGGATCCAGTTTGGGTGTCAGCACCCGGTGAACTCATGGACAGCCATCAAGCCGTGTCAGGTGCCACCATTTTCCCTGCATTATTTCCCCCTTAATCGGTGGTGTGCAATGACACCAGTGGGCATAAGCGTGCACGCGTCCGTACGTGCCTTGCCCAGGCATCTGCCCCTGACTCTACCCTTTGTACGGCATGCATCCACCTAATTTCAGCCTCGCCAGGGGGCAGTCAGACGCACCATTGTGAACCCCCACCCCAGAGAGGGAGAGCAGTCCATCAGATGCTCAATCCCTCTCCTTTCCTGCCAGCCCCCGTCGACCCATGCCCACTCCCGAACCTGGGTCACCAGCATGGCGCGAGGTGTAGCGTCCAGTGCTTCAACCCTCAGCACCACTGGGACGGCCGTTAAATTGAATTTATTGGCAATTGTGATACTTTTATTGGACTCGCATAGATACTGTATTGTGTAGAAATGTTATGGTACCCAGGCTTAAAGAGCTAGTGTACTGCCTAAAACTAATATTAGTTTTTAAAAGCAGTCACTCATTACCTTTTATATCTGAGGTACTGTACTTTTTCTTTTCCCTTTGGTTAATTAGAAGATTGTTTATCTAATTGTAATAGGTGTGGTGTGTGGGACAGCACTCCCCCTGGCAGCTGACATGTCTAGTCATATCCCCAGTCCTCAGTATAAATAACTCTTGTAGTTGACCCAAGCATAGTTGCTGCTGAATTTAACTCCTATTACACCTTTTGTGCTTCAGAGCTTCTAAAGGCCCTCCCTTCCTACCCTTCCCCTTCCACCTCCCCCAACATGGATACCCTCCTTCCCCCTCTGCCCCCTCCTTCTTCTTCTCAAGTATCACCCCTGAAGATGCTTTAAAAGCCCTACTGACCATCAACCCTTCAAAAGGCTCCTTTTCTGATGACCTTGACCTTAAACTCCTCTCACTCTCTGCCTGTGCCATTGTCTACCCTCTCTCCCTCATTTTAAACCTCTCCTTCACTACTGACTCAACCCTGTCCTCATGGAAACATGCAGTGGTCCTCCCTCTACCCAAAGGTGGAGACTCATCTTCCCCGAGTAACTATCGCCCTATCGCCCTCCTTCCCACCCTTGCTAAACTCCAAGAACACCTGATACTCTCCCATCTTATTTCATTCCTATCTGAATCTTCCTTTTTCACGCCATTCCAATTTGGATTCAGGAAAAAATACTCCAATACCACCACCCTGCTCAGGCTAACTGACACCATCCTCACCGGGATGGACAATGGCCTTATCGGTTCAGCCATTTTTGTCAACTTTACCAAAGCTTTCAACACCATCTCCCACACCCTTCTCCTGGACTCTCTCTCAACAGCAGGCCTCTCCCCTTCTGCCACCAACTGGTTCAGGGCCTACCTCACTGGTAGAACTTAATCAGTCAGGATCTCTGGAGTCATCTGCTCCCCCCCCCCGATCACCACTGGAATCCTGCAGGGCTCAGTGCTTGGTCCCCTGCTATTCTCAAACTTCCTACATGACCTGCCCTCAGCCTGCTCCCCTTCCTTCTCCATCCACATGCATGCTGATGATATGGTTTTGTATGCATCTGGCTCAAGTTCTGCTGAGGTTACAACAAGTTTTCAGCATGATTTCAACAAAATTCGGCTCTGGTTTTTAAACCATCAACTCTTCCTCAATGCCAAGAAGACTGTCTCCTTGACCTTTGGCACTAGGCAGAGACTCTCTAGGCTCCCAAACCTCCCCTCTTTCCACACCCTGGATGGGACTATTCTAGAGAACATCTCCTCCTTCAGATACCTTGGAGTTTGGTTGGACCAACATCTCAAGTTCTCTGGTTATATCGATGACATCCTGTGAAAACTTTGCTCCAAGCTTGATGACCTGTTTAGGAACCATAGTTGCATCCCTCCTACAGTTAGGCTCAATCTTATCCAGAAGATGATCCTCCCCATTTTTGACTACTGCGATGTAGTCTACGGTGCTGCTCCCAAATCCTGCCTGACCAGATTGTGCACCCACTTCCACTCTTTCTGCCACTTTTCCCTAGATGCTCCTTCTCGCACACACCATTGCGATTTCTACCACACACTGTCCCTCCCCTCCCTCATCAAATAGATGCCTATCCCACTGTGCTAAACTCACCTCTAAACACTGGTTGGGGGTACTCCCCAACTACCTCTCTTCTTCTTTTGTCACCCCTCCCTCTTCCTCTCACTCCCTTAGATTTTCCGATGCACATACCCTAGTCATCTCTAGGTGCTCCACCCGTATCAGCCAAGCAGGCTTTTCACACCATTTCCCCAAAATTTGGAACTCCTTCCCCCTCAAATCCATCACTCATCCACCTCCTACTCCCTTAACTCTGTGCTACACAATTACCTCTCATCGAACTGCACCTGCCATGACCCTCCTTAAACTGCGCCCTTGCTAAAATCTAATCTCCCCCTTCTACCTGAAACTACCTCTTCTGAACCAATCCTTTCCCTCTCCCCCAGTAGTCACCTCTCTCCCACCCATTTTTGCAGTACCTCGTCCCTTGCAGGGTTCTCTGCATCCTGAAGGGGTCCCTATTGGGCTTGACTCTCCTTTTCCTCCTCCGCCCCTACCTCCCTCCTCTCCCCCTTATTCTCCTGTATCTAATCTTTCCCCACACTATCCTTTGCAACCTCCCTGGCCCCCTTGCAGGGTTCTCAGCATCCTGAAGTGGTCTCTAAGGTGCTTGACTCTCCCTCCTCCCCCTTTCACCCCTTTGGGTCTGCCCCTGGCACTTGATACCTACCTGCCAAACTCCTGTCTCCATCTGGCACTTGCACTATTCCTCCCCTTTTCTTTTCCTCCCTGGCTCGTACTCTTGCAGGGTTCTCAGCATCCTAAAGCGCCCCCGTCTCTGGCTTTGGCCTCCCCATCGACTTGCTCCTCCTTTCCCCTTCCCTTATCCTAATTGGTCCCTTGGGCCCAGTTCCACCCCAGCCTCCCTTTCAAGGGCTCTGTAAAACTGGGATTGGTCCCAGGGCTCTGTGAGTCCAATGTTTCTTCTCCTACCCCTACCCTCACCCCCCTTTTTCCCTTAAATGGCTCCACTACCTTTCTTGCCCACCCTTCCACCTGGCACTTTACAAATAGTCTATAACTATGCACTTAATGCACACTTTTTGTCCCCGTTATCACCTATCCCTACTACCTGTTCTTCTTTCATTCTACCTATCCCTATACTACACCTGTTACCAGTTCTTATTTTGTCGGTGTCAGAGATGCTCTCTTGTTCTCCCCTTCCTTTTCAGAAAATTGCAAATGTTTTTGCCAAATGTTCTGTTCCAATGTATGCACCTTTGTATAATATGCAACCTAAATATATTCTGTTCATGCTCTTTGAACTCCCTCCCCCCAGGTTGCACTGGGAGATGAGTAACTTGTTGTTCAGTGTGCTTTCCTGGTGAAACATTTTAATAAATAAATAAATAAACCTCTAAACCTTTTGTCACTGAAAAGAGGGATATAGGCACTGAAAATGAGGGACATGCATTTCTCCCACCCAGCATCCCTTGACTGCACAGACTGAGAAACCTGAGACTTACCCCTCACGGCAAGCCTTCCCACAGGGAGAGACCAACATCCACCTGGAGGCCCAGCCGAGACTTAGCCCCATGTCATTTGAACAGATCAAGGTTGTGGGCCCTGGGTTGTCATGCGGCTGCAATCCTGAGGAATTTTCCTGGTTACCCTCATGGAAGCGTGGCTATGGATTGATGGCCAGACACTGCAGTGCATGCATGCATCCATGCACAGCACACCAACATCAGCCGTTGCCTCCTACCCAAGTCTCGTGGACCCTGGCGTCTGAGCTCACAGCCTCTGCTAGGAGGTAGGCTTGTGCCGGGCACCATAGCCTACCCCCATTTAGGAGGAGAACAGTTCAGCGGATGCTCATCCTACCCCCCCCCGTCTGTCCCTCTGATGTCCCAGGCTGGTTCCTGAACCTGAGTCATCAGTGTCACAGGCCATAGCTCTACCGCTGCACTGGTAGGCCATCCCATGATGTCATTTTTACCTCCATCTTGTAGTATATACAGGGCACTGTATATGGGTTGATGCACAGAGCCTCACAGGTAGGGAATTGCAGTGTCAGGATGAAAAAGAAGACCCTGAGCCTTGGTGAATCTGTGGTGTGGTGTTTCTGAGGGTCTGAATGATTGTGCAACGTTGCCTTGGCATTACTCTAACTTCAGCACTATCTTTTCCAGTATATAAAAATACTCAAACCCCAATGTTCTGAGATTTTTTATGTGATTTATTAAATCCTTCCAACAGTGGGGTCAGACACCAGTGCTAGAATGAGGGAGGAGCGCTACACTGTCACTGGTGGCCATATAGTGTTTTATTTATTAAATCGTTCCAGCAATGCGGTTAGATACCCCGAATTGGAATCGGGGGTGGTGGTGGTGGTGGGGTCTTTGTAAGCATCAGTGCTGAGCTTCAATTGGTTGCATATTTTGTCTTTTGAATATTTCCAATGCCAGGGTTGGACAACCCCGTGTCAGGTTCAAAGGAGGCAAACAATTACCTTAGGAGAGTGAACACTGGGGGCGGGCTTCCTGTGCCAGCAGATATTTAACCTCAGGGAGTCGATGCCAAGGATGGGCTCCCAGTGTCAGCCAACAATTAGCTACATGGAGCCAACACTGGGGATGGGTCTCTCATGTCAGAATTAGGATATGAGGCCCAAAAGGATGTTATCCAGGTGGAGGGATCAAAGAAACTGGGGGTTAAAGGCAGATGCTGCAACTGTGGATGGGCTTCCAGTAGTCACATGATTTTCTAGCCTTTTTTATAGGTCACATGTAAAGATGTGTTCCCAGTTTCTGTGGCACAGTCTGCCTGGGCTTCACTGGCATCATGTCATTCTCATCCTCCCAGGGGAAAAGGTGGAAACAAGGAAAATCTGTGTTACTTGACTGTGATGCCAGTCACGTGCAGGCCCTGTGCAGCCCTCTAGCTGCTCCCTGCCTTGAATACTCCACAGAGGATGATGACCCTCCAGCCCCATTGCGGGGGGTGGGAGGAGGAGAAAGCTATGGGGGGGGGGGACAAGCTCAGGTGTTGTTATGTTGAGATTAGGTGGTTGCTGTAAATTAAATAAAAAACTTAAAATGTATGCTATATCGCATGCTAATTGCATGATTACTCACTGCATGTTATAATCTTTAGTACCTGTTTCGCATGCCTGGTACATGTCTGATTATTTGTATTGTGATTGTGTTATTAGGTCTGGTTATTAGTCATAAAAATGTATAAAGTAACATAAAAATTTAAATTGTTTTTTTTCAGATCATATTTGTGAACATATTTCTTTAGCTGGACATTGCATTCCAAACAATAAGCAGCTGTTTTGTCTTTATACTGTAGAAAAAGAAACATAGAATGTGTCTGCAGCAAAGGACAGGTAGGCCCATCTAATCTGCCCTATTTTACCCGCATAATACTACACCTCAGACTCTGTTTGGTCACTGGTATCCCTCCTTCCTCCCTTACCTCTATTTATTATACCCACATTCTTGAAACTGCCCAAAATCTTCTACCCACCAGCTCCCTGGTAGGCTGCTCCAGGCGTCCACCACCCTTTCTGTGAAGAAGTATTTTCTCACATCTCTCTTAAACTCCCCTCCCAAGCTTCTTAGCATGCTCCCATGTTCTGTTGCTCCTCCTCCTGTTAAAAAGACTCCCATTCTGCACCATGTTCACCATTGTGAGGTACTTATACTTTACTTTACAATCATATCCCCCCTTGCTCTCCTCTCCTCTCCTCTAGAGGCACATGTTGAGCTCTTGCAGCCTTTCTTCTTATGGTATCTTATGGAACTCCCACACGGTTTTAGCAGCCCTACTCTGGACCACTTCAACCCTGTTAACGTCCTTGTGGAGATGTGGCCACCAGAACTGGACACAGTACTCCAGGAGGGGTCTCACAAGTGAGCAATACAGGGGCAACACCACCTCCCTTCTTCTGCTAGGGATCCTCCTCAGTATGCACTCAGGCATCTGGCTCCGCTTGCCTGCTACCCTGTCACACTCCCCTGCCCCCTTGAGGTCATCAGATATGATCACCCCAAGGTCTCGCTCTTGTTTGGTAACTATAAGTACTGCTGCCCCTTCTTATACAAAAACCTTGGGTTTTCCCACCCTACGTGCATGACTTTCCACTTTTTGGCATTGAAACCCAGCTTCCACTCCCTAGGTTATTCTTCTAGCTTCCTAGATCTCTTGGCACTCTCTGAACCCCCTCCTGTGTGTCCACCTTGTTGCAGATTTGTGCACCATCTGCAAAGAGACACACCTTCCCCTCTAGTTCCTCAGCAATATTGTTTATGAAGACGTTGAAGAAGACTGGGCCCAGTACCGATCCCTGTGGTAATTTGTCAGTTTTGTTTTATTTTTTATAAAAGAGAGCAGATGATTCCTCTAAAACCATCAGATTGATCACAACTCATACTGAACATGCAGTACAGATGATATGGCAGTTCATAGTACAGTGGAGGAGGGGCGGGAGAGTTTAGCTAAGCAAATCTTCATGATCCTGTAGGTCAGACAGCGAGCCCATACAACGCAAGCTCAGTGAATATAAAGCTTTCAGAATACCTGATTGATAGGCCTTTCCATCACTGCTGTCCCGAGTCTTGTTGGCGATGAAGAGGGAGCCGCTGAAGCTGGCCAGGCCCTGCCGGAAATGTGGAGGTAGAGGACTGAAGCCTGCCATTGACCATGCTGAGTTCTTCCTTCTCTGCACAGAGCTGACAGGATTAATCAACCAAAAGCCAGTTTGAGAATAAGCTGCCTCCACACACACACACACACACACACACACACACACACACACACACACACACCCTGCACCCTCCCCAGAATGGATCCAAAAGTTGCTAAGCACAACACTAGCCATGGACTTCAGTTAACTCCATTAAGGATGTACTTAACTTCCTAGAAAAGGTAAAAAACTTCCACTAGAAACAGGAAGCTTTTGACTCCCGGGATAAGAAATGTATGTTACCATGTATTTTTTTTTCAGCAATAATGTGTTTTTTTTTGCTGGCAAAAACATCAGTGTGCTCATGTTTCACGTTCTTTTTTTTCTTGGACAGAAATATGGGATTTTAAAGTGTTAAAACTTCCTGCTCCAGTGCCATACTGCACTGCCCACTATGAAAAACTTAAATATCTTGGTACGGTTCTGGCTGGTAACATCGTCCGCATAATAAAGCAGTTCACAACAACGCAGGCAAAACATCGCGGTCAGAAAGACTGCCTGGCCACAACATCGTGGTGCAGAATACTGCGGACTGAGAGCCCAGTGTGTTTAGAACCTGAGGGTTGGTGAGATGATGAAGAAGGTGTGTTCTGACCTCCATGGAACTGCATAACCAGTGAGTGTAGCCCCTTGGGGGCCCATCTTGCTTTGTATTCTTGTGTGTAAGTGAATAAAAGCCCCACTTTAGAATCTCATTCCTGGTTTGGACATTCTCAGTTCTTGCTTCCTGTGTCCAGAATTACTTGGGTGCCCCTGTTCAGAACTGCAAACCTAGCCCTGATGCCAAGCGAATGTTTTCTCCCCGAACCCAGGCTAGCCAGGTAGTGGGTTACAAAAATGGAGGCACCAGGTGCTAAAGAACAACAAACCCTAAAACCCACACCCTGGTTACAGGAGCTTGGGAAGATGGTGTGGGAAATCAGAAGAGCAGAGCAGTGGATGGAAAGGCAGTGGGGTGAAGCCCAGAGGAGTGAGGGCAACAGGCAGGGGACGGGAGTGGGGAGAAGCACCCAATATACAGGAGTATCTCTTCCTCAGACTAGGGAGCTCAAGGTGGAGGAATGGCAAGTGGTAAGGGGAAAGGGTGGGAATGTGAGAGTAGCATCGGGGTGGGAAATTCTAAAGGGGTGCCTTTACTGAATAGATTTGCACCATTGTCTGGATGGAGGGATGGGGCAGCAGAAGGTGAAGTAGGAGGTCAGGTTGAGCCAACGCTGAGAGTAGCAGTACAGGGGAAGGGAGAGGGAACCAATCATGGTGGGCAGGGAAGAGGAGGCAGGCAAAATGAAGTGGAGGATAAGGGGGAAGGAGAAAAAAGGGAAGGAACGGGGTGGGATAACTGAAAGTAGATACAGAGTCAGAAGAGGAGGGGCAGAGTGGGAGATGGAAAAACAGTTAAGGGGATAAATTGTGGATGTGGAGATAAGTTCAACAGGGTGCAGTGGGAACAGTTAGATGGGGAAGCAGCTAGTACTGAAGGTAAGAAAGGAAGGACAGAGAGCACAGGTGCAGGGGATGGAAGGGTGGCAATCATTGGGGACTCCATAATTAGGGGTATTCACTGGGGAAGGAAAGGGGACCCAAATGCAAGCAGGAGGGTGGGTTGTAGGCCAGGGATGACAGCGGGGAAGGTGGGCCCAAGATTGAGGGACATAGTATTGGAGGTTGGAGGAAAACTTAATTTAGTTATACATTTGGAAACCAACAACCTAGCTGGGGAGGAGGAGGTTGAGGTAATGCAAAGTAGGTTCAGGGAGTTAGGGAAGATCTGCAGGGAGGAAGGAAGTTTGCTAGCCTTCTCAGAGGTGATACCAGTACTAAGGGCTAGCACAGCCAGGAGAAGAAGAATAGAGGATTTTAATGACTGGTTGAGGAAATGGTGCAGGGAGGAGATGTTTATCTGTATTGAGGAGTGGGAGGAGACCTGGTCAAACAAAGCACTCTTTTCATCACTGACTGCACCTCAGTAGAGAGAGTTTGAGGGTACTCAGGGACAAACTGGGGGAATACATAGCCACTACACTTAATTTAAAGTACTGATGGGGAGGCGGGCAGGCTCCACAGATTTCTGGAGAGGAGAGGTCATTATCCTCCCTCTCCCCCCAGTGATGGAAGAGATCTGAGGAGGAGGTAGAAGGGGTGAAACATGGTTAGCAAAGGGAGGAGGGGGTGAGAAACACATAACAAGGGTACACGGAGGGGTGCACACAGAGGGGATAAATGTGAATAGAAGAATGGAGGGAAGAGAAGGAAGGTCAGATTCTAGGTGGAGGGTGACGTCTCTGAATGCTCGTCGTCTTGGAAACTAGATGGATGACCTGCAGGCACTATTACCAGACAGGAAGGTGGACATAGCTGCAGTAACAGAGACTTGGACAACATCACATCATAACTGGGGCCTTGTGATCCCTGGATATAAACTATACAGGAGGGACAGGGTAGTTGGGAAGGGGGAAGTGGTGGCAGTTTATATCAGGAAGGGAATAACTTGCATGAGGGAGGAGTCAGAGGAAGGGGAGGTGGAGGCATTATGGGTTCAATTAAGGTCCAACAGAGGGAGAAAGGTGAGGTTGGGGGTGGTTTACAAACCGCTCAATCAGGATGAGGAGAGGGACAGGGAACTGAGCTCACAAATATTGGAAGCTGCTGGGAAAGGAGAGGTGGTAATTGTGGGGGACTTCAACCTGCCCCAGGTGGACTGGAGCATATCCTCCACAACATGTGCTAGGAGTCAGGTGATCCTGGAAGGACTGCAGAGTGGGTTCCTGACTCAGGGCGTGCCAGAACCAACAAGAGCTGAGGCAATTCTTGATCTGGTGCTCGCAGATGGGGAACAGATACAGGAAATAATGGCCAGGAAGCCACTGGGTGGAAGTGACAATTGTACAGTGTGGTTACAGTTGGATATGGGCAGGGAAAGCATCCGGACTAAGACCACAATCTTGGATTTCAGGAGGGCGGACTTCAGGAAAATGGGCAAAGTGCTAAGGAGCCATCTGGTGGGCATCAGAGCAGATACGGGGGTGGACCAAAGGTGGTCCATCATTAAGGAAGGAATACTGGCTTCCACAGATGAGTGCATTAGGCTCAGGGGGAAGAACACAAGGGCCTAAGAGCACAGCTGGTTCAGTTCTGGGGTTGCCCAGGCAGTAAGGAAAAAAGTGTCCTATAGAAAATTCAGGAAGACCAAGAGAGAGGTGGATAGGGAAAATTACCTAAGGTTGGTTAGTGAGGAAAGTAAGGAAGTCTGTCGAGCAAAGGCACCAAAGAAGTTGCAGATAGCTGAAGGAATTAAGAAGGGGGAGAAGGCCTTCTTTCACTATATAAATGAGAAAAGGGACAAGAAGGAAGGGATTGTTAGGCTTAAGGAAGGGGTGGAATGGGTGGAGAATACTGAGGGAAAAGCAGAGACACTAAATGAATACTTCTGTTCTGACTTCACCAGGGAGAAGGATGGACCACTGCCTTTAGGAGGGAAAAGTGGAGCGGGGGAAGGGGAGCACAGATGTAGTGATAGAGGAGGATAGAGTGAGGGTGGGGCTGCTGGCATTGTAGATGGACAAATCACCAGACCCGGACAGAGTACATCCAAGGGTACTAAAGGAACTGGCTGAGGAGCTGGCAGGGCCACTGGGAAACCTATTTAATAGTTCACTAGAATCAGGCATGGTTCCACAGGACTGGAGAACAGCACATGTCATGCCCCTCCACAAAGTGGTCCAAAAGATGACCCAGGAAATTACAGACCGGTCAGTCTGACCTCCATTGTGGGCAAGCTCATGGAGACCATACTAAAGGAAAGATTGGTGGAATATCTAGAGGAGCATGGTCTCCAGGATGCAAGGCAGCATGGGTTACTGGAGGGGGATATTGTGTCAAACTAATCTGACTGACTTCTTTGACTGTGTCACTAAGAGAGGGGCCAAGTCGTAGACATCCTCTATCTTGATTTCAGCAAGGCCTTTGACTCTGTGCCCCACAGAAGGTTGATCAAGAAGTTGGTGGATCTCAGGGTTGGGAAAAAGATGGCCAGATGGGTGGAAAACTGGCTGAGGGACAGAACTCAGAGGGTGGTTGTGGGGGGAGAGTTATTTGGCACCAGAGAGGTAACCAGTGGGGTCCCGGAGGGCTTGATGCTGGGGCTGGTGTTGTTCAATGTCTTCATCAATGACATTGGGGATGGCATTAAGGGCAAAATGTGCCTATTTGAAGATGACACCAAGCTCTGCGGGAGAGTGAACACAGCTGAAGGGATACAACACCTACAGAAAGATCTGGAAAAGCTGGAGAGGTGGTCCAGGATCTGGCAGCTGGGCCTTAATGCCAAGAAATGCAAAGTTATGCGTATTGAAGCCAAGAATCCCAGGACAGAGTACTACCTGGGGGAGTCTGAGGATCTGCATCAGGGGAGGAGAAGGACCTGGGAGTGATGATCACTAGTGACCTGAAGCACTCCACACAGTGCAAGAAAGCAGCAGTGGCAAACAAGATGCTGGGATGCGTATCTAGGGGGATCAGTAGTAGGAGTGAGGAGGTTATACTGCTCTTGTACAGATCACTGATAAGGCCGCATCTAGAGTATGGAGTTCAGTACTGGTGCCCATACCTCAAAAAGAACATTAACCTGCTAGAGAAGGTCCGGGGAGGGCTACAAAGATGATAGTGGGTCAGCAGGGTAAGGTATACGAGGAGAGATTGAGGGCACTGAACATGTACTCCCTGGAAGACAGGAGAGAGAGAGGGGACATGATTGGGACCTTCAAGTACTTGAAAGGGATATATAGGGTTGTTAAGGAGAGTCTCTTTAAGCTGAGTGGCAACCATAACACAGGGGCACAGTCTTAAGTCGGAGGGTGAGAGGTTTAGGAGGGAGGTCAGGAAGCACTTCTTCACAGAGAGGGTGGTGAGCACTTGGAATACGCTGCCCGGAAGAGGTCATCTAATTGAAGACAGTGGGCAGCTTTAAGAGAGGCTGGGATAGGCATAGGAGAAGGTAAGGATCATGGTAGGGGGATGGGAGGAGTGGAGAGGGAGGGCAGGAACATTAGCTCAAGCTGTGGATCCTGCAATATGAACAGACTTGATAGACCAAGTGGCCTTCTTCTGCTGACTTCTTCGTATGTCCGTATGTTTGTGTTCCACTTATCCACAACCCTTTCCATGAAGAAATGTTTCCGGATGTCCTTTTTGAATCTTCCCCTTGCCAACTTATATGTTACATTTATATTAGTTAGAAAATTGACTGAAAAAGACAGACTTAAAAAAGCAGGTTTCTACTTAAATGAAATGTTTAAAACCATTGGGTGGAATGTTCAACAAGTTCCGCTGTGACACAAGAGTGAGAACCATCCTTGTCCACACTGGAAATATAGCACTTGACTCACCCACAACTATTTTAATACTAGGGATATTCATTTGCACCAGCTTGTATCAAAATAATGACACATGCATTATTATTTTGAGGCAAGTGGTGATTCCTCAGATGCAATCATATCCAATCATCCAGTGCTGTAAGACCCTTTAATAGATAGTCTCACCATACAGACATAAGGCTGCTTTGAAGATAGGGTTGGCAGATCCGTCATGGATTCGTGTTGAAAATCCTGCCCATTACATTGAGAGTCATTGCATCTAACTTGGTTTCCAGGTTCCTGGCATTTCTGAGTTACCAGACTTTACATATTTCACATTAAGATGTACTTATTCCACTGTTTCAAACACATCTTACTGTCATCAGCCGACCTCGTAATTGCCTAGTTTGCAACATCAGTGTCTGTTGTCAAAGTTAGAACTATGAGGTTATAAATGCACTATGATATCAAAAAGCCCTGATGGCAGCTTGTTATACTAAATTCATACACAAGTTGCCAAAAAGAGGCAGCAAAAAAAAATTGGAAAGATGAATGAAAGTGAAAAAAGGTCTTGTCTAGTAACTTGTAATATGTTAAACATAGTCTAGTACAGTATCACTGTCCCCTAGGCTTCTTCTGCCCTGGCTGCTTCTCTGCAACTGATATCATAATCCTCTTTTGGTGACATTAAAACTATTTCCACGGCAACATAGTGTGAAGATACAATCAGAGGACTGCGATGTCAGGTGTAGGAAAGCACACAGAGCAAATGCAATCTACTTTGGAACAGTGATCCTGTTTTGATGGTAAGGTACAAACGTAGAAAAATAGACAATGACGGCAAATGATCCATCCGGTCTGCCCAAGGTTCCCTATCTCACCCTGGGATCTATTGACCATGCAGGGTTCCTCCCTGACAACCCCTGTTCCCCTCACTGTTATTGTCACCCTGAATAACCACTGTACCCTTCACTTTCTCAACCATGCTTGAAACCATTACTGGTTTTTAAGTTCACCTCATCTGGCAGATGGTTCCATGGTTCCACCACCCTTTCTGTAAAATAATATTTTCTCATATTCAAGTTCAAGTTCAAGTTTATTGCAGGAAAACTCCATTGAGCAAGCTCATTCACAAGGAGGTCCTGTGACATAAACACTTAAAGTACAAACACAGATAGGTAATAACAGTATATACATGAAATGCACGTTACATGATACAGGCTGGATATACATACAAGGGTACCACATAGGGTGACCGCAGGTGGTAAACATTGATATGAGACAGGGAAGCGACTTTACAGGTTGCATACTGATAAATGAAACATGATGACTGTGTGCAATACATATACAGTGTTTTAAGCTAGAACAAACAACAGTCTACAACTGATATGGGGGAGGAGGATTTGATAGAGTAGCATGGACGTAAGCAAAGATAAAGCCAGGAGTAGAAGGGGAAGGGAAAGCAGTTAATATGACAAATCAATTATACCTTACCAGTGGATAAATATGGCACACATGGGGAAGGAAGACACTTAATGACAGTTACAGGTGTCTTTTATTTTGGCTGAACTTAGCGATTTGTAGAAGTTTATTGAAACTGTGCTAGTTAGTTTCAGTACGGTTTGTAATTGGTTCCAAATGGAGGGAAGGGCATATGCAATAGCATGTTTACCAAAGGAAGTCCGCGTCATTGGTATGTCAAGCATAATAAAGTCAGATTTTCTTAACGAGTATGCACTATTTACCTGAAAGGAATAAACAAGGTGAACTGCAGGGAATTACTTAGCAGGAAAGGAAAGAAAAGGAAAGGAAAGGAAAGGAAAGGAAAACATTGATATGAGACAGGGAAGTGACTTACAGGTTGCATACTGATAAATGAAACATATACCTGTTGAACCTCCCTCCTGTCAGTTTCCACTCATGCCCTTGTGACCTCGAACTGTTACTCACATAGAAACATAGAAACAGAGACTTTGGTGGCAGATAAGGACCACTTGGCTCACCTAGTCTGCCCATTTCCCTACCTATTGGATAAGCTGCAGATCCTAGTTAACCAAAAGCCTACTTCTTCCTACCCACCCCTGCACAAAATTGCCTTTTGTCTGTCCCAAGTATTCTTGAATTCCCCTACTGTTTTTGACCCCATGACCACCTCAGGAAGGCTGTTTCATGTGTCCACCACCCTCTTTGTAAAAAAATACTTCTTCACATTGCCCCTGAGCCATTCTCCCTCTATCTTCAAATTATATCCCCTTGTTCTTACACATCTCTTTTTCTGAAAGATGCTACCCTCTTGAACTTTGTTGATTCCCTTGAGGTACTTAAAAGTTTCTATCATGTCCTCCCTCTCCCTTCTTTCCTTTCCTTTCCTTTCCTTTCCTGCTAAGTAATTCCCTGCAGTTCACCTTGTTTATTCCTTTCAGGAACTTGAAGGACTCTATCATATCTCCTCTCTCCCATCTGGTCTCATAGTACATATTGTAGTTATAAACAGGGCTCCTAGTTCTCTATGACACTTCAGTCCTGATTTTTGAGGCAAGGCCCCCAGGATTCTGTGGTAGTGTTATTTCTGTGGCATGAATTATCTGCTTCTGTGGATGAATGCAGTCCTGCTATTGATTAAAATATGATGTGATGTCATTGATAACATCACATGCTGCGGGGAATGGGGCTTCAGGATAAACAAGCAGGGGGGAATACACAGGCACTATGAGAAAACAGGGTTCTATGTGATATTAGTGACTCTGGAATGGCGAGTCTGGAATCATGAAGCAATGTTGGCAATGATCGAAATGGCAACTATTTTTTTTCAGGGGGCTTTGCCCCACACATCTCCTTACTTAAATAACTAACATCGAGGTTGTAGCACCTCAGGGAGGGGGTTAACTGTATGTCGCCATTCTCTCATCACTGTCATTCTCTCGCCAACAGTGATACTCGCTGTTCTGGAGTCGATAACATTATGTACTACCAAAAACAGTATATTTAACCAAAAAATTACCTTGAATAATGAATTCTGTGGTGCTACATACATTCTGCAGCGGGATGTGAGTGTTGGAGAAAATTCTGCAGCTGTGGAATTTCAGAATTCCAAGGTTTTGGTTATAAAGAAAAAAGAGAAGAAATGCTGTGAAAATATACAATTACAAAGCTGAAATGTGCTACAAAATGTTTTTTTTTTTAAGTTATAATGAGGCATCAGGAACTCTTTAAACTCTGTGTATTGTCTTGTTTTGCAGATTGTTTTCTGAATGTGGCATCATTTAAGGTGTGGCATCATTTAAGGTATGGACAGAGCTGCAATTAATTTTGAGTACCCTTAGAGTTTCACTGCAGCCCCTATAATGGCAGTCACAAACATTTTTAAGCCTCTAAAAAGGATTTGAGGATATAAAATTGGGAGTGGGGGCAGGGATACTTAGTTCGGGTAAAATATTGATACTGCTTTGGAAGAAGGTTGGTAAGAGTTCCTCCTGGTCTGGTCTTGGGTGACAGAACCACGAACTAGAGGTGAGCTGTTCTGGCTCCCTAAGCAAACACGAGCTGAAGGTCTTAAAGCCCAAAGAGATTCTTCGATCCCATATAAATATGTTGTACATTATCAAACTATGTTTAATGATATAATAAATAGTTTCAAAAGCACTTAAAAAAACAGTAAATGTAAGGCAGCTCCATTTTATCATCTGGGCCAATTTCATGAAGAAGGGTTAATTCTGTGCCATTGGCAGAAGCAACTCATGTCTCTTATTCTGGACACACTTTCTGGGGAGATTCTATTAATGCTTCTAACTCATGCTTGGCCCTTTGAGGTTCCTATCGCCTCTCAGGACTACCCAACCCACACCTCAGTCCTATCACACTGCCATCTTCCAGGGCTTACCGTCCACTCCATTGCACTACTGTGGATTGCCTACTCCCCCACAGTGGAACTACCATCAGTGTTCCTCAAGCCCCTCTTGATACTTCAGCAGCCAGATGATGGGGGGAGTCTGCCTAAGTTGGTGGGTGCAGGGCCTGCAGGTGAGTCATCATCCACCCTGCTGCAGAGTAGGGATTTACCGTCACAGTTTCCCCCGTCCGCTGAGGATGCCGCAGGTTGGGGAACTCTGACACACTTGTAAATTGCATGCAGGCACACATGTTGATGTTGTCCATGTCCTCCCCACCCTATTTCTCAGTCCCAGCACTACCACCCCCTGTGGTCACCCACGGGGGCAGTGTGGCAGTGAGACACAACTATTACTCCTGTAACACAGCACTGGGCAGAGTTGTGGAAGGGCGTTATCTCCCAGCACGTCTGTTCCATTTTCTCTCTGCCAGGACTACAAAGCATGGTGCATGCACTACAAGCTCCAGAAGGCATTGCACCACAGCGCCACCTAGCTGAGTGCTTGATTAAGAACAGGTGCAGGAGAGTGACTGCCTGCATAAAAGAAAAGGCTCAAACAATTGCTCTCTCTCAGTACCTGATTAGGAAACAGGCGTGGAGGGTGGCTAGTGAGCATTTGTAGCAAGAAGGAAATAAAGAAAGAGAATTTTGAATCAACTGACTTCCCGGCTTTGACCTTTTGTTTGGCGTGCGACTACGAATTGGATCTTGACATTGGACTGGCTGAAAACCTGACACTGGTAAATGACTTTCGTTTGAAACAAAGACCAAGATACTCTTTTCTGATTTTGTTTTGTTTGCCCCAGGAAATAGCTTAACTATCTGGGCTATAGACAGGGAACTGAAAACTCACTGTGTAGGTAGCACTCAGCAAAGAGCCAGGTATTATTTTCTTTTGTTTGATTGCATCCTGCGTTGTTTTGAATGTACCTCTCTCAGTATTTTTACTACTAAACATATAGTCATAGTGCTGTGTGACCCTGAATATCCTGTGTTGTGGTGCAAAGTGTGCTCATATCCCTGCCTACTAGATCCCAGTGCAACACAACCCCCCTCGCTGTGTTACACTCCCCAGAGGAAGGGAGTGTCCACTGGGATGCTCAGCCTTGCTCGCCACCCTGCAGGCCCTCTGGTGACCCAGGCTCAGTCCCAAATGCCAGTTGCTGATGTTGCAAGCAGAAGCGCTGCTGCTGTGTGGATGGGCCAGCCGATGCCAGACACATTTTAGGTAAAAGGCAGTCAGTCAGTGAGACCAGCACCTACTACAGGTACGTCAGTTAATGTTGCTTACCAGAAAGACTGAGACCAAATAGGATTTCCCAATAAAAAGCCTTTCTTTACTGACATACTTCTTTAAAAAGCTTCTACCATGGATCCACATATAAGCATTCCAATACACTTACATACAATAAAAACATTCAGTGCTGTGAGGTTCAAATAGTTTCAAACCATTCATTGGCGTTCTGCTCCCTTCCCCACCTCAGGGATACTGTCTCTTGATGTATTTCACCCACAAAGGTGATTTTTCAAAGGACGACACAGTGTTACACCTGTATTCCTTTTAACTAATCCATTTAAAGTGACAGTGCATTTTAAAACCAAAAGCATAATGAATACAGTTCTCAACTCTAATAAAGTCACCTATACATATAAATATACACACATTATAGATACATTTAATCCAACTGACACATTTTAAACAAGCAACAGGAAATTTTACATTGTGTTCTGCCATACTTGTTCAGTACTGGGTTTATGGGGGGGGGGGGCAGTGAGATAAGTTATGGGATCTTTATCTACCAACCCTGTCCATGTCTTCTACTCTGTCACATATGTACAACATTTTATTTTCATTACAACCAGTTACATATTTGTGCTTTTTATGTTTGCTTGCACGCATGTGCAAGAAACATAGTGCCATCATCTGAGTTTTTCAGAGGTGTGTCAGCATCTTCCAATTCAGTCAGTGTGTTTGCAGGCGTGGTCACAGTTCTCCAATCACTGCTGAAGCTGTCTATGACAGCAGTTGAAAATGCAGTGGCATACAGTTGAAACAGGGAGCTACGCTTCAGTGAGTAGCTCCTCTCCCCCCCCCCCACACACACACACACAGATCAACTGTGTCGGTTGCCTGATAGGATGGTGTAGTCTTGTCTAGCTTAGAGAGACAAACCACACATCATTACTTTCATAAACTGTTCCCTGCCAAAGCAGGACCACCAAAATATGTGGGTGCCTAACAGTCCTTACGCACACCAGCTCTCCAAAGCACACCATCATGGACTCCATGGGTTCTAATCCTCCAGAAAAAAAAATACCTCAGCATTTGATGTGAAAACTCAGACTTCGTTGTATGTGTAATTCCAAGTGTTTTTTCTTACTAGACTCTGTCAATGTGAACTCCCCGCTGCTAAAACCTATGCAAACGAACTTGAGCGTACTGTACTACCTGCAGCTGAAGCAAAGAACAGCTAGAATGCACAAAGGAGAACATACTGCTATGCATTTCAACAGCAGCCAGTGGGGGAGGTTTTCATGACTGAAGCACTTTAACGTGCCTTTCAATGCTGTCATATACACACCCCTGTGTGGTAATTCACTAAACTGCACACTTAGTCTGGTAATGCAGCTTCAAAATATTTTTTTTCTCTGAATTGCCGTGAGCTGGCATTAAGATAGAATCACACAGCTCTTTCTCAAATCAGATGCTCAATGAAGTCACATCACCTTGTAACCCTAAACATCTTAGGGTTGGACATGTGCCCTAACAAAACAGCGAAAACTAGGTATAGAAAAAGAAAACACAAATTCAACCGTAGCTCACAATCAAATCCACCCTTTTCTCTGGTGAATCTGAAGCCGCCTAACAGCCCACCCCGGGTGCTCATGCACTCCCTCCACCCGCACAACATATGGCCGACGGGGGTGCTGTTGCATTTTATTTCATAATTTCCTGATCCCGTTGCTGCCACCATACTGATACAGTAATACTTTTCATGGCTCGAAAACTGCTTGACGTTAGCTGAATTATAAATGGCATCCCTGTTTGACGCTGTGGTGCTCAAATGTTAAGCCAAGTATTACATGCAGATATGTTGTTATTGACTCATGTCACTTACCATTTTATACATCTATTGATTTTTTCAATTCACTTTTGCTGACAAATGTTGATCGCAGGGATTCTGGTGTCACAATTCAGTTCAGCGACGTGTAACATCTTAGTGCAGATGCTAAGTGACTGTTTTAAAATGCTGAAAAAGTTAACAGCAATGAAAGTGCATGAACTTCTTTCTTCTGTGTCTGGAGCTGTAGTGGTGTTATTGGCAGTGCATGTCCCTTTGCTCCAGATCTATCAGTGAGATGTCTATTCTGTGCAATGGACAGTGGCTGAATGTTATCAGCTGACAGTTTTCATTTCATTATCAACAGATAAATATTCAGGGCTTTGCAAATGCAACTTTGCTGGTAGCACAGTTTCATGCCCCCAAGTGTCTCATCAGTTAGTGGTTATATCTTAACCGATGATCACAAAAGTATGAAAAGATTTGCCGCTGAGTAATGTAAATGCTAATCCACCTAAGCACCCTTTAGGCTGCAAACATAATTTGAACGATAGGATTCTGGACCGTGTATCACTCTGTGGCACAGCAACAGTTAATAGGTTTAAGCACATTCTCAGGACATTGTTTCACTTGCCCCCTCTCCCCACTACGATCCTGGTCACCTGAAATAAACCTGACATTTTAGTATCTGTTTTACATCTTGGCTCAGTTAGGCAATTAGCGCTGTAAGAACATAAATGGACACATAAATGGGGACTGTAAGAACATGCCGTGGGTGCTTGTGCCTTAGTCCAGCTGCGCAACATCAGCCTGAAGCTCAGGTAGGGCTTACTGTCTACCACTTTGTTCACCCCCCCATGTACCTGCACCATTTCACATCCTCCCTTGCCTTAGTTCAACTGTGCTACATCAGCCTGAAGCTCTGGTAGGGCTTAGTGTCTACCACTTTGTTCACCCCCCATGTACCTGCACCATTTCACATCCTCCCTTGATCTACAATGAGTGTATCCCTCATTCATACATCACATATGCACGCACAAAAAAAAAAAAAAAGGTCTTCAAAAATTAAGATACATTTATTATGTTTGTTATGTTTGCTTGCATGCATGTGCAAGAAACATAGTGCCATCATCCGAGATTTCGGAGGTGTGTCACCCGCTCTTCCAATTCAATCAGTGTGTTGGCAGGCATGGCCTCTGTAAGCCAATGCATGTTGGAGCTGTTTATGACAAGCTCCACAATGCAGTGGCATACAGTTCAAAGGGGCAGCTATGCTTCAGTGAGCAGCGATAAGATATTGCTTGCTCATGCACAGCTCCCCCCCCACACACACACGCAGGCGTGTGCGCCCCCCCGCACGCACACACACACACACACTGTATAGCCGACGGGGGTGCCCAATCCCTGTCGGTTGTGCTGCGCCCCTGCCTCCCAAAGTTTTTCCAATGCCACGCTGGTGCCCACCCCAGCATGGCAACTCATGATATAGCCGGGGAGGGTGCCCAATCCCCCGTCAGCTCCACTGTCCTCACCCCCCCCCGAGTACTGGGTGCCACGCTGGGAGCCCACCCTAGCGTAGCAATCGATGCTTTGGGCGACGGGGGTGCCCAGTCCGTCATCTGCTGAATGCCCCCCCAACCGTCCTTGTGCCATGCTGGGAGCCCACCCCAGCGTAGCAAATGTCCCGCATCGTCATTGGAAACTAATAGAATACCTGTAAAGAAAAAATGGTCCCACGTAGTCTCCCTGGCCCTCCTCTCACAACCCGCACCCACCCACTGCACAGCCTGCCTCCCCACACCCCCCCCCTCACCCCATACTTACTCCAGACCTCGGCGAACGATCTTCGTGGACTGGGAACACATCTGCACTCTTCAAAGCTGACCGTGAACTGAGGAAATGCCGTAAGCTGTATAATGGGCTAGATAGGGTTTTCAACTTTGTTGCATATCTCCGGCATTTTTTGGAATTTTTGCACCAAATTTTTAACATGGGGTTTTTGGGACCCCTTCTCATGAATCGTGTCACTGTCATGGAGTTATTCGGTCCCAAAGGGTGATGTCGCAGTCACTGCGCAAAATCACCTTCGGGACCGACATCTAAATGACACTGCCAGTGTTCATAAGGTGGTCTCTCACAGTTTATTTTGAATATTTGGTGGAAAATTTCAAAAAGTGACTGTTTTTATTTAGCGTATGCTATAGTTCCCACGCACGCCTGTAAGTTCAAGAAATCTTCAATATTTCACCCAGATTTTCAACATTGCCATTTTACCACACCTCCTTATGAGCAGTACAGCTGTCATTTTTCACATCTTGCCCAAAATTTGTTTCGCTCATGTAGCACACAATGGCGCAGTTGATGTGCAAAATCAATGTATGGGACACATTAAGAAAATCACAGTGACACTGTTCATGAGCAGAGGTCTTAAATGGCTATGTTGAAAATTTGGTGAAAACATTCCTAAAATGACTGTTTTACGAAGGCATGCGTATGCAGTTGGGGTCCCACAGGATCAGTCCTTGGGCCCCTCCTGTTCAACGCCTCTGCTCTGACATAAGGACAGGAATCAGGAGTGAGATGAGTCTCTTTGCAGATGACTGAAAACTGGGGCGGTGGTGGATGGGAGGAGGGGAGGGTGGCCTTACAGGGGACCTGGAGGCTCTGGAAAGATGGTCTAGAAAGTGGAAACTGAGGTTCAATGCAGGGAAATGCAAGGTACTCCACCTGGGGGCCAGAAACCCGGGCCAAGTGTACACCCGAGGGGGGGGGAATAGAACAAGTTGCAATGGCTGAGAGGGACCTGGGGGTGGTGGTGGATGTCAAAATGAACAATTCGGAGACTTGTAGGAGGGCAGCAGCCAAGGCCAACAGGATGCTGGGATGCATTGCTAGGGGGATCACCTCCAGAAGGAGGGAAGTGATGCTCCCTCTGTATAACTGCTTGGTGAGGTCACACCTTGAGTACTGCGTGCAGTTTTGGAGGCCACACTTAAAGAGGGACACGAAACTCCTGGAGAGGGTCCAGAGGAGGGCAACCAAAATGATTTGGGGCTTGGGGGACAGGACCTATGAGGAGAGGCTCGAAGAGCTAAATATGTACACATTGGAAGAGAGAAGGGACCAGGGGGACATGATAGAGGTCTTCAAGTACATGAAGAGGGTAAATAGGGGAGCAACAGTCTGGGTGCTTCGAAGGAAGGAGGAGGGGGCCACTAAAGGGCATGGGTGGAAGCTGGAGGGGGAAGATTCAGGGGAGAAAGGAGTAGGTGCTACTTCACTGAGAGGGTGGTGGAGCCATGGAATGCACTGCCTAGGGGGCTGGTGGAGGCAGAGACGGTGGAGGGGTTCAAGAGGGGCTGGGACAGGTACAGGGGAAGGGTTCTGAAAGCAAAATCTAATGCAGCAAGAATATCCAGAACTGGGAAGGGAGAAGCCAGAGAAGGCGAGGGGGGCAGCAAGGTCAGCACCCAGGGTGGGGGCTGACCAATCGAGCAGACTCGAAAGACCGTTAGGCCTATTCTGCTGGCATTTTAGTATGTTAGTTCCTATGCATGCTCATAAGTTTGCAAATTTAATATTTTCACTCCAGATTTTCAACATTGCCATTTTATTACACTTCCTTATGAACAGTACAGCTGCCATTTTTCATATGCCACCCAAAATGTGTTTTCCGACATGTAGCGCACAATGGTGCTGTTGGTGTAAAAGCAATGTTTGGGACAGATTAAGAAAATCACAGTTACACTGTTCATGAGCAGAGGTCTTAAAATGGCTATGTCGAAAATGTGGTGACAAAAGTCCATAAAATGACTGTGTTACGAGTGAGCATTGCGCAGTTTCCACGCACCCTCGTAAGTTCATGACTTTGTAATATCTTAAGTCCAGATTTTCACCAGTAGCATTTTTCCACACTGCCTTATTTACAGTACAGCTGTCATTTTTCACAACATGGTCGAAGTGTGTTTTCACACTTTCAACGCAGAGATGCATGGTCGCTGTGGGAAATTATTGTTCAGGACAGATAAAGAAAATCACAGTGACACTGTTCATGATCGGAGGCACCAAAATGCCTGAGTTGACAATCTGCTGTAAAAATCCCCAACCTAATTATATTACAGGTGTGCGTTGCACAGTTTCTATGTACGCTCATGACTTCACCATTTTTTTAAATATTTTTACTGCAGATTTACAACATTGCCATTTTTTACACCTCCTCATGAACAGTACAGCTGTCATTTTTTACATCCTGTTCAGAATGTTTTTGCACCTGTGGTGCTAAATGCCGTAGTCACTGTGCATAAGCAGCTTTCGGCTAAGAAACTGATATTCCCCCTGTTCATGAGGTGGGGTCACAAAAAAACCATGTTAAACATTTGGAGTGAAAATACCAACGAATGCCTGAGGTATTAGGGTTTCCAACCAAAACGCCCAACCCTGTAGAGAATGACAGGCATCAGAGGTGTGACTTGGGATTCTTGCCTGTAATGCTCATACCATTCCACACCCTGCAGCCAGTGAGAAGCATTGAGGTATGCCTTGGACTCTTCGGCCCCGAAGTTCACCCCATTTTCTATATCGCACCCATCCCACTGTATTTCCTAATGGAATGAAGGTGCGCATAAGGACCAAAGACCCCAAGGAACACCGTGACACTTGCCAGTGTCTGCAGGGTGGGGTGTACTGAAATGGCATGGCCGTTATGCCTGATGACCCAAAGGCACACCCCAATGCCTGTCACTCTCAGCAGGGTGGTGGTGGGGTTGGCTTCAGCTCAATACTTCACTGCCATTACTATCATGCAGCTCTGTAACTTCTACACTACCACTGCCAATGCCAGCAAGCAAACATTCGGCATTGACAAATGCTTGTTTATTAAGGCAAGGTAACAAGTTAATCCTTCAGCCCCTCTATCTAGTAAATCCATATTGGTTCATTGGCATCTGGCTGGACCATACCTTGGCAAGTAGTTTAATGATGTCATGAGGCCTCATAAGAAGGTTCCATAGAACCCACTGATGCACTTTATTGCTGATTTACAATAATTAAAAAAAAAAATTAAATTAAAGAGACACTCTGGCTCTGGCTGGGTACTCTCCATGATCAGTGGGCCCCCAGGAACTGCAGGGTTCACTAGCACTTTATTTATTTCGTCATTCGGACATAACCTTTGGAAAAAAAGCTCTTTTTCAAAGGTTCCACATCTTGACAGGAGGACATCACAGAAAGGTAGTTACAGAGTATGGGTGCACAAGAACAGAGACGAAAAATACAAGAAATAACAGCAATTGGTCTGACTATCTATAGTTGTAAGCTAGCTCAACTAGAAGTACAGTATATTGCAGTTAAACAGTCCAAGATACTTGGTTAGTGCTGTGGGTTTAAGAAACTAGTTTAGCAGGAGGTAAATCACCGGGAGGCATTGTTATTATTTCATATAAAGTCGGGGGGCAGAGACTCAACATAGGCTTTCACACCCTGTATGTTAAGGCAGCCAAGAGAAGGCTTTGTAGTTAATTTTAGTCAAGGGTTGGGGGGGTAATTTTCTGTGCAGGACTGACCTAGCAGGAACATACTAGACAGCAGTGTGAGGAGGACCATACACAGAATAAGCTGGGGGAAGACAGGTGCTTTGAGACAATCAAATTTGTGCAGCGTCAGTAGCAAGGGAGGAACTTTAAAACAGAGTGAGTTAAGGACAGTAGATAGAAGGCTTGTTGACAGGCTGTGGCTATGGGAGGCTCAAGTTCGAGGGCTGGCAAGTAGTAGGAGGAAGTAGGAGTTTAAACTCAGGGTTACTGGGCAGCAGTGTAGCAATTGGAGAATGCAGCCCAATAGCAGGCTGACTCCAAGCTACCAGTTGATAGTGCTACAGGTTACCTGCAGCTACAAACCTCAGCCTTGGCCAGGTGACGTTTTAGTTCTGCCTTGAAGACGGGGAGGCTGTTAATGATTAAAAGGCATGCTTGGATCTCATTTTGCCAAGAAGTCCTGTATATGAAGGACCATTGACCAAGCGCCATTTTTCTGAAGGATGGTGGCGGGCAGTAGTCTGCCATCTAGTACGGTACCCAGAACTACCAACGGAGCAGTTCTTTAGCGTCACGGAGCTTTACCTAGAGAGATTTCATGCCAAGCAGGCACTTTTGGTATTTGATTCTGCTGGCAAGACTGAGCCAGTTAGTGCGCTCATAGAGGGAGCAGATGTGTAGGAGATTATCAGCCCCTAGAGCCGGCCTGCAGGCCTTGTTGAGGGCCATACTTACTAGTTTTAGTGCAGTGTTAGATGCTGACCCATAGACCATGAGTCTGTAGTCAATAACAGACAAGAAGGAAGAGGAGACTGCCAACCTGAGTGCCTCAGGACATAGGTACTGTCTGTGCCTGAAGAGAACTCCAAGGTTTGTGTTCACTGTTTTGACAACCTGATCGATGTGCTGCACGTAAGAGAGGATGTCATCAATGTTCACACCCAAGTATTTAAAAGAGTTGACCTGTTCGAGCAGAGCAGCCTTGTTGTTAGTAATAGTAAGGGACAGAAGAGATCGCTTGTGCTGGTGAGTGGTTATCAGCTTCGTCTTCGTCTTCTTGTACACTTAAATAAGGCTATGCATTTATTCAATAAGAAAGAGACTAGAAAATGTGTCTACCACTGTATGCTATAGAAAAAGGAAGACGTGAATGCTAGATTACATTCCTGAAAAGGACATTGGTTGGGTGATTCCAAAAGAAACAAACTGGCTTTAGTTGCAAGTGTCTGGTATTTCACGTAGACCTGATCTTTTAATTGACACTGGGATTACTTTATGTTCTGGAAGACAGTTTCCAAGATAACCCCAAACTGTGTTTTTATTTTGCAGTTTCTACAGTACCATTTATGTGTAATTCCATAAGAAAAACAAATACACTGAGAATGGGAAAAATCCCCAGTTTGTTTTTCATTCAAACAATTTATGCTCCTACAGCCAGTCCAGTGGTGTGGAGGTCTGAAGCACTGGTGCCTTACCTCCTGCCATACTGGTGACCCGTGTTTGGTGGTGAGCATAGGTCACTAGGGGTCAGCTGGGGGGGCTGGGTGAGGATCGAGCAGCTGCCAGGCAGCTCTTTTCTCCCAGATGGGGGGGGTTAGCTCTACCAGCCTTTGACCGCCACCACGTGGAGGCGTGGTGGTGGTGGTGCAGGGGACGGAGGGGGAATAAGCACTAGACCTGGGTTGGGAGGAGCAAAGTCATTTCAGGCCAAGGCGTATGTGCACGCCTTGAAGCTGACACCTGACCATGTCTAGGGCTCCTTGGAACAAGGGTTAAAAATAGGTGGAAAAAAGGAGGGGGGGGTTGGGACTTAATGAAGGCCTCCCCGCTGCGCCAATGGTCCACCCAGGCTTAGAGGAAGGAGGGGTTCAGAGACTTGAGATGGCCACGATGCCAGAATGGATGAGCTGAAACAGCTGCCCAGCCTGCCAGAGGAGCATAAAGAAAAATATAGCAACAAAAAAAATATGCTCCTCAGTTGGACCAGCCCCAATCTTCCTGGGTCCAACTAACCCCATCACTCACCATCTCTAAGGCTTACCTTTCCACTGGCAAAGTCCTCCATCAATTAGCCCCTGTGGGGGTGGGGCCATCAGGCTTGATGAGGCCCCTCTGGAGCACAATCTAAGTAGTTCTAGAGGAGGAACCTTGTCAATGATGTGTGGCCTGCAGTGGACCAGAGCACCACTCTGCTCAGTTGGGGTCTTTTTCCTCCATATTGTTCTCCTACGGCTGCCAAACATGCAGTGACTCATTGTGTGTGTTTGTGCAGGCATGCACACACATATCAGTATCTGAAAGCATGCCCTCTCCAAGTAGTTACTTCTGTTGTGCGCCACCCACCTTCCATCCGGTGGCAGGCAAGAGCACTGCAACATAGCCCACCCCTTCAAGAGAGGAGAGCAGTCTGCGGTCTGCTGTATCCTCTCTCCCTTGCCAGCCCCCATGCAACCCAAGTCTGCACCCAAACCTGGGCCACTGGCATGGGAGGTGGTAGAGCTACTATCATGCCACCAGGCTGACAGCAAGCCCAAACTAAAGGTTCTTGGAGGGGGGGGGCTTGTCCAGCATCTTTCCTCTTGTTTTAACCCCTACCATCCTCTTAGTGTGCCATTCTTTTCCTATGGCTGGGCTGTGGGAGGTATGGAAAGGCAGTTTTATTTCTACATTCTACATGTTTTTTTGTTTTTTTGTGTTTTTTTGTTGTTTTTTTATTTTAATGGGTTCACCACGATGTATCCCAGGCACACTGCCTTAGGGGTAACTGGTCCATTCCACTGGGGTGTCAAACAGACGAGGCATACTGATGAGTCCTGGTAGGACGAAACACGTGTCTATGTCTTCTGTTAGCACCCTTTGCAAACTGTGTGAGAGGCCTTTCGGCACCATGCAATTCTGCTTAAAGTTGGACCAGCATAACATTCTGTGGTGATTTGCATATGCAGCCCATGATGCTTTGCATTGTGGGGACATGTGTGATTTTGCATTTTCTTGAAACTTGGCTTCCCAGCCAAATGCCCTTTGGGGTAACCCTTGCCTCAGTGTTTACGCACAGAGGTTCTTTGTCTTTTATTTCTACATTGCCCAATGGGCTGAGAGCACCTAACAATACAAAAAACAGCATGCAGCACATACAATAGTAAATAAATTCATTTCACATAAATACTTAAATATATTAATAGCTAGATAAACAGAGCAGTAGTCTGTTGGAGACATAGACTCACAGCCGAAACAAACTTAAGAACTTAATATCCCAATGTGTTACTGAAACTCCTACAGAAAAGGATGTTTTTTAGCCCTTTTAAAAATGCCTCCACTGAGGGAGCAGTTCAAAGGTCATAGAAACATAACAAAAAATAGACCATGACGGCTGAAAATGACCAATGGTCCATCCAGGCTGCCCATATTACCCTATCATCCCCCAGGATCTATTGTCTCTGAGGAGTCTGTGCTTACCCTGTTCTCCTTATTGTTCTGCATGTTTCCACTTTCTTCGTACCTCTGAGCAACTAATGTCCCCTTGACTCTGTCCCAGCCAGGTTTAAAGCTGTTGATGTTTCTGGCTCCCACCACCTCTGCCGGCAGACCATTCCACGCCTCAACTACTCTTTCTATAAAATAATACTTCCTTACATCCTTTGCAGACCTTCTCCCTGTTAATCTCCACTCATGACCCCTTGTCCTGCCTTCTCTGTTCCTGGTAACTAGCTCCTCACTCTCCACCTTGTTAATTCCTTTCTGGAACTTGAAGGACCGTGTCATATCCCCGCCCCCCCCCCTTCTCTTTTGGTTTGAGTAAATGCATGTTTGATGCCTTGGCCCATTCTCATAGGTTGATGGGGAAGACCTTCCCAAATTAATGGTGTAGTTACCAAAAAGGTCCTATTCCCCGATTGTCTCAATCTAGATCTCAGAATGGCCAGCAGACTCCCATCAGTGTAGTGGAGGATCAGCCTATGGAATAAAAAAAGATGGCATATCGGAGGTGGCAGCTAAGTAGCTGTATTGGAAATTAATGCTATTCTTTGGCCAGTAGAGGTCACTTGCACTCTGGGCAGTGGATTGCAGTCAGTAAACAGCAGAAGCGTGAAATGTAAGTTGTGAACCACATGAAGGTTTTCTCCGTGTAAAGTAAAGCACACACAAACGCTTCCTCACTCAGGCTGATAACACTGCCCTTTTACTCACAAGTAAAATGCTGTTCTTAATCCACCGGCACCAGGTAAATTGCACTGTGTCACAAATTTAAAAAAAATCAGCAAACAATGTGGAAGCTCTGCTTTAAAAAAAAAAAAAAATGCACTAGATATAAAAAACAAATAAAACATAAGCAATTGTGTGCCTATGAGGTGTTTTTTTGTTACGCATCCTTGGGGTATGATGACCTCATTAAACTCTTGAGTTTCTCATTGAGTAGGCACTTCTATGTTAAACTCAAAATGTTGCACTTTAATAACTTTGCAACTGTCAAACGGATTTGCACACAATTTGGTATGCACCTTTCTGTGGTATAGATCTCTTGATCTTACAAGTTTCATTCCGGTCAGATGAGTGATCTCTGAGTTACGGAGAGGTGAAAAAACATGTTTTTACCCATTGACTTTGCTGGGATTTTTCTTTGAACTTGCCTACAGCCCAGAGGGTTTGTTTGTTTGTTTGGTATGAAATTTTCAGGACAGAAAGGGACTACTCCACAGATGTGCCTTTTGCTAGTTTGGTGAAAAAACAATAAGCCATTTTTAAATTATTGCAATTTAAAAATGTGAAAAAATTGTTTCTGCGCATGCTCAGTAGGCACTTCAGTATAGCTGTATGATACGGAAGAGGAATCCTGCATTGTATGAGAAAATTCCTCTTTCGTATGGCTGCCATCTTATTTCCAGTTTGTCTGAAATTCAGATTTGGAAACCTCCCAAAATGATATTCTGGGGAGGAATCAACACATGTAGCTTGCTTATTGTGACCCCCCTTCCCCGATGCATTCTGCACTTTACTGTTCAGAAAATGCCCTTAAAATGTGTGCTATTTAACATTTAAATTATTTGTTCATATCGGTATCATACAATGTAGGATCTTAGCTCATATGATGAGATATGATCCTAGGATCCTACTTCGTGAGTCATACGACATAGGATCTTAATCTGTATCTCATCATACAAACTAAGATCCTACTTCGTATGTCTCTGATACAAACAAAAAATTTAAATGTGGATATCTCAGCCATGTTTTGGTATTTTCTCACCTAATTTTCAACATAGGCATTTTGGGACCCCACCTCATGAACAATGTCATAATCATCTCGTTAATCATCCCAAAAGGTGATTTCATGGTCACTGCACGGAATCTCCTATCGGGACTGAGTAACAAAATGATAGTCCCGGTGTTCATGAGGGGAGGTCCCAAAAAGCCCATGTTGAAAATCTGGTGTATAAAAATAAAAAAATAAAAAGCCGTGTTAGAATCATGCATTGCACAGGTTCTATGCATGCTTGTAACTGCACCAATTTTTAATATTTTCACTCCAGATTTTCAACATTTCCATTTTTTTCACTCCTCCTCGTGGACAGTACAACTGTCATTTCTTACATCCTGCTCAAAATGTGTTTTGGCATGCATAGCTCAGAATGGCTTGGTCGCTGTGTGAAATCAACTTTTGGGGTGGATTAACAAAATCACAGTGCCAGTGCTGATGAGGGGATTTCTCAAAAAGCCCATGCTGAAAAATTGGTTAAAAAATTCCTTTAAATGGCCATGTTACAAGTGTGCGTTGTGGAGTTTCTATACATGCCTGTAACTTTGCCAATTTTTCATATTTTAACTCCTGATTTTCAACATTACCTTTTTCCACACCTCCTCATGAACACTATACAGCTGTCATTTTTCACATCCTTTCCAAAACATGATTTTGCACCTGTAGCACAGAATGGCGTGTTTGCTGTGCGAACTCAAATTTCAAGACAGATTAATGAAATGACAGTGACATTGTTCATGAGGTGGGGTCCTCAAAATGCCATGTTGATAACTGGGTGAAAAAATCCTGAAAATGCTGAGTTACGTGCATCTGTTGAACTGTGGAGTCCGCTGCGCCTTTCAGTGCCTGTGTCTCGAAAACGATTTGAGATGCAGATTTTTCACTTCCTGCAACTTAGTCCACCTTTAGCTGCACTAAGCCCCCATGGAGGTTTTGAAGTCATGATTGCAGCTGCAGTGGATTTTTTTCCATATTTGCTACAGTTAGTGAGATATTGCCAAATTAGTGTTACACGGGTTACTTTTCATGACTACAGGACTGTCGTATGTCCATACTTATGCTGTAAGTGGGACTGCAGGGCCCAGAGGGCCCATACTCCCACTTATGCATATCATTATGCAACAATGGGTAGCATGAGGGGAGCGCGGAGCTCGGAGGGCCAGCGCTCTTAACTCCCATACCAGTTACATTACACTTTCTCAAAAGAGAAATTCATTGCAAAAACTACATGCATGCATCAGTTAGAGTTTTATTAAAGCATAAAAGCTGGGAAATTTGATGTTGGGTTACCACCCCTACCACCCCTCCACCCCCCACCCTACACACGCCAACAGGCGTTAGGTTAGCCTTGGAGTCATTGGGCCTAACTCTCACCCCATTCTCCTATACGCACCATCTCAACTTTGTCTACACATGGAATGGGTGAGAGTTGGGGCCACGACCCCAAGGCACCCAATGCACGCTTGATGTGAGGGTGGGGTGGTGGGTGGCAGGGTTGGTAACCCTAATATCAAATTTCCCAGCTTTTTATTTTAATAAAAACCTAACTGATGCATTCATTTTTTGCAATGAAACAAAAATATATCTATATATAATCTACACTGATATTTTGCCAGAGTGTAGTTTGACCTTATGACATCATTAGTGGTGAAGCCACCAATGATGTCAGAAGGTCCAACTACATGTGGGAAAATATATATACTATTTTCATTAGAGCTGTGGCATTTCTGATTTATGCCATGCCTTTTATTATTTAAGAAGGAAAAAAATCCTGCGTCCTGATTGTTCAGTGGCTGGCTTCAACACTGATATTATTCTAGCACAACCTCACTGTATGAAGATGATGATTACACAGCTTGTGATGAAACACCCATGGTCAAACTGCTCTTGTGCAGATAAATCATTTATTTCACAGGTCCCCATTGCATAACACACACACACACACACACACACACACACACACACACACACACACACACACACACACACACACACACACACATAGATAGATATATATGGGATATGACATGGGTGAGAGTGAGATGGTAGAAATATCTTCACTCACTGCCATTGAACTCCTGATATCCCACGAGTGGGATATCTAGAGTTCCATGGCAGCGAGTGGAGATATTTCTACTGTCTCTCTCTTGCCCATGTCATATTTGATTTGTACAACAAGTGTGGGTCTCTCTTTTTTTCTGTTTTAAAGTTAAGTGCAATTGTTTGTTGTAAAAAGTGAAAAAAATTTAATTTTCTGCTGTTTTTTGCTAATTATAAAAAAACTAAAAGGTATCTGTAAATGAAACACTCACTTCAGAAAGGTAAAACCCATTAATATCTTCATATTTATCTTAATTATAGAATAATAAATCTAGCTATTTTCATCAGTTTCTTTTACCGGTCTCATTCTGAACAAAGTACTACATTTTCATTCTATTTAGTGAAAATGTATTTCTTCATCCTGTATGTTTCTCATGTAGGCCCAAAAATACTGCAAAAGTAAATATTAGATCTTTAAATATAAAAGGTTACTACTTCGATTAGTTATTCTTTACTTTCTCTATAGAGCGCTCTCATATTAAAGCGCCAATCGTTTTAAACGCTGTCTCTTGCTTCTAACAGATCTCAGCTTCACTTAAATGTTCTTTACTTTCTCTATAAAGGGTTTCTGTGAGTTAACATAATTCATTTCTAGCATAGTAGCTCCTGCATAGTTTAGGCATAAAAAATACTTTTTTTGCTTGCTCAATTACCACAATTGAAAACAGTACCATTCTAGGTTTAGTAACAATAATGCAAAATGTGCTTTCAAAAGCATAAAATCTTTTCAGACAGACAGCTTACTTAAAGAAGTTCCCTGCTTCTAACATGCTTCTAACAAATAACAAATCACAAACATCACTTAAGTGCTCTTTACTGACTCAAAGGCCCCGTCCACACTACACTGCTTGCGCCCGGTAACGGATGCAATCCGTTACGGCCGCGGAGCAGTGCAGTGAGTCCACACCTTGGCGGTGTCCATTACGGGACCGCCACCGCCGGTCCACATATTGGGATCCGGGCGACCATTACAGTGGCGCACGATCCCGCAATGCAGCTCGTGCTGCGCTCTGTGCCCTGCAGCGGACCGTTACTGGCAGTCCACACTACCGCTGGTAACGGTCCCAGGACTGGACCGGTTTCATAACCGTTGTGGAAACCATCTCATAGGTGGTTTCCGCAATGGTTCCGAAAACGCCTCCTGTAACATTACCTGTGTAAATGCATGCCATTACCGATGCGGTTTACACCCTCTGTAACGTTACAGAAGGGTTTTTTGGGCTGCAGTGTGGACAGGGCCTATAAAGCGCTTCTGTAACTTGACAAAAGTCTTTTCAAACTTAATGAGTCCTGTGAAATCTTATAATTTAGGTACAAATAGTAATCTTTTACTTGTTTAATTACCAAAACTAAAGTCAGTACCATTCTAATTTCACTAAGCATGATGCACAAAGTGCTTTCAAAAGCATAGAATCTTTGCAAACTGGAGACTTACTTGGAGAAGTTCACAGCATGTTGCACCTATCATGTCTGACTGGCAGCAACCATACCTCTGCACAGGTTACCTCTTTATGTCCGTGGGGAGGGTCATGTAATGACTGAGGTCATCATTCTCCCTCCTGACCCGCAACTCCCCCTTTTCCCCCTCCTCCCCAATCAATCTCCTCCCTCTGGCTTCTCTTTCGCCTACCATCCAATTTCCCCAGCTGAAGATTACAAAGCCTTGCTTGCCCTTAATCCCTCCAAGGACAAATGCCCCACTGGCCTGGACTCCAAATTGCTCTACTTGTCAGCTCTAGCCAGCAACATCCCCCTGGCTTCACTCTATAACCTCTCGTTCTCTCTTGTCTCTATCCCAGGCGAGTGGAAACACACCACAGTCATCCCCCTTCCTAAAGGTGGTGACTGTTCTACTCCTGGGAACTACTGCCCAATCTCCCTCCTCCCTATCCTGGCTAAAATCCAGGAACACCTAGTCCTCTCACAACTCTCCTCCTATCTTGACTCCTCTTCTTTCTTCGCACCCTACCAGTCTGGTTTTAGGAAGTCCCACTCCACCACCACCTCTCTCCTAAGACTCACCGATTCCATCCTCACTGGTATGGATACAGACCACATCACTTCAGCCATTTTTGTTGACCTGACTAAAGCCTTCAACACTGTCTCTCACTTACTTCTCTTAGACAAACTCTGTCTCTCAGGGTTCTCTAGTGTGGCCACCAGCTGGTTCCACTCCTGTCTGGTAGGCAGATCCCAATCTGTCAGAATTAGTAACACCACCTCTGCCTTCCTCTCTGTTACCACTAGCATATCCCAAGGCTCAATCCTTGGCCTGCTTTTGTTCTCCATCTTCCTCAATGATCTGCCCACTGCCTGCCCACACACATCCATACACATGCATGCAGATGATACAGTACTGTATACATCCGGCCTCTCGACCTCTGATTTGGCGACCAGACTTCAACAGGACTTCAATGATATTCAGCGCTGATTTCACTCAAATCAGCTCTTTCTCAATGCTAAGAAAACTGTTGCCATGCCCTTCAGCACAAGGCAGAGACTTTAACGGCTCCCATCCACCCCCCACCTTCCACACCCTGGATGGGACTTCTCTTGAGACTTGCACCTCTTGCAGATATCTCAGGGTCTGGCTTGACCAGCACCTGGACTTCTCCACACATATTGATGCCATCCACAAAAAGCTTCACCCCAAGATGCAATCATGGCTGCATCCCGCTGCCGGCTTGCCGAGCTATTGTGCAGAAGATGATTCTCTCTATTTTTGACTACGATGATATAGTCTACAGTGCCGCCCCAAAGTCCACCCTAGCCAGACTGGACCCCCTCTTCCACTCTTTCTGTCATTTTACCCTTGACTGTCCTCCCACCATCCATCACTGTGTCCTATACTGGACCCTAGACCACCCCTCGCTTCAGGACCAGTGGCACTCCCACTGTGCCAGCGTCCCAGCTTGTCCTTTCAGCCCCTACTCTCCCGGTGTACACACTCAGGAAAAATGACTCACATTTATTAACAAATATTGACCCAGGTTTCGGAATATAAATATCTTGGAGTATGGATTGATAATCAGCTAAAATTTGATTTTCATATAACCAATACAATATCAAAGATAAATAAAAACTAGGGGCATTTAGGCAGTCTAGTTTTTGTATAAACAGATCAATGAGGGAGACTATAATAAACCAACTTATTCTCCCTGTGTTAGCGTATGGTAGCCATGTGTATGGCCTGGCTACAAAGGGTTTGTCAAAAATTGATGTAATGTATAATTGTTTGGCTCGATTTGTATTAAGAAAGGATTATCGTGAACATCATTGTAAATTACAAGAGGAATTGGTTTGGTTGACCCAGGAAAATAAAAGGAAATTACTTTGGGCAAAACAGATACATATAGAGTTGTAAATACAAACCAGCCAATGTACCTTTACGAAAAATTAGAAAAAAAATCACATGTTTATAACATGAGAGGTTCAAACCCTAGAAGCTTTGAGTTCCCTAAACTTAAGAATAAGTATAGTTACATGTGATTTCCCATAATTATGAACAGATTATGGAGTTCTTTAAAATTAATTACAGGAAAACAGTATGAAAGCATTAAGATGTTTTCATTTACCTTAAAAATTGAATTAAAGACACAATGTGAGCGCTATGGTTAAAATCCTTTGTCTGATTAGAGTGCTTTTATAATACTGGACCATAGGACTTAATTCAATACTTATTTGTTTGTTGTGGTATAAAATGTCATGTGACATTGAAATGATGTTATTTATATTGTACTGTATATTATGTTATTTTGTCGAATGTTGTTATTTGTAAACTTCTATGTTTAAGAAACAATATTTTAAATAACAGGACCATCTTGCAAATAGGACATTTTGTCCTAATGATGTGAAAATTGACCATCTACTATCCTGTATAAAAATAAAGGTTTTTACTACTACTACATCTCCTGGCTGTTCCACTCATGTTCACCACAGCAGGCCAGGCAGTGTTTACATATTGCATGCCTAAACTATGGAACTCCTTCCCCGTCGATATTTGGCATGCCTCCCCCAGTCAGCACCTCAACTCCCTTCTCAAAGCACATTTCTCCTCCAACTGCACATGCTCCCATGTTAGCCCTAGCTCCAGGGCCTTGCATACTCTTTCACGAGACTGTAAATAGGCATTGTATGAATATATATATATATTATGTAACTGTATATTATATTGTATTGTCATATGCCTCGGGCAACTGCCTGCTGTACCGCACTACACCTTGTAAGATTTTGTGTAAGGTTTTCTGGACACTGTATAATATGTAAGTATTTCCTCCTTCCCCCCTACCCACAGGATGCCTCTGGAATTGAGCAGTGGTCTGCTCAGCATGCCTTCCTGGTAAAACCTTTAAATAAATAAATAAATTAGTTATGCAAATGTACGCATGGGACAAAACTAAGCATTTACAAAATTACATATAACATATATACAAAATATATGTAACATGTGTAAAAATATACATAACATACAAAGAATACAGTATATATTTGAAATATACTAATAATATATTTCAGACAGTGTATTACTAAATAGAGTGACATGCTTTCAAGCAATGCATGAGGCAGAATACATGGTTTCAGTATTTGCTGAAGTACACTGTGTATTATATTTAATTGCGTCAATGTATTTCTCAATATAGTGACATATTTTTGCATACTATGGGTTAGAAATATATTATGTCAGTATATTTAAAAATATATTTCATAATATATTATATAATATATTACATTGGGACAATGTATTTCTCGGTGTATCGACATACATTAACGCATAGTTTTCAATATATTGCAATAAAATAACTGGCTCCCTCTTTTTTCCATAGGGAAACCGTGGCATAATTTGCCATTATAAAGGAGCATTTATAACGGCAAACATGTTAACGGTTTCCCTCACTCTGCACATGTGCCCGCCACAGTTCATCTCTTCCCAACCATGCCGCTTGCCTTCTCACCGAAAAGTCAACTGCCGTCTGCCACAGTATCTTGGCAGCAAGTTATATTTCTTTTTCAAAAAAAGTTTGGTCACATTCAAGATTTACTGAGACAGACAGAAATGTTTAAAGACCACTGGCCACTTTTTAAATCTGGGCACCATCACCGGATGAAAAAATGAAAACAGAGCATGGCCCTGGCCAGAACCTCTGCTGTTTTATATAATTGCTGTGGTGAAAAAGGGAAACCCAGCAATTATATAAAAATAAAATATGGGCCGGTGTGTGTAAACTCGAAGTTTACACACACACACACACACACACCCTCGAGCTTCGCTCTCTGAGTTTATGTAGCATCTAACCCCTCGGGTGTGTGTAAACTTCTCTTTACACATACCACCCCATACTTTATTCTATATTATTTTCCACTTTTGTAAGGGGAGTTGTTTCGATTGGTTTTAAAGTATTTTCTGTATGATTATGTGCTATATAAGGGGTTACTTTAAGATGCGGCTCCTACTGCAGTGCCAAATTACTGAATCAGCTGTGTACTTTAAGGCAGTGATTTGCTAATCCTGCTTGTCTGTTAAGATGGTTTAAGTACTGTAGGAGTGTTTAGTATGTACTTACTGGGGCTGTTCCCAGCTTGCAATTCAGAGTGAGCCAGTTGTTCTGAACATGCTCAGTTCCTTTCCCCAAGCCCCATTCTCTCTCTCTCTCTCTCTCTCTCTCTGACTTCCTGTTCTGACCTCTGTGTATTCCTGGTACTTTAGCAAGGTCTAATTCCTGTTCATTGCACTCCACATCTGCCTGCTCCAGACACCCCCATCAATCACAACCCGTCCAGAAAGCCTGCTGCAAGGAGCAACTAGAACGTAGAGACTCCTCCCTCCAGCATTTTCTGTCAGCAGAGTTGTATTGGCCCACCTTCCCCAGCCACCCCCCAACCAGGATTGGTGCTAATTTTCCCCTCACCCTGGACTGGTACTAGTTTTATTAACTGTTTAACCAATCAGGACAGTCCCCCACCTGCTCCTCATACAGTTATTCCACTAGGTGGCGCTGTTAATCTCTGGACACTTTCCAGCCCCCTCATTAACATAACTTGACCTTCTGTTGTTGTTTCCCACTTACTAAGCTCTCTCAAGCTTTTCCTTCAGCCCTTAATAATTCCCTATCCTCCCTTTAGCAACCCCCACCTGGCTATTTTCACTACCCCCGCAAGTCTTGAATCCCTGCCCCCCCCAAGCTCTGCCCCACTGCCATCTGTTGCTCTTTCCTCTAGGCCATCCTGACAGTGTTACTTTCTTGTTTTTTCTATCTTTGAACTTCCACCCTCCCCTGCCTTGCCTTGTACTTTCCCTCTAAAAATCTGCAGATACTAGTTGTGTGATATCATAACCCGCAGTACAACACTTTTATTTTGCAGTGTAACCTGAAGTTTCGGCATTACCTTATATTTCAGTGGCTCTGTGCAGTTTTGAATTTAATTTTAGCCCAAGCTGGGCACTGGTCTCTGCATGATTTTTATGCTTTACTCTGTGCTACCTCCTGTGGATTGTCTGCTCCCAGGCTCAAATCCCATCCCCCCCTCTAACCTGGGAGAGGACCTGTAGGGTATCCCTGGTTGGCCGCTTGCAGACTACCCTCCCATGCTTAGATCGCCTTTCTGCGTTTCCACTCCCACACTGTACTACTATTTAGTCCCTCTTCCTCTCTTTTTCCAAATGAAGCAGGCTGTGTTCCCCCTGCTGGCAGCCTCACTGCTCTGCACACTACTCTTAGTGGATCTTGGTGCTTCTATACTTACTATAGACCAAGAACACCTAGCTCGTTGTATTTTCTCCTTCTGCCCCGATGTCCCCCAGTGTCCAACTGCCAGATGGGAGGGCACCTCCATGGGTCCTACGATCTGTGCCTTTCTCTCCAAACCTAACAGTCACTGTCTCGGCTACCTCTTATTCTCTGCCACTAGCCGCCTTCCCTCATGGTCTGGCCCCTACAATCTGTTCCTATCCCTGCTACTTTTGGCAGATGATGTTGAAAGTAATCCTGGCCTCCCAAATACCAATATTGACCATTCAAATACTACATGAAACGCCGCTCCTGGATTGAAATTTGCCAACATTAACCTCTCTGGCCTCCCTTTGAAATTTACCAACCTCGAAGCCTGGGTAGCTCTATATAATCCACATGTACTTGGCATCTCTGAAACATGGCTGAAACCCCACCTCGCCGATGCTGCCTATTATGTACCAGGGTACTCCCTGCTGAGGCATGACAAGCTTGGCAAAAAGAGGGGTGGAGGGATGGCACTCCATATCCATGAACCTCTCTCTCTGCTGTTCCCATCCTCCACACTGACTCTAGCTCTCCCGGTGAATGGCTCCTAGTGGAGCTGACCATCGGATCCGCTAAAAAAATCTATGTGGGGTGCTGCTGTAGCCTCCCCGGGAGCACCGCAGGTCTCACCACCCACCTGGAAGGGTTGAGTAGCCTCTTCCCTCCAAGGGACACTATCCTTCTTTGGGATTTTAATCTAAACTGGCTCAGTGCTCAGGAGCCTGATCACTCAAATCAACTAAAACTTCACAATCTTCTCCAAATTATTATCATCCCCACCAGGCTCAACTCGCATACCCAAAACCACACTCTTCTCGATGGGTTATCACCAACAGGGAGTTCTGAAAGAACTAATAAAACTGAAGGTGGACAAAGCAATGGGGCCTGATGGGATTCACCCAAGAATTCTAAAAGAACTAAGGGTAGTACTAATGACACCGCTGACTACTCTCTTTAACAAATCATGGGAGGATGGGGTGGTACCTGAGGACTGGGGGAGGGCGGATGTGATTCCTCTTCACAAAAGTGGGAGCAGGACAGAGGCAGGAAACTACAGACCAGTTAGTTTGACCGCAGTGGTAGGGAAAATGATGGAATCACTTCTGAAGGAGACAATTGTTGAGTACCTAGAGGCCAGTGGGGTACAGGACCCAAGGCAGCATGGATTCACAGCGGGAAGGTCATGTCAGACAAATCTAATAGATTTCTTTGACTGGATGACCAAAGTAGTAGACCAGGGAGGGGCTGTGGACATGGCTTACCTAGATTTTAGCAAGGTATTTGATACAGTCCCACACAAAAGATTAATACACAAGTTAGCCAGCCTTAGAGTGG
This sequence comes from Neoceratodus forsteri, assembly GCA_016271365.2. Lineage (NCBI taxonomy): Eukaryota > Metazoa > Chordata > Ceratodontiformes > Ceratodontidae > Neoceratodus > Neoceratodus forsteri. The sequence goes on from JADMNL010000027.1 coordinate 43,900,190, forward strand.
GTCCTAAGCTGGTAGCCTGATAAAAAATTGGCTAGACAACAGGACGCAAAGGGTAGTAGTAAATGGAGTCCACAGTGAAGAAAGGAGGGTTACTAGTAGGGTACCACAGGGTTCAGTACTGGGACCGGTCCTTTTTAATGTCTTTATAAGTGACATTGCAGAGGAACTGGAAGGAAAAGTATGTCTCTTTGCAGACGACACAAAGATCTGCAACAGTGTTGATACACCAGATGGAGTAGAAAGGATGAGAAGGGACTTGGCAAGGTTGGAGGAATGGTCAAATGTATGGCAGCTCAGATTTAGTGCAAAGAGTGCAAGGTAATGCACCTGGGAAACAAAAACCCAGGGGAAGAGTACACAATGGAGGGTGAGATACTGACAACAGTAAAAATGGAAAGGGACCTGGGGGTAATTATACCAGATGACCTAAAGGTGGGCAAGCAATGTGAGAAGGCAGTAAGGAAGGCTGGAGGGATACTGGGATGCATAGGGAGAGGCATCAATAGTAGAAAACAGGAAGTTGTTATCCCTCTGTATAGATAGTTGGTGAGACCCCATCTGGAGTACTGTGTGTAGTTCTGGAGACCCCATCTCTGCAAAGACATAGACAGAGTGGAGGCTATCCAGAGGACGGCAACCAAAATGGTGCAGGGTCTGTACCAGAAGACATACGAAGAAAGACTAAAGGAGCTTAATATGTATACCCTTGAGGAAAGGAGGGCGAGAGAGGACATGATAGAAACTTTCAAGTACCTCAAGGGAATCAAAGTCCAAGAGGGAGGCATCTTTCAGAAAAAGAGATGTGCAAGAACAAGGGGGCACAATTTGAAGATAGAGGGGGGATGGCTCAGAGGTAATGTGAGGAAGTATTTTTTCACAGAGAGGATTGTGGATGCCTGGAACAGCCTCTCTGAGGAGGTTGTGGAGTCAAGATCAGTGGGGGAATTCAAGAATGCATGGGACAGACATAAGGCAGTCCTAGTGGGGGGTAGGAGGAAGTAGGCTGTTGGTTAACTAGGATCTGCAGCTTATCTGATAGGTAGAAAAATGGGCAGACTAAGTGGGCCAAGTGGTCCTTATCTGCCATCAAATTCTATGTTTCTATGTAAAAGGTGCTTCTATCGGGGATGCTATCAGATGCCATCAGTGACCAGTCCCCCACCTACATGGTCTGGGGCACAAAAAACAAGCGCCCCCTCCCCATAATGTCCTCTTTCTGGAATTTTAATCACCCAGATATTCCCACTCTCCTTGACAATGTTAGGCACATAAACTGTCCAATCCTCTACTCCCTCTCTGATGTGTCTTGAGGTGAAGAGTTTTTTCTCATTGGAATGAATACAGGTGTCCACAGAACTGGTGCAAACAGACTGCCCTGGCAAAAAAGCTTGCTTTCTGTCAGAGCCAACAAAGGGATAGCCTCGGAGATCCACACCATTTCTGGGGCCAGTCAGCTCCTTGCTTAACCCACATACCCGTAGTTCTGTCATCCAGTTAGACACCTCCTCTGGCATGCTGATTGATCCTGTTGAGGTTGCCCAGGCCTTTAATAACAAATTTACAGACCTGTCTGCCCATCTTAGCAAGCTACCACCCCAGGTGCTCTCTAGCCCTGGGCCTGATTCTGTTGAGTATCCCACTGCACCTTCTAACAACCCCACCACCACTCCTTTCTATTTCTAGACCATCACCACTAAGGACACTGCCAAACTACTAAAGAGCCTGCCAAACTGGGGAAGCCCAGGCAGCGATGGTCTCTTTCCAGCGATGCGCAAACTTATTTCCCCTGCCATCCTAAAACCGCTCACCTTCCTCTTTAACCTGGCATTGACCATCTCCTCAGTGCCTAGCACCTGGAAGCATGCCAGGGTGGTCCCAATTTTTAAAACGGGTGACCCCCTATCCACAGACAACTACCAACCCATCTCCTTACTCCCCCATCTCAGCATGCTCCTGGAAAGTATTGTCCACCGACAACTGTCTGACCACGTCGACAAGCAGAATCTGATGTCCAGACAGCAACATGGCTTCTGTAAGCAGCACTCTGTCATCTGCACTAGCTCTGTTTACTAACCACATTCACAGAAACATGGACCTAGGGAGAGCAACAGGTGCTGTCTTTGTTGACCTGTCCAAAGCTTCTGACTTGGTTGACCACCCCTTGTTGCTCTCCTCCCTCCACTACCTTGGCTGTTCCTTTGAGACCACACAGTGGTTCCAAAATTATCTCTCCAATAGATCCCAATCTGTATGCGTAGGTCCTGCCAGCTCATCTGTCCTTCCAGTCACCACAGGTATACCACAGAGCACCATCCTGGGCCCGCTTCTATTCTACGTTTATCAACTCGCTCCCCTCTGACGGTCTTACTTGTAATGCCTTGCTGTATGCAGATGACCTTGTCCTCTTCTCCAGTGACAAGACTCTAGAGAATATATCCCCGGTCTTAACCCGAAACTACGTTTATGCACAATCCTGGTTCGAGTCGCATTGCCTACTTGTCAATGTAAAGAAAACCAAAGCCATGCTCTTCGGATCTAAACCCTTCCTAACAAAGGTTGCTAAGTTCATTTCTGTCCTCTCTGTACTAACTCCAGATGGCACTACATTCAAAAATGTGCCAATTTTCAAATATCTGGGTGTAACCCTGGACCCCTTCCTCTCCTACGAGGACCATGTCACCTCTGTCATACACGAAGTAAACCAGAAACTTGGGGCAGCCTACTGACAAAAGCTGTACCTGACCCCGGAAGCCCGATTAGCCATTGCCCAAGGCAATTTATTATTCATAATTGATTACTGCTCCCCTGTTTACTCACGCATGTCCTCTGCCCTGTGTACAACCCTCTGTTCAACATATAACAACATCTGCCGCTTCGCTCTCTTGGCACCTTACTCCACCCACCACAGCCACCTCTACTGGTCACTGGGCTGACTCCCACTCCCCCACAGACTTGACTATGTGCTAGGTTGAATTATTGACAGCATTATCAGATGTGGTGATGCATCTCCATAGGCATCTCTACTCAAGGCCCATGCTCCTTAGAGATGTTTGCGTGCGTCCTCAGTCCTCCCTTGGAAATCCAGATAGTGTATACTGCTATGGGGGGCAAAGCATTATCTGTCGCTGCTCCCACTTTGTGGAACAGTCTCCCTGCACCTGTCCACTCCCTGGAAGCCCAAAATAAGTTCAAGGTATGTCTCAAATCCTGGCTGCTAGATGAGGCCAAGTGCCTATGCTTTTCTAGTTAACCCCCCCCCCCCATCACAAGCCACCTTCCTTCCTCTGCTGTCTGATCTCCTAAAGCACTTTCTCGTGTTTCACTGTGTTCTATCTAATCCCACCCCTCTCCATACTAGTCCCTGCTCTGTCTATGTAGGTTCCTTGACCATGTCACTGTGTCTTTGTATGTTTTTATGCACCAATTTGCCCTGTCTTTTATTTTGTTGTGATATACTGTACAGTTATTCCTAACTCCTGCAGAGGAACTGTGAGTTTTTATTGACTTGTATATTTCCCACCTGCCTGTTCCTACCCTGTAATCTGCAACACCTACTGGTAATGACTACTGTACTACTCCATTTGTTATCCATTGTATCAGATGTTTTTTTTTTCTCTCTGTTTGCCATATGTTGCAGCCCGGGTCATGCCTGAAAACAGTCCTCTGGATCAGTGCACTTACCTGGTTATCAAAGATTTACATAAAATAAATAAAATATCTTCACTGATACAGACCCACACCTGTTGTATAAATGCAGATATCTGTGTTATATATTCATTGCAAAAACTTCATTAATGCATCAGTTAGGGTAATTACTAAAGTGAGAAAGGTAGGGAAATGTGGTGCTAGGTTTTCCAACTCCAATACCCACCCACCCCACCCTGCAGACACCGACAGGCATTGGAGATTAGGGGTGTGTCTTCAGGGCATTGGGCCTAACACTCACCCACCCCCACCTCCATCCAATGGACACTGACAGGCGACGGGGGTGTGCCTTCGGGTTGTCAGCTCTAATGCGCACCACATTCCATAGGTAAATAAGGTGAGATAGGCACAGGATAGGAGAATGTGATGCAAATGAGAGCTGACGATCCAGAGGCACACCCCCAATGCATGTCAGTGTCTACAGGATAGAGGTGAGGGTGGGTAAGTGTTAGGCCCAATGACCCAAAAACATGCCCCAATGCCTGTCAGTGTCTGCAGGATGGGTTGGGGTGTTAGGGTTGGGTTGGAAACCCTAATGCCACATTTCCCTACTTTTCTCACTTTGGTAACCACCCTAACTGATGCATTAATAACGTTTTTTTCAAATGAATTTCCTTACTTTTTCAGGTAGTTTACTTGTATCCTTATTTACCTGTAGGAGTGCAGAACTCTTCGAGCCCTGTGCTCCTACCCTCCATAACTGTCCTTATGACACAGTGGGAGTGCAGGGCCCTTTAGTCCCTGCACTTCCATGCTGCGTGATTTTCCTTATTTTACTGTGGGAGTGCAGGGTCCTTTGGACCCTGCGCACCCATCCCTCCATAGATCCCATCACCAAATTATCACCATAGCCATCTTATTACCCTGGCACATGTACTCAGTAGAGAAAATATTCAAATCCCCACCAAAATGTAATTCTTCACAACTGCAACAGCATTTCGCACCACAGGTGTAAAAACACATTTTGGACAAGATTTGAAAAATGACAGCTGCGACATACAGTACATGAGGTCGGGTAATAAGTAGGCTATATTGAAAATCTGGGTAAAAATATTTAGCATTTCCTAAGCACAAGCGATCATACCAAAATTGCAATGAATTGTCGCAACTTTGGCATTTTTTTCATATTTTGACCCAAAATTTTCATCAGTCTTCTTATGATCCCACTTCATAAACCCCGTAGGTGAAAATGTTCAAATCCATGTCAAAACACCATTGTACGCCACTGTTGTGAAAACACGTTTGGGGCAGGATGTGAAAAAATGACAGCTGTTCTGTTCATGAGGTGATGTGAAAAAATGGCTATGTTGAAAATTGGCAGCAAGATATTGAAATGTAAAAATGCTACGAGTGTACATAGAATAAATTCAACGGATGCATGTACCTCTGGATTTTTTGGGAATTATTTCACCAAATTTTAAACATGGCCCTATTTTGGACCCCACCACATGAACACTGGCACTATTGTTTTGGTAATCAGCCCTGAAAGGTGATTTCGCACAGCAAACATGCCATTTCATGCCACAGTTGTGAAAACATGTTTTGGGCGGCTGTAAAAAAAAAAAAAAAAAAAAAAAATAAAAATGACAACTGTGCTGTTCATGAGATGGTGTGAAAAAATGGCTATATCGAAAATGTAGCAGCAAAAAATTGAAAAATACCAAAGTTGCGTGCGTGCGTACGTAGGGGAAAATTCAACAGACACACATAACTGGCATTTTTAGGAATTTTTTTACTCAGTTTTAATATGGCCTTTTTGGGACCCCACCTCATGAACACTGACACTGTTATTTTGTTAATCATCCTGAAAGGTGATTTCATGCAGTAAATGTGCCATTTCGCGTCACAGATGGGAAAACACACTTCAGGCAGGATGTGAAAAATGAGAGCCATACTGTTCATGAGGTGGTGTGAAAAAATGTATGTTGAAAATTTGGCAGCAAAATATTGAAAAGTACCAAAGTTACATGCGTACGTAGGGAAAATTCAACGGACGCACGTAACTTGGGCATTTTTAGGAATTTCTTTCACAAGATTTTCAACATGGGCTTTTTGGGACTCCACCTCATGAACATTGGCACTGTCATTTCATTAATCGGCACTGAAAGATGAGTTCACGCAGTGACCGCAAAATCACCTTATAGGTCCGATTAACAAAATTAAACTGACTGTGTTCATGAGGTGGGGTCCCAAAAGCCTATGTTGAAAATTTGGTACAAAAATACAAAAAAAATGGCCGAGATATCAATACAAGTTCAAAACACCATTGACAGCCATTATATGGCGCTTACCTTGATTCTTCAGTTCACGGTTTGGCTTTGAAGAATGCAGACATGTCCTGATCCACAGACAATGACAGCAGATGATCCCCAGAGGTAAGTATAGGGTAAGGGTGTGTGTTCGAGCGGTGGCAGATAATGAGTGGGAGAGTCTGAGGTTGTGGGAGGGAGACATCGGGGGAAAACAAGGGACTGTTTTCATTTTTACAGGTGTAAAAAGTCATTGGGGGACAGTTTTCTTATTTACAGATTTTGAAACAAATTTAGATACACTGGTAGTGGGCTCCCCAGTGTCCCACAGTGCAAGTGGGGGTGGGGGGTCCCTAATGAAAGTCTTGAGACACAGAGTGGGCTCCCCAGTGTCCCACACTGCTTGGCAGCCTGGGGTATAACTCACGACACTGGGAGTGGGCTCCCCAGTGTCCCACACTACTTGGCAGCCGGGGGGGCATAACTCGCGACACTGGGAGTGGGCTCCCCAGTGTCCCACACTGCTGGGTGGGGGATATAGATAACTGGAGACATTGGGAGCAGGCTCTCCAGTGTCCAGCACTGCTGGGGGGGTGACATGTGGAATATCCATCCCTGGGGACACTGGGAGTGGCTCCCCAATGTCCCACCCTGTTGGGAGGTCAATAAAGCAAAGGGGCTGAACTGGGGCCATCTGACACTGGGGGTAGGCATCCCAGTGTCTGGAAATAGTTGAAAGGGTAATCGGTGGCTTGGGGAGTGCTAGTAGACATAGGGGAGGGGGTCAGCTCAGGGGTGACTCTGCAGCCAGCAGCACGAGTTCCAGCTGCGACTGCAGAAGTCAAGAAAATACTGGTGTTCTCATGCTGAGAACAAGAGAAACGCGATCCTCCCACTAAACTCAGCACCCAAGATTTTGGGTGCACAGGAAACATTTTTCGGGCCACATTTAATAAAAAATATCAGAATGTAACTAAAGGGGTCCCCTAAGTTTTGGTGTTTTTTTTTTTATTATACTTATTTCCACACATTTTCTTAACTTTCTCATGCTTGCTAGTGGCAAAAGAAGATGGCAGACACATCAGAGCTCTGCCATCGCAAAGCCATATACTGTGTGAAAAGATTGACTTACAGCACTTTGCGTAAAAAAACAGACTGATTTGTGCACAAAGACCTTACTTTGTGAAATTCTGGCTGATGTTTGTGCAAAGAACTGTTTGATTTGTGTACAAAGACCTTACTTTTGCGAAAAATAGATTCTTTCATGCAGAACATCTTTCCCATAAGAAATAATGGGAAAATTAAAAATATAATGACTTTTGAACATATTAATATTTTTTCACCAAACCTTCAAAAGGCACATCTGTGAGGTAAGGGCTTTTTACCCTGAAAATCTTACACAAGAATGTAAAGTTGTTTGAGATACAGGTGGACAAAGAAAGGTAAAAAAACACGTAAATTTAGGACTTTTTGATGCTTACTACAAAACGGATTCACACGAAAGTTGGCAAGTCCAAAGACCTACCCAGAGAGATCTTGCAGGCCAAATTTCATGCAACTCCATTGAACGGTTCCAAAGTTACATATGGTCAAAAATTTGGGTTTAATATAGCAGTTTGCACTGACCCTAACTATACTGGCGCCACCGAGCCAGTACAGTATAATACAGTTATAAGATGGGTAAGAAAAATCAGTGAAAATCCTGTCTCCTGATTTAGATGAAACACATCACATGACCATGCATTATTCCACAATGGACCGCACACGTACAATTCTTTTCATCCTTTAGAACCTTCTGGACATTTTGTAAGACAGATAACCCACTACAGGGTGTGTGGTCATGTTCTGATATATGCATGCATTGGGTGGTTGAACGCACTCTGCCTGCAGCCCCATGTATCACAATGCACCCAAGGTGTGTATATATATCAGAGCATGACCTCATGCCCTGTAGTGGATTTTACATATACATATATATGTAATAGATAAACCACTCTGAGGTGTGTGGTCGCACTCTGATATACACACGCCTTGGTGTGTGTTGCTATGCATGAGGCCACAGGCCGAGTGTGTCACCCACCCAAGGCGTGCGTATATCAGAGCATGGCTGCACACCTCAGAGTGGTTTATCTGTCTTATAAAATGTCAAAATTGTTTTGGAAGGGGTTAAAAGTTGAGGTGTGCGGTCATGCTCTGATGTACACATGGTCACGTGATGTATTTTATACAATCAGAAGTGTGGATTTGGAGGATGATATCATCTCCATTTTAGGTGTGTGTGTGAGCTGTGTGTGTGTGTACACACACACACACACACACACACACACACACACACACACACACACATATTCTTTGCAAAAACCTCAGTTAATGCATCAATTGTTTTTTTTTTTTTTCTTCACCCACACCTTCTGGCATCCTTCAGGAGTACCCCACCCAGAGTCCACCCTACTCCCAGCCTGAACCCCTGCATCTCCCCTTGATCCCCTCCCCCGAATGTCCCCAGGTAGGATTGACCCCTGGTACCATCTCTGGGGCTGATTCTGCCCTCCCTCCCTCGGCGTCTGGCTCCCTAAGTGTGAAGTGCCTACCTGCTGTCATCGGGCCGGGCGTGGAGGGAGATCCTGGGTGAGTTGGACCGGTATTTGGGATGTGGGTGAAGTTCCCCAGGGCCTCCATCATCTCACCGATGGTGTGGGAGGCTTTTTCTGGCTTTTTCCGTGTTATCCCCTCAGAGTGCAGCAGGCAAGGCAACGTTATGCCGCAACTCTGCCCCTGTGTGTCTGCTGTGTCGCCACGCTGGCCACCCCTGAGTCACCAGCAGAGACCACTCCAGGAGCAAACGCTTCACCCAGCCCTCCCCAGGAAGAAAGAGCAGTCCTACGGACCCTCAATCTCTTCCCCCCCCTCCCATCGACCCCCTGTGGCCTGGGCTCGTTCCCGAACCCGGGTCGCCGGTCTGACACGAGGTGTGGCATCCAGTGCCTCAACCCTCAGTGCCACCGGGCCATATTGGTTAGGGTTAAAGCAACAAAAGTAGGGACATATGGAGTTAGGATTCCCAACCCAAACACCCCACCCCCACCCTGCAGGCAGCAAACCAGGCATGGGATGTGCCTTGGGGTTCTCCAGCCTAACGTTCACCCCATTCTTATACACTGTACACACCTCAGCCTCTTTACTGATGGAAGGTGATGAGCGTTAGGCTGGAGAACCCCGAGGCAACCCCACGCCTGGTTTGCTGTCTGCAGGGTGGGGGTGGGGTGTCAGGGTTTGGAACCCAAACACCACATTTCCCTACTTTTGTTGCCTTAGCCCTAACTGATGCATTAATGGAATTTTTTGCAAAGAATTTCCTTACTTTTTGAGCTAGTATAACCCCTCCATAGATGCGTACATGTATGTTGGCATGGAAGCATTTCAGCCAAAACAGCAACCAAACTGTCAGCATAGCCTTGTTGTTATACCACTTCATGAACACTGTGTTGAGAATGTTCAGATCCCTACCAAAACATCACTCCATGCCACAGCAACGTCATTCCACGCCACAGGTGAAAAAACATGTTTTGGCTGGGATTTGAAAAATGACAGCTGTCACATTCATGAGGCGATGTAAGAAAATGGCTATGTTGAAAATTTGGCGGAAAATATTTAAAATTACTCAGTTAATAGCCAGCTTAATTATATTTAAGTGTTTGAAAAGATATCTCATATTTTTACATATTTTCACACTCAACTTGGAACAAAGCCCTCTATGACCCCAGCTTTGAACAAAGGCAGTGAACATTTTGAAATCCTGCCCAAAAGGTGATCTCTCACTGCTACTACAAAATCACCTTTCGGGCTGGATTTGTGAAACCCCACAGACATTTGTCATGAGATGGGGTCCCAAAAGGCCATGTTGAAAATGTGGTGTCAAAATATGCAAAAATGGCCAAGTTATGCTTCAAAGTTGCAAACCACATTGAAATTCACAACTGCATTTTCCCTACTTTCTGGTTCTAGCAGCAAACTGTGTCTTCACTTGGAGAGTGGGTCTTGAACCTGGGACCTGTTCAGGTGAGTGAGGGTGTGTGGGGGTGTACTGGGGAGTGTAGGGTGGTGAGTGCTGAGTCGGAGGTGGGGTGAGGGGTCAGATCGGCAAGGGACTGTTTTATGGTTTAAAAAAAAATATGGAGGACCGTTTTCTTTATTTCAGGTACTAGGACATCGATCGGTAGGTGGGGGTACCACTAGAGGGAGTATATTGTTTTATTGAAATGTAGTTTGCCGACAGAATCCTGACACCGAAATCCTGACCCACGGTTTCCCGATATTGAGATTTTGCCCACGGTGGAGTTTGTTATATTAAGTATGGGTGGTGCGGGGGGCAAAGCCCCTTGCATTGGGAGTGCTGGGGGCGAAGCCCTTCCGAAACATGCCGCCACAGGCAAAATTTCCCTGTCGGGAAACCGTGGGTTGGGATTTCAGTGTCAGGATTCTGACTGTTGGCAAACTGCATTTTGGAGTTTCATAATGAATCCCCACTAGACACCAAGGAATATAATTCTACAAAGGGGGACATCAATTGGCAGGTGGGGGGTGCCACTAGACACCAGAGAAATACTGCTTTTGTATGGGGGATGACGATCGGTGAGTGGTGGGGTGCCACTAGACACAAGGGAAATATGTATTTTATAATGGGGATGAAAATCAGTGGGTGGGAGGTACCACTAGACACCAGGGAAACAAAAGCAGACAGGGGATGGGGATCAGAGGGTGGGGGTGCCACTAGACACCAGGGAAACAAGCATTTGTCAATGCCGAATGTTTGCTTGCTGGCATTGCCAGTGGTAGTGTAGGAGTTAGAGAGCTGCATAATAGGAATGGCAGTGAAGTATTGAACTGAAGCCAACCCCACCACCCTGCAGAGACTGACAGGCATTGGGGTGTGCCTTTGGGTCATCAGGTATAACGGCCATGCCATTTCACCGCACCCTACCCTGCAGACACCGACAAGTGTCACGGTGTGCCTTGGGGTCTTGGCCCTGCTCGCACCCCATTCCATCAGGAAATCGGTGAGATGGGTGCTGTATAGGAGAATGGGTGAACTTTGGGGCCGAAGAGTCCAAGGCACACCTCGATGCCTCTCACTGGCTGCAGGGTGTGGAATGGAATGGTATGAGCATTACAGGCGAGAATCCCAAGTCACACCCCTGATGCCTGTCATTCTCTACAGGGTGGGGTGTTATGGTCGGAAACCCTAATGCCTCAGGCATTCATTGGTATTTTCACTCCAAATTTTCAACATGTTTTTTTTGTGACCCCCACCTCATGAACAGTGGCAATATCAGTTTGTTAGCTGAAAGCTGCTTTTGCACAGCGAATACGGCATTTAGCACCACAGGTACAAAAACACATTCCGAACAGGATGTGGAAAATGACAGCTGTACTGTTCATGGGGAGGTGTAAAAAATGGCAATGTTGAAAATCTGCAGTGAAAATATTTAAAAAAACTGGTGAAGTCACAAGCGTGCATAGAAATTGTGCAACGTACACCCGTAATGTAATTAGTTTGAGATTTTTTACAGCAGATTGTCAACACAGGCATTTTGGGACCTCCGATCACGAACAGTGTCACTGTGATTTTCTTTATCTGTCCCGAACAATGATTTCCCACAGCGACCACACATTTCTGCGCTGAAAGTATGAAAACACATTTTAGCCATGTTGTGAAAAATGACAGCTGTACTGTTCATAAGAAGTGTGGAAAAATGCCACTGGTGAAAATCTGGACTGAAAATACCACAAATTCATGAACTTACGAGGGTGTGTGAAAACTGCACAATGCTTACTTGTAACACAGTCATTTTATGGACTTTTGTCACCAAATTTTCCACATAGCCATTTTAAGACCTCTGCTCATGAACAGTGTCACTGTGATTTTCTTAATTTGTCCCAAACATTGCTTTTGCACACCGACTGCACCATTGTGCGCTACATGTACAGAAACACATTTTGGGCGAGATGTGAAACATGGCAGCTGTACTGCTCATAAGGAAGTGTAATAAAATGGCAAAGTTGAAAATCTGGCGTGCAAATATTAAAAATTCGCAAACTTCTTGAGTGCGTAGGAACTGTGAACGGTGCTCCTAAAAACAGTCATTTTGGATTTTTTTACAATTTTCAACAAAGCCATTTAAGGCCTCTGCTCATGAACAGTTTCACTGTGATTTTCTTAATCTGTCCCAAGCATTGATTGGCGATAATCGACTGCGCCCATTGTGCACTACATGCAGGGAAACACATTTTGGGTGACATGTGAAAATGACAGCTGTACTACTCATAAGGAGGTGTGGTAAAATGGAAATGTTGAAAATCTGGAGTGCAAATATTAAAAATTTGTGAACTTACGAGCATGCGTAGGAACTGTACAATGCACGCTCGTAAAACAGTCATTTTTAGGAATTTTTTCACCAAATTTGCAACATAGGCTTTTTGAGAGCCCACCTTATGAACACTGGCACTGTCGCTTCATTAGTCAGTCCCAAAAGGTGATTTCACGCAGTGACTACGAAATCACCCTTCGGGCCCGATTAACGCTGTGACAGTAAGAGAATTCATGAGGAGGGGTTCCAAAAACCCCATGTTGAAAATTTGTTGCAAAAATTCCAACAAATGCCCGAGATATGCATTAAAGTTGGAAAACCCATATTTATTGCATTATACATCTTACCAGCATTTCCTCAGTTCACAGTTGGCTCTGAAGAGTGCAGACATGTTCCCGGTCCACCGAAGATCATCGCAACGAGCTCCGGAGGTAAGTATGGGGTGAGGTGGGGGTGTGGGGAGGTAGAATGCGCAGAGGGTGGGCACAGGTGGGCAGGGCGACCGCCAAGGGAACGTTTTTTTCTTTACAGGTTTTGTTTTTTTTAATTGGATGATGCGGGATGTTTGTCATGCTGGGATGGGCTACCAGCATGGCAACTGGAAGGCTGTTTGGCGGGCCTGGAGCCGATGGGGGATTGGGCACCCCTGTCGGCCATAACCATTTTTGCCACACTGGGGTGAGCTCCTGACATGGCACCTGGAAAGCTGACAACGCGGGATGTTTGCCACGCTGGAGTGGGCTCCCAGCATAGCAGCTGGAAGGCTGTTTGGGGGGCCTGGAGCCGATGGGGGATTGGGCACCCCTGTCAGCCATACAGTGTGTGCGTGGGGGGGAGCACATGAGCACGCATTATGCGTGTGTGTGTGTGTGCATGTGTAAGGGGGAGCTCTGCTCACTGAAGTGGAGCTCTCCCTTTCAACTGTACAGCACTGCATTTCAATTGCTGTCATAGACAGCTGCAACATTGATTGGAGAACTGCGACCGTGCCTGCAAACACACTGACTGAATTGGAAGACTGGTGACACACCTCCGAAAACTCGGATGATGGCACTATGTTTCTTGCACATGCATGCAAGCAAACATAAAAAGGCAGACAGGGGATGGAGATTGGAGGGCGGGGGGTGCCACCAAACATCAGAGAAATACATGACAGTACCAGGGATGGCAACAGAATGAAAGGCAAAGATTCTCAAGTCACAAAAAAGGATCCTTTTCATGACTCGTGATATGAAAAAAGATTCTTTTATTGTATAACACGGTCACAAAACAAGATACATAATAGTAAAAAAAAAAGCATTTCTCCAGCATGTCTGCAACTGTGAACTGCAGATTATACTTAATGAGGTCCCGATCACCCAGATAGATGTTTTGGTGTCTCTCAATTACGTTGGTTTTGCAGCTTTTGAATATATACATATATATATATATTTTTTTTTTTTTTCAGAAAACAGAAAAAAGATGACAGCAAGCGAAAAAGGAATATTACAATATGAAACAGGATTCCTTTTTCATTTCATACAGCTAGCCTGATGTGCTTACTGAGCATGCTCAGAAACAGTTTTTTCAAAATTTAAAAATTAAATAACTTTGAAATGGATTATTATTTTTTCACCTGTGGGCTAATCCCTTTCTGCCCTGAAAACTTCAGACCAAGATTCCAAACTATCTGGGCTGTACACAGTTCAAACAAAAACCCAGCAAAGTCAATGAGGGGAAAAAAATCACTTATCCACCTCTTCAGAACGTGAAAACTGCACATCCAACTGGAGCGTAACTCGGCACATCCAGAGAGGTAACATGGGCAATGATGCATGCAAATTTTCATGCAAATCCATTGAATGGTTGTGAAGTTATTAAAGTGCACAATTTGGGATTTAATATTGAAGTGCCTACTTAACCCTAACTATAGGGGTGTGACCGTGCCCCTATAATATACGTAAATATATATAAGGGCTATGCAGGGGGGAGCTTTGTGCTACCTGATTTATCTAAACACGTGCCGCTTGACCTCAGATGACCTCATGAGTGGCATAAGCCACAAGTGAGATGCCTGAGGTCAAACAGCATGAGTATAGAAAAATCAAGAATCACACAGAACACCCCTGCATATTTCATTCATGTAGTAGGATCACTTCTTGTCTGCTTGTTATTCTTTTAAGATATTTTTTTTTAATAAAAGAATGCATGGAACATTTTGGTGAAATAGTATAGCCTACAGATTAGATTAAGGAGCTGAGAAAGACCTTGGTACATCCAGCAGACAGGCCTGGGTTTGATTTCCACAACCTCCACTTGCATACTGTGTGACTCTGAACAAGTCACTTAACCTCCTCAGTGCTCTCAGGTCACTCCTGAAAACTGGCACCTGTGCCTCGTGGGCATTAAACGGTTAACAAAGAATAAAATAAAATAGTGTTAGTCCATTTTGTTGCACTGCTGCTGCCGTGGGTGTTGTCATGCATGTGCTGTCATGATTCCAGTGTTAATATTGCAATGTGGTCAGAGCTGATTTGATGAGATAGAGGCTTTTCAGAAAAATCAGACCCAATTTGTTTCTGAGGTTTAGCAAGGGACTGGGAGCAGCAGTAAATCGGCTACTGTCAGTTTTAGCTGAGTGGGAGAATATGCTGGCTCCTTTTTTTATTACTGACTGTTTGCTGTTAGTGTCCTTGACGCCAGAGAGCAGCTGAAGGGGAGACCAGTTAGTGTCCATGACTCCAGAGAGTCACCAAAGTTAAGAACAGTTAGTGTTCTAGACTCCAGAGAGCAGCTGAAGAGGAGAGCAGTGTGTCCATGACTCCAGAGAGCAACCAAAGAGAAGAGCACTGTTCATGACTCCAGAGAGCAGCTGAAGATGAGAGCAGTTACTGTCCATGACTCGAGAGAGTCACCAAAGATGAGAGCAGTTAGTGTACATGACGCCAGAGAGCTGGCAAAAGTGAAAGCAGTTACTGTCCATGACCCCAGAGAGCAGCAGAAGATGAGAGCAGTTCATGTCCATGACTCCAGAGAGCAACCAAAGATGAGAGCAGTTAGTGTCCATGACTCCAGAGAGATGCCAAAAATGAGAGCAGTTAGTGTCCATGACTTCAGAGAGCTTCCAAAGATGAGAGTAGTGTCTATGACTCCAGAGTCACCGAAGATGAGAGCAGTTAGTGTCCATGACTCCAGAGAGCCACCAAAGATGAGAGCAGTTAGTGTCCATGACTCCCGAGAGTCACCAAAGATGAGAGCAGTTAGTGTCCATGACTCCAGAGTCACTAAAGATGAGAGCAGTTAGTGTCCTTGACTCCAGAGAGCTGCCAGAATGGACAGAATAGAGAGTAATGCTGTTGGAGAGAACAGACAACAGAAGTGTGAGTGGGAAGAGAGTGTACTGACTGGGCAGATTAAACATTTTTTTTGTTATTTTCTTCTGTTGTGTAGAAGAGTAGCCTGTGAAATAAAATGTTAAATTTCAGCTTTGTGGGTGGTTGGGTGGGTTTTGCAGACGAGAGGGAATGGCGACCAAGGGCTAGGAGCAAAGGATGACTGCTGGAGTAAGAAGAGCAGAAGATAAAAATGCAGAGCCAACTTATGACACAAAGGTTCAATTTTATGATAGTTTTGGCAATGTTGATGTACAGAACATAGGTGGAGATTGGTTTCTGTGGGTAGAGTGTTAAGTAGGGAGCTGCTGAGTTTATGGATGGTACAAAACACCTATGGGGAATTGAAAGGAAGTAGAGCTAGCGGTGGGGTTATGTGTGACATAGAAACTGTACATACATGGATGGTGATGTAGGAACTATGTACATAAATTTAAGATTTTATATTTATATGCAGTTACACAGATAAACGGATTGATCACCCTCCATTTATGTCCATCTATACAGTAGCAGGTGTGAGCTGTATGATACCTGATTTACACAAGTGCTGTTTGACCTTGGGTAACCTCACATGTGGCATAAGCCACAACTGAGGTGTCCGAGGTCAAACAGCATAAGTATAGATTAATTAGGTATCACACAAGCATGTTCTATTTTATGCAGTAGGGGCTATTCCTACTAGTGGTGTTACATTTTGTTTTAAAATGTTTGTTTATTTATTTATTTATTTTAATTTTGAAGGACTTTTTGTGAGCAAACCTGTATACCTCCACTTAATTGTGAGGTTGCTGAGAGATTTCTAGGAACACATCAGCATCCTAACGTTGATGACACATCCGATATGTGCTATGATTGGTTAGAAGATATTTTTATGAATAATTAACAGTAAAACATGGTGGCACCACTTAGCGAGAGGTGAAGCTCGCCGTGATTTGTGGCTCCAAATTAGTTTTTTAGGAGATGGGGAAGGTTCCCATTTCCTGAGTTGAAAGAAACTGCAGTGTTTGCTAAATAAAAATGTAATGGGCTTACACAACTTAGGAGTTATGCTTGTGCAACTTTGTTGCTAGTATGAAGGTATTTGAATGAATGTGCTATTGGTTGTCATAGGTGAATACTTTAGCTGTTCGTATTCTCTGTTCCACAGGGAATTATTACCCTGTCAGGGTACTGTGAAGGCAAAGGAACCCTCTTGAGGAAGGTTCCACCCATAGAGGTACCATGGCAACATAATTACTTTAGGATAAAAGTACCTTGGGAAGGAGCCCCGAAGAGAGGCGTGCCGCTGGTGGAGGAGCAGGGGATGATGATAGGGCACAGAAACAGTGCTTCTGAGTGAGGCTGGAAGGAGCTGACTTAAATAGCTCAGGCAGGGGTCATGGCTTTTACTCCCACCCATAGAATTGCAGGCATAGCCTTTGAATTCAATGGGCTTATGCAACTTAGTAAGGAGTTATGCTTCTGCAACTTTGTTGATAGTCTGAAGGTATTTGAATGAATGTGTTGTTGATTGTCATAGGTGAATACTTTGGCCATTTGCATTCTCTGTCCCATGGTGAACTACCACCCTATTGGGGTACTGTGAAGGCAAAGGAACCCTCTTGAGGAGGGTTCCACCCCTAGAGGTGTCACAGGAACATAATTCCTTTAGGCTAAGAGTACCTTAGGAAGAAGCCCTAAAAAGTACTGAGCAGCAAGTAGTGACCACAGAGCCTGAGTGAGGACAGACTGATGGCAACTAGTGATGACTGGAAACACAGTCTGAACTAAGCAATGACTGACAGCTATCAGAACTGATGCAGAAGAGGCATGACTTGCATAAGGAGAGAGAGGGAATGGCAAAATGGAAGGAGGGTCACCATCCAACCCCAGCTCCCAATGAAAACCTACATGGGTAAATGTTATACTAATATAAATGTACTACATTATGGACCACCTCTTGCAGTGACTACTTAACTTTTGTGACCTTCAGCATGGAGGAGAGGAAAAATCACAATGAGGAGGAAACCTCTGGAGATCTAAGGCCTTGGTCTCCTTTGCTCCAGGCTTGGGATAAATTAGAGATGGCGCAGCTACTGCAGTTTAGAGGCCCAATTCAAGGAGAGGATTTTTTTTAGAGAAAGGGCTCTCACTCTGGTCTTCTAACAGCAAAACTGTGGGAGGTGCCATGAGCCGATCTCTGCAGCTAAAGGAGACTCTCTGCAGAGGCGCCCCCCCCAAGGCAGGAGGAGGAGAGCAACAGCCACTGAAAGGCACTCACCTGGTCTCCATGAGGGGAGGCCAAGAAAGGCAGCCAAACCATTTAGGTTAAGGCATAGTAGATTGGCCCTTGAAGGTCCAGGACTTGGAATTGTATGATCTTCACCCTTGAGGGGCAGAGGAAGAGAAGGAGGTGGAGACCAGGTGAACCTTAGGTGGCTGTAGGGGGAATAGCTCTCGAAGGTGCTACTGACGTGGTCTGCATAGCTAAAGGAGACCCTGTGGAAACAGAGACCCCACCCTCTGGCAGCTGTAGTCTTAAATGCTACATCAGGAGGTGCCACTGAGTCAGTCTGCATAGCTAAAGCTTCCCCCCAAATGTAGGACATTCTCACAAGGGCAGAAAGGGAAAGACCCCACCCAAGTCGAGGGACTCACTCTCAAGATGTGGACTTCAAGGTGACAGTCAGACCATCGGCTTAAAGGGCAAGAGATCTGGAAGCCATGCTATGGTTGTGGCTGGCATGCAGCTGAATGCAGGAGTAGTGGGAAGCAGATGGCAAAGTCTGATGGCAATGAGCACAAGGTAGAAATGAAATGGGTAAAGCTGAACAGCTGATTGAGACATAAAATGACGACTAGGACATTGAATGAGACTGAATGACACAAGCCTGGACTGAATGATTAATGCATGCCAACCAGTTCTATAAGGGAGGTTAGCGTTAGTTGCTGATGCACTGCAAGTCAGGCTGAGGCTGTAGAAACAACGAATGAAACTGCTAAGGGAAGCAGGAGAATATGGAAACCGAAAACTAGGAAGCAGTAGCTGCTAAAGGAAACGGCAGAACCCAAAAGGGAGTGGCTGTCTGGCTAGGAGCCAGGTGTAAACATTTAAGTATTGTAGCTGAACTGATAGATTGCAAAAGGCATGGAAAATGGCAAAATGGGAGCCTGAAACAGCACAAGTCAAAAGAAAATGACAAAGGCAGGACACTGGGAAATGAGAAGGCCCAAAAAGAACCAAAACCGAAAAGGTACACAAGAACAGGAGTGCAACAGGAATAGGTGAGTGACAGAAGCATAAACTGCAGCCAGGAAGGTAGAAAGCAAAATACTGACCTAGAAAGCTGGAGAGGCACAAACCAAGCAGAGTTCAAAATCACAAAAGGAAAGTGGGGAGAAAAGAGGGGGAGAGCAGAGCCCCGGCAAAACCTCTGGCTGTAGCAAAGAAACAGTGTTTCTGAATGATGCTGGGGGGAGCTTACTTAAATATCTCAGACAGGGGTATGGCTGGTTGTTCCCACCAGTTGAACTGCAGGTACACACTTTTAAAAAAAAATGTTTGGAAAGGGCGAGCATGACTGGAGGAGCAGGACTGTCAACATGACCACAGGAGGACTGCCACCAGGACTGGAGGAGTGGAACTGCCAGCATATGTAGAGGGAGCAGAACTGCCAGCACTGAGTGAGAGTGCACAGGTACAACCTGTTAAAATACTAGGAATCCTGGAAACAAAAGTGGAGTGTGATTTTTAGAGGTGGATGAGCGGGCAGAAGATACTGGAGTTTCTGGTGCTTGGGAGAGGTTTCTGCCTGTGACGGGTTTGAAAAATAAAATGTGATTTGTGCACTGTTTAAAAGTACAGCTGTGAACAGAAAGCATGTAAAGAAATAAAGCTGACAAACTGTTGAGTGTACAGCTAGGGAAATGTAGAATGAAATGATAGTTAAAAGCATCAGCAGCAGTTATGGGCGAGCAGACAGAAATGTTTTGCGGTTGATATGTAGAGCGAGAGAGCCAGAGCAGTTCTAGCTTCACCGTTGGGAGTTAGAGAAAAAAAGGTACATGGCCACTGTTTCAGGAGGCAGTGAGCAGTCCTGAGGTAAGGGTGTAATGGGAAAGGAGACTGGTTCTTATATTACCAGCTGAAAGGGTAGTGAAGTAGCCTTTTGAGTGCTCTGTGGCTAATGAAACTGAAAGTTTAAATAAGTAGTGCTGGTAGGAGGGTAGGGGCATGGCCAACCTATAACGATTTTACTCCAAGTATAAATCTTGACCATGAGCTTGTCCATATGTATACATTTAATTTATACATACAGTTGCTCAGATATCAAGATTTATACAATGACTTCTGTGTCCCATTTCTATTGCATAAATATGCGATATATATATATATATATATATATTTGAACTTTGGTAACTGGGTAAGCCCTGAGACCATGCAGTCCTTTTATCAGGGGCGACCCAGGGGAGGGTACAGAGGATAAAAGAATACAGGATATACAATATAAAAACCTAGTACTACGCTAAACAGCACTACACATACACACATAAAAAGAAGAAAACAGTAATGTCATAAATATAAAACAATATACAGCACTATCTTGCAAATAGGATCACAATACACACAGCAGAGCAAACAATAATGTCACAGATACAATGCCAAATACAGTTCTCAGGTCTTGAGGCTTCACTTTAGCACTGTGCCAGACTACTGACTCAAAATATGCAATTTATCTTCCCATTTGAGGGGGCAGGACCATAACTCACGAGTGGCAGAGGGATGATAAATTGCCTATTTTGAGTCAGGCTATTGTTAATTCGATACACACAACAGTCATTTTCAAGTTAGAACTTTTAAATCTGCAGTTTGTTTAATGATTTTGCTGCTTTTCTTTGATTTTAACTGCTTGCTTCAGTGCTGCACTGGGCATTGTGATGTCGTCAGCATTGTAAATGCTGCTCTCTGATTGGTTCAGTATTCCACTGTGATGACAATAACTTAATATCCATTGTGACAACAGTAACAATGATATTTTTTGATATCTTGCTGTTACTGATATCACTAAGATATCTTTTTTATCTTGTCATTTTCACCCCCACTCCCGTTGTATATATTATTTTCTGGGGGGGTTCAGTTGCATTGGACTTGGACCCCTGCAGGTACGTGTGTGAGTGTTCAACATACATGGGGAAGGATCTTGTTGTTTTGCTGTTCAGTCTTTTTGGTTGTGCTGACAGTGTCCCTTTTAGTGTGAAAGAAAATGTTGTTATTGTTAAAACAGCAGGCCTACCTATAAAATGAAGACACAGGGGTTAACTGTGTGTGTGTCCCCTCTACTTTAATCTTTTGATCTGAAAGTCGCTTGGTCTCTGGGCTGTTTCCTGAAAGAGTATGTGCCAGCATTGCTGGTGTGACCGTGGAAGTTAGCGCAGAGTCTGAGTAAAAACAAAAACAAAAGAAATAATAAAATAAACCATTCAGTGTATTTGTTTTGTAGCGTATTGCAAGTGTGTGGTGAAGTACTGTCTGTTTCTGTTTAGATATCGGGGAAAGAGCTGCACTGCAGCTTCAGCAGTGACTGGGCTGACAGGAGAGATACGGAGAGATGGGCTAAAGTGGGCCGACAGGAAAGATACGGAGGGACGGGCTAAAGTGGGGGCTGGTGCTGTTAGAGTGAGCCTGTAATCTGTTTCTGCACCATTCGAGGGACTTATTTGTGTTCATACTTGGGAAAATGTATATTTTTAAAGTTACGAGCATTCTGATAAGGATTTGCAACGGGAGTGACGTGACTTCCGGGTTTCAGGGGATAATTAAAAGGGCTCCTGAGCAAGCAAGTGAGCATGCGGCACAGCGAGCGGAGACGTGCACAGTGACATGCGCGTCGCGTGTCTTGCATGTCCTGTGGGGATCAAGGGATAGAGGGTGGTGAAATTTAATGGTTGAAAACCCAAACGGAGGAAACCTTGGAGTGGTCGGTAAGAGCGTCCTAAAACACGCTGTTAGTATCTCGTGTACTGTCTGGGTAGGAACATTTGGAGGCACTTAGTTCATGCATAAACAGTAGGCAGGAGAAGAAACAATATATGTGTAAAAAAAAAAAAATAGAGGTATCTCCGGAATTTAGAAATATAGCAACAACATTCCATTATGGGAGAGGATATCAGTACAGATGAGTTGCTAGAGAAGCTGTGTGATAGGGGGGATCTCCTAAAATGTGGGCATTGTGGTATGTATGCCAGAAATTCGGCAAGCATAAACATATCTAGATACACGTGCATAAACTGTAAAGAAATTACAGCACTAAAATGTAAATTGAAGGAATGGCAGCAAAAATACCCCCTAGAGATACAAACTAAGATTGTGAGATCTGAGGAGCAAATCATACAGGATAGACCTGAAACAGCTAGTGCAGAGCTTAAAGATGTTGTGTATGAGAGCTCTAGTGATAATTCTGATGTTAGTCATTGGGCAACAGCTAGTGAGGGTATGGGGAGGATAGTTGGGCAACGTTTCTAAAGCACCCTACAAGAAAAGAAGGGTCATGGGGGGGAAATGCTGTGGCAGTACTAAATAGATTTTCCCCACTTGGCACTAATTCAGAAACTAACGCAGATACACTTATATTAGATGAACATTTGGGCACTGAGCCTAAAGAAGCTCAGCTAGGGATGGAATTTCTGGTGTTAGGAGACTCCATCAGAAATACTGATACAATACTCACAGCTGGTTGCAAAAGGAGCATGACTGTAAACTGTTTACCAGGAGCAAGAGTTGGGGATATTAAAATGCGCTTGCCTAAGTAGTTATTAAATTCTCCAAAACAAAAAGCGGCCGTACTCCATGTAGGAATAAACAATGTGAGGAAGGAGCCTGAAAAAGACATTATGGATGAGCTCATGGAATGCACTGAGGTAATAAAGGGTAATGGTCACATGCCGATAATCTCTGCTACACTGCCAAATTACGGATGCAACCCTGAGAAAAATACCATTCAAAGAATAAACTGTAGTGTTTCAAATAGGTGCAGAGCTGGACATATCACTTTCATGGACACTTGGGAGAGGGTTATAAAAATAATAAAAATCTGTATGGGGAGACGGACTACACTTGAACCCACTGGGCACTAAAACTTTGGCAAATAAAAGTGGAGGAGCACTGAGCAATTATTTGAACTAGGTATGGGGGGAGGGCAGTATAAGGCTGACAAAGGTCACCAGAAGAGACAGACTAAATCTAAAGTAGGCACCACTCAGACTAATATACAGTGTTTACTTATTAATGCACAGAGTTTAAATAACAAAAAGGAGGAACTTGAGGCACTCGTATGTGAGGGGACAGGGGGTGGATATGGTGTTTATTACAGAAACATGGTGGACAGCAGAAAGGGACTGGGGAAAAGAAATCCCGGGTTACACCCTATTCCATAAAGATAGAGAAGGAAAGGGGGGGGGGGGTAGCAGCATATATACATCAGATAATATAAAAGCTCTTGCTACAACTGAAAAAGTTAGAGTGGGGGACATAGTGCCAGAAACCATCTGGATACAGGTAAATACATGTACCCTATCACCTGTAACTGTAATGATTGGGATATGCTATAGACCCCCTGGGGTATCAAAAGAATTTTCAGACCAGATTAGTATAGAATTAACTAGAGCCTGTGAACTTGGTAATGTGATAATGGTAGGGGACCTGAACTATAGTAGTGACATAAACTGGAGCCATCTACAGGCCACAAATGTAAGTAGCAAGGCATTTATAGAGCTTTGTCAGGAGCAGGACTTGACTCAATATGTGACAGCCCCTACAAGAGGGAACAATACCCTGGATTTGGTTTTGGCAGGGAAGGATATAAATATCAAGGGTTGTCAAACAATGACACCACTGGCGAGCAGTGACCATGAGGTGGTACGTTTTACATATCAACAATACATACCTCTAGAGAAGGGATGTAGGGAGGTTTGTAGCCTTAGAACAGCAAATAAAATTAAAATCTTAAAGAGAAATTGACATTATAAACTGGGAAGGCTTACTGGGGAGTAAACCAGTAGTGGAAATGTGGGATATATTTAAAGAGCAAGTAGATAAGATATGTAATGCAAACATCAGAAAAGTTAAGGTCTACAATAGGAAAGGGAAGAAACCTAAATGGCTTACAAAATCAGTCATTAAAATAATAAAGAGAAAAAAAACCGGTTGTATCAGAAGTATAGGAGAAATACAAATACTAGCACCTGGGTAAAATATAAGCAGATGCAGATAAAGTGTTAAAATCTGACAAAAAGAAATAAAGGATGGAGGAGGGGCTGGCCACCAAATCACATAAAAATAATATACAAAGTTTCGATAGTTATGTAAATTCATTAAGGAAAACGCACAATAATTTATGCACCATTAAGGAAGAAGGGGCACAATTAACAGACCCCACAGAGGTGGCTAACGCCTTTAATAAATATTTTAGTACAGTTTTTGCTACTAAATCTAGTGGGTATGTAAAGTTTAAAACTAAGAAAAACTTAGACGTAGAGATCTGTTGAAATTTTTTTTGATAAAAATAAGGGCATTAAAAAGCACGAACACCACAGGACTTGATAATATATCCAATAATGCACTAAAATTACTCTCACCTAGTATTAGCATACCTTTAGCCATTATTTTTAGAAGGTCATTAGAGGAGGGACCAGTGCCGGGGGATTGGCTAAGGGCAAATGCGATACCTATTCATAAGAAGGGAGATAGAGCAGACTGCACAAACCATAGGCCCATGAGTCTGACTTCAGTGCCGGGAAAGTTAATGGAATCAATATTAAAGGATATAATAAATGTGTATCTGACCAAGATTGGACAGATTGATAGGGAACAGCATGGTTTTGTGGCTGGTAGGTCATGTATTACAAACATGCTGTGTTTCTATGAGAATATTTCAGCAGCATTGGATAGGGGGAATTGGTGGACTGTATATACTTGGACTTTGCAAATGCATTTGACAAGGTGCCACACAAAGAAATATTAAGATGTTTGTTAGATATTGATATGGACTATAGATACGCCAATGGAGCCAGGCATGGCTGACGGATAGGACCCAGAGGGTATGTATAAATGGGTATCTATCTGATGAGATCCCTGCATGGGGTTCTGCAGAGGTTCGGTCCTGGGACCAGTGCTGTTTAGAATTTTATTGTACAAATGGTCAAGGGGGCCCAAAATTGGGAAAGTAAGTTTGCGGATGATACAAAGTTGGCTGGCTTGGTAACACAGTCTGCAGGGGCGGTGACAATTCAGAAAGATTTGGATGACATCCATAAACGGACCATTTCAAAGGGAATGAGTTTTAATATAGATAAACACTGTGTGATCCGTATGGGAAATAGAAATGTGAAATATAATTATAAGATAAATGGGCATACCTTGAGAAAGTCAGAAGTGGAAAGGGACTTGGGTATATGGGTGGATCAGAAGCTGAGATATCAGGCTCAGAGGGACAATCAGATAATAAGGCAAACAGGGTTTTATGGAATATAAAGAAGAACTTTAGAAGGAGGAAGGAGGCAGTGATCATGCCTTTGTATAGGTGTATGTGAGACCCATTCTGGACTATGGTGCCCCAGTGTGGGGACCCATAGCCAAAGGGGCAGTGGCGGGATTGGAGAGGGGGCAGAGGAGGGCCACTAGGTTGGTGCATGGTATGCAGGATAGATCTTATGAACATAGACTGATTGATTTAAGGCTAATGTCTCTGGAGACTAGAAGAGTGAGAGGGGACTTGGTGCTGTGTTATAATATAATGCAAGATGATTATTTATTAAATGAATTGAATCTACAATTTAAATGTGATAAACTGGGCACAAGAGGACACCATCTTCGACTAAGACATATTAGATGTAACTCAAGTAGATGGATGGCGTCTTACATGCAGAGAGTGGTGGCCCCATGGAATGGGTTTCCTGAGGAAGTTGTATATGCGATTAACAAGGTTCAGTTCAAAAGAAACTTAGATGCCTATATCTTAAAGGGCCACAAGCTGATATATTTTGGGTAAAAGGAAAGGAGTGCGTATGGGTCCCAAGGGCTGTTTAAGCTCCTCACTATTTTGTATGTATGAAACTTTGTACTTGCACAGACAAGCATCCAGCCTTTACAGGGATTCAAACCAAGGACTCTGAGTCCTAAAGACAGCAGCTCTGACATTCAGCTGAAGGAAAGTTCCCCTTATCTGGGAAGTTAGAGTGCTTCTTTGACTTCCATACATGACAATCTCATTGACCACCACCACTAGATGTCTCTGTTTGTTGTTACACTTACTCAGCTCTGTTTTAACTCTGTTTTCATAACGTTCACTGTTAGATGGTACCACTTTGCACAGACTGCCCAGTTTCATATGTCACAATAAGCTTTAATAGTAAGGAACACATCAGGTAACACAACACTTATTTTTTATACCATTTTATTATTATTTATCCCAACAAATGCCCCGGGGTCTCCAGAATCTCCCATGCTTGCTTAGGAAAAAGTGAACAGATTCAGTTGTTTCTCACAACAAGGAAGCCATAAGTCGGTCAGAGACCAGGCCAGGTGCTGCCTTTTGGTCCCCAGCGTCATCCACGCTCCCAGGAGCGGTACTTGAACTGAACATTGAGGATGTTGCTCAGAGTTCATCTTTTGGAGTTCTCAGTGGATAGTGTTTCACCTCTTCAGGAACCTCTTCTCCTTTCTTAGATCTCTTGTAAAATCCCAATGAATCCAGCAAGGCGCTGATCTCATCTGCCTTCATGTCTTTTACCATGACAGTCTGCCAATAACATTATTAACAGATCAACAGTAAGAGGGATAGATTCATATGCTACATTTCAAGAGACTAACACATATATGTTATGAATATTCAGGGGTGTTTCATTTATATATACAGTTACTATATCCCTTATGGTTATAAGAGTGTCTTCTTGAGTTTTTTGGGTGAGGTGACTACAAAGTAAAGCTATGCAGTCCTGGCACACAAAGGACTTGAGAAGAAACTCATAGATGTAAGAGACACAGGAAAATGAGTTTGAGTTTGTTTATTTCAGTAAAGTAATTGAGCTCTATTCATTTACAATGATGCCCATCAACAATAAAAATCTCAATCCAGCAATTTAAAAATCTACAAGACAGTAACTCAGAGTTGCTACACCTACAAACATATTCTAAATCCTGTTAGAGACTTTAAACAAATTAAATTTGAATTTAAAATCTAATTGTTTTATTTTTCAGAATATTTGATAACTAAATGTACAGGACGGGTGAATTTTAACCTAAAAAAAGGATTAGACATAAAGATATCAGCTGAAATTATTCTAGATAAAATAAGGACACTAAAAATACGTACGCTACGGGGCCTGACAACATATCGAGCAATACGAACATACGAAATTTGCCAGCAGATAAAGGCCTAGAGGTCTATCAAGTCTGCTCGAATGTGCAGCTAGCACCCCTTATTCTGCAGCTGCCCCTCCCTTTCACCCTTCCCCTTCATTAACCCTCCCCCTTGCCCTGTCCCATCCTTGTTTGAAGCAGTCCACTGTTCTACTGCATACCACTTCTGCAGGTAACGCATTCCACCCAGCCACCACCCTCTCTGTAAAAGTGTCTCCTCATCTCCCTCCTGAACATTCCTCGCTCCAGTCTCATATCCTTGGCCCCTGGTAAGCCCTCCCTCCTGCTTTGAACAGCCCTCTGTACCTGTCTTGTTTATTCCTTTCATGTATTTAAAGGTTTCAAGCATGTCCCCCCCTATCTCCTCTCTCAATGAGTACATGTTCAACTCCTTCAACCTCCTCTCATATGATAAGTCCCCAGACCCTTGATCATCTTTGTGGCCTCACTGCACTCCCTCCAGTAACTAATGTCCCTCTTCAGATACGGACGCCAGAACTGCATGCAGTACTCCAGGTGTGGTCTAACTAATGCCTATACAGTGGCAGAATCACCCCTCCCTCCTTGAGGATATACCCCTTACAATACAACCCAGCATTTTTGTTGGCCTTTGCAGCTGCCTTCCTACACTGTGCCGAGTTGTTCATTGACCCTGTGATGAGCACACCAGATCCTTCTCCTCTCTGTCTGGGCTAGCTGCACTCCCCCTAGCTGGTAAGTCCTCCTTGGGTTCTTCATCCCAAATGCATCACCTTGCACTTTTTGGCATTAAAGCCAGTTGCCAGGTGTCTGACCAGGTTTCAAGCTTTGCCAGATCATCCTGCAACCCTGCCATCCCCTAGGTCATCCACCACCAGCGCCAACCTTGGTATCATCAGCAAACAGACTGATCTTGCTCTTGATGTCCCATGATATGTCTGCAATGAATATCCCAAACAACACTGGTCCCAACACAGGCCCATTGGGACCATCGTCACTGCCCTTGGGTGTGAGAGCTCCCCACCACCACCCTCTGTTGCCTTCCCTGCATCCAGTTTCCTACCCATCTCACCAGCATTGCACCTGCCCTGTGCCTACTAACTTCCTTCCCAGCCTTCCATGTGCACTGAGTCGAATGCCTTACTGAAGTCCAGATACAGGACATCACTGCATGTCCCCTGTCCAGTTGCCCTAATTACCCAGTCATAGAACTCGACCAGGTTGGTTTGGCAGGATCGGCCACGTGATGAAGCCATGCTGTCTGCTGTCCTGTAGTCCTTGGCCTCTAAGAGGGCCACCAGCCTCTCCTTTAGGATAGTCTCCATTAGCTACCCACGATGGATGTGAGGCTCACTGGTCTGTAGTTTCCCGGTTCATCCTTGGGCCACTCTTGTGAGGGCACCACATGAGCCATCCTCCAGTCCTGAGGTACACACCCCAATGTAGTGAGGCATTAAATAGGTCTGCCAAAGGTCCTGCAAGGACTCTGCCAGCTCCTTCAGTACCCTGGGGTGGATGCCATCTGGGCCTGGTGCCTTGTCCACCCTCAGTGCCTTCAAACCTCTCGAACTCTGCCTCCATGATTTCCCATCTGTCACCACTCCCCGCGTCTGCCATTTCTCCCATCTTGGGTGTCACCCCCTCTTTTTTAGTAAATACTGAGCAGAAGTACTCATTTAGTGCTTCCGCCTTATCAACTCAGCTTCCACCCAACCCCCTCCTTCCTAATCCTTACTTGTGGTCCTTACAGCCCTTTCTCCTGATGTACTTAAAGAAGTCCTCTCCCTTCTTAATGCCTTGTGCCAGCCTGAGTCTGTAGATGCTTTGCCCCCCTTACTGCCCTTGTCACCTCCTTCGATTCTGTCAAGTACTCCTCTCTGTCCCCCCCCTGTTTTCTTGTATTTCCTAAAAGCAGCTCTTTTCCTCCTTACCTTTTCCATGACCTCCTTGCTCAACCAGCTCGGTTTCTTAGCCCTAGCCTTCTTGCTCTTGGCTTTGCAGCAGGTTTTGGTTGCCTCCACTATCCCCAACTTTATGAGCTCCCATCTCTGGTTAGTATCCATACTAGATTGAATTCTGGCCAGGTACCCTTTTACCACTTCCCCCATCCTCCCAAAGTCAGCCCTCCTGAAGTCCAGCACTCTTGTGCCAGATTCCACTCCTTCCTTGCCCATATCCAATGTGAGCCATACTGAGTGGTGGTCACTCCCTGACAGCGGTTCCTCCACTGTAAGTTCTCTCACAAGGTCCCCATTTGCCAGCACAAGGTCAAGGGTATTCCCTAACCTGGCTGGTTCACTGACCATTTGCAGCAGGAAGCTGTCCTGGAAGGCATCCAGCAGTACCTGCTCCCTTCTGTTCCTGGTTGTTGGGGTGCTCCAGTCCACTCCTGGCATGTTGAAGTCCCCCACAATCACCACACTACCCTTCTCGCAGGTCCTCCTGATCTGTTCCGCTAGTTCCCTGTCTAACTCCTCCATCTGAGATGGTGGCCTCACCACTCCCATTCTAAGACTCCTATTCTTGGAATCCTGGATTTGCACCAAAGTGACTCTGTACTACCCTCCTCCCTTCCTCCTTACACACTTCAGTCCTTCCTTCATATAGTGCCACCCCTCCTTTCCCAGTCACCCTGTCCCTACGAAATAACC
The DNA here is from genome assembly GCA_016271365.2 of Neoceratodus forsteri. Classification (NCBI taxonomy): domain Eukaryota; kingdom Metazoa; phylum Chordata; order Ceratodontiformes; family Ceratodontidae; genus Neoceratodus; species Neoceratodus forsteri. The sequence goes on from JADMNL010000027.1 coordinate 43,929,908, forward strand.
TGTACCCTGGTACAGACAGGTCCCAAGTCATTATATTGGGTGGCCCATGTTTCCGTGATGGCTGCAATGTCCACCTCTCCTCTGCCATGAGAACCTGCAACTCTGCAGTTTTCCTCCCAAGGCTCCTAGCATTAAGGGTAACCACCTTCCACCTTCCCCTCCTCCCATCCTGCCCTCCTTTCCTAGCATCACCAATAGTACTTGCCATTTGTCCTTTGTCACTGTTATGGGGGTTAAGCTCATATGATTTCCCAACCTGTGGTCTCTGCATATCTCTTCCCCAACTGCCACCCCCCACTCCTAGTTTAAACTTCCTCTATATATTCTTCCATCCTCTGCTTCAACACTTTCTTTCCTTCCTCACTCAAGTGTAGTCTGTCCTTGGCATAGAGACTACTGTCCTCCCAGGTCCCTCTCCACCCCCCCAACAGCCCATACACTTTAGCACAACACCAGGTTCTTAGCCATCCGTTAAATTCCTCTATTCTCAGCTTTCTTGTTGTGCTTGCCTTTGACACCGGAAGTATCTCGGAAAAAGTTACTGATCTTCCTGCCCCTCACATAATTGTGTAGTTCCTCAAACCTCCTCTGGACTATATCCACTGTCTTGTCAGCCAGGTCGTTTGTCCCAAGATGTATAATTAAATGAGGCTTGTCCCTACCCTTCTAGCATATTTCAGAACAGACTGTCCCACCCTTTCCGCTGTCATTCCTGGCATGGCCTCCACCCAAATGCGACTATGCCTCTCCGCCTTGCTACCCACCTAACTCCTCTTAGTATTGAGTCCCCAGCACTAAGATTCCACCTCTTACTCCCTGCTTGCTTCCATTCATCTCCTCTCTCATTTCCAGCTCTCTTCTTCCTCCTGCACATTATTATGCCCTTTACCCCTGTTGCAGTTCTCCCAGCAGAACTTCCCCGCTCCAGTTTGGTCCAGGCATTTATCAATTACTCCTCTAATTTCATCACTTCCTCCTCCACCTTCTTCCTCTCTAGCAGTGCACAACTATTTTCTGAAGGCCCTTCACAAATGCCCGCTCCCTCTCTCTTCATAGTAACCTGTTCTCTCCTTTCCACTCCATGACTTTTGCCACTTCTTCGCCTCCCCTCACAAGTCCCTATCTCCTCCTTCCATTTGTCTTTTGTCTCCTGACCTGGTTTCCCCGGCGATCGTTCTTCCTGGCCTGGGCCCCTTTGTCTCTGCTTCCCTTCTTCTGACCCTCTCCTCACCACTGTTGGCTTAAATTGCCCTCCCTCATCTCCCCTTCTTCTTCCCTCCAGTATTGGGCTAAACCCACCCCCAATCTGCCTTGCCTGTCTTAGTTCCTCCTGCAGACCCTCAATCTCCTTTTCTAAGTTTTTCTATGTGGTTGCACACTAAACATCCTCCCACTCTCCAGGCAATGTTTAGAAAGATTTGTGCACTGCAGTTGTTGCAGCCTACCACCCTACCCATTGCTGTCGTTGCCCACCAGCGACCCCTCACCCTTCCAGATGCAGGATACAAACACTCCCCAAGTCCCCACTCTCCCCCTCTATCAGTGCAAAACATTCTTTATTCCCTTACCTCCTTTGTTGCTACGTTTAGATATGTTGAGCAACTGCTTTTTATATTCCTATCCACACTCAAAATACTTTAAGTAGCCATTGCACAATCTTCTTCAACTCCTACTCCTCCTTTACCCAATGCAATAACAATGTGAAGTAGTAATAATGAAAGCGCCTAGATTTGCATTTACTTCCTTCCACTGAGAAGCAGTCACCTCTTCACTTGCTGCAGTTCCTTTCCTGGATGTCTGCTTCTGTTATGACAGGTGCAAATCCTTTGCCTGTTTGAGGAAGTGATGTCAGAACCCCTAGTACAAAGGGAATTATTGACCAGGGTGGGTGGGGTGAGGGGTTTGGGTGGGTGGGACCAGCCCAAGTCTTCCGAAACAATCAGGTAGCTGAGGCCTCTAGTCAGACAATTAGCACCCTTCCCCACTCAAAACTTTGCAGCTAGTGAAGCCAGCAACAATGAATCAATTCTACTCAAAGCCCCAACATAGGTTTGCTACCCAAAGAAACAGGACACCAATTCAAACAGCTTCACCAACAATACATCAAAATAGGTTTGGAATTATAAGATATAGGTCTCCAATTCAAAGAAACAGACCAGTTAAATTACACCAATTATGTTTTAAAGAGAAGAAATAGGCCTCTACAAATGCAGCCTGCCACACCGTAAACCAAACAAATGAGCCCACTTTTAGCTACCAAAACAGGTTTCAAAATTCCAACAGCCCCAAACAATACCCTGCTAGCCCCTTAGTAGTAAGAAAGAAAATAAACATTCTACCAAGTAGAATCCATGAAAAACAATGTAAAACAAGAAGCTACTGTACTGTAGATCTGATCCTGTCCCCCTTCTAGTTCCTTATGAGAAGCCAAAGCACTGACTCCACGCAAATTACTATCACCACAAATTGCTACTCCTTTAACCATTATCTTCCAGCAGTCACTGGGAGAGGGGGCAGTGCCGGGGGATTCGCTAAGGGCAAATGTGATACCCATTCACAAGAACGGAGATAGAGCAGACTGCACAAACTACAGGCCCGTAAGTCTAACTTCGGTGCCAGGCAAGCTAATGGAATCGATATTGAAAGATGTCAGAAATGTGGATTTGGCGGAGACTGGCCAGGATGACGGGGAGCAGCATGGATTTGTGGCTGGCAGGTCATGGTTTACAAACACGCTGTGTTTTTATAAGAACATTTCAGCAGCATTAGATAGGGGGAGCTGGTAGACTGTATGTACTTGGATTTTGCTTAGGTATTCAATAAAGTACCGCACATAGAAATATTAAACTGTTTGTCGGAAACTGATATGGACTATAGGGTATACCAATGGATCCAGGCATGGCTGGCAGATAGGACTCAGAGGGTGTGTATAAATGGGTATCTGTCTGAGATCCCTGTAACCGGGGGGTGTCCCTCAGGGGTCAGTTCTGGGGATGGTGCTGTTTAGAGTATTCATAGCGCAGATGGGGAAAGGGGCTTATAATTGGGTAAGTAAGTATGCAGATGATACTAAGCTTGCCGGCCTAGAAACACAGTCTGAGGGGGTGGAGAAAATTCAGAAAGATTTGGACGAAATCCACAAATGGGCCACTGAGAAGGGAATGAGTTTTTTAACATAGACAAATGCTGTGTGATCCATATGGGAAATAGGAATCCGGAACATAATTATAAGATCAATGGGCAAACCTTAAGGAAGTCAGAGCTGGAAAGGGACCTGGGCATATGGGTGGACCAGAATCTGAAATACCAGGCTCAGTGTGACAAACAGATAATAAAGGCTAATAGAGTTTTACGGAATATAAAAAAGAACTGCAAAAGTAGGAAGGAGGCTGTGATCATGCCTTTGTACAGTGCCTATGTTAGACCTATTTTGGATTATGGTGCCCCTGTGTGGGGGCCCATAAATAAAGGGGCAGTGGCAGGGTGGGAGAGGGTGCAGAGGAGGGCCACTAGGATGGTGCATAGCATGCGGGACGAGCCCTATCAACAGAGACTAGCTGATCTGAAGCTAATGTCACTGGAGACTAGAAGAATAAGAGGGGATATGATGCTATGTTATGATATAATGCAGGGTGACCATATGTTAAATTAATTAAATCTACAGTTTAAAAACAATAGCGTGGGCACTAGAGGACACCACCTTCAGCTAAGACATATAAAATGTAACACAAGTAAATGTATGTCTTTCTACACACAGAGTGTTGGCCCCATTGAACGGGTTACCGGAGGAAATTGTATATGCTGCAAATAAGGCACAGTTCAAAAGGAACTTGGATGCCTATATCTTAGAGGGCCACAAGCTGACTTACTATGGGTGAAGAGGAAAGGAGCGTGTTGTGGGTCAAACAAGGGCCCCCTAAGCTCCTCATTACTTTGTATGAAACTTTGTATGAAACTCTTTGTAGGAAATGGACTTTGCCAAGTGAGTTGAGAACGTCTGAATTTTTAACTTTGTATATAAGACACCATCTTATGGTCATCATAGCTGGAGGAAGCACTCCTAACCAATCAGAGCACGCCTTTCATCCATGCCTGAGTCACTCTTATTCTATGAAGAGTGTCTCGCGTGCAGCTGTACTGGAAACAGGCAGGTTTGGGGCAGATTTATTTTTTAAATTTTAATATATTATTGATCGGTCTTAATAATAAATAAATACAGCCACCGGGACCACTCTTACAACTGTAAGAGTGGGCTCACTTAATTTCTAAGGGTATCAGAATGGCTCACCTTTAATTTGCTGCTCTCTTTCCCTAAGAATACACACGAGACCACTCTTACCTCCATAATAGTGGTGTTGGCAGCATATGTATTAACACACATAAAAGTACCTGGAAATGTTGAGAAATGAACAATCCTGACTGACCAAGAATGCTCTCATGATGTATAATAGTTATAAAAGTGTCTCCTTATACATTCTATGGTTGAGTGAATCACAAACGAAAGTGAGTTCTGCCCCCCTGAGGACACAAGATATACCCTGAGTTTCCATATAAACTTTAGAAAAATCAGACTGTTTAATGGCTTATAACACATGAAAATTAAAAAAATAGTAAAAAAAAAACCTTTCCGGGTCAAATATTAAAAAGTTTCCCCTGGTGCATATCCTAATTTAAACATGCAAACCGGGCTTTGCGTGAAATTTCCATATTCAAAAGCCTGCTTAGTGCGTGCAAACAGGGTTTGTGCCTGGCCAAAATTTGGAGGGGGGGGGGACACAGTGCAAAATGAGGGGCGAGGATCTGAATATCAGCACAGTCCAATATTGAGAGTATCTTCACTGCACAAGAGTGTTTTGCACAATCCCCTTGCACTGCGTAAATACCACCTACCCAAAACACAACTTACTCTCAGGCAACTCTAGTGACTGGTGCAGAAAATGCATTGGCCCCCCCCTGACTTTTAACGCAGTAGTCCCTGGTGTCTTGTTGTGCCCCCACCCTCCGATGCCACTCTCATATAGAAAATATCATGTCCTTGGTGTCTAGTGATGCCCCCTTCCTTCGATCCCACCCCCATGTAGAAAATATCATGTCCATGGTGTCTAGTGGTGCCCCATCTCTCCGATCCACCACCTGTAAAGTGCAAACAATTCCCTGGTGCTAGTGGTCCTTCTCCCTACCCACATTCATGCCCGATGTTGTATGTATTATTCCCTGGTGTCTAGCAGTCCGTGCCCCCACCTGCTCCAATGCCGGATGTTTTAAGTCATAGTCCCTGGTGTCCAGGGGTCCCTCACCCCACCTGATCCCCATTCCTGTATGGATGAAAGCACCCCCCAATTTGTCAATTCCCCCCACTCCACAACAACAGCCATCCCACCACAGCCATACGGGACATCGTTTGCAAGAAAGTCCTCCTCAAAAACAAAGCCCCAGTCCAATACCCCAACAGTGATCTGTGCCCACCTAGTCCATCCCTTGGTGGTGGTTAGTGTTCCTCCCCTCCCACCTATGGCACTGACAACCTACCCCCCTGGTCCCTCTTATCTGACCATCAGTGCCACGGTGAATTGATGGCAAGTGGAACAGCCCTCCACACACCACCTCAGCCTCCCACTGTCTAACAGTAGAAGGGAGTACAGCTTATTTATAGGGTGAGATGCATCACCCAGGCCTTATAAATAAACTGTGCTCCCTGCTTTTGTTAGACAGTGGGTGGCCAAGTGGTATGTGGAGGGCTCTGCCACTCGTCATCAATTCATCACAGCACCGACGGTCAGGTAAGGGGGACTGGGGTGGTGGGATGTCGGTGCCTTGGGTGGGAGGGAGGGAGGAACACTAACCAAGATTGAGGAATGGGCTGGGGGGGTGCAGATCACTGCTAGGGTACAGGGACAGGGATTTGTTGTGAGGCGGACTTCCTTGCAAATGGCTTTCTGCACAGCTGTGGCGGGACGACAGTGCCATGGGGTGGAGGGACTTGACAAACTGGGAGAGGGTGGTGGGAGCGACCACTGGACACCAGGGATTATGGCTTAAAACATCGGTCATGGGTGCTGGTGGGCAGAGGGACCACTGGATACCAAGAGTAAGATTTGAAATATCGGGCATGGATGCGGGTGTGGGGAGGGACTGCTCGACATCAGGGAGAGATCACTAGTACCAGGGAACTCTTTGCACTTTACGGGTGGTAGATTGAATGGAAGGGGGCACCACTAGACATTAGCGACATACTATTTTCTATATGGGAGTGGGCTAGGAGGGATGGGCACCAGGGATTGCTCTCTGGGACCAGGAAATTGTGGTGGCGATGCCACGCATGCCAGACTCACTCTTCAAGCATATGAGCCCATAACAGGCATGCAAATGGCCCCTTAGTACCTTGCACGACCAATGGGCTCATTTGCACTGGTACACTATTCCACTGAATATAGCATCTTCGGGCACCTGGGCTATCACAAAATGCAGTGCATATTTTTGCACTCTGCTTTATTCATTTTTGAATATCTGGCTCTCCGTGTTTTAAAAATATAAAAGTAGTCCCATTTTCAAAGTGAAGCATTCCACATTTTTAAACTCTGCATGCAAGATCCTCAAAGTCTTCATAACACAGGCCTCTTTCAGTGCTGACTGGTCAAATCAATGCTGACCATTTCATTTGTATTTTCAGGACTGGCTGGGAGAGTGGGAAAGTGTGGTAGTACTTTCTGCATTACATGTCCCTGTTATGGGAGTCCCCATGATACAAAAGAAAAGAAAAATTTGATAGTACAACTAATTGTGCAGCTTATTTACTTCAGATAGCCCAGATGAGATGCAACATCCTGTTTCCAGTGGGGTCCACATCTACCCATTTCCACAGCTGGGTGGACTCGAGAATTGAGAGGTTAAGTCACTAGCCCATGGTCACATACTGAGTATTTAGCACTAGCAAAGTTTGAACCCATGATTTTCTTGTTCCCAAGCTGGTGCTTTAACCACTAGACCACACTGCCAATAATTCATTAGCCCATGTCAGAAATGACCTTTGCTCCCAGCAATCCTTGTCACTGACATGGCCCCCTAATGGGCCTCAACAAAAGCTATTGCATCATTTCCATTTTTGTTTCATTATTCATTTTGGCCCCTTCCTTCCCCTTAGTTCCACCTGTTCCCCACTATAATGAATGGCTGCACCCCTCTACTGTCCAAGATGGTGGCAGAGTAGCGGTCTTCACAGCCAGCACTAATGCTGCTCCATAATTGGCCAACAAGGGTAGGGCAGTGGGCACGAATGCTGGACTTTCCGTACTCTCCCTCCCCGGGGGCCAAGCGCCTCACCTCTGTGACCTCTTCAGTTTCTAACCCCGCAGTCTGATGGTGTCAGAAATGCTGGATGTGCAGTGACATCTCTCCCTGAGAGCCTGAAACCCCTCCCCTGAGCAACATACCCAGCCTCATTTATTTATTTAATTGAAAACTGGTGACAGGGAATGGTACACTGAGTTGAGACTGGTTTCCAGGTGTGAACTGGGGGAAGGGAATGGGGATACCCCCTTTTTTTTTTCTTTTCCGCACCCCTGTTTCCCACCCCCCCACACTTCCACATAGGTATTTCCCCGGTATGACCAGGGTTGTGACTTCTACTGTTGTTATACTTTATACGATTAATATTTACTGCATGTAACTTTATTCTGTAAACCACTGTTATATTGTGTTCTTTTGTTATCTGTATTGCACCTATATGTTATCACTGTTGTATCTCACACTGTAACCATGTCTACTCTCCCTGCGACGAGGTGCCTTTGTAAATGAGTCCCGGACTAAAAGGTTGTAAATCCAACTTTCAAAAAATAAATAAATAAATAAAATACAAAATGCAAAGCACAGTCACCGTTCAGTTACAAAAAAGTGCAATCAGTGAGCACGTTTAATACGGGAGTAAGTACAAAATGAGAAAACAAGGCAGCAGCAACAAACTGGGCATTTCACACACACCTACACTCGGGTATGATGCAGCTGCAAGGCGAACAGTCAGACAGAGGGAAAACAGAAGCAGGGAAAGGGAGGGAAGGGGTTTCTGCTTCCTTATAAAATGGCATTGAACAATAAACGTGATTGTCCGAGACTAGTCACATGATCATACATTACTTTCTAATTGATGGATGGTCACATGTTGGATCTAATTTTTATAGCCAACAAGCCTCTTTACTAAACAGGGAACCATTTTAAGAGTGCAGTAACTGACTTCCGGTGACGTCAGCGGTTGAATGGCGGCTTTGCTCAGAGCTCCACTTCACCCTACGAACAATCTCCTGGCATCCACAATCTAAAATAATGCAATCTCCAGCTAAAGTAACCTGCTCCAGAGTGCTACTCCTGAAGAATCCACAGACCCCAGTACAGAAGCCGAAGTCAATGCTACAGCATGAAAAAAGGGGTTTGTTGTCAGAGACCACGGGAGAGGATCCAGACACAGAAATGGTGGGTGCAGAAGACGAATAATGCTCCCAACTTATCACCTCTATTCTTCAGACTGCTAGAACAGTTAAAAAAATTTGATAGAATCCTGGATGAACTTAGGGAGGATATCAATAAGATTGAGCACCACGCCGACCAAGTTGAAATTGGCCTCACCAACGTCACAGAGCAGGCCGATCACCATGACCGTCTCCTCCTATTTTTACTAGCAAGAGAGAGAGAGAGATCTAACCACCAACCTAGATGATCTTGAGGGAAGGAGTCGTAGGGTAAATATCCGGGTATACGGGGTGCTGGAGGGTGCGGAAGATGGAACCAACGACCTGACCACTTTCCTCCAATGAGTTCTGCGAGAGGCCTTGAACCTCCCACCGAATTATGACTTGGCCATGGACTGGGTGCACCGCTCACTAGTGTGCAGGCCTATAAATCCAGGGGCTAGACCTTGTTCATTCATGGTGAAACTGATGTCCTATACCACTAAATATAACATTCTTGGGTGAGCCTGGCAGAAAACATTGCTTACTTACAAAGAGCACTGCATACAAATTAATGATTATACTACTATGGTGCAGGACAGTTGGAAAACCCTATGGCCAATCCAGAAGCAATTGCATGCCAAAAATTTCAATGCTCAAATCCTCTACCCAGAGTGCCTTAGGATTGAAACGGAGATTGGCCTGAAAACTTTTGAAGACCTGGTAGCAGCGATCCCATACCTTGAAAGCATCAGAATTCTTGTCCCACATCTCGCCAAGGAGCAGCTAGAAAAGGAGTTGATATGATCGGCCTGGACAGTAGCTTGAAGATCACCGGTGGCAGGCCTGAACACAGAAGCAGCCTCCTTGATCCTTCGTGTGGATGTCTGCGCCATGCTGAAGCATTATGGCTCGCCAGTACAGATAGATACCATCTTAGCGAGGGAGAGAAGGGGATGGCCAAGTAATTCAGCAGAAGCTTGGGCCTCCACTTTAAAGGTGAACACCTGAAGGATTAGTGCAGGACTTAAGAGACTCTTAACTTTCTGGGTATCCCCCCCCCACCCCCGAGACATGCCGGGCTCACTAAAACCAACTTTCAGGTACTGTACTAAGCGGGACGGGATCTGGAGACTAAGAAATGGGAAGGAGGTGGGGGACTGTCTTGAAAAGTCTTGGAACACTTAAATAAAAATGTAAGGTACACCATATAACACAAGGATGCATGTGTTGTGGCGTTGTCGCTGCATCAAGTGAACACTCTGGACCTTTTATGTACCCTGAACGAAATATCTTGTCCATAAGGTCTGACTTTCAATTTTACAATGTACATTGATGAAAATTGGGGGACAGTTATATTTGTTTGAGCCCTGAGACAGAATGAATCTTGCCAGAGACATGCTACTGATGGCTGAATATCAGGGCAAAGAAGAACAGGGAACAGGGAAAGATATGTGTACATTGTGGATGCACAACTAAGGAGAGGAGGGTAATTAAACTAAAAAGCAGGAATGGATCATATATGGAAAGTCTTCCCTTTTCTTCTACTTTTCAACTAAAGAGCACAAGGGAGTACTGAGAGGATTGGTAAGTAAAACACAATTTGGCTGCTAATTCTTCTGCTGATGCTAACCATTCGCCATGGGGAAGGGCTAAGACCCCAAATGTCCCCTTAAAATGGTGCTACCCCACACCATACTGGGGAGGACGAATTTGTCTGAGGATACACCTCGCGAGGAGCCCTTTCTCCTCATTGACCTAGGAAGTCATACACCAAAAAGTTGGGAGTTTTCCCAGCTGAACCATAACCACTCACCAAAAAATGGAACTCAAGTAACTGTGTTAACACCTCATATCTGCTCCTGCAGGAAGCAGATCCTAATTCCCTCTTTGAGTTACTGTTGTGTGGGAAAGGGTAGGGGAGCCCAGAGAATGTTTCCCATCTATATCCCATTTGGTTTGGAGCAGTCTAAACTTCCAGCTGAGAAATTTAAGAGCTGGAGAACAGTTAAATAAATTCATACAGGCTATACTCCCATCTTGTGGAGAAAGTTGGAATTGTTTTTACCGTTTAAAGTTTTGAAAACGCATGTTATGTGTTTTGTTAAATGTTCAATTGTTTCAGAAACAGGAAAGGCATCCCTCTGAAGTAAGGCAACAGTATTATATTTCTCAGAATGTCAGAGCAGGCAAAATAATTATTAAGAGGAGGGCTAAACAACACTGCCAAAAGGTCACAAGAGAAGGATTTCTTATTGATACAGAGCTGGGGAAGACGGGGAAACCCTCAAGTGATCTATGGACCCCCATAGATGATAAAAATGGCTACAATTAACTCGAAAATCTTATCCTATAATATCAATGGGGTTAATCACCCCATGAAATAGAAGCAAATTCAGAAATTTATTCAAACTCAGAAATGTGCAATTAATTTCTTACAAGAAACGCACTTAACCCCAAAGAAAGCTTTGAAGCTTAAAACCAAGGGTTTCCCTGTCATTTACCAGGCCTCACTTGAAAAAGGCAGAAAGAGGGGGTAGCCATAATGCTATCCGAGAACCTCCTGTTCGAAGAAGTTGAGGTGGTGGCTAATGCAGGGGCACAATACTTAATACTGGTGGGGAAAATACAGGACCTGTGGGTAACAATGGTTAACGTGTATGCCCCTCCTGGGTCTTCGATCACTTTTTATGCAGACAGCAAAAGGGGTGGTGATAGTCGGGAGGGGGGGACTGGAATCTAATTTTAAATAGAAGATGGGACTCCACTTCTGCTATCCCCACTCAAGAGAGATGAGTTGCATCCCGGGTCTCCAGACTCCTAAAGGACTCAGGAATAGTAGATGTCTGGAGAGAAAAATACCCTTTGGCTAAAGACTTCACCTACGACTCACCTAGACACAAGATATATTCCAGATTAGATAGATTTTTTGTTTTTGATAGGGATATCTCCCTCTGTCAGGATGTGTGGGTGGGCACGGCTACACTCTCGGATCACCAGCCCATCTTTTTGGAAATGGATTTCCAGCTTCCCAGAAAATCCACACACTGGAGACTAAATATAAACCTATTAAGAGTTGAAGACATCAGAAAGAAATAAAGCAGGTAATTAAACACACAGTGGAAACTAATGATAAACCAGGCACCACAGCCCAAATACTATGGGACACAGTTAAGACCACGGTGAGAGGGAAGTTAATTTCCCTCACCTCTTTTAAAAAAAAAAAAAAAAAAAAAGAGCTCAAACAAATGCAGAGTCCTTTGGCACAACTAAGGTCTTTAGAAACACAGAAGAAACTGTGCTGGAATAAAGAGAGGGACTCTGAAATTAAAGTAGCTAAAAATAAAATACAGGGGCTAAATAAAATAGAAACAGAATGGGCCCTACACTATCTAAAACAGATATATTATGAGGGGGGTCCAAAGTGGTAAAACAACTAGCCTACTGCATGCGACAGAGGGCAGCCAGGGTCACCATAACTGGTATACAAAACCCAGCTTCTGGAGTATTAAGGCACAAATGGGAGCATATAACAGACTCCTTTGTATCCTATTATAAGACTCTGTATAAGGCGGAGAAGGTGACCCCGGTAGAAGATACAGCCAATTTCCTAAAAGGACTAGGGTTACCCAAATTAAATGAGACCCAAGCATGGATCTTGATGGCCCCAATATCTACAGTTGAGATAGCTGCCATAATCAAAAATCTAAAACCAGGCAGATGCCCAGGCCCGGATGGCTACAGTAGTGAGTTTTACAAGGTTTTTGCTCCAGAGGTCACAACCTTTTTGAAAAGGGTCTTTGACTCAGTTTGGCTGGAGAGGGAGACAGTTCCACCACCCTGGAATTATACCACCATCACAGTAATTCCCAAAGAGGGAAAGGATCATAAGGAATGTAGTTCCTATAGGCCTATCTCCCTCTTAAATGTGGACTACAAAATCTTTACAGCCATTTTGGCAAACGGAATAAACCCACTACTGACACAGATCATAACACCGGATCAGACTGGGTTTCCTGAAGAGAGACTGGCCCAAGAGGGGGTCTGGAGAACAATTAATGTCATAGACCTGATAAATAAATGCCACACCCTGGCTTGCCTTCCCTGCCTAGATGCTGAGAAGGCATTCGATCGGGTGGACTGGAACTTTCTGTTTGCAGTCTTGGAGAGGCTGGGCTTCCCCGGACCTTTCTTGGCTACAGTGAAGTCCCTCTATGTGGCCCCACAGGCCTGTGTTAGAGTCAATGGGGGTACCTCGCAAAGGTTTACCCTGGGTAGAGGAACCCGTCAGGGTTGCCTCATGTTCCCGCTACTGCTTGCAATATATATTAAACCCCTGGCACAAGCAGTCAGGGAGGATCCCAACATAAGGGGATTTCTTGTGGGGGACAAGTAACACAAAATATCTTTATACGTGGATGATGTGCTGCTCTACATAACAAACCCAGAAGAGTCCCTGCCTAAAGTCTGGGACCTACTGAGTAAATTTGGTGCACTCTCTGGATATGCTTTAAATAAAAACAAAACTGAAATCCTAAAATTTTATTATACACCCTCTCCTGAAGTGAACAAGCTCCTCCCCCTTCGGTGGAGCTCCCCAAAATTAAATATTTGGGAACCTACATCCCTAAGAACTTAAATCATGTCTTTGTTAATAACTTCAACCCCCTCTTTGCACAGATCAAACAAGACATAGTGAACTGGGAACTCCTGAATCTGCCATTATACTTTAGAATTGAAACAATATCTATGAATGTCCTCCCAAGGTTCCTATACCTCTTTCAATGTCTCCCGGTCAGGGTTTCTCCAGCACAATTTAAGAGTTGGACAAAAACAATTATGGCATTCATTTGGGCCAACAAAAAAACCTAGAATAAAATTCCAACTGCTCCAATCTAACAAAAAGGATGGAGGAAGGGCAGTCCCTAACCTGGAGGACTACTTCCTAGCATCCCACCTCTGATGCGCCCTTCTCTGGTCAACACCAGGCTACCAGGCATTATGAACGCTTCTGGAGGGGAGATCACGAAGGGTACCCCTCTAGCAGCAAGAATATTCACTCCCAAATCACTGATACAGGATAAAGGTCTCACATTATATGCAGTCAGGAACACCCTAGCAGCAGTGCAAAGACTCTGGGTAAAGCATAAATGCCTTGGGGAACCGTGACCATTGAGGAGATTCGTGTGGGACGCGGACTTCGAGCTGGCGAAGCAAGACCTTACCTTTAGGAGATGGAGTAGGTTGGGCCTGAACTCCCTGGGACAGTTCCTGGACGGGGATACAATTAGGGAATTTATAAATATTAAAACACAATTCCAGTTGAGGAATTCAGACCATTTCAGGTATCTTCAGCTCAGGAGCTCTATCCAGAACCTTCAGAAGCAATATGGCCCTGTAATAGATCAACAGGGACTGCAGGTTGTGGTGAATGGGATTATGACCTCACAAACAAGTAAAGGACACATCTCTGCTATCTATGGGGCACTCAGAAATAAAGGTGGGAGACACTCAGTCCATCTCAAGAGTAGATGGGGAAACTGAGCTTGGGGGAACAAATACTAGAAAAAGAGTGGGACTCTGTCTTCAATCAGGCACATCACACTACTTATTCTCAGAGATTGAAAGAATTTGCCTGGAAAGTCAGGTCACGTTTCTTCATCACCCCGGTGATGAAGAATAAATGGGATGGGGAACACAACCCAGCACGCTGGAGAAATTGTGGATCTGAGACCGCTCACCATCTGCATGTCCTGGGGCTGTGCCTGAAACTGTCCCCATTCCAGAGAGAAATTACTGGGGCCTATAAAATATATTCTCCCTGGAAGAGCCTTTTAAAAACAAACAGTTAGTGTTGGGACTAGTACCCAGAGGAGTGAAGAGTAAATACTAGATATATATGTGGAATATCCTGGTGACCTCGACCCATAAAGCCATGACAAGAAAATGGCTACAACCAGCCCCACCCCAACTAGAACATTGGTATGAGGTGGTCTGGGAGATCCAGGATATGGAGGAACTGACCCACAAGATTAATTCTAGATCCTCAGTATTTTTCAATAGATGGACTAAATGGATAATGTGGCAGGAGGCTCAGAAGGGGAAACCATGAAAATGAGGGAACTCGTATGAAGGGGGGATGGACAGAGATAATCTGATTTGAGGGAATCTCCCAATACAAGATGTAAAAAACTGAGATCACTCACCAGTGTTTAAATGAAATCTGAAAGGTAGATCGGGGGTTATGAAGGAAGACTCCTTGTACTTTAATGAAGAATTTGACTGAAGTTATAGTATACAAGAGCTTGACTAAAATGCTATTTATTAATTGTAACGAGTCTGCCATGTGGAAATAAGTGAAATGTAAAATATCTGAGAAAATAAATTCTGTGTGTATGCCTGTAACGTCAATAAACTTGAATTAAAAAAAAAAAAAAAAAGTGCAGTAACCCACTCCAGGGTGTTGGTTATGCTAAATCGATGCTTTTCCCAGGGGAGAAAAGGCACTTGTCATAAATGGCACGTGCCTCATCCCCAATGGGGTGTGTCTCTGCTGACTTGTAGCCGGGTAGCATTTGTATACCTTACTGGTCTCCTGAATCTGCCTGCATGTAATCTGTTTAGCATGACTGTCATATTCTAGTTTCACATGGGGCTCTCCACCAAGATTCCTATGTGTAGAACCAGCAGAAGTGTGTCATGTAAGTTTTGTATTTTTTCACTTTACATTAAAAAAAAATCTCACTCACAAGAAATTGCGTGAAAGTGGTGTATCCTCCAAGCTCCCCTGATACTGTGGTAAGGATGGGAAAACCTGCTTGGATTAGGTCAAAACCTTCCAGAACCTTCATTATATTCTGAAAAAGAACCTTATCAGAAATTCCTTTCAGACACCGGCAACCTGGGTTCAAGAAAGGAACAGAGTTGTCGGGGGTCAGCCGGGGGGGGGGGTCATCAGGAGCTGGATCGAGCCACCGTATAGCAGCTGTCCTCTTCAGGGTAGGGTTTGGTGGGGGTTGTGTAACCTGCACATATGGACCCCTGGCAGAGGCTGGGGTTTCGTTGTGATTGGTGCCTGGAATCTCCTGGGAGATGTGCTGGATGCTGATGCTCTGCGTCACCGCATCATTGCAAGCCACGCCTCCTGTACACAACTGGAAAAATAGTGGCCCCCTATATGATGCCCTGCTGTCCTGGCTCCAGTTGCTCGCTGCAGCACTCCAAGGCCATTGACCTATCCCGTCTCCCAATGTGGCCAGCCCAACCCCATGCCCCACCCTAGGGGGTAAGCCAGGGAGCCAATGCCAGTAGGCTTCCTACCAGAACCCTTCCCCCATCATTGTGTGGGTTTCACACTGGTGCATTGGCTCCACCCTGGGGGGCAATCCAGGGGGTATCATCTGCCTGGAGGTCAGTCCCGGGGGCGAGGAGAGGGTCCAGGATGGGCAGGATCTGAGCCTTGGCAGTGGCAGAAAAAAAAAAAAAAGAAAGAAATTCCTTTCAGGTTCTGATCATTTTTAAACTTCAGTTTTGTAGCTTTATATAGTATTCTCCACCAGCAGAAGGGAGGCTGCTTGGGGAGGAAAGACCCATAAAGTATACGGAAGGTAGGGACAAGACCCAGTGAGCCAGACCTGTATTAAGTGGTCACACTCACACGGTGTTGCACAAGGGGCACTAATTAGCTTTATGCTAGAGATGCTCAACATTGACCAATTCTGATCCAGTAGGACCTTTCAGGAATCTAGGAATTTCCAAATTTGAATCTGATTCCTATTCTGAAATGGACATTGAAATTATAATTCCTATGGTGAAGAACGTCTTTAATTTTGGAATTAGGAGTTTTGGACCACAGTTCCGAAACTCCTAATTCTGAAATTGGGTTGTAATTCTAGGAATTCAGTTCCATGACTCAGAATCTGAGCAATCATTCTTTTTAACATTAGTTACAGCATTTTCACTACAGTACCAGTTTTAGATGGACTACGCTGACTTCCCCTATGGCCAAGGCTCTACCTCTGCACTCTCTAAACTTGACTCGCTCTATCACCTGAGCTTTGAAATTTATCTCTGGTTTACCATGCCTCACCCACCACTGCTCTTTGTATGCTGCAGTAGGCTGGACATCCCTCAAGTTCAGAAGGCAAAGAAATGCTGCCTTTTGGAGTTTTAGAGCGATCACACATAAGCTTCCCTAGTATATTTGTAACTGTTTGCCCCATGCTCTGTAGGCAATTACTCCTTGCGCAGCCTCTCATTTATTTCTTTATACATTCCTAAAGTTAATTCACGTTTTGGTGAAGCATTTATAAGCTATGTACTCCCTCATGTATGGAACAAATTACAAAAAACTCAGAAGCTGGCTGCTCCGACAACCTTCTCCTCCTCCTTCAAAAAGCTATTCTCTTTCCTTTATAGAATTCTGTAACTGCCCCCCAGAGGCCAGTGAAATAAGTGTCGGACATCCATCCCCAGGCTTTGTGATTCCCTGTTTATCACTCCTTCTCCCTTCTTCTCCCTATAAACCCTCCTACCCTTTTTCCTGAACTGTTCATGTACATACTGTATAATAATGTATATCGACAATATTTGTTTTCTTAGCCTCTTGCATATTTGCCTGTATAGACCTTGCCTGATACTGTACTACATTTATGTCCTCTTCCACATTGTATTCCTTGATTGTACACCCATCGTTTTCCTTTGTATATTGTTTACTTTTATGCGCACTTGTCCAGGTCCACCTTGCAAATGAACTCGCTCCATGGTGCTTCGCCTGGTAAAATAAAGATTGATTGATTGATTGATTGATTGACTGATTGAGTGATTTGATTGAGATGTCTAAACACAACTTGGAGGTGTACTGTATAAATATAAATAATGTCAAAATGAATGGTTGGAAATAATGGTTAAAACACGTTTTGTACTCTAAAAGGTTCTGAAAGGTCTGATAAGGTTCACACAACTATCTGAACTTTTTGTAGCTTATCAGAACCTTCCGGACCCTTAGAGACTTTTGTGATTCTCTTACCCCAACCAAAATAGCAGGACCTTCCATTCTGAAGCAGAACTGAGAGTACTAATGCATAAGATACTGACCTTCACAACTTTGTCCTTACTGTCATAGAAGAGAAGCTGAGGATCTTTGTCATCTCTTGAGTCATATTCAAGGTTATGGCTGCATCATCATGGTTAAGGGGAAAAAATATAAACACACACACACAAAAAAACAGAGGATTCTAAAATTATTACAGAATAGCACAGCAGAACATAAAAGAACAAGCATTTGTCAATGCCGAATGTTGTCTTGCTGGTATTGGCATTGGTGGTGCAGAAGTTAGAAAGATGCATAATAGGAATGGCAGTGAAGTATTGAACTGACGCCAACCCCACCTCCACGTTGCAGAGACTGACAGGTATTGGGGTGTGCCTTTGGGTTGTTGGCAATAACGCTCATGCCATTTCACCTCACCATACCCTGGAGACACCGACAAGTGTCGCAGTGTGCCTTGGGATCTTCAGGCTTTATACTCACCCCATTCCATAAGGAAATATGCTGAGATGGGTGCAGTATAGGAGAATGGGGTGAACTTTGGGGCTGAAGAGTCCAAGGAACACCTTGATGCCTGTCAGTGGCTGCAGGCTGGGGGTGGGGGTGGAATGGTGTAAGCATTATAGCTAAAAATCCCAAGTCACACCCCTGATGCTTGTCAGTCTCTGCACGGTGGGGCATTACAGTTGGAAACCTTAATGCCCTAGGCTTTTGTTGGTATTTTCACTCCAAATTTTTCAACATGGGCTTTTTGTGACCCCACCTCATGAACAGTAGCACTATCAGTTCGTTAGCCGAAAGGTGATTTTGCACAGCGACTGCGCCATTTGGCGCCACAGGTGTGAAAACACATTTCAGGCAGGATGTGAAGAATTACAACTGTACTGTTCATGAGGAGGAGAAGGAGGAGGAGTTAAAAAAAAAAAATAGTAATATTGAAAATGTGGAGTGAAAATATGAAAAATTGGTGAGGTCACGAGCATGCATAGAAACTGCGCAATACACGCCCGTAATGCAATTAGTTTGGGGAGTTTTGTAACCAGATTTTCAATATAGGTATTTTGGGACCTCTGCTCATTAACAGTGGCACTGTGATTTTGTTAATCTGTCCTGAACATTGATTTCCCACAGCAATCACGCCATTGTGCACCAGATGTGCGAAAATGCATTTTGAGCAGGATGTGAAAAATGACAGCTGTACTGTTAATAAGGAGGTGTGAAACATGACAATGTTGAAAATCTGGAGTGAAAATATTAAAATTCTTGAAGTTACAGTGTGTGTGGAAACTGCACAACTCACGCTTACTAACATAGTAATTTTTGAATTTTTTTCACCAAATTTGCAACATAGGCTTTTTGGGAGCCCACCTCTGAACAGTGGCACTATTGTTTTGTTTGTTTATACAGTCCGAAAGGTGATTCTGCACAGTGACCACAAAATCACCTTTCGGGACTGAATAATGAAATGTCAGTGACTAATTTCATGAGGTGGGGTCCCAAGAACCCCATGTTGAAAATTTGGAGCCAAAAGTCAAAAAAATGGCTAAGATATCCATCTAAGTTGACCCCCCCCCCACTGATGCCATTATACAGCTTACCGGCATTTCTTCAGTTCACTGTCAGCTTTGCAGAGTACATACGTGTTCCTGCTCCACTGACAATCACGACACCGACCTCTGGAAGTAAGTATGGGGTGAGGGGGTGTGGGGAGGTGGGTGTGTAGAGGGTGGGTGCGGTTGGGGAAGGGGGTGCCACCAACAGCGAGGGACCTTTTTCTTTGTTTCAGGTACTTTAAAATAAAGGAACACTGTGGACAGTTTTCTATTTTTACAGGTGTAAGAAAACAAATGTTGCACACACTGAGGTGGGCTCCCAGTGTGCCCCAGTTTGGGGGGTGATGTTGGCAACTCTGGAGTAGGCTCCCAGTGTGGCACACAATGGGGGAGGGGCAGGGGCAGGAACATGCTGATGCAGTCGGTTTCCAAACACCATGGAGGTACACTGGAGTGGGCTCCCAGAGTGCCACACAGTCTTGGGGGGGGGGTGTTAAACATGCCGACAGGGGGATTGGGCACCCCCAAAGTTGGCTTTCTAGGGATTGTGAGAGGTGGATTGCTCGAGTCGCTGCCATGTTTATTGAAATGTTTCACCAGGCAAGGCACTTAGGGGAGGCGTGTCATCTGTGCTGCTGCATAATGAGCTTGTCTCTGATTGCAGCAGCAAGTTTGTTTCAAGTTGGTGGCACTGCATAAAACTTGTGTCACCGCTAGCATGCTTGCTAATTGGCGAATGAGGGACACACCTTCTAAAGTGTGCCCTGCATTCGCCAAAACTGACACACCTCTGCATTTCTCCTACTACCATCTCCTACTGCCACAAAATGTTGCTTGCACATGTGCAAGACAAGATAAAAGCAAGCACTTGTCAGTGCTGAATGTTGCTTGCTTCTATGTGCTGTTTAGGTATTTGGAAGTCATTGGAGTGCAAATATTGAAAATTCACGAACTTACGAGAGTGCGTAGGAACTGCGCAATGCACGCTCGTAAAACAGTCATTTTTAGGAATTTTTTCACCAAATTTTCAACATAGCCATTTAAGACCTCTGCTCATGAACAGTGTCACTGTGATTTTCTCAATGTGTCCCATACATTGAGTTCGCACACCGACTGCTCCATTGTGTGCTACATGGGCGGAAACACGTTTTGGGCAGGATGTGAAAAATGACAGCTGTACTGCTCATAAGGAGGTGTGGTAAAATGTGAATGTTGAAAATCTGGAGTGGAAATATTGAAAATTCGCAAACCTATGAGTGTGCGTAGGAACTGCACAACGCACGCTCGTAAAACAGTCATGTTTAGGAATTTTTCCACCAAATTTTCAAAATAGGCTTTTGAGAGCCCACCTTATGAACACTGGCAGTGTCATTTCGTTAATCAGTCTCGAAAGGTGATTTCACGCAGTGACTGCGAAATCACCCTTTGGGCCCGAATAACGCCAGACAGTGACATCATTCATGAGAAGGGGTCCCAAAAACCCCATGTTGAAAATTTGGTGAAAAATTCCAAAAAATGCCTGAGATATGCAGCAAAGTTGAAAAAACCCTATCTATCCCATTATACAGCTTACCAGCATTTCCTCAGTTTGCGGTCGACTTTGAAGAGTGCAGACATGTTCCCGGGCCACCAAGATCGTCGTGCCAAGCTCCGGAGGTAAGTATGGGGTGAGGGGTGTGGGGAGGCAGGGTGCAGTGGGTGGGTGCGGGTTGTGGGAGGGGGCAGGAGACTACTGAGGACCATTTTTTTTATTCAGTTTTTTAGGAAAACTGACGTGGGGCGTTTGCCGCTGGGTGGGCTCCCAGCATGGCAGCAGGAAAAGGTGTTTGGGGGACATGGAGCCAATGGGGATTGGGCACCCCTCTGGCAAGCAGATTTGCCACGCTGGGGTGGGCTCTCAGCATGGTACCAAAGCTTTGGGGGTGTGCAGCCTTGGAGCCGATGGGGATTGGGCACCCCCTGCCGGCTATAATGCTTTTGCCACGCTGGAGTGGGCTCCCAGCGTGGCACCTGGACAGCTGTTTGGGGGCGTGGAGCCGACGGGGTTAGGCACCCGTCGGCCACACAGTGTGTGCGTGGGGGGGGAGCGCATCAGCACGCAATATGCGTGCTTGCGCGTTTGTGTGCGTGGGAGCTCTGCTCACTGAAGCGGAGCTCTCCCTTTGAATTGTATGCCACTGCATTTTCAGCTTGTCATAGACAGCTGCAGCAGTGATTGGTTAACTGGGGCCGCACCTGCAAACACACTGAATGCACTGGAAGACGGGCTGACACACCTCCGAAAACTCGGATGATGGCACTATATTTCTTGCACATGCGTGCAAGCAAAATAATGACAGCACTTTGCCAACCATGAAGTAGTTTCCCCTCCGTAGTGCTTATATTTTATCGGCCATTAGTTGTTACAAATTAAGGTAATGACTCAGAATCAAGCCCTCAGTGTTTGTACAGATGTAAAGAATGAGGGAGATGCAGCAGATGCAGTTATAAACTAGGTTATTAAATATACAATAATGTATGGGGGTGAGTGCATAATGAGAAATTATGTGCACCCGAGGTGTGGGATGCTACCCGAGGGGTTTATATGAGCATCCACACCAAGGGTGCACATAATTTCTCATTCATTCATTCACTCACCCCCATACATTGTTTTATGTAATTGCTGGTTTGCGTTTTTTTCTCCTCATTGAGAATAAAAGGGTTTTGGGCAAGAAGTTTATTTAGCTCAACTTGGAACTGTTTTTAACATTTATGAAATGTAAGTAAACAATGTCTGTGGCACAATCAGACAGTTAAACACATTTGCTTAACTAGCTTCTTTAAAAAGATTTGAATTGCTTTATGCTACAGCATGGCTGTTTCATGTGAGAACGGCACATGGCAACATGACTGAACTAGGAAACTAATCTTTGAAAAAAAACTCGCTTAAATGGAATGAACTTGCAGAGAAATTTGCACTTCTGTGCTAAAGAACAGTAAATGATGTCATTTTTTCTGTATTTTACTGCTTCTACTCCAGCTCCACCCCCCCCATCAGCTGTCTCTGGTGCGATTGCCTCGGAAAAATGGTAATGAGCTGGTGATGTCACACAACTTTGTTGTTTCTATGGAGATGAGAGAGAGTAAAGTATGTTTTCTTGGAAGGTTAGAGACTTTAGAATTCTTTTACTTTGTTTTTCCGATTGTTGGTTGCCACTACTTTGCCACATTGGAGTTTTCTGAGGTATTTCAGTTTGCCCACTTCACTGTTTGTTGTGCACTGAGGTGCAGCGCGAGCCAAGAGAAGGAGCAGGTGGCACATGTTGCGGGTTATAACGGCGAATTATAACCTGCTCCCTGTATGAGAAAAAACGCTAACTGGTTATTACACTACAGTAAAAAGATGCCAGCTCATCAATGCACTGGTAGCACTACTGATCATAATACCAATGACTGGGGTTCAGAAGCGATCATCGGTTGTCGAGACCAGCTGGGAGGAAGAAGACTGAGCATCCCAGGGGATGCTGTTTTCCTCCAGGGAGGGAGGTAGCTGCTCCAGTACAACACTGTCACCTCAATGCCCACTAGTAACAGTGCAGCAGAGGTACATTTGGGGGAGGGGGAATCACTGGGCTCTGCTCCGGCACACATTTCATGCGCAGGCTTGGAGTTTCTAGTGCACCAACTTCCCAAAGAGAGGAGATGCACCAGAACATGTTAAAAGCCCTGGCTTGTGTGGGATGATCTCGGCTACATTCAGGCCTCACCCACTGCCACTGGCCACTCTTCATAACCAGGGTCCTCCTGCCTCTATACTCTGGAGGAGGTAGGACATTTTAGTCAAGTTTGGCCAGGCCCAGCCACTGGGTAAGACCATGGGGTTGGAAGCCAGAGCAAGGCAATTGCCAGAGAAGCAGGGGGATGTGGCTGTCCCTGATCAGGGGAAACCAAACTGAGCTGGTGAGGGAAGCAAAACAATAATTAAAAAAAACGCAGTGGAAAGCTTTGAGTCACCATGACCCAACACATGACTGAACGGTGATATTACTTAATGCATGGTCACCAGTTTTGGTTTCTTTCTACATATTGTCTTTGTTTAAAAAAATAAATAAATAAATAAAGCATTTTATAACTGCAATAATATACTCCAGGGTGTGCATTAAGCTATAATCACTGCACTTCTGCAGTGGTTGAAGGCACTCAGGCTGTGGCACTGTGCTTTACAACACACCAGGGGCATGTAGCAGTATAGCTAAATACACACCCTGTTGTGTGTTGTTGCATAAGTTAATGAAACATAAGCTAAACTGTGTCAGAATATTATGTTTTAAAGTTTGCCTGGAAACTGTAAAGTATTTTGGGATACAATGTATGTGAAAAGCATTATACAAATGCAAATTATTCTTCTGTGACAAACGTACACCCTATCATGTGCTCTTGTTTGCATTAAAGAGCAGCACTCTACTAATATAAAAGGCTTAACACTATTAGAGGTCCAACAATTATGTTTAGTGTTTTCTAGTTATTTCACTATCTTTT
Organism: Neoceratodus forsteri; assembly: GCA_016271365.2. Classification (NCBI taxonomy): domain Eukaryota; kingdom Metazoa; phylum Chordata; order Ceratodontiformes; family Ceratodontidae; genus Neoceratodus; species Neoceratodus forsteri. The sequence goes on from JADMNL010000027.1 coordinate 43,953,466, forward strand.
ATTCTTCGACTACTCAATATTTCAGCTGATTCCATGCATATTTCACTGCGTCTTTCAAAAAGCATCTGACTGTTTCCACCTGACCTCACAATTACTGTTTGTGACATCACAGTTTGTTGTCATGGTGTCATGAACAAAGGCACTGTGAGGTCAGTGGGGTATAGGCTAACGCTTTTTATACAGACTTTTTGGATGAACTACTAAAATGTGTCATAAACCCAGGAAAAGAAATAAAAAATATATCTATCCTCTAGTAAATTGTTATAGCTGAAACATGTTTATGAGAGTACACAGAGAAGTACAGAGCTGGTCTTTTGGTGTTGTGTTCTGTTCTGTTCTATGCTACTATTACCAGTTCTCTGTCTCAGTTCAATCGTGGGCACTCATTTCAGTGACCTGCACAAACCAAATGCACAAGGTGTAAGGAAACACAATGTAAGGCATACCCTCAATACATGGGATTTTGTAAAAAGGATACTACAATGCCCAGCGCTCCATCAGGAACTCCCGAAGCTCTGGCATCTGCTTGATTGGTCATCCAACCACACTGGGGGCCTGGAAAGGAACATTTACATTTTAACTACTGACATGTATCCATGTAGGCAGTTTAATGACACTGTATCAGGATGAAAAACATCCATTATTAAAAAAAAAAACAGATAAACTGTTATATCTCATGACATTCGCACAAATGGATTTTTAAAGTTTGCTTGTTTTGCCCGTGTTCTTGTTTACAACCCCCCCATGTACAGTTCCCCATTCCAGCTGCTGTATTACAATCCATCTCAGTATGAATAGTTATGAAAACAAAGGTGATTATAGCTGATTGTGATTGTGTAAGCAACAAAAATAAAATAGGAAAGCAAAGTTGAAATCCTTTTCCTATCTTTATTTGTAACTGTAAATTTTAAAGAATTTTAAAAGTTTGCAAGATAAGAATGTGATCACAATGTGTATACAGCAGCAATTATTATCTTGAGTACATCTGAGGAAGGATTTTGATACAGTGGACAAAGTGCAGAGGAGAATGACCAAGGTGGTTGATGGCTTGGAAAACATGAGTTAAAAGAACCGACTAGTAAAGCTGGGACTGTTCTCTATGAAAAACAGGAGGTTTAAAGGAGACATGATTACAGTATTCAAGTGTCTAAAATGGATAACACCATCAGATCACCTGCAACTCTTCAGGATGCACATGGATGAAAGGAGAAGGGAACAGGGCATGTCACTGAAGGGAGGAAGATTCAGGGGAAACATCCAAAAGAACTACTTCAGAGAGCGAGCGGTGAACACTTGGAATGGAGTGCTAGAGCATGTGATATCAGCTGCTACTGTAATGAACTTCAGCTCAGACTCGGCAAGCATGGTAGTTCAAATAAAATGGGGCACAAGGGTGTTCCCACTGAGCTGGAGGAAGGGAAGAACTCTATTCTATTGATTGATTGCAGATCATAGTTCTGCTTTATAGGGTGGGGAAAGGAACAAGCAAGGAACTACGGACGGTCTTACCTCTATTGTAGGAAGCTGATGGAGTCACTGGTTAAAGAGGACCTCATGGACTACGTGGAAAGCAACAGGCTCCAGAATAGTAAACAGCATGGATTCATGGCACGGGGGTCTTGTCAGACTAACCCGATAGTTTTGACTGGGTGATGACAGAATTGGATAGGGGCCACTCTGCGGATTTGCTGTACTTCGACTTCAACAAGGCTTTTGACTCAGTGCCTCATAGATGCCTGCTGAAGAAGATGGAGGATCTGGGTGTGGCTAAAGTCATAGTAAACTGAGTAGGTAACTGGCTAAAGAGGAGGCACTAGAGGGTTGTAGTCGATGAGTTCAAATCAACAGAGAGGGAGGTCATGAGCGAGATACCACAGGGTTCTCTTCTGGGACTGGTTCTCTTCAGTATGTACTTTAGTGACATTGGTGAGGGTACCTGGGGCAGGCTTTGTCACTTCACAGATAACACTACGTTCTTTGGGAGGTTAAGGATGAGAGAATCGGGGAAATGCAGAGTGACGTACAAAAGCTGGAGGGGTGGTCTAAGGTTTGGCAGTTGAGATTCAATGCCAAAAAGTGCAATGTAAGGTACCTGGGAAACAAGAAACCCAGGACAGTGTACTGGATGTGTGGGGTGAGACTCAGCAATATGGCTGAGGAATGGGACCCTGGAGTTCTCATCAATGACACCCTGAAACAATCAAATCCATACAACAAGGCATACAGCAAAATGAATAGGATGCTGGGATGTATAGAGAGGGGTACTGAGAGCAGCAGAGAAGAGGTAATACTTCCCCTAAGGAGATCACTAGTGAGGCCACACCTGCAGTACTGCACCCAGTTCTGGAGTCCTTACCTCAGGAAGGATAGAGCCAGGCTCGAGACAGTGCAGTGCAGAGTAACAAAAATGATTCAGGGCCAGCAGGGCAGGTTCTATGAGGAGTGCCTCAAGGCACTGACCATGTACTCACATGAGACCAGAAGGGAGAGGGGAGATACGCTAGGGACCTTCAAGTTCCTGAAAGGAATTAATAAGGTGAACTGCGTAGAAATATTTAGCTTGTGTAATAGTTCATGGTCATGTGGACATGAGTGGAAACTGACAGGAGGGAGGCTCAGAAGGGACATAAGGAAGTATTATTTTGCAGAAAGGACTGTGGAGCTGTGGAACAGTCTGCCTGCTGAAGTGTTGGGTGCTAAAACTCTTGGTGGGTTCAAGCATGGTTGGGATAGAATGAGGGGTATAGTGGTTGCTCAGGGCAGCAGAAGCTGGGAGGGGAATGGGGGGAGGATGGGGAGGTATAAGACCTGGGGGGGCCAGTAGGACCCAGTGGCTAAATAGGGAACATGGGCAAACTGGATGGACTGTTAGTCTTTTTCTGCCATCATTGACTGTATTTCTGTATGCTTCTATGATTGACTGAGGTCTTCTTTTCCCTTAAATCTGTATGTATGTTTGTGTAGAAGTTTTTAATTAGATCGAATCCACAGACTTGCTTTCCTCTCAGAGGCAGAGAGAGGATGAGCAATAAGTGTTGTGGCTATGACACAGGACTAAGAGTTCTTTTAAATTTTTTTTAAATTGGCAGTTTTATGGCCACGGCCATCCCTGGTGCTCAACTCCCTCTGGTGCTCTCGACTCCCAGCACCCCAAATACCAGCCCTCATCTACCTCCACATAGCCTTGGTTTGCCCTCCAGGCAGGGTTGGGGGGGGTAAATGTACCCTCATCAATGGTTTTGTGCCAGGCAGGGGTGCCAGGCCCAGATATACCAGGGTCCATCTTCATTAGCACTGGGGCCACTTTCTCTGTTTCTCCCATGCCCTGCCCAGATGAGTTGAGATGACAGTGGCTATGATGCCTTTTGCAGGCTTGCATGCAGAGCATGTTACCATGTGGTAATAGCCACTGTCTCCCCACCAGTGAGGCATGCTGAATTGCAGCTCCCCCTGTGGTCACCCAGGTGGTGTTCCTATGTCAATATCACTCTGCCCTACTCCCAAGGAAGAACAGCATCCCATGGGATGCTTAATCCTCCTCCCTTCCCCCTGGCCAGCACCCAATGACCCAGGTTAATTTCCTAATTTGGGTTACCAGTATCTCAAGTGGTAGCCTGACCACTGTGCTCACAGGCCAGCATGAAACCAGACCTTATTAGTTAATGGATCTCACAGCATCATATTCAATAGTTTTAAAAAAATGTAGAATAATTAACCCCCTTTTTGAAAATGAACAGATTCTCAGCACTACGTTGGACTGGTGACATCAGCATTGACATCTAAGGCAGTTTTACAATACTGTGCTTACAATACGGTGTTAAAAACTGTGCTCAGTTTCAAAAGGATCGGAGTGGCTGTTTTAAACTGCTGATTTTTGAATCAGCATACAGTGCTTTCCATGTGAAAGTTCAGCTCACGCTTATATGATGCTACATAGTGCAGCTCGATTTTGATTAGTAGGGATATCAAATTTTCTCACATTCCAAAATGTTAAGAACAGTTTCTACATTGTGAAACAGGAAGAATAAGGTTTGAAAATCATCAGTAGAACAGGCTTAGAGTGTACTATAATAGCACCAACTGGTGGGGGAGAACTATTTGTATTAATCCTAACACACACATCACACATTGAGGGCAGACAGAGCAAGGTCTATAATCAGGACCCCTAGTCCTCAATGGCACTTCCGTCCTGATTTCTGCAACAGGGCTACTAGGCTTCTGCAGCAGTGTTTGTTCATTCCTGCGACATGCATTATTCATTTCTGTGGAAGAATGCAGTCTTGCCATTGGCTAAAATGTTATAATACAATTAAGCAATAATGCCCAGCAGGGTGTGTGTGTCGTGCTGGGATAACGTCACATCTCAGGTGGTTGGGCACGAAGTCGCAGGCCAAGTGTGTCCAACAACTGAGGCGTGACGTTATCCCAAACGACACACACCCTGGAGGGCATTATTGCTATTATGCAATGGCTCGTTGTTATATATAAAATAAAAAAATAATTTTAAAGAATGTTTTTATTAGTGTGGAAAAATATTTTTGTTTCTTAAGAGGAGATGCAAAAAAGAAGAGCGGTCATAGTGATAGTAGACCCGTGATGTTGTGCTGGGATAACATCACGGGTCCAGCCCAAGACTGGCCAATCAGAGTCCAGGATTTTTTCTTGCCATTGTATAATCGATGACATCACAAACAGAGCATAGCAGAAGGGCTTCAGAGAAGGGAGCCAGGTACTATAAAAAAAACTGTGCATTTTAATGAAAAACCACCAAGCGCAATGAATTCCAAGGCACTGCATATATTCCATGGCATGATGCAGATTTTGCTGGAAATTCCTTAGCTGTGGAATCATAGAAATCCAGAAGCCTTGTCTATGAGAAAAAAGAACCGAGGCCCATTCTGAAATGCAGAACCTGACATGAAACTCCCTTTAAATCAAGGCCTGAGTGACTGCACATGCAAATTAATATTTAGCCTGTCAATATGAGAATTATGTAAATAACTCAGTTTGAAAAGAGGCTAAAAAAAGAACATAATTTAGGTTCCAGTTAGAACCAGGAAGATTGGTCCACCCCTTATACCCAACAACATGCTGAGCCAAATTGTACCAATGTACAAACTAGCTCATCTGGTACTCCTCTGGTGTATAGTGCAAATGTAGAAACAACAAATGGTCATGGTAATTTGCATATGCATCCCACGATACTTTGCACCATGGGGCATGTGTGATTTTATATTTCTTTGAAACCTGGTTTTGTTGCCAATGCCCTTATTGGGTACCCCTTGCTTTAGTGCTTTTGTGCTGAGGCTGTTTGTCTATTTATTATACTGTAGATCACTATAGGTTGTGGGAGCACCCCTAACCAATCACATCCCTCCCTTCAGCTGCACATGAGGTACTCTTATTTCCATAAGAGTACCTCATGCGCTGAGCCACTGTGACAGGATTCTTGCTGACTGCTCGTGCCATTAAAAGTATTAAATAAAAAAAGGATTTTTTGTTAATGTAATACATTTAGTGAGCCATAATAATTTTATGGGTCCAGTTGGAGAGCCTCTTATGGATGTAAGAGTGTCACCTCTTGCATCCTTAGGACTGCAGAACTGGTGACATTTGGTTCATAGTCCTCTGGTCCTATGGACATTCAAGACGACACTCTTAGATCCATAAGAGGTCGTCCAAATGGACCCATAAACTTATAACAAAAAATAAAGGCAAAGTTTCAAAATTTGGCATGTGCCATTTTGTGGTTCCTGTAAATTAAATTCTTTTTTTTTTTTTTTCAGACAGGAAACTGTCTACTCAGAAAGCTGGTGGATTTCATTGTATTTTTAACCATTTGCTCACCAGCTTTATGATTAATTGCTCTCCACGGTTGCCATAACCTATCTTGTAGTGTATAAGTAACTGATATTTACATATCTTTCTGAAATTAGCACTTGTTGTATGTGTGTGTATCCCGCTGCATTGCATCGCAAACTAAGTTTTTTTTTTGTATTAGTCAGAAAAAGGGGGCAAGCCCCCCAAGCACAGTGGTGCTGCTTTCTGGGGCTACTAAAAAGCCCACAAATGTGTGTATGTTGGAGAGACTAAAATGCAGTACAGCTTGTTTAAATGGCATAAAGAGCGCTGCTTAGTGCCGTGACATTACAAAAAAATTAAGTTTTAAAAACCTCATGCCGAACTTCCTTACTGTCTGAGTTCTCCTAAGTGTCGGAGTATGCTACTTCTTCATCAAGAAGGGGAGGGGCCTCTCTCCGATGAAGGAGTAGCTTTCTCCAGTGAGTAGAGGACCTCAGATTTTTACAGAGTTCAAGATTTTTAAGGTTTGCTTTTTTTAATGTTAAGGCACTATGCATTTTTATGAAAAATGGACATTCTTTTTGGCATTTAAACTAGTTGTAGTGTGCTTCCTTCTCTTCAACAAACTAAGCCCTTTTTGTTTCCTGCTGTACTAAGGGACCCCCATGAAAACAAGAAGTTGAACCTTATGAGTCAGTCCTGACATTTGTCTAATGATGCAGATTTCAAAAAAATACATTTGCAAGTATCTCGTAAATTCAGATGGTATCCGTAGAAATTCTGTGCAGGCAGTTTTATGTCTCTCCATACACCAAATTATATGTTTTGCATTTGCTGGAACCAGTATTGCCTATGGAAATGTTATTAGGAAAATAAGAAAATGTGTTCCTAAATCTAATCGAGCTAAACTGCCCTTGTGAGGCTTGCCCTTCTTCAAAGTATGCAATGCTTTTACATGTAAAGCTGATCTAAATAGAAATTATTGCACTCAACCCACTTTGCCCTTTTCAATGCCCTCAGTCATTTCTTTTAATGCCTACTAGAAGCAAGATACAATAAACAAATTGTATGAGGCAATTAAGATGGGCTGTACTGTACTTACTATTAGAGTCCCCCGAGCAACCTCCAGTTTTTCGTCTGCTGCATTTTCGGTATTGTTGGTGGCACTGCCATAGTGGACAGTCAGTGCCACCACACACAGAAACAATTTCCACACCATCTCTGTGTGTGTGGAAAAAAAACTGCAACAAGCACATGATATTCACCATACCTTATAAAGTACATGGACCAAACCATAACTGAGGAGGGGGAAACTCATTCAGAATCACACGCTAATCAACATCCAAAACAATGCCCAAGGGTATACAATTTAACTTTTAAACAACAGAAAGTGTGAAAAGTACTAGTAAATAATAGTGTAAAACAAAATATTTTGGCAATTAGAGTTTGAATCCTCTTGCTTACACCAGTAATGTTTCCCTTGGCATGTAAAGGCTGCCTAAAGAACAGGTGGCAGTTTATCTTTTTTACTCAGTGGGGGGTTACATCAGTTTTGGATAAATCTATCTGTGAGTCAGTAACAACACGTCAGCATTTCTGAAATGGCAGGTAGTAGTTCTTATGTTTAAGTAAAAAACTGTTCTTCATTGTCAGCGTTGACATACGGTGTATTTCAGAATGCCTAAACAAGTGAAGAATTAGATGTTGGTACTTCAAAGCCTGTATGCAGGCAAACACAGCAGCTGCTGTATTGTGGCAACATCCCATATGCTGCCATAGACCCCTTGTTAGAGAGAGCGAGAGAGAAGGATTCCTAATGATGTCTCCCCCCAGTCTCTCAGTGGTCATATATAATAATTCCTTGACTTTTCAAATATACCTCCCATCCTTCTCTTCATAGCCAACAGTGCAATCTGCCCTCACGAAACCCGCTGGGATGATAGTCCTAAGTCTAGAATCCTGTTGGAGAAAAATGTTTGTTTACCTTCTAACCTGACTCACACTGATCTGTGCTTCTCCCTGTACCTCTTTTTATTTATTTATTGGAATTTTGGAAACAGCCTTTGAGTAAGAACTCTTTTACAAAGGGTCCATGTCCATTAAACAGTACAAATACAGACATAACTGAATTCACAGTACAAATACAGACATACAGTAGCTGAATTATGAGTACGGGAAGTAACAAAAACATAGGACACAGCTAAGCGTTTCTTATGAGTTTCATTAAGGGTTTAATACTAAGTGCTGTATGGCATAAGGAAGTATATGAGAGAGAGGAAAATGTGGGATAGGGAGAGAGTGGTTAGTGAATGGAGCGTGGGGATAGAGCAGCCCATAAGGAGCATTGTCACATATCATTACAGCTTTGGAGCTGAGGAGCTGGGGCTGATGCATGTAGAGAGTGTGGTAAGGTGGGAGAAGGTGGTTATATGGAGAGAGAAGAGAGAGGGGAGGGGGAGATAGAAATAGAGGTGGGGAGATAGAGGAAGGAGGGAGAGACCAAGCAGGAGAGGGGTGGTATCATGAGAGTAGAGACTGATGGAGAAAAAGGTGGGGTGGGAGGGTGGAGGGGGGGAGAGAGTGAGAGAGTGAGAGAGGGGCGATGAGGTGTGAGACAAACAAGACAGCGCAATCACTAGTGGAATAAGAGCTATGGAGCATGAGGTGCCAGAGTCTGTGGAGCAGGAGTAGGGAGAGGTGGACCGTGTGAGTGAGTCCATGAGAAGTTGCTGGAAGGCAGGATTGGTGCAGGCTCTGGAGACCTGCTCTGAACAGTTTAGCACTCACAGACATTCTTTTGCAGTAGAAACTGCTTAACTTTGGCTTTGATGGTTCTAGTGTTAGCAGCATTTAGAGTGTTAGCTGGGATCTCATTAAGTCACAGTGGGACACGGTAGGAGAAGAATCTTTGTCCAAGAACTGTCCTTCGGAATGGGACACAGAATGGGTGTAGTTCTTTATTCCTGGTCCTGTACGTGGAGTTGGTTAAAGTAATCAGGTCAGTGATACAGGGAGGAGTTAGGCCTAGCGTGGCTTTCCTACCTAGGAGGCACATTTGGTATGAGATTCCGTTCTTGAGGCTTAATATGTTTGCTTGATTATATGGTACACATGTGTGCATGAGCCGGTCTGCATCTAGTGACAGTCTGCATGCCTTGTTTAGAGCCGTGCCTACCCTCTTGAGGGCGGGATTGATTGCTGCTCCATAGGCCACCAGGCCATAGTCAACCATGGAGAGAATGGAGCTGTTTATGAAGAGCCTGAGAGCATTAGCAGTGAGGCTTTTCCTGTGCCAGTGACGAACTTCTGGTTCTACTGTGATTAATCAGACCATAGAAGTTGTCATGTAAGTCATCCCATTCATACCGTGTGGGAGGGGGTGGTCTGGAAGATGGGGACGGCATATGTCAGGGCATGGGACCTCCATACACCAGGGATTCCATGGGGGGGGGATTGGAGAGGTTGCATTGAGAATTGGGTGGTGTTTGTGGGGGGATAACATCTGAAATTGAGGAACTGCATCTGTAATGGGGACATTTGCGTTGGGAGATGTGTGTGTGGGGGGGGGCACCTGTACTGGTATAGGGGAGATTACATTGAGAGATGGTGTTGACTGGATTAGGTGATTGAGGGATTACATTGTATGATGAGGGTGTCCCATGACACCAGGGAGTGCTTGGAACTACAGTAAAACCCCAGTTATTCGAACCTCAATTATCCAAAACTCTCAGTTATCCAAAACTGTGGTGTGTCTCCCAACTTAATAGACTTAAATGTAAAGTTCCCTCACTTATCCAAAACCCCATTTATCCAAACAATTTTATCGTCCCCCAGCATATTCGGATAAATGAGGTTGTACTGTAGTCAGGGGAAGGTGCCCGGCACAACAGGTGCAGTGCTGCTGTGAAACGCAGCATGTGTAAGACACACGTTGCAAAGCTACATACTACCACATAAGGAAGCAGTCACCTGCATATTAGTGGGCACAACCCCCAATGGCATCTGGTGACATCTGTAGCCATGATTTGCATTTCTTTTTACTTCTGGGGACTGAGGAATTATCCTCATTCACGTGGTATGAAACCACAGTTGCATATAGTGTAATGCAGGCAGTGTAACAGAGTGGAACTAAGCACCTAATGATTACTGTGAATCAGTCTAGTGTTTTGTTTAACAGCATTCAGGCTTTCAAAGCAGAACTAGGCAGATTCTTAAGTGAGAGTAGGATTGAACAGCACAAGCAGAATAGTATTCCAAAAGTTATGGTTGGTTGTGTGTCTGTTCTTAAATTGAGGTATAGTCACTGCCAGTGGCAGGATGGGCTGAGTAGAGATGATGGACCCTAAGCCTTTTCCTCTACTGTACTACATTACTGGTATGTAACAGAGATTGCTGCTTTAAGTCAAGCCATAGTTCACATTATTGACAAGACTCATGGCACCAAACACCACTTGCACTTAAGTTTTTGGTAAAGAACCCTTAACCATCCTATTTCAGCCAAGATTTTCAATTTTCCTTTTTTTTTTTTCCTGCGTGACGTTAATTTATTGCGCCTTTTCATTAAACTCTGGGACTGGAACATCATTTTTGTGGCCCATTTTTCATTGTTATTCATTTTACTAGAGTTGCTTGAATAGTATCAGTATTTGTCTTTCAGATGAGACGTTAAACCGAGGTCCCATCTGCCTGTTCTGGTGGTAGTTCAGGTGGATGTTAAAGTCCATGGCACTTCTTGAAAAGAGTAGGGGATTTTTATTGGGGGGAAAAGGGAAAATAGAATTAAAAAACATTCATATCTTTCCATAACTTTTCTCGGTCTCTAACTGCTCAGACAGGATTAAACTGAAAAGAAAACTAAAGCCCTTCCATTTCTGCTTTTACCCTTCTTATCCTCAGAAGGCATAAAAAATTAGTTTGTGTGCTTTCCATGTTGTCCAAAGTTTTTCTTTTTTCATAGATTTTTTCTCTTGCTCATACAATTGCTGTAACGTGGTATGTACTATTTTTAGGAGAGTGTCTTGTGTCACTAAGTGCTGTTGTAGTGACAATTTGCATCTTGCTTGCCAGATGTAAAATTTAAACAAAGAAAACAATTACTTGTAACTGGCCCACACTGAAACATTTCCATCTTGCTGCATATATGCCACATATTAATTCTTGGTAGGTTAGGGAGCCAGTGTAGTCCATTTTCCACTTTGTTTTCACTGGTTCCCATAATTGTACTGCATAACCACATTCAAGAAATAGGTGTGCCTGTGTTTCCAATATTTGGTTGCACTCAGGCCTTGGATAAAACCTTTGCTGTATCTGCTTATGTTTGCTTTTGTTTTTAACGTTAAGCTATCCATGCATGGTTAGCCATAGTAAATCCCATGCAAACACTAGTATTCTTGGATTCTAAAGCTGGGAAATAACTGTTTTGTTTTTGAAGAGTAGGGGTATTTTTATTAGTAATCACATCATGAATTAAATGCAAACAATAATACACATTAACATAAAGTATTTACATACTTACAAATATAGTGCTTATCCTTAAGTATTTTCAGGACAACTCTGTATTACTCTATAACTATGAGTATTCTTATATGTGGCTAATTAAATCTGGTCACTTATCATTTACTTAGTTTCTATTTGTATTTAATAAAAATTTCAAAGCCTTTCCACCATCTGAAAACTTTTTTTGAGTCATTTTTTTTCCTTATCAGCCATATATGCAGAATTCATTGCTTTATGAATCAAAATACTAACAGTTTTGTATGGCATCATTCTCTGGTATATTGACCATTGGCATCTTGCCTGCCAAATGTAAAATGTAATGCAACATAAAAAAACAGCCATTGTTTTATCATTATATTTTATGCATAGGTAGGGGTAATTTCCTAACACTAGACTCTCATAATTTAAATTCAGTAGCCATAAAAAAATTCTATTTTTTTTACTAGGTATCCCCGTAGTGGTTTCACATGTGAACAAAACATAACAAAATGTGACATTGTTTCCTCTTGTGCTATGCAGGCTGTATATGGGCAGTTTCTTTCTTCTATAGCCTTATGTTTGCAATTTCCTCTAATGTTTAATTTGCCATGCATAGAAAGCCAAAAAACTTCCCACATACGGACAGGGATTCTTGTATTTTTTAAACACTTCAGGACCATCCTCCTTAAATCTGGGGGGCAATTTTCGAACTTGGGTTCTTTGGGGTACATTTTGAAAATTACCATATTATAAAGTTGTTTCCCAGAGCTTTGACCAATCTGGGGTTTTGAGAGGCCCCATGTATACATTTTCTGTGCAGTTGGTTTGAAATATTCTGGAATCTGTAAAACAGGAGCAATTTTGGGAGGGGTATCGACCCAGTTTTTCATATAACTTGCTAACTTATTTTGAAACCATTTGTATTACAGGGATCTATAGAGCTAGGTCCGTTTTTTTATAGATTGGGCAATGAATAGGGTATGAAAGAATGTTACTGGGTCTATCATGCCTAGCCCCCTTGGGATTTTTGTAAGTAAGTATAACATATGAACATATGAAATTTGCCAGCGGATAAAGGCCTAGAGGTCCATCAAGTCTGCTCGAATATGCAGCTAGCACCCCTTATTCTGCAGCTGCCCCTCCCTTCCACCCTTTCCCTTCCCCTTCATTAACCTTCCCCCTTGTCCTGTCCCATCCCCTTTTGAAGCAGTCCAGTGTTCTGCTGCACACCACTTCTGCAGGTAACGCATTCCACCCAGCCACCACCCTCTCTGTAAAAAAAAAAAAAAAAAAAAAAAAAAAAAAAGTCCCTCATCTCCGCCCTGAACCTTCCTCCCTCCAGTCTCATATCATGGCCCCTGGTGGCCTCCCTCCCTTACTTTGAACAGCCCTCTGTACTGGGTCTTGTTTATTCCTTTCATGTATTTAAAGGTTTCAATCATGTCACCCCGTCCCTCCTCTCCTCCAGTGAGTACATGTTCAGCTCCTTCAACCTCCTCTCGTATGATAAGTCCCCCAGCCCCTTGATCATCTTTGTCACCCTGCGCTGCACTCCCTCCAGTAACTTAATGTCCCTCTTCAGATACGGGCGCCAGTACTGCAGGCAGTGCTCCAGGTGTGGTCTAACTAATGACCTATACATATTTTACATATACATATAACATATTTTTATCGCGTTCAGTCTGTTGCCCCACAACATTTGAAAGAAACAACTGTATAACCGTGTTTGAAATACTACAGGAAGGGGGTAGATCATAACAATGTAAAGCATACATGGGGTAAGAAATCTTTTTATTATATGAATTCCTGTGATTTTTGACAGCTTCCGATTTTTCCATCTCTGCACTTTGTTTTCTGCCATTTTCAAAGCTGTTTCCTAGTTATCATTTGGAATGTTTATGTGCTCAAAGGTTATTCCTAATATTTTACATGGGCCATTAAAAATCTGGATCTCTTCTATCCAAACTGGGGGAGGAGATTCTGGACCAATAAGCAGCCCTTTACTTTTCTGCTTGGTTAGTTTAGAATTTGACACCTTGGCAAAATTGCATATTTCTTCTAAAAATAAGGGTATTTCTTTATGGTCTCCCCAAAAATAGACAAATATCGTCTACATAAGCTTGCATTTTTACAGTATCCCTGGGGGTATTGCCACTGATTCCAGCCTATGATGTGCAGGATTCTACTTTCCTGAGAAAAGGGTCAAGGGAAGAAATGTAGAGAAGGGGGCTTAAGGGCAGCCCTGCCTTACTCCTGTTGAAATTTTTATACTATGGGTAATATGTCCTTTTTATTAAAGGTTGAATTGATGTTGTAGAGTATAATAACTTTACCCATCTAATAAATTCTTGAGGGATACCGTAGTGTTTTAAGGATGCGAAAAGAAAGGGATGGTGAACCCTATCGAAAGCTTTACATAGGTCTAAGGAGAGAATGCAACAGTTTTCTTTGGAATAAAGATATTTTCTATAATGCCTCTGATAATCATTAGAGCTCCTTGAATTTTCTGTTCAGGAATGCCACAGAACTGGGTCAGGGATATTAGTATTTTTGCCTTTTGTTTTAGTCTGTTGTTTAAGATCTGTGACAGGATTTTAAAATCAGAATTAAGGATGGTTATTGATCTCCAGTTTTTATTTGTTGCCTATCACTGGATTTAAAGATAAAGGTTACTATGTCTGCTGTAAAAAAGAGGGTATTTCTGGGGATTTCAGAAAATATCAATATACTCCTTCAAGTCATAGTGCTATATTTGGCAAAAAAGTCTTATATATATATATATATATATATATCTCATAAGGAAGTCCGTAAGGACCTGGTGAAGTACCTAATTTTAATAGTCGAATGGCTTGCTCTATTTCAGAAATGGTAATGGGTAACACTAAGTCATTACCCACATCAGAGAGGCTGGGGAGGGATAAATCCTGAAAATACACTTCTATTTCTTTTTCTGAGGGAGGGGATTCTGCAGCATGGGAAAGAATATGTTCCTTGATTATATGGAATTGATCTTCTATGGATTCTGCTAAACTTCCATTGCTTCCTATAAGACTGTCGCATCTGGTGGCTTGCTTTCTACTTTTACAGGCTTCCATAGGGTCTCCAGTTGGAGATTTTTGTGTGCCATACTGCAGCATTGCATTCATAGTTTTGGCCCTATCATATTGGAATTCCTTCATTTGTACTTTAATGTGTTCCTTCTGTGAAGAATAATCAAATCGTGTAGTGTGGGTGATAGTATATAAATGTTGAAGGTAGCTCTGTAACTGTAAATATTTTAAAAAATGATATTGGATTGTGTTTGGCCATATTTCATGAACCAGGTTTTTAGGTCTTCTTTTGTATCCTTCCATCATTCCCCAATATCATCATATAAAAAAATACGACTGATAATCTGGCTTGTAGCAATAATTTAATTTCCCTTTTTACAGTTGGATCTGAGAGACAAGCAGAATTGAATTTCCACCTATTTGGAGGTTTGCTGTTATGATTATCAAAAAAGACAGCTTTAAGAGAAGGTGATTGGATAATTCCATGAAGATTATTTCTAGAGAGGGCGGTAATAGCCCTTGGGAAATGTCAATGTGGTCTGTCGTTGATATGAATTTGCCTCTTTTGTAGGTAAACTCTGGGTCTTTTACCTGAATTTTTTTGCAGTCTACTGACTCTGCCAAGGTAATATATTTTAGTAAAATGTTTTCATCACGGTAAGTTTTTTTTTTTTTTTCTTTTGTGCTTTTACCTGTGTCAGGGGTGTCACAGTTAAAATCTCACCCTAACAGACTATTCCCAGAATACAATGAGTGTGGCTGCAATGAGAACAGCTCCACTCGTTCAGCTTTTGTTTGGGGCCCATATACTACAATAATTTCTGTACAGGGAAGTATGCCATCAGCCATCTAATATTAGTAGCCTGCCAGGGATTAAGTCAATAAGTTTTGAGAAAGAGAAAGCGAAGGAAGTAAAAAGAATGCCTATGCCATCTGCTTTGTCTGTGCCAGAAGACCAGTAAGACAGTCCCCATATCCACTCTGACTGGAAAAGGTGGGCCTGGTCTGTGGACTACATCCAAGTTTCTTGTAATAGACATAAATCTACATCTTGGTTGTGGATGTATTGAAATGTGGCCTGTCTTTTGGCATAGTTAATGATACTATGGATATTCAAGGATCCTAGACAAAAGGGTGTTTGATTGTCAGGGGGTCATATTGAGGGGTTCTTTTTCCTCTTTTTCTTCCCTCTGTACCCCACAGGATTGGTACTGCATGTAGTATTTTCTTGGGAAGGAGCCTGGGAGTCTGATTCTACTACATCCATATCAGAGTCTCCCCAGCTAGTAGAGAGAGAGGGGCATATGGGTTATTAGTTTCAAGTTTCTGATTTTCTTTGGGAGTGCTGGGGGGTTGGATTGTCTTGTCACCCTTTTGGTAATGGAGGGATCACAACGGGGGCTGGTTCTGTTCCACTTCTGGCTTCCTGATGGGCTCTAGAATAGCATACTGGGGTCAAGAGGTCAGGTGATTTTGCTTCAGGATTCCTCCCATTCACTTCAGGGGTTTTGCTTTTTATTTTCTTTAAAGGAGAAGGAATTTGTGTTATAACTCTTTTTTGTTTTTCTTGAGAAAGGGGTGAAGGTGAGGGGGATGGGGGATTCCTGGGGGGGGACCCTTCCCTGGAGCAGAAACTGCATCCTGTGCCTGCTGAATAAGTAGGTCAGGACTTACACATGAAGCCTTGTTCTTGGCTGCCCAGGGACACTTCCTAAAGACATGCCCTGACTCCTCATATAGATCACATTTAGTAAGGTAGGCACACTGGAGACTAATGTGACCTATTTCCCCACAGTTGTCGCACCTAGGTTTATTACATATGCTTGATAAATGTGTCCTGGATCCGCATTTGTAACAGGCCAGGGGTTGACCTGAATAAAAGCAGACTCCTCTATCCCTGTCTAACAAAAATAAATTTGGGATGTGTTCCATCCCAGCCTCTGTCTGGCATAGCTTCACTTTATATTCCCAACTCCCAATCCAGAAAAGTTTTGAGTCTAGTATGGGTTCAGGGGCACTTATGACCTCGCATTTCTGATTTAGCCAATAAGTAATGTCCTCCATGTGGACCCCCTCATTCCTAAACAAAACTGTAACAAACTTAATTAAAGGCTTTGTCAGGGGAATCACAAAAAAAAGGGGTCCACATGGGGGAGAATTTCACTTAGTTATATCTCTCCCAAAAAAGTTCTAATGCATAGGGAGAACGAAAACTTACATCATAATTATCTTCACCAGATATATTTATGAATGCATATACTTCTCTAGGTGTGAAATGTAAAGATTCTTTAAGGAGGGTTCTCCCTACATAATGCCTATCCTATCTATTTTCTAGTCTGCCTTTGTATCTAATTCTAATTGCATGTCTTCTAGGGGCCAGCCTCTTTTTTTTTGTTCTTTGAAACAGTTCTGACAGTAACGGTTTCTGCTGGTTAGGTTCTTCTTGGGCCCTTTCTGATGAGTCTTGTTTTTTATAAGTCGTTGGGTGCACCATTTCAGGAAGCAGGGGTGGGGTGGAGTCCTTAGAGCCTGCTTCCTTGCTTTGTTTTTGAGCCACTAAATCGTTTATGGGTAGAGATTTGCAGTTTGACCCAAGAATTTCTTTTACAGAGTTTTGGTTTTCAGCCTGGGAGGGAATACCAGTTATTTGTGGGTTCCATTCAGGGGATGCTAGAGGACTTGGGGCCCAGCTTGGGTCAGGTAGCCACTGGCCATTTTCCAGTCTAATCCATCCAGCTTCTAGTAAGGCTTTCTCAGGGGACCATTGTGAGAAGGGATCTGTTTGTCCAGAGTTCACAGAAAAGGCAGCTTGAATGGCTGAGGTGGTAGACAGGGGTTGATTTAATGTTGCATTTGTTAGCTGAGACAGTTTTGGAATATCCTTAGATGCGCCAGGTAAATTGGCAGAAATGTTTCTTTTTGCCAAAGTCACAGCATCTCTTTTTTGTTTCAGATCATCCCTAGTTGCAGCTTTTCCTGCTGGGCGTCTTACGGTGAAGAACACAGTCATTTTTGATTTTGCTTGTTGGATTGTAAGAGAAATTGGTTAGCCAAGGAACCTGTAACCACTGTGGGATTACCTGGTAGGACACTCACAGTACTTTGTTTAGTTGCACTAGCACTGCAACGGGGATGCCCTCTTGCCTTCATGTTTGGGTTTACAATAGTTTGTTTGGAAACAAGCAGTGACTTTTTTTCTTTATATTCAACATCACATTTTTCCTTATTGCCACACACTAACTCTTTCGGCTTTAGGCACACACCATCTGAGGTGTTTCCACTGCCAGCCATTTTAGAAAAAAGAGTAAGAATCAGTTTTTACCTTGTGTGCAGGGTTTTGTGTTTCTTACAATTTGGCTGCGACATGAGTTGAGGAATTCTGTTTGAGAACCGAACCGCGCCCAGTGACAGATGCTCACGCTGCTTTCAGTTTGTCAGTATCTTCCTTAAGCTGTTTCTTCTTTAGGGCTTATTTTTCCTCCTCAGAAATGATTTTGGCCAACATTTGTTCCTTCAGGGAGAGTTCCTTGTTTGTAGTAGCATTGACAGTTAAATCCTCCATAAGACAAAAATATCATCTATACCTTCCTTGTTTAGATCAAAGATTGGCACCGTTTTCAGAATCACTTTGAGCCTCTGATACAGCAAGCGCAGGGGAGGAGGCCTGCTCCCCTGACTCTAGGTCATCCATCTCCTCACAGCTCCCACTCCGAGTGGCCATCTTGGAAGGCTTGCTCACAGGAAGCAAGGCCCCCCAGCAGGCAGAGTAGGGGAATTTTTTTTTTTATTGTAGTATACAAAATAACAAAAACCAAGGTTAAACAATAATACATTTTAACTTCACATGAAAGAAATACAGAAAGAAGAAAAACATAAAATGCATGAAAAGGAAATATATGAAACATACATTATGAAAAAACTGACTAAAAGAAAAGGAACAGTAGTTATTTTATACTGAACATACTCCCTATATTAGACTGTTCCTTATCCACCAGTACCCTCACCCCTTCCCCCCTCTTTACCCAAAGAGTAGAGGAATTTTTGTTTGAAAAGAAAATTCCTCAAAGCAATACATGATCACTGTATACATTAACATTATAAAATACATACAAAGACAAAAGGGGATATTTCAAATAAATGCATCATCTTGCACAAGTCAGAAGTAAAACCTCAATACGTTTCCTTTACTCCACAATGTGACTAGGCTAGAATCCCTCCAGTGAAACGTTTCTCCCCCTTAACAATACTTAATTACTTGAAAACCATAGGAGATGTTTCCACAACACAGTCGCTTTCCTAATATCCACTTCCATCTCCTTCTGATACACTGACCTTAAGTTTGCTATTACTTGCACTAAAACTTGCTGTGTACCATATTTGTTCTGCTGTAACACCAGAGAACATCTAGCCTGCCACAAGTAGAACCGACATAATGAGAAAAACAACCGTAAGGTGCTGGGGTGATATTTGAGAAATTCCACCTAAAATAAGCCTAAGACAATCACTTCATTTGCTATACGTGGAGCATTTGCCCCTTCCCATGCTGAGAACATTTGACCAAAATTGTTGAACAAATAGGCAAGTTAAGTAAAAGTGATCTTAAGTCTCTAAAATCCAAATGCAGGTTGCTCTGGGACACATCCTATCTTCCATCTGTTTATGTTTGTGGGAGTTCCTTACCCCCAACCTGCCGTGGCAAGACAGCCATGTAACATCCCATACCTTTATGGGAAGCCTCTTATCTGGGAGTTTTGTGAAAATATCTGTGATCCTGTCCTCATATTGCAAAAGTTTCTGTGGTGTCTCTAAAAAATAATTTGACAAAATTTGGGAATAACAGGACCACCTTGAGTTGTTTAGCAGGTACTGAGGGGAAATATTCCATCCTTTAATTTTGTTACATGTGGGTAAAATATAACGAGAAATCCTAAATTGCTTTAATGCTCTTGCAAGTGGGGGAGACCTCCATCCTTCAATGAATTTGTGAAGATATGATTTTATATTGCCCAACCATGGTACACTAGCAGGAGATAGTAAAGGAACAATGTTCTGGTACAAAAAACTGCTAAAGAAGAACAGTACAGGATGCAACATTCTAACTCCCCCCATGCTGTAATCTTGGTATGTATGCATCCTTTTTATTGGATTCAGCCTACTTCCCCAAAAAACACAGAAGAAAATGTTCATTAATCTAACCTCCAATGCAAAGGATAATGGAAAAATATGTGCCACATGGAGAAATATTGGGATTATTAAGGCGTATAGCAGAAAAACCCATTTCCTCTTAGAGATTACTTTATTTTTCCAGGACCCCACTGCAAACCCTGTCTTCATCAATGACTGCAACCAGTGTAATGAGGCACCATCTGGACTTCCAAATTTTAAACCTAAAATTTTAATTGGTTCAGTGGATATGCTAATCTGTGCATAAGAAATGGGAGGGTCTTCTGTCTGAGTGGATTCGATGACAGAGACATGAGCCCTACTTTTTCCATAATTCAATTTAGACCCTGAATTTTGTTTAAACCTTGAAATTTCAGTAAAAAAAAACACTTTCCTTCATGTTTGAGGTAGTGCAGATACATATGTCATCTGCATAGGCACACACATTTGGTGCAAAACAATTGTCTGTCAGCTGAATTCTTGGTATATCTGGGTTATTTGAGATTTTCCTTAAAAAGGGGTCTACCTGTGTAAGTGTGTGGGTTCAATAACAGGCACCAGTCCTTAAATCAAGTGCATAAAAAATGCTGGTGTAGCATTTATCATTTTATTTTCCAAGAATGATAACAAAAATTAACTGTTCAAAAAAATATTTACAGAAAGAAATGGGTGTTTAAACTTTCACACCAAAATAACAACAAACAAACAAAAAAATAACCAGGCTAGTCTTTCCTCAGACTCCCTGCTCTTCTATGTATAGTCAACAATATTTTTCTCCACTCCGGTGTGTAGGCACTCACACCTCCTCTCCCTTGCTTGGTCAAAAGAAACTGACCAGCACACCTGAATTAGCCTCCTGGTGGGGAGGTTAACATAGCACAAAAATCATGACATCATTGACATGTGACTATCAATTATACCATAAAACCTTATTCCTCTACTCTGGAACTTAAGATTAGGCTTCAATTCTCTAAATCTAAAGCTTATTATGTTTTTTTTTTCAACATAATATTAGTAATACTCTATAGGTACTCATTTTAACTTAAAGGAACCTTAATTAGTGGTGAAAGCATCATCAAGGACCTTTTTAGCCCCTCCCCTTTCAATGACATCACCACACCACTTCTATATTAGCAGTCATTTTCTGGGCTGCCAGCTCTATAGAAGCCATCTCTTACTACCTGCCACCATTTCAGGTAAAGAAACCAAGAAAATCGAACTTGTTTATAGAGGACTCTAACCTTCCCAGATAAAACAGAGTGAGCGCCTCTCTATTTATTCTGTGAAGCCAGATTAGCTCTATCACTATTCAGCCTTGTTTATTTATCCTTAAATGTGTTACTTGGCTTAGTTTTTCTACTTATACCTCTACTTCATTTGAACACATTTTTATTCTCTGCATACATTCCAAAAAGGCCTAGTATTATTATTATTATCCTTCATTTACTGTGCTAGAACTGTATTTAAACATATTTTTATGTTTTACATTCCCCCCACCCCCATGACAGCTCTGCCATTTCAGCAGTCTGCAAACATTGCACTATTTCACTCCCCATACTGTACTTCACTTCTTGGTAGCTTTAAACAGCACAATAACAAGTCAGGATTTCCAGCTGCTTTTGAATCCCTGGTTTGTGCAGAGACTCTGCGATTGTGACCGGAGAGCGGTTTGCCTGATACAGTAGAATTTCCTTACATGTAAATGTGCTGAGTTGTTAGTGGGTCGTGATTTGGTTCCCCATTGTGTGAACTGTGTTCTGCTTGCTGGAAGCTGTATCCAGCCCAAAATGGACTGTATCCGAATTTGTCTCTATTTGGCCGGGGCCTTGCCACGCTGGCCCAGCCAGACTACCCACTGCACAGAGAAAGCCATTGATGAGAGACCTGCCTGGGGATCAGCCCCCTGCTCCACGCTTGAACAGGAATGATGCCTCAGCGATTCGTGTGGGCCCTGCTTCTCCTGGCACTCCAGATTAACCACCTGCTGTCTCGATGTTAGTCCAGCCTGTGTCCAGTCTTTGGTATCGTGAGTAATCAGCTGGGTAGCTCACTGCAACAACAGCCTAATCTAAAAGTGTGTCATCTGATTGTCTTGTTTTCTTTTCACGAACTGAGCCCTCCGGCTCCAAATTACAAATAGTGTGTGTTGTGCATGTTGTTTTCTTCCATCACAAGGCCCCAACCAGCTGCAACATTCCTGGATAGCCCACCATTCTCCATCTGGGTACCCAGAGTGTGTGACAGTTTATGGACCCTGAAGTGCATGCATAACTTTTGATTGATACAGCCTTTAAGCAAATTAACCTGATTATGCCCCTCCCTTGTTCAAGTCCCTTAAATAAATCCGATCTAACTCTTTTTTGCATTTACCCTGATTGTGGCTCCAGTTTGTGCAAGAGTACTGCACTGCTGTTATTTGCTGTGTATGACCATGTTTTACAGGGGGTCCCCAGGGCCAGGCCAAAGGAAAGCCCTGGTGGTAAGTGCAAACAATGTGGGTACTTGTGTGGTGTATCGTGTATTGTGAAAGTGATTATTGTGTATTGTTCCGGCCACTAGAAAGGAAAAAGGGGGGGTTACAGTGTCCCGGAGGGCTGTGCCCAGGTTAGCTTGACCACTACCAACCCTGACCTCCGGGTGGAGGCACCCATTTCAGAACTCAGGCCCCTTAACCTGCTACTAGCCAAGCAGGCAGGGGCAGTAGCCCTTTGGATAGTGCCACCTAGGGGTTACATGAGTATTCCAGGCTTTATATAGGAAATGACAGAAGATGGAGGGAGCAGTCTATGTCGGGGGCCTTGTAGATGAGGGACCAGTCAGAGGAGTAGAGATTGTGAAGGAGGGCTGCAGTTTCTAGGAGCC
The DNA here is from genome assembly GCA_016271365.2 of Neoceratodus forsteri. Classification (NCBI taxonomy): domain Eukaryota; kingdom Metazoa; phylum Chordata; order Ceratodontiformes; family Ceratodontidae; genus Neoceratodus; species Neoceratodus forsteri. The sequence continues at coordinate 43,975,818 of JADMNL010000027.1, forward strand.
ATAGTGATCAGACTTGGTGGTAGGTTAGGGAGGAGAGGGGCAGATGTAGTTTGCGCACACAGTACATCATGTAATGGCTGCTAAAGTTGTCTGGGAGTATGCCAGCAGTGGAGAATCAGTGAAGGTGTGTGGAGAGTACCCAGACCAGGAGGGAATACTTTAGGGAGATTGGGTTGGGCCTGGTGGGTTCATCAATGAGCTGGTGGAGGTTTAAGGATTCAGTTTATTGGGTGGTGAACTTCAGGGCCAGAGAGGACCAGTTCAGGTTGAAGTTCCAAGTATGATAAGTTCGCCAGAGGAGGACAGTGAAATGAGGGAAGAGATGGAGTCGATATGGGAGGAGGGGGAGATTTTGGGGGTGTAGATGACACCTACGAATATGGGTAGGGAAGAGGGGGAGCTGAGGTTTGAGATGTTGTGACAAAATATTCCAAAGAGTAGGTGCCACAACACAAAATGCTCTATCCTCAGATTGTTGCAGCCTCGATTCAGAGACAGATGGCAAACCTGCATCTGAAAAGCAGGAGGCGTGAGGTGGGTGATAAAGCACTAGAAGGGCTTCTAAGTAGTCTGGTCTCAAACTGTGTAGGGCTTTGAATGTGTTATCAAGCATATCTTGAAGGTTGTGCGCTACAACATAGTCAACCAGCGTAGCACATGCAGAACTGGCATGAAGTGATCCCTGCGAGAAAAGTCCACAGTCATCCGGGCAGCAGCATTCTGGACTAGCTTCAGGTGTCGCAACAGATCTCCAGATAACCCTAGGTATAAAGCATTGCAATAGTCGAGCCTAGAGGTGACAAAGGCATGAACTGTCATCGCCAGGTCAGCAGGGGCTAAATGCTGTTTAATCCTGGCGATATTACAGAGATCTCAATAATTCCCATACAATTGGTCATTCCATGGCTTAAACGGGATGGGAAATCCCTGCTTATTGGCAGCAGTTAGTAACGTTGCTATTAAAAGAGATGAAATCCATACCTTCAAATGATCCATATTTAACTGTATCTGAGTAACCATTAATGTGAAAAATCTGTGTTTTCAACTGTTTTGCTTTTATGGAAAATATTCTGCACAGTTCTCTTTGTGGAGCCAATAATTTGGAGTTATTACTGTGTCATGGTTTGTGTACCGAATGCTAAGCACAAGCTGTTGACCTATCAGAACAGTGATCAGAGTTCTGAGCACAAACCGTGACATGGTTAAAACTCCAGAACACTGGTTCCATGAGGAGAACAGTAACAAAATGCTGCCCACAAAAAAAAAAAAAACACAATGCAAAATACAGTTTTTCACAGCACTTTTTATTCAGATACAGTTACATACTGATCATTTAGTGGTATGAATATAATTTCTGAAAATAGGAACATTATTAGCAGCTGCCAATTAGAAATGATTTCCTGCCCTCTTAAATGCCCTTACTGTAATGAACCATACCTTTCAACCTCTGCCTCATAAATCAGGGACAAGACGTAAAAAAATCGGGAACAAAGGACCAACATCAGGGGCACATCTTTAAAATTAGAGATATCCACCCAGAAAACTGGTAGAATATGGGGCTTAGTGCAAAATGCATTTTCTAAAGAATAAGAAGTCTGTAACTTTAATGCTTGACATTATTTTATTCTTACAATCCCCACTGTAAAATTTTGAGGCAAAATCAGGGATGTCCCTGGAATTCAAGGACAGTTGAGATGTATGTAATGAACTAGTGTCCGTGTCAGTGGCTCAGTAGGTAGCACACTCGCCTTTGAGGCTGGGAGATCAGAGGGCTGTGGGTTCAGTTCCTATATCTGGCACTTGGGTTAATATCCCAATACTGACACTGTAGTGCAGCATGAGAGGGGTGCTGCACTTCTGAAGTGCCGTCTTTCGGATGAGATGTTAAACCGAGGTCCCAGCTGCCTGGATTGGTGGTAGTTCAGGTGGATGTTAAAGATCCCATGGCACTTATCGAAAAGAGTTGGGGAATTTCCCTGGTGCCCTGGCCAAAATTTCCCTCATTCACTAAAAATACCACCAACTGCTTAATCTGGTTCGAGGTCAGTTGGCATTCATCTGTATCCCTCTCCCCCGGGTCGTGCCTGAAAATAGGCAGGATTTGTCTAGTGCACTTACCCGGTCAACAAAAACAAATTAAAAAAAAAAAAAAAAAAAAACTGTCCTCAGGTCATCAACATCCCCACGCTGTGATTTAATCCCTGGGAAATGTCTGGTTGTTCAGGCATTACTGCTGAAGTAATAATAAGAGAATGAGAGATACAACTTTCTTTGTTTCCCGAGGGTAGAAGCCAGCACATTGTACCTCACTTACTTTCCAGATAGTTCGCTTTAACGGACAGTGCACAAACAAACTTTGTTCTGCCATAAGAGGTTTTCTCACAAAAGTTTAGATGCTCAGTATATTTAGAAGCAATTTCCTAACTGTAGATCAGGTAGGCAACTTACGATAGAATAGCAGCTGGTGAACCATTCGGATAGGACAAGCCCTGCGAGAGCTAATATACCCATCACTCCATCTTACATCAGGAATGGAGCTGTTTTCACTTCATGTCCCAACTTATATTAAAGATAATCACACAAAAAATACCTCTTGAGAAAATGAATTGCCTTAGCTAATAAGGGTATTACTGAAGGAATAATGCCTGACAGGGTGTGTGTTATGCTGGGATAACATCCCACCTCGGGTGGTTGGGCCCAAGGCCACTGGCTGAGGTCATCCAACACCCGAGAAGGGAGGTTATCCCAGCATAACACCCACTCTGGAGGGCATTATTCCTATTATACAATGTCTTGTTGTTTTTACAGAATAAAAAAATAATAATTTTAAAGAATGCTTTTGTTAGTGTGTAAAAATACTTTTCTTTCTTAAGAGAAGAATGGATAACAAAGGCAAAAAATCAGCAGGGATGTTATGCCAGTTGTAGTGTAGCATTTATTTCAGTATAACCTTTTATAATAGTTAACTGAGTGTTTAAGTATAGCCTCTTATAGGATGCTTCAGTGTAATTTCTTATACTATATAACCAAATGTGTTTACTCAAGTAGTTAGCTGTGCTGTAATACAGTTTCTCACAAGACCTAGTTAAATGTCTTGTGGTACCTTAGTCTTGTGATAATATTACACAACACTTTACCTTATGATTTTACAGTGGTAAGCATTTAAATGTGCTATAATAACACTTATCAGGACGGTGTGCCCTTATTAGGATGGTATTTACCTATTAAAGAGAGGTGTGCACACGAAGAACCTTCAATCAGTGCAGTCAGCACTTATGAGATTGAGTAAGAAATGTGATAAACACCTTGTGATGTTATGAAGAGAATACAGCTTATCTATGTTTTGACTGTTCTTCACCGCACCCTAAGATTAATAGGTTATTTTGTTATATGATTGACCTATACTAAGGAGTTAGTAGTTTTTTAAGATAAAAAAATCTTTATATAAACCTTGTATAAAATTGAATAGCTAGCACAAAACAAAAGTAAGAATACACATATTTGAAGTTGATGGAATCGCAAAGAAAATAAACCAGAGGGAAACATTCACTTTGTATGGCTTGAATTATTTGAAGATAGAAAACACAACACGGCTATCTTTTAACGTCACACCAGTGTAACCCCCCTACAAATGGGGGTTCCCAAAAAGTCTTCCTTGAGCTTGTCTAAATGCTCACTGCCAGGCTGGTGTCCTGCGTTTTTGCAGTTTAAATGTGATTGCCAGAGAGTGCCTATATAGCCTCTGTGTACTGTCTCTTTAAGAGTTGCCTGGATTGCAGTCATAATTAATCTAAAAGGGAGCTCTGTTAGAAGATGTGCTTGTTTGCTGATCATTTGTTAGAGTAGTAATAATATTTCAGTTTGTTCTAACCTGCTTTCTTTGCAGCATGGACAGTTCTGTTTGTTTCCCTCATCTTGGTTCTGGACTGCTGAAATGGGCCAATCAGTACATTTGGGACTCTAAAATGGAGCCTGCCTACAGGGGCTTGGTGGGGTCAAAACTTGTAGGAATTGTAGTTTTTGCATTTTGGTGCCTAAAATAACCTGGAGGGGGGAGCCCTTGTTGTGAATGACAGACAGATCAGCCAACCGAACCTTTTGGATCTTGGGGAAATTCCCAAGCTGCTTGCAGCTAGTTTCAGTTCTGAGCTGGGAAGTGAAGTACTAACAACTTGAATGATTCAAGCAGCAGCCCCGGCGTAGATTTGCGTGGGAGAACTGTGGAAAGGCCTGACTTTTGGCCTGCATGCCTGCCTGCTGTCCCTGAGAGGGAACTTGTGCCTTTTTCGGACTGAATCTGAAATTGGAGAGTGAAGTAAGCCACTGCATTGTGACCAAGCTCCTACCTGAAGAAGACTAAAGATTTGCTGAATGTGATCAGCCTGTCTGGACTTCCAGCCACCTCTGAACTCCCGGATTGTGCAGAGACTGTGTAATTGTGATCGGAGAGCCTTTTGCCTGGCACAGTGAAATTTCCTTACATGTGAATGTGTTGTGTGCTTATAGTGGGTCACGATTTGGTTCCCCACTGTGGTTTGAATTGTATTCTGCTTGCTGGAAGCCGCATCCAGCCCCATGGACTGAATCCATAATCATCTCCATTGGGCCTGGGCCTTGCCACACTGGCCCAGCCCGACTACCCACTGCACAGAGAATACCATCGACGAGAGACCTGCTTGGGGATCAGTCCCCTGCTCAACACTTGAACAGGAACGATGCCTCGGTGATTCGTTTGGGCCCCGCTTCTCCGGGCACTCCAGCTCAACAACCTGCAGTCTCAATTTCATCCTGCCTGTGTCCAGTATTGGGTATTGTGAGTAAACATCAGGGTAGCTCCCTGCAACAACAGCTAAATCTAAAGTATTGTCATCTGATTGTCTTGTTGCTTTTTCTTTCACGAACGGAGCCCTCCAGCTCCGTATTACAAGCAGTGTGTGTTTTGCATTTGGCTTTCTTCCATCACAGGGACCCAACCAGCTGCAACATTCCTGGCTAGCCCACCATTTTTCTACCTGTGTACCCAGAGTGTGTGACTGTGTGGGGACTTAAAGCGCATGCATAACTGTTTGATTAATATCGCCTTTAAGCCAATCAACCTGATTACGCTCCTTCCTTGTTCAAGTCCCCTGAATAAATCAGATCTGACTTTTTTGCTGCATTTAACCTGACTGTGGTTCCAGTTTGTGCTAAGAGTACTGTATTGTTTCTATTTACTGTGCATAACCTTGTTTTACAGGGGTTCCCCAGGGTCGAGCCAGATGAACTAACCCTGGTGGTAAGTGCAAACAGTGTGGGTACTGGTATGGCGTACAAGGGGTACTGTGAAAGTGATTATTGTATATTGCTCAGGCCACTAGAAGGGAAAGAGGGGTTACAGTGTCCCGGAGGGCTGTGCCCAGGTTAGTTTGACCACTACCAACCCTGACCTCCGGGTGGAGGCACTCGTTTCAGAACTCAGGCCCCTTAACCTGCTACTAGCTGCGCAGTCAGGGGTAGTAGCCCTTGGGATAGCACCACCTAGGGGTTACACCAGGATAACATCCTTGTTGTGATGGCCAACTGACCAATCAGAAGCCAGGATTCTTTCTTGCCATTGTATAATAAACTACGGATGATGCTCCAGCCACCAATGCTGAAACAATGGTGCACTATTATTGGTTCAGTATAAGAATAACATACGAACTGAATCTCAGACAGGATTTAGAAACATAGTTTGTTGGCAGAAAAGGACTGCTTGGCCCATGCAGTCTGCCCAGTTTTTCCCTGCCTATTCCATCACAGCAGACCCTAACTGGTCTACAGCAGCCCTCACCCCTTTTTATTTACTAGTATTCCCCCATGTCTATCCAATGCATGTTTGAACCCCCCCCCCCACAGCTTTTGCCCCTTCCACCTCTTGTGGCATGCTGTTCCCGGCATCCACCGCTCTTTCAATTAAGTAGTGTTTCCTCACAGCCTTTTTAAATGTCCCCCTTCATTTTGCACCCTTTTGTTCTGTTACGCTTTTAAATTTGAAACACTCTCCCCACCTGTACCCTGTTCACTCCTGTGGGGTACTTGTAGGTCTCTGTCATGTCTCCTCTTTCCCTCCTGTCATCCTGGGTGTACATATGGAGATCCCTCAGTCCCTCATTGTACGGTTTCTCATGCAACCCCTGTACCATTTCAGTTGCCGTCCTCTGGATTGCCTGTACCCTGTCGATGTATTTTCTGCGATGTGGCCTCCAGAACTGGACACAATATTTCAGGGGTGCTCTCACCAATGATCTATTCAGTGGTAATATCACCTCCCTCCTTCTGCTTGTGCTACCTCTCCCTCTACACCCCAGCAATCCACTGGCCCTGCCCACTACCATATCCTACTGCCCTGTGACTTTAAGGTCATCAGATATTATGACCCCTAGGTCCCTTTCCTTCTTAGTGACCAACAGTACTCCCCCATTTCATACTCAATTCATTAATTACTTAATAATAGATTGACCCAGTGGACTCATTATATTATATTATCTTTCAGATGAGACGTTAAACTGAGGTCCCATCTGCCTGGATTGCTGGTAGTTCAGGTGGATGTTAAAGATCCCATGGCACTTATTGAAAAGAGTAGGGGAATTTCCCCGGTGTCCTGGCCAAATTTCCCTCATTCACTAAAAAAATACCACTAACAGCTTAATCTGGTTCAAGGTCAGTTGGCATTCATCTGTATTCCCCCTCCCCCGGGTCGTGCCTGAAAATAGGCAGGATTTGTCTAGTGCACTTACCCAGTCAACAAAAACTAAATAAATAAATAAATAAAAAATATATTATATTATACAAAAAGATCCATTATTTGTGCCATAAAACTGTGTATGCTCTTATTCCCTATCCGTGGTCTCCTCCTCTTACTCTGCTGCTGGATGACACTTCTTTGCCTTTCTTCCAGACCTATACCCCAACCCCCTCCCCCCACGGACCCTGTAACAAACAATGAAATATGAGGCAAGGCAAGGCAAATTTTATTTTTCTGGCCCCCAATCCCGGAGGCTCTGGGCGCCGAACAACAAGAACAGACTATCGATACAATAATATAAATCAATATAAAAGCAGCAAAATATCAGCATACATAAATATAATTGATAAATATATATCTAAAAGCTGATACTTAACAAATAAGACGGGTGCCCAGGGAGGACTAATGGCTGAGGTCCAGGAAGGCCTGATTAAACAGGGAGGCCTTGAGGTGGGCCTTAAAAGCCTCAACGGAAGGGGCTTCCCGAATTGATGGCAACAGCGAATTCCACAGGATGGGACCGGTGACACTAAACGCTCTGTCGCCAGCAGTTTTAAGCCTCATCCTGGGAATCGCCTGGGGGCCCCTACATGAGGACTGTAGAGATCGGACCAGGACGGCGGGTGTAAGAGATCCAACAGGTACAAGGTTATTATCTAACATGGCCAAAGTATGCAACTTTGTGAGTATAAGGATGATTATGTGATTATAGTGTTTATTGTAAATTATTTATTACTTTTGGATGTTCAAGGATTTCTTTTTGTGAAAATTGCATAAAACATTATTTAAAAAATTACATGTGTCAAAGATGATGTACTGAGAGATGGAAATAAAAAATTTATGTGGCAATTTCTAAAATAAATGATTTGCCCAACTCTTACTTTAAATAATATCTGCGTCCATGTTTCTATGACACAGTTGGTTAGTTTGTTATATTGCGAACTGATGTGAGTTCTGGGCTGTAATTACCGACTAACACCAGCAGAGTGTGCAATGGTTGTGCCTGTTTAAATATCACAGTGTAACTCGAAAGGTGTCACTCTTGACCAAAAAACTGCTAGACTGTTAAATTTATACAGCTTAACTCATGTCAACACCCTTCAAATAAGGGGTGCTCTTGATTCAGTTAATCAGCACTAAAATCATGGTGATTCTCACTGGGCCCACATTTATTTGCCTGTATGTAAGAAATTCTGAGCAAGACTCCATAAAAGTCAAGGGGAACAGTTTGTTCTTATATCCGGGTAAGTTTTGGGGCAATCAGAATAGAGCAGTCAAGAAATTAGGGACTGGGGCTCAGGCTTGGATAAGTTCAGAACCTGTGCCATGTTTTGTAAAAGAACCGTATCAAAACCTTTTCTCAGGTTTGAATAAGGTCCTGATAGTGTTTAAAACATAGAATTTGGAACTTAATCTTTCCCAGCAGGTCTTTATTTAGACAGCAGGCTGGTGGTGATGAACAGTCCCAGAAAGAAGGTGGGAAGAGGAGAAAGGACTCAGTTAGCCCGATCTGTACTGAGTGGACATACTCACTGTGGTGTTACCCATCGTTCACCCATGCTGCAGCGACAAACATGTTGCCGACACCAATTTTAACACATGCAACATGCCTCCTGGCATTAAAGCACTAGGTATTATGTCTTCTGGGAGTTACAGCATCAAGGTCTCTCCCGGGAAACAGCTTTTCACCCCGCACCTCGCAAAACTAAATATAACCTCCTCCGGGGGGGAAGCATGCCCAGGAGGGGGCAGAAACTCTGCGGGTGCAAAGGGCGACATGAGTGAGGGGCAATCTAAACTCAAAATCGCCTCTTTCACTGTTGCCCTTGTTGCGGCACCCTAATTGTGGCGTCAAAATGTAGTCGGCAACTTGAAGGGATACTGTTATGCAAGGGGCACTAACTAGCCATATGAAACTGATTAGATTTACCTCAAACTTGCTCAGTATTTGAAACTGAATGGTATTATTTGTCTTGTACATTTTCTTCTGTATTGTTTATCAGCTGTATAGTAGATATCAGAAACTGTTTACGTGTCTGTACTTTTGCACACTTGCTCTGTACCTGAAATTGAACTGTATTATTCATTTTGTACACTATCCTATCCAGGACCTCCTTGAAAATGAGCCTGCTCAATGGAGCTTTTTCATGGTAAAATGACTAAAGTAAACTAAACATAGAAACATAGAAAAATAGAATCTGACAGCAGATAAGGCCTGCTTAGCCAACCCAGTCCGCCCATTTTATTATTTTTTTTTCCACCTTCATTTTTACTGTAGACCCACTTAATCTACGGTGCTGTCTCTTCCCCCACCTTCCTTACCCCTACAGTTACCCTGTGCCTATCCCAGGCATTTTTGAGCCCCCACCACTGTTTTTGCCCCCACTACCTCAGCTAGAAGACTGTTCCATGAATCCACCACTCTTTCTGTGAAGAAGTATTTCCTCACATCTCTCCTGAACCATCCCCACTCCAGCTTCATAGCATGTTCCCTTGTTCTACAGCACCTTTTTTCTGAAAAATACTCCCCTCCTGTACCTTATTAACCCTCGTGAGGTATTTAAAGGTCTCTATCTTATCCCCCTCTCTCCTCACCTCCAGGGTGTACATATTGTTCTCCTTTAGCCTCTCTTCATAAAGCTTATGATGCAGACCCTGCACCACTTTAGCAGCCCTCCTCTGGACTGCATCCACTCTCTGTCCTTTCTGAGATGTGGTCTCCAGAACTGGACACAGTGCTCAATGTGGGGTCTTACTAGTGATCTATATAGGGGCAACACCACCTCCATCTTTCTGTTCGTGATACCCCTCCCAATTCACCCCAGCGTCCCACTAGCACTCCCAACTGTCTTGTCACATTGCCTGGCCACCTTTAGGGCATCTGATATGATTGGCCCCAGGTCTCTTTCCTGCTTGGTCACTGACAGTATCACTCCACTCATTTTGTACTCTGTCCCCAGATTTCTATGGCCTAACTGCATTGTCACTTTTTTTGTTTGCATTAAACCTAGCTGCCATACCCTTGATCACTCCTCCAGTTTTTTCAGATCCCCGCCCATCTGTTCCACCCTTCCCCCAGAGTGTCCATCCTATTGCAGATCTTGATGTCATCTTCAAAGAGGCAGACCTTCCCCTCCAGCCCCTCTGGGCTTAGTACCACTCCAAGTTTTTTTCAGATTCCTTTCCCTTGATTGACAATAGCTTATAGGTGGAAGATAATGGTTAAAACGGCTTATGTTTTTAAAGATTCTGAAGGTTCTCATAAGGCTTGTATAATTACAGTATCAAAACTTTTTATGGCTTATTGGAACCTTTTGTGGGTCTACCATCCCTGCTTGGTTGTGGAGTCATTCTTGTCTTTTTATGTTGATTGCACGCATGTGCAAGAAACATATTGCGGCAGCTTTCTCCAGAAGCAGGTCGTGGAGGCACGGCACTGTTGTGGCCAATGCCCCCACAGCCTTTAAAGGCTTGGCCTGCTTCCCCCAATGCCATGGCACATTGCTGCTGACAGTAGTTTAGCCAGCATGACACCAACTTGTAAAAATTTAGCCACTGCAATCAGGGGCCACCTCATCATTGCAGCATCAGCCATTCACTGCAATGAGGGAGCGACCTGTCATTGTAGGGCGGAACTTTGAAACACTGGCCGGCCCATCGGCGCAGCAGTGGGATTTCCGCCTGCAACGCCGGCGACCCGGGTTCGGGAACCGACTCGGGTCATCGGAGGGTCAAGCCGGGCGGGAGTAGGATCGAAAGGTCCGATGGGCAGCTCTCCTACTCCGGGAGGGAAAGGGTAGCGCCGGTATGCTGGGACCCTGGTGGAGACCGGGAGTCTCACGCATAATCCGACGCCGACATGGGGAGGCGGAAAGCTGACGCTTCCTGCGCCATTGCACTGCCACGCCTCCTCAGGGGAAAAAGGGGGAGAAAGCCCACGCCCAGCGCCTAAATGATGCTCTGCTCCGGGAATGCCCTGATTGGCCCCAGAGCCGTTCCCCGACTAGTCACTAGTTCAGCGGCCCGATATGGGGTCAGCACGCCCCACTCTCTGGGGAAAGCCAGGGATGACCGTGGGGAGTCGGGCGACGACGGTGGCCGAGGATCCGGAGCCCGTGACCAGTGCAGATGTCTGACGAGGGGCGGCAAAAAGCAAAAAAACAAAAAACTTTTGAAATACTGATATTGTTTGTGAACATGGCAGCGGCTTGCCGCCATGTACACAAACAATATAACCCCCACCCACCGAGTGCCCAATTCCCTCGGCAGCATGTGCCCCTCATCATGTTTGTTTGCCGGCGGGGCCCCAATCCCCGTCGGCTTCCAGTGCTCACTCAAGTTAACCCCCATGTTGTCTGCTGATGGGTGCCCAATCCCCATTGTAATGTAACACCCACCCCTTTCTTGTGTGCCAATGGGGGTGCCCAGTCCCCGTCGGCTACACACCTGCCCCCGAAACAGAAGACTCCGTTGGCACACTGGGAGCCCACCCAGTGTGCCACATGCCCCTGCAAAATAAAAAGCGGTCCCACGACTGTTTTTTTTTTTTTTTTTTTACCCTGTAAAAGAAGGAAACAGTCCTCGCGGCTCCCCTGCCCCCCTCCCACAACCCACACCACCCACTGCGCACCCTGCCTCCTCACACCTTCCCTCACCCCATACTTGCCTCTGGAGTCTGGTGCGATGATCTTCGGTGGACCGGGAACATGTCTGCACTCTTCAAAGCCGACCACGAACTGAGGAAATGCCAGTAAGCTGTATAATGGAATAAATAGGGTTTTTTCAACTTTGGTGCATATCTCAGGCATTTTTGGGAATTTTGGTGCCAACTTTTCAACATGGGGTTTTTGGAACCCCTCCTCATGAATTCTGGCACTGTCACGGCATTAATCTGCCCCGAAAGGTGATTTCGCGGTCACTGCATGGAATCACCTTTTTGGACCGATTAACAAAACGACAGTGCCAGTGTTCATGAGGTGGGCTCTCAAAAAGCCTATTCTGCAAATTGGTGGAAAATAAAAAAATCGCTTTACGAGCGCATTATGCAGTTGCCGCGCACACTTGTAACTTTGCAAATTTGCAATATTTTCGCCAGATTTTCAACATTGGCATTTTTCAGACCTCCTTGTGAACAGTATAGCTGTCATTTTCCACATCCTGGCGAAATGTGTTTTACATTCAGCGCAGAATAAAGCGGTCGCTGTGCAAAATCAGTGTTCAGGATGATTAAGAAAATGACAGTGGCACTGTTCATGAGCAGAGGTCCTAAAATGCCTATGGTGAAAATTTGGTGATGATACTCCATAAAATGACTGTTACGAGTGTGTGTTGCGCAGTTTTCATGCATGCTCGTAACTTCACGAATTAATAATATTTTCACTCCAGATTTTCAACATTGCCATTGTTCTGCACCTTCTTATAAACAGTACAGCTGTCATTTTTCACATCCTGCCCGAAATGTGTTTTCGTAGTTCCGGCGCAGAATTATTTATTATTTATTCATTGAAAAGTTTCACCAGGTAAGGTACACTGAACAACAAGTTGCTCGTCTCCCAGTACCACCAGGGGGAAAGGGTGATGGGAGTTACATAGTAACAATAAGCACACATAAATTACACAATAGCATAGAGAACATGGGGTATACATGATCAACACATAGCAAGCAGAACAAGTAATTTCAGGGTGGCATAGGTTAAAATCCAGTAGCTATACCCACATGGAGTGGCAGACTCACCAGTGACATAACAGCAAGAGAGACCAATTGACTAGCCCACTTTGGGCTTAAAGTAGCACAGAGCAGACAAGTGATGGTAAGATAACAAGGTGGTAGAGAAGCGAGTCTGAGCCTAGGGCTTGGAGAGCAGGTTTTATTTATTATATATATATATATATATATATATATATATATATGCATGCAAGCATGCAAAATAGAAGCCAGGATTAGCTCCGAGACTAAAAGTGCATAGATTTGGTTGGGTTAGGCAACCAGAGCATCAGGCAGGGTGTGAGACAGGAAGGGGAACTAGGGGCAAGTGCAATTTACAGAGAGGAAGTTGTGTAGAGCTTGATTTAATGAGCCAAGAGCGAGGGAAGAGGATCGGATCTGAGTAGGAAGAGAATTCCACAGTTGAGGAGGCGGTAGGAGGAGGAGGCCTGTCCACTAGAGGTGGATCTCCATGGAACAGAGAGGTTCTGTGGTCGTAGGATCTTAGAAGTCGAGCGGGGGTGGGTGGGGGATTAGGGAATTTAAGTAAGGAGGGAGGCGTACCAATCCAGTACTTAGAGATGACATTTACGCAGTGATGCAGTCGCCTATTTGTCAGGGAAGGAAAGGCTAAGGCTCGGTACAAGTAACAGTGGAGGGTAAAGGGAGGTGCATCCAGAACAAACTAACAGAAGGAGTTGAAGAGGGTATAACAGACTGGGGGTGGAGGTTTCAGGAGGAGCAGAGGGAGGATGGAAGTATAAGGAATCTGGGTGGGGTTCGACAAAGAGGATCAGGGATAAGGGTTGGGGGTTGGTGTTAGTAAATGCCAGGAGCTTGGGAAACAAGTTGCCAGAGTTCCAGGCCATGCTGTTCGAGGGGGGGTGGATGTGGCGGTGGTCACGGAGACGTGGGCCAACAAAAACCATGACTGGGACCTAAACGTGCGGGGGTACACTATGCTTAGGAAGGATAGAAAGGAGCGCAGAGGGGTGGAGTGGCTATGGTCATTAGAGATGACATAGAAATTGCTAGGGTAGAAGAGGCAGAGGGAAACGTGGAGGCCTTATGGGTCACCTTACGATCCCCAACAGGAGATAAGGTCAAGCTGGGTGTAGTATATAGGCCCCCCGGGATGAGTGATGTTCTAGAGGATGGTTTGCTGGACAACATCATTGCCTAGTGTGGACCAAAAGGGGAAGGAGTGGTGTTGATGGGGGACCTTAATATGCCAGGTACAAACTGGGGAACCATGTCCTCTAAGGTGGCCAAGGAGCAGAGGCTGCTGGATGGCTTCCAAGATGTGTTCTTAACACAGCATGTGATGGAGCCCACAAGGGAGGGGCATGTCCTGGATGTGGTTCTGGCAGATGAGGATCTGGTAAGGGATTATGGTTGTACAGGACCCCCTGACTGGGAGCGACCACACTACTGTCTGGTTTCAAATAAGCATGGGGGGAGGGGGGTGAGATCTAGGACACTGGCAGTGGACTTCAGGGGGGCAGACTTTATGGGCATGGGAAATATTCTCAAGGATCACTTGAAGGGGATTACCTCAATGACAAGTGTGGAAAGGAGATGGGAGGTCATAAAACGGGGACTTCGTGAGGCAGTCAGGATCTGCACTAAGTTGAAATGTAAGGGAGCAAGGTCACATAAACCATGCTGGTGGTCCAGTGAGGTACAGGTGCAGTCAGAGAAAAGAAGGCGGCCTACAAAAAATATAAAACAACAAGAGGGGATAGGGATAAGGAAATGTACCAGCTTGCATCTAGAAAAGTCACCCGTCTGGTGAGGGGAGCAAAGTCCAGTAAAGAGCAGCGGCTGGCACAGGGAATACATGGAGGGGAAAAGGGGCTCTTCCGGTACATTGGGGAGCGGAGAAAAACTAGGGCCATCTCCATGAGATTGAGATCAGAAGGAGGGTGGGTGGAAGAGGCGAGGGACCAGGCAGAGGTATTTAATGAGTACTTTGCCTCTGTGTTCACTAGGGAGGGGGATGGGATATCTACAAAGCAAGGCACGAAGGGGATAGAAGCGGCAGTAAGTGGGATCAGGGGAGCAACAGAAATGGAGCAAGAGGGAGGGAGAGGTACCCCAGGGGTGTCACATCTGGATAAGGATAAAAAGGCCAGTAAGGTGGAGGGGACGGATGATGCTATCTCCGCCAAAAGGGTGTGGTTAGCCCTCAAGGCCCTAAAGAAAGACAAATCTCCTGGGCCAGATGGCATTCATCTGAGAGTACTATGGGAATTGGTGGACATACTGGCTGCACCCCTGGCGGAGCTTTTCAACAGGTCACTTGAGACAGGGAGGGTATCTAGGGATTGGCGAGAGGCACATGTGGTGCCAATTCATAAAGGGGGGGTCGAGGAAGTACCAGGTAACTATAGACTCATCAGTTTGACCTCGGTGGTGGGAAAATTAATGGAGAGTATACTAAAGGAACGATTGGGGGTATACTTGGAGGAGGTGGGAGATCTGGATAGTCGGCAACATGAGTTTGTGCCAGGTAGATCATGTCAAACCAACCTTGTGGAGTTCCATGAATGGGTAACATCAGAACTGGACAGGGGTAAGCATGTGGATTTATTATTCTTGGACTTCAACAAGGCATTTGACTCTGTCCCCCACAATGGTCTGGTGGAGAAACTGATGGGGTTAGGAGTAGGCCCTTTGATGGTCAGATGGATTGAAAACTGGCTAGCTGGGCGCACCCAGAGTAGTGGTCTGTGGGAGCTCTCGAACCCTAGAGAGGTTGGTAGTGGGTACACAGAGGCTTCGGTCCTGGGTCGATTCTGTTTAATGCATACATATCGGACATCAGGGAGGGTATAGGTGTGAAATGAGTCTGTTCATGGATGACTCCAAGATGGGAGCAGTAGTTGAGGGAGAAGAGGGAGGTTGGCCTGCAAGGGACCTGGACACCCTGGAAAGCTGGGCTCACACATGGAAATTAAAATTAATATCACCAAGTGCAAGGTGTTGCATCTTGGTGGGGAAACCCTAAACACAGGTACACCCTGGGAGAGGAGGCGCTGAGGCCTCAATGGGGAAAAAGACCTAGGGGTCATGGTGGATGCATGTATGAATAACTCTGAGCAGTGCAGGAGAGTGGCTAAGGCAAACAGGATGTTGGGATGCATCGTTAGGGATCACCTCTAGGAGCAAGGAAGTGATTCTGCCACTGTACAATGGACTGGTTAGACCACACCTTGAGTACTGTGTACAGTACTGGAGACCACACTTGAAGAGGGACATACAGCTCCTGGAGAGGGTACAGAGGAGAGAAACTAAGATGATCTCAAGGCTAGGGGATTTGACGATGAGGACAGACTTGAGGAGCTCTGCCTGTTTTCATTGGAGGAGAGGAGAGACAGGGGGACATGATTGGGGTCTTCAAGTACCTCAAGGGAATAAATAGGGTAAACATGGAGGGATCTTTAGACTAAAGCAGGAGGTATCACCAGAGGCATGGTTTGAAGTTGGAAGGTGGAAGGGTGAGGGGAAAGAGGAGGAGGTTTTTCACTGAGAGGGTGGTGGACCCTTGGAATGCACTGCCTGGTGAACTGGTTCAGAGATCCACAGTGGAGGGCTTCAAGAGGGTGGGACAGACACAGAAAGTGGATGTATCAGATGATAGCCTGTCCCAGGGGGGGTGGGGATGGATGATAGGGGTTTCTGGAGCACAAGGGATGGGAGGGTCTCGGCACCCAACTAAGGATCTAAGGTTCGAGCAGACTCGATAGACCGTAAGGCCTAATCTGCTGGCAAATAGTATGTTAGTATGTAAGTTAGCTAAGGAGGTGGCAGGAGCAGAGCAATAGACAATATCACCATAGTCAAAAATCGGGAGGATCATTTTTTTGGATCAATTCACGTCTTGCCTGGGGCAGCAGGCAGGAACGGTTTCTGTATAAGGCGCCGAGTTTGGTGTGAAGCTTTTTTATAATGACATCAATGTGGGCCAAGAAAGTGAGATGTTGATCCAGCCAAACACCCAAATACCTGAACGACTCAGTGGCAATTATGGTTGCCCCATTGAGGGTAGTGAAAGGGGAGGGGGGCGGATTGGAGTTTTGACAGTTTCTGGCATGTGCCAAATGTCATGGACACAGTTTTCTTGGCGTTAAGGAAAAGTTGGTGATCGCTGTGGGAAATACGTGTTTGGGACACATTATGAAAATGACAGACACTGTTCATTAGCAGAGGTCCTAAAATGCCTATGTTGAAAATTTGGTGATGAAAGTCCATAAAATGAGTGTGTTATGAATGTGCATTGTGCAGTTTCCATGCACGCTTCATACCTTTGCAACTTTGCAATATTTTCACTCCAGATTTTCAGGATTGCCATTTTGCCACACCTCCTTATGAACAGTGCAGCTGTCATTTTTCACATCCTGGCTGAAATGTGTTTTCGGTCTTCCGGCGCACAGTAGCACGGTTGCGTGGGAAATCAGTGTTCAGGACATATTAAGAAAATCACACTGACACTGTTCATGAGCAGAGGTCCTAAAAAGCCTATGTTTAAAATTTTGTGATGAAACTCCATAAAATGAATGTTACACGAGCGTGTGTTTTGCAGGTTCCACGCACCCTTGTAAGTTTGCAAATTAGTAATATTTTCATGCCAGATTTTCAACACTGGCATTTGTTCACACCTCCTTATGAACAGTACAGCTGTCATTTTTCACATCCTGGCCAAAATGTGTTTCTGCGCATCCAGCGCAGAATACCGCAGTCACTGTCAGAAATCAGTGTTTGGGACAGATTAGCATTGAGCAACTGAGAGAGGTGGGGGAGTGACCGAGCTCAGCTGAGCTCTGTCAGAACTGCTGTGGATTTCTTTGTGGGCAGGAAAGGTGACAAAGCAGGCAGGAGCCCAGTACAATAGGGCAGCCTGTAGTGCCAGGAGACATGGAACGAGCGAGGGAGTGAGTGAGCTCAGTGGAGCTCTGTTGGGATTGCTGCAGATTTCTTCTTGGGCAGCAAAAGGCAGCAGTGCATGTAGGGGCTGAGTACAAAAGGGCAGCCAGCAGTGGTGGGAGAAACAGAACGAGCGAGTGACAGAGGGGGAGTGAGCGAGCTCAGTGGAACTCTATCGTGACTGCTGCAGATTTCTTTGTCGGCAGAAAAAGATGCTAACAGTGGCAGGAGACCAGTATAAAAGGGCAGCCTGCAGCGCCAGGAGAAATGGAATGAGCGAGTGAGACGGGGGAGTGAGCGACCTCAACAGAGCTGTGTCGGGACAGCTGCGGATTTCTTTGTGGGCAGGAAAAGGTGCCAACGCAGGCAGGAGTCCAGCACAAAAGGGCAGCCTGCAGCGGTGGGAGAAACAGAATGAGCAAGTGAGAGAGGGGGAGTGAGCGAGCTCAACGGAGGTCTATCGTGACTGCTGCAGATTTATTTGTGGGCAGAAAAGGGTGGCAATGCAAGCAGAAGCACAGTACAAAAGGGCAGCCTGCAGCGCCAGCAGAAACTGAACGAGTGAGTGAGACAGGGAGAGTGAGTGAGGCAAATGGAGCTTTGTCAGGACTGCTGCAGATTTCTTTGTGGGCAGAAAAAAATGACAATAGAGGCAGGAGCCCAGTACAAAAAGGCAGCCTGCAGTGCCAGGAGAGACGGAATGAGTAAGTTAGACAGGGGAGTGAGCGACCTCAACAGGGCTTTGTTGGGACAGCTGCGGATTTCTTTGTGGGCAGGAAAAGGTGCCAACACAGGCAGAAGCCCAGTGCAAAAGGGCAGCCTGCAGCACTGGGAGAAACAGAATGAGCGAGTGAGGGTGGGGGAGTGAGTGAACAAGCTCAACGGAGCTCAATCATGACTGCTGCAGATTTCTTTGTGGCCAGAAGAGGCAGCAATGCAGGCAGGCGATTACAAAGCGGCGGCCTGCCGTTGCGCGACGAAATAGACGAGCGAGGTGAGACAGGGGAGTGAGTGAGCTCAACAGAGCTCTGTCGGGACTGCTGCAGATTCTTTGTGGACCAAAAAAGGTGCCAACAGAGGCAGGAGACCACTACAAAATGGCAGCCTGCAGTGCCAGGAGAAACAGAAAGAATGAGCGAGTGAGACAGGCGGAGTGAGCGACCTCAACAGAGCTCTGTCGGAACAGCTGCAGATTTCTTTGTGGGCAGAAAAAGGTGCCAATGCAGGCAGAAGCCCAGTACAAAGGGGCAGCCTGCAGCACCAAGAGAAACACAACGAGCAAGTGAGAGAGGGGAAGGGAGCGAGCTCAACGGAGCTCTATCGTGACTGCTGTGGATTTCTTTGTGGGCAGAAAAAGGTGGAAATGCAGGCAGGGGCCCAATACAAAAGGGCAGCCTGCAGCGCTGGCAGAAACAGAATGAGCGAGTGAGAGCGGGGGAGTGACCCACCTCAACGGAGCTCTGTCAGGACAGCTGCAGATTTCTTTGTGGGCAACAAAACATGCCAATGCAGGCAGAAGCCCAGTACAAAAGAGCAGCCTGCAGCACCAGGAGAAACAGAATGAGTGAGTGAGACAGGCGGAGAAAGCGACCTCAACGGAGCTCTGTCGGGACAGCTGCAGATTTCTTTGTGGGCAGAAAAAGATGCCAATGCAGGCAGAAGCCCAGTACAAAAGGGCAGCCAGCAGCGCCGGGAGAAACATAACGAGCGAGAGAGAGGGGGAGTGAGCGACCTCAACAGCCTGCAGTGCCAGCAGAAATGGAATGAGCGAGAGAGGGGGAGTGAGCTAGCTTAACAGACCTGTGTCAGGACTGCTGCAGATTTCTTTGTGGGCAGAAGAAGCCCCAACAGCGGCAGGAGCCCAGTACAAAAGGGCAGCCTGCAGCGCCAGCAGAAACAGAATGAGCGAGTGAGAGAGGAGGAGTGACCCACCTCAACATAGCACTGTCGAGACAGCTGCAGATTTCTTTGTGGGCAGAAATACGTGCCAACGCAGGCAGGAGCCCAGTACAGAAGAGCAGCCTGCAGCACCGGGAGAAACAGAACAAGTGAGTGACACAGGGCCAGTGAGCGAGCTCAACAGACCAACGCAATCAACATTCGGCATTGGCAAATGTTTGTTTATACAAGGGACACTGTCTGCACTTTTTGCATCATATTATTTCTATTTTTTTTTTTTTTTATTTATTGGATTTTGGTAACCAGGTGGGCACACTATCCCTTTTCCAAGTGTGACATGGAATTAATTACGGATATAGTGACAAATTGATGGCAAGTACAGGTTACATAGACATAAGAGCAGGCTACATTACATCACAAATTAGTGTTTATGGTCATAAAACTACAGAAGATGGAAGTACAATGTTATAGCAGTGGTCAACGAGAACAGGCACAACACCCGCTGTCAAGGATGCGAGTCCTGATGCTGCTTTTGAAGGCAGAGAGGGAGTTGCAGTTTTGGATATTTGGAGGTAATGCATTCCACTATTGGTAGGGCAGTGTAGTTAAATGATCATTGCCCAGAGGATGTCCGTATTCGGGGCACTGAGAGGAGGGGCTTGGCAGAGCAGCGAAGGGATCACCTCAATGGTTTAACCACAAGATTGTCCCTGAGGTTAAATGAAGAAGTCATGATTTGGAAGATGTGGCAGAGTAATGATAACTTCAGTCTCCCTTCTAGAGAGGGCCAGTTCAGAGACGAGAGGACAGAGCAGCAGTGAATGTGTCTGTTTGCATTGGCTGACTCAGTTGTAAAGTGGCCTGAGTCTACTAAGTTCAAGCTCCCTTAGGGTGAAGAGGATAGGGGCACCATACAGTAGAATTTGCAGAAGGCTGCTATTCGATATTGCAAGGCAAGGAGCGCCCCTTATTTGAAGGGTGTTGACATGAGGCAAGATAGGCCCTAAGCCTATACAGCAGTCCAAGCTTCTGATATATGACCTTTGTTACATGGTCAACATGAGGTCGAAGCGACAGTTCCTGATCAAGGTATACTCTTAGGTACTTAGTGGATCCCACAGCCTCAAGGGAGACCCTGGCACTGCTGTATGGTTAAGCAGATCATGCTTCTCAGAGCCACATTTTCCAGTGCCAAACATCACTACTTCAGTTTTGTTTGGGTTAAGGATAAGTTGGTTCGTTAAAAGCCCATTTTTCAAGGTGTCTGAAATCATGACCAAGGCCGGAATTAATAACATCAACATCTGTATGGCTCCTGTACAACACAGCATCATCAGCCTGCAGTAGTACTCTAGACTCCCAAAGTTATCAGGCAGATCATTTATAACTAGGGAGAATGGCAGGGGATCCAGTATGTAAGCAATAAGACACAACTAGGTGTGTATTAGACAGTTATAACGCACAGCTAGGGGGTGTAGTGAGGCACAAGGCCACAGGCCAAGTGCATCTAGTCCCCTAGTTGTGCTTTAGAACTGTCTAACGCACACCTGGGAGTGTCTTATTGCACTTATAAAATGGGCCTCTGTAATTAACATGCATTTAAAACAGAAAATGTTTGTTTATATGTAAAAAAATGTACAATTATTATGCATTTTGTTGTAAAATAGTTTCTCCGCCCTACAACAGTGCATCTATGCTACCACTAAGCTATTAGTTCTTATTGTATTGCTGGGTACACCATCTTGTTGTACCTCAGCTAACAGCATGCTGGATAAATTTAAACCGCATTTGCTTTTATAGAAATATAAATTTCTAGTCTCTTCATCTAGTCCACCCAATCTCCCTCTATATGAAATTTGAACCCTGACAGTAATGCAGCAGCTGTGTTGTCCCCGCTGGTGCGGCGCCACACATCCAGAGGCAGTGCCAAATGGCCGTCTCGCCGGCCACCACCCGCCGCTCACCGGAACCTTGATCTGCTCCTACCCACCTGCCTGGCCCCCCTGCCCGGACTGCAAGCACAGGCAGTCCCCGCTGGTGCGGTGCCACACATCCAGAGGTGGAGCCAAACGGCCGTCTTGTAGGCCCCTGCCCGTCGCTCACCGGAACCTTGATCTGCTCCTGCCCGCTTGCCTGGCCCCCCTGCCCAGACTGCAAGCACAGGTACATGCCACTTCCACTAGCTTTGCTTCATTCTCCACTGGGGCTCCTCTGATTGGCGTGGCTCTTCCACGCTGATCGCTGATTGGTCCGCCGGCCGTGGGCTGCCTTGCTGATTGGTGCGCCTTTTTCTGTGACTGTCTGGACCATAGACTGAGTTTTTCAGCGCCTTTTCTCAGACGTTTTTCAAGCATAAGCTTCTGCATTTACACAGGGGTTTTATGTACTGTTTATTTGCTTACATTTATGTTTGTTTCTGTTACTAGCCTGATTTTTAGCTGCTGAAATTTAAAATTAATAAAAGTGCTGTGATTACTTTAGACTGTTAACCTCCTTGCTCTATCTCCTTGTTTGCCAATCCCTACCTGCCTACAACTTTCCCAAATCCTGCCTGCTCCTGAATCTCTCTACCTGCCTATAATTTTCCCTACCCTGCCTGCTCCTGAATCTCTCTCAATATCACTCACTTTTCTGTTTCGCTAGACCTCTTGCTAATCTAACTGCTTTCCCTCCCCCCAGTCTCTGGTCCACTGTTTCAAATTACCCACCTCCTTTCGCTTGCACCTAGGACCCCACCCCCAGCCATCTTAAACCTCTGTACTTTGTCCTTTTGTTCTAAGTTTAATCCTCCTACCCCTGTGACGGTCTGCCGCCGCCCCCCGATTTCCCCTGTCTCTGTGACTACAGCTCCTCTAACGATATATTTTCTGTCTTTCCATCTTCAGGCAGTCCCTGCTGGTGTGGCGCCACACATCCAGAGGTGGAGCCGAATGGCTGTCTCGCCGGCCACCACCCGCCGCTCACCGGAACCTTGATCTGCTCCTGCCCACCTGCCTGGCCCCCCTGCCCGGACTGCAAGCACTGGTACATGCCGCTTCCACTAGCTTTGCTTCATTCTCCACTGGGGCTCCTCTGATTGAAGTGGCTCTTCCGCGCTGATCACTGATTGGTCCGCCAGCCGTGGGCTGCCTTGCTGATTGGTGCGCCTTTTCCTGACTCTCTGGACCATAGACTGAGTTTTTCAGTGCCTTTTCTCAGCCGTTTTCAAGCATAAGCTTCTGCATTTACACAGGGTTTTTCTCCTCCCCACCCCTCCCAGGCCTCCATTAAATACACCGTAACTCCTCCTCTCGGTCCTCCCCTCTTCCCATTGGCTTCCTTATTTAATCTGACCTGATCTGAATCTAACCTCAGAGGTGGTAATTTCCCCCAAGCTCATACCATTATACCACCCTTTCTGGCAGGATTAAATTACTTACTGGTTAATTTCCTAGTATTACCTAAACTGCTTGCAGTGCCTGTTTTTTCATTGCACAAGTTCTCCCTCTATCTTTACTCCTGCTAGCCCAGTGTGACTGCCACCTCACCTGCTACTCTGACTGAACCCCCTCTACCTAGATTGCGTCTTAGCTGAATCACTCTGTGTGAAGTTTTAACCAGACCCCCTAATAAGTCAGCCTTTCTTTCGGCAGCCTCTCAGCCTCACTGGTGCCTTGAGCTGTTAGTCACAACCCCAAAATAACTCTATTTTAAAATGACCTCATTGATGTTGCTGACTCTTATGGTCACACTACCACTACTATTGTTGTCCATGCCTGTGGCACTCCATAATAAAGCTACCCCTCCCTACTCTGCATTTCAGTATTACTACTACTCGAATCTACTAATACTTCCTGCCCCTTGTTTTGACCCCTCTCCAGTGTTACTAAATTAGATCTGGAAACACTTAGCTGCCCATGTACATAAGAAATGTCACCTGCACCTACATGCCTGTGGTTCTTTCATGCGTCGCAAGCTATGGTACTTTCTCCTACTTGCTATCCTGCTCTCAGGTGATATTGAGTTAAATCCAGGACCATCTATTGTCCCACCTGACACTATCACCAATGCCAAAGGTCTTATCATAGCACATCACAACATCAGGAGCCTTGCTCACAATCTTACTGAGCTTGAATCCTGGCCCACCCTTTACAAGCCTGATATCTTATGCCTAACCAAGATGTGGCTAAAACCTGCCATGCCTGATTCTCTATGCCCCCTTCCCCACTATAACCTTCTGAAACTTGACAGAACTACATCCAAAAGAGGTGGTGGAACAGCCATCTACTTTAGAGTTCACCTTGATGCCTCTGCTGTTAAGACATCTAGCCTATGCCACTGTGAGGCACTTCACGTCCTGCTCACTCTTGGTACTAAAAAAACTTCACATCGTGTGTGTTTACAATCCCCCTACAAATGGACTAGTAGGGCTAGATGACTTATTGGAACAAACCACATGCCTTGTCGGAAGGAATGAGGTCCTTATACTTGGAGATCTAAACTTAAATTGGCTGGGCAGTAACCAAACATTAATGGCCAAGCTGCAGAGTTATAACCTACACCAGCTTATTGATGAACGTACCAGAAATACCCGTCGCTCCAACATGCTACTAGACTGGATAATGACCAATTGCCCTGGAAATGTAATTGCCTCTGGAGTACTGCCAGATGCCATCACTGATCACTCCCCAACGTACTGTATATGGGGAAAAGACAGGCCTACCCAGACTGGACCTCACTTCATCACCTTCCGCAACTATGCAAACTTTGACCCTCAGTCTTTCCTGAATGACATTGCTTCTACTGATTGGTCCCCCATTCTCTTATCCAATGATGCTCAGGCTGCCCTGGACCTGCTCTTGAAACACTTCCTAGAACTCCAGGACAAGCACTGCAAACTCGTAACCTGCAGGGTAAAAAATAGACAAACCCAATGGTTGAAAGCTGACCTACTAGCTAAACTTAAGTTAAGGGACAAAAGCTGGCTCTGCTATAAAAACTCAAGGCTAGCCTCTGACCTCAACAACTACAGGGCTCTGCGAAATGCCTGCAAAAAGGACATCAAAAAGGCCAAGAGCGCATACCGCAAAGACCTACTGACCAACTCCTATGGTGACCCCCAAAAATGTTGGTCACATATTAAATTCATTCTTGGTTCTAATCAGGCATCCACCCCTAATGACATGTCTCTTGATGGGGTACACTGTAATAATCCCAGAACCACTGCAAACTTCAACCATAAATTCTCGGACTTAACCAACTACACCTCCTCTTTCCCTGCCCAACCAAGTGTATCTGCCCGACCTACTGCAAACGGTCCTCAATTCTTTTTCAAGACAATCACAAAATGTGAAGTGCTCAGATTGCTAAACAATACCTTGGACTGCACAGCAGCTGGCTCGGACAATGTAGAGCCCAGGCTTCTTAAGATTGCAGCCCCTTTCATCACTGCTCCCCTAGCCAGAATCTTCATGCTTTCCCTGTGCCAGGGCCACATCCCGGACATATGGAAAACAGCTAGAATTACTCCAGTCTTTAAAAAAGGAGATTGTAAAGACCCCTCCAACTATATGCCCATCACCATCCTATCTGTCCTGAATAAAATTCTTGAGAAGCTTGCAGCTGCCCAGACAATCGACTTCTTACAGAAGCATGATCTGCTTACCGATGCCCAGCATGGTTTTTGCAAAGGTCATAGCACCACTACTGCTCTCCTCAAATTCACATCAGATACTCAAGTGGCTATGGACTACGGCCTCCTCACCGGTGCAGTTTTTATTGACATGATTAAGGCTTTCGACTTAGTTGATCACTCCATCCTTCTAACCACCCTGGGATCACTAGGTTTCTCGACCAATGTTGTTAGATGGTTTGGAAACTACCTAGCTGATAGGCCTCAAGTTGTGAAATACAACTCCACCCTCTCAGACAAAACCATCATAAATATTGGAGTGCCGCAAGGCTCCATCCTTGGGCCCTTACTTTTCTCTCTTTTTATAAATGACATCTCCACCGACCTCCACAGGACAGCCTCCCTACTATATGCTGATGATACTGTGCTGTATGCTAGTGCTAAAAGCATTGATGACATTAACAGATGACTCTCTCTTGATTTACAGCTAATACAAAAGTGGCTATTTACTCACAAACTTGTATTAAACGAGTCTAAAATCCAAGCTATGCTCTTTGGATCAACAACGAAGCTAAAAGCATGCCCATTCTCAATTCAAAGTCACCTCCTTAAATGGGTCAGTAGCTGGGGTAGTATACTCTTTTAAATATCTGGGTATTACCCTCGATCCAACACTAAATTTTGACTTACACATCAATCTAACTTGCAAACAGGTACGTGCCAAACTAGGAATAGCCTACCAAACCAGCTATATGCTCACTACCTCTGCTAGGCTTGCCATTGCCCGTGGCATTCTCCTACCATCACTTATCTGTGGGGCTGCAACATATGTTTCTGCATGCAAATCAATTCAAAGGAAATGGGATGTTACATATAACATCTGTCGCTATGCCTCCTCCTCACACCGGCTGAAACACCACTGTTTCCTCTATACTGACTTGGGATGGCTTCGTCCTGCTAAACTAAGGCTACACGCTTACGGCTCAGTCATTGACAACATGGTTAATCTACAAATCCCTAAATCCCTAGCAGGCCTTTTCCAAAACCTGACTCCATGCTATGGATTGCATTCCATGGTCCAGGCCCCTGTTTTCATCCCTAGACACTGCATCACTAAAGCTGCTAATGTTTTCGCCTGCCATGCCCTCAAATACTGGAACTCCCTTCCACTAACCTTGCGACAGTCAACATCCCATGCATCATTTAAAAAAGGTCTACATACTTATCTTGAAACTTCTCACAAATGCTCCTGTTTCAAGCCTCCCTAGACATTATCACCTCAGTCCTACCTCTTCTTTCTTATCTGCCCCCTACAACGCTAAGCACTTCTCCTTTACCTCTCCTTTGCACTTCTCCTCTACCTCCCCTTCCTAATCACCTACTAATATTCTCCCATAACATAACTTTTCAATCCCTTATTAGTGCTGATAATGTCATTATTTCATGTTTCTCTCTAAGCAAACTGTGTTTGAATGTCGGTTTTGTATTGCACCATATTTCTCCGCACTGCTACCAAAACATTCTTGTTTTTAGCTAATTTCCTTGTAACCTATTTGTAAATTGTTGTAATGATCTTGTTGTTGTTCCTGTATTTGTTGTTTTGTATTCTTCCGGGTCGTGCCTGAAAATAGTCATGACTATGGCTAGTGCACCTACCCGGTAAACAAAAACTAAATAAATAAATGGTCAGCAGTGTTAACCACTAGACCATCCTGCTGTACCTCAGTTAACAGCTTTTTGGTTAATATAAACCTCGTCCACTTCTATAACAACATACATTACTGGCCTCTTCTTCCAATCCCCCCTCTGAGATTTGAACCCTGTTAATAATGCAGCAGTTGCTTTGCAGTCAGCAGTGCTAACCAGTAGGCCACTCCTACTCCTAGCATTCACTGTGACTGAACTTCAGGTCTCCCTAGAATTATCCAGCCCCACAGTAAACTTCTGCATAGGCTAGCTGCCTGCCTATTTGGTCAGCATATTGTTTCCAATAAGAACCGCGTCCTGGTTTAGTCTAAACCACTGCCACACCTATAAATAAGCATAAACTATTGGCCTTCTCCATCCAGTCCCCCATAGACTCATACCCAGTCAGCTGCTCTACAGTCAACAGTGCTAACCATGAGGCTAATCCTACTCCTGTTGTATACTGTGTCCAACCTAGTCTCACCTGCACCAGCACCACAGCACCCTACAATTAACCTCAGTGATAACAATCCTATGCTTCACTGTAGCCAGCACCTGACTTATCTGAACTGTAGACTGACAGCTGAGCTAGGACCAGCTCCAACAGGCACAGAGGTAATTAAACTACCTCCTGAAGTGCACCCTAGGGAGGGGCATTAGCCCATTGACATGCTGCACACATCAACTGCCCCACCTGGGTTGACTTTACTTATATAGTCTCCTACCTATGACATCCTGTTCCAAATGTTTACTAAGTCCCCACTTTCCCATTAGCAGCTTATACTAGCCTGCCACCAGAGGGACCCCTGACTACCCACATTGGTTTTCACTGTTTGAACTTCCCTCCTCCTGGGAACCCCTCTATCTGCACACAGTACTTCTCTCTCCTTACCCCCCTGTCACTGAACTCTCCACATTCCTGTACCACCCAGACATCAAACTAGCCTGGCACACTGATCTGACCCAGCTATCAGACAATACCCTAGCCTAATACTAACCTCAGTGGCCACTAGGAGTCACTATTTCCACCCTGGTTTTGGCCCAGTACTAGCCCATTTTGAACCTCCTGGATAGTGGAACCCAGCCCTGCCCAAGTCCTTTTTCCTCCTGCCCCACCAGGGATTAGAACCTTGTACCCTGTCCACCAGAGTCGTGACCCTACCACTAATCCAAAGTGGTATCCACACTTTCCTGGGGGCATACAGGCCTGTGCCTTTCTTGCCTTGCTGCTCACATAGGCACTATGTCTGCCCCTTTCTCCTCAAATGTCTCCCCCCATTCTCTTGCTAGTACACATCCCATCAGCCAGTCATATGCACAGGCCCACTCATCCCAGCACCCACAATTCTCCCTGACCTAGTCACGATCACCCTACACTTACCATGGACCCTGGTCCACAGCACCCACCCTATCCACCCCCCCGCCGTCTACCCTGACACTCCGTGGTTGGAGTACATCCATGCCCACCAAACCTTTGAACCCTGCCCACCTTTCACCACCGTGTCCACCCCCGTCCCAGTGTACACCAGAAGTGGACTTGCTGCCGTGCCGGATCAGAACCTTGGTCCTCCTGCTTCTACTTCTGCAACATACATCCCACCAAGACCAGCCCCCTCCCACCTATCAACTTGGCCCACTGGCCTTAAAATAGCCTCTATGAACATATGCAGCCTGCTGAAAAAATTTGACGCCCTCCAGTGCTGGGCCACGGCACACCAACCGCACACCAACCACCATCATAGCCCTGGTAGAAACCTGGCTGTCCAAATCCACCCCGACTCTCTTGTCTACCTCCCAGGCTATACCCTATACCAGAAGGACCAAGTAGGCAAATGAGGGGGAGGCTGTGCAATCTACACTAGGGACATAATTACTGGTCAAGCACTCCCTACCCCTGCCCTTGTAAATGAGGCCCAGGCCCTCACCCTCAAGCTCACCCCTGACCCCTCGAGGGGCCCTCTCTATCTCACTACTGCCTACATTCCCCCCAAAAACCAGAATCCAGCCCTGGTATCTCTAACTGACTATCTGGCCACCCTTCACCATACGGCAGAGCAAATCCTAGTTGGTGACCTAAACGTAAACTAGCTCAGCCCCTCCTCCTCCTCCTCAATCCAGGACACTTTTGCCGCCCAAGATCTGATGCAACTCGTCACCCAACCCACTAGAATAAACTCCAAAACAGGAACCAGCACCCTACTGGATGTACTCGTCACCAATCGACCCCAAAAAATCCAAAACATCCAAGTCCTACCAGACGCCCTAAGTCACCACTCCCCTATCCTATTTCTATGGGCAGGCCCCAATCCCAAACCCAAAACACAAACCACCCTCAGAAGGCGCCTTCGCCCCGGTGGGCTGAAAAAACTTAGGCAGTTTCTTACCCAGATAAACTGGTCCCCCATTCAGCATGCACCCGACATTGACACTGCCCTTGCTTTCTTCTCCCAAACATTCAACAATGCCTGTGATCTCTTTGCACCCTTCACAAAAACCCGATCCAAAAAACAGAATGCACCCTGGGTCAGCCCTGCTCTCCTGCAATTACTTAGAGATCGGGATAACCTCTGGCACTGTGCCACTGAAACAGGCCAGCAGGCTGATAGACAAGCCTACAATGCAGCCCGGAATAAGTGCTCTTGGGCGGTCCGTAAAGCCAAGGCTGACCACTACCAGGCCACCCTCACCTCTTCCTGGGGCTCGGCCCGCAAGTTCTGGGATAATATTAAACAGTTAAATGGGAAGTCACGGTCCCCTCCCCCATCTCAGCTCTCTAGTGATGGTACTACTTCCACCGATCCTGCCTTCATAGCTAACTGCCTCAACACCGCTTTCACTGACCTTAGCTTAGTCCTCCCCAGTAATTTCTTTGAACTCCCCCCAAAACAACCCTCCCCGGCCGCCACCACCCCAGCTTCCATCTGCGCAAGGTATCTGACCGGGAAGCCAGACTCATTCTTATCAAAGCTTTAAATGGCAACAATCCCGGCTGTGACTCACTGGACCCCAGCATCCTCAGGTTGGTACTAGATGAAGTCCTAGCCCCGCTCACCAGCCTGCTAAACCGATCGCTCTGCCTGGGACAATTTCCCTCGGCCTGGAAAACAGCCATAGTCACACCCATTCATAAAGGTGGTGACAGGTCTGCAACAAACAGCTACCGTCCAATCTCCATCCTCCCTCCCCTCTCAAAAGCCCTGGAAAAAGTAGTGCCCATTCAAATCACCGAATATCTATCCAAGCATGACATCTTATGCCCTGAGCAGCATGGCTTCCGTGCTGGCCACAGTACCAGCACTGCACTAATTGAATTCTTCAACTTCCTTCACTCCTCCCTGGACACCAGCTCACTAGCTGGTGCAGTGTTCATTGACCTATCAAAGGCATTTGACACTGTCTCCCACCCTCTTTTGCTGAACGCCCTCTGCCACACTGGTCTCGCAGCTGGCCCACTAGCATGGTGCTCAAGCTACCTAAGCGCTCGGTCTCAGCGTGTTAAAATCAGAGGAACACTCTCTGATACCCGCCCCATACTTTCAGGAGTTCCCAAGGCTCCATCCTGGGCCCCTCCTCTTCTCACTCTATCTGAACACCCTGCCCAGTGCTTGCTCTGGCAAAATGCTCCTGTATGCTGACGATGCGGTCATTTTTGCCACCCACCATAACCCCCTCTCCCTTCAGGATTCCCTACAACAGTCCTTCAATGAGGCAGATGCCTGGTTTAAGGAGCACAGACTCATCATTAATCTTAAAAAAACCAAAGCTATGCTTTTTGCCCACCCCCAAAACAAAGCTAGCAACCACCCGCTCCATATTCTTCCTAGTACCAAACAACCCCTGGAACAAGTCTGCTCTTACAAATACCTTGGATTACCTTACGGCTCAGCACTCACATTCCACGAACACATTGATGCCTTGCTTCCGCCACCAACAAACGGCTTGGCATCCTCTTCCGCCATCGAAACTGCCTTCCCCCAAATGCTCTCCAGCTCGCTGTCGCATCCTCAGTTCTGTCCCTGGTAGATTATGGCCTACCAATCTATGGTGCTGCTAGCGCTACAGCCCTCAAAAAAATTCACATAACCCTAAATAAGGCCTGCAGACTGATCACTGGTGCTCCCAGGCTCTCACACACCTGTCAACTGTATAATGATGCTAAACTCCTGACCCTAGAGGAACAGCTTCGCTACCATACCTGCCTACTCACAAAAAAACCCCTACTTGGGCTCTCTCCACCAGGGGTGACTGCATCCATCCACCGGATCCCGCCCACTGTTTCTACACAGTCCTCCTACAAGACCGCTCTACTGGTCCCCAGATCAAGAACCACTCATGGTCAGAGGTCCTTCTGGTACAGAGCCCCACTCTGATTTAACTCTCTCCCTGCCACCATCTCCAATGCCACCACAATCTCCAAATTCAAAACCACCCTTCGCAGCCAACTCCTCAACACTCATAACTGTTCCTGTCTATGATTGAGGGCCCACCTCGACCTCTCCACTCGTGACAATGCCCACCAGGCAGCTCCACACCTAGCCCACCCCATCCCCTACCCAGCTCACCATTCCTAAGTAGAACCTGGCCAGAGCCTGCTGTCACCGAGTTGATTGTGCAGCTAGTGAAACCAATTGTCAGACTTATCTCTATTACATGTACCATGTAACTCAAATTTATATTGCCTGCCCAGTGTGGCGTGGTGCCTCTAACAAGCGCCTACTTGAAGAAACCTGTACTATGCTTAACCTATCGCTATGTATGTCCTGGCGTGACGGTACCTTTGAAGCGAGCCGCTGGCTCAAAGGTTGTAAACTGATTCTCACAAATAAATAAATAAGACTAGTATGCACAGGATTCTATAAAATACACCCATCCACTGTCTCCATTTAGTGATTCATATCCCCACCATGTTAGCTGTATTTTTCCTTGTGTTTACTTCTCTTCTTTACCTAGCTCAGCACACTTGACCCCTTTCACCATCACCACCCCCCCCTCGGATCAATCTCCCCCAAGCTAGTCTACAACACCTTGCTTCCCCTTTGGAACATGGCTACCATCTCCCCATGTACACCCCTTGGAATATTGCTTCCACTGCATTCGTGCATACCCTTATCTCCTTGCACAAATTAGCCACTCAGGCACTGCTCACCCTGTCATCCCTCCTCCTCCTCCCTCCCTTCCTGCCTGTATCTCATGCCCAGGCTTCCCTCCACTACCACCCCAGTCTGCCACAAGAAAAGAGATGGCTTTCCTCAGGCTTCATCTGCAGAAGCTTATCACACTCCTCCTGCTCTGTTCATAAACACTGAATTAAACCTGCACCCCCCAAATAACCTCCCTGTCGGATTTTGAAGCAGCCCCAGGCCTGTGAAAATAATGCTGGTCAGTGTCTGCACCCTCGTGCAAAAAACTGATCTAATCAAAGTCTGGGTTTCCCACACCAACCCAAGTATTCTAGTCCTCGCTGAAACCTGGCTAAAAGCTAGCACTAACAGATCAACAGATCATGCTGTCCTCCTTTACCACTTGTAGACGGGCTCAACCAACAAGGGGGGTGGGATTGTCATTTATGTTAACTCTAAATGCCCTGGCACTGAATTCCTCTCAATGTCGAAGTCTAAGGAGTTTGAATGCCTGGCAATGCGACTCTCGCTCCAGTCCTCTGAAACATTTAACATTATTCGCTGTTACAGGCCTCCAACAGGGGGAAGCTGAACTCCTTTCCACGCTTAGAAATATCATTGAATCCAATTCCGACTAATTAATCATACTAGGTGACCTGAATTGGGACTGGCTGTCACCCAGAGCTAACACTCTAAAGGACATGTGCGATGAGTTTGGAATCTCCCAGCTCGTCACTGAACCCACTAGTGTGCGCTGCGCTTTACCCCATGGGCAGTCTTTGGCCCAGCACTCTGGTAGCGTGCCACAAAACATTGTGACTGCTTACCACTGTGCTACCATGGCCCCATATTCAGACAGATAGTGTGGTCATTTCGGATCATGCTATTTGAATATGGCGCCAGAGCTGGCTGGCCCTATTTTTTCATGCAGCGCACCTGTTTGCACCGGCAGACAGCCAGCTCTGAACATGGGGCCCTATAAGGCCTAAGGGAGATTGTCAGTGTCACTTTAAAGGAGAACTGTGCTGAACCTTCCTACCTGGTCACTCCGCCATATGTAAGATGGCATATGTCAAAACCGTGCAACACGCACCATGTGGGTAGAAATAGCAACAGGGTGCAAAACCGCTAAATGGTCTATGCGCGGTTGTGCACCTGGTCACTGTTTTCTGGCAGAGGATAAGTCCTCTGCTGGGAGGAGGTTCTGCTGAGCAGCTGCTGTGGCTTGACAGGATGTGCCACAGGCAGCAATAGAGGTGGTGTGTCTGTGAACCAGGTATCAAATCCTGGTCCCGGAAGCATGGAATTTTTCTTTTTTTCGCACTTTGTGTGATGTAAGTGCACAACTCCCCCCCCCCCCCGGAGTTGATTATTGTTCCATCTATTTAGGATTTTTAGTAATCACAATAGGCATTTTTGATCTACATACAGGCGGTAAGAACCATTTTAGAACTCTAAGATGTAGTTTATGTTCTTTTTAAGCTCTCCCATT
Organism: Neoceratodus forsteri; assembly: GCA_016271365.2. Classification (NCBI taxonomy): domain Eukaryota; kingdom Metazoa; phylum Chordata; order Ceratodontiformes; family Ceratodontidae; genus Neoceratodus; species Neoceratodus forsteri. The sequence goes on from JADMNL010000027.1 coordinate 44,009,022, forward strand.
GTTGTCAGAATACATCCATGTTCTACTACAAAACTCTGCCATTGAGAGGGTCATAAAGTGCATCACAGAGTCCTAAAATGGTACCCACCGCTAGTGTATAAATCTGAAACACATACTGATGTCAGCAAAAGACCTGCATAGAAGGAACAATAACAGAACTGGAACCAGTACTTAAAAAAAGTTTCTATTGGGAAAAATGATGTGCAGGTTAAGCGTATTTCATCTTCTTTAAGGATGTCTGTATGAAAACTGGATCTTTGTCTTTTACTGGGAGGCAGGGTATGAAACTGAAGGGTTCTATGTCATAATAACGAATGTGAAAGGGGCGATCGCTGTTATGATGAGTGTATATCGCCAAAAAGAAAATCGGCGATATACACTTACCAGTGAACTGACATCCGGCACAATAAAGTGTTTTTGTTGCCCCCCGCACCCCCCTGAATTAGGATTATTAACTCCAAGGAGGTGCATGTCAGGGATGGGGCACAGTCCACCTGAAAAAAAATTATATCCAGGAGCCGCAGACAGCGGCAAAATTCAATCCCTCCTGTCCCCAGCCCCAAACCCAGTACCTGCTGTGCCGGAGCCAGCCTCCCTCACCACCACATCACATGGCTGGCTCGGCGGCAGCAGGCACACTTCCTCGAGATAACCCTCTTCCCTATCCCTCCCCTTCCCCTCGCCATTCCCCCTTTCCAATCGCCTTTCCCTACCCGCGTGGTAGCAGTAGTCGCTACCCTTGTGGGTCGCCTATAACAATAGCACCGAATATGAGTTGCCGTTTTCACAGTTGCCCAAATTCAATCGCTATTATCACAGGATACCAAACTGAAGTCATACTCCCTGGCTCATGACATCACTCTCCACTGCTAGGGAAATTACAGTGATGTCATAGGCAGGCCATTGTGACTTCAGCTCCAGGACAGGTTCCCTGGTGTAGATAAACTGTAAGGGCAAAAGCTCCTAATTTTGACTAAGTGCCATCAGTAGTAAAGAATGGAATGGCCTGCATTTTTTTTTTTAGAATGTAGTTCCATCTGAATTCTGCTCATGCCAACTGGGGTTTTATTTGCTGGCAGCTAGATCCCACCTCCCTTGGAGAGGTGGTGTGGTCTGGTAGCTAGGGTACAGGCCTGCAGGGTTGCATGGTAACCAGGAGACCCATGAGTCCCAAGTTCAGACTTCACCAGGCTCAATTACACTCTGTGTGATCTTCAGCAAATCACTTACTGTAACCTCTGTTTTTCAGCCCGCTGAACTAAAATTGGATAGAACGCTGAACCCCACTGAAAATAAGATACTGCAATTCACCTGGGCTATCCAGGGCAACTAAATTGTAAATAAAAAAAAAAAAAAAAAAAACACATACGTGAACCCCCACCGGACTGCTGTCTGCCAGTTTAAAGAACTGTGCTACAAAGTCAGTGGATACCATTTGACTGTTCCACATTCTGATCATGTTGTGCTGTATTTTAAATGCAATCTGAACATTAGAAGATGTTTATGCCTCAGCCTGGCAGTGCTGGATAATTGTAGCAGTCTCTACCAAGCTCTCTGAGTCGAGCATCGCTCATGACCCCTTCAGAATCGAATGCTGTTAGAGGACTGGCTAGCTTAGTAGTTTAAGACAGGGTTACGAGACATTTCACCTCTAGATTACCGGTCCCAGTATGGCCCAGATCAGTAGCGGCCATAAGTCATTATCTCCTGACAGCCATTCAGTGGCCTATGTGAAATGAGTTGTGGTGGTCTCAGTCTAGTTCCCAGTGGGCAGGTGTGCACGTCATAATACCAGCAATACAACTGGCACTAATTGGCACCCTCGTTGGCAGTCTCACATGACAGGCCAAGGACTGAATGACCATACTGTAGAATCTGGAACACTCTCTCACCTAAGTGGTGGTCCCTCCATTACAGTTTTTAGGCACTTTGGTGTGGCAGTGTGTGCAGAAGGTTGCACTGGGATTGCTCGTGCTGTACCTGTCAAGTGGATAAACACCTGGGCTTTAGTCTCCAGTGCATTCAGTCTGGCACCTTTCACAAATGCCACAAATTCAGGACAAAAAAATTTAAAATAAGAAACAGAATCACATGCTCTTCACACACTTTAGGCAACTTTTGCAGTGCAATTTCCCCTTTTACCAGTTTTGTCAGGTTTTCCCAGAAACTTGGAAGTATCTCCATCCACAGGCAACTCAAGCACTCAGTAAACTATGCAAGCCAACATTTTTTCAGCATGCTCTAAATGTTTTTCCCTTCGTTAATGGAAACCAACAAGAAACTAGTTGGCCTGCAGTAGCATCCAGTAAGTGCTTAATCATTTACATACTTGGTTTTCTTAGGTAAATGGCTAACTAACACTAAATGCAGAGCTCTGTACAGTACTCTGGGTAACATTACTTTATTTGCTCTTCGTCATGGAAAACCCATTTAGTCAGAGGTGCTGAAAAGTCACTTGACTTGTCACAACTAGTTTCTTTGTCCTCCTGATATGTAAGCCATAATAGTGTCTGCTTGCTTGGAACTGCACTCGGGCTGCCACTGGATGGTGCGGTTATGCTGGTAATCCGCTCCTGTCTGCTATGACGGCCTCAGCAGGCCTTTTGACTTCCTTTTTCTCATCAGTGTTTCTACTGCATTTGCATCTTCAAGTGTATGCATCAACAGGAAGGGTATGCTACATTTTTTGCACTGCCTCAGTTCTTTAAATTGGGATGGTTAAGGATTTCCCCTAATTTCTTCCAAGGAGAGGCAAACCTTTTCCGAGGCTAAGAGGGGGAATCATAAAATGTTATTCATGTGCCATTAAGATGCCCGCACAGACAACTGGTTGGCAACAAGACCAAGACCTATTAGTTTTATTCTAGATTGAGGGAGTGCTCTGGACCAATTGGAGAGCTCCTTTTCCATGTGCCTGAGACACGCTTATCTTGCAGAAAGTGTCTCATGCACAATTGCCCTGAAAGCTGGCTCATTTGGGGAAAGATTTTAACATTTCTAATATATCAATGATCGACCTTGATCAACAATATATTACCACTACTGAGACCTCTCTTACACTTGTAAAAGTAGTCTAACAGACATTATTAGAGTACCAGAACTGTTCAAAGATTCATGGTTTCCATACCCTGAGAATGCACATGAAACCACTCTTACAACCAAACAGGGGCTACTTAATCCTCTGTTTTATGTGAGTTTTCCTTGTAGACGAACATGGATAATGTATAAAGTGGAATGGAGTGAGTGAGTGAGGGGGTTGACACTACAGTAAAGGCATAGGTTTTCTGAGTGGCTTCATTTTCTAAGGCAAATAACAAAGTAGTAAACAGCTCTGTCAAGCCCCCCCCCCCCCAGTCTTGTTTGCACACCAAATAACGTCAGCACGCTTGATGTCCTCTAGGCAGCACAGTGGAAATTACAAACTCAGGCCAGAACATACAGTAAGCTGCAGTATGTTTGAGGTCACTAAACACCTTTTTAACTGTTTCAGCAACAAAGACCAGAAAACACCAAAAATAACCTATCAGTACCCTATATGCAACTCAAAAAAAAAACCCCGCAGCAAATTGAAATGTATAGACATTTTGAATATGGTCTTTAAATGAAACAATATTTAGACATGTTTTACTTTACAGTTCAGTTATTTCCTATTGTAGTACCCCAGAGTCCTGGTGCCCTCCAAAAATGGGCATCCAAGTGCTCTTGGGGCTGGTTAGGTGAGAAGGTGCCCAGGTTAGGGAGGTGCCATCCTGTGTTTGCCCCAGCTAGGACCCCCCAACTTGAAGCCCCAGCTGGTCCAAAAAAAAAAAAAATAGATTTGCTGCTCTGCTTTTCCCTGCCTGCAGCTTCCCTTGGAACCCCCCCAGTTACCTCACGCCAGGCGCCTGCCTCGTGGGCTTGGTCACGAGGACATGCAGGCAGGGTAGGGCATGTGAGTCAGCCCATTTGAACAGCTATAGCCGTTCAGTGCTTTGGGAGCAGAGAGGAAGAGCAGCAGCTTGCAGAAGGGAGTGCTAGTCCGTCGGGGGCTCGGCCAAAGGGGAAGGACTTACCTTTTGTCCTGGGGTCCCTCCTGATGTCCTGGCAAGTCTTCAGCTGATTGCACGCTCTTCTTCTGTGATGGCAATTGTCCATCAGGTTTCCCGGTGCCACGGCAGTGAGACAGAGTCCCATCTTGAGGGCTGGCAAGTTCAGGCCGGCCCTCCAGCAGTGCAACTAGCAGCCCAGCAGTCCAGTCGGGAGGGTTAGTGGGGCCAGGCCAGCCCCTCCAGGTGCCTGTAGCAGTCTTGGGAGAGGCGGTGGCAGCAGATGAGAGCCATCCCCTCCATCCAGCAGATGTTTGTCTGGAGGGGCAGCAGGTCCAGGCTGTCCCCTCCATGAGTCCAGAAGTGGGAGGTGTTCTGGGAGGGGCAGCAGCGACAGCAGAAGACCAACCCCTCCAGCTCCAGTCCTTAGCCCAGCAGATGTTCGTTGGGAGGGGTAGCAGGTCCAGGCCATCCCTTCCACCAGCAGTTCTCCATGGAGGTTAGTGGGAGGAGGAGGCGGGTCCAAGCCTCCCCATGCAGCCAGCAGCAGTCCCGGTCCATGAAACAGATGGAGGGTGGCAGGGTAAGTGGCGGCAGCACTGCAGTTGGGTGCTGGACACTGGAAAAAAGAAGGGAACTTTTTTTTGTAAATAAATTAAGTAAACTCTGGGCGCTCCAGGCGCCGGCAGCATCGGTTGGGCTGTGCAAGGCCCCAGCAAAAGGACCGCCGATGGGGAGGGTTAGAAAAGGCTCCGAAAAGCCAGGGAAATATGGGTGCGGGCAAGGCCCCAGCAAGCACCACCCTCAGTGTGGAGTTCAGGAAGGGCTTCCTTGAGCCAAGTGACTGTGTGGGCAGATAAATCCCTGCCTTTGGACTGCCCATGGGGTGGAGTTAAAGAAAGAGAACCCCATAGACAGTAGAGAAGGGGCTGGGATTGCTTAAATGTGATTGACTGCTTGTCTAGTGGTCTTAAAGGGGTGATGAAAGTCCCACCAGAGTTAAAGGGGCAATGACAGGCCCATTCAAGTCTAAAAGGGGAGAAAGAACTGTATAAATAAACAAACTGGATTAATACATGTTAATGATTTAAAGGGACAGGAGCAAGTGCAGGGCTCCGCTGAGCCATGGAACTGTAACTGCAATTAAATAACTAACTATTTGCATGAATGTGTAATCCCCCTGTTCCCTGGGGTTACTAGAATCCCATCAGTGTCAGTGTTAGGTAGGGAAGGCATCTGGTGAATATCTAGTTAAATGGATTTTCACCTGCTCCCTCTCTGTTTACTTGGTCTCAGCTGAGAGCCGAGAGGTGATGTCATTTAGAATGCTCACATCATCATAAACCACATAGCTAGCTGTGAGTGGGGGAGTTTAGAATTTTCAGTTAGTCTGCAGTAGTCTGTGAGTGGAGTTCAGTGTGAGCAGTTGGAGGAGTGAAGAGCTGCTGTGTGGGCTTCGAGGAGAGCTTATTTTTTCTCACCCTAGTCTGAGAAACATCTACCTGTCTTGTAGAAGTGGTGGAAACAGTCTTTCAGGAGTTCCTGATGTCCTCATCCCCAGTGGGATGAGGAAGACTGCAGAGGGATCTGAGGGACAATCCCCTGACTTGATCCAGGACATTTGAAGCTGCCGTTTGTGTACATCCGTGAGTAAATCTGACTTTGGGTATTCCCAGGAAGACCTGCACCTGCCTTGTGTTCTTTGGAGTGTTACTCTGACAAAAGAACCTATGCACCCAGTTCTTTTAAGACTGTTCTCAAGAATTTTTCCCAAAGTTGGCCTATAATAGTGGAGTTCCAGGTGTGACTTAACACTTTGTACAGAACTTTACTTTTACACTCCTTTGTAGTGTTTTCTGATACTGAATGTGCCAAACATTCAGAGAAGCATGGTTCTACTGTTTATTAACTGTTGAGGTTTAACTCTGAAAGAATGGCTGGGTATGGACGAGGAAGCAAAAGGCGGGCAACCCCCCATCTGGAGTGACCAGTTCAGCACTTCGGGTTCTGTAAGGGTGCCTGTTTTTCAGGTCATTTGGCCAATGCCTGAAGATGATGTTTACCCCTTGATGTGGGTTTTGCTAGTATTGACCACCAGTGTGCTCCGTTGTGGCCAGTGCCACATTTTCCAGATGTTTAAATCCTATGCCATATGGGAACTATTCTAAGTCGTGGCCTAGTGCCACTAGAAGAAATTGTGTGTTCTGTCATGGTCAGTGCCACATTTCCAGATGTCTAATCCTATGCTATATGGGAAGTTCAAGTTTCTGTTTTCTACAGATGTTGCTCTGCATTTGCCTTGTGCCACGAAGTGTAAACCCTTGGTAGTCCATCTTTGCTTTTGTGTACCAACTGTTTGGAATAAAGCCACACTCTAGAATCCCAGAATAGTATGGACAATCTAGTTAATGCTTCCTGTGTAGATTTACTGGATACTCCTCCAGAAGTACAAACCTAACATAGCCCTTAGCAAAAGTTCTCTCCACAGGACCTGAGTTTGGTAAAGGTCTGTTTGTGTCTTGTACACACTTTGTGTTTATATTGCTTTGTACCCCTACCCCTCTATTTTCCCCTAGACAGAAATGGTGTGGGAGGTGTGCTTACTAGTTAAACAAGTGGCCGGTGGGGGGTTACAAAAATGGGGGCTCGTCCAAGGATATTGTTGAATTTGAGGAGAGAACAAGAGATTTTTGCTGAGGGTATGACTAGTGTTTTGTCTGTCTGGTAGCATGGTAGCCCAAATAGGAAAGGAAGCTTAGCATAGAAGGATATTACCCAGGAGAGTGCCATCCATATGTGCTGCTGTGTTCCTGCTAGTACAGTGCTGCTGCTGTGTTTATGCCAACTTACAATGGACAGTAAAGCCAGAAAGTGTATGTCCTTGTCTCTGCATCCAGAACGTTTTACAAAAGTTTTTAAAATGCAATTTTCATGCCAAAAGTAGTGTGGACTTTAGGAAACAAAGAGAGAAATGTGCCCTGAAAGTTTTACATACTTTGTGTGCAAATTGGGGGAGTCGCTAAAGAAATTTCCAAAATCTGTGGAGAAAATGGCCAGAATGGCACTCCCGCCGCTGAAATTGCAGCCGGAAAAAAAGTTACAGTTTGCAGTTTAAATTTTCCCTGCTCAACGATCGCCATGAAGGGAGAGCGAGGAGGAGAGAGAGAGAGAGGGGCTCATTTGCATGATGCTGAGTGACTGGTGCCACTGCAATCAGTCCCGCCCCCCCCCAGCCGGCTTCTGTGTGCAGCTGAGTGTTCGAGGAGGAGAGAGAGAGTGGCGTGCAAGCTGGTCAGATCAGGTTCAACCATCGAGGGGCTTGTGAACATTCTAATCTGTGAAAAACAGACATTTGCTTTGTAAATTTAGGCTCAACCCGTTATCCGACCAATTGGAAAGTGAGCGTGGTGTTTGTGGTTACGATCGGCGGGACCGCCAGCCCGTTTCACCCCAGAGGCCTTCCAGGATCGGCACCAGGTCAAAAATTCCCACCGGAGAAAGCCGGCTACTGATTTCAGCGAGTACAATCTAAACTTCTAAGCATCAAACTGTGTTGTGATTTTCAAGCCAACTGAATCGGTGTGCAAGCAGTGAGATTGTTTTGCAAGGAAAGACTGTGAGTTGTAGAGCGATGCAACAAACAAAAATTCTGAGCATAGACTGTGAGCAATTATGATGGGTTCAGCAACAGTAAAATATTCTAAGCAAGTGAGAGACTGTGAGTTGTATATTAGGCAGCAACAAACGGGCAATCCTGTGTGATGGAAATACTGTGGCTTGTAAGTGACTTTGAGCATGTGTAAATAGTCTTGGTTTGTATGTTGAGCTCAAAGTCAGAGTTAAAATCATATGAATGTGCTGAGAGATACACGCAGTGCAATCGATAACAGTTTTGAGCAAAATCAGTAGCAAGAAATGTCGGAAATATCATTTTGAGTCAGAAACAGATTTGATGCATCAGGAGAGCTACCGCCGCCATTACAGGGTGGGGTTAGCAATGTAAACACAGCAGCAGGGAGCCATTTTGTGAGACTGTTCAGAGACTAGCAAACAAACAGTAACAATGAACTTTTGTGTGTTTTGATTGCAGACATGGCTTCGGGAACTTCCCGCTACCCGGATCATGCCCGAGCTATGATCGCAGAGGAGGTTGCCACACTAAAAGAAATAGAATGTTCTATGGTGAAGGGTTGCCTCCAGATGTAGCAATCCCTAGCTATCCAGTGAGACTATGCATTATGTGCCTCAGGGCTGGAAGGGATGCGTTTCTGATAGAAACATAGAATTTGATCACAGATAAGGACTGCTTGGCCCACCCAGTCTGCCCATTTCAATACCTAATGGATAAGCTGCAGATCCTAGTTAACCAACAGCCTACTTCCTCCTACCCCAACCCCCAGAACTGCCTTATAACTGTCCCATGCATTCTTGAATTCCACCACTGTTTTTGACTCCACAACCTCCTCAGGAAGGCTGTTCCATGCATCCACAACCCTCTCCGTGAAAAAACACTTCCTCACATTACCTCTGAGCCGTGCCCCCTTGTTCTTGCACATCTCTTTTTCTGAAAGATGCCACCCTCTTGGACTTTGTTGATTCCCTTGAGGTACTTGAAAGTTTCTATCATGTCCCCTCTCTCCCTCCTTTCCTCGAGGGTATACATATTAAGCTCCTTAAGTCTCTCTTCATATGTCTTCTGGAGCAGACCCTGCACCATTTTAGTTGCCCTCCTCAATTCGGATTGCCTAGTGAAGTATGGTATGAGCAGGGGTGCAGTGCCAGAGAGGGCATCATGAATTCGATTGGCTCTCACATGACCAATGTAGGAAACCCTGCAAGTAGCAGCACACAGCAGCAGGTTGAACCTGTTGGGGGAGGCCCCATAGAGTGTGGCACAGAAGGAGAGAGTATGGATCTACTGCAAGGGCAGACACATAGAGATATTTATGCACCCATGTCCCAGGTGGGCAGTGCATCAGGAGGATCCATAGACCCATGGAAGGAGGGTCCAAGTCCCAGCCTAGTAGGGGAGGACAAATTGCAAGAGAATTGAACTTGGAGGTGTCTACCTCCATGCCCAGTGAGGAGTGGACTGTCTCAGGAATGAGGACATCTGGTCACTCTTGGGCTCAGATCCTGAGTGAGGAAGAGGAGGATGAAGAAATGTATCTTCATATTGAGGGTCCCCGTGAGTCAACTCAAGCTCCTGCCTCGGAGGAGCCAGAGAGAGAAGAAGAAGGCTCCAATACCCTGCCTACAGAGATGGTCGGGGACAAGTTCTTTCATTCATTAAGTGCTGCACTGGCTTAAACAGGACTGGCCACCCCCAAGCCAAGCCATGGGCCGTACACTTGTAAAGAGTAGTAAGGAGGACATACTGGTACGTAGGAGGGCCAACGCCATATATGGGAGGTCCTTTCCTACCTTTCCTCGTAGAGTCTGGGAGGAAACTGAACAAAAAAGGAAGTCCTGGTTGTTGCAAGAGGCAAGCAAAAATTTTCATCCTGGTGCAGCAGCATGTGTCAGGGACAGAGTCATAAATGATCTACTTAAATTCTGGAAATTGGGCAGAACTTTGTTTATGGACTCTGTCTTGGTGTGAACAAGACTGAGAGAATAAATTTTCCACACTCAGCTTTGAACGCCCAGATGGTGTCATAGTTCTTGCACCTCACCCTGAGTGGTGTTACCCTTAATGGTGCCACTCCCTGTGAATATGCCCAGCATGCCCCGAGGGAAGTGAGCAGTGGCAACCCAGTGTCTGTCATCCAACAGCAGCAGTATCCAAGAAGGAAGATGCAGCTCTACTGGTATTCCAGGATTCTTCAGGTGCATCCAGATTCATCAGCCCAGGAGTTTTTTTCCCATTTCCATTGTCTGGCCTTATAGATGACATCACCCTGGCTGTTTTCCTGTTTCATCGCCTGATTTCCCAGATGACATCAGCTCAGCTGTTTTCCTGTTTCATCGCCTGGTTTCTCCAGATGACATCAACTCAGCTGTATCTGAAGATGCTGCCTAGAGGGAGAGAGTATTCAGCTTGGAGAAGTAAGGTGATCCTTTGTTTTCAGTCTTCAAGGAACTGATAAGACCCATTTTATTTCTGTGTTTTACTGACTTTGCCCATCACAGCTTACACTGACATTACCACAAACTGTTTGAACTGTCCTCAAAGACTCTTACCATGGATTGCAGTGCTTTTCAGGCCCTGCCCTGTTCCTGGACTGTTCTTCAGCGGGCTCTAGCCCAGGAGAGACTCTTTCATGGACCTTGCCCTCAGCCAACAACATTTTGTCACAAGTATGGAACATTAAGGGCATTCCATCCCCCAAAATGTGTTGTATAAATGTCTGTTTTCCATTTTTTTTACTTTTGTACTTTTCTAGAAAAATATTTTTGGGATTCTGTAGTGTTTAAGTGGAGGTTTAGACACTGTGCGGTATACAGAATGTGGTGTTTTGTTTTTCTTCTCTTGCAGGTGTTCCTGGAGAAGAAAAGAAGATGATGTAGGAGCTCAGCCGAGTTCCTCTCTTTTCCTAGAAGTTTAGGATTGTTAGTGGTTAACAGGGTTTTAACATGTTTTTCTTCGCAGGTGTGAGATTGTGGGGACATTTTGGGAAATGTAATGTATTGTTTCCTTGTGGGTTTTGTTTGCAGGTACCCTGGCAATTTTGGGGGAGGTTCCCTGAGGGGCAGCCTGGTCAGATAGATTTTCCCTATAGGGCTACGGGGATAGACAGGCTGTGGTTTTTACCTGCAGTAGGGGCCTCAGTTCTGATCTATTAGGGCATTCTTCAGGCAGTCTTCTTGGAGTCACTGATTTTCCATAGATAGATGGTAGGACAGGGGCTGAAGTTTCATCAGCCAGCCTCTGTGCCATTAGTGTTTTTTTTTTTTTTACCAATTATTTTACCAGGTGAGACACACTAAGTTGAAAGCTTGTTTGCAGGTGCAACCTGGGAGCATGAGGAAGTTAAGTGACTTGCTCAGGGTCACACAGTATGCAAGTGGGGGCTGTGGGATTCAAACCCAGGTCTCCAGATTTGCAGCTCAGAGCCTTAAACCACTGCACCATACTGCCTCCTAAGTGTCACCTGCCTGTGCCTGGTACATGGTAGGAGAGGGCCTGATCACCCCTCCCCCATAGGTAACACAGAGAGTAGGAAGGCATGGAGCTGGGTAAAGAAATGACTGTGGACAGGCATTTACCTGGCATGGGGTGAGTGTAACCCCCCTGTTCCTTGGGGTTAGTAGAATCCCATCAGTGTCAGTGTTAGGTAGGGAAGGCAGCTGGTGAATATCTAGTTAAATGGATTTTCACATGCTTCCTCTCTGTTTACTTCGTCTCAGCTGAGAACAGAGAGGTGGTGTCATTTAGAACTCTCGCAGCATCATAAGCCACATAGCTAGCTGTGAGTGGGGAAGTTTAGAATTTTCAGTTAGTCTGCAGTAGTCTGTGAGTGGAGTTCAGTGTGAGCAGTTGGAGGTGTGAAGGGCTGTTGTGTGGGCTCTGAGGAGAGCTTACTTTTTCTCACCCTAGTCTGAGAAACATCTACCTGTCTTGTAGAAGTGGTGGAAACCATCTTTCAGAAGTTCCTGATGTCCTCATCCCCAGTGGGATGAGGAAGACTGCAGAGGGATCTGAGGGGCAATCCCCTGACTTGATCCAGGACATTTGAAGCTGCCTTTTGTGTACATCCATGAGTAAATCTGACTTTGGGTATTCCCAGGAAGAAATGTACCTGCCTTGTTTCCTTTGGGGTGTTACTCTGACAAAGGGACCTATGCTCCCAGTTCTTTTGAGACTGTTCTCAAGACATTTTCCCAAAGTTGGCTGACAATAATGGAGTCCCAGGTGTGACTTAACACTTTGTACAGAACTTTACTTTTACACTCCTTTGTAGTGTTTTCTAATGTTGAATGTGCCAAACATTCGGGGAAGCATGGTTCTACTGTTTATTAACTGTTGAGGTGCAACTCTGAAAGAATGGCTGGGTATGGATGAGGAAGCAAAAGGTGGGCAACCCCCCATCTGGAATGACCAGTTCAGCACTTTGGGTTCTGTAAGGGTGCCTGTTTTTCAGGTGATGTGACCAATGCCTGAAGATGATGTTTACCCCTTGATGTGGGTTTTGCTAGTATTAAGCACCAGTGTGCTCCATCGTGGACAGTGCCACATTTTCCAGATGTTTAAATCCTATGCCATATGGGAACTTTTCTAAGTCGTGGTCTAGTGCCACTAGAAGACATTGTGTGTTCTGTCATGGCCAGTGCCACATTTCCAGATGTCTAATCCTATGCTATATGGGAAGTTCGAGTTTCTGTTTTCTACAGATGTTGTTCTGCATTTGCCTTGTGCCACAAAGTGTAAACCCTTGGTGTTCCATCTTTGCTTTGTGTAACAACTGTTTTGGAATAAAGCCACACTCTAGAATCCCAGCATGGTATGGACAATCTAGTTAATGCTTCCTGTGTAGATTTACTGGGTACTCCTCCAGAGGTGCAAACCTAGCATAGCCCTTGGCAGAAGTTCTCTCCACAGGACCTGAGTTTGGTAAAGGTCTGTTTGTATCTTGTACACACTTTGTGTTTATATTGCTTTGTACCCCAACCCCTCTCTTTTCCCCTAGACAGAAATGGTATGGGAGGTGTGCTTACTAGTTAAACAATTGGCCAGTGGGGGGTTACAAATGAATTTGGATTAATACCTACCAGCCAAAGATGGTCACCAAGAGACAGTGCCACTCTGATTTCATTTTATCGAATGACAAACTGTTTGATTTTGTAACATGCCAACTAAGTAATGCTTTTGCTAGGAATAAATTCACTAGACACAGGATTTTAAAACTGTTTATTGTGGCTCCACCCTTCTGCCTGCATGCGGTCCCAGGTGCCCTGACCCTGTTTTTCCTGACCAGCTGTCTTGTCCCTGTCTTTTGCCTCCTTTATTTCCATGTCCTTGTCTGTCCTCATGTCCCGGCAGTCCATGTAGGGGCTGAGGCCGGGTGACCTCATGTCCTGGCAGTCCACATAGGGGCTGTGGCTGGGTGAGGTGGGCTGTGGCTGGGTGAGGTGGGCTGACTAGTTCCTGGAGGGGTGTCATTTTCTGGTGGTCTGTGGAGACCTGTGTGCCAATGACCCACATCACCTCAGAATAGTCCTTTGGCCTGTGTCCTGTTCTGTGTTTTCCCTCTGCCCTGGACAGCTGGTTTCCCTCATTTTGCTTCCTTTCTTTCCCCGTTAGACATGCAAGGGTGGCTGGCTGAGGGTATTCACAACTGATTCACCATATAGGAGGTAGTGTAAGAATTTAGTGATATTATTTGTAGTAGGGTACAGTATAATTTAGTAATGTGTAGATATATCTTTTAGAGTTTCAAATTTAGAAATGCAGTGCATTACTTTAGTAATGTTCTAGTCCTTAAAAGTTTTAGAGCTTGGAGCTTAAATATTTAGTGAAATGTTATTGTCTAGTTATTTTTAATAAACTTATATTGTTCTTTGCATTCGAGTCAGCTTCATGCCTTTCCTTGTGTTCCCAGTAGTAGCATTTGAACTTGGGCCCCCTTCCCCAAAATTTCCCCTGACACCCGCTGGCCGGGCGTCACACAAAAATCCACCTCTGGGTGGTTGGCATAGTCGAATTACATGTGTTTTCCCTTCCAGATTGTAGCTGGGGTGGACCTGTGCCCTGACCCAACCAGGCCATTTTGAAAGCAGTTGGCGTCAGTGGCTTCCCTCACCATTACAATATATTTACTGCCCCCTTATTATCTTTGATGCAAACTTGCAAAAACATAAGGATAATATGGCGTGAGTCAAAAGGAAAATCATTACTTGTGACACAATTACAGTACAGTATTTTAGAAAGGTGCAAACCACTGGAAAACTATGACATTTCTTATTTGTTTGTTAAATGTAAACCAAAAAATCAGAAAATATTTTTAAAAAGATTTTAACCCCTCAGAACCTGGCCATTTTCCACTTAAAAGTACATTTCTGACTAAGGACTTTTGAAAAAGTGTTTTATCACACTGTTGCACTCCACATAGAGAATACTGGATGGGCAACTACGCAGAACCAGTGTGTTCTGCCACAGAGGGTTTCTGATTCCTTCTGACCTCAAGAGCGAAGCTTGAGAGGTCTGTGGGAAACAGAGCCTTGAGGTGAGAAAACGCACTGGTTGTTCATAAAGTTGCTCACCCAGTATTTTTATAGTGTATAGTATTTTGTGAAATGTGCACATGGTGGTTCTTTCACTTTCAGAATAAAACTGACTTGTGTGGTCTCTACAGATTTCAGAATGCTGTTATACCACAGAAGGGTACAGTCACATTCCATGACCTTTGAACTATGGTACAACAGCATTTTGAAAGAGAGAGAATAATATACAGAACAGTGCTCTACTGTACACTATCTTACAGTATCAACTGCACCATGTCATCATAAATATGACATCTACCACTTTAATCACAAGACAGTGTACTTTCTATTGGTTAAAAATGTGATAAATCCAGCTTCGGTCCCCTGGTGCTTCAATGGAAGAAAGCCTCGGTAGATGACTTTTTCAGGCATGTATCACACTGGTAGCCAGGACTTGGCATTTAGCATCATTGGTTCGGGAAAGCATCTATAATCTGGTTTATGGCTTCGGGGTGTGAGAGACTCTAAGGCCAAAAAGTATTTTCCTTCTGGGACTCATGAACTGAATCAAGTGAGAGTTGATTCTGTTTTCAATTTGGATTCAAAAAGGAAAAGAGAGTCTGGGGACTGGTTTTTGGACTTTTGAAACTTCGACTTTACTACTGTTTGTTATATGATTTTGTTTGAAGTTCTTAGTTTGGATTTATTAATTTTAAATTGTTGGTAATTATTGAAATAGTTTTATTATTACTTTGGGGTTATTTTTTGGGTTGGGATTTTATTTTGTTTTTTTCTTTTTATGTATAATACTGTTTTGTTTGACTCCTTCCTTTGTGAGAGAGAGTGAAGGAGTGACTTATTATTTTTGTTATTTGATATTTATAGGTTTATTTTTGTTATTATTTTTATTTTATTTTCTTCTTTCTTTGTCGTATTGTTATAATGTGTTGGGGAGGTTTGGCAATGGTTGGGCGTTATTCCCCCACCAGGCTCAGGGAATTACATCCCTTTGAATGCCCTCCATTGTCATCTGACATCTATTTTAGGTGTCGTGAGTTGGGCATTCTCAGGAAGAGTAAGCGAAGGTGGAGAGCTGGGCCTGTTGGGGGACAGGAAAGAGGTGGGCGGATTGGGGTTTTGGGGTCCAGGAGATGCCCTGGGGTGAAATGGGGTCAGGATAGGGGTTATTCCTGTCTTGTCCCCATACCCAAGGGTTCCGATGTCAATGGACAGGTGCCGAGGTCTTCCTCGACAACTCATCCTGCCTTGGTGGTGTTGTGCAATGCCAGATCTATAAAAAACATGACAGTTATTATAGCTGAACTTGTTGGGTCAACTGATCTGGCTTGCATCACTGAGACCTGGCTGGATGAAAATCCAGGCCCTATTTTGGCCTTGGCAGTTCCAGCTGGGTTTTCGGTGATACACCGTCCAAGGTTGGATCGTAGGGGCGGGGGTGTGGCCATTATGTTTAAGGCTGAGCTGGGCCTTGTGGATGTTCCATTAGGAATTACCAGATCCTTTGAATATATCCTGGGAGAGGGTGTAGGCTGCGGGATTCTCCTCGTTTACCGTCCACCAGGTGACAGTGGTGATTTCCCTGCAGGAGATGGAGGACTTCATCGTCGACTTGGTTTTGAGGATCCCCAGACTGATTGTTCTGGGTGACGTCAATGCCTGGGTCGACGATGAACTCTCGCATTTTGGTCAAAATCTCCTCCAGCTGATGGTAATGCTGGGCCTAACACAGGTGGTACCTCCTCGACCCATGTAGGGGGTCATTCATTGGATCTGATATTTCTTTTGGGTATGGAGATCACTGATTTGGGGGTGGAACCAGTCAGTTAGTCTGACCATCACACCATAAGGTTCAGTTTCAGGGCCCCCCCAACTAGGTCTGCCCCTACGGAGATGGTTCGGTACCACCCTTTAAGGGGTGTTAACCCCAGTGACCTAACGGTGGTACTGGATCTATCGGGTTTGTCGGGTGAATGCATGAGTCCAGATGATCTCGTACAAGCCTATAATAAGGCTGTGGGAGATGCTCTGGACAAAATTGCTCCTGTTCGTGTTCGGCCTCTCGCCCTCCGTCCAAGCCCCTGGTTTGATGGCTCCTTGAAGGAGTTAAGGCGAACTGGCCGAAGGTTGGAGAGAGCCTGGCGGAGGTCCGGCAATGATGCTGACAGGCTTAGGTTGATGGCACATTATGATAGCTATCAATCAGAAATCGCCTGTAAGAAGGCAGAATTCCTATCCAGGGAGACTTCTGCTGCACAGAACCGACCGGCTCAGCGGCTCAGCTTTTTCAGACTGTGGACAGATTGTGCAATCCAGTCTGTCTCCAGCCTAAAGAAGCTTTTTCTCAGCTAAGATGCGAGGAGTTTGCTTAGTTTTTTGCAGATAAGGTTTCCAGCATCAGGTCTGGCATCGGTCTGACCTCTCCTTTGGGGGACTGCAGTGATCGACGGGAAGTGGCATGTACTCGGTCTGACTGGTCAGACTTTTGCCGGCTGGAGATCAGCGACATTGTAAAGATCACCCAGACATTATGCACTAACTAGTTGTAGTTTGGATCCGGCCCTACACCCTCTTAGTAGGATGTATAGAAGTTATCTGCCCAATCCTTGCTGACATTGTCTGGAAGTCCTTGGAGAGGGGGGTCTTTCCCGACACCCTCAAAAAGGCGGTCATTCGACCACTCCTTAAAAAATCCTCCTTGGATCCAGATTGTCTAGCTAACTACCGGCCTATCTCTAACCTGCCATTTGTTAGTAAGGTTATTGAAAAGGCAGTTGCACTGCAACTGGATGATCATCTTACGACTCACAATGTCTATGATACTCTCCAGTCTGGTTTTAGGAAGAAGCACAGCACGGAGACTTCCCTTGTCCGGGTATTGAGTGATCTCCTAATGGCTAGAGATCAAAAGGCATGTACCATTCTGGTCCTTCTCGATCTCTTTGCTGCATTTGACACTATAGACCATGGCGTGCTACTGGAGCGCCTGCGGGTTTATTGTGGGCTGTCTGGTACAGTCCTCAAGTGGTTTCACTCTTACCTCACAGGCAGGTCTCAGAGAGTTGCCACTGGAATATATTCCTCTGGCGCTCACCCCCTGCCTTGTGGGGTACCGCAGGGTTTCATCTTGGCTCCCATGCTGTTTGCAGTGTATATGCTACCATTGGGAGAAACCATTAGGTGATACAGCTTGGGTTTTCACTGCTATGCAGATGATACCCAGCTGTATCTGTCCTTTCTCCCCAGCCAGGATGATGCACTCTCCATGCTAAACAACTGCCTTGCTGAGATCAGACTTTGGATGAGTTCCAGCTGGCTAAGACTGAATCCGGATAAGACTGAGGTATTGGTAGTGGACCCAGGTCGCTCGGGGGCGGGTTTGGGAGCTGGACAACCCTCAGGTCTGTTACTTGGTGGTATGCCGCTCCCTACCTTTGATCAGGCATGTAATCTGCACGTTATTTTTGATGAAGGGCTGACCTTAAAATCTCGGGTATCAGCTGTCGTCAAATCCTCTCTTTATCATCTGAGGAATATCGCCCGGGTGAAACACCTGGTTCTGTCGGGCAATCTTCCAACATTGGTCCATGCCTTTGTCACTATCTACCTTGATTACTGCAATTCTCTTTACCTAGGGCTACCTGGGGTTGATATCCGCTGCCTGCAGCTAGTGCAGAATGTGGCGTCCAGGCTTTTGACTGGGACACCTAGGACCAGTCATATTACACCTGTGCTCCTCGAACTGCACTGGCTGCCTGTTAGGTGGTGGATCACCTTTAAGGTTGGTCTACTAACCTTTAAAGCCCTACATGACCAGGGACCCGGTTACCTGAAAGATCTCATTCCCTACTGCCCCCTCCGTCCTCTCCATTCCACCAACGAGGGATTGCTAGAGATTCCCAGGGTTCGATTGAAAACATCAGGTTCACGTGCTTTTGCTTTTTCAGCACCAACCCTGTGGAATTCTCTACCTTGTTGGTTGAGAGAATGCCCAACCATCGATAGTTTTAAAATTGGTTTATTTATTTATTATTTATTTATAAACGAGATTTACCAGATAAGCATACTGAGCGGGAAAAAAACACTTGTTTCCAGATGCGACCTGGGTGTACATAACATAACAATACATAGTAGTGCTAGAATAACATTTGGTGCAGTAGGCATTGTTACAATAGGATAGATGCATAACTACATAGCTTGATACAGTAGGATTCAGCAATGGTGAAAAACATAACACGTCAAGGGAGATTTAAGTCATGACATTAAGCACATTGAAAGATATTACACATATGTTTACTTAGTACAATGCAGCATGAGAGTTAGTATGTGTCCCCTAGGTGCCAAGTGGATGCTTAGGTTTACCTGCTCTATCTGGAATGTTACAGGTGCACGTGTCAGAGAAGTGTGCCTGAAGGAGAGTGGTCATGGTCCTAGGGGAGGAGGTGGCCTGCCTGATTACACTTGGGAGGTTATTCCAGAGGGAGGGCGTTCTGTATTTGAAAGCTGACTGGCCTTTCGAGGTTTGCATGAAAGGGATGTGTAGTAGATAAGAGTCAGAGCCACGCAAGAGGTACACCGGTGAGGGTTGTGATGTTAGAGCGGAGCTGAGGTAGGAGGGGAGGGAATTTGACCAGTGCTTTGCTACGAGATTAGCACAGTGGAGCTGTCGCCTGGTATGCAGTGAGGGGAGGTTTAGGGCAGTATATAGGTGACAGTGGTGGGTGGTGGGGGGGCATTCTAGGATAAGGCGGCAGAAGGACTGAAAGATGGGGGCCAAGAGTGCTAGGGTGGATGGAGAGGCTGCTCCGTAGACCACATCACCATAGTCAAATATAGGGAGAATCATTTTGAGTACAAGCTCTTTCCTGACAGGGGTGGTTAGGCACCCTTTGTTACAGTAAAGGGCACCTAGTTTTGGGTACAATTTTTTCTGAAGGGAGTCTATGTGGATAGAGAAGTCCAAGTGATGATCCAGCCATACTCCCAGGTACTTAAAGGAGGTGCAAGCTTCCAAAGTGGAGCCGTCCAGTGTTTGGAAGGAGGGCAGCTCGGCTATCTTGCAGAGTCTATGTGGTGTACCGAATGTTAAGGATACAGTCTTTTTGGAGTTTAGGATGAGTTGATTTGAGCTAAGCCAAATTTGGACAGCATTGAAATCTAGCTGAAGAGTAGATTTCAGGGCCTCCGCTGAGGGGCCAGAGGCGTATAGGACGGTGTCGTCGGCATACATTTGAATAGCTGAGTTAGGGCAGGATTGCGGGAGGTCGTTTAGGAAAATTGAGAAAAGAACTGGGCCTAGGACGGAGCCCTGGGGGACCCTCATTGTGACTGGGAGTGGGGGGGGGGATATTTGGTTGCCTATCTTGACTGATTGAGACCTGCCAGAGAGATACGCATGGAACCACCTGATGGCTTGATCAGACAGGCTAGCAGCTTACAGTTTGGCGATGAGCTTGGGGTGGGACACGGTATTGAAGGCTTTTGCCAGGTCTATGAATATGGCTGAGGTGATGCACCCTTTGTCCATGCCTGAGGTAATATCATTGGAGAGTCTAAGGAGCGCGGTTATCGTGGAGTGAGATTTCCTAAATCCTGACTGGAAGGGGGTGAAAAAGGAGGATGCATCAAGAAATTGTGTGATTTGAGTGAGGGCTAACTTTTCTTGTAGTTTGGCCAGGGTGGGGAGGAGGGAAATCGGACGGTAGTTCCCTGGATCAGCTGGGTTACCTCCTTTGGGCAGTGATACGACTGCAGCCTCCTTTCAGGCTACTGGGATTTGCCCTGTGGAGATGGAGCGGTTTAGGAGGTCGGCAAGGGGGGGCGGAAATGGCTGGGGCAGAGACATATAAGAGTTTAGCGTCCAGGCCAAGTGGGCATTTTCTTTTGGGGTCAAGGGAAGTGAGGATGGCTAAAATTTCAGGTGGGGAGACTGGTTTAAAGGAGAATAAGGAGTGCGGAGGGGGGCGGGTGGGGTGCAGGTATGGGTGGCAAGGTTGACATATTAGGGAGTATGGATTTAGCGCAGCTGGTAAAGAAGTGGTTGAAAGTAGAGGCAACTGCGCTTGGCTCGGATATGTTTTCGCCCTGGATAGTAAGGTAAGGGGATGGGGGCTATATAGGGGTTGAGCAGGGTTTAATGATTTTCCAAGTTGGAAGGGTGGTTAAGATTGGAAGAGAGGGCCTCGCGGAAGAAATGCTTTTTATCCTGTCTTATGGCTTTGGTACATTTATTGTGGAGGGTCCGGTATTGCTGCCAAGAGGCAGTGGAGCCTGTTTTCCTGTGGTTTTTCCAGGTTAGGTCCCTGGCACAGCAACTGGAGATGATGTCAGCAGAGATCCAGGGGAGGTGGGCAGCCCTTACCCTTTTGGTTCTCATGGGAGCGTTGAGATGCCATACCGTAAGAAATTGCAGCCTGAAAAAGTCAAACGCTTGATCAATGGTGGGCGCCTGTTTGATGAAAGACCAGTCAGCAGAGGCGAGATCAGTTAGCAGTGAGGAGTGGCAGAGGGACTTGTAAGACCAGGAGCTGACTGACCTGGGTGGCAAGCTGTTAGTGGGTCGGTGCACTTTTCTGATTAAATATATCGGGTGGTGGTCGCTCATTGAGTCTGGTAGTAGGCCAGCTTTAGAGACCCTGTGCGGGTGGGTTGTGAGGGTCCAGTCCAGGAGGGAGTGGTGCTGGGATTTGGTTTAAAAACATATCTATTTAGTTTAGCTTTTATTTAAATATAGTTGATATATTTAATGTTGTTTTAATCTATTTATGTATATGTTCTTATGTACAGCGCCTTGGCCGTGAAAGGTGCTATATAAATAAAGCTGATTTGATTTGACCATTAAGAGCCTATGTTTAGTTACAGCATCCCACATTTTCCATTCTAGACCTTTTCTAGTCTCTTTGGGAACCCTTATATCTCAGACCATAAATAATGGCACACTCAGCCCCTGCATTTGTTTTCAGCCCTTTAGTTGCTCTTCTTAAAAATGTATTACGTTTGTGAAAATATGCCGCTTGGTGGTTAAGGGAGTCCTGGAAGTTGTTGCGTCGAATACTAACATTTTCAACTCGATTTTAATTTTGAATTTAGGGCTTCCTGGCTCCTATGTGATTGCACCCATATTCAATGTGACTCCCATTGAAAGTAGCCTCATTAAATAGCTTTTTAAGAAATGTATCACATTTGGTGTGTTGGACCTGGTATCTGGCATGCTGGCAATCCAGGCTCATATGTGGAGCTGAGTACAGCAGGTGCAGAGGCTGGCAGGGAGACTGGGAAGCATCCTTGAGGATACGCTTCTCTCAGGGGTGGACAACTTGGAGTAGCGCTCTTTGTGCGACACCCAAGGGCAACATGTTAGAAGCGTCATAGGCTTAGCATCACTGACCCACAGCACTGTCATGAGTGTGTGCCCACACAAATGTGACCGGCAGGTGAGACAAAACAGGGAAGGGGGATAATCCCTCTGATTTGCCGCAGAATGGAGAAATGCTCAGCGGCAACTCCCACACACAATTGTATGTTGAATGTCTGGTTCTGCCCACCCCTCACCAGGTACAACCCATTTCCTCTCCTTTGAATAGGCCCTGGCCAGGATGAGAGGAGGAACCCTGCCCTGGGAAGCAAGCCAGGACTGGCCAGGTGAATGGACGGCCAGGCCTCTGCACAGGATGACTTCAGGGTCAGTAAGAATTATACCCAGAGTGGGAGCAGGCTAAAAACAGGGCTAATGGGTGCACAATCATTTATGGGCAAAACAGTAAGGAAACAACAATAATAATAATAATCATAAAAAAAAACTTGGTAGCAGCAGAAATGACTGTGATTTCACAAGCAGAGGTTTATGATTTACGAACTGGATAAAAAGAATAGCGTTTGTGCTGCATTCCTTGATTTAAGCAAGGCATTTGATACAGTGGACCATGAGCTGCTACTCTCTTCCTTGCACTCCATAGGCTTGGATCCATCCTCCCTTACATGGTTCAGGTGTTACCTAACAGGAAGAACACAGCAAGTGAAAGCTGAAGGAGACCTATCTCCACTAAAACCACTCCTAAGAGGAGTTCCACAAGGATCTATCCTGGGCCCTATCCTTTTCGCCATTTATATTAACAATATTGATTCGAATCTTACCAAAGCCACTGTACACTTGTTCGCAGATGCCACTGTTTTATATGTCAGCAACCCATCGCCTGCTACAGCTTGTGAAGTTCTACAAACAGAAGTCTCTATACTACAACATCAATTATTGGAAAAAGCTTTTAAATGCAAAGAAAACAAAGCAATGTTTTCTCCACCCAAAGCCATACAAATCCCTCATTACTAAACAACCTCCCCAGCTATCCACTATCCTTGGTGAAGGCCTTGATTATGTAGAAAAATTCAAGTATTTGGGGTGTGGATAGATAGCAAACTTGACTACACAGTTCATATTGAAGAACTTTTAAAATAAGCCAGAGGCTTGGTCTATTTTTAGAATAAGGCACTTTCTAAACAGAGATTCCAAAATGAGGTTGGTCCAGGCCACATTTCTCTCAGTAATTGACTATGCAGACTTCCTCTATAGTCACTGCCCTATCTCCTACCTATGCAAATTGGATACACTATACCACAGAGCTCTGAGGTTCATAACAGATCTACCATTTAACACTCACCATTGCTCTCTGTGCTGCAGTCGGTTGGACATCTCTACATCTCAGAAGAAACAGAAATGCTGCAGTGTGGACATACAGAATTTTGACTAAGATGCTTCCAAACTATATATTAGACTGTTCTGACAGGCCACAGCTGGCACCTACGCCTAAGAAGCTACAATTTCATTATGCTCAAAGTGCCTAAAGTCAACACCGCATGGGAGATCTGCTATCAGCTATAATCTAGCTATATCATGGAACACGATTCAAAAGTCCTGAAGCTGATCAACCGGTATCCTTAGCATCCTTCAAGCATCTATACCTAAGTCTCTTCCCTGAAAAATGCAATTGCTTCCAGAAGTTCTAGTTTATTCGCAGTCCTTTCCTTCCCCCTCTCAGGCTGCCATCATATCATGGCAATTCACTTCCCTAGAATTCATCTCCACAGATACCTCACCCCCTGGCTATAAGCTTCTCCCATTAACTCCAGGCTCCTACCTTAGCCCTTATCACTGTCTTTCACCTCCCAGTTCTAGCACCAGCCCCTGCTCTAGTCATGTGTACCCCTTCCTACCATGTCACTTGTCTCAGTCTATGACCACCTCTTTCAGTCATCCAATCACTATTTCTCTTTGTCCACATTGACTTCCCTTGGATCTTTGGAATCTTGGGTATATCATGTTGAATGTATGCCATGTTTACTGCCAATGTTGATATGTATATACTGGTTTACCTAGAGTGCATCTCATATGTTCCTACCATATCCTGTTATGTTTAAACAATTTCTGTTCTTGATTTCTGTATATGTGTTTTAATTATTCATGTACATATACCAATTATTGAACCTTGATTACTGTATATAAGTATGTATGTGTTTTAAATCTTCCTATACATGTACCAGTTATTGAACCTTGACCTTATCAGGTCCATCTTGCAAATGAGCTGTGCTCAATGATGTTCGCCTGAATAAATAAAGATTTGATTGATTGATTGATGATGTCACTTGTAGACAAGAGGCAAGCAGCAGAGTTCCTGTTTTCATGAAACTGTCATATATAATAAAGTCTGAGAAAGGGCACATAAGAAAAATAACTGAATTGTGTCTATTTATATTTTTTGAACATTATATTTATTGTTTCATAATGAGTAACATAGAATGCCTTTCCAAAGAGTCAATCCCCATGAAAAAGAGTGCAAGTACATTCAGACATGCTACTGTATAGTTGGACACAAGCAACCACCGTGTTAAATCTTAGAAGTGAAATGCATAGTGCACAATGACATTCTATTACGATGGGGAAAATTATTAAAGTAAAACGAAGACGCCCTTGCTTGTGTTTGCTTGGTGTTGCATGCTTTTTATTTTTTTGGCTCCAGGCCACCACCTATATCGGACATCAGGTGTCCCTTCCCCAGCCTCCCTCTCTCATGTACACCTCTCCCCGCTATCACACCAACAGGGATCCACAGAAGGTGGGACCTAAGACTACCACCACATCACAAATGGTGGTTGGTGCACCTTTTTTTTTTCTTTTCTGTTTTCTCCCCTTAACCTAACCACCCCCCCCCCACGGAGCCAAGCAGCATTCTGATAGGCCATGCCAACATGTCTTTAGGAAGGCTGACTTTGGGGAAAATGAGAGAGTGCCTTAGAAAAGCACTAGCAAATGGGCAAGAAGGAGGGGTGGAGGAACAATGGGGAATATTTAAAACAGCCATCGTAGAGGCAACAAGCCTTTGTGTGAAGCAAATCAATAAAACAAAATGAAGGATAAAAACACTATGGTTCTCAAAAGAGGTGGCAGGGACGGTTAAGGAGAAAAGGATAGCTTTCAGGAAATATAAGGAAACACAGAAGGAGAAGGACAGAGAACTTTATCAGTTAAAGCAGAAGGAGGCAGGGAAGGCACAACAGCAAAGGCACAAACTGAGGAAAAGATAGCCAACTCTGTTAGGAAGGGGGATAAAACCTTTTATAGGTACATTAGGGAGTGAAGAAAGACCAAGGGAGGGATACAGAGACTTAATAAAGGGGCGGGAATGTGGACACATGGTGACAGTGAAAAAGCAGGGATACTGAATGAATATTTCTGCTCAGTATTCACAACAGATGAGGAGTGGGAGGTGCCTTAACCAAACAAGGGAGAAACTCTGAATAGGGGGGTCGATACCAGTCCATTCACAGAAGAAAGGGTTTTGAAATAACTCTTGAAACTGAGGGTGGACAAAGCAATGGGGCCTGATGAGATTCACCCAAGAATACTAAAAGAACTAAGGGTAGAACTAGTAACACCCCTGACTATTCTCTTTAACAAATCATGGGAGGATGGAGTGGTACCTGAGGACTGGAGGAGGGCAAATGTGATTCCACTTCACAAAAGTGGGAGCAGGGCAGAGGCAGGAAACTACAGACCAGTTAGTTTGACTTCAGTGGTAGGGAAAATGATGGAATTGCTTCTGAAGGAAAGAATTGTTGAGTACCTAGAGGCCAGTGGGGCGCAGGACCCAAGGCAGCATGGTTTCACAGCAGGAAGGTCATGTCAGACGAACCTAATAGATTTCTTTGACTGGGTGACCAAAGTAGTAGACCAGGGAGGGGCTGTGGATATGGCCTACCTAGATTTTAGCAAGGCATTTGACACAGTCTCACACAAAAGATTAATATGCAAGTTAGCCAGCCTTGGAGTGGGTCCCAAGGTGGTAGCCTGGATAAAAAACTGGCTGGACAACAGGACGCAAAGGGTAATAATAAATAGAGTCCACAGTGAAGAAAGGAGGGTAACTAGTGGGGTACCACAGGGTTCGGTACTGGGACCGGTCCTCTTTAATATCTTTATAAGTGACATTGGAGAGCACCTGGAAGGAAAGGTATGCCTCTTTGCAGATGACTCAATGATCTGCAACAGGGTTGATACATAAGGTGGGGTGGAAAGAATGAAAAGGGACTTGGCAAGGTTGGAGGAATGGTCAAATACGTGGCAGCTCAGATTCAGTGCAAAGAAGTGCAAGGTAATGCATCTGGGAAACAAAAACCCAGGGGAAGAATTCACAACGGAGGGTGAGTTAATAACAACAACAAAAATCGAAAGAGACCTAGGAGTAATTATATCAGATGACCTAAAGGTGGGCAAGCAATGTGAGAAGGCAGTAAGGAGGGCTGGGGGATACTGGGATGCATAGGGAGAGGCATCAAAAGTAGAAAACAGGAAGTTGTTATCCCTCTCTACAGACAGTTGGTGAGACCCCATCTGGAGTACTGCGTACAATTCTTGAGATCCCATCTCCACAAAGACATAGACAGAGTGGACGCTGTTCAGAGAAGGGCAACTAAAATGGTGCAAAGTCTGCACCAGAAGACATACGAGGAGAGACTGAAGCAGCTTAATATGTATACCCTTGAGGAAAGGAGGGCGGGGGGGGGGACTTGATAGAAACTTTCAAGTATCTCAAGGGAATTAACAAGGTACAATAGGGTAGTATCTTTCAGAAGAAGAGATGTGCAAGAACAAGGGGGCACAATTTGAAGATAGAGGGGGGACGGCTCAGAGGTAACATTGGAAAGTATTTTTTCACAGAGAGTTGTGGATGCATGGAACAGCCTTCCTGAGGAGGTTGTGGAGTCAGGAACAGTGGAAGAATTCAAGAATGCATGGGACAGGCATAAGGCAATTCTAGTGGAGGGCAGAAGGAAGTAAGCTGTAGATTAACTAACTAGACTCTTCAGCTTATCCATCAGGTAGGGAAATGGGCAGACTGGGTGGGCCAAGCGGTCCTTATCTGCCGTCAAATTCTATGTTTCTATGTCGCATGCCCCTGCGGAGAAGGCAAGCTCCCTGCTGCTCTGCAGGGGTTGGTAATGCGGCAGAACCTGCCACCATCCTCTCCTGGCTGGGAGTACTGCCATGTGTTTGCACCTTACCAACCCACTCCCACACCGCCTGGCTGGCTTCTGTGTCCACTCCCAAAGTTGGGTTGCTAGTGTGGGAGCATGGCACCCTACCCACTGGGCCAACAGGGAGCCCACATGTTTCAGGCTTTTTAAAAGAATGCCCTTGATATTTCAAAATGTTAGAACCAACCCAGAGTTTGAAAGGTTTATTTTGTTCTCACCAGTTTTGCCCCTTTCTCTTGCTTCTTCCAATATGTGCCCCTTCACACCACAGGTAATGACCCTTCCCCATTCCCTCTCCTAGCCTGAACCAAAGGCAGCAATATGAAGTGGTCATCCCCTGCCTTCTCCTGCCAAATAAAATCCTCCTCTATCACTCGCAGAATTAACCCTCTGTCCCATACCTTTCAAGACATGCTATCTGCCGGTTGGAATTTTTTTTGCCCCGATAAGAGTATTGAAAACTGAAATAGTTATATTTGTCATGTACACTTGCAACTTTCTGTTCCCAGGTAATGCCTGCTATTATTCCTTGTGACATTAAAAGCTCCATCACAAAGTGGAAATCTGAGTGATAAGGAAGTAGCAACAAGGGGGCAAAGCAACTGAAGTTAAAATGGTCACAGTATAGAAGACAAAAGCAACGAGGAGAGGCTGGGGCCCTTAATATGTTCACCTTGGAGAAAAGAAAACTGAGAGAGAGAACATGATCTCTGCCTTCCACATCCTCAGAGGCATTCACAACATCAAACAAACATAGATTTTTCATCTGGTGCTCTCTAGCAGCCCAGGACGACATACCCTGAAGCTCAGAGGTGCTAGATTCAGTGATAATGTTAGGAAGTACTACTTTTTCCAGAGGGTGGTGAACCTATAGAACAGCCTATCAATGGAGACAGTGGATAAAGACAGTTGTGCAGACGTTCACAGTAAGTCTGGATAAGTTGGTACTTATCAAGGGAATCACGGGGTATGCTTGGTAGCAGACTGGGTATGGCATGCATATGGATCAATTTATGATACGCAGAGTAGTGATTCATCCCTGCCTATCAAGCTGGGGGTGGGGGAGAGTTAATTGACCTAGAGTCCTTTTTCACGTCAGATCAATATGTTACTAGTCTTTCATGGTTTTCAGACTTTAAGAAACCCTGAACACCTGTATTGCTTTTTCATTCATTTTACAGTTTGTTTCCCAAGGAAGGCCCTACTGAGAGGGAGCTGATTCATTTTAGAGCAGACCAAACTATTCTAGATTCAGATCCTAATCCCCCCCCCCCCAGGTCAGGTGTCTCCAATGCACTTGGATCATTTTAGTCAAATCATCAGAGATCTAAACCCGTCAGAGGCAGCACAGCCACGGGGTGAGGGGAGGGTCTCTAGACCCTAACATGTAGCCTCAGCTGGATTCCACTCCACATCCTCTTTAAAGTGGGCTGACAGATCAGCCCAGAAACCTTCAGGCCTGGATCAAACTCCCAGGGATCCGGGCCAGAAAAAGAAACTGGTTTCAACAACCTGGCCCATCTGTCGGTCATTTGTTCCATGTGAATAGGAAGCAATTCCATCTGGCCAGCAGCAGCACATACTAAGGAATCCTACATCGCCGCTTGGGTGAGAACAGCTCATACCAGATAAGAAAAACATATGTACGCCATATGAGGAAGGATTAAATTGCCATTTTTTACAGCATTTTTGGGAAAGCAGCAGTTTCCTTCGAAAATAAAAGTAATTTGCTTACTCAATAAGTAATACACCCATCAATTTTGTTATGTTATTTTTATTATAACCTTATATTCCATGAGTTCCTATGTCATTTCTCTTATTTATTTTACCAGGAAGGTGGACTGGATCAAGTGACCTGTTTCAGCCATGTCTGGGAAAACAGGGGTTTACAACAGAAAAACATCACAAAATTACAACACACAAATTACATAAAATATAATCAAGCAATAAAATATCCTAAAAATAATATTTACACATATACACTAAGCTTCACTAAATAGTCAGGTAGAAATGTTACATAAAATATTAGTATTATTAGAAAGTATTCATCTAATTTTGAATGCTTTTGGAATATTTGTCCCCAAATTGTTTGCAGAAATGCTTACATCATACAGTAACTTCTCAACTGAGGAGATAAAGTTCCAAAATTGTGGTAAAGATCACAGTGATGAACATTATTTGTGGATTGGGTTCCGAATCTTGCAATATTATTAAAAGCTACAGTATATTTATGAAAAGTTATGCAAGAAAGAGTCAAAAACAAAACAGAATCATAGTCCAAAGCTGGTAAAAGGACTTGCTTAGCTGTAATTTTTTTGACTTATGGGGTTAGGTTATTTTTATTTTTGTGTAAATATCTGTAGGCTAGTTTGATATTTACTTTCCTTGTAATTTTTTGAATAAATTCCTGTAGCATCAAGGACTGATGCAACGTAAAACTCGAATAGTTAAAAATAAAACAGCCTCCAAAGTATGTCAGTTTACCCCTTCAGTTAACATTGTACTCGTTTTTCTTCTTTTTTTTTTTTTGCTTACTTCCAAATACCAGCAGTCATTTGATATAATTTTATTTGCAGTAAATCAGTTTTGCAGTGTATGATAGATGGGTTCCATATGCAGTCTTAGATCTGCCCATTTTCCCCTCACAGTATAATACCGTATCGCCACATACATTATCGTTGTTGATACCCCCTGCAAATGCTTGGCAGGTCATTTACAAAAATGGAAAACAGGAAGCGGACCCAAGGCTGAACCCTGAGGCACCCCTGTAACTGCTTCTCTAAGGCCAGATCTCTCTGAACCGGCTTTTACCATCTGTTTCTATTTAGTTAAGTAATGTTTAGACTCATTTCATTGTATGATACACTACCCCAAGATTTGTTAATATTTTTAGTAATATGGGGTGGTCCACCAGGTCGAAGGCCTTGGTCAAGTCAATAAAAATAGCCCCAGTGAGCAAGTTCTCTGTCCACATTGCCAAAAACATCACTGGTCAACCTGACCAAGGTTGTCGACATGCTGTACTTCCATGAAATCCATACTGAGCCTCTGTGAATAAATTATCTTCAAAGAACTTTGTTAACTGACTGAATACCACTTTCTCTAGTCATTTTACAAGTGCTGCTAGAAAGGAAATTGACCTTTGCTTTGTAATTATTTCCAGCCTTATGTACTGGGATTCCCATAGCTGGTTTCCAGTGGTCAGGGGGTTGGCTTGTACAAACTGATAAATTAAAAAGAGACATTACTAGTTTTGTAATCTGCTTAGCCACTGTTTTCAGTAAATCTGGTGAAAGATTGTCAGACCCCTTCCCTTTTATTGCTATCTAATTTCTGTAATAATTCATATATCTCTTTTTCAGTTGTTTTTTTTCCAGAAAGTTCTGATGTAGAAACTCATAAGGCTGTATCGGATAAGTTCCTATATCACAGCTGCCTCATAAACATGTGAAAGTAAAATGCCACAGACTGTCAGTGACACTGGAGCAGGTAATGGCAGACAGACAACTGAAAAAGAAATGATGATCTAAAATACACCAAAAGTGTACGTATAAGGCTATAATGACACCTCAGGACTCTGGTAACAAGTATAAATTGTCCCCAAACCCCTCAATGCCATTACAGGCTTAGAGTGTATGATTAGCCTTTGTTACGTATGGAAATTCATGCCGACTGAACAACTCTTGTACCACAGTTCAAAGGGTACGGAATTCTATTGTACCGCACTGGTGCATTTTCAGATGATTACCACTTTGTGCGCCCTGCTGTCGTCCCTAATGATAATGCATTCTATATACTCCCCTGTGCTCACCGACCAGCTCACACACAAGGGTTGCTTTTGGTTTACAAGTTTATACAATTCTAACTTCCTAGCTACTAAGCACCAACCCTGTCGCAACATCAGTATTCCACAAAAAAACTAAATACTTATTTTTTTATACCTCAAAAAGATATACAAGCCAGCCCATTGGCACAACGGTAGGGCTACTGCTCATAATGCCAATGATCCAAGTTCAGAAACAAGCTTGGATGTCAGAGGGCCAGCCAGGGAAGGGGCACTGAGTGGCTGAGAGGATGTGCTTTTCCTTTGGGGAGGTAGGTTACTCAGTTGATTGTTTTAGGCTCAAGAAGACAGAGCCCATCGGGAGTGTCTCCCAGCCCTAGTGGGTGAATTAGCTGCATTGTTTTTCAGCCCAATTTAGATGTTTGTCCAGAAGTTTTTTAAACTTGGAGAAGGTGCTTGAGTCTATCACTTCATGTGGTAATGAATTCCTAACCTTAGCAGCCCTTATGGTAAAGAAACATTCTTGTGGGTGGTAACTCTACTGGTGAACCTCGTTGCTACACTGCCCCCTGGTGGCCACAAGGGGAGTCACGGCTAAGGATGCACATTGGGAAGGAGAAGACACCACCAATGTTTGATTTATTTATTTAGTTTTTGTTGACCAGGTAAGTGCACTAGACAAATCCTGTCTATTTTCAGGCACAACCCGGGGGAGGGGGATACAGATGAATACCAACTGACCTTGAACCAGATTAAGCTGTTGGTGGTATTTTTAGTGAATGAGGGAAATTTGGCCAGAACACCAGGGAAATTCCCCCACTCTGACTCAGTAGGTGGAGCTGCTGGCCATCATTATGGCCACTTTGCAGAAGTCGGTGCTGGAGGGTGTGGATGTGTGTGAGCCTCTGGGCTTGAAAACATAGAGGCTTTCCTTCCTTTGCAAAAAGAATACCTGGTTTCTACTCAAGAAGTATCTACATTTCAAGCTGCTACGGTCACGACGGAATGTAATTCTCAAGGTATTACTCCCGATTTTCAGATAAGTTCCATTACTTTATAAAACGGATTTTCAGAAACCTTGTTCCCTCCTGCTATTTTTCATGACGATGCTGGCAATAGTATTTCTTCGGAAGGACTTGCTTTGAGCCCAACTGACAGTCTTGTCAAATTGGATGACGCAGTTGCATCAAACGATGGTGCCGCCCTTGTATCTGGAGCTCCTCATGTCAGAAACCTTTACAGAGCACGCATGTCAGCGAGGAATATTAGGCTGGCAGTAGAGTCGCTAGTCGTAGCGAGTGCCCAAAGCTGATCCCCGGTCAAGAATTCATTTCTGCTGAATCTATTCAATTTTATTTATAAAGCGCCTTTCAAAATCAAGGCGCTGTACAAATTTTAAAATAATAAAGTCACAACATTTAAAAGACAGCCACAACTAGCAGAGATACGCTAACCCAAAAAGATATGTTTTTAAAGCAACTTTAAAATGTTCAACGGTTGGACATTCTCTCAACCAACAAGGAAGAGAATTCCACAGGGTCGGTGCTGAAAAGCAAAAGCACGAGATCCTGATGACTTCAATCGAACCCTGGGAATCTCCAGCAGTCCCTCGTTAGCGGAACGGAGAGGGCGGAGGGGACAGTAGGGAATCAGAAGATCTTTCAGGTAGCCGGGTCCCTGGTCATGTAGGGCTTTAAAGGTTAGTAAACCAACCTTGAAGGTGATCCGCCACCAAACGGCAGCCAGTACGGTTCGGAGCACAGGTGTAATATGACTGGTTCTAGAAGTCCCAGTCAAAGCCTGGCTGCCGCGTTCTGCACCAGCTGGAGGCGGCGGATATCAACCCCTGGTAGCTCTTTAGAGAGGGAGTTGCAGTAGTCAAGACGGGTAGTGACAAAGGCGTGGACCAATGTTGGAAGGTCATCCGGGGGAATCAGATGTTTCACCCGGCGATATTCCTCAGATGGTAGAAAGAGGATTTGACGACAGCTGACACCTGAGATTTCAGGGTTAAACCATCATCAAAAATAACGCCCAGGTTTCGCACCTGTTTAGAGGTAGGGAGTGGTACGCCACCAAGTAATAAACCTGATGGTTGCCCAACACCCACACCCATCCCCGGACGACCTGGATCCACAACCAGCACCTCAGTCTTATCCGGATTGAGTCTCAACCAGCTCAAACTCATCCACAGTCTGATCTCATCGAGGCAACTATTAAGTACAGAGAGTGCATCACCTTGACTGGGAGAAAGGACAGATACAGTTGAGTATCATCTGCATAGCAGTGAAAACCCAAACTGTATCCTGATGATTTCTCCCTAATGGCAGCATGTACACTGCAAAACAACATGGGAGCTAAAATGGAGCCTGAGATACCCCACAAGGCAGGAAGTGAGTGTCAGAGGAATAAATTCCAGTGACAACTCTCTGAAACCTGCCCGTGAGGTAAGAACGAAACCATTTTAGGACTGTACCAGACAGTCCGCAAAAGACCCGCAGGCGATCCAATAGCACTCCATGGTCTACAGTGTCAAATGCAGCAGACAGATCGAGAAGGACCAGAATGGTACATGCCTTTCGATCTCTGGCCATCAGGAGGTCGCTCAATACCCGGACAAGGGCAGTCTCTGTACTATGTCTTTTCCTGAAACCAGACTGGAGAGTATCGTAGACATTGTGAGATATAAGGTGATCATCCAATTGTAATGCAACTGCCTTTTCAATAACCTTACCAACAAATGGCAGGTTAGAGATAGGCCGGTAGTTAGCAAGACAATCTGGGTCCAAGGAGGATTTTTTAAGGAGTGGTCGAACTACCGCCTCCTTAAGGGGTTCAGGAAAGACCCCCCTCTCCAAGGACATCCAGACAATGTCTGCAAGGATTGGGTAGATAACTTCTACACAACTTACTAAAAGTGGTGTAGGACCCAGATCCAAACTACAACTAGCTGGTCGCATTTTTTGGATGATCTTCACAATGTCCCCAAATTCTGGCCGGTGAAAATCTAACCAGACAGACTGAGGGCAAGCCACTTCCAATCGACCACCGCAGTCCCCCATAGGAGGGATCGAACCGATGCCAGACCTAATGCCAGCAACCTTATCCACAAAGAACCAAGCAAACTCCTCACATCTTAACTGAGAAAACGCTTCTTTGGGCTGAAGACAGACTGGATTGCACAGTCTGTCCACAGTCCGGAAAAGCTGAGCCGGTCGATTATGTGCGGCAGAAATCTCTCTGGACAGGAATTCTGCCTTCTTACGATTGATTTCTGACTGATAGCTGTCATAATGAGCCATCAGTCTAAGCCTGGACGGCATCAAGGCCTGACTTCCACCAGAGTCTCTCCAGCCTTGCCCTACTGCTTTAACTCCTTCAAGGAGCCGTCAAACCACGGACTTTGATGAAGAATGAGGCGAACACGAACAGGAGCAATTTTGTCCAGAGCATCTCCCACAGCCTTATTATAGGCCAATACAAGATCATATGGACTCATGAATTCACCCGATAAACTTGATAGATCCAGCACCGCCATCAGGTCATTGGGGTTAACACCCTAAAGGGCGGTACTGAACCA
Organism: Neoceratodus forsteri; assembly: GCA_016271365.2. NCBI lineage: Eukaryota > Metazoa > Chordata > Ceratodontiformes > Ceratodontidae > Neoceratodus > Neoceratodus forsteri. The sequence goes on from JADMNL010000027.1 coordinate 44,043,097, forward strand.
TCTCCATAGGGGCAGACCTATTGGAGGGGGCCCTAAAGCTGAACCTTATGGTGTAATGGTTAGACCAACTGACTGGTTCCACCCCAGATCAGTGATCTCCATACCCAAGAGAAACACCAGATCAATGAATGACCACCTATATGGGTAGAGGTGGTAACAACCTATGTCAGGCCAGCGTATTCATCAGCTGGAGGAGATTTTGCCCAAACTGAGAGAATTCATCATCGACCCAGGCATTGAAGTGGCCAGAGTATCAGTCTGGGAATCCTCAATACCAGGTAAACGGTAGAGTCTGCAATCTCCTGCAGAAATTCTCCACGTCCCTGGTGGGCGGTGAGCAGGAAGAATCCCACAACCTGCACCCTCACCCAAGATATATTCAAAGGCTGGTGCTTCCCAATGGCACATCCACAAGGCCCAGCTCAGATTTAAACATAATAGCCACACCCCCGCCCCTATGATCCAACCTTGGACGGTGTATCACCGAGAACCCGGCTGGAGTTACCGAGGTCAATATAGGGCCCAGATTTTCATCAAGCCAGGTCTCGGTGATGCAAGTCAGATCAGATGAACTAACAAGATCAGAAATAATAGCTGTCTTGTTCTTAATTGATCTGGCATTGCATAACACCGCCAAGGCAGGATGAGTTGTCGGGGAAGACCTCGGCGCCTGTCCAAATTTCAGCTGGAGCCCTTGGGTATGGGGACAAGACAGGAAGAACCTCTATCCTGACCCCATTTTGCCCCAGGCGTCTTCTGGACCCTAGAACCCCAATCCACCCTCCCTCCTGTCCCCCCCCAATCTCCTACCGAAACTTTACAAGGTCAGTCTTTGCGGTCCGATTTTTTGTTTACTCAAACTATTCCTATTGCCAGTAGGTTGCCTAACAACAAGCAAACAAAGCTCTTTATGATTGGCTCTAGTTGCACTATGATTGAGGAACCAAGAGCGCAAAGTGCAGTTTGTAGTATTGTACAAAAGGAGCTGGTATACCAGACTGACACCTCTAGTCAAGCTCATGCTACTACCTTCTCATTTTCAACCAAAAACAAGCTTTCCCTGGATACGATAAAAAATAAGAGAGCTGCATTAACAGCAGCTAATCAGAATTTGCCTTTTAAACCACAAATGCAGCATTCTGAGGTTAAAACCAAACTGTCTCAGAAGGTGTCCACTTCACAACTTATTCAACAAGCATTTTCTCTCCCCACAAAGTTACAAATGGTAATAAGGATTGGGCCCCGGAGAAAACCTTACTGGAATCTGGTTGGAAATTGGACCCTACAGGAACATGGATCCCTGACCCTGACTGGTCTTTGGGTTCCTACCTTGTCCTTACACCCTTGAATGGTCTCCTGCGCTTAAGAAGATCCCCATTTCCCAGCCATCAGGAACTGTAACTGACTCTTTGACAGTATCTTTCCCCTCCACATCGGAAGTAGTGTCTGATAATGTAGCTGAGGAGAAAGTCCTTAAAGATTCTTCTGAGCCCCCATTAGACCTCCTTTGTCGGATCTTTTTTCCCAAAATCGTAAAGAATTGGCCTCTGGAAGGAACGCTGTTCAAATACGCTATAATGTAGCTGAGGAGAAAGTCCTTAAAGATTCTTCTGAGCCCCCCCGCCATTAGACCTCTTTTGTCGGATCTTTTTTCCCAAAATCGTAAAGAATTGGCCCCTCGAAGGAACGCTGTTCGAATACGCTATAATGTAGCTGAGGAGAAAGTCCTTAAAGATTCTTCTGAGGCCCCCCATTAGACCTCTTTTGTCGGATCTTTTTTCCCAAAATCGTAAAGAATCGGCCCCTCAAAGGAATGCTGTTCGAATACGCTATAAAGGGGGACTGGCTGAACGGCCTGACCTAGTGTATGTGGGGAAGCTCCTTTTAAAAGAATCCTTACAGTTTTCACCTAAAGATGTATTTGCCTTCATCAGTATTTCGGGGGAAGACAATTACAATGTCGGTTTTAGATCTGTAACTTTGTTAGGTTTATTTTGGCAAAGATATAACCAACTGAAATTTTCCTCATTGTGGTCTCCCTTCATTGTTACCCCCCCTTACTCCATCATCGGGGGGGTACTTACCAGTTGGGCCTAGGATGGGTTTTCTTGACTTTTATTTTGTGAAAAAAGGAGAGCAATATGTATGTGGCAGGGAGTGGGGTAAGGGTGATCTCTTACTAAGATCAATGGCTTGAGCAACTGTGCCCAACTTGGGGGTGTTTCCATCTCTGGGCTGTGATTACATCAGGGACCTCTCGAGCTTTGCCCTGGAAACCCTATGATACCATAATGACCCCTCAGTGTAAACACAGATTTGTTGGGTATGGTTGCCCTTATATTATGCTATATAACATGTACACTTGGACATACTTTATTACTTGTATAATTCTTTTTTTTTTTTTTTAATTTACACAACAAACAACTGTCAAGCATTTACCATCCATTAGGGTTCACAGATCAGGTGATGTACAGAATACAATACATGCTGTAGCTCAAGTAATTGTCCCAGCCACAATTATTTATAATATAACATGCTACTGTATGTTATTATGGAGCTCCCTATCCCTATGGGGGGACGCCCATTCTGCTGTCCAAGCCCTCCTAAGTCCCTCCTGTGGTACACAGTATGGCCTATAAGTCATAATATACAGGGTCTATTAAAAAGTAGGCATTTTGAAATTTAGGTAGCATCTGTCTCCATGAACTAGTTATCTTCTCCATCTGGAAAGCCTCAGACATGAGATTATGCCAAATGTCTATTTAGGGTATGGGTGTTGATAACCAGGTCTTTTTTTTTTTTTAATTCTATTTTACTGCTCCGTTTGGCCAGGGCATCTCTCAGAGGTGCTTGCTCAACCTAGCCTCTGCTCCCCGCCTGAGACCTCTGTTCCCCAGACACCCCCTCACCCAGGATCTTCCAGCCCCCCCCCAGATCACCCCCCCAGAGGAGGGCCCGCCCACCTACGTGGCAGCCTTTCTGTAATTAGAGGGTTCGTCCTGGTTGGCACCTGGGGAAGCCCAGAGGAGAGATGGTTTGGCACTGGGGATGTGGGTTTGGTCACTGGCGCCCTTGTCACCTCCCTGGTCCACTGGGGATTTTTCTTTTATGGTTGTCCCCTTGGAGCGCAGACATGTAATAATGTCCATGGCACTGATGTGCCGACATCTGCCACCTCTCCATCCCTACATATGTCAGCACCGCATGCTCCTGGCACTGCCCCTGGCAACCACCAGGAGTCACCTCGTAGTGGTGCTAACCCCCAGATCCCTCCCTGGGAATGGAGAGCAGTCCTGTGGATGCTCAATCCCTTTTCTCCCTTGCCTATCCCTTGAGGCCCAAGTCCATTCCGGAAGCCAGGTCACTGGTGTGGCGCGAGGCGTGGCATCCAGTGCCTCAACCCTCAGTGCCACCGGGCTGGCTTGCTTATAACCAGGTCTTAATGTAAGCAATAATACCCGATAAGGTGGGTGGTATCGGTCCTCGAGGTATTAGCGCAATTAAAAGTAGACAAGGCAATGGGACCTGATGGGGTGCACCCCAGGATACTAAAAGAGCTCAAAGAGGTGCTGGCTGCACCTCTGACAACTCTGTTCTACTTATCATTAAAAACAGGGGAGGTTCCAAGGGACTGGAGGATGGCAAATGTGGTCCCACTTCTCAAAAGTGGGAAAAGGGAGGAGGTAGGGAATTACAGACTTGTCAGGCTGACTTCAGTAGTGGGCAAAGTAATGGGAACACTACTGAAGGAAAGGATAGTGTAATACCTTGTAACCATGGGATTACAGGATCCAAGGCAACATGGTTTCACAGTGGGGAGGTCTTGTCAGGTGAACCTGATCAAGTTTTTGACTGGGTGACCAGGGTAGTGGATCAGGAAGGAGGGGTAGATGTGGCCTACCTGGATTTCAGTAAAGTCTTCGACACTGTTCCACATAGAAGACTGGTGAACAACCTGGCCTATCTGGGAGTGGGCCAAAAAGTTATAAACTGGGTAAGAAATTGGTTAAATAACAGGAGTCAGATGGTGGTAGTAAATGGTGTCCACTCTGGAAAAGGCAAGGTGTCCAGCGGGGTGCCTCAGGGCTCAGTATTATTTTTTTTTATTTTTTTTTTATTTTATTTGAGTCTAGGATTACAAAATACCTTTGAGCCAAGGCTCTTTTACAAAGGTTCCACATCAGTAAATACAGGCATAACAGGTTCCAAGGTACAGAAAAATCAATCAAAAACTCTGTTGACATAACTTGAATTATACCGACAGTATATAAAATACGCTAGGAGGAGGTAGGCAACAGAGGAAAAGGGTCTGAAGAGAGGAGAGGACATGAGTGGAGTGGGAATTGGGTATAGCAGCCTAGACAACTTTGTCAGGACAGATAGGGGTAAGAGCAATTTGTGGGTATAGAACTGACGAAGTGCTAGTAGTTAGGACAACAGCAGTCAGCAGAGAATGTTGGCAACTGCAAGGAGAACATTGCTTAAGTGGGGCAGGCACAGGTGCTAGAGCTTACTAGGGAGAGGCAAAGCTTAGCCTTGAAAGCACCCAGCGTTGATGAGTTGGAGATGTCACTAGTGAGACTGTTTAACCAACTAGTAGCCCTATATGCAAAGGACCTGTGGCCTTGGGATGTGCGACAGTGGGGGATTTGCAGGAGTATGAGCTTAGAGCTCCTGGTGTTGCAGTTATTTATTTTGGATTTGAGGAGGGAGCAGACTCCAGGGGGAGCCTTGCCCGTCATTATTTTCTTAGCTGTGATGCAGGTTTGATACTTAATTCGGTTGTTCAGTTTCAGCCATCCAGTTTGGGAGTAGAGGTCTCGGGTATGGGTCAGACGGTGGGCTCCAGTAACGAGTCGACAGGCTTTGGAAACACGTTTGAGAGAGGAGGCAGTGGCAGAGCCATAGATAATGAGTCCATAGTCTATAACGCTAACAATGGAGCTCTGAATGGCGACAGACAAGGCTTCAGTGGTTAGATGTTTCCTATGCCGGAACAACAGGCCCAGCCTGGTGTTTGCTACTTTTGCACCATTATTAATATGGGCAACATAGGTGAGGTTAGAGTCCAGGGTGAGGCCAAGGTATTTAAAGGTATGGACTTGTTCAAGGGTGACTCCATGCTTGGTATTGATGGCGAGGTGATACTGTTTGTTTTTGTTGTGGGAGCTGCTGAAAATCATGGTCTTTGTTTTTTTCTGGTTTAGGATCAGTTTGTGTTCTGAGAACCAGTTTTCTACTGTTGTGAAAGCCCGCTGGAGGTTCTCTTATAGATTAAACGGATCGTGGTGGGAGGCAAGGATGACTGCATCACTTGCATAGAGTAAGATTTTTTCTGGACATGCATCTGGCAGTGCGCTCAAGAAGAGGCTGAAGAGGGGGGGCCCAGTATTGAACCCTGTGGGACACCAGATCTGACTGGTCTAGGGTCTGAGAGCGTATCAGCAATTTTTACTCTTTGGGACCGGTTGTCTAAATAACTTTTGAACCAGTTCACAGAATCAGGTGACAGCCCCGCAATCTAGAGCTGGACAAGCAGGAGACGGTGGTTGACAGTATCAAAGGCCTTAGTTAAGTCAATGAAAGTAGACCATTAGCTGACCATTGTCCAGTGAGTGGTGGATGGTGCCGGTAAATTCAAGTAAAGCTGTGGAGGTACTATGACCCTTTCTAAAACCATGTTGTTTGTACAAGATGCTGTGTTTGTCCAGGTAGTCAGTAAGCTGATCAGCCACAATCCGTTCCAGGGCCTTAGAGAGTGGAGGTAGGATGGAGAGTGGACGGAAGTTCTCATGTGCAGTTTTGACACCACTTTTATGTATAGGGGTTACAGTGGAAGATTTCCATTTGTCCGGGAACTGGCTGAGTCTGAGGGAGAGGTTAAAGATCCTGGTCCAAGGCATCCAAGGCATCTACGGAGCTCAGGCTGGCACAAGGCATTAAGGGGAGAAGGACTTCTTTAGGTACATCAGGGAGAAAAGGAGCTGTAAGGACCACATAGTAAGGATTAGGAAGGAGGGGGTTGGGTGGAAGCAGGGTGCAATAAGGCAGAAGCACTAAATGATTACTTCTGCTTGGTTTTTACTAAGGAGATGGGGGTGAACCGAAGGGGAGGAACCGCAAAACGGGGGTGACAGATGGGGAAATCATGGAGGGCAGAGTTCAGGAGGGTTTGAAGGCACTGAGGGTGGACAAGGCACCAGGCCCAAATGGCATCCATCCCAGGGTACTGAAGGAGCTGGCAGAGGTCCTTGTGGGACCTTTGGCAGACCTATTTAATGCCTCACTACACTAGGGGTGTGTACCTCAGGACTGGAGGATGTCTCATGTGGTGCTCCTCCACAACAGTGGGCCCAAGGATGAACTGGGGAACTATAGACCGATGAGCCTCACATCCATCATGGGTAAGCTAATGGAGACTATCCTGAAGGAGAAGCTGGTGGCCCTCCTAGAGGCCAAAGGACTACAGGACAGCAGACAGCATGGCTTCATACGTGGCAGATCCTGCCAAACCAACCTGATGGAGTTCTATGACTGGATAACTAGGCAACTGGACAGGGGCCATGCAGTGGATGTCCTATATCTGGACTTCAGTAAGGCATTTGACTCGGTGCCACATGGAAGCCTGTGAAGTAAGTTAGAAGGCACAAGGGCAGGTGCAAAGCTAGTGAGATGGGTAGGGAACTGGCTTCAGAGAAGGCAAGAGATGGTGGTGGTGGTGGTGGTGGGTGGGGAGGGCTCACACCCAAGGATAGTGACAAGCTGTGTTCCACAAGGCTCGGTGTTGGGACCAGTGTTGTTTGGGATATTCACTGCAGACATATCATTGGACATCAAGAGCAAGATCAGTCTGTTTGCTGATGATACCAAGGTAGGAGTGGTGGTAGACGACCTAGGGGGATGGCAGGGGTTGCAGGATGATCTGGCAAAGCTTGAAACCTAGTCAGACACCTGGCAACTGGGGTTTAATGCCAAAAAGTGCAAGGTGCTGCATTTTGGGATTAAGAACCCAAGGAGGAGTTACCAGCTGGGGGGAGTGCAGCTAGCCCAGACAGAGGAGGAGAAGGATCTGGGGGTGCTCATTACACAGTCAATGAAAAACTCGGCACAATGTAGGAAGGCAGCTGCAAAGGCCAACAAAATGCTGGGTTGCATTGCAAGGGGTATATCCCCGAGGAGGGAGGAGGTGATTCTGCCACTGTCTAGGTCATTGGTTAGAACACACCTGGAGTACTGCATGCAGTACTGGCACCCGTATCTGAAGAGGGACATTAAATTACTGGAAGGGGTGCAGCACAGTGCGACAATGATGATCAAGGGGCTGGGAGACTTATCATATGAGAGGAGGCTGAGGGAATTGAACATGTACTCACTGGAGGAGAGGAGGGACGGGGGAACATGATTGAAACCTTTAAATACATGAAAGGAATAAACAAGACAGGTACAGAGGGGCTGTTCAAAGTAAGGGAGGGGAGGGACACCAGGGGCCATGATATGAGGCTGGAGGGAGGAGGAAGGTTCAGGAGGGAGATGAGGAGACACTTTTTTACAGAAAGGGTAGTAGCTGGGTGGAATGTGTTACCTGCAGAAGTGGTATCCAGTAGAACAGTGGACTGCTTCAAAAGGGGATGGGACAGGACAAGGGGGAGGATCAATGTAGGGGAAGGGTGGAAGGGAGGGGCAGCTACAGATTAAGGGGTGCTAGCTGCATATTTGAGCAGACTTAATAGACCTCTAGGCCTTTATCTGCTGGCAAATTTCATATGTTCGTATGGTCAGTGGCCGGAGTACTTCTTCTAGGGTGAGTGATAGGAGTTTGAGGTCGAGGGAGTCATTACTGGATCTGGACTTACTAATGGCTTTGGTAACATAGCTGCAGACCAGGTACGTTTTGACCAATTTGAAGTAGAAGGGGGGATGGCTAGTTGGGACACAGGAGATTTGGGCCATTGGAGTATCCTCCTCATTGAAAAAATCAGGGAGGAGTACAGAACTGAGGTCTGTGAAAGCATCACTGAATGTATCGGCAATGAGTTTCTGGTCAAGCGTAGTAGCACTGTTTATGCAGCGCACTGTTGGAGGAGATTTAGACTGCTTCCCGGTGACTTCTTTTATATTATTCCAGAAATCTCTTCCATTGCCCCAGGGGTTTGTAAGAGCACTCTTGAAATAAGCAGATTTTGTTTCCCAGATAGTTTTGGTGCAGTCATTCCATGCATGTTTGAAGTTATCAGTGTCAATTTTTCTCCCAGTGTTTCTAGCAAGCTCCCAGACATGATTCCGTGCTTTTAGTCACCTTAGGAGGTCACCTGTGAGTCAGGGGTTGCAGAGGGCTTTTACTTTTCTCTTTTTTAGGGGTGCAAATTTGTTGCAGGCTTCGTTAAAGATTCTGATGAAGTGGTCCAGGGCAGTGTTCAAATTTGTTGCTGTAAGGATTGGTGACCAGTCCTGTTGAAGAAGGAAGGTTTTGAGGTGAGTTAACTGACCATGAGGTAGAACTCTGCTGGTGATGGTTTTAGGGGGAGGTTTGATGAATTTGTTGGACCAGGAACAGCAAACAGGGGAGTGGTCACTGAGTGAGTCAGGGAGGACAGTGGCATTAGTGATCCTGGTGGGGTGGCTGGTTAGAATCCAGTCTAGTAGGGTGCTGGTGCCAGTTTTATCATTTATCCTGGTTGGGGAGTTAACCATCTGGGTGAGGCTTGCAGCCGCTATAGAGACCCTGTGTGCCCCGGCCTCAGCAGCAGACCAGTTAATATTAAAGTCACCAAGAAGGATAGATTCAGTATCCGGTGGGAGAGACTTGATAAAGTCCAGAACTGTGTTGAGTCCACTACCTTGCTCCTTTGGTGGAATGTAGGTTGTCTGTACAAAAGGTTTGCAAGCTCAACCCCTGTATTTTTTATTTAGTTGTTTACCCAGGAGTAGCACACTAAGCTGAAAGCTTTTTTACAGGTGCGACCTGGGAGCACAGGGAAGTTAAGTGACTTGCTCAGGGTCACACAATATGCAAGTGGAAGCTGTGGGATTCAAACCCAGGTCTGGTCTGCTGGATGTCACCAGATTTGCAGCTCAGAGCCTTAAACCACTGCGTTATACTGCCTCCCAGGGCAATTTACAATACAATTTAGTAAAATTAGTGGAGATGGAGGTAGTCACTTTGCCGAAGAGATCAGGCTTAAATCATGGTTCAGCTGGATAATAAAAACCAGGAGCCCCTCCAAAAACTATGAAAAGTAAGAAATTTGGAGTTAATTTGAAAAAAGTGCAGGCTTTAATGCAGCAAAATGGGGTGTGCCCTGGTACTTTAACTAAATGGAATGTAGGTTGTGACAACTGTGAGGGCTTTGTTGTGAGCACCAAGGAGGATCTTGATGGAGAGAATCTGCGCCGTCGAGGTTTGGGGAGTAGAGCTGAAGTGATGTTCCAGGATAGTGTTCTTAAGGTACAAAGTGCACCCACCACCTCTTTTAGTAGTTTGATGCAGCCAAAAAATATTGTACCCAGGGAGGGTGATAGCGTGGTCAGGGACCGATGGCGAGAGCCAGGTTTCAACTACTGCTAGGATGTCCGGACTATGATGACCGAAAAAAGTCTGGAGGGCATCAATTTTGTGGAGGAGGCTACATATGTTAAGCGAGATGATAGAGAGGGCTCCTGTGTGTTTGTTCTGATTTGTCCCTTTAGTAGGGGTTGGGTCAGGATTTGGACGAATGTTCCCAGACAGCAGTAGGAGAAGAAGCACAAGCTTCAGAGTACACATGCGTAATTCCCAAGTCAGGTGCCGATCCTTTCGTGCCAAGCGTGAACGTGATTCACAAGAATGTGTTATAGAGTAAGGGCGAAGGTACAGGGTGACAGAAATAAAAGTGGACGGGGGAGTACCCAATGGACATTGGAGAGAAAGGACCATTTATTAGTGATTGGCAGGGCCCAGGGCTGGTGGCTGAGTTCCAGAGATAGGGTACCTAGGAGGTGGTATATCGAAGTGAGTAGGTAGCTGTTTGGGGCAGAGGGGAAGCAGGCTCTAGAAGGGTGGAGAAGTGGGAAGAGGGGAACTAGGAAGAGAAGGGGGTACAGAGAACGGGTGGGATACATGATTAATTGAAGAGAAGGGAGGTACAGGGAGTAGGCAGGGTGGTCGAAGAGAAGTTGTCAAGGAAAGAGGCAGGGGATAAAGGATGGGGTAGTAGGCAAGGTGGAGACATGAAAAGTTACAAGGTTAGGAGAGTAAAGGAGAGAAGTAGAAATGGAATGCAGTTGCAATTTAAAGATGTGCTGGATGAGGGAGCTCAAAGTACAGTGAACAGAAGTGAAAGAGAGGGTGGGCGAGAAAGAACACCAACAGGGGGAGGGCCAAGTACGGCACCCTATCGGATATGGGCAAGGAGGAGGGGCAAAGCAGAGGGGCGTGGAGTGAGACTATTTAATTAAGGACAGGGTTGGATGTAAAATTTCTGCCGCTATCTCTTGGTTTCAATGGGTGCAACAGCCCCAAGTCAGGAAAGTTGCAGCAGGCCAATCAGAGAGAAGAAGAAAAAATGGCAGGAGTCCAATCGGGGTGCACTGCAGCGAGCATCAGCCAATGGCAGCAGCTCACAGCAGCCCTGGTGAGGCAGGCAGTCTTACCCGCTCGTGTTCTGTGGGCGGCCAGCAAGTGTGCGGCTGAGCGGCTGGAAGTGGCAAGCCGCAGCCGGGCCAAATGGAGGGCTCGTGGACCCAAAAGTCACAGGCACGACCTGGAGAGAGGGGATAGAAATAGGGAATTAGCTGTGGGAGGTGAGCTGGAAGACAAAGAGAGTAGACAAAGGAGCTAAATCGGGGCAGGGGCTGAGGCACCAGAGATGCGCAGCACAGTAGGGATGATGGGGGTGCTGCAGGTGAGATTGTTAGAGACCAACAAAACCTTGGCTTGGCACCGCAGGGGGAGTTGAAAAAGTAGAGGTCAGACCAGAAAGAACAGGAGGTTAAGCGGAGGTGTAGTGAGTGTGGGGGGGGGGGCGATTTAAGCCCAGAGGAGCAGAAGAGAGAGAGAGAGAGAGAAAGAAACAGAGAAATACACAGCGCACAGAAGAGCTGTAATTACTTTTACAACCAGTACAATTTCTTCAGATTCGAACACAGTTAAACAGAGCACATTTCAACAAATTACAAGTCCAGAAAAGTAGCTTGTAGCTGGCTATAAAATTTCTGCCGCTACCTCTTGGTTTCAATGGACGCAGCAGCCCCAAGTCAGGAAGGTTGCAGCAGGCCAAACAAAGGAAAGAAAAAATGGTAGGAGTCCAATCAGGGTGCACTGCAGTGAGCGACGGTCAATGACAGCAGCTTACAGTAGCCCCGGTGAGACAGGCAGTCTTACCTGGCTTTCGGTGTTCTGTAGGTGGCCAGGAGGTGTGCAGCTGAGCGGCTGGAATTGCTGAGCCACAACCAGGCCAAATGGAGGGCTCATGGGCAAAGAGTCACAGGCACGACCCGGTTTTCAGTGTTCCATGGGCAGCCAGGAGGTGTGCGGCTGAGCAGGCTCTTAGGCCCAGTCCTCTTCAATGTCTTTATTAGCGACATTGCAGAAGGGCTAGAAGGAAAAGTATGCCTGTTCGTGGATGACACAAAAATCTGCAACAGAGTAGACAGATTGGTGGGGGTGAGGGATGATTTGAAAAAGTTGGAAGAATGGTCAAGGGTTTGGCAGCTGGATTTCAATGAAAAAAAGTGCAAAATCATGCACTTGGGGCACAGGAACCCGGGGGCTACATGCCAATAGGGAGGGGAAGTACTGGCAACTACCAAACAGGAAAGGGATATGGGGGTAATCATTTCTGATGACCTGAAGGTAGCCAAGCAGTGTGATAAGGCAGTGGGGAAGGCAAGAAGGATGCTTGGGTGCATAGGGAGGGGTATCACCAGTAGGAAGAAGGAGGTACTATTACCTGTGTATAGATCACTGGTAAAATTCCACCTTGAGTATTGTGTCCAGTGCTGGAGTGGAGGCCCCAGCTCTGGAAGGACATTGATAAGGTGGAGGCGGTACAAAAGAGGGCTACCAAAATGGTGTGGGGCCTGCATCCTAAGCCCTATGAGAAGGGACTCAATGAACTGAACATGTATTCTCTGGAGGAGAGGAGGGGAAGCGGGATATGATACAAACATTGAAATACCTAACAGGTATTAATAAGGTACAGGAAGTTAGCATTTTCCATAGAAAAAGAAGCTCAAGGACAAGGGGTCATGCTATAAAGTTGGGGCAGAGGCTTAGAGAAAATCTGAGTAAATACTTCTTCATGGAGAGGGTGGTGGATGCCTGGAACAGCCTTCCAGTGGAGGTGGTGGGTGCCAAAATAATGACAGGATTCAAGCATGCATGGGACAGATATAAGGGGACCTTGGTAGTAAGACAAGGAGAGGAGACAACCAGAGATCGAGTAGGGTCTGCGGTTGCACAGTAGGCAGGGAATACTGGCCAGACTAGGTGGGCCAAGAGGTCCTTATTTGCCAACAACGTTTATGTTTCTGTTTCTAAACCGAACCACCAAGGGGTGTAATGAGGCCCGATGCCACAGGCAGAGGGTCTTATAGTCCCTGGAAGGTCTGATATAGTTCATACCACCCACCCTGGAGGGTTATTATTGCACTTAGAAAATGGGTTATAGGTCACATTTTTGCAAAACTCTATAAAAAGTAAAATATATATACTGTATATTAAAAAATTAAATAAAAAACCAACAGAAATCACTTCCTGGTAAAGTAGTCCCTCTACTGGTAGAATCACCAATAGAGGGTGCTGCTGTTTTTTATGAATATTTTCATGCTATCTTTTATGTTTTGTCAGTGATTTTTCCCCCACCCCAACTGTTAATGCAAGTCATGGCTAAACTAAGAACTAACTACAGTGTTGGTATGGAAGAGAGTCCTATTTGGTGCTGGTGTTTTTTGTGTTATGTCTTCAAATGATCACTCAAGATGGCAGTAAGCTTGCCAGTTACTGTTACAGTGTGAGCAGGAATTTGCAAGGATGATGGCATGTTTGAACCTGATCTCTCAATGGCTGAGGTAAGAAACTGTGATAGAAAAAAGTGCTATTTTTTTGGTTTTCCCCTTTTGGATGTGCTGACTAAGTATGGGAGATCTCATTCATCTGCATGATTCCCATGGTAGACAGGGTGGCTGGTTTACCAGGACACTTTTTACAGATGTAAGGTGTGAGTGTTAAACACACAAAAAACCCAGCTTGATTCATGTGAATTTTTTTTCAGTGCTTTAATGTGGTGACTGCCTAAGAGAGGGGGCTCTCACTCGCTAAGCAAGAAAGCAACATGACAGTACTTGTATTTTTGAACATTCTACTCACCCAGGACTATCTAGAATGATATGAAGAAACAGAGACTGGGACTAATTATTTCCCTGTCTCTGTTGTCTCATACCGGACCAGCAGATTGGCGCTTGTAGTCAATCAGAAACAAGAATAGACTTTGCCCATTTTCTAAGATAGCTTTCTTTGCCATGAATCTTATAGTGATGCGGTAGCACCACTACAATTAGAGTTGAGCAGGGGGTTCTATGCTAAACCTCAAACTTTGCTCTTTAATAGCTTTGCAGCTGTTCAATGGATTTGCACACAATTTTGCATGCACAGTCTTTGGGGGGGGGGGGTAGACTTCTTGATGTGCCAAGTTTCATTCCAGTGAGATATGAGGATTATGAGATGCAGATAGTGAAAAAAGGATCAGAGTTTTTTGCTGTTTTTGTTATCGCCTGGACCACAAACAGTTTGGAATATTGGTCAGAAATGTTCAGGGTAGAAAGGGTTTGGACCACGGTGGTACCTTTCGCTAGTTTGGGGAAAATATATTAATCCGTTTCAAAGTTATTAAATTTTGAAATTTTGGTTCTGAGTATGCTCAGTATAGTCTTTTGGGCAACTGCATGAATGAAAAAAGAATTTGGTCCATATGGAAAATGATCTTTTTTCATATGGGTAATCAATCCTTTTTCGTGAGGAAAAAATCCTTTTTTCCTACGGTCACCATCTTGTTTTTTGTTTAATTTTCAAAACCCACAAAAATGACATCCTGCACGCACACCAACACATTTATCTTGCTAATCAGGACTCCATTAGGTGGATTCTGCCCTTACATTTTGGAAAAAATACCCAGAAATGTGCTTTTTTTATCCATTTTAAAATCCTTTTTCATGACTCGGTTTCTTTTTTTTCATATGGCCATACGAAAAAGGAATTTGGCCATACAAAAAAGAATCCCTTCATACAAAAAAATTATTTGTATTTAGTTTTTTTTCCCCAGTTCTTTTTTCGTATGAAGGCATTCTTTTTCATATGAACAAAAAATATACTCAATTTATTCCTTCATACAGAAAAAGAATAAAAAAAAAAAATCAAAGTTCAACATCTTTTTTCATATGAAGGGATCCTTTTTCATACTGTTTTTTTGTTTATATGAAAAAGAATGCCCTCGTATGAAAAAAGATTTTGGACTTAGTTTTATCCCCCCCCATTCTTTTTTCGTATGAAGGGCTTCTTTTTTAGTATACGTTTTTTGTTCATACAAAAAAGGATGCCTTCATTCGAAAAAAGATTTTGGACTTAGTTTTTTCCCCACATTTCAGCTTTAATAAGCCAGAACTCCTTCAATATTTACAGTCACGGGCAATCTATATATCAAAACAAAGGTCATAATGGGCACTACAAGAATAACACATAACACCCCCCCTCCCAACAATTTAGGGGGCATATAAAAACACAAAAATTAAAATACTAAAGTTCTCATAGCAAAACATTGTCAGTTTAAGAAGCCATACAACCAAGCAAATAAACAGCTTTTTGGCAGAAATGGAAGCACAGGGCCCCCACACCAACATGGATGTATGCATCTATGCAGGCCCTGTGCTTCTACAAGCAGATTAATATGTTCATGCAGGTCCTGAAGATGCCTGCGTGAATGGGGATATGATTATACTATTTCAAAAAATAAGGAAATTCTTTATAAAAAATTTTGTTAATGCGCCAGGTAAGGTTAAAGTGACAAAAGTAGAGAAATGTGGTGTTAGGGTTCCCAACCATAGCACCCCACCCCAACCCTGTAGGCAGCAACAGGGAAAACATGTACAGCTTCACCTTTCCTGAGACTTCACAAATCAGGCATGGGTGTACCTTGGGGTTGTCAACCCTAACCTCACCCCATTCTCAGATACGCTACACATTTGAGCTTATTTATTGAATAGGAGCAGGTTTATAGCTGGTGAGGTGATTATTAGGAAGTTCTGAGACATTCATAAGAGAGGCTGAATGGATAGGTATCCTGACAGCAACACAGAATAATAAAGACCTTAAATTCACAGAGTGCAAGGGGTGGAGGGTTGAGTTCAATTCCCTACACTTTTGTACAATCTCAGTTCCTCCTCTCCCAACTCACAAATAGTCATCTCTCCCTTTCTTCATCCACATAATACCCCAGTCTCCAACGTCTCCCCTGCCTACCATGAGTGCTACTGCCAGACCGGTGCAACCAGTCACACAATCCAGACAAAGCTCTGTACTGCTGCAACGTCTACTAGTACTCAGCTATAACTGCTGAAAGAGAAGGTTGTCCTCTATGCCCCTGACTGAGGCTCTGAGACAAGTCTGACTACAAAGTAAGTAATCTGAAGAAGATAATTTCAAACTGTGTGGGAGGTGGGGCCATTCTGGTGCTAGGAAGGTAGGGGAATGGGGGATGATTTTATATTGTGAGGAGAAATAGGTGGAGATTCAGGGGTGCTATGAGTTGGGGGGGGGGGTGAGTTGAAAAGTCTAGGATGCAGAATCTGAGTCTGATTCCAAGTCTACTACTTTTACAGTATTAGGATTTTTGTACAGCACTTTTGAAAATCCCATTTCTGAGAAACGGTTGGGAATCTGACAAATCTGATTCCAATTCCACAATTCTGAACATCCCTAATTATTACAGTACAGTATGTGCCATGCATTCAAAACACTTTGTGCAGGGTCACTCAGTGGTCTAGAGTAAGCACACCATGCTTCCAGGTAACCCCGGTTCAGAATAAACTGGGGACCGTCTCAGCCATAGGGCAGCTAGAGCTTGGAAGAATGTTGCCAATGGCAGTGCATACCATTCCAGGGAAGGTATGATCTGGTACCACAGCTGCCCCTTGTGGTGGACTGTGGGGAGCTAGCTCCCTTTGGAGGGATAGACATTCCAGCCAATGTTGTGTGCATGTGAGACCCCTGAATATCAGTGCATGAAACCAACAGGGTGGTTGGAGGTTCAAAGGGAACTTTGGTAAAAAATGCCAGAGGAAAAATAGCAACAACCAGAATGAAGACCATTGTATTCTCAGGCTCCCCACCCCCACCAGATCCACCTGATCTGGGCATGTGTATGTAAGGTGATGGGGCTAGCAGGTGGCCAGGGTCTAAAAATGAGTAGCCAGCTAGGATAATAAATATCTAAATAATCAAACAAATTGGACCAGCCCACTGGCACAGTGGTAGCACTATCACTTGTGGCTCTGATGACCCAAGTTCGAGAACAAGCTCAAGAGCAGCAGCTGGCACAGGGGATACATGGAGGGGAAAAGGGGTTCTTCCGGTACATTGGGGAGCGGAGAAAAACTAAGGGCCATCTCAGCAGATTGAGATCAGAAGGAGGGTGGGTGGAAGAGGCGAGGGACCAGGCAGAGGTATTTAATGAGTACTTTGCCTCTGTGTTCACTAGGGAGGGGACGGATATCTACAAAGCAAGGCACGAAGGGATAGAAGTGGCAGGGAGTGGGATCAGGGGAGCAACAGAAATGGAGCAAAAGGGAGGGAAAGGTACTCCGGGTGTCACATCTGGATAAGGATAAAAAGACCAGTAAGGTGGAGGGGACGAATGATGCTATCTCCGCCAAAAGGGTGTGGTTAGCCTTCAAGGCCCTAAAGAAAGACAAATCTCCTGGGCTGGATGGCATTCATCAGAGAGTGCTATGGGAATTGGCGGACATACTGGCTGCACCCTTGGCGGAGCTTTTCAGCAGGTCACTTGAGACAGGGAGGGTACCTAGGGATTGGCGAGAGGCACATGTGGTACCAATCCATAAAGGGGGGTCGAGGGAAGTACCAGGGAACTATAGACCCATCAGTTTGACCTTGGTGGTGGGAAAATTAATAGAGAGTATACTAAAGGAACGATTGGGGGTGTACTTGGAGGAGGTGGGAGGTCTGGATAGTCGGCAACATGGGTTTGTGCCAGGTAGATCATGTCAAACCAACCTTGTGGAGTTCTATGAATGGGTAACATCAGAACTGGACAGGGGTAAGCCTGTGGATTATTATTCTTGGACTTCAGCAAGGCGTTTGACTCTGTCCCCCACAATGGTCTGGTGGAGAAACTGATGGGGTTAGGAGTAGGCTCTTTGATGGTCAGATGGATTGAAAACTGGCTAGCTGGACGCACTCAGAGAGTAGTGGTCTGTGGGGAGCTCTCTAACCCTAGAGAGATAGGTAGTGGGTACCACAGATTCGGTCCTGGGTCCGATCCTGTTAATGCATACATACGGACATCAGGGAGGGTATAGGTGTGAAATGAGTCTATTCATGGATGACCCAATATGGGAGCAGTAGTTGAGGGAGAAGAGAGGGAGGTTGGCCCTGCAAGGGGACCTGGACACCTTGGAAAGCTGGGCTCACATGGAAATTAGATTTAATATCACCAAGTGCAAGGTGTTGCATCTGGTCGGGGAAACCCTAAACACAGGTACACTCCTGGGAGGGGAGGCGCTGGAGGCCTCTAATAGGGGAAAAGACCTAGGGTCATGGTGGATACATGTATGAATAACTCTGAGCAGTGCAGAAGAGCAGCTAGCAAGGCAAACAGGATGTTGGGATGCATCGTGAGGGGATCACCCTAGAGCAAGGAAGTGATTCTGCCGCTGTACAATGGACTGGTTAGACCACACTTGAGTACTGTGTACAGTACTGGAGACCACACTGAAGAGGGACATACAGCTCCTGGAGAGGGTACAGAGGAGGCAACAAAGATGATACGAGGGCTAGGGGATTTGACTTATGAGGACAGACTTGAGGAGCTCTGCCTGTTTTCATTGGAGGAGGAGAGACAGAGGGGACATGATTGAGGTCTTCAGCACCTCAAGGGAATAAATAGGGTAAACATGGAGGGGATCTTTAGACTAAAGCAGGGAGGTATCACCAGAGGGCATGGTTTGAAGTTGGAAGGTGGAAGGGTTAGGGGGGAAAAGAGGAGGAGGTTTTTCACTGAGAGGGTGGTGGACCTTTGGAATGTACTGCCTGGAGAGCTGGTTCAGAGATCCACAGTGGAGGGCTTCAAGAGAGGGTGGGACAGACACAGAAAGTGGATGTATCAGGTGATGGCTTGTACTGGGGGGGTGGGGATGGATGATAGGAGTTTCTGGAGCACAAGGGATGGGAGGGTCTCGGCACCCAACTAAGGATCTAGGTTCAAGCAGACTCGATAGACCGTAAGGCCTAATCTGCTGGCAAATAGTATGTTAGTAAGTTGTCACAGGGTCAGCTGGGGGGAAGGAGGATCAAGCATCCAAGGGACTGCTGTCCTCTGGGGAAGGAGTGGCATAGCACTCCATGTTACACCCCCCCCCTAGCGGGGGGGGTCAAGTGTGCCAAGCAACGGAGGAGTAGCTGATGTCCAGCTCATCATGCATGGGAGGATGCATGGCACTGCCATTGACATGATTGCATGCCACTCCTTAAGGCCACAAAGGGGAGGAGGGAGGCATGAAAAATGGGAAAACACCACTGAGTGGGACGAATGACCACCGACCCTCACAGGGCCCGCACCCAGTGACTTGGGCATGGCCACTGGATACTTGAGATGACGGGTCAAGAATGCTCCCTGACACCCCACTGCAGAGGGTATGCTGCAGGAGTGGAGGCCAGGTAAGTCCCAGAGAAAGCCAGGGTGACAGGGTGAGGGGGGAGGCAGGAGTGATGGGGGAGCCAGCCAGGAAGGAAAAAGCAATAGCAAAAAAAACCTAATTAATCAAACACTTTGGGCAGAATTCACAAAAAAGATGTGCTGGCGCAAATCAGATGCACCGAGCACAGACAAAGCAATTCACAGTGGCATGCACAATGGAATGCCCCAAGCGCATCTCTTCTGTGAATTGCCCAGAAACAGTACAGCGTAACTGGAGATGCACCGACGCAACAGGAGATGCGCCAGGGCACCCTGGATGACTTGAGCCACACAGGGGAGCAATTCAGAGAAGAAGAAGAAGAATCAGCATTTATATAGCGCTTTTCATACACAGTATCCCAAAGCGCTTTACAAGCAATGCTAGACTGGTAGTGAAGTGACTGAATGTGTGGTGACGGCCATATCGCACATCATCACCCACACACAGCCTGGATAATTGCATGAACCAGTTTATGGGAAGGGGAATGTTGGCCAGAACACCGGGAATGTTCCCTGCTCTTTGTGAAGAGTGCCCTGGGTTCTTTTACTTCCACCTGGACACCCACCAGAACAACACCAGGATGGGCAGAAGCGGAGCAAGTCAGCAGGGCAATAGGGAGCAACCATGATGCTGGAACAATGAAATCCACAGACACAGGTGCTGAGAGCAACAAGTGTATAAAACAGTAAAATCAGATATACAACTGTGCAACACAAAACCCAGAACAATAAAGAAGTGGAATGGCAAACAGAGACAGGTGGGGTCTGGGAATGGCACGGAGGGCGGGAAGGGGACAGAAACAGGGAGCTATATACATAAACTATATACGGAGCAAGGCCCCAAGAAGAGGCAGGGGGCCACTAGCACCGCCGTGCCCTGCTACGCCACACCCTGGCACGGCCACGTAAGGGCAAGTGCTGAAGAACACCCTGCAGGGCAGCCGACAGGTGCTGAACCATCCTGGATATAGGCTGCAGGGCTGCCTGGATGACCACATGGATCCGCCTCTCCACATCAAGATGGGCACCACCCCCAGCCATGGCATGTCATCCCTGGAAACCTACAGCAATGACAGACAGAACACACACTGAGGGCCTGAATGTAGACAACACCCCCACCCAGCAGTAACCCACAGCAGCAGAACTACAGCAACAGCAGAATGCACCACCTACCTGCCCCTGCATGGGCACCAGGCCTGGCACCCAGAAGCCTCCTCCTCCGTGTCTCAACGATGGCCATGGCCCTCCACCTGGCCTCTGGTCCTGCAAAACACAACAGACAGAGAGCACCATGAGTCAACACAGCAGTGCCAGAAACACACAACAATACTGACATGCACAGGCGGTGTAGGGACAGCTATACATTGCCACTGTGCAGGGTGCACTACCACAGTGCCACCCCCTCAGGCATGTGTGCATGCAGCACACAGTGGTAACCAGCTGTGCAGTCCACAGTGGCCTGCACGCAAACACAGCCCTGCCCATAGGCACCCCCCCCCATGGCACACATGATAGGGCTGCACTGGACAGGTGCAGCCACTGCCATGTGTACAGGATGACAGTGACCCAGGTGGGTGCCCCATGAGGGCTTCAACACACACACCCAGTATGCACCACAAAAGGAGCCAGATGGGTAACACCTACCTGGCCTTGGCAGTACACCCCAGCGTGCACGGTGATGCAGCTGCCCCAGTCTCTCTGGGACCCACCTCTGGAGGTTGCTGTAACGATGTCTGCACTGCTCCCCAGTGTATGGCAGCCCAGTGTGCTGTACCAGCCTCTTAGCAATGGAGGCTCACACCTCAGCTCTGGGCACATGGAGGTCCTCCTACGTGCCTCAACAATGACCACGGCCCTCTACCTGGCCTCTGGTCCTGCAAAACACAACAGACAGAGAGCACCATGAGTCAACACAGCAGTGCCAGAAACACACAACACCACCGACATGCACAGGCGATGCAGGGACAGCCATACATCGCCACTGTGCAGGATGCACTACCACAGTGCCACCCCCTCAGGCATGTGTGCATGCAGCACATGGTGGTAACCAGCTGTGCAGTCCACAGCGGCCTGCACGCAACCACAGCCCTGCCCATAACCCCCCCATGGCACACATGATAGGGCTGTTCTGGGCAAGTGCAGCCACTGCCATGTGTGCAGGATGACAGTTACCCAAGTGGGTGCCCCATGAGGGCTTCAGCACACACACCCAGTATGCACCACAAAAGGAGCCAGATGGGTAACACCTACCTGGCCTTGGCAGTACACCCCAGCGTGCACGGTGACGCAGCTGCCCCAGTCTCTCTGGGTCCCACCTCTGGAGGTCACCATACTGATGCCTGCACTGCTCCCCAGTGCGTGGCAGCCCAGTGTGCTGTACCAGCCTCCTGGCAATGGAGGTCCACACCTCAGCCCTGGGCACATGGAGGTCCTCCTGCCCAAACAGCTGCCCCTCCACTGACATAACAAGAGCCACCAGATGCAGCAGCTCCACCTGGGACCAGTTCATGGCCCTAGGTGACTGTCTACCAGCTCTAGGCATTTCCCTACTGTCAGGTATTGTTTCCCAATGCAACATGGTAAAGCGCGATCGAATGCCCAACATGCGCCATGTGAAGCACTGAAGCACATGCAGTACAACAAGCACAGTGTGTGAAGCACGATAGGAGAGAGGCAACACGGCATGCACAATGCCAATCGCTAAGGTGTGGCAAGGTCACAGAGGGGTCACACATGCGCGATGCACGTGCGTCCACTATGTTGTGCATGGCATGCACTATGTACACCCACGGCACACAATGCACAATCCATGGCCACTACGACCACTCAGTGCAGCATGTCCCGTGCATGTGGGTATACAGTGCGTGATACAGGACACAGCGCGATGGCCAGTGTCCCTGCAGCAGCGCATCGAGTAAGTAGCGTGGCAGCACATATGGAATGATGCGCCATTGCACACAGTGATCGCACATGCGCGACAGAGATGCCATAGCGTCATAGGCGCATATCTGAGATGTTCCTTGTAAAGTGAGCTGAGCTGGGGCCAATTTAGCACTTCACAGACACTGTGCCTTAAACCGCCTCATTCCACATGCGTGGGCATCTCAGCTGATTAGCATCTCATTACCAGAGGCCTAGACCTCATTTGCATGCCCTGAGCCATAAATGCTCCCAATTCTGCAGGCTGAGATCAGGTGACTGAGCGGGAACTGAGCCTTGAAGGTGAGTACACAGCTATATTTACATGGGCAACAGAACTTACAGGGGGGATTGTACATGTGCATGCAGACCTCTGAACAAGTACAGCCCCCATATGGGGAACTGTGCCTCCCAATATGTAGGACACATTCACATAATGTGGAACATATGCCCATAATATGGAAAACTGAACCTGTGCAGTACATAGGATGCACAGGACACTAGTAGACTGGTTGCTGTCATGTCCAGAACGCCTGTCACAGAACCATGGTGTACACATGGCAGCATATGGGATACAGCATTGATGTACACTGGTAAGGTTGCCAGTGGGACATGTCCTTGCACCATGGAACATGGTGGTTCTGTGACCTACACGGAGGTACTGTTCCCTGTACGGTGGTACTGTGGAGAGGTATTTGTGACTGGGTGGTACTGGCCATGTGGTGGATGCAACGATGTGCTACAGGACTGTCTGAGGCACACAGCAGCACCTGTGCAGGTGAGATGTCAGTGTCACCATGTCACACACTGTGGCCAGCTGCACCATGGCTGTGGCCGACCGACCTGTGCCCCCCCCCCGGCGTAGCAGGGGCGGTACCCGGTTTGGGCGGGGCACCACTGCATCCACACAAATGCTGCTGAGGTACTAGGACATGTCCATGGCAGACTGCACCACGTACCGACCTGGGGTGGCAGCACTTGCACCCCAGCTGTGGACCGTTGGGCATGCATGGCAGGTGCACTGTCCCCAATGGGCCATGTACCATGGGACGACATCCACCATGCTAGGACACCCACTCAGAGACCACCACCAAGACCATCTGCTGCAGGGAACCTGGTGGGGTCGACAGACAGAGGCAGGTGGGGTGGGAACATGTGTACCCACAGGCACGCCTAACACCTGGATGCTTCCCCCAACAGTAGCCACAATGTCGGAGGATGCAGGTGCCACCAACAGGCGGTGACCGAATTTCACAAAGGATGAGGAGAGGGCACTTATTGAAGCATGTCACCTACGCCTGGACATTCTCACCGGCAGGAAAGGCAGCCGGACTGTGCGGGCAGCAGTCTGGGAGGAGGTGGCCCAGCAGGTGAATGCTGTGGCACTATACAATTGCACGGTCCTGGAGTGTCGGAAACACTGGAACGATGGGTGCAGGAGGGCCAAGGAGAAGGTGGCTAACATCTGGGCCTCCCTGCGGCAGACAGGGGGTGGACCAAGCACAGCAGAACAGTTTAGCCCTAATGAGCCCCTCCTGGCTGCCAGTGTGTCCCAGACAGCCGTGCAGGGTGTCCCCGGTGGTGGTTTCCAGACCAGTGGCAGCCCGTCTCAGCATTGTGAGTATCTGTCTATCCTAGACCAGCCCACCCACCCGTGTGCCAAGGCCGCCACGCCTGTCCCTACGTGCCCTGCACTGTCACCGTATACCCAGGCACAGTAACCTGGGGACAGTCGCCCCTGGCCAGACGCGACATGCACCATGGTGCTGCAGCTGCCATGCCACTGCACTGGTGAGGGCACGTGTCCACTGTGCATCCATGTGGCATGTGCCACCACAACCACACAGTGTGCTTGATGGGATAGTGATGGGCGTGACCATACCATGGCCTGTATAGGTTGTCACGCCATGGCCCTGCCATGGGCAGGCCTGCAGCCTTGGCGCCATGTGGATGGCCGTATACTGTAGTGCATCCCCAATGTGACGTATGTGTACTATGCATTAATCATGTTCTCCATTCTTCCCCCCACAACACCATCACGCCTCCTGGGCACAGCTGTGGCCACGGCTGCACATAATGGCCTTGCAGTAGATAATGTGAGCCCATCTTATGGGGCCGATGACACCACCGTGGATGACTCTGCACCAGCACCATCCACATCCCAAGCAACACCAGTCATGGCCCCGGCGCAGGCGGGCCCCACGGGCCCCTTGGCCAGCACTGGCAGGACAGCCGGTGGGTACATCTCTTGGCTGGAGAGCCTGTCCAAGTTGTCTGATGATGACACAGATGACACGGTGGACATTGCTGACTCCCTTCTTGTGCTCACCAGTGGCGTGCAGGGGGAGGGACTTGGCACCACCATGGTCATCACCGCCACCACCAGCGCAGTCATGGCATATGGTGGTGCACATGTCATGGGGTCGCCTGTGCAAGTGGCCTCAGTTGCCACTGATGTTCCCACTGTGCAAGGTGTGGCTGCAGACGTGGCACAGCAGTCCGCAGCTGTGGGTGCTGTGCACCCTGCACCACTGCCAAGTGCAGTGCTGGCAACATCGGTGGCATCCAGGCAGGGTGCCGCAGTGCAGGCACCCACTCCATTGACCTAGGAGGACACCACCCATGGGCAGTCAGTGACGGTGCCCAACCAAGCCCCAGCCAGGCTGCAGCCTGCCTGGGTGCAACCACCGCCCATGGATGCACTGCATCAGGCTAATACATCCCCTGCTTGTCGGTGATGCCACCGTGAAGCATCACCCACTGACAACATGGAGGCCTACCTCGCCCTCCTAAGGGTGTCTGTGGAGGGGAAGGAGGCCCTACCTGTGGAGTTCCATAGCCACAGGACTGTAATGGTCCAGAAGCATGAGCCCGCGGCTGCTTGGCGTGTACAGATGCTGGCAGAGGCACGCATCATGTGGATGGGCATGACCGCAGCTCTGGAGTGGATTGCAGCTGCTGTGGAGGCGGTGGCTGCCTCTGCAACATGCCATGGACATCGTGCGTCCAGTTGGATGCCCAGGAGCACATCCGCACACCCAGCAGCAGAACCAGGTGAACCCCCTGCTGTTGACTCCATCGCCGCTGGCCTCCATGCCCACCGTCCATGGCTCAGCTGATAGCCATGGGTTGGCCACTCTACTGGGCACCCATACACGGTCTTGGTGAAGCACCCCTGTAGTGTCACAGGTGACTCCCCCTTCAGCCGGTGGTGGCACACCTGCCACCACTAGCCATGGCAGAGGCTGCCCCCATGTCCATGGCAGCCAGGGAGCCACCCTGTGAGGCCCATGTCCCCGGGTCTGTGGTAGCCGGATGGCACACCTGTGTCTGCCGGACGCCCTGCAGGTGGTGCCAGTGGTGGTGTGTGCAGTGATCGCCTACCCTACTGCAGCCCTGGCACCACTCTGTGCTACCTGTGCAGGACCACCTGCATGTCTGTATGCGCCACTGTTGTGCCATGTGTCATGGGAATGATGAGTGCATTCTAGTGTCTGCTGGGCCCGTGCACAAGCTGCAGTGCACACTGACCCATGACATCTGTGACATGGCCTGGGTGGTGCATAGCTGTTGCATGCCTGGTGTGTGTCTGTGTGTCTCTCACCATGTGTGTGCCTGTGTGCGCCACTGTGTGGTGTCCAGTGTCCACTGTGCCCACGATATGCAATCTCCACACCATGGTGCACACCCTGCTCACATACATACTTGCGCATCCTCACCTGCGTGGCCCAAAGTGTTCCTCCACCACACGCCTGCGGTGGTCCCTCACTCTGGCCACCAGCCTCAGGTCCCTCCGGCCCTGCCCTGCTTCGCCACCCTAGCCCTCTGGGGGTGCTCTGTCCCCACCCCCACCCCTTCTCCTCCCTGGAACTGTCACCCTCACCGGCCTCGACATGTATTCCACGGTTTAGGGACATGTGTAGCATGCAACAGGCCAGGAATATGCCACAGGCCTTCTCAGGGATATTCTGTAGGGTACCACCTGACCAACACAGGCACCGGAAGCGCATCTTCAGTATGCCGAAGACACGCTCTATGATGGTGCATGTTGTGATGTGTGCCTTATTGTAGAGCTCCTCTGCCTCTGTTCAGGGTCATCGGAAGGGGATGAGAAGCCAGGGCCTCAGTGGATATGCGGCGTCTCCTGTGGGGGTAGACATCATATGTCCATTAGTACATTGGGTACCACTTTGGCATGTGTCTTGTCCTCAGCACTGGCCTAGTGGTGTGTGTGCACCTGTCCTGCTCTACTGCCCGTGCTTCCCCATTACAGGCAGTCCTGCATCCCTACTCCAGCTGCACCTGCATGCCTCCGTCTGTCGTGTGGTGCACAGTGCTTGCCTGCCACCCTGTGTCCGCCTGTGTACCCTTGCACATCCCTGCTGTCCCAGGGCCCATGCACCTGCATCACACTGCGCAGGTTGCCCATGGCCCATCCCATGTGTCCCGGCCTTGGTGCCCTCCTGTGCTGTTGGGGCCCTGTCTCACACACCTAACAGATGGCCACTTGGTATGTTCCCGTCCTCAAACCTCCTGCACAGTGCTGACTGGTGCCATATGAATGCATCATGTGCACTCCCAGAGTGTGTGGTGCAGACATTGGTGATGCACCCTGTGGCATCGCACACCACCTGGCACTTCACGGAGTGGTAACCCTTCAGGTTGATGTATGCGATGGCATCCTCGCCAGGTCATGCACAGATTGCCACATGGGTGCAGTCAATGGCCCCTATAGCACCTGGCATGCATGTCACCCTGTAGAACCCCTGCATGGCTTCTGTCTGCTCCGCCTGCGTGTTGGGGAAATGGATGTATTCTGAAGCATGCGGTAACAGTGCACTGAGGAACTGTGTGAGGAGGCAGGATGTAGAGGCCTGTGAAATGCCAGTGGTGTCCCCAGTAGGCCTCTGGAAGGTTCCCATGGTGAGCACATGATCGTTGTCACCTTGGTCTCCACCGAGATGGCATGACCTCGTGCAGTGGGTACCTGCATCACATTATGGCACAGCTCACAGAGCTGTCTCAGCATGGCCCTGTTCAGGCGGTATCTGCCTACTGTCTCCACCTCAGTGAGCTGCTCAAAGGACAGCCTGGCATGATACTGCCATGGGGCTGGCCACCTGCGGTGCCTTCCACCATCCTGCCTCCTCCTCCTCATTTGTGCACCTACGATGGCAACTGCTGCTGGGTTCATTTTACTGTGGGGTTCTCTGTGTGGCCCTTTGGCTCAGTCCCTCTGGCTTGGTGTGCTGGCTGTCTGTCTGTCTCTGTCTCTGTCTCTGTCTCTGTCTCTGTCTCTCTTCTCTCTCTTTCTCTCTCCCTCTGGCTCAGGCAGTGTGCTGCTGCAGCAGTTCAGTCAACGACCTGCAGGTGGGCTAGACTTAAGTCTCCTTCTTTTATACTTATCTTTCTATGGCGCATCTTGCCTTTGCACTGGAGATGCTCCATAGATGCGCCATGGATTTGCACTGTGAATCAGGTTGCACTGTGCATGCATGGGTGCGCCCCCTGTATATGCGCCACATATTACATTGCACCTATGGCGCATGTCGTTTGGCACAGAGCATTTCGGTTGTGCTGGCACATTCACTCTGTTTGTAATTGTTCTACGGCGCATATTTGACTTGCGCCGGTGCATCTGAGCGCATCTCTTTTGTGAATCCTGCTCCATGTGCATATTTGCAATCTCCATAACTAGATAGGCAACATTGTTTCTTTGTGTATGACCTGTTGGTAAACTCCACAATTTATTCAAGAATGTTTCCCTTCATTCCTGTATACTGTGTCAATATTTTACAGTGGGGATGCTCAGGATATTTCCAATAGCCTCGGGGAAGCTCACTATGAAATCTACAAGATCAATTTCTTTACACTGCATAAACAAAAAAAATGCTGTGTCAGTGTTTAGCTGAAATCAAAATAAAAAGATAATACTAAATACAGGCTGGAAACAGAAAATAGAATTAATGTTTCAACCATAGATTTTCTTCAGGATTATGTATAAGGAGAAAATTGAAAAGTTTTAGTGGAGAGGTGACGGGAAAAGTAGGGAGATATATTCGTGTGTGTGTGTGTGTGTGTGTGTGTGTGTGTGTGTGTTTAAGGAAAAAAGATAGGTGGATTTAGCAGAAAAAGTGATAATAGGCATGTTAAAACTGGAAAACAAAAAGGTGCTGATGGGGGGTTACTGTGTAGGATCTGAGTACCTGGGCTTAGTAAGAAGGCTGAAAAGTAGCAAGTATGGGGGAAAGAGATCAGTGTGGGACAAATCAGGTAGCCAGGTGGCCAATGACTACTTAAAATGTGGTTTGGCTACCAGATTTTGAAAGTTATTGGGCAACTTGGCTACCTGCCTCCAAAGTGATTTCTGAACCCTTAAGAAGGATGGCCACTACAAATATTGGTTTTGGCTATCAGATTTTGAAAGCTAGTGGTCAAATTGACCACCAGCTCACTAACTGATTTGTCCCACCCTGAAAGAGATTTGGAATCCTGGAGAAGATGAAAAAGGATATGCACACATAGCTGAAATGTCCATATGAATATATCCACACTTCTCCGAATAGATGCGTGCAGGCATGCACACGCATGCAAACATGCCTTGTACAAAAACAAAGATATGGGGGAGGGAGGGAGGATAAAAGAACTGAATATTGTGGTAAACCATAAGGTACCTAAAAGACTTTAGTAGAAAATAAGTCTATTGTTTATCCCATAGGGCTACTGGCAGCCTAAGCAGATGATAAACTTGGTGTTTGTAGCCACAGAAATCCAATTTTTCATCCACTTTGGTTCCCAGCCAGCAGCCCTCTTGTTTAAATGATGTTTTGACCATAGGTCTTCTTTGGGAATTATTTATTAAGAACAAATAGTAAAGTAAGTGGAGAGGTAAAGTGAAATAAGGGATATATACGGTATGTAAGGAAGGAAAATAGGTGGGTGGAGCTAGTAGAAAAAGTGGTAATAGGAAAGTTAAGAATAGAAGCTGGAGACAGCCCAGTAGCATGGAGGGCTGAGGCATCATGCCTTACCTCCTGCCACACCAGCAACCCATGTTCGCACATCACTGGGGGTCGGCTGGGGGTGGGAGAGGATCGAGCGTCTGGAGGACAGCTCTCCTTTCCCAGGCAGGGAGAGACATGGAGGCTGGCGCACCTCTGACACCTAGCGGTGGCTGGGTGTCGGAGCGCCTGGGTCCCTGTATGTTAGGATGGGGGCAGAGTAGTTGGCCGGTGTGCTGTGGGCGGAAGCACACACAGCTCACCCATTGCCAAAGCCAAAATATTCTGCCTCTCGGGGGGCAGGAGGGAGAAAAGCCAGACGAGAAAGTGTCCTTGGTGGTTGGATGAATGCCATCCCCTGCAGGCACCACTTCCATGAATGGCAGGCAGCTCCCAAACCGGATCTGTGTCAGCGGGTTGAGGGATCCCCACCACCCCACCACGAGGGGTACACCATGGAGGATGACAGGAGGTGCACTGCAAGCAGGGAGCACAGGGCTGGGGGGGTGAGATGGAGGGCCTCCCAGGATGGGGGATAAAGAAAGTAAAAAAAAAAAAAAAGAATAGAAGCTGGAAAACAAAAGATGGTGTTCAATGCAAGGGCTAGTTACATTAGGGATGGGATAGTGTGCAACTCTGTGCACCAGGGAGGAAGGGGAAGGAGGGAGGCCAGAAGCTCTACGGGTTTGGCTCCAAAGGCAAGAGGATTAGGTTGGGGTGGTGTACAGACCACCTTCACAAAATGAAGAGATTGACAGGGAGCTGGGGGAGCAAATTAGGAGGCTCAGTGACAAAGGGTGTACAGTTATAGTGGGAGACTTCAACCTTCCAGGGATTGACTGGCGGACCGTGGCTACCACTAATGCCAGGCAACAGATACTGCTTGAGGCTATCCAGGACAGTTACCTACAGCAGGGAGTGATGGAGCCTACCAGGGAGGGGAACATACTGGATATTGTGTTAACAAATGGGGAACCATGTCCAGGATGTGGTCGTACAGGACCCACTAGCAGGAAGTGACCACCGCTCAGTGTGAGTCTTCCTCAACACAGAGAAGGAATTAGCTAAGACCAGGACGAGAGTG
Source organism: Neoceratodus forsteri (assembly GCA_016271365.2). Classification (NCBI taxonomy): domain Eukaryota; kingdom Metazoa; phylum Chordata; order Ceratodontiformes; family Ceratodontidae; genus Neoceratodus; species Neoceratodus forsteri. The sequence continues at coordinate 44,073,045 of JADMNL010000027.1, forward strand.
TTTGACTTCAAGAAGGCAAATTTTGCCAGGGTGGGCATCATCCTAGGGGGGCATCTTGCTAAAATCAGCCCGGGGATGGATGCTGAACAGAAGTGGTCAGTCAAAAGGAAGGGTCTGAATGAGGCCATAGACACAGGTGCCAAGTCTCAGAGTAAGCAGTCCAGGTCAAAAAAGTCTAGCTGGCTCAGCAGAGAAGTGGAGGGAAAGGTGAGGGATAAAAGACTGGCCTTTAACAGATTCAAAAAGTCTGGCCGGGAGGAAGATAAGGAGGTATACTCGAAGGCATCTAGGGAGGTGATTAGGGCAGTCAGGGCAGCCAAAGCAGCACAGGAGTGGAAACTGACTCAGGGGATCAGGGAGGGTCAGAAAGAGTTCTTCAAATACATAAGGGAGAAGAGGAGTTGCAGGGATGGGATTGTTATAATAAAGAGGGAGGGGGGATGGGCAAAAAAAGGGGAAGACCAGGCAGAGGCACTCAATGAGTAGTTCTTCTCTGTGTTCACGAAAGAAAACCATGGACCAAGACTACAGGGGAGAGGGGTGAGGGGGCAGAGGTTACAGACAGGGTCGTCCAGGAGGATAGGGTTCTAAAAGGCCTTAAAGCTTTGAAGGTGGACAAGGCACCAGGACCAGATGGTGTACATCCTAGAGTCCTGAAGGAACTAGCAGATGTGCTGGCAGGCCCTCTGGCAGACCTGTTTAACACCTGCTTGGATACGGGGAATGTGCCCAGGGACTGGAGAATGGCTCACATGGTGTCCCTTCACAAGAGTGGGCCCAAGGATGAACTGGGTAATTATAGACCAGTAAGCCTGACTTCTATACTGGAGAAGTTGATGGAGACCATTCTGAAGGAGAGGTTGTTAATCCTTCTGGATAGGAATGGACTACAGGACAAGAGACAGCATGTGTTTGTCTCGGGTAGGTCTTGCCAGACCAACCTGATTGATTTTTATAATTGGATTACTAGGGCAGTTGATGAGGGACATGCTGTAGATGTCCTGTATCCAGACTTCAGCAAAACTTTCGATTCTGTGCCACATGGGAGGTTACAGGCCAAGCTGAGGGACCGGGGGCAGGGGAAAAACTGGTGGCATGGATTATGAGCTGGCTGCAGGGCAGACAACAGAGGGTAGTTGTAAGGGGAGACACATCCAAGCCAAGGCCCATGACCAGTGGGGTACCACAGGGTTCAGTGTTGGGTCCTGTGTTATTCAATGTCTTCACTGGGGATATTGCAGAGGGGTCAAGAGTAAGATCAGCCTGTTCACTGATGACACAAAGATTTGTGCAAACGTTGACAGTGAGGAAGGGAGGCAGGCACTCAGGGAGGATCTAGCTAGATTCAAGCTATGGTTAGTGGAGTGGCAGTTGGGGTTTAATGCTAAAAAGTGCAAGGTCATGCACCTCAGAGCCAAAAACCCTAGGACCAGCTACTGGCTGGGGAGAGTGAAGGGAGCAGTCTCAGAGGAGGAGAAGGACCTGGGGGTGCTAGTCACAGGGGACATGAAGGTATCGACACAGTGTAGGAGGATGGCAGTAAGGGCAAACTGGATGTTACATACATTGCCAGAGATCACTTCCATGAAAAAAGAGGTAATTCTGCCCTTGTATAGATCACTGGTGAGGCAGCCTTGGAGTAATGTGTGCAGTACTGGTGCACTTGCCTCAAGAAGGATGTGAAATTGCTGGAGAGGGTGCAGTGTAGGGAGAATCTGATCATTGGACTAGGGGAGATGCCGTATGAGGAAAGATTGAGGGAGCTAAACATGTACTCACTGGAGGATAGAAAGGAGAGAGGGGACATGATAGAGACCTTTAAATACTTGAAAAGCATAAACAAAGTCAGGGAGGGAGGACTGCTCCGCTTAAAGGGAGAAGGGTCACGAGGGGACACAGCCTGAAGTTGGAAGGGGGGAGGTTCAGGAGGGAGATGAGGGCACACTACTTCATGGAGAGAGAGTGGTGGCTGGATGGAACACACTGCCAGAAGAGTTCATCGACCTGAGGACAGGGGACAGCTTTAAGTGGGGATGGGATAGTCAGGGGCAAGGTCAGTACAGGCAAGAACAAGATGGGGGATAGTACCGGGAGGGGGATGAAGGGAAGGGAGTGGATGGGGAAGGGCAGCTGCAGTAGTATTATACTGCGAGCTGCACACTTGAGCAGACTTGACAGACCTATGGGGCTTTTCTGCCAGCAATTTCTTATGTTCATATGTTCGTAAGGGAGAGTCATAATAGGAGTAAATGAGCTGAGGAGTTCACAAATCGGGTCCCGTCTTCCCCTTACCTCTCCACTATCTCTGCTATTTTCTCTTTAATTCCTGAAGAAGACCTGTGGTTGACAATGTCAATTTTAACCAATTTTTTTTTTTTATTGCGGCATGCATTTAATGTTACCTTTTTCTTTTATTTCCTTTAAAATGTTCATTAGCTAGTCAGGAATCATAACTCCTGATATTCTAGAAGACTCAGTCATAATGCGTCTCCGCTGGCAACTGAAGGATCTGGGGCGAAAGTACTATAGCACTTTGCTGAAACTATCTCTTTAAATCTGGGGCTGGTTATATACACTAGAAGTTAGAGTAACAAGATGTAAACGAGTTTGGTACATACAGCAGACCTGGGTTTGAATTCTCACAACCTCCACTTGCATACTGTTTGACTCTGAACACGTCATGTAACCTTCCCAGTGTCCCAGATCACCCCTGGAAACAGGCACTCGTGCCTAGTGGGCCTTACCCGGTTACCAAAGAATAAAAAAAAATAAAACTTTTCAGGAATCCAGACCGTGCTGTAGGGCTGATGTTATGTATACATTCTGAAAGTGCAAAGGGTTAAGCCTGTGAAAGCAAAGCCTCTAAAACTGTGTCTATTTAAACACATTGTTGGGCCTGAAATGACATAATTATATATTCTGGCTCCAAGTCTGGATCCTTCATGTCGTTTTTACTGTAATTTCTTAAAAAAACTGAAATTCCAGGAGCAAAATGTTCATGAAGGTTTAATATTATTGTAGTCAAAGGAATAGCTGCTGACCTCTTACAGAGTTACTTAAGGGTAAATGAGCCAAGGATCACTGTGGAATTGTTGTCCTAAGAGCACAAGCAGATTGGAGTCATGGGAATAACTGGATACCCTGGCTGAAAGTTCACTGTGATTTCTTCTTCATTTTCTGGCTCTGACTACTTCAGAGTAAAAGCAGTTTCATAGATTCAGTTGTACACTGAAGGACAGTCCTCTCTTGACTTGTCGGGAGGGGAGATGAGTCTCAATTCAATTCTTGCTAGAGGTACTGTGGACTGATAGTCAGAACTGACAACTGTGAACCTGGAAATGATCTAGACCTCTCAAGCTCCTGCCTCAGAAATCAGGAATGAGGCTTAAAAAAATCAGGGACAAATCTGCAAACTCAGGGTCACATCTTTTTTTTCCCCTCCCAGCTCCCACTTTGCCCTCATCAGCTGCCCCCCACCCAGCCCCATCACCCACCTTCCCCCGGACTTACCCTACCTCCTTGTTCCTCATCCTTCCTCACTTACCTGCCCAGGCTGGGGTCAACAAGGTGGTCCATGTCCTGTCAGTGGTCTCCTGCTCGGTCCTCGGGTGGGTGCTTGGGTTGGCAGTACATGGCCTGCAGAGTGGGTGCTGGCGTCATTGTGCCTCAGCTGGGAGTTTTTTCTGTGTTCCACTTTGTCCTTCTTCCAGGACACTGACTGGCCGATGTGTGCGCACAAGTGTGTATCAGTACATCAGAATCTGTCATGCCCTTCCCCCCCGAATTCCAGCTCCACATGCAATGTCACCTGTGGTAACTCAGGTGGCGTCATAGCAGTGGAGTAATTCTGGATCTAGTAATGACCAATGGGGTTCGAATCGCAGATGTTCAGGTAGAAGGGCAACTGGGATCCAGTCATTACAACATTGTGTGGTTCAGCAGAGGGACAGAGACTGACTCAAGTCATACTAGGACAAAGGTTTTGGATTTCAAAAATGCTGACTTCGCTGAAATGGGGAGGAGTAACAAAAGAGCCCTGGAGAGAATGGGGCAGGAGGGGAAGTGGAAGAACAGTGGGAGCACCTAAAGGAAGCCTTACTGGAAGTAACAAACCAATGCATCAGATTGATATCCAAAGGCAGGACAAGGAGAAAGCCACTGTGGTTCTCAAGAGAGATGGCGGAAAAGGTCAGGGCAAAAAGGTAAGGGTTCAGGAAATATAAGGAGACTCAAAGGGAGGAGGACAGGGAGGAGTACCTAGAGTGTATAAGGGAAGTGGAAAAGGCAGTAAGGAGAGCAAAGGCATGGACTGAGGAAGGTTTAGCAGTCAGTTAAGAAAGGGGACAAGACATTCTTCAGGTACATCAACGAAAGGAGGAAAAACAAGTGGGGGGGATTGCTAGGCTTAAGGGAGAGGGAGAGGAATGCAAGGAGGGTGACATGGAAAAGGCATAAATACTGAATAAATATTTCTGTTCAGTATTCACAGAAGAGGGAGAGATACAGGGGCCACAGCAGTACAGTTGTTACCAAGGGGGTGAAGAGTGGACAATAGTCCATTCACAGGGAAAAGATTCCTGCAGGAGCTCACTAAATTGAAGGTAGACAAAGCAATGGGACCAGATGGCATACACCCAAGGATATTAAGCTGCAAAGAGAGATAACAGAACCTCAGGCAGCCATGTTCACTGAGTCATTAAACACAGGGGTGGCACCAGAGAATTGGAGGAGGGCACATGTAGTACCTTTACACAAATCCATCAGCCGGGAGGAGACAGGGAACTACAGGCTGGTCAGCCTCACCTCAGTAGTGGGGACATTGCTGAAAGAAAGGATTGTGTGGCACTAGAAGCTCTCAGAGCCCAGGACCATAGGCAACATGGAGTCACAGCGGGGAGGTCATGTCAGACAAATCTGGTTGGTGTAGTGGACATCACCTACCTTGATTTCAGCAAAGCCTTTAACACCGTCCCACATAGGAGGCTTATGAACAAGCTGGGTAGGCTGGGCATGGGGGGGCAGGGTGTTAAACTGGGTTAGAAACTGGCTAACAAACAGGAGGTAGAGGGTGGTGGTAAATGGGGTGCAGTCTGGGGAGAGGGGGGGTGACCAGTGGGATGCTTCAGGGATCGGTCCTGGGGCCAGTTCTGTTCAATGTCTTTGTTAGTGAAATTGCAGGGCTAGAGGGAAAGGTCTGCCTGTTTGCAGATGACACCAAGATCTGTAACAGAGTGGATACCCTAGAGGGGGTGGAGAAAATGAGGAGGGACCTGGGGAAGCTTGAAAAATTATCTGAGGACTGGCAACTGAAGTTTAATTCAAAGAAGTGCAAAATGATGCACCTGGAACACAGGAACCTTGGGGAAAGCTATAGGATAGGTGGGGGGGGGGGGTTGCTGACAGTCACAAAGGAGGAAAAGCACCTGGGAGTTATTATTTCAGATGACCTGAAAATGTCAGAGTACTAAGGCAGCTGGGAGGGCTAGTGGCATGCTGGGGTGCATAGACAGGGGAATCACCAGCAGAAGGAGGAAAGTAGTGATGCCATTATATAAAACCATGGTCAGGCCTCACATAGAGTACTGTGTGAAGTTCTGGAGGCCACACCTTCATAGGACATTAACAGGCTGGAGACAGTCCAGAGAAGGGCGACTAAGATGGTACAGGGCTCTTTACACAAGACTTATGAGGAGAGATTAACCCTTAGGCTGCTGACAGAATTGGAACATATAGGAATTTTGGACTTATATACCAGTCCGCGACTATGCAAGAGTTAAGGGACCTCAATATGTACTCGCTGGAAGAGAGAAGGGAAAGAGGGGACATGATAGAAACATTCTAGTACCTAAAGGGTATAAACAAGGTTCAGGGGTGAAACATTTTCCATTACAGGAGATGCACAGGAATGAGGAGGCACAGCATGAAATTGGAAGGTTAAGAGGGAATGTGAGGAAGTTCTTCTTTACAGAGAGGGTGGTGGGTGCATGGAATTGTCTGCCTCAGGAGGTGGTGGGAGTGAGCACTGTGGATGGATTCAAGCATGCTTGGGACAGGCATAGGGGAAACATAGAGGTACTTCTTCGGGTGGGTCAGAAGCAGTAATCCAGTACAAGGGCTTACAGGTAGACTAGACTGGCCAGGCAGTCCTTATCTGCCGACAGTTTCTATGTTATACCATGCTACACTGCAGAGTTTATGTGTAGTTCATACCTTGCTATGCCACAGCATGCTACACCACAGTTACATGTAGCTGGCACCACGCTATGCCACACTGCAGTGTACATGTAGTTCTTTCCTTGCTATGCTGCACCATGCTACACTACAGAGCTACATGTAGCTGGCACCACGCTGTGCTACACCATGCTACACTACTGAGTTACATGTAGCTGGCATCATGCTATGCTGCACCATGCTACACTGCAGGGTTTAGGTGCAGTTCATACCTTGCTAGGTTACACCATGTTACACTACAGAGCTACATGTAGCTGGCACCACACTACACTTCACCATCTACACCACAGAGTTACATGTAGCTGGCACCACGCTATGCTACATCATGCTACACTGCAGAGTTTACATGTAGTTCATACCTTGCTATGCTACACCATGCTACACTACAGAGCTACATGTAGCTGGCATCATGCTATGCTGCACCATACACTGCAGAGTTTACATGTAGTTCATACCTTGCTATGTTACACCATGCTACACTACTGAGTTACATGTAGCTGGCATCATGCTATGCTGCACCATACATTGCAGAGTTTACATGCAGTTCATACCTTGCTATGCTACACTACAGAGCTACATATAGCTGGCACCATGCTATACTTCACTGTCTACACTACAGAGTTACATGTAACTGGCACCACACTATGCTACACCATGCTACACTGCAGAGTTTATGTGTAGGTCATACCTTGCTATGCTGCACCATACTTAAACTACAGAGCTACATGTAGCTGGCATCATGCTATGCTACACCATACACTGCAGAGTTTATGTGTAGTTCATACCTTGCTGTGCTACAGAATGCAACACTACAGAGTTACATGTAGTTGGCACCATGCTATGCTACACCATGCTGCACTGTAGAGTTTAGGTGTAGTTCATACCTTGCTATGCTACAGCATGCTAAACTGCAGAGTTAACGTGTAGTTGACACCTTGCTATGTGACATCATGTTTCCCCTACAGACTTTACATGTAGTTAATGCTACATTCAGTCAGTGTCAGTGGCTCAGTAGGTAGCATGCTTGCCTCTGAGGCTGGGAGATCAGAGGGCTGTGGGTTCAGTTCCCACATCTGGCACTTGGGTTAATATCCCAATACTGACACTGTAGTGCAGCATGAGAGGGGTGCTGCACTTCTGAGGTGCTGTCTTTTCGGATGAGACATTAAATTGAGTTGCTACATTACAGAATTTATATGTAGTTGACACCTCACTATACTGCAGACTTTCCATGTAGATGACCCCTCACTACACTATGTCATGTTTCACTAGACTTTACGTGTAGTTGGCACCATACTATTTTACATCATACTACACTACAGAATTTCAAATAGTTGACACCTCTCTATGATACATCATGCTACACTACAAGAGTTTAGATGTAGCTGGCAGCTCGCTATGCTACACCATGCTATAGTACAGAGTTTACATGTAGGTGACACTACACTATACTACACTATTCTACAGTACGGAGTTTGCATGTAGGTAATACTACACTATGCTACACCATGTTACAGTACTGAGTTTACATATTGGTGACACTACACTATGCTGCACCATGCTACAGTACAGAGTTTACATGTAGGTGACACTACACTATGCTGCACCATGTTACAATACATAGTTTACATGTAGGTAATACTAGACTATGCAGCACCATGCTACAGTACAGAGTTTACATATAGGTGACACTACACTATGCTACAGTACAGAGTTTACATATAGGTGACACTACACTATGCTACAGTACAGAGTTTACATATAGGTGACACTACACTATGCTGCACCATGCTACAGTACAACGTTTACATGTAGGTGACGCTACACTATGCTACACCATGCTACAGTACAGAGTTTACATGTGGGCAACACTACACTATGCTACACCATTCTACAGTACAGTTTATGTGTAGGTAATACTATACTATGCTACACCATGCTACAGTACAGAGTTTACATATAGGTGACACTACACTATGCTACACCATGCTACAGTACAGACTTTACATATAGGTGACACTACACTATGCTACACCATGCTACAGTACAGCGTTTACATGTAGGTGACACTACACTATGCTACACCATGCTACAGTACAGAGTTTACATGTAGGTGACACTGCACTATGCTACATCATTCTACAGTACAGTTTACATGTAGGTAATACTATACTATGCTACATCATGCTACTGTACAGAGTATACATGTAGATGACACTACATTATGCTACACTATTCTACAGTACAGTTTACATGTAGGTAATACTATACTATGCTACATCATGCTACTGTACAGAGTATACATGTAGATGACACTACACTATGCTATACTTATCTACAGTACAGAGTTTACATGTATGCTACACCATGCTACAGTACAGAGTTTACATGTAGGTGACACTACACTACACTATGCTGCACCATGTTACAGTACATAGTTCACATGTAGGTGACACTACACTTTGCTACACCATGCTACAGTACAGAGTTTATATGTAGGTGACACTACACTATGCTACACCATGTTACAGTACAGAGTTTACATGTAGGTGACACTACACCATGCTGCACCATGCTACAGTACAGTTTACATGCAGATAATACTATGCTATGCTGCACTATGCTACAGTACAGAGTTTACATATAGGTGACACTACACTATGCTACACCATGCTACAGTACAGAGTTTACATACAGGTGACACTACACTATGCTACACCATGCTACAGTACAGCGTTTACATGTAGGTGATGCTACACCATGCTACAGTACAGAGTTTACATGTGGGCAACACTACACTATGCTACACCATTCTACAGTACAGTTTACGTGTAGGTAATACTATGCAATGCTACATCATGCTACTGTACAGAGTATACATGCAGGTGACACTACACTATGCTACACTTATCTACAGTACAGAGTTTACATGTATGCTGCACCATGCTACAGTACAGAGTTTACATGTAGGTGAAACTACACTATGCTACACCATGCTACAGTACAGAGTTTACATGTAGGTGACACTACACTTTGCTACACCATGCTACAGTAGAGAGTTTACATGTAGGTGACATAACGCTATGCTGCACCATGCTACAGTACAGAGTTTAAATATAGGTAATACTATACTATGCTATACCATACTACAGTACAGAGTTTACATGTAGGTGACACTACACTATGCTGCACCATGCTACAGTACAGAGTTTAAATGTAGGTGACACTACACTATGCTGCACCATGCTACAGTACAGTTTACATGTAGGTAATACTATACTATGCTACACCATACTACAGTACAGAGTTTACATGTAGGAGACACTACACTATGCTGCACCATGCTACAGTATAGTTTACATGTAGGTAATACACCATGCTACAGTACAGAGTTTACATGTAGGTGACACTACACTATGCTGCACCATGCTACAGTATAGTTTACATGTAGGTAATACACCATGCTACAGTACAGAGTTTACATGTAGGCGGCACTACACTATGCTTCACCATGTTACAGTACTGAGTTTACATGTAGGTGACACTACAGTATGCTGCACAATGCTACAGTACAGAGTTTACATGTAGGTAACACTACAGTATGCTACACCATTCTACAGTAGAGAGTTTACATATACTGTAGGTGACAGCGCATTATGCTATATCATACTACAATTCAGATTTTACATGTAGCTGACACAGTGCTATGCTACAGTACAGAGTTTACATTTAGATGGCACCATGCTATTTTATTTATTCGTATTTAGTTTTTGTTGCTGGGGTAAGTGCACTTGACAAATTCTGCCTATTTTCAGGCATGACCCAGGGAGGGGGGATGCAGATGAATGCCAACTGACCTTGAACCAGATTAAGCTGTTGGTGGTACTTTTAGTGAATGGGGGAAATTTGGCCAGGGCACCGGTGAAATTCCCCTACTCTTCGAGAAGTGCCATGGATCTTTAACATCCACTTAAACTGCCACTGGAACAGGCAGATGGGACCTCTGTTTAACAGCTCATCTGAAGGACAACACCTCAGGAGTGCAGCACCCCCCTCATGCCACACTACAGTGTCAGTATTGGGATTTAACCTAAGTGCTTGGTGTGCTGCACTACAGAGTTTACATATAGTTGACACCATGCAATTTTACACTATACTATAGTTCAGAGTTTATATATTGTAGTTAACATCTCCCTCTGTTACATCATGATACATGACAGAGTTTACATATAGTTGACATCTCACATTGTCACATCATGCTACAGTACAGAGTTCACATGTAGCTGACACTACACTACACCATGTTACACTACAGAGTTTACAGCTAGCTGGCACTACACTAAAGAGTGTATATATAATTGGCACTACACTACAGAGTTTACATGTAGTTGGTAGTACCCTATTTTGCACCTTACTACACTATAGAGTTTGCACGTAGTTGACACCTCACTATGCTACACCATGGTACACTATGGAGTGTGCATGTAGTTGACACCATGGTATTTTACATTATGCTACACTACGGAGTTTACATATAGTTGGCAATATGCTCTTTTACACCATGCTGTACTACAGAGCATACATGTGGTTGACACCTTGCTATGCTACACCATATTGTATGCAGAGTTTACATGAAGCTGGCACCATGCTATTTTATTCCATACTACAGTACAACACAACAGAGTTTACATATAGTTGACATCTCACTCTGTTACATCATGATACATGACAGAGTTTACGTGTAGTTGACACCCCGCTTTGCTACATCATGCTACAGTACAGAGTTTACATGTAGTTGACAGTACACTATTCTACACCATGCTACACTACAGAGTTTACAGGTAGCTGGCACTACACTACAGAATGCATATATAGTTGGCACTACACTACAGAGTTTACATGTAGTTGGCACTACACTATTTTACACCATACTACACTACAGAGTTTACACATAGTTGACACCTTACTATGCTACACCATAGTACACTATGGAGTGTACATGTAGTTGACACCATGGTATTTTACACTATACTACACTATGGAGTTTACATGTAGTTGGCAAAATGCTCTTTTACACCATGCTGTACTATGGAGTGCACATGTAGTTGACATCTTGCTATGCTACACCATGCTACAGTACAGAGTTAACATGTAGCTGGCGTCATACAATTTTATACCATATTGCAATACAGAGTTTACACATAGTTGACACCTTGCTATGCTACATTATGCTACACTAGAGAATTTACATGTAGTTGACACATCGCTATTCTATACCATGCTACAGTACAGAGTTTATATGTAGTTGTCATGGTTTACCTATTGAAAGTCGACATCTACTACGCCGACATCCCCGACAGCGACGGACACAATGCTGAATGTCAGCATTGTACTGTCGGGGATGTCAGCATGTTTTCATTGGGGGGGCTGTGTCCTCCACACACCCCGGTCTCTAGATATATAACTCTGAGTCTGAGTAGTCTCGAGAAGGGGACAACACACCAGGAGATGCACCGCCAGTGTCTGCAGGGACCATCACAGTGACCCAACGCTTTTTTGTGGAATTCTGTCTTTGTGATGGTCTTTGCCGTGGTGATGTTGACATGCGGTCGGCATACCAGTTGGCACTACACTACTTTACACCATGCTGCACTATGTAGGGTACATGTAGTTCACACCTGGCAATGTTACACCATGCTACAGTACAGAGTTTACGTGGAGTTGACACCTCACTATGCTATATCATGCTACTGCAGAGTTTACATGTAGTAAGCACCACACTATGTTACACCATGCTACGTTATGGTGTACACATATAGTTGACACCTCGCTATGCTACATCATGCCACACTACAGGTTTATATGTAGTTGCCACATAGTTATGCTATACCATGCTACACTACAGAGTTTACATGTAGTTGACACCTTACTATGCTACACCATTACACACTAGAGTTTACATGTTGTTCACACCATGCTATTTTACATCATGCTACACTACAGAGTGTATATATAGTTGGCACTACACTATTTTACACCATGATACACTACAGAAATTACATGTAGTTAACACTACACTATTTCATACCATGACCATGATACTCTACAGAGTTTACATGTAGTTGACACCATGCTATTTTGAACCATGCTGCACAACAGAGTTTACATGCAGTTCACACCATGCTATTTTGCACCATGTTACAGTACAGTTTTTACATGTAGTTTACACCACAATGTTTTACACCATGCTACACTACAGAGTTTTACACCATGGCACAGTATGGAGTTTACATGTAGTTGACAGATTGTTATTCTACATTATGCTACATCATGCTATAGTACAGAGTTTACATGTAGTTGACACCTTGTTATGCTACAACATGCTATAGTACAGAGTTTGCATGTAGTTGACACCTTGTTATGCTACAACATGCTACAGTACAGAGTTTACATGTAGTTGGCACCACACTATTTTACATCATGCTATACTACAGAGTTTACATGCAGCTGACACCACACCATTTTACACTATACTACAGTACGGAGTTTGCATATAGTTAACATCTCTCTCTGCTACATCATGACCCACTACAGAGTTTACATGTATTTGACACCTCGCTATGCTACACCATGCTACAGTACAGAGTTTACTTGTAGTTGACTTGGTGCTATTATACACAATTCTATACTACAGGGTTTATATGTAGTTGACACATCGCTATGCCACACCATGCCACACCATGCAACACTATGGAGTGCACATGCAGTTGACACTTCACTATGCTACACCATGATACACTATGGAGTTTACATGTAAGTAACACCATGCTATTTTACACCATACTAGACTATGAAGTTCACATGCAGTTGACACCTCCCTCTGCTACACCATGCATCACCATGGAGTTTACATGTAGTTTGCCCCATGCTCCTTTACACCATACTACAGCACAGAGTTTACATGTACTTGACACCTTGCTATGCTACACCATGCAACACTATGGAGTCATGTAGTTGACACCTCATTATGCTACACTATGCTGCACAATAGAGTTTACATGAAGTTGACACCTTGCTATGCAGCACCATGATACACTATGGAGATTACATGTAGGTAATATGCTATTTTATACCATACTAGGCTATGAAGTTTACATGTAGTTGACACCTCCTTGTGCTACACCATGCTTCACCATAGTGTTTACATGTAGTTGACACATCGCTATGCTGCACCATGCTTCACTGCAGGGTTTACATGTAGTTGAAACCTTGTTATTTTACACCACACTTCACTAGAGAATTTACATTAATTGCCATCATGATATTTTACATCATACTACACTACGGAGTTTACATGTAGTTGACACCTTGCTATTATACACCATGCTACACTATGGAGTTTACACGTAGGTGACACCATGCCATTTTGCACCATACCACACTACACAGCTTACATATTGTTGACATCTGGCTATGCTACATTATGCTACACTACAGAGCTTACAAGTAGTTAACACCTCACTATGCTACACTATGCTGCAGTACAGAGTTTACACGTAGTTGGCACCACACTATTTTACACAATACTACACTACCGAGTTTACAGTAGTTGACACCTCACTATACTATATCATGCTGCACTATAGAGTTTACATCACACTATTTTACGTCATTCTGCACTATGGACTTTACATGTAGTTTGCACCACTCTAGTTTAAACCATGCTACATTACAGAGTTTGCATGTAGCTGACACCTCACTATTCTACACTATGCTGCACGACAGTTTACATGTAGTTGACACCATGCTATTTTACATGAGGCTACACTATGGAATTTACATGTAGTTAACACCTCACTTTGCTACACCATGCTATACTACACAGCTTAGATGTAATTGGCACCATGCTCTTCTACACCATACTACACTATGGAGTTTACATGTAATTGATACATTATTATACAATGGCAACTAAAATACCATACTCTCTTCGGTCAGCTGACACTATCACCCTGTTGTAAAATTCAGCATCACCAACAGGAACAAGTGCCAGCCAGCCGCATCTCGCTAACTGCAAAAAAAAATTATTAAAAATCAGTCCGAGCCGCCATCTTATTTTCCTTGGTAAACGTTGCTACTCTCCGCTCTGTCACCGGTCTCTCTCTTCACTGCTGTACCACTTTGTCTTACTCCCTAATTCGTAAAAACAATAAAAGCACAAATTTTGCCACAAAAAGAACCTTTACATTTCCCTACACACCGTTCTGCCCATACCTTGAACCTAAACACAAACCACGATCTCTGATGCAGCACAGTGCTGAAGACACCCCGCTCTCTTCCTGTTACTACCCAACACTTGCTCGCAACACGTTAGCGAATGGCACACATTACACCAACCCCCTGCAGCTAAACAAATATTTAAACAGTTTAAACAATGCTCAAGTGGGAGAAGTGTTTTTGAAATAAGAACGAGCGCTGGACGTTATGGAATTTATGGCCGAAATCCATAGCCGTGATACTGGGCATGCATCTTGCTTATACTTGGGCGCATGCCTAGTATCACGGCTTGGTTTTTCGGCTGTGATTTTCTTAAATTCTAACTCTCATTTTTAATTCAAAAACACTTCTCACAGTTAAGCATTCTTTAAACTATTCACATACTTGTTTAGCTGAACAGTGATGCTAGGTGCTCTTATACTTGTTACCTCTAGCCTCTGCATCCATCACCAGTCACGCTCACTCCAGCTCCACAGCTTAAATCTCTAACTCACTCCTTCTTTCCGATATCGGCTTTGCCATCACTTCCACCTCATCGGAAAATCCCAAAGCACTCTCATTTAATACCCCTTGCTCCCACACCACACAGCATTTCACAAGCTCTCTCCCTCTGTATGGAACAACGTTACAAGACTGGCAGTAGGCAGCAACCAAGAACTATTTTTTATTGCACAAGAATAAACTAAAAAAAAAATCCAAAATACAATAAAAAGATAATGCTTTTTGTTGTTTTTTTTTTAACCTAAAAAAAAAAAGGACAACATTGTATAATAGCAATAACCCACTCCAGGGTGTTGGTGATGCTGGTTTTACCCACGCCTGGGAAGGTTTACTCACTTGGCCTGCAGCCTCGTGACCGAACCACGCCAGGCACGGGTAAAACCAGCATCACCAACACCCTGTCGTGGTTTATTGCTTAACTATGCTACACCATGCTGCAGTACAGAGTTTACATGTAGTTTATACCACACTATTTTACACCATGGTTCATTATAGAGTTGACATGTAGTTGACACCATGCTATTTTACACCATGCTACACTAAAACTTTTTCATATAGTTGACACCTCGCTATGTTACACCATGCTACAGTACGGAGTTTATATGTAGGTGACACCTTTCTATTTTACATCATGCTACACTACAGAGTTTACATGTAGTTGACACCTTGCTGCAATATGTGGTAGATATGTAGTTGACATCTTGCTATGCTACACCATGGTGCACTACAGAGTTTAGATGTAGTTTGCACCATGTTATTTTACACCATGTTTCACTGCAGAGTTTACATGTAGTTGACACCACGCTTTTTTACACACTACTACACTATGGAGTTTAAATGTTATCACCTCACTATACTGCACCATGCTACACTACAGAGTTTAGATTTATTGACACCATGCTATTCTACACCGTACTACTCTATGGAGCTTACATGTAATTGACATCTCACTATGCTACACCATGCTGCAGCACACAGCTGACATGTAGTTGACACCACGCTATTTTACACTATGCTGCACTACAGAGTTTACACATAGTTGACATCTTGCTATGCTACACCATGCTACACTACAGAATTTACATAGAGGATAGTGGCTGGGGATCGGGTGATAACCATGCTGTAATCACCTCGGTGGTTGCTGGGCAACTTGGTAAACCTCGAGAGCGTAGCTCGAGAGGTTTACTGTTGCCCTAGCAACCATGAGAGGTGATTTCAGCGTGGTTGTCACCCGATCCCCAGCCATCATCTTTTATAGTGAATGGTCAGAAAAACACTGTTTGCATTCTACGTGTGAGAATTATGGAACTCTGGTGCATTCTTTTTGGTTATGCCACTGTTTGGAAGTTCTGAAGTGTGGTTAACAACTTTTAAAATTGTAAACGGTGCATAACAAAGCTGTGTGACTGCTGATTATGGTGGTTAATAGGCACTTACCATACATTATATGTAGTTTACACCACACTATATTGTATTAGGGTACATTACAGGGTTTACACGTAGTTGACACCTTGCTATGCTACACCATGCTGCACTACAGAGTTTACATGTAGTTTACACTGCACTATATTGTATTATGGTACATTACAGAGTTTACACGTAGTTGGCACCTTGCTATGCTACACCATGCTGCACTGCAGAGTTTACATGTAGTTTACACTACGCTATTTTACATCATGCTTCACTAGAGTTTACATGTAGTTTACACCACGCTGTATTGTATTATGGTACATTACAGAATTTACACGTAGTTGACACCATGCTATTTTACACCATGCTTCACTACAGAGTTTGCATGTAGTTCACACCACACTATTTTACATGAGACTACAATATGGAGTTTACATGTAGTTGACACCTCACTGTACTACACCATACTGCAGTACACAGTTTACATGTAGTTGACACCACTCTATTTTACACCATGCTACACTAAGGAGTTTTCATAGAGTTGACACATCACTATTCTACACCATGCTTCACTGCAGAGTTTAATATCCTAATATATATTTCTGCTCAGTATTTACTGAGGAGAAGGTAGGGCAGGCCCACAGCTCAGCACCATGGACACAGGGGGAGAGAAGTGTGCACTAGTCCCTTCACAAAAGAAAGTGTCCTACAAGAGCTCGCTAAGTTCAGGGTGGACAAGGCAAGGGGACCAGATGGCATACATCCCAGGGTACTAAAGGAGCTAAGGCTGGAACTAGCAGAGCCATTATCAGAACTGTTTAGTGAGTCTCTGAGCACAGGAGAGGTCCCAGAAGACTGGAGAAGGGCTCATGTGATCCCGCTCCACAAGAGTGGTAGCAGGGAGGAGGCAGGAAACTACAGACCAGTCAGTCTTACCTCAGTAGTGGGCAAGATTATAGAGGCACTCCTTAAGGAAAGGATAGTGCAACATCTGGAATCCATAAGAGCATAGGATCCAAGATAGCATGGGTTTACAACAGGAAGGTCCTGTCAAACTAATCTCATAGATTTCTTTGACTGGGTAACCAGAGTGGTGGACCAAGGGGGTGCAGTTGATGTCACCTACCTTGACATCAGCAAAGCTTTCGATACTGTTCCACATAGAAGATTGATTAATAAGCTGGGTAGGCTTGGGGTGAGTCAGACGTTGGTCAACTGGGTGGCAAACTGGTTGGCGGGCAGAAAACAGAGAGTAGTGGTAAATGGTATACAGTCAGAAGAGATGCAAGTCACAAGTGGAGTACCTCAGGGATCAGTCCTGGGGCCAGTCCTCTTCAATATCTTCATCAGTGACATTGCAGATGGATTGGAGGGTAAGATTTATCTGTTTGCAGATGACACCAAGATCTGCAACAGAGGAGATGATCCAGATGGGGTGGGCAGAATGAGAAGAGATCTGGATAAGCTAGCAGAATGGTCGGAAGAGTGGCAACTGGGGTTTAATGCAAAGAAGTGCAAGATCATGCACATAGGGAAGAGAAACCCTGAAGCCACCTAAAGGCTGGGAGGGGAGTTGCTGGCAGTCACAAGGGAAGAAAGAGACTTGACATCATCATCACAGATGAGCTGAAATAATTCAAGCAGACCATTAAAGCAGTAGGTAAGGCTAGGGGATGCTGGGGTGTATTAGTAGGGGTATTACAAGTCATAAGAGGGATGTATTAATTCCTCTTTACAAGACACTGGTTAGGCCCCATCTGGAGTACTGCATGCAGTACTGGAGGCCGCATCTACACAAGGACATTAACAAAATGGAGGGAGTCCAGAAAAGGGCAACCAAAATGGTGCAGGGACTGCATCAGAAAACATATGAGGACAGATTAACAGAGCTCAATATGTATACCCTAGAGCAAAGGAGGGAGAGAGGTGACATGACTGAAACATTCAAACATCTTAACACATTTGTTCCCATAGATGCCATATGGCATCGGAACCATCCATGGCTAGATATGACCCAAAATGGCCACTGGGAACAAATGAGTTGAGGGCATTAACAAGGTGAAAGAGTCTACATGTTTCAATATAAGAAAAATAGCAGGACAGGAGGACACAGCATGGGATTAGAGGGAAGCCGATTAAGGGGTAATGTGAGGAATTTCTTTTTCACAGAAAGGGTGGTGGTTGCATGGAATGGCCTACATCAGGAAGCAGTGGATATGAATACAGTGCAGGGCTTCAAACAGGCATGGTATAGGCATAAGGGAGCAATACAGATGAGTATGAATAGATAGGCCATTGACAGAGCAAAGGCCGATGGCACATTCATAAGGTATTGAAAATGGGCAGACTGGATGGGCCTTGTGGTCCTTATCTGCCGTCAACTTCTATGTTTCTATGTTACATGAAGTTGACACCACATTATTTTACACCATGCTTCACTACGGAGTTTGCGTGTAGCTGACACCTCGCTATGCTGCACCATGCTGCACTACGGAGTTTACATGTAGTTTATACCACACTATATTGTATTATGTATGGTACATTACAGAGCTTACACATAAGTGACACCATGTTATGTTTCACGATGTTGCACAACAGAGTTTATATGTAGTTGACCCCACTGTATACAACACCGTGCTACATTACAGAGTTTACATTTAGCTGACACCATGCTTTGCTACGCCATGCTTCACTACACAGTTTTTGTGTAGGTGACACCACACTATGCTACACCACAGAGTTTACATGTAGTTGACCCCACAATATGCAACACCATGCTGCAGCACAGAGTTTACATGTAGTTGGCACAATGCTCTATGCTACACCATGCTACACTAATGTTTACAGTAATCGATAGCATGCTACATTACAGAGTTTATGTGCAGTTGAAGCTGCCCCATGTTATACCATACTTAAAAAGATGTAGTTCAAACCATGCTATGCTACACTATAGAGTTTACATTTAGTTGGATCCACACTATACAATATTAGTGTTTACATGTAGACAGCACTACACTACACTATACTACACTGTGCTACACTACAGATGTTACATGTAGTTGACATCACACAATGCTACACCATGCTCCATGCTACAGAATTTACACAAGCAATAACACATGACAAGGTGTGGGTTATGGCCTGCTAAGAGCATGCCCCAGTTGCATCATGAGGCATGAGGTGCTTGCGCCGAGTACCTTTATCATCTGGGACGTGATCTTACCAGGCCATAACCTACACCTCAGAGTGTCTTATTGCGCTGATAAAATGGGCCCCCAAGTAGAAATTAAAAGTAAAAAAAAGAGAAAACAGCTGCCAAAATGGGAAAAATTAGGAAAAAAGAGGTTTTCCAATTACAGAAGTTAAAATAATTCCTTTAGCTTAGACAGCAGCAGATTTCCCACCCCTTATCCAGATTAAGTTCCCCACCCTTGAAGCCACACACACACACACACACACACACACACACACACACACACACACATTGTAGGTGCTTTTCATTTGTGCAGAGTGTGAAAGTCTATGTTTTTGAAGTGACAATGGCAATATTACAGGGAGCGAGCGTGTCCCTCTTCAGCCGCTGCAGCGTACAGTGTGTTTCCCCTTCAATGCATCTGGCAAGGGAGCACATCTTTCAAACTGAACAGAACAGGCAGTGTTTTTTGTGAGACTGAAATCTATTTCTCTGTCAAGTGGCTTACAGTTCTGGTGATGGTCTGGTGGGGGGGGGGTCTGCTGTTCCGCTGAATGTAGTGATCAGTAAAGAAGCCAAGGAACTGGGCAACAGAGCCAGGACTGCAGACAAGCTGCTGCTCTGCGGAGAAATTAGCAGAAGAGCTGCGGATTGGTGGCCTGCCAGAAAGTTTTGTAAAAAAGCATGTGGAACATGTCATTCTGTCACCTTTTTATGTTTGCTTGCACGCATGTGCAAGAAACATAGTGCCATCATACGAGTTTTCTAGAGGTGTGTCAGCCTCTTCCAATTCAGTCAGTGTGTTTGCAGGCGCGGTCGCAGTGCGCCAATCACTGCTGCAGCTGTCTATGACAGCAGAAAAATGCAGTGGCATACAGCTGAAAGGGAGAGCTTCGCTTCAGTGAGCAGAGCTCTCCCCCCCACACACACACACGCAAGCACGCATATTGAGTGCTGATGCGCTCCCCCCCCATGCACACACTGTGTGGCCGACAGGGTGCTCAATCCCTACCGCTCCACGCTCCCCCCAACAACAGCTGTCCAGGTGCCATGCTGGGAGCCCACCCCAGCATGGCAAGAACTGTCATAGCCAACAGGGTGCCCAATCCCCATCAGCTCCACGGCTGCACCCCCAAAAAGCTTTCCATGTGCCACGCTGGGGCCCACCCCAGCATGGCAAAGCATGTTATAGCCGACAGGGGACCCAATCCCCGTCGGCTCCAGCCCAAAACAGTTTTCACTTGCCACGCTGGAGCTCACCCCAGCGTGGCAAACGTCCCACGCTGCTTCAAAACCTGTAAAGAAGAAAACCTTCCCTCGCAGTCTCCCTGCCCCCACAACCCGCACCCACCCACTGTGTACCTGCCTCCCCACACCCCACTCACCCCATACTTACCTCTGAGCTGCGCAACGATCATCGGTGGACCGGGAACACGCCTGCACTCTTCAAAGCTGACCGTGAACCGAGGAAATGCCAGTAAGCTGTATAATGTAATGAATAGGTTTTTTCAACTTTGTTGCATATCTTAGGCTTTTTGGAATTTTGAATTTAAATTTTCAACATGGGTTTTTGGGACCCCTCCTCATGAATTCTTGCACTGTCATGCTTGGTGTTACTTGGGCCGAAGGGTGATTTGCATGATCACTGTGCGAAATCATCTTTAAAGGAACCCATTAATGAAATGACACTGCCAGTGTTCATAAGGTGGGCTCTCAAAAAGCCTATGTTGAAAATTTGGTGAAAAATTCCTAAAAAATGACTGTTTCACGAGCATGCGTTGCAGAGTTCCTATACGCGCTCGTAAAGTTCCGCAAATTTTCAATATTTTCACTCCAGATTATCAACATTGCCATTTTACCACACCTCCTATGGAGCAGTACAGCTGTCATTTTCACACCTCGCCCTAGCGTTTTTCTGCCCATGTAGCGCACAATGGCGCGATCGATTGTCTGAGAAATCAATGTAGGACACATTAAGAAAATCACAGTGACACTGGTCATGAGCAGAGGTGTTAAAATGGCTCTGTTGAAAATTTGGTGAAAAATTCCCAAAAATGACTGTTTTAGGGAGCGACGCTACGCAGTTCCTACGCACGCTGGCAAGTTTGCGAATTTGTAATATTTGCACACCAGATTTTCAACAGTGCCATTTTACCACACTTCCTTATGAGCAGTGCAGCTACCATTTTTCACATCTCGTCCAAAATGTGTTTCCGCATATGTAGCGCACAATGGTACAGTCGGTGTGCGAAAACAATGTTTGGGACAGATTAAGAAAATCACAGTGACACTGGTCATGAGCAGAGGTCTTAAAATGGCTATATTGAAAATTTAGTGACAAAACTCCATAAAATGACTGTGTTACGAGTGAGCATTGCGCAGTTTCCACGCACCTTCGTAAGTTCATGAATTTGTAATATTTTTAGTCCAGATTTTCACCAGTGGCATTTTTCCACACCTCCTTAGGAACAGTACAGCTGTCATTTTCCACAACATGGCTGAAATGTGTTTTCACACTTTCAGCGCAGAAATGCGTGGTCGCTGTGGGAAATCATTGTTAGGGACAGATGGAGAAAATCACACTGACACTGTTCATGATTGGAGGTCCCAAAATGCCTGTGTTAACAATCTGCTGTAAAAAAAATCCCCAAACTAGTTACATTACGGGTGTGCATTGCACAGTTTCTACGCACGCTCGTGACTTCACCAGTTTTTTTAAGATTTTCACAGCAGATTTTCAACATTGCCATTTTTTACACCTCCCCATGAACAGTACCGCTGTCATTTTTCACATCCTGTTCGGAATGTGTTTTTGCACCTGTGGTGCCAAATGCCGTAGTCGCTGTGCAAAAGCAGTTTTCGGCTAACAAACTGATATTCCCCCTGTTCATGAGGTGGGGTCACAAAAAAACCATGTTGAAAATTTGGAGTGAAAATACCGACGAATGCCTGAGGCGTTAGGGTTTCCGACCATAATGCCCCACCCTGTAGAGAACGACAGGCATCAGGGGTGTGACTTGCGATTCTTGCCTGTAATGCTCATACCATTCCACCCCGACCCACACTCTGCAGCCGGTGAGAGGCATCAAGGTGTGCCTCAGACTCTTCAGGCCCAAACTTCATCCCATTCTCCTGTACCGCACCCATCTCACCGTATTTCCTGATGGAATGGGGTGCACATAAGGGCCAGAGATCCCAAGGCACAGTGACACTTGTCAGTGTCTGCAGGGTAGGGTGTGGTGAAATGGCATGGTCGTTATGCCTGATGACCCAAAGGCACACCCCAATGCCTGTCACTCTCTGCAGGGTGGTGGTGGGGTTGGCTTCAGTTCAATACTTCGCTGTCATTCCTATTATGCAGCTCTGTAACTTCTACACTACCAATGCCAATGCCAGCAAGCAAACATTCGGCATTGACAAATGCTTGTTATTTAATGTACTGCTTGTCGCTGACTTTCAGTTTTGCGGTCAGGTTTTACACATTGCAGTTGGCTTTAATCATCGCAATCGGCTTTACAGTGTGATATTGATAACTGGGGTATGCAGTGGTACCTAAGATTATGGGATTTTCTCTGGTGTGTGGTGCTGTTTGGCAAGTTATGGGCTGATGAGGACACAGCTCTGAGGCTATCAGCCAGTCAGAATGCAGGACATTTTGTACCCATTTTATAAATGCAGTTGACACAATGCTATACTGAATTACCCCACACTATGCTACACCATGCTACACTCCAGATATTATATGTGGTTGACATTACACTATGCTACACCATGCTACACTAGAGAGTTAACATGTAGTTGACACCATGCTATGCTACAGCATGCTACACTACAGAGTTTACATGTAGAGGACACCACACTATGCTACACCATGCCACACTACGCAGTTAACATGTAGGTGACACCACGCTATGGTAGCTATGCTACACTACCGAGTCTGCATGTAACTAACATCACACTATGTTACACCATGCTACACTACAGAGTTTACATGTGGCTGACACCATGTTATGTCACACCATGTTGAACTACAGAATTTAAATGTAGATGACACTACTATGGTACACCATGCTAATCTACAGAATTTACATGTAGTTGATACCATTACGGTACATCATGCTAAACTTCAGCATTTACATGTAGTTGACACCACTACGGTACGCCCTGCTAAACGTCAGAACTGAGATGTAGTTGACACCACTATGGTACACCCTGCTAAACGTCAGAACTGAGATGTAGTTGACACCACTACAGTACGCCCTGCTAAACGTCAGAACTGAGATGTAGTTGACACCAGGCTATACTACACTATGTTACACTACAGAATTTAGAAGTTGTTCATACCACGCTACACTACACCATACTAAACTACTGAATTGAGATGTAGTTGACACCACACTATGTTACCCCATGCTACACTGGAGAATTTAGATGTAGTTGACACCATGCAATGCTATACCATGCTACACTATAGAATTTAGATGTAGGTGATACTGTGCTATGGTACACTGTGCTAAACTATAGAAGTTAGATGTGATTGACTCCATGTTACACCACATTCCAAGCTAAACTATAGAATTTAGATGCGCTGTAGTTGACACCATCCTGCTCTACACCAAGCAACACTACACAATTTAGAAGTTGTTGACACCATGCTACTCTACAGAATTTAGATGTAGTTGATACCATGCTGTGCCACACCATGTTGCACTACAGAATTTAGATGCAGTTGATACATGCTAAGCTACACCATGCTACTCTACAGAATTTAGATGTAGTTGATACCACGCTGTGCCACACCATGTTGCACCACAGAATTTAGATGCAGTTGATACATGCTATGCTGCAGCATGCTAAACTACAGAATTTAGATGTAGTTGATACCACACTATGCCACACCATATTGCACTACAGAATTTAGAGGTAGTTGATGCCACACTGTGCCACACCATGTTGCACTACAGAATTTAGATGCAGTTGATACATGCTGTGCTGCAGCATGCTAAACTACAGAATTTAGACGTAGTTGACAAGATGCTATGCTACACACCATGATCACATGCTATACTGCAGAGTTTACACAAAACCTCTGCAAAGCTCCATTTGTAGAAATGGATGAATTTAGATTTATATTATTTATTTGGACTATCTTCTTGAAAACATGTATTGCAGTAACTTGTTGTTCTAAAAAAATGTATTCTCAGTACCCTACAGCTTTAAATCAGCTGGAAGTGGAATCCTTAGGCAGTGCTCATTTTGTAGCCCACCTTTCCACTTTTTCCCCACTAGGCTTGCTTTCCCTTGTCACCATTATGCTGTGCCGTCCAATTTTTGTTCATATCAGAGTATGTGTTTCTTATTTTATAAAGTCGTGCACTGAATTGCATTTTCTTCAGCTATAACTTGTGGAAAACTGTTGATTGTTTTTATGATTTTACATTTTTAGGACTATCAGATCTTGTAGCAATTTGGCATTTTTTTTTAAAACTCGTTTAATAGGCTAAGTAAAATACCCAGGAAGCCTTTCTTGACCTGATACCTCAGGGCCTCAAGAAATGGAAGTGGAGGGACTAGCTCTGCTTCCTTGACAGTATGTGAGGGAGAACCTATTCAGTGGGCTAGCCCAGAGGCCTGACATACTGGCACTTCATTCAGTTGGCTTCTACCGTATTCATTTAAAAAAATACTTAAGCAGTATGGCTAGCTTAATTTTGTGATGATCTGAGGTGGCACGGAAGGGAGAAAATGGCATAAATTATGGTCAGAAGGACTTTCTATCAGCAACTTATTAGGAAGGAAACTGTATTATAGCACATTCTTACCCAATTGAATCCTTGACCGATTTTACAACTTTCCGTTGACTTGAAATGTGGGATTAAGCTAACCCATGTTAAGTGTTTACTGTCCAAATAAAATGGTTTCCTGCTTGCAGCCCTCATAGGTATAAAAAACGTGTTTTTGCTTTCTCAGGCTGGAGTTTTGTCAGTTTCTGTTAGCCTTAGAGAAACTGATACCAATGCCTTGTGATGTCAGGTGGGATTTTTCTGCTAGCACCAGTATTTCTGAAAACTGCTGTTACAGCGGAAGCAAAACTTTAAAACAGTATTTGTTAGTCACCAAGTAGTTATTATCAGCAATAATAGTTTTCTGGCAAAAACATCAATATACCCATTTTTCTTTTTTTCTTTCATTCATGAGTGAAGATTTGGGATTTTGAAGTGTTTAAAAGTTGCTGCTCTTGTGCCACGCTCACCATAAAAAATTAAAATATCTCGATACATTGCCATGCTGTGTGCCATCAACAACTTGTGGTACCACTGTCCTAATACATCTACAGTGCGAATCTAACATGTATGTTCAATAGGTAACCTAAGCAGAAGAGATTTTTTAATAATTGGGAGTGGCAGCCGTATTTCAGTACTTGAGTAATTAATTACAAAATTAGCTAGAAACAGTTCTAAAAAGATTTGAGAAAATTAAAAATATGTGTAACTCCCCCACCAAATTGGAGGGCTTACCTTGAGCATCTCCCGGGGGGATCCAGTAATGCCCACTGCCAAGCAGACATTCTGCAGAGATGATAAATCCATGGTCGTTGGTGTCCTTCTATTGATCTGCGTGGGAGTGCCATAATGTGTCTCCGCGCCTGTCCCTTTAAGGTCACAGTCAATGTGTATAGTGTAAATAGCCTGGGCTGGGTTGGTGTGTTTCAACGGTCGTGATCAGCCACGCTTCACCCTAATTTGCCCCATTCTGCTGTCTATAACAAAGCAGAGGGAGCCCTACCTAGTACTGTAAATATTTACTTCTAATTTATAGCTGTCTTTAAAATATAGATTCTTGGTTAACCTGCTTGTATTGCAGCATGTATTTCCCGATGGGAGCCACCATGTTTTTGGCCCGGGACTTTCAGGTTTGTGCCAATTGGGACACAGGGGATCTTGAGGGGTTCTTAGCTCAGGTGCCTTGTGGGAGAAACTGTGAATTATATTGTTTGGCACCTAAAGGAACCAATAGGAGCACAAGACAGTGATTGACCGCTCCTTCAGCTAACCAGAATGCAGAAAAAACTGACAAGTCCGGTAACCAGTTTCAAACGGTGTGGCAGTTCATCCCGAGACTCCATGGAGCAAGGAGCTTGTAGGCTCTGTGGGGATCCGGCCTAAGAAAGGCCTAGTTTTCCTCTGGTGTGCATCCTGCAGTCCCAAAGAGGGGATCAATCACCAAGAATTGCTTTACTGCAGATTGAAAGGTTTGCTTAGCAAAGCAGCTGACATTGCGAACTGGCCAGGAGCCAAAAGAGGAATAGGAGAGTTTGATGTTTCTTCAAATATATGTGCTGAGTGCTTATTGTGGGTCAAGGCCTACCATCCAGGGACTCCTGAGTGACAGCGAGGGGCCCACCTTTACCAGTGGCTGAACTGTCTACCAGCTGGAAAGGTCACCAGCAGATAAACTGTACTTTTCCAGAGACACTCTGTTGAACTTGGGCACATGTCCATCCCAGCCCATGCTGTATCTTCCTGTGCCAGCTACAGTTTTCCTGGCAAGAGACCAGCTTCAGGGATACAGCTCCTGTGCAGCAAATCATTGCAGGTTGCAGCCACCTACAGGGAAAGGCCATGATGTGGAGGTGAGTCGTGGTGGCCCAGTTTCCCTATGTGTAGCAACTTCCAGCATCAGGTCTTCATTTTGCTAGGCCATCCTCAATCTTCTGATACAGTGAGTAAATTCAGGGTAGCTTCCTGCAACAAGCATCTCAATTATCTTTTGGTACCATCTAATTGTTTTCAGCTAAATTTCAAGGGTTTCAATAGACTAGGCCAGCCGGTCATGGATACAACAAAAGCCAAGGTCTTTGTCTGTGTTTAGAAACATAGAAACATAGAATTTGACGGCACATAAGGACCGCTTGGCCCACCCAGTCTGCCCATTTCCCTACCCAATGGATAAGCTGCAGATCCTAGTTAACCAGCAGCCTACTTCTTCCTATCCCCACCCCCTAGAATTGCCTTATGACTGTCCTATGCATGCTTGAATTCCACCACTGTTTTTGACTCCACAACCTCCTCTGGAAGGCCGTTCCATGCATCCACAACCCTCTCTGTGAAAAAATACTTCCTTAAATTACCTCTGAGCCGCCTCCTCTATCTTCAAATTGTGCCCCTTGTTCTTGCACACCTCTTTTTTTGAAAGATGCTACTCTCTTGGACTTTGTTGATTCCCTTGAGGTACTTGAAAGTTTCTATCATGTCCCCCCTCTCCCTCCTTTCCTCGAGGCTATACATATTAAGCTCCTTGAGTCTCTCTTCATATGTCTTCCGTGCAGACCCTGCACCATTTTAGTTGCCCTCCTCTGGACAACTTCCATCCTGTCTATGTCTTTGTGGAGATTGGGTCTCCAGAACTGCACACAGTACTCCAGATGGGGTCTCACCAGCTGTCTGTACAGAGGGATAATAACTTCCTGTTTTCTACTGGTGATGCCTCTCCCTATGCATCTCAGTATCCCCCCAGCCCTCCTTGCTGCCCTCTCACATTGCTTGCCCACCTTTAGGTCATCTTACATGACTATCCCCAGGTCCCTTTCCATTTTTGTTGTTAGTAGTATCTCACCCCCCATTGTGTACTCTTCCCCTGGGTTTTTGTTTCCCAGGTGCATTACCTTGCACTTCTTAGCATTGAATCTAAGCTGCCATACATTTGACCATTCCTCTAACCTTGCCAAGTCCCTTCTCATCCTTTCCACCCACCTTGTGCATCAACTCTGTTGCAGATCTTTGTGTCATCTTCAAAGAGACATACTTTTCCTTCCAGTCCCTCCATAATGTCACTTATAAAGACATTGAAGAGGACCGTCCTAATACTGAACCTCATGGTACCCCACTAGTAAGCCCCTTTCTTCAGAGTGACTCCATTTACTATTACTCTCTGTGTCCTATTCTCCAGCCAATTCTTTACCCAGGCTGTCATCTTGGGACCCACCCCAGGCTGGCTAACTTGTATATTAATATTTTGTGTGGACTGTGCCAAATGCCTTGCTAAAGTCTAGGTAGGCCATGTCCACAGCCCTCCTGATCTACTACTTTGGTTACCCAGTCAAAGAAATCTATCAGATTTGTCTGGCATGACCTTCCCGCTGTGAATCCATGCTGCCTTGGGTCCTGTGCCCCTCTGGCCTCTAGATACTCGACAGTTATTTCCTTCAGAAGTGATTCCATCATTTTCCCTACCACTGAAGTTAAACTAACAGGTCTGTAGTTTCCTGCTTCTGCCTTGCTCCCACTTTTGTGAAGGGGAATCACATCTGCCCTCCTCCAGTCCTTGGGTACCACCCCATCCTCCCATGATTTGTTAAACAGTATAGTCAGTGGTGTCACTAGTTCTACCCTTAGTTCTTTTACAATTCTGGGATGAATCCCATCAGGCCCCATTGCTTTGTCCACCTTCAGTTTTAAGAGTTCTTTCATAACCCTTTCTTCTGTAAATGGGCTGGTATCAACTTCTGTATCCAGAGTGTTTCTACTGTTTATTTTAGGTACCTCCCCCTCTTCCTTTGTAAATACTGAGCAAAAATATTTGTTTAGTATCTCTGCCTTTTCACAGTCACCCTCTGCCCACCCTCCCTCCCTTTATAAAGCCTCACTATCCCTCCCTTGGTCTTCCTTCACTCCCTGATGTACCTATAAAAGGTTTTATCCCCTTCTTAACTGAGTTGGCTATCTTTTCCTCGGTTTGGGCCTTTGCTGTTCTGACTGCCTTCCCAGCTTCCTTTTGCTTTAACTGATACAGTTCTCTGTCCTGCTGCTTCTGTGATTCCTTGTACTTCCTGAATTCTTTCTTTTTCTCTTGAACCTTCACTGCCACTTCCTTTGAGAACCATAATGGTTTCTTACATCGTTTCGTTTTGTTTATTTGCTTCACACAAAGGCTTGTTACCTCTGTGATGGCAGTTTTTATTATTCCCCATTGTTCTTCCACCCCTCCTTCCTGCCCATTTGCTAGTGCATTCCTTAGGCACTCACCCATTTTGGCAAAGTCAGCCCTCCTAAAGTCCAGTACTTTTGCCTTTGTTTAATCATTTTCTTTCCTTCAAGGTCCCCAACAACAGCTGCAATGTCGGCAACCTCGGGCACCGTTTCTGGACAGCCAGCATTACACTGTGGGTAGCCAGCCATTGCGAGACTGTTAACAAAGGGACTAAATTGAATGCATGCAAAGTAACCTGGCTAATACCAGTAAAGTAATCATTTATCTAAATTCACTCCCCCGCCTTGATCATGTCCCCTTAATAAACCAGATTTACTGTTTTACTGTTAAGCTGGCTTGTGAGCATATCACTGCTTGATCTAAAAGTTACTGTGACCTGGGTAAAGGCATTTGAAAGTGTATGCTTGCATTTAATATTGTTTCATGGGGGTTCCAGAGTGTTTTCCAGAAGTCCAGACCCTGGTGGTAAGTGCAAGTGGTGTGAACATATTATTAATGCTTATTGCAAACCGTGTATTAACCGCTCCAAAGGGTGGTTGTCAGTTCAAAGGTACTTGGTGACTAGGTGGGTTTGTGGGTGGTTACAGCTTCCCAGAAGGTGGCACCAGTAAAGTTAGATAACCACAAACACTATACCCTAGGTGGAGGCACCAGTCTATTGTGTTTGCTGAGAATAGGGGAATGTCAGTACTTGCTAATTTGAAACCCAGGCCCCTCAACCTGTTGTTGGAAAGACAGGCAGTGGTAGTAGGTAGTAGCCCTTGGTTTAGTGCCACCTAGGGGTTACATCTTGAAGGCACCACTGGGATTATACGAAATTGTTGTTGTTTGTTAATTGAGCACCAAACCAAAAATGGAGAACCTTTCTAAGGTTAAACTTGAGATTCTTCCTCACAAAATTGCTGTGCACCACCTGTTGGGGTGGAGTGAGGCAGACGAGGTTGATCCTCACCATGCTTTTATGTTATTGGACATACCATTGGGGACTACCAAAGCGGCTGTAAAGGAAGCAGTGAGTCAAGTGAAGTGTCTGGGTAAAATCACAGTACGGGGCGAAATGCTGACTTATTTTCTTAAACCACAGTAGCTCTTATTTTATGTAGTGCCCTTATAGACCTAGAGACTGTGCCCACTGTTATTATGCCTGAGGGATCCCAGATTGGTTGGAGGATTATCACTATGCATTGTGGAGTGTCTTCTCCTGGGGGGGTCACCCAAAGTGGAAGAGTTAAAGGAGAAGCTGGGAAAACTGCTAGCAGCTGAGGGACAGATGTTTGAAGATTTAAAATGGGCTTTAGAGAGTCTTGGGGGGCCACTCCAGTGAATTCTCCCTCGGCTACTACACCCCTGCCTATGCCGTCCCCACAGGCCATGTCTCCCATAGTGGTGCCCTCAGTGAATTTGGACTTTTGCTGCAGGCTAAGGCTGTTTTAGGGCACTTTTCCCACCCCATGGAGAAGATGACTTAGAGACTTGGATGGACTATGCGCCCCCTTTGCTCCAAGAGTGGCAATGCTCAGAAGGCGAGAAGCGAAAAAGACTCATGGAGAGTTTAAGGGGCCCTGTACTTGAAGCAATCCGATTTCTGAGATCCACTAACCCTGATGCTTCAGTTAATGAGTATTTATCCACATTAGAAGGTGTTCTCGGCAGTACTGAATCAGGAGAAGATCTAGTGTGGAAATTGAGGTCCACCAAACAATGGAAAAAATGAACATTTGTCTGCATATGTGACTCGAGTAGAGAGGTCCCTACAGTGAGCACACTGCATGGGTTGCATATTGGTTGGTGATCTAAACCATGTGAGACTAGAACATAGTCTCAAGTTAGCCCATTATTCTAGTGTGCGTATGCTAAAGTTAAAGTTCCAGGATCACAAAGATAATCCCCCCTGTATATTTCTGGTTAATGAAAGAAATTAGAGAAGCAGAGACTGGGGATGACTGTTTGGACCATTACGCAGGTGTTGCCAGGACTGCCCCTGCCTCTGAGAAATCCAGTGAAAGGGACGATGCCCTTGATTCCAGCAACTCAGCAACCTGTTAAGAGAATTAAGAGTTGTGAACTAGTGCACAGACCACTACAGATATGTTAGAGTCACGTTACTTGTGCTTCCAATACTAAGGCTATCCATGAAGCCCAGCCTACTGTGAAAGGGGCCAGCAACCAAGTTCTCGAGAGCAGAATGGACGCTAACATAATGGAAGAATTGAGAGATCTCATTCACTCATCTTGACAGCCTGTGCCCTGGAGAAAGTACGGCACAGCTGAATCTGAGTCTAGGCCCAAGGAAGAGTACTGATCTGCACCTCCTGACAACCATATACCCAGGGAAGACCCTGCTCGACCTCCTGATCCCCTACTTCAAGTATTCTGCTATCATTGTGGGGAAGATGGGCACACTAAGAAAACATGCCATTCTCCTGAAGATTTGCACAGAGTAACTGCCAAGCTGCTTAATCAGGTCAGGCAAAGTAACATAAAGCCTCAATATGGGCCTCCTCACAAATCTTTTGCATCTAAGGCAACTGCCCAGTGACCTGCAAATACTACTTCTCCTGACTGGCCCAAGATGGTAGGTCTTTCAATGGAAACTACAGTGCATATTGCCGGTATCCTGGCCCAAGCTGTATTAGACAGCGGATCTCAAGTCACCATAATATTTAAAGACTGGTATGATCAGCACCTATCTGATCACCCTCTACAACCCCTAGATGGACTGCACATGTGGGGTTTGAGTGATAAATCTTACCTGTACCTTGGTTACTTAAGTATGGCTTTCTTTCCCATCCACTGTAGCTGGCGTGGAGGGACCGGTGGAGACGTTGGCCTTCGTCTGCCCTCCAAATGGCTTATGTGATGGAATTCCTTTGTTGATCGGCACTAATGCACACATGTTTGGCCGCCTAGTACAGATGTGTCAAGAGAAGCAAGCCCAGAAAATGAACGAGCTTTACAAATTCACACAATGGTACAAAAAGCTTATGAGATGCAAATGCAGAGCAAAGAGAATAAGGATGAGCCAGTGGGATATGTCTGAAAGAAGGACCCATCACCTCTTGTCTTGCCACCTAATGTACAATGTAGTGTCAGTGGAGAGGTGCGTATCAAAAAAGATATAATGAACAAGATTCTCATGCTGGATGCCGAGAAGAGGGAAGGCTGCCTGATGGACTTTTGGTTAAACCTAGTGTGCTGTCAGTTCATGCTCATGCCTTTGCCAAAAGAGTAGTGGTGCAGCTCTGCAATGTAACCGACAGAGACACTGCAGTTACTCGAGGCAGTACCCTGGCCAAAGTATACTACGCAGATACCGCTGTGTTGCCAAATAAGTGCCACAAAGAGGAGGAGAATGATGTGCGCTCGGATATGTTTGACTTTGGAGAGTCTCCCATCCCCAGTGAGTAGAAGGAGAAAATCAGCTGCAAGCTGGCACAGAGGAACAAAGTATTTTCGTTGAAAGAATGGGACATTGGATGTGTCACTGGTGCCGATCACCACATCAGGCTCCATGATGAGAGGCCATTCTGAGAGAGATCACACCGATTAGCACCTGCAGACATTGATGATGTCAGATGACATCTTCAGGAAATGTTAGCAACTGGAAACATCAAGGAATCACGCAGCCCTTACGCATCCCAGATTGTGGTGGTCCGAAAAAAGAATGGCTCAGTGAGGATGTGTGTTGATTACAGGACACTTAATAGAGGAACCATACCAGATCAGTACATGATGCCTCACATTCGGGATGCCCGCGATTGCCTCGGTGGAAGTCAGAGGTTTTCAGTTCTGGACCTCAGAAGCGGGTACTATCAAATCCTGATGGCACCAGAGGATAGAGAGAAAACTGCATTTATCTGTCCCTTGGGCTTCTATAAATTCTTGCACATGCATCAAGCCATATCTGGAGCACCTGCAACCTTTCAAAGACTGATGGAGTGTGTGGTAGGAGACATAAACCTCCTTGAATGCCTTGTTTACTTGGATGATGTCATCGTGTTTGGCAAAACCGTCGAGGAGCATGATGCTCTGCTGTTTAAAGTTCTGGACAGATTGGAAAAATTCAGGTTAAAGCTATCTATTGACAAGTGCCAGTTTTTCCAAAGAGCTATAAAATATGTAGGCCACATTGTGTCCTCTGAAGGCATCCAGACTGACCCAAGCAAAGTAGAAGCTTTAACCACCTGGCCGAGGCCCAACAACCTCAAAGAGCTCCTGAGATTTATATGCTTTTGTGGATATTATTGCCACTTTGTTAAGGACTGCACAAAGGTAACCCAGCCACTGCTAAATCTGACACAAGGATACCCTCCTACCAACCAAAAGTTCAGAAGGGGCACTGTGAAGGAAGGGGACAAAATCTACTTTAAGTCTAATGAAACCTTTGGGTCAAGAGGGACCACAGAATGCAAAGCAGCATTCTAAGAAATTATCTACCAAGTTACACATGCACCAATACTTGCATGTGCTGACCCAACCAAGCTGTATGTACGTCACATGGATGCCAGCCTAAGCAGCCTTGGGGCTGTACTTTATCAAGAGGATGAGGAAGGACTACCCCCAGTGGTGTTTGTAAGCAGAAGCTTGGCCCCATCTGAAAAGAACACTCCGGTGCATAAATTAGAATTTCTCACTTTAAAATGGGCCATAGTTGACCAGTTTCATGAGTATTTCTATGGTGCCAGAATCCTGGTCAAAATGGACAGTAATTCTCTCATGTATGTCCAAACATCAGCCAAGTTAGATGCAACTGGACCCAGGTGGCTGTCTGATCTATCAACATAGGATTATTCAGTGGAGTACCGTCCAGGCCTAAACCATATTGATGCTGATGCAGTCTCTAGAAAGCCTACTTCAAATCCTGAGTGGGTACAAATGTCGGAACAATCCGTGAAGGCCCTGTGCCAAAAGTTTGACAGAGAAGAACACACATCGGCTGAAACTGTGAATTGCTTAGTCGACTGATTAGGACCTCCAGATACCTGTGTTCCTGTAGCCTACTCTGACTTTGCAGCTCTAGATTTCAGTACCTTGCCTCAACTTAGTCCAGCAGACATCCAAAGAGAACAGTGCCATTACCCCATGATTAGACTTGTGCTAAAATCTCTGACCGAAGGGGAAGATGTTTCCAAATTACATTCAAATGATCAGAGAACTGCTTTACTGTTCCGAGAGGGGGCCTAGACTGAAGCTTCGAGATAAATTATTCTATTGAGAAATCGCGAACGTTCAAGGAGAAGCTATAAAGAAACAATTGGTGTTAAACCTTCAAAATGTAAGCATGTGATCTTGAAATCCCTCCATGACCAAATGGGACATTTGGGCAGTGAGAGAACTGCAGACTTAGTTCGAGCCTGTTTCTACTGGCCCAAGATGAGTGCAGATGTGGACCAGTATATCAAAATTTGCAGCAGATGCCTTCAAAGGAAAGCCCAACCACAAAGAGCAGTCAGTACCTTTGGTTAACATTGCCACTAGCACACCCATGGAGCTTGTGTGCATTGACTTTTTGACTCTGGAGCTCAATGCCAAGAACATTGGAAATGTACTTGTTGTAACAGATCACTTCACCAGATATTCACAGGCTTATCCAACAAAAGAACAGAAGACTGCAACAGTAGCCAAAGTTCTTGTTGAAAAGTTTTTTGTGCACTGTGGTGCCCCACAACTCATCCACTCTGATCAGGGAAGGGGCTTTGAAAGTTACCTCATTAAGGAAATGCTGGCCCAGATATTCAAACTGCGCCAGGCTGTGGCGCAAGCCTGGGCGCAGCTCAACTTGGCTGCGCAGGGGCGTGGACTGGGCGATATTCAATGGAGCTGCGCCATGGCTCAGCATCATTGAATATTGCACCTTGGTCACCCGTAGTGCGCATGGTGCAGTGGCACTGCACCAGCGCCAGTGGCCAGAGTGGAGCATAGGGATGCGCTACTGCAAGTTCCATTGCGCAAGGCGCAGCAACCGTGATATTCAAAAGTTGACATGCAAATGGGGCATAATGTATGCAAAGTGCAAATGGGGCCATTTGCATGTCATTATGGCCCCATTTGCATGCAGGTGCGCCGATCCCCGATGAAATGCATCTGGCGCCCTGCCAGGCAGCAGCCGTCGGGGACTGACACCCCCTGCAGCGTGGCAATGTGCCCCACAGCCTGATCGCGGGCTGCAGTAAAAAAAGAGATAGAATCCTATATCCCTGCTGGTCCAGTGGACCGCTGCCCGCCTGATCGCGGGCTAAGTAAAAAAAGATTAATCCGATATCCCTGGTGGTCCAGTGGACCGCTGCCCGCCCGATCGCGGGCTTCAGTAAAAAAGAGATTAATCCGATATCCCTGGTGGTCCAGTGGACCTGTCTCCTTCTCGTTGGGCGAGTAAAAATAACGAAACCTCTATCCCTGGTGGTCCAGTGGACCTGTCTGCCCGATTGCGGGCTGAAGTAAAATAAAGAAACCTATTATCCCTGGAGGTCCAGTGGACCCCCCACCACCCACTGATCCCCACCACCCGTCCCCCGGTCAGTGGCGGGCTCTATCTGGAATGTGTAATGCGGTATGGACTGCATGCCCATTGGCTCACGCTGTGGACCAATGGGCATACAGCTACTGACGGTGTCAGTCGGCGGGCAGCGGGCGGCAGGCGGATGGGGTGCTGCTGCCCGCCGCTGATGGGGGAGCGGGGCAGTGGGGATCAGTGGGCGGGTGGGGGGGGGGTCCACTGGACCACCAGGGATAGAGGTTTCTGTTATTTGTACTTAGCCCGCGATTGGGCAGACAGGTCCACTGGACCACCAGGGATAGAGGTTTCTGTTATTTGTACTTAGCCCGCGATTGGGCACACAGGTCCACTGGACCACCAGGTACAGAGGTTTCTGTTATTTGTACTTAGCCCGCGATTGGGCAGACAGGTCCACTGGACCACCAGGGATAGAGGTTTCTGTTATTATTACTTAGCCTGCGATCGGGCAGACAGGTCCACTGGACCACCAGGTACAGAGGTTTCTGTTATTATTACTTAGCCCGCGATTGGGCAGACAGGTCCACTGGACCACCAGGTACAGAGGTTTCTGTTATTATTACTTAGCCTGCGATCGGGCAGACAGGTCCACTGGACTACTAGGGATAGAGGTTACTTTATTTTACTTAACTCGCGATCGGGCGGGCAGTAGTCCACTAGACCACCAGGGATATAGGATTAATCTCTTTTTTTACTGAAGCCCACGATCGGGCTGGCAGCAGTCCACTGGACCACCAGGGATGTAGGATTCATCTATTTTTACTGAAGCCCGCAATCGGGCATGGGGGGGTGCCACCACGGAGGTGCAGCCGGAGCTCGGGTGGCCACCACAGGTGGCAGCTGCTGTGTTGCACCCTGCAATGCTGCAGCTCACCTGTGGGTGGCTGGCCGTGGCTCCTTTTTTTTTTGGTGTAACTTTGTGCTGGCACAGGTAGGGGTTGTGCATGCATGGCTCTGCACATCCCGGGCTGAATATCGGGCTGTGCAGAGTATGCATGGGCACGCTCCCCCACCTGCGCCTGCATACATTACTGATGAGCTCCGGTGCATCGGGATTTGTGCGGCGCAATTCCATTGAATATCACGCGAGACATCAGTAGGCTTGCGTGATGGCGCAACATTGTTGGCGCCATGCAACCCTTTGAACATCTGGGCTGCTATCCTGTGAGGTGTAAAAAAAAAAAAAAAAAAAAAGTCAAGGACCGCTCCCTACCACCCCCAAGGGGATCTGCAACACAAAAGATTTAATGGGATGTTGCTGCACATGCTGGGCACCCTTTACCCAAAGGACAAACCAAGATTGAGTCAGTAGATAAGTACTTTAGTGCATGCCTATAATTGCACCAAAAATGATGCAACAGGTTTCTCACCATATGGGTTAATGTTTGGTTGGGAAGCTTGCCTGCCAGTGGACATTTGCTTTGGAGTGTCACCAGATGGAATTCAAGCCGATAACTATCTGCAATATGTACATAAACTCAAAGCACAGCTTAACCACACTTATCAACTTGCCCACACTATGGCTGCTAAGAAAAATCTAGCAAATAAAGTAAGGCATGATAGAAGAGTCAAAGCTCAAGAGCTACGACCTGGAGATCGTGTTCTGATGAGAAATTTGGGATTGCAAGGGAAACATAAGATAGCTGATCATTGGAGTCACACACCCTACATAGTCATCAGTAAGTTGGATGACCTCCCAGTTTGCAAAGTACAGCGAGAAGGAGATCCCCAAGCTGTAAGAACAATCCACCAGAATCACCTCCTGCCAATTGGGCAGATTGTCATAGATACAGTTCCACAAAGCATCATGCCGATTGGGCCTGTTACTAGATCTGCCTCTCAAAAGAAGCAGCCAAGCCAACCTCCTGCTACTCAGCAAACCAATCCTTCAACAAGCACTGCTGCTATTAATGATGACGCTAATTCTGAGGCTAGTGAGAGTGAATGTGGAGCTGTATATTATCCTTCCTTTGAGCTAACTCAGCTGTTCCAAGGAATTCCTTCCTGCAATGTTGACAAAATGCTGATGATTCAGAAATGCCAGATAATCTTGCCCTTTCAACTACTCCAGTGCCCCCGGGAAGTGAAGTGCGAAGTGTGACCTCTGAGGTAGCCGATTCTTTATCTCTTGTGGACCTGTCTGAAATTGAAATGGCTAGTCCTGCTCGAGTAGAAGGAACCCATCCCCATGAACCTGCATAGAAACTAATCTAAGTGGGCCTAGTGAACCTGACCTCATTTCAGGAAGCATTGCTATTCCTGAAAGTGCTAGCAGTGTGCTGAATGATTCAAACTTTGTCAAAATACCGCTTACAGATGATCATAAGTCTGCCGACCCAGAAAGCTTAAGTACTACCGCAAATACAAGTAATACGTCCAACTTGGAACTTACAGAGCATGCAGAGGTACCCCTTCCTGCAGAAGCTGCTTTGTTGCTGGACAACGAGCCAGGAGTCATGAACCTGAATGCCAATGTCGAGAGGACTGTGCATTTGCCCCTACACCAAGAGGATCACGAAGAACTGTAAAACCAGTAATACGCCTCACTTACAGTATCACTCACCAGGAAAGCCTGTAGATCTACCCCTTCTAAATGCGATTCATAAAGGAGTATACATCACAGCTAACTCCCTTCCTAAAATAGGGTTCACTGCATTTTCCAATCTAATAATCCGGCCCTCTTCTCATTGTGTTAGGGATCGCCCTTGCAAAGTACAGAAGGTCAGTTGAAAGGGTACAGGATAGTCATAAGCTAGCACGAGCGCTCCAACCGTTTCCAGAACAAAGGAAATGCACATGAGACTGCATTTTTGTTGGCTTTTTGTGGGTCTTTCAGGTCTCAGAGTTGGTGCAGCTGACAGAGTGTGGTCCCCATGGGACTGCATGATGCAGACGTAGTAGTAACACTAGAGGGTGTGCACGCTAGGCTCCACAGGAGTAAGACTGACCAAGGTGGCATAGGTTGCCGGTCTACCTTGCAGGCTCCTGGGGGGGGTCAATGGGAGATATAAGGGCCATAGTGGTGGAATACATGGCCCTCCAGCTGCCAGAGGGGTCGGTCTTGTTGAGCAATGCAGATGGCATCCCAGTCAGTTTAACTAATTCAGGCATGTGTTATGCTTGGTAGTACAATAGACTGGCTTGAGCCACAAGGAATCTTATACCCGTTCCTTCAGGATATGTTCAGCGACAAATGCCATGGCCCAGGGACTTATGGGTTGGCAGATCCAGGCCCTAGCCTGGTGGAGGTCTTAGGGGGTTTTGTGTTATGTAAGACCTCTCTTGCTTTAACATGGTCTTGCTGTTTTCCAGGGTCCCCTGATGATCCCGAGTGAATTTGGATTTGAGTACACTCCTTCATACACTGGGCAGTGGAGAAAGCATGACATTGTCCCAGGAGAAGGAAGCTGGCAATCACTACCACAGTGTGCGCAAGTTCGATGGTTGGGTCAGAGGGGCAGGTACTGAGGGGAAGACAGCAGAGACCTAGTACAGAAGTTCATCAGACATCTTGTTGGTTCATCTGGGTGGGAATGACCTGGTAATCCAGTAGGCTATTGACTTGCCTGTCAGAATGAAGGAGGACCTAAGATCCCTTCATAGACTATGGCCTGGGACCAAACTCTTTTGATCCCACATCACTCAAAGGCATTACTGGCATTGTGCTGAGAATTTTCAGGCTGTGCATAAAGCATGTATATACAATGTAGGTAGGAATCTCACTGTTTAAATAAATGCATTATGTTGCCAAGACTCTGACTCAAGTGAAAGATAAATAGGGAATACATAATGGAGTGCAGTGGAATAACACATCTATCTCCACTCGTGTGTAGATAAATATGCTACTCTGCTGCAGCATATTATGTATATGATGTTATTCAGCAAATGGGTAAATGATACTGTTTATTTTTCACTTGCCTATGTCAAACCTTCAAGGAAAATGTCAGTCAACTTGGCTGAGACCCCGTTCTGGCCAATTCTACAATAAATCCTTCTGCCAGCTTCAGCCAATGGCACTACTCCTTTCATGTTGAATTTCCTTCTCACACTGTCATTTTCCCCTCCCTGCTTCTTGCAAGTGTATTCACTTTTTTTTAAACAATTTTTCTCCCACATGGATCAGCAGGAATATCTGCACCCCGGAACTCGCACTCGGTGTCTCCCACCAGGCCAGCTCCAGTCTAGGGCAGTCCACAGCTTGCCCCGTGTCGGGGCTCCCCCTGGGGTGGGACAGAGGGGAAGAGATTGAAATCCACAACAGGCCCCAGCTGTTGCTATAGCCTGGGGTGTCATTCGGACGGAGGTCCAGGAGGCATCACTGTGCTCACCAGAGAGATTTTTCCCCTTACGTGACCCCCAGAAGTGTGGACGTGCAATGACATCAGTGTAGGGCAGGTACAGTCCCACACCTGTCCCACAGACATCCACTGTTGCCTCCCAACTTCTATGTGGCCCCGGCTACTGCACATCCAGCCTCCGCTGGGTGTCACTAGATGCCTAGGAGAGAGAACAGAACTCTGGATGCTCGATCCTCCTCTCCCTGGCCAACTCCCAATGCCCCAAGATTGCTCCTGACCCCAGGTCATCGGCATGGTGGCAGGTGAGGCTTGATGCCTCAGCTCTCCATGCTACTGGGCTGGCCTTGTAATCGCTTTTCAATAAACTTTTATTTTTTCTATTCCCCCAGTGTCAGCATTTACAGCTCCACAGTACATTGTCACTCATTTCACAACACAAATCCATGTGCTGGCTTTGCAACTCCTCATTCATTTCAAATCACAGACTTGCAGGACGAAAAGGAACCATTCATGCTTGCTCGCTTCTGAACTAGATGCTGCTGAAAAAAGGTGAAGGTACCTTTCTTGTACATTTGTAGGAGGGTTCAGCATGCACAACTGTTTGGGGGTAGGGACAAAGTTCAAAGGGGGGGTCAGCTGATGATACTTTTGGAGCAGGGGTCCAGCCTACATAGCTTGTTGGGGGGGGCAATACAGCAGTTTCATGGTGGGGATAGCCTGTGACAATGCAGAACATTGTATACACAGAACATATAACTTTCCTAACTCACTCATGGATTTGCCACTCGTGAGTTATGGCCCCACCCTGTCACTCATGGAAATAAATGGCATACGTGAACATAGGCCATTGTATATCCCCTATATACGCATTAACAATCTATCTACCCTTGGCAAAAACTCTCCTAAGACAATATCATCATTCACAACCCACTACTCACTTAAAGGCATTCACAAAAAAGTAAGTCTCACCCTTTCAGGATTTCTCCTAGTCTGTCACTCACACACAGCAAGCATTTCAGTTATCAGCATACAAGGAATGTTAAGTATATGTGAGTGTTGCACAGTGCCACTAACCAAGCAGGCAAGAGGTAAGAACCCAATGAATTATTTTCCTTTACTAACCCGATTTTAACAATGTGCCAGTGAACATCAAGGGAAATGGCTGAATTTGGT
Source organism: Neoceratodus forsteri (assembly GCA_016271365.2). Lineage (NCBI taxonomy): Eukaryota > Metazoa > Chordata > Ceratodontiformes > Ceratodontidae > Neoceratodus > Neoceratodus forsteri. Next base: position 44,114,632 of record JADMNL010000027.1, read on the forward strand.
TAGGCAAGGCATAGTACCGTTACCACCACAGGAGGTAATGTTCATAATAGTCTTATGATATACAGGAAACCATTTCTAATTGGCAGCTATTTATAAAATTCTTACTTTTAGAAATGTTCATATCTCTAAATTATCTTTAACTGAACATGAATAAAAAGTGATATAAAGAACTGAATTTTGCGTTGTTTTGTTTTTATGGGCAGCATTCTGTTACAGGTCTCTTCACGGAACCAGTGATCTGAATTTAACTGGGTCCCAGTTTGATTAGGCAACGGCTCATAATTAGCAGTCTCTACACAAACCGTGGTATAGTAATATCTCCAAACTACTGGTTTCATGAAGAACTGGGCAGCATGCATTCCCTGAAAAGAAATCAATTGAACTCACAGGTTTTCTCAACAGTGTTTATTCAGGGACCATTAAAAATGGAACATTTGGAGGTATGAATTTTATTGTTGTTAACAGAAACATCACTAACTGTTGTCAAAGCAGCACACATTTCCTGTTCCCTTTAAAAAGGGGCTATGCTCACCAGCAACAAAACTTCCTTGTTGGCCATCAGTGGAACTGAGTTATAAAACACTCTAAATAATGTTAACTCAGTTTCACCTAGGTTGCCATTTTGTAGCAAGGTTAAACAATGGCATATTCAGACTTCTGAAAGTGTTATTAGAGGAAATGGGTTCACTTTCAAGCCATTTGGTTCATTAAGGATTTATTAAGAATAATTCAGTACCAGACCTGCCTACTAGGTATGAAAGCCCTTATGGGTCTGACCCCCCCAGGGTTGCAAGCTCTCCTAAGTCGTACCCCAAATCCTTACCCTACCAGAGGCATGGCGAGTGGTACCCTGATTGTGCCTTTCAACAGAACAACTCTAGCCAAATGCTCCTTTGTAGCCAGAGCCCCAAACTGACTTAACAAACTTCTTGTATCCCAAAAAATACCAGATAAGCTGGGCCATTTCAAACAGGAGCTGCTAAAAGTGCTCCTACCTTGCATCAACTGTGGCTGCATCTCCCAATAAGAAACCCCCATGAACTGGCACCTGCCGCCTGCATCGCATCTCACCCCTACCAATACACCAGCTCCTCATGGTACCCACAAAAAAGAGCCCCCGCCACGCACTGGCACAAGACGCCAACAACATAACCCACCACTATCAGTACCCATCTCTGACCTCTCATGCATGTGATACTCCTCTGATTCCCAGCTACTCGTGCTGTAAAAGTGCACAGATCTATAAGCAGACAAGGCCTCGCATGGCTGCTACCTGTGTTTATTTATTTATTGAGATCTTGGATTAACACCTTTGAGCAGAAAGTTCTTTCACAGGTTCTACATCAATTATGACACAAACAAGAATACAGATGTAACCCCTAGGTGGCGCGATCCCAAGGGCTACTACCCTTGCCTGCTTGGCTAGTAGCAGGTTAAGGGGCCTGAGTTCTGAAATAGGTGCCTCCACCCGGAGGTCAGAGTTTGTAGTTGTCAAGCTAACCTGGGCACAGCCCTCCGGGATACTGTAACCCCCCACTTTCCCCTCTAGTGGCCTGAACACTGTACAATAATCCCTTTCACAATACTCCTGGTACACCACACAAGTACCCACACTGTTTGCACTTACCACTAGGGCTGGTTCCTCTGGCTTGACCCTGGGGACCCCCTGTAAAACAAGGTTAAGCACAGCAAATAGCAACAGTGCAGTACTTTGAGCACAAACTGAAACCACAGTCAGATTACATGCAGAAAAAGTTAGATCTGATTTATTCAGGGGACTTGAGCAAGGGAGGGGCAAAATCAGGTTAATTAGCTTAAAGGTTATATCAGTCAAGCAGTTATGCATGCGCTTTGAGTTCCCCCACACAGTCTACCTCTGGGTACCCAGGTAGAGAAGAGATGGGCTAGCCAGGACAGTTGTCTGGGGTTGCAGCTGGTTGGGGCCCTGTGATGGAAAACACAACATGCACAGTACACAATATTTGTAACCTGGAGCCAGAGGGCTCAGTTTGTAAAGGAAATGAAGCAACAAGACAATCAGATGACGCACTCAGATTAAGCTGTTGTTTTAGGGAGCTACCCTGGTATTTACTCACGATACCCAAGACTGGACACAGGCTGGACGAAAATTGAGACTGCAGGTGGTTGATCTAGAATGCCAGGAGAAGCAGGGCCCACACAAGTCAGAGGCATCATTCCTGTTCAAGCATGGAACAGGGGGCTGATCCCCAGGCAGATCTCTCGTTGATGGCTTCTCTGTGCAGTGGGTAGTCTGGCTAGGCCAGTCTGGCAAAGCCTAGACCGCATAGAGACAATTTCGGAAGCAGTCCGTTTTGGGCTGGATACAGCTTCCAGCAAGCAGAACACAGTTCACACAGTGGGGAACTAACTCACAACCCACTAGCAGCTCATAGCACATTTACATATACGGGAATTCTACTGTACCAGACAAAGCGCTCCCGGGCACAATCACAAAGTCTCTGCACACACCGGGAGCTTAGGGGTAGCTGGAACTCCTGACAGGCCAATCGCATTCAGCAAAAATATTCGGTCTTCTTCAGGTTGAGCCTGGCCCATTTCAGTAGCTTACTTTAGTCACACAAACTTGGATTTAGTCCAAAATAATTCTCTTCTCTCCCTCTCAGGAGCAGCAGGCAGACATGGAGGCCAAACTTTCAGCCTTTTCATAGTTCTCCCATGTGAATCCACTCAGGATTGCTCTCAGAATCACTTCAGCTCCTTCTTGCTCAGCTTCCAGCTTAGTTCTAACTGAAAACTGCAAGCAGCCCAGGACCCCCCCCCCCCAAAGATCCAAAAGCTTTGGTTGGCTGATTTGGCTGTCAGTCAAAGCAAGAGCTCCCCCTTCAGTTGCAAAAAAGGCACAAAAACTCAAACCACAGTTCCTATAGATTTTGAATTCAGACAGCTCCTGTAGTCCGGCTACATTTTAGGTCCCACCAGAACTGATTGGTCCAATTTGCAGTCCAGGACCAAGATAGTGGAGACAAACAAAACAGTCCTTGCTACAAAGAAAGCAGGTTAGACAAACTACGTTATCATCATTCTAAATGGTTTTCAGCAAATAGTTACATCTTTCAACAGAGCTCCATCTCAGATTACTTATGCTGCAATCAAGCAGCTCTTAAAGAGACAGTACACAGAGGCTATACAGGCTCTGGCAATCACATTTAAACTGCTTAAATGCAGGACACCAGCCTGGCAGTGAGCATTTAGGCAAGCTCAAGGAAGACTTTTTGGGAACCCCCATTTGTAGGGGGGGTTACACCGATATGTTCCACAGATACAGATACAGCAAGAAACAATTGAAAACTGTCTCCAAGCATAAATTCTAACAGCTACACAATCTAAGCACGTACAGGGTGCAGAGTCAAAATAAAGGCTAGCGTTTCACTAGGTAACATAACATGAGGACACTTGTTTAAAAAGGAGAATTGTACAACTAACAACATAGGCAGATAAGTGGATTGTGCCTGAGTCAAAGAAAGAAGGAAAGTCTCGTACCTGGTAGAGAGGGACAGGGAAGGGAGGAGAAAAGTGTGGGGAGAGAGAAGGCAAGCAGAGGTGGGAGGTAGAATGCAGATAGATAGGAGGGAAAGGGAAGAAATAGCTATGTAATCAAAGTGGAATAAAGGGGGAGGAGGGTGGGGGTAGGAGAGTAGGGAGGAAGAGGTGGTGTAGGTAGTGGGATGATGATGAAGATGTAATTAAGGTGGCAGGGAGCAAAGAGGTATGGAATGACGGAGGGGCAAAAAAGGGAAGAGGAGGTGGAGAGAGGTAGGAGGGAAAATAAATAATTTAGGCAGGGGTAGAAAGCCCATGAAAGTGTTAACTTAACCAGAGGCCCAAGAAATGGACATGAAGCGTAACATTTTACTAATCAATAGAGTTCACAGAGGTTACAAATGGTAGGAGCAAGGTAAAGGCAAATTAGCAACAGCAGTCACAGGTTGCCAGTGAGATTAGATGCTGATGGAGTTTTTTCTTAAAGGAGCCCAGCAAAGTAGCATTGGTTATGTCAGGAGGCAGGGAGTTGTACCACTGCGGAGCTCTGTATGCGAATGTACATTGTCCAAAGGTGGTGCAGCACCATGGGATTCTGAAAGCCTATTTGCCAGAGCTTCTGGTACTGTGTGGGTTATGTGCAGGGGAAAGAAGGGCCATTATACCAGGGGGTAGCAGTCCCAAGGTGACTTTTTTTGCAAGCAGGCACAATTGGTATTTGAGCCTGCTGTCAAATGTAACCAGCTAACCTGGGCATAAAGATCGCGGATATGTGTCAAGGGTGCGGCACCAGTGTATGTCCCAGAGTCCTGGTGCCCTCCAAATATAGGCAGCCAGGTGCTTTGGGGCTGGGTAGGAAAGGAGGCCCCCCTAGTTAGGTGCCCCTGGGTTCCAGTAGGGACCTGGGGGGGTGGTGGATGTCAAGATGAACAACTCGGAGACTTGTAGGAGGGCAGCAGCCAAGGCCAACAGGATGCTGGGATGCATCGCTAGGGGGATCACCTCCAGAAGGAGGAAGTGATACTCCCTCTGCATAACTAGCAGGTGAGGCCGCACTTGAGCCTAAGGCTGCAGTTTGGAGGCCACACTTAAAGAGGGACATTAAACTCCTGGAGAGGGTCCAGAGGAGGCAACCAAAATGATTTGAGGCTTGGGGACAGGACCTATAAGGAGAGGCTTGAAGAGCTAAATATGTACACATTGGAAGAGAGAAGGGACTGGGGGGACATGATAGAGGTCTTCAGGTACATGAAGAGGGTAAATAGGGGAGAACAGTCAGGGTGCTTGGAAGAAAGAAGGAGGGGGCCACTTGAGGGCATGGGTGGAAGTTGGAGGGGGGAAGATTCAGGGGAGAAAGGAGGAGGTGCTACTTCACTGAGAGGGTGGTGGAGCCATGGAATGCGCTGCCTAGGGGGCTCCAGCTCCTCTGCCAGTGCAGGGGGTCTCTACACCACTCCTATTTTTACTCTCTTGCCCCCTTGTTATCAAGGTGACCAAATCGCCTCCACAGTTCCCTCCGCCTCCTCTACTCCCCCTATGCCAATGCAGTTTTTGACTATCATTGCTACCCCTCCTCCCCTTCCCTCCCCCCTGTCCTTTCTGAACATAGTGTAACCCTCCAGGTACAGGTCCCAGTCGTGTCCTGCGGTGGCCCAGGTCTCTGTGACTGCTGCCACATCCACCAATCCCTCAGTTAGCATCGCCTGGAGCTCTGGCATTTTGTTGCCCAAGCTCCTGGCATTTAGCAGACTACCTTCCACCCTTTCCCTATACTTCCATTTCTCCTGCTCGTGTTCCCATGGGGATTCTGTTTTCCCCTGGACTGCACTTTACCAGTCAGCCTTTTCCCGCATTCCTCCAGCTCCCCGGGGGGGTGGAGACAGAGTTCCTCCTTTATCGGCACCCCCTTGACAGCCTTTTCTCCCATCCCTCCCCCCTTCACAAGTTTAAACCCGACTTTTCACCAATGAACCCCTCTATTTTCAATTTAAGGATTCCCTTCCCCTCCAAATTGAGATGGAGCCTCTCCCTAGCATACAGCTCCTTATCCTCCCAGGTCTCCCCCCAATCCCCCATCAACCCATGCCCTCTGGCCTCACACCACTCCCTGAGCCACTGGTTTATCTCCCTAATCTTCCTTTTGTGTTCTCCACTAGCCCTTGGCACCGGCAAGATTTCTGAGAAGGAAACTGTGCATCCTATGTCATGACAGACCCTGGCAAGCTCCCTGAATCTTGCCTGTATCTCTAGCTCGCTATTTCCCTCAATATTATTTGTACCCAGGTGGACCAATATGTCCGGGGAACCCCCACAATCCTTTGCCAGCTGATAAACCTCGTGCTTAGCCCTGTGCACCGTTAGTCCAGGGAAGCATTTTGTTCTAACTGGCCAGGCTTCTCCCTCCCTATCCCATTTGATACCCCTGATCATAGAATCCCCCAACAGGAGCACTCTGACCGCTCCTTTTCCTCCATTTCCCCCCCTTCCGGCCCCTCCACCCAACCGGCTCCTTGTTCCTCCCCTATCTGGGTGCCACATGCCACCCCCTCCTTATTTACCCTGACCACCCCTTCCCCTCTGATCCTATGGCTCTCCTCCTCCCAGTATCCTTCTGTACCTCGCTAACTACATCTTCACTGCTCACGACTGGTCCTTCTCCCACATCCGCTAAACTAGCCTGGCTCATCCCCCCTTCCTTCCTGTCTCCGTTTAGTCCCTCCTTGCTTGTCGTGCTCCCCTGGCCTAAACCCTCAGCTCCCTTTACTGAATCCTCCTTGTACTTCTGGTCCTTCTCCTTGCGCTTTCCTCCCTCTTCCCCCTGCTCCTCCTGCTCTGATTCACTGCTCCCCCCATTTTCCTGCATTCCAGGTTCCCTCCTGTTCCTCCTGCTATCTGGCCCCCGCCTTCTGCCCCCCACTCCCTTCCCAGCTCTAAGCACCCCTGTCATGGCTACATCACCCCCCTCATCTTCAAGCAGAAGAAGAGAATTGAAGCGGTTACTAAGCGTAAGGTCCGATCCACCTCCCCGCCTTGCTTCCTTCTGTCCAGTCCTGGCCATCTGCCTACTTCCCTGAGAATGTTGTCACTCTGGCCCCCCTTTGTGAGGGTCCCCAGTTACCTGCCTGCTTCCTTGGTAATGTCCTCCTTTTGGGCCCCCTCTGCCAGGGTCCCTATGTGACCCCCTAGTATTCTCCTGCACTCCTTTCCCTATGCCCCCGCCCCTAGCACTTGGTGCAACACCGTGGGAGATCCCCTGCCCTCTTCCCCAACCATACCCCCTTCCCCAGCTGTCTCCCTAATCCCGCAACCTCCTCCCTAAGCTGTGCCAGCTGGTAGCACACTGGGCAACCACTCAACTTCCAAGCCCAGTCCAGTATCATGGCTGCTCCACACCCTGTGCACCCCACCACCCTCCCAAAGATGCCGGCCCTAATGACGGTGGTCCCATTCCCTCCAAGTAGGTTTCCTTGGGTGAGCCACCAGGTTCCCCACTAGTCCAAGATACACCCCTACTGCCTAATCAGGTCACCCACTAATCCTAGATACAGTCCCACAGTAAACTGGTAACCCTGTTACTAGGTGCAGTACAACACAGTCAACTTATAAGGGAAGTGAACAACTCCCTAAGATCCTCTCCCCCAGCTTTTAAATCCAACCCCCAGTGGCTAGAACTACATCAGCTGCACCTGCTGCCTTTTCCTCCAATTGCAGGGCAGGTGTTCCCCTATAAATTAGCAGAGCTCTGGGAAGGGGAGGATGGGTCTTGGGCCTACACCAGACTCTTGAGAGAGTGAATCAGCCCTGTGTCTGCCCCTCCAAGCCCTGCAGCCAAAGAACCAGCCCCAAGCAAATCCCACCAAATAGGTTTTAAATCAGAAGAAATAGACCTCCACCAGCGCAGCCTGTTATGCAGTGAAACATCCAACAAATGAGCCCACTTACAGCCACTAAACCAGTTTTCAAACATCCAACAGCCCCCAAAACAATACCCTGCTAGCCCCTTGGAAGTAAGAAAGAAAAGAAATAACCTTCTACCAAGTAAAATCCACAAGAAACCCTGTAAAAACAACAAGAAGCAGCTACTGCCCTGGAACACAACTGATCCTGTCCCCTTCCAGTTCCTTCTGAGAAGCCAAAGCAACTAACACCACAAACCTGATTCGGCTCTGCTTTATTGCAATGCTTTTGTGCCCCTGTGATGACATTGTCCCTATGCCAGTATCTATGTGCCAGCTGAAGAGGGCCACAAAGTGAATTGTTTTAACTGTTTATAAGTGCCCTAAGTAGTAATGTTTGCTAGAAATAAAGACATAGACACCGGGTTTTAATAGAAATGTTTATTGTGCCGTCACCCTTCAGCCTGCATGTGATCCCAGGTATCCCGACCCTGTCTTCCCCAACCAGCTGTCATATCCTTGTTTGTCCTTTTGTCCCTGCAGTCCATGTAGGGGCTGTGGCAGAGTGACCCTGTGTCCCAGCAGTCCACCTAGGGCCTGTGACTGGGTGGAACTGGCAGACTTTTTCCTGGAGAGGTGTCCTTTCCAGTGGTCTTCAGAGACCTTTGTGATGATGACCCACACCGCCTCAGAATAGTCCTGGTCTGTGTCCTGTTCTATGTTTTCCCCTGCCCCGGACAGCTGGTTTCCCCATCTTGCTTCCTTCCTTTCCCTGGTAGACACACAAGGTTGGCTGGCTTAGGGTATTCATGACTGATTTACTGCACAGGAGATAAAGTAAGAATTTAGTGAAGTTATTTGTAGTAGGGTACAGCATGATTTAGAAATGTGTAGATATCTTAACTTTTAGAGTTTTGAATTTAGTAATGTCCTAGTCCTTAGAGTTTTAGAGCTTACAGTTTGAATATTTAGTGCAATGATCTCATCTGGTCATGTTTAATAAACTTTTACATTGTTCCTTGCATTCGAGTCAGCTTCACACCTCTCCTTGTGTTCCCAGTAGTGGTATTTGAAATTGGACCCCTTCCTCAAAATTTTCCCCTCTGGCCAGGCGTCACACAAAAATCCATCTCCGGGTGGTTGGCATAGTCAGATTATCTTGTGTTTTTCCCCTTCCAAGTTGTAGCTGGGGTGGACCTATGCCCTGACGTGATCCAGGCCATATTGAGAGTGTTCAGCATCAGGAGCAAACCCTCGCCCATTACACCAGTAAGAAGGAACCATGCTTTATTGAAGGCCATTTTGATACATCGGAGGGCAGTGTCTGTAGCCGCACTGTAAATGACAATACTATAATCCGCAGGAGAGCCCACAGAACTGTGGATGGCTGTGTTCAGTGCTTCTGGAGTGAGATTATGTTTGTTCCTGTATAGAACTCCTAAATGCTGATTAATAGCTTTGGCTGTTTGGTCGATGTGCTGGGTGAAAGACAGGGTAGAGTCAATAGTTATACTCAGGTACTTGGAATGGTGAACCAGTTCAAGAGGGGAGCCAGTGTCATTGATGATGGTAAGCGGGAAGGTTTTGTGTCTGCTTTGGGAGGTCGAAAACAACATTGTCTTAGTCTTGTTATAATTAAGGATAAGCTCATTATCCCGAAACCACTTCTCTGCAGATGTAAAGGAGTGCTGAAGTTGGTCCTGGAGAAGGTAAGGATCCATGTTGCATGTAAAAAGTACAACGTCGTCAGCGTATAGAAGTACGTGGTCACAGCAAGCTCCTGGTAGTGAATTGAGGAAGATGCTAAAAATCAATGGTGCAATTCAGCGCTTTCACTATGGGAATTACTAGACCTATTGAAATGTAACTCTGACCTGGTACTTTGAATTTATGTTACCAAATTTGTGTTGTCAGTGCTTTTGCTCACCTGTGTCTGGTGAAGTGTCAATAATTATTGTAAACTGTGCTGTTGTTTTGACTGTTACTTATGAAGTGTTAAGAACTGTTGTAAACTGTGCTGTTTTGATGAGGAACCTTTGCAAGTGAGCATTTTGCTCGAAGGTGTGCATCTGAGTAACAAACTAAATAACATAAATAAATTAATACATTTTTACAGTGATCCGAGTGGTTTAGATTTGTATAAATCCAAGCTCCACCCCCAAAAAAAATCAGATTGTCCTGATATTTATTTATTTGTAATTAAGGACCATGAAAGGAACACTGAGCTGAAACTGCTTGTTCCCAGGTGTGTCCTGGGGTGTGGGTTACATGGACTTATTTTATTGATATACTTGCCCAGTAGTGCAGGTATAGTTAGGGTAGAGCAGAGTGTTTAATGTTAAACCCAAATTTGTGCATCTTAATAACTTTGGTGTCATTTCATAAAATTGCGCACAATTTGACATACATGATCTGGGTGGCAAGCTCTGAAAATATTGCAAGTTTTGTGATGGTGCTCATCCGGATTTTGAGCTGCAGAACATTAAAAAATCTTGAAAAAAATGCCACTTTCTGGCCATTTATTTGCTCTCATCTACAGCAAAGAAGGTTTAGAATTTTGTTCCAAAACATTCAGAGCAGAAGGAGCTTGTGCCAAAGGTGTGCCTTTCAAAACTTTTGTGAAAAATATTGATTTGTTCTAAAGCTATAAAGTTTTCAAGTTTAGCTTCTAAGCATATTCAGTAGGGTGTTTGAGTTAACCCACTGACATGACCCATGAACTCTTTTGGAAGCTGTTTTTAGATTGTGACTAATTGCATGTTTGGGTCATGAGAAAAAAGTATATATGTTATGAACTGTCATCATGTTGTTGTTTTTTTAAGTTGGAAAATATATAAAATGTTGATTTTTAAAAACAAACACCTGAACATTCGTAAACATGACTTGTTTAGCTAGATTCTGATGTTTTTGGTTTTTATTTAAAACAGCCCAGAAATACCTTATCTGGGCACCCCAAAAATACTGGGTGCACAGATTAGCAAGAGGTCCAATTTCCGCAGCATGAGCTAGAGGTGTGCAAGTAACAAACAGTATTTCCTGAACGTCATAAATAATGCACTTTTCACAATTCGGATACAAATAATGAATTGTAGCATTATTCGTACCTACTCCTATTTTGGAAATACTAAAGAAAGAAACAGCCCCCTCATCCTCCTCCCCAGCCCAATCATTTAAAATACAACGTCTGTGCCCCCACCCTCTGCTACAAGCCCAGTCTCACCCTCAGCCTCGCACTCATAGTTTTGGGTGTCAGACAAAAAGTCTCCCATGATGGGCAACCAGCACCACCTGCCTGCCTCTACAGCTGGACATCATCTTGTCTAGCGCTTTCCTCAGTTCTATAGATCAGTTTATCCCCCCCCCCACCAGCTGCAGCACCAAACTCCCACCCTCCTCCCCATGAGCACCCAGATTTTGTTTAAACAGAATGTCCCAGGTGTGCCAAAGGTGACAAACCACCCTCCTCCATTGCCGACCGCCTTCTAGTGAAAGGAAGTGCTTCTGCACTCGCTCGCATAGTAAAACAGCCAATTACGTGAACTTATTCACTTATAAACATTTATTTTAGTTGGCATTGGGTATACAGCATCCATCCCGCAAGTCTCCTCCCCCCATCTGTCAGTGAAGCAGCTTTCTTATGTGATAGCCATACCTTTTGGCACATGGAAAGCAAGACAAAATCATGGTCCAGAACCCACACTAAACTGCAAGATGCAGGGGATCAGTTAATTTATTTTTCATTGAATTTTAAAACTTCCATGAGTTCAAATCTGGAAACCAATATTCTGTTTATTTTACTAGCAGTATCATATGCATTTCTGTGTGCGCGTTGACGGTGTATAATACTGTACAGACATATTTATTTCTGAGGCTATACCAGGCAGGTAAAATGTTAATGAGGTTTGTTTTCAGAATTATTTACAGATAGAGTTCATTGTAACTTGCACCAGAAGATAGAGAGATGCCAATAACTATTCAATGCACTTTATATTGTTGCATATAATGCCAGTACTGTGGATTGTATGCACCCCAGATGCCACAGACATGAACTTCTGCATCCGCACAGCAGTAGTCTATAGACCACCAACCCAGGTGAAAGAGACAGATAGGGATTTGATGCTTGCCACCCACAGAATGGTAGACAAGGGGGAGGTGGTGCTGGTTTGAGACTTCAGCATGCCAGATGTGGACTGGAGACTCACAGCGCAGCAGCAGACAGGAGCAGATTTATCCTGGACTTCCTTCAGGGAGCCTTCCTTAAACAATTGGTCATGGAACCAACTTGGCAGGAGAGCCAATACTGAACCTGGTGCTCACAAATGGGGGCAGTGAGATGGGGGTCACACAGGGGGAGCACCTGGGGAACAGTGACCACCGGACACTGTGGTTTGAAATAACTGAATGGAAAAATCCCAGCCATACTAAAACACACATCCTAGACTTTAGGAGGATAGATTTTGGAAGAATGGGGAAATGCTTAGAAGAAGCACTAGCTGGAATGGGGAAGGAATTGGGGTGGAGGAACAGGGGGCAGTATTTAAAACAGGGATAGCAAGGGCAACACAATTGTGTTAAGCAGGTTAGTAAGGGGGAAAGGAAGAAGAAACCCTTATGGTATTCCAAGGAGGTAACAGAGAAAGTGAAAGCCAAAAGGATTGCATTCAAGCAATACAAAATACACAGGCAAAAGGGGATAGGAAGAGGTACCAGGAGATGCAAAGGGAAGCAGGGAGGGCAATAAGGGAAGCCAAAGCTCAGACAGAGGAGCACATTGTGAAAACAGTGATTCGAGGGGACAAAACCTTTTACAGGTATGTAAGTGAAAAAAGGAAGGCAAAGGGAGGGATAGTAATGTTAAAGGATGAGGGCGAGAGTAGTATTGAGGATGACAACAGTAAAGCAGACACACTGAACAGATATTTCTGCTCAGTCTTTACAGTAGAAAGGGTGAGTAGCAGGCCATAAGGGAGTACAAGGGGGGGGGGATGCACTGAAATGGATACAAGTCCCTTTCCATGGGAAAGGGTCCTAAAGGAACTGGAAGGAATAAGAGTCAATAAAGCTATGGGCACAGATGGGATACGCCCCCGGGTGCTGAGGGAGCTCAGAGAAGTGGTGGATAAACCTTTGGTGACCCTGTTTAGCTGATTACTGGAAACAGGTGAGGTGCCCAAAAACTAGAGAACAGCTGATGTAGTCCCCCTTATACGAGAGCAGGAACAGAGAGGAAGTGGGAAACTACAGACTAGTCAGCCTCACCTCAGTAGTGGGGAAAACTATGGAAGCACTACTGAAGGAGAGATTAGTGGAACACCTTGTGCCCAATGGTCTGCTGGACCCAAGGTAGCATGATTTTACTGGAGGGAGGTCGTGCCAGACTAACTTCACTGAATTTTTCGACTGGGTGACAAGGGAGGTGGATCGGGGGGGGGAGGGGCAGTGGATGTGGCCTATCTGGACTTCAGTAATGCCTTTGACACTGTGCCCCAAAGGAGGCTGTTAAACAAGCTGGGCAATATGGGTAGGACAGTACTGCGGTGGGTGGAGAATTGGCTGGATGGCAGGACACAGAGGGTGGTGGTAAATGGCTGTCACTCCGCAGAGGGAAGGGTGACCAGTAGAGTGCCACAGGGATCAGTGCTGGGTCTGGTCCTCTTAAACATCTTTATCAGTGACATTATGGATAACATAGAAGGGAGAATTTCCCTGTTTGTTGATGACACAAAACTTTGTAACAGTGGACATGCTGGAGGGCATGGATAGAAAGAGGAGAGATCTGCAGACGCTTGAGGAATGGTCAAGGGTGTGGCAGTTGAGACTTAACACAAAAAAGTGCAGAATAATGTACATGGGGCACAAAAACCCTGAAACAACATATCAGCTGGGGGAGAAGATAGCATGCTTCAAGCAGGAAAGGGACCTAGCGGTTATCATCGCTGATGACCTAAAGGTTGGGAGTCAGTGCCACAAGGCAGTGGGTAAAGCAAATAGGATGCTGGGATACACAGGCAGGGGCAACACTAGCAGGAAAAGTGAGGTCATAATTCCACTGTACAAGACATTAATGAGACCACACCTGAAGTACAGTGTCCAGTTCTGGAGGCCTTACCTACGTAAGCATATAGACAGGGTGGAGACAGTTCAGAGGACGGCAACCAAGATAGTACAGGGTTTGCATCACAAGTCCTACAAGTACAGGCTAAGGACTTGAATATGTACTCCCTGGAGGAGAGGAAAGAGAGGGGGGATATGCCAGGGACATACAAGTACCTCATGGGAAGGAACAAGGTGCAGGAAAACACTATTTTTCAGAGGAAGAGATGATCCAGGATTAGAGGTCATGGGATAAAACAAGAGGGAGGGAGGGAGGTTCAGAGGTAATGTGAGGAAGTATTTCTTCATGGAAAGGGTGGTGGACAAGTGGAACGCCCTGCCAGAGGAGGTGGGGGGGGCTGAAGCAATTATTGGATTCAAGAATGTATGGGATAGGCATCAGGGGATCCTAGCAGTTGGGGGAAATGGACAACCCAGTTCAAGAGAAGCTTGACGAGGCAAAATTATATGAGCAATTTGGCAGACCAGGTGGGCCAAAGGCCCTTATCTGCCATCTGTATCTATATATCTTTGTATCTAATTTATGAAGTTGTGCAGCTGACAGTTTGTGTGATATGTTACAATAGCTTAATGTTCATGGTAAAAAATTACCATTTGTGCTTTGTGTGTTTTACTTCGTGTATCGTTGACATCTATCAGCATCTGCAGAAGCGCAGGCCTCACAGGATCCTGCACTTCTGCAGCCACAAGTGACTGTGTATCTCATACAGTGTGAATGGGTATCTCTGGCTGCAGAAGCACCCCATGGGGGACAGTACTTCTGCAGCTAGAAACACTGTTGTAATTTCAGTTTATTGACTGTCTCAAAAAGAAAAGAAATTCATTCCTTTTGTGCCACCTGACCCTCCCTCCTGTCAGTTTCCACTCTTGCTCTCATAACCTTGAACTAGTACTCATACTAAATAGTTCCTCACAGTTCACTTTGTTCATTTCTTTTAGAAACTTGAAGGTCTCTATCATATCTCCACAACCCCCTCTGGTTCCATGTAAGTACATGTTCAGTGCCTTGAGACACTCTTCATAAGACACGCCCTGTTGGCCCCGAATCATTTTTGTTACCCTGCACTACACTGTCTCTGGTCTGACCCTATCTTTGCTAAGGTGAGGGCTTTAGAACTGGGCACAGCACTCCTTGTGTGGCCTCACCAAAGACCTATAAAGGGGTAGTATTACCTCCTTCCTCCTCCTTTCAATACCCCTCCCAAAACACCCCAGCATCCTACTTCATTTAATTTCATTTTTATTTTTTATACCTGTTAGCTGATGAACAATTTTGCCTGTTTTCACAAGGGACACTTTTTTTTTTTTTTAAAGCTATGAATACAGTGCAATACAGCACAGACCCAAACAAACACAGTGTAAAAATTTATGTCAATACTAATGAAACAAACAACAAACATTAAGTGCATGTGCATTCATTCCTTAACAACAACCAATGTTTAAGTTTAGTATTGAATGTTCTAATGTAGTGCCCCAGAGTTGGGGGCCCACAGTAAAATTAAGTAGAAGGTTCCCCAGGGCCCCAGGTCAGAGTGGGCAGGGCAGGGGAAATGTATAGGGGCATCCTGTGATCTTGGCATGTCGTAAGTGGACGCCTACTGAAACAGCGACCCACTTGCGGTGCATACCCAGACAGCAAGGGAGTAGGAAGAGCGACCGGATGGGGAGGGTTTGCAAATGGTGATGGGATGTGGATATACATACACACGGGGGAAGGAGTGAGCATGCTGAGCAAGGGGTGGGAGGGTTTGTGAGGGGTGGTGCCACGGTCAGCCAGCGAGCTGGCTCCATGGCGTAGTGGGTGGGTGCTGGCCTGGGGTGGCTGGGATGCAGGTTTCAGGTCCTGCACAGGTATGTTTTGTTGCAGTCGGCTTGAGTAGGTAAAATTTTATTTTGTTCACTGTTGCACCCCCCCCAACATGCACCCCCCTGGAGTTGAGAATCTAATAGTAGAGGGGTGCAGGGGGCAAATCCCCCCTACGGGGGGGTGCAGGGAGTGCAGCCTCCCACATAAAAGTAAATACTACTGTTTCTTGCTCCGTTTTCTCTGTCACTGGTGGTGTACATTGCCAAAACTGAATTTCTGCAATGTACACTTGCCATAATGATGATTGCCTTTTGGTGATTACTCTTATGACATAGAACCATGTATGGGGCCCCTGTCAGCATTTTCCCCTTTCCAGATAGCAGCTGCAGTGTAAATAAAAGAAAAAAAAAAAGTTTTCCTGTGCTGTCCCCTGGCCACTTGCACTCTGTTCTAGACCATCACCCCCCATTAGTGAAGCAGCATGATCCAATTAAATAAGATTTTTTTTTTTATTTTAATAAAGGTGCTAGGTTTGAAGAAGATTGGCCAGTGGCTGAGAGGAGGGGTGAGTCTGAAATTTAAATATTTTAATATTCATTGGGCAGCAACGCCCATAGGAGGGGCTAGGGTATAGAGGCCTATGGTGCCGTATATGAATATTTAATAGGAGGGTGCAACAACAGTGGGGCAAGCAAGGAGCTAACTGACAGAAAGGCCTTGCTCAGGCCCAAGGGAGAATTTAAAGGGGCAACATCCAGGCCCAACATTTAAAGGGCATAGGTGGGCCCCAGGCAGTTTAAATGGTCCCAGACAGTAGGCCTATCAGTGAAATAGGGCAACAAGGCCCATGGGCCCAAAATAATTGTTTAAAGGGGCAAGCAGGCCTTAGAGTATTTAAAGGGGAACAGCCAGCATTTAGCTCAGCCACAATAGGTCCACAGTTAAAGGGGTCCAGTCAGTCAGTTCCGGCCCACAGCTTAAAGGGGCCAGCCAGCCATTGTGTACCCCACAGGTAGGGTCCAATAGACAGCCCTAAAGAAAAAGAGGCATAGCAATTTGTCTCCCACAAGGTTAGCCTGCCCAGCCAGTTAAAGGGGCCCCAGTATAGATAGCCATGTGTTGCAATAGGAACTCAGCCAAGGGAAGCCTGTTTTAGTTAGAGGGGCCCCATGACAGCTACTGTAAGTTCCCAGCCAGAAAGGGCCTCCACTAAGGAAGCACCCTTAGAGTGCTTACCAGATATCTGCTTATTTACTGTGGTTTGGATATTCAGAGACTGTGATATTGACCACCATTGTTGGAACTGTGATATTGTGCATAATTGTTTGAACTGTGACATTTATTTAAACTATTGAAGCTGTGCAAGTTTCCAAACTGAGCAATTACCCCTGGACTGCAGTTACATTGCATTGTGCCAGCATTTTATGCCAAGTGTGTTTCTGAATCAGTCTTCAGCAGCCCTCGAAGAGACATTCCACAAGTGCACTCCAGAATCAGTCTGAAGTAGGACTTTTGAAGAACCTTGTCCATGGCTGTACTCTTGCAATTCATGTTTATTGTTTTCCTCTAACAGACCCAGTGTACGACCTGGCCCAGTGCAGATTCTGCCATCTGTTTTCTTGTTTTGCCATCTTCATCATAGTTCCACCAAGATCTTCTGTTCCAGTTACCCAAATCAACGTCCTGTTTATTGTTGTACATCAGTCCTTGGGTTGTTCGGCCTTGGTGCCCAGAACTTTGTCATTCTCCAACGCCTGAAGACTTCCTCACCCTGGTTTCTAATTTCCATGGGGTCCTTCCATCATGTTCTGCATCTTCCATACCCGGCAGTCTACCAGCGGGCTGTGGCACGGATTCTTCTGCATCTTCCATACCCAGCAGTCTACCAGCAGGCTGTGGCAGGGGTTCTTCCACATCTTCCATACCCAGCAGTTCACCAGTGGGCTGTGGCAGGGGTTCTTCTGTATCTTCCATACCTGGCAGTCCATCAGTGGACTGTGGCGGGGTGTTCTGCATTTTCTATACCTGACAGTCCACCAGCAGGCTGTGGTGGGGTAGTCACTGCATTCGTCGTTTCATCCCGGCTGTCCACCAGCGGACTGTGGCCGGATCCTTTGTGCTTCAATTCTGGTGGCCCTCAGAGGGTTCTTTTTTTGTACACTCTGTTAATTCTCCCTGCTACACTGGACTCTCTCCAGCTAGGCTTACATGGCTACCACGGCTTATTCCGTCACCACCCAGCCCCTGCGCCTGCTCCCCGAGCTCCCACCCCGTGACTGTCCCCGGCCCCTCCCGGATCTAAGTCCCCCAGAGTCAAGGACCGCCCCACTCTGGCATGCTATCTGAAAGTGTCTGGATGGGAACAGCACACGTGGGAACCCCGGAGAGCAGCTGAGGCCTGACATTGGACGTGGTGCCACTGAGCCCACCTTCACCTACCAGCGAAGGGGGGGGTTACTTTTTACTGGTTGCCCCCGAACACGGATGTGCAATGACGTCAGCACAGGGCTACCCCATAGACATCTGCTGAGCTCGCCTCTGATACTGTCCCAGCGCTTGTAGTACCCCCCCAGTCTCCAGCAGGGGTCTCTACTGTACCGGGAAGACCCTGGATCCCTCCCCAGGAAGGGGAGAGCAGTCCTACGGGTGCTTGATTCTACTCCCTCCCCTGCCAACACCCAGCACCTGGGCTCATCCCCGAACCTGGGTCGCTGGTGTGCCATCCAGTGCCTCAACCCTCAGTGCCACCAGGCCGGGTATGCCTTCAGAGGGTTCTTATTTGAGAAAATCTCTGTGCATGTTTTGATTTCCAGCAAGCCAGGAGAGGTGGGTGTGGCCAATGGACTCGTGGTCTGTTTAGAAAACCTCTCTGTATCCCTCTTGTTCTGCCAGAAATCCTAAGAGTCATGCTGGCCAGCCAGCCTGTTTATTCTCATTTGCACAAGTTCCTTTTGTCTTGTCCTTCTTCGTGCAACTGAACGACCCCACAACGACAGAGAAAATAACAATCATGCATGAACTGCCAATAACATTAGTCATAGGGTTTTGCTGTAGCATATTGTAATAGTCTTTAGGTTTGGAGTACTCTGGGGTGGTAGTCATTTAGTCTGAGGCGCACCTCAGGGGTGTAAAGTAAAGTGAGCCATACAATGGTCACCAGGCCTTTATCTTGTGAAAACGCACTTACAGCGTAGCTGTTATAGTCATTTTTATCTTAGAGTTCTCGTACAAAAACACTCTTACAGCATAGCTGTTACAGTCATTCTTACATTAGAGTTGTCCTCTTATAGGAATTTTAGAGTTCTCCTCATACAGGAGTTTAGGAGTGCTAGTTTACCCTTCCTACCCTGTGACCATGTCTTCCTTTCCCTGTTTATCAATAAATCCTGAAAAGCATCTGAAAGTCATTCACAGTTCCCACTTCTCTTTGTCAGGTGGTGACAACATCCACCTCCTTGGAAACCTGAAGTGTCCCCTGCAATTCCACCTGCAGAGAGTGTCACTGGTGTTGGTAAATTGTGTACGATTTATTTGGGTCATCGCGACACTGTTGCTCTAGCCACCCTTTAATTTTAGTGGATCCCAGCACACACAACCATCAGGGCACCACACTAATGTGTGTGCAATTGGCAGTTTCATTGGGTATAGTTATAAAATCTAGTTGCCCTATATAATACTGATTTTTGCCCAATCACATTAAAAAAAAAAAAAAAAAAAAGGAATTTTATACACATATTTACTCTGGGATCTAGTCCCTTGTGAATTCATAGCCCTGGGAAACAATGATAGGATCGTCTGAGGCAACTGACGTAATGTTCCATTATGTAACATGGTACCATCTTTAAATTAGCTTTATTTTCATAGAAACATAGAAACACAGAAGTTGACGGCAGATAAGGACCGCAAGCCCATCCAGTCTGCCCATTCAAGAGATAAACAGCCAGCATCCTTTAACAAATTACAATGATGTGTCCTACTTGGCAAATTAGTCATAAATCTTAGAGCACTATTATATGTAACGTTTAACTTATCAAACATGTTGTTGCTAGTGGCCGAATGCACACTCAACCCATAATCAAAAACACTAAATAAAAAACTGCGTGCAAATAGTCTATGAGACTTGGGGACAAGGTGAGTTCGTACTCTAAACAAAGGCCCTAATCTCTGATGAACCAATCTGATAACATTTTTGACATGACGCTCAAAGGATAGGTTATTGTCTAGAAAAATCCCCAAATATTTAAAACTTTCAACTACTTCAGTAGGTTCTCCTTTTAAATCTACTATCAAAGGATTCAGTTCTCTGTTTTTACATGGTCCAGAAAAGACCATGGCTTTGTTTTTTTAGTGTTTAACACCATACGCCTTGACAGAAGAAGCTATTCCTGAAAAGAATTGAAATCATCTTGCACAGTCCTCAGAGCATCTTCGGACTGTGTTGCAACATTAACAAGCATTTGTCAATGCTGAATGTTGTTGCGCTGGCATTGGCATTGGCAGTGCCGGAGCTAGAGACGCATAATAGGAATGGCAGTGAAGTATTGAAGTGACGCTAACCCACCCCCACCCCACCCTGTAGAGAGCGACAGGCATTGGGTGTGCCTTTGGGTCATCAGCTATAACGCTCATGCCATTGTACCTCACCCTACCCTGTAGACACTGACAAGTGTCATGGTGTGCTTTGGGGTCTTTGGGCTGCTATACTTACCCCATTCCATAAGGAAATACACTGACATGGGTGCGGTATAGAGCATGGGGTGAACTGTGGCTGAACAGTGCAAGGCACACCACGATGCCTGTCAGTGGCTGCAGAGTGGGGTGGGGTGGAATGGCATGAGCATTACATCTGGTGATCACACCCTGATGCCTGTCAGTCTGTACTGGGTGGGTGCTACAGTTGGAAACCCTAACACTGTAGGCTTGTGGTGGTAGTTTCACTCCACATTTTCAACATGGGCTGCTTGTCAGGCCACCTCATGAAAAGTGGCACAATCACTTTGTTAGCTGAAAGGTGGTTTTGCACAGCGGCTGTGCCATTTGGTGACAGAGGGATGAAAACACATTTTTGGGCAGGATGTGGAGAATGACAACTGTATTGTTCATGAGGAGGAGTAAAAAATGGCAACGTTGAAAATCTGGAGTGACAATATGGAATATTGGTGAAGCAATGAGCATGCATACAAACTGTACAACACACGTCCACAACCCAATTATTTTGGGAGTTTGGTAGCTACATTTGTAACATAGGCATTTTGAGACCTCCCTCACGAACAGTGGTGCTGCAATTTTGTTAATCTGTCCAAAGGTTGATTTCCACAGCGATCACCATTGTCTCCACAGGTGCGGAAACACATTGTGGGCAGGATGTGAAAAATGAGAGCTGTACTGTTCATAAGGAGGAGTGAAAACATGCCAGTGTTGAAAATCTGGCATGGAAATATTGCAAATCTGTGAAGTTACAAAGGTGAGTGGAAACTGTGCAACGCATGCTTGCAATACAGTCATTTTAGGGACTTTTGGCACCACATTTTCAATATAGGCATTTGAGGACCTCTGCTCATGAACAGTGTCATCGTCATTTCCTCAAACTGTCCCAAAAAGTGATTTCGCACTGCAACCGCTCTATTCTGCACCAGATGTGCGAAAACACATTTCAGGCAGGATATGTAAAATGACAGCTGTACTGTTCATCAGGAGGTGTGGAAAAATGCCAAGTTTGAAAATCTGGAGTGAAAATATTACAAATTCATGATGTTACAAGCGTGCGTAGAAACAGCGCAATGCATCTCATAAACAGACATTTGGGAGTTTGTCACCAAATTTGCAACATAGACTTTTGAGAGCTCCCTCATGAACAGTGGCAGTGTCATTTCATTACTCAGTCCCAAAAGGTGATTCTGTGCAGTGACCACGAAATCACCTTTCAGGATTGAATAACACCATGACAGTGCCAGAATTCATGAGGGTCCCAAAAACTCTGTTGAAAATTTGGTGCCAAAATCCAAAAATGCCTGAGATATGCATCAAAGTTAAAAAACCTTTTGTTCCATTATACAGCTTACCAGCATTTCCTCAGTTCTGATCGGCTTTGAAGAGTGCAGATGTGTTCGGTCACGAATCAGCATGCAGACTCCAGGTAAGTATGGGGTGAGGGGATGTGGGGAGGCAGGGTACACAGTGGGTGGGTTCTGGTTGTGGAGGGGAGAGAGAGACCCACGAGTAACGCTTGCTTCCATTGGCACAAAAAAAAAAACATTGCAGGACTGTTTTTCTCTTTACAGGGGCATGTGGCACACTGGGGTGGGCTCCCAGTGTGCCAATGGAGCTTTGTTTCTGTGGGGGCAGCTGTAGCCAACAGGGCGTGCACCCTCATTGGCACACAACTAAAGGGGGGGTACTTTATGCCGACAGGGATTGGGCACCCCATCGGCACACAAGGACAGCAGGGGGACTGAGAAAAGAGCTGAGGGGGATTGGGCACCCCCCCTCAGCATATAACAAATGGGGGGGTTCTTTATGCCGATGGGGAGTGGGCTCCCCCATCAGCACATACATTGGGGGCAGCGTAAACTGACAGGGGGATTGGGCACCCCCAAGGTCAGCAGTTTGGCGGGCAGTGTACCGCCATGTTTGTGTTTCCGGGTAAGCATGTCGGGAGGTCCACTGTGTGTGATGAGCTTTGCTCGCATTACAGCAGACCTTTCCTTAGATGTGCTTGTCTAGGTGGTGTGGCACCAGCATGCAGGCTGATTGGGGAATGAGGGACGCACCTACTGATGCGTACCCTGCATTTGCCCAACAGTGACCGCGCCTCAAATCAGCACTACATAAGATGTTGGCTGCACAAGCCATCAACATAAAAATGACTGCATCATCTACATATAGGGTCATCTCAGATTATTTACAAGTAAGGGGACAGAATTCATAAATAATAAAAAGAAGAGGTCAAAATTAAGCCCTGTGGCAAACCACATTTAATCAGCAGAGAATCTGAGATGTTTTCTAAGATTTTTGTTCTGTGCATTCTGTTACCCAAATAGTTATCAAACCACTCTATAACATCATTTGAAAATGTAATTGCAAAGAGAGTCTAACCATAGGTCATGATCTACAAGTTCGAAGGCCTTGGTGAGATCACAAATGCTGCTGCGGCACAGTGCCCTTATCAAGGGCACTCTGCACGCAGCTTGTGAACTCACTAAGGCCATCTCCATGTTATGCTTTGATCTAAAACCATGTTGTGAACTTGTCATTAAATCATATTTTCCTAAATAATGAATTATTTGATCGAAAAAATCCTCCAGAATTTTTGATAAAGGAGCCAGTAAAGAAATTGGATGATAGTTGGAAGCACATTCCATATTGCCAGATTAAAATATGGGCTTTGTAGTTGCAAGTTTCCAGTCTTTGGGAAAAGCTCCAGTGCACAAACAGTAATTAAATAAATATGCTATAGGGGAGGCCAGTTCATGAATTCCCATCTTAATAAGCCTAAAATCGTTATTATCAGGACCAATATAGGGACGAGGGTCATATTTTAAAACAGTCTCGAACCAAACCAGGTGTGACAATCCAAAAACAAAATCAAGGGTGATTAATATTACTGTTTCTAAGGGGGTTAACAATTGGGCTTGTTATGTTGAAATTCGTTCTAAAACTATCCAAATCACCAAAATAATTATTAAACATCCCAGCCACGATAGAGAGATCGCTAATCAGATTGTTTACATCAAGCAATGAAATACTACCTTCATTTGATTTCTTCCCTAATAGGCAATTTAACGTTTGCCAGGTTTTTTGGGGATCCCCAAGGAAATTAAATTGTACAGAGATAAAAAAAAACAGTTTTTTAGCCTTCTAACTTCAGTTTCACACTTATTTCGTAGGGATTTGTAATTCTGTAATGTAACTAAATCCCTGTCCACCTTATATTTTTTCCACATTCTATCTCTTTGTCTCATCAGTTCCAAGAGCTCAGAAGTAACCCATTTGTTTTTATTGGCCCTAATTCTCATTTTCTTTTTTGAGGCAATTTGATCTATTACCTGAGTGAACAGCCTACCAAATTTGTCCAATATACCATCAATATCATTAAGTGTCTCCAAACAGGACCAGTCATATTCTCTACAGGCCTCATTCATGACCTGAGTATTAACTTGTTTTAAATTTCTGGTTTCTATATAATGAGGAGGGCTTCCCTCAGTTTAGTTGTCCAATCACAAAAACGGGCAGTGGTCACTAATTGAATCAGTAAGGACCCCATATGCTATGATCTTATTAGGATGAGTTACCACAATCCAGTCCAATGTGATACCCATACCGGTTTTGTAATTAATTCTAGTATTGTCTGTAATTAACTGCAGGATGCCAACCCTAGAAATAGATCCTAACATTATCAGTTTGCTCATGTCCCCAGTTACAGTTAAACTCCCCAAGTAAAATCCATTCCTATTTTGTGTCAATTTATTTTTTACTTCAGTTACTAGTTGCAATCCCCTATCAATTACTTGCCTTACCATACGCTGTGTTAAAGTGGCTCAATTGTTAGAGGGAGTCACTGAGAATAACTTCAAGATCCCATTTCTCAATCATATACCTAAGTCTCACCCTGCCCATCCACTACTCTGTTGTGGGGTTCTAATTCCCTAGGTACATTACCTTGCACTTTTTGGTGTTGCATTTTAACTGCCAAACCTTAGATCACCCCTCTGGTTTTGTAAGTCGCTCTGTGTTTCCACGATTCCCTCATCACTATCAACCCTCCTAGGAGCTTAGTGTCATCTGTGAAGAGACACAACCTGCCCTGCGTTCCTTCTCCAATGTCACTGATGAACATATTGAAAAGGACAGGTCCAAGGACAGATCCTTGTGGCTCCCCATTCATGACCTACCTCTCTTCTGATTTGACCCTCTTGACCATGTCCTTCGTTGCCTCCCCTTTAGCCAGTTACCAACCTAGTTTACTGTGTCCTTAGCTGCATTCAGATCCTTCATCTTCTTCAGCAAGCATCTGTTGTGCACTGAGTTGAAAGTCTTGCTGAAGTCAAAGTAGAGCAAATCCATTGCATGGCCCCAATCCAATTCCTTCATCATCTAGTCAAAAAAAACTATCAGCTTAGTCTGACAAGATCTCCCTGGCATGAACCAGTGCTGTTTACTATCCTGGAGACTGTTGCTCTCCAGATAGCCCACAAGGTTCTCTTTGATCAGTGACTCCCTCAGCCTCCTACTAAGGCGAACAACATACAACTGTTCCAGATGACATAAAAGACATCCATCATCAAAATCCAGTGGTTCTGTAGCCATGGATACACATGCACACTACAACACATACACACCCACTTTTGGCTGCAGAAACATAGGACCCACAGTGGCCTATGTTTCTGCAGCTGCAGATATGAATCCATGATACTCAAATTATAGCACTACTTTTGACTATAAGCAGGATGAACTGTGCGGCTCTGTATGATTTTCATTGTACATGTCCATCTGCAGGGGCCTATGCTTCTGCAGATAGGATTGTTGGAATATGAGTACAGTGGTTTTAGATCTATGTTTTCTCTGACCCATGTTGATTTCCTGTTCTGGGTCCACTCCCACTCAAGTATTTATGCAGTTTGCTGTACAGAGCAAAAACTAGCTGGGAATCAGCAGTGGCAGCAGCATTGCTAAAGGGTCAGAGGAAAAGGTTCAAACAATGCAGTGTGTCTGGTGGGTTCTTGGAGTGATCTAATTGTCTTGGCATACATAGTGTGGGAAGGAGGGCAGGCAGGATGGTAAGGGGTATGTACTGTGGCAGAAAAATCATTGGGTGAGGAGTGTGGCAAGGGCAAGTTAAGAGCATCAGGTGAGTGTCAGCAGAGGGAGGGATAGGCAGTATGCATACACTAGGCAGAGAAGGCAGAGATCAGTGATACCATGATAACACACTGGGAAGCAGGTGGGTTGTCTAAAGCAAAGAAAACAGAAGTCAAGCAGAAGAATGCACAGAACTAAGAAACAAAACAGATCAGTAACATCAGGTTAAGAAACTACTTTGTTTTATATTTTTTCACACATTTTGTGATTTACAGCCCTATTCCTGCATAGAAACTGGATATTTGGCCCATTATAGTTCACTAACACTTGAGGCTTATTTGGGAACTGAAGTTATAATGTATTTATTTCTTTTTGCTGAGGTAAGCACTTTGAGCTGGCACAGCTGGTATCCAGGTGCATCCTGGGGAGAGAGAACAGGGATACATTCAATAACAGAAAAGGAGTTTGTACAGTAATCATCCAAAAGAAACAAAATGTGCACTACGTCAGTCAAGTACACCAAGGTATGTTAGAGTAGAATTATGCATGTTCAATGCAATATCATATCCAACAATAACAGTGTAAATGTTATTAGTAACAGTAAAAAAATACAGAAGTTGAATAGATGGTGAGGCTTGGTTTATCTGGCTAGATGTTGTAGCAGCAAGGCATGGTCACCTCCTGAAACTGCTTCATCAGGCCAAGCGGAGTTGGTAGAGGATCTTCGGGTGGGTGATGGGAAGGTTGGTCCACTGGATAGGAATCCTGTACAAGAATGCTGCCTGTCCAATGTCTCACTTGTACAGTGATTAAATTGGAATTGTTATGGAGATAGAACTGTACTCTACAATTAGTAGGCGGTAGAACTGTCATCCTGAGGAGGTGGAACTCCCATAGTATTTAATGGAGAAAGTGTCAGAGGAGGTAGAACTGAGTTCTTGTGAGTTTCTGCCCAATTTAACCTCTGTTTTGTATGCAGGGATGTATTTATTTCTTTCTATATATTTTGTTTTTGTTGACCAGGAAAGGAGGACTAGGTAACTCTGCTTATTTTCAGCCAGGGGTAAAGGGATACAGACACAAACTGACATATTTGATCAGGTTAAGTTGTTGGTATTTTTAGTGAATGGGCAAAATTTGGCTAGATCATGAGGAAATGCCCCTCTTTCTGAGAGTGCCCTAGGATCTTTTATGCACAACTGAACAACCACCAGAACAGGCAGATGTGACCTTGGTTTAATGTTTCATCTGAAAGATGGCACCTCAGGAGTGCAGCCCCCCCCCCCCATGCTGCACTACAGTGTTGGGGATTTACCCAAGTTCCTGGTTTGGAACTAGAACCCACAACCTTCCGATCTTCCTGCCTCAGAGGAGAATGTGTAACCTGCCATTGACACTGTACTGAATGTATAAGGACCTGCTTGGGACATTACAATATGTTGTTATGCAGATTGCTATGATGTCACAAGCAGAGCAATATGATTTCAGCTCCAGAATAAGTTTCAGGGTCAGTAGTAGAGGAACTGTAGGAGGCAATGCTCTGGTTTTCATGCCAAGATTCTTCAGCAATTGAAAACATAGCAAACTCACCCTTGGCTCATCAGCTGAGTGTTAATCACATTTCTCATACATTTTTGTAGTTTTGTAGGGGTGTCTACAGGTGTGTGGCCAATATCAGAAACAAACAGTATCCAATGCACCCCCCTCCCCACCAAAAGAAATGTTGCCCAAATGAGCCCATGAAGACCATTCTCTGGCTTCCTTTTTCAGATAGCATATTGGCTCATAAAGCATCCCCATGAAATTACAAAAATGTAAAAGAAATGTGATTAAAATTCAATGGGTGAGACAGGGTTGAGCTTACTGTGTCCTTAATACTCAATTATACAGTGGCACTTTGAAACCTAGAAACCTAATTGGCTGACTGGGTCTTTTGTCTGTGAGTAAATCCCGGCGTATATCTTGGATAAAGACTCAGTTAGATGCAACTGCCACAAAATCAATTCAACCCCCCAAAAGGGAAAACATGACAGCTGTCATATTAATTCCCTGCTAAAGCTCCACAGAAAAGCAGGAAAGTGGGAGATTCAAACAGTTACTTCACATTCCGGAAAGAAAACCGTAAATCAACTTTCGTGACTCAAGTCTCTTTTTCCCCCCTTCATTTTTCGCCAGTACCTCAAATACTTTTAATGCGCTGACACTCAGCTCACTTGATGTGAACATTCCATTCTCCCCGCTATCTGTATGCATGTGTGTGTGAGTGTGTGTGTGTGTCTCTCTCTCTCTCACCCCACCTAAATGGTGGTAAACTTTGCCCCCCGAAGATCCAGTCTTTAAGGAAAAAAAGCCCAGTTTAAGCAGCAGCTTGCAGCTACACAGCGCTGAAATTCTGCAAGCACTGTTTAGAACACTCACCATATACAGAAGCTGCTAACAGTGCCATCATGCGTCCGAAACTCCACAGACACTGCCATGAGCACCTCTGAAGGAGAGAACAATTTTGTCAGTTGCCGGTGATCACAGTCCATTTTCCCTACTTATAAAACAAACAAAAACGATATCTCCCAAGCGCTCCCTAACCCAAAAGCCAGCATCGAACTCCTCCGCTCTGCAGTTCCATTCAGGCTGAAAAACCACAGTTAGTCAGTGTTCATGGGGGCAAAAATCTTCTCAAAGTCCTTTGCAATCAATGTTTTCTTTTTATTTATTCGCCCTAATGTTTTGCACTTGAATGTGCTTTTCAAAGGGCTTTCTTGTTCTATAAATTCATAATACACACAATTGGTATATTTGCATATAAACATTTTTATATAATTCTTTTTTATTTAAAATCTGAAGCAATTACCATCATTGCAATACTTGATCGTCTTATTCTTATTCCTATTAATCATACTCTCAAGCATAATGGTCTTATTCTGAAAAAGAGTTTCAGTATAACCAAATGTACTTTACATGGGTATCAACACCTTTCTTTTTTTTGTCACAGTTTTTTACTTAATTTATACTGATTCGACCAACACACTTTGGCCTTGCAACTATGGCCCTGTACACATCAGGCTAGTTAAAATGTTTTAAGGTGCTTAAAATATTTTAACTAAGCATAAACTCTGGCTAAATCCGCATTTAAGCAGTTTCAAAGCGTGCTAAGAAACCGCTTAAACCCTGCCGCGAAGAACCAAGTCCGTTTTAAAACGGTTTAAAGGGAGAAAGCGTGTTACCTTGTGGCGTAGACGGCTGCACGATTTTTCTGTCTATTACAGTGCCAACATAACCATGCAACAATCGCGGAGGATTACCAGGTTTAAAAATCGCTCGCTGCTGATGCAGACGGAGTTTACCGTTACAATTGAGTCCAAACTCGGTGAACAATAATGTGGATGGGCTGCTGTGGTGAGTCTGAAAATGTTTTGAAACCGTTATTTAAAATGGTACAAATCTTCAGTTGTAATGTGTACAGGGTCTAAAACCCTGCTTTTCTGTAATGGTAAAATTTTTTACAAGTTACATGGTTACCAGGCCTGACCTTTCCACAATGTTGCTAGATCATGGATTCCTGTATTTGCTCAGGTCATTTATCTGGATTTGCTTGTCCTGGCAGCCTTGCCTGCTGTTTGCCATTTGTTTTCTGTTATTCTCAGTTCTTTTAGTCAGCCCAGCAAGGTATCTGTAAGGGCAGTAATTCATTTTTACTATGTGTTTAGCTTTCAGACTTATTCCTACAGAGTTTTAAAGTTTACCTAGCATCCAGTTCAGTTCACTTGCTTTGCTTGTGCTGCACGCTTGTCAGTCATTGTGCATTCGTTTTTTTCAAGGAATGAGTATGTCAGTTAAACCTCTCTGGCCTGATCGTGGGTCATGTGGTGTATTACTGTGACAACAAAATGCAGAAACACCCAAAAGCGAGCATCGACCACCACCACCCTGCAGTTCCATTCAGGCAGAAAAACCACAGCTACCATAGCAACACAGAACTATTTTGCTTGGCGCAGGAATAAAATAAAGAAACATAATTCAAAAGACAAAAAAAACCCTCTTTTTTAATTTTTTTTTGTCAAAAAAAGCTAGGGGGCCATTGTATAATCACAATAAACCACTTCAGGGTGTGGGTTATGCCGGTATTTACCCACTTCTGGGTTGGATTTGGTCACAAGGCCGCCATGATTAAATCCCAGCATAACCCACACCCTGTCGCGGTGTATTGCTTAAATGATCAGGAGAGGTGTAGCCATCTCCCATTTAGCATGCTCCCATTGGCTACCTGTGAGCCCTTTATGGTTAGCACTTCGCTTAAGATAGGAGAGTGGTATTTACATAAGACAGAGAGAGAGAAAGCAGAGGGATCACCGTTCATAGTGGCAACTAATAATTAAGCATCAGTACCTGACTCACAAAGGAGTCCCCTTGTCATTGCTAGTTAGGCTCATTCACAACTCAGTCAATTCATGAAACCACAAACCCGATTTAAAATCCTGGAATGAAGATGTGAGCAAGAAAACAGATTATACAATGAGGTATCAAAATCCTGTAACCTCATTGGTTAACATAGATCACATGACTGTGGTAAATCCTCCAGTATACCCACTGTAAAGGTTTTATGTCACTATAAAACCAAAAAAAACAAGTTGTACATTGTATAATAGCATATACCATGACGGGAGTGGGTATATGGTGGATTTACCACTTCTGTGTTGTCACTCGGCTGTGCCTCGTGACCGAACCACAACAGCCGTGGTAAATCCACCAATATACCCACTCCCTGTCATGGTATATATTGCTTAAATAACTACAAAATAAGTTGCAGGCTCCTTTGAGCAGCATTTTGCTGAGATACAGAATACACTTCAGCACGAAGAATGGAATGTCTTGAAATTCAAGGGACACTATTCTCAGTTAGACAGTGTGTTGCTAAAGGGTCGCAACAGCCACAGTGACACTGGTGTGTTTTTGACCTCCCTGTGCTATGCACAAAGGGGGTTGCAGTCCATCCTTAACGCAGTTGCAAAACACATTGTGACCATAAGGAGTTGCCAAGCAAATCCCATACAAAGGCAATACAAAAAGTACGGTGTCCCTTGCAAATTCAGTTGCTGACCAGCCTCTCCAGCAGTATGTTTAAATAATCTACCACCCTCTCTATAAAGAAGTATTTTCTGACACCCTTCCTGAATCACCCTCCCGCCAGCCTCTTTGAGTTCCTCCTTGTGCACATATTTCTGTTCATTGTGAACACCTCCTCAGTGTCTACCTTGTTTATCCCATGAAGAAACTTGAAAGTTTCAATCATGCCCCCCCTTTCCCTCCTGATCTTCAGTGTATTTATTCTGAGGTCCTCAATCCTCTCCATGTAGGACTTCTCCTGCTGCCTGTCAATCATTTTTGTTGACCTCCTTCATTAGTTTATTTTATTCATGAGAAGGGGATGTACTTTTGAGTCAGGGACTCATTTACAATAGCTTACCACTGGACAATTTCCAGGTGTTATACCTGTCAAGTCCACTTTTTTAGTTATCTCCCATGCTGCACACCAGGGGCCAGATATTCAAAGTTTTGAGCTGGGTGCAAAGTGATTGCACCAGAATTGTACCGGAATAGCACTGACATGCGATATTCAAAAGACCAAATAGTGCGGTGCAGCCCGCTTTGCACCAGCGCAGTGAGATAATGTATGCAAAGGGTCAAGTGAGGGGAGGGACCATGCATACAAGCACAGCACTATATTCAAAGCTGCAGCGTGGTGCAATTGCACAACACTTTGCATGGCACTAGTTACCACCTTTAAAAAGGCAGCCTAAACACAATGGAAACCGCAGAAGGAGGGGGTGTAGCCTGGAGATACCAGAGACCAATATGGCGGTCGCATATGATGCTGTGGTGGTATGCCTGATGGCAGCTGTAGTGGAGGAGGAAGAGAGGGACCAGGCCCACCCTGGGTCACACTGTAGGCCAAGGAGGAGATATGCTGCACACAGGAGGAACCGGCCCAGGGTATCATTCAAGACCCTGTCAGATGACCACCTTGTGTGCTGGTATAGAATGAACAGGGTCATGCTGAGGCAGCTGTGTGAGCTCCTGCATGAGCAGCTGCAGCCTAACACCCCCCGCAGCCATGCCATGTCAGTTGAGCAGAAGGTGATGGCTGTGATGTGCTTTCTCGCCACTGGGACATTCCAGACCCCAGTAGGTGATACCTTCAGCGTATCGCAGTCGGCCACCTTGCGCCTCCTGACCCAATTCCTGGAAGCTTTTGTGCCACATGCTGCTGAATTCATAGTATTCCCCAGCATGGTACAGGAGTGCAGAGATGATGCAGCAGTTCCATTGGGTTGTGCGCCTGCCAGCTGTACTCAGTGCCATTGACTGCACCCATGTTGCCATCCATGCACCACCCGGTGATGAAGGAGACCTGTACGTAAACAGGAAGGGCTACCACTAAGTTAATTGCCAGTTGGTGTGCAATGCATCGAGGCACATCATCAATGTCCTTGCCAAGTTTCCCAGCAATGCCCACAATGCCTACATCTTGCACATTTCAAGGCTGTGCCAGACATTTGAGCAAGGCATAATACCCAGTGGACACATTGTCAGTGAGTACCCACAGCAGGCACACAGGACAACAACCAGTTACAGGGTAGTGCCATGTAACAGTAGATAGGGTGTGGAGTGGGGGGGGGTGGAGATGCAAGGAGGATGGGCCTGATAGAGGGATGTCTAGCAAGCTGGGTGACTGGTACAGTAAACACATGCCACCATGTGGCTATGTTTACACAGGGAACAGTGCCTATCCCCTGAGACCCTGGTTACTGATACCCATCCCCCGTCCATTCACAGTGGCAGAGGAATGTTACAATGAGGTCAAAAGCGGATGATTTGTTCCCGGACAATATGTCGCTGGACATAAGATTGTAAATAACGGCGAATGGTCAAAATAATGTTGCTCATTAAAGTCGCATCTCTCATATAGTCACGGTCGAAATGTCGCCCTGTGTTTTGAGTTCGCTGTGCTCTCTGTCACTGCTTAGCGCTTTGGCTCACACTCTCCCTTTAGCCCACAGCCATCCTAGTGGGCTCGGGCACTAGGACTCGCCTGATCACTGGGATGTGTTATGTTGTGTATAACTTCAGGGCACTCAAACTTGTGCTTTATGCCTCGCATGTTTTTTTGGAACTGGTGCTTTAAAAACTGTTAAAATTCTTAAAATCGTAATTATAATGGTTTTAACTTCAAGACACTCTAACTTGATTCCTTGGTGATACTGGATTAAGTATGGGTTCTTGTGCTTTGTGCATCACATTTTTATTTGGAGCTGGTGCTTTAAAACTGCTAAAATCCTTAAAAATCTTTATTAAAATGGTTATAACTTCAGGGCACTGAACTTGATTCTTTGGTTATACTGGGTTATTGGTTCTGGTGCTTTGAGCTTCACACTGTGTACTAAAATCAGTAAAATCATAAATACAATAAAAACTTTATTAAAATTCTTTACAAAATATTTATTTCTAGGACACTTGCTATGTCAGAAAGGTATTGTTTAGGTTCACGGCTTGCGAAATCACCACAGATGTTTTTGTAAATTTTGTTCAGCCTCAAGTATTTACTATTCTTTCTTGGCGGATCCTGCCCAAGCTCCAGTCGTCTTTGTTGCAGAGAAACAGCATGCTGCTCATGCCTCAATTTGTGAGCAAGTCTATCACGAGTGGGATGGGCAATGTAATAGTTCTTGCAAAGGCTTGTCCACACTTCAAGGCGTTATTACTGCGTGGAAGATCATTAACAACACGGTCATACTGATTCCAGAACGAGATTGGGTACTGTGGCTGGTGTCTACTTTTTCTTATTCTGTATGGTCTTCCAATGTATGTATCCTCGAAATAATCGAGTATTATTTCAAGATCTGAAAAACTTTCATCATCCTGTAGCATTTCAAAGAATTTTTCTACAAACTGTTGCGGTACAAAAGCGAGCGCACGTAAGCATCGAACTTTCAAAGCAAACTCTTCCTCCTTGATGTAACGCTGTTGCAAACCAGCACTTTGAATATGGCACCACAAAGCTTGTCCCAGATGAAAATTGCACCCGCTGAGGTCTGCATTTGGAACAATCTTCCGTAAAACATTAATGGCAGCAAGTTCAAAGTCTAGCATAATACTTAGTGCATCAAGTTTTGCAGACATTAATACCTCTAAGTGTTTAAAGAACATAAGGTACACAGCCTCACTACGTCCTGGGAGAAGGGCATACACACATGGACGGTTTACACCGTTCACTAATGTGTGCAAAGTATATATCTGATCATCTCCCTATGGTGCAACACTAAATGTACCATCGCAAAACCAATGACCATTTTGTGCTAAACATCTAAGGTCATCATCACTTGCAAAAATTACAGTGTCCTCGTTTACACGTAAAAATGGTTCATTGCTAATTGTATTTGCATACTCCTGAATATTGCAGTGCTCATTACTGCTGCATAGCTGCCTCTGTCTATGAACACCTCTCCTCAAGGTGTCCTGTGATGGAAGAAAGGTGCGTGTCGAGCGTCCACCTCCTGCAATCCTCGATGAACAACATTACGTGTTGGCTCCTCAGCCTCTCTTGCCCTGCGCTAATGTTTGCTCTTGCTGCATCTACCACAACCTTGCCATGTATAGGGGCATGGTTGTGATCTGTTGGAGATTTGCAAATAGCATCCCCAACAGTGTGTAGTCTCGCCTTGCAGCTTCGCATCTCACATCTCCAAATGATCTTATTTTCTGATCCATCCTTCTCTTTTGTATACAAGAAATTATCAAGAGCAAGCTTAGGCTTGCCTTTCTGGCTTTGAATAAACTCCATGTTGAAAATACCATAGCAGTGCTTTGAGACCTTAAGTAGAATAGATACAGGTGAGACTAATGCTCAAATTAGACAAATCATTAGATAGCAGGTACTATCAGGAATGCAATTACCAATTACTAATCACAGGCGATCAAGTATGCTGCTAGTATGGTATATAATTAAATGTCAGCAATCTGGCGCTTGCTCAGGTATGGTGCTATAATTGTGTAAATGGAGCGAAATAACAGTTTCAAATTGAGCGGGTGCTTTCATGCTGTAGGACTCGATCTGACAATGCACAGGCGACTGGAAGCAATGGCTGAAACACTCTGCCAAATACAGATCTATTTCAGTACCTGCATGTGTCCTCATTTCCCAGATCTAACTCCCATATGAATGACCAAATAGCAGAACCTCATCCCATGTTGGTCAACATAAAAGGCAGCTGTTCTATTTGGAACCCCTTCTGGGAGTCAGCGGTGACTAAATTTAGAGAAAAGGTGGGGGGTTCGAATACAGCCTTGGTTTAAACATATCTCTGAGGTGGGTATCGATTTTACATCAAGTGAAAAGAGCGACATTGCGAATCATAATGATTACGTGTCTGTTGGCTTCAGAACAAAGCAAGTACAGGGACTTGATACATCGGACAATACATCACCGATTTAAACCTGCGGCAACATTTGCGGCGTTTACTCCTGGGATCAAATGATCAGCAACATTTAACACGCAACCAAATACCCAGCGGTCTTAAATCTGGCGACTAATCGTCCCTAGTGCCCAATGAGGTACATGTCACAACGTGGAACACCATTGAGCATGTCTTTGGCATGCTCAAGATGAGGTTCTGCTGTCTAGACAGGTCTGGCAATGCCCTACAGTATAGCCCTTTAGAAGGTATGCTGCATATTTCTTGAGTGTTACATGTTGCACAACATTGCATTGAACCATGGAATACATGTACCAAAATCTGAAGAATAGTCAGGCAGTGACCCAGAGCCATCGGACAGGGGGATAGTGGAGCAACTCGAACTGTGAGACCCCAGGATGACCAGGAGGTCCCAGGAGCATAGGAACGCCATCATTGCAGCCTTCACTCAGATGGGCAGGTGAGTAAACACAACAAGGACAACAAGCATTTGATGGAATGTTTATTTATAGTACAAGCAAACATGACGTGAAGCAATGTGGCACACTACATGCATGGCACACATATGACTGTGGGACTGAGGTGTGATGTGTGACTGGGCAGGAAGGTGCATGTGCAGATGTGGATGTGGGGTGGATGCAGGATGTAGTGGCACACACATGCCATCAGCACAGTCTGCCACCATGGAAATGGACAGACTCACGAATGCACACCCACAATGGTGGGGTATTCTGGGTAGAGGAGACATTGGATGTGGACAATGGTGAGGCCGTTGCCCTTGGATGACCCTGGCCCCAACAGGGGCTTGGTGTGGCTGACGACCTAAGTCCCATGCACTGTGACAGCCCCATGTGTGAACACAATGCACTGGTGCTGGCTGAGCCAAACTGTCTGGAACGTGCAGTGGAAACACACCATAATCCAGTTGTGGACCTCTGACGTTGCTGGCCAGTGTTGCGCCTCTGCCCTGCAATACCACCAGGGATCAGGGGTGGCTGTGAGCTCCTGTACAGCCCCTGTGAGCTCCCCAAACACATTGCGGAGTATATCGTGGTTACGGGCATGGTGTTCTTCAGCTCGCTGCTCTGCATGCAATAGGCTTGCATTCACATTCTCCTAGAGGAGCGACAGCTCCAGTCGTATCTAGTTTATTTTATTTCATATCATTTTTGTTGACCAGGAAGGAGGACTAGACAGTTTTTTGCCTATTTTCAGCCTCGTCCCAAGGATAGGCAGATACAGATGGATGCCAACTGAAACTTAAGCAGATTTTAAGCTGTTGGTGGTATTTTTAGTGAATGGGGAAATTTGGCTAGGACACGGTGAAATTCCCCTACTCTGACTGTAGGGGAGCTGCTGTCGTTTTTATGCATGACCAGTCTTTCCGGGTGTGTGAGCTGTGAGGACGCTGATGAAGTAGGGGAAAGGGTCTCCTCCCCTGCCTCTGAACAAATGGAGAACAACGTGGAAGACATCCCTATTACAATGGAGGTTATCTCCGCAACTGTTGATGTTGCTGCACAACTAAATGGTAATGTGATGCAGGATTACAAGGGACCTGCTGTGGTGCAGGAATCCTCAGTCCACATTTCATTGGCAGCGGAGCTGCAACAAGTCTTGGAAAGAGAAGAGCACCGATACTTGGCCAGGCATCTTCAGCTGGAAACCACTTTTCGTTGTGGTCAAGAGAATGAGTCGGCACTTCTGACAGCTCCATTATCACGCAGTGCGGCAATGGTGACTGCAACTGAAGGAATTAGAGAAAGGAATGGAGTGGAATCCAAGATGGGTACAGAAAAAAGACAAAACTGCACTACCTCGAGAGTCAATAATGAAGGCATACGAGATTATAATGCTAAATTGCTTTTTTAATAAGCTTAAATGCTCGAAATCTGGACAAATACACAGGCAAAAATTACCACAACGCTTCGCCTTCTCAACAAGGCTTCATAAGGGGGCAATGTTGTAAAGGCATTAATCATAATATATAATTCTTTCTTGATGTCATCACTATGCTTCATCAGTGTTTTCCAATTAAGTATTAGATTCATAATTAGTGCATCAGTTCAACATCCAAAAAGGCTCAATACACCGAAACAGAGTTAATAAACAAAAAAAACATTAAATTACTAAAGCCTGGAGGCATTTTCAAACTAAACTTAATTCTAAATGATATAACATTCATTTTTGTAAAAAAATAAATCATTCTAACATAACAGAAACAGGCTTCACTATCTGCACAAGGACAGCCCTAATTAAATCTGTCAACAACGATTAATTACAAGAGTCTATGTATGTATTTCTTATGCAGTAGGATGCCAAATCGTTTTTTTATCAGGCTAGGTGGTCTCGATCCCTTAATGGAATGAGATGGGAAGCTAACTATCAGACTGCCACTGATGGTTCTGCTTTACCTGTACCCAGTTCAAATATTATTGTTCCCCTGGGTTCATGTACCTCTGAATCAATATGCAGATTCCACCAGGACAGACTACATGGCAGGAGACAGCCCCTGGTTCACCTCCTAATGCCCCAAATGATATGCTGCATGACATAAGAGCACTTGAGGAATCAGGAATGTCCTTTTGAACAAATCCTTTAGAACCTATGGATTTAGGTACTACAGGGAAAGAGCTGACAGTTTTCCAAATACAGAGACTGAAAGATGGGGTGGATGCACCCTTATGCCCGATGCTTCAGACACGGTGCCTCCACCTAATGTTTGGGCCTCAATATTAAGGAAAGGTTGTTTCCTGCATCCTCCCAACTTGCTTCTGAGCCTGCAAAAAGAGGTAGCGCTGTTCGATTAAAGTACAGGGGTTGCTCCTCTGACTTACCAGATCGCCACTACGTGGGGTGGACTTTGATTAAGGACAGCATGAAACTTTTTTCGTATGAAGTGTACTCTCTGACAAATATGCCTGAGAATTCTTTGTTCGACATCAGTTTTAAGCATCCGGTAGGACTGGTGACATTCTGGAAGCAGTATCAATTATTGAAGAATACGCCTTTTTGGAAATCATTTGTAGCCATACCATTGACAAAATCTGCCTTTAAATATGTTACTGTCCTTTTCAGAAACAAAGGGGTCAGTGTTGCAGATATTACTTTCTGGCTCAAGCAAAATGCAGTTATAGATTACCCTGAGCGGTACTAGACAATGAACATTTCTGAGCGGAGGCTGGAAATTCAAGGTGACATTGAAACAAGTCAACAATGAAACACGTCACTTACCTAACTATTTCTTTTTGGGGAGGGACAGGGGTGTGGTTTTTTATCTGGGCCAACCCCGGGCATGTTATCGGTGTGGAGATACAGGGCATTTAAGCAATGCATATGAGAAACTTAAATGTGGCCTATGTAGGGTTCTAGGGCATAACAGTGTACAATGTCCAAACTCCATGAGGTGTAACCTGTGCGAGGAGCATGGTCACACATTTCAAACCTGCTCCTGGGCATTCAACAATAGCTTGGACCAGGGTCTGCAAGCTGAGCAGGATCTGTATGTCAGTGTGGCATAAAAGGAAAGGTTAAAGCTAATCACAGACTCTGTACAACGTGATCAGTGACACCAGGAAGATGCTGCCCCCCTCGGACTGTTCCTTCACACCAGGAACAACAGTCTGAAGTCTGAGCCTACTGATCAAGTGACAACCTCCACTCTGAAAGAAACTGTATGTACAAATCCACAGTCTGTAGGGCCTCAGAACAAGGCAACCTCTTTGGTGATTGATGAGGTTCAGGAACCTGCCATGGACACCAACCCTGCTGAGGAAATGGTGTCAACTTCTATTTCTATAGAAAGAGAGAGGCTCCTTCCCCCACCCCACTGGTTCTTTTTGGGGACTGGCTTCCCCACTAGGTCATAATGTCGTACGCTTAACGGCGTACAGCAAAATGGCGAAACCCGGACCTGTGCGCTCTCCGAGTTGGACACCCTCGGAGTCAGAATCTTTAGTGGGGGTGTGGGAGGCCAAGCCCCCCACAGAACAATAGATAAAAAGAAATCATGCAACATGATTGTGCCGCATGGCATTCTGCCGTGCGACATTATGACCCCATGCCACTGGCTTCAAAATGGTCACACGATCCAAATCCTAAGTACAGTCCTCCATACCACCAAAAACCGCCTGATATTTCGGATCCCGTGATGGTCCAAAACCAGTACATAGTCCTACAAGACCTGGACTGGGCAGCTTCAGAGGATGAATCTGACGTGTCATCAGTATCCTCGTCCCAAACAGATCAGATCATGGACTGTACAATATCTGGGGGAAATCCAAATCGATAAAGAGAAAGAAAATGAAAAGGCGCTGATAGGCTCTAATTTTTTCTTCCCAGCATGATGTGGTCTTTCTCTTATCTTCTTCTTATGGTTGTGGTTCAATTACTTACATGCAATGTTAACAGTATTAAGGCTGACTCCAGGAGACAGGTTACCTTTTCTATTACACAGGGTCTTGGGTGTGAGGTTAATTTTATTCAAGATACCAGGTTACACACTATTTCTGAGATTAACCGTGCCAAAAAGGAATGGAAGTGGGGCCCACCTTTGTGGTCAGTAGGTGAGGAGCAATGCTTAGGCTTGGGTTTTTTGTTTGTTGAACAGGACATCAATGTTATAAAGATTACAGATGTTTGCCGTGGGAGGTCAATTGTGGTAGATGACGTGATAAATCAACAACCTTTTCATCTGATTAATGTATATGCTCCCCAACTTAAAGCAGAAAGGACCAAGTTATTGCATTTATCAGAGCCTTTTTTACATTGCTCTTAATTGACCCGGGGGGGGGGGCACTTTAACTGTGGATTAGCCAAAAGGGATTGGGGTCAGAAAATTAAAAAAAAGTGTACTGTGATACGAATTTGTTTAACACTATTTTACAGCGATCAGGGTATAAGGATGTTTATGATATTCTTGGGGTAGCTCCTAGCCACTTCTTTTATAAAGAGTCCATATCTTCACAGATTGACTTCTGGTTTGCTCCTGATCTTATCCCGCTCTCCCAGATTAGCTATTCCCCTGGAAACCATAGATCACGTGGCGGTAAAAATCTCAGTTGCCATGACAAGTCATGTCCGGATGGGTAGGGGTTAGTGGCGTATGAATATGTCCTTATTGCAAGATGCACAGGTTCATACCGATATTAGGGACTTTTCACTGCATGGCTGTCTGTTCAGACTTTACATGATGACCTCCTTGATTGGGGGAGGACATGAAAAGTGACTAAGCAATATGTGGCACAAATCTCTCAGACTGCAGCCGGTCAACGTACTGTCAATATTTCAAATGGAGAGCTAAATTTTGCAGCTCCTCACACAAATGAAGAAACGGGGTAGACCCTAACTGCACAGCTTCAGGAGGTTAAAACTCAAATGTTTTCCTACCAATATGATAGGAATATTGCCTGCAAATGGAACAAAGTTTGGGACACAGGGTCTAAACTTCATATTAACCCTATGATAGCCATGCTGAGAAACTTAAACATAGAATTATGACTGCATTAAAAGGTGTGATGGCACTGTGGCTATGGATTTAAACTCCTTACGGGCAGTTGTACATAAGCATGTAGACACCAAATTTCAGGAGTAGTGGGACACACTCTCAGTACATTTCTTTCTCAGATATCCCCCATCAATTATCTGCTTTGGAATTACTAAATTTAACCAACCACATTTCCATACAAGAAATTACCCAGGCAATAAAATCCTTATCAAGCAATACTACGCCTGTCCTAATGATTTCTATACATTTATAGATTTCTATATGCATTTTATAGATATACAGACTTGCTCCTATCTTGAATGATGTTTTCAGTGAAATAAGTAGGAAAGGTACAATTAGCACTAATATGAAAGAGAAGTGTTTTTTTCTTTATAAAACGGGATCCTTCAGAAATAAATCACTGGAGACCATTAGGTCTCTTTAACTCGACTATAAAATCCTGGCAAAAGTTATCACTAGTCGGTTGGCAAAAATAGGAAAGATTCTTATTTTACATTCTCAGATGTGTTATTCTGGACCGAAATATTACATAATTTGATGTTCATTAGAGAAATAGTGGCCCAAGGTTTAGAACAGCACCTGGATGGGTATCTTCTTTCCCTTGATTGGGAAACTGCCTTTGATTCAGTTAAACATGATTTTCTTTGGCATGTTTTAAAAGTATATGGGATCCTGGAAGAGTTCATCTCCGTGGTACAGGCCTCATATACTGAAGCTCAGATATGACCTTTGGTAAATGGGCATTTGGGACTGGCTATGTATTTAAAAAAAGGGGTGCATCAAGGCTGTCCCCTGAGTCCCTTGCTATATGTTTTTAGTTTGGACCCTTTGTTACAAACCATTGAAATTGATGAAGAGATCGTTCCTATTACCAATCAGGAAGGTCAAAGGTTTCAGAAGGTGTCTGCATTTGCAGATGATTGTGTTGTTATGATAGCTGATCTAGAATCTGGCTCTAAGGTTCTGAATTTTTTGGATAAACAATCTCCTATCACAGGGATGGGGATAAATAAAACAAAAAGTGTGGCATTCGTGCTGGGGGAGGTGATGACTCCTGTTCCATATGTAATACCTGTACAACGGGATGTCGTGAAGATTCTGGGGGGTTGCTTTGGAACACACATAGTGGCTCAACAAAATTGGAGTGAAAAAATGGAGACAGCACAGAAATATTATTATAAATGGAAGGCCTGGAATATGGATGAAAGAAAATTGATTTTTTTGCTTAGGACTTTCATAGTCCCTATTTTTTTACATATTGCACATGTTTCCTTAATCTTTTGAACTGCACGTCAAAATTATGACTCTTTTTTTTCAATTAGTCTGGGGTAGCAGACTTAACCCAGTGAAATGTGTACATACATATAGGCCTTGGCAGGAGAGAGGTCTTAACATGGTCAACCCCATAGTGTTCTTTTTTAGTATTTTTTTCTATACAAATATAAGGCCACTTCTATAAGATGTATAGCCTCGAGGAAGGGGGGGGGGGGCATGATAGAAACTTTCAAATACCTCAAGGGAATCAACAAAGTCCAAGAGGGTTGCATCTTTCAGAAAAAGAGATGTGCAAGAACAAGGGGGCACAATTTGAAGATAGAGGGAGGACGGCTCAGAGGTAATCTGAGGAAGTATGTCTTCACAGAGAGGGTTGTAGATGCATGGAACAGCCTTTCTGAGAAGGTCATAGAGTCAAAAACAGTGGGGGAATTCAAGAATGCATGGGACAGACATAAAGCAAGTCTAGGTGGGGGGGTAGGAGGAAGTAGGCTGTTGGTTAACTAGGATCTGCAGCTTATCCATTAGGCAGGGAAATGGGCAGACTAGGTGGGCCAAGCGGTCCTTATCTGCCATCAAATTCTATGTTTCTATGTTACAAAGTAGTATCTCTATGTGGTCCACCACATTTCACAATTGGCAAGCACAATTTTTTGAGGCCTGGGGAAAAGGAAAGTGGATGGCAGGTGTTAAGTCACTGCCTGCACATATCCAGGTTGTTTTAAAGTACAGTACATCCGTTTTTGGAAAATTGATCTTAGTGGATTCCAGTCTTTAAACAGGAAACAATTTTATACTACCATCCTTATGAACTGCTATTATGAAGAGCCAGTATTTACAGTAAACCCACAGGTACAGGTTAAATACACTCTAGCTGCTATGCTTGAAAGGCGTATACCTTGTAAGATGGTAGACGTAATGTGACTTTGTGAGCATGGTAAGCTTAATGTGTGGGCTAACCATAAACACATGGGGGTAGAAGACAGAATGTGCCTTTATTCGCAGTACCAGTGTCAGTTAGAAACTATGCAGCACTTGTT
Organism: Neoceratodus forsteri; assembly: GCA_016271365.2. NCBI lineage: Eukaryota > Metazoa > Chordata > Ceratodontiformes > Ceratodontidae > Neoceratodus > Neoceratodus forsteri. The sequence continues at coordinate 44,157,057 of JADMNL010000027.1, forward strand.
CTTTGAATGTGCCTTTATTCAACCACCGTGACAAATGTTGGACACTGTGTGGAACACTTAACTGTTTCAAGACTATGAAATAATACGAGACTCTGATTTTGGGTCAGCTTTTGGCTATATGGCTGAAATGAAATAGAAGCACTGTTTCTGTTCTCCTCCCTTGCATAAAATGGGTAATATGGTAGAGTCGTTGCCAAGCTTTTTTACGAGATGCTGATGTTTCACTGCAAGATGTTATTTTTAGGATACAGGCAGAGCTGGATGTCATTTATAAATCAGAAGGAAGCGGATATAATGGGGGAGGCAGTCTGTAAACATTTGTGGAAAGGTACTGAGTGGGTTGGATAAGCTGGTATTGAATACTTCAGTTGGGAAGATTTATATTTTTATTTTTTATTGTATTCTAGGAATTCTTGCAGTTTTTTGAGATTTATCATAGACGTGTAATAGCAAGTTAGTTTTTTTTTTTTCTTTCCCTTTTGTTTTTTTGTTTGTATTTAGGATTGTGATACATATCCCTGTAGGTTTTTTTTTTGCTATGGTATTGCTGTACTGCTATTTTTTTGTTCCTATGTGAATTGAACATACCTATGTATATTTTCTTTTTGTCTTATTAAAATATTCCCCTACTCTTTTTGAGAAGTGCCATGGGATCTTTAACATCCACCTGAACTACCACCTTAACAGGCAGATGGGACCTCAGTTTAACATCTCATCTGAAAGACAGCACCTCAGGAGTGCAGCACCCCCCTCATGCTGCACTATGGTGTCAGTATTAGGATTTAACCCAAGTGCCTGGAGTGGGGATAGAACCCACAGTCTTCTGATCTTCTGGTCTCAGAGGCGAGTGTGCAGCCTACTGAGCCACTGATACTGACACCACTCTCACGCCTGAAGGCATGCAGCTCCTCCCATGCAGCTGTCTGCGATACAACTGCGGACTGTAACAGCACATGAAGTTCAGGTCCCCCATGGCCCTGGGGTGTAGGGTCAACAGGGACAGTGGGTGGGGGTGGCAGGTGGCATTCTGCAGTGCATGGCTGGTGAATGGCCTGTGCGGCATCCTGAGGCTCCGCAGCAGTGTCGGCTACAACACACGGATCGTGAGGGCAAGCCACCTGCCCAGTTGTGGTGTTACCTGCAGGTGGCGGTCTTGGGGCCTGGTATGTGTGTGTTGCTGTGGACCTCTCACGGATGACACTCACCACTGTGGAGATGGTGTTGACACCCGTGGCAGTATTGTCGGCCTGGGGCCATACAACATGGGTGGTATGGTCTGCTGCAGGGGTGCTACCTGCCGTGTTGGTGGTGCATCTGCAATGGCCATGTGGCCAGAGACGTCCAGCCCAGACATATCCCCAGCCTCAACTGCACTGTCCGATGCTGACAACCCCCCCGGCCATTACACCCATGCAGTCCATGCTTGGGATGACTGTCTCATTATCATCCTCCTCATCCACGTCCCTGTCAGACACATCCAGAATGGCAGTGGCCGCTGCAGTCCTGGCAGACATAGTGACAGCCCCATCCACCCCCCGAGGCCATGTTGTCTGGATGCCTGATGTTGATGGGCCACCATCCTCAGCACGCTCCACATCCACTGGTCCAGCACATTGGACTGTGGAAAGAAGAACTCATATTGTGAGTGTCAGGGATGGCACTATGCACTCCTACACCAGTGCAACAGTGTGCAGTAATCCAGAGTGCCACCAGTCCCACACCGTGCACCCCAACACCACTGTGCACACCCAACACACACACACACACACACACACACACACACACACACACACACCCTATGTGCACGCATGCACAGACATATATGTGCATACTATAGTGCAGACCCCACAATGCACACAGTACATGCAATGCCACACACCGACACACATGGAATGACCACCACCATGATGCTGGTGACAGTACATGCACATAGTGACACACGTGGCAGCAGGACTGCCCTCAGTGTGTTTGCACACAGCGGACATGACTCATGTGAGTGTTATAGAAACAGCAGTGTCTTGCATCCACCACCCTCAACACCGGCCATGGCCACTGTACGTATGGTTGCTGCCACAGCCTCCATTATGGGGTCCACGGTCATCAGTGCTGCCTGTCTTGAGCCGCCACCTGTGGTGTGCAGTTCCCTCAGGTGTCACGCCTCATCCTCCTTCGCCCGATGCTGCATGTCATTCCACTATTTCCACACATCTTCCACTGTGCGTCCATGACCACCCACAGCATTGACCTCCCCTCCGACATTATCTGGTCCCACATCAGCCTGACAGTGGCGTCTGTGTTCCTGTGATGTCACATCACCTCCAACTGTGACAGATAGCAATGCACGAGTGCCCTCAACTCATCATTGGAAAACATGTGGAACTGCAGCCGTGCACGTCCCTCGGGGGCACCTGTGAGGAATGTAGACAAACATTGGTCAGGGCATGCTGTCTGCTGTGACTGACTGTGTGTAGCTGTGTGGAGGCATGTGTCTGTGTCCCAGTGTCGTGCAGTACACTACATGCAGCACATATGCCTGTGGCACACGACGGCCATGTGGGCCTCCCCAGTGTTGCCTCCCCCCGCCATTGCATGACCAAGTGAAGGAAATGCAGTCACAATACATGGTGCTGCATATGCGTACAGGGCCATAGTCACAGTGTATGCATGTCTGGCTGTGCCACAGCAGTGATGCACTGTGCCTGCACACACCTATCTTCTGTACCTGCAGTCACTGTGTATACAAAGGCCTGCTGCAAGGTGCAACCCTGTTTACACACACAGGCCCACTGTGACAACCACACACACGATTATGTGTCACGGTACAGGGTACCATTGTAACAGCCATGTAATGTTGCAGTTTCTGTATGTGAGAAACCTACCTTGCTCATCATTGTCTGCCCTCCTGGACATGTTGGGCCTGCTACTGTGCAGTCGGGAAATCCATGCACTGAATCATGCAGGCGAGACTGTAATGATATGGTAATGTGGTGGATTGCACCACAGGCTCAAGTAGGTCCATTGCATGCATTTTCATACAGCAGCCTTGAATAGGGCAAAGTTTAGCACTGGGCAAACAGATGCTTTGTGCTGTGCAATGTGGCTATTGGCGACATACTGCGCATGCTGCGCTTTGTGTCGGGATGCATGGGGGTCACGGTGGGAGTCGCACATGCCCAATTCCTACAGTTACAGCTAAGCGCGGTGCTGGGCATTCTTGACCACGGACTATAACGCCATACAATGGTGCATGTGAGGACAAATGCAGGCCTACAGAGCAGGGAGTGCAGTGGTGCTAGGTTGTAGCTCTGGAGGTTAAGCAGTGGCAGTACTGAAGATGCCATCAGGAAGACGGGTCAGGCAGTGGTCCAGAGGGACCATAGGTGAGGGAGACTAAGCTGGCCAACTTCGTGGAGTTGGTGCTGCGGCAGGAGAGGAGTTCTTCGGTGCGGTCGGGAGGGACAGGCCACGCAGGCAGGTGTGGGTGTCCATTCCAGGTGCCTGTCACAGCAGACAGTTATTACATGGGATGGAGAGCAGTGCAGACATCACTATGTGGACATGCAGCAGCGTGAGGCACAGAGGCTTGAGCGCTTCAGGTGCACGGTCCATGATGGGACAGTGCCAGCACCAGATAGGTGTATACCTGTGCCACAGGACTGCTTATCGTGTGTGTGTGTGTGTGTGTGTGTGAATGGGTGAGTGTTTCTGGGTCTGTCTATATGCATGTGAATGTTCCCCACCCCTCCATATGCCATATCTGCGTAGTACGATACTTTGGATTGTGCAGGGCCACACCGTGCATGTTCATTGGCAGACAGGTGTGGGTGCGATTCAGTGTGTTCATTAGTGGACATGGCAGTTTCCATCATACCTCTGTCCAAGGTATTGTGTGGTGCGCATGCTGCAGTGTGCATGTGCACTGCGTCGGAGAACATTGTGATGGCATGCTCTGTGTCATGCGACATGTGGCACTGGGGGGGCAGGGCTTGTACTACCACCGCGTGTCACGGGCACTGGTGAATGTTCACATGGTAGTCATGCAGGTACTAACAGTGGTGTTCCCTCTTCACCCTGCAGACCGCAGTGACTGGAGGTCCCAGAAGGACAGCAGGAGGGTGCCAGACCATACACAGTGGGTGGAGGAGAGCAGTGATGGTCGGCATGGTGCATTGCGTGAGTACCATACATTGTTCACACACTATCATGCATGTGCAGCAGGTTGTTTGTACGATGGGTGCCAGTGTGGCTTTGGACAACACATCTGAGTCCGTGTTACTTGGTTGTGGGTACAGTGATATGGCTGTGTCCTGCAGCACAGATGTAGCGCTATACATCCTTCACACCCTGCAATGGCTGTGGTGGGCTGGTGTTGTCCAACGCTAGCATGGACACACAGTTAATGGGGCAGTTGTGGAGGCACATGTACCTGCATGGCCTGCACTGCTGCACCGTATGTCCTGTGCTGCGGTGTTGCAGTTGCCACTGTGTATGTGGTCTCCTACGCCACATGGGGGTTCGGGAGTGGTCGATGAGGTTTTGTTACTGTGATGGCTTGGTTTCCTATGTCCATGGCATGGGTGATTTGCATACTGCTGTTCTGCTATGGGGGGGGTGGGGCTGTGTTATTGACTTGTCCTGGTTTACCTTGTGCGTGGCATGGGCAAGTGGTGTACTGGTGTCCTGCTATGGGGTGGTGGTCTGCTGGGTTTTGTGTCCACATTGCCTGGGGTACTCTGTCCACATCGCATACTGCCATCCTGCTCCTACTGTTGGGTGGGGGGGGACCCACCGCATAGATTCATGGACCATAGATATTGTCGGCAGTTATAGACTGCTTGGCCCATCCAGTCTGCTCATAGGCCTGTATGCGTGGCCTACGGGCAGACAGATGTATGGCCTGCTTCTGTCCGGTACAGGTCACAATCCATAGCAGTGTGGCATGGCTATACGCATTCCTGGGTTGTTTCTGCTTAGTTGTCGTCATCATTGCACTGTTCCATTGGGTAGCATGACCCAACTGGTATGTTGTTACACTTCTTCCTTTGTGCTCTGGGCCACTGTCCTGGTCACCTGGGGGGTGTGCCTGTGTGGTTGCACTGTGTCGATGTGTACTACACTGGGCCATGGGCTCCTTCTGCTCTGTGGTGTTTGCCTTGGCATTCCCTGTCCACCTGTGTACTTTTCTGGGTGGGTGCTGCCTGTGGTTTCCTTCTGTGCCATGCAGGCGCATGTCGGGTGGCGTGTGTGGTTCCCCATAGTATGACTGCGTGGGCATGGTTGTTGGGACATGCTGTCCGCCCTGGGCCATCAGCCTGGGGTGTGCACTGAACCTTTCTGTCAGTGTACCATTTTGACATGGTCCTCCTTCATCCTGTAGGCACTCACTCTGGGCCACATGACCCGATGAGTCAGAGGGCAGGGATGAAGTCCTGCGCAGAATAGTGCGGCAGCAGAGGACTGTCATCAAGCAGCAGGCCGTCATCATATCAGAGACCAGGAGGGTGGTGGCCATACTAGAGGCAAGATTGCCTGCTCCAACTGCACAGCAGCCTGCTAAACATTGAGGGCTCTGGACAAATTTTGATTTTATGACTCCCCGCACACAATACTGGGGTGCTGTTGTTGGGTTCTTATTTTGCCAGCTTATCATCCCTTCTTTAGTTTTTGCATCGCCATTTCTGTTTTTGTTTTCTACTTCACATAACTGGTTTGTTTGTGTTGCTTTGCTTTTTCTCACGGGTGTGTTGCCTTCTGAAATACATATATATTGCTTCATTACATTACTGTGTCCGGTGTCATTATTGGATGCATGGGGTATATTCAGGGGTTTGTCATTTGCATGGGATTCCATTTTTGGGTCAGGTGGTGTTACATGTCATTGCCATGGCTGGGTATGAGTGGAGTTCTCTGGGTTGTACACTACTGTCTGCTCTTGGGGTCACATTCAGGGCTATGCTTCTTTGCCTGTGCTCCAGGACACTGCTGGCTCCCCTCTGCACTGTGTTTCGTTGGGTGTTTGCCCTGCCTGACTGCTTGCTATTTTCAGGGCTGTCTTATTTGCTATATTCAGTGCTGTCTTACTTAATGGACTATTTTGCGCTGCACCTCCAGCTCAGTTTCCCCAGCTTCTTTAGTGTGCCATATTCAGCAGGTTTAGCACCGGGGCTATTTGTTTGAATATAGCGGGTTATTGTTTCCAGGCTATTTTAGCATGCTGGACAGTGCTAATTTTGCCCCATGGCAAAGTTTTGAATATCTGGCCCCACGAGTTTTTTTTTTTTTTTTATTTTCCTGATTCTAAGCTTGACCACGTCTACAATGCTATTTCTAAGCCAAATATGGTGGTCAGTTTGTTTGTTTGCTTGAGAGAAAAGCATAAACCAAAACATTTGGGCAGAACTACAAAATGTTACCACCAAATAAAACTGGAAGGTACTGGGAATCTTTTATAGTGAACAAGGGTAGGTTCAGATTGTTAGCCCAATTTCATTGCACTGCTGCTTTAACATTTGTGAAATAATTTTGTGGAGGTGTGAGCTGCTTATTTTACTTACTTTTAATAAATCCAATTACCTTGAAATCTGCCATATGTGAAGCATATGTTAGAGTCATTAAAGTGATCATTGAGGCCATGCAGTGACCCAGTTCACATTATAGATATGTTGTTATGTTCTGCAGGTGGGGCTGGTGGGGTGGGGTGGGGGCACATTTCATTTTTACATGAGAAGGAAGCCAATATTCAGTAGGTGGTAAGTAGACAACCCTCTCACCGCAGCATTCAAAAACATCTTTGTCCTGATATAATAATCCTTATTTTGAACTAAAATTTTATTAACAGCTGTAGCTTACGTTTTAGCATCCATCAGTAGCTGGATGTATTGCTCCTACACAGATGTCTTCTTGCAGCTTCCGCAAAACCTGAATACAACCCAGCTGTGGCACAGATGTGCTGTACTGTGATGGTTTGTTCCCATGGGCTCTGTAGTGGACTGTCATGTAGGTCATGCTTAACCCTAAAGGTCAAAGCGAGGGTACGGGTATGACTGCACGATCCTGTCAGGATAATAAATGTCCACTTTTTGTCTTTATGGAGGGGGCCCATGAAGTATGATAAAAAAGAAAGTGCTTTAGATTGTTTCTCAATTTAGGAAGCATTACTCAAATGTATGATAGTCCTTACTGAAATTTATGGTTGCCCCTGACTTGAAGGCTATGGCAGTATAGTCAGTGTAAGAGGAACTGAACTCATTCACTGTACTCAGTTTTACAAGTAATGGATAAAGTGACATAAAGTTCTTGCAGACTGGATGTTGAAAGCATTTTAGACTGGTAAAAAGAAGGCAACATGGTTCAGCAAATTCTCATGCACCACTAATACAATTAATAAAATTTGGGGCAATATAAAACCAAACTAAATGTGTTTTATTGCGGGGTGGACTATGGAATATTAGAAAAATTGGGTTAGAACATTTTTATCTCTGCTTAGGTATTATAAAATGGCAGGGTAAAATCCAGTAATCTGATTGGCTCTTACTCATGTGTAAAATATGGTTTACATATGGTTTAAAAAAAGGACTGCTCAGCAGTGAAGAGTCTGGAACCCAGATCAATGGGCATTTGGAACACAAGCATTTCACTTAGCCCTACAGCCAGAATTGATCTTCCACCACAAACATGGCTGCTACCTTTACATTGTAAAAAACTTTCAACTGGGCCCTAAAAATAAAACTACCTTAAATAAAAAATAAAACAAATTAATTAAATGTTGTTTCCCTGATTATCACTCTCCTTACATACATAAACAAATTAGAAACAGTAAGTATTGTTTATAGTTTTCACTGCAACTGTTTATTTGCTGACAGTGAAAAATGCCCCTTCTATCTTTACCTGCTCATCAGTGAACTCTCTTCTTCTTCTTGCCCTGACAGTGAGATAATTGAGTCTCAGGCTGTAACAAAGGCCTTTGCTGTCTGTGTGTACAGTACGTTAGGAGAGAAACATTTTGCTAGTGGAACTGAGCAGAATTTTTAATCCATGTATTCCATGGTAAACATTCCATAATAAACATTCCATATCTTGAATATGGAGAAAAACGGAGAAAAAAAAAACAGGAAGAAAGCAGGCAATAATACCATGACATCATCAATGACATCACTTGCAGTGGGTGGAAGGACTATTTTATCACAAATGTACACAAGCAGATCTATTGTTTCTACATATAAACATACTTTTCCCAATAGTAAAAAGTTAAAAAAAGGAGCCAATTTTATAAGCGCAATAAGGCACTCAGGGATATGTGTAAAACATATTTTACAGCACGTCCAGTGGCTGAAGTCACTCAGCCTTCAGCCTCATGCCTTACTACGCCCCTGGCCATGCTGTATTACTTAACTTGGTGTAACTGAACTGAAGAAGGCATAAGTCCATCATGACTGTTCCCACACAGTGTGATATGTTTTAATAATTTTCCCCAGTCCAGGTGTCCAAATTATTTTTAAAGCTAGTGTTATTTTCTGTATCAATCAAATCCTGAGGTAAAGTATTCCATATTCTGGGAGCCCTAATAGTTAAGAAATTGGCTCTTTTATTGGTTCTATAAGACTTCACCTCAAGTTGTTTGTTATGTAACCTCGGGACTAATCTTCTATTCGAATAAGATAACCCACATTGTTTCATAAGGCCAGGTGATTGGAGTAAATTATAAACTAAAAGCATGTCACCTCTCATTCTGCTGTTTTGAAGTGAGAAGAGCCCAGTGGCCTTAAGTCTCGAGGGATAGTCAAGACGTGCCAATCTGGGCACTGTTTTAGTGGCTCTTCTCTGGACCTGTTCCAACAAAGCCATATTTATCTGCCGACACTGTCTATGTATGTATCTATGTATCTATGTATCACTTTTAAGGCCCAGATTCCAAAAGGGGAACTCATCATCTAAGTAGGGTCTAATATAGGCCCTATAAAGTGGTATGAGGCATTGTTCAGAGTGATTTATAAATGTTCACTGAATTTGCCTCAGAAGACCCTTTGCCCTGTTGGAGGTTCTAGTACAGTGATCCCTTGGTGTAAGCTTATTCTTGTAAAATCTGTTTTATACACACCCCTTCATGCCTTATTGCTACCTTACTTAGTGCCTTTATTAGAATGCTGCGCAAGTACTATCAGCACTCCCTTCACATATGGGACACTGGTGTGAGTATATAGGTGTAACCCACCCCCGTCACCCGGGGTTACAAGAATCCCACTTAGATCTAGTGGCAGGCGGGGAAAGGCAGCTTACGAGACACCAGTTAAATGGGTTTCACACTGTCTCACTCTGTCCTCAGTCTCAGCTGAGCTGGAGGGATGACATCATATAGAATCCTCGCAGCAGCATAAGCCACATTGGAATGCAGCAGGGAGCTAGGTTAGAATGTTGGGAGGTTTTGAGTGAGTCTGCGGCAGTCTGCAGGGAGACTTGGTGGAAGCAGGAGGTGTGCTGCAGTGGCAGCTCCTCAGAGCTAAGCTCTGCTACAGAGCTGCATAGAAGAGTGGTGTGTGTTCTCACCCTAGAGAAGAACACAGAAGAAAAGTGGTCTAGTGGTAGGACTGTTCCCAGTTTGTGCCCAGTGCCCCATCCCAGGAGGGATGGGGGGGAAGAGAGCCACTTCAGGGCAACCCCTGGCCCTGCTGAAGAGGGAAAGCTGCCTGTCATTTTGTTCAAGTGCTGAGGCACAAGAAGTAGTTTGCTTTGTCAGAAACCTTGGGGCACTTGCAAACCAGTGGTGAGTTCTGCTCTGAAAGACAGCCCATGTTTTCACCAGACAGTGAGTAGAGTATCTGTTACTGTGGGGTCAGGGAAGGACAGCCAAGTACAGTACTACAGTTGTGTGTGACTTAAAATGCATCTAAGCCAGCCCAGTGGTGCAGAGGGTTGAGGCGCTGGCGCCTTACCTCATCCGCCCGCGGCGACCCGGTTCGAGAACGGACCGGCCGCCGGGGGCTGGCAGGGGCGGGAGAAGACTCTAGCATCCGTGAGGGCTGCTCTCCTCTCCTGGGGTGGGTAGTGGGTCTTGTCGCGCTGCAGCGCCCCTGATGGAGACCAGGAGCACTGCTGATGCATGCAAGAAAGAGGGAGTAACTAGAAAAGCAGAAATACCGCTTCATGGTAACCGAATGACGGCTGTCTGGTGCTCTGAGGCCATCAAAGGTCCTACTGAACTCTCCATCTCAGCAGCATCCCTGGGGCTAAAGTAGGAGCACTGGTCTCCCCCTTGGCTGGTGCCTTCCCCCTCGGAGGAGGGGGACCCATCCGGTGAAGGGTTACGCTGGGTCACCCTGGGGATCGGCTGCGATCTGAGGTGGAATCTCGGAGGATGGATGGGTCAGAGGACTGCCTTGGCAAGCCTGTAGGAGTGGCTGCTGTGGAGCATGTAGGGGGTAGAAACAGATAACACAAAACAAAAAATACATCTAAACAGTGGGGGTCTACAGGGATGGACTTAGCCACTCAGAGATCATTATAAGCCAGGATATCAGAGTGTGAAGAGTAGGGGGTTAAATGTGACATACATTTCGAGACAGCATTCTACAAGAGTGTGTTTCAAGAAAGGTGTTGATTCCAAATGAATGGTTGGGTATAGATTTGGGAGCAAGAGGTGGGAGACCCCCATCTGGAGTAACTAAATTTACCTCCACGGGTTCACTTTGGGCACCTATAGCTTTCTCCTGGGCACTTGGCTAGTGTTTGCAGAAAGTACCCAGACGTGGGATTAGTATGAAGATTTCCCTTTAAGGAGCCAGGATGTGCTCATGGGTGGTAGGGGGAGCCACCAATAACTATCCATGCCATATGGAAAGAGTGTCCAGGTGCTGGCCGGATGTGCCACGCCAGGGAAACCATGAGAAGAGTACAGTCTGGCTGAAGGCTCAGTGTGTTGCAGAACCTGAGGGTTACAGTGTGTAAGAAGATGTGTTCTAGTCTCCAGATATCTGCATTACCAGGAGTGTAGCCCTGTGGGGTCCATCTATGCTTTATTATTCTGTTGTTGTTGTGAATAAAAGCCACACCTAGAATCCCACTCCTGGTTTGGACATTCAGTTATTGCTTCCTGTGTCTGGATTACTTGGGTGCCCCTGTGCAGAAGTTTCAGACCTAGCCAAATGCCGAGAGCAACAGTTTTCTCCCCGAACCTAGGCTTGCCAGGTAGTGGGTTACAATATGAAGGCACCGCACAGTGCTAATAAAACAAAAAACATCAACCTGACCCCTGGCTGGTTACATATATATACTGCATATATTAATAAATTTTATTTCGCAAAAGTGCCTTGCAGGCCATCAATTCACTTTACAAAAAGATAAGAACAGTCATTATAAAACAGTGAGCATAATAATAGAATAAATAACAGAGGATCCAAGTTATTCGGTGCCACCAAAAGCATGACACCATAAGAAGGTTTTCAGTGCCTGTTTAAACCCTCCCACAGTCGTGCACTCCCAAAGCTGATGGGGTAGAGAATTCCAAAGGGCTGGGGCCACGTGCATAAATGCACGGGCCCCAGAAGATTTCAAAGACACCCTTTGAATCGCCAGCAACCCCCTCATTAATCTAACTGTCGATTAAGGTAAGGCACAAGAAGCTCTTCTAAGTAGTCAGGCCCAGTCCATTAGGGCTTTATAAATCAGTAAACCAACTTTAAAGGTGATCCACTACCTAATCGGCAGCCAGTGCAGATCGCGCAGCACAGGAGTAATATGGGAGGCTCGAGAAGCCCCGGTTAACAATCGTGCTGCTGCATTCTGCACGAGCTACAGATGGCGGATTTCAACCCCAGAAAGCCCTAAGTACAGGGAGTTACAATAATCAAGGCATGAGGTCACAAAAGCATGGACCAGTGTAGGCAAGTCCCCGGATGGAACTAGGTGCTTAATCCTGGAGATATTCTAAGATGATAAAGGAAGTCTTGGCGATGGCTGACACCTGAGATCATAAAGTCAGCCCATCATCAAGCACTACCCACAGGTTTTGCACCGTTCAGAGGATAGGATGAGAGTCTCCAAGAAAAATCCAGAGGGCTGATCAGTGCACAACCCTCTATCTGGTGACCCAGGTCCACTACCCTCACTTCCATCTTTCCGATGTTCAACTTTAACCAGCTCGAGTTTATCCAGTCTTGGATTTCAGCAAGGCAGGTATTAAGTACCAAGATAGCTCTATCCTGGTCGGGAGCAAAAGACAGGCAGAGCTGGGTATCATCAGCATAGCAGTGAAACCCCAGCCCATACCATATTATAATGTTTCCAAGGGGCAGCATATACACTGCAAACAGCATGGGCGACAGCACTGAACCCTGGGGGACCCCACATGGCAGGGAGAAAGGGTCCGAGGAAAAAATCCCAGACACCACTCTCTGACTCCTGCCAGTGAGGAAAGATGTAAACCACCTAAGGACCATACCTGACAGTCCACAGATGGACCTCAGATGTCCAAGCAACACCCCATGGTCTACAGTGTCAAAAGCTGAAGAGAGATCAAGGAGCACCAAGATAGAACGGTTTCTCCAATCTCTCACCATCAGGAGATCATTAAGCACCTGAACCAGCGCCATCTCAGTACTATGCCTCTTTTGAAAACCAGACTGGAGAGGTTTGTAGATGTTATGGATGGTCAAGTGGTCATCCAGCTGTACCGCTACTACTTTCTCAATCACCTTCCCTATAAAGGGAAGGTTTGAGATTGGTCTGTAGTTGGCCAGAGAATATATATATATATATATATATATATATATACACATTTAAAAAAACAAGAACCTTAGTGCACAAGCACTGAGGCAAGGGTTACCTCAAAGGGCTTTGGCCGGGAAGTTGTTTTAAAGAAACAAACACACATACCCTCAGAATAAAGAACATGGGTTGTAGTGAATCACACAAATATTATGCTGGCTCATCTCTAGCAGACACAGACGGTGTTTAAAGCGTTTCGCCGTGCAGCCAACAGACACACTGTTGGCCCGCACTCACTAGTGTGCCTTCATCTAGTGACACCCAGCAAATGGAACCAGCTACCCTAAGTTGGTCTATCTGGGTTGGGTTGTGGTGAGCCCAATAAAAACAACTTAGACCAACCTAGGGTAGCTGGTGCATTTCACTGGGGTGTCACACAGACGAGGCACACTGAGTCCTGGTAGGACGAAACACGTGTCTGTGTCTTCTGTTGGCACCCTTTGCATACTGTGTGAGAGGCCTTTCGGCACCATGCATTTCTGCTTAAAGTTGAACCAGCATAATATTTTGTGGTGATTTGCATATACAGACCATGGTGCTTTGCATTATGGGGGTATGTGTAATTTTGTATTTCATATATATACACACACACACACATATGGTATGCAGGTAATAACATACTGTTGGGAGCACGTTCATACGATATGTTTATACTCATATGGCAACAGAATGCCAGCAACCAATAGGAACAGAGAACAACTGTACCTCTTATAAGTGTTATTACCACCTCTGAGCCCACGCTTATGGTTGTAAGAATGGTCTCATGCACATTCTTAGGGTATGAGAGCCGTGAACTGAAGGTGAGTGGTTCTGATACAGTAAGAATGTGAAACCAGTGGTTTAACAGTGGTCTCAATCACAGTATTAATATATTATTGATTAAGCTCAAGCAATAATATATTATTATTAAAAAAAACCTTCCCTGAATGTGCCCGTTTCCAGGGCAGCTGTGTGTGAGACACTCTTTACAGGATAAGAGTGTTTCATGTGTAGGAGAAAGCACTATCTGATTGGTTGGGAGTGCTCCTTGCTCCATTATCTTATGCACGGCTGTCTTCACTGCTGCACACTTCAGTGCGCCTACTAGCTCTGTTGCTCTCTCTGACTGTACTCCATGGTTCCAGTGCCATCACTTTCTCTCATGGGAAGCTGGGAAATTCTGGAACACAAACAACCTGGGAAGGAACTTGTAAGTGACACAGGAAAAGTACACATAAACATATTGTAATATATAGATAACCCATATAATACCATTCTAATCCATACAAAAATGTCCTGTAATACACTTGTAACCCTCACAGGCCACTTGTTTAACTAGTTAGATAACTCCCATATTTTCTGTCTAGGAGTAAGAGAGGGTTGGGGGTATAGAAATAATATTGCACACAAATGACCATCACTAAACCCAGGTCCTTAGGAGAGAACTTTTGCTAGGTCTGAACTTCTGGAGGGGTACCCAGTAACTCCACACAGGAAGCAGTAACACGAATGTCCAAAGCAGGTTGGGGTTCTAGAGTGTGGCTTTATTCCAAAGAATGGTACACATAAGCAAAGGTGGACCCCCAAGGGTTTACTCTTCGTGGCACAAGGCAATGCAGAACAACAAAAAGTCTGTAGCAAACAGAAACTCTAAACTTCCCATATTGCATAGGATTTAGGACTCTCTTCAGTGGCAAAGCCTCAGCTGAAACACACATTAATTCTAGTGGCACTGGCCACAACAGAGCACACAACGTCTTCTAGTGGCACTGGCCACAACTTAGAACATTTCCCATGTGGCATAGCATTTAAACATTTGGAAATGTGGCAACTGGCCATGACAGAGCACACAGGTGCTCAACCTTAGCACAACCTACACCAGGGGGTAAACTTTCTCTTCAGGCATTGGCCACCATGTCCTGAATAAGCAGGCACCCTTACGGAACCTGTAGTGCTGAGCTGGTCACTCCAGATGGGGGATTGCCCACCTTTTGCTTCCACAGTCCATACCCAGCCATTCTTTCAGAGTTACATCTCAAACTTTTAGTAAAACAGCAGAACTGTGCATCTTGGAATGACTGTCACATTCAGCATTAGAAACACACTACTTTTGAGTGTAAATTAAAGTCCTGAACAATGTGTCAAGTCTCACTGGGGACTCCACAATTGTCGGCCAACTTTAAGAAAGGATGAGAACAGTCTCAAACTGAACAGAACTTGATGCATAATTCCCTTTCTCAGAGTACACCCCAAAATAAAACACAGGTACATACCTCCTGGGATACCCAAAGTCAGATTACTCACAGTTGTACACAAACAGGCGGCTTCAATGTCCTGGATCAAAGTCAGAGGATTGCCCCATCGGATCTATTCTGCAGACCTTCTCATCTCATAGGGGATGAGAAGAGAATCAGGAACTCCTGCTAAACAGTTTCCACCACTTCTACTGGCAGGCAGATGGTTCTCAGCACTAGGGTGAGAAACATAGGCTCTCCTCACAGAGTCCACACTGCAGCTCTTCACTCCTCCAGCTGCTCACACAGACCTCCACTCAAAACTAACTGAAGATTCTAAAGCTCACCACTCACAGCTAGCTACCGTGGCTTATGCTGCTGCGAGAGTTCTAAATGACATCACCTCTCTCAACTCAGCTGAGACCAAGTAAACAGAGAGGGAGCAGGTGAAAACCATTTAATTAGTTATTCACCAGCTGCCTTCCGTACCTAGCACTGACACTGGTGGGATTCTAGTAACCCCAGGGGACTGGGTGGTTACACACTTCTCCCATGCTGATAATACTATCATTGCAGCAGTGATAATACCATCATTCCATGCCATAAAACTATCATTCAGAACTGATAATACTGTTGTTTCAGCTCTGAATGATAGTATCATCACCACAACACAGAAGCATGGGAACAACGAATGGCTTTCAAAGTAACCGTCCCCTACAGTGAAAGCCGACTTGCCGCTCACTGACAAACCAAAAACATCTAAGCTGCAGCAAACCGTTGGGTCCTCCTCACACTGGATTATAAAAAAAAAGTTTCCTTTTTAAACTGACCCAAAATAAAGCCACATAAAAAAATTAGCACCTCCGCAACAGCTCGCTAAGATGAACCACCTTGTTCTCAAGATAATTATGCATAAAACAAACAAGCACCAATAGAATCACATGCTGGCTCCTTCAAAGGCATCATGACATTCTGGCATCCATGGCAACACATGGAAACCAGATCCTATTAAAGAGACAACCATACACACTTTACCTCCCTCGGAGCTTCTTGCCACATCTCAAGGGAACAGTAAAAATAACTCGGATCCATATATTACAAAAAAAATAAAAGCTAGATAAGTGAGTATTTCAAGGTAGTAAAACCATCTCGAGGTTTTGGGGACTTTGGGAACCTCTCAAGCTTCGCTGTCGAGGTTCCAAGTCCCCCAAACCTCTCGATGGCATTACTGCCTTGTAATACACACTTATCTATCATTTATTATATTTATAAATCATGCCGAACATAGAGGATAATGTATGGGTAGCCATACACAACAAACCTGTGTCTGCATCGAGGGTTTTTTACGGCAGCCAGGAACCTCAAGAGCGAAGCTCGAGAGGTTCACTGGATGCCATAGAAAGCTCAAGATGAAAACACAGGCTTGTCTGCGTAAGCATACCCATACATTATCTTTCATAGTGTATGGGCATCCATACCCATTTTAGATGCTTAGCTCCTGTCAGTGAACTGGGGGTTGGGGAGAGTACACTTGAGGGTTGATGGCACGCCGGCTTACTGATTAAATGTGCTCCAGCTAGTTCTGTAAGTTCAGGTTTTAAAAAAAAGCTTCCAATTCAATATGATAGAGGAAACATATGTGGTGAAGATTCTAGTTGTTGTGCTGCAGTAGTACATCACTACCGCAGCGCAACAACATAATGATGTCACTACTGCAGCACAAAAGCATATTCCAGGCACGGAATTCCATGAATAACAGGGTTCCACCACACACTGTACTTACGTTTAAAAACAAATATTGAACCTGAATTTAAAGAATGTTAAAGCAACCTCTGTATAAGAAATAGACTGTGCCAGCTGAACCTAGAATTTCAGAATGTTAGAACTGTTTGCATGAGACATCCTCTTATAAGAATATCTGGAATGTTTAGAAAGAAAGAAATTGGCCAATAATGATGTCATAATCTTTGATGTGATATATGGACACTAAGGGTGTGTTGGCACAAGAGCATAACCAGTACTTAAACACACCAGAGAGTTCCATACAGTATATCAGTATACAGAATATAACCACCAAACCATAGAATCATAGAATTTGCCAGCAGAAAAGACCATTTGGCCCATCTAGTCTGCCCCAGACAGTCCCCCACCTCCCTTTTACTTCCCATCCCTCTGCCCTCTCTCCCTCCTCTCCCTAGGTCCATATAGTTGTCCCACGCTCTTTTGAATTTTCCATGTCCACCTCCACCACCCACCCTGGCAACCTACTCCATGGTTGTACAACCCTCTCCGAGAAATAACATCCCCTCACATTTCCCCTTCTGTCTGCCCCTCCAGCTTATAAGCATTCCCTCTGGTGGTTCTGTTTCACTCAGCCTAAGGATGCTATCCCCCAACCTTGTTTATCTCCTTCATACTTGAAGGTTTCACCATTCCCCTCTCCCATCTCATTTCCGGCGTATAAAGACAGAGTTCTTCCAGTCTTTCCCCATATGTTCTTCCCTGCATCCCCTGAATCATCTTGGTTGCCCTTCTCTGTACCCTTTCCAGCCTGTCCTTGGCCCCTTGCAGGTGGGGCCTCCAGAACTGAACTCCATATCCAGCTGTGGCCGGACCAGTGTTTTATACAATGGCATGATCACCTCCCTCCTCCTACTCATGAAGCCCCTCCCAATGCATGCCAGCACCCCGTTGCTTTCCCAGCTGCCCATTCACACTGCCTCCTGGCCCTTAATGTGTGTGTGATCCATATCCTTAGGTCCTTTTCCTGCTCAGTGGCCTGCGGTGGTACCCCCCCCAGGTAGTATGTGGCTCTGTGGTTATTTCAACCTATATGCATTATTTTGCACTTATCTGTATTAAACTGCAGCTGCCACTTTTCTGCCCACTCCTCCAGCCTGGCTAGATCCTGCTTCATCCTCTCCATCCCCCCGGAGTGTCCACCCTGTTATATAACTTTGTGTCACCTGCGAACAAACACGCTTTTCCATTCAGCCCCTCCGATAAGTCCCGCAAGTACACATTAAATAATATGGGCCCCAGCACCGACCCCTGTGGCACCCCGCTCATCACCCTTAGTTCCCTGGAGTGCTTCCTATTGACCACCACTCTCTGGGTCCTCCCATCCAACCAATTTTCCACCCACTTTGCAAGCCTAGCCACCATCCCCAGACTGCTCAATTTGCTTGCCAACCTTCTATGTGGGATGAGTCGAACACCTTCTGGAATCCAGATAGGCCACATCCACTTCCCCCATGATCATATGCCTGTAACCCATCAAAGAATTCAATCAGGTTGGTCTGGCAACACCTGCCACCTGTGAACCCATGTTGGTTATCATCAATCAGACCCTTCTCCTCTAGATACCACACCAGCCTCTCTTTTATGACAGTCTCCATCAGTTTACCCACAACTGAGGTGAGACTGACTGGGCGTAGTTGCTGGCTCCTCCTTCCTCCCTCCCTCCTCCCTTGTATATTGGTACCACCGGCCTTTTCCAGTCTCCCGTACCTCCCCAGTTCCAGGATAGATTAAACAGTCATGCCAGAGGCCTGCCAGATCCTCCCTTAGCTCTCGAAGCATCCTTGGGTGTACCTGGTCAGACCCCATGGCCTTGTCCATTTTTAGCTTTCCCAGCTCCTCCATCACCCTCTCCACAATGAATGGACTTGTGTCTGCTTCCTTGTTCCCCCTCCCTTCCTACTCAATTCAGGCCCTTTCCTTCCTTCTCTGTCTTGAAAACAGATGAAATATTCATTTAGGAGTGTTGCCTTCTCCTCTTCTCCTACAACTATATTTACCCCCTCCTTCCTAATTTTTGGAATCCTTGCCTGTTTTTTCCCTTATCACTCACATATCTATAAAATCTCCTGTCACCACTCTTCACTTCCCTTGCTGTTTTCTTCTGTGCCTGCTTTTGCCTTCCTAATTGTTCTTCCCACTTTGCTGAGTTTATCCTTGTAGATCTTCTTTCTGTCATCCCTGTGACCTTTTGTGGCCTTCAAGGCCTTCTCTTCTCCCTGACAGCCTCCCTAACCCCTGTCATGAACCACAGTGGTTTCCTTCCCTTTACACTTGATGATTTTCCAGATGCATTGCTCCGTGGCCTTGAGAATTTCCTCCTTAATTACTTCCCACAGCTGCTCTACCTCCTTCAGCTTCTGTATCCCTGCAAGCTCTATTTTAGGATGTCCCCATTTTCTCAAAATTTGCCCCTGAAGTCAAATACTCTGGTGGATGACCTCCCAATTCCGCCCCTGCCTGGATGGAGAACCTGATCATCCGATGGTCACTGTCCCCAAGTTTCGCCAACCTCAACCTCCTCTATTCTGTCTCTGTTTGTTAAGATGACATCTAGTGTAGCTTCCCCCTGGGAGGTTCCTTAACTAGTTGGCTTAGGCGCGCATCCTGTAGGGATTCCAATAATCCTGTTAATACATTTATAATACAGACCCCTTTTTAAAAAATAAAATCCATTGTTGCTGTCCTGAGATATGCAAAGTTTTATTCACCTTCCTGTTTGCCTTGTGCCGTGTTGTTTTTCCATGTGTGTGTAACCCCCCTACAAATGGGGGTCACTAAAAAGCCTTCCAATTTAAAATAATTTAGCGAGAGTGCCTAATGCCTCCATATACTGTCACTTTAAGAGCTGCCAATCTGCAGTATAATTAATTTGAACTGGGGACTGTGTGTTTCTACGAGTCCCGCCTGGGCCACTGGAGAAGATCGCCTCATTCTGCAGTCGCTATATGCGCAGGGGGAGCACTTTCAAAAGATGTAATTATCTGCTGGGAATTTGTTAGAGTGATAATGACTGTACAGTTTGTCTAACCTGCCTTTCTTGCAGCTGGGGCTCTGTGTATTTAGCCCTCCATTTCGGATCTGAACTGGTGAATAGGTCCATTAATGGGAGGGCTCCTTAAAATGGAGCCTGCTGGCAAATCAGAACTTGGACTCTCAAATGGAGCCAGCCACAAGGGGCTTGTATGGAGAGAGCCTCTGGGAAATGTAGTTTGGACCGTGGCCTTTTTTGCCAATAGAGGGAGCCTGGTGACTGACAAGGAGAATCAGCCAACTGCAACCTTTGGATTTGGAGGAAGGCCGGACTGTCTGCTGGGAGAGTCAGTCTGAGCATGGAGCTGGAAGAGGAGCAGTCAGGCTGCTGCCCACGGGCAGCACCGGAACCATGCGGAGGCCTGAAAAGGGCCTGTCTTTCATCGGCTCTCCTGAGGGGAGAGAAAAGGACTGTGTTTTCGGATCAAGTATCTGAACATGGTGAAAAAAAGCAGTCATCGTGGCTCAGATATTGGGCAACCAAGTGTTCAGACAGAGATTCTGAAGTGGAAACCTTGATTTTCAGACAGAGATTCTGAAGAGAAGCCTTGATGTTCAGACAGAGATTCTGAAGTGGAAACCTTGATGCTGAAGTGCCCTGGGGTTTGGGGCAGAAGAGAACTGTGTTTGAAGTTGGAAGCTGAGAGGGAAACTGCCCTGAGTGTTCGTGCAGCCGTTGTGCGCAGTAGATTCATGCGGGAAGCACGTGTGAGGCCATAAAGTTGGCCTGCATTCATTAGTGAGTAATTATTCGGACAGTGATTCCGAGCTTTCAGAGTGAGAGAAGAAGCAGAATTGTCTGGTACAGTAAGTGACCTTTACATATAGATGTGTGAGTGCTTGTGGGGACTGAGCGCTGAGTAATTCCCCATGTTGTGAACTGTGTGCTGTGCTGGGAGTGTGATTCCCTAGCAGGGTTCGATCTGAATCCGCGTTTGAGTCAGAGAAGAATGCCTTGGTAGCCAGACTCAATCTCCTGAGGTGACCAGCTGCTTGCCTGGTAGTGTTTTGTGTACATATAAATTGTGCAGCGAGCTGGAAGTCGCAGCCAGCATCTCTTGGACTGCATCTGCCTGTGACTAAAGTATATGGGATGCTTGATGAAAGTGTCGTTGCCAATTTACTCTGGATGGATGCCTTTGGTATATAAAGTACTGGATGTGACCGTATTTGAATTGCATATAGGATGTTTGACAAAAGTATCACCAGTATTGCTTTGGATGGGACTTTCAAATATTGTGCTGAATGTTCTGGATGTAAGATCCACATAGTTTGTTCTGGAATGTTCAGAAGTCTGCGAGTGCAGGGCAATCCCGATTTGTCTGCTAAAGTGCAGGCAAATCCTGCTTTGTCTGCTAAAGTGCAGGAATCCCTGCTGTGGTTGTAAATAGTAATTTGCTGCTTTACACAAATCTGTTTCAAGTTGCCCCCACCCTCAAATTAATAGCCGGCCACCTCGACCAGCTGCAACTCCATCAGGCCTGCAACATCTTGGACTGTGGTATATGTTTAACCAGTATGGTATGAGATTGCGGGGTTTCTGCTGTATCTGGGACTGGTACCAGTGTGGGTATTAATAATAATTGTGCTTAACATCTGATTCATCAGCAGCTAGATAGCCAGGGCTCTGGATGTTTTAAGTCGAATGGGAAAATGTGATTTATGTCTGACTGTTAAATGTAGCCAACCAGCTGGAGGGTTCACCAGCAAAATCAGAATGATCTCTGTACAAGTGTAAATACGGTAAGATAACCTCTACTCCTCCTATTTCCCTTTCCTAGCTCCTTATTCCCACAAAATAAATATCTTGTTGTTGTTGTTTGAAATTCTGTGTGAGCATATTATTAGAAAGAGCCTTTAATTCAAAATGTGGAAATGTGGGAACTGTGTATTGGGGCATATCTAGGGAAGGTAACTGGTCACCATGGGTGGTGTAGCAGCTCAGGGGGCTACACCCAGTACCATCTCACCCATGTAAAGCACCCTGAGTGGAGGCACTGCGCAAAGGTTTTAAAAATGTTATAAGTTAGCGAACCCAACCCCTTTAGCCTATGTTCAGGGTAGTAGGCAGGGGTGTAACACTGTGGGGTGGCGCCGCCCAGGGGTTACACGTGCCTACCACACTGCACTGCAAGATCCTCCAGACACATCATACCAGGGATCAGTATTTTTTTCGGGGAAAGTGAAAGTGTACTAGGACACTGTGGTGCCACCTTGTAATGTGATTTCAATCGAGAAGCGCTGTTACATTTTTGAAAAGGAGATAAATCACATTTAAACTTTTTTTAATTACCTTCTGAAGAATTAGATATTTACTTAGAATACAGATAGATTGTCAGCCAGACTGATGAGTTGTTTTTGTAATGGGCATTTTGTACGGTCAGACTGCAGTGACACAGCATACCACATTTTCTCTTTGGTCCTTGTAATTTATGAAACTGCACCTTATTTAAGTTAGTTATTTAATTTTGCTCATTTAAACTTTATTTATGAATTCCATGTATTTACATTAACAGAAGTGTGTGTATCTTCTTCATAGTAAGTACATTTAGTGCCACTGACTGCCTAGTTGATTGCAAGGCTTATTTATAAGGCTGTACAGACACTTACAATTTTTGTTATTTTTTAACCATCTATAGCATTACATAGACTTGAAGTGTCATTCTACTGAGCAACACAGTGCTGTGTGCTTCCAGTCTATGTCCCTAAACCAAGAATGGTGAATCATTGTGTCATGGCTAAATGTGGCAAGTCTTCTAACATACTAACATACTAAAATGCCAGCAGAATAGGCCTAATGGTCTTTTGTGTCTGCTCGTTTGGTCAGCCCCCACCCTGGGAGCTGACCTTGCTGCCCCCCCTCTCCCTCTCTCTCTCTGGCTTCTCTCTTCCCAGTCCTGGATATTCCTGCTGCACTGGTTTTTGCTTCCAGAACCCTTCCCCTATACCTGTCCCACCCCCTCTTGAACCCCTCCACCGTCTCTGCCTCCACCAGCCCCCTGGGCAGCACATTCCATGGCTTCACCACCCTCTCAGTGAAGTAGCACCTCCTCCTTTCTCCCCTGAATCTTTCCCCTTCCAGCTTCCACCGATGCCCTCTAGTTGCCCCCTCCTTCCTTTGGAGCACCCTGACTGCTCCTCCCCTATGTACCCCCTTCATGTACCTGAAGACCTCTATCATGTCCCCACGGTCCCTCCTCTCTTCCAATGTGTACATATTTAGCTCTTCGAGCCTCTCCCCATAGGTTCTATCCCCCAAACCCCAAATCATTTTGGTTGCCCTCCTCTGGACCCTCTCCAGGAGTTCAATGTCCCTCTTTAAATGTGGCCTTCAAAACTGCACACAGTACTCAAGGTGTGGCCTCGCCAAGCAGTTATGCAGTGGGAGTACCACTTCCCTCCTTCTGGAGGTGACTCCCCCTAGCGATGCATCCAAGCATCCTGTTGGCCTTTGCTGCTGCCCTCCTACAAGTCTCCGAGTTGTTCATCTTCTGCTTCAGTTTCTTCATTAAATTTCCCTAAAAGGGATAAGTCACTCATTAGACTTACAAAATGGGTACATTTTGTTCGGTTGGGCAATGATTGGGTCTGACAGTCTGCATTGGTACCAACTATGTGCTCTGATCATTTCTGCCCTAGTAATTTCTCCAATTACACAAAATTTAAAATGCAGTATGCTTAAGCAATATACCCCTCCAGGGTGTGGGTATACTGGTGGATTTACCACGGCTGGTGTGGTTTGGTCACGAGGCGCAGCCGAGTGACAACACACACCAGAAGTGGTAATCCACCAGTATACCCACTCCTGGAGGGGTATATTGCTATTATACAGTGGCTCATATTTTTGGTGACAAAAAAATATAGAAATACTTTGTTTTTTTTTTGAATCATTTTTATTGTTTTATTGCTCCACCAAAGAGAAATAGTTCCTTGTTGCTAGGCAGAGTAACGGTTTTGCTCCCCCTTTTCATTTTTTTTTTTATCTTATTTGTCGAGGCTCTGAAGTGAACTATGTTTTTTATTTTTGTTTTTTTACTGTGAGCACTACGGTTTGCAGTTTGATTTGTTTTTTCATGCGTCTTCCTACAGCGGGAATTCTAAAGGGCTGCCATCTGTGACCTCGTGCTTCTGGTTTACTGTGCATAAATATATTGCAAGACTGTGGAGAAAATGTGTTTTATGTGGGTTCAGGGTCTTTTTGGAAGCGACAGGGCAGTACATCAGAGACAGGAAAGTTACTGTTTGTCGTGGCTTTGGGACTGATTAAAGCTGATGGGGCAGCGTGTCCGAAATGAAAGTTGGGAGACTTGGCGTTTGAATTTCAGGACAGGAGGGGGAAAAACTGCGCGTTCCCTTGAGTAATGTTGTGATGGAGTGCAGTTGCTATGAAAATCTGAGGCAAAGTAAGAGTTGCAAGCAGTTAGAGAGGAGCTTCTTTCATAATACATACGTTTAATTTTATTGTCGGTCTTCAGCAGGCACGGAAACTGACGGGAGTTTGAGATGTAGTGTTGTGTCACTGGGTATCGCTCTGTTTTGCCAGTCCAGGTTTATCGTAGTCGTAGTGATTTCTCTTGGGGTTTCTGCTGCGGCTGACTGGCACCTTTTCCAGTGGGTACACTGGAGGATTTACAACACTAAAAGGTGCCAGCCAATAATCAAAATGCAGGATTCTGTGAAATTTTGTGCCCATTGTATAATTAAGCAATAAAAGCCGCGACAGGGTGGTATATCATGGATATCGTCACGCCTGGTGGTTGGGCAGGCTTCAGGCCGAGAGAGTCCCAATCGGCCCCAGAAGTGAGATATCCCATGATATACTCCACCCTGAGTGCCTATTCTATTATGAACTGGCTTTAATGTTTAAAAATAAAAAGTAAAATAAACAGGTTTTAAAACGTTTTAAAATGAGTTTTGGTGGTGTAGGGTCACATTTTGATAAAATAGTTCTTGAGATAGTAGGTGGCGCTGTTATACTGGTAGTTGACAGAGGTGGGACTGTTGTGTCCCTGTGAACTCATCTCTCGCTGCATCCGGATGTGAATTGTGGCTATTTTGAAGAGGTTTCTGTTAATTTGTGGAGCTTACTGTTTTTCTAAATGAAGAATAAAAGACGATACTGAAATGTTATGGCGATGATGCAGTCAGCGTGAAATAGACAGTACATTGGTAAGTAAGCACATGGAGGAGTTGCAGCTCTTGTGTTAATCAGAGACCGATTGTTTTTATTTGCGACAGAAAAAAAAATCACCGTTGCACTGTCAGTGGCGCTGCTGCTATAGAAACCAAGTCAGAAGTTACCGGCCGCCTTCTGTGCAGCTGCCGCTCCCCTCCCTTACTAACGGATTGATTTTTGTATTTTTTCACATATGTGGCTGGTTGTAGTAGATTGGAGAACACATTCTGTGTGGGGAGACTTTGTGAAGGTCGTGAGGATCTGGAGAATGCTGGCAACAGTAGAAATTTTGTGGCGAGGAGCCTGGTTGCGGAGCTTTTAAAGCCGTGATGATGTGCCCGATATCATCACGGCTTTAAGACTGTCGACCAATCAGATAGCTCCATTTACAATCGCTGGTTCATAATTAATATACCATGACAAGGAGGGTATATTGGTGGATTTACCGCACCAGAAGTGGTAAATTCACCCATATACCCTCCCTGTCATGGTATATTGCTGTTATACAATGTTAAACTTGCTGCTTTTGTTTTATAGTGATATAAAACTTTTACAGTGGGTAAACTGGAGGATTTATCACAGTCATGTGATGTGTTTTGACCAATGAGGTTACATGATTTTCATACCACATTAGATTACTGATAATGGCATGACAGTGTGGTATATCATGGATATCACACGCCTCGGGTGGTTGGGCACGAGGCCAGCAGGTCGAAAAGGCCCAACTGTCCCGAGAAGTGACGATATCCCATGATATACCACACCCTGGAGTGCCTTATTGCTATTATGAAATGGCTTTAATGTTTAAAAAATAAAAAAGTAAAATAAACAGGTTTTAAAACGTTTTAAAATGAGTTTTTGGGTGGTGTAGGGTCACATTTTGATAAAATAGTTCTTGAGACAGTAGGTGGCGCTATTATACTGGTAGTTGACAGAGGTGGGACTGTTGTGTCCCTGTGAACTCATCTCTCATTGCATCCGGTGTGAATTGTGGCTATTTTGAAGAGGTTTCTGTTAATTTGTGGAGCTTACTGTTTTTCCTAAATGAAGAATAAAAAGACGATACTGAAATGTTGTGCGATGATGCGAGTCAGCGTGAAATAGACAGTACATTGGTAAGTAAGCACATGGAGGAGTTGCAGCTCTTGTGTTAATCAGAGACCGATTGTTTTATTTGTGACAGAAAAAAAAATCACCCTACATTGTCAGTCGCGCACTGCTGCTATCGAAACCAAGTCAGAAGTTACCGACTCAACTACTGTGCAGCTGCCGCCCTCCCCTTACTAATGGATTGATTTTTTGTATTTTTTTTACATAAGTGGCTGGTTGTAGTAGATTGGAGGACACATTCTGTGTGGGGAGACTTTTGTGAAGGTCGTGAGGGATCTGGAGAATGCTGGCAACAGTAGAAATTTTGTGAGCGAGGAGCCTGGTTGCCGGAGCTTTTTTAAAGCCGTGATGATGTAGCCCGATATCATCACGACTTTAAAGAGCTGTCGGCCAATCAGATTGCTCCATTTACGATCGCTGGTTCATAATAAGTGTTTAAAGCTTGTGAAAAGTACTATACCAAAGGTTTGCCCAGTCATTACAAGAAAAACTCTTTCAGATAATGTTTACATGCGCAACTATGATGGTGAATGTTCAGATAACCTTGCCTCAAAGAGAAGGAGTTGTTCAGTTGACAAACTTGCCATTAACTGTGTGAGTGCATTGTTTTGGGTTTCAGCAACACATGTGTACCATGGAGTACCACAGCCTTGGCATGTATCTCCTTTTTTTTTTTTTACCAGTTCAACTGTGAAAGGCCTTGCCGCTGCAACACTGTTTTCCCTACACTTCCCTTCAGTCTTGTTTTTCCATTTTTCCCCATGGTTGTATGTCAGTGTGTCTTATGGTGGCGCTCTACAGTAGTGGAGGAAGGGAGTAGCACTGCCCATGTGTTGTGTATAACTTGTGCTGGGAATACAGCACAAGAATTAAGAGTGTTCCTAACCTGCTTGATAAATACTGAAACACTATGTAACCCCCCTGCAAATGGGGGTTCCCAAAAGACTTCCAGGAGCTTGCTTGAATGCTCCAAGCCTGAATGGTGTTTGGCATTTAAGCCATTTATCAGTGAGTGTTTTTAGAACCTCTGGTACTGTCTCTTTAAGAGCTGTCTGCTTGCAGACATAATTAGTTTGTATGGGGACTGTGTGTTTCTTTGATTGAGTACCACTCAGCTGCTGCCAATTCACTTATTTTTGCAGTCACTAGGAGTGCAAAGGAACCTATCTGAAAGATGTAACTGTTTGCCAGAAATTATTTAGAGTAATAATGAAATTACAGTTTGTCTAACCTGCTTTCTTGCAGTCAGAACTGTGTCTGCTAGTTCCCATTCTAGTTTTGAACTGCTGAACTGGACCAATCAGTGTGGGGTAAGCTAGCTCTAAAATGGTGCCTTGGACGAATCAGAACTTGGACTCATAATCTGAGCCAGCCACAAGAGGATTGTATGGGCAGTGACTCTGGGAGATGTAGTTTAGACTTCAGTGCCTTTTGGACCAACAGCAGCAGTCTATTGTGAGTGACAGCCAATCCAGTCAAGAACTGGGAGGAACTCAAAGGAAGTGCCAGGTTTTGTCGGTTGGAGTTTCAGTTGAGCTTTGGCAGTGAAGAAGGAAGGAGCCCTGTGCTTTTCAGTGTGCAGTTTTAGTCCAAAAACGTGTGTAAGGCCCAGAGTTCCGGTCTGCAGCTTGTGTAACAGCTTGTTAGGACTGAATCATCCGTGAAAAGAATCAAAGGATCTCTGAAGAGTAGAAACCAGGCTCACCCTGTAGAAGACTGGAGGAATTGCTGAAAATTACACTCGGTCTGTCAGGAACTGAATCTGCTGTGTTCTCCCGGTATTGTGCAGTAATTGCGATCGGATACAGATGCAGCCTGCCTGGTATAGTGCTTTTTATATGGATGTGTGAAGAGGTTTGTGTACCTCAAGTGAGCCCTGCTGACATTGAAGGACCCTATCTTATTTGGAGGTCGTGAGTACTAATTCAGGGTCACTCCTGTTGAATTGCCACATTAAATCCAAATGGAATTACTGTACTGCTGACTGTTTAATTCTCCTTTCTCTGTGTGAAAGGGCCCCTACCAGCTGCCACGGTTTGGACTAGCCACTAGGGCTTATGCACTCAGGGACAGTAATCTATAGGATAGGCCTGTGCACAGAGCCATAGTAGATTATTAGAGTGATAAGCTAATTAACCTGATTTCCCCTGTCCTTGTTATATCCCCTAAATAAATCAGAGCTGCTTGTTTCAGCAAAGTTATACTGCCTGAAGTATTTGTCTATGTTAAAGTACTGTACTGTGATTGTTGCACTGTATCTCATTTCACAGGAGGTCCCAGTGCCGGAACCAGACCTGGGGGTAAGTGTATACTGTGAAGGTAATTCTGATATATTGTGGGGGCCACTAGTGGGAAGAAAGGGGGGTTGCAGTGTCCCAGAGGGCTGTGACCAAGTTAGTTTAACTATTGCAAACCCTGACCTCTGGGTGGAGGCACCCGCCATTGGATCCAGGCCCCTCAACCTGTTAGTGGCAAATCAGGCAGGGGTAGTAGCCCTTGGGATAGCGCCATCTAGGGGTTACAACTATATGTGCATAGGTTGTCTTAAACAGAGACTAAAACACAATAGAACATAACATGATTTAATACAGAGATAAACTTATAGTTTAAAACAGCTTTGATAAGATATTTTGCAACTGAATGCTAGCTAAGAGTTCAGTCTGATGCAATTCAGAACAGTTGAGCATTCCGGCTTGTTGAGTGTTAAAGGAGAACTACAGTCAAACTGTACAAAACAATATGTTGTGGAGAGGTAGGGCTTTTTTGTACATTATTTTTACAATTGGATTACAATTAATGCCAATGCATATGGCGTACAGTTCAAACTAGATACGAACCACTTGGGCAATTCCCCTTAATCACAGGTAGGAATTTTAAAACTTGCACTCACCATATTTTGGTACAGCATAGGGAGGATTACTCTGTAATGATAAATAAAACATGCTAAGTAAACAACGTCAGGGTATGAGATTATTGGGGATTAATCAACACCCCTAGGTGCATTATGACACACAAGGCCACAGGCCGAGTGTCCTCACAGCACCCGGGGTGTTGATTAATCCCCAATAACCCCATACCCTGGAGTGGATTATTGTGCTTGTAACATGGGGTCTGCCATAACAACAAAATAGTGAACAGAAAGGGTTTAATTTCTGTTGAAATAAAAGAAACCTGACTGTAGCCTCCTGACTAAAAAAGTAGTCCCCAACAAATCATGCATAGCTCACTTATGTTATGAACACACAAAGGCTAGAAATATAGTATTAGCGTGATTTCTGACATTTGCTATTCATAAGTGTCAGTCTTGAGTTTTGTACTGTGTAACACTGTTCCAATTCCTAGCAGCTGCCTCTCGTTCTCTCTCTGCTCACTGAGTGCAGTGCTCGCTCCATCTCTCTCTCTCTCTCTCTCTCTCTCTCTCTCTCTCCAGCACGCCCTGAACTGCTCCTGCCATGAACTGCTCATGGGGCAGTGTGGAGAGGGTTTGCCCAGCTGAAAATTTCTTTTGCTTTTATTTCAGGTGTCTGATATTTCATGCTTTATTGATGTGAGACAGTGACACCAACACCGACATGTCCGGAGAATCAAACCTGAAGTGACAAACACTGATATGGGGTAGGAAAAAGTTTCCTGTTCTCTCAGCTACCACCACGGTGGGGACAGCCACTCTATCAGTCTGGCTGTCTTGCTCTTACAGTATTTGCACTGTGGGACAGCGGGTTATTCACCCAATATAGAGATCGGGAACAGTGTAACATGGGGTAGGAAAAAAAACACACCCAATTGGTTACTGATTTGGTCTCAGTACTGCAAACTGCCTAGCCACTTTCTCACTCCTGCCATGTTTCTCTCACTGTCCCCAGTGCCAAATAACAAGGTAGTACAGGGAGCGGACATCATTGGGGGTGGGGACACCTAAAGAGCACAGACTGCTATCACAGCAGTACTGGGGAATCAAGGTAGCATGGGAAGTGGACATCATTGGGGAGTCTCCCTCTCTCTCTCTCTCTCTCTCTCTCTTTACATTGACTGTGGCTAGGAGGTTGACTAAATGGCTTAAAAGGATAGCACGGGGAGCGGACATCACCAGGGGGCTCTCTCTAGATCAACTGCTGACTCTGCCTGTATGGCGAGGAGTTATGCTCCAGAGAAAGTATGGGGGGGGGGGACAAACACTCGGAGCTTGACTGCATGTCTGAAAACTGAACACACACCCACAGAAACAAAGGGAGGGGGAACAGAAACACTCAGTCTGTCTCCCCTGCACTTTACCACATAATGTACTGCCCGTCTGTGGCAATTTCAATGGCTGCCGTGC
Source organism: Neoceratodus forsteri (assembly GCA_016271365.2). Lineage (NCBI taxonomy): Eukaryota > Metazoa > Chordata > Ceratodontiformes > Ceratodontidae > Neoceratodus > Neoceratodus forsteri. The sequence continues at coordinate 44,187,466 of JADMNL010000027.1, forward strand.
TAATTTAGTTTGCTTCACCAGGCAACGAATCCCAATTCTGATGAGGGATATTGGCTTGGGGACATTTTACAGCAATTGTGCATTTAACAGTGGTTAATCCATGGTCACCTGATGCTGCCTGACCAATTGGATTTCTTTTTTTTCCAACCCCATGTTATAAAGTCCAATTATAACACTGCAATGGTGCCCATGAGCAGCATGGCTGGTTCCTTAAATATGAAGTCCTAGAAACTGTCCAACTGAGTACGGCTCCTTATTTAGGGGAAAAGTAGTGCCATGCTTGTAACCTAAAGCAGAAGAAACAATATATTTCATAGAGGTCGCATCTCACAGGTTCACTAACCCATGGTCAGAGTGCTTTCTTGTCCCCTTGTAAATTGAATAGGCATCAGTTAGTAAAAACTGCCACTGTCAATCAGGAGCCCTATACTCAAAAATGTGCAAAGTGGAGCACAAAACTTCGCACTGTGTGTGCTCATAAATGCTATAGTCAGAGGAATAGTGCACAACACTAGTCGTCTGAATATAAATCATTTACTTAATTATTAAGCTACTTAGCAGAGCCAGAAAGTACCCCTGAAATAGGGCGCAGCAATGGCTTTCTGCCCGGGCAAAATTTGTTATATTCAAAAGTCCCCATGCAAATAAGCCCATTGGGCATGCAAGGCACTAAGGGGACATTTGCATGGGGAGTGAGGCAAGTTTGCCTGGCACAGCCCCCCCCCAAGTTGCCCTAACCCAGTGAGCGGTCCCTGGTGCTAGTGGTTTCTCCCCTGTCTCCAGTCTCAGTCCCATTAAAATGAAACAGTCCCTACCTGCTGGCCTGGTGGCACTGAGGGCTAGGGCACTGGATGCCTAAACTCATATCACTCCAGTGACCCGGGTTCAAGAACAAGCCTGGGCCGTCAGAGGTTGGCAATGGGGGGGGAGGGCAGAGCTGGATGGAGCTGCCGACAGACACACTCCTCTCCTCTCCTCTCCTCTCCTCTCCTGGGAGATGGGATGGCTGCCACCTGGTGGAGGCTGGGGACAGCACGGGCCAAGAGAGGAGCCAGGTGCTAGGCCAATGGGGTGGGAGGAAAGGGGTTGTTACTGGGGCCGTGAAACTGATACATGCCTCCACATACATGTGTACCCACTCCCAGGGCCCTTGGGAGGAAATGGTGGGGAAAACATCACCAGCAGCAGGATGGTGACAGACTCTCCGCAGGCACCACTCCCGGGCCGGGCGTAAGGTAAGCCCTGGTAATTCCAGGGGACGGGGTCGGTCTGATGGGGGCTAGCCAAGGTGGAAGGCGAGAAAAAATGTTACATGATTAAAAAAAAAAAAATGAAACAGTCCCTGGCATCCAGTGGTGCCCCTCTCCCTCCGATCCCAGTCACGGTACAAATATACATTTTCCCTGGTGTTCAGTGGTCCCTCCCCCTACTCAATCCTTGTCCCAGGAATAGGTGACATGCCTTATAAATAGGCCATGCTCCTCGCTACAGATAGACGCCAGGCAGCCGAGGTGGTGTGGCATGGGCTGTGCCTTGGCCATTGGTGAACTGCAACAAGACAGACAGGTAGGGGACTGGGGGTGGTACAATGCTGTGGGTGGAGGGCCATTAGCCATCAACTAGGTATGGGATGAGGGCTGCTCATGGTTTGGGACAGGGTTTTGTTGGGGGGCTGGACGTCTCTTGTCACTACCATGTCTAGGGCAGTGTGGCTGTTGGGGGGGGCATTGGCAAAGTAGGAGGCATTCCTGGGACAGGGATCAGGTGGAGGAGGGGCCACTGGACACTAGGGATTCGTGTTTATAGGACCGGGTCAGGGATCAGGTGTGGGAGGGACCACTGAACACCTGGGGAAATAGTTTTATTACCGGGATGGGGATCGGGTGGGTGGAGGAACCACTGGACACCTGTGAAAATAGTGTTATTACCATGATGGAGATTGGGTGGGAGGAGGAACCACTGGACACCTGGGAAAATAGTGTTATTACTGGGACTGGGATTAGTGGGGGAGGGACCACTGGACCCTAGGGAAATTGTATATTTATACGTGACTGGGATCGGAGGAAGGGGGGGCACCACTGGATACCAGGAATATATATCTTTATTCATTGGGACTGGGATCAGAGGGAAGGGGCACCACTTGCTACCAGGAAGTACTGTGTTGGGAGCGCCGATGTACTACCTCAGGCAACTGCTAAGGTTGCACCGGATCAAGAGACGGGTTGGGTCAGCAATATTTTCTTTGTGCAATGGACCACGCAAAGCACCCTTGCATAGAACACATACTCTGAATATTGGACTGTGCTGATATTCAGGTCCTTGCCCCCCACATTTGCATAATTTTGCCTAGTGCACCTGTCTCTGTTTGCTCAGGTGCAAACCCTGCTTGCTCATGCCTAACCGGCTTTGAATGGGCTTTATGCAAAACCCGATTTGCGAGGGGCAAATCTTTTTGAATATAGCCCCATGAAATCTTATAGTATTACAGTACAACAACATCTAACACTGAACAGGCTTGTTATAAGAGGACTTAATACATATCTATAGAAAATGAGAAGGTGTAAAAGTTATGCCATATAAATTTAAAAAATCCCTCCAGCTTCAAAGCACCACAAATAAGGAAGATCACATTGACCCAAAGGAAGGTTGATGTCTATAATGTCAGCTGCAATCGGTGATTTCCCTTTATCAAAGTCGAAGTATATAAACGTAAACACGATGTTCCTTCGACACCATTCCATACAGAAGACTGGTAAACAAGTTAGGCAGCATGGGAGTGGGTCCTAAGGTAGTAAAATGGTACAAAGTTGGCTAAGTAACAGAACTCAGAGGGTGGTGGTAAATGGAGTTCACTCGGAGGAAGGTAAGGTAACCAACGGGGTGCCACAGTACTGGGACCGGTCCTCTTCAATGCCTTATTAGCAACATCGCATAGGGTCTGGAAGGAAAGGTATGCCTGCTGGTGGGTGACATAAAAATCTGCAACACAGTGAACACACCGGGAGGGGGATGAAAGAAAGTCTACAAAAACTGGAAGACTGATCAAGGGTTTGGCAATGGGGCTTCAATGGCAAAAATGTAAATTATGCACATGGGGCACAGAAACCCAGGGCAATGTATAATTTGGGGGTGGAGGTGTTAACAAGAAAAAAACAGGAAAGGGTTTCTGGGGCTCATCATATCTGATGACCTGAAGGTAGCAAAGCAGTGTGATAAGGGCAGTAGGAAAGGTGAGTAGGATGCTGGGGTGCATAGGGAGGGGAATCAACAGCAGAAAGAGGGAGGTTGTTTTACAGCTATATAGATCAATGGTGAGACCACACCTGCAGTACTGTGTCCAGTTCTGGAGGCCCCATCTTAGAAAGGACATAGACCAGGTGGAGGCGGTACAGAGAAGGGCAACCAAAATGGTGCATGACCTGCATTAGAAGCCCTATGAGGAAAGACTCGGGGGAATTAAATATGTACTCACTGGAGGAAAGGAGAGAAAGAGGAGACATGATAGAAACATTCAAATACCTCAAGGGTATCAATAAGGTACAGGATGGTGACATATTGCACAGAAAGAGATGCTCATGGGTGAGGGGGCATGATATGAAGCAGGAAGGGGAGAAACTTAGAGGGGATATGAGGAAATATTTCTTCATGGAAAGGGTGATGGACACCTGGAACAGCCTCCCAGCAGAGGTGGTGGGTATCGAAATGGTAACAGGTTTCAGACATTCATAAGATAGACACAGAGGGACCTTAGTAACAGGGCTGGGGGGGGTAAGACTGGAGATCAATTAGGGTCTACAGTAGCACAGTAGGTTCGGACTTTAGGGCAGACTAGCTGGGCTAAGTGGTCCTTTTCTGATGACAGCTTCTATTTCTATGTTTCTGTGTCTATAAAAGTCAGTCATTCCCAATCCAGGGGAAGTAGGAAATAGAAGCCAGTAGAGGATCAGCATTTCCAGTGAGGTCTCCTCTTCTGAAACAGAGCTCCATGACTTCCCAGCCCATTGTTGCTCAGCTTTGATTCTTTAGGCCCATTTACTCGCTTGAATTGGGTCAGAAAAAGACCATACCTTGTCTTTATGAACAGTCTGGAGGCAAGATGAGGAAACAATGGAGTGGGCCACTTTTGCTTCTCAAAGGGCCACTTTCACGCTGTCAGAGTTTTTGCAGTGCTGCCATGTGGCATAGCTTATATCCGGAAAGATATGGACCTCTTGGCCATCTTGTGATAAAGGTCCTTGCCTCCACACCAGTGCCAGTATATGATCCATTTCAATGATTCCTGAGATCACTACTAACAAGGTCCAAGGTTGGTTAGAGGCCTCCACTTTCCAACGTGCATGGTCCAATACATCTTCTCTACAAGAAGTGAATCTGGTCTCCCTCAATCAACAATTTCTCCACCAGCCATTCCTTAATAAACATTTTGGGTGGTCGGCTCTAATTCTATCCACTTCAGTAGTGCTAAGATTTTCAGGTTAGTGGCTCTGATTTGGTTTTCAGTGTCTCAAATGTGCTCAGAAGTGTTGTGTCTCTATGACTATCATAGCTGGCTCTCGTTGCAGCCACCGACTGTTTTTAACATCCAGTAATTCCATTTTAAGGCGATCCATTGTTGTCTGCACAACCGTGATTCTGGAGTTAAATGAATCTACTTTGTGGCTGAAGTCCATGACGAGGATATAAGTGCTGCAGTTTCTCTCCCAAGGTCTGTAAAGTTTCAGTTTCAAGCTTTGTTCAATCAAGACCTCACGTTGGTTTACAGCCTTGCAATCTGCTCTGCTGCAACATTCTTTCCTTTCGGCAGTCACGGTTGGCTTTTATATTTGCATAGATTACCCATTTTTAGGATCCAGAAGGTATCAGCTACAACTGGGCACTGAATTTGAGTCTCTCAAAGTCCAAAAAAGGTAATTTAATGCCCTTTATTCAAAATGTTAGCAAGAGCTGATGTAGAGTGCAAACACTCTGCTTGGGCTCCACAGCACCCCACCCCATGGAGAGGGTTTTGATTTGTGTGTGTCGTCCTAGTGTGTTTTGTCTTTTGTTTCATGTTAGGATTTTTTTTTTTTTTCTAAATTTGCCTTTTTATTTTATGGGCCCTGGGGTTCTCAATTTTTGCTTTTTTTATTACCTTTCTCTTTCCCACAATGTCTCCAGTCCAATGTGATAACGATGCATGTGTAGCCTAAGCTCCGGGAGGCCCAACAGGTTTCTGGGACCACTGCTGTGCTGATGGGTGCAGATGGCCCTGTGCAGTGGGTATTATGGCCGCTGGTGCAGCTAGTTGTACAGGCAGATGCACAATGGTGTCTGTGGCAACAGCATGACTTTTTGATAATCTGGGAGTGTATGTCGCTGACACCATTGTGTCCTTTACATGGTCTGATTTGGTCCTCATCATCAGGCCCTTATGACATGGTGACCCCAAGATCTGAAAATTGGAGCGATGTGTGTTTTCATTGCCCCCCAGCCACTGGCTGTTCCTCCACAGGCTCCAGTCAGATCACTTCCTCCTGTGCAGTCGTAGATGTGCCAGTTCTGCCTCTCCTCACTGGATGTGTCTGCTCCTGGTCGGACTATACAGTAGGGGCAGGCTAACTGGACATGTACTCATGTGACCCTATACACTGTGTGCACACCACCCCAGCACCAATGGTCAACATGATATCTGTTTGCACTGTGTGGCCTGCAGGTTTAAAAAAGTAGACCCCCCTACCCAACAACAGAGGAAAACCATAATTCAAGAAATATCCGCACCACTAAGTTGATCGCATTATTGTGACTATTATTGCACACTCTTGAACCAACAGGGTTGTTGTACTCTCACGTGGTTGGGTGGATGCTGTGTCCATGCTGCCAGGTATACCCACTCTGCTCATATCACAGTCCTAGTGAGGAACCTCATATGGCATCAGTTGGAGTGCTGTATGGGGCTTTCCACCTGTACCCTGCTGACTGGCACAAACAAAAGCAAAGTGTTCCTTCGTACAGATCCTCATTCCAGTTATGAGTTTTCTGCTCTCAATCACGGCTGGCACATCCCTCCACAATGTTTACAGCCTCTTTTACTCCTGCCGTGCCCTTTCCTGCACTACATTGGGTGCCTTGTTATAGCCACCGTTGACACCCTGGCTACATATTCATAGACTAGCATAGCTTGTTCCGGCCTGAACACTTCGGGTCTTTTTAGTACTCAACCACTAGCTCTGCAGGCACCTGGTAAAAGTTACAACAGTACTGCACAGAATTAGCTAAGGCACAATGAACACATAACGCACAACAGATGTGTCACTAGGATCCTAGGCATACGTTGTCATCCGTCACTTGCCCAATTAGCAGTTGCAGTGTCTACCTGTGGGCTGTGAATCCTGGTGGAGCTGATCCTCAGTTTATATACTCCAAGGCATAATAACATGCTAATTACACTAGTATCAGCATTCATGAGGTGGTAATGTTAGTGTTTATGCAATGCATAGGCAAATAGGTATTTGCATATCTAGACTGAATACAGCAGAGCTGTAGCACCACAAACTACAATTACAGCTTCGCTCTATTCCTCAAGCATTCACACTATCCGCTGCACAATGTATGCATCACAGCACTTGACAGACCAACATTACACAAACAGTACTGACAACACTGTGCAGGTGCAGCAAAGCAAAGGTGCATGTGCAGTACAATATTCAGCATGCATGAGTACCAAACAGACATAACACATTGGTTACATGTGTGGCTAAGCCCACCTTACCCATGTGGTCTGTTTGCAACACAAATGTTTTGTGCAGTGCTGATACTGTAAGTACTATTTATTGCTGCCCAAAATACACTGGCACTCTGGACACACCCTGGCAAGCTGTAGTACTGGCACAGTGCAGTAAAGGCCATTAACAATATCAGGAAAAGCAGGGCTAGACAGAGGAGGAGGAGGAGGAGTAGGTTTAGCTGGAAGGAGCTGGAGCACCTGGTAGAGCTGATGACTGCCAGAGAAGGCTTGCTCTTTGAGGCTGGACTAGGTAACCCATCAAGGACTGCTGTGTGGGAATCCCTTCGATGATTCATCACATGCCACATACATTGTATGTGCACTAGCGTCCAGTGCTGGCACCCGTGGGGTGACCTGTGCTACGGGGAGTAGAGTCAGCTTGTCCAACTGAGGACAACTTTGACCAGTAGGGCTGCACCCAAGGAAGGTAAGTGCCACAGCTGTGTCACATTTCTGTTGCCATGTTTTTGTATGGTCATGTTTTCTGTGTGTGTGGCATCACATGCACCATAATTCCATACTATGGTGTCCTAGGAGCTTGTGTGTGCTGTTGTGGCACTGCTCATGTGTGCACATGTGGCACAGTGTGTGCACCTTTTGCTGTGCGGCAGTGGTGAATATTCTGGATCCTTGCGTCATCGGATCATCTGTGTATGCCATGCATGACCCCAGTGCTGTGTTTTGAGGGCCAGAGCACAGCGCACATCATTATAATTAGTACATGCAGTGAAGATTTTTTTAAATAGCAGCTGACGCCTTCAGGAGAACTTTAACAGAACACAATATTTAGACGCACTTCAGCTTGTATTTCACATTAGTTCTGTATTCCTCCTCCCCATTATTTATTCCTGAGGCCATTTTCATGATAACAGGATCTTTGCTCCTGAAGAGTCATCTATTCTTCTTTCTTTCTCCCTACTTTAGATCATAATGCACTGCTTGTGACATCACAGTTTATTTATTTTTTTATTTTATTTTAGTTTTTGTTGACCGGGTAAGTGCACTACACAGATTCTGCCTATTTTCAGGCACGACCCGGGGGAGGGAGATACAGATGAATGCCAACTGACCTTGAACCAGATTAAGCTGTTGGTGGTATTTTTGTGAATGTACTTTTGGGTACAGTCCTGCTGGTCAAAATTACTCCTATAGCAACATAATGTGATGTTACAACAGAGGATTATGGCTTGAAGTAGGGAGTCAGCTATAGAGGCAGATGAACTCTTAGGGATAAAGATCATGTGTTGATGCAAATTTCCTCAGTAATAAATACTGGGGAGGAGAAATCTTTAGAACATACATGGAATGCAAACTGAATTGTACGTAATTGTTACGTTGTTCAGAGTTTTTATGTGTCAGCATCTTAAGTATACTGCAAACAGTGAAGGGCCTAAAACAGAGTCCTATGGAACTGACATACTGATGGGATTTGGGTCAGACTCAACAAGCATCTCAAAACCCTTACTGTACTGCCTTCTCTCAGCAAGACCGCTGTGAAGCTGTTTTGAGACCATATCAGAAAACTCTAGATCTAGCTTTAATTAGTATTTTGTCATTAACTGTGTTGCAGGGTCAGGGACAACACTCTTTGCTTATCGAGCACCACTCTGGTTCAATGGCCTCCAGCCCAACCATCTCCTCTGCCCCAACTATTGGTATGTTTAAAACTAGGCTCTGGGACTATCTCACTACCAACAGCGCCTCTGTGAATGCCCAACTTAACCTTGTTTCTCCACTTCCTTTCTGCTCTAGTTGTCCACCTCCACTGGATTCTACCTCACATCTTGTATACCCAATGCTGCACTTTTCACCCTCTTGCCACCCTTCCTACATTCCTTCCCCCCACCCTCTTCCTCTCCCTTTGACTCTGGCACTCTTATCTGTTGTCTATTTCTCTGACAAAATGCCGCTGGCTGCCTTGTTACAATGCTACCCTTGAACTGTATTAATCTGTACTCTGTTTGTAATGTCCACATTGTTGTAATGCCTGTCTTGATGTTCCCCATAATTTGTATTTCTCTGACGTGGAACCTTTGTAAAAGAGCCATGGCTCAAAGGTATTTGTAATCCTAGACTTGATAAATAAATAAAATAAAATAAAAAAAAAAAATAAAAAAGAATGCTTTCTTAAAGAGCTATAGTACTGCCTTGAATGAAGAGTAACTTTCAGAAGCAGTCAGCTTTCACTTCTTATATCTAAATTATTTTTTTTTATTTCTGTTTTGCTAATTAGAAGATTTTTCGTGGCGGTACTCAGTGTGATGTAGGATATATTATGGAATGCTGAAACTCAGTCTTCTGCGTTTTCAGCAACCTGACGAAAACCTGACCACGATTGCTGACAACCAAAAATTCCCAGTGAGTTTCTTTTAATAGAAACACAACATAGGACGTTGACAGTAGATAAGGACCATAAGACCCATCCAGTCTGCCCATTTCTTTTTCTGCCTTATAAATGGGCCATCGGCCTTGCTCTGTCAATGGCCTATCTATTCATACTCATCTGTATTGCTGCTATGCCTATCCCATGCCTGTTTGAAGCCCTGCACTGTATTCATATCCATCACTTCCTGAGGTAGGCCGTTCCATGCATCCACCCTTTCTGTGAAAAAGAACTCCTCACATTACCCTCAATCAGCCTCCTCCAATCTCATGCTGTGTCCTCTTGTCCTGCTATTTTTCTTATATTGAAACATGTTAGACTCTTTCACCTTGTTAATGCCCTTAAGGTGTTTGAATGTTTCAGTCACCTCTCTCCCTCCTTTGCTTTAGGGTATACATATTGAATTCAGTTAATCTGTCCTCATATGTTTTCTGATGCAGTCCCTGCACCATTTTGGTTGCCCTTCTCTGGACTGCCTCAATTTAGTTAATGTCCTTGTGAAGGTGTGGCCTCCAGTACTGCACGCAGTACTCCAGATGGGGCCTAACCAGGTCTTGTAAAGAGGGATTGATTACCTCTCTCGGGACTTGTGATACCCTTTACTACACCCCAACATCCTCTAGCCTTACCTACTGCTTTAGAGGTCTGCTTGGATGATTTCAGGTCATCGGTGATGATGACACCCAAGTCTCTTTCTTCCCTTGTGACTGCCAGAAACTCCCCTCCCAGCCTATATGTGGCTTCAGGGTTTCTCTTCCCTATGTGCATGATCTTGCACTTCCCTGCATTAAACCCCAGTTGCCACTCTTCCGACCATTCTGCTAGATTATCCAGATCTCTTCTCATTCTGCCCACACCATCTGGATCATCTACTCTGTTGCAGATCTTGGTGTCATCTGCAAACAGACAAACCTTACCCTCTAGTCCATCTGTAATGTCACTGATGAAGACATTGAAGAGGACTGGCCCCAGGACTGATCCCTGAGGTACCCCACTTGTGACTTGCATCTCTTCTGACTGTATAGTGTTTACCACGACTCTCTGTTTTCTGCCTGTCAACCAGTTTGCCACCCAGTTGACCAACATCTGACCCACCCCGAGCCTACCCAGCTTATTAATCAATCTTCTATGTGGAACAGTATCGAAAGCTTTGCTGAAGTCAAGGTAGGCAACATCAGCTGCCCCCCCTTGGTCCACCACTCTGGTTACCCAGTCAAAGAAATCTATGAGATTAGTTTGACAGGACCTTCCTTTTGTAAACCCATGCTGTCTTGGACCCTGTGCTCCTATGGATTCCAGGTATTGCACTATCCTTTACTTAAGGAGTGTCTCCATAATCTTGCCCACTACTGAGGTAAGACTGACTGGTCTGTAGTTCCCTGCCTCCTCCCTGCTACCACTCTTGTGGAGCGCGATCACATGAGCCCTTCTCCAGTCTTCTGGGACCTCTCCTGTGCTCAGAGACTCACTAAACAGTTCTGATAATGGCTCTGCTGGGATGTATGCCATCAGGTCCCATTGCCTTGTCCACCCTGAGCTTATCAAGCTCTTGTAGGACCCTTTCTTTTGTAAAGGGACTAGTGCACACCTCCTTCCCCCCTGTGTCCATGGTGCAGAGCTGTGGGCCCTGCTCTACCTTCTCTTCAGTAAATACTGAGCAGAAGTATCTATTTAGAATAGATGCTTTTACATGGTCCTCTCCTCACACGTCCTCTTATCCCTTTGATCTTAGCAATACCCCTCTGGATTTTCTCCTTTCACTAATGTACCTATAGAAAGTCTTGCCACCTTCTTTACTGTTCGTGCTAGCGTTTCCTCAGTTTGGGCCTTTGCCTGCCTTACTGCCTTCCCGGCTTCCCTTAGGGACGCTTGTATGCCTCCCTATCTTCATCCCTGCTGCATTCCTTTATATTCTCTGAAGGCCAGCCTTTTGGCTCTGACCTTTTCTGCTACTGTGTTTGAGAACCAAAGTGGTTTCCTTCTTCTTTTGCACTTTCCTTTTCTCACTAACACAATGGGATGTTGCTTCAAGTATTGCATCTTTAATGCTTGCCCTCTTTGCCTGTACCCACTCACCCATATTTCTTTTGCCAGGGCTAGCTTAACTCTGTTGGCCATCTTATCAAAGTCAGCTCCTCTAGTCCCATATTTTTGCCTTGAATGGGATAATTTTGGCCAAATTGAACCATACCATGTGATGGTCACTGTCCCCCAGGTGACCTTCTACCTGGAGATCTGTGATCCTTTCCCTGTTAGTCAGTACTAGATCTAGGATAGCCCTGTCTCCAGTGGGTTGTTGTATCAGTTGTTTGAGGCCCTCCCCTGCAGGGAATCCACCATGTGTCTAGTTCTGGCAGATGTCCCTGCTGGTATTGACCAATCTGTATTTGGCATGTTGAATGTTTTGGGGGGCTTTGCCACCCACACCCCCTTACTTTTATAGTAAACCCTGCTGCAGGTAAGTTTGGGGTATCAGGCAACCGTGCTTCAGGCTTTTCATGTCGGGCAAATGTATCTCAGGAAACTGAGTTTCACTGTTTTAAATGGCTCTCATGTTGTGTGGTACAACACTCTACCAGGAGGCTTACATAGTCAGTTCTATTCCTCCTAATACATCAGCAGCAGTGTGACCTCACTGACTATGACATCACTAGTAGCAAAGAAGAGCCACTCTTCTGCTGCTTGACTAGTAACTTGTGACACATGTTACCTATCAGGTAGCAACTCTTGTGATGTAACAATGAGTGAGGTCACATGCCGGTGCTGCAGTGGGAGGAACAAAACAAGATAGGTCTGCTACTGGGTAAAGCACTGCTTTTCACATTACACCTAATACTATTACGTGAAAAACCATCTAATGAACACACAGAAAAACACTAAATAAATAAAATTATAAAAAGGGTCTGAGAAATTGAGCTTTCTGATTGGCTGCAAACATTCTAACAGCCTTATGTTAATCTTTTATTAACATACATGTAGAGCTTAGCCATATGCTGAACAAGGTTTAACACTGTTTAAAAGCATTTTTTATTATAATAGCAATAAGGCATTCCGAGGGGTTATGTTAATGGTCAGTTAATCACCCTCAAGGGGCATGTGGCACTCGGCTACACCTCGTTCCACAGTACACCCTAGAAAGTGATTAACAGACCAATAACATAACCCTTGGTCATGCCTTATTGCTTAAGCAATAACGAACTCCTTTTAAAAATTACTCATATTTTTTGCCTGTTTTCTGGCCCTACTAGTTCTCTATGGTCAAGTGAAATGGTACCATATGTTTTTATTTACTCAAAAGCAGTCCTGGCTTTAAGTATTGGTTTTTAATTTGTCTCCTGAATTTCACTTATACAGTATATGCAAACAAAATGTCCTTCAGAGGCTCAGCTACCTTCATATAATCTTTAATTTGCTGTGGTGGCCAGAGTTCAAAGTTTTGCTGCTGACAGCATCTAACAAGTGTTTGGCTCAATTATTAACAGCCTTTCCACAGATCTGCATGGGGTGAGAGAGACACTGCTGAAGAGCTGGGGACATTTCAGCAGGGTTTAGGTTGAGCACCGTGGAATACAATAACAGTTGCATTCCGCAGCTGGTGAAAATGTGGAAAAACTGCAACTGCCTGTCGTGAAGGTCATGAGGCTAATAGCAACTGGTCTGTGTGGAATTTAATGGCTAATGCTTATTCCCTTCATCGGGCTGCTGAAGGAAGAAAGGAAAATCCCCAAGAGCAGCTGGAAGGATTTAACTCCAGTTTATTCAGATCATTTGGATTCATGGGAGAAAAAAATTACAATATGGAAAACAAAATGTCTAGAACATGGACTGTCTCACAACATTGCCCTGCAAATCACCCCCCAAACAGATACTGTATTATGGACAAAAGGTAAACGGGTTATCCCAGCCAAATGCTTCTGCAGACATCAACTAAATACATAAAGTGAGTGCTATAGGCTGACCAAATATTTCTCTCTCTCTCTCTTTTTGTTACAGTTTATTTACCCAGTATAACCCAGATGAGAAGCAGCATCTCTTTTCCACTGGGGTCCTGCTTCTAGCCATTTCTACAGTTGGGTGGACTGGAGTACTGGGAGATTGACTGATTTGCCCAAGGTCAGACAACAGATATGTAACCCCTAGGTGGTGCTATCCCAAGGGCTACTAACCCTGCCTGTGTGGCTAGTTGCAGGTTAAGGGGCTTGGGTACTGAAACGGGTACCTCCACCCGGAGGACAGGGTTGTTAGTAACAAGGCTAACCTGGGTACAGCCCTCCGGGACACTGTAACCCTCCTCTTTCTCTTCCAGTGGCCTAGACAATATGCAACAAACACTTTCACAGTAGCCCCTATTCCGCATACAATTCCCCACACTGTTTGCACTTACCACCAGGGCTGGTTCCACCAGTTTGACCCTGAAGACCCCCTGTAAAACAAGGTTAGGCACAGTAAATAACAACAGTACAGTGCTTTTTGTACAAACTGGAACCACAGTCAGATTAAATGCAAAAAGAGTTAGATCTGATTTATTCGGGGGAACTGAACAAGGGAGGGGTGTAATCAGGTTGATTATTCTAAAACTGATCTTGTCAGGCAATTATGCATGCACTTTTAGTCCCTGCACAATCACTTGCTCTGGATACCCAGTTGGAAGTAAGATGGGCTAGCCTGGAACGTTGCCCGGGGTAGGCCGGCGTCGCAGCTGGTTGGGGCCCTGTGATGAAAAGAAAAGGAATGCACAACCACACACAATTTGTAATCCAGAGCCTGAAAGCTCAGTTCATGAAAGGAAAACAACAATGCAATCAGAAGACAGCACTTGAGATTTAGCTGTTGTTGCAGGGAGCTACCCTGATTGTTATTCACGCTACCCAATACGAGACACAGGCTAGATGAAATGGAGACTGCAGATTGATGACTGGTTTGCCAGGAGAAGCAGGGCCCACATGAATCACTGAGGTGTTGTTCCTGTTCGAGATGGTTGAGTAGGGGGCTGATCCCCAGGTGAGTCTCTCGTCGATGATGGTTTCTGTGCCTGAAGTAGCTGGCTGGGCTAGGTGGCAAGGCCCAGGCTGAGTGGAACAGTTCTGATTTTGAATCCGGTAGTGCTGGATGCAGCTTCCAGCAAACGTGGCACATTTACACAGTGGGGAACCAAACTGCGACCCACTAACAGTACACAGCACATTTATAGTAAAGCAATCACCGTACCACAATGCAGAAGGCAGTCCAGCCGCAATATCAGTGTCTCTGAGCAAAACCGGGATTTCTGTGGTAAATGGATGTCCTGACAGGCCGATCGCGTACAGCAAATCTTTGGTCTTCTTCAGGTTCAAATCTGATCACTCTCAGTGGCTTTGTTACACTCCAATTCAGATACAGTCTGATTGCTAAGCCTTTCAAAGGATTCCTTCTCGAGGGACTGCAGGCAGACAGGCCAAACTCAGCCTTTCCACCAATCTCCTGTGTGAACTACGCAGGGGCTGCTGCTCGAATCACTCATGCTGTTTACTCTTCAAACTCTAACTCCAGACTGACTGACTGTAGCAGGCATCTTGGGAATTTCTCTTCGGTCCAAAAGGTTCTGCTTGGTTGATCCATCAGTCTGTCAAAGCAAGGGCTCCCCCCCAGGTGTATTTTGGCACTAAAGTCTCAAAACTACAATTCCTACAGAAATTCACTCCCACAAGACCCCCGGGGACAGACTCCATTTTAGGGTCCCCAAAGGTACTGATTGGCCATTCTGGCAGTCCAGGACCAAGATGGGGGTGATAAACATAACTGTCCATGCTGCAAAGAAGGCAGGTTAGACAAACTACAATATCATTACTATTCTAACAGATAATCAGCACATAAGTACAGCTTCTAACAGAGCTCCCTCTGCTCAAATAGTGATGGTAGAATGGAGGGATTATCTGACAGCCCAGGTGGGACTCGAGCATAAAAATGCTCAGCCCCCTCCCAGATTAAATAAGCACCACGTAATAGGCAGCTCTTAAAGAGACAGCGCGGAGGCATTAATGCACTTCTCATAAACACTTTTAAAACGCTAAGGCACAGGATACCAGTCTGGCAGTGAGCATTTAGCACGCCCAAGGAAGACTTTCGGGAACCCCCATTTGTAGGGGGGGTTACAGATATATCATGGTTCATACTGTGGAAGAGCGGAGCTTAGGGGACCTGATCCCATAGTTAGCTCCTGCCGTTATAATAATCAATACCATCGCCATTTAATATGGTTATCTAATCTTGATTTAAATTCCTTTTAGAGTTACTTACTATAGTATGTAAAGGCAAGTCGTTCCACGGGTTCATAACCCTTTCTATATAGAATAACTTGCATTGCATAATTTTAAAATGACTTCCAATAAGCTGAAGAGGATATCCCCTAATATTATTTACGTCAGCATAGTTTTAAATCGTATGTTAGAGTACTTGTCATTGATAATATCATACATCAAGAGCATGTCACCTCTTTGCCTCCTAATTTTGAGATTGATCAGATTTAGTTCTTCTAGTCTCTCTTTGTAGCTGAGGTCCTCTACTGAGGTAATACATCTAGCGGGGTTTGGACGTGCAAAAGTGTATTCATCAAAGTACGTCTAACAATAGAAAGGACTGCTGTCAAGGAGAAAACCTGTGCCCCCACTGTGTAAAAAAAACACATTGCAGACTAGATGGATATTGCCCAGAACACAGTACATTCATGTTTGTTTTTAAAGCATGAGAAGCAAGCACTCAGCTACTGGACACAGTTGATTCCAAATAAGAAATTCCTTCTACAGTAGTTGGGTATATTTGTTGTCACGTTACACTTCACCGGTGCTCCCCCTTCAGTTGATTCCTTCCTCTGCAACAAGTGCCATTGCTGGTACCACAGTCAGAGTATACGCTGGAAGATGATCATTGCCACTGCTGACCTTTAGAAATACATAGTGCTGGTGCTGCCCGACGCCCCAGCAGGTAATGTGTGTGGCTCCTGTGCTGCTGTCCTGGGACTGGGAGTGAACTTGGGAGCTGGGTCCGGGGTTCCATGTAATATGGGCGAGTTTTAAATGGCGAGTCGCGTAACAGCAAGTGCTAAATGCTGAAAACAAAACTGGTGAACAGCAATACGTTGAATATAATATCAGAGACAATACAAACCTACATCTTATGCGGGGGGCTACGCCCCAGCACCCACCAAACTGTAGATTCTCACCTCTAGGGTGGGAAGACACTGGGGGAGGGAAGAAAACACAGGAGTTGGTGACCGTTGCGGGAGAGACAACCCACGGGTGGGGGAAAAACCTGGGGAAACAGGAGGTGTGTAAAAAAAAAATTAAAGTAACCCATAACACCAAAAACTAAAATTAGTACATACCTGTATGCAGTCCTGAACCCAGGACCATGCACACCATGGGTGGTGACCGTAAGTGCCACACCAGGCAGCCTGCTCATGCCCACTACCTAACCTCCTCTCTCTACACTCGCTAAAGCCCCTCAACACTCGCTATTCTGTCCTCGCTACCTCACTATCCATGTTCCCTCGCTATCCTTTCATACTCACTCTTATTGAAGGCCAGCAAATTAAGTCGCTCATGTTCAGTCTCTCAGCTTGCTTCACCTATATCACTGGATACCTGGGTGGGGCAGCCAAGGGGGAGAGCTAGCACCGCCGCTTGGCAGCGCTTCCAGCCAGGAACAAATGGTGCTATGGTTCCTCTGCCACAGTGACCCCTGTGGTGGACTGGGGAGTTTTCTTCCTCTGTAGAGTCACTGCTGCATGTATGCAAGGCCTGATAGGGTACTGTCCATCATCGGGAAGGTGAGAGGGTCTGGGGACCGAAACCAAAAACCAAGAAAGTCCTATGTCTCTAGGCCACCAGTATGATGTCCGCTGGTATTTTTGGGCCCCGGATCCCCACTGGCACTGACAGTGGAGGAGAGGCAGATGGGGCTGCAAGGTTGTTAGCACACGGGCCTGATGCAGTTGTAGTGGGGGGTTGCAGGAAGTAGTCTGTTGGTTAACTAGAATCTGCAGCTTATCCAATAGGAAGGGAAATGGGCAGACTGGGTGTGCCAAATGGTCCTTATCTGCCGTCAAAGTCTATGTTTCTATGAAAGGTGGAGGTGATGGTCTTGAGAGCAAAAGCTTTCATAGTAAAAAAAAAAAAAAAAGAGAGAGAATGTTTAGTTCTCTACTTTTTTAACACTAGGCAGTGGGCAGTGTTCTGTAACTACATTGCCTGCTGAGTTAAAACATGTCCATCAACACAGCAGTAGCAGTGTTGCTGCTCATGACACTGGTTACCTCAGTTCAGGAACAAGCTTGGAATGTCAGGGTCTAGCCAGGGGAGAAGCACTGAGCTCTCCAGCATATGCTCTCCTCCAGAGAGGGAGAGCAGCAGGCTCCGCTGCAACACTGCCACCTGCAGGAACACAGGTGGTAGTGCATTCAGAGCAGCTTGGGGGCTGGGAGGATGCCAGCTGGTGCTGTGCCCTGCCTTGCACGTTGCACCTTTGTTACTGGTGTGCCGGGAATGGAAGGAGAAGAGTCATGGAAATGCACTGGGGTCATGCAGGATGATGCCCCGAGCTTCTAGGTCCTGACTTCCTCACTGGTTGCTCAGCCTCCCTCAATAAAGGACCGAGGGGGGCAGCTGAAGGAGGACCTCCATGAACCACCACAGGGCAGGAGTAGCTCAGTGTCACTGAGAGGGAGGAGTAGGGCTGGAGTCTCTGGTTGATAGAGGGAGCTCTGGTGACTGAGGGATAAACAGTCTAATTTAAAAAAAAATTATAAAAGGGCTCTCAGAAAGACTTCAGTCTAACTGACTGTCAGCATTTCGAGACTTACATTAATCTTGGTTACACTATCATGTACAGCCTGATCACAATGGTACATACATTCTACTTCTTGTCACCATTCCATCCTCTAGCACTGCTGCCTGACTGGAATGATGCATTCTGATTCTGAACCAGCATTCTCAAACAGTTGGTGGATCAACTATTTTGTTACAAATCTCCCTCTCACTGAGGAAAGCATTCAAAAGGTACACTTGCAACAATTTTCTTCTCTAATAATTTGTTAGAGCAGCAATCATGTACTTGCAGGAGATAAACAGTCAGTTAATCATCCCTTAGGGGTAATATGGCACTCGGCTGTGCCTTGTACCACATTGTGCTCCTGGGAGTAATTAACAGACTGTTAATCTAACCTCTGGGCATACTTTATTGCTTAAATATGCTCTGAAAGGCACTGGTTTGTGAGCATGGCAAATAAAACATTGCAAGCGTTACCAGTGCAGGACAGTCTCCTCTTTTTCATTACAGTATCAGCCAGGTGCTCAAGTACCATTGGCTGTACTTTAGGTGTACGCAGGAGAAATACAAGCAGCTGCAGCATCCAGTCATTCTCTTGGATTGGTCAATGACAGGTATTTCCTAGTGGCTTTACCTGCAGTGACTATTTGCTGCCTGTTTTTGATGGAGGTAACCACATGCTTTTGGTATCTGTCTATTTATTTGCATTATAATAACTGGTGACCCCCGATATCAACCCGTTTTTGAGACCTGCAAAATGTCGTATCACCCTGCAAGTTGGTACAGCAAAGTCGTTTCGACCCACAGGTTGATACAGCTTTTACTGTCTCGCTCCACGTTATGTGTACCACACTAGCCCATGAAAACACTCAGAGGCTGCATGAGGCAGTTCTTGTAACAGAACAGCCTTACTGTTTAAAACTCTTCACAATTTCTGACCTCCGGTTCCTAAGGTACTTACCAAGTCAGAAAATTGAACCATTCACAGTTTTTTTTTTGTTTTTTTTTTAACTTTAAACAATGGAGAAGCCATTGAAACTTCACCTTGTCATCATAACAACCAGCATGCCACGGAGCCCCTACCGAGGTCGAATCAGCAACCCAGGAAGCATGTAATGCTAAAGACTCTGAACGTTTTTTTCTTAGCACCAGTTATTATAAAAAATAACACACATGAAGGTCTGTGATCTGCAGTTTTTTCACACACCCTAATTCTCAAAGTTTATATATTATCATACACCTTGGGTGTGTAAAAAAACTGCATATCACACACCTACATATGCATTATTCTCTATGTGTAATAATTAATGGTAGGGTCTGATAACCAGATATCAGACCCTGTATTTTCTGTATTAACCTGGTATGACATCACACCTGGTTAATGCAGAGAAAGTCATAGATGCGCTCTCTCTCACGCAAGAAGCCATTACACTGTCACATTAACTGAAAGCAGGTTGACTTACGTGTGCTCACTCTCACTCTCTTTTTATATATCTCACGTGCTCATTCTCTTTTTTTTAAACAATTAACATTGCTCTAGTCTAGTTCTGGTTGATATTGGTCCCTAACAGAAATGAGAACAAAAAATATGGGTGACTCACTTTTTGTACACACCCTCAGTTTGATTTACCTTTACAGTATAAACCACTAGAGCTTTGCTCTTGTGGTATACAGTTTGTGGCAAAGCACACATTGGATGTGTAAAAAAGCTCATGTCACACAGTCCCCCATACACTGTTTTATATTTCTTCACTCTGTGCATTCTGTATCAATTTATTGTTTGTGATTGTGTTACTTGTTGGCGGTTGTTGTATGTTATTTTATGATTGTTAATTGCACCTCTCCTCCCCATCACTTTTAAAAAAGGTAATTTCTGCCTCTCTGAGCCCATGGACTGGCCCTTGATAAATAGAAATACTACTACTGCTCAAGGTTGGGCTGTTGGCTCTGGCATACTTTATCTTGACTGCTGCTGTGTGCTTGTTTTTGAAAGTATTAGTAGTAGTACAAAGTCATCCTGTAAGGAAGCCTAAATAACATTGCATATTGTATAACCAGAAAGCAAAAGGAATAGCTGCAGAACCAGAGAGTAAAAGTAGAAACAAACATATTGCTGAGTGGTAGGAAAGTCTACCAACTTGACCAAACCCTCCAGCGCTTTGCCCCACACTTGGACTTCCTCAATCTGAAACAAACATGCAAAACAATACACTAACGGTACCTAACACACTTCCTACAGCACATACCCACATTTCCAATTATAATAGAAAATATGCAAAAAAAATTATTTTCCCTTTAAATATTACAAAACAAATATTTACAGAAACTCTCTGAGATCCTTTCTCTTAATTAACATTGGTTTTACATAAGCATTACTAATGCAAAATGAGGTAAACTAGGGTTGTTCTTGTTCTCAAGCTCGCTACTCCTGTTTAAAATGGTTGCACACAAACTGTAATAGGGTAAAAAATATTTATTTACTTACAAAGCTCATGGCACATAGAGATAAGGCCCTGCCAGACACATCAACCAAACTCCCCAACGATTCGCCCAATGAGAAAGGGCTTCCTTAGGTAGTGGAGCCTACAGCAGAGGACTTGTTTTTATAGTACTTATTTCAAAGCACACAGCTTGGAGACATGGGGCCGGATATTCAAACTGCGCCCGAAAAGTGCGCAACAGCAAGAGCAAGCGCAAGTCACTTGCGCACATGCACAATCGTCGCGATATTCAAACATGGAGCAAGGCCAATTGCGCAAGCAGCCAACATCTGAATATCGCACAAACTGCGCCATAGCGCAACCAGGAAGGGGAAGCTGATCAGATATGATGCGCCATAGCGCAACCAGGAAGGGGAAGCTGAGCAGATACGATGTGCCATAGCGCAACAAGGCCAGCCCAGCTGAGCAGTCCAGAGGCCCATAGGGCAAGCAATGACACCCCCAGCAGCATAGCAATGGAACAGCACAACCAGGGAGGTAGGCAGAGGCCCACCACCCATGCCACAGATGGGCACAGGGACACACTGCAGAACTAACAATGAACCCCCACACCCCAAGAACAGCATAACTGGGGGAGGGACGGAATATCAACCGGCCCATGGGGACAAGCAAAGAAAGCACATCCCGGCCGTGTTACTGCAGCACACCCACTGGCAAGCTGAGACTGCCACACAAAGGGGGCGGACCACCCCAGTGTCCAGCAGCCCCCCCCATGTGCACAGCACACCCTGCACTGTGACCCCAAGACACCACCCATGAGCAGTGACTGTGACCATCACTACAGGACTCCCCAGGCCCCCACGGCACAATGCAACCATGTGTACCACCGAACCATACAAGCCAGACCCACCAGGAGCACCCAGCGGTGGTTGGCAGCACACGGCCAGTCCGGCTGAAAGCCACCACCACACCAGGGACACCCCCCCATGCACACACACACACACAATCCCAGGACAATACCATACCAGATGCCAAGCACACCACTGCAACTGAGCACCCATAGCCAGCTGCAAATCAGAGACCACTACAGTATTCATACAAAATAGATTTATAAAAGAATATCAACATGAACACACAACAATAAACTATGTACAGAGAGATATATACAAGAAAGGGGTGGGGGTACGGATACAAGGTAGGGGTGGGTAAGGGGCAGGGGTGAAGAACTTGGTGAGGGAAGGCAGGGTGTGAGGGAAGGGTAAAGGGGGTAGGTGTGGGACAGCTACTGTCCTCCAGGCTGCACAGCAGCGGGTTGCCCCTGGTCTCATGGCCTCCTCCGTCATCTGACACCCCTCCGGTGCATCTCCTGCAGAATGGATAGGGACACCATGGACACCTTCAGCAGGTGGTGGACAGCCCGCTCAATCCTGTGCAGGACCCGGACACCTAGGGCAAGGGAACAGAATCAATGGCTGTGACTGTCCACAACCCTGAGGCCCACCCAACATGCATGGCATACAGCCAAGTGCCCCACCCCTGTGATGGACTGCACCTACTCACAGTGACCGTGCACAAGACAAGCCCAACCAGGCAGCGACAGCCATGTGTGCCACTGCACACACACCCCACCCATGCCCAGAACAGCACAACCAAGGCTGTCCAGTGACGTGGCTATGTCGTGGGAAGGTAGTGCCACAGCCATGTGCCCAGTGCATGCATGGACCACCAGTGATGCACTCACAGACATGCAGTGCCACTGGACAGTGCTGACTGTCACACGTCACGTGCATGGCAGTGTTGTCCATGGATGGTGGCTGTGACTCCCACAGCATGCAATAGCATCCATGTTGTAATGACACTCACCTCATCTGCCGCTGCATCAGGTGCTGCAGCTGCGGCTGCTGCTGTTGCTGTTGCTGCTGCTGTGGCTGTTGCACCTCCTCCGCCAGCCACCCTGGCACCGCCATCCCATGCCTCAGCCCGTGCCTGCCTCCGCTCCTCCACGCCTGTGGGAGACAAAGGAAGAGAAAAACATCAGTGAGATCCCAAAGCAGACAGCCCCTTGCCCCATTGAGTGTGCCTGCCCACACATCCAGACCCAAACAGCACACACCTGCAAACACCCTTACAGCAAACCACAGCCCAACCCACCCCCATGCGCAGATTACATTACACAGTCACCCATGCAGACAATACCGGTGCATACACAGCACACCCACCTGGCCTGGGCACAATGCCCCTCCTGGCACGCGACCTGAGGCGCGCAAGCAGAGCATGCTCCCTCCTCTGCAGGTCACCATAGCAGTGCCTGCACTGTTCAGGGGTCCTCCTCCGCCCAGTGGCCTGCTCCAGGGCAGCGGTGACCTGCTGCCACACATGGGTCGTGGCACCTGCAGGGGCACACCCTCAAACAGTGAGCCATAGTGGGGCTCCACCACAGCCACCAGGTTGGCTAACTCCAAAGCCCCCCATTGTGGTGCTCTCCTGTGTGCCATTTTCAAACTGTACAGTGGCAATATGGCGCTCAGCAGCGCGGCAACCCCACGTGGAAATGTTGCACAATACAACTCCATCACTGCCTATCACGCTGTTCGGACAGCGCCTTCGGTCCACATCGCGCTGTCACCAAACAGCGCGATAGAGCTGTACACATGGCAGACATACAGCGCCGGGGGCAAAGGTCATGCACAAGGTCATGGGTCAGTGGCGCAAGGCCACGCACAGCACCATTGGACGTCCACACATCCTGCATGGTCAGACACCTGCATGCCAGTGCCACAGTGGACTATTGCGCAGTACTGCCACTGTGCCATGTGGTGACTAGCGCTGTAGCGCCATTGGCACAATGGTGGCCATGGCCTGAATTGCCGATCACCCACAGCACGTCATCAGCGCGGCAGACACCTGCGTAAGCTACCTGGGCATGCGCAATGCAGTGTACCACACAGTCACAGATATGCGCCATTGGCTCAGCCGGCTCAACCGTATTGCGCAAAGCATAACGGCGCGATATTCAGCCGACACATGCAAATCATCTGATCAGCCATTCAAAGGCACAGTGGCGTGATTTGCATCTCATTACAGTTGCTCCACTCCTAATTTGCATGCATTGTGCTATAAATGTGCGACATTGGGCTGCTCTGGCCAGATTCGGTTACTGCAGGTGAGAGGTGGGTTGCATGCTGTGTGATGTTCTGGACAATGTTCATGGGATAACGCTGTACACTGCACAGTGACAGGTGTCCACTTCCACCCATACAGATCGACATGACTGAGCAGAGCCAAGGTGAGGGTGAGGATGGTGGGCGGAGGAGGAGGCCCAACTTCACCACGGCGGAGACAGAGGCCCTCTTCCAGGCCTACCTGGAGGAGGAGCCACTACTGACTGGATGGCGGGGCACCCCTCAGGCCCATGTGGCTGCATGGGAGGGGGTAGCTCGGGCAGTGAACCTGCACGGAAGCCACCAGCGCTCCGCAGGAATGCAAAAAGAAGATGGGGACAGACCGCAGGAGGGTGAAGGAGAAGGTGGCAGCCCTCAGGGCGGCACGTGCTGGCACAGGCGGGGGCCAGCCAGCGGTGGCGGAGCTGACCCTGGCTGAGGACCGACTGGCTGCATCAATGCAGCGGAGTGCTATTGAGGGCGTACCAGGAGGTGGATTCCAGACAGGTGGAAGCCCGTCACTGCACGGTATGACATGGTGGTGGTGTTGGGGGGGGGGGAAGGTTGTTCACATGCACTCACATGTCCTCACTTTCTGTTACAGATCCTGTTCATCTTCAGGGGATGGTGGTGGTGGGTCCAGGCAGTGAGCAGGGTCCATCCACCTCTGTCACCAGCCAGCATGCACTGCACCAGCATGCACGCCGGGCTGCCAACTCTGGTGTCGGTGAGTCAGGTGTGGGGGGTGCACAGCCTGTGTCTCAGCAGTCTGGCATGCAAGCATGCCAGCACGCTGTGACTGTGGCTGTAGCACGTACCTGCACCATTGATGATGCAAGGACTGCAATGGGCAGTGACATGTGTGTGTCCCATGATGGACACACAGCAGGCCAGCATGTGCCCCTGGGCCTAACTGGTTCCAACGTGTGAGCCAGCATGTCGGCACAGTCCCAGACTGTGCCTGTCAGCACCGGTGGGGCAGCAACAGTGGCTGTGCAGGTGTCTGGCATTGTTGCGGCCACAGCAGTGGAACGAGTGGTCCCTGGGGCACAGCGGTTGGAGGGGCAGCAGCAGCAGTCACCCACCAGGTCTGGGGGTACAGTGTCCAGCGGTGGCACATGCCCACCGCCCTTTGATATGCCCATTCCTGGTCCTGGTGAACAGCGCCCACCCTCAAGGGGTGTTGAGCATCAGGACCTTCTATACCCTGGGGGACAGGATGCCGTTGTGGCAGAGTATCCATTTGAAGAGCACACCCGCCTGCTGCGGGAATCAGTACAGCAGCAAAGGCGGGTTGCAACGTCTGTGGAGGCACTGTGCATGGCTGTGGAGCGGCACAGCAGGGACTGTGCTCTGATCCCTTGCAGAATGGTCCATATGCGGATGGATGTGACTGCCGCCATTGACAGGCAGACCCAGGCATTGGTCGCTGTCGTGGCTGCATTGGGCACACAAGCAGGTGCCCCTGTACCACGCACCCTACACAGTACGCTCTCCACTCCCCGTTCCCGGCGTTGTGTGACACCCAGCCTGTCGACACTGGGTTCTGCTGTGGGCATCCCGAGCACCCCTGGTGTAGGTATGTTTGGCATACTACAGAACCCAGTGCCAACAAGGTCGCGATCGCGCAATGGGACCCCTGGTGGTCCATCGGTGCCACCCCATGTGGCCCCTGCTCATCCTGACAGTGCTGTTGGGTCATGGCGGAACCGCCCACGCATCTGCGGTGGCCGTGGAACAGTGCAACATGACTGACCTGTCTCCCAGTGCGGGCCCTGTCTGGTGCTGCCCTGTGTGCACTGTACGTCATGGTGGGCAGTGCACTGGTGGGTGCCCTGCACATCACGCCGACATACGGACCACCTGCACACCATCCCAACTGCTGTCCACAGGTGCGTGTGCATGATGATGCCTGCATTGTACTGTACACCAAGGTGCAAGGGTGCCCAGCATCTGACACATGTACTTGGACAGTACAGGTGGTGGGTGTGGTCTGTGGATCTGTGTGTTTGCCATGTCTGTTCCTGCTCTGCTGTGCACCTGCCCATGTATGCTTTGTGCCTGGTGTGTGTGTGTGTGTGTGTGTGTGTGTGTGTGTCCATATGACTGTTCACCCCTCCCTGATGGTGTGTTTGTGTGCCTGGTCCCTTCCACTCCCCTTGCCATCATGCACCCATGGTGTGTTACTCTGTGTGCCTGTGGGTTGCGCCAGGACAGTGTTGGTTGCACATGGCCCCTTGACTTACCTGTGTCGTGCATAATGCTCCTCTGTGATGGTGTCCCGGTGCAGCTGGGCCTGCTGGATCAGTCGGGGGTCCCGCCGTCCAAGGGGGGGCTGCTCATCACCATCATCACCGGCGCCGCTGGTGTCCCCATCGCTGTCCCCCTCCTCGACCTGAATGGCTATCCCACAGTCTTTGGCCATGTTGTGCAGGATACAACAGGCCAGGAATATCCCACAGGCCTTTGAGGGGCTGTACTGTAGGGCACCGCCGGAGGTGTCTAGGCATTGGAAGCGTGCCTTGAGCATCCCAAACACCCGCTCGATGATGTTGCGTGTGGCGGCATGCGCCTCATTATAGCGTTGCTGCGCTGGGGTCATGGGGTGCCAGTATGGTATGAGCAGCCAGGGACGAAGTGGGTATCTGCTGTCACCTGTGTGGAGATGGTGGAGATGAGTATCATGTTCAGGTCCATATTGCCAATATCCCTGTGTGCCACTACCATAGCACCTGTGGCATTCCCACCCTTGCCCCACGTTTGCTATTCCTACATGCGTACTCACCCACTAGATGGCCTGTGGGGATGTTCCCACTGTTGAATCGATGGCACAGTGCAGACTGATACCATATAAAGGCATCATGTGCTCCACCAGGGTGTGTGGCACAGACATTGATTATGCGCCCAGTGGCATCACACACCACCTGGCAGTTGACACTGGAATAGCCCTTCCTGTTCCTATATGCAGCCCCATCGGGGCCAGGTGGCATGCGAATGGCCACATGGGTGCAGTCTATGGCCCCTAGCATGCCAGGCATACGTGCTACCCTGTGGAACTCCTGCATGTTTGCTGTACGCTCTGCCGTGGTGCTGGGGAACTGGATGTGCTCCGCAGCAGTGCGCTGAGGAATTGGGTGAGGATGCGTGACGTGGCCAACTGTGTGATGCCTGTGGTGTCCCCTGTCAGCCTCTGGAAGGTGCCCATGGTGAGCAGGCACATGCAGGCTGTCATCTTGGTCTCCACCGACAGAGCGTGACTCCGTCGTGAGGGTGCCTGTATCACATCACTGCACAGCTCACAGAGCCGTCTCAGTATTGCCCTGTTCAGGCGGTACCGGCCCACAATCTCTACATCTGTGTACAGCTCAAAGCTGATGCGGGCATGGTACTGCCTGTTGGGGCGCATCACTGACGGGCCCTTCCACGGCCACGCCCCCCGCAGCATGCATTCTCACCCTCTCATACAGCTTCCATGTGAGCTGGCACTGTCCATCTCCTGGCTTGTGACCCCCCCTGGCTGATGTTGCTCTGTTACCCCCACTGTCCTGACTGCTACCTCCATTGCACCGGGTACCCCCACTGGCCTCTGCAGCCTATGGCCCACACAACTTCCCTTGCCTGCCCTGTTCTGGACTGTCACTGTCTGTCTCTCTCTGTCTGTCTCACTTGACATCTCTGTAGCATTCTTGCGCCTCTTCCTTGAGCTTTTATATTTTGGCTCATTTCCGCTGTGGCGCAACTTCCGGCTGTTCCGCATTGCGCAACCCTTTGAATATCGCATTGCGCTCTTTATGCAGGGATCCACCCCCTTTGGTTGCACATGCCGTCATTTGCATTGCGCTGTTGCTCAGCCTGTTTTCGGTGGCGCAGCTGCCTCCTGCTGAATATCGCAGAATGGCGCACTTTCGGACTTGCGACAAGAATCTATTATTGCATGGCGTAACCCCTTTTGAATATCCGCCCATCGTGTAAAAATAATTTATATTAAAACAATATAAAACAGTTTAACTTTTTTGTGCACAATTCTATCAATAAATAAATTCAGTATTGTTTGATGTCAGTGCAGTATATAGGCAATCAGCAAAAACAAGAGAACAAACCATATCAGTGGAGCCTCTCCTGGACAAAATCAGAAGAAATAAATTATACTGCAGGTATTACCAGTGACAAGGAGGAAACTAAGTTAAATGTCTATGTGGATGATATTCTTGTATTACTGCAGAATCCTAGACTATCAGTCCCTCATTAACATACACAGATTGAGATCTTCTGCCAGATTTTCTGATATAGACTAAAGAAGCAATTATCCATTGGTATACAATTAAACCTAACAGGATCTGGTGTTCATGTAAGTCTCTTAAAAATCAACTCTGTGAAATCAGAAGATTTGCTTATACCCCCCTCCCCCCCAAGTCTCTGAGGAGATTTATAATACTGTGTTTACTAAACTCAGCCAACAGGTTCTATTTTTCAGTTGTCTCCTCAGGATATTGTTAAGAGCTGATGTGTATTTAATTTAATTTAATGTCATTTCTTCTTGATCTAATTTAATACCTTCTGTGTTTTCATTATTCCAACTATATTGTAACAAAGGTTCTGGACATACAATGAACAGTGTAGAGGAAAGTGGACATTCCTGTACTAAGCCATTTAACATATTGAAGTTTTCTAGCAGTGTACCATTAACTTGCAGCTTAATAGTAAGATTTTTATATGGGAGCTATACCAGTTTAATTAAAGAAGTGGAGCTCCCCCATTTTTAAAGCAGTCAAATATAAGCCTGCAATCTACTAAGATAAAGGCTTTGCTGGCATCGATTGCTAAGGAGTAGTAATTCTCATATGATTTTGTTGCATACTGAAAGATGGCTTGGACTTTTCTAATGGTCTGCAAAATTGTTCTTGTTTCAACAAAACCTTATTGGTTTTGGTGGATGGCCTCAGAGAGTCACCCCACTAATCTATAAGGTACCATCTTCACAATAATTTTATAGTCGTAATTTAATAAAGCAATAGGGTGATAATGTCCTGGATTGATTTTGGGTTTCCCTTCTTTTTGTATTAATCTAACCCTGGTTTCATTCATAACTGGGGGTAATTCTCCAAGGTCATTCATCAACTCCTGAACCATATGAAGAAACCAAGGGATCAGTTCATCTTGAACTACAGTATGATGTAGAATTCCACAGTATAGCCATCTAAACCTGTTGATTTCCTTTTTGATTATGAATTGATCACTACCCTCACTTCAACATCTGTAAACGCTGTTGACCTATGTTCTAAGGGTCTCATATCTATAGGGTTAAGAAAAGTAATGTGTTTATCTTTATCCTGAACCACCTGTCTTTGATATCTGTTTGTAATGTTTACTAAGAATTTCTGCCATTTCATCCATTCTAGATGTTGTTTTACCTTCTTCTGATTCTAATGCAACTATATAATTTCTTTCTCAGTTTTTCTTGAGAGTGTTTGCCAGCATTTTGCCCAGTTTCTCTCCTTGTAGATAGCATGCCTATTTTAAATGCCTCATCTTCCTACCTTTTCATTTAAAAGGTCGTGTTTGTGCTGCTTTTCCTCTTTCCACTCTTGATGGTATGTATCCTTATCTAATAACACTAATTAATCCAATTCTTGTAGTTTTTTTTTATTTTATCTATTTGTGTTTCCTTCCTTTTTTTCCCTATTAACCCATGCCTGGTATGATATGACATGGCCACAGACAACTGCTTTAAAAGCACCTCATAAAATAATGTACCATGTAAATAATGTACACTGTCATCAAAATTGTAAAACCAATATTCTTAAACTACAGTTTTCATCTTCTGTATGATGGGGGTATTTTAAAAGAGCATTATTAAAACTTCATGTCCTGGTTTTATTGACAGTAGCAGCTTGCAGTTTGAGGTATACTGAGATCATTGCATGGTCCAAAATAATAATGAAATTAATTTTTGACTTAGTTAAAGTAGGAATTTCAGTCTTACATAAAAATATATAGTCAATTCTAGTACATACATTTGCTTTACTGTCATAATGGGTGTATTGTTTCACTCTTGAAAAAGAATACCTCTAGGTATATTCCAAATCCTGTAATTCCATAAAGAAAACAAGTAGGATTTGATATTCTCTTGTTTTCTTTAGTAATTCTGGAATTTTTATCCAAATAAGGATTAACTGAAGCATTATAGTCAGCAGCTAATATAACATGTTTGGCTTCAGTGTAGACTAAGACCTCATTAAGGTTTGGTAAGAAGATGCCATAATTTGAAAAAGGGGCATAAACCGACCCTATTGTTATCTTATTGTTAATCTTGTATTTTGATAATACAATTCTACCCGTAGAGTCCAAAAAAATTAGCAAGATGTATAAAGTTCATTTTTTTTAATCAAAATGGCCACACCACAACTTTTCTTTGATCCTGTTGAATAATTGAATAATTTTTTACTTCAATACTTCATCCTCTAGGAGGAGGGTTTCCTGAAGACAAGGAATATCCACCCTTTTCTTCTTGACAGGACCAAATTACTTCACTTTTAAACACCTTGTGCCCGCCGATACTTTAGATGCCCTACTCTCCCTGAACCCCGAAAAGGGTAAATCACCGGATGGGTTAGATACCAAACTTCTCTTCCAATCTGCCCACACCATTGCATCTCCCCTTGCTGCCCTCCTAAACCTTTCATTTGCCACTGAAGCAATCCCCAAGGTGTGGAAGCATGCCACTGTTATCCCTCTACCAAAAGGATGAGACCCTACCACCACATCAAATTACTGCCCCATCTCCCTGCTCACCACCATAGCAAAGCTACAGGAGCACCTAGTACTCTCGCAAATCTCTCACTTCCTCTCAGAGTCACACTTCCTCATGCCTTTCCAGGCAGGCTTTAGAAAAAAACACTCTACTGCCACCTCCCTGCTAAGGCTCACAGATTCCTTCCTTACAGGGATGGACAAAGGACAAATTACTTCAGCCATTTTCATCGACTTTGCTAAAACTTTTGACACAGTATCCCACCCTCTATTATTAACTTGTCTAGCCACTGCTGGATTATCCACATCAGCCACTAACTGGTTCAGAGCCTACCTGGAAGGTAGAACACAGTCAGTAAAAATAGCGGACTCCATCTCGTCTCCACTCCCTATCCTCACTGGCGTCCCACAGGGCTCCATTCTTGGCCCCATTCTCTTTTCTGTTCTACTAAATGACCCACCTAAAACCTGCTCTACTACCTCTATACACATGTATGCGGATGACACTGTCCACTTCAAGTCCAGCTGGACCCAAGAAGAAGTCATTTCCAGTCTCCAGGCTGATTTCAACAAAGTACAGCTCTGGTTTAACTCCCACCAACTCTCCCTCAATGCAAAAAAGACAGTCTCCATGACTTTTGGCTCTAGGCAGAGACTATCCAGACTCACTTCACAACCAATTTTCCACACCCTTGATGGAACAATTCTACAGGATGTGCTCTCTGTTAGGTATCTTGGAGTCTGGCTCAACCTTCACCTGTCCTTTTCCACCCACGCTATTCTGAAAAATCTATTCCGCAAGCTTGGCGCCCTCTACAGGAATCGCAATTGTCTTCCGCCCCCGGTGAGACGCGAAATTATCCAGAAAATGATTCTACCTTCCTTCGACTACTGCGACATAGTCTACAGCTCGGCCCCAAGATCCACCCTAGCCAGTCTGGACCCACTCTTCAATGCTTTCTGCCTATTTGCCCTAGATGATCCCCCCCACATACACACCACTGTGAGCTCTATCACTCACTGGCCCTCCCATCCCTAAGCAACCGTCGGCTAATTCACAGTATCAAATTTGTGTCCAACTTCTGTCTCGGTGCTCTCCCTTCCTACCTCACCTCCACCCTCTCCTCCCTACCAACCCCTTCCCACACCCTTAGGTCCTCTGATTCCCGGCTATTGTCAATCCCTCTCCGGCGGACCACCGCAGGCCAATCAGCCTTCTCCTACCAACTCCCCAAGTTATGGAACGCCCAACCAGCTGAAATCCGCCACTCCTCCTCTAGACATTCAATATCCTCTGCCCTACTTGACTACTATGCCATAAGCTGTTCCTGCTCCTGACCTCCTCCCCCATCATCATATCCACTCATTCAACCCTCCCCTTCTTCTTATGCGGCCTGACCAGCGGCCCTAGCATTTCTCATCTCATGCTGGCATATAGGCTCATCCAACCCTGTACTTGCCCCCCAGCACTTCTACTCAGCCCCCAGTAACACAGTTATCCCTCTGACTATGTCTATCTGCTATGGGCACGTTCAAAATCCCTACGCTTTCCTACCCACCCTGCACTCAACCTCTCCATAGACATCAAGTCCTGTCACCAGCAGCACAAATTCTCAGTATCACTCTATTGTCTGCATTCTAGGCACGATATTCCACCTCCCCCTGTATGTATCTGCACTCTGTAAACCTGTATGAAGCAATGTAGCAAGACCCTAATGTAAACTCAATGTTATGTATTCCTTGTACAATCTGAATCATACTAACATACTATTTGCCAGCAGATTAGGCCTTACGGTCTATCAAGTCTGCTCAAACCTCAGATCCCTAGTTAGGTGCCGAGGCCCCCCCCTTGTGTTCCAGAAACCCCTATCATCCATCCCAACCCCCCCCCGGGACAGGCCATCATCTGATACATCCACTTTCTGTGTCTGTCCCACCCTCTCTTGAAGCCCTCCACTGTGGATCTCTGAACCAGCTCGCCAGGCAGTGCATTCCAAGGGTCCACCACCCTCTCAGTGAAAAAACTCCTCCTCTTTCCCCCCTCACGTACCCCCTCATGTACCATGATCTCCTATGTACAATTCTATGAAATGTATATGTACACTCTGTATCATGTACTATGGTCTCCTATGTTTAACTCTTATAATGTATATTCTATCTCCCATGTATACCCCCCCACCCAGGTTGCACTGGGAGACGAGCATCTTTTTGCTCAGTGTGCCCTACCTGGTGAAACTGTTCAATAAATAAATAAACATACAAAAGAATTCTGCACCTTTTAAATGGAAAATGTATCCCATTCACACTAAAGCTTGCGCAATGGATGCCTAAACCTGAGTTGTCCTTATTTGCCGTAAGCAGTCATTAATCATCATCTTCCCACTCCATCCCAGGACCCCACCTGAGTCCATTCACAAAACAAACATTTTTGTACCATCTGTAAATACAACTGACTCTTTCACAAATAAAAATTGTGATGAACAAAAAGGAAGAATCCCTCCACAAAAAAACTAACCACATAATCTCCCTTCGCCCAAAAATATTACTTTTGGCTGTATTTGCTGTATTAACTATTGTAAATAACCCCTCTCCTTCTTCTTTATTATTTTATTTTATTTGAAGTCTTAGATTACAACCTTTGAGCTACAAGCTTATTTACAAAGGTTCCACATCAGATTGAAAACAAAATAAAAGTTGCAGTAAATACAGTGAATGGTACAGTAACTAGAGGGGACTTTAGAGATAAGACAACAGAATATCAATAACACAGTTGTATCAAGAGGTATTGAGCTTTGTGCAAATTGCAATATAGTTATGATAGGAGACATCGAGCTAAAACAAGCAATCATTTTGGTAATACATGAAAGTGCTTAAAAACAAGTCATAAGGCTAAGGAGAGGTAAATGGGGATAAGTGTGCAATTCGTAGGAGAGGGGCAGTGAAGAAGAGGTGACTAGGGAGGGGGAAGAGCTGTCAGTGCATGGCTGTAGGGATCAAGAGGGACTGGGGTGCGGATGAGAGCAGTGGTGGAGTAAGGATGAGTATGGGGGTGGGTGGGTACCACAGGAGAATAGGTAAGATGGGGATATAGGCAATGGACAGTGGAACAGAGGGGAGGACAAGAGTGGACAAAAGGAAATAAGTGGGAGGACTGAGAGGGGAGGGAGTGGGATGTGGGGAAGAGAGGGGGGAGGAACATAGGAAGTGCCTAAGTTGGGCAGTGAATAAATAGATTAAGGGGAGGATAGGCGGGGGTGGGAGGATGTAGAACCAGGGAGGGAGTGGAGGGCAGCTGGAGGCTAGCAGTGAGGAAGGGGATGGAGAGGAATAGGGAAGGAGAAAAGTGAGTGAGGGAAAGGACAAGTAGAGACATAGGGGAGGTTAGGTATGGGGAGGTGAAAAGGGTAAAATCAGACAAGTGCTAAGGACCCGATAAATGGTTTATATTAGTAAGAACAACTCTGTCAGGAGTTGCAAACCCATCCCACTTTTATGCCCCCTTTGCCCACTCTTTTTCATTTCGACCTATATTACATTTTAAATGAAAATTAGAACCCATCTATTACCTTAATATATCCCTAATCTATTCTTTTAATAGATCATTATTTATTAATTACTATGTGGTGTTAATCAGGACGATAGTAACAGAAAAACTGAAAAGAAAAAAAATATTTCTTGAAACAGAATGTCCCACCATGTTCTATCAGGACCATGAAAAAAAAGAATAAAACAGAAAAACATTAACCTATGTCATTTTGTTAAACAGCCTAATTAATCTCTATTGGCTTGATTTATTGTCAGCTAATAACTCAACTGTATCCCCACACAGGGTGTATAATAATTATAAAAATAAAAATTAGATAAATTAGGTAACAACCTATGGAAGTTGTATGCATAAATCATCTTCACCTTCCTTAACTATCTCATAAATCATTTTCTGTCCATTCACTATCACACACATTTTTGTTGGCAAAATCGTAGTTGCCCTAATATGATTTTGTCCCAGTTTGTTTCTAAGATAATCAAACTTGTGTCTGGTTGGCACAATTTGTGGTGGCAAATCATTATACACCGCTACATTAGCCCCCATAATTTTTGATTTTTTGCAGTAGACTTGAGACATCAGGGCATCCATATCTGCTGACTTCATAAATTTCACTATAATATCTCTTGGAGGAGCAATGTTATCTGGCTTTTCTCTCAGGGCATGATGTGCTCTGTCCGACTCCACCTAAACATTGTTGGCTTTGTCTCTAAGTATGTTGTGATAACTTTTTGAATAGTTGTTACCACTGTACCCTCAGTGTCCCATACTTCTGGACCCCCAACAATATAAATATTGTTTCATCTGGCCATCATTCTATAACCTGTTAATTTATTTTGTGGTTCCATCAGAAGCAGATCTTGTGTTTTTTTAATTGTCTTTGCACCAGAAAAAATTCACCTTCCATCCTCGACGGTCTCTTTAGAGTATCCTCTAGTTGTGTTCTAAGTTCCATTCTTCCTTTGTGCAATACACTTACCATAGCTTGAAACCGATTTATTTTTTCATCCAACACATCAAAGTTAGACAACTTTGAACTGACAGCCACAATTTCATTCAGTAGGTATCTTGCCCATTTTGACATCTGCATCCCCTCATGGTCAGAATCAAATTTACTTTCTTTTTCATTTTTTCCTTTTTCTTCCTCATAATCTGTATCTGAACTGTTTGCTTGAGGACTGTTCTCATTAACTGTTAAACACACAGTATTAATGTTTTCCTAACCCCCTTGTGGTTGCTTCTCCTATCCCTTTCCCTATTTTAGATTTATCACCTCCATCCTCCTAACATTGGTATTAGTTCTCTCTCCCCCTACTAATACCGAATTTGACTGCCCCAAGTGTGAAAACCAGTCATTAAATTCATTGTTGGTAACATTCACACTGTTCAAAGAGTTAGGAGAGCAGAAATGACTCACACCTTCTGTTGTTTTACTGGAGAGAACTTCTGGTAGTGAATATAGTATGGGATCTCTCTCCTCCATATTTTTAAAAGTTGTCTCCAACTTTGTAGACTATGTTTCTCCTGTTTTATTGTTAAAATGAATGTTGACATTTTCCATCGGGTGCTTCTGGTGCCCTGTGCAAGCCGTAGAGTTCGAGATAGGAGTAGTCAAATATTCCAAGGCAGTTGCCATTAATGGAGGCTTGCTCTATATATACTTTAAAGGTTTGATTCTCAGACACCGGCAAAGTCAATGGGCCATCAACCAACACTGGGGTTGGGGGGAATTATTAAAGGAGAAAAAGTCTGATGTCCTAAATTTTCCATATTTTCAAGAGTTCGTCTCTCCCCAGTATCAAAACATTTTCTTTTAACATCCTTGTTTCAGGGAGAGCAGTTTGTACCTCTAATAATTCAAAGTTATAGATAATACCTGCAGGCTGCTGGTCTTCAGTGTGGTTCTGTGAGGCAGCACCATTGACACCTATTCGGCTCAAGCACCATGGCACTTCAACAACCTCAGCAGCTGTTGGAACAATAGGCTGGAATACCAATTTTTTATTATGGGCACTTAGCTAAACCTTTAGCCCCGTGTCATAAAATTTGCATAAAACCATATAAATGATGTCAGACTGGCTCAAACCTTACTTTACAACCTACTGCATACAGTTCTAGATAAATAAAATAATGTTTCCGCCACACCCTTTTGTAGCATATAAAACATTTGTTTTATTTTTCCCTGTACAATATAACTAATTACTAATAACTTTTGCATAGATAATAAAACATTGTAAACACAGTGAAAACAGTGTAAAGAACAAACAACAAATGCTTCATGCTCTGACAACACAAACCTCCCTGCCATTTTCATATGCAACAGTTTGTGTGAGGTTGAGGTTGCTTTTTTTATAAATTCTGCTGAATGCTGATTGGTTGTGACTGCCACAGGTAAATTGTACAGGTGAACACCGGTTAATGGTATGATGGCAATGCAATGGTACTGTATATGCTGAATTCTGCTGAATTTGCAAATCATAAATGGGAGTGGAAGCTGTAGCGGTAGTGGGAGAGATATGACGAGGTGCGAGAGCATCAGGAGTGAGTTGTCCAGGGAGCTAATCATCGGGAGCAAGTTGACGTGGCGTGAATTGTCAGGCACGAATTGTCATAGATCCCCTTCCCCCAGCATTCCACAGGCTTATCTGTTTCTATAATGAGACTGAGAGAGAGAGACAGACAGACAGACAGAGAGAGAGACACACACACACACCAATTGATGTCACTCCCAGCTAGAGGGTCCTCCACCCTTAGATCCCTCACAGCCTCCCTGTTAGTTAGCACTAGGTCCAGAGTGTTTTCCAACCAAGTTGGCCCACTGATCAACTGCACCAGCAAGCTATCCTGGAATGCATCCAGTAGCACCTGTTTCCTTGCGCTTGAGGTGGTTGTGGTCCCCAATCCACTCCTGGTAGACTGAAGTCCCCCACGATCACCATGTTCCCTTCCCTGCATGCTCTTCTAATCTGCTCAGCTAACTCCTTGTCCAAGTCATCTGTCTGAGCTGGTGGTCTGTACACCACTCCCATCCGCAGTATCCTACTTGTATATATTGTAGATGACCATCATGAACAAATCATGGTCACTGCTCAACAAACAAGGTCCTTGTTATCTGAACAGTGTCCATGATCTGTTCTCAATGGCCATCAACAGTATGAAAAATGGGTATTAAAAAACAGCCCTATTCAAGTCTATGGAGTGCACCGCTGAGCACTCCATATAATGACATCAGAAAAGTGGGCTGATTGAGGTATCAAAAAGAAGAAAGGGATCATTGGCTCGGCTCCATGGAGTCAAAATACAATCCCTTCCCTTCTGAAATAGGGAAAACAAAAACTCTGCTTTTTGGACCATATGTCTTGTGGCAGGTAAGGGTTCTTTGTGCTTCTTGGGGGACTATGTTAAAAAGAGCAGGAAAGGTGCTCTTTAATTCTTTGTCACTTAAGTGCCCTATTGGTAGTGCTCAGATCATGCATTTGAGCTTCTGACAGTCCTCTGACAGATAATGCAGCTATCAGTCTCCAGGTCTAACATTTATCTGAGCAAAGTCAGAGTTCAGATTGGAGGTTGGATTTCAGATCCAAGGTCAGATCTCTGGATTTGAGGTCTGATCCACAGGTGAGATCCATGGATCTGACCATTGGATCCAACCGATCTGAGTATTCTAATCAGATCCAGAGGGTCCATGGAAGGGATCCAAGGTTGTCGGAGCCATTTTGAGATGTCATTATTATTTGATGACATCTGAGATCAGCAGTTTGCTCACTATCTGATGACATTTGACTTGGTCAGTTTAGGAGACTCAGTGGAAGTGGTGGACAGATTAAAATACCTTGGTCTATGGCTAGATAGACACGTCATTGAATACACACATTGAAGAACTTTGCAAAAAACTAAGAATTAGACTAGGTTTCTTCTATAGAAACAAGAACTGCTTCCCAATGGATGTCAGAAAGAGGCTTGTACAGGTTACCTTCCTCCCCCTTCTGGATTATGCAGATCTGACGTATAGCCATCATTCGAATATCTTTCTTAACAAGGTAGACGTGCTTCATCACAGAGCCCTATGATTCATTACCAACTCTGCACCTTAGAACCCATCACTGC
This sequence comes from Neoceratodus forsteri, assembly GCA_016271365.2. Lineage (NCBI taxonomy): Eukaryota > Metazoa > Chordata > Ceratodontiformes > Ceratodontidae > Neoceratodus > Neoceratodus forsteri. The sequence continues at coordinate 44,225,417 of JADMNL010000027.1, forward strand.
CTACTTTATGCTATGGTAGGGTGGTCATCACGAGACACAAGGAGGTGTAAAAATCTATATTTATGGGTCTACAAAACAATAACCAAAAATGTACCCCAATATATTTCAGATCTTGCCATCTTGTCACATAGTAGCTATCCAATAAGGAAAAGCAACGATATTGTCCTTGATACACCAAAATATGCCACACAATATGATAAAACAGCAATTAGTAACATCATCCCTGTGATTTGGAACAACCTAGAAAAATCACTCAAACTTACCAGCATAGTCAGCCCTGCTATTTTCAATGAGACACGCTAAGCTGAAAGCTTGTTTATAGGTGCAACCTGGGGAGGAAGGTAACCTGTACACAATGTATTTAAATTAAAACCATGCTCAAACCCTGCTTGGAGGTAGGCTTCAGCGTGCTTTTAAACCAACATGGTTGCCTCCTTACACTGTGTTAGCAGCAGCAGGGATGCAGTCCATGCTGTAACACAACATAGGGAGGCAGTATAGCACAGTGGTTTAAGGCTCTGAGCTGTAAATCTGGAGACCTGGGTTTGAATCCCACAGACCCCACTTGTATACTGTGTGACCCTGAGCAAGTCACTTAACTTCCCTGTGCTCCCAGGTTACACCTGTAAACAAGCTTTCAGCTTAGTGTGTCTCATCTGGTTAAACAATTGGAAAAAAAACACTGATAGGTAAGCATAGCATTGAATCCCATATCTGTAAATCACATCAATATATGACAACCACTGGACATCGATTATCCTGATTTGTACATACTAATGCCATGAGCTATCCTTCTATACATTAGGATGTACATACATTGCATTAGACAGGCACTTTGCATTCCTTCTGGCTACACTTTATAATATGCTGTTCTATAATCTGTATTTATTCAATGTATTCCACAGTGTACACTCTTTTTCCATTAATCCCTTGTACTACGTAAGTATCGCTCTAACCATCGTACCTAATTTTTACTGTATGCTGTCCTACCCGGGACCTCCTTGCAAATGAGCTTGCTCAATGAAGCCTTTTCTTTGTAAAATAACTAAACTATCCGAGCACCGCTGTGCCCTGTTCCCAACGTAGCATGACCTACTGCAAGCAGAAAATCCACATCTTGTAGGGAATTCACAGCGTTCTCCTCTGAAAAAGGCCTCCTCAAATTATGAAGGAACATCCCTCCAGTTTCAGACTGGGAATACTACAGATAGTTTGTGGAATCTGGAGCTTTTAATTTAATAAAATGGACAATTAGAAAAAAAAAACTGTGTTCAAATAAGATTAAAATAGAATGGATGGATTGGAGAAACATGACAGAATCAGTATGTGAAAGGAAACGTAAACGCTGTTGTCAGTTTTTAAGGTAATTGTAAATTTGAAAGACGTGTGAGTCTGTTTAATAACTGCAGTGTTTCTTTTTTCGTGTGTTTGTTTTGAAACAGTTCCTCATTTTCCTCATTTACTGTAGGGTTCCTCATTAATGATGCATTTTTTTCCTGCCCAATAATAATGTTTTAATTACTTATGAGTTCCAGAACCCAGCAACATCAGTTGAGTGGAGGCCTACATCGATGGTTTTCAGGCAGGGCTTTTGCTCAGTGGACGTCCCTGGGTTTGGGAACTGCTAAGTAATTAAAAAATGAACATCTGGCGAGAAAAAGGCTGCTTTTACAAGGAAGTCTAAAGCCCTGTCCACATTAAGGCCTTTAAATCATTTTAATTTGTTAAAGTGATTTAAAAGGTTTGCATCCAGCAGACTGTAGCACTGTAAAAACCTTGCTGAATCTGTGTTTTAAAACCATCCTCAAACCCTGCTTGGAGATGGGCTTGAGCATGCTTTTAAACCAACATGGTTGCCTCCTTACACTGTGTTAACAGCAGCAGGGATGCAATCCATGCTGTAACACAGTTTAAGGCAACTGCTGCCACATTACAATCTCTTCTTTTGTGCTGCCAAGAAGGAAAAAAACATACTTACAAACATTCTGAAGCGTGCAATGAACTATTGATCCCAATACTGTAATTTTTTCCTAAATTTGTGACTGCAGCTGATGCAAGTAACCCAGCATGCATTGCTTTGTGCTACTGCTGCAGTCACACCTGGAAAGTCACTCAGGCAAGCATGGTGTCGGAGGGCAATCTGGATGCTCCAAAAACCATGCTCAAACATGGCAAGTAATGTGGACAGGGCCTGTATAATAAAAAACTACACTTTTTTTTTTTTGAAAACAAACATACAAAACAATACACTGAGGTTATTAAGCAGACTTCACACATGGCCCAAATTTACATAAAAAATAATTATTTTTCCTTTAAATATATTAACAGGTTTGCATGTGCTACTGTTACCCATACATTTATTCAGTGGGTTGAAGTAAATTTTATATTTTGACAATGCATCAGGTAGTTGGCTATCAAATGACATGGTCTTAAAGATCAGATACACACCTATTTCATAAAAAGCTTGAATTCGCTTGACTATGTGTCCCTGTGTCAGGATTAGTGTTTCCTAAAAATAGCATGCCATTTAGTTATGTGGTTTTCTTTAAATCAGCATCAGTTAATGTGCTCTGCAGTAACAGAAACAGTGAAGAAACAGTAAAGATGTTTCTGTCCCTGTCAGTGGGCAATGACATCATACCTGTCCAGCCTGCTGCTTCACCAATTAAATCCCTGATTGACTGAATAAGCTGTTGCAGTTCCTAGTTAGAGCAGTCTGCAGAGCTAATTGTTTTCACTCAGAGTTTGTTACTAACCCATCTGGCTTGTGCTTAGAGAGAGATGCTTAAAATCTATCTTGCTGTTCTCATAAAAAGTTGATCATTTGGGATGCAGTGCTGAATTTTAGTGGCATGAATGAATGTCTGAGAAATTACTTTGTCTGTATTACAGATGTCAGTTCTCTGTCATCAAAACTCTGCATTCTAGTCTGGCTATATAACACAGGGTTGTTTAACAGATATAAAATAAATCTACATTCTATTAATTCATAGAAGCAGTGTGTCTTTGATGTAGCCTCAATAAATAGGTTCATGTGAGAAGAATTTTGTTTTTGTCAGATTGACAAATGTGTCTGCCATACTGCTATTTCAGGAACATGTACTGTATGAACTCATAAAATTCAGTTCTTTGTGGGGTTCTGTGTGAAAATACATCATGTATGTGTATAACTAGAAATACTATATAGCATCCTGATGCCCCTGTCTCTGCCTCTCAGTTGAGGCTGCTGCACCCCGCTTCCCTCTGTCTCCCACCCCCACAATCAGGGCCAATGCACACTGTTGCCCCCTTTTCCTGTCTCCACAGACAGGGATGCTGTGCTCTGCTAAGCCCTAGAGTCCCAGGGGCTCTGCCTTCGCAGTTTGGGCTGCTGCATTATGCTGCCCTAGGTCACCAAAGGTGGTCTGCTACTCACTTCCATTGCTCCAAATAGACAGGGCTGCTGCACCACGTGCACCCCTTCACACAGTCAGGGCTGCTGTACTCTTATTCCTCACTGTGTCCTGCACCACAGTCAAGTCTTCTGTATCATGCTGTCATCTGTTGCCTGACACTATTGTGCCCTGCTGCACCATAGAGCCTCGTGCTCCCACACCATGCTGCTCCCCGCCACTAGAGTCAGATTCTTTGGTACACTGCCCCAAACTACCCAATAGAAATACAAAAAATCTTTCATCTTGTGTTATTGGGTGGGAACAGAGGGTAGCAGGGTGCGGCAGCCTAAATTATTTGTGCAGGAGGCAGCAGCCCTGACTGTATGGAGAAGACAGTGAGAAGCAGGTTGCAGCGCCTTATATGAGGGCAGAAGATAGAGGGCTTTTGGGGCAGGGGAAAGGGGGAAGCAGAGAGCTGCTGCCTGAACTGTCAGACAGGAGACAGGGGCATCAGGATGCCATATAGTATTTCTAGTTATACACATACATGATGTATTTTCACACAGAAACCCTGAAAGAACTGAAATTTTATGAGTTCATACAGTACATTTTCCTGAAATAACAGTGTGACAGACACAGGATTTTCAATCTGACATGTAAACAACATAGTTATCATATGAACATATTTATTGAGGCTACATCAGACACACTGCTTCTATGAATTTATTTATTTATTGAATTGATTCACCAGGAAAGACACACTAAGCAAAAATATGCTTGTCTCCCGGTGCGACCGGGGAGGGGGGGTACAAGAGGAGGACAACACGCAGGTCATCATATAACATAATAGCAGTTGTCAGTTTACACAGTAAGAAGGAGTAACTTGGTACACAAGATGTAGCAGTCAGCTAAAAGCAAGCGTTCAGAACTAACAGGTAGCAGCTATACATACATACATACAACGTTTGCATACATTAGTGGAGTACAGGTTGGTGTTGTAGAATGCTCCATGGGCTAGAAACAAAAACTAGGGCTAATAAAAAGAAGTGCAATATTTTTTTTTTTTTTGTTCGAATAGAAAGGCCAGTTACCAAGCTACTGCTGGGTTGACTGGGGAATTCTGGGGAAAAGAAGGGGGGGGATTGATTGCTAAGCACAGGCACAGTTTACAGTGAAGTAGTTTGACAGTGCTGCAGCTAGGGAATGGGTAGAGGAAGAGTGGTGAATTTGAGGGGGGAGGGCATTCCAGAGTTTCGGGAATCGGTGTGAGAAGGCAGATTGTCCAGTGGATGTCTTTTGTCTGGGAATGTTTAGAAGCCGGGTGTCAATGGACCGGACAGCATGAGGAGGGGTGGGAGCTGGCAACAGCATTGAGGAAAGGTAGTGGGGGAGGGCATCAAGCCAAAATTGTGAGACAAACTTGGAGCAGTGCAGTTTTCAGTGATTTTATAGGGAAGGCAAGGGAGTGGTAGAGGTCACAGTGGTGGGAATGGGGTGAGGCATCAAGAGCGAAGTGGCAGAATGCGTTGAAGATAGGATCTAGTTTAGCCAGGGTGGAGGGTGGTGCCACACTATAGACTATGTCGCAGTAGTCTAAGGAGAGGAGGATCATTTTGTGAACTAGTTCCCGTCTAACCGAGGAAGAGAGGCAGGAGAGGTTCCTGAAGAGGGCACCAATCTTGGGACGTAGTTTTTTGATAATTGCGTCAATGTGGTCGGAGAAGGTTAGGTGATGGTCGAGCCATACCCCTAAATACTGGAAAGAAGCAACATCCTCCAGAGTAGTCCCATCCAAAGTGCGGAAGGAGGGAAGCCAGGCTAGCCGCTGTCTCGTACCGAAGGTCATAGAGACAGTTTTTTTTGCATTTAGAGAGAGCTGATGTGAGTTGAACCAGAGTTGGACTTTTTCGAAGTCTGTCTGGAGATTTGATGCTACTTCTGCAGGGGAGGAGCCAGTGGAAACGAGGACGGCATCATCCGCATACTAATGTATAGATGAGTTTGTGCAGATTTGTGGCAGGTTGTTGAGGAAAATGGAGAATAGGATGGGACTGAGTACTGACCCTTGGGGGACACCAGTGGTCACGGGGAGAGGGGAGGATAAAGCGTCAGCAATTTTTACTGATTGGGTTCTTCCAGAGAGGTAGGTGCTGAACCAGTTTGTGGCAGAGATAGAGAGGCCTGCCTCTATTAGACTTGTTAACAGCAGTGGGTGGGAGACCATGCTGAAAGCTTTAGCGAGGTCGACAAATATAGGTGAGGAGATCATCCCTCTATCCATGCCAGAGATGACAGTGTCAGTGAGTCTTAACAGGGAGGATGCAGTGGAATGGCCCTTCCTGAAGCCAGACTGGTATGGCGTGAAGAAGTTATTTTCTGAGAGAAAGGAGGTAAGTTGGACAAGCACCAGGTGCTCTTGCAGCTTTGCAAGGACTGGGAGGAGGGAGATAGGGTGGTAGTTGGAGGTGGCAGAGGGGGTGCCCCCTTTCAGAAGGGGAATGACAATGGCATGTTTCCAGGCCTGTGGAACAGCAGTCTTGGTAAGTGAGAGGTTTAGGAGGTTCGCCAGAGGGGAAGCTATAGCTGGCGCAGAGAGGTGGAGGAGTTTGGAGTCCACCCCGTCAGGGGCATTGCCTTTGGTGGGGCTTAGAGACAGCAGGGCCTCCAGGGCTGCAGTATGAGTGATAGGTTGGAAGGAGAAGGTGCGGGACCCGAATGTGTTTGAGACACTTATGGAATGCCTGAATGGGGCTGTGGGGTGTAGGGAGGAGAGGAGAGTTGAGGCACACAAGGTGAAGTAAGTGTTGAATTCGGCAGCCACCACACCTGGGTCAGAGAGGAGTGAGTTGTTTACTTTTAGGAGAGGTGTGGGGTTTGCAGCCGGGGGCGGGGGGGAGAAGAGGAAGTGAATGACTTTCCAGAATTTGGAAGGACTGTATAGGTTTGACTGGAGGGTGGAGTTGAAATATTCCATTTTAGCGAGCCGGGTCACTCTGGTACACTTGTTTCGCAGCTTGCGGCACTATTGAAGTCTTGAGGGAGGTGTGAGGATTTATGTGCTCGCCAAGCTTTGTCACGGGCATTGTGACAGGCTATAAGTTCTTGGGTGATCAAGGGTAGGTGGTTGCCACGTAATCTAGAGCGGCGCAGGGGGGCATTCGCATTCCAGACATTTAGGAATGTGTCCTGAAAGTGTAGCAGAGCAGCATCAGTGGAGCTGGCAGAAGCGAGTGTTGTCCAGTTTGCGAGGGCTAGATCATCGAGTATGGCAGCTAGGTTGAGGGATTTATAAGAGCATTGAATTAGGAACCTGGGTGCAGAAGTGGGCCGGTGAATTTTTCTGATCAGATAAGTTATGTGGTGATCACTCAGAGAATCGGGGAGAAGACCAGATTGGATGATTCGATGTGGGTGAGAGGTGAGAGCCCAGTCAAACAGAGTGGTTTCCAGATTTGGGATTTAGTCGGGTGGGTTCATTGATGGATTGTACGAGGTTTAGGGCTGAGATGGCTGTACGGGTTTTGCTAAGGGACTGAGATCACCAGTTGTGGTTAAAATCCCCCATAACATATAACTTCCCCTGCAGTGCTAGGGAGGAGAGTTGAGAGAGCAAGTCAGTGATAGAGGATGCTGGCATACCCGGCCGGCAATAAGTACCAGCTATGTAGATAAGGCGTGAGAAGGGTAAATGCAGTTGAATCATTAATTGTTCGTGGGCCTGAGGTTCAGACTTGCCTAGAACTATGGAGGAGTGTAGATTGGACTTTACATAAATGGCCACACTGCCTCCTCTGCTAGACCTGTCCTGTCAGGACAAGGAGTAACCTGGTATAGATACTGTGGGCACAGCAATATTCTTGTTTAGCCATGTTTCAGACAGGATGAAGACATTGGGGGTGTAGTGGGCTGCAAGTACCTGAAGGGAGTCGAGTTTGGGGGCTAGACTTCGTGTGTTTAGATGCATAAGCCTCAGGCCCCGTGGGAGGGGGCTGTTGCTGTTGTGTGCAGACAGGTTTTGAGAGGGACCGGATGAGTTTTGTAGGGTGGGAGTGTGATGGGGACCTGCGTTCAGGTGTATGTGAATTAATGGAATGTAGATTTATTTTATATCTATTAAACAATCTTGTGATATATAGCCAGAACCGAATGTATAGTTTTGATGACAGACAACTGACATCTGTGATACAGACAAGGCAATTTCTCATAGACATTCATTCATACCACTTCAGTTCTGCACTGAACCCCAAATGATCAACTGTTTAGCTTGAAATCATTCTGTTCTCATAATCTGTCTAAACACAAACCAAATGGGTTAGTAACAAACTCTGAGTGAAAACAATTAGCTCTACAGACTGCTTTAACTAGGAACTGCAACAGCTTATTCATTCAATCAGGGACTTAACTGGTGAAGCAGCAGGCTGGACAGGTATGATGTCATTGCTCACTGAAAGGGACAGAAATGTCTTTACTGTTTCTTCACTGTTTCAGTTACTGCAGAGCACATTAACAGATGCTGATTTAAAGAAAACCATAAAACCAAACGGTATGCTGTTTTTAGGAAACACTAATCATGACACAGGGACACATATTCGAGTGAATTCAAGCTTTTTATGAAATAGGTGTGCATTTGATCTTTAATTGATTTAAATGTGATTGAGACAGCCTTGATTTGGCACAATGTTGTTTCTTTTATGTTTGTTCCTTCTCTTTTCAGGCAGATGAACCTCCAAACTTATCTGTGAACGAAACCAGGAACTCCAAGTCCCACAGAGCAGCAAATCTAGCCATTTAGCTAAAGGCATATTCCCATTATTTGGGAGGTTAGAGAACACCTTTTGTGCTTGATATCCCACAGACCACCACTAGATGGCTGTGCTGCTTTACTCAGCAGTGTCAGCGGATCAGTCAGTTGTACCCTCAACTCTAGGAGTTAGAAAATTGGATAGTGGTGAGTTCTAGTCCTAGACAGGAACTTTGCCCAATACCCAATGATACCATGATGCAGGTGTTGGGGGAGGGAGGGTTACTCTACTCTTGAGATGCCATATGTTAAACTGAGGTCCTTTCTGCCCATCTCTGTTGGTTGATCAGGTGGAAGTTCCTGATCCTAATGTACTTATTGTAAGAGTATTGGATTTTCCTTGATGACTTCCTGGCCAACATTCCTCCCCTTAATAAAACAGGTCAATGTAATCTATTCCCTACCCCAGGATGCACCTGGAAATAAGCTGCCATAGTTCAGTGTATTTTCCCTGGTCAAAAATTAGAAACAAGCTTTTCCCACTAAATGGCAAAGCTTGGCATAGACTGATTCTGCTCATCTTCAACAGTTTCCAGTGAAAACAACTGAAGCCTAGGGTAGTGAACTGTGGGACCACACTCCAGATCACAGCTTTCATTGAGAATGAGTCCCCCATCACAGCCTGAGCAATCTCCTTTCATATTATTTTCCCCCAGGTTTTTCCCTTTTTGGATCCCCCCCCCACCCATATGATTGGGGTCACCATGGCTACACTTTTCCTTCTTCTTCGACCAAGAGAGTAGACAAGCAGCTACCTTCCAATGATGGATGTGAACAGAAAAATCCATTTTGTACACTTTTTCTTCATGCAGTTTCATGAACGACAGTGCAACAGAGTGTTTAAAATTAGTAATTTTGGTGACAATTGCACCTTAAAAAAAAACATTTTTAAACATGTGCATTCTGGAAAAATGGCACTATTTGCTGACATTGCATATGGTTAAGAACTCGTATTTTTAAAAATGCACACTTGAGGGAAAAATGGTGCTATTCGAATAAAAAAGCATTGCAAAATGATGACAGATTTTGGTGCAGTTTCACATAAATTGCTCAAATGCAAGATCTGCAATTTCGGAAGCATAATCAAAAGTTTGCCCAACACCTCTCTACCTTCGCAGTCAACCAATACTACTCCATGATCTGCCAGTGGGGGAGGTGTAAAAGAGCAAATTCTCTTCTTGAGAGCCAGGACCGCACCACTACAACTTATCAGCCACCTGTCGGCTCCGGTGTTGGAATCCAGGGATCAAATAGGAATGGCGGACCCCCAATGGTGGTATAGTGTGCAGCTGTCACACCACTTGGCCAGCAGGCTCAACTATCTCAGATGGGAGAAAAGAACAGTCAGACACACTGCTGTCATTAGAAAATCTTTCATTTATTCCACAGGAGACATACATCAGTAGAACACAAGCAAGATGCTCTGATACTTTGCATGTGAAAGTCTTTTTCCATGAACTGTGGCCACGGGGCATCACAGGACACCGCACGCCCTGAATGGCCACAGGACACCATGCTCCATGATTGTCTAATCACCATTCAGCCTCTGATTGGCTAATTCTGTCTCTGCTTGCATTGGCTACACTGGATCCTGCCAAAAAGGCACACTCTTTAACTTGTCTGCTACCGTCTAGTACATCTGTATTAGATGTTGTTGAGCACTTTCTTAGACTGCTAGATTTTCTTCAGTCTCTGTACCCTGTCCAACTGTCCGCTGCTGTAGAGAGCTGTACTCGGGATGGGGTGCAGCTGGCCCGTGGCTTGAGGGGAAGGTGAGTGGGACTGGGGATATTGGGTGCAGTATGGAATCATGGCTGAGTAGGATAACTCATTGCCTCCACAGGAGCTCTCTGAAGTTGCACCACTTGTCTCCTGTATACTGTTAATAGTAAATCCTGGGCCTTTCTAAGCAAAATCAAGCTATAGTCAGCATGCTACAAACAAATTCTAATAGTTTAAGAACCGTAAGTGCTAGACACAAAATATGTGTGGCAAAGTTATTCAGCACAAAATTTCCTTTCCAGAGCTGGTATGCAGAGAATAATACGTAATTTCATATTTTTTCTATGCTGGTTGAAACAGCAAAAATTTTTTTTTTTACTAAAACAGGCAACATAAGCCATACACACCATACCATAAACAAATACGAATAACTCCTAAAGTATACATGATATACACAGAATATCAGTGGCAAAGTTGTTCAGCACAAAATTACCTTTCCAACAGTGCTATGCAGTCAAATATATATTATATCCTGTTAAATTATATATTAAAATATATAAGTGACTTCTCCAGACATTGCCAGGGCCCACAGAAAGTCAGTAGCTGACTTCTGTAAACATCCTTAGGACACACCAGTGTATTTTACTGACTCCTACAGGCGTCTGCTAGGAGACAATGAGTTAACAGTAGGAGCATGGGCAGCATTTTAACAGGGGCAGACCAGCAGTGCAAGTAAACTGACCGTGAGCAATATGGCAGTCAGATTGTCAGTAGAAGTTAGCTAAGTGAGCATGGGCAATGCACTTGAAGTGTTTTTAGCAAACTTCTGCTTTTTTTGTGTAATTATTTATTTTTTATTTATTTTAGTCGACCGGGTAAGTGCACTAGACAAATCCTGCCTATTTTCAGGCATGATCCGGGGAAGGGGGATACAGATGAATGCCAACTGACCTTGAACCAGATTAAGCTGTTGGTGGTATATTTTAGTGAATGAGGGAAATTTGGCCAGGACACCGGGGAAATTCCCCTACTCTTTTCAATAAGTGCCATGGGATCTTTCACGTCCACCTGAACTACCACCAATCCAGGCTGATGGGACCTCGGTTTAACGTCTCATCTGAAAGATGGCACCTCAGAAGTGCAGCACCCCTCTCATGCTGCACTACAGTGATATTAACCCAAGTGCCAGATGTGGGAACTGAACCCACAGCCCACTGATCTTCCAGCCTCAGAGGTGAGTGTGCTACCTACTGAGCCACTGACACTGACAATTACTGCTCTGGGTTACTGCTACACCATGAGCCAATTTCAGGAGGGAGACTGACAGCGAGTACAGGAGTGCTTGTTGATCAGCATATGCCCGCACTGGCTAGACTGGCTACACATATGTTTGGACCGGGTGGAGACCAGGGGCGGAGGGCGGTGTTGAACTTTAATTTTTTATCATAATCATTTTAAAACAAAAGCATGGTCACTATGGTCATTCTTCTGTGGACTAGACTCCTACTTGTTTATCGACAATGGTTTTTAGAAGGTGAAGGTACAGTCTTGCACTTATAACCTTGTTTTAAATCAGCCCTGGCTTGGGCTGTGGAGGGGAACTGGTTGCAGGGGAGGACATTTATTCTGCAGGGTATTTGCAGTGGGGCTACTGGCTGCAGGGATGCTAACTGGAGCAAAATGCTCTACTGGGGATTTATGTGATGGATGCAGGAGTATTTACTGGACACAGGGACTGCAGGTGGTGGCTGCTAAGGCATACTGTCAACTGGTGTCAAAATGACTGAAATAAATGTTTTTTTTTACTCTGACACTTACTACTGCACAATTGGGCTCCTATACACATTTCTGTCCCCTGGGCTAAGTAAATAGGTCCTAATGGGGTCCCCAAGCACCCTATCATGCCCTGCCTGATGTCCCCAATGAGCCTTTTTTTTTCCCTGTGGAACCCCTGGATGCTGCTACTTGGGGGCACTACATATTGTACTGTGTCCTCACTCCATGGCAGGAGCCCCTCTCCCATAGTCAGGCCCCCCTCCCAGTCACCCATAACAGAGACATACTGCTGAGGGTCCGAAAGTGTTAATTCTGGCAGACAAGAAAAGCACAGCCCCCCCCAACCCTAGCTCTTCTTGGCATCTGTGAACATGGCAGTTTTCTTAATAATGTAAAATGCCCCGGTGTCTTAAGTGCACAGCACAAAATGTGTGTGACAGTGGGCTTCTTCTGGGTCTTGACATTCTCCAGTTTTCAACGTAACATTTAAAGTTAAAAAAAAATGTCATTTTTGTGGCTGCCGATAGAGCACATCATGAGTCTGTGAGTTGGGGAAAGAGAGACGGAGGTAGGGTAGGTGTATTTTTTTTGTCTGCAAGATGTTGTACTCCAAGACCATGGGCAGCAGGGCCATCTTGGGGGTGGAGGCTAGTCTAAGTGTAGGGTGGTGGTTCAGCTACAGGGAGGGTGGTAAGGAGACTGTTCCAGCTGCAGGGAAGATGGCCTGTTAAGGTGGGGAATGTGGTGTTGTGGGGGTATTCAAACCAAATGTAAGGTGGTTGTGGGGCAGAGGCTTGTCATGTCCTTGAAGGGTAGTCAGGTGGCATGGACTGTTGGGGGCTAGTGTAGCTAGAGGTTGGTCAGGTGGCTTGCTCCAATTCACTGCCATGAATGTGGCAGGTTTCTTATTTATTTATTTACTTACTTTTAAAATGCCAGACAGAGTAAGAGCTGCATCTGAAATGTGGATGTCAGATTCTTCTGAGTCTTGAAATCCACAATAGGGGGATGATATGTACATTGGACACTCTATCTCCACAGCCCCTCACAGTAACCCCTCCTTCCACAGCCCCCAACCGTACCTCCCTTCACAACCTTGGACAACACCTCCTCCTCCCTCCACGACCCAATACTAATCATCCCCCCTCACCATCTCCTTCCTCCATTTCCCCTCACCCCACAGTCCTCCTAACACCTTTACTCCCTTCACAGCCCCACGTTCTTTCCACAGTCCACACCACCATGGCCCCTCAGATACCTCTGTCCCTTGACTCCCTTCCTAGTCAATCATAAGCCTCTCTCCCTTGCTCACTGGACACCTCTTCTTGTCAAGACACCCCCTCCCTCTTGGGCCCCAAGACATCTCACTTCCTTGCCACCAGACACTTCCCTCCCTCCTGTGCCACCTCAACACCCAACACACTCATTGGTCCCCCTGGACTCCTCCTTCCTCCTGGCCCCCAGGACACCCACCATACAACACTCTATGTCCTCACTCATAGAGCTGCTGCAGCTTCACCTCCTGAGTCCACCATGCATCACTGGCTTCTAGGTACGAAGCCCCCACAGCAATGTTGGCAGGGCACATGACACAGTGCAGTGTTGGCACTGCTCATGGGACAGGGCAGTGTTGGCATTATATGTGGTGCAGTGCTGCAATTCACATGACGTGTTGTCAGAAGTGCATGTGGCACATACAGTGTTGGCATTTCACATGGCACCACAGTGTTGGCACTGCACGTGACACTGCAGTGCCGTCAGTACACATGCTGCAGGGGAGGGTAGTCAGCTAAGGTGAGGAGTGTGGTGTTGGGGTATTCAAGCCGCATGTAGGGTGGTCTGAGGCATAGGCTTGTCATGGCCTTGAGGGTAGTGAAGTGGCATGAGGTATTGGGGCTAGTTTAAGGTTTTACGTAATATCAGCAACTCCAGAAAGGTGAGTCTGGAATCACGAAGGAATGTCGTCAAGGACAGAAATGATGACTTTTTTTTATGGGGTCTACGCCACCTTCACCCCACCACTGCACCCCCCTTACTTATTTAACCAACTCTGAGGTCATAGCACCTCAGGGAGGGGGTAAAACTTCTTTCACCATTTTGTCCTCACTGTCATTCCCTCGCCCACTTTGGGCTTCGCCGTCCTGGAGTCATCAAGATTAAGTGCCACTCTAGTTTAACTGAAGGGAGGGTGGTCGGGGCGGGTTGCTCTGCTTGACAGCCAATAAGATGACAGGTTTTCTTATTTAATTACTTTCAATATGCTGCAGAGAATGTGTGTTACATCCAAAACATGTATCTCAGTGGGCTGCTTCTGGGTGTTGACATCCACAATATGGCAGTGAGGTTTGCATTGCTCACCCTCTCCCCTCCTCCCCTTCCATCCACAGTCACTGGCAGTAACGCCTCCTTCCACAGCCCCCACAGTTCTCTCCGCAACCCTGGACACTACCCCCCATGACCCGACATTAACCCCCTCACCCCACCTCCTTCCTCTATTTCCTCCCTCACCCCACAGTCCCCAACACCCTTGCTCCTGCAGTCCCCTCCAAGACCCACACTCTTTCCACAGCCCACACCACCTCTTCTCCTGATGCTGGCCCCTCTCTCTCCACATACCTGGATGCATGGTACGTTAGTGGGCTTGAGGACCCCATTAGGATCCATAACGCAGTTTCCACAGGGAACAGTTTGGGGGGGGGGGGCACTATTAAGATGCTAACTCAAAAATAAACTTTGTACAAGTTTGTAGTGCCCCAAGTAGCAGCGTCATGGGGCCCTACTGAAAAAAAGGCTTTCCCAGGGACTATAAGCAGGGCATAATAGTGTGCTTTGGGATCAATTTAGTTAGCCCAGAGGAGCAAAATCTGTATAGATGCCGCAGAATGTAGTGAGAGGAGTCATTAGGGAAAACAACTGTTTATTTCAGGCATTATGCACATAGCATTTTGCCAGTATGCCTCAGCAGTCCTCACCAGCAGTCCCTGTGCCAATAAATACCCTTGCTGATCCAGCACAGAAACCCCCAGCATAGGCAGTTGCCCAGTAAGCAGTCCTGCATCCAGTAGCCCCAAAATAAACCCCATGTACAATGCATTCCATCCACTGCAACCAGTTCCCATGCAAAGCCCAAGCCAGACTGACTAAAAGCATTTTTTGTACAATCCAAACTGCATCCTCCCATATAACCACCATTAACAGACAAAAAGGAGTCTGCTTATAAAAAAATTTCAAAAAAGTAAGCAAGTTTTCATTTTTAATTAAAAAAAAATTAAGTGAAACTAAATGTGCTGCCAAATACGTGTGGCTGTCAATGAGCCTGGGTCCATGTTTTTGACATCCACAGTATGGTACCAGTCTGTTCTGCAGAGTTAGTGCAAGGGCAAACATGGCATGTGTTTTTCTATTGGGGGAAGGGAATAGCATGCTAGTATGTTGGGGGGGCAGCTGCCGGGGTTGCTGAACTCTGGAAAAGGGCAGTAAGTTGTGTGTGGGGGGGTGTATGGTCAAACCATGGAACGAAGGGGTTCCAGCTGTGGCAGTCTGTTCTGTGGAGTCAGCTGCAAGGGTGAATGTGGGATGCTAGTATGTTGGTGGGTGGCTGGTCTGTGGGAAGGGAGGGTTCTACCTTGAGTAGGGGAGCATAGGAGAAGCTGCAGGAGGGTACTTATCTATGTGAATGGGGGGTCCAGCTGTGGGATGGTGACTGGTCTGTGGAACGAGGGGTTGCAGCTGTGTGTGGGCAGCTCACTGCCAGTCTGTTCTGGGTCAGTGACCGCCACTTGTTACTGGTTAAGAAGGGTGAGGGGGCAGCTGACAAGAGCATGGTATGCTGGGGGGATTCAGGTTTGGAGGCTGTTGTGTGTGCTCTCGCCCCCCCAAGCTATTAAGCCTCACTCAGCCATGGCAGCATGCTCCTGAGCCCACCATCCATCAGTGGACTCTAGCTCTCTCAACCCTTTGTCTACTGAGCCCTCCTGCCTAATTCCTTTGCTCCCTCTGCAGTTTCCTCCAAGATCCATGCTTTTTCCACAGTTCTCCACCACCTCCACATTCTCTCTTCCTCCATGGCCTCTTGGATGCCTCCCTCCATTCCTGGCCAACCAGTACCTTCCAACCCACTAGAAACCTGTCCTTCAGAAGACACCCCATCTCCTGGGTCCCCCAGACACTGCCCACCTGAGCTACCAGAGAGCTCACTCCCCAGTCCCATAAGACTCCTCTCCCTTCCAGGCCCTCAAACATTTCAGTAACTGGTACCTGGACAACATCTTCCCTCCCTCCTGTGCCACCCCAACACCCACCACAGTCCTTCAGCTTCTTAAGTACCTCCTCACTCCTGGCCCATAGGAAACCAAACACACAACACTGTACATCCCCACTTATGGAGCTGCTGCAGCATCACCTCCTGAGTCCACCACCTATCACTGACCTCTAGCTACTGAGCCCTCCCAGCACTGGCCGCAGGCTCCTGCAGCCCACACGCTCTCGGCAGCATACTCGCTGTCCTATCATGCTATGGTGGCAGGTTCCATAGCATCCCCTTTTCACAGCACTTGAAGCTGGACTCCCAATACCCCTCAGCATTGGTTGTTAGAACCCAGAGTCCCCCACCCAGCCCTGGCATCAGGTCTGTCCCTCTACCTGATGCTCTTACTGTATGTATGGCACAGTGCACTGCTGGTATTGCACGTGGCACAGCACAATGTCAGCATTGCCCATGGTACAGCAGTGTTGGCAGTGAACATGATATACTGCAGTGTCGAGAGAGCACGTGGCATAATGCAGTGTCATCAGTACACATGACTCTGCAGTGCTGGTACTGCATGAGGCATTGTGCAGTGTCAGCAGTGCATTTGGAACAGTATAGTGGTGCATTTCACTCGGAGCAGTGTCTGTGTGTCATTGTGCACTGTTGGCATTGCACATGGCACAGTACAATGATGGTGTTGCACAGTGCAGTGATGGCATTGTACAAGGCACAGTGCAGTGGTGGCATTGCACATGGCACAGTGCAGTGATGTCATTGTACATGGCACAGCGCAGTGATGGCATTGTACATGGCACAGCACAGTGATGTCATTGTACATGGCACAGTGCAGTGATGTCATTGTACATGGCACAGCACAGTGATGGCATTGTACATGGCACAGCACAGTGATGGCATTGCACATGGCACAGCACAGTGATGTCATTGTACATGGCACAGCGCAGTGATGGCATTGCACATGGCACAGAGCAGTGATGGCATTGCACATGGGACAGCGCAATGATGGCATGGCACAGCGCAGTGATGGCATTGCACATGGCACAGCACAGTGATGGCATTGCACATGGCACAGCGCAGTGATGGCATTGCACATGGCACAGCACAGTGATGGCATTGCACATGGCACAGCGCAGTGATGGCATTGCACATGGCAGAGTGCAGCGATGGTGTTGCACAGTGCAATGATGGCGTTGCACATGGCACAGTGCAGTGATGGCATTGCACATGGCACAGCGCAGTGATGGCAGTGCACATGGCACAGTGCAGTGATGGTTTTGCACAGTGCAGTGATGGCATTGCACATGGCACAGCGCGGTGACGGCATTGCACAGTGCAGTGATGGCATTGCACATGGCACAGCGCAGTGATGGCAGTGCACATGGCACAGTGCAGTGATGGTTTTGCACAGTGCAGTGATGGCATTGTACATGGCACAGTGCAGTGATGGCAGTGCACATGGCACAGCGCGGTGACGGCATTGCACAGTGCAGTGATGGCATTGCACATGGCACAGCGCAGTGATGGCAGTGCACATGGCACAGTGCAGTGATGGCATTGCACAGTGCAGTGATGGCATTGCACATGGCACAGTGCAGTGATGGTGTTGCACAGTGCAGTGATGGTATTGCACATGGCACAGTGCAGTGATGGCATGGCACATGGCACAATGCAGTGACGGTGTTGCACAGTGCAGTGATGGTATTGCACATGGCACAGTGCAGTGATGGCATTGCACATGGCACAGTGCAGTGATGGCATTGCACATGGCACAGCGCAGTGATGGCAGTGCACATGGCACAGCACATTAACAGCAGACCAAGTGGCATAGCAGAGTGATGGCTGTGCTTATGGTACAGCTCAGTAATGACAAGTCATGTGTTACAGAACAGTGATGGAAGACCATGTGGCACACTGCAGTGTCCACTGTGCACATGGTTCTGCATTGTGGCAACAGTACATGTTGCACTCTGCTGTGTTGGTACTGCACTGTGGTACACACAGTGTTGTTGCCGTACAGTGATAGGTGCTCTGCCTACACTGTGCTGTTCCATGGCAATGCAGACACCACAATGCGCCACATGCAGTGCTGACACAGCACCGTGCCAGGTGGTGGGCTGACACTTTACGGTGCCATGTGCACTGGTAACACAACATGCACTGCCGTTAACACATTGTCCCACATGCGCTGCCACAAGTCACTATGCAGACATTGCATTGTGCCATGTGACATGCAGACACTGTGCTCTGCTATGTGCACTGCAGACACTTCACTGTGCCACGTGCAATGCTGACAACACTGCCATGTGGCATTCTGACACTGTGCTGTGCCATGGTGATGCTGACACCACACTTTGCCACATGCAGTGCAGACACTGTACTATGTCACGTGCAACACAGACATCGGGCTGTGCCATGCAGGGAGAGAGTACTGTACTTCTCAGTTTTGAACAGAGGTGAGCCAAACCAAATTTTAATGCATACAATAACAAAATATGGTGAGTAAGGAGTACAAAATAAAATGTTACAAAAAATTGATTAGTGTCATTTGTCTTCATTTATTATTTTGTTTTTGTCACATATTGCCAGGTTAAATTAACGAAGAGCACAGTTGAGTACTTCACAATTAAACTTTGCCATCCTGCTGGCACAGTGGTAGTACTTCTGCTTGCATCGCTGATGTCCCGGGTTTGGAAGCACACTGGGGATGTCAGAATGACGGTTGGGGGGGGGCAGCAGGAGGAGGAGGATCAAGCATCCCGAGGACTGCTCTCCTGGGGGAGCTTAGGGAACCATCCGGCATTTGACTAACCCCTAGTGGAGACTGGGGGTCTGAAAGCCAGTGATCAAGATCTTCAGAAGGCGTGCCAGATGTCCAGCACTCTGCATGCCACTATGTCATTGCACACCATGCCTCCCTGCGTGACAGAAAAAAATATATCTGCTGAGCAGGAGGACGTCCACCAGACCTCACACAACCAATTGAGGCTCTCTCCCCCCAGATCACGAACCACTCTCCGTTCAGGGAGAGGCCCCTCCACAATGGACCCGATCAGGAAGAGGGCCCTCCACGATAGACCTGTCCTGAGGGGTAAGCCAGAGTGCACCCTAGAGGGGTTTCACTGAAACAACAGCTCCTGTCTTCTACTTTTCCCCCATTCCTACTGCAGCCAATGTGAAACATGCATGTGGAGGGACACAATCATCAGCAGCCCACAGTACCTCTGTCAGGGAGTGTGGTCCGATGGGGGTCAGAGGCTGAGGAGGCTGGACAGGTTGTCCATGTACAGGGAAGGTGGTCGGCCAGTACTGAATCCACCCCACCCTCTGAACCCCATCCTGATGAAACAATGAATGCTCTGGTTTCAATCAGCAACCCCCATGATGTTACCGCACCAGTCCCGGTCCACATCCTCAGTGGTGTCCAGTGGCACCCCCAACCACCGAACACCTGTCTGGTGATGTGTATGATAAGTCCTAGTCTCCAGTGGCACCCCACATCTGCCTATTACACAGCCCATCAGGTAGAGTGTAGTCCCTGGCGTCCAGTGGCATCCTCTGTCCTCTGATCACCCACTCTAGTAGTTAATACCTCCTTCCTGGTGTCTAGCGGCACTCCTTGCCCTCTGATCGTCTGTCCCTGTTTGGAACACCATGTCCCTGTGTCTACTAATACTCTCTGCCCTCCAATCCCCCAGCTGCAGCTGAATATTGTGCTGTGCTTCCCAGTGCTATCTGGCCTGGTGGCACAGTTCCTTATGTGCTGCATACAGCCCCAGTCCATGTTGGGGCAGTGCTATTTGACTTAGCACTGCGCCAACACAGGAAGATATTCAGTTAGATAGCACCAGTGCACTATCTGAATGAATATAGCAACCTCTGGGACAGGTGCAAGCACAGTGTAAACCTTCCCATTCTGCTCTTGCACCAACTTTTATATCCAACCCCTGGTGCCTGTGACCTTTCTTTCAACCCGTGGCTAACACTACCTACCCAAGTTCACCAAATGAATTTTTTTTAAATGCATCTTCTTAACCAGAGCACTGGCTAATTGACTTGTCGATTACTCATAAAATATAAACTTTAAATTACCTTGCATGAACTCCAGGAATGTTTAAATACCCACATTTATTTGCATAGATAGAACAAGCAGTTAATACATTTGCTATAGTTATTACATTTACAACACATTGTTCCAGTAAATGAATGACTAAGACAACATTATTATGTGCCACATAGTCCAGTCTGTAGAAAAAACAAAAGTAAGCATGGTTTTGGCTTAAAGCAGGAGTTCTCACACTTTGTCACAGTGAGCTTCCCCCAAGCCTTGGAAAATATATTGAGCCTCCCCCTAATATAGAAATAATTTTGGGCCTCCCCACAGTTAGAACAACTATCATACTTTGCACATTACAGGAATAATGCAATGAAGTGCATTTGAGTAGTTGAGTTTATTCTCATTTTATTGGCGATATTATTCTCCCTCTCTATAACCCCCTTCCCCAAGTCATCCTACTTGCACCACACTTCTGAGTTTTGGCCCTATTTACCGCTTGTTGCAATATCTCCATGAGTCAGACTGTTTTCTTTGTCAGTTTTACCCTGCTCTTAAACATCTTCTCGGGAAACATTTTGCTCCCTCCTGGCCTTGCTCCTAGTATCTCTCTGCTTAGCCTTTGTATTTGTGCTTTTCTGCAGCCAGTATAATGGGTCAATTGTTATCTTGTTCCTATTCATTTGTATTATTTTGCATTTTGTTTTGCATAGTTTCCAAGAATTGTATTTCCTCCATTCAGCTTTCCCCCATGTCATACCAGGAAACAAGTGTTTGTTGAGCGTGTTTTCCTGGTAACCATTTTGTACATAAATTTGCATGCCATTATTCACTTTCAGTTTGCTGCATCCTTTCACACAAAGCATCCAAAACTTGACATTTAAATATAGTACATTTAAGGCTTGCTTGAGCCTCCCCTGGAACAGGTTGGGGCCTCCCCTGGGAGGCTGGTCTCACCATTTGAGAAACCCTGGCTTAAAGGAAGCTATCATAATGAGAGGGTCCCCACCCCCCAAAGCCTCCCCCATTACACTTTTCACAAGGATGACACCGTTTTACATGTATTTTAACTTTTTTGCTGTTGTAAAGTCCTAGATCTCGGCAGCAGACACACAGTGTTAACTGTGATGCTCACTGGGCAGCATGTAAACACTTGTGTATGTGTGCTCCTCATTGACAAGTGTCTGTGCAATGAAAATGTGCTGCCCACTGGGCAGCAGACACACAGTGTTAACAGTGATGCCCACTGGGCAGCAGACGCACAGTGCTAACGGTGATGCCCACTGGGCAGCAGACGCACAGTGTTAACAGTGATGCCCACTGGGCAGCAGATGCACAGTGTTAACGGTGATGCCCACTGGGCAGCAGACGCACAGTGTTAACAGTGATGCCCACTGGGCAGCAGACGCACAGTGTTAACGGTGATGCCCACTGGGCAGCAGATGCACAGTGTTAACTGTGATGCCCACAGGGCAGCAGATGCACAGTGTTAACTGTGCTTTCCACTGGGCAGCAGACGCACAGTGTTAACGATGCTGCCCACTGGGCAGCAGACGCTCAGTGTTAACTGTGCTTCCCACTGGGCAGCAGATGCACAGTGTTAACTGTGATGCCCACTGGGGAGCAGACACACAGTGTTAACTGTGCTTCCCACTGGGCAGCAGGTGCACAGTGTTAACTGTACTTCCCACTGGGCAGCAGATGCACAGTGTTAACTGTGCTGCCCACTGGGCAGCAGATGCACAGCAGTAACAGTGCTGCCCACTGGGTAGACAATGGTAACAGTGATGCCCACTGGGTAGCAGAGTGTGGTATCTGTGACGCCCACTGGGTAACAGAGAGTGGTAACTGTGCTGCCCACTAGGCAGCAGATGCACAGTGTTTACCTGTGCTGACCAATGTGCAGCATTTCCACTGTTCTGTAACTGCTGTCCCAGCTGAGAAATGAATGGGCAATATAAATTTGATGCCAGTGGCCATCTCCTCTCCAGTCGATGTGCAGTTCAGTGGTCAGTATATGAAGGCTGTCAGTACCTTGTCAGTTGTTAAGATATGGTGCCACAAGGGCATCACAGGGAGAGTTCCTCAGATGTGCCACCTAGTGTGCCATGCCACAATTTTCTTAAAATAGTGTTGACCGTGGGATATTTTAACAGTGGGCAGCACCTGAGCAGTTGTGTAACTGTACTGCCCAGTGTGCAGTACCATTACAGATGTGCCAGTGTGGTGCCCAGTTGACAGTACCTGGACAGTCAGTTAAATTGGCTGAAGCATGGGCAGTTCCATGACAAATTCTTCACAAGTTGCACACCCCCTCCCCCGCCACATGCAACACTGCTGGGTTACCTTTTGCAAATGTCCTGCGCAGTGGGCATTTCTTGCCCAGTCTGTGAGATGTAAGACTTAGTACTCAGAACATATCCACTTGGTTCAATGTGCTGCCACGTTGCCAGAAAACATTGTCAAACAGCTACCCCATCTCACCACACACACCCAGTATATGATAATGTATTCACTCACATGCACTCCCTCTCCCCTGTAAACTAATGTAACACTGTTCCCTGGTGGCCAGTGGACCCTCCATCCTAGGTGTCCTGTTAGATAATGGTATCCATTCCCTAGTGTCTAGCGGACCCCCCCAGGACAGCAGAGAGTGCACCCCCACCCCACTCCCTCCATCCCGACCATGAGCTGGCATCTGGCACCATCCTCTGTTCTTCTCCACGGCAGGCCACTAACTGAGCTGTCAGTGAGCACGTACTGTATACAGTGCACGCTGACAGCTCAGTCGGAATCCAGCCCTGGTGGAGAGTGGACAACTGTACTGGTCACCAACTCGGAGTCAGGATGAGGGTGTGTGGTGGTGGGGCACTAGCTGCTGGGTTGGGTGGTCTGCTAGACACCAGGGAATGGATACCATTATGTTACAGGAGATGGTGGACAGTGAGATGGTCCACTAGCTGCCAGGAAATGGTGTTACATCATTTTACAGGGGAGATGGAGTGCACAGAACTCAAAAGAAAGACACAATAGCTTGCACTGGACATTACAGGGCCACATATTCACTACATAAGAAGTTTTGGGGATAAAACCAGAGCTATAGTATGATTAGACAAGGGATGCAACTACTGTGTTTTATTGTCATACAATAAACAAGCATTTGTCAATGCCAAATGTTGCCTCGCTGGCATTGATATTGGGCGTGCAGAAGTTAGAGATGCATAATAGGAATGGCAGTGAAGTACTGAACTGATGCCAACCCCACCCCCACCCTGCAGAGCCTGACAGGCGTTGGGTTGTGCCTTTGGGTTGTCAGCTATAAAGCTCATGCCATTTTACCTCATCCTATCCTGTAGACACTGACAAGTGTTGTGGTGTGCTTTGGGGTCCTTGGGCATTATACTTACCCCATTCCATAAGGAAATATGCTGAAGTGGATGCAGTATAGGAGAATGTGGTGAACTTTGTGGCCAAACTCTTCAAGGCACACCTCAATGCCTGTCACTGGCTGCAGGGTGTGGGTGGGGGTGGAATGGCATGAGTATTACAGGCGACAATCCCAAGTCACACCCCTGACACCTGTCAGTCTCTACAGGGTGGGGTGCTACAGTTGGAAACCCTAACGTGTTGGTATTTTCACTCCAAATTATCAACATGGGCTTTTTGTGACCCCACCTCATAAAGAGTGGCAGTATCAGTTAGCCGAAAGGTGATTTTGCACAGCGACTGCGCCATTTGGCGTCACAGGTAAGTAAACACATTTTGGGCAGGATGTAAAAAATGGCAACTGTATTGTTCATGAGGAGGTGTAAAAAAATGGCAACGTTGAAAATCTGGAGTGAAATATGAAAAATTGGTGAAGTCATGAGCATGCATAGAAACTGCGCAACGTACATCCGAAACCCAATTATTTTTGTTCTTTTTTAACTACAGTACATTTTCAACATAGGCATTTTGGGACCTCCCCTCATGAACAGTGGCACTGTGATTTTGTTAATCTGTCCCAAAATTTGATCTCCCACAGTGACCATGCCATTGTATGCCACAGGTGCGAAAACACATTTCGGCAGGATGTGAAAAATGACAGCTGTACTGTTCATAAGGAGATGTGAAAAAATGGCAGTGTTGAAAATCTGGCATGAAAATATTGCAAATTTGCAAAGTTACAAGGGTGCGTGGAAACTGCGCAACACATGCTTGTAACACAGTAATTTTATGGACTTTTATCACCAAATTTTCAACATAGGCATTTTAGGACCTCTGCTCGTGAACGGTATCACTGTCATTTTGTTAATCTGTCCCTAAAACTGATTTCCCACAGCGACCGTGCTATTCTGCACCGGAAGTGCGAAAACACATTTCGGCCAGGATATGTAAAATGACAGCTGCACAGTTCATAAGGAGGTGTGTAAAAATGGCAATGTTGAAAATCAGGAGTGTGCGTGGAAACTGCACAATGTATGCTCGTAAAACAGTAATTTTTTGGATTTTTTTCACCAAATTTGCAACATAGGCTTTTGAGAGCCTATCTCATGAACAGTGGCATTGTCATTTCGTTAATCAGTCCCAAAAGGTGATTCATTTGTTAATTTATTTATTTTTGCTTTTGGTAACCAGGTGAGTGCACTAGGCAAAGAGATGCCTATTTCTAGGCACAGCCTGGGAGGATACAAGTCAAATACATGAACAATGTGATGCAACACATAGAATAGGACATACAATGCTGGGCAGTAGGAAAAAAAACAGCCATTTTACAAGAACAACGAAATACAGGGTTGTACAAGTAAATAATATGAACAGGTACTGGGATGATTCCACGCAGTGACCATGAAATCACCTTTCAGGACCGAATAACACCATGACAGTGACTGAATTCATGAGGAGGGGTCCCAATAACCCCATATTGAAAATATGGTGCCAAAATTGACCGAGATATGCACCAAAGTTGAAAAAACCCTATTTATGCCATTATACAGCTTACTGGCATTTCTTCGGTTCATGGTCAGCTTTGAAGAGTGCAGATGTGTTCCCAGTCCACCAAAGATCATCGCTCCAGGCTCCGGAGGTAAGTATGGGGTGAGGGGGTGCGGGGAAGCAGGGTATGCAGAGGGTGGGCGCAGGTTGAGGGAGGGAGCAGGACAAGACCGCAAGGGACCGTTTTCTGTTTTACAGGTAAAAAAAAAAAAAGAAACATTGCAGGACATTTTTTTTTTTTTTTTTTAACCAGGGACATTTGGTACACTGGGGTGGGCTCCCAACGTGCCACCTGAGTGTTTTGGGTGGGGCTGTAGCTGATGGGGTGTTGGGCACCCATCTCGGCACACAATAAATGTGGGGGGACATTATGTCGACAGGGAATGGGCTCCCCCGTCGGCAAATTAAACTGGAAAGGGGGGACTGTAGCTGACAGGGATTGGGCCCCCGTCGGCAAAGAAAGACTATTGTGGGGGGGTGCATGATGCTGAGGGGATTGAGCACCCTTGGCACCTACCTGGGGGCATTATGCTGATGGGAGGCGGGCTCCCGTTGGCAATAAAGTGGGTTGGGGCATGCAACAGGGGTTTGGCACCCTTAAAGTCTGGCGGTGGCAGTCAGAGCTGCTATGTTTAGGGAAAAATTCAGCAAAGGCACATCGGGAGGCGTGTTATTGTGTCATTGCATGAGAAGCTTGCCTCTGATTGCAGCGGCACTTTTGATTGATCTGGTGTCCAGTTTACATATGCCTGGTGTCAGCGCCTGCATGCTGGCTTATTGGGGAATGAGGGATGCACCTACTGATGTGTGCCCTGCATTCGCCCACAGTGACCGCGCCTCCAAATCTGCTACTACTGCAATATGCTGACTGGTGCGCAAGCCAACATAAAAACAGTGCCTATATTTATATGTGTTATTTTATGCATAAATATTTAAAATACTTCATTGTGGCCAGTAATGAGCTCTAGCAAGACTGTGTTTTGGGGGTGGGTGGGCATGTTTACTGAAGTTTTCATCAGATTTATAGAGAGAATTCTCCTTAGAACACATTACACTCCCTGTCCAGTCCTCGAGTGTGATTCCTGGACCTGTGTAGTATGCAGAGAATTGTCAGGGGGGAGGTGCTGGCTCATGTGTGGGGAAAAGGATACAGCAGCACAGAGTGTGATCTCTGTGGGAGCGACTGTTCTGGTAGGTGGTCATTTGGGGGAGGAGGCTTGTCGAGGGAAGGGGCGGGGGTCCAGTTCCTGGGAGGGTGTTCAGATTAGGGCATGCTGGTCAGGGCACTGGAAGGATGGTCCAGCTGCAGGGAGGATGTCAGCTGATGGGGAGTGGATGTCTCTTCTTCAGCGAGAGTGGTTGGCTGGTGTGGGGTGGAAAGGGTGGTCCTGGTGGAGGGTCCATTTGCAGGGAGGGTGGTCATCTGAGGGGATGCATTTCAGGGGTTGTGGAGTGGTCCAGGAAGAGATCTCAGCATGTACACCCTGGAAGACAGGGGAGAGAGATGATCGAGACCAACAAGTTCCTCACAGGGGTGGACAGGGAGCCAGTTTCAAATGAGGACCAGCATGAAGACCAGGGAGTATGCAATAAAGCTGAGGGGGGGAGAAGACGCAGTTCAGGAGAGATGGGGAAGCTGCAGAATAGAGTTGCTAGCTTCAATATCGTGCAGACTCGATAGACCAAAGGACCTTTTTCTGCTGGCAAATTTTGTATGTTTGTAGAGATGTGAGGAAATATTTCTTCACTGAAAGGTTGGTAGATGCCTGGAACAGATGGCCAACCAAAGAGGTCAAAGCTAGATTGATTGATTGGGGGGATTCAAACATGCATTTGTAAAACTCAGCTCGCAGATTCCATGTATGAGCTGGGCGATTGCTGAGCACTGCAGCCCCACCCTGAAAACAGCAGAATTATAATGCAAGGGTGAGAACAGGACTGCAGTGCTGTCTATGGAGCATGTGATGGAATCAGGGGAGCATGTGATGAAGCGGGGGGGCGCTGCCTAAATTCACTAAGATTACCTTCAATGGCACATTTACACATATGGGGCTTATATATATGCATATATATATATATATATATATATATATATATATATATATATATATAGCAAAAAAAACTGTTTAATGCATCAGTTAGAGTTGTAAAACTCTGTTTAATGCATCAGTTAGAGTTGTTCCACGGCGACAAAAGTGAGAAATTCAGTGTTAGGGTTTAAAGCCCCTTGGACCCCTCAGCCCACCCCAACCGGCATCAGGAGTGCGCGTTGAGTCGTCAGCCCTAACTCTCACCCCATCACATGTGTAAAGAAGCTGAGGAATAGGAGAATGGAGTTAGAGTTAGGACCGACGACCCCAACGTGCACCCCGATGCCGGTTGGGGGGCTGGGCTGGAGGGGTCCAAGGGGGGCTTTCAACACTAACACTGAATTTTCTCACTTTTGTCGCTGTGGAACAGCCCTAACTGATGCATTAAATGGAGTTTTTTGCCTCTAATTTCCCTTCTTTTTGAGAATGATGACGAAAAATAGCGAATGTAATGTGGCGCCGGGAGTGCGGGCCCTTCATGTGATGTCTTGTGACATAGTAACAGGAACAGCAATGCAAACAGAAGCGCCAACAGTGGCGCACATGGTAATGTAAATGGTAAAGGAAACGCTAATAGAAACGCAAGTGCAAAGTGATGCCGAAGCAAACAGTGACGCAAACGGACATTGAAGTGCATACAAAAACGCAACTGGTAACATGAACAGTGATGGCAGTGGCATTTTAAATGGAAATGTTAAGTGTCATAGCAAAAAGAACATGAAAGGGAACAAGCAGAAATGCAAACGCAAGCGCAGACGTAAACGCAAACCATAATGCGCACAGGGATGATACTGCAATTGTAAATGCAAATAGTAAAGTTAACATGAAGAATAATGCCAAAGGAAACAGAAACAGAAACGGGAACAGAAGCGCGTATGGAAATGCAAACCAAAATGCGCACGGGCACAGTTCCTCAATTGTAAATGCAAATGGTAATGGTAACAGCAACTATAACAGCAAAGGAAACAGAAATGGAAAAGGAAACACAACCGCATATGGAAACGCAAACCGTAATGCGCACAGGCACAGTAACGCAATTGCAAATGCAAATGGTAACAGTAACAGCAAGGAAGAAGCAAAACGAAAGAGAAACAGAAACGCAAATGAAAAGGCTGCCAGAAATGCAAATGGCAATGTGCACGGTGACGCAAACAAAAATGCAAACAGAAACAGCAGTGGAAACGTAAATGGTAACAGTAATGAAAACGCAAGAACACATGACAACGCAAAGGGTAACGGACACAGTGGCGTAAACGGAAACAGTAACGCAAATGGGGACATAAACACAAGTGGAAACAGTAACTGTAACGGAAGCGCATACCCTGTTTTTCCCGAATAGGTGCATAGAGAAACGCAGTGTATACAAAGAATGTATGCATTGTAATGGGCATCAAAGCTTAAAACGAGCATTGGAAGTACTTAATTGCTAATATCTCAGCAACCGCACGACGTAGAAAAAAAAATGTTATTTCACAGAAATCATGATTTTCCTGGCTAGGTTTTTGTCATTACATAGCCCGAGGGGCTATATAAATCACAACAAAAAATCTGTGTCTCGCATCATTTTCGAGATACGAGCCCTGAAATGCGCAGCGTACGCCACCATGTTAGTCTATGGGGAAAAACGCCAACTTCAGAGTACCATAACTTTGCAGCCATGCAATATTGTTTTCACCAAACCAACAAAAGGCACATCTGTGAGATGTTGGCTGCGTTCCTTCCAAATTTCAGCTCAAAAGACGAAACCGTTCTTTCGCAGCAGGGTGGCAAAGAATTCCTGTCATTTTGCCATAGCCTGGAAAAGTAGTGTCGTGATTTGCGAAAGCTTTTGCAAAAATTTGTGAAAGTGTCACAAGTGCAACACTACTTTTTCCAGAAATTTTAAAAACATATTTCTGGCTAGCATCCTCAGGGTCCGACTAGGTGAACACAAAAAGAATTGTGTCTCTAGAGGGTCCCAAATTTAAATACCAAGCATTTCTGTGACCACTAACTGAAATAAAAATGGCTGACTCACAATACTACAGGGGTAATTTGCAGCACTAAAAAGTGCATTTGTGACACTTTCGCAGTTTTTGTTAACTTTTCCCATTGACTTATAATGGGAACTTGTTTTTTGAATAACTTTTGAACCGTTCAATATTTTTTCATGAAATATTCAAAAAGCACATCAGGTACCCTGACCACACATTCCCTGAAGTGTTTGGACCGGTCGCGCAAACCATGCGACCTGTAGGCACGAGCAAAGAATGCACAAAGAACCGTAAATGTGCACACGGATGTCGCTTAATATCTCCACAGCCGTATATCCGACTGGTACGAAAGTTGGCAGGTCCCAAGATCTATGGTTGTGCCCCATGCCTGCCAAATTTCAGGCAAATCTGTTGAATGATGGCAAAGTTATTAAGGTGCAAAGTTTCACTATTTAACATTAAAAGGGCTTCTCAACCCTAACTATGGTACATACAGATAGATATAGATATATAGAGATATAGATATAGATATATAGTCACTGATCAAATAGCTGACTACCTCACCACCCACAACCTCCTTTGTCTGGAGCAGCATGGCTTCTGCCAGGGTTTCAGCACCACCACCACCCTCCTTGAGTTCTCTACATTCATACACTCTGCACTTGACAAAGGGCACCTTGCTGGAGAGGTCTTTATTGACTTGTCGAAAGCCTTCCACATGGTCTGCCATCCCCTTCTCATAGACACCCTCACACAACTCGGTTTCATTTCCAGCCCCATAAACTGGCTCACCAACTACCTCACCGCCCGAATGCAAGGTGTGAGAATCAATAATACACTCTCAACCCCCCTTCAGGTCTTTTTGGTAGTCTCCCAAGCTCCATCCTTGGGCCACTGCTGTTTAGCCTGTATCTGAATACACTGCCCAACTCCTGCCCTGAAAACATACTCCTATATGCAGATGATGAGGATCTTTTTTGCACCCCACCCAGACCCTGTCCACCTCCAACATGCCCTACAAAACTCATTTACCCTAGCTGAACGGTGGTTCCTAGACCACAGACTCATAATCAACCTGAAAGAAATCAAGACCATACTTTTCACTCACAGCTAGAACAAGCACAAAGGCTCGCACTGCCTGTCCTGTCCAACTCCCTCCACCCCCTCGAACAGGTCAATATCTACAAATACCTTGGTATAGTCTTTGACTCTGCTTTCACCTTTCATGATCATATCCACACCCTTTGCTCAGCAATCAACACATGCATTGGCTTACTATACCGCCACAGTACCTGTCTTCCCCCCCCCCAGAAGCTCTGAGACTAGCCATCAACTCCTCAATCCTATCCCTGGTGGACTATGGACTTCTGGGATACAGTGCTGCTGACAACAGAGCCCTGACCAAATCAAGCTCTCTATAAACAAAACCTGTCGGCTACTCACTGGGGCCGACAGGCTCACTCACACCTGTACTCTAAACTCCCTGTCAGGCAGTCTCCTTTGATGAGAGGCTTAGCTACCAAACCTGCCTTCTTGCCCAAAAAATTTATCCTAGGACTGACCCCACCTGGCCTGGCCACGATACTCAGCCCATCCCTCCCAACTTTCTCCACCCACAGCTCCACCAAGACCTCACTTCTTGTGCCCAGAGTCAGGACATCCCTGGCACAGAGGTCTTTTCATCACAGAGCCCCCTCATGGTTTAACATCCTTCCTCCTAACATCATATCTGAACAAAGGATTGGTCCATTTAAAATGGCCCTCTGAAACCATCTCGTTACCTCCAGCAACTGTAACTGCACTTAAATCAGTCGGCTTCACTGGGCTTGCCCCACCCCAATGACCTCTGCCCCTCGCATTGTGTTGATTCTCTCACTACTTGTGAGGCTTGCAATTTGTTTAGCTACATCTTTGTCTAGGTTTCTCTTTCTCTGATCAATCCTCATTGTAAATATACTTGTATATGAGAAGTTACTTCTCCTTGCTGCTACCCCACCGGCTATTGGCCTCTGGGGGGGTTCTCAACTGTATATTGGTATTAATCTCTGCACGTACTCAATTACTTTATGTACAATATACTGTATTTAGTTATTCAATCAAAGTCTGTACTATGTAGCCCTGTCCTGTCTGTTGTATGATGAGGAGCCTTTGGAAATGGGTCCCTGACTCAAAGGTTTGTAATTCCAATACAATAAATAAATATAAATATATATGTATTGGTGATTTCAACACTGCCTGGGGCAAACCAAGGGGACTGAAACTGGAACAAAGTTTTGAGATACTAAATGTTAATCAAATAATAAATCAAAGTACGAGGAAAAGTGGGGCTAACAGTCAGGGGAGTATTTTGCATTTGATATTTCTCTCTAAGGGTTTTTTGTTGAAAAGTGCCAAATCTTACCTCCAAATCTGGGTGATCATAATCCAGTATATTATATTATAACAGATTTAAATCAAATAAATGAGGAAGAAAAGATTACCCCAAAAAGAAACTTCAAAAACTATCACCCTAATAATTTTGTTTATAATTTAAACTGTGTAAAGTGGGGATGACTAAACTTAATTCCAGATGTTAACCTGGGGGTTGAAGAATTTGCTAAAACTTTTTTGGAGGCCTGTAATAGGGATGCACCATTCAAAAAAATTAAAACGAAGAAAAGGCACCTCCCCTGGATAAATGAATATCTGAAAAAGAAAATTTGTATTAACGACAGAATCTGGAAAAAAGCAAATAAAACAAAAAGAAAGGAAGATTGGGTTCATTTTAAAACTAAGAGGAATGAATGTAAAAGATTAATTAGATCCGCAAGGAAAAAATTTTATAACACAAAAATCGAGACTACCCAAGATCCGAAACAATATAGGAATATAATAAAAGAACTGGAAAACCCTGCGAGAGCTTAGCCTCACATGAAAATGTCTAACAATAAGGGAGAGCTCCTTGTTTCAAAAACATCAGCTCAGCTGTTGAATCACTACTTTCTAACATTGCCGGATATTACCATCCCAGCTGGTCTACCAGCACAAACTGACTTAGCAAATAAATCAATTAATAATGAAAATTGTCCTCTTTTTTATTTAAAAAAAAAAAAATTTCAGAAGTTAGGAATGAGATCTTAAAACTAAATAAAAGTAAATCATATGGTATGGATAACATTGAAGGTAAATTTATTAAAGATGCAGTAGACATTTTATCACCAGTACTGACTGATTTATTTAACCAAAGTCTGATGGAAAATGTTTTCCCCTCTATCTGGAAAGTAGCAAAAATAGTACCCATATTTAAGGGGGGGTGACTCTAATGATCCCTCAAACTATAGACCAATAGCGAGCCTCTCCATCCTCTCCAAGTTGATGGAACAGATGGTGTTCAGCCAACTGTACAGCTACTTAGAAAAATACTCAGAACTGACAAAATACCAACATGGTTTTAGGGCAGGCTATTCGACTTGCACTGTGAACTTTGTGGATAAAGTGGCAGTGGCAGTGGTCCTGGACAGGGGGGAGTCCACAGGCGCAGTGTTTGTTGACCTGTCCAAAGCCTTTGATTTGGTCGACCACCACTACTATATGAGAGGATGGAGAGGACTGGTATAGCCCCTAGGCCATTGCAATGGTTTAAATCATATTTGAGCCAAAGAAAACAGCAAGTAGTAATACATGAACATTTTTTGGAAGTGGGTAGTATATCAAGAGGTGTTCACCAAGGTTCAATTTTGGGGCTGTTACTGTTCCTGTTATATAGTAATGAATTGCCTACTAAAATAAACAATACACAAAGTTATGCTTTATGCCGATGATACAGTACTTTTAGCATCAACAGAATCACAAAGTGAAATGATGGCAAAACTACAGTTGGACTTTGACATTTTGCAGGACTGGTTTTCCAGTTCTAAACTTGTGTTAAGTGGCAAAAAGACTCAGGTCATGTATTTTAATAAAAAAGCAACAAAGGCTATTAAACAACAGACTGGAGATAGGGATATAAAAATGAGGAGTTGGAAAAAACTGGTAGTTACAAATCAGTACAAATACTTAGGTGTAGAGATTGACCGTACTTTATCTTTTTCAGCTCATATTAATAATACAATAAAGAAAATTAATAATAAAATAGGGGCACTGCGTAGGTCATCTGGGATATTAAATCAACAAACCTGGAGGTTAACTGCAAATCAATTAATAATGCCTGTACTAGAATACAGAAATATGGTGTATAATTTTGCGGGTCAAAAACATTTAAACAGATTAGTCATATCATATAAACTTTTGTTTTTATTTAAGATTTGTCTTAAACTGTAGTTTTAATACCCATCATTGCACTTTGTATAAAGATTTAAACTGGGACAGTCTACCAGTACAGTTAAAAAAAACAATATTCAGTATTTATCTACAAAACAAAACATGGGATGCTAGATGGAAACATGGATTTGTCTTCTGCTAGTAAAAGTTATCCCTATGTTCTAAGGGATGTGAAGCACAGGGGTTACACTTTCCCAAAAATTAACTCAACATATAGAATTATGACATTTGAGGCACAGGTTGCGAATATTTGGAATAAAATCCCCCCCTCAATTAAGAAATGCAACTAAATTATAGTATATGGTGGAACGTCGTTCTCCACCGAAATCCATCGCTTTCGAAACCTTGTAGTCACACACTAGTGACGTTCGCAGTGCAACAGAATGATATTTTCTACTGTACTGCGAATGTCACACTGTGTCCTCGAGCAGCATTTGACAGGGCTCACTCCATAGACAGAACATATGGCGAAAGCAGCAATGTCGGCGGCAGTACTAATGTTTAGTGTTAAAACGTTCACAATGTAAAGTTCTTAAGCAGTTAAAATGTCAAGTGTGAAAATGTTCAAAATGTAAAGTTCTTTTTTCCTTCTAGTAACTGATTTTTTTCCCCCAAAAAACGACGTTCCACCATACACTATAAAGAAAAGTGCATTTGGGAACAGTTGACAACAGGGCATCTTTCACATCGTTGGCACTATGACGACGGATTACCTCTCGAGCTGCGCTCTCGAGGTAATCAATCTGTCCTCATAGTGCCAACTCGGTGAAAGAATAGCCTTGTTGTCGACTGTTCCCCATGCACTATCCTATATATCACAGTTTAAAATAGGTCTGAATGCTATATTCTTTAATGAATGTACTTGTTTTTAAATGAGGCTTTAAACAAACTGAGAAATATAAGAGCTTGTTGAATGAAGAATTTTACTCTGTCTTGTATAACATTAGGTATTGTTTATCGTGTGTTAATCGAGTTTGAGCACTTTGTATGTACAGTTGTATGTTTTTTTGAGTACTTGATAATTTATTGTAAACTGAACACCTTTACACAGGACAACTTTGAAAACAGGTCTTTTCGACCTAAAGTTTTGTAATCTTGTATAAAAATAAAAATTTTACAATATATATATATATATATATATATATATATATATATATATATATATATTTATAAAATGGGTAAGAAAAAAGGAATAATTGGTTGAAACACATCACATGACCATGTGTATATTAGGCGCAACTGCACACCTGCATACCACCCTCAAAATAATTTTACCATTTTATACGATAGATAACCCACTCTAGGGTGTGCGGTCACGCTCTGATATCACATTGCACTTGGGTGGCTGGTGCACTCAGCCTGTGGCCTCGTGCATAACACACACCAAGGCGTGCGTATACCAGGGCATGACCGCACACCCTAAAGTGGGTTATCTATTACATATATATATCAGTCTCTCATTCTCCTTATCTCCCTAGCAAAAGCATTGCTGCTCTTTTTAGAAGTTTTTGTCTGAGAACTCAGTAAGAAAGCCTGCTTCTCACAGAATGTTCTTGTAAGTTTACAGAATGTTCTTGTCAGTTTTGTTCCTTGCAGGCGCAGCAAAACAGTACATAGTGTCCCAGAACTAATATCTTGTAGCCAGCTCTGCAGAGACTTTGCATCCAGCATTCTCAGGTTAACCCCTTGAGTTCCAAATAGCTTTGCAATCATTTCAACATTATAACTATATAAAGTTTTAAACAAAGGGATCCCAGTTAGTTACATTTCATATAAAGATTCACATATATTTTATACCTGCAGATATGCAAGGGGGAAAGAAAGACAGAAATAGCAAGGGAAGACAGAGAGATAGCTAGAGGCAGAGAATTGCGAAACCATCGGAATGATCAATTCCTAGTCTCACAAGAAAATTTGGTTGTGCAACCAGACAGAGACAGACAAGGAGAGGATATAACAGACCCTTGCGTTTAAACTCTTTCTGCATAACAAATGAGGCAGGGCCTTATTCAACCCTGTCACAGTCGGCAAAAGTCTGACCACTGGTGGTACCAATAGTCATTGCACCTGTCATCTCCTGTACATGCGGGTCTGGGCTCAGCGGATGTCATAGTAGTCACATACAGAAGTGAACATGTCATATTGCAGATATCAAAGACACTAGCAGGCAGTATTATGATGCTAGGGAGACCAGAGCCTACACACTAGAACACCACTACAGCACAAATCTTGGCCAGGACAGTACAGCTGCCCTGCCTTTGGTAGGGGGGTGACTTAGCACCCTGTTAGGGGGAGGTTTTCAGCAGTGGAAAACACTGCTTCTTGGGGGAGGTGCTAGAGTCACAGGCACAGAACTTGAAAGAAAGACTAGAACGGCAACACCCCATGACAGTGCCTAGCGCAAGTGTGTTTAGCATGGTGCCATGTTGTGGATGGCAAAAAATGCCAGAAGCGCTGCAAGAAATATAATAATGCCTATCCTTGTGCATTACATACTGGGTACTATGAACATACAAAATTTTGCCAGCAGATAAAGGCCTAGTTGTTTATCAAGTCTGCTCAAATGTGCAGCTAGCACCCCATATTCTGCAGCTGTCACTCTCTCTCACCCTTCCGTTCACACTCCCCCATGTCCTGTCCCAGCCCCTTTTGAAGCAGTCCACTGTTCTACTGTATACCACTTCTGCCGGTAATGCATTCCACCCAGCTACCACCCTCTCCTCATCTCCCTCCTGAACCTTCCTCCCTCCAGTCTCATATTATGGCCCTGGGTGTCCATCCTCTCCCATACTTTGAACAGCCCCTCCATACCTGTCTTGTTTATTCCTTTCATGTACTTTAAGGTTTCAGTCATATCCCCCCCGTGTCTCTCCTCTTCTCCAGTGAGTACATGTTCAACTCCCTCAGCCTCCTCTCATATGGAAAGTACCCCAGCCCCATGATCATCTTTGTCGCCCTGCGCTGCACCCCCTCCAGTAACTTATTATCCCTCTTCAGATACAGGTGCCAGTACTGCATGCAGTACTTCAGGTGCAGTATAATTAATGATTTATACATTGGCAGAATCGCCTCCTCCCTCCTTGAGGATATACCCCTTGTAATGCAACTCAGCATTTTGTTGGCCCTTGCAGCTGCCTTCCTACATTGTGTTGAGTTATTCATTGCCCCCATAATAAGCACCCCAGATCCTTCTCCTATCGGCACACCACCCAGCTGGTAACTCCTCCTTGGGTTTTTCACCCCAAAATGCAGCACCTTGCACTTTTTGGCATTGAACCCCAGTTGCCATGTGTCTGGTCAGGTTTCCAGCTCTGCCAGAACATCCTGCAATCCCTGCCATCCCCCTAGGTTGTCCACCATCACTCCCATCTTGGTGTCATCAGCAAACAGACTGGTCTTGCTCTTGATACCCAATGATATGTCTGCAAGGAATATCCCAAACAACACTGGTCTCAACACCGAGCCCTGTAGAACACCGCTCATCCACTGTCATCAGGGATGAGAGCTCTCCACTCCCCACCACCCTCTGTTGCCTTCCCTAAAGCAAATTCCCTACCCATCTCACCAGCTTTGCACCCACCCCTGTGCCTTCTAACCTACTTCTCATGTGGCACCGAGTCAAATGCCTTATTGAAGTCCATGAACAGGACATCCACTACATGGCCCCTGTCCAATTGCCTAGTTACCCAGTCATTGAATTCCACCAGGTTGGTTTGGCAGGATCTGCCACTTATGAAGCCGTGCTGTTCTGTAGCCATTTAGCCTCCAGGAGGGCCACCAGCCCCTCCTTCAGTATAATCTCCATCAGCTTACCCATGACGGATGTGTGGTTCACCGGACTGTAGCTCCCCGGTTCATCCTTGGGGTCACTCTTGTGGAGGGGCACCACATGAGCCAGCCTCCAATCCTGTGGTACACACTCTGAGTGTAGTGAGGCATTGAATAGGTCTGCCAAAGGTCCCACAAGGACCTCTGCCAGCTCCTTCAGTACTCTGAGGTGGATGCCATCTGGTCCTGGTGCCTTGTCCACTCTCAGTGCCCTCAAACCCTCCAGAATCCTGCCCTCCGTGATTTCCCCATCCATCAACTCTCTCCCCTTCTGTTTCTACCCCACCTCCCCCCTTGGGCATCACCCCCATCTTCTTAGTAAATACTGAGCAGAAGTAATCATTTAGGGCTTCTGCCTTATCATCCCCCGCTTCCACCCAACCCCCCTCCTTCCTAATCACTATATGGTCCTTACAGCTCCCTTTCTCCCTAATGTACCTGAAGAAGTCCTTCTCCCCTTCTTAATGCTCTGCCCCAGCCTGAGCTCTGTAGATGCCTTGGCTGCCCCGTCACCTCCTTCAATTCCTTCAGGTACTCCTCCCTGTCCTCCCCCTCCCTGTTTTTTTTTGTACCTCCTAAAGGCAGCTCTTTTCCTCCTTACCATTTCCATGACCTCCTTGTTCACCCAGCTAGGTTTTATTATTTATTTAATAAAAAACTGATTTATTGACGAGAAAAATTAGATGTCTTACTTCAGTTGTCTTAGCTTGAAGACATTATGTATGGCTTTACCAACACTGTCTTGTCTTTGGGCATTGCCATTCAGGCTATTTTGACTAGATATGCATTAGATTACTTTCTCCTTATTTGCTTAATAATCCCTGTTTTCCTTTCTGTTTTTACTGTTAAGTATATAGCTTGATTGTGTGGTTGTGTCACTGGTCCTGTTTGACGGGCTTATAGCTTTTATATTAATTGTTGCAGATTTTTTGTTGCTCTGTTAGCCATATGTCTTCTGATATGCCCTGTATAACATATCAGACTATTGTATTGTACATGTTTTTGTTTACTGGTACCCTGTGCCTTAAAACTTTTAATAAAGCTTATTAAGTTACAAAAAAACTGATTTAATGTATGTAATGGAATGTTTGCAAGACTTCTCACAATGTATGGTATCATGGCATGTTCAATTTTTTTTTATCATTAAAGCATTTTTTTATGTATTAAAGTTATGCAGTGATTGCAGTATTTGTTTAGATGTGTGATCAGGTAACACTTTTTTATGGTTTTAATTATTGATGGTATGACAATAATATATATATATATGTGTGTGTGTGTGTGTGTGTGTGTGTATGTGTGTGTATATATATATATATATATATGTGTGTGTGTGTGTGTGTGTGTGTGTATATATATATATATATATATATATATATATATAATGTTTTTAATGTCTGGATATATTGTTCCCAATAATCAAAAGTGTGTGTGTGGTGGGGACTGCTCTTTAATGAGAAGGTGATCAGTGCTTGGGACCTTGGGTTTCATGGGGTGGAGGGCTGTTTGCCAGCATGCAGCCCATGTCTTTGGAGGGTGGTCACAATAGGTTGAGGCAGGTTACCCCATACACCATGCACGCTGTTCCACCCAGTTAACCTTACCCCATGCAAGCTTTCACAACCACTGATTGATTCCACACCCCATGCTCACTGTCACACCCACTGATCACATAAGCCAATCAGTGCGCTGTATCACACCCTACCCCATATCCCATCACACCCACTGACCGCATAATCCAGTGCACTCTGTAGCAGGAACACAGACCCAGGAGCTTCTGAACTCCCAGCTTTCAGGGGAGCTGAATCATTATCACCAGCTGAGTCCCTGAGTCAACATTTGACCACAGGTAAGAGCTGAAAGACAGGCCATTACTGGGATGAGAAAGAACATTCTGCTGCTGGTATTTCTTGCATTTTCTTGCTAATAATTCAAAACTGCCTGTACTTTAATTCACCAGTTATCTGTACTTGAAGAGTATGAACGTTGGCTGGTTTGAGGGGGTCCGGTGGCAGATCAAACAGTGCACCAGGTTCAGTGGAGGCAGAGCTTCTTGTACTACAAAGCCTCGTGCCAACCACGGAAAAGAAAATCACCAGCTGAGTCCCTGAGTCAACATTTGTTCGCAGGTGAGAGCTGCAAGACGGGCCATTACTGGGACTAGAAAGAACATTTTACTGCTGCTAATTCAAAATTGCCTGCACTTTAATTCACCAGTTACCTGTACTTGAACAATGTGAATCTTGGCTGGTTTGAGGGGGTCTGGTGGCGGATCAAACAGTGCACCAGGTTCAGTGGAGGCGGGGCTTCTTGCACTACAAAGCCTTGCACCGACCAGGGGCGCGAGCACTTGTGGTACGAGCGGTCAGAGTGGAGTGCCACTAGGAAGAAGAAAAGCTGTTAGATTAGCTTTAGTAACCTGTTGAAGTTTAAGGGTTTAGTTGAATACAGTTGGAGAGTTTTTAAAAGTTTTTAAAGAAGCGGTTATTGTCCAGACAAAGTACAATGAATTTGTTGACAATAATCGCTGGGTGTGTTCTACTTGGCTCTTATATTGTGAATTTGCAGGGACTGAATTACAAG
Organism: Neoceratodus forsteri; assembly: GCA_016271365.2. NCBI lineage: Eukaryota > Metazoa > Chordata > Ceratodontiformes > Ceratodontidae > Neoceratodus > Neoceratodus forsteri. Next base: position 44,265,152 of record JADMNL010000027.1, read on the forward strand.
GGTAATGGGGGGAAGTACGGGGACAAGTTGTATGACAATACAAAACTGCTTACAGGATGATAGTAATAACTTAACAAGGAGACAAAATCATTTCATGAATGAGTGGAAGCAGATTAGCAGGTACTTTGTCCCACGATATATTACTATACAGTTGAACTGGACAACATTTAAAGGTTTATTAATTGTGTCACTGTTAGCCCAAAGTGGGGATGTAGAACCAATTCCAGGCCCTAAAAATGTTTTAGGGTTCTCGGTAATACATGAAAACGTTAGAAGCCTGGTGAACAAAATGGATGAATACAGGATTTGGGTAGATGTAAATAAACCAGAAATGTTGGCATTAACTGAAACGTGGCTTCACACAGGTATAACAAACGAGGTTATCCAATTGAATGGGTATAATTCATCAAGAGTAGATAGAGAGGGAAGAGGCGGGAGAGTAATGTTGTATATTAAAAATAGTTTAGGCCCCATTAAAAGTTTATTAGCACAAAGTATAGAGGGAATGGATTGCTTATTGATGGAACTAGTGGTGTCTAAAGTAGTGATAGGTGTAATTTACGCCCCTCCAAAAACTAAAGTTAAACAGTTTGATAGACTGGCAAATATACTGATGGACAAACTTAAAGATAGGAAAATAATTCTAACTGGAGATTTTAATGCAGACTGGTCCCAAACAAGAGGTAAGAAACTAAAAAGCAGTTTAGAAATTCTGGGACTTGAACAAATAATTAACTCCCCCACAAGATGTCCAAATTATAAAACCCAAGGGACAATACTGTATTTGGTCTTTGTTTCCCAGGATATAAATGTAGAGAGTTTGGGAAGTCATGCCATTGAACATGGGGGATCATAACACCATAAAATGTAGTGTAAACCTGAAAGTAATAGAACAAAGACAGGATAACACATATTGGCCTAGAGACCTGAGATGCTTTAATGTAGATGCTTTTAGGCATAGCCTAAGTAATATTACATGGGATAGAATTTTGTTGCTCCTGATTTGGAGCTTGGGTTACAAGAGTTTACTGATTTATTAGTTGAAACTATTGACGCCCATGCACCAAAGGTTTTGAAAAAAGAAAAGGAAAAGGTGCTGAGTGGATAACGGATAAACTGAAAAAGCATTTAAGAATAAGGGATAGACTTTGGAAGAAAGCAAGGAAGACAAAGGGGGGGAGGAGAACTGGGGTAGCTTTAAACAATGGAGAGCTAAATGTAAAAAAGAAGTTAAACAAGCTAAATATAGCTTTTAGAAAAATAAGATTAGTAAACTAAATGACCCCAAAAATTTTGGAAAGGTATAACAGATCTACAAAATCCAGTTAAGACCAAATGTAAGATTGTTTTGGCACAGGATAGTAACTTAATATAGGGACCTTTAGTAGTTGTTAATATATTTAACAACTACTTTAAAGATTCACTGGACTTAGCTATTCCAGAACCATGTCTTATAATTCCAGATTCTCCACAATGGATAGGTCTAGGGGAAGAATTTAAAAACACTGAGTTCAAATTTAAACTACCCGATGGGCCAGGATTTAACCTCCACAAAGTAAAGATTAGGGATGTCGGAAAAGAACTGTTAAAATTGACCATTTCAAAAGCAGGGGGCACGGATGGTTTGGAAACTCAATTTCTTAAAATAGGAGCGGATGTGTTGGCCCCTATGCTTACCTATTTTCACAACTGGAGTTTAAGGAGTATGACATTTCCTGAGCTATGGAAGACCAGGAAGGTAATTCCAATATTTAAAGGAGGGGACAGAACAGGCCCTTCTAATTATAGACGTATAGTATTGCTTTCAGTTCTAGGGAAAATATTTGAAAAGTTAGTCCATAATCAGCTCTATAATTATTTTGAACAAAATGGGCTTGTCAGCATGGTTTTAGAGCAGGAAGTTCCATGGACACCACTCTTGTTGATTTTAATAATCTGGTGGCTTCATCTATAAATGAGGGAAGAAGGACAGGAGCGGTGTTTGTGGACCTTAGCAAAGCATTGATTTAGTGAGCCATGATCAGTTAATAATTAGAACGGGGAAAATAGGACTCCAGGCACCAGCATTGGCTTGGTTTAGATCGTATTTGACAGCCAGAACACAATGTGTTTCCTTGGGCAATATTGTTTCTGACCAGATCACATTAATGAGGGGGTCCCGTAGGGCTCAATATTGGGCCCTTTATTGTTTAATGTTTTTGTAAATGATCTACCCTCTGCCATAACTTATAGCCAAGTGAGACTTTATGCAGATGGTACCGTACTGGTTCTATCAGCAAAGAATAATGAACAACTTAAGAAGGAATTACAAAATTATTTATTGGCTCTTGAAAAATGGTTTAGAGATTCAGGTTGATTGTTGAATGCAACTAAAACTCAAAGCATGGTATTTGCATTGGGATCTGATCGAGTACATAAGGCCAAACTAGTACTTAATTTGGCAGATGGTTCATCAATTAAGACTATTGATAAATATCAATATTTGGGAGTTATAATAGATTCAAGACTAATCTACAGTGAACATATTTCACTACAGGTTAGAAAAGAAAATCAACGCTTAGGGGTTTTAAGAAGAATTGCGGGGTGCTTTAGTAAAGAAACGAGAAGTAAACTTGTGGTTTAATAATTGATTCCAACATTGGAATATGGATCTTTTCTATATATAAATTCTACTAAATTGGCATTAAAATGAGTAGAACAGACTTGTTTTAGATTAGGAAAATGTATTACAGAATGTAAACAAGGTACACATTGTTGTCTTTTGTTTGAGAAGTTGAATTGGCTATGACCCAGCCATAGAAGAACATTCCCATGGCTGGTCTGGTGCCATAAATTAATCTATTGTAATTACCAACATCCACTGAAACATTTCATAACAGCCTCATTCCCTGTAGCAAAAACAGAAAGTTTAAGGAAAGTCAAGCAAATGATTGCATCAGAAAGATCCTGTAATAGATCAGGCACTATTACATTCCAAAATTGTTTGTCTTTCCATTGAAACGAATTACCATATGACCTGAAAAAGTGCAAAGTATTACCATATTTAAAAAACTTCTTTTTAAACACTGTAACTCCAGTTGTACATGTTTTCTTTCATTGTTTTTGATTGTTTATATTTTCTGAAGGATGACTGTTGTTATATAAATTGTTGTGTTATATATATTGCCACAGGTCTTTGTTGTAAACGGGGGTCATTCACCAATAAATGAATCCTGTATAAAAATGACATTTTAACAAACACCTGACCCCACATCCCCTGTCACACCTACTAATCACATAATCCAATGCACTCTATCACACCCAACCCCATATTCCAGGTCACACCCACCGACCACATAATTGAGTGCACTCTATCACACCCGACCCCATATCCCCTGTCACATCCACTGACCACATAATCCAGTGCACTTTATCACACCCGACCCCATATCCCCTGTCACATCCACTGACCACATAACCCAATGCACTCTATCACACCTGACCCCATATTCTCTGTCACACCCTCTGACCACATAACCCAGTGCACTCTGTCACACCTGACCCCATAACCTCTTTTACACCCACCGGCCACATAACCCAATGCACTCTGTCACACCTGACTCCATAGCCCCTGTCACATCCACTGATCACATAATCCACTGCACTCTGTCACACTCGGCCCCATATCCCCTGTCACACCCACTGACCACATAATCCAATGCACTCTATCACACTCGACCCCATATCACCTGTTACAACCACTGACCAAATAATCCAATGCACTCTGTCGTACCCAACCCCATATCCCCATCACATGCACTGACCACATAATCCAATGCACTCCATCACACCGGACCCCATATCCCAACACACCCACTGGCCACATATTCCAATGCACTCTGTCACACCCGACCCCATATCCCCTGTCACAACCACCGACCACATAATCCAATGCACTCTATCACACCCGCCTCCATATCTCCTGTTACACCCACTGACCACATAATCCAATGCACTCTATCACACCCGACCCCATATCCCCTGTCACAGCCACCAACCACATAATCCAATGCACTCTATCACACCCGACCCCATGTCCCATCACACCCACTGACCACATAATCCAATGCACTCTGTCACACCTGACCCATATCCTCTGTTACACCCACTAGCTACATAACCCAACGCACTCTGTTACACTTGACCCCATATCCCCCGTCACACCCACCGACCACATAATCCAATGCACTCTGTCATACCCAACCCCATATCCTGTCACACCCTCCAACCACATAATCCAGTGCACTCCAGGACTCCTGACCCCATATCCCCTGTCACACCCACCAACCACATAATTCAATGCACTCTATCACACCCAACCCCATTTCCCCTGTCACATCCACTGATCACATAATCCAGTGCACTCTGTCACACCCGACCCCATATCCCCTGTCACACCCACTGACCGCTTAATCCAATGCACTCTATCACACCCAACCCCATTTCCCCTGTCACATCCACTGATCACATAATCCAATGCACTCTGTCATACCCGACCCCATATCCTCTGTTACACCCACCAACTACATAACCCAATGTGCTCTGTCACACCTGAACTGATATCCTCTGTCACACCCACCGACCACATAATCCAATGCACTCTGTCGCACCCAACCCCATATCCCGTCACACCCACCAACCACATAACTCAATGCACTCTGTCACACTGACCCGATATCCCTGTCACACCCACTGACCGCATAATCCAATGCACTCTGTCACACCCGACCCCATATCCCCTGTCACACCCACCAGCCACATAATCCAGTGCACTCTAGGACTCCTGACCCCATATCCCTCGTCACACCCACTGATCACATAATCCAATGCACTCTGTCACACCCGACCCCATGTCCCATCACACCCACCAGTCACATAATCCCCTGTCACAACAACTGACCAGATACACTGTGAATACTTTTACATTTCAATAACCCAGACCTCCATGTATGATACGTAAATGCTGTCACACCCAGCAACCACATACACACATTCATTCTGTCACACCCACCAACACTATACACTCACGTCATACTCACTGACCAGTACCACCATGCATGGTGTTACACCTCACAATTCCATACCGCTGTACACTGTCACACCAGCTCACCCCATATTCCATACACACTGTCACACCAACAGACCCCATAACACCATATACACAGTCAAGACTGCACAGTCTCATACCACATGCAGACTGTCACAATCACCAACACCATGCCATGTATGCTGTCACACCCAGTGACCAACCCCTTACTCCATGCACAATGTCACACCTTCTGACCAACTACACATACTCTCTCACACCCAACATGACACCATGCACTGTCACACCCCACAACACTAAGTGTCCCCATAACCCCAAGCATGCTGTAATACCTCATTACCTCATGCCCCTATGCACATTGTTACACACACTTACATCTTACCTCATGCATTCTATGGCACACACCAATGACCACATACCCCATGCATGCTGTCACAACCACTTACTGACCCCACAGCCCTATGCCTGCTGTCACACCCATCGATCGCAAAATCCTATTCACTCTATAACGCAAACACCATAGCTCTATGCATGCTGTAACACATAACAACTCCATATCCTTCCTGCATGCTACCACACCCCTTGACCTTTCCTGCAACTGCCCTTCCCCCTGAAGACTGACATCCCCCCTACTGCACAACAGGGACCAACATCGCAAAGGGGGCATAGGGATTTACAAGGGGGATTTGGATAGGCAATGCAAATGGTGCATGAACAGGCAAGACAGAGATGTGGCTGCTCCATTATGGTTTACCTACATTGATAATAGACCTCTTACCTGGGTCACCTGTGATTGGGGTATCTAGGTGATTCAGTCATACCTGTGTAAGAAGAATAGACATGAGGTCACAAAGGATCCATAGTTCTTTATGACCAAAAAACTAGACCAACTGTGAAACTTACACATACAACAATACTTAGCATATTAGATAAGATTTGTGTTCAGTCAGATTGGGGATCAGCTTCCTGTCAGTCCTGTAAAAATAAAGGAAAAGAGGGGTTATTATAAGGGGGGGAATAAAAGTATGACCAGAGACAGAGCTCTAGAGAGGTTCGATAGCAGCATGAAAAGCACAGATATTATGTACAGTAACCAGGTTATCTCGGGTTCAAATCGCACCACAGTCACTGACTCCGGAAGACACCTTGGGTATATCGCTTGACCTCTCAACTGTAAAACTGATCTTAAACAATGAAATCATCATTCTAGAATGCTAAATCAAAAGTAAATGTTGTACAGGACAATGGTTTCTACAGTGTTCTGAACTTGCATCTCCTTGTTTGATGATGTGTCCCTCATTATGAAGGTCTGAATCCCTCATTGTCCCTCATTTTGAGTGTCCGTGTCCATTGTTTCAGTGACTAAAGGCTGATAGGCATGCTTGAAGGCAGGATGTTTTGGCCACAGAATTAGAAAAAAAGACTAGAATGACAATGCCTCTCGATGGTGCCTAGTGCCAGTACGTTAAGAACGGAACCATGTTGTAGGTTGCAAAACATTGCTGGAAGTGCCATGCTTAACATAGTAATGTATGTGCTGTGAGCACGGAATCTAGACTAAAAAGTACAAAAAAAAAATCTTGCATACTATTTTTGGAGCCTGGACACAAGAGCTTGCAGTGTACATTATAGTGCTGTGTAGTCACTACATAATAAAAGATTATCCTGTCTGGCATAAGAGCAGCATCTTGTTGGTGGGACACAGCAGCAGACCCCTCTGTGGTTTCTCCCTAGGGGTGTTGTATGTGCCGGCAGAAGCTCACATGCATACTGTGGTACCCATACATGCCAGTCCTTCCCCTTGAGTGTGCCTCCCAGTCATGCTGCCATTTGGTAGTAGTAGTAGTAAAAATATTTATTTTTATACAGGATAGCAAAAACTTTAGGTCAAGACCTATTTTCAAAGTTGTCCTGTGTCAAGTGATCAAGTCAACATAACATACAAATACTCGAAACTACATGAAACAACTAATAGATAATACTTAACATTATACAAGACAAGATAAAAATCTTCATCTATCCAGTTATTAACACATGTATCCACATTTTAAAAACAAACGCATTCATTATAAAATACAGTGCTCAAACTTAATTTAAACTAGGATAGCTTAGCTGCTTTCCTTAATTGCGGGGGAATTTTATTCCAAATATTCACAGCCTGAGCCTCAAATGTCATAGTACCATATGTTGTATTAATTTTTGGAAAAGTATGACCTCTGTGCTTTACATGCCTTAAAACATAGGGATAATATTTACTAGCTGAAGACAATTCCATATTTCCATCTATCTTTCCATTTATTTTTTTGTAAATAAATACTGAATATTGTTTTTTAAATCATACTGATAAACTATCTCAGTTTAAGTCTTTATACAAAGTGTGATGATGGGTATTGTAACTACAGTTCAGAACAAATCTTGCCAATCGATTATATGATATGACTAATCTATTTAAATGTGTTTGACCCTCAAAATTATACACCATATTTCCATATTCTAATACAGGCATTATTAATTGACTGCAATTAACCACCGGGTTTGTTGATTTAATATCATAGATGACCGACGTAATGCCCCTATTTTATTATTGATTTTCTTTATTGTATTATTAATATTAGCTGAAAAGGATAAAGTATGGTCAATCTCTACACCTAAGTAATTATATTGATTTACAACTGCCATTTTTTTCCCATTCCTCATTAATATTTCCCTATCTCTAATTTGTTTTTTATTAGCCGTTATTGTCTTTTTATTGAAATACATGACCTGAGTTTTTTTATCACTTATCACTAATTTAGAGCTGAAAAACCAGTCTTGTAAAACATCAAAATCCATTTGTAGTTTAGCCATCATTTCACTTTATGATTTTGCTGATGCTAAAAGTACTGTATCATCAGCATACAGCCTGATTTGTGTATTGTTTATTTTGGTAGGTAATTCATCAATATATAACAAAAACAATAACAGACCCAAAATTGAGCCTAATATACTACCCACTTCAGAAAAATGACTGTTTATTACTACTTGATGTTTCCTTAGACTCAAATAAGATTTAAACCATAACAATGACCTTGGGGCTATACCGATCCTCTCCATCCTTTCATATAGTAGGTGGTGGTCGACCAAATCAAAGGCTTTGGACAGGTCGACAAACACTGTGCCCATGGACTCCCCCCTATCCAAGGCCACTGCCACTGCCACTTTATCAACAAAGTCCATGAGCGCAGTGAAGTCGAAAAACCTGCCCTAAAGCCATGTTGGTATTTTGTCAATTTTTGAGTATTTTTCTAAATAACTATACAGTTGGCCGAACATCATCCATTCCATTAACTTGGAAAGGATGGAGGGGATCGCTATTGGTCTATAATTTGAAAGATCATTAGAATCACCTCCCTTAAATATGGGTACTATTTTAACTATTTTCCAGGTAGAGGGAAAAAACATTTTCCATCAAACTTTGATTAAATAAATCAGTCAATATTGGTGATAATACTTCAACTGCATCTTTAATAAATGTCCCTTCAATATTGTCCATACCATATGATTTATTTGTATTTAGATTTAAGATCTCCTGCCTAACTTCTGAGATTTTTATTTTTTAAATAAAAAAGAGGACAGTTTTCGTTATTGATTATATTATTTGCTAAATCAATTTGTACTGGTGAACCAACTGGTATGGTGATATCCAGCAATGTTAAAAAATATTTGTTCAACAACTGAGCTGTTCTTTTTTTTAATCTAGGAGCTCACCCTTATTAATAGACATTTTTATAGAAGGCTTAGCTCTCAAGGGGTTTTCCAGTTCTTTTATCATATTCCAATATTGTTTAGGATTTCGAGTAGTCTCAATTTTTGTGTTGCAGAATTTTTTTCTTGCAGATCTAATTAACCTTTTACATTCATTCCACTTAATTTTAAAATTAACCCAATCTTCCTCTTTTTTTGGTTTTAATTGCTCTTTTTCAGACTCTATCTTTAATACGAATTTTCTTTTTCACATATTCATTTATCCATGGGAGATGCGTTTTCTTTGTTTTAGTTTTTTAAGTGGTGCATGCCTATTACAAGCTTCCAAAAAGGTTTTAGAAAATTCTTCAACCCCCAAATTTACGTCTGGAATTAAATTTAATCTTCCCCACTCTACACAATTTAGATCATAAACAAAATTATTGGAGTGATAGTTCTTAAAGTTTCTTTTCTGGGTAATCTTTTCTTCCTCACTTATTTGATTTACGTCTTTTATAACACAGCATACTGGATTATGATCCCCAAATTTGGAGGTCAAATTAAACACTTGGCCTTCAGTGTGGTCTACTACCTGATTAACTTTTTCACACTGAAATAAAAAACATACCCTTATTTTATTTATCTGATATTTTGTTTTTTCTGGTTAATCCTGCCATCCCTCCAGCCAAACATTTTGCAGCAAGCACCTCTAGGTGTGTATGCCAGTACCTTCCATGGCTGATGGCAGAACAGGGTATCAGCCGTGGGAGACTGTATTATAGGTATTAATAGCACTAGTTATTAATAGCTCAACTCCATGAGTTACAGATCTCTGAGACATGCCTAGGGTAAGTAAAGAATGTGTAATCTGTAGTTACATTTGGCATGGCAAACTGATTAGTAACTCACTAAAAGTAACTTTGATTACTGCAACTCCCTGTACTTAGGGCTTCCTGGGGTTGATATGCGCTGCCTGCAGCTGGTGCAGAACGCTGCAGTGCGACTGTTGATGGGGACTTCTTAATCTTCTCATTTTACCCCTGTGCTGTGCAATCTGCATTGGCTGCCAATTCGGTGGCGGATCACCTTTAAAGTTGGATTACTGACTTACAAAGCCCTATACGGACTTGGCCCTGACTACTTGAAAGAGCTTCTTGTACCTTACTGCCCCGAGTGATGGCTTCTTTCAGCTGATGAGAGGTTGCTGGAAATTCTGAGGGTGTCCTTAAAATCTTCTGGGGCCCGTGCATTTATGTACATGGCCCTACCCTCTGGAATTCTCTACCCCATCAGCTTCGGGAGTGCATAACCGTGGGGTGGATTTAAACAGATGTTGAAAACTTTTCTATGGCATCAGGCCTTTAATGGAATGGACTGAAAGGACCCAGACAGATTATTTTATTGTTGTTTGCTGATTTTATTATTGCTGTTTTAACTTTCCTGTACAACGCCTTAATAGCTTGAAAGGCACTTAACTAAATAAAGATTATTATTATTATTATAATGGCAAGCAGTTTCACAATACACTCTAACGTGAATGATATCCCAGCTCTCATGTTAGTCATGTGAGCTTCTGGGATGCACCCACTAGAAACGCTTCTTTCAAAATATTGAATAGCAAGGATGGCAAGAAAAACCAGATAAAACTAAATAGCACAAGCAACAAATAAGGTGTCAGCAGTGCATGTGGCTCAGGGTAGTCAAGAAATCATGTGACAGTGCAGTGTTGGCAGTGCATGTGGCACAGTGCAGTAATGACACTGCGCATCACAATGCATCAAAGCAGCAGTGTTTATGGCAAAGGATAGTGACAGCTGTGCTCATTGCACAATGCAGTGGTGGCATCATGCATTGAACTGTGCAGTGGTGCCAGTAACTGTGGAACAGTGAAGTGGCAGCAATGCATGTGGCACTGTGGTGGTGGGAGTGCATGTGGCAATGCACAGTGATGTCAGTGCACATGGTTCTGGGTGGTAATAGTGGCACTGGGTGTGTGGCACAGCATATAGATGGCAATGCACATGGAACCCCACAGTGGAGACAATGTGAGTGGTATGGTGCAGTGGTGCCAATGCACATGGCACCACACTGTAGTGGTAGTGCACTTTGCACTGCATAGTGATGGCAGTGCATCTGGAGAATTGAGCGTGCTACAAGGTAATGAGTTCAGGTACAAAATTATATGCACTATATCGCTATCTAGCTACCGGACCACTTATACCCCTAGATGATGAATCCGCAAAGACCACCTTTACCACCTATGGACCAGCCACCCTGTTGACAGTCTCCCTGCAGCTGGAACACACCCCTCCACCATCCCTGCAACTGGACCAAACTTTCTCCTCAAAACTGTCCTTTACAAATCTGATCGCCCTCCCTGAACCACACCAAAGCCCCTGGACTTGATGCCCCCCACTCCAGACGACACAAGGTCATAATGTCACAAGACATTATGCTGCATGGCAAAATTGCACTGCCAATACAGCACAATTTCTGCCATGAGGCATAAGTCTTTTTTCTGTGGGGTGCTCCACCCCCCCACACCCCCGTTATGGGGGGCTGTGCCCCAGAACCCCGCTCACTATAGATTCTCAACTCTGGGGGGAGTTCAACTTGGGTAGTGTACAAGTAAATAAAAAATAAAACATTCTGGGACCGAGAATCAAACCCGGTCCCAGATGCAGTGCCTGGGTTCCTGCTGTTGTGGCTCAATCCTGTAAGCCACAGTAGCTGCTCGATGGAACCCACTCCCAGCAGAGGTCTTATCCTCTGCCTGGAAAAGTGCTAATGGTGCAATACCACGTACAGCAGTATATGTGGTATTGCACCATTATCGCTTACATACCACGCTGCACCGGTTTAGCCATAATGTCGTACACTATTAAACGTGCAACATTATGACCCTGTAGAACTCTGGACCACATATCCCACCCATGGACAAGTCTCACATACCATGCCAACTATTCTACACACAGAACACCCCTCCCATCATCCCAGCTGACCACTCTCACCCAATACCATCCTTTCTGTCCACAGATCAGCTATCCAACCCTCCCCTGCAGCTGGAACACCCACCACAGACCACCCTTAACACCTACAGACCAGCCACCCTGTTTACAATCTCCCTGCAGCTGGAGCAAACTTCCTCCACCAAACTGGCTGTTACAAAGCTGATCACCCTCCCTGGACACTCTCTGCAGCTTGATCCCCCCCCACTACAGATCCCACCCATGGACAAGCTTCCCATTCCATGCCAACCTCTCTGCACACAGCTGGATCCCCCACCCTGCTGACCACTCTCTCCTAAACCAAAGCACCCTTCCTGGCCCACTACAGCCCCCAAGCCTGCATCCCCCACAATCAACAACCCTCCATACACCTGGACGGTCACCCCATACTGCCTTTCCTGTACACTGACCACCCGTACAAACCGCCCCTCCCCCACAGCTGGAACACCTACCCGACTACCCTCTGAACAATTATACCACCATTCCTTACCTCCTGTAGGTAGAAACCATCCCAGCTAACCACCCTCCCCCGCAGGTGAGCACCATCTTCCACCAAGCTGAACCTCTGCCCTAGACCACTATTTTATTTTTTTATTTTATTCAGTTTTTGTTTACCGGGTAGGTGCACTAGCCAACAATATGACTATTTTCAGGCACGACCTGGGAGAGTACAGAACATGGTGAAAACAATTACAGAACATATCAAATGAAAGGAGGAAACAAACCTTACATTTTTGGGTGGCAGAACATAGTACATACAGAGTGCAACGAGTTAAATGGTAAAACATAATCCTTACAAAAAAGCACAGGTAGCATTATACTTTCCGAGGTAATGATAGCTTACCATAGGCACAAAAGGGAGAAACTGGAGACATAACAGTAGACAATAATACAGCCAGCATAATAAATGATATAAGCAAGTCATATAATAATACAAGAAAATACAATTGGAGACACAGGTTGCAACTTTAGAGCTGAAGTAGGAGTTTATACAAGATAGAAGAAGTAAAGTAGGTAGCAATGCAAAAAGGTGATGCAGTAGAGCAGGGTGGGGTGGGGCAGATTAGAGCAGTTTAGGATGTGCTAAGTAGGGGAGGGTGGGATGGTATAGGGAATGGAAAGGCAAAGAGGAGAATTGCATTAGGGAGAGAGTGGCTGAAGAAAACGTATATATGGTAGTTTAGGAAATAGGAAGAATGGGAGAAGCAGGCTGGGCTCACTGAAGCCAATGCTATCAAACAATATCCATTTTTCAAGGTCAAAACAATTGCCAGAATCAGTGGAGCAGGGTTAAGTGAGATAGAGGAGCCTCCGAGTGAGCTACGGTGGGTCAAAACAAATACAAAGTTCAGCCTGCAGGAGATATCACCTGAGTACAGTCTTAAAGTGTAGGTGGGACCCAACCTGCCTAAGATCAGAAGGAAAGCGTATTCCAGAACTGAGGTGCCACATGTCTAAAAGCTCCAGTTCCTTTTAAGGTAAAGCATCTGGGGATTTTTAGCAAGGATTTATCGATTGACCTCGCGTCATGTGAGGAGGTGAGAGGATGTAGCAGCTCCGCCAGGGATGTTGGAGTTTTCAGCCTAATAATAGAATTTACTAGAGAGCCAAGGTAGTATTGCCTAGATGCAGAGGGGGAGAGCCAGTCCAGGTCTTTGTACAGCTGACAGTGATGCTTTAGTAGGGTAGATGAGGACGCATAGCGGCATATGTTATTGTATGTAACATCCCACTTCTGAAGTGAGGTTTTCTAGGCAGCAGCCAGTATGGGTGCACAGTAGATAAGAGTAGGAAGTAGAATTCCCCTTGCAATGGCAAGTTTAGCAGACAGCGTTAGCATGTAACTGGTCCTGTACGCAGTACCCAGTTTGGTATTCACAGCTTTACAAGTTGTTTGAGTATGAAGGTTTAGATCCAGGGATTGATCCAGCAGGACCCTGAGATACTTAAATGACATGACACAGTCCAGTTTAGTTCCATCCACGCCAAGGACCGTAAGGGATGTGGGACAGGTTCTAAGTTTAGGAGCCGAACCAAAAAGCATGGCCTTTGTTTACTTTGCATTTATAACCAGTTTGTGATCATAGAGCCAGTTTTGCATGTTCTTGAAATCAACAGAGAGGACAGAGGTAAGGTCAGCAACTTAATTTCCACTGGTATAGATGACAAGACCATCAGCATATAGGAGAGATGAACAGTTTTTCAGTGCCCCAAGAACATTATTGATAAAGAGTGAGAAAAGATGTGGTCCCAAGAGAGATCCTTGGGGCACACCAGTACTTATTGATGCTCGGTCTGACATAGCTGAGTCGAATTTAACCATTTGAGACCTGTTTGATAGGTAATTATTGAACCATTTGACAACTGGAGTAGAGAAATCCAGGTTAAGCAGGCCAAATAGGAGTAGTGGGTGGTCAACCAGGTCAAAGGCCTTTGTAAGGTCAATGAAAACAGCTCCTGTGAGATGCCCTGCATCCATACTTGAGAGAAAGTCTGAGGTAAGTTTTAGCAGGGCAGTAGCCGTGCTATGGTTCTTTCAGAAACCGTGCTGGGCATCAGAAAGGATATTGCACTTGGTGAGGAAGTCAAGCGTTTGCTTGGCGACAACCTTCTCAAGTAATTTAGACAAAACCAAGAGAATAGCTATGGGTCTGTAGTTATTTATGTCCTTTATGTCACCTTTTTTGAAAACTGGAGTTATGCGAGCTAGTTTCCAGAGGTGACAGTGCTGCAAGAGAGGGATAAACTACAGTATATATTTTAGCCAGAGGAGAGGCAATGAAGGAGGCTGCAAGCTTGAGTAGGCGAGGCTCAAGGAGGTCCGATCCAACACTAATGTTGTCAGACACCGATTTAGGAAGCTTAAGGATGTCTATAGACGTTACCGCCTTGAAGTAGAAAGGCAGAGTTTGAGCAGGCTCAGATGAGTGCATAGTGGTATCAGGCACATTGTTCAATCCTCAGGGATGGTGTCGATTTGCTGGGGGGTTTGAAGAAGGAGGTATATGAGGATAGGTTTGAGAAAATCCCATTGAAAGCATTCGCTATGGTGTTAGGGTCATTGCAGTGAACTCCATTTATTATCATATCCGTTGGATTGTTTGACTGGGAGGACCCAAGGAAGGACTTGATATGTGCCCAGAATTTCCTGGAGTCGCAGGCAGAGCTAGCCAGCAGGTCCTTACAGTACTTGCTTTTGGCTATACGTATCTTCTTTTTTGCAGTTTTCTATATAGGTCCTGTAAGTGTTATAATCAGATGACTGACCAGTTTGTTTAAAATGCCTCCAGAGTTTGTCCCACGTGCTTAGCTCTGTCAGGAGGTCCTTGTGAAGCCACCTGGTTTGTCTACCCCGACTTTCCTGGTAAACTTAGGAGCATGCCTAATCTGAATGTCAGTGAATTTGGTGAGAAAAATGCTTAGTGCCCTTCAATGTTTTTTGAGAGATAAATCTCAGACTAATCAATGATGGAGATGCTGTGAAGGAAGGCATTTCCGTCCAAGGTTGCAAAGTTTGTGAATGTAATGTAGCATGGAGGTGAGATTTGGGGTACCAGAGGTCCATATGCAGAAAACTGGAGCATGGTCGGTTATTGCATCAGAGAGGATCCCAGATGTATGAACATGTTCCAAGCGGTATATGAGCAGCCAGTCTATCAGGGTCGCTGTTTTGGGTGGATTAGGAGTCCTAGTCGGTTCGGTTATCACTTGGTGTAGGTTATGACTGCTAACCATCGATACCAACGAGCTATGGGAGGGTCCCAGACAGTTTAGATTTATGTCTCTGATGATTATAGCCTCATTTTGGCATACATTGATCAAGGTTTTGTCTAGTAAGTCTTGAAATCCAGCCACACCCCCTGAGGGAGGGTTATAGACATAGATGATATGGAGTTTCTTTGAGCCAAGTGCGACAGTGGCATGAATAAGTTCACATGGCGTAGTCAAGACTTGGTCTTGAATTGCAGTAGTGTTAAGATGCTCTTTGTAATAGATAGCAACACCACCTCCACATTTTGCGTTCGGCCTATCCCTGTGGATGAGGGAGTAGTTTGCTATAGAGTAGAGAGGGTCAGATATTGTGCGTTTGAGCCACGTTTCTGTGAGGCAAAGAATGTTGGGGTTGTATTCTTTCATCCATGCCTCCAGCTCGTTTTTGTGACATGAAAGGCTTCTAATATTCATATGTACAATAAAAATGCCTTTACTAGCTAACCCGGTTAGGTCGTCAGCAGCAAAGTGGGTGGGTGGACCAGGATTTAATTCAATGTCACCTGATAGAAGGATTTTTAGCAAGGCTAAGAAGCAGAGTCTTGCAGCACAGAAAGCATGAGTGTATACTGCCCACCACCTCCATCTTTCAACAGCAAGAAGCGCATAAGAACACCCCTTTGGGAATGGGAGACATTGCCAAGCAGATCCTGGCCACATGCTGGAGACAAGGAGGTTTGAGAAGCAGAAATCTTGAAGGTCCGCTATCATGCCCTGGTGGTCACAGGGGATCGAGATTGAGGATACATTCATACAAATGAGCACAAGACTGATGAGGATTACACCCCCCAGACAGTGGCTAAACATGTCTTTAGGTACTTGGTTTAGAGTGGGACAGCAGGGAGTCATGGCTCACTGATTTGCCTAGAGATTGACAAAATAGGCAGCGCAAGGGCGTTGAAATTAAAGTTGCAAATACAATTTGAAATTATAGGGGAGAAAGCCACTTTTGCTATGGAGTAAGATAAGTAAGAGTACAATTTGAGATCAGTTAAGATATGTCACTGCGGTAGACAAAAGATTGCTGGTTTAGAGCTGAGCTCAGAAAACATAGGGTAAGTACCAGTGGGATGAGCAGGTAAACTGCTGAGACCTGTGACTACAATAAACTCTTTACCGTGAGGGTAGCAGGACTGTTTTGTGCAATCAGCCCAAACTGAGAAAATGTATCTACAGCCCACTACAGGCAGGACTTTATAAGGAGCCCATGGATATCTTGGCACTTAGTCATATGACAGAGAAGGCACTATATAGGTGAGAGCAGACCCAGGGTGGGTGAGGTGGGGGGATGGCAGGATACCAATTACGCCTATGCCACCCGCTGAGTCCTAAATCAGCCGGGCTCGTGGTCCTCCGCGCTGGGGTATTTCTTTCAGGTGCTGGGCTCCTACTACAAGGGGGCACCTTGGAGGAGCAGCAGCCGAGTCAGGATGTGGTGGAGCCATGCTGGAAGCTGGCTCAGAGGAGAGACTTTTCCCGGTGGATCCGATCCCCAGTGGGCTCTGTAGAGACCTATGGCACACAGGAAGGGAGAGGGGTTAAGTAGCAGCAGGTAGTAGGAGGGAGCTCAGTAAAACAAAAGAATTGGGCGGGCAGTGGACTAAGGTGGGAGTAGTAAAGAGAAATCGCTAAAGTAGAGTGGGGAGGGTAGAGATAGAGGGAAGAGAGAGAGAGAGAGAAACACAGCAACCTCACAGATACTCTCCTAATTACTCTAAAACATTACCAATTTCTTTAGGTCACACTGTAAGCTCTATGAATTTACTGTACAGCTTAAGAAAAGCCTAAAAGAGCAGTATAAACTGTCCTGGAAAGAGCTGTAAGCACAATTTCAAAATGAGCCCAACGATAATGAAACAGTAATCTCCAAAGGAGGTGCTTAATATTACAGTAAGTGTTACAGCACCTTTTCTTAGGTAAGGCAGCAAAATGCTACTTAAATAAAGTATAGCCAGTCCAGAGATAACAGTTTGAAAAAAAGGTGCAAATTCTGCGGTCTCCCAGTCCACAAGTAATAGAGTTTGGTTCACAAAAAAGACACTGCAATCAGAACAAGTCCAGAGATGGTAAACCAGCCAACCAGAGGCAGGGCGCTCACGTTTGAAAAAAATCCCAAGGACCGCTGTGGTGAAGGCGTGCAGCAAAAGGCAATTACATTATCGCCGCCCACTGAGTCCTAAATCAGTCAGGCTCGTGGTCCTCCGCACTGGGGTGTTTCTTTCAGGTGCTGGGCTCCTACTATGAGGGGGCACTGCGGAGGAGCGGCGGCCGAGTCGGGATGTGGTGGGGCCGTGCTGGAAGCAGGCTCAGAGGAGGGACTTTTCCTGGCGGGTCCACTATAATAGGAGGGATAAGAGTTGATGTGGGTGGAGGGAGGGACCAAGAAAAAAAGGAATGAATTTTACCTTCAGTTTTCAGTTCACCGATCTTCTGTGTGGGTAGAACTTTTCACATGGACATACAATCAACCCCCTCTCACCCCCTCAGATAGTACACCTGCCCCCAGTTGAGTCTGCTCTAGTGTGGTGGATTTGCATATGGGGAGAGGGCTTGGGTAAAATCAAGGGCACGCCTACTATACAGTCAGTCAGTGTGTATGGGACCAGCCCCCCACCTTCCTGCAGCTCAATCATCCCACCACCGCAGCTCACCGCACTCATCAGCAGTGGACTTCAAGGCTTGCTTTGTGCTCTCGGCTCATGATGCAGTACTGGAAGTGCTCTCTGGTCCTGATGGGTCCAGGAGAGCAGAAATATGGGCTGCATGTGGTTTGTTGTAGGGCAAGACACAGCTATGAACAGAAGTACAGCTGTGAAAAACAGCATGCAGCCAAACACCAACCCATCCAAAAGATGGCAGCGTGCTTTACATGCCTCAGAAGGGGCGTTGCCATTCTAATCTTTCCTTCAAGTTCTTGACCCAGTCCATTTTCCCTGCTCCAGCAAGTGTCCCGGTGCATCTTTCAGGACACCCCTCTCCCTTGTTCCCCAAGTCTTGCCTCCCCGACTTGCTCATTCCACCATTTCCCCATCTTTCTACCTTGCTCTTCCTGTGTTTCCTTCTACACTGTTGTGCTCTACAATTTCCCATGCCTTGTTTCCCCTCTGCAGTACATTTCTGTTCCGCATCCTGGTAAAGTCCTACCCTTCCATTTCTGTACGGGGTGGGGGGATCAGACAAATCATAGGAGAACGGGAGAGGGCAGATCAGGCAGATCATAGAAGGGGAGAGGGCAGATCAGGCAGATCATAGAAGGGGAGAGGGCAGATCAGGCAGATCATAGAAGGGGAGAGGGCAGATCAGGCAGATCATAGAAGGGGAGAGGGCAGATCAGGCAGATCATAGAAGGGGAGAGGGCAGATCAGAGGAGAAGGGGGAGAGCAGATTGAGCATATCACAGAAGAGGGTGGTGAGGTATTTATTTATTTAAAAGTTTCACCAGGAAAGACTACTGAACAACAAGAATTTGTTTCTATATGCATCCTGGGGGAAGGGAAAGGGGAGTACACTTCCGTGTTACAACTGTAAA
The DNA here is from genome assembly GCA_016271365.2 of Neoceratodus forsteri. Classification (NCBI taxonomy): domain Eukaryota; kingdom Metazoa; phylum Chordata; order Ceratodontiformes; family Ceratodontidae; genus Neoceratodus; species Neoceratodus forsteri. The sequence goes on from JADMNL010000027.1 coordinate 44,284,269, forward strand.
CAGCAGAAAAATAAATACTGACACTAACATACAGTTTGCCAGCAGATTAGGCTTTACGGTCTATTGAGTCTGCTCGAACCTCAGTTCCCTAGTTGGGTGCCGAGGCCCTCCCCCCCCCTTGTGTTCCAGAAACCCCTATCATCCATCCCCATCCCCCTGGGACATGCCATCATCTGATACATCCACTTTCTGTGTCTGTCCCACCCTCTCTTGAAGCCCTCCACTGTGGATCTTTGAACCAGCTCTCCAGGCAGTACATTCCAAGGTCCACCACCCTCTCAGTGAAAAACCTCCTCCTCTTTTCCCCCCTCACCCTTCCACCTTCCAACTTCAAACTATGCCCTCTGGTGATACCTCCCTGCTTTAGTCTAAAGATCCCCTCCATGTTTACCCTATTTATTCCCTTGAGGTACTTGAAGACCTCAATCATGTCCCCCCTGTCTCTCCTCTCCTCCAATGAAAACAGGCAGAGCTCGTCAAGTCTGTCCTCATACGTCAAATTCCCTAGCCCTCATATCATCTTAGTTGCCCTCCTCTGTACCCTCTCCAGGAGCTATATGTCCCTCTTCAAGTGTGGTCTCCAGTACTGTACACAGTACATAGAGCAACTATGTACAGTAATGTGTCCATGGATTTAAGCCATGCAAATGAACAGATAATCAATCGGTGTGAGAACTCATATTGTATGCGTATACATATTGTATATCATAGGGTATGTGGGTTGTGAATGGGTGTGACTGGGGTAGGGGTTATGGAACCTTACTCAGTGAATGAGTGTGACTGGGAACTAGAGTAACTTGGGTGTGGAAGAGGTTATAAGGGGGGTGTCGGGTAACTCATGGCATGTGTCAGGTGTAAAGAGGTTATATGCAGAGGATAAACTGAGCAGGGGCCCACAGACAGTCCGTTCCACCAATTCTTTCAAAAAATAGAAAAAAAAAACAGTATGACAGTTCCACCACCTTGCTTGGTTATTTTTCGCCACTGACTACTGCAAGAGTTCCTCCACCTAGAAATGGCCTTTCCTCCACTTCTAGATAGCTAGATACGAGTTCCCCCACCTAAACATCTACAGTTTAACCACTGGTTACATGAAAGGGTGTCAGTGATGGTTAACTCCTGGGATGTGTCTGGTGTGAAGAGCTGGCACTGGGGTAACTCCTCTGGTACCAGTTCGGTGTGAAAGGGTTGGGGGAGTCACAGATAACTCATGTCAGATGTAAAGAGATCATGTGGAGGAGTGTCACTGGGGTACCTACCGGCATGCGTCTGCTGTGAAGAAGTTATGCGGACGGGTGTCACTGGGTAACTCATGGCACATGTGGGCTGATAGAGGGGTGTGATATTGGTGGGAGAGAAGTGTGAGTGGGTTAACACTAATGGGGTGCTGGGGTAACAGGTGCGTGATGTCAAGTATAGGGGTGGCGTGGACTGATGCATGTATGTCAACTATGTTGGGTGACTTATGGGTAGGACACATAAAGGAGGTAACGGGGTATTTGTTGTAGTAGGTGAGTTTGGGGAGATGTGTATGTCTACTATATATAGTATTGTGTGTGTATGTGTGTCTGGAGTACATGAATGGCAAACAGGCTGTGCATGCAGACAAAAGGTGTGCTATGGATTTTGTGACAGCCAAAAGAAAACCTGTACATGTACCTCCTGATTTGGGAAGAGGTGTCAAAAAAGCATTTTTTCAGCTGCATCACACATGAACATCACACGAGTACGGGGACTGTCACGAGATCTTGTTTGTTCACCTATTGTTTCTCCCTTCTGTGTTACCATTTCCTGGTCTTGTGGCACAGCAGGAGTTTGTTGTCTCTACTGCCAATGCCTTCTAGTCCCAGACGCTTCTATTCTTTGCTTACTAGAGTCCCTTTGCTGTAGGAGTTTCTATGTTTGTGGTGCGAGTTTTACTTTATACTTCTGGCACCCCGAGACATGCGAGGTGACACTTGTTCAGCACTGAGACACAGGAAGACACTTGTTAAGGAGTTTGATTAGAACATACACATGGGATTGTGGATTATGATGAAAACAGGAATGTGGCACAGTATTTGCACAATAGTTACATATGTGTCACTCGGCTTGCATATTCTGCCATCTCAGAATGGGTCCCGCCTATAAATTACCAGTAGCAGGCCTCTCTCTTGATGGCAGCTGGCCAAGGAGGTGAGCAGTGGGCTTGTGCTGGCTGCTGCCATGGGACCAGAGTAGGGGATGCTGCTGGACTTGAGACAGAGAGAGTCGGTGGCTCAGTAGGTAGCACTCTCGCCTCTGAGGCAGGGAGATCAGAGGGCTGTGGGTTCAGTTCCCACATCTGGCACTTGGGTAAATATCCCAGTACTGTCACTGTACTGCAGCATGAGAGGGGTGCTGTACTTCTGAGGTGACGTCTTTCGGATGGGACATTAAACCGAGGTCCCATCTGCCTAGCTTGATGGTAATTCAGGTGGATGTTAAAGATCCCATGGCACTTATCAAAAAGAGTAGGGGAATTTCCCCGGTGTCCTGGCCAAATTTCCCTCATTCACTAAAAATTCCACCAGCAGCTTAATCTGGTTCAAGGTCAGCTGGCATTCATCTGTATTCCCCTCCCCCGGGTCGTGCCTGAAAATAGGCAGGATTTGTCTAGTGCACTTACCCGGTCAACAAAAGCTAAATAAATAAATAGAGAGAGTACTACCCTCTCCTATGTCACCGAGATGCATATTAAAAAGAGTGGTTCCAGGACCGACTCCTGGGGTACCCCATTAGTCACAGCCTTGTCCTCCAAGAATGTGCCATTTAGAACCACCTTTTGGATTCTGTCCATAATTCAGTTTGTGACTCATCCATCTATTTATTCCCCTATTGCCAGGTTGCTGACCTTCTTAACCAGTCTCCTATGTGGCAGTAAGTCGAAGGGTTTGTTAAAATCCAGGTATAGTGTGTCCACTGATTGGTCCCTGTCTACCATCTGTGTCGCTGTATAGACGTGTGACTTGACTTATGTGTAGTGAGCCACACTGGTTCCTATCCATTTTAAAATGGGTAAGGAAAATTCTGCTTCCCGATTGGAGGAAAAGGTTCCAGAGCCGAACAGTTCAGGAATAGAAAGGAACTAGGCTGCTTTTTTGGCAACCAGCATGCTGTACATCCACCACATATTAACGCCTCTTTGAAAATTTGGAAAACATTTTCTGACAGCCATTTTGCTGCAGTAAAACTATTTGCATCAGAAGCTGGGGGGGGGGCAGATTTTCTAAATGCTGATCAACAGGCACTCTACTCGCTGACAGTCTCCCTCCTGAAATTGGCTCATGGTGTAGCAGTAACCCGGAACAGTAATTACACAAAAAAAGCAGACGTTTGCTAAAGACACTTCAAGCGCATTGCCCGTGATCACTTAGCTAACTCCTACTGACAATCTGACTGCCATATTGCTCGCAGTCAGTTTACTTGCACCTCTGGTCTGCCCCTGTTAAAATGCTGCCCATGCTCCTACTGTTAACCTACTCAGTCATGATTCTGTACCGCACCCGATATCCCCAGTCCCACTCACCTTCCTTTCAAGCTGTGGGGTGGCTGCACCCTCATCCCGAGTACAGCCCTCTATAGCAGCAGAGGGTTGGACAGGGCACGGAGACTGAAGAAAATCTAGCAGTCTAAGAAAGTGCTCAACAAGCTCCGATATGGATGTACTGGACTGTAGCAGACAAACCCCGGTTAGAGTGTGCCTTTCTGGCAGGATCCAGTGTAGACAATGCAAGCAGGGACAGAATTAGCCAATCAGAGGCTGAATGGTGATTAGCCAATCATGGAGCACGGTGTCCTGTGGCCAATCAGGGAGCGCAGTGTACTGTGATGCCCCGTGGCCGCAGTTCATGGAAAAAGAGTTTCACCTGCTGATACTTTGCAGATCCTTTCTATGTCAGCATCTCTCCCTGTTGAAGTGGAAGTAATCTGCAAAACATCATGGTGCACTGCTTGTGCTATGCTAATGCATTTTCTACTATACTGTTCCACACTTACAATGTTTAAGAAAAGGCTTTAGGCCTACCCTAAGGTAACAAATGTAGATGCAACTACTAATAATTCCTTCAGGTTGCCCAATAACTTTAGGGGTCCCGTCCAGTCACCTGCTGTCCTCTTCTGAGGGGCTCAAGTCTCTACCTACAGAGCTGTATGCATTGTTATGTAATGTCATAAAACTGACTGTTTTTCTTTCCTGTTAATTGTAACTAACTTATGTATTACGTATGTATGACCGAATCAGTGCAAATTCAGTTTTTCTCTAAGTATGTGCAACTCTGCTGCTGAATGTAATTAATTTCTGGATTGCCCCAGAAAAAGAGACATGCTGTGTAGCCATTCTGTGTGGCTCTGTACTGAAAAAACAGCAGCAACATGGGTATTTAGTTTCCAAGTGCATCCTGCACTGTCTGAGTCAACTTTTTCAGACTCTGAGAGGAGAAAAAGACGTAACAGTGTCTCCTGCATTGGACCCAGGACTTTCTTTGGCTGTTCTGGATAACAACATGGTGTCATTCCCCCCCACTCACACACACACGCACACACACACACGCACACACACACACACACACACTCTTGCACCCCCACACACACACATGCACTGACACACACACACACACACCCACCCACCCTATGCCGGAATGGTTGGGCATGGTCTAGTGGTGGTACGGGCTAGAAGGGCAAAAAGGGCAGATACTTGGCATGACGATGATGATGATACTTCCACAGTCCTTACAGTGGAAGAGGAGGGGAAGGGACCTGAGTTAAAGAAGAGGGAAGGGGATGGCAAAGGAGTGCATCCCAGCCTGTTCAGTGGGGACAGAGTAAAAGAAGAACTAGGAAGGTTGAAGGTAGACAAGGCAATGGGGCCGAACAGCTTGCATCTTAGGGTACTCTGGGAACTGAGGGAGGAGCTGTCAGCACCTCTGGCAAGAGTGTTTAACCGATCCCTAGATACAGGATGGATGCCAAGTGACTGGAAGAAGTTGAACGTGGTGCCACTGCATAAGGGGGACAGCAGGGAGGAGATGGAAAACTATTGCCCGGTCAGCCTCACTTCAGAGAGGTGCTATTAAAGAAATGAGTGGTGGACTACCTGACAGACAACGGACTACTGGATGATAGGCAGCATGGCTTCACAACTGGGAGGTCATTTCAGACTAACCTTGGGTGACGAAGGTGGATGATCAGGGAGGGGTGGTGGACCGTGGCCTCTCTAGACTTCAGGAAGGCCTTCAGCTCTGTCCCTCACAGAAGACTGGTAAATAAGCTGGAAAGCATAGGGGTGGGACAGAAAATAACTAGGTGGGTGGAAAACTGGTTGAAGGACAGAAGCCAGAGGGCAGAGGGTGGTGTTTAATGGGGTACATTCCAGGGAGATGGGGGTGATGAGTGGGGTGCCCCAGGGGTCGGTACTGGGACCTCTCCTTTTTAATATATATATCAGTGACATAGTGGACAGGCTAGAGGGGAGGCTGTGCCTATTTGCAGATGATATCAAGATCTGCAATAGAGTGGACACCCTTGGGGGGATGGAGGCCATGAGGCAGGACATGAAGATTCTGGAAGGGTTGTCAGAAATTTGGCAGCTGGAATTCAATGCCAGAAAGTGTGCAGTGATGCACATGGGATGTAAGAACCCACAAGCAGCTTACACTCGGGGTGGGGGGGGAGTGATTAAGTCAACTGAGCAGGAAAGGGATCTGGGGATCTTAGTATCAAGCAACCTTAAGGTAGGTTATCAATGCAGCAAAGCGGTGGGAAAGGCAAATAGAATGTTGGCGTGCAATGGGAGGGGCATAACAAGCAGAAGGAGGGAGCTACTGATGCCTCTTTATAAAGCTATGGTGAGGCCACACCTAGAGTACGGGGTCCAGTCCTGGAGACCACACCAATGCAAGGACATAGATGGGATTGGGAGGGTGCAGAGAAGGGCAATCAAGATGGTGCACGGTATGCAGGGGAAGTCATATGAGGAGAGGTGGAGGGAATTGGAACTATACCCTTTGGAAACTATAAGGGAGAGGGGGGACATAATAGAGACATTTAAGTATGCGAAGGGGCTCAATAAAGTAAAAGAGGGGAGCTTATTTAAGAGGAAGGTGGGGGTTAAAACTAGAGGGCACAGTCTAAGATTGGAGGGAGGAAGATTTAGGGGCAATGTGAGGGGAGTTACTTCACAGAGAGGGTGGAGGAGGTCTGGAATAAACGATTGGAGGAAGTGGTGGGGGCAGAAATGTTGAAGGGATTCAAGAGGGCATGGGACAGACATAAGGGGTTAGCAAGTGGAGGGAAGGGGAGGTCCCGTGACATAGGTAATGAGTAAGGGGGGGCAGAGTCGATGGGCCAGAGGGTCCTTTTCTGCCACCAGATCTCTACGATTTTATGATTCTGTAATCATGATGATGTTGTCGATGTGCTCACGTCATGTGGCTCCTTGATCTCCAGTGGCCTGCTGATGTCCCCAGAAGCATGTCCACACATGCTGGGATCTTAGAGCCCCATTCACAGTCACAATTGGTGGCAGTACAAAAACATGGATGCTAACAGGCTTCTCATTATCCCACCACTGGTTTCTGCCATACACACAAGGCACACATAGTCACACTGCAAATGGGTCCATCAGATGTTTGTGGGTGAAAACAGTGTATGCACTCACTAACGTGCTGGTTAATGATACCCCCAGAAGTCTGGTCATGGCATGCCACCACTCTCATGGCACTAGTGCCATGCCATGGCCAGAGCACCAAGAAAATGGTGACACTGCCTTTGTCTCCCCCTCACTTGATAGACCCCCCGGCTTTAAGCCTGCTTCTGCGCCATTGGACCAGTATTTCTTTCTGCTGTGCCTTGTCCATGCCTGGTGGTGTTCCAGTGGCCCCCTCCCTAACCCGAATCCTGAAGCTGTCCCTGGTGTCCAGGGGAACCCCCTCCCAAGCCCTGTTCCAACATGACACTACTCCACATCTCGGTCTCTCACCAATCTCCATTATAGATGGTGCCATACTGGACTGCCACAGCACTGTTAAACCCCCTTCCACCAAGCCTGAGCCCTATGTCATCATCACCATACTCTTTGTGTAGTTCTGAGGGTCATTAGCATGGTGATTCTTTCACCTTTCCCTGAACATTTACAAATCATATAGTAAATATGCGGGGAAGTCTTGCAAGCCCCCACACCCATCCTTTTTGTGTTGGCTTGCACGCATGTGCAAACAACATATTGGGGTAGTAGCACTTTCAGAGGTGTGTCAGTGTTGTGGCGAATGCAGGGCATGCTTTAGCAGGTGTGTCCCTCATTCTCCAATTAGCCAGCATGCCAGTGCTTACACAAGTATTATGCAAAGTGCTACCAACTTGAGAGAAATGTGCTGCTGCAACCAGAGACAAGCTCATCATGAAGTGGCACAGATGACACACCTCCCATATGTGCCTTTCCTGGTGAAACAATTCAATAAACATGGTGGCAGAGCCAAAGCCACACAATCCCAAAAGAAGGTCGACATCAGGGGTGCAATCCCCGTGTCTACATGTCCGCCACCCCCCCCACATTGTGTGGCACACTGGGAGCCCACCGCAGTGTGCTGCCGTTCACAGAAAGCCGACCGTGTTGACATGTTCCTGCCCCACCCCACCCCCATTTTGTGGCCATCACCCCCGAAAGTCATGGGGCACTCTGGAAGCCCACCCCAGTGTGCTCAACATTTGTTTTATTTCACCTGTAAAGAAAGAAAACTGTCCCGCAGCTCAGTGTCTGTATTTTTTTGTACCTGAAAAAAAAAAGTTTGTTGTCCGCGGCGCCCCCCCAACCCACACCCACCCTTTGAACTACACCTCCCACACACACACACCCCTCACCCCATACTTACCTCTGGAGGCCCGGCACTGCAATCTTCGGTGGAGCGGGAACACATCTGCACTCTTCAAAGCCAAACTGCAAAATGAAGAAATGTCAGTAAGCTGTATAATGACATAAATGAGGGGGGTTCAACTTAGGTAGATATCTCAGCCATTTTTTTGAATTTTACCTCCATATTTTCAACATGGGGTTCTTGGGGACCCCACCTCATGAACACATGCACTGTCATCTTGTTATTCAGTCCCAAAAGGTCATTTCCTGGTCATTGCTCGGAATCACCCTTCGGGACCAAGTAACAAAACAACAATGCCACTGTTCACAAGGTGGGGTCCCACAAAGCCTATGTTGCAAATTTGGTGAAAAAATTCCAAAATGACTGTGTTAGAACTGCATTCAAGATTTCCATGCACACTAGTAACTTGACAATTTTAATATTTTCACTCCAGATTTTCAACATTGCCATTTTTTCACACCTCCTTATGAAAAGTACAGCTGACATTTTTCACATCCTGCCCGAAATGTGTTTTCGCACATGTGGCGCACAATGGTGCAGTCGCTGTGGGAAATCACCGTTCAGGACAGATTAACAAAATCACAGTGACACTGTTCATGAGCTGAGGTCCCAAAATGGCTATGTTGAAAATCTGGTTAAAAAAAATCCCAAAAATAGTTGCATTACGAGTGTGCATTGTGCAGTTTCTACACTTGCTCATGACTTCACCAATTTTTCATATTTTCATTCCAGATTTTCAACATTGCTATTTTTTAATACCTCCTTATGAAAAGTACAGCTGTCATTTTTCACATCCTGCCCGAAATGTGTTTTCGCACATGTGGCGCACAATGGCACGTCGCTGTGGGAAGTCAATGTCAGGGACAGAGTAACGATCACAGTGGCACTGTTCATTAGCGGAGGTCCCAAAATGTCTACATTGAAAATTTGATTAAAAAATTCCCAAAATAATTGCATTACGGGTGTGTGTTGCACAGTTTCTACGCATGCTCGTGACTTCACCAATTTTTCATATGTTCACTCCAGATGTTCAACAGTGCCATTTTTGTTACACCTCCTTATGAACAGTACAGCTGTCATTTTTCGCATCCTGCCCGAAATGTGTTTTTGCACCTGTGGAGCCAAATGGTGCAGTCGCTGTGCAAAATCATCATTTAGCTAAAGAACTGATAGTGCCACCGTTTCATGAGGTGGGGTCACAAATAGCGAATGCTGAAAATTTGGACAGAAAATACCAAAAAATGCCTGGGGCGTTAGGGTTTCCAACTGTAATGCCCCACCCTGTAGAGACTGACAGGCGTCAGGGGTGGGACTTAGGATTGTCGGCTGTAATGCTCACACCATTCCACCACCACCCCAACTCTGCAGCCAGCAACAGGTATCAAGGCATACCTTGGACTCTTCATAAACATAGAAACATAGACTTTGACAGCAGATAAGGGCCGCTTAGCCCACCTTGTCTGCCCATTTCCCTACCTAGAGGATAAGCTGCAGATCCTATTTAACCAACAGCCTATTTCTTCCTACCCCCACAAAAATTGCCTTATGTCTGTCCCATGCATTCTTGAATTCTCCCACAGTTTTAGACCCCAAAACCTCCTCAGGAAGACTGTTCCATGCGTCCACCACCCTCTCGTTGAAAAAATACTTCCTCACATTGGCCCTGAACCATCCAGGACTTTGTTGATTCCACTGAGATACTTAAACGTTTCTATCATGTCCCCCCTCTCCCTCCTTTTCTCAAGGGTATACATATTAAGCTCCTTTAGTCTCTCCTCATATGGCTTCTCTTGCCGACCCTGCACCATTTTAGTTGCCCTCCTCTGAACTGCCCCCATCCTGTCTATGTTCTTGCGGAGATGGAGTTTCCAGAACTGGATGCAGTGCTCCAGATGGGGTCTCACCAACTGTCTGCACAGGGGGATAACAACTTACTGTTTTCTGCTGGTAATACCTCTCCCTATACATCCCAGTATCCCCCCAGCTCTCCCTACCGCCTTCTCACATTGCTTGCCAACCTTAAGGTCATCTGATATGATTACCCCTAGGTCCCTTTCCATTTTTGTTGTTGTTGCTACCTCTCCCCCATTGTGTAATCTTCCCTGGGTTTGTTTCCATTACTTTGCACATCTTTGCATTGAATCCAAGCTGCCATAGTTCTGACCATTCCTCCAACCTTGCCAAGCCCCTTCTCATCCTTTCCCGCCTCCTTGTATATCAACCCTGTTGCAGATCTTTGTGTCATCTGCAAAGAGGCATACTTTTCCTTCTAGTCCCTCTGCAATGTCACTTATAAAGACATTAAAGGACTGGACTCAGTACTGAACCCTACGGTGCCCACTAGTAACCCCTCTTTCTTCAGAGTGAACTCCTTTTACAATTACCTTCTGTGTCCTGTTGTTCGGCCAATGTTTTACCCGGACTACCACCCTGGGACCCACTCCCAGGCTGGTTAATTTGACTACTAATCTTTTGTGTGGGACTGTGTCAAATGCCTGGCTAAAGTCTAGGTAGGCCATGTCCACAGCCCCTCCCTGGTCTACTACTTTTGTCACCCAGTCAAAGAAATCAATTAGATTTGCCTGACATGACCTTCCTGCTGTGAACCCATGCTGCCTTGGGTCCTGTGCCCCACTGGCCTCTAGTTACTCAACAATTCTTTCCTTCAGAAGTGATTCCATCACTTTCCCTACCACAGAGGTCAAACTGACAGGTCTGTAGTTTCCTGCCTCTGTCTTGCTCCCACTTTTGTGAAGGGAAATCACATCAGCCTTCTTCCAGTCCTCAGGTATCACACCATCCTCCCATGATTTGTTAAAGAGAGTAGTCAGTGGTGTCTCTAGTTCTCTGTTTAATTCTTTTAGAATTCTGGGGTGAATTCCATCTGGCCCCATTGCTTTGTCCACCTTCAGTTTTAGGAGTTCTTTCAGAACCCTTTCTTCTGTGAAAGGACTGGGATCGGCCCCCCTCTCCAGAGTGCTTCTGTTAATTGGATTAGGCACCTCCCCCACTTCCTGTTTTGTGAATACCGAACAGAAGTATTCATTCAGTATCCCTGCTTTTTCACTGTCACTCTGTGACCACACACAATCCATTCTATTCAGCCTCACTATCCCTCCCTTTGTCTTTCTATGCTCCCTGATATACCTATAAAAGGTTTTATCCCCCTTCTTAACAGAGTTAGCTATCTTTTCCTCAGTTTGTGCCTTTGCTATTCTGACTACCCTCCCTGCTTCCTTCTGCCTTAACTGGTACAGTTCTCTGTCCTGCTCCTTCTGTGTTTCCTTATACTTCCTAAATGCTATCTTTTTCTCCCTAACCTTCACTGCCACCTCTTATGAGAACCATAGTGGCTTTTTCTTTCATTTTGATTTGCTTCACACAAAGGCTTGTCACCTCTGTGATGGCAGTTTTGATATTTCCCCATTGTTGCTCCACGCTTCCTTCTAGCCTGTTTGCTAGAGCTTTTCTAAGGCACTCTCCCATCTTGCCAAAGTCAGCCCTTCTGAAGTCCAGAACCCTCACTTTTGTATGGCTTGACTCTGTAGCTGAGTTGATCGTGAACCACACTGTTTGGTGGTCACTTGTTCCCAAATGGCTACCCACTTCTAGATCTGAGATCCTCTCACTATCCCCATTTGAGAGTACAAGGTCTAAGATTGCTCCCTCATGAGTAGGTTCCAAAACTAGCTGTCTGAGGCATACCACCTGAAGGGCATCAAGAATGGTCCTGCTTTTTGATGTGGCTGTAGCAAAGGTCTCCAGTTAACATCTGGCATATTACGGTCCCCCATCAACAGTATCTCCCCTTTCTCTGCCATCCTAAGGATGCCTTCTATCATATCCTTGCCCATTCCCTCCCCCTGACATGGGGGTCTGTATACAACCCCTGTGCAGATTGTGGTGCCATTTCCAGTCTCTAAGATGACCCACAGTGCCTCCTCTCCTCCCTATTTACTCTTTTGTTCAGTTGCTTTTATCCCTTCCCTTACATAGAGAGCTTCTCCCCCCTTCTACCCTCCTTGTCTCTCCTGTAGGTTGTGTACCCTGGTATGTTAACATCCCAGTCATGGTTCTCTGTGTAGCATGTTTCTGTGACTGCTACGATATCCAGGCATCCCTCTTCCATCAAGGCCACCAGTTCAGGGAGCTTGTTGCCCAGACTACGGGCATTGGTACTCATTATCCTCCATTTCTTGATGACCTTACCCCTTTTTTGCCATATCCCTGTACTTATTGCGTTTGTCACTTTCTCCATTTACCCCTGCGCTTCTCCCTATCGACATCTCTATGTTGGTGTCTACCTCACTTAGTACCCTGATTTTTATTGGGGACGGGGGCCAGGATTTCCCTGCTCCTTTCCAGTGCCTCCCCCCTTGGCTAGTTTAAATGCTTGCCAATGAAGTATTTAAACCTATTACCTAGGATCCTGGTTCCCCCTCCTGGACAGATGTAGACCATCACGCCAGTATAGGCCTGCATCCCTCCAGATGGACCCCCAGTCCCCAATGAAGCCCAATCCCTGAGCTCTGCACCAGTTTTTCAACCACTGATTGAATCCCATGGTGTGGAGCATCCTAGCCTCACCCATGCCATAGACAGGTAGCACCTCAGAGAAGGTTGCCATGTGTGCTATTTGTCTAAGGCCCCTCCCCATCTCCACAAACACTTCTTACACTGCTCTGATCCCTTTCTTAGCCAGGTCATTTGTCCCTAGGTGGACAATGACATCCAGCTCCCTCCCCTGTGCAGCTGCTCCTGTGATCCTGAGGATTCGCTCCCTGTCCCTCCAAGCCATGGCGCCAGGCAGGCACCCTACCTCCCTTTCCCCTTCCTCCCTCAGTTCTACCTTCCTAACAATGAAGTTCCCTACCAGGAGTTGTTTCCTTCCCCTGTGGGGTCACTTTCCACCCTCCTGTGAGTCTTCTTTGTGTAGGTGCCCAGCATCTTCCTTGGTCTCCACTGTGAGTGCCTCCATAGAGGAACCACACTTTTCCAGAATGGCATAGAAATTGTGGAGAGGTACAACTGGAGGGATGTGCCTCTGTTCCACCACTCTTACCCTCCCTGAGCCCACTGTGGTCCAACCACTCATCTTTCTTGGCAACCTCTAAGGCAATGGCAGTGACCCTGGTGGTCCCTGGGTGGGAGATGAGGTCCCACAAATCCTGGCCAACTCAGCCTAGAAATGAGCAACCTCCTCCCTCAGCCCAGAGAGGTGCCTGCAGATGGGACAACACTGCATCCTCCAGAACGTCTCCCAGAAGACTGCTGCTCCACAGCCACTGCACTGCACCACTCCCATCATGACTTTTTTCCTGGCCCTCTAACTGTTGTTTGGAATACTTACTCTTTCCTCTGTTTATTTCTTTTTTTTTTCTCTCTCTACTTACTGCCTCTGTGCCCTTTAAGCTCCTGATCTTCCTGTTCTGAGACAAGAAGTTCATATATTTCTCAGTAGTCTCCTTACTTGCTCAGAGTCAGACCTCCAGAAGCTAGGGGGGATGGAGAGCTACTCTTGCCCTTCTAGGATGGTGAGTCTATGGTGGCTCTGTGATCACTCACTTCCTGCTCCCAAACAGGAAGTTTCTGTTGTCAGTTAAATCCTGTGCCTATAAAAGTAGAACTGGTTTAGGGTGGAAGGGAGGGAAGGAAAGCAATATACTGTAGTCCCAGTAGCTAAGTTTTAGTTATACCAGTTGCTCCTTCCTCCTGGTGTTCTGTCTGTTCTCTGGCAGAAGTTATCTAGGGCAGTGTTTAAATCTGGTTTTAACCTGGCTCCTTCTAACTTAGTTAATTTCACAGATAACAATTCCCTTCTGACACCTGTGACAAGCACCTAGATAAGTGCACAGATAACAGATAACAATTTACTTCAACTACCTCTGACAAACACACTAACTCTTTTTTTTTTTTACCCTAAAGTTAAGGTCCCAGTACAAGAGTTCTAGTTGTTCTTAGTCCCAGTAGAGAAGTTTTAGTTATAACAGTAGCTCCTTCCTCCTGGTGTTCTGTCTGTTCTCTGGCAGAAGCTATCTTCTGCCCCAAAGTTAACCCCATTCACCCCATTCTCCTATACTGCTAGCATCTCAGTGTATTTCCTACAGAATGGGGTGAACTTAAAGCCCGAAGACCCCAAGACAAAACGCGACAGTTGTCAGTGTCTGTAGGGTAGGGTGAGGTGAAATGGCGTGAGTGTTATGGCCGATGACCCAAAGACACACCCCAATGCCTGTCAGTCTCTGCAGGGTTGGGGTGGGGTTGGCATTAGTTCAATGTTTCACTGCCATTCCTACTATGCATCTCTCTAACTCCTGCACCACCAATGCCAATGCCAACAAGAAAGCATTCGGCATTGACAAATGCTTGCCAAGTATGGCTCAGTGGCATCATAACTGGGGGGGATGTCACAAACTGGTCATTCTGACCACTTAGCAACAGTTCCTTGTATCTGTATATGGAGCCCCAGGAATTTAGGAGGGAAGTAGCCCCACTAATAAGACATGCGGAGGGTTAGCTGCTGGGGTAATATGAAAGACACTAAGGCTAAAAGATTACCAAAAACTATGAAGTAATGTCAGGGTATGGCTGAGTTGTCATTAGAGCAGAGAGTAAACAGCAAACACCCAAGTTGAAAAAAAGAATGACAAAAACAAAAAGTACTGGAGGGAACCCAAGTGTTTGAGCCCACATCAGAACAGGCCTGTTGTTAAAGCAAATCTGGAGACTATTATTGTAATCTGCCTGTGTAAGCAAGCCAGATGAAACAGGAATGTGCAACTGATAAGGAACTGAGGGCAAGGGGTGTGCCGCAAGTAACAAAGATGTTTACAGGGTTCAGCTACATGGTTTTTGTTGAATTCAAAACTTCCAAAAGTAATTCCAGTTTTATGAACTCCATATACTCTACTTCCTAGGTTCCTGATTTCAGAAGCCAGTATTCTAAAAGAGAAAACTGTTAGATGATAACATTAAAAGCTACAAATACAGTAAAATAAACTGCCCTTTCTACCCAAAAAGTGTAACATTTGGCTTCCATGCCAGCAGAATTGGAAGTCAACCAGTTTTCATTTTTCCCTTCTTAGGAATCCAATACAGTACTTCCCCTACTTTATTGTAGAGGTTTTTATCCAATTTGTGGAATTCAAATACTGTACTTCCAAAACGGAGTGACCTAAGCTGGGATTTATACCCTTCACCCTTTCTGCAACCGTTAGCTCACTAAGGAGAGCACATGCCATTTCAGGAAACCAGGGATTACCAAAAGAAATAAGGAGAAGGAGGCTTTATTGATGGCGGGGGTGGGGGGGGGCCTAAGTTGGTGCAGTTCCCAAACTAGCAGTGCTAGCCCAGTGATATTAATGGGACGAATCTCTAAGCCCATAATTTGGGATTTACAAGCCACAGATAATGCCTCTAGTAGGTGGGAGTTAGTAATGCAAATGTTTGGGCTGTATCACCACGAGAACTGAACACTTTACGGAGAGGGTGGTGGCAAGGTGGAACTCACTACCGGCTGAGGTGGTGGCATGTAACACAGTGGAATGCTTCAAGAAGGGGTGGTGCAGGGCAAAGGGAGGTAAAGGGAGGGAAGGGGAGGGGGTGGGGCAGCTGATGAACAGGGAGCTAGCTGCAATCTTGAGCAGCCTAGATAGGCCAGGATGGCCTTTTGCTGCGTGCAACTTTCATATGTTTGTATGTTCATAGAATGACAGCCTATTAAAACCATAAGGTCTGATAAATTTGGCAGAGCGAGGGTCAACATGATAGAGACTCCAGTTCTTGAGAGGAATCAACAGGTTAAACTGTCATGCTCTATTCATGAGGTTTGAAACCACAACAACTATGGAACATAAATCCGAAATTGGTGGTGGGGGGGGGGGATTCGAAAGGGATGCAAGGAAGTTCCTTTTCACAGAGTGGGTGGTGGATGAATGGAATAGTTGACCCAAGCAGAGGGTTGAAGCCAAGTCAACAACAGAGTCGTGGCCTTCCCCATATCACCTACGCTGTCTCTCGGCTCCACAACCTTTGCCCCTTTACTGACCTCACAGTTTCTGGTATCGCTGCGAGGCACTGCAGGTAGGTTGGTGTTACTAGGAGGCACTTGGTTCGTCGAGTGCCAAGGGCAGCTGAGGAGGGGGTGCTAAGCAGCATTAAGGTTGTCCGGTGCAGGAGATACCTTGGGTGTAAACGGAGTCCATGGAGAGGCCCGATATGTTTGGTCTCTGTACCCAGGGTTCCCACCAGATGGAGTGGGCAGGTAGCTAGAAGACCGGCTGCATCCTCAAAATCCTCTTTGGGCAGTGCTTTGCAATGCCAGGTCGATGAGGAACAAGGCCGCTATTTTTGCAGACTTGATTTCTTCTGTCAACCTGCTTGCATTTGGAGACCTGACTGGGTGACGATGCAGGCCCTGTGTTTGAGGCCACCATCCCCACTGGATATACCGTGGCACACTGTCTGAGGAAGGATCGCAGGGGTGGGGGAGTGGCTATCATTTTTCGATCCAGTCTGGGCTTCTCAGTGCACTCAGTTGGTAGCACCCGATCTTTAGACTGCGCTGCCATGCATGGGGGTGCAAGTGCAAGCTGCAGGATTCTCCTTGTTTACCGCCCTCTAGGGGGTGGGAGGGGAATTCTTGCAGGAGGTAGCGGACTTTGTCATCGACCAGGTGTTGGAGTCCCCCAGGTATTTAATTCTGGGGGACTTCAGTGCCTGGGTCTACAATTAATCCTTGCATTTCGGTTACGACCTCCTCCAGTTGATGCAATCACTGGGCCTGTTGCAAGCGGCTGCTGCTGCTGCTGCCCATCAACACGGCCACACACTCAATCTGGTGTTCCAGCAGGGTCTTGAGATTGATCAGGTCGTTTGGTCTGACCACTGCACTGCGGAGTTCAGCTTTAGGCCCCCCCCGAAAATCCTTCACCTGTGGAGATGGTCAGCTATCACCCGTTAAAGGGTGTTGACCCAGAGGGACTATTTGCATTAGCTGTCCTATCTAGAGTTGATGCAGCATGTGCGATTGGCGCTGGAGAGGCAGTGGCCACCTATAATAGGGTGGTTACTGAAGCTCTAGATGCCATCACACCAGTCCGTATACAACCCAGATCCTCTCACCTGGTAGTGGTGGGCTGCTACAGTCACCAGCTTGGTTTGGGGATGGGGGGAGCAGGGTGGTGGGACACTGTCTGCCAGGGTAGGGGTCCACTAGACCACCAATGTTGTATTCTTATTTCTTAATGGGGGATAGGGGCTTGGGGGGTTCTGCTAGACTACCAGGGATCTATTAATTACTGTATATTACTAAAATGGGACTCAAAGCTGGGAGGGGGGGTCTGCTAGACTACTAGGGATCTATTATTTATAATAATAAAAACAGGGCTCGGAGCTGGGGGGTACACTAGACACCAGAGATCTATAACTTATATTGATAAAATAGACTTGGGGCTGAGAGGGAGAGCCGTTAGACTACCAGGGATCTATTACTTATATTAATAAAACAGGACTCGGGGCTAGAAGAGGGTTCGCTAGACCACCAGGGATGTTTCATGTGTAATACTGAGGTATCGGGGCAGGGGCAGTCTGCTAGACCACCAGGGAATGTGTGGAGACATTGCCACATGGCTGACCATGGCTTTCGGCACCCTGTTCAGGTGCGCCCTCTGTTTGGTGCACCACTATGGTTTCTGCAAGTGACAAAACTTTGCCACCAGGATTCTACCCAATTGAAAATCAGTCACAGGGTCCCTGGCGTGTCAGCAATCGGTACAAGCGACCTTTGGCATGGCTTGCATTGACTTTTGAGAATCGAGCCCCATGTGTCTATCTACCTATGCCAGGAGATTTGTGGCAGAGTAACTGGATGGTCATCTTTCACCTGTTTATGGCAGTGATGGTGAAACTCCTTCCCTCTCATTCGTGTGAGTACTTTAGCAAAATTGCGGACTGGGTCACCCACTGTGCATCTAAATCTTGCAAGTGGTCAGCTGACCTTGGATTATGGGGCCCTGGTTCTTTACTCTGGAATGAGACATACAATATGTACAAAATAACACACACCAGCATATGCAGTTGTGCTGAGATAAATGGACAATTCCAGTGTGTTGTGACGCACAACGCACAACCGAATGCTTTTAACCACCGAATGTGTTCGGATATTGTCCTCTCAGAACATAGTCATAAACATGTAAACAAAAAAAGCATATTAAAAATGAAAAATCTACCATGAGATCTGAGTTGTTCAGTAGTACCATGATAATTGCAGTCACATGACATTCTTGGCCAATCAGATCATTAGACTTTCTTCACGTATTTTGTAACATAACACAGACCATTGTGACCGAGTGAAGCCCTGCCACTTTATAGATGTACCCATCCTTTATCTTTTTCTCTGGTTGCAACCACTATCCTCCCGTCTTATAATGCTATCCCTGTAATTTTCTGTATGGAGGCATGCCACCTCCTTACACAGTCCCCCCCCCCCCATCTTCTTAAACCCCTTTTTGCTTTATTTTTCTCTGTTTTTCCATTGGGTGCATTTGTATAAAATTATGGAGTTGGCAAATACTCTGTCTGTAATTAAGAATATATGCAGACACCAGTGCTTTGTAATATTGTCATATTCAAATATTGTTTGCTGACCAATATTTGTGTTATGTCCTACAAGTAGCATGGGGCTGAAATGATGTTTAGTTCATGTTTTAGAGAGAGAAAGAGAGTGTTTTCAGTGCAGGGTTTCAATACAAGCACTCTCCCTGTTGTAGCGCCAGCGATTCCAGTCGCGCACGACTGTTCGCATGATCACGAGGGCTGAGCTATCATGCGCACTATCGTGAAGCGCATAGAGCACATAAAATCTTGAAATTCTTAAGACTTGAGCCACATACAGGCTCACCTGGGATAGGGTTCTCCTTAAAATCGCAATGCAGAACTGCTTAGTTTGTGAGAATCGACCCTTTCTAAAGTCCTCTGTTGGCTGGGGAAAAGGAAAAGCCGACGGCTTGAAATTTCAGCAGACAACTTTTCCCTGCAGTTAGAATTGTGTTGCAGACTATTTCTGCTGCTCTAAAACCAGTGCCTTCTGCCCCAAACCTCTAGATAGGGGGGTTTTGGTCCTTTAAAGCTCTGGGGATACAGTTTTACAATATCTTCAAGGTGCCTCTGTCTTGGATAATTCAGGGCAGATCCAAATAAGCTCTTGTTAAAGAGAACTAACTTCATTATTTAGTAGTTTCCAAAACTTCTCATTTCTGTACCCCCCAAATAAAAACAAAGAGAGAGTTCTAATATAAAACTTCACATTTGTAAATGTTAGCATTGTGTCCGAATAAGGAGGTTACCTGTACTCAGGTGTTGAACTGCTCCTGCAGATTAAGGGGAAGGTCGGCTTGCTAGCAGTCTCTGCAGTTAACTGAGACAGAATAATACCTGTCACTCAAACACAGAAGAACATTCTTGAAAGTAAAAAACTTTAGGAAAGCATATTTTTGCAAGTTATGTATAATCCCAGGTTGTTTATGTCTAGCAGAGATTTTTAGGATATACCTATAATGGTTTTGATAGCTAATAAAAGAGTTTTATTTTCTTGGTGATGCTGTATCACCTGATTCAGGTAGGTGGGTACTTAAGCCCTACCTGAACAGGCATTAGATAGATAGGGTCAGTATTTTCTGACCAGTGGAGAGAAAAGGTTCCTGCTGTAAGGATTATTCTTGTGTTACTTTGCTTGAACACAGTTTTTTTCCCCCCTTTTGATATTTTCATTTGACTTTTCTGTTATTTGGATGGTGCAAAAAGAAATTGTTTATGAAGATTAATAAACATCCCATAAGCCAACGTGGGCTGCACCCTATCTGTTGACTCCTGTGTCCATCTGTAGAACCCACACCATAACAACCATAACCAGGAATGGGCAGAACTGGTTCTAATAAAGGAACCCTCTAGAGCTTGGAAGGTTCTAAAGCTTAGAATGAAAACGAACCGTTCTTTATTCTAGTGGTTTTAAATGCAAATAAGTCATTAGCATGTTATTAGAACAAAATAAATAGAATCAAATCAATGTCCATGACTCATTTGGTAGAACTCTCACTTCTGGACAAGAAAAGTGAATGGTCATGGGTTCTAGTCCCACACAAGACACTTGGGCTTATATCCAGTGTTGATACTACAATGCTACACTTGCAGGTGTTATACTGCTGGAGGTGCAGTCTTTCAGCCAAGGTCATCATCTGAGGTCCCTTCTCATTGTCTCTAATGGCTCAGCAGGAAGAAGTTAAAGATCCCATGGCACGTACAGCAGGAGTAGGGGAGTTATCCCTTGGTATCCTGGCCCATGTTCCCTCCCTCTCAGCAGCACAGATCCTAATGAAATAGGGCTGTGGGTGGCATGCTCAAAGACTACAACTTATATATCACATACATTCCGCTATACAAGACACTAGTGAGGCCCCACCTGGAGTACAGTGTACAGTTCTGGAGACCATACCTACGTAAGGACATAGACAGGGTAGAGAAGGTTCAGAGGAGGGCAACAAAGATGGTGCATGCATTGCATCACAAGTCCTATGAAGACAGGTTGAAGGAACTGAACATGTACTCCCTGGAGGAGAGGAGGGAGAGAGGGGATATGATAGAGACATACAGGTATCTTACAGGGAGGAACAGGGTGCAGGAACACACTATTTTTAAGCAAAAAAGATGTTCCAGGACTAGAGGGCATAGGATGAAGTTGGAGGGAGAACGATTCAGAGGAAACATGAGAAAGAATTTCTTCACAGAACGGGTGGTGGACAAGTGGAACACCCTGCCGAAGGAAGTGGTGGGGGCTGAAACAATCACGGGATTTAAGAATGCATGGGATAGACATAAAGGAATTCTGGAGGTCAGGGGTAAGGTGCAACAGACTTCTAGGAAAACAAACTGAACTTACAAGCTCAAATGGGCAGACTGGGTGGGCCATAGGCCCTTATCTGCAGACACTGTCTATGTATCTATGCATTACCAGTATCTAATGCATTGCTGTGTAAAGCACTTGAAGTTACAGCGAGTATGAAAGGCACTATATAAATCCAAATTCTATTCTATTTTACAGTCCCTGAACTACCAGTATCTAGCTCATTGCTTTGTAAAGCACTTTGGATACAGTATGTATGAAAGGCCCTATATAAATCCAAATTTTGTTCTGTTTTACAGTCCCTGCACTACCTGTATCTAACTCATTGCTTTGTAAATTACTTCTGGACTCAGTGTGGAGTAGAAGGCACTATTTAAATCTGCATTTTATTCTGTTCTACATTCCCTTCATTACCAGTATATAACTCACTACTTTGTAAAGCATTGTGGCAGACCACATGTATGAAAGGCGGTATACAAAACCAAATTCTACTTTATTTTAAATGCAAAAATACATGCAAATTACTAAGTTAAAAAAAAAAGAACCTTTTAATTCCTTTTTGGGTTCTAAATAGAAGTGGATGAACATGGCCTTCCCATGATCAAAACCAACTTAAGTGATATGTTCATCCAGTATGGTCTTGTGTTGCAGATCGAGAGCTTTTTTTAGGTTTTACTGTGATGGGGTAAAAGATTGCCCAGAAACAATTACAGGATCATCTAGGTTCCACCAAATCCAAACCCAGCTGAAACCCATCACAGCAAAGGATGACTCCTCTTTGGCTGAAACAGATAGGATCAAGGGCTCCTCTCCCACAATGGTTTGTGGTTTCTCAGCCAAGAGCGTGCAGCACAACAGAACACTTTGTTTTTGAATGGAGGAACCACTGATCAGTGGGAACTGTGCAAAGCACGCTCGTAAAACAGTCATTGTCAGGAATTTTTTCACCAAATTGTCAACATTGGCATTTTAAAACCTCTGCTAATGAACAGTGTCACTGTGATTGTCTTACTGAGTGCCATACATTGATTTTGCACACCGACTGCGGCAATGTTGAAAATCTGGAGTGAAAATATTGAAAATTCGCAAACTTACGAGCGTGCGTAGGAACTGCACAATGCACACTCGTAAAACAGTTATTTTTAGGAATTTGTTCATCAAATTTTCAACATAGCCATTTTAAGATCTCTGCTCATGAACAGTGACACTGTGATTTTCTTAATGTGTCCATACACTGAGTTCACACAGCGACTAAGCCATTATCACTACATGAAAGCGGAAACTTATGTTTTGGGTGAGATATGAAAAATGACAGCTGTACTGCTCATAAGAAGGTGTGGTAAAATGGCAATGTTGAAAATCTGGGTAAATATTGAAAAATTCGCAAACCTACAGCAGCGTCGTAAAGGAACTGCCTAGCATACGCTAAGTAAAACAGTCATTTTTAGGAATTTTTTCACCAAATTTTAAACATAGCCATTTTAAGACCTCTGCTAATGAACAGTGTCACTGTGATTTTCTTAATGTGTCCCATACATTGATTTTGCACACCGACTGTGCCCTACATGGGTGGAAACACATTTTGGGCAGGATGTGAAAAATGGCAGCTGTACTGCTCATAAGGAGGTGTGGTAAAATGGCAGTGTTGAAAATCTGGAGTGAAAATATTGAAAATTCGCGAACTTACGAGCCTATGCGTAGGAACTGCATAGCATGCTCGTAAAACAGTCATTTTGGAATTTTTGCACCAGTTTCAACATGAGGTTTTGGGACCCTTCTCATGAATGATGTCACTGTCATGGCGTTATTAGATCCAAAGGGTGATTTCATGCAGTGACTGCGCGGTGACTGCGAAATCACCCGCCAGACCAATCTCATGACAATGCATCACTAAGAAGGTCCAAAACCCATGTTAATTGGTGCAAAATTCAAAAATGCCTGAGATATGCAATAAAGTTGAACCCCTATCTAGCCCATTATACAGCTTACGGCATTTCCTCAGTTCGTGGTCAGCTTTGAAGGTGCAGACATGTTCCCAGTCCACGAAGATCATCATGCGAGCTCCGGAGGTAAGTATGGGGTGAGGGGTGTGGAGGCTGGGTGCACAGTGGGTGAGTGCGGGTTGTGGGAGGGACTGGGAGACTCGTGGGACCGTTTTTTCTTTACAGGTTTAAAAAACAAA
Source organism: Neoceratodus forsteri (assembly GCA_016271365.2). NCBI lineage: Eukaryota > Metazoa > Chordata > Ceratodontiformes > Ceratodontidae > Neoceratodus > Neoceratodus forsteri. The sequence goes on from JADMNL010000027.1 coordinate 44,307,238, forward strand.
ACAGGACTACGTGGGATGTTTGCCATGCTGGGGTGGGCTCCCAGCATGGAAGATGCTGGGGGCCGAGGAGAGACAGGAGTTGGGCACCCCATGGCAAACTCAGCGGGGGGGCCGAGGGCCGACGGGTTGGGCACCCCGTCTGCAAAAAAAATATGGGACGTTTGCCACGGTAGGGTGGGCTCCCAGTGTGGCAGAAGAATGGCTTGGGGGCCGGAGCCGACGGGGATTGGCACCCCATCGGCAACACGCTTGCCACGCTTAGGGTGGGCTCCCAGCGTGGCACCAAAGCTTTGGGGGGTGGCGGCGTGACGCGGGGGGAGTGCGTGACGCGAGGGGGGGCGGCATGATGCAGTGCTTGGTATGACAGCGATGGTTTTCTTTGAAGCAGAAGATCACCATTGTTATACAGAGCTCCCACACCCATTGGTGCAGGACCACCACGCCTGCTCAACGGAGCACTGGATTGCAAGGGAGAGGCACACCTCCAAAGTGTGCTACCATCCCAAAACGTTCCTTGCGCATGCTCACAAGCGAATGTAAAAACATAACTGGAGGCTTTTGTGGAAGAATGAGTAGCAGCCTCACCCCATGAACATATTGTACTAGCATTTTCTTACAGATTGCTCTGCAATATTGTAAGAAATGTGTCCAATTGTGCTGGAGTAGTTAAATGTAAAAAAAAAAAAAAAAACACAGAAAAATTAAAAGTGTATAACCTGATTGTACGCCTCATGTATTTTGTAGCAATGTGTCTTGTATGTACTGCCCTATCCCCCGCATGGCTCAGAATGGATCTTTGGATCTAGTCCATTTTCTGCTAAAGTATAACATAAGTAAATAACTAAATGAAGTATTGCAACATGCTACTTTTATCTTCTTATTAAAATGTACATAATACCCATAGGTACCTCCTCCTCCAACTACTCCCTTACCTCTGCCCTACACAATTACCTCTCCCTCAGCTGTTCCTGGTTTAATGCTCCTTAACACCTATCCCCAGTTTCTGCCTTCCTACCCCTGCCCCCCCCCGGCAGGGTTCTCAACATCCTGAAGGGGGAATCAGGAAATGGCTACCCCTTCTCCTCATATTCAGTTCTTGCCTATCCCCCTCTCTTCTCCACCTGCCATTCTGGGTCACCCGTGTGCACAACCTACCCCGTCCTTTTTACTCCAACAGTACTTGCGTACTACCTCGAGCCTGCTCCTGGTACACTCGTGCACTATAATGGTTCTGTTGCATTATTACTGTTTTCTGCATTTACATGTTCTTTTGTATGATTTTGGACATGTATTGTAATTCACCCAATGTACCACTACTGTTTATTGTACAATACCTTGTGTTCCAACTATTGCACAATCTTACAATGCTGTATTGTTTGTACTACCCACATACTATTGTAACTGATCATTCTTCACAACCCTCTGTAACCCCTTCCCCCCCAAGGTCGCATGGTGAGATGAGCAACTTGTTGTTCAGTGTGCCCTCCTGGTGAAATATTTCAATAAATAAATAAACATAACATTTGTTTTTTCATAGAGGCAGTGTAAACTACTGGTTGGAGTGCAAACGCTGAACCTAGAGACCCAGGTTTGAACCTTTGGTCTTAACCTACCCATGCCATCCTCTCCTCTTTCCAAGCCTTCTTTATGCTCCCTGTCCCCATCCGATCACCCATCCAAGTTGATATAATATTTCCCTGGCAGTCTGTTGGTCTCCCACTCCTGATTGCCCATCAGAGTTGATATATTGAGTCCCTGGCAGTCTAGTGGCCTCCCATTGCCTGTCCATGTTGATTTAGTTATTCCCTGGTAGTCTGTTGGTCTCCCACCCCTGATTGCCTGTCTCAATTGATATATTGATCCTCTGGCAGTCTAGTGGTCCTTCCCAATTGCCTTTCCATGTTGATTTTGTTATTCTCTGGCAGTCTAGTGGTCCTCCACCCCACCCCACTGGTCATCTTTTCCAGGACTGACAAGGCCACCCACCCCACCCCAATCACCATTTTATTAATGTGAGGACCCCCCCCCCAACATCTGTCAGTCCAGGCATCTAATCAACTCCTCTGGTAGTCCATCATCCCCCACCCACCAATGTGTGAGGCAATGCCCACAATAAGTCTACTTAGATTACTGCACATTGGTTGTGTGTGGAAGATGAAGGTTGGTAGTGGTGGAGTGGTGGTGAGTGGGTGGGGAAATGCCAGTCACTGTCAAGAAACGGTCAATTGTGGAGTGTGTTATGAATGAAATATACCCAGCAGCTTTATATTTATTTGGAATTCGATCCCTGCAGAGGACCCTGGTAGCGGTTATTACATGGATTGGCATCCACATCACATATTGTAGTCCGGTATAGTGACAGAGAAAGTGTAAGGCAGGCAGCGCAGGCAAGCAGCACAAGTGAGTTTCCCTGCTACGGAGAGGCACGTGCCAGCTGTTTTGAATGCCGACTGCTGGAGACGTGAAGTGGGTCAGGTTGTCTGCTTCTTTTATTGGTTGCTTCATTCATGTGTGGCTACACTTTTAATAATCTATTTAAACGTGAATTAGAATGGGGGAGATGCTTGGCTGGCCAGCAACTCACTAAACCCAACTCTGATTTTAAAAGTGTAACTTCTTGTTTAGTGTTCCTGTGTACTGTGGCACTGTGGGTCATTTTGATAATGTCTTCTGAGTCAAGTCTCACTTAGCAAGACAGAAAAAAATGGCGATTGGCGAGACTGAGCATTCGGGGTGCCCTAGGATATGCTAAGTAATGGGGCACCCTGAATTGGCACTTGTTTATCAGCGGGCTCTATGGAAAGTTAATGTACCCCCCTGCTATGGCTCTCAGCCAATCAGAAAGCTCATAGTCTCTAGCACATTTTCTAACTGGATCCACTCACTAGATATTATATTGTGTTATCTTCTGTGCTGTTTTTATCTTGTTTTAGGCTACTCCAGGACAATGTTCGTACAGGTTTTGCTATTACTATTTTTTTTAGCACTGATTGTAATTTTGCACAATCTGAAATCTGTGCCACATCTGTCTACTTCTCCCGTATTCCTCTTCGCTGTGTGACACCTGGAAACAAGCCTTGCCTCAGTGTGCCTTTCCTAGATAATAAACTTTACTTGAATAAATAACCTCTCTAAGTTTCCCCTATCCTCCCCCAGTCTCTCTCTTTTGTTCCTTGTGAGCAGGCCGCATGACTGCTGAAACTGTTCATGGCCTTGTAAAGCGCTCTGGGATGTAGAACATATATAAGTCCAAATTATTTTCCTTTACAAATGTTAGTGTGGTTTGGGGGCAGATACTGTTCATGCTAGTAGGTCTTCAAAAGTAAGGGGTTCGGTATTATCCCTTTACCAGTTAGGCACATGCTACTTGCTCCCATAGTGTGAAAATGGTGGGCAGCAACTGACGGAATCTCTGTTGCTGCTATAGCTCCTGCCTGCCCTAGCAGGGTTCACCATGCCTCATTGAATAGCACACCGAGAGCTTCATAATATCAAGCTGTAGAGCTGAAATATACAATTAAGATGGCTAAAAATCAGCACGGAGGTAGGGCTATCACTCAGAATGCCAGGGACCAACTTTGGGAACAAATCTGGGTTGTCAGGGGACTAGAGGACAGCGGGGGGGGGGATTGAGCATCCCAGAGGATTCGCTCCTCCTCTGTGGAGGGAGGGTAGTGGGCTCTATTGTGATATTGCCACCTGGGGACTACAGGTGGCAGTGCATTCTGGAGCACCTTTGTAGGAAAGAGGAAGTAGGCTGGTGCTACGCAATGCACACTTAGGTGTGTGCACATGTGCACTTATGCCCCAAAATCCTGTGGGTCTGGGAACAGATAAGTGAATGTACCCCAACCAGGCAGGATGACTAATCTGGCCTTCTGCAGGCCCACACCACTGGCCAAGGTGCCTCCTCTGACTGGATCCTGTTTGGGCAGGAGTTGTGGAGCTCTGCCAACCCTGCCATGGGGGGGGTGGGAACGGAGCTGAGGGTAACTCCAGTTCAAGCTGAGTGATGGGGCTGAGGAGGAAATGAAGGAGAATTTAAAGAACAAGCAACTTAAAATCTGTAGAGCCTGGCAACACGCTCACTGGTCGGCTCCAGGGTCAGCATGTGGGTCATGCCTCCCATGTTTGCCCGTGACCTACTATGCTCATCGAGGAAGGCTGGGGCATATTCACAGTCCCAGTGTGATGGGTATACCCCCCCATCCCTGGGCTAGCCAGAAAGCACATCCTCCCTCTTCCATGCAGAGATGTGCTTGCCTAGGCAGGGCTAACATCACAGGAATGTTTCAGAGGTGACAGGCCTCATAGCCTGTGACCACTTACCCTGGTCCCCCATAGGCTTGACCTGTATAAGTCTGCTTCTGTAATTTATGGAGCCAGTAAACATGTACAACTTTAGGACTGGTGAAGAATCTTGGAGTTGCACTTGTGAGCTGAAGTAAAGGATTTGTAATTACCTAAATCACCTGTGTGTTATAAAGTGTTATACAGGAATGTGAAGTCAACCAGCCAGCCTTAGGTTTTTAATTAGATTTGTTTATGTTAAAGTGATTTATGAAGGTTCCCCAAATGCCTTTTTCACACAGTATGCCATTTCCAGCCATGCTACAGATGTTGAAGCAGCAATTTGTTTTGTAAAAACAATCTGTCATAGTCATATATTTTTAATGTTTCATCAGCTCTTTGTTTCTGCATACCCTCCAGTTTCTCTGCATGGCCGCACCCCCAGAATGCACAGCAACACCCCCCAGAATGATGCCATACAAGGGAGCTGTCAATGTTTTACATACAGCAACAAGGACTTCTGGATAATTTATAACTTTGACTTAAATGTTCTTTGCTCAGAAGTGCAGTCTCTTATGTTGGTAGTGGTGGCTACAGCATAGCACCTAATATGTAGATGTCCATAGGAAGGCATTGTGGGTACAATAAGAAGCTGTATTTCCTTACCGTGAGGTGCAATCTCCTATTTCAGTAGTGGTTTCAACAGTATAAGCTCTTGTATGTTTATTTTTAAAACAAGGCATGTGCGTACAGTATTTAACTACAAGACTTCTTTACTGAGAGATGTAGTCTCCTGTTTCTGTAATGAGCACAGAAATATAATAGCCTGTATACTAATTTACATAATGAAGCATTGTGGGTACAGTAACTAGCTGATATTTCTGTCTCCCTAATCAAAGTGCTGTCTCCTATTTTGGTAGTGTTTACAGCAATACAATCTGTAGAAAAGCTTCTGGAAAATGTTTTTGTAATGCAGGTAGGCCAAAAAGTTCATTTGCCATTCTGTGTAGATGTTGTTTCACTTTTACTGCCCGCTGGTGAAGTGACAGGTCTGAAGTGACAGCTTCTGTCCGAATGTGGGAGTGTGATGATACTTTTCTATGTTTATGTTATAGGGCTTGTGTAGCCCCCTTGTTCCCAGGGGTTACTAGAATCCCACTTAGAATCAGTGGCAGGCAGGGAGAGGCAGCTTGTGAGATGCCAGTTAAACGGATTTCACACTGTCGCACTCTGTTTTCAGTCTCAGCTGAGCTGGAGTGATGATGTCACCTTAGAACTGTCGCAGCAGCATAAGCCACATTGGAATGCTAGCTGCAGGGGTTAGCAGTGGAATATTGAGTTAGAGTGAGTAGTCTGTAGAGTGGAGAGTAGAGTGAGGAGTGCTGCAGAAGGCAGCTCCTCAGATGTAGCTCTGACAGAGAGCTACCTCTGGAGATTGGGTAGTGTGTTCTCACCCTAGAAGAAGGACACAGAAGACCAGTGTGAGAAGTGGTAGAGACTGTTCCTACAGGGTTTTCCAGTGCCCCACCCCCAGAGGGATGGGGGGAATTCCAGGATTCAGGGGCAATCCCCTGGTCCAGCTTGGATTGTGTTGAAGCTGCCTGACATGTGTTTGCTCTGTGAGTACCCGAGACTTTTGTGTGGAAAAAGCCCTGGGGCACCTGCATTCCTATGGTGAGTTTTTCTCTGAAAAAGGGACTCTGTCACCAAGACTGTTTCTGTTAAAAGTGTCTGCCTACTATGGGGTCCGGAGGAAGACTTGCCAAGTACAGAACTTTTAGTTTGTGTCTGATTTAAAAGCATCTGCTAAAGTTGGGGTCTAGTGTAAAGACATTGCCAACTACAGAACTTTTAATTTCATGACACCTCTGAGGTGTAAGAAGTAGAATGTTAAATGTGAAAGATATTTCAAGATAGCATCTACTAGAGTGTTTCAGAGAAAGGTGTTATCATCCAGATGAATGACCGAGTATAAATTTGGAAGCAAAAGGTGGGAGACCCTCCCCCCCCCATCTGGAGTAACCATGTTTACCTCTCTGGGTTCAGTTTGGGCACCTTTATTTTCTCTCAGTGCACTTGACCAGTGCCTGAAGAAAATACCCAGATGTGGGATTTTGGATTTTCTGTGAGCCGGAGTGTGCTCGTTGGTGGTCGAAGGAGCCACCAAGAACTCCTCATAAAATATGGGAAAGTCTCCTTGTACCGGCCGAGGGTGCCATGTCAAGGGAAGTGTACCAGTTTGAGCCGTGTGTGCCAAGATCCATTCAGAACTTGAGGGTTCACTGTGTGTGTGCTCTGTACCTCAGTAATCTGCATTACCAGTGGGAGTAGCCCTGTGGGGGTCCATCATCGCTTTGTGATTATTCTCAATGCGTGTGAATAAAAGCCACACTCTAGAATCCCAACCTGGTTTGGACAGTACAGTTATTGCTTCCAGTGTCTGGATTTACTTGGGTGCCCCTAGCCATAAGTACAAACCTAGCATAATGCTGAGCAAATGTTTTCTCCCAGGGACCCAGGTTGATGGCCATGGTAAATGGTCCCCCCAGGTGTGAGCCAGGTAGTTGCCACATTGGCTTGCCTGTCTAAGGATGGCAGGCTACGAAGTACATGTATGGGTAAACAGAACTGTTCATAGTGACTACCCCCATCCCTCTTGTTGGTGCCATGTGTGAGAGGAGCAGCCCTGCTACTTGAACAAGGGGGCCGGTGGGGGGAGGTTACACTTGAATGGCTGTAAGTAGTTCAGGGGTGTAATTATAGATCAATGATTACATGATTCTGAGCTGCTTTCAACCAATCAAATCACTAGACTTTTTCTGCACATGTTCTAATGCAAGATACAGCTACTTGCAAACAATATAAAGAGTCAGCTAAAAACTGACAGTGTCCCTTTAAAAAGTTTGCTTCCCTTGTATGATGTCACAGCTGGGGGTTGCAGCGCTGATTAAAAAAAGGGCAAGGTTATGCAAATGAAGCAGAGCACAGAAATAAAAGGATTTCTTTTCATGGACAACAACACTATTTGGCAGTTTGAATAGTGAGAGACCTATTTCACAACTCCTACAAGTTACTACTTATTCCCATTTGCTATGGCAAACTGGATAAATCGCTTTAAGTATATTGTTTTGATTTTAACTGGTTAATCATTAAGGTAACTGGTTGCCTAATCATGTGTAACCCCTAGGTGGCGTTATCCCAAGGGCTACTACCCCTGTCTGCTTGACTAGTAGCAGGTTAAGGGGCCTGAGTTCTGAAACAGGTGCCTCCACACGGAGGTCAGGGTTGGTAGTGGTCAAGCTAACCTGGGCACAGCCCTCCGGGACACTGTAACCCCCCTCTTTCCCCTCTAGTGGCCTGAACACTGTACAATAATTACTTTCACAATACCCCTGGTACACCACACAAGTACCCACACTGTTTGCACTTACCACCAGGGCTGGTTCCTCTGGCTCAACCCTGGGGTCCCCCTGTAAAACAAGGTTATGCACAGCAAATAGCAACAGTACAGTACTTTGAGCACAAACTAGAACCACAGTCAGATTACATGCAGAAAAAGTTAGATCTGATTTATTCAGGGGGACTTGAACAAGGGAGGGGCAAAATCAGGTTAATTAGCTTGAAGGTTATATCAACCAAGCAGTTATGCATGCGCTTTGAGTCCCCCCACACAGTCACACCTCTGGGTACCCAGGTGGAGAAGAGATGGGCTAGCCAGGACCGTTGCCCGGGGTTGCAGCTGGTTGGGGCCCTGTGATGGCAAACACAACACGCACAGTACACAGTATTTGTAATCCGGAGCCAGAGGGCTCAGTTCGTAAAGGAAATGAAACAACAAGACAATCAGATGACACACTCAGATTAAGCTGTTGTTGCAGGGAGCTACCCTGGTATTTACTCATGATACCCAAGACTGGACACAGGCTGGACAAAAATCGAGACTGCTGGTGGTTGATCTGGAATGCCAGGAGAAGCAGGGCCACACAAGTTGCAGAGGCGTCATTCATGTTCAAGCATGGAGCGGGGGGGCTGATCCCCAGGCAGGGCTCTCATCTATGGCTTTCTCTGTGCAGCGGGTAGTCTGGCTGGGCCAGTCTGGCAAGGCCCAGACCGCATGGAGACAAATTCGGATGCAGTCCGTTTTGGCTGGATACAGCTTCCAGCAAGCAGAACACAGTTCACACAGTGGGGAACTAACTCACAACCCACTAACAGCTCATAGCACATTTACATGTACGGGAATTCTACTGTACCAGGCAAAGCGCACCCCGGGCACAATCGCAAAGTTTCTGCACACACCAGCAGCTTAGGGGTAGCTGGAACTCCTGACAGGCTGATCGCAGTCAGCCAAATCTTAGATCTTCTTCAGGTTGAGCCTGACCCACTTCAGTAGCTTACTTTAGTCACACAAACTTGGATTTAGTCCAAAATAATTCTCTTCTCTCCCTCTCAGGAGCAGCAAGCAGACATGCAAGCCAAACTCAGCCCTTTCACAGTTTTCCCATGCAAATCCACTCAGGATTGCTGCCCAGAATACACCTGAGCTTTTCTCATTTCACTTCCCAGCTCAGAACTAACTGAAAACTGCCAGCAGCCCAGGACTTCCCCAAGATCCAAAAGATTTGGTTGGCTGATTTGGCTGTCAGTCAAAGCAAGAGCTCCCCCTTCAGTTGCAAAAAAGGTGCAAAAAGTTCAAAACTACAATTCCTACAGATTTTGACTTCAGACAGCTTCTGTAGTCTGGCTACGTTTTAGGTCCCACCAGAACTGATTGGTCCAATTTGCGGTACAGGACCAAGATAGTGGAGACAAACAAAACAGTCCTTGCTATAAAGAAGGCAGGTTAGACAAACTACATTATCATTATCACTCTAAATGATTTTCAGCAAATAGTTACATCTTTCAACAGAGCTCCCTCTCAGATTACTTAGGCTGCAATCAGGCAGCTCTTAAAAAGACAGTACACAGAGGCTATACAGGCTCTGGTAATCAAATAATTTAAACTGCTAAAAAGCAGGACACCAGCCTGGCAGTGAGCATTTAGGCAAGCTCAAGGAAGACTTTTTTGGAACCCCCATTTGTAGTGGGGTTACACATGTCTAAATGGGTATAAAAGGGGGCTGATCCACATGGTTCTAGAATAAAATGGCTCCAGACAGAAAGGCTCTGGGCAAAACAGCCCCAGATAAAAAAGTACAAGGAGAAAACATCAGCCGGACAAAAAGGGATGAAATCCTAAGTAGGAAAAAAGGGCACTTGTACCAGTCAACCAGTAAACACATAAGCAAATCTTGACAACTAAAGACACCTATCAAGCACACTTCTCCCATAAAAAATAATTCAACAACTACAATTTCTACTAAAATGTTTGCAAGGAGCTCAACCCCCTGACACCCCCCAACCCCCGGAATATATATAAACATCTTCCAAAACCCCACAAACCATGGTTGTTTTTGTATGAACTTTTTATTGTTGTGTACTAGCGCTATGGTTTTGTAATAGTGCTATTTTATAAATAAATCGATTGATTGATTGACACCTATAAATCTTTTGACATCTTGGCAAAACACCCCTGAGGTACGCAGTTCTACTTATCCCCAAAATGTACATATGGATGAAATCCAACAGGCAGCTTTTTCCACACTAATCAGTACACATCACCTACCATATTTCAGAACACATCAGTGCTGTTTCTTGCCTGAGTCATAGTATTCACCTGCCGCATTGACATAGTGCCGTTTATTCCGGCGACGTTCTGTCTGGCGACGTTTCATCCTGAGCCCTATTGTCCTGTTATCGATCCACCCCAAAAGGAGATGTTTGGTTTGGTGTACGTTGGAGGGCGGGGAATTCTGTTTGTAGCTTTGAAAAAGCCTTTTGTAGGGGGCTTGCAAAGTCTAACAAAACAGTAAACTTCAATTTGTGCCCATCGCTGATGTTTGCTCCATATCTTATACTTAGTCCTCTCACAACCCTCTTTAGATTTCTACTTGGCTTCTGGAAGCAATTTACCTCTGAGACTCTCATCCTCAGTTTGGTGGTGGTGGTGTGGGGGGGGAGGAGTCTGTCTGCAAGTACTGTATCTGTGAGAAAGGTCCTCTGTATTGGCTTACAGAGTCTAACAGTAAAAGATTAGAATTCAGAAAACTGCAACTTGCATCCATTGCTGGCATTTGCACCATATTTTGTACTTAGGTTTCTCACAATCCCCTTTAGATTGTTTGGTTTCTGGAAGCAGTGTACCTCCAAGGGTCTCTCCTTCTGTCTGGACAGAGATTCAACCATACATAGACAAGTGAGGGGGGCTCTTGTAAGAGTGGGTTTACAGTAGTCTTCGACTTAGAGAAAAAAAATGGGGGGGTGGAGAAATGTCAATTTAGTGTCCCATTCCTCTCCACCACAGGTTGAGCCTATCTGCTTTTTTCACATGGAAATGTAGTCCAGGAGCCATGTGCCAGTAGGCTACTACCCCTGCCTGTTGACTACCACACAGGATAAGGGGCCTGGGTCCTTCTACGGTGGTGACCTGTGGTTCTATCCCAAAGTAATAAGAAAACAGCACAGTGCCTCCGCCCATAGTAAATTGACAGTGAGTCAGGTGTCCGATTGGTACAACCCCATGGGATGTTGTATCTGCCCACCTCCCCTTCCAACCACCCCACGCACTGGATACCAAGCTGTTCCCCAATACCATATGCCACATATTCTTGATAGTTAACACTCCCAAAATACCCTTCACACAGCAGTTGCGACAAATGAAACACAGCTTTATTTTGGGGAAGAGCTAGGGAAGGGGTACCTGGAACAGGATAGCTGTGAAGAAAACAAGTTGGGTTAATTGGCAATAACAAGGCCTATGGGCCAAGACTCCCCAAGGCCCACCCCCACTGGTACCAGTGAAACCCCACTTTAGTCTGTTAGGATACCCTGAGATGTTGAAGGCCTGAATGGTGCCATGGGTTGGCCGGCATTGGGGCTCTTAAAGAATTCTTTTGAGGTTAAGATTAAAACTTTTATTTTCAAACAATGTTTCCCCCGAACCCCTTTGTCAGGGTAAGCCCTGAATTATTCACAGTTCTGAAGAGCTGGGGACAGTTTCTGGATAGAGGGTTTCCAGCAGTTCAAAGAGCAGGCATTCCGATTCAAAGAGGGCAGCAACAAATGGGCAGGAGAAGTTGTCAAGAAAAACTTGGGCTTGCTTGAAGGTCTGGCCACTTGTCACCTTCCAACTTGCTTGGACGTCTTGCAGGTTGTTCTATTCAACCTTCTTTTTTTTTTTTTAAATTTTCTATTTATGCTCCCCAGGCGTGCTGGGGGCAGGAACTCCATCCCGCACCACCCTTTCACCAGCTCGACCACCCCAACCATCCCCGAGACCCCCCCCGGATTACCCCGGTGGTGGGACCAGGAAGAAAGCTACCTCTCTTCCCAGAGCACAATCCAAATCTGGAGAGGCCACGACCGTGGACTGATGGAACCTGGAGCAAGACCCCATGGAGCCACCAGCCGACATTTTTTCTGACTTTCTGTGCCCCTCCTGGTGCAAGGCATAGTGCATGCGTATGGGGGCATACATGTGCCACGCATGCCGGCTGCAGTCTCCCTGTCTGAATCACCCCCCAGCCCCCACTAGGGGATGATCGACAGGTGGGACAATGATCCCTCCCTCCCTGAGAGAGGAGAGCAGTCCTTTGGACGCTCAATCCTCTCTTGCCCTACCCGACCCCGATGTTTGGATTAAACCGGGCGGTTGCTGGTGGCATGGGTGGTCTCAGCATTTCAACCCTCAGCACTACTGGGATGGCCCCTCTTCAGCCTTCTTACAGGCCCGATATAGAGCCCAAAGTGAAAGGCCTACCAGGCCACAAAGTGCACAGACCCAGGAGTGGCTCCCCCAGCCCGGCTCCCCCAACTGGTCTAGAGTGCCCTAGCACTCAGGCATGCACCTGTGGCCCCTTGCAACTTAGTCTGCCCCACTTGGTAGGGGTAGCAAGTTCCCTACCTGGCTCTGCGATGCAGCTGTGAATGGTCTCAGAATCTGCCTCTCTCTTGAGCAATGCAAACAGCTCCAGTGTGCAGCAGAACAGGTTCTCAAGGCTTTTCAACTTTCCAGTGGCTTTTGGCAAACAGAGTTTAGTCTCCAGTTCAACAGCTACTTTACACAGCTGGCTTTCAGCAGCAACATCAAGTTCCAGAAACAGGGACACCCGCTCATCTTTTTTTTCTTCAAGGTTCTCAGATTCAGATACAGCATCAACTGTTTGCTCTGGCACATACACACACAGTTCCAAGCCATTTTTCCTCTGATCAGGGTTTTCTCTCCTTCCAAACTGGTGCAGGAACATTGCAACACTGAGTCTCCAAAAATCCAGCAACTTTCACCAGGTCTCTGGACCACTCAACAGCGATGCACAGTTCCTTTAAGCAGTGAGAATCCTTCACTTTCAATCTTCCAGCAAAATCTTTAAGTCCTGTGATAGGCCTTTAGACTTTCCACGCTCGGCACTGAGACATTCTTGACTTAATCAGAGCCCAGATCAGACTGCCCAAACTGCCCAAAGTCCCTGGGATTTCACCCAAAAATCCTGCCCTCTGATTGACTGATTACAGTCATCAATCACAAATATTAATAATCTTTAGCCTTCTTCGATTATTGATTGGCAAAGGTCTCTTGGCGCCTGAAACTAGCTCACACCTCCTCCCATATATCATCACGGAACAGCTCTGGGCACCTAGTTAGCTGATTGGCTGTCCATTAGGGGTCATAGTTTCACAATGTGGCTGCCCAGTATACAGTCCCGCACCGTGTACACAGTAATCTCAGCTCTGCAGCATTATCGTAGCCAAATGTAACAGTCTGCAAACATCTTGACCCCACATGTCAGCTTCCCCCTTTCCCCCTGTTAAGCGACTGTTAAATTATTATTCTTAGACCCTCCTGCAATGCTACCTGTCACTAGCCCCATTCCGTACACTCCCCTCAGAGCAGCGAGCAGTCTCATTATATGCATGATAGCCTGATGAATACTCAAATGACTCCCCTTCCCCTTTTTAACAGCACCTATAGGTGCTTTAAATGTATACCGCCCTTCCTCTGATGCCCACCCGCATATCACTGGTCCTCGATCATCCAATCACCCAACAAGGGGACCCAGGGCACCGGAGAGGAAATCACCACAGCCACAAAAATGGCCAACATCAGGGAGCGCAATTGTATATGTGCGACCGTATCAGAATGCAGCATGGATCGGTGGTTCTGCAATCGGACCCCATTTGGACTGACAACAGTGCGAGGGCCGCTGAGAATGAGCCCAGTGAGTTAAGCCCCCTCAAGGGGGGGTTACAGAAGTATATTTTAACATAACTTGTGACTGCTCAGTATGGCAGTGAGGGTCTCATTAAATAGCTGCGGGAAGTCCACAACTGGCATATGATATGGTCTGCTATTCATGAATCGGTGCTGTAGAGGTTTGTTTAAGTAAAGATGGGTGCAAGTATCAAACTGTTCACTGTTCCCTAAAGAGCGCAAATATAGAACTGTTTATACCTTCCTAGAGGGCAAATATGAAATGGTTTACACCTTCCTAAAAAGTGCAAATATGGACTTGTGCACTAGTGCAAATACAGAACTATTTACTGCTCCCTAAGTAGTGCAAATATGAACCTGTTCCTCGTCCCTAAAGAGTACATACAAAGAACTGATTTCACCTTCCTACAGTACAAATCTGGAAGTGCTTAGTCCTCTCTAAATAGTGCAAATGTGGATGTAACCACTCCTCTCTCTAAAGAGCACGTATATAGAACTGTTTACCCCTCCCTGGAGTGCAAACATGGAACTGTGTACCCCCACCCTAAATAGTGCAAATATCAACCTATAAACTCCTCTCCTAAGAGTGCATGTACAGAATGGTGTACCCTCTCTAAATAGCGCACATACAGAATTATTACTTCTCCCTAGCATGCAAGTGTGGAACTGTTTTCTTCTTCCTAAATCATACAAGGATTACTATGTTCACTGCTCTTCAAAAGGTCCATAGATGGAACTGTTTATGCCTCCCCAAATACAATATTGCAAATCTGAACCGGCTTACCTCTTATTAAATAGTGACCTGCTTATGCCTTTCTAGAGTTCATATACAGGAGTCACCGGATTGTTTGATACCTTTTAGTGGAACAACATATGTCTTGTACAAAGATGGTATAGCACAACAGCTTTTGGGGCTTCGCAGGTCCCTTTTTCAGGTGTTATAACAAACTACACAAAAGAACCTGACATCATATTCACTGATGCATATTTTTTTCCAAAATAATTTATGACAGGCTAGTGAAAAGGCTTAGAAGAACTTAAAAGCAAGGCTGGGTGAGCAATGAATAGGAACAGTTCTATCGCTGTGAGGGGACGTTTAGCAGGAAGTGTGAAGACATTCCTAAGACAAGCTGAATGGATGCGTTGATGTACAGTATTAGTTTGAAAGGTATCCTACAGGAACCTAAGACAGTACTAACCTGAGATACACAAGTGTGTGTGTGTGTGGGGGGGGGGGGCAAAGAAAGAAACATACCATATTTGTGTAAAGTAATATACAGTATTACAGGTTTCCACAGTGGGTCATATACAGAATATTTAGAGTACATATACAAAACTGTGTCTGCCTCTCTACAGTGTAAATGGAGCTAGTAATAGAGCCTACAGGTTAGAATAGTGAGCTGTGAATGAGTTTGCTACATCCAGTAGACCTGGGTTTGATTCCTACAACCTCTACCTGCATACTGTGACACTCTGAGCAAGTCACTTAACCACCCCAGTAGTCCCGGGTCACCCCTGAAAAATGGTCTCTTGTGCCTATTGAGCATTGCCCAATTACCAAAAAATTGGGGAGCTGTTTACCCCCCCAAGGATGCATATGGACCTGTTCACTCCTTTCGGAAAAGTTAAAACTGTTTATCACTCAGCCCCTAGTGTGCAAATACAGAACAGTTACCTTTCCTTAAATTGTGTAAATATGGATGTGTTACTCCGGAGCTTTGCTCTTACACAAGCTTCATCAGGGAGCTGCTGTGTCCACTGGCTGCAGTCTCATCTTATATCCTCATTGAGTACTTTTCTTCCCTTGTTTTTTTTTTGTGCTTGTTTGAGGACTGTGCTGGCCCTGGCAATGCACCATGCCCCTGCACCACAGATGCTACCTACGTCCCTCTGTATTGAGCATCTTATGAAATCAGAATAATTTCTACAGCAACATACTGTGACGCCATGAATACAACATCAAGATTTCACTTGTGGACAAGCAGCAAGAAACAGGATGTACTATAGCTCAAGGGACACTAGCCTGTGTTCAGGCATATTTCTCTAACAAACGGAAGCAAAATGCAGACAATATATGAAGTATAGGCTGAATTCAGGGGCGTAGCTACAAGGGTGCAGGTGGTGCAGTGGCACCTGGGCCCATGAGGTTTGAGGGGCCCAAATAATAATTTTGATGTTTATTTAAAACTGGGGAGGGGCCCTGTAACATCGCCTTGCACCCAGGCCCTCTGGGAATTTGCTACGCTACTGGCTGAATTGTGTCTAAATACTGTATTATATATCCCAAAGTTTTTTCCAGAGGGTTTAGTTGCCCATTAAGGCATGACTAGGTGCTGAGTTACTATTGGTTAAACTTAACTTAGGGTAACATGAGGCACAAGGTAAAGCTGAATGCCTTGGCCACTAAATATAACCCAACCCCTGGAGTGCCTTAGTTCATTATTGCTATTATCAAACTAAAATATTTCGGCAATAATACATGACAGGGTGTGGTATATAATGATATATTTCCTTGGGTTCTTTGTGAGGCATGAGGCAATGCCGAGTGCCTTCTACCACCAAAGACATGATGATATCCCATAATGGTGACCCCCTATAATGAATGGATATGCATGCCTGATAAAATGCTACCATAACATGATGAATTCTGTATTAACTCAATAGCAGGTTATTGCGATGTTTTCCTCCTCGTGCTGTCACTTCACTGAAGCTGAAAGAAAGCACAGTAGCTGGAGACTAGTTTGACATGCTCTGTCCCCGCAACAAAGTGCACAACTACACTTACATTTAAATTCTGCCTTCCATCCCTGGGCAAACTGTCTCTGTCACAACAGCCACCTAAAACACATGTTTTAAATAAAAAGAGAAACCTGAAGCAAAAACAACTTGCTACAGTGGCTGCTCAGGGACACGTTGGCTCCCAACACAAATAGAGCTTATGGGTTTCGTCTCTATGGAAACCTTGCACCAGTCATTGTAAAAAATAATGCCTGTGCAAGGTTTGTGTTATGAGGATTTTTCACACACCCGAGGTGTGTGATAATCTCATAAACCAGTCAAGCTTTGCTCTCAGGGGTTATGGATTATCACACACCTTGGGTGTGTGAAAATCCTCATAACACACACCTGCACAGGTATTATTCTCTATATAATAACTGGTCAGCAATTTTTCCCTATAGACTAGACCAGTCGATATTTCCCATAACAACCAGCTGGTTGTTGTGACATTCACGCGCCATGCCACTCAACTGATGCTGCTCCTGCATTGGCTCAAGGAAAGGATGTGGGCAGGCTGTACAATTTTTGAAAGTTGGCGCTCCATCTGTCCCTTCACGAGAACCTGTGTAAGGAATAAAAAGATAGCTGCGTTGTATTTTTCTATCTTCAAATAATTCAAACCACACCAAATGAATGTTTCCCTCTGGTTTATTTTCTGTTTACGAGTCTTCAATACAAGTATTCTGGTCAACTTCTCAATACAGGCATTCTGGCTTTTGTTTGATGCTAGCTATTCAAGTTTTATACAAGGTTTATATAAAGTTTTCTTATCTTAAAAACTACTAACTCCCTAGTATAGGCCAATCATATAACAAAATAACGTACTAATCTTGGGGTGTGGTGAATAACAGTCAAAGCATAGAGATAACTGTATTTCTCATAAGATCACAAGGTCTTTATCATATTTTCTTGCACAATCTCATAAGTATTGACTTCATTTATAGAAGGTTCTTTGTGTGCACACCTTTCTTAGACAGGTAATGCCATCCTAATAATGGCATACGATCCTGTTCAGGTTCACCATAGAACATCTAAATGCTGACCACAATAAAATCATAGGGTAACGTGTTGTGTAATCATCATAAGACAGGCATCACAAGACTTTTAACTAGGTCTTGTGAGAAACTGTCATTGCTAACTATTTGAGTAAACACATCTGGTTATATAGTATAAAAAATTACACTGAAGCATTCTTTAAGAGGCTATACTTAAACATTCAGTTTAACTATTATAAAAGGTTATACTGAAACATTCAGTTTAACTATTATAAAAGGTTATACTGAAATAAATGTTATACTACAAAATGTTACATTACAACCTGCCACAAAAAAACATGATCATCCCTTCTTTAGTTTTAGTTTAAAATGTAGCTGGTTGATCCAACCTTGTACCCCACTAAATATCTGGTTGATCCTGCCGTCTGACCGTTTTGCATCGGAGCATGCCCAGGGAGCATCGTCCTAGATACAATCTCGGGGGTGATAACCTGTAAGTAAATAAAAAAAATAAAAAAATAAAAAAGAGCATCAGGCACCAAATTAAAAGAAAGGAAAAGAAAAGGAAGAAGGCAGCAGAAAGAGGGAGCCACTGCCTCTGTGTGTGTGTGTGTGTGTGTGTGTGTGTGTGTGAATACTAAAGACAGGCAGGAGTGAGTGAGTGTGTGTGTGTGTGTGTGTGTGTGTGTGTGTGTGAGAAAAATTGCTGCTCAGTATATTATAAAAAATAAAAGATGGGGAAGTATGTGGCATACTTGAATTTAATACACACCCTTTGTGTGGGATGCTTTAATAAACCCCTCAGGCTTCACCCTCAGGGTTTATGTAGCTTCCCACACCTCGGGTGTGCATTAAATTCTTGTAACACACACTTCCCCATCATTTATTCTCTATATATACCACACCCTGGAGTACATTATTGCAATTATAAAATGCCCCTGAAGTGTTAGGAAATGGCTGATCTTATTAATTGGTTTTAAAACCGGATGATATACTGAGATATTGTCATAGGTCTAAGACTGCTTCAGCCAGTCAGCTTCCAGGATTTCTCCAATCTTTTTTATGTTGATTGCGCATAGCGCAAGAAACATATTGTGGCAGCTTTCTCAGAAGCAGGCTGTTGAGGCGTGGCACTGTTGTGGCCAATGCCCCCACAGCCTGCAAAGGCTTGTCCCGCTTTCCCCAATCCCCTTGCACGCTGCTGCTGACACAAGTTTGGAAATTTGGCACCAACTTGTGACAATTTCACTGCTGTAATCAGGGACCACTTCGCATTGCAGCATCAGCCATCCACTGCAATGAGGGAGCGACCCATCATTGCAGAGCGGGATATACAAGCCCTGATATTGTTTGTGAACATGGCAGTGGGTTGCCGCTGTGTTCACAAACAATATAACCCCCCCACCATGTTTATTTGCCGATGGGGGCCCCAATCCCTGTCGGCTTTGGTGCCCCCATGTTTCTGTTGCCGACGGGGGAGCCCACTCCCCGTCGGCATAATGATACCCCCCCTTTGTGTGCCGACGGGGGTGCCCAATCCCCCTTCAGCTACTGCTGCCCCCTCAAAAGAAAGCCTCTGGTGGCATGCTGGGAGCCCACCCCAGCGTGCCACATGGCCCTGTAAAGGAAAAAACGGTCCCGCAATGTCTTTTTTTTCATTTTTTTTCCTGCAAAAAAGGAAATGGTCCCTCGTAGTCTCCCTGGCCCCCACCCGCAACCCGCACCCACCCACTGCGCACCCTGCCTCCCCACACCCCCCTTCACCCCATACTTACCTCCGGAGCTCGGCGCAACGATCTTCGGTAGACCGGGAACACGCCTGCACCTTCAAAGCATCAAGTGAGAAATGCCAGTAAGCTGCATCAACTTTTAGTGCATATATCGGCATTTTGGAAATTTTTTCACCAAATTTTCAACATGGGTTTTGGGACCCCTCCTCATGAATTTTTGAACTGTCATGGCGTTAATCAGCCCCAAAAAGTGATTTTGCGGTCACTGCACAGAATCACCTTTGGGGCCGATTAACAAAACGACAGTGCCAGTGTTCACGAGGTGGGCCCTCAAAAAGCCTATGTTGCAAATTTGGTGGAAAAAATCCAAAAAATGACTGTTTTACAAGCGTGCACTGCACAGTTGCTACGCGCGTACGTAACTTTGTGAATTTGCAATATTTTCACACCAGATTTTCATCACTGGCATTTTTTCACACCTCCTTGTGAACAGTACAGCTGTCATTGTTCACATCCTGGCAGAAATGTGTATTCGCACTTCCGGCGCAGAATAGCATGGTCACTGTGGGAAATCAGTGTTTGGGACAGATTTAGAAAATGACAGTGACACTGTTCATGGGTAGAGGTCCTGAAATGCCTATGTTGAAAATTTGGTAACGATACTCCATAAAATGACTGTGTTACGAGTGTGCGTTGCGCAGTTTGCACGCACGCTCGTAACTTTGCCAATGGAATATTTTCACCCAGATTTCAACATTGCCATTTTCCCACACCTACTTATGAACAGCACAGCTGTCATTTTTCCCATCCTAGCCGAAATGTGTTTTCACACTTCCGGCACAGAATAGAGTGGTTGCTGTGGGAAATCACTGTCCATGGCAGATTAAGAAAATGACAGTGATACTGTTCATGAGCAGAGGTCCTAAAATGCCTATGTTGAAAATTTGGTGATGATAGCTCATCAAATGACTGTGTTACAAGTGTGCATTGCACTCTTTCCACACACCCTTGTAACTTCGCAGATTTGTAATATTGTCATGCCAGATTTTCAACAGTGGCATTTTTTCACACCTCCTTATGA
Source organism: Neoceratodus forsteri (assembly GCA_016271365.2). Lineage (NCBI taxonomy): Eukaryota > Metazoa > Chordata > Ceratodontiformes > Ceratodontidae > Neoceratodus > Neoceratodus forsteri. The sequence continues at coordinate 44,327,419 of JADMNL010000027.1, forward strand.
GCAGTACAGCTGTCATTTTCACATCCTGACTGAAATGTGGTTTCAAAGTTGCAGCACAGAATAACACGGTCACTGTGGGAAATCAGTGTTCGGGACAGATTAAGAAAATGACAGTGGCACTGTTCATGAGCAGAGGTGCTAAAAGCCCTATGTTGAAAATCTGGTGACGAAATTCCATAACGTGACTGTGTTACAAGCGTGCATTGAACTGTTTCCATGCACCCTTGTAACTTCGCAAATTTGTAATATTTTCACGCCACATTTTCAATAGTGGCAGTTTTTCACACCTCCTTATGAACAGTACAGCTGTCATCCTGCCGGAGAATAGTACAGTCGCTGTGGGAAATCAGTGTTTGGGACAGATAAAATCGAATGAGTGAGAGGGGGAAGTGACCGAGCTCAACTGAGTTCTGTTGGGACTGCTTCGGATTTGTTTGTGGGCAGAAAAAGGCCCCAATGCAAGAGCCCAGTACAAAAGGGCAGCCTGCAGCACTGGGAGAAACAGAACGAGAGAACGAGTGAGGGAGGGGGAGTGAGCGAACTCACCGGAGCGCTGTCAGGACTGCTGCAGATTTCTTTGTGGGCAGAAAAAGGTGTCAAAGCAGGCAGGGGCCCAGTAGAAAAGGCCAGCCTGCAGCAGTGGGAGAAACAGTATGAGTGAGTGAGATAGGGGGGACTGAGTGAGCTCAATGAAACTCTATCAGGACTGCTGCAGATTTCTTTGTGGGCAGAAAAAGGCGTCAATGCAGGCAGGAGCCCCGTACAAAAGGGCCGCTTGCAGCGCCAGGACAAACAGAATGAGCATGTGACAGAGGGAGACTGAGCGACCTCAACGGACCTCTGTCGGGACAGCTGCAGATTTCTTTGTGGACAGACAAAGGTGCCAATGCAGCCAGGAGCCCCGTACACAAGCGCAGCCTGCAGCGCCAAAAGAAACAGAACAAGTGAGTGACAGCGTTGTAATGAGTGAGCTCAACAGAGCTCTATTGTGACTGCTGCTGATTTCTTTGTGGGCAGAAAATGTGGCAATGCAGGCAGGAGCCCAGTACAAAAGGCCAGCTTGCAGCGCCGGCAGAAATGGAATGAGTGAGTGAGAGAGGGGGAGTGAGCGAGCTCAATGGAGCTGTGTCGGGACTGCTTCAGATTTCTTTCTGGCCAGAACAAGCCACCAATGCAGGCAGGAGTGCAGTACAAAAGGGCAGCCTGCAGCGGCAGGAGACACAGAATGAGCAAGTGAAGGAAGGGGAGTGAGTGAGCTCAACGGAGCTCTGTTGGGACTGCTGCAGATTTGTTTGTGGGCAAAGGCAGCAATGCACGCAGGGGCCCAGTACAAAAGGGCAGCCTGCAGTGGCAGGAAAACCAGAATGAGTGAGTGAGAGAGGGGAGTGAGCGAGCTCAACGGAGCACTATTGTAACTGCTGCAAATTTCTTTATGGGCAGACAAAGGCGACAACGCAGGCAGGAGCCCAATAGAAAAGGGCAGCCTGCAGCGCCAGCAGAAACTAAATGAGCGAGTGAGAGAGGGGGAGTGAGAAGGCTCCACGGACCTGTGTTGGGACTGCTGCAGATTTCTTTTTGGGCAGAAAAAGCCACCAACAGAGGCAGGAGCCCAGTACAAAAGGGCAGCCTGCAGCACCAGGAGAAACAGAATGAGCGAATGAGAGAGGGGGAATGAGCCACCTCAACTGAGCTCTGTCGGGACAGCTGCAGATTTCTTAGTGGGCAGAACAAGGTGCCAACGTAGGCAGGAGCCCAGTACAAATGAGCAGTCTGCAGCACCGGGAGACACAGACTGAGCGAGTGACAGAGGGGCAGTGAGCGAGCTCAACACACCAACGCAATCAACATTTGGCATTGACAAATGCTTGCTTAAATAAATCTTTTAGTGAAAGTTTTTATAGTTTAAAATCTAATTTTTATGTTACACGTTGAAGTTTCCAGCTGTTACTAAAACTGTTTAGAAACCATGTCAGCCAATCAGAATGCTCACATTCTATTCTTTGTTTTTGACATTTTCTATAATCTTCAACTCAGAGTGTTGAATTTCAGTCTCTATAGAAATGCTGCAGTTACATGCATTGGGGAATATGTGTGTGTGTGGGGGAGAGTCAGAGTCTGGTATGTGTCCATCAAAACCTAAAACCCATACAGAGGACAAAACACAAACAAGACACACAGACAGATCTAACATTTCAGCTGTCACTGTCTATTTTTCGTTTGCTACTGGAAGTTTTATCATGTTTATTTTCCAGATGAGCACAATTCTTTCAAATGACAAATCAGTTTACAACATTAAACCTACAATACAACACTCAGATAAATGTGACTAAACAAAAGTACAAGTGATGTCAAGTCCTCATATCTGTATTCATAAACAGTAATTGGATCCCAGTTATCTTAATCGTACTGTCCTGGGTTTGTGCTTAAAAGTAAAGGGTTATCCCTTACAGACACATGAGATCCAGCAGCACTCGTGGCCAACACAAACAATGCAAATGGCAAAGGACAACGGACATCGCTACATCCGTGTTAAAGTACAGTTTGAAAAATAATCAGTTGTAAGAGTGTAAGGCAGCAGTATTTGTTAGTAAAAATGTTTATCATATAGTTATTTTAACATTAATATATTTATGACATGATTAGATTCATCAACGGTATGTTTTTTATTTCTCTCAGAGATGCTCAAAACAGCTTTTAATATTAATGTTATAATTAATGACGCAAGTCAATAAAGATGTCCGACAATCTTTGAAAATCCTTCCCCGTGAGGTTACTTTTTGACGTAACATGCTGGCTTCATACTGTGGAGGTATGAGGAGGGTGCTAGCACAAGTCTGACAAATAGCACAATATCATACCAAAATGTTTTATTTCTAGAGGGTGTGGCCAATAGGGACTTTTGAAACCCCACATCCCAGTTCCAGGAGTAAACAGAATGAAAAGAAAAAAGGATATATTGATGTTTTTGACAGAAATACATTTTTACTAAAAAAAAGCTATAAGATGTTTTTTTTTCTTGCAACAAGTACTGCTTCTTTAACTGATCTAGTCATTACAGCTATATCAACATCAGCCCCAAAAGATATGTAACACAGAAAGGGCATGACTGTATGCATGTTCTCAGTCAAAACTTATTACTGAAGAAATTGAAACAGTATGCTCAATATAAACCTGGGAAATTTAGTCGGTGAGCTTCACAGTTTATTAGTAATTATTTCTGTGACAACTGTTGAACAGAAAACAGCTGCTTCAACAACCCCCCATCTAAATCATGGAGAGGTTTAGCCACACACAGCGATTTGCATACTGCAAGACCAACTGTTGACATCTGCTTCATGTCACTTACAGTACTTCGAACAAAGCCCGCTAGCTCAACTACGCATGTATTTGCTTGCACCTCTTTATTTATTTAATTATTCATTCATTTGTTCAATTGGAAATACACCTTTTGAACACAAGTGCTTTTTTACAAAGGTTCCACATTAGGTACAAGGTATGCAGAGAAATTAAGAATTAGATAACAAGAGGAAGCAGTTCTATAGGAGCATTGTCAAGAATAGTATAGGCAGGAATATACAAGCTCAAATTGAACCAATTGTCAAGAACATGACAAGCATGTATGTGCAGGCTCACATTAAAGCATGTCATGTTAGTGTTATATTATCCTAACACTCAGTCACAGTACACAAATACAAAAGTATCAGCTGTAGCACTTCTATTTGGATCTCAGTGTGACAACCTTTTTCAGTTCTCTCTTAAAGTAAGCTATTTTGGGGGCTTCGGGCCATGAACAGTGCAGGACAAAACATCACAAACCGTAACATTGCGGCAAGAACATCGCCGACAGCAATAGTGCAGGCACTACACAAAGCAGTCGGGAATATCGCAGGTATGCAGACCACATGGGTAAACAGCAACTGCCAAAACAAGGGTGGAAAACACAGCACACGCCCAAATGCCACCGGTACAACCAACGGGGCCTGGAACAGTGCAGGGGACAAAGACCGCGGAAGCAATCGGCGAATGCCCAAACAAAGGTGGACAAATCAACGAATGCCTGACATGCTGCTGCACAACACGAGGCAGGGAACAACAGTGTCAGGCAGAACACTGCAGGGGGCAGTAATGACCTCGGCACACACAGGGTCACCCGCACAGTAGGGGGCACTGGTAGCCGCGCACAGCACAGGGTGGCTGAACTAGGTATGGCAACAGGGGTCAGGCACACCAGTGGGAGGCCAGCATGCCCCCCCTAAATGCCACCATGCACGGATGCACATGGGGAGAAGGCCTCGGATAGCAGCCCTTCACAGGGCACTGAGGCCGGTGTGCTGATAGGTGGACCTCCAGTTGCCGCAGGACCACCATGCAACGGCGTGGCGGGAAGATGCAGCTGCAACCCAGTACAAAGCGCACACCCCACAGAACATACAACAGTGTGGCAGGAGGGGGATACAGTCATAACACTGTGGTGGGTATGTGCCCCCAGGTGATCACGTCCGGCCGTGATGCACATGAGCACACCCATGGGGGACAGCATGGCTTGGATGATCCACAGGCAGACAAGAGGCATTAGGCAGTGCAGGTGAACACTGCTACCCACACAGGCATGCACATATAGGATTCACACAGACACACATGGCTACGGGATGTGTAGGGGCCATGTACAGTGCCGGCACGCCCGTATGAACATGGGCTGCAGGGGCCCTAACAAATGCCAGCCTGCTGAAGCCCAGGGACAACATGCGGCCAGAGTATACCCAGTGGCTGAGCCACAACTGAAGTACCACCAGCTGTGGGGACCACGCTGCACACAGTGTCCGATGACAGTGCCAGGGGTCCATGCCAACACAAGACACACGGTGGCCCCGCCAGCAGACACCAGGCATGACTAACACAAAAGCCGTGGCTATGGCACACACACATGCCACCAATACACAGCCAAGCGGTGCACAGGACAGTGACCTGCGTAACATGCAGCCCCTGCATGGCATAGACGCAGACGTGCACTGTACGGAGCACCCCCCCGGGTTGGCATACTGGTTCTGTACATGGCACCACTGCAGACACCACATGCACCCACAGTGGCAGTGACCACCTCACACTGCACCACAGCCTGCTTGCAGACATCCACACAACCTGGTGCACACCCTCCCCAGTGGTGCACAACCCCCATGGTAACAGAGACACTGCCCCAACACAGACAGCACAGGAGCCCAACACCTGCACAGCCATCCCCCCATGACAGAGCAACACCCCATGGCAGCACAGTCCCCCTCCATGACTGAGCATCAACCCTAGTACAGGACTGTACCCCCACCCTGACAGTGAACCAACCCATATCGGCACAGAACCCCCATCTGCAGGGCAATACCCTGATAACAGCACAGTACCCCACCCAACAGTGAATCAACCCATATTGGTACAGTACCCCCATCTGCAGGGCAATACCTGATAACAGCACAGTACCCCACCCTGACAGTGCATCAACCCATATCGGCACAGTACCCCCAGGCGTGTGCGACTGCACACTGTATAGGTGGTCAGCATTCACTGGCACCCTCATATGGCACGGCGGTGATCAGTCCATGCCCAGCAGCTGCAACCACTGGCATGGTCCTGGTCAGACCTGCAGCTGGAAGTTATGGGCAATGCTGCGTAGATAGTCATACGTAGGCCTGGTGCCATACTCCCCAACAATGTGCTGTATGCGGTCCATCGAGTCCCTGAACCGATTCCTTGATGGTGGTGCATAGCGCCCGATGATGCATTGCTCAATCTTCAGCTCATTAAGTCACTGCTCCGACTTGAGGGCATCAATGAACTTCCACAGGCTGGGGTGGCATGCACCTATTAGTGTGCTGAAGGCATGGTGCCACCCTTCCATAGAGTTGTTGGTGTGGGCACTGCCAGTCCTGGCTGCATCATAACAGCTCCACAGGTTGACAGGGAACAGGGGGCACCTGCGGACACCACCATGGATGAGGCGCCCCACCCATGTGTCCTCGAAGTAGTCTACTATTGGTGCCAGCAGCTCGTCATGTGTGATGTAGAATTTGAACGACCTGAGAACCTCGAAGACAGTGGACACCTCACCTGGGGGGACGAAGGCAAGCACAGGCAGCAGGCGCACATGGAGTGCAAAGTCCTCATCCTCTGTGTAGCGGTGCACTGCCTCAGGAACCTCCTAGACCTTCCTCCACAGGGCCTGGCACAGGTGGAAGAAGCAGCCATGCTGACTGGCATCCGGGAATACAGTGGCAGGGGACTTTATTGCAGCCTGCTCGAAGTCCGTGATTATCACAGATGGCTTGAGGTCCTCTCGGAGCTCCCTCACTGCGGTGAATGCACTGGTGTACGTCACCCCTGTCTTGTTTGGCAGCAGAAGGTACACAGTGGGTATTACGGTGCAGTATTGCTCCCCATGTATGGTGTATAGCTGTGTGAAGTGTGGTGGTGCTGTCTTGAATGTGCCATCTGCATACCATGTATGGCACTGTGACAGCAGCTGCAGGTTTCTGTCTATGGTGTATATCAGTATTTGAGATGCACCACCACCACTGTCATGGAGCAGGAACTGGGCTCCATCATGTGTCACTGTGTACACGTCTGGGATGGTGAGGTCCTCTAGTGAGGTTGGCAGGGGTGGTGGCTGGCTAGCGGCTGTATGTGCATGGCAGACACTCCTTTTTAGGAGGTGTATGCTGGGAAGTCGACCAGATACAGTGGTGATTATGTTGCTACTGCATGCTGCCACCACCTGGTGGGGTGTCTCCATCGTTTGTAGGGCCCTCTGCTTTATGTCTGTAACGGCCTCCCGGACACCTATAGCCTCCGGTCGGGTACATGGTTGTGGCTGTTCACCACCCTGATGACCTCCTCCCCTGCGGTGTGGACGCGTCCAGGGCATTTCGCCCTGTAATACTCTGAGCATTTCCAATATGTTTTATCCACCAGGTTCCGCTCCTTGTAGTACAGGTAGCCCTCATGTTGTAGTATGGTCTTCCCCTTTTGGCTGGTCACAAAGTGCAGTGGCATGGTTCTGTGGACCGCTCACATGCCTCCCGCACAGTGTTTGTCCTCTGCACGACTCTCCCATGCACCTTAGCGTGGTCTGTGTGCTATGTTGCCTTATGGGAGTGCCGCTGGGTGTGCAAGTGACAGCACCTGCCCTGGCAGCACACGCCCAGCTCACAGGTGTGTCCTGTTAGCCCTATATCCATGCTGTGGTGCCACGCCCCACACCCCATGTGTCCTGCTGTCTGTCAGCATTGTGTGTTTAACTCGCCAGGGTTGGTGCGGGTGCATTTCACATGCTGTGCTGATCCCCCTGTGTGGCCCTCAACCCTTGCTGTTGTGTGTGGTGCATCACTGGGTGCAGGTGTCCTGTTCTGGGAGTCACCTCCTGTCCTGGGAGTCACCTCCTGTCCCTTTGCCCCTCTCTCCACATGCTGCATGCCCCTTGTGTGACTGTGTCTCCTTTGTAGCCCTGTGGTATGCTTTGGATTATCGTGACCCCTATGTGGTTAGGTTTCACCGTCGGCACTATGGCTTGCTTGCCCCCCCTTCTCAGGGTCCATCCACCATGCTGTGCTCCTTCTGCCTCCTTCTGTGCTCTGGGTGTGTTTGATCCATGGTGCCTGTGTTGTTGTCCATCTTGCCAGCCCCGTTGTGCTGCCCTGCTGTCTGCCTCACGGTTTTGACGGTGCTGGGTGTCACTCTCCATGTGGATCCTTGTGCACGCCTCCATTGCTGCTGCTGTGTTGAGCTGCTCTGCTTGTGGGTCGGCAGCATTTGTGCTCAGCATTGTTGGTTCCACCGCAATGTTCTTGTTCGTGGCATTACTTACGCGTTATTCCACCCACGTTGTTTCCTCCGCGATGTTCATGGTGTGAAACATTTTGGGGAGGCCCACAAAGGATTCTGGATGTTCATTTAACCACTGGGGGGCTCAGACTGCAAAGGGTCACATGACCTGGCTTGTTTTTTGGAAGAGGTCTGACAGGGTGTTTCTTGACATGTTCCTAGTAGAGTATTGGTTGATTACTGGGTATAGGAGGGTTTGTACTACGGGTGGGGTAAGGACCAACAGGGCTTTTTTTCCCCCAAGTAGACAGGACTAGTACTTTATTCTGTCATGGAGGGGAAGCCAGTTAGTTAGTGAATAGAGAGAGCAGCTATGGGTGAACCTGTCTGCTCCAAGAGCAAAGGGACATGCCTTATTTAGTAACAGCCTGACTCTGCCGAGAACAAAGTGAGTGGCCTCACCATAGACCGAGAGGCTGTAGTCCAAAAGTGGGAGAACTGTGCTGGATGCACCCATGACGCAATGTATTCCCATATTTAAATGTAACCCCACTGTTACCCGGGGTTACTAGAATCCCAGTGAGACCTAGTGGTAGGCAGGGAAGGCAGCTTGTGAAACTCCATTTAAATGGATTTCACACTGTCTCAATCTGTTCTCAGTCTCAGCTGAGACTGAGGGATGGCATCATTTTAGAACTGTCGCAGCTGCACAAGCCACACTGGAATGTTGCAGTTGGAGGTTAGAGTAGAACGTTGGGGAATTTGAAGCCAGTCTGTGTGCAGTCTGAGTGAGAGACTGTAGTGCAGCAGAGTGTGTGCAGGCTCTCAAAGCTTTAAGCTCTGTTACAGAGCTACTTTTGTTTTTGGTGTGTGTTTCCACCTGAAGAGGAACACAGGAACTGATAACTGAAGTGGTGGAGACCACTCTCAATGGTTCAGAGCCCCATTCCTGTGGGGATGGGGGAAGATGTCAGCCTGTTTTCCAGGGGCAACCCTCCTGGGTCTGGCTAGGGAAAACAAGCTGCCTGTTTGAGTTGTGCTGAGGCACCAGAAGCTCTGGAAGGAAGATTCCTTGTGGAGGAAACGCCTGTGGGGCCCCTGCAACCAAAGGGTGAGTTCACTCTGGAAAAGGGCCAAGTGTTTTCTCCTGAACAGAAGGAAACTAAAGGGACTGTTACTGTGGGGTCAGGAAAAGACAGCCAAGTACAGTTGGAAGATGTGGGGATTGGACTGCTTAATTCCATGGGGGGGTCTAGAGTAATGGACAAAGCCACTTATAGATGTAACCCCCAGGTGGCGCTATCCCAAGGGCTACTACCCCTGCCTGCGTAACTGCTAACAGGTTAAGGGGCCTAGGTCCAATGGCGGGTGCCTCCACCCAGAGGTCGGGGTTAAGACAGTCAGGTATGACTTGGTCACAGCCCTCTGGGTCACTGCAACCCCCTCCTTTTTCCCACTAGTGGCCCACACAATATATCAGAAGTACCTTCACGGTATACACTTACCCCCAGGACTGGTTCGATCAGCTTGACTCTGGGGACCCCCTGTAAAACAAGATGATACAATGCAAAAGCCACAGTGCAACACTTTAACATAAGTGAATACCTCAGACAGTGTAACTTTGCTGAAACAAACAGATCTGATTTATTTAGGGGAATATAACAAGGACAGGGGAAAATCAGGTTAATTAGTTTAGACACCTTAATAATCACAGTACTGTGCGCATGTTCAGAGTCCCAAATTGTCACTTTCACTGGGTACCCAGGATGGGGGCTAGCCAGGATTGGTGCAGCTGGATGGGTCCCTGTGATGGAAAAACACTTGCACAATACCCAATTGTAATCCGGAGCCGGATGGCTCAGTTCGTGAAGAAATGAAACAGCAACAAATAGATGACACACTTGCAATTTAATAAACAGATGGCAGGGAGCTACCCTGCTTTGTACTCACAGACTCAATGCTGGGAACTGGATGGAAAGCAGATTGTCCTGGATTGCCAGGAGGAGCAGAACATGTGGAACATGTCCTTGTGACTGGACCCCACTGCAGTTTAGAGCAAATAGATGTAGTCTGGATTAAGCTGGGGCTTACTTCCAGCTTCATGCACTCAATTCACTGTACAGGGGATTTGAAACACAATTCCCCACAAGCACTACACACATTTATATGTAAAAGGAAAGTACTATACCAGGCAGGCTGCTTCTCAATCCCGATCGCAATTACTGCACAATACCCGGGAGAACAAACAGCAGATTCAGTTCCTGACAGACCGAGCGCGATTCAGCAATTTCTCCAGTCTTCTACAGGGTGAGCCTGGTTTCTACTCTTCAGATCTCCTTGATTCTCTTCACAGGTCGGATTCAGTCCAAATAGGCACTTGCACAGAGCTGCAGACCCGACTTAGAGGGCCCCTTGCAGCTACTGTGTGGAACTATACAGCACAGAAGCTCACAGCTCCTTGTCTCTTCACTGCCCAACTGATCTGATCTTTCTAGTAGACAGAGCCGTGCATTCCCTTTGAGTTCCTTCCAGTTCAGTTGGCTGGTTTGGCTGTCTCTCACAGTAAACTCCCCCTGTTGGTGGAAAAAAGGCGCGGAAGTCCAAACTACAATTCCCAGAAGCATTGGCCATACAGTACATAGGTGGCTGGCTCCACAATGAGAGTCCAAGTTCTGATTTGCCAGCAGCAGGCTCCATTTCAAAGGTCCCCCCACACACTGATTGGTCCAGTTCAGCAGTACAAACTAGAATGGGGGACTAGGCAAACGCAGTTCTGACTGCAAAGAAAAGCAGGTTAGACAAACTGTATTTTCGTTATTACTCTAAATGATTTCTGGCAAACAGTTACATCTTTGAAAAGTGCTCACTCTGCCCACTTAGTGACAGCAGAAATGGAGCAATTTGGCAGCAGCTTGAGTGGGACTCAAGCAGGGAAACACACAGACCCCCATCCAAATTAATTATGTCTGCAGGCAGACAGCTCTTAAAGAGACAGTACCTGAGGCTCTAAAAGCACTCACAGATAATCGGCTTAGACGCCGAACACCATCCAGGCTTGAAGCATTCAAGCAAGCTCCTGGGAGACTTTTGGGAACCCCCATTTGCAGGGGGGTTACACAAGTATGTTCAAGTCCAGCACAAATGGAAAGAAAGAATGTGGGGATTGGACTGCTTAATTCTGTGGGGGTCTAGAGTAATGGACAATGCCACTTATTTTTAAGTATATTCAAGTCCAGCACAAATGGGAAGCAAGACAAGCAGATTGAATGTGAAATACATTTAGCAAGAATCTACACAGCAAAGTGTTAAAGGATGAGGTGTTTACAGTCCAGAGAAATGGCCAGGTATGAACTGTGGGAGCGAGAGGTGGGAGACCCCCCATCAGTAGTAACCAAATTCGCCTCTACGAATTTGCTCTGAGACACCTTTTGCTTTCCCTCAGGTACTTGGCCAGTGCCAGAGGAAAGTACCCAGACATGGGATTAAGTGGAAGATTCCCTGATGGAGCCGAGGTGCTCTTAGGTGGTTTAGGGAGCCACCAGAAAGTGTTTCCATGATATATGGAAGGTGTCCAAGTGGCTGGCAAGGGAGCCAAGCCAGGGAATACCCAGAACAGTGTACAAGTTCGGGCTGTGTAACCCAAAGCAGCGTACAAGTCCAGGCTGTGTGCCCAGTGTGTTGTAGAGCCTGAGGGCTAAAGTGATGAGGAAGTGTTCTGATCTCTTTTAATCTGCATTACCAGGAGTGTAGCCCCACGGGGGTCCATCTATGCTTTGTTTATTCTGTTTGGATGTGAATAAAAGCCACACTTTAGAATCCCACTTCTGGTATTGGACATTACAGTTATTGCTTCCTGTGTTTGGAGTTACTTGGATGCCCCTGTTCAGAGTAGCCAAACCTAGTCTTTGTGCCGAGTGACATATTCCTCCCCGAACCCAGCCCACCTGGTAGAGCTGTCAGATACAAATGGCATACCAGCCTGGGGTTACATAAAAAGCAAAACAATATTTTCTATATATGGTAAAATAATTGTTTTAAATGTATCAATATTTGCTAGACAGAAAGGAATTCTGGAGGTCAGTGGTAAGGGGCAACAGACATCTTGGAAAACATAAAGTGAACTTACAAGCTCAAATGGGCAGACTGGGTGGGCCGTAGGCACTTATCTGCCGACACTTATCTGCCGACACTGTCTATGTATCTATGCTAGTTCTTGGTGTATTTTAAAACATATGAAATAGTGGGAAAATACTGTATATGCTGTACATATGACACAGGGGCTGGCAGTATAGCCCAGAGGTTACAGTAATGAGCTGTGAATGAGCTTGGTACATCCAGCAGACAGACCTCGGTTTGATTCCCACAAGCTTCACTTGCATACTGTGTGACTCTAAGCACATCAATTAAGCTCTCCCAGATCGCCCCTGAAAACAGGCTCCTGTGCCTAGTGGGTCTTACCCTGGTTACCAAAGACTAAAATAAAAAAAAAAAAAAAAAAATCACCAAAGATGGTACATAAGTACTGTTCCAGTTTGAGACGAGAGTATCAACCTTTTGCATATGGGGCACAAAAACCCTGGCACAATATATCAGTTGGGGGGTGAGGATATAGCATGCACCAAGCAGGAAAGGGATCTTGGGGTTGTCATCTCTGATGACCTCAAGGTAGGGAAACAGTGTGACAAGGCATCAGGTAAAGCAAATAGGATGCTGGGATGTATAGGCAGGGCATCACCGGCAGGAAAAGGGAGGTCATAATTCCGCTATACAAGACACTAGTGAGGCCCCACCTGGAGTACAGTGTACAGTTCTGGAGACCATACCTACGTAGGACATAGACAGGGTAGAGAAGGTTCAGAGGAGGGCAACAAGATGGTGCATGGGTTGCATCACAAGTCCCTATGAAGACAGGTTGAAGGAACTGAACATGTACTCCCTGGAGGAGAGGAGGAGAGAGGATATGATAGAGACATACAAGTATCTTACAGGGAGGAACAGGGTGCAGGAAAACACTATTTTAAGCGAAAAGATGTTTCAGGACTAGAGGGCATGGGATGAAGTTGGAGGAGGGCGATTCAGAGGAAACATGAAAAGAATTTCTTCACAGACGGGTGGTGGACAAGTGGAACACCTGCCAGAGGAAGTGGTGGGGGCTGAAACAATCACGAGTTTAAGAATGCATGGGATAGACATAAAGGAATTCTAGAGGTCAGGGGTAAGGAAATAGACTTCTAGGAAAACAAACTGAACTTACAAGCTCAAATGGGCAGACTAGGTGGGCCATAGGCCCTTATCTGCCGACACTGTCTATGTATCTATGTATCTATGTACATATATGGACTGTTCGCAGCAGAAAAAAGTCACGCTGTGTACTCACGACACTAAATTAACAAGCATTTGTCAATGCCGAATGTTGCTTGCTTCTATGTGCTGTTTAGGTATTTGGAAGTCATTGGAGTGCAAATATTGAAAATTTGCGAACTTATGAGTGTACGTAGGAACGGCGCAACGACGCCTGTAAAACAGTCATTTTAGGAATTGTTTCACCAAATTTTCAACATAGCCATTTTAAGACCTCTGCTCATGAACAGTGTCACTGTGATTTTGTTAATGTGTTCCATACATTGAGTTTACACACGAATCGCCATTAGTAGCTACATGAAGCGAGCTGCGTTTTGGGCAGGATGTGAAAAATGACAGCTGTACTGCTCATAGAAGGTGTAGTAAAATGGCAATGTTGAAAATCTGGAGTGAAAATATTGAAAATTTGCGAACTTATGAGCCTGCGTAGGAACTGTACAACACACTCTCGTAAAACAGTCATTTTTTGGAATTTTTGCACCAAATTTTCAACATGGGGTTTTGGGACCCCTTCTCATGAATGATGTCACTGTCATGGCGGTATTCAGGGCCCAAAGGGTGATTTCGCAGTCACTGCACAGTCACTGCGAATCACCGCCAGACCGAATAACGCCATGACAAGTACATATTCGATGAAGAATCTAAAAATATGGTGAGCAAAAATCCAAAATACCTGAGATATCACAACAAAGTTGAAACCCCCTATCTGAGGCCATTATACAGCTTACGCGCATTTTCCTCAGATTCATGATTGACTTTGAAGAGTACAGCGTGTTCCCGATCCACTGAAGAATCGCGCGGTCTGGAGAGTAAGTATGGGGTGAGGGCGTGGGAAGGCTGGGTGTGCAGTGGATGGAGTGCGGGTTGTGGGAAGGGGTGGGAGGCGCTCGGCGGGACCGTTTGTTTTCAGGTTGAAGCGTCGTGGGACCCTTTGCCACGCTGGGTGGGCTCCAGCGTGGCACAAGGGCGTTGAGGCGTTCAGCCAATGGGGATTAGGCACCCGTCGTAAAGGACTCATTGCCACGCTGGGTGGGCTCCCAGTGGCACCTTCTAACAGGGGGGAGGCGCAGCTCTCAGCCAATGGAGGTGGGCACCCCGTTGGCTATGCAGTAGGTCGTGAGGCGCGCGCCTTCATGTGGGGAGCTAAGCTCAGTGGGCTTCTGTCTCTGCTCACTGAAACGAAGCTCCCCTTCAATCAGATCACTGCATTTTGAGCGTGCATAGACAGCTCCAAAATGCATTAGCTTACAGGGGCCGCGCCTGCCAGCTCACTGACTGAATTGGAGGAGGAGGTGACACACCTCCGAAATCTCCGATGATGGCACTATGTTTCTTGCACATGCGTGCAAGCAACATAAAAATGAATTTTTTATTACTGATGTTTCCCCATTTTCTTTTCCTAGCCACTATGATTAGCCAACAATTTGCTTCATATGACTTTATCAAGGCAACATGGTCTTAAATCAATAAACACAGGAAATTGTACATACCTCTCAACTGTTATGCATTTCGCATATTGCTTTGTATTATGCACCCAAATTTACCCTTGCTCCATGAGGAAATACTGATGTTCCACATAATGTCTGTGATATTTCTTAACATGCAAACTATTAAAATATTAGATTAACTTGACAGAAACATGCCTTAACATTAATTATAAAATGAGGAAGGGATTTTGACTATTCTGATTGGTCATTAACCATGCATTAGAAGTGTCTAATGCACAGCTAAAACTAGATACCCCACGTAGAATGCACAGTCCCATTTTATAAGTGCAATAAGCCACTCTGGGGTGTATGTTAGACAGCTCTAATGCACAGCTAGGGGGCTGGATGCACTCAGCCTGTGGACTTGTGTCTCACTATCAATGCCTGCAGCCTTTTAAAAAAATTCTCCGTAATACAGGCCTGGGTGGCACATACCCTGCCTGACTTTCTGGTCATCTCTGAATCTTGGCTCAGACCATCGACCAAAGACAGTGTTGTAAACCTTACCAACTATCAGCTCTTCAGAGCAGATCGCCCTTCCAGGGGTGGTGGGGTGGCCATATACATTAAGACACCATCTCTGCTACCTGCCTCATCATCATCCGACCAAAGGAATTTGAATGTTTATCAATCAAAATATCCCTTCAAAACTTGTCTCCATTTAAATTGATTGGCTGCTATAGGCCCCCTCAGCAGGCCTCAAATTACTATCTCACCTGGGGTCAATAACCAATCTAGGCCTGAAGATACCATCATCCTTGGTGATTTGAATTTAAACTGGCTATCTAATGCATCTGCTCCATTGGTAACCTTCTTGACACCTATGGCTTTACACAGCTAATAAAAGGCCAACCAGGGTTAACCTAAAAATTCTAGCAACAGCTCACTCCTGGATATTATGTTGGTAAATAAGCCTCTCATATACTCATGCAGGAGTACTACCAATGATGTAAGTGACCATTGTCCCATAGCTGGCACAAGATCTTCACCCAAACCATCCAACCCTGCTGAATTTGTCCCAAAGGTCAAAAAAGTTCAACATACCAGGTTACCTCCATGACCTGAGTAACACAATATATTGGCAAGATTTCTACCTTACAACCTCAGTGGAAATAGCTCTCCAGATCTTAAAGGACATTATCACTAATGCTCTAAATATTCATTCACCATTCACCAATATCAGAACTAAAGCAAGGTCCTGCCCTGGTTCACCACTGATCTTAAAACAGCCTTGCTAGCCAGAGACAAACTGTGGAAAAGGCAAGAAAACTAAGGACTCCATAGACTGGCTAAATTTCAGAAAAGCAAGAAATTCATGTACAACACAAATAAGATCTGCCAAAGTGACCTATTATAGAGCTGAATTGGATGCCTCCTATAATAACCCAACCAGGCTCTGGGGAACTATAAAGGGTATCTTGGGCCAAAACTCTACTCCTGCCTTAACCTGCAAACTGCTACTAAATAACACAGAAATTACGGATAAACAAGAAATTCTAAATACCTTCAATGACCACTTCACCACAGCTGGACTAGCATTTGACTCTTCCCTGCAAATCTCCTGAGATCTTCCTTGAATCTTCAATCCACCGTGGGCCAAAGGCTACATCAACCTTCTCCTTCAACCCAATATCATTGAAAGAAGTGGAAGATCTCCTCTCCAATTTGGATACTTCAAAAGTGCAGGTACAGACTCCCTGGACCCCTACTTCCTCAAGATTGCATCTCAAGTCTTATCTGCCCCCTCACTCATCTCTTCAATCTTCCCTCACCACTGGATCCATTCCTCCATTTGGAAAACAGCTCAAGTAGTTCCTTTACTCAAATCTGGTGACCCATGGATCTCAATAATTACAGGCCCATTTCCATCCTATCAGTTCTGTCCAAGATGCTCGAAAATTAGTAAACTCACAATTAAGGGTCTACCTGGATAACAATAACCTCCTAAACACAGCACAATCAGGATTTAGATCAAGGCACAGCACCATTTCAGCCCTAGCCAAAGTAACCAATGACTGGCAGACTGGCAGACTGCTATGGATAAGAAGAATAGTACCTGTGCTGTGTTCCTGGATTTGAGCAAAGCATTTGACACAGTGGATCATGAATCACTGATCACCTCCCTTGGCTCAATAGGGTTGGATTCCCCTTCACTCAGTTGGTTCAAGTGCTATCTATCAGACAGATCACAACTGGTAAAAATGGAAACTACCTATCCACTTAAAACCACTGCTAAGAGGTGTACCGCAAGGCTTTATTCTTGGCCCCATCCTCTTTGCCATCTATATTAATAATATTGATGCTAACCTCACTCAATCAAACATCCATCTGTTTGCTGATGATACTGCATATGTTAGCAATCCTTCATTGTCTAAAGCCTGTGAACTGCTACAATCTGAATTCTCCATCCTACAACACAACTTACTGATAAAAACTACTTCTAAATGCCAAAAACAAAAGCTATGCTCTTTTCCTCCCAAAGTTGCTCTGCCACTACCCCATCATCTACCACCTACAACTAACCACCTTACTTGGAGAGAAGCTGGAATCGTTGATAACTTCAAATATCTTGGTGTCTGGATTGATAACAAACTTGACTTTTCTGTCCATATTGAGGAGCTACTAAGAAACTGAGACAAAGGCTGGTTTATTTTTAGAATAAAGCACTACCTCAACAGAGACTCCAAAAAGATTAATCCAGGCTTCATTCCTATCCCTCATTGACTATGCTGACTTTCTGTATGGACACTGTTCACTCCCCTCTTAAATAAACTGGACACCCTATACCACAGGTCTATCAGATTCATTACTGACCTTCCTTCAGCACCACCATTGTTCCCTTCATAAGGCAGTTAACTGGTCATCATTACAACACAGAAGAAATAGGAATGCTGCAATTTGGATATTCAAAGCCTTATCAGGCAAGCTACCTACCTACATCTCGGACTGTTTTACTCAAATCACTTCTAGGCCATACAACCTAAGGATCAGCAAAATTATCATTCTTAAGGTCCCCAATGCCTGCACCCAGCTTGGGAGGCTGCTATCAGCTACTCACTAGCAATTGTTTGGAACTCACTCCAAAAACCATGAAGCTAAATAACCTCCCACCCATAATATCCTTCAAAGATTATTCACCACCCTATTCCCAGAATCTGCAACTGCTTCCACAAGGCCTAATTCACGGCCCTACCCACCCTTTCTGCTCTGTTTCTATATGCTGAAAACTCCCGTTCCCAGTCTCAAGATTCACCCTCAAAATGCCTACTGGTCCTATAATCTACATATTAACTCTGATGTGCCAACTGCCTACTGTCTCCCAGATTAAAAGTGTTAATGCCTTGTACATATGTATATTGTTATATACTAGCACTTATGTCATTGTATTACTGTTTTTTGTTACCCCTGTCATTGTATTACTGTTTATGATACCCTTGTCAATGTAATAACACTTGCACTTCTTGACCACTCAGGTCCATCTTGTAAATGAGCTATGCTCAATGATGTTCGCCTGATTAAATAAAGATTTTGATTGATTGATTGACTATGCCCCCAAGCCATGCATTAGAACTGTTTAGAAAATGGCAAGAATGTGTTCTGTTTCCTGATTGGCTAAAACCACTTCTAACCTGGGCATCTATTTTTCAATAGATGCCCAGTCAAAAATAAGTGCCAGTCCAAGTGCCACTTTACTGCATAGCATTCTACAGTGGTGCTCAGTCAACTTTCTAATTGGCTGAAAGCACCCTGGAAAACTTGAAATCCCACCATGTTTTTCTCTCGCTTAGCGAGAGCTACTGTCCCCCCCCCAAGCCCAAACACAGTTTAACACCACCAACCTCATTAAAAAAATTAAAAAAACACACTCCAGTTATCTTGTAGTCAGAAGAGTAACACAGAGGTGTCTTGTTCCAAAATGGCACCATTCTTCCAACCACGCTCTCGCACTACCGCACTGACCTCAAAGAGAAACTAAGCGGTCAAGTTAGCTTACATACTCCGTAGCACACAACATTCAGACACAATGCCCCCACATTTAGTCAACCTGCTGAACAAAAAGAAATAGCAACAATTTACCTCACGATTTTAAAAAGCAAAAAGAAATTATTTTCCTCACACAGTACACACGCCATACATTGCGGTCAAAGGTCACACGCTTCACAGACGCAACTTCCACAGGAAAAAAAAACGATCCTGCAGAAAAACAAAAATAACTGAAACTTGCCAGAGGCTCCAGAAAAGAATGTCCTCAAGTAACTGTGTGTGTGTGTGTGTGTGTGTGTGTGTGTGTGTGTGTGTGTCGGGTGGGGGCAATCCACCAAAATGGTTCTGTGACGAGGAGTAACAGCAGTAGGAACAGCCTATGGACTACTTTTTCAATACATTTTTTCTAACATTTCTACTGATTGTGCACTGTCATTTGCTCTGTTTTTTTTACAAATTCATGAAAATTTACAAAGATAGCCATTTTCTAAGTGCAATAATACCCCCCAGGGTGGGCATTATTGGAAAATACCAAACCTTCCAGGGGCTATAAGGCCCTCCGCCTGCGGTGTCAGGCCTCATTACACCCCCTGGGCTGTCCAGTATTTCCCAATAATGCCCACCCTGTCGGGTATTATTGCTTACCTAACGCACACCCTGTCATGTCTTATTGCTTACATATATGATGCCTGCTGCTATTCTTAAGCTTATTATTCTTTAAACTGAGAAAAAGATGCACATTCTGTTCATTTGCTCTGCATTTTGAAAGTCAGTGTTATGAATTTTAATGCTGAGATTCATCTACTGTATGTGCTCTAGAAGGTAATGAAGTCAAGATACTGTGTTTACAAAAGGGCATTACGTAATAAAAAGAGATTCTGGCCACATTGGTCCTTGGAAAATAAGAGCCACTGGATAGTTTGATACCTTTTATTAGACCAACATATGTCTTGTATAACAAGCATTTGTCAATGCCGAATGTTTCCTTTCATGGTATATGTGGCAGGGGTGTATTGTGTTAGTTGAATCACAACTAAAATAGTTGATGAACTACACTCAGAAACATCCGTTAGAGCACATCAAATGGTTCATAAATATTTGTAAACTGTGCCTGAACAAATGGTACTCTTCTGTTCATGAACATTCGTTAATAATCATTACAGATCAAGGGAGCCTTTGAGCAATCACAGCACTCCTTTCCCAGCACATGAGGGACTGTAGTTCTATAAAGACTGTCTCACACACAGGTACCCTGTGAATGGGCACATGTAGAAGAGGATTTTGTAAATGTTAATATAGTATTGTCAATGAATATTTATATTAATATCCCACTTTAGGCAACTCTTAAGGTTGGAAAAGTGCTCTCATTTACACTCTGTGGGTACCAGAACCTCATACCCTAAAAAGGTGAATGATGCCACTCTTACAATCATAGGAGTGGTCACAGAGTATGTATTAACAAATATCAAAGTAAAGTTTCTTAAAGATCATGGAATGTTCATGAAACTCATCTAGGGAATTTTCATGGGTACAGCTCAACAATGATTTTTAGTGACCAGAAATACACCAATTTTATAATAAGGGATAAGTTGCAAGGAGACCTTATTTTAAACATCAAGGGCCGTATTAACATACTAAAATGCCAGCAGAGGAGGCCTATTGGTCTTTCGTGTCTGCTCGATAGTCAGCACCCATACTGGGCACAGATTTTGCTGTCCTCCCCGGGTTTCTCTGTCCCCAGTCCAAGATGTTCCCCTTGCACTGGACTTTGTCAGGTTCACCCTCCCCCTATACCTGTCCCGGGCCCTCTTAAACCCCTCCACAGTCTCTGCCTCCACCAGTCCCTTGGGCAGTGCATTCCATGGTTCCACCACCTTCTCCGTGAAGTAGCACCTCCTCCTCCTCTCCCCCACTGAGCCTCCCCTCCTCCAGCTTTCACCCATGTCCTCTAGTTGCTCCCCCCTTCCTTGGGAGCACCTCAACTGAGCCTCCTTTATTGTTCCCTTTCATGTACTTGAAGACCTCTATCATGTCCCCCCATCCCTCCTCTTCTCCAGGGTGTACATGTTGAGCTCCTCGAGCCTCTCCCTGTAGGTCTTTTCCCCCAGGCCCCCGATCATTTTGGTTGCCCTCCTTTGTACCCTCTCCAGGAGTGCAATGTCCCTCCTTAAGTGCGATCTCCAAAACCGCACACAGTACTCGAGGTGCGGCCTAATCAAGCAGTTGTACAGAGGAAGGATCACTTCCGCCCTTCTAGAGGTAATCCCCCTAGTGATGCAATCTAGCATCCTATTGGCTTTTGCCAATACATGTGTTGCTGTAGGCACAGAATCAGACCAATTTAATCCTCGGTTGTTGTGTTTTTTTTTTTTTGTCATCAGCTGAGCAATTAACTTAAAACTGAACTATTGTCACAAACTCAAGATTTTCTAAATAATTCTGTTCTGGCTTTAAAATGGGAATAATAGGCCACCCTGCTGGCCCCAGGGAAGCACACTGCACTGCCTCACAGGTGGCCTGGGTTCAGGGGTGGACTTAGGTCTCTGCCTCAGGGGACAGGCCAGGCTGAGGTACTTGCCGCTCAACATTACAACTCAGACCGGATGGTTTGTTGGCAAGTTCTGGCACCACTGTGACACCTTGCAGCTTGCCCCTCACCATGGGGATGCTGTGATGTCCGATGCTAACATAGACACTACTTATGCCATGTGGTGTAGGGAGGGGCTTCAAGTGAAAAGCAAGGACAAAAAGTATGTACACCAAGCTGCCTAATAGGATGGTCATCAGTACCCCCGCTCTCAGCTTCATGGAGATCCCCACCGGCAGGGGCATTGTGGGTGACTGGGATCAGGATTGTCAACAGCACAAGCGTGGCCTGATCAGGAGGAGTGGGTGACAGCTCAGGGGGCTGAAAAAAAGCAAAATTAAAATGTGAATAATGGAATATTAATTCATACCATTCTCAATGGAGTACATTTGGTGATCCACATTCCAAATACACCTCTAGAAAGAATTTGGGTAGATCGTTTTTCACTAAACGCACATGCTGCACTGTATGTTGCAATGAAGTACAAACATTGTCATAATCAGATACAGTACAGTTGACAATACAACCATGATTAATTGCACTGGTCCATTAAGCGATTGGCCAGGGGATTCACTTGTTATGCTGGTGACCCAGGTTCGCGTCACAATCATATATCATCAGGGTGAGTTGAAAGGTGAAGGATGAGCATCATCGCCTTCTCAGGTTTGAGAGGGAGCAAGGTGTTTCTCTCTGTTAACCCCCTGATGCTTTGGGGAGTGAACAGTAAGGACAGTGCACATGGCACCTTGCACACAGAGACATAAATGCCACCTG
The DNA here is from genome assembly GCA_016271365.2 of Neoceratodus forsteri. NCBI lineage: Eukaryota > Metazoa > Chordata > Ceratodontiformes > Ceratodontidae > Neoceratodus > Neoceratodus forsteri. Next base: position 44,349,418 of record JADMNL010000027.1, read on the forward strand.
TGTTGGCTTTCTAGAACCTCCCGTGATGGCAGGAGGGAAGAAGGTGGGATTAGAGTGTAAACAGAGAGGTGGCAGGGCTGACACTTGTCATCAACTGTCTGTTCTCACACCAGTCAAGGCTTGTGGGCCTCCCTGTCACACAATCAGCACTGAGGAGTTTGCCAGCCTGGCATGGAAAACTGGAGGGGAGGAGCTTGCCAACCTTGTACTGGAAGAAAAAATTACTCACCTTAGTAATGTTGTTTCTTCTAATGGAGTCTTGCTATATTATGACATATGCAGTTTGACCCAGCCTTCGAACTGCTCCGGAGGTGAAAGAGTTAACTTTCCATGCCAGGCATGGAATCTTGAGCGCAAGCTCGGTTGAGAAACTCTGTCTGTTGTTCTTCAAACTGAAACTGTCAGATCTTTGAGCAAAACTCACTAAGATTCTGTGTGGAAGCTGTAAACCTACACTAGCCAACTGGCTACTAAAATATAACACATTTTTGGTCCCAAAACAAAGACTTAGGTCAGGGATCCAAAAATAAAACCTAACACCAAACACCCCAAAAAAGGGGTGAAAAACAAGGTGGGCATCTACTAAGTGCCAACACTGCACTGCCCACCCATCCCAAAAGCAGAGTTCTGAGAGAGGCAAGCGGGGAGGTCATAATATAACAAGACTCCATTAAAAGAAACATTACTAAGGTGAGTAATTTTTTCTTCAAACAACATGAAGTCTTGCTATATTATGACATATGCAGACTACACAGCAGTACCTCCATGGAGGAGGGACAGAACCTACTTAGGAAATAGGCTCTGAAGCACAGCTGTGCCAAACCGAGCATCACTCCGAGCCTGGATGTCTAGGGAGTAATGCTTGGTGAAAGTGTGAACTGTTTTCCAGGTAGCTGCTTGACATATCTCTATGATAGGGATGTCCCTGGCTGCAGCCAGGGACGCAGCTGTACCTCTAGTAGAGTGAGCCGTCAGGCCTGAAGGGGGAACCTTACCCAGTTTTTGATAACAAAATTGGATACAAGAGACAATCCACCTGGCAATGGATCTTTTAGTGGCAGGTTTCCCTTTACCAACCTCACCATGAGTGAGGAATAGTTGGAAGGAGTCAAATCTGTGACCCTTAGTACGCGCTCTGTAGTAACTAAGGGCTCTCTTCACATCTAGCTGTTTAGCCTCCTCTACGAGGAGGAGGAATGTCCAGTGAAGTACACTGGAAGAGATATAGATTGATTAAGGTGGAAATCTGAAACCACCTTAGGCAAGAACTTCCTGTTAGTCCTGAGGACCACCTTATCTCTGAGAAAGGAGATAAAATCAGACTCCACTGACAAAGCTTGTAATTCACTTATGCGTCTGGCAGAAGTGATGGCTACCAGAAACACAGTTTTCCAAGTCAAGTACTTAAACTCTGCTGAAGACAAAGGCTCAAAGGGGAGGTTGCATAAGCTGAGCAATGCAAACATTAAGATCCCAGGCGGGAGCAGGGTCCCTGAATGGAGGGTTGGTGTGAAGCAATCCCTTGAAAAACTTGGAGAATACAGGGTGAGTAGAAAGAGAAGAAGGCTTTCCTGCTGATATAAAAGCAGAGACAGCTGCCAAGTGCACTTTCAGGGTAGCTGGCCTCAGCCCCAAAGTATTTAAGTGGACCATATAATCCAGGACTATGGGCAAATCAGCAGATTCTGGGGAAATATGCTTTCCAGAGCACCATATGGAAAACCTTTTCCATTTACAATTATAAGTAGCCCTGGTGGAAGGCTTCCTAGAAGCTTTCAAGATATCGAGTACACCCTGAGAAAGGTGTAGGTCAGCAAACTCTAACTCTTCAAGAGCCAGGCCTTGATGTTGAGGGATTTGAGATTCGGGTACCAAACTCTCCCCTGGGCACAGGTTAACAGATTGTGATTCCTAGGAAGATACAGGGGAAGGTGGACTGCTAAGGACAGAAGGAGTGGGTACCAGGGCTGTCTGGCCCAATCTGGAGCAATCAGAATCATCTTGCAAGGTTGAGATCTGATTTTGACTAGCACCTTGAACAAGAGAGGGAAGGGGGGGAAGGCATAGAGAAACTTCCCTTCCCAGTTGAGAAGGAAGGCATCCAGAGGGACTGAGCCCAACACTGGGGGTCTGCAGCAAAATAGCTGAAGTTGGTGATTGTCTGAGGCTGCAAAAAGATCTATCTGAGGGGTGCCCCACCTGGCAAATACTACCTCCAGTACTAGGGGATCCAGAGACCATTCGTGATGGCCCTGGGAAATCCTGCTGAGATCATCTGCCAGGACATTGTCCTTGCCTGGGAGGTGAACTGCCATGAGGGAGGTGTTCAGGGAATAAGCCAGAGACCACAACTTCATTGCCTCGGTGCACAAGGCCGAAGACCGCGTGCCCCCTTGCTTGTTGATGTATCACATTGTAGTGGTGTTGTCTGTTCTGACCTTGTACCACTTTGTTCTGAACAGATGCAGAACAAACCTGAAGTGCTAGAAAAACTGCTCTGAGTTCCAACAGATTGATGTGGAGCAGAGATTCCTGAGGGGACCACAATCCCTGGGTGGTGAGGTTGCCCATGTGAGCTCCCCACCCCAAGAGGGACGCATCTGTAGTAAGGGTCAAGGAGTGAGATTGAGGGATGAAAGGAACCCCTGTCTCAGATTGCTCTGATCCTGCCACCACTGTAGGGCCTGGATCAGGGTTCAAGTTACTGGGATCAATTTGGTTAGAGGATCTCTCCTTTGAGACCAGAAGGCTCTCAAATGGAACTGAATGTCCCTCATCTGAAATCTTGCTCCCTGCACTACTGCTGTGAGGCAGCCATGTGACCTAGGAGCTGCAGAAAGTGCCTTGCTGGTCGAGAGACCTGCAAGAGTGAAGGAGGAGGCCAGAGCCACCAGGGTCTTTGCTCTTTCTAGAGGAAGGAAAGCTCTGGCCTGCTTTGTGTCCAGTTCTGCGCCTATGAAGGTGAGTAGCTGAACAGGCTCTAGAACTGACTTTGGGAGATTGAGAAGGAAACCTAGAGATGTAAGCAGCTGCTGGGTAACCTGAAGGTGTAATTTGACTTGGTCTGGACACTGGCCCACTATGAGCCCGTCGTCCAGGTAAGGGAAGATGGCAATCTTTTGCCTTCTTAAATGAGCAACTGTTACTGCCAGGCATTTTGTGAATACCCTTGGGGCAGAGGTGAGGCCGAAGGGCATTGCTCTGAACTGATAATGGCCTGAGGGCAGTTCGAAACTGAGGTACTTTCGGTGGGAGCTTCTGTGAGAACATGGAAGTAAGGCGTCCTTGAGGTCCAGGGACGCCAGCCAGTCCCTGGCCTTAGAGAGGGTAAAATAATTCCCAGAGTTACCATTTTGAATTTTGGTTTTAAAAGGTGCTTGTTTAGGTATCTGAGATCCAGGATGGGCCGCCATTCTCCTGTCTTTTTTGGGGTAAGGAAGTACCTGGAGTACAGTCCTTTGCCCTGGTGTAGGGGAGGAACCGTTTCTACAGCTCTGAGAGCCTGAAGGGTTGAGACTTCTGTTTCCAGAGCGAGAGCCTCTGATGGATTTGCAGGTGGAAAGGATCTGGTTCTCATCTTTGGAAATTTTTTGAAGCTGAGAACCAGTCCCTGGCTTACTACTTCCAAGACCCACTTGTCTGATGTTAAAGACTCCCAGTCCTGGACGAAGTAAGCCAGCCTGCCCCCTACAGGTAGAAGAGAATCGGCCCTGGCCACCCCTTCAGGGTGCTTGCTTGGCAGAGGCTTTGAGCTGAGGGGTGGGAGCAGGCCTGCTCGTACCCCGTCTGCCTCTCCCTCTGAAGAACCCCTCTGGGCATAGGCTGAAGAGGAGGCCTGGGCTTGGCAAAAGGCTTAAAAGGGCCTGCCCTGCCCCTGAAGGCTGCCTCTGAGGAGTGGCCTGCCTTTCCTTGGCCTGTGCATTCCTATAAGTGGTCCTATACTCATCCATTTTCTTCATGTAATTCTCTGTCTGCTCCCCAAACAGAGAGTTACCCACAACAGGAAAATCCATGGCCTTAGCCTGGGTATCCTGTGACAGGCTAGTACACCTGAGCCAAGCCATTCTGTGAAAAGCCACAGATGTAGCCATGACTCTTGAAGATACATCATTAGAGTCCACTGCAGCATGGAATTGCACCTTGGATGCCTCAATACCATCAGCACGCCACCTGCTCAGCTCCTTAGCAAGCTGGCCGGGGACCTGTTTAGCCTGAAACCATAACAGTATCCCATCTGGATTTCTGGTATCTTGCAACACAGGCCATGTAATTTGCCTGCCTGAGTCCCAAGGATGCTGCCATGTACTGTTTCTTTGCCATGGCATCAATCCTCCTGGAGTCCTTGTCAGGGGGTGTGAAGCCAAGGAATATTTGCCTTATCACAGGCTGCAGCCTGCACTACTAACATGGCTGCATTGTTGTGAAAGGAACTCCTGTCAGGGCCTGACAATGTGTACCTCTTGTCCATTTTTTATCCACAGGAGGTATAGTGTGAGAACTTTTAAAATTTTATTGTCTGTTTCCTAAAAGATTTATGTAAAGGAATAGACAATCTCCTAACTCTGGATATCCATCATTTCTACATAGTCAGGTTCCTCCTGTTCATCCACAGCTTCTTCCAAAGGGAGCTGGAGGGTTTCAGCCACTTTCTTATAAAACATAAAATGAGAAGGGACTCAGAAAGCCTAGGGAAGACACTCCTGAAGGTCTGTCTGAGATGTCAGGTTCCAATGGGCACATCCAGACTTTCAAAATCACATTCACTCTCTTCATAATCCTCCTCACCTCGGTTCATAAAATTTCCTCTATCATATTCTTGAACTGGTGGCACCGACCGAACCGACCGCTTACCTGATGGTGCGGTTCGGTCGGAATAAAGCGACTGGACAATTTTGATCGCTTTGGCTATCTCTGCAGCGGTTGGAGAAGGAAATTTTGGCTCCACACCTGCTGATTTTCTAGTCATTTTTGCTGGGACCGACTCCTCCGTCTCAGCCCTCCGTTTGCCTGAGGAAGTCTCGCCCTGGTCAGAGGGCACTCCCTCCAGTTCGGTTGGCACCGAACTGGGCTGGCCATCCGGGTCAGCGGACTTTTTGGCCTCTTGTTCCCTGAGCCTACCAACTCTCTTATCCAGGGTAGCTGCAGGGAAATTCTTGCAAATCTGGCAGTCTGCATTGAGGTGGTCAAACCCCAGACAATAAACACATGTGGTGTGTGGGTCAGCCTTGGCAAAGGCTTCCCCACAGACACTACAGTGCTGAAACCCAGTGGGCCGGTTTTCTTTTGGGTTTCTCAGACATAGTGCCAGCCTAACCAAAAACTTGCCCGTTTATGGCAATCCGTCAAGCAAGACACCCTTATCGGTTCCCAACCGTGTCACGGGTCGTGGAAAAAAACGTAATGAAATCCGTTTTTTTTTTTGAACCGATAAGAACCGGGAACTGCACTCTAAATGCAATTTAATAAAGTTTAACAACAACAACCTGATCGGTTCAAACCTGAACCGATAATATCATCAGCAAGTTCCACACAAAAAAATGTAAAACCTATCTATACTTACGATACCACAGACAGAGCTTGAACCGACCGCTGCCGCGTTAAAATAAGACAAAATGCGGTTTAAAACCGAGAATTACACTTTTAACTGACAAAATGAACTGAGCAGCAGGAGAAATCGGAGCGACTGTTCAGTGAGAGGCGGAGTAAAGAATCTGACAGTTTCAGTTTGAAGAACAACAGACAGAGTTTCTCAACCGAGCTCGCGCTCAAGATTCCATGCCTGGCATGGTAAGTTAACTCTTTCACTTCCGGAGCAGTTCGAAGGCTGGGTCAAACTGCATATGTCATAATATAGCAAGACTTCATGTTGTTTGAAGGAGAAGTGGTCTTTTATTAGCCATGCTGACACAGCAGAGCTTGGTCAGACCTCTTTCCATAATTACATTATTTCATTTTTCAAACCAAACAAATAACAAAATTATCAAAACAAATGCAGGGCATGATAGGTACACATAGACTCTAAATTGTACTATACAGAATAAACCTGAAGATGAATAAACGTTATACTTATAAAATATTCCTAAGTTTCCTAGGTGCTTTAATCAAGAAAAGATGAAAACCAGTATGAAAACTAACACTCACATATCACACCGTAGACGACGTTATACAGCAGCATGCTAACCAGTAGTGAAAGGGGCTAAAAAAGAGGCAGCAGGAAAGACAAACTAAAGATGGAAATCCACAGTACAGACAAAAGGCATGAAAAATATGGGGAAAATAAAAATAAAAAAAATTGACATTTTTTTTTAATTTATTTACCCAGGATAGCCCAGCAGGAGATGCAAGATTATTTTAATATTGGGGGCATGTTTTCACAGACAGTTTATAACTGGAAGGGGGGGAACAGGCACAGAAAAGGTCCCTTGACATTGCGTCTGTAAATTAAAGAAGGCAACGGCACAGCCACCCTCCTCCACGGCCATGCCTTCCTTTGAATGAAGAGCACTAGTGCACATGCTTACTACATAGTTAAACCAGCTGATCATGTGATCAGCTGGTTTCTATACAAGCAAGAAATAACTCACCAGTGGCTTTATTCAGAAAGACAGATGGCTGTGGGTAGGCGAGCTGTGCCAGTTGCCTTCTCCTTTAATTTACAGTCAGGTGGAGGCGACAGTCTTGAAACTCGGCAACCGGCAGGTGGAGTCGGTTGTGCCAGTCACCTATTGTCGTACTTTTATTTTTAAACAAATTATGGCATGTCAAAATGTGGTGCAGGGGGGAGAAGGGGAATTTTGGTGCAGACTGAGGGCGGGGGGATGGAGGGCTTCTCTATGTAACAAGAAGGGGAAGCATATTGAACCTCGGGCTTCAGCCCTCCCATGCAGGGACGTACAGAAAGTCGCTCATCTGCTTGTTGGCTGGCATTATGCAAATGAAAGTAAAAGAATGCATGGGATTGCCATAAGGCAATTATAGTGGGGGGCAGGAGGAAGTAGGCTGTTGGGTAACTAGGATATGCAGCTTATCCAATAGGTAGATAAATGGGCAGACTGGGTGGGCCAAGCGGTCCTTATCTGCCGTCCAAGTCTATGTTTCTATGTTGCTGAAGCACTCTCTTATTGGAGTGCTTCATTTCTTTCAAGTACACAAAGTTAATGCCCATGAAACTGTGACCACAGTCATACTCTGCTTGCGTGGTCATTGGTCTGTCAGGGATGAGCCCAAAGTAGATTGCTCTGCATTGGGATAAACCATGACACACCTCTGAAATGCCGTTCTCTGAAGCACAGCAAAATGTTTCTTGCACACGCGCAAGGAAACATAAAAATGGTATAGCATACAAGCTTTCAGGGCCCCACAAGTCCATTCTTCCGGTGAATAGCAAACTGAGCAACATAAGCGGCAAAAGCAGCAATATTTAATGGTCTTCCCTTTTTCCCATAGGGAAACCGTAGTATAATTTGCCATTACAAAGGAGCGCTTATAATGGCAAACACGCGCACGGTTTTCCACACACTGCACATGCTCGAACTCCTCGCTTGCTGTACCCTTCCTGAACAGGAAACTGCAAACCCACAGTAGAGAGAAACTGCCACGGACACTCGGCAGTAAGTAATTTTTACACTTAGTTGAAATGTTCCACACAGCTACCGGATTGACCACCATAAAAATATTTTAAATAAAGTTAAAGCGGACCTCGTGCGCTGAGGTAATCTGACTGCGCCAGCAAAGCAGTCTTTTTTTATTTTACATAATTGCTGAGGCAAAAAAGAGAAGCCCAACAATTATATAAAATAAAATATGGGTCTTGGTGTGCAAACTCAAATTTACACACACTCTTGGGGGTTTGATGCTATGCATAACCCCTCGAGCTTCGCTCTTGGGGTTTATGTAGCATCAAACCCCTCAGGTGTGTGTAAATTCTCATTACACAACGAGACCCATACTTTATCCTATATATAATAACTGGCTCTGCCTTTTTCCCATAGGGAAACTGTGGTGTAATTTGCCGTTATAAAGGAGCATTTATAACGGCAAACACGCACGCATTTTCCTCTGCGCATAGTTCACAGCCACTAGTGAGACCGCCACGCTTACAGAACCACCACAAGAACTCGGTGGTAAGTCCTTTTCTTTTCTCTCCCCTTATACCCTGGAAACACAAAACCTCAATTAACAAAAAAAAAAAACAGTTTAAAATACAAAAAATCTTGGCACTGGACAAAAAGGACTGACGTTAGAATACACTGGGAGGGTACACAGAGCTGTTTATTTTATATAATTGTTGAGGCAAAAAAGGGAAACCCAGCAATTATATAAAATAAAAAATGGGTCGGGGTGTCAAACTCGATTTACACAGACCTCGTTGTTGGATACTACAAACCCTCGGGCTCACCGGTGTTTGTGTAGCATCCCACAACTCAGGTATGTGTAAAATCTAGTTACACACCCCAACCAATACTTTATTCTCTATTTTATATACACTGTGATGCATTGTTTCAAAATAATTATGACAGGATATTTTTCTGCTTTTTGCATGTAGTTAGAAGATACACATCACTGTCAAGTTTAGCTTCCTTTTTATGTTTGTTTGCACATATGTGCAAGAAACATAGTGCCACCATACGAGTTTTCGTAGGTGTGCCTCCCGAGTCCCAATGCCCTGCTCCTTTTGCAGGCGGCTGCCCGCGCGCAATGAATGTCCAAGCTGTCTGTGACAGCCATTCCAGATACAGTGGCGTACAGTTAAGCGAGCAAACGCTGCAATCAGCGGGATGTGCGTAATGCATAAAAATTTACATACTGCCATGGCAGGTAATTTTATACTGCCGCTAGGTATGTAAACTGCCTACACTCAGCACTGCATCCTGAATGGAGTGTCATAAACAGCTTCTCTCAGTCTCCCCTCCCAAACACTCAAGTAGCATGCTGGGGCCCACCCAAGCGTGCTCATGCCTTCCCCCCGCCGCACACAGAATGGCTGATAGGGTGCCCAATCTCCCGTTGGCTCCGCGCCCCCCCAGATTTCTATGTGCCACATTGGGAGCCCAGCCCAGTGTGGCAAAAGTGAACATGGTGACGGGGGTGCCCAGTCCCCCATCGGCTCCACTCAACAACTCCCCCAAAAACCCCACAGATTTCCAGTTGCTATGCTAGGAACCCATCCCAGTGTGGCACACATCTGTATAGCAACGAGGGGGTGCCTCCACACCCCATTGGCTCCACTGACCCCTCAAAAAACCTTTCAGCTGTCATGCTGGGAGTCCACCCCAGCATGGCACAAGTCCCATCATCTTCCTAGAAAGAAAAACATCTGAAAACAAAAATGGTCCCTCACTGATTGTCTAGCCCCCAACCGCACCCACCCTCTCGCATCCACCTCCCCACACCCCACAACCCCCGCCTTAACCCGGATCCCAGCGCAAAGATCTTTAGTGGACCGGGAACACGTCTGCACTCTTCAAAGCCGACCGCGAACTGAAGAAATGCTGGTAAACTGTATAATGGCATAAATGTTTTTTTTTTCAACTTTGGTGCATATCTCGGCCATTTTGGGGAATTTTTTTACCAGATTTTCAACATGGGGTTTTGGGACCCTCCTCATGAATTCTGGCACTGTCATTATTTACGAAACAACAGTGTCACAGTTCATGAGGTATGCCCACAAAAAACCCTATGTTGAAAATTTGGTGAAAAAATTCCCACATAAAATCTGATTTATGAGCGCGCTATGTTCCACGCACACTCGTAAGTTTGCGAATGTTTAATATTTTCACTCCAGATTTTCAACATTGCCATTTTACCACACCTCCTTATGAGCAGTACAGCTGTCATTTTTCACATCTTGCCCAAAATGTGTTTCCACACTTGTAGCGCAGAATGGCGCAGTCGGTGTGCGAAATCAATGTTCGGGACAGATTAAGAAAATCACAGTGACACTGTTCATGAGCAGAGCTCTTAAAATGGCTATGTTAAAAATTTGGTGACAAAAGTCCGTAAAATGACTGTTACAAGTGAGCATTGCACATTTTCCACGCACCCTCGTAAGTTCATGAATTTATAATATTTTCAGCCCAGATTTTCACCACTGGCATTTTTCCACACTTCCTTATGAACAGTACAGCTGTCATTTTTCACACCCTGGCAGAAATGTGTTTTTTCACACTTCCAGCGCAGAAATGCGTGGTCGCTGTGGGAAATCACTGTTCGGGACAGATTAAAAAAATCACAGTGACACTGTTCATGAGCGGAGGTCCCCAAATGCCTGTGTTGATAATCTGCTGTAAAATATCCCCAAACTAATTACATTATGGGTGTGCACTGCCCAGTTTCTACACACGGTCGTGACTTCACTTTTTTTGCAGGGTGGTGGTGGGGTTGGCTTTAGTTCAGTACTTCACTGCCATTCCTATTATGCATCTCTCTAACTCTTACACTACCAATGCCAATGCCAGCAAGCATAGTTTGGCATTGACAAATGCTGTTGTGTTGGCAATGCTTACATCACGCAAGAAACATATTGCAGCAACTTGCTGCAGAAGCAGGTGGTGTGGAGGTGCGGTATCAGCAGGCCAGTGCCTCCACTGCCTTTGGAGGCTTGGCCCACTTTCCCCAATGGGGTGGCATGCTGTTGCTGACACTAGTTCAGCCAGCGTGCCACCACCTCGAAACGTTTTAGCCGCTGCAATCAGGGGCCGCCTTGTCATTGCAGCGTCAGCCATTCCACTGCAATGAGGGAGCGACCAGTCACTGCAGGATGGTACTTTGCATGCCCCCAACCCAGTTTGCCAACAGGAAGCCCAGTCCCCATCACCATAATTTCCCCACACCCAAGTTTCTGTTGTATGCCGAGGGGGTGCCCAATCCTCCTCGGCATCATGCCCCCCCGCTTTCTTAGCCGACGGGGCGCCAAACCCCATCAGCTTCAGTCTCCCCTTCCCAGTTGAATTTGCCGACGAGGGAGCCTACTCCCCATCAGCATAATGTCTCCTCCCCCAAGTTGTTGTCAGCTGAGGGGGGTGCCCAGTCCCCATCGGCTCTCCCTCCCCAACTGGTATGTGCCAACGAGGGAAACCAATCTACCATCGGCTGCAGCCCCCCCCAAACACTCAGGTGGCATGCTAGTAGCCCACCCCAGCATGCCAAAGTCCCTGAAAAAAAAAAACAATCCCGTGATGTTTTTTTATTTTTCTAACACCTGTAAATAAGCAGGTCCCTCATAGTGTTTCAGCGTCCCTCCTCAACCCCACCACCCTCTGTGCACCCCTCCCACATCCCCCTCACCCCATACTTACCTCCGGATCCCAGCACAATGATCTTCGGTGGACCGGGAACACGTCTGCACTCTTCAAAGCCGACCGCGAACTGAAGAAATGCCAGTAAGCGGTATAATGGCATAAATAGGGTTTTTTCAACTTTGGTGCATATCTCAGGCATTTTGGGGGATTTGGCAGCAAATTTTCAACATGGGGTTCTTGGGACCCCTCCTCATGAATTCTGTCACTGTCATTGCGTTATTCGGTCCCGAAAGGTGATTTTGCGGTCACTGTGCGGCATCACCTTTCGGGACTGATTAAGGAAACAACAGTGCCACTGTTCATGGGGTGAGCTCTCAAAAGGCCTATGTTGCAAATCTGGTGAAAAAATTCCAAAAAATGACTGTTTTATGAGCATGCGTTGAGCAGTTTCCACGCATGCTCGTAACTTTGCGAATTTGTAATATTTTCACGCCAGATTTTGAACAGCTGCATTTTTTCACACCTCCTTATGAACAGTACAGCTGTCATTTTTTGCATCCTGGCCAAAATGTGTTTTGGCACTTCCGGCACAGAATAGTGTGTTCACTGTGGGAAATCAGTGTTTGGGACAGATTAAGAAAATGACAGTGACACTGTTCATGAGCAGAGGTCCTAAAATGCCTATGTTGAAAAGTTGGTGATGAGCCGGCCAAGTGGCGCTGAGCATTGAGGCTCTGGATGCCACACCTCGCGCCACGACGGTGACCCGGGTTCGGGAATGAGCCTGGATCACTGGGGGTCAGCAAGGGGGAGGAAGGATTGAGCATTTGGAGGACAGCTCTCCTTCCTCGGGTGGGGCAGGGACTATGCCCGGCAACCTGGCGACCTCTGGTGGAGACTGGAGGTACTGCAATGCTTCAGGGCCAGAATAGAGGGTTGCGGAGTCACGGCAAGACGTTCCCTGGCGTCATTGCATGTTGGGACTCCATCAGGGAGGGGGAGCGCTTAACGTGGTGGGAGCTTAAAGAAAAAATACCCAGCTTGTGGATAGGCGCCGGTACCTGCATCCGTTTGACCAAACTCCATTGCCGGTGGCACTCCTTACCTGAACCGAGCCCAACCTGGCCCGAATTTACAGAAAGAGCGCCCTGGGTGGATAGGGCGGCCCTACCTCGGGGGGCTCAGAGCCTGGGGGATAGCCGGGTTGGTGCCAGATTTCAGGAGGCCTCTCAGGCATGGAAGTAAAGACGGGGTAATACAGAATGCCTGAGAGAATTCCACAGGCTGGAGGCAAAAAGAAAATTTGAAGAAAAAAAAAGAAAATTTGCTGATGAAAGTCGATAAAATGACTGTGTTACAAGTGTGCGTTGAGCGTTTCCACACCCTTGTGTCTCCTTAGTTAATATTTTCAACCAGATTTTCAACACTGCCATTTTCACACCTCCTTATGAGCAGTACAGCTGTCATTTTTCACATCCTGGCCAAAATGTGGTTTCGCACTTCCGGCGCAGAATTGTGCGGTCGCTGTTGGAAATCAGTGTTCGGAACAGATTAAGAAAATGACAGTGACACTCTTCATAAGCAGAGGTCCTAAAATGCCTATGTTGAAAATTTGGTGACAAAAGACCATGAAATGTCTATGTTACAAGCGTGCGTTGCGCTGTTTCCACGCACCCTTGTAACTTCGCAAATTTTAAATATTTTCATGTCAGATTTTCAACACTGGCATTTTTTCACACCTTCTTATGAACAGTACAGCTGTCATTTTTCACATCCTGTCGAAATATGTTTTTGCACTTCTGGCGCAGAATAGCGCGGTCACTGTGGGAAATCAGTGTTTGGGACAGATTAAGATCAAGCGAGTGAGAGAGGAGGAGTGAATGAGCTCCACTGAGCTCTGTTGGGACTGCTGCAGATTTCTTTGTGGGCAGAAAAAGGTGCCAATGCACACAAGAGTCCAGTACAAAAAGGCAGCCTGCAGCGCCAGGAGAAGCAGAACAAGCACGTGAGAGAGGGGGAGTGAGCGAGCTCAATGGAGCTCTGTCAGGACTGCTGTGGATTTCTTTGTGGGCAGAAAAAGGCACCAATACAGGCAGGAGTCCAGCACAAAAGGGCAGTCTGCAGCGCTGGGAGAAACAGAACGAGCGAGTGAGGGAGGGGGAGTGAACGAGCTCAACGGAGCTGTGTCGGGACTGCTGCAGATTTCTTTGTGGGCAGAAAAAGGTGCCAACAAAGGCAGGAGCCCAGTACAGAGGGGCAGCCTGCAGCTCCGGGAGAAACAGAACGAGTGAGCGAGAGAGGAGGAGTGAGAGAGCTCAATGGAGCTCTGTCGGGACTGCTGCAGATCTCTTTGTGGGCAGAAAAAGGCACCAACACAAGCAGGAGCCCAGTACAAAAGGGAAGCCTGCAGCATCGGGAAAAACAGAATGAGCGAGTGAGAGAGGGGGAGTGAGCGAGCTCAATGGAGCTCTGCCGGGGCTTTAGAGTTGTCCACCCTCCTGCCCAGGGACCTCTGTGGTCCTATATTACAGCAGGGTCTGTGGAGTGGAGACAAAGCAATGATTTGATACTTTAGGATTGCTGTAATAATACAGATTTAGTTGTTCTGTTTATTTCTCTAACTGAGCTAAGTACTGAGCTATACTGTTATGATTGCTGTAATAATACATATTTATTTGTTCTGTTTATTTCTCTAACTGAGCTGAGTAATACTTGGACTGCAATAGCATTTCTAACTGAGCTAAGTAAAACTATATGAGAGCTGAGAAGAAAAAGTATGGTAGCTGAGGGGTGAAAAACAGACAAAAAGGCTTTAGGATTGCTACAGTAATACAGTATCTAATGGATGAGATTTGAGACTGAATTAACCCAGTCCGCAAGGGGGCAGTAGGGGGACTAGTGTGAGGGGGGGAACAGGAATTTGAGTAAATAGGGACCTAACAGTTGTAGTAGGGTACAGAACCTGGGAGTAAGAGCCCGTAACATAAGATGGGGGCCAAAATGGAGTAGGTGCCACATGTGAATAGGCCGGCCATCTTTGCAAGGGTGGTGGACTGTACAGGGTGTGGGTCCGCCATGATCCTGGACTGGGCTTGGAGGATTGGGGGGATGTATGGTCTGTAAATGACTGGTTAGTTTGAGGGAGGAACTGTGGAGGTTAGGGAGGAGTCTAAGTGGCAGGGCAGATGAGTATGGTAGGCATCCTGGCTGGGGGGGGATAGGGGATGGCAATGGAGTGATGGAGGAAGAACAACTACAGAGTGAAACCGACCCCAGTATCAGAGGCACTAACAGAAAAGACAGGAGAAGGGGGGGTGCCCGAGTCAAGGGGGGGAGGTCTCCTGTTGGGAAGGAAGAGACCACGAGGTACCAGGGAGAGAGCAGATGGTTGTGGGTAGGGAGGGGCATGGGTTGGCATGGAGGGGAAGAAGTAGGAGGGGGAACTGATAGGGGAAGAGATGTAGGAGGGGTATCGACTAGGAATAGGTGCAGCTGGTGGGGATAAGGGGCAGGGAAGAACGAATACTGGGGTGGTGAAAGGGGCATTAGAAGGAAAAGAGGGTAAGGGATGGGGGTACTCATCCTGGGGGATTCTATACTGAAATTGGTGAGATGGGGCAGAAAGAGAAAAAGGCACAGCCATATTTGGGTTGAAGCTGTCCCCAGGTTGGCTGCAGGAGGAGCAGGGCAGGCACTGCTCAAGTGTGCATCGAGGGGGAGGAAGAAACCTCATTTACTGTTGCATGTGCATACAAACGACTTGGCGGGGGACACTGTGGAAGTAGTGAGGGGAGGTTCAAATAGCTGAGCAGGCAGTGTAAGGGGGTGGGGAAGTTGGTGGTATTCTTGGAGGTACTGCCAGTACCATGTGCAAGCATGAGGAGGAAGGGTAGGCTTGAGGAGTTCAATGAGTGGCTAAGGGATTGGTGCCACACCAAATATTATGGGTTAGTGACTAAGTGGAGTAGGGTCTGGGGGGAATAGTGACTTGTACGAGGGGGACAGGATACACTGGAGCAGGAAAGGGAGGGGAGTATTAAAGGCACCAATACTGCCGGCCCACTGGTGCTGAGGGTTGAGGCGCTGGATGCCACACCTCGCGCCATGCTGGCGACCTGGGTTCAGACATGAGCCCAGGCAACCAGGGGTCGGCAAAGAAGGGATAGGATTGAGCATCGCGAGGACTCCTCTCCTATCCCGGGGTGGGATCCAGGGACCCACCACTCTGTAGCAGCCCCTGGTGATGACCGGGGGGGGCACTATCAGAGCGGTGTAGTAAAGGGAGTCGAGTGTAGCGGATGCTGGCAGGCTATGCCTAAACGTCATTGTTCGCCGCACTCCGCAAAGGGGAGAAAAGTGGAAAATGGGATACGGTCGGGTAGCATGAGGTTCCGACCCCTGCTGACAGTTCTTAGGCATGGTACTTTCACTTCCAAGTACCTTAACAGCACATATAAGCAAGCAACATTCAGCAATGACAAATGCTTGTCTTCATGGGATTACTAACTCTGGATTCAAACAAGAGGCTACATCCAATGCATTTCTAATTTGACAAAAAAAATGATAAAAGATTTGTATTTTTATGCACAATAGCAATACCAGCACCATGTCAGAAAGCTTTATATTACAGTAAATAACTTAAGGAACAGCCAGCTCATTGGAGCAGAGGTAGGACTACCATTTGTAACATTAGCGACCCAGGGTTGGAAACGAGTCTGAGTGATTGGGGGCTGGCGGGGGGGTAGGTTGAGCATCCCAGAGGATGCTCCTCTCCATGGAGAGAGGCTGTGAAGTCCCTTTATGTTAGCGCCTCCTGGTGACCACAAGCAGCCAGGACCTTGGAAAATAGGAAGAGGAGGGTGCCTCTGTCAACATGCATGCATACACTGTATACATGTGCATCATGACTAGTGCTGGGTGAAATTGTGAAAATCCATTTTGTGCACTTTTCACAAGGTAGCTTTTTGCACAAAATTTGTGAAATTGTGCAGTTTTGCAGATTAAGGTTTATAAAAATTCACACTTTTGAAAGTTTATGCTCTGCCTATCGCGATATTTGCTGAACTTCCATGCTTTTAAGAATTCCAATTTTTTAAAAGGTGTAGTTTGGGGGAATAGGGTGCTATTTACTGAAATTACTCACTTTTAAGAAGTCACATTTTAAAACAATGTGCAATTTGGGGAAAAATGTGCAATTTCAGGAAAAAAGGAAGCAAAATGATGTTGGATTTTGAGACAATTTTGTGAAAATTGCACAAATGCGAAATCAGTGATTTCACGCAATTTCGCAAGAATACTAGAAATTTCACACAACACTAATGATATGCTTGAGTGAGGTGTCCTTGAGGGCTGGGAGACAGAGACACCCAGGAAAAGGCCCCAACTTAAGCAGCATGATGGCCCCCAGCCTCATGTCCACCGACTCAGGCAGCCTCCCAGATGTTTGGTTGAGGAATTCTCATGAGGGGACTGGGCTATCCTGAAGGCCCAGCAATGAGGAGTAAGCCACAATGGTACAAAGAGAGGAGCATTAAACCTGGAGAGAAGGTGGCATATTGGGACTGGGGGTAGTGCAGAAGGACCAAATCTGGGGCCCAGGGCCAACAGGTGTAGAAGTAAAAATAGAACTAAAAAATTATTAAGATAAGCAAATTCTGGCAGTACATGAAAAAATAATTACAGAAAGCAAAGCCAGTATAAAAGAAATCATATGAAGAGACTGTATATACCAAACCAATATGTAGTATTTCCAATAGATTAAGGGACATGGCAAGAGAAAAAGCAATTCTGAATAACTCTAACATGGTGACTGCCCTTTTCCTTCTCTCTTTCTACCCCTACTCCTTAGTTCAACATTCAGTTACAGTGTTCCCTATTTATTAGTGTAGCGCTATGGGCCACCACCCTTTATTTGTTTACCACCACTCTGTACTTTTACCACCGCTCTGTATTGTTTACCACCGCTCTGTATTTTTACCACCGCTCTGTATTTTTACCATCACTCTGTATTTTTATCACTGCTCTGTATTTTTATCACTGCTCTATATTTTTACTACAGCTCTGTATTTTTACCATCACTCAATATTTTTTACCACCACTCTGTATTTTTACCACCACTCTGTATTTTTTACTACCACCTTATATATTTTTTGCCACCATCCTCTATTTTCGACCATCACCCTAATTGTTTTTTGTTAAATCCTACAAAATTGTCTCTAACTTCCATCCTTCATTGTACTACTATCCATTTTGACATCTGTGTTCTATACTAAATTTAAAAAGCACAATGTACTTGTACAGTGCATATACTAGTCCTAGGAATAATACACCCTTCACCCATATGACCAAAACATGGTCTTATATTCCCAGGCAGTGAAATGCTGAGTTAATGACTGTAAAGATTTAATCAAAATATTTGTACATTGCTGTCAAACATTTTTTGAAGTTTTCCCTTAGGGGGTATTAAGGATTTAGGAATGCATGGGATAGACACAAGGGAATCATAGAGGCAAGAGGGGGGTAAGCTGGAGTCCAAGTAGGGTCTCCAATGGCACTGTAGGTAGGGAATTTAGGGAAGATTAGGTGGGCCAAGTGGTCCTTATCTGCCAGCAACTTCTATATTTCTATGTGCCTAATTTTGGTTATGGCTGCTTTGGCAGTGTGATTTCAACATGGACTATAAGAAAAAATTACTCACCTTAGTAATGTTGTTTCTTCTAATGGAGTCTTTCTATATTATGACATATGCAGTGAGTCCCAACCTCCGAACTGCTCCGGAGGTGAAAGAGTTAACTTTCCATGCAGGGCATGGAACCTTGAGTGCGAGCTCGGTTGAACACTCTGTCTGTTGTTGCTCAAACTCAAACTGTCAGATCTTTACGAGCAAAACTCACTAAGGTTCTGTGTGGAAGCCGTAAACCTACACTAGCCAACTGGCTACTAAATATAAGAACACATCTTTCTTGGTCCCAAAACAAAGACTCAAGTCAGAGGATCCAGAAAAATTAAAAACATAACACCCAAACACCCCAAAAAGGAGGGGTGAAAATAAGGTGAGCATCTACCCAGTGCCAACACTACACTGCCCACCCACATCCCAAAAGTAGAAGTTCTGAGAGGGGCAGGCTGGGGGAGTCATAATATGAGAGACTCCATTAGAAGAAACAACATTACTAAGGTGAGTAATTTTTTCTTCACAACATAAATCTTGCTATGTTATGACATACTGCAGACTACACAGCAGTACCTCCATGGAGGAGGGCAGAACCTACTGGAAATAGGCTCTGGAAGCACAGCTGTGTTGAAACCGAGCATCACCCCAGCCTGGATATCCGGGGAGTAATGCTTGCAAAAGTAGAACTGTTTTCCAGGTAGCTGCTTGACATATCTCAGGATGGATGTCCCTGGCTGCAGCCAGGGAAGCAGCTGTACCTCTGGTAGAGTGAGCCCTCAGTCCTGAGGGAGGAACCTTACCCAATTTCTCATAGCAAAATTGGATACAAGAGACAATCCACCTGGCAATGGATCTTTTAGTGGCAGGTTTCCCTTTACCAACCTCACCATAAGTGAGGAACAGTTGGAGGGAGTCAAACCTGTGACCCTTGGTATGTTCTATGTAGTAACTAAGGGCTCTTTTGACATCTAAACTGTGCAGTCTCCTCTCACCAGAGGAGGAATGGTCAGTGAAGTACACAGGAAGAGAAATAGATTGATTAAGATGGAAGTCTGAAACCACCTTAGGCAAGAACTTCCTGTTAGTCCTGAGGACCACCTTATCTCTATGAAGGAGATAAAATCAGGTTCCACTGACAATGCCTGTAATTCACTTATGCGCCTGGCAGAAGTGATGGCTACAAAAACACAGTTTTTCAAGTCAAGTACTTAAGCTCTGCTGAAGACAAGGGCTCAAGGGAGTTGCATAAGCTGAGCAATGCAAATATTAAGATCCCAGGCAGGGCAGGGTCCTGAAGGGGTTGGTGTGAAACAACCCTTGAAAACTTGGAGAATACAGGATGAGCTGAAAGAGAAGAGGTTTACCTGCTGATAAGAAAGCAGACACGGCTGCCAGGTGCACTTTTAGGGTAGCTGGTCTCAGCTAACGTATTCAAATGCACCATGTAATCCAGGACTGTGGATAAGTCAGCAGATTCTGGGAAATATGCCTGCAGGCACCAAATGGAAAATCTCTTCCATTTGGAATTATAATTAGCCTTGGTGAGGCTTCCTAGAAGCCTTCAAGATATCAATATGACCTTGGGAGAGGTGTGAGGTCATAAACTCTAATATCTTCAAGAGCCAGGCCTTGAGATTGAGAGATTTGAGATTCGGGTACCAAACTCTCACCTGGGCACAGGTTAACAGGTTGTGATTCTTGGGAAGACACAGGGGAAGGTGGACTACTAAGGACATAAGGAGTGGGTACCAGGGCTGCCTGGCCCAATCTGGAGCAATCAGGATCATCTTGCAGGGCTGAGATCTGATTTTGACTAGCACCTTGAAAAGAAGAGGAAGGGGGAAAAACATGAGGAACTTCCTTCCCAACTGAGAAGGAAGGCATCCAGAGGACTGGGCCCAACACTGGGGCCTGCAGCAAAAAAGAGGAGGGTGATTGTCTGGGGCTGCAAAAGATCTATCTGCGGAGTGCCCCATCTGGCAAATACTACCTCCAGTACTAGGGGATCCAGTGACCATTCGTGATGGCCCTGGGAAATCCTGCTGAGAGCATCTGCCAGGACATTGTCCTTGCCTGGGAGGTGAACTGCCGTAAGGGAGGTGTTCAGGAATAAACCAGGGACCACAACTTCATTGCTCCGGTGCACAAGGCCATATACCGAGTGCCTCCTTGCTTGTTGATGTACCACATTGTAGTGGTGTTGTCTGTTCTGACCTGTACGACTTTGTTCTGAACAGATGTGGAAAAAACTTGAAGTGCTAGAAAAACTGCTCTGAGTTCCAACAGATTGATGTGAAGCAGAGATTCCTGTGGGGACCACAATCCCTGGGTAGTGAGATCGCCCATGTGATCTCCCCACCCCAAGAGGGATGCATCTGTAGTAAGGATTAAGGAGTGAGACTGAGGGGTGAAGGGGACCCCCTGTCTCAGATTGCTCTGGTCCTGCCACCACTGAAGGGCCTGGATCAGGGTTTGAGTCACTGGGATCAGTTTGGTTAAAGGGTCTCTCCTTTGAGACCAAAAGGCTCTCAAATGGAACTGGACGTCCCTCATCTGAAATCTTGCTCCCTGCACCACTGCTGTAGAAGCAGCCATGTGCTCCAGGAGCTGCAGAAAACGCCTTGCTGGTCAAGAGACTTGAAGGGTGAAAGAGGAGGCCAGAGAGACCAGGGTCCTTGCTCTTTCCAGAGGGAGGAAGGCTCTGGCCTCTTTTGTGTTCATTTCTGCACCTATGAAGGTGAGAAGCTGCACAGGCTCTAGAACTGACTTTTGAAGATTGAGAAGGAAACCTAGATATGTGAGCAGTTGCTGAGTTACCTGAAGGTGAAGTTTGACTTGTTCTGGAGACTGGCCTACTATGAGCCAGTCATCCAGAGTGAGAAAGATGGCAATCTTTTGCCTTCTTAAGTGGGCAACTGCTACTGCCAGGCATTTTGTGAATACCCTCGGGGCAGAGGTGAGGCGAAGGGCATTGCTCTGAACTAGTAATGGCCTGAGGCAGTTTGAATCTGAGGTACTTTCGATGGGAGCTTCTGATGAGAACATGGAAGTAGGCATCCTTGAGGTCCAGGGATGCTAGTCCCCTGGCCTTAGAGAAGGTAAAATAGTTCCCAGAGTCACCATTTTGAATTTTGGTTTTAAAGGTGCTTGTTTAGGTATCTGAGGTCCAGGATGGGCGCCATTCTCCTGTCTTTTGGGGTAAGAAGTACCTGGAGTACAACCTTTGCCCTGGTGTAGGGTGGAACCCTTTCCACAGCTCTGAGAGCCAGTAGGGTAGAAACTTCTATTTCTAGGGCAAGTGCCTCTGATGGATTTGCAGTAGAAAGGACCTGGTTCTCATCTTTGGAAATTTTTGAAGCTGAGAACCAGTCCCTGGCTTACTACTTCCAGGACCCACTTGTCTGATGTTAAAGACTTCCAGTCCTGGACAAAGTAGCTCAGCCTGCCCCTACAGGTAGAAGAATCGGCCCTGGCCACCCCTTCAGGGTGCCTGCTTGGCAGGGGCTTTGGGCTGAGGGGTGGGAGCAGGCTTGCTTGCACCCCGTCTGCCTCTCCCTCTAAAGAACCCCCTCTGGGCATAAGCAGAAGAGGAGGCCTGGACTTGGTAAAAAGGCCTATGAAAAGGCCTGCCCCTGCCCCTGGAAGGCTGCCTTTGAGGAGTGGCCTGCCTTTCCTTGGCCTGTGTACTCCTATATGTGGTCCTATATTCATCCATTTTCTTCATGTAGTTCTCCATCTGCTCCCCAAACAGAGAATTGCCCACAACAGGAAAATCCATGGCCTTAGACTGAGTATCCTGTGACAGGGTAGTACATCTGAGCCAAGCCATTCTGCGAAGTGCCACAGATGTAGCCATGACTCTTGATGAAACATCATTAGAGTCTACTGCAGCATGAAATTGCATCTTGGATGCCTCAATACCATCCGCAGCCACCTGTTCCAGCTCCCTGGCAAGCTGGTCAGGGACCTGTTTGCCAGGGCCAGCACAGTATCCCATCTGGTTCTGGTACCTAGCAGCATAAACCATATAATTTGCCTGTCTGAGTCCCAAAGATGCCGCCTATACTGTTTCTTTGCCATGGCATCAATCCTCCTGGAGTCCTTTCAGGGGGTGGGAAGCTAGAGGAACATTTGCCTTGTCACAGGCTAGCCAGCACCACCCTCACAGCTGCATTGCTGTGTAGGAACTCTGTATCAGAGCCTGATAACGTATACCTCTTGTCCATCCTTTTATCAACAGGAGGTATAGTGTGAGGAGTTTTAAATTTTTACTGTCTGTTTCGAAAAGATTTATGCAAAGGAATAGACAGTCTCCTAACTCGGAATATCCATCATTTCTACATAATCAGGCTCCTCTTGGTCATCAACAGCTTCCTCAACAGGGAGCTGAAGTTTCAACAAATTTCTTATAGAACATAAAATGAGAAGGAGACTCAGATAGCCTGGGGGGAGAAACCCCTGACGGTCTGTCTGGAGAGATGTCCGGTTCAATGGGCACATCCAGACTTGCAAAACCACATTCACTCTCCTCATACTCCTCTTCCCCCTCCTCTGGTTCGTAAAACTCCTCAAAATCATAATCTTGAACCGATGGAACCGGCCGAACCGAGCGCTTCCCTGATGGTGTCGGTTCGGTCAGAACCGGGGAAAGTGACTGGACAACTTGAATTGCTTTAGCTATTTTCTCAGCAGTTGGAGAAAGAACTTTTGGCTCCCCACTAGCTGACTTCCTAGTCCTTTTAGTTGGAACCAGCTCCTCAGAGCTGACTCTTCGTTACTTGAGGAAGTATCGCCTGGTCAGAGGGCACTCCCTCCGGTGGTTGGGACGAACCGGGCTGTCATCCGGTCAGTGGACTTCTTGGCCTCCCTTTCCTGAGCCTACCAACTCTCTTTTCTACGGTGGCAGCAGGAAAATTCTTACAAATCTGGCAGTCTGCATTGAGGTGGTCAAACCCCAGACAATATACACAGGTGGTGTGTGGGTCAGCCTTAGCAAAGGCTTCCCCACAAACACCACAGTGCTGAAACCAGTGGCCCGGTTTTTCTTTTGGGTTTCTCAGACATAGTGCCAGCCTAACCAAACTTGCCCGTTTATGGCAATCCGCCAAGCAAGACTCCCTTATCGGTTCCCAACCGTGTCACGGGTCGTGGAAAAAACCGTAATGAAATCCCTTTTTTTTAGAACCGATAAGAACCGGGAACCGCACTCTAATGAAGGACTAGTGAAGTTTGAGAATAAACTGATCGGTTCAAACCGAACTGAAAATCGTTTACAAGTTCCACACAGAATAAAATAAATGTAAGCCTATCGATTACTTACAATACCACAGACAGAGCTTGAACCGACCGGTTGCGGTTTAATTTCGGTCAAAAAAACGATAAATTAATACTTTTTAACCGACAAACGAACCGAGCAGAAGGAGAAATCTCCGGAGTGACTGTTCAGTGAGGCGGAGTAAAGAATCTGACAGTTTGAGTTTGAGCAACAACAGAGTGTTCAACCGAGCTCGCGCTCAAGGTTCCATGCCCTGCATGAAAAGTTAACTCTTTCACCTCCGGAGCAGTTCGAAGGTTGGGACTCACTGCATATGTCATAATATAGCAAGACTTCATGTTTTTTGAAGGTGTATACAGCCATATAGGCAAAATGGCTCAACCCTTTGCTCCCAGACATCATTGATTTTAACCAAACAGGCTTTATAGTGGGCAAACAAGTGCCAGATAATGTCTGACACTGCTGTGACTCATTCTGTAAAATGTATCACTGGAAAGTCTGATAGTTTGAATGAACTGTTACTGCCTGTACCCATGCTGTACAACAAACTTGAATAAAAAAAAAAAAAGTTTTGAAGTTGCCTGCTTTCCACAGGGTTTTGAAACAGTGTCTGATGTTTTCCAGGTGTAGAATTTTTAATTTTTTCAATAATAATTTTATTCAATTTTTAGTATCATATGACATAACACACAGTTCATTCACCCAAATACAAAGTAAAGTGGTAAATTAACAAGCATTTGTCAATGCCGAATGTTTGCTTGCTGATATTAGCATTGGAAGTGCAGGAGTTTGACAGATGCTGAATAGGAATGGCAGTGAATTATTGAACTCACACCAACCCCACCTCCACCCTGCAGAGATGGACAGGCATTGGGGTGTGCCTTTGGGTCATCGCCCATAATGCTCACACCATGTCACCTCACCCTATCCTGCAGACACCGACAAGTGTTGAGGTGTGCCTTGGGGTGTTCTGCTTTACAGTCACCCCATTCCATAAGGACATATGCTGAAATGGGTGCAGTATAGGAGAATGGGGTGAACTCTGGGGCAGAAGAGTCCAAGGTACACCTTGATGCCTGTCACTGGTTTCAGGGTGGGGGATGGAATGGCATGAGCATTAAAACCAACAATCCAAAGGCACACCCCTAAGGCCAGTCAGTCTGTACAAGGTGGGACATTGTGGTTAGAAACCCTAACACCCCGGGCGTTTGTTGGTATTTGCACTACAAATTTTCAACGTGGCCTTTTTGTGACCCCCACCTCATGAAAGCATTTGGGACCTCTGCCCATGAACAGTGGCACTGTGATTTTGTGAATCTGTCCCAAATGTTGATTTCCCAGAACGACTATGCCATTCTGCGCCAGATGTGCGAAAACACAGTTTGGGCAAGATGTGAAAAATAACAGCTGTACCATTCATAGGGAGGTGTGAAGGGATGACAATGTTGAAAATCTGGAGTGAAAATGTTATAAGTGCTCAAACTTACGACCGTACGTGGAAACTGCACAACACACACACATAACACAGTCATTTAGTGGAATTATTTCACCACATTTTCAACATAGGCATTTTGTGATCTCTGCTCATGAACAGTGTCACTATGATTTGCTTAATCTGTCCCGAATGTTGATTTTCCACAGCAACCGCACCATTGTGCGCCAGATGTGTGAAAACACATTTTGGGTAGGATTTGAAAAATGACAGCTGTACTGTTCATAAGGAGGTGTGGAAAAATGACAATGTTGAAAATCTGGAGTGAAAATATTACAAATTCTCGAAGTTGCGCATATGTGTGGAAACTGCGCAATGCACGCTCGTAACATAATCATTTTATGGACTTTTGTCACCAAATTTTCAACACAGGCATTTTGGGACCTCTGCTTATGAACAGTGTCACTGTGATTTTCTTAATCTATCCTGAACACTGATTTCCCACAGCAACCACGCCATTGTGCGCCGGATGTGCCAAAACACCTTTCAGTCAGGTTGTGAAAAATGACAGCAGTACTGTTCATAAGGAGGTGTGAAAAAATGCCAATGTTGAAAATCTGGAGTGAGAATATTACAAATTTGTGAAGTTACGAGTGCACGTGGAAACTGCGCAATGCACACTGGTAACGCAGTCATTTTTTGGAATTTTTTCACCAAATTTGCTACATAGGCTTTTTAGGAGCCCACTTCGTGAGCAGTGACACTGTCATTTCATTAATCAGTCCCAAAAGGTGATTCCACACAGTGAGTACGAAATCACCTTTAGAGACTGAACAACCAGATGACGGTGACTGAATTCATGAGGTGGGGTCACAAGAACCCCATGTTGAAAAGTTGGTGACAAAATTCAAAAATATGGGTGAGGTATCCACCTAAGTTGAAAAAAACCATTTATGCCATTATATAGCTTACCAGCATTTCTTCAGTTCGCAGTCGGCTTTGAAGAGTGCAGACATGTTCCCGCTCGACCGAAGATCATCGCGCCGGGCTCTGGAGGTAAGTATGGGGTGAGAGGGTGTGTGGGGAGGTCGGGTGCCAGAGGGTGGGGTGCGGGTTGGGGGATGGGGCACTGGAGACAACGAGGGGCCTTTTTTTCTTTTACAGGTTAAAAAAAAAATAACATCGTGGGAAGGTTTCTCCTTTACAGGTTTGTTTCTGGTATACTGGGGTGGGCTCCCAGTATGTCACCTGTATTATTTGAGGAAGAGGAACTGAAGCCAATGGGGATTGGGTCCCCAGTCAGCACAGAAAATGGGTCTGTGTTTGGGGGGGTGCATGATGCCGAGCTGGATTGGGCACCCTCTTGACATACAAAACTATTACATGGGGGACATTATGCCACTGGGGATTGGGCTCCCCTGTGGGCAAATGAACTGGGGAGGGGGCATGCCAACAGGGGGATTAGGTATCCCCATCGGCTTCAATGGGGACTGTGAGAGGCAGCTGGCAACAGCCGCCGCCATTTTTACTAAAATGGGACACCAGACAAGGCAAGCTGTGATGCGCTGCTAGAATCAGGGACCGCCCCAGCAGCAAAAACAGCTGATTGTTAAATGACGGGGTGCTCCCCGATTGCAGCGGCGAATTTCTTTCAAGCTGGTGGCATGCTGCAATACTGCTGCCATCGACAACGTGCTCCTCTATTGGCGCCACAGAGACCAGCCCCAAAAAGCACTGCCAGCATTGGCCACAACACTGCTGCACCTCCACAACCTGTTACTCCAGCAAGCTGCCACAATATGTTTCTTGCGCATGCAAGCAAGCAAACATAAAAAGGGGAGTCCTTATATCATTGCAGTACATGGTCAGGAGTCAATTACACACAGCTCCTAGACTGCAGTTTCCAGAAAAGGAAAGCAGTACCGGATTGGGGGTAAATAGTTACACACCAATCAAAATCAGTACAGTCAACAAATCAGTTTGGGACTCTGATAACCATGGCCACTAGAAAACTGCAGAAAATATTCCCCAAAATGCAGAAAGTTTTTGAAGAAATTGTTGGGGGTTCACTATACATCCCCAGTGCTCGCCAATAAATCTGTTATTTTTTGTTACAGCATATCTCGATCAAATAAACGGTTAGATAAATATACTGACACTTGTATATGCTTTCAATATGAGGAAAAGTTTGTGTTTTTGAAATGAATTGCAAATTAATCATTATGTAGCATATCTTTTAAAATCTAAAGACATCTACCTCATGCAGTGCTTACCAGATTTTATTTAGTAAGTCACAGTCAGTCAGTATTGAATAAATCCTGAAACAACACATTTTGCCAGTTTCTGTATGTGAAATAATTAAGCCTGTTTAACAACTACTTACTTTGCTGGCCCCCTTCAGCCCCCTCCCTATCTGTATTATCCTAGTCTGCATCCCTGCTACTCCCCCCTTTTGCTGCCCTAATCACCCCCTGCCCCAATTCAACTGACAAGGCCAGTCTTGGCTGCTCTTGAGTTTCCATTCTAATGTTCTATTTCATTTAAATTAATTCCCTGCCTATGCTATTGTCACTTTATCCAATTGTCATTCTTATTATAGTTATTACTGGGTACATTGCTCCTGGTTGTTTGTGTATTCTGCAATACTATTTCAGATTGTTTGTGTACATTGATGTTGCTTTGTGTTTGTTGTGCCTTACTGACGAGGGACCTTTGTAAAAGAGCGTCTTGCTCAAAGGTCTTGCAATCCTAGATATAAATAAATTAAATAATTAATTTAAAAAAATATAAGCCTACATGCTCACATACTGATATGTAGCCAGAGACCAAGTACAGTCTGGTTTCTGCAGCAGGTAGGGAAACTGGGCATACTGAGTGGGCCTAGTGGGCCTTATCTGCCATCAATGTCTATGTTTCTATGCTTCAGATACCCAGGGTGCCTAATCAAGTTGTAGTAAAAAAACAAACTGTTTATATTGTTAAAGTAATTGATTTTATTAATCTGCACTGTAAGTACAAACATTTTAAAACCACATGGTAAAAGTATTATATCATACTAGTGGCTTTTCAATGTATCATGCAATAGTTTGTAATACACAGCACTTTTGTTCTACTCGGGTTGCAATGATTTTTGTCTGTTTGAAGGTAAATATTTAAATATATTTCACTTGTTTTATCAGCGTGTTTTCAAAAATGTTATTTAGTGGTCTCAACTATGTCTCTCCTTTTATTCGAGGATTGACCTAATTCGAATGAATATATTGCCCAGACTACTATATTTGCTTCAAACTATTCCCGTCCTGCTTGATATTTTATTTCCTGGAACAGGGCCTTAGCTGGATTTGTCTGGGCTAGCATGAAACCTCGCATTCGCTGGTCCATTCTACAGCTCCCAAGGGACAAAGGAGGGTTGAGATTATCTGATCTATGTAAATACGCACAAGCAGCTGCCCTGACTAGGATACTGGGGTGGATTGACCCAAACTATAGATTACCTAGGAAGAAGCTAGAAATTACACTTAACCATATTCAAGATATTAAAAATGTTCTGTTTGATCTGGGGGAGCCCCTCCCATTGTAGAATGGCAATCACCGGGGAATGCAGAGTAGTTTAACAGTTTGGGACAAACTCAAAGTCTCCCAGGAACTTGTCACAATCTTTTATTTTTTAGGACAACTCAGGTCAGAGGAGAAGTATTTTCAAGTTCCCCTAACTGAGACCCTTAATGGCTGGCATAATAGAGGCCTAACTTTCATTTTTCAGATATTAGACAACCAGGGCACTTTACTCTTTTCCACATTGAGAGACACCTATGGGCTACCACCAGAGACTAATGTAGCTTATCAGCAGTTACAAGCTTATTTGGTAAATAAGGCTTCTCAATGGAACTGCCTCCCTTCCCCATCCCCACAATTATTGATATTGATTATATCCTCTATAAAAGGAATAACCTTACCCCACCTGGTTGGAGCACTGTACAAGGGACTACAGGAGGTTACCAAGGACTCAACCTTGGGGGTCCTGGCCACCTGGAACCAGGAATTATTGGTGCCGGTGTTGGCAGATCTGTAGTTTACATATGTTAAGTTATCTCAAGGGATATCTCTAGCGCCATACTGGCAGAAATTCGCCTGGAAAGTCAGGCTTAGATTTTTCAATACTCCAGCTAAACTGGCAAAATTTGTAGATGGGCCAGTGGGAAGCTGCTGGAGATCCTGTGAGGAAAAGATGGCTGGACATGTACATATTTTCTGGGCATGCCCGGTGCTCCTACCTTTTTGGGGAGAGGTGGTAGAAACCTTGGGGGAGTTGGTGGGAGAAGAGGCTGTCCTTACTCCTGAACTTGTCTTGCTTTCGATACCCCCTGAAGACCTCCGCATTCCAAGAGGATCTCTCTCTTGATTACTTATATACTGATAGCTAAGAAAGCAATTACCAGACTATGGAGCCGGACCTAGCCGCCAACCAGAAATGACTGGTTTACGGCTATGAAAGAAGTATATAACTTGGAAAGATTGGCAGCCAGTCATTTAAATAGAAAAGATAAATTTGAACTCCAGTGGAGGAAATGGATCCTCTATATGTCTGTACAAAATCCTCATTTTGTTCCATAATGGGCAACATGAGACTTGATATGATAGTGGGAAGGGAGAGAATAAAGGGGAAGATTTATTATTTTAGTACTGATATACAAGGATCTCCATTAAGGTGGATTTATCTATGGCTGTACATGATTTTTGGACTTGTGCTCATAACTGTAAAGCATTGCCTGTTGCTTGAGCTATGCTTAATTGTATTATGTGATCTCCATAATGTACTGTATCCCATCTATCTCTTACATATTTTAAAACAAATAAAAATACAATTAAAAAAAATGTATTTCGTTATTTCTTTTGTTGACTTTGTACAGTACGTGAGTATGCAGGTCGCAAATTATCAAGCGAAGGATCGCTGTCACCAACTCCCTCAGAAGCACATTCAAGTTTATAATTAGCAAGGCCATCCAAACTTCTCAGACAGTTCAGTCAAAATTCATTCAAAATGAAAGAATGTACACATGGAAACCTACTCTACCGCTTAAAAACAAGCACTGTGGTTAATGCTCTATTCAGGTGAATGGGGCAGTTTGCACTTTTCTCATGCCTATTGTTTCAGTTTCTGGAAGCAAAAGGTTTTCTGATGGTCTGCTTCAACACAGATCTTAAGTGTTAAAGTGTACTTATACACGGTCAGAGGATTTTGAAACCAAACCAGGGAAGTGAATCAGAGGAAAGTAGAGCCACAAGAGACCCTCCTCACCTCACACTGTATTGTTTTCATTCCAAATTGTTAACATGTTTGAGTATGTTTTCTTGAGAATTTAACTATCTTGTATAATTTTAGTCAAAATTCAAGAAATTGCTGATTTTGTGCTGAGAATGGTGAAAATTGTGGTTATTGCGGTAAAATTGCAAGTGCAATTTTCCAGTGGCCCTGCTGATAACTTTTCTTGTTTATATAATGCCTCTTGTGTTGCTTTCCTTAAGATTCACCTAATTTCTTGAAACTACCACTGGGATGTACTTTAATGTCCTGGGGGGGGTAATCTGTTGCATGGGAAATGACCTCCTTCTCCAAAGTAGGACTCCTGGTAATTATGCTACCGCTGCCAGTTGCTCTAACGCTGATATCCCCTCTTTCTCTTCCAAATAGCGGAAGAAGGGGAGGCAGTGGCTCTTCTATTTCTCAGTTGAGTGGTGGAGTTTGGCAGTAAGCCACTCAATTTCTAATATATTCTTAACATTATTAAGCCACATGTCAAGCGTGGGAGGGGTGGTTTGCAGCCACTTCTTGGTGATGGCCTCTGTGGGGTCAGGATGTTAAACAGGTATGTTTTACCTTTTGATTGTATTCCTTTAGGCCTTAAACCTCATATTACTGTTTTGAATCCTTCAATGGAAGGAATATCTAGTTCAGTGGCTATGGCTCTGGAGGTCTTTTCCCAGTACTTGGTCAGAATGGGGCAGTTCCAAAAATCATGTTCATGATGGGCTTGTGCATTGCATTGTCCCTAGGATTTGTCTAAGAAGGTGGAACCATCATGGGCTATAACTGCGGGTGTCCTGGAAAACCTAGTTGCTACCTTCTAACAGTGTTCTCTTCAGATGAGAGAGGCTGTGTTTTTTGGAATTACTGCCTAACAGTCCTCCAATGCCTTTTCTGTGAGGGACAGATCTGTCTCTGCCTCCCATTTTCTTTGTGCACCCTCTCTCAGTTCTCTGTCCTCTACAAATGTCATAGACTTTGGAGGCCATGTGTCTAATGCCTATCCCTTCCAGCACCCTCCCTATCAGAGTTTGAAGTGCAAGGGGATCCCTGGCAAGATGAAATTTCCATGACCTTGTGGAAATGAAGTTTCTGATTTGGAGGTAGCAGTAGAAGTCTCGCTGGGGTAGGTCAAAGTCCCCCAGAGCTGCTGAAACAATTTAGGGTATTGATTAACCTTTAGCTGTCCTAGCCTTCACAGCCCCTTTGTTTCCCATCTCTGGCAGTTGGGGTTTACTTGTCCTGGTAGGAAGTCCTTATGTTGTCTAAGAAGAATTTATTAAAAGTAAGTTGATCACACCTGCTTATGGTGGCTTCTTTCCAGGTTTTCATTAATTACCTGGCCCATGAGTTATTTATCTTCTCTCTTCTTTGTGTCCTCTCTCACCATCTACTTCCAACACCCCTTGCTCCCCTTCCCTAATAATCACTGACAAGGACACCTCTGTCTGCACCATGTTTTTCTACCCCTACCCCCAGCCCCAGCCCTCTCCCCCTTTACTCCTTGTCATAGTCAACCCTGACTGCTCCACTATCTATCCTCTCCACCTCTCCTCAATGTACTAGTCCTGTGACCCATGCACTCATAGCTTGTCAAACCTGTCATAAATACTGTCTGTACTTCATCATATGAATTAATGCATTTGCTTCTTCTATATACTACAGTTTATTTTGTATAACTTTTTCCTCTTTGTAATCCTAGGATTTCACCGGTTGTAAATTATGTGTTGTACTTGACTATGTCTACACCTTATGTTTTTATTCTGTATGTACCAATTGTTTTAACCATACCTGATCTGAAACCTTTGTAAAAGCGCTTTTAGCCGAAAGGTGTAACTCCAAGATGACAAATAACTAAATCTGTTTGATCTGCTTGCCTTCCAGGGGGGTAACAGCTTGTACACTTATGTTTCCCCTTCCTCCAAGACCACCCATTATAGGCATAGGCAGCATTTCACACTTGAAGCCAAGAAACGCAGGGGCTGAAAGAGTGTGAGAGCTCACCCCAAGTTGGATCTGGAAGGTAAAGCTCTATGCAAGGATTTTAAAAGGGAGAGTGCTTAATAAATAAAAGATTTTGACTGCAAGAAACATGTCCATAAAACTGACAGCTGTCAGTCACAAAGAGAAGAAATATGAAATTAAAAATATGATTGGAGCAGACAGTCAAACAAGTCATATTTCCTGAAGAAGCTTTGTGATTCTAAAAAAACAGTGAAACGTTGAAAATATATATGACTGACTGTCTCAGCTATTTAAATAAAACAAAAGAAAATACTTTATGAAATTTGATGAGCTGTGTCCATTTACTGAAGATTCATAGGATCTGTCTGAAGATTTTCTTACCTGCAGGGTTGATTCAGCTGCTTGTATGCTTTTGCACAGTTTTGGTCTATTTGCTTTTGTTTTTTTAAGCATGAACCTTCAGAAAAAGAGCATATTAGAAAATTGTCACTTAAAGTACAAAAACATATTTTTTTGTAAAAATTAAAATTAGAAACTGGAAAAAAGATTGGTAAGCAAATTCTGATTTATGAAATTGCTACCTATGAAATATGTACTATATACAGTTTCCTATGTTTGTTGAATTAAGACAACTTTGTCTTGATAAAGCGGTATGAGGTGAAACATTGGCTGAGAACAGTTTCTAGGAAAAGAAATGTGTAAACAAACCAAAAAAACCACAACAAAATTTAATTTTGACTTTATGTGGTCAGCGTACAGTTTGATTTTTTTTCTGTTGCTGCATATACTGAATTGTCTTGAATTGAGTCAGCACCTCCCAGTAAGAACACACATACTTGCACCAGTGTATAAAACAACCATTTTGGACAGATGCTAAAGTGCAACAGATGAACCTTGTCATTTCACACAGTCAGTGCAGATCCAGCGTGGCCCAAGGACCCTGTAAGCAGACATTAAAGTGAGCAGGAGCACAAGGGAACTCAGTTCCAACACCTCTTAAAAAACTGTATGACAGTTCCACCACCTCCACCATCTTTTTCCATTGACTATTGTAGGAGAGTTTCAACACTTAACAAGTATAACCACCTTGCCATTGCAGGGAGTTACTAAATGTGCCTTTAAGACACTGTGAGCGTGTGCACGCATGCTGTTCACGCGCGCATGCCCTTAGGATTTTTTCATGCCTATCAGGAGCGAGGGGGAGTGGCAGTTAGTCAGTCATGAGGAGAGTGTGCGAGAGGGAGCATCTCAGTGGTTGACTGTGGCACTGGGTGGCCCAGCATGTTAAGGCCAGCGAGGCCTGTGGTATGAGGGGATTGTTACATAGAAACATAGAAGTTGACAGCAGTTAAGGACAGCAAGGCCCATCCAGTCTGCCCATTTCTTTTTCTACCTTATGAATGTGCCATAGGCCTTTGCTCTGTAAATGGCCTATCTATTCATACTCATCTGTATTGCTCCCTTATGCCTATCCCATGCCTGTTTGAAGCCCTGCACTGTATTCATATCCACCACTTCCTGAGGTAGGCCGTTCTATGCATCCACCACCCTTTCTGTGAAAAATAACTTCCTCACATTACCCCTTAATCGGCCTTCCTCTAATCTCATGCTGTGTCCTCTTGTCCTGCTATTTTTCTTATATTGAAACATGTTAGACTCTTTCACCTTGTTAATGCCCTTAAGGTGTTTGAATGTTCGATCATATCACCTCTCTCCCTCCTTTGCACTAGGGTATACATATTGAGCTTCATTAATCTGTCCTCATTTGTTTTCTGATGCAGACCCTGCACCATTTTGGCTGCCCTTCTCTGGACTGCCTAAATTTAGGTTAATGTCCTTGTGAAGGTGTGGTCTCCAGTACTGCATGCAGTACTCCAGATGGGGCCTAACCAGTGTCTTGTAAAGAGGGATTATTACCTCCCTCTTCAGACTTGTGATACCCCTACTAATACACCCAACATCCCCAGCCTTACCTACTGCTTTGTGGTGCTGCTTGGATGATTTCAGGTCATCAGAGATGATGATGCCAAGTCTCTTTCTTCACTTGTGACTGCCAACTCCTCCCAGCCTATAGGTGGCTTCAAGGGTTTCTCTTCCCTATGTGCATGATCTTGCATTCTTTGCATTAAACCCAGTTGCCACTCTTCTGACCATTTGCTAGTTTATCTAGATCTCTTTTCATTCCTCACCCCATCTGGATCATCTACTCTGTTGCAGATCATGGTGTCATCTGCAAACAGACAAACTCTACCCTCCAGTCCATCTGCAATGTCACTGATGAAGATATTGAAGAGGACTGGCCCCAGGACTGATCCCTGAGGTACCCCACTTGTGACTTGCATCTCTTCTGACTGTCGACCATTTGTCACCACTCTCTGTTTTCTGCCCGTCAACTAGTTTGCCACCCAGTTGACCAACTTCTGACCCACCCCAAGTCTACCCAGCTTATTAATCAATCTTCTATGTGGAACAGTATCGAAAGCTTTGCTATAGTCAAGGTAGGTGACATCAACTGCTCCTCCTTGGTCCACCACTTGAGATTAGTTTGACAGGACCTTCCTTTTGTAAACCCGTGCTGTCCTGGATCCTGTGCTCCTATGGATTCTAGGTGTTGCACTATCTTTTTTCTTAAGGAGTGCCTCCATAATCTTGCCCACTACTGAGGTAAGACTGACTGGTCTGTAGTTCCCTGCCTCCTCCCTGCTACCACTCTTGTGGAGCGGGATCACATGAGCCCTTCTCCAGTCTTCTGGGACCTCTTCTGTGCTCAGAGACTCACTAAACAGTTCTGATAATGGCTCTACTAGTTCCACCCTTAACTCCTTTAGTACTCTGGGATGTATGCCATCGGGTCCCACTGCCTTGTCCACCCTGAGCTTATCAAGCTCTTGTAGGACCCTTTCTTTTGTGAAGGGACTAGTGCACACACCCCTCCCCCCTGTGTCCATGGTGCTGAGCTGTGGGCTCTGTCCTAGCTTCTCTTCAGTAAATACTGAGCAGAAGTATCTATTTAGGATAGATGCTTTTACATGGTCCTCCTCCTCCTCACATGCCCCCTTATCCCCTTTGATCTTAGCAACACCACCTCTGGACTTTCTCCTTTCACTAATGTATCTATAGAAAGTCTTGTCACCTTCTTTTACTGTTTGTGCTAGTGTTTCTCGGTTTGGGCCTTTGCCTGCCTTACTGCCTTCCCTGCTTCCCTTAGGGAAGTTTGATATGCCTCCCTATCTTCATCCTGTTGTGTTCCCTTATATTTCCTGAAGGCCAGCTTTTTGGCTCTGACCTTTTCTGCTACTGTTTTTTGAGAACCAAAGTGGTTTCCTTCTTCTTTTGCACTTCCTTTTCTCTAACACAGTGGGATATTGCTTCAAGTATTGCATCCTTAATGCTTGCCCACTTTGCCTGTACCCCCTCACCTGTATTTCTTTTTGCCAGGGCTAGCTTAACTCTGTTGGACATCTTATCAATGACAGCTCCTCTGAAGTCCCATATTTTTGCCTTGGAATGGGATGATTTAGTTCTAGTGGCCAAATTGAACCATACTATGTGATGGTCACTGGGCCCTTGGTGACCTTCTACCTGGAGATCTGTGATCCTTTCCCTGTTGGTCGGTACTAGATCTAGGATTGCCCTGTCTCTTGTGGGTTGTTGTACCAGTTGTTTGAGGCCCTCCCCCTGCAGGGAATCCACCATGTGTCTAGTTCTGGCAGATGTTCCTGCTGGTATTGACCAATCTGTATCTGGCATGTTGAAGTCTCCCATTATTAGACCCTCCCCTTTAGCTGTCATGTTTTGCATATCTTCTAACAGTAATGTGGCTATGTCCTCCCCCTGATCTAGAGGCCTGTAGACAAACCCAGTTCGTATGGTTCTCCCATTTCCTGTTTCCAGGGTGACCCACAGTTCTTCTGGCTCCTTATGTGTATTCAGAATTTCTGTAGCTTTGATATTTTCATTGACATAACGGGCCACTCCACCCCTCCCTTTTTGCACCTTGGTCTCTTCTGAACAGTACAGAGCCAGGTACTGAAGTCTCCCAAGTGTGGTTACTGGTAAACTATGTCTCGCTAATGGCTACTATGTCCAGTTTAGCCTCTGTCATTATTGCCTGCAGGTCTGGGATCATTTCCCAGACTGCAAGCATTTGTGTACATGATTTTCCATTGGCCAGATTTTGGTGTGTTAGTTATTGGGCAAGGTCTGGCATTTCCCCTGTGTGTCGTATAGGGAGTCTGACCTTTTTCTTTACCTGGTGATGCAAATGAACTACAAATATGCTGAACTCCTGCTTAACCACTAGCTGAGGGGGGTGGGGTATTCTTCCCATTTGACGTATGGGGTGCTGCACCCATCTCCCCATTTGCTAGTTTAAATATTCTGCAAAGACGTCAAACTTCTGTCCCAATGCACTGACTCCCTCCTTAGTCAGATACAGTCCATCAAATTTAAAGAACTTTCGCTCCCAAAACTGTTGCCAGTTCCCTACAAATCTATGTCTTTTTCCTGGTACCAGCCCTTGAGCCACATGTTTAGCTCCCCTATCTCCCCTTCTCTGACCTTCTGTCCATCTGCCCCCCCTGTCCCAGACTGGCAGGATCTCAGAGAAGGAGATGCTGGACAAAATGGATGATAGTTTGTCACCCAGCCTGGTCAGGTGTTCCTTGGTCTCCACAACTGACCGGCTGGTGAGATTGTTAGTCCCTATGTGTACCAGGATGTCAATGTTTTCGCCTGCTTTCTGAACAATTTTCACAATGTGGTTAGTGTCTCTCCAAGCTGATGTACCTGGGAGACATCTGACCACTACCCCTGGCTGGAGATTTGTATCAAGTCCCCGAATCATGGAGTCTCCTATGATCAGAAGTTTTTTGGATTTCCTTTTTTGCTTTTTTTGTTTTGGTTCCTGTTTTGGGTGAGTTTTGTTGTGCTAGCTCCTGTGCTGCAGTGTCCTGCTCTGCAGTGTCCTCTGCCCCTTTGTTTGATTTCAGAGATAGAGGCATCTTTTGTAGTTTTATATGGTTTGTGGAGGTGATATATTGGAGAGCACCAAGTGATGGGGCACTCAGTTTGCCCTTCCTAACCACCTGCCATCCTCCCAGGCCAGCTCCCTCTCTTGGTTGAGGGTGCTTCTGTTGGATTTTGGGAAATGGCGGGTGGTTCTTATAATATATTTCTTCTTAAATATGCAATTTGAGGCACGCAATCTCTGCTCATGCTGCCTGGAGCTGATCCCTTATATCTCCAATGGCCCAGCATGTAGGACAGTGTCCTAAATCCTGTAAAACTGCCCTTCTGAAAAAGTGTTCCGCAGTACCTGCAGTTAATGATAACCATTCCAGATAAGTTGCTGGGTTTATAAGCTGGTCAGAGTAATTAGAAGGAAGAAAATGAAAGCCTAAGTTTGATTTTGTGTTTTGTTTGTTTGTTTTTGTATAACTTGTTATAACAAGTTACATTACTAGTGCTGCTGTAAATGAGGACACTGTGTGGATACCCCTCTGATCCGCCCCTTCCTGCTTTGCTACAGGAAATGTCACGACTGTGCTACTCTATAAAAGGAGTGCAGTGTGGGGTGGTTGGGGATGGGGGCGGGTGGCTGGGCCCTTCCCCTGCTGAAAAAGAAGAACTACGGACCCCTCTACCTGAAGTATGGCAGAAGGAGCAGTTTCCCACCACCCACCGGTGGGGCAGGAAAAGGAAGGAAGGGCAGAAGATCTGATGAGAGTCAGAAGGAGAGAGAGAGATGTCTCCTCAGCTATAAAAGAGTCATGGTGGTTGCCAGAAGGGGCCCAGACATTCAGGTGGCAGCTCTTAACCTTTTAGCTTCCTAATGTCCACCAGGTAAAAGCTGTCAAAGTTGTTTGTGTCTCCTGCAGTTTTGCTATTTGGAAGGTAGGCCCTCCTCCCCAATGTCCTCTTGTTTGCATACCTCTCAACTGTACCACATTACGAGGAACGTTCCTCATTTTACTTCACAAAAGATCCCTGTTCCACATTGTGAGGGCTTGTTCCACATTCAGTGTTAACATTTTAAAGCAATCATCTATAGTAAATGATGCAAAAAATAAATTATTCAATTAATAACAGACTTTCTGAATATAAATGCAAACATTTTAACAGTATTCTGAGTTTCTTAGATAAAGATTTGATTAAGTGTTCCACATTTTGCTCATTTGTTCCACAATTTGAGAGGCAATGTTCCACATTTGGGGAACAAAAGGTTGAGAGGTATGCTTGTTTGTCCTGGGTGCAGGGGAGCCTAGGTGACTGTAAATGTATCTGGGATAAATTAAAGAACTGGGTCCAGCTTTCCCCATAACAGAACTCCACCACAAGTTTGTAAATGTTACTACCCACCCCACCGGCGGGGAAATCATCAGGCTCTCTCTCTCAAAGTGTCAGGAAAGTGGGAGTAAGTTTCCTCAGTTTCTTTTCCAGGAAAGAGAAACTCATATTTCAGTCAGGCAGAATTGAGATGGTATAAAGTTGGGAACCACCAAGAACTGACCCCCTGCCAAGGGTTGAAAGTGAATAATTTTAGAAGCCTTTGAGCCACTAGTAAGGTGGAGGTTGGGGGTTCGAATCCTCCCTTCCTCATTTAAGAAAATGTGCCTCGATGGATGTCATAGTGTGAAAGAGTAAGCTCAGTAAAAGTGCACTTATGTAAATATGTTACCTCGAGGGAAATATGGCTTGAGTGTTTTAAATGCAATAAATAAAAATGGTTTGCCAGTTGCATCCAAAAGTTGTATGGAACTCGAATCTTTGGAAACAAGCTGCATGCCTGTGTTGCCTCCTAACCCCATGTTTTTCAGGATTGAGGGAAAACCAAATAGACAGTGAATGTCTGAGGTGCAGTGGGAATCTATCTCCATGTTGGCAGTCTCCAGCTGCCTAAAATTCAAACCCATGTCATCACAAGGTCAATAACCACCTAAATGTACATTTAAAGTTGAAAAGTGACCCACGGGGTCAGATCCCCTACCTCCCTCTCTGAGACTTTATACCATCAAACCCCTACACATGAGGGGTGAGGGTGAGGGTCTGCCTTGTCTTCCAGTCAGGTCTACTGTATGAAACTATGAAGCCTGAAAAAGCAAATAACCCCATGGACTGGTGTTTTATCTTTTGTGCGCCCTGTATATAGCCGGAGTGAATTTCTAGTAAGAAGAGGTGGTAGTGGTTACACAAGCATTTCTCAATGTCGAACGTTGGTTGCTTGTATAATGCTGACACTTCTCTGAGCTCCCTTTATACCCTGCAGTGTACCTCATCTGGTCCCATAGCCTTATGTACTTTCAAGGCAGCAACTTATTTCAGTAACACATATTTAAATCCCACCCTCCTATGTACCCAGCACCTGCAATTTTTTTTTTTGCCAAAAAAAAAACATTTTAATGGGGACCGGCAGAACCCGCCCTCCTCCACGGCCAACCCCCATCTTATAAATTCATTTAAGTGAGAGGCAGCAGCACCAAGAATGCAGAGAAATCCCCCAAATTTAAGCAAGAGGCAGCAGTGCCAATAATAAAGAGTACCCCCCCACAACAACAAGAAGTGATCTGACCACTCCGTCAGTCCATCGCCCCCCACTTCCCTTTCAGAACCCAGTGCCAAATTCTCCTTATTAGGAGAAGGCAATTGCTGCTGCCGCCCACCAGTCCAACACAGCACAACCCTCCCTCCTCTACTGCCGAGCACCAGCTTCTAATGAATGAAACCATGCTGTTTGTTGCTATAGTACAGCCAGCAGATCACACTGCAAAAAAGAATGCCTCACTTAGGGTTTTTGTTAGACTGTCAAAAACTGGGGAATTCAATGTTGGGGTTCCTTCCCCTACCATCACCCCCACCCTCCACACACCAACAGGCATCAGGGTATGCCATGGGTTCGTCAGGCCCAACTCTCACCCCCTTTCCATGTGTAAACAAGCTGACATGATGCAGTATAGGAGAATGGAGTGAGAGTTAGGCCTGATGACCCCATGGCACACCCTGACGCCTGTTGGTGTGTGGAGGGTGGAGGGTGATAGGGGTGGGAACCCTAACATCAAATTTCCCAGCTTTTGACAATTTAATAAAAACCCTAACTGATGAATTAATGTAGTTTTTTGCAATGAATTTCCCTTCTTTTTGAGATAGTATAATAGTATCCTTATTTAACTCTGGGAGTGCAAGGTCCGAATTCTGCAAAGTTATGTGCGTGTGTAGAATAAATTCAACGGATGCACATAACTTGGGCATTTTCAGGAATTTTTTCACCAAATTTTCAACATAGCCTTTTGGGGACCACACATCATGAACACTAGCACTGTCATTTCATTAATCTGTCCTGAAAGTTGATTTCGCAAAGCGGTTGGGCTATTCTGCACAACAGCTGTGAAAACATGTTTTGATCAGGATGTGAAAAATGACAGCTGTATACTGTTCATGAAGAGGTGTGAAAAATGGCAATGTTGAAAATCTGGGGTAAAAACATGAAAAATTGTCAAATTTATGCATGTGCGTAGCACCTGCAAAACGCACGTTCGTAATGCGTTCATTTTTTGGAATTATTTCACCACATTTTCAACAAGGGGTTTTTTAGACCTCCCCTCATGAACACCTGCACTGTGATTTTGTTAATCCATCCCAAAAGTTGATTTCGCACAGCGGCTGGGCCATTCTGCACCACAGTTGCGAAAAACATTTTGGGCAGGATATGAAAAATGACAGATGTACTGTTCAGGAGGAGGTGTGAAAAAATGGCAATATTGAAAACTTAGAGTGAAAATATTAAAAATTGGTGAAGTTACGAATGTGCATTTAAATTTCACAATGCACGCTTGCAACAGAGTCATTTTTGAGACTTTTTGCACAAATTTTCAACATGGTTCTTGGGACCCCACCGCATGAACACTGGCACTGTCATTTGGTTAATCAGTCCCAAAAGCTGATTCCACGCAGTAACCACAAAATCACCTTTTGGGATTAATTAACGAGATTACAGTGTCAGTGTTCATGAGGTGGGGTCTCAAGAACCCCATGTTGAAAATTTGGGGTCAAAATGCCTAAAAATGGCTGAGATATCAAGATACATTGAAAGCCCCATTGACAGCCATTATACGGTTTACCTCAATTCCTTCAGTTCGCGGTTCGCCTTTGAAGAGTGCAGACATGTCCCAGTCCAGAGAAGATGACAGCCACCGACCTCCAGAGGTATGTGTGGAGTAAGGGGTTCTGGGAGGTGGGGGCACAGAGGAGGGAGGAGTAGAAGGTCAGGATGGGGAGGTGGGATGTGAGGAGATGACGAGGACCGTTTTCTTTTTCCAGGTTTAACAAAACGTTGTCGGACTGTTTCCTTTTTTTTTTTTTTTTTTACAGGTACAGAGAAGCCTTCCAGGATGAAGCGCAGTGCTGCAGAATTCTGCAGTAGAGTTACTGCAGTAAACAATGGAATTTCAATGGGAGTTTAATCTCTTTTGTTATGCAGTAAACCTGTAACACTGTACTTCATCCTGGAGGGCTTATCTTTGTACATTATACATTTGGTCACACTGGGGAGTGGTCTACCCAGTGTTCCACACTGTTGGGGGGAGAGAGGCTACTGCCGACGCAGGGATTGTGCACCCCACTGTCGGCAAATATAAAGGGGGAAACAGCAACACTGCTGGGGCAGGCATACTGGGAACACTGGGAGTGGGCTTCCCAGTGTTCCACAGCAATAAATGGGGATTTCATACACAACTGGGGACACTGGGAATGGGCTACCCAGTGTCCCATACTTTCAGAGGGCTACTGCCGACACAGGAATTGGGCATCCCACTGTCGGCAAACCTTAGATCAAGAGGGCACA
Source organism: Neoceratodus forsteri (assembly GCA_016271365.2). Classification (NCBI taxonomy): domain Eukaryota; kingdom Metazoa; phylum Chordata; order Ceratodontiformes; family Ceratodontidae; genus Neoceratodus; species Neoceratodus forsteri. The sequence goes on from JADMNL010000027.1 coordinate 44,391,146, forward strand.
CTGCTGGGGGGGGCTACTGCTGACATGGGGATTGGGTACCCTGCTGTTGGCAACCTTAGATCAAGTGAGGAGGATGGGGGCCTGTTTGTGTTGGTCTGGGGAGATTTTTTTTTTTTTGGAAGCCACTGTTTCAATACTTCCCCTTTCACTCCACAAACCGATCAGCTGTTTACTGATGCTGGCTTCATGCAAATCAAAGGACCAAAGCCCTCTCTGATTGGAGCTGCTTCAGCCCTTTGAAGTGCATGACCATTCAGCCCTTCTAGCGGAGAGTTGTGTTAGGACCACACCGAGTGGTCATTGGTGCCAACTACTGAGCCCATTACAAGTTCCTGGTTTTGTGTACTGCAATGGACATGGCAGTGACACACACCCAAAATACCATATTACAACAATACGTGGGTTTGCGCATGCGTGCAACCAACGTAAAAGTGGCAGTTCCACCACCTAGAAATCTAGATACAAGAGTTCACCCCCTAAACATTTCCAGTTTAACCACTGCCTGTAAGGTAAGCAAAAAGATGGGAAGAGCCCAGTCAAAGCATGGAGCTATCTGCAACATGCAGTAGAGTAAAACACTGGACAAAGTGACTCACTCAACAAATCAGAAATGTTATATTGAACAAACGTAGTGTAGTGCCCAGATAATATTATGCATGACACCCACCCACTTTTGTAACAATGACTGTTGCTGCCTCAGACTGCTCACATTCTGACACTGTAGCTGCACTTTATCCCTGTCAAAGGGTGTTTTACTTGTTTCATTAATGAAGTCCTGGAGTCTGTTTGTTTATTTAAATCCTTTCTGGAAGGAAAAGCATCACAGGGGGTCATCACTCCCCCTTCTAAAGTAAACATCTGTGCATGGAATCTCCAGAGGGTTTCCAAGTGGCACACTTGAGATAAAGTAAGATGAATGGGGTAACACAATATTAGACAGAGTGTAGTCAGTGAACATGGTGTCTAACAGGGGTGAATGTATCACTGATCAAACTGCTGGGGAAGCTAAAGAGTGGGAGAAAGGTATTGTAATCAAAAGACTTGGGCATATATATCAGAATGCCTGAATAGGGTATGATTTAGGTATTTGGCAAGTCCATTTCATCCATTCTTGATTATGATAAAATGTGAATCAAAATATTGTATAACATGTAGTATACACCAGTACAACTGGCTAGAATATGAACTATTCCAGTTGGGAACTTCTGGAAGTGCACCCACCCAAAGGTTCCTATTCCCTAATTAATAAAAGAGAGAGAGTGTCCTTACATTCAACATTTCTGGGATGGTATTAAAGCCAGGCCTGTTCCTCTGTTGCGTCAAGGAACATACTGTAAAACTAGTCATTTTCACGCAAAGTAATTTTAGAGCAAACATAAATGCAAACATAACTCCTTAAATTTAAGTGTGAAGTCATTAGCTCACATTCTTTATAACGTTTAAAGCACTCATGGTGCAAATTAGTGCAAATTTATTTTAGCGCTAATTAGTGCTTCAGCAAAAATAGTGAAAATCTTTTGACAGTGACATTTGTATAACTGAGGATGTGTATTCCACTGATGTCATAACTCGCCACAGACATGCAATCACTCGTATTGCATCAGTAGCCAAGAAATTAATTTTGAAGCTGTGGCTAGACAAAAGATCACCTTTATACAATGAGTGACTCAGAGAAATTACACAGATGCTAAGACTTGAAAAAAATTTCACATGGTGTAAAAATGCACTGTCACCAGCCTTTAAAAGGACATGAGGCTCGTCAAAAACACACCTTTAGCTAAATTTCACTCACGCGACCCACTAAGGTAAGCATAATCTTATTTGGATTACATCAGATAGCCTGCTGCCTAGTACAGGATGCACAGGTCTCTTACTCACCATATGAATGATGCAAGTGTCACATTTGTGTCATGTTATGGATGAAATGCCTATCATAGAGTCCATTTAGCGATTTGTACTAAACTAGTACTTGACATACACATATTCTTATTGTCTTATTGATAAACTTTGGATGGATTATGCTGCAGTTTGGTGGCTTGTTTTTATTACTGCATGCATTGTCCAGTCCGACATCGCTTCTTCCGTGTTGAAAGTACTGAATTGTAATACTTTACAATAAAATATGTTTAAACAAGCTTTTGTCAATGCCGAATGTTTGCTTGCTGGCATTGGCATTGGTAGTGTAGGAGTTAGAGAGCTGCATAATACGAATGGCAGTGAAGTATTGAACTGAAGCCAACCCTGCCACCACCCTGCAGAGACTGACAGGCATTGGGGTGTGCCTTTGGGTCATCAGGCATAACGGCCATGCCATTTCACCACACCCTACCCTGCAGACACCAAATGTCACGGTGTGCCTTGGGGTCTTTGGCCCTTATACTCACCCCACTACATCAGGAAATACGGTGAGATGGGTGCTGTATAGGAGAATGGGGTGAAATTTGGGTCCGAAGAGTCCAAGGCACACCTTGATGCCTCTCACTGGCTGCAGGGTGTGGAATGGTATGAGCATTACAGGCGAGAATCCCAAGTCACACCCCTAATGCCTGTCAATCTCTACAGGGTGGGGCGTTATGGTTGGAAACCCTAATGTCTCAGGCGTTCGTTGGCATTTTCACTCCAAATTTTCAACATGGGTTTTTTGTGACCCCCACCTTAATGAACAGTGGCAATATCAGTTCATTAGCCGAAAGCTGATTTTGCACAGCGATTATGCCATTTGGCACCACAGGTGCGAAAACACATTTCGAACAGGATGTGAAAAATGACAGATGTACTGTTCATGGGGAGGTGGAGAAAATGGCAATGTTGAAAATCTGCAGTGAAAATATTTAAAAAAACTGGTGAAGTCACAAGCGTGTCTAGAAACTGCACAACGCATACCCATAATGTAATTAGTTTGGGGATTTTTTACAGCAGATTGTCAACACAGGCATTTTGGAACCTTCACTCATGAACAGTATCACTGTGATTTTCTTAATCTGTCCCGGACAGTGATTTCCCACAGTGACCATGCATTTCTGCGCTGGAAGTGCGAAAACACATTTCGGCCATGGTGTGAAAAATGACAGCTGTACTATTCATAAGGAAGTGTGAAAAATGCCAGTGGTGAAAATCTAGTTTTAAAATATTAGAAATCCATGAACTTGCGAGGGTGCGTGGAAACTGCACAATGGTCGCTCTTAACACAGTCATTTTATGGACTTTTTCACCAAATTTTAACATAGCCATTGTAACACCTCTGCTCATGAACAGTGTCACTGTGATTTTCTTAATCTGTCCCGAACATTGATTTCGCACACTGACTGCACCATTGTGCGCTACATGCGTGGAAACACATTTTGGGCAAGACATGAAAAATGACAGCTGTACTGCTCATAAGGAGGTATGGTAAAATGGCAATGTTGAAAATCTGGAGTGAAAATAGTGAAAATTCACGAACTTACAGGCGTGCGTAGGAACAGCGCAATGCATGCTCATAAAACAGACATTTTGGGGGAATTTTTAACCAAATTTTTAACATAGCCATTTTAACACTTCTGCTCATGAAAAGTGTCACTGTGATTTTCTTACTCTGTCCTGAACATTGATTTACCTTTTACTGATAGCATCATTTATTAGCTACATCGCATGAAACACATTTTAGGTTGAAATGTGAAAATGACAGCTGTACTGCTCATAAGGAGGTATGGTAAAATGGCAATGTTGAAAATCTGGAGTGAAAATAGTGAAAATTCGTGAACTTATGAGCGTGCGTAGGAACAGCACAGCGCATGCTCATAAAACAGTTATTTTGGGGAATTTTTTTACCAAATTTTCAACATAGGGTTTTTGGGGGCCTACCTCATGAACTGTGACACAGTCATTTCATTAATCAGTCCCGAAAGGTGGTTCTGCACAGTGACCACAAAATCACCTTTCGGGGTCGATTAACAAAATGACAGTGACAGAATTCATGAGGTGGGGTCCCAAAAACCCCATGTTGAAAATCTGGTGCAAAATTCCCAAAAATCTGAATATGCAGCAAAGTTGAAAAACCCTATTTATTACATTATACAGCTTATCGGCATTTCCTCAGTTCGCGGTCGGCTTTGAAGAGTGCAGATGTGTTCCCGTCCACCGAATCGATTCGCGGACTCGGAGAGTAAATATGGGGTGAGGGGTGTGGGGAGGCAGGGTGCGCAGAGGGTGGGAAGCGGGGTCAGGGCAGTCAGCGAGGGAAGGTTTTTCTTTTCAGGTTTCTTGTTTTGTTCTTGGGCAGCACTTAGGGGCGTTGGGTGGGCTTTCCAGCACATGGCAGCTGGAAGGCTGTTTGGGGTGGGGGCACTGGAGCTAGTGGGGATTGGGCACCCTTCGGCCATACAGACTGCTGCCACGCTGGGTTGGGCTCCCAGCGTGGCACCCATTATCTGTTGGGGGCGAGACATTGGAGCCGATGGGAGTTGGGCACCCTATCGGCCATACAGTGTGTGTGTGTGGGGCACTGGCAGATGCAATATGTATGCATGCATGCATGTGTGTGTGGGGAGCGCATTGGCTATTTTCTTTCAAGTTGGTGGCCATGTTCGAAAATACTGTCACCGGCTGTGTCCCCCATTATTGGTGGACATCACACATGCCCTAAAATGCCGTGCTGGTATTGGCCACAACAGTGCCACACCTCCAGAACCTACTTCAGCACCATGCTGCTGCAATATGTTTCTTGCGCTGCGCGCAAGCAAACATAAAAAGTATGTTGTTGAATGGAGGTCTCACAGATAAGACAAAAGGCATATTGTTATCGGTGACATTAGTACAAGCTGTAATGTTGTGTCTGTACTATTTATGTTTAATCAGTTTGGTCTTTTAGAGGAAATAGGTTATTCAAATAGAGTTCAGAAATGCAGAGTTTATGAGAAAAAGATGCAGGAGGGGACCACTTGTGGTTTTGTCAGGGTTAGCAGGGACATCTAATGTGACCACCAACATAGCCCAGAGTCTTTTAATAACCTCTCCAGTGCCATATGGAGATTCTGTGAGACTGAGCTGTGACCACATACAGTAGGTCTGTACTGGGCAGCAGTACAGCTAAAGGGGTTATTTAAATATGGTAGAATTACGTGGTTAGATTTCTGGTTGTTCATAGCTAAAATATGTTTTTCTTGTTTGTTTGGGATTTTTTCTCGTAATCCATGTGCTAAACCATAGAATCTTTTTTTTACTTGATTTTATTAAAAGATAGTTCCATTTCATACAATACAAATGGTACTGTACAGTAACAGTTTCCCCCATGTTTAGGTTCATGTATAGAATTATGATAGAAATAGTACAGCCCACTGTGGAGTCATCTATACAAGCCTGTTTACCAAACCTCCTTGGTTTTCTAAACTGCATAGCATCTTACATAAGAGTCCTGGTATTTTCTGACTGCTTACAGCTGGTCTAAGTAGGAGTCCCACTTGACCCATCTCATGAAGACAATTCTCTCCATCACATTGCATGCGGTTTGTAGTGTACACCTCCTCCATCGTTTTGACCTCCTTTAAGAATAGGATTCACCCTGCCTTGGAGGGGGAAGACAGGAGATAGCCCACGTCTTGCAATGATTTTCAAGACTGCTGCCAGTAAGATTCTGTATAGATATTTATTTGTGGGGTCTGATCTCCATGGGGTAGGAGGCCCATCAATAAATTTTCAGACATCACTGGTATGGCGCATTTCAGGATTTCTGATCAGGCCTGAGCTACCTCTTCCCAATACGGTGCTATCTTAGGGCATGCCCAGATATGCTGATTGTCCCCCTCTCTCCATGTTGTCTCCGGCATCTATCTGAACCTGTCAGCATGAAGTGGGCAGTAATTCTAGGAACCCTAAAGACATTGGTGATATTCTTCCATCTAAACAGTCTCCATTGCACTGAATAGGTTGTTTTAAGTACTTCTTGCCAGATAACTGGTCTGAGATCTGGTGGGATCAAAACTCCCATTTCCCTTTTTCAGGCTTGCAAATATCAGCCTCTATAGTCTGTTTCTTGGAGAAGATCATATAGTTTGGATATTTGCTGTAAGTCCCAATCTCAATTTTTTCTTTATATAGGATTCTAATGCAGTGGGCTCCTGTGTGTAACTAGCTCCTACCCTTCAGCTCTGCAGGTGGTTTCTTAGCTGCAAGAAGTAGAAGAACTCTCCCCTCTGTGTGGAATTTTGCTCTTAGTTGGTCAAAGGGCATTAAGTGCCCTGGATCTATTAGGTCATCCAGGTAGTGTATTCCGTGTGTAGCCCATGTCTGAAATCCCTGATCCATGAAGCCTGGGGTGGTAAGTGTGGGTTTCCCCTTATAGGGGTGAGGTGTCCCATGCTTACTCTGTGAAGCCTTCTAGAGCGGTAAGTTACCCACATATAGAAAGTCTGGGAGGTTCATCTGTTGGTGAGTTTGATTACCCTCAGACCTGGGACTGACAACAGAGAAGCCATTCCCAAGTCAGTCTGTGGGATCTGTGCCTTTTCTTCTTCTAGCAAACCCGCGTCTCTTTTATGTTTCATTGTTGTTAGAATAGGGATTACTTGCACTGCTGGGTTATAGAAACATATACTTTGACAGCAGATAAGTACCGCTTGGCTCACCTAGTCTGCCCATTTCCCTACCTACAGGATAAGCTGTAGATCCTAGTTAACCAACAGCCTTTTCTTCCTCCCCCCCCAAAATTACCTTATGTCTATCCATGCATTCTTGAATTCTCCACAGTTTTAGACCCCACAACCTCCTCAGGAAGGCTGTTCCATGCGTCCACCACCCTCTCTGTGAAAAAATAATTCCTCACATTGCCCCTGAACTGCTACCCCTCTATCTTCAAATTGTGTCCCCTTGTTCTTGCACATCTCTTTTTCTGAAAGATGCTACCCTCTTGAACTTTGTTGATTCCACTGATGTACTTAAAAGTTTCTATCATGTCCCCCTCTCCCTCCTTTCCTCAAGGGAATGCATATTAAGCTCCTTTAGTCTCTCCTTGTATGGCTTCTCTTGCAGACCCTGCACCATTTTAGTTGTCCTCCTCTGGACTGCCTCTATCCTTGTCTATGTCCTTGTGGAGATGGGTTCTCCAGAATTGGATGCAGTACTCCAGATGGGGTCTCACCAACTGTCTGTACAGAGGGATAACAACTTCTTGTTTTCTGCTGGTGATGCCTCTCCCTATATATCCCATTATCCCCCCATCCCTCCCTACTGCCTTCTCACATTGCTTAACTACCTTAAGGTCATCTGATTTGATTACCCCAAGGACCCTTTCCATTTTTGTTGCTGTTACTACCTCCCCCCATTGTATAATCTTCCCCTGGGTTTTTGTTTTCCAGGTGCATTATTTTGCACTTCTTTGCATTGAATCCAAGCTGCCATACTTCTGACCATTCCTCCAACCTTGCCAAGTCCCTTCTCATCCTTTCCACGCCTCCTTGTGTATCAACCCTGTTGCAGATCTTTGTGTCATTTGCAAAGGCATACTTTTCTTCCATTCCCTCTGCAATGTCACTTATAAAGACATTAAAAGGACTGGACCCAGTACTAAACCCTAAGTTGCCCCTAGTAACCCTCTCTTTCTTCAGGGTGGACTCCATTTACAATTACTTTCTGTGTCCTGTTGTGCAGCCAATGTTTTACCCAGGCTACAACCCTGGGACCCACTACCAGGCTGGTTAATTTGACTGTTAATCTTTTGTGTGGGACTGTGTCAAATGCCTTGCTAAAGTATAGGTAGGCCATGTCCACAGCCCCTCCCTGGTCTACTACTTTGGTCACCCAGTCAAAGAAATCAATTAGATTCATCTGACATGACCTTCCCACTGTGAACCCATGCTGCCTTGGGGCCTGTGCCCCACTGGCCTCTAGGTACTCAACAATTCTTTCCTTCAGAAGTGATTCCATCCCTTTCCCTACTACAGAGGTCAAACTGACAGGTCTGTAGTTTCCTGTCTCTGTCTTGGTCCCACTTTTGTGAAGGGGAATCACAGCCGCCTTCCTCCAGTCCTCAGGTGCCACACCACCCTCCCATGATTTGTTAAAAAGGGTAGTCAGTGGTTTCACTAGTTCTCCCCTTAATTCTTTTAGAATTCTGGGGGTGAATTCCATCAGGCCCCATTGCTTTGTCCACCTTCAGTTTTAGGATTTCTTTCAGAACCCTTTCTTCTGTGAAAGGACTGGGATCGACCCCTCCTGTCCAGAGTGCTTCTGTTACTTGGATTAGGCACTTCCCCCTACTCCTCTTTTGTGAATACTGAGCAGAATAATAGTCCTTCATGTTCGATAATGCTAGCCCTGCTTTCTCTTTGACTGCATATAGTAGGTTATATTTCAGCCATGGATGTTTACTATCCCAGATATATTGAGATATAGCCTGATCAACCTTCTTCTAGAAACTTTGCAGGACCTGTATCTGAAGCATACAAAAAACATAAAGAAACCGGGCCAAAACATTCATACGTATTGTTTCTACATGTGCTCCCAGAGACGTAGGGAGTAATTGCCAGCAGTCCAGGTTCCTCTATACCTCCACGAGGACAGATATATAGTTCTTACCAAAGAGCTGAGATATGTTCTTAGCTGAACCCAACTATGGCTCAGCTGAAGGGGAACGGAGTTGTAGATGGAAATGGATTCACTGCACTAAGGGCTTCTGTTTTAGTGTAGTTAATTTTAAAGTCTGAAATAATACTGAATTTATGAAGCATCTCTAATAGTGGGAGCAATGAGGTCATAGGGTTACTAAGACATATCAGAATATCATCAGCATGTCATGCTTTTTTATGTTCTGCCGCACCTACTTTTATGCCTGTAACTGAGGGATGTTGTCTGACACTGGCTGCTAAGGGGTCCATCCCCGATGTAAATGAGAGGTGTGGCATGGGGCATCTCTGCTGAGCGCCTTTTCATAAACCAAAAGTAGACGAGCAAGCTCCATTAACACCCCTCTTGGCTGTGGAACCGCTGTACAGGGCCAGGAGGTCCTGCACAAAAAAATGGACTAAACTCAAATTTTAGGAGCACTGTAGATAGATATTGTTAGTGTAGCCTATCAAAGACCTTCTCAGTGTCAATTATTGTCACCAAGTGTGGTGCGTGAAGGTCTGCTGTCACTGAGATAAGGTCATGCAGTCTATGAATATTGTTATATCAGTTTTGAGCTGGGATGAAGCCTGTTTGGTTATGGTCAACTGATTTCCCACTATCCCCTAAATGTGGTTACCATTATTTTGGGCATATATTTTGGTATCTACATCAATCAGCAAGACAGAGTAGTATGAGACACAATGTTTGGGTTTTTTTCCCCTGGTTTTGGGATGACTGATATAAGGGCAGTTTCCCATTATTTGGGGAAGGTGTGAAGTTGGAGATAGTCATTTATCACATCTACTAGTGGTTTCTTTAGTATCTCCCTAGTATCTTTCAAAAAAGGTGGCTGGGAAGGTTAGGGAGAAAAATATACCATTCAGGAAATATAAGGAATCACAGAAGGAGGACAGAGAACTGTATCAGTTAAAGCAGAAGGAAGCGGGAAAGGCAGTCAGAATAGCAAAGGCACAAACCAAGGAAAAGATAGCCAACTCAGTTAAGAAGGGGGATAAAACCTTTTATAAATACATTAGGGAGTAAAGAAAACCAAGAGAGGGATTGTAAGGCTTAATGAAGGGAAGGGGGGTGGGCAGAAGGTGACAGTGAAAAGGCAGAGATACTATTCAGGAACAAAGTGCCATGATCTTAGCAGGAAACACTCCAACTGATGACCCCACAAAGGTGGCTGAAGCGTTCTGTGCCTCCTTTTCCTATCCTCCTGCCTGCTCCCCATCCTTGCCAGGACAGCCTCCTCCCACCCACCTTGACACAGAGCTCTCTCGTCCTTTATTCCACCTGAAAGTTGTGGACCCCTGCACGGTGCTACCACTACTCTGCAAAATCAACCCTGAATCATCTACTGGTAATGATCAGCTTGAACCTCTCCTACTGCGGGCTGCGGCACCAGCCATTGCCTACCCTGTAGCCCTACTCATTAACCGATCCCTTCAGGAAGGGTCAGTGCCCAGTATATGGAAAAGCCACCATAGTTCCAATCCATAAAAAGGGAACCCGGATAGGGTGGAGAATTATAGGCCTATCTCCCTCCTCTGCCCTCTGGGAAAAATCCTTGAAAGAATAGTCTATGATCAGCTCCAATCCTATCTGGAACAGCATCTACTCCTCTCAAAGGTCCAGCATGGTTTTCGGAAAGATCATGGCACGGACACTGCCCTAGTCAGTTTGACAATCGATATACTCAACGCCATGGACCAGGGCACCCCTACGGGGGTGCTTTTCATCGACCTCTCCAAGGCCTTTGACATGGTCAGTCATAAGCTGCTCCTCTCAAAGCTTCAAAGGCTTGGCCTGGATTAGCTCTCTCTCTCCTCGGCCACTAGCTACCTGACTAACAGAACTCAGACAGTACGCTGGCAAGGCACCCTCTCAAGCCCCAGACCAGTGATCACTGGGGTACCCCAGGACTCCATACTAGGACCCCTGCTTTTCTCACTGTTTGTCAATGACATAGCTGAGGTGTGTGCTCCCTGCAATCTACTGCTCTACGCTGATGATACTGTAATCTATCACAGTGCCCCCAATCCTCCGTTATCGCAGCTGAACTTCACGCCTGCCTGGCAAAACTCGAAACATGGTTAACTGCCAACCATCTCAAGCTAAATGAGGACAAGATAAAAGCTGTCCTCTTCGGGACCTGGCAACTGGGCAAAGACCATTGTGGTCTTCTCCCCATAACATCAGCTCGAGGCATGCGTGTTGAGGTCACTGACCATTTTAAGTATTTTGGGGTTACCCTCGACCAGAAGCTAACCTTCAAACCTCACATAGATATCCTAACTAAATCTATCCACCAGAGACTGGGCTTGCTATACCGCCTCAGAAACTCCCTCTCTGGAGAGGCACGTAGAACCATTGCTAACTGCAACCTCCTCCCTTCTTTACTGTATGGTTCACCATTATTACAGTCCCTCAGGGAGACTGAGCTAACCAATCTCTCCACCCTCTACCACCGCATTGCTCGCTTTGCAACCCACTCCTCCCCTAGGCGGCACCACTGCGAAGCTCTTAAGGACCTTAACTGGCCGGCACTCAAGCTTAAACTATCCTTTTTCCCACCTGCCTTTCCTACAAACTCCTCTCCACACATCATCTACCTCACCTTAGTGACCTGCTTACCCTAAAGTCCCTCCACACCCTCCGTCTACCTCAAAATCCGACTCTTGAACATACCCCGTATCCGCACTAATCAAGGTAAACGCTCCTTCCAGTACACCCCCCATTTCTGGAACTCATCCCCTCTTCCCTGCTTGACAAACCCTCCTCTCCTCTTTCAAGGCCAGTCTCAAAGTCTACCTTCTGGAACTGAGCCACTGCTGCTGTAACCGCTAGAGAAACTCCCTACCCCTCATGACCTACTGTGGCTATCTAAGAATCCCTGGTGCCCCGTGTACCAACTAACCTCTATTTACTGTATACTCTTTACAAACTGTTATGTTTTTCCTTTTTTGAATGACTCATTGGACATCTGTACTTTTTGTGCCCCCCTGGGCAATGCATTTTTTTCTTTGAATTACTGTTACTTGCTTCATGCTCTCTGCCTCTGTCTTATTGTTACACAAACCCCTGTACAAACTGTATATATATTATTTTTGTTTCTGAAGCTGAATGCTGTACCTTATAAGCAAATTGTATATATATTTTCGATGCTGTATACTGTACCTAATGTAAAGTTGGTGGTGTATTCACCTCGGGTCGCCCCTGAAAAAGGGACCTTGGTCTCAGTGGGTTTACCTGGTAAACAAAATCTAAATAAATAAATACTTTTGTTCAGTATTCACAAAAGAAGAGATGGGGAGTATCTAAACCTAACAATAAAGCACGCTGGATAGGGGTCGATACCAGTCCATTCACAGAAGAAAGGGTCCTGAAAGAACTCTAAAACTCAAGGTGGACAAGGCAATGGGGCCTGAAAGGATTTGCCCAAAAATTCTAAAAGAACTAAGGGAGAACTAATGACACCACTGACTACCCTTTTTAACAAATCATGGGAGGATGGTGTAGTACCTCAGGACTGGAGGAGGGCAGATGAGATTCCCTTCACAAAGTGGGAGCAAGGCCGAAGCAGAAAACTACAGACCTGTTAGTTTGACCTCAGTGGTAGGGAAAATTATGGAATCACTTCTTCTGCTTCTAAGAAGGACTTGCTCGTCTGAAAGCTAAAGCTCTTTGTTCTTTTTGTAACATCCTTGTTGGTCCAATAAAAGGTATCAAACCATTTGTTCTGGATTTGTTCTAAAGAAAGAACTGTTGAGTTCCTAGAGGCCAGCAGGGCACAGAACCCAAGGCAGTATGGATTCACAGTGGTAAGGTCATGTCAGACAAATCTAATAGATTTCTTTGACTGGGTGACCAAAGTAGTAGAACAAGGAGGGCTGTGGACATGGCCTACCTAATTTTAGCAAGGCATTGGACCAGTCCCAAAGATTAATAAACAAGTTAGCCAGCCTGGGAGTGGATCCCAGGGTAGTAGCCTGGGTAAAAAATTGGCTGGACAACAGGACACAGACAGTAATAGTAAACAGAGTCCACTCTGAAGAAAGTGGGGTTACTTGCGCGGTACCGCAGAGTTCAGTACTGGGGCCGGTCCTCTTTAATGTCTTTATAAGTGGCATTGTGGAGGGACTGGAAGGAAAAGTATGTCTTTTTGCAGATGACACAAAGATCTGCATCTGGGTTGATACACAAGTGTGGGTGGAAAGGATGAGAATGGACTTGGCAAGGTTGGAGGAATGGTCAAAAGTATGGCAGCTGAAATTTAATGCAAAGAAGTGCAAAAGTAATGCACCTGGGAAACAAAAATCCAGGGGAACAGTGCACAATGGGGGGGGGGTGTACTAATAACAAAAAAAAAAAGGAAAGGGACCTGGAGCAGTCATATCAGATGACCTGAAGATAGATAAGCAATGTGAGAAGGCAGTAAGAAAGGCTGGGGGATACTGGGATGCATAGGGAGAGGCATCACCAGTAGAAAACAGGAAGTTGTCATCCTTCTGTACTGACAGTTGGTGAGGCCCCATCTGGAGTACTGTGTGCAATTCTGGAGACCCCATCTATGTAAGAACATAGACAGGATGGAGGCAGCCAGAGGATGGCAACTAAATGGTGCAGGATCTGTACCAGAAACCATACAAAGAGAGACTAAAAGAGCTTAAAAATGTATACCCTCGAGGAAAGGAGGGAGATGGGGGACATTATAGAAACTTTCAAGTACCTCAATGGAATCAACAAAGTCCAAGAGGGTAGCACCTTTCAGAAAAAAAGATGTGCAAGAACAAGGGGGCACAATCTGAAGATAGAGGGGGGATGGCTCGGGGCAATGTGAGGGAAATATTTGTTCACGGAGAGGGTGGTGGACACATGGAATGGCCTTCCTGAGGAGGTTGTGGGGTCAAAAACAGTGGGGAAATTCAAGAATGCGTGGAACAGACATATAGCAATTATAGTGGGGGGTGGGAGGAAGTACTGTAAGCTGTTGGTTAACTAGGATTTGCAGCTTATCCAATAGGTAGGGAAATGAGCAGACTGGGTGAGCCAGGCGATCCTTATCTGCCATCAAAGTCTATGTTTCTATGCTTCTCTCTGAAGGTTTTATAGAACTTCACAGGGAAACCATCCTCTCCAGGCACTTTGTTATTATTAAGGGATTTGATGACTCCACGGAGCTCCTCTACCATAACTGGTTTGTCCAGCAATTCCCTGTCTTCTGTGCCTAGGTTGAGTAGATTTACTTTTGAGAGAAAATCTGTGATTTGGGCTTCTTCTTTTTCCATATCTTCAGTATTATACAGATCTGCATAAATTTGCCCAAATTCCTCTGCTATTTCTTTTGAGAGGGGTTTGGTCACCCCGTGCCCTGTCTGGGTTTAATTTTGTACACTATTCTTGAGGTCTGCACCTTCCTTAGTTGTTTGGTGAACAAAGCTGTTTGCAGCATGTTACAGGACACAGCTAAGTGCAGCTCATTCATTCTCTTGCCTTCCTTAGTTGTAGGGCTAAAAGAAGACCTAGTCTCCAACCTTGTAAGTAGTACATAACTTTAGTCGTTCTTGTGGCCAGTTCAGCTATTTCTGCTGTCAGCTTAAGCAGCTAAAGACTGATAGCCTCTATTTATGCCAACAATTCTTTGCCTCCCTCCCTCCCTCTTGTGTCTGGTTTCCAAGTCTGTAAGTTGGGCTTCCAATTCAGTTTGTTTGCTGTTCTCTGTTTCTTTTGGGGGGTAAGTTAGGCTTTAATGTTGCCTCACATGACCAGATTCATGGCATTCCATTAGATCAGGAGAGCTGTTTATTTGCTGCAGTCAGCAGCAAGTGAGGGGCACAGGTCACAGTCGGCGACTGGAGAAGGGGACTGCTCACTGCAGTCGGCGGTGATAGGAGGTCTGGAGGAGGGGCATCCAATCCGGGAGAGAGGCGCCAAGCAGTCTGGCTTTAAAAGCCCAGCCAGACCACCGCAGAAACACAGGAGAGATGTTTATTTGCTGCAGTTGGCAGCGAGTGAGGGGTGCAGGTTGCAGTCGGCAACTGGAGAAAGGGATGGCTCACCGCAGTCGGTGGTGATACGGGGACCGGAGGAGGGGCATCCAATCTGGGAGAGAAGCGCGAAGCGGTCTGGCTTTAAAAGCCTAGCCAGACCACCACAGAGACACAGGAGAGCTGTTTGTCTTCCCGCCCACCTTCCCTGACCCCGGCCTCTATTAAATACGTGAGGAGGAGGAGCCAGATAGATGTGGAGGAGCTAACATTGGCTGGTCTGAGAGGGAGTGCCAAGTACATGAAGAGGCTGCTGGAAGGAGTAAGGAGGGTCCTGATCTAAGGAAATCATCATAAAGGAGCTGGATTGCAGTACAAGGAACTGGGTTGTGCATACCTCCGCTGGGAACTTGGATTTGAACCTTGGTGGCTATGGATATCAATACAGATACTAAAGAATTCTTCACAAAGGGGCTGAAATTGGACTTGAACTTTGGTGGCTATGGTTTATAGATACTGATACTAAGAATTCTTCACAAAGGAGCTGAAATTACGGTAAACAGAACTGGGTCGAGCATACTGACGTTGGGGATTTGGACTTGGCCTTGAACTAGGTGACTATGGTTTATTAATACTTCTTGCCCTGTGGGTTTGGGCCAGGATGGTATGTGAGTCGGGGGCCCAAATAAATAGTGTGATTTAGGACTGTACTGTCCTGCTGGGGTGAAGGGTCTGGGGCCTAAAATACATAGAGTGTGATTTAAGACTGTGTTTTGCAGCTGTGAGAAGGTTAGGTCTGGGGCTTAAAATACATAAAGTGTGATTTAGGACTGTACAGTGCTGCTGTGAGAGGGTTAGGGTCGGGGGCCTAAAATACACAGAGTGTGATTTAGGACTGCACTGTACTGCTGTGAGAGGGTTAGTTACTGTACTGTGCCGCATACCAAAAACAGGTGTCTGTGTGCCATAAAAAATGGAAGGGCAGCACAAAAGGAAGGGCAACCATGGAAGGGGGATCTTTGGCAGAGTGGTGGGGTGCAGTGGTTGTGGAATGGCTATGTTTCTAAATTGGGCTTGGAGGATGGGGGGATGTATGATGTGTAAGCAGCTCACTCAGCTGAGGGAGGAAGTGGTGAGGCTAGGGTGGGTGTTGAAATGGGGGCGCTGGGGAAGTGGGGCAGAGAGGCAGGGACAGTATAAGCCAGGAAGGAGTGGGAGGGGCTGGGAGTATCCACGGAGATCAGATACATGGTTCAAGAAGGCAAGGTCTGGGGGAGAGGGATGGAATGGGATCCAGAGGGGTAGACCAGTGGCAGAAACTGACAGCAGTAAGTCCAGAGGTGGGACAAGGATGCCGAGACAGGAGGAAAGGGGTCAGCTGGGGATCAGGAGAAGTGGAAGATAGTAGGCTTGGGGAAGGCAGATGGACACCCAAATCTAAAGGCAAAACCGGCATAGGTGGGAAATGAGTCTGAGGCAAAATTAATGAACATTTTTGCCCCCTAGGTATTCTAGCTGAGGACACTGGGGGAGGAAGAGGTCCAGGAAGGGCCTTCAGAGAAGGTTGGGGGGGGCAGGGTGGCTGGGAGATGCAGGGGAAGTGATCTCTGGTACAGGGGAAGGGTTGGAGGAGGGGACGGGCAGATTGGGGTCACACCAGAGGGTGGCACTAGATGATCAGTGGCGTGAGACAAGGGGAAGAAAGGAAGCACTGGAAGAGCTGGGGATGAGCTCCTTGGAGGCTGCAAATGAACAGGAGGGTATCCAGCAGGAAGGGAGCAATAGTAAGAAGTTGGGAGAAGTGTCGGGCAGTGTGCAGGAAGGGGGAGAAATGCAGACAGGGTGGGTGGTGAGGAGGAGGACTTCCCAAAGAGGGGTATGATGCTCAGAACTTATTGCAATAGTGGGCAGGCCAGGAGCAGTTAGAGGGAGATCAAGCAAAGTTGGCACAAGCTCACGCAACAATGCAGATGGGGCAGGCCAAGAGCAGTTAGAGGGGGATCAAGCGAAGTTGGCACATGCTCACATAGCAATGCAGGCGGGGGTTGCTGGGACGCAGGAAACCAGGAGGCAGTACAAGGGAAGAAGGGGTACAGGAGGGGCGTCTGTGGAAAGGCCAAAGGGAGAGGGTGGAGAAGGAAATATGCTGGGTGTGGGCAAAAACCAAGGCAGGTTGGGTAATGGGGAACAAATGCTGAGCAGGGGCAGAAACCACAACAGGTTGGAATATGAGGATGATGAGTCCAAGGGGAGCCGAGCCCCGAGACATAAAACTGGAGGCCTAAAAGACACTCAGGAAGCAGTGGGCATTAGGGTGGCTATCTTGGGGGACTCAATAACCAAGGGTATCGGGGAGAAAGGGAGTAAAACACAATGCAGTGTGGGTACAGTGTATGCCAGGGATGACAATGCTGGAGGTGAGGCATCATATTCCTTCCTGGGGCAAGCTGAAAGATGGAAGGACATAGAAACATAGACTTTGATGGCAGATAAGGACCGCTTGGCCCACCTAGTCTGCCCATTTCCCTACCTACTGGATAAGCTGCAGATCCTCGTTAACCAACAGCCTATTTCTTCCTACCCCCCACAAGAATTGCCTTATGTCTGTCCCATGCATTCTTGATTTGTCCCACAGTTTTAGACCCTACAGCCTCCTCAGGAAGGCTGTTCCATGCATCCACCACCCTCTCTGTGAAAAAATACTTCCTCACATTGCCCCTGAGCCATCCCCCCTCTATCTTCAAATTGTGTCCCCTTGTTCTTGCACATCTCTTTTCCTGAAAGGTGCTACCCCTTTTGGACTTTGTTGATTCCACTGAGGTTTAAACGCTTCTATCATGTCCCTTCTCCTCCTTTCCCTCAAGGGTATACATATTAATCTCATTTAATCTCTCCTCATGTGGCTTCTCTTGCAGATCCTGCACCATGTTTGTTGCCCTCCTCTGGACTGCCTCCATCCTATCTATGTCCTTGTGAAGGACACATCTGGTGTTTCACCTGAGCAAAAATGACTTGGAGTGGAGCAGTCTGCTGGAGGTACAGGCAAGGTTCGAGGAGCTTGCTAGGTTCTGTAGGATAAACACTGTTTTTCCTTCCATTTCCTTCTCTGAGGTGCTGCCAATACAAAGAGCGAGCACACCCAGAAAGGAAAAAAATAAGGGAATTCAATAAATGGCTACAGGGATGGTGCAGTCGGAAGGGGTTTGGTAGGATAGGTGACTGGGGCTCTACATGGGAGGAGGTGGGGCTGTATGCCACTGACAGGCTGCACCTGAGCTCTGCAGGGGCAACTGCATTAAAGAGTAAACTGGGGACTTCATAGCCTTGAAGTTCAATTTAAACTAAATGAGGGAGGATGTTATGGACAGGACCATCCTTATGGGAAGCAGAACAGAGAGGCTATCAGCCTCCCCAAGACATGGCAATCATTAAGGAACAGTTAGCAGCAGGAGGGGTTGGAAAGCAAAAGGGGTGGATGGGGCTAGATGTTGGAGGGCTTTGCTGCAAATGCCAGGAGCCTGGAGAATAAAATGAGAGAACTGGTGGCCACCATGGTAGAGGAGAACCTGGACATTGTAGCAATGAGTGAGACTTGGTGGCATGAACACCACGCCTGGGAGACAGTGATCCCAGGGTATCATTTGTTTAGGAAGGATCAGGAGGGGAGGAGGGGTGGCATTATACGTCAGGGAAGAGATTGGAGCCATGGAAAGGCAGGAAGAGGAGGGGGGAAAAAGAGATAATGTGGGTCACCCTAGACAGGGGAAAGGGGGAAAACCTGTGCGTTAGGGTACTTACAGACCTCCTATGCAATGGGGGGAGGAAGGGGATAGGCACTTTGTAGAATCAGTAGCGAGAATGGCACAGAAAGGGAAAATTGTGCTGGTGGGGGACTTAAACCTCCTGGACATCAACTGGGAGGCCCAGACAGCAGTCTCTTCAAGGAGCAGGGTCATGGCAGAGGCTCTGCAGGGCATATTCCTGCAGCAAAGGGTCAGGGAGCCCACTGGGGTGGGAACCTGTTGGACGTAGTACTCAAAATGGGGACAGTGTGGAGGAGGTGGAGGTAGGGGAAGAGCTAAGAACCAGAGACCACAGGGCTGTCAGGTTCAGGGTGAGAATGGGCAGGGAGAGAATGGGATGAGAACCAAGGTAATGGATTTCAGGAAGGCTGACTTTCACGGAATGAGGAAGGTAGTTAGTGAAGAAATGTCAGGATAGGGGATGTACAGGAGGTGGAAGAATTATAGGCAGCTCTCAAGAGAGGGCACATAAAAGCATGGACACATGCATTAGAAGAGTAAGGAAGATCAGAAGACAGAAAAGACCTCTATGTTTCACTAGAGAGGTGGCGTTAGGGGTCAAAGAGAAGATTAAAGCATTCAAGAGGTACAGTATGACACAAAGGATGAGGATAGGGAGACCTATAGGGAAAAAAGGAGGGAGGCAGGGCAAAAGACAAGGAGGGCTAAAGAGGCCCCTGAGGAGAGGATAGCAAAACAGGCAAGGAGGGGGGTTAAAACCTTCTACAGGTATGTTGGAGAAAGAAGGAGGGTACACCAAGGAATTGGAAGGTTAAGGGGGGAGAGTAGAACAATACTGGAAGGGGATTTTGAAAAAATGGAGGCATTAAATAGCTACTTCAGTTCAATCTTCATGAAGGAGAGTGAGGTCAGGGGGCCAGGACGGGATGGGAAGGGAGACAATCACAGGCAGATGGATTTGATGGAATTCACAGCTGATGGAGTAAGGGAAGAGCTGAGTAGACTTAGGGTGGACAAGGCAATGGGGCCTGACGGAATGCACCCAAGGGTACTCAAGGAACTGTGGAAAGAACTGGTGCCACATCTGGTGAGATTGTTTAACTTGTCCTTGGTCACAGGTGTGGTGCCAATGGACTGGAAGAGGGTGGAAGTGGTTGCACTACACAAGGGAGGAAGGAAGGACAAGGTCAAAAACTACCATACTGTTGATCTCACCTCGGTGGCAGGAAAGGTAATGGAAACATTACTTAAGATTAGGTTGATAGAATACATGGAGATTAACGGCATGCAGGATGATAGGCAGCACGGCTTCACCAAGGGAAGGTCCTGCCAGACTAACCTAACAGAGTTTTCGATGGGGTGACCCAGATAGTGGACCAGGGAGGAGCAGTGGATGTGGCCTATTTGGATTTCAGTAAGGCCTTCAACACTGTTCCGCATAGGAGACTGGTGAATAAGCTGAACAGACTGGTGGTGGACCATGGGATCACCAGGTGGGTAGAGAACTGGCTGACAGGAAGGAATCAAACAGTGGTGGTAAATGGGACACATTCCAGGGAACATGCGGTGACCAGTGGGGTGCCACAGGGGTCAGTGCTAGGACCACTACTTTTTAACATCTATGTCAGTGACCTAGTGGAGGGTCTGGAGGGACGGGTGTGTCTGTTCACAGATGATACAAAGGTCTGCAATAGGGTGGATTCATCTAGCGGGGTGGAAGCCATGAGGCAGGACCTGGAGAGGCTGGAGAAGTGGTCGGAGACCTGGCAATTAAAGTTTAATGCACAAAAGTGCTCGGTGATGCTCCTGGGGAGGAAGAACAAGAGGGAAACTTACTCCCTTGAGGGGGTGGTGATCAAGGAGATGGAAACAGAAAGGGACCTAGGAATTATGGTATCAAGTGATCTAAAGGTAGGCAACCAGTGTGGCAAGCGGTGAGCAAGGCAAATGGTTGTTGGCCTGCATTGCAAGAGGGATTACTAGCAGGAAGAGGGCGGTGCTAATGCCATTGTACAGAACCAAGGTGTAAGGCTGCACCTGGAGTATGGGGTGCAGTTCTGGAGGCCTCACCTCCTGCAGGGATATTGAGATGATGGAGAGGGTCCAGAGAAGGGCACAAAATGGTACGAGGATGCGGGATGTACCATATGAGCAAAGATGGAGAGAGCTGAATTTGTACCCTCTGGAGACTAGGAGGGAGAGGGGGGACATGATTGAGACTTAAATATTTGAAGGGAATAAATAAGGTGAAGGGTGGTAGTTTGTTCAAATTGAAGAAGGGCGCGAACACGAGGGGACATGTCCTCAAACTGGAAGGTGGGAAATACAGAGGTAATGTCAGGGGCAGTTCTTCACAGAGAGGGTGGTGGAGACCTGGAACAAGCTGCGGAGTGACAGCAAAACGGTGGAGGGATTCAAGGAGCCTGGGACAGATATAAAGAGTTGGGAGACAAGGTGGAAATATGAGGGAGGTAGGGTATTGGGCAGACTAGATGGGCCGTGGCCTTTTCCTGCTGTCACATTTCTGTGTAATCTGTGTACTCATTTAAAGGTAACATCTCTGCCCTGTTTGACCTGAAATAGTCTATCATTTCCTCCTGTATCATTTTCTTTGAAGGGAGGCTGTGCTAGTGCTCCTACATTTAAGTGCCAACTGCCTTTTCTCAGTTGGTATGCCCACATCTAGAGTAAGGGTGACGGGCATGATCAAGGAGGTTGATACTATGGATGGCAGTATTAATGGTTTTGTGTAAGTGTTGCATGGGCAGGTACCACCTATCTATTCTCATATAAGATTTGTGAGGGTGGGAGTAAATAAAGTCTTTAACTCTGGGATGACACTGTCTCCAGACATCCTGTAGAGCCAATTTCTTGCATAAGAGCTAATAAGGTTCTGGCAGCAGGGGTCTCTGTCGTCTGCAGCACCTCCCTGAGGACTCCAGATGAGGTCAAAGATTCAACTGAAGTCTTCTCTGGTTAGGCAAAAATTATGTGCCCTATAAGCCAGTACCCTAAACATCTCCTGAAACACCTCATGGGAAGGGGACTTGGGGGCATAGACAATTAAAATGGAGATGGGGGCATTCAAATATGAACCATTAACCAATATTCATTGTCCCTCAGTGTTGGTCCACTACAAAGCAGAACCTCTGCTGATCAGTATTGTTAGTGCTACCCCATTTATTTTGGATTGAGGGTTAAAGGATGCAGAGACCTCTCAACCCATTGCCATCACAGTTTCGAATTCTCTGACAGAACAGATGGGATTCTTGTATGAGAGCAATTTCTGTACCTAGACTTTAAGCTGCATAAGCAAGCATATTCATTTTATAGGGTTATTAATACCTTTAACTTGTAGGTGGCAGTAAGTGTTAATATAGAACAGTGTGCCATGGTTCTAATCTGGGATCATTATCCTACTCTTTTCCAAACACCGACTGTACTGGGCGTAAGTCCATAACCATTGCACCTGAGTTAAATGCTTGCAGAGCACACATGGAACTGTATAAAACATTTAACCAAGTGAACCAGTGCACTGCCTGTATTTCTATGTGAAGTAAAATATTAATAACACTGAGAACTATATAACAGTAAGCCAGAACCAATTTCATAAACTGCATATTCAATCGATCTTTCATTATTGTAGTTGTGGATCCACATCCATTTCACTGGGACTGAGTTTGTGATGGTCAGTTGCCTGTCCAGGAAGGGGTCTCCTCACAGAGGTGACCTCCAGGGATGCAACACCTACATCCAAATGTCTGTGAGGTGACATGCTAGTGGTATATGGGATTGAGTAGGCAGGAAGCTAAGGGTTCATAAGCATCTCCGCTGATGAACTCAGTGGGTGAAGCGGCTTTCCCTAACCCCATCTGGAATTTACAAATGTCAGCCCTCAGGAAAAAGTCACTAACCAGTGGTCTAGCGGTCGATCAGTAGTAGTGGAGGTGGAAAATCCTCATATGATGGCACTAGTGGAGGCCATTGGGTTGGAGAAGCAGAATACAGGGGCAGGAGAGCAGTGTGTTTTCGCTTCGTTATTCTTGAGTTACATAGTTGCTTTCAGGCCTGATGTCTATAAACTGCTGGGAGGAGGAGGAGGCTTAATCCCTGTCCTCACCTGCTTGTCATGTCTGCTGTTGCAGAAGCATTTGGGCCTCCAGGCCATTTACCTGCTTACTTAAGAGATCACTAATTTTTCTTCCTTGCTAGCTCTGCTCCAATAGAAGAGATCATCACCACAGGTCATCTGCCACTGTACTATCTCAGGGGCGTCTATCCGGCTCCACCGGGTACCTCTCCTGAGACAGCCTGGGACTTAATTCAGCCCCCTGGTTCAGTTCTGGGATCTGGGTCACTCAAGAGCATACCCAAAGTGTCTATTCTGGTGTTTTATCCAGCAACATGCCAATTTTCTGGCCCAAATCAGTGCTGGGCAGCCATCTTCTCTGTCACTAAGTTGCGAGACATTCACCCCGAACCGCTGCCCCACTGGTTTGCCCATGACTTCCCAACTTCTACCTTTCCTATTTGGATTCAGGGTTCATTTATTGTATTTATTTAAAAACTGATAACCAGGAAAGGCACACTGAGCCAAGGCTTGTTTGCAGGTGCGACCCAGGATCTTATAAACAAGCAGTAAAAGCAGAGAAATTCAGATACATGAGTAAATAAACAACATTGGGAATAAATGCAAATTGAAGAGCACATTGTCTGCAGTGATAAAAAGACAAAAGGAAATAACAATGATGTATATAGAGCAACTTCAGCTTAAGGTACACTTGTGTAAACGTGAGCCAAAGAGGAGGTAGCAAATGTACACTAGGTTAGGTGCACTAAGCTGGAGGAGCATCAGTGTGATTAACTGTAAATAAATGGTTGCAAAAGACGTTATCTCGGGATTACTAACTACATGAGGATAGTGAGTGGGGGACTAGAAGGTTGGAGTGTGGACCGGCTGGAGGGGTGAGGGGTACAAAAACAGGGACATGTAGAGTTAGGAGCAACTTTGAACACTTGATTTAGAGGCAAAGAGATGGGAAGTGACAGTGACACTGGGCAGCAGGTGAGGAAGGCAGTATGAGAATGCTGCCTGGTCTATGCTGGTATGGGGAAGGGAGGGTGAAAGTATGGGTGCCCCTGGTGTGAAGGGAATAGGTAGTGGGAAAGAAAGGAGAAATACAGGAGTTAAGGTAGGAGGGAAGAGTGCCAAACTAGAATTTGGCAATGAAAGTAAGGCTATGGAGATTACACCATGCAGGTAGAGACATATGGGAGAGGGAGGAGTAGAGAAGACAGTGGTGAGTGAGAGGGGGTGAGGAGGTGGCAAAGTGGCAGAACGAGTTAAGCAGGATATTGAATTTGGCAAGGGAGGTAGTGTATGCAGAGCCATAGACTATGTCTGCGTAATTGAATACATGGAGAATAGTTTTCTTAACTAAGTCATGGTGGGTAGATAAGAGTAGGTACACCTTGTGGCGTTAGAGTGCACCAAATGTTGGGCAGAGTTTTGCGCAGATGGAGTGTATGTGGACAGAGAAGTCTAGGTTACTATCTAGCCAGACTCTGAGGTATTTAAAACAATGGAGTGTGTCAAAGGAGTACCATCTAGGGTGACAAAGATGGTGGGGGGGTTCTGGGATTTGGATAGTCATTGTCTTTTCCAAAGAACATGGATACAGTCTTTTAGGTTTAGTTTCAACTTGTTTAGCCAGAACCAAGTTTGTACTTTGTCAAAGCCATGTTGTAATGGGGAGATGACATCAGCAGCTGTGGGACGCAGAGAAATATGGCACTGTGTCGTCTGTGTACATATGGATATTTGAAGGAGAGCAGATGGAGGGAGATCATTTATGGATAGGGAAGAGAATAGGGCCAAGAATTGATCCTTGAGGGACACTGGCTTGGATGGGGAGGATTGGACATCTCCAACTTGCACCGATTGTTGTCTGTTATGAAGATAAGATCAGAACGAGTTTGTGGCAGGAGGGGCAAGGCCAGAGGAGTAAGTTGGATTAGCAGGTGGTGAGATACAGAATTGAAGGCATTTGCCAAATCTATGATGATGGCAGCGGTGATGTGGCCTTGGTCCATGGCAAATTGAATGAAGTTAGTGACACAAAAGAGGGAGGAGACTGTGGATGTTGCTTCCTGAAACAGACTGGAAGGGTGAGAGACAGTTTGTTTCAGAGAGGTGCTCCATGAGTCTGGAGTAGGTTAGTGACTGTTGAAGTCTGGCAAGGGTAGGTAAGAGAGAGATTGGTCTGTAATTGCCAGAGGATGTGGTATCGCCACCTTTGTGGAGGGGGAGTACTTTAGCAACTTTCTATGCTTGGGCTACCAAGCTGATCGAGATGGAGAGGTTACGTATATGGGCGAGAGGGGGTGCAATAGCAGGTGTGGATATTCAGAGAATCTTGGGGTGGAGGCCATCAGGGCTAGATTTGGTAGGATTAAGTGTCCAGAGCACTTTGAAAACCCTTTGGTGGTAGTGTGAGGGGGGTGAATTAAAAACATGTATCCTGATGGGAGGGAGAAGGTTCAGTGGGGATGGTATGGGGGGTGATCAGGGAGGGAACAGGTGATAAAGAATGAGTTAAAGGTATCGATTTGTGCAGGATCAGAAATCTGAGAGCTGTTAACATTTAGAGTGAGGGGAGCCTGTGACACACGGGGGTCTAGGAGGGAATGGAGGACTTTCCAGAAAGAGGAAGGTGAGCTGGAATTCGCATGTAACTGTGACTTGAAGAAACGAGCTTTGGCATTTCTGGTGGCCTTGGCTACTCTTTGGCTGCCTCTACTTTTCAGCTCAGATGGTGTGTCACCTGGGGGGTTTCAACTTTCCAACCTTCCTGTGGGAAATAAAAGTTTACCCTTTGGAGGACTAACTTTGATCAAAAACAGATTAACAGCAATGTTTAAAACATAATAGTTCAAACAGCACTCGGAAAATGCCCCTGCCGGTGACACCCCAGGTGGGATCTAGTGGTAGTTAAGAGTATTTTTCCCAAAGTTACTCTATATTCAGCACCACATGGATGCCTGTCTCTGGAGGACAGTGGTGTGGTGACTGAGAACCATGCGTTCTGGGTAAAAGTCTTGTGCTAAGTTATTTATAGTATGTAGGCTGCGATACCTATTAAAAGTCTGAAGTGGCCTGTTCTGGACCTGAAGGCTGAGTTATGGGCTAGGTAAATAGGGCTGGTGAGCTGTCTCTTGGCTTATCAAGCGTCAAAAAAAATATTTCTGAATACTCTATATATGTGATTGCAATGGCCAAGGCCTGTTACTTCAACCCATTCCTACCCCTCACACTCTTCCCCTTCCTTCTCTTAACCCTGCTACTCCACCCCACCTCTCCATCCTGCTTTCTCTACTACCCTCCTCCTCCTCCCCCCATCCCTGTAAACTCCTTTGTGCTTTCATCCTACCCTACTCTCCCTTCAATTTCCTCCTCAACCCTATCCCCCCCCTTCCTCATTCCCACCACTCCCCTAATCCCTTACCCTCTCTTTACTCCTCCTCACTGCTTATAACAAAGCTGACTCCTGGCTGCGCTCCAATAATAATAAAAAATAAAACAATATTGTAAATAAGCTGTCATGTAAATGTTATTGTTGTTTTATCTGTATCTATTTATACCAGAACTATGTATTACCGCTGTATATGGTTTCTTGCTTTGTACTACTGTTATGATTCTTCCTTCCTGAAGTGGAACCTTTGTATATGAGGTCCTAGCTCAAAGGTTGTTCTCCAAGACAATAAATAAAGAAAATAAAACAAAACATCCCTGATGCACTTCTAAAAGAGAAAACAATCAATTTTCACTCGCATGGTATAATGGTCTACCACCAGTAAAGACGATGAGCAGATACATGATAGCGCAGCTCTCAGTGGAAAGAGAATACAAAAAAAAAACACAGGCATGCAACAAATGCCTGCCATCATCTGAGCATACCTGTCAAACTGACAATCACAGTAAAGACTCATTCATGCCTGTTTTATTATGTTGATTGCACGCATGTGCAAGAAACATGTTGAGTCAGCTTTCTCAACAAGCAGGTTGTGGAGGGGTGGCACTGTTGTACCCAATGCCCCCACAGTCTGCAAAGGCTTATCCCCTGTCCCCCAATGCCGTGGCATGCTGCTGCTGACGCTAGTTCAGCCAGCGTGCCACAACTTTCTAAAAAATCAGCCGCTGCAATCAGGGTCCGCCTCGTCATTGCAGCGTCAGCCATCCACTGCAATGAGGGAGCGACCCGTCATTGCAGGGCGGGATTGAAACCCTGATATTGTTTGTGAACATGGCGGCGGGTTGCGCTCATGTTCTAAACTACCCACTGTGTTTACTTGCCGATGGGTTGGCTATGTTGCCAACAGAGCCTACTCCCCATCGGCATTCTGTAACCTCTGTTGTTCTTGCTGACGATTGCCCAACTCTCCGCCGGCATAATGATACCCCTGTTTGTTCTCATGATGTGGTGCCCAATCCCCATCAGCATAATGATCCCCTTCCAGTTCTATAGCTGAGGGGTGCCCAAGCCCTCGGCTCCTGCAGCTCCCTCCCCTTTCCTTGTTTGCAGCCAGGGGTGCCCAATCCCCTGTTGACTACGCGCACCTACCCACACAGGTGGCACGCTGGGAGCCCATCCCAGCGTGCCAAGCACCTGTTAAACAGGAAAACGGTCCTCAATGTCTTATTTTTTTCACCCTGTAAAGAAGAAATGGTCCTCAGAGCTCTCCCAGGCCCCCTCCACAACCCGCACCCACCCTGCGCCCTGCCTCCCCACCTCCCCTCACCCCATGCCTATCTCCGAGTCTGGTCGCGATCTTCGTGTGGACCAGGAACACGTCTGCACTCTTCAAAGCCGACCAACTGAGGAAATGCCAGTAAGCTGTATAATGGAATAAATAGGGTTTTTCAACTCTTTAGTGCATATCTCGGGCATTTTGGGACTTTTTCACCAAATTTTCAATATGGGGTTTTGGGACCCCTCCTCCTTGAATTCTTGAACTGTCATGGTGTGTCGGTCCCAAAAGGTGGTTTCGCGGTCACTGTGCGAATCACCCTTGAGGGCGATTAACGAAACAACAGTGCCAGTGTTCATGAGGTGGGCTCTCAAAAGTCTATGTTGCAAATTTGGTGGGAAAATCAAAAAAATGACTGTTTTACAAGTATGCGTTGCGCAGTTGCTACGCATGCTCTTAACTTCACAAATTTACAATATTTTCACACCTGATTTTCAACATTGGCATTTTCTCACACCTCCTTGTGAGCAGTACAGCTGTCATTGTTCACATCCTGGCCGAAATGTGTTTTCGCAGTTCCGGCGCAGAATAGCGCGGTCGCTGTGGGAAATCAGTGTTCAGGACAGATTAAGAAAATGACAGTGACACTGTTCATGACCAAGGCCAATGTTTTTCGGTTTTTACTGGAAAATCTGGTAAAATTCCAGAAGTAGGGCTGCCTGAAGACCAGTAAAAACAAAGATTTCATGGGATCTGGCATTTTATATCAGATCAGTAAATCTACAAAACCTGTGTTTTTCTTTTAATTCTTTCCTGTACTATTTTCAATTTGCTTTATTTGATGCTCTGTATATTAAGTCTTCTTCAATTCTGATTATTTATGCACATACTAAAAGAATGATAGCAGAATCTTAGTAAAATCTGGAAATTAGAGTAACAATCATCGGTGCAATTCCGGAATCTGAAGTCTTGAAAATGAAATTTCATTGTTTTAATCACCGTAAATCAGTGGCCTTGTTACGTGACTAGATGTCCTAAAATGCCTGTGTTGAAAATTTAGTATGATATACTTATTAAAATGACTGTTATGAGTGTGCGTTGCGCGGTTAACGCTGCGCTCGCAACCAGCAATTATAATATTTTCACTCCAGATTTTCAACATTGCCATTTCCAGACCTACTTATGAACAGTGCAGCTGTCATTTTCCCATACTGGCGAAATGTGTTTTCACACTTCTGGCGCAGAATAAGCGCTTCGCTATGAAATCACTGTCCGGGACAGATTAAGAAAATGACAGTGATACTGTTCATGAGCAGAGGTCCTAAAATGCCTATGTTGAAAATTTGGTGATGATAGCCCATCAATTGACTGTGTTACAAGTGTGCGTTGCACACTTTTCACGCACCCTTGTAACTTCGCAGATTTGTAATATTGTCACACCATATTTTCAATAGTGCCGTTTTTTCACACCTCCTTATAAGCAGTACAGCTGTCATTTTTCACATCCTGACCGAAATGTGTTTTCACAGTTCCGGCACAGAATAACTTGGTCACTGTGGGAAGTCAGTGTTCGGGACAGATTAAGAAAATTACAGTGGCACTGTTCATGAGCAGAGGTCCTAAAATCCCTATGTTAAAAATTTGGTGACGAAACTCCATAACATGATTGTGTTACAAGCATGCATTGAACTGTTTCCAAGCACCCTTGTAACTTTGCAAATTTGTAATACTGTCATGCCACATTTTCAACAGTGGCATTTTTCACAACTCTTATGAACACTACAGCTGTCATTTTCACATCCTGGCTAAAATATGTTTTGCACTCCTGCCAGACAATAGCACGGTCACTCTGGGAAATCAGTGTTTGGGACAGATTAAGATTGACTGAGTGAGTGGGGGTGACCGAGCTCAACTGAGCTCTGTCAGGACTGCTGCGGATTGTTTGTGGGCAGACAAAGGCCCCAACACAAGAGCCCACTGCAAAAGGACAGCTTGCAGCATTGGAAGAAACAGAACGAGAGAGTGAGTGAGGGAGGCGGAGTGAGCGAACTCACCAAAGCGCTGTCAGGACTGCTGCAGATTTCTTTGTGGGCAGAAAAAGGCGTCAATACAGGCAGGGGCCCAGTACAAAAGGCCAGCCTGCAGCGGTGGGAGAAACAGTACGAGCGACTGAGACAAGGGGACTTAGTGAGCTCAACGGAGCTCTATCAGGACTGCTGGGATTTCTTTGTGGGCAGAAAAAGGTGCCAATGCAGGCAGGAGCCCCGTACAAAAAGGCAGCTTGCAGCGTCAGGACAAACAGAATGAGCGATGAGAGAGGGAGACTGAGCGACCTCAACGGAGCTCTGTTGGGACACCTGCGGATTTCTTTGTGGACAGACAAAGGTGCCAACGAATCCAGGAGCCCCATACAAAAGTGCAGTCTGCGGCGCCAAGAGAAACAGAACGAGCGAGTGACAGAGTGGTACTGAGCGAGCTCAACGGAGCCCTAGTGCAACTGCTGCAGATTTCTTTGTGGGCAGAAAATGCGGCAATGCAGAAAGGAGCCCAGTACAAAAGGTCAGCTTGCAGCGCCGGCAGAAATGGAATGAGTGGGTGAGAGAGGTGGAGTGACTGAGCTCAATGGAGCTGTGTCGGGACTGCTTCAGATTTCTTTGTGGCCAGAAAAAGCTGCCAATGCAGGCAGGAGCCCAGTACAAAACGGCAGCCTGCAGCGGCAGGAGACACAGAACGAGCGAGTGAGGGAGGGGGAGTGAGTAAGTGAGCTCAACAGAGCTCTGTTGGGACTGCTGCAGATTTGTTTGTGGGCAGAAAAGGGCAGCAATGCACGCAGGGGCCCAGTACAAAAGGGCAGCCTGCAGTGGCAGAAATACCAGAATGAGTGAGTGACAGAGGGGGAGTGAGCGAGCTCAATGGAGCTCTACTGTAACTGCTGCAGATTTCTTTGTGGGCAGAAAAAGACACCAACAGAGGCAGGAGCCCAGTACAAAAGGGCAGCCTGCAGCGCCAGCAGAAACTGAATGAGCGGTGACGGAGAGTGACCCACCTCAGCGGAGCTGTGTTGGGACAGCTGTAGATTTCTTTTGGGCAGCAAAACCTGCCAATGCAGGCAGAAGCCCAATACAAAAGAGCAGCCTGCAACACCAGGAGAAACAGAATGAGAGAGTGAGACAGGCGGAGAGAGCAACCTCAACAGAGCTGCGTCGGGACAGCTGCAGATTTCATTGTGGCCACAAAAAGGTGCCAGTGCAGGCAGAAGTACAGTACAAAAGGGCAGCCAGCAGCGCTGGGACAAACACAATGAGTGAGTGGGAGAGGGGGAGTGAGCGAGCTCAACAGACCTCTATCATGACTGCTGCGGATTGCTTTGTGTGCAGAAAAAGGCGACAACGCAGGCAGGACCCCTGTACAAAAGGCCAGCCTGCAGCACCAGCAGAAATGAAACAAGTGAGAGAGGAAGAGTGAAGTAGCTCAATAGACCTGTGTCAGGACTGCTGCACATTTCTTTGTGGGCAGAAAAAGCCGCCAACAGAGGTGGGAGCCCAGTACAAAAGGCAGCCTGCAGTGCCAGCAGAAACAGAATGAGCAGTGACCCACCTCAACACAGCTCTGTCAGGACAGCTGCAGATTTCTTTGGGGGCAGAAAAACTCCCAAAGCAGCCAGGAGCCCCATACAAAGGTGCAGCCTGCAGCACCAGGAGAAACAGAATGAGCAAGTGACACAGGGCCACTGGGCGAGTTCAACAGACCAACACAATCAACATTCGGCATTGACAAATGCTTGTTTCTTATTGTATTGTTGTATAGACTGCTTTATTTGTTTTTCTATTTGTACTATTTATTTATTTGCTTTTGTTAACGAGTAAGCACACTAGACAGCCAAGTGCCTATTTTCAGGTGAGCCCGGAGAGTTACAGATGAAAACTTCATACATAAACAGTTGAGGAATCGAAAGAAATACATAGGAAAACAACAGGCAATTCAAGACTGGCTCTAGAGCACGGTAGACACAAAATACATTCATAGACAGTTGAGGGATGGAGAAAATTACATAGGGAGTAAACAGGAATTTCAAGGCTAGCTCTAGAGCAAGGTTGGCACCAAGTTCTTACATGGACAGTGGAGAGTCAGTAAAATACCAAAAATAACAGGCATTTCAAGGCTGGCTCTAGGACAAGGCTGGCACAGTGCACTGCAATAGAATGGAGTAGGTGGGATATAATTAGGAGGTGAACATCGGAGTAAAAACAGAAGCAAAGACAATGGTAAGTGCCTGCAAGGGGGGGGGTGCCCTAGGCAGCAGGTCAAGTCCAGGATTCCTGGCCAGTTACTGAAGAAGAAGTGCAAGTAGCGCTGAAGCCCCAACCCAGCCGAGTTGAAGGGAGGAGAGGGGCAGTGGAGTAGGGCTACGAGGAGCAGAGACAGAGGGAGGAAGGTTTCAGGAAGTTCCAGAGGGAGGCTTTAAAGCTTGGATGGGAGGAGGAGGACCGAGTGGACTCAGGGAGCGAGTTCCAGAGTTTGGGGGTGTATGTGTAGAAGGCCCGATCCCCCACAGGGGTGCGGGTTCTAGGAACCAGGCATTCCTGGTTTGTCCCAGATCTTAGGTGGTAGGATGGGGCGCTGGGTTTAAGGGGAAGGGCTAAGGCTGGAGGGGTGCCAGAGAGGATAATGTTGTCAATGAAGTTACCTAGAACAAAGGAGCGGTGCTTTTCGAGGGGAAGCCACTCCAGGCGGCTGTATAAGTCACGACGGTGTGTGAGGGGAGGGTGGAAGCCTGGCAGCAGACGTGTGTAGGCTGTGTCCCATTTTGAGAGGCTGGATTTGGGAACTGGTGCAAATGTTACAGTCCATAGCAGAGTGAGGGAGGAGAACCCCCAGCTAGGGCCAAGCGAGAGGGGTGGGGGTGAGGCAGTCTATTGGCTCAGTAAGCTAGGCCAAGCTTACAATTAGTGGCCTTGCAGGCGTTGCAGATGTGCGAGGTAAGGTCTGTGGGTCCAAGGTGACACCCAGGTACTTGGCAGAAGTTACCCGTCTCAAGGGCGGCGTCGGCCCTGAGGATCAGCAGAGGGCAAGGCAGGATTTTATTTTGTTCAGGGACCCAACAGCATGGATTGGGTTTTTAGATTGAGGGTGAGCCTGTGGTCCCACAGCCAAGTTTGGATGCATTCAAAGTCGATGTTCAGGTGGAGTTTATAGTGAGATGTCCCGGAGCTGACCAGGAGGACGAGGTCATCCGCCTACAGGGTGGTGTGACCATGGACAGTGACAGACGGTAGGTCATTGATGAATAATGAGAATAGGGTCGGACCAAGGGCGGATTCTTGAGGGACCCCAGTGGACTGGTAGAGGTTGGAGGTCGTCCGATTGAAGTAGGTGGTGCTGTCGGTTGGAGAGGTAGTTCATGAACCAAGCATGTGTAGAGGAGGAAAATCCGAGGGATAGGAGCTTGGAGCCGAGGAGGGAGTGATCCACCCTGTCAAACGCTTTAGAGAGGTCCACGAAAATGGCCCCAGTGAGGTTGCCTTGGTCAGCACCTGTCCTGATCAGTGAAGTGACAAAACTTCTCAATAAAGTTGATCAAGTTTAAAGAAAGAATTGGCTGAAGGGCAAAGATCTTACTAAGGATCTCAGGAGAGCACTGTCAGCATGTACGAGACTTTGTGGCTGGTTGTTTTTCTGTTGCCATAGGTCCTAAATTTCTTAAAGCTGTTACTTGATAAAATTACATCCAAAAAACTAATCTCACGCTGTTCACATTTGTGTGTTAATTTGAGGTTTAGATCATTACCTATGTACTAAATCACTTGCTTCTGTCTCTGTGCCCCTCTATACACATACAATATTGTATCAATGAATATATACTATCTGATGATGCTGTCTTTGTAATGATTAGTTTCATATTTCTTACCCTTCCTGAAACACTACTCTTCAACAGATCATAGTATCATCCGTGAAAGAGAGCTATCCTTGGATCCCTATCCCAATATCACAGATGAAGATTTAGAAGAGGACCTGACCCAAGGCCAGTCTTTGCAGCACACTACTGGTGACCTCCCCATCTCTGAGTGTTCCCCTTCAGGACCATCCCTGGGTTCAGTCTCTTAGAAAATTTTCTACCACAGCTTGTGATCTTTTCACTACTCCAAGATCATCCATTTTCTCAACCAACTGTTGATATGGAACAGAGTCAAAGACTGCTGAAGTCAAGGTAGAATATATATACATATATATATATATATATACCTATCCACCTATCTGGACTCCTCTTCCTTTTACCCCCTACCAGTCTGGCTTTAGGAAATCCTCACTACCACCTCCCTTCTCAGCATTACCGACTCCATCCTCACAGGGTGGATGCTGGCCACATCACTGCTGCCATCTTTATCAACCTGGCAAAGGCTTTCGATACGGTGACTCATTCTCTTCTCCTGACAAAACTTGCTAAGGCTGGCCTATCTAACTGGGCCACATCTTGGTTCCACTCCTACCTCACTGGCAGATCCCAAGCTGTCCGTGGCAGATCGTCCATGTCGGACCCCCTCCCAATCACATCTGGAGTGCCTCAAGGATCGGTCCTAGGCCCCCTCCTATTCTCGGGCTTTCTAAATGATCTGCCATCTGCCTGCACACACTCCAACATGTATGCAGACGACACGGTGCTATATGCATCCGGCCTCTCTCCCTCTGAAGTTGCGTCCAGACTCCAGCACGACTTCATCTCAGTCCAGCACTGGCTCTGTGCAAATAACCTCCTCCTGAATGCTAACAAAACAGTCTCCTTAACCTTTGGAAAGAGGCAGAACATTTCTAGGCTCCCTTCACCATTAGTTTTTCACACCCTGGAAGGGTTCCCTCTGAGTCCTGCACCACCTTCAGATACCTTGATATGGATTATGGTGTCTGGCTTGACCAGCACCTCAACTTTCTGCACTATATTGACTCCTTACTTAGAAGCTGCACGAGGCTTGGTGCCTTTATCGGAATCATGACAACATACCCTTCCAGCTAGGAAGGACATTGTGAAAAAATTATCCTCCCAGTCCCTCGACTATGGGGACGTAGTCTACAGTGCTGGCCCTAAGACCACATTAGCTAGGCTGGACCCTCTCTTCCACTCTTTTGCCATTTCACCTGAACAGCCCCTACTCCACATACCACTGTGTCCTATATCAAGCAATGAACCTCAACCTCACTTGACTATCGCAGGCTAACCCACTGCACAAAAATTACAGCCAAGTATTGGACTCAGCAGCTCCCTTCCTACCTCTCCGACATCTTAACAAACCCTAGCGCACAAGCATACACAGTCAGAAACTCAGATTCCAGGTCCCTAGCAGTCCCATATCGGTCTACCTCCACAGGGCAATCAGGGTTCAGCTATCGCATTTCCTCGCTATGGAACTCCCTCCCAGCTAACATTCGTTGCTTCACCTCCCTTTCCCACCTAAACTCCATGCTCCAAGATAATTTTGTCCCTACCTGTGCTTGAGTCTAGGCATCTACCAACTACTAGGCAACTCTCTGGGAATGTCGGCACTTAGCAAATTTGTAATTCATCAATGTCTAACTATTGTCCTCTCGCCTTATACTGTCTCTCATATGGCTCAAAACCTAATTTTGTTGTACATTTGCTGTATGTAACTGTGTTACCAACTGACACACTCAATCCTGTATGAATGTGGTTTCAGAACCAAATGTTAGTGATCTTCCACAATGTATTCACTTGTCTATACTGACTTCAAGTGTTATCTCATACCATATGTACTGTGGTTACCAATTGTCTCTCCAGCTACTACTGACTTGTAACAGATCCCAATGTTAGTATTTCTCACTGTGTATTTTCTTGTCTATACTGTGTAAAACTGTCTTTCTGTGTTCTCCCATCCCCAGGACACATCTGTATCGAGCAGTACTCTGCTCAGTATGCCTTCCTGGTAGAAAGCTTAAATAAATAAATAAATGTCACAGGCTGACCCTTGTTCACCAACTTCATCCAATCAAAGAAGTTGATCAGAATTGTCTGACACACATCCCCTCTTGAGAACCCTGCTGTGTGATATCCTGAAGTCTTTCTGTCTTGCAATGAACCCCACAGATGCCACACCTGCACGTCAAACAACCGGACATTTTGATTCACAACAGGGTGCTTCTGCAGTGGAATCAATTATCTAGGTACCGTGAGTAGCACATTATTGACTTTATTTGCTTCATTTTGCTTTTTCTTCAGTCCCAGTCTTCCCCTCTTGATGACCTCTCCATCCCCATGACTGACCTGACCTTCTCAAGGATGCAGGTTATCCATAACACCAAGGACCCCAGGTTTACTAAGCGGCCTGCTCTGTTGGTTGTGTAGTGGTCTCTAGAGGCGTAAACAGCATCCTGGCAGACCAGGATTCTCTCCTCTAGTTCTCTCTTGTGAAGGGGCTAGCATGCATTAGTCAGCATGCATCTGTGCTTGGTGTCCAGTGGCTGCCCTTCTCCACACTGATAAGTGCCCGCAGTGTTGTCAGCTGGCCTCCCACATGTGGCAGTGAAGTAGTGGGAAGCTGCATCTCCCCTCCATGAGGGAGGAGAGCTTTCCGTCAGATGCTCAATCCTTCCTCCCCTGACTAGCCTCTGAGGGACCCAAGTCCATTCCTGAACCTGGGTCTCCAGTATAGGCTGTAGTGCTACCAGCCGGCATCAGGCAATTGACTTTTAATGAAAATACTTCAATTAAAGAAGTTTCCATTTTTGCTGCTATGGACTGTCTTATTTCATTTGCCAATTGCCTCATTTCTATTCATGGTGAACACAGATATTACTTAGAGGCACTCTGTGGCAGTTTCCATCAAGCGTGGATGCAAGTGGCCACAAAATGGATCTATGCTAGATCACAGGGAAAATGGTCTACTAGTGGGAGCAAGCTTGGTAAAGGTACTATGAATTCTTCTTGTCAGGGATTTGTCCTCTCAGGACAGCTGTGAGGACTTAGTGTTTCTGCCATCTAAGTTCCTTTTCCCATATAGATTTACTGTTATTAATTTCTCATGGATCACCATTCAAGCGAAATTCTGAGAAAAGAAAAGTAAGGGGACGTTGAGTAGATTCAAACCCACAACCTCTTGCTTATAAGACTATAAACCTTTCCACTACACCACATAGCTGGCACAGTGATGAACCTCAGCTCTTCGGCTATAGTTTGGCTATGCCGTGCTGGGTGGATCCTTACAGGACAATTTCCTGACAAGACAATTGTCATTCCTGACAGAACAATTTGCTGGCAGGAAAATTTAATTCCTGAGAGGACAATTTTCTGACAGTAAAACTTTGTGGCTCCTTTATTGTCCTTGCAGTAGTGGGACTCGAAACAAGTAACACTTGCTATCCAAAATTCACCTTTCCTGTCAGGAGATTGCTGTGAAAAGCTGTTACTTTAACTGCGCAATTGGTGAGGACTCAGTCAGAGCTCTTGGGACAGTTAGTGCATAGTTTAATTTTAGTATAAAATAAACCTTTTTTGTAATTATTTTGTCAGACAGTTGGTTCAGATACAAGTGTAGCCCACCCTGTCCCCACCTAGGGGTTCCCTGCCAGCCAGACATCTGGCTATGAGCAGAGGTCCACATGAATACTTATTATTTTATCAGGACTCAAAGGAGGCCAACAGACTTAATGGGCCCTGGTCGCAGAACCTGACTCACACTGTCAGTTCATTAATAACAGATGCACCAAACCCTTCTTGGCAGGATTAAGAATCTTTCAGATTTCTGTCAATAGATAACTAATAAATAAACATGACTGGTTTAGGGTCGCACATTGAAAATGCCAGTGGCTCAGTAGGTAACACACTTGCTTCTGAGGCTGGGAGATCAGAGGGCTGTGGGTTCAGTTCCCACATCTGGCACTTGGGTTAATATCCCAGTATTGATAGTGTAGTGCAGCATGAGAGGGGTGCTGTACTTCTGAGGTGCTGTCTTTCGGATGAGATGTTAAACCGAGGTCCCATCTGCCTGGATTGGTGGTAGTTCATGTGGATGTTAAAGATCCCATGGCACTTACCGAAAAGAGATGGGGAATTTCCCCAGGTGTCTTGGCCAATTTCCTCATTCACTAAAAATACCACCAACAGCTTAATCTGGTTCAAGGTCAGTTGGCAATCATCTGTATCCCCCTCCCCCGGGTCGTGCCTGAAAATAGGCAGGATTTGTCTAGTGCACTTGCCCAGTCAACAATAAAATAAATGTTGCTTCAGTACGATTTGAACCTGGGTCTTCAGTTTCTCAGTTCTTTGCTCTGACTGCTAGGCTACATAGAATGGAATCTGTGAAAAATCTGGAAACTATACAGATGAATAGACTCATTTTGCTTGAGGGCTGTAAAAATAATTGTTGACATTATGGGACATACTGATATTATGAAAAGAATGCACATAAAAAGTTAACTATCTAGAAATGAGTGCAAGTGACAGTAAGCCAGACAAGCCAGCGAGGTAGACAGATGATTACTGTTCATGGACTTTTCACTGTGAGATAAATTCTAGCTGTGCCACAGTGTCTGAGGAGCAGCAGGGATTTAAAGATACCGTTCTGTGTATATAATAGTTCTGTTGAACAAAGAGAGGAGGGGGGCCACTTCCAGGGAATGTGGATGCTCCAAAAAACGATGTATAAACCAAGGAAAAAGTCGACAATCAGACCCTCACTCTGTGGAGAAAATGTGCCAAAAATACTCTGCAGTAAAGTGCAGACAAAAGAGTTTTGACCCTTGAAAAAGTTTTCTTTTTTTAACCATCTAGATTTTTGGCCTGAGCTTTTGGGACTCCTGTAACCACTTGCTCCTACTTCAGGTATCCGGTGCCCCCACCCCAACTGCGACTCTTCCCACTGTCGTGACAGCGGGACTGCACATGGGAGGGGTTCAAGGGCTCCAGAGTGCCATCATATATGGTGCACGGGGCACATTTCTGTTTTTTTTTCCCTGTTTCCCCCATTCCTGAGCTGGCGAGCATGCTGTAGCACAGAGTGTGGTACACACACAGCGCCCGCCCCCAGCTAACCAGAAGGCCATCACTGATGCACCACCCAGCACTGTCCCCACTCCCCAAAGGAAAAGAGCTGCTGATGGCTGCTCAATCATCCTTCCACCAGCCAGCCCCTGAGCGACCCTGATTCATTTCTGAACCTGGGTTGCCAGCTTGGCAGCAGGCGAGGCACCCGGGGCTTCAGCCCACCCCACCACTGCACTGGCTAAAAAAGTATTCTAATGCAAAATGCATCGGATGTGTTGTTTTGTGGAGATACTGCATGCCAAGCAGTTTGTACATTAAATATTTTTTTCCTGCATTTTTAGCAGTCTTTTTAGTGCATTTTCTGTAGGGAGAAGATGCTGCATGCTGATATTTTCCCTGTCTCATGTCATTCAGTTGACCTATTAAAGAAAGCGATTATATTTGTGAGACTGGACTGATGACTCTTGTGTCATACAGCAGTTGTTATAACAAGAAGACATGGCCTACAGATCCAGACAGGACAATTTAGGCAGACTGCAGGAATATTGCTACTGTATACACAGAGGCTGGGCCGTCATACCCATAAAGTCTGTGGGGGCACGTACCTCCCCACATTCCCATCCAGGTGTAACCTCCCTACAAATGGGGGTTCCTAAAAACTTTCCTTGGGTGTGCCTAAATGCCCTCTGCCAGGCTGGTGTCCTATATTTTAGCTGTTTAAAAAGAAGTTGCATGGGAGTGCCTACTCGCCTCTGCACCTGTCTCTTTAAGAGCTGCCTATTTTGCAGTGTATAATTATTCTGGGTAGTGTCCGAGTGTGTCTAGGCTCAAGTCCCTCCCGGGCCTCAGTGTTATCACTCCATTCTGCCATCGCTAATTGTGCAGAGGGAGCTTTATTGGAATCTGTAACTGTTTACTGTTTATCTGCTTTAATGGCAGTAGTATTGTAGTTGTCTAACCTGCCTTCTTTGCAGCATGGATTTTCTGTATTGCACCACCATTTTGGTTTTGGACTGCCAGTTAGCACCAATCAGTGCCTTTGGGGACTCTAAAATGGAGCCTTTCCTCAGGGTCTTGTGGGAGCAAATTTCTGTAGGAATTGTAGTTTTACATTTGGCACCAAAACAGACCTGGAGGTGGAGCCCTTGCTTTGACAGACAGATGGATCAGCGAATCGAACCTTTTGGACCAAAGGAAATTCCCAAGCTGCCTGTAGCAGTGAGTTGAAGCTGAAAGAGTGAGCAGCTCCAGCTCGAGGAGCTGCTGCCCCAGGTAGCGTGGAGACTTGGTGGGAAGGCTGAGTCTCTGGCCTGCCTGCCTGCCTTCAATTCTCCTGCGCGAGATAAAGAAGCTTTATTTTGAGACCACATCTCTGAGCCATTTCGTTGTGCCCCAATTTATGGGCACAGCGAGCAGAAAGTCTGTCTGGAGTTAGAGTTTGAAGAGTAAACAGCTTGAGTGATTCGAGCAGCAGCCCCTGTGTAGTTCGCGCAGGAGATTGGTGGAAAGGCTGAGTTTGGCCTGTCTGCCTGCAGTCCCTCGAGAGGGAATCCTTTGAAAGGCTTAGCAATTGGACTGTATCTGAATTGGAGTGTGACAAAGCCACTGAAGAGTGACCAGATTTGAACCTGAAGAAGACCAAAGATTTGCTGTATGCGATTGGCCTGTCAGGACATCCATTTACCTCAAATTCGGTTTTGCTCAGAGACACTGATATTCGGCCAGACTGCCATCCACATTGTGGTATGGTGATTGCTTTACTATAAATGTGCTGTTAGTGTGTATAATTTGGTTCTCCATTGTGTAAATGTGCCACACTTGCTGGAAGTTGCATCCGGCACTACTGGACTCAAAATCAGAACTGTTCCACCCGGCCTGGCCTGCCACCTGGCCCAGCCAGCTACTTCAGGCACAGAAACCATCGACAAGAGACTCGCCTGGGATTAGCCCCCTGCTCAACCATCTCGAACAGGAACAACACCTCGGTGATTCGTGTGGCCCTGCTTCTTCTGGTAAACCAGTCATCAACCTGCAGTCTCCATTTACGTCTAGCCTGTGTCTCTTATT
This sequence comes from Neoceratodus forsteri, assembly GCA_016271365.2. Classification (NCBI taxonomy): domain Eukaryota; kingdom Metazoa; phylum Chordata; order Ceratodontiformes; family Ceratodontidae; genus Neoceratodus; species Neoceratodus forsteri. The sequence goes on from JADMNL010000027.1 coordinate 44,431,288, forward strand.
GGGTAGCGTGAGTAACAATCAGGGTAGCTCCTGCAACAACAGCTAAATCTTAAGTGTTGCCGTCTGATTGCATTGTTGTTTTCCTTTCACAAACTGAGCCTTCAGGCTCTGGATTACAAATTGTGTGTGGTTGTGCATGCCTTTTCTTTTCATCACGGGCCTCAACCAGCTGCGGCGGCGAACAGCATTCAGGCTAGCCCACCTTATTCCAGCTAGATGCATGAAGCGTGTGACTGTGCAGGGACTAAAAGTGCATGCATAATTGCCTGACAAGATCAGTTTAGAATCAATCAACCTGATTCGCCCTCCTTTTTCAATTCCCTGAATAAATCAGGTCTAACTCTTTTTGCATTTAATCTGACTGTGGTTCCAGTTTGTACCAAAAGCACTGTACTGTTGTTATTTACTGTGCCTAACCTTGTTTTACAGGGGGTCTCCAGGGTCAAACTGGTGGAACCAGCCCTGGTGGTAAGTGCAAACAGTGTGGGAATTGTATGTTGAATAGGGGCTACTGTGAAAGTGTTTGTTGCATATTGTCTAGGCCACTAGAAGGGAAAGAGGGTTACAGTGTCCCAGAGGGCTGTACCAAGGTTAGCCTTGTGACTAACAACCGTGTCCTCCGGGTGGAGGCAACCATTTCAGTACCCAGGCCCCTTAACCTGCAACTAGCCATGCAGGCAAGGGTAGTAGCCCTTGGGATAGCGCCACCTAGGGGTTACACAAGTATTCCTTTTTAGGCTGAGGAAGGGCTGTAAAAGTGTAGTTTAGTGCCCTCCATTCATTAATTTAAATTGTGTGCCCCCTCTTGAAATGTTCTTTTCATGACATCCCTGCAGAGGATAGTTGAGGTGTGGCATGGGTTACCCCCAGGGCTACCAGAAGCTACAGTACACGCAGGAAGCTTACAGGAGTTTATTATTGGTCTACAAAGCCACATGAGGGTGACTGGTCTGAATAAGTATTACTATTAAAATGTGGGGTTGGTCTTGGATGTGCACACATACTACTGTAACCCTTCCGTTCCCTGGGGTTAATAGAATCCCATCAGTGTCAGTGTTAGGTAGGGAAGCCAGCTGGTGAATATCTAGTGAAATGGATTTTCACCTTGCCCCTCTCTGCTGCTTGGTCACTGCTGAGAGCAGAGGTGATGTCATTAGAACTCTCGCAGCAACATAAGCCACACAGCTTGTGCAAGAGGGAGTTAAATTCTGAAATCAGTTCAGTGCCAGCAGTGTTGCTGGTAGGAGTTCAGTCCAGCAGCTCAGAGAGTGAGCAGCTCAGGGACTGAGCAGTATCTGTATTGTCACCCTAGTGGAGGACATCCTTTCCTGACTGCAAAGTGGTGGAAACTGTCTTCAGGGGTTCCTGTGCCTTTATCCCATATGGGATGAAGGGACTGCCATAGTTTTGGGGCAACCCCTGATCCAACTTTGATCTGTTGTGAAGCTGCTTGTGTGTACAACTGTGAGTAGATTTCTATCTGAGAGTAACCCAGGATATGTACCTGCCTTTTTCTGTGGGATGACTCTCTGATAAAGGGACCATTTCACCCATTTCTGTGAGGATTCCCTCAAGAAGTTTGTGTTTTAAAGATCTCTGACAATAGTGAACGTCCCATGTGTGGCTTGCCCTTTGTTCAGGACTTTAACCATACCACCCTAGTGGTGTTCCTGGTGTTAAATGTGCTAAACATTTCAAGATAGCATCAATTTCTACAGTTTCAGTATTTGTGAGGTGTAAGTCTGAAAGAATGGCTGAGTATGGACGTGGAAGCAAAAGGTGGGAGACCTCCCATCTGGAGTGACCAATTCAGCACTTTAGGTTCTGTAAGGGTGCCAGTTTCTTCCAGTGCACGTGGCCAGTGCCTGAAGAAGTTTACCTCCTGTATGTGGGTGTTTTTATAGTTTTGAGCCTTGAGTGCTTCATTGTGGCCCATGTTCCACATTCCTATCCTATGCCATATGGGAAATGTTAGAAGTACTGGCCTAGTGCCTTTTCCAGAAGAGTTTGTGTGTTTTCACAGTGGCTAGTTCCACAATTTTCCAGATTTCTAATCCTGTGTCATATGGGAACTGTTCTAAGTACTGGCCTAGTGCCACCTTTCCAGAAGATTTTGTGTGTGTTCACAGTGGCTAGTTCCACAATTCCAGATGTTTAATCCTATGCTATACGGGAGGTTCGAATTCTGTTTTCTACAGATGTGTTCTGCATTGCTTGTGCCACGAAGTGTAAACCCTTGGGGGTTCATCTTTGCTTTCGTGTTTCCAACTTTGTTTCAGAATAAAGCCACACTCTAGAATCCCAGCCTGGTATGGACAATCTAGTTACTGCTTCCTGCGTGGATTTACTGGGTACCCCTGTCCAGAAGTGTAGACCTAGCATAGCCCTTAGCAAACATTCTCTCCTCAGGACCTGGGTTTGGTATAGGTCTGGTTGTGGCTAGTATGTACACATACCCTGTGTTTTTCTTCTACATCTGCAAATTATTGCTTTGTACCCCACCACTGTCTTTTCCCGTAGACTATGGGAAGTGTGCCTACTGGTTAAATAAGGGGCTGATGGGGGTTACGCTACCTTCCATCTTACATTCTTATAGCCCCAACCCTCACAAAGGTGATGTAGTTTAAGTAGCAGTAAGATCCACCACCAACGTACTTTTATTCTCTACCTCTGCCTTAGTTTATTTATTTTCTCCCTGTAACCACCACTGCTCCCTTTATGCTTCCTTCTCCCTCCCCTCCCTTGATGCCAGGTGCCTTGCTCTCTGTGCCTCCTTCATGTCCAAATTCTGGCATGGCTGCCTCCCTACATACCTTTCCTCTCGCCTCTCTTCAACCCCTTTCCTCCTACCCACTCTGTAACTGTTATCCATCCTTCCTCCCAGAACTCTACTGCTGATCAAGCTGCCTTCTCATATCATTTTCCTAAACTCTGCATCTCTCTTCCACTGTCCCATCAGCTCCACCTCTTCCCCCTTATCCATTAAGTCTCTTCTTTGAGAATTTACAACTCCTTCCTACAACTGTCCCTGACTCTGGACCTTAGTGGCTGCCCTCTAGCCCCCCCCATGGTTCACTCAAGCCATGTTATGTTCTGAGAGTCCCCCCCCCCGCACAGCTCACAGCTATGCCCCAGTCGGGGTTGTTAACTGCTCTTGTTGAAGTGCAATGTTATCTCTGTTAGGTACCTTGTTGTACTGTATTACTTTGCACTGATTATTGATTTGCATATCTGTAATGGATTGTTGTTTGCACTGCATTACTTGTTATATAAATCATAAAACCTTTAACCACTCCCTGATAGACTGGGCTGTCACCTCTCACCCCCACTGAGTCATTAAATCAGGCATCCTCCCAGATGTCCTAGTGATCATCACCCAATCTTCATAGTCAGGAAAGTCCATAGACCAAAACCACCTCACAAAATTCTGCAACTCCGCTCCTTCAGCTCCTTAAACCTTAACCTCCTTCTTAATGGCTGGCCAGCTCCGATTGGTCCCTATTGCCTTTGCCCCTTCCATTGACCAAGCTCTCGCTTATTTTAAGATAAATTTCTAACTTTCGTGGAACTCCTCGCTCCTTTCAAGCACACTAGTGTTCATGGCAACCATCATCCTGGGTCTCCCTGAGTTGCTGACCTGTCTCAGGGAATGGGACAAAGCTTGGAGGAAACATAAGGCCTCCCAGCTTCCCCAGACTATCCAGGTATCGCGTGTTCAGAAATGCCTGCACAAAGCTACCAGACTTGCAAAGTCTGAATATTTTTAAATCATCTTTTCTCAAAAACATCAATTCCCCTCCAAATTCTGGAAAGTGTTCCATGCCCTATTCTCTCCTCTCCTTCACATCCGCCTCCTGTGCTTAAAATAAACAACTCTCTCTCTCGTCTCCGACTGTGCAGTGGCTCAAGTTTAACTCCTGTTATACTTCCTGTGCCACAGCACTTCTAAGGTCCCTCTCCTCTAACCTCCCCTCTCCTCATCTTCCCACACCCAGCACTCAACCCCTCCATGCCAGCCCTTCCTTCTTTTCTGCTGTCTCACTAGAAGAAACACTAATGGCCATTCTCTCTCTTTCTTAATCCTTCCAAAGGCTCATTGCCGGATGACCTTGACCCTAAACTCCTCTACCTTTCAGCTTCTGCTATAGCTTACCCTCTCCTTAATCCTAAATCTTTCCTTCTCTTCCTCATCTGTCCCTTCATCCTGGAAACATGCAATGGTCCTCCCTCTTCTAAAGGGTGGTGACCCCTCCTGCCCTGCAAATTTGTGCCCAATCTCCCTCCTCCCTGCCCTTGCTAAACTCCAAGAACACCTGGTCCTCTCTCAATCAACCTCCTTCTTCATTGACTCTTCCTTTTTCACCCTGTTCCAATCTGTTTTTTGGAAGAACCACTCCACTGCCACCTCCCTACTCAGGCTCACTGACTCCATCCTCACTGGGATGGATAATGGAATTATTACATCTGCCATCTTTGTTGACCTCTCCAAAGTTTTCAACACAGTCTCCCATGCCCTACTTCTTGACTCCCTTATGGCTGCTGGGTTGTATACTTCTGCCCAAACTGGTTTAGAGCTTACCTCTCAGGCAGAACACAATCAGTCAAGATCCAGGATACAATCTCTCCCCATTCCCACAGGACTCGGTGCTTGGACCCATTCTCTTCTCCATCTTCCTAAATGACTTGCCCTCAGTATGTTCCCCTCCTCCTATCCAGATGTATGCTGACAACACTGTCCTGTTCTTCTCTGGCAACTCTGGCAAAGGCCCTGATGTAGCAACCACTCTTCAGCATGACTTCCACCAGGTTTAGCTATGGTTTGCCTCAAATCAGCTATTCCTAAATGCCAAAAGACTGTCTCCATGACCTTTGGCACTAGGCAGACACTCTCTAGGCTCCACCTTTTACCATCTTTCCATGCCCTTTATGGGACAATTCTAGAGGACAACTCCTCATTCAGATACTTTGGGGTTTGGTTGGACCAACACCTCAACTTCTCTGGACACATTGCGCCATCCTGAAAAAATTGTGCCCCAAGCTTGGTGCCTTATTCAGGAACTATAGTTGCATCCCTCCCTACAGAGTAGCGTGAACTAGTCCAGAAGATGATCCTCCCCATTTTCGATCTACTGTGATGTAGTCTATGGTGCCACTCCTAACCAGATTGGACTCTCTCTTTAACTCCTTTGATAGATTTGCCCTTGATGCTCCCATCACGTATTCATCACTGTGACCTCTACCATGCCCTGTCCCTTCTCCCGCTTACCAACATGTGCCTCACTCATTATGCCAAACTCACTTCTAAATTGTGGTTAGGAGAACTTCCCTCCTACCTCTCATGCTCACTTTCTTCCCCCCTCCTCCTCCCACTCCCTCAGATCCTCTGACACTCGCACGTTGTTGGTCCCCCTTCGAACCATTCTCATCAGTCAGTCAGGCTTTACCCATCATTTCCTGCAAATCTGGAACTCCCTCTCCCCCAAATATGGCACTCCTCCTCCTGCTACTCCCTTGCCTCTGCCTTACATAACTTTCTCTCATCTAACTGCTCCTACTTTAACCCTCCTTAACTGTCCTCCTATGCCTCTGCTCCTCTCCATGACACACATCCTCTATTAAACCTTCCTCCCCCCTGAGCCTGCTTCTCAGTACGCTCTCCTGTCCCTTCAGCACTTGCTTCCTCACTCCTACCCCTCACCTTTTTTTTCCATTACCAACTTGCCCCTGCTTAGTTTTGACCTCTGGCAGGATTCTCAGCATCCTGGAGGGGTCTAGCACTAGGCAAGCCTCCTCCTTCCCCCTCTCTCCTTTCTACCCAACTTGTCCTCACCTAAATCTGCCCTATGTCAGGATTCATATCACCCTGGCGATGTCTACTTTCAGTCAAGTTTCTTCCCTCCCTCCTTCTTTTTTCCTTTCCTCTTCTATCACCCCTATTCCCTCTGCCCAACTTGTCCTCACCTAATTCTATCCCCTGGCAGGGTTTTCTGCATACTGGAGGGGCCCAGCACTGGGCAGTTACTGTTCCTTCACTCCCCCTCCCCATATCCTTTCTACTCAACTAGTCCTCACCTAATTCTGCGCTCTGCCAGGGTTCTCAGCATCCTGGAGTAGCCTAGTCTTAGGCTAGCTTCTTCTTTCCCTCCTCTTCCTCCTTTCCTTCATCCTTTCTTTTATCTCTTCCCAACTTATCCTCACCTAGTTCTGCCCCTAGCAGGGTTTTCAGCATCCTGGAGGGTCCAGCACTGGAAGTACTCTTACTTCCTCCCTTCCCTCCAGCCTCTCTACCTAACTCGTCCTTGCCTGACTCTGCTCTATGACAGGGATCTCAAGATCCTAGAGAGGCCTAGTCTTAGGCAAGTTTCTCCCCACCCCCGCTCCTCCAACTTCCCTTTACCATCCCTCTGCTATCTCTACCCAACTTGTCCTTGCCTACTCCTGCCCTTATTCTAAGTCCTCACTCCTTCTGCCACTGGCAGTAGATCTCCACACTCTGAGGGGCCAGTTCCAGGTATGACTCGTCCTTCCTTCCTTCCTATCCCTTACCCCACCTCTCCTGCCCCCCATCTCTACCTCCCTGCACTTAATCAAAGGAATTAGTTCACTTGAGCTAATAATTTGCACTTTTTCTTCCTCTGAGGTGCTTCCAGATTACACTAGCCCAGTGTTAACTTGCCTTCACAACTGATTTTTTTTTGCTCACTTTTCTCTGGTAATGTTCCCCCCATCTTTATCCTCTCCTTCCCCCAGCTGGTTTCCCCTGTCTACCCATCTACCCTCTTTGACGTCCCCCACTGGACCTCATTCATTCAATAATTGCGAAATAATCTCCCTCTTAACCGTGATCCATTCCTGCAAGGAGCTGGCGCCAATGCTATGTCACAAACCCACTCAGCAGGTCAGACCCTCTGTTCCCACAATGCCAATCTCCGAGCGCAGTCTTGTAAACAGTTAACAGAACAGGGTAACCCTCCTGTCTGTTTTGTGGATTCGAATCAAACTTTGGTCTCAAGTTCTGGAGGGATTCAAACTGTGAACCTCTTGCTAGTGTACCCAATGTACAGGCTCAGATAATTCTGCTCTTCGGTGGGGGGGGGCAGATATCTTTTGCCTATGGGCACCTAACCACGCATACAAAATGAACCCTTAAAACTCTATTAAAGACCTCAGAATAAACTCTTACCTTTTCCCAGTTTGGTAAAACCAGCAAGCTTTGTACAGTGTTGACTTTAACCATGTATGCTTCACTTGTCAAGAAAAAGAATTTCAAAGGCACACCAAGTAGTCTCTAAAGTAGAGGTTTACTTAAAGATAGATAAAAAATGTGACGTAAATATAGAACCATATATCACAAAAACATACAATTATTTAAAAGAACAAGGGTTAAAAAAAGTGCAAAATTCCTACCACCAGACAATTAGACTTGTATATCTAATGTAGCTCTTCTAATAGTGCTGATAGACAGATGTTGTTGTCAAGAGAGTCCAAACATGTGTGTCTTTACAGGTCACTCACAGCATAATTAAAACACTGTCTTGAGCCTGCCTTCTCCATATCACCCAGCTCCTCCTCTGTTTATTAAACAATATACAATCAGGATGTCTATCCAGCAGGAGGTAAATTAATAAAGGTGACCTCAGCAAAACTCATGTCCTCACATGACTTTCTTTAAATAACATCCTCTCTTTGATCTCAAGTAGCTCTTCTTCCCAGGACACATCAAAGAATCTTTTATGACTTCGCACTAAAGTGCCATAACCTGCTCTCTTCCTTTAAGCGTTATAAAAGTTTATGATTTCCCATCCTAGCAGCTGAAAAGCTACAATTACACTAGATAAACAGGAAATGCTTATTTTAGGTTTCTTCTAGCCTGTAATTATCTCCTAGCTTTCCAGGTAACACCTATTAGCTAAAACATGTGTGTGTGTGTGTGTGTGTGTGTGTGTGTGTGATCCCACAGGCTGTTTTAGCATGTCTCATGAGAGACACGCAATATCACATTTTTATATTACAAAAATCATAGATTAATCAGAACCAGCTGTCTGATTGTCACAGTCCCTCCCCACCTAAACTGAATTTGGGGGCTGTATCTCCCGCTGTATGGGATGAGCTTCCCAAATCAGTTCACTCCTCATAGACACCAGACAGCCCATCGGAGTTCTGATTTTTGGCTCCAGCCCTGTGTAATATTGTCATATCATACCCTTGCAAAGCAAGACTCCATCTTAGCAATCTACCATTGTTTTTTTCCATCTGCAACAGCCAAACCAATGGGTTGTGGTCAGTCTGTACCACAAAATGCTGCCTATACAAGTATGGCTCTAATTTCTTTAGGGCCCACACTATGGCAAGACACTCCTTTTCCACCATGGAGTATGCCTGCTCCCTGGGAAGTAACTTTTTACTCAGGTATGCTATTGGGTGATCCTCCCTTTGCTGGATGTCTGACTCAGTACTGCCCCAATACCCACGTCTGAGGTGTCAGTCTGAACTATAAAGGGTCTGCTATAGTCAGGACTTGTCAAAAGGAGTACTGCACAGTGCCTCCTTCAATCTAGTAAAGGCTTCTTCACAGGCTGGTCCCCAGGTAATTTTCTTTGGCATCCTTTTCTTTACCAGGTCAGATAGGGGAACAGCCAGGGCACTGTAATTGGGTACAAATTTTCTATAGTACCCTGCTGTCCCAAGAAAACTCCTGACCTGCTTCTGTACGTCTGGGCCATGCCCGGATTACCTCTATCTTTATTTGGTTAGGATGGAGCTGTCCTCAGCCTGCCACATGCCCGAGGTATGCCACCTCTCCCATGGCCACCTGGCACTTCCCGGTTTTGACAGTGAGCCCGTCCCTCTGTATCCTGCCCAGCACTTCCCTAAGGTGGGAGAGGTGTTCCTCCCAGCTGGTACTAAAGATAGCAATGTCATCCAGGTATGCCATGGCATACTCCTCAGCACCATTTAATACCTGGTTTACCAACCTTTGGAAAGTGGCCGGAGCATTCTTCATTCGGAAAGGCATTACTTTAAATTCAAATAAGCCTATCAGAGTGATGAAGGCTGGCCTCTCCCTAGCTCTGTCCATCAACTCTACCTGCCAATACACCTTGGTCAGGTCAATGGTCGTAAGGTAGGTCACCCCTCCCAACTTGTCCAGGAGTTCGTCTGTCCAGGGCATCGGGTGGGGGTCTGACTTTGTGGCTGCATTCAGTCCACGATAGTCCACACAGAAACAAGCAGAGCCATCTGGCTTGGGCACAAGGACTATGGGTGAGGCCCAGGGGCAGTAGGATCTCTGGATTATCCCTAAATCCAGCATCTCCTCCACTTCCCTCCTAATGTCCTTTTGGACAGCCTCTGACATCCGATATGCTGTCCGCAATATGGGCATCTGTGCCCCTGTCTCCACATAGTGAGTCGCTAAGTGGGTTAGTCCAGGCTTGGCGCTAAACAATGGGGAAAAGTCTGCTAAAACCTCCCTTACTTCCTGGATCTGGTCTGGGGCCAGCTGGGAGACAATTTTACTGCCTGCACAGAGGATTCCCACTTGCTTTCTTCCAGCAAGTCCAGAAGGGGGTCTACTTCATCCATCCCCTCTCCAGGACTACACGCTGCAAACACCATGTTAGCCCTATTTGCATATGGCTTCATCATGTTGACATGGTACATCCTTTCTGTCTGTCTTTGGTCAGGTAACTCTATAATACAGTTCACGTCATTTACCTTCCTAACCACTTTGTATGTTCCTGCCCACTCAGCCTGCAGCTTGTCTTTCCGGACTGGAATAAGAACCATGACTTCCTGACGCACCATGTATGAGTAAGCTCTAGCTCTGTGGTCGTACCACACTTTTTGTTTCTGTTGGGCAGCTGTCAGGTTGTTCTGGGCTGTCCTCATAAGCTCCTTCAGCCTTTCCCTAAACCTAAGGATGAATTCCACAATGGGAGTTCCCTGGGTGGCATGCTTGCCTTCCCAGTCCTCTTGGATCAAGCCTAGGGGCCCATGTACCTGGCATCCATATAAGAGTTCGAAGGGGGAAAATCCTGTCGACTCTTGGGGCACCTCCCTGTATGCAAACGACAGGTGGGGAAGGTATTTCTCCCAGTCCCTCCCATGCTGTTCAGCAAACGCCTATTGCATTGACTTCAGGGTACCATTGAATCTTTCCACAAGCCCATTGGCTTGTGGGTGATACGGTGTTGTGCATCTCTGCACCACCCCACACTTCTCCCATAAACATTTCATCAGGTCCAACATGAAGGAACCCCCTCGTTCGGTGATAACCTCCTGCGGAAGCCCAACATGGAAGAAAATCCCAAGTAAGGCATCTGCCACTTTATCTGTCCTCAGTAAGGATAGGACAACTGCCTCTGGGTACTGGGTGGCATAATCCACCACAGTCAGGATGAATCTCTTCCCTGAGGAGCTGGGGGTATTTATAGGCCCCCCCATATCCATTCCCATCCTCTGGAATGGCTCCTCCACCATGGGCAATGGAATCAGGGCAGCTTGGGTATTCTTGCCCACCTTCCCTATTTCTTCGCACTGGTGACAAGACCTGCAATACTTCTTCACCTGCTGGGTGATGTTAGGCCAATAGAAATTCTGGGCCAACCGCTGTGCAGTGCACGTGATTCCCAGATGAACAGACATGGAAATATCATGTGCAGTCTTGAGCAACTGCTCACGATACCCCTGGGGAATGACAAGCTGCCTGCCTAGCACCCCTCCCTCCCTCTGTCTGCCCAGCCTGAGTATACATCAGTCCATTTTCCCAATAAACCTTATGTCTGCTGTCACCTCCCTGTTTCCCCATCAGAGTCTGCCCAAGCCCTCAGCTTCTCTAGATTAGGATCACTTCTGTGAGCCAATGCAAACCCCTCACACATTCCCAAGACATGGGACAGGTCCCCTTCAGTCACTAAACTAGAGTTCCTAGCACAAGCATCACAGCACTCAGGATCACTGTCAATCCCAACCCTCTGACAATGGGTCACCCTTCCCTTTTCAGAGTAACCCTCTGTAGCTGTGTGGTTACTTACTACTGGGGAAATTTCTACCACCTTTTCATTAGTCTCCATATCAGGAGACACAGGCTGGGGAACCAGCCTCAGTGGTTCCACAATGGCTTCTTTGGGGTCCAGGGAACTACCATGTTCCCTTGCCGCTCAGCTATGGGTAACTGCACACCATCCCTTGTCTGAGATTGTTGCCCAGGATCACATCCACTGCTAAGGTTTGGGCTACAGCCATCTGTTGCTCAGTTCCTGTGTTTCACCCCAGTCTAGGAGAACACTAGCAGGGGCAATTTTTTCTCTTCACCAGTGAATCCTTGTACAGTGACGTATTTATTGGGTATAAGCTGACCAGGCTGTACCCAGATCCCTTTACCAATGTCAAGGATGCCCTTGTGTCCCCTTAACCCTTGCGTCTGTACACCATTCACCATGACTGGGTGCATGTGTTCCCTCATTGTCACTGGCAGGCTCCCAGGAACACACAAACAACCCACTTCCTTCCTAGCCCCTGTTGTGTATTACACACCTTTTGGGACACTGTCTAGCAATATGCCCAGTTTCTTTACACAGCCAACATTAATTTCTTCTCTCAGAGAAATCTTTCTTTGAAACCTGGGGCTAACTGGTTTGGTGGAGGCAGTGAGGGTTTTAGCTGCCCTGAAGCGCTTTTCCCTTTCTACGCTGCCATGCCCACCCCATTCACTCTCAGAGCAGGTCTGCTCTTGGCATAGCAGTCCAAGAGTTCAGCAGCCTCTTGCACTGTTTTGGGATCTCGGTCCTCCAGCCAGGTTTTCAGCTCTGCTGGGCATGCCCAGAAAAAACTGTTCTAACAAAATCACATTTTCAATTTTATCAACAGAGTTTGCTTCAATTCCTTCTCACCAATGTTTTAAAAATTGACGTTGTTTCATGGCTAGCTCCTTGTAGCTCATGTCAGGGCTTCTCCTGAGCTCATGGAATTTAGCTCTGTATGATTCAGAAGTTAATTCAAACTTCTTTAGCAGTGCAGCTTTAAGTTTGCTGTAATCATCACTGTCCTCATTGTCCATTTGACCCAATGCATCCCAAGCTTTCCCGGTAAGTAGCGGGGATAGCTGGAAGCTCCAGGACTCCCTAGGAATTTTAGCCTGAATACAAACTTTTTCAAAAAAATTTAAAAAGGCATCCATATCCTCCCCTCTTTAAATTTGGTTATCAATTTGGAATTCAATTTGTAACCCAGTCCTGTAGTCCCAGTTAAACCCAAGCCACTTACCTGCTCTGGTGCCGCTGGTTGGAGTCGTAGCTTCTCCAGTTCATGTTGCCTCTGGTGCTCATGCTCCTCACTGTCTGCGTCTTGGCATTCTCGTTCTGCCTCATGGTCTGCCTCCCGCTGTTCATGGTCCCTGTCCCTCTGGAACTCCAGCTCCATTCTGCACAACTCAGTTTGCAGCCTGAGTACTTCTGGATCCAGGATACTGGTGACTTTCCCCTGCTGTTGCTGTGGCCCTTCACTGACAGTGGCCCTGTTGCCCTTGTCATCAGATCTGGACACTGCACTGGCCGCTAGCCCTGCCACACTCAAGGTTTGGTCCTCTTCAGTCACTGTCTGTGACACGATGTTCTGGGTATCTGCTACCATCAGGGCATCCATGAGGTTCTGTTTGCTGGATTTCACCTCAAACGGGACTCCTCTGTCCCCGCACAACTACTTTAAGTAGTCTACAGTATCCCTGCTGTAGTTGGAAGCCATCTTCTTCCCTAACTATGGCTACTCTGACTTGCACTTTAGAAAAAAAAATAAAACGAGTAGGAACTTGACTGTACACCAAGTGATATAGTTCTGTCTCCTTTTTAAAAATAAATCACTGCCTTTTTATTTCTTTGCAAGTGAGCTGACGGTCTCAAGCTGACACACTGAAAAATAAAAGTTTGTAATACTAAAATTTATCGCACCGCTGCCAACCAATCTGTCACAAACCCACTCAGCAGGTCAGGCCTCTGCTCCCAACCTCTGGCGCAGTCTTGTGAACAGTTAACAGAACAGGGTAACCCTCCTGTTTGTTTTGTGGGTTCGAATCAAACTTTGGTCTCAAGTTCTGGAGGGATTCAAACTGTGAACCTCTTGCTAGTGTACCCAATGTACAGGTTCAGATAATTCTGCTCTTCGGGGGGCCAGATATCTTTTGCCTCTGGGCAGCTAACCAGGCATACAAAATGAACCCTTAAAACTCTATTAAAGACCTCAGAATAAATTCTTACCTTTTCCCAGTTTGGTAAAACCAGTAAGCTTTGTACAGTGTTGACTTTAACCATATATGCTTCACTTGTCAAGAAAAATAATTTCAAAGGCACACCAAATAGTCTCTAAAGTAGAGGTTTACTTAAAGATAAATTAAAAAATGTGACGTAAATACAGAACCATATATCACAAAAACATACAATTATTTAAAAGAACAAGGGTTAAAAAAAGTGCAAAATTCCTACCACCAGACAATTAGACATATATCTAATGTAGCTCTTCTAATAGTGCTGATAGACAGATGTTGTTGTCAAGAGAGTCCAAACACGTGTGTCTTTACAGGTCACTCACAGCATAATTAAAACACTGTCTTGAGCCTGCCTTCTCCATGATGTTACCCAGCTCCTCCTCTGTTTATTAAAAATTACACAATCAGGATGTCTATCCAGCAGGAAGTAAATTAATAAAGGTGACCTCAACAAACTCAAGTCCCACATGACTTTCTTTAAATAACATGCCCTCTTTGATCTCAAGTAGCTCTTCTTCCCAGGACACATCAAAGAATCTTTTATGACTTCGCTCTAAAGTGTCATAACTTGCTCTCTTCCTCTAAGCGTTATAAAGTTTATGATTTCCATCCTAGCAGCTGCCAAGCTACAATTAGGCTAGATAAACAGGAGATGCTTATTTAGGGTTTCTAGCCTGTAATTATCTCCTAGCCTTCCAGGTAACACCTATTAGCTAAAACCTGTGTGTGTGTGTGTGTGTGTGTGTGTGTGTGTGTGTGTGTGTGTGTGTATGTGTGTGTGTGTGTCATCCACAGGCTGTTTCAGCATGTCTCATAGAGACACTCAATAACACATTTTATATTACAAAATCATAGATTAATCAGAACCAGCTGTCTGAGTGTCACAGGCTACATTAAATTTCTGTACTATGTTCTCAGATATGCCACTTGTAGTAAAATACATATTCCACAGGTATGATATATTTAATTGTATGTTATTTCACAAATGCAACTGTATGATTATTTATGATATTTTTAACTGTATATCTTATTACAAATGTAATTGAATGTTTCATTTCTCAGTTTTGTTAAACTGTATGCCTAATTCTTCATCAATTGTATTCCCCAGTCATACTGGAAACTAGCAACTTGTTGTTCAGTGTGCCTTCCTGGTGAAACATTTCAATAAATAAATAAAAGTACAGAATACTGTACTGCTCTCCCTCTGCCTCCTAGGATGCATCATGAAAAAGACGGTTACCAGTTTAATATGTCTTTCCTGGTAAAACTTTGTAAATTCACAAATAAACAAATTAGCTATGTATTTTATTGGTCTTTGCCTCTTTCTCTGTCTCTCTCTTGCTCTGTCTCCATATGTACATTCATTACATGTATGTAGCTCTAGGGAGGAAAGATGACGATCCGTCATCAATTCTTCACTTCCACCAGTTCAACAGCAGTACCGTGACACCTCTTTTCCTTCAAAGTACCTGCCAAGTCTGTGTGTGGGCCACCAGGGGGCAGTCATGCAATGGAAGGAGGTGCCCTCCTTCTCTGAGGCAAGAGGCATCCAAGGTGGACATCATAACCTGGCCTCACTAGTCAGCACCAGGCGTCCCAGGCTGGGGTGTGAACACAATGTGTGTGACGTTTGTTGCAGTATCAGCTGAAACTACATGCTCTGAAGTTTCTTCCAAATATCCAGCCTTTTCTCCATCTAATCTGTCTGTAAATCTCTTTCTCTGTTTCTTTCTGTCTTTAAAATGGAGTCTCACTTTCTCAAGGGTCATGTGAAGACTTGTGGTGGTTGACAGGGTGCCATATGCCTTCATCATACATTGTTCTGAGGTACTCCATCATCCGATACAGCAGCCTCCATCTCCCCCAGCTCTCACTCCAGCTCCACCGATTTCCCCAGGTGCTGAGGTAACCGAAAAATATAGCAGGCTGCTACATGGTACCACATTGTATTTTAGTACCCATGACACAGTTCTTGGACTGTAAATGTATATTTCTTTAAATGATTAAAGAAAATTATAATTTATCTTAACATGACCATGGCCATGACCATGAAGGAAGGAAAAGACTCTCTCACTTCATCTTGGATGAAGTAGATGAGATGGAGTTGATACAATTCAATGTGTATTGCTTTAAAGGATTAATGAAAATTGTAATTTATTTTACTGTGACCATAAGGACAGAAGATGTGTTATTTCTTTAAATGATTAATGAAAACTGTAATTTATTTTACTGTGGCAGTGACTGTAAAGACAGGAGGAGACTCTCTCACCTAATCTTGGATTAAGTAGATGAGTTGGAGTTGCCACAAGTAAATGTATTTTTCTTTAAATTATTAATGAGAATTTTAATTTATTTTAATGTAACCGTGACCATGAAGGAAGGAGGAGACACTCTCTCACCTCATCCTGGATAAATGAACCCGGCTGGAGTCACGCAAAGCAAGTGCATATTCTTTAAATGATTAACGAAAATTATAATTTATTTTACCGTAACCATGACCTTGACCATGACAGTAAAGAGAGGAGAGACTCTCTCACCTAATCGTGGATGAGGTAGAGGGTAAGAGTCAATGCAAGTAAATGTATTTTTCTTTAAATGTTTAATGAAAATTATAATTTAGATCCATGCAGTCTTTTCATTCAGAATAAAGTTTACATTCCTGGTACCATGCCCTAGATAAGCTTAAGAAGATGGGCCTCCTTCCAGATGACAGGTGCTGGTAGTGTGTGCAACCAGGTGGACCGTTTTCCATGTACTTTAGAGCTGCTTGGCATACAGTCCTTTTGGAAAGAAGATCTTGAAGGGCTGTGAGGAAGATTTTAGGCGGACCTTCTCTGTTTCTCTAGATACCATTCTGTTTGGACTCCGCTGGAGAACTGGTCCATAAAGACCCATGCCTCCTTTAGCTAATATCGGTGAGCATGGAGGCCAAATGCCTCTTGCTCAAAAACTGGCATAACGTTGTGATCCCCACAGTGCACACGTGGATGGAGACAGTAGCCACTCTAGCTTCCTGTGTAAAATGGCACACTTGG
Organism: Neoceratodus forsteri; assembly: GCA_016271365.2. NCBI lineage: Eukaryota > Metazoa > Chordata > Ceratodontiformes > Ceratodontidae > Neoceratodus > Neoceratodus forsteri. The sequence continues at coordinate 44,447,584 of JADMNL010000027.1, forward strand.
GTCAGGGTTCCTTAACCAAGTTTTATTACTGCTGGAAGGTGTATGTGGAATTTGATCTATACCTGTTTGATCCTAGCTCCCTTTTTAGTGAAAGGCAGCGACGGCTCAACCCCCATGATGCACACCACCTGATAGCTCTTTTTTCCACTCTCTGTGGTAGCCCTGTTGCTGACTGTTGATATGGTTCCAAGTGCTGGAAGGTACCCCTTCCAGATCTAGCAGGCCTCCTGGTATGTGATACCCCTATGTGCATTAGCGTACCACGGTACTGTGATTTGTCACACTGCTGAGTTATTTTTTTGTTCAGCTGTTTTGTTCTATATGTTCTACTGAACTGTTCTGTATGTGTTTTTGTGACTTCCAATAAAAATTATTAACCAAGAAAACAAAATAATTTACTTTAATGTAACTGTGACTGTGACTGTGAAGGAACATATGAACTATACAAATGCCAGCAGAAACAGGCCTCACAGTCTATTGAGTCTGCTCAATTTTGCAGCTAGCCCCTTAAGTTGCAGCTGCCCCACCCCCCTCCCTTCATCATCATCATTACCCCTCCTCACTCTGTCCCAGCCCCTCTTAAAACTGTCCACCATCCTACAGGATACCACCTCCTCTGGCAGAGTATTCCACCTGTCCACCACCCACTCTGTGAAAAAATGCTTCCTGATTTTCCTCCTGAATTTTCCTCCCTCCGATCACAGCTGATGCCCTCTTGTATCCCTCCCTCTTCTAAGCTGGAAAATCCCTTCTGTATTAGTCTTGTTTAGCCCCATAGGTATTTAAAGGCTTCAATCATATCTCCCCATCCCTCCTCTCCTCCAGGGAATACATGTTTAGCTCACCCAGCCTGTCCTCGTAGGACTTTCCTCCAATCCCTGGATCATCTTTGTTGCCCTCAGTTGTACCCCATTCCAACAATTCGATCTTCAGGAAAGAGTGCCAGTACTGCATGCAGTACTCCAGGTGCAACCTGGCCAGAGACCTGAACAGGGAAGGATCACCTCTCTATTTCTGGAGGAGATTCCCTTGCTATACACCCCAGCACCCTGTTGACTTTTGCTGCCACCATCCTACACTGAGCTGAGTTGTTCATGCTGCGCATTATAAGCACCCCCAGATCCTTTTCCTCCTTGGTGGTTTCCAGCTGTATCTCTCCCAGCTGATAGCTCCTCCCCTGGTTCCTAGCTCTGAAGTGCAGTACCTTGAGGAAGGAGGAGACTCTCTCACATCATCCTGGACGAAGTAGATGGACTGGAGTCAAGGCAAGTAAATGTATATTTCTTTAAATGATCATGGAAAATTATAATTTATTTTAATGTGGCGTGACTTGATAAGTGACCGTAGTGTACGAAGTTACGAGTCGTGAGTCATGGAGCATGTGTCCCATGAAGGCTTTTGTTTCCCATATCACACAGTACCCACTGTACATTTAACAGCATTTGCTTCAGTAACATAGAAGTGGGCTGGTCTGGCAGCTAGCAGATTCTGAAATATATTTGTTGCCCTTGATTTTACATGGCGGTGGCACTGGGACAGTAGAGGGTGGCAATGGGTGTTTTGGGGGATGATTTATGCATTGCGACACTGGGTGATGACTCAGGCAGTGTGATTTGATCAACATTCTTAACATGAAAACATGATTGACAAGGGATGGATGAAGGAGGAAGACACTCTGCTACCTCATTTTCGATGAAATAGATGTGTTGGAGTCAACACAAGTAAATGTGTATTTTTTTAAATGATTCAGTAAAATTAAAATTATTTTAACATGATCATAACATTTAAGTGTTAACATGACCATGACCATGAAGAAGATGGAGAGACTCTGCCACCACACTTTAGCTGAAATAGATGTTTTGGAGTTGATGCAAGTAAATGTATAGTTCTTTAAATGATTCAGTAAAATTGTAATTTGTTTTAACATGACTGTGATGAGGAATGAAGAAGAGACTCCCAATTAATTAAAAATATATATTCCGAGGGGCCATGTGCCTTACCCTTTCCCATGCCGGTGCCCAGGTTCATGAACCAACTCAAGTAGTCGAAGTCGGCCAGGAGGAGGAGAGGATTGAGTGTTAAAGGGACCTCTCCTCTCCCAGGGTGAGGAGGCATGTTATCCCAGACTAGACTGCCCCAGGTGGAGGCCTGGGGATAGGACAAGTCAGAGAAGCAACATACATAAGGGACTGTTGGGAATGTCAGACAGGTGCACCTCCATGCAGTCTGATGCTCCACAGTAAGGGTGGGACAAGAAAATGTGGCAAATGGTACTCAGGGGCTTCATGCCCAGCCCTGCCATCTCCATGCCACACCGCCCAGTGCATGACCCAGTCCACCCTGGATTTGATGACTGGGGAGGATGGCCTCCTCCTCTGACCCTGCCACAAAGGAAACTCATGGGGAGAACCTAACAGGGTGCATAGCTGAGGAGACAGAGAGCCAGCCTAAAGGGCTGGGGAGTGGGCTGACACAGCTTCCCCCAGACAAAGGAGCAAAAAAAAAAATCTTGTATTGAAAAAAAAAAAAGATATATATATATACACCGAATGCATATTAACTATAACAAGAGTATTCGTAAACTAAGTAATAAAACAAGGGAGAAATAACAGTAAAGAAATTGCTGGTAAGCAGGGCTGGCTTTAAGAATAGGTGAACTAGGTGGCCGCCTAGGGAACCCATAAATATGAGGTGCCAAAAACACAGTTCTCCTTCTACATTAGAAAATGGGTTAAAAAAAACTGGTCTCTGATTGGCTGAGTCCTTACGTTGGGATGCATTTATGTGCCAACAGAGACTGGGTAAATCAAGTGCCATGCCAATCTTCCTCAGCACAACTGGAATCACTGTGCCCCAACTACAGTTTTAAAACCTAAATGCCAGCCATTTTTTGCTTGCTTAGCAAGTGGATAAACCCCCATCCCAACTGCAGTCCTTCAGAAAACACAAACTGCCATTTATTTTAATAAAATTCTCCCCTTTCCACACAAAAAAGTTTATTTTTAAAACCGCTATCGCCAGCACAGAGGTGTGCTTACCTTTCATCAGTACACTAACAGCTTTCCATCATTTTCCCTGCACTGCCATGGCTCCTAGGGTAGAACAAAGAAACCAGTCCATGAAATCAGTTTAAAACAAAACAAAATCAAGCAAACAGAAACTGACTTTGCTGCCGCTTCTGACTATTATTCCCAGGGTCCTGGAGGCACTTCACAGTTGCTCTGCCAGACCGCATTCAGCACAATCCCAACTGCACTCACAAGCTGCTCTGCTAGACCACATTCACTACAGTCACGATTGCACTCCACGGTTTCTCAGGGGCTTAGAAATTGTTACAGTAAAACAAAGAAATGTAAAACTTAAACATCTGGAATGTGGGGAGAGCTTCAATACAGAGTAGCAGAGCTGAGACAGTACCGAGATGAATGTTATGATTCATCTTGGTACGAATGACCTGTCTGCTCAAATGGTAGAAGAAACCAAGCAGAATTTCATTAAGCTGTGGGAACAGCTGGAGGCCAGCAGAACCGCCCTGGCATTCTCGGAGGTACTGTACTCCCAGTGTGGAGCAAAGGGGATTGTGAGAACAAAATCAAGAATAAGGACATTGAAGAATTTAATGCTTGGTCATATGGATGGTGTTGTGAAAGGATATCACATCATAAGCTTGTGGGAGCTGCTGGGAAAGGAAGCTATTCAGGTTTGACAGACTTCACCTAAGAAAGGAAGGAGTGAGTGTGCTTGGGCAGAAATTTGATGTTGACATCAACCATTTAAACTAGGAAAAGGGGAGACTAACACTAGGGAACCCATCAAAAATCACACTTCTGATAACATCTTAGACGTCACACCCCCACAAGCAGAAATTTCTCTCCCATGACCTAAGAAATCATGTAGCAATAAGAAATCACATAGAAAGCGGTTGGAAACTATCAGGAACAGGACACAGGGCCATGCATCTGCTGGCCCAAGGGTAGAACCAATAGTAGCAAATAACAGCAGGGATACCAGACTTTGGAAAGGGGTATGCATCAACAACAGAAGCCTGGGGAGCAAAATAAGTGACCTGCAGGCAATGACGGCGAATTGCTGAGTGGACCTGGTGGCCGTCACAGAGACTTGGACCTCAGAAAAAATGACTGGGACCTTTCAGTCCTGGGCTATGCCTTTCGGACAGGATAGAACTGAGGTGGGGGAGGGTAGCGTTATATGAAGTACAGGATAAAAGTCACCATGATAGATAGCATCAAAAGGAGGTGTAGAATCCTGTGGATACTACTCAGCTCGGCAAAGGGAGAGGATCCATTGCATACAGGAGTGGTATACCTGCCTCCAGAGCAGGCTGAGAGCAGGGATGAGGGCTCCTAGAGGATAGCAGGGGTGTAGCACAAAAGGAGATATAGTGCTGGTTGGTGGCCTGAATATGCTCGATGTTAACTGGAGCATCAGTAGAGTTCTAATAGGAGCTAAAAGTGGGTGATGCCCTTCAAGATTGCCTCACGTACACAACTAGTTAGTGCCCGACTAGGCTGGACACCATCCTGGATGTAGTCCTTACTAATTTAGAGGAATAAGTGTTACAGGGCTGGGGGCCACTGACCAACAACAACCACAACTCTGTAGTTTGAGTTAGCCTTAGGGGTAGAAAATCACAATCCAAGACTGAAGTTTTAAACTTTAGAGGAACCAGTTTGACAAAATGACGGAAGTAGTTAGAAACAGGCTGTTAAGGACACAGGAACAGTCAAATGTGGAAGAAATATGGGGGCTGGTTAACACCACAAATCTCGATGGCGATTGGTGCCAGTGTAGCAATTGGGCACACAGGCACGTAAACCCCAACAACCCGACATGCGCATGCCACACACAGGCAGCTGATTCGCTGTTTGACACAAAATCCCAGGCCTTATGCAGACAAGCATAGGGTGTGTAATAGTAAATCCGGCGCTGTTTAATTAGCCACGTCCATGTAACTGGGAAAATAAAATAACTCGAACCCTTTTGCGAACCCTCTAGTGTTTGAGTTCTAAATCAGAACTCTAACACCAGGGTTCTAGAGGGGTTTGAATCTTTGCCAAACTAGCTCTGACAACCCTAGTCAAGTTAGCCACTTTAGACGCTACTAGGATGTGCATAAGAACAGTGACCAGAAAGAACCAACATATAAAATCAATATGGTTCAGTAGCCAGGTAAAGTCCGGAATTAGAGCCAAAAGGGGGGCCTATAGAAATTATAAAAGAACTCAGAAAGACAACACATGGGAAGCTTATGTTCAGAAGAACAAAGAAACAAAGAGTATGGTGAAATCAGCTAAGGCTGCAACAGAGCTTTGACTAGCAGAAGGGGTTAAAGAGGGGAACAAGCAATTTTTTTCGATATAAACAAGAAAAGGGGAGGAACAGTTAGACTCAAAGACAGAGACAGAATAGTGGAGGAGGATAGTAAGAAGCCCACTGTTCTGAACAACTTTTTTTGCTCAGTGTTCACCAAGGAACACATAGGCCCTGTACCAGAGAGTGGCATCAAGGCTGCTGAAAAAGGTGTCACACAAACACCATCAATCACCAACAGTGGGATTAGGGAGACCCTGGATCAACTCAGAGAGGACAAGTCCCCAGAGTCTGATGGAATACACCGAGGTGCTAAAGAAGTAGCAAGTGTGATTGGCAGATCCCTTAGCACATTTTTTCAACAGATCACTTCAGGCGGGGGTAGTGCCAGGGGACTGGAAAAAAGCTGATGTGGTACCTCTCACAACAGAGGAGTTGTGAGAAGCAGGCAACTACTGACCAATTAGTCTTACGCCAGTAGTGGGGAAGCTGATGGAAACCTTAATAAAACAGGACTTTTAGGGTACCTAGATAAGAATGGTCTGCAGGATGACAGGCAGCATGAGTCTGTGGCAGGAAGGTCATGCCAAACGAACCTAATCGTATTTTTTGACTAGATCTCTAGGAAACTAGACAGAGGCCACTCAGTGGACCTCTTATACTTTGATTTCAGTAAGGCCTTCGATTCGGTGACAAGCAACCGCCTGCTGAAAAATTTGGAGGACCAGGGTGCAGCCAAGAGCATAGTTAGCTGGGTAGGTAATTGGCTTAGGGACAGAAAACAGAGAGTAGTGGTCAATGGGGTGAGGTCTGATGAAGGGGCAGTCACTAGCAGTATGCCCTGAGGCTCAGTGTTGGGGCCAGTCCTGTTTAATACCTTAATCAGTGACATCAGCATAGGTATTCTGGGCAACATTGCCCTATTTGCGGCTGATACCAAGCTAGGAAGAAAGGTAGACAGCAAGGAGGTGGTTAGGGACCTCCAGAAAGACCTGCAGAAGCTGGAAAGATGGTCTAACATCTGGCAGCTGAGGTTCAATGCAAAGAAATGCAAGGTAAAGCATTTGGGTAAAGGGGACCCAAGGACAGAATACTACCTCAACAGAGTCCAGCTCGGCCCCACACAGGAAGAAAGGGACCTGGGTGTTATCATAAGCAACACCCTTACACAGACCAGCCAATGCAACCCAGCTTTTAGCAAGGCCAACAAAATGCTACGGTGCATGGGAGGATTTGACAGCAGAAGGCAGGCGATACTACCACTGTACAGGTCCCTGGTAAGCCCTCTTCTGGAGTACTGTGTCCAGTTTTGGAGTGCACATCTGAAAAAGGATACAATCAGGTTGGAGGCTATCTAGAGAAGAAAGAGCAAAATGATTAAGGGCCTTCAAGGGCACTCATATGATGAGTGTCTGGAAGCATTAGATATGTTCTCATTGGAGACAAGGAGGGAGAGGGGGGACATGATTCAAACATAAACGTTCCTGAGACGAATAAATAAGGTGCCATCCTCTGACCTGTTCATCAGAGTCTCTGACACTAATACTAGAGGGCAAGAGTGGAACCTGAGGGGAGGAAACTTCAAGAGAGAGCTTTGGAAACACTATTTAACAGAAGGAATTATGGAACCATGGAATTAACTACCAGCTGAGGTAGTGGAAGCAAAATCCCTGGCATCATTCAAACTGGGATGGGACAGGGCTAAAGTGAGATCAAAAGCAACAGGAGCAGCAGGAGGCATTAGGCAAAAGGGGGGGTTAGGTCCTGGGATCTGAGCAAGTCCAAGGAACACACAGGCAGACCAGAGGGACCCTCGGTCTCCTTCTGCCATCTCTTTTTCAATGTTTCTATGAAGTTGAGAACAATGCAGAAAAATGCTGTCAAAAACAGCAATGCCCTCTGCTGGTAATTCTACCAAATTCTGCCAGCGGAGGGACTACTTTACATCTAAACACTTTCTAATTAATTTTGATTTCATTTTATCAATTTTACTTTTTTTCAGATTTTAGCTGAAGTTTTTCAAAATACACATTTTCTAACCTCCAGGGTGAGCTGTATAGGCTGTACTGGGCCTTCCAGGGCTTAAAGACCCTCTGCCTGCAGTTTCAGGCCCCTTATGCCTCTGGGTGGCCTGATATAGCCCAATACCACCTCCCTGTCTAGTATTATTGTTTACATAAAATCCTGCCCATAACTAACATTTTTTTCAATAAAAACAGGAAATCTGCTGGGTATGCTGTCTAAATCTTGCACTGTACATTCAGTGACAATAATAGAATGACAGTATGCATGCTAACGAGCCATAAACATCCTCTGTGTGCCCTTCATGCCTAACGGTTTTGTATTTTTAGTACCAACAGAAGCAGGGCACAAATGCAGTAGGAGTCAGGAGGAGGATGGGAGCTGTTGTGGTCGATGGTGAGGTTAGGGATGCTGCCATCAATCAGCTCTCATCGGCGGTGGTAGCACTGTGCTGACTGGGCTCTAGTCTGAGGAGCAGTAGAGGCCAAGAGGAAAATCTGGTTGACGGAGCAGCCAGAAGTAGAAGGAACCAGTGGTATTTTCTGCAAAAGCCAGCAGTAGCTCTAAGGTGAGTGAGCAGAGCAAGCAGCACGTTGTGCAAATTGAAGTTTTGTTTGTATTCTTTGTTCCCACTTCTGACTTCCCCGTTTCCTCCATTGTACCCAGTTTGCTTTGCCTGGTCAGGTAATAAACCTAACCTGCAATCCGGCTTTCCTAAATTACTTACCATCAGTGACCTGAAATAATTCAGTATGATAGGCGGGGCAGGTCAAAGCATCCCTTCTAAAAGTAATTGCTGTACAATTATAGGTTGTATTAGACACCATCCCCAGACCTAGTCACATTCTGTGTTATACTTCATCAAAATGAAGTCATTTTTTGAATGGGGGATGAAGATTTAAACAAATAACATTTTTCCCAGTGGTGGGGGGCTCTGGTAGGCAATCTCGTTCTCCTCTGGCACCTCGTCTTGGATGAGGTAGAGGTGGGATTAACAAAACACAGACCATCAAGACAGGGATAATTCTAAACAAGTGGCTGTAAGTATTAAAGTAACACATTCCCTTAACTAACTAAACAAAAAAACTGCAATCAGTAGAGTAACAAATGGAGGAACATACAGCAATTCACTTAAACACACAAACTGTACTGCAGAATAAAATAATAAATCACAGAACACAGACAAAAATAATTAAGAAGAAAGACTGAAGACAACAAGACTAGTACTCAAACTGCTCAGGCCTGCCTTGCTTGCTAGTACCCCCAATACAGCTTCAATACACAAAACAAAACATCTGCTTTAAACTAAATACATCGGCAAAACTACAAACAATGATGGAACTCAAGCTGCACAAGGCACTCTAGATATTTTCCAGAGCGATTTGGTTCTAAATACTCAGCATTAGAAATACAGTGGGCCAGATTTTCAAAGGGCCCTTAGATCCACGCAAACTGCATCAAACAATCACCTTGCATTAGACCTAGGTGCACCAAATACTGTGCACCATATTTTGCAAGAAAAGCATTCTCTGTGGCAAAGTCCCCCAAACAGACACAAGAGGTCCACTGCATCAACAGAGTGACACAAGGTGAGAGTGATGCAAGCTGCACCAAAAATAACAAGCGTTTGTCAATGCCGAACGTTCGCTTGCAGGTATTTGCAGTGGTGTTTGGCATGTATAGTGCTTTACCCTAATGCCCTGTGCGATTGCTGGTATTTGCACAATAAATTTTCAGCATGACCTTTTTGTTACCCCCATTGTGCGCTACATAGGCGGAAACACGTTTTGGGCAGGATGTGAAAAATGACAGCTGTACTGCTCATAAGGAAGTGTGGTAAAATGGCAATGTTGAAAATCTAGAGTGGAACTATTGAAAATTCGCAAACCTACGAGCGTGCGTAGGAACTGTGTAACTCACGCTCGTAAAACAGTCATTGTTAGGAATTTTTTCACCAAATTTTCAACGTTGGCATTTTAAAACCTCTGCTAATGAACAGTGTCACTGTGATTTTCTTACTATGTCCCATACATTGATTTCGCACACCGACTGCGCCATTGTGCACTACATGGGCGGAAACACGTTTTGGGCAGGATGTGAAAAATGACAGCCACTGCTCATAAGGAGGTGTGGTAAAATGGCAATGTTGAAAATCTGGAGTGAAAATATTGAAAATTTGCAAACTTACAAGCGTGCGTGGGAACTGCACAATACTGCAGCTAAATAAAACAGTTAATTTTAGGAATTTGTTCACCAAATTTTCAGCATAGCCATTTTAAGATCTCTGCTCATGAACAGTGACACTGTGATTTTCTTAATGTGTCCCATACACTGAGTTCGCGTAGCAACTGTGCCATTGTGCGCTACATGGGCGGAAACACGTTTTGGGCAAGATGTGAACAATGACAGCTGTACTGCTCATGAGGAGGTGTGGTAAAATGCCGATGTTGAAAATCTGGAGTGAAAATATTGAAAATTCGCAAACTTACGAGCGTGCATAGGAACTGCGCAATGAACACTCGTAAAACAGTAATTTTTAGGAATTTTGTCACCAAATTTTCAACACAGCCATTTTAAGACCTCTGCTTATGAACAGTGTCACTGTGATTTTCTTAATGTGTCCCATACATTGAGTTCATACACCGACTACGCCATTGTGCGCTACATGGGCGGAAACATGTTTTGGGCAGGGTGTGAAAAATGACAGCTGTACTGCTCATGAGGAAGTGTGATAAAATGGCAATGTTGAAAATCTGGAGTGAAAATGTTGAAAATTCACAAACTTACAAGCGTGCGTAGGAACTGCGCAACGCACACTCGTAAAACAGTCAGTTTAAGGAATTTTTGCACCAAATTTTCAAAATAGCCATTTTAAGACCTCTGCTAATGAACAGTGTCACCATGATTTTCTTAATGTATTCCATACATTGATTTTGCACACCGACTGCGCCATTGTGCGCTACAAGAAACACGCTTTGGGCAGGATGTGAAAAATGACAGCTGTACTGCTCATAAGGAGGTGTGGTAAAATGGTAATGTTGAATATCTGGAGTGAAAATATTGAAAATTTGCGAACTTACGAGCCTGCGTAGGAACTGCACAACGCATGCTTGTAAAACAGTCATTTTTTGGAATTTTTGCACCAAAATTTCAACATGGGTTTTTTGGGACCTTCTCATGAATGATGTCACTGTCATGGCATTATTCAGGCTTGAAGGTGATTTTGCGCAGTGACTGTGCAGTGACTGCGAAATCACCTTGGGGCCTGAATAATGCCATGACAGTGACATCATTCATGAGAAGGGGTCCCAAAACCCTATGTTGAAAATTTGGTCAAAATTCCAAACAATGCCTGAGATATGCAATAAAGTTGAAAACCCTATCTAGCCCATTATACAGCTTACGGCATTTCCTCAGTTCACGGTCGGCTTTGAAGAGTGCAGGCGTGTTCCCCATCCACCAAGATCGTCGCCAAGTTCCAGAGGTAAGTATGGGCGGGGGGGTGTGGGGAGGCTGGGTGCACAGTGGGTGGATGCAGGTTGTGGGAGGGGACTGGGAGAAGTGCCATGGGACCGTTTTGCTTTACAGGTGAAAAAAAAACAAGACTATGTGGGACGTTTGCCACGCTGGGGTGGGCTCCCAGCATGGCAGAAGGATGGCTGGGGGCCGAGGGCAGACGGAGTTGGGCACCCGTCAGCAGACAACCTAGGGACGTTTGCCATGCTGGGTGGAGCTCCAGCGTGGCAGAAGGATTGTTTGGGGCCCGTGGAGCCGACGGGGATTGGGCACCCGCCGGCAGACAACGTTGGACATTTGCCATGCTGGATGGGCCCCAACACGCAGCAAAGATTTGTATGGCGTGACGCTGGGGCGGCGTGATCGGTGTTTCAGAGGATAGCGGTGGTTTTCTTGAAGCGAAGACCACCGCTGTCATACACAGCTCCTGCACCCATTGGTGCAGGACTGCCACGCCTGCTCAACGGAGCAGTGGATTGAAAGAGAGAGGCATACCTCCAAAGTGTGCTACTCTCCCAAAACGTTCCTTGCACAAGCGAACGTAAAAATGAAATTAAACACAAAACAATCCCAATGTAAGACTGTAAAGTAAGGATAACTTCCCTCAGATGTAAGTAAGAGAGATCAGTTGTAGATTTCTAATCCAATATAGTATATCCCATGCAGCTTCTCAGTTGTTTGAAAGCACAGCCTGTTACACCACTTGAAGAGATGGTCTTCTGTCTGAAACAGGATCACACCAGTAGTTTATAGTAATTGATCAATGCTAGAATATTCATCCACCCAAAACAATTGGCTATGATGCAGGGTCTCCCTGACTAGTAAAGACAATTTCCACCACCTGAGGCTGTGTCTGGCATCAAATTACAAACTGCAGCCTTTGCTATTCAAAGTACACAGCTACTACCAGTAAGATATTTCCAACTATTTTATTTCCAACTAAATTAATGTAAGCTGTCAAAATACTAGCAGACAGTCCAGATTGCCACAAAGGAAAATCAAATATGCAGTTATTTCAACCCTTCTGAAATTGCTCACAAGATAAGTCATTTTGAAAACCCCTTTCCTGATTTAAAAATGAAATTAAACACAAAACAATCCCAATGTAAGACTGTAAAGTAAGGATAACTTCCCTCAGATGTAAGTACGAGAGATCAGTTGTAGATTTCTAATCCAATATAGTATATCCCATGCAGCTTCTCAGTTGTTTCAAAGCACAGCCTGTTACACCACTTGAAGAGATGTTATAATTAATGACTCAAGTCATTTAAGATGTCCATCACTGACAATTTTTTTAAATTCCATCTCTTGAGGATACTGTTTTTCAAATTTATTTTTATGCTCCCTTCCTGTCTCTGGTGCCTGGCTCCACAGGAACCCTCTGTCACCATCCTATGCACCATCCTTTACAGAGCCTGGGCTTACACCTCCCCTCCGAGGCAGGGTATGGGGTGGAGGTGATATAACTCTGGATATGGCAGATGCCAGGAGGTGCTGCACGGTGGTGGGGGCAGGCCCCGGATATACCAGAGTCCTGTCACGGCAACACAAAGGCTTCTTTTCCTTTTTCTTCCTGATTCCCTGGACAATATCAGCATATGAGGGGGACCAATGAACATCCAGTGTGTGCACAGTGTGGGTCCCCAGCTAGCATTCTCCCTCCATGGCCCTTACTGCACTGCCACCTGTGGTCACCAAGGTGGCAGTATTGCAGTACTGATGGTTCCCTCTCTCCCCAGGGGAGAAGCACCTCCACTGAGATGCTGAAGTCTCCTGTTCCCTACTGGCCCCAAGACCCCAGCCTTGTTTCCAAGCCCAAGTTGCTGGAATTGTAAGCAGTAGCCCTATCACTGTGCCAGTGGGTGGGCATCGAGGTTACTTTTCTATATAGCAGTTTGCCCGCCCACCACCACATACTCCTGCCACTGGGCCCTGTTTCTAGGATCCCCGGGTGCCATCTACTGCTGTCCTGCTGTTGGGCAGCAGAGATGTACATACAGCAGGACCCAGGAGTCCCCCTAGGGCCATCACACTAAGTGATGGAGAGATATGGGCTTTTTCTCAGTTTTCTCCCTCCCTAGGTCCCCGGGGCCCCAGCGACATGGTAGCTCATGCACATGGAGGTGCACATGTGTGCCAGAACCAGTGACCCCATTCCACCCACCTCTGGTCTAACACCAGCCCCCAATTTGCTTGGCACTGCCACAAGCCTCCAAGGGTGGCAGCCAAGAGCCAGAAGGTTTGCCTCCCCAGTCTGGGTGAGGAGAGCTGTCAGCGGCCACTCGATCCACTCCCAACCCTTCCCACCCAGCTGACCCCCAGTAGCCTGAGCTCGTTGCCAAACCTCAGGTCACCAGCGCCGGGAAGAGGTAAGGTGCTCAGAGGCCTCAGCCCTCTGTGCCACAGGGCTGACATCAAGGTTACTTTGTGACTTTACATGCTGGATTCAAGCTGCAGATGTATAAGGAGGTGTTTGTGCACATTTCTGTTTTTTCCATAGAGCTTTTCTGTCTTTGAGTGACGGACTTTACTTTGTAGCCTCTGCCTCCATGACTGGACACAATCTTCCCTCAGGACTCACCTGCCATGTTCATCCATGGTTTAGCCCCCTGTTGCTGGGCTGGGAGAAGGAAGGTAGTTCTTCCCCCCTGGACTCTGGATCCAGTTCTGCAGGGTTCTTGGGCAATGGGGGCAGGTGAGTGGGGTTTCCTCAGTGTACAGCCCCTTTTATTTCTCCATTTTCTGGTTTCCACTTTCTGAGGCTGTGTGCATGCAATGGTGTGGGTATGTGATGAAAAGATGCTGCTTGCACTTGAATGCCTGGGTCCAACCCGCAGAGACAAGAGCTACACGCAGTACCACCCAGCCACTGCTGGGTGGCAGTCAACAGCATCGCTGTCCCCCTGCAAAGAAGGAGAGCCATCTAAGGACACTTGATCCTCCTTCCCCAGCCAGCTCATGAGTGACACCAGTCTATTCCTGAACCCAGGTCATTGGCATGGCAGGAGGTAAGGAACCCAGCATCTCAGCACTCCACACCATTGGGCAGGCTCCAGCACCCATTTCTGATGGTAAACAGCATAACACCACACCAAGATGTCTAATGTATCCTTAGTGGGGATGGCCCAAGAGCAGTTATGTTTAGAAACTTCAAAACCCCATATCTCAGTTCAGGAACAAAATACAATGACAAGAAAATTGAATATACTTTGATGTTTTGTCAGAAATACAATACAGTACTACAAAAAAACAACAACATAGAATTAATTTTTTCCACTAACAAATACTGCTACTTTAAAAGGGTATTCTTCCTTCTTCTGCTCCATATTCACAATAGAAGATAATGGTAAAGGACCTCCACTAAAGCAGATGGAACACAATAACAAGCAGGCCAACACTAGCCCCTTCACAAGGGAAAGGGTCCTAGAAGAACTAAACAAACTTAAGGTTGATAAAGCAATGGGACCAGATGGTATTCACCCGAGGGTGTTGAAGGAGCTACAGGAAAAAATTGCAGTACCACTAGTAGAACTATTCAGTAAATTACTGGCGATGGGCGCAGTACTTCAGGGCTGGAGAAGAGCAACAGTAGTGCCCTTGCACAAGGAAGGAAGCAGAGAGGATACCGGAAACTATCGCCCAGTCAGCCTAACCTCTATAGCGGAAAAATTATGCAGGCACTACTAAAAGAGAGACAGTAGAATACCTGAGGAAAAATGGAAAACTAGACCCCAAGCAACATGGCTTCATGGCAGGTCAATCATGTCAAGCAAACTTGGCTCATTTCTTTGACAGGGTTACCAAAACAATAGACCAGAGGCGGTGTGGTGGACATAGTGCACCTAGACTTCAGCAAAACTTTTTTGACGTCCCCAGGAGACTGGAAACAAACAAGAGCACACTGGGTTAGGGCATAAGACTACTGGCATAACTGGGCTAGGAACTGGCTACAGAATAGGAAGCAGAGAGTCTTGGTTAATGGGGCTTTGTCACAAGAGGGACATGACCAGTGGCATATCACAGGGGTTGGTGCTGGGTACAATCCTCTTCAACATCTTCATCAGTGACATCAAAGAAGAATTGGAGGAGAGTGTGCCTGTTCACAGATGATACAAAGCTCTGCAACAGGGTGGATACACAGGAGGGGCTACAAGCATGGTAGCTGACCTCAGGAAACTAGAGGAATGGTCAAAACACTGGCAGTTAAAATGTAGCCAAGAAATGTAAGGTCAAGCATCTGGGAAAGCAAGACCCAGGGGTAAAGTACACTCTGGATGGGCACCATTTGGAAGAGACAACGATGGAAAGGGACCTGGGTGTACTCATCACCAATGACTTCAAAGTCACAAAACAGTGTGAAATAGCTGCCAGAGAGAGCAAGTGGCATCCTCAGATGTATAGGTAGGGGCATTACAAGCAGAAAGCAGGAGGTAATTGTGACACTTGGACAGCTGGTTCTGATTAATCTGTGTTTTGTAATATAAAAAAAATGTAGTGTGATTGTCTGTCATGAGAAATGCTGTGCCTGGATAACCCCCACCCACCCGGTTTCAGTTCTAACAGGACAGGATATATGTTAAACACAGATCTCTGTGATGAGATTAACTTAAGAACTCACATTTTATAGCCTTATTTAGGATCTGGGTTGTTTGATGCCAAGACCTGAAATATCCATTTTATAACATACTCAGGAAGGGCAGTTAATTGCAGCTGGTGTCAAAAGCATATTATACCTCAGTGAGAACTGGCAGAGAGAGAGAGAGGTCATAAAAAGTTTATTGATGTCTTTGAAAGATAGAAACCACTCCAGATCAAAGAGTCATATTGGAATTGTTTTTGCCAGTGTCACCTTAATTAATTTACCTCCTGAGGGAAGACATCCTGTTTTGTATAATTTTTATATTCTGATAGGGAGGAGCTGGGTGACCTCATGCAAAGAGGTTGGCAAAGCCAGTTTTAAAACTGTAGTCTGTATTCGATTCGACACACATGTTTGGACTCTGAAGCTACAACATCTTTCAGCACTGTAAGAATATAAGAATATCTTAGCTAAGCAAGTCTAAGTGTATGGTTGGTAGGAAATTGCACTTTTAAACCTTTTTTTTTGTAAGTAAGTGTAATGTTTTGTGATATATTGGTCTGTGTTTTACATTTTACATTTTTATCTGTTTTTAAGTAAACATCTCATTTTAGAGACTGCCTTTGAAATTCTTTCTTTGACAAGTGAAGCATATATGGTTACGGTGACACTGTGCATAGCTTAATGGTAATACCAAACTGGGAAAAGGTAAGAGTTTATTCTGAGGTCTTTAATAGAGTTTTTAAGAGTTCATTTTGTACACCTGGTTAGGTGCCTGTAGGCGAAAGATATCTGGCCCCCCGAAGAGCAGAATTATCTGAGCCTGTGCATTGGGTATGCTAACAAGAGGTTCACAGTTTGAATCAATCCAGAAACTTGAGACCAAAGGTTGATTCAAACCCACAAAACAGACAGGAGGGTTACCCTGTTCTGTTAACTGTTCACAATACTGTGCTCGGAGGTTGGCACTATGGGAGCAGAGGGCCTGACCTGCTGAGTGGGGTTGTGACAGTAATCATGCCACTGTACAGATCCTTGGTAAGGCCACACCTGGAGTACTGTGTCCAGTTCTGGAGGCCACACCAGAAAAAGGACATAGACAGATTAGAGACAGTGCAGAGAAGGGATACTAAAATGGTGCAAGGGCTGCACCATGAGACATATAAAACTAGGCTCAAGGTATTGTGGGTGTCCAGGTGGCAGTAAAAGACCCAGGGCACTCTTCACAAAGTGAGGACAATCCTGGTGTCCTGGCCAACATTCCTCTTCCCATAAACCAGATCATGCAATTTTCCAGGCTGTGTGTGGGTGCTGATGTGCGATATGGCCACCAGTACACATTCTGTCACTTCACTACCAGACTGGCATTGCTTGTAAAGTGCTTTGGATACACTGTGTATGAAAGCGCTATATAAATGCTGATTCTTTTTCTTCTTCTTCAGGTGAGCATTCGAGGTACACACAGTCCTCTAAGTGAGGTCACACCTGGGATCTGTACTGGGCTAGTGTCACCTCCTTATGCTTCCTGCTGTGCTGTGCTGATCTTTTCCTTAATGCATGCTAACATTCTATCAGTCTTGCCTACTGCCTTATTACACTGAGCAGATGATTTTAGGTTATTAGATATAATATCCCTGTGCAGATGGTTTTATGTTATCAGATATAATATTCCCAATCTATCTCTTCATTCATCTGCTTCACCCTCACACACACACACACATCCTGTATTGTGTTTCTAGCTCTTTGCTCCTGTGTGCATTACTTGCACTTCTTCCCATTGAACCTTAGTTGCCATACCTGGGACCACCTCTCCAATGTCTCCAAATGTATTAGCCTTAGTTTTTCCTCGCTCTCCATCCTTTCACATATTTTTGTGTCATTCTCAAAGATGGAAATCCTGTAGAACTGTATTAATGTTTAATGTCAATTTAATTTCATTATATTTGCAATTGTGACACCCAGCAAATATAAACTTGTATTAAACATTGACAGCTACAGTAAGGTAAACTGCTGAGTAATTGTAAATGGCATTTTCAAGTAGCGTCCACCACGACAGTGCTGCTACCATGCTACCATAATACTACATGATATTAGGTAAATATGTTTATTTATTTAAATTTTAACCAGGAAATACATATTGAGCTTATAACAGCTCATTTCAGATCGTCCTGGAGAAAGGGAGAAAAGTTATCTAAACAATACTATACTAAGCAAGCATTTGTCAATGCGAGCGTTAGCTTGCAGGTATTTGCAGTGGTGTTTGGCATGTATGGTGCTTTACCCTAATGCCCTGTGCGATTGCTGGTATTTGCACAAATAATTTTCAGCATGGCCTTTTTGTTACCCCCATTGTGCGCTACATAGGCGGAAACATGTTTTGGGCAGGATGTGAAAAATGACAGCTGTACTGCTCATAAGGAAATGTGGTAAAATGGCAATGTTGAAAATCTGGAGTGGAAAGATTGAAAATTCACAAACTTACGAGCGTGCGTGGAAACTGTGCAATGCACGCTCGTAAAACAGTCGTCAGGAATTTTTTCACCAAATTGTCAACATTGGCATTTTAAAACCTCTGCTAATGAACAGTGTCACTGTGATTGTCTTACTGTGTGCCATACATTGATTTTGCACACCGACTGCGCCATTGTGCACTACATGGGTGGAAACATATTTTGGGCAGGATGTGAAAAATGACAGCTGTACTGCTCATAAGGAGGTTTGGTAAAATGGCAATGTTGAAAATCTGGAGTGAAAATATTGAAAATTCGCAAACTTACGAGCGTGTGTAGGAACTGCTCAATGCACGCTCATAAAACAGTTATTTTAAGGAATTTGTTCACCAAATTTTCAACATAGCCATTTTAAGATCTCTGCTCATGAACAGTGACACTGTGATTTTCTTAATGTGTCCCATACACTGAGTTCACACACCGACTGCGCCATTGTGCGCTACATGGTCGGAAACATGTTTTGGGTAAGATGTGAACAATGACAGCTGTACTGCTCATAAGGAGGTGTGGTAAAATGGCAATGTTGAAAATGTGGAGTGAAAATATTAAAAATTTGCTAACTTACGAGCCTGCGTAGGAACTACTGCTATGCGCAGCAAGTAAAACAGTCATTTTTGAATTTTTGCACCAAATTTTCAACATGGGGTTTTGTAACCTTCTCATGAATGATGTCACTGTCATGTGTATTACGGGCCCGAAGGGTGATTTCACACAGAGACTGCGCAGTGACTGCGAAATCACCCTTCGGGCCCAAATAACGCCATGACCGTGGCATCATTCATGAGAAGGGGTCCCAAAAACCCCATGTTGAAAATTTGGTGCAAAAATTCCCAAAAATGCCTGAGATATGCAATAAAGTTGAAACCCCCCTATCTAGCCCATTATACAGCTTACCGGCATTTCCTCAGTTCGTAGTCGGCTTTGAAGAGTGCAGACGTGTTCCTGGTCCACGAAGATCGTCGCGCCGAGCTCCGGAGAGTAAGTATGGGGTGGGGGTGTGGGGAGGCTGGAGTGCGCAGTGGGTGGAGTGCGGGTTGTGGGAGGGGGACTGGGAGACTCACGTGGGACCTTTTTCTTTACAGGTTTAAAAAAAAAAGGACTATGTGGGACGTTTGCCATGCTGGGGTGGGCTCCCAGCATGGCAGAAGATAACTGGGGGCTGAGGGCGGCGAGGTTGGGCACCCCCATTGGCAACTGCGGGGGCAGGGCCGGCCGGGGGATGGGGCACCCTGTCAGCAAAAGGGGCGTTTGCCACGCTGGGGTGGGCTCCCAGCGTGGCAGAAGAGGGGGGCTGTGGAGCCGGCAGAGATTGGGCACCCCATCGGCAGACAACGCTTGCCACGCTGGGGTGGGCTCCCAGGGTGGCACAAAGCTTTGAGAGGCGGCGTGATGCAGGGGTGGCGTGGCGCGGGGGGCAGCGTGCGCGGTGCTCGGTATGACAGCAGTGGTTTTCTTTGAAGCAGAAGACCACCACTGTCATCAGAGCTCCCGCACCGATTGGTGCAGGACCGCCACGCCTGCTCAGCGAAGCACTGGATTGCAGGGAGGCACCTCCAAAGTGTACCTCTCCCAAAAGTTCCTTGTGCATGTCATAGCGAACGTAAAAATACAAAAGTCAAATAAATCATAGAAAGTACTGTGAAGTACTATAACTTTTATTGAACTCAAAGTTAGAAATCCACACACACACACATATATCATAAACTGCAAGTGTATAGCGGCTGCTGACAATGTAATCCCGATCTGATTATCGATATGCTGATGGGTCAAGAGTCTCAACAGTCTCAAAATATCAAGTATACATCATAAACAGTCTCAAAATGAATGAAACTTTTATGTACTCAATTTTTTGAGGCATTAAGCGACTGAGGAACCGCCATGCCCACTGCCTTGTAAATGTGATGATCCCTTCCCCCTCCATTCTATCCGAGGAGTTGCTGGTTCATTGTTTTTACCACACTAGTTGCCACGACCATAGCCACCCTCCCATTAACAGATGCCCCTTCAAAATACACGCTCTGTATGATTTTTTTTTTTCCATTTTATTCTTTTCTCCACCTGCCCTAGCTGCCGGCAGCCCGTTACTATCAGCCCAGTCACGAACCACTGACTTCCACCCCCATATCTGCCTCGGCCTCCAATACCCATGGCATACCCCCCACGGTGGGAGCTTGGCACTCTGGCTGCATGACGCAGTCATTGGACTAGGTCCGGAGGGCTGGCCTGGGAACTATTGAAGCCATGGTGAGCTTCATTTAGGGCTGCCGGCAGCTTTATCCATTTTCCTTTTTCAGGGGAGGCGGGGTCATGCAATGACGCGGAGCGTCCTGCCCCGCCTCCAGTACGTGCCTGTGCCAGCAGCTGCGTGACTCCTGGCCTCCACCAGGGGTCATCCGAGCTCCGGACACCTCCCCTCCCTCCCCCCGGAGAAGGAGAGCAGTCCCTAGGATGCTCCATCCTTCTCCCCCCGGCCGGCCCTCCAGCGACCTGAGTCCATTCCCGAACCCGGGTTGCCGGCGTCACATGCGGAAATCCAACCGCTGCGCTGGCAGGCCGGCCTTCTGTATGATTTTTTAACCTATACTTCAGTTTCATCTACCAAGAGAGTGGGGCGTCCTCTTGGTTTAAAGCAGACTTAGGGCAATTGAGGGGATTTTAGGGTCACTCATAGCTTTTCAGGGCAGTCATCCTTGAATTTGTGTACTGTACTTTCGTTTATAGTAGTGCCGTACTTTCTATAGTAAAGTTGCATAGAACTCAAAACACCACATTCAGCTGCATGTTTGCCAATGGAAGCGAACCGCTGGAGGTGCTGATTGTATTCAGAATGTCACTTCTTACAGGAGGCTGGATATCGGTAAGCTACCGAACAACACTTTCTGCAACAGTGACAGAATCATTAGTAGCTTTACTCAAAGTTTCTGGGAGGTGCTAACAACCGCAAAATCTGTCTTGTGTTCCCTTTCTGTGGCTTGGAATGAGACAGCAATTGATGCAAAGGCATGATGAACAGCTTCAGGTAACACAACAAATGGCAACCAGTATCTGCGCTAGCTAACTAACTGCTGCAGCTTATAGGCTGTCATTTTCAATCAGCTGATCACCTGTGCCTACACTGTCAGTGTCAGCTGTTCCGTCCAGCAGGAAAACTGATTAGCACTTTACAGCGGCTGAGGCTTAACTCGTGAAATTAAGCTGAAGCTAATATTAACAGTTTTACAATATCTTCTTACAACCTCTGTTACCCAATTGATGAAATCAGTCAGGTTCACCTGGCAAGATCTTCCCACCATGAACCCATGCTGCCTATTGCCCCTAACCCGTTTACCTCCAGGATCTCCCCAGCTTTTCCTTAATGGATTCCAACGTCTTACCCACTATAGAGGTCACGCTGGCTGACTGGCTGACTGACTGATAGCTTCCCCGAGTCATCTCAATTGTTGCTCTTCTGTATGGAAATATGTCAGCTACCCCCCAATAACTGCTTCATACCATGAGGTGAGTGGAGGTGTGCTATGGCACCTGCAGCTGATACAGAACACTGTGGCCAGGTTATGGAGGGGCCTTGTCATGATGGTAATAATAATGACAACCTGAGCAGGTTATACAAAATGTTTTAAAATGTTTTAATGAATAAGGAAGGAAAATAACTTGAAGAGTTAATTATTAACTGCTATAAATTATGATATAAATGACATATCATATTACATTGTTTTATTTAAGAATTTGCACATATGGTGATCGTTAACATGCATCAATGGAATGTACATATTTCATGAGCTTGGCAAGTTTGTACAATGTGCTGGGGGACTTGGGCATCTTGTCAGACTGAGTGAATATGCCGAGAAGTGAAGATTAACAGAATGTCTGCCTCTTAGGAATCAGTGCACTGGGTCTGTATTGAATGAAACAATAGATTTTTCTACATGTATTTTTTGTACTGTCTGTTCATTCAGGTATGCTACATTAAACTAGCCTAGTTATAGAGGCTGAAGTTCAGCTTATTACCACGTGATACCCAGGTATGGATGCTTCTAATGTATGGAATGCTGTAATTTACAGGTGTTTGTCAACACTATGGGTGTAATTTTCAGAGTTGCTATGTCACTTTTGAAAGAGAGGTTTGGTGACAATATATTATGCTAATGACTTGGTAATCATTGAGGATTAATTGGATGAATAAAGGGTGAATATTCTTTTTAGGGTATTTTTGGCCTGTATTTATATGTTATTTTTAATATGACTATACTGATGCTAATGGCATATTTTTATGTATTTATGTGTAGCTCCTAGCCCCTGAAGAAGCCCAAGGAGGGTGAAACATTGGGCACGGTCAGAGAATTGTGGTGTCAAGTGGTTAAGCAATACACTACATTATGAACATTTTGGAGTTTGGCTGACTGTCCTCATTTTGGCTATTGATGGGTCTTCCCAGGTCCTGTCCCATAACGGCAGTCCTACACGAACTGCGCTGGCTGCTGGTGAAGTGGCGTATCACCTGCAGGATCAGTTTGCTGACCTTACGGCCCTATATTGACTGGGTCCTGATTACTTGAGAGATCTTCCGACTCCCTATCAGACCTCTTGCCCCTCCTCTCCTCGAGATGGGCCTCTCAGCTGTTCCCAGGGTTGGCTTAATCGTCTGGTGACTGAGCGTTCACACTCGCAGGACCTGTCCTGTGCAACAAGCTTCCTTGATCCCTTCAGGGGGTCCCCTCTGTGGAGGCCTTTAAGAGGGGTCTAAAGTCCTTCCTGTTCCAGGAAGGTTTTAGCTCCACACAGTAAGCTCACAATTTGATGCTGCTCAAGATATTTTAGAATAAACTGTATATTTTCACATATTTTATGATCTGATTGGCCTTTTTTGTTATTTTTATTGTTTTATGTGTTCATATTTTTATTGTATGGCACTCAGAGCCCCATGAAATGGGTGCTTGACAAATTAACTTTTACTTACTTACTTAACACAATTAGCCAGTACCACTGCTGTCTCCAACGAGCAATTGAACAGGTCCTTTAGTGGTACCAAGAGCACTTGGCCCATTTCTTATAGCACTCTTGGGTGCAGACCATCTGAACCTGGGGATCTGTCTGTCTTCAGTGACTCCAGCCCTTAATTAACCTTTCTCTGCTACAGCACTCATGTCCATGTCCATGCCTGCCCTCTGCCCCCAATCTGGGCCTGATTCCACAGTGCAAAGACAAAATTAAAGTACTCATTCAGTATGTCTACTTTGCCCTTATTCTTTTCTCACCCTCCTCCTTTCAAGTCCGATAATCCCTTCTTTGTTTTTGTTTCTCGTTGATGTAGCAAAAGAAAGCCTTGTTCCCCCCTCACTACCTCAGCAATTTTGAATCCAGCTTCCACTTTTGTCTCTCTCACTATTCTAAAGTCCTTCTTCAGGTTGTTGTAGGTACAACTCCCTGTTTTCATCTATTTGGTTGGTTTTGTAACATTTGAATGCCACCCTCCTCCTCCTTACTGCCACTCCCACCTCCCTCCTGTATCATGTAAGAGACTTAGAAACATAGGAGCTGACGGCAGATAAGGACCTCAAGGCCCATCCAGTCTGCCCATTTCTTTTTCTACCTTATAAATGTGCCATCGGCCTTTGCTCTGTCAATGGCCTATCTATTCATACTCATCTGTATTGCTCCCTTATGCCTATCCCATGCCTGTTTGAAGCCCTGTAATGTATTCATATCCACCACTTCCTGAGGTAGGCCGTTTCATGCATCCACCACCCTTTCTGTGAAAAAGAACTTCCTCACATTACCCCTTAATCGGCCTCCCTCTAATCTCATGCTGTGTCCTCTTGTCCTGCTAATTTTCTTATATTGAAACATGTTAGACTCTCATCTTGTTAATGCCCTTAAGGTGTTTGAATGTTTCGATCATATCACCTCTCTCTCTCCTTTGCTCAAGGGTATACATATTGAGCTCCGTTAATCTGTCCTCATATGTTTTCTGATGCAGTCCCTGCACCATTTTGGTAGCCCTTCTCTCGACTGCCTCAATTTGGTTAATGTCCTTGTGAAAGTGTGTCCTCCAGTACTGCACGCAGTACTCCAGATGGGGCCTAACCAGTGTCTTGTAAAGAGGGATTATTACCTCCTTCCCTCTTCCGACTTGTAATACCCCTACTAATACACCCTAACATTCACCTAGCCTTACCTACTGCTGTACTGGTCTGCTTGGATGATTTCAGGTCATCGGTGATGATAATGCCCAAGTCTCTTTCTTCCCTTGTGACTGCCAGCAACTCCCCTCCATAAGCTTCCTTCTCTTCTTTTTCTTCCCCACATTCCTTAAAGGGAAAGCAGAAATTGCTTAACCAGGAAAGGCACACTAAGCTTGTTTCCAGGTGTGACCTGGGAGCACACAGAATTTAAGTGACTTGCTCAGGGTCACACAGTATACAAGTGGGGGCTGATGGGATTCAAACCCAGATCTCCAGGTTTGTAGCTCAGAGCCCTAAACCACTGCACTATACTGCCTCCTTAAGCAGAGGATAGTGACCTTTTCTATCCCTTCCTGATTATAGTGCGCTTCCTGTCTACCTCTAGTGCCAGCTTCATCCCCTCCATCCTACCTCTGAGTACTTTCTGCATCCTTCTGAAATCATCCCACCTGAAATCCAATCCCCATGGCCTAGTTTTGGTGTGGTCAGCCACCGGCACTAGCTTAAACCATACTGACATGTGTTCACTGTTCCCCAGTAGTTTCTTTACAATAATCTCCCTGACAGTCTACCTGTTTGTAAGGACCAGGTCTAGTATTGGCTTCCTCCCTCATCAGTTCTTCAGTGCATTGGAATCCATCCTGAAATGTTTCCACCAGCTCCTGGCATTTCATTGTACTGGGACAATCCAATCCACGTCTGGCATATTGAAGTACTCCACCAGCACCGATTCACCCTGGGCCGCGGCACTCCTGATCTCTTCCCTCAGTATCCCATCTTCTGTACCCTTCTGATTTGGTGGGCTGTAAGCTACCCCAGCCCTGCTGACTCTCCTCCTACCTGTGGACAATTGCACCCAAAGGGTCTCAGTGGTGGTGCTTCCTTCAGGTCCCTATCCTTGGAGGCTTCAATTCCTTCTGTGATGTAAAGGGCTACTCCATCCCTCTACCTTCTGCTTCCTGTAGAAGGTGTAGACAGGAATATGAGTTCCCAGTCATGGTGCAAGACAACAGCTCAGTAACTCATGAGTGGCAGAGCCATGAGTGAGTTATGTAAGTCCTACCCTCTCACAAGTGGTAAGTCACATTTTCTGAGCCAGGCCATAGCATGTTCTATTTTTTGCAGTGTATTATAAACTGCAAGCTTTTATATTAGTTCTTTTAACAAGATTTAACTGTTTCAGTTTGATTTACTACTCTGTTGAAGTGCAGCAGTGGCCAGTGTGATGTCATCAGGCGTTGTTCAAGCTGCTGTCCTATTGGTTAAGGGTTCATTTGTGACCCGTCTTAAGAGGAATAAATGACTAAAATGAAGATAAATGATTTAACCTGTGTGTTAATGCAGTACCAGGAGACACTCTTGGCAGAAATAACAGTGTTTAACTTGCATCCACAGAGTGGAGTGAGAGAACAGCTTATCAAAGCTTAGCTGTTCTTCTGCCTTAAGAATGTTCCTGAAGCTACTCTTATTTCACTAAGTGGCTCACGGACTCTTGAGTATGTTCTATTTTTTAAATACTTACTGGTGAATATTAAGACATAGAAAACATAGAATCTGATGACAGACAAGGACTGCCTAGCCCACCTAATCTGCCCATTTCCTACCTAGTTATACTCCAAATCCTAAATGATCTGCAGTTTACCAGCTCTTTCCTACCACTAGGGCTGCCTTCTGTCTATCCCATGCATTCTTAAATTCACCTATTGTTTCAGCCTCTATGACCTCTGCAGGGAGGCTGTTCTATGCATCCATCACCCTTTCTGTGAAAACATACTTCCTTGCATTACCTCTGAGTCTCTCCCCCCCAGCCTCATATTGTGACCCCTTGTTCTTGCACATCTCTTTTTCTGAAAGATGCTGCCCTCCTGAATGGTATCTGTCTTAAATCCCACCCCAAAATATCCCACCTGACGAAATCCTGAAAAAAAAATATAGAAATAACGAAATACAGAAAAAAAGCCAGAAAATCAGCAGACTGAAAACAAAATCCTGCATCAGTACATCGGATTAATAATAAGTATTTATAACTGCCACCCTTACTGTGAACCTCATAGCAGCAGTAGCAGACTGGAAAATTCAGAGTTGGCTCTCATTGCAGCAGCTGCATCAAAATTAGTAGTTCATTTCATTTAATTCATTAAAAGTTCAAGTTTTATTTCAAGTCTTAAAATACCACATACTTCAATGGCAGCATTGAAAATTAAAAGTTCCACAAGTACAGCATACTGATTAAATATTTCAGCAGCAGCAGCAGCATTGAAAAAGCATACTGATTAAATGCTGAGGGTTATGTGCTATACCTCAAAGAAATCTAATATTGTTCTTTGTTCTTTCACTGTCATCACCTTCTGTAATTTTTCTTCCCTTTTGCAGTACCTTTTTTTTTTGCAGGAAATCTAGGCAGACCTCGCAGTATTTTCTCACAAGTTGTCTCAGGAACCATCACCTCTTTTTGCAGCTGTTCTATAAATCGGTATGTCCCAACATGAGCAGACCCTATCAAAGCCCTGAGTCTTCGATGCCAAGCCTCAGTTTTATTTTGTGTCCTTGGAATTCCCAGTTCAACCTGATCTTGCACTGACCAACATTCATGTGGGAACATGGGAGGGTGTCTGATTAGGGCTCTAGTTCTCATTTGTCTTCTAACTCTCCCCAACACATAATGTTCCCCCAACCAAGATAAAAGAGGGTCAGCATTTTGTGGCGTTATCATTTTAACTTCTTGAAAAGCATCAGTAATTTCTCCTGCTGGGAGAAAGGCGAGTGCAACCAGGTGTCACAGTAGAAGGCTAAATTCAGGTCACTCCATACTGTTGTGTTAACCCGCATGCCTGTATCCTCCTCCACACAATCTGTCCCAGGTGGAAAAGACATCCTTTATTTATTGTTGATGGAAACTCTATTTTGCAAGCATTAATGACAGCATGCTCAAGGTCAGTGATAATGTGTTTTGAGCTAGTATTAGGTCTGCCTCGTCTGCAAGGTCTTGTAGGTCTTGGAATAATCACTGGTAACTGCATTGTGACTTATCAGTCATAACCACAAATACCAAAGGACTGTCTGGTATGTTTCCTCTGGCCCCACAGGTGCGTGAATTGAGTATAGCTGCCTGAAAATTGAGGAACAGTCCTAAAGTCCCGTCCATTATCCAATACTTTGCCCTGGATAAGCTCAATATTAGCAGCTGTGCTGGCAAGAAGCACTTGCCACCGACAGTGTAGTCGGGTAGCAACCACGGCTGACCATTCACCACCTGCAACTCCTTGGACAAATTAACCTCTTCCATTGATCGGAGCTTAGGTGGTCTATGTGCTCTTCTTGCCCACTTTATCACCTGAAGTAATGCCTGTTTCTGTGGCATGCTTTGGCTAAGTTCAGGGGGAACTGAGGAAAGTGCATCTTGCACTAGCTGGGAAGGATTATCGTGGGTTTGTATAGCTTTATGTTTCAGAGCTGACATTGCTTCTGCCTTTGGTGCATCTGCTGTATCTGGTGAATGGTTGTGTTCCTTCTCATTCACCAACAGATGCAGACCACCGGGAAGGACAGTAATCGCACGACCATGACAGTTTAGTAACTTGCGACACTGACAGCACCAGTAGTGCCTCTCGCCTCAAATTTCTTTACTCACCAGCAAGTACCCTCCCATGCACAGCTTATTCTGTCCCTTCTGAGATGGGACAAGTCGGCACACTGGATACTCTCCCTCTGGCACAGACATTGTTGTTGTGTTGCTGAAAGTCAGGTTTGGTAGCCAGGAGACCTATGTAGCCCGGATCACAGACTTGCATCTGCGCTGTTTCAACCGCTCATCAGAGCACCCGGTAACCATGACAGCTGCTCACCTTTTAGTTTTCTATACTTCTGCACTACCATTGCCGTTTTCAGCTGCATTACTGTATTTTGTAGGTCGGGACTACAATTGAGTCGAGAAAATAGCAGTTCGGGATCTTTCATGGTATTTTATTTAGTAAGTAACCCTCTTGAACCTTGTTTATGCCCTTGAGGTACTTGAATGTCTCTATCACATTCCCCTCTCCCTCCTTTCCTCTAGGGTATACATATTGAGGTCTTTCAGTCTGTCCTCATATGTTTTCTGGTGCATTCCTTTCACCATTTTGTTGCCCTCCTCTGGACTGCCTCCATTCTGTCAATGTCCTTCTGGAGATGTGGTTTCCAGAACTGAACACAGTATTCCAGATGTTGCCTGACCAATTGTTTGTACAGTGGCATCATCAACTCCTGTTTTCTACTGGTGATGCCTCTCCCTCTGCATCCAAGCAGCCCTCCGGCCCTCCCACTGCCTTTTCACATTGCTTGGCTACTTTCAGGTCATCCATTATGATTACCCCAGGTCCCTTTCCAGTTTTGTTGCTGTTAGTATCCCCCACATAGTGTATTCCTCTCTAGGATTCCTGTGCCCAAGTGCATGACTTTGCACTTTTTCGTATTGAATTTGAGCTGCCACTCTCTTGACCACTCTTCCAACTTGCCTAGGTCTCTTCACATTTTTTCCACCCTGTTTGGAGTGTCCACCTGATTGCAAATCTTGGTGTAATCCTCAAAGAGGCTTCCCTTCCCTTCCAGTCCCTCCACAATGTCACTAATGAAGGCACTGAAGAGGACTGGCCCCAGCACTGAGCCCTGTGGCACCCCACAGATCACCACCCTCTCCCATGATTGAACTCTGTTAACCACCAACCTCTGTGTCCTGTTGCTTAGTCAATTTCTGACCCATTTTGCCACATGAAACATTTAAAAATCTCACCAAGATGATTGCCCAAACTGCTTTTTTATGATGTCCTGAGACCCTTGATTCACACTGTTGTTTTAAAACACCAGCGCTACTGTGGCAGCTTCGAGAACTCAACAAGTGCTTGCTTGAGGAGAGGAGGGAGAGGGGGATATAATTGAAAACCTTAAATATCTGAAAGGTACTGTATTGAAAAGATGGATAGAGGGGACCTCTTTTATCTGGTATCCCCTGAACTCAGCGACCGTGATTGAGTGACTACTGAAATGGCAACTCAATCGCGGGGCCTGTCAGCGGGGTGACTGGGGAAGGTGGGTGACTGGATGGATGGGTTCATGAAAATAGTGACATCCTGTTGCTACATGTCTCTGCATGTGGGGGGAGCGGGGATGGAGAGATTGTGACAGGTGGTACTGCGGTGAGCTGCCTAGCTGCTCCCGTGGTGTGGTGGGTGGGTTCAGGGCTGCAGTGGGAATGGTGTTGGGTTTGGGTCCGTGTGCAGTTACTTTTGGTTGCACCCAGCCCGAATCTTTTTTCCAGTTTTAACCCCACACACCCCCAACATGCACCCCTGGAGTTGAGGATCCTTTAGTAGGGGTGCGGAGTGCAGCCTCCTAAAGCATAAAACAAAGTCTCCAGCGCTCATTTTGCTGTGCCGGAGGGTTACATCGCTAAATTTATTTTGGTGATGTGTCGTCAGCTCTAATGGTGATCGCCATCAATGTTATCACCTAAATCCCTTTGTCTCAGTGGGAACAAGACCACAAGGGGCACTGCTATAAGCTGGTGGGGAAAATTCATGAAGGAGCTCAAGAGACATAGTTTTACAGAGTGACTGGTGACGGGTGGAATGAACTCCCATCTGAGGTCATCACTAAAAATGCAGACTTGATAGACCTTATCACCGTCTTCAGCTGGCAACTCTGTATATTCAAATGTTCATGTCTTTGCATGCTTGTACTACAAAAGGATGGTCCATTGCTACTGTAGGAATGTCCCCATCCTGACTTTAATATGCTTTAAGGTGGTCGTCAGTGGTCACTCTACCCTGGAAAATCATCCTGTACTGTAGCTGCAGTACACGGAGGCACCAGACAGAATAACAACATAAAGAATAAGTCAGTGTACGTTTTGTCAGCCTCGGTATTGGAGTGGGAAAAGTTTCTATCTAACTTTGATCATCCAAAGTATTCTATGAATATGGGGAAGGTTTCTTTCCTAGCTTTGATCAGCCACAGTATGAGGGCAAGGAGAGTTTCTTTCCGCTGTATCTTTGATCAGCCATATCTACGAGTAGACTACATCATTTGTCAGAAAATTTCAATTCATGACTGTTGTTCTGTAATGAAGCAACAGGGTATTGTACCACTGATGGTTTCAACACATACCATACAGTCCCATATTTGTCAGTATATGCCCGATGCCCCACTTTCATACAGCCTGAGAGTCATATCCTTGACCCTTCTTCATCTTGGGTTCCTTCCCTGGAAGCTGCAGCAGAAAAACAGGAAACTGCACTGGGTGTTCATTGAAATGCTGAATAGAAAGAATTAAACTCTGGTCAGAACCAAAGTAGCTGCAGATCAAAAAAAGGCAGACTGTACTTTGTAATTAGAGTGTATTGTGGATGATACAAAACATAATTGTAAAAATGACGGGCAGATGAAGAAGCCTCCTCTGATGAGAACTGAGGTCCGGGTGTTGATGGATATGTCAGTTGGGGTCATTGGACTCATGGGAGCTGCATGTTTGCCGATTGGTCTCTTGCTCTGTTTGAGACTGTGTACTAACAGGGTGTATTTGTGTTTTACACTCCACTGTTCTACTCTGAACTGATTAGGAGGTTTTCCACTTTTTGTACCTGTTAATGTTCAGAGTTATAAATATATTCCCTCATCTTACTGTTACCCAGATCTTGCTCTTTTGATGCTTAAAATGTATAATGATGTTGACAGTTTTCTTTTCCTGGGAGTTTGGAGTACTATATGTATGATTGGTTTAGATGCATACTTTGAGGAATCCTTTAAGTCTGTTTAGTCGTATTGGTAAAAGGGAATTTATACTGATTATATCCTACTTTTGATTCCCCTTCATTCTTCCTTGGCTGCATGCAATGGGGTTACTATATGTTAATTAATCACCATAGGTACTCCCCTCGATGTTGTAACTCTAAAGGAGGTGTCTTGCATATTTCCTTTTTAAGAGAATCTTTGATTTCATGTTTTTAATGTTATCCTCCTATGGATTGCCAATTTTGTATGTTTTTCTTGCAAAATTCATAAATAAGTTTTTAAAAAATGGCTGACGAAAGATCTAGAGCTCTGCACTATTACCAGTACACTTCATCTTAAGCCACTATGGCCAAGACAGCTGTTGGGTGTACAGCACCATTACCCCAGAGATTGAAGAGTTTTTTTAAAAATGGTAAATACACAAAATTGACAACATTTGAAAGGATATTTCCCTGAAATAGTAATATGTAGACAGCGTCTATTTTGTGCTGTATTTCAGGGTGAGAATTGTGTTGCCATGAATCATAAGAATCATAAGAAAAAATCCAGTACTTGGCCATGAGCCCATTATTGACCTGCTCCATTTATATTCTAAACTGAAAACAATTCTCCTCACTATTTGTATCTAATGCTGATTTAAACTGGTTCATAGTGTCACAGGAGACCACTAGCTCTGCCAATACATTCCATTGTGCCACCACCCGCTGGGAGAACCAGGCCCCTCTTTGATTTTTACAATAGTCCTCGCCCTTGAGTTGGTATTGATGACCCCGGTTAGTGGTTAGATTAGATCTTTCTGCCAAACCTGTACATTCCCAGAGATCCGTGCCGAGTGGCTTTATACAACAGACACATGTCGCCCCTGTAACCTCAATATTGCAGTGAAAACAAGTCGAGCTCATGCAGTCTCCCTCATAGGGCAAATCCTCAACTCCCTTTATCATTCTAGTTGCTGCCTCTGCACACCCTCAGTTCTCTCACATCAGCCTTCAGTCTGCTCGTGAGGCCCTGCATATTCAATGTGTGGGCGGACCAACCTACACGTAAACGGGACTATTATTTCTGTCCCTACTTTTTTGTTCTCTTTATAGATGCTAAAATGCCATAGGGCCTTTTAATTGTTGAAGCACAGTGATAGGTGAATTCTATATCTTTATTTATCCATATTTCCAAATCTTTCTCTGCTTCTGTTTCAATCACCCTGGTTTCACCTATGCTGTAACTGCATTTTGGATTCCTCTTCCTAGGTGCATAACCTTGCACTAGCTAGATTAAACCTCAATTTCTTCCTCCTTGCAATGGCTACTAGTAAATCTATATTTTCCTGGAAAGATTCTGCATCTTGTTCATTTGTGACACCTGCCCTAACCGTGTCATCAGCAAATTTTGTCAACCATGCTCTTGAGTTACAGTATAGAGAAGAGACCAAGATGGATCCCTCGGGACACCACTAGAAACAGAAGATCATGCTGGCCTTTAAGGCTGTGGAAAGTGGAGGCCAACTAGTGGCTGGGGGCTGGAGAGCTCAAATGAGATACTTCTACACAGACAGTTGTGAGTGCCTGGATGGAACAGTCTGCCTGTAGTAGAAACTGAGGCGGGCTCTTTTTTTCAAGTCAGAATTAGACAGGTACTAGTGCTGTGCGTAGTTTTCCTATTCTGATGGAACAGAATTCTGTGAATTTCAGGAAATTCTACCTAATTTTATTGTTGGTAGAATTCTGAAATTTTGACAGCAGGAATATTTTTGCAGATTATTAAACTATGTTTACAAAAGCATGATTCTGTTCTGCAACCCACAGAAAATTATTCTATGGTTTATGTAATCCGTGGAAAGTTATTAGGCAGTTTACTGAGAAATGCTTTTTGAATTCTGTGGAATTCAAAACAAGAAATTCTGAAAGATGGCAGTGGAATCACCATTCCAAGACAAACTCAGCTATGGAATTTTGCATTCCACACAGCTCAAACAGCTACCTGAGAGGCGCCTTTTGTTATTACAAACTACTGAGTAGCAGGGGACAGTCATGATGGGCTATATGTTGTTATATGGCCTGCAGTCTTGTCAGTTAGGAGCCTAATCCCATCAGATCTCTGAAGCTAAGCAGGTCAAGCCTGGTCAGTGGTCCAATAGGAGACCTCTAATAAAGATCAGGTGCTGCAACAAGTGGTGATGGTAGCTCTGCAGGGAAAACTTTCCCCTTGGTTATAACTAACCATACCAAAGTCCAGCATGATGTTAGGCATGTCACTGCAGTATCATCAGATGCTGATCTTTCAGGCTAAGATGTTTTGAACCCACCTGCCTGTTCTGGTGGTAGTTCAGGTGGATGCTAAAGATCCCATGGTACTTCTTGAAAAGAGTAGAGCAATTTCCCCAGTGAAGCACCAAGCAAACCACTCACACTCTATAAAGATTTGAGTATAAATCAAACAGACACATATAATGCCAAACAAAACTTATTAGCAAAGTAAAACAAAAATGTCCAGAACAAGAGCACTAGTGACCAGCACCACAGCGGTTCAAGCCTTAACAGTCTGTTGTCTATTGTCCTTACCGAATTTCCCTCATTCACTAACCTACCTACCGATTAACCTGATCAGATATTAATTGGTTTGCATCTATATCCCTCCAGGATGAGTCAGAAAACAGGAAGATAATTCCAAGTCCTTCCTTCCCAGTCAACAAAATAATGGTAAAAATATACTGCTAGCGCTGGCCCAGTGGCACAGAGGAGGTGAGGCGTCATGCACCTCACCTGCTGCCATGCTGTGACCAGGTTCGGGATCGGATGGAGGTCACTGGGGTCTGCAGAGGGATGATTGAGCTTCCATATGTAGCCCCTCCCCTTCCCCACTAACTAGGGGCATGAATTTATTGCAGATGAACTGGGGAAATGGAAGGGACCACAGCAATGTGAAACAACTACTGAGCTATGAACTCAAAATGAAGATAGGAAATGATATGCCCTACCTCTCGATGGCTTCAGCTCTCCATGCACTCTCAGTCTCTACCTCTGTGACTAGTTCAGCCCCAAACCTCTTTGCTGGATCCAGGATCTCTATTCAGTCTGCAGCCTTCAGCTCCCCTGGGCTCCAGAGTCCCATGACCCGGTGCAAACTGATGGTCACCTTCTCAAATTATAACTCATTAACAAAATAAATATAAGGGCCTTTCATTTCATTTACCCCTTTTACTTAAATAAAGGAACATCACTACTCAGTTTCTTCCCAACAGCTCTTTATTTTTAACAACAATTAAAGGAGCAAGCACTAGGATGTTGTGCTTCAATGCCCAAAAATACATGTAAACTTCACAGAAAAAGGCAGAGCACACACAAACCAGAACACACCAAGGGCGCAGGTCATAAAAAACTATTTATTAAAAATACATTACAGAGGTAAGAGACGCCTGACGTTTTTCGGATGCTTCTTACATCCTTTCTCAAAGGCTAAAATCTCGCAAAAATGTGACCTTTAAGTACACATGAAACAACTCACATCATTATGACATCATAAATAAGCATTCATATAAAACAGCTGAAAAACAATCGACAACAAAACAGGCAGCAATCACATGGGAATGCAGATGCATCTAAACCACTAGTGGTATTAGTCACATTCACCACATAAAACATGGAATTATGCAAGATTCAATTTTAAGGAATGGAAGAATGGGGGAAAAAGGAAAAAAGGAAGTAATGGAGCACCATATACAAAACATAGATGAGGACATATCTGTGGAATATATGTGCAGATAAAGTGATGTGAATTGTTTCATGTGTACTTAAGGTCACATTTTGAAGATTTTAGCCTTTGAGAAAGGATGCAAGAAGCATCCGAAACGCGTCAGGCATCTCTTACCTCTGTAATGTATTTTTAATAAATAGTTTTTTATGACGTGTGCCCTTGGTGTGTTCTGGTTTGTGTGTGCGCTGCCTTTTTCTGTGAAGTTTACAGCTCTTTATTTTTGTACATCTGTACCCCAAATGATTTCAGGGGTACAGGGGCTCCATCTTACTCCCAGAAAATAAAGCAGCTCCATGGGGCTAGTAAAATGTTTTACAAGGTCACTCATGCTGACACTCTTGAGCAGGCACAAACTGACATACAGGCAGTACAAGCAGGTTGTTTTCCTTTCTGGAAGCTCAGCTGTTTTACCCAAGCAGATCCTTTGTACGTGAAGAATCTTCAGACTCCCATCTCACTGGTGCTGGTAAGCCAAACTCTTATTTCTTTTGGTTACCATTTCCTGATCTCCCTTCCTGGCACTTGTCAGTTGCCCTATCTCCAGCATGGAGAAGCAAGCTGCTTCCCCCACCTGGCCGCTGGACCTTG
Source organism: Neoceratodus forsteri (assembly GCA_016271365.2). Lineage (NCBI taxonomy): Eukaryota > Metazoa > Chordata > Ceratodontiformes > Ceratodontidae > Neoceratodus > Neoceratodus forsteri. The sequence continues at coordinate 44,482,827 of JADMNL010000027.1, forward strand.
GCCCAAATCCCAAGGGGTCCCAGGATTTTGTCCTTTCCAGCCCAGACCCTGTAACCCTTGTCATCGCTCCTCTAATTTAAGCCTGAACCCCCCAGTGTACCAACAGCGCCACACCAGTTCTGTCACTTCTGCCATCCTCAATCTTCCATTCCCACTGGTGCTGGGTCCTTTACACCGGCCCAGCCCCAATGCCCAAACCACACCTCCAAGCTGCCCTGCCACGAGAGGGAGACCTGGGCCCTGCCACCACCCAGGCTCTCCAAGCAGCTCCCCATTTCTCTGCGGCACCCATGGCATCATCTTTCTCTAAAATGCCCCAGATGACCATCCAGGGATGGCCCCAGCCTCTTCTCTGTGTCCCTGCCACCATATCCTGGTCTTGAACTAAGCTCCAAACAAGGAACTGCCTTCCAAGGCTTGCCCTAAAGGCCTGTGACCCATCTGGCCCTGAAATGCCAGTGCCACAGGACCTGCCCCTCCATGCAGGCTCCTTTTTGTGGGTGAAGGACACTCCTGGCTCCCTCCACGCCTGGTCTGCCCTGCCACTCTATGTACAGGACAGGACATCTGCCACCAGTCCCTCCTCTGTGGGAACCCTGCCACAGTTCCCACAGCCCTGGCAGCCCAAGCAGCTCCTAACGGGGATCAAACGGGGCTCTTGCCTACCCTACCTTTTTCCCACTAACTAGGCCTACTCCATCCCAATGATGCAGTTATGGCTAGCTGGCCATCCTCCCTCGGAGCTCCCATCCCTGCTCCTCGATGCCACGTCACTGTAGAGGCCACCCCTATCTACTGAATTTGGGGGGATCCCCCCCCCCACAGGCCCAACCCAGACTGACGAGCTCTCTCCTTGTCTGCCCCTCCTGCTCTTCCAGCCACCCCTCCAACCTCAGGCCTACTGCCTAGGCTGGAAAAGCCCAGAACTTCCTGTTTCCTCTCCTTTTATATCCTTCTAAACCTGCTCTCTGCTACCACCTTTAGGCATCCAGCGGGGATTAACCCCCAGAGCACTAATACATTCCTAAGCTCTGGGGGGGTAGGAGGTGGAAGGGGGTCCCTAATGGAAGCATAAACCCCTCTGAAGAGAGGCGGCTTACACATATGACTACTATCCTCCCTCAGGGAGGTGGATCAGTGTGTCTAGCCGCTTGTCTGCCACCAGGAGGTGTTGGGTGGCTGAGGCATCTACATGGGGTGGAGTTCACACATCGTGCCCATTGCATATGACATGGGCCCATAGCAAAAATAGGTGGAAAAACCACCCCAAACCGCAGGATGACAATCGGATCCTCAAAGGTTCCACATTGACAATCAGGCACCCCCACCATCCTGTGGCAAAGGATAAAGGAGGGAGGGTACATCCCAGAGAAGCTGGGTGACAGTACTGGGAGAGTCGATCAGAATGGTGTGACTGAGGCAGACAAGGAGGATAAAATGTCTATGAAAAAATATATTACTATGTTCTGTGTTCCTGTCTATGTTTGTTCACTCAGTAGCTAAAGGACAAAAACTTTTCACCATCAAAGATGACAGTTTGAGCTTTGAAGTAGCTTTCTCCCGTTATTTGCAGCCTTCCCAAACCTCCTACAGCTTGAGGGGTTTGCCTACATTTAAAGAGATTCCCCATATCCCACAAGAAGTCTGCTTCTTCCCACATCTCCCAGCCAGTCATCTTATTATGGCTGTTTTCCAAGTCAGCGGTTGGGGAACTTTAGAGCCTGAAGAGCTAGGAAGACCCAGTTGAGGAAAAAAGCACTAAATGCTGGAGACCAGTTCATGGAATGTCTTTGCTTGAGCCTCTGCTGTCAGAAGGAAGAAATACATAATATTTAGACACAATTCAACTTATACTATAATTCAGATATTTCCTGTATTTTATATATTTTTATTTATTTAATTCTCCGGTAAAAGGTTCCATTGAGCAAGCTCATTTTTGCGGGGGCCCTGGGCAGGACAGGGTACATAAGTTAGGAAACAAATTAAACAGTGATACATGGACCAGGGTAGTACATAAGCATTGAGCAATAGTATAAAGAACACAGTCAGGGAATAGGAAAAATACAATAATAATATAAGAATTATAAAGAAACAATGCATGGTAAATAATTAAGCAATAAGGCATGACCAGAGGTTATGTTAATGGTCTGTTAATCACCTTCTAGGGGTGTAATGTGGCACGAGGCATAGCCGAGTGCTACATGCCCCTAGAGGGTGATTAACTGACCATAAACATAACCCCTGGGAGTGCCTTATTGCTATTATAATAAAAACGTTTTCTAAATAGTGTTAAACCTTGTTCAGCATATGATTAGGCTGTACATGTATGTTAATCAAAGATTAACATAGGGCTGATAGAATGTTTACAACCAATCAGAAAGCTGTATTTCTAAGACCCTTTTTATAATACATAAAGTTCAACAGCTGTTGGATATACTCCACCGAAGAAACGTTACATGAGCAGAAAAAGTTTGAAGAGGGCAAGAGAAAAGTTTATCACAGTTTATCCACAAGAGCAGGTCCCAGTGCATAGTTTTCCAGTGAAGACCTTGAAGGTACTGAGGTTGAGCAGAGAGTTAAGTTCCAAGGATGGTTGCAAAGAGTTCCATGGTGCAGGAATAACACAACTGATAACTGTTTTTTTGAACTGCATAGCGTATCTTGATGTGTCCAGAAATATAATTATTCTTTCTGAGTGCGTGTCTGCTGTGGGATGCGAGGAAGAGCTCTGTGGTGCAACATGGGAGTTCATTTAGTAACATCTTGTATGACCACATGTACAGATTTAGTTACCTCCCAGTAGCTTAGGAGAACCAGCCAACTGATGCATGCAAAACCCATTGATGGATCCTGGGTAATGAATCTGTGATGAACCTAAGCATCCTATAATAGAGCACATCTAGTTTGGCATGGCAAACAGCAGAAAAGCAGTTGTAAATTAGGTCTGCATAGTCCAGAATAGGTAGAAAGGTAACTTAGACTAGGCATTTTTGGGCATCGGGTGGGAAACAGCACTAGTTCCTATAACAGAAGACAAGTCTGGACTGCAGTTGTTTGCATAGAGAAACAATATGGGCAGAGAAGGGAAATCTGGTATTGAGCCATACACCTAGGTATTTGCATCAATCTGCTACCTCAAGCGTATCTCCTAATAGTGTGGAGATGGAAGGAACCGAGGATGGAACCTGGTAAGGTAGCATTGTTTGGGGTGAAGAACAAACATGACCTTGGTCTTACCAGCATTTAGAAGCATTTTAGGTGAAAATGATTGATCTGTAGTTTATCGCAGGCATTTAAAAGTCAGAGCAAGCTGTACCATTATTGGGCTCCTGTATGTTCAGGGCAGTGCTATTGCATAAAATACAAACTAGTTTCACTGATAGTTGCATGCAAGTCATTGATGTACAACACGAAAGTAAAGGGCCAAGGACAGACCATTCGAGGGACACCCTGTAAGGAAGGGAGTAAAGTAGAGTAATAACCTTCTGCTTTGACTTGATGCAACCACCCAATTGGGTAGTTAGAAAATCAGTGTAGGGGAGTTAAGCTAATTCCAATATTGTACAGCTGTTGAATTACTTCGATCAAGGAAAATAGCTCCTGTAACATGTTTATTGTCAGTGGCCCCTAACCAGTCGTCAGTAACTTTTGCCAGGGCAGAGACAGTACTATATTTCGATCTAAAGCCTGAGATTTGATTGCTGCAAGAAAACTATCAGTTGGGTGTTGACTAATTTTTCCAGGCGTTTAGCCAAGATAAAGAGAATGGAAATAGGTCTGTAATTATTAAGATTGCAGGCATCTCCACATTTGAAGAGGGTATAATATGCTGTTTTCCAAAGTATGGGAGATGGCTACTGAGGACTGACAAATTAAAAGGAAGGGTGATGGGTACCGTGAGCAGTCGGAAGCCAATTCTAAAAGAAAGGGTCAGACCATCAGCATCTGTGCTCTTTTGGTATCAACCTAAGGCCCTGTCCACACTATGCCTCTGTAACATTACAGAGGGCTCAAACCATTACCATGGCGGTATGTGTTTACATCTGTAATGTTACAGAAGGCGTTTCGTAACCATTGTTGAAACCCTTGTGAGGTGGTTTCAACAGGAATTACAAACGGTTGTGCCTGTAACATTACCAGCCATAGTGTGACGCGTGAGCGCAGTTTGGGGCCCCTCAATGCACTAACTGCATTGTGGGATAGGTTCAGCTGTAACGCTACAGGGCACCCACAAATGTGGACCGGGCTATAACGGTTCCAAGCCATTATCGAGACTGTTTGCGGCAGTGCGGACACACTGTATGTTCCGGTCTGTAACAGTTTGGAACCGTACAGACTGTAAGTGGTGTAGTGTGGACAGGGCCTTAGTGAATGGACTTCTTAGAAGTGATTAGCTGGAAGGTGGCTTTATGATTGTGCACAGTATTCAGGGGAGGGATGAGGTAAGTTGCATCCTGGGATTTATCAAGGAACAGGCCAGCTGATGCAAAATGGAAATTTGTTTCCTCCAAAATGACTTACATATTCGATATCAGTTTACCACACACTAAGATTTTCCGTGGCAAGAAGGGAGCAGTTGAAGTTCCTTCAATTGATTTGACAGTTTTCCAAAATTTAGCTTCATCTTTTTTGGTTTTGTCCAGGGAGTTTAAGTAATAGTTGACCTTGGTAGCCCTGATAAGTTCTGTACAAGAGTTTCTCATCTGCTTAAAAGTAGCCCAGTCCGTATCAGATTTTGTGTGCCTGGCAGTGGCCCAGAGCAAGTTCCTTTTCCTTGGAGCCTCTTTTAGCTCCCTACTGAACCATGGACATGATAGTTTTTTTTAAACTCTGCATGTGATCGAGGATGCATGCTTACTGATAACCCCCAAAAGCAAACTTTTAAAAATCGCTGGTGCCTCGTGGATTCTAGGAGCAAAGTAGAATTTCTACCAGTTTAGAGTGGCGTGATTGCTTAGATAATTTGTGAAATTAAATTTGGTACAATGTCTTTTTAGGATGAATTTGGGTTGGGTCACTGATATCGTTGTGAAAACAGCCACATTGGTATGTCTGTGGGGCTGTTTGGTAGAATAGAATCCAATAAGGAGGTATTAGCGGGTTATTTGTATTGGGCCTTGTCAATTTCAGTTATTAGTTGAACAAGGCCAAATTCATCTGTTTTTTCAGGTCAGTAGATTTATGGGAGAGTCAGTCCATATTTAAATCTCCTGTTATAAGGCATTCATCCAGGTAGGAGCTTACAATGTTGCTGATGTGTGGCAGGAGCTCAGAGATACCTTTGGGCAGCCTATAGCATCCAATCACATTTATAGATGCACTACGGGACAGGGACATCCTGACAGCAAGACATTCAACTCGTGGTACAGAGAGGAAGCAAATTGCATCCTGTGTAAACCTATCATTGATATATAGGGCCAAGCTGCTTCCCTCAGGAGGGTCTGTCCAGTCAGTATAGATTAAAGGAGGGAATGGCTATCTCATGTGATGTGCACAGGTTCACTTAACCAGGTTTCAATGAGCAGGATTATGTCTGGTTTAGTATGCACAGCCCAGGTTTTAACATTATCTAATTTTATTTTATTTTTTTTAGAAACCTATGTACATTTAGAGACATAACCTTTAGTCCTCTAAGCGAGGTAAATTCTGTAGGGGAGAGCACTGGGTAGAGTGGGTCTGGATTGACCTCCACATTACCAGAACACATCAGCAGGATTAAAATCATATGTTTGCTCAGGTGGAGATTGATGTTAAATTTCTGATTTATAGACATAGATTTCAGCTTAGTCCTGAAGGACAGTGAAGGAGGTATTACATTGCGGCCTCCTGCTGTAAGGAGCATACACTGTGAATATGGTCCTTAGGGGAAAGGGAGTGGCAGCAGTTAACTGTAAGGCCACGATTACAGCATCAGAGCTCCAGAGTGGACCAGGCACCCCTGAAAGGTTCTGATAAGTCAGTGATGGAGGTATGAGGAAGGCACAACTACTTTATAGGATAGCATTACACTCCAGCAACAAAAGAGGGTCAATATCCATGATGACCACATTACGACAAAAGATATTACAGTAGGCGGGGTTAACTAAAAATTCTGTTTACGCAGAGATCGGGGTCCTGGATACTACACATGTGACTAGTTTAGGTAAGAGACAGCTGTGTCCAAAGACGAGGGGACCTAAACTGGTAGTGGACAAGTAGCCAGGCTTTACCTTCCCGTATTATTTATTGCTAAGAATACTTACATTAAACAGGATCTCTGTCTCCTGGTCTTCATTTGCAATTGCTGTTTGTCTACAAGTGACATCACAATCATCTTATTGTGACATCATAGTCATTTCTAAAGCAACCAGTTGGGATGTCAAAGCGATGATTATGAGGTCACTTGTGACAAGAAATGGTTGCAGATGAAGAGCAAGCAATACGGTTCCGTTTTCATGAACGTTTCACACATAATAAACGTATTAGAGTCTGGTAAGTAGCATAGGGGGTCTCAGATTTACCTAAATCTGTTCTAACAGGATTTGTTAGAATTTTGGAAATAATGATTCCGAATTGGAAACTGAAATCCTAAGAATCCTAGTACACAGGAAGTACTGGTTTGTACTTTTTGAATGCAATCAGAATCAATTTTTCTTCTTCTGGAATCAGATTTCAGAATTGGATTCTGATTCCGAATTCAAGTTAGCTGTTTTACAGATTTAGGATTTTCAGTCTTCAGTTCCCCAAAATCCTAAATCCTAAAAACAAAGGAGAATCTGTTGAAACCAATTCCATTAACTGGATTCACAGCAACTCTAATATTATAGATAAGCTACTGTATATTTTTTGTATTCTTTAGTAACGAGTAAGGCTCATTGGGCTCAGTGCCTGTTTTCAGGGTGACTCTGGAGCACTAGGGAGGTTAACTGACTTGCTCAGGGTTACTGAATCGTGAAGTGGAGGTTGTGGGAGTTAAACCCAGATCTGCTAGATGTATCAAGCGTATTCACAGCTTGTTACTCTAACCTCTGGACTATACTGCCAACTCGTATTGCCCAAACTGTGTGTACTTTTGTACATTTTTTCAAAGTTGTCCACGAGATGTCAGAAACTTGTTAAGCAAAGCTCCTTTCTCTGTGAATTGTACTGCTGATTTTATTGAGGCATTTAGATTGCTGCAAAAAAAAAATTCTGCATTTAATTTAGAGTCAGGCTTGGACTGTGGTGCAGTGGGCTCACATGGAAAGTTAACACTGGGGGACCACCTTGTAAGTTAATACTGGGGGCCCACCTTTGGAGTTAATACTGGAGGCCCACCTTTTGAGTTAATACTGGGGACCCACCTGAGAAGTGGATACTGGAGGCCCATGTGGGAAGTTGATACTGGGGGCCCACCTTGTGAGTCAATACAGGGGGCCTACCTTGTAAGTTAATACTGGGGGCCCACTTTGTAAGTTAACACTAGGGGCCCACCTTTTGAGTTAATACTGGGGACCCACATGGGAAGTAGATACTGGAGGCCCATCTGGAAAGTTGATAATGGGGGTACTCCTTCTGAGTTAATACTGGGGGCCCACCTTGTGATTCAATACAGGGGCCCACCTTGTAAGGTAATACTGGGGGCCCATCTGGGAAGTTGATACTGGGGGCCCACCTTCTGAGTTAATACTGGGGACCCACCTTGTGAGTCAATACAGAGGCCCACCTTGTAAGGTCATACTAGGGGCCCACATAGTAAGTTAAAAAAAATACACCCTCGTGTCTTGTAAGTTTTGTTTCTATGTCAACAGAAAAGTATTTTCCTGTAGCTGTAGAGGATATACAGTACATGTTTGCTTTAGTTTGTTTTAACTGTTCATGCTAGTCTCCTGTAACTATCCTGGGGTGGGGTCTCCATTTTCTGGTTGTTGAAATCTCATTGTCCGTAACAGCTGCATTAGCATATAAGCTAAAAGTATAAATATCTTGAAACATGTCTCTGGAAACACACAAATTGAATGCAATTTAAAGGGAAAACTTGCATTACAACTCAGTTTGCAAAACTAACTGAAGGGAAGAGTGGTATTTCACACATTGTTGCAACTTGTTTTGTTGAACTGTGATTAAAGCACAGGCAAACTGTGGAGTCTAAAGGTTGCTGACACATCACGTTCTCATATGCTAATGCAGCTCTCAGGAGAATGAAATTTCAAGGACCAGAAAATTGAGACCCCGGGACAGTTACAGGGACTAGTACAGTGAAAATAAACTAAAGCAATCACATATATCCCTAACAGTTACTTGAACCGAGTTGTCTATTGATGTAGAAAAATAAAATTTACAAGATATGAAGTGCGCTTTCCTTTAATAGTGAAGCCCCACATAGGAAGTTGATACTGTGGGCCTACCTGGGAATTTAATACTGGGGCCCACCTGGGAAGTTGATGCTGGGGCCTACCCTCATATAAACATTCCACTTCAATTTGATTCAGTTGCTGTTTCTCATCCTTAACTTCCTTGTGCTCCCAGGTGGCACCTGGAAACAAGCTTGACTCAGTGTACCTTTCCTGGTTAAACAATCCCCCCTTCCCGTTATATTTACGGTACACACCGGATCAGCAAATGTAATGCTTAGAGAATAAAATTATATTTGCAAGGATTTCAGTGTTCAAAAGGTGACAATATAAACTCTGGGGAACCCACCTGGAAATGTCCAAGTATCACATGGGCCAGTCCAATACTTCATAAATAAAGGACAGACAAGCAACGCAGGAACTGACTGATGGTACTGGAAGCTAAACTCCCCTGCTAATTCTTGAAGGTTATCAGCACCATAGGAAGGGATGAACTCTGTCCAGTTCTATTTTGAATCCCAAAATGCTTTTGTTTTCAATATCTCTATTCAAACCTAGCAATTTGCATATATTTGCATACTAATTACAGGTCAACTTAATTCTAATTACTCATTTGCATTTTGAGTCATTTTAAACTTCTTACTAAGGATGGGGTTGTTTTGATTCTAAATTATAAAACAGGCCAGGCTCTATTATTTTGTTTTTTGTTCAGAACCAGCTAAGCCATTTCCCAGCAGCAATATTGAACAATTTAAACTCACCTATCGTTCTCCTCCATGTTTCTTTGCTCTGATTGGGGAGGAGGGCTTCCCTAGTGCACAATCATGGTGATTGTTATGTCATAGGAAAGCAATAAGCCATGACAGGGTGTTAAGTAAAATATTTTAGTGCATATCCTAAGAGACTGAGGCACAAGGCTGAATGCTGAGTGTTCTTATCTCCTAGGAAGTGCATTCAGATTATGTGATGCCCACCCTAGAGTAGCTTATTGCACTTGTAAATGACTCACTGCTCTTTGTATTATACATAAAGTAAAACATTTTAAATTTCAAAGGCGGCTACAAGGAGACAAAAGCTGGACTCTCAGCAACAAATCAGTAGAAAAGTATAAAGGAAAAGCTGGGAATCACAGCAAAACTGACAAACAGGACTTCAAGATAAGTCATGATACAAAAATTGTTTATTACAAAAATTAAAGCAGCAGCCTTCACTCCCAAACCACCTTAAAACATTTTTAATTTTTTTTAAATAAACCATTTGTTTAAATACATTTTAAATAGCAAAGCATGAAATAGGCCCTGATTTTGTAGATAATGAGGCTGTATTTCCCTTGATAATGAGATCTAGATCCTGACTGTGTGGCGCTAGGAATTTATTGCATCGTTAGGTGATGTCTCTTGGCCAATGAAGTTTCTAGATTTTTTCTAGCCATTTTAGAAATAGTTATAACTCTGTCATGGCTCACCAGAGCTGAATTTAATAAAATCCAGGGTTTTAAATAATTGATTAGCAGTTTTTTTTCTTGGGACTATACTAATGGTACAGAAAGTATTTATATAGATTTTCTAGAAGTGCTGTGCTTGTTAAACACAGTGAGGCAAGAGCTATGCATTTTCACAAAGATGCAGCACTTATGAGAAAAAGCTAATCAATTTTTAGAGTTAAATAAATCCCTGAAATCCAAGGAGGAGTAGGCTACAGTAATGTGTTTGCAAAGAAAGCAAAGTCTTGCCTGTCAGCAGCATCATACCTTGTCATGAATCACCATGACTGAAACACTGCAACTCTGATAAACGTCTCCAGGTAGGAGTTAAGTATGTTTCAGCTCAGAACAGCTCGTTATGAATAACCGTAAGTAATGACATAGCCAGACAATAAAGGCCATGAGCCGTGATTTATTTCTAGAGGTGAAAGGTTGTTTTGTTTTCAAGTTCAGGTTAGGCACATCTACACTGGTGACCACCTGCAGCAGTGCCATCCTTTCGGGGAGCCCTATTAGTCCTCCTGCAAGGTCATCACCTGCTGCAGGGGACTGGGAATCCTTCTGAGACAGGGCAATGCCTGCTGTGGAGGTCTGGGGTATGATGTTCAGGGAAGAGGTAGGACTGGGTGTCCAAAACCAGCTCAGGGAGAATTTGGAATCAGGATTGGGGTCTGCCCTGTCTGCTTACCCTCCCTAGGGCCTTGCATAATGTCAAGAGCAGGTAGTAGTCAGTCCAGCAAGTACTACTACTCCGCTTTGGGCAGTTCTATATAACATAAAGGTCACTGAGGAATAAAACAGCGTTGATGGAGGATTTCATCGTGGATTCCTCAGCTGGCCTTGTTTGTATCATGAGCGATCTGGCTGGGCGATGACTCGGACCTGTTTGGAGGCATCTGTCTTGCCTAGTTTTCTGTAGTTCATTCCCTGAGTAAGGATCGCAGAGGAGGCGGGGTGGCCATTTGTTTTAAATCCACCTCAAGGCTCACTGCACTCTCCATGGGAACTTCAGTGCTTTTGAATATGTGGCAGCTGGATGTGCTGAGGTGTTAGTGGCAAGATCATTCTGATGTGACCCCTAGATGGCGCTATTCCAATGGCTACTACCCCTGCCTGTGTGGCAATACACAGGTTGAGGGGCCTGAGTTCTGTAAACGGGTGCCTCCACCTGGAGGAATGGTATTGGGGTAGCTCAACCATTCTGGTATTGCCCTCCAGGATGCTATAACCACCATCCCCTCTAGTGGCCTAAACAGTAACGCAATGGTACATACACATTCAGTAGGTAGCAGTAATAATGTGCTCACACCCCTTTCACTTACCACCAGGGCTGGATCTGCTGCAACTGTCCTGGAGACCCCCTGGAAAATAAGATCAGCAATGCAACAATACAATCTTACCACTGTACCCCAACTAATAATATGCACACTAGCCAGGTTAAATGTGAAAAAAGACAATCAGATTTATTTAGGGGCAGTGAACAAGGGAGGGGCGTGAATCTAGCAGAATGATTAACAATCTGATTAAAATCAGGGTTGATCAGCATGCACCATAAGTCCCAATTAGACAGTTCAACAACCCTGGATACCCAGTGTGTCATGCAGGTTAGCCTGAAGCATTGCCCGGAGTGGCTGGCATTGCGCTGTTGTTGGGGCCCTTAGGAAAAGAAAGACAGTTAAGCATGTACACAACCCAATTATTTGTAATCCAAGCCAGATGGCTCAGTCCATTGCCATAACCCAGAACAAGAAACATTTAGATGGTACCACAATGATTTTGGTGTTTGTTGCAGAGAGCTACTCTGGATTATACTCACGCTACCCAGACCAGGATGCAGGACAGGCGAGATGTAGACCTTGTGGTGATGATCTGGAAGGCCAGGGGAAGCAGGACTGACAGGCCTCACCTCCTGGTGGTCGCTACCTGCTCAATGGTGTTGGGCAGGGGGCCATATCCCCAAGTGGGTCATTCACCGAGATGATCTCTGAAGTGGGAGTAGCGGCCTAGGCCGCAGTGGCAGGACCCAGGCAGGATGAACAGTTCTGCAAAAGTTTGTGATCTTCTGCTGGTGAAGCCTCCAGGTGGCGTAAAAGATTCTGCTGTGGGGAACAAAATCATGACCCATGAAACACATTCAGCACATTTAAATCACTTATTTCTCTAAACCACAGTTTGCATACAGTCCAGTTGCAAATTACAGCTTCACTGCACAAACCTTCCAGTCCGAGGCTAATGCTATTATCAGACAGGCCGATCACTTCTGGAGCAAGTCTTCGGTCCAACTCACAAGTCTCAATAACAAACTTCTTCTCTTTTCTGCTGCAGATTTCAAACATGGAACTCTGAACCAGATCTGACTTCTGCAAAAGGCAGTTAACTGGCAGGAGAACGTGGCAGGCAGACCAGCAAAACGCTTTTCCACGCCAGTCCCCTACACTCCTTCAGAATAGCTGCTCAGCTGAGCCATTCACTCTTCAACCTCCAACTCTAACTGATCCACTACTTCCAGGCAGTTCTGGGGCTTTCCTTTGTAATCCAAAAGGTTTGGTTGGCCGAGGAGCTGTCAGTTACAGTAAGGCGCCCCTCCAGGTCCTTTGGGTGCCAACACTTAAAACTACAGAATGCCTTCCCACAAGACCCCTAGGAACAGTTTCCATTTTAGGTCCCCAGTAGTTCGATTGGTCCAAATACTGGAAGTCCAGAGCCTAACATGGTGGCTCCCATCCAAATGTTCGAGCTGCAATAAAAGCAGTTAGACAAACTTCTCTATCTTTGCTATACCAGCATATACACAGTACATAATCACAGTTCCAGAGAGGGCTCCCTCTGTGCAAGTAATGACTGCAGAATGGAGCAGAATAACACACTGTCTGGCCAGTCACAAACCTTAAATCATTCGGACCCAGCCCAGACTAATTTCTAAATACAGATTAGCCATTTTCTTAAAGAGACAGGCGCGGAGGCTCACTAGGGCACTCGCAGACAAATAAAACTACTGAAGACAGGACACCAGCCTGACAGTGGGCATTAGGGAGCCCAGAAGGACATTATAGTAAACCCCAATTTGTAGGGGGTTACACTCATATACCATCTGCTGGGTCATAGGAGTGACTTCTTGCAGGGGTTGATGGACTTCATGGCTGAACAGGTGTTGAATGCTCCCAGACTGTTGGTGCTGGGGATTTCAACGCAGGTTGAAGATGAGTCCTCACACTTTGGACTGCAACTCCTCCAGCTGATGTCCTGAATGGGACTAACACAGGCAATTCCCTCAAGAACACTTCAACATGGTCACACTTTTGGTCTGATCTTCTCACTGGGACTTGACATTAGTGCACTCAAGGTTGATCCAGTCTTTTGGTTGGATCATCATGCAGTGTCATTCCTTTGTGGCATCCTCTGTCTTATTACTCTCTCTGTGGAGGTGATCTGGTACCATCCAAAACATAATCTGGATCCTCACAAGCTCCAGGAGGTATTGGATGTCTTGAGTATTTTGCTTGCTTGTGCACAGGGGGCTGAGAAGGCCACGGGCATTATAAGATGGTTCACACAGCTGCTTTAGACTCCTTGCATCCTACTGCATCCACCTGACATCCTGTTGCAGCTCACTGTTGTACTGCAATGAGCTGCATTGGTTGAGGACTAAGGGATGTGATTTTCAGGCTGCTCATAATTGGTTCATCAGCAATAGATTGGTGTTAAATGAAAAAAAAAAAAATAAGTCAATATACTTAACCCCAGGTGGCGCTTCCCCAAGGCTACTACCCTGCCTGCTTGGCTAGTTGCAGGTTAAGGGGCCTGGGTAATAAAGCGGGTGCCTCCACCCGGAGGTCAGGGTTGGTAGTGGTCAAGCTAACCTGGACACAGTCCTCCGGGACACTGTAACCCCCCTCTTTCCCTTCTAGTGGCCTAAACACTGTACAATAATCACTTTCACAATACCCCTGGTACACCATACATGTACCCACACTGTTTGCACTTACCACCAGGGCTGGTTCCTCTGGCTTGACCCTGGGGACCCCCTGTAAAACAAGGTTTAGCACAGCAAATAGCAACAAGTACAATACTTTTAGCAAACTGGAACCACAGTCAGGTAAAATGCAAACAAAGTTAAATCTGATTTATTCAGGGACTTGAACAAGGGAGGAGCATAATCAGGTTGATTTGCTATATTAATTAGACAGTTATGCATGCAGTTCAGAGTCCTACACAGTCACACACTCTGGGTACCCAGATAGAAAAACAGTGGGCTAGCCAGGAATGTTGCCACTGGTTGGGGCCTGTGATGGAAGAAAGCAACAAGCACAACACACTGTTCATAATCCGGAGCTGGAGGGCTCAGTTCATGAAAGAAAAGGCAACAAGACAATCAGATGACAACACTTTTAGATTTAGCTGTTGTTGCAGGAGCTACCCTGATGTTTACTAACGATACCCAATACTGGACACAGGCAGGATGAAATCGAGACTGCAGGCTGTTGAGCTGGAGTGCCCGGAGAAGCAGGGCCCACACAAATCACTGGGGCGTCGTTCCTGTTCAAGGCATTGAGCAGGGGGCTGATCCCAGGCCGGGCTAGCGTCGATGACTTTCTCTGCGTAGCAACTATTCTGGCTGGGCCAGTGTAGCAGGACCCAGGCAAACGGAAATGGATACGGATTCAGTCCATGGAGCTGGATACAGCCTCCAGCAAGCAAAACACAGTTCAGACACACAGTGGGGAACCAAATCACGACCCACTATAAGCACACAGTACATTCACATGTAAGGAAATTCCACTGTACCAGGCAAATGTCTCTCCAGTCGCAATTACAGAGTCTCTGCAAAATCCAGGAGTTCAGAGGTAGCTGGAAGTCCTGATAGGCCGATTGCATTCAGCAAAATCTTCAGTCTTCTTCAGGTTAAAGCCTGGTCACAATTTTCAGTGGCTTAATTTGCTCTCCAAATTCAGATTCAGTCCAAGAAAAGCACAAGTTCCCTCTCAGGAACAGCAGGCAGGCATGCAGGCCAAACTCAGGCCTTTCCACGGTTCTCCTGTGCGAATCCACTATGGATTGCTGCTCGAACTATCTTGAGCTGTTACTTCTTCACTTCCCAACTCAGATCTAACTGAAACTGCAAGCAGTGTGGGACTTTCCCCAAGATCCAAAAGGTTTGGTTCGCTGATCTGTCTGTCAGTTACAACAAGGGCTCCCCCTCCAGGTTATTTTAGGCACCAAATGCCCCAAACTACAATTCCTACAAGTTTGGCCCCACAAAGTCCCTGTAGGCAGGCTCCATTTTAGAGTTCTAAATGTACTGATTGGCCTATTCTGCAGTCCAGGACCAAGATGATGGAAACAAACCGAACTGTCCATGCTGCAAAGAAGGCAGGTTAGAACAAACTGCAATATTATTACTACTGTAACAACTGATCAGCAAACAAGTACATCTTCTAACAGAACGCCTCTCAGATTAATTATGACTGCAATCCAGGCAGCTCTTAAAGAGACAGTACACAGAGGCTATACAAGCACTCTCTGGCAATACATTAAAACTGATAAAACGCTGAACACCAGCCTGGCAGTGAGCATTTTGGCAAGCTCAAGGAAAACTTTCGGGAATGCCCATCTGTGCGGGGTTACAAATGTTTTCTTATGTAAGCCTCTCTCTTTTGGAGAGAACTTATGCTCTTTAGGACCCTTCTCTCGCTATTTTGCCCCTAGAGCTTAGGGATTTTTAGTGCTCTGGGGCACAGTTTCTGTTGGTCGCCATGTGGTGGCAGCAAAGAGCAGGGTTTAGGATATCAATAGGCCAGGAACAGGAAGTTTGGAGGTAGTGGCTAGGAGAGAGGAAAGAGAGGCAGGCAAGGCAGGAGCTCAGCGGTCTGGGTTTGAACCTGGAGGGTGGGAACCCTCCAAGTGAGTGAACAGGAGCGGTGGGTGCAGCATCATGGCACCGGCAAGTTATGGGTGCTATGAGGGAGGAGGCTAGATAGTCTGGTGGCATCGTTTGGGAGACGGGCTTCCCATGGCAGGGTGAGAGAGAGTGCCCAGTAGGAGAACTGTAGAGCCTTAGGAAGGATCCCATTTCCGTGTCTGTGGTGTCTCCTGGGTCATCAAGGCTGTGAGATTCATGGCAGGGTTCCACAGGGAGGGGCAGTGGAAGTGTCTCCTCCATATCCGGCTTGGCAGGGTGGCCCAGGATGTTAAGGGGTGCAGGAGAGTGTCCACTCATTTAAGGGTCTTCTTGGAGGGCAGATCCTGTTCATGAACTGTTCAGGCGGGCTGCAGGTCTTTAGTGGACAGGCCCTGGAAGGCTTCTCCTGGTCTGATGCTTAGTTCAAGCTCCGGAGTATGGTAAAGGGAGTGGTGCACGGCCTGGGTACACTGTGGGTCTGCCGCCCATATCTGGGCAGGCCCGGGCCTATATTAAGATGGTAGGCCTTTAGGCTCATTTAGGCGTGGTTGTGCTCCAGTGAGGGAATGGAGGGCTGCCAAGGGTGAGGGTCTGGAGGAAATGCAAGGCTCCGAATTTCAGCAGTGGTCTGGTCAGGGAAGAAAAAATTCCTGGGTTCCCTGAGTGTGTTTTTCTACGGCCAGGGACCAGATTAGGAGAGGCTGCTCGCTTCTCCACTCGGAGGGAGATGTCTGACCAGGGAAGAAGTGTGAGAAAAAGGGTAAGTAAAGGTGGCTTACCAGTGCTGGAGGTTTCTGGAGCCCTGTGCCTCTACGGGAAACTGAAGTCCCGTTTCAGGTATATCATCCGAGTTCTGAAATTTTAAAGTTGTAAGCCTTGTGTATTCTGTCTGTAAAATCTGTCTCCTTCCTGTGGTTGCCAGCATTTGTAAGATAGTTATGCCCCATGGAGCAGGAGTATTTATGGCATGAAGAAGCGATGAACCCCTGTGGCCCTCTAAATCATGTGGGCCCAGGAGAAAATACAGTGATTAATTTTGGGAAAGAAATAGTGACTCTCAATCTCGTTTGTAAATAGGGAGGAAATGAAATTCAAAATCCTCAGTTTTAATTCCTTCATGAGCTGATATTTTTCAGGGGGGCCTTCTTGCTATGTAAGATCCTGCAATTTCTGGGGGTTCGGGGTCGGTGGGGGACACTGAGGGCCGAAGTCATCGTGGAGTCCTGGTCCTCCTGTGTGGTTCCTGAGGTACCTTCTTTATCAGTGAGGTGGTGATCTGGGTGTCCAGCAGTTAGAAGATGCCTCAAGGTAAGCAGACTTTCTTTCTTTGCCTGGGAACTGTGCATTTCTGAAGTGTATCTCTGTGCTACGAGCCCCTTCCCAGGAATATCAGTGATTTCGCCCTTAGACATTTGAGGAGGGGGTGGCTACATGTGGGGGCTCATCCGGGATGTTCTCTGCACCCCAAAACACAACAGACCCTGAACTTCCCATATCCAAGGTGCTAGTAGGTCTCCCGACATGTGTCGGCCATGTGGCACAGTTTAAAATTGATTGTGGTGGTGTGGAGTCAGGCCTGGTGCAAATATAGGCCTCAGCTCTTCTGGTGTGGTATGTGCACGTGACTGGCTGGTCACGTGACATTTCAGACACCTCTGATTGGCAGATGGCTGCTGGGAGAAGAAAGCAATCTGTATGCCCAGCACCATTTTGCAGCAGCATCGAGAAGAGAGGTAGTGTGTAAAACAAGCCGAGCAAATGAGAAAACAGCATCCAGGAGAGAAACAGTAAGAGCATTCCGTCTACTATTCGAGCACTATGGGAAGGATTGGGAGCGATTTAGGGGATATTGTGGGGATGGCTATATGGACTGGCATTGGAGAATGGCAGGCAGGGTATTTTAAGTAGAGGAGGACGCTTCCCCCGAGAGGAGCCTTTGGCGATGGGTCCTGCCTCTTTGTTAACCTGGTTATGGCAATCCAGAGAGAAAGGACAGTCAGACGAACAGTGCGTGAGG
Source organism: Neoceratodus forsteri (assembly GCA_016271365.2). Lineage (NCBI taxonomy): Eukaryota > Metazoa > Chordata > Ceratodontiformes > Ceratodontidae > Neoceratodus > Neoceratodus forsteri. The sequence continues at coordinate 44,500,538 of JADMNL010000027.1, forward strand.
TGTGGATTTTGGGAGGAAGGAATTGTACGACTGTCTGTATGTGGGATTTGCTCCAGCTCAGCCCCAGGAGGCATATTTGACCGTGCCCCACCAGTCATCCTCAGGGGATCCCCCTAAGTGTTGCAGAGGGATATCTTATGTTGTAGCCACCTGGCAGCAGGGATTCAGGAGCATTTGAGAGACCTTCCCTGGGGGAGAGTGCCCTGGGAGAAACAGCACAAGCCAGAGGCACTTCTCCCAATGTGGTTATTGAAGCTGAAGAGGAGGAGGAGGGTGTTGCTGAGGAAGAGAAGTCAGGGGGTGACAGGGGAGCACAGATGTCTTCCCTGCTCCCTAGTGACAGCTACCAATTATCCCAGTGGCAGAAGGAGGGCAGGGGTCTAAGAAAACCCATGGGAGACTTCCCCCAGGGTCCAGGGGGTCCCCACCTTGCTCCCTGTCTGGTGGTAACCCCTGGTCCTGTCAGTAAAATCAGAGTCTTCAGCTACAGCCAAGTCCAAAATATTGAAAGTTAGTTGGCTTGGCAGTTTGCTATCTATGGCACTCAGAGGAACCAAGGAGAGTGCCAAAGCTCTGGAGGACTTGGAGGAAGTGGATGAGAAGTTTCTGGGAAAGAAATTCCAATTATTGGACTATGAAGAGTATAGAGAAATTCCCCAGCCTTTCCACCATCCGGTGGTCACTATAGCTGACCGCACCCCACAGTTGCCAATCTGTGCCACGACCTTCTGGACCTAGATGGATGGACTGAACCGCAGTGACCCCCTAAACACCAAATATCGAAGGGGAGTGTGGTTGCCCACAGGAAAGCTCAAAGGACCGATGTTCAAGACTTGCTGGAGTGGAGCCAGGATGACAGATGGGTTAGGAGAAGATTTCACATCGTGTACCCCCATCTGGATTATCCATATGTGTTCAAAAGAGTATGGGGCATCATCAAAGAGATGAGAGAAGAGTGGATTTTAAGGAACAACTTGAGAGACTGAAGCATCGACCTGGAAGAAGAGGTGCCCCTTCTCAGCAGCTCTTCCAGAAGGCATGGGCAATGTGCCACACTGTGCCATGGTCCGGACTTTCCCTGTTCAAGAAGTTTGCTCTGGTGCAGGACTTGGCTGGGACATGCACCAAGTACTATGTGATAGACCAAGACTCATTTGGGGATCTTTCCACCAAGCCGGACCCAGATTTCTATTTACTGCCTGGTGGGGAACCTGCTACTTAAGCCCCCTGCAAAGGACTCATGGACTGTGCCAGGAGGACTGCTCATCGGAGCAGGTTACGGTGACTGTATAAACATTTGAATGAATAATGAAAAGATTGATCATTGCCAACTGTTGATTTAGAGTTTAATGCTAGAGAGTTAATAATCTCCATTGCACTTAACATGTTGTGGTTGGTGTGGCTGTGAGAGTGTATGGGTGTGTGCATGGTATGTGGATGTTAGAATTTTTTAATTGTACATAAAGTAACCTGTTATATTACTTGGTGGGGAAGTATAATCAGGGGTAAGGGCTATAGTAACTGCAAAGTCTACCTCAAAATTGTTTAAATGTTTGATGATTATTAGTACTAGAACTGCAACAAATAATTGTTTTCCTTATTCGTAATCAGCAGTGATGGTTTTTGTTAATTTCTAAGTGTGCTGGACCTCCTGGCACAGGTAAGCTTTACTTAGTGGGTTTTAAATAGGTTAGAGTGGGTAGCTTAGGGAGGGTACCCTATCTGGGCCCAAGTATTGAGGTGGTTCTCTTTGGGCTAACGTCGCCTCAGACGGGGGTCTGCATGCCTCCACGGCAAGCAAGAAGAGCCTGCTGCCACCCTCCCAGAGCCCTTGCTAGCAGGTATGGCCTGGACAGCGTTTTGGGAGCTCAAGGCTGCGTGGCTGTCTCTGTAAATCTTAAGGAAAATTGCCTTTATCTTGGCACAGCTGTTATTGGCTGTCCGTGGAACACAAGCTCCTTGTTTGGTTCCTCACCCTGCCAGGCATTTCCAAATTCCTCCTGACTGGACTATGTCACTACCATCGGCCAGCTTATTTAACCTTTTTTCCCCTAATCCAGTATTGCCTTTGATATCTGGTTTGTTTTAATACTCAGTGCTCAATTTCTTCAGCTTAAAGTGTTTATTTTGTCTACTTTTCCATCTGCAGATTATACTGTAAAGCCACTAGAGGGCAACAAGCCGTGTAGGTTGCATTTCTCATGCCACTGCTCCCCCCAACACTTCTGTCCTGCAGCATTCATACCTAAATTCTCTGCCTTTTGCCCCTCTCTGTAGTGTCCCTTGCACCATGTCCCAGGCTATTACTAGGCATACAACATGGCATCCAAACCAGGGTTCGAACCAGGTATCTTTTGCTCCAAAAGCAGCAACCCTACCACTGTGTCTGCCACAATGTTAGGTGACAGCAAGACCCACTCATAACTGCCGATGGTCACATCTACCACCACTGTACTCCCTTACAACACCCACCCACACAAACTAACTGTACTACTGTTGCTAACCACGTTTACCCTGCTCAGCAACAAACCCCCAATTGGCTCTGGTATGTACACACCTTTGCTGTTGGGGGAGCTCCTCACCCCTCATTGCCTCTCCGTCACCCTGTCTCTCCCCATAGCCCCTCGCACCCCTCCCCTCTACCCCTCTGCCCATCTCTCTGTGCCGTGAGCCCTCCTTGTCTGTTCCTCCACCTGGCCATCCCAGCCCTCACACAACTGCCCATTCCCTGCTCATCACTTTCTAAGCTTGCCAGCCACCGCTACCCAGCAAAACACCACCAATTCATGGCCCTTGTCAGGATATTCCACTTGCTACTTCTACTATCTGGCAATGTTCACCCCAATCCTGGCCCCTGCCCCCCAACTGCGGTCACCCACGGGGCTTTGAATAGCCGCTATGAATATCTGCAGCCTGCCTAAACAAATGGCACCCCTGCAATGCTGAACAGCACAGCACCAACCAGACATTCTGGCTTTAACAGAAACCTGACTGACAGCCAAGACATCAGACTCATTTGTCTTTATTCCTGGCTACTCTCTCATTAGGCTTGATCATAACGGCAAGAGAGGCGGTGGCTGTGCCTTCTATGTAAATGACTCACTGCATTACCAGGCCCTGCCTGCACCCTTCCTAGACCATGGTGCCCAAGCCCTCTCAATAAAACTCTACCTTGATGCAAACTTCTTACTCTCAACGTCGCCTACATCTCACCCCGCAGCCAATCCCTGCCTGTAAAGTGCTCTGACTATCTAGCCAGCTACCCCCACAAAATGGAACAAATCCTAGTTGAGGATCTCAACATAAACTGGCTGGTGAGCTCATTAACACACACCAAAGATACCTTTGCTGCATTAGATATGACCCAACTGGTATCCCAGCCTACCAGGGCCAACCCCACTAATGGAACCCACACCCTACTAGATATCCTGCTCACTAATCGTCCCCACCATATTACCGACCTAGGTGTCCTACCCAACGCCTTAAGTGACCACTCTTCAATCATCTTCAGCTGGTCCTGTCAGCTACCTAAACCACCACCAAATATCACCTTTCATCATCGACTACATCCAGGAGGCATAGCCAAACTCAAACAAGATCTAATTAACTGGGACTGGTCCCCTATTTCCCAAGCCCAGCACATAGATGATGCATTGCACTACTTCACCACCACCTTTAATACCGCCTGTGATGCTTTTGCAGCAACCATCAAAGTGACCACTAAGAAACGTAGTGCCCCTGGATCACCCCAGAACTCCTACAGCAGTTTAAAATGCGTGACAACCTCTGGCATCGTGCCACTGCCTCTGGTTTACTAAGTGACAGGCAGGCCTATAATGCTGCCTGCAATAAGTATACCTGGGCAGTCCGCAAGGCCAAGGTGGAGCACTACAGAACCGCCCTAACCACCTCCTGGGGTAGCACAAGAAAATTCTGGGATAACATCAAGGAGTATAATGGTAAATCCCGCTCTCACAACTTAGTGCTAATGGTACTACCACCACAGACACATTTCACATAGCTAGCTGCCTCAATTCCACCTTCTCAGACCTCAGCTCAGTCCTCCGTAGCAACTTTTTTGATCCAGTTCAGCCTACCCCACCGCCTGAGCTCCTCACCCCCCCAAGAAACTGAGTCATTACCCCTACAGAAGTGAAAGCCTACCTGTCCAAAGCCCTCCAGAGCTCCAATTACTGCAAAGATGCCTTCGAGCTGCGTATCCTATACCTTGCGCTAGACTCAGTTATCTCCCCACTCACGGACCTTCTAAATCTGTCCCTGTGCCTGGGCCAGTTCCCAACCTCAAGGAAAATGGCAGTGATAACACCAATATTGAAATGTGGCAACAGCTCCCTCCCAAACAACTACCAGCCCATCTCAATTCTCCCCCCACTCTCTAAAGCCCTTGAAAAGATCTTGGCCAATCAGCTCACTGACTACCTCCTGGCACACAACCTCTTATGTAGGGAGCAGCATAGTTTCAGAGCTCGTCATAGCACTACGACTGCCCTCACAGAATTAGCTAAGTTCCCGCACTCCACGCTTGACAAGGGGCACCTCACAGGGGCTGTGTTTATAGACCTCTCAAAGGCCTTTGACACAGTTTCTCATCCCCTCCTTCTTAACACATTACAACAAATTGGGGTCTGTCATTGTCAACTCTCATGGTTCTCCAGCTATCTTTCATCTAGAACCTAATGTGTTAAAATTAATAATACCATATCTACTATGCTGCCTATGCACTCAGGAGTTCCCCAGGGATCTATCCTGGGTCCCCTGCTATTCAGCATCTATCTCAACGCCCTGCCTAAAACCTGCCCTGGCAACCTTCTCCTCTATCCGGACGATGCGGTTCTTTATGCCGCACATCCTGATCCTCTCTCTCTCCAGCATACCTTACAAAACTCCTTCTCTCAGATTGAACACTGGTTTGCTGAACACAGATTGGTGATCAACATTAAAAAAACTAAGACGATGCTCTATGCCCACCACCAAAACAGATCAAAGAATTTCCCCCTGGAAATACTCTCTGCCTCTCATCCCATTGGAACAGGTCCAAAAGTATAAGTATCTAGGTATTACATTTGATTCTTCCCTCTCATTCCACGCACATATAAAAATCCTCACCTCTACCTCCACCACCTGCATTGGTCTCCTTTACAGACATAAAGACTGCCTGCCACCTGAAGCACTTCATCTAGCCGTTACCTCCTCAGTCTGTGCCTAGTGCACTTACCCGGTTACCAAAAGTCTTATCGCTGGTGGACTGTGGCCTCACAATCTATGCTGCCGCCAACCCTACGGCGCTTCATCAAATACAAGTAGTCATCAATAAGGCCTGCCGGTTCCTCTCTGGTGCTGACAGAAATACACATACCTGCACCCTATACGTGCTCACCAATATCCTCTCCCTTGAGGAAAGACTATTATAACAGACCTGTCTCTTCACCCAAAAACTCCACCTGGGTTTAACCCCAAAAGGTGTAAGGGCTTCTCTTCAGGCAGCCACCGTCTCAGCATCCACACGGGCTGCCCCAATAACTATCTGGAAGGAGCCTAGGGTCAGGACCACCCTGGCCCAGCGATCCTTCCCCCTTAGAGCTCCATCCTGGTACAGTGCCATCCCATAGGCCGTTACATCAATCACCAATCTAGGTCCTTTTAAAGCTGCCTTAAGGGCCCATATCCTCTCCTCACGTCAATGCCAGTGTAACCGGTAACCTGCGGATCCTGAACCATGCCGCTAGACCACGCACCCACCCTTTGCCTGGCAGTGGAAAGCCCTCACTATTTCTAGCCTACAGGCTCCTCACCTCCCTTGGTTACCATATAGTTGCTCTGGACTATGAATGCATTGTATTATGTATAAGACAAGGCCTCCCTGAGGCGGCTTACTACCAACTCATATCGTGGATTGCTTTAGCTACCAATTGTATAGGTCTTAACCGCTCATTATGTAAATATGTCGATAGCTCTGCCCTGTTTTAGCTATCAAATGTAAAGGCATTAACCCGTGCTCCTTGTACTTATACTCTGTATGACTGCTCACCCACATTTATTCTATGTGTGTACTGTATGAATGTCTATGTTTTATTCTGACGTGGAGCCTTTGGAAATGAGTCTATGACTCAAAGGGTTGTAATTCAATTTCCTAAATAAATAAAATGTGCATATCCAGTTTGTTGGGGAGGTAATCTTGGGGCCTCTGCCATCATTCCCAGGAGGGAATGATTTCCTGGGAGGGTGGGAGATTGTAAGCCTCCTCTCTTTTGGAGGGAGGCTTATGCTCCATTTAGGGACCCCTTCCCTCTCTATTTTGCCCCCAGAGCTTAGGGACTTTTAGTGCTCTGGGGGTGCAGTTTCTGTTGGTCGCCATGTGGTGGCAGCAGAGAGCAGGATTCAGTAGCTAAATAGGCCCAGAACGGGAAGTTTGGAGGTAGTGGCTGGGAGAGAGGAAGGAGAGGCAGGCAAGGCAGGAGCTCGGTGGTCCAGGTTTGGGCCTGGAAGGGGGGCCCCCCCAAGTGAGTAGACAGGATCGGTAGGTGCAGCACTGTGGTGCTGGCAAGTTATGGGTGCTCTGAGGGAGAAGGGCTAGATAGCCTGGTGGTGTCATTTGGGAGATGGACTTCCCAGGGCAGGATGATGAGAGTGCCCAGTAGGAGGGAGTTGTAGGGCGTTAGGGAGGATCCCATTTCCTGTGTCTGTGGTGTCTCCTGGATCGTCAGGGCTAAGGGAATTGTGGCAGGGTTACAACAGGGAAAGGGGCAGTGGCAGTGTCTCCTCCCATACCTGGCATGGCAGAGTGGCCCAGGTTTTTGAGGGAGTGCAGAAGAGCATCCACTCATTTAGGGGCCTGCTTGGAGGGGCAGGTCCCAGACACCATTCATAAACTGTTCGGGCGGGCCGTAGGTCTTTATGTGGATGGGCCCTGGAAGGCTTCTCCTGGCCTGATGCTTCGCTCAAGCTCTGGAGTATGGTAAAAGGGGATGCACTGGAGGCTCGGGTTGCCATCCTCTCTGTCACCTGAGGGGCAGCCAGGAAGTGGAGAGTGGCCTGGGAACACTGTGGGTCTGCCATGCCCGTGTCTGCGGCAGGCCCCGGGGCCTATATTAAGTTAATAGGCCTTTAGGCCCATTTAGGCTGTGGTTCTGCTCTAGTGATGGAATTGGAGGGCTGCCAAGGGTGAGGGTCTGGAGGAAATGCAAGGCTCCAAATTTCAGCAGTGGTCTGGCCAGGGTAGAGAGAACTCCTGGTTTCCCCGAGTGTTTTTTTCTAGGGCCAGGGACCAGGTTGGGAGAGGCTGCTCGCTTCTCCACTCAGAGGGAGATGTCTGACCAGGGAAGAAGTGTGAGGAAAAGAGTAAGTAAGGGTGGCTTACCAGTGCTGGAGGTTTCTGGAGCCCTGTGCCTCTGTGGGAAACTAAAGTCCCGTTTTGGGTATATCATTCGAGTTCCGAAATTTCAAAGTTGTGAGCCTTGTGTATTCTGTCTGTAAATCTGTCTCCTTCCTGTGGTTGCCAGCATTTGTAAGATAGTTATGCCCCATGGAGCAGGAGTATTTATGGCATGAAAAAGCAATGAACCCCTGTGGCCCTCTAAATCATGTGGGCCCAGAAGAAAATAAAATGAATAGAATAGAATGCTTTTTATTGATCGGTCATACGAACATTTCAGTAGACTAAAGACATAAAACAAGGGTAAAGTACAATAAGGTATAGCACATCAGTCTTCAGTTCAGAAAATACAAACAATACACAATATAAACAGTCAACATTAAAATGCTTCGATATATGATCACAAGTAACCAGCATCTGGATGGCATTATCTTTAGAAATAAGTGCAAAAATACACATAGTCAATTCAATAGCACCTAGTTCTTATGTTTTAACTTGAATCCATAGTGCAGAGTTTATCATTTAGCACAATACAGTTTTAATTACAAATTGTTAAGCAAATTAATTTGATTAGCACTTTTAATCTTAAAAGCAATTCTAGCAAAAGTTGGTCTAACTTTCGCATGTGGCACACATGTGGGTTTTGAAGAATCCCAAATTCAGCCCTGGGATTGCAGCAAACCATGTTCTGTGCGTTTAGCACACCCAGGACTTGCTGCAATCTAACTCTTTTGAGAACAGAGCCCAGAGTTCCTGTCAAGGTCAACTGCAGCCAGAAAAAAATCAGCTCAGCTCTTTTGTATTGTAGACAGGTTGTTAAACCACCCTGTCTCAAGATCAGTTAGAGTTTTTTAACAGATAAGAGTGAAGAGTTTGGTAAATTCTTCTTTGACAAGGTGTCCTCCATTAGATCAGGTATCTCTTCGAGTGGCCTGTCATGGGCCGGTGGTAGTCATTCCTTTGGTGATGTAGATCTGTCTGCCTGGTGTGAGTTTCAGCTGATTTCTGAGGTTAAGCTCCTCTTGGTAATCTCTAGTTTGTACCCCACCTGCTGAATACAGGACCCAGGACCACCCTTGTTCTGGGGCTGTGGCAAGTCCCTGGGTCCAGTGATCTCTGAGATGTCAGTGGTTCCTTGAGGGAGGGAGTTGTTCCATCTGCCCTGAAAAGGCAGTGGTCAGACCCCTCTAAAAACTTTCCTTGGATTCTGATGTTCGTGAATTAAATACCTGTCTCTAATGTTTTTTTTTGGGAAGGTTATTGAGAAGGTGATGGTGGAGCAACTTGTTGATTGGCTGGAGAATTATGACATCTATGAACCCTCCAATCAGGTTTTAAGCCCGCCACAACACTGAGACTGCACTTGTCAGGGTGATTCATGATCTCCTCCTGGTGAGGATCGAGGACTTTGTTCTAACTTGGTTTCCCAGATTTCTTGTTGGCATTTGACATGGGGTGCTATTGGATTGCTTGGGAACTATGTGGGCCTCACCAGCACAGTTTGTCTCTGGTTCAAGTCCTCACATAAGCAGAAAATGCAGCAGGTAGCCCTAGGTAATTTAATCACTGGGGCCTCTGTGCTATTCTGTGGGGTTCCCAGGGCTCAATTCTGCCCCTGTGCTATTTCTGTGTACATGTTGCCCTTGGGGAGATCATAGGTGGTACAATGCTGAGTTTCACTGTTATGCATATGATACTCAGCTGTACATGTCTTAAATAATAATAAAGCTTTATTTACATCGCACCTTTCTAAATTCAAGGCGCCTTACCATATCTAACAATATAATAAATAAAACCAATACATAATAATCTGAACTCCTAAAATCACAATATTAATTAAAATAAATCTTCGACCATAAATGGGTCTTCAGGGCCTTTTAAAATTCCTCCACGGACACACACTGACGAAGCGGACGGGGTAGAGAATTCCAGAGGGTCGGAGCAGCATACATAAAGGCACGAGCACCCGAAGATTTTAAACAAACCCTCAGAATCTCTAGCAACCCCTCATCCACCGAGTGGAGAGATCATTTAGGGCAGTAGGGAACCGAAAGCTCATTCAAGTAGTCTGGACCCTGTCCGTGTAGGGCTTTGTAAGTCAAACAAACAACTTTAAAGGTGATCCGCCACTAAATTGGCAGCCAGTGCAGATCATGCAGCACTGGTGAAATATGACAGGCATGAGACGTACCTGTCAATAACCAGGCCACAGCATTCTGCACCAGTTGCAAGCGGCGGATATCAACCCCAGGAAGCCCAAGATACAGGGAGTTGCAATAATCAAGGCATGAGGACACAAAGGCGTGGACCAACGTTGGCAAATCTGCGGGCGGAACAAGGTGCTTAATCCTGGTGATGTTCCTAAGATGGTAAAAGGAAAGTTTGACAACTGCCGATACCTGTGAACAAAGTGTCAGCTTATTGTCAAAAATCACCTCCAGGTTCCGCACCTGTTCAGAGGTAGGGAGCTGGACACCTGCCAGAAATAAACCTGAGGAAAGACCAGCTCCCATTCCCTCTACTCTATGACCTGGGTCCACAGCCATTTCCTCCGTCTTCTCCGAGTTCAACTTTAGCCAGCTTGAATTCATCCAGCACTGGATTTCAGCGAGGCGGCTATTAAAGTCCGAGAGAGCTCTATCCTGGTTGGGTGCAAAAGATAGGTAGAGCTGGGTATCATCTGCATAGCAGTGAAACCTCAGCCCATACCTTCTTACACTGTCTCCGAGGGGCAGCATATACACTGCGAACAACATGGGAGACAACACCAAGTCCTGGGGAACCCCACATGACAGAGAGGCTGGGCGGGAAGAATTTATCCCCAACACCACTCTCTGAGCTCTGTCAGTGAGGAAAGATCTAAACCATCTGAGGACTGTACCTGACAGGCCACAGATGAACTCCAGGCGTGAGAGAAGTACCCCATGGTCCACAGTGTCAAAGGCTGATGAGAGATCAAGAAGAACAAGGATGGAACTATTCTTCTGATCTCTAGCCATCAGGAGATCATTGAGCACCTGAACCAGTGCTGTCTCGGTACTATGCCTCTTTCAAAAACCAGACTGGAGCGGTTCATAGATGTCATGGATGGTTAAATGGTTTTCCAATTATGCAGCCACTACTTTTCAATAATCTTCCCAACAAAGGGAAGATTAGAGATCAGTCTGTAGTTAGCAAAGCAGCCTGGGTCCAAGGAAGCTTTTAGGGAGGAGTCACCACCCTCCTTCAGGGAGCTAGGAACTCACCCATATCCAAGGAGCACCAGACTATCTGTGCTAGGACAGGGCCGATGATATCAGGACAACCCTTTATCAGGAAGTCGGGGCCCGGATCCAGACTACAGCAAGTAGGGTGCATACTGTGGACAATCCTCATGACATCTATGAACTCAGGCCGGTCAAAGGAACTCCAGGAGCGACCAGGGGATGCGACCAAATGCCAATCAGTAGCTTCTCCCATAGAGGAAACAGACTGGAGCTCTGCCTTGTTCCCCTGGTGAGGATTATGTGTCTTTGGTGCTGGGATGATGCCTCGCTGAGATAAACGACTGCATGGCCTCTTACTGGCTATGTCTCGACCCAGGAAAGAGGCGGCCAATCTCTAGCAGCTGTTGATGCAGTTTAGAATTTTGGGGTCATTTTAGACTGCAGGTTGACACTAGAACAACGGGTGTCTGTGGTGGTCTGATCTGGCTTTTTCCATCTTCAAAACATCAGCAGGATCAAAACTGCATTTGGCTCCTACAGACCTGGTGACAACTCATTGTTCATGCTTGCGTTGCCTCTAGATTGGACTGTAGTAATGCTCTGTACCTAGGGTTATGTGGAGGCTTGATGCGACTCCTACAGCTGGTCCAGAGTGCTGCAGCCCAGCTAGTAGTGGGATAGTCTCAGTATAAACACATCACATTGGTGCTGCCTGTGCTGCACTGGCTGCCAGTGTGGTGGAGCATCACCTTTAAGATAAGCTTGTTAACATGCAAGGCCCTACATGGTTTGCGACCTGGCTACTTGAAAAATCTCCTGGTTCCTTACCTCCCAGTCCAACCTTTCTACTCCACTAATGTGGGCTTGCTCATTGATCCTGCTTCCAGGATGAGACTATCATGCGTGTTTGCAGTGTCGGTGGCTCAGTAAGAGCACACCGCCTCTGAGGCCAGGAGATCAGAGGGCTGTGGGTTCAGTTCTCACATCTGGTACTTGGGTTAATATCCCAGTATTGATAATGTAGTGCAGCATGAGAGGGGTGCTGTACTTCTGAGGTGCCGTCTTTCGGATGAGACGTTAAACCGAGGTCCCATCTGCCTGGATTGGTGGTAGTTCAGGTGGATGTTAAAGATTCCATGGCACTTATCGAAAAGTGTAGGGGAATGTCCTGGCCAAATTTCCCTCATTCACTAAAAATGCCACCTACAGCGTAATCTGGTTCAAGGTCAGCTGGCATTCATCTGTATCCCTCTCCCCCGGGTCATGCCTGAAAATAGGCAGGATTTGTCTAGTGCACTTACCCGGTCAACAAAAACTAAATAAATAATAAATAAATCATAGTATCATAGTAAAAGCCAGCAGAATAGGCTCCATGGTCTATCGTGTCTGCTCAGAAGCTATCCCTCTACTGGGAGCTTGCTCCTCCACCCCCCCAGCCCCAGAGGTGACCCTCCCTGGCCTCAGCTCCCCCCGTACCTGTCCCAACCCTTCTTGAATCCTTCCACTGTGGTCTCTTCCATCAGACTCCTGGGCAGTGCGTTCCATGGTTTCACCACCCTTCTCTGAAGAAGTTTCTCCTGCACTCCCCGTGCTTCCCTTCCAGCTTCCACTCTGGCCCCTGGTAGTTCCCCCCTTCTTAAGCCTGAAAACTTCCCTGGCTCTGCCCTTATTTATCCCCTTTACATACATACTGTCAGGGAACAGAGCTCTTAGAGTGGTTGCTCAAGTGTTGCGGAACTCCTTTCCTGGGAACATTCATATGGCCTGCATGGTGGAAGTCTTAATTAAAATCTCTCTAAAAACTTATTTTTCAAGAAAGCATTCCCCATCTAGTTAGTTTTAGCAAATCTGTATTTTAATGATTTTATTTATTGGTCCTCTTATTTCTAGTATTGTGTTTAGTTCATTTGCCTGTTTGATTTATATTACATACACAGTGCCCCGAGCCCTTGGGATAGGATGCTTTATAATTAAAGATTGCCTTATTTTTACAACTTATAACCAAGCTGAGATGTGATCTCATTGTCAGTGGGCTCCTTCGTTTGCCCATTTCAAAAGATGGGTGTACTGGAACACTAGGAGTGTATGTGACTTGTTCAAGGCTACACAGTGAGTATTTGACCACTGGTGGGGTTTGAACCTATAGGCTCTCAGTTCCCAAGCCAGTGTTCTAACTACTGTACCCTGCTGCCTCCTGACTACAGTTTATTACAGTTCTGATTATCAGGAAACGAAGTGCGATCACCAAGCAGGAGCACCTCACTGTAGTACCCAGGCTGGAATCGAACCTGAATCCCGTGGTAAGGTGCAGTGAATGGATGAGGAATGTCCTCTACCGATGGCTGCCTGGGAAGAAAATCCTGCTGTTTTGCCAGGTTCTGTGTTTTCCAAATTTTTTCTACACTTTCATAATTCTCACTGCCTTCCAGGTGAAGCTGAGCTTGCTTAGTGGAATGGAGTTCAACCATGATTTGCCGACCTGCCAATCTGTCAACAACTCGATAGCACAAAGAAATTAAAACTGGCTGACATGAGGAAGCAGGTGGTCTTCCACTTCCTGCTCCTTCCATTAACTATGGAGGCATCATGTACTGCTGTGAAACAAATCCACAATGCAGCCCCTGGGTTGTTTATACAGGTTGTGCAGATTTATCCTTCTCTGTGGATGGTACTCCTCATTCTCTGCCATGTGACCAGCTTAACTGGGCAAGTCCCTGGGTCAGGCTTGACTACCATTGACTTTCTCTGTCGTGAAGCTGTGCACAGCGAAAGCCCCGGACTGTCTCCTTGCCCACCTCGCACAGTCAAGCAGCACCTATTTGGTCAGTTCCGTAGGTAGCAGGAGGGTGTAAAAGTGGTATGGCCAAAGATGTAAGGAGTCAATCCAACCAGTGGACTTTGTAATCTGTGGATTAAACCCCCCACCGACTGACAGCATCTCACCGTTCCAAGTTCCTTAATGCCCCCTGAAAGCCTGGCCCTTCCTTTTCATTTTTAAAGTTTGACCACTGTGCTTTAACTGAGCAGGCCATGGACCCAGACAAACCCCCATCAACACCACTCAGGCCTTCGCTTTCCGTGGCCCTGTTGATACCCTGCAAGCTAGAAAGGGAGTGATTAGTAACACTGCTTACTGCACATGCTGTATTTTAACACTGATCGGACCAGGTCCCACCACTGATGAAAGTGGTAGGGATATGGCCATAGTGCCCCTTCCCCCCCTGTTCTGGCACCTATGGTCAGTTCAACGGCAGCACTTCCATTCCCAATTCCCAGGATGAAGTTTAGAGTTGTTGAAAAGACCTTTGCATTTGCAGCGCCAGACACCCAAAACAAACCTAGCTTGCAAGTGTTCAAGTCCGGTCTTTCCAGCCACCTTAGAACCCGATGTATTTGTTCTGGTCCAGAATCCCCATCTCTCTGCCCATGATCATGTCATATAACAATGCTAATCCTCTTTGTTTGCAACGAGTGACCCCGCTCTGTCAGCTGGCATTAATTACTGTTTGGATGGACTGTGCTTATCTTTACAAGGTTTTTTTTTTCCCTCATTTATTTTAGCCTGTAGGTAACCATTCCTGTTGGACTATGTTAACCAGTTGACTACTGCTGTCTTCCCTTGGACTCCCATAAAAACGAGATGCTGCATTTCATGCAGTTATCCCAGTTGGAGTACTTTCAAATAGATAAAGCACAAATTGACTTCTTTTGGTAAACTATGGAAATCTGGCAAACATTTGAGGCTGCACCAGTGAAACATTTAGGGCTGCACAACTCTGTAATTAAGTCGGTGCTCTCCCCTTCTCCCAGCTGTTTGTAAGTGATATTTGCATACAGTGTGTTGTATGTGGATACAGTACTAAGTGGAAACCACCAAAATTAAATCAGCCCTTTAATTATCTTCTATAACCAGTAGCAGTGCCACTTATAGGGTGTCTCAATGAGAGGAACTAGGAGCATGTGAAGGGATGGGGGATGACGTTTCCATTTCTGAATTTTACTATACATTTATAGAAACCCCAGAATCTTGTACATACATGTACTGAGTGTTTATATGATTCCCTTATTATCTGATTAAATGATTTTCCAGGATTATGGAAAACAACCCCCGTTACCTCAGAGTAATAGCATAGTGTGAAGAGAGTATCTGCACAGGGCCCTGGGAACTGAGGGGCATGCATAAACATTTAGCTATCCAATTGGTCTCCTTTCTTCCTGGTCTTCTGTGCCTCTCTCTCCAAATTTCTGTGGAATTTGTTGCTGATATGTATGTAAATCATCCCTGCCCTCGCTAGGGGTTGTTACCAGTGTGGCTCTTCGGGATGGGGGGCTGCACAAAACATTTATATTTTAACTTGGGAACTGAGGTGGGCCATGCACTGGAGACCTGCACAGTCATGATGGGGCACCAGTAAAACACAACAAGCAGTTAGCAATGTCCTCTCCTTTGGCTACAGTCAAGTAATAGGTTTTATTCTGTCACAAGGTATTTTAAACAAACAAATGTTTTGACCCAGTGAGGGCTGCAGGGGCAGAAGGTACAAAGATTACAATGCCCGGAGTACTGCACACAAAGTCCAATGGATTCCTCAGTTCGAGATCAAGCAAGTCTCTTTGTTCATCCTTCTTCTGGAATCAGAGCCAAGATACAGAATGTCCTCACAGAACTTGAACAATTTTGGGTTCACCAAAAGCACATTCCTCAAAGACAGAAACAATTTAAGGACAGTTTATGTCCTTTAAATGAAGCAGACTTTAACCCTTAGGCTGCTGATTAGAATTAGAATGTATAGGATTTCTCGACTTATATATCAGTCTGCGGCACAGCAAGGGTTAAGATATTTCACAACATATCTAAGGAGATTCTGTCTGGTGGCCCACAGGGGTACTGCAGGCAGGCAGGGAATTCTCCAGAGATCACAGAAATTTCAGGAAATATCTGACTAAGTCTATGTTGCAACTGTACTCTTTCTCCTCAGAGACAGAAACTGTGTAGGGACATAGTATATCCTTTACTTGAAAACACACTTAGTGTGACATGTGAAACACTTTATAGTACGAGAGCCATTCCCCATCTTCAGGTCAGAGAGGTAGTATCCTGTTTTCCAGTCAAGGTGATCCACTCCATCACCTACCGAAACTGTGCCAGTGAGGCAACGCTTGAATTGTTTTATTTCAAACCCCTTGTCCTACAAATTAGAGTTTAGTTCCTCCAAAACCTACAAAGGCATTCCCACTGAGGAAATCCTGGGGCGCCAGCAATGGGCAGCATCATGAAGAAAAGTTGCTTATAGTTCAGGGAAGATTCCCATATTTTACTCAGGTTCCCATGAGCAGATGTCTTTAAAGTCCTTCACCTCACACTGGGGTATGCTGCATGAGAAGGCCTTCTTTACCACTCAATGCTCAACTACTCTTGGACTGAACTAGGGACTGAAACAGGACAGGAGAGAGAGCTGATACCTCTCCTCAGGCTCTTCTCAGTCAGACTGACTCAAAGCTTTGAGTGAGCAACTGACACCCACTGCAACAACCCGACTAAGACCAAAATCTTGGGTTTCAGGAGAGCGGACATCAGGAAAATGGTCGAAGTGCTAAGGAGCCACCTGGCGGGCATCAGGCCAAATATGGGGTTGGACCAAAGGTGGTCCATCATTAAGGAAGGAATACTGGCTGCCATAGATGAGTGCATTAGGCTCAGGGGAAGAATACAGGGCCAAAGCACCCGGCTGGTTCAGTTCTGGGGTTGCCAGGCAAGGAGGAAGAGGTTGGCCTATAGAAAATTCAGGAAGACCAAGAGAGAGGTGGATAGGGAAGATTACCTAAGGTTGGTTAGTGAGGCAAGTAAGAAAGTCCGGCGAGCAAAAACACGGAAGGAGCTGCAGATAGCTGAAGGAATTAAGAAAGGGGAGAAGACTTTCTTTCAATATGTAAGTGAGAAAAGGGACAAGAAGGAATGGATTGTTAGGCTTAAGAAAGTGGTGGAGTGGGTGGAGGATAATGGAGGAAAAGCAGAGATACTAAATTAATACTTCTGTTCTGTCTTCACCAGGGAGAAGGACAGATCAGTGCCTTCAGGAGGGAAAAGAGGAGCGGGAGGGAGGGGAACACAGATGTAGTGATAGAGGAGGATAGATTGAGGAAGGGGCTGCTGGCATTGAAGGTGGACAAATCACCAGGCCCAGACAGAGTACATCCAAGGGCACTAAAGGAACTGGCTGAGGAGCTGGCAGGGCCACTGGCAAACCTATTTAATAGTTCACTAGAGTCAGGCATGGTACCACAGGACTGTAGAACAGCACGTGTAGTGCCCTCCATAAAAGTGGTCCCAAGGATGACCTAGGGAATTACAGACCAGTCAGTCTGACCTCCATTGTGGGCAAGCTCATGGAGACCATACTAAAGGAGAGGTTGGTGGAATATCTAGAGGAGCATGATCTCCGCTGATGCAAGGCAGCATGGTTCATGGCGGGGAGGGAATTGTGTCAAATGAATCTGATTGACTTCTTTGACTATGTCACTAAGACAGTAGACAGGGACCAAGCGGTAGACATCCTCTATCTTAATTTCAGCAGGGCCTTTGACGCTGTGTCCCATAAAAGGTTGATCATGAAGTTTGGGGATCTTGGGGTTGGGGAACCGATGGCCAGATGGGTGTAAAACTGGCTAAGAGACAGAACACAGCGGGTGTTTGTGGGGGGAGAGTTATCTGGCACTAGAGAGGCAACCAGTGGGGTCCTGCAGGGCTCGGTTCTGGGGCCGGTATTGTTCAGTGTCTTCATCAGTGACATTGGAGATGGCATTAAGGGCAAAATGTGCCTATTCATGGATGACTCCAAGCTCTGGGGAATAGCGGACACAGCTGAAGGGATACAGGACCACAGGATGATCTGGAAGAGCTGTGGAGATGGTCCAGGATCTGGCAGCTTGGCACCAATGCCAAGAAATGCATAGTTATGCATATTGGATCCAAGAATCCCAGGACAGAGTACTACCTGGGTGGAATCTGAATATCTGCATCAGAGGAGGAGAAGGACCTGGGAGTGATGGTCACTAGTGACCTGAGGGACTCCACATGTGCAAGAAAGCAGCAGCAAAGACAAACAAGATGTTGGGATGCATATCTAGGGGGATCAGTAGTAGGGGAGAGGAGGTTATACTGCCCTTGTACAGGTCCCTGGTAAGGCCTCATCTACAGTATGGGGTTCAGTACTGGTGCCCACATCTCAAAAAGGACATTAACCTGCTGGAGAAGGTCCAGAGGAGGGCTACAAAGATGATAGTGGGTCAGCAGGGTAGGGCATATGAGGAGAGGTTAAGGGCACCGAATATGTACTCCTTGAAGACAGGAGAGAGAGAGGACATGACTGGGACCTTCAGGTACTTGAAAGGGATAAATAAGGTGGATAAGGAGAGTCTCTTTAAACTGAGTGGCAACCATAACAGGAGGAGGCACAGTCTTAAGCTGGTGGGTGGGAGGTTTAGGAGAGGGAGGTCAGGAAGCACTTCTTCACAGAGAGGGTGGTGGACACTTGGAATGCACTGCTGGAAGAGGTGATCTCATTAAACATAGTGGGCAGCTTTAAGAGAGGCTAGGATAGGCATAGGGGGAAGGTAAGGATCATGGGTAGGGAGGATGGGAGGTGTGGGGAGGGAGTGCAGGGACAGTAGCTCAAGCTGTAGACCCTGCAATATGAGCAGACTAGATAGACCAAATGACCTTCTTCTGCTGGCTTCTTCATATGTTCATAATATTCCTTTGTGGCTTATAATTCTGCGACACCCCTCCAACTTGGAACCGCAGTCCAGATGACTGAGAGGGATTTCAGGGGAGACCTGAAAGCTAACCATTTGCTGCCCATCCTGACAAAAAACTAATTACACTACAAAGGGCTCTAGTAACCCCAAGGGGAACATAGGGGTTACATGTGCATCTTCTTATTTCTTAGTGCAAAACAACAAAAAAAAAAAAAATTGTGACACTGGAAGAAATGAGGTCACCACAGGGATGATGCTGTTTCTTGAGGCTCCTGACTCCTGATAAGAAGCCCCACCAAGGCAGTTTGCATGGGGCTCCATGACTGCAAGGGCTAATGCTATATTACCTTTGGGCATTTGTTGCTTGGGTCTGGGGGTGGTCTGGGAGGGGGTAATTTATCGAGGACATTTACATGGAAACAAAATCTTGTGTCTCCAACTTAGTATCTAAGTCTCCAGCTCCCAACCGAAGTCATAATTCTCAGTTTATGAGATTGGGTATAGTTAAGTAATAAATATCTAGTTAACCAGAGTATATGAAGGAATAACCAGGTGATGTGAGGGTTAATTGCTGAGGTCAAGGTCGAGGCATTTAATCAACTGCAGAAGACAGTTATTCAAGTATACTCCAGCTAACTGAATGTTATTACTATTACAGCTAGGAATTTTGAACCCAGGATTGTACAAGTGTTGTGGTAGTTAAGGTGAAACTTGACCTTTCCTTTCTTCTGTTGACTAAATGGATAACCTTCTGAGGGTGTGTCTAAAATGTGGATAAGCTTCTGTGGGTGTGTCTAAAATGTGGATAACCTATTTTGGGTGTGTCTAAAATGTGGTTGTAGTAGTTTGTGGGGTATTAAAGGACAGTTTTCTCTATTCTGATTGACTTACAATAGATACCTCTTCATATAATATGTCATAAACACTTCAAGAGAGCGGACAGCAGAGAGTAGAGATGAAGTAACGAGCCCTTAAAGAGCATTATATTCAATGAGGTTCTCACTACCAATTTAACTTTTAATGAATTAGATTCTTTGCTCAAATTAACCTTTGTATGGCTTTGTATTCAATGCTAAAACCTCTAATTCTGCTACATAAAGTAAAATGACATGTACCATGCTGTATTTCTGACTCTGCTTACCAGGCTGCCACTATAAAGTTTGCTTCTTATTTAGGATACTTACATTAGTTATGGGAGTTGCCCCACTAGTCAGATGGGCAAATACAGTACCTCATTCAGCTAATGGGGTCACCACTGCCTTACAGTATGCTACTAAGCATGTCCTTCAGCCTCCTTGTTCTCAGTCTATCCAGCTATGAACGGGTACAGCAGAACCCACAGAAATGAGACATTGTTTAAGGTGGGCTGACAGAAATGAAATGCCACATTTGGTTGGTTTCTTATGAAGAGATATTGCAGAAACTAGCAAAACTGTTTAAATAGCCATGACGCTGGTATTCTACTGGACCTGAAAGTAATACCACATTTGATGATTTCAGCTCTGCTTCATAATTTGTCTCTCTCTCTCTCTCTCTCTCTCTCTCTCTCTTAGTTCATTTCAGCATTGCGTGTATGTTCTAATGAATTCCAGCTGAGGACTGCATGGCCCAATGAGATCTAATGGATTGGCTTAAAGTAGCTATGTGTCTTCAGTCGTGTGTCAGGTTCTCCAGGTCTGCATGTGGTTACAGATGGGAATATTACCCAGAAACTGCAATTATGTGGTACACCACAAAAATGCTCTTTTTGTATGAGTTTAACATAGTCTGGAAAAAAATGGAGTAAGGTTTGCTTTTCTTACAAAAAGAGTTATGTAAGGTTACACTGTTTAAATGGCAGAGGATGAGAGCCTGTTTAGTTGTGGCGAACGCAAATGATTTATGGTACCCATGATTTAATATGCCAAATGCTCATTGCATACAAAGTTATCTGCTTGAAAACTCTTTCAACGTTCAGCCATTTGAGGCCTTCCTTCTATAAAGCATTCTCTTATGTCTTTTGAGCACTGTTGCCATCTCCTTCCTTGCTCCTTGCGCCAAGCCAAGTTCTCCAGCTTTCCCTGTAGGGCTGATATTGAACTAAAGAAAAGCTTTGAAGGCAGTCTACACAATGCTCCAATTGAGTGTTTTTTTTTTTATACATACTTTGGTTCCTGGTGGCCCTGGTTGAAGTGACATCCTCCCCAGACCCATTAACATCCCGTCTCTGGGACTGACAGGTTAACCACCATGGTGGCCAACTCCATAGGGTCATGTGGCACCTGAAGGAAATGCCGAGCAGGCCAGGGTGGCTTCCTCTGGTATTTTCTTGGTTCCCACAGGAAGTCTGTATGCAGGGATGTGGGTGTGCATGCACACGTGCGTTGGCATGTCTGACGATGCCCTGCCCCTTCATGTTGCCTCTGCTCTCTGGCCTCTTCCAGGTGGCAGTCAAGTGGTGGAACCCAGAATCCTGCAATCCCAAGGGGGGAGAGGGGTCTTGGGATGCTTAATCCTCCCTATCTTGGCAGACCCCCTGAGTGACCCTGTCAGTTCTGGAACCTGGATCACCAAGTGGCTGGTGGTGTGATGTCCAGTGCTTCAACACAAAGCACCACTGGGCTTGCCCTCTGAGTATTTTAAAGGGAATGTAATTCTTGCTTTATCTTTCTTATTATTATATAATTTCACATTTGGGCAACGTGTGTCTCCTCCTTAAACTTCCTACCATCCTTTTTTCATTTGTTCATTTTAAAATAATCTTGTTTTTTTATTGTCCTTTTTTAATGCTACCAGAGGGAGAGCAACAATCTGGAGCCAGGCTAACCATGAGGTTTGGCACGAAACGTTGGCGGTGAGGGGATCATGCTACTGTATGCATATGATTTTTTTTAAATACATTTTTTTACAAAGAGAGGGTTACAAATCTGGAAGCAAATCATTGCTCCATTCCCTTGCTGCACTGCTGCATCTCTCCCTTACTTTGTTGCTTCTGCAGTCCATCGCTTATCCACTGCACTGCTCCTCACTCCACTGACTACATCAGCTGTCCTGGAGGCAAATGTCCATACAGCTGGCTTGAAAAACTCTCTGCCCACATCTCAGCATTGCACCAGAAGGAAGAGCCATTTGACCACAAACAGTGATCTACAGGAAGGACCCCACTCCCCTTGGATCAGCAGGAGATAGCTCCTGGCTTCTGGGTTCCTGGGCACCCCATGCACAGAGCCCCTAGGGACTGAACCACCTAAAATGGTTTCTGCACCATCTAATTATACTGGCTAGGCTCCTACCTTCTAGAATTCAGCCATAACCCTTTCTATACTGACACCGAATAGCTCACCGGGGCTCAGTAACAACTGTACTCCTCCTAGTGGAGGGAGAGAGTGTTACATCTAATGTCTATGTCTACTGTAATACATCTCCTTATCTCCTTTGTATCCCCCAACCCCCGTGGCTGCCAGTGGAAACAAGCTGAAGCTCAGGGGGTCGTTCTTGGTCAACAACTTGTAAATAAATACATTTATTGCTTGTAAGTATAGTCCTTATTCTTGAGTGTTTATTTATACCACCAAAAACTTGACTTATACAAGAGTATATACATCTCTGGGATACTAAACAGAAGCTGAAATTTTACTGTACTCACACCCCCAGCTCATTATTTCCCCATTAGCCTAAAGCAGACCTATGCTCAGTAATCCAGCTGGAATGTATTGGATTTAATGTACATAGCTGGTTGTCATAGTATTGAATTGTACAGCACAAATACCTAATACAGTGGAGCCATCTTAAGTGCACCACCTCAAAAACCTGTTTTGTGCATTTAAGTGGGATGTGCACTTAAGCAGGTAATACTGTACCTCAACTTGCGGGTCAAAATGAATGACCTCTGACACTACTTCAATGCTATCTGTCATTGCAAAAATCCCCAATTAACCTCCCAGGCCTCCTTCAGTGTTGTCCATTTACAGCAAAAGTCCCAACTCAAACCTGGGACTCCTTCCATGTTCCTTGCTACTTGTGTCTACTTTTTCATGCCTCCTCCAGCACTTCCTTGGAACTCCTCTTCTAGCTGTCTTTTTAAATCTGATATGCCACAGAACTAAAGATGTTCTGGGATGGGGAGGGTTTCATGGGATAGGAGCATCTGGCTATGCTAAATGGGCTAGTTAACATTTTATTCTACCTGTTAATGAGCACTTAAACAGGAGTTGATCCCCTTCCGGCTGCTCGGGCTGTGCAGTTAAGCGGGATGTGCACTTAAACCATATACATATCTTAGTTGTTTTTTTAACTGGAAAATACAGAGAACAACTGGGAAACTGAGAAAGTGTGTGAGTTGAGATACTGCATTGTCTGCTTAAGTTTAGCATGATATGCATTTATCCAGTGTTCACTAAGAAAAGGGATGTGCACTTATCGAGTGTGCACTAAAAAAGAGATGAGCACTTATCATCGGGTGCTCACTAAAAAAGGGATGTGCACTTATCAAGTCTGGACCTAAGTGTGATGTGCACTTATCCAGTGTGCACTTAAGTGTGACATGCACTTTTCCAGTGTGTACTTAAGTGTGATGCGCACTTCCCAGTGTGCACCTAAGTGTGATATGCACTTATCCATTGTGCACTTAAGTATGACATGCACTTTTCCAGTGTGCACTTACAGTAAGTAGGCTTTGCAGTATCTTAAACTTGTTTAGAAGCAAGCTACAAATCTCTATATATTTATCCGACTGCAGGCTATAACTATTGCGTAATTATCTGAAATTATAGGTGTTGTAGTTATAGGTTATATGTAATTATTTATTTATTTTTTGTTTACCGGGTAAGTGCACTAGACACAAAAGTGACTATTTTCAGGCACGACCCAGGAGGTTAACAACACAGAGAGATACAATCACAAGGCATAACAGTGTCAGGAGATATACAATACAATACATCACATCGAGAAATTGAGACAAGGTATTGACAGGTACTGGTACATAGCATATAAGGTATAATCATACAAATGAGAGATAAGTGCTCATATGAAGACTAATGTAATATCACAATGTTTGATACATGCAAGTAAGCAAATATAACAACAGGGTAAGGTTACATTCAACTAAGAACTGAAAAGGATGTTAATATTAGGATGAGGGGGGAGAGGTAAGGGAGGCTGAAAATGATAAGGGTCATAGATAGCAGGGCAGTTAGGACAGGGGAAGTCAGGATCTATGGAGGGCTGAAGCAGGTACAATTTGAGCAAGCGATGAAGAGGGAGCAGTGCTTCTTCTTAAAGGTGGCATGATATGGGGCAAGGCGTACATCTAGGGGCAACGAATTCCAGTAGAAGGGGCCTATATGCGAGAAGGCAGATTTCCCTTTGGTTGTTCTACATCTAGGGATGCAGAGCAAGGAAAAGTCAGTTGATCAGAGACCGTAGGATACGTTCTGAGGGGTTAGCAGGGAGGCTAGATAGGTGGGCGTAACTTGATCGCAGTACACTATCCAAAAGGTTCCCAAGGGATAGGAGACGGTGTGCCATGGGGGATGGCCATTTTAGGTCAGAGTACAACAGGCAGTGATGCTTTAATCTAGAGGATGCGGAGGCGTAATGGCATATGTTGTTATAGGTTGTGTCCCATCTTTGAAGAGTAGCCTTAGACGCATTAGTATAGATTGCGGAACCATAAGAAAGTGAGGGAAGCAGGATTCCTTGTGCAATGGCTGTTCTAGCGGTGGGGTAAGAATATGGCTAGTTTTAGGCTAGCGAGTTTTACGTTACTGCTCTTTACTAATGGAGGTAACGGAGGATTCATCAAGTAAGACACCTAGATATTTAACGGAGGTTTCTATCTCCAATGGGGAACCATCAGCCCAAGTGACCTGGAAAATTTTACGCACAGTTTTAATTTTATAGGGGAACCAAAGAGTATGGCTGGTCTTTCCAGTGTTGACAACGAGCTTATTTTGGTGATCCAGGATTGAATATTTTGCAGATCCGTAGAGATCTTATGATTAATAGAGTGAACATTGTCTGAGCTAGTGTAGAGTACGAGGTCATCAGCATATAGCAATGATGAGCAAGAGGAAATGCTATGGGAATGTTGTTGATGAAAATCGAGAACAGGAGGGGCCGAGGATAGATCCTCGAGGAACACCAACATTGATAGCTGCTTTATCTGAGGTGGCCAAGTTGAATTTCACAGTTTGGTATCTGCATGAGAGGTAGCTATGGAACCAGTTCACAACTCAGTTGAGAAACCTAGGGAGTGGAGGTTGGTAAGCAGAAGAGGGTGGTCAACAAGATCAAAAGCTTTTGTCAGATCAATAAATACTGCACCGGTTTGTTGACCTGATCCATGGCCTGAATAGCATCATTTGTCAGCTGAAGTAGGGCAGTTTGAGTACTATGGCCTTTTCTAAACCCGTGTTGATTTGAGTGGAGAAGGTTATACTTAGTAAGGTGTGCAGAGATCTGTACTGAGATGATCTTCTCTAGGATTTTATTTAATATTGACAGAATATCTATTGGTCTGTAGTTGGCTATATCTTTTTTGTCACCTTTTTTGAACACTGGCGTGACTTTAGCCAGTTTCCATACCTCAGGTACTTTGCCTTCACTTAGTGACAAGTTTAGTATACTGGACAGAGGTCCTTGCGATGAAAGGGCATAAGCTTTGAAGCTTAGGTCTGAGGCAGTCTGATCCAACAGCGGTACTGTCTGATATGGAGTTTAGATGTTTAAGGACATCGTCCTTCGATATAGTTTTAAAATAGAAGGTAGGCGTCATTGGGATGTCATTTGTTGGGAACCAGGTAATAAGTTATTTGAAGAGAAGGCATTTGTATAGCTCGAGAGGTCGGAGAAGTGAGAATTAAAAGCGTTGGCAATTGAGCCAGGGTCATTACAGGACACCATTCAGTATCATATCATTATTTAGCCGGGTTTGCTTAGAGCCGAGGAAGGTCTTGACATGAGACCAAACTTTTTGGGTCGCCGCAGCATCCAGCAGAAGGCCCTTACAGTATTGGCTTTTGCAAGTCTTATTTGTGTTTTGCATTTAGATCGCTGTTCTTTATAGTTATTAAAGTCCGCAGAGAGACCAGATATTTTAAACTTTTCCCAGCCTTTGTCCCTGTTTTTGAGGGCTGTAAGTAGGTCTTTGTGCAGCCATCTGGTTTGTTTACCGCGAACGCGCTGCGTGACGACTGGGATGTGTTTATCTTGCAGGGGTACAAACCTGCTCAAGAAGGCATGAAGGGCAGCATCAGTGCTTGTAGATTGGAAGACAGGGGACCAATCAATGTGAGACACATCATATAGGAAATGAGCCTGATTTAAGTTTGCATAGTTTCTGAAGCTTATATAGTTATGGGGTGACGAGAGTATTGATGTCCCCATATGCAGAAAATGGGGAGTGATCACTAATATTATCCGCAGCGACCTGTTTTATAATTTGTCCACGCCGATTTGTTAGGACCCAGTCAATAAGGGTGCTGGTGTCAGTGTTGACTGATAATCTTGTATACTAATGATTTGGTGCAGGTTGTAGCTTTGCACCAGGGATAGAAGGGTATCCTGAGATTTTCCTTTCCAGTTTAAATTTATGTCACCAAGAATGATGAGTTCATTTTTCCGCATAGCAGCCGTATGATCGAGCAAATCGATCATCTGTCAGTGCCAGTGGCTCAGTAGGTAGACACTCGCCTCTGAGGCTGGGAGATCAGGGGGCCGGGTTCAGTTCCCACATCTGGCACCTGGGTTAATATCCCAATACTGACACTGTAGTACAGCATGAGAGGGGCGCTGCACTTCTGAGGTGCCGCCTTCGGATGAGACGTTAAACCGCAGTCCCATCTGCCTGGATTGGTGGTAGTTCAGGTGGATGTTAAAGATCCCATGGCACTTATCGAAAAGAGTAGGGGAATTTCCCCGGTGTCCTGGCCAAATTTCCCTCATTCACTAAAAATACCACCAACAGCTTAATCTGGTTCAAGGACAGTTGGCATTCATCATCTGTATCCCCCTCCCTCGGGTCGTGCCTGAAAATAGGCAGGATTTGTCTAGTGCACTTACCCGGTCAACAAAAACTAAATAAATAAATAAATCCGCTAGGCCTTTTATTCCACTATTGGGTGGATTGTAGGCACATACAATATGGAGTTTTTTGTCTCCCAACCTGAGTATGGCATGGATGTTCGCACAAGGAGTGATTTTTGTCAGTTGATAAGGTCATGTTTAGATTGTTTTTAATGATTCATATACACCCCCTCCTCGCTTAAGAGATGGTCTGTCACACCTGAGAAGGTTGTAGTTAGGAGCAGGCAAAATGTATCTGGGATAGAGGGTTTTAACCATGTCTCAGATAGACAGAGCACATCAGGATGGTGGTTAACCATCCAGGCTTCCAGGTCTGCATAATTTTGGAGAAGAGTCCGATATTTAGGTGGACTATGGAAGTCCATTCACATCATAACCAGAGCAGTTAGAGGAGGGTGTACCTGGTGTAGGACCAGGGTTCAGCTCAATATCCCCGGACAGCATAAGAGCCAGCAGTATGAAATACTTTAGCTTATGCCGGACAAACACGCGGCTAGCACGATAGTAGGTACATGCCATCGCTTTTGTGCTTAATGCTGTGCAATGGTATGACTGAAAGTAGTTTAGGGAGGAGGGCAGGGTCGATCAAAGTGACGCTCAGTTAGTATTAGCATGTTAGAGTATTTAAAATCGCTAAGATTCATGTTACTGTTTTGGATAAGATTCTTGCAATTGGGCACATTAGGTATACTTAATAGCCAGAGACAGGAGGAGAGAGGTCCCAATTAGGGTAACCAGATCATTCTGTACAACTTAGAAATAAGCATGTTTGATAGGCTAATAGCAGGGATTGAGGGATGACAAAGAAGGGCAGTTCAATTCACTAGGCTTATAGGTGTAGAAGGAACAGCTATAAAGAGCAGTAACTTGTCACCTAGATTAAGCGTCCTGAGATTAACAGGGTATATAAGAGAGCAATTGCCGTGATAGTGATTAGAACTGCAGTCAGGGGAGCAATTGCAGAGATAGTGAATTGAACTGCAGTCAGGGGAAACAGTAAGATGGGAAGAAGGCTGCACTAAGATTGGGAATACTAACAGGCCGGTTTTAATTCTGAGGGGAGAGAGAAGAAGTAGCTATAACCTTAAAAGGCTTATGGGTGCAGAAGAATAAGGGCAGATAAGGCTTAGCAATTATATGTAATTATAGGTGTTGGCAGCAGGGTAAGGAGGGAGGGCGAAAAGTGAGAGGTCAGGCAAAGGGTGCATGGATAAAGGGGCAGGGGCCGAGGGAGGGGCAGTGCTGAGAGGTCAGGCAAGGGGTGCATGGATAAAGGGGTGCAGGGGCCGAGGGAGGGGCAGTGCTGAGAGGTCAGGCAAGGGTGCATGGATAAAGGGTGCAGGGCCGAGGAGGGGCAGTGCTGAGAGGTCAGGCAAGGGTGCATGGATAAAGGGGTGCAGGGGCCGAGGAGGGGCAGTGCTGAGAGGTCAGGCAAGGGTGCATGGATAAAGGGTGCAGGGGCCGAGGAGGGGCAGTGCTGAGAGGTCAGGCAAGGGTGCATGGATAAAGGGGCAGGGGCCGAGGGAGGGGCAGTGCTGAGAGGTCAGGCAAGGGGTGCATGGATAAAGGGGTGCAGGGGCCGAGGGAGGGGGCAGTGCTGAGAGGTCAGGCAAGGGGTGCATGGATAAAGGGGGCAGGGGCCGAGGGAGGGGGCAGTGCTGAGAGGTCAGGCAAGGGGTGCATGGATAAAGGGGTGCAGGGGCCGAGGGAGGGGCAGTGCTGAGAGGTCAGGCAAGGGTGCATGGATAAAGGGGAGTAGGGGCCGAGGGAGGAAGAGGAAGTTGGAGGATAACAGGAGACCAGGGAGGATGGGAGAATGTAGGATGGGGGGGGGATCATGGGGGAAGCAAAGAGACATAAATGAGCAAGGAAAGGAAGATGTTAGTGATGGACAAGGAGGAAATGGGGAGGGGGAGCGGGACATGGAGAGGGGAGTGTGCTAGTATTGGGGGATTCCATACTGAAAGGGATCAGATGGGGCAGTAAAGGAGAAAGATACAGTCTAATATGGGTTGAGTCTATCCCCGGGTTGATGGCAGATAGAGCAGGGGAGGCCATTCTCAAGTGCACAGTGAGGGGATGGAAGGAACCGCATGTTGTGGTGCACGTGGGTACAAATGACTTGTTGGGGGAGATGGTGGAGGAAGTAAAGGGGAAATTCGAGGGGCTGGGGAAGCTGTGTGAGGGGGTGGGGAATCAGTGGCCTTCTCAGAGATGCTCCCAGTACCTTGTGCAAGTACTGCGAAGAAGGGAAGGATAGGGGAGTTCATCACCTGGCTGAGGGAATGGTGCTGTACCAAGAGGTATGGGTTAGTAGGGGACTGGGGCAGAACCTGGAACAATAATGACCTGTATGCAGGGAACAGGCTACACTTGAGTGGGGAGGGGAAGGGAGTATTGAAGCATTGGACAGAGGGGTACATAGTGACAAGGGTAGCTTTAAATTAGGTAAGGGATGTGGCAAATGGTCTGCTGGTAGGCAGGGTTTCCAGAGTGGGGAATCAAACAAGCCTACCCCCCAAGATACAGTGGAGGATATCAGGGTTGGAGCAAAAG
Organism: Neoceratodus forsteri; assembly: GCA_016271365.2. NCBI lineage: Eukaryota > Metazoa > Chordata > Ceratodontiformes > Ceratodontidae > Neoceratodus > Neoceratodus forsteri. The sequence goes on from JADMNL010000027.1 coordinate 44,529,515, forward strand.
GAGGGGTAAATCAGGATGGGGGAACAAAGAAGCAGGGTGGAGGGTAGTGTCACTAAACGCAAAGAGCCTGGGAAGCAAAGCAGCAGAGTTACAGGCTCTCTAGGCAGTGGGGCAGGTGGACATTGCAGCCTTAACAGAAACTTGTGCCACCCGGTACTAGGACTGGGATATGATGATCGTTGGATACAGGCTGTTCAGAAAGGACAGAGCAAACAGGAAAGGTGGAGGGTGGCAATCTATGTAAGGGAGGGAATAAGGTACATAAGGGAAGAGGGGGAGGAAGGCGGGATAGAGGCCCTGTGGATGCAGTTTTAGGATCCAAAGGGAAGGGTACTGAGGATAGGAGTGGTGTACAGGGCACCAACTTAAGGAGAGGAGCTGGAGAGGGAATTAGTGGAACAGATTAGGAGGGTTTGCAGAAAGGGGAACACAGTGGTGGTGGGGGACTTCAACTTGCCTGAGGTGGACTGGAGCACACCAACCACCACAAGTGCTAGGGAGCAGATTTTACTGGGGGTATTTCAGGATAGCTTCTTGATGCAGCTGGTGCGAGAGCCAACTAGGTTGGGAAGGACTCTGGACCTTGTATTATCAAACGAGGAAGCTTTAAGGGACCTGGAGGCAGAGGACCCTCTAGCTGGGAGTGATCACCACTAAGTGTGGTTCACACTCAGTATGGGGAAGCAAACAGGAGGTTTGGGAACCAGGGTGATTGACTTTAGGGGGGAAGATTTCAACAAGATGGAGGGGATTCTGATTAACATCTGGGGGGAATCCAACCAACCACGGATGCCAATCAAAAATGGGATATCTTTAAAGCAGGGCTGGCAGAGGCTACTGGGACATGTACTAGGGCACAGAGTAAGAAGGGAAGGGCAAAAGCCCAGTTGGCTGACCAAGGAGGTAATGGTGAGGTGAGAGCCAAGAGAATAGCTTTTCAGAGATTCAAGAGATCAGGAGCGGGGTAGATGGGGAGGAGTACACAAGGAAGTCCAGGGAGGTTACAAGAATAGTCAGAGCTGCCAAGGCATCCAGGGAGCTGAGGCTGGCACAGGGCATTAAGGATGGAGAGAAGGACTTCTTTAGATACACTGGGGAGAGAAGGAAGAACAGGGACCGGATAGTGAGAATTAAAAAGGATGGGGGGGAAGAGGGGAGGAGGAGGAGTAGGCAGAGGCTCTAAATGAGTATTTCAGATCTATATTCACAGTAGGGGGGTCAGATACCGCAGGGGAGGTGTAGAGGGGGCAGGGTAGGGGAAGGAGTGACAGATGGGGAAATTACGGAGGGCAAGGTACTGGAAGGACTGAGGGCACTGCGGGTGGACAAGGCACCGAGGCCTGATGGCATTCACCCTAGGGTATTCAAGGAACTGGCAGGGTGCCTGGTAGGACCACTGGCTGACCTATTCAACACCTCTCTGAACACAGGATGCATACCACAGGACTGGAGATTGGCCCATGTGGTACCCGTTCACAAAGGTGGCCAAGGGATGATCCAGGTAACTACAGACCGTGAGCCTCACATCAGTAGTGGGGAAACTCGGGAGACAATCCTGAAAAGAGATTGGTGACATTTTTAGAGGACAATGGGCTCCAAGACAGACAACAACATGGGTTTGTCTCAGGCAGACGAACCTGACTGAATACTATGACTGGGTGACCAGGGAACTGGACAGGGCCACACAGTGGATGTCCTGTACTTGGACTTCAGCAAGGCCTTCGATTCCATGCCACATGGGAGGCTAGGGGAGAAATTGGGGGATGTAGGGGTGGGTACTAAGATGGACAATTGGATCACTAGCTGGCTGAAGGGCAGGCAGAAAAGGGTGGTGGTGGTGAAGGGGAAACTATCATTGCCAAGAGCAGTAACAAGCGGGATGTCACAGGGTTTAGTACTGGGACCAGTGCTGTTTGGGATATTCATAGTAGATATCTCACATGGGACCCAGAGTAAGAGCAGTCTTTTTGCAGATGACACCAAGATGGGAGCTGTGGTGGATGACATCGAGGGGTGGAGGGGACTGTAGGGAGATCTGACTAAACTACAGGAGTGGTCGGAAACATGGCAGTTGGGGTTCAGTGCTAAGAAGTGCAAGATACTACACTTTGAAGCTAAGAACCAGAGGAGGAGCTATCAGCTGGGAGGGGTACAGTTGGGGAGCACAGAGGAGGAAAAGGACCTGGGGTAATTATAATGGGGAATATGAACAACTCGGCTCAGTGCAGGAAGGCAGCAGTGAAAGTCAACAAGATGCTGGGCTGTATATCAAGGGGTATCTATCTCCTCTAGAAGTAGTGAGGTGATCCTTCCCTTGTACAGGTCACTGGTCAGGCCACACCTGGAATACTGCGTGCAGTACTGGCACCCATTCCTGAAGAAAGACATCAGACTGTTGGAGGGGTGCAGCACAGAGCGACTAAGATGATCCAGGGTTTGAAGGGGAAATCCTACGAAGAAAGGCTGAACATGCTTAACATGTATTACCTGAAGGAGAGGAGAAATAGGGGAGATATGATCAAGACCTTTATGTATCTGAAAGGGGTAAACAAAGCTAATACAGGTGAGATACTCCAGATCAGAAGGGGAAGGGATACTAGAGGGCATCAACTGAAGTTGGAGGGGGAAAATTCAGGAGGGAAATCAGGAGACATTATTTCATGAAGAGGGTGGTAGACAAGTGGAGCACTCTACTGGAGGAGGTGATTTCCTGTAGGGCAGTGGGCTGCTTCAAGAGGGATGGGACATAGTGGGGGATGATTGTGAGGAGGGAGGGAGGGGTGGGCAGCTGCAAGTTGAGGGGCTAGATGCACAATTGAGCAGACTCGATAAACCATGTGGCATGTTTCTGCTGGCTTTTGTATGTTGATATGTTTCGTATCTGTGCTGTTTTGGCATTTCAGTGTGCATATACCTACTTGTGTTATTGCACTGAACTGTATATTCTCAAGCCCCTCTGTCCAGGATGCAACTGGAAATGAGATTTCTGTAAATATTTCTGAATAGCCTTATCTGAATTACATGCATTTAAATAAATATATGGAAAGAGCCTTCATCTTTAATGCAGCAGTGCAACGAAACTGGGCAAAAAAAAAAAAAAAGAGACCCTACCTTTTTGTTCACTATAAAAGATTCCAGGCATCTTCCTCTTTTATTTGTTGGTAAAGTTTCTAATTCCACAACAATTTGAGCATTTTAAAATATTTTAATTTAGGGTTTTTTTTCTCAAGAAAAAAGATAGACACCACGTTTGGCTTAGAAATACCATTGTAGACCAGGTAAAGGTTAGGACTGAGAAAAATAAAAGTATGGTGCATAGCACAGGAGATGCCTAGAAAAGTACATTTGACAGGTATGCTAATATTTCTAGCAATTGTAGCTGAAACTAGTTTTTTGGAAAAATATTTTTCGTTGCACTACTGTTTTAAACCGCACCTGAAACCACAACAATCCAGAAAATGCATTTAAATATGGGACAGGATGTGCAGTTATAAACAATAATGCACACCTTGGGTGGTTGTTAGGCATGAGGTGTAGCTGAGTGCTGCAACCACCTGAAAAGTAAAGTTTTCTCTTATGACCACATACTCTGGAGTGTGTTATCCCACTTACAAAATGAGTTTGTTTGTTAAAGAAAAAATATGTAGTTAGGGTGAGATGTGTGGTAATCAGAAAATACAATCCGCGTCCCCCGTGCAGTTGATTATCTTTATTTGGGGGGCACAGGGGGCTTGCCCCCCGCAGAGAGGGGTGCAGGGGGCATAGCCCCCCACATAAAGTATGTATCTTTTTTTTTTCAGGTGCAGTGTTAGCATCACTATTTGTGACAGTCGCTTACTGTCTGTCGCCTTGTTTTTCCATTTACATCCTTTCAAGCAGCACTGTACAGCCTTCTTCACAGAGAAATGCAGTTGCTACTGCTAGAGATAGAATAGTCATCCCACAAAACCTTATTCCAATCACATATGGCATATTCCTTCCAGCCAGACACCGCCAGTATATGGCACCCAATATTCCCTTCACCATCCTTGTACTCATTATGTGAGTGACTGTCATAGCCCTCATTGTGATATATATGTATTGTACATATTGTAGATGTTAGTTTAACTTTCTCTTGCCAAGCTTTAACATGTAATTCTCTGTATATTATTGTGTTATAAATAACATTTTCTTGTTTCTGTATGTATAACTGTCTTATAAGTATGTGATGTAATTGCTGTAACTCGAACCTTGACCTTATCAGGTCCATCTTGTCATCGACCTTGCTCAATGATGATCGCCTGAATAAATAAAGATTTGATTGATTGATTGTCTGTTGGGTGGTTCTGGTCTCTCTCTCTCTTTGTGGTCAACGCTCATTGGGAGTCGCCGTTATTACATAAAACCTTATGCACTGCTTTGTGGGTGTACAAGGGGGCCAAGAACACATGGAAGCACCTTGCAAGACCTGAGAACTCCTCAGATTCACAACAAACAGTCTACAATCAATGGATGGTGATCATGGTCAGATCCATGGGTCTAGATGGATGGTTGGGTCAGGGGCTGCCTGGAGGTATGGCTGCACTCTGTGGCCATTGGCAGTGTGATTTGCATGTTGCAGAGGCCCCTGGGAGGGTACCCAGATTACACCAGAAGAATATCTGCTGTAAGTCTTGAGCAGCCCCTGTCCACAGCACTCTAGAGTAGTTTAGCTAGCTGCCATCCAACCCCACATGAAGGGCTGTGAGGCATGGAGAACACAGTTTGCTTTTGTTTTTATTTTGCTTTTATTTTTTGTTTGTAGTTTTCCACTGGTGTAAACAGAGGTGTGGCAGTCCAGGTGTATTCACTATTCCCTTCTCCATGCCTGGCATGCAATTTGCATGCTGACCAACCCAGGTGGCATCGTATGGGATGTCTGTTGTTCAGCCCTGTTCCACCCCCTGAATTGTCTCCAGTGCTGGCACTCACAGTTGCTGTCACTGACTTGTCTAGACATTTCTGAAATATCTGTGATATCTCGAGAGTAATTTCAGCAGACAGGCAGTACAACTTTATGACCAACAGAGATTTCTTTTACAAATACTGAACAATATCTGGAAATATTCAAACAACCTGATGGTTACAACTGTAGGTTCTGTCCACATGGACGGGGTTGTGTAGGTCTGAGGATGTGGCCTGCTGTGGAATGGGATCAGGAGTTGGATGAAAGTCCCAGCTGCATTAGCTCGCAACATCTGAATTGTCCGTAATGCCAACCCCACTGTAGATTGGACCCTAAGATTTTCTATTTATTTTGTCATCTAAGTTTTATGGCCCACAGGAGGTAAAACAAAATAGTCCTTCCTTTAACTGGTTGTGGAGGCAAAAATCCATTACGATAAAAGAAAGGGATATTAGCTGGTAGAACAATTTTTGTATGACTTGGATGGAGCTGGGGAAATTTCACTAGCCAATGAAAGGCAATTCTTACGAAGTTCTAAATTATTCCCAGAGCTTTAGCCTGTTAGCTAAGCTAACCTCATTTGGAGGCGCTGAAGTAAATAGCCAAAAATTATTAAGTGTCCTTGGCTTTTAGTTACAAGTACTAATGAAGATTCCAACATTACACTTTTCACTGCTTGTACACTTTTCTGTTTCAAATTAAAGATCACATACCACAGCATTTGGATTTTGGAAAACATAGAAACATAGAATTTGTCAGCAGAAAAGGCCCACTAGGCTCACCCAGTCTGCTCACATGGTCCCTGCCTAGCATGTCTCCGCAGACCCTAAGTGGTCTCCGTGACCTACCTCCTCTCTGCCTATTTAGCAATACTCCTATGCCTATTCCATACATGCCTGAAGCATCGTATTGTTTTGCCTCCACCACTTCCACGGGCACCCTGTTCCAGGTGTCCACCACTATCTCAGTGAAGCAGTACTTCCTCCCATCCCTTTATAACATCCCCCTCCAGCTTCATCACATGACCTCTGGTCATTGTGCACTACTCATTTGAAAGAGATTTCTTCTGCACACTGTTTCCCTGTGAGGTACTTGTAGGCCTTTATCATGTCCCCTCTTGCTCTTTTCTTCCAGGATGCCCATGTTGAGATCCCTCAGTCTCTCCTCTTAGGGCTTTTGGTGCACCCTCTACACCATTTTAGTTGCCCTGCTCTGGGCTACCTCCACCATGTCTATGTCCTTTTTGAGGTATGACCTCCAGAACTGGACACAATACTCCAGATGGAGTCTCACCAATGAGTGATGTAGTGGCAACACCATGTCCCCTCCTCCTGCTTGAGATAATTCTCCCTATGCATCCCAGCAATGCACTGGCCCTATCCACTGCTTTGTCACACTGCCCTGCCACTGTGAGGTCATCAGATATGATAAGTCCAAGGTTCCTTTCTTTTTTATTTAAGAATCAGTTTACAACCTTTGAGCCAGAGGCTCGTTTCAAAGGTACTTCGTCACATCACCTTCTTGTTTAGTTACTGTCAGTACCTTCCCATCCTATACTCCATGCCGTGGTTCTTATGCCTTAGGTGCATGATTTTGCACTTTTACATTGAACCCCAACTGCCGTGTTTTCCTAGATCCCTGCACATTTTTCCACCCTCCTGAGTGTCTACTCTATTACAGATTCTGGTGTCATCTGTAAAGGGCATACTTTCGCTTCTAGTTCTTGTGCAATGTCGCTCATGAAGACATTGAAGAGGACCGTCCTAGTACTGAGCCCTGAGGCACCCCTGCTATTCACTCTCCCATCATTAGAGTGAGTGCCATTAAGCACCACCCTCTGGGCCTGATTCTAGTACAGTTACACCTGGCGTAGCAGCATTTGCCGTAGAATGGCGCATGTAGCAACTCACCCAGCAGTCCGCGGAGCATGCACACTCCTACAAAGTGGTCCTGCGACATGGTGCAGACCACTTGGCACCAAACAGCAGTTACGCCTGCAGTTGCACCAGAAACCCCGTGACATGGTGCTAGGGGTTACTGCAGCAGTTGCACCCCATTCCAGAAGGGCAGCAACAAAGTCCCTAATGTTGGGATTCCCAAGAACCCCTGAGGAGATCGGTAACGTAGTTACACCAGCTTAGCTGGTATAACTTACGGATGCCCCTGGGGTCCTGTAGACCCATCAACTGTCCAGCAGTCATTGCACAGTTTCCCTACCCCATGCCCAGCATACCCCTGTGGTGCCCTGCAGGATGCCCACCCCCCTGCCCCCAAGTCCTGCATTAATAGCCCCGCAGGGCTGGCCACACCAACTGCCCCTGAGTCCTACAGTAATTGCCCCGCAGGGCTGGCCACACCAACTGCCCCCCAAATCTATCCTAGAAATGCCCCGCAGGGTGGTGCAGTCAACCTCCCACCCGTGCCCCGACCCAGAGTCGCCAGCCAGCAATGCGCATAAACCCAGCGAAGCCCTGGTAATCTAGTGCCTCCCGATCATTGTAAAGTACATAAATATCACCCCAATTCCATGGTAGTCTAGTATCTCCTCCTCGATCATTGTAACAACCATAAATATCACACTCGTTACTCTGGTAGTTCTAGTGCCCCCAACATTGTAAAATTCCTATAATATCACCTCATTTTCTCGGTGGAAGTCTAGTGCCCCCACCAGCCGTGCTGAGACCACTGCACTCTCAGCACTTCACATCTCACAGCGGGCGACATAGCCCACCTCTCACCTCCACGCCAGCCACCCACTGAGTTCTGTAGGAGCGCTTTTATGCAAAGACTGTGCAGTAGCGCCCCACAGCACTCAGTCGGCGGCTGGCCGGGAGGTGAGAGGTGGCTGTGCCAGTCACCGGCTGGGACAGGGGGGGTGCTGGGTGGCTGGCAGGGCTGGGGTGGGGGCTACTAGACTACCAGGGTAATGGGGTGACATTTATAGATGTTACAGTGATTGGGGCCACTAGACTACCCGGTAATGGGTGATATTTATGGATTTTACAATGATCAGGGGGGCCACTAGACTACCAGGGTAATGGGAGTGTTATTTATTTTACAATGATCGGGGGGCACTAGACTACCAGGGCTTTGCTGGGTATATGCCTCATTTGCAGCTGGCGACTTGGGGTCGGGGCATGGGTGGAGGGGCTGACTGCACCAACCTGCAGGGCACATTGCAAAGGGGGGATCGGGGGCTGGGGTATAGGCAGACTATGGGCTTTATGGCTTGCTGGGCATGGAGGGGCACTTACGACCTGCATTGCGACTTCTGTGACATGCTTGCCAGGTGCACCCGGCAGTTTGGGCGATCTGGCTACATGTTGCAAGTCACAGGACTTAGTTATGTAACCCTGCCCTTCTAGAATAGGGCACAGGGTCAATGTCGCAGTTGTGGGTGGCGAAGTTGCGCTTTGGTGATGACTTGCACCACCTTCTAGAATCGGACCTCTGTCTTTAATCCATTAACCAGTTTCTAACACAGTTCACTACTTTGGATCCAATCCCTAGGACTCTCAGTTTCTTTATCAGTCTCCTGTGCAGCACAATTTCAGATTGCTAAAGTCCAGACAGGCCATGTCCACTGCCCTCCCTGCTCTATTTTCCTGGTCACCCAGTTGAAGAAATCAGTCAGATTCATCTGGAATGATCTCCCCTCCCTATGAATCCAAGCTGCCTGTGTTCTTGCAACCCACTGGATTCAAGATACTCAACCAACCTTTCTTTAACAGGGTTTCCATTATTTCACAAATGAGGAGAGACTGCTGCCATGTAGAAGGACCACGACTGCTCTCCTCCAGTCCTCTGGAACCATGCCTGTTTACAAAAGTGGTAAAATAAGGCTATCAGTGGGCCAGCTTTCCCTCCCTGAACTTCTTTAGTACAGTATCCCTGGTGTATCCCATCTGGACCCATAGCTTCGTCCTCTTTCAGAGCTGCAAGTCCCTTCAGGACTCTTTCCTCTGAAACGGGACATTTGTCTAGCTGCCTTCTTCCCTCCTTTTGTTCTTACTCCTCACTGGTCATCTGCCCCTCCATCCACTGTGAAAACTGAGCATTAGTACCTGTTCAGGATGTCTGCTTTTTCTTGGTCCTTTTCTGCACAGTTCCCCCCATCCCCCATACTGCCCCCTTCCTCATCCTCACTATTCCTCTGCTTGCCGTCCTCTTCTCACTTATATACCTGAAGAAAGTCTTAACACCTTCAGCTACCCATTGACTATCCCTTCCTCTGTCTGCACCTTTATTTATTTCAAAGTTTCACCATGAAAGACATATTGAGCTTGTAATAGCTCGTTTCCAGATGCGTCCTGGGGGGATAGGGGAAGAGGACAATACAATATACAATACAGGATATTCAACTTAAAGTTCATAATGTAAGGTGCAGTAAAATAAAAGTAAAATGCAATAAAAATACTTAAAATAAACTTCAAATGACATAACAGTGCACAGTCCTGAATTACAGGCAGACTGTGTAACACAAAATAAAGATGACAACAATGCAAAATTACAACAAGTGCAATACAGGACTGAGTACCAAACACAAAACAGAACTGGGAGCAATGCCAGTTAGTAGAAGGTGCTAAGACTGCTAAGGAGCGAGCTAACAAAATTAGTGTAGAGAAAGCTAAGGTGTTATGATTAACTGATTAAGGTGCCATTAACCTGGAGTGGGAGGTCATTGCTCACTGCTGGAGTCAAGGGGACATAGACAACACAGGGAGGGGAATGAGGTCAGGGACCACTGCAGGAAAGTGTAGTACAGTCACGAAGAAGGTTGTGAGGGAGAAGAATGAGGCTGAGTGGATGAGTGGACCGACAGGGAAGAGAAACCAGAACTTAGGAAACGTTCCGAGAAGGCAGCTTGTCCCATGGAAGTGTTCGGAAAGGAGGGGGGGGAGAGAGAGAGAGATAGAGATGTTCCAGAGGGGTAGGAGAGGGGAGGGAATAAGGGAGGTAGGAATTAAAGGAGAGACAGAGCCAAACCAGAGTTTTTATTTATTTAGTTTTGTTTACCAGGAAAGGAGGGCTAGGCAATTCCTGCCTATTATCAGCCTCATGCAGGGGAAGGGTAACAGAGAGATACAGATGGAAACCAATTGAAATTGAACCATATTATGCTGTTTGTGATATTTTTAGTACATGGAGAAATTTGGCCAGGACACCGGGAAATTCCTCTTCTCCTGTCGAGAAATGCCATGGGATCTTTAACGTCCACCTGAACAACCACCAGCACAAGCAGGCAGAACCTCAGTTTAGCATCTAATCTGAATGTAATCTAATCGGCCCCTCAAGACTGCAGCACCCCCCTCATGCGGCACTACTGTGTCAGTAGTGGGATTTTACCCCAAGTTCCTGAAGTGGGACTAGAACCTACGACCTTCTGATCTGCCAGCCTCAGAGGTGAGCATGTAACCTGCAGATCCACTGACACTGAATGATTTGGAGGTGAATGTGGCACAGCATGTGATATGTTGGGCACTGAGAGAAGCGAGAGAGAGAGGGAGGAGTAAAGAGAGAAGTCCAAGGCGAAATGCAGAAAGGGTGAAAGAGGGGGACCAGTCTGATAAAGGTGGATTTGGAAGCAGAACTGTAGACAGTGTTGGTGTACTTGAAGATAGGAAGAATCATCAGTGACTAGCTCCCACGGGCAGAGAGAAGGATATTGGCTATACCTTTCTTTGCACCTGACCAGGATGGAGCTCTTCGGTCTTTAACAACTACCTCACAGAAATCCAGGAGTGGATGGATTCGAGTTGGCTGAAGTTGAACTTGGATAAGACTGAGGTTCTGGTTGTGGATCCAGCATGCGGATAGGGGTTTGAGGGTTGGTTTGCCCTCGGGGGTTATACCGTGGAGGCTTATCACTCCCGACCTCTGAACAGGTGAGGAACCTGGGGATAATTTTTGATGATGGGCTTACTCTGCATTTGCAGGTGTCTGCCATCATCAAATCCTCTTTTTACCATGAGGAACATCTCCAGGATTAAGCACCTTGTTCCATCAGGCGATCTTCCTACGCGGGTCCACGCATTTGTGTCCTCGTGCTTGGACTGTTGCAATTCACTTTACCTGGGCTACCTGGGGAGGAAATCCATGCTGGTGCTGAGGCACTTGTGCCCGCGCTTTTGACAGGAACTTGGTCCAGTCATATTTCGCCGGTGCTGCGCGGACTGCACAGGCTTACAGTAAAGTGGCAGATCACCTTTAAAGTCGGTCTTCTGACTTTCAAAGCCCTACATGGTCTGGGCCCAGACTACTCGAAAGAGCTCCGTGTTCCTTACCGCCTTGGGCGATCACTTCCCTTAGCTAATGAGGGGTTGCTAGAGATCCCAAGGGTATGTTTAAAATCTTCAGGGGCCCGGGCATTTATGTTTGTGGACCCTACCTCTGCAATTTTCACCCTGTTGGTTACGGAGTGCGTGACCATGGAGGGATTTAAACTAGCCCATAAAATGTATCTGTGGATGCAAGCTTTTGTAGTTAATCTTCTCTCTACTACATTAGTTGTTTTATTGTTGTTTTATACTCTTAAGACACTGAGCTGTATGATGTATTTTAAATTTTGTTCGGTGCCTTGGTATTTGAAAGGTGCCATAAAAATAAAGTTTTATTATTATTATTATGTTTCTCTAAAGCATGCCCAGTTTGGATGAAGCTCGAGGTGGATAGCAATAGCATCAATGTGTTCAGAGAAATAGAGGCACCAGTCCAGACAGAAACCAAGATACTTAAGGGAGGAGACACCCTCAATCAAAGTACCATTAAGGGTGTGTGTGTTTGTGGGAGGGGGAGTCTGGAAAGCCTCTGACAGGAGCCAAAGATCACGGACGCAGTTTTCATGGCATTGAGGGACATAAGGTTTGAGCAAAACCAACGCTGAACACTGTCTCAGTCCTGTTGGAAACAAACACTTAGGTTAGCAGCAGAGGAGCCAGAGGCAAACAGCACAGTGTTGCAGGGTGTAGCTAGGAACATAACGTTTGTACACCATTTTGGACACCATGACCTTGTTTGTTGTCCACTCACTCTTTGTTGACCCAATTGTACCCTTTTCGTTTCCCTACCCTGCTTATTGTACCTAGGTTATTGCCCCTAGTAGATGTAACTTGTTCGAGCTACAATTTTATACCCCAAGGCTTTGTTAAGCATGGGGAAAAAATATAAAGCTGCACCCAGTTGTATGCATTTGAACAGTGACTTTTACGCGAGCACCAACAACCATATTATAACATAAGAAGGTGGAACAAACAGTGCCCTTGTTGTCAGGCAACATGTTGCCCTTCAAAACAAATTTGTATACCATGGTTACATGTAGTGTATTGCCAACACCTTGCAGTGTTGTCTACATACATGTGGATGGACACAGAGGAACTGATGGAGGGAGGTCATTGAGCAATATGAAGAAGAGTACGGGGCCCAGGACAAAACATTGGGAACACCTGAGCAGATTGGGAGTGGAGGGAATGGATGTCTCAATACAGTCAGCTTGTGAGCTGCCCTCTATGTAGAACGGAACTAGTTCATAGAGAAGGTAGAGTGCCCGCTGCCTTAAGCCTGTCAGGAGAAGGGGTGACACAGTGTCACAGGTTTTGGCCAGGATGACAAAGATGGTGGAAGTAATTTGATCTGGTCCATACCGACAGGATGGAGTCAGTGAGCCAAGAGGAGGTAGATGGAGGGGACTTCCTGAAGCCAGACCGGAAAGGAGGAAAAAGAGGAGGAGTTGATGAAAGGGATGAAGTATAAGAGGACAAGAGGTTCCTGGAGGTTGGCCAGTGTTGGGAGGAGAGAAATGGGATGAAAGTTACCAGGAAAGGAAGGATTACCCTTTGAGAGCGGGAAGGCGAAGAGTGGTGCAGAGAGGTACAGAAGCTTGGGGTCAAGACCAACTGTGCTCGACCCTTGTGGGGCTTAAGAGTTAGTAGGGCCTTAAGAGAGCAGAGGAGTGATAGGAGAGAAGGAGGTGAGGGAACAGGGAAGGGTGAGAAGAAAGAGATGGGGGAAGAGAGAAAGGTTGTTCTGGAATGTGGATGCAAATACTCGTTTTTTGCAAGCCTGGTTGCTTTGGTGCAAGCACTGCAAAGCATCTAGTATTTTAACGGGAAGGCAGAGGACACAGTGATTTTATAGGACTGCCAGGATAGATCACAAACTCAGTGGCAGGCCAGCAGCTCAGCAGAGAAGGGATGTAGGAACCTTCCTGAGAGGGGCATGGTGGTTCCAGACAGCCATAAATTTATTTTGGAAGGAAACAAAGGCTGTGTTGATGTCCAAGGCATATCCTGTGACTTTGGCGACCACAACTGCGTGCCTACCAAAAGGGTGATTCAATTGCAGCGCCTGTCATCGGGGCGACTGGGAAGGTGGGCGACCGGATGGGGACTGCGCGAAATAGCGACATCCTGTTGCACATGCCTATGCGCATGGGGAAACAAGCATGCAAGTGTGGGGTGGGAGGATGAGGGGTTGTAGGGGTGGCACTGTGGTGAGCTGCTGCTGTAGCGGTGGGTGGGTTCAGGGTCGTGGTGGGAATGGTGTGGGTTCAGGTCTGGGCCCAGGTACTTTTTGTTGCGCCCAGCCGAACTTTTATTTATGCTGTGTTTGCACCCCTGAGTTGAGAATCTATCCATGGGGGGGTCACAGCCCCCTGCAAAAAACAATAAACCCAACCCCCAGCACCATTTTGTTGTGCAATATCACGAGCTCTGTCAGAGACTATAGAGTTGTGGGACCAGTCAGAGTCTGACAGATCTGCATGAAGGGAGGATAAACTCAGTGACCTGGATGACCACAAAAGACTGATTTGGGGGGGCTTTAGAGCACTGGATCTTGCACACACAGCAGACCCTATGATGGTCACTGAGTGAATCTGATAGGATACCTGCATCCACAGTTTGATGGGGTGACAGAGAGTATGCAGTCCAAAAGAGCATGGTTTGATAATGTAAGCCCCCATTTGGAGCTTACCTTGAGGGGCTCGGCTCTAGTGCTGCCTTGTATGCCCCTGGCCAGTGGCCCTGGTGGGATTTGGGCTCTGGCTACCACAGGATCTTTGCAGCTGTGGCCACTGACTTTCCATTTCTCAGCCCGGCAGACAGAGGGGCTGAGGTCCAATTTGTTTCCACACCTCTGGGCATAATTGGGAGTGCTGGAGCGGTCCCGGAGGATAGAAAATGGCATTGTAACATGTAAATAAAAACAAGGTGCGTGCACCTTCTGCACATGTGTGGCACCAGGGAGCAGAAAAAAAAGGAGCCATGGTTCCAATGTGTGTATTTAGCTATGGCCAATATTTAAATATATCCCCAGCTCTAGGGCAGGCAGTGGAGCCAGGGATCAATACTAAACACACCTCCAGGTAGGGGTAAAGTGGTTTTCTGCCTGCTAGGGCTAATAATAAATATAAGGGCAGTATATCTATGGGAAAAATGTAAACAAATATGGCAGCCCCCATAGGACTCTGCAGCAGGGACTGCTGTGAAACATGTCAGAGGGCATGGAAAAGCCCAGAGCCGACGCAGCCAATCAGTTTGGACTGTAAAACTATAAGGGACTGAAAGCTCACCGGGGGCAGATTCCTAGGGATCTGAGAGGGACTGGCATGAAGGAGAGACTGCTGTGGGTGACCCAGCCCAAAGCATGCACCCAGAGCCCGACAGCCTGTTAAGCCCCAACATAATAACAATAGGCAGAGCACCTGAAAGATCCAGTGGCTGCCAGAGAGAAAGCGCATTTTAAGTTTGCCTGCAAAGAGGAAGAGTTTAATGGGTTGCTGTCAGAGATAGAGAGTTTGGAGCCATCAGTCAGAGAGAGAGCCCAGTGTTGCAGTGTGAGAGCAGAGACTCTAAGTTGCAGTTTTGAAACAGAAACGTTCTGCAGCCAAGAATAAAGTCTGACTAGCCTATGTTTTCCCTCAGAAGTGCTAGAGTGATTAGAGACTCCTGAACTGCTGCCAGCCAGAGTAATTATGTGTGCTGAGGCTAGAGACAGAGCCAAAGCCTAGCTTTAAGTGAGCTGTGGAAGAAGCTATGAGCCAAGCAGAGAAGTCTTGAGGACCATAGCCTGCCCTGTCCCCAGACCGACAGAGAGAGAGAGAGAGAGACCAATGGAGAGGAAGACATCAAGAGGACTGTCTGATGAAAACTGTCCACAAAGGCCCCAGGGCAAAGTTTGGAAAGGTCTGACAGGTGAAGACCAGCATTCTTCATTTCTTCAGCTAGCTGCTGCTTTCAGCAACCTACTACTGGTGCACCTCAGTCAAACCTCTGATACCAGCACGGTACCATTGAAACAAGTTCCTGCAAACCCCATCCTCCAGATCGTAAGTACCCCGGCCGCAGTCAGGAGTTCCTTATTTTAGCTAGCTAGCTAGTGAGAAAAGGGGTTAAGTCCTGGGCTGACTGTGCCAATTTCAAGCTGAGCCCAGGGAGAAAAGTTAAAAGTTGTTTGTGTTTAAAATGATTGGGCCTCAATGCAGCTTCCTAGCTCGAGCCTCTAGACTTCACTTTCTTGCACCTCGGTGTGGTACTCACCGGCTACCGCTAGACTGTACTGCTGTGAAATGCATTTGGGATAGCTGCACCTGCCGGTGGGAGGTGGGACTATGTGGGGTAATAGTGCTTGCTACAATTGTTATTGTGTTATTCTCCCTTTGCCCCTCCCTATAATAAAGTTGCAGTTAGTTTATCATTACAAATCTGGTATTACTGGTCATTGCAAAGTGGGTCTGGTTACTTTGGGTGGGGAATGTCTGTGGGGGCAGCTCTTTTATTTTCCCGGGGGTTGGTAACCAGCAATTTATCCTCAGGTATCCCATATCACTACCCCAGGTGGAAGCACCACAACATTTTTTTCATCCAGTTATTTCAGCCATCAGTGAACCCAGGCCAGCCCCTTGGAGGTGGAAGCACTGTGGCCTCCAAGGGCCCTGGAAATAGCCAAGATGGATGGCATCTGAAATTAGTTGGGATAGCTGGAGGGATTTAACATTCTGACAAAGTCTGTGCACAGAGAGAGAGAGCCAATTAGATTTAAAATCCCCAAGTACCAACAACTCACCAGATGAGAAGTGTGAGCAGATAAGATGAATTCAGTGACAGAAGCAGTGGACAGGCAAGGGCAGCAGTACACTCCTGCTGTGGAAAGTGGAACTGAGAAAGGGAGGTTGAGTTTGAAAAGGGGCATCTTGTAGGTGGAGCAGGAGGAGACCAATAGCATAGGTGCAAATTGGATGCCAGAGGAGAGGTAGATTGCAACACTTTGGCCTCTCTTGGGGTGATCCTGCCTAAATATGGAGTAACCAGGTAAGGACAACACAGAGTCCTGGACCTTGTGGGAGAGCCATGACTTTGAGATAACATGTATATCCAGCTGGAGATTGACCATGAGGGGCAGCAACAGATCCAGCTTCTGGAGGAGGCTGCAGATGTTAAGGTGGGCAACCCGCAGTCCTTTTGGGAACCACAGCACATTGGTGATGTGGGCCCAGGACCAGAATTAAGCTCGATGTCTTCTGCCACCAAAGTATCAAGGCGACAAGGAGTTCAAAGGGGCTATGGAGCTGCTTAGAAGGAGAGGGGTGGAGAGAGCAGGAAGTAGGGGGGAGAAGGAGAGAGGGGAAGGAGGCACCAGATAGCTTCTAAGTGCAGCCAAGGGCAGGCAGGAGGCAGCATCCAGGATGCCAGGGGAGTGGGGAAGACAGCAGGGAGAGGATGAGCAGGTGGGGGAGGGAGGGAGGAAGGGGGCAGTGGATGGGGAAAGGGAAGAGAGGGGATAAGGAGAGGGAGGATAGCTAGGATGAGGAGCAACATGGTGGATGACGTTAATCAGGTTGGAAAGGCTTGCGACCTTCATCCAGAACAAGGAGGAAGTCTAGATAACAGTTTAGTGGTGGACGCGGGCTTCCCCAGATTGGGAGGAAAACTTAAATAACAAAGTGGGGGACGGTCTTCACCTAGATATGGAGGAGGCCTAAATAATGAGGTTGTTATTGTGATGATGTCTAATGGCAATAACAATTTCCAATTTTTATGGTTAAATTGAATTTCTTTCTTTAGTGATGCGGCGTGAGCCTATGTGGCATAATTACATTGATGTGTGCCTCACAGTGTCAGTTGGCACTGTAATCGGTGATTTCTAGGACATTAATGGCCCATCCAGTAGCCAATCAGGAGCCTTGCTAGGCTCACTTTATTTATTTATTGGATTTTGTTAACAAGGTAGGCTCACTGAGATTTACATCCCTTTTTCAGGAACGACCCAGGCTAAGTTACATTGAGAAGATGCATTCAAAATGCTGGCCTGGTGGTGCTGAGGGCTGAGGCACCATTCATGGCCTTACCTCGCACCACGCGGGTGACATGAGTCAGCTGTGAGCTTGGGTTGCTGGGGGTCAGTAAGGTGGAGGGCAGGATCAGGATTGAGCACGCCGACAGGCAACTCTCCTATCCCAGGTTGGGGTGGTAAGCAGTTCCCATCCAGGTTGACACCTAGTGGAGGCTGGGTGTCAGACGACAGACGAGGGAGGCTGATGTAATGTCAGGAAGGTGAATGAGAAAATGGGCCGGGAGCGCATGTGCACCTCAATGCGCATGCACCTGCTACATGCTACAACCTTGGGTTAGGGAGGAAACCTTGGAGGAAAAAGGAATGGCATGGCTGGGCTTTATGACGCCTGTGCACTGCAACTCCCCACATCACCGGATCCTGTGGTGATCCAGATTGTGCCTTATGGGGGAGGATAGCCCTTCCTCCTGACCCTGCCATGGGGGGAAGATCCATGGGGAATTAAGCCACCAGGTAAGCTGGGAAATTGTGGACAGTGGGGGTGTGGAGCCGGCAGAAGGTAGCCTTGCCCTGGACTGCCATGGTTGAAGAAGCATAAATAGATAATGAAACAAAAGATGGCATTCATACAATATCAGGCACAACAAGCATTTGTCAATGCCGAATGTTTGCTTGCTGGCATTGGCATTGGTAGTGTAGAAGTTACAGAGCTGCATAATAGAAATGGCAGTGAAGTACTGAACTGAAGCCAACCCCACCACCACCCTGCAGAGAGTGACAGGCATTGGGTTGTGCCTTTGGGTCGGCCAGGCATAACGTGTAAGCACGCCATTTCACCACACCCTACCTGCAGACACTGACAAGTGTCACAGTGTGCCTTGGGGTCTTTGGAGTCTTTATGCTAACTCCCATTCCATCAGGAAATGCTATGAGATGGGTGCGATATAGGAGAATGGGGTGAACTTTGGGGGTCAAGAGTCCAAGGCATACCCCGATGCCTCCACTGGCTGCAGGATGTGGAATGGTATGAGCATTACAGGCAAGAATCCCAAGTCACACCCCTGATGCCTGTCATTCTCTACAGGGTGGGGCGTTATGGTTGGAAACCCTAACACCTCAGGCATTCATTGATATTTTCACTCCAAATTTTCAACGTGGTTTTTTGTGACCCCCACCTCATGAACAGTGGCAATATCAGTTTGTTAGCTGAAAGCTGCTTATGCACAGCGACTATGGCATTTAGCACCACAGGTGCAAAAACACATTCCGAACAGGATGTGAAAAATGACAGCTGTACTGTTCATGGGGAGGTGTAAAAATGGCAATGTTGCAAATCTGCAGTAAAATATTAAAAACTGGTGAAGTCACTATACGATAGAAACTGTGAAATGCACACCTTAGTGTCATTAGGTTGGGGATTTTACAGCAGATTGTCAACACAGGCATTTTAGGACATCCAATCATGAACAGTGTCACTGTGATTTTCTTTATCTGTCCCGAACAATGATTTCCCACAGCGACACGCATCTCTGCGCTTGAAAGTGTGAAACACATTTTGGCCATGTTGTGAAAAATGACAGCTGTACTGTTCATAAGGAAGTGTGGAAAAATGCCACTGGTGAAAATCTGGACTGAAAATATTACAAAGTCATGAACTTACGAGGGTGCGTGGAAATTGCATAATGCTCACTCGTAACACAGTCATTTTATGGACTTTTGTCACCAAATTTTCAACATAGCCATTTTAAGACCTCTGCTCATGAACAGTGTAACTGTGATTTCCTTAATCTGTCCCAAACATTGCTTTCGCACACCGACTGCACCATTGTGCGCTACATGTGCGGAAACACATTTGGGGTGACATGTGAAAAATGGCAGCTGTACTGTTCATAAGGAAGTGTAATAAAATGGCAATGTTGAAAATCTGGAGTGAAAAATATTGAAATTCGCAAACCACGAAAGTGTATGAGAACTGCGTTAACGCCGCCGTCAGAAACAGTCATTTTAGGAATTTTTTCACCAAATTTCAACATAGCCATTTTAAGACCTCTGTTCATTAACAGTTTCACTGTGATTTTCTTAATGTGTCCCATACATTGATTTTGCACACCGACTGCGCCACTGTGCGCTACATGGGCGGAAAGAAAAAATTACTCACCTTAGTAATGTTGTTTCTTCTAATGGAGTCTTGCTATATTATGACATATGCAGTTTGTCCCAACCTTAGAACTGCTCTGGAGGTGAAAGAGTTAAAGTCCATGCCAGGCATGGAACTTAGAGCTCGAGCTCGGTTGAAAATTCTATCTGTTGTTCTTCAAACTTAAACTGTCAGATCTTTACGAGCAAAAACTCACTAAGACTCTGTGTGGAAGCTGTAATCCTACACTAGCCAACTGACTACTTAATTAAATAAGCACATTTTTTGGTGCCACAATGAAGACTCAAGTCAGGAGACCCAAAAAATGACGAACACAACAAAGATCACCCCAAAAAGAGGGGTGAAAACAAGGTGGGCATCTAAAAGTGCTGACGCTGCCCTGCCCACCCACATCCCCAAGAGTAAGTTTCTGAGAGGCAGGCAGGAGGGGAGGTTAATATAGCAAGACTCCATTAGAAGAAACAACATTACTAGGTGAGTAATTTTTCTTCAAACAACATGAAGTCTTGCTATATTATGACATATGCAGACTACACAGCAGTACCTCCATGGAGGAGGGACAGAACCTACTTAGGAAATAGGCTCTGAAGCACAGCTGTGCCAAAACGAGCATCACTCCTAGCCTGGATGTCCAGGGAGTAATGCTTAGTAAAAGTGTGCACCATTTTCCAGGTAGCTGCTTGACATATCTCTAGGTTAGGGATGTCCCTGGCAGCAGCCAGAGACGCAGCTGTACCTCTGGTGGAGTGAGCCCTCAGGCCTGAGGGAGGAACTTTACCCAGTTTTTCATAGCAGAATTGGATACAAGAGATGATCCACCTGGCAATGGATCTTTTAGTGGCAAGTTTCCCTTTGCCAACCTCACCATAAGTGAGGAACAGTTGGAGGGAGTTAAACCTGTGACCTTTGGTATGATCTATGTAGTAGCTAAGTGATCTTTTGACATCTAAACTGTGCAACCTCCTCTCACCAGAAGAGGAATGGTCAGTGAAGTACACAGGGAGAGATATAGATTGATTAAGGTGGAAATCTGAAACCACCTTAGGCAAGAACTTTTGGTTAGTCCTGAGGACTACCTTATCTCTGTGAAAGGATATAAAATCAGGCTCCACTGACAGTGCTTGTAACTCACTTATGCGCCTGGCAGAAGTGATGGCTACCAAAAACACAGTTTTCCAAGTCAAGTACTTGAGCTCTGCTGAAGACAAGGGCTCAAAAGGGGGTTGCATAAGCTGGGCAATGCAAATATTAAGATCCCAGGCAGGGGAAGGATCCCTAAATGGAGGGTTGCTGTGAAGCAACCCTTTGAAAAACTTGGAGAATACAGGATGAGCTGAAAGAGAAGAGGGCTTACCTGCTGACAAGAAAGCAGACACGGCTGCCAAGTGCACTTTTAGGGTAGCTGGTCTCAGCCCCAAAGTATTTAAATGCACCATATAATCCAGGACTGTGGGTAAGTCAGCAGATTCTGGGAAATATGCTTCCCAGAGCACCATATGGAAAACTCTTCCATTTGGAATTATAAGTAGTCCTGGTGGAAGGCTTCCTGGAAGCCTTCAGAATATCCAATACACCTTGGGAAAGGTGTAGATCAGCAAACTCTAACTCTTCAAGAGCCAGGCCTTGAGATTGAGAGATTTGAGGTTCGGGTACCAAACCCTCCCCTGAGCACAGGATAACAGATTGTGATTCCTGGGAAGACACAGGGGAAGGTGGACTGCTAAGGACATAAGGAGTGGGTACCAGGGCTGTCTGGGCCAGTCGGGAGCAATCAGAATCATCTTGCAGGATTGAGACCTGATTTTACTAGCACTTTGAACAGGAGAGGGAGGGTGGAAAGGCATAGAGAAACTTCCCTTCCCAACTGAGAAGGAAGGCATCCAGGGGGACTGAGCCCAACACTGGGGGCCTGCAACAAAAAAGGGGAAGTTGGTGATTGTCTGGGGCTGCAAAAAGATCTATCTGGGGTGTGCCCCATCTGGCAAATACCACCTCCAGAACTAGGGGATCCAGAGCCCATTCGTGATGGCCTTGGGAAATCCTGCTGAGAGCATCTGCCAGGACATTGTCCTTGCCTGGGAGGTGAACTGCTACAAGGGAGGTGTTCAGGGAGTAAGCCAGAGACCACAACTTCATTGCTTCGGTGCACAAGGCCGTAGACCGAGTGCCCCCTTGCTTGTTGATGTACCACATTGTGGTGGTATTGTCTGTTCTGACTTGAATAACCTTGTTCTGAAACAGATTTGGAAAAAGCTTGGAGTGCTAGAAAACTGCTCTGAGTTCCAACAGATTGATGTGAAGCAGAGATTCCTGAGGGGACCACAATCCTGGGTGGTGAGGTCGCCCTATGAGCTCCCCACCCCAATAGGGATGCATCTGTAGTAAGGATTAAGGAGTGAGACTGAGGGGTAAAGGGACCCCTGTCTCAAATTGCCCTGGTCCTGCCACCACTGAAGGGCCTGGATCAGGGTTCGAGTCACTGGAATTAATTTGGTTAGAGGGTCCTTTCTTTGAGACCAAAAGGCTCTCAAATGGAACTGGATGTCCCTCATCTGAAATCTGGCTCCCTGCACTACTGCTGTCGAAGCAGCCATGTGTCCCAGGAGCTGTAGAAAGTGCCTTGCTGGTCGAGAGACCTGCAGGGTGAAGGAGGAAGCCAGAGAAATCAGGGTATTTGCCCTTTCCAGAGGAAGGAAGGCTCTGGCTTCTTTTGTGTTCAGTTCTGCACCTATGAAGGTGAGAAGCTGGACAGGTTCTAGGACTGACTTTGGAAGACTGAGAAGGAAACCTAGAGAAGTTAGCAGTTGCTGAGTTACTTGAAGGTGTAACCTGACTTGGTCTGGGACTGGCCTACTATGAGCCAGTCATCCAAGTAAGGAAAGATGGTAATTTTTGCCTTCTTAAGTGGGCAACTGCTACTGCCAGGCATTTTGTGAATACCCTTGGGGCAGATGAGGGTCAAGGGCATTGCTCTGAACTGGTAATGACCTGAGGGCAGTTCGAATCTGAGGTACTTTCATGGGAGCTTCTGATGAGAACATGAAAATAGGCATCCTTGAGGTCCAGGGACACTAGCCAGTCCCCTGGCCTTAAAGAGGGTAAAATAATTCCAGAGTCACCATTTTGAATTTTGGTTTTAAAAGGTGCTTGTTTAGATACCTGAGATCCAGGATGGGCCACCATTCTCCTGTCTTTTTGGGTAAGGAAGTACCTGGAGTACAACCCTTGCCTTGGTGTAGGGGTGGAACCCTTCCACAGCTCTGATAGCCAGGAGGGTAGAGACTTCTGCCTCCAGGGCAAGAGCCTCTGAAGGATTTGCAGGTGGAAAGGATCTGATTCTCATCTTTGGAAATTTTTTGAAGCTGAGAACCAGTCCCTGGCTTACTACTTCCAGGACCCACTTGTCTGACGTTAGAGACTCCCAGTCCTGGACAAAGTAAGCCAGCCTGCCCCCTACAGGTAGTGGAGAATCGGCCCTGGGCGCCCCATCAGGGTGCCTGTTTGGCAGGGGCTTTAGGCTGAGGGGTGGAAGCAGGCCTGCCTGCACCCCGTCTGCCTCTCCCTCTAAAGAACCCCTTCTGTGCAAAAGCTGAAGAGGAAGCCTGGGCTTGGTAAAAAGGCCTATGAAAAGGCCTACCCCTGCCCCTGGGAGGTTGCCTTTGGGGAGTGACTTGCCTTTCCTTGGCCTGTGCACTCCTATAGGTGGTCCTATATTCATCCATTTTCTTCATGTAATTCTCTGTTTGCTCCCCAAACAGAGAGTTGCCCACAACAGGGAAATCCATGGCCTTAGTCTGGTATCCTGTGACAGGCTAGTACATCTGAGCCAAGCCATTCTACAGAGAGCCACAGATGTAGCCATGACTCTGGATGATACATCATTAGAGTCCACTGCAGCATGGAATTGCACCTGATGCCTCATACCATCAGCGCCACCTGCTCCAGCTCTTTGCCAGCTGGCCAGGAACCTGCTTTTACAGAGCTAAAACCGTATCCCATCTGGATTTTTGATATCTAGCAACATAAGCCATATAATTAGCCTGTCTGAGTCCTAAGGAAGCTGCCATGTACTGTTTCTTTGCCATGGCATCTATCTTTCTGGAGTCCTTGTCAGGGGGGTGAGAGGCTAAGGGAACATTTGCCTTGTCACAGGCTGCAGCCTGCACCATCCCCAAGTGGCTGCATTGTTGTGTAAGGAACTCTGTATCAGAGCCTGATAATGCATACCTTTTGTCCATTCTTTTATCAACAGGAGGTATGGTGTGAGGAGCTTTTAAAATCTTTACTGTCTGTTTCCAAAAAGATTTATGCAGAGGAATAGACAGTCTCCTAGACTCTGGGATATCCATCATTTCTACAAAATCAGGCTCTTCCTGATCATCCACAGCTTCCTCCATAGGGAGCTGGAGGGTTTCAGCCACTTTTATAAAACATGAAATGAGAAGGGACTCAGAAAGCCTAGAGGAGAGACTCCTGAAGGTCTGTCTGGAGAGATGTCCGTTCATGGGCACATCCAAACTTTCAAACCCATTCACTCTCCTCATACTCCTCCTCCTCCTCTGGTTCATAAAATTCCTCTAAATAATACTCTTGAACCGGAGGAACCGACCGAACCGAAAGCCATTTGATGATGCCGGTTCGTCGGAACCGGGAGAGGACTGAACAATTTTTATTGCTTTAGCTATTTCTTCAGCAGTTGGAGAGGGAAGTTTTGACTCCACACCAGCTGATTTTCTAGATTTTTGTTGGAACCGACTCCTCAGAGTCGGCTCTCCTTTGCCCGAGGAAGTATCGCCTGGTCAGAGGGACATTCCCCGTGTTGAAACCGAACCGGCTGGCCATCCGGTCAGCGGACTTTTGGCCTCCCATTCCCTGAGTCTACCAACTCTTATCCAGGGCAGCTGCAGGAAAACCCTTGCAAATCTGGCAGTCTGAACTGAGGTGGTCAAACCTCAGACAATAAACACGTGTGGTGTGGGGGTCAGCCTTGGCAAAGGCTTCCCCACATACAACACAGTGCTGAAACCCAGTGGGCCCGGTTTTTCTTTTGGGTTTCTCAGACATAGTGCCAGCCTAACCAAAAACTTGCCTGTTTACGGCAACCTGCCAGGCAAGACTCCCTTATCGGTTCCCAACCGTTCACGGGTCGTGGAAAAACGTAATTAAATCTGTTTTTAGAACCGATAAGAACCGGAACCGCGACTTAAAAGACTGTAATGTAATAGAAGTAACTTGATTGGTTCAAACCGAACTGATGAAAATGTTTACAAGTTCCACACAGAAATAAAATGTAAACCCATCTAGTACTTACAATACCACAGATAGAGCTTGAACCGACCGGTTGTTTAATTTCGGTTAAAAACGAAACTTTTATACTTTAACCGACAAAATGAACCGAGCAGAAGGAGGAATCTCGAGCGACTGTTCAGTGAGGCAGAGTAAAGAATCTGACAGTTTAAGTTTGAAGAACAACAGATAGAATTTTCAACCGAGCTCGAGTTTCTAAGTTCCATGCCTGGCATGGACTTTAACTCTTTCACCCTCTGGAGCAGTTCTAAGGTTGGGACAAACTGCATATGTCATAATATAGCAAGACTTCATGTTGTTTGAACACGCTTTGGGCAAGATGTGAAAATGACAGCTGTACTGCTCATAAGGAGATGTGGTAAACGGCAATGTTGAAAAATCTGGAGGAAAATATTGAAATTTGCAAACTTACGAAGGCAGCGTAGGAACCGCGCAATGCACGCCGTAAAACAGTCATTTTTAGGAATTTTTCCACCAAATTTTCAACATATTCTTTTGAGAGCCCATCTTATAAACAGTGGCAGTAACAGTATTACTGTCTCAAAGGTGATTTCGGCAGTGACATGTAAATCACCCTTCGGCCCGAGTAACACCATGACAGTAAGAGCATTCATGAGAAGGGGTCCCAAAACCCCATGTTGAAAATTTGGCTGAGATATGCAGCAAAGTTGAAAAACCCTGTCTATCCCATTATACAGCTTACCGGCATTTCCTCAGTTAGTGAGTCGGCTTTGAAGAGTGCAGCAGTGTTCCCGGTCCACAGAAGATCGCCGTACTGGAGTAATGGAGGTAAGTATGGGGTGACGGGGGTGGGGAGGTGGGGTGCGAAGTGGGTGGGCGCAGGTGGGGGCAGAGACAGCGAGGGACCGTTTTTAAGTTTCAGGTATTTTTTTTTTATTAAATGACGACGCGGGACGTTTGCCATGCTGGGGTGGGCTCCCAGCGTGGCACGAGGATGGCTGGGGGGGTGTGGAGCCGACGGGGATTGGGCACCCCATCGGGAACAGCATCTGTTGCCACACTGGGGTGGGCTCCGCATGGCACCCTGTACTGGGGACGGACCAGTGGAGCCGACGGGATTGGGCACCCCTTGGCTATTATACAATGAGCCATGCTGGGGTGGGCACCCAGTGTGGCATATGTAACTCTGCTTTGGGGCGCACAGCCGACGGGATTGACACCCCATCGGCTACACAATGTGCGTAGCTAGGGAGACGCATGAGCAGGCGATATCATATCGCTGCTCACTGAAGCGTAGCTCTCTTCAACTGTACTCCACTGATTTTGACGCTGTCATAGACAGCTCCAGCAGGCATTGAGAACTGCGTCGCTGCCTGCAAAACACACTGACTGAATTGAAGAGGGCTGCCACACCTCTGAAAACTCGGATGATGGCACTATGTTTCTTGCACATGCATGCAAGCAAACATAATAAAATGACATTGCAGATATAGTGACAATGACAGTACAATAGCTTCAACAGTAATAGACAAAAAAATTGTTATAACAAAATTCAAAATACAGATCGATAGGAGTAGAGTGCATTTGTACAACATTGCAGTACCCAATAAATCACATTAGGATTCCAGGGATATCACATGGCAATGGAGGAGATAAAACACCTTTGCAGCTTTGGCACAACAGAAACGAGGCAGGCTCAACAGAAGCAAGAGTGGTTTTGCTTATGGGTAGGATGTCCTTTGAGTAATCCCTTGAAGGTCTGATGGTATGACATTCCTGGAAAGGAACAGGAAGATCATTCCAGAGTAAGGGAGCTTTGTGTGAAAAAGGCTGTTGACCAAAAGTGATCCATGTCCTAGGAACCACTTTAAAGGTTTGGGAGGAGGAGCGGAGATGCCGTCTTGAGGGCTTCCAGACCAGTGTATTTCTGAAACGGGGAGACAGTTTGTTAAGATCTTATAGGCCAGACAGAGGGTTGGATAATACAGACACTCTTCAAGAAGGATCCAGTGTAGAGAGGACATTGCAGTGATGTGCTCTGTTTCCTGCGCAAGTCACAAACCTGCCAAGTCTGTGATACATGCAGTAGCTTCGATACATAGGTGCATAGATACATAAAATGTGATGGCAGAAGGGGACCTCAAGGTCCATCTAGTCTGCCCAGGATTTGTAGTTTACTACCCCCCTCCCTGGTTACTCGTTCTGAGTAATAATGGCCTTACTTTTTTTTCCAATTTAAAGTTTATTGAAATTTCATAACAAACATATCCAGTACATTTGCATGTAACAACATAAGATAATACCAACACATGAATATCTTATTACAGGTAAAAGCATTAATAAAGGCAAAGGTCCTATACCCTCTATGTAGGCACACAGCTATGCTCAGCATAATACTAATAATAAAAAAATGATGGAATTAATAACAATAATACTGCAAAATTAGATTATCGATAATAATCCTAAATAAAAAAAACTAAGATTTCACAAAAACTTACCATAGCCACCCAAAGTAAGCATACCAATTCTTAGGCACACAGGGCCAGGAAGGGACCCCATATACTGTACTCAAAAAGGTATCATTCTTATTAAGCAATGAGTAGCATGCCCTTTCATTATTAGCAGTTGTCACCAGGTTGTTCGGCCACTGTTGTACAGATGGAGCCTTAGACTCCTTCCAGTTTTGAAGGAGAAGTCTCTTATAAGCTAAAGTGACCGTTAAGTTCCAGAGTTTCCCTTGATTGGGGATACCTTGTATAATTTTAATGTCACCAAGGAGAAACACCAAAAGGGAAAAAGGGAAGGGGTAAACTAGAACAGACTGGCACAAGGCATGTAATGATGGCCTTATTTCTGTCCCATGCTCGCTTGAAGCCCCTGATAGTCTTAGCCCCTATGGCTTCCAGGGGCAGGCTGTTCCAGGAGTCCACCACCCTTTCTGTGAAGAAAACTTCCTGATGTTTGTCCCGAACTTGCCCCCTCGTAGTCTCAGGTCATGCCCTTGTGTTCTGCTGCCTTCTTTGAAGTGGAAAAGTTCATTTTCCTGAACCTTGTTTATGCCCTTGATGTATTTGAATGTCTCTATCATGTCTCCCCCCTCTTGCCTCTGTTCCAGGGAGTACATGTTCAACTCCCTAAGTCTCTCCTCATATGGCTTCTGATGCAACCCCTGTATCATCTTTGTTGCCCTCCCCTGCACTGTTTCCAAGCTGTCTATGTTCTTTCTAAGGTGTAGTCTCCAAAACTGTACCCCATATTCCAGGTGGGGCCTGACCTGTGCTCTGTACAGCAGCAATGCCATCTCTTTTCTTCTACTTGCAACCCAGCATGACCCCTGCCACTGTCTTCCCACCTTCAAGTAGTCCATTATTATGATCCCCAGATCACATTCTCCACTAGTTTTTGCTAGTCCCCCCCCCTCCAAGATAATAGTCAATTCTTGGGTTGTTCCTTCCTAGTTGCATAGCTTTGCATTTTTTTGCATTGTATTTCAGTTACCATGCTGCAGACTATTGTTCTAGTTTTTCTAGGCCTGATTTAATTTTTTTCCACTCCTTCTGCAGAGTCCACTCTGTTGCATATTTTGGTGTCATCCACGAGCAGATACACCTTACCTTCGAGCTCCTCCACAATGTGGGCTATGAATATGTTGAATAGTGGAGTCCCCAAGATGGAGCCCTAGGTAACCCAGCTGGGTACCCCTTGTTAAGTGGATAACACACTGTTTACCTGCACCCTCTGTGTCCTATCGTGTAGCCAGTTTTTTACCCACCTTACTACTTTCTGACCTACCCCCATGCAATCCAATTTTTTGACCAGCCTTCTGTGGGGTACCAAGTCAAAGGCTTTACTAAAGTCAAGATAGACCACATCAATGGTCCCTCCTTTGTCCACAGCCCTGGTTACCCAGTTGAAGAACTCAATTAGGTTTGTTTGAGCTTTAACTCGGCACCTTTCACGTCGGAGAGGACTGGAGCCCCATACAGTAGCATAGGGAGAAGGTCACTATTGGCTAGAGACAGAGGTGCTTCATTAGTAGGGTAGGATTTGAGCCTGTAGAGCAGCCCCTGCTTTTGGGAAAGAAGCTTGGTGACATGCTCAGTGTGGGCCTTGAAACTGAGCTCTTGGTCAAGCCAGACACCAAAATACTTTATAGTATCTACTGTATTTAATTAGACTGATAAATACAGCCATAATGAGAAGGGGCCAAAACCTTGGCCTCAGCCAAGTGCTCTATTATTCTGTCCTTGATAATGGATTCCAGGACCTTGCCCAATGCTGAAGTCAGGCTGACTGGCCTGTGGTTTCCAGGGTGCGACCTTGCCCCCTCCTTGACGATAGGAACAACACTGACTATTTTCCAGTCCTCCAGTGCCATATTTGTAGATATCAACTCATGACGGATTGCTGCTTCCCCCTGGACCAGCGCACAGTGCCTCCACATCGCTTCTTTGCCCCATTGGCCTGGAGCAGCGAAGCTGGGATCAAGTATTGATCAAAGGGTGCGATCACATGGTAATATAATACAGTGCACTACCAGACAGTGACACTGGGTAGTGCTCTCTTTCTCTTGACAAAGTACAGTAGCTTTACCTAATAATGTGGAACAGTAGCAACATGCACACAGGCACCACATGTAAAGGGTTAGGATCATCTGCTTGCCTCATCCAGTCAGTGAAACTGACTGCCTTCCCAGACTTCAGCATTTTGGTGCTGGTCTTACAGCTAGTGCTGTCTTTCTGTCTGTGCTCCTGATAAAGTATAGTTACATTACATTGACTGTTTACCTATTGAAAAAAAGTGTGTGGGGGGGTAAGAACATTTCATGAGAACTTAATTTGGAAAGGAATTCAGAGGCAAACATTCCCTTATGGTCAGGACAATACTTCGTTGTGTATAATTAAGAAAAACATGTTTGGGATTTTAAGCTGATATGTATCTTCAAAGGGTCCAAAAAGGTGTGCAAAACATTGTTGCTAGTAGACATGTCAGGGCTCAAAGTATTGAACAAAGTAAGTGTTTCAGTCTGTTAGTGTGCTCTCACAGAGCCACCCACAATTTCCAAATACTGTATGTTTCCTCCTCTGAGAATTTCTGGCTGCAGTCTGTTAACCATTACGTCTGTGCCACTCCTGTTCATTCCAATGCAGTCCAGAAAACTCTTGTCGATGGAAACTGCAGAGTTATACAACTTCTGAAGTCACGAGGACCCATATTAAACAGCACTTTCAGCTGACTGTCACGTCACCCTCTCTTCTGTCTCCAGCATGTAACCATGGTTTAATGACAGAGTTGACCAAAGAGGGTGTAAATTCAGCACTGAAGTAACAGCAGTGCCAGAAATAGCAAATAGAACATTATATTAATTTTAGAAGTAGTCTGTTGTCACTTTTTCTTCTAAGTGTTTTTCTTTTTCCATTTGCTTGCCAGTAGGTTGCTGCCGCTCTTCGATTTCCCAACAAAGAGACTCGTTTGTTCACAAATTGAGGGGTGCTGACCCAGACCAATCTTTCTACAAGGTACAGAATAACACTGAAGGCAGTGTTTGAATAAGCAGCACACTTTTTTCATTTGAAATCCTGTACTTGAATAAAGACACTCACAATGCAATCTGTTGCAGATGCAGCATACCAAATTATGACACTCGGAGCCAAATGAACATTGAGGTGGCAGGAAGAATGATGCATTGGTGTTTTTTTTTTAATTAACTATACTTTATTAACGTTTTGCAAAAAATACAAAGAAAGGCAACCCCAAACAACAGATATAACAAAGGAAGAAACCACCTCTGACAAAATGAAAGACCACCAGCCCTACTAAAAACCCTGAACATTCCCCCCTAAATGACTCCTTCCCCCCACCCTGAGGCACAACAAGTGGTACCAAAATTAGCATTGGTATACATTCACCAGAGGAAAAGAGCACAGTGGCTACATGTGTAAATCCAAGGTTAATAAGGAAGCCCATGTCATTCAGGGAAGAGCAGCCAGACAGCCCCTACAAAATGGTCCTTGTGATGATCCTGAGACAGAAAGTAACGTGTAATGTGGTTCCCATTTGCCTCCAAAAGATGCTGATTTACAATGCTGTGAATCCAGGCGTCTTTCAACCATCAGTGCCTGGAGCATTTCCTGGTGCCACTCTTTAAGTGGGAGTAATATCGCCCAGCCAATGACGAATACAATTATCTTAGCAGCTATGGAAATCAGCAACATATAGGCTTTTCGGTAGCTAAGGTATCAGGTGGAAAAGGCCAGCTAAGCAGACCCTCAGGGGGGTGAATAAGATTCAAGACCTGAAAAAGGGTCTAGTGAGGTCCGTTTTGCAGTCTAAAAAGGAAACACTTTACAGCAGTTCTAAAGGGCATGTTTAAGATTGCCATCTTCTCCTTGACATCTAGTATAGAGTGGAGAAGAACACCTCTTCATCTGGAACAGACATATAGGAGTAAAATACAAATTACGTAACACTTTAAATTGAAGCAGACGATAGCGGTCTTGCTTAATAAGGTTATACAGGAATTTCCATACACGCTCCCAAGTCTTAGTCTCTGTTGTAAGACAAAGGGACTGTCGCCAATAAAAGCAAGGCCAGAGGGTTGAGCGGCATCTATGGACTGGAAATGCGGTAAAATTTGGAAACTGAGGGTCAGTATTACAGAGATGTATTAAAATATGAGTCCATATTTAGTTTGGAAGAAAAGAGGGAGAGACAAAAATGAGACACCACAGCACTTTTGAGCTGCAAATATTTGAACTAACTAGCTGAAGATAAGGAAAATCACTCTTGAAAAACAGGAAAGGGGATAAACTTACTATTGTCAAAGAGAGCGGCACATGAAAGTTCACATAATTGGGGGCAAAAAGCCAAAGGAATAGCATCGAGCAATCAGGGCACCAAATGCAGGATGCACCCCCTTCCCCAACGTCCACCCACTACCGGAGATAGACTCTATAAGTGGAGGGGGCACAGCCCCCCACAAAAAACATGATCGCCAACATTACCGATTAGTGCCCTAATTGCCCGGCACAGGATCATGGGTGTGTTCCGATGGTGGAACCATTTAGATTACATAGGATGAGCTAGCTAGCATCCTTCAACCAGTCCTGGCCAAAATAAATGGACAATTGCCAAAAGGTGCATAGCGACCAGGCCAGAGGTGTAAATATTAGAGGATTGGGCCAAAGGCATGACTTTAAGCAATAATGACCAATGAGCCAGTCATTTCCTAGAGATTAACGTCTGGCTGGGGGGGAAGGGTGTCCCGAGGTGCAGCCGAGGGCCACCCCCATCCAGCCAGTCATTAATCGAAAGGAACTGACCAGTTCTTTGGTCATTATTGCAATTATAAGTCTAATTGCAATAGTGATGTGCTTAGTTTTTGATTTATTCACTTATTTTTTTGTCCTGGCATGAGCAGGTGTTTGTCTGTCAGCGCATCGTGGAGCCGTTGTTTGTGCAGCGGCTGAATGTTCATAGCAGTGACAGCAGCTTTTCTGTGTTGCCATGAACAGGTGACGGCTCTTCCATGTAGTGGTAGATGAAGAGCTTCAGAAGTGGGTGCTGTAGATGAAGAGCCACAGTACGGCAAAGATGAGAGCGGGTGCTGTAGATGAACAGCCTTAGTAGCATGAAGATCAGAATGGGTGCCGCGTCGGTCACTTCTAAGAGGTTTCAGACCGGTGCAGCAGCCAATGAGAAGCGCAGGATCACTCATGAATAATTAATTAGACTTATAATTATAAATAACATACTTGGCAGCTGTATACCCAACTGTTGATATAACCCATGTTCTATAACCAACCAAAGCGGGACATGATTCATTCATCTGAGGGTCGAGTGACACCATTGAAAAAATTTGAAAGCGTGGAGGGCACTATAGTATAAGAAAAAATTGGGAAGGCGGAGGCCATCTTGGTCTTTTGGGCCTGTCAGTTTGCAGTAGGCACATCTGACTGCTCGACCCTGCCACAAAAAATTATTAATAAGCTGTTGAATACGCACAAACCAAGACTCTGGCCAGAATTTTAATGTCACTATTAAGAAGGGCGATAGGGCGGCAGCTACCAGGTAGGGTATTGTCTCACCCAGGTTTCTTAATGAGCATAATCCATGCATGAGTAACTGTGGAATCTAGTTAACCCTCCCATGGATGCTAAGGCTTTAAATAAGCATTCAAGAAAGGGGGAGACAGTTATAAAAGTCTTTAAAGGTTGTTAGTAAAGTCATCGCCCTGGCGACATCCTATGGGAGCTGTTGGATTGCGTTTGAACTTCTGATAAAGTAATAGGGCATTTTTAAAACATCTTGCTGGGGAGGAGTTAACTGGGAAGAGGAAGAGATGACAAGTAAGCTTGAATTGAGGTGGAAAAATCCAAGTCAGGAGGGTCCACCACATATAGAGTACAGTAAAATGACTGAAAAAATGTCGACAGCCTCATGTGGGTGGGTAACAAGGGGATCAGCAAGGCTGCCATGGGTACAGGAAATAATCTTGGAGGCTTCTAAATGATGGAGAAGTAAAGCTAGAAATCTACCGGCTCTTTCGCCAGACTCTAAATATCGCACTTTGGTGCGAATGAGAGCTAAGTCATCCTTTTCTGCCAGGAGATTGGCATACAGAGCTCATAGAGTATTCTGCTGAGATCAAATATTGTCAGGGGCAGAATGGGACAGTGAATGTTCCAGCTGCTGAATCTTCTTAAGTAGAGAGTCTAGCTTAGCTTGATTGGTTTTGTGCTGTTGCGAGGCTAATCGGATACACTCTCCTCGTATGGCACATTTAGCTGCACCCAAAAGAACATCCAGCTGAGAGAGACAGATGCTTCATTCATTTAAAAAAAAAATGAATATAAGTCTTAATGGGCAAGAAAATGGATGGATTCTGTAACGTGTGAGTTTAGTCACCAGACCTCATCGTGTGCCTCCAACCCACAGACAAAATTAAACATTGTTATCAAGGCGTGGTCAGAAATAACCATAGACTGAATGTTACAGGAAATAAGGGTAGCAAGAGAGTCAGAACTAATAAGAAAATAGTCCAACCAGGAAAAGGATCTCATGGGGAGGAAAACAGGTGTATTGTCTTTCCATGGGATGGAGGACACACAAGGGGTCTAAAAGACCAGTAGCATCAAGCATCTCTCTCAATTCATGCTGACCAGGGAACAGACCCTTCTGACCAAGATTAGAGTGATCCAAATCGGACTGATAAATGAGGTTCCAGTCCCCACCTAAAAAATGGGAGATGGGAAAAGGTGCCAGTTGTGTGGGCAAATCAACAAAAAATCAGGAATCCAGCGCTGGGCCATATACAGACCCCAAGAAAACCTTGGTGAGCCCTAGATAACCTACCACAAAACTATAGCAGCCTTCAGGGTCCCATATTTCCTGCATAGGTTGAAACGCAATCCCATGGGCTATAAGAATTGCCACCCACCCTTTATTACTAGAACTGGCACCAAATGCTTGTCCTACCTATCTCCTTCTAAAACAGCAGACATCCTCTCATTTAGTGTGGGTTTCCTGGAGAAAGGCTATAGAATCATGGTGCTGTTTAAGGGTTCCATGTCACCGCAGTGACAGGAACTTTGCTGAACGACATTACAGCGATGGCACCATGCCGACAATTGACTTTGTGCAGTCACTGTAACAAAGTGTTTTTCCATATAAACCCCTGACTTTTATATAATCAACTCCAAGTTGGAGTTGTGTCGGGAAGGGGGCACAATCACCGTGGAAAAAAACGTTGGTGTACCGCCGGGACCATTACAGCGACCTGTGGATTTTGTCGCTGTAATGGTCTTCATGGTAATGCATTCGTTATGTGAACGGTATACCTTGTTTTAGATGTCGCAACACAATGTGCCTCTTCCTTTTTTACTGGACTCCCGTAATGTTCCAGGAAGCAAAAATAAACGGCTTACTCACGGAGATATACATTAATAGTAATAGATAAACAAATCATATCCCACAGCCATCTTAAATAGAAAACAAGATCTGTTGTGCCCCAACCCTAGACCCATGCCCAACTATGACACCCAAATTCTAAAACAAAACCACCATAAGGTCCGGAAAAGGCAAACAAGAATAAGACCCAGTAAGAACCAAACCATCCCCGGTCCTAAAGACCGCACTCTTAAAAAATCCTGACCCATGATGCAACTAATAACCCGCCCACAAATCACCATCCCTACCATCCCCCCACCTCCCTATTACAACCACAAAATAGATCACACTCGATGTAGTACACAAAGTAGCAATAATAACTGTACAGCCCTTATAATAATGTCAATAATGAACATAAAGTTCACACTAGGGCATATGAAAGAACCTTAAACTTGAAATTAGAACCTCTAAACCATAAAATAATTAAATGTAATAGAGCCCTATACAATTACCAACTATATAAAAAAAAAAAAGAAAGAAATTAAAAGAAATACTTAGCACTCAGACAATAACCGGCATAGCAAGGCAAATAAGGAACTTTGAAATAAATACATAAATAAATAAAATAAGAAGCAGTACTAATAAGCAGAAAAATGAACACAGTTCCTAGACCTTCCACTGAAGGTCCCAATAACATTACAGTAAAATGAAAATATATATGGAAACTAAAAAAGAAAGTACGTCCGAGCTGCTTAATTTCTACATTAGTCTTTTCTGTAAATAAATGGAAAAAAGAATATCTGCCCATCTGAAGCTCTAAGGTAGTCTTATACAATGGGTAACCAGTTAATAACAAAAATGGACAGTCTAACTTAGGTTATGCCAGCAGTCCAGTCATTTTGTAGCAAACATCAAACTGAGCTGAACAGACCCGTCACCCCGTTTTGAGTGTGTCCAAGGTCAGAGTTGTAATAGAGGATGCCGGAGCAACCAGATAAGGTACATCTCTCTTCTACAGTGCAAGTCCAAACAAAAATGGGCAGCACATAGAATAAAGGATGCAGGTGAACACAAACTCCGGAATTAGCCTGGAAAGACCATAAGGTGCAGACTGCAAGATTGGAGACCCCGTACACAACTGCTGCAGTGTAATAGAAATAACTCCAAACTATAATGGAAACCAATCAAGGATTACACCGAGCGGTGAAATAGTAAGACCAAGAATGTGCAACTCATCCAGCTGGCCAGACTTTAAAATAAACCAAAAGCCAGTTCAACCTTGTGAAGGATATGTGAGCGATCCAAGGAAGTAAGCTGGCCATGAGCGTAAATGCTAAAGTAGGCAAACAGACAAGTCTTCAATCAGCCGAGCAGTCATTCACAAAGAACCACAAATTATGCCAGACCGCCTGGCACGGAGATGAGATCCACAATTCGAGCTGAACTGAAGAGCAGCAGCATCAGGAAGAAAGTCACTCCCTGAAAGTTCCTCAAACAAAGGAGAGCAACTTTCAAAAAGTAGAAATCTGTAGGAACGAAAACTCATATATCTAAAGAAGGACCTTCAAGCTTCAACTATTGCATATGGTGCTATGACTCAGTACTGGACTACTGAAAGGGAGAAGAATCACTCGATTCAGGAGGGTTTAAATAAATCCGGAAATAAAGCTTTGAGCCCCAGGCTGGCTTGATCTGCGGAACTGAAACTGTTCCAGATCCCTTGATGCTGCACCTGAAATTTGATGGGATAGAGCACTCGAAAGCGAATACTCACAGCAATTAATATGATGATAAATGGATGGTATGAAGCTCACTTTTGTCTCACCATTGGTGGCAGGTCTTGTACCACTCAAATATGGGTACCCTCCTAAAGCACAACTTGAAGCTCTTTAAGTTTATCAAGAAGATGTTGGCAGTCAACATAATTTAGAAACTTAAAGATAAATGGCCATGGTGGAGATCCTTCGGCTGGCATAGGTCTTAGTGATCTGTGGGCTCGCTCCACAATGTAAGCTGGACCAGTGGGAGAGGGTCCAGATAGCTTTTCACAGAGCTTTTGAGTGAAGAGTAAGGCATTCAGACCCTCTACCCATTCTGGAAGACCTAATACCACAACATTGTTCCGCCTGTTTCTTCACTCCACATCTTCCAACCGAGTCTCTAAGCAGGCGGCTTTCCACCACTGGGTCAATTCTAGCCTGCCAGTCCTCTAACCAGCTTGTGCAGGCCTCATTGTCCCAGACCTGATGGCTAAGGATATCAACTGAGGACCAAACTGCTTTGATCTCCTCCGCAAGTATAGCAAGTGTCTCTCTAAGTGGACCAAACTCCGGCATGAATTTTTCTTCCATTAAAGCTGGAGAAGGAGAGGTATTGTGGCTGGTATAAGCAGGCTGGGCTTTGGACCTCCTTGCAGCCTTGTCATTCTCAGGGGTTGCTGGAGGTGTGTGTCATGATGGGACAGTCTTCATCTCTGCATCTATGTTTGGCAAAAATAGAACTCGGAGCTGTCATCTAATCCGTTAAGCAAACTTTATAATTCAATCTATACCCAGTGTGACTGGTAAATTTGCCAAAAATAACAAATAGAGATGGATGGATGGATAGATAGGGAGAACTCAGGAGAAGCAATTAGTTGGAGCGAGGCATCACGTAACTCCCGATGCATTGGTGTTTAGTGCCTCCATTTTTTTGGAGCACTGGGTATGTTTTTATGTATAGTTACCGAGTCTGTTACGGTTATAAGAGTGCATTCTCAAACTCTTTGGGTGAGAGTACTGCGAAGTGAAGCTGAGCCGTGCTGGCACATGAAGGACTAGAGGAGAAACTCATAAACATATGAGACACAGGAACTGTGCAGATAAATGTATTATAAATCATGTTAAAGACCATTGTTTAAAGAATCGGAAATTAAACTTAAAATCCAAATGTTTTACTTTGCAGCATATTAGGGAATCCCCTTTCTGTGAAATAAACTGTGCCAACTAGAATGTAGAACTTCAGAATTTTAGAACTATATGCATGTGACAGACACTTTATTATGGTTATAACAGTACCTGGACTGTTTATAAATAAACAGTCCTAATTGGCTAAGAATGATGTCATGATTTACAGTTGTTTTAGTAGATTTTTTAACTGACAGTATTAGGTGTTATGTGAGCATTACTTTACCTAGAGACTGAGAAATCTACTTCTATTCCCTTTCTACATTATTGACATTGTGATGTCACTTATTGTGACATCACAAGTGACTGATCTGGTGGTAGGTGATTAGCTGTTCTTTGTCAGCTGTGGTGTCACAGGCAGTGAGGTCATAGGGCTGATGTTGTAGGAGGAGGAATAGAACTGGCAATGTCAGCCTCCGGTATAGCATAGCACTGTCATGCACACCACACTGACTGGAAGACTAGGTTTGCTGGCCAAGGCACCTAGCTTCACCTGAGCTTTTTTCTTCTAGGTTGTTTGAAAGGACAGAGCAAAGAACCTTACCAGAGCAAGGATAAGGATTAAGATTTATTTTGGCTAGGCAGATTTACTGTGTGTTATTTTTATTTTGTACTCACGGGGATTGTTACTGTTTGTTGCTAACATTTTATTGCTTTATTTTTCTCTGATTCAAATCGTTGTTGCTGGGTATACCTTCTGCTGCATTATCACAGGGTGTGCCTACAGGTGTGTGCTTACAGATTACTGCTGTAATCTTCTGATTCAAATTGTCTTTTACAAGGTATATCTTCTGTTACTGCTTTATTTTTCTCTGTAGCAAAGTGTTTCTTACAGGGTATCTCTTCTGTGAAATTATTACAGGTGGTGCTTTACAGGTTTTACAGTTTTATTTATCATTAGGATAAGCTTTCAGGTCTACTGCATTTGTTGCTGGCTGATTGTTTCTGCTCTTACCTCCTTTTTTCTTTCGACCGTGGTTGTTCTTTATCGGCAGAGGAAGGCCCAGCCACCCACCCACCCCACCCCATCCCCAACCACTCCATACTACACTCCTTTACACAGTAGCACAGTCGTGACATTTCCTGTAGCAAAGCAGGAAGGGTGGATCAGAGGGGTATCCATTCAGTGACCCCATTTACAGGGCACTAGTAATTTAACTTGTTATAACAAGTTATACAAAACAAACAAAACACAAAATCAAACTTTTGCTTTCATTTTCTTCCTTCTAATTACTCTGACCAGGTTATAAACCCAGCAACTTATCTGGAATGGATATCATTAACTGCAGGTACTGTGGAACACTTTTCAGAAGAGCAGTTTTACAGGATTTAGGGCCCGTCCCACATGTTGGGCCATTGGAGATCTAAGAGCTCAGCTCCAGGCAGCATGGGCAGAGATTGCACCCTCAAATTGCATATTCAAGAGGAAATATAAGAACTGACCACCATTTCCCCAACATCCAACAGAAACACCTCGACCACAGAGGGTAGTTGGTCTGGGAGGTTGGCAGGTGGTTAGGAAGGGTAAATTGGTGCCCCATCACCCGGTGCCTCAACGATCACCCACAAACCATATAAAACCATAAACAAGTATCTGCCTCTATTGCAAACTCAAACAAAGGGCAGAGGACACTGCAGAGCAGGACACTGCAGCACAGGAGCTAGCACAACAAAACCTCGCTCAAACAGAAACCAAAGCAAAAAAAGCAAAAAGGAAATCCAAAAAACTTCTGATCATAGGAGACTCCATGATTCGGGGAGTTGATACATATCTCCAGCCGGGGGGAAATGGTCAGATGTCTCCCAGGTACATCAGTGTGGAGAGACACTGACCGCATTGCTAAAATTGTTCAGGAAGCAGGAGAAAACATTGACGTCCTGGTACACATAGGGACTAACGATCTCACCAGCCGGTCAGTTGTGGAGACCAAGGAACACCTGACCAGGCTGGGTGACAAACTATCATCCATTTCGTCTGGCATCAACTTCTCTGAGATCCTGCCAGTCTGGGAGAGGGGAACAGATGGACGGAAGGTCAGAGAAGGGGAGATAAGGAAGCTAAACATGTGGCTCAAGGGTTGGTGCCAGGAAAAAGGACACAAATTTGTAGGAACTGGCAATAGTTTTATTTATTTATTTATTTATTTAGCTTTTTGTTGACCGGTAAGTGCATCAGACAAATCCTGCCTATTTTCAGGCACGACCGTGGGAGGGGATACAGATGAATGCCAACTGACCTTGAACCAGATTAAGCTGTTGGTGGTATTTTTAGTGAATGAGGGAAATTTGGCCAGGACACCGGGGAAATTCCCCACTTTTTCTCGATAAGTGCCATGGGATCTTTAACATCCACCTGAACTACCACCAATCCAGGCAGATGGGACCTCGTTTAACGCCCATCCGAAAGACAGCACCTCAGAAATGCAACACCCTCTCATGCTGCATTACAGTGTCAGTACTGGGATGACAACCGTGCCAGATGTGGGAACTGAACCCACAGCCCTCTGATCTCCCAGCCTCAGAGGCGAGTGTGCTACCCACTGAGCCACTGACACTTTTGGGAGCAAAAGTTCTTTAAATTTGATGGATCAAGAGTCAGTCATTGGGGCAGAAGTTTGACGCCTTTGCAGAATATTTAAACTAGCAGATGGGGAGAGGGGTGAAGCACCCCATACGTTGAATGGGAAGAACACCCTTCCCCCCTCAGCTAGTGGTCAAACAGGAGTTCAGCATGTTTGCAGTTCATTTGCATCACCAGGTAAAGAAACAGGTCTGGCTCCCCATACGATGCACAGGGGAAATGCCAGGCCTTGCCCAACAACGAAAACACCGAAATCTGGTCAGTGGAAAATAATGTACACAAATGCTCGCAGTCTGGGAAACAAGATCCTAGACCTGCAGGCAATAATGACAGAGGCTAAACTGGACATAGTAGCCATTAGCGAGACATGGTTAACCAGTGACCACACTTGGGAGACTTCAGTACCTGGCTATGTACTGTTCGGAAGAGACCAAGGTGCAAAAAGGGGGTGTGGAGTGGCCTTTTATGTCAATGAAAATATCAACGCTACAGAAATTCAGAATACACATAAGGAGCCCGAAGAACTGTGGGTCACCCTGGAAACAGGAAATTGGACAGCCATGCGAACTGGGGTTGTGTACAGGCCTCCAGACCAGGGGGAGGACACAGACATGTTACTATTAGAAGATATACAAAACATGACAACTAAAGGGGAGGTTCTGATAAAGGGAGACTTCAACATGCCAGATACAGATTGGTCAACACCAGCAGGGACATCTGCCAGAACCAGACACATGGTGGATTCCCTGCAGGGGGAGGGCCTCAAACAACTGGTACAACAACCCACAAGAGACAGGGCTTTCTTAGATCTAGTACTGACTAACAGGGAACAGATCACAGATCTCCAGGTAGAAGGTTGCCTTGGTTCCAGTGACCATCACATGGTATGATTCAATTTGGCCACTAGAACAAAATCACCCCATTCCAAGGCAAAAATATGGGACTTCAGAGGAGCTGACTTTGATAAGATGGCTAACAGAGTTAAGCTAGCCCTGGCAAAAAGAAATACAGATGAGGGGGTACAGGCAAAGTGGGCAAGCATTAAAGATGCAACACTTGAAGCAACATCCCATTGTGTTAGTGAGAAAAGGAAGTGCAAAAGAAGAAGGAAACCACTTTGGTTCTCAAACACAGTAGCAGAAAAGGTCAGAGCCAAAAGGCTGGCCTTCAGGAAATTTAAGGGAACGTAGCAGGATGAAGATAGGAAGGCATACCAAACTTCCCTTAGGGAAGCAGGGAAGGCAGTAAGGCAGGCAAAGGTCCAAACTGAGGAAACACTAGCACGAACAGTAAAAGAAGGTGACAAGACTTTCTATAGATACATTAGTGAAAGGAGAAAGTCCAGAGGGGGTATTGCTAAGATCAAAGGGGATAAGGGGGTGTGTGAGGAGGAAGACCATGTAAAAGCATCTATCCTAAATAGATATTTCTGCTCAGTATTTACTGAAGAGAAGGTAGGGAGGGTCCCACAGCTCAGCACCATGGACACAGGGGGGAGGGAGGTGTGCAGTAGTCC
This sequence comes from Neoceratodus forsteri, assembly GCA_016271365.2. Lineage (NCBI taxonomy): Eukaryota > Metazoa > Chordata > Ceratodontiformes > Ceratodontidae > Neoceratodus > Neoceratodus forsteri. The sequence continues at coordinate 44,571,083 of JADMNL010000027.1, forward strand.
CTTCACAAAAGAAAGGGTCCTACAAGAGCTCGATAAGCTCAGAGTGGACAAGGCAATGGGACCTGATGGTATACATCCCAGGGTACTAAAGGAGCTAAGGGTGGAACTAGCAGAGCCATTATCAGAACTGTTTAGTGAGTCTCTGAGCACAGGAGAGGTCCCAGAAAATTGGAGAAGGGCTCATGTGATCCCGCTCCACAAGAGTGGTAGCAGGGAGGAGGCAGGGAACTACAGACCAGTCAGCCTTACCTCAGTAGTGGGCAAGATTATGGAGACACTCCTTAAGGAAAGGAAAGTGCAACACCTGGAAACCATAGGAGCACAGGATCCAAGACAGTATGGGTTTACAAAAGGAAGGTCCTGTCAAACTAATCTCATAGATTTCTTTGACTGGGTAACCAGAGTGGTGGACCAAGGGGGAGTAGTTGATGCCACCTACCTTGACTTCAACAAAGCTTTCGATACTGTTCCACATAGAAGGTTGATTAATAAGCTGAGTAGGCTCGGGGTGGGTCAGACATTGGTCAACTGGGTGGCAAACTGGTTGACGGGCAGAAAACAGAGAGTGGTGGTAAATTGTATACAGTCAGAAGAGATGCAAGTCAAAAGGGGGGTACCTCAGGGATCAAGTCTTGGGGCCAGTCCTCTTCAATATCTTCATCAGTGACATTGCAGATGGACTGGAGAGTAAGGTTTGTCTGTTTGCAGATGACACCAAGATCTGCAACAGAGTAGATGATCCAGATGGGGTGGGCAGAATGAGAAGAGATCTGAATAAACTAGCAGAATGGTTGGAAGAGTGCCAAATGAGGTTTAATGCAAAGAAGTGCAAGATCATGCACATAGGGAAGAAAAACCCTGAAGCCACCTATAGGTTGGGAGGGGAGTTGCTGGCAGTCACAAGGGAAGCAAGAGACTTGGGCGTCATCATCGCCAATGATCTGAAATCATCCAAGCAGACCTCTAAAGCAGTAGGTAAGGCTAGAGGCATGTTGGGGTGTATTAGTAGGGCTATCACAAGTCGGAAGAGGGAGGTAATAATCCCTCTTTACAAGACACTGGTTAGGCCCGATCTGGAGTATTGCGTGCAGTACTGGAGAGTACACCTTCACAAGAACATTAACCAAATTGAGGCAGCCCAGAGAAGAACAACCAAAATGGTACAGAGACTGCATCAGAAAACATATGAGGACAGATTAACTGCGCTCAATATGTATACCCTAGAGCAAAGGAGGGAGAGAGGTGATATGATCGAAACATTCAAACACCTTAAGGGCATTAACAAGATGAAAGAGTCTAACATGTTTCAATATAAGAAAATTAGCAGGACAAGAGGACACAGCATGAGGAGGATTAGAGGGCAGATTAAGGGTAATGTGGGGAAGCTCTTTTCACAGAAAGGGTGGTGGATGCATGAGGCAGCCTACCAGGAAGTGGTGGACATGAATACAGTGCAGGGCTTCAAACAGGCTTGGGATAGGCATAAGGGAGTAATACAGATGAGTATGAATAGATAGGCCATTGACAGAGCAAAGGCCAATGGCACATTCATAAGGTAGAAAAAGAAATGGGCAGACTGGATGGGCCTTGCAGTCCTTATCTGCCATCAACTTCTATGTTTCTATGTTTCTGCTGAGTAATGCCAGGTATAGCATAGCACTGTTATGCACACCACACTGAGTATTGGCAGGTATAGCATAGCACTACATGCACACCACACTGAGTATTGGCAGGTATAGTATAACACTGTTACGCACACCACACTGAGTATTGTCAGGTATAACATTTTCTAATTTGCAAAAGGGGCTAGAAAAACATACATCACATATATAGCCCACTAATTTTGAAAAGCAATATTAACAACAGGCAGTACACTATTGCTTTAAAAAACAGGTGCACATAAGACAATTAGAATTCCCCATGATATTAGTGCCAATAAAGATTATCTTTTCTTTAAATGGCAGTGCATTTTTTGATTTTGTTAGGCACGACTAGAGTCCCTTACTTGAATCGTCTACTGTAAGCTACAAATCACTAAGGTGACATTGGGTGGACTTTTTGTTTGTTTGTTTTAGTTATTTTCAGTGGATCCAAATTCCACTCCTGCTGACTCCAGATCAATGGCAATAGACAGATTTTTCAGATGCCTGTCTTAATTGGTCTGGACTTGTTGGGGCAGGCCAGCATCATGTGTTCTTTGGATCCATGGAAAATAAGTGAAAAATACAGTTTTATCTTAGTGATTTTCATCTAACAGTAGTGACATTCACTTTTTCAGCAACAAATGAATTGTTGCTTTAGTGACTTCGTAATTCCTTGTGGTGACTAAGCCTGTCTGAATACTATCCATTTCAGATCAGAGCCATACGTGATATGCAATAGGCTGACTCAGACTATTCAATGTGTTTCCATAAGCGAAGGGGCAGGACCATAACTCAGGAGGTGAAGCCATGTGTGAATTTTAGAAGTCCAGCCCCATCACAAATGAGGATGCATTTCGTGGGCTGGTTTCTCAAAACCCCTGAGAATGTTGCAAGACCCTGGTGTGCCGATCATGTGGCGCACAGGGCTTGTGGCATTCTCCTGGCTGGCGATTGGGATTTTCACTCGTGTGAGCCAAGTGCCAGAAGTTAGACAGGCTCCCCTTGCTCTAGGTTATAGCATTTAGGGGACCGTTTTTGATTTTTATTTATTTATTTTTTATTTATTTCGATTAGGATTAATACCTTTGAGTCAAAGACTCATTTTAAAAGGTTCCAAGTCAGGGACAAACAGAGCAATACAGATACAATGCAATACAACATAGATAGCAGTGAAAAAACATGGTAGGCATCATGAAATCATTAAAAAGTCACATGAGGTTCAAGGCTTGCTAGTTTCAGGTACGTCTTAACAACAGAATAAATTACATTACATCAAATTGATGCAGGGTAGGGATACACTGGGAATAGCGAACATGTCAGTAATATGGCCGTGTTGTGTTTGGGGGATGATGGGGGCCGGGGTAAGCAGCCAGATTGGAGTTGTCAAAGAAACTAGAGGTGGTGTGAGTTGGGAGTAAAGAGGACGGAAAGGTGGTGTAGGAGGGTGATAAGTCGAAAGGGGGTGGGGAGGAAAGAGGTGAAAGGCGGGGATAAGGCAGGAGGAATCTGTTTAACTATTTACTTGCACAGTTTTAGGTGGTTACATTCTTTAAGGTGGGACTGTAGACCCTTTTGAACAGACTCAGCTTTTGCAGGGCTTGTGCCAAATATTTGGTGCAACCTGCCGTAAACTGAGGAAACTGTCAGAACTGGCCCGACAATAGAAAATCGGGTGCAGTTGCAGCACAGATGTTCAGCAAAGCTGTGCCAGAAAACTGAGCAAAGGCCAATGGCACATTGATAAGGTAGAAAAAGAAATGGGCAGACTGGGTGGGCCTTTCGGTCCTTATCTGCCATCAACTTTTATGTTTCTATGTTTCTACTGAGTATTGCCAGGTATAGTATAGCACAGCACTGTTACGCACACCACACTGAGTATTGTCAGGTGTAGCATAGCACTGTTACGCACACCGCACTGAGTATTGTCAGGTGTAGCATAGCACTGTTACGCACACCGCACTGAGTACTGTCAGGTATAGCATAGCACTGTTACGCACACCACACTGAGTATTGTCAAGTATAGCATAGCACTGTTATGCACATCACACTGAGTATTGTCAGGTATAGCATAGCACTGTTACGCACACCACACTGAGTATTGTCAGGTGTAGCATAGAACTGTTACATAGAAACATAGACTTTGACGGTAGATAAGGACTGCTTGGCCCACCTAGTCTGCCCATTTCCCTACCTAGAGGATAAGCTGCAGATCCTATTTAACCAACAGCCTATTTCTTCCTACCCACCACAAAAATTGCATTATGTCTGTCCCATGCATTCTTGAATTCTCCCACAGTTTTAGACCCCACAACCTCCTCAGGAAGGCTGTTCCATGCATCCACCACCCTCTCTGTGAAAAAATACTTCCTCACATCGCCCCTGAGCCATCCCCACTCTATCTTCAAATTGTGTCCCCTTGTTCTTGCACATCTCTTTTTCTGAAAGATGCTACCCTCTTGGACTTTCTTGATTCCACTGAGGTACTTAAACATTTCTATCATGGTCCCCTCTCCTCCTTACCTCAAGGGTATATATATTAAGCTCCTTTAGTCTCTCCTCGTATGGCTTCTCTTACAGACCCTGCACCATTTTAGTTGCCCTCCTCTGAACTGCCTCCATCCTGTCTATGTCCTTGCGGAGATGGGGTCTCCAGAACTGGACGCAGTACTCCAGATGGGGTTTCACCAACTGTCTATACAGGGGGATAACAACTTCCTGTTTTCTGCTGGTGATACCTCTCCCTATACATCCCAGTATCCCCCAGCCCTCCCTACCACCTTCTCGCATTGCTTGCCAACCTTAAGGTCATCTGATATGATTACCCCTAGGTCTCTTTCCATGCACAGACTGAATAGCCGACGGGGGTGCCCAATCCCCGTCGGCTGTGCTGCGTTCCCCCCCACCTCCCCCCAAAGTCTTTGAAAATGCCACGCTGGGTGCCCAACCCAGCGTGGCAAGTAATGATATAGCCAACGGGGTGCCAATCCTCTGTCAGCTCCACTGTCCTCACCCCGAATACTAAGTGCCACGCTGGAGCCCACCCCAGAGTGGCACCATACTTTGGCCGTGACGGATGCCCAATTCTGTCGGCCGAACGACCCCCACCATCCTTGTGCCACGCTGGGAGCCCACCCCAGCGTGGCAAATGTCCCACGCCGTTCTTTTTTTTTTTTATGTAAAGGAAAACGGTCCATGAAGTCTACCTGGCCCCTCCCACAACCCACCCACCCGCTTGTGCACCCTGCCTCCCACACCCCTCACCCCATACTTACCTCTGGACCTTGTCGGGATGATCTTCGGTGGACCGGGAACACGTCTACACTCTTCAAAGCCAACCGCGAACTGAGGAAATGCTGGTAAGCTATATAATGGGCTAGATAGGGGGGTTTCAACTTTGTTGCATATCTCAGGCATTTTTGGGAATTTTTGCACATTTTATACCTGACAATACTCAGTGTGGTGTGCGTGGTACCTCGTACTCTCAAATGGGGACAATGAGAGGATCTCAGATCTAGAAGTGGGTAGCCATTTGGGAACAAGTGACCACCAAACAGTGGGGTTCACGATAAACTCTGCGTGAAATCACCCTTCGGGCCTGAATAACGCCATGACAGTGACATCATTCATGAGAAGGGGTCCCAAAAACCCCATGTTAAAAATTTGGTGCCAACATTCCAAAAAATGACTATTTTACGAGCGTGCGTTGCGCAGTTCCATGGGAAATAAGTGAAAAATACAGTTTTATCTTAGCGATTTTCATCTAACAGTAATGGAATTCACTTTTTCAGCAACAAATGAATTGTTGCTTTAGTGACTTCGTAGTTCCTTGTGGTGACTAAGCCTGTCTGAATACTATCCGTTTCAGATCAGAGCCATAGGTGAAGTGCAACAGGCTGGCTCAGACTATTCCATGTGTTTCCATAAGCGAAGGGGCAGGACCATAACTCAGGAGGTGAAGCCATGAGTGAATTTTAGAAGTCCAGCCCCATCACAAATGAGGATGCATTTCGTGGGCTGGTTTCTCAAAACCCCTGAGAATGTTGCAAGACCCTGGTGTGCCGACTATGTGGGCGCATAGGGCTTGTGGCATTCTCCTGCTGACGATTGGGATTTTCACCGTGTGAGCCAAGTGCACATGTTAGACAGGCTCCTTGCTCTAGGTTATAGCATTCAGGGACTGTTTTTTATTTATTTATTTATTTATTTATTTATTTATTTCTATTAGGATTAATACCTTTGAGTCAAAGACTCATTTTAAAAGGTTCCAAGTCAGGGACAAACAGAGCAATACAGATACAATACAATACAATATAGACAGCAGTGAAAAAACATGGTAGGCATCATGAAATCATTAAAAAGTCACATGAGGTTCAAGACTTGCTAGTTTCAGGTATATCTTAACAATAGAATAAAATTACATTGCATCAAATTGTTGCAGGGTAGGGATACACTGGGAATAGTGAACATGTCAGTAATATGGCCATGTTATGTTTGGGATATGATGGGAGGGGCGGGGTAAGCAGCCAGATTGGAGTTGTCAAATAAACTAGAGGTGGTGTGAGTTGGGAGTAAAGAGGAAGGGAAAGGTGGTGTAGGAAGGTGGTAAGTCGAAAGGGGGGAATGGGGAAGGGGAAGAGATGAAAGGCGGGGGATAAGGCAGGAGGAATCTGTCAAATTATTTACTTGCACAGTTACAGGTGGTTACATTCTTAAGGTGGGACTGTAGACCCCTTTTGAACAGACTCAGCTTTTGCAGGACTTGTGCCAAATATTTGGCGCAACCTGCCGTAAACAGAGGAAACTGTCACAACTGGCCAGACAATAGAAAATCGGGTGCAGTTGCAGCCCAGATGTTCGGCGTGGCTGTGCCAAAAAATGCGTTTGAAGCACGACTTGATGCAAACGCTGCATCAGCCTTTGAAAACGCAGCCCTATATTTTACGTCAGTCTATTGCATATTCAACTTGTACACCAGTTCATTTATTTATTTACTGAAATGTTTCACCAGGAAGGCACACTGAGCAACAGGTTGCTCATCTCCTGGTGCGACCTGGGGGGAAGGGGTACAATAGGGATGAGACATTTTACATTCAAGTTACAAAGATCAACATAGCATACAATTAATTAAGGCAGTTGTTACAAACAGTGTTGCATACATATGTAATTTGTGAGAACAATTAAGTGCAATGGTAATAAGTGAACAAATGCTATTGTGAAATAAAGGTGAAGGAGAGAGAGATGAGATGGACAGATAGTGCAGAGTCGTGTCCCAGAGACCCCGCGGGATGTGGGGGCCCTGTGTAACCCTGTGCCAATCGGGGTTACTGTTTTAAATAGCCCTGTCAGCATTGTGGGAGGTTAGGACGCGACGCGTTTGCTGAGCTCCTGCTCAGGCGCCGCACGCCTTGTTTTTAAAAAAGCGCCATTTGGGCGAAAAGAGAGAGTGTAGTCGAGCATTTGTGGAGGAGGCAGGAGAGTGTGTGAGGAGGAGCGGGCGCCTGCTTGCAGGCCGCGCATGGGGAGGCCATCAGTCGGGGCTGGAGAAGCCTGGGACCGGGTGGTGAGATTGCCCCTAGTTCCTTAATGATAGGAGTGATTCCCCGAAGAGCTAGAGGGAAAGCAGCATTATGGAGCAGCAATCTTGAGGGATCGAGAGGAGCCTGCCAGGCTCCACAGAAGCTGAGGAGAGTGGCTGCCATGGAAGGGACTGTCGAGACTGAGGTGGCAGTGATCTCCAGCAGGGTAGGTGACAGATACCCCTTTGCCTGACCACGTCCATTCTAACAAGCATTTGTCAATGCCGAATGTTTGCTTGCTGGCATTAGCAGTGGAAGTGCAGGAGTTAGACAGATGCAGAATAGGAATGGCAGTGACGATTGAACTGAGACCAACTCCACCCCACCCTGCAGAGATAGACAGGCATTGGGGTGTGCCTTTGGTTCATCACCCATAACGGTCATGTCATTTCACTCACACCCTACCCTGCAGACACTGACAAGTGCCGAGGTGTGCCTTTGGGAGTTTGGGCTTTATACTCACCTCATTCCATAAGGAAATACGCTGAAATTGGTGCAGTATAGGAGAATGGTGTGAACTCTGGGAAAGAGTCCAAGGTGCACCTTGATACCTGTCACTGGCTGCAGAGGAGGGTGGGGGTGGGGTGGAGTGGCGTGAGCATTACTGTTGGCAATCCCAAGTTACACCCCTGATGCTTGTCAGTTCCTACAGGGTAGGGCGGATGCCTGTCAGACCCTACAGGGTTGGGCATTATGGTCAGAAACCCTAAGGCCCTGGGCATGTCTTGGTATTTTTACTCAAAGTTTTCAACATGGGCTTTTTGTGACCTCATGACATGAACAGTGACACTATCAGTTTGTTAGCCTAAAGGTGATTTTGCACAGTGACTGCCACAGGTGCGAAAACACATTTCCAACATGATGTGAAAAATGACAACTGTACTGTTCATGAGGAGGTGTAAAAAAATGGAAATGTTGAAAATCTGGAAAGAAAATATAAAAAAACTGGTGAAGTCATGAGTGTGCATAGAAACTGCGCAATGCACACCCATAATGCAATTATTTGGGGAATTGTTTTCACCAGATTTTCAATATAGGCATTTTGGGACCTCCACCCATGAACAGTGTTACTGTGAATTTCTTAATCTGTCCTGAACACTGATTTCCTACAGTGACTGCGCTATTCTGCACTAGAAGTGTGAAAACACATTTCAGCCAGGATGTGAAGAATGACAGCTGCACTGTTTATAAGGCGGTGTGGAAAATTCCAATGTTGAAAATCTAGAGTGAAAATATTACAAATTTGTGAAGTTACTAGGGTGTGTAGAAACTGCGCAATGCACACTTGTAACACAGTTATTTTATGGACTTTTGTGACCAAATTTTCAATGTAGGCATTTTAGGACCTCTGCTCATGAACAGTGTCACTGTGATTTTCTTAATCTGTCCCAAACACTGATTTCCCACAGTGACTGCACTATTCTGCGCCGGAAGTGCGAAAACACATTTCAGCCAGGATGTGAACAATAACAGCTGTACTGTTCATAAGGAGGTGTGAAAAAATGCCAATGTTGAAAATCTGGAGTAAAAAAAATAAATTCATAAATTTGCGAGTGTGCATGGAAACTGCACAACGCACACTCGTAACACAGTCATTTTGGGGAATTTTTTCACCAAATTTGCAACATAGGCTTTTTGAGAACCCACCTCATGAACAGTGACACTGTTGTTTCGTGAATCGATCCTGAAAGGTGATTCCATTCAGTGACCATGAAATCACCTTTGGGACTGAATAACCAAATGACAGTCATTGAATTGATGACATGGGGTCTCAAGAACCCCATGTTGAAAATTTGTGCAAAAATTAAAAAAATTACTGAGATAGTTGAAAACCCTATTTATCCCATTATACAGCTTACTGGCATTTCTTCAATTCGCGGTCTGCTTTGAAGAGTGCAGGCGTGTTCCCACTCCACGAAGATCGTTCGCCAGCCTCGGAGAGTAAGTATGGGGTGAGGGGTGTGGGAGGTGGGGTAAGCAGAGGGTGGGTGCAGGTTGCGGGAGGGGCAAGAGAGTCAATGAGGATCGTTCTTTTGTTACAGGTTTTTTATTTCAGTGGACAACGTGGGACTTTGCCACACTGGGGTGGGCTCCCAGCATGGCACCTGGAAGTTTTGGAGGGCAGTAGAGCCAACAGAGGACTGGGCACCCCGTTGGCCATACAGTGTGGGGGCACATGAGGATGCTGGACATCTGCCACGCTGGGGTGGGCCCCAGCGTGGTCCTGGAAGTTTGTTTTGGGGAGGGGCACCGGAGCCAATGGGATTGGCACCCTGTTGGACTTACAGTGTGCTTGAGGAGAGTGTGCATGAGCCGAGGGAAATTGGCACCCCCTCAACACACAACAAAGGTGGGGCACGCACATACAACCACCGCTACAATCAGCGGTGGTGATGTGGACGCAGTTTGCATACTGCTGACAGCAGGGCAGTTTGCAAATTGCCTACACGTTACCACCACGGATTGTAGCAGTCATTTGCTTTAATTGTATGCCACTGCAATCTGAACTGCTGTCATAGGCAGCTGGGACATTCATTGGTGCGGTGTGGCTGTGCCTGCAAAATGCTGAGGGCATTGAAGTGGGGTGCCACAGCTACTGAAAACTCCTATGGTGGCACTATGTTTTTGCAAATGCTTGCAAGCAAACAGAAAGGTAGTGTGCTGTTAATGCTTGCGACTGCTGTGAAGAAAAGTTAGATCCCTGCATCTAAGAGAACCCTGCCTGTGGATCTGCAGTGTGGGTGCCCTCTGGTGGCGAGGACTGCAATGTGCCCTCAAGGCGAACTCATCGCACTCTCCCAAGATGAGGCAGGTACCAGCACGCGGAAGAAATTGTGCCTCCACTCCCAGAGGTGGGGCAGCAATTGTAAAGTATGGGAAACAAGTGGGAAAGTGTGTTCTGAGAGGAAAGTGAGCCCATTTTGGCTAAATATGAAAGGGAACAGAGTTGCTAGGTCCCAGGTTCGAATACTGAGTCCCTCAAGTCTGTGCTATGGCCGAGGGCCATAGAAATATGGAACTGTGCTGAAGAATCATATGAGGATCCTCAATGTTGTTACTGCTTGAGCATTTTGTGGAGAAAGAAAATAAATGCTGAATGGCTTGCATTTTAAATTGTTTGGACTTGGATAATTTAATTCTGTGGAGAAACTGGCTGTTCTGCTGCTTGCCTAATGAACTGTTTTACAGCCTGCCTGTGGAGCCTGCTACTACCTGAGGTATTGGGGTTGAGAGAGAGAGAGGGTTATGAGTGAGCCAGCACTTCAACAGAGCTTGAGCTGTCACCAAGGGAACCCGAATCAACAAATTATAAAGGTACTGTGATTTGTACTCCCTTCCAAAAATGTGTTTACAGTCAAGATGGTACCCTTCCCCTTTCTCAGAGACAGAATACCATCAAAACCCCTAGGCAGGGAGGGGAGTGGGGTACTTTTCTGGAGTCTGCTATCTGAGCCTGGACTGGAGCTGCTGCCTGCTTGGGGGAAGCCCCTATAGTGCCTGAACAGGAGCGAGTTGAATTTAAAAGTATTTTCTTCCTGAAATTAGTTAAAGTGCTATCAGTGAACTAGTAGAGGGAAGGGGGTTACACCTGCAAGGGGACAGGGGAATGGAGTAGGGATTAGAGAGGGAGAGGGAGCAATTCTAATTAACACCTAGGAGGGGAAATAAGGCCTGACCCAAAAAGAGAACCTTTCAGAGTGCGATGAACCCTGCAAGGGGGCAGGGAAGTTCAGGCAATTGCAAACTCTCCTGCAGTTAGGCATTGTAATTATAGAGGGATAGTGAGAGGGAGGGAATAAGAAATAACACCTGGAAGGGGATGAGGCCTGATCCAAAGAACCCTCCAGGATGCTGGGGACCCGACAAGGGGACCAGGAAGGCCAAGGTAGATGGTGGAAAAAAAGGTGGCAAGCCTAGGCACTGTAGGACCCCTTCAGGATGCTGAGAACCCTGCAAGGCAAGTGTGAAGGCTAGGGAAAAAGGGAGAGAGAGTAGGGGAAGGGAGAAACATATGAGAACTAGCACATAGGAGGAGCTAGGGTCAGTAGAGGCAGTACAGTAGATAGAGGCATTGGGTAAATTCCAAAGGGGATGAACTGTAAGGAGCAAGACAAAGGAAATTAAGGTGAGTCATGACAGGAACAGTTAGGAGCAAGATAGTTGAAGAGGGCAGTGTTGATGGAATAGAGGGAGGAGGAGTGTTGATTTGGGGAGGTAGAGAGTTCCATATTTTAGGGAACTGGTGAGAGTACCCAGACTGGCCAGAGAGGGTGTAGTGGAGGGGACAGTTAGCGTGCGAGTGTCGGTAGATCTGAGGGAGTGGAAAGGAGGACGGGGTGTTATAAATGAGGGGGAGAGGTAGGAAGGGAGTTCACCCAGCCAGTGTTTAGCAGTGAATTTAGCGCAGTGTGAGAGGCATCTATTTGTAAGGGAGGGGAAGGAAAGGGCTCGATAGAGGTCACAGTGGTGGGTACGAGAGGGAGCATCAAGGGCAAAGTGGCAAAGGGAGTTGAAGAGAGTGTCCAGTCTGGTCAGGAAGGACTTGGGAGCAGCACCATAGACCACGTTGCAGTAGTCAAAATTGGGGAGGATCATCTTCTGGACAAGCTCATGCCTAGCTGCAGGAGGGATGCAACTTCAGTTCTTGAACAAGGCACCAAGCTTGGGGCACAATTTTTTCTAGATGGCATCAATGTGTCTAGAGAAGCTGATGTGTTGGTCTAAACATACCTCAAGGTATCTGAAGGATGAGGTGTCTTCTAGTAAAGTCCCGTCAAGAGTGCAGAAAGTGGGTAGGAAGGGAGGCCTAGAGAGTCTCTGCCTAGTGCCAAAGGTCATGGAGACTGTCTTCTTGGTACTGAGGAATAATTGATGGTTTGCAAACCAGAGCTGGACCTTGTTGAAGTCGTGCTGCAAGCTGGATGTAACCTGAGCTGGGCATGAGCCAGATGCACACAGGACAGTATCATCAGCGTACATATATATGGTGGGGGAGCCGACAGATGGCAGGTGTTAAGGAAGATGGAGAATCGAAGGGGACCCAGCACGGAGCCCTGAGGGACACCAGTGCAGATCGGGAAGGGTGGCGAGGTGGCATCTGCGATCTTAACTGATTGGGTTCTACCAGTAAGGTAGGCTAAAACCAGTTAGCGGCAGAAGGGTTATACCAGCAGATGAGAAGGAACCAAGGAGAAGGGTGTGGAAACAGTGTCAAAAAGCCTCGGCAAGGTTGACAAATATGGCTGAGGTGATTTTGCCATTGTCCATTCTGGAGAGGATGGAGTCAGTGAGACGAAGTAGGGAGGTGGTGGGTAGTAGAGTGTTTTTTCTTGAAACCAGATTGGAATGGGGTGAAGAAGGAGGTATCAGATAGAAAGGAGGTGAGCTGAGAGAGAACTAGATGTTTTTATAGTTTGGTTAGGGTAGGGAGTAGCGAGATGTGCGATAGTTCCCAGGGGGTGAGGGGTCTCCACCTTTAGGTAGGGGAAGGGCCACTGCGTGCTTCCATGTGGTAGGGACATCAGAGGTTGAGAAGGAAAGATTTAAGATTAAGGAGAGGAGGTAGGCAATGGTTGGGGCTCAGAGAGAGAGAGGAGTTTAGGGTCAAGGTCATATGGGAAAGATCGTTTTGAGGGGTTGATGGCAAGGAGGGCATTTAGAGTATCGGTTGGGGAGACTGAAGAGAATGAGAATGAGGAGAGTGGGGAAATAGGAAGTGGAACATTTTTTGGGGGGGGTAGAGGAACAGCCATGACATTTGAGAGGGAAGGGTAATTGGGAGGGACTTAGCAGTTCAGTTGCACAGGAGGTATAATAGGAGTTAAATTCACAGCTACAGCATGGAGTCGGCTACAAGATTGCCATTTACCTTAGCACTGGAGAAGGGGGCAGGACTGAGGGGTAAAGAGGGCATCAACCACCTTCCAGAACTTGAAGGGTAATTTATGTTGGTGAGGAAAACATTTTTGAAGAAATTGGACTTGGCTAGCCTTGTTGCCTGGTACAGGCATTTCAGAACCTATGGTAGTCTGTGAGGTTGCTAGGAAGCTGGGTGAATTTGTGGTGCTTCCAGGCACGATCTCTGGCCCTAAGACAAGATAACAGTTCTGGAGTAATCAATGGTAGGTGGTTACCCTAACCCTGGTTTGTTTCAGAGGAACAAAGGCATTCCAATCTGCAAGGAATATTTCTTTGAAGTAGGCTAGAGCCTTATCAACTGAGAGGAGGAGACTAAGGGAGACCAGTCAGAGAGAGAGAGACAGGTTGTGCAGGAGATGTTCAAAGTCTAGGATTTGAAGGAGTGAAGTTGCAAGGTTTTTGCAGAGATTTTGGTCTGTGGATTTTCTTGACAACGGATATTGGGTTGTGGTCATTGAGAGCATCTGGAAGGATGCCAGAGCTAATTACTCTGTGGGGGTGGGTGGTAAGAGCCCAGTCGATCAGGGGAATGATTTGTGTCTTATGGTTAGGGCGGGTGGGTTTCAAGATTAATTGCGAGAGATTTAGGGCTCCAAGATCATTACATATTTTGGATGTCTTGGGAGACAGTCAGTTCAGATTAAATCGCCTAAGATGTATAGTTCCCAGAGTGAGAAAGGGCTGCGATGGAGGTTATGAGGTCAAGAGCAATAGAGGGCTGGACATTTGGGCAACAGTAAATGCCAGCTATAAATATGGGAGGGAGAAGGTAGAGTTAAATGAATAGCCAGTGCATCGTGGGATGCTGGGCTAGTGGATGAATAAATAATAGAATATTGGAGGTGGTAAGAAGGTACATGGCGATACCACAACCTTTACCTGCTCAGTCTTGCCTCAGGAGGGAGTAGCCAGGAATGGAGACCGAGAGATCCAGGATTGCCTCTTCAGCCACGCTTCCATGATGATCAGTATGTCAGGGTTTTAGAGTGGCCACCTTTTGTTTTGAGAAGGTCGATATTTTTCAACTATGTATATTTAGATGAAGTATCTTGAAGCCCTTTGGGAGGATGGGGAAGCAATAGAAGGGGCATGATAGATAATGGAGTTCAGGGAATGAGATGCAGATGGACCAGGGTTGGAGTGGATATCTCCACAAGACAGCAAGAGTAGAGCTAAGATGAGGAAGTGAAGCTTGGGGCATTTAGAGTTAGATGTCAAGGAACCAGTGAAACTGGCAGGGTAGTGTGCATGAGAGTAGGGGAGCAGGAGATGAAAAGCAGCAATGAAGGGTGAGACAGTTAGTAATGAAGCATGAGGGATAGAGGGAGAATATGACCATAGATCAAAGGGTGGGGAGGGGTGATAAGCGAGGATGTAAGTAGAGGATTGGAGATAGCAGGGTGTAGAAGGTGAGTTGTTGAATTTGCAGTGAGAGACCAATCGGAGGGTTAGGAGAGTACTAGGAGTAGAGAAAGAGAGAGAGGAGAAAATGGAGTTTCATGTTGGGTGGGCATGATATGTGTAACCATATGATCGCTATGTAAGACAACAATTCTGCAAGTAGGGATAAGAAAAAAAGAAAAAGATTGGAGGAGCAATGTGAGGGGTGCTAGGTCAATTGTCTTTATTTAACAGATGTTTATCTAGAGCAAAGGAGAGGTATCTATACAAACAACAAGCAGGGATTGCTTTAGATAAAGATTATGTCCCTCTAGAGGCAGTACAATATAACTTGCTAATGTGAAAATGGACACGAGCAGTAAAATTTCAGTCCAGGAGAAGCAGTCTCAGAGAAGCTGGCTCAAGCAAAAGAATAGTGCTGGAGGATGCAGTCTAGCCACAGCATCAGGAGCCAACTGAGGATAAAACATAGACAGAAAACAGCCAATCCTGGAGAAAGCTACAGCACCAAACTCAAATCTCAGATGCTTGTAGGAAAATCATACCTTGCTATGCTGGCAGTGGTGATAGTTGGACAGGGTGAGCTGGGCAGCAGCAAGCTGGAGAAATTACTGCACCACTGAAAGCAGAGCACCCTTGTCAGGGGGTCTCTGATCTTGCTATGCTGGCAGTGGTGACAGCTGGACAGGGTGAGGTGGGCAGCAGCAAGCTGGACAAATTGTTGCACCACTGGGAGCAGAGCACCCTTGTCAGGGGGTCTCTGATCTTGCTATGCTGGCAGTGGTGACAGCTGGACAGGGTGAGGTGGGCAGCAGCAAGCTGGACAAATTGTTGCACCACTGAGAGCAGAGCACCCTTGTCAGGGGTCTCTGATCTTGCTCATGCTGGCAGTGGTGATAGTTGGACAGGGTGAGGTGGGCAGCTGCAAGCTGGAGAAATTACTGCACCACTGGGAGCAGAGCACCCTTGTCAGGGTCTCTGATCTTGCTATGCTGGCAGTGGCGACAGCTGGACAGGGTGAGGTGGCAGCAGCAAGCTGGACAAATTGTTGCACCACTGGGAGCAGAGCACCCTTGTCAGGGGTCTCTGATCTTGCTATGCTGGCAGTGATGATAGTTGGACAGGGTGAGGTGGGCAGCTGCAAGCTGGAGAAATTACTGCACCACTGGGAGCAGAGCACCCTTGTCAGGGGGTCTCTGATTTTGCTATGCTGACAGTGGTGACAGCTGGACAGGGTGAGGTGGGCAGTAGCAAGCTGGACAAATTGTTGCACCACTGGGAGCAGAGCACCCTTGTCAGGGGGTCTCTGATCTTGCTATGCTGGCAGTGGTGATAGTTGGACAGGGTGAGGTGGGCAGCTGCAAGCTGGAGAAATTACTGCACCACTGGGAGCAGAGCACCTTGTCAGGGGTCTCTGATCTTGCTATGCTGGCAGTGGTGACAGCTGGACAGGGTGAGGTGGGCAGCAGCAAGCTGGACAAATTGTTGCACCACTGGGAGCAGAGCACCCTTGTCAGGGGGTCTCTGATCTTGCTATGCTGGCAGTGGTGATAGTTGGACAGGGTGAGGTGGGCAGCTGCAAGCTGGAGAAATTACTGCACCACTGGGAGCAGAGCACCCTTGTCAGGGGGTCTCTGATCTTGCTATGCTGGCAGTGGTGATAGTTGGACAGGGTGAGGTGGGCAACTGCAAGCTGGAGAAATTGCTGCACCACTGGAAGCAGAGCACCCTTGTCAGGGGGTCTCTGATCTTGCTATGCTGGCAGTGGTGATAGTTGGACAGGGTGAGGTGGGCAGCGGCAAGCTGGAGAAATTGCTGCACCACTGGGAGCAGAGCACCCTTGTCAGGGGGTCTCTGATCTTGCTATGCTGGCAGAGGTGATAGTTGGAGAGTTTACTTGTTATAGCTTGTAAATCTTCTGTTTGTGTGAAGATTTAATGGTTCTCTTTCATTTCAAGTGCTGGCTTCACTACAGCACACAGCTATTGTGATGTCATCAGCACTCTGAAAGCTGCTTTCTGATTTGTTCAGTATTTTATTGTGATGGGTATACCCAGTTTTGCTAGATATCAATTGTGACATACCCTGAAATGCAAGGGGCAGCATTTCCAGACCACCTCGTCTGTTTGATGGACATGGCTGCATGACATCTGCCCAAATAGTTAGTCCACCTATAAGGTGGTCTAATATCTGGGTACGATTGCCACAACTTGTGCCTGAAAATGATGCCTGTGTCTAAATTTCGACATGTGCATAATTTTTATGTTGATTGCGCGCATGCACAAGAAACATATTGCGGCAGCTTTCTCCACAAGCAGGTTGTGGAGGCACGGCAATGTTGTGGCCAGTGCCCCCACAGCCTTTAAAGGCTTGTCCAGCATCCCCCAATGCCGTGGCACGCTGCTGTTGACACTAGTTCAGCCAGTGTGCCACCAACTTGTAAAAATTTAGCCGCTGCAATCAGGGCTGCCTCGTCATTGCAGCGAAGCTATTCATTGCAATGAGGAGCAACCTCATTGCAGGGCGGGATCTGACATGATATTGTTTGTGAACATGGCGATGGTTTGCCGCCGCGAATTCACAAACAATATTACCCGCCCACCGCCGCCGACGGAGGGTCTCACCAATCCCATTGGCTTTCAGTGCCCCAATGTATAAGCGCCGACGGGAGCCCACTCCATGTCAGCATTAGTAAACCCCCCCGGCTTATATTGTTCTGTCGACGGGGTGCCCGACCTGTCGGCATAATGTCACCCCTTTTGTTGTGAGCTGATGGGGTCCCAACCCCCATCGGCTACAGCTTGCTCCCAAAGAAAGACTCCACTGACACGCTGGGAGCCCACATGCCCTGTCAAATAAAAATGGTCCCGCTGATGTCTTTATTTTTTTACCTGTAAAAGGAACTGTCCCTCGGTGGTCTCCTTGCCCCCCTCCACAACCCGCGCCCTCCCACTGTGCACCCTGCCTCCCCACACCCCCCTCACCCCATACTTACCTATGGAGCTCGGCGCAACGATCTTCGCTGGACCGGGAACACGCCTGCACTTCAAAGCCGACCGCGAACTGAGGAAATGCCGGTAAGTTATATAATGGAATGCATGGGTTTTCCCAATTTTAATGATATCTCAGTCATTTTTGATTTTTGGCACCGAACTCGAACATGGGTTTTTGGGATTCTCCTCATGAATTCTGAACTGTTATAGACATCGGCCCCGAAGGTGATTTTGGCGGTCACCGCGCCGAATCACCTTCGGGCCGACTTCAATGAAACGACAGTGCCAGTGTTCTGAGGTGGCTCTCAAAAACCTATGTTGCAAATTTGCGTGAAAAAATCAAAAAATAACTGTTTTATGAGCGAGTAGATAGCAGTTACTCACACTCGTAACTCCCATGTGCAATATTTTCATGCCAGATTTTCAACACTGGCATTTTTTCACACCTCCTTGTGAATAGTACAGTTGTCATTGTTCACATCCTGGCCAAAATGTGTTTTCGCACTTCCGGCGCAGAATTGTGTGGTCGCTGTGGGAAATTAGTGTTCAGGACAGATTAAGAAAATGACAGTGTCACTGTTCATGAGTAGAGGTCCTAAAATGCCTACATTGAAAATTTGGTAACGATATTCCATAAAATGACTGTGTTATGAGCGTGCATTGCGCAGTTTGCGCGCATGCTCGTAACTTCACGAATTTGTAATATTTCCACTGCAGATTTTCAACATTGCCATTTTCCCACACCTACTTCTGAACAGTACAGCTGCCATTTTTCCCATCCTGGTCAAAATGTGTTTTCGCATTCCCGGCGCAGAATAGAGCGGTCGCTGTGGGAAATCACTGTTCGGGACAGATTAAGAAAATGACAGTGATACTGTTCATCAGCAGAGGTCCTAAATGCCTATGTTGAAAATTTGGTGATGATAGCCCATCAAATGAGTGTGTTACAAGTATGCATTGCACACTTTCCACGCACCCTTGTAACTTTGCAGATTTGTAATATTGTCACGCCAGATTTTCAACACTGGCATTTTTTCACACCTCCTTAAGAGCAGTACAGCTGTCATTTTTCACATCCTGACCGAAATGTGTTTTCACAGTTCTGGCGAAGAATAATGCGGTCACTGTGGGAAATCAGTGTTTGGGACAGATTAAAAAAATGACAGTGGCACTGTTCATGAGCAGAGGTCCTAAAATCCCTATGTTGAAAATTTGGTGATGAAGCTCCATAACATGGCTGTGTTACAAGTGTGCGTTGAACTGTTTCCATGCACCCTTGTAACTTTGCAAATTTGTAATATTTTCACACCACATTTTCAACAGTGGCATTTTTTCACACCTCTTTATGAACAGTACAGCTGTCATTTTTCACATCCTGGCGGAGAATAGCACGGTCACTGTGGGAAATCAGTGTTTGGGACAGATTAAGACTTAGCGAGTGAGGGGGGGAGTGACCGAGCTCCACTGAGCTCTGTCGGGACTGCTGCGGATTTGTTTGTGGGCAGAAAAAGGCCCCAACGCAAGAGCCCAGCACAAAAGGGCAGCCTGCAGCACTGGGAGAAGCAGAACGAGAGAGCGAGTGAGGGAGGGGGAGTGAGCGAACTCACCGGAACGCTGTCAGGACTGCTGTGGATTTCTTTGTGGGCAGAAAAAGGCATCAGTGCAGGCAGGGGCCCAGTACAAAGGCCAGTCTGCAGCGGTGGGAGAAACAGTATGAGCGAGTGAGACAGGGGAACTGAGTGAGCTCAATGGAGCTCTATCAGGACTGCTGCGGATTTCTTTGTTGGCAGAAAAAGGAGCCAATGCAGGCAGGAGCCCCATAGAAAAGGGCCGCTTGCAGCACCAGGACAAACAGAGAGGGAGACTTAGTGACCTCAACGGAGCTCTGTAGGGACAGCTGCGGATTTCTTTGTGGACAAACAAAGGTGCCAATGCAACCATGAGCCCTGTACAAAAGCACAGCCTGCAGCGCCAAGAGAAACAGAATGAGTGAGTGACAGAGCAGTAGTGAGCGAGCTCAATGGAGCTCTTTTGTGACTGCTGGCGATTTTGTGGAAAGAAAAGGCGCAATGCAGGCAGGGGAGCCTAGTACAAAAAGGCCAGCTTGCGGCAGCGCTGGCAGAAATGGAATGAGGAGTGAGAGAGGGGGTGAGCGAGCTCAATGGAGCTGTGTCAGGACTGTTTCAGATTTCTTTATGGCCAGAAAAAGCCGCCAATGCAGGCAGGAGCCCAGTACAAAAGTGCAGCCTGCAGCAGCAGGAGACACAGAACGAACAAGTGAGGGAGGGGAAGTGAGTGAGCTCAACGGAGCTCTGTTGGGACTGCTGCAGATTTCTTTGTGGGCAGAAAAGGGCAGCAATGCATGCAGGAGCCCAGTACAAAAGGGCAGCCTGCAGTGGCGGAAAACCAGTGTAACCCCTGCAAATGGGGGTTCCCAAAGACTTCCAGGAGCTTGCTTGAATGCTCCAAGCCTGAATGGTGTTTGGCATTTAGCCATTTATCAGTGAGTGTTTTAGAGCCTCGGTACTGTCTCTTTAAGAGCTGTCTGCTTGCAGACATGGTTAGTTTGTATGGGGACTGTGTGCTTCTCTGTTTGAGTACCACTCGAACTGCGCAATTCACTCCATTTTTGCAGTCACTAGGAGTGCAAAGGAACCTATCTGAAAGATGTAACTGTTTGCCAGAAATCATTTAGAGTAATAATGAAATTACAGTTTGTCTAACCTGCTTTCTTTGCAGTCAGAACTGTGTCTGCCTAGTTCCCCATTCTGGTTTTGAACTGCTGAACTGGACCAATCGGTGTGGGTAAGCTAGCTCTAAAATGGTGCCTTGGACGAATCAGAACTTGTACTCATAATCTGAGCCAGCCACAAGAGGATTGTATGGGCAGTGACTCTGGGAGATGTAGTTTAGACTTGGCGCCTTTTGGACCAACAGGAGCAGTCTATTGTGAGTGACAGCCAATCCAGTCAAGAACTGGGAGGAACTCAAAGGAAGTGCCCGTTTTGTCTGTTGGAGTTTCAGTTGAGCTCTGGCAGTGAAGAAGGAAGGAGCCCTGTGCTTTTCAGTGTGCAGTTTTAGTCGGAAACGTGTGTAAGGCCCAGAGTTCGGTCTGCAGCTTGTGTAACTGCTTGTTAGACTGAATCCATCCTGTGAAGAGAATCAAAGGATATCTGAAGAGTAGAAACCAGGCTCACCCTCTAGAAGACTGGAGAAATTGCTGAATTGCACTCGGTCTGTCAGGAACTGAATCTGCTGTGTGTTCTCCGGTATTGTGCAGTAATTGCGATCGGGATAGAGAAGCAGCCTGCCTGGTATAGTACTTTCTGTTTTACCATATAAATGTGTGAAGAGGCTTGTGTTCCTCAAGTGAATCCTGCTGCCATTAAAGGACTTTTGCCTGTTACTGTTCACCATATAAATGTGTGAGGAGGCTTGTGTAGCTCAAGTGAATCCTGCTGCCATTAAAGGACTTTTGCCTGTTGCAGTTTGCCATATAAATGTGTGAGGAGTCTCGTGGAGCTCAAGAGTAGCCCTGCTGACATTGAAGGACCCTATCTTGTTTGGAGGTCGTGAGTACTAATTCAGGGTCGCTCCCTGTTGAATTGCCACATTGAATCCAAATGGAATCACTGTACTGCTGACTGTTTAAACTAATTTTTCTTTTCTCTGTGGGAAAGGGCCCCTACCAGCTGCCACAGTTTGACTAGCCACTAGGGCTTGGGTACCCGGGACAGTAACTGGAGGGATAGGCCTGTGCACAGAGCCATAGGTAGATGAGTAAAGTGATAAGCTAATTAACCTGATTTCCCCCTGTCCTTGTTATATTCCCCCTAAATAAATCAGAGCTGCTGGTTTCAGCAAAGTTATACTGCCTGAGGTATTTGTCTATGTTAAAGTATTGTACTGTGATTGTTGCACACTGTATCTTATTTACGGAAGTCCCAGTGCCTGAACCAGCCCTGGGGGTAAGTGTATACTGTGAAGGTAATTCTGATGTATTGTGTGGGCCACTAGTGAAGAAAGGGGGGTTGCAGTGTCCCAGAGGGCTGTGACCAAGTAAGTTTAACTATTGCAAACCCTGACCTCTGGGTGGAGGCACCCACCATTGGATCCAGGCCCCTCAACCTGTTAGTGGCAAATCAGGCAGGGGTAGTAGCCCCTGGGATAGCGCCATCTAGGGGTTACACCAGAATGAGTGAGAGTGAGAGAGGGGAGTGAGCGAGCTCAACTGAGCTCTATTGTAATTGCTAAATTCTTTGTGGGAGAGAAGGTGGCAACGCAGGCAGGAGCCCAGTAGAAATGGGCAGCCTGCAGCGCTGACAGAAATAGAATGAGCAAGTGAGAGAAAGGGAGTGAGAGAGCTCAACAGAACTTTGTCGGGACTGCTGCAGATTTCTTTGTGCTCAGAAAAAGGAGCAAACAGAGGCAGGAGCCCAGTACAAAAGGGCAGCTTGCAGTGCCAGGAGAAACAGAATGAGTGAGACAGGGGAAGTGAGCGACCTCAACGAACCCCGCCGGGACAGCTGCAGATTTGCTTGTGGGCAGAAAAGGTGCCAATGCAGGCAGGAGCAGTACAAAAGGGCAGCCTGCACGCTTGGGAGAAACACAATGAGCAAGTGAGACGAGTGAGCGAGCTCAACAGAGCTCTATCGTAATCTGCTGTGGATTTCTTTGTTGGCAGAAAAGGCGGCAATGCAGGAGCCCAGTACAAAAGGCCAGCCTGCAGCACTGGCAGAAATGGAACAAGTGAGTAAGAGAGAGGGAGTGAGAAGGCTCAACAGACTTGTGTCCGGACTGCTGCAGATCCACACTAATGGTGGTGAGGGGGTGATAGCAGATCCACACTAATTGTGGTGGTGGTGAGGGGGTGATAGCAGATCCACACTAATTGTGGTGGTGAGGGGGTGATGGCAGATCCACACTAATGGTGGTGGTGAGGGGGTGATGGCAGATCCACACTAATTGTGGTGATGAGGGGGTGATGGCAGATCCGCACTTATGGTGGTGGTGGTGAGGGGGTGATGGCAGATCCACACTAATTGTGGTGGTGAGGGGGTGATGGCAGATCCACACTAATTGTGGTGGTGAGGGGGTGATAGCAGAGCCACACTAATTGTAGTGGTGAGGGGGTGATGGCAGATCCACACTAATTGTGGTGGTGAGGGGGTGATAGCAGAGCCACACTAATTGTGGTGGTGAGGGGGTGATGGCAGATCCACACTAATGGTGGTGGTGAGGGGGTGATGGCAGATCCACACTAATTGTGGTGGTGAGGGGGTGATGGCAGAGCCACACTAATTGTGGTGGTGGTGAGGGGGTGATAGCAGATCCACACTAATTGTGGTGGTGGTGAGGGGGTGATGGCAGAGCCACACTAATTGTGGTGGTGGTGAGGGGGTGATGGCAGATCCGCACTAATTGTGGTGGTGGTGAGGGGGTGATGGCAGAGCCACACTAATTGTGGTGGTGGTGAGGGGGTGATGGCAGAGCCACACTAATTGTGGTGGTGGTGAAGGGGTGATGGCTTGAGGTATTCTGCATCATGACTGCTGCAGATTTCTTTGTGGGCAGAAAAAGATGCCAACGCAGGCAGGAGCCCAGTACAAAAGGGCAGCCAGGAGCATCAGGAGAAACAGAAAGAGCGAGTGAGAGAGGGGGAGTGAGCGAGGTCAACGGAGCTCTGTCGAAACTTTAGAGTTGCCCATCCAATCGCCCAGGGTCCTGTGTGGTCCTATATTACAGCAGGGTCTCTGGGTGGAAACAAAGCAATGATTGGATACTTTAGGATTGCTGTAATAATACAGATTTAGTTGTTCTGTTTCTTTTCTAACTGAGCTAAGTACTGAGCTATACTGTTAGGACTGCTGTAATAATACATATTTATTTGTTCTGTTTATTTCTCTAACTGAGCTGAGTAATACTTGGAGTGCAATACAATTTCTAACTGGGCTAAGTGAAACTATGAGAGCTGAGAACAAAAAGTATGATAGCTGAGGGGTGAAAAAACAGACAAGGAGGCTTTAGGATTGCTACAGTAATACAGTATCTAATGGATGAGATTTGAGACTGAATTACCCCGATTGGCAAGGGGGCAGTAGGGGGACTAGTGCGGGGGGGGGAAACAGGAATTTGAGTAAATAGGGCCTAACAGTTGTAGTAGGGTACAGAAACCGTGAGTAAGAGCCCGTAACATAAGATAGAGACCAAAATTGGGCAGGTGCCGCATGTCAATAGAGTGGGCATCTTTGGAAGGATGGTGGATTGTACAGAGTGTGGGTCTGCCATGATCCTAGACTGGGCTTGGAGGATGGGGTGTATGGTCTATAGGCAACTGGCTAGTTTGAGAGAGGAACTGTGGAGGTTAGGGAGGAGTCTAACTGCAGGGCAGATAAATATGGTAGGCATCCTGGCTGGGGGGGTAGGGGAAGGCAAGGGGGACGGGAAGAACAACTAGGGACTGAAACCCACCCCAGTATCGGAGACACCAACAAAAAGAGAGGAGAAGGAGGGGGGTGTTTGAGGCAGGGGGGCTCCTGATGGAGCAGGAAGAGACCATGAGGAGTACCAGGGGAGAGAGCAGATGGCTGTGGGTAAGGAGAGACCAGGGTGGGACCTGGGGGCACAGTAGGGAACAAGTAGAAGAGGACAGTAGGGAGAGAGATGTGGGAGGCGACAGGAATAGATCTGTTCTGTTATGAGGAGAGATGGAGAGCAGGAACATACTGAAGGGGGAGGGCAAGTGGGCATGAGAGGGATGGCACAGGTAGGGGAAGCAATAGCAAGGATGAAAGGGTAGAAGGGGGCTAGTAAGGAAGGAGGGGGTGACTGAAGGGGAGAAGGCTACGGGAAGGGGGAAGAATGGGAGGGGCATCACTATTGGGTAGAAGGGAATGGGGGCTCTAAATCGACAACAACGGGGATAGGAGAGGGGTTGGAAATCAGCAGGTCAGAAGGGTAGGTCGACATGGGAAGCACAGTAGGAAGTAGTCAGGCTGGGAAGGGGTTCAAGGGGGATGGGAGGAATAAGGCAGAGAAAAGGGGTGAGGCAGAAGTAGGGAGTACAGATACAGAAGTCACAGAGGGTGCAGCTGGCGGTGGTAAGGGGCAGGAAAGAACGAATACTGGGGTGGTGGAAGGGGCATTAGAAGGGAAAGGGGGTTAGGGACAGGGGGGTACTCGTCCTGGAGGATTCTATACTGAAAGGGGTGAGATGGGGTGGAAGGGGGGAAAGGTGCAGCCGTATTTCATGGGTTGAAGCTATCCCCGGGTTGACTGCAGGAGGGGCAGGGCAAGCACTGCTTAAATGTGCAGCGAGGGGGAGGAAGAAACCTCATTTACTGTTGTATGCGGGTACAAATGACTTGGCGGGGGAGACTGTGGAAGTAGTGAGGGGGAGATTCTAGGAGTTGGGCAGGCAGTGTGAGGGGGTGGGGTAGTCAGTGGCATTCTCGGAGGTACTCCCAGTACCATGTGCAAGCATCGGGAGGAAGGGTAGGACCGATGATTTCAATGAATGGCTGAGGGATTGGTGCCACACCAAAAATTATGGGTTAGTGACTAACTGGGGTAGGGTCTGGGGCAATAGTGACTTGTACGCGGGGGCAGGCTACACTTGAGCAGGAAGGGGACAGGAGTATTAAAGGCAGGATTAGAGGGGTATATCTCTACTAAGGTGGATTTAAACTAGTGGGAGGGGGTGGCCAAAAGACTGAGGCTGGTAGAAAGGTCCGGACAGGGGAACCTAATGAGCTCACCCCCCTAAATGTAGGTAAAAGCGGAGGTGTAGTAACCCTGGGAGGGGGCAGGCAGAGTGGTCTGAGTGTAATACAGAAGGCACCACCACCCGGTAACAATAATGAGGAGAAAGGGTGAAGACTACTGGGAGGAGGGACACAGGCCATGGGGAAGGGTGAGGAGAAGGAGGGGTACTGGTGGAAGGTGGTCCCTCTCAGCGCAAAAAGCCTGAGGAACAAAACTGCAGAGCTTCAGGTGCTCCTTTCAGAGGGAAGGGTGGACACTGCTGCAGTGACAGAGACTTGGGCAGCAGAGTAACATGATTGGGACTTGTCAATCCCGGGATACAGGATATACAGGAGGGACTGGGGGGTTGGAAGGGAAGGGGGTTGCACTCTATGTGAGGGAAGAGATCAAATACATAAGGGACGAGGGAGAACAGAGGCACTTTGGGTGCAGCTCCTGGACTCTGAGGGCAGAAAGCTGAGGCTAGGAGTGGTGTACAGATCACCAGCCCAATCCAGGAACTGGATGGGGAGTTGGCAGAGCAGATAAGGAGGGTGTGTAGAAGGGGAAGTGTGGTGATAGTGGGGGATTTTAACCTACTAGGGTTGACTGGAGCACCCCAGCCACTAGCAGTATCAGGGAGCAGGTGCTCCTTGATGCATTCCAGGGTGGCCTTCTGATGCAATTGGTAAGTGGGCCTACTAGGCTTGGTAGCACTCTGGACCTAGTACTGGCAAATGGGGAGGAGGAGGGGAGGTAAGGGTGGAGGACCCACTAGCGGGTAGCAGCCACCAAACAGCGTGGCTCATTCTGACACTGGGCAGGGAGACAGGAGGCATGGGCACTAAGGTGGTGGACTTTAGTAGGGTGGACTTTGGGAGGATGGGAGCAATACTGCGAGGGAGACTCCAGGATATAAGGGAGGGGATGGATGCAGAACAAAAGTGGGGAGTCATAAAGACTGAGCTAACAGAGGCCACAGTAGCCTGCACCAGGGCCAGGAGTAAGAAGAGCAGAGCCAAGAAACCATGCTGGCTGAACAAGGAAGTGCTGCAAGGGGTGAGGGCAAAGAGGGCTGCATACCAGCAGTACAGGAGAACAGGAAAGGGAGAGGATAAGGAGACTTATGGGAGTTGGTCAAGGGAGGTGGCCAGGAGGGTGAAAAAAGCTAAGGCCTCCAGGGAATTAAGGTTAGCACAGGGCATAAAGGGAGGGGAAAAAGACATTTTAGGTATGTCAGGAAAAGAGGAAGTGCAAGGAACATATTGTGAGATAAAGCGGGAGCGGATTGGTGGAAAGGGGAGGGCAAGCGGAAATTCTAAATAAGTACTTCTGCTCCATTTTCACTAAGGAGAGTTGATGGTCCACTACCACCATGGACTGGGGAGGGGAGCAGGTAACGGACAAAGTGATCACAGGGAGTAGGGTGCTAGAGGGGCTGATGGCACTAAGGGTGGACAAGGCACCAGGTCCCGATGGCATCCACCCCAGGGTGCTAAGGGAGATGGCGGAGCTGTTGGCTGAGCCACTGGCAGATCTGTTCAGCACCTCCCTGGAAACGGGGTGTGTGCCCCAGGATTGGAAGGTGGCCCATGTGATGCCCGTACACGAGAGTGGGCCTAGGTAGGAGCCAGGAAATTATCAGACAGTCAGTCTAATGTCCATAGTGAGTAAGCTTATGGAGGCGATACTAAAGCAGAGGCTGGTGGCATTCCTAGACAGTAATGGCCTCCAAGATGGCCGGCAACACAGGCTCGTCTCAGGGAGGTCTTGTCAAACCAACCTAATAGAGTATTATACAATGGCAAGAAATAATCCTGACTTCTGATTGGTCAGTTGGCCATCACAGCAGGGATGTTATCCTGGCATAACATCCTGCTGTTCACAACCTCTACTGTCATCATTATGGCAGATGAGCTTATGGCTATGGCAGATCTCTTTTGCATCTCCTCTTAAGAAACAAAATATTTTTCCACACTAGCAAAAACATTCTTTAAAATTATTTTTTATTATAAAACAACAAGCCATTGTGTAATAGGAATAATACCCTCAGGGTAGGTGTTATGCTGGGATAACATCCCTTCTCAGGTGTTGGATGCCCTCGGCCAGTGGCCTCAGACCCAACCACCCGAGGTGGGATGTTATCCCAGCATAACACCCACCCTGTCAGGCATTATTCCTTTATTATGACTGGGTGACAAGGGAGTTGGACAGGGGCCATGCGGTACGTGTCCTGTACTTGGACTTCAGTAATGCCTTTGATACAGTGCCTCATGGGAGACTGGGGGGAAGCTGACGGCAGTGGGGATGGAAAAAAAGCTGACTAAATGGATAGCGAACTGGTTACACAGGATGGTGCAGAGGGTGGTGCTAGTGGGGGGAGCTCTCAGCACCTAGAGCAGTGACAAGCGGGGTGCCGCAGGGGTCAGTGCTGGGCCCGGTGCTATTTGGGCTCTTTATCTCTGATATAGCACACGGAGTGGGGAGCAGGGTTAATCTGTTTGCAGATGATACCAAAATTGGGGGCAGTGGTGGACAAAGAGGACGGATGGGAAAAAACTGCAGAGGGAATCTAACCAAACTAGAGACATGGTCGGTGGAGTGGCAGCTAAGATTCAATGCAAAGAAGTGTAAGGTGATGCACTTCAGGGCTAAGAACCAGAAGAGGGACTATTGGTTGGGGGGGGTGAGGTTGGGGATCACAGAGGAGAAGAACCTAGGGGTGTTGGTAACTGGGAGCATGAACAACTCAGCCCAGTGCAGGAGAGCAGCAGCGAAGGCAAACAGGATGCTGGGATGCATCGCAAGGGGGTTCCCATCCAGACACAGGGATGTGATCCTATCTCTCTACAGATCATTGGTCAGACTGCACCTACAGTACTGTGTGCAATACTGGAGGTCATACCTGAGGAGAGGTATAACGTTACTGGGGGGCGTGCAAAGGAGGGCAACAAAAATGTTAAAGGGGATGGAAGGAAAGGAATATGAAGTTAGCCTGAAGGAGCTGAACATGTACACACTGGAGGAGAGGAGGGATGGGAGATATGATTGAGCGTTTAAATACCTGGGGGGTAAATAAACCCTAGCATAGAGGGGTTTAAACTGAGGACTGGAAGAGAGGACGAGGGGCACAGACTAAGGTTGTAAGGGGAACGCTTCAAGAGGAATGAAGAGGCACTACTTCACCGGAGAGGCTGGTGTTTAGTTGGAATGTACTGCCAGGGGGGTGGTAACATGTAGGACAGTCAATAGCTTTGAGAAGGAGTGGGATAAAGGAAGAGGAAGAGGAAGAGTCAGGGGCAGGGGATGGGACAAGCGGATGAGGAACTGAGGTGGAGGAGGCTGAGGCAGCTGCAAACTAGGGTGTTAGCTGCACACCTGAGCAGACTTAGATAGACTGATTGGTCTGTATGTCTGTATGTATGTTCATATGTAAAATCACAGTGACTCTGTTCATGAGCAGAGGTCCTAAAATGTCTGTGTTGAAAATTTGGTAACAAACGTCCATAAAATAACTGCGTTACAAGCGTGCGTTGTGCAGTTTCCACGCACCCTCGTAACTTCAGAAGTATGCAGTACTTTCACTCCAGATTTTCAACATTGCCATTTTTCAGACCTCTTTATGAACAATACAGCTGTCATTTTTCATATCCTGCCCGAAATATGCATTTACACATCTGACGCAGGACAGCGCGGTTGCTGTGGGAAAGCACAGTTTCCACGTACGCTTGGAAGTTTGAGCATTTTTAATATTTTCACTACAGATTTTCAACATTGCCATCTCTTCACACCTCCCTATGAATGGTGCAGCTGTCATCCTTCACATCCTGCCCAATCTGTGTTTTCGTACATTTTGCGCACAAAGGCACAATCGCTGTGTAACTCAAAGCTCAGGACACATTGACAAAATCACAGTGCCACTGTTCATGAGAAGAGGTCCCAAATGCTTTCATGAGGTGGGGGTCACAAGAAGGCCATGTTGAAAATTTGTAGCGCAAATACCAACAAACACCCGAGGCATTAGGGTTTCTAACCATAATGTCCCACCCTGTACAGACTGACAGGCATCAGGGGTGTGCCTTTGGATTGCCGACTGTAACGCTCATGTCGTTCTACCCCCAACCCCCCACCCTACAGCCAGTTACAGGCATCGAGGTGTGCCTTGGACTTTTCGGCCCCAAAGTTCACCCCGTTCTCTTATATTGCACCCATTTCAGCATATGTCCTTATGGAGTGGGGTGACTGTAAAGTCGAACACCCCAGGGCACACCTCGACATGTTGGTGTCTGCAGGACAGGGTGAGGTGAAATGCCATGAATGTTATGGGCGACAACCCAAACGCGTACCCCAGTGCCTGTCCATCTCTGCAGGTTGGAGGTGGGGTTGGCGTGAAGTTCAAAACTTCACTGCCATTCCTACTCTGCATCTGTCTAACTCCTGCATTTCCAATGCTAACACCAGCAAGCAAACATTAGGCATTGACAAATGCTTGTTTTACTCGCTCTTGTCAATCCCTATTATGTCATTATCTCACCAGTTGCATATTGCCTGTATACTCTTGAATTTCTTTGTTGTCCTATGAAACAGAAACAGAAACATAGACTTTTACGGCAGATAAGGACCGCTTGGCCCACCTAGTCTTCCCATTTCCCTGCCTACAGGATAAGCTGCAGATCCTAGTTAACCAACAGCCTATTTCTTCCTACCCCCCACAAGAATTGCCTTATGTCAATCCCATGCATTCTTGAATTCTTCCACAGTTTTAGACCCCACAACCTCCTCAGGAAGGCTGTTCCATGTGTCCACCACCCTCTCCATGAAAAAATACTTCCTCACATTGCCCCTGAGCCATCCCTCTATCTTCAAATTGTGTCCCTTGTTCTTGCACATCTCTTTTCTGAAAGATGCTACCTCTTGGACTTTGTTGATTCCACTGAGGTACTTAAAGTTTCTATCATGTCCCCCTCTCCTCCTTTCCTCAAGGGTATACATATTAAGCTCCTTTAGTCTCAGTTGTACGGCTTCTCCTGCAGACCCTGCACCATTTTAGTTGCCCTCCTTTGGACTGCCTCCATCCTGTCTATGTCCTTGTGGAGATGGGGTCTCCAGGTATTTTGTCTGTACCATGCCTGGAAATGGACAATACATTGCCTCACTAAAAAGACAAAGAACCTCAGAACAAATGCACTGAGGCAATAGTTACCTGAAAGGGTCAATGGCAAAAAAGCCAGGTTTAAGGAAATACAAAATCATACATATCCCCATAATGCAAAGAATCATGGAAGGTATATGTAAATGAACATAAATAACTTAGACTGGTTGTGCTGTAAGCAGGAGTGCATGGTGCCAAAGGGTCTCACACAATCTGGAAGGGTTGAGAACTGGGCACATTCATGAGCTTTGCATTATGTGGGTATGTGTAATATTGTATTTCTTTGAAACTTGGCTTTGTTGTCAGTGCCATTCTTGGGTAACCCTTGCCTCAGTGCACTTGTGCTGAGCTTCTTTGTATTTTTAGCTTGCTTTCTCTTTTTTTCCATGAAGCTGTTTCTCAGCCCTGTGTCCGGCTGAGCTATCAGCCCCATCCTCCACCCCACCCTCACCAGTGACTGCCTCTCCTAGGACTCATCTTTAGTTTCCCCATGGATCCTTCCTGGGGCAGGGCCAGGCAAGGGAGGACCATCCTGCCCGGGCACAATCAAGATGAGGTGATCTCCAATTGGCAGTGGGGGCTGAAGCGTTAGGTCAAAGCTTAGTGTTGCTCAGATAGTATCCAAAAATTAGGATACCAACAGAGAAATCCCATTTGGCCAGATAGTTGCTGTGGTAGGATAGCAGTGCTATCTGACCATGGATCCTGCCCTCTAGGATCCAGTGCATGGATCCCACAAATATTGTGGATCCTGTGGATCCTAGCAACAAACATTGTGGATCCTGTGGATCCTAGCAACAGATCCAGCTCAGATTGTAACTATCTGAGCTAGGATCCTGGATCTGGTTTAGGATCCATTGCTATCTGACCCCTGATCCTAACTATCTGACCTAGGATCCCAGGATCTGACCTAGGATCCCTGGATCTTAACTAGGATCCATCGGTATCTGACCCTGGATCCTAACTATCTGACCTAGGATCCATCGCTATCTGACCGTGGATCCTACAGCTGTATTGGTAGGATTTCTGCTAGGATCCTAGGTAGGATACTAACACAATCTGACAGATAGTGGTAGGATCCACAAAAGCACTATCTGATCAGCTTCATTCATATGGAGCCAGGCATTTTCACTTTTTCTGTTTTCCCCTCATCATAGCAGCATGCAGTGATGCAGGTGTGCATGTGAGCAGAGGCATGAATGCACCATGCACCTGCCACTGAATGTCCCCATCAGGATGCGCCAACTTCTGTGCCATTATGCCTTCATGTGGTGACAGTCTGAGCAGTGCTGCTAGACTCCCCTTCCCCCGGGAAAGAAGAGTCATCCTCTGGATGCTCAATTGTCTTCCACTCCATCTGCCCCCCCACCCCCGGT
The DNA here is from genome assembly GCA_016271365.2 of Neoceratodus forsteri. NCBI lineage: Eukaryota > Metazoa > Chordata > Ceratodontiformes > Ceratodontidae > Neoceratodus > Neoceratodus forsteri. Next base: position 44,602,886 of record JADMNL010000027.1, read on the forward strand.
GGCTCGAGCTGTTCACAAACTTGGTCACCGATGGCAGGTGGTGGCATCCAACACTTCAGCCCTCCACGCCACTGGGATGGCTTTAGCGTTTTTTAGTTTGGACCCACCATAACCCAAACCTGTAAGGCCACATAAGGGCTGGTTCATTTCCTGATTTCAGATACAGATTAGGCACATTGATGAGTTCTGAGGAGGATGAAACACATGTCTGTGTCTGCTCTCAGCAATCCCAGATGGTGTGAGTAGCCCTTTGACACCATGTACTCCTGTTTAAACCAGCAGCACTCTAAATGTTCATGGTGATTTGACACCCCAGTGGAATGGACCAGCTACCCCTAAGGCAGGGTGCCTGGGATATATTATGGTGAACCCATTAAAATAAAAAACTATTTAAAAGACAAAGAATCTCTGTGCGTAAACACTGGGGTGTCAAACAGACGAGGCATACTGATGAGTCCTGGTAGGACGAAACACGTGTCTATGTCTTCTGTTAGCACCCTTTGCAAACTGTGTGAGAGGCCTTCGGCACCATGCAATTCTGCTTAAAGTTGGACCAGCATAACATTCTGTGGTGATTTGCATATGCAGCCCATGATGCTTTGCATTGTGGGGGCATGTGTGATTTTGTATTTTCTTGAAACTTGGCTTCCCAGCCAAATGCCCTTTGGGTAACCTTGCCTCAGTGTTTACACAGAGGTTCTTTGTCTTATATATATGATAACTGTAACCCCTACAAATAAGTGGGTTCCTGGAAAAGTCTTCCTAAGCTTGTCTAATGCTCACTGCCAGGCTGGTGTCCTCATGCTAGCTGTTTAAATGTTATTGCTAGAGAGTGCCTGTAAAGCCTCTGTGTACTGTCTCTTTAAGAGCTGCCTGGTTTTGCAGTTATAATTGATCTGGAAGGGGCTGAGTGTTTCCATGCTATAGTCCTGCCGGGCTGCCTGATAATCCTCCGTTTCTGCCATTGCTAATTGCACAGAGGAGCTCTGTTAGAAGATGTAACTGTTTGCTGAGAATCTATTAGAGTGATAATGATAATGTAATTTGTCTAACCTGCTTTCTTTATAGCAAAGACAGTTCTGTCTGTCTCACCATTTGGCCCGGACTGCCGAATTGGGCAAATCAGTACTGGTGGGACCTAAAATGGTGCCTGCCTACAGGGGCTCTGTGCTGATTACGCCCCTCCCTTGTTCAAGTCCCCGGAATAAATAAGATCTAACTTTTTCTGCATTTAACCTGACTGTGGCTCTAGTTTATGCCAATAGTACTGTACTGTTGCTATTTGCTGTGCATAGCCGTGTTTTACAGGGGGTCCTGAGGGTCGAACCAGAGGAACCAGCCCTGGTGGTAAGTGCAAACAGAGTGAGTACTTGTAAGGTGTATCAGGAGTATTGTGAAAGTGATTATTGTGTATTGTTCGAGCCACTAGCAGGGAAAGAGGAAGGTTACAGTGTCCCAGAGGGCTGTGCCCATGCTGAGCTTGACCATTACCAACCTGACTTCCGGGTGGAGGCACCTGCTTAGAACTCAGTCCCCTTAAACTGCTATTAGTCAAGCAGGCAGGGGTAGTAGCCCTTGGGATAGCGCCACCTAGGGGTCACATCTGTATTTCATAATTGTTTATGTAATCTCTATGGTTTTTCATGTTGTTTATTAAAATAAAAATGTCATTGCCAAAAAAAACCCTGATCTATGGGATTACGGTAAAGGCCACTATATTTGTGGTTGTTCCATGATTTAGGATATGGCCCACTCCCGTTGTAGTAGAAATGTGCAGCTGTAAAGCCTCAGAAGTTAAAACTGTAGCCACCTGATTGCTCATGCATTGTATTCATAGTGAACAAAATCTGAAGTCTGTTGTTATTTTGTAACTTATGTTTATTGATTTTCTATTAATAATTTGACATCATTAAATGCATTGCATCAGTAAGAAAATATAACAATCCAGACATTCAGAAAGAAAATCCAGGCTGTTTCATTACACAAGAGGGAGGCACCATATGTATAAAGTATAACAATTAATTGTTGTAATTCAAAGTGAAACAAGTACAGGCGTATGTTCCAGGGTAAACAACCCAAAATGTCCCAAAAGAAAAAGGAGGAGAAAAGAGAGAAAAACATGTCGGGGAGGTCCAGTTTCAAGCTTATAAAACTTTTAACACTAAGAAATAATTCATCTTTTCATCACAATTAACTACTTTGGGGTATTACTTACAAAGATCTTATAATGACTTAGACACCTATACGGTAAAACAAAAGAAAAGGAATGAATTTCCCACATTACATTAATAACAGAGTGAAAAAGTGTCTCTTTTGAAGGGTAGGGAGATTTTTAATGGGCTGTGGGAATTCTTCAAAGTGAAACCCAAACAGTTAAGTACAGTCCAGAAATCTGCCACTGTGTGTGTATGCATGTATCCTATAGCGCAGATTTATCAATAGTGACTGTGGAAAATCTACAGAGCAATCCTTTAAAACACAAGCAAGGCCTCTGACCTTTGTTGTCACTCACTACTAGGTGGCCCATTTTCGATCAACAGCCACAGACACATCTGGATATACGTCTTATGTCAGAGTGGGAACTAAAGTTGGGGTCCTTTAAAGTGATTTTCCAATTTTATGCAAATCACTGATAGTTGGGATCAGCAGGATTCCAAGCTGATAACTCTTTTTGAATTTCAGGACTTCCCATTCTTTTAAAGCAGCAGCGCAATGAAATTGGGGAAAACAATCTGATCAGACCTTTTTCTTCACTATAACAGATTCCAGGCACTTCCAGTTTTATTTAATGGCAAAATTTTCTAGTTCCATGAAAATCTGAGTATTATGTGAATGTTTAAATTTTTCTTTTTCTTAAAGAAAAAAAGATGGCCACTTGGCTTAGAAATACCATTGTAAACTGATAAGGGTTATCAAGGAAATAGAAAAACGTATGGTGTGCAGCATAGAAGACGCCTAGAAAAGTAGATTTGATAGGTGTGTTAATATTTTTATTAATTATAGCTGAAACTAGCTTTTTAAGAAAAAAATTTTTCATTGCACTGCCGCTTTAAAGACATTTGTAGGAAAAACAAAGCTCTTTGCAAGCAAGCAAACTTTATTTTAAAGCGCCCATCACTGAAGGCTGTACGTGCTGAACAATAACATTACATCACTATAAAATACCAACAGCACATAATAAAGAAATATAACAAAATTGAATTAATGACACTGAATAGATAAAAACAATATAAAACTATTCATAGCCAGAAAGATTAATATAAAGAAAAAGCCTCCTTAAATAGGTGGGACTTCAGACCCCTCTTAAAGGCTTCAATGAGGGGCCCCACAAGGACCTTGGGAATGAGTTCCAGGGTTGGGCTGGCAACTGAAATGCCCACTCCCTGGATGACTTCAGCTGAACCCTAGAACTGCTAGGAGGCCCTCCTCAGAGGAACGGAGAGGGCAGCAAAGTTGATAAGGAGGCAACAGGTCTCACAGGTGGCTAGGCCCCAGTCCATGTAGGGCTTTATAGGTCAGCAAACTGAGGAATCCCACCACCTCACCAGCAGCCAGTGCAGATCGCGTAAGACCGGGGTGATATGGCAGGATCTAGGAAGGCCTGTTAACAGCATGGCTGCAGCATTCTGCATTAGCTGCAGGTGACGCAGGGCTGCTCCATTTATTTTAGCCGCAGTTACAGGGCATTGCAGTAGTCAAGTCTGGATGTCACAAAGGCATGTATTAGTGAGGGTAGGTCATCAGCTGGGATAAAAGGTTTAATTTGGGTGATATTCCTCAGATGGTAAACCTCACTTTCGATAATGGCTGATGCCTGAGCCTCCAGTGTCAGTTCGCTGTCAAGGATCACACCCAGATTTTTCACTTTAGCAGAGGCTGCCAGATGAGAGGCACCAAGTACAAGATGAGTTGCCTCCTCTACCTGCTCAGCTTCCCACCCATATTTGCAGGCTCAATCACCAATACTTCCGTCTTGTCTGGGTTAAGCCTTAGCCAGTTGGAGAACATCCAGTCCTGAACCTCAATCAGGCAAGAATTAAATACAGAGACCTGTAGTCCTGGTGCAAAAGACATATACAGCTGGGTGTCATCTGCATAACAGTGAAAACCCATACTCTACCATCTAATGATATCTCCCAGGGGCAGCATGTACACTGTGAACAATATGGGCAAAAGGATCGAGCCCTGCAGAACTCCACAGGACAGGGTCTTCGTGCGGGAGGAATAAATTCCTATCACCACCCTTTGTGTCCTGCCTGCAAGAAAAGACTCAAACCAACTGATAACAGTGCAGTGAGTCCACAATGTTTCCTAAGGCAGTCCCATAGCACCCCATGGTCCACGGTCAAATGCTGTGGAGAGGTTGAAGAGAACAAGAATAGACTGTTCACCTTTGTCTCTCACCCTAAGGAGATCATTTTGCACCTTGACAGGTGCAGTCTATGTACTGTGCCTACACGTGAATCCAGACTGGAGTGGCTCGTAGATGTCAAAGGCAGTAAGACATGCCTCGAACTGCACAGCCGCCACTTTCTCAGTAATCTTCCCCAAAAAGGGTAGGTTAGAGACAAGTCTGTAATTTGCCAGACAATCTGGGTTCAATGAAAACTTTTTCAAGACAGGTTTCACGAGTGCCTCATTCAAAGGCCATAGAACCCCCCCCCCTCCAAAAGAGAACACTGGACTATCTCAGTGAACACTGACCTGATGGACTCCATACAACCCACTAGAAGATGTGTCAGGCCCGGGTCCAGATCACAGTATGTCAGCCATAACTTTGAGACTATCTCACTGACCGCTTCCACCCCTCCCCAAACTGGATCAAACTCACTCCAGACCTGAGGATGGCCCTTGTTAGTCTCAGACCCAACACCGCACACCAGCTGTAGCACCCCAGGAGAGATACCAACCTGATAGAGCACACCTTGTCAGCAAAGAACAGAGCAAACTCTTCACATCTAGTGGATTACAAGGCTCTAACCGGCTGAAGACAGGTAGGATGAAGTAACCTGTCCACATTCAGGAGAGCTGAGCTGGTCTGTTCTTCACTGCAGCAATCTCCCTGGACAGGAACTCTACCTTCTTACAGGAGATTGTCTTTTGATACTCCTTGTAATGAGATTTCAAAGCCAACTTGTACTCCTCAGACCGAGATCTTCACCGCGGCACTCCAACCTCAACCCTTTTCTCCAGCTCCCCATCAAACCATGGGATCACAAACCAGTGCTACAGAATCGAGGGCTGAGGCAACAGCCCTGTGTGAAGCCATCACCACTTCCCCAGTCCTGCCCCAGTCCTGTCTCACAAGCAGTCATCACACTCAATAGGTCCAGTACCTCCTGGAATCCTAAAGTGGTCAAACCCCTTAAAGGGTTGTAACAGACCATCTCCACAGAGGGAGGATTCTCAGTGGGGACCCCAAACAAGAACCTCACTGGGCAATGATCCAGCCACATGACTGGATCAAGGTTGTCACTCTTGAGTTCCAGTGAGAACACCAGGTCCAAGATGCGACCGTGCGAGTGGATCACAGAAGTAATTACTTGTGACAGGCCCAGCGACTCCATAGTCTGGAAGACAACCTGACCAAAAGGCAAGAGTTTGTCATTGACCCAGGTGTTAAAATCTCCCAGAAGTAACCATCCGGGTGACTCCAACACCCGGTCAATGATGAGGTCTGTGATTCCCCACAGGAACTCCCTCTTGCAGCCCAGGGATCAGTACACGAGAAGGATCCTGCAGCCTGCACCTGGGCCCCTCGAGCAGCCATGCTGCACTAAGTAATGTGGTAGGTCCCACTGGGGAGCACAGAGAATTCAAGCTGGTTCTAAAGCAGATAGCCACTCCCCACCTCTGCAGTCCCTCCTTGGGTAGGGCACAACAGAGAACCTAGCCTGGACCGATGCCTTCAAAGTGGAGTGGCATTGTCACCTAGTCAGGTCTCTGTAATGCAGGCCAGGTCAACTGAGGAAGTTAACTCTGCCATAATAGCAGCTTTATTCCTCATTAACCTGGCATTGCAGAGCACAGCCCGGGTGTGAGGGGTGGAGACTGCTGGCCTACATACTGCCTGCCCACTCAACCAGTGGAACACCTGGGTATGGGAACAAGGCGGGGGGACTCCTCTCTAGCTCCCATTTCACTCCAGGGCACCTTATGAATCTTACCACCCTAATACCATCCTCCCTGCTAGCACTCTCCAAGCTCCTCCACCTAGACCCCTGCCTCCTCATGATACCTGTGGCCCTACAGCATCTTATTGTGGCTGCAGACAGGGGATGATCCTCAAAGGGACGGAGGTCCTGTAGCTGGGCCAAGGAGTAGCTAAGTCTGGGGGGGTCCAACATCCCAGCACATTGTTTACTGGCTATAAAACTAAAACTCTAATAATATCAACTGGCTTGACAATGTAGACCCTAAAATAACCTTACACCTCATCTGTCTTGCTGCTTTTCCTGCATTGAATTATAATTATCTGCTGTGACATCACAACCTGTTGCTACAGAAATGTTTCTTATGTCACAAGCATAGAATTGTGACTTCAATGCAGGAAAGCCATGTAAATGGAGTTCTGCTAATGTCAACTGTGAGTCATTTTATTGTAACTCAGAAAATCACTTTAAGGAACTAAGATCCTTCTTTAACTGTTCATAATCAGAGGTTAAAATGGGCAGGAGCCCACAGGAATGCAGTTCCACCACCCCTTAAAAGACTGTATGACAGTTCCACTGCCACTGTTATCGTTCTCTATTATTATATAAGATTCTACCACCTAGAAATGACAGTTCCACCACCTAGAACTCTAGATAGAACAATTCCCCCACCTAAGCATTTCCAATTTAACCACTGTTCGTAATATACTGTAGCTTAAATTCAAGCCCGTTATATTTAGCACTCCGAGCACACCCAACATGTCCACATCATCTTACTTTCACTGGTGGAACACGAGTGCTGTTATTGTATAGTGATACACCTAGTATTCACTGTCTTTTTATTTTCACACTAATATGAAACCAGCAATATTTCCTGTTATACAGTATCTCTGTTCCATTCAGTTCTCAAGAATGCTGGTGACAGTATGTTTGCATGTAACTCAGGAATGTGGGCTGCAGGAAGATGTGGACTCTAACCAGATGGTCCCGTTACAACTGTATAGTTGTCAGTACCCCCTAGACCAAATTATTTGTTTCACCACTGAGAGAGCATCAGCAGAGATGCTCAGCTAATACTGACTGGTCACCGTACACCAGGGTAATGCCAAACTGGTAATGTTCAAGAATGCTGGGATGTATCAGGCTTGGTTTGACTAGTTGCAACAAGAAAGTGATATTGCCACTGTAGAGATAATTGGGTAGATCACACCTGGAATACCACATGCAGTTTTGAAACCCTTATCTGAAGGACAGGGAGAGGTTTCAGACTGTCAAGTGGGGATGGCAAGGCAACAGTGGAATAAAGGAGGGACAAGGGTGCCATGATAGAAACCTACAAATACATTCAAGAACATACTAGGGTGAACTCCTCAAAGTTGTTTAAGCTAAGGAAAAATGCACCTTAAATAGTGTGTGTGTGTGTGTGTGTGTGTGTGTGTGTGTGTCTGTGTGTCTGTGTGTTTGGGGGTGGATTTAAGAAGGACATCAGAAAATAATTCTTCACTGGAACATGGTGGATAGGTGGGACAATATACCCAGTTATGTGATCTTTGCTAGGACTATGGTTCAAAAGTGAGACAGTTTCAAGTGGGTAATTAGAAACAAAAGGATTGAAATAAACAGGGGATGGACGGTGGTGGGCAAGGGAAAGGGTAATAGAATATCTGGCACTAGCCGAAACAGTGAGGCGGAGGGCAGAAGCACCCATGCCTCACCTGCCATCACGCCAGCGACCCAGGGTTGGGAATGATCCTGGGCCGCTGGGGGCTTGGTCGGGGGAGGGGGCGCGAGCATCTGAGCAGATGCTCTCCTCCTCCTCCAGGGAGGGAGGGAGGGCAGACTGTACTGCCATACCACTGCCTTCTAGGTGACCATAGGTGGTGGTGCAGATGGACAGCAGTTCCAGGTGGGGGATGTTCCCTGGCAGGAGGCATAAGCATGTCCTCTGATGTGCACACGTCAAACTGCCCACTCTGTGAAGCATCTGTGGGTCAGGGAAAGAACAGTGGAAAAACACTGGTGGCCACAGGATGCCACCCCATGGAACCCCACAGTCCTCACTCCCCTACTTAGCACTGGCGATGGATCTGAACATGGCACCAGAAAGGGGGCTTGGGGAACCCCTTGATGTCCGTGCCACAGGGGAAAATCTGTGGAGCATTCCATTGCCGAAGGTAAGTCCCAGGGATGGCAGCTGATGGGGTTGGAGGATTCCCCAAAGGGTCAATGGGGGCCCCAAGTGGAGGGGGGCCAAAAAAAACACGAATATATAGCCCTGCATAATTATTTCGCTCCACTGAGTGGGATTTGCAATGTTGAGTCAGTTGAGACTGCTGGATGCAAAACTGCAGGAAACAGTCAGGGGACTCCAAGGAATAGCAGTTATGACAGGGGAGAAGGCAGTTGGGCGGAGGTTAGACAAAAGGGTCCTCCTGCTAGGGGACTCTTTTGTTAGGGGAAATGGAGGGGGTGGCGGTAGCTAGGGGAGAGAAGGATACACTACTGATGTGTCTTCTTAGAGCTACAGCGGAAAGGGTCATCCCAGGGTGGAAAGACTGATACAAGTGGCAGGGGATAGGCTGGATCTGATTGTTTTCCTAGAGGCAAACAACCTGGAAAACTGGATATTGGAACACATCAAGAATTCTGTATGCAGGCTGGGAAAACAATCAAGCAGTCTGCATTAATTGTACCTTTTGGAAGACCTTCCAGTGTACTAGAAGGAGAGAGCAGAAATGTAAAATCTTCCCTTTAACAAGTGGCTAAAAGGAGGCATAATGTAGAAGGGTTCAACTACATTGGAGACTGGGGTGCGGGATGGTGGGATTGTAGGCTACTAAGAAGCACTTCCTACACCAGATAATTAGGGTACCTCAGCACTGGGACAAAAACTAGATGTTTACACATAGACAAACTTTTAAAGTGGAGGGGCTAGCAAACCAATGGATGGAGGTACTAATCCAGATAAGGAGGCCATATTGACTGTCCCTGATCATGACAGATGAGATAGGAGTACAAGCACAATGTACCTGTAGGGATACGACAGAAAAGGAAGAGTCTCAAGGATACAGGCAGCTGGTTAGAGGTGCAGGTAAGGAGGGGGTCCAGTGAGGGGAACAAGGGGAAGGCAGAAGTGAGGAACAGAGATGAGAGGAGGGCTGGAAAATAAGGGTAGATAGCATCAGTAATAAATAGATTTCAGAAACTAGGAGGAGTTTAAGAAAGGTAAGTGGAGGTTGATAAGCCTAAATGCTAGGAGCATGGGCAGCATAATTAGTGGCAGAGGCTAGCCTTGACCTAGTAGCAGTAATTGAGACATGGGCAACAGAGTACAGTAGGTGGGACCTTGCAATTCTTGTTCATGAGGACAGAAAGGAAGGGTAAGAATGGTGGAAGGCTTTATACATATGGGAAGGTATTGGACCCACAGAGGACCCAACAATAAAAGGATAGGGTGAGGTGGAATCAGTATATGTCCAGCTCACAACAGAAGAAGGGAAAATGATCAGGATTCGGGTGGTTTACAGGCCACCAACCCGGAAAGAGTAGGAGTATATGGAACTGAGAAAATGAATCAGGAAGTCATCTACTAAGGGAAAAGTGGTGATACTGGGATTATTTAAACATGCCAGATATGGACTGGGTACCACCAGCAGCCAGAAGTGCAAGATCTGACCAGGGAGGAGGCCATCCTTGACTTGGCACTGTCTAACACAGGAACGGTGAGAAGGGTAGAGGCAAGGGAGTTGCTGTGGTCCAGAAACCACAACTCACTTTGGTTTGAAATAACCATAGACTGCTTTGGCACTTCATCTAGAGCTGTGATCTTGGACCTTGGGAGAGCAGACATTGAGAAGATTGCAGAGGCACATAGGAACAGTTTAGTAGGAGCAGGGGAGGTGGTTGGAGGGGTAGCCAAATGGGGAATTATAAAACTAGGCATAACAGAGGTGACAAACTCATGCATGAAAAGGGTTGTTAGAGGAACAAGCATCAGAAACCAGTCTGGTTTTCCGGGGGGTGGGAATGTCAGGAGGGCCAAAAGGTTGGCTTTCAGGGAGTGCAAAGATGAGCAAAGTAAAGGAAATTGGGAGGATTACCAAAAGGAACTGAAATAAGTAAGGGGAATGGTTAGGAAATAGAAAGCAGATACAGAACTAAGAATTGCAGAAGGGGTAAAAGGGGGGCAAAAAGAGTTTTTTAGTACATCGGGAAAAACTGAAGCTCATGGTGGGGTTATCTGGTCAAAGAAGGAGAAGAGTTGAATGGAGGATGATGAACAGAAGGCACATTTTTGCACAACTTATTTTGCTCTGAATTCAAAGTACTGGGGGGGGGGCCCTCCTAGAAAGTGGCACAAAAGCATTCTCAATGGGAGTGAGAGGAATGGAGCCAGCGCAGATCATGGAGGATAGAGTGCTGAAAGGAAATGCATCACTTAAAGGGGATAGGAAATTATTTTTACATAGTTAAATGCCCTTCTATCTTCCTTTCCATGCTAGTTATATATTCTGATATGCTTTGACCAATTTTTGATAACTTTTTTTTATTTTATTTATTTAAACATTTGGTAACTGAGAAAGACACACTGAGCCAAGGCTCATCTCCAGGTGCGACCCGGGGAAAGGGAGCATAGGATAAAAGTATACAGGATGCAAATATAAGAGACTAAATAATACAGGATACATTAGAACAGTATACAGGCTAAATAATACTGTCATTTACAATTAGTGTAAAGGGTACAAAGTGATATCAGCAGTGGTTTAATACAATGCAGACAGTACAAACAGTGCACGTACTATACGTTGTTATAGTAACAGATGGGGGTGGGCAGGTGGCACAGCTGAGATTTGACACAGGTATGTGAGAGGTACATAGGAGAGGAATTTGAGAGTTCCAAAATGAGGGGAGCTGATAGGTGTAGGCAGATTTGCCCATGTTTGAGGAAGGTTTGGAGAGGGAGAAGGAGTGAGAGTCCTTAGAACATAGGGAGTATGTAGAGGAGGGAGCGGAGCTGAGGTGAGCAGAGAGGTAGGAGGGGAGTAGGTTGAACCAGTATTTGGAGTTCAAGGAGATAGAGTGAATGAGGCGCTGATGAGAAAGGGGAGGAAGCTCCAGGGAAGAGAGAAGAGAGCAGTGGTGGGTCCTATAAGGAGAGTTGGAGGCAAATCAACAGAAGGTGTAGAAGAGGGAGTCAAGTCTAGCAAGTGAGGAGGAGGGTGCAGTGCAGTAAACTATGTCAGCATAGTCAAAGATAGGCATTATCATTTTGGACAGAAGCTTCCACCATACAGGGAGGGCAGAGAGTCTCTGTTTTGGTAAGAGGCGTGAGCTTTGGACGAAGTTTGAAGATATGTGGTCGCTATGAATTGAGAAGTTAAGTAGTGGGTTCAGCCAGATGTCGAGATACTTATAGGAAGAGACTTTGCCAAGTGGAGTGTCTTCCAGAGAAGAGATGAGTGGGGCAGGGAGAGCTTTGGCTATTTTGTTGAGAGGTTCCGAAGGTCATAGAGATGGTTTTGCTGTGTTTAATTTGAGTTTTTTTTTAATTCCGGAACCAAGATTAGACCAAGTGGAAATACTGTTGTAGGGTGGATTGGATTGAGGTTAGGTCAGGGCCGGAGGTGAATAGGATGATATCATCCACATACATATGGATGAGGGATATGGAGTAGACAGATGGGAGGGTGTTTATGAAGATGGAGAATAGGATGGGGCAAAGTTTGGAGCCTTGGAGGACGCCTGCTAGGATAAGGAGAGAGGGGGAAAAGGAGTTTGTGATCTTGACCGATTGGCATCTGTTTGTGAGGTATGAGTTAAACCACTGTATTGTAGGAGGGGAAAGCCCTGCATCTCCAAGTGTGTTTAGGAGCAGTAGGTGGGATACAAATAATTTAGCTTTGGGGTGCCCTCAGATCTACATTCAGTTCTACTCTCCTCACCAGCTACTGCTGTATCATTTCATATTTCCGAGACTTTCTATGACATCAATGCACATTTCATGTTATTCATCTGAATGGCCTGGAGTGGTGTTATTGATTTCATAGAACGTCCAGGCAGTAAGAAAAGAGACAGCAGTAGCTGCTAAGAAGTGAGGGATGCAGGATAGTTATAAAGGCAACAGAATTATATTATTAATTTAACAAAAAATATCAAAAACATATCTCAATATTGGATAGACACTAAAAGGACAACAGGAGGGCATTTAGAGGTGTAAAAAAACTGTTTCCTATCACTTTCAAAGTAAACAAGACACCAGGTCCTGGTGGACTACATCCAATGGTACAGAAGGAGATGGGGGTGGAATTGGCAGCACCACTGATGGATCTGTTCAGCTGCTCCTTGGAAATAGAGGGGTGGTTCCAGGAGACAGAAGGTCTGCAGATCTGGTACCACTCTACAAGGGTAGTGACCAGGAGGACTCAGGAAACTACAGGTTGGTTAACCTTACCTTGATTGTTAGGAAGTTTCTAGAGACCATGACAAAGAGAAAATTGTTGAGTACCTAGAAGCTGACTGGCTGCAGGACAGTAAGCAATATGGGTTTCAGGCAAGGAGATCATGCCAGACCAACCTGATAGTATTCTTTGACTGGGTCTTCGAGGCAGTGGATGAGGTATGCTGTTGATGTGCTGTATCTTGACTTCAGCAAAGTCTTCAATTCTATTCTGCACTGGAGGCTCTTAAAGCAGCAGTATTTGTTAGTCTGCAAAAAAAAAAAGTCATAGATTTTTAGCAAAACATATCTGTGACAACCGCCACTTGCAATTTCTAAAATCTTTCTGTTGAGGATACTTTTGAAAGTACATACTAGAATTACACAGTGGACTGCCTTGGGTGGAGAGGATGGCCCCACCCCAGAGCTCCTGCCATGGAGGGAAGTTGTGGGGTAACCTGTTGGTTACTGGGGCTAGGGGATAGGAGGATGGAAGCCTGAATGGGCCAGTGCTCTGGGATCAGGATATATCCTGGAATGATGAACATAGCCAGGAAGGGAAACCTCTATTAAAAAAAAAGTTTGCCCCCCATATTGAAAGTTGGCCATATGCGCTGTACAGACAGAAGTGCTACATGGCAATTAGCTCAGATATGGGTGATATTCAGACAGTTAGCACATCCAACTGGATGATACTAACTGTCTGAATATGAGCAGGGCTAGCACTAGGCACCCCCAAAACCCACGGCTGTGGGGGGGCCCACATGCAACTGGGGCCCCCAACAAACAGAAACTTAAAACCACCTTTACAGCAGCCCCACCAGTTTAGGCACCAAGTGTCACTTTTCCCCCCACTGACAGGCTGCAGACAGCCTTGTTAATTATCACTTTGTGAAGGGGGTGTTAAGTGTGCAGGTGCGCCTGCCTCTGTCCACCTCCTCCACCACTTTCCATATTTCTGATTGGCTTGGCTACAAGGCAGTTCCTCCAACCAGACTGCTGCTCCATTTGGTAAGGCAAGACTACAGAAGGTCTATGTATATCTGCGCACACACACACACACACACACACACACACACACACAGGAACACACAGTACTAGGGCTCCTAAAAAAAGTCAACAAACACACGTTTTTAGACTGCTTACAAACAAAAGATCCATACACCTTATCCCCTCCGGGGTCGCACAACCTTCACCCCAGGCCACAAACACATGGGGTTTAGCTTGTGTGGTGGTGGTGGTGGAGGGGTGAATCCTTTGTCTATGTATGAGACCTACCTCACACCATGCATCTGTAGCCTGGTGTAGTGTGTGTTGTGTATGGAAGGTGTCTGTGTGTGGAAGGTGTGTGCAAACTTTGTTTATAGGTGTGCTAGGACTCTGTGTTTTGAGCCTTGGGCAGTGTGAGCCTGGGACAGTGTGTGTGTGTGTATTATATGGGACCAGTCAGCACAGTGCATGACTATGCACTACACTGACACAACTCAGGGCTGACTATGGCTTACAGGGGAACCCACTGGAGATAGCGCTGCCCAAACGGAATAGTGCCAGGGCTTCTTTGGGCCACATTCAACCCCAGTATGATAATGAGCCTATTGGGCATGCAGTGTACTAAGGGGCCATTTGCATACCTATCAGGGGCTCATTAGCATACATGCATAGCCCCTGGAGTGCCCATCTAGCATATCAGGTGCAGCAGTCTTTGTGTCTAGGTGAACTCGTACGCCAATTAACCATTCTTTGTGTGTTGTAGTCTGCATGATGCCTAGTGGACTCACCACCCCAATCACCTGTTCTTATACTCCTTGTAGATACTCTGGTAGTCTAGTGTACCCTCACCCCAAAACAGTTCCACCCAACCTGTCTGCTCTGGACCCACTGTCCCACCCCACCCCCACCCTGGACATCAGTCCCTAAATTCCCTTTTCCAGCTTGCCCAAGCAGCAGGCATCTTCCCAAGTGAGCAGCTCCCTGCTCTCCAGGGCCATGGCATCCTACTGGCTGCTGCCCTCCTCCTCATCAGGCAAAGAATCCAGGTAACCACCACGCCTGCATCTGAGCCCTCGCCTGAACTCCAAAATACGGCTCCTGACTTGATTGATAGTCTTGAGGGCCTCTGCCATCGTGATTGGCTGATTGTCAACAAGGCTCTTGCCGATTGACTTAGCTGGGATCCCAGTCAGTTCCTATCTAGCTCAGGACCCTGCTCTTGGTGGCTTTTCGGCTGCTTAGTAGCTTGAATTTTTGATGGCTTTTCCTGTGCTACTACTTGAATTTTGTCCCACCTGTCCTACTCGACCTCGGCCTCTATTAAATCAGGCTAAACCCCTCCCACCCTCTGCACACTTCGCTTCCACTGGTCCTTTCTCTAAGCAACTAACCCATCATCAGTTCTGCTGAAATATCACCACCTCCCCTGTTCTTGAGGCTAATTCTCCCACTCTTCCTGCTTCTCATTTCATTCATACCAGGACTCAGATTTTCTCATCCCCAATTTCTCCTTCTAACTCGCCTCCATCCTGCCCCTGGTCTCTGAGCTTTTTCCTCCTTCCACCTAGTCACACTGAGACTGTAGGGACTGCACTACTGCCAGGGACTGCACTATTGCCCACTGCAACTAGATAGCTTCCGTGTCCACAACATCTCCGAACACAATGCTCCCTACTTAGAGCAGCTTGCTTCCTTGCACATATGTCAGTTGCTGGTACCGGTTGCTACAATAATGCCAGATTCACCCATGAACTATACCTCAACAACAGAATTTCATATATCACTCTACCAGCACTGCCTCAAATCTACTCCCTCTCAAAAGCTAAGTACATCCTGCAGCACAAAACCTCTCCTCAGTTCTCAAATGATTGAGGAGTACTCTGTGTATCCACTACCCACTCCAGTCACAAACATGACAATTACCTGTTCCATGATTAAGCAGAACATATCCAAAAAGCATACCCGATCGCAGGTATTAAAAAAACTAAAGCAGCAGGCAATTTGCTTGGTCTGGCTACTGTTATTTCTCTCTGAGAATGTCCACTCCAATCCTGGCCCCATGCCTAATACTATGGGTCACAGCAGAAGGCAAATGGCTTAACTCTTGCCTCCATTAACATTTGTAGTCTTCTGGCAAAATTAGATTCATTGCAAGTCTGGGTCGCTCAACACCAGCCTGACACCCTATCAGTAGTCGAAACCTGGCTTAATCCTAAAATTGCTGACTCTGCCATTCAGCTACCAGGCTATACCTCATAGAGGCTCGACAGGGTAGGAAACACAGGGGCAGCTGTGTTCTCTACCTTAAGGAACAATTTCAGGCTCAAGTACTACCCCCCATCGCAACTAGCTGTAACACACAACTCCTGGTGCTAAAAGTTCAATTAGGCACTAACAGAAAATAAATAACTGTGGTATCATTTTATATTCCTCCAAAGGCCCAACCCAATGGCTTCAAAATAATTCACAACTACCTTGTGGACCATCGCCAGAGCACTGATTTAATAATGATGGGGGATTTTAACATAAACTGGGCATCCCTGAAGCAGTCCCTACAGGGATGCCTTATCCACTCTAAACATGGGGCATACAGTGAACTCCCCCACCTGCAAAAATTATCACACGGGTACTAGCTCCCTCATTGACTGGATTATCACCAATCGCCCAGACAAAATAACACACACAACTGTCCTTCCGGATTCCTTAAGCGACCATTCTCCTCTCCCATCCTTTTCAGCTGGTCAAATAAGTCTCCCACAGTACCAACTGTCACAACCCCACTCAGCAGGTCAGGTCCTCTGCTTCCACATGCCAACCTCCGAGCGCAGTATTGTGAACAGGTAACAGAACAGGGTAACCCTCCTGTCTGTTTGTTTGTGTGTCCGAATCACCTTTGGTCTCAAGTTCTGGGGGGATTCAAACTGCGAACCTTATGCTAGTGTACCCAAATGTACAGGCTCAGCTAATTCTGCTGTTCAGGGAATGCCAGATATCTTTTGCCTAAGGGCACCTAACCAGGTAACCAAAATGAACCCTTAAAACTCTATGAAAAGACCTTAGGTATTCTTACCTTTTTCCAGTTCAGTAACACCATTAAGCTTATGAACAGTTGTCAACTTTTACTATCTATACTTCACGTGCAAAAGAAAGAACTTTGAAGGCATACCAGGCAGTCTCTCAAAATAAGAGGTTTACTTAGAAAATTGATAAAAATAAGTAAAATGTAAACACAGAACAATATATCACAAAGCATACAATCACTTAAAAAAAAAACAAGGAAAAAGTACAAACATAAACTCCTACCACAATACAATTAGACTTTCCCATCTAATGTATATCCTTCTTACAGTGCTTATAGTAGATGTTGTTTCTAAGAACACACTAAGAAAAGTGTTTAAATGATTAGACACAGAATAGTTTAAACTGACTCTCAAACACACTTCTTCCATGATGTCACCCAGCTTCTCCCTGTTAAATACAAAAAAAATAATACACACAGGATGTCATATTGGGAGGTATATTAAATAAGGTGACATCAGCAAAAACTCATTTCCCAATATGACTCTTTGATCTGCATTTCCTCTTTGATCTCTGAGCAGTTCCTGTTCCCAGCCCATATCCAAATACCTTTACAACTCTGCAGTTTTCTCACCTAGATGTCATATAGCTTCTTAACACCAGATGATATTAACTGTTCTTTCTCTAAGATGTCACAAAATGTATATTTTAAAGTTCCCAGCTTCAAAGAAGCACAGCTCATCAACAAGGCCAAAAAATGCAACTTCTTGGAAGTTAATCACATTACAGAGCTTTGCTGTTTAACATATATCCTGTCATTTTAACTGAAACCTGGGGGGGGGGGAAGAGATGTCATCCCAGGGGCACAGGATGTCTCCTGTGAGACAGGTCACATACCACATTCTATATTACAAATCATAGAGCAATCCTAACCAGCTGGCCAAGCATCACACCAACTAGAACAGTCACAAACAGGTTACTGAAAAAGAAGAAACGTGCCTCCTTGAAAGCACACCTAAAACTTCAAGATTGGAGCTTCTTAGACACCACTGAAGATGTTGACACTGCCTTTGATGGCTTCATACACAAATTCCATGAATCTTGTAATATCTACTCGCCCTTCACAAAGCAGAAGATCTGGGACTCCAACAACTCCTGGATCTCACCTTAACTCCTAGGTATGACGAAACACAGGGACAACCTATGGGCTAAAGCAAAAAGAACAGGCTTACTGGCTGATACTCAATTCTACAGAGCTGCTTGGAACAGTTGCACATGGACAATCTGGCAGGCAAAAAGTCAACATTTCAGAGGCGAACTAGCCAACTTCTGGGGTGATAGCAGGAGGTTCTGGGAGAACCTTAAAACACTGTCAGGTAAACCAAATAAGACTCCCCTCCATACTAGCAAACATGTTCAATAAGGTATTCACTGATCTCAGTGGTATCCTGCCTTCTGATCTCAACCAATTGATATTGAAATCATCAAAGGATATTTGGATTCCCCAAACACCCCTTCCCCATCTACCTGAAAATCCTCACTCCAGTTGAGGCCAAAATGTCTCACTGTAGCGCTTGGCAAGTCCAGAGCAAGCAATGATATGCTTGACCTCAAACTCCTCAAGCTCACCCTCGATATTATCCTCATCCCCCTAACCAAAATTCTAAACCTATCTCTCACAACTGTAAATTCCCTGACGATTTGGAAAGCTGCCATGGTTACCCCAAGTCCACAAATCCGGTGACAGGCCTCACTCAAATTACAGACCAATCTCAATACTTCACCCTCTCTCAAAAGCTCTCGGGTGAGTAGTATCTGACCAATTAATGGAATACCTCGACAAATACCAACTGCAGTGCCGACAACAACACTGATTCTGGAGCTGCACAGCACTTCTACCGCCCTAGTAGAATTCACCAGCTATAATTCAAAATGCTCTAGACCATGGGCTGTTGGTGGGGGCAATCTATATTGCCCTCACCAAGGCCTTCAACACTGTTAACCACAAACTGCTACTGAATCAACTCCCCCACATGGGCCTATCTGCAGAATCTGTATCCTGGTTGAGGAGCTACCTCACTAGGAGAGTGCAAAGAGTGAAAATTTCAAAATGTCCTTTCTGACAGTCAGCCCATGACTATAAGAATGCCCCAAGGCTCAATTCTTGGCCCTCTTCTGTTTAGTCTGTTTCTTAACCACCTCCCTCATGCAGTAACAGATGTCTCACTATAAGCAGATCATGCCATACTTTTTTCAAGTCACCTCGACCCCTCCACACTAGAAAGGCTAATGCAAACTAATTTCTCTACAGTGGAGCAATGGTTTCTTAATTCCGGATTGCTACTAAATTACAAAAACCGGAAAACCGTGTTATTCGCTTCTGCCCACAGTAAACATAGCTCCACCAGCTAAAAATCTGCACCAATCTTAATTCCTTGAAATGGTACAAAGCTTCAAATATCTTGGGGTTACATTGGACAGCATTCCATCATATACTCAACACATTGATTCGGTGACTAAGGCCGCCAACACTAAACTAGGGTTGCTCTACGAAACAAACATTGCGTAACCAGCGAACTCTAAAAACTGCTGTTACTAGCTCTGTGCTGTCTACTATTGATTATGGCTTAGTGGTATATGGTGCTGTAACCACTACGGCACTCAAGCATATCAA
The DNA here is from genome assembly GCA_016271365.2 of Neoceratodus forsteri. Classification (NCBI taxonomy): domain Eukaryota; kingdom Metazoa; phylum Chordata; order Ceratodontiformes; family Ceratodontidae; genus Neoceratodus; species Neoceratodus forsteri. The sequence continues at coordinate 44,622,156 of JADMNL010000027.1, forward strand.
GATAGCACTTAACAAGACATGTACACTTGTGATGGTGGTGACCAGATGACACACGCGGTGACCTGTACGCACAGACTGGGTGGCTTAACCTGGACAGTAGAATATGGTATCAGATATGCCTTCTGGCAAAGAAAGCAACCTAGGTTTTACCCCCCCCTCCGGGTTTAGGAAACCTCATCCCAGCACCTAACCCCTCCAGAAGTACTAGGGGCCTAAACAACCAATCTCTAAAAATCCCCTTTCGTCGGACCTCACAAGTTCAGTGGTCTTTTGAATGCCGTGTGCCTCTCTGACTAAATTCTCTTGGGGTAGATCTACATAATGACTGGAAGCTCAGACCATTCAAAGTGAAACCCAGGGCTCTGCTAGCACCAAATGGAGGCTGCGACTGCAGGATCTGACATTCTGTGCTACTTCCCCTCCCTAGTAGTATGCCCTACTTCTGCTCTATCTACATTCTGTACTACTTCCCCTCCATAGTCACATGTTCTACTCTACTCTGTTTACCCCCTATCTCTTCCATACCTCCATGCATGGCCAGATTAATGGAAGTGGGGGCCCTACTCCAAGTCATATTTTGTGGCCTGGGGGCCCCTAAATGCCAACATCCCACTCTTCTACAGTGCCGGGCTGGCAAGGCAGCAATGACCAGGGTACTCAAGCAGGATGTGGTTTATAATGCTGTGTTATGCCACATGACTTGACAGGTCACATGCCCTTGATTACAAACAACACAATTCGAAATGACCAATTACTGCATAAAGAAATATTTTATCGGTACAGTATTAACATTTTGTAAATTTTCACTTTTTAGTTACCTATAACTTGTCTTGTTTTTCCCTTATCACTACTGTATGTACCTTGTAACTATTTTTGTTATTAATAATTATGGGTTAATAATTAATTATGGATCCTATTTTCTTCCTCTTTACGTCCCTCCTCCGAGACACACCTGGACATTAGACTTCGATTAGTGTGCCCTGCCTTCCCAGATATCAAATTCAAATTCCACATAAATAATTTCATAAAATGGGGATTGTAGCTGCCACAATCTCCTGCTCATGCCTCTTTAAATACCTTTTCTCTCTGCCAAAACCAAAAACTGAAGCATGTATTGAAGCAGTTAATGGGGCTCACAGCTCCCTAGCATCATTTCCCTGCTCAAGACTCCTTTGAGCTCCAAACCTGAGACATGCTCAAGCTCCTTGCCTCCATAATGCATCTGCCACAATCATCCTCTGTGCAGCTACCTTTGTTCTCAATTCTGTCTGTTCTCCACTGTCTCCTCTCCCCTTCTCCATTGTCATTTATAGTTTTGTTGTCAGCTTAAAGTTGCTTTGCTGTCAATGCTGAGTTGCCATCCTTGCCCCCACCCCAAGTCATTGATGCCAAAGCAGCTAAAGAGAGTTGTGCCAAGAAGACTGAGCCTTAAGAACCCTGCAGGACCTGCAGGTGTTAACTGCAGTCACTTCAGAGTTTAAGTTTCCTAGAGCAACCTACTGCAACTTCCCAGTAATGTATATCACTCCAATCAAACCAAGAAAAATCTGTGCCAGTAAGAGCAAGTCCCACAGGTTAGTTCCCTTCAGGTGACTTATCAGCACCCCATGGCCCACTCAGTGCCAAACTTCAAATTTTATTAAAGAGTCATCAGTACACTACTCAGGTTACTGAACACTCACAGACAGACCATGACCAGAGGCAACCACAACTTAGTTTGTTTCTCCAATGCAATAAAATGAGTTATTTCTGTGCCACAAATGGCTTGGACACTGCAGAACACAGACGACAGATGACAGACGCACTAGTCAACACAACATATCTGGTGTGGCCTGACTGATGTGAATGTGAATGTAATGAGTCCAGTCTGTCCTCTTGATTGTTTCCTCAAGATCACGCAGGCGGAGGTGACATGACTCGGCCCTGCAGTGCGGCCCAGCATGGGAGGACTCCTTACAGTCACAGCAGGACCAAAGGCCCAACTAGCAGCAACACTAACTGATCCTGGCTAGTGGCTACACACAAAACACCAGCAGCATGCGATGCTGCACTGAAACCGAATCCAACTCTAGGTGACCCCCTACAGCCTGCTCGGACTCTCTCTCTACTTCTGTGTCTTTAGGCAGAGACTCTTCTTCTTTGATAGATGAGACCAGCCACTGGCACCAACAACTGACTTCCACAGCCTCTCTCTGCTCTCCTACTTACCCTCATCACTGCCCGGCCACACATTTTGATGCCACGCACATGAATGCACTGATTTCAGCTCCCAGTAGCCACACTTCCAGAAGACCTCTGATGGACATGATTGTTTGTGTGTTATGGGGTCAGGGTGGATCAGAGGTGAAGTAGGAGCTGCCCATCGGAGAGACTGAGAGACTCGCTTGCTCAGAGCAGCTGTGGGGGGAGGGGGTCACCACTCACCAGGCTGACTCAGTGGGGCGGGGAAGGGCTGACTGACTCCAAGAAGGGGGGGTGCTTTTTGGGCAGTTCAGCCCGTCGGTGGTCACCCAGTACAGCCAGGATTAAAGAAAGTAACTGTAAATAGGTTAACAGTGGGGGCCCTCCTGAACCTCGGGGCCCTACGCCGTGGCGTAATTTGCATACAGGTTAATCCTGCCATGCCTCCACGTATTAACCTGCTCCTCAATCATTGTCTTTACTCCACCTTGACTGCCCTCCCTCCCCTACCCCCTCTAGTTCTTGCCCCTCTAAGCACTCTTCTGTCTGTATCAAGGCTAAAACCGGCTGCGTTATCCTCATAGTACTTAGACAATAGAACTATTTCAATACATGTTCTGGCTATGAACTTCTAACGTACTATTTGTTTTCCTTATTGTCTAATTTGCTCTATGCTGTCACATCGCTGTATCCCTAATGTTATGCGACCATTGTCTATTCCAGTTTGTTCTGATGACATGGATCCCTGTAAAAGAGCCTCTGGCTCAAAGGTCTTTCTGAAAATCTAAATAAATAAATAATGACCAACATCAAGAGTGATCAGCACAGCCCTCTGCTCACCTCCTTGGCTGGCCACTGTCTGTCTGTCTGTCTGAGAGCAACTGTCTCTTATGGTTACAAGAGTGCCTTCTTGAGTCAAGTCCTTTTGGTAACAGAACTGCAAGGTGTAGCTGAAAGACAAAATACCAAAAGAACTAGGGGCAGGAGCTGTATGGCAGTGTGCCACAGCACGGAGGGAGAGGAAGAGGAGAGTTCTTCCACCCCATGATCCCAGTGGACAGGCTAGAGAGCTTGCTCCTGCTGCAGGGACATGGTGTGCATGCATGGCCACTAGGACTGCTGCATTCACATTGGCGGGAGGGATGAAAATAGGAAGGAGAACTCATGTACCGACTGCATGATGGCCTGGGTTCCCAGTCTCCCATGAGTCCTAGTGACTGCTGACACTGGATCCTTATTCAAACGGGTGGACTGCCTGGGGGAGGAGGACAGCCTCCCCCTGGAGACCCTGCCACTGAGAGGAAGCTATTAAGGAAGTCAGGTTGGGGCTAAACCTACTGGAGGAAATGGGGGTCAACAGGCTTAAATGGGTATAACCTGGGACTAGGGTACCTCCCTGAGAGACAGGCATGACCTGAGAGAAAAAGATCTATGGAAAAAGGAAGAGCAGTATGTAGGATCTATAAAGGGATGCTAGGAGAGTAGAACTATCCAGTTTGGTTTTTGTGCCCCTCCCAATCACACACGTGGATCTTAGTCACATATTGCCATCTTGTGCCAGACATGCATAGACTAGCAGTATAACCTAGAGGTTAGAGTAATGAGCTGTTACATCCAGCAGACCTGGGTTTGATTCCCACAGCAACCATTTGCAAGCAGTGTCAGTGGCTCAGTAGGTAGCACACTCGCCTCTGAGGCTGGGAGATCAGAGGGCTGTGGGTTCAGTTCCCACATCTGGCACTTGGGTTAATATCCCAGTACTGACACTGTAGTGCAGCATGAGAGGGGTGCTGCACTTCTGAGGTGCCGTCTTTCGGATGCGACGTTAAACCGAGGTCTCATCTGCCTGGATTGGTGGTAGTTCAGGTGGATGTTAAAGATCCCATGGCACTTATCGAAAAGAGTAAGAGAATTTCCCCGGTGTCCTGGCCAAATTTCCCTCATTCACTAAAAATACCACCAACAGCTTAATCTGATTCAAGGTCAGTTAGCATTCATCTGTATCCCCCTCCCTCAGGTCGTGCCTGAAAATAGGCAGGATTTGTCTAGTGCACTTACCCGGCCAACAAAAACTAAATAAATAAATAAATACTGTGTGACTCACAGCAAGTCACTTCCCCCCACAGCTGCAAGGGTCACCTGAAAAGAGGCACTTGTGCTTACCCAGTTACCAAAAGTAACAAAAAATACCAGTTTGGCACCAAACCAACATGGCAGTGACAACTCCATACCGATACAGTTCTACACAGGACACTCTCCTCCTTAGTTACCATACTGATACCCCAGCATGGTGTTTGGGAGACGCTGTGCTGTTGGAGGTGCCGTCATTCAGATGTGACATTAAACCAAGGTCCCATCTACCTGCTGTGGTTGTTGTTTAGGTGGAGGTTAAAGATCCCATGGCATTTCTCTTTAAGAGTAAATGAACTGCACCGGTGTCCTGGTCAAACTTCCTCTCATTCACAGTTCCACTGAGAGATTAACCTGCTTCGGTAGCAGTCGTTTTGCATCTATATCCCTCTCCCAAGGGAGGAGGCTGAAAACAGGAAACCTTTCCTTGCCCTCCTTTCCCAGTCAACACAAACTAAAAAAATAAATAAAATAAATACAAGTAAAAGGCTCCTAAATGGAAAAGCTCCTGACTTCAAATCAGGAGACAAAGGTAGAAAACCAGTTAATCTGCTATATACTGTAAACAAATGTATTAGGGATGGGAGAACCACTAAATGGTTCTGAAGTTCTGATAAGCCATGACAAATTCTGATAGTTATTCAAACCTTATTAGAACTTTCTTTTGGAACCTTTTAGTTTAGAGTACAAACACCATTTTAATCATTATTTCCAACCATACTCTATTGGCAGTGAAGGGAAAGCAATCCGAAAACTACAGTAAATATAATTACTGCCATATAGCTAGTTAGTACCCCATTTGTAGCACCACTGTGAGTAGGACTAACTAATGCAGATCTGGCTCATTCGGGTCCTTTCTTCACCTTCAGCCTTCTTTTTGGATCCTTCCACAACCTCCAACCTTCTTTCTGCTGGGGCAGTATATTAACCTCCAAAATCAATATTTTAGAAATCGTTGGAACCTGACACAAAGTTCTGATAATGTTCTTTTACAAAAAATGATAAAGGTCCTGGAAGGTTTTGAACTTATCCAAACCAATCTTCCCATTCCTAGAACCAATCTTCTAAGCAGGCGCTGCCCACCTTTCATTACGTGCAGCATTATTTATTTAGACACATTTTAGTTTGTACTTCGAATATGTTCGCCCTCAAGTGGTCACCTAGTGGGTTGCTTCATACATAAGCTCCTTCATTCCCCTTCCTCTACTTCTGTTGTAGCATTTCCTAAACTCTCTCACTAGACCTACCCCAAGGATCTAATGACAAATCCCTGTTGATAGTCCCTAAACAGTGCACCAGTATGGGGGATCAAGGCTTTGCCATCCCCCTAGACTCTGGAATTCTCTCCCCTCACTAGTCTGTGACAACTCCTCCCATTACCACTTTAGAAAGTCCCTATGGGGCCATCTGGTGACTAACTCAGCCTATAGTTAGGACAGACCTAGAACCTCATGCTACCCTTCTTTATATATTTTTTTCACTATGACGTGTCAGCTTTGCCAGTTTTCTGCATTCTCTTGGTAATTACCATCGGGATCCGTACTTAATCCCGACACACTAAATCCCGTCACTGAAACATCGACATCGTGAAATCCCGACATCTCAAGTGACCAACATTCAAAATCCCGACACAGATTGACAACTGCAGCAAAGGGGTAAAACATAAACGGGGAGCCAGCCTGGTATTTAAACTCACTACTGATTGTGACCTACCGTAAGCGGAGTTTCAATGTGTTGAAAGTCCAGATCAATGTGTGTGCTGTAAATCTGGATCAATGCGTAAAAGTAACGCCCCCTTGATACAGTTACACCTTATGGGCTGGAGCTCCATGTCATTTCCCCCGAAGCATGTACCTCACTCAGGGTGACTTACTGTCTATGTCTGACAGCTGGCCTTGACTGTGTTAGTGTCAGTGTGCTGTAAGTCTGGATCAATGCATAAAAGTAATCCCCCTTCATACAGTTTAAAATTACTGCATTAAAATCACAGCATTCTTTATTTAAAAGTTAAAATTATTTTAAAAGTATTTAATTATTGTGGTCAAAGTGTCAAATTGTGTGCAATACCACAAAGAAATTGGAGTGCTGATCTTCGTGGTCTTTCACTGACCACATTTACAATTTTAGCCTCTCATGCAGCATAGCGTTTCTTGGTAGGAGATTTTGGTAATCCTCTGATAATCTTCTCAATGGTGGTTTCTGATAACATCTGCTCTTTTTTGAGATGCTCTGTGTAACCCCTAGGTGGCGCTATTCCAAGGGCTACTACCCCTGCCTGCTTGGCTAGTAGCAGGTTAAGGGGCCTAGGTCCAGTGACGGGTGCCTCTACCCAAAGGTCAGGGTTGTTATTGGTCTAACTAACCAGGCCACAGCCCTCTGGGACACTGTGACCCCCTTGTCTCCTGCTAGTGGCCCAGAGTACACAAGGCTTACCTTCCCAACACCCTGATAGGTTTTACACGTACACCTAGATTTAGCACTTACCCCCAGGACTGGTTCCTTCAGCTTGACTCGGGAAACCCCCTGTAAAATAAGGTGATGCAAGACAAAAACAACTATGCAATACCTTAGGCATAAACAGACACCATAGTCAATCTAGATTGCAGAAAAAGAAGTAGATCTGATTTATTCAGGGGGCTATAACAAGGATGGGGGCAATCAGGTTAACTGGCTTAAACACACTATAAATATCACAGTTGTGCCTGCAGTCAGTGTCCCTATCAGTCGCACTCTCTGGATACCCAGGATATAAAAGGGGCTAGTCACTACAGGCTGCAATTTTCAAAGACACAAAGCACATTTGCTGGAGCTGGAAGGATACTGCTTTCTTCAACTGCGAGAGCTGTGTGAGAAATTCTATATTGCACTTGATATCTGCAACAAACGTGCACTTTTGCTTAATTCTGTGGAGGTGAAACTAACTACCCTTGGTAATTGCTTTTTATTCACATATTTATTTAGGGTTTAACCAAGAAGGGCTTGTAAACTCTGTTTATCTTGTTAGTAACTTCAGAAGGATTTAAATACTGCATTTGGGTAGGTCCTTGGAGGTAGCTAGATTGTCTACTAGGATTTGCTGACAGTTAAACTATTTTTAAATTTCAGGTGGCTGAGGAGTTGAAAAAGAAACTTGCAAACTCTGCTTATCTTGGAAGTAACCTCATAAGTGTTTAAATACTTCATTCTGGTTGTCCCTTGGGGTAGCTGGATTGACTACTAGGCTTTTGGGACTGAAACTATTTTTAAATAATTTACTGGTGCGTAGGAGTTTGTGATAGTTAAACTCTTTTTAAACAGAGTTACTGGGGTTAAGGAGTGGTCACAGAAAAACCTGCAGTGTGAAACAGGAAAAGACGGTCTTTCAAGCAACAGAGGGTGGTGGATTAAGGTTTACATTTGTTTGTTACAATTCTTAAGATTTTCAGTGCAGGAAGAGTTTAAAGCACAGCTGACTTATTTTGGGGTGGACAGCTCTCAGAGCACAAACCACCAGGCCTGTTTTGGGGCTGGGAAGGTTTACCTGTGTCTGACTTGATTGTGGATTTTTCCTGATTGATTAGCAGGGTATTTCTATCAAATTGTTGTGTAGGGCATCTTCCTGACAGGAAGGCACTCATTGCAGCAGTGGGTCAGAGCTTCTAGCTGATTGTTTTGCGAGGGCCAGTTTAGGCCCAACCCTTCCCACCCTCACCCCACCCACCCTTGGAAATAGTTCCTTTATACCTGGGGTTCTGACATCATTTCCTCAAGAGTGCAAGGTGCATGTCACTGTCATATCCTCTCTAGCACACTACACTGACAATATAAGCATAAACATTGTATAATATAAATATATATTTCTACATTACAAACCAATCACACACAAAAAAAAAAAAAAATGTGGGGAGTAGTGCAATGTAATGGCTGTGGGGCAGCAGTCTTCCGGGAGTCTTTCTGGAGGCTGAGATGCTGCCCTATTTGCAGACAACTGTCTGCCCTGAGGGAGGAAGTTGCCCATCTTCAGGCCACACTGGACAGTAGTACGGGGACCTTCCCCCAGGCCACAATGGACAGTAGGAAGGGAACCTCCCCCATCCAGGGAGCACCAGAACCACCACCACTACCTCAGAGGTTGCAAAGAAAGCACAGCAGTTGAACCACAGTGGGCTCAGGGAGGATGAGGATGGTGAAAAGAGGCACACCCAGTCAGATGTTACACACCACAATCCATACGCCATTCTGGGGAGCATAGCTCCCCTATAGATACACCAAGAGGAGACTAAGGAGGCTGAGGACAACTGTCACAAGGGAGGCCCACAGGAAGGAGGCAGAGGACACCACAAGGAAAGGACGCAGCTCCTGGTGGGGACTCAATTATTAGGGGATAGAACTGGGAGGAGCTGGGAAATCTGAAGTGTGCCTGCCTGGTGCCATGGCTTGAGGGACAGGAAGCACATCCACAGGATCACAACAACAGCTGCAAGGATTCTGAGCTGGACGTAATTGTCCACCTAGGGACAAATGACTTGGCTCATCATGAGGTTAGAGCAGTGCAGGAGGACATTGCAGAGTTGGGGAGGCCTAAGACAAGTAGCAAACACAGTATTCTTCTCAGAGGTGCTGCCTGTCAAAGGCATGGGGAGGCGAGGGTAATTGGCACCATGCAGTTTAATGAATGGTTGAAAATGGTGTGGAGCACAGGGTTTGGCTTCATTGGGACTGGGGTTCCACCTGAGGGACACCAGCCTATACTGGCAGGATGGTCTGCATCTGTCCAGGAAGGAACAAGTCTTTGAGCAATCGGTTTAAATGCTTCATTGGCAAGCTTTTAAACTAGTCAATGGGGAGGCACTGACAAGCAGCAGAAAAATCCCAGCCTCCTACAAAACAGGGTACTAAATGAGAAAAGACCAAGGTAGAACGGTCAGTGGGGGATGCTGCAACAGAAGGTAAGGCCATCAAAAATGGAGAGCAATGAGTACCAATGCCGTAGTCTAGGTAACAAGCTTCCTGAATTAGTGGCCTTGATGGAGGAGGAACATCTGGATATCGTGGCAGTCACAGAAACATGGTACACACAAAACCATGACTGGGACGTAAACATACCAGGATACACACTATCTACAGGAGGGACAGGGAGGGTAAAGAGGAGGAGTAGTTCTTTACATAAGGAAGGAATAAAAGCAACAGAACAAAAGGGTAAACAGGGAGGAGAAGAAGCACTGTGAGTAAATTTGGAGACAGGCAATGGCACCACAATCCGCACAGGGGTTAGACATGACCCTCTCTCAGGGAGGAAGTGGACAAGGAAATGATAGAAAGTATACTTAGAATGGCAGAAAAAGGGGAGATATTGCTGATGGGTGATCTGAATATGCCAGATGTTAACTGGAGCGCAGTTGCAGCTGCCACTTCAAAGAGTGCAGTTATTCTAGATGCCCTACAGGGGGCATGCCTCAGACAACTAGTACTGGAGCCCACTCGAGAGGAAGCAATATTAGACTTGATACTCTCAAATGGAGATGGAGAGAGGATCACAGATGTAGAAGTGGGTAGCCATCTGGGAACTAGCGACCATCGAACAGTATGGTTCACAATAAACACAGCAATAGAGTCAAGCCATACAAAGACAAAAGTATTGGACTTTAGGAGGGCTGACTTTGCCAAAATGGGTGAGTGCCTAAGGAATGCACTAGCAAATGGGCAGGAAGGAGGGGTGGAAGAACAATGGGGAATAATAAAAACTGCCATCACAGAGGTAACGAGCCTTGTGTGAAGCAAATAAACAAAACAAGACGATGTAAGAAACCACTATGGTTCTCAAAGGAAGTGGCAGTGAAGGTTCAAGAGAAAAGAAAGCATTCAGGAAGTACAAGGAATCGCAGCAGGAGCAGGACAGAGAACTGTATCAGTTAAAGCAAAAGGAGGCTGGGAAGGCAGTCAGAACAGCAAAGGCCCAAACTGAGGAAAAGATAGCCAACTCAGTTAAGAAGGAATAAAACCTTTTATAGGTACATCGAGGAGCAAAAGGAAGACCAAGGGAGGGATAGTGAGGCTTAATAAAGGGAGGGAGGGTGGGCAGAGGAGAATGTGAAAAGGCAGAGATACTAAACAAATATTTTGCTCAGTATTTACAAAGGAAGAGGGGAGGTACATAAACAAACAGTAGTAACACTCTGGATACAGAAGTTGATACCAGCCCATTTACAGAAGAAAGGGTTCTGAAAGAACTCTAAAACTGGAAGGTGGACAAGCAATGGGGCCTGATGGGATTCATCCCAGAATTCTTAAAAGAACTAAGGGTAGAACTAGTGACACCACTGACTACCCTCTTTAACAAATCATGGGAGGATGGGGTGGTACCCGAGGACTGGAGGAGGGCAGATGTGATTCCCCTTCACAAAAGTGGGAGCAAGGCAGAAGCAGGAAACTATAGACCTGTTAGTTTAACCTCAGTGATAGGGAAAATGATGGAATCACTTCTAAAGGAAAGAATTGTCGCGTATCTAGAGGCCAGAAGGGCACAGGACCCTAGGCAGCATGGATTCACAGCGGGAAGGTCATGCCAGACGAATCTGATAGATTTCTTTGACTGGGTGACCAAAGTAGTAGATCAGGGAGGGGCTGTGGACATGGCCTACCTAGACTTTAGCAAGGCATTTGACACAGTCCCACACAAAAGATTAATATATAAGTTAGCCAGCCTGGGAGTGGGTCCCAAGATGACAGCCTGGGTAAAGAATTGGCTGGAGAATAGGACACAGAGAGTAATAGTAAATGGAGTCCACTCAGAAGAAAGGAGGGTTACTAGCGGGGTACCGCAGGGTTCAGTAATGGGACTAGTCCTCTCTATGTCTTTATAAGCTACATTGCAGAAGGACCGAAGAAAGTATGTCTCTTTGCAGATGACACTAAGATCTGCAACAGAGTTGATGCACAGGGTGGGGTGAAAGGATGAGAAGGACTTGGCAAGGTTAGAGGAATGGTCAAATGTATGGCAGCTTAGATTCAATGCTAGAAGTGCAAGGTAATGCACCTGGGAAACAAAAACCCAGGGGAAGAGTACACAATGAGGGGTGAGATACTAACAACAACAAAAATGGAAAGGGACCTGGGGGTAGTCATATCAGATGACCTAAAGGTGGGCAAGCAATGTGAGAAGGCAGCAAGGAGGGCTGGGGGATACTGGGATGCATAGGGAGAGGCATCACCAGTAGAAAACAGGAAGTTATTATCCCTCTGTACAGACAGCTGGTGAGACCCCATCTGGAGTACTGTGTGCAGTTCTGGAGACCCAATCTAGAAAGACATAGACAGGATGGAAGCTGTCCAGAGGAGGGCACCAAAATGGTGCAGGGTCTGCACCGAGGACATATGAAGAGAGACTTAAGGAGCTTAATATGTATAGCCTCGAGGAAAGGAGGGAGAGGGGACATGATAGAAACTTTCAAGTACCTCAAGGAATCAACAAAATCCAAGAGGGTAGCATCTTTCAAAAAAAGAGGTGTGCAAGAACAAGAGGGCACAATTTGAAGATAGAGGGGGCGGCTCAGAGGTAATTTAAGGAAGTATTTTTTCACAGAGAGGGTTGTGGATGCATGGAATGGCCTTCCGGAGGAGGTTGGGAGTCAAAATCAGTGGTGGAATTCAAGCATGCATGGGATAGTCATAAGGCAATTCTGGGGGTGGGGGTAGGAAGAAGTAGGCTGCTGGTTAACTAGGATCTGCAGCTTATCCAGTAGGTAGGGAAATGGGCAGACTGGGTGGGCCAAGCGGTCCTTATCTGCCGTCAAATTCTATGTTTCTATGTTTCTATATTAGCCAGGACCGTTGCCTGGAGTAGGTCGGCGTTGCAGCTGGTAGGGGCCCTGTTAGGAAGAAAATTAACATGCACACCCACTGATTGTACTCCGGAGCCAGAGGACTCAGTTCGTGGAAACAACATAGCAAATTAATCAGATGACACATTTGTGATTTAAAAGATATGTTGCAGGGAGCTACCCTGTTTACTACTCACAATACCCAATGCTGAGAACAGGATGAATGATGGTTGTTCTGGATTGCCAGAAGGAGCAAGGTAGGGAGACGATGCCCTCGTGGCAGGGCCCAACTGCATTTGATAGCAAGCGGATTCAGTCCGATGCAAGCTGGGTACAGCTTCCAGCCTTCAACACACAACTCAGCTCGAGTGGGAAACCAGGTTGCGACCCCCCTCCGGTTCACTGCACATTTATATGTAACCAAGGACTACTGTACCAGGCAATCGACTCCTCGATCCCGATCGCAAAGTCACTGCTACACCAGGGAGCTCGAAGGTAGCTAAGGTCCTGACAGGCCAATCGCGCTTGGCAAAATCTTCGGTCTTCTTCAGGTTGAGCCTGGTACCCATCCAGTAGCTTACTTCACCGCACACCGAACTGGTCACTGTCCGACTATTTTTCCTTCTCTCTCTCTCTCTCACCAAAATGGCAATAAGTCGGGTTTTGGGACTTCCACAGTTCTCCCACGTGAACTACTGCACAACACGGCAGCTCGATTATGCAAGCTTTTTTCTTTTCAACCTCCAACTCAAATCTGGCTTGCCAGCAGACAGCTCAGGGGATTTCCCTTAGGTCCAAAAAGTTCAGTTGGGCAGTTTAGCTGTCAGTCACAGTAAGAGGTCCCCCTTCTGTTGCAAAAAGGCACCAACACTATAAAACTGCAAATCCCAACTGGTTATCCATACAGTCCCATTCCAGCAGGCTCCATTTGAGAGTCCCCCCATACTGATTGGTCCAATTCGGCAGTTTGGGACCAAAATGGAGGAGCTAAACTGAACAGTCCTTGCTGCAAAGAAGGCAGGTTAGAACAAACACTATATCTTTATCACTCTAAATGTTTATCAGCAATTAGTTACATCTCTTAACAGGGCTCCACCTGCGCCACTAGCGATGACAGAAATGGAGTGAGGATCAGCAGCCTGGGCGGGATTCGGGCATGTAAACACACAGTCCCCCCATAGAGATTAATTTTGACTGCAAGCAGGCAGCACTTAAAGAGACAGTACATGGAGGCTTTAAAGGTGCTCTCTGGTAACAACATCTAAATGACTTTAGCGCTGAACACCAACCAGGCAGTGAGCAATTAGGCGGGCTCTTGGAGAACGTTTCAGTGACTCCCATTTGTAGGGGGGTTACACCTATAAATCAGTTTGTGCCTACATGTGAGGAGCCAATAAAGGTGCCTAAACACCGGTGCCATGCTTCCATATTATTTTGGGTTCGTGGAATACTGTGGCTGACCTGATCGTGCACTGACCAAAATTCTGGAGGGAAAAGTGGAGTTTCTGATCAAAGTTTTGTTGTGCATTTGCTTCCTGATGGCCAAAAATGTAATTCTCCTGAAACCAAGCTAATAAAGTTGCACTGTTGTCTGGCATTAAATTTTTTTATGTTGGCTCACGCGTGTGCGCCAGCCAACATCTTGCGGTAGTATCAGATTTGGAGGTGTGGTCACTGTGGATGAATGCAGGGCACGCATCAGTAGGTAAGTCCCTCATTCCCCAATAAGCCAGCATGCAGGTGCTGACACCAGCAATACGTAAAGTAGCCACCGCATCTAACAAAAGTGCTGCTGCAATGAGAGGCAAGCTCGTCATGCAGCGGCACAATAACACACCTCCTGATGTGCCTTTACTGGTGAAGTTTTTCACTAAACATGGCGGCACTGATTGCCGCCGCTGACTTCGGGTTGCCCAATCACTCTGTTGGCATGCCCTGACCCACTTCATTTGCTGACGGGGGGAGCCCACTCCCCATCGGCATAATGCCCCCCCTCCCATTTCAACTTTGTGCCGAGGGGGTGCCCAATCCCCCTCTGCATCATGTGCCCCCCCACAATGTTTCTTTGTCGATGGGGGCCCCAATCCTCGCTGGCTTCAGTCTCCCCTTACCAGTTCAATTTGTCAATGGGGGAGCCCACTCCCCATCGGCATACTGTCCCCCACATTTGTTGTGTGCTGAGGGGGTGCCCAATCCCCTCGTCTCTTGCCCCCTCGATGTGTGCCGATGGGGTGCCCAATCCCCATCAGCTACAGCCCCCCAACACACTGGGTGGCATGCTGGGAGCCCACCCAGCATGCCAAATGTCCCTTAAAAAAAAAAAAAAGTCCAGCGATGTTCTTTTTTTTGTAAATCTGTAAACCAGAAAACGGTCCCTTGCTGTCTCTCCTGCCCCCTCCCCAACCCGCGCCCACCCTCTGTGTACCCTGCCTCCCCACACTCCCCACCCCATACTTACCTCCAGAGCCCAGTGCAACGATCTTCGTGGACCAGGAACCGTCTGCACTCTTCAAAGCCGACTGCAAACTGAAGAAATGCCGGTAAGCTGTATAATGGCACCAATAGGGTTTTCAACTTTGAGTGCATATCTTGGGCATTTTGGGAATGTTTGCACAAATTTTCAACATGGGGTTTGGGACTCCTCCTCATGAATTCAATCACTGTCATTTTGTTATTCAGTCCTGAAATGTGATTTTGCGGTCACTGTGCAGAATCACCTTTCAGGACAGATTAATGAAATGACAGTGCCATTGTTCATGAGGTGGGCTCTCAAAAAGCCTATGTTGCAAATTTGGTGAAAAAATCCAAAAATAACTGTTTTACAAGTGTGCATTGCTCAGTTTCCACGCACGCTCATAACTTCATGAATTTGTAATATTTTCACTCCAGATTTTCAACATTGCCATTTTTCCACACCTCCTTATGAACAGTATAGCTGTCATTTTACATATCCTGGCCAAAATGTGTTTTTGCACTTCCGGCGCAGAATAGCATGGTCGCTGAGGGAAATCAGTTTTAGGGACAGATTAAGAAAATGACAGTGACACTGTTCATGAGCAGAGGTCCTAAAATGCCTATGTTGAAAATTTGGTGACGAAAGTCCATAAAATGACTGTGTTACAAGCATGCATTGCGCAGTTTCCATACACCCTTGTAACTTCACAAATGTGCTATATTTTCATGCCAGATTTTCGACGTTGCCATTTTTTTATACCTCCTCAGGAACAATACAGTTGTCATTTTTCACATCCTGCCCAAAATGTGTTTCCGTACCTGTGGCGCCAAATTGTGCAGTCCTGTGCAAAATCACCTTTTGGCTAGCAAACTGATACTGCCGCTCTTCATGAGGTGGGGTCACAAAAAACCCATGTTGATAATTTGGAGTGAAAATACCAACACATGCCTGTGGCATTAGGGTTTCCAACTGTAACACCCCACCCTGTAGAGACTGACAGGCGTCAGGAGTGTGACTTGGAATCATCAGCTGTAATGCTCATGCCATTCCACCCCCACCCTGCAGCCAGTGACAAGCATCAAGGTGTGTCTTGGAGTGCTCGGCCCCAAAGTTCACCCCATTCTCCTATACTAGACCCACCTCAGTGTATTTCCTTATGGAATGGGGTAAGTATAAGGCCCAAAGATCCCAAAGCACACCACGACACTTGTCAGTGTCTACAGGGTAGGGTGAGGTAAAATGGCATGAGTGTTATAGCTGACGACCCAAAGGCACACCCCAACACCTGTCAGTCTCTGCAGGGTGGGGGTGGGTTTGGCGTCAGTTCAGTAATTCACTGCCATTCCTATTATGCATCTCTAACTCCTGCACTACCAATGCCAATGCCAGTGAGACAACATTCAGCATTGACAAATGCTTGTTTAATTCTAGAAATGCTGGTTTAATTTCATCAGGAGGGAGAAAGGACAGTGCAACTCAAATGTCTCATCGTTAGGCTGAACTCAGGGTCACAGCCATACAACGTAGCCAAGCCCAAACTTTGTATTTTCTGCCACATAGTTTGGCAGAAGTCAAATAAGCACCCCTTGTTTGCAGCATCTGGAAACTCGATTTTGGTAGCACTGACAGCGGCCTGTTCAAAGTTATAATAAATGAAGGGGACAGACTTAAATTGGATTCATCTGCAAGGTCCTGTAGATCTTGAAACAGATGCTGATAGCTGTTTAGGAATTTTGCAGACATTAAAGCAAATATGAAGGGAATGATCCTCAAGTTTTCTGTGGTACCCACTGGGGCATGTATGGAGTACAGCTGGCGAAAAATGGAGGGTACAGTTCAAAGTGTTCCATCCATAATCCAAAACTTTGCATTATGCAGGTGCTCAATATTTTCTGATGTTGTGAAAAGTAGAATCCTTTCATCCCCACAAGTGGAATCATAGGCCAACCAGGGGCAACCATTAATGCTCCTCAGCTCATCCGGTATGGACAGTTCATCGAGAGACCTGGCTTCAGGGGGCATATGCATTAGTCTGGCTCTCTTGACCACTTGCACTAAAGCTTGATCCTTGGGGAAGAGTTGACAGACTTCAGCAGGTAGTGCTGACAAGGCAGCTTGAATAAGTTGAGTAGGGTTATTGTGGGTGTCCACTGCCTGTTTCTTTAGGGATGCCATGGAATCCGCTATGGGAGCATCGGCCGCATCAGGCGCGTGGTTGTGGTTCATGTGGTTAATTCAATTATGTTCCCCACTGACCAAAAGAGTAGTTGCTTTGCTGTGGCAATGTGAGAATTTGCAGCTCGGGCAACACCAATAGAAATGATCATCGTGATTTCTTTCCTTTACAAGTGGATACCCAGAAATGCAAATTTTGTCCCTACCCTTCTGTGAAAGGACTACTCTGCAAACTTGTGCAGCAGACTCAGCCATAGCAAACTAGCAATCACATGCAATCACTTCCACGAAGTTACAGTATTGGTATCCAGGTAACAGCTATATCCGGGATACACAGTCTTGTAGCTGCGCTTATATATGTAACCCCTAGGTGGCGCTATCCCCAAGATTACTACCCCTGCCTGTATTTCTGACCACAGGTTGAGGGGCCTGGATTCGATATTATGCTGACTCCACCCAGAGTAACAATAGTGAGGGGTATCTACCTAACCAGGAATAGCCCTCTGGGAAGCTATAACCACCCACAGACCCACCTAGTGACCTTATACCTTTGGCAACAGTTAACACACAGTCAGTAGTGAACATTAATAACATGCACACACCCTTTACACTTATCACCAGGGTCTGGCCTCCAGCAAATTCCCTGGAACCCCTTGCAACGGCAACGTTAGCAAAGCAACTATACACTTTCAGTACTGTAACACCACTAATAATATGCTCATAAGCCAGGTTCATAGGTTATGGATTCAAGTCAAATAACTTGTAGGTCATCAATAGACTTGCCACTAACAATGGATGTATCCTAATTTTTCATCCCCATATGAAGATCTAGCTGGTGTTTAAAAGTAATTGTGTTGTGTGCTCTTACCACGTATTCTGGCAAAGCATTCCACATGTTCACCACCTTCAGATTGAATCAATGCCCCGTTTTTGTAGTCCTATATAATTCCCACTTCAGCTGATACAGATGTCCTCTTAATAATCTACCCTGGTGTTCCTTTCTAATTAGCCCCGATGATTCCAAAATGACCTCATCTTGGATGGATCTATATACAGTGCATAACATAAATCGCCTTTAATTTTACGATATCCCATGGAGTACATACCCAATTCCCTCGATCTAGCCTCGTATGCCTTGTCCTTAACTTTATACACTTTTCTCGTAAGTTTTCTCTGTACCCTTTCCACACTATTCCTGGCGGCTGTACTACACGGCGAGCAAAACGGGGCACCTACTCCAGTACTGGTCTCACCAGTGACCCATAAAGCGGCACCAGCACTTCCTCCCTCCTGATATTCCTTAGTATATTACGAAGGATTATGTTTGCTTTCTTGACACATTCACTCAAGTGCTTATCGAAGCTCAAATTATCAACAATCCATACTTCCAAGTCCTTCTCATTCTCTGTGGATGTAATTACGTCGCCATTAATAGTATAGTTTACTTTCTTATTATTGGCACCAAAGTGCATCACCCTACACTTAGTTTCGTTAAAAACAAATTTATGTTCCGTAGCCCAAGTAACCAGTTTATCTAGTTGTCCTTGCAGTTTTTCAGCGGATTCTATATTGTTTACTATCGCCCCCACCTTCGCATCATCAGTGTATTTACATTGCCATGCCCCATCTTCTACCTGCATTGTGGAAATGAACATTCTAAATAAGATGGGCCCAATAAGGAGGCAGTATGGCTCAGTGGTTTAAGGCTCTGAGCTGCAAATCTGGAGACCTGGGTTTGAATCCCACAGTCCCCACTTGCATACTGTGTGACCCTGAGCAAGTCACTTAACTTCCTCGTGTCCCAGGTTGCACCTGCAAACAAGCTTTCAGCTTAGTGTATCTCACCTGGTAAAATAATTGGTAAAAAAAATAATTGATCCCTGGGGGACCCCACTAGACACTTTCCCCCATTCTGACCAGTGTCCCCTTATTCCAGCTCTCTGTTTCCTCTGATCCAACCATGACCTTATTCAGGCTATAATACCTCATTAAATGTGAAACAACAAATCAGATTTATTTAAGGGGTCATGAACAAAGAAGGGGTGTGTATTTAGATGAATGAGTACTATACTGATTAGATTCAGGTTACTTTTCATGAACTTCAGTCCCATGTAAACAGTCTGACAAAACTGGGTACCCAAAATAGTATTCTGGCTGGTCAGAATCGGTGCCCGGGGTTGGCCGGCATGCAGCTGTTGTTGGGGCCCTTGATGGGAAAGAAAAGGCAGTTAACATGCACAGAGCTTGGATTACTTGTAATCCTGGCCGGTTGGCCCAGTCTCTTGCAACCCTGTAATTTACTGAAACAATCAGATGGTGCCCCAAAATAATTGCGTGATTTGTTGCAGGGAGCTACCCTGACTTTACTCAGGCTACCAGTTGGCTGTACTTGGCCTGGCGATATGAAGACCCCCTATAGATCACCGAGGAGCATGGGGAAGCTGGGCCATCATGACACACGTCCACTTCACGGCCTTTCCCTCCAGGTGGCCACAACCTGCGAGTTGTCTCTGCGCAGGAGCTGGATCCCCAAGCTGGTCTCTCACTGAGAAACAGTCTCTGGTGCAGGCACAGTCGGCTTGGGATGGATTTGGCAATGGCCCAGGCTGGATGAACACTCTTGGCAAAGTTCAGTTTGTTTTGCTGGTGAAGCCTCCAGCTGGCGTAACAGTCCTGTCGATGGCAAAACAGGCCTTGACCACTGATAACCATTCAGCACATTTAACAAGAGCAGCATTAACTTTTCTCCTCCACAGTTCGGCTTCGGGCCAGTTGCTATTGCAGTCGATTCACTGAGCAAACCTCTTGATACTCAGCTCAGTCTCTCACAACCTTTGGGCCAAGTGCATCACAAGAGCTTCCTCTCAGTCCAAACCTCAGGCTGCACCTTCAAACATCTCGGAGCTTCTGCCACAGCAGTCCCAAACAGGAGAACCACAGCAGGGAGGCAAGTCAGGCCTTTCCCTGCCTATTCCCCTAGGCTCCTTTCCTGGAGCAGCTTCTCAATAGCTCAAGCTGCTCACTCTCCAAACTCTGACTCCAACTGCCCACTGTCTCTTAACAGTTCTGAGATTTCCCTTGGTTTCCAGAGTTCTGGTTGGCTGGGGGAGCTGTCACTCACAGTTTGGATGCTCTCATCAGTTCAGTTTAGGCGTCAACCTAAAAAGTACAAAAACTACAGTTTTCCTTCCCATGAGGCACTTGAGCTAAGGGCCCCTTCAAGCCCCACTGTGTCCTATTGGTCCAAAACGCTGGGAGTCCCAGACCAACATGGTGGTTTCCATTTAGATAAGCAAGACTGCAAGAAGACAGGTTAAACAAACTCTCTAATTCAAATATAACAGCAAGTTAGCAATAAATAATCACAGTACTGACTCAAGCTGCCTCTGCTCTACTATCGACAGCAGAGTGGAGCAAATTAAAGCGGTGTCTGGCCGGTTGTGAGCTTTGAAGCATTTGGACCCAGCCCAGACCATTTACTATACGCATACTGGCTAAAGTCTTAAAGGGACAGAGACGGAGGCACAGCATGGCACTCTCACACAAATCAAGAAGATCAAACAAATAACCTTGGAGTTATTACCTACGAAGGACATTTGCCTGGCAGTGGGCATGGACGGAGCCCAGGAAGACACTTAAGGTAAACCCCAAATTGGTGGGGGAGGTTATACTCTTTCCTGCCTAGGAAAACTTAGCGTCCGTGTCAAGTCTATACTTCATGAACATTTCTACTTAGGAAAATACTATAAGTGACTATATACAGGTTGCTATCATAGGCCATTGTATACACTTATGTAGGTTTCATCATTACTACTCAATGTAATATTAAGCATGCTTCATTTATAACCAGCATTGGTTCATACGCGATAGTATTGCTTAAACATTTTATATTTTAATTTCAAACATTCTATCTTTTCATTTGTATACTATTTCAGGTAGCTACAGTATACACATTACCCTTGTGTGTACCACTCTCTGTACACTAACCTGCATGGATGAGGATCTGACCTGATCAGCTAACTTTGGGCTTTCTGTAGAGGGATCCATAGAGTACTGACTGGAGGGCTTTATTACTAACTTAGAGCTTGCAGTGTAACCTCTTTTAGGGAGGGAATTGGCTGTAATGTAAACCTCTTTATGTACCACATTCATGAGGAGGTCTACAGGCTTTCCTGGGGAATCATAAGTAAGGCATACTACAGGTTTAACAGCTCTTCAAGATTTGGCAGGCACAGGCTCCGTCCTTTTGATATTAGTATTCAAGTTTGCAGCTCCCAGCTTGTTGTCCAGCAACACAGCAGCTTCAGCAGGAAGGGGGGGCCTCTGCATTTACTGTTTGTTCAAAACTGGAAGGAGCACTTGCTTCTACAGCAGTACTTGAATTTGCTTGTTCTGCAGACTCTGATTCATCACTGAGGGGGATCTCCAATAGAATTTAAATCATTTAGCACACTGTTGACACTTTCAGAATTAGTACTACTTTTTGGATTTAGATCAGGTTCACTGAGGTCTGATATTTCTGTTTCTTCTGACAGTTCACCATTCTGGCTTTCACTTTCTTGGCCAGGACTTTCTACTCCAAGTTCGGACAGCTCCACGAGACATAAAGAATCAGCTACTTCAGAAGTTATACTTTGCACTTCACTATCAGGTGGCGCAGGGGTAGTTGAGAGGGCTGGATAGCCAGGCAGCCCTGAAGGTCCAGCATCTTCTCCCATGTTACACAAAGGATTGCCTTGGAATAACTGGGCTAGTTCGAAAGAGGGATAATAGGTAGCCCCATGTTCACTATCATTAGACTCAGAATAATTGTCAGCATTAGCTACAGAAGGAGGCACTGGAGGCTGTGGTTGTGGATCAGCAGGGAGCTGAATTGATTGTTTCTTCTTGGCAGTAGACTGGGTCACAGGCCCAGCAGGAACATTATTTTGAGGTACAGAGTCTATAATAATTTGCCCAATAGGTAAACTGATTTCTGTGCATTGTCTTTACAGCTTGTGGGTCATTCTCTGGATGCACTTTGTAGACTGGCCGATCATCCAGCTTGCTGATAACAGTGTACGGGGTGTGATTCCACCTGTCAGCTATCTTGTGTTTCCCTTGAAATCCCAAATTTCTCAATAATACATGATCCCCAGGTAGTAACTCCTGAGCTTTAACACGTTTGTCATGCCTCTCTTTATTGGCTAAGTTTTTCTTTGCAGCCATGGTATGTGCAAGTTGATAGGCGTGATTAAGCTGTGCTTTGAGCTTCTGTACATACTGCAGATAGTTGTCCACTTGGATTCCATCTGGTGACACCCCGAAACATACATCTATGAGTAAACGTGTCTCTCGATCAAACATCAACTTATATGGTGAAAATCCAGTGGCATCATTACGTGTGCAATTATAAGCATGCACCAAGGTACTTATTTGTTGACTCTATCTTGTCTTGTTCTTGGATGGAGTGTGCCAACATGTCCAATAATGTTCTATTAAATCGTTCGGGCCGCAAATCTCCTTGTAGGTGACAAAAAGTAGTTATTGACCTTCTTACACCCCAGAGTGAGAGCATCTCTTTGATTAAACGGCTTTCAAACTCTCTTCCCTGGTCAGAATGGATCTGCTGGGGGGCACTGTAGTGAATTAAAAGCTTTTCAACAAGCGCTTTGGCTATAGTGGCTGCTTTTTGGTCCCTGGTCGGATAAGCCTGTGCATAATGAGTGAAATGGTCTGTCACAACAAGCACATTGCTAATGTTTTTTTTGCATCAGGCTCCAAGCTTAAAAAGTCAGTACATATGAGCTCCATGGGTGCACTAGTGATGATGTTAACCAGGGGTGCTGCTCTCTGTGGCTGAGCTTTCTTTGAAGACATCAGTTACAGGTTTTGATATACGCATCAACATCAGCACCCATCTTGGGCCAATAGAAATGGGCACGGGCTAACTCCAAAGTTCTCTCGCATCCCAAGTGTCCCATCTGACCATACAGTGCTCTTAGGACCACACGCTTAAATATAGAAGGCAACACTAATTGTTGTTCAATGACTTGGCCTTGTCCATCTGTGGTCTCTCGCTAAAGTAGCTTATTTCACAGTTTGAGTCTAGGCCCTTCTCGGAATAGCAAAGCAGTTCTCTGATCTTTGGACCGAAGCTTTGAAATATTTTTCTGGTATTTATAGTGTTCAGCACAAGCTTAATCATGGGATCGTGATACTGCTCCTCTGGATATTGGCTGGAGTAAGTTGAGGCAGGGTAGTTAGGTCTAATGCTGCAAAGTTGCAATAGGCTACAGGAACACAGGTGTCTGGGGGCCCCAGGCAAGCAACCAAGCAGTCTACGGTCTCAGAATATGGGTGTTCATCTTTGTCAAACTTGTGGCATAAGGCCTTAACAGATTGCTCAGACATCCTTACCCGTACAGAATTTGATACAGGCCTTCTGGATAGGGCATCAGCATCCATGTGATTTAGACCTGGACATTACTCCACTGAATAATCAAAAATTGAAAGGGCTGAAAACCACCTATGTCCAGTTGCATCTAGTTTGGCTGAAATGTGAACATACGTGAGGGGGCTATTTTTGGTCTTTACCAGGATTGTAGCGCCATAGAGATATTCATGAAATTGATCTACTGTTGACCACTTCAATGCGAGAAATTCAAGATTATGCACAGGACAGTTTTTCTCAGACGGTGTCAAGCTTCTACTAGCAAACACCACTGGGCTTAGTCCTTCCTCATACTCCTGATAAAGCACGGCTCTAGGTCCTTTTAGGCTGGCATCTGTATGCAACACATATGGTTTAGTTGGATCTGCATAGGCGAGCACTGGGGCATGTGTAAGCTGATGAATAATTTTGTAGAAAGCTGTGTCACAATCAGGGGTCCACCTGGCCCCAAATGGTTCATTGGTCTTGAAATAGACTTTATCCCCTTCTTTTACAGCACTCTTTGTTTACTTTCTGATTTGTAGGTGGATACCTTTGGGTTAGATTTAGCAGAGGATGAATGATTTTAGTGTAAAATTTTACAAAGCGCCGGTAGTATCCACAGAAACCCAAGAATCTTTGCAGCTCTTTGAGATTGTTAGGCCATGGCCAGGTAGTTAGGGCTTCTACTTTGCTCAGATCAGTTTGAATGCCTTCAGCAGATACAATGTGGCCCACCTATGTTACAGATTGTTGGAAAAACTGGCACTTGTTGATGGACAGTTTTAATCTGAATTCTTCTAACCAGTCCAGGACCCTGAACAAACAAGCCTCACGCTCTTCAAGTGTTTTGTCAACCACAATGACATTGTCCAAATAAACCAAATATTCAAGTAGGTTCATGTCTTCTACAGCTTGCTCCATTAAAATTTGGATGGTGGCTGGTGGTCCAGATATACCCTCGGGCATGCGCAAGAATTCGTAGAAACCCAGGGGACAGATAAATTCAGTTTTCTCTCTATCCTCTGGCGCCATCGGGATTTGGTAATACCCACTACTGAGGTCTAAGACGGAAAACCACTGGCTCCCATTAAGACAATCAAGGGCATCCTGAATGCATTGTATACTGGTCTAGTACAGTTCTTCAGTTAAGGGCCCTGTAGTCCACGCACATCCTCACTGAACCATTTTTCTTTTGGACCACCACAATGGGGGATGCATAAGGGCTATGTGATTCCTGTATAATTCCAGCTGCTAAGATCTCCTGGAGGTGGCGTCAAACATCATCAATGTCGGCAGGTGCCAACCTGTGGGACCCCTTTCAAAACGGCCTCTCGTCGTGGAGCCTGATATGGTGTTCAGCACCAGTGACGCATCCGACATCCCATTCTTTTAAGGAAAACACTTTACTCTGCTGTGCCAGCTTACCACTAACCTTATCCTTCCACTCTTCAGGTATGGAGGACTCTCCAAAATTGAACAAGTCAGGAGTTACTTCATCATCCTCCTTGGTACGGTGCTTACTCGGTAACACCGTGGTATCTGTGGTAATATACTGCAGCCAGTGTACAACTTCGGTTGACTCTAATATCCCTGTCAGACACATTTTGAATTTGGACCACCACCCTCCGAGCATATGCATGACCACGGGCAAGCAGTATACTAGGTTTAACTAGGAGCCCAGCTGGCAGCTTTCCTTCTTCTGGGCCATCCATCATAAGGATCTTGTTGGTGACATCCTTTTTCATTTGCACTTCGCTGCTGATAGTACACTGAGCATTAGGTGGCAAGATGAGAGGCGCTGAGTCGTTCTTTCACACAACTCCCACCGGCTCGTCCTTGTCGGCCTCCTTAGCCTGCATCTGCATTTCATACACCCTCCACACCATGGCATGGATGTGTAAGGCTCTTCCAATCTTTTCAGCTTGTCTCTCCTGACACAGCTGGGCTAACCGGCCAAATATGTGGGCATTAGTACTGATTAGCAAGGGAGTACCATCATACAAGCTGGTTGGTGGGCATACCAAAGCCAAACTCTCCACTGATTCATCCACACCAGTATCAGTAGCAGGAAAAGACAGCCACATTCGTACATAGCCAAGTGTAACTCCTCTACAAATGGGGGTTCCCGAAAGTCTTCCTTGGGTGTGCCTAAATGCCCACTGCCAGGCTGGCATCCTGTGTCTTAGCGTTTTAAAAGTGCTTGTAGGAGATTACCTTAATGCCTCTGTGCTCTGTCTCTTTAAGAGCTGCCTATTTGTGGTGTAAAACTAATCTGGGTAGGGGCTGAGTGTTTCTATGCTCGAGTCCCGCCCAGGCTGCCAGATGATCGCTCTGTTCTGCCATCGCTATTTGCGCAGAGGGAGCTATATTAGAAGCTGTACTTATTTGCTGATTATCTATTAGAATAATAATGATATTATAGTTTGTCTAACCTGCCTTCTTTGCAGCATGGGCAGTTCTGTTTATCACCACCATCTTGGTCCTGGGCTGCCAGAATGGGCCAATCATTACCTTTGGGGACCCTAAAATGGAGTCTGTCCCCCAGAAGTCTTGTGGGAGTGAATTTCTGTAGGAATTGCAGTTTTGAGACTTTGGCTCCTAAATGTACCTGGAGAGGGAGCCCTTGCTATGACAGACTGATGGATCAACCAACCAGAACCTTTTGGACTGAAGGGAAATTCCCAAGCTGCCTGCTGCAGTGAGTCAGTCTGGAGGTAGAGCTTGGAGAGTGAACAGCTCGAGTGATTCGAGCAGCTGCTTCAGCATAGTTCATGCGGGAGATTAGTGGAAAGGCTGAGTTTAGGCCTGCCTGCTGTCCCTCGAGAGGGAGCGTGAATTTATTGGACTGCATTCAAATCTGAGTGTGTTAAAGCCACTGAAGAGTGACCAGATTTAAACCCGAAGAAGACCGAAGATTTGCTGAACACGATCAGCCTGTCAGGACATCCATTTACCACAGAATTCCTAGTTTTGCTCAGAGACACTGATATTACGGCCAGACTGCTACTCACATTGTGGTATGGTGATTGCCTTACTATAAATGTGCTGTGTGCTGTTAGTGGGTCGCAATTTGGTTCCCCATTGTGTAAATGTGCCACGCTTGCTGGAAGCTGCATCCAGCACTACCGGACTCAAATCCGAACTCTTCCACCCGGCCTGGGCCTTGCCACACTGGCCCAGCCAGCTATTTTAGGCACCGAAACCATCATCAATGAGAGACTTGCCCAGGGATCATCCCCCTGCTCAACACCTCGAACAGGAACGACACCTCGGTGATTCACGTGGGCCCTGCTTCTCCTGGCACACCAGTCATCAACCTGCAGTCTCCATTTCGTCCATCCTGTGTCTGGTACTGGGTAGCATGAGTAAACACCAGGGTAGCTCCCTGCAACAACAGCTCAATCAAAGTGTGTCATCTCATTTAATTGTTTTGTCTAATCTTCACAAACTGAGCCTCCTGGCTCCGGATTACAAATTGTGTGTGGTTGTGCATGCCTTTTCTTTTCATCACAGGGCCCCAACCAGCTGCAACGCCATCCTACCCCGGGCACCATTCCAGGCTAGCCCACCTTACTTCCAACTGGGTACCCAGAGCGTGTGACTGTGCAGGGACTAAAAGTGCATGCATAATTGCCTGACTAGATCAGTTTTAGAATCAATCAACCTGATTACGCCCCTCCCTTGTTCAATTCCCCTGAATAAATCAGGTCTAACTCTTTTTGCATTTAATCTGACTGTGGTTCCAGTTTGTACCAAAAGCACTGCACTGTTGTTATTTGCTCTGCCTAACCTTGTTTTACAGGGGGTCTCCAGGGTCGAACTGGTGGAACCAGCCCTGGTGGTAAGTGCAAACAGTGTAGCGATTTGTATGCTGAATAGGGGCTACTGTGAAAGTGTTTGCTGCATATTGTCTAGGCCACTAGAGGGGAAAGAGGGGGATTACAGTGTCCCAGAGGGCTGTACCCAGGTTAGCCTTGTTACTAACAACCCTGTCCTCCAGGTGGAGGCACCCGTTTCAGTACCCAGGTCCCTTAACCTGCTACTAGCCAAGCAGGAAGGGGTAGTAGCCCTTGGGATAGCACCACCTAGGGGTTACACAAGGTATGGGTAAGATTTATCACTTAAACCTCATATATGCAGTCCTTCGAGGGGTTGGAGTGGGTGATCAGACAGGTGCTTTAAATACAATAGTGACCTGAGATTTGCTGTCCAATACGGCTAGGGCTGGGATACCATTAATGTGCACCGTGGTTTCCATAGAAGGACCCACTATCTTTGACCGGTCTGGAGGAGCGGGTTTAGCAGGTGTTTTTACTCTAGCCATAGAGGAAAAAGATTTGTGTGATGGCCCATGCTGCAGCTTTATGTTGCTTTGCCGAGCCTGATTGAGCAATTTGGCAGTTACTCGGCGCAGATCCTTGGGAGCACTGCAAGATTTTTCAGTGTGTCCATCTTCCCCACACTGGTAACAAAACACTTTGGTTCTGGGTTCAGGAGGATGAGCCGGATCTTCACGGGCTTATGATTGTCTGGAGGTGGGTATCTATACTCTTCCTTGGGCCTAGATTCAGATTCCACTCCCTCGTAGTTTCTCCAGGGTGCAGATGGTCGGGCTGCGTAAATGAGGTCTCACACCACAGTTTGCAGCTCCCTCATCTCTTCTGCTACATTACTGTCAGATCTGGGTTCAACAGCATGGGTGCTGGCTCCCTTCATGTCAAGTTGAGTCTCGTGTAACTCCTTGTTACCTGGGGTTACTAGAATCCCAGTAAGACCTAGTGGTAGGCGGGGAAGGCAGCTTGTGAAACTCCAGTTAAATGGGTTTCACACTGTCTCACTCTGTTCTCAGTCACAGCTGAGACTGAGAGATGACATCACCATAGAACTGTCGCAGCTGCATAAGCCACATTGGAATCTGCAGCAGAGGGAGTGAGATAGAACGTTGGGAGTTTTCAAAGTCAGTCTCCTGTTTACTGTCAAGCAGGAAGGGAGTTTTCTGTTTACCTCCTTGGGAGAAGGAAGTGTCTTTTGTTTACCTTCTGTGTGAGAAGGTCAGTGTCCAGTTTCAAGTGGTGAGACGCTGTCCAGGTCTCAGTGCCCCCTCCCTCCGGGGAGAAAGTAAAAATTCCCTCTATGGATTCCAGGGCAATCCCCTAATTTCTACTACAGGAAGAAAGCTGCCTTTTTTACAGTTTCTGTTTTTGGTCGTATAAAAGGAAAGAAGTTGTACTTCACCTGTGGGGCACCTGCAACGAAAGGGTGAGTGTTTTGCTCTAATTTGAGAGGGCAAACAATGTGTTTCTTCAGTTTGGAAAATGTGAAGAAGTATGGGATTTGGACTACTATTTGGGAGGCCTACTGTACTAGGATAAACAAATGGAGTAGTATCAAAATCTACAGTTTGTATGGATTCAAGTAATGTTGTAGAGGGGGTGCTACAGTCCATCCACCGTTTAATCTACATTTCAAAGTTTTAGTTTCTGTTTGTCCAGAGAAATGGCCGGGTATGGGCTGTGGGAGCTGGAGGTGGGAACACCCCCCATCTTTAGTGACCAGGTCCACCTCTCCGGATTTCTTCTGTGATTGCTACTTGCCTCATGCGCCTGGCCAGTGATGGGGTGGGTACCCAGACGTGGGTCTAAATTGGAAAATCTTCTAGGAGTCGCAGACTCTAAGTGGTGGGGAGCCACAACTTGGGAAAAGAATTCTCCTTGTTTGATGGGAGTCAGAAGGAAGTAAGAAGAAAATCTCTCTAGGAGTCGCAGACTTAAGTGGTGTGAGGGAGCCACAACAAGTAAAATTTGGGTTCATTCTTTAATCGACCGTCAGTCAAGTGGCGGCAGGAGAGCTTGGCCAGTCGGGCTGTGTATCCAAAGCGCATGCAAGTCCGGGCTGTGTGCCTGGTGGGTTCAGAGCCAGAAAACAGTAGAAATGAGTTCATTCTTTAAGTGGACCGCCTTGTAGTCTCCAATCTGCGTTATCAGTATACGTAGCCCCTTGGGGGTCCATCTATGCTTTGTTATGTTCAGCTAGTTATGAATAAAAGCCACACTGAAAAATCCCAGTCCTGGTTCTGGATATTACAGTTATTGCTTCCTGTAGTCGGATTTACTTGGGTGCTCCTGTGCAGAGTAGCCAAACCTAGGTCCCCTTGTGCCAGGTAACCTCATCCTCCCCGAACCCAGGTCCCCACCAGGTATTGCTGCCAACGCCAACAGCATGCCACCTGTCATTTTGGTAAAAAGGCAGGGGTGGGGGTTACACTCGCAAGCAGCCGCAGCATTGGAGGTGCAAGGGCCATGGGTTTTTGCAATGTCTGCAGCAGTTTGGTTGCTGGCTCTCAGCTCTTTGAGTTCCGTTAGCAGTTCACTGATTTGTTAAGATTCCAGGGTAGCCTCCCTTTCACTGGATCTCTTAGGGGTAGGGATAGTTTGTGCAACGCCAGCATACGGATCCCAACAATTATCGTCAGTCTCAACTTCCCTAATCTCCTTCATTAGCCAACAGTATTTAGGGGGATTATCCTTACGATCCTGACATTTTAACTTTAACATAAGCACACTTGAATAGCAAGCAAACTTGATGACGGGTTCTAGTCTCACTCGGTTCAGCTCGCTAGCTGGTATGCCCCCTTTGCAGTGCACTCTATGCAGGGCCCTCTCTACTCAAGTCACATAAGCAGATAATCATTCATTCTTCCATTGGTTGGTGGATTTTAACTTCCACATTAAGTTCTCCCCTGACGCAGTGCTACCAAATACTCCCTCTAAGGCAGACAAGTACTCAGCAGCAGAGGTCTCCTGGTTGGTGGACCGGAGTAACTTGATAGCTTCAAGTGCAGAGCCCCTTAAGCTCTCCATAAGTCTCTTGTGTTTCTCACCATCTGAGCACTGCTACTCTTGGACCAGGGGGAGGCATAGTCCATCCAAGTCTCTAAATCATCTTCCCCCACAGGGAAAGGGAACGGTGCCTGAAAACAGTCTGAGTCTGCAGTAAAAGTCCAGATTTACAGAGGATACTACTATAAGGGGCACTGCAAAGGGGGATGGCATGGGCAGGGGTGTAGTGGCTGGAGGGGAGTTCACTGGAGTAGCCTCCCCAGAATTCTCTATTAGTCCTCTTCAAATCTTCAATGGTGTGCTCCTCAGCTGCCAAGAGTTTTTCCAACTTTTCCCTGAATCTCTCAGCTTTGGAGGGCCCCCCGGGGAGGAAACTCCACTATGTATAATGATGACTCTATCCCCCACCTGAGATTCCTCAGACAAAATAACGAGGGGCACAGTCTCAGGGTCGATATGGGCACTACATTCAATAAGAGCCATTATTGGCTGATCAAACAGATCAGCATTCCACCCCTGTACTGAAACTTTTCCCAGACACTTAACCTTACTCACTGCCTCCTCTATAATAGCGTTAGTGGTCCCTAATAGGATATCCAACAACATTAAAGCATGGTGGGGATTAATCCCTTCCACCTCGTTCCACCCCAAGATACAGTGTATGGCCATTTTGTGGCAGGAAATATTTAGTTTAGCCGCAGCGAGGCTCGCCGTTTCAAATTTGGTGCTAAATTTACAATTAACTGCAATTTTGTATCTTGGCCACTCGGGGCACTAATCTCAGCAGTGCCTCCAAGATGTAACCCCTAGGCAGCGCTGTCTCTAAGGTTACTACCCCTGCCTGTATATCTGACCACAGGTTGAGGGGCCTGGATTCGATATTATGGTGCCTCCACCCAGAGTAGCAATAGTGGGGGGTATCTTCCTTACCGGGTATAGCCTTCTGGGAAGCTATAAGCACCCACAGACCCACCTAGTGATCTTGTACCTTTGACAACAGTTAACACAGTCAGTAGTGAACATTAATAATATGCACACACCCTTTACACTTACCACCAGGGTCTTGCCTCCAGCAAATTCCCTGGAACCCTCTGTAAACGCAATGTTAGCAAAGCAAGTATATACTTTCTGTACTGTAACCCTACTGATAATATGCTCATAAGCCAGGTTAAATGTGAAACAACAAATCAGATTTATTTAAGGGGTCATAAACAAGGAAGGGGCATGAATCTAGATGAATGATTACTATACTGATTAGATTCAGGTTACTTTGCATGCACTTCAGTCCCATGTAAACAGTCTGTCAACACTGGGTACCCAGAATTGTATGCTGGCTGGCCAGAATCGGTGCCCAGGGTTGGCCAGTGTTGCAGCTGTTGTTAGGGTCCTTGATGGGAACAAAAAAGCAGTTAACTTGCACAAACAGAGCTTGGATTACTTGTAATCCTGGCCGGTTGGCACAGTCTCTTGTAACCCTGCAATTTACTGAAACAATCAGACGGTACCACAAAATAATTGCATGATTCTTTGCAGGGAGCAATCCTGACTTTAGTCTGGCTACCAGTTGGCTGTACTTGGCCTGGCGATATGAAGACCTCCTGAAGATCACCGAGGAACATGGGGAAGCTGGGCCATCATGAGACACCTCCAGTTCACGGCCTTTCCCTCCATGTGGCTGCAACCTGCGAGTTGTCTCTGTGCAGGGTCTGGATCCCCAAGCTGGTCTCTTGACGAGAAACAGTCTCTGGTGCAGGCACAGTTAGCTTGAGCCGGGTTTGGCAATGGCCCAGGCTGGATGAACACTCTCGGCAAAGTTCAGTTTGTTCTGCTGATGAAACCTCCAGCTGGCGTAACAGTCCGGTCAATGACAAAACAGGCCTCAAGCCATGATAACCATGCAGCACATTTAATAAGAACAGCCTTAACTTTTCTCCTCCACAGGTCAGTTTCAGACCAGTTGCTACTGCAGTCAATTCACTGAGCAAACCTCTAGATACTCAACTCAGTCTCTCACAACCTTCAGGCCGAATGCTTCACAAGAGCTTCCTCTCAGTCTAAACCTCAGGCTGTACCTTCAAACGTCTCAGAGCTTCTGCCACAGTTCAAAGTCACAATTCTGATTATTCCGACTACTACAATAAGGCTATAAGGCAGTCCCAAACAGGAGAACCACAGCAGGGAGGCAAGTCAGGCCTTTCCCTGCCTATTCCCCTAGGCTGCTTTCCTGGAGTAGCTTCTCGATAGCTTGAGCTGCTCCCTCTCAAAACTCTAACTCTAACTGCCCACTGTCTCTTAACAATTTTGGTTTCCAGAGTTCTGGTTGGCTGGGGGTGCTGTCACTCACAGTTTGGATGCTCTCATCAGTTCAGGTTAGGCGCCAACCTAAAAACTACAAAAACTAGTTTTCCTTCCCACAAGGCACTTGAGCTAAGGGCCCCTTCAAGGCTCCCTGTGCCCCCCCTCTGAGGGATAGTCTCCTTGCACCCATCAGTTCTTTGGTTACCCATGCCATCTTCAAGGTACAGCTCAAATCCTGGCTGCTTGATGAGGCCAAGTGTCATTGCTCAGCTGGCTAATCTCCCCCCTCTCTCCCACCCCAGACTGACCACACCTGCCTTCTCTTCCAGGCTACTAAGCCTCCACCAAGCACTCTCTCTCCCTCTATCAATGTGTCCTGTCTAATCTCCCTCAATACATGTTTCGTGTACTCACTCTCAACAGCGTCTGGTGAGCTCCTATGTAATGCACTTATTAACACTTGTCACTTATCCTGCTGTAAATAATGTACAGTTAATGTTTTGGATTATCCTGACGAACTGATTGTTTAGTTATAATTTGTACAGCCTCTCCTTATTTGCTTTTCTCCTATGTACCTTGCTTTGTCCAATCAGAGATGTTTGTTTATTGCACTAGTTCTTACTCATTTGTATAATACTTTTCTGTTTTTGTACTGCCATCTGCTGTGGCCCGGGTCGTGCCTGAAAACGGTCCCTTGGATCAGGGCACTTACCCAGTTACTAAAGACTTAAATAAATAAATAAATATTGGTCCAAAATGCTGGGAGTCCCGGGTCAACATGGTGACTTCCATTTAGATAAGCAAAGCTGCAAGAAGGCAGCTTACACAAACTCTCCAATTCAAAAAGAACAGCAAGTTAGCAATAAATAATCACAGTACTAACTCAAGCTCCCTCTGCTCTACTATTGACAGCAGAGTGGAGCAAATGAAAGTGGTGTCTGGCTGGTCACGAGCTCTGAAGCACTCGGACCCAGCCCAGACCATTTACTATGCAAATACTGGCTAAAGTCTTAAAGGGACAGGCACGGAGCCACAGCATGGCACTCTCACGTAAATCAACAGGATCAAACAACCTCGGATTTATTACCTATGAAGGATGTCTGCCTGGCAGTGGGCATGGACAGAGCCCAGGAAGACACTTAAGGTAAACCCCAAATTAGTGGGGGGTTACATATACAAACCATTTCGATCAATGGGGCACACTGACTCTAACACAAGTCAAAACCAGCTGTCAGATTGACGTTTGTGACTAAAAGCTAAACAAGGATTCCAGCAATCAGTAATGAGCAGTAGTAGTGAGCAATCAGCAGTTGTCGGGATTTTGGATGACAGGATTTGCAGCAGTTGGGCATTACCAAAGTTAGGAACTCGGTGATGCGATTTTGAATGTCGGGCAAGTAAGTGACAGGATTTAGTACCTAACCCTTACCGTCTTCTTGCATGTCTCTGTCTAGGTGATTATTATGTAAGTGCATCTGATATGTTTGTTGAGACTGGTATGATAGTGTGTCTTGTCATTTATTACGTTCGCTTGCGCGCATGCGCAAGGAACGTTTTGGGAGAGTAGCACACTTTGGAGGTGTGCCTCTCCCATTCAATCCACTGCTCCATTGAGCAGTCGTGGTGGTTCTGCACCAATGGGTGTGGAGCTGTGTATGACAGCGGTGGTCTTTGCTTCAAAAACCACCGCTGGCGTTCTGGTAAACCTCCGCCCCCCAAAGCTTTGGTGCCGCAGAGAGCCCACCCAGCGTGGCAAGCGTCTGGTCCTCTGCTGGCGGGGTGCCCAGTCCCCGTTGGCTCCACGTCCCCAAAGGCTCCCCAAAGCTCTGGTGCCACGCTGGGAGCCCACCCCAGCATGGCAAGCGTCCAGCGTCGTCTGCCGGCCAGGGGTGCCCCAATCCTGCCACCGGCTCCACGTTCCCCAAACGCCCCCAAAGCTTGGTGGTGCCATGCTGGGAGCCTACCCCAGCGTGGCAAATGTCCCACGTCGCCTTTTTTTTTTTCAACCTGAAAAGCAAAAACGGTCCCACGTAGTCTCCCAGCCCCTCCCCAACCCGCACCCACCCACTGCGCACCCTGCCTCCCCACACCCTCACCCCATACTTACCTCCGGAGCTCGGCGCGACGATCTTCGGTGGACCGGGAACACGTCTGCACTCTTCAAAGCCGACCGTGAACTGAGGAAATGCCGGTAAGCTGTATAACGGGCTAGATAGGGGGTTTCAACTTTATTGCATATCTCAGGCATTTTTTGGAATTTTTGCCCCAAATTTTCAACATGGGGTTTTGGGACCCCTTCTGATGAATGATGTCACTGTCATGGCAAGATCCGGTCCGACGGGTGATTTCACAGTCACTGCGCAGTCACTGCGGAAATCACCTTCGGCCCAAATAACACCATGATAGTGACATCATTCATGAGAAGGGGTCCCAAAAACCCCATGTTGAAAATTTGGTGCAAAAATTCCTAAAAATGACTGTTTTACGAGCGTGCATTGCGCAGTTCCTACACACGCTCATAGGTTTGCGAATTTTCAATATTTCCACTCCAGGTTTTCGACATTGCCATTTTACCACACCTTCTTGAGAGCAGTACAGCTGTCATTTTTCACATCTCACCCAAAACATGTTTCCGCCCATGTAGCGCACAATGGCGCAGTCGCTGTGCGAAATCAATGTATGGGACACATTAAGAAAATCACAGTGACACTGTTCATGAGCAGAGGTCTTAAAATGGCTATGTTGAAAATTTGGTGGCATCCTAAAAATGACTGTTTCTGGCGTCGTTGCGCGGTTCCGCCGCTTCGATGCGTTCGGAAATTTTCAATATTTGCACTCAGATTTTCAACATTGCCATTTTACCACACTTCCTCCTTGAGCAGTACAGATGTCATTTTTCATCCTGCCCAAAACGTGTTTCCGCCCATGTAGCGCACAATGGCGCAGTCGGTGTGCGAACTCAATGTATGGGACACATTAAGAAAATCACAGTGACACTGATCATGAGCAGAGGTCTTAAAATGGCTGTGTTGAAAATTTGGTGAAAAAATTCTTAAAAATGACTGTTTTACGAGTCTGCGTTGCGCAGTTCCTACGCACGCTTGTAAGTTTGCAAATTTTCAATATTTTCACTCCAGATTTTCAACATTGCCATTTTACCACAACTCCTCATGAGCAGTACAGCTGTCATTTTTCACATCCTGCCCAAAACCTGTTTCCGCCTATGTAGCGCACAATGGGGGTAACAACAAGCATTTGTCAATGCCGAATGTTTGCTTACTGGTATTGGCAGTGGTAGTGTAGAAGTTACAGAGCTGCGTAATAGGAATGGCAGTGAAGTATTGAACTGAAGCCAACCCCACCACCACCCTGCAGAGAGTGACAGGCATCGGGGTGTGCATTTGGGTCGTCAGGCATAGCGGCCCTCCATTTCACCACACCCCACTCTGCAGAGACTAACAAATGTAAGCGTGTTCCTTGGGGTCTTTGGCCCTTATCGCACCCCATTTCATTAGGAAATATGGTGAGATGGGTGCAATATAGGAGAATGGGGTGAAGTTTGGGGCCGAAGAGTCCAAGGCATACCTCGATGCCTCTTAGTGACTGCAGGGTGTGGAATGGTATGAGCATCACAGGCAAGAATCCCAAGTCACACCCCTGATTCCTGTCATTCTCTATAGGGTTGGGCGATTTAGTTGAAAAGCCTAATACCTCAGGCATTTGTTGGTATTTTAACTCCAAATTTTCAACATGTTTGTTTGTGACCCCAACTCATGAACAGGGAATATCAGTTTGGTAGCGAGCTGCTTATGCACAGTGACTTCGAGGATTTAGCACCACAGGTGCAAAAATATTCGAACAGGCTGTAAAAATGACAGCTGTACTCTTTCATGGGGAGGTGTAAAAATGGCTATGTTGCAAATGTAGTAAATAGGGGAATAATAGATAGGCAACTGTGTGTTATGGATTTTTTACACACCCAAGGTGTGTGATAACCCCATAAACCTCGAGGCCGAAGCTCGAGAGGTTTATGAGGTAATCACACACCAAGGGTATGTTAAAAATAATCTACATACACACAGTTGCTTATTTTTTATAATTACTGGCAACCCTTTATAAAATGCAGAGTATCTGCTATTTACAAACACACACACACACACTGTCTGTCTCTCTCTCTCACACACACACACACACACACACACACACACACACACACACACACACGCTGTCTTTCACACACACACACACACACACACACACACACACACACACTGTGTGTCTCTCTCTCTCTCTCTCTCACACACACACGCTGTCTTTCTCTCACACACACACACACTTCTCTTTCAGACCGACCTTTTTTTTAGCGACGGCATCTCCTGATCCGGAGACACGGAGGGATCAACCAGATAGTCCTTTTCTATTTGGAAGGTGGGATCAACCAGATAAAACATTTAAAAAATCAAATACAGATGGGGAGGGTAGTAAATAAAAATGGCTCGTCGGCAAGCGAGAAAACGAGCCGCCATTTTTTTAAAGCTATTCAGCCCGCCCACTCACAGAGCGCGAACCAATGAAAAGACAGAATACAGATAAGTGACACACAAAGGAGACAGGTGGTTTTGCAAATGCCGTAATAACTGGTTTTAGAGTTATTACAGCATTTTAAGGTGCTTGTAAACCGTTTGTTAAAGGGGGTTGCCAGTAATTATAAATATTTAAAAAAATGGTGAAGTCACGAGCGTACATAGAAACTGTGCAATGCACACCCGTTATATAAGTAGGTTGGGGATATTTTATAGCAGATTGTCAGCTCAGGCATTTTGGTGCCTCCGATCATGAACAGTGTCACTGTGAATTTCTTTATCTGTGCCGAACAATGATTTCCCACAGCGACCACGCATCTCTGCACTGAGATGTGAAAACACACTTGCCATGTTGTGAAAATGGCAGCTGTACTGTTCATAAGGAAGTGTTGAAAATGCCACTAGTGAAAATCTGGACTGAAAATATTACTAAGTCATGAACTAACGAGGATGTGTGAAACTGCACAATGCTCACTCTAGAACACAGTCATTTTATGGACTTTTGTCACCAAATTTTCAACATAGCCATTTTAAGACCTCTGCTCATGAACAGTGTAACTGTGATTTTCTTAATCTGTCCTAAACATTGCTTTCGTGACACCAACAGCACCTATTGTGCACATGTGCGATAACACATTTTGGGTGACATATGAAAATTGCAGCTGGACTGTTCATAAGAAGTTTAATAAAATGGACATGTTGAAAATCTAGAGTGAAAATATTAAATTTGCAAACTTACGAGCATGCATAGGAACTGTGCAATGCACGCCGTAAAAGTCATTTTAGGCATTTTTTCACCAAGTTTTCAACATAGCCATTTTAAGACCTCTGCTCATGAACAGTGTCACTGTGGTTTTGTTAATGTGTCCCATACATTGAGTTTGGTACACCGACTGGCGCCGCATTAAAGCGCCATATGGGCGGAAACACGCTTTTGGGTAGGATGTGAAAAATGACAGCTGTACTGCTCATAAGGAGGTGTGGAAAAATGGCAAAGTTGGAAATCTGGAGTGGAAATATTGAAAATTCGCAAACCTACAAGCGTGCGTGGGAACTGTGCAACGCACACTCGTAAAACAGTCATTTTTAGGAATTCTGTCACCAAATTTTCAACATTGCCATTTTAAGATCTCTGCTCATGAACAGTGACACTGTGATTTTCTTAATGTGTCCCATACACTGAGTTCGCACAACGAATGCGCCATTGTGCACTACATGGGCAGAAACATGTTTTGGGTGAGATGTGAAAAATGACAGCTGTACTGCTCATAAGAAGGTGTGGAAAAATGGCAATATTGAAAATCTGGAGTGGAAATATTGAAAATTCGCAAACCTATGAGCGTGCGTAGGAACTGCGCAACACACGCTCGTAAAACAGTCATTTTTAGGATTTTTCACCAAATTTTCAACATAGCCATTTCAAGACCTCTGCTCATGAACAGTGTCACTGTGATTTTCTTAATTTGTCCCGTACATTGATTTCACACACCGACTGCGCCATTCTGCGCTACAAGGTGGAAACACATTTTGGGTGAGATGTGAAAAATGACAGCTATACTACTCATAAGACAGTGTGGTGAAATGGCAATGTTGAAAATCTGGAGTGAAAATATTAAAATTTCGTGAACTTACGAGCCTGCGTAGGAACTGCGCAACTCACGCTCGTTAAACAGTCATTTTTTGGAATTTTGGCACCAAATTTTCAACATGGGGTTTGGGCCCCTTCATGAATGATGTCACTGTCATGGCATTATTCGCCCAAGGGTGATTTCATGATCACTGCACAGTCACTGCGCGAAATCACCCTTCGAGCCTGAATAACGCCATGACAGTGACATCATTCATGAGAAGGGGTCCCAAAAACCCCATGTTGAAAATTTGGTGCAAAAATTCCCAAAAATGCCTGAGATATGCAATAAAGTTGAACCCTTCCTATCTAGCCCATTATACAGCTTACCGGCATTTCCTCAGTTCGCAGTCGGCTTTGAAGAGTGCAGACGTGTTCCCGGTCCACCGAAGATCGTCGCGCCAGAGTCCGGAGGTAAGTATGGGGTGAGGTGGGGGTGTGGGAGGCTGGGTGCGCAGTGGTGGGTGCGGGTTGTGGGAGGGGGTTCGAGACGCTGGCCAGGGACCGCTTTTGTTTTACAGGTTAAAACAAAAAAGACGTCGAGGATTGCTTGCCACGCTGGGGTGGGCTCCTCAGCTGGCACCAGGACTTTGGGCATTCAGCCGACGGGATTGGGCACCCCTCGGCAAAAAAAATTAAAAAACGCTGGATCAGCTTGCCACGCTGGAGTGGGCCTACGCGGCACAAGGACTTTGGGGAGGGGTTGTTCAGCCGATGGGGATTGGGCACCCCGCCGGCAACATGACGGATTGCCATGCTGGGGTGGGCTCCCAGCGTGGCATCAACTATTGGAGGGGAGGAGGAGACAGGCGCAGTTCAGCCGCGCGGGATTGGGCACCCGTCGGTTATTGCGCGTCGTCACGAGGGGCCGCCTGCGCTTCTGCGGCTGGGGGCGCTGGCGTGAGCATCTTCTTATCACTGCTCACTCAAGCGTAGCTCCCCCTTTCAACTGTATGCCACTGCATTTTGGAGCGTGTCATAGATAGCTCCAAAATGCATTGGCTTACAGGGGCCGCGCCTGCCAGCACAGTGCCTGAATTGGAGGAGGAGGTGACACACCTCCGAAATCTCCGATGAAGGCACTATGTTTCTTGCACATGCGTGCAAGCAAACATAAAAAGGTCATGCTGAAAATTTATTGTGCAAATACCAGCAATTGCACAGGGCATTAGGGTAAAGCACCATACGTGCCAAACACCACTGCAAATACCTGCAAGCGAACGTTCGGCATTGACAAATGCTTGTTATTGTTTACCGTAACTCTGTCATTTATCTGATTGTTTTATTGCTACAGTACAGGTGCCTTTTGGTCTTCTTTTGAATACTGCAAAATACCATTACAGTTGGCTACAGTCTCAGTTTGCAAAAGGAACCAACATCAGTCAAAAGACATAGTAAAACACATAGAAATTTATTGTCTGTGAAGCCTAGTGTGAAGCCAGTAGAGGTCTATTTCCTGGTGGTTTGTTATTTTTACTTTTCCTGCCATGGTAACTAGGGATGCTTGGAATCAGCCAATTCTGACCTGATTTTAGGATTTAAGATTTTAGGAATTTCCAAATCCTAATCTGATTCTGTTTCAAATCCTAAAAGGACCAAAAATTGGATTTAGGATTCACATTTGAAATCCTAAATCCTACATATAATAGGTTTTAAGATTCAGTCTAGGATTTATGATTTTCGTATTGCAAATCTGAAAATCAGATCAGAATCAATGAATCTGATTCCGTTTAGCAGATCCTGAGCAACCCGAGTTGTAACCGTATGCTGCAATGAATTTGCACAATTGTTTGCACTTTGAAGGATATGCATTAAATTTCTGTGTTCTTCACTAAGCCTTTTGACTGGTGTGAGCTCCTTTGTGCTGCTTATGATTGTCTTGAGCAATAGCACAATCGGTCTCTCTTGAGGCGACTTTCCTTGTTACTCTCTGCACTCTCAGTCTGTATGATGTAATCGTTTCTGTAACCTGTTTTTCCTGTGCTTTTCTGCTGTAAACTCCCGGGTCATACCGGAATGTAATTGCCTAGTGTGCTTACCCGGCTAACAAAAACAAAATATAGGGAATACTGGACAGGCAACTTTGCACAACCAGTGTATTGTGCCACTGAGGGATTCTTATTCGCTGTGAGCTCCAGAGCAAAGCTCGAGAGGTCCATGGGAATCAGAACCCTGCGGTGACACAGAACACAGAGTTGCCCATCTGGTATTGTTTTATAGTAAATGGTGCCCCCCTAAACAAAATAAATACAGTTGTAGCAGTTTTTAATTTTTTTAAATAGAAAAGAGAAATTGATCGTTGCCACGTCCTATTCCGGTAGTTAGGGTTGGTTGCTAGGGTGAGAGGTGTGGTTGCTGGGAACCTGGTGTCCATATGTTTGTAGCACAGCCATCTATTGGTTGCTGATTGGGTGTGGTAGAGATTTAAAAAAAAATGGTGGCCACATTCCTTGCTTAGAGAGAGGACATGAACTCTGAGGAAGAGATTTAATTTGTGAGTTATTTAAAATATCTGGTTGATCCTGCATTTCATTTCTATGTAACTGCACTTATCTGATTGATCCTGCATTTGTTTTTGAGGTATCTGGTTGATCCTGTTTGACTCATGGGTTCAGCTGATCATGCTATCACCGTGGCGTTTACAGTTTACCCCTCCAGTGCGACACCCTGACAGCGTATCCTGAAAACAGACCATTACAGCGACTGTCTCTATAATGGTCTGTTTTCAGGTGATGCCTTTCTCCCGGTATTCTGCCCCTCCCCGGAACAACTCTGATCTGGAGTTGATTATATAGAAATCCAGGGTGTGTGGGGAGTGTAGCCCCCTCAAAAAACATTTTATTTTGGGATGGCTCAATACTGGTGCCGGTATTGTGCCGTCGTTGTGTGGGAGGTTGGCAAATTCACTGTCGACCTCCAGTGGTGCTTCTGAGTGTTTATTTGGTTTATCCTACCATTTCTGTTGTCAGGTGGGCTTGTGATCAATTTTTCTGTCGTGGAATGCGATTGTACCCCAGAAGGATCCAACCACTCGATGTGGAAAGCTGGCCCTGTGGCGTGGAGTGCTGAGGCAGTGATGTCTTACCTCCTGCCATGCTGTCAACCCATGTTTGCAGTGTGAACAGATCGTTGGGGGTCAGCTGGGGTGGGAGAGGATCGAGCATCCAGAGGACAGCTCTCCTCTTCTGGGGAGGGTGGGGAACAGAGGTCGGCATTTGCCTGACACTTAGCAGAGGCTGGGTGTTGGCACACCTGGCCCAGTACAATGGGGCATGGAGGTGGAGCAGCCGGCCGGGGTCGCTACATGTGGGCCGCATGCATGGCATGCCCATTGTTGGCATTGCAAGCTCTGCTGCCAAACAGAAAAATGCAGAAAATGGAAGCCCGGGTTGTGTGGCTGGATGGCCATCCAACACAACACACCATCTCCAGAGGGCATCACCTGTACTGGATCCGGTCCTGGTGGGTGAGTTAGGGGGTTCCCCACCACCCCGCCATGGGGGTTAAGCCATGGGGGTAGCAAGGAGATGGCCCGAGATGGAGGACAGGTGCAGGATGGATGGCGGCTGGATGGAAGGATGCCAGGAAGAAGGAGTCGATCAGGGGGCCTGGGGAGAAAAAGTAAGCTAAAAAAAAAAATTGATGCAGAACAATGTTCCACCATACACTATAATAAAATAATAATAATGTTCTGAATTTAATTTTCCCTTCCTCCTTTTCTTTAAAAGTATGTACACTGACATGAAAACCATATTACTGTCCATTGGCAGTTCATCTGCTGTGACTTGCTTGTCCAAGCCTGACATCACAACACACTGCTTGTGATATAACAGTCTCTTTATTGAAATAGTTGTGATGACAGAACCAGAGGACTGTGATGTCAGATGTAGACAAGCAACCAGAGAAGATGTAGTGGCAGTACATGTAGTCAACCATGAAAGCGATAACATATGATGGGGTGTGCAGTCATGCTTTCATATACGCACACCTTGGCTGCGTTTCTCCTCATGCCTTCAACCACCCAAGAACTGCATATATCAGAGCCTGACCACACATCCTGAAGTGTATTACTGTACTTATAAAATGGGCACAAAATGAATATATAGGCAGAAAAAAACACACATGAAAAAGGTGCAGTCATGTGGTCGCTGGAAAATAATACACAGTCAGGTGATGTGTTTGCACTGGGATACAGTCAAGTGAACCAGGCTTAACTTTTAATGACTTCCCAGGCACAGTTACTGGACAGTTGCCAGAGTTACACATTAACTCAGTTTTGCCTGGGTAGTCATTTTGTATCAAGGTTAAGCAATGGAAAGCTCACACTTCAAAATGCGCTCCAGGTTGTAAAGAATATTAACAGTTAGGATACAACTAACAAAATAGAATAACTATTATGACATCTATGTGAAGTCTAGAGGACATTGATCCTCTTTTCAGGTTAGCGGAACCCATCATCCAGTAATGTGGGGCATGGACAACTCTTCTTACACGGGCAGTACACCGCATCATTTGCCTCATCTCCTGCTTCTTTGAGCTAGCAACTCCTTTCACCAGCAGCACCCTCGTCCTCTAGGTCCAGTAGCTCGAGTGACTTTGATTCTCCCTGCCACACTGCCAC
Source organism: Neoceratodus forsteri (assembly GCA_016271365.2). NCBI lineage: Eukaryota > Metazoa > Chordata > Ceratodontiformes > Ceratodontidae > Neoceratodus > Neoceratodus forsteri. Next base: position 44,665,279 of record JADMNL010000027.1, read on the forward strand.
AAAAACGTGTAAAGCTATTTCTTATTTCTGTCACCTTTTTTTTTGAGAGGGAGTATTGAAGCTTTTTTTTAATTTGTTTCTGTGGTTTTCTGTGGTCTCCAAACAGCTAAACTTGGGAGGCAGTAACCCAAATCAGACACCGTTGCGGACTGCATGGGTAACAGACATGTAGGTGATGTCCAGGGCAACAACAACCTCGTGACAGCTCTCAGAAAGTACACTCTCTCCTATGTGCTATAGAAGGCTGTGGTGGGGTGCACACAACTGCCCACAAAGGTGCATCAGCACAGGAATAGGTTACAGAAAAAAAAACAAGGAGCTGCGCACACCTCAGTTGAGGTCCAGGGATGCTTCATGTCCCATATAAAGATGCTGAGACCAAGCAAACACCCCTACATATCTGCTCACATTGGAGTCTTCATCGGGGAAGATGAAGACTCCAGCGTGAGTCAATATATAGGGGTGTGTGCCTGGTCTTAACATCTTATCTGAGCAAAAATAAAACATCCTGGTGAAAACACAACTTCTTTTTTATTTTATCTCCTATTACGTGGCATTGATTATTTTTGGCTTGGGTGGGGCTCTAACCCATGAGTTCTCAAGCTGTGTCATAGTGAGCTAACCCCCAGTGAAGGAAACAAATTGCAAGCCTCTTAAAAGATAAAAATATAGCCTGACATACTTTGAATGGTGCAGCAATGTCAAATACCTTTGACTCAAAGGCCGATTTAATTTTTCCTGACATGATTCACATTGATCTTGCCCCAATCAGATAGGTTGCTCCACTGAGAAACATGCTAATCAATATGAATTCTCACGAGAGGCCCTATGGAATCCATAGTGTTCATGATCAGCAGCAGAGAAGAATTTCAAGTTACTGACTTCAGAGATATGGAGGCCCATGGGAACCATGTCTTCAGTCTGAGCCCCCTCCCCACCTGCTCATCAAACTAGAAGTAAATTGCACTGGTACATAGAGTGACCAGGGTACTGTACACTTTACATATGAAGGGGCAAAGTCTCTGTGTGCCACATTCCTATCATAACTCAACACTAAGAAATCATTAGTCCAGAATGAAATCCAGGTGCTGTAGCTCAGTGCCCGTAGGGCATCACAGCAGTGTAATGGGAATCCAAGCAGGGGTGGATTGAATAACGAGCAACTAATCATTCTTTACAAACTGCAGGAAGTCCTGACTGAGAATGCTTCCAACTTGGCATTCCAGCACAAGAAATGAGGCAGAAAATGGAATGGATCTAATTCAAAACATGCACTTAGAATTCCTGCAATATATGGTGGTCACTTTTCCCATTGGGAATAAGTGACATGAAAAACTCATAATACCATCGTTCTGACATCTGACAGTCATAATACTGTTGTTCTGACATCAGAAAGTAATATTACTATAGTTCTCATGTCAGAAAATCATAATACCATCATTTTGACATCATAGAACATTGAATCTGGCAGCAGAAAAGGACGCTTGGCCCACCCAATCTGCCCAGATGTTCCCTCTAATCTGTCTCCACAGACCCTAACTGGTCTCTGGTGACCCCACATCCCTGTCTGTTTTCTAATATACCAGTATGTGTATCCCACACATCCGTGAAGCCTCCCCCTCCCCCCCCACACACACACTGTTTTGGACCCCACCACTTCTGCTGGCAGTCTGTTCCAGGTGTCTACCACACTTTCAGTGAATAAATATCTTCTCACATCTCTCTTAAACTCCCCACCACCACCACCGCTCCAACTTAATCACATACCACCTGGTCCGGGTGCTTCTTCTCATTTCAAAGAGATTCCCCTCCTGCACCCTGTTTACCCCTCTGAGGTACCTGGGTTTACCCATAGTGCTTCAACAGCGCTAGCACCAACATCCCCTACAGCGACAGCTACAATGATGACTGTCAGCATTGTAGCCACGGGGATGTCAGTGCACACAATGGGGGGGCTGTGCCCCTGACCCCCCCGGTCTCTAGGATTCTAACTCTGAGTCGGAGTTGAACTGGGGGGGGGGCACCCAGCAGTGTAGTCCCAATCACCACAAAGACCAGCACAGTGATGGGCAGGTTTTGCCCGATTTCTGGCGCTGTGCTGGTCTTCGCCGTCGGGGACTCGCTGCGGTGACGGTATACCAGGTACCTGTACTGTAGGTCTCTATCATGTAATTTCTCACCCTCCTCTCTTCAGGGTGTACTTGCTGAGATCCCTCAGTCTCCCAGCAGGGCTTCTCATGCAACCCCAGCACCATTTTAGTTGCCCCCCCTCTGGACTGCCTCTACCCTGTCTATGTCCTTTCTGAGGTGCAACCTCTAAATCTGAACCCAGTATTCCAATTGGGGTCTCACCAGCAAGTGATACAGTGGCAACACCACTTCCCTTCTCCTGCTGGTGATACCCCTCCCTATGCACCACAGCATTCCACTAGCCCTACCCACTGCTTTATTACGCTGCCCTGCCACTTTGAAATAATCAGATATGATAACCCTATGTTCAGTATCCTGTGTAGTGACTGTCAGTATCTCCCCCCCCATCCTATACTCAGCTCCGGGTCTACGATGTCGGTTAGACAAAAATATGTTGACCTGACATCACAGCAATGGCTGCATGTGTGTAACCCCCTTGTTACCCGGGGTTACTAGAATCCCAGTAAGACCTAGTGGTAGGCAGGGAAGGCAGCTTGTGAAACTCCAGTTAAATGGGTTTCACACTGTCTCACTCTGTTCTCAGTCTTAGCTGAGATTGAGGGATGACATCACCAATAGAACTTTCGCAGCTGCATAAGCCACATTGGAATCTGCAGCAAAGGGAGTTAGATAGAACGTTGGGAGTTTCAAAGTGAGAGTCTGCAGTTTGGCTTGAGTGAGTGAAGTTGTACTCAAGTGGTGGAGACCGTTGTTCGGGTCTCAGTGCCCCCTCCCTCCGGGGGGGGGGATGTAAAGATTCCCAGCAGATTCCTGGGGCAATCCCCTTAATTCTGCTAAGTGGAAGAAAAGCTGCCTGTTTAGTCCAAGATTTATTTTGGAAGATGGAAGATTTCTGAGTCACCTGTGGGGCACCAGCAACTAAAAGGTGAGTGTCTGCTCTGGCTAAAAGGGCAAATTGTTTTCTTCACCCTGGGACTTGTGTGAAAATCTAGGGGATTTAACTACATATTGGGAAGCCTAGAGAAATGGGCCAAGCAAGTAAAGTAGTGTCAAATCCCAGAGTTTTGTGTGATGCAAATAATATGTAGAGGAGATGTGACAGACGTCTACCCTTTAATCTACATTTAGAAGTTCAGCAAAGGAATGGTTTAGTTTTCCAGAGAAATGGCCGGGTATGGGCTATGGGAGCTGGAGGTGGGTGCCCCCATCTTGTGACCAGGTCCACCTCTCTGGTTTCTTCTGTGGTTTCTACTTTGCCTCAGGCACTTGGTCAGTGATGGGAAGTACCCAGGCGTGAGTTGTAAGGAAAATTCTCTAGGAGTCGCAGACTCTGAGTGTGTGTGGGGAGCCACGACAGGATAATTGGTTCATTCTTCCAGTGGACCACGGACAGGATAATTGGTTAATTCTTCCAATGGACCATGAATGGGATATTTGGTTCATTCTTCCAATGGACTGCGGATCAAGTGGCGGCGGGGAGCTGGGCCGGTGGGGAAAGCAGGTGTGCCTAGGGTCGGGCTGTGTACCAAAGCTGCGTGCAAGTCCGGACTGTGTGCCTGGTGGGTTCAGAGCCTGAGGGCTGGAAATGGTGATAAAGTGTTCTGTAGTCTCTAATCTGCATTACAGGAAATTTCACCCTTGGGGGTCCGTCTATGCTTTGTTTGTTCAGCTAGTATGTGAATAAAAGCCACACTGTAGAATCCCATTCCTGGTTCTGGATATTACAGTTATTGCTTCCTGTGTTCGGATTTACTTGGTACCCCTGTGCAGTAGTTGAACCCAGGCCCCTGTGCCGAGTAACCTCATCCTCCCCAACCCAGTCCCCACCAGGTACTGCTGTCAGCTTCAACAGCATGCCATCTGTCATTTTGCCAAAAGGCAGGGGTGAGGGGTTACAAAAATGGAGGCACCGCTTTGGATTTTGTTCAGGGAAGAAGGTGCTTGGGCAAGGGGCTAGCGTTTTAGCTATCTGGCAATGGTAGCAAAAAACTAAAGCAATTTCCTAGTGTGTTGCTGTGTGCTGTGAATCTTGTGCTGCTGTTTAAAAATTACCAACTATTTACCAAGGAGCAGTAAAGCCAAAGAGTGTACCCTTGTCCTGCATCAAAATAGTTTACAGCATTTTTGCCTGCTTTAAAATGAACTGTTGTAAAGAAAAGTGTGGAAGACTAGTGGTAGCAACAGGAAAATTGTGCCCTGGACGTTTGAAATGCTTTTAAGATGAACTGTTGTGAAGAAAAGTGTGGAAGACTAGGGGTAGCAACAGGAAAATTGTGCCCTGGATGTTTGAAATGCTTTTAAAATGAACTGCTGTGAAGAAAAGTGTGGAAGACTAGGGGTAGCAACAGGAAAATTGTGCCCTGGACATTAGAAATGCTTTTTGAATTGACTAAGAGACTACAGTGTAAATGGCTATGTTAAATGGCTGAAATGGGCTCCCGCCATGGAGTCAGTTGAAAAAAAAAAAAGTTGCATTCTGCAGTTTAAATTTGCCTGCTCGTCGATCGCCGTGAGGAGAAGAGCCCTTGCGAGGAAGAAGAGGCTCATTTGCATGGCGTCGTGTGGTTGGTCATGCTGCAATCAATCCCACCCCTCAGTCAGCTCTACAGAGACAGCCCCAGCATTCGAGAGGGAGTGTGAGTGGAGTGCGTGTACTGGCAGTGGAGGAGCGTTGCGAGTGTTAAAATCATTGTAAACAGTTTAAAAATTGACTTTTTAGTTTAAAATCGGGCTCGACCCGCTAATCAATCATCCGAATTGCAAGTTTGGTGGTTGAAAAGACGATCGGTAGGACTGCCCACCCGTTTCTGTTCTAAGGCCTCCAAGAACTGGCTGCAGGCCGTTTTCCCCATCGCAGCAAACTGCTACTGATAACAGTAAGTAACCACCTGTAAAACTGCTCAAACAGTGATTTTCAGCCCTATGCCATATAAATGTGTGTGCAGCAGTGTAGTCGCTTTGCAAGTAACGACTGTGTAAAGTCCTGCCAGCAAGTGCAAGTCTGTTAAGCCATTGACTGTGTGCATAGTAATGAATTAAGCCTCAGTTTAAAGTTTGCAGCCAGAGAGAGACTGTGGGTTGTAGCAAAGTGCACCACTAGAAATACAGGCAATTCTGTGCTAAAACTCAAACTTTAAGGGACTGTGAATAAAATAAATGATACCAGCATGTAAAAGTCCGTGGGAAATCCTGTAAATGTATTTAAAGCCAGAACAGAGCAAGTTGTGCAGTTTGAGCAAAAGTTATCAGTAGTTTGTATAAATTGGGTGCGCAGTGGCTTGACCCAGATTCTGAATGTTGATGCACAGGAGTGCTGCCGCCGCCATTACAGGGTAGGGTAGTAAAGTAAACACAGCAGCAGAGGAGCCACTTTACAACTAAAGAGTGTGTTCAATAAAGTGGGACTTTCATTTACAGTGAACTTTTGTTTATTTTTCTGCAGTTATGGCCTCAGGACCAGCTCGTTACCCGGATCATGCCTGGGTTGCAGTAACAACAGCAGTAATTAGACTGAGGGATATTGAAAGTGGTGCTATGGAGGGCAACTGCCTCCTCATGTGGCGATTCCTAATTTTCCAGTGCATGTATGCCAAATATGCTTGAGAGCTGGAAGGGACGTCTTCATGATTCCTCACTCTGCTGGATGCCTAGAAAAATATGGCTTGTATAAAGCACCTCCAATCCGGTTGGCTCCCACATGGACAAAAAATTCAGGAATCTGCAGTTGGTAGCACACAGCACCAGGCGGAGCCTGTGGAGGAAGGCCCCTCGGGGGAGTGTGGCACAAAGCTAGAGGGTGCAGAGTTAGAGACAGAACCAGAAGTTGAAGTTTTGGATGCTGGATCCCAGAAGGAAAGTTCGGATAAAGCATCAATAGACCCCTGGAGGGGGGGGGCCTAGCCCAAGTCTCTTAGGTGAAGATGAGATGCTGGAGGCCTTTGAGTGGGAGGTGTCGACCTCCACGCCTAGTGATGAGTGGATAGTCTCAGAGGTGAGAAACGACTGCTCACTCCTGGGCTCAGATCCTCAGTAAAGAGGAAGATGAGGGGCAACCTATGTGGCCTTGTGAAAAAGGAATGGGTACACAGCCTCAATATCTTGCCTTGGAGGAATGTATGGAAGAAAGTGGCGATGCCACTGCCCTGGCTTCGCAGGGGGAAGAAGTCAGGGATCCATTTCTAATTTCCTTAAGGATGCGTAGCTGGCAGAACCAGGACTGGCCACCCCCAAGCCAGGCCAGCTGTCTCAGATTGACCAAAGCAAGTAAAGAGGAGAGATTGGTTCGTAGAAAGGCAAATGAGATCTATTTTATAACCTTTCCTACCTTTCCTCGGAAAGTCTGGGAGGAGACTGAGAACTGCAGGAAATCCTGGCTCTGGGATGAAGCAATGAAAAGTGTGCATCCTGGGGCCAACAAGCATGTAAAGAATAGACTGTTCCACGAAAAGTATGCCCAGAGGAAGAGAGGCAGGACATTGTTTATAGACAGAGTGAGAATAGTGGACAGAGAGGGACGTGAAATCTCCCTGTGTGAATTATATGCGCCCAGGCGAGGTAATAATTCAGCTCCTGACCCCGGTATTTATTGGCCTCAGTGCAAGGACCTCCCAGCAAATAAGCCCATGCCTACAAAATGGAGAGCCGAGCAGTGGTAGTCAATACTGCCACACCAGACTGTGAAGTGCCTTTATTGATCCGCCAATATGAATATCCAGGACTCAGGTGCCCCACATTCATCAGTCTACAGTGTACTGGCCTTTCCCGAATCCATCGACTGGCCCTCCAGATGACTTCAGATCCAGAGAGGACACCAGCCCAGCTGTTTCCTGTTCATCGCCTGGTAATCGGATGACGTCAGACCAGCTATTTTCTTTTTGTTCCTGTTCTAAGGTTCCGTCTCCAGAGATGACATCAGCCCAGCTGTTCCTGATTTGCCCTCCTGTTGTTCCCGGAAGATGTCCGCCCAGCTGTATCGGAAGAAATGCTGCCAGGGAGAGTCTTCATCAGAGGTGCAGGTCGGTGCCGAATTTCATACTACAAGTGGCTGGTAAGTCTAAACTTTTCTATCTTTATGACATTGCAGTACACACCCTACACTAACAGACTTCAAAATGTGAGAACTGTCCGCAAAGACTCTCCCCTTCGGGACTTTAGCCTGTTAGAACTGTGCTTCACCGGGCTCCGGCCCAGGAGAGACTCTTTATTGGACTAGCCTTCCGGGCCTTGTGGTCATTAGTTGGGACTTTTAGGGCACTCCATCCCCCCAAATGTGTATTGTAAATAATGTTGTTGTTTTCTAATGTAAATACTGCTTTTCTACCTTTTTTCTAAAAAAAAATATTTTTGGGATTCTGCAGTGTTTGATGGTAGGGGTTTAGGTAGACTGTGTATGCAGATTAGGAGTGTGTGTTGTCTTTCTTTTTCTTACAGGTGTTCCTGGGAAGACAGAAGAGAAGACAAGAAGAGGAGGAGGAGGGGCTCATCGGAGTTTCTCATCAGTGCTTTAGGGTGTAGAAATTTAAAGTACTGTGTTGTTATGGTTGTTATTGCTGTATTAACCCTTTCCTTCCCAGGTGTGGTTGTGGGGGTAGGGGGAGGCAGTAATGTGGTATTTTAATGGTGTGTGGTTGCAGGTTGCCCAAGGTCGGGAGGTCCCCGGGTTGTTTTTGTTTTGGGAGTATTATGTTAAAGGCAGATAGGTTTTCCCTAGAGGGTTAGGGGGGTTAGACAGGCTGTGGTCCTGAGTGGCCACTGGGACCGCAGTACTGATCTATCAGGGCTATGCTCTGGATAATTCTACCAGAGCCACTGGGTGTCCATAGTAAGTGGATAGTGTAGAGGCTGATATGTCAGCTACAGGCCACTAGGCCTTTAGTGTTGCCTGCCTGTGCTTGCACATGGTAGGAGGGGGCCTGATCACCCCCCTCCGCAGGTAGCACATAGGGTGGGATGGCCTAAGGCCAGGTAAATAATTATTGCGGACAGTCATTTTCCTGGTCAAGGGCGAGTGTAACCCCCTTGTTACCCGGGGTTACTAGAATCCCAGTAAGACCTAGTGGTAGGCAGGGAAGCCAGCTTGTGAAACTCCAGTTAAATGGGTTTCACACTGTCTCACTCTGTTCTCAGTCTCAGCTGAGACTGAGGGATGGCATCACAATAGAACTTTCGCTGCTGATAAGCCCATTGGAATCTGCAGCAAGGGAGTTAGACGTTGGGAGTTTCAAAGTGAGAGTCTGCAGTTTGGCTTGAGTGAGTGAAGTTGTACTCAAGTGGTGGAGACCGCTGTTTGGGTCTCAGTGCCCCCTACCTCCGGGGGGGGATGTAAAGATTCCCAGCAGATTCCTGGGGCATTCCCCTTAATTCTGCTAAGTGGAAGAAAAGCTGCCTGTTTAGTCCAAGATTTATTTTGGACGATGGAAGCTTTGTGAGTCGCCTGTGGGGCACCTGCAACTAAAGGGTGAGCGTCTGCTCTGGCTAAAAGGGCAAATTGTTTTCTTTACCCTGGGACTTGTGTGAAAATCTAGGGGATTTAACTACATACTGGGAAGCCTAGAGAAATGGGCCAAGCAAGTAAAGTAGTGTCAAATCCCAGAGTTTTGTGTGATGCAAATAATATGTAGAGGAGATGTGACAGACATCTACCCTTTAATCTACATTTAGAAGTTCAGCAAAGGAATGGTTTAGTTTTCCAGAGAAATGGCCGGGTATGGGCTGTGGGAGCTGGAGGTGGGTGGCTCCCCCATCTTTAGTGACCAGGTCCACCTCTACAGATTTCTTCTGTGGTTTCTACTTTGCCTCAGGCACTTGGTCAGTGATGGGGGAAGTACCCAGACGTGGGATTGTAAGCAAAATTCTCTCTAGGAGTCGCAGACTCTAGTGTGGTGTGGGGAGCCACGACAGGATAATTGGTTCATTCTTCCAATGGACCGTGGATCAAGTGGCCGGCGGGGGAGCCGGGCCCGTGGGGAAAACCCAAGTGTGTACAAGTCGGGCTGTGTACCCAAAGCTGCGTGCAAGTCCGGACTGTGTGCCTGGTGGGTTCAGAGCCTGAGGGCTGGAAATGGTGATAAAGTGTTCTGTAGTCTCTAATCTGCATTACCAGGAAATTTCGCCCCTTGGGGGTCCATCTATGCTTTGTTTGTTCAGCTAGTATGTGAATAAAAGCCACACTGAAGAATCCCATTCCTGGTTCTGGACATTACAGTTATTGCTTCCTGTGTTCGGATTTACTAGGTGCCCTGTGCAGAGTAGCCATACCTAGGCTCCCCTGTGCTGAGTAACCTCATCCTCCTGAACCCAGTCCCCACCAGGTACTGCTGTCAGCTTCAACAGCATGCCACCTGTCGTTTTGCCAAAAAGACAGGGGTGAGGGGTTACATGTGGACCGCAACTGTGGTTGGCATTGTGCCGTCGGCAAAATAAAGTGTTTTTTTGTGGGGGGCTGTGCCTCCCGCACCCCATGCAGAGCTCTGAACAACAGTATTATCAGAGAAATTCAATAGTGCAAACACAAGTCTGCCTCCCACAGAAACCCAGCTGCCATGGTGCCAAGTCCCCTTCCTACATAGGCAAAGTGATGACTCACAAAGCATGCCTTATGATTGGCCACTTTTCGTGTGTGGGCAGCAGCGCAATTTTCAAAATATGGCTTCTCTCTCTCACTTAGTGAGATAAATTTCCTCGGTGCTATGATCAGCGAGGTTTTTTGTTTGTGTGGTGCATGTGGAGACTGGCATGGGCCGCATGTTGTTGTTGCTCTTGCCTTGACTCAGAAATGAAAATGTTGCTCCCACCCCCAAAAAGGTTGGACACCCTTGCTCTAGGCTATACTGCCAGCCCAGATTCTGACACTGGAAAGTCATAATTTTATTGTTTTGACATCAGAACATCATAATGCTATAATTCTGATATCAGAAAGTCACAATACCATTGTTCTTACATCAAAAAGTCATAATACCATTGTTTTGACATCAGAAAGTTATAATACCATCATTCCAAAATGAGATTACTTTTATTATTAGAGAGAATTAATTTGACAGTTCTATATTTACAAAACCTAACAGCTAGAAACCATCAACAACTAGGCTTCTAATTCCATCTCGAGGTCTGCTGACATCTTAAATCATTCAAGCTTTGCTCTTGTGGTTTATGATGTCACCAAAATCCTTAGCAGAATCACAGCCCTGTTACTGATGGTTTCCTGTCTATTATGTGTGTAACCTTCATAATTGGCATATTCTGAGTCAGAGCCATTGACACCTATATAGAGATGTGAAGATTAATATGCCATTTAACTTCATGACTGAGGGCAGGACAATAACTCAAGAGTGGCACAGCCATGAGTAGGTTATGTAAGTCCTGCCTCACAAGATGATACATGGCTTATTCTGAATTAGGTCATTAGTGTCCAATTTATACACTTTATTATAAACTGTAAAATGTTTAAATTGCAGTGTTTTGAAGATTTATGTCACTGCTTGATGTCACTGCTCTGTTCTGAGAGCAGCACGAGCCTCTGTGATGTCATCTTGTACTGTTCTAGTTGCTCTCTCATTGGCTCAGGGTTGTTTTGTGATCTGTCTAAAGTGAGCATAAACGATTTATCTTCATTTAGAATGCTTCAGTTGCTAAAATAAATAATTTATCTGGAAGGTTTAACTGTCACACACATTGTATAAATATGTTTATATGTACATTTGCTCTGTGTGGTGATCTCATCAACTGGGTGCTGACCACAAAGATTGCCTGTCCCTGCTGCACCAGCATCGCCTCAAGTAGGTGGACGGGTGAGACAATGCTGTGGTTCGAATAAGGTTGGGTGAAAGAAACACCCTTTAAAGACAAGCAGGAGACAATCTGGAAGTTTGATGCCAGGCAGACTTTTAATACACAGGAGAGGTAGACACAGTCACAAGGGAAGGAAAGAGATCAACTTTTAGAAGCAGAAGATAACACCCTAACAGCTCTACTTTTGTTACCACTCTGTAGGTGCACCTCGGCTTAAGGCCACTTTATAATATTCTACAACTCTGATATCTTGCTACAAGGCCTACAAACTAAGGGATATAACTTTATACCACTTTATCATATCATATAACAAGCATACAGTGTACAACCACCAAGAAGTCTTACACTGTCAAAGTCTATAAGATACAGATATTCCGTCATCTTCATGCACAGCTGAAGAGTAGGAGTAAAGAGAAAGGGGACTCCTGCTTGGCGCCAAGCTTAGCAGTAAAACCTAAGAGAGGTTGCAAGGGAAATGAAGAGATTTGTAAACAGACCTTAGTCATCGACCAACCCACTCTCCAGAGTTGCTGGAATATCAGAGCACAAACTGACTAAACTGGGTTAAAGCTCTTTCTTGGCACAAACCCTTGACCTGGGCTGCCAAGGATGAAGAACCAAAGTGTGGCAAGGAATCCACTTACAGGATTGCCACAAGAAAAGAATCTGCTGCTGTCTCCCCGGCACCAACCCTCGACCAGGGCTGCCAAGGAAGAAGACTACAAACTGCTGCAGGTTTTCTGGCACCGGCCCTCAACCAGGGCTGCCAAAGACGAAACCAGGACTTGGCAAAGAATCCCTCAGAGGATTGCCAAGGTTGAAGACACCAACTACTGAGCTGCTTTGGAACAGAGCCATTTGGAGGACCACCAAACTTGAGCTGGATCCCAGAAGATCGCACATGTTATGCAGGATGGACCAAATAGGAAGAGAAGTTAGAAGATGAAGATCTGGATTCCACAAGGTTTAGAACAAAAATAAGAAACTGGCGGCCTCAAACACACCTTGGACACATCAGATTCGACTTTCGGTGGGCGTCTAGGAGTGATGGATGAGGCTTCTTCCAGTCGTCTCAATTCCAAGCTGACCAGGAACTGGCGGCTGCAACTCTCTGAGGGACATCGATTTTGGCTTACAGCGGACAATATGGCAAAAAAATGCTGAAATTCTCTGCTGGTTGAAGACTGCTGAGGTGAAGAGTTGATGGAGGCTGAAGATTGAGTCACAGACGTTGTTCTGCACACTGATACTTCTATTAGCACTGTACACTGGAATTTCACTTGCAGGGGCAATTTGCTTGGAGCAGGGGAAAATTGCAACAAACTGGGGTAATTGTTCACTTGCATGGGCAATCTACTTGAAGCTGGGGCAAATTGCAACAATCTGGGGCAATTGTTCACTTGTAGGGGCAATCTGCCTGAAGCAGGGGCAAATTGTAACAATCCAGGGCAACTGTTCACTTGCAGGGGCAATTTGCCTGGAGCAGGAGCAAACTGCAACAATCCAGGGCAATTGTTCACTTGCAGGGGCAATCTGCCTGGAGCAGGGGCAAATTGCAACAATCCGGGGCAATTGTTCACATGCAGGGGCAATCTGCCTGGAGCAGGGGCAAATTGCAACAATTCGGGGACATTGTTCACTTGCAGGGGCAATTTACCAGGAGAAGGGGCAAATTGCAATAATTCGGGGCAATTGTTCACTTGCAGGGGCAAATAACCACAATCCTAATGTATCACAATACAGTCTCAGTGCTTTATGCAATCAACACAACACTTTAGATGCTTGAGGAACAACAGTTTGTGGAAACAGTACAGTAGCTAACAGTCACTTTATAACAGGTTGTGTGCTAAGCACCCCTTGGTTGGACCCCTTTTCCTCTTGGGGTCTTTCTTTATTAGGATCTGGCTACCTCTGAGCACTTCAATGTGAATGCCCCAGTTACTGAGCTTGGTTGCCCTAATTACACTGGGCCTGGCTGCCCTAACTGTACTGGGCCTGGTTACCCTATTTATTACTGGGCCTGGATGCCCTAGCTGTACTGGGCCTGGTCGTCCTGTTTACTGCTGGGCCTGGATGCCCTAACTGCACTGGGCCTGGTTGCCCTGGCTCCTTTAAGACACTGGGACTGTTGACCGGGCTCTTACTATACAGAGCCTCTCTGAATGAGCCCCTATTAACATGCTGGGCCTCCCCGAATGGGTTCCTTTGAAATCGCTGGGCAGGCTTGCCCCTTTAAATCTTTTAGGCTCTGTCTCAGCCCGCTGTCACTCTACCCCGTTATCCCTCCTTAGTCTCAGCTCCCTTACGAATATTTAAAAGGCCTTCCCCTTTGGCCTTGTCTGCCGGCTCCTCCCATGGGCATCGCTACACCATGCCTACTCCTAAATATTAAATTAAGGGTCCTTCTGACCCTCCCCTCCTGAGGCGCTCAACCACTTCTGCTTGCGCCTACTGCGCACTTTTAAAATAAATAAACACAGTCTTTTTCTTGTGTTGGGACGACAGCACAAAGCAATTGCTGCGGCTGACTCACCACTCCTCTAGGCTCTGGATTGAGAGGCGGGAGGTGTTCTGGCAGTGGTAGGGTTAACTGGCAATGCGGCAGACGTCAGGGGGCTTCTGGAAGGTCAACAGGCAAGCCGATGATGCGGCCCTTGCTAGCTGCTGATGAGGGACCAGGGAAACTTTTAAAATAATTAAAAATAGAAACAGATGGGGCTCTAAGCCCTACGGCCGCGCAGCGGGACTTTTCTTCATTTTATGGTGCCCGATGGCACCGCAGACCGAACAGCAGCTTCCAGATGGCTGCACTAGCTGGAACCAGAGCAGGCACGCAGAACAGCCCTCAGGTGACGGCTTCAACCCACCGGGTAGGCCCTTTCCTGGTTCACCTTAACCTTCTGTGTCCTCTCCTCTCCACAGATAGCAGGAACTCTGTAACTGAACAGTTTAATTTTTAAAATATAACCCTCTGGTTCCAGAGTTCTTGGATTGGAATGCTGTGCATGAGCAGCTCAGCACAGCATTCCATTCAAGCCATTGTTTCATGTGCTGCATAATAAATTCTGCTTTTTGACAGTCTTTTAGTGCACTGGGCACATTTCCTATCTTTTACCAGTGTTTTCCCTTGTAATAGAAGGGAATTAACTTATGAGGGGCCCCTTATTACTTGTACCCTGCTAGCCCCATACAAACAGCAGGCACCCTGGGCACCTGTAAACCCCTATTTTTCTTAATGCTTCTCCTTTTCTGTATTGCCACAACTTTGGGGCATTACAGATTTGGCCTCGCCTAAAAATTCATGTCCCCATATATTCCCTTTATACATTTTATAAAACATTTCTTAAATATTACTTCTAAAGGCATTGATAATACTCTTACTACTTTAAAATTCTACTTAAATCTCTGTATAATCTTACTTTAGATAAAGCACTCTTAAAACATCCGTAATCTTTAGAAAGATTTCTTATTTACTTAGGTAAGTGACCATGTCTGGGGATTACTTTGAACAGGTCTATCCATAAAAGGACGGTGCTACTTGAAGAGCTTCTAATATGTATCTCCTAGATGGGATACCAAAATTAGATCTCTGAGATCTACGCGGCTGAAAAGCTTCAGGCTCTGCAGAACTAACTGCTGGTTCTGGTAAATCAGAAGATTCTGGCATTGCTATTGGTTCAGCTAAAGGGTGATTATCTAAACGTACATGTGAATACCTAACCCAAGGATCTATACACCATTTTGTCAGTAAATCCAATTCCATTACTTGGCGGGTAGGGTCCTCCTGCCTCCCCTCTGATGTAGCTTTCCTTGTAGCATCGGTTAGAGCACTGTCTCTGAAGGTACACGGTTTAAGAAGATTTCTACGCACTATTTTTGTGCCACTACCAGTCTCTTTTTGAATCTTGTACGCGGGTAGGTCAGGCTGGGGGATTTTGACAATGAGGAAAGGTTCTGTTTCCCCATCTGGTAGCTAACTCGTGGCACTTTTGAGTCTTTCTTAGCAACACCCGTTCTCCAATTTGCAATGGGGTCGCATTGGCTTTAGTATCGTAGGTCCCTTTTTTGCTTAAGTCGTACCTGTTCCATGCATTGACTTACAATCTGACCAGCTTCTTATAATCTTTTGCTGTGTTCTTGTACCCAATCTGTAACAGCTGATTAATTTGGTTGGAGTTCAAGTACTATATCCATGGGGAGTCTACCATGGCGACCAAACATTAGGTAGTGTGGTGTGTATTCAGTCAAACAGTGGACCGTATTATTGTACAAATAGGCAAGTTCAGGGAGTAAAGCTGGCCAATATGGGCGCTTGTATTCAGGAAGAGCTCTTAACATTCCCAGGTGTGTTTGATTTGTTTGCTCATACAGTCCATTGCACTGAGGGTGATATGTGGTAGTTTTCACCTTATTACTGCCATACAAGGTACAGAGTTCTTTGAAGAGCTGTGATTCAACAGTGGTTCCCTGATCAGTCAAGATCTTGGTTGGATACTCATAAGGACAGACAAACGGCTTTACAAAATGTCTCAGCTGTGGTTCTGGCAGACAAATCTTTAACAGCACTGATGACCATGAACTTGGAGTAATGATATACCATTGTTAAAACGTATGTTTGACCATTAGCACTGGGCTCTAGCTTGAGGTGATCCAAAGCAACTAATTCAAGAGATGCCTTACTAGCTATTGGATGCAGAGGAGCTCGCTGGTTGATTTTATTGGGACGTTTCAGACTACAGGTTGGGCATTCTTCACACCATTTAATAACATAATTTCTCATTCCAATCCAATAGAATCTTTTTCTAATTATAGCTTCTGTCTTTTTGTTACTGAAGTGTCCAGAGTGCTCATGATATGCCTCAAGTACTACTGATGTGCTCTTTCTAGGAACAATGGTATGAGAGATCTCACAGTGAGTGGTTGGGTCTCGGGTTTGGCGAAGGAGCTTAGAGTCTTTTATGATCAAATGAGTCCTGTGTCTCCATAACTTTATTGCTTCTGAATCCATCTTCCTTTGTTCTTGAAGTGGTATATTCCGTTTTGTTGAAATATAAGTCTTGATTTGCTTAACTACTGGATCTTGATCTTGCAACTGTACCCACAGGTTATTCTGTTTTGCAAACTGGTCTGGACACTTTGGTTTCTGCTCTGGTTTTACAACTTCAATTACATTGACTTGACAACAGGCCTGAATGATTTCTGATGGTACCTGAAGAAAAGGTGGCATTTCTATATTCTCTAGATGCATCTCATCCATTTCACTCTCTATCAGATTAGGCACTCTGGATAGCGCATCCGCATTAATGTTAGATCTGCCTGAGCGATACTTTATAGAAAACTGGTAGCTGGCTAATCTTGAAGCCCATTGCTGCTCTAAAGCTTCCAGTCTTGCCATGTTCAGATGCGTCAGTGGGTTATTATCTGCAAACATGGTAAAAGGAGTGACTGCTAGGTAGTGCTTAAACGTTTCAGTAATTGCCCAGACCAAGGCTAGAAGTTCCAATTTGAACGATCTGTAATGAACATCGTTTTGCTCTGACCCTCTTAATCCATGGCTTGCATACGCTATTACACGCTCTATGCCTTTCTGCTCTTGTGCCATCGCTGTGCCTAGCCCTTTATTGCTTGCATCTGTGTACAGCCAGAATGGTTTGCAATAGTCGGGGTATGCTAGCACAGGTGCTTGGATAAGAATTTGCCTCAGTTTGTCGAAAGTCTTTTGTTGCTCTTTGGCCCACTTGACTAGTCACTTCGTGGGTATTTGCCCTGCCTTGATTCCTCTGAGAAGTTCATTTAGCGGTAAGGCTATTTTGAAAACTTTCTTAATAAACTACTGGTAGTACCCAGTGAAACCCAAGAATCTTCAGACGTCTTGTACCATTATGGGAACCGGCCATTCTTTCACTGCTTTTAGTTTTTCTGGATCAGGTGGCACACCATTGGCAGACACTATGTGACCCAGGTAATTCACTTGAGACTGTAGAAGATGACACTTGGAGGGTTTCACTTTTAAACCATACCAGATCAATCGGGTAAAGACCTCATCTAAGTGCTGCAGGTGCTCTCGGTGGTTTTTGGGATATATGATGATGTCATTGAGGTACAATAGCAAAATGTCGAAGTTCTGACTTCCTAAGCAGCATTCCACCAGCCTCTGAAAGGTTCCTGGGGCATTACATAACCCAAAGGACATGCAGGTAAATTCAAATAGACCCATTGGTGTTATAATGGTGGTTTTCTTTTGATCTTCTGGGGCCATGGGTACTTGCCAATACCCACTCATTAGATCAAGGGTGGAGAAAATTGCAGCAGACTGTAAGGTGGTAAGAGAGTCCTCTATCCTCAGTAAAGGGTAGGCATCTTTATGCGTTATACTATTTAACTTCTGATAATCAACACAAAACCTTATCTTCCCATCCTTCTTTTCAACTAGGACAATGGGAGCAGCCCAAGGACTGTGACTTTCTTTTATCACCTTGGCTTCCTTCATCTCCTGAATCCTTTCTTTTACAGGCTGGTACATGGCCGGGGGAATCGGTCAAAATCTCTCTCTTATAGGTGGATGTCGATGAGTATGGCTATGATGCTGTACCTCTTGAGCCAACCCAAAATTAAGGGGATGCTGGCTGAAAGTTTCCCAATTCTTCAATAAAACTTGGATAACATCCTCTTTTTGTTATACTGTGGTTTTGGGGTTATCCAGGTTAATCTCTTGTATCCATGCTGGTAGGCTGGAGTCACAAGGGGTCTCTTCTTCCTTTCCGATGTCTGGTGTTTTGGTTTTCTTATGAACTTCATCTTCTGGTTCTACAATATCTTGCAAAGACACAGTGTGCAGCTGAGCCACTGGCTGGTTTCTATGAAGTCGCACATCATGAGTCCCATAGTTACTGACTTGCACAGGGATCCTTCCTTTGGTTACCGTAGCCATACTTCTAGCCACCAATATGGGCTCTTCTTTTTCTGTCGGGCATGGTTCAATCAAGGCATCATAGTCCTGACCATGAGGCCCTACCTTGGCCTTACACCACAGGGTAGTCTTAGTCCTTGACTTCAGGATGATAGGTCGGGCATCGGAAACTCAAACTTTCCCAATTTCACCAGTGTTGCTCGCAAATTGTTGGTGACACTGGAGGATATGTATTGTCTGCTGCAGAGCTCGATTCTCAATACACGGAGACCTTTTTGCTTGGTTTTGTAAGATTTGTACCAAGTCTTCCAGACAATGTTGTAGAAAGTTCATCCCAAGGATAAGTGGTGGCAAGCTGTCACTTTCTGCCTCACTGATGAGGATCCCTTGACCTTCCTGCACATTTTTCCCCAGCTGAATGCTCACTTCTTAGTATTCTTAATATGGAACCTCAGCTCCGTTACTGGCAATTAGTGTGATCCACGACTTGGGCAGTGGTTGAAGATCTTCTATCCTCCAATGTTGTCAAAAATATCGCCCCTGCATAGTTGTGACCTGAGATCTGGTGTCTAACAAAGCCATCAACTCAATTCCATCCACCAGAACTGGAACAGTTGGAGTTCTCCAATAAAATTGGATTGGTTCATTATTAGGCTTTAATCTAGTTGGTCATTCTTTGAGGATTGGTCCCCATCCTGAAGATTCCCTGTTTAAAGCCACCACAGGTTCTGGAGGCTGCTGGCATCACCTTGCGATATGGTCACTGATTCCACATCTACAGCATATTGGTCTGCCTTGGCCGTCAAATTTGTCAGTTGGGCACCTTCCTTCTCCCCTTCTCCTGGACTGGGGTTCGTAGAACCATCTTCCCCGTTCGTCTTGCATCTGGGCAGCTTCTTTTCTCCAGCCCTCCTTGAGCCCTTTCACTTCCTGACAAAGTTCTGTCATAGCTCGCATCAAGGTAGCAATCTGTTCCATCAAGTCTGAGTTTTGGCCGGAGTTGGTTGTCATTGGGCCAACTGGCACTTGTACCATCTGACCACACAAGGGTCAGGCATCTGAGAGTTAACCTGGGTGCCCACTCGTGGATTCTTGACTGTAAATCCACTCTTTGCCTTACAGTTCTTCACTTAGTGGCCACCTACGCCATGGGTCTTCTCATGCTGATCCTTCCATCAGATACCCTGGCCATGCTGCACTCAAGGTGTCACCATCTGTGGGTAGGTTACCACATCCTCTCCTGCTCGACCTGATCCTAGCACCTTTATGGCTTTTTCCTTGAAATCTAGGAAGTCTGCGTCTGGGTCTTGGAGCTGCAATATCCGCAGTTCCCTTCTCAGAACTTCGCTGTGTGCTCCATGCACAAACCTTTCTGTTAAAATGTGATCTGGATTGGTGATCTCTCAGGTGTCCACTCTTTTGATTACCCTCAATAACTCTTGGAGACTTAAGGCTTACTCCCGGAGGGTCTCCTGAGACCTTTGTGTATGGGAGAAAAACTTCATTTTTAGACTGGATACAGTGCGAGTGTCGCATATTTGCTGCAGCCCCTGCAAGATTTGATCAGCCATGGTCTTGGCACCTGCAGGCCATGACTGCACTTCTCTGTGGGCAGCCACTTTTAGCTATCCGATAAGTATTTCTACCTTCTGTCTTTCTGGAACTTGATACAATCGGAACATAGCCTGCATTTTAGAAAAGAATTCTCCTAAACTACTGGTTCCATTTCCGTCCTTCTCTCCCGTGAACTGGGGAAGCCAAGGCACCCCAAAGTAATATGGCATTGTCATGGGTGAGG
This sequence comes from Neoceratodus forsteri, assembly GCA_016271365.2. Classification (NCBI taxonomy): domain Eukaryota; kingdom Metazoa; phylum Chordata; order Ceratodontiformes; family Ceratodontidae; genus Neoceratodus; species Neoceratodus forsteri. Next base: position 44,684,925 of record JADMNL010000027.1, read on the forward strand.
GAGGTATATTCTCTCTATCCTCCATCCCAATTTCTATATCTCCATTGCCGATGGATGCGTTATCCCCTCCAGACAGTCCACTACCACAACCTGGTACTGCTTGCATCTTGCTCCAAAAGCTCCAGCTTTGGACTCCTTAAATTTAATCCTGCTGACTACAACAAAATTGTTTTTTTACGGTGTGGTGATCTTATCAACTGGGTGCTGACCACGAAGATCACCTGTCCCAGCTGCATACCCAGCATCGCCTCAAGCAGGTGGACTGGCAAGACAACGCTGTGGTTAGAATAAGGTTGGGTGACAGGAAACACCCTTTAAGGAGATGGAGGAGACAATCTGGAAGTTTGATGCCCAGCAGACTTTTATTTATACGCAGGAAAGGTAAACACAGTCACAAGGGAAGGAAGGGGATCAACTTTTAGAAGCTGTAAATAACACCCTAACAGCTCTACTTTTGTTACCACTCTGTAGGTGCACCTCAGCTTAAGGCCACTCTATAATATTCTACAACTCTATGATATCTTGCTACAAGGCCTACATACCAAGGGATATAACCTTATACACCTTTATCGTACTATATAACAAGCATACAGTGTACAAACACCAAAAGTCTAACACTCTCAAAGTCTATAAGATGCAGATGTTCTGTCATCTTCATGCACAGCTGAACAGTAGGAGTAAAGAGAAAGAGGACTCCTGCTTGGCACCAAACTTACCAGTAAAACCTATGAGAGGTTGCAAGGGAAATGGAGAGATTTGTAAACAGACCTTAGTCATCAGCCAACCCACTTGCCAGAGTTGCCGGAATATCAGAGCACAAACTGACTAAACTGGGTTAAAGCTCTTTCTTGGCACAACCCCTTGACCTGGGCTGCCAAGGATGAAGAACCAAAATGTGGCAAGGAATCCACTTACATGATTGCCACAAGAGAAGAATCTGCTGCTGTCTCCCCAGCACCAACCCTCGACCAGGTCTACCAAGGATGAAGAAGACAAACTGCTGCAGGTTTTCTGGCACCGACCCTCGACCAGGGCTGCCAAAGACGAAACCAGAACTTGGCGAAGAATCCCTCAGAGGATTGCCAAGGTTGAAGACACCAACTGCTGAGCTGCTTCAGAACAGATACACTTGGAGGACCACCAAACTTGAGTTGGATCTCAGGAGATCGCACAGGTTATGCAGGACTGACCAAGCAGGAAGAGAAGTTAGAAGATGAAGATCTGGATTCCACAAGGTTTAGAACAAAAATAAGAAACTGGTGGCCGTGAACACACCTGAGACATGTCAGACTCAACTTTTGGAGGCTGTCTGGGAGTGATGGACGAGGCTTCTTCCAGTCATCTCACTTCTAAGCTGACCAGGAATCGGCATCCGCGACTATCCAGGGGACGTCAATTTCAGCTTACAGCGGACGATATGGCAAGAAGATGCTGAAGTTCTCTGCTGGCTGAAGATTGCTGAGGTGAAGAGTTGATGGAGGCTGAAGACTGAGTCACAGACATTGCACTGCACACTGATACTTCTATTAGCACTGTACAGTGGAATTTCACTTGCAGGGGCAATTTGCCTGGAGCAGGGGCAAACTGCAACAATCCAGAGCAATTATTCACTTGCAGGGGCAATCTGCCTGGAGCAGGGGCAAATTTTATTTTTATTTTATTTAGTTTTTGTTAACCGGGTAAGTGCACTAGACAAATCCTGCCTATTTTCAGGCACGACCAAGGGGAGGGGGATACATAAGAATGCCAACTGACATTGAACCAGATTAAGCTGTTGGTGGTATTTTTAAGTGAATGAGGGAAATTTGGCCAGGACACTGGGGAAATTCTGCTGCACTTTTTGATAAGTGCCATGGGATCTTTAACATCCACCTGAACTACCACCAATCCAGGCAGATGGGACCTCGGTTTAACGTCTCATCCAAAAGACGGCACCTCAGAAGTGCAGCACCCTTCTCATGCTGCACTACATTGTCAATACTGGGATATTAACCCAAGTGCCAGATGTGGGAACTGAACCCACAGCCCTCTGATCTCCCGGCCTCAAAGGCAAGTGTGCTACCTACTGAGCCACTGACACTGCAAACTTGCAACAATCCAGGGCAATTGTCCACTTGCAGGGGCAAATAACCACAATGCTAATGTATCACAATACAGTCTTGTTTTATGCAATCAACACAACACTTTAGATGCTTGAGGAATAAACAGTTTGTGGAAACAGTACAGTAGCTGACAGTCATTTTATAACAGGTTGTGTGCTAATAACCCCTTGGTTGGATCCTTTTTCCTCTTGAGGTCTTTCTTTATTAGGATCTGGCTACCCCTGAGCACTTCAATGAGAATGCCCCAGTTACTGAGCTTGGTTGCCCTAATTACACTGGGTTTGAATGCCCTAACTGTACTGGGCCTGGTTGCCCTATTTACTACTGGGCCTGGATGCCCTAACTGCACTGGGCCTGGATGCCCTACTTACTACTGGGCCTGGATGCTCTAACTCTACTGGGCCTGGTTGCCCTTCCTACTACTGGGCCTGGATGCCCTAACTGTACTGTGCCTGGTTGCCCTGGCCCCTTTAAGACACTGGGACTGTTGACTGGGCTCCTACTACACTGAACCTCTCTAAATGAGCCCCTATTAACTTGCTGGGCCTCCCTGAATGGGTTCCTTTGAAATCGCTGGCCAGGCTTACCCCTTTAAATCTTTTAGGCTCTGTCTCAGCCTGCTGTCACTCTACCCCATTATCCCTCCTTAGTCTCAGCCCCTTATGAATATGTAAAAGGCCTTTCCCTTGGCCTTGTCTGCAGGCTCCTCCCATGGGCGTCACTACACCCCGTCCACTTCTAAATATTAAATTAAGGGTCCTTCTGACCCAACCCTCCCACGGCGCTCAGCCACTTCTGTTTGCGCCTACTGCGCACTTTTAAAATAAACAGAGTCTTTTTCTTGTGTTGGGCGGACAGCACAAAGCGAGTGCTGCTGCCGACTCACCACTCCTCTAGGCTCTGGATTGGGAATCGGGGGGCAGGAGGTGTTCTGGCAGTGGGAGGGTGAACTGGCAATGCGGCGGACATCAGGGGGCCTCTGGAAGGCTGACAAGTAAACCGACAATGCAGCCCTTGCTAGCTGCTGGCGAGGGACCAAGGAAACTTTTAAAATAATAAAAAATAGAAACAGACGGGGCTCTAAGTCATGTGGCCGTGCAGCGGGACTTTTCTTCACTTTATGGTACCCGATGGCACTGCAGACCGAACAGCAGCTTCTGGATGGCTTCACTAGCTAGAACCAGAGCAGGCACACAGAACACAGAACAGCCCTTGGGGAATGGCTTCAACCCACGAGGTAAGCCCTTTCCTGGTTCCCCTTAACCTTCTGCGTCCTCTCCTCTCCACAGATAGCAGGAACTCTCTAACTGAACAGTTTAATTTTTAAAAAATAACTTCTGGTTCCAGAGTTCTTGGATTGGAATGCTGTGCATGAGCAGCTCAGCACAGCATTCCATCCAAGCCATTGTTTCATGTGCTGCATAATAAATTCTGCTTTTTGATAGTCTTTTAGTACACTGGGCACATTTCCTATCTTTTACCAGTGTTTTTTCTTGTAATGGAAGGGAATTAACTTATGAGGGGCCCCTTATTACTTGTACCCTGCTGCCCCATACAAACAGCAGGCACCCTGGGCACCTGTAAACCCCTATTTTTCTTAATGCTTCTCCTTTTCTGTATTGCCACAACTTTGGGGCCTTACACCTGTCTCTCGCTATCGCTTATATAAGTTAATAGGGACTCCAAGGGATGTCTTTTATGGTATGAGAGACTCCGAGAGTGAAGATTGGGTGAGAAGACCATGACGCAAAGCTGAGCAATTCCATCTGCCCAAACCTCATGAGAGAAGTATCTTATACCAGAACAGACTTATCTTGGAGACCCTATTAACTTATTATAAATCACTCGGGTTTAGCCGGAATGATTCCTTTTATTGTGCCATCCTCCCCCTCTGGTGCAGGAGTAGAGTGCTCCCTCTTAGCACTCCTGTATGAAAACACTCTGTCCACAGGATAAGTGGTACAGTGGCTCTGCACACTGATTGGCTGAAATTGCATTAGTGATTTCTAATGGTCATAAGAGGGCTACTCAAGGTCTTCGGGTGCCCGAACTACAAAGCAAAGCTCAGGAGTTGGGGCACACAAAGGTCTTGGGAGGAAAATCTTATTTATTTTTTACTTTATTTATGCATGTATTTAGTTAGTTAGTTAGTTTATCAGCTAGTTAGCATTTTGCACACCAAGATAGTTTTATTTAGGTTAGACACCTTTTAAGAGGGTCCTAAGGGTACAGTAACAGCAGTAAGGCAAGACAAAGTTTATTTTTATGGCGCCCATTCCCGGAGGCTCTGGGTGCCTCACATTTAAAAGGAAAACATGTAAGGGAGTACAAAACCACAAATAAATATATCACAATGCAATAATAAAACAAGTAATATAGTAAAATCAGTACATAGCTCAGCTCACTTAATATTAACTACACCAGGTCAAATATCTGTGTCCGGGAAGGCCAAAGAAAATAAATGGGTCTTGAGATGGCCCTCAACAACCTCAACTGAAGGGGCCTCCCTGATAACTGGTGGTATCAAATTCCATAGAATGGGGCCAGTAGCGAATTCCATTGCACGGTAGAGACGGTACATGAAGGTTACAAATGTAAAGGTTGCAATACATGTAACGTATTATGAATCATGTTGAAAATTTGTTTTTAAAAAAATTGAACTTTTTAAAAACCCAAATCTTTTATTTTGCAGAAAATTTGAGAAATTCCAGTGTAAGAAACCTACTATACCAACTAAACTTAGAACTTAAGAATTTTAGAACTGTTTCCTTACAACACTCTCCTACGGTTATAAAAGTACCTGACATGTTTATAAAAGAAATGATCCCAACTGGCTGAAACTGCTGTTATGATTTATAATTCCACATATTTTCAATCCTAGTAATAAATATCCTGCCAACACTGCAGCATTTGAATATTGTACTACAGACACAATAACTGAGCAGCAGACTCCAAAGCAGGAGATAATACAAGATGGGAGTCTACCCACAAGCATCCTTCCCTGTTATTATGGAACGCGAGATGGTAATTAACACTGTTTCTTATTATTAAGATCAGTCTGTGAATGCATTATTGTCAAGAAGTAGGCTGTTAGGTCATCCCCCATGAGCAAGGGCTGTGCCTGCAGTTTGGATTAAATGAAGACAAATAAAAATATCTGAAATCAAAACAAATGCTTGTTTTCCCCCCTTTGAATGTTCTCATCCTTCAACAATCACAGCTTGTTATTATCAGCAAATTGTGATGTTATACCTGTGTATGACCTGGTAGTGGTGAAACAGAATCCACTGGCTGTCTCTGACTGAAACACAGAAACATGGAATTTGTTGGCAGAAAAGGACCGCTTGGCCCACCCAGTCTGCCCATATGGTCCCTGCCTAGTCTGCCTCCGCAGACCCTAACTGGTCTGCAGTGACCCTCCCTCCTCCTTGCATATTCACTAATATTTCCCTATGTTTATCCCACACATGCTGGAAGCCCTGTACAATTTTTGCCACCACTGCTTCTGCTAGCAGTCTATTTCAGGCATCTACCACTCTTTCACTGAAGTAATACATCCTCACTGGCTGTGCTCCTAGTCTGATATAAACAGGCTGAAGGGCACAGGGATAGCATGGAATGGAATGGAGCAGAAAATTTGTTTTTATATACATCCATTCAAGTTACAGTACATCTCTGCTTTTCATCCACAAGTATGGTGCACTGCCCCTAAAAGTAGCGGACAATGCCCCTAACAATGGGGACACATCATTGAGCATGGAAATCAAAGCACAGAACTCTCACCAGAATGTAATGCTCTGGATTTAATATGGTTTGCTTTTACCAGAACATCAAGTATTTATAGGAATTTCTGTCTAAAAAGTCAGTGGACAGGAACTTCTGTCTGTCTGTCTGTCTATCTAATCTATCTCTGTCAATCTATCTACAGTATCTATTTCATAGGATTCATAGTGACAAACAAGCCAAAACAGGCAATAGTCCATGTGCAGCTTGCCCTTGACTCAAAGGGAATATCCTCCTATGGACTGTAAGTTACAAAACATGTCTCGGCCCTTTCTAAATGCCATCGTATTGGCACTGCCCACCACCTCTAATGGCAACCTGTTCCATACATTCACCACCCTCTGTGTGAAATATCCCACTCTTTTTCTAGTTCTATACCCTTGACCATTTAGTTGAAGGTTATGCAATCTCATATTGTGGCTATTGTTCCTGTGATCCAATCCCAGGCACTCCCAAAGGTCATTGTTAATGTGTGCACTATAGACTAGGCACATGTCTCCCCTCAAACACCTATACTCCAATGACTATAGATCCAGTGCTGTTAGTCTATCCTCAAATCATAGGTGTTTTACCACCTTGATCATTCTAGTAGCCCTTCTCAGGATGCCTTCTAGCAATAACATGTCATTTTTTGCTAACAGAGATGTGAACTGTGCACAATACTCCAAGTGGGGTCTCACCAATGGGGCATACAATCCCTGCTAGCTGTATGCCTTGATATGCAGCCAAGTATTCCTCTAGCCTTTTTTGCCATTACTAAGCAGTTTTTGTTCATCTTGAAGTCACTGGTGATTATTACCCCTAGGTCTTTCTCCTGTGGTCTTCCATAATATCCTCCCCCAAACTGAACATTGTGCCTTTTTGTTAGCGCTGTCCAGGTGCATGACAGCACATTTATCCAAACTGAATACCAACTTGTGCTTCTTGGCCCACTGTTCAAATCGTGTTAGTTCTGACTGTAACTTATGAACATCAGTGGAATTCTGTACCACACACCCAAGTTTGGTGTCATCTGCAAATGTTTACAACCAAACCCCCTCTCCATACCTACCTATCTATCTATCTATCTATCTGTCTATCTATCTATCTATCTGTCTATCCAACCACAGTATCTATTTACATTGTCTGCCTGTCTGTCTATCTGTCTATCTACCTACCTACCTATCTATCTATCTAGCTAGCTATCTATCTGCCAATCTACAGCAGAGTCAGCGAGGATGAAATGCAATACCATACAGTATTATTGCAGAGTTCTGCAGTATGCTGCAAGGAACAAAGTAATTCAATGACAATTAAGCCCTTTTAGCATATAGAATTTTGTGACATGCCATTTACGCACGTTACTGTGTTGAATTCTAGCTGGCTCGGCTGTATCTCTCTCTCTCTCTTTCTCTCTCTCTCTCTCTCTCTCTCTCTCTATATATATATATATATATATATATATGATCAGCTTGTGGGACTGCTGAGGGCATCAGAGCCAATCTGGCTCACTGGACAACAGCTGGGGGATTTTGGAGAGCTGTCTCTGACATTGGCAGCTCTTTGAACTATCGGCGGGGCTTCCTGGTTGTAGCTCAGGCCCCCTGGCCTTCTGCTCCAATTGGGAGCACCTGCAGCTGGGGGGTGAGACTGTGAGTTGAACACTCAGCTACAGAACACAGTCAAAGCATTTCTATAGTCAAAAAATAACTATGTCAGCTTGTGGGATTGTTGAGGGCATCAGAGCCAATTGGGATCACTGGGCAGCAGCTGGAGGATTTTGGAGAGCTGTCCCTGACATCATCAGCTCTTTGAACTATTGGAGGGGATTCCTGGTTGTAGTTGGCCCCCTCTGATCCTTTGTTCCCATCTGGTGCAGCACCTGCTTCGGGGCGGGTTTGTTGGGGAGAATAAAGGGGAACACGTCTAATGTGTCCCACACGTTCGTGTCCCATTGAGTGAGTGAAGCAGTGAATGAAAGGAACAGGTGAAAGATTGGTATCTTAGGCATCAGCAGAGGAAGTGGGGGACTTTGCCGGTGACTAAGGTAAGGTACCTGTTTGCTTCTGTTGTTGCAGTCACTGAGGGTCAGTTGTAAGGTTAAGGGTAGGTCTAAACAAGGAAAAGGTGTTAAGTCCATCTAGGGTGCATGGAAATATTGACTCCATCCCAAAAAAACTGCACCCCAAGCTTGGTGCCCTGTTCAGGAACTCTAGTTACATTCCTCCTATGGCTAGGTGTGAACTTGTTTGGAAGATGATACTGCCCATTTTTGACTATTGTGACATAGTCTATGGTGCTGCCACTAAGTCCTCTCTGGCCAGAATGGACACCCTCTTCAATTCCTTCTGCCACTTTGCCCTGGATGCTCTCCTCGCACTCACCACTGTGATCTTTATCGTGCCCTATCCTTCCCCTCTCTTACAAATAAGCAACTCTCCCACTGTGCTAAATTCACCTCCAAGCACTGGTTGGGTGAGCTCCCTTCCTACTTCACCTCCTCCTTTATAACACCCCCATTCACCCATTCCTTTAGATCAACCAACTTCCACACCCTGGAAGTCCCCCACACATCCACCCAAATCGTCCAATCCAGTTACTCTCACCACCTCCCAAATATTTGGAATGCCTTCCCCCCCTCAAATCCGGCACTCATCTTCCACGTATTCCATCAACTCTGCCCTCAATAATTACCTTGCACGTAGCTGCTCTTGCCATGTCCCTCCCTAATTTCCCTCCTCTAAGCCTTGGAAAAACCCTACCCCTCTACTGTCACCTTCATTTTACCCTGTGCACCCCCACCCTCTAAATTTCTAGCTCTCCTCCCCTTCCCCAATTTACTCCCCCTTACTGGTCTCACTTGATCTCTAACAGAATGTAAGGAACCCCCCTAATGCTCTCCATGGGTCCCTCTCCTACCCCCATGGGGTTTGTATCTCTCATCTACTCCCTTCCACCACCATCCCTCCTATCTCCCTAGACTTGCAGTTCTCTTGCAGGGTTCTTAGCATCCTGAAGAAGTCCTACTGCATCTAGGCTTGTCTCCTCTCCTTCCCCCTCCCCCATCTACCTGTTCTCTTAGCCTTTGCAGTCCCATTGCAGGGCTCTCATCATCCTGAAGGGGCACTACTGGGCCTAGGCTTGTCTCCTCTCCTTGCCCTACCCCATCTACCTTTCTCCCTGGCCATCATAGTCCCCTTGCAGGGGTCTCAGAATCCTGAAGGGGGTCTAACTGAGCCAAAGCATATCTCCACTGTTCTCTCTAGCCACTGTCTTGGCTTTCCATGGCTACTAGCAGGGTCCAGTGTATCCCAATGGACTATTGATTAATCTGCATCCCCTCCAACGGTGCAAATTCTCTTCCCCTCAAGGGTTCAATTCTCACTCCCTCCCTCCCTCTCTTATCACTTTTTTAATCCTGACCTTCCCCAATCCCATTACAGGTACCCCACATCCTGAAGGGTCCTCTCTTGGGTTAGATCATGTTCCCCCTCCTAGCATTAAGTCACACCTCCTCCTTTTTTCTCTCCTCCCTCTTTAAATCCCTACGGCCTTATCCCCCTTTCTATCTAACCCCACAGCCCCCTTGCAGGGTTCCCCACATCCTGAAGGGGTCTCTCTGGGACACTGCCTTATCCCCTTCTCTATGGTTCCCCCAGTCCCCATGCAGGGTTCGTTGCATCCTGAAGGGGTCTCCAGGGACATGACTCTCCCCCCAACCTCACTGCTCCCTTCTACTTTCCCCCTTTTCTTTCATGTAAGCATTTGTTTACTTATTAACCTGGCACTTATTACTGTCCAACCTTTCTACCTATTATGCGCAACACTGTTGGAACACTGTTTGCAATACCTGCCTTACAACTGTATGTTAATTTTGATCTTGTAACTTGAATGTTTAATGTCTCATACCTATTGTATCACTTCCCCACAGGTTGTACCGGGAGGCAAGCGACTTGTCGCTCAGTGTACCTCTCTGGTGAAACATTTCAATAAATAAATAAATAAATAAAAGTAAAAAATAACGAAAAAGGGAAGTAACAAGAAATATGCCACCACGAGTAAGGCATATAAAGGTAAGGTATATAGTAAAGGGCAAGGCCTAAACAGGTTATAGGAGTCAACACTCTATCTTGGGGAGGTGTAAAAGGGGTGACCAGATAACAAAAAGGGGAAAACTGCTAGCATCCTATCAGGAGAAGGGTAACTACATATTGCCTAAATATTACAAGGAAGAGTAGGAATTAAAAATGCTAGGAGTGGTGCAGTGTAGTGGTTGGGGAGCAGCAGTATTCACAGAGAACTTCTGGAGGCTGCGGTGTTGCCCAGTCTGCATACACCTCTCTGGGTTGAGTTAGGAAGTTGCTAGACTCCAATCCCAGTTGGCTGAGATGCGGGTAACCTCTTCCTCCACCTAGGGCCACCAAGTCTGACACTGCTACCTTAGAAGGAACCTAGAAAGAGGACAAGCTGGACTGTGATGGGCTCAGTAAGTATGGGGAAGCTAGGCCAGAGGCACATGCCACAACTGGTTCCACAATTTAATTCATATGCCGCTTTGACTAAATGGGACAGCCAGGACGAGGCACCAATGGGTGGGTCCAGTGAGGATCTGGGCATCATCCTTAATGGAGATCCTAGGGAGGATGGTAGAGGACCCCAGAGGAAGAGGAAACAACTTCTAGTGGGGGGGAACTCAATTGTGAGAGGGATAGATTTGGGGGAGAGGGAGAGGTAAAGTGCCTACCAGGTGCCATGGCCAGGAGGGATGGAAAAAGAATAGTTAGGATAATCAGGGCAGCAGGAAGAGAGACAGATCTGGATTTCATTGTCCATCTGGGGACTAATGACCTAACTAGGGATGGGGTTAGGAGAGTGCAGAGGGAGTTTAAGGAGCTGGGAGTTGTCTCAAGAAAGTAGCATGTTCAGTGTCTTTTGTACAAGTGCTACCTGTCTATGACTGAGGGGAAAAGAGGGTTCTTCATACCAATACCTTTAACTCATGATTTAGGGAATGGTTTAAAGAGGGAGGGTTCAACTACACTGGGGACTGGGGTCCTACCTGGCAGGATAAAAGTCAACACAAGAAAAATGGCCTATATCCATCCAAGAGGGGGACCACAGTCATCAGTGGAATGCTTAATGTTACTTCAGTAGACTTATAAACTTGCTGAGGGGGGTGGAGGAAGACATCGGGAATGAAAAAACAGCCATCCCCTCAAAAGCTAAGAATAGAAACATTAGGGACAGGGTGGGTAAGGAGGGAGGGCAGAAAGAGATAAAAAAGGAAATTACCAAGATGGTGATAAAATCTGGAAGGCCACGTGTGCAAATGGTAGAAATTTAGGACATAAGATTTCAGGCCTGGAGAACCTTACGACAGAGGTCAACCTAGATGTAGTAGCCATTACCGAGTCATGGTGTAATAAAAACCATAACTGGGACATGGCTACACTAGGCTATAATTTATTTAGAATTGACAGGAAGAAAGGTGGGGAAGGGTTGTGTTGCTATATGTAAAGGAAAGCATTAAATCAGCAGAGATACAGGAAATACAGGAGAGGGGCAGAGGTACTGTTGGCCACCCTGGATAAGAAAAATGGTGCCACAGACCTCCATCACAGGGAGAGTAGTTAGATGGGGAAATGGCGGAAGCCACTGGCAAAATGGGGGAAATGCTGCTTGTGGGGACTTCAATACATTGGAAGTGGATTGGAGTCTCCCAGCTGCAGCTTCTACTAGAAGCAGGGATATCTTGGACTCTCTGCTGGGACATTCCTCAGACAACTTGTCAGCAAACTCACTTGTGATGGGGCAATACCGGATCTGGTACTGACAAATAGAGACAATGTTGCAGACGTCATGGTGGGAAGTCACCTGGGGACCAGTTATCACTGTACAGTGTGGTTCAATATAAAGAAAAAGGCAGATTCCAACCACACTAGGGTGAGATTCCTGGACTTCAGGAAGGCAGATTTTATAAAGATGGGTGAATGCCTAAAGTGTAAATTGGCAGGGGGAGATGACCTGAGTGCAGAAACAGTGGGTGAAATTAAAGAGTGCCATATCAAAGGCTACAAAACTCTGTCTCAGGCAAGTGATTAAAAGTAAGAGGAAAAACAGACCACTGTGGTTCTCAACAGAAGTGTCTAGAAAGGTTACGGCTAAACTGGTGGCATTCAGCAAATATGAGAAGACACAGAGGGAGGAGGATAGGGAAGAGTATTTGCAGAAACAGAGAGAATCTGGAAAATCAGTAAGGAGTGCAAAGGCAAAAACTGAGGTGAGGATAGTCCAATGGAGGCAAAAGGAGACAAGATATGTTTTCGGTATAAGCGAAAAGATGAAGACTAGGGGAGGAACTGTAAAGTTAAAAGGGAATGAGGAAACAGAAGGACTGCACAGCGGGAGACCAGGAAAAAGCTGACACACTAAACAAATACTTTTGTTCAGTGTTCAAGGTGGAGAAAGAAGGGGTGGGGCCACAAAAATGCAATATGCAGTCTGTAATGAGGGAAATGCTTACCAGTCCTTTCTTAGGGGAGAGGGTACTAGAGGGACTTGCTAGTCTGAAAATATACAAAGCAATGGAACTTGGCAGAGTACATCCTAGGGTATTGAAAGAACCCCGAGAGGTACTGGCTGTGCCTCTGACAGTCCTTTTCAGCAGCTTAATAGAAACAGGTGTAGTTCTGGAGGGCTGGAGGAGTGCAGGTGTAGTCCCTCTTCGTAAAAGTGGTAGTAGGATGGAGGCTGGAAATTATTGGCCAGTCAGTCTGGCCTCATTGGTAGGAAAGCTAATGGAGTTATTGTTGAAGGAGAGGATAGTGGATACATAGATACACAGAAAATGATGGCAGAAGGGGACCATAAGATCCATCTAGTCTGCCCAGAGTTACAAGATCAGAGTTATCAGATTTATTTAACATGACCTCTCTCCTGTGAACCCATGCTGTCTCTGCTAGAGGGTGTACACAGAATGAGAAGGACCTGCAGAAGCTTGAAGAATGGTCAAGGGTTTGGCAGTTGAAATTTAACGCAAAAAAGTGCAAAATAATGCATATGGGGCACAAAAACCCTGGAACAACATATCAGTTGGTGGTGAAGAAACAGCATGCACCAAGCAGGAAAGGGACCTTGGGGTTATCAACTCTGATGACCTCAAGATAGGGAAACAGTGCGACAAGGCAGCGGGTAAAGCAAATAGGATGCTGGGATGCATATGTAACCCCTCTGAGGGGGCTTACCTGAATTGTCCAAGTCCCCGTTTCTTCCGTTTCCCTCCACTCCTCTGGTGTCCCCTGTGTTTGTCCTTCCAAATACCCCTGCACTCCTGAGTCCTTTTCTGTGCCTCAGGTACCCTTCCAGCAGACCCGTGGTTTGTTTAGCTCTGTTTGGGCTCACGGAGCACATTCGCAAGTCACCGGCATTTTTCTGAGCTGCCAGCAACAGCGCATGCACTAGAAAGCGTGTTTATGTTTCCAGTCGCCAGTTGCGGTTCACCAGAGGACATATCCGTGGTATTGGTCCCCCTGGTGTACTAAATGGGCACTGGAGACCAGCACAAGGCTGAAGAGAAGCCTCTGGGGAAGTTAAAAAACCCAGTTTGAATCAGGGCATGGTTGGGCACTCATGAATATTAAAGAGCGCCCACATATATATTAATGGAATGCTGCCAGCCACCTGGGGGGACTGTATTGCAGCAGCAGTGACAGTCAAACGGTTGGGGTTTGGAGTTTGGGAGTGGGCTCATCTGAAAGAGCACTGCTGGGGCTACATGACTGTGGGGATGTCATAAGTAAAATGTGTTTTGTTTGGCTGCATTAGGTCTTTGTTTGCAAGGCAGAAATGAGATGGCTTGAGACTGAATGGAAGCAGCCATACTAGTGATACGCTGACCCTTGTCTACCTGCCAATCCAGTTCCTAGGCACCTAAAACAGAACCAGAGAACTCCTGGGAGAGGGAGTTTCACTAATTCAGGCACCTAACTCATGCCCCAATGAACAATCAGGGAATATTGATCTCTGTGGTTATTGCTGATTGATAGGCTTGAACAGCCAATCAGGAGCCTGGATTCTCGAGTGAAAACCCAAGGACTTTATGTGTCTGGGACAGTCTCTTCCGGGGCTCTTCTTGAGTCAGGAGGATTCTGTGTGTGTGGAATCGGACTGCCAGAGGCCTTGCTCAGGTCTCAGTTTGGAGATTGCCACCGAAGAAAAGGAATTTAAGGAGAAAGAGAGAGAGAGAGAGATAGGACTGACTGTGAAACTCTCCAGGTACTGTGAACTGTGTTCCTTATGTAAACCCCCTCTTGGGGCTTACCTTGATTTCCCCTCATTTTCCTCCATGCCTCCATGCTGCCTGGTTGGCATCCCACAGTTTTCCCTTAGCCAGCCCATACTTTATTTCAGTCCAGTTCAGGCTTAGATCCTTGGTGGCGATCCCCACTGTTCGTTTTGCTCCTCGAAGCAAGCAGGGATCACGTGTGCGCACAGTGGTGCCTTTCATGCGCCGACCACCATTCTAGAGGTCCATGAGGGAGTGTGTCAATGGTCCCAGTCGCCCTGTTCTGCTAAATGGGGACCGGAGATCTCGGGGAGACTGGGCAGAAGCTGCAGTAATGTTTAAATAGAAACATTTGAAACGGGGCACTAAGCGGGGTTCATACATATTAATGGGCCCTCCTTAATATTAATGAGGGTGCTGTCTGCCACCTGGGGAGGCCTGTGTTTTGGCAGCAGCGACAGCAAAACTACTGAGGGTATTTGACTAAGTGTGGGCTTGTTTAAAAGAGCACAGTTGGGGCTAAAATACTGTGAGAGGATCATATATTAAAATGATTTATCCTGGCTGCACCAGGACTTAGACGTGAGAGCTGTGAGGACTGCTGTATGACATTGAATTGGAGCAGCCATGTTTGTAATGCTTTGACCTTTCTAAACAACCAAAATGATAACTGGGCGCCCACAAAATGTGACAAAAGGACTTCTGGGAGAAGGTGTTGACTAATTCAGGTGCCTAAATCATGCCTCAATGAGAAATCAGGAAATATTGATCTCTATGGTTATTGATGACTGATCAGCTTGAACAGCCAATCAGGAGGTTGGAATCTTGAGTGAAAACCCAGGGACTTGGTGGGTATGAGTCAGTCTGTGCCCGGGCTCTTCTCGTGTCAGGGGGACTCTGTGTGAGTGGAATTGGACTGTAGAGGCCTTGCTCCGGTCTCAGCTGGAGATTACCACTGCGGTAAAGGAATCATGGAAAAGAAAGTGAGAGATTGAACTGATTTTGAAACTGTCAAGGTACTGTGAACTGTGCTGTCTAGATTAGAGAGAGTTATCTGTTGCAGACACCCTGCACTGCATTGGAATTGAGTTGTTAGAACTGGGCAACTGGTTGAATAGTTAAACCATGTTGCAGAGGAACTGCTTTAAACGTTTGAGTAGGTGAAGCGTCTCAGGTGCAAGGTGCTAGCCAGGTGCTATAAATTTGCTGTGTGAACTGAACAAAGTGGCTGAGAACTGTGTCCCAGCTGACACTGAAGAGAACTGTTGTGGACATTTTAGGATCTGAAAGCACACACAGGGAGAACAGGGGCCTGTTTAGTTTTGAACCCCCTGTTGATTGCTGTGATCTAAGTTCCATCTGAAGTAGATTCTAATGGGCTAACTTTCATTGCTGAACATCCAGGAGATTTGTCTGAACCAGTTTAACATGCATATTCAGTGCAGGGACTGCAAAGGGCTCCTACAGCTTGGGAATCTTCACTCAGAGCCAGGGAGGGAACTCGCTAGCACCTTCCAAGAGGGACCCACTGTCTCAGAATGTCAACGGTGCTTGCTGGGTTGCTAGGCCAACTACAACCCATGTGGGGAGCTGGGCTGTGGAGTCACTCCTGGGTCTGGGCCTTCTGGGGCTTGTGTGGACCTGCCACTGAGCTCTGCAATGGGCCAGAAGCGGCTGAAGGTGACAAGCGGACAGATCTTCAGTCAAGGGGACAAGCTGCAAGACCCTCAAGCAATATTTAACCTGCAAAGGGAACAGAGTCCATCCTCCCTTCTGCCCTTTGCTGCATGAATTGAGTGGAGCTCCACACTCCAGGACATCTGGCAATTGCTACTCCAACCGCTGTTGAGGCCTGCAGTCCATGAGTACCCAGGACCTGGTTCCTGAATCCTGAAACAGGGGAGTGTGACTCTAAATTTAAACATTTTCTCAACAATCCAGGGCCCCAACCACCGGCCAACCCTCGGTATCGTCTAGATCTGCAGCAGGTGGGTACCTCAGGGACTCCTCAGGGTGTTACACTGGTACCAGTGGGGGTGGGCAGTCAGGGGTGGACTGGCCTATGAGCCCCTATGAGTAATGCTTTGCCATTTGCCACTAATTCTTCTTTTTATTCCACAGATACTCCTCATTCAGGTACCCCTCTCCTAGCCCTTACTCCCAATAAAGCTGTGAGTTTGATTGTTGAAGCTGTTGTGTCAAGAGAGATTCATTTCATTTCATTTTTGCCTTCTGACAGATCTATGATATTTGGTGGGGAGAGGTTGTTGGGGATCAAGTGTGCAGAGTGTCTGGTTGGTGAGATGGGTAGGTGCAGCATCCCAGGGGGCTGTATCAACCAGTCATCTGATCTACTTATAACCTACTCTGGGTGAAGACACCACACTAATTTTTATAACTTTGAGAAAGAATCCCCAACTGTTACAGTAGCAGGCCTCTTAACCTGTACCAGGGTCAACAGGCAGGGATAGTACCCATTGGCGCACTGTGCCTGGGCTACACTTAAATTGGAGAGAATAGTTGCTGCAGAGACCCTGCACTGTGCATGGAAGTGAGCTGATGGAACTGTGCTGTCTGTTTGGAAGCTAATCAGTTGCTGCATAGAAACTGCTCTACAGATTGGGAGTTTGAGAATAAGCTGAAGAGGCAAAGCGTCTCTGGAGTCGGGTGCTAGCCAGGTTGTGTGAATTTGCTTTGTGGACTGACTGGAGTGGCTGAGAGCTGTGTTCCAGCTGAAGCTGTGGGGAAACTGCTTTTGGACAATTTCAAACTTGGAAGCATTGGAAGTCAGCAGGGGCCTGCTTAGCTCTGAATCCCCTACTGATTGCTTTTGTCGGATCATGAACTGAAGCTGTTGGTTAAAGGCTAGCACCTGTGGCAAACTGGCACTGCTGTTTATTTGAAAGAATTGCCAAGCTACCAGTGACTCTTGGATTCAGTGCAGGGACTGCAGGGGGCTTCTACTGCTTAGGAGTCCTCACCCAGAACCAGGGAGGGAATTAGATAACCTCTTCCAAGTGGGACCCACTGTCTCAGGAGGTCACTGGCACTTGCTGGAGTGCTAGGGAACCTATGACCCATGTGGGGAGCCGGGCTGTGGAGCCACTCCTGGGTCTGGGCCTTCTGGGGCTAGTGTGAACCTGCCAGCGAGCTCTGCAATGGGCCAGAAGTGGCTGAAGGTGACAAGCGGCCAGCTCTTCAATCAAGGGGAAAAGCTGCAAGACCTTCAAGCAAGATCCAACCTGCCAAGGGAACCAAGGTCATCCTCATTTTGGCCCATTGCAGCACCTATTGAGCAGGGCTCCACACTTCAGGATATCAGGCAACTACATATTCAGAGGCTGCTAAGTCTTGCAAAACCATGTGTACCCAAGACCTGTTTCCTGGAACCTAGGCAAGGGAGCATGAATCCAGTTAGCCATTTTTTTTCTCAAGCTTTTCAGGGCCCCGACAGCCGGCCAACCCCCAGCACAATCCAGGCCTGCAACTAGTGGGTACCCCAGGGACTTCTTAGGGTTAACACTGGTACCAGTGGGGTGGACTGGCTATGGGCCCTTACATAACTGTTTACCATTTTGTCACTAACTTTCTCTTTCATTCCATAGCTATCCCTATTCCAGGTACCCCATTTCCTAGCCCTTACCTCCAATAAAGCTTTGACTTTACTGTTGAAATTGCTGTGTATAGGGTGTCTCTGTGTCTGCTATGTTACTGCTGGTTCATGGTCTATGGTGTTGAAGAACTGTTGGGTATCCAGTGTGTGGGGTGGTTGGTAGGGGAGGTGGGTAGGTGCAGCATCCCAGGGGCTAGACCAGCTGGTCACCTGACCCACTACTAATATACTCTGGGTGGAAGCACTGCACTATGACTTCTAACTTTGGGATAGAACCCCTGATTACCACCGTAACAGGACCCAGGACCCTTAACATGTTAGAGGGCCAAAAGACAGGGGTAGAAGCCCACTGGCACATGGCGCCT
The DNA here is from genome assembly GCA_016271365.2 of Neoceratodus forsteri. Classification (NCBI taxonomy): domain Eukaryota; kingdom Metazoa; phylum Chordata; order Ceratodontiformes; family Ceratodontidae; genus Neoceratodus; species Neoceratodus forsteri. Next base: position 44,703,051 of record JADMNL010000027.1, read on the forward strand.
GGGCTGCACATAGGTAGGGACATCACCAACAGGAAAAGAGAGGTCATAATTCCACTATACAAGACATTAGTGAGCCCCACCTGGAGTACACTGTCCAGTTCTGGAGACCTTACCAATGTAGGGACATAGACAGGGTGGAGAGGTTTAAAGGAGGGCAACAAAGATGGTACAGGACTGCATCACAAGTTCTATGAGGACAGGCTGAAGGACTTGAATATGTACTCCCTGGAGGAGAGACGGGAGGGAGGGGATATGACAGAGACATACAAGTACCTTACGGGGAGGAACAGGGTGCAGGAATATACTATTTCCCAGCGAAAAAGATGTTCCAGGACTAGAGGGCATGGGATGAAGTTGGAGGGAGGGCAATTCAGGGGAAATGTGAGGAAGAATTTCTTCACAGAAAAAGTGGTGGACAAGTGGAACACCCTGCCTGAGGAAGTGGTGGGGGCTGAAACAATCACAGGATTTAGGAATGCATGGGATAGACATAAGTGAATCCTGGAGGTCAGAGGTAAGGGGCAACAGACTTCTAGAAAAACTTAAAGTGATCTTATGAGCTCAAATGGGCAGACTGGTTGGGCCATAGGTCCTTATCTGCCAACAGTATCTGGGTATCTATGACATTCCAGGGGGAGAGGGGGGTGGAAAGGATGAGCAGAGACCTGAGAAAACTCAAGGAGTGGTCTAGGGTATGGCAACTTGTGTTCAATCTGTAAAAAACACAGAATAATGCACTTGGGGTACAGGAAGCCAGTGACTGAATACAAAATGGGAGGAGTGATATCAACGACAGCCAAGCAGGAGCGAGACCTAGGTGTAATTATCTCAAATGGCCTGAAGGTAGTTAGGCAGTGTGACAATGCAGTTGGGAAAGCTAGTAGGATGTTGGGTTGCATATGGATAGGGATAACCAGCAGAAGGAAGGAGGTTGTATTACCTCTGTATTGGTCACTAGTGAGTCCTCACCTGGAGTACTGTGTCCAGTTCTGGAGACCACACCTATGAAAGGACATAGACAGAGTAGAGGTGGTCTAGAGGAGGGCAACTAAAATGGTTTGAGGTCTTCAACAAAGACCTATGAGGAGAGAATGAGGGAACTCAATATGTACACCCTGGAAGAAATAAGAGGGGGAATACAATAAAGAGATAAGGGATATGCAGGGGGTACCTGTGTGATACATGATTTACTTACATGAGTCCTGTTTAATCCTGGGTAACCTCATGAGTGGCGTAAGCCACAAGTGAGGTGTCCAAGGGCAAACAGCATGAGTGTAAATAAATCATGTATCACACAAGGTCCCCTGTGTGTATTTCATTTATGCAATAGGAGAGGACCTTGTGCGATAGCTTAATTTAGTTTTATTGTTTGCCATTTTTTTGTTTTTTTGTGAGAAGTTTAGGGGTTTGTTTTGTAAAATGGTTGCTTTGCACTTCTTTTCTATGCTGGTTGCTAAGGAGTTGTTATAGACGTGGCATCTGATATCCCTGCTGATTGGCAGAGTGAGCGGGTTTTGAAAAAATTGCTGAAACATGGCAGACTCACTTAGTGAATGTAGCCGCTTGAGTGGAATGAGTAAGGCTAGATGTTGGGGAGTTTTGGGGAGACACTACAAGCTTCTTTTTATTGGCGGCATCAATTTAGTGGTCTTTTTTATTTTGTTTTTAACTGCCTCATTTTGTGCGAGAGGGATTGGAACGGAAGAGCGGTTGGCAGTTTAGTGAGGAAGAGCAGCTGAGATCCTGCAAGCGGTGTGGGAGACTGATAGAGACGAGAAAGTAATGGGATTTTTTTTGGTAATTATTTTATTTATTTCTTTAAGAATTGTGCCACTGTACAGAGCTTCAGTTTGCAGCATTGAAGGAGTGAAGCCCTGAGTAGAGAGTCCACAAATGGACTGAGTGATGGGACAACACACAGATTGCTCAGAGGCAGGCAGCTAAGAAAAGTTGGAAGAATTTGTGCCTATTTGCAGAAAAGGTACTGGTTTTGTGGTTGGGGCTGCAATGGGTAATATGGGTCCGAAGTGGCACAGAAAGTGAGTGCTGAAGCCGGGGAGGAGTAGAGCACAAGTAGTGTGAGGTGCGGTGGATAATGACCTGCAGAAAAAGTAGTTTGGTTCCAATTGCAGATACAGTGTGGGTATGGCCAAAGTGATGATGAGTTTACTATGAGTATAAATCTGTAATGACGAATTTACTATATATATTGATACTAGGATTATAAATCTTTTGAGCTAGAAGTTCATTTACAAAGGTTCCATGTCAGAGAATAGACAAAGTGATTGCAATACAACAGGACAAAAATGAGTTAAAAATTAAAAAAAACAATATTACAGCATGTACAATATGGAATGGTTACATTCAATACATTCAATTGGCCTTATCAGGAGAAAATACTATAATTATAAGGAGGTAATACAGAGACAGGCAGAAGTGACAGGGAGCAGTTTGACAAAGCATTGTTAAGGTAAGGAGCGGGCAAGAGAGCAGCTAGAAAGTAGCATTGTCAGGGGTGAGGATTGGGGATAGGAAGGGGTGGAGAAGAACATAGATTGCAGGGAATAGGAGAGGAGGGGGAAAGGGTGAGGGGTGTTGGTGGCCAGTAACAGAGGATCTTGGGAGTGGGGTTGGTCAAAGTGGTAGGCGCGGGGGGGGGGGGATTAAAGGCCACAGTTACACTTGGTATTGTTAGAAACCAGGTGAGCCTTCGGGTTAGCCTTAAATACAGGCCAGGAGATCTGGGCTAAGATAGTTTAGCCATTTTGGGGCTCTAAACCCGAAAGAGCGTTGACCTTGAGAGGTCCGATGGAAGGGAATTTTTAGTGCACGAGTACCTTCACTTCTGGTACTCCTGTTAGAGTTATTGGGGAGGAGGAGACCAGTGACCCCTGTTGTGGTGAGGCCCATGATAGAATTTTTGGCTAGTAGGCAGGTTTGGTATTGGACTCTACAGTCCAGGTTGAGCAACCCCGTACGGGCATAGAGCTCGCAGGAATGCATTAGCTGGTGAGCCCCTGAGAGAAGCCTGCAGGCTTTGTTAAGGGCCAGCTTAATTCTCTGTAGGGCTGTGTCTGTAGCAGCTCCATAGACTACCAGTCCATAATCTATGACTGACAGAACAGAGCTGGTCACAGCGAACATGAGGTATTCATCGGTTAGCAGTACTTATGTTTGTACAGTACACCAGTTCTGGAGTTTACAGTTTTAGCAACCAGGCTGATATGCTGCACATAGGATAGGGAGCAGTCAAGGGTGATCCCCAGGTATTTAAGAGTGTGAACCATTGCTAGAGCTTGTTCTTTGTTATTGCGGATTTGCAATTGGTGGGATTTGTGTTTATTCTGAGGGGAAGCAAAGATCATGGTCTTTGTCTTTTTGTAGCTGAGAAGAAGTTTATGGTTTAGGAACCAAGTTTCAATGACTGAGAACCTGTCAGCTGTCATATATCTCTCTCTCTATATATATATATATATATATATGTATATATATAACTAACTAACTGGACTGAGCATACCCCTACTGTAGGCATACTTGCCGATGCTCTCACTGACCACTCACCCATTTTCTGTATTTGGACCCCTGTATCTACCCCTCCTCCATCACCGAGGTACATAAAATTCAGAAACTATGCGAACTTTGTTCCAGACAACTTTCTTCTTGATTTCACTCAAATTGATTGGACTAAACTGTACCGAGCTGGTGATGCCCAATCTGCCCTTAACTTTTTTCTTCAAGAATTCTTTTCACTTCAGGACATTCATATCCCATACTCGACGCGCCGTTTAAAGGGTAAACAAGCCATATGGTTAAAAAAGGACCTCCTTGCCAGACTTAAAAAAAGGGACAAGAGCTGGAGACATTTTAAATCCTCTGGTCTCACAGCTGACTACGACCTCTACAGGGCCCAACGTAAAGAATGTAAAAAACAAATAAGAATTGCTAAAAGTGTATATTGCAAAGGCCTACTTACAAATGCTGCAGGGGACCCTATAAAGTTCTAGACACATGACAGAACATTCCTGGGGTCTACTCAGTCCCCTACTCCAAATGACATGATACTAAATGGTGTGCACTGCAATGATCCTTGGACAATAGCAGATTTTTTCAACAGCCAGTTCTCAGACCGGACCAATTATACGCTCACCTTCCCAGCCACACCACAAACAGGCCAGCACACCTACCCCCGTCATGAGATATCCACTCCTCCCTTTCATTTCAAGGCTATCACGAGGGTAGAGGTGCTAAAACTTTTAAACCCTATCTCAGATAGCACCAGTACAGGCTCTGACAGTATCGAACCTAGACTTCTGAAGATCGCTGCCCCACTAATAGCCTCTCCTCTGGCTCGGATTGTTACCCTATCCCTTTGTCAGAGCCATGCACCTGACATCTGGAAAATCGCCAGAGTCACTCCGGTCTTCAAAAAAGGAGATCCCAAAGACCCCTCTAACTATAGACCCATTTCAATTTTATCAGTGCTAAGTAAAATCCTCAAGAAGTTAGTTGCTACACAAATCATTAATTTCCTACATAAAAATAACCTTCTCTCTTCAGCAAAACATGGTTGCCGTAAGGGCCATAGTACCTCCACTGCTCTGCTCAAATTTTACCACAGACACACTTTCTGCCACAGATGCTGGCCTTCTTACTGGGGCAGTTTTCATTGACATGACCAAAGCTTTTGGTCTCGTTGATCATCCCATCCTTCTCTCCACCCTGAAATCAATGTTTTTTACGGCACCTGTAGTGGCCTGGTTTAGTAGTTGTCTGTCAAACCAGGTCCAAATTGTGAAGTATAATTCCACCCTCTCGAACCAGGCTACGATAAACATTGGGGTCCCCCAGGGCTCCACTTTAGGTCTCCTCCTTTTCTCAATATTTATTAACAGCATCACCTCTGGTCTCACCACCTGCTCATCCCTCTTATACGCTGATGATATGGTATTGTACACTAGCTCCAAAAACTTATCTGAAAGAAACTCGAGCCTCTCCTCTGACTTTCTCAAAACCCAGACCTGGCTCTCTAACCATAAGCTGGTCCTCCATGTAATTAAAACCAAGGTGATACTATTTGGGACTGCTGCCAAACTTAAATCCTGCAAAGATGACATCAAGGTCTCCTGCCCTGGCTCCTCCCCTATTTGTACAGTTACCTCATTCAAATATCTTGGGGTAGTCCTTGATCAGTCCCTAGACTTTAATCTCCACAAACAATCAACCTGCAAATCGGTAAACTCTAAGCTAGGCATCGCTTATCGGACCAGTCATACACTTACTCCCTCTGCTCGGATGGCTCTTGCTCTCAGTATATTGCTACCAGCTCTGACCATGTCGTCATCACGTATGTGACTGTACCAAAGACCACACTTCGTAGTTGGGACACCACTTATAATAATGTTTGCCGCTATGCCTCTTCATCCCTTCAGCTCAAACATCACTGCCTACTCTATTCTGACCTCAACTGGCTACCACCCTTGGCATTGATACTTTCTTCTGCTGGCTCCCTTGTGGATAACGTAATTAGGACACAAACTCCTGCAAGCCTGGCTGCACTGCTGATTCCTCAAACACCCTCTTATGGCTTGCAGTCAGCTGATAAATCTCCATTACAAGTCCCAAGGTTTAAAATCTCTAAAGGTTCCCAAGCTGTCTCACACTATGCTCCACTGCACTGGAACCCATTCCCTCGATCAGTTTGACAGGCACCTTCCCATGCCCGCTTTAAAAAAGAGCTTCACGCTTTACTATCTGTTTCCAACTCTTGCTTATGCTTTGAACCCCCATGTTCTCTGCTCCTTCTCCCCCTCGCTCCTACTGCTCTTACTCCTATTTTTACCTGTCCTTACCGCTTCCCTTCCTGTCCCTGTCTGCTTGGACACTTGGCATGTCACTACTCAATAGGATTTCTAATTTATCCTCCCTAAGTTAAATGCCCCACCATTCTTCCTTTGCCCACCCTTATATTTGATACTACTGCTTTGCACTTTGCAGTGGCCTGTAACCATGTTATTTTTATTCCCGACTTCTTTCAATGTGAAAACCGTACTGTGTTATGAACTGTCCACAAGCCATATATCTATGGATCACTGTACATTTACTTGCAGCTTTGCTTCACGGTGTGTCTGTAAGCAGGTATTATGTAGTTACATACTTATCTTTGATATAATGTCCTATTTGTTGTACCCATGTCCTCCGCCATGTTTATACTGCGATCTTATTTGTGTAATATTTCTACTGTATTCTTATGCTTTGTATGATGTACCTGTACCTGCTGATCTGTTTATGTTGTACCCTCCCGGGTTGTGACTGACATTAGTCATTTTATGGCTAGCTCACCCACCCAGTCAACAAAAACTAAATAAATAGGGGATGTGACATGGCCTGAGTGAAGATATCATATTTATCTTCACGAGATACCAATGATATTGTGATATCTCACGAGTGGTGAAGCCACGAGTGAGATATCTTGATGTCATTGGCCTTGAGTGAAGATAAATATGATATCTTCACTCAGTCCATGTCATGTTCTATTTATACAACATGTTTTGGGCCATTGAAAGACAACTGCCCCCCCCCCCCAACATACACATAACTTCACATATTGTGCACCTATACAAGAGAGGCACATGCTAAAGAAATTGTGTGCTTCATCCTGTCATTTAAAATGTACTTAAAAAAGATTATCTGGTTGATCCTGCCATTATTTTACAATAAGCAATTATTTAAATAACTGTCTTGTTCATGCCACCACTGTCATATTCAGTAATACTACTGAACTTTCACTTTCTGTCCCAACATATAGCATGACCGAGCGGTCTGTAAATTGCACTGTTGTGGGTCCTCACAGTCGTCTACTACTGCATTCTGTGTCGGAACTCCTGAAAAACTGTGTACATTTGTGCACTTTCAATCTCTTTTCTGAAAATAAGCTCCCGACTCTAGAGACAGGACTACAAGCGACCCTGCATCCTGTCTCTAGAGTCGGGAGCTTATTTTCAGAAAAAGAGATTAAAAGTGTACAAATGTACACCATTTTTCAGGAGTACCGACACAGACTGTGAGGACCCATAACAGTGCAATTTACAGACCGCTCGGTCATGCTATATGTTGGGACAGAAAGTGAAAGTTCAGTAGCGTTACTGAGTATGACAGTGGTGGCATGAACAAGAGAGTTTTTTAAATAATTATTTATTGTAAACTAATCGCAGGATCAACCAGATATCAAAGGTCTGTGTGGGTGGAGGAGGTTGTGCAAGTTTGGGGCAGGTTTTAGGCAGAGAGTCGAATGGTATAGAAAGTGAAATGCTTTCATTTTCTTAAGAATGACGTATGGGAACATAGAGATATCTCCATGACGTATAGGAACATGGAGAAATCAGTGATATCTCCACTACCTGCCTGAGATACAACTTTATATCAGTACATTTATACTAAGACACATGTTGTATAAATATATATATATATATATATATATATATATATATATATATATATACATATATTCACATTTATACACATGTAACCCCTAGGTGGCGCTATCCCATGGGCTACTACCCCTGCCGGCTTGGCTACTAGCAGGTTAAGGGGACTGAGTTCTGAAACAGGCGCCTCCACCTGGAGGTCAGGGTTGGCAGTGGTCAAGCTAACCTGGGCACAGCCCTCTGGGACACTGTAACCCCCCTCTTTCCTTACTAGTAGCCAAAACAATACACAATAATCACTTTCACAATAACCCTGATACACCACACAAGTACCCACACTGTTTGCACTTACCACCAGGGCTTTCCTCTGGCTAGGCCCTGGGGACCCCCTGTAAAACAAGGTTATACACAGCAAACAACAGCAGTGCAGTACTTTTGCACAAAGTGGAACCACAATCAGGGTAAATGCAAAAAACAGTTAGATCTGATTTATTTAAGGGACTTGAATAAGGGAGGGGCGTAATCAGGTTAATTTGCTTAAAGGCTGTATCAATCAAACAGTTATGCTTGCACTTCAGGGTCCATAAACAGTCACACACCCTGGATACCCAGATGGAGAATGGTGGGCTAGCCAGGAATGTTGCAGCTGGTTGGGACCCTGTGATGGAAGAAAACAACACGCACAACACACACTATTTGTAATCCGGAGCCGGAGGGCTCAGTTCATGAAAAGAAAACAACAAGACAATCAGATAACACACTTTTAGATTAGGATGTTGTTGCAGTGAGCTACCTGATATTTACTCACGATAACCAAGACTGGACACAGGCGGGACGAAAATTGAGACAGCAGGTGGTTGATCTGGAGTGCCAGGAGAAGCAGGGCCCACATGATTCGCCGAGGCGTCATTCCTGTTGAAGCGTGGAGCAGGGGGCTGATCCCCAGGCAGGTCTCTCACCGGTGGCTTTCTCTGTGCAGTGGGGTAGTCTGGCAGGGCCAGCGTGGCATGGCCCAGGCCAAATGGAGACAAATTCATTTTGGGCTGGATACAGTTTCCAGCAAGCAGAGCACAGTTCACACAGTGGGGAACCAAATAATGACCACTTTCAATACACAGCACATTTACATGTAAAGGATTCTATGGTACCAGCAAGTAGAACACAGTTCACACAGTGGGGAACCAAATCACGACCCACTTTCAATACACAGCACATTTACATGTAAGGAAATTCGACTGTACCAGGCAAACAGCTCTCCAGTCACGATTGCAAAGTCTCTGCACAAACCGGGGATTCAAAAGCAGCTGGAAATCCTGACAGGCTAATCGCATTCAGAAAAATCTTCGGCCTTCTTCAGGTATGAGCCTGGTAAAAAATCAGTGGCTTACTTTGTTCTCCCAAACTTGGATTTGATCCGAAATAATTATCTTCTCTCCCTCTCAGTGGCAGCAGGCAGACATGCAGACCACAACTCAGGCCTTTCCACAGTTCTCCCACGAGAAACTACTCAGACAGCTGCTTGACTGTCTCAAGCATGTTGCTTCTTCAGCTCCCAACTTCAATCTGACTCAAACTACAGCAAGCCTGGGAATTTCCCTAAGATCCAAAAGGTTCGGTTGCCTGATTCATCTGTCAGTCACAACAGGAGCTCCCCCTTCAGGTGCAAAAAGGTGCCAAAAGCCCAAAACTACAATTCCTACAGATTTTGGCTCCAGACAGCTCCTGTAGTCCGGCTCCATTTTAGGTCCCACCAGAACTGATTGGTCCAATTTGCAGTCCAGGACCAAGATGGTGGAGATAAACAAAACAGTCCTTGCTGCAAAGAAGACAGGTAACACAAACTACATTATCATTATCACTCTAAATGATTTTCAGCAAATAGTTAAATCTTTCAACAGAACTCCCTCTCAGATTACTTGTGACTGCAATCCAGGCAGCTCTTAAAGAGACAGTACACGGAGACTATACAGGCACTCTCTGGCAATCACATTTAAACTGCTAAAACGCAGGACGCCAGCCTGGCAGTGAGCATTTAGGCAAGCTCGAAGAAGACTTTTTGGAACCCCCATTTGTAGGGGGTTACACCCTTCCCTGCCTGGTGAAAACTTGGCATCCGCGTCAAGTCTGTACCATCATGCATCAGTTAACATAAACTTATTACTTTACTATACATATTCACTACACTTCATGATACTATATCCATTCTGACAACACATTGTGCATATTTCACATAGGTAAATTGAACATTACTATACAGAATCTGGTAATAACTTCTTGTACCTTAAACAATCAAAGAGGGGGCCCTTCCCTATCAGCTAACTTGGGGCTAGAGGGGGCAGGGGCACCATGGTGAAAGGGAAAGTCAAGTAACCTGGAATTGGCTGTCAAGCTCAATTTGGGCAGTGAGCTTGGTGAGACATAAACACCTTTGTGCACCACATTGAGAGGCAGATCCACTGGCCTCCCGGGAGAATCATAACTGAGGTGTACTACTGGCTTAACAGCTCAGCTAGTATTTCTGAGAGGGACAACTACAGTCTCTGTACTCTCAGCACTGGTCTGTGGACTCTTGTCACTTGTGAGGGGTGCCTCTGCCTTCGTGGGAACATCCAAACTTGGGGTGCTGCTGGTTCCTTACTCTGCAGGCTCTGATTCTACAACACTTGACTCATTTTACGAAGGCTCAGACACAATCAAGCTTTGAGGCACTGAAGAGGGTTGGTCAGCACTCTCATAGTGTTCTTCAAGTTCTGGTATGTCACCAGAAAGACTCAAACCCTCAGCCCCTTCTTCAGGCAAATCATACAGTTCCACAATACACAGAGACTCAAGATCTTCAGATGTGATGCTTTGCACTTCACTTTCTGGGAGCATTGGCTCCAAGGACAAAGCTGGGGGGTAAGGCAGTCCAGAAGTTCCAGCTTCATCCCTACAATTTATTAGGGGGTTACCTCGAAACAACTGACTCAGTTCATAAGAGGGGTAATAGGCATGGTCGTATTCACTTTCGTCAGACGTGGACTGACCGTCACTATCATTCTGGGCCTGCTGTGGAGAAAACCTTAAATCTGTGACCACTGGGGTAGGTTGACTCTGTCTCTTTCTTGCAGCAGCATGAGTCACCAGCCCAGGGGAATCAATCTTTGATTGTTCAGCCTCAATTATGACTTGGCCAATAGGTAGCAAGTGGTTACGGTGCATGGTCTTGATAGCTTTGGAGTTGTTCTCTGGGTGCACCTTGTACACAGGTAAATCATCCAACTTTCCAACTACTACATGGGGAAGATGGTGCCACCGATCAACAATTTTGTGTTTACCATACAGTCCCAAATTGCGTAACACACGGTCTCCAGGTCGAAGTTCTTGAGCCTTTACTTTTCTATCATGTCTCTCCTTTGTTGGCTAGATTTCTCTTGGCGGCCATTGTCTGGGCCAGTTGATGGGCATGGTTCAACTGAGCTTTCAGTTTTTGTACATATTGCAAGTAGTTTTCAGCTCGGACCCCATCTGGAGAGACCCCAAAGCAGACATCAACAGGCAGCTGGGCCTCTCTCCCAAACATGAGGAGGTAGGGAAAGAACCCGGTAGCATCATTTTTCATGCAATTGTATGCGTATACCAAGGTGCTAATCTGCTGGCTTCATTTATGCTTGTCTTTTGGGTGGAGGGTGCCTAGCATGTCTAGCAGGGTGCTGTTAAAGCGTTCTGCTTGAGGGTTCCCCTGTGGGTGATAAGGGGTGGTTCTTGACTTTTGCAACCCCCATAGAGAGAGAGCATTTCTTTGATTAGCCAACTCTCAAAGTCTCTGCCTTGATCAGAATGAATCCACTGGGTGGGGGGGCACCATAGTGAACGAAGAAATTTTCCACTAGCACCTTGGCCGCAGTAGATGCCTTTTGATCTTTGGTGGGGAAAGCTTGTGCATACCGTGTGAAATGATCCGTAACCACTAACACATTGCCAATGTTCCACTGATCAGGTTCTAAACACAAGAAGTCTACACAGACTAGTTCCATGGGGGTGCTGGTAGTAATATTAACAAGGGGAGGCAGCCTTCTGAGGCAGGACTTTTCTTTGCAGGCAGCGGCTACAAGTCTTTACATGGCGCTCAACATCGGCCCCCATTTCGGGCCAGTGGAGGCAAGATTGTACCAGGTCAAGGGTTATGTCAATATCGAGGTGCCCCATGTGATTGTGGAGGGACCTCAGTACCAAATCTTTAAAGGCCATGGGCAGGACCAATTGTTGCTTGTCTACTTTGCCACTATGATCGACTGTCTCTCTATACAACAACTGATTAAGCAACAGCAATCTGGGACCTTCTTTAAACAATAAAGAGAAGTTTGCAAGTCAGTGGAACATAACTTAGACAAATCTTTTCATGCTCGCAGGGTATCAAGTGCTGACTGAATCATAGGATCTTGGGATTGAGCCCACTAAATGCTGTCATTGTCAAATTAAGGTGGTGCACTAATATCTAGAGCAGAGAAGTGTCAATAAGCAGCTGGTATGCAGGTGATTGCCCAAGCAATCTATTAAACAGTCCACTGTGTCCGCAGACATCTGTTCATCGCTATCAAACTTTTGGCACAATGCTCGAATGATAGGTTCTGACAGCCTGACCCAATCACTCTTGGAAGTGGGTCTTCATGATAGGCGTCAGCATCAATATGGTTCAGGCCCGGTCTGTATTCGACAGCATAATCATAGGTTGATAATGCAGAAAGCCACCAGTGCCCAGTGGGGTCTAACTTAGCTGAAGTCTGTACATAGGTCAACGGGTTATTGTCAGTCTTCACCAATATCTTTGCCCCATAGAGGTATTCATGAAACTGGTCAACGATGGCCCATTTTAGCGTGAGGAACTCCAACTTATGCACAGGGTAGTTTAGTTCAGACGTGGTCAAGCTCCTACTGGAGAAAGCTACTGGTCTCAGGCCATCCTCATGGTCTTGATACTGCACTGCTCCTAGACCCTGCAGACTAGCGTCCATATGCAGCACATAGGGTTTGGTGGGGTCAGCATAGGCAAGGATGGGGGCGTGGGTGAGCTGGTATATGATCTCATGGAAGGCTGCTTCACAGTTGGGCATCCAGTGGGGCCTGAAGAGTTCACCTGAGCAAAAGTATACTTTTTATGGTTCTTTAACGGACCCTTTTTTGTATTTACAATTGGTAGGAGGGTAACCCTGGGTAAGGTTCAAGAGTGGGCGAATCACCTTGGAATAGTCTTTTATGAACCTGCGGTAGTAGCCACAGAACCCCAGGAAACGTAGTTCTTTCAGATTATGGGTCTGGGGCCAAGTAGTCAGTGCTTCAACCTTACTAAGATCAGTCTCTATCCCTTTTGTAGATACTATGTGCCCCACATACTTCATGGAGGTTTGGAAAAACTGGCACTTGCCAATGGACAGCTTAAGGCCGAAGTCTTCCAGTCGGTCTAGGTCTTTAAACAGTCAGTTCTCATGCTCCTCTAAGGTGCTCCCAAACACAATGACATTGTCCAAGTACATCAGGCATTCCAGCAAATTCATAACTCCCACCGCATGTTCCATCAGTTGCTGAAAGGTGGCTGGGGCGCCCGATATCCCCTGTGGCATCCTCAGAAATTCGTAGAACCCCAATGGACAGATGAAGGCTGTTTTCTCATGGTCTTCCAGGGCCATCTGGATCTGGTAGTATCCACTGTGAAGATCCAACACTGAGAACCATTTGCTCCCATTCAAGCAGTCCAGAGCATCTTGTATACGAGGCATAGTGTATTGGTCTGGGATGGTCTGCCGGTTCAGGGTTCAATAATCAACACACATCCTCACAGACCCATTCTTCTTATGCACAACCACAATGGGAGAGGCGTACGGGCTCCTGGATTCTTGTATCACACCAGCAGCGAGCATTTCCTGCAGGTGTCTTCTCACATCATCTATGTCTGCTGGGGCTAGGCATCGGGACCTCTCTCGAAATGGCCGTTCATCGTACAGGCGTATGTGATGCTCCACACCCTGGACACATCCCACATCCCATTCCTTCAACAAAAACACTTGGCCTCCCTGGGCAAGTCCCTTGCTAATTCTTGCCTTCCATTCAACTGGCAAAGGGGAGTCACCAAAGTCAAACAAGTCTGGGGTCACTCTCTCCTTCTTGCCAGGGTGCTTGTTGCTGGGCAACACTGCAGTGTCGGCACAGTGTACCATAGCTAGGGTGCACCCTCTGTTCACCCAGATCTCCCGATCTGACACATTGTGAATCTGGACCATCACTCATCATGCATAGGCATGGGCACGAGCACGCAAGATGCTGGGCTTGACCAATAATCCTTCTGGCAATTTTCCATCGCCTGGTGCATCCAACATCAGTATTTTGTTCTTGACATCTTTCCAGAGGCGGACCTCCCCTTGAATAGTACACTGGGCGTTAGGGGCCAGTACCATTGAATCGGGATCCTTCTTCCACACGATCCCCACCGGTTCACCCTGGTCTAATTCCTCGGGTTTCTGTTGCAAGTCATAGGCTCTCTTGATCGGAGTCGGAATTCTTAGAGCCCTTTCAGTCCGTCGCCCTTGTTTCTCATAACAGAATTGTGGTAACTCCCAAACATGTGGGCGTTTGTTCCAATTAACAGGTGAACCCCATCATACAGTCCGGTAGGGGGACACACTAGGGCCAGTATCTCTACTTGCTCCTCCACACCAGTTACAGTTGCAGGAAAAGACAACCAAAGGCGGACATATCCTAAGTAGGGATAAGACTTGTCGCTCAGCCCCTGCACATGTAGGCCTTCCAGGGATTGTAATGGCATATCAGATAAGTATTTGTCATACCAGTCCTGAAATACAATGGTCACTTGTGACCCACTGTCAAGCACAGCCCGAGTTGGAATACCATTCACAGCCACAGTAGTCTCCATTGAAGGGCCCACTATTTTGGACCAGTCGGGAGGGACAGCTCAGGGGCCTGGACAGACGATTTAGCCACAAAGAGGTTTGAGTTAGGATGTCCGAAGCCTTCACTGCAATCATTTTGTGCACCCTTTGACCACTGATTCAGTTTCTGAAACTCCCCTTGAAGCCGGTTCATCACTCTCTCTAAGTTCCTCTGAAAACGGCATTCCCTCTTCATGTGACCATCCTTGCCGCAATTGTGACAAATGATAGGCTCTCGGGGCATCCTTGGAGAGAGCCTTGCAGGGGATGCTGGAGCACCGATGGGAGATTATGATCTGGCTCCTGCTGATAGTGTGCCATGTCTCAAAAGTTCCTTTAGAGTGGCAGTCAATTCCTTGAGCTCAGCCGAAAAGCCACCCTCAGTAGCGGATGCCTGAGGATGCACCCCAACCCCCATTGTAGTCACGTCCTGTTAGGGGCCAGGGTCTTTGTCAACAGGGGATACCTCAGTGAGAACATCCAGTTGTACCTTTTTGACTTCCTTCAGCAACTCCTCTCCCCACCGTTTAGCCCATGGCAGGACACCCTTAGTGGTCTCCATTTCGGAAAGGCCTTCCGGTGCCATGATCACTTGAACTGCACTCACCCCATAATTACAATCTCCTTCTTCTCCTTCAACCTCCCGGAGTTCTTTTATCAAGTCACAGTAGTCAGGTGGATTACCTCTCCTATCTTGGAGCCTTAACTGGAGGATCTGCAATTTAGAATGCTTTGCATGTTGCAGTATGTGCCCCAATCTCACATGGTTCAAGTCACTGGTGGCTACCCCACCTTTCCGGTAAGCTTTCTGCAGAGCTCTTTCTAGGTGAGTAACATACGTAGACAAACTTTCTCCCTTCCATTGTTTGGTACCTTGGAATCTCCACATCATAGTCTCCCCTGACTCAATACTCCCAAAATTGCCTTCGAGTGCAGATAGGTACTTCTGAGCAGATGCATCAGGGTTTGTGAACCTCAAAAATGTAATGGCTTCGAAGGCAGGACCCCTCAAACTTTCTATGATTCTTTTCCACTTCTCAGCCTCCGCACACTGCCACTCGGGTACCAAGGGGGCAACATAGTTGCTCCAGGTCTCCCAGTCGTCCTCCCTCAGGGGGGTGGGGAGGGTGCCTGAGGACATCCTCAACTTGCGGTATGTGTCATGACTAACTGCAGGCATAGGTGGGGTTGCCGACACAGAAGCTGGAGCAGGGGGTGGGCGGAAGTGTGGGAGAAGGATCTCCCCCAGGCAACAAGAATAGTCTCTTAAAATCCTCTACAGTCTTTCCCTCCTCCAGCAATAACTTAGCCAACTTTTCCTCAAAAGTCTCACATAGACTAGGGGGCTCATCCTCTGCAGGGGCTTTGCTGTCTTTAGTTATCACTCTTCAGGTGGCTGGGGCCCCTTCTGAGGCAATAGTCGGTGGCACTTTGGAACTGTCCACTGGATCACTACACTCTACTAAGGTCATGAAAGTTTGGGCGGTCAGATCAGCCTGTCACCCCACCACCACCACAGCGTTTGTTAAACATTCAGCTTTGGGAAAGTACTCCTTCTACAGTGTCTTTACCAATGCTCAGGGGAATATTCAGTATAAGCAGGGCATTGTGGCGGTCAATCTCCTGCCCAGTACTCCACCCCACCAAGTGGTGTACAGCCATGTCTACTGGGGTAGCCATTAATCTTTAACAATAATTCATAATTTTTGGCCACTAGAAGGCACAAAATCCCAGCGGTGAGCCTCCAAAATGTAACCCCTAGGTGGCGCTATCCCAAGGGCTACTACCCCTGCCGGCTTGGCTAGTAGCAGATTAAGGGGCCTAAGTTCTGCAACGGGTGCCTCCACCTGGAGGTCAGGGTTGGTAGTGGTCAAGCTAACCTGGGCACAGCCCTCCGGGACACTGTAACCCCCCTCATTCCTTACTAGTGGCCGGAACAATACACAATAATACTTTCACAATACCCCTGATACACCACACAAGTACCCACACTGTTTGCACTTATCACCAGGGCTTTTCTCTGTCTCGGCCCTGGGGACCCCCTGTAAAACAAGGTTATACACAGCAAATAATAGCAGTACAGTACTCTTGCACAAACTGGAACCACAGTCAGGGTAAATGCAAAAAACAGTTAGATCTGATGTATTTAAGGGATTTGAACAAGGGAGGGGCGTAATCAGATTAATTTGCTTAAAGGCTGTATCAATCAATCATACAGTTATGCATGCACTTCAGGGTCCATAAACAGTCACACACCCTGGGTACCCAGATGGAGAACGGTGGGCTAGCCAGGAACGTTGCAGCTGGTTGGGGCCCTGTGATGGAAGAAAACAACACGCACAACACACACTATTTGTAATCTGGAGCCAGAGGGCTCAGTTCATGAAAGGAAAACAACAAGACAATCAGATGACATACTTTTAGATTAGGCTGTTGTTGCAGGGAGCTACCCTGATATTTACTCACGATACCCAAGACTGGACACAGGTGGGACGAAAATCGAGACAGCAGGTGGTTGATCTGGAGTGCCAGGAGAAGCAGGGCCCACACGATTCGCCCAGGCGTTGTTCCTGTTGAAGCGTGGAGCAGGGGGCTGATCCCCAGGCAAGTCTCTCGTCGGTGGCTTTCTCTGTGCAGTGGAGTAGTCTGGCAGGACCAGCGTGGCATGGCCCAGGCCAAATGGAGACAAATTCGGATACAGTCCATTTTGGGTTGGATACAGCTTCCAGCAAGCAGAACACAGTTCACACAGTGGGGAACCAAATCACGACCCACTTTCAATACACAGCACATTTACATGTAAGGAAATTCTACTGTACCAGGCAAACCGCTCTCCGGTCACGATCGCAAAGTCTCTGCACAAATCGGGGATTCAAAAGCAGCTGGAAATCCTGACAGGCTGATCGCTTTCGGAAAAATCTTCGGTCTTCTTCAGGTATGAGTCAGGTAAAAAATCAGTGGCTTACTTCGTTCTCACAAACTTGGATTTAGTCTGAAATAATCCTCTTCTCTCCCTCTCAGGGGCAGAAGGCAGACATGCAGGCCACAACTCAGGCCTTTCCACAGTTCTCCCACGAGAAACTATTCAGACGGCTGCTTGACTGTCTCAAGCATGTTGCTTCTTCAGCTCCCAACTTAGATCTGACTCAAACTGCAGCAAGCCTGGGAATTTCCCCAAGATCCAAAAGGTTTGGTTGGCTGATTCATCTGTCAGTCACAACAGGAGCTCCCCTTCAGGTGCAAAAAGGTGCCAAAACCCCAAAACTACAATTCCTAAAGATTTTGACTCCAGGCAACTCCTGTAGTCTGGCTCCATTTGAGGTCCCACCAGAACTGACTGGTCCAGTTTGAAGTCCAGGACCAAGATAGTGGAGATAAACAGAACAGTCCTTGCCACAAAGAAGGCAGGTTAGACAAACTACATTATCATTATCACTCTAAATGATTTTCAGCAAATAGTTACATCTTTCAACAGAGCTCCCTCTCAGATTACTTACGACTGCAATCCAGGCAGCTCTTAAAGAGACAGTACACAGAGGCTATACAGGCACTCTGGCAATCACATTTAAACTGCTAAAACGCAGGACACAAGCCTGGCAGTGAGCATTTAGACAAGCTCGAGGAAGACTTTTCGGGAACCCCCATTTGTAGGGGGGTTACACACATAGTAACTCAATATATATATATATGTGTGTGTGTGTGTGTATGAGTTCACATTTATACACATAGTAGCTCAGATACACAGATTTATCACACAGCATTTACGTCCACACCTATTGCATACATTTAAATACATAATGGAGATAAATAAGATACATGTTGAGAGTATTTTTTCAGAAGAAAATGTGCTCAAGAAGAAGGGGGAATGATATAAGGCTGGAGCGAGGTAAATTCAGGAGAGACATAAGAATGTTCTTCTCCACAGAAAGAGTGGCAGATTCCTGGAACAGGTTACCAGCTGAGGGACTTGGGGTGAAAACAGTGGAAGGGTTCAAGGAAACTTGGGACAGGCACAAGAGAATCTTAGGAGATAGGAACAACAGACGGGTAAAAGAACTGGAGATCAAGTAGGATCTGCAGGGATACAGTAGGTAGGGTTACATGAGCAGACTAGGTGGACCAAGTGGTCCTTATCTGACAACAAATGATATGTGTCTGTGTATCTATATCTTTCTGTCTATCTGCCTGGCTTCCTGTCTGTCTATCTTTATATCTATCGACATTCTACCACAAACTACTGGCCTGTGTTGCATTAATGAACTTATGTGTGGTGGCCAGTTTGGAAAGATGGAAGTATAAAGACGCAGACATGCAAAAAACAGTTGGAAAACTACTTTGGATGCGGTACAATGTACAATAACCACATGCCATATACAATTTCAAACAGATAGTTGTTTGCATTAAGATGTTCCAGGATGCTGCTTTTCTGTTTCTTTCCCACAGTGAGCTCCAGAAATATGGGTAAGCTGAAACCTTTTAACTGTAGCATTCCCTTTTGCGGGAGAAATGCTTACCCTTAAAACTGTAACCTTTTTCACTCTAATGCAGGGCTTCTAGTTTTCCATAACACTCAGTAAACATTTCTGCTACGGAGCACCTACGCTTCTGTGTCTGAGTTTTCTCATTTACTATCATACATAAATTATGTACTTTAAGACATCATGTGATGCCATCGATGCCATCAGATGCTGAGTATGGAGAAGGAGTTTCAGGTCAAACAGAGTGAAAGGTAGCAAAACCTGAAAGAAAAACAAGCTGTTGAAAAAAAATCTCCCAAAATAATGAATTCTGCAGCACTACCTATATTGTATATGTAAACCCCTGTCGGGGGCTTACCTGTGAGCCCGCGAAAAGGCTTTGTTTCCCCCCAGGGTTTTGGTTCTACCCCCATTCTTTTTTCTTTTGGGTCCAAGTTTCCTGGCTGTGCCCCTGTGTCTTCATCCTCTCCTGCTGACACCCGCATGGTTTTTGAGAGAGAGGGGCAGGAGGAGCTGGTTCACGGAGCCACCAGTTTTAGAAATGGTACTTCAGTGCCAGTGAGCTCCGTGCATGCACAGGATGCGCAAATTCATTTAGCCATTTCGGCAGCTGGTCTGGCTCCCTCCCCTGTGGTCCCGGTTCCAGGGTTAAGTAGAAAATGGACTGGGACTATTAGCTGCACTGGGGAGACAGCAGGAGGGCAAGGAGAGTCTTTTTGGTGCGCGCCAATCACACTAAAGGGATTGAGAGCTGCCTCATTAATATTCATGAGGTGACTCATCAGTATTCATGAGCGGGAGCCTGTTTAGTGCTGGGACACAGCAGTAGCGCTGGCGACAGGCAGAAAAATGGAAATAAAAGTTAAAGAGTGCATGAGAGTGCACGGGCAAAGGAGCTACTGTTGTTCTGTTGGGGGAACAAATGAATACAATGTATATGTGGACTGCAGCAAGGCAATGAAGTGGGACCTGGTATGGGTTACCGTGGGGCTTTATGTGTGACTGCCTAGGGGGCTACCCAAATTGGCCTCAGTGACTGGAAAAGGGCTGAATAAAAATAGTAAAAGGTGGAGTTACATTGTAGGTCACAGGGCTGGCTACAAATGTGTGAGGAAACAATTTATTATAAATAAATGGTTTGGCTGCACAAGGACACTGAACTTGGGACACTGTATATACTTCAGTGGGACTGTTTACACCAGCAACCATGTTTGCTTTCTTGTGACACCTGCCAACCAACCACAGTGCCAGGATTATCCAGGAGGCTCATGGGGCTTGTTGAACAGACTCTTGGGGAAAAAAGCTGGGGAAAATCTAGACACCTTTTTTCTGCACCAATAAGGCATTGAGGGGAGCCTCATACATATTAATTTTGCTTAAGGACAGTGGCTCCAGCCAGTGGGGAGCTGCCAAAAAGCTCCCAAAAGCCAAAGACTGTTAGGTTTCAAGTCAGTCTGGTGAGAGCCCCTCCAGAAGGATGGGGGATCATGCCCCTGTGAAGAGAATGGGGCTGCAAGGCTGGGAATGGGCCTGTCTGGGGCCTGCCAGCAATCTGTTCCCCAGGGCAGGTAGTGCCTGCCCCATTAAGAGAAGCAAAAGAGAGAAGCAAGGAAGAAAAAGTTTAGTAAAGAAGCAGCTTTGAAGAGAAAGAGAGAAAAGCTGAAGGTTTGTGGAATCTGCGTTGTTTAATGATGCACTACAACAGTGAGATAAAGGCCGCTTGAATGGAAAAGGGAAAAGCTGCAGGTTACAGAAATCTGCGTTGATTTAAAGGTGCACCATAGCGGTGGGATGGAAGAAAGATTGTGTCCTGAAACTGGAAAAAGGACAAAGGTTGTGTCTTGATCCTGGAAAAAGACAGGTTGTGTCCTGAGCCTGGTGAAAGGACAAAGGTTGCGTCTAAGCCTAGGAAAAGACGAAATATTGAGGAATGAGAAAAAATGTGCCAAGAGAAAAAAATAAAGAGTGAGCCTCTTTGGCTTGGAGGATTGCTATGCACCTGCACGATGAGAAAAGAGACTCTGAAAGTTGTTGAACCAGAGTGAAGGAAATATGTGTGAACCAGAGCGAGAATGTGGCTGTGTTGAAGTTGAGACTATGAAAGCAGAAGGATGGGCAGGTGCCTTTTGGGGTTGGATACCTGTTGTCTGCTCCTGAGATACAGTGAGGAAGAGACTGTTGTGGTAAATCCTGGATTCTTGGACTCTGAATAGCTCCTCAGAGTCTGATGTTCAGGAACAGAAACAGATTGCTTTGGCTATACATCATGGCAGGAAAGATAAAGAAAGGAGAAGAAGCAGAGAATGTGTTGAATGTTGATACCGACACCCAGGGTCAGGTGGGAAACTCGCTAACCCCCATCAAGTGGGATTTGCTTCCGCAGGGGATCATGGCTTGTACCCAAGTGCTAGGGCAGTCTGATCTGAGGAAGCAGGGCCGTGGGGCCACTCCCAGATGTGGGTCCCCTGTAGTCGGTAGGCCTCGGGCACGTGCTCTGCAACAGGCCTGTAATGGGCTGAAGGGGACAAGCTGCAAGATCTGCAAGCAAGAGAATGAAAGAGCAAGCTGCAGCTTCTGTGTCCTTTCCAGTTTCAAGCAACAAGCCCAGTTCTGCCTGTGTTGCCATCCACCCCCAGGACTTCAGCGAACTGTACCATCCAAGAACTGATTCTGCAGAACCGTGAGTAAACAGCAGGAATTGCCCCACACCTGGGGACTGTAAATAGTTCAGTAATGCCCACCAGGGCAGGAGATAGAGCCAAGGGTTAGAGCAAACAAGAGAAAGGAATGTAAAAAGTTATTTAATTCAAGAAAGCGCACCAATGCCAGCTTTCAGCTGCACTCCCAGGCCTGCAACTTTAAAATCTGTGTGCCCAGGTACAGGACTTTGGGGTTTCAACTGGACTGGGACCTGCAGGTCTGGATTTCTCAAGAAAGAGCATCAAGAACATTTCCTAGAATATCTCCTCAATTGTAGCTGGTCCCCAGTCTTCCATGCTGAAAGTATTGGCAAGGCATAGACCGCTTCATCAGCCTATTCAACACGGCCTGTAACATATTCACCCCCCTACAGGGAAATGGAAGGCGAAAGGGATCTCAATCCCATGGATTACTTCCTCCCCTTCTACACCTTATGGCCACTCATGACCACCTTTGGTAAGTGGCACATGCCACCAGCAAACCTAGTGATTGGCAAAGCTATAGGGTCTCTAGGAATAACTGCACCTGAGCCATCCGGCAGGCTAAAGCTGCATACTACCAGGGCATATTCTCCAGCTCCTGGAACAATAGTAAAAGATTCTGGGAAAATATAAAAAACCTTACAGGTAAGCCCAGTCAGTCCCCTCCCTCGCGCTTCTCAATTATAGCGGGGTCACTATCCATGATCCGTCCAAAATTGCAAATATCTTTAATGCCTCATTCACTGACCTGAGTGGAGTCCTCCCTCCCAACTTCTTTGATGTGCCATCCCCTGAAGCCATCGCCCGTAATAGGTCCCCCCCCCCTTCAAATGCCTTCCAATTCTATTTCAGGTCGGTCTCTCCCTCTATTGCCAGGAAACACCTTGTGAAAGCATTTGGTAAGGCAAGACACAGCTCTGACACCCTAGACCTCAAACTGCTTCTCTTCTCTTCTCCATTGATGCTGTCCTGGTCCCACGCACCTGGATCCTAAATCTATCCCTACGACTCAGTCAATTTCCCTCTGTCTGGAAAGCTGCAGTTATTACACCAATTCACAAGGGTGGAGACAGAGCTAGCCATGCCAACTACCATCCCATTTCCATTTTACCACCCCTCTCAAAAGTCCTTGAATGCTTAGTGGCCTAAAAACTAACAATATCTCTCTGCCCATGGCATCCAGTGCTCTCAGCAACATGGGTTTAGGAAGGAGCATAGCACTGCCACTGCCTTGCTCAACTACACAGACTATACTCACAAAGTGCTCGATCGTGGTCACCATGTAGGGTCTATCTATATAGACCTTACTAAGGCTTTTGATACGGTCAATCACCCCCTACTGCTCTTGACCCTTCCCTCCCTTGGACTCTCAAGCGATGTTACCTCCTGGCGTAGGAGTTACCTAGATGGCAGAACCCAATGTGTAAAAATCTCAGACTCACTCTCACATAGCCATCCCATGTTATCCAGTGTTCCACAGGGGTCTGTCCTCAGTCCCCTATTATTTAGCCTCTACCTCAATACCCTTTCTCTAGCTTGCCCCAGTAACCTTCTGTATGCAGACGATGCTGTGATTTACTCTAGCCAGCCTGATCCTGCACCACTAACCAATGACCTGCAACACAGTTTTGTCACTGTTTAAGCCTGGTTCACTGAACAGAGACTAATTATGAACTATAAAAAGACCAAAACAATGGTATTCGCTGGATCTCATAAGTTTAAAGAAGCATTTGTCAATGCCGAATGTTGATTGCGTTGATCCATTGAGCTCGCTCACTGCCCCCGTGTCACTCACTCGTTCTTTTTCTCCCGGTGCTGCAGACTGCTCTTTTGAACTGGGCTTCTGCCTGCGTTGGCATATTTTTCTTCCCACAAAGAAATCTGCAGCTGTCCCGACAAAGCTCCACTGAGGTGGGTCACTCCCCCTCTCTTACTTGCTCATTCTGTTTCTGCTGGCGCTGCAGGCTGCCCTTTTGTACTGGGCTCCTGCCTCTAATGTCGGCTTTTTCAGCCCACAAAGAAATTTGCAGTAGTCCTGACACAGGTCTGTTGAGCTAGCTCACTCCCCCTCTCTCACTCGCTCATTTCGTTTCTGCCGGCACAGCAGGCTGGCCTTTTGTGCTGCACCCCTGCCTGCATTACTTGCCTTTTCTGCCACAAAAGTCTGCAGGAGTCACAATAGAGCTCCGCTGAGCTCGCTCACTCCCTCTCTCTTACTAGCTCATTGTGTTTCTCCCGGTGCTGCAGGCTGCCCTTTTGTACTGGGCTTCTGCCTGCATTGGCACCTTTTTCTGCCCACAAAGAAATCCGCAGCTGTCCCAACAAAGCTCCATTGAGGTCGCTCACTCTGCCTGTCTCACTCACTCGCTCATTCTGTTTCTCCTGGCGCTGCAGGCTGCCCTTTTGTACTGGGTTCCTGCCTGCGTTGGTGGCTTTTTCTGCCCACAAAGACATCTGCAGCAGTTCTGACACAGCTCCATTGAGGTCACTCACTCCCCCTCTCTCACTCGCTCGTTACGTTTCTGCCAGCGCTGCAGTCTGGCCTTTTGTGCTGGGCTCCTGCCAGTCTGCCACCTTTTCCTGCCCACAAAGAAATCTGCAGCAGTCATGATAGACCTCCGTTGAGCTGTTGCTCACTCCCCTCTCTCACTCACTGCGTTCTGTTTCTCCTGGCGCTGCAGGCTGCCCTTTTGTACTGGGCTCCTGCCTGCATTGGCACCTTTTCCTGCCCACAAAGAAATCCGCAGCTGTCCTGACAGAGCTCTGTTGAGGTTGCTCACTCCGCCTGTCTCACTCGCTCATTCTGTTTCTCCTGGCGCTGCAGGCTGCCCTTTTGTACTGGGCTCCTGCCTCTGTTGGCATCTTTTTCTGCCCACAAAGAAATCTGCAGCAGTCCCAACAAAGCTCTGTTGGCCTCACTGACTCCCCCATCTCATTCGCTCATTCCGTTTCTGCCAGCACTGTAGGCTGCCCTTCTGTACTGGGCTCCTGCCTGCGTTGCCGCCCTTTTCTGCCCACAAAGAAATCTGCAGCAGGCACGATAGAGCTCCATTGAGCTCGCTCACTCCCCCTCCCTTAGTCACTTTTTCTGTTTCTCCCACTGCTGCAGGCTGCCCTTTTGTACTGGGCCCCTGCCTGCATTGCTGCCTTTCCTGCCCACAAAGAAATCCGCAGCAGTCCCAACAGAGCT
Organism: Neoceratodus forsteri; assembly: GCA_016271365.2. Lineage (NCBI taxonomy): Eukaryota > Metazoa > Chordata > Ceratodontiformes > Ceratodontidae > Neoceratodus > Neoceratodus forsteri. The sequence goes on from JADMNL010000027.1 coordinate 44,727,747, forward strand.
CCGTTGAGCTCACTCACTCCCCCTCCCTCACTCGCTCGTTCTGTGTTTCCGGCGCTGCAGGCTGCCCTTTTGTACTGGTCTTCTGCCTGCGTTGGCACCTTTTCCTGCCCACAAAGAAATCTGCAGCAGTCCCGACAGAGTTTGGTTGAGCTCGGTCACCCCCCCTCCTCAGTCACTCTATCCTAATCTGTCCCAAACACTGATTTCCGACAGCAAATGTGGCATTCTGCGCCGGAAGCGCGGAAACACATTTCGGCCAGGATGTGAAAAATGACAGCTGTACTGTTCATAAGAAGGTGTGAACAAATGGCAATGTTGAAAATCTGGCGTGAAAATATTACTAATTTGTGAACTTACAAGGGTGCATGAAAACTGCACAACACACGCTCGTAACACAGTCATTTTATGGAGTTTCATCACAATATTTTCAACATAGGCATTTTAGGATCTCTGCTCGTGAACAGTGTCAGTGTGATATTCTTAATGTGTCCTGAACACTGATTTCCCACAGCAACCATGCTATTGTGTGCCAGAAGAGCGAAAACACATTTCAGCCAGGATGTGAAAAATGACAGCTGCACTGTTCCTAGGCAGGTGTGAAAAAATGGCAGTGTTGAAAATCTGGAGTGAAAATATTGCAAAGTTGCGAAGGTATGAGTGTGCGTGGAAACTGCGCAATGCACATTCGTAACGCACTCATTTTATGGACTTTCATCACCAAATTTTCAACATAGGCATTTTAGGACCTCTGCTAATGAACAGTGTCACTGTCATTTTTATAATATGTCCCGAACATGGATTTCCTACAGTGGCCGCACTATCCTGCGTCAGAACTGCAAAAACACATTTCAGCTAGGATATGAAAAATGCCAGCTATACTGTTCATAAGGAGGTGAAGAAGAATAGCAATGTTGAAAATCTGGAGTGAAAATATTATTAATTCAAGAAGTTACGAGTGTGCGTGCAAACTGCACAACGCATGCTCGTAACACAGTCATTTTATGAAGTATCGTCACCAAGTTTTCAACATAGGCATTGTAGGACCTCTGCTCATGAACAGTGTCACTGTCATTTTCTTAATCTGTCCCAAACACTGATTTCCCACAGCGACCGTGCTGTTCTGCACCGGAAGTGAGAAAACACATTTCGGCCAGAATGTGGAAAATGACAGCTATACTGTTCACGAGGAGGTATGAAAAAATGGCAGTGTTGAAAATCTGGTGTGAAAATATTGCTAATTCACAAAGTTACGAGTGTAAGTAGCAACTACACAACGCACACTCATAAAACAGTCATTGTTTGGATTTTTCCCACCAAATTTGTAACATAGGCTTTTTGAGAGCCTACCTCATGAACACTGCCACTGTCGTTTCGTTATTCAGTCCCGAAAGGGGATTCTGCACAGTGACCGCAAAATCACCTTTCGGGCCCAAATAACACCATGACAGTGCCAGAATTCATGAGGAGGGGTCCCCAAAACCCCATGTTGAAAATTTGCTGCCAAAATTCCAAACAATGCCTGAGATATGCATCAAAGTTGAAAAAACCCTATTTATTCCATTATACAGCTTACCAGCATTTACTCAGTTCGCGGTCAGCTTTGAAGAGTGCAGACGTGTTCCCGGTCCACCAAAGATGGATGCGCCAGACTCCGGAGATAAGTATGGGGTAAGAGGGTGTGGGAGAGCAGGGAGGCAGGGGCAGTGGGTGGGTGCGGGTTGTGGGAGGGGCAGGGGGCAGGGACATGGGGACAGTTCCTTTTCCACAGGAAAAAGAAAACAAAAACATTACGGAACCGTTTTTTTATTTACAGGGGCAAGTGGCATGCTGGGGTGGGCTCAGCATCAGTGGAGCTCTTTTTGGGGGGAGGCAGCTGTAGCCTACGGGGGATTGGGCACCCTCGTCGGCACACAACAAAAGGGGAGGGTTACATTATGCCGACGGGGATTGGGTACGCCATCAATATAAAAAGCCCACCTACCCATCTACAACAGCACTGGTACTCTACTCGAGCAGGTAAATAGCTTTAAGTACCTGAGTATCACCCAGGACAGCTCTCTTTCCCATCAAGAGCACATTACTAACATCTCCAAAGCTGCTAATATTAGACTAGGCCTCCTATATAGACATTGACACTGTATGACCCAAGAGGCACTACGCCTCGCTGTGACTAGCTCCATATTGTCTATAATTGATTATGGCACTGTATTCTATGGCACTGCCTCCACCACTGCCCTCAGAAAGTTAGGGGTCACCCTCAACAAAGCCTACAGGTTAGTTACTGGTGTTAGTAGGGACACACACACCTGCGACCTATATGAGCAGACCAATTGGCTCAATCTCCAGAACAGAATCAACTACCACACCTGTCTTATTGCCAAAAAGCTCACCTTAGGGTTAACCCCTTCCCTTCTACCCAACAGCTGCTAAGAAGGACCACTACCAACTCACACAGCACAAGGAGAGCACCCAATCTAACTTTCCGGACATCCGAGGGACAAAGAGCTTTCATGTACAGAGCGCCCTCCAGTTTAACATCCTCCCAGCACACATTCAAGCAACTCCCAAAATTGGGCACTTCAAAAACTGTCTTCAGCAGCACCTGGCCAACCTCAGCAGATGTGACTGTCCCTCTTTTTTTATTCTTTTACCTATTTTATTTCCCTCCGTTCGCAGTCTGCGGAGCCTCTCTGAGGCATCCTTCCTGTTCCTGCCCTGCCTGAAGTCTTCCTACCTGAGCGTCCTCTCTCCTTCCTCTCAACTCACACAACTGGCACCCCCAGCTTAACCCCTCTGGGGTGGGGTTGCCCCTCTTCTTGGGTGCTCCATACAGTCAGTCTCCAGCTTGTGGGTGAGAGCCCAGGTGGAGGACTCTGGAAGTCCAGGCAGGATAGACCCGGCAGTGGGCATGGGGCACGGGGGCAGGTGACGTCGCCGACCCCACAGACCGGTGTTTTCCTTGTTCTCGTGTGTGCTCCCCCCTCCCCTGCGTGGTGCACATCCCTAATGCTATGGCGCATGACAACCCTGCCAAGCATCAGCCACGCTATGTATGTGCTGCTCATGCTGCAGCACCCCTGGTCTCCACTGGGAGCCGCTGGTACACGAGCGATGTCCTGTCCTCACCCCCCCAGGAGGAGAGCAGCCAAGCAGGTGTTCAATCCTCACCCACCTCTGCCAACCCCCAGTGCCCAAGTTTGCTCCGGAACTCGGGTTGCTGGCATAGTGCAAGGTGTGGCGTCCAGCACCTCAACCCTCGGCGCCACTGGGCTGGGTGTGACTGTCCCTCTTAATCTTTGTGGTCCCCTGTTTATAACTGTCTGATGATTTTACTGACAAAGCCCCTTGGACTGCCTTCTTATGTCACTCCTGGATCCATGATCCTCCACAGATTTCCCACACTATGCTCTGGTAAACCATCACAATCCAAATCTACCGCCTCAGTTGCTCTACCTATTTCTCTTCTTCCCTCATCTATCTGACCTGCTTACACTTGATTCCACCTATTTACTCGAAACATTCATTGTCTGTCTCTTAGTGACTTTCCCCACCACCCATCCACCCACCTACTTCTAGTTTCCTTGACCCCTAGCACTTAACATCAGTTTTCTTATATAGTGTATGTGCTAAGTTTAATTCCAAGTATCTTGGGTTTACAGTATCTCACCCAGCCTTCTTAATTGTACCTAATGTGTCTTTAGCCAATATTTTCTCAACTGTTACACCACCTTTGTATAATTTTAGAGTGTCCTGGGTTTATTGTATCTCACCCAGCCGCTTACTTGTACTCAATGTTTTTGTAACCAATGTACGCATGTCTGTTTCTCCATTACTGTATAATTTTCTCTGACATGGGGTCTTTGTAAATGAGCCTCTGGCTCAACGGTATTAATTCAAAGACTCAATAAATAAATAAAATAAATAAATGTGATTTGGGGAAATGCAAATCTTGAAAATACAATTAATAAATGTCCGCTTAAACTCTACTCCACTTACCCCATCCTAGCCCTCCAATTGTAAATAAATTGTGATGCTATTGTTTTGCAGCAGAACTGACTCCAGAGCCTGATTTTAGTGATCATGTTATTGGCTGAGATGAGAAATGTAAATGGTTTAACTGAATGTGGGGAGGTTCGATTCCTGATAAGTCCATGTCTGGGGTAAATGTTGGGGAGGTGGGTTAGTACAACATCCCAGGGAGTTGTACTGCAGGTAATCAGACCCACTAATATGTACTCTGGGTGGAGGCACCGCCATTTTATTTCTAGCTTTTGGGAAAGGACCCCTATGTCACAGCTCTGGGAACCCAGGCCCCTTATACTTGGTCTGGCCAGCCAGGCGGGGTAGTGGCTCTCTCCAGGACGGTGCCGGAGAGGGGCTACATATAGCTAGATGCACTTTCAGTGGCTTATTCTGCATCTCTGGAATCCCAGAATTCCGGGGGATCTGCTCTTATGATAGTGGTACTACATACTGTAATGGAAACACGTGATTTTGCTCTAAGAGACAAGCCTCCTGGGTTTGTACCTTTTAAGGAGGCATTGCCTGGCAACCATGCCATGCTACAGACTACTGCAAATGTACACAAATGAGTCTGTAGGCGAATTTCCAAGAAATGGCCTATTTCTGGCAAAAGTAATCTCTGTATTATGTTTTGAGGAACAGTCATCCTACAAGTAGGCATTGATGGTCAGTTCAAGAAAAAAGGTACAAAAAAGTTGTTTTTCTAATCCACTCTCAAACTTTTAATTTGCATATAAATTACACATAATTACCATGCAAATAATATAAAAATCAATATATTCTGTGGTTTACCTTTGAGATTGCGTGATCCGTTTTAGGCCAGGGGTTCAAAATAACTGAAAATGTGAAAACAATGTCCAATTTGGGCAGGTGGGGAGGAGGAGGCAGGGGGGGGGACTGCAACTGACATTGTTTTGTCCCACCCTCATAGATGGCAGCCAAGTTTCAGGCACCCACTGACCAATCAAAGTGCTTCTAGTAGCACGTTCATAGAAAATAGCCAATTGTTATAAGCTGGACCTGGCAGCACTTTGTGGGGGTGTAGGGTAGCTGAGCTCCCAGAAGCCCTTGGGAAGCCCAGTACCCTGAAACTATAGAAGCAAGCTACAGGTCCAGAGCTCTGCTCCACAGTTTGGCTGCTTATGTACGGCCCACAGGAGTTAAGACTTGCCATAGCCTTCCTCACTATCCTGTTGCCCTCATTTAATTTTTTTTAGGTATGCTTCCCTATCCCCCTCTGTTTGATTCCATTTGCATCTCCTGAATGCCGCCCCTTGTTCTTTTACTGCAACCCCATCTTCCTTATAAACCAAATCATTTTTCTGTTTTTCTCACTTTTCCCCACTTGCCCCCAGCAGGAGCTGGTGGGTGACCTCTTGTAGGCTTTTCTAAAGGGCTCCCCTTTTCTATTCTGCACCCCATCTTCTCTGTACTCTTCAACCTGCTTCTCTGCTTCATCTCATTTCCCCAAAGTGAGCCGTTCTGGAATTGGTGTGCTCCTTACCCAGCTCAATAGTAAATTGTACTGATAGATGGTCACTGGTACCCAGTGGTTTCCCTACTTTTATTACCTTAACATAGTCACTATTCTTAAGTACTAGGCCCAAAGTCACATCTTCCTTTGTAGGCTTCCTGACTCTCCGGGCCAAAACACAATCCTGGAATGCATCCACAAATGCTTGGCTGCTGGTAATACTTGCCCCAGGATGCTCCGGTCCATTTCAGGAAAATTGAAATTTCCTATAATTACCACGTCTCACCTGTGATGCTGCCCTTTTGAGTTCCTCCTCTAGCTCTTTCCTTGTCCTTTTGATTTGATGGCCTATAAACTGCTCAAATTCTCATCTTGTTGCCCCCTGCTTGTTTCCAGCAGTACCTACAGCAACTCTGTCTCCACATTCCCGCCTATGATCATATCTTTATATTGCATATGTTAGGAGGCAGTATGGCGCAGTGATTTAAGGCTCTGAGCTGCAAATCTGGAGACCTGGGTTTGAATCCCACAGCCCCCACTTGCATACTGTGTGACCCTGAGCAAGTCACTTAACTTCCTCATGCTCCCAGGTTGCACCTGCAAACAAGCTTTCAGCTTAGTGTGTCTCACCTGGTAAAATAATTGGTAAAAATAAAAAATATCTCTGGTAGCCTTCATACTGTCCATCACTCACAGGGACACTCCTCCCCCTTTGCCCCCAGCCCTATCCATTCTAAAGGTGGATACTAGGGCTGCTCAGCATTGGCCAATTCTGACCCAATTTTTGAATTTAGGAATTTAAGAATTTCTGAATCCTAATCCAATTCCGATTTAAATCCTAAAAGGGCCTCAAAATCAAAATTGGATTCAGGAGTTTTTATGAGCAATTAATTATGTTAACAGTCCCATTGAAGTATGTTAGGATGAAAGGAATACTCATTGGATAAATATGGCAATAATCTCAAAGACTGATTGTTTTAATAGGAGAGAGGGGCATCTGAGAAGATATGCCTTTTTGGCCTGATGGCAACTTGTCTCGTTTTAACTGGGATTGGGGATTACAGGCTTGCTTACTGTCATTGGAGGTGCAGGTAGCCAGGCTCCACACCCTTGGCATCTGGTTTACATTTTGTAAACTCACCAAAAGTTTCTAGACACATGCCTCATATGCTTGTCTTCCTTCTTACTTGATGGCGGGTGCACTGATTCGTAAACGTATTTTACTTAGTAATGTCAATGTCAATATTTGTAATTGGCCTTGTACTCATTTATTTGTCTATTATATATTGTTGTTTGTCTATTATATATTGTTGCATTTTTGTAAAGACTTCTGTCAAACAAATAAAGCAAATTTGAAACTTGGAATCAGATTTGGATTTGGATATGAAATCCTAGATCTTAAATTCTTTGTTGCCAGTGGAAATGGGCAATATTGTTCATTGGCTAACAAGTATAAATGTAGCTCCCCCCCCCAAATGGGGACTTACCTTGTTAGCTCATTTGTCTCCCATAGCTCCCATCACAGATTGCCTCCTGATTGCCTGCAGGTCCCCCCAAGTGTTGTTCCATCCTCACCGCCACTGCTCCAGGTCCCGAACGTGTCCACAGGTTCCCTGAACTTCCCCCAGCATTTTCAGCCCATCTCGGGCTCACTGAGCAGAATTGTGGGCCACCAGCATGCAGGATGGCTGGTGTACCTGCTAGAGCATGGAGAGGTGTGCTTTCGGTTTCAGACCACAGCTGTGGTCCACAGGTGGCTCCTCCGGTGGTCCCCATCCCCGTGGGATGCTGGTCGGGGGCCGGTGACTTGGATGGCCCAGAGGGAGCTGCTCAATTAATTAAATGAAGAGCAACCCATGTGCTACAGGCTTTGGCCCGGCTTCATGAATATTAATTTGCAGTCCATAAATATTCATGAACGGGTCTGCTTGGTTACTGGGGGCTGCAAGTTTCGATGGCTGCTGCAGGGACAGAATGTACATAATTGTAATGTAAAAGCAGCAGCATCCACTGACACTCAAGGGGCTCTTGAACAAAGGGTGACAGAAATTAAAATTATTTCTGGCTGCACCAGACAGTAAACAGTGGGACTCAGATAAAAGCCTGCCTGCTGCAAAAGGTGGCTCTAAATATTGGCAGCAGTGACAGGCTAAGGGCTGAGAGAGTATGTTTAATCTGGGCAGCACTTGCAAGGGCACACAGGGAACTGTTGAACAATGGGGCAAGCAGCTAAAATAAATATTATATCTGGCCGCACCAGGATGTTAAAGTTGGGACTGTGGTGATCTGCAAAGGGGCTGTTCATATTCAGCAGCCATTTTAGTGCAGCAACAGCCAATCGGAAAGCCAGGATTTCGGCCAGGATTTGTGGGACTTTTGCCAAAGGCTTCTGGGACATTGCAAAGGACTTGTGGAGAAGCTTCAGAGACCTAATTTCAGGTGCCAAAACAGGGAGCCTATTGTGCATCGAGGGAGGGTAATGAATATTCATTTTGTGGACTGACAAGCAGTTTCAGCAAATTAGTGTGGAAACAGCAAACAGCTTCAGCCAATCAGGAGTCTCATAGGAGCTCCATAAAAGACAGTGCTTCAGGCTGAAAATCAGAGTTCCAGCAAGGGCCCCCCCACAGGGGTGGGGGCTTAGGCCCTTTGCTCCAGAATGGGCCTAGCAATCCGGTGCAAGCCCCTCCACAGGGGAGGGGGCCTTCCTTCTACCAAGAGAAACAAGTGGCTGCAGGCAACAAAAGTCACTAGCCTGGGGGCTGCCAGAAATTGTCCTCCAGGGCTGGCCAGCACCTTTCCACATGTTTTAGGAAACCGTGGGTGAACCTGAACCTTCAGCTGTGAGAGAGCTGCATGCATGTTCTGCCTCAGCAGTGAAAGTGCTGAAGAAAAGCCTGGGAGCTCAGAGAAAAGAAAGCCATTTCTGCAAGTAATCTGAGTGGGTAAACTGTGTCTAACAAGTACAAGTTTCAAAAAGTCTGCAAGGGGCAGAGAAGCCCAGCAAGTTTAGGATGTGACTGTCTGTCTGCACCGTAGTTTAAACAAAGCACAAAAAGGGTGGACATTTGCTTAGTGACCAGAGAAGGGTCCAGTTTAGGAATAAAAATGTGTCTGATTTGATAAGTGCCTACAGGACTGGAAGGGGAGTACTCAGAGCTGGGGCTCTTCCAGACATTGCCTGGGAGGTCCAATATTTGTCCATTGGCATTGCTAATGCCTGCACTGCCAAGAGGGACTTTGTTAATTGTCGTGACATCCAGTGGGATCTGTTAACTCCAGCAAAGCCACAAAGGACTGAGACTTTGTGAGACATGCTTGAGAGAAGCTGCAGTAACTGTTTTGAAGTACCAAGTCAAAGTACAGTGATGCGAAAAAGAATTTATCTGGAATGGACTGTGAGAAATTGGGTCAGCCCTAGGTTTAGGGGAAATCGCTCATGCTTGAAGGACTGTGTCTTGTGTTCCACTTTGGGAGCCAGGATCTGGGCTCTGGTTGTGGCACTCTGCTGTGCAGAGTGCAGGCACTTGTCCCTAAAATCCCTGGGAGCTGGTGTTAAGACTCTAACCTGACTAGTAGAATGGCCCTTGTCTGCCACGCTGGGCACAGGGAAAAGAAATTGGGACTTCTGAATGCAACTGCAGGAATGTATACATGTGCTAATTTGTAAATGTGCTGAATGCAATGTAACCACCAAGATTAGGCCTGGAACACAGCCTGGTAGTGTGCCACCTTGGCACTGCCATATGCGTTTCCCCTGAGGGGCACAGCCTAGACGTGGAGTTTGAAATGTGCCGGCCCGGGTCCCAGCCTGGTCATCCAGTAAAGTGATTCCATCTCAGAAAAGGGGCACGGTTCAAAAGGTTCAAAGAGTGTTGTCTCCATCTGCAGATGCTGCACCATCTGGCAATCAGTTTGGGAGTGTCCCGGCTGCAGGCCTTTGTCAACCTCCTTTTCTCCTAGGTCAGGATTCCACCTGCTGTGATCACCTTAATTCTATGCTACAACCTAATAATGACTTACCAGATGTGACTTTTGATCTGTAAGTATGGAGGGCCAATGCCCTGCCACAAAGCAAAAGGGGATGTATATAATTTAAAGTGTTTAAATGGACTGAGCCCAGCCTAGTGGCACTGAGGGATGAGGTGCTGGACGCCACACCTCATGCCACGCCGGCGACCCGGGTTAGGGAGCAAGCTCAGGTGCTGGGGGTCGGCAGGGGTGGGATCGGATTGAGCACCCACTGGGCTGCTCTCCTATCCTGGTAGGAGGGCTCTGGGTGTCCGGTGCACCAGCGGCCCCCGGTGTAGATCGGGGGTGCTGCTGTGCACTGGACGGCACACTGTCTCCGTGGCCCGACATCGGCAGGGTTGCCATGTGCTGATCAGGACATGCACCACATAGGGGAGGGAGGGTGGAGCACAGAAAACTAAGGGGAAAAATACCCTTCCCGCCAGATAGGCGACGGCTCCTCCAGTGCCACTGATGCCACACGCCCAACGCTGGTTCTTCACCACTGCCACTTCAACCTCCCTGGGTGTCGTAGCCCCTCCTTTGCCTCCGGGGGGTTGTAACGTACTTGAAGATGATGGGGAACACAGCGGGCGGTTGCGTGGTCACGGCAAGTGAGGCAGCCCGAGAGAGTTCCGGTCGGAAGGGAAGAAAAAGAAGTTGAAAAAATAAATAAATAAATAAATGGACTAGGCCATCTGGCCGCAGATACAGTTGCTTAGGCAAGATAAGTGAGTTGCAAATGTTTAATCTGATTGTTTCTCCAAGGGCACCAACTAGCCAGCCAATGTACAGCTGCACTCAACATCATGCCTGCACCTTAAGAACTCTAATTACTGGGTATCCAGGTATTGCATATGGGATTGCTGGGTTCTGTATGTGTCTGAGAAGTGGTACCAATGTGGGCAATTGTAAATATGTTTTTCTGTAAAGGTAGCTAGCTAGATAGCCTGTGATTTAAGATATAAATATAAATGCAAAGCAATTACTGTACTTGTTTTACATCAAACTAATCAAACCAATGCTACTCTTATCAATTGTAAATAGCATGACTTGTATTCCATCCTACCCTTCCTAGCCCTTCCCCATGTAAAGAAACTTGTTGTTTGTTCTTGCAGATACTTGTCTCATGAGCATATTATTAGGAGTAAGTCAATAATTGTTAAAATGTCTTTATTATGAAAAAATGGTTATTGGGTCATGCTTGGGGTGGCACACTGGTAATGTGGGTGGGTACAGCATCCCAGAGGGTTGTACCAGGTTAAAGCTAGCCCACTTAAAGGTATACTCTGGGTGGAGGCACTGTGCAATATGTTATCTTGGGAACATACCAGTTTAAAAGTAAATTTTAGGAACCCAGGTCAATCAACCTTGTATCAGGCACACAAGGCAGGGGTAGTAGCCCTCGGTATAACGGTGCCAGGGTTACATAAAAAATAAAAATGAAAATAAAATTCCAGTGTAAAAATAGTTTTTATGATTCTGTTTAGGAATTAGGATTTTGCTCGGCAATTCTGGAAAATCCTAAATCCAAAAAATAGGATCGGAATCTGATTCAGTTTGGCAGATTCCAAGCCACCCTACTGAGTACTCTGGGATTGTGAGGCCTCGGTCATGGTATGGCATCACCCAGGGTTCTGTCATGGCCCCTAAATCCAGCTTGACTTCTGCAACCAGTGCCCAAAGATCCCCCATTATGTTATCCATGCTCTTGATGGTAACACATATGGCTTTCCAGGTGGCCTAATACCACTTTCTACATTTGTTTGCACCCATGTCCAGCATTCACTTCAGTACCTGCCGTCTGCTGTGGCTTATTTTCCTGCCAGTGAGTTTTGGTGTACCTCTTTGTTCTGTGACTGTCCAGTGAGTGTCCCCCATGCTACTTCCCCCCTCTCCCTACAAGAGACTGTATTAAGTCTTCTGTCCTGGTGCAGCCCTCCTCCATGCCTAGTTTCAATTCTGGCTGAGAAATTTTTTCAACTTCCTCCCCAATGCCCCTGGTTCCCCTTCCATTGAGATGCAGGCAGTCTGACACCTACAAGGCCTTATCTTCCAAGTGGGATCCCCAGTCCTCTACATACCCCTGCTCACCACAACATCCTTTCAGCCATGTATTGAAACCTACAATCCTCACCTTTCTTGCCTGACCAGCGCATGGCATTGGTAGCGTTTCTAAAAATGTTACAGAATCTGCACTTTCCCTAAGCTTCTCTCTCCCAGAAACCTAAATCTCTCCTGGGCAACCTCCACTCTGCATCCCTTCTGATCATTGGTTCCCAAGTGAATCCCAACATCAATCAATCAATCAATCAACATTTACTTATAAAATAGCGCTATTCCAAAACCATAGCTTTCCACGTTCCCCTCTGGTTAAGGTCAGGAGCCATGGTAGGATCTTCTCCCCCCATGTACCTGGTAGGCACATCACCTTCCTTTTGCCAGGTTCAGGTCTCCAGCCAACATCCCCATCCCTTTGACTATCAAGTCCCACAGTGCTAAGACTCTCTTCTTATTGTTGCCTCATTTCCTCCACAAACTCCTGGCAGGCTCCTCTCACATGATCAGAGCCACTCCACTAGGCTGTTTCTACATGGTTGGGTCCTTTTTCTGTGGAACCAGTGGTGGACCTGTATTATGGTTCTGGAGCCCATTGGTAGTAACCTTTTCTGGTGTCTCCAAGGGCTAATATCAATTCTTCATTTTTTTCTTTTGTTGTTGCTTCTTGCTCCCTAGCCTGCCCCCTTCAGCCACCTCATACTCTCAGCCCCATTACCTGCCTTCTACCCAACTTACCTCTTAACTTCTTGTCCCTCCCTGGCTTACCTCTCAGGGCAGGGCCATCAGGGGTGGACTACGTCCCTGCTGAAGATCATGCTCAATTCGAAGTCAAGGTGCCAAGGTCAGAGGTGTGGGGTCTGCAGAGTGGGAGTGGTGTCATTCTGACAGCTGTAGGACCTTTCCATATTTCATCCCTGCCTTTAAGATGCCAACCGATTTTGAGCTGTGCAATGGAAGCACAGGAAGTGCATTGTGCATCCAGCTCTATCCACATCCTCCCTCCTTGACTTGAGCCCCCTGCCTGCACCACCACCTGGGGACAATCAGGTGACAGTCATGAGGTGACATCTTCAACCCACAATCCCTGGAGAGGGGACAGCGTACTCTGTGACACTTAATCCTCATCTGTGGCTGGCCCCCAATGGCTGAAGCTCGTTGCCAAACTTGGATCACTGACATCATGAGCTGTAGGGCTACCACTGGGCCAAAAAGCCAGCATTTGATATTGGTTCTTTGTTACCCCTCTGGGAACAAGGACCAGCCCCTTTACTACTTTTTTTCTCTCCCCATCATACACCATCCTGCCTCTGAAGCCCTTTGGAGCCATTGGGTAAGAGGTATTCTGGCCTGAGGCCCCCTGTGGATGGGAGACACCCTCAGCCTGTTGACCTCAGCTATAAGGTGGCTCAGTTCCATCACCAGGACCCCCAACTTTTTTAATAATCCATGTAAGTTCCCCATTTCCTAGTGTACCCTCTGGAAGATATGGCCATATCACATTGTCTACAACTGACTATCTTCCTCACCTTCTCACATGGACAAACACTTCAAGCCCTTCTATTGTGGGAGGGGGAGAAGGTTACTGAATGTGTCCTCTCTTTCAGGGTCCTGCCTAGACTGCAAAAACTCTCTTGAAACTTTTCCACACTTCCCCAGTACAGGTATTTTGTGCCTACATGCACCACCACATCTGGCCTCTCTCATGACTTCCAGAGGAGCTCCACCACCTCAGACCTGGTTCTTGCTGCTGTGGCTCTAGGGTTGCAGTGAACCATCCTCATTTCTGAACTGTGGAACACACCATCAACTCCATCCCCATGGTGGAGTCTCCCACTATTATGCCCTTTCTGGCCCTTTTCTGTCCTGGCTTGCCTTCTGAAGACAGTGCCTCACTCTTGGGTATACCACCCCAGCCTGCTCAAAGCAGAGCTCAGGCTGAACCTGGGTTTCCAGAGGCAGAAACCAACTCATTGGCATAAGATTTTAATATGAACTGCACTGTACCATTGTCTAAGCAACGCTTTGTAAAACACTTTCTAACACATTTTGTTAGACTGGTATGCTAAATAAATTGAAACTCCATTCTATGAATGTACAATAATGAAGATGTGATGCTGCTATAGGGTTTATTCAATGTATGTGCGTCAAACTGAGCTGAGACCACTGTACTTAAACTCACCTCATCTCATTCTTTTAGCCATTTGCATCTGTTTTTTTGATTTTGTTGAACTCTTCAAAGTGGACGGGCAGTGAATAGAAACAGTGTGCCACCAGGTGACAGGAAATGTCATCAATTCACATCCAGTGAAAATCTGATGAAGCTTTAAACCAGTTTTGTTATTTTACAACCACTCAGCGTGTATATCTGCCAACATCTTCACTCAGAAGATGGCAACAGGCGGCACTTCAGATATTGAGCTTCTTTCCAATTTTTTGAGCTCATAGTAACGTACTCTTACCTGTTTTCAAGAAGCCCATTGTTCCTTCAGTATGGTCTATCAATGCCCCTATTGGATTATGTTGATAAATGTCAAAAAGCAAGCCAAAGGGTACAGTACATCAATATGATATTGATGATATGGTGAGGCATCTGTCAGAGTCTATCGTATAAGTACTGATTTTACCAAAATACATTCAAGTGATGTGTTTTTCTTCTGTTCTTGAAGCCTTAGCAAGTAATAGGCCATATAAGAATTCTAACATTTCAATATGGCAGTTATACATTCAGGGCAACGTACCAGCGATAAAGTAAGACTTACAGAAGTTGATAATTCACTAACGTCCACATAAATGTTCAAAGCAAAACCGGTTCTCCCTCCCTCCTTGGCCTGTATGGATCACCAGGACCAAGTGACAGTGCCATTCAAATTTAGCTGTTTGGTAAATGAGACGGCAAAATAAAGCAAGAACATGATATTTTAAAGTTATTTCATGCAAGTCACACTTTCTTTGAAGAAAAGTCCTCCTTTTATTTAAATATAAAAAATAGTAAAAACAAATAATTGCACACTCAGAAATGTCCACTAGCATAATACATAATTTGTATTGCTTTAGATTTTTAGAAATTCATTCAAATTCATATGAAAGAGCTCAGAAGTGAAAAAACTTGCTCCTTTAAAACGTACACTGTCATTTGGTGCTAGTACTCCATACAGGCCCAGGATGGAGGTAGAACCTGATTAGCTTTGAACTTGTATCCATCTAGTCCATCTGTGTACTAGTGCATGTGGCCCTGGGAGCTGTGAAGTTCTTTTACCTTTGTCCACGTAACTGTGTAGAGCTGGTAGGTGTATTATGGTCTTACATTCAAGTTTTGCGCTACAAACCAGTATTAATTCAGAGACTTCTGTCCTCCAAACGGGTTTCAGGGCCTGATCCACGAAAGTGACCCAGATATGTACAGAAACATACACAGAACCATGGAAGTTGTCAGCAGATTAAAAGGTCTTGCAGACCATCAAGCCTTTGATGCAAATCTGGACCACAGAGTGACACATAAGGACAGAATTCATAGTCCCTGGCCCCTCCGTTACATATGTTGAACATTGCATGGAGGGGTCAGGGGTACGATGGGGTTGCATGGGGCCAGACAACAGGTATTCAGTTGATGCCCAGGTCAGTGCTAGAGTGGATGTGGCAGTTCTCCAGTACGGCCCTAGCCAGTTCTTAAAGGAGCCTTTATCTTTTATCTCCCAAGTCTTGGTCAGTTTTTTCTTGCTCATGGAAAAACAAAATAATATCTGCCACTAAACACAGTCTTCATTGTTGCAAAAGAAAAAAAAACACATGTTGCATGGAAAAAACCCAAGCTGTGGAAACAGATAACTTTTTATGGCAACTTTGCAGAATCCTTGCAAAATGCTTTCTGAATTTCACAGACTTAAGCAAAAGCAAACTTTGAAGATTTTGTACAGCTCTACAGCAGTATAAACGGGGTCTTTGATCCTTCTTCTGCTGCTGTTTCTAAACTTTCTGAGGACCTTTCTTTGAGAGCTTTTCGTATCTAGATAGTGCTGGTCATAGATTTCATTTTACATATAAAGTACCTACTTTGCATGAGACGTTAAGCCATGGTCCCTTCTGCCCATTTCTGGTGCTGTCTTGGTGGGTGTCCAGGTGGAAGTAAAAGAACCCATGGCACTTTTTACAAGAGTAGGGGTGTTTCCTTAGTGTCCTAGCCAGCATTCCCCTTCCCATAAAACCGGTTAATGCAATTATCCAAGACCATGTGTGGGTGTTGATTGCAAACTAGCTGCCACTGCATGTTTACAGTCACTTCACTACCAGTCTCTCACTGGCAGTAAAGCACTTTGGGATGCAATGTGTATGAAAAGCATTATATAAAAGCCAATTATTCTTCTCCTTTTTCTTCTTCCTTCCTCTGAGCCTGGGGTATCCCAACCTTGTTATGCCTGACCCATCTGGTCATTGCCACCATTCCTGGAACCTTGTGATGTTATGGAGGGTGAAACTGTACTGAACCACATTGCAGTTAAACACATGAATAATGTATGAGCAACCATGCATAACAAGGACATGTTTCCATCAAAGAACTGAGATGACATCATGGGGACATTGAGAGCGAAGCACAAGAGGTCTCTGATGTCATCTCACCCTGAGATAGAAACACATATTGATGTAAGCAGGGCTGCCTATATTCTATTAAAAGCCCTATAAGGGCAAAGATGCCTTATGAGGAGAGACTAAAGGAACTCAATATGCACACCCTGAAACAAAGGAGAAAGACGGGGGATATGATAGAGACCTTTAAATACCTCACAGGGGTAAATAAGGCACAGGTGAGAAGTATTTTTCAGAGAAAATGGTGCGCAATAAAAAGGGGACATGCTATGAAGCTGGAGAGGGGTAGATTCAGGAGAGATATGATAAGGTATTTCTTCATAGAAAAAGTGGTGGATTCATGGAACAGCCTATCAGTGGAGGTGGTGAAGGCAAAAACTGTGGAAGGGTTTCCAGAATGCATGGGTTAGGCATAAGGGATTTGTAGTTATGACCACCACTGTCTAACTATTCCCAGAAGATCCACTTCTAAAGGCCAATCTACATTCTTCCGCCGCCTGCCTAAATTGTGGAACTCCATCCCCCTGCCCTTCATCATGCCCCCTCACCCGCTGCTCTTTCCTCTCTCCTTCGCAAACTCCCTCCCCACATCTGCACTTGCAACAAATTTTTTCTCCTCATGACTCACCTCTCTATCCCATTTAATTACACCCATTCTAAATCCTAATTCCTGTATCTTCTTATTCATTGGGCGACTCCAAATTTAAGTTGCATTTCCAGCTAAATCAAACTCGTCTCTCCATTTATACTTGTACCAGTTCATATCACTGTATACTGTTCACCAATCACTGTTCCATTAGTACAGCTTATGGACTGCTGTACTGTTGTAATATGCTACCCGTATATAATATATATATATATATTGCTGTGTTTCCCCCTCCCCCCACCCCGATCACACCTAGAAACGAGTCTCAGCTCAGTGTGCCCTCCTGGTGAAACATTTTTAAATAAATAAATAAATTAGTGGAAAGGAAGGGGGAGAGAGAAAAAGCCAGAGATCAGGCAGTGTCTGCGGTGATACTTTCGGTAGTAAAAACTGGCCAGACTAGGTGGGCCAAGTTGTTCTTATCTGGTGACAAATTCTGTGTTTCAATTTTTTATAGTGTATGCTTTTTTTTAATAGTTTTTCACTTTTAAGTACTATGCCCGCTGTAAACGAAAGACTATTACCGGTAAGTCATAAAGCTGTTCTACTCAAACGGAGGTAATTTCACAGTGCCAGTTCTGTGGAAAATGCTGCGGTGTCATGGTAGTCTAATTTGCAGTTTCACTAACAAGCACAAGGAACTAGCAGTTGGGAGTGGCGCATACGCTGCAAGGTGTCATGAAGATATTTTGATAAACTGTTGTGAATAGCTGTGATGTCATAACCATACACAGTTCATGCACAACAGCAAAGTTCTGGAGTCCTCACCTCAGTAAGAATAAGGATAGGTTGAAGTCAGTGCAGCGCAGAGTAACAAACTGATTCAGGACCAACAGGGCAGATCCTATGAGGAGCACATCAAGACACTAAATATATACTCACTGGAGACCAGAAGGGACAGGGGAAATATGATAGAGACCTTCAGGTTTAACAAAGTGAACTGCAAGAAACTATTTAGCCTGAATACCAGTTCGCGGTCACGTGGACACGAATGGAAATTAACAGGAGGTAGGTGAGGAAGTACTATTTTACAGAAAGGGTGGTGGAATCTTGGAACAGTCAGTCGGCTGAGGTGGTGGGTGCAAACACAGTCAGGGAATGTAAGCAGGGCTGGGACATAATGAAGGGAATAGTGGTTACTGGTATACCGTGTACAAGGTGCTCGTGATTGAGTGCTTTCAAAAAGGGTGATACAATCATGGTATCTGTGTACAGGGCTACCTGTCAGGGTAGCGACCGGATACCTGGGTAGGTGAGGTTGGGTGATGGGAAGTGTACGTGCACACACATGTGGTGGGGGGGGGGAAGAAGGGGAGGGAAGGTATGTGGGAGGAGTGTGCCAGACAGCCGCCAAGCTGGTCAGCTAGTGTGGTGGGGAGGGTGGTCGGTTGGGGTGTGCAGGGTGCAGGATTTGGGTGCAGAGCATCACAGATTTTTTTGCAGCAGCAGGCTGCTTGTTATTTTAAAAATTCACAAAATTCACCCCCCAACATACCCCCTGGGTTGAGAATCCTTAAGCGGGGTGCGGGGTCCCAGTACCCCATAATATGGAAAACCAGTGTGGTTTCTGATGCGCCATGATGTACAGTGCTGTAATTAATTTTGGTGACGTGACATGTGCCCAAACGGTGATTGCTATTCTGTGATCGCCGTTATGACATAGAACCATGGTTACTGGGGGCAACAGGACCAGGGAGGAGAATAGAGAGATGATGGGGAGGGTTAGTATCCTGGAGAAACAGTAGGTTCCAGGGATTACAGGGAATTTGGGCAGATTGGATGACCTCTGGTCTTTTTCTGCCATCGTTGTCTATGTTTCTATGTTCCTTTGTAAAATGTTTTGACCATTGTCCTCATATGTGATGACTTTTCAACCATACACTACAGGGATATTGAGAATATAGAATCTGTCAGCAGATAATGACCACTTGGCCCACCCAGTCTGCCTATTTTTTTTCCCCTGCCTGCACTGTTACCACAGCCTCTACCTGATCTCCAGCTTCTCCCCCCACTTTCCTACCAAGACTCCTTTGTGCCTATCCCATGCATGTTTTTGCCCACAGCACCTCTGCCAGAAGACTCTTCCAAGCGTCCACTACTCTTTCAGTGAAGAAGTACTTTCTCCTATCACTCCTGAATTTTCCCCTTACAGCATAATTGCATGCCTCCTTGTTAGGTATATGCCCCTTTGTTGTATAGGTTTACATACCCAATCATGTCAAACTATGTACTATAAAGTTATCTCTCATAACATCCCAAGGCTTTAAAAATGCATGCAATGTAGTATCAGTAAAAGCCAGGCATACTTTTCATATTAATTTATTTATCATATTGTGTTAACTGGGTAAGAACCCTTATTTGCTGGCAGCATAGCCTAGAGGCTAGAGTACCAAGCTGTGAATAAACTTGCTGCATCCAGCAGACCTGGGTTTGATTCCCATAACTTCCACATGCATACTGTGTGACTTTAAGCAAGTCACTTAACCACCCTATTGCTCTTGGGTAGCCCTTGAAAACAGGCACTTGTGCCTTGTGGGCCTTATCCAGTTACCAAAGAATAAACAAGGGCAAAAAAACTGTCCATTTTCAAGGGGGGTCCTGAGTTGAAAGTGAAGAATTACAAAATATAAGTGCAATAAAGTACACATCGGTAATACAATACAATGGATAAACTATTAGCTAGCCTAAAAAAATACAACTATGCAAAACATTTACACAGACCACAAGCCAGCAGATGATACTTCTAATTGCATCTGAATGAAACAGCAACATCTACTCTAAACAGATTTTGAGGCAAAGAATTCCAAGTTTTGGTCATGGTATGGGAAAAAAAAACTCCTTGACATTAGGCATCCTCCTACTGTACAGGGTAGTGACATAAAATCGGAGGCTGTCGTCAATTATGTTTCATCACCTGGGTACCAGTAATGCGATGAAAGGCAGTCTTTGCCATACCACTGGCAGTGTTACTATAACACTGTCTATCATCTTGTTGCGTGCACCCAGACAACGGAATGTAATCAGTGACAGTTGCCAATTACATGTAACTAGGCTCAGTGGCAGGGGAATCTCCGGACTGCTACCAGCTACCGGCAAGTCCAATACCTCATTTAAAAGGGATTTTCATAAGCTGTCAAATCATGAGGGTCATTCTTCATAAATATTCTTCTCTAAGGCAGTATAGTGCTGTGGTTTAGGGCACAGAACTGTAAACCTGGAGACCTGGGTTTGAATCCCACAGCCCCCACTTGCATATTGTGTGACCCTAAGCAAGTCACTTAACTTCCTTGTGCTCCCAGGTCACACCTGGAAAAAAGCTTTGGCTTAGTGTGCCTTTCCTGGTTAAACAATCCCCCCCCACCCCCAACTAGACCTATGTGAAATTTCCACATTTCACTTTCATATTAAGTTTGCAAAATGTGGCAACATATTGCAAATTACTGTAGTCCACAAATTTTCTTTTTTTTCACAGTTTATTTACTCAGGATAACCCAGCTGAGAATCAGCATCTCGTTTCAAGCAGAATCCTGCTTCTACCCATTTCAGCACCTAGGTGGACTGGAGCACTGGGAGGTTAAATGAGTTGCCCAAGGTCAAACAGTGAGTACTTGGATCTAGTGGGATATGAACCTGTTCTATTCTGCATCCAAAAAGCAAAGTGTTTTTTTTTCTGTAAATTTCTGTAACTTTATATTTTTTTCATTTCTTGTTATTTTTCCACAACACGGGGACTTTATGCTTGGTGACATATAATAATATATTTTCCCCTTTCACAGGAATTTTCTATATGCAATAATGGGTTTTATGAAATGGAGGGTAAAAATCCTCAGATCTGATTTGCCGAGGTCACTTTCAGCACGGATGATATCGAAGTACATAATACCAGCCTGAAAACAGGTCATGCCATTGGTCAAAAAATCTAAATGAAGCCATTTGATAATCAAAATAATACACTCCAAGGTTTGTGATATCATGCGATATCATACATCCTCAGGTAATTAAAGTCATTCAGACTTTGGCCTCATGCCTCACAACACACCACAGGTGGGATGATATCCCAAGATATTGCACACCTTGTCATGTAAAACCCATCAGACTATTGTTATTGTTTTGTATTTGTTGACTTTATTACTGCTGTTTTAAACTTTTTTGTAAAGCGCCTTGGTATTCTGAAAGGTGCTTATGTGAAATAAAGCTTATTATTATGATTATGTGTTATTGCTTAAGGATCAATTGCAGTGTTTTTAAAATGCTTTTAACGTATTTCAATTGCTCGCCATGAGAACAACCACTCCATATATATTGTAAGTAATGTGCAGGAACGGTCATTTCTCATGTTCATTTGCTATTTTACTGCCTGTCTTTTTTGAAGGTTTCACAGAAAATCCTTCAGACTTTTTCAGACCAGCGGGCAGAATCTTGGGTAAGTGCTGATTCCATTCAAGCAACAATGACATCATTTTCCTCAAGGATCTGGCAGTTCAGTACATCATATTATGACATTTAAAAATCAGTCTTTACTTCCAGTTTTCTGGTGGTGGCCTGTATTGATCAAATTATTCCAGTAAAACACAATGAGTGGCTATCTATCAATTTCCCTAAGTTGATCAAAACTCTGTGCTCTGCATCCCCCCCAAAAAAAAACAGCAACAACATGACAGGCTCTTAACATGAACATTTTTGTTTTCTTAGTTCTCCTACTGCCTTGAATGAAACCCAACAGCTTCCTCCTTATTTCAAAGTATTGTACCCTAAAAATTAGTGATTAATCTGGAAAGTAATGAAATATTTATCTGTAATACTGTACTGATAAAATTCCATAGACAAAGATCCTCAGATATTTGAAAGTAAACATGAGTTGTTGCCATTGTACAGTTGGTTCCATGTGATAACAGTGATCACGGAAAGGTGATCACCATTAGGGTGAGTGTACATCACCAAAATTAAGTTTCGATGATGTACCCTCCCAATCTGCACAGCAAAAGGCGCTGGAGACTTGGATTTTTATGTAGGGGGCTGTGCCCCACGCTTCTAAAGGATTCTCAACTCCAGGGGTGCATGTCGGGGGTGCAAAAGACAAAAATAAAATTCCGGACCAGTGCAAAATGAACATGTGCCCAGAATCGAACTCGGCAACTTCCCAACCCTAGCCTGCCATCAACCCACCACACCACATGGCCAGCTCAGCAGCCCACCAGCGCACTACACCTCACAAACCCTCCTTCCCCTTCCACCTGTCGCATGGCATGGTCCCTCCCCGCCGTGCGCGTATACATATAGTGACAGCCTGTCGCTATAGTCGTGGACCCCCCCATCTGGTCACCCTCCCTGCTCCGTAGCCCTGTGCACAGGCACCGTGATTGAGTCACCCTTTTTCAAAGCACTCAGTCACGTTCACCATAATCACAGGCTACCGTACAGTCTGCTGTATGTGTGTGTGTGTGTGTGTGTGTGTGTGTGTGTGTGTGTGTGTTTGTAATATGGGTGGGTGTACTGAGCTGCTAGGACCTTGAGGAAAATGATGTCATTAGGCTTGTTCACACGGTGAGAAAGTTGGATCGCCACTATCTAGATGGTTGCAGCCAAGCGATCTGAAATGCTGTGGAGCAGAGTTCAGATGGCATAGCTCTGGAAAGCTGCAGGTGCTGCAAGAGAAGTTCTAACATTCTGAGGAGGGTTCCAATGTGGGCTGCAGTCAATGATACTACGGTGCTGGGGGAGGTTCTTTAGACCCGAGTTCAGCTAAAGGTAGTTTTATGTACATTAAGCACAGCTGAACTCGGGCAAGTAGTTCTTTTTAAAAGACGAGGGCTGTAAGTGGAGAAAACACAGTCCCAGAATGGATCCGTGACACTGGGCAATGTTTTGGATGGTGCTGGCTGTTCACACAGTCAAGCAAACCGGCACAAAACTCATACTCCACTGCGCAATCCCAAGAAAACAGGGATCACGTGCACAACAGAACGCAAGTGAAAAATGTCAGAACAGTGGCGTTCACATTTGCACAGCGGCACTTATCTGGGTGCTGTGCACCACCACCACCACCGACTCAGAACAGGCAGTGTGAATGAGCCTATTGTTGCCTGAATGGAATGAGCATTCACCCAAGATTCTGCCAGCTAGTCTAAAAATGTTTGAAGGATTTTCTGTGAAACTATCAAATAGGGATGCATTAAAATCGTAACCGTACATGACAAATGGCAATTTCTTCATTTCATATGTAGCAAATAAGGCCTGAATATACTTATGTTAGGGAAAAGAAATAACATTTTTAATATGTTTATAATGTGTCTGCAGCTGATCTTTAAATGTTCCATGGCTACCAGGATATTTATTTATTTATTTCATTTTTGTTTACCGGGTAAGAGCACTAGCCATAGCATGACTATTTTCAGGCATGAGCCGGGAGAGTACAAAACAGTATAACATACAGAACATTTTATAAGTGCAGGAAAATAATACATAGGGTAGGTCAAAACCAGTATCAATAATCAACACACGGGCAATCAAAAAATAACACGACATGGGGAACAGTTTAGAGAAATAACGTCATATCGAGTAGAACAGAACCGATTGTAGGTAGAAATAGCATAAAACATGCGGTAGACTCAAAGATGCAGATGTAAGCAATAAGACATGACAGGGCATTGGTTATGCATTGCTGGTTTTACTACACACTAAGGGGCATAGTAAGGCATGAGGCCACAGGCCCCTGGAAATATACAACCAACACACTGAAGTGTCTTATTGCACACAAAAAATGGGCCCATAGGCAAGTTTTAGAAAGCAAACACTCTGGGGCAGGATTTTCAAAGCTTGGTGCAGGTCTTGCATCCAGCTCTACGCCACGGCACTTAGGTTCTGGTGGTGCACAAAACCCTTTGCCGTAACTGCACCTGATTTTATAATCTCAGGCACAGTTCTGACAGTTTACACTAATTACAGCAGCTTGCACCAAATATTCAGTGCAAGCTCTGTAAAAATGGCCCCCAGAACTGTCGCAAGTTAGACCAGAAAAAGTTGGTCTAACTTGCAGCAGTTGCTGCATGGGATGGAAAATCCTGTTAGATCACCCCAAGCCACATGCGCCACATCACTGGTGCACCAGGGCGTGCGGTGATCTAAGACTTTTGAAAATCCTCCCCTAAGCATTTAAAAAGACACAAAACATATAATAAAATATTGCTAAAAAATGTAAAATAGTCCCTCCACAGATGGTTTCCACCTATCAGTCATCTGCCTTTCTACACATTCGATACATGTTGTGTTTGTTTACCATGGAATACAAGAATTCAAAATTCTGCAGTATTCCTACAGTAGAATGCTCCCTTCAACCCACTCCCCCACAGACACATGGAATAGTTACACAGAATACAGTACATGAATTCAAAATTCTGCTGAGTTCGACTGGCATACACATACAGACACAGACAGATGCCTCAAGTGGAACATCAGACAGCAGAAATATTGTTAAATAACATTAAAACATTAGAAAGGAGAAAATACATTAAACAGAATGTTAACCCCATAACATCTACTTTAACAAGAACTTTAAAAATGAAACCTTCTATATCTTCCTTTTATAATCTACTAGTAATGTCCATAAAAGATGAAGCTTCTGAGTGCAAAGTGAAATGGACTCAAATAACTGGAGATGAAGTTTACAATTGGCAAGGGGAGAAAATTGGGAATTTGTTTCTAAGGCATTTACGGTAGTTGATTGTAAACTAATCCAAGATAAAACACTTCATGACCTATATCATTCTCCCAGATGTATGTTAGAAATGAAAATTAAACAAGATGACAAGTGTCCAAAATGTGGTTCTGTGAGTGCAAATCAAATTCATATATTTTAGAAATGCACTGAAATTCAGAAATTTGGGGACCAAATCAAAAGTTTCCTAGAACAGTTATCTTTTATAACTAGACTCATGAATATTAAAATATGTGTTATAGAAAACTTTTTTGATATTCCAAACATGAGCCAAGAAGAAAAATGCAATATGCAATAAAAACTATATCTTAAAATTAGGGATTGAGCCAAGATCACCTACCATCTCAGAATGGAACAAGCATTAGTCAATGCCAAATGTTGTCTTGCTGACTTTGGCATTGGTAGTACAGGAGGCAGACAGATGCATAAAAGGAATGGCAGTGAAGTACGGAAGTGACACCAACCCCACACCACCCTGAAGAGACTGACAGGCACTGAGATGTGCCTTTTGGTGTTGGCCATAGCACTCATGCGATTTCACCTCACTCTACCCTGCAGAGTCCGAAAGTATCATGTTCTGCCTTGGGGTCCTCGGGCCTTATGCTCACCTCATTCCATATGGAAATACATAGAGATGGGTGCAATATAGGAGAATGGGGTGAACTTTGGGGCCGAAGAGTGCCAGGCACAGTTCGATGCCTGTCAGTGGCTGCAGGGTGGGGATGGGGGTGGAATGGCGTGAACATTAGAACCAACAATCTAAAGTCACACCCCTGACACCGGTTAGCCTCTACAGGGTGGGACTTTATGGTTAGAAACCCTAACGCCCTGGGCATTTGATGGTATTTGCACTCCAAATTTTCAACATGGGATTTTTCTCACCCCACCTCATGAAAGCATTTGGGACCTCTACTAATGAACAGTGGCACTGTGATTTTGTTAATCTGTCCTGAATGTTGATGTCCCACAGTGATTGCACCATTCTGCGCCAGTAGCTTGAAACCACATTTTGGGCAGGATGTGAGAAATGACAACTGTACTATTCTTAAGGAGGTGTGTAAAAATGGCAATGTGGGAAATCTGGAGTGAAAATATAAAAAATTCTCCAAGTTATGAGTATGCATGGAAACTGCGCAATGCATGCTCGTAACACAGTCATTCTGTGGAATATTCTCACCATATTTTCAGCACAGGCATTTTGGGACCTCCGCTCATGAACACTGTCACAGTGATTTTCTTAATCTGTCCTGAACATTGATTTCCTACAGCGACCGCGTCATTGTGCACTGCATGTGCAAAACCACATTTTGCACAGCATGTGAAAAATAACAACTGTACTGTTCTTAAGGAGGTGTGCAAAAATGGCAACATTGAAAATCTGGAGAGAAAATATTAACAATTCTCTAACTTACGAGTGTGCGTGAAAACTGCGCAATACACGCTCATAAAATAGGCATTTTGTGGAATTTTGTCACCAAATTTTCAACATATGCATTTTGGGACCTCTGCGCATGGATAGTGTCACTGTGATTTTCTTAATCTGTCCAGAACATTGATTTCGCACACCGACCGCGCCATTGTGTGCCACATGTGTGAACACACATTTTGGGTGAGATGTGAAAAATGACAGCTGTACTGTTCATAAGGAGGTGTGGTAAAATGGCAATGCTGAAAATCTGAAGTAAAAATATAAAAAATTCTCCAAGTTACAAGCATGCGTAGGAACTGCGCAACACAAGCTCATAACGCAGTCATTTTTGGGAATTTTTTCACCAAATTTGCAACATAGAGTTTTTGGGAGCCTACCTCATGAACTGTGACACTATCATTTCATTAATCAGTCCTTAAAGGTGGTTCCACACAGTGACCGCAAAATCACCTTTTGGGACCGAATAACAAAATGACAGTGACTGAGTTCATGAGGTGGGGTCGCAAGAACTACATGTTGAAAATTTGGTGAAAAAATTCCCAAAAATGGCCAATGGTAGCTATAAGTGGGCTCATTTGTTTGATTCACTGTGTGGCAGGCTGCATTTGTAGAGGCCTATTTCTTCTGATTTGAAACATAATTGGTGTAATTTAACTGGGTCTGTTTCTTTGAATTGGAGACCTATATCTTCTAATTTCAAGCCTATTTTGATGTGTTGTTGGTGAAGCTGTTTGAATTGGGGTCCTGTTTCTTTGGGTAGCAAACCTATTTTGGGGGCTTTGAGTAGAATTGTGATTCATTGTTGCTGGCTTCACTAGCTGCAAAGTTTTAGTGCAGAGTGGGGGAAGGGTGCTAATGGTCTGACCAGAGGCCTCAGCTACCTGATTGTTTCTGGAAGACTTGGGCTGGTCCCATCCCCCCAAACTCCTCACCCCACCCACCCCTGGTCCATTATTTCCTTTATACTAGGGGTTCTGACATCACTTCCTCAAACAGGCAAAGGATATGCACCTGTCATAGCAGAAACAGACATCTAAGAAAGGAACAGCAGCAAGTGAAGAGGTGACTGCTATCTCAGTGGAAGGGAAGTAAATGCAAATCTAGGAGCTTTCATTGTTACTTCTTCGTATTGCTATTGCATTGGGGAAAGGAGGAGTAGGAGTTTGAAGAAGGTTGTGCGATAGCTACTTAAAGTCTCTTTTTGAGTGTGGATAGGAAGGATAGGAATATAAAAAGAAGTTGCTCAATCTATCTAAACGAGTACAACAAAGGGGGTAAGGGAAATTAAGAAAATAATGTTTTGCACTGATAGAGGAGGAGAGGGGAGACTTGGGGGAGTGTTTGGTATCCTGCATCTGGAAGGGTGGGGGGTCGCTAGTGAGCAACGTCAGCAATGGGTAGGGTGGTAGGCTGCAACAACTGCAGTGCACCAATCTTTCTAAAATTGCCTGGGTGTGGGAGGATGTTTAGTGTGCAAACCACATAGAAAAACTTAGAAAGGAGATTGAGGGTCTGCAGGAGGAACTAAGACAGGCAAGGCAGATTGGGGTGGGTTTAGCCCAATACTGAGGGAGGAAGAAGGGGAGATGAGGGGGGCGATTTAAGCCAACAGTGGTGAGGAGATGGTCAGAAGCAGGGAAGCAGAGACAAGGGCCCAGGCCAGGAAGAACGATTGCCGGGAAACCAGGTCAGGAGACAAAAAGACAAATGGAAGGAGGAGATAGGGACTATGAAGGAGGCCAAGAAGTGGCAAAAGTCATGGAGTGGAAAGGGAGAGAACAGGTTACTATGAAGAGAGAGGGAGCGGGCATTTGTGAAGGGCCTTCAGAAAATAGCTGTGCACTGCTAGAGAGGAAGAAGGAGGAGGAGGGAAATGATGAAATTAGAGGAGTAATTGATGAATGCCTGGACCAAACTGAAGAGGGGAGAAGTTCTGCTGGGAGAATTGCAACAGGGGCAAAAGGGGGAAATAATGTGCAGGAGGAAGAAGAGGAGCTGGAAATGAGAGAGAGAGATGAATGGAAGCAAGCAGGGAGTAAGAGTGGTGGAATCTTAGTGCTGGGGGACTCAATACTAAGAGGAGTCAGGTGGGGTAGCAAGGGGGAGAGGCATAGTCGCATTTGGGTGGAGGCCATGCCAGGAATGACAGCGGAAAGGGTGTGACAATCTGTTCTGAAATATGCTGGAAGGGGTAGGGACAAGCCTCATTTAATTATACATCTTGGGACAAACGACCTGGCTGACAAAACAGTAGATATAGTCCAGAGGAGGTTTGAGGAACTAGCACAATTATGTGAGGGGGCAGGAAGATCAGTAACTTTTTCAGAGATACTTCCAGTACCCAAGGCAAGCACAACAAGAAAGCTGAGAATAGCAGAATTTAACGGATGGCTAAGAACCTAGTGTTGTGCTAAAGGGTATGGGCTGTTGGGGGGTGGGGAGGGACCTGGGAGGACAGTAGTCTCTATGCCAAGGACAGACTACACTTGGGTGAGGAGAGAAAGAAAGTGTTAAACAGAGGGATGGAGGAGTGATATAGAGGAAGTTGGGAATTTAAACTAGAGTGGGCGGCAATTGGGCAAGAGATATGCAGAGACCACAGGTTGGGAAACCATATGAGCTTACCCCCATAACAGTGACAAAGGACAAATGGCAAGTACTATTGGTGATGCTAGAAAGGAGGCAGGATGAGGGGAAGGGGTGGAAGGTGGTTACCCTTAATGCTAGGAGCCTTGGGAGGAAAACTGCAGAGTTACAGGTGCTCATGGCAGAGGGGAGAGGTGGACATTGCAGCCATCCAGAAACATGGGCCACCAATACAATGATTGGGACCTGTCTGTACCAGGGTACAGATTATTTCGTAGGGACAGGGTGATTGGGAAAGGAGGGGGTGGCACTATATGTGAAGGAAGGACTGAAGTGTAAGGGATGAAGGGAGGAGGGTAGTACAGAGTCACTTTGGATGTAAACCAGGATTCCAAGAATAGGATTCTTAGAATGGAGTGGTGTACAGGCCACCATCTCAGACGGAGGAGTTAGACAGGGAACTAGCATGACAGATCAGGAGGACCTGCGAGAAGGGTAGTGTGGTGATTGTGGGGGACTTCAACATGCCAGGAGTGGACTGGAGTACCCCAACAACCAGGAACAGAAGGGAGCAGGTACTGCTGGATGCCTTCCAGGACAGCTTCATGCTGTAAATGGTCAGTGAACCAACCAGGTTAGGGAGTACCCTTGACCTTGTGCTGGCATATGGGGACTTTGTGAGAGAACTTACAGTGGAGGAACAGCTGTCAGGGAGTGACCACCACTCAGTATGGCTCACATTGGATATGGGCAAGGAAGGAGGAATCTGGCACAAGAGTGCTGGACTTCAGGAGGGCTGACTTTGGGAGGATGGGGAAAGTGGTAAAGGGTACCTGGCCAGAATTCAATCTAGTATGGACACTAACCAGAGGTGGGAGCTCATAAAGCTGGGGATAGTGGAGCAACCAAAACCTGCTGCAAGGCCCAGAGCAAGAAGGCTAGGGCCAAGAAACCAAGCTGGTTGAGCAAGGAGGTCATGGAAAAGGTAAGGAGGAAAGAGGTGCCTTTAGGAAGTACAAGAAAACAGGGAGGGGGGAGGACAGGGAGGAGTACTTGACAGAATTGAAGGAGGTGACAAGGAAGGTGGGAGGCCAAAGCATCTCTGGAACTCAGGGTTGCACAAGGCATTAAGAAGGGGAGAAGGACTCTTTGGGTACATCAGGAGAAAAGGAGCTGTAAGGACCACATAGTAAGGATTAGGAAGGAGGGGTTGGGTGGAAGCAGAGTGCAATAAGGCAGAAGCACTAAATGAGTACTCTGCTCAGTATTTACTAAAGAGAGAGGGGTGACACCCAAGGGGGGAGAAATGGCAGAAATGGGGGGGGGTGACAGATGGGGAAATCATGGAAGGTAGAGTCTGGAGGGTTTGAAGGCACTGAGAGTGGACAAGGCACCAGGCCCAGATGGCATCTACCCCAGGGTGCTGAAGGAGCTGGCAGAGGTCCTTGTAGGACCTTTGGCAGACCTATTTAATGCCTCACTACATTCAGGGTGTGTACCTCAGGACTGGAGGATGGCTCATGTGTTGCTCCTCCACAAGAGTTGCCCCAAGGATGAACCGGGAAACTACAGACCAGTGAGCCTCACATCCATCGTGGGTAAGCTAATGGAGACTATCCTGAAGGAGAGGCTGGTGGCCCTCCTAGAGGCCAAAGAACTACAGGACAGCAGACAGCATGACTTCATACATGGCAGATCCTGCCAAACCAACCTGGTGGAGTTCTATGACTGGGTAACTAGGCAACTGGACAGGGCCATGCAGTGGATGTCCTGTATCTGGACTTCAGTAAGGCATTCATTCGTTGCCACATTGGAAGGCTGGGAGTAAGTTAGTAGGCACAGGGGCAGGTGCAAAGCTGGTGAGATGGGTAGGAATCTGGCCTGGGAAGGCAACAGAGGGTGGTGGTGGGTGGGGAGCTCTCACACTGAAGGGTAGTGATGAGCGGTGTTCCACAGGGCTCGGTGTTGGGACCAGTGTTGTTTGGGATATTCATTGCAGACATATCATGGGACATCAAGAGCAAGATCAGTCTGTTTGCTGATGATACCAAGGTAGGAGCGGTGGTGGATGACCTAGAGGGATGGCAGAGGTTGCAGGATGATCTGGCAAAGCTTGAAACCTGGTCAGACACCTGGCAACTGGGATTTAATGCCAAAAAGTGCAAGGTGCTGCATTTTGGATGAAGAACCCAAGGAGGAGTTACCAGCTGGGGGGAGTGCAGCTAGCCTAGACAGAGGAGGAGAAGGATCTTGGGGTGCTCATTACAGGGTCAATGAACAACTCAGCACAATGTAGGAAGGCAGCTGCAAAAGCCAACAAAATGCTGAGTTGTATTGCAAGGGGTATATCCTCGAGGAGGCAGGAGGTGATTCTGCCACTGTATAGGTCATTAGTTAGACTGCACCTGGAGTACTGCGTGCAGTACTGGTGCCCGTATCTGAAGAGGGACATTAAGTTACTGGAGGGTGCAGTGCAGGTAACAAAGATGATCAAGGGGCTGGGGACTTATCATATGAGGAGGAGGTTGAGGAGTTGAGCATGTACTCACTGGAGGAGAGGAGGGACAGGAGGACATGATTGAAACCTTAAATACATGAAAGGAATAAACAAGACAGGTACAGAGGGGCTGTTCAGAGTAAGGAAGGGGAGGGACACCAGGGGCCATGATATGAGACTGGAGGGAGGAAGGTTCAGGAGAGAGATGAGGAGACACTTTTTTACAGCAAGGGTGGTGGCTTAGTGGAATGCGTTACCTGCAGAAGTGGTATCCAGTAGAACAGTGGACTGCTTCAGAAGGGGATGGGACAGGACAAGGGGGAGGGTTAATGAAGGGGAAGGGTGGAAGAGAGGGGCAGCTGCAGAATAAGGGGTGCTAGCTACACATTCGAGCTGACTTGATAAACCTCTAGGCCTTTATCTGTTGGCAAATTTCGTATGTTCGTATGCTCGTAAGATATCAACCAAAGTTGAAAAAAACCTATTTATGCCATTATACAGCTTACCGGCATTTCTTCAGTTCACAGTCGGCTTTGAAGAGTGCAGAGGTATTCCCAGTCCACTGAAGATCATCGCGCCGGCCTCCGGAGGTAAGTATATGGTGGGGGGAGAGGGATGGGGAGGTGGGTGTGCAGAGGGTGGGTGCAGATTGGGGGGCACGAGAGATCGCGAGGGACCATTTTTGTTTTTGCAGGGAAAAAAACCCAGCAATGTGGGATGCTTTGGGCATGCTGGGGTAGGCTCCCAGCGTGCCGGCATACCTGGGTGTTTCTTTTGGGGGGGGCTGGAGCCAGTGGGGATTGGGCACCCAGTAGGCCATACAGTGTGCTGGGGGGGCAGGAGCATGCTGAGGTGGGCTCCCAGCGTGCCACTTGGCTTTTTGTTTGGGGGAGCTGGGCTGATGGGGATTGGGCACCCTTGTCAGCTGCATGGTGTGCTTTGGGGGCAGCATGAGCCGGGGGATTAGGCTGCCAGCACACAAAAATTTTTGGGGGAACATTATGCCGGCGGGGATTGAGCTACCCCATCAGCAAATGAACTGGTGAGGCAAATGCCAACAGGGGATTGGGCAACCCCGACATCAGCTGTATATGGGGACTGCAGGCGGCGGGCGGCTCCGCCATGTTTATTGAGAATGTTACAGGGGAGGCACGGCCCAGCAATGAGGCAATCCCTCATTGCAGCAACTAAATCTTCAAGGTGGTGGCACGCTTGCACCGTGCTGTCATAGACAGCTGCAATTCCACTGCGCCACAGAGCCCAGCCCGAAAAGAAACAGTGGCGCCACTGGCCACTACAGGACTGCACCTCCAAAACCTGCTATTCCAAGTTACCGCAATATGTTTCTGGCGCATACGCAAGACAACATAAAAATGAATTACTCAAAGTATGGGGACTGACAAAAGGACTCTTTACCACTGTGTGGCAAGTCAAATAAGGCTAACGCTGACATATTTGTAAAAATCTATGAAACTATGAAAGTACTGAAACTGGAAAAGTTAGCAAAAGGACTTAAGAACTACAATAAAAGTTTTGATAGAAAGTGGAAATCTTTCTTCAGTGTGCTCACAAAACAAGAAGAAAGTTAAAAGAAACATTTTAATCTGATTACACATCATACATGGATGGCATATTTAACAAGCACACAGTAATCACTCTCTGGAACAAGCATTTAAGTGCCCATACCCAGACTGTAAAATACCAGAACACGCACCTGCCGTAGTGGAAGATCCGCACTTCAAAGAATAGGCTTACCAGTTTTCTTTATGGTAATTAGTTGAGCCTCTTTATTTTGAAAAAAGATGCAGCAAGAAAACTTACATATCACATCAGAGCAGGTAATCCAGGACAAACATGAAAATGCTTTGCTGCGACATGTGTTCAGTGAGGTTCCAGGAAGTGTATTCTATGACACATCTCTTTCAGTGCACCAATTCACGCCTGGTGTAACAGTTTTGGAGATTTGATACATAAGCTTAGCACTGTTTAGTCAAGTTTCTTTCTCTTTCTCTTTCTTTCTTTCTTTCTTTCTTTCTTTCTTTCTTTCTTTCTTTGTCTTTCTTTTTCTTTCTTTCTTTCATTACTGCGCATGACCGAACTCGGAGCTACAACTTCAATAAGGATTTTAAGTACATTACACGGCTCCGTTTTCACCGGGAATTGGATGTAGAAGTTCAGTTAACATACTGTACCTCTACACGCCACAATGTTTCTTTTAATCCCGTGTAGACATGCCTCGCTCGTCATTTTTATGAGCCTTTCCGGCATAGGACAGGATGCCAGGTGCACACTCCCTCTTCCGGTGCGGCGGCACTTTTGACATGGTGCATCCAGGAGCAACATTAAAAAGTTTACTAACTCCAGAAAGGTTAGCTGCAATTATTTTAAACCATGTAGGTTGTTTTAATCGGGCGTTTTTGCAGCCCTGGTGATTGCCCCCACTGTTTAGGACAGCTTTCCTTTAAATACATTGGGTAGAACTGATAAATAAACTTTTACACATGGGTGTAACAGTTCTTCTGTTGGTAAGGCAGTAAGCAGATGAATATGTGCAAAGACAAAAAAAAAAGATTAGAAATGTAGGTTCCTCTCCACGGAATGTGACAACAGGAGACCTATTGCTTATGTTCTGAGCCTCCCTAACAGACAGCCACTGTGTGTGTGTGTGTGTGTGTGTGTGTGTGTGTGTGTGTGTGTGAAGAGAGGTAGAGAAATAACGAAAAGCACTTATAATAACTGGTGAGTAATATTTTATCTATGGTCTCGGACCTTCATTCACATATTTGTGTGTGACATGTACAGTATGCACTGCAAGCCCATCGGTCCACAGTGTGGACCGATGGGCGTGCAGCCCATATTGTACGATGTAATTTGGCTGGCAGCAGGCGGTATGCGGGTGGGTTGCAGCTGCTTACAACGATGGGGGTGCTGGGTGGGCAGGGGTCCTTTGAGGGTGGGAGGCCACTGGACCACCAGTTAGGGGATCTATTGTATGTTACAGCGATCGGGGCATCAGGAGGGTTGGGGGCACCACTAGACTATCAGGGGTGTGATAATTGTACAAGTTATGGAGATCAGGGCATCGGGAGGAAGAGGGGGTACTGCTAGTCTACCAGGGAATGGGTGATCAGGGTTATAGGCCAGGTGGGGGTTACCACTGGATCACCAGGGACTGGACGTTTTCATTTCTACTGTGATTGCCGCTACGGGATGGGGGGTGCCCCAGGACTCACTCTGTCCGCACTACATGCTGTGCAGGGTGCCAGGTGCATTTTGCCAGCCTGCCCCGTGCAACGCATGCAAATGGGGCCATGATGACATGCAAATGGCCCCATTTGTGCCTTGCATACATCATGGGCCCATTTGCATGTCCAGGTCTGAATATCTGGGAAATGCGCCCAGCGCACCTACAGTTACGCTGGAGCATTCTGACAGCGGATTGTATATGTGCCCTGCGTGTTACATGCTATATTCAAAGGTGATGCGCCATAGCAAATCTCCTTTGAATACCCCCCTGTCATGCTACGGTGCACTTCGGCTGTGCTGCGCCTCCACTTGCGCCATTGCCAGGTGCAGTCTGAATATCTGGCCCACAGTATATAAATAATATATGCACAGGAAATGTACATGGCACCTCAGTGAAGAAAAAGGCGGTTGTCAGTTTAAATTTCATAAGGGGTCCTGAAACTAAGATCTACATTCAGTCCCTTAGTGTGACAGTCGAAAAGGTAAATAAGTTTAACCCCATAAACTTGCCTTTCTTGTGTATTTTTGAAGTGTCCCTTAAATCACAGTATTTGTTAGTGACCATATTTTTTTTTTCTTCAGCAGTAATGTTTGTCTGGCAAAAATATGGGACTTTGAAGTTTTTAAAAATTCCCACTCCCATGTCATGCCCACCATATAAAAATGAAATATGTTGGTACAGTGTTGCATTGTTTACCATGAGACGTGGTAACATTACCCTAACACATATAGAATAGTGGATGGGTGACCATCCACAACCAGGCTGTGTTTCCATCGAGGTTGTTGATGACATCATAGAGACCTCGAGAGCGAAGCTCGAGAGGTCTCCATGATGTCTTCAACAACCGAGATGAAAACACAGCCTGGTTGTGGATGGTCACCCATCCAATATTTGATATGTGTTCGGGTAATGTTACCACATGTCTTATATGGTTCCTGGGTTGTCTTTTTTTTGTTTTCATTTTTTTACCTTAGTTATGTCCTGCTGTCCCGCTCTGGCTCTCTCACGCTTGTCCCGCTCTGACTCAGTTCGGCTTCACCCCGTCCTGCTAGCTCGTCGCCCATTTAGTTTAAAAAAATAAATAAATAAATGAAATGACTGCGCTTCATGATTGTGACACGGAGCCTTGTAAGGCTATCCATGTCAAAATGAGGAGGGTCCCCCGACCAGCGCTCGATAAGTCACGCCACCATGTTGTCTGTTTTTTTTTTTTCCTCACAGCGTTGTTCAGTGAGCCAATCAGGTGGCAGGGCAAGGCAAAAAAGTTGTTGTACTATCGATGTGACATCAGAGTGATAGTACAACAACTTTTTGACCTTTGAACTGTCCTACAACAAGATTTTGAAAGCCACGGCTTTCTAGTCACAATAAGCCCTTACCATATACTATATCCACATTATGAATCTAGCATGTACATTCAACAGGTATTCTCAACGGAAGGCACTTTTAAAAATTGCAAGTGGCATCCGTCTTTAACGATGTGAGTCATTAATAACAAAATTAGCTCTAAAAGCTGTTTTAACAATATCTGAGGAAACTAAAACTGAGCATAATCTAAGGATGTGAGAAATACATTTTTGCCAAAAAGGTATATGATGGAATTTTTGGCCGACTGACAAGTACTGCTGCTTTAAGAATCTGGACAAAGAGGTAAACAAAAGTGAGTTTTCTGGCAAACTAGTAAAAATAGAAAGGAATTGTGTTATCAAAGAAGCACTAGAAATGGAAACTCTGAATAGTAATTGATTTTTTACATTTGTTTAAGTGTGTAACAAGGGGATTGTAAGTGGAAAGAACATTCCATTATTTACCTTTTTTTTTTTCTTAACTCGGTTGACATTTATTTTTAGGGCCTTATTGAAGGTTTTGATATATGAGTAAAGGTGGCAGCCATATTTGTGATGGAAATCAGAAATGAATGCAGTGGCTCATGAATTCTGGATGTGAGTTGTCCAAATTCCAGATCACACTGCCAAACGTTTTCTAATCTGTGCAGCATGGAGAATTAAGATATAGAGCTCAAAACATTAGCCAATCAGGAAGCAGGAGATGTTCAACTGATTTTATAAGCAAATTAAATTTTGACTACCCTTTGCCTAAAGAAGGACTGCCTTTTTTGGTATTGAAGTGCTTTCCTGAAGTTTGAAGTGGCTGATCTCTTGTGTTGTCATGACAACAGCAACAAATCACCTTCAGTTGATGCTTTTCTAGGGACATAAGATTGTGTTCCTTCATTCTATGTTAATATGAGTGGTTTCTTAATGTAGTTGAAGTTTTTGTTGTCCGTCTTTAAACTTTTTCTACCTCATCAATGTCATTTCTCTTATACAGACACCAGAACTGAGTGGCATAATCAAATGGGGTCATACATAGGCTAGGAGGAAATAATTTTATCATAGAATCATAGAACTTGATGGCAGAAAAGGACCCCATGGTCCATCCCCCCTGCTAAAATATCTGCCTCCCTCCTTGAGAACCCACCCCACTCCCCTGTAACCCTTTATGCCTGTCCCAAGCCCTCTTGAAACCGGACACTGTCTCCACCCCCACAACCTCCTCTAGAAGTCCGTTCCAGGCATCCACCACCCTCTCACGTTACCTCTGAAATGTCCTACCACAGTCTCAAACCATGCCCCCTTGTATTGGTGTCCTTCTTCATTAGGAATAAGCACCATGGCCCTACTTTGTTTATGCCTTTGATGTATTTGAAGGTCTTTATCATGTCCCCTCTCTCCCCTCTGGTCTTCAGCGTGTACAGCCCCAGCTCATTGCATCTCTGTTCATATGGTTTGCCCTTCATCCCTTTCACCATCTTTGTTACTCTTCACTGAACCCTTTCAATCAGGTCTATGTCCTTGTGCAAGTAAGGCCTCCAGAACTGGACTCCATACTGTATATGCGGTCTCACCATAGCTTGGTATAGGGGCACTAGGACCTCTCTCCTCCTGCTGGTGGTGATTCCCCTGCCTGTATTTGCCAGCATCCCATATGTCTTCCCCACCACCATTATACACTGTTTCCCCACCTTACGGTCACTGTAGACTATTATACTTAGATGCTTCTCCTGCGCTGTAGACCTAATTCCCTCCCCTCTCATTTTGTACCCTGTCCTTGGGTTTCTGTGTCCCAGGTACATAACCGCACACTTCTTGATGTTGAATTTTAGTTGCCAGGTCTCTGCCCACTCGTCTAGCGCCCTCAAGTCCTGTCTCATGTCCTCAACCCCTCCTTCAGTGTCAACCCTATTGCAGATTTTCATGTCATCTGTGAAGAGTGCCTCACATCCGTTCAGTCCGTCCGCTATGTCACATGTATAGATACTGAAGAGGAGCGGTCCCAACACCGACCCATAGGGTACCCCACTTGTCACCTGCCCCGTTCTAGAGTGAACCCCATTCACTATCACCTTCTGGATCCTGTCTGCCAGCCAGTTTTCCACCCATCTAGTTATTTTGTCCCCAACCCCCATACTTCCCAGTTTGTTGACCAGCCTTCTGTGGGGTACAGTGTCGAAGGCCTTGCTGAAGTCCAGGTAGGCCATGTCCACCACCCCTGCTCTTGGTCTATTACCTGCGTCACCCAGTCAAAGAATTCTATTAGACTGGACTGGCATGATTTCCCCCTTGTGAACCCGTGCTGGTTGTTGTTCAGCAATCTGTTCACTTCTAGGTACTGTGCTACCCTTTCCCTGATGAGTGCCTCCATGACCCAACCCACCACTGCCGTGAGGCTGACTGGACGATAGTTCTCCCTCGTCTCTCTGCTCCCCCCCCCATGTGTATTGGCATGACTGTAGCTCTCTTCCAGTCCTCTGGCACCCTTCCAGTGTCCAAGAACATGTTGAATAGCCTCGCCAGTGGGGCAGCCAACTCCTCCCTTAGCTCCCAGATCACCTTCAGATGCAGTCCATCCAGTCCCATGGCCTTGTTGACCCTCACCCTGCCCAGTTGCTCCCTGACTCTCTCTATGCTAAAGGGACTCATTTCCACCCCTTCACCCCTCCCTTCTTCAACTCTGGCCCCCTACCCTCCCCCTCCTTCGTAAAAATTGAGCAGAAGTACCCATTTAGCTCTTCTGCTTTCTTGCAGTCGTCTTCTAGTGGCTTCCCATCCTGTTCCCAGAGCCTTGCGAACCCTTGACCAGTCTTCCTCCTATCCCTCAAGTATCTGAAAAATGTATTTTTACCCCCCTTGGCCTGCTTTGCTATCTGTTCCTCCATGTCAGTCTTTGCCCCCTTCTAATCTCTTTCCTTGCTAGCCTCCTCGTTTCCCTGTAGGCTTTCCTATCCTCATCCTTCTGCGTTTCCTTATATTTCTTAAATGCCCTCCATCTGCCCCCTACTACCCTTGCGACACCCCTGTTGAACCACAGTGGCCTCCTGCTTCTTGCTCCCTTCTTTACCCTCCTTATACATGCATGTGTGGCCTCACTGATCTGGTCTCTAATAGCCCCCCATAGTTCCGCCACTTCCTTTATTTCCCCATACCATCCATCGCTTCCCCCACTAACCTTTGCAACTTATTAAAGTCTGCCCTCGTGAAGTCCAGCGTCATTGTGCTGGTTCGGCCCACTTCCCTCGTCGCCCTCACCTTAAACCTGATGGCCCTATGGTCACTATTTCCCAGCTCCTCTCCCACCACCACCTCCTCTATGTTCTCCCCATTAGTCAGGACCACATCCAGCAGGTTGTTCACCCTAGTTGGTTCTCTGACTAACTGCTGAAGGAACATCCCCTGCAGCACCTCCAGAATTTTCCTGCTTCTGGTCAAAGCTGCGTCAGGGATGGTCCAGTCAATGTCTGGGAGGTTTAGGTCTCCCACCAGTAGTGTTTCCCCTTTTAGAGCCATCCTCGCTATGTCCTGTGTCATCTTCCTGTCCTGCTCTTGCCCTTGGGTGGGTGGTCTGTACACTACTCCAAGTCTCAAGGATTCCCCTGTCCTTCTGCTTATTGTCATCCATAGCAATTTAGCTTCCCCGTTGCCCTCTCGCCCCTCCATAACCTTCACATCTTCCCTAATATATAAGGCCACCCTTCCCCCCTTCTTATCCTTCCTGTCCTACCTCATCAGTCTGAAGCCAGGAATCGCTGTCTCCCACATGTGTAATTCCATCCGCCACATCTCTGTGACCGTTATTATGTCCAGCCTACCATGTGCAATGATGGCTATTAGCTCCTCCATCTTGTTTGTTAGGCTCCTAGCATCGACCACCAAGCCCTTCCACCATTTTTCCCCTTCCTCAGCTCCCCCCCCAGGGCTTACTAGAGCCTATGTGTTCACAGTTTTTTCCCTGGGACCTTAGGTCCCAACTTGGCCATGGAATGGCATGGCTCCACATCCAGCCCCCCTTTCTCAGTTTAAATGATATTCCTTCTCAAATAATTCCCCCAGCCTGCCCTTCAATATGGCTGACTCATCCTTACTGAGGTGCAAACAACACAGGGGTGACCACGCACCATGGAGCAAGTGGGTGCTAATCTAAAGTAGAAAACAGGAATAAAAGCACAAGGAGAAAAGCACTCTGCCAGTACAAAAATGAAATAAATGAAGCCACAGAGTCAAAAATTGGGAGCAAAGCGGAACCCGCAGCACACTACCCAGCACTTCATGTCCTCTCTGGAACACTTCTTCAGGGGTGCAACCTGTCCGGGGCAAAGAGGCTCTCGTCCTTCCAAGTTGCCACCCAGTCCCCTATCATTCTATACCCCATTTGCCTACTCCATCTCACCAGCTAGTCATTAAACTCTTTTATCCTGTGCTTTCTTTCCATGCTGGCCCTTGGTGCCAGCAACACCTCAGAGAAGGCTAGAGATTTAAAGCCTAGCCCCCCCCAGAATCTAGCCAGAGCCATAAATCTCACCTGTACCTCCATGAAACTGTTTCCATCCAGGTCGTTCATTCCCTGGTGGAATACCAGATGTACATTTTTATTTTGGTCCCTGCCCCATGACGGGATGTGGTGGATTACCTCCAGCGTTGTCATCCCACGTATGCACTCCACCCACACTGCACTTCTTCATCCTCCCCACTTGATCCCCTTTAAGATAGAGTCCCAAATCAGAAGCACCTTGCCCCCTGCTTTCCTCTGGTTTAGCTGTGTCACAGTTCTCCTCCCCCGAGGTGCCGGTGTCTGAACTACCTTCCTGTCCCTTGTCACCTCTCTTCCTGTCCCCATGCTCTGATCCTCTTCCCCCTCAAACACTGTATCCTCCCTTCCACTTTTCGTATTTTCTTTCTCTGCCCCAAATCACTCTCCCCACTTCTCTCCTTTTGCCTAACTCCTGCCTGTGAACTTCTACGTGGCCTGGAGATGCTGGCAGCCCCTTCCAACTCATTCTTGCTGCTCTCATTTAATCCAGTGTCACCCTGTTCCACCACCTGTCCTTCCAGTGCCCTAGTTTTACCCCCCCCACCCAGGTTAATGTCCTTCTCCACTTTTGCTGCCTGCTGGTCCCTTTTTGCCTGAGATCTTTCCTCCTCCTCGCCATCCCATCCTCATCCCTCCTGGCACCCCCAACCCCAGCTTCTCTCCATACTTTCTCTGGACCTCTGTTAGTCCTGATGTCCCCACCCCATCCCTCCTCTTGCTTCCATCGTCCTCCTCCTCCTCCCTTATGCCTCTGCCCCTGCACCCTTATTTTCTCTGAGGTCCCATGGTCCCTGCCAGCTAGGAACCTATTTGAGACTGGGATCCCCTCAGTAGTGTGCTTACCAGCTTCCCTTCCCTGCGATGTTAACCCCCTTGTCATGGTCCTTAGAGACCCTTCCCCCTTTTTCCATTAATCCCCACCTTATGCTATCCTTTGCCTTCTACATAGTCCAGTCCCCTTGGTCCTTCTTCCCATTTCCACCCCCCGGGCTGGCCTGGCCTTCCATGGTTCTGGCTGGCCTTCCAACCCCCTGTGCCCTCCCCTTCCGCCCCCCTCCAGCTATCTTTATAAATGCACCCCCCAAACCCCTGCCTCCATGCCCTTCACCCATCTATCCAGCTCATACCTAAGCCTATATAGCTCTGCCTCCAATTTAATTAGCCTGGCACATATAGGACAGGGCCCCAGTCTCCACAGTGCGTTCATGGCCATAGCAGCTCCACATCCATGGCATCCCGCTAGTCTGATTCTCCTCCATCCTGTACCTGCAGTCCTCCCCCCCCCCGCCAGGTAGCTACCTCGCTCATCCCAGTCACCCCTGTTAGCTGTCCCTGCCATCGCCTCATACCCCACCCCCATACCCACTTCCCTGACATACCCCCATCTGGTTTCAGCCATTTGGTCTTGCAAGCAGCATACCTTCACCCAGAGATGCAATTTCTAACTGTGTTTCCTATCTAATTGATACAGGCTTGTGAGCGGTTTAAAATAGCCCTGTTGTGAAACATTTCAGCCAAGAGTTCAAGTAACAAAAGCCCAGATCCACCCCCACAACAAAGCAGTTCAAATTCAGTCAGTGGCAGTGCATGAAATACTCTAGTGAGCCCTGACCACATGAAAGGATCCAAGTATTGGAAAAAGTTTAAATAAAAACAGCCCTGCTGTGAAAAATTTCAGTCCATTGCTCAAGTAAAATTTCAGCCAAAGTTCAAGCAACAACTGTCTTTTTGTGAAAAATTTCCGTCAATCCTCCTGGCCAATCCCCGAGTCCTCCTTGTTGCAGGCTCCTCCTCCCACCGGCATTTCATAGAGGTCGGGGCCGGGGAAAGCGGGCAGGACAAAAACCTTCACTTCTTTCTGCAGTTCCAGGATTTGCGGCCCGCTTCCTGGCTTTTAAAGCCTGGCTGTGTTTGAACTCTGGTGCCTCCTGCCATGATTGGCCTGGCTGTCTTCTTCGGCCGCTGATGCGTCCAATCAGGGACCCCCTCACCACAGAATGCAGCCTCCAGCTCTTTCTTGGTTGGCTCTGCACCTCAATGCCGCCAATTGTGGCAAGAGCTCCCAGAGCAGCGTCTTCCTCGGCTGCTGATGCAGCCTCCCAGGGCCTCCTCGCTGCCAAATGAGACATCTTCCTCAGCCGCCAATGCAGCCGCTCAGGTCCTCCTCACCGCCGAATGCAGCACACCGGCAAAAACCTCCCCTTCTCTCTGCAGCTCCAGGGATTTGCGGCCTGCCTCCTGGCTTTTAAAGCCCGGCCGCATTTGAACTCTGGTGCCTCCCGCCCTGATTGGCCCAGCTGTCTTCCTCAGCTGCTGATGTGGCCAATCAGGGACCCCCCTCGCCACTGAATGCGGCCTCTGGCTCTTTCTTGGTCAGCTCTGCACCTCAACGCTGCCGACTGCAGCAAGAGCTCCCTGGGCAGCGTCTTCCTCAGCTGCCGATGCAGCCACCCAGGTCCTCCTCATCGTCGAATGCGGCATCTTCCTCGGCCGCCGATGCAGCCGCTCAGGTCCTCCTCTCCACTGAATGTGGCACACCAGCAAAAAACTCCCCTTCTCTCTGCAGCTGCAGGGATTTGCAGCCTGTCTCCTGGCTTTTAAAGCCTGGCCACATTTGAACTCTGGTGCCTCCTGCCCTGATTGGTCCGGCCGTCTTCCTCGGCCACCAATGCAGTCAATCAGGGACCGCCTCACCACCAAATGCAGCCACAAGATCTTTCTGGGTCGGCTCTGCACCTCAATGCCGCTGACTGCAGCAAGAGCTCCCGGGACAGCATCTTCCACTGCCGTCGATGCGGCCACTCAGGTCCTCCTCGACACCGAATGTGGCACACCGCCAAAAACTCCCCTTCTCTGCAGCAACAGAGTCTCTTAATATTCCTTTTAATGCCCGATGGATATTATTTGCTTGGGATATTGCTATGT
The DNA here is from genome assembly GCA_016271365.2 of Neoceratodus forsteri. Lineage (NCBI taxonomy): Eukaryota > Metazoa > Chordata > Ceratodontiformes > Ceratodontidae > Neoceratodus > Neoceratodus forsteri. Next base: position 44,770,809 of record JADMNL010000027.1, read on the forward strand.
TGCATTGTACTTTATTTTCAAGATCCTTTGTTACATTAACCCCTACATCTTTTTCACAGTTGGTTGTGGACAGAGACCTACCATCTAAGGTGTACTGATGACAAGGCTTGTGTTCCCCCAAGTGCATGACTCTGCACTTGTCAGTGTTGAAACTCATCTCCCACCTTTTTGCCCACTCGTGTATAAAATTAAGGTCTTGTAGTGAATGCTGCTGTTCCAGTGTGGCACCTGGGCCACCAAGCTTGGTGTCTTCTGCATACTTTATTGTCCAACTTTTTTGGACCTGACGTTAAGTCCAAAATGAATATTTGAAAGATAAACAAACAGACCCAAGACAGAGCCGTGTGGGGGCACCACTGCGAACTGCCCCAGGTACTGACTGATGACCATTAATTGCCAGTCTCTGTGTTGTATCCTTCAACTACTGCAAACAAGAGAATTCTACTACTTAGGGCACCCTGTGATTCTCTTTGTAAGGTGAAATGTATCCAGGCTTCCTTTGAAGGCCTGAACTGTCTTCATGTCCACCCTCTCTGCTGGTAAGCTATAAGTTAATAGCACCTCTGTAGGGGGTGTCTTATGGTAGAAGAGACATCGAGTGTGGGGTTTAGGTGAGAGGACTGTGAAGTGAAGCTGAGTGGTTCTGTCTGCAAAAACCTCATGAGAGGAGCCTCTTATACCATAAGAGAGACCCCTTGAGGGATATATTCACTTACTATAAATCATTCAGTTTAGCCCGAATGATTTATAATGGGTTTAGGAATTTTTTAAATTTATTTATACTATCCTCTCCCTGGCGTTTAAGTAGAGCAGTCTCCCCTAACACTTCCGCACGGCAGGTCACTGTACAAAGGATAAGATGTACAGTGGCTCTGCATGCTGATTGGCTGAAATCCCCTTAGTGATTTATAATGTTCCATATATAGGCAGCCCCTTGTATGCCTAGTGCAATAGGCCCCACTCCACAGGGTGAGGAACCAGCCGGGGTTCTTGTGTCTGGGCACTAAGTGGTAACAAGTAGGGGCCCTAGAAGCTACTCTGTTAACTGTAATAACTATTTACACACACACAAAGATGTCATGGTCCATTCAGGGGAAGTACAGCCAAGCGCAAAACAAATGTATTAACTCCACTAACCCCTTGAGACACCGGTGAACTAGGTTCCTGAATAAGCCCGGGTCACTAGAGGGACAGTAGGGGGGGGGGCTTGAGTATCTCAGTTTACACTCACTTCTCTTGAGTCCAAGTACTTTCATAAGCATATACAGTAGCATGGAACACAGTATTTCATGTTTCCAGTGTTCCCCCCATGTTGATTTCATCTATCGCCAATTCCTCTGTCTGAGGAGGAATTGTTCCTTTGATCTACAATTTCAGGCACAGCCAATACAGATGTTAGAGGTTACTACAAAGAGTGTACCAAGTAAGCCCATTGGATACTTTCCTGCAAAAGGCCAGTGCTTCTGATTGTAGCACTATTTTACAAAATAGATGTGCTGATTGTGGGGATATACCACCACTGACATTTATTTTGGAATACAACCTTATTGCACCCAAACAGAAAAACATTGTGTGACATGTAACTACCCAGTCCCTTGGGGTTACTAGAATCCCCTCAGTATCAGTGCTAGGCAGGGAAAGGCAGCTGGTGATTAACTAGTTAAATGGATTTTTCACCTGCTCACTCTTTTGTTTACTTGGCTTCAGCTGAGATGAAGGAGATGAGTTTATCTGGAACTTTTGCAGCAACATAAGTCACAGCCAGATGTGAGGAGGGAGTTTTAGAATCTTGAGACAGTAGTCAGTGTAGAGGGTCAGTGTGAGTCTGTAGTTGGAAATGAGAAGAGTGAGAACTGTTCAGCTGAGGGCTCTGAGGAGGGCCCTGCTTTCTCACCCTAGTCCTGCTATTCTCCAGTTTGCTAAGAGAAGTGGTGGAAACCATTGTCTACAGCAGGATCTCATGATTTTCATCCCTGGAGGGGTGAAAAGGACTGCTAGTCGATGGATCCAAGGGGCAATCCTCTCTTTGATCCAAGATATTTTGAAGCTGCCTGTAATGTCTAACAGTGAGTAGGATCTGACTTTTTGCTACAGAAAGCAAGTACCCGTGCTGTTGTGTTCTCTGGCTAAGAGGGTAGTGCACAACTCTTCTGTGAATTCAGAAGTTCGAGTCTGTTTTCAGTTAACGTTGGCTGACAAGTGTGATGTCCAGAGGTATGACTATATCACATTGTTTGGGGGCCTTAGTTCTTCCACTGCCAGTGTAGTGTTTTAAATGCTGGATGCGAAAGTTCATTCAATTACACATTTACCCAACTGTGTTCAAAATGTTTATGGTATAACTCTGAAGAATCACTGGGTATGGATTTGGGGGCAAAGGGTGGGCAGACCCCCATCTGGAGTAACCAGTTCAGGACTACAGGTTCAGTAAGGGTGCCTGGTTACTTTAGACATAGGGCCAGTGTCTGAAGAGGATTTTCCCTCCTGAAGTGGGTTGTGCTAGTTATTAGCCAAATGTATGTTCAGTTGTGGCCAGTGCCACCAGAAGAAATGTTAAATGTCCTATGAAATATGGGAATACCAGTACAAGATGTTCGATGTCCTACAGTGTAGGAATACAAAGAGTTTTCTGTCAGACACAGTCGCTTTGTTGTCCTGCAAGTTCCTACTGCCATGATGTATAAACATTGGGGGTCCACCCTTGTTTAGAGAACATCTTTTGGAATAAAGCCACACTGTAGAACCCCAACTTTGATCTGGACAGTTACGTTATTGCTTCCTGTGGTGGAGTTACTGGGTACCCCTCCGAAGTATAGATCTAGCATAGCCCTAGCAAAAAGTTCTCTCCTCGGGACCTGGTTTTGTAAATACTTTATAGGTCATAATTTGCTTTTGTACACCTCCATCCCTTTTGATCTCTAGAGTAATAATGAGCCTGGTATACATTCCCAAAGCTAGGGATGGTACCATTTCTAAATGTGTTTCTGAAGTCTGTGCCCAGTTAAGGGTGCCAGGGGTAGCTAACTGTGTAAAGTAGCGGGGGGTGGTTACAGACAGAATTAGGACTTGCTTTTACATTGTAGAGATCCCAGTGTCTTTTCCAGACCACCTAGAGTTACTTATAGTAGAGCAAGAAACCTGAAGGATTTGGCGACACATATCATTTAAAACTAGAAAAGACAGCACAGATTCCCCGGGTGCCACCAAAACCAACCGTTTTTTTTTACTTGTAGTCAGTGTTCCACTTGTCAGTTTGGCATAAGAACCAACAACTGAATGTAAAACTCCAGGAGTCGAGCCAATCGCCCAGCTACTTCGGGTTCTCATGATGTTTGTCCCGATCCTCAGGGGAGGTCACCACCCTGGCCAGCTTAATATCATCAACATACTTAAGCAATCTGTTGGAGACTACAGTCCGCATGTTAATACCACTGCTCAGACCACTCTTACGGTTGTAAGAATGGTCTCACGTGCATTCATAGCGTATGAGAACTACTCATCGAAGGTGAGCAGTTCTGATATCCTAAGAATGTTAATAAGACCACCATACAACCGTAACAGTGGTCTCGATGGTGATATTAATATATTATTGATTGAGCTTGATCAATAATATAGTATTTTTTTGAAACCTTATCCAAACATGCCCAGATCCAGGGCAGCTGCGTATGAGGCACTCTTCATAGAATAAAAGTGTCTCACGTGCAGAGGAAAGGGGCACTCTCATTGGTCAGAAGCACTACCATGAACTGTAATCCAGATCGTTGATGAAAGTAATGGAAAGCAGTGGACCCGGCAATAGCCTCTGAGGAACACTACTAAGTAACCCTCTCTACTTGGAGTAGTGCTCCTCAGTCATAACCCTCTGCTTCCTGCCCCTAAGTCCGTTAGCACTCAGCCTTGAGAAAGCATTGTGCATACCCCATCAGTGTAATATGCGGGACTGGGTGATTTGGGATCATATGCATTTTTACATTAGTGAAGTAAAACTATGATGTGCTTTATTATTACCTTACTTGTATTTTTTATTTATTTGGGAGCAGAGGAATAGAGGCAGTCTTAGGCACTAGCCTTTCCAAAGAGTAATAGTTGATGCGTCATTATGCCAGTAGTGTTCAAATAAGTAATAAGTCATGACAGGGTGTGCATTATAGGATTTTAATGCATGCCCCAGGGCCTGTAGTAAGGCACTAGGCCAAAGGCCAAGTGTCCTTATGCCCTGGGAAGTGCATTAAAATCCTATAATGCAAACCCTGGAGAGGTTTATTACACTTATAAAATGGCTGTAAGTAGGTATTTTAGAGGAGGAAAATGAGGTTTGGCACTGGATCATGTGTTTATAGAGATTTAATGCATGGTCAGGTGATGACTCAGCCAATGAAATTTCTAAATTTTTTCTTGCTGTTTTATAATCATGTTTAATTTTTTTTTTTTTTATGAAGCTGGCTCAAGTATTACTTTTTTATTATTTTTCTAAACATAGACGCTGTCATCAGAAAAGGACCTACTGGCCCACCCAGTCTGCCCTAAAGTCCCTACCTACTGTGCTGCCATAGATCCTAATTGATCTCTGGCCTTCCTCCCCCCCCCATCTTGTTTCTAAGATCCCTCTGTGCCTGTCCCATGCATGTTTGAGTCCTGTTGCCATTTCAGTACCCACCACCTCTGTTGGGAGGCTGTTCCAGGCATCCACCACCCTTTCTGTGAAGAAATATTTCCTCACATCCCCTCTAAGTCTCCCCCCCTTCCAGCTTCATATCATGCCTCCTTGTCCTTGAGCATCTCTTTCTGTGCAGTATACCTCCCTGCTGTACCTTATTGATACTCTTGAAGTATTTGAATGTTTCTATTATGTCTCCCCTTTCTCTCCTTTCCTCCAGGGAGTACATATTTAGTTCCCTGAGTCTTTTCTTGTAGGGCTTCTGGTACAGACCATGTACCATTTTGGTTGCTCTTCTCTGTACCGCTTCCACCCAATCTATGTCCTTCCTGAGATGGGGCCTCCGGAACTGGACACAGTATTCCAGATGTGGCCTCACCATTGATCAGGGTAACACTACCTCCCTTTTTCTGCTGGTGATACCCCTCCCTGTGCACCCCAGCATCCTACTAGCCTTTCCCACTGCCTTATCACACTGCTTTGCCACCCTCAATCATCAGATATGATGACCTCCAGATCCCTTCCCTGTTTTGTGGTCGTTAACACCCCCACCCCAACTGATACGTTACCCTTGTGTTTCTCTTCCCCATGTGCATAATTTCACATTCTTTGGAGCTGAAGCCCAGTTGCCAAACCCTTGACCAGTCTTCCAGCCTTTTTAGATCATCCTTTATTTTTTCTACCCCCCCCCCCCCAGTGTGTCCACTCTGTTGCAGATTTTTGTGTCATCTGCGAACAGGCATACCTTTCCTTCCAGCCCCTCAGCAATGTCACTAATAAAGACACTGAAGAGGACTGGTCACAGTACTGACACCTGAGGCACCCTGCTGGTCACCCTACCTTCCTCCAAGTGAACTCCATTTATCATCACCTTCTAAGTTTTGTTACCTAGCCAACTTTGTATCAATTTTACTATCTTTGGACCCACTCCCAGGCTGCTAAACTTGTTTACCAGTCTTCTGTGTGGAACGGAGTTGAATGCCTTGCTGAAATCCAGGTAGGCCACATTCACTGCTTGCCCCTGATCCACCTCCCTTGTAATCCAGTCAAAAAACTCTCTCAGGTTTGTTTGACACAATCTCCTCCCTGTAAACCAATGATGCCCCAGATCCCACAACCCACTGTTTTCAAGGTATTCCCCATTCCTTTCTTTAAGTAGTGTTTCCATAATCTTACCCACCACCGAAGTCAGGTTTACAGGTTGGTATTTACCTGCCTTCTTCCTGTTTCCACTTGTGTGCAATGGGACCACATCCTCCCTCCTCCAGTCATCCTGAACCTCCCCATGTCCAATGATAGACTGAACAGAGTTGCAGATGGTTCCTCCTTTAGTTCCTTCAGTACTCTGGGGGGATCCCATCTGGCCACATTGCCTTGTCTACTCTTAGTTTTGCTAGTTCCCTGAGGACTCTCTCCTCTGTAAAAGGGCTAGTGTCCATCTCCCTTCCCTTAATGCCCTTCTTCACTATCTGTGGCCCATCACATACCCCTTCGTTAGTGAATACCGAACAAAAGTAATTATTTAGTATGTCAGCTTTCTTCTTTTTCTCTACCACACTTTCCCCTCTTTCCTTCTTATTCTTGTTATCCCTGCCTTGCCTTTCTTCTTTTCACTTATGTACCTAAAAATGTTTTATCCCCTCTTTTTTGCTTGTTTAGCTATGTTTTCCTCCATTTGTCCCTTAGCTCTCCTAACTGCCTTCCCCACCTCCCTTTGTTTCTGCTGATAAATCTCCCTATACTCTTCTTTCTGTGTCATTTTGTACCTTTTGAATGCCTGCTTCTTTTCTTTTGCCTTCTCTGCTATTTCCCTGGAGAACCATAGTGGCCTCCTTCTTCCCTTGCTCTTTTTCACCTTCCTGACACAGAGGTCTGTTGTCTTCTCCGTGGCCTTTCTTGTTTTTGCCCACCGTTCCTGTACCCTACTTTCTTTCCCTATCCCTGCTTGGGTTTCCTTGAGGCACTCTCCCATTTTCTTGAAATCAGCCCTCCTGAAGTCCAGGACCCTTGTTTCAGTGTGGTTAGGTTCTGGCCCGGTCCTTATGTTGAGGCACACTGTACAATGATCACTGGTCCCCAGGTGGCTTCCCACTGTGACATCAGCGACACTGTCCCCATTTGACAGTACTCGGTAAAGTAATGCCCCCTCATGAGTGGGTTCTTTCACTAGTTGCCTATGGTATGCCCCTTGTAGGGAATTTAGGATTTCCCTACTTTTAACTGATGCTGCAGCAGGGAGGCTCTAATCCGCATTGGGTAGATTGACGTCTCCCATTAGTAGTATCTAGCCCTTGTATGTCATCTGTCAAATCCTTATCTCCCTCCTCCTCCCCCATGTTGGAGGTCTGTAGACAACCCCTATCTTAATAGCGGCCCCCCATCCTACAAGTATTACTGTATCTATTTTTGTCTATGTGTGCATGTCATGGTGCGTGTACGGTATTGGTGTGTCTGAGCATGTGTGTCACTGAAAATGTCGATTGCTGTATCTGAGTGTGTCAGTGCCACATTTTTTTATCAACAGCTATTCATTTCACTACAGCTTTTGACATGTTGTACCAGCTATCGAATGCACAAGCCAACTCTTGTTTTTTTATTATTATTATTATTTATTTATTTATTACTCATTATTTACTTATTTTTTGGACTGCCCTATGATCCACTTGCTACTCTACTATTGAAGTCAGAATGAGTCATGTAGGACTGCAGGTTACTCTTAAGAGCTTTAAACAAGCATTTGTCAATGCCGAATGTTGTTGTGGTGGCATTGGCAGTGGGAGTGGCGGAGCTAGAGACGCATAGTGCTGTGATTTTGTGAATGTGTCTCAAAAGGTGATTGTGTACAGCGAGCACACCATTGTGGCCACAGCTGTGGAAACGCATTTTGAGCAGTCTGTGAAAAATGGCAGCTGGACTGTTGATAAGGAGATGTGCACAAATGCCAGAAGTGAAAATGTGGCATGAAAATATTGCAGATTGACGAAGTTACAAGGGTGCATGGAAACTGCGCAATGCACGCTTGCAACACAGTCATTGTGTGGAGTTTCGGCACCAAATTTTCAACATAGGCATTTTAGGACCTCTGCTCATGAATAGTGTCACTGTCATTTCCTCAAACTGTCCCAAAAACTGATTTCGCACAGCGGCCGAGCAATTCTGTGCTGGACATGCGAAAACACATTTCAGGCAGCTACCTTAGTGTTCGCCAAGGAGGTATGGAAAAATGCCAATGATGTAGACAGCTGGAGTGAAAGTATTACAATTCACAAAAGTCATGAGCGTCATTGCAACCTGTGCAACGCACGCTCATAAAACACTCATTTGATTGACTTTCGTTCCCAAATTTTCAACATAGGCATTTTAGGGCATCTGCTAATGAACAGTGTCACTGTCATTTGCATCATGTGTCTCGAACACGGGCTTTCCACAGCGACCACACTATTCTGCGCTGGAACTGCGAAAACAGATTTTGGTCAGAATGTGGAAAATGACAGCTGTACTTTTCATTAGGACGTGCAGAACAATGGAACTGTTGAAAATCTGGAGTGAAAATATTATTAAGATTTCGCGGCAATGCATATCAAACTACTAGCGCACACTCGTGAATACAGTCACTTTATGGAGTATTGTCACCAAATTTTCAACACTGGCATTTTAGGACCTCTGCTCATGAACAGTTTCACTGTCATTTTGTAATGTGTCCCAAACACTGATTTCGCACCATGACCGTGCTATTCTGCGCCGGAAGTGCGAAAACACATTTCGGCCAGGATGTGAAAAATGACAGCTGCACAGTTCACAAGAAAGTGTAGTAAAATGCCAATGTTGAGAATCTGGCATGAAAATATTGCGAATTCGCTAACTTACGAGCATGTGTTGCGCAGTTGCTACACACGCTAAAGACCATAATTTGCTTTGCGCAGGTTAACTGCTTATTGTCGCACTATCATTTAAACTAAGACACTATTTCATTCTCCGGCTTCTGACCTTTACTGCAGCAATCCCACTCCTGCTCCCCTCTACCTTACCTACCCTATATTTTGCTGTTGCTGCTCAATTTTCTAAAATGTATGTATTGCAAATACCGGTTACCATGTCTTGCATTGTTAGTATACTACCTAGAAATGTTCATCACTTTATACCAATTGTTGCTCATCATCCAATGTAGTGTTCTCGTATGTAATAACTTGCTTGTGTTATATGATTACATGCATACATGTTATATTACTGCCTATCATTTAATTCCATTTATTTTTAGTTTTCTTATTTATGTATGTTCGTTATCAGTGTACATGTCACAGGACCTCGTTGTGAATGAGCTTGCTCAATGGAGTTTTCCTGCAATAAACTTGAACTTGAACTTGAAAACAGTCATGTTGTGGATTTTTCCAACCAAATTTGCAACATAGGGTTTCTGAGATCCCCCTTCATGAACAGTGGCACTGTCATTTCGTTACGCGGTCCCGAAAGGTGATTCCGCGCAGTAACTGCAAAATCACCTTTCAGAACCGAATAACACCATGAAAGTGCAATAATTCATTAGAAGGGATCCCAAAAGCCCCATGTTGAAAATTTGGGGCCAAAATTCACAAAAGTGCCTGAGATATGCAGCAAAGTTGAAAAAAAAACATTTATTCCATTATACAGCTTACCGGCACTTCTTCAGTTCGCGGTCGAACTTTGAAGAGTGCAGGCGTGTTCGGTCCACGAAGATCGTTGCGCCCGGACTACAGAGAGGTAAGTATGGGGTGAGGGGTGGGGAGGCAGGGTGCACAGTGGGTGGGTGGGTGCGGGTGGGGGCACGGAGACTATGAGGGACCATTTTCCTTTTACAGGTTCAAAATGGAAAAAAAAAACCCATCTGGGACAGTTTTTTTGCAGGGGATTTGCGCGCTGGGGTGGGCTCCAGTGTGCCACCTAACTGTTTTGGGGACGTGTCTGTAGCAGACGGGGGATTGGGCACCTTCGTCGGTAAACAACACGGGGGAGGGTTATTGGTTAATTCTGCGGACGGGGAGTGGGCTCCCCCGTCAGCACACAAGGAAAGGGAGGGTGGGGTAAGAGCTGAGGGGTATTGGGCACCCCCATTGGCATATCACAAATGGGGAAGGGATGCTTTATGCCAACCAGGAGTGGGCTCCCCCGTCGGTACATTCACTGGAGCCAGGGGCAGCACGACAGTGGAATAGGCACCCCAAAGTCGGCAGTTTGAGAGCCAGTGTGCTGCGATGTACAGAATGGTGGCGAGCACGGCAAGAAAAGGACCGCTGCATCTGACGAGCTTTGCTCGGATTGCAGGGAACCTTTTCTTAGATGTGCTCGCCACATAGTGTATGCATGGTGTGGCGCCGGCATGCAGGCTGACTGGGGAATGCAGGATGCACCTACTGGTGCGTGCCCTATATTCACCGAACAGCGACCGCGCCTCCAAAGCTGCACTGTCCCAAGATGTTGGCTGCGCAACCGCGTCAACCTAAAAAGTAATGGAAAAGATACTACTGATAAATGTGCCACATAATACATGAGTAGCTTATTTGTTTAGATGACATAAAAAGAAAGATGATTATTCATAATTTATGGCAATCTGAACTATGCAAGAATATATTGAAAAATCTGAATTTAAGCCAGTGTAGTCATTCATGCAAAACTGTCTTAACGGGTGATGCTAATTAACTCCACTTGAGCTGCCAGAATGAAATGAATTGAAATATTTTTTTTTCACTTCAAAAGAACTTTGTTACTGTAGTACACATCTGCATCAATGCTTGTAAGTAGCATAGCTTACATTATCATGGGAAACATTTGCAACAGTTCTGTGCTAATTACAAAAAATGCATTTGCCCATATGTATGCTTACAGTCTGCATGCAAGAAATGTGTTTTCACCATTGCTATAGAGACAGAATATTGACTTGGCCATCCAAGGTAACTGGTGGCCACAATGCCCTGCTTTCTTCAGGTTATAATGTAAAATCCATTATGAATTTTACCAAATCGTTTATGGCCTCTCCCCAAAGAATCCTCAAGTAAGTTCTCAGACTTCCTCAACAGATGTTTCTAGGGTGTTTTTCTTTTGTTGCCTCGCTGTGATTAATTTTCAAAATTAGAAAACCTTTTTTTGTGAATGTTTCTCTCTATTTTTAAAACTGATATTTGCGTCATTGCTCTCTCATTGAAAGAACATTTTGGAGTGACTCACTGAGGGTCATTCTTAAAATAGTTCGGTTGACCGCACTTTATATCTAGCGGCTTCCTCATAGCATATGGGATTGAAGGGGATGGAATGGAGAGCACAGAGCTGTAGTTTGTTAAAATGGAGTTATTTTTGTGTTTTATCACCTGGTTGCTGGTTCTGCCTACCTCTGCCTGGCATCCACCCAGCACCAACCACCTCCTTTTCTGGCACTTGGGGTCCGCAGGGCATTTCTGCCCTTATGACAGATTCCATCAGGGGGCTTGGCAGGGGGATGTGTTCCCCTCTGATCCACATGTGCAGAGGACAGAGTCCAGTCAGAGTGGTAGAGCGTGAATGTGCTGGCATCATGCTTCTGTGCTCAGGGGTTTTTCAGCGTCATTTCATCCACCCCTAAGGATGCAGCTGGTTAGAGCTCCATGGTGCACGTGCCCATGTGTTTGCATGGTGGCACTCCAGAGGCAGGTAGCATCCTCCCTCCCTCCCTCCCTTATGCACCTCCTTCTGCACTGCCACCTGTGCTCAGCCACATGGTGGTACTGCAGTGGTCAATGCTGCCCTCTCTCCCCGGAGGAGGAGAAGAGCCTCCTGGGGGATGCTGACTCTTCCTCTGTCCCAGCTGGCTACTGATGTCCTGGGCTCGATACCGAACCAGCGCCACTGTCACAAGCCCAAAGCTGGTTTCTTTGTAGCAGAACCTTGTACAGCAGTAGCATCAAGGTCTACGTCTTTTACATTTTTAGTGATCAAAGTCCCTTTAATGGTGGCCACTCTGTGGAGTTGTACACAATAAGCACTGAAAATGTAGTGGCCTAATGAACATTAAAAGCAGCAGTGCACGTTACTGTGGAAACTCTCTCCCTGATGTATACTTTTTTTATTCTGTTCTAGTTAACTCTTTTTCTCCTGTCTTGTAAGAATCTGTTTTCCCTGTTTAGAGTCTTCTTAAGCATTTTTAAGGCAGCTTTGTGTAGCAAAAATAAGTCTTTTTTTGTTACTTTGGGGCCGGTGGGCATGGCCAGAACTAGTCGGGTGACTTACTCAGTGGCTGGCATCCATGGTAAAAGCCCAACTGGGTGCTGACTGCACAGCAGTCTCAATGCAATCCTTTAGACTGTAGAGAAATCTGTAGCAGTACATTAAGCAGGTTGCTGTCCCCAACATGCCACACAAAGTGACTTTCCCAACATGCTGCTGCACTAAAAGAGATTTCTTTCATTGCTCTGATCCATGGCTCCTGGATGTCACAGCTTGAGTTGTGATGCAGCTCCCAGAGAACCACCTCAGCCTGGCATCTAGTTGTCCTCCTCCCTCTCCCCGAGTCTATTGTTGGCAGTACCTGGTGTTTAGTGGCCCCCTCCTGTTTCCTGTCTTCATTAGGGTAACCTGTCAATTTGCTGACAGCACATTTGCGCTGTCAAAAACCACATGGGCATAAATGCATGCGCAGTCCTGGAGTTGGTGTATTTATTCTGGCATGATTTCGGACCACACTTAGATTATGGGACTGTGCCATTTTTGCTTTCGGCAAACTGACCTGGTGCCCTTCATTAGTCCCTTGCATCAAGTAGCCCCTTTTCTCTCACTGGTCCTTTGTCACTATCCCTGGCATCTAGTGGCCTCCTCTCACTTAACCCAGTGCTGTTGTGAGCAGTCAGTTGTGTCTAGTAGCCCCCTCCTTTTCCCCAGTCCTACAGTCAGCAGTTCCTAGAAACACAGAAGTATAGAATTTGTTGGCAGAAAGGGATCACTTGGCCCACCTAGTCTGTTCTGATGATCCCTACCTAGTCTGTCTCTGCAGACCCTAACTGGTCTCTAGCCATCCTCCCTCCCTCCTCCCTGCCCATTTACTACTATTGCCCTGTGTCTATCCCATGCATGTTTGAAACCCCCTACTGCTTTAGCCTCCACCACTTCCACTGCCATTCTATTGCAGGCATCCACCACTATTTCAGCGAAGCAGTACTTTCTCACATCCCTCCTAAACTCCTCCACCCTCCAGCTTCATCACATGCCCTCTGGTTCTGGTGCTCTTCCTCGTTTGAAAGAGACTCCACTCCTGCACCCTGTTCACCCCCATGAGGTACTGATAGGTCTCTATCATTTCCCTTCTCGCTTGCCTTTCTTCTACATAGAAACATAGAAACATACAAGTTGACAGCAGATAAGGACCGCAAGGCCCATCCAGTCTGCCCATTTTTTTTTCTACCTTATAAATGTGCCATCAGCCTTTGCTCTGTCAGTGGCCTATCTATTCATAGTCATTTGTATTGCTCCCTTATGCCTATCCCATGCCTGTTTGAAGCCCTGCACTGTATTCATAGCCACCACTTCTTGTGGTAAGCCATTCCATGCATCCACCACCCTTTCTGTGAAAAGAATTTCCTCATTCCCCTAAATCGGCCCCCCTCTAATCTCATGCTGTGTCCTCTTGTCCTGCTATTTTTCTTATATTTAAACATGTTAGACTCTTTCACCTTGTTAATGCCCTTAAGGTGTTTGAATGCCTCGATCATATCACTTCTCTCCCTTCTTTGCTCAACGGTATACATATTGAGCTCTGTTAATCTGTCCTCATATGTCTTCTGATACAGTCCCTGCACCATTTTGGTTGCCCTTCTCTGGACTGCCTCAATTTGGTTAATGTCCTTGTGAAGGTGTGGCCTCCAATACTGCATGCAGTACTCCAGATGGGGCCTAACCAGTGTCTTGTAAGAGGAATTATTACCTCCTCTTACGACTGTGATACCCCTACTAATACACCCCTAACACCCCCTAGCATACCTAACCGCTTTGGGTCTGCTTGGATGATTTCAGGTCATCAGTGATGATGATGCCCAAGTCTCTTTCTTCCTTTGTGACTGCTAGCAACTCCTCTCCAGCCTATGGTGGCTTCAGGGTTTCTCTTCCCTATGTGCATGATTTTGCACTTCTTTGCATTAAATCCCAGTTGCCACTCTTCTGACCATTTTGCTAGTTTATCCAGATCTCTTCTCATTCTGCCCACCCCATCTGGATCATCTCTCTGTTGCAGATCTTGGTGTCATCTGCAAACAGACAAGCCTTACCCTCTAGTCCATCTGCAAGGTCACTAATGAAGATGTTGAAGAGGACTGGCCCCAGGACTGATCCCTGAGGTACCATTTACCACCACTCTCTGTTTTCTGCCCGTCAACCAGTTTGCCACCCAGTTGACCAACTTCTGACCCACCCGAGCCTACCCAGCTTATTTATCAATCTTCTATGTGAAACAGTGTCAAAAGCTTTGCTGAAGTCAAGGTAGGCGACATCAACTGCTCCCCCTTGGTCCACCACTCTGATTACCCAGTCAAAGAAATCTATGAGATTAGTTTGACAGGACCTTCCTTTTGAAACCCATGCTGTCTTGGATCCTGTGCCCCTATGGATTCCAGGTGTTGCACTATCCTTTCCTTAAGGAGTGCCTCCATAATCTTGCCCACTACTGAGGTAAGACTGACTGGTCTGTAGTTCCCGCCTCCTCCCTGCTACCACTCTTGTGAGCGGGATCACATGACCCTTCTCCAGTCTTTGGGACCTCTCTGTGCTCAGAGACTCACTAAACAGTTCTGCTAATGGCTCTGCTAGTTCCACCTTTAGCTCCTTAAGTACCCTGGGATGTATGCCATCAGGTCCCATTGCCTTATCCACCCTGAGCTTAGCAAGCTCTTGTAGGACCCTTTCTTTTGTGAAGGAGTAGTGCTCACCTCCTTCCCCCCTGTGTCCATGATGCTGAGCTGTGGGCCCTGCCCTACCTTCTCTTCAGTAAATACTGAGCAAAAGTATCTATTTAGGATAGATGCCTTTACAGAGTCCTCCTCCTCACATGCTCCCTTTTCTCCATTAAGCTTAGCAATACCCCCTCTGGACTTTCTCTGTACATGTGGAGGTCTCTCAGTCTCTCCTCATAGGGCTTTTGATGCAACCCCTGCACCATTTAGTTGCCCATCCTTCATACTGCATCCACCCAGTCTATATTCTTTCTGAGGTGCGGCCTCCAGAACCGGACATAATGCTCCAGGTGGGGTTTCGCTAGTGAGCAATACAGTGGCAACACCACCTCCCTCTTCCCACTGGAGATACTGCTTCCTATGCATCCCAGCATCCCACTGGTCCTACCCCCTGCTTTGTCACACTGCACTGCCACTTTGAGGTCAGCAGATATGATAACCCCAAAGTCCCTTTCCTGTTTAGTGACTGATAGTACCTCTCCCATCCTATACTCAGTTCTTGGGTTCCTATGCCCTAGGTGAATGATTTTGCACTTTTTGCATTGAACATTGACTGTCATGTTTTTGACCACTCTTCGAGTTTCCCAAGATCTCTATGCATTCTTTCCACCCATTCCTTATTGTCTACCCTATTAGAGATTTTGGTATCATCTGCTAAAAAGCATACCTTCCCTTCCCTTTCTATTCATTTGCAATGTCACTTATGAAGACATTGAAGAGGACCGGTTCCAGTACTGAGCTTTATGGCACCCCGCTGGTCACTCTCCATCATTAGAATGAGTGCCATTAACCACCACTCTCTGTTGCTTATCCATTAACCAGTTTCTAACACAGTTCACCACTTTGAATCTCACCCCTACACTGCTCAATTTCTTAATCAGTCTCCTGTGTGGCACAGTGTCGAAGGCCTTACTAAAGTCCATATAGACCATGTCCACTGCCCTCCCCTGATCTATTTTCTTGATCACCTAGTCAAAGAACTCAATCAGATTCATCTGGCATGACCTTCAACTCCCCCACCCCATGAATCCATGCTACTTTGGTCTTGCAGCCCACTGGATTCAAAATACTCTACAAACTTTCCTTTAACACTGTTTTCATTAATTTCCCCACCACTGAGGTGAGGCTTACCAGCCTATAGTTACTAGCCTCTTTCCTACTGCTGCCTTTATGCAGAAGGACCACGTCTGCTTTCCTTAGTCCTACAGAACCATGACTGATTCCAGTGAGCTGTTAAATAAGGCCATCAGGGGGGCAACCAGCACCTCCCTGAGTTATTTTAGTACCCTTGGGTGTATCCTGATCAGTCCCATAGCCTTGTACAGTTTTAGAGCTGCAAGTCCTTTCAAGATTCTTTCCTCTGAAAATGGACTTGAGTCTGCCTCCCCCTTTGTTTCCACTGATCACTGGTGGTTTGTCCCCTTCCCTCCACTGTGAAGACTAAGCAGAAGTACCTGTTCAGGATGTTTGCTTTTATCTTGGTCCTCACCTGCATAGTCACCCTCTGCCACCCTCCTTATCCTCACTGTCCTTCCCCTTGCTTTCCTCTTCTCGTTTATGTACCTGAAGAAAGTCTTTTCTCCATTTACTACCTCTTTGGCTATTCTTTCCTCTGTTTGTGCCTTTGTTCCCTTCACTGCCTTACCTGTTTCCTCTGTTTTACCTGGTACACCTCCCTGTCTTCCTCCCTCTGCATTTCCTTATATCTCTTGAATGCCACACATTTTTTCTTCACCACTGTGACCACTTCCCTAGAGATCCATAACGGTTTCTTTTTCCTTTTGCTTTTACTCATTTCCTTCACACAGAGGCTGGGTGCCTTAATTACACACTCCCTTATTTTTCTCCATTGTTTCTCTACACTGGCATTCCCCCTCCACTTCGCAGTGTCTGAGACAGTTGTTCATTTCCTTAAAATCTGTCCTCCTAATGTCCAGGACCCTCATCCTCATGTGTTTTGCCTCTGTTCCTGCTCTAATGTTAAATCACACTGTACATCGATCACTGGTACCAAAAGGGCTTCCCACTGTGACATTTGCGATGCTGTCCCTGTTTGTAAGAACCAGGTCCAGCCCTAGTGGGCTCGCTGACTAGCTGCCTGAGAAAGGCCTTGTAGGGAGTCAAGGATGGCCTTGCTCTTTACTGAAGCTGCAGCTAGAAGGCTTCAATCCACATTTCGCAGATTGAAGTCACCAACTAGCAACACCTCCCCTTATTTGGCATCATGATGATGTCCTCCCCAAGCACCTTATCGAACTCCTCCCCCTGTGCTGGAGGTCTGAATATCACCCCTGTATGGATAGCAGCCCCAGTGCCTGTCTTCAGGATGACCCAAAGCCCGTTCTGCCCTTCCTTTTCCTCTGGGTGCCCCTGCACTTTCATAGCCTTGATTCCTTCCCTTACATATAGTACAACCCCTCCTCCCCATCTCCCTTCCCTGTTACAGGAACATAGAATTTGACAGCACATAAGGACCATTGGCCCACCCAGTATGCCCATTTTTCCCTACCTACAGTATCACCGCAGACCCCTTGATCTACAGCTCTGTCCCTCCCCCCGTCCTTTCCTTTATGATTCCCTTGTGCCTGTTCCATGCATTCTTAAACCCCACCACTGTTTTCAACCCCACCACCTCCATTGTCTCTCCTGAACAGAGAGTAGCTTGGTATGTCCACATCCCAGTCTTGGCTGTCAGTGCATCATGATTCCGTTATGGCCACCAACTCCAAGTTAACCTCTTCCATGCTGGCCTCCAGGTCCGGAATTTTATTTCACAGACTCCTTGCATTGGTGCACATGGCTCTCCATACCTCACTCCCCCAATCTGCCTCCTTGCTTTTTTCCCCTCCTCCTGCCTGTGCTGTTCACTCCCCCTGACCCCCCTCTTCCATTGTTACCCTCTCCAATATCTGTCTACTTTACCCCTCTCTTCTTGGTGTCCTGATTTATACCCCCCTTATACCACACTTTGTTCCTGGTGTCTAGTGGCCCACCTCCCTCTCCTCAATCCTGTCATGAGCAGTCCTTGGGGTTTAGTGGCCCCTCACCCTCTTCCCATTTCTGTCGCAGGCAGTCCCTGGCATCTAGCAGCCCCTACCTCTCTCTAGTTAATTCTTTTCTTGTCACCCTGTCATGGCTCCTGGGTGACCTAGCACTGACCAGATGTTTTATTTCTTGCCACACAATCAGTGTCTCCAAAAGGACCCTGTACAAACCATGGAGTTTCTTTCATTGCTGCCCAATCTGTGCCTCCTGGATAATGTCACACAGCTTGGTATTTGCTGCTGCTCCCAAAGAATCATCTCAACATTGCATCCAATGGCTCCCTCCCTTTCTTCAGTTCTGTCATCAGCAGTCCCTGGTGCCTAGTTGCTCCCCTCACTCTCCCTGGTCCCATCATGAGCAGTCATTGGTGTCTAGTGGCCCAATCCTCTCCCCGGTGCCATCATCAGCAGTCCCTGGTATCTAGCATCCCCTTCCCTCTCCCTGGCCTTGTCATGAGAGGGGACATCCCTCTGTCAGCCACCCGGCCAAGCCCCAGCCTTTCAGTACCACTCTAGCTTCATTTGGGAGACCCGCCACCAGAAAGTTTAGGCTTTCACCTCCTGTGGGCCTGAGTCACTTGACTGCCGAGCAACCTCAAACAGCAATTAGCATCATCACTGCTCACACCAGCCAGCTGGCATCAGTGTTGGTGAGCAACAGTCTCCAGTCACCCTCCAGCAATGCAATTGGCACCCGTTATATCATTGAGATATACCTTATAGTATGCAAAAAGGCCGTCACACAAAGATGGCTAACTCCAGACATACCAAATGTGGGGGAGTGGAGGGACACAGTAAATTTGATCTACAAGATGGAGAGAATTACATTTGCATTAAATGACAGAAATGCACAGTTCCTGGACAGGTGCACCCCATGGATCCATTTCATCAGGAGCAAAAGCCCTCACTTCATCCCATAAGAATCAGTAAATTGACCGAATATCAGAATGCCTCTTAATGACACACAAGCACAAAAGGAAAACGTTTGTGGCTTCAGAGCAATATGTGGTGCCGAATCACTACTTGAACTGAACACAGTGGCAAAAATGGACGGCCACTCACTATAAGGAAAAGATTCTTATCCAAACTTCCAGAAACATAAAGAACAAATATTTTATGTGTAATAAATGGTGGTAACACCCCCAAGCATCAGCGTCAATGTTTCAAGTTTTCAAACTCTTTTTCAAGACCTCGACTTACAGTACCTGTGAGTAGCCCCCCACTCCCGCGCTCCTTCCTACATACCACCTGAACAAAGTATCTATAATGCCCAAATGGGATCTCCCAAATAGCTGTGAAGGGGGACCCTAGAGTAGTTAATGGGTGCAGTGGGGGTAGAGGATGGGAACCTCTCCCATCCACGACCCAGAAGAGTGTCATCCATCAGCAAAACGTTATAAAAAAAATCTGTACATTTTGTAGAGTTTATATGTTTGTCCATCTATTTGGATGAATATTTGAAATATACCGCGAAGCATTGCAGAGACTTTCAACTGTGACCATATCAGAAATAGAGATAAGCCAACATGGATACAGCACAATCTATTGCAAATATTTTTTTCTTTTCTTTTGTAAACTCTTATCATTGGCAGGCAGTGCAGATTAATATTACATCTAATATGGTATACATTGAATCTGTGTTGGTAAGATAGCAGGATGGGGTGGGTTACATATCCCCATGGAGTTTATTTTGTATATAGGAATCAAATAGGTAACAATGTGATAATTACTTTTTGGAACACGTTCAGGTTCAGGTTTGGATTTATTGTTTGACTTTTGAAAGTCATTACAAATAATACAAAAATAAAACAAACAATAAAATACAAATTGCATATTGCACTTTCACAGTTTGTGTGCAGTTCATACACATATTGCACTCATAACATTCATATAGATCAAATATACATAATAAAATTAATATTGCACATTTCTTTTATACTGGAATTCTAATACCTCTAATATTTAGTAAATTTACACCCTTTCATGGAGTCCGCTATGGGCAACATACCTTTCTGTACCATAAACTAAATATGATAAATCAGTATTAAATATCAAACTGTAATTTCAATATCTTTGGAGAGCTATTATCTAAGTGTGTCAAGTTCACAAGTTCAAAACCAACATTTCACTAAGAATCCTTACGTTCTGTAATAATATGGTATTTTATCTCATCAATTATTTTAAGGAGGGAGGCCACATGGGTTAACAATTGTTCATCTCTTGTTTTTAGGAGATGTGTAGCCAAATGATATGGTTCATATTTAAGGTGCTTAAGATGTTCTCCTAATAACGTTTTCCTGTTTTTTTCATATAAGGGGCATAAAATCCAAAATTTTGTGTTCAATCATCCTTTCTCATCCCACATTTGCATTGCCCTTCCATTCCTTCTGTTTTGTTCTCCTTGTTGTATATTTCACTTCGCCAATTCCTATAATTACATTCAAACCTAAATCTAGTTATTGTTTTCACTTGACAGGGATTTTTAAGTATTGTTAAATATGATTTCATCCTATGGTCCCTTTTGTTTTTAGTCATCCATTTACAGGTTTTATATTGCTGCCATAATTCCAAATCACTTTGATAATAAATAGAATTAATCCTTAGGAGGCAGTATAGCACAGTGGTTTAAGGCTCTGAGCTACAAACCTGGAGACCTGGGTTTGAATTCCATGGCCCCCACTTGTATTCTGTGTGACCCTGAGCAAGTCACTTAACTTCCTTGTGCTCCCAGGTCACACCTGGAAACAAGCTTCAGCTTAGTGTGCCTTTACTGGTTAAAAAATTTCCCATTTCCCCTTTCCCTTACTGTAACCTCATTAATAATTTGGTCAGTTGGAACTCTGAATATGTCATAAATACAACTGCACTGATTGCCCCACTGGAGTGCACTCTTAAACTAAATTACACAGCCCACATTTGTCATTAAACAATCCCAGCATCAAACTCTGCTTGCTGCTCCAAAGAGGGCATCATCAGTTCCTGCACTGATTGCCCCACTGGAGTGCACTCTTAAACTGAATGACACAGCCCACGTTTGTCTACTGATATTCCCCTCCTGGCAGTGCTCCCCCCCCCAACTCAGACAAAGCCTTTGGCTGTATCACTACTCTGGATCAATGTTAGACCCTAGCCCTTAGCCTCGGTCTATCCTGTAAGACCATGTCCCTAACTGTTGTCTTTCCCTCATTTTGTTTCTGACAATGCCACCTGGCTGCAATTTTTTCCTCCTGTAGCCAGATCCCAACCCTAATGCCCTTTTTGCTAGTTAAGCTTTCTCGTAGCCACTGTATGTCTGCAAAATATCTGTTTTTGTAACTTAAATCCATATGTCCTTATTTTATTGTTACCGTTACTCCTAGGATCACTGTGTATTTTCTCACTATACTGTCTGTTCTGTTCTAAGATATGACATGGAGCCTATGTAAAAGAGCCTTTGGCTCAAAGGTAGTAATTCCAAGACTGAAATTAATAAAAACAATGCAAAAGTCCATAAAGCTTGATAATATTCTGTACTGTTGATATGCTAGGAAAATACATACTCTGTTTCATATAATTTATTGCTTCATCTATACACATCCTAGGTAATCTGGATTCATTCATAGAATAGGCCTTAATCCAGTACCTCACCATTCTCTGTTTTATGTTATTTTCTACTGGTAGTTGGCCTAATTCTCCTCTAACCAATGCTGAAGGTGTTTCCTTTGGCAGTCCCAACAGGTGCTTATAGAATTTATTTAAATGGAGATCTATATTGATTCTTGGATGTGTCCCCCATACTTCTGCTCCAAATAATGACTGGCTTTTTATTTTGGCATTGATAACCATTAAATTGCATTTCACAGATTTGCCTCCATGTTTATGTGAGAATGATTTTATTACTGGAACAACAATTTTGAACTTTTTTCCATTTCAGATATATGTTTTCTCCAATATGCTTCTTGTGAAACTGTAATTCCTGAATAACAAAACTCTTTTACTACTTCCAATCTTTTATCATTAATGTAATATTTATAATCCCTATTATTCCCTCCAAAAAAAATATTTTTGTTTTATCATAGTTAATTTGTAAGTCAGCCCTCTCACATTTCAGATGGAACCTATTTAACATTCTTCTTAAACCCAGTGCACTTGCAGACAAACGTGCCAAATCATTTGCATATGCTAGGTACAGACACCTTCTTTCTCCTATTTTTGGTAGATGAAACTCCTCTTCATGTAACGTATTAAGTACTGTTTCAAAGAAAATATTAAATGGCATCAGCGAAATAGTGCAACCTTGCTTTACCCCTATGTTTGATTCAAATCTTATACACGTTAGATTATCTGTATATAATCTTTGTAGCATGTCTGTTATTGACTGATATATCCTTAATCTTTCCAATCTTTCCCATAATATTACCCTGTTAACCCTGTTGAAGGCTGCTTTCAAGTCTGTAAAAGCACAATATATTTTTTGCTGTTTTATAACCTTATATTTATGTGCCAAATGCGCAAGGACAAAAGATTGGTCGATAACAGAATGCTGCGCTCGAAAGCCAGCTTGGGCTTCATCAGGTATATCATTTTAATTAGCCCAAGTTACTAATCTGTTATTAATGATACGAGTGAATATTTGGGCTATACAATCAATGAGACTTATCAGCCTATAGCAACTAGGATCCTTTTTATCACCTTTTTTATAAATCAGAACTATTATATTATTTCTCCAACTGCAAGGTACCTCTCCTGTTTCCCTTATATAACTAAATACTCTAAAGAGCAAGGGTATCCAAAATTATTTCAGTTTACTAATAACATCTGATGGGACACCATCTGGACCTGGAGCTTTATGTGCTGTAAATGAATCTATACCTATATTGATTTCATTTTCTGTAAACCTTTCCATGTTGTTTTCACCTGCAGATTTGTTCCCTAGTTCTTTAAGTTTTTTGATATAGTCAGTACAATTTTTATAAAAAAGTATTTTGAAATGGTTACCCCAACTATCTGCCTCTATATTATGTTATAACTCTTCCTGATAATTTTTTGTGCCTTTACCTACTATATTCCAGAATTTATTACTGTTTTTTTTTCCAATACCGCCTTTTCTAATTCTGTCCATAACTCATCAATGAATTTTCCTCTATTAGTTTGTAATACTTTTCTGTAATCCTTTCTCAGGTTGTTCATAGTCTTGTTATTCTTAACATTTGGGTTTTACTTTAATATTCTCAGTTGTTTATTCAATTGTTTTTTAGCCTTCCTGCATTGCTGATTAAACCATTTTCCCCTTCTTACTGTTATTAATGGTTATTTCTTTTCTAATAATACTGGCCATTCTCTTTGTGATATGTTCAAATCCTGCAATAATTAAATCATCAGCATTTCTATTAAGAACCAGTCTGACATCCCCTAAAACCCCATATGTTTCTAATAACCTAACAAAATCCCTTCTATCTATTAAATCCCAACCTATACAGTTTTTCTTAATCACCTTGAATGGTATACTTTTTTTCTCTAGTAATATTATTAATTTCCTTGTTTATAATTTCTAATTCTACCGCAGTATGTGGTGATTTAGCTTTGGGTACCATTTCCAAACTTTGACAATGTTTCAAGATATCTTTGTTGACCCAGACAAGATCTATAACTGACACTCCATTTCCCCCATATATGTATAATTACCCTTGATATCCTTTTGAATTCTTCCATTTAGTAATAATAAGTCTCTAGTTTGTAATTGTTCCATTAAGTCTTTTTCTCTTTTATTGCACTTGTCGTCTCTGGATTCTCTAAATATCTTAACTCCATTGGCTGACATAGATATTAAATAATTTTCTGTTTCTTCTGAAATCTCTTGCAGTTGCCCTACCCTGGCATTAAAGTCTCCCAGGACAATTATATTTGCCAGTGGGTAAATCTCTAATAGATCATCCAGTACTCTGCCCAAATTTGCTAACCATGCCTTATTCAATAATTTATTCTGTACAGGTCTTACATAACAGTTTATCAATATTAAATATTGTTTCCCATCATATACTACTTTAATGATAAGTATAACCTCCATCTAACTTCTAATTTCTGAAGTGACAATATCCTTGCTTAGTTTACAGAAAGTTGCCAGTCCTCCCACGCATCTTCCAAATTGTTTATATTTCTTTGCCTCTTTACTATACACTTTGTACCAATTAAAAGAATTGCACCCTTGTTCCATGTTTCTTGAATACATATGTAACCAAATGAGTCTAGATATTCTTCCAACTCTGGGTCAGTAAATTTGTCACCAATTCCTGAGATATTCCATGTTAACATTTTCCTTATTTTACAAGTGTTGCCATGTGGCCTCCCTCCTTGTTTTTGATGTTCTACATGTCATAACTCTTCTTCAGCCAAAACTTCATACCTGTTGGAAGTTTCTACCAGACTTTTCCAATTATCATAACCATCCCTATTGTCATTCTTTTTAAGAGACACTTCATTATCCCTTAAATTTTCAATAATTATATGTATTCCTAATTTGTCCAGAACAATCAGCTTTTTCTTTATTTCTTCAAGAAGTATACCTTCATATAGCCAGGTTGAAATCTAGCCATCTTTTTCCCATCTAACCACTTTATTAATCTCTTGGGTATCGACATGCTTATTCAATAAAGTACTTAATGTATTGGCCAATTTATCTTTTAAATTTGTCTTCCCTTCACCCTTTAATTGTTTTAATCCAAATATTGCCATATTGAGTTGATCATTCTCCCTCACATGTGTTTTATTTGCTTATTATTCAGGAAAAAGCATTCCCAATGAACAGACTTCTCCCATTTCCATGCCCAATTTCTTCATTTCTAGAATTTTGGATCATATTGCCCTTATTAGGTAATATTGGTATGCAACCAGTAGTACCAATTCTAAATCAGCTATTGGCCTTATTGTACTGATGTGATTCTTATCATGTCTGTACCCATCGAGTAAATCAAAGAGTATATTCTGGACCATGTTGTTAAACATCTCCTCAGTCTCTCCAGGAATACAAGCCACTTTATACAACAGGATCACAAAGTCTAAACTTAAAGTCTTATTTAGGAAATTAGTAAAGTTTTTGCTGTTAATTTCCAGTTTTTTTGTATTTGTTGCTTTCCCACCTCTTGTTCCTCTGTCTTAGATTCCTTGTCTATTTTCTCATTCATGTTTCCTTTTTCTGCCTCTTTTTTCCTTTTTGATTTTTACACTTTTTGCTTTCCTTTTTTGATGTCACTTTCCTACCTTTGTCTTTCTTATTTCCTTTTTTAAGGTTTGCTTCATTCACCCTAGTCCTTTTATTGGGTTCCCTCAGTACATTATGCCCTTCCTTTTCTTCATTATCCCCTATAACTGCATCTTTCTTCCCCCATTTTGTCCTTTTTTTCCCCTCTAATCTATATATCTCAGTCTTCTTTTTCATTGTTACTTGGTCCCTTTTGTTCTTAGACTGATTTTTATCTTTCTTTTCCTTTGTTCCTTATCTTTCCCGTCACTCTGAGCTTTCATCTCTTGTTCCTCCCCCTTATTCCATAATTCAGGGTAAGTTAGCATCCATTCTCTACAAATGCTATCCTCCCTTAATTCAGTGCCTGGTAACATACTGAGTTCAGCTTCCTTTTCAAATGAGTCCTCTATGCTAATTATGGTGTCATTTTTAGTCTTATCTGTTGTCTCAGTCACTTCGTCAGACACTGTTTTTTTTTTTCAATTGAGTATCCTTTCCCTCTAGACTGCATTCTCCCTGAACATTATTTTCTTCTTTCTTAGTCTGTAACTCAGTTCTCTCCCAATTTTCTTCACCGAGATTAATCCTTCTATTATTTTCCATATTTTCTAACCTTATTCTGTTCTCCACACATAGACGTTTGAGAAATGAAAGGTCTTCTTTGACTTATCTTATGAATCACAGCCACATCCCTAGCTACCCCTTCTATCTCAAATGCTCTTATACTATCTGGACTCATTGTCCATGACTCCTCACTGGAACATATCATACCTTCTAAATTTGTCTTATTTATGTCATTTAAATCTATAGTTGTTTTTCTATTAGCAATTTAGGTCCTTTCTTTCCTCATTGATTCCTTCAATTCTCTAACCTCATTATCTATTTCAGTTAGTCCATTAAAAGACATCAGAAAAATCCAGTTTTAAATTTGTAATGCCCATATCATTCTTGGGCATTTGTTTGATTTCTTTTATTTCTGATGTCCCTTTTTTTGTTTCATTAGCTTTCCCTTGGATCCATGACTGGTCGTCGACAAAAATTTTGTTGAATGACTAGACAGCAAAAGCAACAGGTCAACCGCATTTTGGAGTTGGCTGCCGGTTTCAAGGAAAACTAAGTGTTTTCTTCGGGGGCATTGCCCCCCCCAAACCCCTCATGCAGGGTGCTGCACCCCCCACCAAGGATTATCAACTTCGATTCAGAACTGATTTGGAGGGGTGCAGGACCCTTGACAGACAGTGCCAGGTTACAGCACAGACACTACAGTGACATGGTGCTGTAGTCGCTGTAGTGTCGCGCGCAGTCTAAATGTCGCAGTCGGGTGGTATACTCTTTCCCTTTGGTTTCTTGCCTTAAGTCACTTACTTCACTAAAGATTTTGCTCAATAAGTCCATAATTGGTGTTGAAACTTTATCCATTACATTATCTTTAATGACTTTTTTCGATCTCCCCCCAGTTTTCTCTTTTTAACAGGGTTTTGCATTTTTGTTCAGAACTTTCAGTGACAATTGTTTTAGGGATTTATTTTGTTTCTTCCTTTCACCCAAATCAATAACACTTATCACTGCTGACATTTTAATTGCCCTGAACTGTATAAATCTGACACTTTCACCACTTTAAACTCCAATCAATTCTGGTATATTAGTTATTAGCCCTCAATAACCAGCTATGATCTCATATTTCACTGCTATCTTAATTCTTTTAGTGTCTGTCAACACAGAACTAATTTTCCTAGTATAGTGTGCAATGCCTACAGAAAAATGAGAATGCAAAATACTTTTTTTTAAATTGTTTAACCAGCAGTAGCGCACTAAGCTGAAATCTTGTTTACAGGTGTGATCTGGGAGCACAGGGAAGTTAAGCAGCTTGCTCAGGGTCACACAGTATGCAAGTGGGGGCTGTGGGACTCAAACCCAGGTCTCCAGATTTGCAGCTCAGTGCCTTAAACCACTGCACTATACTTCCATGTCTGCAGCACCTGAATTGCTGTAATGCATAAAAATAAAATATTATTTTAAAGTGCAACTGCAGTACTGTGCAAATCTGTGTGAATAACTTCACCAGTACAATAATTATAAAAAATAATAATTAATAGCAGTTGGTAAAACAGCAAATAGCAAACTAGAAATATAAATTCAAGTTTAAAGTCTCTCCTCACTCAAACTCTTGATCCTTCATTCCCTCCCTTCATGAATATCCTTAGTTATCCTTAGTTGTCCTCAGTTTACCTTTGGACCCTTTTATTACTCCTTCTGAAAATTTAGGCAGGTTTATTACTTTACCACTCCAGGGTTTTAGAAACAATGTACAGTAGCAGTGTCACAAGGTTATGGAATGTCCTTTGCATCAATTTCTTCTTTTTTCTACTTCTTTCCACCTCCTTATGTAATTTTATATTCAGTCCAGAGTCCCCTTCCTTTCCTCGCATACACTCAAAATGACACAGATTGGCATCAAGATTTCCTTGTCCTTGTCTTTAATTGAAGTCACTAAGTTAACAAAAAAGGAGTGGTCAGGAGTTTGCTTAATTAACATAAACAATTAATTGATAATTAACAATCAACAGCTCTACCTCTAAAAACTACAGAGTTACTGCAAAATATCTAAATTATCAGCAAATTATCAGCAATTATTTAAGTAATATACCATGACAGGAAGTGGGTATATTGGCGGATTTACCACGCCTGGTGTGGTTTGGTCACGAGGCACAGCCGAGTGACTTAACCACACCAGAAGTGGTAAATCCACCCACATGCCCACTCCGTGTCATGGTATATTGCTATTATACAATGTTCAACATTTTTTTGGTTTTTATAGTGATATCAAACTTTTACAGTGGGTATACTGGAGGATTTATCAAGGTCACGTGATGTGTTTTGACCAATGAGGTTACAGGATTTTCATACCCCATTGTATAATTGATATTAATTCAGTGCATATACTTATATTTTATGGATGTCTCTTAGCTTCAAGCTTGCTAGCCTTATTACTACCCTTATTGTTTTATACCGTTATCTTTAAAACTAACACAATTTTGTATATAATTGCGCTAAGCCTTTAGTATGCTAAGCATTTAAAACCTTTTTTTAAGAAACATATTTATATAAAAGAAAAAAATAATTATGTCAAAACTTACTATTGTAAGGCCTCAAGTGAATGCAGACAGACACTGGCTCTATATTACAATGACAATTTCAAGTTCCCAGCTCAAAATTCATAATTCAATTTCTGGTTTTGAATTACCCATTAAATAAAAGCCTGTTAAAATTTCCAGAGCCAGTAATGCCGAGAGAAATACTATTACTTAGGCATTCGGGAACTCTCTGCAATCTATGCACCTCTTTAGAATAAACACAAAAATACGTGGTGCATGATGAAATTTTATACCCCAGCTATTGCCTTAGATTGGAACCAGTTTTACTCTGCATATTTTGGTCGACTCACTCCAAATTACTCTCAAATCACTCTCAAAAGGACCTTGTTTATACACATACAAAGAAAAATGTGCAGCGAGCTATTTTTCCAATGTTCAGGTGTTCAGGCTTACAGGTGGATTAGTCAAAAATGGCACTGCTATCCAGGGACCCCACGCATGTGCCTTTTGACCCCCTCCTCAAATCACATGATTTTTACAGCACTAAAATTAAAGTTAAATACCCTTTTAAACTATTTTTGCCTTCATCAGTTGTTACTCATTCACAAACTAAAAAAAATGCTCTGTTGCACAGAAATAAGGAAAGTGCGGAGTGCATAAGATACAAACAGATGCAAAAAATACAAACTGGCATAAAAATCAGTGAGTTTCACTATCTGCAACTGCAACTGTAACCCCAACTTAATCACAGCATACATTTGGTACACTAGCACTTGCAATATCATTAAACAAAAAAAAATGTGTAGGTTTGCACGCTATCTATTGACTTTTAGGTAAGGATGTGCTGGTGAATAAAATATAAGGGAGTGTTCTCTATTACAAA
Organism: Neoceratodus forsteri; assembly: GCA_016271365.2. Taxonomy (NCBI): domain Eukaryota; kingdom Metazoa; phylum Chordata; order Ceratodontiformes; family Ceratodontidae; genus Neoceratodus; species Neoceratodus forsteri. The sequence goes on from JADMNL010000027.1 coordinate 44,799,648, forward strand.
CTCCCTTCTTCTCTATCTGTCTCTTTGGTCGAGTCAGCCGCATACCCGCCACCAAGCTTGTGGTACTGCGGTGTCTAGAATTGGCTTCGCTCGCACGGCTGATCTTCTCTAAAAATAAAAACAAGCAGCACAAGATCTTCTGTAAAGACTTGGTTCATGTTTTCCACCTTGCAGGCAATAATGGCATACCAGTTGTAGATAGAATAAGCACTTATCTCAAGTTCTGCTATGTAGAGCTGTCCCTCAGCACAGCGTTCAGCAGCTCACACCAGCACTCCCAGAATGCAAATCTTAACACGTTGGGAAAACAGTAGTATCTGGTCCAGTTTTAATGGAAGGTCTCCTTGGAAACCAGAAAATGGATCTTCCCCTGGCATAGTTTCAGAGACTGCCAATAGTTTGGGAACCAAGAGCATGCTATAAAGGGCTCCAAATATTATCTACTCCCTACTCTGTGCAGGACCATGTACTGTGTTCTCTCTAATTCCTCTATTCCTCTACCTCCCACCCCTCTCAACTACTTACTATCTTATTCCATACCTCCATTCCTCTCCACTCCTACTTATTATCCTATTCCCTACCTCCTTTCCTCTCCCCTCCTCTCCTACCTTTCTGACAACACTTCCATGAAGTGACCTTCTGATAAACAAGTATATATAAGTTGCTGTTGTATTAAACGTTCTGTGTGTTATGTCCTAATACTACTGTTGTAGCTCTGTAAATGTGATGTGGAACCTTTGTAAATGAGCTCCGCTCAAAGGTGTGTCCGAATAATAAATAAATAAAATAAAATAAAAGACATAAATAAAAAATAATTTCATACACACGAGTAATGTAGAAATCCAGTGGGCTATTGCAGGGAGAGTACCTTGTTTCCAGCTTTGTGCTATCACTTTCCTTCCCACTGTTATTCCTAGTCTCCAAAGAGGATGCTCATAAATCTTCCCTCGGGGGGGGGGGGAGATGCCCTGGTGAAAGACTCAGCAAAACTCCTTCAGCTGTCAGAGTAAAGGGAATTCACAAGGTTTTGGATAGGATTGTGGTTTCTTCCCAAAAGGGCTGTATGCACAGACACGCTTAGATCATATGTATATATGGGCCCTTCTCTACTCTGCATGTAGGGCAGCAGTTTTGTTTTGCTGGGTCAATGTGGGGTGCCAAGGAGAGAGTAAAGTATGTAGGAAATTGAAAGTTATTTGCCTGTTATTTACTGTGCATTTCAATTGCCCTATCAGAATTAAGTCCCAGTCCCCCTCCATTCAAGTGTGGTCCCCAGGTCATGATCCCATCTGAACCTTGCCAGGCTCAAAGAGTTGCATAGGGAATCTATCATTAACTTAAAGAATTGTTGCATGGGTCTAGCCATGCCTCTGAAGTCCAAGAGTATCTCTTCCCAAGGGGATCTGGCAGAAGCAGTGGTAGCTGCACAGCCCTTATTCTCCAGGTTTATATGGCCTTGCAAGTAAGCAACAAAATCTACTAGAGGTAGGGCAAAATGGGCAGCTAGTTCCTAGAATGAAAAGTCCCCCCCCCCGAACAGGTCAGCAACTTTAGGCTGGCTTCCATAAGAATCACTCTACCATGTCCTCTCTGCTATGTGTTACTGACGCGATCCTCAATGATATGGACCAGAGACACATCATTGATGCTATTTTCATTGACATTGCCAGGGCTTTTGATTCAGTAGCCCTTCCCTCATTCTGGATTAGTGTGGGGTGAAATTTCTAGTACTCTTGTAAAATTGCACAAAATCACTGATTTCACATTTGCACAATTTTTGTGACATTGCATTAAAATCCAACATAATTTTGCTTCCATTTTTCCAAAATTGTACATTTTTCCCAAAATTGTGCATTTTTTAAAGTGTGAGTTCTTGAAAATGTGCAATTTCAGCAAATAATGAGACAGGCAGAGCATAAACTTTCGATGGTGTGCATTTTTATAAACCTTAATCAAAAAAATGCACAATTTTGCTTATTTTGCATGAAAAGCTACATAGTAATGTATAATGTGCTCAGTTTATGAAATTGCATGAAATTACACAAAAAATGGTGCAATTTCACAAAATGTGCACAGAATAGATTTTTGCAATTTCACCCAACACTATTCTGGATAAGCTGTATGCCATTGGTCATTCTGTTTCAGCTGTCAACTACTTCAGATGTTACCTCTCCGGCTACCTCAATGTTGATAGATATTGGTAATGCCCTGTCTCCCTCCCTATACAATCTGAGGTTCCTCAATACTCCATATTGGGTCCTATACTCTTTTCAGTCCTTCTTAATTACCTTCCCTCTGCCTTTGTCAGTTGACATATTCACACGTATGCAGATGACACTGTACTTTTTCCCCCCCAAGTGCCTTGGTCTCTCCCCTGGAAACATCACTTCAGCATGCCTTTGATAATGTTCTGTTCTGATTCCAAGCACACAAACTTCGGGTCAATACCAAGAAGACTGTGTCCATGTCTAATGGCACTCCCTTATAGTATTTTGGTACTCCCTTATAGTCTTGCCAGCTTGGATGGCATATCCCTTCATACTGTTCCAAATTGCCAATACTTAGATGTGTGGCTGGATAGTAGACTTGATTTCTCCATTCACATTGATGCCATCCTCAGAAAGTTCCATCCCAAACTCGGCTCCCTTTATCTGCTCCCAGCTCACTGTGAATTATTACCTAAGCTGGTACTTCTGGTGTTTGACTATGCGGATGTGGTATATGGTGCGGCCCCTTCCACTTCTCTCATCAGGCTGGCTATTCTTTGCAATGCCTTTTGCTGTTTTGCTACTAATGATCCATTTCTTACTCATCATTGTTCCATATGTACTAGCTGCTCAATACCTCCTCTTGCCTCCCATTGACTTATTCACAGTGCTTCATTCATTTCTAAATACTAGTTTTCATCTTTCCTACTTACCTCTCCTCTTTCTTAGTTCCTCCTCTTCTTATACACTTTGCTTTAAAGACTGCCACACTTTCTTTATCCAATATTCCAAATCTGCTGTTGAGCAGTCTGCTTTCTCTTCTCATTTTCCTTCCATTTGGAACTCCCTCTCCCATATACTTTGCTTGTCTCCTTCTTATCTCTCTCTCTCTGTCTCTCACACACACCATCTCAGACTTTTCCCCCCCTCTTGCTCTTACTCTGGTATTGGCTAATTTGCCACTTAACTTACTTACTCATTCTACTTAATTTACTCCTTCTGCCTTCCGTCTGTCCCTGTTTGTGTTCTCTTATCTCTCCTTCCCTTCTCTTCTCCTGTTTTTGTTTCTGTCTGTTGATCATTTTATTGTACTCCCAGCTTTTCCACATTGATTTGTACATTTATTTTAGTCATTGTTATTTTCCTTAGTTATATAAAATAGCCTGTTTACTATTGCTCAATAACATTGGTAATTCACATATGCTTATATGCTGCATTTTTTACATTGATTGCAGTTTACCTTTTGAATGTGCTTTTTCTTCCCTATCCCCTTTCCCTAGGGTTGGACCTATAAATGAGCCTTGGCTCAGTGTGCCTTCCCAGTTAACAAATTTAAATAAATAAATAAACGATAAATGCATACATAGAATAAATAAATACATAAATGAATGCATGACTAAATAAACAGATAAATACATAAATCATTATTCTCCATGGGAAACTGATCCAGCATGAGTTTATTATAAATCATTATACAATGGCAAGGAAAATTCATCTATTCTGATTGGTCAGTGTGTGCCTGGCACAGTGATGATATTACACAATAACATCACTGTATTAAGTCCAGGCACACACATGACCGCATGACACACCATAAAACAATGCCTGTCCTGCAGAATTTACTGCCACTCTCTGCCGTTGCTATAAAACAAACTGCAGCCCCCCCCCGCACCCACGATGTAGGCTTACAACATAAAACCTCCCACCCACCTCATACCTACATTTTTTTTTCTTGTGTTCTGCTGTTCTTCTACTAATAACGAAGCCTGCAACTGCATAAATTAAATTGTACCTCAAAATGCTGCTGTCTGCGGCTCCGTCATTACCGGGTGTCCCACACTTCACGGACTGTTGCGGTCGGCCACCCACTGCCTCATCTTCATTTTAAAGTGTAACAAATATAATAATTAACTAAAATAATGCCAATTTTAAAAGAAACGTCTCTTCCTTCTCCCGGTTGCCACCAACGTCATGCGAGCGTGTGGCCACTGTAAACTCGCAAGCTGTACAGTTCCCGAACAGCTTCATAGCCAGAAATATAAACACACTCAGTTTAAAACATGGAAAAAAACATGTTAGAAATTCTCCCCTTCAAGCACCATCCTTTATAATGTACAGCCAACAACAGAGAAGGTTAGAGGGGACACTGATAAAACACAGCAGCACAAGAAAAAAGCTGTGAGATTCAGCAGGCAACATTATTCCGGCAACAGCTCCACCCCGTGGTGGAAGAAATATTGGACTTTTTTTTTTCAAACATACACCTACACTCACTAAAATAAAAAAAAATGGACAAAAAAGTATTTTTTTTTTTTTTTTAATAAACAAACGCGCCATTGTATAATAGCAATAAGGCATTCCAGGGATGTGTGTTATTGTGTAATAACATCACTCCTAGGGTGGTGGAAGCACCGCTCACCTCGTGCTTCGACCCACCCCAGGAGTGACGTTATTACACAATAACACACACCCTGTCATGCCTTATTGCTCAATAATATCACTTTCTGCCAGTTGGAAAATAGGAAATGCCACCAGCCACCATTCTCTTGTTCCATGTACATTATCATTCTGTGCTCATTTTTAAATTAATCAATAAGATACTACAGATTGTGTGGGGTAACAGCACATCTCTGATGGTGGAAGCACTTGCCTGATGGTCTTGTGCTTCAACTCACCTGAGGCGTGCCATTATATCGCCACATCCCACACTCTGTCATGTCTCACTATATAATTTATAAGTGGGTTAGAGAAACCAAGACATATAATTGGTCAAATGTGTCCATATGACCATGCATTATTCCAATAAAATAGCACAGGTTAGAAATATTTAATTTTCTGAGCTTCATTACTCAGTTTTAAAACTAAAAATTGGGGAGTCAATTAATAATTGCAGTAAAGTATAGTGTGTGTGTGTGTGTGTGTGTGTGTGTGTGTGTGTGTGTGTGTGTGTGTGTGTAAAATTGTGTAATGATGATATTTCTTGTGTGCAAAAGCAACCTTGCCTTGTTCCTCACTTCCTGAAGAATGATGTTATCCCATAATATAAAATGGTCCATGAAAATATTATAACCTCATTGGTCAAAGCAGGTCATGGGCCATTGATTATTTTCTGTCAACCGCAAACCTCACATCAACTACACACACACACACACACACACAATATATATATATATTCTTTGCAAAACACTTAATTAATGCACTAGTTAGGGTTAAAGTGACAAAAGTAGGGAAATATGGCATTAGGGTTTCCAACCCTAACACCCCACCCCCACCCACTAGACAGCAACAGGAAAAACCATTACAGTTGCACCTCACCTGTATCTTCGCTAATCAGGCATGGGGAGTGCCTCATGGTTGACAGCCCTAACGCCCACCCCACTCGATCATAAGAGAAGCAGAAAAGTATAGAGTATATGAGAATGGGGTGAGCATTAAGGCTGACAATTGCAAGGCCTGATTAGCGAAGATGTATCATGCAGGTAAGGTGAAACTGTAATGGTTTTTTCTGTTCCTGTTTGGTGGGTGGGGTGTTAGTGTTGGAAACCCTAACACCATATTTCCTGACTTTTGTCACTTTAACCCTAACTAGTGCATTAACAAAGTTTTTTGCAAAGAATTTCCTTACTTTTTGAGATAGTATAATCATGTCTTCATTTGCTCGTGGGAGAGCAGGGCCTTCCAGGCTCTGTGCTCCCTCCCATCCCTCCATAGATATGGACATGTATGTTACTGTGCCCTGTGCTTGCATTTGTAGCAGAACAGTAACCAAATTGTCATTATAGGCTTCTTATTACCCCACCTCATGAACCTGGTACTGTAAATGTTCAAATCCCCACTAAAACATTATTCCATGCCACCAGAATGTCATTCCGTGCCAAAGGTACAAAAACACATTTTTGGCAGGATTTGAAAAATGACAGCTATCATGTTCATGACTGAGATGGTGTAAAAAGATTGCTAGGTTGAAAATGTAGGGTCAAAATATTTTCAATTATTGAAGTTACAAGGGAGCGTTGGAAAATGTCAACAGATTCTCATAACTTTACCGCTGTTACATATTTTGACCCCAAATTTGCAACATAGCCTTCCTATGACCCCACCTCATGAACAAAGGTGGGAAAAATTTTCAAATCCCACCCAAAAGGTGTATTTGCTAAGCAACCACAAAATCACCTTTCTGGTGGGAGTTGCGTAAGTTCCCCATATTGTTCATGAGGTGGGGTCCCCGAAAGGCCGTGTTGAAATTTGGTGTCAAAATGTGCAAAAATGGCTGAGTTATGCATCAAAGTTGAAAACCCCATTGAAATACATTGAATCACATGTACCTTAGTTTCTCATATTGCAGCTGGCGGTTCCAGCAGCAAGACGTGTCTTCGACTGGAGAATGGATCTTCAAGCTGAGACCTGTTCAGGTGAGTGAAGGTGTATGGGGTGTACTGGGGGTGGGGTGGGTGCTGAGTGGAAGGTGGGGTGGGGGTCAGATTGGCAAGAGACCATTTTCTTTTTTGTAGGGGAAAAAAAGAAACATTGAGGACTGCTTTCTATATTTCAGGACTGACAGTGATGAGGGAGGGAAGGGATGCCACTAGACACCAGGGAATATTGTATTTGTTATGGTGATAGTGATTGGGGAGGGTGCGGTTACCACTAGATACCAGGGAAACTAATAATATCACGGGGACAGCGATCGGGGGGGTGCCTCTAGACACCAGGGAATATTTTATTTGTTATGGGGACAGCAATTGGGGAAGATGAGGGGTACCATTAGAAACCAGGGAAACAAACATCACAGGGACAGAAATCATGGTGGGGGGTGCAACTAGACACCTGGGAAATAAACAATATTACTGGGACAGTGATCACGGAGGTGGGGTGCCACTAAACATCCTAGAAACATTAATTTGTTGCAGAATGGGATCAGAGGGTGGGGGTGGCACTAGACATCAGGGAAACATTAATTTATTGTGGGAATGGCAGTTGGGGGTTGGGGGTGCTACTAGACACCAGTGACATATTATCTTATGGGAACGACGATTGTCAGGTTAAGGGGTGCCACTAAACACCAGGGAGCTATTACAGTTCGCTCTGTTATTGACCTTTACTGTTCGCAGTCTTTTCCAGTTGAGCAGTAAAGTTCAAACTGTAAAAGGCTGCAAGTGGTTATTTTCAGATCAAACTATCCTTACATTAGTGAGTGACGGGCAAAATGATTATTGGCACAAAAACACACATTCGCCTGTACATTTCAAAATTTTAAGTCAAAAAATAGATTTAATTATGTGAATGATACCTAAATACACATCTTGTTCACTCCTTACCAAGCAATCTTTCTTTAGAAACCCATTTTTTAAATAGGAAAATAAAAACAAGATGGCTGACATCACGAGCAGTATTTCTCTGAGAACAAACAGTAAATAGAAACATAGAAACTATTTACAGTCTGAATGGTTTTCTTTATCTGCCTGTCTAGCGGCTATCACAAAAATCATTCTAATTCAAAAATGGTGTGATATCTTTTCATCAAATCATCCAAAGGCACACCCTTGGCACAAACCCCATCATCCCAGGTCGCACCCGGAAATGAGCCTCGGGTCAGTGTGCCTTTCCCAGTTACCAAATTTTAAATAAATAAAAAACATCCTTGAAAATTTCAGGGAAAGATTTCATACCACCTGGGCTGTAGATGAGGGCAAAAAAAACCCAAGTATAGGAAAAAAAGTGGGGGGGTTTACATTTTTTTGCCACTCCATATCTCAAAAACCATACAAGGTGCTGTCACAAATCTAGCAGACTGACCACACATGCCAAATATTGGGTTATTTCATCAAAGTACACCAAATGTATTAAGGTGCAAAATGTTGGATTTAAAATAGAAGTGCTGATCCAACCTAAACTAGAGGTGCAACTGCACCCTATAATACATATATATATATATATATATATATATATATATATATATATATATATATATATAGCACGGTAGTACCACTATAGCTAAGGTTGAGTACCCCATTAAGTTTAAAGTGTGAAATTTTGCAGCTTAATAACGTTGCCACTGTACAATGGATCTGCCTAAAATTTGGCATGCTCAAAACAGTACCATAGATCGCTGGATCTGCCAAGTTTCATAATGGTCAGATATACCATTGAAGAGCTATATAGCACCATAGAAAGTCATATTTATGCTTTTTTGCGCATTCTTTGCTCGTGCCTACAGGTCGCATGGTTTCGCGACTGGTTCAAAATCTTCAGGGAACATGCAGCCAGGGTCCCCGATGTGCCTTTCAAAGACTTCGTGAAAAAGTATTAAATGGTTCAAAAGTTATTCAAAAATCAATTTTCCCATTATAGTCAATGGGAAAAGTTAAGAAAAAGTTCAACAGTGTCGCAAATGCAGTTTTTAGTGTCGCAAATGATCCCTGTAGTGTTGCAAATCCACCATCTTGTTTTCAGTTGGTGGTCACAGAAATGCTTGGCATTTAAATTTGGGACCCTCTAGGGACACAATTCTTGCTGTGTTCACCTAGTCGAGTCCTGAGGATACTAGCCATGTCTTTTTTTGGGGGTTAAACACCCCAGAAATATGTTTTTAAATTTTTGTGCTTTTATTTGTGAAAATGTCGTGATTTGCAACACTACTTTGCGACACTATGCCCAAAATAGTAGGAACTCTTTGCCACCCTGCTGCAAAAGAAGAGTTTGGTCTTTTATGCTCAAATTTGGAGGGAAGAAAGTCAAGATCCAACAGATGTGCCTTTTGGTGGTTTGGTGACAAAATATTAGAGGGCTGCAAAGTTACGGTACTCCGAAGTTGACAATTTTTCCGATAGGCTAACATTATGGCGTCCGCCGCACCTTTCGGGGACCCGTATCTCGAAAACGCTTCACGATATGGACTTTTCATCAGAAAATGCTTAGCCCCTAGTGGGCTAAGTGCAAAAATAGCCAGGAAAGTCATAAATAATATGAGATTTAATTTTTTTTTCTACCTTGTACGGTTCCTGAGATATAAGCAATTTAGGGGAAGGATCAAGGCAACACAACTAATCACACACAACAAGCAGCAGGTAACAGGAATAACATACAACTATCTAAAGCATGAAACCACACACCTATGCTCCCATTGGGCTGTGGCATGGGGACATCATTGCTAACTCTAAACCCAGACATTCCACGCACCTCAAAACACATATCACAATGGACAACTGTTCATGTTGGGCCAAACGCTGCCACCAACACATAACACAGAGTACACATATGGTATTTTTGGGTTCAGAAGATCCAAAAGAGGATTTTGCACATTTCCTGAAATACTTTCGAAAATCACTTTCACAAATCGACAGTGCCGTACTATGCATTTGAGACACTTTCGTGTTTGTGACAGTATTTGGCAACTCTATTTTGCATGCTTTTGCAAATGCGACACTGTTGTGTCTTCTGTTTGTGACACTTTTATGTTTGAGACAGTATTTTGCAACGCTACTTTATATGCTTCCACAAATGCGACACCTTCGTGTCTTTCATTTTCAACACTTTTATGTTTGAGAAAGTATTTTACGAAAGTATGCTCCTAATGACTGCACATCTTTGCCATCATCCTGCAAGCAAACAGTTGGGTCCTTTGGGCTGAAATTTGCAGGGTGGCAAGACCTGTCCCACAGATGTGCCTTTTCCTGCCTTTGTGCTAAAATACTTAAGGATGACAAAGTTACACTGTTCCAAAATTGAGCAATTTGCCATAGACTAACATTGCGGTGCCCATGATGCCTTTCACCACCCATATGTTGAAAACGAAGCGAGGTACACCATTTTCGCTACTGCCAGCTTGGTTCACCTTTATGTGAACTAACCTTGTAGAACAACTTTGTAAATAATGTATGATATCTGAAGTTGGATTTCTCCACTTCCTACAGTAACACAGGTATACACCTCCTGCTGGTTGTGTGTGATTGGTCGTGTTGCCTTGGTCCTTCCCCTACTTGCATGTATGTGTGTGTGTGGTGGGGGTGGGGGTGGGGGATGCTCAGTTAGGGTTTTCAACCCTAACACTGAATTTTCTCGCTTTTGTCGCTGTGGAACAATCCTAACTGATGCATTAAACAGAGTTTTTGCATATATATATATATATATATATATATATATATATATATATATATATTTTCATGGCAAAAACTCCTTGATCATCAGTTAGGGTATACCCTGGCGACAAAAAAAAGAAAACCGATATTAGTTGAAACCCTCCTCCCCATCTCACCCCCACAACTGGCATCGGGTGCATTGGGGTCATCAGTCCTAACTCTCACTGCATCCCATGTGTAAAGAAGCTGAGGTGGTATAGTATGGGAGAATAGGGGTGAGAGTTAGGATCGATGTTCATACACCGATGCACTAATTGAGAAGCGGGGGTGGGGAGCAAGGGGTTTCAACCTAACATCAAATTTCCTTACTTTGTGTCTGTGGAACAACCTTAACTGGTGCATTAAATGGATTTTTTGTCATGAATTCCCTTCTTTTTGAGAATGAGGAATACAAATAGTGAATGGAATGTGTTAAGCAGGTGGGAACCTGGGGCCTCCCACGGTTAGTGCTCCCTGTGACCACAGCCTGATAGCAGTCAGTGCGCAACGCAAACACAAATGCAAGTGCAAATGGTTATGCACATGGTGATGCAAACGTAAATGGTAACGCAAATGGTAATAGAAACACAAGCGTAAAGTGACGCCAAAGCGAACAGTGACGGAAACAGAGACGCAAATGTAGGTGCATAAGGAATGCAACTGGTAACGCGCACAGTCATGGTACCACAATTGGAAATGCAAATGGTAATGGTAACAGCAACAATAACGCCAAACGAAACAGAAATGGAAACGCAAACTGTAACGCGCATGGTCATGGTACCGCAATTGTAAATGCAAATGGTAACAGTAACTGCAACAATAATGTCAAAGGAAAAAGAAATGCAAGCGCATACAGAAATGCAAACCATAACGTGCACGGTCACGGTACCGCAATTGTAAACGCAAATGGTAACGGTAACAGTAACAATAATGCCAAAGGAAACACAAATGGAAACACAAATGCAAGCGTGTATGGAAACGCAAACCATAACACGCACGGTCATGGTACAGTAATTGTAAATGCAAATGGTAACAGTAACAGCAACAATAACACCAAAGGAAACAGAAACAGAAATGCAATTGCAAGCGTGTACAGAAACACAACCCGTAACGCGCACAGTCATGGTACTGCAATTGGAAGTGGAAATGGTAACGGTAACAGCAACAATAACGCCAAAGGAAACAGAAACGCAAACGCAAGCATGTATGGAAATGCAAACTATAACGCGACGGTCATGGTAACACAATTGGAAATGCCAATGGTACCGGTAACAGCAACGATGATGCAAAATGAAAGACAAACGCAAACACAAACGGAAGGGCAGCTGCAAACGCAAATGGTAATGCACGGGCTGATGCAAAACAAAACAAAAATGTAATCAGTAATGGAAACGCAAATGGTAACAGTAACACAAACTCAAGCGCAAATGAAACTGCAAGCCGTAACGCACACGGTGACGTAAACAGGAACGGTGGCACGAACGGTACCGGAAACACAACTGGAAACGCTAACTGGCACAGTAACGAAAGGGAACATCCTTCTTTTCCCAAAAAACTGCATTGAAAAAAACAGTGAATACAATGAATGTATGCATAATAATGGGCCTCGGAGCAGAAAATGAAGACTTGGAATACTAAATTGCTTATATCTCAGGAACCGTACAACGTAGAAAAAAAATAAAAATTTCGTATGAATTATGACTTTCCTGGCTAGTTTTGTACTTAGCCCCTGCAGGGGGGCTAAGCATTTTTCTGACGAAAAGTCCATATCTCGCACCGTTTCTGAGATACGGGCCCTGAAAGGCGCGATGGACACTGTAATGTTATCCTATGGGAAAAAGCGTCAACTTCGGAGTGGCGTCACTTTGCTGCCCTGTAATATTTTTCACAAAACCACCAAAAGGCACATCTGTGGGATGTTGGCTTTCTTCCCTCCAAATTTCAGCCCAAAAGACCAAACCGTTATTTTGCAGCAGGTAGGCAAAGAAGTCCTGTTATTTTCCCCATACTGCCACATTGTAGTGTCACAATTTGTGACACTTTTGCAAAAAAAAAAATCACAAAAGTGTCGCAATGGCAACACACATTTGCGACACTACTGTTTCAAAAAATGTCAAAAACTTACTTCTGGGGTGTTCAACCCCAAAATAAAGACATGGCTAGCATCCTCAGGGTCCGACTAGGTGACAACAAAAAAGAATTGTCTTCCTAGAGGGTCCCAATTTTAAATGCCAAGTATTTTTATAATCAGTAACTGAAAACAAAATGGCAGATTTGTGACACTACAGGCAGCATTTGCGACACTAAAATCCGCATTTGCGACACTGTCAAACTTTTTGTTAACTTTTCTTATTGACTATAATGGGAAGCTTGTTTTTTTAATAACTTTTGAACCGTTTAATATTTTTTCACAAAATCTTCAAAAGACACATCGGGGACCCTGGCTGCATGTTTGCTGATGTTTTTGGACTGGTCGCACAAAGCGTCGCGACCTGTAGTATGAAACAAAAGAATGCAAAAAAACATAAATCAGCTCTGGAATGTTGCTATAACTCCTCAACCATATATCTGATTGGTACAAAACTTGGCAGATCCCAAGATCTATGCTACTGCTCTGTGTCTGCCAAATTCCAGAAAAATCCAAGGTACAGTGGCAAAGTTATTAAGGTGCAGAATTTCACCATTTAACCGTAAACGGGGTACTCAACCCTAACTATAGTGGCACTACCGTGCCACTATAATATATATATATATATATATATATATATATATATATATATAATGTATGTCGGCTATCCATAACAAGCCTGGGTAGCCATCAAGAGGTTGCCAGTGGCGACCGTTTAAGCCTCGAGAGTGAAGTTTGAGAGGTTTTGGTCAATATGGCAACCTCAAGATGGCTACTCCAGCTAGTTATGGATAGCAGACCATACATTGTCTTTTATAGTGTATGGTCTGCTATCCTACAGACATTGAGTCATATCAGAGCCTTTTTAAGTCAATTTCTCCTTACTTTGTCATTTTTCCTTCTTTTTGATGCTCCCCTTCGGTCTATCTCTCACCACCATGGCCACGTCTTAAACTGGGGAAGTTTGTGTAACGCGTATGCAGATTAGGTTCTAAGTTGTTATGCTGCACTAGCTATGTAGCTAGTGCAGCATAAAAAAATAGCTGACATAGCTAGTGCAGCATAACAAAGTTTTTGAAGGGATGGATTTCCATCCGTAACAACGTTCCACCATACAATATATATACATATTTATATATATATATATATATATATATATATATATATATATATATATGTGTATATATATATATATATATATATATATATTTATTTATTTATTTATGCCATACCTGTGAGGATAAAAAGGCAAATATTTTCGATATTCTCAGGGTGGTCAGACCTACAGTGAGGATATCACATTTATCCTCACTATATAAGGGATAATGGCTGAAATCGGGTGATAACCACGCTGTAATCACCTCGAGTGGTTGCTAGGGCAACATGGTAAACCTCGAGAGCACAGCTCGAGAGGTTTACTGTAGCCCTAGCAACCACAAGAGGTGATTTCAGCATGGTTGTCACCCGATCCCCAGCCATCATCTTTTATAGTGTATGGTCAAAAAAACACTGTTTGCATTCTATGTGTGAGAATTATGGCACTCTGGTGCATTCTTTTTTGTTATGCCACTGTGTGGAATTTCCGAAGTGTGGTTAACAACTTTTAAAATTCTAAACAGTGCATAACAAAGCTGTGTGACTGCTGATTATGGTGGTTAATAGGCACTTACCATACATTATAGGTAAATTTATCCACACAGTAGGTAGAGATTGGCTCATTCGGAACTCATTTGCATATTCAGCTGCAGTAGCAGTAGTAACTGCGTTCAAATGCAAATAACTTTAAAACGAAAAATGATACCATGGTACTGTGAGCACGAAAGTTGTTCAGCACAAAAATATCTACACAATGAGTGGTGTTTCATTTATGGGTAACTTTTATTTTTTATATAATTAGCTGAAAAACAACAAAAAGTGAATTTTTTTCGCTTTTTTCAACGAACAAATGTGAATAATTTTAAAACGCAAAATGATAGCATGGTACTGCGAGCACAAAAGTTGTTCAGCACAAAAATATCTACAAAATGAGTGGTGTTTTATTTGTAACAAACTTCTATTTTATTATATAATAAACAAAAGAACAGCAAAAATGCTATTTTGTTTTACTTTTTTAACAAACAAATGCGAATAACTTTAAAAGGAAAAATGATAGCATGGTACTATGAGCATGAAAGTTGTTCACCACAAAAATATCTACAAAATGAGAGGTGTTTCATTGATATATACCTTTTAGTTTTTTATAATTAGCAAAGAAACTGCAGAAAATTCAAATTTTTTCACTTTTTGGAACAAACAAATGCATATAACTTTAAAATGAAAAATAGTAGCATGGTACTTTGTGAAAAAAGTTGATCAGGACAAAAATACCTACAAAATGAGTGGTGTTTCATTTTATAGATTTCTTTTAGATTTTTTATAATTGGCAAAAAATGGCAAGAATCTACTTTTTTTTTCACTTTTTTGGAGGTATGGCATAAATGGAATACGCAACCTCCCTACTGGAAATATTGTCAATATTTTTTGTACATTATAGCTATAGCAACACTCATTCACACTTGAATCACGCCTTCAGAAGCCACCAAGCCACTCGCTCTCATCAGTCTACACTCGGCGGCTTCTGTATTTCAGAACTAAGGAAAAATTAGCGTAGCACCTACAGATGACACTTTTTTATACAAGGCACTTCTCTTTGTGTGTATTTTGGGGCATATAATTTACTAAAATGAACACCGCTTGGCCAGGCTGTCTCTTTCTCACCCAAGTTATTTTACATACAAAGCCCATGCACCAGTAATAATAAAAAAATAACAGATAGGCAAGTGTGTGTCTATGAAGATGTTTTTCACACCCTCGGTGCATGATGCCCACATAAACCTCTCGAGCTTCACTCTCGAGGTTTATGGGTCATCACACACCTTGGATGTGAAAAAAATATTCATAACACACACTTGCCTATCCATTATTCTCTATGTAATGCAAACGCTGTTATGCCTAATTGCTTAATTGTCATGGAATGAGCCATGACAGCAAGGGCAGGATTTTCCAAACTCTATCAAGGATGCAGGGCTTGCATGCATCCAGAATTCCTGATGCAGGATGGTCTTACACTCAGAACTGCTTACAGCCATATTCTCCATGGGGTTTCAATCCGAAGCAGGGCTGGCCTCCATCCCTTTGTGTATGTCACAAATCCCTACTGTCTGCTGTATGGACAAACCTGGGCCTGTGCTTCCAGTGTTTGGATATATGCTAGGGTTCTGCAGTAGAAAACATGTTGTATCACAAATGGCTAGTCTAACCTAACCAGCATTCCGGGGTCTTTTCACCCATACCCATGTCAAGTAATTTAAGAATTTTTTTTTTCAACTGTGTAGTTACTCCTCTGGCTTATAGAACTTCCACCATCTGATCACCCCCCCCCAGCCCCATCACCCACCTTACCCCAACCTCCTTAGTGTCTCCATGGCTTGCCTCTATGGTGGAGTCCTTAAGGAGCATCACGTCCCCATCTGGTGATGGATCTGGTCTGGGAAGTGAGTGTCTGGTTGTCTGTGCAGCGCCTGCAAGGAGTCTATCGCTATCCTGCTGCTTTGATTGTATTGCCATTATTTTTCTCCCTCAGGGCTGATAGTATGCAGTGAGGCAATGTGTGAGTGTGCAGTTGTATATGAACATGTGGCAGCCCCTGAGCCTGTGGCAGTCTCCACGTGTGTTGCTAGTGCTACGCTGTCTTCACTGGGCAGCAGTAAGGCAGTGGAGGACAGAGTCCCCTCCCTTTGAAGGAGGAGCGTTATCCAGTGGGGCACTCATTGCTCCTTCCCCAAGTTGCCCTACTGCACCTCCATGGTGAAATATTTAAAGGTCCATATCCATTTCTTGGGCCCAGGTACCAAAATCTGCCTGAGAAGTTAGATCAAGGAACTCTGATCTAACTTCCTGAACAGATTTCCACACTTATGTCTGAAAAATGGATGTGATTCCTGCAGGCATGTCACAAATTGCTGTAAACTCTGGGAAATGCCACAAATGCATCCAGACATCTGTGAATAGGACACCAACATCTGGACACATCTGCATGGACATAGCATGCCTCCAAAATACAGATGCAAGTGCTGTGTCCACCTCTGTAAAAATGCTGCCCAAGTCTGTTTCCGAAACCAGGTCACCAAAGTAGCAAGCTGAAGCCCTACCACTGCACTCCCACAGCAAGGACAGGCTTTACAGATACACCTGCCTGCAGATTTTGTTCTACTTCCTTTTATTCTCTCTAAGTTGGGGATGTGACAACAGATCTGTCCTGGATCTGCCAAAGTCCTGTTGTCTTTTCAATAGCAGATTTGCGTCTATCAGAGCAGGTAGATGCAGATGCAAGCTGAACACATTTTTTGCATCTGTGTCTTTCTGCTTTGAAAATCTGGTTCTGCCCAGACTGATGAGGCTGACGTCCAGGGACACACACCAGACTGACTTGTGTACAAGCACTGGACTTACTGCTGGTCTGGTCACCAGTCAGTCTACATCCAAACAGTAGAACACTGGACGTAGGGGGAAGACAGAAAGTAGCAAAATAAAGGCCCACTTTGGCTGCAACTTAGAGAAGCTTATATCCACACTGGAAAATCACCACCACCACCAAGTGACTTGGTGCCTGTAGATTTCCATGTCATAGTACGCACTCGGGTGAATGTTCAGACCTTTTTTGTAAAACTTGTTTGGGCAAAATTTTGGTTTGATACTACTAAGCCTGTTGAGTTACAGTACACTACCTAAAAAGCCATGGGTCGTTGATAGCTGTCTATACCACCCGCACATTTTCACATGTTTGGTGATCGAGTATTTTTAGTAGCAGCACAGCTAGTGTGGAGTGAATTACTCCATATATAAGGACTGCCCAATCTTTTTCTGCCACCATTGTCTATGCATCTGTGCTTTTTTGCCTTTTGAAAATTAAGCTAAAAACCTTACTGTTTGTAACTCCAGGTAACTAATGGGTTCCTAGATATATAGCTGGATCTGCAGGTCCAAAAAAGTTAACGTCCCAGAGCTGGTGATGGTGTCACTTCCACGGTGTGGAGGTCACTGCAGCAACATAAGCCTCCTTCTGTGGTTTTGACAGTTAGTGATGTTATCCATAGACCAGCACCCCTAATCATACCTCCACCTCGCAGACAACACATGTGTAGTTATATGTACCAACCCTAGGGCATAGACACTTATCATATAAGCATAAATGTCAGGATCTAAGTTCTACTGTACTTTTGCAGTGTATATTATGCTTCACTATATTCTCACAATATATTTTACCACTGAGAGATGTTTTCCATTATATTTTTATTGTATAATTATTAGTTAGGCAACAGTGCCATCTTTAGTGCTTATGCAAACTGTAACTGCAAGTGACCTTGGAAGCATCGCAGACCTTATTGTTCACTTTTATGTTCTGCTAAGCTAAGCAATTTCTTATTTTAAATAGGACAGTTACTCTGGCCACCTGTTTTTGGCCAATTATGTGCTTTTTATGTATCTTCTTTAGTTGTTGTCATGGTTATTATCAGGGTATAAGACCCCTTGCACCACATATTTTCTCTCAGACAGACTTGACTGCGCCTATAGGTAAGGAAACTGGATACTCTCCCGGTGATTACACTGTTGGTTGTAAGCCTGTATTATTCTTATTTTCCAGTAATAAATTACATTTATTATCTGGACACCACTTGTCTGTCATCTCTTCCTTTTGTGCAGTTCCAACCAGAACCTGAGAAAGGTAATCTTATTACCAAGTTACAGTGAGATGGCAGAATCCTGCCAGTGGCTCACAGAGACCTGTGCTGTTCCCAGTCTTTTGAGAGAGAAGGAGAAGGAGACCCCCAGCATATTTTAAATCATGGTGGCCACTGTTCACACAGCAGTCCCTTGTGGGGAAACAGCCTGCCTTAAACCTTTACACTTGACAGAACTGTGAGTAAGGAGGAGATTTTAGTCTGAGAGGACTTTGAGCTTTTTCAAATTCTGTGAGCAAAGTTTGGAACTGTCATTTAAGACCTGTCACTCTCCATCCCCCAAGGGAGTGTGTTTCACATTCAGAGCCGCAGCCCCCATTCCTCTAACCCAAGTGTGAGTCTGGAGAGGGGGGGAAACCCTGTAGTCCCCCCAACTACCCAGTCGGGAGTAGGTGCTGGACCATCACTCAACATGGAAACTGTCACTAGACTGTAGAGATGATGGAGGATGGAGGCACCCTACAGTGCAGCCCCTTAATTGAGGGTCAAACCATCTGGGGTCCCTTCCATGTGCAAAGTAACCCGGTGCCTGGGCCAAGATGTTCAATGTAGAACTGTTTGGACTCATACAAATGCATATTTAAATGCCCAGTGGGTGACAATAAAAATGATGCCTAGGAGGAAGCTAGGGGCTTACAGCAGCTAAGTTTTCACAGCACCTGTATCTGAAAGGATTACAGTCGCAGACTTAAGAAATTTACAGTTGGAGAAGCAGTACTGTACCTGTGGTATTTTAAAAATACAGTGTTACCTACACCTTTTAAAGGGGAACAATCAGTACAAAGGACCCCACACTCAAGTGCGGGGCTGGTCGCAGTGTGCACTTTGTGGACAAAAACATTCTGGTTTACTTACTGTTTACTGCAGTATAGTAGATTATATCAGACTCATTTTGCTTAGTTGTAGGCTGACCATCTTCATTTACTACAAATCCCAGAATCCCCTACAGGTGACATCAAAGTAGAAGGCAGCAGTGTGAGATTCAATACCTGCAGTGCATGTTAAGAGTATTTTATAAAATGGGTAGAAACAGTAATAGAACGTGGTTGGCTGACAGCCCTTGCCTGCTATGCAAATTTTTTATATTATACCACAGAAAATAATAGGTTCCCATACCTGTCCCTGGGTCCTGTACAGATCCCTCCGGTGCCACCGCAAACCTGATTTCGCTGCCATTTTTTTTATATTTAGCAAGCAAAATCAGAATCCGCAAAAGTAAACAATAAAACTCACAACACTTTCAAAAGTGTTGTTTCCAGTCCGGAAATTCTCCCACTGTCCCTTCCAAGCTGCTTCTATCCCGTCCTCAGCCCCACGGTATCACAAAGGTTTTAAACTCTCTGCTGACCCACAAGGAGGGAGATCAGTGGGACTTTTGTAAACAGTGCTACCATGGGTGTTGGCAGGCATACTCAGTGTACTCTGCTGAGTACAGTGAAATCTGGAAAACCCAGGGGCACATGAACCTCAGGCCAGGGCAACAAACACAAACCAAGCCTGATGTACCTGAGGAATGGTTTCTCCCCCCTTCTTGGATGCTTTAGTGCGAGTTTGTGAATGATCTCTGGTAGCACATGGGTGCTAAAACTTAGAGGCCATGATTTCATGAAAGATCCGATCAAGTATGTATGCATGAGTGCCAGTGTAAATGGACTTCTGTATGGCTGGCTACCTTGATGTGGTACAGAGGCTTGTCACAATGAATCCTAAACATTGTAACTAAAAGCCAGCCATTTTCTGCCTAACTGGTAGTGTGTGTGTGTGTGTGTGTGTGTTAGATAAAATAGAATGGTTTCCTAAAGATTGCTGACTTGAAATGTGGGTGAGGCAATGTTTGTGTGGTGGGGCAGCACATCTTTTGGTTTGTGTTTATGGGGGGGGGGCAACATTTCCATCAACTCTTGAGTACAAATTTAAAATCCCTGGCTACACACCTGAGTGCTGTTGCAGATGGTAGCGTGCTGCCAGCAAGGCAGTCAGGAAACTTTTGGTCCTGCTGGGGCCCCATGCCAGAGACCTGCAGCACACCACAGTGCCCCTAGTGACACCAGCAAGTGCAACAGCATGCAAAGGGAGTGCGGAGGGACTATTCTAAATAAAATAGCACTATTTATTCTTTAAAGCTCACCATTTTTTTAAATAAACGCTACAGTTTCTCAGCATATACCCATTTTATAAGTGCAGAAATCTACTCTGGGGTGGGGTTTATTCTGGATAAATGCACTTCTAGAGGCAGTAAACCACTAGCCCACTCACTACACCCCTAGGCATGTGTTTATCTAGAATAAACCACACCCTGTCATGTGTGATTATGTTTACATAATCTCTGATCAGATGTTTTCCAAGACTGCTTTTCTCCAGGGGTTAAGTACAGTCCTCTGTGACTGTACATAGCCCATGAAGGACAGCAGGACCAGAAAACAAAAGATCAGAGCTTATATAAACTCTAAGTTGCACTGCAGGCTATTGAATCTTCTCACTGCTGCTTACTGCTCTGATGTCATCTGCAGGGGATTCTGGGATTTGTAGTAACAGATGTCAGCCTATAACTAAGCAAAATTAGTCTGATGCAATCTACCATACCACAGTAAACAGTAAGCAAACCAAAATGTGTTTGCACACAAAGTGCACATTGGCACCAGTCCCACTCTTGAGTGTGGGGCCCTTGGTGGTGACTGTTCCCCTTTAATAGGAATTTGCCCAAATTGGGGGTGGGGGGGGGTAATGAGAACGTAGTCCGGAAATGGACTTTCTTAAGCAGCATGAATTGAATGTTCCATCCTGCCTGCAGGCTAAAAAAGAATGAATTTGTGTAAAATAAGTGGATCCATGTTATAGACTCTATCCCACCATTGTGGGCCATCTGTTTGTGTTGCTGTGGACTGCTTGCCCTAACATTTGCCTTTTAGCCCTGAACCAGCCACAACGGTTGAGGTCAATCCAGATCCGGAGGTCAAGTAAGTGATATTTGATAAAGTTGTTGATGCAGGCAGACCTCCCTGTAGAAGAGTGCTGCAGTTATCCCCTAGACTGGGGGAGCTGTATATGAATAGCTGACCCACTTGCTAACTGACTGTTCCACAGTGAATCTGTCGGGGACATCTTGAAAAGAGAACTGGGGCACCCAATTATAAAATGAGTCTAAGAGGACCACTAAATTATCTTTTACAGCCTTTCTGAGCCCAAAAATCACTACTTGGATAGGAATGGGGGGGATTGACCCCCCACAGAGTCTTTGGGCATAATGTCCCATAACCTTTAAATTTAATGTATTACTTATCTTGTATGTTTCAGTTCCTTGACTACAGTATGTTTGCTGTTTTGTAAGGCACTCAGAGTGAAAGTGATCCCCAAATGAGTGCCAAATTAAATAACATTTCATCATCATCATCATCATCATAGCAGGAACATAAGTGAGACTATGTGGTCGGCTGGTTAAAGCCAAAGCCTGCAAGCTCAGAGCTCCTGATTTGAATCCTCTTACAACCTCTGCATCAGGCTGTGACCCCGGGCATGCCACTTGAGACTTCCACGTTCTCCAACCCTCCGGTTCCCCAGCTGTAAACCTGGGAAAAGTAGGAATACAAGTTGTTAGCGTGCTGGCCACTTTAAGGGAATCTCATTTAGGCAGTTCTTGGTAAATCAGTTTTGCATAATGGTTTTACCTTGGCTTACAATCAATATATTTTTATTAAGAGTCTTTTCAACAAAACCTCTGCCTTTCTACACATAGATAGAGAGCCTATTTGGAGTGCGGAATTCCTTGGCTTTCATTCTGCTTTGCTCTGCAGAAAGTATTCGCCTCTTTTTTTTTCTCCACTCATAAATTTCCTTTTTCACCTCAATAACTACCAGATGTGGGTCATGTGCTCTACTGGCTACCATGGCAACCCATTGAATCTTATTAGGCTTCTGGGCCGTCACTGCTGGCTGACGTACAGGCCTGTCGAAGGCTCTAACTTTATGTGAGAACTGGCATTACACTGGAAACCCAGCTTATGGATATGTTTAGCTTGGCAGCAGACAAGTAATTTTAGTTTCTCCGATTCCACCCCTCTCATAAAATCAGTCTTTTTTTTGTTAAAAACCTGGATTCTGGATGAAATGAAGTTATAACTCATATCATGGGCCTACATATATTCCATGAAGGTACACCTAAAACAGTGGTTGTGAAGGCAAGGTTTTCGCCAGACTACATGCACCACATGTTCCCGATTATGTGAATGGTCTCCTCCGGTGGGAATTCTTCGCAGAGCAACCAACAAAAATTCCCCCTACCAGAAATGCTGTAGACGTTGCATCTACCTGGTCAGCAAGTGTGACATAGATCTGCTTGAAAAGAAACAAAAATTTGTATAGGTAAAAAAAATATATATATTTTCTTTGCAAACAGAAAATCAAACCCAAAAGGAAAACCCAGTTGATTATGAAAATAATCAGAAAATGAGATAACCAGCACATCTAGAAATGCTCTCTAAATCATAGGGTTAATTCACTACTAAAGTAATATATACAAGCAGAAAACACTATGTAGCCAATCAGTGTACAGAGCTACTGTCCCGTTATTCGGACATAACCAGACAGTGGACTGGGCAATGGGACAGTATGCTAATACCAGCAACCTGATTAGTCACCACTCAAAAAACTGCTGCTCACTGTCACTATTCTATCACTCCCCAACATTGAGGATAAATGGTAGGAGAAACTTCTCATTTCCAGACCCTCACAGAAGAAGGACACTGCACTTTTACTGGACCCATCTGCTTAATATCTGCATTGATTAAATGACATTCACATAGTAACACATTTTTCTTTGACTGTGTCTGTGCGTAATAAAAGTAGTGCTTTGGTAGTTTTTTTCTTGCACGCTGTTTTCTGTAGTATAAAAGCAGTAATGGCACAATGAGTTGGGGTAAAGGGGGAATAACTGTACTGGAATGAACACCTCGGCCTGCAGCCTTGGTGTTTATTGACATCCCAGTACAGTTATTCTCTCGTAAACCCTTCTCACAATGCCATTATTGTAATGCCCCAAAGTGTGGGGGCACTACAGAAGTAGGGGCTTATTTAATTAACTAATGTGCTCCGGGGTGCCCCATTGTCAGTGTGGGCTAAAAGGGAGCAGGTATAGGGGCTCTTGTGTGTGTTTGTCCCCCCTCGCTATGGCTTGGGCCAAGAAAGAAAAGAAAAAGAAAACTTTTTTTCAAGTGTTGCCTGCTCTGCTCCATTCTATCCCCCCCTTCCTGGAGCAGGCAGCATGAGAGTGGGCACCCACGCGCTGGGGCTGCTGTCCCTGACTGGCACGTGGTGCCCATTTTAAAATCTTGGGCCATTGGTTTGGGCACGGGCTCGAGGTTCTAGAACCAGAACCCCGAGCATCTTTTCAAAAGAAAAACTGCCATTTTTCATTAGATCAAGCTGGGCTGTAGAGTGGAGAGGGTCACAGGAGTATAACAGGGACTTGCGGCTTACCTGTGGTTGTGTAGCCAGTCCTGTTGACTCTGCAGTGTTCCCCCTCCTCCAGCCAGTGAAGACTCCCAAAGACTGCTGCTCCTGTTGTGCTTCCCAAGTCTTGCGGTTGAGTCTGGTGGTCTGGTACCAGGGAAAAGAGAGGCCAGTTCCCTGTGGCAGAGTGGGCTGTTTAGCCCCGTTTATTGTTTTTTTTTTAAATAGTAAAATGTTCAGTTCCACGTCAGCGGCAAGAGAAGAGCCACATCTTTAGAGAGAGCCGTCGGGCATCACAAAGAGCCGCAAGGCCCTCTGCCATCCGCTGCACTGCCTGCTGCCTCCTGTGACGGTTCCCTCCCTCCCTCTGCCAGAGGACCTCCCACCTCCTCCCAGCATCAGCTACACCCCGGGCCAGGGCGGTGAGTCAGCAGCAGCACAGAGAAGGATGCTGACTGCCAGAATTACTTCAAAATAAAATTTAAATTGTTTTAGCGCTGGAAGCGCTACCGGCGAATCATGCGGGAGGCCCTTTCTATAATTTAATTATTCAAGGTGTGACGATGCTCATGGGGAGGGGCCTGCCGATAGACCCAGAGGAAAATTTATAAATATTCATAAAGTGGGTGGATTTAAGGTGGGGAAAGCCCTGGGTGACTGGCAGCTAAGCATAGGTCAGGACAATAGATTATTTAAAAGGGCAGCAAGGCCCGGAAAAATTAAAGGCTGGGCGAGCCTTGGGTGACTGGCCCAACAGAATTAAAGGGGGCACTGTACAGCCCAAATAGTTAAAAGGGGCCCAGCAACAGAGAGAAATCCCCAGAGAAAGTAAAAATGGCCCAGAAGAATAGGCCCACGGTTAAAGGGGCAATGTCAGGCACACTAAAGATCTGAGGGGCAGCAAAAGGAACCAATTCTTTTAAAAGGGGGCAGCTTTAGGCCTGAAATTGAAGGGGGCAGGAAATGGGCCACGTACTTAAAGGGGGATAGCAAGGCCCACACAGAGAGAGGGCTCAGCAGCGTCGGCCAGGTGGCCATAAAGGGTAAAACCCTACAGTAGTGACAGGGACACAGCCTCCCCTTCGTTCACCAGTAAGCCCAGTGGATAGGGGCAAGGAAGTCTTGGGGAATAGAAGGACGTTCATCCTGAGGTGTGTCAGGGGTAGCCAGATCTGAGTACCCAAAGGGACCCACAAGTTTGGAGGTCAACAAAAACAAAGGTGCTTAGCACACAGCTGCTATCTGGTGACTGTCAATTTATGAGAATGTATATCTGAACTGTTGTGTTGATTGCAAAGTACCAAGACTGTGCTATACTGGGATTGTGGTTATTTGCCCCTGCAATGAACAATTGCCCTAGAATTTGGTGATTTGCCCCTGCTTCTGGCAAATTGCCCCTGTAATGAACAATTGCCCTAGACGTTGCTGATTTGCTCCTGCTCCTGGCAAATTGGCCCTGCAACAAACAATTGCCTCAGATTCCAGCAATGTGCCCCTGCTTCTGGTAAATTGCTCTGCAATGAACAATTGCCCTAGACTCTGGTGATTTGCCCCTGCTCCTGGCAAGTTGCTTCTGCAATGAACAATTGCCCCGGATTCCAGCAATTTTTCCCTGCTCCTGACAAATTGTCCCTGCAATGAACAATTGCCCTGGATTCTAGCAATTTTTCCCCTGCTCCAGGCAAATTGTCCCTGCAACGAACAATTGCCCCAGATTCTAGCAATTTGCCCCTGCTCCTGGCAAACTGCCCCTGCAATGAACAATTGCCCCAGTAACAAATAAACACCTTGGTGCAGTGAAAAGTGAATTTACCAGTGTTTGTAGTGCCAACTGAATGTGGATGGACTCAATCTTCTGCCGCAACACCCCTGGTGGGGTTGTTCACAGCTGATTCTTCACCAAAGCAGTCTCCAGCCAGCAAAGAACTTCACAGCAACACCCTTCCTTGTCGTCTGCCATTGGTCGAAACTGACACAACCCTGTGTGATTCACGACCACCAGCTCCTAGTTTCCTTGTGGTTTGGTCAACCTGGAAGTGGAACATCTTGGAAGAAGCCTTGTCTGTCACTCCCAGTTGTTCACTGATAATTGAGTCCGACGTGGCCAGTGTGTATCCACGTCCACCAGTTTGTTGTTTTTTCTGGTTCTGGACACTATGGGGCTCTGATCTTCATCCTGCATCCTACTCTTCCTGCTTGTCTCATCCTGCTTGCACTGTGTTGTCCTCTGGGACCGAGCTTTTTCTTAGTGATCCTCTCGTAGTTCCTTCACCAAAGAAGCTTCAAGGTGCCTCCAGCCTTGGCAACCCTGGTCGAGGGTTTGTGTCAGGGAAACTGCAGCAGCTCTTCATCCTTGGCAATCCTTGCAAGTGGATTTGATGCCAAGTACTTGTTTCTTCATCCTTGGCAGCCCTGGTCAAGGGTTTGTGCTGGGGAACTTTAGCCAGTCTTTGTTTTTCATCCTTGGCAGCCCTGGTTGAGGGTTTGTGCCAGGAAACTGCAGTAGATCTTTACCCTTGGCAATCCTTTCAAGTGGATTCAACACCAAGTCTTTGTTCCTTAATCCTTGGCAGCCCTGGTTGGGGGTTTGTGCCGAGGAAGAGTTCTTCAAATTTCAGTCCTCTTGAGCTAAATTATTCCAGCAACCTTAGAGAGTGGGTTGGCTGAAGATTCAGGGTCTGTTTAAAAAATCTCTCACATCCTTTCCAACTTCTCCTAGGTTTTCACATAGGTGTAGCTAGGTACCAAGTAGGAACCCCATTCTCCCTTTTTCCCCGTTGCTTCTTCACTCTTTAGCTGTGTGCATGAAGACAACAGGAAAGTTGGACTTTCTTTAACATCAATAGACTCTTAGAGGTGGTTACTCCACCCGGCCCCTCGGAGTCTGCAGCTGGTTTCCATTGTTCACTGCAGTGATTGCCTAATATCATTATAGCATAATAGATGTTCTGAAATGGCTCACCAAATTGTTTAGTGTAAGCATAGTACAGAGCTTAACAGATAGTGGCTTTAGGCAGAGGTGCACCTCTTAGGGACATTATAGAATGTTACATACTGTTCATGTTTGGTTTGGGTAACCTCTTCCCTTGTGACCATGTCTACCTTTCCCTGTGGTATGAATAAAGCCTGTTGGGCATCAAACTTATAGATTGTCTCCTGCCTCTCCTTACCAGGTGTCTCCATCCACCAACCCCCATTCGAACCACAGGGTTGTCTCGCCATCCCACCTGCTTGAGGCGACGCTGGTGGTGCAGCTGAGATAGGTGATCTTTGTGGTCAGCACTCAGTTAGTTCTCCACATTATTACTTAATTATAACAATAAACAATCCCTCTCAGCCAATCAGAACACAGAACTACTGTCCCATTATTCCATGATAAACAGACAATAAAATGAGACTGTATGTTAATCCAGTGTTCTGATTGGCCAAGACTAGCACCACAGCTCATTTTAAAGACCAGAGAGACAGAAAACAAAAAGAGAGTCACAGAAAGAGAACACAGACTAAGTAAGTATTAACTGGGAATGCTGCAGTGTTTCTGGTCCCCTTTAAGTCCAACACGCACTCACACAGACGCACACTCACGCGCATACACACACACACACACACACACACACACACATACGCACACACATATCAAATTACAGCCAGTTCTACTGTGAGAGGCCATGTTGTCCTGGACACCAGGAATAACTCCCCTACTTTCAATGAGTTCCATGGGATCTTTATGTTCCACTTGGGCAACCACCAGAGTTGGGTAGTAGGGACCTCAGTTTAACCTCTTATCCAAAAGATGGCTCCAACAGTGCAGCAAACACAGCACCCTCCCCCCTCCTCTGTACAGCACCGAGGTATTAGTGTTGAGTATGAGCCCAAGTGTCTGGTGTGGGACTTGAACCTATGACCATTTGATCTTCCTGGACTAGAGGTACAAGTGCAACCAACTAGGGATGGTCAGAGTTGGCCAAGTCTGATCTGATGGACTGTTTAGGAATTTCGGATTCCAAGTCCCATTCCAATTCCTATCGGATTCTTGAAAGACCTCAGAATCAGAACTGGATTTGGAATCCTGGTTCCTAAACCCTAAATTCCTGTATAAAACATGTTTTAGCATTACATTTTGGACTTAGGATTTTTGGACTGCAATTTGGAAACTTGGCCTGGAATCAGACGGATCAGATTCCGTGACTCGAAATCTGAGCAACCCTACTACCAACTCCACAGTACGCGCACTGTCCATGTGGTTTGGGGGCCTGCATTCCAAACTTGGTGTTCATTTCTGCTGAAAGGTAATGTGGTATAGTGGTCAGAGCACTAGTCTGGGAACCAGGAGATAACAGGTTCAAACCTAGGCAGAGTTACTCACTATGTAACCCTGGGCACATCACTGAATTATCCAGTGTGCAAGTTCACGCATCTGCAGAAATGGATAGAATGAGGACCCTACTGGAAATGAGATGTTGTACCTCAGCTGGGCTATCCTGGCTAAATAAATTGTAAGAAAAAAAAATCTGGGAAATAAAGCTGATGGGGGGTGAGGTGGGGGAGTGAGGGAATTTCTGGAAACTGTTATTGTCAATTAATAATTACCTGTCAGGTTGCACACAGGGTTTTCTGGTAGGCTGCATGAGCCCTGTATCAGAGCTGTAAATAAACAAGCATTTGTCAGTGCCGAATGTTGATTGCTTATATGTGCTGCTTAGGTATTTGTAAGTGAAAGTACCATGCCTAAGAACTGTCATGTGCCCCCTGCCAAGACATCCGCTGTGTCTTTCTGTTCAGTATTCACAGAAGAGGGGAAGGGGCAAGAGCCGCAGCAGTACAGCAGTTGCAAAGGCGTGAAGAGGTGGACAATAGTCCATTCACAGGCAGAAGAATCCTGCAGAAGGTGAGTAAATTGAAGGTGGACAAAGCGATGGGACCAGATGGCATACACCCAAGGATATTATAAGAACTGTGAAGGGAAATAGCAGTACCTCTGGCAGCCATGTTCACTGAGTCATTCAACACTGGGGCGGCACCAGAGAATTGGAGGAGGGCACACGTGGTCCCTCCAGTGCTGGCGTTTAGCACACGCGAGGCAAGCGGCCTCTTGGGGTGCCAGCAAAGGTCCATGACAGGCGGGTGCATAGCAAGATCTGAATACCAATGAAGATATTTTAATTTGGTATTCAGATCCTTGCATCTGAAGACCTTGTGAGCCCCACCACAGTGCACAGTAGCATTTAGTGGCTTGCAGGAGGCTAGATGCCAGCTTTACACACTGTTGGCTGTTGTGTAAGGTCAGTTAGCCAATACAAATGCTGAAAAAGTGTTGCGCCCCTCCTCCATGGTCCTCTACCTTTCCAGTCAGCTATGCGAGAGGGTAGCCGAGCTCGCAGCGGGAATATTTGAGAGGGAGAGGCAGCTTTTTCAAGAGTCTTTACAATTGTCGAGGAATTGACACTGAAATAGTTGTTTCTATTTAACCTAACTAAAAAGTTGAAAACTACTTACTAAGGTAATTTTAAATACCAGCGCATCAGTTTGATTTCATGTGGTCTGTTTAAAAAAAAAAAAAAAAAAGCATTCTTTAGGTAGGTTTTGTATATCGGCTATGGCACCGCTCCTTCACTGGCATCACGAAGCTGTCTCTCTGTCCTATCATGTCTTGTTCCTAGCACTCTGTTTCTCTCTGTCCCTACTCTGAGTAGGGACAGAGTGAAACAGAGTGATAGTAACAAGACAGGATAGGTCAGAGTTGGAGCAGGGGTGTAGCCAGGGATTTCAGATCTGCACACCAAGTGGACTCACTGCTACCCCTCCCCCCTGTGGGGTGTAGTCAGACAATATACAAATGTACACCAGGACTGTGTTTGTTGCCTCATTTGGAACAATGAATACAACTTTTGTATCTCATGACAGTGGTTGTTGCCATGCATGAGTAAATACAAATGCCATGCATTGTTCCCTAAGACACCCACATACCAGCCCAGAGCCTGTAAAGTTGTATTGTCCTTGAGATGCAAAGAGAGTATTAGTGACCAGTCCTTCTAGTTTCGACTCTTATGAATAAAATTACAGAAAGGTTCAGCATTTCCTTTGTTAGTTTTCGTGGAAAAAGGAAGCAGTTCAGAGCTTATTTGCTACCCCCTTAAATAAATTTGCACACCATGGAGTACTTGGAGTATGCCTGCCTACATCCATGAGTTGGAGAGACAGCTTCGTGATGCGAGTGGAGGTTGCTCTCAAGCCACAGAAAAATGTAACTGTCATTTCCGAGTAACAGGACTACAGCACCGGGGCCCCCAAAGTTGGAGAGGCCCGTCCCGTTCTTTCCTGCTGCTATTTTTTTATTTATTATTTGTACATTTGACCTTCTGTGTGCTTAAATAGTGTACTTTTTAAATGAAAACCAAAAAAAGAATAGGACCGAGGTACTTCCTCATGTTTTTTTTTATTTAAAAAGTACACTATTTAGGTGCACACAAGGTACAGTGTTAAAAAAACCTTGCACTGAGTATTAACATTGGGTCACAAAACTTTTCCATCAATTTTAATTGCTGGCAGTATTATTTCTAGGTGGTGAGACTGTATTATTTGCATGGCCCCTATTTTTCTACGATTCTGTGGCCGTGGAAGTCCGTGGACGTAACCGCTGATTCTATCTTCACCCATGTAGACGGCATGTCCACTTAGCAATAAATTCCAATTAAAGTCATTTTAACCAGGCTTACAGTTCAAACAAAAAAGTCCGATCCAGGAAGCTGGACCATAGAGTACAACTGAGTTGTGCTGAGCCATGATCGCCGAGGACTGAATTCTGGATCCCTTGAAAGTGGAAGGGACACCAATAACAACAACAGTAAAACGTTATCAGGTATTAAAATTACTGGAGACCAACAAAATCGTCCACGTAATAAGATACAAAAGGAGAATGTGTCCGAGAGCCAGGACAGCACTAATGGAGCTGGGATGTGATGCATGGACAACAGATCAATAAAAGAAAAGGCAACCCCCCACACACACACGCACACACACAGCCATTCCTGGTTATCACATAGTCCTCCAAAGGGAATCCGGTAATTAAACTGTTTGCTGAACAGCCTTTGAACCTGGACTGCACATCGAAGCAGGAGATATATGCAACCCAGGATAATAGTTTGATCTAGGAAGTTAGAACATAGTGAAGACACTTCTAGGGTGAATTCTTTAAATGCAAAAATCGAGGGCATTACTATTTTAAAACGTGTTAACATTCACAATAATGCAGCACTGTGGGGCATTTCGTTATGTGGGTTGTCACACTGGGGACAAAATTTCATCCTGGCTGGTAGGGCTGCGGGGATAATCACTGACTGGTGCACGTCACTGTCGGCCCCAGTCATGGAGATCCCTGTCTGTTGGAGCTCATGGGGAGCAAAGGAGGCTTCAGGTCATGGAAACATCTCACTGAACACTAAAGAAAACAACAAATAAGGGGTAATAGTTCATAAAACTGGTTTGCAATCTATGGAATCATGCAGTCACTTTGGCACTAAAACCTGTAGGTGTATTTTATTCACAAATAATACAAAAAGCAGACTAGTAATTTATTGTGGCTTAAAAGCAGTGCAGCAGGTGCAAGAATGTAATGCAGGTGACCTGCCCGGTTTTGCTAAAAGCTTCCTCAAGAGTGATGAACCTTTTAGCAAAACCGGTTGAGTCACCAGCATTAGTCCTACACCCTCTGCACTGCTTT
The DNA here is from genome assembly GCA_016271365.2 of Neoceratodus forsteri. Classification (NCBI taxonomy): domain Eukaryota; kingdom Metazoa; phylum Chordata; order Ceratodontiformes; family Ceratodontidae; genus Neoceratodus; species Neoceratodus forsteri. The sequence continues at coordinate 44,831,045 of JADMNL010000027.1, forward strand.
GAAGCCAAAACTGTTTGTAAGTGTGCTTTTTTACCATTTGCAAGATCAGACTGCTCATTGCTCTGTGCCAGTTTTTAATGTTTGCAGTCACCAAGCAGAGACCCGCTACATGCGGGAATGATATTGTAAGCGTGCCTCCACTGCTCGTGGATCTCAAACTCGCCACATGTGGAAAAAGAAAGTAAAAAAATCTACAAATAATACTGACCTCCTGGGCAGAGACTGGCTGCCAGTGGGAATAACTGCCTCCCTTTAAGCCGCGTTGGGACTCTCCAGTGTTCGGTTATGCTATTACCGCAAACAAAACTAGTGAAGGGGCTCTGTCTAAATACTGTAATACCAACCAGGTGGGGACATGATTTTTTTTTTAAATGTCATTTCACGCCAGTATGCTGGTTGGAGAGCTGTGGAGACACAAAGGTTTCAGTTAGATTATAACCCCAATGCTGGCATCCGGGGCTGACCTTGCTAATTTATTTCATCATATTCATTGCCCTGATGTTCTGAATTATTTTAGAAATTGTAATGCCGTCATTGCCAGAGACCCGGTACCAGTGGCAATTAGCAAGACCCTGAGTTTTCCGTGATTCCGTGGGCACGGTCACCCCCGGAAATAATCGCAGAAATTGTGGCAACCCGTGGAATTAGCAGCTGTCCACGGAATTTGTGGCCAATCGCGGAATATTTGGTTTCAGACCGCGGAATTTAAAATCCACTGCGTCGGATCACCCAGCACTTCTTTGCCCCCTGTTTGATTAATTCACAGTGCCTTCTCAGTGCCCCCCTCAACCCTCCACAGCCATACCAGTACAAGCCATGATGTCATGACGGTCCCAGGTTGAGATTACATCTAGTTGACTGAGATGAAGGATCTATGCTATTTATGCACTATTCCATGACAGCGTGCTCAGACCCAGCTCTCTATAGGAATGCATTTATTTACCTATTTTGTCTGTGTTTGAAACATTGCACTGCACTATTTGTCCCTAGCCACAGAGACCCCATCTAGACTTACAGTACAAACTGTATACAAAAATAAAGAGCCTGGATAAAAAGCTGTTAATGCTAAATAAAGAAAATAATTAATAAATCAATCTCCATTGGCCACAATTGCTGTAAAATTTAGTCTATCTGTAACCCCAGTTCCAGACAGCCTCTTATAGTAAAAACCCCTGTGCTCCAGACCGAGGAAAGAAATTTACTTTTCCTCCACTGTAAAGAACACTCATTCTTGAATTTTTTTTATTATTAGTCTGTCTGCTGTGCTTGCTAAGAGGGAACATCGGACTAATTTCTCCAGCCCCTCAGTGACTTTCCAGCAGTCACAGTTTATTTCACAGCTAACAGTAAATTTAAAAAAAAATGGACATAGCGGGTTCTCTTCCCCCTAGCTGATAGACTATTAAAAAATAAATATGGTCCTGCAACTCCCCCTAAATGTCTAGTATCCCAGGTACAGTAAGGGGTGCTTTAATCTCAATATATTTTTTTTCCTGCCCAAGAATGCTAGAACCTGGCAACACAGGGGCTTCCAGAAGCAGGACAAGGATTAACCCCCCCACACACACACACACACACTCCGGACAGGGAAAAAAAAACATTTTCCCTCCACCATGGAGGACAGTTCTCTATTTATTGTATTTATTTATTATTCTATCTGCAGTTCTTGTTAGGAGGGAACTTGGAATACTTGCTGAGCCTGTCAGCCCCTAAATGGCTGTCCAGTGGGCACTGTTTATTTAATAGCCTATCATTAATATCTTGGCAATGGGGCATACTATTTTTATAAAAAGGCAGCCAAGTGGGGCATTCTTGTATGTTTATATTTTGGGCAGAGAGGCTGAAAAAGAAGAATCTACAAGAGCTCCAGCCATATGTCCGTCTGTGGTTCTCCCCCCGGGTTATTAATGTAACAAAAAACAACCAAAATTGGAAGGCAAATTAAAAAAAACACAGATCCCCTCAGCACTGGCAACATTCCTACTGTGAACTTAAAGTGTGCAGTTCAATGTTTTGAATTAATGGTCAGCATTATTTAAGTACTTTATTTTTGGAATGTTTTCTGTGTCCTCTTTTACATTGAAAATAATAAAAAAAATTAACAAACAGCAGAGGTACTCTGACAGGCAGTACTGTGATTTTTAGTCTGTTTCTGCCCGGTGTCACTGACAGACACATGGGTTGATAATTGCTAGGAGAGTGTGTGCACTGATAATTGTACTTTGTCCAGGATTAGGAGCAATTGTTTATTTTGTTAAAGTATTTTAAATGAAAACATCTTGCCCACCAAAGAATAGGGACCAGGGTGGCTGTCAGTGACATCAGGCAGTAATATAGACAAATAATCACAGTAGAGTCCAAGTACCTCAGATTACTTTAATTGTTCTGTTACATTAATGTTTTGTTCTCACGGAAAACATATTGCCCACCAGAAAGCCAATGATGTGCTGATATGCTCATCCAGTAATGTCATATTCCCTCCCAAGCACAGCAGAATTCATACTAATAAAAAAATGCAGTAAGTAATAATAAATAACTACCGAACTGTTCTTCATGCTGGAGTGAAATTGTATTATTTCCTTGGTCAGGACCACTAGGAGTTTAATTCATGCTTGCCTAATGTTTTTTTTTTATTTAGTTATTTAATCACGTGAGACACACTAAGCTGAAAGCTTTTTTACAGGTGCAACCTGGGACCACGGTGAAGTTAAGTGACTTGCTCAGGGTCACACAGTATGCAAGTGGAAGCTGTGGGATTCAAACCCACGTCTGGTCTGCTGGATGTCACCAGATTTGCAGCTCAGAGCCTTAAATCACTGTGCTATACTGCCTCCCCATGCTTGCCTAATGTTATTCTGCACAGCTTCTGAAAGCTCTTATGTGGCCCGGTACAGGCATTGTTGGGCAAGAAAAATATTCTGAACTGAAATTGCAGCACCTCTGCCACTTCTGCACCTGCCACTTCCCAGGCTCCGAAAAGATGCAGGGGCTTAATGTATTTCTGTGTTAAGTGGGGCTCTGACCTTATCAACTGGCACTCATACTTTGGATTTTATGAAAAAAACATGAATAGGGGTTTACCAGGTGGGAATAGTACTTCTTTATGTTTTATTTAATTATGTACTTATTATTACTCCTTTGCTGAGCGATAGGGAGATGGGTGACACCGGGTGAATAACATTGTAACCGGATTGAAAGGTTGCCTCCTGACTGGAGAACAGCTCCAAGCACCACTTTTTTAATTGTACGTAAGCCCTTACATGGCTTGTTTAGGCTCAGCCCTCCATGGTTCTCCAGGGTTGGGTGAGGTACTGGTGGCAGAAAAGTAAGTTGTTTTTTTTTTGAGAGGAAACGGGATGGATACTGCATCAAGGGGATTTATTCCAGCCACTGGATCTAGCCCCACACACTTAAGGAGGCTTAACTCTGTTTATTTTCTAATATTTTAATGTATTAACGGGAAGGGTCTGTGGCTCACTAACATTAATAAAGTATGGCATTAAATTCTTTGTGGACAGAGAGGGGATACTGAATAGTGAAATAAAAAGCCCCTCTGTGGATCTCATTGGCTTGGTGCTGGCATTGGCGGGAAATAAAAAAAAAAAAGGATACATTTAAACCGCAGCATCTATGGCTGTGACCGGGCTCCAAAACTGGCTGCAAGGGGATGCTGGTGTTACAGATGAGATTTTTTTTCTCCGTGGTGGTACATTTCTTTATTTATTTATTTTGACTGTCCTGGCCACATTTGTATTTTATTTGCTCCACGGGGTCACAGGAAAAAAGAGGCTCAAGTAAGTTTGTCAATTGATGCCGGTGTGTCTCGCGAGAAGCGCCAGTAGTTTAAGGTATATAATTCCGTTTTTGTTTCATGTTTGTACCTTTATATAGTGTATTTTTTTATTTTCCCCAAAAAAACTTCTTGCCCACTTAAGAGCCAGGGAGTGACTTACAAGCTCAGCCATTAATCCCAAATTCAATTCCAAGCACAGCAGAAAGAACATTAAAAACTAGACAGTAGCACCAAAATAGGGCAGCTCGGCACTGCAACAAAACTGCAACTCCTGCGTACACAGAGAGGTGCTGCTATGTACTGTTTGTTTAGTTTATTTTGATTAAACAGTTTCAACTAGACCAAGTGGTTGTGGTCTTTTTCGTTGCAGTGCCGAGATGCCCTATTTTGTTGCTGCTATCTTGTTCCATTTTTAAGTATTTGGCGCCGGCTCTACGTTTGTTAGCCACCTGTTCCCTTGCTTTGAATATTAAAAACTAACTTACATGTTTTAATAAATACCGAACTATGTCCCTGTGAAGAATGCACAGTCAGTGAGTAATAATATACCTGGAGCAGTCAGCATACCGGAGCTGTGTTGCAGATAATTCTCTTTCCCCTGTTTTTTTATTCACCCAGTGACTGAATACAGCCCTAAACAGTCAGGGAGACTTCAGTCAAAAGAAAAATAAGAAATAATAATTGAAAAAAGGTCATAAATGTTTTTCCTTTTTTTATCAGTTTAGTTACTATTAAAGCTTTCTTGACAAATCAGGTAAACACTGTCATTTTGAGGAACTCACACTGTAAGCCCCTCCATGGTTCTTCAAGGTTCAGTCTGGCATTGGCACCAAAATAGTAACCCTTTCGTTTTTTAAATTATAGCCATTAGGGCTCGTGCATATGTCCCTGTAAAGAATGCACAGTCAGTAAGTAAACACCCCTGGCACTAAACATTCCCAGACACCATTCAGGGGCGTAATATATTTATTTGTTAATATTCTTTCAGCTAAGGAGGGAACCTAGTAAATCCTGTGTTGTTGTTTTTTTTTGTGTGTAAAGAAATTGCTACTTGTGAGATCTGACCATGAACTCAGAGAGAATAATAAGGGCAAACACATCACATTGAAAATAGATTTAATAAACACTTCACAGCTTACGTTTACTTTTTCTTTTAAATTTATAATCGCACTTCACTAGGGATGTTTGCACCAGTGAAGTGGGGATGCCAGGAAGGAGTGGACATTTTTTTTTTCACCTGAGCCACAGTGGAGCAAAGGTTGATTCATGTAAAATGAAAAAAAATCTGTTTGGTTTCCTGTGATGCCACAGAACAGCCCAAAGCAATGCATCTCAGTTCCATAGCAGTAAGCATTCTATTGCCTAAAATAATGACTCAATAAATAATGAAACAAATGCAGAACTGTGCTGTGCTACTGTACACAGGTTGCCATCTTGTTAAAATGATTATGTGTCCAGAGAGACCCACAACTTTACCAGTGGCAATTTACCGACTGAGACTGAGCCCCCGCTGAGCTCTCCCTTTCATATTGATTTTTTTAGCCCAGTAGTAGATCTGAGGCCCAGAGAGCAACAGGAGGTCTTATAGGCTCTGCAACATTAAGTCCCTAGCACTAAGAAAATTATGAAATAGATACATTACTTAATTCAGTTATAAAGCCTTGGCGGGGGCACTGATTCTTAATCTGATCTATGTAGCCCTGCTCCACAGGGTGGCACAGCGTAACTTTTTTTTTTTTTTTTGAAATATAAAAATTCACAGACAGAAACCACCCTGACTATCTGGGGTAGTGTCCAGTTGCTGGGAAACATAACAATTTAAAATCATAAATAAACATAAAGAAAATAATTGAAAGGTTTGCCTGTAATTCAGTGGCCAAGCAGCCAGCCACTCCCACTTCCTGAGCTATATAAGCAGTTCCTCTCAGCCTCACTTTGAAGCATTTTGTCTTTGCAGCCGGAGGCTATATTGGTTTGTCTTCTGAGCTGGCTGGGGCCTAACAACCCCCACACACACACACACACACACACAAGCCTGCTGTTTCTGTGTGTCTCTGCTGGACTTCAGTGTTTGTTTTCCTGCTTCTGGTCTGTATCTTTCCTCCAGCTGTATGCTTCCCTGTGTTTTGTTTCTTGTTTTTTGGGGGCCTTTCCCTGTTTTCTGTTTTGCTGTGTTTTGGTTTCCTCTTTTGGAGGGCTTTTATTTTTAAAACTCCTAGCATACTGCTACTACAGAGCTCATTCTGCTTGCTTTCAGTTACAACTCTCAATTTACTGCACTGCAACTGCAAACCTACTCAGAGCTCATGCTACTGCTTTCAGTTACCTACAACTTCAGCCACTGCTGCTGACTGTTTACTTTAATTACTATTGTACCCAGTGCCTGTGTTTTAACACTGTACTCATTTAACTACTGCTGTACAGACCCACTTGCTTCCTGCTGCTGCATTGTTTACACCCATTCCTATTCTACCTTGTTTACTCTGAGGTGGGCTGAAGCTCCTGCTGAGGCTATTAAACTAGCTTTTATATCTGCATGTGGTTCTCGACCTTTCATCACTTCCTTGTTTGTCCTACAGTGGGGACTGGGAGGTGTTTGGGGGGTCGTGGCCTATGTGGTTAATTAATTTTGTTGTAAATCCTGTCTTTGCCACCGAAAATCCTCAGAGTTTGTCACCTTGATTTGGCTATTCATGTCTGGCTGGCTTGCCCCTAACTCAATGCTGTTTACTTGCTATACAGTTGTTACGCAGGTCCACCTATTACTACTACTGCTTACTGACCTATCAGGTCCCCAATTGCTTACGCAACCATTGCTCCTTGCTTACACAAACCATTGCTTTATGCCTAGTGCCATCCCCTCGGCTTCACCTGGGATTCTACTGCTCTCAATCTGCATCCAACCTTGCAAGGTCTCAGCATGGAATGCTCCTTATGATCTCAGCATGCCGTGCTCATTCAGCTCACCAACTTTACAGCTCTCAATCAATTCTGGGGAATGCCAGCCATTCTAATCTGGTGCAGGTTTCTGCAGCTGACGGACTCGCTCTGCATTTAGTCCACATCATCGAGCGTGTTCAACTTGGGGTGGGATCCTTCTCACCTGGCCCATAGCTGGGAATGTCCTCACCCTGGGCTTGACTTTAGTTGCCTCCTATGCGACAGCAGCTCCTGGTGTAGAATTTAAGACTAGCGGTGAAGGGAAGTTACGACCATCTCCTTTGGCTCTAGTGTTCCACTATAACAGTTGGCCATTGACTTTAGTGGTTTCCCTTGCAAGGCACCTTCACTGCATTCTCCCCACGACTGCCTCTGGTTCACCTGGTTTGATTTAGGGTGGGTAGGCCAGGTGAATGTTTCAGCAGTTGTTGCTCTCCTCCTGTGCCTTGGATGCTCATATTGTTGCAGAGTTTTCTCGCAACCTTCCAAGATGTTCCCGCTAGAGGGTTTGAGTGAGAGCCTTCCTCTAAATTGGAATATTTTCCACCTTCCTTTAATTGGGTTTTCCAAATTGCAGCTGCAGAGCTGTCACTAAATACATTTTCCCAAGCCTAGAGGGAAGGTGAACTAGGCCTTGGATCTCCAGAGATTTCCTCCTCATAGGTGTTTTTTTCTCCTCCGTTGCCTTAGGTCATAACACTTGGCATAGTTTTCCCCTAGTTTCCTTAGGTAGGTTCTGTTGTTGGATGGAGGTGGAGGATGTCCTGCCATTCCCTCTCTCCTTAGGGGATCCCCTTCTCTCAATGCAAGCCATCACTATTCTTCTCTACTACTATGTTCCAGTTACTGCTTCTATGTCCCTGTTACTGCTTGCTCATACGCATCATGTTGCCTCCTTTGGGGATGATACTACATTTCTATTGGGGATTCCTAAGGTACCTTTAGTCACGGGAACTGTCCCGTGGCACCTCTAGGGGCAGAACCCTCTCTGAGAGTTCCTTACTTCATACCCCTACAGGATGGTAATTCCTCTGGAATAGAGTGTGAATGGCCACAACCAAAACTAACACAGTTACACAAGCATAACACTATACTGGCTGTGTAGGTCAGTGAATTGAAAGGCTTGCCTGTAATTCAGTGGCCAAGCAGCCAGCTGCTCCCACTTCCTGAGCTATATAAGCAGTTCCTCTCAGCCTCACTGTGAAGCATTTTGTCTCTACCCCCACCATCCTCCCCTCCTCCTCCAGCGGCAGTGCGCTCTCCTCAGGGGGATTCCTAAGGTATCTTTAGCCACGGGAACTGTCCTGTGGCACCTCTAGGGGCAGAACCCTCTCTGAAAGTTCCTTGCTTCGTACCCCTACAGGGTGGTAATTCCTCTGGAATAGAGAGTGCGAATGGCCACAACCAAAACACAGTTACACAAGCATAACACTATACTGGCTGCATAGGTCAGTGAATACATGAACATCTGTGTTCTCATAAGTGGTTTTATGTGACTACTTTCACCCACCTCATCTGTCGCAATAGCCTTGCTCAGGCAAACCTGGTGCCCATCAATGAAACAGTTAGGCCTGCCTTGTAAGCTACCAGATGGCATTCCTCCCACTCTATCAGTCTTGTTAATGTTTTACTTGACATTTATTTAAGCAATAAGGAACTCCAGGAGATTAACAGTCTGTTAATCATCCCTTAGATGTGTAATGTGGCATGAGGTGCAGCCAAGTGCCATATTGCCTCTAGGAGTGATTAACTGACTGTTCATCTAACTCCTGAGAGTGCCTTATTACTATTATAACAAGCACTTGTCAATGCTGAATGTCTGCTTACTGGCATTAGCAGTGGAAGTGCAGGAGTTGGACAGATGCAGTATAGGAATGGCATTGAAGTATTGAACTGACACCAACTCCACCCTCACGCTGCAGAGATGGACAGACACTGGGGTGTGCCTTTGGGCCATCGCCCATAATGGTCATGACATTTCACCTCACCCTACCCTTCAGACACTGACAAGTGTCGAGGTGTGCCTTGGGGAGTTTGGGCTTTTCATTCATCTCGTTCCATAAAGAAATACACTGAAATGGGTGCAGTGTAGAAGAATGGTGTGAACTCTAGGGGCAAAGGGTCCAAGGCGCACCTCAGTGCCTGTAGGGTGGTGGTGGGGGTATAATGGCATGAGCATTACTGTCAACAGTCCCAAGTCACACCCCTAATGCCTATCAGTCCCTACAGGGTAGGGCGTTATGGTCAAAAACCCTAATGCCCTGGGTGTTTCTTGGTATTTTTACTCCAAGTTTTCCACATGGGCTTTTTGTGACCCTACTGCATGAACAGTGATACTATCAGTTTGTTAGGCAAAAAGTTATTTTGTACATCAACTGCACCATTCGGTGTTAATTATACTTTTTGAATGTTTTCCTGATTTAGAGGGAGATTTTTAATAGGACACAGCTTACTGTGCTTGTTGAAGGTTGGAGGGTATAAATTTGAACAGGTGGTCAGGCTATGGAGAGGGTGGCTTGGGCACCATACTGGTCAGTGAGCAATCTTAGGAAATGGCTAGGGTGAAACTTACAGGAATGGGGATAGGGCAACAAGGTTGAAATCTCTTAGTTCAGTTACCCCCAAAATCCACAGAAATGCATCAGAATGCACCAAAATGTAAACAAATTTTATGGGAACCTAGGCAGCCCCCAGACCCCCGGCCTGTAATTTGATGGTGGCACCAAATGTTGGCTTGCTTGGAGTGCCATAAACTCTAACACCAGCCCTGGGTCCCTCTATACAAATCCAGCAGTAAGGAGGAGGCGGGGAACTATAGGCCGGTCAGCCTCACTTCAGTAGTGGGGAAGATCATGGAGACATTGGTTAAAGAAAGGATAGTGGGGCATCTAGAAGTCATTGGAGCCCAGGACCATAGACAACATGAATTTACAGTGGGGAGGTCATGTCAGACAAATCTGGTTGATCTCTTTGACTGGGTGACAAAGGAAGTGAATCAGGGTGGGGCAGTGGACAACGCTTACCTTGATTTCAGCAAAGCCTTTGACACTGTCCCACATAGGAGGCTGATAAATGAGCTGAGTAGGCTGGGCATGGGGGGAAAGGGTGGTAAACTAGGTTAGAAACTGGGTAACAGACAGGAGGCAGAGAGTGGTGGTAAATGGGGTGCAGTCTGGAGAGAGGGGGTGACCAGTGGGGTGCTGCAGGGAGTGGTCCTGGGGCCAGTGCTGTTCAATGTCTTCATTAGTGACATTGCAGAAGGGCTGAAGGGAAAGGTCTGCCTGTTTGCAGATGACACCAATATGTGTAACACAGTGGATACCCCAGAGGGGGTGGAGAAAATGAGGAGGAACCTGGGGAAGCTTGAGAAATTGTCTGAGGACTGGCAACTGAAGTTTAATTAAAAAAAGTGCAAAATTATGCACCTGGGACACAGAAACCCTGGGGAATGGTACAGGATTGGGGGGGAGTTGCTGACAGTCACAAAGAAGGAAAGGGACCCGGGGGTTCTTTTTTCAGATGACCTGAAAATGTCAAAGTGGTAAGGCAGCAGGAAGGGCCAGTGACATGCTGGGGTGCATAGGCAGGGGTATTACCAGCATAAGGACGGAGGTAGTGATGCCATTATATAAAACCATGGTGAGGCTTCACATTTAGTACTGTGTGCAGTTCTGGAGGTCACACCTTTGTAAGGATATCAACAGCTTACTTCCTCCTACCCCCCAGTAGAATTGTCTTATGTCTCTCCGTGAGCAGCTGCTTTCACAGTCTGTGAAATCTGACATCTTTCAGTGCCACTTATTGGTCATCTTCCAACACAGGCAAGGCGCTGCCAGCCCAAAACTAACTCAGGACCAGCAGGTTTCAAAGTGGGGGAAGAAATGGAGTGAGCAAGAATCGAGTACTCATTCAGATGCGGTGTAGATTTTAAGATCAACATACTGGTGTGGACACTGCAGATAGAACCCCAGCTCTTTAAGCAGCCTTATGAAGAGTAAAGACATCTCAAAGCACTGGGGTTCTGTTTATTGTAGTGTAAGTGGGCTGCATCTAATTCAGTAATTTACTGTACCTTACATCTGGATGTATGGTTGGCCCAACTTTAAATAAACACTGCACCAGAATTAACACATGGTGCCATAGAAACATAGAATGTGTCAGCAGAAAAGGACAGCTCAGCCCACCCAGTCTGCCCAAGTGTTCTCTACCTACTTGTAACTCCTGCCTGTATATGTTACTGCATGTCTCATTCTTCCTGTATCCATCAGGACCTCCTTGTGAATGAGCTTGCTTAATGGATTTTTCCTGCAATGAACTTGAACCTACTCCACTTCCATAGCCCTATTGATCTCCATCGACCCCCTCCTTCCCCTTTTTCTAATATACCCCTATATTTATCCCATGCATGCTTCATGCCCCCTACCATTTTAGATTCCACCACTTCTCCCGGCATCTACCACCCTTTCATTAAAGAAATATTTCTTCACATCTATCCTGAATGCCCCCCCAGCTTCATTGTATTTCCCTTGGTTTGGGTGCTCATCCTCATTTGAAGGAAACTCCCCAACTGTGCCCTCTTTACCCCTGTGAGGTACTTTGTAGATCTTGAGCATGTCACCTCTTGCCCTCCTCTCTTCCAGAGTGTACATGCTGAGATTCTTCAGCCTGTCCTTGTAGGGATTCCTGTGAAAATTCTGAACCATTTTAGTTGCCCTCCTCTGGAAAACCTCCACCTTATGTCCTTTCTGAAGTGTGGACTCTAAAATTGGACACAGTACTCCAGCTGCGGTTATACCAGGGAGTGATACAATGGCAGCACAACATCCCTCCTCCTCCTACTGGAGATGCCGTTCCTTATGCACCCCAGAATCCAATTTGTCCTGCCCATAGCCTTGTCACACTGTACTGCCATCTTGAGATCCTCTGATATAATAACCTCAAGGACCCTTTCATGTCTAGTGAGAATCAGTACCTCTCCCCATCCTATACCCAGCATCGGGGTTCCTATGCCCTAGGTACATGATTTTACACTTGTTGGCACTGAACCCCAAGTAAGTAAGAAAATCGTATTGATTTGAATGAATTGCAGGCTATTAAGCAGCTTTTCGGGGAGTGTGTGTGTGTGTGAGTGGGGAGGGGGCTCTGCTACTATAACTATTTGCTTTTGATTTGGCATAATGTGTGAACAGACTAACCCTGCTCCCCACTCCGTGTGCTATATCGGAGATGAAGAGCCCAAATAGCATTGGGCCAGGCATTGAGCCCTGCGGCACCCCACTTGTCACTGCTCTGGGTGCCAAGAGCTGCCCCACCACCACCGTCCTCTGCACCCTTCCCTGTAACCAGTTCTCTATCCATCTAGTCAGACCACCTTCCACCTGTACCCCTCATTCTCCTCACTCTTCTCCTCTTTGGCCTGTGTCCGTGCTCCCAGTGGTCCGCACCCTTTCTCTTCCTTACTCTTACCAGGTGGTGGAGCCTTCTGTATTACACTCAGACCACTCTGCCTGTCCCCTTCCAGGGTTACTACGCCTCCGCCTTTACCTATATCTAGGGTGGTGACCTCATCAGGCTCCCCTGTCTGGACCTTTCTACCAACCTGTCTTTTGCCACCCCCAATTTGTTTAAGTTCACCTTAGTAGAGATATACCCCTCTAATCCTGCCTTTTTTTTTTTTTTAACATGTGTTCTCACTGGGCTACGGTCGGCTTGGTCATCCTGGCCGACCCCCCCTAGCCCTGCCCCTGACATCAGGCCAACCTGCTCACCTCCACCGATTACCCCCGTGGTGGGGTGGTGAGGAACTTCCCAGGTCGACCCACCAGAGTAGGATCCGGTTGAGGAGGCGCCATTCAGGGCGGGCAGGGGGCTCGAGCTCACGCTGCCTGACCGTAGCACATTTCCACTTTCTCCCCTTTGCGAGTGTGGCGTGCACGACGCTTTAGGCACAGCGTGCCAACGTCCACCACACCACACTCTTTACTACGGCTGTAGTTACGCCTTGCATCTGTCACCAGGGACCGCTACAAAGCAGTGGGTCCCTGGATCCCACCTCGGGACAGGAAAGCAGTCCTCCAGACGCTCAATCCTATCCCTCCCTTGCCAACCCCTGGTGGCCTGGGCTTGTGTCCGAACCTGGGTTGCCAGTGTGGAGTGAGGTGTGGCATCCAGTGCCTCAACCCTCAGTGCCAGTGGCCCAGCAGCAATGCTGCCTGTAATACTCCTCTCCCCTTCCTGCTCCATTGTACCCTGTCCCCCACGTACAAGTCACTATTTCCCCCAGACCCTACCCCAATTAGTCACTAACCCATAATGTTTCTTGTGGCACCAATCCCTCAGCCACTCGAACTCCTCAAGCCTAGCCTTCCTCGCCATGCTTGCACATGGTACCAGCAGTACCTCCAAGAATGCCACCAACTTCCCAACCCCTCACACTGCCTGCCCAAGTACTTAAACCTCCCCCTCACTACTTCCACAGTGTCCCCCACCAAGTCATTCGAACCAACATGCAACAGTAAATGAGGTTTCTTCCTCCCCCTCACTGCATGCTTGAGCAGTGCCTGCCCTGCCCCTCCATCAGTCAACTTGGGGACAGCTTCAACCCAAATATGGCTGTGCCTTTCCCCCTTTCTACCCCATCTCACCCATTTCAGCACAGGGGCAATGTGAGGAAGTATTATTTCACAGAGAGGGTAGTGGATGCATGGAACAGCCTTCCTGAGGAGGTTGTGGGGTCTAAAACTGTGGGAGAATTCAAGAATGCATGGGACAGACATAAGGCAATTCTTGTGGGGGGTAGGAAGAAATAGGCTGTTGATTAACTAGGATCTGTGGCCTATCCTGTAGGTAGGAAAATGGGCAGACTAGATGTGCCAAGCAGTCCTTATCTGCCGTCAAAGTCTATGTTTCTATGTTTCTAGAATCCCCCAGGATGAGTACCCCCCTGCCCCTTATCCTCTTTCCCTTCTAATACCCCTTCCACCACCCCAGTATTCGTTCTTACCTGTCCCTTACCCCTACCAACTGCACCCTCTGTGATTTCTGTATCTGTACCCCCTACTTCCGCCTCACCCCTTTTCTCTGCCTTATTCGTCCCATCCCCCTTGAACCTCTTCCCAGCCTGACTACTTCCTACTGGGGTTCCCATGTCGACCTCCCCTCCTTACCTGCTGATTTCCAACCCCTCTCCTATCCCTGTTGTTGTCAATTTAGAGCCCCCATTCCCTTCTACCCTGATAGTGATGCCCCTCCCATCCTTCCCGTAGCCTTCTCTCCTTCATTCACCACCCCCTCATTCCTTACTAGCCCCCCTTCTACCCTTTTGTCCTCGCTATCTCTTCCCCTACCTGTTGCCATCCCTCTCATGCCCTGTTTGTCCTCCCCCTTCAGTATGTTCCTGCTCCCCATCTCTGTCCCATAGCAGAGGTTCGCATCTATTCATAGTCAATGCCTGTCCTACATCTCTTTCCCCCTATCGGTTCCCCCCTCCTACTTGTTCCCCTCTGTGGCACCCCTGGTCCCTCCCTGCCCACAGCCATCTGCTCTCTCCCCTGGTACTCCTCGTGGTCTCTTCTTCCCTCATCAGGAGGTCCCCTGCCCTCGCCTCGGGCACCCTCCCTTCTTCTCTCTTTTCTGCTGCTGCCTCTGATACTACAGTCGATTTCAGTCTCTAGTTATTCTTCCTCAATCCCCCTTTTGCCATCCCTTTTTCCCCACATCAGGATGCCTACCATACTCATCTGCCCTGCCACTTACACTCCTTCCTAACCTCCACAGTTCCTCTCTCAATCTAGCCAGTCATCTACAGACCATACACCCCCCCCCCATCCTCCAAGCCCAGTCCAGGAGCATGTCAGACCCACACCCTGTACACCCCTCCACCTTCCCAAAGATGTCCGCCCTATTAACATGTGGCACCTGCCCCATTTTGGCCCTCATGTTATGTTACGGGCTTTTACTCCCAGGTTCTGTACCCTACTACAACTGTTAGGCCCCTATTTACTCAAATTCCTGTCCCAACCCCCACACTAGTCCCACTACTGACCCCTTGCCAACCTAATTCAGTCTCAAATCTCATCCGTTAGATACTGTATTACTGTAGCAATCCTAAAGCCTCCTTGTCCATGTTCCACCCCTCAGATACCATACTTTTTGTTCGCGACTCTCATTTAGTTTCACTTAACCCAGTTAGAAATCCTATTGCACTCCAAGTATTACTCAGCTCAGTTAGAGAAATAAACAGAATGAATATGTATTATTACAGCAATCCTAACAGTATAGCTCAGTACTAAGCTCAGTTAGAGAAAGAAACAGAACAACTAAATCTGTATTATTACAGCAATCATAAAGTATACAATCATTGCTTTGTCTCCACTCCAGAGACCCTGCTGTTAGGACCACAGAGGACCCTGGGCGGGGAACTGTAAAGTCCCGGCAGAGCTCCACTGAGCTCACTCCCCCTCTCTCACTCGCTCATTCTATTTCTCCCAACGCTGCAGGCTGCCCTTTTGTACTGCGCTCCTGCCTGCATTGGTGCCTTTTTCTGAAAGAAATCTGCAGCAGTCCCGACACAGCTCCATTAAGCTCGCTCACTCCCCCTCTCTCACTCGCTCGTTCTGTTTCTCCCAGAGCTGCAGGCTGCCCTATTGTACTGGGCTCCTGCCTGCGTTGGTGCCTTTTTCTGTCCACAAAGAAGTTCACAGCTGTCCTGACAGAGCTCCGTTGAGGTTGCTAACTTCCCGTCTGTCACTCTCTCATTCTGTTTCTCCTGGCGCTGCTGGCTGCCCTTTTGTACTGGGCTCCTGCCTGCACTGGCACCTTTTCCTGCCCACAAAAAAATCCAGTCCCGACACAGCTCCATTGAGCTTGCTCACTCCCCCTCACTCACTCGCTCATTCTGTTTCTCCTGGCGCTGCAGGCTGCCCTTTTGTACTGGGCTCCTGCCAGCATTGGCACCTTTTTCTGCCCACAAAGAAATCTGCAGCAATCCTGACAGAGCTCCGTTGAGCTCACTCACTCTCCCTCCCTCACTCGCTAGTTCTGTTTCTCCCGGCACTGCAGGCTGCCCTTTTGTACTGGGCTCCTACCTGCATTGGCGCCTTTTTCTGCCCACAAAGAAATCCGCAGCAGTCCCAACAGAGCTTAGTTGAGCTCGGTCACTCCCCGCTCTCACTTACTTGATCTTAATCTGTCCCAAACACTGATTTCCCAAAGCGACTGTGCTATTCTGGCTGGACGTGCAAAAACACATTTTGACCAGGATGTGAAAAATGACAGCTGTACTGTTCATAAGGAGGTGTGGAAAAAAATGCCAGTGCTGAAAATCTGGCATGAAAATATTACAAATTAGCGAAGTTACAAGGGTGCGTGGAAACTGCACAACGCACAGTTGTAACACAGTCATTTTATGGACTTTCGTCACCACATTTTCAACATAGGCACTTTAGGACCTCTGCCCATGAACAGTGTCACTGTCATTTTCTCAGTCTATCCCCAAAACTGATTTCCCACAGCGACTGCTCTATTCAGCGCCGGAAGTGCGAAAACACATTTTGGCCAGGTTGTGTAAAATGACAGCTGTACTGTTCATGAGTAGGTGTGGAAAAATGGCAATGTTGAAAATCTGGAGTGAAAATATTATAAATTCACGAAGTAACGAGCGTGCATGCAAATTGTGCAACACACAGTCGTAACACAGTCATTTTATGGACTGTCATCACAAAATTTTCAACATAGACATTTTAGGACCTCTGCTCATGAACAGTGTCACTGTGATTTTCTTAATGTGTCCCAAACACTGATTTCCCACAGTGACTATGCTATTCTGCACCAGAAGTGCGAAAACACATTTCGGCCAGGATGTGAAAAATAACAGCTGTACTGTTCATAAGGAGGTGCAGAAAAATGCCAGTGTTGAAAATCTGGAGTGATAATATTGCAAATTAGTGAAGTTACGAGCGTGTGTAGCAACTGCACAACACACATTCGTAAAACAGTCATTTTTTTGATTTTTTTCACCAAATTTGCAACATAGGCTTTTTGAGAGCACACCTCATGAACACTGGCACTGTCATTTCATTAATCTGTCCCGAAAGGTGATTCTGTGCAGTGACTGCGAAATCACCTTTCAGGACCACATAACACCACGACTGTGGCTGAATTCATGAGGAGGGGTCCCAAAAACACCATGTTGAAAATTTGGTGCCAAAATTCAAAAAAATGCCTGAGATATGCACCAAAGTTGAAATAAACCCTATTTATGCCATTATACAGCTTACCGGCATTTCCTCAGTTCGCGATCGGCTTTGAAGAGTGCAGACGTGTTCCTGGACCACCAAAGATCATCGAGCCAGACTCGGAGGTAAGTATGGGGTGAGTGGGTGTGGGAGGGAGGGTGCACAGAGGGTGGGCGCAGGTTGGGGAGGGCCACCAGACTCAATGAGGGACCATTTTCTTTTTACAGGGGTAAAAAAAAAAACATCGTGGGGACGGTTTTTCTTTTTACAGGGACATTTGGCACACTGGGGTGGTCTCCCAGCATGCCACCATAGTGTTTTTTTGGGGGGGCTGTAGACAACAGGGATTGGGCACCCCCATTGGCACTTACGGGGTGGTGGATGAGCCGAGGGGGATTGGGCACCTCCCTCAGAAGGTTACACATTGTGGGGGGGTATACTTTATGCCAACAGGGAGTAGGCTCCCCCATCACTAAATTCAGTCGGGAAGGGGGGACTGAAGCCGTCGGGGATTGGGGACCCCATCAGCAAACAAAGACGGGGGATTGGGTATCCCCTCAGCATACAACAGAAACATGGAGCTGGGGATATTATGCCGATAGGAACTGGGCTCCCCATTGGCAAACTGGGTTGAGGGTATGGGGACCACCCTACAATGTCGGGTCACTCCCTCATTGCAGTGGAATGGCTGACGCTGCAATGACGAAGTGGCCCCTGATTGCAGCAGCTAAAATGTTTCAAGGTGTTGGCACGCTGGCTGAACTACTGCCAGCAGCAGTGTGCCACTCCATTGGGGAAAGCATGCCAAGCCTCAAAAGGCAGTGGGGGCATTGGCCACAACACTGCAGCACTTCCACAGCCTGCTTCTGCAGTAAGTTGCCTCAACATATTTCTTGCGCATGCGCGCTATCAACATAAAAAGTGTGGAGCAGTATAGAACTATCCTGAAAACATGATCAGAAATAGAACAGAACAGAATTTGGATTTATATATCAGCTTTTATACAAATTGCATCTCTGAGGGCTTTACAGAGTGCTGAGTTGGATAAGAATAATGATTTAGTTAGAGAGGGTGCAATGAAGGGCCCCCATAATGAGCAGGGATATGGAGGACAAAAGCACTGAGGAGAAGCTGGAAGCCCTAGCATATTTTCCTGGGAGAAAAGGAAGCTGGGGGGATACATAATCTTAGTCTTCTGCATACTCAAAGATATCAACAAGTTTGAACAGATGGAGTTTTTCAGCTAGGGTGCTCCAGCAGGTTATGAGGACATGTGCTAAAGCTCAGGGGCGATAAATTCAGGGGTAACATTAGCTGGCACTTCTTCTACCAGAGGGTGGTGAACCAATAGGACAGCCTATCAGCAGTGACAATGGATATGAAAGCAATACAGGCTTTCAAGGTAAGCTTGGACAAATTTCTGCTTAGTGGAATATCACAGGGTATGCTGAGTAGTAGAGTGGGTGGGGAGTGCCTATAAAGCAGTACGTTTGTACAATATACATATTAATCCCAACTTACGAAGGAGATAGGTGTTTACTTAATGGACCTGGAGTCCCTTCCTACCTTAAATTGCTATGTATATTACTATGTATGTTACTATTATGCCAGAGTGGTGGTTTTCTCAAATCAAATGAAACCACTATTATGCACTCAGTAAAATTTCACACAAAAATACCAATTACACATACCCTGCTAATGTAATGTACCATAGAACACACACATACTGCGACCAATCCTCTTCATTATCATCATAGGGGGCATTGCAGAAGAATGGGAGGAGAAGGTATACATTTTTGCAGATGACACTGAAATCTGCAAAAGACGAACACTCAGAAGGTGGTGTAGAAAATGTGTAGGGATCTAGGGAATCTTGAGGAGTGGTCAGAGATGTGACAGTTGGGGTTCAATGCCAAAAAGTGCAAAATCACACACCTAGGGCACAGGATCCCAGGTGCTGAGTATAGAATTGGGGGAGGTATTGAAAGTCACTTGACAGGAAAGGAACCTCGGGGTTATTTTATCACAGGACCTTAGGGTGGCAACGCAGTGTGACAAGGCCATGGGCGGGGCTACTGTAATGCTGTGTTGCATAGGAAGGAGCATCACCAGCAGGAGAGAGACGTTGCTGTCACTGTATCACTCTCTGGTATACCCCCACATGGAGTACTGTGTCCAGCTCTGGGGACCACACCTCAGAAAGGACATAGACAGGTGGAGGCGGTCCAGAGGAGAGCAACCAAAGTGGTGCAGGAGTTGCAAGGGAAGCCCTACAAGGAGAGACTGAAGGATCACAACAGGTGCACCCTGGAGGAGATTAGAGTGAGAGGTGTCATAATAAAGACCTAAAGTACCTTACTGGGGTGAAGAAGGTGCAGGAGAGAGTCTTTTCCAAATGAGAATGAGCCTCAGGACTAGGGACCATGCAATGAAGCCGGGGGGGGGGGTTCAGGAGGGATGTCAAAAATATTTCTTCACTGAAAGGGTGGCAGATGCATGAAACTGACTGCTGGATGATGTGGTGGAGGCTAGAATGGAGGAGGGGTTAAGGGATGCATGGAATAAACATAGGGTTATATTAGAACAGAGGCAGGAAGGGGGAAAGGTTGCTACTTGCTAGAGAACAAATAGGGTCTGCGGAGGTAGAATAGGTAGGGAACACTTGGGCAGACTGGGTGATCCAAGTGGTTCTTTTCTGTTGACAGATTCTATGTTTCTGTGTTAAGCCAATCACCATGATAAAACTGATGGGCCCACTTAAAGCAGGACTGAATGGTACCGAAGTGCACAATTTGCAAATGTTGAAAACAGCAGACATAGACACATGTTTTGGAGGCAGCATAGCGCAGTGGTTTAAGACACCAAGCTGCAAACCTGGAGACCTGGGTTTGAATCCCACAGCTCCCACTTTCATACTGTGTGACCCTGAGCAAGTCACTTAACTTCCTTGTGCTCCCAGGTCGCACCTGAAAACAAGCTTTGGCTTAGTGTGCCTTTCCTGGTTAAACAAGTTCCAATTTCCCTTTCCCTTTCGTCCTTAAAATGGTTAAGGCAGGAAGATCCCCTCCTCACAGGTACCTGCAGTGGGGTCAGTACCACACAACTACTGAGCAGTTCAAATCAACTTTCTCCATCCAATGAACATCAAGTTTAAAAATTAGCACCCCTTCTATGAATAAAGTGCCCTGCTCAGCGCAGAGTAAATGCACATATTTTTATTTCTTTGGAAGCACGGATTTGCTTAGAAATGTAAAACAGGAGCATAGCATATACTTTAATCCAGTCAATAATCCATATTGCTCACATAGAAAAGTTGTGCTGAAGTAATTTCCCATGTCAAATAGACACCCAGTAAAAGTTCAATTACACTACAGAAAATCTAAGTCAGTTAATAGTTGCAGTATTTCAAATAATTCAGGATTAATGTACAAAGAGTTTCAGATATGATTCAAGCAGCATATGACTGAGTCCCAAACAAAGGTCATCACTTGCATTAGAAATTCAGTACCCACTGCTGAAAAACGACAACTAAAGAAAAAATCCCCTACCAAAGTGCTGGTGTAGCGTGGGTGCCGGTGTTGTACTCAGGCTAAGTCGGTACATACCGTGTACTCCATCACAAAGATGTGATGACACTTCGGGTGTATCCCTTCCTCAGACCACCACAGGGATTTGTCAGTAGTTATAGATTTTTACAGTATTTATCAGCTACAGCAAGTACTCTTTTTGTGCACATCACTCCAACTTATGTTACAGTATGGTATGGCCAGATTCAGTGTACTCAGGTGTATTCCAAGAAATGGAAGTAACCCACCCCAACCCACCCCATGACTGGTGGTGGTTTACTTACTAACTAGACAAGTTCTTAGATTTGCTGCTTTCTAAAACTGTATTGCAGACATTTATCTCTACATTCAATTACTGCCGAACATTGATGCCACTGAAATTTGTGAATTTCAGAATGCAACTGATGAACTTTGTGTGGGACTCAGTCATATGCTGCTTGAACTATATTTGAAACTCTTTGCCCTGTGCTCTCTGTACTGCTGCTTCAACTGAACTTTTACTGGGTGCCCATTTGACACCAAAAATTACTTCAAAAAGAAAAATATTCCTGTTTACTCTGTGCTGAACAGGGCTCTTTATTCATAGAAGGGACGCTAATTTTTAATCTTGCTATTCTTTGGATGGAATAAGTTGATCTGAGCTACTCAATAGTTGTGTAATGCTTACCCCCGTTATAGGTGTCTGTGGGGAGGGGTTCTTCCTGCCTTTACTATTTTGTGAGTGTCCTATTGGGAGTATTGTGCACACGTCTCTATTACCCTGGAGCTGGAACTTTCTCTGCTATGTATTGTCTTTGTTGGGACTTACCAGTGTGCTCTATCTGTTTCTTAGTCCATGAGGAAGGAGGACCAGCCATATTTGATCTCACAGGTTTGGGTCATGGTGAGCCCAAAACAGAAAAGTGCTCTAAAAGACAAAGGGCCTCAGCAAAAAAGAACATAAACAAGGGTTACCCCGGAAGGGCATTTGCAATTAAGCCAAGTTTCACAGAGAAGTGCAAAATGACACATACCCCACTAGCGCAAAGCATCATGGGAAACACATGCAAATCACCGTGAAGGAACTGGCTGACCCACTTAAGCCAGGACTGAATGATACCAAAAAGATTCTCAAACAATCTGCAAAGGCTGACAACAGCAGACACAGAGATATGTTTCATCTTTGTTAGGATTCATCAGTGTGCCATATATGTATCTAAGCCCAGGAAGAGGCTGGCCAACCATATTTGATCAGACAGGTCTGGGTCACGCTAAGCTCATAGTCAGAAAGCCGCCATCCCACACTGTCATAGACAGTTGCAATAAGGCCTGTCTATTAAGAGAGAAAATTCCAGCCAGGATACTTAGGTAATCCTATAATCCTTTTGGAAAGGTTCGTACAATGATCCATGAAACGAGTTTATAACTGGGAAAAACTTTGTAAAACATAACCTTTAGACATATTGTATATTTTAATTGGCATTTACCCTTACACACTACATTTACTTGGGGTGGTTCTTTCCTTTTTCTATGTTTTATTTGACAGATTTTCTGTTACTTTTGTTCTTCATTACCAGGCTAAGTTACATGGAAACAAATCCTTGTCTGCGGCAGCTGGCTTTCTCCTGCCAGTAAATCCTTTACCGAAGTAATAATCCTCAGTTCGTGACATTGTACTCATTTTTTATAGCAACATACTGTGATGATGTCACAAACAGAAGATTATAACTTCAACAGCAGATTAAGCAGAAGAAACAGATGAACTCTGGGGCTATGAGGATCCAGTCTTCATGTAAATTGACCTAGTAATGAAGAACAAATGGATGAGAAATACAGCCAAAATATCACATGTAAGTTTAATTGTGTCTAAATGTTACGTTTATCGAGTTTTTTCAAAAGTGTCAATCCCATTTTGAACTCCACCTGGACAGCTAGCAGAGGCGAGCAGAAGGCATCACAGTTTAAAAACAACCCCAGCACTGATTAAACTGCATTGCTAACACTGAGCATATCTCACAACCACCTGCCTCTCAAATAAGGCAAGAGACCTCTATAAATCAGAGAAGATCAACGCAAATCAGGGACGGCATTATTTTTTTTTTTATTTTGTTTTACCTGTTTTTGTCCCTCCCCCCATCTTCTGACCAGATGATCAGGGTCACCATGACTGCAGCCACAATAAAAAGGCCAAACAAGCAAACAGTCACACTCTCAGTAAAGGAATTGCGGGAACAAGCAAAAAACAGGCACTGATTACTGTGTCAGAAAAAGACAATGAAACCACGGGAGGTTTGTGCGGGATCGTACTGATTGTGCTGCTGTTATGAGTTACTAAGGCCTCCGTGGGGTGTCTCGTAAGGCGTTAGAGACTCCGAATCTAGCTGGCCAATAGGTGTAGTGATAGGGCTATCACTCGTGATGCTGGTAACCCAGGTGTGGGGACAAGCCTGGTTCATCAGGGGCTGGCCAGAGGAAAAACAATTTCCAAAAGGAAGCTCTCTTTTTCTGTGGAGAGGAGGAGTTACAACCACTGCAGCAGCACCCCCTGTGACCACAAGTGAAGCTGCAAGTGGGCAGTCCATGTGATGGAGTGGGGACACTGGCTGACGCCCTGAGGTGGCATACTTTGGCATGCCTGCCTGCACGTGGCATCGCAGAGCCAGCATCATGCTGGGGGCTAGAAAAAATGGAAAACAACCTCGGTGGTCACCGTATGATGAGAAACCACTGTCAGGGGTACATCTCCCACCCTGACCCTGCCTGGGAGGACAAATCAAGGCTCCAAGGAGGGCCGTCGATGTCGGTGGTTGGGGTGTAGGGTCAGAGAGGTACCTTGAGACTCCAGAAGGAGTTAACCACTAAGGATGGTAAGGTGACAGAAAGTGCGGATTACAAAACAAAAGTGAGACTCCAGGCATGCGGTTTGGGCAAGAAGACCACAAAGTGAAGCTGACCGGTTCTGTCTGTCCAAGCCTTACAAGAGAAGTCTCTTATACCATAAGAGAGACCCCATGGAATCCCAACTAACTTATTATAAATCATTTACAGTAGTTAGACTGATTTATAATAGGTGTTATGTATTTATTTTATTTTAAAAGTTAAAATCACCCCCCTCCTGGTTGTGAATTGTAATGCATCACTCCTAATGTTCCTGTATGAGAGACCATTGTACACAGGATAAGAGGTACAGTGATTCTGTGCACTGATTGGCTGAAATCACATAACTGATTTATAATCTTAAAAAAACAACCAGTTTGTGAGCAGTTCTCATTGGCTTCATTTGCCTTCTCCTGCTGGTGTGATCAATGCCCACTTTTTGCTCCTTCACTATGACTACTCCCTTCCTCTAGTCAGAAGGGTGGGGGAGGGGCTACTGGCCCACACAAACCCCAGTCCAACAGGTGGAGGGGGTGTAGGAACTTATGGCATGGTCCCCATCTGTTGTAAGTTCCACCTCCAACTCCCCCAACTTAGACAATGTCACATATTGCTGCTGTTCCCATAATGCGCTGACACCCTTGACCTGGGCATCTACCTAGCTCTGTGGACAGGCCAGGAGTGAGTTGAGATGAGTGCATACTGTAGCCAAACTGGGAGAGGATGAATGCTGTAGAGGTGTCCCAGGCTACCCATAATGTGTCAAACCATCATAAGTATGCCTATGCATCGCTCGTTGGCGGTTGGTGGGGATTGTGAATACAGCCCTTCCATCTCTACCGTACTGTGTTAATATGAACAAGAGAGTCGGACTGGAAAATCAGTTGCTGAATCTTTGGAAATGAAGTTATGGAAAACTGCTGCTGGGCAATGAGTTTTCTGTAGTTTCGAAGACAGCTTTAGGGATCAGGAAATTCTACGCAAAACTATTCTGTACCTTAAAGAGGACAAGAAATAATTTACAGCTGTTTATAATGTTCCTGGTTGCAAAAAATGATAGTCATACCCTTAAATTATCACTATTTAACTGTACTTGAATAAAAAGTGATGTGAAAAACTGTATTTTGCATTGTTTTGTTTTTATGGGCAACATTCTGTTACAGTTCTCTTCACAGAATCAGTGATCTGGAGTTTTAAATACATTATGTCCCGGTTTGCATACCGAACTCAGAGCATGGTTCTGATAGGTTAAGAGTTCATGCTTAGCATTCTATACACAAACCATGGCATAGTCAAAACTCCACATTTTCGGTTCCATGCAGAGAACTGTGCAGAATGTTGTCCATAAAACGAAAACAATTAAAAACACAGTTTATTACATCAGAGGTTATTCAGGTACAGTTAAAGATGGATCATTTGGAGGCATGAATTTCATTTCTGTAAACAGGAACATTACTGAGTGCTGCCAATTAGCACGCTTTGCCTGTCCCCTTTAAAGCGCAATTCCTGTTAAAAAAATGTTTTTACTCAGTAGGTGGTCACACCCTGGAAACAGTATCCAGTTTTATATATCTGGGTATGACACTTGATCCCCACTTAGATTATTTACACATGTTATGTCCTGAGCCTCTCTTTCCTAAGCTGGATGCGCTCTACTGAGGAAAGTGCTCCCTTTATGTGTAAGAAAACGTATTGTGAAGTCGGTGCTTTGCCTACAGTTGATGATGGTGATATATGGTGCAGCTCATAAAATGCAGTTACTGTAACTAAACTGGTGGGGGATGGGGCTAGGTGAGCGGTTGGATTGAAGGGGGCCGGTGGAGACGTGGGGGAAAAAACAGTAAAATAAAGGAAATTAAAAAAAAAACCTGGTCAGTTTTCAAATCATTGTGCAGATTCATCCTCAGCTGTCCCCGCAATACTCATCAGTGCTTCATGTACGTCCAGCTGGGCTGAGCCCCCCACCCCCGCCAAACATGAAAGAATCTTTCATACCTCCCTACTTGGACACAACTTGTTGCTCTGCACTCTTCCCCCCCAACTGCAGCAGCTTGATTTTCCCAGCCTCAAAGGAGTCCACTATTGGCCTAGTGAATAAGGACCTTTCCTTGTTAATTTAAGATTATGGTATCAGATCCTATCTGTAATGGAAGTACTGCATGCTTTCGTATGTTATTTTTGTTCAGTGTTCACAGAGGATGGAGAAGGGGAGGGGCCACTAAAGAGTAACAGAAGCTTTGGCGGGAGGGAGGTGGACACTAGTCCTTTTTTGGAGGAGAGAGTCCTAAAGGGACAAGCATTTGTCAATGCCGAATGTTGTCTCGCTGGCATTGGCATTGGTAGTGCAGGAGTTAGAGATGCATAATAGGAATGGCAGTGAAGTATTAAAGTGATGCCAACCCCACCCCCACCCTGCAGAGACCAACAGGCGTTGGAGTGTGCCTTTGGCTCGTCAGCTATAACGCGCATGCCATTTTACCTCACTCCTACCCCTGTGACACTGACACGTGTCATGGTGTGCTTTTGGGTCTTTGGGCATTATACTTACCCCCATTCCATAAGGAAATAAGCTGAGGTGGGTGCAGTATAGGAGAATGGGGTGAACTTTGTGGCTGAACACTCCAAGGCACACCACGATGCCTGTCACTGGCTGCAGGGTGGGGTGGAGGTGGAATGGCGTGAGCATTACAGCCGATGATCCCAAGTCACACCCCTGATGCCTGTCAGTCTGTACAGGGTGGTGTGTAACAGTTAGAAACCCTAACACCATAGGCGTGTGTTGGTATTTTCACTCCAAATTTTCAACATGGGCTTTTTGTGACCCCACCTTATGAAGAGCGGCACTATCAGTTTGTTAGCTGAAAGGTGGTTTTGCACAGCGGCTATGCCATTTGGCGACACAGAGACGAGAACACATTTTGGGCAGTATGTGAAAAATGACAACTGTATTGTTCATGAGGAGGTGTAAAAAAATGGCAACATTGAAAATCTGGAGTGAAAATATAAAAAATTGGTGAAGTCATGAGCATGCATAGAAAGTGTGCAACACACGTCCATAACCCAATTATTTCGGGGATTTTTTTAACCACATTTTCAACATAGGCATTTTGGGACCTCCCCTCATGAACAGTAGCATTGTAATTTTGTTAATTTGTCCCATAAGTTGATTTTCCACAGTGACCTTGCCGCAGGCGCGAAAACACATTTTGGGCAGGATGTGAAAAATGACAGCTGTACTGTTCATAAGACAGTGTGAAAAGATGCCAGTGTTGGACATGTGGCATGAAAATATTGCAAATTTGCGAAGTTACAAGGGTACATGGAAACTGCGCAATGCACGCTTGTAACACAGTAATTTTACGGACATTCGTCACCAGATTTTCAACATAGGCATTTTAGGACCTCTGTTCATGAACAGTGTCAGCATCATTTCCTCAAACTGTCCCGAAAACTGATTTCGCACAGCGACAGCGCTATTCTGTGCCAGACGCGCAAAAACACATTTCGGCCAGGATAAGTAAAATGACAGCTATACTATTGATGAGAAGGTGTGAAAAAATGCCAATTTTGAATATCTGGAGTGAAAATATTACAAATTCACGAAGTTACAAGCGTGTGTGGAAACTACGCAATGCACTCTCGTAAAACAGGCGTTTTTGGATTTTTTCCACCAAATTTGCAACATAGGCTTTTTGAGAGTCCACCTCATTAACAGTGGCACTGTCTTTTCATTAATCGGTCCTGAAAGGTGATTCTGCGCAGTGACTGCGAAATCACCTTTCAGGACTGAATAACGCCATGACAGTGGCTGAATTCATGTGGAGGGGTCCCGATAACCCCATGTTGACAATTTGGTGTAAAAATTCCCAAAAATGCCCGAGATATGCACAAAAGTTGAAAAAACCCTATTTATGCCATTATACAACTTACCAGCATTTCTTCAGTTCGCAGTCGGCTTTAAAGAGTACAGACCTGTTCCCGGTCCACCGAAGATCATCGCGCCAGACTCCGGAGGTAAGTATGGGGTGGGGGTTGTGTGGGGAGGCAGGGTGCGCAGCAGGTGGGCGCAGGTTGTGGGAAGGGGCAGGGAGACCACAAGGGACTGTTTTTTTTTTTTACAGGGTAAAAAAAAAAAGGGAACATTGCGGGATGGTTTTTGTTTTTTCAGACACGTTTGGCATGCTGGGGTGGGCTCCCAGCGTGTCACCTGATTGTTTTTTTGGGGGGGCTGTAGCCGATGGGGGATTGGGCAACCCAGTCGGCACATGGAGGGGGGCAAGAGCCAAGGGAGATTGGGCACCCCCCTCAGCACACAACAGATGGGGGGGAGACATTATGCTGATGGGGAGTGGTCTCCCCCCTTGGCTGAATAAACAGGGATGGGGGTACTGTAGCCTATGGGGATTGGGCCCCCTGTCGGCAAAGGAAGACTGTTGGGGGGAGCACATGATACCAAGGGGCATTGGGCACCCCTATGCACACACAGGGGTCATTATGCCAGCAGGGTAGGCTCCCCCGTTGAAATGAAAGTGGGTTGAGAATGCGACAGGGGATGAGGCACCCCTGTCACCATGTTTACGTGAGGAGGCTGTGCAGCTGCAATGAGAAGCTTGCTTCTCATTGCAGCGGACATTTTCTTAGATGTGGTCACCGCATTACGTCTTGCTGGTGTGGCGCCTGCATGCTGTCTTACTGGAGAATGAGGGACGCACCTACTGATGTGTGCCCTGTATTCGCCCACAGTGACCACACCTCCAGATCTGCTCCTAATGCAGTATGTTGGCTGGCGCAAGCGGGAGCCAGCATAAATAGGAAAAAAATAGTGTTTGTGGGCTCTTTTCTTTTTTTCCTGTTTTTGGATTTTGAAGGGGAGGTTGGGAGTCAGAGTCCTGCACACACACTCTCCAATCTTACAGAGAAGATTACATTGTCTTCTATAGGTGTAATGGGGGGGGGGAGGGTTTTTATTTAGTTGGTATTTGGAAAAAAACCTGTGAGCCAAGGCTCTTTTACAAAGGTTCCATGTCATGTGAACAGAGTATAGACATTCAATCAAGAAGGTTACAGAGTTTTAGGACATTTG
The DNA here is from genome assembly GCA_016271365.2 of Neoceratodus forsteri. Classification (NCBI taxonomy): domain Eukaryota; kingdom Metazoa; phylum Chordata; order Ceratodontiformes; family Ceratodontidae; genus Neoceratodus; species Neoceratodus forsteri. The sequence continues at coordinate 44,859,518 of JADMNL010000027.1, forward strand.
AGACACTGAACAGCACAACAATCAGGAAAAGGTTACAAAGTTTCTTAGTCATTTAAAACACTATACAGCATATGGACATCAACTTTAGTTAATTACAAGTGCAGGTAAGGTGCAGAGGCACTAGAGGTTAGGTTAGGTTGGGCAGAGGGTCAGTAAGGGCAGGATTTTGATAGGGGAGGAGGGGGGCCTCTAGTAAAAGTGCTCAAGGAGGCAGGGCTAAGGCCAGGGAGGCATAGACCCATCCTAGCGTGGAGACAGGGGAAGGGGGTGAGGGGTGTACAGGAACAGCCTTTTAGAATGATTCAGAGGCATTGTCAAGGAGCATGTGGGAGCATGGCTTCTGTCTTATGTTGAGAATAGTTGCTCTTAGCAGAGCCAGGTCTTGTCATCCAGAGTCTATCAACTGTTGGAGAAGCAGGTGCACACAGAGCTGTAGGTCAGGTAGTGCTTAAGGTCTGATTTGAAGCTGGACAGGCTAGTGGAGTTCTGAATGGACTCAGATATGTCCTTAAGCCAGAGAGGGGCTCTGTAGGAGAATATGCACTGTCCAAGAGCTGTGCATCAGAATGGCACCACGAGGACCCCCTGCGTTCTATTTCTGGTTATATATTCAAAGCCTGGGAGGGAGAAGATGCCTGCTATGCATGGGGGCTTTCCCAAGTAATGCTTTTTTGCCTAGGAGGCATGTGAGGAATTTAGTCCTGCACTCAAGAGACAGCAGGTGTGTTCAGGAGGAGCCTGCAGGCCTTGTTGAGAGCTACGTGCACCTTCTTGGGCACAGAGTCTGATGCTGCACTGTAGACAATCAGGCCGTAGTCAATGGTGGAGAGGATGGAGCTCATGACTGATAGGCAGATAGCTGCTGTGGTAAGGTGTTTTCTGGGTCTGTAAAACACACCAAGCTTGGTGTTGACTGTCTTGACCACCTGGTCGATATGTTGAGCGTAGGATAAGGTGTCGTCCAGGGTGACTCCAAGTTATTTGAAGGAGTTGCTCCAAGGGGGCGAGTGCATTGTTGGTGATGTTTATAGTGCGGAACCTTTGCTTGAGCTGGGGGCTGGACAGGAGCATGGTCTTGATTTTTTTTTTTTTTTGTGATTGAGCAGAAGTTTGTGCTCGCAGAACCAGTCTTCTATTTTACAGAAGGAGTGCTGAAGTGCTGCTCGGAGTGGCTCAGTTCAAGAGTTCCTGTTGAGGATGACAGCATCGTCTGCATATAGGATTATCTTGTCATCACAGGCTAAAGAGCAGTGGTCCCAAGATGGATCCCTGGAGGACGGATGGGAGGGAGGAATGAGAATTAACATTTTTTATAGCAGTAAACAGAATCCTAGTAATAACAAGCATTTGTCAATGCCAAATGTTGTCTTGCTGGCATTGGCATTGGTAGTGCAGGAGTTAGAGAGATGCATAATGTATTTATTTATTTATTTATTTTATGTAGTTTTTGTTGACCGGGTAAGTGCACTAGACAAATCCTGCCTATTTTCAGGCACGACCCGGGGGGAGGGGGATACAGATGAATGCCAACTGACCTTGAACCAGATTAAGCTGTTGGTGGTATTTTTTAGTGAATGAGGGAAATTTGACCAGGACACCGAGGAAATTCCCCTACTATTTTCGATAAATGCCATGGGATCTTTAACATCCACCTGAACTACCACCAATCCAGGCAGATGGGACCTCGGTTTAACGTCTCATCCGAAAGACGGCACCTCAGAAGTGCAGCACCCCTCTCATGCTGCACTACAGTGTCAGTACTGGGATATTAACCCAAGTGCCAGATGTGGGAACTGAACCCACAACCCTCTGATCTCCCAGCCTCAGAGGCGAGTGTGCTACCTACTGAGCCACTGACACTGTACATATAATAGGCATGGCAGTGAAGTATTGAACTGATGCCAACCCACCCCCACCCTGCAGAGACTGACAGGCATTGGGGTGTCCCTTTGGGTGTTTGGTAGTGCAGTGCGGGAAAACATTTTGGGCAGGATGTGAAAAATGACAGCTGTACAGTTAATAAGGAGGCATAAAAAAATGCCATTGTTGAAAATATGGCATGTAAATATAGCAAATTTGCAAAGTTACAAGGGTGCGTGGGGAAATATGCAACGCATGCTTGCAACACTGCCATTTTAAGGGCATTGGGCACCAAATTTTCAACATAGGCATTTTAGCACCTCTGCTCATGTACAGTGTCACTGTTATTTCCTCAAAGTGTCCCAAGAAGTGATTTCGCACAGCGACCATGCTATTCTGCGCCAGAAGTGCAAAACACATTTGGGCAGGATATGTGAAATGACAGCTGTACTCTTCATCAAGAGGTGAGGAAAAATGGCAATGGTGAAAATCCAGAGTAGAAAATATATCAAATGCATGGAATGCAATGCGTGCAGTCTTCCAACGCACGCCGTTAACACAGTCATTTTAAGGAGTATCATCACCAATTTTCAACATAGGCATTTTAGGACCTCTGCTCATGAACTGTGTCACTGTCATTTTCATAATCTGGCCCAAACACTGATTTCCACAGCGACGCGCTTATGTGCCGGAAGTGCGGAAACACATTTCGGCAGGATGGAAAATGACAGCTGTACTGTTCACAAGCGAGGTGTACAAAAATGACAATGCTGAAAATCCGACATTAAAATATTGTGAATGCTAGAGATTACGGAGCCTGCGTAGCTAACTGCACAACGACATCAAGAACAGGGCATTTGTTGATTTTTCCACCATATTTGGAACATAGGGTTTTGAGAGGCCACCTCATGAACACTGGCACTGTCATTTTGTTAATGGGTCCCAAAAGGTGATTTCACGCAGTGACTGCGAAATCACCTTTCGAGGCTGATTAACGCCATGACAGTGATAGAATTCATGAGGAGGGGCCCCAAAAACCCCATGTTGAAAATTTGGTGCCAAAATTCCAACAAATGCCCGAGATATGCAGCAAAGTTGAAAAAACCCTATTCATTCCATTATACAGCTTATCGGCATTTCCTCAGTTCGCGGTCGGCTTTGAAGAGTGCAGACGTGTTCCTGGTCCAGCGAAGATCGTCGTGCCAGACTCTGGAGGTAAGTATGGGGTGAGGGTGTGGGAGAGCAGAGTGCGCAGTGGGTAGGTCGACAGGGGGCAGGAGACTCACGAGGAACCTTTTTGTTACAGGAAGAAAAAAACGAACATCACCGGACAGTTTTTTTTTTTCAGGGGACTTGCACACTGGGGTGGGCCCCAAGCATGCCACCTAACTGTTTTGGGGGTTGTTGCAGCTGACAGAGGATTGGACACCTCGTCGGCAGACAATGGGGCTGGGGGGTGGAATTATGTCGGCGAGGGATTGGGCACCCTCGCTGGCACACAATGGGGAGGCAAGAGCCTAGGGATTGGGCACCTCCGGCATATAAAAAATCGGGGCTGATTTATGCCGATGGGGAGTGGGCTCCCCATTAGCAAATTTAATTGACCACAGTAAGTCGGCTGGGAGATTGGGCACCCGAGTTACGCTTTAGCCTCTGCTAATGTGGTGCAAGCGAAGACAGGAAGGGTCCGCTGCATCTGACAAGCTTTGCTCGGATTGCAGTGGACCTTTCCTTAGATGTGCTCACCACATTAGCGTGCATGGTGTGGTGCCGCTGATTGGGGAATGAGGGATGCACCTACTGACGTGTGCCCTGCATTCGCCCAACAGCGGCCGTGCCTCCAAAGCTGCACTACTGCAAGATGTTGGCTTGTGCATAAGCGTGGCAAGCCAACATAAAAAGGGATGAAATACAAAGAAAAGTATGTAACAATGTTTATAGAAATGTACAAAGGGTGGGAGTACATAATAATTTTGCAAGTGTTTGGTGGGTTAGCAAGCAGAAGTATCTGAATCTAAATATAAAATGTCAATCAAGATAATTACATGGAATGTGAAGGAGCTCAGAGAATGGCGAAAAGCCACCAGGATTTTTAATTACATCAACAGGAAGCAAATTAATATTTTATTGTTACAAGAAACCCATTTTCTAGCAAGGGATGTGGAATTCTGTTCTAAAAAATGAGGACTTGGAGTGGCAACTAATTATTCAAACATAGCAAGAGGGGTAGCAATTAAAAAATTCCTCTGGAATAGAATTTGGTAGAACTGTTATTGATTCACAAGGGAGATATGTAATTGCACAAATCAAAACACTAGATGGAAATTGTACTCTGTCCAATGTTAATGACACAAAATGTTTTGTTAATTTTTTTTCTAGAATTAGCCACATTTCATTATCCATATATCATAGGGGTGATTTTAATGTTGCTCTAAACTGCAGGTTAGACAAATCTTCTTCTTTTATTGATAATATGGCTTCACCAAGGAGAACAATTAAAGAATACATGGAAGATTTAGCATTGGTGGATGTCTGGAGGGACCAAAACCAAGATGCACAAATGTACTCTTTTTTTTTTTCAGCTCCCCACCAATGCTATACCCGAACTGACTATTTTGTAATAACACATAAATTACAGAATTGTACTCAGTATGTTCAATATCATAATATATTTATCTCAGACCATGCTCCAGTAGAATTATTAATAAATACTTTACATTTAAAGACAAATAGAATTTGGGCAATGGATCCATCACTACTCAAAGATAAAACAGTTTTAGACTCAACACTAAATTCCATTATCGAATGTTTTCAGTTTAATCAAAGAGGAGAGACTCTGAGATTTGAGAGACTTTGAGATTAGAAAGTCATTCACATATTTGGGACTGTCTAGTACAGTATGCCCTGCAAGCCCATTGGTCCACACTGGGGACCAATGGGCTTACAGCTTATACTGCATCTGTCATTTGGGAGGCCGGGCAGTATGCGGGTAGGATGTAGCCACCCCGGGCGACGGGGGGCAAGGGGTTCTGTGGGTAGGAGGGGTGGGGGGTGCCACTGGATCACCAGAGCATTTAATTACGGAGGTTTACCGTGATCGCGGCAACGGCCGGGGGGGTTCCACTAGACCACCGGGGACGATCATATTTACATATATTGGAGAATCAGGCACTCAGGTGGTGGGGGACCACTAGACCACCAAGGATGATCATGTATTATATTTATCGGGGAATCAGGAACTTGGGGAGGGCCACTAGACTACCAGGGATTTTTGTAATACATATACCGCGATCAAGGCTAAGGGCCGGGGGATGCCCCGGGATCCCCACTGCACACGTCATGCTGTGCAGGGTGCCAGGCACAAGTCACCAGGCTGCCCTGTGCAAGGCATGCAAATGGGGCCATAATGACATGCAAATGGCCCCATCTGCACCTTGCATATATTATGACCTCATTTGAATGCCCCCTGCTGGATATCATGGGTGATGCACCTAGCGCAACTGCACTTGCACTGGCGCATCCCCGTGCTCCCTATCTGTGGCTTGTGCCAGTGCAGTGGCACTGCGCCATGTGCATTATGTGTGCTGACCATGCCATATGCAACAGTGCTGTACCATGGCGCATTCCCATTGAATATCACCTGGACCTGGTCCTGGCCCCGGTGCATCACAGTTGCACTGTGCCCAGGCTTGTGCCACTGCCTGTTGCAGTCTGAATATCTGGGCCTAAATAAACAATGATTAATAAACTTAAAAAAAGACCTGGATCATCTTCAGGCTATTCATATGACTACCCAAGAACCAATAATCTATAAACAACAATTAGAGGTAAAAAAACAGATTAACAAGATTACAGTAGGGGAAGCAGAGAAAATGATTCTACGAACAAGAGTGAAATATTATTCATTAGGGTATAAACTGGACAAGGTAATGGCTCTTCAACTACAAAAAGAGAAGCAGGGTAGCGGAATATTTTCAGTTAAAGATGAGAATCAGGCAGTTACTAGAGACCCAAAAGAAATCAATAATATTTTCTGTAACTATTATAACAATTTATATCTATCAGAAAGATATAAATACCCAACAGCAGTTAATGCCTTTCTAAAGAATGTTGCCTTCCCTCAATTATTAAGAAATCATAGTAATCTATTAGAGTCTCCCATTACCCTAGAGAAAATTTTTCAGAAGATTAAGGCAATGACATCAGGTAAGGCCCCTGGTATGGACAGCTTCCCAGTCAATTTTTATAAACAATATGCCACAACTATAGCCCAACCTCTTCTAGATGTATTTAATGAAGCTGTCCAGAAAGGGGAGCTACCGGCATCTTTCTATCAGGCTAAAATATTGTTTTTTGCCAAAAAGGACAAGAATCCGGAACTGACTTCTTCCTACCATTCAGTATCACTTTTGAATAATGACATGAAAATCTTAGCTAAACTTTTAGCAATTCGATTGGAAAAGACTGCTCCAACTCTCATTCAACCCAATCAAAATGACTTCATTAAGGGTAGAAAATTGGGAGCCAATATTAGGAAACTTATTAACATAATGAATACTGCTAAACAACAAGGCTCTAATTCTTACTCTGGACACAGAGAAGGCCTTTGATTGGGTCAAATGAGATTTTATTATACAGGTTCTTAGGAAATTTGGTTTTAGAAATAGTTTTATTAAATGGGTACAAATACTGTATAATAAATCTGAAGCAGTAGTACAATCAAACCAAAATATATCTAAACAATTCCATTTAACTTGAGACACTCGCCAAGGATGCCCATTATCACCTCTTCTACTTGCCTTCTGGCACCTGCAATCTGAGATTCAAAGGACATTCAGGGAATTAAAATTGGAGATGAAGAATACAAGTTCAGCCCCTATGCTGATGACACCCTAATATATTTAACCAAACCACAAGAGGCATATACTTCATGTATGCAGATAATCAAAAAATTTGGGGAAGCCTACGGCTATAAAATTAATCTGACAAAGACAGAAGTTATACATTTAAATCCCTCAGGAAGTACAATTCTTCCCCTAGAAATACAATCTCTGGCCTCACAGGAGATCAACTATATAAGGGTTAATATAACTAAAGATGTAAATCTTCTATTTGAACAAAATTACCTGGTTGTGCTTAAATCAATAAAAGAAGACTTAAGAAAATGGCAAAATTTACTGCTTACATTAATTGGCAGATGTAATGTGGTAAAGAAGAATTTACCATCATGTCTATTATTTCTGTTTCAGTCCTTTCCCATTGTAATACCATTAAATTTTTTTTTTTCAAAGATTTAGAAAAAATTATTGCAGGTTTCTTGTGGAAAGAGAAGAAAGCCAGACTCAGTTTGGAAAAATGTCAACTCCCCACTCAGCAGTGGGGTTTAGACCTATCAAATTTTAAAATATATTATTTGGCAGCCCAGTTATCGTAGATCCAAGATCGGTTTAGGAAAGAAAGGACAGACAGCTATAATATCGAAACCTCTCTACATAAATACTCAGACCCAAACTATATTTTGGGATCGGAGTACTACTCATCAAAAGAAGTGAAATGATTAAAACTACTAACAATAGCAACTACATGTCAGTGCTGGATAATACTACATGATACTATTAAATAGCAAAATGTTTATTCAAAATGTATTCCTATTTGTGACAATCATAAGTTTAAACAATCGATAATAGACAATGAATTTAAAAACTGGTAGACAAAAGATATTCAGAATATTGCTGACTTATTTATAGGAGCAATAATGATCTATTTTCAACAATTAGCTATTAAATATAGTATTCTGTATGATAACATTCGATGAATGGTCTAAGGTAACATATTTCTTGTTTTGTTTATATACTTGGCAATACTGCATAAACAAGCAAGTTTAATTTCTTACATAACCTACTCAGGGAGGGGCACAACCCATACCCTTGCCCCTCAACCATGCACTTATCAAGAGTTGAGTTAATTAAAACTTAGAATAAGACAAGGCTTTTAAACACGCTCCCTGCTAAAAAAGGAAAGAAACCATCAACAACAAAACTGTCCCCTGAAGGGGAGCGGGTGAAAACGGGAACTTGTCCTGCTTTCTAAGCCCAGCAAATTGTTATTTCCAGTATTTGTTGCAGGTTTGGTAAATATTAACAAAACCTGATACCTAGCTTTCACCTCTGAATAATTCAGGTCTCTGCCACGTCCTCCTCTTCGTGATCTTACTGATCTGACATGTCTTGCTTTCTCGATGGTTGAACTTGCCACTGGGCCCACTTCAAATCTTTGTCCGAGTCTGAAAAAATGTAGACCTTCCCCTTGTAAAGGATTCGGAGGTACCTATGTTGTCAGATAGGCATGACTAACTCATCTCCCTATTAAGGGTTACAGAGATTGTTATTTTCCTAGTATGGATATATTACTGGAGTTTAAATATCATGCAGCTCATGGGCCCATCTAAAAACAGCAATTGAAAGACTATATTTTATTCTTTGATTGAGTTGTATTTACTAATTACCCCTCCAAAGATGTATCTAATCAAACCAGTATGAATATCTATTTTAACCTGCAAGTATTAAAAGAGGTGGCACCCTCAGCTGGATTATTTTATTTTTTTTATCCTTATGTACTGGCTCCAGATATTCTGACTGTATGTCTATTGTAAATTCAATAAACATAAAGTTAAATTTATGTGTATAATATTCCAAGAACAACTTTTTTTAGGTATCTTCTGATAAGAAATTATATTAATGGAGCTAAGATTACTCAAATACCTTCCCCAGTTACAAATATTTTAACAAATTCAGATAAACCACTATCAGGAATATACAATTTAATAATGGAAAATACTCCCTTTAATCTTAATTTGTTAAAGTCTCGTTGGGAGCAACGTTTGAACCATGTATTTATGGACGATGAATGAATAAAGATTTTATGCTATCCCACACAAGAGTTCTTTGCAGCAAGGCTCCAGCAGATATCGTTTAATATATTTCATTGTACATATCTTACACCCTCTAGACTTCATAAATGTAAGCCCACTTTAAGTAATAAATGTCCCAGATGTCTCATAAATCCTGGTTCCTTGGTACATATGTTACTGACTTGCAAGAAATTATGTAAATTTGGGGGACAAATACAGGAGACCTTGGAGATTGTTACATTGCATAGATTAACTTTAGACCCTTTAACTATTTTGTTAGGAGGTAATATTGTCAACTCTGAGTGTTTAGAGAAATCGCAAAAGTTGCAGTCAATGGGTATTATTGTGGCTAAAAAATGTATTCTATTAAAGTGGAAAGATATGACACCATCCCAGTTTAAAACATGACTTACTTTTATGATCACATTTACAAACTGGAAAGGATTCATTATTTTTATAAAGATAAAACAGTTAAATTTGAGAATATCTGGTCACCTTTTATGAGATATTTGAGACCCAATATAGTGGGGTAAGACTAAATAAATGTGGCCCTTCGGAGGCTTAAAACATAGACGATATTTCTTAATTTGGAATTGCCTGCGCCTGTTTGACAACACGATTAATTTAGGTAATTTCTTTCAGAATTACATTGTTTATTGTATGTTAGGTTTTCCGTATTGATTCAAGTATAATATATACTGTATGAAATTTTCCTTTGTACCCGAATTTAGGGAACAAAATAAAAGTTGAAATAGGAAAAAAAAAACTGCCTTGCTGCTCACCTCCCTTGGATGCCCCACCCAGGGACCCAGCAAATCGCTGCTGAAGCTGCTGACCTGCCTGAGAGAAGGGGAGGGGGCCCCTTCGATTTGCCCTGCTGCAGAACTGCCACACTCTCCCCCTATTCTCCCTGAGCTCTCACATTATATATCCCCCTAATCTGCTGCCCCAAGTGGCAGCCAGGAGACATTGCACTCCCCCCCCCTCTGGAGCACTAAACAGCCCTTTGCCCCAGGTGAAGGAGGAAGGGGTCCTAGCGGTGAGCAATAAACCCCCTCAAAATGAGGGGGGCTCACACATGAGATGGGCACTAGGGAATCACAGTAGAAAGAAAGGGGGCTAGGAGGAAAGAGTGCTGTAGATCAAGTACAGTTTGCAGTAATAATGTAAGTAGTGAAAAATGGGCAGACTGGGTGGGCCAAGTGGTCCTTATCTGCCAGCAAATTTTATGTTTCTCCAACCCTGGCTAACAACGTAGGTTCCAGCTAGGAAAGGAAGCTGGATGTTCCCGATGCTAAAGGAAAACTGGTCAACCAGATTGCTCCTATAGGTTGCCTCATATTTGGAATAGGCCCCTCTGTCCCCACTAGACCTTGAAGTCTCCAAACTGCAAAGTCCAGATTAAAAGTCTACTCAAAACCCTGTTCCTGCCAGAGATGATACATGCTTGCTGATGGCTTGGGGTATTTTTTTATTGGCTGCTTAAACATGCTGTTATAAATAAATATTGCTCTGTGAACTTGATTGGTCACTACCTTGTTGTTTGTGAATTAGGTATTTCAGTTGTAAAATTCTCTGATGTACAACTGTCTCCTCCCCCCACCCCACATACTATTATTATTATTATTTTTATTATTATTATCCCTTCCCCCAAGTCACAACTGGAAAGGGGATTTGTATTTTTCATCTTGGCTTGCATGCCTGGACTAAATCAATTTAAATAAATACAGTAAATAGGTCAGTGACCTGGGTTGGGAAGCGAGCCCGTGAAGCCAGTCAAGCAACCACAAGGGGTGGACTTCCAGCTGGGGAGGGATGGCACCAGGTCCCGCTACCCTAGACACCCATGCAGTGGGACAGACAGCTTGCCTCTCACAAGGGCACACTAGAGTGTGTAAGGCCACCTAGGGGCTATTCCTGACATTGGGAGAGGAGGGTAGTATCAGAAAAGTGGAAATACCTGTGCTAGTTGCAGGATGATTACTTGGCCATCACAGCTACACCACCACCTACAGGGCTCTGTTGAGTGCTGGACTGTGCTTTGGACCTGTTGAGTTCTGGACTGTGCTTTGGAGGTGGGGAGGACATAGCTCTCACCTTGGACCCTGCCACTGGGGGTATATCTGTGAGGTACCTTCCCCAGGTAAGTCCCTAACACGGTGGGTGGCGAGGGTGGGAAGCTGGTGAGGAAGGAAGGTGGCTGGGTGGAACCTATGGGAAATAGTAAGATGAAAAAGAAATACAGTAAATAGGACTAATCTATCAGCATTCTGGATGGTGAGCCACTTGTCATGCCGATAGCCCAGGTTGGGGCGCCAAACCCAGGTTGATATTTGCAGGACAGCAGCATGAGGCAGATGTTACGTTTGATCAGCTGCTCTTAGACTCTGGAAATGGGAGAAGGTTGGCTCAATCTGTCACTGCCCCCAATTGCCCCGAGGATAGAGCATTTGAGACACCTCATAAGGGAGAGTAGACATGGTGACCAGATCTGTGCTGGGATGGCTCTGTGTGCACCCTTTGAGCCCTTGCTGTCAGTGTCCCTGGGGATGTGGGAGATAGAAAAAGACAGCAGCACTGACCATGAATGATGGCTCTGGCAGTCTAAGGCACAATGCTTTGGCTATAATAGATAAGGATTCTGAAGTGGGGATTGTAACCACATGCAGAATTCTGTGTGGAATTCAGGCAGAATGGCAATTCTGTTTCCAGAATGCTTTTTGGAATCTTTTGACACATTCTATGAATTCTAAAAGTATTTAATTGAAACAGAGAAATAGTTTTTCATGATTTACTTAAACCACAGATTACTTTTTGGAATTTTGAGGAAACCTAATCTGCAGTCTGCTGAAACAGCGGAACACTGATCTCTGCAGTTTATGTAAGGAGCAAATTACTAATTAACAAATTCCGTTGGAAGCAACATTTGAAAATTCAGCACAGGTCTACTCACAGCTGAGGTAAGTGGTTGTCAGGGCTCTGAAGCTGCCCGGGTACCAGATGGGAAGTCCAGTGATGGACATACAGTACATGTGTGTTTAAAATGTTGATATACTTCATTACACCCTGTTTTTCAACACTCATCGTGGAATGGATCCCTACTGCTCATTTTTGTTTCCCAATGTATTTATGTGGTGCAGCACTTCATTTTTATGTTTGCTTGTGCACATGCACAAGAAATATTTTTCGGCAGCTTGCTGCAGAACCAGGTTGTGGAGGTGTGGCACTGTTGTGGCCAATGCCCCCGGTGCCTTTTGAGGCTTCGCCCGCTTTCCCCAATGCAGTGGCACACTGCTGCTGACACTAGTTCAGCCAGCGTGCCACCACCTTGAAAGGCTTTCGCCGCTGCAATCAGGGGCTGCCTCATCATCGCAGCGTCAGCCATTCCACTGCAATGAGGGAGCAACCCATCATTACAGGGCGTACCTTGCCGTCCCGACCTAGTAATTTGCCAACAGTGGAGCCCACTTCCTGTCGGCACACTTTAACCCCCTCCCCCATTTGTTGTTTGCTGAGGGGGTGCCCAATCCCCCCTCGGCTTCATGTGCCCCCCACCAAGTCTTTCTTTGCTGACAGGGGACCCAATCCCCACGACTTCAGTCCCCCGCTGAATATGCCGATGAGGGTCCAATCACCATCGGCCCAGTCCCCACCCCAAAACATGCAGGTGGCACGCTGGGAGGCCACCCCAGTGTGCCAAAAGTACCTTCTAAAAGGAAAACCATCCCACAATGTCTATTTTTTTAAACCCTGTAAAGAAGAAAACTATCCCTTGCTATTTGCGCCCCTCCCCAACCCATGCCCACCCTCTGCACACCCTACCTCCCCACACCCCCCACACCCCAACCCCATACTTACCTCCAGGAGGCAAGTAACGATCTTCGTGGACTGGGAACATGTCTGCACTCTTCAAAGCCGACCGCTGAACCCAAAGAAATGCCAGTAAGCTGTATAATGTCATAAATAGGGTTTTTCAACTTTGGGTGCATATATCAGGCATTTTGGGAATTTTGGCACCAAATTTTCAACATGGGGTTATTGTGACCCCTCCTCATGAATTCAGCCACTGTCATGGCATTATTAGGTCCTGAAAGGTGATTTTGCAGTCACTGCGTGGAATCATCTTTCAGGACTGAGTAACAAAACAACAGTGCCAGTGTTCATGAGGTGGGCTCTCAAAAAGCCTGTGTTGCAAATTTGGTGGAAAAAATCCAAAACATTACTGTTTTACGAGCATGCGTTGCACAGGTGCTACGCATGCTCATAACTTCGCGAATTTCCAATATTTTCACTCCAGATTTTCAACATTGGCATTTTTCCACACTTCCTTATGAATAGTACAGCTATCATTTTTCACATCATGGCGGAAATGTGTTTTCGCAGTTCCGGCAAAGAATAGCACGGTCGCTGTGGGAAATCAGTGTTCGGGACACATTAAGAAAATCACAGTGACACTGTTCATAAGCAGAGGTCCTAAAATGCCTATGTTGAAAATTGTGTGCTGAAAGTACATAAAATGACTGTGTTACGAGCATGCGTTGCACAGTTTCCATGCACCCTTGTAACTTAGCAAATCAGTAATATTTTCACGCCAGATTTTCAACACTGGCATTTTTTCACACCTCCTTATGAACAGTACAGCTGTCATATTTCACACCCTGGCTGAAATGTGTTTTTGTGCTTCTGGCGCAGAATAGCGCAGACGCTTTGGGAAATCAGTGACTGGAACAGATTAAGATTGAGCAAGTGAGAGAGGGGGAGTGACCAAGCTCAACTGAGCTCTGTCGGAACTGCTGTGGATTTCTTTGTGGGCAGGAAAAGGCGCCAACACAGGCAGGAGCCCAGTACAAAAGGGCAGCCTGCAGCAGCGGGAGAAACGGAATGAGTGAGTGAGACAGGGGGAGTGGACTTCTGGTGACGTCACGGAGCAGCTAGGAGCTTTGGGCTAAACGATCCTTACACAGTCTGCCAATTCTACCTCCACAAAGCATCAAATACAACACAAAATGTCTAGAAATGCAGGAGAGAAACTATCAGAACACTACAGAGGCAGAAATAGAGACAAAGCTAATGGCAGAGACCTGGATGGCACTCGATTACAGAATGGGCCCCTTAGCAGGTCTGTCTTCCCAGCGAGCTCCCACACGACTGGATATGACACGGATGGGGAATCTGAACAGCTCTCCCGAATGAGATTTTAAACGCTACTGAACGAAATAAGGGAGTCAAGATCGGAGAACAAACAAGAATTTAAAGCAGTGAGAAAGCAACTAACCACACTTGAATCTCGTATAACTACAATTGAAGAACGAGTAACCCAGAGCAAGAATTCAACCACCCATCTTGCCCAAATAATGCAGGCCCTGGTCCAACAAACAGAAGAGTTGAAAGCAAAATGTTTAGACCTGGAAGGACGTTCTCGCAGGGACAATCTCCACCTGTACGGGCTTCCTGAGGGAATGGAGACAACTCCTATGGCTCCTTTTATTGAAAATCTGCTTAAGGATGTATTGGAACTGCCTACTACCTTCACTTTCTGTGTCGAAAGAGCTCATAGATCGCTGCAGAGCAAACCAACGGATCCTACAGCTAGACCACGATCAACAGTGTTCAAGCTAAGCTCTTTCAGTGATAAAGAAGAAATTTTGAGACGAGCATGGGCCAAAAAAGGTATTAAATACCTCACTAATAGACTGTTCCTTGATCATGATTATCCCCAAGAGGTCCAGCAACAGAGGCTGAAATATTTACCAGTCTTGAGATCTCTGAGGGAGAAAGCGATTCGGTTTCACACCCCCTACCCATCCAGACTCCGGATTTTCTGGGAGGATGGTACGAATCTTTACACCACGGTGGAGGAGGTGAGAGAAGCCCTGAGGGACAGAAAAATCCAGATAATCGAGAATTGGAACCAAAACAGTGGGAAGAGCGACTCTATTTGGTAGGGCGCCTCAGGCGGGAAGAAAATGGGAAACAAAATATGGTTGCATGGTGAAGCAGTGCGCAGATTGCAATCCATCATCGAGAAACGAGGAAACAGGACTGAAAAACCAACCTGAGTTACTTGGAACGCTTTTGGCTTTGTGCTGAATGGACAATGTGCCCTGAAGTGATTCCCTTTAGGCTGCGCTGCTGATGAAAATGATTTATTTGAGATAAGTCCCTCATTTACTCCCAGACTCTGCGAACTTTGGAATTGATGACTGTTGGGGGGCAGCATGGATGCTTTAAAGATAACGGACAACGTTTAAACTGATCACAGTCATGCTTTATACCTTCTTCTGATTTATTTCCTTACTATTTTGTATGCATTCATACAGGTCATGTAAGGACCCTGGGCTGTTTAATGCGGAGAGATACAGTTCATAAACAGCAAGTACCCTTCTACTGCTGATCTCTCTGTTTAGCATGACAAGGTTTTCTCTTCTGCATTCACCAGTGCAGTGCCTGCTCCTCTTACCGCTCTTGGAGTGATGGGAGGGGTTTACCCACTCCTATTGCACAGCGAACAACAACTGAAGGGGCATGGGGGTTGTGCTTGGGGGGATCCCTTTCTTGTTTTTCCCTTTTTCTTTATTTTCATTTCTAGGTATTTTTCTGCCTTAGCGTATCTCTTTTATAGAATGATATTGCAGGACCCTATTATAGGGATTCCTGCTCTCTGTAAGTTAATTTTGTGAGGAAAAATAATCCGAATTGGCAGACTGGGTTCAAGCAGAGTGGGATTTGGTAGCACATTTAGCTCAGGGGTGTCCCTAGACAACATCCTGCTCCCTTAGAGTGGAGATAAATTAATCTCCTCTAAACTTTGGAGCACAATAAACAATGAGTGCTCGGCAGGAGGTCTTCCGGTAACAGAAGTGCTAGTACTCCTCCGCGTTCTTCCTTAGGGAGAGGAAGAACAAAGGGCTATTTTGGAAATCGGCCCCTACCTTGGAAGTACTTCTCTACATAATTTTTGTACGCTTTGTTAAGCAATGTTGGCCCAGTTTAATAACTGTTTAAATGTTAAATGTAAGAGGCAGACAGAAAGATTCAGTGGAGCACAGAGCTGGATGGGAGGCGAAGGGGGGGGGCTGCGACCTGATGGCAACCAGACCGGAGAATTCGAAAACAGGATGGCCACCCAAATTCAATAACGGGCAAAGACAAACCTTATACTTTATGTACCTATAACGTGCATGGCATAACCAACCCCATTAAAAGAAGTAAAATCATCCAAAAGATGAAAAGAGAGGGGGCAAATATTGTCCTTCTTCAAGAAATGCATCTGTCACATTTGGAACATAGAAAATTTGAAAGGTTGGGTTTCTCTCATGTCATGGCCTCTTTGTATAAGGGAGGAAGGAGAAGGGGAACAATAGTACTGGTGAAATGTGGGACACAATTTGAACTCAAGGATCAGTTAATTGATAAGGAAGAGAGATTTGCCATGGCGAAGGGCCTTTTAGATGGTCGTTTGGTAACTTTTGCATCTATATATATCCTTCCCACCTCAGAATATGAGGTATACAGCTCCATATTCTCCAAACTGGTGGGATGGGCGGAGGGGCAAACAATATGCGGTGGGGACCTCAACTTAAATATAACAGAAAATTATACTGCCCATACTACACAGGGAAGGAAGAAAGGAATCACAAATAGGGTGAAGAAATTACTTCATGAGTTAGGATATTTAGAAACTTGGGGTTATCTGCACGGCTCCACCCCCAGACACACACATTATTCCCAAGCCCATGAGGTGTATTCCTGTCTGGACTTCCTATTGGGTCCTAAGGAACAAATAGTGAATATAATCAAAACCTGGTCTGATGATTTCACATTATCAGATCATGCCCCAATATTTTGCCAGTTTCACCCCCAAGCTATTAGGAAAGCAACTTTCTGGAGGTTAAATCTCTCTTTATTAAGAGACGACCAGGTCTTGAAGTCTGTAGAGGAAACAATAACTCAGACATTAGATTCAAATGATAAACCTGACATTTCTGTAGCCATTCTATGGGACATGGTTAAGGCAGTGATCAGAGGTAAGCTGATTAGCATATCAGCTAATAATAAGAGACTTAGGGAAGCACACAGGAAAGCACTGGAAAATAAGATAAAAATGCTGGAAGATCTACAGGTAGTTAAAACAACAAAAGCCAGAACTAAGGAACTAACCTCCCTGAAAAAAGAACTTAATAAAATATTGGACTACTCGATGGAGCAGAACCTAGTGTATCTCAGACATAGGTTTTATGATGGGGGTCCCCGATCTTTAAAATTAATAGCACGCCAATTAAGGATACAGAAAGCCAAATCAAACATATTAAGGATTAGACATCCACAAACAGGTAAACTTCATAACACAACTCAGGGAATAGCCTGGGCTTTCCTTAACTATTACTCATAGCTGTATACATCAAATGAATCCGCGTCAGACCAGGAAATTAAACATTTTCTAGAAGCATTAAATCTCCCCACCTTATCCACAGAGAAAAGTTCTCATTTGATTTCCCCAATCACACAGAAGGAGATTCTGACTACGATAGGTAAGTTAAAAACAGGAAAATGCCCGGGCTCTGACGGTCTTCCAGGGGACTTTTATAAATTGCTGTCCAAAGTCTTGACCCCCTTATTGGCCAGAGTGTACACCTTTGTTATCTCTAAGGAGGGGAGTGTTCCCCCCTCATGGAACGAAGCCATAATTTCTGTTATTCCGAAGCCGGGCAAAGATCATACCCTATGTGCATCATATAGACCCATATCTATATTAAACACAGATTATAAAATACTAACCTCAATACTAGCTAGTAGACTTCTAACATTCTCCCCTAGCAAAATCCATATGGATCAATGTGGATTCATATCAGGGCGACAGGCCCAAGACAACGTAAGGTGAACAGTGTACCTTTTTGGAGCACTCTCATTCCCAAAAAATACCAACTCTTTTATTGGGATTAGACACCAAAAAAGCTTTTGATATGGTGTCCTGGAGATTTTTGCGAGGGGACCTTGCCTATTTCGGATTCCCAGACCAGTTCATAGAAACCATTTTTCGTTTCTATAAGGGTCCCATAGGCTACATCCATGCAAATGGTCATTTAACAGATCAATTCCCCCTGCAGAGGGGAACAAGACAGGGATGTCCCTTATCCCCGCTCCTATTCACATACTACATAGAACCCTTGGCCCAATTCCTTTGGCAATCCCCAGAAATTCAGGGATTTACCCTCTTTAAGACCAAGCATAAGTTAGCGCTTTTTGCAGATGATCTTGTATTATACTTAACCAACCCAGAAGGCTCTATGCCTGTGGTCATCCAGAAGATTCAAGCCTTTTCTCAACGATCAGGTTATATCCTGAATATTAATAAGACAGAAGCTTTAAAAATAAATTACAAACCCTCACCCTTGCTAAGGGAAAAATTCCATATAAAATGGGGTGGATCCTCCATAAGACATCTGGGAATAAATATCCCCAGAGATCTTTCCCAACTATTTAAAATAAATTTCAACCCCCTGGTAGAGACGCTTCAAAGCGAAATGAGAAGATGGAATCTCCTTCCCACTTCTTTCTACACCCGTACCATCTCTCTTAAGATGAATGCACTACCTGGTCTCTTATATCTGTTCCAGTGCATCCCCTGTGCAATTCAACCCAAGGAAATATTAGCCTGGCAGAAGTCATTTGTATATGGAACCATAGGAAGCCCCGACTTAATATTAGGAAGCTTTTTCTTCCTAAGTCACTGGGAGGGGTGGCATTCCCCTCTCTATCTAATTACTGGGCGGCGGCCCAAATGCACCTGGTTCTATTATGGAATTCCCACTCATGTCAAGCAGCCTGGAAACAAATAGATTTAGCAAGAGAATTGTCTCATCCTCTACCTACGATCCTGTTCTCCCCTTCCCCCACTAGAACAAACCCTAGACATAGTGCCCAGAGCAACATTCACCATTTTGGAGGGTTGGCGGAGAGGAATAAGTAATAAAAGAATACTAAATCACTTTTGGAAGTACCAATGGTTCATATTTAATAAACAAATCGACGTCTCAGTAACTGGCTCTTGGTATGGTATCCAGATTAAAAAAGGGTTAGTAGCCCCATGGCATATAATGAAAGGGGATAGTCTTAACTTTTGAGGAAGCCCAGCAAAACTTTGCCTGGATGGAGAAGGATAGAATATTTTATTATTAGATTAGAAGCTACATAAACACCCAATTAAAAGCACAAGAAAGCGAGCCCTCAGGGTATGAAGTCCAACTCCCTTTCATCCAGATCTGGTCCTCTCCTTCTGGGGAGAAAGCTATTTCAATAATTTACAAATTTCTAATTGGGCTATATAAACATAGCATGGACCCAGTCAAAGCAAATTGGGAAAAAGAACTCCAGAAAAACATCAGTAATATTGACTGGTCTAAAGTTTGGAGAGGTACATGGTCCACCACCTCTTCCCCACTGTGGAGAGAATTCATCTGGAAAGTAAGGGCAAGATTTTTCTTAGTGCATACCACCCTAGCCTGTAGAAACCCGGGACAATCAGGAAAATGTTGGAGGTTATGTGGGGAAAATAAAGCCAATTACAAACATATCTTTTGTGATTGCCCCATACTGGTAGGTTTCTGGAAAGAGATTACAGATCATATTAAAAATATATTTGACTGTGGTGGTTTAATAACAGAGACTAACCTAATACTAGGAATTCCCCCAGAGGGTCTGTCAGATAAACACGCTCTTTATTTATGGTCCATACTACTGGGGGCAGCGTATAAGGCAATCGCTAAACAATGGCTTCAAAATAAACCCCCTATGACAGGAGAGTGGAAATCTATAATCCAAACCATACACCATAATGAACAAGTGTCACATGCACTTGTAACCCCTAGATGGTGCTATCCCAGGGGCTACTACCCCTGCCTGATTTGCCACTAACAGGTTGAGGGGCCTGGATCCGATGGCGGGTGCCTCCACCCAGAGGTCAGGGTTTGCAATAGTTAAACTAACTTGGTCACAGCCCTCTGGGACACTGCAACCCCCCTTTCTTCCCACTAGTGGCCCACACAATATATCAGAATTACCTTCACAGTATACACTTACCCCAGGACTGGTTCAGGCACTGGGACCTCCTGTAAAATAAGATACAGTGCAACAATCACAGTACAATACTTTAACATAGACAAATACCTCAGGCAGTATAACTTTGCTGAAACAAGCAGCTCTGCTTTATTTAGGGGAATATAACAAGGACAGGGGGAAATCAGGTTAATTAGCTTATCACTTTATTCATCTACCTATGGCTCTGTGCACAGGCCTATCCCTACCAGTTACTGTCCCTAGGTACCCAAGCCCTAGTGGCTAGTCCAAACCGTGGCAGCTGGTAGGGGCCCTTTCACACAGAGAAAAGAAAAATTAGTTAAACAGTCAGCAGTACAGTAATTCCATTTGGATTCAATGTGGCAATTCAACAGGGAGCGACTCTGAATTAGTACTCATGACCTCCAAACAAGATAGGGTCCTTCAACGTCAGCAGGGCTACTCTTGAGCTCCACGAGACTCCTCACACATTTATATGGCAAACTGCAACAGGCAAAAGTCCTTTAATGGCAGCAAGATTCACTTGAGCTGCACAAGCCTTCTCACACATTTATATGGTAAAAAGAAAGTACTATACCAGGCAGGCTGCTTCTCTATCCCAATCGCAATTACTGCACAATACCCGGGAGAACACACAGCAGATTCAGTTCCTGACAGACCGAGTGCAAATCAGCAATTTCTCCAGTCTTCTACAGGGTGAGCCTAGTTTCTACTCTTCAGATATCCTTTGATTCTCTTCACAGGACCGGATTCAGTCCTAACAAGCAGTTACACAAGCTGCAGACCGGAACTCTGGGCCTTACACGCTTCCCGACTAAAACTGCACACCGAAAAGCACAGGCTCCTTCCTCTTCACTGCCAGAGCTCAACTGAAACTCCAGCAGACAAAACTGGCACTTCCTTTGAGTTCCTCCCAGTTCTTGGCTGGATTGGCTGTCACCAAATAGACTGACTCTGTTGGTCCAAAAGGCCAAGTCCAAACTACATCTCCCAGAGTCACTGCCCATACAATCCTCTTGTGGCTGGCTCAGATTACGAGTCCAAGTTCTGATTCGTCCAAGGCACCATTTTAGAGCTACCTTATCCCACACTGATTGGTCCAGTTCAGCAGTTCAAAACTAGAATGGGAACTAGGCAAACACAGTTCTGACTGCAAAGAAAGCAGGTTAGACAAACTGTATTTTCATTATTACTCTAAATGATTTCTGGCAAACAGTTACATCTTTCAGATAGGTTCCTTTGCACTCCTAGTGACTGCAAAAATGGGTGAATTGGCAGCAGTTCGAGTGGTACTCAAGCAGAGAAGCACAGTCCCCCATACAAACTAATTATGTCTGCAAGCAGACAGCTCTTAAAGAGACAGTACCAGAGGCTCTAAAAACACTCACTGATAAATGGCTTAAACGCCAAACACCATTCAGGCTTGGAGCATTCAAGCAAGCTCCTGGAAGTCTTTTGGGAACCCCCATTTGCAGGGGGGTTACACACTAAATAACAAGATGGAAATTTTTTCCACACATTGGACTAGGTGGACACTGTATCAGGAGCAGATCTAGAATCTGGATTAGAGGGAAGGCTAGTTATTAGCTTTTTGGGATTTACCCCCCTGGAAGCCCCTCAATGTTAGAACTGGGTAAAGAAAAGTAATCAGAGCTATAATTAACTCTTAAATAGACAATGAATCCTATCCAAGATTTCTGTGCCTACTGTCTGTCCTCAACGGTTACATTATTTTGTTTTAGTTCATATAAAGTCTAATAATCAGATATACAAGGTCTGTTTGGTGTGCTAAGCTTTCATGTATAAACCAATCTTAATGAAAGTAGTCAATAATGTTACATTGCAACCTTACTACACTGTAATCTTTGGGGGCTATGTGATATGTAACCATTTATGAAAGGCTTATGTCACTCCTATATATGCCTTGAAATATGATCTAAATGAATAAAAAGAAGTATAAAAAAAAAGAGACAGGGGGAGTGAGCGAGCTCAATGGAGCTCTGTCAGGACTGCTGCAGATTTCTTTATGGGCAGAAAAAGGTGCCAATGCAGGCTGGAGCCCAGTACAATAGGGAAACCTGCAGCAACAGGAGAAATGGAACAAGTGACTCAGAGAGGGGGAGTGAGCGAGCTCAACGGAGCTCTGTTGGGACTGCTGCAGATTTATTTTTGGGCAGAAAAAGGCATCAGCACAGGCAGGGGCCCAGTACAAAAGGGCAGCCTGCAGCGCCAAGAGAAACAGAATGAGCAAGTGAGAGAGGGGGAGTAAGCGAGCTCAACAGAGCTCTATCGGGACTGTTGCAGATTTCTTTGTGAGCAGAAAAAGGCACCAATGCAGGTAGGAGCTTAGTGCAAAAGGGCAGCCTGCAGCACCGGGAGAAACAGAACGAGTGAATGAGAGAGCTCAGCAGAGCTCTGTTGGGACTGCTGCAGATTTCTTTGTGGGCAGAAAAAGGTGCCAGCGCAGGCAGGAGCCCAGTACAACAGGGCAGCCTGCAGCACCGGGAGAAACAGAATGAGTAGTGGGGGGGGGGGTGCAAGCTCAACGGAGCTCTTTCAGGACTGCTGCAGATTTCTTTTTGGGCAGAAAAAGACATCAGCACAGGCAGGGACCCAGTACAAAAGGGCAGCCTGCAGCGCCGAGAGAAACGGAATGAGCGAGTGAGAGAGGGGGAGTGAGCGAGCTCAACGGAGCTCTGTCAGGACTGCTGCGGATTTCTTTGTGGGCAGAAAAAGGTGCCAATGCAGGCTGGAGCCTAGTACAAAAGGGCAGCCTGCAGCACCAGGAGAAATGGAATGAGTGAGTCAGAGAAGGAGAGTGAGCAGGCTCAACGAAGTTCTGTCGGGACTGCTGCAGATTTCTTTGTGGGCAGAAAAAGGCACCAATGCAGGCAGGAGTCCAGTACAAAACGGCAGCCTGCAGCACCGGGAGAAACAGAACGAGTGAATGAGAGAGCTCAGCGGAGCTCTGTTAGGACTACTGCGGATTTCTTTGTGGGCAGAAAAAGGCGCCAGTGCAGGCAAGAGCCCAGTACAAAAGGGCAGCCTGCAGTGCCGGGAGAAACAGAATGAGCGAGTGAGGGAGGGGGAGTGAGCGAGCTCAACAGAGCTCTGTCAGGACTGCTGCAGATTTCTTTGTGGGCAGAGAAAGGTGCCAATGCAAGCAGAAGCCCAATACAAAAGGCAGCCTGCAGTGCCGGGAGAAATAGAACGAACGAGTGAGAGAGGGGAGTGAGCGAGCTCAATGGAGTTCTGCTGGGACTTTAGAGTTGCGCACCCTCCCGCCCAGTGTCCTCTGTGGTCCTACATTACAGCAGGGTCTCTGGAGTGGAGACAAAGCAATTATTGGATACTTTTAGGATTGTTGTAATAATACAGATTTAGTTGTTCTGTTTATTTCTCTAACTGAGCTAAATACCGAGCTATCTCGTTATGGTTGCTGTAATAATACATATTTATTTGTTCTGTTTATTTCTCTAACTGAGCTGAATGCAGTAGGATTTCTAACTGGGCTAAGTGAAACTATATGAGAGCTGAGAACAAAAAGTATGGTAGCTGAGGGGTGAAAAACAGACAAGGAGGCTTTAGGATTGCTACAGTAATACAGTATCTAATGGATGAGATTTGAGACTAAATTAACCCGACGGCAAGGGGGCAGTAGGGGGACTAGTGTTGGGGAAACAGGAATTTGAGTAAATAGGGGCCTAAGAGCTGTAGTAGGGTACAGAATCTGGGAGTAAGAGCCCGTAACATAAGATGGGGGCCAAAATGGGGCAGGTGCCACATGTCAATAGGGCAGGCATCTTTGGAAGGGTGGCGGAGTTTACAGGGTGTGGGTCCACCATGATCCTGGACTGGGCTTGGAGAATGGGGGGTGTATGGTCTGTAGATGACTGGCTAGTTTGAGGGAGGAACTGTGGAGGTTAGGGAGGAGTTTAAGTAGCAGGGCAGATGAGAATGGTAGGCATCCTGGTTGGGGGGGAATAGGGGATGGCAAAGGGGGATGGAGGAAGAACAGCTAGGGAATGAAATCAACCCCAGTCTCAGAGGCACTAACAGAAAAGAGAGGAGAAGGGAGGGGGTGCCCGAGGCGAGGGGGGGTTCCTGATGGGGGAGGAAGAGACCACGAGGAGTACCAGGGGAGAGAGCAGATGGCTGCAGGTAGGGAGGGACCAGGGGTGGCATGGAGGGGAACAAGTAGGAGGGGGGAACCGATAGGAGGAAAAGATGTAGGAGGGGTATCAACTAGGAATAGATTCGAATCTCTGCTATGGGAGACAGAGGGGGAGCAGGAACATACTGAAGGGGGGAGAACAAGCGGGGCATGAGAGGGATGGCAACAGGTAAGGGAAGAGATAGTGAGGACAAAAGGGTAGAAGGAGGGCTAGTAAGGAAGGAGGGGGGGTGGTGACTGGAGGAGAGAAGGCTACAAGAAGGGGGAATGATGGGAGGGGCATCACTACTGGGGTATAAGGGAATGGGGGCTCTAAATTGACAGCAGCAGGGATAGGAGAGGGGTTGGAAATCAGCAGGGGAGGAGGGGAGGTCGACATGGGAAGCCCAGTAGGAAGTAGTCAGGCTGGGAAGGTGTTCAAGGGGGATGGGAGGAATAAGGCAGAGAAAGGGTGAGGCAGAAGTAGGGGGTGCAGATACAGAAGTCACAGAGGGAGCAGCTGGTGGGGGTAAGGAGCAGGAAGAACAAATACTGGGGTGCTGGAAGGGGTATTAGAAGGAAAGGGGTAAGGAATGGGGGGGTACTCATCCTGGGGGATTCTATACTGAAAGGGGTGAAATAAGGCGGCAGGGGGGGAAGGTACAGCCGTATTTGGGTTGAAGTTATCCCCAGGTTGATTGCAGATGGGGCAGGGCAGGCACTGCTCAAATGTGCAGCGAGGGGGAGGAAGAAACCTCATTTAGTGGTGCATGTGGCTACAAATGACTTGGCGTGAGGGACTGTGGAAGTAGTGAAAGGGAGGTTTGAGTAGTTGGGCAGGCAGTGTGAGGGGGTGGGGGAGTCGGTGGCATTCCCGGAGATACTGCCGGTACCATGTGCAAGCGTGGGGAGGAAAGGTAGGTTTGAGGAGTTCAACGAGTGGCTGAAGGATTGGTGCCACACCAAAAATGATGGGTTAGTGACTAACTGCAGTAGGGTCTGAGGTGAATAGTGAGTTTTACACGGGGGACAGGGTACACTTGAGCAGAAAGGGGAGGGGAATAATAAAGGCAGGATTAGAGCGGTATATCTCTACTAAGGTGGATTTAAACTAGTGGAGGGGGGGTGGCCAAAAGACTGAAGTTGGTAGAAAGGTCTGGACAGGAAGCCTAATGAGCTCACCCCCCTAGCTATAGGTAAAGGCATAGTAACCCTGGGAGAGGGCGGGCAGAGTGGTCTGAGTGTAATACAGAAGACACCACCGCCCGATAAGAATAAGGAGGAGAAAGGGTGCGGACTACTGGGAGGAGGGACACAGGCCAAGGAGGACAAGAGTGACGAGAAGGAGGGGTATGGGTGGAAGGTGGTCTGACTAAATGGATAGAGAACTGGTTACAGAGGAAAGTGCAGAGGGTGGTGGGGGGGTAGCTCTCAGCACCAAGAGCAGTGACAAGCGGGGTGCCACAGGGGTCAGTGCTGGGCCTGGTGCTATTTGGGCTCTTTATCACTGATATAACACACAGACTGGGGAGCAGGATTAGTCTGTTCGCACATTATACCAAATTGGGGGTGGTGGTGGATGAAGAGGATGGATGGGAAACACTGCAGGGGGATCTAACCAAACTACAGACATGGTCGGTGGAGTGGCAGCTAGGATTCAGTGCAAAGAAGTGTAAGGTGATGCACATCAGGGCTAAGAACCAGAAGAGAGACTATTTGTTGGGGATCACAGAGGAGGAGAAGGACCTAGGGGTGTTGGTAACTGGGAGCATGAACAACTCAGCCCAGTGCAGGAAAGCAGCAGCGAAGGCAAACAGGATGCGGGATGCATCGCAAGGGGATCTCATACAGACACAGGGATGTGATCCTACATCTCTACAGATCACTGGTCACACCACACCTAGAGTACTGTGTGCAATACTGGAGGCCATACCTGAGGAGAGATATAAAGTTACTGGAGGGGGTGCAAAGGAGGGCAACAAAAATGTTAAAGGGGATGGAAGGAAAGGAATATGAAGTTAGGCTGATGGAGCTGAACATGTACACACTGGAGGAGAGCAGGGATAGGAGGGATATGATTGAAGCATTTAACTACCTGAGGGGGTAAATAAACCTAGCACAGAGGGGGTATTTAAACTGAGGAGTGGAAGAGAGACGAGTGGGCACGGACTAAGGTTGGAAGCGGGACATTTCAAGAGGGAAATGAGGAGGCACTACTTCTCTGAGAGGTTGGTGTCTAGTTGGAGCACTGCCAGAGGGGGTGGTAACATGTAGGACAGTCAACAGCTTTAAGGAGGAGTGGGATAATAATAATAATATCTTTATTTATTGAGCGTCTTTCAAATTATCAAGGCGCTTCACACAATCACAAACAATTCATTAAAAACATTATTAAAATCACAGCAGTTCAGGAAATGCCTTAATCCATAAAAACGTTTCCAGTGCCTGCTTAAAGCTCCCCACAGTCCTGCACTCCCGAAGCCGATGGGGCAGAGAATTCCAGAGGGTTGGGGCAGCAAACATAAAAGCACGAGCCCCAGATGAATTCAAAATAACCCTCAGAATCTCCAGCAACCCCTCGTCAGCCAAGCAAGCTGTCACACAGGGGTGTAAGGAATCAGAAGCTCTTTCAAGTAGTCAGGACCAAGTCTGTGTAGGGCTTTGTAGGTTAACAAACCTACCTTGAAAGTGATCCGCCACTGAATTGGCAGCCAGTCCAGATCGTGCAGCACAGGGGTAATATGAGATCTCCTAGATACCTCAGTCAATAAACAAGCAGCAGCATTCTGCACTAGCTGCAAGAGGTGGATATCAACCCCAGGAAGCCCTAAGTAAAGGGAGTTGCAATAGTCAAGGCATGAGGTCACAAAGGCGTGGACCAATATGGGAAGATCACTGGACGGAACAAGGTGCTTGATCCTGGAAATGTTCCTAAGATGATAAAAGGCTGACTTCATGACTGCTGACACCTGATGACAAAGGGTGAGCCCATCATCAAGTACCACTCCCAGGTCATGCACCCTTTCAGAGGTAAGGATCTGAGCGTCCCCCAAAAATAAGCAGAAGGGCAAATCAGTCCTCAACCTCTCTATCCTGCGTCCCGGGTCTACTGCCAAAACCTCAGTTTTACCTACGTTCAACTTTAACCCGCTGCAATTCATCCAATCTTGGATTTCAGCGAGGCAGCTGTTAAATGCTTATAGAGCACTAATCTTGCTGGGGGCAAAAGACAGGTAGAGCTGGGTATCATCAGCATAGCAGTGAAACCTCAGCCCACACCATCTTACAATGCCTCCTAGGGGCCAGCATGTACACTGCAAACAACATGGGGGACAGCACCGAGCCCTGGGGAACCCCACAAAACAGAGAGAAAGACTCGGAAGAAAAAACTCCCAAGACGCTTCTCTAAGTTCTACCGGTGAGGAAAGATGAAAACCATCTGAGCACTGTACCAGTCAGTCCACAGATGGACCTCACACGCTCGAGCAGTACCCCATGGTCTACAGTGTCAAAAGCTGAAGGGAGATCAAGGAATACCAAGATGGAATGGTTTCTCCGATCTCTCACCATCAGGAGATCATTGAGCACCCAAACCAGAGCAGTATCAGTACTGTGCCTCTTATGAAAACCAGATTGGAGAGGTTCGTATATACTATGGATGGTCAAATAGTTCTCCAGTTGAGTCGCCACAACTTTCTCAATAACCTTTCCCACAAAAGGAAGGTTTGAGATGGGTCTGTAGTTAGCTAGAGTATCCAGGTTCAATGAAGCTTTCTTCAGAAGGGGTGTCACCACCGCCTCCTTCAGGGAGCTTGGAAACTCACCTGATTCCAAGGAGCACCAGATAATCTGAGCCAATGATATCACTACAACCCAAGATCAGGGAGGTTGGGCCCGGATCTAAACTACAGCATGTAGGGTGCGTCCCCTGGACAATCCTCATAATATCAATGAACTCCGGCAGGTCAAAGGTACTCCAGGAAACAAGAAGCATAGTGACCAAGCACTGACCAACAGCATACCCTATAGAACGGGTCCGACGGATCTCTGACCTGATGTCGGCCACCTTATTCGCAAAGAATCGAGCAATCTCATCACACTCCATTTGTGAAAAAACTTGACGGAGCTGCAGACAGGCTGGGTTGCACAGCCTGTCCACAGTTCGGAAGAGTTGGGCCGGTCGATTCCGAGCGACAGTGATCTTTCTGGACAGGAATTCTGCCTTCTTACAGGAGATCACTGATTGGTAGAGCTCATAATGCTCCAACAAAATAAGACAGTCGGCATCCAAGGCAGATTTCCACCAGCGACGTTCTAACCTACGTCCCAACCTCCGCAACTCCCTCAAAGACCCATCAAACCAAGGGCCCCAAGGGCAAAGTCGAAAGGGACAAACACGGACTGGAGCAATCAGATCAAGAGCTGAGGAAATGGCCTTATTATAGGCATGAACCAACAGCTCTGGGCCTGAGCAGGCATCAACGAACTCTGAGAGGTCCCGCCAGGTATGAAAAGGATAAAGCAAGAGGAAGAGAAAGAGTCGGGGGGTGCAGGGGCTGGGAAAAGCGGGGGAGGAACTTAGGGGGAGGAGCCTGGGGCAGCTGCAATCTAGGGTGCTAGCTGCACACTCAGGCAGACTTACATAGACCTATTGGTGCGTTCTGCTGGCAGATTTGTATGTTCATATGTTCGCATGTATGTTCGTATGTAAAATCACTGTGACTCTGTTCATGAGCAGAGGTCCTAAAATGCCTATGTTGAAAATTTGGTGACAAATATCCATAAAATAACTGTGTTACAAGTGTGCATTGTGCAGTTTCCATGCCCCCTCGTAACTTCGCAAATTTGTAGCATTGCCACTCCAGATTTTCAACATTGCCATTTTTCCACACCTCCTTATGAACAGTACAGTTGTCATTTTTCACATCCAGCCCGAAATATGTGTTTACACATCTGGTGCAGAATACCACGGTTGCAGTGGAAATCAATGTTCGGGATAGATTAAAAACATCATAGTGACAGTGTTCATGAACAGAGGTCACAAAATGTCTATGTTGAAAATTTGGTGAAATAATTCCACTAAATGACTGTTACGTGCATGCGTTGTGCAGTTTCTATGTACAGTAGGACGTTTGAGCATTTTTAATATTTTCACTACAGATTTTCAACATTGCCATCTCGTCACACCTCCCTATGAATGGTAGCAGCTGTCATTCTTCACATCCTGCCCGATCTGTGTTTTCGTGCATCTGATGCACAATGGCACAGTCGCTGTGGAAACTCAAATTTCGGGACACATTGACAAAATCACAGTGCCACTGTTCATGAGAAGAGGTCCCAAATGCTTTCATGAGGTGGGGGGCCACAAAATGGCCATGTTGAACATTTGTACTGCAAATACCAACAAATGCCCGGGGCGTTATGGTTTCTAACCATAACGTTCCACCCTTTACAGACTGACAGACATCAGGGGTGTGCCTTTGGATTGCTGACAGTAATGCTCATGCCATTCCAATCCCACCCCCCACCCCCAGTCATTGACAGGCATTGAGCTGTGCCTTCGATTCTTTGGCCCCACAGTTCACCCCATTCTATACTGCATCCATTTCAGCATATGTCCTTATGGAGTGGGGTGACTGTAAAGCCGAACACCCCAAGGC
Organism: Neoceratodus forsteri; assembly: GCA_016271365.2. Lineage (NCBI taxonomy): Eukaryota > Metazoa > Chordata > Ceratodontiformes > Ceratodontidae > Neoceratodus > Neoceratodus forsteri. Next base: position 44,889,177 of record JADMNL010000027.1, read on the forward strand.
ACACCTCAACACTTGTCAGTATCTGCAGAATAGGGTGAGGTGAAATGGCATTAACGTTATGGGTGGCAACAAAAACGCATACCCCAATGCCTGTCCGTCTCTGCAGGGCGGAGGTGGGGTTGGCGTGTGAAGTTCAATAATTCACTGCCATTCCTACTCTGCATCTGTCTAACTCCTGCATTTCCAATGCTAATACCAGCAAGCAAACATTCGGCATTGACAAATGCTTGTTTAGGCTCCCCTTGTGATAGCTTTACAGTTTTGTGGCATGGAGTCAGCCCTGACGTACCCATTGTCCCATGAGATCTGGGAGCACTGTCTGTCGCATGCTAGTTCATCTTCATCACAAGGGAAGTGATTTTAACAACTTTCACAGAAAACGCAGTCTTGCAGCTTAAAGGTGATCTTTTAAACAGAAATGTGCAGTTGTGATGTATGTTTTGCAGGGTAGGATCTAGTCCTAATTAAGTATTTATTTGGCAGCAACTCAATGCACAGCAGTAGTGCTACTGCTTGCTATGCCAGTGACGTGAATCCAGGAACAAGCGAGGGCAGTCAGGAGCTGGCCATGAGAGAGGAAGGATTGAGCATCCCAAGGACTGCTCCCCTTCCTTGAGGAAGGGGGACACTGCTCCTGCAGCATGACTGCCAACTGGTAGACCCCAGGGGGTAGCCCATTCAGGAGCAGCAGAATGGGGATGGGTCATCACCATATGCCTGTTATGCATCCTTGCCTAGCCATATCACTGTATGCCAGCACCTCAGGGAGGAAAACCCAGAGACTGGAGGAAAAAGCTGGCTGTACAAGTTGGCACTGCCCCCCCCCCCGCAGTCTCTTGCACAACCTACACTGTTGGCCACACACCACATTGTTGTCAATGGTAAGTGGTGGACAACCTGTAAGTTCGTGGGAAGGTCTGTGACTTGATTGGGAGGGGGTGCCACTGCACGAGAATGGAACAGGAAAAATCTCTATACAAATAAATATTTATTGAGCAAGGAATAGTTGAGTCCCAATGGAACTATCAGCCTCTTCAAAGAGGAGTGCAAGAAGCGTGTTTATTAATGCTGATAATCCTGCCACCTTGCCTTCCTCATAATAAAAGCTGTTTCAGAGAGAGTGATAGAGTCAAAGGATTTTGTTCTCATTTTGAATACTGAGTTAAGCTGAGTGTGGTCCAATGAGCAATGCATACAAATGTGAAGTGTTGGAGGAAATAGGAAATTCCAGATCAAATCCCAGTCTAGCCACAAGCTGCTCAGTGGTGACCTTGAACAATTCGCTTGTGCTGCAGCCTGCAAGACAGGGTAGAAACAACACATCACTGTTAATATGACGGAGCAGCTCACTTGAGCTTTATAATTTGGAAATGCCTGGCAGCTCTGTGATGCAGAGCAAAGGGAACCCCTCAACAGGCTGGCAAGGTGACCCAGGTTTGTGTCCCAAGACTGGAATGTCAAGTGCCGAGGCAGGCAAGGGAACATTGTATGTGTTCACTTGGATGCTCCTTTCCCCAGGTGTGGGGGATAGTTAGCTTCTCCTGCTACTTCACTGCCTCCTATTGCTAGACAGGGGCAATGCACGGGATGCTTCAGCATAGCAGGGTCAGGATATTGGCTAATTGGTACTTAGAGAAATGCAATGGCTCCACTGACTGGCATCCCACATGGAGGGAAGTGCTGTAGCGAGAAAGTCATCACCCCTCCCTCCACATGTGCTGATGGGCACCTCGGTCCCTTCCTTGCCACTAGGTTCACATGCCACATGAGTCCTCCTCATCCTCCAAAGTCTCAGCTGCCCCAACCGCTGCAGCAGTTCCTTCTCCCCTGGCTGGGTCCACAAGGGGAGAACACCCCAAATAAGGATAGAAATAGAGCCCGTGGCAGTGCAGGCCGTCCAGAGACTGAGAAACGAGTCAGCATGAGGCTCTGTACTACAGACGGGTAGGTGGGATTCTTGCCGGGCCTGGAGTAAAGTGGTTGGTGTAGGCAGATAGGGAGCAAAGAAATAAACATATAATACTCCAGTTAAGCAATAAGGCATGGCAAGCAGTGGGTTATGGTGGGATAATGGCCCATCACAGGTGAGTTGAAGCATGAGGCATAGCCAAGTGCTTTCTCACTCGAGAAGGGCAGTTAGCCCACCATAATGCACCCCCTAGAGTGTCTTATTGTGATTATTAAATATGTCCTTTCTGGTAACTTGGATGTGTTTTTTAAGCATATTTTTGTTGAGCTACTTTTAGCTGGGTTGTTGTGCTGGTATAAGGACCCAGCTAAAAGTACCTCTTGGCCAATCAGAAGCCAGCATTCTTTCTACCCATTTCATAATGTGTATTGAAAGTCATGTCCTTAGGAGCTGTTTGATGGCTCATCCATGCTGCTTAGCCGATGACCTGGGATAGGGAACAGATGCAGGATCTGGCCAGGCTGCCCCAGCCCGGAGGGCTGACGCAAAGTTTTCATTGCCACAGCATCCCCCTACTGTTGGCCAGTAAGCTTGCTTCTCCACACAGTTGTCACTGTGCTCATGCAAGGCCTGTCAGAGCACCACTCGGCACCACGTAGGAGGCAGGGAGGGTCAAAGGGCAACAGGAGTATTACTGCAGGCGGAAAAATGGAGCTGTTGGGAAGCCATCCCATTACTCTTGCACCTGGTGCTGCTGCTGGGTCTCTGACCCTGGGTGATGGTAGGGGGTGACGAGGCTGGTAGGCTGCTGGGGAAGGGTAGATGGGGACCAAGCTGCCAGTATCAAAAAGATTTCTATATAAAAACATCTTGCTCATGGAGAAACAGCACATATTACAGTATTTAAAGAACCTTGGACAGTAGTGAGAAAAATTACCAAGATCAATATGTTGCATTTTATTGCTGTAAGGGTAGTTACTGAGAAGCTAGTTAGGGCAATTTTGAAAAAGCCTTTTTTTTTTAAAAAAGGGACATAAACCTTGAATCTTTTTTTTTTTCACTTTTGTTAATATAATTGTAAATTTTGAGTATGCTTTGTATGAAGTCAGTATGTTATTTAATGGGTTTGTTTAGAAATAGCCCAATTTTTTCCTTTTTTTCAGGGTCCCTAATTAGTATTGCTCCCCCTCCCCCATATTAATTTTTAAATTGCTTATCAGTTCCATTGCCCAGTGACATCGGCTGAGCAGAAGCCCTGCATTAAAAACTTCACTGTAAGGCTTCTGCTTAACTGATTTCACACAGGTAATTAAACAGTAAATATTGGGCGGGGAAAAAAACTGAGCATTAACAAGGGACCCTACATGAGGCCAAAATAAGAGTTAAAATAAGACTATTTCAAAACAAACACACAAAACAATACATTGGAGCTATTGAACTGATTTCACATGTGCTCAAATTGTTAATTATATTAAAAGATGTAAAAAAAAAAAAACAAGGTTTATGTTTCCTACATATCTTTACTGCTATACTGCATCTTCCCCCAAACAAGGAGGAGGAATGCAAGAGCTCCCTCTGCTAAGTAATCTGACAGCATTTGAGATGCTGTCTGGCCTTAGTGGTTAGAGCACAGTGCTGCAAACCTGGAGATCCAGGTTTGAATCCTACAGCACAATAGGCCAGTCGCTGCAGGTCATATGGGGATTCAGCACTATTGGGTTCATACTTTGCTTGATAAACATTTTTTTTTGTGAATGGGTTCATTTTTAGAAGAAAAGCTGTATCAGAATTTGTTTGATCTAACATTTTACAGAATTTAACATTAACAGAATTTGTTTGATCTGGGTAACTAGACAGTTGGACAAAGGCCATGCAGTGGATGTCCTGTTTCTGGACTTCAGTAAGGCATTCGACTCGGTGCCACATGGGAGGCTGGGTAGTACACTGGCAGGTACAGGTGCAGAGGCGAAAATGGTGGGATGGATAGTAAACTGGTTACAGGGAAAGGCAGCAGAGGGTGGTGGTGGCAGGGGAGCTCTCATCTCCGAAGGCAGTGACAAACGAAGTACTGCAGGGCTCAGTGCTGGGACCAGTGTTGTTTGGTTTGTTCACATCAGACATCTCAATGGGCATGAAAAGCAAGATCAGTTTGTTTGCAGATGACACCAAGATGGGAGCAGTAGTGGATGACGTAGGAGGGTGGCATAGGTTGCAGGATGATCTGTCAAAATTGGAGACCTGGTTGGACACCTCGCAGTTAGGGTTCAAAGCCAGAAAGTGCAAGGTGCAACATTTCAGGGCAAAAAAAACAAGAAGGAGCTACCAGCTGGGGTGTGGGATTCAGCTAGCCATGACAGGAGGAGAAGGATCTGGGGGTGATTATAACAGGCTCAATGAACAACGCAGTACAATGCAGAAAGGCAGCTGCAAAGGCCAACAAAATGTTGAGCTGTATTGCCAGGGGTATATCTTCAAGGAGAAGGAGGTGATTCTGCCATTGTATAGGTCACTGGTTAGACTACACCTGGAGAACTGCATGCACTACTGGCGCCCATACCTGAAGAGGGACATTAAGTTTACTGGAGGGGGTGCAGTGCATGGCAACAAAGATGATCCAGGGACTAAGGGACATACCCTATGTGAGCAGGCTGAGGGAGTTGAACATGTACTCACTGGAGGAGGAGAGGAGAGACGGGGGGATATGATTGAAACCTTCAAGTACATGAAAGGAATAAATGATAAAGACATGGAGGGACTATTCAAGTTAAGGGGGTAGGGACACTCGAGGTCATGATCTCAGATTGGAGGGGGGAAGGTTCAGGAGAGAAATGAGAAGACACTTTTTTACGAAAAGTGGTGTCTGGGTGGAACGCGTTGCCTCCAGAAGTGGTATCCTGTAGGACAGTGGACTGCTTCAAAAGGGGATGGGATAGGGTAAGAGGGAGGGGCAAGGGAGGGAAGGGGCAGCTGCAGTACAAGGGTTGCTAGCTGCACAGTCGAGCAGACTCAATAGACCATAAGGCCTTTATCTGCTGGCAAATTTGTAGGTTTGTATTATAACATAAAAGACTAGGAAGTGGATTAAGAGAAAAGAATTGATCCCAGTTTCAACTTGGGATAATTTGATTAAATAGGAGGTTGCATGTTTTGTGTTTAAGTTATTTGTAGATATCCATTTATTAGCAATTTTAAAAAAACAGAGATACAATATTTGAATACTGGAAAACAAGGGGTTAGCATTTTGTTTTGCAGAATATAAAAATGTCAATGTACGCTCATAACTTTGTTGTGTATTAATATTGTTACCTCACATTTTCAGCATAGCCTTCTTATGACCAACCTCATGAACAATGGCAGAGAAAACTTTCAAATCCTGCCTGAAAGGTGATCTTGTGCCATAAGTGTGAAAACATGCTTTGTCCAGGATTTGAAAAATGACAGCTGTCATGTTCATGAGGTGGTGTGAAAAAAATGGCCATGCTGGAAATTTGGGTTTAAAATATTGAAAATTATCAAAGTTACAAGCATGCATTAAAAATGTTCAATGTACACTCATAATTTTTTTTATTTTTTTTATTTTTACCCCAAATTTTCAAGATAGCCTTGTTATGACCCCCCACCCCATGAAGAAGGATGTAGAAAAGGGCAGAAAAAAATGTTCAGATCCTTCCTGAAAGGTGATTTCGCGCCACAAGTGCAAAAACACATTTTGTCCAGGATTTGAAAAATGACAGCTATCACATTCATGAGGTAGTGTGTGTGCTATTAGCAGACAGGAGGGTGGACACAATGGCAGTAACCGAGACTTGGGCAACATCACACCATGACTGGGACCATGTGATCCCTGGATATAAACTATACAGGAAGGACAGGGTAATCGGGAAGGGGGAGGGGTGGCAGTTTACATCAGGGATGGAACAACTTGCATGAGGGAGGAGTCGGAGGAAGGGAAGGGAAGGTGAAAGCAATATGGGTTCATTTATGATCCACTAGATGAAGAAAGGTGAAGCTGGGGGTGGTTTACAGATCACCCAACTAGGATGAGGAGAGTGACAGGGAACTGACCTCATAAATATTGGAAACTGCAGGTAAAGGAGAGGTGGTAATTGTAGGGGGCTTCAACCTGTCCAAGGTAGACTGGAGTGTACCGTCCACAACATGAGCTAGGAGTCAGGTGATCCTAGAAGGACTGCAGAGTGGGTTCCTGACTCAAGGCATCACAGAACCAACAAGAGTAGAGGCAATTCTTGATCTGGTGCTCACGAACGAGGAGCATATACAGGAAACAATGGTTAGGGAGCCCCTGGATGGCAGTGACCATTGCTCAGTGTGGTTCCAGTTGGATATGGGCAGGGAAAGCATCCCGACTAAGATCAAAATCCTTAGATTTTAGGAAGGTGGACTTCAGGAAGATGGGCATAGTGCCAAGGAGCCACCTAGCAGACATCAGAGCAGATTTAGGGGTGAAGCAAAGGTGGTTCATCATTAAGAAAGGAATACTGGTTGTCACAGAGGAGTGCGTTAGGCTCAGGGGAAGAACAAAAGGGCCAAAGCATCCAGTTGATTCAGTTCTGGGGCCACCCAGGCAGTAAAGGAAAAAAGGTTAGCCTATAGGAAATTAAGGAAGACCAAGGGAGAGTTGGATAGGAAAAATTACCTAAGTCTGGCTAGTGAGGCAAGTAAAGAAGTCCAGCGAGCAAAGGCACAGAAGGAGCTGCAGATAGCAAAAGGAATTAAGAAGGGGGAGAAGGCATTATTTCGCTATATAAGTGAGAAAAGGGCCAAGAAGGATGGGATTGTTAGGCTTAAGAAAGGGGAGGAGTGGGTGGAGGATAACAGGAAAATAAGAGATGCTAAATGAATACTTCTGTTCCATCTTCACCAGGGAGAAGGACAGACCAGTGCCTTCAGGAGGGAGAAGAGAAGCAGGTGGGGAGGGGAACACAGATATAGTGATAGAGGAGGACAGAGTGAGGGAGAGGCTGCTAGCATTGAAGGTACACAAATCTCCCGACCTGGACAGAGTACATCCAAGGATACTAAGAGAACTGGCTGAGGAGCTGGCAAGGCCACTGGCAGGCCCGTTTAATAGTTCACTGCAGTCAGGCATGATACAGCAGGACTGGAGAACAGCATATGTGGTGCCCCTCCACAAAAGCTGTTCCAAGGATGACCCAGGGAATTACAAAAGAAGTCAGTCTGACCTCAGTCATGTGCAAGCTCATGGAGACCATATTTAAGGAAAGATTGGTACAATATCTAGAGGAGCATGGTCTCCTGGATGTGAGGCAGCACAGTTTCATGGGGGGGGAATCTTGGCAAATGAATCTGACTGACTTCTTTGAGTGGGTCACTAAGACCATAGACAGGGGTCAAGTGGTAGACATCCTCTATCTGGATTTCAGTAAGGCCTTTGATTCTGTGCCCCACAAAAGATTGATCAGGAAGTTGGCAGATCTTGGGGTTGGGTAGATGATGACCAGATGGGTAGAAAACTAGCAGAGGGACAGAACCCAGAGAGTGGTTGTGTGCGTGTGGGGGGGCTATCTGGCACCAGAGAGGTCAAAAGTGGGGTTCCACAGGGCTCAGAGATGGGGCCGGTATTGTTCAATGTCTTTATCAATGACATTGGGGATGGCATTAAGGGTAAAATGTGCCTATTCATGGATGGCACCAGCTGTGCAGGAGAGTGGATACAGCTGAAGAGATACAGGACCAACAGAACAATCCAGAAAAGCTTGGGAGGTGGTCCAGGATCTGGTAGCTTGGTTTCAATGCCAAGAAATGTGAAATTATGCACACTGAAACCAAGAATCCCAGGAAGGAGTACTTCCTGGGTGGAGTCCTTGTATCTGCATCAGAGGAGGAGAAGGATCTGGGAGTGATGATCACTAGTGACCTGAAGCCCTCCACACAGTGCAAGAAAGTAGCAGCAAGGGCAAACAAGATATTGGGATGCATAGCTGGAGGATCAGTAGTAAGAGACAGGAGGTTATACTGCCCTTGTGGTGAGGCCACATTTAGAGTATGGCGATCAGTACTGGTGCCCACACCTCAAAAAGGAAATTAATTTGCTGGAGAAGGTCCAGAAGAAGACTACAAAGATGACAGTGTGTCAGCAGGGTAAGGCATATGAGGAGAGGTTGAAAGCACTGAACATGTACAGGGCGGGGGGGGGCATGACTGAGACCTTCAAGTACTTGAAAGGGATAAATTAGTTGGATAAGGAGTGTCTCTTTAAGCTAAGTGGCAACCATAACATGATGGGCACAGTCTTGAGCTGGAGGGGGGGGGGTTAGGAGGGAAGTCAGGAAGCACTTCTTCAAGGAGAGGGTGGTGGATACTTGGAATGTGTTGCCAGAAGAGGTGATCTTGTTGAAGACGGTGGTCAGCTTCAACAGAGACTGGGACAGGGATAGGGGGAAGGTAAGGATCATGGGTAGAGAGGATGGAAAGGTTGGGAGGAGTGGGGAGGGGGGCAGGGACAGTAGCTCAAGCTGTGGACCCTGCAATACAAGCAGACTAGATAGATCAAATTGCCTCCTTCTGCTGTCTTCTTCGTATATTCATATGTTGTGTGTGAAATAATGGTTATGTTAAAAATTGGAGGTCAGAATATTATAAATTAACGGAGTTATGAACATGCATTGGACATTTTCAACATATGCTCATAACTTTGTTGTTTAATATTTTTACCTCAGATTTTCAACACAGCCTTCTTATAACCCAAGCTCATGAACAAGGGTGGAGAAAATATTCAGTTCCTGCCCAAAAAGGCGATTTCACACCACAAGGGCAACAACACATTTTGGCAATTACTTGAAAAATGACAGCTGTCACATGCATGAACTGGTATGAAAAATTGCTATGTTGAAAATTAGGGCACAAAATATTGAAAATTACCAAAGTTACAAGTGTGCATTGAAAAATGTCAATGTATACTCAGAATTTTGTTGTTTTTTTAATATTTTTATCCCAAATTTTAACATAGCATTCTTATGACCCCACCTCATGAACATGGTTGTAGAAAATGTTCAAATCTTGCCTGAAAGGAGATTTCATGCTGTGACTGAAAAAATCACATTTCAGGATGTATTTGTCTAATTTCACTGCCATTGTTCATGAGGTGGGTGCCAAAAAGGTTGTGTTGAAAATTTGGGGAACAGTATTCAAAAATGACCAAGTTATGAAGACAAGTTCAAAACCCATTGAAATACATTGAACCATAAACCTGATTTACTCAGTTCCTGGTCCGGCATTGAAGAGTGAAGTCCTGTCTCTGGTCCAGAGAGGATTACAGCATTGGATCCCTGGTAGGTATGTAAGGGGTGTGGGGTGTGAGGTTGTGAGTACTGAGTGGAAGGGTTGGGTGGGGCAATAGTAACGGCAGCGATGAACGGGGTTTCTTTTTTACAGGGTGTATAAATATAAAGAAAAGACTATGATTGACAATTTTCTTTATTTCAGGTACCAACACTGGGGACTGAGCAACCCAGTGTTGGTGTTATGTTTGGCAGCACTGCAGGTGGGCACCCTCTTGTCACACAGTGAAAACAGGTGGGGTGGTGCTGGTAGTCAGCACCAGGGATTGGGCACCCTGGTGTCGCAAAATAAATGACAAAGGGGTGGGAGAGAGTAAGGGATGGTTTCTCATGTTTGTTGGCACCAGGGGTGGCTCCCTGGTGTCACACAGTAAAAACAGGCTGGGTGGGGGGTAGTAGCTGGAACCAGGGATTGGGCACCCCAGCATCAGAAAATTAAGAAATAAGGGGTGAGAAGGACTGAGGGATTTTTTTTTTTTATTTCAGGTACTGACACTGAGGATTAGGCACCCCAGTGTTTGTGTTACATTTAGCATCACTGGAGGTGGGCTCCCCGGTGTCACACAGTGAAAACGGGCAGGTGAGGGGTACTAGCCAGCACCAGAGGTGGGGAGCACCCTGGTATCAAAGAGATTGTTTTTAGGTTGGGGTTACAGCAGGCTAACCCAGACACTGATTGTTTGCTTCGCTGGGCGGCATTACACAGATCAAAGGAAAGAGTCGCTCTATGATTTGAGTTGCTCTTTTCTTTGAACTGCACACTATTTCCACCCAGCAAGACCAGAACAGAGTCGTGACCAGCCTGACTGATTAGTCTGACATTGTCAAGCCCTTTGCAGTGTGCCCTACATTGGATTGACAGTGGCACACCTCTCAAAATCCATTATCATACCTACAGTATATGTTCACTTTGTGCAAGGGTGAACATAAAAAGAGAGGTGCTCAAATGGATCTGATCCCAGACAACTGAAGAAACAATACCTGCTTACCCTTATGGGAGTCATCTTGTGATGAAAAGGAATTGACAGCAATTTGGGGGTACTTTTCATGAGAATATTGACCTAAAAGAGACCACTGATTAGGCTCCCATCCTGTGAGACTGTGGTCTCTAGTGGTACATGGCTTTCCTGTGATAGAGATGTATAATGTTACTATTTGGTTTGAGACCATTGTGACAGGGCTGAATAAGACCCTGTCCCATTTGTTACACAGAAAGAGTTAAGCACAAGGATCTGTTCTGTCCTCTCCTTTTCTGTCTCATATCTGTCTGGTTGGCCAACCAAATGTTTTCGTGAGACCTAGAAACTGATCACACTGACAGTCTCGTGATTCTCCACCTCTCGCTATCTCTCTGCCTTCACTTGCTGTTTCTATCTTTTCTTTACCCTTACGTATTTGTGTTTATAAAAATATATGTGAATTTTTGTGTGAAACTGTAAGTGGTACTGGGATCCCTTAGTTTGAAACTGTATATAGTTATACTGTTGAAATTATTGCAAAAAGCTATTTGGAATTCGGGGGGTTAACCTTGACATGCAGCATAAACTCTTTTGCAGAGTTGTCAACAAGAGGCCAGTTCTGGGAGATCATGTTCTATGTTGTTGCACCTGCAAGGAAAGAAACTTACAAAGTTCTGGTCGGTGTTCTTTCACCTAAAGCTGCACATCTGTAGGCAGGATGTTGATGAATTGCTCCGTTGCAAATATATCAATGATCTGTGGGACTGTTTTGCTCTCTGGTTGGAGCCATTAATAAGGAGTTCTCTGAGTTGTGTGAAGTCTTTGCGAGGATTGTCGAATGAGTTGTACTTCAGGGACCAGAGTCTTTGCCTCTAGGTCTCTCCTGAGATGTATCTTTTCAGGATTTTTCTTTTCACAGGTCATAGTTTTCTGATTGTGCAGTGTCCATACTGTTGTAGGCAAGTTGAGCTTTACCTGTCAGGTAAGGTACCAGTCTGTTGCCCATTGCTGCTTTGGCCACTGGCAGGCTCCGGCAACCCATTCAAAAGTTGTCAAGTATGCTTCAGTATCATCCGAGGGACACAGCTTTTTAAGTTGAATGTCTTTTAAGTTGTTTATAACTTGTTGCTCTGCTGGACCAGTGCCAGATCCTCCAGCTTTGATAACTTTCAAGGCATTCTTTTCTCTGTTTTCTCTGTCTCTTGTTGTTGTATAGCCCACCATTTGAAAAAGGTAGTCAGGCTTTCAGGTTCTGTCACTGCCTGTTCTGTTTTTTCATCGCTGGTGCTGGCTGTACGGTCTCATGGAAATTTTAGCCATCAAACTTTTAAAGTTAAGCTCAAGAAGTATTTTCTTAGTAAAGTGCATTGTCAATGCGTTTGAATGTTCATGTTTATATCATGTTTATTGTGCATTATAAAATGCTTTTGTTATTTATTGTTTGTCTGTTAATGTATGTCGAATAATTTTGTACCAACTTGACTGTATATTTATGGTCCCGGGTCATACATGAAAACGGGTCTTGGCTCATTGCATTTACCTGGTAAACAAAAGTTTAAATAAAAAAAGAAATTCAACTATCGCTGCATCTTTCTCTTCTTTGCTGCTCCTGTCTCTACATCTCTTCTCTTCTTTGTTGCTCCTATCGCTGCATCTCTTCTCTGCTTCTCAAGTTGCTGCATTTCTTCTTTTCTCTGTTTCTCCATCTCTTTTTGAGGCACAGCCCACCATTTGAAAAATGCAGTCAGGCTTTCAGGTTCTGTCACTGCCTGTTCTGTTTTTTCCATCGCTGGTGCTCGCTGTACAGTCTCAGCTTGGACTTCTGTCTCTGCTAGTTTGGCTGCCATCTTTCTGGTAATGACTCCTGGGCTTGCTGCTGTAGAATCCATACCATTCTGCTATGCTTCCCTGGTACCAGGTGCAGTACCCATGCACAAAACTCCTGACTTAGCATATGCACAGCGTAAATCTTACTTTTGACACCATCTGTCATCAAGGCACAGGTCAGGAAGCATTGGAAAACCAGGAGCAGTTGTACAATTCCCAAGTAACGTTTTATTATTATCAATAACAGCAAACTAAAAATAAACATTATTCAATATAACTATTTACAAAGGCAGTACAAACAGAGAAAACAAAGTCCTTCATCTGATAGAATCTCTAATTCCAAGTTTCAGTTTCTCAGTCTCTCTCTCACTCTAGCAAAAGCATTGCTGCTCTTATTTCTGCCTCCTGAGCTCATTAAGAGGTCAGGACTTTGTACATTTCTTTCCTTATAGGTGCAACAAAATAGAACATTATGTCCCAAAACTGGTCCCTGGTTGACAACTCTGCAAAAGAGTTTGTGCTGCATGTCAATAACCCTCTAAATTCCAAGTAGCTTTTTGCAATCATTTCAACAATATAACAATATACAGTTTTAAACTAAGGGATCCCAGTATCACTTACAGTTTCACACAAAAATTCACATATATTTTTATAAATGCAAATACACAAGGGAAAAGAAAAGACAGAAACACCAAATGAAGGCAGAGAGATAGCGAGAGGTCGAGAATCACGAGACTGTCAGAGGAATCTGTTTCTAGGTCTCACGAAAACATTTGGTTGGCCAACCAGACAGACAAGAGTCAGAAAAGGAGAGGACAGAACAGATCCTTGCATTTAACTCTTTCTGTGTAACAAATGGGACAGGGACTTATTCAACCTTGTCACAGCCTTGAATGCCTTCAGGACAAAATCATTTCTGCACTATTTACTTTGGTTTCAATTGTGATATATTATTTTATGTTTGGTGTTTTTGTTAATTTATTTTATTTGTAGCCATTATAGTTGTTTATGGCAACTTTGACTACTAATGTGATCAGCATGACCTTCGTTCATGCCTGACCACTGTAATGAACTTCAGTGGTGGTGTTATGTGTGTATATATATGCTATTGTAACAGATGTAACACCTAGGAAATGTATTTTTGTTTTTATCTTGCTAGTTATGTTGCCTGCAAACTGTTTTACTTTGGTGATGTATGGGGAGAATTGAAAATTGCCTACTATTGCAGTCCCCTGCCTGGGGACACTCAGCAAAGAGGGACCTTTGTGTAAGCAATCCTTTTTCCTGCCCTGCAAAAGGTCTTTTGGTTTGGTTAAACTTCAAAGGGATTAATCCCTTTTGTAACTAAAACACATGTTTTGAGTTTAAACAAGGCTAAAGCAGAACAAGGCAGCCCTCCATGGATTCTGCCAGTCAGAAAAACAAAAGGGCTAAACCTTAAATAACAAATCCAGTTTGGACACATTCTGGAAAATGGTGGTCCACAGAAATCAAAGAAATGGTCCAGTCTGTGATGTCAGAAAGGTATGTATGATGATGTGGGCATAGTGGACTGGCCAGCTAAAGATATCTCTGTGTGTGCTTGTTCTTAGAATTTGGCTATGTTTTAGGATTCTGAACCAGCAACATCATGGGTTTCAGTCTGCCACAACTCACCAAGTTCTCAGTTTTTTTTTGGGGGGGGGCAAACTTCTTCTACTCTACTTAGGATCTAGATAGCTTTGAGTTATGTTATTCTGTGTGTCCTCTAACTTTTGAAATATTTTTATTTTTATCTCTGTAGAAGTACTGTATTCACTATAGTCTTTAGTATGTATTATCTTGTAAAATATATAAATATCTTGGAATATGAAATGTTATTTTTTTATACTTCACATTTTCTGTGATTTAGTTCTTTCAGGTATAGATAATCAGGAGTAAATTGGCAAATCTGTCATCTATTTCTGAAGAGAAATGCTGCAGTTACCATATCTACTCCAAAGTGCCTTAGTTGTGACATACAGGGTGGGTCATTTGGTAAGGAGCACTGTGCTGTGTGAACAGTGGCTCTGGTGGGATTCAGACCCAGAGATACCCCAAGTGAGGTTTTAGCTGAGTGGTAGCAGCATAGCAAGGTAACCCTTTCAGGTGTCTGAAGGGTTCTGAAAACTGGTAACAGTCCTGACTCAGATCTGTAAGAGAACCAGTCTGTGACAGCTCTATACAGGAATATAACTGTGAAGGATTTTGTATTTTTCTAAAATTTGTTGCACCGATCAGGGGTTTGCATTAGCGCTCATTGAGTACAATAGGGTGAGTCAATGACATCATGATGTGACTGACCTCATAATGTCATTGCATGATGCACCATGTGCGTGTCAACGTTTGCACCTAGCAAGGTGCATAAAGAAAAGGGAGACATAGACTCCAGCCAGCTCATGGTGCAGGTATGGCATTTTATAGTGCTGCAATGCAGAGTACACTCCCTCATAGAGGACTGGAGGAACCTTTTTAAGGCACCATTGGTGAGTGAAGTACAACAAAATGTTTAGTGAGTAATAAGAAGGCATAGCCGTTCTAGCCACACAGTTAAATTAAATTTGTAACCAAAGTCTGTATTTACTGTCATCTGTAGGAACACTATTCCTTGATAAAGCCCCAATAGTTGGAACAAAGTATTGGAAATTATGATGACCAGAGAAAAATGAATTAAAAAATTAAAAAAGCACTGAAATCCACTTGGAGGGTCCATGTAGCTTGCTGTTATAGCTTAAATTCAAACCTGGTTTGTATGATGTGGACACTGCCACCCTGTAAGTTTAATGAGCACTTTCAGGAGATTAACACCCGGAACAGCAACCAACCAGACAGTGGCACGTGCCAATGAAAAATTAATTAGAGCTACTATTTAATGAAACACTCCAAACCCCTGTGGACAAGGCACTATAGAAAATAAAGTGGAAAAAGGTTTGTTAGGTAACTTGACCTAAACAAGCAAAAACCTATACATGAGAAATAAACATATAAAACACTATGTCCTCTTACCTTTATTCACTGAGATTTAGGAGTGCCAGCCATCATGTCTACCAGCTTTCTCTTATTCCTCCTCCTCCCCACTAGCTTTCTCTTCCAGTTGCTACTCTAATTCTTGTTCACTGATTGATTTTATATGCCATGAAGTAATTATTAAATATTCCATTAATCACAACTATAAATGTTACACAAGAATTAAAGCACTGGCTATCTGAAGTACGGCTTTAGCCACTGGAGGGGGCCAATAGCACAGCAGTGAGTTTATTCATGAACAAAGCCATTTAGCATATTGAGAGCACCTTTTTCATGGTTCCTGAATACTTAAAAACCAAAAAATCAGATCAGGATTGTCTTGCAGAAGGAACATGGATTAACCTTGCAATGTGTTTTTGAACCCAGCCTACAGTATATGACCAAACCATCTCAAACAGGGATCAAGGAAACTAAAGTTGGCACACCAACTGGTGCGCCATTTCCTTGTTTGTTGCCTCCTCCCCCATTTTATAAATGTCACTTTGTTTGCCCAGAGTTGCACATATAAACCTATTTGTTTCCCCCAATCAAATACATACAGTAACTGTTTGTTGTCCCAGTTGTTTGCATAATCCTGTTTGTCCACCCAGTTATACGCATAACCCTTCTTTTGCCCCATTTGTGCTTAATCCGTCCATTGCCTCTGCTCTATATATAATCCTGTTTGTTATCCCAGTTGTATACTTCACTGTTTGCCCCAGTTGTATACATGACCCTCTGTTGCTCTAGTTACTTACATAATTGTCTGTTGCCCTAGCTGTATACATAACCTTGTCTGTTGTTCCCATTTGTATACATACAGTAGCTGTTTTTTGTTCAGTTATATACATAACCCCGTTTCTCACCTCACACAATACACATAACCCTCTGTTGCCCCCAGTTGTGCACATAACTGTTAGTCACCCCAGTCATTTACATAAACCCGCCTGTTGCTCCACTTGTATACATAACCCAGTAAGTTATCCCAGTGGTATACATTACCCAATCTGTTGCCCCAGCTATATACATGTTACCACTGGGTCACTGTGTCTGGGTTCACACCCCTGCCTGGTAAATGTACAGGGTACATTTGGTGAGGAGTCTGGGTTACTTGTTTCTCCTGCGGCAGTGGGGTTCAGCCCAGAACATGCAATAGCTTGGTGCCTCCACCCAGAGAGAATATGTGGCCAGATATTGTGTGCAGTACCACCCTCTGGGATGCAGCAACTGCCCGCCTCCCTACACTGGACTGGCCCACCCTCTGGGGACCATTAAAACAGTTGTTTCCTGCACCAATAAACACTTCACTCAGTTTATACGAACTGGGTGAACACACGGGAGTAAAAATTCAACAAATTGATAGTGCTTTTATTTAAGAACACAGGCCTGGAATATGTAAGAAAGAGAAGTCTTAAACTATTGCAAGTCACCTGTAACACTCCCACCATATAGCAATGCACTCTAAGAGCCACTGTACTGTGGGTCATTACAACCCTCTCAGATTCCACACAGTCTATAAAGCACCCACCCAATCAAAGGGCACAAAAAGAGGACTTATACTACAGAGGGTGCAGTAAACTCTTCAGCTGGTACCAGCAGTAAAACTACAATCTCAAGTAAGTCACAATAACCAAATACTTTTCCAGTGAAGGTCTGCAAGCTACATTGTCTGGGCTCTTTCAGTGGTGCTCTTGGTGAAACTTAGCAAGCGTGTAATTCAACTCCTCAATAGGCCATAGTGTGCTAGCACAATTTAAAGATTTGAAATCCAATGAGAACATTCTCAAAAATCAACTTGTAGTCCAAATGTGCAATGGTAATCCAAAACTGAAAAAGTACAAAAGACCCTAGTCAGCAGTGTCAGCACTCATGTGACCCATGAACACAGCAGTTCAGTTGAGGCAGGGGACAACACACAGAAACATGGTGAGCATTAATGAGGAGCAAGTCCCAGCGATCTGCAGATGAAGCACTTCAGATTCCCTCAGACATTCTGTAGCAACACAGCCCTTCTGGCTCACACCTCTCAGGACCCAGCCCTTCTGACTCAGCTGTCAGTCACAGAAGCACTAAGAAGCTTCCTGGTTCCCGAGAAGCAGAGACCCCAGGAGTGACCCCCGCAGTCCGACTCCCCTCCAGATTGAGATTATCCTCATACTCAGGGCATATGCCCCATGGCTCCTTGTTCCCCGATCCAGCCCACTAGATAAGGGCTAGCATGCCCTTTATCTCCCTACAAAGCATCCTGGGCCAGATGCAGGTCTCTGTCTCCACTCAGTACAGCTCAGCAGCTTTGGTATGTAGCAATGGCACGCAGGCTCAGCATCTCAGTAATTTCTTCTGACAGGTGCCCATTTGGCACAGTCTTTGAACAGTGTAAGCCCAGAATAAGGCTCACAGTGAGTTGGCAAAATTAACCCTGGTGAGGGCTCACAGGATTGTTAGCCTGGCTAGACCTCTCATGTCCTCTCATCAGCAGCAGGTCTGAACACTTCAGTGTTTTTTCTCAGTTTTCCACAAGCTCCTCTAGAACACATAAAATTATTTCCCTCCATTCAGTGTCTCACTGGCCTTGCAGGGCTGTTTGTCAGTCCTTCTGCCCTATCCTGCCCTCTGATTGGTTCTCATGGCCCGCCAATTTATGTGAGAGGGTCCCCATTGCTTCATCCTCCCACAATCCTTGCTGTTTATTGCTGGGGCTTTCTAGCCCTCTGATTGACTGAGCATTGAGGTCAAGGGACACAAATATGGCTTCCCCCATGGAGCCTTGGTTCCAAATTACTTATGAAACTACCCCACACACAAGGTGTGCTGTCTAAGCCTGGAGATGGTAAAGGACAAAGTCTGTTATGCCTTCGGGTGAGTGGTGTCTGGGTTCATTGTTAGAAATGGGCTTGTAAATTAGCATGGTATCTCCAATTATGAGGATCCTTATGACAGAGCACTGACAGGATGTTTCCCCACAGGAAATAAATACAGCACCCACCCTCTGTGACAGGGAACACAATAACACAATCCCCTCCCACTTATCAATCTAAGCATGCAAATAAGCAGCAATGTAATAACAGCAAAATACATCAGCAGTTGCAAATAAATAACCAGTGGGTTTATTTGGGGGTTGGAAAACAAGGTAGGGAACAAGGGAAGCAAAGGTAAATGTAAACAAAGACAGCAGTTTGCATTATTCCTACTGTAAGATGTGTCTCAGCATCTCTCCCCCTATTGGTGTAGCAGTTAACCCCACAATGTCTCTGGGAGCTCCCAATTATAATGTAATGTAAGTGTTCACATAGATGTAGAAGACAAAGAACCTCTTTGTGCAAGCACTGAGGCAATGGTTACCCCAAAGGGCATTTGGCTGGGAAGCCAAGTTTCAAAGAAATACAAAACCACACATGCCCCCACAATGCAATGCATCATGGGCTACATATGCAAATCACTACAGAATATTATGCTGGTTCAACTTTAAGCAGAAATGCATGGTGCCGAAAGGTCTCTCACACAGTTTGCAAAGGGTGCCAACAGAAGACATAGACACGTGTTTCGTCCTACCAGGACTTATCAGTATGCCTCGCCTGTTTGACACCCCAGTGGAATGAACCAGGTACCCTAAGATGGTCAATCTGGGTTATGTTGTGGTGAACCCAATTAAAACAAAAAACAATTTAAAAGACAAATAACCTCTTTGTGCAAGCACTGAGGTAATAGTTACCCCAAAGGGCATTTGGCTGGGAAGCCAAGTTTCAAAGAAATACAAAATCACACATGCCCCCACAATGCAAAGCATCATGGGCTGCATATGCAAATCACCACAGAATATAGATGTAGAGTTGCAGGACTATGACGCTTCGACATCGGCGCAGTACCATGTAAATTCAGTCGTTGGCTGCAGTTGCTGTTTGTTAAATTACACAATTGGATGGACAGTAAAATAGTTCACCCTGGCTGTAAGCTGTAACTGTGAGCATGATTCTACAGTCACACAGGAATGCCCAGAAAGTATCTAGCTAGCTAGCTAAAGAATAGGAATAAGTTATGTGGGTAAACCCCAGTACTCATGACCTTTAGATGACAGGCAAGTGCTGTTTCTGTGGGGATGTCTCCCATACTTATGCAGATGATTGCTGGATGGTCTTTTCTGTAGGCTAGATACAGGTTTGGTGGACCCAATGAGCTCCCTGTGGTGAAGGGTGCAGGCTGTGATGACTTTAGATGATGGGAACTCTATTCTGTAAGCTAGTTATAGGTGCAGCAGACCCAATGTGTTCCAGTGATGAGGGGTACGGGCCATGACTCTCCGAATGACGATGATCCTTTTCACCCCACATGAGGACATGCCTTCACCCACCCCAACAGGCGAGCAGTCACTTGGGACATCAGCAGATTTGAGTCTGTGTCAGGATAAAATCCTAACAGCAGCAGAAGGCAGTGGCTCACCCTCTTCCCAGATGCAGATCAGCTTTCAGTGCAACCCCTCCTCTAATTCGATGCTAGAGCCCCCTCTTGGCAATCAATCTGCATCAGTCCCCTTTTTCATGGGTCTCAAGTCTGTTTTGGACAAACATTTTTGCCAGACAGGAATAGCAATTGGCAGCTACTCATAAACACTCTCCTCTCCTCTCCTCAGAGATTTCTCTCAGACCAGTTTGCTCTGTTGCACATGTCTCTCCCCCTTGTGCAGAAATCCAGGGATTAAATATCAGTGGCTAGTATCTCATGCATTACTCATTATGCTAAACCCTAGTACTCACTGGCTGTCAGTTCCAGGGGAAAAGCATACATATAAGTCCTGAGCCAGCTTGCAGTTCAGAGCCGTTTTGCAGAGCTGAGCTCCAAACTGATGTCAGTTTCACAGGAACAGAATATGCTAATTTAGCTGTTTTGCAAAGCTGAGCTAGTCTCCAAATTGATGTCCGTTTCACAAGGACAGGCTGTATTAATTTAGTTGTTTTGCAGAGCTGAACTAATCTCCAAACTTCGTGCTGCTGGGGGGGGGGATGAACTCTGCACAGCTTTGAAAAACTGCTTGGAACTGAGCAACCTCCTTGCTGTGGGTGCCTGACCCTGAAGGCAGTCCAGGGGGTCAGTTGAGCAAAGATAGGGGGTGGTGCCTCATCTATGGTGAGAAGGGCACTGAACAAGCCCACAGAACAAGTAATAGTGTCCAGTCCATCCCCAGGTCCTGCAACTGCAGTCTGGACTGGGGGGTTAATGAGCAGTGCAGGGGAAGGTGGCAGCAGTGCTCCAGAGAGAGCCAAAAGTAAGTTCCGTTTTAAGAGAGGGTTACATTTACTCTATCTAGTTCTGTCCCCTTTATAATTGTGCAGGCTACCCAGGTAGTAACAGCTCTTCTTGGGCTGATGTCAAGTTGGGTCATGGGATTGTGGGTGTAATGAGTCTGACATCAGGGTCGAGAGGAGAGAGGGCGGTAGGGGGAAGCCCTGTACAGCACAAGCATGTGCTCACGCTCTCTCCTATAGTTTCCTGACTGTCGGCACCTGTCTACAACATGGTGCATGGAGCACCAAAGACAGTTGTCTCTAGTCACTTCCTGTCCCCTCTGCCAACATCTGGGGACCAGAATAGAAAAATCTGGCCACAGCCTAGGGGAAAAATGCAGGAGACACTGAAGAAATCTGAGCAGCAGCGCTCTGTCTCCTGCTGCCACACATATGGTTGAGCAGGAGGGAGCCAGCAGCACAAATACAGAACTCCATGGACTTCAGAAGAGCAGCAGAGGCAGTCCAAGTTAGTCCCCCTCCTGAAGAGGAGTTAGAGACATAACCCTGTTTGTTGCCTCTCAGTTGTACACATAACTCTTTTGGTTGCTCCAGATGTATTGATAGATGTTTGTTGTTCCAGTTTTATACATAACCCTGTTTGTCATCCCAAGTCATATACACAACCCAGTCTGTTGCCCCATTTGTACACTTAACCCTGTTTTTTTGCCCCAGTTGTGTATATAAGCACATTTATTGCCCCAGTTGAACACATAATCCTGATTTTTGCTCCAGCTGAGTATAACCTGCTGTTTGGTTTTGTTTTTAATCTACCAATCCCCTCGCCCCAGGACACATCTGTAAAAGAAGTTCCTGTTTATCTTTTTATGTTTTTCCTGAAATAAATAACTTTCAATAAATTACCCTGTTGCCCCAAGTTGTATACATAACTATGTCTGTTATCCTCCAGTTGTGTACATAACCCTGTTGCCCCGAGTGATATATTATACAAACGTTGTTTGGTACCAAGTCGAGTACATAAATCTGTTGCCCAAAATTGTATACATAACCCTCTCTGTTGCCCCCAGATGTATACATAACCCTGTCTGTTGTCCCCTAGTTATATACCAAATGTTATCTGTTGTGTTGGCCCCAAGTTATATTCCTGACCATGCCTGTTGCCCCCAGTTGTGTACATAACCTTGTTTGTTTTCCTCAGTTGTACACATAACCCAGTCTGTTTATTTAGTTAAAATTTGTGCTATGCAGTGATACTATAAGCAGGAAAAGTGGGCAGACTAGGTGGGCCAAGCGGCCCTTATCTGACAGCTAATTCTATGTCTCTATGACTGGGAAAGGCACACTAAGCAGAAGCTCATTTCCAGGTGAGACTTTGGGGAGGGGTTACAAGAGAAAAATGCAACAAATACAAAGTGCAAAAAGTTCAAAGAACATCAATAATTACACAAAACAGCATTTCTGTACATGCAAGTGGTGAGGGCAGTGTGCAAGCATATTACAGAGACACAAATATAGAAATATTGATATAGATATATAAGATATACAATGAACTGACTCAGAATATCCCATTTATCTTCATGAGTAAGGGGGCAGGACCATAACTCACAAGTAGCAGATCTACAACTGAGTTATGTAAATCCTGCCCCCTCACAAGTAATAATAAATGTCATATTCTGTATCAGGCCATTACGTGCCTAATTTATACAACGTATTTTCAAATGTAAGTTTCAGCTTAGATCTTTTAATGAAGATCTAACTATTTCTGTTTGTTTTCCCCTGCTCTGTTTTGAGTGCAACAGAAGCCATTTTAAATATGTCATTAGGCATAGTGAAAGATGTTCTCCTGTTGTATGAGTCCCTCTGTGACCAGCCTAAAGTGGAAATAAATGCTGATGACCCATGTAACACTGAAATAAATGATTTATTTTCATATAGACTGCTTCGGTGGCTAAAATAATACCATTGAAGTTTAACTCACCTACCTTGTGCCTTGATTACATGAACACTGGAATCAGATTCTACCACCAATTTCATTGGAATCAATGCAGTAATTATCTATTGGCAACTCATGTAAACTCACTCAGAGCTGTGATCCTGTTTCAATCTGAACTAGATTCAAGGGCAGCAGTTCAAGCGCATTGATTATTTTGAACCCAGTTACTTTCTGGATGAATACCTGGTTGAGAACTGATTCTCCAATATTTCGTGCTGAAACTGCAGCACAAGGAATGCAATCAGATTCAAAAATCCTCAGCCGATGTAAACTTTACATGCAAAGAGGATCAGTCAACTTGTAATTCATTTGGTTTCTTCTCATCGATCCAGCAGCATGTAAACTCAAAAGAATTACATTTGCTATGTTTACTTGCGCCAAACTCGCTTACTTGGCTGTCAATGTCAGGTTTCAGGCTGTAATCCGATTCTGTTTACATGCACCACATAACTTGATAACTGAGGGATCAAACACTCAGTAATCGAGTTAAGTGTTGCATGTAAATGGCGCAGAATACACAGAGAGAAATGCACAAACTACAATTTGCAATTTTTGCACGTATGTAGGATTGACAGTGCACCGATCCTGCTTACAAGTTACCAACTACCAAAAACAAGTGAATCAGTGCAGTTATATCTATACACGTCAACCACATCAACATTCAGTTTCTGGACATTGACATGCCCTGAATACTTGATAACAGAGTACCTGGTTGCTTAATAATTAAGCTAAAGAGTGCATTTAAAAAGATAAAATATGAATAAAGTGAACAGAGTACAAAGTAACTGATTCCCACTGCTTGTCAACACAGTAAGTAAGAAGTCATTACAGATTTTTATAGTCAAAATTCTTACCAGCACCTATATTTTGAAAGCCAATATTGTAAAAGAGACATACAATATATTTTTTATTATATGGTAGGGCCAATATAGTTACAGTTGAAAAGGCACTGCCATGCTAACCCGTTATTTTCATCTGCTTATAATACGGACATCTTTAGACATAGGGAATCTAAAAATTTGGAATGTGCAGAATTTCAATAAATCAATATTTGGGTGGAACAAAATGTGATTTCTTATTTCCCTTCAGCTATCTGGACAGGAAAGGAAGTGGCCTAAACACAAGTCCTAAACCTGAAAGAATTCTTAAACCTTCTTTGATATTCCTCACCTTGATGTGTTCTTAAAATATGAACTAAAATTAACTGATGAATTTTATTTTAGGATCTTTTGGCTTCTGCACCCCAACCCATCAAAATCTGAGTCCTCTGCTGCAGTTGTCAATACCAAAGCTTATCAAATTGCTGTGTAACAGCTTCTTGCTTACTGCAGGCTGCCCCAGTGAAAACAGAGTATCCATTTAGCCAGACTACACAGTGGCTAAATCAAACCAGCACAGAAATTGGAGTCAGGGAGGGGATGAGGAGACCCGCTGCTGATTTTCACTTCTGGAGACAGGACAAGAGGCCTATTCATGGCCTAACAGTCAGGGCTCTGTGTGCGGGGCCTGCAGTCAATGTATCATGTGTGGAGTGTTTGTACTCTTTGGGGGAAATGGCATGACAGCAAGGAAATAGAAAATGTGCATCATGTGATTCAGAATTGGATCCAGACGCCAGGCAAAGTGCTGACATTACGCTATGATTTCAGCTTTCATGCAGACTAAACAAGCAAAAGTCTTTATAGCTTGTTGTTGCTCCAGATCCAGCTAAGTGCAGGCGAACTATACAAATCAGATACGTATCTGCTGCGGGAACATGACAAAATCATTGGCATGGAGAACAGGGATTGGCTGGATTTTTCTTTTTCTTTTTCTTTTTTTAACTTTCTTTTATTCTAATGGGATTATCAGGCCCCCTTCTTATCTCATTTAACAACCCAAATTCATCACTGCTGACAGGCCACTCCCCTAGCAGCACCTTCTTCCCAGAAAGCTGGGCACTCCCTCAGATATCACCTGGGAAGGTTTTGGAGGTGACAGGGACCCTCCTAAGCCTACTGCTGGAGGAGGCGATGAGCAGGCTATACAGGGAAGAGTGTACCAGCCCATTCATCCTGCTGATATAAGATTTCCCCCCCTCAATGTCACTCCAACTCATTGGGACATTGTCACTGAGGACGTCATGGGCAGGAGCACGCAACGTGTGCTAGTTCACCAACATCAGCAATATCCACCTTCGGTCATGCCCTCTGACCATAGGGCCACCTGTGATCTCTCAGGTGGCCATATTGCAGTGGAGAACATTGCCCTCCCTCCCTCCCAAGAAGAAGGAGATCCTCTGGAACTCTCAATCCTCCCTGTCCCTTGTCAGACACTAACGATCCCGGCTCTTTCCCAAACCCAGGTGATTTTTGCTTTCAATGTGCACATAAAATGTTCTGGGTTAAAGTGAGTTAAAAGAAAGACAACTGATGAAAACCAAGACAGGATGTGGCTGAAACGCTGGAGTTAATAAATGTCCCAGTGCACTGACAGGATGTCCAAAATCTGTCCACCACTGCTGGAAAGTTTCTTTGAAAATAACACTTATGTTTAAGTTATTCAAAGCAAACAACAGATTTTACAAAGATGGTAATTCAGCTGTACTTTGGTCTCACGTAATGCCTGCCTTCAAGTAACTGTAAAGGATCACAGCAGATGACTCTACTGAGGAAATCAGTGTAGGAAGAAAATATAGTGTTTTGTTTTTATGTGCTTCCCTTCATTTGTTTTACTTCCCAGACACAAAAACAACCTATAGTACTAACATCAGGTATAAATCAAACACTAACAGAGATATGTAGTCTTATGGTATATGACAAAAAAAATGCAAAATATTAATATGTAACCCCCCCTCCACGGGTGGGACTTACCTGTTCTGCCTCCCAGATGTCAGGTCTCACCAGTACTGGGTCCCTTGGTGCCCCTGTATTGCTTCTGCCAGCCCCTGTATGCCTGTTCTGCTGTAGGAGTTGGAGGAGTTGCGTGAATAAAGTTCACCACCTGGCATTACAGTGCAGTTAGCGCTGAGAAAGCAGTGAAGTGCCACACAGCTCAGTGTGTGCATGTTCGAGCTGGCACCTGCTTGAATGTGCGAGCTGGTGATCTGCTTGTAGATCCTTTAGTGCTATGGCGCCCATGTTTAACCCTGCATTTCCAGCTAAAGACAAACAATTCTTGTGTGTTTCGACTTCTGCTGTTGTTATAACTATACTTCTCTACTAGGACTAAAGAACTAGAACTCTACTACTGTGACCTTCAATTTAGGGTAAAAATAAAACAAAAAAAATTAGTGTGTTTGCCTGAGTTGCCTGAAGTGAATTGTTATTTGTGCAGTTATCTAGGTGTTTGTCTCAGGTGGCTGAAGGGAATTGTTATCTGTGCAATTAACTTAAGTGTACAAAGAGCTGTGAAGTAGGGGGAGTGGCTTAAATAGAAGGAAGCCAGGTTAAAGCCAGATTTAAACATTGCCCTAAATAGCTTCTTCCAGAGAACAGGCAGAGAACACCAAGAAGAAGGAGCTGCTGTTGTTATAACTATACTTCTCTACTGGGACTATTTTCCTTCCCCTCCACCCTAAGCCAGTTCTACTTTTATAGGCACAGGATTTGACTGACAACAGGAACTTCCTGTTTGGGTGCAGGAAGTGAGTGAGTGGTCACAGAGCCACAAAAAACTCACCATCCTAGAAGGAAAAGAGTAGCTCACCATCTCCCCCCCCCCCAGCTGGTGGAGATCTGACTCTGAGCAAGTAAGAAGACTACTGAGAAATATAGAAACTTCTTGCCTCAGAACAGGAAGATCAGGAGCTTAAAGGGAAGCTGTCATTTGCAGGGGCTCCTGCTCCTGCAAACTTTTACCCTCCTGACTTTTTGAAAAAGCTCCTTTTTCATGTGGCGCAGTAATGTATTTTTAATTTCTAAAAGTTCGCTACCTGAAAGTGTAGCAGACGCTGGAGCAGTGCCATTAAGTGTAATGGTGAGACGCCGCACCATGCGTTTCCAAGCATTTGTATAGAAGTGCACAGTGCAGTGCCGCACCATTACACTTAATGGTGCCGCTCCAGCGTCCACTACACTTCTGGGTAGCGGACTTTCAGAAATTAAAATACATTACTTTGCGCCGCATGAGAAAAGGAGCTTTTTCCAAAAAGCTAACTGAAGTAAGTTTGCAGGGCGGGAACCCCTGCAAACGACAGTTTCCCTTTAAAGGGCACAGAGGCAGTAAGTAAGTAGGGAGAAGAATAAAAAAATAGAGAGAGGAAAGAGTAAGTATTCCAAACAACAGTTAAGGGCCAGAAATAAGACATGATGGGAGTGGCGCAGTGCAGTGGCTGTGTAGCAGCAGTCTTCCTGGAGACGTTCTGGAGGATGTGGTGTTGTCCCATCTGTGGGCAGCTCTCTGGGCTGAGGGAGGAGGTTTCTCATCTCCAGGCTGAGTTGGCCAGGATTTGGGGGATCTCCTCTCAACCCAGGGACCACCAGGACCACTACTGTTGCCTCAGAGGTTGCCAAGAAAGAGGAATGGTTGGACCACAGTGGACTCAGGGAGGGTGAGGCTGTTGGAACAGAGGCACATCCCTCCAGTTGTACCTCGCCACAATTCATATGCCATTCTGGCAAAGTGTGGTTCCTCTATGGAGGCACCTGCAGTGGAGACCAAGGAGTATGCTGGGAACCTCCACAAAGGAGACCCTCAGGAGGGTGGCATGGGATTCTACAGGGGAAGAAAACAACTCCTGGTGGGGGACTCCATTGTTAGGAGGGTAGAACTTGGGGAGGAAGGGGAGAGGGAGGTAAGGTGCTGCCTAGTGCCATGTCTTGGAGGGACAGGGAGCGAATCCTCAGGATCGCTGGAGCAGCTGCATGGGGGAGGGAACTGGATGTCATTGTCCACCTAGGGACAAATGACCTGTCTGAGAAAGGGATCAGAGCAGTGCAGGAAGAGTTTGTGGAGTTGGGGAGGGGCCTTAGACAAGTAGTATGCACGGTAACCTTCTCGGAGGTGCTGCCTTTCTATGGCATGGATGAGGCTAGGGTGCTCCACACTATGGGATTCAATCAGTGGTTGAAAATCTGGTGCAGAGCTCAGGGACTTGGCTTCATTGGGGACTGGGGGTCCACCAGGAGTGATGCAGGCCTATACTAGTGTGATGGTCTGCATCTATCCAGGAGGGAAACCAGGATCCTAGGTGATAGGTTTAAATGCTTCATTGGCAAGCATTTAAACTAGCCAAGGGGGAGGCACTGGAAAGGAGCAGGGAAATCCTAGCCCCCCCAAAACAAATCAGGGTAGTAAGTGAGGTAAACACCAAGACAGAGATGTCAATAGGGATAAGGGCAGGGGTAAATGGGGAAAATGACAAAGGCAATAAGGACAGGGATGGGGCAAAAATGGGTAAGGTCATCAAGAAATGAAGGGTAATGAATACCAATGCCCATAGTCTGGGCAACAAGCTCCCTGAACTTCTGGCCTTGATGGAAGAGGGATGCCTGGATATCATAGCAGTCACAGAAACATGGCACACAGAGAACCATGACTGGGATTTTAACATACCAGGGTACAACCTACAGCAGAGACAGGGAGGGTAGAAGGGGGGAGGAGTAGCTCTCTTTGTAAGGGAAGGGATAAAAGCAACAGAACAAAAGAGTAAATAGGGAGGAGAGGAGGCACTGTGGGTCACCTTAGAGACTGGAAATGGCACCACAATCTGCACAGGGGTTGTATACAAACCCTCATGTCAGGGAGAGGGAATGGACAAGGATATGATAGAAGGCATACTTAGGATGGCAGAGAAAGGGGAGATACTGTTGATGGGGGACCTGAATATGCCAGATGTTAACTGGAGCACCTTTGCTGCAGCCACACCCAAGAGCAGGGCCATTCTCGATGCCCTACAGGTGGCATGACTCAGACAGCTAGTTTTGGAACCCACTCATGAGGGAGCAATCTTAGATCTCGTACTCTCAAATGGGGACAGTGAGAGGATCTCAGATCTAGAAGTG
This sequence comes from Neoceratodus forsteri, assembly GCA_016271365.2. Lineage (NCBI taxonomy): Eukaryota > Metazoa > Chordata > Ceratodontiformes > Ceratodontidae > Neoceratodus > Neoceratodus forsteri. Next base: position 44,917,435 of record JADMNL010000027.1, read on the forward strand.
GGTAGCCATTTGGGAACAAGTGACCACCAAACAGTGTGGTTCACAATAAACTCCGCTACAGAGTCAAGCCATACAAAAGTGAGGGTACTGGACTTCAGGAGGGCTGACTTTGGCAAGATGGGAGAGTGCCCTAGAAAAGCACTAGCAAACAGGCAAGAAGGAGGGGTGGAGCAACAATGGGGAAACATCAAAACTGCCATCTCAGAGGCAAGAAGTCTCTATGTGAAGCAAATAAACAAATCAAAATGAAAAAAAAAGCCACTATGGTTCTCAAAAGAGGTGGCAAGGAAAGTTAGGGAGAAAAAGACAGCATTTAGGAAGTATAACAAAACACATAAGGAGCAGGACAGAGAACTATACCAGTTTAGGCAGAAGGAAGCAGGGAGGGAAGTCAGAATAGAAAAGGCCCAAACTGCGGAAAAGATAGCCAACTCGGTTAAGAAGGGGGATAAAACCTTTTCTAGGTACATCAGGGAATGTAGAAAGACAAAGGGAGGGATTTTGAGGCTAAATAGAAAGGACGGTGGGTGGCCAGAGAGGGACAGTGAAAAAGCAGGGATTCTGAACAAAAACTTCTGCTCAGTATTCACAAAAGAGGAGGAGGGAGGTGCCTAATCCAATTAACAGAAGCACTCTGGATAGGGGGGTCGATCCCAGTCCTCTCACAGAAGAAAGGGTTCTGAAAGCACTCCTAAAACTGAAGGTGAACAAAGCAATGGGGCCTGACAGAATTCACCCCAGAATTCTAAAAGAATTAAGAGGAGAACTAGTGACTCAACTGACTACCCTTTTTAACAAATTATGGGCGGATGGTGTGGTACCTGAGGACTGGAGGAAGGCAGATGTGATTCCCCTTCACAAAAGTGGCAGCAAGACAGAGACAGGAAACTACAGACCTGTCAGTTTGACCTCTGTGGTAGGGAAAGTGATGGAACCACTTCTGAAGGAAAGAATTGTTGAATACCTAGAGGAAAGTGGGGCACAGGACCCAAGGCAGCATGGGTTCACAGTGGGAAGGTCATGTCAGACAAATCTAATTGATTTCTTTGACTGGGGGACCAAAGTAGTAGACCAGGAAGGGGCTGTGGACAAGCCTACCTAGACTTTAGCAAAGCATTTGACACAGTCCCACACAAAAGATTAATAATCAAATTAACCAGCCTGGGAGTGGGTCTCAGGGTGGTAGCCTGGGTAAAACATTGGCTGGACAACAGGACACAGAAGGTAATTGTAAATGGAGTCCACTCTGAAGAAAGAGGGGTTACTAGTGGTGTACCGAGGGTTCAGTTCTGGGTCCAGTCCCTTTTAATGTCTTTATAAGTGACATTGCAGAGGGACTGGAAGGAAAAGTCTGCCTCTTTGCAGATGATACAAAGAGCTGCAACAGGGTTGATACACAAGGAGGCATGGAAAGGATTAGAAGGGACTTGGCAAGGCTGGAGGAATGGTCAGAAGTATGGCAGCTTGTATTCAATGCAAAGAAGTGCAAAATAATGCACCTGGAAAACAAAAACCCAGGGGAAGATTACACAATGGGGGGGGGGAGTAGTAACTACAACAACAAGCATTTGTCAATGCCGAATGTTTGCTTGCTGGAATTGGCATTGGTAGTGTAGGAGTTACAGAGCTGCATAATAGGAATGGCAGTGAAGTATTGAACTGAAGTCAACTCCATCACCACCCTGCAGATAGTGACAGGCATTGGGGTGTGCCTTTGGGTCATCAGGCATAATGACCACGCCATTTCACCACACCCTACCGTGCAGACACCGACAAGTGTCACAGTGTGCCTTGGGGTCTTTGGCCCTTATGCGCACACCATTCCATCAGGAAATATTGTGAAATGGGTGTGGTATAGGAGAATGGGGTGAACTTCGGGGCCGAAGAGTCCAAGGCACACCTCGATGCCTCTCAGTGGCTGCAGGATGTGGGTGGGGGTGGAATGGTATGAGCATTGCAGGTGACAATCCCAAGTCACAGCCCTGATGCCTGTCATTCTCTACAGGGTGGGGTGTTATGGTCGGAAACCCTAACACCTCAGGCATTCATTGGTATTTTCACTCCAAATTTTCAACATGGGTTTTTTGTGACCCCCACCTCATGAACAGTGGCAATATCAGTTTGTTAGCCAAAAGCTGCTTTTGCACAGCGACTACGGCATTTGTCACCACAGGTGCAAAAACACATTCTGAATAGGATGTGAAAAATGACAGCTGTGCTGTTCATGGAGAGGTGTAAAAAATGGCAATGTTGAAAATCTGCAGTGAAAATATTAAAAAAACTGGTGAAGTCACGATCGTGCTTAGAAACTGTGCAACGTGCACCCCTAATGTAATTAGTTTGGGAATTGTTTACAGCAGATTGTCAACACAGGCATTTTGGGACCTCTGGTCATGAACAGTGTCACTGTGATTTTCTTTATCCGTCCCGAACAATGATTTCCCACAGCGACCATGCATTTCTGTGCTGAAAGTGTGAAAACACATTTCAGCCATGTTGTGAAAAATGACAGCTGTACTGTTCATAAGGAAGTGTGGAAAAATGCCACTGGTGAAAATATGGACTGAAAATATTACAAATTCATGAACTTATGAGGGTGCGTGGAAACTGTGCAATGCTCACTCGTAACACAGTCATTTTTAAGAATTTTTTCACCAAATTTTCAAAATAGCCATTTTAAGATCTCTTCTCATGAACAGTGTCACTGTGATTTTCTTAATGTGTCCCATACATTGATTTTGCACACCGACTGTGCCATTGTGCGCTACATGAGCGGAAACATGTTTTGGGTGAGATGTGAAAAATGACAGCTGTACTGCTCATAAGGAGGTGTGGTAAAATGGCAATGTTGAAAATCTGGAGTGAAAATATTGAAAATTTACGAACTTATGGGCATGCATAGGATCAGCGTAACAAACGCTCATACAACAGTCATTTTTGGGAAATTTTTCACCAAATTTTTAACATAGCCATTTTAACACCTCTGCTCATGAACAATGTCACTGTGATTGTCTTAATGTGTCCCAAACATTGATTTCGCACACCGACTGCGCCATTCTGCGCTACATGCGCGGAAACACATTTTTGGTGAGATGTGAAAAATGACAGCTATATTACTCATAAGGAAGTGTGGTCAAATGGCAATGTTGAAAATCCGGAGTGAAAATATTAAAAATTTGCGAACCTACGAGCGTGCCTAAGAACAGCGCAACGCACTCTCATAAAACAGTAATTTAAAAAAAAATTCACCAAATTTTCAACATAGGCTTTTTGAGAGCCCACCTTATGAACACTGACACTGTCATTTCGTTAATCAGTCCCGAAAGGTGATTTTGCACAGTGCCTGCGAAATCACCCTTCGGGCCCGATTAACACCATGATAGTGACAGAATTCATGAGGAGGGGTCCCAAAAACCCCATATTGAAAATTTGGTGTCAAAATTCCAAATAATGCCTGAGATATGCAGCAAAGTTGAAAAAACCCTATTCATTACATTATACAGCTTACCGGCATTTCCTCAGTTCGCGGTCAGCTTTGAAGAGTGCAGACGTGTTCCCGGTCCACGAAGATCGTCGCACCGGAGTCAGAAGGTAAGTATGGGGTGGGAGGGTGTGGGGAGGCAGGAGTGCGGTGGGTGGGCATGGGTGGGGGCAGAGACAGCGAGGGACCGTTTATCTGTTGCAGGTTTTTTTTTTTTTTAGCAAAGGAGGAGATGACGCGGGACATTTGCCACGCTAGGGTGGGCTCCCAGCGTGGCACAAAGATGGCTTGTGGGGGGGCATGGAGCCGACAGGGGATTGGGCAGCCCTGTCAGTGACAGCATCTGTTGCCAGGCTGGGGTGGGCTCCCAGCGTGGCACCCTGTACTCTGGGGGGGGAGCAGTGGAGCCAACGGGGGATTGGGCACCCCTGTTGACTATACATGTGTAGCCACGCTGGGGTGGGCACCCAGCGTGGCATGTACAACTCTGGGGGGGCGCAGCACAGCCGACGGGGGATTGGGCACCCCTGTCGGCTATACAGTGCAGGGGGGCGAGTACGCAGTATGCATGCATGTGTGTGTGTGTGTAGGGGGGGCGTGCATGAGCAAGTGATATCTTATCACTGCTCACTGAAGCGTAGCTCCCCCTTTCAACTGTATGCCACTGCATTTTGGACTGCTGTCATAGACAATCCAGCAGGCATTGGAGAACTGCGGCCGCGTCTGCAAACACACTGACTGAATTGGAAGAGGGCTGCCACACCTCCGAAAACTCGGATGATGGCACTCTGTTTCTTGCACATGCATGCAAGCAAACGTAAAAATGGAAAGGGACCTGGGGGTAATCATATCAGATGACCTTAAGGCCAGCAAGCAATGTGAGAAGGCAGTAGGGAGGGCTGGGGGGATACTGGGATATATGGGGAGAGGCACCACCAGCAGAAAACAGGAAGTTATTATCCCTCTGTACAGACAGTTGGTGAGACCACATCTGGAGTACTGTGTCCAGTTCTGGAGACCCCATCTCCGCAAGAACACAGACAGGATGGAGGCAGTCCAGAGGAGGGCAACCAAAATGGTGCAGGGTCTGCAAGAGAAGCCATATGAGGAGAGACTAAAGGAGCTTAATATGTATACCCTTGAGGAAAGGAGGGAGAGGGGGAATATGATAGAAGCTTTTAAGTACGTCAGTGGAGTGAACAAAGTCCAAGAGGGTAGCATCTTTCAGAAAAAGAGATGTGCAAGAACAAGGGACACAATATGAAGATAGAGGGGGGGACGGCTCAGAGGAAATGTCAGGAAGTATTTTTTCACAGAGAGGGTGGTGGACACATGGAACCGCCTTCTTGAGGAAGTTGTGGGGTCTAAAACTGTGGGAGAAGTCAAGAATGCATGGGACAGACATAAGGCAATTCTTGTAGGGGAAGGAAGAAATAGGCTGTTGGTTAACTAGGATCTGCAGCTTATCCAGTAGGTAGGGAACTGGGCAGACTAGGTGCCAAACGGTCCTTATCTGCTGTCAGAGTCTATGTTTCTATGTTTCTCCTGGGATCTCAGAACATGTGCAGGGGTTCAGATGCACAACTGGGGAGCAAAAGAGAGTAAAACTTTGTATATAAATGTACAAATGCACGAAGTGTATTGTTGCTCTAAGAAACAGCTCAGACTGCTATATGAATGTATCTCTGCCTGTTGCCTGGAACTTAGTGCTACGGCACTAGTGACAGACAGAGAAGGACTCCTTTAATGTGCAGTCCACAACCTGATAAAAGTACAGAGGCACACTTATTGTGGCATGTGGACTTCTGCTTTCAAAACTGTATAGAACCCTTAAACAAAAAAAAAAAGACTTTAAAGTTGGGACTTCATGTAAATTGTTTATATGGATGCCATTTTGGTAACCCCTGACCTTCTCTTAGCCAATCAGTACTCGAGGAGCTCTAAGGACTGCTGCTTTGGCTCCTGGGAAGGGGGACTGAACAATGTTCTTTGTGCCTTTAATGTTAGCCAGTCAGGTGTCAAGTGAACCTTATGTAAATTAATTTCTGAGATGGACAGATGTGTTAACCAGTGAAGTTGCCATCGACACTGGGGGAGAACGGAGCTTGAAGCAGTTCTTCCTGAAGCTGTCTGAGTAAAGCAGGGAAGCACAGTGGGCGTGAGAAAGATGTTTGGAAGTTGGCCCAAGGCTTCCACGGCCAACTGCAGGGAGGTTTGCCTAAATCTTCCCATCAGTTGGAAAACCCACAGCATAGTGCACAGGACATTTGGGAATAAATCCTTGTGGTACCCTGAGAAAAGCCCTCAGCTTGCACGGAGGGTTGGACTGCATTCTTCTGAGAGACTGAAGTGTTGCCTGAGTTTCTGAAGCCAAAACCAGGAGAAGCCCACATAGTTTCCCTTTGCCTGGGCAGCCAGAATGCTGTTGTGGTGTGGCACCTGAAATTTGGAAAGCCATCTGAGAGACTGTTTGCCCCTCCAGCCTGAGGGGTGAAAGAGATCTGCCTACAGAGGTGCCAGTGTCTGCTGTCTGCAGAAATAAAAAGACTTTGTGATTCCTGAGCTCCAGAGTAGGAGTCATACCCACAAGGACGGTCTGGGGAATCAGCCAGGTAGTGCTACAGCTAGGCATTACCCATCATTTGCCCTGGAAGTTAAGTGCCTGGACATGAGGGGTAAGCGTGTGGCCCTGGTCCTCAGTACTGGTCTGTTCCAGCACTCCTGAGAAAGTGGCCTAGAAGGTGACAAGCTACCAAGATCCTGCTCCAGCCAGGTTAACTGCATACCTGCTCCACTGCTCGAGGTCCCAGCTTGACTGACTCTGCCTGCTGTTGCTGTCCAGACCCTGTGTACTGTCTACAGAACCATGAGTCAACATAGGGTTCACCCTGACCAGGTGAGTGAAATAAAGTTCATTCAAAGTTTACTGTTTCATTTTAAAAGTGCACCAACACCAGCCACCCAGCTGCACTGTACAGGTCTGCAACATCCTCCTTACCTGGGTACCCAGATTACCTTTAGGGGGCACTGGTACCAGTGGGGAGGTGGGCCAGTCTATATGTGTGGTCACTGTTCAGGGGTGGGCACAAGTACAGTTACTATTGTTCGTGGTTTTACCTGTTCTATCAATTATTGCCGACAGTTATTTATCTCTGCATTCCCCTTTCCCTGTTAATAAACTGTTTGTTGTTGTTGTTGTTTAGCACTGTCTGTGAGCATATTATTAGTGACAGTCATTATTTGCATGCACAGTAAAGTGTTGCAACTATGGTATTTATGGTATTCTGTGTGGGGTGACTGTGAGGGAGGTGGGTGGGTGGGTAGGTACAGTTTCCCAGGGGTTGTACCATACAAAAAACTTGCCCACTATAGCTTACTCGAGGTGGACGCACCATGCTATTATTTCTGTATTTGGGAAAGAACACCCCTTTTTCCATCTGAACCAGAACCCAGGCCCCTCAGTCTTGCTGAACCCGCAAGGCAGGGGTAGTAACCATAAGTTACATGGCGACCCAGTTACAAATACTAAAGAAGAAAATGCAGAAAGTGGTTGTAAATAGTATTACTGTTAACTTTGGAAAAAGGGAGTATAATAAGAGAAAATTAAACCCAATCTTTTTTAAAAATAAGTGTATAGCTCATCACCAAAATAAAATTATTCCATATTATGAAATGGGTAGAAAGAATGGCGGCTCCAGATTGGCCAAGGGGTACTTTCAGCCAGCCATTATCCCAGCCCAACAGCCTGGCTGAAAGTAGCTCTCAACAAAAATATGTTTAAAAAACACATCCTGTTTACTAAAAAGGATCCATTTCATAATTGCAATAGGGGACTCCAGGGGGTGAATTATGGTGCGCTAACATATAGCCTACCAGCCAAGGTGATGGGGGTAAAAGCAGTGATGGGGTTCAAGAATACATGGGATATTCATAAGGGGATCTTAGTGAAAAGAAATGGGGAGGGAAGAAGAGCTGGAGATCATGTAGGGTCTACGATGATACTGTAAGTAGGGAAAAATGGGAAAACTGGGTGGGCCAAGTGGTCATTATCTGTCGACAAAGTCTGTGTTTCTATGTTTCTATGTAACAGCCTTTCTTGGGTGTTGGAAGCACTCAGCTTTCCCCCATGCTTCAGCCCACTGGAGGTGGGTCATTATCCCACGATAACTCACCCCCTGTCATGCCTTATTGCTTAAGTGTCTGAAATCTCTTACCTGGAAATGAAAGATGTTCAGCTTGGCAAACATGTCTTAAAGGGCCCAAAGGCACCCTAGCTAGACCTGAGTTGTGTATTTTTGTTGCAGGACACATTTGCAAAGGGTCTGCCACATAAATAATTTCAGCACTGCAAATGTCACAGAGAACTTACATGATACCACCCCTACCCTTGAGAAAATATCCCCTGGATCAGACAGTCATAATTTAACTTGGAAAACAGAGGTTTTCCCAATTCCCTTGCCACAACTTCCCAAAATGCCTGAATATAAAGACATTTAAAGAACAGATGAGTTTCCAATTGTGCTGCACTGCTGTAGCCAGTGCCCTAAACAACCATGCTCCTTTGATCAAAACTCGAATAAAAACCAGAACCTGCCGTTGGTTTTCACCAGACCTGAAGAAAGCCTTACTCAAAAGAGACCAGCTGTGGAAAAAGGCCCGGAAATCACATGCCGATGCAGACTGGTGTCTTTTTAGGTCAGCTAGGAATGCCTGTACGAAAATGATCAGGGAGGCTAAGGCCACTTTTTATCAAAATGAATTGCTCTCTGCATCCAATAACCCTACCAAGTTCTGGTCCACTATAAAGGAATTGTCTGGCTACTCACCAGGTAGTGTGCTTCCATCCAAAATTACAATTGACAATGTCACTGTCACTGATAAATCTGAAATTCTCCAAGCCTTCAATAACCATTTTCCCACAGCAGGCATGGCATTCGATAATGCACCAGTAAGTAGTCTCCGTCCGCTGCTCAAAGCCCAGCCACCCGAACCAAGTAACAAAAATATGATTTTCTCCTTTTCCTCAACCACTATAAAAGAAGTTGAAGACCTTCTGCTACAACTAGACACTAGAAAAAGCACAGGAGCTGACTCATTCGACCCATACTTTCTGAAAATACCATACCACATACTTGCCGCACCTATAACGCACTTATTCAACCTGTCTCTAGCCCAAGGTTCTCTCCCCACGGAATGGAAAACTGCTCATGTTATCCCTCTGTTTAAAGCAGGGGACCCAAGCGACCTAAACAATTATAGACCAATCTCTCTACTACCTATACTTTCGAAAATGCTGGAAAAAATTGTGGATACACAGTTGAGATCATTCCTAGACAACGCTGCATTGCTTAACCCCATGCAATCCAGATTTAGAGCTAAGCATAGTACTATTACGGCGCTGGCCAAAGTCACTAATGACTGGCAATGGGACCTTGACAATAAAAAATTTGCTTGTGCTGTGTTTTTAGATCTCAGCAAGACTTTGGATACTGTCGACCACTGCCTACTTCTCTCCACCCTAAATATCATAGGCATGGACTCAGTCTCATTGGATTGGTTCCAGGACTACCTCTCTGATAGGCAACAACAAATCAAGGCCGAAGGAGAGCTTTCTCCACTCAAACCAATAAAAGAGAGTCCCACAGGTATCCATATTGGGCCCCCTACTGTTCGCCATCTATATTAACAACTTGGACTTAGGAATCACGGAAGCCAGTATCCACTTGTTTGCCGATGATACAGTGCTCTACCTAAGTCGTGACTCTCCTGGAGCCGCATGCTCAGAACTACAAGCCGAATTCAATACGCTGCAGAACCAGCTTCTCAACAAAAAGTTATTACTAAATGCAAAAAAAACCAAGGCCATGCTGTTTTCACCATTCAGATCTGGGGCCAACACTGCAGCTGCTGGTACAGTTCCTCCCATAACCACCCTACTAGGCGAAAAGCTTGAATTCGTGTCTAAATTCAAATATCTGGGTATATGGCTGGACAACAAACTCTCCTTTATGGAGCACACAGAAGAATTGATGAAAAAACTCAGGCAGAGGCTTGGCCTCTTTTACAGAATTAAACACCTCCTGACTGCAGCCGCAGAAAGACAGCTTGTTCAATCTACATTCCTCTCATTAATCGACTACGCTGACATTATCTATGGCCAATGCCCTGTCTCACACCTTGCAAAACTGGATGTACTGTACCACAGAGCCTTAAGATTCATAACTGGCCTCCCATCCTCCACACACCACTGCTCTTTATATGCTGCAGTAGGGTGGCCTTCTCTGCAATACAGACGGCATAGAAATGCAGCTCTCTGGACACTTCGAGCACTCACCAACAAACTCCCTGACTACATTGTTGCCTGCCTCCCCTTAAGGCCAACAAATGACTATGCCCTAAGAAGCCACTCGCTAATTTCCCTAAAAATTCCTAGGATCAGTAACCACTTTGGTAGGGCAGCCATAAGCCATGCTTTGCCCACGCTCTGGAAAAGGATACAAAGAACTCTGAAACTTAGCTCTCCTGTCAGTATTGCTGTGTTTAGGACTCTTTATGACAAAACGTTCACCGAAATCTGTAAATGTTTCCATAGTACCTAGCTGTCCTGCAGATGGTTCCCTCCCTAGCCTTACCATATGCATCCATGAACCTAACCCCTCTCTTCCCTATCTAACTTGTCCAATAGTTAGCTGCCATGCTGGCCCTCGGAACCCTTGGCACTACTTTTCTCTAACTGCTCCCTCCCGCCACTCAAATAGATGATACAGTCTTCATTATGGGCCCATCTGAAGCCTAGAACACCACCCAAGCATATAAATGGTCACTGAGGGCTGAAATGTTAATAATTGTACCTTTCTATAGAGGCATGAATAAATATGTTACCTTAACTTCTATGTCCATGAAGGTTGTATATACCGCAATAATGTTATGTGATGCATGTATGTTCCCACGTGAATACTTGGAATGTATTTATTGCACCTACCATTTATTTGTAAGTTGCTTTTACCGTTGCACATTTTGTATTCTGCATCTTTAATCTATGTATGTATAACTGTCCTTGACAACAACAGGTCCACCTTGTAAATGAGCTTGCTCAACGGTGATCGCCTGGATAAATAAAGATTTGAAATTTGAAGGCCTAGAGCAGTGTCTATCCTCTACACTCTTATGATAATGTGAACCCCCCCATCCCATCTCCTATGGTTACAAAGTCACAGCATGTCACATGTGCGGACTTGTGGAAGAGGGGGGTAGGGTTGAAATGGTGCTGCATTGTTGAAGTACCATCTGTGAGATGAAACAATAAACAAAGGTCCCTTTCACCATCTGTAGTGGCTATCCAGGTGGAAGCTAGAGATCCCACAGCACTTATTGAAGAAGAATAGGGAGTTTCCCCAATGTCATGGCCAATAATCCCCTATCAATAAAACAGGCCCATGTAACCCACCCTCCAGTACCCACCTGGAAATGAGTTCTCACAGTTCAGGGCATCTTTCTCAGTCAAAAATTGCAAACACAACAAAAAAATAAACAAAATATGCCACACCTCATTAACAGACAACAAGGGTACTATCTGCATACATTTTGGACAAAGCTGCTGTAACAATCAGTAGCAAAACCACTGAAACTTAGATTTTCTAAATTCTTGCAACTAAGTGAGGTCCCAAGGTATGGCTGCAAATGTGATACTGAGACATAAAAAGGGGGATAGGGCGGACTATACAAATTACAGACCAATTAGTCTAACATCAGTTTCAGGAAAACTGTTGGAGGCCCTGATAAAAGATTAAATTAATTCACATCTACAAAGTAGCGGACAAGTTGACCATGACCAACATGGGTTTGTGGTGAGGAGGTCATGTGTCACAAACTTGCTGTGTTTCTATGAGAAGATATCATCTGCACTGGATAAGGGGAAACCGGTGGATCATATACAGTATATTTGGATTTTGCAAAGACATTTGACAAGGTCCCCCATAGTGAGATTATCAATAGCCTGACAAGTATGGGACTGGACTCAGGGATTGTTGGATGGATGGATGCATGGTTGACAGGGAGAACCCAGAGGGTGTGTATAAATGGATTTTACTCCACCTCAGTGCCAGTGGCAAGCAGGGTGCTCCAGGGGTCGGTCCTGGGGCTGGTGCTGTTTAGAGTGTCTATAGCTGAAATGGGGAAAGATGCAGTAAACTGGCTAAGTAAATACACAGATAATACCCAACTTGCAGGGGTCACATTAGATGAAGAGGGGAGTGCCTCAATACAAAAAGATTTGGACAGAATATATAACTGGGCAACCCAAAAGGGCATGAGCTTTAATACGGATAAGTGTTGCGTCGTACACTTAATCAAGCCAAATAAAATGGCAGACTACTTCCTAAATGGACAACACCTGGGACACTCAACCGAGGAGAGGGATTTAGGGGTAATTATTGATGACAAATTAACATACAAGGTGCAACACAGAAATCAAATCAACAAAGCAAAGAAATTACTGTGTGTAATACGAAGAAACTTTAAAAGCAGAAATAGGGAGGTGATTATGCCTCTGTGTAGACCATATGTGAGACCGCTATTGCATTATGGTAGCCCGGTGTGGGGTCCAATATCAAGGGGTGGCGTGGAAGGTTTGGAGAGGGTACAGAGAAGGACTACGAATATTGTATATGATATAAAAGATAAATCGTACGGAGAAAGGCTCAAAGAATTAAACCTTATGCCCCTGGAGACAAGAAGGATCCAGGGAGATCTCCTGATGTGTTATGACATCATGCAGGACGTTTATTTAATAAATGAACTACAATTAGATTTTAAAAATATCTCAGTGTGCACCAGGGGGCACCCGCTGCAACTACAACCAAAATACTTTAACACAAACAGGAGGAAGGCCTTCTTTACACAGAGAGTGGTGTCCCCCTGGAATGACTTACCTCTAGAGGTCGTTATAAGTAACAACAAACAAAAATTAAAAAACAGTTAGATAAATATATACTGGATGGAAATACTATACAGTATTATGGGTAAATGGACAGGAGCACCTTAAGGGTTTGCCACCGTCTTGGCTCCTACATACCTTAGTATGAATATACAAATTCTGCATTTTGCACTTAGACCCTGTAGAGCTCAAGACAGTTAAGAAAGAGACAACATTTGAAGAAAATCCGTTACCACTGACATGATGTCATGACCTTGACCAGATGACACCTTTATGTCTAAAATGTGTACTTTTTCCTTTTTCAGTTTATTCATTGCCTAACTGAGATGCAGCATCTCATTTTCATACAGGTCTTGCTTCTGCCTAGTAGTTGTACAGCTGGGGGGGAGGGGTGACTGAAGTATAGGAAGGTCACGTGTCTTGCCCATGACCACACTGTGGGATTCAAACCAGGGATCCCTTTGTTCAACAATGCAGAATGAAGCTGGCACCTGAGTCTTACTGCACACACAACAAATAAAACCATCTAGAGGCACATTACCTCAGTTCCAAAACTTATTTTGCTTTGTGCAAGCCACGGATTAGAAGTACAAAACAGTGCGGTCTGAACAGGAGCCCCCACTTATTACCTTTGCACATCAGTTACAAGTTGTTTTGTCTCTTTGTTCATAGTTCAGCACTCCAACCACAAAACCACTCTGCCATTCCTAGAAACTGATACTGCACAGATCACGCAGAATGTTCAAACTGGAAAGTGATTACCAGGCCTTGGCTTTGACCAGATGTTTCCTCTAGTGTTTTTTTTCTAACTGGGAAGCATGTCTATCATTCATTACTCACATATGGACACAATGACGGTAAAGCCAACAAAATGCAGGACACATTGTATTGTGGATATAGAAGCTCCAAATGCTGTGCTTCCTGTCATAATGTTTTCTGTTGATTAAATATTAATACTAATTTCTGCTTTGCCATCTCAGCATGCATCAGCCTATCCTCTATTTGGGAACAGCCCCATCTCCATGTAAGACAGTCCCCTCTTTCGGTATACTGTTATAGGGGCAATGCATTGAGGTCGCCCGGCATATGAGCGCTAGCATCAGAATGCCCGTGATGTGTGCGACTAGGATTTTACACTGCTTGTGACCTCTGCAATTGGGAAAGGTTTACTGTGGCCCCAGATGTGTGTGACTGGGATTTTAGAGTGCCTGTGACCTGTGGGACTGAGAAAGGTTTAATGTGGTGAAGCGCGTGTTCCACGGGTGCAGGCTTTTCTCTTTACACAGGTTTTTACAGGTGGTTAGGTGTAGTGAACTGTGTGCCACAAGGAGCCTTGCCAAGGGGGGAAAATATTTTTGGGAATGTGTAGAGTACTGCCCTGTGAGGTGTACGGGATGAGCTCATGGAGATGCCGAAGGAGCTGTTACTGTAGCCATGTACCTTATCGGGTGGCTATCTGTGTTGGGAAACTGCCGTCCACTATTAAAAAAAGAGCCCTCTCCAAAAAATTCACTGCATACCAATACAGTGCCTGACCTCCATCTATTCCACAGGTACCCACTTTAAGTTTGACTCAGGGTATGTTATATTAGGTTCCAGGGGGTGCAGGGGGTGGATCCTCCTGCACTGGAGAGTGCAGGGAGCATAGCCCCCCGTAATATTATGTTTTGCAGTTAACTTGTGCAGTTTGCTGTGTGTAGGGGTGCTCACCATACTGACAGCTTATTGCTGCAGCGGTCTGTGTAATGTCATCATTTTCGTGACACTCTAAATACTGTTGAGCTGTTCTCTGTCGCAGTGTAGTGGGTGAACCCCTCTTTCCACATGGAAGAGACTCTTGTCAATTTGTGACAGTCTCTATTTCATGTGGAACAGTCTGTCATCCATATGGGACAGCCCCTCCTCCATGTGTTACAGCCACTTCTACATGTGGGACGGTACCTCTTCTATATGGAGCAGTGCCTCCTCTATGTAGTACAGCTCTTTCTCCATGTGGTACAGCTCCATCTCCATGTGAGACAGCGCTTCTAAACGTGAGAAGCCCCTCCTCCATATGGTACAGCCCCTTCTTCATGTAAGACAGCACCTCCTACATGTGGTACATCGCAGGAGTGTGAGGTAGGGTTGGGCAAACTGCATGGGTCAGGGGCCTTTTTCTGCTTTTATGTTCTAGGTTCCTGTATTTTCATACTTCTGTTTACAGCTCATCCCCCATGTAGGGTAGCCCATCCTTCATTGGCTACTGCCTCACCCCCATCTGGTACAGTCCATCCTCCATGTGGCACAGCCCACCACCATGTGGTAGAGCACTCCTCCATGTGAGGCAGCACCTCCTCCATGAGGTACAGCCCCACCTCCAAGTGGCTTAACACCTCCTCCATGTGGCACAGCCCATCCTCCATGTGGGACAGCACCATCTCCATGTGTTACAGATCCACCTCCATGGGGTACTGCACCTCCTCCATGTGGGACATCACCTCCTCCATGTGGGACAGACAGCACCTCCTCCATGTGGGACAGCACCACCTGCATGTGGTATAGCTCCTTCTCCATGTGGCACAGCCCCACCTCCATGAGGTACAGCACCTCCTCCATGTGGAACAGCCCATCCTCCATGTGGTACAGCACCTCCTCCATGTGGTATAACCCCACCTCCATGTGGGACAGCCCATCCTCCATGTGGTACAGCACCTCCTCCATGTGGTACAGCCCCACCTCCATGTGGTACAGCACCTCCTCCATGTGGTACAGCATCTCCTCCATGTGGTACAGCACCTGCACCACTGAGTACAGCATCTCCTCCATGTGGTACAGCACCTCCTCCATGTGGGACAGCCCATCCTCCATGTGGAACAGCCCATCCTCCATGTAGTACAGCACCTCCTCCATGTCGTACAGCCCCACCGCCATGTGGTACAGCATCTCCTCCATGTGGTACAGCACCTCCTCCATGTGGTACAGCACCTGCACCACTGAGTGCAGCATCTCCTCCATGTGGTACAGCACCTCCTCAGTATAGTATAGCCCCACTGCCATGTGGGACAGACCCTTCTCCATGTGGTACAGCACCTCCTCCATGTGGCACAGCCTTACCTCCATGTGGTACAGCTCCTGCACCAGTGGGTATAGCATCTCTCCATGTGGTGCAGCACCTACTTCATGTGGGACAGCACCTCCTCCTTGTGGCACAGCTCCACTTCCATGTGGTACAGCATCTCCTCCATGTGGGACAGCCCAGACATCACCTCTTCCATATGGGACAGCACCTCCTCCATGTGGGACATCACCTCCACCATGTGGGATAGCACCTCCTCCATGTGGCACAGCCCCACCTCCATGTGGTACTGCACCTCCTCCATGTAGCGCAGCCCCACCTTCAACTAGTACAGCATATCCTCCATGTGGGACAGCCCTTCCTCCACATGGGACAGTCCTTTTTTGGACAGGCCCACCTCCATGTGGTACAGCACCTCCTCCATGTAGGACAATCCATCTCCCATGTAGGACAGCAGCTTCTCCATGTGGTACAGCAACTCCATGTGAGACAGCACCTACTCAATATGGGACAGCCCCTCTTCCATGTGGGAAGCACCCTCTCCATGTGGTACAGCACCTCCTCCATGTGGGAGAGCCCATCTTCCATGTCATACAGCACCTCCTCCATGTGGTTCAGCCCCACCTCCATGTGGTGCAGCTCTTCTTCCATGTGGTACAGCCCTTCCCCCATGTGGTACAGCACCTCCTCCATGTGGTACATGATCTCCTCCATGTGGTAGAGCACCTGCACCATTGGGTACAGCATCTCTTCCTTGTGGGACAGCACCTCCTCCATGTGGTACAGCATCTCCTCCATGTGGTACAGCATCTTTCCTATGTGGGACAGCACCTCCTCCATGTGGTACAGTTCCTCCTCCATGTGGGACAGTCCCTCCTCCATGTGGGACAACACCTCCTCCTCCTCCTCTATGTGGTACAGCTCCTCCTCCATGTGGGACAGCCCCTCCTCCATGTTGGACAGGTCTTTACTCCATGAGGTACAGCACCTCCTCCATGTGGGACAGAACCTCCTTCATGTGGCATAGCTTCTTCATGAAGGACAGCCTTTCTTCCATTGGGAACAGCCTCTCCTCCATATGGGAAAGCCCTCCTCCACGTGGGCAACCCCTCTTCCATGTGATACAGCCCCTCCACCATGTTAGATAGAACATTAGCTGTGTGGGAAACTTCATCCTCCATGAGGGATACCCCCTTTGTCCATGAAGGACAGCCCCTCCTCCATGTGGGACATTTCCTTCTCCATGTGAGACAGCCCTTCCTCCATGTAGGACATCCTGTCCATCATGTGTGACAGCCCCTGCTCCACCATGTGGGATAGCACCTCCACCATGTGGGACAGTCCCTCCTACATGTGGGATAGCCCCTCATCCATGGGGGGACAGCACTTCCTCCATGTGGGACAGCTCCCCTTCCATGTGGGACAGCCCCTCCATGTAGGACAACCTATGCAACAAGTGGGACAGCCCCTCCTCTTCCACGTGGGGCACCTTCTCCTCCTCCATGTGAGAGAGAGACCCTCCTCCATGTGGGACAGCACTTCCTCCATGTGAGACAGTACCTCCTTCATGTAGGATAGTTCTCTTACATGTGGGTCAGCACTTCCTTCATGTGCAACAACCCCTCTTCCAGGTAGGACAGCACTTCTTGCATAAGGGACAGCCCCTCCTCCATGTGGTACATAGCCTTCTTCATGAGGGACAGCCCCATCTCCATTTAGGACAGCACCTCCTTCTCCGATGCGGTACAGCCTCTCCTCCATGCAGTACAGCCTCTCCTCCATGTAGTACAGCTACTCCTCCATGTGAGACAGCCCCTCCTCTGTGTGGGATAGTACCTCCTTCATGTGGTAGAGCCTCTCCTCCTTGTGGGGCAGTACCTCCTCCATGTGATACTGAACATCCTACATGTGGGACCGCCCTTCCTCCAGGTGAACTAGGATCTCCTCCCTGTGGGACTGTCCCTCCTCCAGGTGGACTAGGACCTCCTATATGTGGGGCAGTACCTACTCCTTGCGTGATGTAAGGCTCTGAGTGGTAAACTGTGAGATGGCTGAGCTAGTGTGGGGCATTTGAGAGGTATGTTGAGATGCCATCATCACAGGAGGTTCCCCAGCCTGTTCTAAGGCAGGTTCAAGGGAGGCATACAATGATGAGAATTTGGGTGTTTGGTGTAAAGAGATTGTTTTATTCTTTTAAACTCAAGTTTCAGTTCCTCATGGAAAATAATAAGGATGCCTGGATACTGCATTTAATTCCTTGAGGAGGAGAAGAGAAGGTAATTATGAGCATTCATTACCTCATATCAGAATAAGTATTTTCTGGGAATGTGGATTACCTGGGTTTTGGTTCCAGAGGTTTGTGTCATGGGGGTCTTCATAGTACCAATTGGGAGTGCAATCAGCTTTTCTGGTTCTCATGGACCGGCTCAGGTCCGGCAAATCAGAACCAAAAATCCAATATACAGGGAAAAGAAATGAGACACCCTATCTAAAAAAATTGAATAACGTTACATAGCAGCTCTGGGCTATTTCGCTCAAAGAGCCAGTGTGAGCAAGTGGTTTCATTTTCTACCCCTTCTGTGCTACTGTGATCCCACCTAACCTATTTGAACATACAAACATGCAAAGAAGCCAGCAGAAGAAGGCCATTTGGTCTATCTAGTCTGCTTGTATTGTAGGGTCCACAGCTTGAGCTACTGTCCCTGCCCCCCTCCCCACTCCTCCCATCCTCTCTACCCATGATCCTTGCCTTCCCCCATGCCTATCCCAGCCTTTCTTGAAGCTGCCCACTGTCTTTAACGAGACCACCTCTTCTGGCAGTGCATTCCAAGTGTCCACCACCGTCTCTGTGAAGAAGTGCTTCCTGACCTCATAGGCATAGAGTTTGGGGGCTTCCAGACTCAAGGCCCCCTCGAGAAAGCTGAGCCCCCGGAATTTGAATGCAGCCTTTACCTACACTGTCTGACTTGTTTTAATATTTTTTTTAAATAGCTGGCTGTGCATTCACTGATTAACATGGGGGAAGACTGGCACATGCATGACTGCTGATTTTTTTTCCATGCGTGAATGTCAATGATGAAGCCGGGAGGCCCTGGGCAGGTAGAGGAGCATCAGTAAGGGGAGACCGTGCATGTCTGCTACAACATTAGAAGGAGAACATGGAGAATCATGTGCTGCTGCATTAGAGGATCAGTTGACCCAGACAAAAGTCGAGGTAAGGGCCGGGGACCTTCAGTTGCAACCTCAGTGCAATTACGTACGATTCCGATGACTGACGTAAGTGACAGCCTGGCACTCTAAGAGACGGAAGGGGGCAGGCATCAGATCATAAACGGACACCAGTAGTAATCATCCTTTACTTATTGAACCACCCCCTCCTTGTCTCTCTCAAACATTGGAAGTCGCGCTGTCTGAGCTCAGCACGCCACATAAAATGTATTACCTGCTGGTGTGCATATGTGTGGATAGTCAGAGGCTGAGACTGAGAGAGAGTAGTTGAAGAACTTGAGTCTAGTTTAACACAAAAGCTTTTTTAAGAGCTGATATGCCCGCACTTTAAATCTGCCTGTCTGCTAGCTGATAAATTAGTGTAGGCTCAAAAAAATCGAGTAGGAGAGAGAGAGAGGACAAGTAGTGAAGGGAGGGAGAGACACAAGCCAGATGGCAGAATCAAGCAGAACTGAGGTTGTTCAGCAATAAAATAATAATAATAATAAAAAAATATTGGTCTGATGGATAAGTGGTGAAGGAAGGGAGAGCCGCCAGCCCAGACGGCAGGATCAAGCAGGACTGGACTGAGGTCATGATAAGGAGGGAGTCAGGGAGGAAACTTAAAATGAAAAGCTAAGGACTGAGGTCATATTGATAAGGAGGGAGGCAACTTTAACTTAACAAAATCAAAAGCTGAGAAGCTCTGTCACACACAGTAATATTAGAAAAAAATAAATGATATTGATCTGAGAGTGAGAGAAAGGACGAGTGGGGTAGAGGGAATGCAACGGCAGGAGCAGCAGGACTGAGGTTCTTCTAATAAGGAGAGGAGAGAGGAAAAAATTCTTAAGAGCTACTGTCTGCTCACATCAATATAAAACAAGCATTTGTCAATGCCGAATGTTTGTTTGCTGGTACTAGCATTGGAAGTGCATGAGTTAGACAGATGCAGAATAGGAATGGCAGTGAAGTACTGAAGTGACGCCAACCCCACCTCCGCCCTGCAGAGATGGACAGGCATTGGGGTGTGCCTTTGGGTCATCACCCATAATGCTAACGCCATTTCACCTCACCCTATCCTGCAGACACCGACAAGTGTTGAGGTGTGCGTTGGGGTGTTCAGCTTTACAGTCACCCCATTCCATCAGGAAATATGCTGAAATGGGTGCAGTATAGGAGAATGGGGTGAACTATGGGGCCGAAGAGTCCCAGGCACACCTCTATGCCTGTCACTGGCTGCAGGGTGGGGAAGGGGGTGGAATGGCGTGAGCATTACTGCCGGCAATCCAAAGGCACATCCCTGATGCCTGTCAGCCTGTACAGGGTGGGATGTTATGGTTAGAAACCATAATGCCCCAGGTGTTTGCTGGTATCTGCACTACAAATTTTTAATGTGGCCTTCTTGTGACCCCCACCTCATAAAAGCATTTGGGACCTCTGCTCATGAGCAGTAACATTATGATTTTGTTAATCTGTCCTGAACATTGATTTCCCACAGCAACCACGCCATTCTGTGCCACATGTGCAAAAACACAGTTCAGGCAGGATGTGAAAAATTACAGCTGTACCATTCAAAGGGAGGTATGAAGAGATGGCAGTGTTGAAAATCTGGAGTGAAAATATTAAAAATTCTCAGACTTACAAGTGTATATGGCAACTGCACAATGCACACTCGTAACACAGTCATTTTGTGGACTTCTTTCACCAGATTTTCAACATAGGCATTTTTTGACCTCTGCTCATGAACAGTGTCACTATAATTTTCTTAATCTGTCCCAAATTATGATTTCCCACAGCGACCGCGCCATTGTGCGCCAGATGTGCAAAAACACATTTCAGGTAGTATGTGAAAAATGGCAGCAGTGCTGTTCATAAGGAGGTGCGCAAAAATGGCAATGTTGTAAATCTGGAGTGAAAATATTACAAATTCTCGAAGTTACGAGTGTGTGTGGAAACTGCACAAAGCACGCTCGTAACATAGTCATTTTGTGAATTTTTGTCACCAGATTTTTAACATAGACATTTTGGGACCTCAGCTCATGAACAGTATCACCGTGATTTTCATAATCTGTCCCGAACATTGATTTCCCTCAGCGACCACGCCAATGTGCACCAGATATGTGAAAACACGTTTTGGTCAGGATGTGAAAAATGACAGCTGTACTTTTCATAAGGAGATGTGAAAAATGCCAATGTTAAGAATATGGAGTGAAAATATTACAAATTCTCAAAGTTACACGTGTGCATAAAAACTGCACAATGCACGCTCGTAACAGTCATTTTTTGGAATTTTTCACCAAATTTGCAACATAGGCTTTTTGGGAGCCCACCTCATGAACAGTGACACTGTCATTTCATTACTCAGTCCCAAAAGGTGATTCCATGCAGTGACTGCGAAATCACTTTTCAGGACCGAATAACCACATGACAATGACTGAATTCATGAGGTGGGGTTCCAAGAACCCCATGTTGAAAAGTTGGTGCCAAAATTCACAGAAAGGGCCGAGATAGCCACCTAAGTTGGAAAAAAAAACCATTTATGCTATTATACAGCTTACCGGCATTTCTTCAGTTTGCTATCGGCTTTGAAGAGTGCAGATGTGTTCCCGCTCCACCGAAGATTGTATCACCGGGCTCTGGAGGTAAGTATGGGCTGAGGAGGGTGTGGGGAGGTGGGGTGCGCAGATGGTGGGTGCGGGTTGGGGCAGGGGACAATGGACACCATGATGGATGGTTTTCTGTTTTCACAGGTTAAAAAAAAAAACTCCTGGGACTTTTTTTAGTTACAGGGACAATGGGCACGCTGGGATGGGCTCCCAGCATGCCACCTGGGTGTTTGTTGGGGGGGGCCTGGAGCCGATAGGGATTGGGCACCCCGTTGGCACATACAATGTGTTTGAGGCGGGGGCGCATGAGCCGAGGGGATTGGCACACCCTCGGCACACAATGAATGGGTTGTTTGTTGGGGGGATGGTTGGAGCCAGTGGGGACTGGGCACCCTGTCGGCACATACAATGGGTTTGGGGGGGCAATAACGAGGGAGCAGGGAGGACAGCAGCTGAGGGAGAATGTAGGAGGGAGTTCATTAGCAGCTGGAGGGAAAAGGGTGACGTCAGTATGCTAAATGCACACATGTTACCACCGCTGATTGCAGCGGTGCTTTTCTTTCAGCTGAAGACCACTGCAGCCAAACTGCTGTCATAGACACCTCATGCATCCATTCATGTGGTACGGTCACACCCGCTACACTGAGCAATGCATTGGACAGAAGGGTCACACATCTCAAAAAGTCGTACTGTCTCAAAACATTCCTTGCGCATGTGCGCAAGCAAACACAAAAAAACTGTCAAATGCTACAACCAGAGGGAATTCTTCAGAGACTTTTGCCAAAGCACTAGCCTCCTGTAGCATCACCCTCTACTGGCAATGTACAGTTGCCAGTAAAGGGTGATGCTACAGGCAGGGAAGGCAACTGTTTCAGGCAGGGACTGCTTTACTATTAAACTTTTTTTTTGTATTTTAAGATTTTATTTTTCAATGTTGTACCTATTTAAGTACTGCAAAAAACTCTAAGCTGACGCCTATATTCTAAGCACAATAATACCCTCCAGGGTGGGCATCAAGGGCAATACCGGAACTTCCAGGGGCTATAAGGCTCTCCGCCTATGGTGTCAGGCCTTAATATACCCCAGGGCAGTCCGGTATTGCCCAATACCGCCCACCCTGTTGGGTATTATTGCTTGCATAACCTGGCTGCTACTGCAACCTCTGCGTACCCCTATGATTTTCAGAAATTACAAAAGGCAGTGTCTATGTTAAATTGTTGAGTGCAGTCTGCCTTTGATTCGGAATCCCCAACCCCCATACAGATATTGAATGCACTCTCCCATTGCTTTGTAATGTGCATTTGTAAATTACGTCATGGTCAGTTCCTACAAGATCTTAATGGGAGTGACTGTATCTGAAATAGTTTGTCTAACTGTAGTTTAATCATTTGCAATTTTTTAAGAAGCTGTACAGTTATCAGTTGTTGAAGAGTTTCTTCTGTTCTAGCCAACATGTTGATATTAAAGATCAAGTGTAGTGATCTAAATTTTTGTTGTTTTCTCTGCGTTTTATTATGGAAGGGAAAAGGGAAATGTGAAACTGTTTAAGCAGAAATGCCACACTAAGCCTTATCTTGTTTCCAGGTGTGACCTGGGAAAACATGGAAGTCACGTTATTTGCTCACGGTCATACAGTATGCAAGTGGAGGCTGATAAGATTCCAGCCCAGTTCTCCAGATTTGCAGCTAAGGCCCCGTCCACACTGCACCGCTCAGACCCCATAATGGATAGAAACCGTTACAACCAGGGAGCGGTGCAGTGTGTCCACACTGCTGCGGTGTCTGTTACGGGACCGGCACTGTCAGTCCACACCTCGGGAGCCAGGCAACCGTTACCATGGCACCCGATCCCACAATGCAGCTCACGATGTGCTAGAGGACTGGTGCCACTCGTCCACACTACGCCGGGTAACGTTACCGAGGTGTAACCAGTTTCATGACCATTGTTGAAACCACCTCACATGTGGTTTCAATAATGGTTACAAAAACGCCTTTTGTAACATTACAGGTGTAAATGCAATCCGTTGCGGTAATAGTTTGGGCACTCTGTAACGTTACAGAGCGATAGTGTGGACAGGGCCTAAGTGCCATTGATCACGATGCTATATTGGATTGTTTTGCTAGTTAATGATGTGTATTAACTGTGTAATGTTCTGTTTAATAAAAGCTTTTTCTTTACACAGAAGTTTTTCTTCTTTTATCTTTTTTTGGTGAAAGAGGGAGACAAGGCTTTATGTTTTTGTGGGTTTTTTTGCAAGTATTTTATTTTCCATTTTTGTCTGAACCATGCTGAGCACATTTTCCCTCAGAGGGTAGCACTAGCAGTCAGAAACTGTTGCTAAAAAAGAAGTCTATTACTTTCTGTTAGACAAACTTAATGCTTTTCCATCAGTGGAGTCGTGTGTGTTTGAGTCCCTCACTACATCTGAAGATGTGCAGTTTTCAAATTATTCAGATGTGGAAGATGTTCACGATAATGGCTGTCGAATTCTGCCTCAGACCCCTAATCAGTTTAACCATTCTGGCAGGACCATAGGTTTTTGTGTGTTTACTTTGCTTGGTACAGTGTGAGTGATGTCAGGGAATGATTTTTATGTCAGGCATATGAGTAATAAAATTATGTCGAGATGTGTAGACTATCCGTGGCTTGTGGCTGTAGAATCATTTTGTTTTTCAGAAGTCACCTAATACTCTGTGTCCTGTTTTTTTTTTGTTTTTTTTTTTTAATTTCACCATACGATTACAAGTCTAATTAATAAATAACGGGATAATGTCCATGTCAAGCTGGCATTACCACTTGTTGAATCCTGGTGATCAAGCAGCAAAGGGACCAAGCTCAATAATTTCAAAATAAAGTTCTGATCCTGATTCAACATGTGTCATGTTTAACATCTTGTTTATGGGTTTAATTCAATTACAGTCAAGTGAAATATTCACTACTGAATAATGGATGCAGAGTTTTGATTTTCTGTTTTCAGTAGTGGGGGGCTGTCGAAAAGCCCTAGCGAAATATCTGTATTGACTGTCATAATTATCCAATAATATTGCTGTACAGTATTTATTGTACTCTGTCCTACCTTAATTTAGTCCTTCTTTGCATGGATCTGTTCTGCTTCAAACACTGCTCAGTCTAGCCAGTCCAGTACCCCAGTCAGAGGCAAAAATCACGTCACAGTATCCTGCCTTGGGCAGTGTTAAGTGAGGAAAAAAGTTTCAGAACTGGGTAAATCATGGAGGGTTCGTGCCCAGATACAGATGTATAACACTAGCAAACTTATCAAAAAGTAGATTGTCTTAACCATACTGATATCTGAAATATCACTTTTTGGTTTTTTATGTACCATAATCACACTGTGACTTTCCCGATATCAGTGTAGTTCAAATAATCTACTTCTTTGATGTTTTTACTGGTGTTATATATCTACCTGTCGACATGAACACTCGGTTATCCCTCCCGTTCTGAATCTTTTTTTTCTCTAACCATTAACATAATAGTTCTTTCCCAACCCCTCCCAATTGAAACAGGACATAAAAACTCTGCATCCATTATACATGAATGAAATTTTAGCTACGCAGTGATTTTTTTTAAAGAGAAAAGAAAATTACACAGAACACATGTTGAGTCGGGACCATAACTTGATTTTTAAATTCTTGTGCTTTGTCCCTTTGCACTTTAAACCCCAGTGTGCACAGAGTTGTAATGACAGCTTGCTATGAACATTATGACATGATTTATTGATTATATTTATGTTTGTATGGGGGAATTTGGTAGTAATAATAATAAGAAGAAGAAAACAAAATTTCAAAACAAGTACAGCACAGTGGCATGACATGTTCAAAAACAGAATGATTTTACAGACACAAGCTACTGATCATATACACATCGTGTCATATTACTCACATGCCTGACAAAAATCCTCCCCGCTCATCTGTCACACTATTTGACATGCAAATTAAACTAAAAAAGAAAAAAAACAATCCTTACTGACATCTTGCTCATCTGAATCAGATCAGGATTCAACTTATTCCGGTACAGTGAGGGTCTCAAAGTCATACAGCTCCCCAGCTGGAAAACCTTGCAGTTTGTCTTACTGAGAATGAAAGACTTCTTCAGAATCTATTTATGACTGTTAGTTCTGCACTGTGTGGGGTAAAAGCACTTCACGTACGTCAGGCCTTAATGGCATTATGGACATGACGTGTCCAAATACTCAAAAAAAAAAAAAAAAACAAGCCAGCAGATGTCAATCATGCAAAAAATATTTGAATCACAAGGCTTTTGTAAGAAGATGTTTTCTTTAAGTAAACGATCAGATGATGGTACCCCTGTCAAAAGACAACTATACTATGAGAGCAGCAGTAGATGTACTAAGATGTTAATGAGGAAAAAAAAAAACTTGTGAACACAATTGGAGTACATCAATAGAACAACATCAGGTGGTGGGGGGAAGGGGGTAGTTCGTTCACACACACACATACACTTGCCTTTCTATGCACTCGGCTGTTGAACGTCACCCCTACAGTGATATCAAAAATTGACTCCAGCTGCAGCAACTCGCAAAACAATCTCCAAGCTGATGGTCAGAGTGAGGGAAGGTTAGATAGGAAGGTTAGAACTGTCAGCAGGTGGAAAAAAAAAAAAACAACAGGAGACATATTATTTCACGTCAGCACATCAGATTTCTTGCTCTGCCATCAAAACCACCTATAAAAAAAACACACACACACCATGTTTGCCATTAATCTTTAACTCAAGGTTTCTCTTCAGTGGATTCCACAATCTGCCACCAGGCCAGGTAGTGCTGGTGGGGGTTGATACTAGGGATAGCGGGCCTATGATATTGGTTTATGTGTCAGGGTTCAGGGAGCAGTTATAACCGACAGTTTAACAGCAGTCTTACAAGGTGGAGCTCTTGGCTATAGAAACAATTGCTTGGCATATGTTTGCTGTGCTTTGAGCCAAGTTTTAACCTTAGGGACGGGGATTGAAGTTAAAATGGGAAGGGGTAGGAGGGGGGAAATTGGCAGGGTGGGTGATGGGACAACGACAGGGCAGGCAGATCTAAAGCATAGGGGATGCAAAGTAACGCCTCCTCATAAATCACGCCAAACATTTGGCGCTGGTCACAATCGGTCCTCTGCATTGTAATCTGAGAGACACTGAGTTATCCATAAGGGTGGGGGATGGGGTTGGCTGTAAGAATGATTGCATAGGAATGTTCCTCAGAAGAGTGGTACAGAAACAGTGTCTGTAAGGTGGTGATCTGTGCTTCATTTGCAGATCTCAATTTAAATATGGAAACTCAACTGAACCTTGTGTTTTCAGTGTGAACCCCTGTGAGGGCTCAGGCGGAGTGACTGAAGTTCTATTTAGTGAGCTATTAACTGATCACCTCATTAGAAAGCATGAGCATAGAGCCGAATTGGGCTGTTCTGACAGTGGTTTCTCCTATGCTAATATCAGACAAGTTCTCTCCTTCTCTCTCAGAATAGTGCACTCTGTAAGCAGCAGGAGGGATTGTGAGACTGCAGGACAAACTCTCCAGACCACAGACAGAACGTAAGGGAGAGCGAGGACACACTGTCGCCGAGCACCATTCCGGACAAAATGAGAGAGACACACATCATATTGCAACACCCTTACTGTACAGTGCATGCTTCCCACTGTGTGTCTCTCTAATTAGTCCCCAAACTGCACTGCCACTATTACCGGGGTACAAGGAAGTTCTGTCCTTGTTGCTGTCAATTCCTGCAGCACTTGTTTCTCTCTCTCCAGGCCACAGTCGGTTAACCTGACAGTGACAAGACTGCAGTGTGCTGCTCTTTCTCTCTGTTCCGCACCATGCTGTATTCCAACAGGCACCACTGACCACGGGGGGCTGCAATAAATACATCTAAGGACATTTGAAACCCAGTAGCTGAAAAATGCTCGATATTGGGAACGGGGGACTTCCAGTGAGTGCACCGACTGAATGGCAGTCTGATCTGGATGCCCTAGCCTGCCAAAGAAGAAATCCACCATAATCATCAGGTCACTTGAACCATCCACCTTCTAAAACTTGTTAAAAGAAAAGAAAGATGCCTTCTAGACACAAAGCGAAGGAAAAATTGGCCGCCCAGCAAACGAAACAGAGCAAAACGCTGTTCAATTATACTCAGCCTAGTTCAGCCTGCTTAGCAGCGGCCACGTCGCAACATCAATCGGCTTTGGAGGAGACAGAAGAACAAGATTGCACTATCACCTCCAAACAACTTTGCGCAACTTTACAGTGGATGAGCGCTACATTAGAAAGATTGGAGGCAAAAGCTATGGAGGATCGAGAAAAGCTTGAACTTACCGTCCAAAAAGTGGATCAGCTGGAAAAAGGGCTTAACAATTACTCCACTATCACAGACGTCCACAATGCTGCTTTGCTGGACCTCCATCGCAGAGAACAACAATTAGAAGCCAAATTAGAAGAGCTGGAAAATCGCAACAGACGCAATAACGTCCGCATCCACGGGCTGCCTGAAGGCACAGAGACAGGCCCTGTTCCAATTTTTTTAGATTCCTTCCTCCTGGAGGTTCTAGGCTGGCCAACAGATAAACCGCTTAACATCATCCAAGCCCACCACTCTCTGGTGCCCAGACCCAGAAACCCCAAAGCCCGCCCCCGCTCGTTCGTTGTTGCCTTCTTGGACTTTTGCACTAAGGAGGAGATTCTGAAATTGGCATAGTCCAAAAGAGAAATTTTATTTGGCGATACCCGGCTCTTTTTCGAGCAGGACTATACACCCCAACTGCTCAATCAACATTGAAAGGAGCTGGCGGTAGTGCGTCTTCTTCAGCAGAAGGGAGTGAAGGCATATGTGGAATATCCAGTGAAACTTAAGGTGGTTGCAGAAAATAGAGTGAGAAGGTTTCCGGATCTAGTGGCAGCTCAAAAATTTCTACTGTCCCTGAATGTGGAGATTCCTCATCCTCCGGTACAACAGCAGAAGGAACGCTAACAGAGAGGGCCTGGCAACAGGTGGAAACTAAAAGAAAGGAGCTTCACGACCGCCTGGGTGCTTCCCAACGGTGGGACTCCGTTGACGTGCACAAGGAAGTAATGGCCATCTCACCCTCATCACCCGCGGAATGGCACGGTACAGGGGAAGCATCTCCAGAACAAAACAACGACCTGGAAGCATTGTCGACCTGAAAGACTGGATCCCTTCATTTGTTGCTGTTTCATGATGGTTAACAGTGAGTGACTCTTCGAGAGCGATTATTAAAGCTCGCTGTGGGTTTGCTCTCTATACCCTGTGTAACAGGCAGGGTGGATGGAACAGACAGAGAATTTAAATTGTTAAAAAGGTGGAAACATGACTTGTTCCTGGATAAAAATTGCCTTAAGTTTCCTTTAAGAAGTGGCAGCTGGAGCCTACGATTTGAATGTTTATGGGGGGGGGGGTTGATCCTGAGGGGTCGGACGGCGTTACTGACTGAGGTTGCAGTGCCCAGGCATGCCAGAGCAGTGAGGTGATGCCGAAGCGTTAGTGGATGCCCACGATCTGACATAAAGCCCCTAGTTCAGAAGGACTTTAGGTCCGATTTCATTTCACAGCCCCAGCGGCTAGATTGCAGCCTATTCAGGCTAGCACTAGTGGAGTGCGCTGTTTTTTAAAATCTAAAGCTGAGGGGGGCTTCTAGCACACAAATACTCCAGCGGTCAGGTTGGTCAGTTCTTTTGACTGGGTCACTGACGTGGAAATCATTTTACAGCCAAGCGGTTGACATAGAAGCATATCTCCCTTTTAAGCCTGATTAACTGTGGGACAGATCAGCGGTTTAGCTTGCGAGACAGATCAATCACTTTGCTCCAGCTGAATGATTGGAAGGCAACAATCTAAAGATGAAATGTCTGCCAGGACATGTTAGCGGCTGAAACGGGTTGCACTGTCCTTGATCTCTTGGGGGTCCCTTTCCTCGTCTCCTGTATTACCCTGATGAAGTAGCCTGGCTTCCATCACGCCACTCTCCCCTTGATCTCTGGAGGTTACTTGGAGAATTCGGAGGCTTACTCTTAACGATATGAGGAATAGAGCACTTCCTTACACAAACAGTAGTATGAAAGCAGGAATTCACATTTTTATGTTTGCTTGCACGCATGTGCAAGAAACATAGTGCCATCATCTGAGTTTTTCAGAGGTGTGTCAGCATCTTCCAATTCAGTCAGTGTGTTTGCAGGCGTGGTCACAGTTCTCCAATCACTGCTGGAGCTGTCTATGACAGCAGTTGAAAATGCAGTGGCATACAGTTGAAAGAGGGAGCTACGCTCAGTGAGCAGCCCCACACACACACACAGATCAACTGTGTCGGTTACCTGATAAGATGGTGTAGTCTTGTCTAGCTTAGAGACAAGCCACACATCATTACTTTTAATAAACTGTTCCCTGCCACAGCAGGACCACCAAAATGTGGGTGCCTAACAGTCCTTACACACGCCAGCTCTCCAAAGCACACCTTCATGGACTCCATGGGTTCTAATCCTCCAGAAAAAAAATACCTCAGCATTTGATGTGAAAATTCAGACTGTATGTGTAATTCCAAGCGTTTTCTCTTACTAGACTCTGTCAATGTGAACTCCCCACTGCTAAAACCTATGCAAACGAACTTGAGTGTACTGTACTACCTGCAGCTGAAGCAAAGAACAGCCAGAATGCACAAAGGAGAACATACTGCTATGCATATCAGTAGCAGCCAGTGGGGGAGGTTTTCATGACTGAAGCACTTTAATGCGCCTTTTAGTGCTGTCATATACACACCCCTGTGTGGTAATTCACTAAACTGCACACTTAGTCTGGCAATGCAGCTTCAAAATATTTTTTTTTTTCCTGAATTGCCATGAGCTCACATTTAGATAGAATCACACAGCTCTTTCTCAAATCAGATGCTCAATGAAGTCACATCACCTTGTGACCCTAAACATCTTAGGGTTGGACATGTGTCCTAACAAAATAGCGAAAACTAGGTATAGAAAAAGAAAACACAAATTCAACCGTAGCTCACAATTGAATCCACCCTTTCCTCCGGCGAATCTGAAGCTGCCTAACAGCCTACCCCTGGGTGCTCATGCACTCCCTCCACCCGCACAACATATGGCCGACGGGGGTGCTGTTGCATTTTATTTCATAATTTCCTGATCCCGTTGCTGCCACCATACTGATACAGTAATTCTTTTTATGGCTCGAAAACTGCTTGACATTAGCTGAATTATAAATGGCATCCCTGTTTGATGCTGCGGTGCGAGGAATATGGTGGTGCTCAAATTTTAAGCCAAGTATTACGCGGCAGATATGTTGTTATTGACTCATGTCACTTACCATTTTATGCAGCTATTGATTTTTCAATTCACTTTTGCTGACAAATGTTGATCGAGGGATTCTGGTGTCACAATTCAGTTCAGCGACGTGTAACATCTTAGTGCAGATGCTAAGTAACTGTTTTAAAATGCTGAAAAAGTTAACAGCCATGAAAATGCATGAACTTCTTTCTTCAGTGTCTGGAGCTGTAGTGATGTTATTGGCAAGTGCATGTCCCTTTGCTCCAGATCTATCAGTGAGATGTCTATTCTGCGCAATGGACAGCGGCTGAATGTTATCAGCTGACAGTTTTCATTTCATTACCAACAGATAAATATTCAGGGCTTTGCAAATGCAACTTTGCTGGTAGCACAGTTTCATGCCCCCAAGTGTCTGTCATCAGTTAGTGGTTATATCTTAACCGAGGATCACAAAAAGTATGAAAAAGATTTGCAGCTGAGTAATGTAAATGCCAATCCACCTAAGCACCTTTAGGCTGCAAACAGAATTTGAACGTATAGGGATTCTGGACCGGTGTATCACTCCACGGCACAGCAACGGTTAATATGTTTAAGCACATTCTCAGGACATTGTTTCATTTGCCCCCTCTCCCCACTACGATCCTGGTCACCTGAAATAAACCTGACATTTTAGTATCTGTTTTACATCTTGGCTCAGTTAGGCAATCAACGCTGTAAGAACATAAACGGACATATAAATGGGGAATCTAAGAACATGGTCACCTGAAATAAGCCTGACATTTTAGTATCTGTTTTACATCTTGGCTCAGTTAGGCAATCAACGCTGTAAGAACATAAACGGACATATAAACGGGGACTATAAGAACATGCCATGGGTGATTGTGCCTTAGTCCAGCTGTGCAACATCAGCCTGAAGCTCAGGTAGGGCTTACTGTTTACCACTTTGTTCACCCCCCCCATGTACCTGTACCATTTCACATCCTCCCTTGCCTTAGTCCAGCTGTGCTACATCAGCCTGAAGCTCTGGTAGGGCTTACTGTCTACCATTTTGTTCACACCCCCCATGTATCGCTGTGCTACATCAGCCTGAAGCTCTGGTAGGGCTTAATGTCTACCACTTTGTTCACCCCCCCATGTACCTGCACCATTTCACATCCTCCCTTGATCTACAGTGAGTGGATCCCTCATTCATACATCACATAAGCACGCACAAAAAAAAAAACTCCGGTCTTCAAAAACTAAGATATATTTATTATGTTTGTTATGTTTGCTTACACGCATGTGCAAGAAACATAGTGCCATCATCCGAGATTTCAGAGGTGTGTCACACCCTCTTCCAATTCAGTCAGTGTGTTGGCAGGGACAGCCCCTGTAAGCCAATGCATGCTGGAGCTGTCTATGACAAGCTCCAAAATGCAGTGGCGTACAGTTCAAAGGGGGAGCTACGCTTCAGTGAGCAGCGATAAGATATCGCTTGCTCATGCACAGCTCCCCTCCCCAAACACACATACACACACACAAGCAGGCGCGCGCCCCGCGCATGCACGCACACTGTATAGCTGACGGGGTGCCCAATCCCGCCGGCTGTGCTGAGCTCCCCACCCCCAAAGCCTTCCAAATGCTGTGCTGGGCGCCCACCCCAGTGTGGCAACTCATGATATAACCGATGGGGGTGCCCAATCCCCGTCGGCTCCACTATCTGGCCCCCAGTACTGGGTGCCATGCTGGGAGCCCACCCCAGCGTGGCAATCGATGCTTTAAGTGCGCAGACGGGTGCCCAATCCCTGTCGGCTGAAACACCCCCAACTGTCCTTGTGCACGCTGAGAGTCCACCCAAGCATGGCAAACGTCAGCGTCGTCATTGGAAACAAAAAGAACACCTGTAAAAAAAAAACAGTCCCACGTAGTCTCCTGGCCCTCCCACAACTCGTACTTCCACCCACTGCGCACCTGCCTCCCCACACCCCTCACCCCATACTTACCCGGACCTTGGTGCGACGATTCGGTGGATCGGAACACGCCGGCACTCTTCAAAGCCGACCGTGAACTGAGGAAATGCCAGTAAGCTGTATAATGGGCTAGACAGGGGGTTTTCAACTTTATTGCATATCTCAGGCATTTTTTGGAATTTTGGCACCAAATTTTCAACATGGGGTTTTTGGGACCCCTTCTCATGAATGATGTTACTCTCATGGCGTTATTTGGGCCCGAAGGGTGATTTCGCAGTCACTGCGTGAAATCACCTTTCGGGACTGATTAATGAAATGACACTGCCAGTGTTTATAAGGTGGGCTCTCAAGAAGCCTATTTTGAAAATTTGGTGGAAAAATGTCAAAAAACGACTGTTTTAAGAGCGTGTGTTGCGCAGTTCCTACGCACGCTCGTAAGTTCACAAATTTTCAATATTTACACTCCAGATTTTGAACATTGCCATTTTTACCACACCTCCTCATGAGCAGTACAGCTGTCATTTTTACATCTTGCCCAAAACGTGTTTCCGCCCATAGTAGCGCACAATGGCGCAGTCGATGTGCGAAATCAATGTATGGGACACATTAAGAAAATCACAGTGACACTGTTCATGAGCAGAGGTCTTAAAATGGCTATGCTGAAAATTTGGTGAAAACATTCCTAAAAATGACTGTTTTACGAGCGTGCGTTGCGCAGTTCCTATGCATGCTCATAAGTTTGCAAATTTAATATTTTCACTCCAGATTTTCAACATTGCCATTTTATTACACTTCCTTATGAATAGTACAGCTGCCGTTTTTCATATGCCGCCCAAAATGTGTTTTCGCACGTGTAGCGCACAATGGTGCTGTTGGTGTGCGAAGCAATGTTTGGGACAGATTAAGAAAATCACAGTTACACTGTTCATGAGCAGAGATCTTAAAATGGCTATGTTGAAAATTTGTGACAAAAGTCCATAAAATGACTGTATTACGGTGAGCATTGCGCAGTTTCCACGCACCCTCGTAATTTCATGACTTTGTAATATTTTAAGTCCAGATTTTCACCAGTGGCATTTTTCCACACTGCCTTATTTACAGTACAGCTGTCATTTTTCACAACATGGCCAAAGTGTGTTTTCACACTTTCAGCGCAGAGATGCGTGGTCGCTGTGGGAAATTATTGTTCGAGACAGATAAAGAAAATCACAGTGACACTGTTCATGATCGGAGGCACCAAAATGCCTGAGTTGACAATCTGCTGTAAAAAAAATCCCCAACCTAATTATATTACGTGTGTGCGTTGCACAGTTTCTATGTAAGCTCATGACTTCACCATTTTTTTAAATATTTTTACTGCAGATTTGCAACATTGCCATTTTTTACACCTCCCCATGAACAGTACAGTTGTCATTTTTTACATCCTGTTCGGAATGTTTTTGCACCTGTGGTGCTAAATGCCGTAGTCGCTGTGCATAAGCAGCTTTCAGCTAAGAAACTGATATTCCCCCTGTTCATAAGGTGGGGTCACAAAAAAACCATGTTGAACATTTGGAATGAAAATACCAATGAATGCCTGAGGTATTAGGGTTTCCAACCATAATGCCCAATCCTGTAGAGAATGACAGGCATCAGGGGTGTAACTTGGGATTCTTGCCTGTAATGCTCATACCATTCCATACCCTACAGCCAGTGAGAAGCATCGAGGTATGCCTTGGACTCTTCGGCCCCAAAGTTCACCCCATTCTCCTATATCGCACCCATCTCACTGTATTTCCTAATGGAATGGGGTGCGCATAAGGACCAAAGACCCCAAGGAACACCGTGACACTTGTCAGTGTCTGCAGGGTGGGGTGTACTGAAATGGTGTGGCTGTTATGCCTGTCGACCCAAAGGCACACCCCAATGCCGTCACTCTCTGCAGGGTGGTGGTGGGGTTGGCTTCAGTTCAATACTTCACTGCCATTACTATTACGCAGCTTTGTAACTTCTACACTACCACTGCCAATGCCAGCAAGCAAACATTTGGCATTGACAAATGCTTGTTTAAGGTTCGCTATTAACCAAGGCAGGGTTGGGTTTTCTTTTCCAAGGCCCGACAAGGCACTGATTTTTTTCTTTTCTTTTTTCCCTTTTCCCCATATCCATAAAGTGCCTAGCACCTTCGGTTGCGGTGCCAACAATCTGCCCTTCTGGTTGTCAGGCTGTTTTGTGTTCTGAGCCGGGCAGAAGGCCCTCAGTGTTGGGGTCATCCAGCCACACCTCTAAAAGCAGGAGTTCTGCAATAGGGTGTTTGCACCTTGAAGTTTAACAAGTTGGGTTGGGTTAAGTAGTTCATTTAATTTTACTTTTGTTATAAAAAGTTATTTGCAGATGTTTTTATATTTCCTGTTGTTTATAATGCACAGAACTGTTATGCACAGAGATTTGGGTGGACGCTTCCTCTCTCCCTTGCCAATTAGTAGATGGTACCAAACCCCTAGTATTGAAAATGGCTGATTTTCAGATAACATCCATGAATGTGAGGGGCATCAACAACCCAATAAAGCGAGCCAAAATACTGCAAGGGCTGCAGAGGCGGGGGGCCACTGTGGCTTTTCTGCAGAAAACCCACTTGTCCACTATAGAACATCTCAAATTAAAAAGGGCATGGGTTGGTAGTGTGTATACTTCGCATTTCGAAGCCAGCCCACACCATAGGGGAGCAGCAATTCTGGTCAAAAGAGATGCTCCCCTGGTAGTCTCAAAAGTTAATACAGACCCAGAAAGTAGATATATTCAGATCTGGGGTAGCTACAAAGGACAGGAATGTACCTTGGTGAATATATATGCACCAAATGAAGAGACCCCCAGGCTTGCTTTTTTTGAGAAAATCATTAAAAACGCAGTTGCGGATGCACACAGTATGGTAATAATTGGGGATTTCAATAAGGTCATATACCCGGGAGTGGACAGATTGGGGCAGAATCAGGGGGGAGCCACCAGAACAGGGAAGCTTATCTTAAGATTGAACCAAGAATTGGGCCTGTCGGAATGCTGGAGGTTTTTGCACCCCAGAGAGCAAGACTACACGTATTACTCACCTCGGCACAGGACATATTCTAGAATAGACTACTTTTTGGTATCCACTAACTGGATACAGAAGATGGACAGGTGTGTCATAGGCCCGATTATTATTTCAGACCATGGGCCAATCTCCATTAACATATCCACTACCCAGACCCCATCACAATCCAGCTGGAGACTCAACATAAGTCTTCTTACTAAGGAAGACTTTAAAGAATTGGTCAGAGATAAAATTCAACATTTGAAGGAGACAATCCCATAGGAGTAACGGGAGCTGGTGTAAGATGGGATACCCTTAAATGTTGCCTTAGGGGAGAAATAATAAAATTCTCTTCTAATCTTAGACAAGAATGCACTCATCAGAGGATGCAATTAGAACAAAAGATAGTTCAGCTTGAGACATCTCATCAGGCGAACCAGGACCCCCAGGATAAACAAGAATTAGATAAAGCACAACATAACCTTAACCAGTTACTTGACCTTCAAATTGAAGGTCAGTTACAGTAAGCTAGGCAAAAACACTTTGAACAGGGAAATTGGGTGGGCAGATTATTGGCCTGGCAACTCCGTTAAGAGAGGGCAAGTCGGGCAGTAATCCGACTTCAGAGTGACGGATCGGCACTGGTTACTACCTCCCTGGTAGATATCCTACATAGATTTGAAAAGTATTATGCCACCTTCTATGAGTCAGAGACTTTTCTGGGGCATCAGGAAGCAGTGCGGTCCTTTCTGGAAGACCTGCAGCTACCCACCCTAGCAGATCCCGCTAGAGCGGCACTCAATGCCCCAATTACTACCCAAGAAATCATAACCAAAATTAAACAGTTGAAAAACAGTAAAGCTCCAGGATTAGATGGCTTCCCAGCTGAAGTTTATAAAGGCTTTACTCCCCTTATATTAGAACATTTGGTTGTCACCTGTAATGAGATACTGATAGATCAGAAGCCAGTACCACCATCCTGGAACTTAGCCCAGATATCAGTGATCCCCAAACAAGGTTAAAATCCTGAACTTTGTGCTTCGTACCGTCCGATCTCCCTGTTACCTGTGAACCTAAAAATGTTTGCAGGTATCTTGACTGACAGACTACAGCTTAATATTTCTACCCTCATTCATCCAGACCAGACAGGGTTCATTTCAGGGAGATTTCTTCAGGATAACATTCATCGCCTGTTGAATATTATCACGGCCCAGAAAGGCTCGCGTTCTTTGCAGTTGGCAATCAGTATGGATGCTGAGAAAGCCTTTGACAGGGTGGATTGGTGTTTTATGTCATCCACCCTGTTGAGGTTTGGATTGGGGGAGCACTTTGTTTCAGCGATAGCCGCTCTGTACCACAGACCGGAAGCTAGGGTTAGGGTGAATGGTTTATTATCAAACCGCCTACCGCTTCAGAGGGGGGACTAGGCAGGGATGCCTCCTGCCCCCCCCTGATTTTTCCCCTGTCCCTAGAGCCACTAGCAATCTGGATAAGTAACAACCCACGCATCAAGGGAATTTGGGCAGGGGGGAGCAGAACAAAAAATAGCACTCTATGCAGACGATTCCTTATTTTTTCTAAAAGGCCCTCAGACTTCAGTGCCACACTTATTAGATACCCTGAAGAAATTCGGTGTCCTGGCAGGGTATAAAATTAACCTAACTAAATCAGAAGTGGTGGTGTTGAGTGGTACCCTCCCCAGACAATTCAAAGAAACATTTCCATTTGTGTGGGCCAAGAAAAACACCTTTAGATATTTGGGGATCTGGATCTCAGTAGGTACTTCTAAATTATTTCGGAACAACCTTCTCAAATTATATCACACTCTACAATCGGATTTTGCACGTTGGAAACTTCTACCCCTTACACTTTATGGCAGTATCCAGACCATAAAGTTGAATGTGTAGCCTGGTGTAACCCCCCTACAATTGGGGGTTCCTAGAAGCCTTCCCGGAGCTTGCTTGAGTGCTCACTGCTTGGCTGGTGTTCGGCGTAAGGCCGCTAAATGGGGGGTTGTGAGTGCTTTTAAAGCCTCCAGTACTGTCTCTTTAAGAGCTGCCTGCTCACAAAGTGGGGGTTTGTAAAGGGGGCTGGGGTTTCTGTGCTCGACTCCCGCCATGGGCTGCTGGTTAATCGCTCCGTTCCTGCAGTTGCTAGAAGCGCAGGGGGAGCCCATCAGAAAGATGTAATTGTTTCTGTGAAAACCATTAAAGTAATGAAGATATAGTTTGTTCTAACCTGTTTTCTTGCAGCCTGGACTGTTTCTGTTATTGCCCTACCATTTTGGTCCTGAACTGCTGAAGTGGACCAATCAGATCATGAGGACCCTCTAGGGAGTCGGCGGACCAATGGGGACTTAGCTAGTAATCCTGGGAAGTGAAGTCTGAACAAGGGTGCCTTTTTGCACCAATCGAGACAGGTCTCATA
The DNA here is from genome assembly GCA_016271365.2 of Neoceratodus forsteri. Lineage (NCBI taxonomy): Eukaryota > Metazoa > Chordata > Ceratodontiformes > Ceratodontidae > Neoceratodus > Neoceratodus forsteri. The sequence goes on from JADMNL010000027.1 coordinate 44,955,451, forward strand.
GCCTGGTGTCTGCAGCCCACCTATGGGATCGGGTGACGCGCAACTGAGGAGGCTGGCCCCAACTGCCTGAGAGCAGATGCGTGGTGACAGTGAAGGAGAAGGGAGCTCTGAGCTTCTGCGCCATTGAGAGTCCGTGCGGGAAGCACGTGAAAGGCCTGAGGCGGCCGTTTTCATTGCCAGCGCTACTCGGAGTAAATCCGCCGGCATGCGGTCAGAGGAGGCTGTGTACAAGCACAGCTACCTACCAGGCTCAACCTGTAGAGGACTGGAGAATCTGCTGAATCGTGCTCGGTCTGTCAGGACGTTGAAGCTGCAGTGTAGTGCCCGAAATTGCTGTGAGTTTGTTCGGGTCCTGGAAGCAGCTGCCCGGTATGGTACCCCTCTGTTGTTTTCCATATAAATGTGTGAGGAGGCATTTGAAGCTCAGGCTCAGCCCTGCAAGTGAGGAAAGAGTGGTTCTCTGTTGGAGTTGTGAGTACTGAATCAGGGTAGCTCCTGTTAAAGGTTACAGACAAAGGCAAAGTTGTTTGTGTATTGCAGACTGTACCAATTGAGCTTACTGGCTCCACTTGATCTGCTCAGGAATTAAATGCTCATTTGTGTCAGGGCCCCAACCAGTTGCATCGAAGAACTAGCCATTAGGGCTTGGGTACCCATAGACAGTACTTAATAGGTCAGGCCTGTGCACAGAGCTCTAGGTAGTCATATATATATATATATATATATATTAGTGGTAAGCCAATCACCCTGATTTCGCCCGGTCCTTGTTATCTCCCCTTAAATAAATCAGATTGTTTGTTTTGCAACTGTACCCTGGCTGGTTTGTGTGTTACTGGTGATATACTGCACAGTGAACGTTTGATAACTGTATCTTACTTTCCAGGGGGTGTCCGGAGTGACCTGAGTGGTTCGAACCAGGGGGTAAGTGTTCAGGGTGAGAGCCTTGCAATTGAACTGTGTGAGCCACTAGCAGGACGAAGGGGGGGTTGCAGCAACCCAGAGGGCTGTGACCGAGTTAACCTTGACTGTCCTAACCCCGACCTCTGGGTGGAGGCACCCATCAACGGATCTGGGCCCCTCACCCTGCCACAACTGAGGCAGGCGGGGGTAGTAGCCCTTGGGATAGCGCCCCCTGGGGGTTACACTAGAATATTATTTTTATTTCAAACACTTCCTATTTCCCTCCCATCTTACTTCTGGACCCAACTGTCTAAAGATATCTCCAAATTCATATGGGCTTGTCAACGCCCAAGGATAGCCTTTAATACCCTGATGAGACCTAGGGAGAGGGGTGGTCTAGGCCTCCCCCACATGTACTTTTATTATTTAGCTGCCCAAGGAGCACAACTTATGACTTGGGCCAAACAACGCACAGACTCAGGATGGTACTTTATTGAGGCTGAGGCAGTCCCTGTAAAATATGGACACTACCCACTAACTTTATTTGCCCTCAGGTTTGGTCCTTAGGTAAAACATTCTATATGCATCCTTCTTAGACTGAGGAAGATAACACACACCCCAAATACCTTGGGCCCTCTTTCCCTAATTAGACATATGGATAGTTTTTCTCCCCCAGGGTCAGACCAAGAACTTAAAGGCCTTACTGCCTTTAAACAATTGACCGACAGAGATGGTTGCCTTACCTACACCACACTTCAGGAACACTTCTCATTTCGTAGAGAAGACTTTTATAGATACCTTCAAACTCGACATTTCATTAACACAGGGGAGACTTTCCAAAAAATCACTAGAGAACTAACACGTCTGGAAACCTTTTGGTGGGACTCTATCAAAATTAAAGACAAACTACCCTATTTTTCAGTTCTATATAGAGTTCTCCTCACCCGACCGGAGACACCGGTACTGGAAGACATAAGAGAAAAAATGGGCACTGGAGGCGGCAGACAACGTTTCTAGAAAGGATTGGAACCGTCAACTTCAGAGAGGTTGGCGGGTGACATCTGCCACCAGTTGGTGTGAATTCAACTGGAAAGTCCTGATTTGTTTCTTCAGGACTCCAATGATCACCCAACATTTTAACCCGCATGCCTCATCTGCCTGCTGGCATGCGTGTGGAGAAACCAAAGGCACACATTACCATATATTTTGGGGATGTGGGAAGCTAAAGCAGTTTTGGCTGCAGATCCATGAAGTTATAGAACAACTGGGTGGTTTCTGCCTCCCCTTCACCTTTCAGGACTTAGTTCTGGGACCCCCCACCTTGTCCTCCAGGAAAAGAAAACAAGTAGAATTGTGCCAAGTATTGAGGGTTGCAGCCTTGAAATGTATCACCACTAAGTGGTTAACACCAGACCCTCCATCCTTGGTTCAATGGATCTCTAGGGTAGAAGAAATAGAATGGTTAGAGAACAACACCTACACAAGCCATTTGAGGAAAGAAAGATTCTTGGAGATCTGGGCAACCCTGGTATGTTTGGCGGGGGAGAAGTGGAGGTGGTCCAGGGCTGGGGATGGGAAAGAACGAGAGGAGACAACAGTGTCTACAAAGATCCACTGTGGTTTGCACTAGGGCCTGGGACAGAGGAGAGAAAGTAAAAGAGGGCTGCGGTAGGGGGGGTAGACTACCCACTAAAAAGACTGGATGAATATTTGTGGAATAGAGTTACTGTGCATATATATGTTTTGTTAAATGTTTTGAGTTACTGTTAAACACCTGGATTCAAATGCCATTTCCAGCCTCAGATAAGCCTTTTGGACAAATTGATGTCCTTTTCTTGGAAACAGAGGACTGAACTAAAAACCGGGACCATATTATACGCTACAATGCAATGAACTGTATCCATCACTAAGAAGCCTTTGGCTTCATGCAGTGCGTTTCCTTATAAGATACCTTTATTTGTCTTAAATTCAGTTTAGGTTAAAGAAGGCATTATCGGTGCTGAATTATATTAGATAATAGGGTATATTATAATATTGAACAATGTAAGATGTATATTAGAGTTCTATTCCTCTTTGTTATCAAGGTTGAACAGTTGTACCAGATACTTATGATATCAATAAACTTGATGAAGTTAAAAAAAAAATGCTCGATATTGGGAACTATAAGCTAAATTAACATGACTTTCATTCATTTAACTCAGGGCTGAAGAAAATAGAAAGCTTTAGGCTAAAACTGAAGCCAAACATACTGCCACAAAAGGTGCAATTTGCCGCAACAATCAGGGGCCGCCCCGGCATTGCAGCATCAGCTTCTCTCAGCAAACTGCATACACGAACATCTCCACATCTATCTGCATGCAGACTATTCAGGACCGAACGAGAAGCTGACTCTGCAATGACGGGGCACTCCCTGATTGCAGTGGCCAAATCATTTCCAGCTGGCGGCACGCCTGCAAAGTAGTGTCACCGTCAGCGTGCACTTTCATTGGTGACAGACAACTGAGCCCCAAAAAGCAGTGGCGGCATTGGACGCAACACTGTCACACCTTCTCAACTTGCTTCTCTACTAAGCAGCCACAACATGTTTCTTGCGCATGCGTGCAAGCAAACATAAAAAATACAGTTGAGAGAAAGGACAAGTGATGAGGGGAGAAGCACATGACAGACAGCCAGAGCAGCTGGACTGAGAAGGCTCTGATTAAGAGAGGGAAGAAACAAAATCAACTGCTCACAGCAGCAATATTAAAAAATACTGAGTGAGAGAGTGAGTTGGCAGAAGCTGTGGAAGGTGAGGAGAGGGCAGAGTGGGCCGCAGCAGTCAGTATTAACAAGCTTGTGTGTGTGTGTGTGTGTGTGTGTGACTGGGGAAATAAACAGAGGTATAATTTCTTGTTCTACTGATAAAAATAATAAAAAGTTTTAAAGACCCCCCCCAACCTTGGTGTCCACAGGAGCTCTGTATTCGCCCTTTGTAAACAAGCTTGTGGGGGGGGGATTAGTGAAATAAACACAGAGGTACAATATTTTTTTGTTGTACTACTACTGATAATAAAAATAATAAAAAGTTTTAAACACTCATCAACTCCCCCCGCCCCCATTCAAGATGTTCCTAGACTCTGCCCTATCTCTAGAACTGTGTACCTACATAGAGTACGGCATTTCAAAAATCTGAATAAATATACTACTTGAAGAAAATCAAGCAGGCACAGACACATTTAAGGTTGAATCTTAAAAATAAATGAAGGCCCCCATATTCAAAGGGGATGCGTGGCGCATCTCGGCGGAAAACAGAGATGTGCCGCACATCCCACACAATGCGCCTCAGCCCGATATTCAATGGGTGGCACTGCAACACACAAAGGAGAATGCGTGATGGCCGACAGAGACCATAAACTGCGCAAGAAGAGGGGGCGTGCCCATGAATATGCCGTGCATGGGCATATTCAATGGGCTTGCACCCCACAAGGGCCTGAACTGTGCTGCGTACAGATAGGTCAGAGAAAGCTGATCTAAATCTGTTGACCACCCATAGGCAGGCTGCAGAAGTGCAGCCCAGTGCACAGCAGCCTACTAGCCCCAGTAGACATGTGGCTCCCCACCCCTGCCCCCATCCCCGAGCACTGTAACAGCAACCGTGCCCCACGAGCCCACAGTGTTGTCACTGAATTCAGCTCTTACTTTACCTCACGCACTGCTGCTCTACTAGCTTCTCTTCCTCCTACCCAACCAGTCGCATCTGTCTGCAATAACTCACACCCAAGCACCCTCTTTAGCGACCTCTTCTCTTTCTTCTCTCCAGACTCACCTCATGATACTCTAAATGCTCTCCTCGCTCTCAACCCATCTAAGGGTTCCTCACCTGATGACCTTGACCCCAAATTTCTCTTCCTCTCCACTCATGCCATTTGTTCACCACTTTCTGCGTTACTAAACCTTTCCTTCTCGCTGGTCTCCATCCTTGGCCCACGGAAACATGCTTTAGTTCTCCCACTACCCAAGGGAGGTGACCCTTCTATGCCTGGGAACTATTGGCTAGTCTCTCTCTTACCTATTCCTGCTAAGCTTCAGGAGCACTTGGTCCTCTCCCAGCTCTCCTCTTACCTCTCCAACTCTGCCTTTTTCACTCCCTACCAATCTGGTTTCAGGAAAGATCATCCACAACCACTTCCTTACTTAGGCTCACCGATTCCATACTCTCAGTTATGGACAGTGGTCTAATCACATCTGTGATCTTTTTTTTTTTTTTACAACTCTTTTTTCTCACTATCCGCTGGGGCATCTCTCAGGATCCCTTCTCAAGGCTGACAGCTCCTAACCACCCACCTGAACCGCGACCCTCCGACAACCGTATTGGGATCAGGACTCTCGTCACCCTCCTGAGCCCTATGGAGAGACAGAGAGCCCCCAGAGGGAGAGATGGGGGAAGCAGCCAGCATTGGATGTGTGGGCCTTGGCCTCAGAGTTCACCGTCGCCTCACCCAGTGGCAGGGGATATTTTTCCCCTTACTTGTTACTGTCACAATCCCCCTCCCCTCAAGAGCTCAGTTGTGCAATGGCGTCCAGGGTGCTTGCCGCAGCTCTTGTCCCCATGCTACATGTTGCCTGGGTGTGCACAGTGCCTCCGGTCACTACCAGGGGCTGCTGCTGTGCTGGGCAAACCTGGATCCCACCCCAGAGAGAGGAGAGCTGTCCTCCAGACGTTCAATCCTCTCTCTCCCCAGCCAACCCCCGGTGGCCCAGGCTTGTTCCCGAACCCAGGTCGCCGGTGTGGAGCGAGGTGTGGTGTCCAGTGCCTCAACCTTCAGTGCTACCGAGCCGGCCACATCTGTGATCTTTGTCGACCTCACAAAGGCTTTTGTCACTGTTTCCCACCCTCTCCTCCTAGATAATCTGCGATCTGCTGGCCTATCTGATTCAGCCACAAACTAGTTTAGCTCCTACCTAACAGGCCAGACTCCAGTGCTGAATTACATGGGGCCTGAGGAGGCTGGGCCCCCTTACTTTTTTGGAGGACCCCCAGAGTTCTGTGTAATTGAAAAGTGCTGGGGAGCCATGTTTTGGCACTCTTACTTCTCACTGCTGAAGCTGACAATCTCCGTACAGTCAGGAACACAAACTGCAGCAACCCTACCTGAGTGAAAAATAGTAATTAACACCATGTTTTCCCTTTTAACAGGAATCCAGGAAAACAATAGTCTCCCCCAACCCATAGCCACACAACTGGCATCAAAGTGAGTTAAGTGATACTTGAGACAGATACTTATGTAAAGCCATGATTACATGGCTGCAGTGCTCTTGCATTTGCGCTGCTTCCTTCCCGCTGTGCTGGCTACTCCTCCATCAATTTAGTGTTTACACTGCCTGCCCTCACAGCATTGCTGGTCGCTCTGAGGAGGAGCTGTAAATTCAGCGGAGGATGTTGGGAGACACTGGGACAGAAGGCTACCCATTGAAGCGAGCGCATCAAAGGGTTTACAATGTCGGCTAACGTGCTCGCTCTGATACGGGTACCCACAATTGAGCTGCAGCAGAAAAGGGATCTGAAGCATACTTACAGCTCTCCAGAAAGTGTCTACAAAGCCAACTTTGCAGCACATCAACCTGTGTGCGTGTGTTGATGCCCTGCAAAGTCGGCGGTGTAAATAAGCCTTAAGTGATAGCATGATGTTGCTTGACTGCTTCGATGGTCGCCTTCCTGGAAAACAAATAAACAAAAGCCTCCCACAGCTATAAATGGTATCCACAGCTAGCGCCAAAGTTAGTCCTTCACAGATGCTTTAAAAGGTGATTATCAGAGCTCCTTATCGTTATCCTTATTTAGTGTATAAAAATGCTGCTGTGCTTGCCTTCTTTGATGTCCGGTGTGACACCTCCTTGAACAAGCATAGTTGTGGGTGTCAATTTCAGTTCAGATTATAAATGACTTAAACCAGAGGTAAAAGTAGCAGCCAGTAGCCCCCACACTGAGCCCCTGGGAACAACTTATTTATTCACTGTCGTTGAGTTGTCAGAGAGAGAGAGAGAGAGAGAGAGAGAAAAAGAGAGAGAGAGAGAGAGAAAACAAGCACAGTTTCAGGGTAACCCGTGAAGTGGGCACATGAGGAATGGTGCTGTCCATTACGGCGACACCTTCCCTGCGCAATCCACTCACAGCGATGGACAGGTAGGGCGACCGGAGGAGGGGTGGGCAAACTAGGTGACAGGATGTCGCTATATGCATGATAGGGGGGGTGGGAGCGGCGGCATGGCGAGCACGGGCTGGGAGAGGGTTGAGAGGCTGTAGGAAATGGCACTGTGGTTACCGGTCGAGCTGCGTCATGGCATGGGGATTGGCTAATGGCTGGGGTGGCTGAGGAATACAGGTCAGGCGCTGGTCGGTGTTGTTGCACCAGGCCGAACCTTTATTACTACCTCACCTCTCCAACATGCACTCCCATGAAGTTAAGAATCCTAAGTGTGGGGGTGGGGGGCAAGCCCTCTGTGAGGGGTTGGGGGGCATAGCCCCCCCAGAAAGCAGTAAAAATATGTCCTGGCGCCGTTGTGCTGGTGTACCGGGGTTGTCAGAGTGCCGAAAATGTGTTCTGCACTCTGACTGAGCAATAACAGTGATCGCCTTTAGGCGTTCGCCGTTATCACATAGACCCCAGTTTCAGGAGCCCAGAGGACTAGTGTGGCACCTCTGCTGTACTGCCTGTTGAAATCAGATTACTGCTGGTTGTTCTACTGGAGGAATCTTGTTATTTTAGACAACATAAGATAATGAGGCGCACAACTCCAGATGGTATGTAAATGTTTTGGGGGTTTATATAAAGGCGGGGGGGACAGGAAGGAATAAGGATGAGTAAGTCAGAACTCAGAGGAACTTGGGCTGGGCAGGTAGTGCTAGCTGACTGGGTCTGGAGTGTGGGGTAGGGTCAGATGCACAGCTGTACTAGATCCTGGATCCTCTGGCAGTGTCAACACAAGTTAACACCATAGAGAGAGCTCAGAGAAAGAGAGACCCTCAATGGGCCAGGGTTACACTATTTTGGCCCCCTCAGCCTAACCTCACATATGGGGAGGGAGGGGGTACTTTAGTCTCCAGAGCCCATGTGCAGTAAGGCAAGCTTGGGGAGAGAGTACTTGTCTCCAGTGCAGATGTGAAGTAAGGTAAGGAGGCTAGACAGAGGGTTGTTGTTTTGTCTTAAGAGCTCATGTAAAGTAAAAGTATGGCTGGTAGATGGGGGAGTTGTGTCTCTGGGCCCCATGTGAAATAAGGCTAGGTTGAAGAGGGGGGCGTTTGTCTCCAGACCCCATGTGAAGTAAGGCAAGGCTGGGGGGATGGGTTCCAGAGCCCATGTGAAGTATGGTAAGGCAAGGCGGAAGGGGGAGTTGCTTTGTATCTCTGGAGCGCATGTGAAGTAAGGCAAGACTAGTTTGTGGGTGTTGTGCATCTCCAGAGCCTATATGAAATGGGGCAAGGCTAGGGAGTGCTTTCTGTCTCCAGAGTCCAAGTAAAATAAGGCAAGGTGGGAGGGGTGCGCTGTGTGTCTCTGGAACCCATGTCAATAAGGCAAGACTGGGGGGGGGTGCTATGTGTCTCCGGAGCCCAGGTGAAATATGTATATTATAGAAAATAGATAGTATGTTGCTTTCTCCTACTTGACTAATGCATCCCAAGTAGTTTGCATAGTGCAGCCGAGGCATATTTGCAACATTCTCAGATTTTTGACCAGTAAATCAAGGAGAGCGAGCCTGTATCTGTATAACAGGACAGACGTTCAGTGCTAGATCCAGTAAAAGAGAAGATCCTATGAATTACGGATATTTTGGATAGTGGTGCGACTGTGTGAGACGTGTGATGGGGACGTGAGGTTGGTCAAAACAAGGGGATCTTGAAAATAGGGACACCTGGAAGGAAATATTGCATGTGTTAGGAAAGGCACATGTTAATCTCACTGTCTCCTAAATCTGCCAACAGTGACCCCTGAGAAGATGGGACAACATGCAATTGGTCTGGGGCTTCATTTAATTATTTAAGGGGGATGTATTTGACTCCTAATAGTGAAAAATGTAGGTGACTTTGAATTTTGCAGGCATGGAAGTCAAACAACAGTGTGATATTTTTCTGAATGAATGTGGGGCATGGCATTATCTGTAATGTGTATATTACAAAATTGTCTCTGATAACATTATATTGGCTTCCAAAGTTGTAACCTGGGAAGTATTTTGACTTCCCCAAAACTGGAATGGCTTTCAGATTTTGATCACTGAAGTTTTTGACATCAATCATCCAAAATTCACTGAACCTCAGAGACCATCATATATAGCAATCTTATTTAAGAAATAATGTGGGTGGCATATGTGCATATGTGTGTGTGTGTGGGGGGGGGGGTTCCCATGGTTAACTGGTGCAGGATTCATCCACAAGTTTAATTTAATTGTCCCTTAACAGTAACTGACTGGGTCCCTTCCCCTCTGATTTCATTGTTTGCTGGTCTAGTGCTCTGCAGCTGTGTCCCTTTTTATGTTGTCTTGCATGTGTGCAAGCAACACCTTGCAGTAGTAGCACATTCAGAGGTGTGTCAGTGTTGGTGAATGCAGGGAACGTTTTAGTGGGTGCGTCCCTCAGCCACCAATTAGCAAGCATGCTAGCTATGACAGCAGTTTCAAAGAGAGCCACGGAGTTGAAAGAAATCTGCCGCTCCAATGAGGTGCAGTTTCCTCATTGGAGTGTCAGATGACAAGGCTCTGTTACGTGCCTTTCCTGAGGAAACATTTTAATATATATAGCAGCTCCTGCTGCCTGTCACACAATCCCCTCAAAGCCGACATCGGGGATGCCCAATTCCCATATCAGCATGCCCCCCAGTTCAGTTTGTTTTTTTGACGGGGATGTCCAATCCCCATCGGCATCATGTCCCCCCCCCACCACACTTTCTTTGCTGAAGGGGGTGCCCAATCCCTATCAGCATCATGCCCCCCCAACTCGTGGAACACTGAGCCCACCCCAGTGTGCCCCAAATCATTTTTTTACCTGTAAATAAAGAAAACCGTCCCCCAAAGTCCAGTTTCTTTTTTTTAACCTGTAAAAAAAGACAGAGCCTTGTTGTCCCGCTGCGCCCTTTCCCCCAACCCGCACCCCACCTCCCTGCACCCCCCTACCTCATACTTACCTCAAGAGGGCCGACGCTGCGATCTTATGTGGAGCAGGAACACATCTGAACTCTTCAAAAGCTGACCAGGGACTGAACAAAATGCAGTAAACTTTATAATGGCAGGCAATGTGGGGGTTTCAACTTAGGTGGATATCTCAACCATTTTTGGGAATTTTGGTAAAAGATTTTCAACATGAGGTTCTTGGGACCCCACCTCATGAACACATGCACTGTCATCTCGTTACTCGGTCCCAAAAGGTGATTTCGCAGTCACTGCGTGGAATTACCTTATGGGACCAGTTAATGAAACGATGGTGCCACTGTTCAAGAGGTGGGGTCCCAAAAAAGCCCATGTTGCAAATTTGGTGAAAAGATTCCAAAAAATGACTGCATTACGAACGTGCATTAAGCAGTTTCCACGCATGCTCATAACTTTGAAAATTTTTAGTATTTTCACTCCAGATTTTCAACATTGCCATTTTTCCACACCTCCTATGAACAGTACAGCTGTCACTTTTCACATCCTGCCCGAAATGTGTTTTTGCACCTGTGGCGCATAATGGCGCGGTTGCTGTGGGAAATCCACTTCTGGACAGATTAACAAAATCACAATGACATTGTTCATGAGGGAAGGTCCCAAAATGCCTATGTTGAAAATGTGGTAAAAATCCCAAAATAATTGCGTTACAGGTGTGCATTCAGAATTTCTACACACATTCGTGACTCACCAATTTTCATATTTTCCTCCAGATTTTCAACATTGCCATTTTTTAAACCTCCTCATGAACAGTACAGCTGTCATTTTCACATCCTGCCCAAATGTGTTTTGCACCGTGGCACCAAATGGCGAGTCGCTATGCAAAATCACCTTTCAGCTAAAGAACTGATAGTGTCACTTTTCACGAGGTGGGATCACAAAAAGCCCATGTTGAAAATTTAGAGTGAAAATACCAACAAATGCCCAGGGCATTAGGGTTTCCAACCATAATGCCCCACCCTTTAGAGACTGACAGGCATCAGGGGAGTGACTTGGGATCGTCAGCTGTAATGCTCACAACATTCCACCCCCACCCCCATCCTGCAGCCAGTGACAGGCATCGAGGTGTTCCTTGGAGTCTTTGGCCCCAAAGTTCACCTCATTCTCCTATACTGCACCCATCTCAACATATTTCCTTATGGAATGGGGTGAGCGTAAGGCCCAAACACCCCAAGGCACGCCGTAACACTTGTCAGTGTCTGCAGGGTAGGGTGAGGTGAAATGGCATGAACGTTATGGCCGATGACCCAAAGGCACACCCCAGTGTCTGTCAGTCTCTGCAGGGTGGGGTGGGGTTGGCGCCAGTTCAATATTTCACTGCCATTCCTATTATGCTTCTCTCTAACTCCTGCACTACCAATGCCAATGCCAGCAAGCCAACATTCGGCATTGACAAATGCTTTTTTTTTCTTGTGCTCATATCAGAATGGCAGCTCGTATGATAATAATCCTTTGCATAAGCTGCTTTGCTTGTCCACTTCTTGCAGTTGGGGTATGGTGCATAACTTGCAGACAGTGGGCTGGCAAAAAATCCTGGGTTGTTGGTGTTGGTGGAAGAAAAGTGTAATTAACAAAGAGGGCAAGTGTGATCTGGGGAATCTGCTTCACAGAGTGTGAGAGAAATGGGAAGTGAGAAGTAATCCACTTTACAAATGAAGCCAAGAATGCAATTTCATAAACAGTTTAATTTTTAAACATTCTTGCAGGAAACAGTAACGCCCTCATCACAGAATGTTTCATCCTGGTGGGATTTAATGTACCTTACTTAGCTCCAAAATGCAGGAAAATACACCATTTACAGTGATGTTTTAAAAAATTTCCTGGGGGAGCATACCCCCAGACCCCCCCTAGCTTTGTGAGGATTTTTGCACCCCCTTTTCACTGACTCTGTAAACACCTCTGAATATGGCCTGTTGGGCCCCCCCCTACTTTTTTCATCATAACATGAGCATTGCTGGACACAGTCAAAATTGCCATTCCACCTCCCTCCCACTCCAGATTAATGCTGGCATACCCCAAGGCTCTGTCTTTCACCCCCTATTATTCTTCATAGTCCTTAACGACCTCCCATCAGTGTGCACCTCCTCCTCCATCCTTATGTATTCTGACGATACTGTCCTTTCTTACTCTGGCCAATTGCCAACTGATGTCACTTCCACACTTCAGCATGGCTTTGAGAAAGTTCAGCAATGGCTAAGCTCCCATCAGCTTTTCCTCAACGCCATGAAAAACAGTCTCCATGACCTTTGGCACTAGGCAGAGACTCTCTAGGCTAACTAAATTGCCCTTCCTCCACACCCTTGATGGCTCTACTCTAGAGGACACCTCCTCCTTCTTTAGGTATCTTGGGGTCTGGCTAGACCAGCACCTAAACTTCACTGGACACATAGACTCCATCATGAAAAAGCTGCGTCCCAAATTAGGTGCCCTTTACAGGAACCAAAGCTGCCTACCTCTACAGGCCAGGCAGGAGATTGCCCTTTCCTTCTCACGTTGTCAAACCCAGGCCGGGGTGGCTGAGGCTGAGGTGCTGGACGCCACCTCGCACCATGCTGGATAACCCGAGTTTGGAAATGAGCCTCGGGACGACAGGGATCAGCAGAAGAGGGAGAGGATTGAGCGCCTGATGGACCGCCTCCTCCTCTCCAGTGAGGGCCGGGAGTGTCCAGCATACCAGCGGCTCCTGGTGGAGATCAGGGGTGCTGCAGTACACAGACAACACAAGTAGCATGACTGACACCGGTAGGGTTGCCATTCGCATGGCGTCAGGGGTGCCCACGCAACGAGGGGGATGTAGGGATGTCAAGGGACCAGAAAAATGGAAACACCTGGCTCTGCGGGGTAGGCGACGGCACCTGACCCCCATGCCCACTGCCGGATCCATCCCACCCGGCCTCTCATATCCTCCACCTGGGTCCTCACCCACAGCCAGGGTCTGACTTTGAAGAGCACCCAAAGAGGAGGGGCGGCCCCACTGCAGAGGGGTTAAGCTGGGGGTACTAGCTGGGGGGGGGGGAGTGAAAGAGAATGTAAAAAAAACATTGTCTAAAACCTTATTGATTATCCAGTTTGTTTTTTTCGCCCTAGCTTTTTTGCTCTGGGCCTTGCTGCAGGTGGTGGTTGCCTCCAGTAACCCCTGTTTTATCAATTCCCACCTTTGGTCTGTATCCATAGTTGGTTGGGTTTTGTCCAGATACCCCTGCACCACTTTCCCCATCCTGTTAAAGTTGACTTTCCTAAATTCCAGCACCCTTGTGTCTGTTGCCCCCCCCCGGCCATCAGTAATTAAAACCATACAGTCTGATGGTCACTCCCCGCCAGTGGTTCCTCGATCTTAACGTCCCTCACTCATTCACCATTCATCAGTACGAGGTCTAGAAGTTTCCTTCCCTAGTTAGTTTCCTGACCAACTGCTCCAGAACGTTTTCCTGGAAGGCATCCAGTAATACTGTACCTGCTCCTTTCTGCAACTGGTGGTAGGTATTTCTCATCCCACCCCTGGCAGATTGAAATCTCCTACTGTCACTACTCACCCTTTCCCACAGTTCCTCCTGATTTGCTCTGCCAGCATTCTATCTTTTTCCTTAGATTGGGAGGCTGGCCTGTACACCACCCCTAACCTTAGTGACCTGTTTTTAGGATGCTGGATTTGCATCCAAAGATCCTCTGTACCAGTCTCCTCCCCTTCTTCCCTTACATATTTAAGACCCTCTCTGACATATAGCACCACCCCTCCTCTCCTCCCCTTCTCCCTATTCTTACAATAGAGTCTATATGCTGGTACTGCCAGGTCCCACTCTTGGTTATCGGTAGTCCATGTCTCGATTATCACAGCCAAATCTACTCCCCCTCTACTATTAGAGCCTGTAGTTCCGCTCCCTTGTTTCCCAGGCTCCTGGCATTTAATGTAAGCACCCTCCAAGCCTCATCTCTGCCCTCCCCCCCTCAGTCCCTCCCTCCTCAGCCCCTCTCCCCTTGTGTCCCTTCTCGTGGTATTAACCTCTACCTTAGCCTTGCTGTTATGAGGGTAAGCCCAATTGGTATCTCCTCTCCGGTCCCCTGAGCACCTCCAGCCAACTGGACTTTGACAGATCAGGTTTAATGTCAAACACAAAACATGTGTCTTTACTTCAGATTGTTTACACAAGTTTAGCAACATCTTTCTTTCTCATACCAAGCCCGTGAAGAACTTGGTATACCTGTACTGTCGATTGTTGACTCATGCAAACAGCAAATCTTTAGTTAGTCGTTAAAAATGGACAGATTTGGCACTTGTTTGCCAAAAGAAGCTGTGAGTCATCGTGATTCTAAAGCAAGGGACATGCCTACCGATTCTGAACAAGTTCAGGTCCATACAGATTTGGATACCATGGATACCATGATGACTACAGTAAATAAACCGAATGCATCAACTTCATCTTCTACTGAGGATAATAATAGAAATCCAGACGACAGCAGAGGATCATCTGCCTCATCATAATCTGGCCAAAAACTTGACACATGTGAAGGATTTCGGCCAGGATGATTTTAAAGATTATTCAAGGTTCCAGCTGCACAGATATATGTTATTAGATGCAGCCAAAGTTTCTGGTACCATTCTGAGTGACTTTCAAGGAGTTCTGGAGTTCTTGAAGGCAGAGAAACATAAGGGACTGCGACTGTTAATTCCAGAGATTGTGAGATTAGTGAAGCTTATTCTGACTGTGCCTGTGTCTAATTGTTCTGTGGAGAGGTCTTTTTTGAGCCTTCGTAGGCAGAAGTCCTATCTGCGTTCCACTATGACCCAAGAAAGGCTGAATGCTGTTGTTGTCCTATCAAGCCACACCGACATTGCCGGAAATCTCAACATGGAGAGTCTGAATGATAATTTTATTAAAAAAGCTTCAGTAAGAATGGATATATTTGCTTTAGTTAACAAGTAATTATCTCTTCAGTAATTTTCTTCATTCCATCAGTAACAAAATTATTCCTTTGTGTTTAAGTTATATCGTATACTCAATCTCTTGTTAAAAAAAAAATACAATTGGTTCCGTGTCTGAACTCTTAACTAGCTAATTCTGGTTGAATTCTTTTGGTAGGTGTATCATATATTGTGAAAACTTTGTGAAGAATAGGGTAGTCTAAAAATAGGTTAACTGTTTAGGCCAATAGTTTTGAGCCTGAGCCACCCCACCCTTCCCCCGGGGAAACCTAAACTCTACACCCATGCCTGACCTCCCTCCTAAACCTCCCCCCCAGCTTAAGACTGTGCCCTCTCATGTAATGGTTGCCACTCAGCTTAAGGAGACCCTCCTTATCCACTTTATTTATCCCTTTCAAGTACTTGAAGATCCCAATCATGTCCTCTCTCTCTCTCTCTCTCTCTCAGAGATGGGACATGATTGGGACCTTCAAGAACCAGGAAGGGGACTGGAGTAGAACAGCAAAACAGACCAGGGAGGTCACATCATGGAAAGCCATGTGTGCCAATGCCAGAAGCCTTAGCAACAAGATGGAGGATCTGGAGGCTGCCATGGTGCAGTCAGACCTGGACATTGTGGCCATCACAGAGACCTGGTGTAATGATAACTGTGACTAGGAGATGACCATACCTGGCTACAACATATTCAGAAGAGAAAGGGCAGGCAGGAAATGAGGAGGAGTGGCACTTTATGAGAAAGGTGGCATAAAAGTCACAGAGATCTATGAGGAACAAAATGGGGGGGGATACTGTGGGTTAAGCTGGAAATAAAAATGGGGTCAGCCATCTGCACAGGGGTGGTCTACAGACCCACCAGCCCAGGAGGAAGAGACAGATAGGGAGTTAATGAAAGCCATCCAAAGGATGGTGGACAAGGGGGAGGTGGTGCTGGTTGGAAACTTCAATATTCCAGACGTGGAATGAAGCCTCCCAGCAGCAGTATCAACTAGGAGCAGATTTATCCTGGACTCCCTTCAGGGTGCCTTCCTTAAGCAACTGGTTATGGAACCAACTCAGCAGAAGGCAATACTGGACCTTGTGCTCACAAATGGGGACAGTGTGATGGGGTAACTGTGGGGAAGCACCTGGGGAACAGTGACCACCGGTCACTGTGGTTTGAAATCACAGAAGGAGCAGAACAAAAGCACACAAAAGCATGTATCCTGGATTTTAGGAGGGCAGACTTTGGGAAAATGGGGACATGCTTGAAAGAGGCACTAATAGGAATGGGGAGGGAATCGGGGTGGAGGAATAGTGGGCGATATTTAAAACTGGGATTACAAGAGTGGAGAAAGTGAAAGCCAAAAGGATCACATTCAAGCAATACAAAAAGACAAAGGCAGAAAGGGATAGGGAGAAGTACCAACAGAAGCAAAGAGAGGCAGGGAGGTCAGTAAGGGAAGCCAAAGCTCAGACAGAAGAGTGCATCACAAAATCAGTGGTTAGAGGGGACAAAACCTTTTACAGGTACATAAGTGAAATAAGAAGAGTGAAGGGAGGGATGGTGAGACTGAAGGTGGAGGACAGGGGCAGCATGGAGGATGACAACAGTAAAGCTGGCATAGAGAACAGATATTTCTACTTAGTCTTTACCGAAGAAAGGAAGGGTAGTGGGCCTGAAGGGAGTACAAGGGGTGGGAAAGGCACAGAAATGGACACAAGTCCCTTTACATGGGAAAGGGTCCTAAAGGAATTGGAAGGAATAAGAGTCGATAAAGCAGTGGGTCTGGATGGGGTGCACCCCAGGGTCCTAAAGGAACTAAAAGAGGTGGTGACTGAACCTCTGGCAATCCTGTTTAGCCAGTCACTGGAAACAGGGGAGGTACCCAAAGACTGGAGGATAGCA
Organism: Neoceratodus forsteri; assembly: GCA_016271365.2. Lineage (NCBI taxonomy): Eukaryota > Metazoa > Chordata > Ceratodontiformes > Ceratodontidae > Neoceratodus > Neoceratodus forsteri. The sequence continues at coordinate 44,972,331 of JADMNL010000027.1, forward strand.
GATGTAGTCCCCTTATACAAAAGCGGGAACAAAGAGGAAGCAGGTAACTACAGACCAGTCAGTCTGACCTCAGAAGTGGGGAAGATCATGGAAGCACTACTGAAGGAGAGATTAGTGGAACATCTGGTTGCCAATGGACTACAGGACCCAAGGCAGCATGGTTTCACTGGGGGGAGGTCATGCCAGACCAACCTCATTGAATTTTTTGACTGGGTAACAAGGGAGGTGGATCAGGGGAGGGCAGCGGACATGGCCTGTCTGGACTTCAACAAGGTCTTCAACACTGTGCCACGTAGAAGGCTGTTAAACAAACTGGGGAATATGGGAGTGGGCAGGACTGTAGTGGGGTGAGTGGGTAATTGGCTGGGTGGCAGGACACTCAGAGTGGTGATAAATGGCTGTCACTCCACATAGGGAAGAGTGACCAGTGGGGTGCCACAGGGATCAGTGCTGGGACCGGTCCTATTCAACATCTTCATCGGTGACATTGCGCAGGGCCTAGAAGCCAGAATTTCCTTGTTCACTGACAACATGAAGCTCTGTAACAGAGTGGACATGCCAGAGGATGTAGATACAATGAGGAGGGACCTGCAGAAGCTTGAAGAATGGTCAAGGAATTGGCAGTTGAAATTTAATGCAGAAAACTGTAAAATAATGCATATGGGGCACAAATACACTGGAACAACATATCAGTTGCGGGGTGAGGATATAACATGCACCATGCAGGAAAGGGACCTTGCGGTTATCATCTCTGATGACCTCAAGGTAGGGAAACAATAAGGAGGCAGGTAAAGCAAATAGAATGTTGGGATGCATAGGCAGGGGCATCTCCAGCAGGAAAAGGGAGATCATAATTCCACTATACAAGACACTAGTAAGGCTCCACCTGGAGTACAGCATCCAGTTCTGGCGACCTTACCTATGATAGGACATAGACAGGGTGGAGAAGGTTCAGAGGAGGGCAACAAAGATGGTACAGGGATTGCATCACAAGTCCTATGCGGACAGGCTGAAGGACTTGAATATGTACTCCCTACAGGAGAGAAGGAAGAGAGGGGATATGATAGAGACTTACAAGTACCTTACAAGGAGGAACAGGGTGCAGGAAAACACTATTTTCCAGTGAAAAATATGTTTCAGGACTAGAGGGCATGGGATGAAGCTGGAGGGAGGGCGAGTCAGAGGAAATGTGAGGAAGAATTTCTTCACAGAAAGGGTGGTGGACAAGTGGAACACTGCCTGAGGAAGTGATGGGGCTGAAAGAATTACAGGATTTAAGAATGCGTGGGATAGACATAAGGGAATCCTGGAGTACAGGGGTAAGGGGCAACAGACTTCTAAAAACCCTTAAAGTGATCTTACGAGATCAAATGGGCAGACTAGCCATAGGCCTTTATCTGCTGACAGTATCTATGTATCTCCTTTCCTCCAGGGAGTACATGTTCAGAGCCCTCAACCTCTTCTCATATGCCTTACCTGCTGACCCACTATCACCTTTGTAGCCCTCGTCTGGACCTTCTCTAGCATGGTAATGTCCTTTTTGAGGTGTGGGCACCAGTACTGAACTCCATACTCTAGATGTGACCTCAACAGTGGTGTGTACAAGGGTAGTATAACCTCCTCTCTCCTACTACTGATCCCCTTAGCTATGCATCCCAGCATCTTGTTTGACCTTTCTGCTGCTTTCTTGCACTGCGTGGAGTGCTTCAGGTCACTAGTGATCTTCACTCCCAGATCCTTCTCCTCCTCTGATGCAGATGCCTGGACTCCACCCAGGTAGTACTCAGTCCTGGGATTCTTGGCTCCAACGTGCATAATTTGGCATTTCTTGGCATTAAAGTCAAGCTGCAAGATCTCTGACCACCTCCCCAGCTTTTCAAGATCATCCTGTAGGTCCTGTATCCTTTCAGCTGTGTCCACTCTCCCACAGAGCTTCGTGTCATCTGCAAATAGGCACATTTTGCCTTTAATGCTATCTCCAATGTCATTGATGAAGACATTGAATAACACTGGCCCCAGCACTGAGCCCTGCTGGATCCAATGGGTGGCCTCTCTTGTGCCAGATAACTCTCCCCCAACAACCACCCTCTGGATTGTCTCCCTCAGCCAGTTTTCCACCCATCTAAACATCTTATCCCCAACCCTGAGATCTGTCAACTTCCTTATCAATCCTTTTGTGGGGCACAGAGTCAAAGGCTTTGCTGAAATCCAGATAGAGGGTGTCTACCACTTGGCCCTGTCTACTGTCTTAGTGACCCAGTCAAAGAAGTCAATCAGATTTGTTTGACACATTCTCCCCCCCATGAACCCGTGCTGCCTCGTATCCTGGAGACCATGGTCCTCTAGATATTTTACCAGCCTTTTCTTAGGTATGGTCTCCATGAGCTTGCACACGATTGAGGTCAGACTGGCTGGTCTGTAATTCCCTGGGTCTTCCTTGGGACCGCTTTTGTGGAGGGGCACCACATATGCTGTTCTTCAGTCCTGTGGTACCATGCCTGACTCTAGTGAACTATTAAATGTGCATAAATCTATGATTGTTAAACTGAGTATAATGCATGCATGTGTATATGGATATGTAAAAATATAAACAATACCAACATGTGTGTATACTGTATATGTAACTTGGATACTAAGGTTCATACTAAGGTAGGGGTGAAGGAGCGAGTAGGCCGAGGCCCATAATGCTCCTATACTATACCAAAGAATAATAGGATAAATCATACCCGGACATAATTAATTTATCCAGACGATGTTTAAAAGTCACTTTATTATTACTAGAAACAACCTCCAAAGGGAGCCGATTCCATGGCCCAATGATCCTAACAGTAAAAGAGTACTTTCTTCTGATATGCTTAAAACATTTACCGTTTAATTGAAGAAAATGACCTCTTGTATTATAAACAGATTTCTTAAAAGAAAAACCTAATTCAGACATAATATAAGGATCATTAATAATGTCATATAAAAGAAGAAGATCCCCACGGATGCGCCTGGTAATTAATGGCATTAATTTTAATGTATTCAACCTAGATTCATATGATAACCTTTCCAATCCAGAAATTTGTTTAGTATATTTTCGTTGGACCCTTTCAAGTGAATAGTTATCTGATTTTTTAAAAGGGCACCATAATTGTGAAGCATACTCAAGATGAGGTCGAACATAAGATCTAAATAAAGGCAACAACACATTCTTGTTTCTAGATCTAATATTACGCAAAATAGACCACATGATTTTATTTCCTCTACTAATAACAGAGTGCAAATGCGTAGAATAAGTTAAATCATCAGATATGGTGATACCTAAATCCTTTTCATCCGTAATATAACTCAATGGAAAATCATCCAAAATATACTGAAATTTTTGGTTATTGGAACCCAGATACATAACCTTGCATTTATCAGTATTTAACTTCATTCCCCATTGTGTTACCTAAGCAGATATAACATCGAGATCATGCTGTGTATGGGAAATTTGCTCATGGTTAGAACTAGGACCCCCGATCTTAACATCATCAGCATATTTAATAGTGTTAGAAAGGCAGGTATTGGTTAAGTCAGCAATGAAGGCCTGAAAAAGACAAGGACCAAGAACGGAACCCTGAGGCACACCACTAAGCACCCTACCAACATCCGAGAAAGATCCATTTATCATCACTGTCTGAGTCCTATCCAAAAGCCAATTGTGAATCCATCTAATAACATAACTATTAATGCCAAGAATGGAAAGTTTATGAATAAGGGCCCCATGAGGTATAGAATCGAAAGCCTTACTAAAGTCGATAAACACGATATCACAGGATACCCTGTTATCCAAATAGGAGCTAAAAATCTCATAAAAACAGAGCAGATTAGTAAGGCAATTTCTTCCCTTCCTGAAGCAATGTTGTTCTGGGTCCGAGTCATCAATTAAAGGAGACAACATGTCCTTAAGTAAGCTTTCAAGGAGTTTACAAATAGATGATGTCAAACTAATGGGCTGATAATTATCACTTAGATGTTTGGAACCCTTCTTATGAATGGGAACAACAAAAGCCTCTTTCCACTCACAGGGAACAAAATTATGTAATAAAAAAAGATCAAATAATATTTTTATGGGAAAAGCAATATAAGAGGACATTAAATAAAGTAAGTGTCCTGCAATAGAGTCAGGACCTGAACAAAATTTACCTTTTAATAATAATAATTTACTAATAATAGACCCTTCTGAAAAAAGAATAGGAGATTCGGATGGTAATAAACTATAACTAATACTGTTATGCTCATTAGAATGGGAAAAGGCTTTACAAAATTCTTTATTGAAAACTTCAGCCACGGCTTTGGGTTCATGAACAATTATATTGCTAGATGTCAAAGGGCCTACCATACATGGATTTTTTCTAAGGGAATTAATATAAGAAAAAAATTGTTTGAAATTCGATTTGTCTGCAGAAGAAGCCAAATGAACTTCCCACTTAGCTTTAGCCTTTCTGATAGAAGACTTACCTTGTCTACTGATTTTCAAATAGGAGTCCCAATTTGACACTGTCCTGTTTTTTAAATAGTTACTATGTTTTTATTTTTAAATTAATTAAACGTTTAATGTTTTGTTTAGCCATCTAGGAGACTGTTTCCCATTAGAATTTTTATATTTAGATGGGATAAGGTATCCTAATAGTCAAAATAGTGTTTTAAAACACTCCAACACTGTAAAGGAGTTAAATCCTTAAACAAGGCCAACCAGTTTATCATATTTAAATAGTGATACATACTAAATGTGTCAGCCTTATCATACAAATAAATAACTGAAGAATTTTGGTTGAAAACTACATGTCTGTGAAGATTAAATAGGATAGAATTACGATCACTATTACCAATAGGAGTAGTGACACGAACATTCTTAATGTCTAAAGAGGAGCTAGTAAGTACAAGGTCAAGAATATTATTACCCCTAGTAGCAGAGGTTACCCATTGATACAAATCCAGATCTAGACAAGTAAATAAAATTTTTTTACTGACACCACTGGTTGAAGTTAATGACTGCCAATTAATGTCAGGAAGGTTAAAATCGCCAGTAATGATGACATCTCCCAATTGACTAGCTAATTCGAATTCAAACAAAATAGCATCCATGACTAAGCAGGATGAAGTGGGGGGCAAGTAACATGTCCCAATAATAATAAAATCAGAATCAGATAGAAAACATTTAAGCCAGAGAGTCTCAGTAGACACATTATGAGTTTTAATAATGTCGGAAATGTTAATAGAATTAAGTGAGTTAATAAATGTGGCAATGCCACCTCCCTTTTTTCCTTATGATTTAAGTAAAAGGATTTATAGCCTGGAATTGTCATAGACCAGGGAGAGTCAGGATTGCCCCATGTTTCCACCACAGTAACTATATCAAAATTCTTATTAATAGTAAAAGTCAGTAATTCATCAAATTTTTTTGCCAAGCTCCTAGCATTAAAGCTGAGGAATTGCAGTGAATTACTAGACACTTTTGAAGGAAAAGATTAAGGGATTTGAGCTATTGGTACTCCCTTCCCCCCATGTATCAGTTTAAATTTAAACTGGAATTAACAGAACATAAAAATTGATAACTCAACAAAGCATTCCCTTTTTTGCTCAAATGCAAGCCATCAGGACAGTACAATTCATTTCTTTCAAAGAATTCCTCCCAGTGTGTTAAACACTGTATATTTTGTCGAAGACACCATAACCTGAGCCAATTGTTGACAATTTTGATTTTATGATTAAGGGCACCAGAAAATTGAGGGATAGGTAATATCTCAGAGAAAATAATCTCACATCCCAATTCAACCAATTTATTAGTCAAGGAGACAAAAGCTTGTTTAATATTAAAAACAGAATCCCTGAGAATATTATTAGCTCCAGCATGGATAATACACAATGGGTTTAATTCATGAAAACCAATAATGTTATCAATCATTAATGTGATGTCAGAGATCCTGGCACCACCAAAACTAGAGCAGGTTCTGTTATATTTATCTGGTTCACATACAGCTCAATCTAACTGTTTAATTAAAGAATCACCCAAAACAAATAATTTTCTCTTACAAGCCACAGTATCATCAAGACCATTCGTAGGATGTACCATTATATCAGAATGGTTGGTGACGAGATCTATCAAAGGTAAATTAGATGAGGAGAAGACCGTTGGATTTGAATTTAGTGGTGAAATATACCCACCTACAGTTAACTCAGTATGACTAGTATCAACATTTATAGAATCAGAAGACATATTATTTGAATTAGAAGGGGTAACAGACAGTGGATCAAAACTATTATAAGTGGGAATAATGAAATGATCGGCCTTACGCCTTTTTTTATTTATATTTTTTGACCCCTGAATGTTGTACCAATTAGTATCATCTGAACTAAAAGTAGAACCATACTCCTCTTCTCTTACTCTCTTTTTTTTTAATACTTCTGTAGAACTAGTATGATGATACCCATCCTTATTATTAATTTCAGAAGGGGCATCAGGTGGAATAGATGAAGATGCCAGATTAGCAGAACTATCACCCCTATATGCCATCGGTACAGAACTATTAAACACAGGATCACCAACAGAGCCCAAAGCCATAATCTGTTTGTAATACAATGAATTTTCACATTGCAAAATTATATATTCTGTACATTTAGAGCATTGAAAAGGTAAGTTATCCGTAGCACAAGCTGTCAAACTAAACATGTGACAAGATGTGCACTGAATACCAGTTTCCCCAGTGGAAGTAGTAATGAACACATTAATACAACTAGACGTATTTGTTTTAAGAAGCCATTTAATCAGAATAATGTACCACAGACAGACACACACAACACAGTACTTCACGACTGATATAAAATTGGATAGAAGCTGCCAAGTCCTTCTAACTCCGCCTAATACGCTTAACACGTGTGGAAACACGCGTGTCTTAGCGCACGTCTTCACGCACGGGGTCGCGCATGCCCTGCACACATGCTCGCCCTGCTCGATGTAACAGTCAGTTAAGAAAGGGACGTGACCCGGAAGTGGTCATGAAGGTCATGATACCCCTTTTACAAAACAAAATTAATTTCCCTGAGTTTTACACTGCACGACCTCCACTCATGCGTGGAGCTGGTGAAATGATGTTTAAAAGTGAAACCCCCACTAAAAAAAGTAACTTTCTCACTGAGCTGTAGTTCTCAGTAAAAACCGAGAAAACTACACCTCCTCTTCCTGCTAACACTGGGATACGTCAGCAGGGCTCAGTAGCAGAATTAAAATAGACAGACAAAAGAAACAGGGAAGTTAAGGGTAAAAAAAGCAAAATCACACACAGGTTTGACTAGCTAAAGTCAGGCAGCACTAAAGTAAAGCTTCAGAACAGCAGAAGCAGAACTGAAGTAGCAAGTGATTTAAGTAGCAGTCACATGACCCGAAGGTCACGAAGGTCAATATACCCCTTTACAAAACAAAATTAATTTCCTGAGTTTTACACTGCATGACCTCCACTCATGCGTGAGCTGGTGAAATGATGTTTAAAAGTGAAACCCCACTAAAAAGGTAACTTTCTCACTGAGCTGTAGTTCTCAGTAAAAACCGAGAAAACTACACCTCCTCTTCCTGCTAACACTGGGAGACGTCAGCAGGGCTCAGTAGCAGAATTAAAATAGACAGACAAAACAAACAGGGAAGTTAAGGTTAAAAAAGCTAAATCACACACAGGTTTGACTAGCTAAAGTCAGGCAGCACTAAAGTAAAGCTGGATATATGTACATTGTTATTTTCGTGTGCAAGTACTGCCAGACTATCCCACAAAATGTTTTATGTTGCCTTAAAGTTTTTGTATAAAATTAGTTCTTTGTTTATTGTTTCTGTTTCTGTATTTAAATCAATATTGTAGCCCCTCTTCTCTTTCCCCCAGGATGCATCTGGAAACAAGCTATTGTATCTCTGTATGCCTTTCCTAGTGAAGCTTTTTAAAATAAATAAATAAATAAATGGGCCTGCCAGTGGCCTTGCAGTATCCTTGGACGTAGTCTGTCTGGGTCTGGTGATTTGCCCACCTTCAATGCTAGCAGCCCCTCCTTCACTCTATCCTCCTCTATCACTACAGTACATCTGTGTTCTTCTCTCCCCCAGCCCTGCTCCTCTTCTCTCTCCTGAAGGCAGTGGTCCGTCCTTCTCCCTGATGAAGATGGAACAGAAGTATTCATTTAGTATCTCTGCTTTTCCCTCCGTTATCCTCCGCCCACTCCTCCCCTTTCTTAAGCCTAACAATCCCTTCCTTCTTGTCCCTTTTCTCACTTGTATATAGCGAAAGAAGGCCTTCTCCCCTTCTTAATTCCTTCAGCTATCTGCAGCTCCTTCTGTGCCTTAGCTCACCGGACTTCCTTATGTGCCTCACTCGCCAACCTTAGGTAATTTTCCCTATCCATCTCTCTCCTGGTCTTCCTGAATTTTCTATAGGCTAACCTCTTTTCCCTTACTGCCTGGGCGACCCCAGAAGGCGCCTAGGATCAGGGAACTATGACCTCATCACCCCATAGACCTTAAATAATCCTATTTATGCAATACCTATGAGGATACAAAATGGAACATAGCAGTAATAATTTCTGTCACCTGGACCTAGAGTGTGAATATTGTGATATTCTCACTCTAGGGTTCCCCTTGGCAAAATATATTCTCACTGCTGGTCCGGACTGGTTGGAGTCACGCTGTGAGCAGCATAGCATGCTTCTATTTTTAGATTACTACAGCAAACTCGCATGCTGGCTCACACTGAAAGATAACACCCTGTCACACTATTGTCACCACACAGCATTGTAAAAGCTCTCCCTATGAAAAAAAAACTGAGACAGCATTTTTAAAATTTCCCTTAAGCACTCACAACATCCAGAAAACTCCATATTCACCACTCGAACTGTTAGCCACATAAGTCACGACCCACCTTACAGTTCACTGCATGACTTCGACCAGCACTGTCTTCACTCTCATATTGCTGACATGCTGTCATGAAATAGATGGTACTCTGACACAGCTCCGCTTCCCCACGAGGCAGCATCCTCTCTCACTTGCTCGCTCTGCTGACGCTCACTCTTCACTTACATGCTGACTCACATAACGGCATCATGTCACTCAAGCAATACTTGGTGATCTGACCACATTACTTGCTATCCCCCAAAACATAATTTTAAAATAAAAAAAAAATGGAAAACAAGAATGAATAAAAATATATACCACAAGGGCACTGCATTAATAGAATGTGCCATGGCCCGAAAAGAAAATATTTCTAATATTTTCCCTCATGGAGCGTGCTTGACCTTGTGACATCACTCATGGCTTTGCTACTCATGATGTCATAAGGTTAAGCTGCACTCAGTGAAAACTGTCACTCAAGGCAAGGCAACACAATTTTATTTGAAGAGCGCCATATCCCAAGGGCTCAGACTCTTCACATAAATACATAAAAAACAAGTTGCATAACCAAACCGCTCAACAAAATAAATACAGTCATTAATAGATCTAAAATCCCAGGTATTACTTATTAAAATCAAGGCTCGGCCCCAAAGGCTTAGTCAGACAGGTGACTTTTCAATCCCCTTTTAAACACTTCTACCAAGGAGGAACTCCTCAGATAGGAAGGCAAGGAGTTCCATATCACTGGGCCACCACCGAGAATGCTCTGTCCTCAGATTGCTTCAGGAGTGGCCTTGGAAAGGCCAACAGTAGTTCCTCGGTGGAGCAGAGAGAGTGTCCAGGAGTATACCAGACCAAGCCGCCATTCAGATAGGCAGGGCCTGATACATGCAGGGCTTTGTATGTTAACAAAGCAATCTTGCAGGTGGATGGCCACCTAATCAGGAGCCAGTACAGCTGCCGCAGCACAAGACAGATATGGTCCCTATACAATGCCACCCAATATCAACCTGACCATGGCATTCTGCGCCACCTGCAGGCAGTGCATCAGCCCTCTAGATAGCCCTAGGTAAAGAGCATTACAGTAGTTCAGCCTTGAGGTCACTGAAGCATGCACTAGGATAGCCAGATCCTGTTGCCCAAGATAGGATTTGTTCTGGGACATATTCCTCATTGGAAAAATCCATTGCGGACCAAAGCCAACACCTGATGTTCTAGTGTTAGCCTTGAGTCCACAATGACTCCCAGATTCTTTATCCACAGCTGTCAGAAGGGTGCCATTCAGAGATGGTAAACTGACAGCATTCTGACTTCCAGTCGACCACTGATGATCTGGTTCCGTAGTCATCAACTCTGCCTTGGTCAGACTGAAACTCAGACAGCAGAAGGCCATCAAGTCAGAGATTTCTTTTAGGCATTGCTCCAGCGGGTTCCACCAAGCTGCAGTGACAACACAGTCAACATAGTTGTCAGAATCCAGTACAGCGACAAGCACTATGCGACAGTCGGCATTGTGCATGTCACAGAATCTATGTGTTTTTCTGCAGGGAGCTGTGCTCCCCACACCCCTGGATCTTAAAATAATCTACACTGAGTCAGAGTTCTTTTGGGGAGGGAGTGAAACACCAGGAAAAGCCCTGCCGGTGTACAGCAGGACCATTACAGTGACCTGCCGATTTCTATTGCTGTAATGGTCTTTGCTGTATGTATGTCGGCGTTCTAATGGTATACTGCTCTAGTGCAGTGACCACCTCCCATCTGTCAGATGTAAAAGAGAGGTACAGCCTAGTGTCACCTGCATAGCAGTGGAAACTCACACTTATTGCCTGATAACCCATCCTAATGGCAGCATATTACACAGCAAACAACATGGAGGACAGAATTGAACCATAGGAAACCCCACAGAAGACCACAGCGGGCCAAAAGAAGTAAGTACCCATCAAGAGCTGCTGTGATCTGCCAGAAAGAAAGGACTCGAATCATTTCAGCATTGTCCCAGTGAGCCCAAAATATTCCCCAAGATGCTCTAGCAAGACCCCATGGTCCACAGTATCAAATAATGAGGACAGGTCAAGGAGAACGAGAATAAAATGTCCCACGCATCCCTTGGCAGAAACAGGTTATCAAACATGTTGATGAGTGCAGTCTCTGTACTGTGATGAGGCCTAGTACCTAACTGGAATGACTCATAGATGTCATAACTCTCAAGGTGAGCCTCCAGCTTCATCGCCACCATCTTCTCGATAATCTTCTCTAAAAAAAAAGGAAGGTTTGAGATAGGCCTGTAATTAATCAGCACATTCGTGTCTAATGATAGTTTTATCAAGAGGGCCCTCACTATGGTTTTATTAGGAGCTGAGGGGAAACAACCCTTTGGAAGGGAATGCTAGATAATGCTAGCACACATTGGGCCCCATGCCTCAAGGCAGTCCACCAACAATTGTGTAGGCCCCGGATCCAAAGTACAGCAAGTGGGGTGCAGCGTTGCAATCACCTCAAGGACCTCCTCCATAATAACTGGCTGGACCTCACTCTAGCCCTATGGAGTGCTGATGTGCTTTTCATCTGTATGACTACTGGCCCATGACAGGCCACCTGTCGAGATCCCAGCTTGAACAGAGGAAGCTCTGTCCAAGAAGAAAGGTTCAGACTTCTCACACTATTCTTGTGATAATACTCCTTGACGCTGTAGACAGGGAGGGCAAATTAGCCTGTCCACAGTGTGGAAGGATTGAGCAGACCTATTCCTTCCTGAAGCTATAATCCATGACAGGAACTCTGCCTTCTTCAGGGTTATAGCCCTATGATAATCCTTATAGTTTAACCACAGAGCCGTCCTGTCCTCCAAAGAGTGAGTCCTCTTCCAGGAACGCTCCAACCTCCACCTAGTTTCCTTCAATCACTGCAAGTCATTATTACAACACAGTGAGCTGTGATGGGAGGTCAAAGGATGAACATGGATCAGTGCAATGGAGTCAAGTGCCATGGTAATGGCAAAATTATAACCATCGACAGCTACCTCTGCCCATCCCTTGCATGCTGCTTCCATACCCGAGAAGTCCAACATGTCCAAAAGTTTTTTCCAGCTCCAAAGCATGTCTTGGTTGGATGTTATTGAACCATCTCTGCAGTAAGAGATGGTATTCAGGGGGCCCCTGCAAGAAAACTAACAGTGTGGTGATTTGACCACCCTACTGGATTCACCCTGACATCAAAGATGCTCAGCTTCAGAAAGCAGACCAGTACCAAGGTGTGGCCATGTTCATGGGTTGCAGTGGAAATGGCTTGCATGAGGCCCAGTGACTCCATCAACTGGAGAAATTACTGAGCAAACTGCAAGGATTCATCATGGAACAGTGAAATCTCCCAACACAATTAGGTTGGGAGCATTCAATGAATGTCGATGATGAAGTCCACAAATTCCCATAGGAACTCCTGCTCCCAACCCAGAAGACAGTAAACAAGAAGAATCCTACATCTCACACCTGGAGATGCTTTCACTGCCACACATTCAAATGACCCCACCTCCTACAATGGAAATCTAATGAGATCTAAAACACATAGCCACCCTGCCTCCCCTACATTCCCACCTCAGGTGGTGTACCACTGAAAACCCGTTCGGGATCACCTCCTGCAAGAGTGGCCCAGAGTCATCCCCAAGCCAGGTCTCAGTGAGACATACCAGATCCCCAGATGAATTCATGATGAAATCTAACACCACAATGGTCTCATTCCTCATGTAGTATGGAACGGCAATGGCTGCACTCTGTGTGAAGTAAATGTAAAAGATACCCACAACATTGTAAACTTAATCCAAGCCAGTGTTTAATGCCACCAGAAAAATGAAGTGGTGTCAGTAAAAGGTAAGGAATTAGTAAAATTATGTAGAAAGACAGGGCAGACTAGATGGGCAAAAGCTGCAAGTATCTATGTGTCTATATAAGTCTGTTCCTATGAGTTGGAAGTGGGACTATACTTCCAAACACTTGCTGCTGCAGTTTACATATGAACATAAAAGTTTTGGAAAGAAAGATCACTAGTCCATTGAGTTTCTTCCCCCACTAACTTTTTGGGGGTACCTGTCATCTCTGTTCTTCAAGGCACTTATCTACTGTAGCCTAAGTTTGCTGATAGAAACAGTGTTAACGGATGGCACATGTCCTGGAAACCTATTCCACAGAGAACATTGGCTAGGCAAGCATGCAAAACCAGCCTGTGCTGCCACAGAGGGGTTCTGAGTACATCAGACTCCAAGAATGAAGCTTGAGCGGTCCGATGTAATCAGAAGCTCAAGGTTGCAGCACAGGCTGGTTGGGGATGTGACTGCCCAATTAGTATTTTTTATAGTGTAGTTTTTTTGTTTTTTTTCCTAAATGAAAGTGCTTTCATAGCATTCGTTGGCAGAAGCAAATGTACAGGTGGTTTTGCTTCAGAACTTGAATTGATTGCTGTTCGCAAGGCAGCACTGTGAAAAACACCAGCTGCAACAAGGATCTCCAGTCAGCTGGAACCGTGTTGTACCACAGAAGGGCACAAGCATGTTCCATGAGCTTTGAACTGTGCTAAAACAACATTTCAGCTGGCATGGAAATCCATGCAGAACAAACCCTTAGTACACACTCTGAGTGTGTACTGCTTGCTCCCTGAAGTATTTATTCCTGATGTTTCCCTTAAATCATCCTCCTTTCAAAGATGTAGCGTGCTCCCTTGTCCTCTTGTCTTTGTACACCTGAAAAAGCTGCACTTGGTGTGATGGTGTTATCCCTTCTATACAGATATTTGAATACTGTAACCCTATGTCCCCCTTTTCCATTGAGAACAGTCTCAGTTCTGCTTGTTTTCTAAGTCTTCAACTACTGTACCTCAGTCACTCTTTTCTGCACCTTCTCAAGCTTATCGATTACCTTTCTCAGAAATTGGACCAGAATTGTGCATTTCACTCAATTACAAATATCTTCACACAGAACTCACTGGCTGCCCAGAACTAGAGAGCTGACTGGACTGTGTGTGCTACAGGAGGAAGCTGGCATCTTTCTTGTGGATATCATGCATTGTAAATGTCAGTTGTCATGTGGGAACAAACAGTTATGCATTCAAAAGGCATTTCTCTTTATTCCTAGTGTACTGTGCAGTATAGGCCACTATATTTTGTATGTGACAGCCTTTTGGGTGGCTCACTAAGAGAAAGTTTGAAAACTAATTGATTAACCCTTTCCTTTGTTCTGTATAGTGCTGCATAAGCTACAGTTGCTGGTTCACTGGCAAAATACTACTCGAACAGCCCTAGAAGCCTAGAAGCTGTTAGGCATGTGTGAAGAATGTCTGTACTTGGAACACCAGCACAGCAGGGCCACTTTTGGTAGAGGCTTCAAACGGTACTCCATCCTATCTGAATGGCAGTCAGTGGATAGTCAGAATATTTGGTATCTTAGCCCAAACCATTTGGCAAGGATACAGTGTCAATGCAGCAAAAATGTATGTTAAAAAGAAACTTCTAGCCAGTCAGGTTATGCAAGGTAGTGCTTCCGCTCACTACTCCGGGAACCCAGGTTTGGGAATGGACTCGGGTTGCAGAGTGCTGGATGGGGAAGGAGCAGTGAACATCCCACAAAACAGTTCTCCTCCTTTGGGGGGGGGGATACTGTCCTTTGCTGTTCATGTGCCAACCAAAGGAGGATGAGTGGTAGCATAGTGGAGGCCAGGAAGGATAGGGAAAGTTGCTGCCTGACACCAGTATGAGTCCGCACACCAGTGCATGCATGTACATCATGTCAGTGCACACCAGCTACCCCAGAGGAGAAAACATGGTGGAAAAACCTTGGATGGCAGGATGTCGACCAACCCCCTGCAGGCCCCACCCCACCAAGCAGGCACCCACCCCCAAGACCAGATCCTGACTTAATCAGGGGTGGTGCCTTCCTTGGGAACCCCACCATGGAGACACAAGCCATAGAGGAACAAAAGAGGCTGAAGTGAGTACCTGGAGATGGCAGCTGATGTGGTTGAGGAGGTTGGCCAGATGGAGGGCACCCAGTTGGAAGATAAACACTAAATACATTGGGCAGGATGTTGAGGCCCCCTAGGATGGGTGACCACCAACTGAGTCCAGACTTTAGACACTGCATAGACCACCTCCGAGATTGTCTTACCACATACAAATGTCGGATGCAGTTGCCATGATTTGTGGCGAAGATAACGCAGGTTGCCACAAATCAAGGAAACTCATCAAAAACTCGAGCATCTTTGAAAATAAGAGTTTTGCACTAACAGGAGGCAGCAGAGATGGATACAAAAATTGCATCTGCGTCCTCCCAGTTTGAAAATACCGGCCATAATATTCTCCCTTTGACAACTACAGAGACACTATTGCCTCCCCTCCCACCAACATACGCCTCAGTTCCATGTAATTCAAACACCTGTAATTTGGATTGTACTGAATGCATTGGTAGTGGGAGATGGCATCACAATGCTTGTTGTCACCCTGGTTTTCAGAGTACTTGTACAAACTTTTATGGTTGTGGAGTGGAACAGAACATTTGCTTTTATGGCTCCAACTCTGTGGAATTCTCTACCTTGTCGGGTGAGAGAGTGCCTGTCCACTGAAACATTTAAGTCTGCACTGAAGACTTACTTATTTGAGTTGGCATTAGCTGACATGATTTAATTTTAAGAGTGAGCTGAATTTTATGATCTGGGATTTTAATTTAAACTATTTTAGTATTGTATATTGTACAGGCACTTTGGTTTTGGAAAAGAGCCTTTTTATAAATAAAATTTGACTTGACAGTAGGTGGTGGAATGGCCGACAGGACATCACATGTGGGTACACTTGAGGCACCATCTGGTTTAACAACAGCCTTTCCTATCTCAAAATGCCATTTGCCAGCAGCCACTGGAAACTGAATCTCATACTATAACACTAGGCCTCAGCTTCACACTTTTGCACCTAATAATTCCAGTTGATTTTATGGTGCTTAGAACGTGGAATGTAACAGTGACTTTTTAGCTGGTGTGTTAAATACTTCACACCTTTTTGATTGATTCTGCTAAGAACTACAAAAGTATTTTAAACTCTAACTACTTAGACCTCAGAAGGCAGTAAGGGAAGGGGTTATCTCACATTACTAAAGGCAGGGATTGCCATCATCTTCAGGTGTTTTGTACAATTTCTGTTATAGCAGTGGAAAGTATCAGTCAAGGTGCAAAATGCTATCAAAGTTTGTTCCTTAAATGCAGCCAAGCCTGGCAGAGTTTGGGTCTCAGAATAATGCACCTGCTATGGAAGTCAGTGCAAAATCTTTTTCTGGTTGATTTATTCCAGAAGGAGGTGGAACTAATTTGGCAAGTTACATCTTTCTTCTTGAAGTATCAGTGTAGTATTGTAAATGGTATAGCAGAGGCTGAAGTTAGATTTTGTAGCTACTAGCCAGCAAGGCTAGTGATGGAGAAAATCCACTGGACCCATAGATGTTTCTACTGCCCAACTGGGGTACTTACTGATATGTAACCCATGCCCTGGCAAGGCGTGGACCAGGACCCCCCTAACTCGTGCCACAGACAAGGCAACAGGCCACCAGTTCGCAAAACAAAAGGCATCACCCCTAGCTCTGAGGTGAATACCCAGCTCGGCTATCTAAAGGGGTCAGGGGTTTAGGGCACAAAGTAACATTTATATTTATTCCAAGTTCTGGGGAGAGGTGCTAGGCATATGCTAGGTCTAAAACTATCAGTAGGGGCCCCAATAACATTTCACTTGGGAAGCAGAGATTTGATGTCCAAACAGAAAAATGGGATTGTGAAGTACGGCTTTATTCTGAAAACAAGTTGGCAAACAAATGCAGAACAGGGTGGTCCCAGAAGTTTGTCACTGTACAGGTGAGGAATGCTGACACTCTTTTCTCAGAACACACAAGGTAAAATTGTACTTTCTTCTGTTAGCACAACAATTAGAACACTGTTCCACCCTTATGTTCAAGGATATCTAGACATTTTACTCTTTGCAACACTGGCACCGTCCACCCCTCTTTTCTAGGTGTATACTGACATTTCTTCTCTACGAGTGTCTGTCTACGTGGTGGGTTGCCACACACTCAAAACATCTCCTGACTTTGATGGGTTTAGTTAACATCTGCAGGCTTAAACTTTGCACCTTCCAAGATCAGTTAGCCCTGACTGGAGTTCCGAATGGCATTCCTCCCACCCTAGCCCCAGCCAGCCTCTGCCACCCCTTTGGGGTTACACAAAAATTACCCTCCACCCTCACCAGGGTCCTAGAGGCATCCACAGTAAATTAAAAACATTCGGCACATATCTGTGGTGAGGCTGGGGCTCTGCCTGGTGTATCTAGCCGTAGGTGTGGCACATACAACCAGCAGACAGCAGCCCAGAAAAACACATTCCATTTAGTCTCTACCTCTGTGCTTACAGCTTTGTTGCACTTTTCTGTACAGACACCTGACTGAAATTCACACTTACATCATAACTCTCCATAGCTTTCAGACCTGGAAACACTCTCTGTCTCCTCTAGGGCAGTTGACTTTCTTTTTGGTCATCAGGGGACTGCCCCTTGAACACACTGAACTGCAGTCCCAGTCTCTCTTCTCATAGGAAAATGGCACACACAGGTGTCCCAGAATCAACGGTTTCCACCACTTCAGATGGCACTGTGGTTGTCTCACTAACTAGGGTGAGAAATACTGGAACAAGGGTCCTTCATCCGTTTTTTTGGCTAAGCCGGCAGGCACCTCACAGTCAGAGCTCCTCTCTGTACTGCTGCTGACTGCACACTCTGAACATTCTAAACCTCCCTAGAGCAGCTGATTCCAAAGTGGTTTATGCTGCTGCGAGAATTCTAAATGACATAATCCATTCTCTGCTCAGCCTAGCTGAGTAAACAATGATATCATGTACACAGCGCTCCTAATGAGCCATTTACCTTCCTAGGACTAAGCTGATGGGATTCTAATAACCCCAGGGGACTGGGTGGTTACAGATCAGTTACCTTCCTCAATACAAGCCAGCAGTGCTAGTTAAAAATATTACTAGCGTAATACAAAATCTACCAGAAACTGGCTAGTATGCCAATACCAGTTTCAACCCCTGGTATAGAATTCATCCAAAGTACTGTATATGGGAGAGGTCTGTTTCTGAAGCCTATATGCTGCTTAGCTCCGTTACTACTGTTTAGCAAGTAAGAGGGGGGGACACCAGGGAGACCCGTGTGCAATTCTGGAGCACTCTGTGGTTGCACTTGTGTATACCCTAACCAACCAAATTTCAGCCTTTTCCATGGAACAAAGTAGTCATGTGGGTCTTGGGGAATGCCATGGGCAAAGTTATGATTTATGGCATGTTCAAAGTCACCTATAAGGGGCACAGTGGGTATATAAGTTGCAGTGGAAGGACAGCCTGATGTAACACCTTTGCAGCCCTGTGACATGGCATTTCTTGGGACCGTGAGCATCCCCAACACCCAAAGCTGATTCATGCTGTAGTGAACTGGGTGGGCATAGAGTCGATAAGTATAACACTTTTTTATATTTGACTCAGCCCCCTTCTTATGGGGATGTGGAAGTCCTAGCAATGATCTGCTACAGTATGTCCCTTTATTCCCTTCTACCACAGATCAAGTGAGCCACTGTGTGGCCATACTGAGCTTTTATTTGGACAACTTGGTGCCTAGTAAATCTCCACCCCAGGTTGCCCCGTCCTGCATGCAGTGTTCTGCATGCATGTATCTATGAGGCAGACAGGATCAGTGAATACCTCTAACTACTCTAAGTCTGCTCCCCTCCCCATATCTCCTCCTACCCTTCCCACCTTGACCATTCCTCCAATGTTTTGTTTTTTCCTGTGATGTACTGTATTATACTGGCTTATTGAAACCTTTATAATTTGCTGACCATTCTATGTAACATGTCTTGTTTGCTTGTACATTGATGACGTGGAACCTTTGTAAAAGAGCCATTGACTCAAAGGTAATAATTCCTAGAACAATAAACTAAACTAAACTAAAATACCTTCAGCATGCAGTGCACATAGAGAGCTTCACTCTGTGGAGCACCACGGGCCAGCAAAGTATAAATCACGCATGTTGAGGTACTCTTTGAAAACAACTGGGTCTTACCTTAGAAATAATTGTTTCTGATTGTGGACATTAGATCTAGGATTCTACCTATCATTCTTTCAGCAATAGGAATAGGGTTAGGTTTTCTGTGGTTGTAGCTTATAAGCAGCACCTGCAACTGTCATATAGTGTCTTTGTTAAATACAATGACATAAACAAAGAGGGCACACTTCAGGGCTATCATCATATACTTTACCTATGGCACTGTATTTTTATTATATGAAATTTGTATCCATTTGCAGACTGTTTCATGTTACTCTATACTTGCATGTTAGATTTTGGAGTATACTCCCCTGGCAGAACTTTATCTTAGGAAGAATGCTTTACATGGTGGAAAGAATCAGCTAGAAGGCTGGACATGGTAGCAAAAGAAAAGCCCAGAATGGAGGCTGGAGGTGGTGGGGAAAATGACCTAAAAAGAAGGCAGGAGGTGGTGGAAAGACCCAGAAAGAAGCCGGAAGGTGGTGGAACAAAAGACACAAAGAATGCTGGAGATGGAAAAAAGAGCCAGAAAGAAGGATGGAGGTGGTGGAAGAAAGACCCAGACTGAAGGCTGGAGATTGTGGAAAAGAGACCCAGAAAGATGGCTTGAAATAGAGAAAACAAGACTCAGAAAGAAGGCTGGAGGTGGCAAAAACAAAACTTAGAAAGAAGGCTGGAGGTGAGGGAAAACAGACCCAGAAAGAATGCTGGAGGTGGGGGAAACAGACCCAGAAAGAAGGCAAGAGGTTAGGGAAACAGTCCCAGAAAGAAGGATGGAAGTGGTGGAAAGCAGACACAGAAAAATGGCTGGTGGTGGTAGAAAAAGACCCATAAAAGTCTGATGGTTGTGGGAAAAGGATCCAGAAAAAGGACTGGCAGTGGTGGAAAAAGGGCCCAGAAGAAAAGGTTGGAGGTGGTGGAAAAAAGATGCAGAATGAACACTGGAGACAGTGGCAAAAATAACTCAGAAAAAATAATGGAAGTAGTGGAAAAAGGTCCAAAAAGAAGGCTGAAGGTAGTGTAAAAAGACTCAGACTAAAGGCAGGAGCTGGTTGAAAAAGATCCAGAATGAAGGTTAGAGGTGGTGGAAAAAGACCCAGAATGAAGGCTGGAGCTGGTGAAAAAATTACCCAAAATAAAGGCTGGAGGTGGTGGAAAACAGACACAGGAAGAGGGTTGGAGGTGGTGGAAAAGAGACACAGAAAGAAGGCAGGAGGTGGTTGAAAAACAACCCTGAAAAAGGCTATAGGTGGTGGAAAAGAAACCCAAAAATAAGGCTGGAGGTGATGGAAAAGAGACCCATGAAGAAGTCTTGAGGTGGTGGAAAAATGACCCAAAAAGATAGCTGGTGGTAGTGGAAAGACCCAGAAGGAAGGCTGGATGAGGATAAAGGAATTAATGAGCCAAAACTAGTTACAAGTAGAGATGTTGCAAAGTTTTAATTCGCCGGTGAAGTTAAGGGGAATTTCCGAAATTTGCCTTTGTGAATAAATTTGCAGATTTTTTCTATTTAATAGGAAAGTCACCTTTGGTAACATCAGCTATAACATTGCCCTTGGGACAAACCAAGGTGAAGTTGGGTCAGAATGGGGCTACTAATAAATCAGTGCCTCAGGGTCATTCAGGAATGCAGAAGGGTGAGAACAGCATCTGAGAGCTGAGAGGTGGATCAGGGGAGGGCAGTGGACATGGCCTATCTGGACTTCAGCAAGGCCTTTGACACTGTGCCACACAGAAGACTATTACACAAACTGGGGAATATGGGTGTGGGTAGGACAGTAGTGTGGTGGGTAGGTAACTGGCTGGGTGGCAGGACACAGAGGGTGGTGGTAAATGGCTGTCACTCCACAGAGGGAAGAGTGACCAGTGGGGTACCACAGGGATCAGTGCTGGGACTGATTCTATTCAACATCTTCATCAGTGACATTCTTGGGACCTAGAGGCAGAATTTCACTGTTCGCTGATGACACAAAGCTCTGTAACAGAGTAGACACACCAGAGGGTGTAGACAGAATGAGAAGCGACCTGCAGAAACTTGAAGAATGGTCAGGGGTTTGGCAGTTGAAATTCAATGCAAAGAAATGCAAGATAATGCATATAGGGCACAAAAACCCTGGCACAATATATCAGTTGGAGGGTGAGGATATAGCATGCACCAAGCAGGAAAGGATCTTGGGGTTGTCATCTCCTGATGACCTCAAGGTAGGAAACAGTGTGACAAGGCAGCAGGTAAAGCAAATAGAATGCTGGGATGTATAGGCAGGGCATCACCAGCAGGAAAAGGGAGGTCATAATTCCGCTATACAAGACACTAGTGAGGCCCCACCTGGAGTACAGTGTACAGTTCTGGAGACCATACCTACATAAGGACATAGACAGGGTGGAGAAGGTTCAGAGGAGGGCAACAAAGATGGTGCATGGATTGCATCACAAGTCCTATGAAGACAGGTTGAAGGAACTGAACATGTACTCCCTGGAGGAGAGGAGGAGAGAGGGGATATGATAGAGACATACAAGTATCTTACAGGAGGAACAGGGTGCAGGAAAACACTATTTTTAGGCGAAAAGATGTTCCAGGACAAGAGGGCATGGAATGAAGTTGAGGAGGACATATCTAGAGGAAACATGAGAAAGAATTTCTTCACAGAACGGTGGTGGACAAGTGGAACACCCTGCCAGAGGAAGTGGTGGGGGCTGAAACAATCACGGGATTTAAGAATGCGTGGGATAGACATAAAGGAATTCTGGAGGTCAGGGGTAAGGGGCAACAGACTTCTAGGAAAACAAACTGAACTTACAAGCTTAAATGGGCAGACTGGGTGGGCCATAGGCCCTTATCTGCCAACACTGTCTATGTATCTATGTATCTATAATACCTCAGACAGGATAAAGTACATACAACAGATTTAGTGGGCGACTGGCACCTACGTAAGACACATGAGGCAGTTTAAATGAAGCAAAAACAGGAGCAAATTACTTTTTGTAGCTGCTTCTTCATTACAGTGAATTCAAAGTGCAGAACAACAATACAAGATTACATCCTTGTTGACAAAAGGACACCAGAAGCCACCCTCTTCCAACGTCGCCACCTGATGCATTTCATTCAGCAGCCCTTTCCCATAGGCTGATAAACATCAGAATTACTATTCTATAAAACGGGTACCTTTGAAGAAACAGTCCTCCATTTTTCAATATGTACAATGAGTTCAAATGGGTTCTATGCAATAAGGGTGACTCCAAAACGGTTTGCCCAGAATTGCGAAAGAATTTTGGCGAGGACACAAACAGTGACTTTTGGGGGGCCTTTTCCCCTGCACCCCCTTACCTAATTAACCAATTCCGAGGTCGTAGCACCTTGGGGAGTGGGTAAAACATTTTTTGCAATTTCATCCTCACTATAATTCCCTTGCCGACTTTTGGTCTCACCATTTTGTGTTCCCCAACATCACAGGCCACTGTGCAAAATGTGCTCGTAAAAGACCTAAATTACATACAGTAAATACAAAAACTACAGGACAGAACATTTATAAATATTCACAAGTTAAAAAATAACTGCTCCAGTAATTTTTGCTCCAGTTGATTTCATTTCATAACTGTAAAAATTGAATTCATGTTTCAGTTTTCTGTTAAACACAAAACACACATAGCCAAAGTCTGTCAACCCTATGTGTTATACTGAGGCACCAAAAAGGCTTAAAAACAAAGTTTGTATGGAAGATTGTGTGTTACAATTTACTTTTTTTTTTGCTTTATTTACCACATCACCTAGGAATTAAATTTAATTATGTCCCAAAATGCTACCAGTCAATTTAGTGGATCATGATGCACAGAAATATCAGTTCCTGCAGAGCCAATGGGAAGGAGCCTGAGTGACTCCCAGAAAAACTGGGGCAGCCAATGAACAGATCAATAAGAGAAAATAAAAACACGTGAGTTACTATGAGGCAGTACTAATTCATTTCAAAAAAGTATAGACACACGTATATTTATATATATATATATTTTCATATATAATATTTATAATCTATGTACTGCTGACACTAACATGCACTAAAGATGTTTACATAATCAGAATGTTAAACTTGTACCTTGAGGATTTCAATACTATATACAAGAAAAATATTATATATATATATATATATATATATATATATATGTAGTCATATATAAGATTTATAATCTGTGTACTGCGACACTAACATGCACTAAAGATGTTTACAGAATCAGAATGTTAAACTTGTACCTTGAGGAATTCAATATTATATACAAGAAAAACACTTTCAAAAGAACGGGTTTACCTCTGATCTACTGTAGCATTAAGCCCAGGAGCTGTGAAGGCACCCATCGAAAAAATCCAGTATTGTTCCCCTCTCAGCAGAACTTTATCGTAATACTCCCTTCTGTTCTTTATAAGTTTCTTAATACCGAAATGTGGGTAGCCAGAGCATTATCTGAATCCCCATTCTCGATGGGCCTCATATGTTCACCAATCCTGATTTTGAAAATGCTTTTCATCTTTGCTATGGAGAAGCTTCCACAATTGCATGTAGCAAGGTACACAAGGTCTTATGAGGCACACGTAATGAAGCCTCGCACTTTTGCTTCTCTTTTCATTTTAGGATTAAAAAAGATCTAGTGTTACTAATAACCTTGCAATATTTTCAGTTGCTGCATTTGTGGCAACCATCTTTCCTACTTGGTAGCCACAGGCATGGTCTGTCTGGCAAACGTTGAACTGAATGAACCGTTAAATCTCTTATGTTCTGTCCTCTCTGATGGATCATTCTAGGGTTGGTATCTGACAAAACTTTAAGGCCAGGGTCCTTGCATACGAGGTGCCAGTGTTTTCTGACAGTTTCATCTGCATCTTTGAATTGTGCATTACATGTGGTCACACAATTAATTTGCACATCAATACCTAGTGTTCTCGCTTTTTTTCTTTCAGAATATCCACCCTAGGGATCCTGGCTACTTTTTCATTTGCTTTGGCTACTAAGTTTGATTTATAGCCTCTTTCCTGCAATCTGTCAGACATTTCGTTAGTTTGGAAGTTATACTCTGACTCTTCCCCGCAGCTTCTTTTAGTCCTAATCAACTGATCTTTGGGGATGTCAGTTATTGTGTGATGCAAATGGAAACTACTGGCTAGTATCTTGGTGTTTCTATCAATACTCTTCCTGAAGAGGTCTGTAGTGACCCCTCCTTGGTTATTCTTTTTGATGGCAAGCTCCAAGAAGTTGATTTGTGTATGGCTCAGAGACACTAACTTAGGTTAATTTTATTTGCTTCCTGGAATATCACAAAATCATAAAGTTCATCCTTTGTTCCACACCACACAATGATAACATTATCAATAAACCTCCTGGACCCATTTTCCCAGGCAGAGGTTGTCATAGTTTGGGATGAAGCTAGCCCCAATTGCAGTGCCATTTTTTTCTGCAGAAAAAAAATCTTTGTGAAAGAAGAAGAAGATGTTGTAGGAGCACATCAAGGCACTAAAAACGTATTCACTGGAGACCAGAAGGCAGAGGGGAGATATGATGGAGACCTTCAAGTTCCTTCTAGCTAGATCTTTAAAATCCCTATCTTTACCATCACTCCTGTTTGACCTGGCTCAGGTTGACTGGTCCTTCATACTGCAGGCTCCATCCATTGACGTCATTCTAGAAAATTTCAAAACATGCTTCCTAGAGGTATGGGACTACCATGCCCCGTTAAGAAACACAAGAGTAAGGGGCTCCCACCTTCCCTGGGTCTCCACCGATATCATTAGCCGATGCCGCACCAGGGTTCTGGCATGGAAAAAAATACAAATTAACTAACTCCCAAGAATCCCTACAAAACTATCGTTCCCTCCGTAACTCCTACACTAAATCGATACGCCAGGCCAAACAGAAATATCACATCAGCACTGAACTCAAATCTTAACCACCCTACCAACTTTTGAAAACCATCAAATCCTTCCTCTCCACTCTGTCCAACCACCACCCTGACACTATCAATCCTTGGCTCGTCTGTCACTGACCCTGGTGAAGTAGCCTCTGCTTTCAATGCCTTCTTCACCAGCAGTGCAGCCTCTCTCATATCCAGTCTCCCGCACATCCCACACAAGCCAATTTCCTCACCTAAACCCCAGAAATCCACCTCTACCACCAGTTTCTCTTTCCGACCTGTTTCCCTGACCGAAGTGTTTCAAGCACTGAGAGCCCTTAACCCTGACAAAGGCAAATGCCCTTCTGGTTTGGATGCCAAATTACTACATCTATCCGCTCCGGCCAAAGCCGCTCCAATAGCCAACTTGCTCAACCTCTCCTTCTCAATGGCCAAAATCCCATGCGCATGGAAGCAGGTGACTGTCATCCCCCTGCCTAAGGGTGGCGACCCCTCCACACCAGGGAATTACTGTCCCATCTCCCTACTTCCAATTCTGGCCAAAATTCAAGAACATTTTGCCCTTGCTCAACTCTCCCAATACCTAAATCCCCTTCCTCCTTCTTCACCCCTTATCAGTCCGGGTTCCGTAAGTCACATTCTACCATCACCTCCCTATTAAGAATCACCAATGATATTCTTTCAGGCATGGACAAAGGCCATATCACCTCGGCCATTTTCATAGACCTGGCCAAGGCTTTTGACACCGTCTCCCACACAACGCTACTAGACAAACTAAGTGTTGCTGGCCTCTCTAACCATGCCACTAGCTGGTTTCAGGCATACCTGGTTGGTAGACACCAATCAGTGAAAATTGGCCCCCACATATCTACCCCCTCCCTGTCACAATGGGGATTAGTTCTGGGCCCAATACTATTCTCATTATTCCTAAATGACCTCCCACTGGCCTGCTCACACTCATCTATTCAAAAGTATGCGGACGATACCGTACTATACGCCACAGGGCCTTCCGCTGAAGCAGTGCACAATGTGCTACAGCAGAACTTCAATGCCATACAACAATAGCTCTGAACCAACCTACTATTCCTAAATGCAAAAAAAAGTCTCACTAGCATTCGGTTCGCAGCCACGGCTTTCTCACCTAGCTACTCACCCCTCATTCCTAACCCTGGGCGGATCACCCCTGGAGTCCTGCACCTCTTTCAGATATCTGGGTGTCTGGCTCGACCAATACCTCGACTTCTCCAGACACATCGAATCACTACACAAGAAGTTACACCCCAAACTCGGTGCCCTATATCGCAACAAAGGCTGTATGTCCACTCCAGTCTGGCGGGAAATTGTTCAAAAGATGATACTCCCGATACTTGACTATGGGGACGTGCTCTATGGAGCCACCACTCCATCCAACCTGGCCAGCCTGGACACACTTTTCCACTCCTTCTGTCGTTTCATCCTGGAGTGCCCAAAATTGACACATCACTGCGACCTATACAGCTCCCTAGCCTTACCCTCACTCACGGCCCGCAAACAAATCCACTGCACCAGAGTCGCTGTAAAATTCTGGTCCCAGACCCTTCCCCCTTACCTAGGCTCCGCCCTTATGGCTCAACCTCCCCCTGCTTACTCACTCAGACACTTGGACTCCAGGCTCTTTCAAGTCCCACTCATGCACACCTCTAAGGGCCAAACGGCTTTCAAATATCGTTGGCCAAAACTTTGGAATGACTTGCCTGCAGATATCTGCCACTCCACCAACCATAGCCACCTAAACCCACTCCTCCTTGAATACTTTTTCACTGTGTGCACTTGCTCCCAGCAGACATAAGCACAAGCCCTCCTGACCTCTGGTTACCACCTCCTGATAATCATACCCTAAGCTACTATTTAATTAGGGCTCACAAACTAGCATGTGCCAGCCTCATGGCTGAATACCATGAATGTGATGTAAATACCCAGTAACTACTTATTGTAAACTCTGTATATGTGGTAACATGAAATGTATGCTTGTCCTAGCCCTCTTACTGTATAATCTGCATCATGTATAATCTGTATCATGTGAACATGAATGTATGTATTTCATCCTATTTGTCCCTCCACCCTATTTCCCCCAGGCCGCATCTGGAAATGAGTGGTTCTCCACTCAGTATGCCTGCCTGGTTAAACTCTTAAATAAATAAATAAATAAATAAATAAATGAATGAATGAATGAATGAATGAATGAATGAATGAATCAATCAATCAATGAATTAACAAAGTGAACTGCGGGGAACTATTTAGCCTGAATACCAATATGCGGTCACGTTGACATGAATGGAAATTAACAGGAGGTAAATTCAGGAGTACTGTGAGGAAGTACTACTTTATGGAAAGGGTGGTGGAACCTTGGAACAGTCTGTCGGTGAAGGTGGTAGGTGTGAAAACAGTCAGGGGATTCAAGCAGGGCTGAGACATAATGACAGGAATAGTGGTCAGTGAGGGTGACAGGACCAGGGAGGAAACTAGAGAGAGGATAGGGAGGGTTAGTACCCTGGAGAAACAGTAGGTTCCAGGGATTATAGAGAACCTGGGCAGACTGGATGGACCTATGGTCTTTTTCTGCCGTCATTGTCTATGGTTCTATGTTTGTCTAATACAAACTGTGCCAACCTTGCCAGGACGTCTGTTGGTAGATCCTCATCACTTCTGTTGTCAAGTTACCATTTCATGGCTGCCAAACCTTCCTTGTGTGGTGTGTTTGAATAAAAGGCTTCCACATCTAGTGTCACTAGCCAACTTTCATCATCAGTAGCTAGGTAGGATATCACCAGTGTCCTTAATGTAAGAGGCTTATTCTGGGGGACTGGGATCAATTCCCAGTAGGTCATATGGTTTCTTTTTCACTACAATTTGTCATCTAAACCCCCCTCCCTCACAAATGTCACTAGTCACAGACGACTTAAAAAAGGTAATCTAGCATGTTTCAAATCCCACCTTGCCTCCTGTGACTGGTCCCCTGTTCACACAGCCCAGTCAGTGGATGCTGCACTCACCTACTTTTTATTTTCCATCTTCAATAGGGCATGTGATATTTTCGCACCCTTCTCCAAACAAATTTTAAAAAAAAGTAACACACCTTGGATCTCCCAAGCTCTACTTCAACAAATGCAACAGAGGGATAACCTGTGGCATAAGGCCCTTGACTCGCAGCTGCCACAGGATCGGCAACATTACAGAGAGGCCCATAACAAATGCACATGGGCCACCAGACAAGCCAAATCCACACACTAGAAACAAACCCTCACCTCCACCTGGGGCTCTGGGAAAAATTTCTGGAGCAATATCAAGAATCTCTGTGGAAAAACTGTTTCCCCTAACCCTGTCCAACTTATAGTAAATGGGGCTACCACCCATGACCCTATGGCCATCTCTGAGGCACTAAATACCTCCTTAGATCTCTCTCATATTCTCCCGCCTCACTTCTTTGACCCTACCACCCACACATCCCACATCCCCTTGGCCTCCAACATCCCTGCCCCCTTTAGGCTAAAAGTCATCTCGTGTAAGGATGCCCTAAGATATCTCACCAAGGCTCTGGAGAACTCTCGTTACAGCAGTGATTCCCTGGACCTCAAACTCATTCAGCTTTCACTGGATGTGACACTGCCACATCTCACTAAAATCCTCAACCTGTCCTTATGCCTCAGCCAATTTCCCTCAGCCTGGAAGACAGCAGTAATCACGTCCATCCTGAAGAGTGGAGACCCCACAGCTGCAAGCAAATCAATCCTCCCACCCCTCTCTAAGGCTCTTGAAAAAATAGTATTGGATCAACTAACCAACTACCTATCTAAACATGACCTGCTCTGTCATGAACAGCATGGCTTCCGAAAGGGCCACAGCACCTCCACAGCACTTATTGAACTCATAACTTTTGTCCATGAGGCACTAGATCAAGGCTCTGTGGCTGGAGCTATCTATGTGGACCTGGCCAAAGCATTCGATACTGTTAGCCATGAGCTCCTACTCCATACTCTTCTATCCCTAAACTTTGCTCCTGAAGTCTCAGCCTGGTTCAAAAACTACCTCTCTAATCGGACCCAACAAGTCAAAATAAATACTACTATCTCCTCATGCAAAACAGTTCATACTGGTGTCCCGCATGGGTCTATCCTTGGCCCCCTACTTTTCCCCCTCTATCTTAATTCTCTCCCTAAATCCTGCAGTGGTCACATGCTACTTTATGCGGACAATGCGGTTTTATATTGGAAACATCCTCATCCTAATTCCCTTCAATCAGCTCCACAGAGAGTCACTTTAGGGAAATAGAAACATGGTTCTCTGAACACCGTCTTATAATCAACTACAAGAAAACAAAGACCATGATCTTTACGCACTGCCAAAGCCCCCATTGTCAAGCACCCCTAGTGGTAAGAAACACCCATGACTCCACCATTGAGCAGGTCACAAGTTTCAAATACCTTGGAGTCACCTTAGACTCCTCCCTCTCCTACCACTCGCACATCCAACAAGTCACCTCCTCTATTAATGCGAGATTAGGTATCCTTTACAGGCATAAGCACTCCCTACCCCCTCAGGCCATGCATCTCGCTGTGTCCTCATCTGTACTTTCCTTGGTAGACTATGGTATTATCATTTATGGATCAGCTGATCAAACCACCCTACATAGCATCGACATTGCCTTTAATAAAGCTTGCCATCAAGTCTCAGGATGTGTTAGGTTAACGCATACATGCAAGCTTTATAATCAGACAGGATGGCTAAATTTCCAAGGCCAGCTTAAGTACTTTACATGCCTCCTTGCCAAAAAGATACACCTTAAGCAAGCCCCCTCCGACCTCCACCCGCTCATCCGCACAGCCCCCCATAGGCGGACCCTAAGGTGCTCAGCAAACTCTACCCTTCTAGTCCCCCACTGTAGAACCTCACTTGGACAAAGATCCTTCTGCTATCATGCCCCTCATGGTTGAACAGCCTTCCGTCCTCCATCTCCATGACCCACAGCCTCAGCCAATTCAAGACAGGTCTCAAAACCCTGCTCCTGGACTCAGCAACCTGTAACTGTAACTCATCTCACTCACATATTGTTGCCACCCCCCCCACCTTAATTACTGAAACAGTGGCCACACAGGAGCTTACTCCAGCTCAGCTTACTATCCTGTAGCAAATGATTAGCAGGTTGCCACCCCACCCTCTTATGTCCGTCCCCCCCCACTGTACTGCCAATGCAACTCTGGGCCCTCCAAGATCCTACGAAACTATTTCCTATATTGGCACTGACCAGGGAACTTCTCTATGCTCCCAGTTGAGGTAACTCACTATATAAGCTATAACCTGGACATACGGTCCATGTAGTACGACAATTTCTTGTAAACATATGTTACCTGTATATGTCTAATTCTGTATTTTGTTTTACTCTGTATTCTTTTCTCTTACATGCTGTATTGTTATTTCTTTAACTGACTTGGAGCCTTTGCAAACAAGTCTATGACTCAAAGGATTGTAATTCTGATTCTATACAATAAATAAATAAAAAATAATACTGCACCAAAAACAGCTAATTTACATCTCTATTGTTCCTAGTTGCAGGATTTGCAATACCAGAGAAAGGAAGTGTGTCCAGGAAGAGTCAGGTCCAACTATGTGAGCCTGTAGCGCAGTGGTTAGATCACCAGGACGGTATTCCGGGGGCCTGAGTTCAATTCCTAGTAGGTCACATTGTTTCTTTCTCACGACAGTGTTCGATTTAAATGGTTTAGCAGTGGCTAATACTGCACCAAAAACATCTTATTGTAAGAGGGTAATGCTTTTGGAAGAGGGTTTAAAGAGCAACTCTCTATTATAATAAAAAGCTTAAAAACACTAGCTGTATCCCAATTATGTTTTGACTTTATTGTTTCTAGTTATTTGTTATTTTTTATACTTTTCCCTGCTTTTGGTCCACTAAATATTGTAGATAATGTAGCAATTATTCCACTGAGTCTTTCAAAATGTATCTGACTCTCTCCTGCTAACCACACAATTGCTGTTTGTGACATCACAGTCTGTTGACATGATGAGCACTACGATGTCATAAACAAAGTCAATGTGAAGTTAGCAGGATAGGGGAGAGGCAAATGCTTTCAAATGTTTTCTATACAGACTTTTTTAGATGGACTACCAAAATGGGCAGTAAATCTTGGGAAAGAATATTAAAAATGAAAAAAAATGTACTGTAAAATTGCTTATTTCCATGCAAAGTAAATTTAGCCCAAACACAAATGCAACCATACTGCAATTGGGAACATTTATTTTAGCGCTAAGTCATAATCAACACATGCACTATAATGGAAAAAGTGCTACATAGTACAAATTTATTTTCACGCAAACTGGTGCTTTAGTGAAAATAGTTAAAATTATTTGACAATGTCAAGTTCTACAGTATTCTCTAGTAAATTGTAACAGCTGAAACATTTATGAAAGTGCATGCCAAAGTGCAGAGTTGCTCTTTAAGTAGAAATCAGTACTTTTCACCAAGGGCTCTATTAAGGATGTATTACCAGATACTACTGATCGCCCAAGCAGATTGATCAAATTTTTATGTGCCTTAGGCAGGCAATAAAACAATGCTCTCTGACTGGTGATTGGATTGGCTGTCAGTAACCTGCATGGGTAACCAATTCGTATTCATTAAAGATTGATTTAGACCTAGATGTGGGATCACTTAGCAATTTTTCAAAGTAACTGGTATTACTAAACTGTGGTTCTATGTCAAAACAGCGGTCACGGAAGGGTGATCGCCATTTGGGCAAGTGTACATCACTGAAAATGAATTCCAGCAATGTACACTCGCAGTGACTAGAAAACCGGTGACTGTTTTTCTATGTTATGCAAGGGCCTGCACCCCCACACACCCCTACTTAAGGATTCTCAACTCCAGGGAGGTGCATGTCGGAGGGGATGTAAACCTTAAACAAAAAAAATGAAAACCCTGATCCGATGCAAAAAATGATCGCACCCCAGAACCCTCCCAACCCCAGCCTGCCACCTACCCACCACACCACATGGGCAGCTCAGCAGCTGACTGCCACACTACACCCCCACATACCCTCCCTCCCATTCCACCTATCGAAAGGTGTGGTCCATTCCCCCCCCCCCACGCGCATGTACATATAATGACATCCCATTGCTGCAGTCGCCTACCCCTGTATCCGGTCGCTACCCTGCCAGGTAGCCCAGAACACCGGCGCCATGATTGAGTCACCCTTTTTGTAAGCACTCAATCACAGTCGCCATGTTCACTGGATATCCTTAACTGTCAGTGTACTTCTAAGTCATACTTTTCATTGTCCATAACCACTATAGAACCCCCTTATCCGCTGACTTAATCGTGATCTTTTTATTTTCCTCTCAGCTTTTAAGTGACAGCATTTCTATGTTGTTTAAACCATGGAAAAAAATGGTTATTAGTAGTTTCATCAGCTTAATTAAATCCTCCTCACGACAGTTTAAGAATGTCTGTTGGGCTGGGATACGTGGTGGGCAGAACTGTGACTTTGGTTTAAATTTAGAAACAGTACTGTTCACCATATGTCCAGATCCTTCACTTACCCATTGTGTTTCAGTATTGTTTCCAAACTCCACCCTCCTATTAAAGAAGGATTTGAGACTTAAAGTCTGTATAAACTTCTCAAACAGGTTGAATCTTAGTTGATGTAAAGGATATTCCATGGTTTAAAACATTAATTTCAGTCTCATTAATTATATGATCCAATAAATTGATTATATTCATTATTGGTTCCTGCTGCATGGGCTTTGCATTGGGCCCCATCCTCTGTCTCTCATTGTTTGTCCTCTTCCTCCACCTCTTCCTACCCCACCCCCTTCTCCTTCTGTTGTGTTGCCTTGGAACTTGTTGGGGCACTGACTCCTCCTTAGTATGTGTGGAGGTGGGTGTTGAATTGGCAGTATATCTCTCTCTTGTCCTCCTCCCCTCCTAAAAAAACATTCACATCAGAGGTTGCTATTTGCAGTGCCACAGTCAAATGGCTGGGGAGTCCTCTTTCTGTTTGGCTTGGGTATCTGCCCCATCGATCTCTTTGTGCCCCAGTTGAAAATCTTACCATCCTGGAAGTCACCTGCATCACATTCAGATTTTTTTTTGTTATCATTTTTTCTTCCCTGGCAACCAGTCTGCCTACCTTATCCACATCCAGGCATCCACCAGGTATTTCCAGCCACCATCTTGAGGATTCCTCAATTTGGTCCGTAGTGTACTCACGCGGCTTACCCCCTGTGGTGGGGAGGTTGAGAGCCCCCCGACACTCATCCACCAAGTCAGGATCCAGTGCCACGTACCTTGCCCAAGCAAATCCCACATGAAGACAGCCATCATGCTGCCACGACTGGTGCCCATTTTTCCTATTCTCCCCTTGTGCATGGCATGCAATGATGGCAATGGAGAGGCACGCACAAGCTACCGCACGCACTCCTTCCCAACACCAACTACAGCAGGTCCCCCCTCTGTCTGCCAGTGCCATGCATCACCCCCAACCATTGCTAGAGGCCACTAAGGCACCGAGGCAGCAAACCCCACCCTCCCCGGAGATGGAGAGCAGTCCAACGGACACTCAATCCGTCTCATCCCCTGCCAACCCCCGATGACCCAGGCTAATTCCTAAACCCAGGTTGCCTGCGTGGTGCAAGGTGTGGCGTCCAGCACCTCAACCCTCAGTGCCACCGGGCCGGGCACATCACATTCAGATTTGTTCTTTTTTATATTAATCTTGTTGTCATATTTGGCAAGATTACCTTTGAAAGAGTTTCTCAATTCCCCATAAGATGATGGAACAGCAAACTCTTGAAGTGCTGATTCTCATTTACTTAGTCATTCCCCAGTTACCTCCTGTATTTTTGCATTCTCCTGCAGTATAAGTTCTATGTATTTTTTGCTTGGCTCATGGCTGATGGTTTTCCACTTTTCCAGGAAGCCCTCTCTCTGTTGGCCACTAGTAGAATTTTTTTAAATCCATAAGCCCCAAGGGACACAGTCCTCCGTGAGGCAGGCTCTAAGGGAGATCTTTTCCCAGTGTAATCATTTCAGCTTAAAGGCTGTTTTCTCAAACTGGCCGAAGGTTTGTCTTATATTAAGGCCCCTGTGCAGCTGATGTTTTCTCATTCAGTAACTCTGTGAAGTTATCATCAACACTCGCAGTGCTATTGAGCACAGACTCTGTCAGGGAGGGGGGTCTACAGAGACAACTTCCTGCACACTACTTGTTTGTTCATTTGCCATTTTTAAAACACCAAGCAGCATACTGTAGTTTACACATTTGATAGATCAATGTCTTATTCTACAATGGCAAGAAAATTTCCTGGTCTCTGATTGGTCAGTCTTGGGCTGGTCCCATGCTGTTATCCCAGTACAACATCACGGCTCTAGTCTCAGCCTCACTGTGAACCTGTAGATGAGCTATATGATGAGCTAGATCACCTCTTTTTTTGCATCTCCTCTTAAGAAACAAAAATATTTTTCCACACTAAAAAGCATTCTTTAAAATTATTTTTTTATTTTATATATAACAACGAGCCATTGTATAATAGCAATAATACCCTCCAGGGTGTGTGTCGTTTGGGATAACGTCACACCTCAGTTGTTGGACACACTCGGCCTGTGGCCTCATGCCCAACCACCTGAGGATTGATGTTATCCCAGCACGACACATACCCTGTCAGGCATTATTGCTTAAATCACATCTTTTTTCTGTTAAACCCATGCTGGTCTCTCTTAATAGGAAATTTAGGAATGCAGAATGGTAAGAGCTGCACCCAGGAGCCAGAGTGCCTCAGACATGATAAAGTACATACAAGAGATTCAGCGGGTGACCAGCACCTACGTAAGACACATGAGGCAGTTTAAATAAATCAAGAACAGGAGCAAATTACCTTGTACAGCTTTTTCTTTATTACGGTGAATTGAAGGTGCAGAACAACAATTCAAAGTATTTCCTTGCTGACAAAAGGACACCAGGACCCCCTCCTCCAACATCATCACTTGATGCATTTCATGCAACAGCACTTTCTCAAAGGCTGTTGAACAGTAAATGCTATAAAAGGGGGACATTTAAAGACACAGTCCTCCATTTTCCATTAAGTGCAATGAGTGCAAACGTGCTCATAAAATACCTGAATTATATAAATACAATAAATCAGGGTCAGCAGCCACTTGTCCTCCCCACTCTGCAGCAGCCTGAAGCCCCTGTGCCACACTCCATGGTACCCCCACCGCAGGTTGCATACACTCATCAATCTCAGTCAAGAGCGATTTGAACGCTTTCTGACCTATGTGGGAGCTAGTTACATTATTCATTGCCAGTGTGACATACCTGCAGCATTGCTACTAGACAATTGAACTTAGTACAATGTATCCACAGCCAAGGTGGAATACTACCCCTGCTAACGGTGTCCAATATGCTGTAATGCACAGATAGGAGCTACCAGCTCTTTGGCCACTGGTCCGCCTATCCAGACTGAGATATATGTATGGGGAAGCTGAAAGCAGCAGGGCTTGGATTACAGTGGGTGATATAGTCTCATCAAGTTTAGGAATGGCATGAGTGGAGAAGTATGTGGAGAGTGTCAGTGGCTCAGTAGGTAGCACACTCGCCTCTGAGGCCAGGAGATCAGAGGGCTGTGGGTTCAGTTCCTGCATCTGGCAGTTGGGTTAATATCCCAGTACTGACACTGTAGTGCAGCATGAGAGGGGTGCTGCACTTCTGAGGTGCCATCTTTCGGATGAGACGTTAAACCGAGGTCCCATCTGCCTGGATTGGTGGTAGTTCAGGTGGATGTTAAAGATCCCATGGCACTTATCGAAAAGAGTAGGGGAATTTCCCCGGTGTCCTGGCCAAATTTCCCTCATTCACTGAAAATACCACCAACAGCTTAATCTGGTTCAAGGTCAGTTGGCATTCATCTGTATCCCCCTCCCCCGGGTCGTGCCTGAAAATAGGCAGGATTTGTCTAGTGCACTTACCAGGTCAACAAAAACTAAATAAAAAAATAAAATAAAAAAATGTTTGAGAGGGAATCTGCCATTTGAGACTGGCACACACTATCAACCTTCTAAAGCCCATGTTCTCCACAAAAAAGAATGGCAGTAGATCAGTTGCGAACATTTCTGTGATTGCTGCATTTAGTTCCAGTGCAATAGCATCAGTGGATGGATGTTTGGTATGGCATTCAAATTTGCTATGCAGTGTAGGCTACACCTTTCTGGGTGCTGGGCTACCAAATAGCTGGAGTCAGCATGGTAGCATTTCCAGTGGGGAAGCATTTGATTCAGGAGGATTAACAGATGTTGCTCAAAAGAAAGCAGCGATTTGGAGTGTTTTCTTTTTTTATCACTTAAAGTTTATTAAGTTTTGCGCAAAACATGCAGACATTGCTGCTTCTAATATTGGGGAGGGCGGTGTTGAACTTTAAAAACGAATGTAAAAATACTGCACGACAACGCCTGAAGTATGGCCCCAAAAATAGATCAGATACAGACCATGATCCAAGAACTTGAGCCAGGTTAACAGAGAACATAGAAGATAATGAAATTACCATTCCAGAATACAAACATTTTAGATCTGACAGGGTAAAAAGGCAGGGGGTCATTTTGTATATCTAACATTCTTTAGGTCATACTGAAATTTTGCTGAAAGGGAGTGCAAACCATATATTTTACATAGTGGTTAACTTACCGAACCTGAAGATGGCACTAGGGGTGGTGTACTTCCCACCCAATACTAAGATAGAATATATGGAAGAAATAATAAACAAAATCCATGACAGTGTGGGAGAAAGAATATTATACAATGGCAAGAAAGAATCTTGGACTGTGATTGGTCAGTTTGGGGCTGAACCCATGGCGTTATCCCAGGACGACGCCACATTATGGCCACTCTTCATCCCCTTTTTTTGCATCTCCTCTTAAGAAACAAAAATATTTATCCACTCTAATAAAAACATTCTTTAAAATTATTTTTTTATTTTATATATAACAACGAGCCATTGTATAATAGGAATAATGCACTCCAGGGTGTGTGTGTAGCCGTTTGGGATAGCATCACGCCTGGGACAATGGGCCCTTGCTAAACCCTGTTGCCATTGCCCAAACCCCAGGCGTGGCGATATCCCAGCATGACACACACCCTGTCGTGCATTATTCCTTTATTGGTGTTAATGGGAGATATGAATGCAGACTGGTACAAATCTAGGGGAAGGAATTTGAAAGAATCAGTATCAATACCGGGGTTAAAACATCACATTAAAAAAACAACTAGATACACTACCACTGCAGCTGAGGGAGTTATTTTGGACCTCCTATTTACATCCCCACATATTGATGTACAGGAAATATGAATTTGTCCAGCTTATCTCAGTGATCATAACCTAGACACATAGATACATAGATAGTGTCGGCAGATAAGGGCCTACGGCCCACCCAGTCTGCCCATTTGAGCTTGTAAGTTCACTTTAAGTTTTCCTAGAAGTCTATTGCCTCTTACCCCTGACCTCCAGAATTCTGTTATGTCTATCCCATGCATTCTTAAATCTTATGATTGTTTCAGCCCCCACTACTTCCTCTGGCAGGGTGTTCCACCTGTCCACCACCCGTTCTGTGAAGAAATTCTTCCTCATGTTTCCTCTGAATCACCCTCCCTCCAGCTTCATCCCATGCTCTCTAGTCCTGGAACATCTTTTTCACTGAAAAATAGTGTATTCCTGCACTCTGTTCCTCCCTGTAATATACTTGTATGTCTCTATTATATCCCCTCTCTCCCTCCTCTCCTCTCCTCCTGGGAGTACATATTCAAGTCCTTCAACCTGTCCTCATAGGACTTGTGATGCAATCCATGCACCACCTTTGTTGTCCTCCTCTGAACATTCTCTACCCTGTCTATGCCCTTACATAGGTAAGGTCTCCAGAACTGTACACTGTACTCCAGGTGGGGCCTCACTAGTGTCTTGTATAGTGGAATTATGACCTTCCTTTTCCTGCTGGTGATGCCCCTGCCTATGCATCCCAGTATCCTATTTGCTTTACCTGCTGCCTTGTCACACTGTTTCCCTACCTTGAGGTCATCAGAGATGATAACCCCAAGATCCCTTTCCTGCTTGGTGCATGCTATATCCTCAACCCCCCCAACTGATATGTTGTTACAGATTTTGTGTGCCCCATATGCATTATCTTGCACTTCTTTGCATTGAATTTCAACTGCCAAACCCCTGACCATTCTACAAGTTTCTGCAGGTCCCTCCTCATTCTGTCTACACCCTCTGGTGTGTCCACTCTGTTACAGAGCATTGTGTCATCAGTGAACAAGGAAATTCTGCCTTCTAGGTCCTGTGCAATGTCACTGATGAAGATGTTGAATAGGACCGGTCCCAGCACTAATCCCTGTGGCATCCCACTGGTCACTCTTCTCTCTGTGGAGTGACAGCCATTTACCACCACCCTCTGTGTCCTGCAACTCAGCCAGTTACCTACCCACCACACTACTGTCCTGCCCACTCCCACATTCCCTAGTTTGTTTAATAGCCTTCTGTGTGGCACAGTGTCAAAGGCCTTGCTGAAGTCCAGATGGGCCACGTCCACTGCCCTCCCCTGATCCACCTCCCTTGTCCCTCCCCCCAGTGAAACCATGTTGCCTTAGGTCCTGTAGTCCATTGGCAACCAGATGTCCTACCAATCTCTCCGTCAGTAGTGCTTCCATGATCTTCCCCACTATTGAGGTGAGGCTGACTGGTCTGTAGTTCCCCACTTTCTCTTTGTTCCCGCTTTTGTATAAGAGAACTACATCTGCTGTCCTCCAGTCTTTGGGTACCTCCCGTTTCCAGTGATCAGCTAAACAGGATTGCCAGAGGTTCAGCCACCACCTCTCTTAGTTCTTTTAGGACCATGGGGTGCACCCCATCTGGCCCCATTGCTTTATCAACTCTTATTCCTTCCAGTTCCTTCAGGACACTTTCTCGTGTAAAGGGACTTGTATCCATTTCTGTGCCATTCCCACCCCTTGTTCTCCCTTCAGGCCCATTACCCTCATCTTCCTCAGTAAAGACTGAGCAGAAATACCTGTTCAATATGTCAGCTTTAATGTTGTCATCCTCCACACAGTCCATCCTCCCCCAATGTCACTATCCCTCCCTTTACCTTTCTTTTTTCACTTACGTACCTGTAAAAGGTTTTGTCCCCTCTACTCAATGACTTTTGACCTGATCTGGATAAGGATAGGGTGTGAACATCTTTATCAAAACCAAAGCAACATAAATAGGGTTAGGTACATGCGACATTTTTCAGCAGATAAGTTTAAATTAGATCTGCAAAAAGAAAAATGGGACAGATGAAGGCTTATCCCTGATCTAGAAACAATTGTAGAATATTTTTTACATACATTCAATAATATATGTGATTTGAATGCCCCTAGACATAAACAACATAAAATAAATATTAAAGTTCCCTGGATAAATGATAAAATCTTAAAAATGATAAGAATTAAAAATAGACTCTGGCATATTGCCAAAACAGCTAAAGGACTGGGAGAACTTTAAACAAAAGAGAAGTGCATGTAAGAAACAAGTAAAACAAGCAAAAGCTAGATATTATAAAAGTAAATTAGAAAAAAATAAAGATCCAAAAAACCTTTTGGCAAACATTAAATAAACTAACTAGTCCTGGCAAAGAGGGAACTCAAAAGATTTCACAGTTGGGCCATGAAGGTAAACTAATAAAGGATCTGAAAGAAATATCTGACACATTAAATTAATATTTTTTCAGTTTAACCAGATCTGGGGGACATTGGTTGTTTAAATCACCAGTAAAGGGCCAATCCATATTTCAATAGTAGCGATTCAAACCCACCCTTTTATTTTAAGTTTTTGTCTATCTCTGAAGTAAAAAAGGGTTTAAGAAAAATAAATATACACAAAACCCCTTGGTTAGACAGTGTGGAAGGTAAGTTCCTACAACTGGCAACTGACTACATAGCACCTACAGTAACATACATATTTAACTGGAGTTTATGCTCAGGAATTTTCCCGTCTGTATTGAAGCAAAGTAATACAGTTCCAGTTTTTAAAGGGGGAGATCCTCAGGACTCTGGGAAATATAGACCCATAGCTCTTCTGTCAATACTGTCTAAATGCCTAGAGAGGCATGTTCATCAACAAATAACAGAATATTTAAACACGTATAGTGTACTGACACTGTACCAGTCAGGACTTAGGGAAGGACATTCCACTACTATGGCACTGGTGGAATGTATTGACCTGGTGGCTTCCTCACTCAATGCCAAACAGGAAACAGCTGTTCTGTTTGTTGACCTATTGAAGGCTTTCAACCCGGTGAACCACTCCCTGCTCCTAGAAAAAAATTAAGGCATTGGGAATAGCAGACTGCCCCTGGAAATGGGTTAGGGCAGTAAGATCATAGAGGGTGTCTGCATTCCAGGTTTTATCATCTAACAAAAGTGTAGTCTGTGGAATACCTCGGTAGTCTGTACTCAGACCCCTATTATTT
Source organism: Neoceratodus forsteri (assembly GCA_016271365.2). NCBI lineage: Eukaryota > Metazoa > Chordata > Ceratodontiformes > Ceratodontidae > Neoceratodus > Neoceratodus forsteri. The sequence continues at coordinate 45,012,765 of JADMNL010000027.1, forward strand.
CTTTTATTTAATAACGATCTTCCCCAGGCGGTGCAACACTCGGCTATATGATTGTATGTGGATGACATGGCACTTATTGCCACAGGAGCAACCCGACAGGATTTGGAAATAAATCTGCAGTCAGACTTTGATAGGGTAAGGGAGTGGTTCACCATTTCGAAGCTTCGAATGAACACAAAAAGAAAAAACTAAAGTATTGCATTTTAGAATAATGGGTGAGTCTAAATTATACATACATACATACTAGAGACAAGGAACACATTGAACTGTTAAAGAAACATTGCTATTTAGGAGTATTATTTGATACAGAACTTAGTTTCAATGAGCATATTAACACATTAATATCTAACACAAACAAAAAGATAGGAGCCCTCAGGCGTACCATTGATTGCCTCATTAGACAGCACATAAAACTATAGTAGAATGAACAATACTGCCATCTTTAGAGTACAGCAACTAAATATATAGGGCTGCAAGCAAGAAAGAAATGGATATATTAAACAAAACAGTACAAAATGGCTAGGTGTGTTTTAGGATGTAACTTTAATACACACCACTGTGATATGTTGTTAAAATTAGGGTGGTCAACACTCGAAATAAGAAACCATAAAACATGGATAAAACTCCTACACAAATGTTTGATCTACAACCAAGGACATTATGTTCATAGAGTAGCTTTTGGTGGAGATTGACAGCCGCCTCACACATCTACTAGTCTGTTCATGTAAATAAGATCACGCCAAATATATGAGACACAAGATTTGGGAAAAAAATGTTATGTTTCCAAGCTGCTCAATACTGGAATGTTCTCCCTTTTGAAATGTGTACAGCTACTTCCCATCATAAATTCGTCACTGCTGTAGATAACTATTTCCTAATGATTCGTAATTGTTAACAGAACTTTAGAATATTTGCTGTACTGGTCTGGTGCATATGAAAAACTGAATGATATTCTGTACGATGTGTATGTCATGTTGAATTGAATGTATTTTATTATTATTTTAGAGGCAACTTGTAGGTTTCACACAAGACTGTCTTGGAAACAGGGATTTTTTTCCCTATGAATTGTATTATCCTGTATAAAATTAAAATGTTTATCTATCTTTTATCTATCTTTTAACTTTATAGCCCCTCAGCAGACAAAATCATTCCACTAGTACAAGAGACCTGATATAACTTTCTGACCATTCATGTGTTGACCCTGGATTTCATAGCTATCTAAGATGAAGCAAGTGGCTATAAACCCCACAGCCATGGGTATGGACATATTGTGTCTTGGGGCATAACTAGTGAGCCAGACTTCAGGTCGAAAAACCTGTTTGGATGAAGGAGCATAAAACCTTACACGGGGGAAGGGAAGGAAAGAGGAATATATAACATACAAACCTAAAAACATCAACATAAATATTCATCTGGCTATAATTTTAGTATTTAATTGCATACTCTAGTTGGTAATTTTGTGATGTAATTGTAGTGTGCAAAGCACCACAGGTTCAGCAGCATCACTCTTACTTTTTCCTTGTCAGGTTCCCATAGGTAATCCCCACAGGGTGTCAAAACTGTCATCCCCAGGAAGGCTGATAGTCTTCTCTTCTTGAGCTCTGTCCTCCTCATCATCACTTTCTCGACACTCCCTTTCCTTATCATCTTTAGTGAAGGAAACGGTTTTAAATTTAGTCCTTTGTGATTGCCCAAAGGTCTGATGTCCCTCCTCAGACTCTGACTCATGGCCAAGCTCACCACTCTCATTTGGGAATGGGAAGCGATCATCCAGACCAGGCTCACTGCCACCACCACCAGCAATCACAGGGATACCAGCAACCTCCTGCTTGATCACTGTTCCTGAGCCAGAGATTTTCCTACCTCTTGGACTGATCCTCTTGTAGACACCTCCTGCAGAACCCACCAGCATGGAAACCACAGATGTGGCAGAGAATAATTTGGCAACATTAATGCCACTGCCACTTCCACCAGTTACTCCTTTGCTACTACTACTACTGGCGCTAGAATCCATGTATGAAGCTGCTGCAGAGGTAGTTTTTTAAATGCAGCAATCTTTTGCCCCACAAAACCTATGCACTTTTTGATCACCTCACTGGCACCTTGCCTTTTACTCCAGTCATTTTATATGTTTAGATTTTTAATATGGCAAGGAAAAAAATTGACAAACACTGCAGTGAAACTAATTAGCACCAGCAGCAGATGATGCCTCATCAGATGGATTAGCAGCGCGATCTGAATCTGAACAGTTTACTGGGCTAACAGTAGCTACATTAAAACCACCAAAAAAGGGATTTATTTTTTATTTTTTAACACAATGAGGATTAACGAGACATACATGACAGGGGTATTTCAAAACAAGTTACTGTAAGTAATACCATCACTTCCAGAACTTAACAAAATAACTACAATCAATATAAGAACAAAAGACTGACAAATAATTCACTTAACCATGCAAAACTGTACTACAGAAATAAAATGACAAGTCGCAGCCCACAGACAAAAGTAATTAAGAAGAAAGACAGAGGAAAACAAATCATACTAGTGCTCACTGGGGGCATACTGTCGCTACAGCAACACCGGTACACCAAACCCCCCACAGTGAAACCCCCACTGCGCCTATATTGGCAGCGATGGAGGGGTTGCGTCGAGACACTTTAGGGTGATGGGGGGTGTAAAAATCTGACTCCACTGTCTGTGTGACATGGAGTTAGATATCTATCGTAGGGGTGCAGGAGGCACCGCATGGGGGTGTGGGGGGCACAGCCCCCCTGCATTGTGTGTCATAGTGTTGCTGGTCAGTTCGGGGTCACGTCACATTCGAGGGTTTCAACGGGTTCCCAGCGCTGTAGTGGACATCACGGTTGGGGTTTTCACACTGGTGTCATGGATCCCTCACAGGACTGCCTTGCTTGTCAGCTGAAACACCTCCCCAGCCTTACACAGCACTGTTTCACTAGGCAAAACAAAACAGCTACTTTCAACTAAATAAATCTGCAAAACCAAAACTATGAACAAACAATAGTAATCTAGCTATGCAGAGGCACTCTAGGTATATTTCATGAGTGATTTGGTTCACAATACCCTGCTTTCAAAGTAGATTTAAAGGAGTTTACTCAGACAAGCAGGGACAGACTTCTCTCCAAATCTCTCTTCATAAGACTGTAGTGAACGCATGGCATACAGCTTATTTCAGTACCATGAAACCTCCAATCCCATGGTGCATTGCAAACTTCACTTTGGAATCTAACTTCCCCGAAGAAGTTACTATCTTTGCCATGCCCAAAATTACTCCTATGCTGTGAATTGGAACTTTGCAGGGTAGACTAACTTTGTGAACTGCGGCAAATTTGTGAATTAAGCGGAGAAGCAAAGTTAGCCAACTTCACACACCTCTAGTTATATGAGACTAATTATATACAGTATATATTTACTGGTTAGTGCTAATAATCAACTGCTGGCTCAACCTCACAAACTCCGTTATTCATATGTGTGAATAACGGAGTTCCGTAAACTACCTTTCCAAAAATAGCCTTCTGTGCACCTGAACACCTGCAGCAGAGACTGTCCTTATGCTGGCCATTCACTTGCGCTTGCTCCACGAAACTGCCAGTGCATATGATAGTCTTCTTGGACGTTCAAGAAAATGAAAACCTGGCACAGTTCGGTAGTAAAACTGTGACAGAAAAACATACAACAATGGCAAGTTATTCACAGTTTGTGCCACCGAACGAAACGGAAAGGTAAAAATTCATAGAGAAGCAAGAAAACAAGTATACACTAAAAAAAAAGTGACATACGGGGAGGAACAGTCGAGGGGGGGGTTGATAGATAGAAGGGGCAGGAAACAGGCTGTGGACAGTGAGAAAGATTGGAACTAAAAGAGAAAGTGAGGCGAGGACAAAAAAATGGAGGGATGGAGGACAGGTGAGAGAGCGCAGAAATGGGGCCGCAGGCGGCATGAAGAGCAGGTGAGAGAGACAGCAGGTACAGGGCTGCAGGCAGCATGGAGAGCTATATTGTTTTGGAGAATGGCAGTTCCATTGCAGCGTTACTCATTCTTTCATGTAACACAATAACAAAGGGAAAAAACAGTAAATATAAAAAATAAAACATGGGGAAGTGTTCAGACCTCGGATTTTATGCATACCCTTAGTGTGTGATGCCCTGATAAACCATTTGAGCTTTGCCATCATGGTTTATGGGGCATCACGCAACTCAGGGGCATAAAATGCTTATTATACACACTTCCCCATGCATTATTCTATATTTATCGTAGTACGACTCCAAAGTTGTTGTTTTTTATTCCTTTCTCTTCACTGACAATAGCTTATAGTAGGAAAAGTAAGCAATAACACATGATGGGGTGTAGGTTAGTCTTGATAAATGCTTGCCTAGGGGTGTAGTGAGGTACAAGGTGCAGCTGAGTGCCTTACTACCCCTGAAAGTGCCTTTATTCAGACTAACCCACACCCCAGAGTATGTTATTGCACTTATAAAATGTGTTTCTTGAGAAACTGTATTATTATTAAAAAAAATGCTTAAATAAAAAAAAAAAATCTGCCTTGATGTGAAATAGTCCCTCCGCTTTCCTTAGATTGCTAGGGACGCAGTTATATGAAGTGCTGTCACTAGGGGCGCTCACGAGAGCCACCATCAGACCACAGGTAAGACCGTGATTATGCTTTGTTCTTGCCTGCAACATGCTATCATCTAGGTACATGACAACTCGCTCCCATCAATTTGCTCCCTACACATTCGTGCCCGACAACTGGCTCCTTTCAAATTCAACCCTATTCAAACTCGCTCCCAATCCCTATCCATGCATAAGCGACAGTTGAATCAACTGGCTTACAGAAGCACTGTAATTGCCTAATCTGTAGTTGTAGGAGTACTTTTTCGCTCAGATGCAGGATCCTCTGCTGCTGGCGGCTGTTTGGAGCACATTTTTGCTCCGGTTTTAAACTGCTGGCTGTGACTTTACTCTGCGCTCCTCTGTACGGCTTTACACTGCAGCTTCTCTGTGTTCGTCGGTGTGGGAGCAGAGGGTTTCCCGTTCAGGGACTTAGCCAGCCTGGTGAAAGTGGTTGCTCTGTTTATGGACATGCCTAGGGTAGTCTTGCAGTCTGATTGCTGCTTTCCTCCTTGGGAGCTAGTGGCTCTTCAGAGCAGGTTTTTGCTCCGGTTTTAAACTGCTGGCTGTGACTTTACTCTGCGCTCCTCTGTGCGGCTTTACTCTGAAGCTTCTCTGTGTTCATTGGCGTGGAAGGAGAGGGTTTCCTGTTCAGGGACTTAGCCAGCCTGGTGAAACTGGTTGCTGTGTTTGTGGACATGCCTAGGGTAGTCTTGCAGTCCAATTGCTGCTTTCCTCCTTGGGAGCTAGTGGCTCTTCGGAGCAGGTTTTTTGCTCCAGTTTTAAACTGCTGGCTTTGGCATTGCTTTGCAGCTCCTCCGTGTTCTTCACCATTGGGTAAGAGGGGGTCTTGTTCAGGAACTAAGCCGTCTGATTGCTGGGCTCTTTCCGCCTTGTGAGCACGTTTTAGTTCTGATGCAAGATCCTCTGCTGCTAGTGTCTGTTACGGAGCTTATTTTTGCTCTGGTTTTAAACTTTGCTGCTCCTCCGTGTTCAGGGGCTAAGCCACCAATCAAACTGCCACTACTCATATTCATTGTGGAGCGAATTTGAAGGGAGCGGGTATGTAAGGAGCGAATTGACGTGGGAGCGTACAGTCGGGAGTGGATTTACACAGAACGAATTGTTGGGAGCATATTGTCGTGCTCCCCATCATCTGCTGTAGCAAGTTTCATAAAAGTCCCACTGGTCTCCCTCTGCTTGTGGCTTCAGAGGGATTTCGGAGGGTTCACATACCTGCAGGTGAGTAGGAGAAGGGAGCAGGTCACCAGGGACAGCGACACAATTTGTAAGTGCAAGCAACACTTTTTAAGTGTTGTAACATTTTTTGGTTTTATGTTTTGTGAGTTCATATTTTACTTGCTAAAACTGTGCTGTTTAGCAAGGAATTGAGAAGAGTGGTTTCTGAGCCTTGAGCAGTGGGTGGCTCAGTGATATCTTTTTGGGAGTGCTTGTAATTTTGGGGGGACTTGTATTTAGCCATGGGCGACCCAAAATAAAGGAGATAGCTGGCAAGGGGTGCCAGCCAATCAGCTTTCTTTACTGTCTCTATCAATTTTATAATGATGGTTAAAGCATTTTTATACTTTAAACTAAAAGGTTCTGAATATTTTGTTAAGGCTCAGATGACCAGCAGACCTTTTCATGCTTTATCAGAATCTTTCAGAACCTTTTGTGGGTCTCTCATCCCTAGGTTCTACCAATTTGTTAGTTCTGAGGACTGAGGCACAGTGAAGTCAGGTTACCTGCTTAAGGCCATGCTGTGTGTCAGTGGCAGCAGTGGTATACCTCTCAAGTGTCCCTCATTACGAGACACATCCCTCATTTTGCCCCTTAAAATTGCTCTGTCCCTCATCCGTCCCTCATGGAAAAGATGCTACCCACACAGAGAATGTGCTGTAAATTCAGATTTTAAAGCAGAAACTCTTAATATTCTAAAGTACTAAATCCAAACTAAACTTTGTACAAGTAAACATTATGGTTTTCATAGTGTTCTGATCTTGTATCTCCATGTTTGAGGATGTGTCCCTCATTCTGAGGGTCTGTGTCCCTTATTGTCCCTCATTTTGAGTGTCCAAAAATGTCCATGTCCCTCATTTCAATAACAAAAGGTTGAGAGGTATGAGCAATGGTAGTATTTGAACCTTGGACCTCCTTTGTTAGAGTTCTCTGCCCTGTTTATTAGACCATTCTTGTTCCCTTCACAGCATGTCAGTATGATTTGGGAATCATGCTGGCTTGGTTTTATTCTTCTAAAAAGTGTTTCTAAAGGCGTGAAAGACATGCTCTCAAAAGCATACAAAGTGTACATGTCTGACATGGAACAGGTCGCATTTCAACTGACTGAAATACTGAGGATATACGTCATATTCATATTTAGCATTCCCTGCTGACTAGTGACACCCCCCCAATCGATCACTGCTGTATAACAAAAGTATTCCCTGGTGTCTAGTGGCACCCTCTGCCCTCCAATCATTCACCGCTATATAACAAAAGCATTCCCTTGTGTCTACTGGTACCCCCATCCTCTGATCAATCACCGCTGTATAACAAAAGCATTCCCTGGTGTCTAGTGGCATCCCCTACCCTCCAGTTGTTCACCACTGTATAATGACAGAATTCCCTGGTGTCCAGTGGCACTCCCCAACCACTGATCATCCACCGCTGTACGTAGGATGAGGTCCCTGATGTCTAGTTGAACCCCCACCCTCTGCTCATCAGACGCTGCATTCCCAGGACTTCCCTGGTATCAAGTAGAATTCCCTGCCACTGTGCACCTATCCCAGAAGAGAGATGGTATTCCCTGGCATCTAGCAGCCCCTTGCACCAGGCACACTACCATGCCATCCCCCCTTACTGTAGTTGCTGGTGCCACAGGGAGCCGATACAGTCACCAGGACAGCCCTCCTCTCACCACCTTGGCCAGCTGTCCAACGCAATGACAGGGAGCACACATACTGTCTACAGTGGTTCCACCATGTCAGGTCAACAACCATCTCATCAACCAATGCTACAACAACATGAAAATACTGACAGCAACTATGTCACCCGGCAGTTGTGCTGCCCAACCACTGTCACTGCCAAAGCACTGGGGCACATACTGACTGTTTGCAGGGGGCTTCAACCCCTGCAGCCCTCGGAAAATGATATAAGCACCTCAAGGTCGGAGGTGTAAGGGGAAGAGCAGAACACCCCTGGGTTGGCAATGATGGGTGCTGCAAAATCCCGATCGCCGGAATGACTGTCAATCGGGTTGCAGCACCCACATTGTCGTTGATGTAAGGGTTTCATTATGCTGTCAGCACACCATCTATAGTACATGGAGAGTAGAAGAGTTTCCACGATCTCTTGACCAAATTTTCCCCCATTCACTAATCCAGCAACAGGTTAACCTGGTTCAGTATCAGTTGGTTTGTGTCTCTTTCCCCCTCCCCCTGGGAAGAGGCTGAAAACAGGAAGTATTCCCTAGGCCTCTATTCCCGGTCAACAAAAACTAAATAAATAAACCCTACATTTTTCATCACCACTATAATACTGTGTTAAAAGTAATTTGATTACTTGCATGTTTCAGATTAAACTAAGAAAATAAAATGTTGCTCCTCATTAAAATCTTTAGGGAACCTGTATAAAGCAGCTGCTGTGACTCTACTATCAAACAGGGGTTTGGGGGTTCCCTGCAGGATGCTGAAAGGTGTAAGGCAGGGATGCCCCTTGAGCCTCTTGCTGTATATCTATGGGCTAGACCCAGTAATAGGAAAACTTGAACAATACAGAAGAATTCAGTCTATACTCTTACCTGCAGGCCCCTTCCCACATCATGTGGTGGCTTACGTAGATGACATGTCTATTGATACCTGACAAAACCTCAGGCACATTGCCCCTGACATGCCCAAATGAGTTTGGAAAAGTCTCAGCCCTTCAGAAACATAAGTGTGCTGCGTACATGCAGAATTCATGCCACATGTTTAATTGTGCAATGTTTGCATGCGGTTCGCATACACAAAGTGAACCTACAGTAGTAGCCACAGACATTGCCAGCTATTTCCAGATTTTTTTCGAAATTTCTGAAGAGTTTCTCTCTACTGCCCCTTCTGTGGAAATGCAGAAAGCAGGAGATATTTCTGGAAATATCACAGACGTTTCAGGAAATAGCTGGCAGCGTCTGTGGCTGCTACGGTATGTGAACCAGGTCTAAAAAGCACATCAGGTTCTCATGCTGCAAGCTTGACATGAGTGCGGCAGTTAAGCTGGTGTGAACATCATTTTAAAATCACATCAGATTCACATGTTGTACGCTTGCAATGTGTGCAGCAACTAAGCTGGTGCAAATCTCATCTAAAAAACACATCAGTTTCTATTTCTCATACTACTGCTAGCAATTAGAGCAATTAAAATACATTTTTCATTGATTTCCCATTAAAATTAGGTAAACTCGTTAATTCTGATCCTTTCGCAAGTTAACGGCTTTTGATTTTTATCATTAAATTGCCATTAATTTGTAAAGTATTGTTTGCTTATTGAATTAAATGCCTAGGGTATAGTCAACCAACATCCCCCATTCCAGATGTGCGAAGAGGGGCCTCTGTGTTGTGAAGCCTCACCTTTTTGTTTTGGCCCATGCAAATCCCCTTATGCATATTTAGTGCTACAAATGTGTTTCTCTATGACTGTTATGGCTCACTTACTTTCCCTTTGTCATTCTGTATGGAGCATATACACTATGGCCATGCTCAGCACTCATTGTGCTGAGTAGGGTCTTGGAAGCATGCACCATACCTCACATTTTGTCACTGAAATGAGGGACATGGAGGGACACTAACCCTCATGCTGATCAGGACACATCCTGAAACATGAAGATACAGTACCTCAGAATACAGTAGAAACCATTGTAATTACTTGTACTGATGTTAGCCCCTAAGAATTCATTTCTACCATAAAGCATGGGTGCCATTTAGGTATGCCAGAGGAGGACAGTTGCCCCCCCACACACACACATTTCTGCGTAGGTTGTTCTTATGGTGTGGCAATAATAACATTAAATTTGGATTTAATCTTTTGCACAGTAAGTGCCTCCGCCCAGCCTGTGTTGCACTCATGCTGCAAGTACACTCCTGACTCGACTGTGTCTGCATTTTGTTGTCCACTCTCTCCACCTATTAGTGGCAGTGCGATCACACATGACGTGGAGGAGCTCCAGCCAAGCAACAGCATGAGTCACGCTAGTGGGACACTGTCTTTCCCGCCACAGAGTAGACAGGCTGCACACTACAGCTTGGAGGAGTCAGTGAGCACTGTACTCTCAATAGCAGTGTTTTGTTGGTCTACTCTTAGTGAGTCTCCATCTCCCTTGGTGGCTTAAGGAGCTGGGGGTGAGCTAGAAGCTAACTTGAGACTAGGCTATCTACTATTCTACTAGGCTCGCCCTGTAAAAAAACACAGCGGGCCCCCATGGCAGCAAGCTAGACCTTGCAGCAGCAGTAACAGCAGTGTGGGTGGCCTTCACAGGCCATGATCAGCACAGTGCATCAGCAGCCATGGCAGCAGCCAAGCAAGAAGCAAGCAACACAGGTTGGGTGGGTTCGGTTGGTGAGGTGACTTGGTTGCAGACCACGTTGGGGACCTGGGATGGTTGGTTCTAGCATCCAGCTTCTGGCAGAAGGATGGAGGAGGAGTGGACTGAAAACTGGGCTACTGGCACACTGGGTTAGGCTGCAGGTTCTGGCCAGATGGCCAGGTAAGTAAAAGTAAAGAATTTTTTGCAGGGGGATTGGGGAAGGAGGAAAGGACTGAAATATTGATGTGTTTTTCACATTTCTGCACCTTTAGGCAGCTTCATGACCCATATGGGATGGGTATTGAATGGAATAGAGTTGGAGAGAGAAATTGAGACAATTTTTTTTTTTGGTGGGAGGGTTCAGAACTTCAGCCAGGAAAAAACTGGTTAGTAACTGGGTGGGTTTAAGCCCAAATCTGATGCACTGCTCCAGGGTATAGACAGATGAATCTCATACATTAGAATTTTTCCTGATTTGCATATCACTTTTCAGTCACAACAAATAAGTTTTACCTTTTAGAGAAATTCTAGACATTCCAGAGCCTGCCACCTTGGGGCTAACTAGCTCATGGCCTCCACTGGTTGTTGGCTCCCCCCACTGAAATCTGAAATTGCGCCCCTGCCATAAAGCCTAAATGTATAGGACATCCTCTGTGTGAGCAGCATGTTTTCCATGAGGGATGGATGAGGGGCAGAGCAGTTTTCAGGGGTAAAATGAGGGCTGTCCCTTGCATTTAGGGACAGCTGAGTGGTATGGTATGCACAGACTATTGGAGCCCCACTATAGTCAGGCTTATTTTCCCCCCAGTGAAACTGACCTCCACATCCCCACTCTCAGGCACATTATGACATAGGGCAAGGGAGAGTGCAGGGGCAAACCCCATTGAAATAAATGAGGGTATTTTTTCATTACTATTTTCTACATTATTGTGGTGAGTTGGAGATTAATGAAGACCACTACTCAACTAACAAGGGCATTGTTTGTAGAACAGTGGCCTTCATTATTCTCCAACTCATCATCATACTGTATAAAATAGTAATAAAAAATAACTCCATTCATTTCAAGGGGGTATGCCCCAGCACTCTGATCCATGGGCATCATCACTTAAAGACTCCTACCTCTGGCTCCCTAGCACTCAGGTAAGAGACTCTCAACTTATATCTATACTTGGTGGGTTGTCTGTAGCAGCATGGCTGAACCTGCTACAATGTGTGTGCAGGGGGGGACTGGCCATGTGAGTGGGTGTCGAGTTATTGCTACTTTTGTGTTTGCTCCTTAAAGTCTGTTTGCATGGAAGCATTCAAAACTATGGAGAGAAAATAGTAGGAGTACAGGCCAGACAGAAGTAATTAAGTAGTTTTGTGGGTAAGTGTGTATTGGGGGTGGGAAGACCCACATGTGTTTCCATTGGTATGTGTGCTACAGTTTAGCTGTGCAGCTGAGATGAGAGGGGACAAGAAAATTTAAAAGTATATCAGTGGCTATAAGCATGCTGCATGCATGCAGATGTATGCAGATTTGTACTGAAGTACAAGCAAGCCATATGTATGCAGGCAGTATAGCTTAGTGGTTAAAGGCACTGAACTGCAGACCTGGAGACCAGAAGACCTATGTTTGAATCTCATCAACCCCCACTTGTGTACTGTATGATCCTGAGCATGTCACTTAACTTTTATGTGTGCAGTTATCAGTGGGCACTTGCTTTTGGCACACATTTATTTATTTATTTATTTATTGAAGAAAATCGGAATTACAGTCCTTTGAGTCATAGACTCCTTTGCAAAGGCTCCACATCAGTACATAAAGAACAAAACATAACATTTACTGGCTTTATACATAGGTACAGTATATACATAGTTTCAAGGATCCTGAGGTGGAAATTTGGTCTTAGCTGTGACAAGAGGTAGATTACAGATTTGGAGGGTCATAATTGAACCCTGAGTTAGATTTTATATACATTGTGATAGTGAGACATGAGGATGCGGTCTGGGGTACAGTTGGGCATATTATCCCCTGTTGTTATGGATTTTCTACATTTGCTGTAACTATATGGACTGCTAATAATGAGTTTTCTTTTGTGTTTTTGAGATTTTGGAGGTGAAACGGTTGCAGTCACAGGTGGCTGATACAAGAAGGAAGTCCTTGAGATCAGTTTTAAATTGGCCAAGACAGGGAGCTAGGGAGATAGAGGCCGGTAGGCTGTTTAGCCAATGGGGAGCCCAGAATCGGAAAGACCTTTGTCCTAGGGCGGTCCTACAGTGGGGAACTAGGAGAAAGGTGCCAGAGGTGTGTCTAGTCACCCTTCTGTGGGGAATGGTCTGGGTGAGTTGGTGGAGGCCTATGGGTGCTAGCTTCATGCGCATTTTTTTTTGCTTGGAGGGCGGTGTGGTACTGAAGCCTACCTGTGTAGGTGAGCCAGTCAGCATGTTTGTAAAGCTCACATGTGTGGGTGTCTCTATCGCTCCCAGTGACCAGTCTGCAGGCCTTATTGAGAGCTGTGTTGATGCTGCATAGGGCCGTTTGGTCAGCAGAACCATAAATCGTAATGCCATAGTTGACCAAAGATAGGAAAGAGGATGTTACAGTGAGATGTAGGGCCTGGGGGAGGTAGGCAATGTTTGTGTCTGTATAGGATCCCTACTCTGGTGTTTACTGCAGGGGAAAGGTGTTGGATGTGCGTGTGGTAGGTAAGGGAGGTGTCCAGAGTAACACCCTGGTATTTGAAGTTAAGACCTGTTCAAGAAGGAGACCCTTGGAGTTTGAGATGGGGTAGGGAGCACTGCTGAGTGGGCTTTGGCGGTGGGCAAAGATCATTGATTTTGTCTTGCTGTAGTTGAGTACTAGGCAGTGCTCTTTAAACCAGGATTCAATTTCAGTAAAAAGCCCTGTAGGGCTGATTGTAGGAGTTAGGCTGGGGTGCTCCAAAGCAGCACTGCATCATCCGTGATAGAGCAAGAGCTTCCTATTGTACGATTGAGGAGGGAGTTTGGGAATAGTGTGAAGAGGAATGGGCCAAGAATGGACCCTTGGGGGACACCTGATTGGACTGGTCTTTCAGAGGAAAGAGTGGCATTAATTTTAACCTGTTGGGTCCGGCCAGAGAGATAGTCCTTGAACCAGGAGGTGGCCTCAGGGAAGAGGTGTAGGGAGGGAAGGGTATGTAGCAGGAGTGCATGACTGATGGTATCGAAGGCTTTGGTCAAGTCGATGTAGATTGCTTTTGCTATGGACCCCTGGTCCAGGGCCTTGTGAACATATGAGGTGAATTCTAGGAGGGCAGTGGTGGTGCTGTGCTCCCTCTGGAACCCGTGTTGTTCGCGGCAGAGCAGCGAGTATTTGGTTAAGTAGTCGGTGAGCTGGTCCCTCTATAGAAATCCAGCAGTAGGGAGGAGGCAGGGAACTATAGGCCAGTCAGCCTCAGTTCAGTAGTGTGGAAGATCATGGAGACATTGGTTAAAGAAAGGATAGTGGGGCATCTAGAAGGTATCAGAGGCCAGGACTGTAGGCAACATGGATTCACGGTGGGGAGGTCATGTCAGAAAAATCTAGTTGATCTCTTTGACTGGGTGACAAAGGAAGTAAATCAGGGTGGGGCAGTGGACAATGCTTACCTTGATGCAAGCAAGGCCTTCGACACCATCCCACATAGGAGGCTGATAAACTAGCTGAGTAGGCTGGGCATGGGGAAAGGGTAGTAAAGTGTGTTAGAAACTGGGTATGAGACAGGAGGCAGAGAGTGGTGGTAAATGGGGCACAGTCTGGGGAGAGGGGGTGACCAATGGGGTGCCGCAGGGATTGGTTGTGGGGCCAATCCTGTTCAATGTCTTCAATAGTGACATTGCAGAAGGGCTGACGGGAAAGGTCTGCCTGTTTGCAGATTACATCAAGATCTGTAACACAGTGGATACCAGAGAAGGGGTGGAGAAAATGAGGAGGGACCTGGGGAAGGTTGAGAAATGGTCTGAGGACTACCAACTGAAGTTTAATTCAAAAAAGTGCAAAATTATGCACCTGGGACACAGAAACCCTGGGGAAAGGTACAAGATGGTGGGGGGTGAGTTGCTGACAGTCACAAAGAAGGAAAAGGACCTGGGGGTTCTTATTTCAGATGACCTGAAAATGTCAAAGTGGTAAGGCAGCTGGGAGGGCCAGTGACATGCTGGGTGCATATAGGCAGCGGTATCACCAGCATAAGGAGGAGGTAGTGATGCCATTATATAAAACCATGGTCAGGCTTCACGCCTTCGGAGTACTGTCACGCATTTCTGAGGCACAGCAGAGATATTAACAGGCTGGAGATGGTCAGAGAAAGGCGAATGAGATGGTACAGAGCTTGCAACACAAGACTTATGAGGAGAAATTAAGGGACCTCAATATGTACTCACTGGAAGAGGAGGGAAGAGGGATATGATAGAAACATTCAAGTACCTCAAGGGTATAAATATAAGTACTGAGAAGCAGGAGACAGCTGCTATAGGCATATGTGCCAGCTTCAGTGTGATATTCTTTTGTTCTTATAAATCTGTAATCTCCAGTATTTCAGTAACCACATGACCACACTGCCTTCTTTAGGCAATTTTATGCTGGTTGATGCCTGGTGTCAGATGGCAGACAGAGGGCTCAGCATGTCTTCATTAAGTGTTCTTCTACTGGTGAGCGCTTTGGAAAGCTGGTGAAGGTCTCACAATTTTTATTATGATTTTATCTCCTTAGATCTGTCCCCTTTGGTCCTCCCATCCCCACACCCGAACAGTCATCAGTGGCCACAGCTGCAGGTTTCTTCTTGTGAAGATGGTGGGTGAGAAAAATAGAAACATAGAATTTGAAGGCAGCTAAGGACCACTTGGCCCACCTAGTCTGCCCATTTTCCTACCTGATGGATAAGCTGCAGATTCTAGTTAATCAACAGCTTACTTCCTCCTACCCCCCAGTAGAATTGCCTTATGTCTGTCCAAGAGCAGCTGCCTTCACAGTCTGTGAAATCTGACATCTTTCAGTGCCGCTTATTGGTCATCTTCCAACACAGGCGAGGTGCTGCCAGCCCAAAACTAACTCAGGATAAGCAGTTTTCAAAGAGGGGAAGAAATAGAGTGAGGAAGAATCAAGTACTCATTCAGATGCGGCGTCGATTTTAAGATCAGCATACTGGTGTGGACACTGCAAATAGAACCCCAGAGTAAAGGCTTCCCGAAGCACTGGGGTTCTGTTTACTGTACTGTAAGTGGGCTGCATCTAATTTTCTAATTTACTGTACCTTACATCTGGATGTATGGTAGGCCCAACTTTGAATAAACACTTCACCTGAATTAACACATGATGCCATAGAAACAGAGAATTTGTCAGCAGAAAAGGACATCTCAGCCCATCAGTCTGCCCAAAATGTTCTCTACCTACTTGTAACTCCTGCCTGTATATGTTACTGCATGTCTTATTCTGCCTGCATCCATCAGGACCTCCTTGTGAATGAGCTTGTTTAATGGATTTTTCACTGAATGAACTTGAATCTACTCCCTTCCATACCCATATTGATCTCGGTGACCCCTCCTTCCCTTTCTCTAATATCCCCTAAGTTTATCCATAACTTGCTTCATGCCCCTACCATTTTCGCTTCTACTACTTCTCTGGCAGTCTGTTCAAAGGTCTACCACCCTTTGAGTAAAGAATATTTTTCACATCTATCCTGAATGCCCCCCAGCTTCATTGTATGTCCCTTGGTTTGGGTGCTCATCCTCATTGAAGGAAACTCCCCAACTGTACCCTCTTTACCCTGTGAGTACTTTGTAGGTCTTGATTATGTCATCTCACCCTCCTCTCTTCCAGAGTGTACATGTTGAGATTCTTCAGACTATCCTTATAGGGATTCCTGTGAAAATTCTGAACCATTTTAGCTGCCCTCCTCTGGGAAACCTCCACCTTATGTCCTTTCTGAAGTGTGGACTCTAAAACTGGACACAGTACTCCAGCTGGGGGGTATAATAGGAAGTGATACAATCATAGCACAACATCCCTTCTCCTCCTACTGGAGATGCCACTCCTTATGCACCCCAGAATCCAATTTGCCCTGCCCATAGCCTTGTCTCACTGTACTGCCATCTTGAGGTCCTCTGATATAATAACCTCAAGGACCTTTTCATGTCCAGGGAGTATCAGTCACCTTCCCCATTCTATACCCAGCATCCCGGGTTCCCTACCCCTAGGTACATGATTTACACTTGGTGGCATTTGAACCCCAAGTAAAGTAAAGAAAATGGAACTGATTTGAATGAATAAGTGCAGGCTTGTGAGCAGCTTTTCTGGGAGTGTATATGTGTTTATGTGGGGGGGGGGGAGCTCTGCTACTATAACTATTTGCTTTTGATTTAGTATAATGTGCAAACAGACTAACCCTGCTCCCCATTCTGTGCTGTATTGAGATAAAGAGCCCAAAATAGCATTAGACAAACACACTGAAGCCCTATGCTTCCTTTGTCCTGCTGTGGGTGCGAGAACTACCACCACCGCCTCTGCACCCCCCTGTAACCAGTTCTCTATCCATGTAGTCAGACCACCTTCCACCCTGTACCCTCGTTCTCCTCACTCTTCTCCTCCTTGGCCTGCGTCCGTGCTCCCAGTGGTCCGCACCCTTTCTCCTCCTTATTCTTACCGGGTGGTGGAGCCTTCTGTATTACACTCAGACCACTCTGCCTGCCCCCTTCCAGGGTTACTACACCTCTGCCTTTACCTACATCTAGGGCGGTGAGCTCATCAGGCTCCCTTGTCCGGACCTTTCTGCCAACTTCAGTCTTTTGGCCACCCCACCCCCCGCCATTGTTTAAATTCATCTTAGTAGAGATACACCCTTCCAATCCCGCATTTTTTTTTTAATACATATTTTCTCACTGGGCTACAGTCATCCTGACCGACCCCCCTAGCCCTGCCCTCAACATCAGGATGACCTGCTTAGCTCCACGGATTACTCCCATGGTGGGGCGGTGAGGAGCTTCCCAGGTCGACCCACTGGAGCAGGATCTGGTTGAGGAGGCGCCATTCGAGCGAGCAGGGGTTGAAGTTCATGCTGCCTGACATGGCACATTTTCCACTTTTCTCCCTTTTGCGGGTGCGGCCGTGCAATGGCAGCAGAGCTGTGATAGCGTCTTATACGATCCGCCACCCTTTCTTCACCACTGTATTGTACCAGCGATCATTGCAGGGCCTTTACAGAGCGATGGGTCCCTGGATCCCGCCCCAGGATAGGAGAGCAGTCCTCTGGATGCTCAATCCTATCCCTCCCTTGCCAACCCCTGGTAGGCCAGGCTTGCCTCTGAACCCAGGTCGCCAGCGTGGCGTGAGGTGTGGCATCCAGCACCTCAACCCTCAGTGCCAGTGGCCCGGCAGCGATGTTGCCTTTAATATGCCCCTCCTTGTCCTGCTCCAGTGTACCATCTCCCTCGTGTACAAGTCACTATTTCCCCCCAACCCTACCTCAGTTAGTCAGTAACCCATAATGTTTAAGTGCTTTCTTAATCCCACAGCCACACAAACTCCTCAAGCCTACCCTTCCTCTCCATGCTTGCACATGGTACCGGCAGTACCTCCTAGAATGCCACCGACTTCCCCACCCCCTCACACTGCCTGCCCAAGAACTCAAACCTCCCCCTCACTACTTCCATGGTGTCCTCCACCGAGTCATTTGTACTCACATGCAACAGTAAATGAGGTTTCTTCCTCCCCCTCGGTGCACTCTTGAGCAGTGCCTGCCCTGTCCCTCTTGCAGTAAACCTGGGACAGCTTCAACCCCAAATAAGGCTGTGCCTTTCCCCCTTTCCTTCCCATCTCACCCATTTCAGTATAGAATCTCCCAGGATAGTACCCCGCCCCTTACCTCCTTTTCCTTCTAATCCCCTTCCACCACCCCAGTATTCATTCTTCCTGTCCCTTACCCCCGCCAACTGCACCCTCTATGACTTCTGTATCTAGTACACCCACTTCCCGCCTCACCGTTTCTCTGCCTTATTCCTCCCATCCCCTTAGACCCCTTCCAGCTGACTACTTCCTGCTAGGCCCCATCATCAACCTCCCTCCCTCCTCCCTCCCCTCCTCCCCTGCTGATTTCCAACCCCTCTCCTATCCCCACTGTTGTCAATTTAGAGCCTGTGTTCTCTTCTACCCCGATAAGGATGCCCCTCCCATCCTTCCCCTTCCCCTTCCTGCAGCCTTCTCTCCTTCAGTCACCACCCCCTCCTTCCTTACTAGCCCCTTCTACCCTTTTGTCCTCGTTATCTCTTCCCCTACCTGTTGCCATTCCTCTCATGCCCCACTTGTCCTCCCCCCTTCAGTATGTTCCTGCTCCCCCTCTCTGTCCCATAGCAGAGGTTCAAATTGATTTGTAGTCTATACCAGTCATACATCTCTTCCCCCTGGCAGTTCCCCCCTCCTACGTGTTCCCCTCCGTGCCACCTCTGGTCCCTCCCTACCCGCAGCCATCTGCTGTCTCCCCTGGTACTCCTCATCATCTCTTCAAAAGGGCAGCCTGCAGCATTGGGAGAAACAGAACAAATTTGACTAAATAGGGCCTAACAGTTGTAGTAGGCTACAGAACCTGGGAGTAAGAGCCCGTAACATAAGATCCACCCCCCCCCAGGATGCCTACCATACTCATCTGCACTGCCACTTACACTCCTGCCTAACCTCCACAGTTCCTCCCTTAAACTAGCCAGTCATCTACAGACCATACACCCCCCAACCCATCCTCGAAGCCCAGTCCAGGGTCATGGCACACCCACACCCTGTACACCCTCCACCCTTCCAAAGATACCTGCACTATTGACATGTGGCACCTGCCCCATTTTGCCCCCATCTTATGTTCGGGCTCTTACTCCCAGGTTCTGTGCCTACTACAACTGTTAGGCCCCTATTAGGATCAAATTCGTTCTGTTTCTCCCCAACGCTGGGCTGCCCTTTTTGCCTGGAAGCTCTAGCTGCATTTGCACCTTTTCTGCCACAAAATCCGCAGCAGTCCTAACACAGCTCAGTTGAGCTTGCTCACTCCTTCTCCCTCACTCCTCGTTCTGTTTCTCCTGGCGCTGCAGGCTGCACTTTTTTACTGGGCTCCTGCCATTGGTGCCTTTTCTGCTCACAAAAGAGTTCACAGCTGTTCCGATAGAGGCTCCATTGATTCGGCTCCACTTCCCCTCCCTCACTCGCTCATTCTGCTTCTCCCAGTGCTGCAGGCTGGCCTTTTGTACTGGGCTCCTGCCTGCGTTGGCGCCTTTTTCTGCCCACAAAGAAATCCGCAGCAGTCCTAACAGAGCTCAGTTGAACTCGGTCACTCCCCCTCTCTCACTCACTCAATCCTAATCTGCCCCAAACAATGATTTCCCAAAGCGACTGCACTATTCTGCGCCTGAAGTGCGAAAACACATTTTGGACAGGATGTGAAAAATGACAGCTGTACTGTTCATAAGGAGGTGTGAAAAAATGCCAGTGCTGAATATCTCACATGACAATATTATTAATTTGCAAAGTTACAAGGGTGCATGGAAACTGCACAACGCACTCTCGTAACACAGTCATTTTATGGACTTTCATCACAAAATTTTCACCACAGGCATTTTAGGACCTCTGCTCATGAACAGTGTCACTGTGGTTTTCTTAATGTGTCCCGAACACTGATTTCCCACAGCGACCACGCTATTCTGCGCCTGAAGTGTGAAAACGAGTTCAGCCAGGATGTGAAAAATGACAGCTGTACTGTTTCATGAGAGGAGTGGAAAAATGCCAGTGTTGAAAATCTGTAGTGAAAATATTGCAAATTCTGGCGTAGTTACTGACGTCATGTAACTCCATAATGCACCTAAATAAAGCAGTCATTTTTGATTTTTCTACTCAAATTTACTACTCACTTCAATTAGAAATAAACAGAACAAATAAATATGTATTATTACAGCAATCATAACACTATAGCTCAGTACTTAGCTCAGTTAGCGAAATAAACAGAACAACTTAATCTGTATTATTACAGCAATCCTAAAAGTATCCAACCATTGCTTTGTCTCCACTCCAGAGACCCTGCTGTAATATAGGACCACAGAGGACTCTGGGCAGGATGATGAACAACTCTAAAGTCCCAGCAGAGCTCCACTGAGTCAGCTCACTCCCCCTCTCTCACTCGCTTGTTCTATTTCTCCCGACGCTGCAGGCTGCCCTTTTTTACTGGGCTCCTAGCTACGTTGGCACCTTTTTCTGCCCACAAAGCATTCCACAGCAGTCCTGACACAGCTCCGTTGAGCTTGCTCACTCCCCCTCTCTCCCACTCATTCTGTTTCTCCACCGCTGCAGGCTGCCCTTTTGTACTGGGCCTCTGCCTGCATTGATGCCTTTTTCTACCCACAAAGAAATCTGCAGCAATCCCGATAGAGCTCCGTTGAGCTCGCTCACACGCCCTCCCTCACTTACTTGTTCTGCTTCTCCCAGCGCTGCAGGCTGCCCTTTTGTACTGGGCTCTTGCCTGCATTGGTGCCTTTTTCTACCCACAGAGAAATCCACAGCAGTCTCAACAGAGCTCAGCTGAGCTCGGTCACTCCTCCTCTCCCACTCACTCAATCCTAATCTGTCCCGAACACTGATTTCCCACAGCGACCGCGCTATTCTGTGCCTGAAGTGCAAAAACGCATTTGGGCCGGGATGTGAAAAATGACAGCTGTACTGTTCATAAGGAGGCGTGGAAAAATGACAATGTTGAAAATCTGTAGTGAAAATATTGCAAATTCACAAAGTTATGAGCGTGCGTAACAACTGTATACAGCAATGCATGCTCGTAAAACAGTCATTTTTTGGATTTTTTCTTCCAAATTTACTACTCAGCTCAGTTAGAGAAATAAACAGAACAATTAAATTTGTATTATTACAGTAATCCTAAAAGTATCCAACCATTGCTTTGTCTCCACTCAAGAGACCCTGCTGTAATATAGGACAACAGAGGACTCTGGGAAGGAGGGTGGGCAACTCTAAAGTCCCGGCAGAGCTCCACTGAGCTCGCTCATTCCCACTCTCTCACTCACTTGTTATATTTCTCCCAACACTGCAGGCTGCCCTTTTGTACTGGGCTCCTGCCTGCATTGGCACCTTTTTCTGCCCACAAAGAAATTTGCAGCAGTCCTGATAGAGCTTCATTGAGCTCGCTCAGTCCCCCCCTCTCATTCGCTCATTCTGTTTCTTCCACTGCTGCAGGCTGCCATTTGTACTGGGCCCCTGCCTGCATTGACGCCTTTTTCTGCCCACAAAGAAATCCGCAGCAGTCCCGACAATGCTCCGTTGAGCTCGCTCACTCCCCCTCCCTCACTCACTCTCTCGTTCTGTTTCTCCCGGCACTGCAGGCTGCCCTTTTGTACTGGGCTCCTGCCTGCATTGGGGTCTTTTTCTGCCCACAGAGAAATCCGCAGCAGTCCCGACAGAGCTCAGTTGACCTGGGTCACTCCCCCCTCTCGCTCGCTCGATCTTAATCTGTGCCAAACATTGATTTCCCCCAGCGACCATGCTATTCTGTGCCAGAAGTGCAAAAACATATTTTGGCCAGGAGGTGTGAAAAAATACCAGTGTTGAAAATGTGGCGTGAAAATATTCTAAATTTGCAAAGTTACAAGAGTGCGTGGAAACAGCTCAACGCACACGTGTAACACAGTCATGTTATGGACTTTTGTCACCAAATTTTCAACATAGGTATTTTAGGACCTCTGCTCATAAACAGTGTCACTGTCATTTTCTTAATCTGTCCCGAACACTGACTTCCCACAGCGACCACGCTATTCTGCGCCAGAAGTGCGAAAACACATTTTGGCCAGGATGGGAAAAATGACAGCTATACTGTTCATAAGGAGGTGTGGAAAAATGTCAGTGTTGAAAATCTGGCATGAAAATATTACAAGTTTGCAAAGTTACGAGCATGCGTAGCAACTGCGCAATGCACGCTCGTAAAACGGTCATTTTTTTGATTTTTTCCACCAAATTTGCAACATAGGCTTTTTGAGAGCCCACCTCATTAACACTGGCACTGTCATTTTGTTGATCTGTCCCAAAAGGTGATTCCACACAGTGACCGTGAAATCACCTTTTGGGGTCTAATAATGCCATGACAGTGGCTGAATTCATGAGGAGGGATCCTAAAAGCCCCAAGTTGAAAATTTAGTGCCAAAATTCCAAAAAATGCCTGAGATATGCACCAAAGTTGAAAAAACCCTATTTATGATATTATACAGCTTACGGCATTTCCTCAGTTCGCTGAGTGCTTTAGAAAGTGCAGAAGCATGTTACGGTCTACCGAAGATCATCGCGCTGGGCTCTGGAAGTAAAGTATGGGACAAGGGGGTGTGGGAAGGTGGGTGTACATAGTGGGTGTGTGCAGGTTGGGAGGGGCTGAACAATGAGGACCTTTTCTTCTTTCAGGTGTAAAAATAAAACAGAAATCGCGGGACAGTTTTTCTTTTACAGGTACTTTGGCACACTAGGGCGGGTCTCTCAGCATGCCACATGCATGTTTTGATGTTGGGGTACTGGAGCCAACGGGATTGGCAGCCCCACGGCACATACTTTGGGCCTCATGAGTCGTAGGGGAATTGGCACCCTCCTCAGCACACAAGAAATGGGGAATATGCCGACAGGGATTGGGCACCCCGTCAGTAAAGAAAGAAAGAGGGGGATAAGGATGCCGAGGGGATTGGGCACCGCCTAGCATTAGTAACAGAAACCGACGGGTACTGGGCTCCCCGTCGGCAAACTGGATGGGGGGAATGCAAGGGACAGCCCTGCAATGACGGGTCGCTCCCTCATTACAGCGGATGACACTGCAATGACGAGGTGGCCCCTGATTGCAGCGGCTGAAACTTTTCAAGGTTGTGGCACACTGGCTGAACTAGTGTAAGCAGCAGCGTGCCACAGCATTGTGGAATATGGGCCAAGCCTTGAAAGGCAGTGGGGGCATTGGCCACAACAGTGCCACACCTCCACAACCTGCTTCTGGAGCAAGCTGCCGCAATATGTTTCTTGCACATGCGCGCAATCAACATAAAAAACAGGTTCTGTAGATTCACTGATCTGGCCTAGAATGCCAGATTCCTTGAAATTCTTTGTTTTAACCCTTGTGCAGGCAGTCCAAATTCTGGAAATTTACCAGATTTTCCAGTAAAACTGAGAATCAGTGGTCTGGTAGATGATATTTGTTTATAAAGACGCATTATCTGGGAAAGCTAGTAGTTACACTGTGGAAGCTCTTGCCAGAACCTCAGGATTAAGACTCAACACAGATAACAGCGTGGGACGTAGACTTGGGACTTCTCCAGTCTCGTTTGACAGATTCACAAATATGCAGTAGTCATCTCAAACACCCCAGTTAAAATTGTAGGCATATATTTTGGTCCTGGAGAGTTATCAGCTGTAAATTGGAAGGCTAGGATAGAACTGTATAGGAAAAAAGTTATAACATGGGGTACAAAAATGGACCCACCTCATTGATGGAACAGTATCAGGTGAGTCTTGATTAATCCACAATATATGCACAGTTGGTGTTAAGTGCCCCTAAAGCAAAATCCATGGGCAGGATGGCACTCATTATGTTCTGTCCCTCAGACAGCAGAAGGGAAAGGCAGCCATTGAAAAAGGCTGAAGTGGGGCGCAGCAGACAGAGAATGAGAGAAACAGTGACAGGGAGAGAAACAGAGTGGGAGAGAAAGAGTGACAGGGAGCAGAATAACATTGAATACAAGTACACCATCCTGTCTTTCTGTGTCTGTCACTGAAATTATTTTCTCCCTCTCTGTGAAGTCCCCCCGCCCCACCACTTGTATGAGAAGCAGTGCTTGTGGACAGTGAGAGAGGCAGGGGACAGTGGCAGAGAAATGGTATAGTGTCCTCTATTTCTGTCAGGGAGTGGGTGTTCTCCATTTCTGGTCATCGCAGGGGGGGTGTGCAGCAAGGTGTGTAAATGGGTGACTCTTCCAATGTGCTGTGAGGAGCAGCTGTGTGTGACACGTGCACAGATGAGACTGTGAGTGGGAGGTAGTTGACTGGGGGAAGTGCCCTTCTCGTCCCATACCGCCGCACTGAGAGAGAGAGAGAGAGAGAGTGCACAATGTGTCCAGTGCCTTACAGCATAGAGTGGTGACCATGTTTGTAATGGCACTGTAGTTCCTCACCACTGTGTTCTCAAAGTTGAAAGCCCCCCCCCCACCCAGAGATAGATCAAGAGTGACAGCATGGGAAAAATGGCCAACAAACATCTTGACAGTAGGCAAGTGAATCAGCAGCGCATTATATCCCCCCGCCGACTGAGCGAAAAGGGCAAGGTGGTGCTGAGAGAGTGGGGAGCAGGAGACAGAGTGTATAGAGCTCTAAACAGCTAAATACAGAGTGATACAGTGATATTTAAAAGTTGCTGCAGTGTCCTCTGTCTGTCTGTCTCTCTGTCACTCTGTATTGCATTCCACTGTGAGTGGCACATTTTCACAGAGTGGTAGAAACAAACATTGTTCTGTTTTCCCTCCCCCCCCCGCTCACCGCTCCCCTGTCTGTCTTGTCAGGCCTCCCTTATCGGTTCCACCAAGTAACAATGACAGCAATGCTGTCGACATCCCCGACAGCAATTCTTCTGTGACCAGCACATTTTATAGAGGTGTGCTGTGTGTTTTGTCATTCTTGAGTTAATGTGCACGTACACATGGCACCTTAACCCCAGTGCTGAAGAAGTCATCAGAGATAAGAGAGACGGGGAATGAGTAGTCTGTTCAGTGATGAGAGGGAGAGAGAGACACACAAGTGAAATATGCATGGGCTTATTTTACAAGTCAGCAGGTTACAGTAACAGTTTTCTTATTTGCAGTGTTGTAAAACCACTTTCTGTGCATTTTCCATATTTGTTCAAATACCCCATGTTATAAGTGCAATAACCCACAACAGGGTATGGGGTTATTGGGGATTAATCAACATCCTGGGTGCTGGGCCAGCACTCAGCCTGCGGTCTCGTACTGCACAATGTACCCGGGGTGTTGATTAATCCCCAATAACCCCATACCCTGTTGTGGGTTAGTGCTTACTTAATTAATGGAAGATCTGGAAATTTTCAGATTAAAGAGAGTGCAGGTAATTAAAAAAAATTGTATTCCAGTCTTTGCTTGAGTTTTATTTATTGCCTTCCTCTGGAAGTTGACGGACAGTTTTATAATATATTCTTTTAGATGTTATGGGGCAGTTGATTGAACCTTGTCAAGTGGCATTCTACATATATACCACTTATAAATGGTCGGAATGTGGTAAAGCCAATTGTTTTCTTTCATTCTACCTTTTTTCATTTCACTATTAAACCTGGATTAGCATAAATTATGCTTCCATGGCAGGAATGGTTGCAGTGTTCTTTGGGACCTAATTTTTCCCAATGGAGACAAAGCCTTCCTAAATTAGTAAATTCCTTGCAAATTCCGAAATATGCAGTCTCTTGTTTACATAAATTGAAAAACTGGGAAGTTTCTAAACTGCCTAGTGGTCCTTATTCTAGACATCAATTATACCGGGCTATTATGGGTCGAATTCATAAAAGTACTCCTGAATTGCCATTATGTAACAGAAGTGTGCTTTATCTTCAATAAGGGAACATGTAACAGAGGTGTGTTTTATCTTCAGTAAAAGCCCCAAAACTCACCACAGAGCATCCAAAACCCAAAAGCTTCCGGGGGACTACTGCCCCCCACTCCCCTGGAGTTCAGGTCATCACAGCACTGTGCCATTGCTTCTACATGCCCATGACCCTTTATCTAAAAAACTTTTTCATGCTTCAGTTTTAATTGGTTCTTCTACTACTTGTACCATGCAAGATGCTATGTGGAACATTTTGTTGTTTAGTAAGGTCAGCCAGAGTCTCCAATACCATAACTCTGAGTTATGGTACTTGAGACTCTGCGTAACTCCCCCCATAATGTTCTTCTTCTGGATTCAGGGGTAGGAACCCTGACGCGGAAATGTGTTTTATGTGCAATATAACCCCAGCCAAAACTCACCACAGAGCATCTAAAACCAAAGAGCTTCTGGGGGCTGCTCTTGCCCTTTATACAAGCCCACGATCCTTTACCGGCAGTCAGCCAGACTCTTCAATACCCTGACTCTCGCCCCCAAAAAAAAAATTCTTACCCTGGATTCAGGGGTAGGGAACTAGACACAGAAATGTGTTTTATCTGCAATATAACCCCCAAAACTCACCACAGAGCATCTAAAAACCCACAGCTTCTAGGGGCCTGGTGGCCCCCAGACCACCGGCCTTTGGTGTTTGGACTCAAAGCCATGGCACCTTATTCTTTTCACAAATCAAGCACTGATCCTCTCCCCTCCTTCCCTCTACCCTACCATGTCTCTTACCTCCCACACCACACCTCCACAGACAGATCCATTCTATACTTCATGGGGTTGTTATAGAGGTATTATTACTTGCAGGCTGTAAAGAATAAAGGGATTGTAGAGGTCCCCATATCCTGGTAAATCTTTTAGACCTATTAAGTAGACTAGCAATAGCTTTTTCTGTTCAGATGTTGGCCAGGAGCTCTTGAAGCCATGCAGTGTCAGTGATCTCTATATTATCTTCCCAGTGCTTCAAGACTACCTTCTTAACTGACATGGAGATCAACACCATGTGATATTTGCAGTTTAATATTGATATGGTTGAGAAATCACCTAGCAGGCAGATTTTAGCTGAGGATAAATCAGTCAGACCAAGAAGGGGATCAGCCCATTGCTTAATAAGAGCCCATAAGGGGACAACTTTAGGGCAGGACCAGAAGATATGCAGCAAATTGCCCTCCTCTTGGTGACATCTCGTGCAAATCAGAGACACTGCAGTGCCAAATGTGGCTAGTTTTTGAGAGGAATAGTAAAGATTATGTAGAATTTGAAATTGCATGAGCCGAAGCCTATCTTGGGTTATCAATCTGTGACAAGCTTTCCAAAGTAGGGCCAGTTAAAAATCTTGTCTGGAAGTAGCGAAAAACAATAAGTTGTGGGGCCAAAACTATCTGGGTAAACCCAATTGTATAACATACTATAAAGTTCTGAGACAGCTTGTGGGAAGCCTGCTAGTGGACTTAGTTCCTCTCGGAAGGCAAAAGTTATAGATAGAGGAGGTATAACACCAAAATCTGTAATAAGGAGATGATACATTTGAAAGACTTTGAAAATATCGGACGTCGGGACATTAGCCTTTTTCAAGATCTCCAGAGGAGAAAGTCAGGTTTCACCTTCCTTGACAAAGAATAGGAGAGAGCAATCTCCTAGCTGTGGAAGCCATCCTCATGAAAGGAGTTCCTCCCCTAATTTGACATTAGGATTGCCCTCAGGGGTTGAGTCAAATCCAAAGCGTGATTATTCTTTAGGAAAGCACATAACTGGGTGTGAACTCTGATAGATACCGCTATGGGTGTACTTTTTATTTGGAGAGGGAGGGAATTACTTTTTGTATGCAAAAGTGCAGCAGGGGAGAGTCCTTGGGTTTTGCTGGTCTCTAACTCTATTTGAGCCAGACTGGGATGAAGGGAAGAGAAGTTTGTGAACCCTCCACAGATAGCCATCTGAGGTACTTATTAGCATGACTTGCCCAGTAGTAAAGGCCCACATGTGGCAAGCACAGTCCCCCCTTATCTTTGGGGGCAGCTAGTTTATAAAATGCCATCTGAGGTCTTTTACCAGCCCAGATAAAATTTGTAATGAGACTATGGACCTTTTTGAAGCATGACAGAGGGAGCCAAATATTTAGAAGACTTAGTGGGTAGAAAAGACTGGGAAACACATTAATTTTAATTAGGTTAATTTTACCCCAGAGGGAAATTGGTAAGAGGGACCATCTTTCTAAATCCTGAGTAATTAAAAGAAGGAGGGAATATAGGTTTAGTTTTAAAAGACGGCTTGGAATTCTTGCAAGCTCAATTCCCAGATATTTCAAGGAGTCTGATTTCCATGAGTGCCCTAAATCGGATATGGTATGTTTTAAAACTTTATGATTAAGGGGAAATACTACTGTCTTTTCTATATTTAGTTTGTAGTTAGACATTACACTGAAGTCTTTGATGATTTTAAGCATAGGGGGTATAGATTTGTCTGGGTATAACAGCTGCAGGAGAAGGTCATCCACATAGGCTGATACCTTGACCACCTGACCATGGATAGGTATACCTTGAACATCTGGACAATCTGTCAACCGCGAATGAGAGGCTCTAAATATAAATTAAAGAGAAGTGGTGACAAGGGACACCCTTGCCGTGTACCAGATTTTAGGGAGAAAGGGTCAGACATTGCCCCATTACAAGTTATTCTGCCAGTTGGAACACAGTAGAAGGCACCTGTCCATTTCTGGAATTCTGGGGGGAAATCAAATGCATTTAAAGTATGTAGTAAGAAGTGCCAGTTGACCCTGTCAAATGCCTTCTCGGCATCCAGGGAGACCAAGGCCGCTGGGAAGGTGGCATCCTTGGACACCAAGAAGACATGCAACAGATTACGTAAGTGGTCTACGGACAACCTTCCCTTCATAAAGCCCACTTGCTCCGGTCCTATGAGATCTGGAAGTACTTTACCTATCTGACCAGCAAGGAGTTTGGCCAGTATCTTAATGTCTTGGTTAAGGAGCAAGATGGTCCTATAACTTAACACTGAGTGCAGGCATTTGTCAGGTTTGGGTAAGAGCACTATCAGAGCTTCAAACATGGATGCATCTAATTTTGCCCCCAAGAGAATGTGTTGATAAAGAGGAATAAGAACAGGAACTAAGCCCTTTGCAAAGGCTTTATAAAAGTTAGGGGGAAAAACCATTGAGACATGGAGTTTTGTCTGTAGGAAGGTCTCTAATCACCTGAGCTAATTCTGCCAAGGAAATTGCAAAGATCTGGGAGAGCTGTTGTGGTTCTGTAACAGTGGGCAGATTGGATTCCCTTAAGTAAGCATCTAGACATCTCCTGGAGGGAGGATTAGACATTGGACCATGTAATTGCTGGTAATAACTCCGGAACTCTGCCACAATGTCAACTGGGGAAGTCTTTAATGTGGCATTGTCTGAGGAGCAAATAACTTCGACAGACCTGGAGGATTCCTGCTGTTTGAGCCTCAAAGCCAGCAAGCAGCCTGCTTTCTCCCCTTGGTCCATGTAGGAAGCTTTGGCCTTCTGTATGGCAAATTCAGCTTTTTTTCTCAGAAGCTCCGAGTAGGAATCCTTCAGTTTAACTAACTCCTGTCTAAACTGTTCTGTGGATTGAGAGGACAGCTTTTTCTCTTTGTCCCGGATTTGGGAAAGAAGAGAAGAAGTTGGCCCTCTTATTTTTTCTACTTTTTGGAAGCCAAACCAATCAGGATTCCCCGTACATAGGCCTTTAAGGTACACCATTCTACATCTGGTTTAGCTGAGTTGAAGATTGTGATCTGGTCCGAGATATATTTGACTGTTTCTGGATTTTTTAAAAGTTGGTTATTAATTTTCCAGTACCCTCCCAGTTTAGGGAGAAATGAGAAATTAATCATACATGAAACCAGAGAGTGGTCCAAGGGTGGGCCTGGGTGGATAGAGGAGTCCAACACCCCTGATATAAGAGATTGTGTGATGAATAAATAATCGATTTGAGAGGAAGACCCATGTACTGGGGAGTAAATGTATATTCTCGAACATTAGGATGAAGGACACACCAGATATCACACAGGCCCATTTGGTCAGTCAATTCCCACAATGCTCTCTGTGCCGGAGAGAGACCCTTCCAAGAATTTCCAGACATATCGACATTTGAATCAAAACTTACATTCAGGTCCCCCCCAAGATGATTGGAATGGGCAAAAAGGGTGTTAGGGCATTAAGTAACTGCATAAAAAATCCAGGAGAGTCTGTGTTTGGACCAACAAGATATTAGTTGTATGGAGTTTTCCTTTAACCAGAAGGAACCTATCTTGAGGGTCACTGATGGTTTGGATTGGAGAAAAGGGAACAAATCTACCCATGAATATCAGTACACCACAGTTTTTTGTGTTACCTTCCGCTGAAAAACACTGCCCCACCTGTTGTCTTCTTAATTGTATCCCTTCTGAATTGAGCAAGTGCAATTCCTGTATAAATGTAATATCAGCCTTCAAAAGGCCCAAATGTTTCAGAATTTTGTATTGTTTAACATTTTGCCTGGCTCCTTTGACATTCCATGTAAGAAATTTTAAATGCCTTGCCATAAAAGTACCATACTAGTGTGTTCACCCTGCAACCCTGTAAAATAGTCAGGCAACCCTTGTACCTCCATCTGTGTCCTTTCTGCAATACCCCCCCAGCCCAAACCCCCCTACCAAGAACCCTGTGTTTTATACCCCAATTCCTGGCATCCATGAATTAAGAACCTGTATCCAGATCCTGACCTTTGACAAGTCCAGATTGACTCCCCAAAACAGATGATTGCCCCAACCCACTCACCCCACACTCTCTAGTCTGAACTGCGCTCAGCAGTACACTACCATTTATCTCCTCCTTCCTCCACCCACCATATCTAATTTTCTGCTAACTATGAACATGTAACAATATATTAGCCTTAATAACCCGACAGGTTAAGTAGTAACCTTAAAAAGCCCAACATTCTAATAACCCTCCTTACTCTATAGTAAATTTGAAAACACTGTTATAGGACCTAGGCAGGCACTGTCTACTCATTAACATTGTACTAACCATATTGATAGAAGGAGAAAAGATATCCTGATTATTTAGCTATGCTCCCATCTATTCTTAAGCAGCCTACCACAGAGCATGCAGGAGATGTGATATGTAACCTTAAAAAAGTTCAAACAACATCCTGAAAAATGTAACACTGAAAGGTATGCTGTTACCCACCCTACATAGATAATGAAGTAGAAATCAAGCTTTTTAGCCAGACAACTAGTATGACAGATATCAAGTATTCCCCGCTGGTATCTGTGTAGAAGTCCAACTAAAACAGAGGAAATCCCTCCGTTGTACATATTTCTTAATTAGAAAACTAAAACTTCTCATGTGAAAAAAAATACAGTTACACCAGCGCCTATAGACATGAGAAATCTAATGTCCCTAGCTCAGCAGACCCGAGATAGCATCCTGTAAAGACACAGCAAAATAATGCAGCCCAGTGTAAAGTCAAGTTCACTGTCTCTTTAAGTGCAGGACATACGGTGAATCCACTCTACAAAGCAGTCCCAGGTGATATAAACTGCAACCATTTACCCCTCCCAAAAGGAAAAACTAAGATCTTGTCACCTCGATCATTGAAATTGTGCCAGGCTAGTCATCCCGGCACTGTATCCACTGCACGAAACAAAACAGAACTATAGCACATTCCATGGGCTCCCTCTAATGGCATGTGAGGAAATAACATCGGGAAACAAACTAATGGAAAAAGCTGATCAATAATGCGCACTGTCAGGTAGGGAGAGGGCCCCCGATCTAGCTCCTTGGTGCTTAATAAAGGAAACAGGACCAGCCTTCATCTCGAGGGGGGCCAGTCTGTGTGACACCACCGCCTCCCCTGCTGCTTTTCGTATTTACAGATAGCTGTGTACCTTAGAAACAGTCAGTCTAAGGAGGACTTAAGGAGACTATGGCAAGGAAGTGCCTGTAGTGTAATACGAGCTAGAAATCAAAGATCCTCGTTAGGAACAGGGTATAATCAAGTAAGGTACACAATTTTCACTACTTTTACCCACACTGGTATTCCTCATGTTGTAGTTGTTCTTCAGAGGTCGTGAAAGAGGTCAGGAAGGGCAGTTTTCAGTCCGGCTGCTGCAACGTTGGGATCCTCATATGATAAACAATTCCCAGCAATTAAAACTTGCAGCTTGGCTGAATAGGGCATCTTGAATTTAATCCCAGTTGAGATACTAATGGATGAAAGGCGGTTCTTCTCTGGCACACACAATAGTCAGCAAATCTTGCGCTATTCTGACTTTATTCCCTTCCCATCTCACTTCTTGTAGGTCTGTGAGTTTAAGTAGAACATGTTGTCTTTCCAGGAAATTTAGAAACCTGAAAATCAGGGGACGCGGTGGGGATCCCACCAATGGTTTGGGGCAGACAGCTCTATGTGCCCTTTCAATTATATATTTCAGTCCAAATGGTGAGGGACCAGCGATTTTTTCCAGCAGCTTCTGCACGAAAAGGATAGTGTCCATTCGTTTGTCTCCCTCAGGAAGACCTATAAGGACCACGTTATTACATCTACTGCAGCCCTCTAGGTCTTCCACCTTCAATTCTAGGTGAGACATTTTTTGCCGCATGGCCAGTAGTTCAGGATCAGTTCTTTCAGCCTTTTTTTCAAGCGAGCTAATTCTGGTTGTGTTATCCGATGCCCATTGTGACATGTCCTCCATGGCTTGAATGAGCAATTTGATTTCAGCAGAGTTTGTCTCTGAAGGGAGCAAATTCAGCCCATAATTGCTGTAAAGTAAGTGGCTTCTGTTCCGCTGCCATGAGTATAGAGATTGCTGCATCAGTTGTGCTCTTGGCCAAAGATTTCATTGGGGCCTTTTCCTGGATTGCCAGAGGGGTGTGCTTCAGTGGTGCTCTCCTCATTTCTACCTCCATAAGTGATCCAAAACAAGTAACAGATATTTTCTACAAACTGTAACGGTAATTAGAAATAGGCTTTGTAAGGCGTAACCACGATAAAAAGTAATTAAATCGGAGCTGGTGGCTGGAGCGATAGAGAGGAGCTGTCAGTCCATGCTCTGCATCACATGGTCTCCCACTGACATTTCTATTTAATAGCTCACTGGAAACAGGAGTGGTTCCAGAGGGCGGATGTAGTCCCACTACACAGAAGTGGTTGCAGGGAGGAGGCTGGCAATTATAGGCCAGTCAGCCTGACTTCAGTGGTGGGAAAGTTAATGGAATCACTGTTGAAGGAAATTATTATGGAATATCTTGAATCCAGTGGGTTACAAGACCTGAGGCAGCATAGTTTCATGGGGGGAGGTCACGTCAAACAAATCTGATAGATTTCTTTGACTGGATGACCAAGGAACTAGATCAGGGTAGAGTGCTGGAAGCATTTCACATCGTTCCACATAGGAGACTAGCAAGCAAACTGAGTAACTTGGGGTGGGTCCAAAGGTGGTAAACTGGATAAGAAATCAGTTAGGGTATAGGTGACAGAAGGTGGTGAGAAACAGAGTTCACTCCAAGGAAGGGAGGGTGACCAGCTGGGTGCCTCAGGAATCAGTGCTGGGACCAATCCTCTTTAATGTCTTTATAAGGGACATTGCAGAGGAGCAGGAAGGGAAGGTGTGCCTCTTTGCAGATTACACCAAAATCTGCAATAGGGTGGACACTCAAGGGGGAGTGGAAAGGATGAGCAGAGACTTGAGAAAACTAGAGGGTGGTCAAGGGTATAGCAGCTAGGTTGCAATGCGAAAAAGTGCAAAATAATGCACTTAGGGCACAGAACCCCAGGGGTGGAGTACAAAATGGGTGGAGTGGTATTGACGACCACCAAGCAGGAAAGAGACCTGGGGATAATCATATCGGATGACCTAAAGGAAGCCAGGCAGTGTGACAAGGCTGAAGGAAAGGCAAGAGGAATGCTGGGGAGCATAGGGAGGGGTATCACCAGCAGAAAGAGGGAGGTGATGTTGCCTCTGTATAGATCACTGGTAAGACCTCACCTTGAGTACTGTGTCCAGTTCTGGAGACCACGTCTCTGAAAGGACATAGACAGAGTGGAGGCAGTCCAGAAGAGGGTAACTAAAATGGTGCAGGGTCTGCATCAAAAGCTGTATGAGGAGAGACTAAAGGACCTCAATATGTACACCCTGGAAGAGATGAGGGAGAGGGGGGTTGTGATAGGGCTGGGAGAACTCGGTGAAGTTCTGACCCTTATTAGATAAGAACTGGAACATGGTGAAATTCTGATTTATTCTGATTAGTTCTGATTTATTGACCAATATCTGAAAAAATGTGAAAAAATGCATAAAAGAGGCCAAAGTCGCTCACATTTGACACAAAGGCTCAAAGGAAATAATTTAATGGATTATTTGTATAAAAATTAAAGTAAACCTGCTAAATAAAAAAGCAATCTGTCGCCACTAGCCCCTTCATGGCTGGCCTATAATGGTGGCATATCCTGCTCGGGACTGTGACATTAGTGTGCTGGGTGAGATGAAAAGAGTGAGAGAGAGACAGACAGACAGATACAAATACCTATATCATAGCACCACCAAGCACTGCAGGCACTGCCAGGCAGCTAAGATTTTTTTTTTTATTAATTGTGTTGTGTGGGTATTATTTTGATGGATGTTCTAGTCAGAGCTGAACAGGCCAAAGAAATGGATATGAATGATCAAATGAGCAGCACTAAGACAGCCCACCCGCCCTACTCCTGTGATGCAACTGCTTTGCATGACCCAGTGTACTGTGGTATATGGTACACTACCTGGTCCAAGAGATGGTAATGTCTTCTAGTACTACGAATACTTCTACTGAATCTGATCAACATGCTGAATCCTTAAGGAAGAAAAACTAAAGACATAGTGCTCACCACCCAGGCAGGCAGCCAGTCACACATCATGTCGGTAAAGTGCAGTGCAATCATAAAAAAGTTTGCCACTGCTACCTGAAGACCTGATGACACACAACACAACACAACACAACACAACACAATTACACATCCTTCCTAGGTCCACAATTGCTGCCAGCCACTGCCAAGTCATTTAAGCATCACAAATAAAATATAGTAATATAATAATCTCAGCCCAGTTACTGTAAGTGAGATGTAACCAGGCTAGCATACCATGCACACACACAAACAATAAAGAAATTATATGAATTTTCAATTTAGTAGCATTTTTTTCTGTGAAGTATTAGCAGCCAAATATGGGGGACATGAGCAATATACAAAGAGTATTCAGTTTCTGGGTTTCAGATATCTGCTAAGCCATGCGCTGTACGAAAATTAAAACCGTACAGTCAGGATCAGTTGCTGAGGGCAAAAAAAGTGACAAGTAGTAGCAGTAAGGACTGCAGAAAGGATGAAAAGTGATAAGTAGTAGTCGTGACTCGTGAGGACAAAAACTGATAGTAGTAGTAGTAGTAGTAGTAGACAGCAGTACCCCACCTTCCAGATCAGATAGTGGTACCAGGTACCACCAAGTAAGTTTGTGACATGAAATGCGGTTGCTTGCTGTATTTGGTTTGGACTCTGAACCCACTGATGTTATTTTTTTTCTATTCTGTGCTGCTCATGTGATCATTCAAGTAATAATGGCCTGGCCTAGTCCATCCTGATCTGACTTGTTGCAATTAATTGCTACCTCATGCAGTAGACCCTATTCACAAAAGATTTTCATCACAGGCACAAATTCTTGAAAGTGTTTTGTGGATAGGGCCTGCCCGGAGCAGTCACAGTATGTTTTATTCAGGTATCATATCTGAAATTAAAGTGAGGAATGTTGACTTTGAGAAATGTGAGGCGCTCAGCATTTTCTGGTGTCAAACAGGATCATGTGTCACTAATGACGTTACCAGGTGAACTAAACAATCGTTCTGAACAGATGCTAGTCAAAGGGCAATTCTTGTACTTCATTGCAATGTTTACTAAAGCAGGCCACATATTTTGTTTGGATTTCCAGTATTTCAAAGGAACAGCATTCCAGCTGATATTGCGCTCTGCTAGGTACATTTCAACAATGGTCTGTGCTGAGGCTGTTACAAGAGGCAGATGAAGAAGATGTTACAGTTACTTCTTCTAAGTGACTCCAGAGACATGAAGCTGAACCAAGTGACTGGGACAGTGTTGTGCTTGGCTGGTGGTGAAGAAGAAGATTTGGCTGCAGTGACTGAGGAGGAAGAAGGAGAAAATGCCGCAACAGTAGAGGATGGGCCACCTGATGTTGTGCTGTTTCGTGAAGAAGATTTTGAATGTGGTGCTGCTGTTGTACTCTGTTCCATGACAGCATGCACCTCGTCAATTATTTCTTCTTTGTTTATCTCGAAACAAGTGTCATCATCATCATTTCAATAATTGCTTCAATTTGCATTTCTGGTCCAAGATTGTTGCTCTAATGTAGTACTCAGAATGAAGCATTTTACATAGT
Organism: Neoceratodus forsteri; assembly: GCA_016271365.2. NCBI lineage: Eukaryota > Metazoa > Chordata > Ceratodontiformes > Ceratodontidae > Neoceratodus > Neoceratodus forsteri. Next base: position 45,049,032 of record JADMNL010000027.1, read on the forward strand.
TTGTCATCTTCTTCACAGAGAGGGTGGTGGACACTTGGAATGCACTGCCAGAAGAGGCGATCTCGTTGAAGACAGTGAGCAGCTTTAAGAGAGGCTGGGATAGGCATAGGGGGAAGGTAAGGATCATGGGTAGGGAGGATGGGAAGTGTGGAGAGGGAGGTCAGGGACAGTAGCTCAAGCTGCGCACCCTCTTCAATATGAGCAGACTAGATAGACCAAATGGCCCTCTTCTGCTGGCTTCTTCATATGTTCATATGTTCTTTAACTTTTTTGAATGACATATTTGTGAATGAGTATTACAGTATGCACTGCATGCCCATTGGTCCACAGTGTAGCTCAATGAGTGCTTACCTGCACCACTGTAAACTGTCATTGGTGGGCAGCTATGGAGGGCGCGGGTAGGACTGCTGTCCACCGATGACTGGGGCTGGGTGGGCTGGTGGTCCTGTGTGGGTGGGGGTGCCACTGGACCACCAGGAAGTGATGTCATGCACTTTCCTGGCAATTGGGGTTACCAGCGGGGTGGGGGACACCACTAGACTACCAGGGATATCAGTATCGGCTGTAAGAGCGATCAGAAGTACGGGCAGGAAGGGGGGTTCGATGGACCACCAGGGATGTTAATAATACTACTATACGGTGATTGGTGCTACGGGAGGGGAGGGGGTACCACTGGGCCACCAGGAATATTGATTATAATCACATACAGTGATCAGAGGTACAGGCAGGGAGGAGGGAACCACTAGACTACCAGGGACATCAGTGGGTGCTTGTGCACGGTGTTTTGGGGAGGAGTAGACATCTATGTCTGTCAGCTGCTGTGTTGTGCACTGCAATACAGCAGCATGCTTGTGGGTGGAGGGCACTTGAGCCATTTTTTATGGGCTCAACTTTGAGCCCAGGTACGCCGCACATCTCAGGGTTGTGCCAGCAGGTGTGCCACACATCCCGGGCTGACTATCAGGATGTGCCGCATATGCATGGGCATGCCCCCGGAGATGTGCCGCGTACATTATCTTTGCACCCCGGCACATTGGGAGTGCAGCTACTGGTCACACGAATATTGCCCGGTGCATTTCTGAAGTTGCGCTGGTGCAACTCAGTTGCACCAGGCACAACCCCTTTGAAATATCTAGCCTTATATGTTCAACCACGTTGTATGGTAGCAAATCAACAGCTATCATTTCTGAAAATGTTTTGGTCATTGTAACAGCAACAGGGTGAGTCAAGTCATATTTGGCTTTACGCTCATAAGTTTCCTGAGATGGTAAGCTGGCTCCTTGAAGGAGGAGGAGGGCTTTTGAACACATGATCACTTTAGTAACAGTCGGAGGAGTCCTTCGAATGGCAGGAAGTGGTTTTGGAGGTGTAGTGCTGCGGGAGCAGCCACTGCTTTCATCTATGGGTGTTACCCCTGAGTGTAGTGAGCTATCACTGTCACTTTCTCTTCAAGACTCACAACTGAACTTCTCAGTAATGTTATGATATCTGTCTATGTGCCTTTTCAGTGCTGAAGTTCCCAATGCTCCTTTCTTTTTACCCCTGCTGACTGGCCGTTTACAAATAGCGCATGTTGCTATCAACTCATTGGATGCACTAATGGAGAAGTATTATCAAACAAAAGATGATATTTTTTCAGTTTTATTCCCAGGTTCCCAGGAAGGCACGACACCTCGGTCAGCTTTTCAGGGTCCCAATTTTTTGGGGCCTGTTCATTTTGTGGTTTATTCCCACTGCCCCTCTCCACAACCAAAACATTTCTGCATGTTTCTTCCTCATCTGCAATTTCCATCCGCTCCAGTAAACATTGTGCTGCCTGATCATTCTCGTCATCTTATTATTAGTATTACCCTCGTTGGGACTGGCAGTAGCATAGTGTGCAATTGTTCTATACCGTTGGGTGCCTCTGCGGGTGGTACCCACCACACCTTTAGTTTTTTTAACTACATAGCTTTTTTTTTTACTTGGGACTGATGATGATCCAAGTCATTCACCTTTTTTGGATTCAAGCATTCACTTGGAAGCTGAAACCTTAGACATGAAAAACACCACTTTTTGGGGTTTGATTGTTGTTTTCCCTTTTCAGGCTGATTGCTGTCTTTTGCAGTGTCATTGCCTACCTGTGAAATAGAATGCGCCTCATCAACACTTTGATCCATTTTGTAACAAAAGATCCCTCTAAAGTGATGTCCTTCTGATGACTCCCGCCCACAGGCCAGGGACAAATTTACTGTCATGACTCATGACTGTACAGTGTGCACAGCACACCGACAGCACAGCAGTCCGCCACCACCACTTCCCTCCAAGATTACAGGACTGGCTCCTACTGTACAGTTACTGTTAAGTGACCAAATTCAGCAACTTTAAATGTGTCTCAGAATTTGAACTGGAGATGCAGACACATCTGGTGCATAGCCGCATGCAGCACAGTCCCACACTGGGGGCTGATTAATGCTTATACATAATGTAATGCAATATAGTATAAAACCAATGATAATAAATAAGGAATTATGGGGAATGAGTGATGATGATGATAACACTTGCGTGTAGTACTTGTACTTTACTTGTGTTGTACTGTAAACAGCCTGCTGCAAGTCACAAAGTCAGATTATCCCTTGGGCCACCCACAGCCAGCAGCACAGGGCAGGCGCATCAACTTGTATGTTGTTTGTCTGAACAGTATTTTTTTTAATACATGAAATCGTGAATGAACGTAAGTGATCATGATTCACGATTGGATGCCACAAGTCAAAGATTTATTTTGCCACCCTGCTGCCCTTGTCCTGTACACACAGCTGCACTGAAGCCAGGAAAAAAAATATTTGGGATTTCTGGGACTGTAACATTTATTGTGGGGCACTCTGCAGTCTCTCCACCCCCCCCCCCGGACGTCACAGTCAAAGATTTATTTTGCCACCCTGCTTCCCTTGCCCTGTACACACAGCCGCACTGAAGCCAGGAAAAAAAATTTATTTGGGATTTCTGGGACTGTTACATTCATTGTGGGCCACCCTGCAGTCTCTCTCACTCTCTCTCTCTCCCCCCTCTGGATGTCACAGTCAAAGATTTATTTTGCCACTCTGCTGTCCTTGCCCTGTACACACAGCCACACTGAAGCCAGGAAAGAAAAATTGGGGATTTTATGTAACTGTAAACTTTCTCTGGGACCCGCAGAAGTCTCTCCCTCTCTCCTCTGTATCGGGAATGGCACAAGTCAAAGATTTTGGCAGCCTGCCCTTTCTCAGTACACATAGCTACACTGTCTGAGGCCGAGAAAAGAAAAAAAACTTTCAGTTGGGATTTTCTGTAACTGTAATCTCTCTTAGGCCCCCAGTAGTCTCTCCCTTTCTCCTCTGGATCTGGAATGACACAAGTCAAAGATTTTGCCAGCCTGCCCTTTCTCACATACACACAGCTACACTGTCTGAAGCCAAGAAAAGAAAAAAAACTTTAATTTGGGATTTTCTGTAACTGTAATCTCTCTTGGGCCCCCTGTAGTCTTTCCCTCTCTCCTCTGGAGCTGGGCGGAATGACACAAGTCAAAGATTTTGCCAGCCTGCCCCTGCTCATACACAGTCAGCCACACAGTACAGTATTTTGCGTTTGCATCCCCCCCAGCCATCACTATCTCCCTAGTCCTGACTCCCCGAGTCCACAACCCACCTTCACCCATGCCCAACAATTGGTTTCTCTCCCCTCCCTAATTTCTTCTGTTGTTACCTCCCTTCCAGCTCAATTGATTTCTTTCTGGTGGTTTTCAACTTTTTCGGCAGTGGCTGAAGTTGGCATGTTTGTTCTCTGCTGCTGAGTGCAGCTCCTGCTCTTCTCTAGTCCTCCTTGCTCTTCTGGGTCATGTGGCACACTCAGCACAGTTATATACCGTGAGTGTGTCACGTGACCTTCTGTTGCCTGATTGGATGCCGTTGGCCGTATGTATGTGCCGATGGCATCCCCATGGCAACAAAACAACTAAATCCAGGAAATGGCATCTCCATAGATTTGAAACCGGACTTCCATGACAAAGTCCATATTTATCCGGGTCCATGGATTGTGGGTTCGATCTTGGGTCCAGATCTCCTGTGGAATAGTCCACCCAGCCCTAGTGTTCTTTAAATACCTCATGGGGGTAAATAAGGTACAGGAGGGGAGTACTTTTCAGAAGAAGAGGTGCTCAAGAATAAGGGGACAGGCTATGAAACTGGAGGGGGGTAGATTCAAGAGAGATGTGAATAAGTACTTCCTCACAGAAAGAGTGTTGGTTAACTAGGATCTGCAGCTTATCTGTTAGGTAGGGAAATGGGCAGACTAGGTGGACCAAGTGGTCCTTATCTGCTGTCAAATTCAATATGTTTCTATGTTTCTGTTGGATTCCTGGAGCAGCCTTCCAGTGGTGGTGATGGGGTTAAAACAGTGGTGGGGTTTGAGAATGCATGGAATGAGCACAAGGGAATCATAGTGGAAAGGAAGGAAAGGGGAGAAAGAGCTGTAGATCGGACACAGTCTGTGGTAATAGTGTAGGTAGGGAGAATTGGGCAGGCTGGTTGGGCCAAACCTTCCTTATTATCTGCCATCAAATTTTACGTTTCTGTATGTCTATGACTCAGTTATCAGGGGAGTAGATTTGGGAACAGAAAGGGTGGAAAGAGGGAGGTGAGGTGTGTATCTGGCATCTCACCTGAAAGGGATGGAAAGTAGATCCTAAGGATCACTAGGGTGGCGGTGCAGGAGGCGGAGCTGGATGTCATTGTCCTCCTGGGGACAAGTGACCTGGCTAGGGATGGGGCTGGGATTGTGGAATTACCTGGCTAGGGATGGGGCTGGGATTGTGGAATGACCTGGCTAGGGATGGGGCTGGGATTGTGGAGGGGGTTTTAGGAAGCTGGGGAGGGGTCTTAGGCAGGTAGCATGCTCAGTGTTTTTTGTTGAGCTGTTGCCTGTCTGTGGCAGGGAAGAGGATAGGGATCGCCACACCAGAAGTTTCAACTCATGGTTGAAGGAATGGTGTAGAGAGGAGGAGTTCAGTTACGTTGGGGACTAGGGACCAACCTGGAGGGATAAGAGCCTATACAGTGGTGATGGCCTGTATCCATCTGTGAAGAGAACTGCAGTCCTCCTTATATGAACATTTAAACTAGTTGAGGGGGGCAGCAGAAGAAATCAAAGAGGCATAAACTGGCCCCCTCCGATAAACTGAAGCAGAAAGAAGGGATGACTCAAGGGAAGGTATATCCCATAGGGTGCAAAGTAAAGAGAAAAGCAGGATGGTTGAAATGAAAAGGGATGGGAACACAGGCATTAAAAAGGGAGAGGAAAAGGAGGCAGGACAAAAAGGAAATAAGGGGGTAGCTGGCAGGGTTGTAACAAAATTTGGAAGGCCATGTTTGCAAATACAAGAAATTTAGCAAATAAACTTCCAGACCTAAAAGCCATCATTGCACAGGCAGACCTGGATATCATGGTCATTACTGAGTCATGGTGCACAGGAAACTATGACTGGGACATGGCTATACCAGGCTATTCTTAGTTTGGGAAAGATAGGCTGTGAAGGAAGGGAGGAGGGCTGATGCTGTATGTAAAGGAGGGTATCAAAGCAATGGAGACACAGGGAATCCATGGGGGAAAGGAGGGGTTGGATGTACTGTGGACCACTCTGGAGATGAGAAATGGAGCCTCTATTCACACTGGCACAATCTGCAGACCTCCATGACAGGGGGAGAATTTAAATAAGGCACTGGTGAAAGCCATTGGCACAAAAGTGCTGCTGGTGGGGCATTTCAGTTTGCCGGATGTAGATTAGATCCTTCCAGAAGCAGCTTCAGCTAGAAGCAGGGACATCCCGGACTCCTTGCAGGGGGCATTTCTCAGGCAACTAATCATGGAACCCACTCATAATGGGGCAACACTGGACCTGGTGCTCACTGACAGCGACAGTATTACAGACATCAAGGTGGGAGGCCACTCATCACCTACTTCAAATCCATCTTGGGTCTCCATATGAACTGGCAGAAGACTTAGGCAATATGTTGAGCCCTGTTGTTTCTGAACAGTTAAATAAATTACTGGATAAGGAATGGATGACTAAAGAAATTTTATTTCTCAGCCTAAAAACAAATTTAAACCCGGCAACATGGTTGGATATTAACCTTCAACCTTTGTTAAATGACATTGAAAGTGACTTTTGCAGATGGCGTAAACTAAATCTCTTGCTCTGGGGCAAAATTAATTCAATAAAAATGGTCTCGGCCTCCAAACTCTTCTATTCATTTCAGAATATCTGTGTGCTCTCACAGAATAAAAAGCTGAAAAAGCTAAACTCCAATTAGGACTTTTCATTGGAACAATAAACCTCCCAGAATTAGTCATAAAAAGTTTTGTGCCCCACATGAGGAAGGTGGATTGGCTCTACCATGTTGGGCAAAGTATCAAATGTCATTTTTATTTAGACAAACTGCATGCCACCTTCAGGAAATTAAAGCAGGTAAGGAACAGGAACCATTGTGGTTGTCCATGGAAAGAGACATAGCAGCGCCCAGTGTTATGTCTGACTTTATTTACCTGACCAGTCCAGTTAAGCTTACAGATAACCAATGTCTGATTACCTCTTTTAGACTTCTTAAAAAATCTATTTGATTATTAACCCTGATCTAATACCTCTCTGCTTTGCCCCTATCTGGAAAAACCCTGCTATTTTTGGGAAAAAGATAATACTGAGAAATCCTGTTTGGGAGAAGGCCGGTATCCACAGTCTTAGGAATTTGCTTAGTAATGGCTGCAATATACTGTTGTCATTTACCGAAGTTAGAGAAAAACATAGCCTGCAGAAGCACCAATTCCACTACTACCTGCAACTTAGATATTTGCTACAAAAGAAAATTTTGCAACCAGATATGTCCCTCTCACTAATTTACAGTGGGATCAAATTATTACATTTGGGGCGCTGAGGAAGGGGGCAAGCTGTATTTATAAATTAATCTCTAACTCCCCCACTTCTGCACCCTTGATTTTATCAGCTAAAGCCAAATGGGAAATGGAACTTGAACACAGCATCTCTGAAGATGAATGGGGCCCTACATGGCGAATGGCTTATAAGTGTAGCAGAGAAACACAAGGTAAGCTTATTCAATACAAAATCCTCCATTACTACTACATGTCCCTAGTCAAACTTTTCAATATGGGTTATGCCACAAACAATTGAAGGGTGCATGCCCGTGGTTATGTGGGGGAAGTGCTCCTCCCCCACATCCTATTTCAGCCAGCAGGCAGACCACTGCTCTGCTTAGAGCGAGTCGCACTCGCTGCGCTCGCTCCGTGCTGCGTGTCCTGGAGCTGGCTCCTGCCTGTGTTCCCCCCCAACTCCTTTCCTTGCTGCTTTTGCCTCATTTTGTTTGGTATTTCTTTTCTTTTCTCTTCTCTCCTTCCCCGACCTCCCTCCCCATTTGTTTTGTTTCTTTTTTCTTTTGGGGGGGTTGCCTCGCTTCCAACCGCAGCACTGCAGTTTATGCCGCTTTTCTGTGCTCATTTTCTGCTCCTTCCATGGCCTTCTCAGACCCGCCATCCTGCTTTCTTCTTCTGTGCCTCGTACTTGCACCCGAGAGCTCTCTCTTGTTCTTTGGATATGCCAATTGCCTGCTATCAGGCACCCGACCTCTACCGCTCCTGGGGCACCTTTGTATCAGCAGGTTCAGTTCATTATTTTATTGCTAAATTCGGACTCATACTGCGCTTTGTTCTGGGAGCTTCTGACCAGTTTACTGTTTGGGTGTGGGACCTGCGGCACCCTGAGACACCCAATTAACAGCAGTTCAATAGACTTCACCCGGACAACCTGCAGTGCAGTTCATTATGCGTGCATCATGTTTTATTGCCTGTTTGCCGTGACGCCACACTGTAAAGGCCTACCTTGAAACCTTGGGGCACGCTCGTGTCAGGGGCAGCATGTAAATAAATATGGCAGCCCACAGGGATATCTGCACTAAAAAGGGCTACTGTGTTGGTGTGAGAAGGCATCTAAATACCAGAGAGTGCTCAGCCAGTCATAAGGGGAGATTGGGAAAGTTGTAATATGGACTGTTTGCTTGTCAGAAACTAAGGGGATTTGTTTAGTGTCCTGAGGGAGAAAGTGCAGAAGAGACTCCAGTGGTCTAGCCAGCCAAAGCCTTTTCTCACAACAACAGTCAGCACAGTTACCTGTACCCATTCAGTATGTCTTCAGTCATTATCAATCAGAGGAAGCCTGGCTTTTGTAAGCTTCATGCACCACTTAACAGCAGCTACATTTTCCATATCCTTTATGGCCATTCTTGTTGCTTCTATTACTATATCAGCCCATTAGGTACGTTACTATGATGCATTCTTCATTCACGACGAGCATCATTTGCAAGAGATACTCGGGTCACTAGGCAGCCATTTGGATTATTTCTTACTGCTATCAGATTCACAGCAAAGGACAGGGAAACATTTGGAGCTACGTTTCAAGTATGTATACAAGATGCTTATCACTTAGCAGCCGTCACTGTCCTTCACAGACAGGCTTCAAGACGCTGTATCTATTACAGGCATTTCATATGCAAGCTAGCTTGACCTGACAACTTCATACTATCAATTAAGGTGTTTACGCCGTTCGTAACTCACTACATTGTACTTCAGCCGGTCTTTTCCACGGATACATCTAACTGTATTCAGCCGCACATTGCCTCTCAGCATTCAGCTAAATGTTCAGCAGGCAATCAGGATTCCTTGAAAGGTATACCGCCGCACTCAACTTATGTCATATCTCCCTTTTACGGTCCTATGGAAACACTGTACAGGTAATGCCTCCCTCCTTCTATGCTAGTTCATGTCTGCATATCGAACCCAAATTAACCAGCATTTCTTATTAATACTTCTATGGGACCTACTATCTGCCAACGTACTCTTACAGGGCTTGTTGCTCAGTGGCACGGAGGCTTTCTTTACTCGCTACTTACTCTATCCTCTACTAACTACCAGCTGACCTAGGTGGGGTCCAGCTGCGCTTGCTAGCTTATGTGGGGCTGGCTGCCACTCTTTACTTACCTTACCAGCTGACCTCACGTGGTCCAGCTGCATGCTAGTCATCTTGGGTTTAGCTACTATTTCTATTTACTCACCAGTTGGCCTGTGCAGTCAACGGTATTTCCTACGGTCCATCGGCTGACATATACATGGTCTAGCCGCACTTCCTTATCTCATTGGGCTTAGCTCCCTTTCATTCCCATGGATACTTCCTACAGAGCTGCTTCATTCATTTGGACCTACCTCTCCAATCATGCTTTCTAATGCTTCTGCCTTACACTGGATTAATTCTGGAGTACATCAAGATATTTGCTTCAATTCTCTTGGATGCTTCTCGCCATGCTACCTCAACTCCTTCGGAGTTACTACTGCTGTCTCCTCCAGGACTCCTTGCTGAGCTCTATTGCATACTGCCTTCCTCAGCTTACCTGATGCCTAAGACATTGATCAACTACAGTTTCAGGATGCCTATACCTCTGGTCGAGTTGCCAACTCATCCACCCAGGTTTCTCCACTGCAATCTTCACCATCCTCGATCTTCAGGATACGACAGTCTACAGCACCTTTCACTGCTCTCATAAGTCTGCCTTAAGCTACATTACTACTCTGCACCAACCTGACTCTGGCTATGCTACCATTTACAATCTATTCCTTACTACTTCACTGCTATTTCTGCATTACGTGCAGTTCGACATTACTAGCACCTTATCTACTGCTACTCTACAACTTGTCTCACCCTGCGGGACTGGAGGTTCACTGCTTTGCACTTCATGTCCCATGCCCTATGGGCCTGGAAGTCCCTCGATCATATATCATTACACCATAATCGCCTGCTTCTATGACCTGAGTCGCCCATCAGGCCAGGGGGTTCAACTACTTCTACTCTACACCTGCCTCGCCCAGCTGCGGGGCCTGGAGGTTCGCACATTCTAATATATGCCTGCCTGCCACCATGTTCTGCCAGCCTTCGGAGCTCCTTTCTTCTATGGAGTCACATCCAGGATTGTTTAGCCATACGTCATCTATTCTTTGAATTCTTCTGCCTTGCCGCTTCAATTATATGAATTACTACTACTACACTCCTACCAGGATATTTAGTTGAGCTTATCCAGAACACTTTCAATCTCCTGGTTTCTCCATGCTGCATAGTTTCTTGAACCCTGGGACACTGCTACTTCATTCGACTCAGCTTTTTTAGTTTTCACCATTTATGTCCCATAAGCTCGACTGTTTGGGACTCATCATGCTATTCTCACCAAATCAGTTCTAGCTACTGTACCATTCTGGCTTTTGAAACATGGATATCTTCTTCGCTATGCAACAATTTGGATCACCAGACAAGCTCTTCAACTTCTGTGCTATTACCATTTCCTCACGCTCCTCGCCGTATACCGTACATAATCTATGCAATACTACTCCTCTGCTACTGTGTCTGTATCATGCAGATTGATTACTACTGCTCCTGACCTACGTACAGGTCCACTTATTTGCACTATCTGCTCATATTCTCTGAGGACCTACTATATCCATGAGTGTAACTCACAATTTTGTAACATTATGTAACCTAAGTAACATACAAACTACTACATTATGTAACCTAAGTGTATCTATGTTAGATGTTCTTTTTACTGCACTTGTAATGTTATCCTCAGTTTTAATCAGCACTGTAATAACTGTCTTGATGTCTGCCCCCCCCCGAGATGAGGTGCCTTAGTAAATGAGTCTCTGACTCAAAGGTTGTAAACCCAATTTGTAATGAATAAATGAATAAACTAATAAATATTACCTGCTTCACTCTTACAGGGCCTAGAGGTTCATCGAGACTGACTCACCTATTCTATGACCCATTCTGCCTCAGGATCTGGAGGTATGTCTCACTTATATCTACCTATTTGCACTAAGATCTATACCTGTTTCCCTTACCAGCTTTCCCACTCCAGATCGGAGGTTCCTACTGCTCCACCCTCTCCAGATCACGCAGCATGCGCCAGTTCCTATGCTTCATCACCAAGGCCTTCATCTGCAAGCTTGCCAAGCGGAACACCAACCAACTGTCCTCCTACTCTGAGCATGGACACTTAGCCTTTTGGTTACTGGTTCTCCTTTGAGAAGCCGTCCTTACCCCTTGGAGCATTTCACCAATGCAACTTCGATGCATTTATTATCGACCATGTATTCCAATCTACTATCATTCTGCTCTGGACTTGGATTCTCGGACTAGGAGTTTTCTGGATGGATGCTGCTCTGTTCACCGACACTTCAATTCAGTACTTTATTCAGTTTTTCATTTCCCTGGATCTGGATCTACAACTTCGGATTTCAGATTAGGTGATTAAATTAGAATTGTTCATTAGGATTACTCTTCCTTTAGTATGCCCAGAAGGACGGGGCAGGTCAGTAGCCATGGGTCCTCAAAGGTTTCCCCACAAGGAGGGGTTTTCCTCTCCTGCGTGCTACTGGTCACACTCTCCGGAGTTGGAGGAGGTGATCGTATTGCTAATCATTTCTTTTGGGGAGGTGTCATCCTACACAACTCCTTCTAGCGGTCGGATACAGAACAATCATATGATATCATTTTTTTGGGGGGTCTCATACTACTGGACTAAGCATCCTTCCTACGGTGGGATACAGAGAAAGGCCAAAATATCAAGTCATAACAAGCTACTCATCAGTTCAAGCATCTAAGTCCTTGCATACACTATCCAGCTGACATGTATTATAATCACTGACTTGTTCATGTCTATGCTGACGTACCTAAGCACTAATCATTCCATGCTACTATTACCTTGCAAGCATTGTCCTACTTATTGGTCTGGCCTCTGAATCCAAGCACAACCTACATCATCCAGCTACAGTATGTAACATAAGCACTGAGCTATGAACCACACATAATTGAAGGGCACATGCCTGTGGTTATGTGGGGGAAGAGCTCCTCCCCCACATCCTATTTCAGCCAGCAGGCAGACCACCACTCTGCTCAGAGTGAGTCACACTCACCCTCCATCCTCCCCTGACACCTCCTCCTCCTTCTCCGGCACTCTTATCTCACCAGGAGGGGGGTGGGGTCTCACACTACTAGACTAAACATCCTTCCTACAGTGGGATACAGAGAAAGGCCAAAATATCAAGTCATAACAAGCTACTCATCAGTTCAAGCATCTAAGTCCTTGCATACACTATCCAGCCCACATGTACTATAATCACTGACTTGCTCATGTCTATGCTGACGTACCTAAGCACTAATCTTTTCATACTAGTAGTACCTTGCAAGCATTGTCCTACTTACTGGTCTGGCCTCTGTATCCAAGCACAACCTACATCATCCAGCTACAGTATGTAACATAAGCACTGAGCTATGAACCACACATAATCTATGTTTCAGATGCAATCAAGCAAAAGGTACCTTGCTACATATGCTGCGGGAATGCCAAAAAATTAGAAATCTGTGGCAGACAGTGCATAATATTTGTATTTCATGTGTTAAGATTGACTTTCCCCATTCCCCTGAAATATTTATTTTAGGTATCCCACCACAGGGCTGCGCCTTATCCCTCCCTCAGAAATTATGGATTGTAGCAGCATTGGTAGCAAAAAGGCTAATTCTAAAACATTGAAGAGTACTCTAGTCCCTAGCATTTCTGAATGGTAAAACATGATGAGTCTCACTGCTAACAATGAAAAAACCGAGTCATCATACTGTATGTTAGGGAAATCTAACAGTTTTTTTTAGAGATATAGGGCCCCTTTTTACAAATTAATTTCGGGTAATGCATTATGACCTCTCGAGCTGGTTAATTGTAACAACTATGTTCCCATGCTTTTATCTTCCAGGTTATAATCTGTGTTAATTGTCATTTTTTCCTTTTATTTATAGCCTTTAAATCATAGCATTTGTCTTAACATAAGATCACATCTGTTTAAGTATGGCTTTAAGTTTGCTAGTTTCCTTTGGCGTGTCAGTAATGTACTCTGCAGTGGTTCTTATTGCTATAATCTGTTGTTGATGTACTGTACTCTTTAATTCAAATAAAATAAAAACAAAAAAAAAAAGGTGGGAGGCCACGTGGTATGACCAGTGATTACCATGCAGTGTGGTTCAATATAAGGATGGGGGTGGAAGCAATCAACGCAAGGAAGAGGGTCCTGGACTTCAGGAGGGCAGATTTTTAAAAAATGGGTGAATGCCTCAGAGACGACATAGTGGTGGGGATGACTTGGGTGGAGGAACAGTTGGTTAAGCTAATGGAAGGCATAGTGAAAGCAACAAACCTTTGTGCATAGTAAGTGAGCAAAAACAAGAGAAAAAAAGAGACCGCGGTGGCGCTCAAAGGAAGTGGCTGAAAGGGTAGCTTTCTGGAGGTACGAAGGTAAGAAGAGACACAGAGGAAAGAGGACAGGAAGGTGTATCAGGAGAAGCAGAGGGAGACAGGGAAAGCAATGAGGAGCACAGAGGTGCAAAGTGAGGAAAGAATAGCCCAGGGGGTAATGAGTAACAAAAGGGAGCAAGACATTTTTTGGTACATAAGTGAAATGAGGAGGACTACTGGAGGAACTGTGAGGTAAGAGGGGCAGGTGGGGACTGTACAGAGGATCTGGAAAAAGCAGATATCCCAAACAAATACTTTTGTTCAGTCTTCACACAGGAAATGGAAGGGGAAGGGCCACATAAATGCAACACGGGCACTGAATAGGGGGAGGAAGACACAGTTCCCTTTACAGAGGAGAGAGTCTTGAAGGGACTCGCAATTCTGCAAGTAGACAAAGGCATGGGACCAAACAGGGTACACTCAAGGGTACTGAGGGAGCTCAGGGAGGTACTGGCTGCACCTCTGACAGTCCTTTTTAATGACTCAACTGGAGGAGGGCAGATGCAGTCCCGGTTCACAAAAGTGGTAGCAGGGAGGAGGCAGGCAACTATAGGTCAGTTAGCCTGACACTGGTGATGGGGAAGCTAATGAAGTCACTTCTACTAACTCTGGGTCACGTAGTCATGAGTGGAAATTAACAGGAGGGAGGTTCAGGAGGGATGTTAGGAAGTACTTCTTCATGGAGAGGGTGGTGGAACTTTGGAACAGTCGGTCGGCCAAGGTAGTGGGTGCAAACACAGTCAGGGGATTCAAGCAAGCATGGGATAGAATGAAGTGAATAGTGATCACTCGAGGTGACAAAACCAGGGAGAAGAATGGTGATAGGAGGGGAAGGGTTAGTATCCTGAAGGAACAATCGGTTCCAGGGAAGATTCCAGGGATTATAGGGAATATGGGCAGACTGGATGGACCTCTGGTCTTTTTCTGCCATCATGGTCTCTGTTTCTATGTTTCTAAAGGAAAGGATTGTATAGTATCTTGAGTGCAGCGGGTTGCAAGACCTGAGGCAACATAGATTCACGGGGGTAGATCATGTCTGACAAATCTGACTGATTTTTTTGACTGAGTGACCAGGGAAACAGACGAGGGTGCGGCAGTGAGTGTGGCCTACTTAGATTTCAGTGAGGCTTTCAACATCATTCAACACTGGAGGCTCGTAAGGAAACTGGGCAGCTTAGTCGTGGGTCCAAAGGTGGTCAGCTGGGTAACAAATTGCTTAAGGGATAGGCAACAGAGGGTGGTGGCAAACAGAAATCAATCTGGAGAAGGAAGGGGAACCATTGGTATGCTACAGGGCGCAGTTCTGGGATCAGTCCTTTTTAATGTCTTTATAAGCGACATTGCAGATGAGTTAGAAGGGAAGGTCTGCCTCTTTGTGGATGACACGCAAATCCACAATAGAGTGGACACTCCGGAGAGGGTGAAAAGAATGTGCAGAGACCTGAGAGAAACTCAAGGAGCAGCCAAGGGCATGGCAGCTGGGGTTCGATGCGAAAAAGTGCAAAATCATGCACTCAGAGCACAGAAACCCAGAGGCAGAGTACAATATGGGATAAGAGGTATTGACGGTTACCAAACAGGAAAGGGACCTGGGAGTAATCATATCTGATGATCTTAAGATGGCAAGGCAGTGTGCCAAGGTAGTGCGTTTGGCCAGTGGGATGCTGGGGTGCATAGGGAGGGGTATCACCAGCAGAAGGAGGGAGATGGTAGTGCCTCTGTATAGATTGCTGACGAGACACTACCTGGAGTACTGGGTCCAGTTCTGGAGACCACATCTCAGGAAGGACATAGACAGAATGGAGGCTGTCCAGAGGAGTGCAACTAAAATGGTGCGGGGTCTGCATCAGAAGCCCTACTCAGAGAGACTGGAGGACCTCAATATGTATACCCTGGAAGAAAAAAAGAGTGAGGAGGGATATGATAGAGACCTTCAAAACCACATAGCAGTAAATATGGTACAGGAAGGGAGTATGTTTCAGAGGAAAAGATGCACAAGAACAAGGGGATATGCAATGAAGGTGGAAAAGGGAAAATTCAAGAGAGATGTGCAGAAGTATTTCTTCACTGCAAGTGTCGTGGATGTCTGGAACAGTATTCCAGCAGAGGTGGAGGGGGCAAAAATAGTGGTGGGCTTCGAGCAAGCATGTGATAGGCACACAGGAATCTTTGTGGGAAACATGGAGGGGAGGGGGTGGCCGGAGATCAAGTAGGGTCTGCGGTGACAGTATAGGCAGGAAAAAAATGGGTAGACTGGGAGGGCCAAATGGTCCTTATCTGCCATCAAATTCTATGTTTCTATGACGCCCATCCTGTATGTGCACACACACACACACACACTTAGTTGACGGGCAGCAAGTTGAATTTTCAGCCAAACAGGTTTTACTAGGAGCAAAGACGTCACTACACATTCATTCCCACCATTATGAGATTAATACTGATCAGAGCAGATGCTGTGCACTGGGGGACCATTTTCCTTATTCTTGGCTGAGTTTGTGGGTGCTACTGGGGGAAGAATGATGATGGGGATGAGAGGGAGGTTGGGTGGGGGTCAGCGGACTGGGTGTCCTTAATAAAAACAGTGGGACTCAGGTGGGGGGAGGAGAGTGAAGCATGTTTGATGCATGGGAGGCGAAGGATTACTTTTGAATCAGAGCAGCCAGCATGCATGCCACCAGCACATGCAATTTACCTGGGTGGGGTGGGGTGGAGGATGTCTGTGGGGGTGGTGGGTGGGGAATATCATGGTTTCTGTTTTTGGGGGGGGTGGATTTTTTAGCACAATCGGTGGGAGGATGTTTTTTAAAGTTTTATTAAAAAATTTTGTGGGCAAAGTTGATGCGTCTGCCAAGGAATTTGCAAATTTTGCGAATTGCGAATTTCTGCGGATTCACAACTTCACTGGCAGATTGAACATCTGTAACATTCTCTTCTAGTAACCACTGCACACCCTTGAGGCACCTGAAAGTAAAGTGAAGCAGCTGAAGCCCAAGGGGTGGCCTAGTGCAATTGCTAATTTGGAGGGGTGGTAGGTAGAGGTATTGCCTACAGTCTCCAGGGTCAGCAGGTACAGACCCGTGGGAAAGAAAGTGAATGCAGTATAAGCTGAATACAAGTAATGTAAGTATAAAGTCATTTAAGCGGTTCATGCAACAAGTTATTGTTCATTTATTTATTTGCTGCTGTATCTGTCACATTAGGAGAACAGCTAAGTAACATTTTTATCACTTGAAAACTTTGTCCAAATCATACTACACAGTTGTGCAAGTCTCACAATGGGAAGGCTGTAAGCCTGAGGTTTGATTGGGCGGAGCAACTGCGTCACTCCCCTATCAGGCTTTATAAGATTACTCACCCTTGGCCTTCCCAGGATTTGTTTCTCTTTGCGGCCAGAGGCACCACTATTCCTCGCTCCCATTCTGGCCTGTCTCTGTGGTTGCCTCTGGCCGCTAGCCTGCTCCATGCATCGCTCCCTTGTGCTGCCGTTCCTGCATTCTTCCCCTCCTTCTGCCGCTTTGCAGCCCATCTCTTCCCCTGTCATTTGCTTCCTCATTCCTGCCCTCACCCCCCCATGCAGCCTCGTTTTTCTTTCCCCATTCGGCCGTTGGCTCTGCCTACCTCGCCTTACTCATCCATCTCCGCAGCCTTTCTCATGCCACTGTTTGGCTTCCATTTTCCATTTTGCTCACTAAACTCTCCATTTTGCTAACTCCTCCAGTGCCCCGAGTGTTTCTTCTCCTGCCCCTACTCTCCATGCTCTTGGAGCACTGGGGCCTTCCTTTGCTCCTTTTGGCAGGTCCTTCCTCCCTTGGACCCTTGTTCCTTCTGTCCCTCGGTCTCCTGGTTCCTGGATTTCCAGCACCCTGCTGCTGTGCTTCTAGGCCCCTCCAGTACGCAGTGCTGGACCTCTCTTCCTGGGTTGCTCCTTTGCGAGTCTTCCAGGTGACTCGCTCTCCATGCTGCTCCTTCATGATGCTCGCATTTCTGTCCTGTAGTCCAATTTTGCGCACCTTGTCTGGTGCGTTCCTGCCTTCTTTGGCCATTTTGTCATTTTCTATGTGTTTTGAGCGGCATTCCACCATGTTACACCCTCCTGCCTGGGTTCACTGTGTGGATCCCGGTCTTGCTGCACTTCCTGGAACATTTTCTGGGCCTTGGGTGTGTGGCTCCCACATTTTGTGCTGTTTGTATGATTTTCTCTCTGTATTCCCTGTATTGGCTAAAGCTCTTTCCCAATTCTCCTCTTAGTTCCTCATCTTCTTCATCCTGTTCATGCTATTTATGGACACATGTCTTATTCTGCCATTGCACATTGTGGCCTGTCTCATCTCTCATTGCCCCTACATGGGGCCCCCTATTTGTGGGCCTATTGCTGTTTCACATGTGTCTGTGCTAATCATTCTGGCCCTTTGCAGTGTTTTTGAAGGCAGTGCTGTGCTCTTTGCTACTGAGTGGGTGGGTGGGAGGTATTGCTGTTCCACTTCCCTGCGCCGATCTGCCACTTCGATCTCCACCTCAGGGTCTCCTTCCCTCGGCTCTTGCTGCTTAGAGGCCCTCCTGCAGTAATGCCCATGGTACCTCTAGGGGCATTTCAACTCTATTACCCCATCACTCCCTCTCTGCATGGCTATTGGTGCATCCATTCAAATGCAGTAACATGAAGTCGATCAATGTCTCACCTTCCATTATCCATGCCTTCAAGGCTTCTCTCCATCTTCCTACAACGTTGCATGCCTGTTTTATCTTATCCATACCAGCCTTCTTGGCTTCCTTCATGCTCATACATGGATAGGAAACTTCCTGTCCTGGGCGGTACTGGATTCCACTGCTGAACTGTTCTGCACCTACAGATTTCATTCTGTTTCCTCAATTCCTTGCTGACTGCCTCAAGGTCTGCTGATTGGCACTTTTGTTTGTTACCCTAGTGGTTTTCCTCCTTCTCTTCCTTGTCCCAGGGGTTGGTGTTCTGACACTGGGCTCTCCGATTCTTTGGGATTCCTGCTCTATTGACCATCTGTCCGTATTCTGCTTATTTCATGCTGTTGCTGCCTGGGACTCCTGGGCACTGATTATATTGGTGCTTTCGCTGTCTCATTCCCTGTGTTCCTGCCTGGCCTTGGCAGGCGCCTCTCATGATTCTCCAGAGCCCTTTCATACCTTTTTAACTCGGTGTAGGTCCTCCGAGTCTACTTACTCTCATCAATCACTTGAGCTTCCCTCTCCTTGGCACCTCGCCCTACTCATTTATTTCAATCGCTCACTCTGTATATCTCGGCTGACTCCATCTGGCCTACAGTCGATATTTCTTTTGGGCATACCTATCATTAATCATATGTCACCTCATCGATCCGCGGCCCTCTTGCCGCATGTATCAGGTTCCTGACTCCGGTCATCATTAACCATTTCTTATCTCATCGAGCCTCCGATCATGGCTTCAATCCATCATCAGCCATCAAGGATTCACTCCAATCCTGGCTTCCATCTCTCATCATGCCTTTTCTCATACCAGTCATCATGGATTCACTCCACTCATGGCTTCACTCCTCATCAACCTTCGTCCAATTTTGCTACCTCTCATTGGGTCTTATGCTACCTCACTGTACTGCTGCAATCCTGCGGCGATCATCATCATAAGTCTTCATCATCCTCAGTCTTCTCATGAGGGCATCTGGATAACCCTTGCTCCTTTGACTTCTACATGGATCTGCTCCTTCTTATTTACTACTCGAGCATTCCCATTTCGGGTCCATGTTGCCTCCTGTTCCTTCTTCGATCTGTGTTGCTCTCCACGCTCTTTCAAGTTCAATTTCAGGTTTATTCCTGTCTCCTCTAAATCCTTTAAAGCCTTCACGGCTTCTCTCTGTCATCATCCGTGCTTTCTTTTTGGGGCTTTTTCCTATCCCATCATCATCTTTCCTACTCATATCCTTCTATTTAGTGACAAACGTCCTTAAATCAAACATCGTTAGCCTGGAGGGAAGGCGATCTAGGCCTTGGATCCCCTGAGGTTTCCTCCTCAAAGGGTGTTTTTGCTCTCCTCCGTGCCAGTGGTCATAATATTAGTTAGGGTTAGTGCTTTCTTAGGTTATTTAGTTAGGTTCCACCATTGGATGGAGGTAGATGGTGGCCCCGGCTTTCCCTTCTCTCCTTAGGAAGTCTGACCTTGATCTTCTTCTCAGAATTCATTCATTCATCATCCTCACCTCTTTGATGCTCGACACCCAATTGGGTATTCTTTTTGGGCTTCTTCCTAACCTACTTTTAGCTGTTGAAATCATTCCCATGGCACCTATAGGGGGGAATCCTCCTCTAGGTTCCTTGTGTTGTATCCCTAATAGGGTGGCATATCCCATGGCTAGAGAGGTGGAAAACTACAACGTAAATCAAATCCACAATGTAAATCAAGTCACACAAGCATCATCTCATCCAGTTGCGTAAGCACAATCGAATGGGAAGGCTGTAAGCCTGACGTTCGATTGGGCAGAGCAACTATGTCACTCACCCATCAGGCTTTATAAGGTAACTCACCCTGGGCCTTCCCAGGATTCGTTTCTCTTTGCCCCACCATCCACTCCTCCTCCTCCAGTGGCTCGTCTCTCTTACCCGTGGGCTTCTTCCTAGGTTACCTTTAGCTGACAGAATCATTCCCGCGGCACCTATGGGGGATGAACCCTCCTCTAGGGTTCCTTGCATCGTACCACTAATAGGGTGGTATATCCCACGGATAGATAGGCGGAAAGCCACAACATAAATTAAATCCACAACATAAATCAAGTCACACAAGCATCATCTCATCCAGCTTTGTAGGCACAATTGAATTCCTGTTGTCTCTAGTGTCAGTTCAGTACAGTGATTTCCCTCCCACACAGGTTTTCACAACTATCTGGTAGGGGAGTTTCCAAGCACACCCTCTCAGTGTACGTAATTCAGAGACTGTGGGTGAAATGGGAAGTAAAAGAGCCTAAGGTAGCTCCTGGTAGTCTTTGTGCTTGCTGTTGCTGTGGCATCACAACATGGGAACCAGGTTGTTACACTAGGGGATGCTGTACTGTTGAGTTGTGCCCTCATTTGGATGAGACATTAAACTGAAATCCCTTCTGCCCATATCTGGTGTTGTCCTGGTGGGTGTCCAAGTCAAAGTAACAGAACACAAGGCAGTTTTTGAACGAGTAAGGGATTTTCCCTGGTCAACACTTCCCTTCCTATAAAACTGGTTTGGGCAATTGTCCAGGGCTGTGTGTAGGTGGTAATGTATGAAATGGCAGCCCTTACACTTTTACAGTCTTTTTGCTACCAGCCTCTCACTGCTTATAAAGAGCTTTGGGATACAATGTGTATGAATAGTGCAAAATAAGTGCTAATTCATCATCTTCATCTTCTTTGTCAAAGGACCCTCATCAGACAGTGGCCCAGAGTGGAAACCAAGCCCTGAAAAATTCTGTTTTACCAGCTGGCACCATTTTAGCTAATTATTGTAACTCCAGCTGTAAGCGACAAGCCTCTAGAATTTCCACCTCCATCCGTGAGCTAAGGTAGAGCAAGTTTGTTTAAGACATCCCTAATTGCACTTTGAGTTCAGATGGGAATAGGTTACAAAGAATTGCTTAAATGTCTCCTTTAGTCCATTATAGGTTGGTTAGTGTATTTGCTGATTTTACTACAAGAGGTTTGCTTATAACTGTTTGCAAGCAGAGATTAGAACTTACCAGGCAACTTAGTACCCCCCCAACTCCCAGAACTTTTGCGTTTTTTGACACAGCACTTCATGTTTGCCATCAATGTTGTGCATTAGATGCATGTGCTTGTCCTCCATTCCAATGTGACGTAAAAGCGTACAGACTTAACCTCTGAAAATGCCTCGATGGGCTGCTACCTTTGTATCACTTCTAGTGCCTATGTTATACTTTATATTATTTGACCTGTTGAATGTTAACTTTTGTTCACTCTGTATTGCCGAAACAGTACTTGTGTTACTCACTCTGTTTTGTTATGTCACTGAATCAATATTGTTCAGCCTTTGTTAATCAGTTTTTAATACTGTCTTTGACATGGTGTGAACAAATTGTTATTCTGACAAGGAAACTTTGTAAATGAGCATTTCTGCTAAAATGTGTATTTCTGAACTCTGAATTAAACAAATAAATAATATACTTTTAGATGTGTGATTGCCCCTTTCCTTCTGCTTTATATTGTTTCTCATGTGTTTGCAGATGCGTTTCTCTCTCAGCTTGGATCACTCTTCAGTGGAGAACCTGCACTGCTTTTTGCAGCAGAAACTGGCTTGCTGATGTTTAACAACTTAGTACAAGACTGCTTGATATTTAAGCAATATGGTATGATGGGGGGTGCATTATGATGAGATAACAGCTCACCTTGGGTGGGTTGAAACACAAAGCAAAACTGAATGTTTCCACCACCCAAGAAGGGTCGCTAGCCCACAATAACATGCCCTACTGGAGTGCCTTACTACAAGTAAGCATTAATCCATGATGAAGGTGGCATCTAATGGGGAGTTAATGCATGTTTGGGGCTACTGCGGCCTCGTGCCTACAACGACCAACCATGCATTAACTCCCCATTAGATGCCACCTTCGGAGTGGATTAATGTGCTTGTAACATGGCAGGTGCAAGGCAACTATTAGTTAGATGATGTTTTACTTCCTATCAAGCATAACTGAGCAGCAACAGTTGTTTCACTTACACAATTATAATTCAGGTGTGTTACTTACTAATGGTCTGTCTAACTCCAACCGCGCGCGTCCACATTGCACTAGCCACATCCAGTAATATAGTGTGTACCACTTTAGGACACCTTACAATTTTACTTTACAGAACAACATACAAATAAACTAATCATCAGACCTCAAAACTTCATCATTCTAATCGGCTGTTGTATTGCTCTGACTCCGTTTTCACCTGACATTCATGTGCTGCTGCATTCTGGGGAAACTGTATTACGCTCCTACTTTAGTATGCTCAAAGTCTGCCACTAGTTTCCTGAGCCGACTATACACAGGACCACTGACTATGACGACCTACAGGTGGCGCTTTAACAACAGCTCAGCACTTCTCCTCTGTTTCTCACTCATTTGTTTGCTCGCCTCGTTCTTCTTCACTGCCATTGTGCTCCGAGTAGTAGTCTCTCATTCACTTCACTCCCTCTGTGTGACACACTACACTTTCAGCTTGCAGACATATATTATCTGCTGCTGACTGCTCTCTGCACTCCTTCACAACTGCACAACTTCCGAACACAGCGCCTTTTACTTGAAACCTTGGTCGTTATTCCGGCCAATAGGTGGCACTTTCAAAGAACAACAAAAGTTTTCCTAATTTTCTACCTGATCTGTTATTCACTTCTCCTTCTCACTGATGTGTTGCATTCTACTGCAACTGCTACACTATCGGGTAACAAACAGCACCATTTGCCCTTCATCGCTCTATCCCGTACTTCACACTTGTACGACTCCAGAACAGACCACGGCACTGTGTGTCTCTCGGCTCCCGGTTCCCATTCACAGTCTCTCTTCCTCCCAACCACCTATTGGTCAACCTAGCAGTACTCAATTCATTTCTGCCTTTTCTCTTTTGCCCTGTGTTACTCGCGCCACCTATTGGTCGAACTGCCCCCTACATTTTAGACTGCTCATATGCTTTTTGGATCGCGTTCACGCTCTCAACATGGCATTATCGCTCTGAGCGTTCTAAAGCAACACGGCATTATTGTGCCATAATGCCGAGTTGCTCTTGTACCACCTGATGCTCTTCTGCCAATCCTGTTACTTTGTTTCTCTTGTCTTGTTTTAGCCATGTTACAGTTATGAAATGGGTCCTTTTTAGTAAATTGGATGTATTATTCAAACATATTTTTGTTGAGCCACTGTTGGCCAGGCTGTTGTGCTGGGATAACAGCCTGGATGAAAGTACCTCTTGGCTGATCAGACGCCACCATTCTTCTACTCATTTCATAATAATATTCAAAACAGAAAAATTGTCAACAGAAGGAGGTCAACTGGTCTATTCAGTCTGCTCTTTATTCTACCTCACCATGGAGACTGAGTCCTCTATCCCTGCTAAACCCTTGTGTCTGTTCCACCTCAGCATGAACCCAGCTACTGTTTTTGCACAGATCACTCCATTAGGCAGTCTGTTCCATTTTCCTACTCTCTCTCTCTCTCTCAGTGAAAAAGTGTTTTCTCATGTACTGTTTGAATCTCTCATCCCTACCAGTTTCATCACCTTACCCCATAGTGCATGCATATACACTGGAGGTAAATAGCACATAGTGAAGTATTAACTTACAGATGTTGTCAGCACTGTTACTTCGTGGATCTGAAGTCGTTTTTTTTTCTTTTCCCCTTTTGCTAATTAGAAGATTTTAGATCAGACAGTACTGTGACATGTGGAACAATATTGTACCTGGCAGCTGACTTATAGTATCTAGTGTTGGCCATTCATAACTCATTAGTATTGGAACCTCACTAATTATGACATAATGCCTAAAAATATAGAATAATGCATAGGCAGGTGTGTGTTATATAGGTGTAACCCCCTTACAAATGGGGGTTCCCAAAAGTCTTCCTTGGATGTGCCTAAATGCCCACTGCCAGGCTGGTATCCTGGGCCAATCAGTACCTTTGGGGACCCTAAAATGGAGTCTGTCCCCAGGGGTCTTGTGGGAGTAAATTTCTGTAGGAACTGTAGTTGTGAGACTTTGGCACTTAAATGCACCGGGAAGGGGGGCCCCTTGCTTTGACAGACTGATGGATCAACCAACCAGAACCTTTTGGACCGAAGAGAAATTCCAAAGCTGCCTGCTGCAGTGAGTCAGTCTGGAGTTAGAGTTTGGAGAGTAAACAGCTCAAGTGATTTGAGCAGCAGCTCCTGCATAGTTCAAGCGGGAGATTGGTGGAAAGGTTGAGTTTGGCCTGCCTGCTGCTCCTCGAGAGGGAATCCTTTGAAAGCCTTAGCAATCAGACTGTATCCGAACTGAAGTGTGATAAAGCCACTGAAGAGTGACCAGATTTAAACCTGAAGAAGACCGAAGATTTTCTGTACGCGATCGGCCTGTCAGGACATCCATTCACCGTAGAACTCCCGGTTTTGCTCAGAGATACTGATATTGCAACCAGACTGTTTGGTGGTATGGTGATTGCTTTACTATAAATATGCTGTAACCTACTAGTGGGTCACAATTTGGTTCCCCACTGTTTAATTGTGCCTTGCTTGCTGGAAGCTGCATCCAGCCTTCTCGGACTGATATCCAAACTGTCTTACCTGGCCTGGGCCCTGCTACACTGGCCCAGCCAGCTACTTCAGGTGTAGAGAACACCATCAATGAGAGACCTGCCTGGGGATCAGCCCCCTGCTCAACATCATGAACAGGAATGACACCACTGTGAATCATGTGGGCTCTGCTTCTCCTGGCAAACCAGCAAGTCATCCTGCAGTCTCCATTTCGTCCATCCTGTGTCCTGTACTGGGTAGCGTGAGTAAATACCAGGATAGCTCCCTGCAACAACAGCCCAATCAAAGTGTGTCATCTGATTTAATCGTTTTGCCTAATCTTCACGAACTGAGCCTCCTGGCTCCGGATTACAAATTGTGTGTGGTTGTGCATGCCTTTTCTTTTCATCACAGGGCCCCAACCAGCTGCGACGCTGGCCTACCCTGGGCAACGTTCCAGGCTAGCACACCTCACTTCCAACTGGGTAACCAGAGCGTGTGTGTGACTGTGTTGAGGGACTAAAAAGTGCCTGCATAATTGCCAGACTAGATCAGTTATAGAATCAAGCAACCTGATTACGACCCTCCCTTGTTCAAGTCCCCTGAATAAATCAGATCTAACTCTTTTTGCATCTAATTTGACTGTGGTTCTAGTTTGTACCAAAAGCACTGTACTGTTGCTATTTCCTGTGCCTAACCTTGTTTTACAGGGGGTCTCCAGGGTCAAACTTGTGGAACCAGCCCTGGTGGTAAGTGTAAACAGTGTGGGGATTTGTATGCTGAATAGGGGCTACTGTGAAAGTGTTTGTTGCATATTGTCTAGACCACTAGAGGAGAAAGAAGGGGGTTACAGTGTCCCGGAGGGCTGTACCCAGGTTAGCCTTGTTACTAACAACCCTGTCTTCCAGGTGGAGGCACCCGTTTCAGTACCCAGGACCCTTAACCTGCAACTAGCCACGCAGGTAGGGGTAGTAGCCCTTGGGATAGTGCCACCTAGGGGTTACATAAGCAATAACACATGACAGGGTGTGCTGTTATTGGGGATAAACGCACAGTAACCCGTAAACTCTGAGAGCAAAATTTTCAAGGTTTATGTGGTCATCATGCACCGAGGGTGTGTAAAAAAAAAAAGGAAAACTTCATAAACATATGTAACCCCCTTGTTACCCTGGGTTACTAGAATCCCAGTAATACCTAGTGGTAGGCAGGGAAGGCAGCTTGTGAAACTCCAGTTAAATAGATTTCACACTGTAAAAGTATGTTCAAGTCCAGCACTTATGGGAAGTCAAGACATGTAGAGGAGATGTGACACATGTCTACCCAGTAATCTACATTGCCAAGCTTTCAGTAAAAGAGTTATTTAGTTTCCAGAGAAATGGCCGGGTATGGACTGTGGGAGCTGGAGGTGGGAGACCCCCACATTTTTAGTGACCAGGTCCACTTCTACGGATTTGCTCTGTGGATTTCTACTTTGCCTCATGCACTTGGCCAGTGATGAGGGAAGTACCCAGACGTGGGATTGGAAGGAAAATTCCCTGTAGGAGTCGAAGGCTCTAAGGTGGTTTGGGGAGCCACAACAGGAAAATTGGTTAATTTCCCAAAATGAACCATGGATCAAGTGGCCGGCGGGGGAGCCGGGCCCATGGGGAAAACTCAAGTAGTGTACAAGTCGGGCTGTATACCCAAAGCTGCGTGCAAGTCCAGGCTGTGTGCCTGGTGGGTTCAGAGCCTGAGGGCTGGAAATAGTGAAGAAGTGTTCTGTTGTCTCTAATCTGCATTACCAGGAAAGTAGCCCCGTGGGGGTCTGTCTATGCTTTGTTTGTTCAGCTTGGATGTGAATAAAAGCCACACTGTAGAATCCCATTCCTGGTTCTGGACATTAAAGTTATTGCTTCCTGTGTTCGGATTTACTTGGGTGCCCCTGTGCAGAGTAGCCAAACCTAGGTCCGCTATGCCAAGTAACCTCATCCTCCCCGAACCCAGTCACCACCAGATACTGCTGTCAGCTTCAACAGCATGCCACCTGTCATTTTTGCTAAAAGGTAGGGGTCCGGGGGTTACAAAAATGGAGGCACCGCTTTGGATCTAATTCTGGGAGGAAGGTACTTGGGCAAGGGGCTAGCGTTTTGGCTATCTGGCAGTGGGTAGCCCAAAAGCTGAAGCAATTTCCCTAGTGTGTGTTGCTGTGTGCTGTGACTCTTGTGCTGCTGCTTAAAATGCCAACAGTTTACCAAGGAGCAGTAAAGCCAAAGAATGTACCCTTGTCCTGCATCAAATTGTTTACAGCGTTTTTGCCTGCTTTTAAAATGAACTGTGGTAAAGAAAAGTGTGGAAGGCTAGGGGTAGCAACAGGAAAATTGTGCCCTGGACGTTGGAAATGCTTTTAAAATAAACTGTGGTAAAGAAAAGTGTGGAAGACTAGGGGTAGCAACATGAAAATTGTGCCCTGGACGTTGGAAATGCTTTCTGAATAAACTGAGAGACTTGCAAGTGTAATGGCTATGTTAAATGGCTGAAATGGGCTCCCGCCGTGGAATCAGTTGGAAAAAAAAAAAGTTGCATTCTGCAGTTTAAATTTGCCTGCTCGACAATCGCCGTGAGGAGAAGATCACTCGCGAGGAAGAAGAGGCTCATTTGCATGGCGTCATGTGATTGGTAAGGCTGCAATCAGTCCCGCCCCTCAGCCAGCTCTACAGTGACTGCCCCAGCATTCGAGAGGGAGTGTGAGTGGAGTGTGTGTACTGACTTGTGGAGGAGTGTCGTGGAGTGTTAAAAATGCTGTAAACCTTCTAAAAATAGACTTGTTTGTTTAAAATCAGGCTCAACCCGCTAATCGATTGTCTGAATTGCAAGTGTGGTGGTCGAGCAGACGATCGGCAGGACTGCCCACCCGTTTCTGTTCTGAGGCCTCCAAGACTGGCTGCAGGCCATTTTTCTCCATTGCAGCAAACTGCTACTGATAACAGTAAGTACTAACATTGAAATTGTTCAAACGGTGATTTTCTGCTAAAAGCCATTTAAATGTGTGTGCAGCAGTGTAGTCGCTTTGCAAATAATGACTGTGTCAAGTCCTGCCAGCAAGTGCAAGTCTGTTAAGCCATTGACTGTGTACATAGTAATGAGTTAAGCATCAATTTAAAGTTTAAAGCCAGAGAGAGACTGTGAGTTGTAGCCAAATGTGCAGCACTAGTTTTACAGGCAATCCTGTGCTTAACAACCTGAAGGTTTAGGGGACTGTGAGTCAAAGAAATGTTTCCAGCATGTAAAAAGTCTGTGGAAAATCATGTAAATGTGTTTAGAACATGAACAGAGCAAATTTGTGCAGTTTGAGCAAAAGTTATCAGTAGTGTGTGTAAATCGGGTGCACGGTGGCTTGACCCAATTTCTGAATATTGATGCACAGGAGTGCTGCTGCCGCCATTACAGGGTGGGGTAGTAAAGTAAACACAGCAGCAGAGTACCCATTTTAACAGTAAAGAAGGTGTTCAGTAAAGTGGGACTTTCAGTAACAGTGAGCTTTTGTTTGTTTTCCCTGCAGTTATGGCCTCAGGACCAGCTCGCTACCTGGATCATGCCCGGGTTGCAGTAACAGCAGCAGTAAATAGACAAAGGGACATTGAAAAGTGGTGCTATGGGGGACAACTGCCTCCTCATGTGGCGATTCCTGGTTTTCCAGTGCATGTGTGTCAAATATGCTTGAGAGCTGGAAGGGACGTCTTCATGATTCCTCACTGTGCTGGGTGCCTAGAAAAATATGGCTTGTATAAAATGCCTCAAATTTGTTTGGCTCCCACATGGACAACGGTTCAGGAATCTGCAGTTGGCAGTACACAGCACCAGGCGGAGCCTGTGGAAGAAGGCCCCTTGGGGGAGTGTGGCACAAAGCTAGAGGGTGCAGAGTTAGAGACAGAACCAGAAGTTGAAGTTTTGGATGCTGGATCCCAGAAGGAAAGTTCGGATAAAGTATCAGTAGACCCCTGGAGGGGGGAGCCTAGCCCAAGTCTCATAGGAGAAGATGAGATGCGGGAGGCCTTTGAGTGGGAGGTGTCGACCTCCACACCTAGTGATGAGTGGATAGTCTCAGGAGTGAGAACGACTGCTCACTCCTGGGCTCAGATCCTCAGTGAAGAGGAAGATGAGGGGGAACCTATGTGGCCTTGTGAAAAAGGAACAGGTACACAGCCTCAAGATCTTGCCTCGGAGGAATGCATGGAAGAGAGTGGTGATGCCACTGCCCTGGCTATGCAAGAAGAAGAAGTCAGGGATCCGTTTTTAATTTCGTTAAGGATGCGTAGCTGGCAGAACCAGGACTGGCCACCCCCAAGCCAGGCCAGCGATCTCAGATTGACCAAAGCTAGTAAAGAGGAGAGACTGGTTCGTAGGAAGTTGAATGAGATCTATGGGATGACCTTTCCTACCTTTCCTCAGAAAGTCTGGGAGGAGATTGAGAACAGCAGGAAATCCTGGATCTGGGCCGAAGCAATGAAACGTGTGCATCCTGGGGCAAACAAGCATGTAAAAAACAGACTGTTTCATGAGAAATATACCCAGTGGAAGAGAGGCAGGACATTGTTTATGGACAGAGTGCGAATAGTGGACAGAGAGGGACGTGAAATCTCCCACTGTGTGAATTATGTGCACCCAGACGGGGTAATAATTCAAGCTCCTGACCCCGGTACTATTGGCCTCAGTGCAAGGACCTCCCAGCAAATGTGCCCGTGGCTACTAAATGGAAAGCCGAGCAGTGGTAGTCAATACTGCCACACCAGCCTGTGAAGTGCCTTTATTGATCCGCCAGTATGAACATCCAGGACTCAGGTTCCCCACATTCATCAGTTCTACAGAGTACTGGCCTTTCCAGAATCCATCGACTGGCCCACCAGATGACTTCAGATCCAGAGAGGACACCAGCCCAGCTGTATCCGGTTTCATCGCCTGGTAATCAGATGACGTCAGACCAGCTGTTTCTTTTTTGTTCCCATTCTAAGGTTCCATCTCCAGAGATGACATCAACCCAGCAGTTCCCAGATGTGCCCTCCTGTAGTTCCCAGAAGATGTCTGCCCAGCTGTATCGGAAGAAATGCTGCCAGGGAGAGTCTTCGTCAGAGGTGCAGGTCGGTTCAGATTTTTCGTACTACAAGGGGCTGGTAAGTCCGAACTTTTCTATCTTTATGACATTGCAGTACACACCCTACACTAGCAGACTCCAAAATGTGCAAACTGTCCTCAAAGACTCTCCCCTTCGGGACTTTGTCCTGCTAGAACTGTGCTTCACCGGGCTCTGGCCCAGGAGAGACTCTTTATTGGACTAGCCTTCGGGCACTGTGGTCACTAGTTGGGACTTTTAGGGCACTCCATTCCCCCCAAATGTGTATTGTAAATAATGTCATTGTTTTCTACTGTTTTCTAATGTAAATACTGTTTTCTACCCTTTTCTAAAAAAATCTTTTTGGGATTCTTTAGTGTTTTGATG
Organism: Neoceratodus forsteri; assembly: GCA_016271365.2. Taxonomy (NCBI): domain Eukaryota; kingdom Metazoa; phylum Chordata; order Ceratodontiformes; family Ceratodontidae; genus Neoceratodus; species Neoceratodus forsteri. The sequence goes on from JADMNL010000027.1 coordinate 45,079,131, forward strand.
GTAGGGGTTTAGGTAGACTGTGTATGCAGATTAGGGGTGTGTGTTGTCTTTCTTTTTCTTGCAGGTGTTCCTGGAGAAGATAGAAGAGAAGACAAGAAGAGGAGGAGGGGCTCATCGGAGTTCCTCACTAGTACTTTAGTGTGTAGTGATTTAAAGTACTGTGGTGTTGTTATTGTTGTTATTGTTGTTATTACTGTATTAACCCTTTCCTTCCACAGGTGTGGTTGTGGGGGGGGAGGCAGTAAAGTGATATAATAGTATGGTATTATTCTTGGTGTGTGGTTGCAGGTTGCCCAAGGTCGGGGAGGTCCCCGGGTTGTTTTGGTTTTTGGGGTATTAATTTAGAGGCAGATAGGTTTTCCCTAGAGGGCTAGGGGGGATAGACAAGCTGTGGCCCTGACCTGCAGTAGGGATTGCAGTGCTGAGCTATTAGGGCTATGCTCTGGATAGTTCTACCAAAGCCACTAGGCGTCCATAATAATTGGCTAGTGCAGAGGCTGATATGTCAGCTAAAGGCCTCTAGGCCCTTAGTGTTGCCTGCCTGTGCTTGCACATGGTAGGAGGGGGCCTGATCACACCCCTCCGCAGGTAGCACATAGGGTGGGATTGCCTAAAGCTGGATAAACAATGACTGCGGACAGTCATTTTCCTGGTCAAGGGCGACTGTAACCCCCTTGTTACCCGGGGTTACTAGAATCCCAGTAAGACCTAGTGGTAGGCAGGGAAGGCAGCTTGTGAAACTCCAGTTAAATGGATTTCACACTGTCTCACTCTGTCCTCAGTCACAGCTGAGACTGAGGGATGACATCACCATAGAACTGTCGCAGCTGCATGAGCCACAATGGAATCTGCAGCAGGGAGTTGGAATAGAATGTTGGGAGGTTTGAACAGTAGTCTATAGGTCAGTTGGAGTTTGGAGCTTGCTGAGAGAGCAGCACAGCAGCTCTGGTTAGGCTCTTGGAGCCTCAGCCCTGATTAGGGCTACATTCTGGAAATAAGGTGTGTGTTTCCACCAAAAGAGAGACACAGAAGATAGTTTGTAAGTGGTGGAGACCGCTGACTCAGGTCTCAGTGCCCCATCCCTTAAGGGATGGGGCAGGAAGGGGTTTCCTGCATATTCCAGGAGCAACCCCCCTGGTTTTCTGCTAGTGGAGAAGCTGCCTATTTGTTCCAGAGTTTTGGGGAAATAAGAATGTAACCCCCCTGCAAATGGGGGTTCCCAAAAGACTTCCAGGAGCTTGCTTGAATGCTCCAAGCCTGAATGGTGTTTGGCGTTTAAGCCATTTATCAGTGAGTGTTTTTAGAGCCTCTGGTACTGTCTCTTTAAGAGTTGTCTGCTTGCAGACTTAATTAGTTTGTATGGGGGGACTGTGTGCTTCTCTGTTTGAGTACCACTCGAGCTGGTGCCAATTCACTCCATTTTTGCAGTCACTAAGAGTGCAAAGGAACCTATCTGAAAGATGTAACTGTTTGCCAGAAATCATTTAGAGTAATAATGAAATTACAGTTTGTCTAACCTGCTTTCTTTGCAGTCAGAACTGTGTCTGCCTAGTTCCCCATTCTGGTTTTGAACTGCTGAACTGGACCAATCAGTGTGGGGTAAGCTAGCTCTAAAATGGTGCCTTAGACGAATCAGAACTTGGACTCATAATCTGAGCCAGCCACAAGAGGATTGTATGGGCAGTGACTCTGGGAGATGTAGTTTAGACTTGCGTGGCTTTTGGACCAACAGCAGCAGTCTATTGTGAGTGACAGCCAATCCAGTCAAGAACTGGGAGGAACTCAAAGGAAGTGCCGGTTTTGTCTGTTGGAGTTTCAGTTGAGCTCTGGCAGTGAAGAGGAAGGAGCCCTGTGCTTTTCAGTGTGCAGTTTTAGTCGGAAGCGTGTGTAAGGCCCAGAGTTCCGGTCTGCAGCTTGTGTAACTGCTTGTTAGGACTGAATCCGTCCTGTGAAGAGAATCAAAGGATATCTGAAGAGTAGAAACCAGGCTCACCCTGTAGAAGACTGGAGAAATTGCCAATGCACTCGGTCTGTCAGGAACTGAATCTGCTGTGTGTTCTCGGGTATTGTGCAGTAATTGCGATCGGGATAGAGAAGCAGCCTGCCTGTTTGCCATATAAATGTGTGAGGAGTCGTGGAGCTCAAGAGTAGCCCTGCTGACGTTGAAGGACCCTATCTTGTTTGGAGGTCGTGAGTACTAATTCAGGGTCGCTCCCTGTTGAATTGCCACATTAAATCCAAATGGAATCACTGTACTGCTGACTGTTTAAACTAATTTTCTTTTCTCTGTGTGAAAGGCCCCTACCAGCTGCCACGGTTTGGACTAGCCACTAGGGCTTGGGTACCCAGGGACAGTAACTGGTAGGGATAGGCCTGTGCACAGAGCCATAGGTAGATAGTAAAGTGATAAGCTAATTAACCTGATTTCCCCCTGTCCTTGTTATATTCACCCTAAATAAATCAGAGCTGCTTGTTTCAGAAAAGTTATACTGCTTGAGGTATTTGTCTATGTTAAAGTATTGTACTGTGATTGTTGTGCTGTATCTTATTTTACAGGAGGTCCCAGTGCCTGAACCAGCCCTGGGGGTAAGTGTATACTGTGAAGGTAATTCTGATATATTGTGTGGGCCACTAGTGGGGAAGAAAGGGGGGTTGCAGTGTCCCAGAGGGCTGTGACCAAGTAAGTTTAACTATTGCAAACCCTGACCTCTGGGTGGAGGCACCCGCCATTGGATCCAGGCCCCTCAACCTGTTAGTGGCAAATCAGGCAGGGGTAGTAGCCCCTGGGATAGCGCCATCTAGGGGTTACAAGAAGATTTGTGAATCACCTGTGGGGCACCTGCAACTGGAGGGTGAGTTTCTGCTCTTTCTAAAGGGCCTATGTTTTTTCACCCTGGGACTTGTGTGATAGTGGGGATTGGACTACTGAAATAGTGGGAGGCCTAGAGTAATAGGCTTAGCCAAAAGTAAAACTATGTGCAAGTCCAGCACTTATGTGAAGTCAAGACATGTAGAGGAGATGTGACATACATCTACCCAGTAATCTACATTTCCCAAGCTTTCAGTAAAAGAGTTGTTTAGTTTCCAGAGAAATGGCCGGGTATGGACTGTGGGAGCTGGAGGTGGGAGACCCCCCATCTTTAGTGACCAGGTCCACCTCTACGGATTTGCTCTGTGGATTTCTACTTTGCCTCATGCACTTGGCCAGTGATGAGGGAAGTACGCAGATGTGGGATTGGAAGGAAAATTCCCTCTAGGAGTCGAAGGCTCTAAGGTGGTTTAGGGAGCCACAACAGGAAAATTGGTTCATTTCCCAAAATGGACTGTGGATCAAGTGGCCAGCGGGGGAGCCGGGCCCGTGGGGAAAACCCAAGTAGTGTACAAGTCGGGCTGTATACCCAAAGCTGCGTGCAAGTCCGGGCTGTTGCCTGGTGGGTTCAAAGCCCGAGGGCTGGAAATAGTGAAGAAGTGTTCTGTTGTCTCTAATCTGCATTACCAGGAATGTAGCCCCGTGGGGGTCCGTCTGTGCTTTGTTTGTTCAGCTTGGATGTGAATAAAAGTCACACTGTAGAATCCCATTCCTGGTTCTGGACATTACAGTTATTGCTTTCTGTGTTCGGATTTACTTGGGTGCCCCTGTGCAGAGTAGCCAAACCTAGGTCCCCTGTGCCGAGTAACCTCGTCCTTCCCGAACTCAGTCCCCACCAGGTACTGCTGTCAGCTTCAACAGCATGCCACCTGTCATTTTTGTTAAAAGGCAGGGTTCCGGGGGTTACACATACACTTGTCTGTGTCTTATTTTTATAATAACAGGTGCAGGGGGATGTAGTCTCCTTGGTCATTATCCTGAAGCATGGGGGGGGCGTGGAAGAGTGCTTGCAATAGGCTGCAGCACTTTAGTGAGCCACACACCAAGTTTGGAGGTGTGGACTTTAAAATTTCCCATATTCAAAATAAAAAGCTCTTTAAGAACTTATCTTGTGCTGTTTAAAAAAAAACACTGCTTGTCTGCTGGCATGAGCACTGCCAAAAGAACAGGCACCTCAAGTAGCATGAGAGGGAAGGAGCAAGCAAAACTTTACAAAAGCTCGTTTTAAGAGCTAAACTTTTTTTTTTGACAAGTGTTAAAAAAAACCTGATGCCTACCTGAGAGAGCAAAGAACGAAAATGGTTGCAAGTTTGCTGTACGTTCGCGCTACTGCTGAGCTGTTCAAAAATGTCAGATCAACTGGGTGTGATGGCATTTCATCAATCAATCACTAGACATTATAGGGGCCACCAGTTATGATACAGAGAATAATGCATCGGTGACTGTGTGTTATGAAGTTGTTTATGCATCTGAAGTGTATAACGAACTATAAACCTTGAAAGCACAACTCAAAAGGTTTACCTGGTCATCACACACCAAGGGTGTGTAAGAAAAACTTCACAAGCATATAGTGTCTTATGTTTTATTTTTTATAACTGCTGCAGGGACATGAGCACAAAAATCAAGTTTTCCAATAGGGAAAGTGAAGCGCGAGCATCCCAAACACAGTAATAACTAGGTATGACATCATACCTGGTTATTACGGCGATCAGTTTGATAAAGGGGGGGTCACCAGTTATTGATTATAAGCCAATAACTTTCTGCCAGATCAGTTCCTAATGATGTGATAATGAGTGAGGTTACCATATCGATGAGGAATGAAGGGGACCATCACTAGATATGTTAATTTCAAGGGAGAGTGCTGTTCTACAATGTGTATCACACCTAATACCATCAGGTAGAAAACCTTCTAATTAGCAAAACGAAGCAGAACAAAACTTCAGAAATAAAAAGAAACACCTCCTTAATTCTAAAAATGTATTTCCTGTGCTGTGTTTGGTACTACCAACTCTTTAAGTGAATATGGAGATAAAGTTTTTAAAGCTGTAACCCTAATGAGGTTAGAGTAATCTAGAGGTCAGAGTAATGAGCTGTGAATGAGCTTAGTACATCCAGCTAATCTGGGTTTGATTCCCACAGCCTCCACTTGCATATTTTGTGACTCTGAGCAAGTCACTTAACCACCCCAGTGCTCCCAGGTCGCCCCTGAAAACAGACACTTGTACCTAGTGGGTCTTACCCAGTTACCAAACGAATAAAAAAAAAAAAAAATGCCCTTTTTTGCAATGTTGGCCTGTAATCAGAGATTTCCTCTGCAGATTGTGACTCTAGTACATCAATTCCATGGTTGTTAGTAACACTGGGACTGAAACTGCATTAGTATCCCACCTATATCTATGGTATGCAGATAGACTGCATTTTAATTTGGAGAGTTACCTTAAAGGAGAACTGCCTTGAATCTGTGTGTGTGTGTTTTAAATAGCGGTTCACATTCTGTTATTCTCTCATCTTTAATGGCCTTTTAGTTTTGGTAATACACCCTGACCTCTCATGGAGGGGGGGAATGCAGTTTGCCCATGGTCCCTCAACCAATGGGACTGCTGGTCTTCAGGCCAGAGGCATTCTTATGCTGGCCCTATCACAAACAAAAGTGCTTAGATGGGCCTGCCTTGGTCACTCACACAGGGAAAGGTCTCTACCCCTACAAAACGCTGACCCAGAGGGGTTTTGTCCTCTTTGGACTGACTCAACGGAAGTTTTTTCCCATCCTCCCACTGATTAAATAGCCTGTAGCTAGTAGACTTCTGTGTTTGCTTGTCACAGTTGATGGTTGTGATGTCGCAGCTGATGGTTGTGAATATCTGCCACACAGTGTGGAAAATTCATGTAAGACCCACCCAAAAAGAAGTCTTTCCAAATGATGAATTTGGGTCAGCTGGAGTTGGGTGACAACCAGGCCAGAGGTGTGACCCCAGGCGGGTGCGGATTCCAGCAAGGGGGTTGTCACGTGGTTGGGACATGCACAGGAAGGCAGGGTGGCCAGGACCAGTAACGTGAGGAGTGTGGCCCTGGGAAGGCATGCCTCTTAATGAAGGTTTTGAGACTTCCCAAATCCAGAGAGGGGAAGAACTGTCTAGTGGAAAGACATGGTGTTATCCAGTGAATAGAGCGAGTCAGTTTTAGCGATTCAATTTGGGTGATGTTAAAATAGTGAATGTCAAGTTGGCGATGTGCTCTTTATAGTGCCTATCAAGTTCAGCACTTTTGTTGCATAGGCAGCAGTTATTTTGCAGAGTTAAAGGGTTTAGTTCATTGGGCCAGTTCCAAGCTGGCCGTCTGGTGTGGTGAGTATGGCCACCGCCCCTGTGGCTGGTGGACCCAAGTTTGGGACTGGCTGTGGGGACTAGTTTTTTTATTTTTATGTTTTTTTTTATGTCCTGTTCCTACCACCTGCCCTCCCGACTTTTTTCCTCTCTACCTCCCCAGTTGCCCCCCCAGCGTTCTCCCCCTCCTGCCCTGTGTCCCCCAGTGCAGAAGCCCCATTCTGAGTTTTTCCTGTCCCTCAGTGGCAGGCCCCCCTGGAGTTAATTATTTTTAGTATGACAGCAAAGCACCCTGGAAGGGGGTGTATGGGGGGGCATAGCCCTCCGTATACAATGTAAGTGTATATCCCCCTGCATACATAAAGTACAGCGCTGTCACTGTTCTTGTTTGTCACTGTAGTGCTCATCACTGTTTAGGTTGTCGGCAATGTGCACTCGCTTTTTTTGTCCACACTAGGTATTTTTCTCTCATCACATAGAACCGTCATGGCCCTAGGCAGGTTTGTCTGACCTTATGGGCCAGAATTCCTCCCATACATGCCTAAGGGACAAGCCAATGGTGAATACATGAATTTGATGCCCCGGGGTCCTTATGATTATTATCTGTATATATGTGTAACCCCCCTGCCCAATGGGGGCTTACCTGCAGCCCATTTGCTCCAGTTCCAGCCTCTTTTCCCGGGCGCCTCCTGATATGGCCTGCATTTTTTTTGGCCCCCTGGTCCTCTTCTGCCCTTTTCTGGTGCCCCAGTCACAGCCCCCTTAAAATCCAGTCCTCTAGGGCTCGAAGAGCTCAACCATGATCACCCACTCACATCATACCCTTGGGGCAGTGGGAATCGTGCAGGCGCAAGCGGTGCCTTTGATCTTTCAACTGCCAGTGTTGTGGTTGAACTGGAGAGTGTTCCGTCAATCCCAGGATCCCCTCGCGGTGAGTGGGACCCAGTGACCATGGACAGGCCCCTGACTGGCCGCTCTCTAAAAAATTAAGAGAGATCCACAAGAGAGTTTCGATCAGGGCTCATGATTATTAATGAGCCAGAGCCTCAATCAGTAATGAATATTCATGAGAGTCTGTCTGCCCTCGGGGCAGCTTGTTCTCAGCTGTGGCCGAAGGAAAGGGAAAAGAAATATTTTAAAATAAATATTGTAGCTGCCATATATGTATTGGGGAATTGTTGCCAAAGGGGGGACATGTTTAAATTGATTAAATGCTCTGTTCTGGCTGCACCAGACATATATTGGGACTCAGATAAGACAGCCTGTCTGCTGCTGCAAGGCATCCTAAAATATCGGCAGCAGCGACAGGAAAACAGACTGAGCAATTAAGTAGCTTTATGCAGCAACAGCAAGTATACACCAGGGCTAATGGACTGTGGGGCATTGGGGCAAATATTTACGTATTGCTGGCTGCACCAGAACTTTAATTTGAGACTGTACTAGATCTGCTTAGAGACAGTGGGTTAAGCAGCCATTGCAAGTAACCACAGCCAACTGGAAAGTCAGGACTTGTGGGACATTAGCCAAAGCTCATGGGAAAAGATCAAAAGATCAAAAGCTCATGGGGACTTACAGCGACCTAATTCTAGGTGCCAAAACAATAGACCAACAGGGCATCGAGTGAGGTTCATGCATTATTCAGTTTTGTGATTGACAGGTCCTCCGGCCAATCGGAGGCCATGCAACCAAAAGTTTCAGCCAATCAGGGGCCTCAGGAGAGCCCTATAAGAGACTGTGTTTTGCAGTGTTTTGCTAGATTCCTGATCCAAATTCAAGACAGGGAGATCGAGAGAGAGATTCGAGCAGGAGCCCCCCATGGGGTGGGGGCTCAGGCCCCCTCCGCCATGCAGCCAAGCCTGGAGATCCAGTTAATCCTCTCTAGCCTGGAAAGGGTGCTATCTTCTTTATTAGTTAAAAGCTTAAAGTAATGTAGTTTGTTGAACTGCTAGCCTGGGCGTTGCCAGAATGTCTCCTAGGTGCTAGCCCTCCCTTCCATGCAGGAGGAAGATGTGGACCAGAACCAGATGACAACAAGTGGCTGTGAGAGAGCTGACAAAGACCTCAGTTGTGAGAGAACTGAAGATCATCATGAGCCTTTCATAGCGGGGATCATCCGTGAGGAGCCTGGGTAAGCACTCTTGTACCCCCCCAGTGCAAAAAAGAAAGTGACCATGCTGAATTGCTGAAGTGGGGTAGCTTTGCTCAAAGTGACTGTTCGATAAAAGATAGTCCTTCAGTTCGCACCTTGCCCTGCCTGCCCTGTTTGGCCCAGCGTGGGTGGATCTCTGGAACTGTTTTGCAGATGGTAGCTGTTGCTGGGGGACCCAAGTGAGCCCAAACAGCATTCAACTATTAGGGGGACCCATTGTGAGCCCAAAAGAATCATATAAATGTGCTGAGATGCACCTACACTAAGAAGTACCATAGGAATGTGCTGAGGTACACCTATGCTAGTTATCTGGTAAAGAATGTACTGTGAAGCCACCAGCCATAGCCACACTGATGGACTGAGACCTCAAAGTTAAGTCGGACTAGCCGATAAAATTCTGGAAATGACAGTTTTCCACCTTGCTTAATTATGTCTGGAAATAGAGATGTTCTAGAGGTATAAATGTACTGGATGTGACAACCATATGAATGTGCTGAATATTTAGGATTGGCAGACCTTTTTCCAACCATTGTAACCACCCTGGTTACCGTACTCCTGAAATGTTCAGTCTGCGACAAGCGGGGCAACCTCTGCTCTTCTGCCAAAGGCAGGGCAACCCCTGCACTTCTGCTAGGAAATCGAGAGTTGTTTGTTAAATTGCTTCTCAAATTAAACCTCTTTCCTCTTTTAAATGAAAGCCGGCCAATGCCACCAGCTGCAATGTCCACCAGGCCTGCAACCATCCAGGACTTTGGCAACTGGGTACCTGGGGCATAGTGTCTTGCGGGGTTTCATATGTGTCTGAGACCTGGTACCAGTGGTGGAGAAATGAAATGTGTTCTATCTGATCAGTCAGCAGCTAGATAGCCAGGGCTCTGGGTGTCATTCCCTTTGGTCTAATGTGATTTCTCTTTCTGCTAATCTGGTCCTCACCGAGATGGAGGGTTTCACCAGCACAAACAAAGCAAATCATTTGTACATTTGTAAATAATAGTATTCAATGCATAACTTCTATTCTTCCTGTTTCCCCATCCTAACTCCTATGTCCCCTAAATAAATATTATTGTTACTGTTTTTGCAAATGGTTGTCGTGAGCATATTATTAGAGAGAATCTTTAATACGAAAATGTTTGAAATGTGGGGAACTGTATATTGGGTCATGTTTTGGGGTGGAAAAAGGTAATTGTGGGTGGTATAACATCTCAGGGGGTTGTGCTAGGTAACAGCTAGCCCACTTTAAGGTTAAACTCTGAGTGGAGGCACTGCACATTTTAGAACCTAATGTAAATTGAAGAACTCAAACCCCTCAGCCTATATCATAGGTAGTAGGCATGGGTGTAACTCTAGAAGTAGCGCCGCCTATGGGTTACATATGTGTATGTACAGTATATTTCATTAGTGATGGATTATCTGTATCATGTCTATCAATTCTGGATAAAAGCTATGGACTTTGCACCCAAAGATGGTGCATGGTGTCTATTATTTGGTTTGAGGGTTCCATTTTGGACGCATTCAGTGAGTGTTTCTGATTGACACACACTGTCAGAAAGTACAGATGTTCTACTATGGAACTCTGTGAATCAAGAGGACATAAACTAGGGTTTATTAGGGGTTTACTAGGGTTATTACAGATCACAACAGCATCCCTGACCAATCACATCCCTCCCTTCAGTTGCGTATCAGATACCCTTATTCCTGTAGGGGTGTCTCATATGCTGAGCCACAATGATGGGTTTTTGCTCACTGTAAGCATCATCAGCATTCCAAATAAAATAAGGTCTTACAATTTAAAAAAAGATTTTAATAAAGTTACCATTCTATAATAAGTTTCTGGGTTCAACTGGAGTGCTCTTATAGAAACATAGATATTGATGGCAGATAAGGACCGCTTGGCCCACCTAGTCTGCCCATTTCCCTACCTAATGGATAAGCTGCAGATCTTAGTTAACCAACAGCCTACTTCCTCCTACCCCCCACTAGAATAGCCTTATGTCTGTCCCATGCATTCTTGAATTCCCCCACTGTTTTTGACTCCACGACCTCCTCAGAAAGGCTGTTCCATGCATCCACAACCCTCTCCGTGAAAAAATACTTCCTCACATTACTTCTGAGCCACCCTCTCCACCTTCAAGTTGTGTCCCCTTGTTCTTGCACATCTCTTTTTCTGAAAGATACTATCCTCTTGGACTTTGTTGATTCCCTTGAGGTACTTGAAAGTTTCTATTATGTCCCCCTCTCCTTTCCTCAAGGGTATACATATTAAGCTCCTTTAGTCTCTCTTCGTATGTCTTCTGGTGCAGACCCTGCACCATTTTGGTTGCCCTCCTCTGGACAGCCTCCACCCTGTCTGTCTTTGCGGAGATGGGGTCTCCAGAATTGCATGCAGTACTCCAGATGGGGTCTCACCAACTGTCTGTACAGAGGGATAACAGCTTCCTGTTTTCTACTGGTGATGCCTCTCGCTATGCATCCCAGTATCTCCCCAGTCCTCCTTAATGCCTTCTCATACTGCTTGCCCACCTTTAGGTCATCTGCTATAACTACTCCCAGGTCCCTTTCCATTTTTGTTGTTGTCAGTGTCTCACCCCCATATAGTTCTAAGAGTGTCACCTCTTTCATCCTTAGGACCACAGAACTGCTCACATTCAGTTCATAGTCCTCTGGTCCCAAGAACGAGTGGGGTGACACTGGTATATCCATAAGAATCCCTCCAACTGTGCCCATAAACTTATACTAGGGTTTGCAAGGCAGAAGGAGACCACAAGGCCCATCGAGACTGCCCTACGTCATACAATTCTAAAATGGCACTTAGCACCAGTGTGTAACTCAGAAATATCCACTGAGTTTACTAAAAGACTGACAAAGATGAAACAGTAACAGAATGTAGTCCAGTATATAAAGGACAACTTCTTCAGAAAAAACAATGACTCAGGGGCTCAGTGTAGCTCTCTTTTAAGAGTGAATGACATTGCAATGGTCATTTCTCATCATCAGACTCTGTAGTAACTGGATGCCACTTACATCCCTGCCTCTCCGCATTCTTTTACTGGTGAAGGAATAGTAGATGGTCTACCCAGGTAGGGTACATGCATCTTGCAGGGTGGCTGCTGAAAAAATCAGGAGTATGATTAATCTGAAAATACTGCTTTACTTCAATGTCAAGCCCAAATCCTCCGTTCTCTTTCTTTCAATAGCAATGTGTTCAGGTGCCATCTTTGGGGCTCGTAGGATGATCTCTGGCCATATTATGCAGACATACAGGATAGTGAATATGAAATTGTGGAGGACATTAGAGAAAAGGCCAGTAAACTACACAAGTCTTGCCTGAAACAGTAATGCCAGTAGGGTACTGGTTTTCTGCAGCACTCCAGTCTTTGGCACAGCCCTGGCACTGAAACAGAGTTTGCTCTTCACCACAGCATGCGCTATTTGCTCCTTCTGAAGCCGAATGCACTACCTCCATTGACTAAGATGTTATCCGAAGTAATCAATAACATTAGATGTCTAGCATGGAGGAGGGGTTTCAAGATTAACAAAGATTGAAACCAGCCTGGTGGCACTGAGGGCTAAGACGCTGGACACCTTATCTTGCCTTATGCTGGTGACCCGGGTTTGAGAATGACCTCAGTCATTGGGGCACCGGCATGGGGTGGAGGGAGAAAGAGATGGAGCAGGATTGAGCAGCCTAACGGCAGCTCTCCTCTCCTGGTTAGATTGTCACCCCCCCCCGTAGTTCTGCTGCCACCAGGTGGAGGTCCGGTGACAGTGCAGGTGTGAGGTGGTGGCAAGCAGGGAGGGCATCTCAGAATGCAATGTGCATGTGCCTCCGCTCGCGTGAGTGCACACCCGAGGAAGGGGAGGGTGAAAACCAGAGTAAAAAACACCTAAAAATGTAAAAACTTTAAAAAAAGATTAACAAAGATTGGAAGGGGGGGCTAAGCACTGTGCAAAATCAGCATGTGTTTTAAAAGAAAATCACAAAAAATAATGAATTCTATGTCAGTGCAGTACGTGTATGCTAAAAAGCAGGATAATAGTGACTCCAAACAGGGGAAGACGTTGATGGGAGGGAACTAACAGAAGAGAGGAGGAAGAGATGATGTCAGACATTGAAAAATCAGTACATTTCTTATTGACAAGATTCACTGTGGTCACAAGATCATTATAAATATTTTTAATCTGTCATGGATTCTCACCATTAGAACTAATAGAATCTGTTCCTCTGGCATACCAATAATTATGTCCTTGTTTGTTTCATTTTGTTCCGTAGATCTCAAAGTTCCCCTATGAGAGACTATTTAAGTGTTACCCCATAATTACTTAGACTGTTCAGTGCATAACTGTAATTCTGCTAAATGTATTCTCCAACTGTATATTTTGCCTGCTGTGTTCAGCTTTACATATGTTTCTATCTTCTGCCTTCAGGCCCAGGTCGTGTCCGAAAAAGTGCCTTGGCTTCTTAAACCCACCCATTTACTAAATGAATAAATAAATTGTGCCCCATGACCTGATCTGTAACCTTGTAATTGCAGAATTCCAGGAGTCCTCGATACAGGGAATCCAGGTCAATAAGCAGTCTACTGAGACCAGCTGTGAGCTGGAAGACAGGAAGATTGTGGGTTCTAGCCCACTACAGGTACTTGGGGTAATGCCCATAACTGGCACTGTGGGGTTGTGCTGCTGAGGTGCCGTCTTTCAGAGGAAGCATTTAACCAAGGTCTCTTCTGCCTATCTCTGGTCGCTGTCCAGGCAGAAGTTAAAGATAAGATTCCATGGCACTTGTCCAAAAAGAGTAAAGGAGTTCCTCTTCCTTGGTGTCATAGCCAACATTACGGTTGTCAAAAAAAAAAAGGTTAATTTAATCCCCCCAAAATAAACACAGCTGGAAATTGGCTGTCGCAGTTAAATGTGCCTTTCCTGGTGAAAAATTGCAAATAACTAAAGTGGTGGTGATTAGTTTCAAACATGGGATCTCATGTTTCACAGGTTGCTATTCTAATCACTAGACAACCATTGTTCATTCATGTGGGGAAAGCCAAAACTGGAATGAAGCCCATAACCCTAACTGTAAGCCCAGGATACCCATTAGCAGTCTGAAAACAGTGGTGAGGTTCAAAGGTGCCTGGGATAGGCAGAGAGGAATTATTGGGGTGGTGGGGGGGGGAGAGAGACAGCGCCATAGGTCAAGTAGGGTCTGTAGCAAAAATGAGATAATAAAAATGCGCAGACTTGGTGGCCCCAACAGCCCTTATTTGCCATCAGTTTCTATGTTTCATTAAAAACTAAAGTTCAGTAAATGTTAATGAGTTCAGACTGTGGACCTTCACAGGAAACATGAGAGACCAAAAATTGCTTCCATGATATTCTAAAGCAATTTCCAGTCCATTATTTTTACTAACTTAACGTCTGCCTTGGTTATACTTTTATTTATGAATTTATTTTTTGTGCCAGGTTCCAAAGATTTATGCAAATGGCGAAGCATTGAAACCTATTAGTTCCAGAGCTTGTTCTTCACTCTTGCCCGCAGGAAATCCATAGTGCTGGCAGACTGTCGCATCTTATAATCCTTTACTCAGATAGTTTGACAGAGTCACATATTCTGATCACAGCTGTGCACTTTAAACAGTTTATTGTTCACTACAGGTCAACGTTCCCTTTAGTAGGCCTACAGCAAACATTTTAAGAAAAAGCCACAACATTCCAGCCTTTGACCAAACAAATATTTACAGGCACTTGTATATTATACTGTTCCAAGGATCTTCAATTAACTGCAGCCTTTTGACTTCCCAGCTTGGACATTTCATGGAAAACAAGAGGAATCAAACTCAAAACCACAGGTTTTCTACAAAGCAGATGGCTTCCTTAGTCAGTTTCACTGGAATATCATTTCTCTGATGAGCACCACTTCCCTAATATGGTTTGTCATTTTCTTAGTTTAGGACTTCTTTAATTGCGGAAGACAAGAAACATCCACAGCTGTGTGGGCCGTCACATTCTCTGCAGGAAAACTAACAGTACTTGCATAGCTGTAGGGATGAGGGAACTATGCAAGTGTCTTGGAACTGCATCAACCTGGCAGTGTTTGTGTGTATATGTGTGTGTGTGTGTGTGTGCTCTGCACGTCTGAGTTTCTGCATAGATGTCACACAGTGAAGAGTCATCAGGTCTTGCAATGAAAACAGTTGTGGCAAATCTTGAGTCCACATGCACAGAAATTGTCATAAGTAACTATGTATTAGTTGAGCCAAACCAAACCAATAGAGTGGCTGTGAAATTACTAACTGTTAGGATATTTGAACTAGGAAGTATGAGAATATGTTAATATACAGTGAAACCTTATTCTAATGAAGTCCAAATTGCCAGAGCCGGCCTTGGTATGGTGCGAACTGTATATTCGTACAGGGCCCCCAAAGCAGAGGGGCCCCCAAAAAGCCTCAGCTCTCCAGCTGCCCTCCTTTCTTCCTGGTCCTCTATGTTCTAATTCAAGTAAAGCATAAAGATGACACAAAACTAGCTGAAAATGAAGATACAGGGAGGCCATGATAGGGATTAGGATGCTCTGTGGGGGCTTCGTGACTTCTGATATGGAGCCCCAGAATGGAGGTTCGCACTGGGCCTCAGGATAGCTCTGGCTAGGACTGCAACTTACCAAGGAAAACCTCTACCATATCAGGTATTTCATTAACTCTGAAGAATTTGTCATTAGTCTAAAGGTTGGGACATTAAGAAGAACTTCATTATAAGTGTAAACAGACCAGGTGTAGATGGAGGTGGGGTGTCACCTGAGAGCTAAATAAATGCCAGTGGTTGTTTAATGTAGCTGATATACCCAAAATTAATTATCTGTCTGTTGATTGCATGAGTGTTGGGGCAAAATGGTAGTTTGCATCAATTTTGTACTGACACCTTGACAAAGTTTGCAATTTTCAGCTCCACGTACTTAATGCAGATTCTTGGGCCATTACTTTGAGAGTAAGTGAAATATACATTCAAATGTAGTCTCAATGAATAGGTGGGAGTTAGAGCTTTAAAATGCATACCCATATGTTACCTCAAAAGATTAATGTTAAAAGTTATAGGATTAAATACCAACCACCACCCCTTAATTTCTTGTTAAATTTCAAAATATTCTTCTATTTATTCTTGTCAGCATGATTTATTGCACTTTATAATATAATTTTATGTTGTCTAAAAGGGAAAGGATTCTGCTTTGAAATGCATATGTGGTTTTGAAGTGTTAAGGTCATATAAGAGGATAAATTGATAAAAGTGAAGACGCCATTAATAGACGACATTTAAGCAAGTTTATACCTTGTCAAATTTTGTGATTTTCAGCTACGCGTACTTAATGCAAATTCTTGGGACCATTACTTCAAGACTAATTTAAATAAGCATTCAAGTGTCATCTCAATGAATAGGTGGGAGTTAGAGATTTAAAATGCGTACTCATAAGTTGCCTCAAAGGTTAATTTTAAAGGTTTTTTAAAGAAGGAAATGTATCTAAAAGAAAAAAAAAAACACCCTTGTTTATACAAAACATTTTTATTTCAAAACATGTAAAATTTAAAATATGACTGCTGGTAAAGTAGTGGAACTTAGACTTGTCCATCTAGGAAAAATCTTCATCATCGTCAGATACGCCAATATCATCTTGGTAATCACATACATCTTGGTCCTTATCTGAGTCTTCCTCATTTGCATTATGGAGCAGAGACATAACATCATCTGGAAATGGTGTGTCTGTCCACTTTACAATGAGATCATCAGTCCAACCGTACAAAGCTACATTTAGGGCACTGATAACTGCAACAGAAAAAAGCCTCCACAATCGGCAGACTTAGTTGGTTCATAGAATATGTAACTTCAGGGTTTCCTGGCAGGGTGGTAGCAGAGAGAGATCAGTTATTCTGTTGTCTTTGTTATATTTCTACCAGAAGATCTGCTGCCCCACTATATTTACACCAGTAACTTGCTTCCTTCCATACAGTTTACAGACATACTCCTCCATCAGAGCTACAATACCCTTAACCACTTTCCAATCAATCCCAAGTTTCTGAAAGGCATCCAGGAATTTGGGGGACTTTTGAAGGATGTTCCAGCAAATCTTCTTACCCTTTTCAAAGAACACAGAAACATAGTCATTGCCTGTGAATGCATGGAAACCAACTAAGGCTTTCTTTGTTGCAGTGGTCATTTCACACTTGCTAATTTCGAAGATTTACTTACTGTACTGTTACCATGGCCATTGTCCAGATGTATACTTTGCTCACATTCTGAAAATAGTGACAGTAAAATTACTGGTATATCGGTATCCCCAGATGGTGAACGGATGATGCCAGGGCCTGGATGTATTGTAATTGCATGTTGCACATGAAGGACAATTTTTGTGTCTGCTTCTTCCTGGTCAGAACAGAGATCATCTACAACTACAATCCCTTCTTTGGTGATCATGTAGCATTTGTCTCTTTTCGAAAAATAGATCACTTGGTCCTCTGGCAAACGCGTGCAATTTTCTCCCCAGACCTGCATGATCAAATCAATCAGGTGCTCCTTGTTAGATCCACTAGAAAGGAAGTAACTGAAATTCTTTGGCACTTTGGTGTCGGGACCTTTGATAATATGCTTCTTACCAAATCCTCATTGAAATCTCTCAGCCTCTTTGATTGACTGCTCTCTGTATGTATCTGCAACAACACATCCCTTTTTTATCCCCCCCATATCTATTTGCTTAAGTATCTATCCAATTACAACACACCTGACCAGTTTCACAATCCCATTACCTTACAGTCATTTGGGTCAAACCTGTCTGAATTATTTTGTTTTGTGGTCCAAAATCATTAGCTACCTTGCTTGTATATATGTTTTTTATTACTGTACCTGTTTATTTATATTTAAGTCCTTGTCTCTTTCTCTGTATTTGTTTATGTATGCTACTGTACTTTATTTTGATCTTGACCTATCAGGTCCATCTTGTAAATGAGCTTTGCTCAATGATGTCCGCCTGAATAAATAAAGATTTTGATTGATTGATTGATATACTCTTGCAAATCCCTTTGGAAGACTATTCAGGAGTTTCATTGCCAGATAACCAAAGGTTTCAGAGATTCCTGTCAGAAGCCACACTGTTGCCATTAGATCAACTATGTGTGCTGAGACAGTTTTCCTGGGGGGAAGCTTCGAAGTGTCTAACACTGGACAGTATTCTGCTAGCACCTCAAGTAACTTATTCTTTGGTGTTGTCCATCTAGTTCCATCTGCATTGGCTAGACTCAGCAGGACTGGGCCCAGGCAATATGTTAATAACTTGTTCATATCTTCAGGGAAGTCATGCTTGTTTGAAAGGGCCAAACATTTTCCCAATATATCTTTTTCAAGTTTGAGTTCTGTAACTTTTCCTTTGGTAGTTACTTGCACTTTTTTGTTTGCATCTTCAAAGGTTTTCACTGGGGAGTTTGAAATGGGATCAAAATATTTCTTTTTACTACTTTCCAGTCTTTCTTTGACAACTGTTCATACATTTCTATACCTCGTTCAATGGTACTGGTGAGGTTCTCTTCAATAGCAAGTACAATCTTTCAGCTTCCTAAAGTAGCACTGAAAGAGTTGATAAACCCTTGATCAAGAAGAGTCACTATGGCTTTGATGCGTTGTTCTGACTTGATGATTTCAGATGGCCAGCATGCTTCTTGTGGATTACTGGCTGAACTGGGAAGGCCAGTCATCTCCAAAACTGCCTCTCTGAATTTTTCTAGATGAGGCTGATTTAACATGCATTTGTCACAGGCCATTTGATTTGCAACAAAGTGTATCATTGATCTCTTACTCTGACATCCAAGATTTAAATTCAACGCCTTCACTGAAATGGCTTGGTGTCTTTGAAGCACATTGTCTTCAATTACACTACAAACAGCCTCAAACCCAGTTCCATCTGACTGCTCATTGTCATCCTCATCATCACTTCTATTCTGATCATCTGGGGTCCTGTCCCTTGTGATTACTGTATAATTTAGGTAGCACTTGTCATGTTTACGAAACTCCCTTGCAATGAGGTCCTCTGTCTTAATTCTTTTGAGCATATCTTTGTCATCACTCAGCTCTGCCACCCTTTTCATTGTGGCTTCAGCTCTTTTTGTAACAATAGCAGCTGGATATTGCTTCTTCCCCTTCACTTTGATTACATATTTGTTACAGATTCCGCATGTATCAGGAAATAACACTCTAGATGATGAGGCACAAGGAACACCACCCCCGAGATGATGATGTGAGCTACATTCACCAGAATCTGCATGTTCTCCAGACTTTCTGATACTCTTGGCTTTTGTGAACTTTTTATTTACAGCTGTTAGTTGTATACTTCGCGTTACATCCAGAGGCGCCTCAGCCCATCCCCAATCCACCATCTGGCACTGACCCGGCCCCAGGCTTGCCCCTGGCAGGGCCGGTGGGTTCCCAACCCCCACCAGAGACCAGATTCAAGGGGCCAGTGCCATGGCTGGCTGGGAGCGGAGCCTGCGAGGCGTCCTCCATCACACTGCTGTGGCATGTGTACTTGTCTGTATCCTTCCCCTAGGGGTCGGGACATGCAATGATGCTTGTGGAGTGGAGCGCACCTGTGTCCACGCGTGCTCCCCTCCAAGCATCTGCCCCGACTCCTCCCCTGTCTGCAGTGTGGAAACCATGTCCCCCAGCCTCTGCTAGGGGGCAACAAGGTGCTGGCAACTGAAACCCCCCTCCCCGGAGAAGAAGAGCAGTTCGTCAGATGCTCAATCCTTCCCGGCCCCTGCTGACCCCTGGCAGTCCATGCTTGTTCCCGAACATGGGTCTCTGGCATTGTGTGAGGTACTGTAAGGTGACAAGCGCCTCAGCCCTCAGTGCCACTGGGCCGGCTTTTTGTGAACGTTTGATAGCATTGTCTACAGTAGCCATGCTTGGCAGGATCATAGTTAGACATTGGAATTGATGCACACTGCTCATCATGACGATTTTCACCACCTAACTGGGTTCAAATACATTTACTCCTTATAAGTGTGGTCACTCAGAGGAGATACTTCAGAGTCACTTGTTTTCAGGGCAGGGTAATGCACTACACACTGCAGGGTCCTAGGATTTTCCTCTCCATGTTTCCACTTGACAGAAAAGTTTAGAGACAGCCTCAAAGAGTCTTATATAAAAATAAATGTGTTAGTGTATGTGTGTGTGTGTATATATATATATATATATGTTTATATATATATAAAACACATACACACACATATATACATACATATGCCATACATATATAAACACAGAAGATATAGCATGAAGAATTCAAAAAGTATAAACTTGCTAAAATTTCATCTATTAATGGTGTCTTTTCTTTTATAATTTTACCCTCTTAAATTACCGTAACACTTCAGAACCACATATGCATTTCAAAGCAGAATCCTTACCCTTTTAGACAACATAAAATTATATTATAAAGCACAATAAATCCAGTCTAACAATATTAAATATAAGAATATTTTGAAATTTTGCAAGAAATTAAGGGGTGGTGGTTGGTATTTAATTCTATAACTTTTAACATTAACCTTTTGAGGTAACATATGGGTATGCATTTTAAAGCTCTAACTCCCACCTATTCATTGAGACCACACTTGAATGTATATTTCACTTACTCTTGAAGTAATGGCCTGAGAATCTGCATTAAGTACGTGGAGCTGAATATCGCAAAATCTGTCAAGGTGTCAGTACAAAATTGATGCAAACTACCATTTTGCCCTAGCGTTCATGCGATCAACAAGCAAAACATGAATTTGGGGTATATCTCCTACATTAAACAATCATCTGCATTTATTTAGCTCTCAGATGACACCCCACCTCCATCTACACCTGGTCTAAAATTCCCCTCAATATGGACTATGCAACGGCTTGTCTTGAATACACTACTAGTCTTCTTGAGTGTGGTGGTAGGACCATAATTCAGGAGTGCAGCAGCCATGAGTGAGTTATGGCACCTAGCAGGTGAAGATGAATGGCATATTCGTACCAGGTAATTGCTATGTGTCCAGTTTTATACAACACATTTTAAAATGTAAATCTTTTAAAGCAGCAGTGCAACAAAAAATGTTTCTCCCAAAAACTAGTTTCAGTCACAATTAATACAAATATTTGCATACGTGTCAAATCTACTTTTCTAGGTACCTCCTTTGCTGCATACCATGAGTTCTTTTTCTCCATCCTAACCCTTACCAGGTCTGCAATGGTATAAGCCAAGCTATCTTTTTTTTTCTTTTTTGTGAGAAAAAAATAAACATTTATAAAATACCCACATTTTGGTGGAACTAGAAAAAAATGTTCCTACCAAATAAAACCGAATGATGATTGAAATCTTGTATGGTGAAAAAAGGTAAGGCCAATTCTTTTTGCCCAACTTCCTCACACTGCTGCTTTTGTTTGTTTTATGAAGCTCTGCTTCTCTTTGATTTCACTGCTCTGTTTTGAGTGCAGAAGAGTCCATTGAGATGTCACCAGGCATTGTTGAAGTAGCTCTCTCATTGGTTAAGGGTTCTTTTGTGGCAAATCCAAAGTGGAAATAAATGCTGTTGACCTACCTAGCACTGAAATAAATAATCTTCATTTAGAATACTTCAGTGGCTACAAAAAAAAACAAAAACATATCTGTCAAATTTGACTATCACCTATATTGTGCAAATCGGAGTTCATCTTGAAAGGGTTCTGCTGTACTCCTTTTTTCTGTGCTTAGTACTGCATGGTAAGGAAGGCTGTACCGAATAATGTTCTGAATAGGGGATTTATCATCATTTATTTTTATTTTTTTATTTTATTGAAATCTAGGATTACAAATACCTTTGAGCAGGAACTGCTCATTTACAAAGGTTCCACGTCGAAGGAATGGGGGGTATACATACATACATACATACAAAGGTCAACATAATAATACATAGTTATACAATAACAAGAAGTAAGAGACTGAGGCATAGGAAATTCCAGTAATTCAAAATGTGCCAAATGTTAGGTAGCATGACATACCAGCCAAGAGCAATCTTAGTAATAAGCACTGCAGGTGAGCGGGAAGGGGTATGCAGGCAGGAAGGCTATTGTCGGAGGGTAGAGGGTGAGGGTAAGAGCTCTAAAGGGAGGATAAAAGTCCAGGAAATGCAGAGGAGAAAGGAGAGGGGCAAAGGGTAGGCAGGTAGAGAGGGGCAAGGTGGGAGAGGTAGCTGTCAAGACTGAAGTGGAGGGCAGTGAGCGGTGGGCCCCTGATTAGGCAAGACAGTCTGTGACCTAGTTGAAATGAGATGAAGTTGGAGTTGTCTCTCAAAAGGGGCCAAGAGCAGCAGCAGTAAGAGTTTCTTTGTTGAGAGTGGGCTGTACCACTGTGGTGTTCTCTAGGGCAAGGCCCTCTGGCCCATGGTAGTCCGGCATCTGGGGACAAGGAAGGTTAGTTGTTGTGAACTTCTAGTTTGCTGGGTGCTGTGGTGGTCAATGAGGAGCTTTTCAAAGCCTGGGGGCATGACCCCGATGAGGACTTTTTTGGCTAAGAGGTAGGTTTGATACTGTATCCGGCTGATGAGAGGAAGCCATCCTGTCTGAGTGTACAGGTCATAAGTGTGTGTAAGTCGGTCAGCCCCAGTTAGCAGCCTGCATGCTTTGTTGAGTGCAACTGTAATTCTGTGGAGGCCAGAGGCGGAGGCAGAGCCAGAAATTGCTAGCCCGTAATTGATGATGGAGGTGACAGAGCTGTTGATAGCCAACCGGAGAGTGTCAGCAGTCATGCAGTGTTTGTGCCTGTACAGCAGGCCTATAAGGATGTTGGTGGCTTTGGCGACAGAATCTATGTGCCGATGGTAGGAGAGTGAGCTGTCCAATGTGACACCTAGGTATTTAAAATCATAACGGTGACTGAACTCGAACGATTCAGATACGAGCGACTCAAGTTCAGCGCTTGTTGTGTGAGCTACCCTGAAAGGGTAGCAATGCGTGAACAGGAAGGCGACTGGAACCGCAGGACAGAGAATGGAAGAGGAGGGAAGGTATGTGGGAGGTAATGCAGCAAGAGGCTGCTGAGCTGGCCATGTGGTGTGGTAGTGAGGGTGGCCGACTACAGTGAGGAGGGTGCAGGGTTCCGGGCTGGGGAGCAGCACAATCTTTTGTGCTTTTTGCGAGTGGGAGTTTATTTTTTTTCAAGGTTCTCCCCCTCCCTGATATGCACCCTCTGGAATTGGTAATCATTATTAAGGGTGGTGCAGGGGCAAACTCCCCCCCCCATGAGGGGGTGTGGGGGACACAGCCCCCCACATAAATAATAAAAAGAACATTTATTTTCACCCTACTTGCCTCACTGGGAGTGTACATTGCCATTTTGTTTTTTCGGCAACGTACACTCGCTGTAACGGAGATCGCTACTTTGCAATTGCCATTATCACATGGAACCAGGGATTACTGAGCCAGTATCTGCATACAGGTACTGTAGGGATTAATGTTGTCACACGAGATTTCTTGACTTTAACCATTTAGTCTGTAAGTTTACACTTGGGACAAAGTGCTTGCTGACTGCTCAGCATGGAGAACTGAATGAAAAGCCCTACTGAAATCAGAAAAATGAACTTTTCCTGGTTGTGTGCTAATGCTGATGCAGATCACAGAAGAAGCCCTACCCGGTGAAAAATAAGCAAGCAATAAGACATGATGAGGTGTGGGCTATGGCCTGATAAAAGCACGCTCCAGGTGCGTTATGAGGCACAAGGTGCTTGCACTGAGTGGCTTTAGCACCTAGAAAGTGCTTTTAGTAGGCCGTAACCCACACCTCGGAGTGTCTTATTGGGCTTATAAAACGGATCCCCCACTAAAGAAGTTAAATTTAGAAATGCACATAGAAAGTGTGCATAAAAATGGTAACAATGTGATCATATGAATAAAAACAAAACAAATAGTCCTTGTCATTCGCTTGGAATGTAGGTGTTTAATTAACAGTCACTACAGGGGTTAGTGTCTGTCTGTCTCTCCACTCCCCACCACCCAGCTACACACATCAACACACAAAATGTTGAACAACAGGCTTACTTTCATTCTTTTTCCTTTACATTTCTTAGTTTGTCTATGTCTGTAGGACTGCCCACTCAGTTTCACTTACAGGAAGCGGGAGTGAGCGTTTTCCACATTGGCTGCTGTCTGATGTTCCCCACCCCCACAAGATTCAGAAAAACAGGTTACTCACCTTTAACAGTAGTTCTAGGAGTAGTATATGTTGTTCATCCACACTCTTTGGCATGCCCCCTTCTGCTTTAAATCTCACCGGAAGTCTTCAAGCTGGCTCCTCCCACTCACCTGGATGGTAAATACCTAGCTGTGCTCCATGATGCCAGATCTTAGCCCGCTGGAAGCCAGACTGTGTGCATCCGCAGCCAGGGAGGTCGGGTGGGTCCATGTGGATGAACAACATATAC
This sequence comes from Neoceratodus forsteri, assembly GCA_016271365.2. Taxonomy (NCBI): domain Eukaryota; kingdom Metazoa; phylum Chordata; order Ceratodontiformes; family Ceratodontidae; genus Neoceratodus; species Neoceratodus forsteri. The sequence goes on from JADMNL010000027.1 coordinate 45,102,918, forward strand.
CACTCCTAGAACTACTGTTACAGGTGAGTAACCTGTTTTTCTAGGAGTGTGGATAGGTTGTTCATCCACACTCTTTGGCTGACTCCTAGCAGTTCTCCGGGATGAGGGAGGCAAGGCGCACACCCCCTACTTAGGGAACAGAGGCTGGAGAACTGAGGTCCCAAAACCAGCATCCCGGTGTGACTCAAGGTCGATGTGGTAGTGGGTGATGAAGGTGTTTGCTGACTTTCAGGTAGCAGCCCGACAGATTTCCTGGATAGGGAGGTCCCTGGAAGCAGCCACCGATGCAGCAGTATGGTGGGTAGAATGAGCTCTTATCCCTCTGGGAGGTTCCTTGCCCGCCAACTCATAGCACAGACCTATGCATGATGTAATTCACCTTGCAATGGTCCATTTTGCTGCAGATCTGCCAGAAGTGGCTTCAGCGTAGGTGACAAACAGCTGGCGAACCTCTCCCAGAATTTCCACTGTCCTCTCCTTATAGTAGGAGAGAGCACGTCTCAGGTCCAAAGTATGGAGCCTGTACTCGGCCTCCGAGGTGTAATTAGGGTAGTATACTGGCAGAGTCAACACCTGGTTAAGATGAAACTCTGACACCACCTTCAGAAGGAATTTCGGTTGGGGGCGTAGGATAACCTTGTCCCTGTGAATGACCAGATAAGGGGAGTCCATTGAAAGTGCCTGGAGCTCCCCTGTCCTTCTGGCAGATGTGATAGCCACCAGAAAGGCCTTCCTCCACAACAAGTGTGACAAGGCATACTTATGCATTGCTTTGAATGGCTTGCCCATGAGTTTTGTCAGTATCAGCAGTAGATCCCACGGAGGTGGAAGTTCACGCCCCGGAGGGGATATGTGATCCAGGCCTTTGAAAAAGCACCCGACCACTCTCCTGTGCCACCGTCGGCTGACTGGCCCATGCCCGAAAAGCAGAGATGGCTACCAGGTGCACCCTAAGGGTCGATGACCGCAGACCCCCATTTGGAGAGAGACCAAAGGTAGTCGAGAATGTTAGCCACTGGACAGGACAGAGGATCCAGGCCCTTACCCTGACACCAAATGGAAAACCTTTTCCATTTGAAGGCATAACATTTCCTGGTCGATGCCTTTCTGGATGCCTCCATCACAGTGTAGACATCTTTGGAAAGACCCAAAGCCTGGAACTCTAGCCGCTCAGGTACCAGGCTGTGAGGTGCAGGGATTAAAGGTCCAGATGGAATACCTTCCCCTGATTGAGTGATATCAGGTCCGGGAGTGCTGGAAGCCACCCAGGGGCCTGCAGCTGAGGCTGAGGAGATCTGGATACCAGAACTGGCACAGCCAGTCTGTGGCTACCAGGATCACCTTTGCCTTGTCTCTTCTCACCTTGAGAAGCACATTGTGGATCAAGGGGAATAGAAGGAAGGAGCAGAGGATGCCTGGGGTTCACGGCCTCGAGAAGGCATCCCCCTGCAGCGAGCCCTGCTGAGGGGGATGGGCATGAAACAGCCTTAGCTTGATGTCTTCCCTGGAGGTAAACAGGTCCACCATCGGTTTGCCCCAATGGGAGAACAGGCTGTAAGCTACCTCTGGATGGAGAGACCACTCGTGGGATGTCTGGCCTAAGTGGCTGAGAGCATCTGTCAGGTGGTTTGAGGCTCCTGCCACATGGATGGCTAGGAGATCTGCCTCCAACTGGCTCATGAGGGTCCAGATGTGGAGCGCCTCCTTGCACAGCAAACGGGAGTGCGTGCCACCCTGTTTGTTGCGGTAGTACATGGTCATGGTATTGTCCGTCTGGACTTGAACCACTTGACCCCGGAGCTGAGAGATGAAAGCTGACAGTGCCAGTCTGACTGCTGTGAGCTCCAACAGGTTGATGTGGTATCACGACTCCTTGGGGTCCAGAGCCCGTGGGTCCCTTTGTCCCCCATGTGGGCTCCCCAGCCCATGAGGGAGGCATCAGTCATGAGGACGACCGTCGGCTTGGGGTGGACAAATGGGATCCCTTCCTGCAACCGGTATGGGGTGGTCCACCATTGGAGAGCGTCCCACATCTTCTGGGTTACAGTGACCAGCTGGTTGAAATGACCGTGGCGCTGAGTCCACTGGGTGGCCAGCTCCCACTGGAGGGGGCACCCAACGGACCACTGAGATGCATGCCACCAAGTAACCCAGAAGGCGCAGAAAGTCCCGGACAGGGTGCAATTGCCCAACCAGAAATGATTGGGCAAAGGAGGAAAGAACCTCTTCCCTGTCTGCCGGGAGCCAAGCTCTGGCTTGATAAGAGTCTAGCTCTGCCCCGATGAAGCCCATCACCTGAGATGGCATGAGTTCCAACTTGGCCTCGTTGATCAGGGGCCCGAGCTGGAAGCAGGTCTGGAGGGCCGGGTCCCTGGACCTCTCCACCTCCTGTTGGGTGGATCCCGCTAGGAGCCAATCGTCGAGGTAAGGATAAATCCTGACCCCCTGATGCCTGAGATGCGCCACCACTACTGCAATGCATTTGGTGAAGACCCATGGGGCCGATGACAGGCTGAATGGCATGGCTTGGAACTTGTACAGGGTCCCTTCGACCCTGAAGCGGAGGAACTGCTGATGGGATGGATGGATTGGGACGTGAAAAAATGCAAACTGCAGGTCCAGCGAACAGAACCACATGTTTCACTCCAAGGATGGTATGATCTGGGACATCTGAAAGGTGCATGACCTGAGATATTGATTCAGGTCATGCAGATCTAGAATGGGGTGCCAGCCCCCCCCCCCGTCCGCTTGGGCACCAGGAAGTACCTGGAGACAAAGCCTGGGTCTGCTGGAGGATCCACCACTGCAGCTACTGCCTCCTTCAGGAGGAGCTGAGCGATGTCATCTCAGAAAGCGAACTGGGTCTGAGCAGATACTCTTTCCTCCTGAGGGGTGCGGGCTCGGCTTGGAGGGTACTGCACAAATTCCAGAGGCAGTCCCTGACCTGACCACTTCAAGAACCCACCTGTCTGAAGTGACAATGGATCTGGTGGAAAGGAAGTGGCGGAGCCCGACCCCCATGGGAGGACCCAGAACTGAGCAGGCTTGGAGGAGGAGGCTCCAGGACCTGAGCCTTGGCCTCCTTTTGGGGCCTGTTAGGGTCTGGGCTTGGGCTGAGGGTGCCAAGCTTGACCCTGCTGCTGATGCTGGTGCTGCTGTCCACCTTGAAAGGGGGACTGCCGAGCCGCAGGGGAAGAACGCCGAAAAGGCTTCTTCTTTGTCTTCTGATGGTTCTTGCCCAAAGAACCCTTGGCAGAAGTAGTGTCCAAGGTGGTACTGGACTTCTCAATGCACTGAAGGTGACCGGCCACTCCTGGGCCAAACAAGTCGGTCCCAAGGAAGGGCACATCAGCTAGTTTGTGCTGGGTATCTGCCTGAAAGGAGGAGAGCCTCAGCCAAACCCTGCGACAAGAGGCAACTGCGGCAGCCATCAAGCGGGCACAAGAATCCTCAATGTCCAGGGTCATCTGAAGCTGCTGTTTGGCGCCCTGATCCCAGACCTGCTTGATCATGGTCTGTATGTCCACAGGGAGATGTGGGAGTACTTCATCTAGCGACCCAAGAAGGGCGTGAGAGAAGTGTGCCATGATAATTGCCAAACTTGCCTGATGAAGGCCCAAGGAGGAAGACGCATAGACCTTCCTGGCTGAATGGGCCAAAAGTTTGGACTCTTTATCAGGAAGTCGATCAGTGTTGGCAGAACTGCCAGTACACCTGAACACAGAGGCCGTCACCAGGCTCTCAGCTGAAGGGTGCTCTGTGAACCCTGCAAGGGACCTCATGGGCACAACATACTTGCGGGCCATGTGGGCAGATGTAGCTGGACAAGAGGCAGGGTGCTGCAAAGGCCTCCGTTGGGGTATCCCCTCTCTTAAGGATGTCCATAAGAGGGTACTCCGCCTTTTTCTGGATTGGCTCCTGGGGCATCCCTGTAGATTGAGAGATGAGGCGAAGGATCCCTTGAAAAGATGAGGGACCTTCCTCCGTCTCCAGGCCAACAGTCAATTCATCATTACCTGGATGTGAATGCAAGCCGGTGACATCTGAATCCGAGGAACTTTCGACCCGCTGAGGGCGGTCCAGGATGACTGTGACCGACAATCGCCAGGGAAGCCCGGTGTCTGGTCTGTCTTCCTTGGAAGGAGCCTCTCTCACAGGCTGTTTGGGTGGTGGTTCCACCACAATCAGTGGAGAGACTGTTTTGGGTTGAACAGGTGGTTTTGCTGGCTCCGCAGGCTGAGCAACCAATTTAATCAGCTCAGAAGGAGTCGGCTTCGGCCTAGGAGGTGAAAGCCAGGTAATGGCCTGTGTAGAAGCCGGAGTGGGCTTGTGCTCGGTCAAAATGAGCTGTTGCCACATGAGGTCCTTGTAGTGCCGACGGAGTTTCCACTGGAGCCTCTCCTCATCAGAGGAGGACAAGGACGACCGATGGCATAGCCTCTTTTTAGCGAGCTTATGGCTCTTCCTCGGCCTGTCGGATGAGGGGGTCCGAGACCTCGATCGGGATTGGGCGGGCCAACTCAGTTGCTCAGGAGTCACCAGTGGGACTGGTGATTTCCCGGGATCAGGGACCACATCTTCAATTGGAGTCCCAGCAGGCTGGGTCTCCCTATCTGGAAAGACCAGATTAGGGGTTCGACTGAGGGAATCGTCGACTGGAGTCGGCGATATCAGATCGATAGGATCGCTCACAATTTCGACCTCATCGACAGATAATTCAGTCAACTGACCAGATGGCAAAACCAAAAAGCCAGCGGCTGAAGAAGTGATCTCGACCGAAGTTGAGACCACATGCTCCTGGGACTGAGATCTCTCCCGCTCCCAAGAATGTCTACATCAAGATGAAGACAATCCCGGGTCCTTATCCCACTTACGGGATCAAGAGGAGTCCGAGCCCACAGGCACCTCTCCCTTGGTCGGGAGAGACTGGTACAACTCTCGGAAGGAACCCGAGAAGGTGGAGCCCAGTTTGAGTGGAACTAAGAATCTCCAAGAGGAATCCGCAGCATGAGCCACTTCCTCCTCGAATGCTTGCATGCATTCCAACTGGTCGGCAGATCCCACAGCCACGGAAACTGCCCAACTGAGCCTACTTGGATTTCACCGGAGGGTTCCTCTTCTCCAGCCTCCCCAGCTTCAGGCATGCAAGACGGTCGTTGAGGATGTTGGGATGAAAGGCAAGACACAGATTGCATTTCAAGGTGTCATGGTTGACACCGAGGCAATAGACATACACAGTGTGGGGATCGGTGCGTGACATCTTCTGGCCGCAAGGACACTGACGAAATCCGGGGGAAGACTTGTCTTCCATGATTGAAGCAGCAAACATGTGATCGCTAACGTGAACAATGCAAATTTTCGGTAAAACCGAAGGTTTGAAAGCCAGGGCCTACGAAATGCATGAGCATGAGGGAGGCAACCTGAGTCTTCCAGCGGAAAGGAAGATCTGGCATCATGGGGCAGAGCCGAGGTATATACCACCAAGGTGGTTGGGAGGAGCCAGCTTGAAGACTTCCAGTGAGATTTAAAGCAGAAGGGGACATGCCAAAGAATGTTGATGAACAACATATCCAAGCTCCTAGAAAGCATTTTTTGCTTTCTTTAATGTTTCTGTCTTTCATTACTTTAGGTGTTTCATTTACTTTCAGAGTTCTGCTTGACTCTGAATGAGTGTATCTGTTCGTTGCTGCCATAGGGAGGCATTTCCTTGTTTGCAGTTTTACAACTGTAAGTAGCAGCCATTGGAGTCAGGCTTTGGAGACTGGGATTTCTTGTTTTATCTGGGTGGGGCCATGTAGATCGAAGACAGCAAGTTCCACAACCAGATCGGATACCAGAGATGGTTAGTGTTTTCCCTTATGTTAAAAGACATAAGGAGGAATGAGCCTGTAATTTGAAATCTGAGTCCTGGCTGCACAGGAATCAGTTGTTTCCTTGCAGTTGGGTTTCTGGAGCAGATTTACCAGAGGAGCTGTAGAGTTGGAATTGAAGTTTAAAATATTTTACATTGCCACCCGGATATCTGGAAAATTGCTAGAATTGTTCCTGTATTCAAGAAAGGGGACCCCAATGCTATCTCAAACTATAGGCCTATTGCCATCCTCTCTATCCTAAGCAAGATATTAGAAAAATGTGTCGCTAATCAAACCATTGCTTTTTGCTTGACCGTAACCTCCTCTCTGAGGCCCAACATGGCTTTAGGAAAGGTCAGAGCATGGCCACTGCGTTACTTAAATTCACTAACAGCACTGAAATTGTAGTGAGCTCTGGCCTACTAACAGGTGCCATATTGGCCTTCGATCTTGTTAACTGCTCTCTCCTTAAATCAAAAATGCTCTCCCTTGGTTTCTCACCTGAGGCTGTTGTCTGGTATAGCTGATACATAGCTGACCGCAAGAGTTTGTCAAATTTAACTCAGCTGTTTCAGACCTCACAACTATATATGTCGGGGTGCCCCAAGGCTCTATACTTGGTCCCCTTCTCTTCACCCATCTTTATAAATGTCATATCTCTTCATGCCCCCTCCTGCATGCCCCTACTCTATGCTGATGAGTTGTGCTCTACCTTAGCTCTAATAATATCTCTGATCTCAAAGCAACCCTTTCTGCTGACTTTTGCTCCATTCAGTGCTGACTCACAAGTAACAAACTAGTACTTAATTCCAGCAAAAAACACTCTATGCTCTTTGGCTCTGCCCCTAGACTAAAGAAATGTTGGGGTCAGTAATTAGTTCCCTGCTGTGATGGTTCCCTCCTAGACAATGTCAATACTCTCAAATATCTTGGTAGTACCATTACCCCTTCACTTGACTTTGACCTCCACATTTCGAATACCTGTAGGGCTGTCAACCATAAACTTGGACTAGCCTACAACACTTGCCATGCATTCACACCCTCTGCCAGAATAGCTATCACCCAAGGCATTCTTCTCACCACTCTCACCTATGGATCTACCACTTATATTAGTGTTACCAGAACAAGTCTTCACAAATGGGACACTACTTATAATATTTGTCACTTTGCCTTGGCTTCACACCGCCTCACCCATCACTGTCTGCTCTACAGTGGCCTAAACTGGCTTCCCCCGGAGGCAAATCGACAAAATGCTCTTGGCACCTTGACTGACCGCATCATACACTCTGGTGTTCCGGCCTCCCTTGCTCAGATGCTGACCCCGCCAGGCCCCCACTATGCTCTTCACGCTTGTGACCTGTCCTTGCTATCTCTCCCTAGATGCAAACCAAAAATAGTCTCTCAGGCTTTCTCCCACTTTGCTCCTCTCTTCTGGAACTCATTACCAGTAGCCATCCGTCTCTCCCCCACTCGCACTAGCTTTTCTCCATCTCTTTTCCTCTAACCTGCTAAACCCACCCTTATTTTTGTGATACATTGTTAATGTATTTTAGGGCTGGGCGGACTGTTCCATCTGAAATCTGGATCCTGGATCGAACTCTGAATCCACGGACCCAGATAAATATAGACTTCACCGCAGAAGTCCCGTTCTGGGTCCATGGAAAGCAGGGCTTTTTTTGTGCATGCCTGGTACCCCACAGAGGGGTGGCAATATTATTATTAATAGGGTCGGGATTTTCATTTTAGTCCTCTTCCTGCCCTGGGCATCCAGGCACTCCCCCCCCAAATTGCCATGCCATTACCGTTGATATGCACTGCAGGTTTAAACAGCTGGAGGAACGGATGGCACCAGGCGGACCAAAAAGACTGAGGAGAGAAGTGAAGCTGAGCCCAGGAGCAGGAGGACTACACATAACAGTCATGTGCAGTGTGGTGGAGATCTGAGCATGGGCTGCAGCTGCTGTGGTCGGTTGGTGACTGTTGGGTTGACTGTGTCAGTCTTGTTCTCTCTGTGATTTCAGAATGACAGAGTGGAGTGGCGATCGACTTAGTAAGTAGTACCTCACAAACTGCCTGATTGGTCTGTGCAGTAAGCCCTCCTAGGTGAACCTGAAATGGTTTGAGTGGTTCCTGGAACTCAGTAATTTGAGATGGGCCCCTGTATCCTGACTCCTGGCTACTATAGTGTGGTACACCTGACCTACCTACCACTTACACTTTGACTTGAACTTAGTGATACATAGCCCCAGAAAATAGCTGTCCTATAGCCTATCCTATGTGGGTTTGGAAATAACACACTGAATACCAGAAGGAGGGGCGAGGAGAGTTGTGTACAGGGCAAGGGCAGGCTGGCAAAATAAATTATTGACTTGTGCCATCCAGAGGAGAAAGAGAAAGAGAAAGAAAGACTACTGGGGACCAAAGAAAAATTTTATAGTCACAGAAATCACAAATAAAGTTTATTCTTGATCCCAGTGTGGTTGTGTGTGTGCACAGGGCAAGAGGAGGCTGGCAAAATAAATCTTTGACTTGTGCCATTCAGAGGAGGAGGAGAAAGAGAGACTACCAGGGGCCAAAGCAAAATTTTACAGTCACAGAAATTACAAACAAAGAAATTAATATTGGCCTTAGTGTGGCTGTGCAGTGTGTGTACACTGTACAAGGCAGGCAGGCAAAATAGTGCTTGCATCTGTCTGTCTCTCTCCTAGCGCACTCACGTCATGGGCTCAAGCAGAATCTAATAATAATAATAATAATTTTTATCTATATGGCGCCTTTCTATTTTCAAGGCGCCGTACAGTTTAAAACACTTAAAACAACCATTATAAAATCCAATAGTACTCGATACAATCAAAAGGTTGTATCAAATAAACAGTTCAAATCTCCAGGAAGGCTTTTTGCCAAAGAAAAGTTTTCAAACCATTCTTAAATTCTTCCACAGAAGTGCACTCCTGTAACCGACAGGGTAGAGAATTCCAAAGGGTGGGAGCAGCATGAGAAAAAGCTCTAGCACCAGATGATTTCAGATTCACCCTTGGAATCTCTAGCAACCCCTCATTGGCCGAGTGGAGCGATCGCTCCGGGCAGTAGGGTACCAGAAGTTCTTTCAGATAGGCAGGACCCCTGACCGTGTAGGGCTTTGAAAGTCAGTAAACTGACTTTAAAGGTGATCCGCCACCGTACTGGCAGCCAGTGCAGTTCACGTAGCACCGGAGTGATATGGCAGGATCTACTCGAGCCTGCCAAAAGCCAGGCTGCAGCATTCTGCACTAACTGCAGGCGACGGATTTCAACCCCTGAAAGCCCTAGATAGAGGGAGTTGCAGTAGTCCAGGCGCGATGACACAAAGGCGTGGACCAAAGTTGGAAGGTCGCCAGATGGAACCAGATGCTTAATTCTGGCGATGTTCCTAAGATGGTAAAAGGAGGTCTTGATGACAGCTGACACCTGCGACTACAGATATGCCACCAGTACAGCCCAATCATGAAGCAGCAAGAAGTTATTGCTTTTATTTAGCAGTTTTACTGTAATATTTATACAAATCATGCATTAAATTATTTCTTTTAGGCCTCTGTGTTGAATATGACCGACTTTGGCCACTTTTATGCATTTTATCACATTTTTTCAAATATTTATAAATAATCAGAACTAATCAGAACTCCACCGTGTTCCGGTTCTTATTTAATAAGGGTCAGAACATCACCAAATTCTCCCAGCCCTAATGTAGTTAGTATTTATTTACCTACCTTTTATCTGAAGGATGTTAAGAGTGTAACCCCCTGCAAATGGGGGTTCCCAAAAGACTTCCAGGAGCTTGCTTGAATGCTCCAAGCCTGAATGGTGTTTGGCATTTAAGCCATTTATCAGTGAGTGTTTTTAGAGCCTCTGGTACTGTCTCTTTAAGAGCTGTCTGCTTGCAGACATAATTAGTTTGTATGGGGGGACTGTGTGCTTTCTGAGTACCACTCGAGCTGCTGCCAATTCACTTCATTTTTGCAGTCACTAGGAGTGCAAAGGAACCTATCTGAAAGATGTAACTGTTTGCCAGAAATTATTTAGAGTAATAATGAAATTACAGTTTGTCTAACCTGCTTTCTTTGCAGTCAGAACTGTGTCTGCTAGTTCCCATTCTAGTTTTGAACTGCTGAACTGGACCAATCAGTGTGGGTAAGCTAGCTCTAAAATGGTGCCTTGGACGAATCAGAACTTGGACTCATAATCTGGAGCCAGCCACAAGAGGATTGTATGGGCAGTGACTCTGGGAGATGTAGTTTAGACTTCAGTGCCTTTTTGGACCAACAGCAGCAGTCTATTGTGAGTGACAGCCAATCCAGTCAAGAACTGGGAGGAACTCAAAGGAAGTGCCCGGTTTTGTCGGTTGGAGTTTGAGTTGAGCTTTGGCAGTGAAGAAGGAAGGAGCCCTGTGCTTTTCAGTGGCAGTTTTAGTCAAAAACGTGGTAAGGCCCAGAGTTCCGTCTGCAGCTTGTTAGGACTGAACTCCGTCCTGTGAAAAGAATCAAAGGATCTCTGAAGAGTAGAAACCAGGCTCACCCTGTAGAAGACTGAAGAATTGCTGAAAATTGCACTCGGTCTGTCAGGAACTGAATCTGCTGTGTGTTCTCCCGGGTATTGTGCAGTAATTGCGATCGGGATACAGATGCAGCCTGCCTGGTATAGTGCTTTCTTTTATATGGATGTGTGAAGAGGTTTGTGTACCTCAAGTGAGCCCTGCTGACATTGAAGGACCCTATCTTATTTGGAGGTCGTGAGTACTAATTCAGGGTCGCTCCCTGTTGAATTGCCACATTAAATCCAAATGGAATTACTGTACTGCTGACTGTTTAATTCTCCTTTTCTCTGTGTGAAAGGGCTCCCTACCAGCCACGGTTTGGACTAGCCACTAGGGCTTGGGTACCCAGGGACAGCAACTGATAGGGATAGGCCTGTGCACAGAGCCAGGTAGATTATTAGAGTGATAAGCTAATTAACCTGATTTCCCTGTCCTTGTTATATCCCCTAAATAAATCAGAGCTGCTTGTTTCAGCAAAGTTATACTGCCTGAGGTATTTGTCTATGTTAAAGCACTGTACTGTGACTGTTGCACTGTATCTCATTTCACAGGAGGTCCCAGTGCCGGAACTAGACCTGGGGTAAGTGTATACTGTGAAGGTAATTCTGATATATTGTGTGGGCCACTAGTGGGAAGAAAGGGGTTGCAGTGTCCCAGAGGGCTGTGACCAAGTTAGTTTAACTATTGCAAACCCTGACCTCTGGGTGGAGGCACCTGCCATTGGATCCAGGCCCCTCAACCTGTTAGTGGCAAATCAGGCAGGGGTAGTAGCCCCTGGGATAGCGCCATCTAGGGGTTACATCTTGGAGGCTCACCGCTGGGATTGTGTGTCCTCTAGTGGCCATATTTACGAACCACTGTTAAGAAAAAAATGGGTACCCCGACAGAAGTGGCTGTGCACCGGCTGGTGGAGTGGTGTACTGGGGAGGAGATCGACCCCCAAAATGCTATGCTTATCCTGGACATCCCCTGGGTATCAATACGGACACTGTGCAGGAGTACTTTCCAAGGTGGAAGGTTTACAAAACCCTGTGGTGGTGGGTCGGCATATCTGCTCACCCACACTTTCCTGGCCCTAGTAGAGTTTAAGGATCCCATAGATAGCTCCAAAGTGCCACAGACCATTACCCCAGAGGAGCCCTCACTGCTTGGAGAGTGATAACTAAGGACAGTAAAGACCTGGGGAATCAGCCCCACCACTATCTGAAACTTTTGAGGAGAAATTTGCTGAATGGTTGCTGGGAGAGGGAAACTGTGGAGGACTTTGAAGAAACTATTCTCATACTTGGGGTGTTCCTCCCCAACACCCTCTCCTGCTCCAGTGCCCGTAATGGTGGCTGGAAACCAATGCAGACTCCTATTTCTGCACCTGCCATTAGTCACGACTCTTACCGAAGGTTGAGGATCTTCTCTGGCACCTCCCACCCCCAAGGGAGGATGACTGGGAGACCTGGATAGACTATGTTGCCCCAAGTGCTAGAATGGCAGTGCTGGAAGGCGGCGAAGAGGGTTAGTGAGAGCCTCCTGGGTCCTGCCCTGGCTACCATCCGTGCTAAACGGGCCAGTAACCCTGAAGCGACTGCACAGGCCTATCTTGAGGCCTTGGAGAATGTGTATGGGAGCCCAGATTCTGATGAGGACCTATGGTGAGTAAGAAATGCACAACAGTACCAAGGGGAGTTGTTGTCTGTGTATGTCTCTCGGTTGGAAAAATTGTTGCAAGAATGTCTCAGAAAGGGTAGTTTGCCAGCGATTGAACTGGACCGAACCAGACTGGACAGAATCCTTAAGTCTGCCCCTTCTCAGAACTGCTGTTGCTTCAGTTACGCCTGGCAAATCGACTGGAATCCCACCCTCCCTATGATGAGTTAATGAGAGAAATTCGAGAGTTGAGAAAGGCACTCGGAGGTGTACCTGCACCAACAGCTGTAGCTACGACCGAGTGACTGAGGGTGACCCATCAAGTGAAGTTCAGGGCAGAGGTTGACAGTCAATGAGTGCTCTGACAAGGAAAAGATATGCCACAATGGGGCGAACTGTTGAGAGAGATCCGGGATTCAAAACAGTCCTTTGTGAAGGCCACGCCTGCAAGTACGGGCCCTGACCTATATCCGACTGCATCTGCTATGGGGTGGGGGTACCCACCCATGTATCTCCTGCTGATAACAGCTCCAAACTCAATTCCTTGACCATGGAAGTGGAGAAACTGACGAGATGTCTCCAAATGCTTATCACACCGCAGACAGAGATGGCACCCAGGTTTCCAGTTAGTAATACCCCGCCCTGGCTCCCAGTGTATACCGCCGCCTCAAACTCCAGAAAGTATGTTTTGCTATAATTGGGAAAGATGGGCACATGAAAAGGGAATGCCAGTCCCCAAAAGACACTGACAAAGTTGCATATAGGCTACAAGGAGAGCTTCGGAGAAGAAATCAGTGGTTAAGAGGTGCACGACATGATCCCAGTGAGGGCACCAAAAATGCTAATTCACGTCCTTTTGTGGCAAAGTCAGTTGCCCAGGCCCCCACTACCGCCTCTCCAGACTGGTCCAGAATAGTGGGTCCCTCCATGGAGACCACTGTAAAGGTGAATGGAGTGTCTACAAGAGCTGTATTAGACAGTGGCTCCCAAGTGACAATTATGTTCCAGGATTGGTATCAGAAGCATTTGTCAGACGTACCCTTACAACCATTAGAAGGACTGCATGTATGGGGTTAAGTGAGAAGGCCTACCCTATTCCGGGTATATCCGAATTTGGCTGTCTTTCCCCACCTCCGTGGCTGGAGTGGCCGAACAAGTAGAGACCCTAGCCTTGGTGTGTCCCCACTGGACTGTATGATGGTGTCCCTTTGTTGATTGGAACAAATACTCATATGTTCGGAAGGCTAGCAAGTTATGTTATGAAAACAGGGTCAAAGACTAGTAGAGCTTTAAGAGTTCCGGCTTTAATTAAGAAGGCCTATGAGGCACAGAGAGATGCTGAAAAACAGAACCAGAGGAACCGGGTGAATTGTATGGAAGAAGGATCCTGAGTCTCTGATCCTGGCGCCAAATGCCCAGTGTACCTTACAGGGAGAGGTCCGTGATCAGAAAGGATGTTAAGAATAAAATATTAATGTTGGATGCACCAGGCGATGGAAAATTGCCAGAGGGACTGCTGGTCAAGCCTAGTATTTTGCCCGCTAGAGCCCATGCTTATGCCAGAAGGGTAATGGTCCAAGTTCATAATGTGTCTGAAAGAGACATTCGAGTAAACAGAGGTTGCATCCTGGCTAATGTGCATTGTGCAGACACTGCAGTGCTACCCAGCAGCAAGAGTTCAAGGAAGAATGACAGAGTAACGCCTGACTTGTTTGATTTCGGCGACTCGCTGCCAGCTGAATGGAAAGTGAGGATCAGTGAGAAGCTTGCCCAGAGAGACCAGGTGTTTCTTTAAAGGAATGGGATGTAGGATGCGTGCAAGGAGCTGAGCACAATATCCGGCTGCATGACGAAGACCATTTCGTGAGAGGTCTCGACGCCTGGCACCTGCTGACATAGATGATGTGAGACGGCATCTGCAAGAGATGTTAGCTGCTGGTGTAATACAAGAATCCAGAAGCCCTTATGCTTCCCCCATTGTGGTAGTGAGGAAAAAGAATGGAACAGTAAGGATGTGTGTGGATTATCGCACCTTAAACCGGCGGACTATCCCTGATCAGTACACAATGCCCCGCATTCAGGATGCTTTGGACTGCCTAAACGGGAGCAAGTGGTTCTCTGTGCTGGATCTCCACAGTGGGTACTACCAGATCCCGATGGCCCCAGAGGACCGTGAGAAGACGGCCTTTATCTGTCCGCTCTGGCTTCTATGAATTCATGAGGATGCCCATGGGATTTCAGGTGCCCCAGCCACTTTTCAACGATTGATGGAGCGTGCAGTGGGGACATGAACTTACTAGAGTGCCTGGTATACCTAGATGATGTTATTGTGTTTGGCAGCTCACTGGAGGAACATGAGAGCAGATTATTTAAGGTATTGGACCGATTGGAGGACTTTGGCCTTAAACTGTCCATTGATAGTGTCAATTTTTTCAAACATCAGTAAAGTATGTGGGACACATAGTATCCACCGAGGAATAGAGACCGACCCAAGTAAAGTTGAGGCCTTGACCACCTGGCCACAGCCCAAAAATCTAAAGAACTGCAAAGATTCCTGGATTCTGTGGTTATTATCGGCGCTTCATCAAGGACTATTCAAGAGTGATCCGCCTTTATTTAACCTTACTCAAGGGTATCCCCAACCCACAAAAAATACCAAAAGTCAGCGTCCTCAAGACTGAAAGAGTGTATTTTCATCCGAGTGAAGTATTTGGGCCCGCTGGACTCCTGATTGTGAGACTGCTTTTCATGAGATCATATATCAACTACCCATGCTCCAGTGCTGGCCTATGCTGATCCAAGAAAACCTTACGTCCTGCACACTGATGCTAGCTTGCAAGGGTTGGGGGCTGTGTTGTACCAAGAGCACAGAATGGCCTGAGACCAGTGGCCTTTGCCAGTAGAAGCCTGACCCCATCCGAAAAGAACTATCCTGTACATAAGTTAGAGTTCCTAGCTTTGAAGTGGGCTATTGTTGACCAATTCCATGAGTACTTGTATGGGGCTAAAATACTAGTAAAACCTGACAATAATCCTTTGACCTATGTGCAGACCTCAGCTAAGTTGGATGCCACTGGCCATAGGTGGCTTTCTGCATTATCTACATATGACTATGCTCTCGAATACCGAGCAGGTCTGAACCACATAGATGCTGATGCTCTCTCCCGGAGGCCTGTTCCCCAGAATGATTGGGTCCGATTGGCAGAACCTGACATTCGGCACTCTGCCGGAAGTTTGACAGGGAGGAACAAATGTCCACGGCGCTGAGGACTGCATGGTGGATTGCTTGGGAGCCTCTGAGAATTGCATACCTGCTGCTTATTGCCACTTTTCTGCAATAGACATTGGTGCACTGCCTCAGCTGGACAATGACAGTATTCGTGGGCTCAATCCTCGCGATCCCATGATCAAAGCAGCTTTAGAAGCCCTCTATGCAGGAAAAGATGTGTCCAAATTACGCTCCACTGATTTGAGAACTGCACTGTTATACAAAGAAGGTCCTAAGTTGAAACTGATCAATAAACTGTTATACAGAGAAACAGTAGACAGAGGGGGACAAGTAGACAAACAACAACTAGTGCTGCCCACTGCTTTTGAGACTCAGTACTGAGGTCCTTGCACAACCACATGGGGCACCTTGGTATAGACAGAACACTTGACTTGGTGAGATCCAGATTCTATTGGCCTAAGATGGGGGCTGATGTGGAGCAACACATTCGAACTTGTAGTCGCTGCTTACAGAGGAAAGCTTTGCCCAGAGGGCTGCCCCTTGTTAACATCACCACCAGTGCACCCATGGAGCTGGTCTGTATTGATTTTCTGAGTTTGGAGTCAGATCAAAGAAATATCAGTAATGTGCTGGTGGTCACTGACCATTTCTAAGAGATATGCCCAAGCTTTCCCCACCAAAGACCAGAAAGCATCCACTGTGGCCAAAGTACTTGTAGAAAACTTTTTGTTCACTATATGGGCTCACAAAGAATCCATTCTGATCAAGGGAGAGACTTAGAGAGTCGTCTGATCAAAGAGATGCTTTCTCTGTGAGGGTCGTGAAAGTCCAGAACCACTCCTTACCACCCCAGGGGGACCCACAGCCTGAACGTTTCAACCGCACTTTGCTAGATATGCTAGGCACCCTGCACCCAAAGGACAAGCCTAGATGGAGCCAACAAATTAGCACCCTGGTACATGCTTATAACTGCACCAAAAGTGATGCCACTGGATTCTCCCCCTACCGCCTGATGTTTGGAAGAAGGCTCACTACCAGTAGATGTGTGTTTTGGGGTCTCTCTGATGGGGGTTCAAGCTGACAACTATTTACAGTATGTGCAAAAGTTAAAGGCCCAGCTAACTCATGCGTACCAACTGGCTCAAACCATGGCTGCCAAAAGAAATCTGGCCAACAAAGAAAGGTATGATAAAAGGTGAAAGCACAGGAACTCCAGGAGGAGATCGGTATTGCTAAGAAATCTGGGACTGCATGGCAAGCACAAGATTGCTGACAGATGGCACCATCTCCTCACATTGTAGTGGGCAAACTAGATGATCTGCCAGTGTACAAAGTAAGGCCTGAGAATAATTCAAAAGATGTAAAACAATGCATAGAAATCATTTACTGCCCATTGGACAAATCTTAATTGAGTCTGAGCCCTAGAAGATGCCCCTCTGGACCAGTGACCAGAGCTGCTAAGAAAAGATCAAGAAAGTCTGCACCTACAGAAGCAAAGTTAAAGTGTTCCTCCACAAGTCCCAGTTGAGCATGACTGTCAGTCCATATCGGAAGAAAGTGAGAGTGACTTTGAATACTATCCTTCTTACAACTGAGTCAATTGTTTCGGGCAATCCCTAGTCAATACTGGAGACAAAGCTGGGCCTTCTGGACTGTCTAAGCCCCAAGCTTCATCCCTGGAGCCATTGCTCCCAGAAAGTGAAGTGCAAAGCATCAGATCAGATGAAATGGAATCATTGTGCATGGTTGAACTGTTTGAGTTTTCAGGGAGGAAAATGATAGATTGGGGCAGACTGGTGATACACCGAAC
The DNA here is from genome assembly GCA_016271365.2 of Neoceratodus forsteri. Taxonomy (NCBI): domain Eukaryota; kingdom Metazoa; phylum Chordata; order Ceratodontiformes; family Ceratodontidae; genus Neoceratodus; species Neoceratodus forsteri. The sequence continues at coordinate 45,120,020 of JADMNL010000027.1, forward strand.
AAGAAGAGTATTTTGAGTGCCCTGACAGTCCACTGCCAGTGTCCGAAACTCTCCATGCGAGCCAAATGTTGTGGACTCAGAAACTGTAACTCCTGGAGCTGAAAGTGCCCCAAGTTCTAGCCTCTCTACCCCATGGAGACTCCCCTGACAAGTGTGGACAATGCTGAAAATGAGGCTCAGAGTGCAGAGACTGTAACAGTTCCCCTAGAAAGACTGGTCGAGCTGTAAAGCCTGTGTGCACCTCAGTTATGATTCCTTGGGAGGCCTGTGGATTTGCCTCTCAATGTTGTCCATAAAGGAGTGTATGTGTCTCGAGCTCATTGCCCAAACTGAGCGCAGTGCTAACTCAAGTTACTTGTGTTGCCCCTAAGTATGGTGCCCTTGCCCGTCCGCCCCAAGGTAACTGATAGGAAGGGCCCCTCTCTTCAGGTTTCATGTACAAGAGGTAATAACTTGAGTTATGGTACAATGTGTATGTAATACTGTGTAAAGAGTCGTACTGCAATGTTTCAGAAATGTGTTCTTGGTAAAATGATATATTGACTGATGATTACATATGCGAGCCTAATGCAAATATATATGGTTGCAGTTGAAACTTAGCAGAAATTACCTTGGCCGCAGACGTCAAGCTTTCCCAGGCCGGAAGGTTTAACCCCTGCAAATGGGGGTTCCCAAAAGACTTCCAGGAGCTTGCTTGAATGCTCCAAGCCTGAATGGTTTTGGCATTTAAGCCATTTATCAGTGAGTGTTTTAGAGCCCTGGTACTGTCTCTTTAAGAGCTGTCTGCTTGCAGACATAATTAGTTTGTATGGGGGACTGTGTGCTTCTGAGTACCACTTGAGCTGCTGCCAATTCACTTCATTTTTGCAGTCACTAGGAGGCAAAGGAACCTATCTGAAAGATGTAACTGTTTGCCAGAAATTATTTAGAGTAATAATGAAATTACAGTTTGTCTAACCTGCTTTTTTGCAGTCAGAACTGTGTCTGCTAGTTCCCCATTCTAGTTTTGAACTGCTGAACTGGACCAATCAGTGTGGGGTAAGCTAGCTCTAAAATGGTGCCTTGGACGAATCAGAACTTGGACTCATAATCTGAGCCAGCCACAAGAGGATTGTATGGGCAGTGACTTGGGAGATGTAGTTTAGACTTCAGTGCCTTTTGGACCAACAGCAGCAGTCTATTGTGAGTGACAGCCAATCCAGTCAAGAACTGGGAGGAACTCAAAGGAAGTGCCCGGTTTTGTCGGTTGGAGTTTGAGTTGAGCTTTGGCAGTGAAGAAGGAAGGAGCCCTGTGCTTTTCAGTGTGCAGTTTTAGTCAAAAACGTGTAAGGCCCAGAGTTCCAGTCTGCAGCTTGTTAGGACTGAATCCGTCCTGTGAAAAGAATCAAAGGATCTCTGAGTAGAAACCAGGCTCACCCTGTAGAAGACTGAAGAATTGCTGAAAATTGCACTCGGTCTGTCAGGAACTGAATCTGCTGTGTGTTCTCCCGGTATTGTGCAGTAGTTCCGCATCGGGATACAGATGCAGCCTGCCTGGTATAGTGCTTTCTTTATATGGATGTGTGAAGAGGTTTGTGTACCTCAAGTGAGCCCTGCTGACATTGAAGGACCCTATCTTATTTGGAGGTCGTGAGTACTAATTCAGGGTCGCTCCCTGTTGAATTGCCACATTAAATCCAAATGGAATTACTGTACTGCTGACTGTTTAATTCTCCTTTTCTCTGTGTGAAAGGGCCCCTACCAGCTGCCACGGTTTGACCAGCACTAGGGCTTGGGTACCCAGGACAGCAACTGATAGGGATAGGCCTGCACAGAGCCATAGGTAGATTATTAGAGTGATAAGCTAATTAACCTGATTTCCTGTCCTTGTTATATCCCCCTAAATAAATCAGAGCTGCTTGTTTCAGCAAAGTTATACTGCCTGAGGTATTTGTCTATGTTAAAGTACTGTACTGTGACTGTTGCACTGTATCTCATTTCACAGGAGGTCCCAGTGCCGGAACTAGACCTGGGGTAAGTGTATACTGTGAAGGTAATTCTGATATATTGTGTGGGCCACTAGTGGGAAGAAAGGGGTTGCAGTGTCCCAGAGGGCTGTGACCAAGTTAGTTTAACTATTGCAAACCCTGACCTCTGGGTGGAGGCACCAGCCATTGGATCCAGGCCCCTCAACCTGTTAGTGGCAAATCAGGCAGGGGTAGTAGCCCCTGGGATAGCGCCATCTAGGGGTTACAAGAGTATTTCCTAACTTTATTTTGATACACTTACTGTTGTGTAAATTATTCTACAATCACATTTGTTTCCCTGGTTTACTGTCCTTATTTCTGTTTGTAATTGTGAGCTTGCCCATACCATGTATTTGCATTGTTTTCTGCTTTGTACTCTCCAGGGTCGTGCCTAAAAATAAGCATCTCTATGTCTAGTGCACTTACCCCGTCAACAAAAACAAATAAATAAACTTGGTTTTGTGTGTGTGTGTGTGTGTGGTGACTGAGATCGCTGTCAGCTTTGGAGATCGCAGTCGGCTGGCAGGGTGACACAAGTACTGATTCTTTTGTATTATATGGCTCTGCCTGGCACAGTTAATGCCGGTTATAATGTTATGGCTTAATAAGGACATGGGTAATGGGGCTGTTAGCCAATCAGGTTTCTAGAAATGTTTTGCTCATTTTATAACCAGTTCCAAGGTATTGCAATCTTGCCATGTCAATGTTGTATGTATGAAATGCAGTGCAATCTAGGTGTGGTGGTTGCAATAAAAGAATTCTACAAAGCTGAGGAATAGCAGCATCAGCATACTGTAGTTGTGAGATGCTAACAGTAACGAAAGTCGAAAGCCTCTTCTTGCCTTCCAGCTTATGATAATTTTCCTTTGGTTGAATGGTTAGAGCAGTTGTTTTTGGTGGTGGGGAGGGGGTCCTCCACTTTAAAATTCCTAACTGGATGTTAGTCTGTCTTATAGAAGGAGGTAGACAGAACAGCGGTGACGAGGATGAGATGCTTGTACACTAAAATAAGGAGAATTAAAGCAGCCGTTCATGTTACTTTGAAAATTTTGACCTATACTTTTCTATTCGATTTTCAATAGCCCATTAACTTGTGTCTTGTACCTTCCCCTTCCTTCCCAACTTTTAGCCTGCTTTAGCACTTTTTCTTATGAATTAATAAACGGTGTGCTCCTTTTAATGTGGATCAGTCTAGGGTTTTATCAGTACTCGCAGCTGTTTTTGTACACCTATTTTCCCATAATGTCAGGGAGAACTTTTTTTTTAATTTTTTGGTACTGGGTGAGGCCCATTAGGTGCAATGCCTGTTTTCAGGGGTGAACCAGGAGCACTTGGGTGGTTAAGTAACTTGCTCAGGGTCACACAGTATGCAGGTCGAGGATGTGGGACTCAAACCCAGGACTGGTGGATGTACCAAGCTCATACACAGCTCGTTACTCTAACCTCTAGGCTACACTGCCAGCCTGTTTGCTGCACGCTCATTCATTTTTGTTACAAGAAAAGTGATGTTAAACAGATGGTACTTAAAAACAACAGAGAATACTGATGAAACTCTGGCCTGAACCCTATTAAAAGGAGTGCTCTGTTCATTATTTAAATGTAAAACAGACGTGCTAAAGCCAACTTAAAATGGGGGAAAAGGGTAACACACAAGACAAGGGGTAACAGCCAGTCTACAACTGATTTAAAAAGTATAGGTCAAAATGTTCACTGTAACATGCACAGCTGCTTGAAATGTTGCGTATGTGCAATGCAGTACCGTGTAGATGCAACAGCAGCAAAAGAAAGAGGCCTAAAGTGTTGTGGAATGGTAACATCAAGCCCCCTGAACTTTAAAAACTCAGAGTTCCCGGTTTGATTCCCAACAAGGTCTCTAGGTGTGTCTGCCCAAGAGAGGGAACACACCAAGAAGGAAAAATAGAAAGGGAAGAGGAAGAAGAAGAGGAAGCAGAAGAATGATTTATATAGCTCTTTTCATACATATTGCATCCCGTAGTGCTCTACAGGCAATGAGAGACTGGTAGAAGTGACTATAAACATGTAGTGACATCCATTTCGCACATCAACACCCACTCAGAGCCTTGGGCAATTTCATGAATCAGTTTTATGGGATGGGGAATGTTGGCCAGGACACTTGGGAAAATCTACTCTTATAAAACATGCCTTGGGTTATTTTATTTCCATCAGGACACCACAACGGATGGGCAGAAAGGACCTTGGTTAATGTCTCTCCTGCAAGATGACATACTCCTGCAGGATAGCATCCTCCTAACACTGCACTCAGGTTCTAGCAAGCCCATGTCCAATTGTAGGACCAGAACCCACGACCTTCTGAGCCAGAGGCAGATGTACTACTATCTGAACCATGCTGACACCATATAACCAGACAAACAGAATTGGATAGTAGCATGGCACTTGAACAGTAGCATGGCAATGGGTTGCATACAACAGTCTTGGCAAACTACAGAAGTGCCAAACTCACAGCAGCCGTACATCTTATGGTGAAACTTCTGACTTGTGCATTTGTTATTCTATTTTAGAGTGTCCTTGCTCTCCTGTCCTGTAAGATGCCTTTTTTCCTTGTTTTGAGGCTGGTTTAGTACTTTTTTTTTTACACTTGAAATGATAAAGGAGTGCTCATTTTAATGTGGACATCCTCAGCTTTTCATCATTATTCATTGCTGTTTTTCAGCACTCGTTGTCCAATCAGATCAGAGAGCAGTATGTGTGGAATCCTAGCTCACCTTCATCACAAGAAAAGTGATTTTAAACAATGGGTACTGGAAAACAGCTGACAATAAAACAATAATGTCTAAATAACTGTGGATGGCCTAGGGAAAAATGCTCAGCTGGGGGCGTTTATGGCCTGAGCTGCAGCTATGGGCCATTAACTCCAGCAAGGGCATTAATCCAGTGGAAATGCTCAGTTGGTAAGACATTATTGTAATTATAAATCTGATCTCCTTAGTTTTGAAACAAATGGAATAAAAAAAAAGGAAAACACTCTTAACACACATGTACACCGCTCTAAGCAGTACTGGACATTTCTAAGGTATTAACATCCAGTACAGCAGCCAATCAGAGCACTTACTGGCCTCATGAATAATTAATTACACTTGTAATAAAGGGAACAGTCATACTGAGAGGAGTATTCCTCTTAATTTCAATTGTCAAAAAACAAGGAACGCTAAAGCAGACACAAAATTGTGTCAAAAGGGCATCCTACTAGACAGGGGAAGAAGGGAACTCTAAAATAAAATAGAAATGTATAGAGTAGGCCAAACCTTTCCAATGTAACATGTTCTGGTGCTTTCAAGTGACACTCTCAACTCTTTTGTCCTCATATTATTGTTATCTAAAATACATTTCTTGACTGCTCACCTTCAGTAGCATTTGCTGCTATAAGCTGGCTGTTTTTATCCTTCATTTTCATCGTAAAATCCCAAAAAATGCTTTTGGTGAAATCATGCAAAACTTGTTCAGTTCATAGTCCTTTTTCTCCTACTGCATACTTCCTGAACTTCAGGCATGCCACCAAACAATCCAGCCACTGATGATGCTCCGGCCTCCTCCCACTGCATTATGAGTGGCTATACTGTGCAAGGGTGATCCCAGGTTTCAGGAAGGATGCAATGGGAGTAGATCAGGGACTTTAAACAAACAGGTTTTCATGCGCTAGGTGGACTGCCTGTTTTTCATTATTAAAGGAACACTATACCCTCACATATTGTGAATGTTATCAGTTTACTTGTCACCAGTTCACTCCATTTCTATGGGAATTCGGGACAGAAACATTTTGTTTTAGATTATGTTTTCTGTTTGCAGTTGTCCTCTGTAACTATCCTGGTTGCCTTCATTTTCTTATTGTTGAAATCTCAGTTTGTTCCCAAGAGCTGCATTAGCAGTGAGAGATGATGTCACTGAGCTCATTTGCACAATGCATCTCTGTGCATCAAGTCTAAATAACCTTTAAACACTCTCAAGAACTACATAGTGAAAGTGAGTTACAAGGAAAAAAATTAAGAAAAAGTCCTGCTCGATCAATGCCTAAGAAGTTTTTAAAACTATCTGTAGGTAAAAGGGGGGTCCACCCATCTATTCACTTTTTTTTTGTTCTTTTAAATCAGCAGACAGACATACTGTAAAGACTAATGGCTGCTAACACATCGGGCTTGATTCTCAAAACAGTTGGAATACCACAAGCCCTGGGTGCGACGAACACAAGGCGCGTGGGGTTTGTACCATTCCCTGGCCAGCAATTGGGATTGTCGATCCCTTGCACCGCATGCTGCGAGTTAGACCAGCTTTTGCCGGTCTAACGTTGTGCCATTGCCGGGACCTTTTTACGGGGGTTGTGCCAAATGTATGGCGCAAGTCGCCGTAAAAAGGGCACAGTGTCGAAAATGTGCGCGACCTTTGAGAATGGGGCGGTTCGGCGCGGTGCAGGGTTTGACCAAGAGCTTGTGCATGCCCTGTGTCAGCATTTGAGAACTGAGCCCGTCTTCCGACTGCTAATGCAGCTCACAGGAACAATGGAGATTTCCATAATCAGAAAATGGAGTCACCCAGGATAGATACAGAGGTTACTGTTAACAATGAAAGTAAACTAGAAATATGTTTTTAAATAAAATGGGTAGAGAAAATCCGGCATCCTGCTTGGCTGGCACCTATGTCTTAGATCCATTTAATGCACAGGTAAAAAAAGTGCTGCCAGTCAGGACACAGCACACTACACTACCACTGCCTTTTGGAAAAATTCCTGCCTGTTGTTACACACGGCTGCTACCTTTACTCACTAAAAATTCATCTAGGTTCTAAAAATTCCCTTAAAATGAAAAGAACAAAGACACTGACTAACTGCTCTTATCTTTCAAACTGTACTTTCTTCTTTATACACAGGCACAAATTTAAAAACAGTACTACTCGCAGTTTTATTTTTTTTTTTTTTAACTCAGCTTTAATTACTGGTTTGCAACAACTGGTATGAAAAGAAACACATTTAGGTACATTCTTGTCTGGCACACGCAAGGGTTCTCTGTGATACCGTACCTACATATTCCATTTCCAGCCTGAAGTGGTAAAAACGTCAGATGCGTTTGTATTCTGATTAAGTGCCACTGGTGACTCAGATAATTTATGGTGGTCAAGAGTAGTAGCAGGCAGCAAGTAAATAAACCCAATGGAGCAACGGTCCCTTGTAAAAAACTTTGTACTGTTCTAAGTTACTAATATTTCTAATATAGACATTGTTTGGTTGGCGTGGTGCCTTGGGTCATGGGTTCTTCAATGCCTCCCTTCTCAAAGGCCCCAAGGCCTTTATATTTATTCCTTCTCTGCGGCCCTTCTCTCTGTGAGCCTAGTTGTCTGCCAGGTCTCCCACCTCTACCAGAGTTCTGTGTACTTCTCCACAGTCTGTCTCACTTTCGCTGTGATTCTCTCCATCCTACACACATCACGCACCCTTCTTTCGCAGGATCCTAGGGTTATGGCTGATTCCTGCAGCCAGTTCGCCGTGATGTGCTTCAGTGCCACTGAATATAATGCTCAAGTAAGCCCTGCTGCTGCCTATTCCTCATGCTTGGAACTCTGACCCCCCCCAACACACCAGAAGAGGATGGCAGTGGCCCAGAAGTCTGTTAAGGCCCCTTGTATCTGGGTCAACTATGGCTCAAGCTTGGGGCAGCCCCAAAAACATGGAAGTGTGTTTGTACCCCCTCCACACCTTCTCCAACAGAGATTCAATAAGCCAGTGTCAAAGTGCCACATGGTGGTGGTTGTGCGGAAGAAATCCGCCTGGCACTTCCAACAGTACTCTCTCCAACTTGAGGAATCTGTAACCCACCAGCTTATCTCCCATCACCGAGTCCATGTCTTCTAAGGAATGCCCAGTTGTGCCTCTGTCTCCCATAGGGTTTTAAGCTGCCCCACTTCTGAAACATAGACTTTGATGGCAGATAAGGACCGCTTGGCCCACCCAGTCTGCCCATTTCCCTACCTATTGGATAAGCTGCAGATCCTATTTAATCAACTGCTTACTTCTTCCTACCCCCCCACCAGAATTGCCTTGTGTCTGTCCCATGCATTCTTGAATTCCCCCACTGTTTTTTACCCCACGCCCTCCTCAGGAAGGCCGTTCCATGCGTCCACCACCCTCTCCATGAAAAAAATACTTCCTCATGTTGCCCCTGAGCCATTCCCCCCTCTATCTTGAAATTGTACCCTCTTGTTCTTGCACATCTCTTTTTCTGAAATATGCTATCCTCCTGGACTTTGTTGATTCCCTTGAGGTACTTGAAAGTTTCTATCATGTCCCCCTTCTCCCTCCTTGAGGGTATACATATTAAGCTCCTTTAGTCTCTTATTATATGGCTTCTGGTGCAAATCCGGCACCATTTTAGTTGCCCTCCTCTGGACTGCCTCCATCCTATGTCCATGCAGATGAGGTCTCCACAACTGCACGCAGTACTCCAGATGGGGTCTCACCAACGGTATAGAGGGATAACAGCTTCCTGTTTTCTACTGGTGATGCCTCATCCCAGGATCCCCCCCCTCCTTCTCACATTGCTTGCTTACCTTTAAGTCATCTAATATGACTACCCCCAGGTCCCTTTCTGGGTGCCCTTTCTCCAACAGCACGTTGTAGGCTATAGATATTGTACCTCCACACCCTGAGAGCATGGCAGCCCAACACAAGAAGCCTTCCAAGGGCATAAGGGCCCACCCCACTTGTGAGACCAGGCCTTCGAAGGTCAGGTAGTACCTCATTTTTATGTTGATTGCGCGCATGCGCAAGAAACATATTGCAGCAGCTTTCTCCACAAGCAGGTTGTGGAGGCATGGCACTGTTGTGGCCAATGCCCCCAGAGCCTTTAAAGGCTTGTCCATCATCCCCCAATGCTGTGGCACGCTGCTGCTGACACTAGTTCAGCCAGCGTGCCACCAACTTGTAAAAAATCAGCCGCTGCAATCAGGGGCCGCCTCGTCATTTCAGCGTCAGCCATTCACTGCAATGAGGGAGCGATCCGTCATTGCAGGGCGGGATCTTGACAGACTGATATTGTTTGTGAACATGGCGGTGGTTTGCCGCCATGTTCACAAGCAATATTAACCCCCCCACCATGTTTATTTGCCGACAGGGTTCCCAATCCCCGTCAACTCAGTGTGCCCCATGTTTATGTTGCCAACGGGGAGCCCACTTCCTGTCGGCATTATGTAAACCCCCGCTTATATATTCTCTGCCGTCGGGTGCCCAACTCGCCGGCATAATGTCACCACCCATTTTTGTTGTGTGCCGATGGGGGTGCCCAATCCCCCGTTGGCTACAGCTTGCCCCCTCAAAAGGAAGACTCCAGTGGCACACTGGGAGCTCACCCCAGAGTGCCACATGCCGCCGTAAAATAAAAATGGTCCCGCAATTTGTCTTTTTTTTTTTTCACCTGTAAAAAGGAAACTGTCCCTCGGAGGTCTCCCTGCCCCCCTCCCACAACCCGCGCTCCACCCACTGCGCACCTCTGCCTCCCCACACACCCCCCCTCACCCCATACTTACCTCCAGAGCTCGGGCGTGATGATCTTCAATGGACCAGGAACATGTCTGCACTCTTCAAAGCCGACCGCAAACTGAGGAAATGCCGGTAAGCTGTATAATGGAATAAATGTTTTTTTTCCAACTTTAATGCATATCTCAGGCATTTTTTGGAATTTTGGCAGCAAATTTTCAACATGGGGGTGTTGGGACCCTTCCTCATGAATTCTGGAACTGTCATGGTGTTAATTGGCCCTGAAAGGTGATTTCGCGGTCACTGCGCGGAATCATCTTCCGGGGCCAATTAACGAAACAACAGTACCAGTGTTCATGAGGTGGGCTCTCAAAAAGCCTATGTTGAAAATTTGGTGGAAAAAATACAAAAAATGACTTTACGAGTGTGCGTTGCGCAGTTGCTATGCACGTTCGTAACTTCGCAAATTTGCAATATTTTCACGCCAGATTTTCAACATTGGCATTTTTTCACACCTCCTTGTGAACAGTACAGCTGTCATTGTTCACATCCTGTCGCTGTGGGAAATCATTGTTCAGGACAGATTAAGAAAATGACAGTGATACTGTTCATGAGTAGAGGTCCTAAAATGCCTATGTTGAAAATTTGGTGATGATAGCCCATCAAATAACTGTGTTACAAGTGTGCGTTGCGCACTTTCCACGCACCATTGTAACTTCGCAGATTTGTAATACTGTCACGCCAGATTTTCAACGCTGGCATTTTTTCACACCTCCTTATGAGCAGTACAGCTGTCATTATTCACATCCTGATCAAAATGTATTTTCACAGTTCCGGCGCAGAATAACGCAGTCGCTGTGGGAACTCAGTGTTTGGGACAGATTAAGAAAATGACAGTGGCACCATTCATGAGCAGAGGTCCTAAAATCCCTATGTTGAAAATTTGGTGACGAAACTCCATAACCTGACTGTGTTACAAGCATGTGCTGAACTGTTTCCACGCACCCTTGTAACTTCGCAAATTTAAATTTTCATGCCACATTTTCAACAGTGGCTTTTTTCCCACACCTCCTTATGAACAGTACAGCTGTCATTTTTTACATCCTGGCTAAAATATGTTTTTGCACTCCTGCCGGAGAACAGCATGGTCGCTGTGGGAAATCAGTGTTTGGGACAGATTAAGATCGAGCAAGTGAGGGGGGGAGTGACCGAGCTCAACTGAGCTCTGTTGGGACTGCTGCGGATTTCTTTCTGGGCAGAAAAAGGCCCCAACGCAAGATCCCAGTGCAAAAGGGCAGCCTGCAGCACTGGGAGAAACAGAACGAGAGAGAGCGAGTGAGGGAGAGGGAGTGAGCGAACTCACTGGAGCCGCCTGTCAGACCGTTGCGGATTTCTTTGTGGGCAGAAAAGGCGTCAATGCAGGCAGGGGCCCAGTACAAAAGGCCAGCCTGCAGTGGTGGGAGAAACAGTATAAGCGAGTGAGACAGGGGGACTGAGTAAGCTCAATGGAGCTCTATCAGGACTGCTGCAGATTTGTTTGTGGGCAGAAAAAGACGCCAGTGCATGCAGGAGCCCCGTACAAAAGGGCAGCTTGCAGCACCAGGACAAACAGAATGAGTGCGTGAGAGAGGGAGACTGAGCGACTTCAACAGAGCTCTGTCGGGACAGCTGCGGATTTCATTGTGAACAGACAAAGGTGCCAACGCAGCCAGGAGCCCCGTACAAAAGCGCAGCCTGCAGCGCCAAGAGAAACAGAATGAGCGAGTGACAGAGCGGTAGTGAGTGAGCTCAACAGAGCTCTATTGTGACTGCTGCAGATTTCTTTGTGGGCAGAAAAAGGCGACAACGCAGGCAGGACCCAGTACAAAAGGTCAGCTTGTAGCGCCGGCAGAAACGGAATGAGTGAGTGAGAGAGGGGGAGTGAGCGAGCTCAGTGGAGCTGTGTTGGGACTGTTTCAGATTTCTTTGTGGCCAGAAAAAGCCGCCAATGCAGGCAGGAGCCCAGTACAAAAGGGCAACCTGCAGCGCCGGGAGACACAGAATGAGCGAGTGAGGGAGGGGGAGTGAGTGAGCTCAATGGAGCTCTTTTGGGACTGCTGCAGATTTGTTTGTGGGCAGAAAAGGGCAGCAATGCACGCAGGGGCCCAGTACAAAAGGCACCCAGAAGTGGCAGGAAAACCAGAATGAGTGAGTGAGAGAGGGGGAGTGAGCGAGCTCAACGGAGCTCTATTGTAACTGCTGCAAATTTCTTTGTGAGCAGAAGAAGGCGGCAACACAGACAGGAGCCCAGTAGAAAAGGGCAGCTGCAGCGCTGGCAGAAACAGAACGAGTGAGTGAGAGAGGGGGAGTGAGCAGGCTCAACAGACCTGTGTCAGGACTGCTGCAGATTTCTTTGTGGTCAGAAAAAGCCACCAACAGAGGCAGGAGCCCAGCACAATGCCAGGAGAAACAGAATGAGCGACTGAGAGAGGGGGAGTGAGCCACCTCAACGGAGCTCTGTTGGGACAGCTGCGGATTTCTTAGTGGGCAGAAAAAGCTGCCAACGCAGGCAGGAGCCCAGTACAGAAGAGCAGCCTGCAGCACCAGGAGAAACAGACTGAGCGAGTGACAGAGGGGCAGTGAGCGAGCTCAACAGACCAACACAATCAACATTCGGCATTGACAAATGCTTGTTAAGTATCAGAACTGTGGTGCTGGAGGACAAACCATTCCCAAAACTGCACAAATGCCATACAGGAGGCCCCAGTAGCATCTAGGAGTGTCTAGCCAGCAGCTGCCTATTCCATCATTGAAACCCGGGTTCCATGCAGGGTGGCAAGATGTTTACATCCCCAATAATAATACACCATTGGCTGAGTGTGCTTCATCAACTGGTTAGGGACCTCTCCAGAGAGCTGACATGAGCTTGTTGTGGGGTAAAATGAACAATGGGACTGGAAGTGGTTGGCTCACTTCGATCTCAAGCCCACTAGTATCTCCATGTTGCTTAGTCCATGTGACACTGGGATCAGCTGGGCCGCCAGGCAGTGTAAATGGAAATCTGGCATCACCATACCACCCATCCTTAAGGCAAGGATAGGAGTTTCTGACTCACCTGGTGCTGGCCTGAGGCCCAGACAAAAGACATGAGGATGTTGTGGAGGCTCCTTGAGAATGAGTATGGGGAGTGCCTGAAAGAAAAAGAGACAGTGGGGAAGAACGTTCATTTTGTGGGTTGCTATGCGTATTCCCAGAGTGAGTGGCAGAGGCTGCCACCTAGCTATGTCTGCCTTGACCTTCCCCAGCACTTTTCATTAACTCAAGGCAAACAGTGCCAGTAAGGTTGCAGTTATCTGCACCCCTAGGTAGGGCACTACCCTGTTTGGTGTCCACTTGAATGGGAAAATCTACCAGACTCCTGCTGGGCATGAGACACTCAGCTTAACTGCCTCCAACCTATCAAAGTTTATTCTGTATCTGGAGATTTTGCCACAGCTATGTAATTCTTCCCACAGGGCAAGGATGGATGTTCCTGGGGGATGTGAAGAAAAAATAGGGAATCATCCTCATATAGCAAGACCTAAGTTGCCATCCCCCTGCTCAGACACCTGTGATCCACAGATTTTAATGGACTGCCACTGCCAGTGGTTCAAAGCAGAGCACAGACAGTAGGGGTGACACAGGACACCCCTGTGTAGTGCCCCATGTAAGGTAAAAATGGTTCAAGCAAAGATCTTTCACCTGTGGCCTGGGCGGAGGCATACAACGCTGAGACACTTCTGAGAAAAGTATCACCACATCCCCTCTAGTGTGCGGTGGAGGAGTGCCCAGTTCAGCTGGTCAAAGGCCTTTTTTGGCATCCATGAATACTGTTAGGGAAAAGTCTGGCGTTTGCCACTGCCAAGATATAATTCTGTCATATAATATTGTCCTGATGTTGTCATGGATGAGCCCACTTGTGATGAACCCTGTTTGATCTGGGTGAACCAGGGACACCACACGTCTGCAATGTACCCGCCAATATGGACATGAAGACCTTCTGGTCTACATTCAGGATGAAGATGGGGTGGTATGACCTGCAGAGCATCACATCCTTGCCTGGTTTGGGCATGGCCGAGATCTGAACCTGTTACCGTGAAGGTGGCATGAGTTCCCCATCCTGTACAGCCCAACAGAGCCCAGTAAGTAGGGGTGCCAGCTTCTGAGAATGCCTCGTACCACTCTATGGACAGGCCTTATGGGCCTGGGGACTTTCCTGCCTTCATACGCACAATGGCTGTCTCGACTTCTGCCTGACTGGTGTCTCAAGGGCTTGCTGCACCTCCTGCATGAGTTTTTGCACCCACACTCTAAAAAAGAACACTCTTAGTTTTTCATTGTACTCATCTATTCCGTCCCGGGTGTAAAGAGTTTTGTAGAAAGCCTCAAAGCACCTAGCAATTTCCACCAGATCTTGTCAAATTGCTGCGGCCCTTCCCCCCATCTGCATAATCAGAGGACAGCTCTACTTGCTGCCACACAGTACAGCTGCCAAGCTAGCAGCCTGCCTGGCTACCAGACTCGTAATAATGTTGGTATGAGTAGCACAGCATTCCCTCAACCTTTGCTTCCAAGAGTCTATTGTGGTGCTCCCTGCAGGCCTCCAGATGCCTTTGAACCTGTTCATGGAAGACTGTTTTATGTTCTGCTTCAAAGAGCTTCCTCTCTAACTGGAGTTGTTCATACTGCAGTTCTCTTGTAAGTTGAGAGGCAAAACTGATGGTATGACCTGTCCCATCAAATTACCGCTGAGGTCTCATCGTTTGGGTTGGTGGAGTTATATTGCTTCAGGCAGGCCTCAACCATTTGAAAACAGTCTGCATTAATCAGGAGGTAAACATTCAGGTGCCACAGTGGAGATTTTTGCTTGGGGTTAATCATGAGCTCTACGACCATTGGGGGCGTGGTTGGAGAGCGTGATAAACAATCTCACATTCCTCTATAGCATGCCCCTAGCTCAACACCATCACAAAATAGTTAAGATGGGAATATACCTGGTGTGGCGGGGACCAACAAGTGTAGTCCCTCAATCCCGGGTGAAGAAACCGCCACACCTCCACCAACCCCAATTCTTAGGAGATGCGCCTGATGCAGTCTCCCACTCTGTTCATAATCAGTCCTCTCTAACCTGTCCAGGGAGGGCTGCATTACTGCATTGTAATGTACCCTGCTAGGAACAGATCCTGGAGTCAGTTGCCATCTGCAGAAGAATTTGCTTACAAAAAGTCACAATCTCCCTTTCTGCATTTGGAGCATAGAGACTGAGTAGAGTACAAGGCACTGTGCGGTATTTGCCTTTGATGGATATGTAGCAATCCTCCAGGTCCTGCTGTACTTCTTGCACTTCTAGGGGCAATTTTTGTGTATAAAAATTGCCACTCCACTGTGATGGGGGTGTGTCTGATACTGTATATGGAAAAGTATACAGCTCCCACCCACGATCGCTTCAATTTCTTATGCTCCAGTTGTGTAAGTTGGGTCTCCTAAATGAATGCAATTATGACTTTCATACGCTCAAGTTCCTGGAGCACTTAGGTCTGCTTAACTGGGCTATTTAGTCCCCTAAAGTAGTAGTTTACCACCCATCCTTCAGCCATTTATTAGTTTTAGTGTGACCTCTCCAGAACCCTCGGTGTCCCTGCTTCCATCTGGGCAGTGTTTATTCCTGTTCCTGTAGCACCACACCTAACAATAAGATCTGTCCACATAACCATTAACTAAACAGAATGAAATGCAACTGGTTGCCCTGTAACAGGGCAGAAAAACTTCAGATAGTCACAGTGCCACCTGGTCCAACTACATGATGGTAATCTCGGACCCTGGTGGGGCCAGCTAAGATTAACCTGGCATGCCACTAGTGCTTAACGAGTCACCTTCCTGTACTAGTGTTCCCAGTGGCTCTTACAGTCTCTGTCCTGTACGGTCACTTCTAATCCTGCATTCCCTCCTCCCGAGCAGTGAGGTAAGCTGCTGGCAGTGCAAAGGCACTCCACCAGGATGAGCTGCCTGGGCACTCATGGTGCATGCCCTGCAGTGGCTTGCTTCTAGGTTGGAACCCTCTAACCATTTTACTAACCCTCTCCTCACACCCCAAATTACCTAGGAGATCATCTTATCACATATCTGGTGTAGGCCATGTGCAACTCCCAGGCATTGAACTTTACAGTGTCCCTTCCTATCTGAAGGGGCCAATTGCATGGTCTGTGGAGATACAGGAGTGCCCCCCAGAGGCCGCCCCCACTACCCAGCTGCTGTGCCAAACTTGTGCTTTTAGCACTCCATCTATATAACTAGGAGCACACCACCATCCAGTGTATCATGTTGCTGCTGTGGAGTCTCTGCAGTCAACATGTCCAGGGGAGGCTGTGTTTATTCACCACCCTCTGCTCCAGTTCTATGAGCCTCATGAAGTTCTTGCAGGGCAGCCTTTATCAGCTGCAGTCCCCCACTTTATGAATCTCTCTTGGCGCTGATGGATAAAATGTTTGCAGGCAGGACCAGGGCCGCCTCAGTGTGAGGTTGCACCCCCAGTCTCCCAGCTTCCCACCGAACATTGTGCTGGACTGTGGGGGCTGCGCCTGCTCCATCTCATGTGTGTATGAACCAAGTGTCTTTTGGAAGTCCCTTCTGCTCTGCCAAGTCACAGAAGTGGGGAGAGGAGGTCCCATTAGGGACAACTTTATATTAGTCAGCTGTTTTCCACTGGAAAAACACCTCGGTAGGCCACTGCCATGTCCAGTGCAACACCTCCCTTGCCCTAAGGGCCTGCTCATGGCAGGGAATGTTTGCAACAAACTTCCATTGTGAACCGCCGATTGCAGTGTACTTCATGCACCCCAGGGCCTACCCAATTGTACTCCAGCCCGTCACCCACAGCTCTGAGGGTTAAACCCTCTATGCAATGCATTAACATTACCCTGACTCAAATTGAGTATGACACATCAACACACTTGCTTAGAAAAATGCAACTTCATACTACTTATTAGTATGTAAACTGGAACATGCATGCAGTGCTAACTTGAAATGTAAAAGTCTCAGTTGAACTTGTGGTTAATTGCAACATTCGCAGTTTGAACTTTCAGCTTGTAGCTGTATCGTCAAGACTCACTCTGACCATTATGGCAGGTAAGCCTGAATGTCCTCCACTCTGTTGAGCAGGAGACCCAACAAAGGATTCAAAGTAGTTGGAGAGTTGCAGTTTTTTCAAGGAGTCACTGCCTTGGAGGGAGACCCGGCTGATCCCATTTCCATCCTCGATGCTCTATATGTTGAAGCCTGTGGCTCAGTCTGTCTTTCTTGCTTTCTAGGACAGGATACTGCCATTCATTGGGTCTGCTCTGGGAAGGCTTCCAGGGCTGGGTTGGGCATCCACTAAAGTGCAGAAGAATTTTGGCCCTTCATCTGCATGGATTTTGAATTGTGCAGGTGTCAGGATTTGTACTTTTTATGTTCTTGGTGGCCAAGTGCTTTTTAATCGCAAGGAGTGTTTATCTTCTAAGGAGTGTAAGGGAAGTAAAGTCATGTTCGAAGTACAGACGATTTTCCCTGAATGCTACTTTGGTTTTTGCACCTGGCTGTTTGGAGAACTGTAGTCTTAGTTCTGTTGCCTAGGAATTTAAGAACTACAGATCTGGATTGTGGGTTCTCACTGGTGGTCTTTGGCCCCAAAGTCCCGTGAGCATGGACAAAATAAAGTGGCTGATCTGCTGCAGGCTCAGGATTTCCTGTAACAGGGATTCTAAATAGGGCTCCACTGCACCCTCCTTCACTGCTTCTGGCAGTCCGTGAATACAGATGTCATCCCACCAGAAACAGAGTTCCCAGTTGTCTGTCTTTTCTACCAGCTCCCATTCCTGGTTCTACAGGTACTGTACTTAGGTGCTGTTCTATATTTCTTCACCAAGTCTGAGGTTTTCGTCAGGCCCTTCTTCAAGTCAGCAGTACGCTGTGTTAGCACCGCCAGGCCTTTCAATGTCTCCGTCTCTTCCTTCTCCAGCTTCTCTATGGTAGTTCCCAGCTGGTTCAGGTTATGGAATAGTCTGTGGGTGGTAATGGTAAACTGATCTTCTTCTTCTTCTTCCTCTTCACTAGGGCAGCTTGCCATGTCAGATGCCACTGACGCTGAGCAGCTCCTGCTTTAGGCCCATACCTCTCCAGCTCCCAATGGGTTTGCGTTCCCCGCCATTTTGTTCAACTTGTCTTTGGGCTTAATTTTCACTGGCATGGTGTTTACTCATGTTATTATTGAGAGAGATCATCACATTTGGATAATTAAATTATGTTTTTCACACTCGGGTAAAAGAGCCAAGCTGACTTACGACTGCATGGTGCAGAGGCAGAACTGGAAGTCTGTAGATTTATTTCTGACCATGGAACCTCCCCCCATCCTTACCTGCCTAGGAGGGAAATCTTTGCTGCCTGCCCTGCCACAGTTACATTTGAATCCCTGGCTTTACTGAGGCCTTCTGTTGTGTGTATTTGCATGGGAAGAGGAGAAAATTCAGCCAGTAGAATTCTGCAGAAGTTTGATTCCTACATTCCATCATAAACAGACATTTTATCTGTTGAATGTGAAGGCAGACAAATGCTTGAGATCCGGGAAGGGACTGCTTTTTAGTAGCTACTTTAAAAAAAAAAGAAAAACAGTTTTTAATAAAAAAAGGTTGGAATTTTCTTTGTTTTTTAAATGTTCTCAGTTTTCCCATTTTATTATCACAATAAGACACTCTGGAGCTGTGCATTAAGGTGATCTTATATCACTTCAAGGGGCTGAAGGCACTCTGCCAGTTGCATCATGCTTCACTATACACCAGGGTCTGTGGCTGGATCAACATAATGCATACCCCACTGTGTCTTATGGCCTACCTATGCCACAACCATTATAAAAATGGAGATGTTTGGTGACAAGAAATCAAATAAATGTACAATACATGAGCGCATAGTGCTCCTTATAGGAAAAGGAAGTGGATGTAAAATATCTAGAAAGCTTACACCAGCAAATCTTACAAACAGTGAAAAATAGTTTTTTTTTTAAATGAAGGATATTCTGTGCCCTAAGGAGGGGTTGGGGTGGAGGAGTAGACATTGCCCTGTAAATAAGATGAAACTATTATAGTTGGCTAGAAATAAAACAAAGGCAGGCATCACAACAACAGTAGTTCTTTTCAATTACTTCGGTTCTTACGAACCATTTATCAATACAGACTGAAACAAAAAAGTATGCGCGTTTATCTTTGGTCCTTTACTGCTATTATCCAATGTAAACCAAACAGTTGTAGCATATCCGAATAGATATAAAAAGCTAGCTTATCCATATTTGAATAAAAGAATAGGGTAGCACAGAATTTATATTAATATAAGCACTGCTTATGCAAATTTACAATAATACTGATTCGAAAACTGACATTTTTTTACACTGTAACTTATAACAAGCTTGTAGCCTTGGTAAGGAAAAAATGTACCTAAATTGTCATTTAATGTAAAAAAAATTAAGACTGCATTTTGAGCAGGCATTCATTGTGAAATATTTCTTCTGTTCTTAATTCAACTTTAAAAAATAGTACCAAACTGACATTTTTTTCTTCTTCATAAGTTAAATGACATCATCCTAGTCCATAAAAGTGGATATTTTAAATATCATACTGCTGAAGATGCAAATAAAACTAGACAGAGGGAAACAAAGAAGAAATACCCAGTGGACAAAGAGTGAAAAAGGCACACAAGTCTCAAGATAGTCTTAACCCTTGGTATTTGAGTCCATCTTTTTCATCCACCAAATTCTATCCATGGTTTTAAAACAGTCATGTTCATTCTTTCTTTGCACTTTATAGCAAAATTGTTTGTCCTCACAAATGACAATTTTTACTAAGCTCCGATGCTCATAGGACTCTTGTTTGGGCATTGTTTTTTTATTATTATGTTTGGGGTTGGCATACAGCAAAATCCCTAATTAGGACTTCTCTTTCTGCTAGACCAACTGTATCCTCTTCTGCAGAACACAAGTGACAGAGAATGCGTGATGCCCTCTGGGATTTACACAGTACATAACAGTAGGCCAGGCATGCCTACTTGACCGTTTGAGGTGGCATTATGGCTGTTTTAGGTTGATTTCTGGAATCGGAGTCCAAGGTTCCGTCTCTGCCTTTCTTTCTAGGTGGTTTCTTTATGGGTGTTTTTTTTTAGGTCCCTGTTCACCCGCTTCCTGTTTCGGGGTGCTAGCATGCTCATGGCTGCTATTTGAGTCCTGTTTCTCGACATTTTTTGTTTCTCTGGGTGTCGCATCAGATGCCGGGCTGATCATTTTTTGAAGATTTGTGGACGTTGGCAGTGCAGGCTTGCTCGATTTCTGGTGGGCATGGGACACAGAGCGCTTGGCTTTCTGAGGTGGGGTAGGCTTCTCTTTCTGAAACTGGGGTGCTGCCACCCCATTCTGCTTTGTGCTGCCATCACTCCTGTTAAGGCTCTGAGTCTTTTCCTTAAGTTGTGCAGCTAGCAATGTAGCTGCCTCTGAGGACAGATGAGGAGGGATGCCCTCCGATCTGGATTTTCTATGATTAGGGCTTTTTGGAGACTCTTTGGTTTCGGCACCCTTTTTGTCACCATGGAAGTTTCCAATTTTCTTCAAAGCATTTTGGACGGCACCATTGATATTTTCCATATGCTCTTGGCTCGTTTTGTTCCGCTGCTTTGTTTTTGATGTAGTTTGAGGCTCCTCGGAGCTGGATTCTTTAGAAGTTTTATGACTCTTTTCTTTGTGCCTCATGATGACCGCCTCATCATATTTACCATGAAGACTACTGGATGTCTCATTTGGGCTTCTTTTTCTATTATGGTCCTTTGTAACCATCCCCTGACTGTTTTCTGGGCTATCGGACTGACCAACTACTTTCCCAGATGATCTGGAGGCAGGCAAAGAATTTGATTGGCTAGTATTAAACTTTCCATGAATCCAAGATACTTTCGGCTTCGTAGAAGGGTCAGGAGGGGGAGGTTTGGTCCTCTCAGGGAAGGGTGGTTTACCACTGATATTAGTATTCTTGCAGTCAGGTGCATTTTCATCATCATCCTTTGACTGTTTGGATAATCTTGCTATTTTAGCGTACAAGGCTCCACCGGTAGATTCTGAACCACTGGTAGAGCCTTCACTGTCAGAAGATTTAAGCAGTGGTGTTTTGCTTGTATCTGCAGGAGAAATATTATTGGATCCTGTCTCCTTCAGATAGGTGTATTCCCCAGCTTCCTCTTCACTGATTGGAGGAGCAATCTTCTCAACAAGATTAGGTGTTCCTTTTTCCTTGCTTTCACACATGGATTCTGCATAAAAAAAAATGAATACTTCATTAAAACAAGATTTATTTGCAACTTTTATATCAAAGTGAATTTAGTATGGATTGTTTACGCACTAGTATACTCTGCTTCTCTTTCCTTTTTACCAAACCACCCAAATGTTTTGTCATATCAGTAGCCCTCTCCCACTGCCAGCACTACCACATCAATTGTTGCTTTCTGTCCCAAAAATTTGCCACAGCTCTCTGCCACACTATCAGATGGCGGTTCAAGTACTGCAGCTATTCTTGATTTGGTTCTCAACAACTCTGAGACTGTGGGTGGAGTGAGGGTAAGGAAGCCACTGGGGTCCAGTGACCATAACTCCACTTGGTTCTGGCTGGTTCTTGGGAACAGAATGCCACTATCAAAAACTGAAGTCCTAGATTTCAGAAGAGCAGACTTCAGCCGGGTGAGGGAGCTGGTCCAAGACCATCTGACCAGGACTGACAGCATTTGAGGTGTAGAGGAAAGGTAGGGGGCAATCATGGGGGCCATTCCCAAGGCAACAAAGAAATGCACTAGAATTGTTACAAAACAAAACAGGCACAAGAGACCAATATGGCTCTCGGAAAGGGTCAAAGCAGTGAGGTGCAAGAAAAAACACTTTCACCAGCTACAAGGAAAAGCAAGGTAGGAGGAGTGGGGAGAGTACCAAATAAAAACTAGGGAAGCAAAGAGGACAGTCAGGGAGGCAAAGGCAAACACGGAGCTGGGTACTGTGGTCGGGTCATGCATGGGGGGGAACAATTCTTTAGATATATAAAAAAAAAAGGAAGCAGGAAGGGGTATTGTTGGGCTAGGATGGGGATGGGTGGGTACTAGAGGAAGATGAACAAAAAAAAATCCGTCCTTAGCTATTACTTCTGCTGTCTTCACAAGGGAAGATAGTGGGTCCCAGACGGAAAGTGGCATCAAGGTGGTTGTCCTGGGTATTCCTGAAATGGGACAGTCAGTATTTACCAGAAAAAGGGTTCACAAGGGGCTTGAAGCCCTAAAGGCAGATAAAGCCCCAGGGCTGGATGGGATGCATCCAAGGCTGTTCAAGAAATTGGCTGCAGGACTGGCTGAACCCCTAATAGGGCTTTTCAATAGCTCAATTCAGACAGAGTACTTCCAAAAGACGTAGGGACGTAGTCCGGCTACACAAGGTGGGGGGGAGACAAAGAGCAAACAGGGAATTACAGACCTATCAGCCTTGCCTCTGTAGTGGGCAAACTGGTGTAGTTACTGGTCAAAGAATGCCTTGTGGATAATACAGAGAACAATGGTCTACAGGACAGTAAACAGCATGAGTTTGTAGCAGGGAGGTCTTGTCAGACCAACCTGATAGTTTAACTGGGTAACAAAGGTAATAGATAGGGGCCATGCTGTAGATTTACTCTACTTTATTTCAGCAAGGCTTTTGTCTCAGTGCCACACAGAAGACTTCTGAAGAAGCTTGAGGACCTGGGCGTGGCTAGGGACATAGATGGGTAGGAAACTGGTTGAAGGAGAGACAGCAGAGAGCGGTGGTAAATAGGATCAAATCAGAAGAGATGGAGGTCATGAATGGGGTGTTGCAGGGATCTGTCTAGGGTCCCGTCCTCTTCAATATATTCATTAACGACACTGAAGAGGGCATCTTGGGCAAGTTGTGTTTCCTTGCCGATGACACGGAGCTCTGTGGTTGGGTAGATAGTGATGAAGGGATCAGGGAGATGCAGAGAGATCTACAAAGGCTAGAGAGGTGGTCTAAAGTTTGGCAGTTGAAACGCAACACCAAGAAAAAAAAAGAACTAAGAACTGCATGAAAGGGGTTAAACTCAGCTCTATGGCAGAGGAAAGGGACCTGGGAGTCATGCTCAGTGACTGCCTCAAATAATCAAGCCAGTGTAACGAGGCCTATAGTAAGCCTTATAGAATGCTGGAGTGTATTGAAGGGGTATTGACAGCAGAAAAAAGGAGGTACTACTACCTCTATATAGGTCACTGGTGAGGCTGCACCTGGAATGCTGTGGTCCGTTCTGGAGTTCTCACCTAAGGAAGGACATGGAAAGACTGGAGATGGTACAGCGTAGGGTGGTCAAGATGATTCAGGACCAATATGGCAGATCTTATGAAGATCTTCTCAAAGCACTGAACATGTACTCAATGTAGACCAGGCCGGGGGGGGGGGGGATATGATAGAGACAGTACAGTTATGTAAGAACTTACTTTAACAGTAGATCTTCAAGAGGAGCTTTTGCAGCAGGCTACACTGTTAGGACTAAGCTGACAGGTGCGAGGACCTCACAGAAAACTTCTAGCTAGCAGTCTACAGTGGGGGACCGCCCCCCTGACGTCAGCCCGCCCCCGACGTTGGCCAGTGGTATAAAAGGGGCGGCCCCCCAGGACCACCTCAATTCTCCTGCTGTAATGCTTAATGAAAGTATGGACAGAACTCTAAGTAGCTGCAGCACAGATATCTGCTGCTGACACATTCCTGAGAGATGCGAAGGAGGCAGCATCACCCCTGGTAGAGTGAACTTTAACCGGTCCTGGTAAAGACTTGTCGTACTTATGGTAACAATATACAATGCAGATAACTAACCACTTGGATAATGTCTGTTTAGAAACTGGGGCCCCCTCAGTTCTCGGGGTGAAAGAAACAAACAACTGGTCAGCCTCTCTGATAAGCCAGGTGCAGCCCAAATAAAAATGAAGCACCCTATGGACATCCAGAGTGTGAAGCAGATCCTTTTTTTTTTAAAGTTGTTTAACCAGGAATAGCACACTAAGCTGAAAGCTTTTTTACAGGTGCAACCAGGGAGCACAGGGAAGTTAAGTGACTTGCTCAGGGTCACACAGTATGTAAGTGGAGGCTGTGAGATTCAAACCCAGATGTGGTCTGCTGAATGTCACCAGATTTGCAGCTCAGAGCCTTAAACCACTGCGTTATACTGCTTCCCTTCGATTCGAGTACTCTGGATAACAGACAGGCTAATGGATGTCCCGATTAAGGGTAAACTCGGACACCACGTTTGGTGGAAACTTAGGATTAGTCTGCAAGGACACCCGGTCCTTGTGGAAAACTAAATAAGGCTCTTTACACATCAGAGCCTGGAGCGCAGAAATCCTTCACGCAGAAATAATGGCAACTAAAAATAATGCTTTCCATGATAGAAAGCACAGCTCGCAACTCACGGCTGGTTCAAGGGAAGTCAAGGTGAGTTTTTCCAGGACAAACAGAAGGTCCCATGGAGGGATAGGGTCCCATATGGAAAGTTTCATGTGCAGAATACCCCGCAAAAAATGTGTGGGACAAATCTGATTGTGCAAGGGTCTTGCTCTCCATAGGTGCATTATAGGCAGAAATAGCAGAAAGATACACCTTCATGGAGGAGTAACTAAGTCCGGAATCTGACAGGGAGGAGGTACGACAAAATGGAGTTCACTGGGCAGGTGAATGGATCTAGGTTCCGGGCAGAGGCCCATAGGCAGAACCATTTCCACTTCATGGCATACATGGCTCTGGTAGGAGGCTTTCTGGCAGCCACTAAGACTTCAGCCACCCTAGGGGGAAACCCTGAACCAGGCCCTAGCTAAGTCTGCAGGAGCCATGCATGCAAGTGCAGCGATCTGAGGTCCCGGTGCACTAGGTTGCCTTGCTCCTGCGAAAGCAAGCGAATGGTCGGGGCAGAGGAACCGGAGGCTCTACTACCAATTGTTGGAGCAGAGGGAACCAACTTTGTCGAGGCCAGCATGGAGCGATCAGAATCATATCCGCCCCTTCTGATTGTAGGCGTACAGAAACCTCCCTGTCCAAGAAAGGGACAACATGTCTTGCCAGCAAGCACCAGGCCCTGGATCTAGTGAGCAGAAACTGGGCAGTTTGGCGTTGAGCAAGGATGCAAAGAGGTCCCACTCGGGACACCCCCATCTTTTGAAGAGATCCTCTGCTACTGATTGCAAGAGTTCCCATTCATGGGCCCTGGACCGAGACTTGCTAAGCTGTCAGACACAGTGTTTTGGATGTCTGGAACATGAACTGCAATGAGTTCCTGACTGTACTCCCCTGCCCAGAACCAGACTCTCATGGCCTCCCTGCAGAGGGAGTAGGAAAGAGTCTCTCCCTTCTTGTTGATGTAGAAGACCACTGACATGTTGCCCATCTGGATCAGCAGAGAACCCGGGGAGATATCTGGTTGGAACGTCTACAGAGTGTAAAGGATCGCCCTCATCTCTAACATATTTATGTGGAAATTCTTTTTCAGAGGAGACCAGATCCCTTGAGTTTGATGGTCTCCAAAATGAGCTCCCCATCCCTGTTCCAAAGCATCTGTCATCAGGACCTGCTGAGGGGTGTTTCTCCTGAAAGGAGCTCCTTTTTCCAAGTAGGAAGGGTTCCGCCACCATTCCAGGGTCTGACATACTGCCCTGGAGACCTTCACCAGTTGCTCGAGGTCATCTGTGCACCTGTCCCATTGAACTCTGAGAGTCAACTGAGGCACTCTCATGTGAAACCTTGCCAAGGGAACAGTCGCATTGGCGGCTGCCAAGTGACCAAAAAGCTGGAGGACAACTCTGGCCATGACCTGGTGCAATGAAGAAATCCTTCGAGCTTGTGCCTGAAGGCAATCTGCCCTGTCAGAGGGAAGGAGAGCTTTCTCATGGATGGTGTCCAAGACTGCCCCTATGTATTGTAGCCTCTGGCTGGGCCATGGGGAAAATTCTGGGAGATTCAGAGTGATCCTCAGTTCTTGGAAGAGCATAAAGGTATCTTCCAAGGTTTTTAGGAGCTGGTGCCTTGTGGGAGCTGTTAGGAGCCAGTCGTTTAAGTAAGGGAAGACGTAATGACCCTTTCCCCTGACTGCTGCAGCCACCACTGCCAGGCACTTGGTGAAGACACAGGAAGCAGAGGACAAGCCTAAAGGCAGGGCTCAGAAATGATAGTGATTTCCTCTGAAGGTGAAGCACAGGAATCTTCTGTGGGATGGCAGGACTTTGATGTGAAGGTATGCATCCTGTATGTCCGGAGTGCAAAGCTAATCCTCTTGATGGAGCATTAGGAGTAGCTCTGGAAGTGTCACCATACTGAATGGCAAAGCTGTTCAGGTGGCTGAGATCCAGTATGAGGCAAAGATCTCCCGTCTTCTTGGGGACCAAGAATAAATGTGAGTAATAGCCCTTCCCCCTTTGGTTATGAGGGATGGACTCTATAGCCCGTTTTGACAGAAGGGCCTGGATCTCTCGTAGGATCAGGTCGGAGTGGGACTGGGAGTAGTGGGAGGGAACAGGAGGGTTATATGGAGGTAGTTCCAAAAACTCCAGGGCATAATCCCTCTCCGTTAGTTTTATGACCAACTGATCTGTTGTGATCTTGGTCCAACCCTTGAGGTAGAGAGAGAACTGACCCCTACTGCCTCCCTCAGAAGCTCCGCCAGTCAGGTAGAGGCACTGCGGGTGGGCAAAGGGGCCAGGAGGCCTTGGTGGTTCTCTGGCCTAATTTCCCTGAGAGCTGGGAGGAGGCCTTGCATTTTAATGCCCATCTGAGCTGCTGCCTCTGGACTGCTGGCCCACTTGGCGATGAAAAGGTCGGCATCTGAAGGGTGTCGGTTCTGAGTTGTATATTCTATGGACCAACTGGAGAGCCTTTACAGAATCCTGGAAGCCCGTAATAATCTTTTCAGTATCTTCCCCGAAAAGAACCAGGCCCTGGAAGCAGGCATCTAAGATGGCCTCTTGGAGGTCCTGGTGAAAATTGGGGACCCTAAGCCGGGAATACCTGCGAAGACAAATGCCAGTGGCAGCAGCCCTGGCGACAGTGTCAGCTGAGTCGTAGGAAGAGCGAAGAACATGCTTTCCCACATCCACACCTGCCTGGAGGATGTCCAGCAACTCAGACTTCTGAGAAGAGTCTGGTTGAGCTTTTTTTCAATTCCAAGGTCTTTTTCCATAAGGAATTCTGGTATTGGACCATATTAGCCAAAACATTAAGTGATCGGACGGTGCAGGTGGCCCGAAGAATAGACCCTGCAGCCAAACTGGTCCAGCCTCTTAGACTCCTTGTCAGGAGGCTGAGAGCAAAGATGTTTTGGTTGTTTGGTCCTACCGTGGGCCACAGTCAGAACCATGGACTCAGCCTTAAGTTGCTCCCCCAAGTAAGGCTCATTTCTAGGGGTTCTGTAGAGCCTATCAGCTTTCTTGGGGACCACCAAAGCTAATGAGGGATGTTTCCAGGCAAGCTTAGTCACATTCTGGAAAGGATCCACCAATGGAGGCACCATCAGGGGCTTAGGGTCATTCAGACCAAGGAACGTGGTGAGTCTGTGTCTCTATGAGTCCAGGTCCTCGGTGCCCCACCCATTGAGGAACTGGATGCGTCTCAGTACATCCAAAAATGTGGGATCATCCTGAGGAGACCTTGGAGAATCCTTATGGGTATCCAGAGGAGGAGGGGGGGGGGAGAAATCCCCATCCAATGACCTGCATGTGGAGGAAGAGCTCCATCTGGAATCCTCCAATGAGGGACAGTGAGTGTAGGAACGTCAGGACCAGCATCCATGGGAGCGATGTCGGTGCCTGGAAGAGGACCTGGAAGAGGAATGGCGCCATTGTCTGTGCTGCCTATGGGACCCCCTTGTTGGAGTAATCTGGAGGAGGGGTGGTCTGTTTCAGTGGCGGCAAAGGTTTCCTGGGTGGAGGAGGAGTAGGCTGCTCAGGAGGGTGAGTAGGCTGCTTGGGGGGCCAGAGGATGGACCCCGGAAGGAGGGGGTTCCGAGCCTAAGGGGGCAGTTGGGCCCCTAGGCAGAAGGTACCCTTTAACAGTGTTCCACTAGGAGATAAACAGGGTCCTGACAACTGTAAACGAGACCAATGGAATGCCGGGGGGCCCGGGAGCTGGGGGAGGCATGTCAGAGGGCCCCGGCATCAGACCCATTGGAGCAGGAGACCCTGTCATTAGGTCCAGATGTGCAGGGTTAGCTGGCTGAGGCTCTGCAGGTGTCTGGTTATCCAGCATCAGGTTATTCAATGTCGGGTTATCTGGCATCGGGTTAGGACTTACCAGGTTGGAGGGAGCTGGGCTAGGGGGGGGGGTGCCAGGTTAGCGGGTGCTGGAGTAACTGGCATCCAGTCCTTGGTCATTGGTCCAGGAGATGCTGGAATAGCCAGTGATGTCTGAAGGTCGAGTGACGACGGGGAGGGTGTTGCCTGGTTCAGCTCCGGAGAAGCCGAAGAGGGGGCAGGACATCTGCTGGCACTGGTCCAGGGTACCGGCCAACGTCAGCTGAGAGGGCGTCTGCCAAGGGGAGTGGACTCCCTTTTGGAGCTCCTGCTCCTGGCGTCCCTTGGTGTCGCCGGACCATAAGGTCTTGTCCGACAACACGGACGCCCCAGCCGAAAGTGGGCGACGGAGCCTGACCCGCCGCCTCCAAGAGGGCACTGGCTGATCACCTGGCTTAGGCCTGGTAGTGTGTTTGTAAGGCATAAGGCTCAGGGGAGCAAGGGCCAATAAAGGCCCATGCCCTAAGACCCCACCGGATATCAGTACTAAAGTGGAAGGCTTCACCAATGGGAGCTGAGAAGAAGTGAGGGCTGCCGGGGTGGGGAGAGTCTGACCTCCCACTGCCGACTTGTGCGGGAACCTGCAGTGGGAGTCTGACTGAGGTCTATCTTTGTCCTGGTGATGATGATTCCCACTGGATTTCTTCTCCTTATGGAGTGAAGAAGAGGGAGAGGTCCCTGGAACCAAGGAAGAAGAAGAGCTATATCCCGAAGGGGTCCTTTGCATGGTAGCCAGTGTTTTTCCAATAGTTGACTCTTCAAGGTCTTCAGGCAGCTGATCCTGGTCCTATGGTTGAAACTTAGGCAATGCAGGCAGACCTAACAGTTGTAGTCAGGACCTAGGCAGATAAGGCAGGCCGAATGGCTATCTTTTGATGGTATTTGCTTGCCACATGCACACTTGGATTTCTGCCACTCAGTTGATGAAGTCAGAGGAGAAGACATGCATGAAGGAATCAAAAAATATCACTGATTTTAATAGAAAAAAACTAAATGAAACTAAACGCAAAAATGACAGTCGAATGAGAGCAGGAGGTGTCCGTGGAGCCAATCTACGCAGGTCGATGGTGGGAAAAGAACTGAGGTGGTGCTGTAGACTGCTAGTTAGAAATTTTCCATGAGGTCCTGGTGCCTGTTGGCTTAGTCCTAACGGTGTAGCCTGCTGCAAGAGCTCCCACTTGAAGTAAGATCTTCAAGTTCCTGAAGGAAATAAACAAAGTGAACTGCAAGGAACTAATAAGTAGGAGTACAGAGTCGAGAACCGGAGGTCATGAGTTGAAACTGGCAGGAGAACGATTTAAAAGGGATGTGAGGAAGTTGTATTTTATGGAAAGGGTGGTGGAGCCATGGAAGAGTCTGCCAGCATAAGTGGTGGGTGCCAAAACTGTAACTGGTTTCAAGCATGGCTGGGACAGAGTGAAGAGTCTGGTGGCTGCTCAGTTCAGTAGCAATCGGGAGGGGAGCAGGGGTGTGGACCAGGAGGGACAAAACCCTTAATGGACAATAAGCCCTGGGAAAGATCGGGAATGCCAAGCAGACTAGATGGATCTTTGTTCTTTTTCTGCCATCATTGTCTGTGTTTTTAGCTACTCCAATATGCGTATGTGTGAAGACTGCTATGATAGGCTTCACACGTGTATCGATGTGCACAGTTATGCCAGCGAACAGGCTTCCACATCAAACCTGTCAACCCTGGCACCATCAACATTGGGGCCACTTGCCTGGAAGCCGGCCCATGCCCAGCCCCCCTCTTTGCCATGCAGGGCTGGATGTGATCAAGCAAGCAATTGTTTCTTGTTTTAATTTAAGAAATACATCCTCTGAGAGGATACAGCACTCCTAGCATGGACTACTATATCCCACAATCCACTGCTCAAGAGAAGCTGGGGATCCACTTTGGATCTGGGGTATTCTTACTAACTCCACCCCCTTCCGGCTGCACTTGGCCCCTTCGTGTTGCTACATGTTTGGGAAAGGGGCTTCTGAAGGGTAGTGAATTCCAGCCCCATGTATTGCAGGGGGACCTGGCGTGCAGTGCGTAATTGTGTGGACTGGTACAGGATTTTCTTGGCACATGCTGAGCCAATAAGTACACAGGGCCCATTGTTATAAAACGTATAACTTGGAATACTTTAAGCACTAAAACTTGTGTTTACATAGCACCTTTCCAGCAGCGGTAGCATCCCTAAATAATGTCTCAAAAATAAACTAATACCTGTATCAATAAACTAATAAAAATATTCCTAACTAAAAAAATAATTAATTTATAAAATGTAGGTGAGAGTCGAACCTCACAGATACATGATTTATCTAAGCAGCTGGAGCTTTTTAAATGAAGATAAATCATCATTTATCTCCTCTTAAAGATTAATGGCAATGGTTTTAAAATGTACTTTTAAAATTTTTTTTCAGGCTCTCATTAATTTTCTTTCCTATGTTACTTTCTTTGTTCATCAATGATGTCTGTATTTCCACTTTGTGCACCAATGATGTCTGTCTATCCACATGGCTTGTACTCATTGTATTACTTGTCTCTACCTCTGTAACTGCTGCCTGTGTGGCCCGGGTCATGCCTGAATACGGTCCCCTGGATCAGGGCACTTACCCAGTTACTAAAGACTTAAATAAATAAATAAATACTTTTTACCCACCATGAGGATGACCAGGCATTATTTAAAGTATTAAAAATAAAGTGTAGGAATAGCCATTTCTCAGGTTAAATGTTATTGTATTGCCTCTCCTATTTGATGGTTTCACAGAAAACCCCTCAGACTTTTTTTCAGGCCGGCTGGCAGAATCTTGGGTGAGTGCTGATGTCATTTAAGCAAGGATGACAGTTTCCCTCAAGGTCCTGCCATCTCAGCACCCTGCACAATACATCTCGTGTTGCTCAGATACTGCTGCTAGGGATTTGATCGTGATCCGCCGAATAGTGGCAGTATCCGACCTGCGATCCGACCTCTGACTTAGTTTGGATCCCAGGTTGGATCGCACTTCATCCTCAGTCAGATCCACGGATCTGACAGCGGATCCAACATCGGATCCAAGGATCTGAGGTGGGATCCTGGGGATCTGACCTGTATCCAGGACAGTCGGATCCACGGTTGGATAGCGCTGCTATTCGACCAGATCCACTATCTGTCCCAAATAGTGATATTTGGTGGTATCCCAATTCATAGGGTACTATCCAAGCATCACTAAATACATCCCACTGTAAAATGGCAAAAATGAGTCTTTGCATCCAATTTTCTGGTGGGGTGCCTTTATTAATGGAATTATACTAGTAAAACAACGTGGATAAATACCTGGTAAGATTCCTGGGTTGATCCCTGACACTTTGAAAACTGTATCAAGCCCTCTACCTCCCACCACCAAAAAAAACCCCAAAACTGTCAGTCTCTTATAATACATATTTTGACTTCCTTTGTTTCCTTCCACCCTGAATGCAACCCCTACAACTTTCTCCTTATTTATTCTAGTCCAATCTTCAGATTATCCATTTGAAGTGGTTCTAAAACACTTACAGAATGTGCTACTACCCTTATGCCTCTTCCTAAATACATAATCTTACAAAAATGTATACCTCTGTCCTGCTCCACCCTTGCAACTATTCCAAACCATGCTCATACTCCTCTCCCAGGTTTCTAATTCTACCTTGAACCACTCGTATAACTTGTACCCTTCCTGCCACACACACCTCCTGAAATGTATACAGTATTTACCACTACACCCCTCCTAAAATGTGTACCTTTGCATCTCTCCAAAAATGTGCATGTCTCCTTAAATCTGTACCCTCACTCTTGAAACCCTTTCAGAATTTGCACTCCTACCCTGCACCCTTCTGAAATGTGCACACTTAACCCCCCATACCTCTCCCAAAATGTGTACCCGGTCCCTGCAACACGTAGCCCATCTTCACTCCCAGAGATCTGTGCCCACTGCAAACCTCCAAACTGTATACACAAACCACACCTCTCCAAACATTTGTACCCTTACCCTGCATGTCTCCAAAAATGTGTACCTCCACTGTGCTACTCCCCAAGAAGATGACTACCTGTCCATCAAGACTTCTCCCACTCCCCGTCCCCCCACCCCAACTGTCCTGGCAGTTGTATCCTATTTGATGTTATTCCTCTTCAGTACACCATCCAGTTTGCAGTTAAGGAGCATGGGCACGGCATTCAAAAAGGAGCAGAAGCGCAGTGCAAGTATTTACTCTGCACTCGTGCTAGCACCCAACGTAGCAACTAATATATTCTGTCAGACAGGAGGTGGGTAAGTGAAACTGCGCTCCCCCCAGTATGGACCTGGGCTGTATATAGCCCACAGGGAATAACGCTGCCCAAAATGGGAAAGTGCCAAGACCCCTATGGGCGATATTCAGCCACAACATGCAAATGAGCCCATTGGGCATGCAAGGTACTAAGGGGCCATCTGTGTGCCCATTACGGGCTCATTTGCATGGGGCACAGCAGCCACTCACCACTTCGTGCACTGTCCCATGGTGTAAACTAAAATAGTGTTCCCCGGTGTCCAGTGGCCCCCCCTCCCAATCACCCATTGTAAAATAGTACAGTATAGTGATCCCTGCTTTCCTCTAAAATATGTGTTTATATTTTTTTGAGGTGTCTAGTGGTATACTCCACCACCTGATAGCCTGGTCTCGTCCTTGAATAACTCCCTGGTGTCTAGTGGCACTCCACTCATCCCACTGACCGGTGCACTTACGATCTCAATACAGTGCCCGGCACAGCCTTCCACTCATCTCCATGGCCTCCCACCATATGAGATGGCAGTGAGCACGTGTACAGTACAGTATGCACGCTCACTGACATCTCATACAGTGGCCAGCCACAGAGGTGATTGGAGGGCTGCACCAGTTGCTGCATCAAGATAATATGTGTGCCGGCCAGTGGAGTGGGGAGTAACCACTAGACACCAGGGAATCATTCAAGGATGTGATCGGGTGATGGGGGGGGTACCACTAGAAAACAGGGAATTATTCAAGGATGAGCTCGGGTGATTGGAGGTACCACTAGACACCTCACAAAAAAATAAAATAAACACGTATTTTAGAGGAAAGCAGTCTTAACAGCAATTGGGGCTTCGCATTTAGTCCAAACAGCAGTAGCAGCATTTCTTTTCTCAGTATCTTTGCTTTTTTTTTTTTTTTTTCAGTTTAATCACACTGCAGGCATGGGCTGTTCAGGCACAGTGAGGGTGATCGGGAGGGAGCCACTGGACACAAGGCATCACTATAGTATTTTACAATGGGTGATGGGGAGGGGGAACCACTGGACACCTGGTAGTGCTTTCATGCCTAGTACAGGTGACTGGGGATGGGTGGCTGCAGTACAACGGTCCTGCCTTTGGGGGTGGAGGCACCCCATTAAGAGGTGTTTTTGGGCAGCAGTAAATAGCCCTCCTTTGAGAGCTGTTTACCGCTGCCACAAAACTTTGAAGATACCGCTGTGCCAATATGAATGGGGGGACCCTCATTTGCATAGGTGCAGCAGGATTGTGCTGCCACTCCTGGAGCTTCAGAATATGGCTGGCTGGGAGCGCCAGCACAAATCTGGAGTAATACACCCACTAACACTGTTAGCAAGGGTGCTATTCTTTGAATATTGGGACCCATGTGCCTAATATATAAAGTACATATTACAAAATGAAGGTCTAGGGTCTGTTGTTGCCTTGGTAACAATCTGAGTACGTTTGTGTGTTTCTTTATATACCTTGTCTAATATTTTCTTGTTATGTCTTTAGGTGCCAGTAAAAAAGAGAATCCAATGGAATCCTCGTATTAAGAAATCAGCAGTTTTTTACTAAGTCAGTGAGTTTCAATACAAAACAAGAAATCTGTTTGCAGATTAAAAAAAAGAAATAAAGCTTACCTCCACACAAAATGTTATGGATTTAATACAAACACTGTATGCCATTTTTGGTAATCTGCACTTTTATTAAGATTTAACAGGTGACAGTTTCTTCCTAACTAGATTTTACTTCGGAAGAAGAAACAGAAACTATTTCCTTTAGAAAAAATGTAAAATCATACAGATGGGCCACAGTCATACAAAATATAAAAGGTACATTTTTGTTGCTGACAGAAGTGCCTGCTTATTTTGAAAAATATATATCCATAGTTTCTTACTGAAATACTTTGGGCTCCTAAATAGTTGGGATATTCTTACATTATAATACCAGAATTGTATAGAATTCTTTGTACTAGTAGTTTGAAAAGTAAAGGTAAACCCACTGGATTCATTGCATAAACAAATATTTTATTATAAAAGTCAAAAGTAGTTACTAACACATTAAAACACAATAAATAAATAAAAAAAATTCTCTATCCGTTAGAAGTGAACATATTTTCTTTAAAGCAACAATCTGAACTTGCTCTTGACTGCCTTCTGCGCCAATCTGCCCCACACCCTTGATGAGCATAAAGTGCCCCAACACGTCACATTGTGAAGGGTGTAGGCTTCAGGCATAAGAAACAATGGATGAAAAAGAAGCCCTGCACACCAGGGTAATTGCTACAAAAAATGTACTTTCTTAAGGTGCCAATGCAAAATTGCAATAAGGAACCAGAGATAAACACTCACTATCAACGTTAAAAATGTATGCGCATTCAGTGCTCACGGCATCTTCATCGAGGGCATGATCTAAATGGTTGTGGTCACTATAGTGACCATGACAATCATTTAGACTCTGCCCTCTGATGAAGATGCCCTAAGCACTGAATGCACGTGGAGAATTTTTAACATTGGTGGTGAGTGTTAGCTCTGGTTCCTTATTGCACGTTTGCATTGGCACCTTAAGAAAGTACATTTTTAGTAGCAACTATCCTGGTGTGCAAGGCTTCTGTTTCATCTGTTACTCCACACCCTTGCCCCGGACTTTATGTACAGTTTTCATCACAGCTTCTCATGCCTACCTTCATGAGGAACACAGTATACTGGGCCTTCATCTGTGGTGTCAAACGAGGAGAAAGAGCCACGTGAAGACCAGGATGGGGATGGCTGCTCCACGACTGATGGGGGTTCAATGAAGCTGCAGTTAAAGGTGTTCTCCATGTCATGGGGGGCAACTGAAAAACAATGTATAGCAATTAATCCACTGGACAGGATCAGTGTCTGAGAGTAAGAACAATATTTCAGGACCTGAATCTTGTGGTCCATAAGGGACAGTGTAAAGGACAAACTAAGAAGGCCAAAGCTGATTTTTATAAAGATACATCTGAAAGTGCCAGAGACCCAAGGGACGTTTCGAAGGTCCTTGGGGCC
Source organism: Neoceratodus forsteri (assembly GCA_016271365.2). Taxonomy (NCBI): domain Eukaryota; kingdom Metazoa; phylum Chordata; order Ceratodontiformes; family Ceratodontidae; genus Neoceratodus; species Neoceratodus forsteri. The sequence goes on from JADMNL010000027.1 coordinate 45,155,179, forward strand.
CTGAAACCCCCATCTAAAGGTAAGACATTTCATTTTCTTAACCAGGAAGATACAAGTTTGCCTCAGCTGCAAGAGATTACAAATAATTCTAATTGATGTTTTACTAATTTCTAGTGGTGTCACTGCATTGATGTGGACAACCTAATAGCATTGGACGGTCAGGTTTTACAGAATAGTTATATCCCAAAACTGAATGTTAGGGTCCTTAACACTAGGGGTATTTGGAAAAATTAAATGTGTCTGCTTCAAGAGCAAATGACAGATTGAGGACGTTTGCTGCTGGTTTAGATTGTATCTTACAGACAGAAGGCAACCACTAAGCTTGGTCAGTTGGAACTCTGAAGTACTTCCAGTTGGTTTGGGTGTGCCATAGAGCTCTTTACTTGCCTCTCCCTCCTTTTTAATCATTTTCACAAATAGTACGCCAATAGTTCTACAGAATACGAGTATAAAATGTTATACAGATGACTGTTCTTTTAACGGCTACAAAAAAATTATCCCAAAAAGGCTACTATTGTCTTACAAGATTTAAAAAAACTACAGTATTGGTTAAAAAAATTATTTTATTGGCTGAAAAAAATCCCAAAGAGGCTAATATCACCTTACAACAAGATTTTAATAAACTACAATGCTGGTACATAAAAAATTATTTTAATGACTTCTGCTTTTGGACATTATGGATTGGGGTCCTGAAATGCTCCCTGAGGGGCCTCTTGTGTCTCTCATGGTGTGAATCATAACAAATTCTTTTAAGCAGACCGTGTTTATTGTAATCAATCACGGCAGCCACATACAGCAGTTTGCAAACAAACTAGAGGCTAGAAGCTTGACTGAGTTTACTACAAGACAAATGGATTTGCTTTGTGTTATGTGGGACCCCCAAAACACTATACGTCACTGTACCCTATCAGTTAAAAAATCTAGGCTGGTTGCCACTCCTGCTACAAGGGACAGGTGGTGTCTTTTGTTTTTATTTAAATGTATGAACGTAGCGCCTAAATATTTAATTAAGCAATAATGAACAACAACGCATGCGTTGCTGTGGGATTTACAAACGCCTTGTATGGTGTCACGAGGCAACATCCAAGTGACTTTAGCAACACAAGAAGTGTGTAAATCCCACTACTACACATACCCCAAAATGCATCACTGCGATCATAAAATGAATCTGTTATGAAAAATTAAAATGAATTAGGTTCAAAGAAAGTAAACATTTGATCAGGAGGATCTTTAATGGTTGTGTGCTGTAGGAATAATACACGGTCATGTGACACGTTCTGACCAATAAGGCTATGGGATTTTTGAGACACATTTTATAATATATTTTTTAATCTGTCAAAAATTAACACAGAATTTGAGAGGGCTCAGTCTAGACTCTAGAGGCAAGGTTAATCCTACAGCAAAAACACGAGACATTACAGCAAGCTGGAATTCACTTGGGCAGCTGCATTCTCCTCGAACAAACGTCTGGCTAATATTAGCCAACTTGACATCTAGCTGTGAGTACCAACAAGATCATTATAGTGTATGGTGGAATCCTATTAATGATAGAAACTTATTATTAGAATTTGCTTGTTGGGCTGCAGTAGTGACATAATGATGCTGTTGTGCTGCACTGAAGACGTCACTACTGCAGCACAACAGATTCAAATGATACTGCACAGTAACACACTGCTTGAGCCGCAGCTGCCATCATTACTGCCGTGAAAAGATCCACGTCAATTTCAGTTACAATCACGGTGCTAATGACACTCTATCTACAATGGCAACTGCTGTCTTCTAAGTACATGCTTAGTATGGCCATTTCATTTGGAATGGTGGGATACATGAATACCAAAAGCAAACCCTCTACACCACTCAGTGACCTGAAAAAACAAATCCGCTTAGCACTTACGTCTAGAGTGACCGAGTTCAAGAGTTTCGTTACTCATTTTAGATGATGCGCAGTGTTCAGCACTGTACTGTTCTGATATAAACAGCTGATGTAGTGTTGAGAGAGTAATCTCAATAAATTAATTTTGAATGCTGATAAAGATAGATGTGTTGAGACAGCTTATTTTTTTCGTCCTTTTCAAGACATGGTTGCCTGCACACTATAAAAGATTGCATATGGGCAACCAGACACAGACAAGCCACTGCCTGAATCTTGAGACTTCCATATCAAGCCAGGAGACCACTCAAACTGTACTCTCAAGGTTCCTGGTTACCATGGAAACCTCTTAATTCAGACACAGGCTTGTTGTGCATGGTTGCCAATATACGGTCCTTTATTTTATTATAATTCTGCAGTCCAGTAGTGGTACCTTTGTCTGGTGCTTGTTATGCCCTGTTAGAAGCAGCTCTGACCTCTGTTTGCCTGCAGCAGCCTTCTCTCCATTTACAAGTTTGACTCCTTATATACTTGTACCAGGGCACTGAACCCTCTATCATATATGAATGTTCATGTTAGACATTGTAATTGCACGTTTTAATTTTTGCTTCATAACTGTGGGTCTCTCTTTTATACCATTGTTGTACTTACGTAGTTTGCAACTTAACACCTTTCCCAGGATGATCATTTAAATGGGATTACCTCCCAGTGATCCAATCCTGAATTAAAATACTGTAAAATAAACTTGAATTTAAATGGTAGGATAAGTTGGAGTCCAATCCCCCAAGTCTGTAACTATCACTGCAGAAATTAAGCCAGCTATGTAAGTCGTGTTATCAGCTAGGGTTCATAGAATTAGTGAGACTAGAATGGCAGTGCTCTGATGTTCTGGTTCATGAGAAAAGTACACGCTCCATTGCCATTCTACTCTTTTTCATTTATTGGTTGGCATGACTTGTTTTTTGTGTTTGGATGGAAATTTCAAATTGGTGGAATGTATTGACCTCTTCAGCGCTGGCTGTCAGTACACACCATTTCATCATATTGTAGAAGACTGAATATACTATGCTCCTATACTGAAAGGTTTATTGCTTGGTCAAATTGTTTTGTCTTTTTAAATTTCTGGGGACAATTTCATGCCCTAGTACTAGGGATCGGAGAACCGGTTCATACAAGTTCATAATCACCCAGAACCTATACCATTTTCTATAAAAGAACCTTATAAGAACCTTTCTTCAGGTTCTAATAAGGTTCTGATAATGTTTAAAACATTGATCTTGGAGTGTAATACATGCCCTAAGCAGGTCTTTATCTAGTAAGAAGGCTGGTGTTTCTGGCAGAAAAACCTGAAAAGAAGCCGGTGGTAGTGAGTACCACTCCAAGTTGTTCTTAGATTCCCTTTCCTTCACTGACTAGAGCGTAAGGGTGGACAACAGCACAATGATGGTCAAAATGTTTTTGTACATTCCACTTGAAGGTTCTGAAAGTTCTGATAAGGTTTGGATAACTATCAGAACATTGTATGGCTTCTCAGAACCTTTTGTAATACACTGGTCACACTTTATTTTTTGTCAGTTTCAATGTAACTGCAGGGTAGGTAATCATTATTTACTTGCAACAGGGGTAATTACACTGTAGTTACATGTAAGTACATTTCAATTGCAATGCAGTTAACAGTATAGTTATGGAAACTTAAAGAAGTCCACCCAAAACTTGAAAAAATATATGTTGTGTAGAGTGTTTTAATTTGTATGTGAAGTTCTAGTGTTTCCTTCCCTCTGACTGGTATTAGGAGTTTTTCCTAAATTAGCCTGCTAGCTTTATGCTAGTTTTACAACCCCGGGGGATCTTCATCCCTGACAGCTTAATTGCATTTCTTGTTCCGACAGTGCATCTTGTCTCATGTGACAATGATGTAAGAGAGACCCAACATTCAGCACACACATGCCAAACAAACTAAATATCTTGGAAGCTTTATAAGCTGCACAAAAATTACCAGCAGCAATGTTTTTCAGGACAGTAAGACATTTACGATGAGGGTGGTCACCAAGCAGAATTCTACAGATTTTAAAATATAGCCATCTCTATTGTTGTGAACTGATTGTAAAGCAATGTTTTCTGCTGGAGTTATGGGCTCTGCTACATCACCATCACATGAAACAAGGTGCATTGTAGGACAAAGAAATACAATTAAACTGTTCGATATGGAGATCTCCAGGGGTCATAAAACTACTCTAAAGCTAGCAGGCTAATTTAGGAAAAACTCCTAATACCATTCAGAGGGAAGGAAACACTAGAACTTCACATACAAATTAAAACACTCTGCACAACATATATTTTTTTAAGTTCGGGTGGACTTCTCCTTTAAAAGTGTTACGAGTTCTCCCATCCTTACCCAGTACAGGTACAAAATGAAACAGCTGCAAAATGTATTGACTGCATTTTATTTTGGATGGTTTTATTTCTGAGTTTGTGGTGAGACAGTCAATGTTCCTGTGGCACTTTAGGTGGTGTTTGTTTGTTTTTTTAATTTACATCTCAACTGATTGCCCTTGGTCATAGACATTCATGGGACCATTATTCCACAAACTGCTATAAGCGGGTAAAGAAATGCGCCACATACAGCTGTTTTCCTAAAATTGTCCATACATGGCAAAGAGCCAGGGGTATATGGATTTGCCAAACTCCATTCTGATGGGACTGTTTTTAGGATGTCAGGAGATCCAGTTTTGAACTGGAATCTGAAAAATCCTAGCAGTCAAGAAGTACTTGTTGCATGTAATCAAAACTGAATTCCAGAATCAGATTTTGGAACATCACGCTACATTACCAACAGTTAACCCAAATCACATCTAAAAAAATGACAACATTTTCAGAGTTCACTTTACGGTACTCGCATCAAGAGACATCACCCCCCCCCCCGCATCCAGAAAATAGATGCATTTACAAATCTTCCAGATTTTGAAAACAAATTTCAATCTATTGGGTTTGCCATGTCTATGAAAACTCTGAAAAACATAATATTTAGACAAGACTCATCATATATTTTATATATTATTTGCATGTGTCTTCCACTTCTTCATCATTACTAGGTTAATTTGCATGGAAACAAGATCCCTCTCCCCTAGAGTTCACCTGTGTCTGCTGCTTAATCTTTAACCGTAGTCAGTATAGAGAATACTGGTTGGGCAACCATGCACAACCAGCCTGTACTGCCACAAAGGGGTTCTGATTACATCAAAATATTTTTGGTTTATTAATTTTTAAGGCTATTAATGAGAATATTTATTTTCCTTTGTCTGATTTGATATCTGTTCGTATTATTCCTTCCATGCTGTGATCATCTAATGGTCTGTCTTTAATTACTACCATGTGTAAGCGGAAATCTGGCCTTCGAGCTTTCAGAAATTCAGCTCCTTTTTATTGGAATGCATTGCCTGTTTCTATTCGTACAATTGCTTGTAAAACTCCTTTTAAATTTATGTTTAAATCTTTTTTACTTAACAAATCATGTTGTACTTGTAATCGGTAACTTTGTATATTATGTTGAATTGTTGTTGTCTTTACATTTATTGTATTGCTTGTCTGTTTGTTATTCTTGTCCAGGTTGGATCTCAAAAAGGGCCTTTTTGGTCCAGTTTCCTTACCCGGTTAACAAATGAAAAATAAATAAAAATCAGAAGCCTGTGATGGCAGCTGAGGATAGCTGGGCATGTGGTTGCCCCACCAATAGTTTTTATAGTGTATAGCTTTTAATTTTTAGTTTTTATTTAAGAATACAATAAAAAGGAGTTTTCACAGTGCTCCTGTGGCAGGCAGGCAGTTTCAGTTCAGAATCTGAACTGGTTGCATGTGTGCATGGCAGCACTGTGAAAAACACCAGCTGTCTCGAGGATTTCTGATAAGTTGGAACCTTGCTGTAACACAAAAGGGTACAACTGAGTTTCATGACCTTTGAACCGTAGTACAACAAGGTTTCAGCTGGCATGCAAATCAAACCCTCACAATACACTATAATCTCCTGTTTGTGACATCATAGTTTTTTTGCCATGGAAATGATTATGATGTCACAAGCAGCGGACTGGGTCTTCAGCAAAGGAATAAACAGTGGGAACAGATCAAGTGTACAGCACAAGGACCCTGTTTCCATGTAAATTAACCTCATAATGAAGAATAAAAAGACCAGTGATTTTATTTTAGTCTTTGGTAACCAGGTAAGGCCCACTAGGCACAAGTGCCTGTTTTCAGGGGTGACCTGGGAGCACTGGGTGGTTAAGTGACTTGCTCAGAGTCACTCAATATGCAAGTGGAGGTTGTGGGAATCAAACCCAGGTCTGGTTTGCTGGATGTATCAAGCTCCATTCATAGCTCGTTACTCTAACCTCTAGGCTATACTGCCAGCCCATACATAAACACTATAAAATATAATCTCAACTATGTCTAAATATTATGTTTTGGGATGTTTTTACCAAAAGTAACAAACTGACTTTAAACCCACTACAGGACAGACTGGAGACAGTGCAACACAAGGTGCCCAAAATGACTCAGGGCCAGCAGGGCAGATCTTATGAGGCACTGAACACTTTCACGCTGGATGCCAGATCAGAGAGTGGAGATATGACAAAGACCTTCAAGTTCCTGAAAGGAAAGAATATGGCAAACCGAGAGGAACCATTTAGTCCAAATAATGGCTCAAGAATAAGGGTGCATGAGTGGGAATTGATGAGGGAGAGAGTCAAAAGGGAAGTGAGAAAGTTTTATTTTACACAAAGGGTGGTGGAGTCATGGAACAATCTGCCAGCTCTTGTGGTGGGCACCAAAATGATCAATGGTTTCAAACACGGCTGGGACAGAGCGAAGGGCTTAGTATTTGCTCAGGGTGACAGTGGTAGGGAGGGGAGCATGGGGGTACATAGTGTGAGTTACAACTCTGTATGGACAGTAGGTTCCGGGTTTATTAGGGTTTATGGGCAGACTGGATGGACCAGTGATCTTTTCCTGCTGCCGCTGTCTCTGTATTTATGTTTCAATGTAAGGCCTCATTTTCCATAAACCACTTGGTGGCAATGAGACATTTTCAGTCCGCCTAAAACCACCTTAAAAAATCCAGTGTTGCTTTTCATTCCACTGCACTGCTGGATACTAGTTTGTGAAGTATGTAGGGCATATGGGTGGTACAGCAGGGTAGTTTCTCAGCACTTGGTTGCAATTATAATCTGTTTCTATAGAACTGTTAAGTCATCTTTGCTTCTGATGTGGTTCTCTAATGAACTGAAATAACAGATGTGGCCCTTTGTAGTCAGACGGTAATATCTCTGTTGACTCCAGGCTGGAAAGAACTGTATCTGGTATACATAGCTGGCACAACAACCTTCCAAATATATCACAATGGTCTCTGCTGTTTCTTTTGACACACGGGACAGTTTCTCTGCCATATTTCTTAAAATTCCGCACGCTGCTTTACCTTCCATGCAATATATTCAGCAGCATCAATTCCCTATATCTGCATTGTCATTTTACATTTGATCTCACCAGCTATTTTGTTTTAACGTCAGATAATTACACAACAATAAAATGGTGTGAAAAGTGTTGGAGAATCACGAAACAACGTGAGCATGTTCTGACTTTGACACTACACTGCATTCCTGCGCTTCTTCCCTGCTGTGTCTGACTTCCTTGCCACTTTTTTACTTCTGTCTCCCTAAAAGCTTCTTTTTAATTCATTCTGCAGTATTCTGTGATAGTAACACAATAATTGTTTTCTGCTGTTTTTGTTTCTGTGCCTCCCAGAAAAAAACAAAAAACTGGCAGTTGTGTATTAATTTCTTCCTAAGAAGAGAATTTTTCTTCTCAAATTCAATTTGTAAATGCTCACTTAATAAGCAAACCGAGATGCACTGTGGTAGCCAGTAGAGCAGGCACTGTGGGAACACAAGGGGCCATGCATGCCGAGATGGTGTGCCTGAACTTATGTTTTGACGTAAATCTTATTCAGAGTGCCCCTCACACTCTCTCAGCACTGAAAATAGATAAGATGTTCGGGATGAAGATGTGATTTTAGAGAATTTTTGCTGTGCAGCGTGGTTGCCCTGGGATAGTGTCAGTGCTCCCAGACTGCTTTTGCATTTTCCCTGTAGCTCCATCGCAATTTTCCCATATTTTCCTGTAGATTAATTATGTCCTATGGAAGCCTAATTGTTCTGTTTCTGGTATAACCAATGCAAGTCTATGGGAACAATTTTCCTGCAAATGGCTTCATTTCCCTGTAAAATACAGTAATCCTTGTAGATCTGGAAGCCCTAAGTGCAGTCCTCCTCACTGCCTGGACTATGTCCAACTGTTTATAGTGTGTGATTTTCTTTTATGGAGATGCTGAATGCCTTCATATTAAATAAAGAATACCCACTCAGGTAAGCCGTGTTTTTTTTCACACTTGGTGCTCCGAATGCCTGCTCTACTGGCTGCCGCCATGCTTCTTGGCTTGCTGATGTTGGGTCCCTGTGTGTGAGTAACCCCTCCTCACGTGTTAGTTGAGCCACTCTTTGTTGGTATATTTTGTTCACTAAATCTATATCGCAGATAAACTGCAGGCAAGAGCTTCGAGTTCTAAAATTCCATGGCCACATAATTTTTCCGTAGAATGTGCATCCTGACGCAGCATATAGTATGTCATGTTGTGGAATTCATTGCTCTTGGGGAGTTTTCATTGCACTGTAGTTTTTCCATAATGCCTGGCCCCCCCCCCCTTATTTATCTGTGTAACCCCTAGATGGCGCTATCCCAGGGGCTACTACCCCTGCCTGATTTGCCACTAACAGGTTGAGAGGCCTGATCCAATGGCGGGTGCCTCCACCCAGAGGTCAGGGTTTGCAATAGTTAAACTAACTTGGTCACAGCCCTCTGGGACACTGCAACCCCTTTCTTCCCACTAGTGGCCCACACAATATATCAGAATTACCTTCACAGTATACACTTACCCCCAGGTCTGGTTCCGCACTGGGACCTCCTGAGAAATGAGATACAGTGCAACAATCACAGTACAGTACTTTAACATAGACAATACCTCAGGCAGTATAACTTTGCTGAAACAAGCAGCTCTGATTTATTTAGGGGATACAAGGACAGGGGGAAATCAGGTTAATCAGCTTATCACTCTAATAATTCATTTATGGCTCTGTGCACAGGCCTATCCCTATCAGTTACTGTCCCTGGTACCCAAGCCCTAGTGGCTGGTCCAACGTGGCAGCTGGTAGGGGCCCTTTCACACAGAGAAAAGGAGAATGAAACAGTCAGCAGTACAGTAATTCCATTTGGATTTAATGTGGCAATTCAACAGGGAGCAACCCTGAATTAGTACTCACGACCTCCAAATAAGATAGGGTCCTTCAATGTCAGCAGGGCTCACTTGAGGTACACAAACCTCTTCACACATCCATATAAAAGAAAGCACTATACCAGGCAGGCTGCATCTGTATCCCGATCGCAATTACTGCACAATACCCGGGAGAACACACAGCAGATTCAGTTCCTGACAGACCGAGTGCAATTTTCAGCAATTCTTCCAGTCTTCTACAGGGTGAGCCTGGTTTCTACTCTTCAGAGATCCTTTGATTCTTTTCACAGGACGGATTCAGTCCTAACAAGCTGTTACACAAGCTGCAGACCGGAACTCTGGGCCTTACACACGTTTTTTTTTTGACTAAAACTGCACACTGAAAAAGCACAGGGCTCCTTCCTTCTTCACTGCCAAAGCTCAACTGAAACTCCAACCGACAAAACCGGGCACTTCCTTTGAGTTCCTCCCAGTTCTTGACTGGATTGGCTGTCACTCACAATAGACTGCTGCTGTTGGTCCAAAAAGGCACTGAAGTCTAAACTACATCTCCCAGAGTCACTGCCCATACAATCCTCTTGTGGCTGGCTCAGATTATGAGTCCAAGTTCTGATTCGTCCAAGGCACCATTTTAGAGCTAGCTTACCCACACTGATTGGTCCAGTTCAGCAGTTCAAAACTAGAATGGGGAACTAGCAGACACAGTTCTGACTGCAAAGAAAGCAGGTTAGACAAACTGTAATTTCATTATTACTCTAAATAATTTCTGGCAAACAGTTACATCTTTCAGATAGGTTCCTTTGCACCCTAGTGACTGCAAAATGAAGTGAATTGGCAGCAGCTTGAGTGGTACTCAATCAAAGAAACACACAGTCCCCATACAAACTAATTATGTCTGCAAGCAGACAGCTCTTAAAGAGACAGTACCAGAGGTTCTAAAAACACTCACTGATAAATGGCTTAAATGCCAAACACCATTCAGGCTTGGAGCATTCAAGCAAGCTCCTGGAAGTCTTTTGGGAACCCCCATTTGCAGGGGGGTTACATCTGGAAGCACAATCTCTATGTACAGCATGTGATGTCATCGATATTACATCATATTTTTTTGCCAATGGTAGGACTGCATTTTTCCACAGAAATGAATAATCTACACCGTAGAAATGAACAAATGCTGCCATAGAAGGTTCATAGCAAAATTAGGACTACAGTACCAAGGAGAACTAGAGGCCTTGACCGAAAGTAACTAACTATGAATGGCAGTATAGTTGTTCTGTCATGAAAAGGATGTCCTTCATGCTTAGACTAGGGGATAGTATATTTAAATATGCAGATGATGCTGCACTTTTGGGTGTGTCATTGCCAACAGTCACTGCCCTGCTTGATGTGTTTAGTTAGATGGCATAACACTGACACCAAAGAGCAGCATACTTAAAGGGAAACATTCATGCCTACTGGGCACCATAGTCTAAAAGCCCATGAAAAACTCTTTCAAATGAGGTACTGAGCTCTCCTGTAGCTGGAAGCAGTCCAGAGATATCAATGACTGAGTCTGTTCAATAGTGATGCTTCACTACAATCGTTTGTAGAACACTGTGATGTCATCAAGGAACAAGCTGTGCTTAACTCAGTGTGGTTAGGCACAGCTTGTTCCTTGAAACTGCTTTGAGTGGTAAGAGACCATGTCTTAGCATACAAAAACTTTGGATGAAGAAAGAAAAATGAGGGTTTGGATTACCAAATTTTGAATGCTATCATCACTCCTACATTCTGAAACAAGCTCATTCTTTCATGAACTATAAAAAGAAGGTTGCAGGCGATGATGAGGATGATGATGATAAGACCCAGGGAGAAAGCTGGAGGTGGAGAAAGGAACTAGTGGGTCAGATCTGTGTTAAGTGCTTATGCCAGCCTGGTGACACAGTGGTAAAGCTACCGCCTGCCATGCTGGCAACCCAAGTTCAGCAGCAAACTCGAGTCACCATGGGTCAGCCTGGGCCGGGGAGAAGATATTTATTTTATTTTTATTTATTTATTAAATTCTCGGATTACAAATACCTTTGAGCAGAAACTGCTCATTTACAAAGGTTCCACGTCAAAGGATGAGGGTCAACATACATACAGAGGTAGTAAAAGAATGCACAATAAACAACCAAAACAACTGAGAGAAAAGAAAAAAATAAAGATATTGAGTTATGACATACTTTGAGATAATATTCATATAACGAGCAGCCTGAGTAGGCAGCTGGCTGCGGTAACAATAAGAGATAGAGGGCACCATAGGAAGTTAGTATTGCAGGTAGAGCATCTGGAGGACTGCTCTCCTGCCTCAGGAAGGGTAGGCTGCACCTTCCCCAGTGCACCTGAAACCCAGTGGAGGCTAGATGTTAGGACAGCTGGGAGGCCCAGAAGGGGCAGGGCAATGTCAACAAGACATGCTGCATCATTGTACACCGATGTCCGCCAAGGGAGAAAATATGAAAAATGGAGATCCCTGTAGCAGGATTAAGGTGGCCCTCCAGCAGGCCTGGTAGCCCTGACTCTGCACCATACCAGATCCTGTCTCAGGGGCCGGGGGAAGTTGCCAAAGGAACAGGGAGTAAGCCCCAGAGAAAGTGGGTGACTGGGCTGGGGACAAAGGTTACTAATGAGCTGTATGTTACTAAGTATGTTTACTGTAGTACCACTCCCAAGTAGTTTTTAGAGTTCATTCACTTCACTGACATTAGCTTGTAGGTGGAAAATAAAGGTTAAAACTGTTTTTTGTACTATAAACTACAAGGCTCTGAACGTTCTAATTATGTTCAGATAACTATCAGGGCATTTCTTGGACCCAGGACAATGTGCATGAAGAAAACAAGAACAGAGAGCGGCAAAGAGAAAATACAGATTGGTGATACGAGGGAAAACAGTGTTACATACTGTACACTATAAGGACAGTCGTCAGTGCGCAGCTGTACCATCTACAGTTGATGTCAGCAGCTGCAATAACAGAGCCCAATGATCAGAGCCTCTGATTTACAGGAAAATTCTATTTTAAAAATTTAAAATTCTAGGATTACACCAATGATTGCTAGTCTAATTTCCATATTTTACCAGGATTCTACTGTCAATCTTTAATTATACGTATAAATAAATAGCAGAAAAGAAAACTTAATATACAGCTAATTAAATAAAGCCTTCACACTGTGCCAGAAGCATCACCAGCACTGGCTGATGTGTTTACAATACTTACTTAGATTCTAGTTGGGACACAGCAGTCCTGGAGGACTGCTATATTCCTAAATTCCCTGCACAGGCAGTGAACTTCTTGCAGACCACTACGGGAATCTGATTGGATGCCCCTGGTCTGGATCAGCTCCGTCCACCCCTACCATCCTCCTGCACCAACGTGCAGCTCTGTGCCAGCAGGTGGCGCTGTAGATGCAGTCCAGTGTGGCCATCTATCCAGGGGCACAGTGTTGCACCAGAATACACCTGATTCGAGCGTATCCCAGCCACCGGGTGAGATGCAGATATCATACGAACATACCGAAATGCCAGCAGAAGCAGGCCTTATGGTCTATCTAGTCTGCTCGATTGTGCAGCTAGCCCCTCAACTTGCAGCAGCCCCATCCTCCCAACCCCTCTTCACCACAAACCCCTCCACCCTGTCCCAACCACTCTTACAGCTGCCCACCATTCTACATGATACCATCACAAATGCACTCAGCAGGTCAGGCCCTCTTGTCCCACAGTGCCAACCTCTGAGCACTATAGTGTGAACAGGTAACAGACAGGGTAACCCTCCTGTCTGCTTTTGGGTCCGAATCACCTTTAGTCTCAAGTCCGGGGGGGATTCAAACTGTGAACCTTATGCTAGCGTACCCAAATGTACAGGCTCAGATATGTACCCTCTTCAGGGATTGCAGTACAATCTTTCACCAGTGGCACCAAGCCAAACTTCCAAAATAAACCCTTAAAACTCAATAAGACCTTAGGTATATTCTTACCTTTTTCCAGTTTGGTGACACCATCAAGCTTTTGAACAGTTTTTGTCAGTCTTAACCCTCTATACGTCAAATGCAAAAAAAGAACTGGCAGACCCAGGCAGTCTTTCAAAATAAAGGGTACTTTACTAAAAGATGGTAAAAACATGAACAATGTAAACACAGAACAATATGTCAAAGAGCATACAATCACGTAAAAGAAAAGCAAAGAAAACTACAGAACAAACTCCTACCAACAGTTAGATTTTTTTATCTAATGTATCACTTCAAGTGCCTTATATCAGACAGCTGTCTCTTTCTCGCGAGTCCTAAGATGGAATATGTCTCTATAACAGTTCAGAAACAGTATAGTTTAAACTGTGTCTCTCCACATCCCTTCTGTGAGTCATCTAGCTCCTCCTTTTAGATTATAAAAAAATTACAAACAGGATGTCCTATCAGGAGGTATATTAAATAAGGTGACATCAGCAAAAACTAATTTCCCATATTATGAGTCTTTTTGATCCACCAGTTCCCTTGAAGTTTTACAACCCTGCAATCCCTCACCTAAGTGTGAGATAACCATGTCCTGTCTTGTAATAAAATGTATATTTACCTTCCCAACTTCAAATCATGTCATAAAAAGGCCATAAAATGCAATTTCTCAAGGAAGTTAATTACATTACAGAGATCTCCTGGTCAGTTATATCCTGTAGTTTTCACTGAAACCTGGTGGTGGTGGTGGGGGGGGAGGCACCCATGGAGCACAGGCTGTCTTAGGTGAGGCAATGACATACTATATTTTCATATTATAAATAGCATACAATAATCATAACCAGCTAGCCAAGCCTCACAATCCTCCCCACCTAGACTGAATTTGGGGCTCTATCCCCTGCATGGGATGAGCTCCACAAGTCAGTTCACTCCTCATACAGACACGATAAGCCATCTGCGTTCTGATTGGTCGCTCCAGCCCTATGTAAGATTGTCATGTCATACCCTTGCAAGGCAAGACTCCATCTTAATAGACAAGCATTAGGTTTTCCCATTTGTGTCAGCCAAACCAGGGGGTTGTGGTCAGTGTGTACCTCAAAATGCTGCTCATGTAAGTATGGCTCTAACTTCTTTAGGGCCCACACTATGGCAAGACATTCTTTTTCCACAGTAGAGTAAGCCTGCTCCCTGGGAAGTAACTTTTTACTCAGGTACACTATGGGGTGATCTTTCCCTTGGTTGGATGTCTGACTCAGTACTGCTCCAATACCCATGTGTGAGGCATCAGTCTGGACTATAAAGAATCTACTATAGTCAGGACTTGTCAATACAGGAGCACTGCACAGTGCCTCCTTCAGTCTGGTAAAAACTTTTTCACAGGCTGTTTCCCAGGTAATTTTCTTAGGCATCTTTTTCTTTACCAGGGCAGATAGGGGAGCAGCCAGGGCACTGTAATTGGGTACAAATGTCCTATAGTACCCTGCTGTCCCTAGAAAACTCCTGACCTGCTTCTGTGTTTCTGATCTGGGCCATGCCTTGATCACCTCTATTTTTACTTGGTTAGGATGGAGCTGTCCCTGGGCTACAAGCTCCTCCTCCTGGGGCTGTGTGGATGGCTGTTTGTTCTTGTCTGTGTCTGTAGGTTAGTTTTTGTTCATTTACATGTTTTTCTGCTGGGAATACCTGTGCCATTCTTGAACACAACATTGGTGAAAGTCTCCTGGACTGAATTTCTGCAAATTGCCATCATCAGGTATCAGCTTTTTAATTTTAAATCAACTTTCTTGAAGCCTCCCCAAGGAAGCATATGCCTTACAACTAGTCTTACAAACATGGTGATGTTGGGTCCTGCAACTGAATCAACATTTTCAACATTCTCATCTGACCACTCTAAAGCAACTGCACTTGTGGACTTTAAAGAACAAAGGAATTTTAACACATTTTGTGACTGAATCAACATTTTTGTCTGACCTTTCCAAAGATATTGTACTTGTCTCTGAGGACTTTGAAGATCAAAGGAAACATACAGACAAAAGGATTTCACACATTGCATATGCCTACTGTCTGACCTATTCCCAAGGTATTGTACTTATCTCTGAGGACTTTGAAGAACAAAGGAAACATATAGACAAAAAGGATTTTACATATGCATATGCCCAGGCCACAGTTTATCACCTTTCAGGAACTTTAACATATTATGTGATCCTGGATCTCAACAGTACTATAGTACTTCTCTTAAACCCTCTGCACCAAACCTCCCAGTCTTTTTTTTTCATTTTTCTCTGTACTTCGCCATAGTGCTTAGCTATCCACCTTAGCCCACTAAAATCCGTACCCACCACCCTCCTATTGCTCGCCACCCCCCCGACTGCCTAGCCCACACTAATTCTCGGCTCTCTCCTGCCTCGCTAAAAAAATGCTTTGGCTTAGTCCCCACCACCTGTTCCTGCTCACCCTTACCCTCCTTTTCCCTTTATGCCAACTCCCCTCCGCCTACCCTACCCTCCACCTACTCTCACCTTTCTATACTACTACTACCCAAACATTGTACCCATGGCTTTTACTCTGGAAGTCTTAAACAAACATCACCCAATTAATACCTGGGTGCAAAGAGCCATATTTCCTAATTGGAAACTACCACATCATTATAACTCACTAAGGATCACCTCTACTGGGACTCAGAAGACAATCCAAGCATCTTAAAAAGTACAAGCAGAAACTCACTCCAACCTATTATGAACTACGTAATGGCATCGCTGAAACTCCTGCTCCTCCTACTTTTAATATCTGGTGGATACACCAAACCCTGGTCCTGTTGTACTGAAGCCGACAAAAACAGGGAAAGTTGGTAGTGGTCTCTTCATTATCACTCTAAATATCTGCAGCCTCCTTCCCAAATTGGCATCTCTTCAAACTCTCGCTGGACAAAAAACCTGATATACTAGCCATTGTGGAAACCTGGCTATCTCCCAGCACCCGATCATGCGGTCTCGCTTGAAGGCTACAATCTTTTCAGACTCGACCGGCAAGCAAGAAAGGTGGGGCTGTGCTATCTACATAAAGGACAACCCTCCTGTCAACGCTGCAGCTTCACCCCCACAACACGCAGATGCAACTCCTCCCTCATCAAACTGCTTCTTGGTGCACAAAACAAAAGTTCTCACAGGCCGCAGTCTATATCCCTCCAAAAGACCACCGTGCCAGTATTAAGTCTGTACTTGATTTTGTTAGTCTGCAGCCCTCTGAAAATGAGCTCCTCCTCGGGATTTCAACATAAACTGGCTCGCCTCTGACACTGGCTCTTCACAAAGATGACACTTAGCAGCAACCTGACTCAGATGGTAACCTCCCCACCCGAAAATTACAAAACTGGTACAAGCACCTTATTGACTGGGTTCTCACAAATCACCCTGACCGGATAAAAAACATTAAAGTCCTCCCTGACTCCTCAGTGACCACTCCCCAGTGTCCTGTACCTGGTCTAATAAATTTCTAGCCACCCCCAAAGTTATAACAAGCAGAGTATTGCCTTATGGGAATCTTATCAAGTTGAAAACCCGTCTCCTACAACAGGACTGGACGCCAATCCTTGAATCAACGGATATTAATACCGCACTAGAATACTTCATTAAATCTTTCAACTCTGCAGCGACTTATACGCCAGTAAAAACGTAAATCAAAGCGCTATCAAATCCATGGATTACTGCCAAACTACTTGCCGAGCTCAAGGTTTGGGACCACCTCTGGCAGCTGCCAGGAGACACAGGCTCACCTCATGATACCCTAAAATACAAGCAGGCACGTAAATAGATGTACCTCACAAATTAGGCAAATGAAGAGCCTATTTCAAAATGCCTTGAATCCACCTGGGTGATGGAAGAGTTTTTTGGGACAACATCCAAACATAATGGGTAAACAATCAAAATCATCACCTACCATTATGAAAGTTGATGGATCCACCACTCTTGACCCAAAGTGTATTGCAGATGCGTTAATAAGACATTCACAGACCTTAGTGGGGTCCTCCCCAATTTCTTCTCGGACTTACCTGTGCCTAGCCTAGTATCACAAAACACCCCTCGTGACAAACTACAATTTTACTAAGAAAATCAAAGTGACGCAACACACAAGTACATAAGAAAGGGCCTGCTCCAAATCCAGAACAAGTAGTGACACGTAGATCTAAAATCCTGTCTCTCACCCTGGATGAAGTAATTCACCCCTTTGCAAAATTCTTAATCTGTCACTTGCCAAAGTCAATTTCCAACAAATGGAAATCTGCCATAGTTACTACTAGTCACAAAGGGGGGACAAACCTCAACAGGATACTATCGACCAATATCAATACTCCCTCCTCTCCAAAGCACTTGAGCGAACAGTGCAGACCAACTCTCTGATTACCTGGACAAATACAATCTACTCTGTAATCAACAGCACGGCTTTAGGAAAGAACATAGTACAACAACAGCCTTACTTGATTTCTCTGGAGAAGTCCCTCAGCCCTGGACAAAGGGTGCCAAACAGGTGCAGTCTTTATCGACCTTACAAAAGCTTTCGACACAGTCCATCATGGCCTACTTACCTCCCTACTTTCTAGCCTAGGCCTGGCCGAAGGTCCTTGTGCTTGGGTAAAAAGTTACCTGTCCAATCGGTCACAGGCTGTAAAAATCTCTAATGAACTCTCCGACTTCAAACCAGTTCTCTCGGGTGTACCACAGGGATCAATTCTTGGACCACTCCTCTTTAGCCTGTTCCTTAACTCCCTCCCAGATATCTGCCAGGAGAAAATAATCTGATGATGCTGTAATTCTCTCTTCCCACAAGGATCCAAACTCCCTACGAAAAAGCCTGCAACTTGCCTTCTCTAGTGTTGAAAGGTAGTTCCTGGATAGTAAACTTGTGCTAAACCACAATAAAACAAAAGCCATGCTCTTCTCCAATCACCAAAACAAAAATAGGCATACTCCACTCACCATACAAACCTCTGCGGAATTACACTGGACCAAGTAAATACTTTCAAATACCTTGGCATCACTTTTGACCAAGGGCTCACCTTTGCAACCCACATTGACAACACTGCGAAACAGTGAACCAACGCCTTGAATACTATTCCGTGAATCGTCAATTTCTAAATCAAGCGGCATTGAGAATAGCTATACAGAGTTCCATAATCTCAATCATTGACTATGGCCTTATTATTTATGGCTCAGCTACCTCCACTGCTCTAAGGCATATCTCAATCACTCTAAATAAGGCCTGCCGGCTCCTCACGGGGGCTCAAAGACTGACTCACACGTGTGATCTGTACTATGAATCAGGCTGGTTGAACCTATCAAATTGTCTTATTTATCTCACCTGCACAATGGCAAAAAAATCTGTCTTGGGACTGACTCCATTATGTATTCAAAACCTACTCTGACTGAATCCTGGCTCATGACCCTCCACCAGATCTGAACGCCAACCATTCCTGGTTCCGAGATGCCGGACTGCACAGGGACAAAGATCTTTCGCATACAGGGCCCCGACATGGTTCAATGCGCTTAGTCCACCTACTCTATCCTCAACCTCCCTTGAAGCTTTCAAATCCATGCTCTATGCCCACCTCACCACCACTAGCAACTGTGATTGCGCAAGATAAAGACTACTACTCCTCATGTCCATCCTCACATCTGAGGCCTCTTCCTCCCTGACTAATGAACCCTCTGGTACCTCTACTACTTCCTGTCTCCCACCCAAACTCACTCCCCTTTTTCCTGTCCCTCTCACTTACTCTCCCGCCCACCACTCTTCCCTCCTCTCTAGCCTCCTTTTGGCGCCTAATGATCACCCTCTCCCTGGAAGTTTCCTTAACCTCGAAATTGTCTACTCGCTTGAACCTGTTATAGCTTGTTTTTCTATGAAACTTAAAAACGTTACTGCCTTAAACTGTTAATAGCAAATTTATGATGTAACTTTCCTGTCTGGTTTTACCTGTAATGTGTATCGTGCTTTGTTAAATGTTCTTTGTGATGTGGAACCTTTGTAAAAGAGCCCTGGCTCAAAGGTATTAATTCCTAGACTAATAAACTAAACTAAACTAAACAACATGCCCGAGGTATACCACTTCAGCCATGGCCATCTGGCACTTCTCAGCTTAGACAGTGAGCCCGGCCCTCTGTATCCTGCCCAGCACTTCCCTAAGGTGGGACAGGTGCTCCTCCCAGCTGGCACTAAAGATGGCAATGTCATCCAGGTATGCCACTGCATACTCCTCAGCACCATTTAACACCTGGTTCACCAACCTTTGGAAAGTGGCCGGGGCGTTCTCCATTCCGAAAGGCATTTCTTTAAATTCAAATAAGCCTATCGGAGTGATGAAGGCCGACCTCTCCCTAACTTTGTCAATTAACTCTACCTGCCAATACCCCTTTGTCAGGTCAACAGTCATAAGGTATGTCACCCTTCCCAACTTGTCCAGGAGTTTGTCCGTCCAGGGCATCGGATGGGCATCTGACTTCGTGACTGCATTCAGTCCACGACAGTCCACACAGAAACAAGCAGAGCCATCTGGCTTGGGCACAAGGACTACAGGCGAGGCCCAGGGGCTGTGGGAACTCTGGATTACCCCTAAATCCAGCATTTCCTCCACCTCTCTCCCAATGTCATTTTGGACAGCCTCTGACACTCGATATACTGTCTGCTGTATGTGTCCCTGTCTCCACATTGTGCGTCGCTAAGGGGGTTAGTCCAGGTCTGGTGCTAAACCATGGGGCAAAGTCTGCTAAAACCTCCCATACTTCCTGGATCTTGTCCAGGGCCAGCTGGAGAAACAATTTAACTGCCTCCACAGAGGACTCCCACTTGCTTTCTTCCAGCAAGTCCAGAAGGCGGTCTCCTTCGTCGGTTCCCTCCCCAGGACTACATACTGCAAACTCCATGTCAGCCTTTTGGCATATGGCTCCATCATGTTGACATGGTACATCCTTTCTGTCTGTCTTCTGCCAGGTAACTCTATGATATAGTTCACGTCATTTACCTTTCTAACTACTTTGTACTCTCCTGCCCACTCATCCTGCAGCTTGTCTTTTGGGACCGGAATAAGGACCATGACTTTCTGACCCACCGTGCATGAGCAAGCTCTGGCTCTGTGGTCGTGCCGCACTTTTTGTTTCTGTTGGGCAGCTGCTAGGTTGCTGTGGGCTGTCCCCATAAGCTCCTTCAGCCTTTCCCTAAACCTAAGGATGTAATCCACTATGGGAGGGCCCTGGGTGGCATGCTTGCCTTCCCAGTCCTCCCGGATCAAGTCTAGGGGCCCATGTGCCCGGCGTCCATATAAGAGCTTGAAGGGGGGAAAATCCTGTCGACTCTTAGGGCACCTCCCTGTATGCAAACAACAGGTGGGAAAGGTATTTCTCCCAGTCCCTCCCATACTGTTCAGCAAACGCTTGGAGCATTAATTTCAGGGTACTGTTAAATCTTCCCACAAGCCCATTGGCCTGTGGGTGATAAGGTATCATGCGCCATTGCATCACCCCACTCTTCTCCTACAAACAATTCATCAGGTCCGACATGAAGGAACCCCCTCGATCGGTGATAACCTCCTGTGGAAACCCAACATGGGAGAAAATACCAAGTAAGGCATCTGCCACTTTGTCTGTCCTCAGTGAGGATAGGGTGACTGCCTCTGGGTACTGGGTGGCATAATCCACCACAGTCAGGATGAACCTCTTCCCGGAGGAGCTGGGGGTATTTAAAGGTCCTACAATATCCATCCCCACCCTCTGGAATGGCTCCTTCACTATGGGCAATGGAATTAGGGCGGCTTGGGTTTTCTTACCTGCCTTCCCTATTTCTTGGCACAGGTGACAAGACCTGCAATACTCCTTCACCTGCTGGGTGCAGTTGGGCCAACAGAAATTCTGAGCCAACTGCTGCATAGTGCAAGCAATTCCCAGATGAACAGACACAGGGAATATCATGTGCGATCTTGAGCAACTGCTCATGGTTAGGGATGTAAGTTTGTCATGGATAAGGTTTTAATGACTCATTGTTTGTTCATGAAATCATTAGTAAACAGTAGTAAATATTGTGGCACTATCATCATTGCTACATTCTGATGACACTAGTGAAAATCATGAAAGTCTGTAATAAAGATCAAACGTCATGGAGTCAATGACGTGTATGACTGCCATGACAAACTTACACCCCTACTCATGGTAACCCTAGGGAACAACAAGCTGCCTGCCTGTCACCCCTCCCTCTGTCTTCACAGCCTGAGTATACATCAGTCCATTTTCCCTAGAAACTTTATGTTTACCGTCACCTCCCTGTGCTCCGTCAGAGTCTGCCCAATCCCTCAGCTTCTCTAGACTAGGGTCACTTTTCTGAGCAGCTGCAAACTCCTTACACATTCCCAAGGCATAGGGCAGGTCCCCTTCAGTCTCTAAACTATGGTCCCTAGCACTAGCATCAGGGCACTCAGGATCACTGTCATCCCTAACCCTCTGACAATGGGTCACCCCTCCTTCTTTGGAGTAACCCTCTGTAGTGGTGTGGTTAACTGCTACTGGGGACATTTCTACCCCCTTTTCATTAGTCTCTATATCAGGAGACACAGGCTGGGGAACAAGTCTCCCAGTGGTTTCCACAATGGCTTCTGTGGGGTCCAGGGAACTACAATTTCCCCTTGTCACTTGGCTACGGGTAACTGCACACACCAGCCCCTGTTTGAAATTGTTGCCAAGGATGACATCAACTACTAAAGTTTTGGCTACAGCCACCTGTTGCAAAGTTCCCCCAGTTTCACCCCAGTCTAGGAGAACACTAGCGAGTGGCAATGTGGTCTTCTCACCAGTAAGCCCTTGTACAGTTACAAATTTATTGGGAGACTGACCAGGCTCTACCAGATCCCCTTTTACCAATGTCAGGGATGCCCCTGAGTCCCTTAATCCTTGTGTCTGTACACCATTCACTGTGACCTGGTGCATGTGTTCCCTCATGTTCACAGGCATGCTTTCAGGGGCACATAAACAACCCACTTCTTTCCTAGCCCCATGTTGCGTATTGCTCGTCCTTTTGGGGACACTGTCTGGCAATATGCCCAGTTTCTTTACAAACTCAACTATCGTTTTTTTTTTCTCAGAGAACTCTTTTCTTTGAAACCTGGGGTTAACTGGTTTCGGTGGAGGCAGTGAGGGTTTTAGCTGCCCTGAAGGCATGCTTTTCCCTTTCTGTGCTGCCATGCCCGCACCATTCACTCTCAGAGTAGGTCTGCTCTTGGCATAGCGGTCTGAGAGTTCAGCAGCCTCTTGCACTGTTTTGGGATCTCGGTCCTCCAGCCAGGTTTTCAGCTCTGCTGGGCATGCCCAGAAAAACTGTTCTAACAAAATAGCATTTTCAATTTTATCTACAGAATTTGCTTCAATTCCCTCTCATCGTTTTAAACACACTGACGTTGTTTCATGGCTAGCTCCTCGTAGCTCATGTCAGGGCTTCTCCTGAGCCTACAGAATTTAGCTCTGTATGCTTCTGCAGTTAAATCAAACTTTTTTAAAAGTGCAGCTTTAAGTTTGCTGTAATCATTACTGTCCTCATTGTCCATTTGACCCAATGCATCCCGAGCTTTCCCATAAGTAGCGGGGATAGCTAGAAGCTACAGGACCCTCTAGGAATTTTTGTCTGAATACAAACTTTTTCAAAGGAATTTAAAAAGAAGTCCATGTCCTCCACCTCTTTAAATTCAGCTATCAATTTGGAATTTAATTTGTAACCCAGTCCTGTAGTTCCAGTTAAACCCAAGCCACTTACCTGCTCTGGTGCTGGTGGTTGGGAGTCGTAACTTCTCCAGTTCATGTCGCCTCTGGCGCTCACGCTCTTCATGGTCCGCCTCTCACTGTTCACGGTCCGCTTCTCGATGCTCCTGCTCCCTCTTCTTCTCTGCGGCTTGCTGTTCTCGCTTCTCTTCTCTCTGGAACTCCAACTCCATTCTGCGCAACTTAATCTGCAGCCTGACTGCTTCTGGCTAAAGAATGCTGGTGACCTTCGCCTGCTGCTGTGACCCATTTGCACTGACCCTGCTGCCCTCCTCACCAGATCTGGACACTGCACTGGCCGCCGGCCCCTCCACACCCAAGGGTTTGGTCCTTTACAGTCACAGTCTGTGACTCGATGCTCTGGGCATCTGCTGCCATCAGGGCATCCATGAGGTTCTGCTTGGTGGCTCTCACCTTGTGCAGGACTCCTCTGTCCTGGCACAACTACCTCAAGTAGTCAACAGTGTACCCGCTGTAGTTAGAAGCTATCTTCTTTCCTAACTATGGCTACTCTAACTTGCACTCTTAAGAAAAAAAATAAAACAGGTAGGAACTTGACTGTAAGCAAAATGATATAGTTCTGTTTCCTTTTTTTTAAAATAAATCATGGCCTTATTTTGTAAGTGAGCTGTACAGTATTAAGCTGACACATCACACTGAACAGTTAAAGCTTGTGTTACCAAATTTATCCCACCGCTGCCAACCAAATCTGTCACAAACGCTACTCAGCAGGTCAGGCCCTCTGCTCCCACAATGCTAACCTCTGAGCGCAATAGTGTGAACAGGTAACAGACAGGGTAATCCTCCTGTCTGCTTTTGGGTCCAAATCACCTTTAGTCTCAAGTTCTGGGGGGATTCAAACTGTGAACCTTATGCTAGCGTACCCAAATGTACAGGTTCAGATACGTACCCTCTTTTGGGATTGCAGTACAGTCTTTCGCCAGGGGCACCAAGCCAGGCTTCCAAAATGATCCCTTAAAACTCTATAAAAGACCTTAGGTATATTCTTATCTTTTTCCAGTCTGGTGACACCATCAAGCTTTTGAACAGTTTTTTGTCAGTCTTAGCCCTCTACATATCACATGCAAAAAAAAGAACTGGCAGACTCAGGCAGTCCTTCAAAATAAAGGGTACTTTACTAAAAGATCATACAAACATGAAAAATGTAAACACAGAACAATATAACAAAGAGCATACAATCACTTAAAAGAAAAGCAAAGAAAATTATAGAACAAACTCCTATTGACATACAGTTAGATTTTTTACGCACTGGGTCATAATGTCGTATGCTTAATAGCATATGGCATTATGGCAAAACCTGGACCTATACGCTCTCCGAGTTGGACCCCCTGGAGTTGGAATCTTCAGTGGGGGGGTCTTGGGGGCACAGCCCCCCATAACGTGGGGTGTGGGGCCCCCACAGAATAATAAATAAAAAGAAATTGCGCAACGCGATTATGCAGCATGGCATTCTGCTGTGCGACATTATGACCCCGTGCTGATTTTTTTAATCTAATGTATCACTTCTTTAAGTGCATTACATCAGGCAACTGTGTCTTTCTCTAGAGTCCTAAGATGGAATATGTATCTAAACAGTTCAGATACAGTATAAACTGTGTCTCTCCACACTCCTTTTGTGAGTCATCTAGCTCTTCCTTTTAGAATATAAAAAAAAATACAAACAGGATGTCCTATCAGGAGGTATATTAAATAAGGTGACATCAGCAAAAACTCATTTCCCAAATTATGAGTCTTTTTGATCCACCAGTTCCCTTGAAGTTTTACAGCCCTGCAATTCCTCACCTAAGTGTGAGATAACCATGTCCTGTCCTGTAATAAAATGTATATTTAGCTTCCCAACATCAAGGCATGTCATAAAAAGGCCATAACATGCAATTTCTCAAGGAAGTTAATTACATTACAGAGATCTCCTGGTCAATTATACATCCTGTAGTTTTCACTGAAACCTGGGGGTGGTGTGGGGGGGGGGGTACCCATAGAGCACAGGCTGTCTTCTGTGAGACAATCACATACTATATTTTTATATTACAAAAAGCATATAATAATCATAACCAGCTGGCCAAGCGTCACAGATACCACCTCCTCGGGCACTGCATTCCACCATATCAGTGACAGTCCAAAGCACCCACCTAAGCAAATTTAATATTTTGCTGAATGGCTACAGCTGATGCCTTCAGGGCTCTGGGTCCTAGGTTAGACTCCCAGAAAAATGTTCTGAGGGAGTCTGCCTAGCTGAAGGGACAGATGTAACAGAGTAACTGGAACACAAACATACAAAAATAGTCAACAGATAAAATAGCCCACAGATAAATGCCTTATGATCTATCTAATCTGTTTAAGTTTGCAGACCCCTCAGTATCTATTGAGGGATTCACCCCCCTCCCCACTATCCATTTCTCCCTCCCCTTTGATGTTCCCAGACAGTCCTTATATGCTGGCACTCTCAACCCTCAGCATTCAAACAACAAATTAACAAAAACTCCAGATGAAGCTTAAAGTTTTATTCCACGAATTGTACTCACTTAATCTCACCACCTCACACTGCCCCAAGCACTTTAGCTACTCGCCTTCCTAAGGGGGCATCCTCCTGAGGAAGGCAAGTAGCCGAAGTGCCGGGGCAGTGTGAGGTGGTGAGATTAACTGAGTACAATTCGTGGAATAAAACTTTAAGCTTCATCTGGAGTTTCTGTTCATTTGTTGTTTGGATGCTGAGGGTTGAGAGCGCCAGCACATAAGGACTGCCTGGACACTTTTTGGGATCGCTTCCTGTTTGCTGAGCGAAACCGCTCTAACTCAAGGCATGGGTCAAAAAAATGAACTACCTTTGACATTCCCTCCTCCCCCGACCTTCCCCCTTTCCATGTAATTTTCCCTTTTACCCTGTCCCATCCCCACTTGAAGCTGTCTGCAATCTTCAGGAAGACATCTTCCTGCAACTCATTCCACTTTGCCACCACCCTCTCAGTGAAAAAGTGCCTCCTTATTTCCATCTTGAAGCATCCCCCTACCAGTTAGAGGCAGTGCCCCCTAATGGTCCTGTTTCCACTAAGGTTGAATAGACCCTCAGAGTTCACTTTGTTGAAACCCTTAAAGTATTTAAAGTTTTCGATCATGTGACTCCTTTCCCTTCGATCCTCCAGGGAGTGCATGCTTGAGATCTCTGAGTCTCTCCTTGTAAGGCCTACTTTGTTGCTCCTGGATCACCTTGATCGCCCTTCTCTGCACCGTCTCGAGTAGGTTGATGTCTATCTTTAGGAAAGGGCTACAATACTGTACATTGTACTCCAGATGCAGCCTAACCAGTGACCTGCACAGTGGCAGGATGACCTCCACCTTTCTACTGGTTCTACTTTATTTATTTATTGAAATTGTTTCACCAGGAAAGGCACACTGAGCAAGAAGACACTCGTCTCCCGGTGCGACCTGGGGGGAAGGGGTACAGAGGGAGACAACACGCAGGTTATCAAGAGACGTACATTTAGGCAGTTATACAGGTGAGATTATAATTATGCACATTACAAGACAAAACAGGAATTGTTGTAGACTAACTAGTATTACAAGGCACATAGCTTGTAGCATAATGATTGACAGTAAACATTGGCTGCAGTTTGGCTTAGAGTAACAAAGAATACGTTGGTTATGGTTTAGCCAGAACCCGATAGAATTTGAAACCACTGAGATGAGCAGACAGAGTAATAAGTGCACTATAGGACAGGACAAGAAAAACACAGCCAAGTAGTGCTATAGTTGGTTTTGAATAAGCCATTATTATACCCTAGCTATACATCCTAGCATCCAGTGTGCCAAGTGCTTCACTCAAGATGATCACACCCAAGTCTTTCTCCTCCACTGACTTGGTAACCTGCATACCTCCTAGCCAGTATGTGGTTTTTGGGTTCTTCACCCCTAAGTACATTACCTTACATTTTACGGCATTGAATCCCAGCTGCCAAATACCTGACCATCTCTCTAGTTGCCAGGTCCTCCCTGATGTGTCTCCCTTCGTCTGTGTCCATTCTCCCACAGAGCTTTGTATCATCTGTGAAGAGGTATATTTTGCTTTTACCCCATCTGCAATATCACTGATGGAGATGTTGAATAACACTGGGCCAAGCACTGAGCCCTGTGGGACCCTGCTAGTGACTGGCCTAGAATCTGAGAATTCATCCCCGATCACCACCTTTTGGCTTCTATCTTGTACCCAGAGTTTTACCCACCTAGTCAGTTTCACCCCTAAGCCCCATGTCCTCCAGATTCCTAATCAATCTCCTTTGGGGAACAGAGTCAAAGGCCTTGCTGAAATCTAGATATAGTATTTCCACTGCTTGGCCTTTGTCCACCGTACCTGTTACCCAATCAAAGAAATCAATTAGGTTGATCTGGCAGGACCACCCCGTCATGAACCCATGCTGCCTATCATCATGGAGATCATTTTCATCCAGGAAGTTCACCAGTCTTTCTTTCAGAATGGTTTCCATGATCTTCTCCACTATTGAGGTCAGACTAACCACCTGATAATTATCTTATGCAGTGGCACTACATGTGTTCTTCTGCAGTCCAGGGGAACCACACTTGTTTCGGGGGGGGGGGGGTAAACAGGTCTGCTAGAGGGCTCACCACCAAGTCCACTAATTCTCTCAGAACCCTCTGTTGTATGAAATCCGGTTATCAAACTCACCCACATTTGGGACACTTAAACCCTTCCTCACCCTATCAGTGTCGATCTCTCCATCTCTGGCTCCTCCCCCAATTATCTCCCTTTCTCCTGGGCGAATGAGCTCTTTCTCCTTCGTAAAGCTGAACAGAAGTACTTGTTAAGTACCTCTGCCTTTTCCACACTATCTTCCACACACTATCTTCCACCCACTCCTCCCGATTCTTTAGCCTGATTATCCTGGCCTTGATAACCCTCTTCTCCCTGTTGTACTGGAAGAAGGCCTTCTCTACCATTTTCACCTTCTCACCCAGCTGCAGTTCCTTCTTGACCTTGGCCAATTGTACTGCCTTGTTTGCTTCCTTTGCTTTTTTGCTGTATTCCTCCCTGTTCTTGTACCTCCTCATGCTTTTGTACCTTTGGAAGGCTGACCTCTTGCTCTTTACTGCCTGAACAACCTCCCTGTCAAAACAGATGGGCTTCTTGGCTCAGCCCCCGTTTTCCCATTCTGCCCTCCTCCACTCTGTCCTTTCCCTGTTTTTCCCCATCCCCTCCATGCCCTACCTTCTCTGTTCACTCCCCCATATGTCCCCTTGTCCACCACCT
Source organism: Neoceratodus forsteri (assembly GCA_016271365.2). Classification (NCBI taxonomy): domain Eukaryota; kingdom Metazoa; phylum Chordata; order Ceratodontiformes; family Ceratodontidae; genus Neoceratodus; species Neoceratodus forsteri. Next base: position 45,183,413 of record JADMNL010000027.1, read on the forward strand.
TGTGTAACCTCCTATAGCTTTGATATTTCTCTCCTGTTCTGCTTCCCCTCATCAGTCTTACCCCTATCTTCCCTAGTCAGTGGGAGGAATCTTTTCCTCAGCAGCACCTCTGGGGATGCTCCCACCAGCCTCCCTCCCTCTCTCCCTTTTTTACCCTCCCTGTACCTCTTACTAATGTCCATCCCTCTCCCCTAGGCCTCTTTTCATTTTGGGGATGTGGGACCCAGGGAGTTTGCCTAAGTTCCACCTCCATTCCTTCCCCTGCCCATTCCTCCACTTAGTCTGAACTCCACCCCTCCCCTCTCCACACATACCCCATTTTGATTTATCCTTTCTACTAGCGCGCCTACCTCCCTTTTAAGGTGCCATATCTCTGCCCTCAGCTGATCAAGGTTCCTGCAGACCAGATACCCCCCAACCTCCCAGAGTGTTCCTAGAAAAAGTGCTGCCCCATATCCCTTGTAACACAGTACCCTACCTGCCTCCCCCTCCCATTGGCAACCCCCCTCTCCTCATTATGCTACTTATTCCTCCTCCTCCTCTGACAGCAAATCTGCCCTGTCCTTGTAACCTTTGTGGCTTTAGTCTATATAGGGTTTTGCTGCTATCCCAATGGAACCCTTCACTTTGATCCCAGTACTTCAACCCAGGTGGAGATAGCCGAAAAGCTGCAACCACTTATTTGGCTGTTCACCTAACCAAGTACTCTATCCTAGGCAGGGATGGCTGAAAAGTTGCATTCCTTGTGAGATCACAACTAGCCACTTTACCTATAAGGGAATGGGTGAAAAGCTGCAATCCCATAACTAGGTTGTTCACTGACCCTAGATAGGGACCAGCTGCACTCCCTAGAAAATCACCTTCCATCAACCCCTCTGTAGGTCTTCCCCCAGATAGGGATCATCTGCAACCCCTGGACAAGGCCTGCCTGCTACCATGTGCCCTTGCCTTGCCTGGCCTCAGTCGGGCAGCATGGCCTGCTGCCTTCGATCTGTCTTATGGATATTCTATAGATGCTCTTAGACACCACTGAATGACACGCTACAGTCCTGCTTTGTGGCACTCATGCTTCGATTCGCATGGCACCCTGAGACATTTATAGGAAGGAGAAGAGCCCTAAGGGCTGACTGCAGCCATGTGTCCCAGCGCAGCTCCAGTGGCACCAGCCTCTTCGTTCCCTTCCTCTGCTGAAGTCCTCCTTCCTCCTGGAAGTTCAGCCCATATGCCCTTGCAACACAAAATTTGTTTGTTACATGCTGTTTCAAAAGTCCAAATCCCCCAAAGCCCTCCTCTGCAGGTGACCTCTCTCCACCCTCGAAAACATTCCATGTCCAAATGACACACAGAAGCCCTCCCTCAGCCCTCCCTTTGCAGTCAACCCCCCCTCCACGCACAATCCCAGTCCCCATCACACAGCTTTACCACACTATGCAAGCAATGCTAGCCTGTAACACAGATCGAGGGATTAAGTAAGATGACACAATCAGCTAAAAGCCACTTAGCTGCTACTGTTTGCTCCTCTCTAATTGCTGCTACTGGAAGAAAGGGGATCAGACTATGCCTGTGTAACCCCTAGATGGCGCTATCCCAGGGGCTACTACCCCTGCCTGATTTGCCACTAACAGGTTGAGGGGCCTGGATCCAATGGCGGGTGCCTCCACCCAGAGGTCAGGGTTTGCAATAGTTAAACTAACTTGGTCACAGCCCTCTGGGACACTGCAACCCCCCTTTCTTCCCACTAGTGGCCCCACAATATATCAGAATTACCTTCACAGTATACACTTACCCCCAGGTCTGGTTCGGCACTGGGACCTCCTGTGAAATGAGATACAGTGCAACAATCACAGTACAGTACTTTAACATGACAAATACCTCAGGCAGTATAACTTTGCTGAAACAAGCAGCTCTGATTTATTTAGGGGATATAACAAGGACAGGGAAATCAGGTTAATTAGCTTATCACTCTAATAATCTACCTATGGCTCTGTGCACAGGCCTATCCCTATCAGTTACTGTCCCTGGGTACCCAAGCCCTAGTGGCTAGTCCAAACCGTGGCAGCTGGTAGGGGCCCTTTCACACAGAGAAAAGGAGAATTAAACAGTCAGCAGTACAGTAATTCCATTTGGATTTAATGTGGCAATTCAACAGGAGCAACCCTGAATTAGTACTCACGACCTCCAAATAAGATAGGGTCCTTCAATGTCAGCAGGGCTCACTTGAGGTACACAAACCTCTTCACACATCCATATAAAAGAAGTACTATACCAGGCAGGCTGCATCTGTATCCGATGCAATTACTGCACAATACCGGAGAACACACAGCAGATTCAGTTCCTGACAGACCGAGTGCAATTTTCAGCAATTCTTCCAGTCTTCTACAGGGTGAGCCTGGTTTCTACTCTTCAGAGATCCTTTGATTCTTTTCACAGGAATGATTCAGTCCTAACAAGCTGTTACACAAGCTGCAGACGGAACTCTGGGCCTTACACCGTTTTTTTACTAAAACTGCACACTGAAAAAGCACAGGGCTCCTTCCTTCTTCACTGCCAAAGCTCAACTGAAGCTCCAACCGACAAAACTGGGCACTTCCTTTGAGTTCCTCCCAGTTCTTGACTGGATTGGCTGTCACTCACAATAGACTGCTGCTGTTGGTCCAAAAAGGCACTGAAGTCTAAACTACATCTCCCAGAGTCACTGCCCATACAATCCTCTTGTGGCTGGCTCAGATTATGAGTCCAAGTTCTGATTCGTCCAAGGCACCATTTTAGAGCTAGCTTACCCCACACTGATTGGTCCAGTTCAGCAGTTCAAAACTAGAATGGGAACTAGCAGACACAGTTCTGACTGCAAAGAAAGCAGTTAGACAAACTGTAATTTCATTATTACTCTAAATAATTTCTGGCAAACAGTTACATCTTTCAGATAGGTTCCCTTTGCACTCCTAGTGACTGCAAAAATGAAGTGAATTGGCAGCAGCTCAAGTGGTACTCAGAGAAGCACACAGTCCCCCATACAAACTAATTATGTCTGCAAGCAGACAGCTCTTAAAGAGACAGTACCAGGGCTCTAAAACACTCACTGATAAATGGCTTAAATGCAAACACCATTCAGGCTTGGAGCATTCAAGCAAGCTCCTGGAAGTCTTTAGGAACCCCCATTTGCAGGGGTTACACCCTTCCTGAGCCTGGGAAAGCTTGACGTCCGCGTCAGCAAGTACCCCATAAGTTTCAACTGCAACCATATCCATTTGCATTAGGCTACGCACATGTAATCATCAGTCAATATATCATTTTACCAAGAACACATTTCTGAAACATTGCAGTGCGTCCTCTTTACAGGTATTACATACACATTGTACCATAACTCAAGTTATTACCTCTTGTACATGAAACCTGAAGAGGGCCCTTCCCTATCAGTTACCTTGGGGCTGGACGGGGCAGGGGCACCATGCTGGAGAGCAACACAAGTAACTTGGAGTTACTTTTAGCGACTCAGTTTGGGCAATGAGCTCGAGGGACACATACACTCCTTTATGGACAACATTGAGAGGCAAATCCACAGGCCTCCCAAGGGAATCATAACTGAGGTGCACCACAGGCTTTAGCTCGACCAGTCTTTCTAGGGGAACTGTTACAGTCTCTGCACTCTGAGCCTCATTTTCAGCATTGTCCACACTTGTCAGGGGTCTCCATGGGGTAGAGAGGCTAGAACTTGGGGCACTTTCAGCTCCAGGAGTTACAGTTTCTGAGTCCACAACATTTGGCTCGCATGGAGAGCTTTCGGACACTGGCAGTGGACTGTCAGGGCACTCAAAATACTCTTCTTGTTCAGGTGTATCACAGTCTGCCCCAATACTCATTTTCCTCCCTAAGCTCAAACAGTTCAACCATGCACAATGATTCCATTTCATCTGATCTGATGCTTTGCACTTCACTTTCTGGGAGCATTGGCTCCAGGGATGAAGCTGGGGCTTAAACAGTCAGAAGGCCCAGCTTTGTCTCCAGTATTGACTAGGGATTGCCCGAAACAATTGACTCAGTTCGTAAGAAGGATAGTATTCAAAGTCACTCTCACTTTCTTCGATATGGACTGACAGTCATGCTCAACTGGGACTTGTGGAGGAACACTTTAACTTGCTTCTGTAGGTGCAGACTTTCTTGATCTTTTCTTAGCAGCACTCTAGTCCACTGGTCGAGGGGCATCTTCTAGGGCTCAGACTCAATTAAGATTTGTCCAATGGGCAGTAAATGATTTCTATGCATTGTTTTACATCTTTTGAATTATTCTCAGGCCTTACTTTGTACACTGGCAGATCATCTAGTTTGCCCACTACAATGTGAGGGAGATGGTGCCATCTGTCCAGCAATCTTGTGCTTGCCATGCAATCCCAGATTTCTTGGAATACCCGATCTCCCTCCTGGAGTTCCTGTGCTTTCACCTTTTTATCATACCTTTCTTTGTTGTGCCAGATTTCTTTTGGCAGCCATGGTTTGAGCCAGTTAGTGCATGAGTTAGCTGGGCCTTTAACTTTTGCACATACTGTAAATAGTTTTCAGCCTGAACCCCATCAGGAGGACCCCAAAACACACATCTACTGGTAGTGAGCTTCTCTTCCAAACATCAGGCGGTAGGGGAGAATCCAGTGGCATCACTTTTGGTGCAGTTATAAGCATGTACCAGGGTGCTAATTTGTTGGCTCCATCTAGGCTTGTCCTTTGGGTGCAGGGTGCCTAGCATATCTAGCAAAGTCGGTTAAGAAGCGTTCAGGCTGTGGGTCCCCTGGGGGTGGTAAGGAGTGGTTTCTGGACTTTAGCACTCCCCACAGAGAAAGCATCTCTTTGATCAGGCGACTCTCAAAGTCTCCTTGATCAGAATGGATTCTTTGTGGAGCCCATAGTGAACAAAAAGTTTTCTACAAGTACTTTGGCCACAGTGGATGCTTTCTGGTCTTTGGTGGGAAAGCTTGGGCATATCTACGTGAAATGGTCAGTGACCACCAGCACATTACTGATATTTCTTTGATCTGACTCCAGACTTGAAAATCAATACAGACCAGCTCCATGGGTGCACTGGTGGTAATGTTAACAAGGGGCAGCCCTCTGGGGCAAGCTTTCCTCTGTAGCTTAGCGACTACAAGTTCGAGATGTGTTGCTCACATCAGCCCCCATCTTAGGCCAATAGAATCTGGATCTCACCAAGTCAAGTGTTCTGTCTATCCAAGGTGCCCCATGTGGTTGTGCAAGGACCTCAGTACTAGGTCTCGAAGGCAGTGGGCAGCACTAGTTGTTGTTTGTCTACTTGTCCCCTCTGTCTACTGTTTCTCTGTATAACAGTTTATTGATCAGTTTCAACTTAGGACCTTCTTTGTATAACAGTGCAGTTCTCAAATCAGTGGGCGTAATTTGGACACATCTTTTCCTGCATAGAGGGGCTTCTAGCTGCTTTGATCATGGGATGCGGGATTGAGCCCGACCGAATACTGTCATTGTCCAGCTGAGGCAGTGCACCAATGTCTATTGCAGAAAAGTGGCAATAAGCAGCAGGTATGCAATTCTAGAGCTCCCAAGCAATCCACCATGCAGTCCACTAGCTCCGTGGACATTGTTCCTCCCTGTCAAACTTCCGGCAGAGTGCCCGAATGTCAGGTTCTGCCAATCGGACCCAATCATTCTGGGGAACAGGCCTCCGGGAAGAGCATCAGCATCTATGTGGTTCAGACCTGCTCGGTGTTCGAGAGCATGATCATATGTAGATAATGCAGCCCACCTATAATGATGGCATCAGCAGCTGAGGAGGTCTGCACATGGGTCAAAGGATTGTTGTCAGTTTTACTAGTATTTAGCCCCATACAAGTACTCATGGAATTGGTCAACAATAGCCACTTCAAAGCTAGGAACTCTAACTTATGTACAGATAGTTCTTTTCGGATGGGGTCAGGCTTCTACTGGCAAAGGCCACTGGTCTCAGGCCATTCCTCGTGCTCTTGGTGCAACACAGCCCCCAACCCTTGCAAGCTAGCATCAGTGTGCAGGCGTAAGGTTTTCTTGGATCGGCATAGGCCAGCACTGGAGCATGGGTAAGTTGATATATGATCTCATGAAAGCAGTCTCACAATCAGAGTCCAGCGGGCCCCAAATACTTCACTTCGGATGAAAATACACTCTTTTCAGTCTTGAGGGGCGCTGACTTTTGGTATTTTTGTGGGTTGGGGGATACCCTTGAGTAAGGTTAAGTAAAGGCGGATCACTCTTGAATAGTCCTTGATGAAGCGCCGATAATAACCACAGAATCCAGGAATCTTTGCAGTTCTTTTAGATTTTTGGGCTGTGGCCAGGTGGTCAAGGCCTCAACTTTACTTGAGTCGGGTCTCTATTCCTCGGTGGATACTATGTGTCACATACTTTACTGATGTTTGAAAAATTGACACTTATCAATGGACAGTTTAAGGCCAAAGTCCTCCAGTCGGTCCAATACCTTAAATAATCTGCTCTCATGTTCCTCAGTGAGCTGCCAAACACAATAACATCATCTAGGTATACCAGGCACTCTAGTAAGTTCATGTCCCCCTGCACGCTCCATCAATCGTTGAAAAGTGGCTGGGGCACCTGAAATCCTTGAGGCATCCTCATGAATTCACTTGACCAAGCGGACAGATAAAGGCTGTCTTTTTCACGGTCCTCTGGGGCCAGCCGGGATCTGATAGGTACCCACTGCGGAGATCCAGCACAGAACCACTTGCTCCCGTTTAGGCAGTCCAAAGCATCCTGAATCGGGGCATTGTGTACTGATCAGGGATAGTCCGCGGTTTAAGGTGCGATAATCCACACATACTTACTGTTCCATTCTTTTCCTCACTACCACAATGGGGAAGCATAAGGACTTCTGGATTCTTGTATTACACCAGCAGCTAACATCTCTTGCAGATGCAGTCTCCATCATCTTGTCAGCAGGTGCCAGGCGTCGAGACCTCTCACGAAATGGTCTTTCGTCATGCAGCGGATATTGTGCTCAGCTCCTTGCGCATCCACCATCCATTCCTTTAAAAAAACACCTGGTCTCTCTGGGCAAGCTTCTCACTGATCTTCACTTTCCATTCAGCTGGCAGCGAAGTCGCCGAAATCAAACAAGTCAGGCGTTACTCTGTCATTCTTCCTTGAACTCTTGCTGCTGGGTAGCACTGCAGTGTCTGCACAATGCACATTAGCCAGGATGCAACCTCTGTTTATCGAATGTCTCTTTCAGACACATTATGAACTGGACCATTACCCTTCTAGCATAAGCATGGGCTCTAGCGGGCAAAATACTAAGCTTGACCAGCAGTCCCTCTGGCAATTTTCCATCGCCTGGTGCATCAACATTAATATTTTATTCTTAACATCCTTTCTGATACGGACCTCTCCTGTAAGGTACACTGGGCAGGCGCCAGGATCAGAGACTCAGGATCCTTCTTCCATACAATTCCGACCCGGTTCCTCTGGTTCTGTTTTCAGCAGCTCTCTGTGCCTCATAGGCCTTCTTAATTAAAGCGGAACTCTTAAAGCTCTACTAGTCTTTGACCCTGTTTTCATAACACAACTGTGCCACCTTCCGAACATATGAGCATTTGTTCCAATCAACAAAGGACACCATCATACAGTCCAGTGGGGGACACACTAAGAAGCTGAGGGTCTCTACTTGTTGACCACTCCAGCCACGGAGGTGGGAAAGACAGCCAATCCGATATACCCGAATAGGGTGAGCCTTCTCCCTAACCCCCATACACTGCAGTCCTTCTAATGGTTGTAAGGATAACGCCTGACAAATGCTTCTGATACCAATCTTGGAACATAATTGTCCTTGGGAGCCACTGTCTAATATAGCTCTTGTAGACACTCCTTCACCTTTACAGTGGTCTCCATGGAGGACCCACTATTCTGGACCAGTCTGGAGAGGCGGTAGTGGGGGCCTGGGCAACTGACCTTGCCACAAAAGGACGTGAATTAGCATTTTGGTGCCCTCACTGGGATCATATCGTGCACCTCTTAACCACTGATTTCTTCTCCGAGCTCTCCTTGTAGCCTATATGCAACTTTGTCAGTGTCTTTTGGGGACTGGCATTCCCTTTTCATGTACCATCTTTCCTAATTATAGCAAAACATACTTTCTGGAGTTTGAGCTGGCCGAGGCGCCACACTGGGAGCCAGGGCGGGGTATTACTAACTGGAAACCTTGGTGCCACTCTCTGTCTGTCGACGTGATAAGCATTTGGAGACATCTAGTCAGTTTCTCCACTTCCATGGTCAAGGAATCGAGTTCGAGAGCTGTTATCAACAGGAGATACATGGTGTGGTACCCCACCCCCTGCAACAGATGCAGTCGGATATAGGTCAGGGCCTGTACTTGCAGGCGTGGCCTCATAAAGGGACTGTTTTGAATTCCCGGATCTCTCTCAACAGTTATCCCCATTGTGACATATCTTTTCCTTGTCAGAGCACTCATTGACTGCCAACCTCCTGCCCTGAACTTCACTCTGATGGTCACCCTCAGTCACCGGTCGTAGTCGCAGCTATTGGTGCAGGTCCCTCCAGGTCGCTCTTTCTCAACCTCAATTTCTCTCATTAACTCATCATAGGAGGGTGGGGATTCCAGTCGATCTGCCAGGTGTAACTGAAGCAACAGCAGTTCTGAGAAGGGCAGACTTAGGATCCTGTCCAGCCTGGTTCGGTCCAGTTCAATCGCTGGCAAACTACCTTTCTGAGGCATTCTTGCAACAATTTTTCCAGCCGAGATACACACAGACAACAACTCCCTTGGTACTGTTGTGCATCTCTTACTCACCATAGGTCCTCATCAGAATCTGGGCTCCCATACACATTCTCCAAGGCCTCAAGATAGGCCTGTGCAGTCGCTTCAGGGTTACTGGCCCGTTTAGCACGGATGGTAGCCGGGCAGGACCCCGGAGGCTCTCACTAACCCTCTTTAGCTTTTCACCTTCCGAGCATTGCCATTCTAGCACTTGGGGGCAACATAGTCTATCCAGGTCTCCCAGTCATCCCTCCCCTTGGGGGTGGGGAGGGTGCCAGAGAAGATCCTCAACCTCGGTAAGAGTCGTCGACTAATGGCAGGTGCAGAAATAGGAGTCTGCATTGGTTCAGCCACCATTACGGGCACTGGAGCAGGAGAGGGTGTTGGGGAGGAACACCCCAGGTGGCAAGAATAGTTCTTCAAGTCCTCCACAGTTTTCCCTCTCCCAGCAACCATTCAGCAAATTTCTCCTCAAAAAGTTTCAGATAGTGGTGGGGCTGATTCCCGGGTCTTACTGGCCTTAGTTATCACTCTCCAAGCAGTGGGGCTCCCTCTGGTGTGGTCTGTGGCACTTTGGAGCTATCTGTGGATCCTTAAACTCTACTAGGGCCAGGAAAGTGTGGGTGAGCAGATTAGCATGGAGCCCACCACCACAGGGTTTTGTAAACCTTCCACCTTGGAAAGTACTCCCTGCAAGTGTCCGTGTTGAGTACAGGGGATGTCCAGGATAAGCATAGCATTTTGGGGTCGATCTCCTCCCAGTACACCACTCCACCAGCGAGTGCACAGCCACTTCTGTCGGGGTACCCATTTTTTCTTAACAGTGGTTACGTAAATATGGCCACTAGGACACACAATCCAGCGGTGAGCCTCCAAGATGTAACCCTAGATAGCTATCCCAGGGGCTACTACCCCTGCCTGATTTGCCACTAACAGGTTGAGGCCTGGATCCAATGGCGGGTGCCTCCACCCAGAGGTCAGGGTTTGCAATAGTTAAACTAACTTGGTCACAGCCCTCTGGGACACTCAACCCCTTTCTTCCCACTAGTGGCCCACACAATATATCAGAATTACCTTCACATATACACTTACCCCCAGGTCTGGTTCCGGCACTGGGACCTCCTGTGAAATGAGATACAGTGCAACAATCACAGTACAGTACTTTAACATAGACAAATACCTCAGGCAGTATAACTTTGCTGAAACAAGCAGCTCTGATTTATTTAGGGGATATAACAAGGACAGGGAAATCAGGTTAATTAGCTTATCACTCTAATAATCTACCTATGGCTCTGTGCACAGGCCTATCCCTATCAGTTACTGTCCCTGGGTACCCAAGCCCTAGTGGCTAGTCCAAACCGTGGCAGCTGGTAGGGCCCTTTCACACAGAGAAAAGGAGAATTAAACAGTCAGCAGTACAGTAATTCCATTTGGATTTAATGTGGCAATTCAACAGGGAGCAACCCTGAATTAGTACTCACGACCTCCAAATAAGATAGGGTCCTTCAATGTCAGCAGGGCTCACTTGAGGGTACACAAACCTCTTCACACATCCATATAAAAGAAAGTACTATACCAGGCAGGCTGCATCTGTATCCGATGCAATTACTGCACAATACCGGGAGAACACACAGCAGATTCAGTTCCTGACAGACCGAGTGCAATTTTCAGCAATTCTTCCAGTCTTCTACAGGGTGAGCCTGGTTTCTACTCTTCAGAGATCCTTTGATTCTTTTCACAGGACAGTTCAGTCCTAACAAGCTGTTACACAAGCTGCAGACCGGAACTCTGGGCCTTACACACGTTTTTACTAAAACTGCACACTGAAAAAGCACAGGGCTCCTTCCTTCTTCACTGCCAAAGCTCAACTGAAGCTCCAACCGACAAAACTGGGCACTTCCTTTGAGTTCCTCCCAGTTCTTGACTGGATTGGCTGTCACTCACAATAGACTGCTGCTGTTGGTCCAAAAGGCACTGAAGTCTAAACTACATCTCCCAGAGTCACTGCCCATACAATCCTCTTGTGGCTGGCTCAGATTATGAGTCCAAGTTCTGATTCGTCCAAGGCACCATTTTAGAGCTAGCTTACCCCACACTGATTGGTCCAGTTCAGCAGTTCAAAACTAGAATGGGGAACTAGCAGACACAGTTCTGACTGCAAAGAAAGCAGGTTAGACAAACTGTAATTTCATTATTACTCTAAATAATTTCTGGCAAACAGTTACATCTTTCAGATAGGTTCCCTTTGCACTCCTAGTGACTGCAAAAATGAAGTGAATTGGCAGCAGCTCAAGTGGTACTCAGAGAAGCACACAGTCCCCCCATACAAACTAATTATGTCTGCAAGCAGACAGCTCTTAAAGAGACAGTACCAGAGGCTCTAAAAACACTCACTGATAAATGGCTTAAATGCCAAACACCATTCAGGCTTGGAGCATTCAAGCAAGCTCCTGGAAGTCTTTTGGGAACCCCCATTTGCAGGGGGGTTACACCTGCACTGGGATTAAAGGCTGGAACTGCAGTCGCCTTATAGGCCGACTGCAACCATGTGTCCCACTGTAGCTCCAATGGTGCTAGCCTCCTTTGCTCTGACTCCCTCCCTCTGCTGAAGGTCTTCCATCCCAGAAGTTCAGCATTTGCAACCCTCACAACACAAAACTGTTTTTTCACTTGCTTTGATCTTTTTCCCCTGCAATTGATTGCTGTTTCAACAGTCCAAATCCCCCCCAGCCCTCCCTCTGTGGGCGACCTCTCTCGACCCTCGAACAATGTCCCCATCCACACAGCGCACAGAAAACCTCCATCAGCCCTCCCTCTGCAGTCGATCCCCCTTCACCCACAATCCCAGTCCCCAACACACAGCTTGAACACATTATGCAAGCAATGCTTGCCCGTAGCACAGATCGAGGAATTAAGTACAGTAAGATGACACCAGTGGTTGATCCAGCATTACAAGAGATCCTGCAGCAACAGGAACCTTTTTGACATTTAAATGGCATAGAACCAATCCAACATAATATAATTCCAACATGACACAAATGGCCCACCAGCAGGTGCTATCATGTTCAGTACAAGATGACAGATACAGACGTTTTCCATCTGCTTGCCGACAGCCTGGCCCCTTTAGTCAGACGCCATGCAGTTTTGCCCCAGGAACCTTTTAAAAATCCTAGATCCAGCACTGGATAACACAATCGACTAAAAGCCACTCAGCTGCTGCTGTTGCTCACTCCTCCCCAATCGCTGATACTGGAAGAAAGGGAGTTGATTGATGGGTGGGTCACGTGTAGAGAATGGAAGCAGGTAACAGAAGAAGAAAACTTCAGAGATAGCAATTAGAAGGTAGGAGGCTGAAGCCGAGATGTAAGGATGCAGTGGAAGTGGCTCTTTATTTTTATTTATTAGTACAGTCGGATTTGCAACCTTTGAGTCAGAGACTTGTTTACAAAGGCACCTCGTCACGAGGACAAAACAACAATACAACGTTCTAAATACAGACAGTGATACATAAAATACATAGATTCCAGTGATGAGAGCATTATTACAGTAATACAGAGCATATGTATAGTCAATTTACATAGGTAACATGCAATAGAAATGGAGATATAAGCCCCATGCAATGCAATTACAATGAGGGTAGAGAAAGACAGTAATTTCAGATAGGAGCTCTAAGGGAGAAAGGGAAGGGGAACAGTCCAGAGGACTTTGTTGAGGTTGGATTGTGCTAGTTGGCATGAGTCTTCGGAGGCCTGAAGGAGAGGGTGCAGGGATTTAGTTAGTTACATTTACAGCAACGCATGTTGAAAAGGTGGTCGCGAAGAGCGATTTTAAAGGGACCAATTTTAAGAATGTTGGCAACATTAACTGGGAGGGAGTTGAACAAGGCAGGAGCCCTGTAGCAGAAGGATCACTGGGCTAGTGAGGTCCTGGTCCTGGGCACCAGTAGGGTAGCCTTATGCATGCTACGGGTGGTCACAGTTGGGGTGGCGAGTTGGAGGGATGCAGTCACCCCTGGGGGGGGAGAGAGCCCGAGAAGAATTTCCTTGGATAGTAGGCAGGTTTGGTGGTAGAGTCTTTCTTCTAGGTTAAGGAGGTTTGCAGTGGCATAGAGTAGGCAGGTATGGGTGAGTCTGGGTGCCCTGGTCAGGAGCCTGCAGGCCTTATTTATAGAGAATTGGATTTTACTGATAGCAGTGTTAACAGCGGCACCGTGTATAGGCGGGCCGTAATCTACTAGGGATAGGACAGACGGTATGATGGTCAGTCTGAGCACATGGGGAGGGAGGCAGTCCTTGTGCCGGTACAGAAGGCCTAGCCGAGAGTTGATGGCTGCTGAGAGGGCATTTATGTGGTGGTGGAAGGTGAGAGCAGAGTCAAAGGTAATCCCTAGGTATTAATAGGTGGACACTTGCTCTAAGGGCTGCTGTGTGCTGGGGAGGATTAGGAAGGGTGCATTTCGGGATTTGTTTTGGTGGTGGATGAAAAGCACTGACTTGGTCTTTTTTAGGTAGTGCAAGGTAACCAAGTGGCAGGAGATTGGAGGAGACAGCTCAAGGCATGCCCTGGAGACAAATCAGCATCAAAATAGTAGAGCCATATACAGGTAACTGTCTACCATGCATTCAAGGGACAGTCTTGCCGATGCTCCTGCAGGAGAACAGCATATGTTCCTTCTTATGAAAAACTCAATCTCATGACTGCAAAATATTTTATAAAGATACAGTCCCATTTTTAAATATGCAGAAAAGGATACGTTTTTGTGCTGGACTGTAGTGCCAGGAATGGAAGCACATTTCACATGCAGTAGTTTTATTACTTTTTCATAGTGCTAAGTAAAAATGCTGTGTAATGCAAAATAATCTGTCACTGAAATGAAAGATGAGACCTGGGTTTGTGGCTGAGTAACATCAGTGCAGTAACAGCACAGTTAGTGTAAGACCACGTTAACTAGGGAAAAGGGTGTGGTTCTCCTTTAGAAACATAGAAACATAGACTTTGATGGCAGATAAGGACCGCTTGGCCCATCTAGTTTGCCCATTTCCCTACCTACAGGATAGGCCGCAGATCCTAGTTAACCAACAGCCTATTTCTTCCTACCCTCCACAAGAATTGCCTTATGTCTGTCCCATGCATTCTTGAATTCTCCACAGTTTTAGACCCACAACCTCCTCAGGAAGGCTGTTCCATGCATCCACTACCTCTCTGTGAAATAATACTTCCTCACATTGCCCCAGAACCACCCTCCTTCTATCTTTAAATTGTATCCCCTTGTTCTTGCACGTCTCTTTTTCTGAAAGATGCTACCCTCTTGGACTTTGTTGATTCCACTGAGGTACTTAAAAGTTTCTATCATGTCCCCCCTCTCCCTTCTTTCCTCAAGGGTATACATATTAAGCTCCTTTAGTCTCTCCTCATACGGCTTCTCTTGCAGACGCTGCTTGCTGGGAACCCACTAGTACTTCTGAAGCAGAACTCTTCCACAAAATATCAACTATAATAAAAGTAAAAATATTTGAAACTTATTTTTTTAATCACATTTAATCATCAATACTGAGAAAATCTTGTAATCTAATTCCACATTTAAAATAAATTTTACATATTGTCAGAGAGAAGTGTAAAAACAAAGTACTATACATAAGCTGAGTAACAAACATTCTTCTTTTTTTCAATTCTGTTTTTCCACCTTGCCCCTCACTGGGTAAAGTCCTCCTCTGGATTGCTCCAGTGCCATATCTAGTCGTACTGGGAGCCTCCCAACCCTGGCCCCCTCCCCCCGCCACGACTCAGCTGTAGGGTATTCCCAGTGATGAAAGCGAACAGGAATGCGCAGGAACTCAGTTCCTGTATCTTTTCTGCAGCAAGAATGGAGTTCCTGTACTTTTTCCCACTGACACTGGAACTGAAATTCTTAAACCAGCAACATAATGACAGTTTCTGGGCCTGTGACCTGAAATTCGGGTTTCCATAACAACATTTGACTTGTACAATAATGCTGTTTTCCTAGAAATACTTCAATGTCTCTAACTGAATCTACTAGTGACTAAACAGATAGATGCGTCTTGACACAGCTGTCCTTTAGATTAAGGATCATCATTCTGCATTTCATATTTGCCAATGCCCAAGTTCCTGCACTTCTGGTCTACCACTTGCGCCACTGAGTATTCCACCTTGGCTTGCCCCCCAGGTGGGGTTGCCTTCAGCGCTGCTGTGACTCCCTGTTGCATCCAGTTTTCCTGCAGGCAGAAGAGAAGACCAGGGATGACTTTCCAGGGACCAGAAGGGCGAGATCCAGTGGTGGATGGGGTGGCAAGGAGTGGTGCCATCTCATCAGCCAGTGGCATTTCTATCTTGTAGTTTTCCCTGGCAGCGCAGGCATGTAATGACACCCTGGGAGCATTAGGGGTGCTCCTGTGCCTGACATGCTGACATCCACCACTTCCATGGCTTCAAGCTCGCCAACCCCCAATTAATGTTAGGTGTCAGACTGTCGCCAAGCACCACAACCCTCACTCCTCGGAGGGGAGCCCTCCACCAGCTGTACAAACCTCCTCCACTGGGTTGACCCTCTGATGCTCTCAATTTTCAGCAATCAGGAAAACTTTTTAAAATCCATTATTCTAACATAATTTAAGTTGTAGTTCATTAATTTTCTGTCTATGTCTCCCTTCATTCTTTGATACTTAGGATATTTTTTGAAATCACAAGTTTGTGTTCATCTGATCTCACTGCCTTTCCTTCCTTTGAAATGATAAAGCCCTATCTGTGGGGCATGAAAATGACTGCAATCGCACAAACAGAAAATGATGACATCAGGGGGGAAGCAAGAGCAGATGACGCCACAGAAACACAGGATCCTACTTTCATGTAAATATCCTCAGTAATAAAGAATGAAGGGCCATCAGTATAGAAATTTAAAGCAATTCACCAATATTACCCCCTGCCACTGCATAAATAATGACTTACCCCCACAGGAGTCTGTGCATGTAAAGATGCCCCTGAAGAATGCAGCCTTTAAAAGGTTATGCCACTCATAAAATTGTATAAACCGGGTCAGATGGACTTCCTGGTTTTTAGTCTGCTGCCGGCTCCGCCCCTGCGCTCACAGGGGTGATGACGAGATGCCAGTGAGAGTGCAGGGGCGTGCCCCATTATACTGAATGGGCGTCGGCTTTTGAACAGATTTTTATTAGCATAATGGCCACTTGCTAATAAAACATGGGCATCGGTTGACTACCAAGGCCCCCCTCCTTCTGATCGCCAACCCCGAAGAAAACTAATATTTCCTGGTAGTAGGTCCCCTCCTTCAACCTGCTAACCCCGAAGAAAAAAGAATATTCCGTGGTGGTCCCACCTCCTTCCGATCACCAGCCCGAAGAAAAAATAATATTCTCTGGTAGTAGTGTTCCTCCCCCCTCTGATCACCAGCCATGAAGTAAAAAGACAAATCCCTGGTGGTAGTGCACCCCCCCACCAACGATCACCAACCTGGAATAAAAAAAAAAAGTCCCTGGTGTCCAGTGGTCCCCCGGAAGCACCAGGCACCCCGCCACTCACCTGATCGGTATCTGCAGTGCTGCGGGTACACACCTCCTTGTTTGGCCGCTGTATTTCCAGGCAGGAAGCACGCCTGTTATTTCTAGGGTGGGGTAACGCACTTTGTCCTATAACTAAGAGGCACGCTCCCTGCCTGGACATACGCCAGCTGGCCAAGGAGGTGTGTGGAGGACTAAGCTGGTTGCTGTATGCACCTCTGGCACCACAGATACCGATCAAGTGCGTGAGGGGGTGCCTGGTGCCACGGGGGATGGAGGGAACCACTGGATGCCAGAAATGTTTTCTTTTTAATTCCAGGATAGCAATCAGTGAGGTGGGGGACCACTGCCATCAGGGAATATTTGTTTTTCTGCAGGACTGGTGATTGGAGAGGGGGGACCACTAACACTAAGGAATATTATTTTTTCTTCAGGGCTGGTGATCAGAGGGAGGAGGGACCACTACCACCAGGGAATATTATTTTTTCTTCGGGGCTGGCAATCAGAGGAAGGGGACTACTACCATCAGGGTTTTGTTTTACATTGGGGCTGGTAAAGGGGGGGTGCCACGGAGCACAGGGGAGGCTATGCTTCCCCAGTGGCCAACCGGCTGATTGGTCGTACAGTATTACCTCCAGCAGTTGCTAGGGTCTACTTATTGTTTATTTATTCAATTTTGATAACAAGGTAGACCCACTGAGCCCCGAAGTTCCCTTTTTCAGGGGTGACCCGGAATTAGTTACACAGTAAAAACATTTTGCATATACAGTATATAGGTGAGCTGACCATTTCTGTTTACAATCAAGTCAGTACACAGCAGGATTCAAAGACACAGTACACAGCAGGATTCAGATACTCATCATGGCAAATGCAATGTACAATCACATTAGAACAGAACAGACCTTTAACAGGGTGTGGAATTAGTACAGAACATGACAATTGACAGTACACTTGCGTCTCCTGGATGGAGAGGTTTCTACTGGACTGATGAGGACCAGGATAGGCTGGGATTTAAGCTTTGTAGTTCTGTGCTCAGGTGCAGGAGCATGTACTTATATCTTGTAGGTGCTCACGGAGCCCAATATGGAAGGTTCCCAGGGAGGTAGCATCCTGCAGGTGTACAGGGAACTTATACCACAGTACAGGTGCTGCATAGGCAAAGGATTTGCTACCAGCCGTGGTCTGTACCCTAGGTTCTTCCAGGAGATTTCTCCCTGTGGTGCAGAGCTGCCTCCCTGATTGTTTTGGAACCAGCAGGCCGACTAGGCTATCAAGGGGGTGGTTGTTGATGAGCTTGAATGCGTTGCATAGTAGGGGGTACTGCAGGCAGGCGGTTGCTAAGAGATGGCCAGTTTAGGGAGGCCAATGATTAGCAGTGATGTTGCCTCTTGTGGGACATTGTAGCGAAGTGAGCAATGTTATTATATAGTATTTGCATCCTGCTGTGCTCTTGTTTTGCCATTCCTGCATTACAAAAGCAGCGTAGGACAAGGCTGAGAGGAGGAGGCTGTTAGCTATGGTAATCCTGGTCTCAGGGATCAACTGGGCTTTCAGGCGGTAGAGTAGATCAAGTTTTCGATGTATGGTTTTGGTCATCTGATCCACATGGGGTTTCAGTGTGAAGCCTTGATCAAGCGTCAGGTCCAGGTATTTAAAGGACTTCGCTACCTCTATTGATGTGCCTGATGAGGAGACCAGGGGAAGTAGGGAGCTTCTATTCTGTCCTAGGGTTCTTGGTCCGAATAACATGGCTTTTGTTTTTTTGGCATTTAGAACCAGCCTATTTTCTGAAAGCCAGGTTTCTAGGGTTTCAAAGTCTGACTGAAGCTGGGGCCCCAGGCCTCCAGTGCTATTCAAGGATCTGTATGTATTTGTGTCATCTGCATACTGGACCACAGAGCTGCCTCTGCAGTGACTGTTCAGGTCATTAATGAACAATGAAAATAGGAGGGGACCCAGTATGGAGCCTTGTGGTACCCCTCCTTGAGGGGGAGTGGTTCAGATGCAGCACCTCTCCACTGACCTGTTGGGAGAGATTGCTCAGATAGCTACTGAACCAGGTTAATGAGTGCTGACCAAGGCCGTGTTTAACCAGTTTGTTTATCAGAAGGTTATGATCTACTAAGTCAAAGGCCTTGGTCAGGTCTATAAAAACTGTTCCAGTGGGGATGCCTTTGTCTATGGCCGTAAGGACATCAGCAGAGAATCTGATGAGGGCTGTATCAGTCCCATGGTTTCGCCTAAATCCATGCTGGATGTACACCAGCAACTGGTTTGCCTCCAAGTAGTCTCGGAGTTGGCAATAGACTAGCCATTCTTGAATTTTGGCTAGAATGCATAGTAGGGAGATGGGCCTACAATTATCTACAGGCTCCCTGGGACCTCCCTTATGGATGGCTACCACATTGGCCTGTTTCCATTTGTTGGGCACAGCTCCTTCAAGCAGGGACCTGTTAACGAGCCATGTGACAGGTAATGTTATGGCTGGTGCAGCACTTTAGGAGGGGAAGTACTTCCTTTGCTCACACTAGCCTTAAATGAAAGAGTGGGCAAGGAGGGTTCAGTGTCTCAGGGCACAGTTGCTTCAAGGTTTTGGAGGAGAGACTCGTTTTGTAGTCCTCTAGATTAGTGAAGAGCCTGTTAAAGGCAGGGACAATCTCCAGGCCATCATTAAGTGTTTGGCCATTGTAGTCTATTGAGCCTTGGGGTAATTTTCCACTGCCTTTTATCAAGGCATTGATGTGTGACCAGAAGGACCTTGGGTCAGCCAGATTGGTCTGTGGGAGGCTCTTGACATACTCCTGTTTCGCAGTCTTCGCTGCTTGTTTGCACTGGTTCCTTAGGGTCCTGTAGGTCACCAGGTCCTCTGGGAGGGTTGAGATCTTATGTTTTTTCCAGGCCTTTCTTGGCTCATCATAATAGATTTCAACTCTGGAGTGATCCACTTGTAGTAGCGACCTTCAGTTCTAAGTCTCCTTAGTGGAGCAAACAGGTTGTCTGCAGAGAGGGAGTAGTTCGGGAAGTACTATTGGGTTGCATGGAGTAAAATGAGGTTTTCTTGGTGCCATCTGCATGGCACAAATTCCTGTTGTGCCATGCAAATCCACTGAATATTGGCTTGCACCATTATTCCTGTCACTGCCCCACCATTTGCATACTCCCCTTTTTGGTTTGCGTGGGCGCTATCCCTGTTTGCCAGTGCAAAAGAGCCTTTTCAATATTAGGCTCCAGTGCAGAACCCAGTTTGTGCGGGCAAACACCAGTGAGTGCTCGTGCAAACATTTGGATATCAAGCCCCAGAGCTTATAAAAACACCAACATACACCTCCACAGCTGCGCCCCAGCTCTGATATCAGCTGCAGGGGATTCTAGGGTTACAGCAAATGCCATGGTTGTAATCAGCAGGATCAGCCAGATACAATCTAATATACCGCAGTAAACTGTACACAACAAAATAGCTTTTGCACATGAACTGCAAATTGGGATTAACCCCATACTTGGGTGTGGTGTTCTTAGCATGGACTGTTCCCCTTTAACATAAATCTGGTCTTGCCTTTTTGCTATATTCAATGAGTGTTTCTGATTTATGCAGTGGCAGTTAGGAGTGTGCGAGTAATGAAAAGTATTTCCTGAATACCATGAATAATGCACTATTCGTTATTTGGATGCGAATAATGAACAGTGGCACTATTCGTGCCTATTACTAGTCAGAAAATAGCCATTTGTAACAAAAACAAACAAACAAAAAATGAGATCCCGCCACCCTCCTTCACAGCTCAAACCCTGGCCTCCTCTCTCTTCTATAATCTCCCCTTCCAGCACCCACAATTTCATGTAAAAAAAAAAAAACCTCCCATGATGGGCAAATGGCACAACCTACCTGCCTCCATGGCTTACCACATTGTTTAGTGCTTTCTGGTGTCAAAATCCACACTCCCCCTATCCCCACACCCATCTCCCACCTTCTCCCCCCATCACCCAATTTTTCTTTTAAAAGAAGGCCCCCGGCCTCCTTCTAGTGAATGAAAGCACTCCTGTGCTTGCTCGCACAGTAAAACTGCTGCAGTTATTCACTGTGCACTGGATACCAGGTACAGTGACTCTGATGAGTGGCTAAAATCATGTAAGTAATATACAACATTTTCATTTTGCTGTATGTCATTTACTAAATATTTAGCTTTCTTATGTTCTGAATATTTATAAATTTAATAACAGCTCGGCAGTGCAATCTCAGAAAAATCCAAAAATTAGAATAGCAATCACTGCCAAAATTCATGAATTTAAAATCTTGAAAACAGAATTTGATAAATTCAATCACCGCAAAACAGTAGTCTTGCTGATTAGGTTTGAAGAGGACTAGAATTAGATACATTAGCTGCCAGGTAAAGCACTGTTTGTCACATCAAACCTAATACTGTCAGGTAGAAAGTGTCCAATAAACACTATTAAAAAGAAAAATATTTCAGAAATAAAAAGTAAGAATTGCATACAAGTAAGAACAATTTATGTCTTCCTACTTTGGTGCTACTAGCTTTTTAATACAACAGCTGCCATTCTGGCTCTGACTAGAGTTTGTTTAAAAAAATTATGGCCCGGTGGTGCTGAGGGTTGAGGCGCTGGACGCCACATCTTGTGCCATGCCAGCGACCCGGGTTTGGAAACAAGCCCAGGCTGTCGGGGGTCAGCAGGGGAAGGATTGGATTGAGCATCTGGAGGACAGCTCTCCTCTCCTGGGAGGGAGGGGGTTTCCGACTTGGCACTTGACTAGCCTCTGGTGGAAGCTAGAGGCACAGCAAGAGCATGAGCACACAAAGAGAGTTGAAAGTGAGGACGTTGGTGGAGATGCCTTGATGTCAGGGTGTAGCCACTCCCTTAGAACAGGGAAAAATGACACCAGAGCGCAGAGGGAAAGGAGTGCCAGGAATGGACCCTAATAGCTGCTGCCTACCTGAGCACCGGGGGACCCAATGAAATGATGATTGAGCGGGGTGCATGGGCCCCACCTCGTACTCGCCTGGGGGTATAGCCACGGCTCCACGGGGGTCTTCCGGGGATCCAGGTAAGGCTGCAGTGGGGTAATTCCCTTGGCGTCTCCCGACTGACCAGGGCTCTGGTGAAGGGAGGAGAGAAGAAAAAATGATGAACAATATTATAAGCTAATAAGGCCTCTGAGGGATGTCCCTTATGGTATAAGAGACACCGAGCATCAGGGTTGGGTGATGGGACCACTAAGTGAAGCTGAGTGGCTCTGTCTGCCCAATTCTCATCAGAGGAGTCTCCTATACCATAACAGACATCCCTCAGAGGCCCTATTATCTTATTATAAATCACTTGAGTTTTGCTGGAGTGATTTATTATTAAGCTTAATGTCTTTTTTTTATTGTGCCGTCATCCCCTTTGCCACAGAAGTGGAGCACCCTCTGCTAAAGTTCCGGCAGAGGGAGCACACTGTACACAGGGTAAGCGGTACAGTGGCTCTGCATGCTGATTGGCTGAAATTGCATTAGTGATTTATAGTTTGTTATAAATACACTTAAACAGTGAAAATAATACAAGGCAAATATTTTTTATTTCCATTGATTTTTACAAAAAATAATGTTAGAAACATAAGACTTTAAGGGAGATATGTTTATCTGGAAATGACAAGGACATACAAAAAGGGTTAAATGGGGCTGCTAGTATAGCCTAGGGTTAGAGTTGCATTACCTGCAATATATTTGTGGCCCAAATCGGGCCTTCCTATTCCTTGGCAGAAATCCAGGCATTGGAGCAAACTACTGGCTATATTTGGCACTCCAGTCATTTGAGGGAACTGTTGGCAATAGTTTGCTAATTCAACCATACAATGTATCTGCAGCCCAAATGGGAGCTTCCAGTTCCCTGCAAGAGATTCAGGCAATGGAGCAGACTGCTGACATTAGTTTGCTGGTTCAGCCACGGTGTGTGTGTGTGGGGGGGGTGGGCTATTGGAGATGGTTTGACACTCCAACAAACTATTGACAGTGCTTTGGGGGAACAGAGTAACGCTGATGAACAACCTGCTGAAAATACCCTGGAAGAATACATAGATGCTAATGAGGTTAATGAAATGATGAGAGACCTAATGACTATTTTTGGAGAATAAAAACAGTTTAAAATTCAAGACACAAATATTTAGCTACAAATGAACTGTATTCTGCGTTCTTTGCAACGTAAGAAACATAATCCAAGACACAGATGTTTAGTTACAAATGAGCTGTATTCTGCTTTCTCTGAAGCGTGTAGGTTAAAGTAGATAAGAAAGGTTTATGCAGCATTCAGTAAAGCTATGTTTTCCTTTCTGTAACTCAGAAGGTCAACTTCAGCCAGTTACAGTATATCTAGGAAAAGCGTACCATGCTGAGGACAGTAGCACTGCTTTCCCTGTTTGTATGGAGTTATCCGCTTGATAAGACAGGAAAAGGCAGACCACAATTACAGGTATTGTATGTTTAGCATAACTTGGATAGAAACTTCGAGGTCATAGCATCCAAAATAATTAAAAGCATCAACCATGGGTCAAGTCTTGAATTCTCAGTTTGTTATGGCATGAAAAACATTGAACTGCAGATGGTATACTTGCTGTACTGAAAAAGAACATTGGTCTGCAGTCAGAGCACTTACAGCGCTGAGCTGGAAACAACACAAGCTTAATTTTTCCTATACAAGTTACCTTGAAGACATATGAGGTAAGAGTCTTTTTCTAAACATGATCAGCATGGCACAGGGGACCTGCTGCATACGGAAAAGAACTCTAAGGGTTTCTTAAACTGAGAACTGGTTTTGGTCTGATGGTGGTAAGCAATTGCAATTTTTTTCTGGCTATAGGAACAGGGCTGCTTGCATCATTTTAATTTTCCTGTATTTTTATTTTTGCATCTATAGTAAGGGAATACATTTCCATTCCCTGCCGCAATGTTTTGCTTGTTAATTAATTCTGCATGAATTGCTGTCAGTGAAAATTTGCTTCAATAAAAATGAATTGCTTAGACATGGATATGACTACTCATTTTGAAATTTTAGGAAATATATTAGCTGATTGTCAAACAAAAAAAATAGGTTTTTATGATTACTGCTCTATTGGACACTTGGGAACACTAAAGCTAACCATAGAGGCATATAAACATATATTGACTTGTACAGACCCGAATTGTTCTGTTTCAATTCACAAAATAATAGGATGGTGCAAACTAGATTCAGAGCCTGGCGCTGCTGGGGCATGCAAAATATATAACTGCCCGAAGCATGGCAATAATAACATACAGTGTGCGGTTATTAGGATATTTGCACATATAGGACAGGATCACTGTCCTTCCCCATTTTCACATAAGCATATGTACCAAGGGGATATTGATGAGTTTGACGTATACTCACACAAGGGTACAATACTTTTAATCAGTAAACAAGATCAGGACATTATAGAGGCAGGAGATATAATAGGCTCAGAACATCACAAACTACCAGCCCTTTGTTAAGCCACTCCAGTGCGATTATACCTTGATATAAATCAGCTACTGGCTATGTCTGCTTCTCCTGAAAGTCATGAGAGGCAGCATACACGGAGAAAGCTTGAAGAGCCATGCCCAGGAAACAGCACCAAACCCAGGCAAAACAAAGTAATGGGCTGTGAATGAGCTTGATACATCCAGCAGACCTGGGTATAATTCTCACAACCTCCACTTGCATACTGTGCGAGTCCGAGCAAGTCACTTAACCTCCCCAGTGCTCCTGGGTCGCTCCTGAAAACAGGCACCTGTGCCTAGTGGGCCTAACCCAGTTACCAAAAAACAAAGAAATGGGGACCGCAAAGAGTTGCCTATTGATAGCGACTGGGCTGTAGTTTGTTATGCCACCAACCTGGGTTCGGGAAAGAGCCTGAGGCAGTCAACAGAGGGAGGGAGATCGAGTGTCCTGGTGGACACTTCTCCCTCCACGGAGGGAGGGCTGGATCACCCTGCTCTGTCAACACTGCCTGCAGGAGAAGAGGCAGTAGTGCAGACGGCACTGGCAAAGTGGTGGGGGCTGCTGTGGAGAATGTGGCAGGCGCATGCTTCTGCTGGGACAGCTGTCCAGGTGCCAGACTCCCAGCGGTGAGGGACTAGCAGGGGGAGGGCAACTAAGGGGTAAATCCCCCTCTGTCCAACTTCATGACTGCCAATATGATCAGAAAGGTGGTACATCTGCCCTGCCAGATGGAGAAGAAAAAACAGGAATTTAAAAAAATTAGGGCCTTGTGAATTGGGCAAGTTAGGAAATTTCTTTCTGAAAAAGGCATGAATAGAAAGAGAACTGATTTGAAACCTCTGTATATACAGTAAGTATTGCATATGATGAGACATACCATACTAGTAAAGGACAGCAGTGCTAGAAAAACTGCAGAACAAGAGCAGATCAATGGAACACAGTGTCAACGAGACAAAGCAGGCTAAAAGGTTACGTGATTTTGAAAACCACTATAAGCAGACTTAGAGCAACATTTGTTAGCCCGAAATAGTCATCATACATGTGTTACTTATTCACGACATCCTCAGATTCATCATCAGAATATCTGTAATTTGTTTAGGCACATTACAACTGTTTTCTATTACTACTGCTGAAATGAATTACTCCGCTCCACAAACATGGCTGTGGCGATTTTTTTTTTAATCTTGTCCCTGTAACTACTCTTTGATGGTGCACACTGGAATTATACTGCAGATGTGTTAGAACAGTTCTAGCATGCATCTCAGATAATAAAGAGAAAAACACTGTATTGCCCTTATATAGTGCATTATCTTTTGAAGCATTAACTATTTCACCATTCATCTTCACGTATTACTCCTATGTTTCAAAAATGTTAGCAACATGTTCAATCACACGGATATGTATTGTTCAATTATTTTTACACTTGTAACCCAGACACCATGTCCCAATGGGCTACTACCCCTGCCTGTTGACCACAAAACAGGTTGAGGGGCCTGCGTTCTGATTTGGCTGACAAAAGGGGCTCTGTACCAATAGCAGAATGATTTGAGAGGTGCCTCCAACCAGAGTAACTTTTAAGTAGGTCTGATGACAAGCTAGTACAACCCTCTGGGATGCTGTACATACCCACTGCTCCAACCAGTGCTCCCACACATGGATTAGCATAAAGCACCTTTTTTTTTTTTTTTTACATTCAATGGTACACTTGTTGGTGAGTGCTAATAATATACTCACAGTGACCACATTTAACTACAGGGTCTTGACTTCTGAAACACACCCTGTGCACCTGTAAAGAAGGGTTTCCAACAACAACAATAATGCATCCTTTAGCTTCCCACAATAGACTAGCACTCGGTAATAATATGCTCATGGACAGTGTTAACATTCAAACAACAAATCTTATTTATTTGGGGGATTAACAAAGAGGTAAGGGATGCAAAGTAAACTGATTAGAATACATATTTTGGTGTGGAATGACATTCAAGCAATACATTCAGTCCCCCTGGACAGTCCAGTTAAAGTCACTGAGTACCCTGATTTAGCAGTTGCAGGCCTGGCCATTGTTGCAGCTGGTTGGCCGGCATTGGAGCCCTTAAACAAATACATTTTAATTTAATCCTTTAACCTCTTCTAGTAGCAACAGAAGCAGAAACCTTTAAACCACAAACAATTGTAATTCCCAGGCCCGATGGCCTGCACAACAGTTTAAACAGCACACTTGCAGTTGGCAACAAACTAGCTGGCAACACTTTAATTTTTGTTGCAAGGACAGGCCCTGATATTTACTCACAGTACCATGGCTTCTCAAGCTGACAAGGTTGTCAGGCTGATTCGTACTGGGGCAGGATTTAATTCGCTGACTCTCGGCTGCAATTTTCTGTCCTTCTGGAGCAGGATAGGCATACAGGGACCAGGGCTGGTATGACTCACCCCCACGTCTGGGCATACCACCTGAGTTGGCTGCAAACCAATGCGGTTACGTTGAGGTGGTAGTTCACTCCCTGATCTGGTCTGAAGACAGTGGCAACTCCAATTCACAACACAGCAGCAGCCTCTGAAGCCTTTCTAGATGTGGACTCTGCATTAAGAAATTCAGTCTCTGACACAGTCTCAAACAGGCCACACAGCTTACCCAGTTGGTAGATTGCAGTCTCTGGCAGTAAGCTGGCACAATTATCTTCCAGCCTCCGCCAAAGCAGCTAGGCAGGAAACGAACTCTGGAGCCATAGGCTTTAATTTTAAACAGCAGTCTCTGAGGCATGATTATTACTAAACCACAGTTTAGGCTGACTATCTCCACACAGGCTCTGATGCAGTTCAGTCAGAAATCACAGTTTCAGGCAGAAACCACTCACCCTTTTGGCTTGGAAGCTTGAAGAATTCAATCTGCAGCTTTAGCAGTTCAAACAGCTCACTTCGGGCTGTTAGGCGGTGAAGGGGTAAGCAGGCCTCCCCACTTTCTCCTCGGAGCCAAACATGGAGCCTCCATCCCTTCTGGAAACCCTCTAGCAACTGCCCAGTTCAACTGTCCCTCCTTATCTGAAGAAAACAGAGTCCTGACATCCGGTTGGATGCTGAAGCTGTCCATCACAATTCTAGCCTTCCGATTGGCTAAAATGGGCGCCAAGCACACAGTTCACTGTTTCTCCGAGCAGCTACAGCAGAAGGACCCTACAAGGATGCTTTGAGTTCTGATTGGCTAGAAAGCAGGATCAAAGTGACAAACATGGCTGCTACAGGGCAGAAAGTAAACAGTCCAAACTTTAAAGTTCATTTTAAATACAGCACTTTAGTTTTAGGAATAATTATTTACAGTATTTGACAGAGCTCCCTCTGCACTCTTAAGCGACTGCAAAGTGAAGCCTGAAAGACTGCTGCCCGGCCAGTTGTGAGCTCCGTTTCACTTGGACCCAACACAGGCTATACACTACATACACAAGGGCTGAGCTTCTTAAAGCTACAGCATAACTGTATTCATTTACACATTAACACAGGAACCAAGGATACAGCAATACTTTACACTGGATTTACATTTACATCACTAGATACTGGCCAGGTTCAAAAGGCAGAACACAGGCTGGACCATGGCCAGGTGCAGGGTAAAATCAGTGCCCGGGGAGACAACTGAAGGTAAGCCCCACCACTTGGGAGGGTGGGGGGTTACGCACTGATTGCATTTTCTTCTATTTTGGTTAGGCTAATAGTACAGGGAGACCTGCAGAGTACCAGCGGGGATGGACTGACTGAGGGTAGCCAGCCATTAATGGGTAGCTGGAAGCAGGTACAAGCTGAGTCAGATGATTAAAAAGGGCAAGACTCAACACATGAGGAGATTCTGGCTGGAATCTATGGGGAGAAGTAAACCCTGAAGAGCATATTGTAGATGTGACATGAAGCACTGAAGAAGACTGCCAGGCTGCCAGAAGAAAGGGAAACCACAGAGAAGCTCAGATTTGGGAAGGAAGGACAGAAAGACTATGTCAACTACCTGCACGGGTGTAGCTAAATCCGGCACTGGAAAGTTCGAAACAGGCAAGTTTGCCACAGGAAAGTTTGGTACAAGAAAGTTTGGCATAGAAAACTTAAACCGCCAGAAATCTGGTCCACGCCGCCATGGATCACCACTCCAGTGAAATCTGAGGTTTAAGTGTTTTTTGTTTATTTGTTTATTTGGACCTAGGATTAGAAGTACCTTTGAGCCAGAGGCTCTTTTACAAAGGTTCCACATCAGATGAGGGACAATAGTAGACAAAACAGTTAGAAAAGGGACAACAGGAAAGAGCAATGCAATTTGAGATTGGGGATAGCAATATAGATTACAGTCAATTCCAAACAGTTACAAACATTACATTATTATGGTACAGGTGCAGCCAGTGGCAATTGTCAGGAACAAGAAAGTGCAAAAAAAGGGGTGGGGGGGAGAAGGTTAGGAGGGAGGGGTGCGGTAGCAGAGGTGAAATGGGAGGTAAGTAAGAGCACTACTTCGGTGGAGCAGGTGGGGCCAGACAATCACAGAAGCTGGTGGCAGAGAGTAGGAGGTGGAGGTTATATTTGAAGGGCCCAAGCTTAGGCAGGGAGGAGATGTCATTGCTGAGGCCATTAAGCCAGCTGGGAGCTCGTGAGCGAAGGGTCTTTGCCTCTGCATGGAATGGCATTGTGGAATGTGTAGAACCTGTGATTCTGAGCCCCTGGTGGGGCGAGGATTCTGTGCCCTGTGGAGAAGGGCTCGGACACCTGAGGGGGCTAAGCCCATTGTTATTTTTTTTGCCATTAAGCAGGTCTGGTACTTGATGCGATTGGACAATTGGAGCCAACCAGTTTGAGAGTATAGATCACAGGTGTGGGTGAGGTGGTGGGAGCCAGTGATGAGCCTGCATGCTTTATTAAGGCTCGAGGATATACACCTGAGGGCAGAGACTGAGGCAGAGCCATAGATAATGAGGCCATAGTCAATTAGGGAAACCACCAAGCTCTGCACTGCGATCCTTAAGGCATCAGTGGTAAGGCATTGCCTATGTCTGTATAGAAGGCCAATGCGAGAGTTTGCAGCTTTAGAGACATTTTCAATGTGGGTGCTATAAGATAGAGTACTGTCAATAGTGACTCCAAGGTATCTGAACGAATGAACCTGTTCAAGGGCTGCCCCAAGGCCACTGGTGATCAAGAGGGGTTTGGACCTGTGTTTGTTGTGAGAACTGCTGAAAAGCATGGACTTGGTTTTCTTGTAGTTGAGGATTAATTTATGCTTACAGAACCAGTTTTCGATTGCGGAGAAGCCAAGTTGAAGGTTGTGTTGAAGGAGGTAAGGATCCTTTTGGGTGGAGAAGATGATGGCATCATCTGCATAGAGAAGGACTTGTTCAGTAGATGAATGCGGGAGACTGTTTAGGAAAAGACTAAACAGGAGCGGCCCAAGGATGGAACCTTGGGGGACTCCTGAGTGAACTGGCCTTTCGGCAGAGTGGGCATCAGCAATTTTCACTCTTTGAGAGCGGTTTTCAAGGTAGCACTGGAACCAAGCAGAGGATTCTATGGAGAGACCAGCGGAAAGCAACTGAGCGATTAATAGGTGATGGTGGATGGTGTCAAAGGCCTTGGTAAGGTCTATGAAGACCGCCCTGGTGAGGAGGCTGTCATCCAGGGAGTGGTGGATGGCACCTGTGAACTCAAGAAGGGCAGATGTAGTACTGTGACCTTTTCTAAATCCATGTTGTTGGGTACTCAGGATGTTATATTTGTCCAGGTAATCAGTTAGCTGGTCAATTATGATGTGTTCAAGGGCCTTGGAGAGTGGGGGTAGTATGGAGATGGGCCGATAGTTCGAGTGAAGAGCTCTGTCACCACCCTTGTGGACCGGTGTTATAGTGGCGGATTTCCATCGGTCAGGAAACTGACCAATGGATAGAAAGAGATTGAAAATCGCAGTTAGAGGTGATAGGACTTCATCTAGAATAAGGGACAGTAATCTGAGGTCAAGGGAATCACTACTTGTCCTTGATCTGGCAATGGCCTTACTGATGTAATTGCGGGCTTCGGGCATCCTGACTGATTTGAAGTAGAACAGGGGATGGTTAGCAGGGGTGGTGGTGGAGGTAAGGAATGTTGGTGGAGTATCCACATCGAAGTAGTCCAGTGGGAGAACACTGCTGAGGTCTGAGAACGTGATATTGAATGTATTGGCAATTGAGGTAGGGTCGAGAGTTATTTCCCCGTCAACATACAGCATGGTAGGTATGAGATGCCTTTCCTGTGACTTTGTTTGAGGTTGCTTCAGAAGGATTTCCCCTTACCCCAGGAGTTAGTGAGAACTTCATTATAGTATATACTTTTGGTCTTGCGGATGGATTTAGTGCACTTATTACGAGCACGTTTGTAGTCGAGCATGTCAGCTTAGATCCCTGTTTCCCGAGCCCGATACCAGAGATGATCCTGAGCTTTTATTTGTGCTAGGAGGTCTGCAGAGAGCCATGGATTACAGAGGCCTTTTACTTTGCGCTATTTGACAGGGGCATAGGAGTCACAGGCAGCATTGAAGGAGCTGATGAAATAGTCCAGGGCCAAGTTAACATCTGTCGCGCAGAGGATCGGGGACCAGTCATGTTGCCTGAGCTCTGATTTGAGGTATTTCAGCTGGCCCCGGAGAAGGACTCTGCTGTTGATTAATTTGGGGGGCATGCAGAATTTATTCGACCATTGACAGAGGACTGGGGAATGGTCGCTTAGTGAGTCAGGAAGGACGGACACATTTGAGATGCGTGACGGATGGCTAGCCAGGATCCAGTCTAGAAGGGTACTAGAACCAATTTTGTAGTTGTCTCTGGTGGGGGAGTCTACCAGCTGGACAAGATTGGTTGCTGCAATGGTGTCCTTGAGACCTCCTGTATTTGATGCCAGCCAATTGGTGTTAAAGTCACCCAATATTATTGTCTCAGAGCCTGGAAGTAGGGAGTGGATGAGGTCCAAGACTGAGTTGAGGCCATTAAGTTGTTCTTTAGGGGGTATATATACAGCAGCAACAGTCAGAGATTTGTTGTGGGCCCGAAGCAGGATTTTGATGGGCAGAATCTGTGAGGAAGTATCCAAGACAGGAGAACATATAGGGTGTCCCAGAAAAGACTCTTTAAGGTATATAGCACAGCCACCCCCTCTTTTAGAGCTCATATCAAGTCTAAAGATGTTGTAGCCAGGCAGAGCAATTGCCATATCAGGGATTTTAGGTGAAAGCCAGGTTTCAACAACTGCAAAAATGTCAGGATTATGCAAGGTAGTGAATATTTGCAAGGCGTTGAGTTTAGGCAGGAGGCTACAGATGTTGAGTTGCGATGGTGAGCATCGCAGCATCACACAGATTGGAGGCTGAGCGAGTGATAATTGGACCAGGGTTAGGGTGAATATTCCCAGATAACTGCAGGAGTAGGAGCTTCAGAATGCACCAGCGTAGTTGTTTGAGGAGGGATTTGTTACTCTGTATCATGCAGAAGCGATGGCGGAGAGGTAGACTATGGTCCCAGAGAGAGGTCAAGTACGTCACCATGGAGAGTGGGAACAAACGGACATATGGCACCCTCACATAGTTCCAGTAGTGCTGCCCGCCATTCATAGATTTGGTTGAAAATGGGTGGATCAGATTTGCAGGACAGGTGCCCTTATTTGAGTTGTTATGGGCAATATGGTAGCTCAGACAGTAAGCAGGAAGAGAGGCTCCAGGTAAGTAGAAAAGAGGAAAAGAGGGAGGAGGATAAACAAGCGGAGCGGTAGAAGGTGCCAAGCCATTATGTTCAGAAAGGACAGAAGATAATAACCAGGGGAGACAAGGACAGGAGAGCTTTGTAGTGATAGTTGGCAGAGAGAAAAAAGAGTGGGGGCTTGGGGGGGAGGAGAGGGAGGAGTGCTAGCGAGGGACTAAGACAGCAAGAGAATGCTGGGAGGAGAGAGGGGATGAGAATGGACAGGAGAGAGAGGAGGACCAAGGATTGGTAAGTCCAATAAGGAGCGGGGGCCGGGTTCAAAGGAGAAGTGGGTGGAGCTACTGCCTATAAGTTAAGGTAGGAGGTGGGGAAAGGTAGGAGGTGGGGAAGGGCAGGTGGGCGTAAAATTTTGCTAAAAGCCATAAAATGCTATGGGTACAAGAGCCCAGAAAATCAAATGGAAGAACAGAGTTTGCAGGGCCTATCAGTGGCCGGGCAGAGAGCAGGAGACCAATCAGCGCTGATCTGCAGCAGGCGGTGGGCAATCGGAGCTGCTCAGTGCTTCCCGGTGAAGGCAGTAGTCTTACCCAGCTAAAGGGGTGCTCCAGGCGGCGTGCTCAGCTGGGTCGGGGGGCTGGCTGTGGTAGCCGCGGCCACGTGGAAGGTAGCCTGGTCGGGGACTGGTGAGATCTAAGGAAGGGAAAATCACAGCAGGTTAGTAGGGAGGCAGAGAATAGAGAGACAAAAGGTGACATGGAGACTGCAGAGGGGGCGTGGAGGGCAGACAGAGAAGCAGAGGATTTGGAGGTGAGAGAGTGTGTGGAGTGGGGCAGCCAGAACCCAGACAGGGAATGCCAGGGGAAAGGTGCCAAGTCAGGACAAAGGAAAGCATAGACAGAGGCTAACAAAGAGACGGAGCGCAGCGGAGGGGGGGTTAGAGAAAGTTAGGATCAGAGGGAAGTTTTAGGTGAAGGCAGGGTCCAAGGGCTGTCTTAGCTACATTGTAAGCAATTCTACAATCAAAACATTTCCAGAAATAGTACACTTGAAAGGCTGTAAATTAGTTAAATAAGCTAGCAAAGCACATTACAGAAAGGGGAGAGACGAGTCCTTGAGCAAAGCAGTCCTTATATAAAGTTAAGCAGAAACAGTACACTTAAGTGACAAGTATTAGGTTAACTGATCAGGAAAAACACTGTGGGGTGCAGGCAATAACAAAGTTTTGCAAAAAGCCATACAATGCTATGGGCACAAGAGCCCAGAAACTCAAATGGAAGAACAGAGTTTGTAGGGCCTATCAGTGGTCGGGCAGAGAGCGGGAGACCAATCAGCACTGATCTGCAGCAGGCAGTGGCCAATCGGAGCCGCTCTGTGCTTCCCAGTGAAGACAGTAGTCTTACCCAGCTAAAGGGGTGCTCCAGGCAGCGTGCTCAACTGGGTCGGGCGTCTGGCTGTGGTAGCCACGGCCACGCGGGAGGTAGCCCGGTCAGGGGCTGGTGAGATCCAGCTAAAGGGGTGCTGCAGGCGGCATGCTCAGCTGGGTCGGGCGTCTGGCTGTGGTAGCCACGGCCTCGCGGGAGGTAGCCCGGTCAGGGGCTGGTGAGATCCAACTAAAGGGGTGCTCCAGGCTGCGTGCTCAGCTGGGTCGGGCAGCTGACTGTGGTAGCTGCGGCCATGCGGGAGGTAGCCCGGTCAGGGGCTGGCGAGATCCAGCTAAAGGGGTGCTCCAGTCAGTGTGCTCAGCTGGGTCGGGTAGCTGGCTGTGGTAGCCGCGACCAAGTGGGAGGTAGCTCGGTCAGAGGCTGGCGAGATCAGTGTGGATTTACTATTACAACACAACACTACCATGGATCACCACGCCAGTGAAATTTGAGGTATAAGCATAGATTTACTATTACAACACCACGGCACCATGGAGCACCACCCCAGCGGAATGCGTGACCAAATTTCCGGCTGTTCAGTTGTTCTGTGCTGAACTTTCCTGTGGTGAATTTGCCTGTTCCGACCTTTCCGGTGCCGTATTTGCCGTGCCCCACCTGCATCAGGTTACAAAACCTAGGGTCAGGGATTGGAAGATGCTGTTTGGTGTCCTGAGCAAATTTCAGTTTTAATAAAATAGTGGCTCTCTAGTTGGTGTGTACGCCCTTTTTGATTTACTGAAGCTTGTATGAGGGATTTGAAGACCAGGTCCAGAGGAAGACCAGCATCTTTAGGTGGGGCTGCATTTTAAAAAGTAGACTCCGGGGCGGATGGGGCCTGAACTAGTGGCAGTGGAAGGTGGAACACTGCAGGCCAGTATAGAAGAAGGCACAGTTAGGAACAGCTGTTGCTGGGAGCTGGTAAAGCTCCCTTCAAAACAGAGCAGAATGAGAAGGCAGAGTTAGGCAGGACTATTGTCAGAGGTTGAAAAGGGTTCCCTTTAAGAGGATAAAAAGACAAAGAAGCTCAGCACAAAAGCACTGAGGCATGGGTTTTTCCCAAAAAGGGCACTGGCAACAAAGCCAGGTTTCAAAGAAAAATAAAATCACACATACCACAGTGTGAAGCATCATGGGATATACAGTATATACAAAGCATCATGAAAATGTAGGCAGGTTCTGCTTTAAGCAGGAATGCATGGTGCCAAAGCACCTGTGTCTTCTCACTTTTGCAGATTGCGTGAGAGGCTCTTTGGCACTATGCATTCCTGCTTATAGCAGAACTAGCTTAAATGGTCAGGGTGATTTGCATGTGTATATGTATCCCATGATGCTTTGCATTATGGGGGGTATGTGAAACTTTGTTTTTCTTTGAGATGACAGGAACATGGCTGGGAGGCAGGGTCAGAGCTAAACTTTTACTCTGGAACAAAGAGGTGATTTTGGCTCTGAGAGCAAGAAACAGTGAGTTTTCGGAAAGGCCAGGGATTGAAAAGATTTTACATTACATTGGTGGGGTTTTGTGCTAAAGTAGCAAAGTGCATTGTTTTACTGTTCACTGAAACAGTGTAAAATAAAGAATTGATGTGTTCAAACTTTGAAATCCAGTCTGATCTATCATTTCCCCTGAATATCCTAGGCCACCTGGTTACACATTACCCTATGCCACTACCAGGCTGGTGGGAGAAAAAAACTTGGAAGACCACCAGCCTTATTTCTTCTCTCTTTATATTTTTTTATGTTTATAGGTTGGTACAGTATCAAAAACCGCAATTACTGAAGATGTAAAGCACTTCAGATTAGATAATATAGAAGCAGAGAAACACAGAATTTGACAGCAGATAAGGACGACTTGGCCCACCCAGTCTGTCCTTTATTCCTACCATTGTGACATGAATCGTACTTGATCTGCATCTTTCTCCTCCCTTCCTTTCCACTATGATTCCCTTGTGCCTATCCCATGTATTCTTGAACCCCACCACTGTCTTCACCCCCACCACCTCCACTGGAAGGTTGTTCCAAGAATCCACCACTCTTTCTGTAAAGTACTTCCTCACATCTCTCCTGAATCTACCCCCCCCTCCAGCTTCATAGCATGTCCCCTTGTTCCTTAGCACCTTTTCTTCTGAAAAAATACTTCTCTCCTGTACCAGCACAGGGTTATAATGTCACGAGACATGCCGTAGCAATATACCATGCTGCCAATATAGCACGCTATATATTGCCAGTGGCATATGTCTGTGTTTTGTGAGGGGGCGCTGCCCCCACCCCATCTAAAATGACAAAATCCAGGGGGGAGAGGGGTAGCACTTAAATTTGTACAAAGTGCAAAAATTAAAAATATTCCATGCATCTGGGACTGGAAATCGAAACCCGGTCCACAGACGCACTACCTCCTTCCTTGTTGCCTGTGGCTCATCCCGTCCAGCCGGCCCCCTGTCACAGCAGAGGTCTTATCCTCTGCCTGGGAAGAGTGAGAGGCTGCACTACCATGCATACACCCTTTCGCGGTTTTGCACCCTTTCGCTGTTCCCTACCGTGCTGTTCCTGTTGCATGGTTTTAACATGTGCTGTAGAGCATATGAAATAATGACCCGGTAGGTCGTGTACCTTATTTACCTCATGAGGTATTTAAAGGTCTCTATCATATCCCCCTTCTCCCTCCTGTCTTCCGTGGTGTAGATATTGAGGTCCTTTAGTCTTTCCTTGTAGGGCTTCTGATGCAGACCCTGCACCATTTTAGCTGCCCTCCTCTGGACAGCCTCCACTCTGTATATGTCCTTCTACAGAGATGGTATCCAGAAGGATATATTATCTCATTAGAGTGTTTTGACAAAAAAAAAAATAGATTTCAAAAACACATTCCCACTTAGTTGGTAGAGGAATGAACATGATGACCTGGTGGTCTTTTTTCTTGCCTAAGTTTTATGTTTGCAAATGGGGGGGTGGAGAGGGGGGAATTTGATCCTTTTTATTTAGCACCATAAACAAAATGCTGCCCCCATTCTGAGTTCTGAAACAGGATATTTGAAAAAGGATATTGCAGCTTCGAGAAATCCCTGAGTGTAAAGCGTTTCCTGTAACTTTTTCGTTCTAACATCTGTTTCTGGTGACCCATCCTCCGATAAATCACAGCCTGACAGTGATTGGGATAAATTTGGCCACTTCCTGTGGAACCTTGGAGGCCTCTTCAGGAATGTGTAGGATTTATGCATTGTGTGGATTCTGTTACAAGTTCAGAACAGAGGCAATGAGCAAACCAGAAAGAAAGGCTTTGCTGCATAGCCGCTCTCCGCATGCAGTCCCAGCAAAAGTCTGGACCCTAGCAGAGGTGGGCCAGGCAAGTTTATCTGCATCCTCCCTCCCTCCTCCCAGCCTCCCTCCATGATTAACTCTTCAAAACACTAAAGACTCATCCCCTCTCTGTATCTATCCATCTATCTATCTATCTATCTATCTCTCTCTCTCTCTCTCTGTGTTTAGTTGCCCTGTGTTGTGCATGGATTTCCATCTCAGCTGAAATGTTGTTGTACCACAGTTCAAAGGTCATGTGATGTTGTTGTACTCTTCTACGGTACAACATTTCAGGTAATAAGAAGTCCTCATGCCACCTATCCCCCCCCTCCAAAAAAAAACAGGGCTGCCCATGTCACAAAAATCAGTTCAGTTTCTGAGCTGAAAAGATGGCTGTGGTAGAGTCCAGAATGAAAAGATCACCACCAAAAACCAGGACCTGAGAAGTGAACATACTGTTCTTTTAATTTAAATTTAACCAACATTTTTTCTTACTTTCTTGGCTGCTGCTGTTAACTCCGACTGCTCCTAACAGATGGTGCTTCCCCTGCTGCCATGGTTACCGACTGCGGCCGACACCACTTTAAAAAAAAAACTATATAAAAATGTAGCCAGACAACCACTGGCACAACAAGGGTTCTATGTCATAACAGCGATTGTCGTTAGGGTGAGTGTACATTCCGAAAATAAAAGCGAGTGTACACTCGCAGCAAAGACAACTCGTCGACACACATCTCTATGTATATGGGGGCTGCGCCCGCGCCTCCTGTGCGGGCCACTCCCCTTTCCCCATAACTAGATTCTCAACTCAAGGGGTGCATGTCAGGAGGCGAACTTGTAAAAATGTAATTCCCACGACAAGAAAATTACTTAAGTATCCCAGACCTGAACCATGTACCCTCCCAACCGTACCCAGCCAGCCTCACCACCATGCCAGTTCAGCAGCCTTCCACTACACTGCCTCCCACATACCTTTCCTCCTCTTCCATTCCCCGAGGTTGTTCCGGTCGCCTTCCCTTTCACCCATCACTACATTTTCAGGGTAGCTCAAAACACAAGTGCTGAGACTGAGTCGCTCATATCTGAGTTGATCCATTTCAGTCACTCATATGACGGTATACCCACAACAAGCATGTGTTGCAACCTCAGGGTTCTGAATACATCAGACCTCTTGAGCAGGTCTCATTAAATCTCTCTCTCTCTCTCTCTCTGTCTCTCTCTCTCTCTCTCTCTCTCTCTCTATTTATTTATTTAGCTTTTGTTTACCGGGTAGGTACACTAGACAAGTAGTATGCCTATTTTCAGGAATGACCCGGGAGAGTACAGAACATACAGAATACATATAAGGCAACTTAGGAGACACATCTTATAACAGGAGGTACTAACAAATTGTGGTAAGACATATACACAGGCAGTAATAGCATCATATGACAGTCAATGTAGATAGACATTTGTGACAGCTGAGATTCATCAGTGGAGAATAAAGAGGCATCCCCTACGGAGGCTTGAAACAGTTACACTGATGATAACTAAATTGCGACCACAGGGTTGAGCGAAAAGGTCCCATGGGAGGGACCATGCAGACATGATCAGGTAGGGAGTTCCAGAGTCTAGGCACGTAGGCAGCAAAGTCTCAACCCCCCATGAGGGACCGAGTGGGAGGGATTTTGAGCAGTCCAGCAGACTGTGACCTAAGCTTATAGGGCAGAGCGTCCATAATTGGGAGGAGATCCACCAGTCCCTGGGGGGAGCCAGTAGCGAGCACCTTCTTGGCGAAGCATCCAACCCAAAGTCCAGGTATTCAGCTGGGGCAACCAGGGAGTCTATCATAGAGATCACACGATGGGTGAGTTTAGGGACGGCAGTGCAAACCGACATATATTGACCTGTATGCCGTACTCCACCGGGCAAGGTGGTTTTGAGGACGGGCAAATAGGGAGTCCGTAACTGAGAGGAAGAAGCACACCTCGGAAACAGCGAGTCACACCCTAGGGTCAGGTTGTATTTGGCCCTATAGGCCATACCCAACTTACAGTGTGTACTTCTACAGATGTTGAGGATATGACTCCCCATGTCAGAGTTGGGGTTGAGTAACTCCAAGATATTTGATGGAGTTCACCAATGGCAGCGGGATCCCCATCACAGGTTATGTGGAGGCAGGATGATGCGGCTTTATCTTGGCTAGGAGCCAAAGAGCATGGCCTCCGTTTATTGGTGTTCAATACCAGCCTATGGTGAGTAACCAGGCCAGGACTCTTCTGAAGTCATCAGTCAGGCTCTGGTTTAGTACAGCGACATTGGGGAATGGGCCACTAGTACCAGATCATCTGCGTGTAAAGTGGCTTGGCAGTGAGAGGTCACCAGTGGCAGCTGATTGATAAAGGCGAGAAAGGAGAGGTCCAGCACTGATCCCTGGGGGACTCCATAGTCATCTCCTTGGCTCCGAGAGGACCTTGTTGGAAGCAGGTACGCTGCTGTCTACCCTTCAGATAATCCGTGAACCAATTTAGGGCATGGGAGGAGAGACCAATGGCCCTTAGTTGCTCTCCAAGAAGGTCGTGATTAACAAGGTCAAACGCTTTTGATAGGTTTATAAATATTGCACCAGACAGTTTACCTTGGTCCATGGCAGACCTTATACTGGAGGTTTCTGTGATCAGTGCAGAAGTGGTACTGTGACCCTTTCGAAATCCATGCTGTGCTCTGGAGAGCAGTGCATGAGAGTGCAGATACTCAGAGAGTTGCTCGGCCACCACCTTTTCAAGAAGTTTGCTAAGGGATGGAAGGATAGCAATGGAGCGGTAGTTGTCAGGAAGCGTGGGATTGCCCTGCTTCAGAACTGGAACTATCCTTGCTTCCTTCCATATGAAGAATGGTCCCTGAGTTAAGGGATAGATTGAAGATGTGTGCAACCGGGAGGCAATGATGGGCGCTCTAGTTTGAGAAGTCGGGTTCCAGGAAATCGAGGCCAAGGCTGGAATACTGGGTCAGGGCAGCAAGAAGTTTCTGGACTTGGAGGATTGATACAGCCTAAGATTAAACCGCCCGATGTTGAACTCCCTGTTTCGATAGGGATGGGATGGGTAAATGACTCCCCAGCTCGTTGAGAGTCGGGAGGTGAAGGCGATGGTCCGAGTTTGTTAGGCGTCAGCTATGGTTTGGGGGTTATTGCAAGAGATGCCGTTTAGGACCATATCCGTGACACCCGTGCTGGAGGACCCACTGACTAAGGTTTTAATATTACTCCAGAACCTCCTGGGGTCACTGGCAGAGCTGAGTAATGTAGACTTACAAAAGTCACTTTTTGCTACCCTTATAGCCTTCTTACACTGGTTCCTGAGGTGCCGATATCTCTGGAGATTAGAGAGATCACTGGATCGCCTGGCCTGGGCCCAGCATTGGTCTCTGTCGCGCAACTTGGCTAGCAGATTTCCATTCAGCCAGTAGGTGGCTGTTCCCCTCACCCTCCGGGTGATCCTGGGTGCGTGCCTGTCCTGGATGTCACCAAAGGTATCAATGAAGCAGGAGGTTGCTACTGTGGAGTCAGTGGCCTCCAATACCCTGGTCCAGTCAGTAGATCTTAAGTCTGCCATGAACCTCTCTTGGTCAAACCTGGAATAGTTTCTAACTCGAATAATTTTGTGAGGGATTTTATAGGAGAGATTTTCCAAACACAAAACACTGGGGAGTGATCAGAGATGGAGTCCGTGGGGTACCTGAGGTAGATATTCTCTCCGGATGGTTGGTAGAATCCAATCCAACAGAATTCTCGAGGACCCACTGGCTGACCTAGTCGGGGTCCTTAATGAGGTTGGGTGAGGGATAGGGTGGCAAGAAGAGATTCATATTTCTTAATGTTACCACTCTCCCAGTTTAGGTTGGTGTCACCCATAATAATAAGTTAGTTGTCTCCTATACTGGCCCTGACCGTGTCTAGGAGATAGGTAAAGCCCTTCCTAGGCCTCCTCTGGGAGGGATATATCACATACCAAATGCAGCTTCTTTGTTGTCCCTAGCAGCAGAAGTCCATGCAGGATCTCACAGGAGGTGGCCAGGCGGCACATACGTCTGGGGAGAATTTGGGTGGGCTCTATAGTAGATCAGGATGCCCCCCACCCACTGGCCTGTCAAGGCGGATAAACTCATAACCTGTTAAGGGCAGGCGGAGTCAGGGATAGAGAATTTAAGCCAGGTCTCAGTAATCCCTAGAATATCGGGTTTGTATGGTCAACCCACGCTCTCAGTTCGCCACGACTGGGTAGCAAACTCCTGATATTCAGGTGAGCTATTTTTAGCCCCTTACTCACACTCCAGGTGGCGGGAGGGTTATTGGCCGTTGTAGCAGGCCCTGGGTTACGTTCTATGTCCCCTGCCCTGAGCAGAGCAAGGAGGAAGAGCCAGGGGAGGTGCCACC
This sequence comes from Neoceratodus forsteri, assembly GCA_016271365.2. Classification (NCBI taxonomy): domain Eukaryota; kingdom Metazoa; phylum Chordata; order Ceratodontiformes; family Ceratodontidae; genus Neoceratodus; species Neoceratodus forsteri. Next base: position 45,224,026 of record JADMNL010000027.1, read on the forward strand.
TGTGGAGTGGATGCCCTCCCGTGTTCTTTATGGGTCTGATTCTCTTAACCCTGGCCACATACATAATACATATATATATCTATATATATAGATATATATATCTTCTGTTATTTGCACAGTGTCCAGACACTTTAGGTAGCTTGAACAGAATATAAAATGTCTTCAAATCAGTTTAAGTGTTATCTCATCCTTAGCTGCATGTGCTTTAAAACAATCTTTGTGTTTCTTTATCTAGTGGCTGGATAAATAAAACAGAGGGAAATGCATGGGGCCTGGGAACAATTTCACTGATTGTCGCTGGGGACAGAATACGGCGAAGTGACTTATGCCCCCAGCTTCACAAGATGAAATTACTACCGAGTTCTTCTCAGGCATACATGTTTTATTAATTATATTACATGGGCTGTGAAGCTATGGCAGAACACTTGCGTGCAGGTGTGAGTCACCCTTACCAGTTCACACTGTGCTGTTCACCCCTATTACTGGATGTAACATCACACCTATGAGTGAGAGAGTGTGAACAGATCACCTGAGTGTGAAAAGTGAATGTTGTTTCTCTCTTCATTGAACTCGGCATGTAATGGGGTGTTTAACCATGTAAGATATTTTGGTAACCTTTCAACATTACAGATCAGGTATCCACTTTCAGAATATAGCCCGATAAACATACTAAGCAATGACAATTTACTAGAGAACAAAAAAATGTCAGTTGTTTTCCCAGGTTTAGCCAACTTAACAAAAGTCTGCATAAATATCAGCTATACAATGGCCCCTCTCAAAATATACAATTTATCTCCACAAGTGAGGGGACAGGACCACAACTCACAAGTCCTGCTCTCTTACAAGTAAAGATAAATTGTGCATGTTGAGTCAGGCTACTGAGTATTCAGTTTATACAAGACCATTTTGATGACACAACTTTTAAATCAGCTGTTAGTGTGGAAATGTAATGGTTAACCTTTGAGTTCAACAGCTGGCTTCAGGCTAGGACAGTCCTATATTGTGATTTGTAACATGGGGACGAAAAACGGACACTGCTCATAGGTGCAGAGCCATCACCACCAGGACAGTGCTATATTGTGATGTCATCAGCATTGTGAAAGCTGTTCTCCGATTGGTTCTGAGAAAAGCTCCAGCTGTAGAATGTGTGCTTTTGACATAAAAATGTGAGAAAAGCAGACTCCAAAAAAGCATCTCAAGAAATCTGATAGTAGCTTAATTCATCTATTTCTCATCATATTCAAAACTGGCCACTTCAAACTCCAGCGTTTAACACACTAATCAAGGACAGTGGGCCTGTGTGATAAGCATCAACAGTGTACAAACTAGATCTAACTCATGTGAGCTGTGCAGAGCCCCATAACACAGCTATTAAATGTTGATTATTTTATATGATAAAGTTATTTCACTTACAGCTTGTACAGTAGTTCAAACACCAGAAAGGTGCTTTGCCTCAAGTGAGTTTTTTTCCATATCAGATAAAGTCGACGCCATGCCAGAAAATCATGATGGCTCAGTAGCTAAGGTGTCCCTTTTACACAGCTTGCTGCTGCAGATGTCAGCATATGCGTGAAGGGCTGAGAGGTGCCGTCGGCGCTGCTCACATGATGATATCATAGCTGGGGCTCCTAGTCGCCTGAGCTGACCCCAGCCTTCAATATGCCCTTTGAAATGGTCAAATGAGATTATTTTTTTATTCTGTCAATTATTGAGTGTCACTGAATAAAAGTATTTCATGCCAACGTGTTATCCAATTCATAAATATGAGATAAACAAATTACATAATTTAAATGGAAAAGAAGGCTTGGTGGGGTCAGGCCTAAATGCACTGATGTCTGCCAGCAAGCTGCATAAAGAAGGACACCTTAGACACTCGTCGAGCACGGCTTTCTGGCATGGCATCAACTTTATCTGACGTGAAGACGACCTCACTCGAGGAAGAGCACCTTTTTGGTGTTTGAACTACAAATTATAAGTGAAATAACGCTATCATATAAAAATAATGAAATGTAATAGCTGAGGTATGGGGCTTTGCACCGCACCCCATGAAATGGATCTAGCTTGTAAATTTTTGATGCTTATTACACAAATTCACTCTCCTTGATAAAGCGCTACTAAGGTGAGAAATGTTGGAGTCTGAGGTGGCCAGTTCTGAATACGATGAGAAATAATGAATTTCACTACTGTCAAGTTTCTTGAGACACAGTTCTGGAGTCTGTTTTTCTTACATTCAAAAGTTGGTCCTGTGACAGACCCAGGGTGCACCGACCATTAATGAGGCTGCTAGATGTTTGTAATTCATCTGTAACTATGTACTTGTTATATACTGCATGTAACCTCTAAAATAAATAACTGTGACATATGCAACCTCTAAAATAAATAACTGTGACATACAGTATGCAACAGCTGAAACACAACTTTATTTTAGTAATTGCAAACGTCACTCACAAAAATAACTGTTAATTTCTCATTCCACTTATTGCCACAGTATTAACACACAGCAAATATCTAACTGACACATAAACAACATGCATTATTAACACAGTATAAACACAAGGCAAATATCTAGCTGACACATAAACAGCATGCATTATTAACACAGTATTATACAATGGCAAAAAAAATCTTGGGCTCTGATTCGTCAGTCTGGGACTGGAGTCCCAGCACAGAAAAGACCACATCAAATGTTAAAAAAAAAAAGCAGTCACTCCGCAACGCGATTCCCTGCCCCACTACCTTCCTCGCTGACAGGACGATCAGTCTGTCAACACAGGAGACACGAGTGAAACCCCTCTCAGTTTAAGGCCCTCCTGGCACAACGTTGCACCCCCACCTCATACCCCTTATTCCCCTACAAAAACATATTTTACAGAGAAAAAAGCTGTTATGTAAAGACGGCATTTTCATCGAATTCGGAGGTCGCACGAGCACTTTCAAAACAGTCGCTCGTCGCTCAGTGCGCAGACCGCCCAGTTCCTCAAAGAAACAGTCACACTGCTGGGGAAAATTAAAACAATTCAAACTAAGATGATTTCAAATAGTGCACAATACACGAAGTAGGATCGTGGTTCTAAACTTTGCAGCTTTCATGTAATTAAACAAATATTATACGGTCACCTTCAGCCAGTCCATGAAGTACAGCAGGACCTGGACCAGCTCAAAGAAACACAACTAAGTACTTAGCTTGTTTTTTTTTGTTTTGTTTTTTTGCTGGGGGGGGGGTGGTGGTTCTGAATAAACAAATCCAGAGAATCACAGCAGAAGGACACACTGAAAATGGAATACACACAACTATATAACTGCAGTGCCACCTGCTGGACAACACAGATACTAAGAATTTTTTTGCCCATAGGTATACCTCCACTAGCAAAAAACCTAAGAAAAAAAGTATTTTAAACATATTTTTCACATTTTCATATTCTTAAAAACACAATGAGCCATTGTATAATAGCAATAATGCACTCCAGGGTGTGTGTTGTGCGGATAACGTCACTTCTGGGGTGATTAGTGCACTCGGCCTGCGGCCGTGCTAATCACCCAGGCGTGCGTTATCTACACTACCACCTAATCATGCGTGTTATGATATTAACTACACTGCAAATATCTAACTGACACATAAACAGCATGCATTATTAACACAGTATTAACACACGGCAAATATCTAACTGACACATAAACAGCATGCATTATTAACCCAGTATAAACACATGGCAAATATCTAACTGACATAAACAGCATGCATTATTAACACAGTATTAACACACAGCAAATATCTAACTGACACGAAAACAACATGCATTATTAACACAGTATAAACACAAGGCAAATATCTAGCTGACACATAAACAGCACACATTATTAATACAGTATTAACACACTGCAAATATCTAACTGACACATAAACAGCATGCATTATTAACACAGTATTAACATACGGCAAATATCTAACTGACACATAAACAGCATGCATTATTAACCCAGTATAAACACACGGCAAATATCTAACTGACATAAACAGCATGCATTATTAACACAGTATTAACACACGGCAAATATCTAACTGACACATAAACAGCATTCATTATTAACACAGTATTAACACACGGCAAATATCTAACTGACACATAAACAGCATGCATTATTAATACAGTATAAACACAAGGCAAATATCTGACACATAAACAGCATGCACTATTGACACAGTATTAACACACGGCAAATATCTAACTGACACATAAACAGCATGCACTATTAACACAGTATAAACACCCGGCAAATATCTAACGGACACATAAACAACATGCACTATTAACACAGTATAAACACACAGCAAATATCTAACTGACACATAAACAGCATGCATTATTAACACAGCATTAACTGATTAAGCCCTACACAAAGGAAAACCTACCAAATGAACCAAACCAAAAAACTTAAAATCGAACATCTAAATACTTTCACAGCTCCAATCCCAAAACACCAACTCTCAGTTCTCCCAAACGCACAGCACCAGAAATGTAAACATGCTGAGCACACAGCCTGGCACAAACCAAACCCTAAAGCCACAGGCTAAGCACACCCAAACTAAAGCAAGTACAAGCCTCAACATCTAAAGGAAAAACAGCTTAAACACAGGCCAAAAAAGGTTATTTGTAACAATAGTTCTACTGCAAATATCCAGCTCACAGTCACACTTTTACAGTCTTGAGCATTATTAGTCACCGGAACAGTCTTCAAGCTTGACTCCTCCAACCATATGGTCCTCTAGCTCCGCCCCCTTTTTGCTCAGATCTGTACTCTGGATGACAAATCTGAAGCAAGCCTTCGCAGAGGTTCAATGTTTGGGGAATAGTGATGAGGTATTAGTGCTTGTGTAACTTATAGTCCTTTTTGTGGCTTTACTCTTTTCCCACCCTTGAGTAGTAGGCGTGTAAGTAGTAATTTGTAGGGAATAGAAGGCCCATGACCATGGGCAAGAAGAGCGCCGGAGAAGGAGGAGGAGGAGGAGGGGGGGGGGATGGAGGTGTGCAAAAAAACACTTCCTAAGCGGGGAGTGTGTGTGAGTAGTGGGTTTAAGTAGAGATTGTGGGAGGAGCTATTTCCCACATTGAACCTTGGGCTTAATCCCTCCCATTCAATGTTTTGGGAATAGCGATGGAGTACTAGTGCTTGTGTAACTTGTAGTACTTTTTGTGTCCTTACTCTAGTTACACCCGTTAGCAGTAGGTATGTAAGTAGTAATTTGTAGGGCATAGAAGGCCCAAAAAGTTACCTCCTCCAACTCATGGAGAGTATGACCGCTAGCACTCAGGAGAGGAAAATCCCCAGGTGGAGGAAACCTCTGAGGACCCATGGCCATTGGTCTGCCCGTCCTCTGGGCATATTAAGAGGAGATGAACCTAAGTTCTAGCAACCAATAGCTACTTATGAGAAAGGTGAGCTGCTTGGAGAGATGATGGTCTATCCTCAATCCATGGATGATGTATTTTGGAAGGACTATACTGAGCCTGAAGAAGTAGGTCTTTTCTGAAGGAGCATTAGAATCCTGAGAGTGAAGCAGAGCCAGTCGAAGAAGGACGAATAAAGTCCAAGTTTCCAAGGTGATGATGAATGATCGTCCAAAGGGATTACAGGGATGAATAAGCAGGGAGATCATGATTCAATTAATATGCTACCAGACTGTGGACGATGGGAAATGTGAAGGTTTGTGAAGTCAGAGATAAACGATCCAACTTGTAGGAGGTTTGACATTCATGGTAAAGTCTGGAGGTGAGGAATTCAATGGTGAGCGAAAAGTTGCTAAGCAAGCATCCATGAAGTGGATGAAGGAGTCGAGCAAAGTCTTTGAGTGTCTGATAGGAGAAATGACATGAGTGATTTGTATATCAATGCGGGAAGAATGGCATATGCAGTCTAGATGGTAACTGAATGAATAAAGAATAACTGGAAGTTGAGTACAAGGATTTCGATAGCTGATTTGGGTATTGGTGTCATAGTTATCCTTGAATAGACTCTTGCTGAACCACTGGCTGAAGTAAATATGGGTATTTCTGTAGAGTAATTGCCCGTGATATGCACCAAGGTGGCCATGGCTGGTTAACTTTACAGGTTATCTGATGTCAAAATACTGTGGGAAGGCTGTAAGCAGATATATGGAAGAGTCTATAGGCTGGGGTGGCAGTGGAGTCGAGAGTAGTGTAGAATGCCAGGGGTGCCTTATGCTATAGCTGATTAAAGATCTGTTGGGAGGCAAGAATGGGATAGTGAAATCGCCATATCGGTTGCAGATTTTCAGATTGAGAATCGAAGGAAGCTTGTTCTCAGTGAGTCTTCACTGGAGGAAGTAACGGAGATAAATCTGAAGGATGAACTAGAATGACCGCTGGATGGGTAGCTGACTTGACTGATGGTAGTAAGATGAAGGAATGTAGATAATTGTATAAGGTATGGTGATGTCCAGGAGCTAGAAGACAGTGGGTTGGATAGAATGACGTTAGCAAGGCAGCTAGGCATGCGAGATCCAATGATGAAAGTTCTGTAAAGGCAGCCGTGAAGATCTTAGGACAAGCAAATGGCTATTGAGAAAATAAGAGTTGAGTAACATGGTCAAGAGAGTCAGTGCTGGTAGGAGACACTGCAGAAAAGGTAAAACGGATGATGTCAGTATTGCTCTGAGGTATCCTGCGGTTCTCGGTATCCATAGCAACGATGATGGATATAGAGTCGGAGCATAACGGAAAGAATTAGGTCTTTTCCATATACAAGGATAGCCTGTGAGAGATGATGAATAGGGAAGTCCAGTGCTTGAATAGACAGGATGCGTAGGGAGTAGCCAGTAGAGATGGATGAGATCTTTCTGTTGTCCAGTCAACTTGGGAATCCGGGACTTATCCTGAGGAGATGATTGGGCAGTATAGAAAACTCTATGGTGACGTAAGAGTCTATGAGGTATGTTATCCCAAGGGATGTTTGCTAGAAGTAGTTTTCCTCAGGTAAAATGAACAAGTGTTCCATCAAGTAGTGGATGGGAGCTGTTAGAATGGCCAGAGTAGGAGTATGAGATGGGTAAATGGGAGGAGTAGTTGACCAGGTAGGAATACTGGCCAGAGATAGGTTAATATGCCCAGAATAGCCACAGGAAACAGGACAAGGCCCCAACCTGTCAAGGTGGAGATGAGAAGGCAGCTATCCAATGATGGAAGGAGAGTCCGGAGTGAACCCAATGGACTGGAGGAATGGATCCCGGAAGTAGACAGCATAGGCTAAGCCATATGACAATGCAAGTGCGGGAAGGAACAGGACTGGGTCAGTACCTCAACAAACTGAATCGGAATTCAGGAAAGCTGCAGCAAGCTACTAGAGGACGAACCAAGGAAGTCCAAAGAGCTAAGCCAGGCATCAAGAGCAATGGAGAGGAGATACTGGAGTCCCACAGCTGATGAAGACACCAAATGACAAGTGCAGAGCACAGAAGGTGCTGCAGCAAAGAAGGATGAGGTTCCCGCTTCCGAAGAAAAAATCGAACTCACACAGTAGTTGGAAGGATTGACCGGCAGCAAGGAAGTCCATGAGGTAGATGAATGGGATTGAGGTAAAGACTGAACAAGCTGGCATGGTCCAAATTGAGAGGGAAAGGAGGCCAAGGTGGGATCGAGTACGATGGTCCATGGAAGTGCATGATGGAGACTGATGAGGAAGGATGTAAGGCAATCAGGGTATAGGGGTCCTGTTCCTATAGGGAAGCATCAAGTGGGTAGCAGGTAGAAAATGCACAAAGATGAACAGTCTTGTGCAGACACAGCCTTCCAACCCAGGTAGTCGATGTGAGATGACCTGTACACGACACACCAAATAATGAAGGATGGTGAAGGCAAAAAGGTAAATGATTCTGTTCCTGGAGGGAAACATCAAGTGGTCTGGTAGAGAGTGCATAAAGTTGAAACTGTTGAATGCAGATGCAAGCTTCCATTCCTGGCAGTCAGGGTGAGATGCCCATCATTTGATATTGCCAGGCAGAGGTAGGAGGATGGAGGAAAATTAGGTAATGAGGTCCCAGTCCAGAAGGGGAGTGGCAACCGGGCATGTGACAGAGAATGTAGTGAACTAATGGATTCACAGAAACAGGATACCATACCTGGTAGTCGGTGCGAGATGACCTTCAGTCTATGCCATCAGGCAGAGTTGAGAGGTGGAGGCAAATGGAGTACAGAGGTCCTATTCCTGAAGGGAAATGGCAACCTGTATCAGATAGAGGACGCAGAAGGTAGAAACAGTCGAACGCAGACTTAAGCTCCCGACCATGGAGGTCAGTGCGATATGACCTTGATTCGCGGCTGCAGGAAGGTAGGATGGAGAAGACAAGTAGGACAAGGTCCCATTCCTAAAGGGAAGCAGCATCCGTGTATCAGGCCGAGAATGCGCAATGGAACATAGACTCAGGCACCCATCCGTGACGGTTGAGGCGAGATGATCTTGACTTGATGTAGCTAGGCATAGGTAGGATGATGAGGGCACATGGGGTGAAGAAGTTCCATTCCCGAAGGGAAGTGGCAACTGGTAGTAGGTAGAGAAAGCATGGTATGACACAGAAGACTGCCAACATGGCCCCCATCCCTGGTAGTCAGGGCAGGCTAACCTGTACTTGATGCTGCCGAGCAGAGTTAGGGATGGAGGATGTCAGGTTGGTAAGTATCAGGAGGTAGTAATTGTAATGGAATCCCATCGCCGGTAGACAGGGGAAGCCTACGCCAGCTCAGCACCTCAGAAGGTCGAGTTCTGAGGATGAGGTCGAGTACTGCTGGTATGGGCTGGCAGAAAGCGCAGATGCTGCTGAAGAGAGAGAGAGAGACAGTATGACGAAACTGAATTGTAGACAGGCATGAATGAATGTCACATAGCTATGGTAGGACGAACGAAGGAAAGATGGAAGGTGGGGCTTCCATGTCATAATAGTGATCGCAAAACAGCAATTGCTATCATGGCATGTGTATATCGCCAATTCTTGGCGACTCCACTTCCAGTAATACTTAGTGTTTTTGCCCCCCCGCATCCCCCCTCTTTAATATTCTCAACTCCAGGGGGCGCATGTCGAAGAGGGGGCAAAACTTGGCTGGGGAAAAAAGGCAGCCCATGAAGCAGCGGCAAAATACTTGCCCAGTCAGTCCCAGGCCCGTCACCTACTGCACCACCATAGCCAGCCACCTTCACTACCACACCACAGGGCTGGCTTAGCTACAGCAGGCTCTCCTTCGTATCTCAACCCTCATTCCTATCCCTCCCCTTCACCTCTGTATCCCTCCCCTTCTGATCACTTTCCTCCCTGTGCCATCGCTACCTTTGCAGGGTAGCTGATGATGACAGCGCTATAAATGAGTTTCTGTTTTTACAGTCGTTCTTTTATAACCGCTATCATCACTGGATATCGAAGGTGGGCACACAAACAGGATTGATATGTAGAAAGAAGGGGCCGGATTGGAAGCAATAACAATGAAGTGCAGAGGAGGACCTAACATTAAACGTACGCACTTACAAGGGAGGAGTACTGATGTGAGGGTAGGTGAGTGAGGTCATGGGTAGCAAGGCGGTAAGGTGGAAGGAACCCCAGGGATGGCAGAATGGGAGTGCCCCCCCCCCCAGTGATATCCCAGAGAACAGGAGCAGTAGCGCCAGTTTGTCCTCAATGGGCTTCTGCCCACTAGCACCCAGCTAACTGTGAAGGAAGGGTAGCAAATGCAGGTACAGAAACAAACCTTTAACACAGGTGCTGACAGCTGCCGATTAAGGCAGTATTGACGTTACTGGGAATTCATTTCATGCCAGCTAGCGAGGGAAACAAAATCGTGGCAGGCATCAAGAGGAGTTTGTAAGCTTGTTTGAGAGATGGTAGATAGTACATATATACTGCTTTCTACAAGGAAAGGCACAGTAAGCCCAGATTTGTAGTCAGGTGTGACCTGGAAACCCATGGAGATGAAGTGAAACGCTGAGGTTTACACATTATCTAAGTGGTGTTTGTGGAATTCAAATCCAGGCCAGTCGGATATCCAGATGCAGTCAGGGCAGTAACCTCGGGGCTATAATTCCTTGGTACAGGTCCTTGGTCAGACCTGACTTTGAATACAATGTGCAGGTAGAGGGAGCGATACCAGTACAATCACAGTGAATCCTGCCTGGTGAGTGGCTCACACTGATTTACTTAACTCTTTTCTGCTTTCTGGGACTGACATGATTACTGGCATTTGAGGAATAGATAGGCAATATGCAGTGAACAATTTACAAGGAAACTTAAATGAGGTTCAATGTTTGCATAGTTATTATTTATTTAGTTATTTTATTTATTTATTAGATCATCAGTTTACAGACCTTTGAGTCAAAGACTGATTTACAAAGGCACCTCGTCAAGAGAGCAATACATGACAGCAAACAAAACAGTACAGTACATAATGCTTAGATTAAAAAAGCAACCAGTTTTACAGGAATTCACTGGTGGTACAAGCTTGGTAATAGGTAGATTACAGTAGTCATAATATTGGTACACGAGTACCATGTCAGGTAGCAACAAGACATATTTTACTACATTAGTTAGCAGACATTGCCTGAGACCCCAGGCATATACAGAAAAAGTAGACAGGGCAAACCCAGCCTAGGGGTGAGGGTAAGGGGCAGGTGGAGGATTATGTGCAGTTGCAGCAGCGAGTGTTTGTCAGATGGCTTTTGAGGGAGACCTTGAAAGGACCAAACTTAGTGGAGTCAGCTATGTTGGCTGAGAAGGAATTGAACCAGGAGGGAGCCTGACAGCAAAAGGATCTCTGGGCCATAGAGGTCCTTATCCTGGGGACAATAAGGGAGGTTTTGACTGTGCTCTGGGTGGAGACTAAGGGGAGACACGCTGCAGGGAGGTGGCGACCCCGGGGGGGAGAGCCCTAGCAGGGTCTTTTCCAAAAGAAGGCAGGTCTAGAAGCAGAGTCTTTCTTCAAGGTTGAGCAAGCTGGTGGTGGAGTACAGCAGGCACATATGGGTGCGTCTAGGGGCTCCCAGCATTAGCCTGCAGGCCTTGTTTATAGAGAGCTGGATTCTTGCAAGCACAGTGTTGTCAGCTGCAGCATAGATGGGCAACCCATAGTAGATTATCGACAGGGCAGACGAGGTGATTGCCAATCTAAGGGCCTCATGTGGTAGGCAGTCCCCATGGTGATATTACAATCCAATATTGACACTGGTGGCAGCAGAAAGGGCATTGATATGGGAATGGAAGGAGAGTGCCGAATCAAAGGTAATGCCCAGATACTTGTAGGAGGAAACCTGCTCAATGGGGTTTCATGTGCTCATGTGATGGCCAACAGAGTTAAGCTAGCCCTGGCAAAAAGAAACAGGTGAGGGGGTACAGGCAAAGTGGGCAAGCATTAAGGATGCACTACTTGAAGCAACATCCCATTGTGTTAGACAGAAAAGGAAGTGCAAAAAAGAAACCACTTTGGTTCTCAAATACAGTAGCGAAAGGTCAGAGCCAAAAGGCTGGCCTTCAGGAAATATAAAGGAACACAGCGGGATGAAGATAGGGAGGCATACCAAACTGCCCTAAGGGAGGCAGGTAAGGCAGTAAGGCAGGCAAAGTCCCAAACTGAGAACACTAGCACGAACAGTAAAGAAGGTGACAAGACTTTCTATAGATACATTAGTGAAAGGAGAAAGTCAAGAGAGGTATTACTAAGCTAATGGAGAAAGGGAGCATGTGAGGAGGAGGACCTGTAAAGGCATCTATCCTAAATAGATACTTTGCTCAGTATTTACTGAAGAGAAGGTAGGGCAGGGCCCACAGCTCAGCATCATGGACACAGGGGAGGAGGTGAGCACTACTCCTTCACAAAAAGGGTCCTACAGAGCTTGCTAAGCTCAAGGTGGATAAGGCAATGGGACCTGATGGCATACATCCCAGAGTACTTAAGGAGCTAAAGGAGGAACTAGCAGAGCCATTAGCAGAATTGTTTAGTGAGTCTCTGAGCACAGGAGAGGTCCCAGAAGACTGGAGAAGGGCTCATGTGATCCCGCTGCACAGAGTGGTAGCAGGAAGAGGCAGAGAACTACAGACGGTCAGTCTTACCTCAGTAGTAGGCAAGATTATGGAGGCACTCTTAAGGAAAGGATAGTGCAACACCAGGAATCCATAGGGGCACAGGATCCAAGACAGCATGGGTTTACAAAGGAGGTCCTGTCAAACTAATCTCATAGATTTCTTTGACTGGGTAACCAGAGTGGTGGACCAAGGGGAGCAGTTGATATACCTACCTTGACTTCAGCAAAGCTTTTGACACTGTTCCACATAGAGATTGATAAATAAGCTGGGTAGGCTCGGGTGGGTCAGAAATTGGTCAACTGGGTGGCAAACTGGTTGACGGGCAGAAAACAGAGAGTGGTGGTAAATGGTATACAGTCAGAAGAGATGCAAGTCACAAGTGGGGTACCTCAGGGATCAGTCCTGGGGCCAGTCCTCTTCAACATCTTCATTAGTGACCTTGCAGATGGACTAGAGAGGTAAGGCTTGTCTGTTTGCAGATGACACCAAGATCTGCAACAGAGTAGATGATCCAGATGGGGTGGGCAGAATGAGAAGAGATCTGGATAAACTAGCAGAATGGTCAGAAGAGTGGCAACTGGGATTTAATGCAAAGAAGTGCAAAATCATGCACATAGGGAAGAGAAACCCTGAAGCCACCTATAGGCTGGGAGGAGTTGCTGGCAGTCACAAAGGAAGAAATAGACTTGGGCATCATCATCACTGATGACCTAAAATCATCAAGCAGACCTCTAAAGCAGTAGGTAAGGCTAGGGGTGTTAGGGTGTATTAGTAGGGGTATCACAGAGTACGTAGAGGAGGTAATAATCCCTCTGTACAAGACACTGGTTAGGCCCCCATCTGAGTACTGCGTGCAGTATTGGAGGCCACACCTTCACAAGGACATTAACCAAATTGAGGCAGTCCAGAGAAGGGCAACCAAGATGGTGCAGGGACTGCATCAGAAGACATATGAGGACAGATTAGCGGAGCTCAATATGTATACCCTTGAGCAAAGGAGGGAGAGAGGTGATATGATCGAGGCATTCAAACACCTTAAGGGCATTAACAAGGTGAAAGAGTCTAACATGTTTAAATATAAGAAAAATAGCAGGACAAAAGGACAGCATGAGATTAGAGGAGCCGATTAAGGGGAATGTGAGGAAATTCTTTTTCACAGAAAGGGTGGTGGATGCATGGAATGCTTACCACAAGAAGTGGTGGCTATGAATACAGTGCAGGGCTTCAAACAGGCATGGGATAGGCATAAGGGAGCAATACAAATGACTATGAATAGATAGGCCACTGACAGAGCAAGGCCGATGGCACATTTATAAGGTAGAAAAAAATGGGCAGACTGGATGGGCCTTGCGGTCCTTATCTGCCGTCAACTTCTATGTTTCTATGTTAGGCAGTATCATGAGAGGGGCACCACTGGCTTTGCTTTGGCGATGCGAGAAGATCATAGTTTTGGTCTTTTTTAGGTTCAGGACTAGTCTTCATGATGTGAACCAATGCTCAGCTCTATCAAAAGCTTGTTGGAGGGTGGCCTGAAGTGTGTTGGGGTTGGGGTCAGAGGCGAAGAGCACAGCATCATCCGCATAGAGGAAGATCTTACTTGGGCTGGCCGAGGGAAGGGAGTTGAGGTAGAGACTGAAGTGGGCCTAAAATGGAGCCCTGGGGATCCCCACAGCAGACAGGTCATGTGTCACATAGGGTGCTATTGATTTTTACACACTGAGTTCTGGCAGAGACGTAGCTGGTGAATCATGCAAGGGGGCCAGGCGAGAAACCAAGGCATCTGAGGGAGTCAAGCAGGAGGGGATGGAAAACCGTGTCAAAGGATTTGGAGAGGTCAGTGAACACGGCACTGGCAGGACTTCTGGCATCAAGAGCAGAGTGCAGGAAGTTGGAGAATTCAAGTAGCTCGGTTGTGGTGCTGTGACCTGCATGAAAGCCATGCTGTTCAGGGCACAGGATATTGTGCATGGCCAGGTATTTGGCAAGCTGGTTGGCAGCTACTTTTTCAAGGGCCTTAGAGAGTGGGGGGAGGATGGAGACAGGTCGATAGTTACCCGGGGTCGCTCGAATGCCGCTCTTTAGGATGGGAGTGATGATGGTGGTTTTCCACGTGCTGGGGAACTGTCCCAGGCACAGAGAGCGGTTGAGCAGCTCGGTAAGTGGGACCAGGATAGCATCGAATGTCAGACAAAGTAGCCTAGTGTCCAGTAGGTCGGTGCCGGGGTTGTTACTACTAACGTCTTTTTTGCAGAAGGTGTCTAGCCTCCAGCGGAGAGATGGTATGTAGATAGAAAGGAGGTCTCTGGAGAGTGGGCAGGGGCGCTGCTGGGATGGGGTCAAAGAAGTTACTGAGCAGGACTGAACTCAGGTCTGAGAAGGTGTGGTTTAGGCAGTCTGCAATGCCAAGGTGGTCAGAGCAGACAGTTCCCTTAAAGGAGAGTTGAAAGGGGGTGGGGAGCAGGATTTCCCATTCAGCTCTTTTACATTATCCCAAAAGTTCCTAGCCAACCCCCAGGAGGAGACAAGAGCGGATTAGTAGTACTGGGCTTTGGCCTGTCGAATGGCCCAAGTACACTTATTGCGCTCGGCGTTGTATGCTTGCCTAACAGCTGGCTTGCCAGATTCCATGGCAAAGTGCCTTAGGTTGTCTCTCATTTTAAGTTTGTGAAGGAGGAAGGTGGTAACTCAGGGTGTGCTTTGTTTTTTGGTGTGATTTCTAGCGAAGGGGGCATAGAGGTCACAGGCAGTGTTAAAAGTACAAGTGAGAAAATCCCATGCCTCATCTATGGGCACTGCAAGCCTGATTGGGGACCAGTCCAGTTGTGAGAGATACAGTTTAGGGTGACACAGGCTGCCTGGGAGTAGGCAACATCACTGGGTGGTTTGTGGTGCAGGTTTGCTGTTGGTAGCGGACCAAGAGAATACGACCGGGGAGTGGTCACTAAATGAGTTGGGAAGTACACAGATATCAAGCACCCTCTGGGAGCGGTTGGTAATGGTGATGTCCAGGAGGGTGCTGGTGCCAGTAGAGGGGTTGAATCTAGTTGGAGTTGTGACAAGCTGATGTGTCAAGGGCAGCAAAGATATCTCTGGTTTGGGAGGCCGTGACAGAGAGCCAGTTGATATTCAGGTCACCAACAATTATCTGGGCCATTTTGGGTGGTAGGCCAGAGAGGTAGTCAGCAAGCGCCTGAATGACGAGGTCTTGCTTTCTGGGGGAATATAAGCAATGGTGAGAAAGAGTGGGCCCTTACCAGGGTTGGGGGAGATTTTTAGCATGAGGGCTTGCGCCCCGTTATCAAGCTTGGGTGGTGGACGTGCATGTCGAAGGAGGGAGTCACACATGTAGACAGCACAACCACCTCCGACTACCACCGATCTTCCCTGAAAAGGGTGTAACCAGGAAGGGAGATGAAGGAGTCAGGGTGGATTTGGATAACCAGGTTTCGACGAGTGTGACAATGTCCAGTTGGTGCTGAGTAACCCAGCATTGGAATGCAGCAGCCTTCTTAAGGAGGCTGCAAATATTCATGGAAGCTATGCGGAGTCCTTGAGCCTGGGCAGACTTGTTCATAAGGTTGGGCACGGGGCCAGGGTTTGGATGAATGTTGCCCGATAGACCCAACAGGAGGGTGATTAGGCACACCAAAGCGTGGTAGTGATTGTGGCATCTCCCCTTGCGATTGGACATGGGGCCAGGTGCTGGGGTGGGTAGAGTATGAAGGGTGGTAAACGCATACAGGAGAAGAGACCAAAGTATGAGTGGGAAGTAAGAGGTAGCAGAGGTGGAAGTGTGGGGGTTACAGGGGGAGGTGGTAGAGCATCGGGGGGGGTCTGGTAGAGGTGTTGTAGATAAGAGGGGAGGGGTAGTATGGGTAGAGGGTGATGGTCCTAAGTGAGGTGGGGCTGGTGTAGGAAGTAGAAGGAGGACCATAGTCAGTGTCAACTGCAAATTGGAGAAGCATTAGAGCCAGATATGTTAGAGCTGGGGTTAGGTGATAGGCCATTGGAGGAGACGGCCAGCATAGTAAATAAGCAGCATGTAGAGCATCATCAATGCAGTGAACGAAACCGATAAAGAACGCTAATCCCACTCACCACTGACCGTATCCCGGGTCCATGAAGCAGACAGAGTGCCTGGTGAAAACGAGTGTTAAACTGCCATGGAGCAGACGGCGTACTGCAGCGCAGCACAAACTTCATGTAACCCGGAACTGGTCTCAAAGCATAAATTGCAAATCTGCAAAAAACATTAAACAGTTTCGGGTGGGAAAGCTCCTTTCCATGTATTACCTAAATTAAAATATTGTTGTTCTGGTTCAGTTTAGAATTCATTTATTTTCCAGGAAGTCAAAAGATGAAGAAGGAAGAGGTGCTGGTATTGTCATGGAGGAGTCGAAGAGGAGATAGGGACAGCTGGTAGGGGTCAGACAGGAAATGGGCATGCTTCAGGAGGTGCGCCAGAGGCAAGTCAGGAAAGTGGACTGAAGGAGCTGGGGGTGCTCAGAAGCGCCGAGAGCAAGAGGGTGATTGATGCGGGCAGAGAAACCTAAAAGAAATACGAAGGGGGAGAACCCAGGATCCAGCAAGGGATGGAGATAAGCGGAGGAAAGGAGCAGGGAGGCGGAACGTAACCACTGAGGAGAGGAGACAGGTCAAGACATGGGAGAAGAAAGGCAGGTAAAAACACAGAATAGGAAAAATGCTGCAACAAGAGGGAAGGGGGGATGCACAAGGTAGGAAGAAACAAACAAGACAGAGCAGCAGAAGGGTACAGTAGACAGAAAGCACAGCGACATGAGCCTCGCAGGGAGCTCAGGGACAAAAAACACTCCCTAAGCGAGGAGAGTGTGAGTGGTGGGTTTAAGTAGAGTTTGTGGGAGGAGCTATTCCCCACATTGAACCTTGGACTTAAGCCCTCTAAAAGTCCTGCAGGTCATGTAGCTGTGAATTGAATACTAGTAACAGAACTGTGGTTACTTACAGCTAAGTAACCTCTATTTCTAACTACCTAGATTCAGTGCACTATCTACCCTCAGGCAGACTCCTCACAGTCCTCAGGAGTAGGGGGCAAGGCATGCACCAGAAATTAGGCAAAAAGATATGGGAGTAGTGAGGATCCAGCGCCTCGTGAAGGCAACCCACAACAGTGTTCTAGACTGTGGGGGGCAGGTACAAAACAGCCTCAGTTTTCTGTTTTTCCATGAAATGAACATGTCCACCAGAGGGGTGCCCTACTGGGAAAATAAGTGGCCTGCCACCTCCTGATACAGGGAGCAGTTGTGCAACATCTCTCCGACCCGGTTGAGGATGTCCACCAGCTGATTGTTTTGGTATTAGTTCCTTGTACTCCGCACTTTGCCATCATTTCTTCTATACACCGTACATCCTTGCTTTCTCCCTACCCTTGCAATACTTTGTGTTACTTTTTTCTTTATAGATAATTCTCAAACAAGACCTACGGGTTGCAATGTTGATTCTTGCTCTACACTGATGCAGTGCAGTTTTTTCTGTTGCTGTTTGTTTACCCAACTACTTCTACAGCTTCGTGGAGGACCCCATTTTTACAGAGACAAAGTATTGAGATTTGAATGGTTACACTGTTCTCCATTCATTATTTTAGCTCCGTGGGCCACCACCATATATTTTTATCACCACCCTATACTTGTAGCCACTAGCCTAATTTGTTTTTATAAAATCCTCCAAAATTGCCTTTTACCACCATACATGATTGCACTACTACCCTTGTTTTGATACCAGTACTCTAAACCTTGCTTAAAACCGCTCATGTACATGCACAGTGTATACGGGAGGCCCAAGGGATAATACATCATTGGCCCCGATCACCACAACCACTGTTCTACATCTGCAGGCTATGAGGAACTCTGGGTTAACAAAAATAAAAGAGAATTAATAAGCCTAGACGTCAAGCCCCAGTCATTCAAAACCTATTTGAAGTCTGGATTGCTAGTTTCTTTTCTGCAAGCTCTTCAGTTACTGCCCAGCAGGGTAGGGTAAATGTATCAGAGTAGGTCTAGAGGTCTGAGTCACCTGATTGTGGGCCCTTGAGCCACTTCCAGAAGATTTTAAGTAACTTTTATCATTAGGTTTAGCTTTGAATTTACTCAAACCTCCTTATATTAAAGCTTTTTAAGGTTCATGCATCCCTACCCTCTGGCCAAATTTGAGTAACAGCAGATGTTGGTAGATTTGAGGAACTGGTCTCTAATGGCTATGCAGTAAAGGCTACCTTTAAGAATTCTTGACATTATGCTCCGGCTAATTTGTCACTGTGGACTTGGAGAGTGCTGGAAGTACCCAAGATGAATCTCAGATTTCTTCAAAAACAATCTATTTGCCAGTAACACCAGCAAGAACCTTAATGCCTGCGAGTGAGACCCATAGCTAGACTAAATAAATGTTGATTATTTTGTTGAGATAAAGTAACTTACAAGTTATTTACCAACTGAAATCAGCAGTACTAGTTTTATTTTAATTTTTTTATTTATTTAAGAAATCGGAATTACAGTCCTTTGAGTCAAAGACTCCTTTGCAAAGGCTCCACGTCAGATAGACACATATACATAAAATAACAGGATACTTACATGGGTAGTACAGTACAGGGTATATATACAAATGGCAGGTTACAGCTGTAGTGGTCATTGGCAGTAGACCCCATGTCATAGATAATACATATGTTAGGTTTCAATTTTCAAGGGGTCCTAAGTGAACCCTGAGTCATATTATATACACAGTGTGCGAGAAGTAATGAGGGAGTTAATCAAGATGCAGATATGGTTCCCCTTTCCAGTGTGTAGATTAACAAGTTAAGAAAATATTCCTCCTAGGGATAAGGGAATGCAACCTATTGAGAAGAAAAGTAGGAGGATGGGACATTATGTGCAGTCACAGGCTGTGGAGACAAGGAGGAGGGTCTTGAGGCCAGATTTAAATCGGCCAGTGCTGGATGCCACGGAGATGGAGGGCAGAAGGTTGTTTAACCACAGGGGAGCCCGATACCGGAAGGATCGTTGTCTGAGGGAGGTCCTACAGTGAGGGACCAGGAGGGTGGTATTGGGGAAAAGCCTGGAGGCTCTTCTGTTAGGGACTGTTTGGATGAGGTGGTGAAGGCCTTGAGGGGCTAGCTTCTGGAGTATCTGTTTTGCAAGAAGGCAAGTGTGATACTTGAGCCTGCCTTCGAAGTTTAGCCAGTTCGCGAGATTGTACAGCTCACAAGTGTGAGTAAAACGTTCACATCCAGTGATCAAGCGGCAGGCTTTACTGAGAGCTAAGTTAATGCATTGTAAGGCTGTTTGGTCTGCAGTCCCATATATCACTATGCTGTAATCCACCAAGGAAAGGACAGAGGAGAACACTGCTAGACGGAGGGCCTGGGGGGGGGGGTAGGCAGTGTTTATGTTGGAATAGGATCCCTAGCCTGGTGTTAATGGAGGATGAGACATGTTGGATATGTGCGTGGTAGGTAAGTGAAGTGTCACGGTTGATACCAAGGTACTTGAAGGAGAAGACCTGTTCAAGTTTGGTGCCTAGTGAGTTCATGATTGTTAGTGGGGTGTGACAGAGAGGACTCTGATGGTGAGAGAAAATCATAGACTTTGTCTTGTGGTAGTTGAGCAATAGGCGATGCTCAGAGAACCAGGCTTCAAGTTCCCTGAAGAAGGCCTGCACAGCATTTTGGAGGGAGTTAGGATGGGGGTGTTTCCAGAAAACCACAGCGTCATCAGCATAGAGCAGCAGTTTACCATTGCAGGATTGGGGAAGGGAGTTTAGGAAGAGGGTGAAGAGAAGTGGACCAAGAATGGATCCTCGTGGGACCCCTGCAAGGACTGGTCTACTGGAGGAGAGTGTGGTATCTATTTTGACCTGTTGAGTGCGGCCGGATAGACAGTCCTTGAACCAGGACGTGGCTTCCAAGAAGAAGTTCAGGGCACTAAGGGAGTGGAGAAGCAGCGAGTGGTTGACAGTATCGAATGCTTTTGTTAAATCAACATAGATTGTGCCAACAAGGGAGCCCCGTTCTAGTGCCTCATGTATGTATGATGTGTATTTGACGAGGGCAGTGGTAGTACTGTTAACCAGGAAGTGCTTATTACTGATAACACTTTTGTACTTCTTGGTACTGTAGTTTAAAAATTCTGATTTTGCTTTTGAGACTGTTTAATGTTTTTTGATCATTCTTTCCCTTGGTTTTTAATAAATGTATAATGTTGTATGGGTCCACGGGGAATATGGCAGCTCTAATAGCATTTCTTGTTTTTAACCCTTTGTTTACGTTGCTTGTCCCTATGGAAACTGAGCAGGCATATGAAGGGGCACTGCATGCCAGTTACATCAGATATGACCAATGACAGAATGGCATTGCCCCTTTTACTTCAGAACCCAGTATGCAGTGCCTGGAAAGGTCTGTGCTAACTGTCGGAAAAGATAAAGAATATAAAGAAAAGTTAAAAATCAGAAAGAAAGGATTTGTGTTTTGTGACTTGTCTGACACAACAAATGATAAAAAGAACATTCTGGGTAACTAGCAGTGCTGCTGTAAGTGATTTACCTTTTAACTCCCTAATAGGGTTTTTCTAACCACAAATGTATGCAGGAGGGGGCTTGGGGTGCCTGCCCAACACCCCTGAATTTTGGAAAACTTTAAAAATATATGGGGGGAATGTATTCTGGGAGGAGATGTAGCAACAAAAGTGTGTTTTTTTACCCCCCCCCAAAAAAAATGTCCTGCATGTGCCACTGTTCCTCAGTGTGTTTGGGCTGCAATGTGTTATTTATTTGAAATTGTCAGCACCAGGATAGCCTCAAGAAACTGTATTATAATTACAACATGCAGGATCTTGTATAAATGTGGGTCCAGAGCACGGTTTCACTGCTTTAAACAAAGCCCTGTTATATGCACATCCCTGTTATCTGAACATTTCTGCTTGGCATGTAAGAGGGCTCCACTGGGGTGTCAAACAGACGAGGCACACTGATGAGTCCTGGTAGGAAGAAACACATGTCTGTATCTTCTGTTGGCACCCTTTGCAAACTGTGTGAGAGGCCTTTCGGCACCATACATTTCTGCTTAAAGTTGAACCAGCATAATATTCTGTGGTGATTTGCATATGCAGCCCATGATGCTTTGCATTATGGGGGCATGTGTGATTTTGTATTTCTTTGAAACCTGGCTTCGGCTAATGCCCTTTGGGGTAACCATTGCCTCAGTGCTTGCACGCTGAGGTTCTTTGTCTTTTAACTTGTTTTTTGTTTTAATTGGGTTCACCACGACATAACCCAATAGACCATCTTAGGGTACCTGGTTCATTCCACTGGGGCGTCAAACAGATGAGGCACACTGATGAGTCCTGGTAGGATGAAACACATGTCTGTGTCTTCTGTTGGCAACCTCTGTAAACTGTGTGAGAGGCCTTTTGACACCATGCATTTCTGCTTAAAGTTGAACCAGTATAATATTCTGTGTTGATTTGTATATGCAGCCCATGATGCTTTGCATTATGGAGGCATGTGTGATTTCGTATTTCTTTGAAACTTGGCTTCCTGGCCAATGCCCTTTGGGGGTAACCATTGTCTCAATGCTTTCGCGCTGAGGTTCTTTGTCTTTTAAGAAGCCTTTGTTAAAAACAGTGAAAAAAAACATAAAATCAGAGGTCAGTGTAAAATGACACCACACCCAAGGTAGTTTGTCTTAGTAACTAAATTATAACATTATAAATCAGTAACACAATTTCAGCCAGTCAGCGCTAAGAACTGCAGGGGTTCTTACTAGCATGCAGTAGTTGTCTCATGAGAGAACATTAAGGTCGAACACTCCACTTCACAAGCAGAGGTAAAGTAAGAGATAAGGCTTCTAACAGTAGAACATAAAACAGGTCTTCGCCCCACTATACAAGTTTTACTGTTAGAAGTCATACCTCTTGCTTTACATGCCTCAGACAGGGATCCTGACATATAGATGGTGACAGTTTGTATGTAATACTGCAGCGAACACCACTCTTCTGGTTGTAAGAGTGATCTATAGTATATAGCTAGCCATTGTTCTACGTAAAACTCAGCCTGCTCAAACTCCTTGTAGCGCACATTTTAAACTGTTGTGCACATTCCAAGCAGTTTTTCTACATAGTTCAAACACTATAACATTTCAAATTCCTCAGTTACCCTACACCCAGCTGCTTACTAACCATCCAGTGTCCAAAGTTGTACTTTTTTTTTAATTCTGTTTTTATTAATATTTTCTTATTCAGTTTTTCAGGTGCGTGGTACTTCAATCAACATTTGGACAGCAAAAAATGACAATTACCAAATACATTCAATATTGATAAACACGCTATTTCTAGAAAAGACATGACATATCACTCCTTTCAGCTGTCTTATACATGTTTTTTTTTTCTTTTGGTAGACTTTACTTCTGCACCCTTACCTCATTGGATTCTCTTCAGCATGGTCTTGCAGGCTCTGGCTTATCCCATCCCCCTGAAGTTCCCGCTACTCCTGGACTGCCCACCTCTCTCTTGTCTCATCGCCCGAACCCCCCGCCCCGATCTGAGTCCCCTGAGAGCAAGGACCGCCACTCCACTGGCACTCTATCTATAGTGTCTGGTGGGGAATGGATGAGAGGAGAGCCAGAAGAGCTTCAGAACCTGGAATTGGACGTGATGCCGTAGGCCTAGACCTGTCTTTGCCTACCAATGGGAAGGGGGGTTTTCCTTTATCTTCCCCTCCACTGGGCCAAATGTGCAAAGCGCTCCAGCATGCTGCAAGAGTGCTCCTGCTCACGCCCACAATAGCACCACCACGGCCACGCCCCCTCTTCAGCCAGGACCTCGATTGCTGCTAGACCCCCAGTCATCGCTAGGTGTCACCAGATGGCGAGACCTTCATCCCTCCTACCTCCCAGGAAAGGAGAGCTGTCCTCTGGATGCTCGATCCTTTCCTCCCCTGCCAACCCCTGGTGACCCGAGTCCATTCCTGAACCCAGGTCGCCGGCATGGCGTGAGATGTGCCATCCAGCACCTCAACCCTCAGTGCCACCAGGCCGGCTTGTCTTATACATGTTAATTGGCATAAATAAACTTGAGATTGTCCATAACTGTTGTTATGTCTTCTTGTCAAAAACATAATTCGTTAGGATGGAAATTCTGTTCAGCTTGTTATTATTGTTATAGTCCCAGAACATGAATTGCCACAAGCCATTTACCATATTACTCGGGATGCTCCCATGTTCGTCACAAACTAGGTGGCAGCTCAGTTTCTTATGCTGCCAGGATTATCTCCTCAATAGTTTATTAATTCAATTGTAGCCCTCAAGGGATCACATCCAGAGTTGTACCTTTTAACTTGTAGAAGTCTATAAATTTAATTTCAATCCTAGAACAAAACAAAGAAATTGCACATTTTTCTACTGGAGGAAAGACACTTCTGTGGCTCCATACTATATCAAATAAAACATGGGCAGCTACACACAACTCGACTATACACAACAGGTCTGTGTTTCCATCGAAGGGATGAGACGGCAGCATATGAACCTCAAGAGCAAAGCTTGAGAGATCTGTGCTGTCATTTCAACCCTGATATGGAAACACAGACTTGTTGTGTATAGTTACCCATGCATTATTCTATATCATGCACATTCTTAGGGCATGAGAACCTAAACCAAAGGTGAGAAGTTCTGAAATCCTAAAAATGCAAATGAGATTACTCTTACAAACAAAAGAGAGGTCTCCACCACAGTATTATTATTGATTGTGGCTGATCGGTAATGATTAAAAATGTTAAAAATACCTTCACTGAATGAGCCTATTTTGGAGAGCACCGGTCAAAAACAATTTTGTAATGCATCCCTTGTACAGATCCTTTGTTTGGCCCCAGTTAAACTACTACATACAATTTAGTGCACCCATATTGTTCAGGGATAAAAGCAAATTAGAATAAAATCCTAACAAGGGCTACTAAGCAAATTCATGGCCTGCAGGAATATACAGCACATATGAGGAGAGGCCAGAAACACAGCGGTAATACAGTTTAGTGACTAGCAGGAGAACTGGGGACTTGTTACTGACGTGTAAGATAATGGCTTATCCAGGTATGATGAACCAACTTGATTTCAGACTTAAAACATCAGAAAGGAGAACTATGGGTCATGAGAGTGGATTGGCAGCTAAACCCTTTAAACCATACCAGTGTCAATACTACTACTACACAAACAGAATAATTACCATGTGGAACTCATTACCAGCTATAATTGTGCGTAGCAAGACTTTGATCAGTTTAAAGGCAGACTAGATAAACATACAAGGGCAGGTAATAAACTGGAGTTATTACCACTGAGATTGTGTGTGTGTGTTTGGGGTTGGGCACAAGATGTGCAACAGTCTTTTTTTTACCCTTAAGACCACAGTAGTAACGTCAGTATCAGTATTAGTTCTGATCACTGTGGTACAGAAAGGAAATTGAAGCAATTGAGAGGGTCCAAGATAGGGCCAGCAAGCTAATAAATGGCTTGGGGAGCAAGACAATGAGAAGGTTCTGGAATTACTTAGCCTAGAGAAGAAACGGTGGTGGGGGGGACACAGTCTTCTGAGTTCCGAATACTACAGAGGATGGACAGGGTTGAGTACACAAATGTTTGAGCTGCGTAAGGCAAGGAGAACTACAGGACGTGCATCAAAATTGGAGGGGAAGGGTTGTGTAGGATATGGGAAAACATTAGGAAAAACTGGCTTTACACAGAGGGTGGTTGACATCTGGAATAACCTACCTGGTGAGATTTTGGAAGCTAGCAGTGTTCAGGGTTTCAAAGCAGGATCAGATTCCTCAGAGAGAATGGCATGTAGGGTTACACTACATGAACAGGGGTAAAAATCCAGCTAAGAAGTTTGGATGTGTCCATAGTAAATTTGCATAGTCACTGCTGTGTGGTAGGAGGTCGGACAAGATGAACCCTAAGGCCTTTTTGTCACCACAGCACTATGTTAAACATACTGTGTTACCTTGTCGTGTGTTACATACAGAATAATTTATTTGGGGAGGGGCAATATATTATGAGGGATCTGTAACCACCTGATGAACTCAATAATCAAGAGAATAAAGCTCAATCGTTTACAAGGTCATTACAAACCAAGAGTTTTTAAAAAGAGTTAGCACTGCTCTCTGCCACATTTTATTTTATGTAATAAGGATTTTTAAATGCTTAAAAAACAAAACAATGAAGAGTTGGCTGGCACCAACAATGGCTGGTACTATGATGTAAAGGCATATGTGTGATGTGATTTGTGGCAGTGAGTTTGGATTGAATACACGTCGGCTTGCAGACAGACACAGTAACGCACATACAGTAACACATAAACACAGACACAGCAACACAAACACATACACACACACACACACAATATGCACATACACAGGCACAAAAACACAGTCATTTTTTTTCAGAGCATTTATTTGTAGGTAGAGGTAACAATATCCATGGTGCCATCACTCACTATGGAGGGACACGGGTTGTTTTGAAGAATGTATGTTCTGAGGAACAGAAAGAGAACAATTCATTGAAAGCTCATCACTTATGCAGACATAGTCTCATTTTGAGCCAGTCCAAATTCTCTCATGGGGCTCTGCATATATTTCCCATGATGCTTTGCATTATTGGGGTATGTGCAATTGTGTTTTCTTTAAAATTTGGCTGTACAGCCAATATCCTCTGGGATAACCCATGTCTCGGGGCATTTGCTTTGGGGTTCTTTTGTAGTTCTTTTCTTTCTTTATTTTGGGCTCCCCATGACCCAAACAAATAACATCCCCCTTAAGGGGTGGCTGGCTCCCTCTTCCTGGGCTAAGACACAGATATGGCACACTGATGAGTCCAAATGAGGACAAAACATGTGTATCTGTCAGCTGTTCTTAGCTTTTGCTGATTGCACTGTGAGGCCTGCTGACACCATGCAATTCTGCTTAAAGTTGTGCCAGTCCAAATCCTTTCAGGAGAATTTGCATTATTGGGGTATGTGCAACTGTGCTTTCTTTAAAATTTGGCTGTATGACCAATATTCTTGATGATGACCCATGCCTCAGGGCATTTGCTCTGGGGTTCTTCTACAGTCTCTTTTTTGTCAATAACCCAACTAGAACCTTCTCCCACATCCTGCAAGCCATTCAGGAATGTGTGGCCTTCTCAGGTTATAAAATCAACCTCCAGAAATCCTAATTTTGCCCACTGGGGCTATGCAATACCTTTTGTCAAACTGTAGATGGCTCCTTTCAGGCAGTCCCCAAATTTATTACATAAAGTATTTAGGCATCCACATATCTACTAAAATCTGTGAGTTATACAAGCTGAACTATCGACCCCTGATCTGCAGCACTGGGATGGCCTCCCTCTGTGATGGCAGGGCAGAATAAACTTGCTGAAGATTAACATTATCCCTAGGCTATTGTACCCGCTTCGGATGCTTTCGAACCCCCTGACCTCCCATGACATCCACACTATAGAATCCAGCATGTCTAAATTCATATGGTCATGCAAATGTACTACGGCAAGCCTCAATGGACTTAAAGCCATGTCTTTCAGGTGAGGTTGGGACTGCCGTATTTTTACCTCGCCCATCTAGCTTGTCAGATATGCCTGATCTCATTACCTTCAAGGTTAGCAGTCCAAATCATCCATTGCTTAACCTTGATACAAAACAGCTACCTAGGTGAAAATGAGTCGGAGCGGACTGACTCAGACCGGAGCCCAAACCACTTTGGCTGGACTTAAAACAGGGGCCCCCATATACCTAAGCCCAAAGGGTGTCTGAGCCTATAGTCGAATCTAACACCCAGTCTTCTGGTCCGGCCAGTCCTTCAGGCTTGGGCCATGATCTGAACTCAACTGTCAAACTAAGATACAGTCACCCTACTCTCCCCACTATATGGTAATCCGGAATTCTTGTCAGGGATGGAAGACCCATGCTTTCAACAGCAGAGTGGACATGGGGTTTTTCCTCCTTGACTGACCTTTACACTTGTAACCACCCAGTCCCCTGGGGTTACTAGAATCCTATCAGTATTATTGTTAGGCAGGCAGCAGGCAGCTGGTAGGGAGCTCATTAGGGGCTTCTTACATAATGACATCATTGTTTACTCAGCTAGCCTGAGGGAAGAATGATTAGGTCATTTGGAACTCTCGCAGCAGCATAAGCCACACTGTGTGGACAGCTGCTCTGGAGAGCTTAGAATGCTCAGTTTGTGTCAGCCAGAGCTTGAGTGAAAAGGTGAGCATGGCAGAAGGACTGCCAGTGGGCTCTGAGGTGAGGGCAAGAAAAATTATTTATGTGTGGAGCCTCTTCAAACATTTAAAAAGAAACATACTTCTTGGCGTAGTTCAGTGATTCTTTTATTTCACAGCCCCCCCTACATTTCGCTCACTTTATGAGATTGTTCACGGGGTTTCTTATCTGCTAAACATACATATGTATTAGTTTTCATTATACATCTTTTGATAATATAAATTATGTTCACAAGTTTTACTTGTTTGAATTTTTACCACTTGAACTGAAGACTTGATAGTGAGAATGGTCTCATCAGACCAATCATCCGTTAACATGCTGCCTAGAAGTTAATAAACAATCCTCAGTTTTTAATTCGCTTTGCAGCTTCACTTGTTTTAATTTGTGATTTTACCCTCCACCTTTCAACAAGTGCACTCTATCTGCAGCAAACGTGACTTCTGTTATGAACCTGACTCCCCTTGCCTAAGGGTCATATACATTGCGAGCTTGTTTGAAAAGTTTCATGTTTTATGTACACGTGTTCTGTCAGTGCTTTGTGCTTCTGAGTAGTTTGTGTATTTGTGAATCATAAAAAGCCTATCATAAATGAATATAGATTAGTTTTTAAATTGCCAGCATTTGTTCTTGTCATATTTTGAGACTACTGTGCCTTTTCATGGTATAAGGATGTATATTCCTTTTACCTTAAGTGTTTCTAAAATTCAATTCAGCGGCGTATTAGCTCCATGATGGCGACTGCATGGCATTATGTTCGCAAGTGTATGCTCCTTCCTCTTGAACCTGTTTGTAAAGGCCGCGATGATGACCCATCATCACCCAGTAGTCTTGCGTTGCAGGACCTGTTGCTATGCAACTGGATGCTCAGTCCCTAGGAACTGATCCGACCCTTCCAAACAGGTTCTGATACTGAGGTGAGGGCCCAGCATTTGTCACCCTAGCGGAGTGTCATTTCCAGCTTCCAGTGAAGTTGTGGAGACCAGTGAGACAGCAGGATTTCCTGATTTCTACTCCCAGTGAAGTGGAAGGAACTGCTTGTTGTCAGTGGACTCAAGGGGCAATCCCCTGAAGGTTCTGTTTGTGTTTCAGCTGCCTTGGAAAGGACTTTCAGAGACTGCTTGATCTGCTACCCAGGAGAATGCCTTTTTCTTTTGTTGTTCCATGCCCAGTAGACGAGACAACCATTTGTGAGTACTGTTCCAGGAGACTAGATTTCCACATAATTTAGGGGAATCGTTAGTCTGGGGGTGTGTCTGCCCATAGAGAAGGCTGGATTGCACCTGTCAGTGTCCCTAGTTCACCCAAGTGAGTGAATTGTCTGTTAAACTGTTCACCCAAGTGAGTGCAGTTTGTTTTCTGGTCACCCCAGTGTGTGACGAAGTTAAAGTATGGGACCTCTAGCATTTCAGTGGTAAATGGGGGTTTCAGTGGTGTTACCCTGAAGAATGGCAGAGACTGTCAGTTGGGGCCAAGGTTGGGAGGAACACCATCTCAGTGCTTACAAGGCAGGGCTTCCTGGTTCATAAAGGGCACCAGTTATACCTGAGCAAGGGCCAAGCTGCAGGTTAAGGTGCGTGGCTGAGTTTCATTTAATCGCACCTATGTTCGAAGAAGAGTTATGAGTGTGTGGCTTAGAGCCACTAAATGACACTCATGGGAGGAAAATGTTTGGATGCGTGGCCAGGTGTCCACCAAATGCACCATTTTGGAAATTGGGACGAAGATGCTCTGCTATGTGTTCATGAACTGTGTTGCATGCAAGGACAGTTCGTGAAATGTACCTGTCCTGCCAAGACGAACCCTTGGGGGTCCACTTCTGCTTTAAATTTCCATCTGTTTAATAGAGCAATGCTGCACAAACCCAGTTACTGTTCTGGACATTCCAATTATTGCATCTGGTTGTGTGGATTTACTGGGACCTGCTCAGCAGGTTAGATCTAGCATACGCCGAGCAGCCTCCACCCAGGACCTGGGTTGTAATGTTTACACACGGTTCATGTTGTTTTCTTTCTGTATCCCCACCCCTCTCTTCCTCTAGAAAATGGGCCAGGTGTGCATCCTAACACCAAGGGAGGTACCAGACTTTTTGTAAAATAAATGGGTGTGCCAGTGGGTGGGTACCAGTGTTCCAGATTTTAATAGGGGTGTGTGCTAACTTGTTAAAAAGTGGCCTGGGCGTTACACACTAAAGAAGGACTAATATCATTTCAGGAGCTTAACACCAAATTCAGTCTACCATGACTGCATCTGTTTAAGTTTCTCCAAGCCAGGAATTGCCTACAGTGGCATAACAGCTAGACTCCTCTTTTGCACCGAAAGCAATTACTATAGAATTGAAAAGTAGTGCGTTTGTTTAATTTAGCGGTCCGAGGCTATGCGACTTGTTAGCTGCAGTTAAATGTCACTGTCCTGTACTTCCATATAATGAGTCTGATATAGATAACTAACTTAGCTGTTCAATTAATTTAGTGGGTCTCTTTCTACAGCGAACATAGCAAGACTTTTTTTTTACAGTGAAATAGATCAATTCTACAGTATTTTGCATACCAGATCAATAGTCGCCTACATAATCTCCTTTACTACAAATCCCTCAAACTACTTTCCCAGAGCACCTCCCTTCACTATACAAGCACACAGGAACAGGACCTAGGGACTCAGATCTTGGACACTGACTGGGAGACTGTACTATCGGCTATGCAAGATCTACTTGTTTGCAACAAATTTAAGTAAACCCAGTTTAAATTTTTGAACCATCTCTTTTGCACATCAGTAGTTCACAACCTTCACCATACCATCTCTTCTTTTTGCCAGTTCTGTAACACCCACACAGGGATCTACTGTCGTTTGTTCTTGTCCTGCCTGATACATGCACATTTTAGGAGAAGGAGGAGAAGAATGAAGACAGAGGACACCACTAAGCATCCTCTCCCCTTTGACCCGACTACACTTCTATCTGGGGACAAAAGGACGAAGAAAGAGTTCTTCCTCCTCTCCCCGAGCAATTCAGATAATGGTAATCACTGCTCACAGATGTATACTGAATATATGGATGTCTGCTGCCCTCCACCCATAACTTCGTACATAACATGCTGTCCCTTGAATGCCTACCCTAGGTAATATGAGAACTGGAAATTTTTGATAGTACGTGGTTAAACCTGCTGGTGTGGCTAACTCTAAACCATGCTGCCAATATACTGTACACTTGGAACTTAAATGAAAGTCCCCACCACCCCTCCCATAACCTTTCACCCCTTGGGAGCACTTTACCTCTCTTCATAATTGTTGGTCTTAATTTAGTCTGCTGACCACACCCACCACAATGAGACTGACACTGTTAGTTATGGTTTTGTATACATAGTTTCTTTTCACAGCTTACTCTGCATGCTTCAATAATATGTAAATGAATGATGTTAACTGTCTCTGCTACATCCTGTGGCTCTTGGGTCACCCTTGAGAACTGTAGTTACAAATTTTCAGCACTCTAAAAGGACTGTGTCCCATGGTCTGCCACTACAACACTGACCACACCCTGGACTTGAATGTGTGGTCCCTCTTTTCCCTTGCTTCTTACTATTTTTTCTTGCATTACTGTTTGTAACAGCCACTTGTAGAAACATAGAGGATTGTGTATGAGCAATCATACTACAATGATGTTTTTCAATCAAGAAATTTCCATGGCAACAAGAGGCCTCGAGAGCGAAGATTAAGAGGTCTTGTTACCATGGAAACCTCGAGATTTTAAAACAGCCGTGTTGTGTATGATTGCTCATACACAGCCTTTTGTAGTGTATGGGCAATCATAAGTTAATGATTTTGTCCTTACTGTTCCATTTTTTTTAGCACCGCTCTCTTCTGGGGCCAGCTCCGACCGCCGCAGCTGTTTCATGAAGAGCAGAAGTTTATGTACCGTGCATGCACGAACACGTTCAAAGTTGTTATGCTGCAGTAGCTACGTATCTAGTGCAACACAAGAAACTAAATAACGTAGTAGCAGCAGCAGTACAGCTATGTCGTTCTAGGTATGGATTGCTACCTAGAACAACGTTCTACCCTACATTTTATATGTATTTTGTCAACAAATTGCTACCCAATAAACAATATATGGTTGACGAAATGTTATAAATTCAGTAAAGATAGTTGACAAAGATAACAAACCTCATCATCCACAGAAGGGTGCCACAAAGTGTTATTTTGTGACAGACCCTAGTGTCATCCATGGGTTTCAATGAAAACTGGAACTTTTTATTTCTAACACAACTACAATAATAGCAGCATCCTGCTGACCAGGTATAAAAAGAAGTGTTACAGAAAGAACTTTATAGATCACAAGAGGTCTTAAACTAGCAAGGGGGGGGAGGCAGAGTGCCAAGGCAGACACAGAATGTCACAAACAAGGGGGATATTTCTGGCCTCTCCCACTGGACTCAGCAGGTTCAAGTAAACTTGTGGAAAAGGGGTTAAGGGGAAATGTTAGAAAATGGTATGTGCCAACACTAGGAATCTGGGCAACAAAATGCCGGAACTTCAGGCACTGGTCACAGAGGGGGGACATGAACTGCTGGCAGTAACAGAGACATGGGAAACCTCAAACCATGACTGGGACATGAATATGCCAGGCTACATCCTATTCAGAAAGGACAGGGCAAAAGCAGGGAAGGAGGGGTAGTGCCGTATGTTAAGGAGAGGATTGAAGCAATAGAAATAGGTAGTCTGGGGGGGAGGGTCAAGTGAATTAGAAATCCTGTGGGTACTAACAGAGAAAAGAAAGGGGAAACAAATCTGGATTTGGGTGGTCTACAGGCCACCGGGCCAAGATCAAGGGACAGACAGGGCAAGAGACAGTTAAGAGGGCAGCAAGTCTAGGGGAAGTGATGGTAGTGGGGGATTTCAGCATGGTGAACATGGGCTGGAAAGTTCTAGTCGTGGCTAGTACTAGGAATTACATTCTGGTGGATGCCTGCCATGGTGCATTTTTAGAGCAATTAGTTCAGAGTCCAACAAAGGAGAAGGCCCTCCAGGATCTGGTGCTCACCAGCAGAGAGAACATTCAGAACATAGCAGTTCTGGAACCACTCAATTCCAGGGACCACAGGATGGCAGTATTGGAAGCACCAAGTGGGGACAAGCAAAGGGACAAAAGGGATAAGGGTATGGGACTTCAAAAAAGCAGACTTTGGTAAAAATGAGGGAAAAATTGAATAGCATGAATGACATAGTGATGGTAGTAGAAACTGTAGAAAAGTGGGGAGCATTTAAATAGGTGATGATAGAAATAGCAGATAGCTTCATTACAAAGGTATCTAATGGTAAATGTGCTAAGAGGCCAATATTGATCACAGCCAATGTACAGGTGGCAGTAAGAACCATAAGGAGGGCATTTTCCAAGTATAAGGGTAGTAAAAAGGAGGAAGACAGGGTGAAATATCTGGAATCAACAAGGGAAACCACCAGGAAGATGAGGGAGGCCAAAGTGGAGACAGAGCCTCAGTTGGAACAGGGTTAAAGAAAAGGAGTAAGATGTTCTTCCAGTACATCCAGAAGAAACACGAGGTTAAAGAGGGCATTGTGAGACTTAAGAGCAATGAGTGGTGGGAGGAGGGGAACAAGAGGAAGGCAAAAATACTGAACAATAATTTTTATTTGCTATTTACTAAGGAGAAGGATGGTAAAATGCCAGTCTGTGGGGTTAGGAAGGGGGAGCAAAGATGCTGGGGCAAAGGTCCAGATAATGGAAAAAAGGGTGTTGGAAAAGCTAGTAGGGTTGAAAGTAGATACATTGATGGGACCAGATGGCTTATACCTGAGGATGCTATGTGAGGTAGCAGCAGTTATAGCAAGGCCATTAGCAGACCTTTTCAGTAGCTCACTAGCCACATGAGTGTTCCCTAGGGACCGGAGCAAAGTGAATGTGGTTCTTCTACATATGAGTGTAAAGATTGATGACCCAAGGAACTATAGGTCAGTCAGCTTGACGTCTGTAGTAGGGAAAATCATGGAATCTATACTGAGGGAAGACCTGGTGAACTTCCTAGAAGGGAATAGGCTGCAAGATCACAGATAGCATGGGTTCACAGAGGGAAGGTCTTGCCAGACGAATCCGGTCAAGTTCTTCTACTGGGTTACTACAACAGCAGACAAAGGGCAGGGAACTGGTATGTTATAACCTCACTTTAGTAAAGCCTTTGACGCAGTCTCCCACAGGAGGCTGGTCAAAAAGATTAGTGACCTTGGAATAGAGGGAAAAATGGCAAATTGAGTAGAGAGCTGGCTGAGGGTAGAACACAGAGGGTGGTGGTCAATGGGGAGTTTTCAGAGGTGAGAGAAGTGACCAGCAGGGTACAGCTGGGGTCGGTAACAGGACCAGTCCTCATCCAATATTTTCATCTGTGACATAGGCGAAGGTATCAAGAGTAAGATCTGCCTCTTTGCAGATGACACAAAGATCTGAGGGTAGACACAGAGGAAGGGAGAAGAGAACTAAAGGAGGGTCTGGGCAGGATGGAGAGCTGGGCTAAGGTTTAGTAGCTAAGCTTTAATGCTAAAAAATGTGAAGTAATGCACAGTGCTAAAAATAATACAAGGGTGCAATACAAAATGGGAGGGGTGTAGCTGGATAGAACTCTAGAAGAAAAGTATTCAGGGGTGATGATATCGAAGACCCTAAAAATATTTGCATGCTGCAACAGGGCAGTGAGCAAAGCAAACAGAATGCTGGGATGCATGGGGGATAAGCAGTAGAAGGCAAGAGGTTATCCCCCCTCTGTACAGGTCACTAGTGCAGCAACACCTGGAATATTGTGCAACGTACTGGAGCTCACACTTGAGGAAAGACTACAACGAAGAGGAGGCAGTACAGTGCAGGACAACTAAGGTGGTGCATGGCTTTTGGGATCTGACATACGAGGAGAAGCTGCAGAACTTAAACATGTACCCCCTGGAGAAAAGGAGGGAAAGGGGTGACATGACGGAGACATACAAGTACCGGCATGGGATAAACAGAGTAGAAACCAAGGAACTATTCTCTTGGAGTTCAAACACAGGGACAAGAGGGAATTCACTAAAGCTGGCAGGGGGATATTCAGAAAGGACGTCTGGAAGCACTTCTTCATGGAAAGGGTGGTGGATACATGGAATAAGCTACCAGAAGAAATGGTTCAGGCCAACTTAATCAGCTGTTTCAAGCAGGGATGGGGCAGGCAGGTGGGTTTAGTTAGAAAAGGGAGGGAGAGCAGTAAAAAAGGGGAAGATTACCACTAACGTAAGGCAGAGTAGTTGGGTAGGGTGGACAGACTGGATGGGCTAAGATCCTTTTTCTGCTGTAAATGTCTATGTATATACGCATCTACAGAAGCTACACCTGAGGGGAGCATTTGGTAGGAATACCTGTAATGGTGAATATACAATATGGAGTAAGGGTGCAGGAGATTGGGGAGGATAAAGAAAATTCCAGCAGGCACTTTTTTCAACATTTAAAAAATCCCATTATATAACGTATTGCAAGTCCACTGTGTATAATGGGATTTGATAGCATATGTGAGTATAACAGATCTCAGCTGCTTCTGGAAACTGATTAGGAGCACATTAACCAGATATTACTTAGTAATTACACATGCCTCTGATTTCTACTCACCCTCCTTTTTTTATCATAGCCAATTCTTGAATAGGCCATGTTGACTGAAATGCGGACTCTAACTTTATTTTTCATGTTTAGCCATCCATTGCATTGGACCCTATTCCTTTCTTACTGCTGTCCAGCTACTGAGATGGTACCCTATAATTTGTGTTCTCACATTTTGTTGTAACATAATTTGTTTAAACGTTTGAGTTTACTAGAGGCCTGCTCTTTAAAGCATGTCACGATATACATTTTGCATGTGAATGACAGGGTTCACTCGTCTTCGTGGTGCTGCTTTCTGATACAGCCGTGTAAACTGAAATTCAGCTGCTACCTGACTGGATTTAGCATTTGATTGAATGCGGGCTGATGAATGCAGACCTAGCTCCACCTGAGCTCTTTCCTTCTAGGTTGCTTGAAAGGACAGAGCAAAGAGCCTTACCAGAGCAAGGGAAAAGATTAAGACTTCTTTGGGCTAGGCAGATTTACTGTGTGTTGTTATTTTTATTTTGTACTCACAGGGATTGTTACTGTTTGTTGCTAACATTTTATTGCTTTATTTTTCTCTGATTCAAACTGTTATTGCTAGGTATACCTTCTTCTGCATCATTACAAGGTGTGTGCTAACAGATTATTGCTGTAATCTTCTGATTCAAATTGTCTTTTGCTAGGTATATCTTCTGTTACTGCTTTATTTTCCTCTGTAGCAAAGTGTTTCTTACAGGATACATCTTCTGTGAAATTATTACAGGTGGTGCTTTACAGGTTTTAAAGTTTTAGCTATCATTAGGATAAGCTTTCAAGGTTACTGCATTTGTTGCTGACTGATTGTTTCTGCTCTTACTTCCTTGTTCTTTCGTCCGTGGTTCTTCTTTTTTGGCAGGGGAAGGGCCAAGCCACCCACTGCCACCCTCAACCACCCCACACTACACTCATTTTATAAGGTAGCACAGTCGTGACATTTCCTGTGGCAAAGCAGGAAGGGGCGGATCAGTGAGGTGTCCACACGGTGACCTCATTTACAGGGGCACTAGTAATTTCACATATTATAACAAGTTACACAAAAACAAACAAACAAAACACAAAATCAAACTTTTGCTTTCATTTTCTTCCTATTAATTACTCTGACCAGGTTATAAACCCAGCAATTTATCTGGAATGGATATCATTAACTGCAGGTACTGCGGAACACTTTTCAGAAGGGCAGTTTTACAGGATTTAGGACACTGTCCTACATGCTGGGTCATTGGCAATATTAGGGCTCAGCTCCAGGTAGTATGGGCAGAGATTGCGCGCCTCATATTTCATATTCAAGAGGAACTATACTATAAGAACCACCCACCTTTTCCCCAACATCCAACAGAAGCACCTCGACCACAGAGGGCAGTTGGTCTGGGAAGCTAGCAGGTGGTTAGGAGGGGCAAATCAGGTGCCCCGTCATTCGGTGCTCTCCAACAAATTACCTCCACAAACCATATAAAAACTACAAACAGGTATCGGCCTCTGTCTCTAAAATCAAACAAAGGGGCAGAGGACACTGCAGAGCAGGACACTGCAGCACAGGAGCTAGCACAACAAAACTCACCCAAAACAGGAAACAAAACAAAAAAAGCAAAAAGGAAATCCAAAAAACTTCTGATCATAGGAGACTCCATGATTCTGGGAGTTGATACCTATCTCCAGCCAGGGGTAATAGTCAGATGTCTCCCAGGTACATCAGCATGGAGAGACACTGACTGCATTGCTAAAACTGTTCAGGAAGCAGGAGAAAACATTGACATCCTGGTGCACATAGGGACTAATGATCTCGCCAGCCGGTCAGTTGTGGAGACAAAGAAACACCTGACCAGGCTGGGTGACAAACTATCATCCATTTCGTCCAGCATCTCCTTCTCTGAGATCCTGCCAGTCTGGGGGGGGGGGGCAGATGGATGGAAGGTCAGAGAAGGGGAGATAGGGGAGTTAAACATGTGGCTCAAGGGCTGGTGCCAGGAAAATTGACACAAATTTGTAGGGAACGGGCAACAGTTTTGGGAACGAAAGTTCTTTAAATTTGATGAACTGCATCTAACTAAGGAGGGAGTCAGTGCAATGGGGCAGAAGTTTGATATCTTTGCAGAATATTTAAATTAGCAAATGGGAAGGGGGTGCAGCATCCCATACGTCGAATGGCAAGAACACCCCTCCCCCCTCAGCTAGTGGTCAAACAGGAGTTCAGCATGTTTGCAGTTCATTTGCATCACCAGGTAAGGAAAAAGGTCCAGCTCCCCATACGACGCACAGAGGAAATGCCAGACCTTACCCAACAACTAACACACTGAAATCTGGCCAATGGAAAATCATGTACACAAATGCTCGCAGATCCCAGACCTGCAGGCAATAATGACAGAGGCTAAACTGGACATAGTAGCAATGAGCGAGACATGGTTTACCAGTAACCACACTTAGGAGACTTCAGTACCTGGCTATGTACTGTTCAGAAGAGACCGAGGTGCAAAAAGGGGTGGTGGAGTGGCCCTGTATGTCAATGAAAATATCAAAGCTACAGAAATTCAGAATACACATAAGGAGCCAGAAGAACAGTGGGTCACCCTGGAAACAGGAAATGGGACAGCCATAAGAACTGGGGTTGTCTACAGGCCCCCAGACCAGGGGGAGGACACAGACACATTACTGTTAGAAAATATACAAAACATGACAGCTAAAGGGGAGGTTCTGATAATGGGAGACTTCAACATGCCAGATACAGATTGGTCAATACCAGCAGGAACATCTGCCAAAACTAGACACATGGTGGATTCCCTGCAGGGGGAAGGCCTCGCACAACTGGTACAACAACCTACAAGAGACAGGTCTATCCTAGATCTAGTACTGA
This sequence comes from Neoceratodus forsteri, assembly GCA_016271365.2. Taxonomy (NCBI): domain Eukaryota; kingdom Metazoa; phylum Chordata; order Ceratodontiformes; family Ceratodontidae; genus Neoceratodus; species Neoceratodus forsteri. The sequence continues at coordinate 45,261,873 of JADMNL010000027.1, forward strand.
TTAACAAGGAAAGGATCACAGATCTCCAGTTAGAAGGTCACCTGGGGCCAGTGACCATCACATGGTATGGTTCCATTTGGCCACAACTAAATCATTACTTTCGAAGCCAAAAATATGGGACTTCAGAGGAGCTGACTTTGATAAAATGGCCAACAGAGTAAAAGCTAGCCTTGGCAAAAAGAAATACAGGTGAGGGGGTACAGGCAAAGTGGGCAAGCATTAAGGATGCAATACTTGAAGCAACATCCCATTGTGTTAGAGAGAAAAGGAAGTGCAAAAGAAAAAAAGAAACCACTTTGATTCTCAATAACAGTAGCAGAGAAGGTCAGAGCCAAAAAGCTGGCCTTTAGGAAATACAAGGGAATGCAGCAGCATGAAAATAGGGAGGGGAGGCATACCAAACTTCCCTAAGGGAAGCAGGGAAGGCAGTAAGGCAGGCAAAGGCCCAAATTGAGGAAACACTAGCACAGACAGTAAAAGAAGGTAACAAGAATTTCTACAGATACATTTCTACAGAAATGAGAAAGTACAGAGGGGGTATTGCTAAGATCAAAGGAGATAAGGGGCATGTGAGGAGGAGGACCATGTAAAAGTATCTATCCTAAACAGATACTTCTGCTCAGTATTTACTGAAGAGAAGATAGGGCAGGGCCCACAGCTCAGCACCATGGACACGGGGGGGGGGTGGTCAGCACTAGTCCCATCACAAAAGAAAGGGTCTTACAAGAGCTTGATAAGCTCAGGGTGGACAAGGCAATGGGACCTGATGGCATACATCCCAGGGTACTAAAAGAGCTAAGGGTGGATCTAGCAGAGCCATTTTCAGAACTGTTTAGTGAGTCTCTGAGCACAGGAGAGGTCCCAGAAGACTAGAGAAGGGCTCATGTGATCCTGCTCCATAAGAGTGGTAGCAGGGAGGAAGCAGAGAACTACAGACCAGTCAGTCTTACCTTTGTAGTGGGCAAGATTATGGAGGCATTCCTTAAAGAAAGGACAGTTCAACACCTGGAATCCATAGGAGTACAGGATCCAAGACAGCATGGGTTTACAAAAGGAAGGTCCTGTCAAACTAATCTCATAGATTTCTTTGACTAGGTAACCAGAGTGGTGGATCAAGGGGGAGCAGTTGATGTTGCCTACCTTGACTTCAGCAAAGTTTCGATACTGTTCCACATACCAGATTGATTAATAAGCTGGGTAGGCTCGGGGTGGGTCAGAAGTTGGTCAGCTGGGTGGCAAACTGGTTGACGGGCAGAAAACAAAGAGTGGTGGTAAATGGTATACAGTCAGAAGAGATGCAAGTCACAAGTCGGGTACCTCAGGAATCAGTACTGGGGCCAGTCCTCTTCAATATCTTCATCAGTGACGTTGCAGATGAACTGGAGGGTAAGGTTTGTCTGTTTGCAGATGTCACCAAGATCTGCAACAGAGTAGATGATCCAGATGGGGTGGGCAGAATGAGTAGAGATCTGGATAAACTAGAAAAATGGTCAGAAGAGTGGCAACTGGGGTTTAACGCAAAGAAGTGTAAGATCATGCACATAGGGAAGAGAAATCCTGAAGCCACCTATAGGCTGGTAGGGGAGTTGCTGGCAGTCACAAGAGAAGAAAGAGACTTGGGCATCATCATCACCGATGACCTGAAATCATCCAAGCAGACCACTAAAACAGTAGGTAAGGCAAGGGGGATGTTGGGTTGTTTTGTAGGGTATCACAAGTCAGAAGAGGAGGTAATGATCCCTCTTTACAAGACACTGGTTAGGCCCCATCTGGAGTACTGCGTGCAGTACTGGAGGCCACACCTCACAAGGACATTAACCAAATTGAGGCAGTCCAGAGAAGGGCAACCAAAATGGTGCAGGGACTGCATCATAAAACATATGAGGACAGATTAACGGAGCTCAATATGTATACCCTAGAGCAAAGGAGAGAGAGAGGTGATATGATCGAAACATTCAAACACCTTGAGGCATTACCAAGGTGAAAGAGTCTAACATGTTTCAATATAAGAAAAACAGCAGGACAAGAGGGCGCATCACGAGATTAGAGGAGGGCAATTAAGAGGTAATGTGAGGAAGTTCTTTTCACAGAAAGGGTGGTGGATGCATGGAACAGCCTACCTCAGGAAGTGGTGGATATGAATACAGTGCAGGGCTTCAAACAGGCATGGGATAGGCATAAGGGAGCAATGCAGATGAGTATGAATAGATAGGCCATTGACAGAGCAAAGGCCAATGGCACATTTATAAGGTAGAAAAAGAAATGGGCAGAGTGGATGGGCCTTGCGGTCCTTATCTGCCGTCAGCTTCTATGTTTCTTCAATCCCAGCTGCTGGACAGATAGGCAATTCCAATAAAATATTTGCTTATAAAGGATGATGCCATTCCGTGAAAAGGCAATGCCAAATAAGCCACGTTATACTACATGTGGGCCCTCTCTTCCAATCATACGCTAGAGTTCATTCCACAGCAAACTCACAACTGCCATTTTATTCTCAACAAATGACTGCTGAAAGCTGAGAACAAATGTCGTTTTTCTTTACATTCTAATTGTCCTGCATACACCGCAGCAATTGTCAAGTACAGTGAAGGGAGGGGAGATGAGTGGGGTTACCACGGACTTAAGAAAATATCTAGGGGACAAAAACAGTACCCGTAGCTTTTTTTCAGACACATAAGCATAATAGTTACATTATGTAGCTGGGTCATGATCCTCGGCGATAACATGATTGTCTCATGAAAATAAGATACTCGGCCTATGGCCTTATACTTTATTCACTCGACAGTCACATGATTGCCTTGTGTAGTGCACTAGCACATTACCACTTAAATAAACTTCCTCTCAGTAGGGACACATAATGTACAGAGTAATTTCTTTATAGGACTGTGATATTTCTAAAGAATTTTAGTTGTATGTATTTCTTTTACTGGGATAAACTCCATTGAGTTAATTTTCAAATAGGTCCTGGGAAGGAACAACAAGGAACGCAGACACAGGAGTTGACAGATTGGGACATACCAAGATAACCACACAAAGAACAGTCTTTCCAGATGCACAGCTATGCGATCGAGCAACTGATGTGACAAATGATAGGCAATACAGTAGGTGTGATTCTGAGAAAATGCACCTCTACAGGGTTTTGAAATGTACCTTATGATTTTGAATTTTCAGAGGCAGAAATTATAAACATAGTAGACAGGATTTTCAAAATGGATCCCTCGTGGAACTACTCATCCTACTTTCAAAGCAGTCTTGTGGCTGCACTGGCGGACCAGCAATTAGCTGTTCTACATGCACCAGAAGAGCATCTTGGATGTGGATTTTCCCCACACTTTGGTTAATAAATGACACAAGGGGCTGCAAAGCCTGATTTGTATAATTTATTGGTGCAGGGTGCCACACAGCACAGTACGCTCTCATAAACCAACCATAGTCTTTGAAAACTGCTGCAGGGTGCATGGGTGTATTTCCCTTGATACAGACACAGGTGGATGTTACTGCTGCATCAGGGGCTTTGAAAATCCTCCAGCAACTCCAAAGGGAATCAACATCTACAACTGTCGATGAGATATTCATTGATCAAAATATTTGAAAATACTATTGCACAGCTTATTGCATACTACTGCTGCATGTAGAGTAGCAAAGTTGGTGTGCAGAATGCTGGTGTAAAATGGCTGCCGTGTTCCACATCAGAGGAGCACTGAGGAATAATAGAGCCACATGGTACAATACATTATTCTTAAAAAGAATGCTCACAGTCATTTAGCATGCAAAACTACTGTCCAAATGTACAGTGGAGGGTAATAAACAGGTAATATTCAAATGCCCATGTTCTGATTGGCTGCTTTCAGTAAACCGGTTCGCAACACACCACTATGTTAATAACCAGGGTCAAGCCTGAAAAAGTTCCTTGGAACAGTGTTTTACTTGGTTAACAAATAATAAAATAAATATAAAATAAAACTATATACAGGTGCTAACAGGAAACAAGCATTTGTCAATGCTGCATACTGTCTTGCTGGTGTTGGCATTGGTAGTGCAGGAGTTAGAGAGATGCATAATAGGAATAGCAGTGAAGTATAGAACTGACGTCAACTCAATGGGGGGGCGAGATACTGACAACAACAAAAATGGAAAGGGACCTGGGGGAAGTTATATCAGATGACCTAAAGGTAGGCAAGCAATGTGAGAAGGCAGTAAGAAGAGCTGGAGGGATACTGGGACGCATAAGGAGAGGCATCACCAGTAGAAAACAGGAAGTTGTTATCCCACTGTATAGACAGTTGGTGAGACCCCATCTGGAGTATTGCGTGCAGTTCTGGAGACCCCACCTCCACAAAGACATAGACAGGATGGAGACTGTCCAGAGGAGGGCAACCAAAATGGTGCAGGGTCTGCACCAGAAGACATACGAAAATAGGCTAAAGGAGCTTAATATGTATACCCTCAAGGAACTAGGGTGAGGAGGGACATGCTAAAAACTTTCAAGTACCTCAAGGGAATCAACAAAGTCCAAGAGGGTAGCATCTTTCAGAAAAAGAGATGTACAAGAACAAGGCGGCATAACTTGAAGATAGAGGGGGGGACAGCTCAGAGGTAATGTGAGGAAGTATTTTTTCACAGAGAGGGTTGTGGATGCATTAAACAACCATCTTGAGGAGGTCATGGAGTCAAAAATAGTGGGGGAATTTGCTGACCCGGTAGTGCTGAGGGCTGAGGCACTGGACGCATTACCTCACGGCATGCCGGCGACCCAGGTTTGGGAATGAGCTTGGGCTGTTGGAGGTTGGCAATGGGGGGGGAGGGCGGAGCTGCCAACAGGCAAGCTCTCCTCTCCAGCGAGGTGTAAAGGCTTCCTCCGGCTGATGGCTGCCACCAGGTAGGGTTACCACCTGTCCTGATTTTCGCAGGACAGTCCTGATTTGGGAGCTGTGTCCTGCAAAAAAACATTAAAAAATACTATGTGTCCTGACTTTATAGTAGAAAAAATGTTTTCTAACTTTCCACTAAATGTTGCATAAAACTATAATACCTTACCTAAAATACCTTAAAATGATAAGAAATAATAGAAGCAATTAAGAAACTACAATACTTATCCTTAATTTTGATTATATAGAGAAAGCAAGTCTGTTGCATTGGTCGAGGTTATGTACTGTCCTGCGAAAAATCATGTTTCAGTAAGAAATGTCCCACTTTGGGCTTCTTAAAAGGTGGTAACCCTACCACCAGGAGGAGGCTGGGGACAATATGGGCCAGGAGGAGCCAGGTGCTAGGCCTGGGGTGGGAGGAAAGGGACAGTTACCGGGGCCATGGGACTAATGTGTGCCTCCACACGTATGCGTACCCACTCCTGGGGCCCCTGCGGTGAAAAAATAATGGAGGAAAAAGGAAACCGCCAGGGGCAGGATGGTGACCAACTTCCCGTAGGCTCCACTCCCGGGCCAGGCATAAGGTAAGCCCCAGTAATTCAGGGTGATGGGGTTGGGGGCTTGTCAAATGGGGGCTGTCCGGGGAGGGAGGTAAAAAAGTTAAATTATGAGAAAAAAACAAACAGTGGTGGAATTCAAGAATGCATGGGGACAGACATAAGGCAATTGTAGTGGGGGGGTAGGAGGAAGTAGGCTGTTGGTTAACTAGGATCTACAGCTTATCCATTAGGTAGGGAAATGGGCAGACTAGGTGGGCCAAGCAGTCCTTATCTGCCATCAAATTCTGTTTCTATGTAACCCCACCATACCCTGCAGACAGTGACAGGCATTGGGATGTGCCTTTGGGTTGCTGGCCATAACGCTCATGCCATTTCACCTCACTCTACCCTGCAGAGTCTGACAAGTGTCACGTTGTGCCTTGGGGTCATCGGGCCTTATGCTCACCCCATTTCATAAGGAAGTATGTTGAGATGGGTGCAGCATAGGAGAATGGGTTGAACTTTTGGGCCGAAGAGTCCAAGGCACACCTTGATGCCTGTCAGTGGCACCAGGGTGGGGGTGGGGGTGCAATGGCGTGAGCACTACAGCAGACAATCCAAAGACACACCCTTGATGCCTGTTAGTCTGTACAGGGTGGGACGTTATGGTTAGAAACCTTAACACCCAGGGCGTTTCTTGGTATTTGCACTCTCAATTTTCAACATGGCCTTTTTGTGACCCCATCTTATGAACGCATTTGGAACCTCTACTCATGAACAGTGTCGCTGTGATTTTGTTACTCTGTCTCGAACGTTGATTTCCCACAGTGATAGCACCATTCTGCACCACATTAAAATGTCAGCTGCACGATTGATAAGGAGGTGTGAAGAGATGGCAATGCTGAAAATCTGGAGTGAAAATATTAAACATTCTGGAAGTTACAAGTGTGTGTGAAAACTGCATATCGCATGCTCATAACACAGTCATTTAGTGGAATTATTTCACCAAATTTTTAACATAGGCATTTTGGGACCTCTGCTCATGAACAATGTTACTGTGATTTTCTTACTCTGTTCTGAACATTGTTTTCCTGCAGCAACTGCGCCACTGCGTGCTGGATGTGCAAAAACACATTTTGGGCAGGATGTGGAAAATGACAGCTGTACTGTTCATAAAGAGGTGTGAAAACATTTCACTGGTGAAAATCTGGAGTAAAAATATAAAAAATTATCAAAGAGCGTGCATGGAAACTTTTTTTTTATTTAGTTGTTTAACCAGGTATAGCACACTAAGCTGAGAGCTTTTTACAGGAGTGACCTGGGAGCACAAGGAGGTTAAGTGACTTGCTCAGGGTCACACAGTATGCAAGTGGAAACTGTGGGATTCAAACCCAGGTCTGGTCTGCTGGATGTCACTAGATTTACAGCTCAGAGCCTTAGACCACTGCGCTATACTGCCTCCTTAACTGTGCAATGCATGCTTGTAACAGGGTCATTTTTAGGAATTTTTTCACCAAATTTGCAACATTGGCTTTTTGGGAGCCCACCTCATGAACAGGATGCTGTCATTTTGTTAATCAGTCCGGAAAGGTGATTCCACGCAGTGACCGCAAAATCACATTTCAGGACTGAATAACGAGATGACAGTGACTGAATTCATGAGGTGGGGTCCCAAGAATCCAATGTTGAAAATTTGGTGCCAGAATTTCCCAAAATGGCCGAGATATGCACCAAAGTTGAAAAAAAAAACAATTTATGCCATTATACAGCTTACCGCATTTCTTCAGTTCACAGTTGGCTTTGAAGAGTGCAGACATGTTCTCGATCCATCAAGATCGTCGCACCAGGCTCAAGGTATGGGGGTGAGGGGTGAGGAGGTGGGGCAATGCAGAGGGTGGGCTGGGCTGGGGAGGGACACTGGACATGTTGAGGGACCATTTTCTCATTTTCCAGGTAAAAACAAAACAGACAATGCAGGTCAGTTTCTTCTTTTGCAGGTGTGTTTGGCACACTTGGGTGGGCTCCCAGTGTGCCACCTGTATTTGTGGGGAGGGGGACTGAAGCAGACGTGGACTGGGCCCCCTGTCAGCACAGAAATGGGTCGGAGGGGGCACATGATGCCGAGGGGGGTTGGGCACCCCCTCAGCACTCACATTTAATCCTTGGGGGGCCATTATGCCAATGGGGATTGGGCTCCACCATCTGCAAACTGAACTGAAAAGAGGGAACCAAAGCTGATGGGGATTGGGCCCTTCAGCACAGAAATGTGTTGGGGGAGCACATGATGCCGAGGGGGATTGGGCACCCCCTCAGCACTCACATTTAATCCTTGGGGGGCCATTAGCCAATGGAGTTGGGCTCCCTCATCTGCAAATTGAACTGAAAGGGGAACTACAAAGCCGATGGGGTTAGGAGCCCCTTAGTATCTAACAAATTATTTGGGGCCATTATGCCGTGAGGATTGGGCTCCCCAGCCAACAAATTGGACTGGGAAGGGGCATGCTGACAGGGGATCGGGCACCCCGGCGTTGGCTTGTTTGGGGAATTCAAGAGGCAGACGGCAACAGCCGCTACCATGTTTTATTGAAAAGTTATACCACTGAAGACACGCCCTGCAATTAGGGGTTGCTCCCTCACTGCAGCGGCTAAAACGTTTCAAGTTGGTGGCACGTTTTGCAACTGCTGTCATAGACAGCGTGCAGTCTAATTCGTGCCCCAGAGCATGGCCTGAAAAAGCAGTGGCACCACTGACCACAGCACAACCACGCCTCCAAAACCCGCTACACCACTTCAAGTAACCCCAATATGTTGTCTGCGCTGGGTGCGCAAGACAACATAAAAATGTTGTTTCATATTTTATTTTGATCTATGTCTGATCTATTGCAAAAAATGATAAAAAACATTAATTGTAACAACTCTTGTGAGTAAATTATATGTGATGCTCCCATCCAATCACAGCTCTTCCTTCAGTTGCATGTTAGACACTTTTATTTCCATAATTATGTCTCTCATGCTCATTTTTTCATTAATTTTATTTTGTTAACCAGGTAAGCACGCTGTGCTGTAATAACAGGCTTCCTGCTAGCTGTGCTGTAGTAACAGGCTTCCTGCTTGCCATTTACTCTGTCAACACTTTGGAGAAAAAGGTAATAAAAAAAACTGATGCGATTTATGATAACTTTCTGGGTCTGGTTGAAGGGCTTCTTATAGATAAGAGTGTCACCTCATGTGCTTTGGACACCAGAATTGCTAATCTTCGATTCGAAAATATTCATTGAAGATATCTCCTCCATTTGGCGAAACCTTAGCAACTGTGAGCCGTCAGCATCAAGACCACATGTAAATCTTTTGCTAAGCAGAGGTCACCCACGATGACGTGAAGCGTTAACAGCTGCCCCATCACTCCTCAGTTCTTTCTCCTGTCGTCGATCATCCTCACTGGAGATGCTATAGGAAACAACATCAACCATGCTGTTGCTGTTTTTTTGATATTTTATATAACGGCTTACTATTGTCGTGTCTATATGCCAAGAACGTTTATTTCAATATTGTATTTGTGGTTAAAAAATCTACAATGATGACACACACACTATTTGTGTGTGCTGTTTGGGCCTTTCTCATACGATGAAAAAAATCTGCCCCATACAAAAGAGGGTGCTCCTGTGTCTAATCAAAGCCTGTCCAAATGGCTGGCACATTGCATTACGTTTTGTTACAGGAAGTACGGTAAGGCACTTCCTGGTGCTGTTTATGGTCACTCCACAAGAGGTATGGCTACTTCTGTTGCTTGTTTTAAAAATGTTCCTGCTGCTGACATATGTGCTGCAGCCACATGGAGCACTGTTCATGCTTTCTCTAAACATTATAGTCTGGACATCATATCTCAGATGTGCTTGTTTTGGGCTTACTGTTCCACAAGGCCTTCTGTCCTGAACTCATATCAGACCATGCCATCCTCCCTGTTTGTTTTGTACTGCTTGGGAGTCATTTCAAAGGGGCGGCTAATGGAGGAGATATCCTCAAAGAAGACAGAACACTTACGTAATAATTTATCGTAACAGTAGTTCTTCGAGAGAATCTTCTCCATTAGGTCATGCCGTACCCTTCCTCCGTCCCCCTTTTGGTATCTTGAGGGTTATCAGATGGTGTGCCTAAAACGTTATTCCATGCATCCTGTTTCCAGTCCCATGCCTCTCCTTGTATACCTGGTGCTGGTCTACTTTCCTGGTTCCTCATGGTTAGTGGCCCTCCAAGGCTAATCTTTGGCAGGGAACTGAGGAGTGATGGCGCTGACCATGTTATATATGTGGTAACACTGCACATCACTGTGGGTGGCCCTTGGCTAGCAGAAAGTTTCCATGTGGTCCTGACACTGATGGCTTACAGTTCCAAAGGTGTAGCCTACTGGAGAAGATTCTGTATTAGATCTACTCTTGGTTACTCTGTGAGTTTAGACATAAGTAGGGTTACACCCATCTGGAATGTCTTCCACACCCTGGTGGTAACATCAGGTGTCCTTAATGGACCATCCAAGGTGTGTATCTAGTCTAGATTTAAATGAATCAAAGGTTTCTGCATCCACAACATGCTGTAGGAGTTTATTGCAAGCCTTTGTTACCCTAACCGTATAATAATTATCGCATTCATTAGTGTTGCTGTGGGAACTAGTAATTGCTTATCATTACTTCTTAAGATAGGTGAGCGTTTATTGAACTGGAATCCGCATTGAGCTTTCAGCTTGGGACACTGCAGGAGCTTGTATGACTGCAGTAAATCTCCCCATTTTCTCCTGTCCTCAGGTTAACCAGTGTGTCACAAACCCACTCAGCAGGTCAGCCTTCTACTCCCAAAGTGCCAACCTCTGAGCGCAGTCTTGTGAACAGTTAACAGAAACAGGATAACCCTCCTGTCTGTTTTGTGGGTTCGGATCAACCTTTTGTCTCAGTTCTGGAGGGATTCAAACTGCGAACCTCTTGCTAGTGTACCCAATGCACAGGCTCAGATAATTCTGTCTTCGGGGGGCCAGATATCTTTGCACCCGAAGATGGGTTTATCTGAGCATGTGCGTAATCGCAGAGGTTCACGGTTGCATCCCTCAGAACTGAACAGGAATGATCAGGCCTCACTAAACTGAAAAAATTACCCTGTTTCTGTTAACTATTCTGAAAACTGCCTTCAGACCGACACTAGTGAAAACTGACCTGCTATAGACTTAATGACAGATAATTAACAGGTAGTGTGAATAAATTTTGGTATCACAAGGTTTTATTGTTCAGCGTGTCAGCTTGAGACTGTAAGCTCACTTGCAAAGAAAGAAAAAGGCAGTGATTTATTTTAAAAAGGAAACAGAACTATATCACTTGGCGTACAGTCAAGTTCCTACCCGTTTAATTTTTTTTTTCTAAAGTGCAAGTCAGAGTAGCAGTAGTGAGGGAAGATGACTTCCAACTACAGCAGGCACACTTTAGATTACTTAAGGCAGTTGTGCGGGAACAGAGGAGTCCCGCTCGAGATGAAAGCCAGCAAGCAGAACCTCATAGATGCCCTGATGGTAGTAGATACCCAGAGCAGTGAGACATAGACCATGACTGAAAAGGACCAAACCTTGAGTGTGGCAAGGCTAGCTGCCAGTGCAGTGTCCAGATCCGATGAGGAGGGCAACAGGGCCACTGACAGTGAAGGGCCACAGCAGCAGGGGAAGGTCACCAGTATCCTGAATCCAGAGGTACTCAGGCTGCAAACTGAGTTGTGCAGGATGGAGCTGGAGTTCCAGGAGAAGAGAGACCGAGAGAGATGAGAGGCAGAGTGAGAACAGAGGGAGGTGGATTGTGAGGCAGAGCAAGAATGCCAAGAGGCAGACCGTGAGGAGTGTGAGCACCAGCGAGCTGCAGAGGAGAAGAGAGAGCGAGAACGCTGAGACGCAGACCGTGAGGAGCAGGAGCGCCAGAGGCAACACGAACTGGAGAAGCTACGACTCTGATCTGCGGCACCAGAGCAGGTAAGTGGCTTGGGTTTAACTGGGACTACAGGACTGGGTTACAAGTTGAATTCTAAAATTAATAGCCGAATTTAAAGAGGGGGAGGATATGGATGCCTTTTTAAATTCTTTTGAAAAAGTTTGTATTCAGGCAAAAATTCCAAGACAGTCCTGGAGCTTCCAGCTATCCCCGCTACTTACCAGAAAAGCTCGGGATGCATTGGGTCAAATGGACAATGAGGACAGTGATGATTACAGCAAACTTAAAGCTGCACTGTTAAAGAAATTTGAATTAACTGCTGAATTATACAGAGCTAAATTCCGTAAGCTCAGGAGAAGCCCTGACATGAGCTATGAGGAGCTAGCCATGAAACAATGTCTGTTTTTAAAACGTTGGTGGGAAGGAATTGAGGCAAACTCTGTTGTTAAAATTGAAAATGTGATTCTGTTAGAACAGTTTTTCTGGGCGTGCCCAGCAGAGCTGAAAACCTGGCTGGAGGACCGAGATCCCAAAACAATGCAAGAGGTAGCTGAACTCTCGGATCGCTATGCCAAGAGTAGATCTGCTCTGAGAGCGAATGGGGCGGGCGTGGCAGTGTAGAAAGGGAAAAGCGCGCCTTCAGGGCCGCTAAAACCCTCATTGCCTCTACCGAAACCAGTTAACCCCAGGTTTCAGAGAAAAGATTTCTCTGAGAGAAGAAATGAATGTTGGTTTTGTAAAGAAACTGGGCATATTGCCAGACAGTGTCCGAAAAAGGCGAGCAATAATACACAGCTGGGTGCTAGAAAAGAAGTGGGTTGTTTATGTGTCCCTGGAAGCATGCCAGTGAACATGAGGGAACACATGCACCCAGTCATGGTGAATGGTGTACAGATGCAGGGGTTAAGGGACACAGGGGCATCCCTGACCTTGGTAAAGGGGGATATGATACAGCCTGGTCAGCTTATACCCAATAAATACGTCACTGTACAGGACTTTGCAGGTGCGGAGAAAACATTGCCCTTCGCTAGTGTTCTCTTAGACTGGGGTGAAACAGGGGGAACTGTGCAACAGGTGGCTGTAGTCAAAACATTAGCAGTGGATGTGATCCTGGGCAACAATCTCCAACAAGGGATGGTATGTGCAGTTACCCATAGCCAAGCGTCAAGGGAAAATTCTAGTTCCCCGAACCCCACAGAAGCCATTGTGGAAACCACTAAGAGGCTGGTTCCCCAGCTTGTGTCTCCTGATATGGAGATTAATGAAGAGGGGGTAGAAATTTCCCCAGTAGCAAGTAACCACACAGCTACAGAGGGTTACTCCGAAGAGGGAGGGGTGACCCATTGTCAGAGGGTGGGGATTGACAGTGATCCTGAGTGCCCTGACGCTAGTGCTAGGGACCCTAGTTTAGCGACTGAAGGGGATCTGTCCCATGCCTTGGGAATGTGTGAGAGGTTTGCAGCTGCTCAGAGAATTGACCCTAGTTTAGAGAAGCTGAGGGCTTGGGCAGACTCGGACGGTGCACAGGGAGGTGACGGCAGACATAAGGTTTATTGGGAAAATGGACGTATGTATACTCAGGCAGTACAGACAGAGGGAGGGGTGCTAGGCAGGCAGCTTGTCGTTCCCCAGTGGTATCGTGAGCAGTTGCTCAAGATTGCACATGATATTCCCTTGTCTGGTCATCTGGGAATCACGTGCACTATGCAGCAGTTGACCCAGAATTTCTATTGGCCTAACTTCACCCAGCAGGTGAAGGAGTATTGCAGGTCTTGTCACTGGTGCCAAGAAATAAGGAAGGCGGGCAAGAAAACCCAAGCCGCCCTGATTCCATTGCCCATAGCAGAGGAGCCATTCCAGATGGTGAGAATGGATAGTGTGGGGCCTTTAAATACCCCCAGCTCCTCAGGAAAGAGATTCATCCTGACTGTGGTGGATTATGCCACTTGGTACCCAGAGGCAGTCGCCCTATCCTCACTGAGGACAGACAAAGTGGCAGATGCCTTACTTGGGATTTTCTTCCGTGTTGGGATTCCACAGAAGGTTATCACTGATCGAGGGGGTTCCTTCATGTCGGACCTGATGAAATGTTTATGGGAGAAGTCTGGGGTGGTGCAGAGATGCACAACACCGTATTACCCACAAGCTGATGGACTTGTGGAAAGATTCAATGGTACCCTAAAGTCAATGCTCCGGGCGTTTGCTGAACAGCATGGGAGGGACTGGGAGAAATAGCTTCCCCACCTGTTGTTTGCATACAGGGAGGTGCCCCAAGAGTTGACAGGATTTTCCCCCTTCGAACTCTTATATGGGCGCCAGGTACGTGGGCCCCTAGACTTGATCCAGGAGGACTGGGAAGGCAAGCATGCCACCCAGGGAATTCCCATTGTGGATTACGTCCTTAGGTTTAGGGAAAGGCTGAAGGAGCTTATGGGGACAGCCCAGAGCAACCTAGCAGCTGCCCAACAGAAACAAAAAGTGTGGTACAACCACAGAGCCAGAGCTACGCTCATACATGGTGGGTCAGGAAGTCATGGTCCTTATTCCGGTCCAGAAAGACAAGCTGCAGACTGAGTGGGCAGGACCGTACAAAGTGGTTAGGAAGGTAAATGACATGAACTACATTGTGGAGTTACCTGACTGAAGACAGACAGAAAGGATGTACCATGTCAACATGATGAAGCCATATGCAAATAGGGCTGACATGGTGTTTGCAGTGTGTAGTCATGGGAGGGATGGATGAAGGAGACCCCTTCTGGGCTTGCTGGAGGAAAGTAAGCGGGAGTCCTCTGTGGAGGCAGTAAAATTGTCTCCCCAGCTGGCCCCGGACGAGGTCCAGAAAGTAAGAGAGGTTTTAGTGGACTTTGCCCCATTATTTAGTGCCATGTCTGGACTAACCCCCTTAGCGACGCACGATGTGGAGACTGGGACACAGATGCCCATATGGCGGACAGCATATCGGGTGTCAGAGGCTGTCCAAAAGGACATTAGGAGGGAAGTGGAGGAGATGGTGGATTTAGGGGTAATCCAGAGATCACACAGCCCCTGGGCCTCACCTGTAGTCCTTGTGCCCAAGCCAGATGGCTCTACTCGTTTCTGTGTGGACTATCGTGGACTGAATGCAGCCATGAAGTCAGACGCCCACCCAATGCCCCGGACGGATGAACTCCTGGACAAGTTGGGAGGGGTGACCAATCTCACGACTATTGACCTGACCAAGGGGTATTGGCAGGTAGAGCTGACAGACAGAGCTAGAGCGAGGTTGGCCTTCATCACTCCGGTAGGCTTATTTTAAAGTAATGCCTTTTGGAATTAAGAATGCCCTGGCCACTTTCCAAAGGTTGGTGAACCAGGTGTTAAATGGTGCTGAGGAGTACGCCGTGGTGTAACTGGATGACACTGCCATCTTTAGTACCAGCTGGGAGGAATACCTATCCCACCTTAGGGAAGTGCTGGGCAGGATACAGAGGGCCGGGCTCACTGTCATAGCTGAGAAGTGCCAGGTGGCCATGGGAGAAGTGGCATGCCTCGGGCATGTGGTAGGCCAGGGACAGCTCCGTCCTAACCAAATAAAAATAGAGGTAATCCAGGCATGGCCCAGACCAGAAACACAGGAGCAGGTCAGGAGTTTTCTAGGGACAGCCGGGTACTACAGAAAATTTTTACCCAATTACAGTGCCCTGGCTGCTCCCTTATCTGACCTGACAAAGAAAAGGATGCCCAAGAAAATTACCTGGGGCCCAGCCTGTGAGGAAGCCTTTACCAGATTAAAGGAGGCACTGTGCAGTGCTCCTGTTTTGACAAGTCCTGACTATAGCAGACCCTTTATAGTTCAGACTGACGCCTCAGACGTGGGTATTGGGGCAGTACTGAGCCAGACATCCAGCCAAGGGAGGGATAACCCAATAGCCTACCTGAGTAAAAAGTTACTTCCCAGGGAGCAGGCATACTCCATGGTGGAAAAAGAATGTTTTGCCATAGTGTGGGCCCTAAAGAAGTTGGAGCCATACTTATATGGGCAGCATTTTGTGGTGCAGACTGACCACAACCCCATGGATTGGCAAACGCAGATGGGAAAGAACAATGGTAGACTGCTAAGATAGAGTCTTGCTTTGCAAGGGTATGATATGACAATATTACATAGGGCTGGATCCAAAAATCAGAACTCAGATGGGCTGTCTAGGGTCTGTCAGGAGTGAACTGATTTGGGAAGCTCATCCCATGCAGGGGATAGAGCCCCAAATTCAGTCTAGGTGGGGAGGAATTGTGACACTTGGACAGCTGGTTCAGATCACTGTATCATTTTTGTAGTATAAAAATGGGCTATGGACTGTCTCTCATGAGAAATGCTAAAACAGCATGTGAGATCACACACACACACAGAGGTTTTAGATACAAGGTGTTACCTGTAAGACCAGAAGCTAATTACAGGCTAGAAGATACCTAACTGCCAAGATAGATCATAAACTTTTAAAATGGTTAGAGGAGGAAGAGCAGGTTATTACGTTTTAGTGCGAAGTCATAAAAGATACTTTGATGTCCTGGAAAAGGGGAATCTGCTCCTAAGATTAAAGAAACTCATTTTGAAGAAAATGAGTTGTGCTGAGGATTACAGAATTTAATACTTGAAAAGACATCCTGTTCTTGTATAGATATATTTTTATAGATATTCTGGCAGAGGAGGAGCTAGGTGACCTCACACAAAGGGGTTGGCAAATACAGTTTTTTTTTAAATAATATTCTGTTTTTCTTCAGAGACACTTTTATCTACACTCTGACAAAGAGAGATCTTTGAGCACTTTAAGCAGATATTTAGAGAGAGAGACAAAATCTAAGTATTGTAGTAGGAATTGCACTGTTAAAACCTTGTTCTTTTAAAAGATTGTATGGTTCTTGTGATATAATAGTTCTGTATTTTATGTTTTACATAATTGTTATCTATTTTAGTAAAACTATATTTTTAGAGCCTAGTTGGTCTGTCTTTGATTTCTTTTCTTTTACAAGGGGAGTATATATGGTTAAAGCAGACACTGTGCATAAGCTTTAATGGTGATACCAAACTGGAGAAAGGTAAGCGTTTTAATCTGAGGTCTTTATTAAAAATTTTAAGGGTTCATTTCTGTATACCTGGTTAGGTGCCCGTAGGCAAAGATATCTGGCCTGTGAAGACAGATTTATCTACATCTGTGCATTGGGTACGCTAGCAAGAGGTTCACAGTTTGAATCCCTCCAGAACTGAGACCAAAGGTTGAGCCGAACCCACAAAACAGACAGGAGGGTTACCCTGTTTCTGTTAACTCATTCAGGCCTAGATACACCTGTAGGTGGCGTCTGAAAGCATAGCCACTCAGACCAATAACGCCTATAGACGTAACTCAGCTGACTTTCACTCAGGCCTGGAAACGTCTGAGGAAGTCAGCAGTTTTTGCCTAAATATTATACAAACCAAATTGCTTAGAATTGATTGCATAGCACCGTTAGGTAATTTTGCTGCTGGTACTATGTGTCTATCATGTATAGTTTAGGAGTTAATAACATTTGTTTAAGGCATGCTGTGCATGGCTGACATTTGTCTCTTAAGCCTCACCTAAGCACCTTGAAAAATCTGAAAAAAAAACGTTGTTTGGTTTTCAGCTAGTATAAAATAAAAACTAAATTGATTACAATTGATTGCATAGTACCATTGGAAAAGTAATGTTGTGCTGAACAACTTTGACACTCGTACTTTGTGTGTAGCACTTACAGTTCAAGAGGTATTCACATTTGTTTGTGACATGCTGATTATGGCTTGATTTTGCTTAGAAAGGCCCATGATGCAGTGCTAAGAGTATACAGGGCACAAGTGGTGGAAGTCTCAAACAGCTCTTGTGGTGTGAATGAGTTAACTATTCACAAGACTGTGCTCGGAGGTTGGCACTTTGGGAGTAGAGGGCTGAACTGCTGAGTGGGTTTGTGACAGACTGTACTATTTAGTCTTTCAGGGTAACTAACATTTTTTAATCTAGGTGTAACCCCTCACCCCTGCCTTTTTACCAAAAATGACAGGTGGCATGCTGTTGGCGCTGGCAGCAATACCTGGTGGGGACCTGGGTTTGGGGAGGATGAGGTTACCTGGCACAAGGGGGACCTAGGTTTGGCTACTCTGTACAGGGGCACCCAAGTAAATCCGAACACAGGAAGCAATAACTGTAATGTCCAGAACCAGGAATGGGATTTTACAGTGTGGCTTTTATTCACAACTAGCTGAACACAACAAAGCATAGATGGACGCCCATGGGGCTACATTTACTGGTAATGCAGATTAGAGACTACAAGGTGGTCCACTGGAAGAATGAACCAATTCTACTGCTTTCAGGCTCTGGACCCACCAGGCACACAGCCCGGACTTGCACGCGATTTGGGTACACAACCCGACTGGCCCAGCTCCCCTGCCGGCCACTTGAATGGCGGTTCATTGGAAGAATGAACCCACTTTCTTGTTGTGGCTCCCCACACCACTTAGAGTCTGCGACTCCTAGAGAGATTTCCTTCTCACTTCTTCTGACTCCCATCTCACAAAGAGAATTTTCCTTACACTTGTTGTGGCTCCCCACACCACCTAGAGTCTGCAACTCCTAGAGAGATTTTCCCATTTCGACCCACGTCTGGGTACTTCCCTCATCACTGGCCAAGCGCATGAGGCAAGTAGCAATCACAGCAGAAATCCGTAGAGGTGAACCTGGTTACTAAAGATGGGGGGTGTTCCCACCTCCAGCTCCCACAGCCCATAACCGGCCATTTCTCTGGAAAAACTGAAACTTCTGACTGTAGATTAAATGGTGGATGAACTGTCGCACCCCCTCTACAATATTACTTGAATTCACACAGCACTCTAGCTTTTGACACTACTCCATTTGTTTGTCCTAGTACTATAGGCCTCCCAAATAGTAGTTCAAATCCCAGATTTCTTAACATATCCCAGGCTGAAGAAACACATTTTAAGCCCTCTCATATTAGAGCACTCACTCACCCTTTTGTTGCAGGTGCCCCACAGGCGAAGTACAACTCTTCCAACACTTTCCAAACACAGACTGAAACTGAAATAGGCAGCTTTCTTTCTTCTGCAGAAATTATGGGATTGCCCCCTGGAATCTACACGGGGATCTTTACTTCCACCCCCCCCCAAAGGGAGGGGCACTGAGACCCGAATAGCGGTCTCCACCACTTGAAGGCAAAACTGGAACTGCTCTTTCCTCTTAAAAACCAAACTGCAGACTGACCTCCTTCTCTTACAGAAGGTAAACAGGAAACTGCCCCTTCCTGTTTGAAAGCACACAGGAGACTCCCTTCCTGCTTGAAGGCAAGCAGGAGACTCACTTTGAAAACTCCCAATGTTCTATCTCACTCCCTCTGCTGCAGATTCCAATGTGGCTTATGCAGCTGTGACAGTTCTATTGGTGATGTCATCTCTCAGTCTCAGCTGAGACTGAGAACAGAGTGAGACAGTGTGAAACCCATTTAACTGGAGTTTCACAAGCTGCCTTCCCTGCCTACCACTAGGTCTTACTGGGATTCTAGTAACCCCAGTTAACAAGGGGTTACATAGGTATTATTTTAGTTGTTCTTCGTTGGACCCTTTCTAATACCCCAGTGTCCTTTTACAAAAAAGGGACTCCAAAACGGTGAGTTGTAATTGAGATGGGGATGGATATAAGTCCTGTATAAAGGCATGTTAAATGACTCAGTCCTATTTATGAATGCTCTCTTAACACAGTTAAGTATCCTATTTGCTGTTGTAGAAATTGTTTTACAATGGTCCGATGCGGTTAATTTATTGTTAACTAGAATGCCAAGATGATTTTCTTTTTTGACCACTTTCAGGGTTTTGTTGTTTATAGTATACTGATATAGGGGGGTGTTTTTCCCAAAATACAGTACAATGCATTTATCTTGATTAAACTACTATTGGGGTAAGTTCTTACATAACTGTTCTCTCATCCTGAGAATGTACAAGGCAACACTTTTATATTCACAAGAGCCCCTCCAACTGGACCCACAACCTTACAAATCGCTCTTTTTCTCCTCCCAGCACAGTCAATGAGAGAAGGTTCTGCATGTAAAAACCTCCTATACAGCAAAGAGATCTTCAAGTGCCACAGCTTGCAAATGTAATATTTAAGCATTAAGGCATGACCAGGGGTTATGTTAATGGTCTGATGGTCACCCTCTAGGGTGATTAACTGACCATCAACATAACCCCTGGGAATGCCTTATTGATATTATAATAAAAACATATTAAACAGTGTTAAACCTTGTTCAGCATAGGATTAGGCACTACATGTATATTAAATAAAAGACTGACTGATAGAATGCTTACAGCCAATCAGAACACTCTATTTCTCAGACCCCTTTTATAGTTGTTCTAAATGCTAGGTTCTAAATTCAGTGAGCCAGTTTAAACAAAATCTCAGTTCACTTACCCAGCAACCACTGATACAGATAAACCACTGACACTGGCATGCAAATCTGCTAAATATATTTAATGATGTGGCACCCAACCACACCCCATCTGACTAAGCCATAAGTCATCATGTACCTCGGTGTCCTAAGCCTGTATATGCAAGTATTATTCCAGTGTTTACATTTTTTTATAGGTACTGCCTGTCATTAACTTGATGCAGGTTGTTCATATGCTCTGAACTCTTCTGACAGTGCCCTAGTCTCTACTCACATGTCTGTGAGGTGATGTTTAAAAAAAATGCCGCTTGTTCAGATATGTCAGGATCACAAATCATTCACTCTCTTTTAAGATTTTCCTTCTGTCCACAATGTGAGTCTCTGTTCTGATGAAATGACTGTTTCAAATCTACAATATACCCTCGAATTACAATTCGTGCCCTGTCGATGTAGTTTAACTCTTAAGGAGATTGCTTAGAGATGTACTACAGTATTGAACTTGGCCTACATTACAACTGTCTGTGTACTGGTTACTGTTTTTGTTAAATTTGTTAAACTTGAAAACTCAATAAACTATTTTATGGAAAACAAGTACAATATTTATAAAACAAATGTTTTTGTGTTTGTTTTGTGTGTGTAGGGGGTTTGTTGGGATATCATTCACCAGTTCAATGTTTCATTTTTGTAATTCAATAGGCAGTGTGTGTGTGGCGACTGGGAGGGGATCAGAGGTCAATGTGCTTTAGTCAATGACATAATGTCAGTTTTCCACCTCCAATTCAATATCAAGTCTCCTTGTTTAGCTGTCATCTAGCAACACAAAAAGGCTAATCAACAGTATCATCTCACGACTCCCTAGGGTTCCAGAACAACTTAGCTTTGAGTTTCTTGAACCCTAAGGAGTCACGTGAAGATACAATTGATTAGTCAAGAGATGTCTCACAGACTCCATTTACTTGTAACAGCAACATCATTGTGTCACAGTTTATTCTTGGCAATAACTAATTCTGGTGGCCTTAAATACGGTTTGTGGTGTTGGTGTTTATGACTGTGGGACCAGATTATTTCTTCATACGACCAAGCAATAATGGCATCATGACTTAGATAAATGAATGCATTTAATTTATTGTAAGAAGTACAAAGGATTCTAATGGCAGTAGTTCATAACAGGATTTGGGATGTGGCATTTGGTTTTTCACTGTCAAAATATACTTTTTTGAATCCCACACTGAGGCCGGATGGAGGCCAAGCACACTGGAGAAGTTGAAGGAAGCTGTTAATTTTAAGGTGCTTTTTTTGCTCTCCAACAAAAACAGTCAAGATCTGAACTCTGAAACTTTCAGGTTTGTTAGATCCTGTCACAAAGGAAGGCTTTTTGGCATTTTGAAAATGAAATAACTTAAAATGAACTTATAAACAAAATAACATTTTCAAACCATGCATACGCAGAACAGTTTTCCCAAGTTTTTTCATAAGGTCTTTTCAAGTGCATTCAGCGTTTACAGGCACATGAAGCACCACGTGGTAATGTGGCACTGAAGTCCTTCCCCAGTGCCACCTAATTGTTCTCACTGTTTTGTCTCTTACAACATGTCAACCAGCAGTGTGGGTATGTGTGTGTGTGTGTGTGGGGGGGGGGCACATACCCACTGCTGGCAAATTATTTTTAAAATTTGTAAAACCAGGAGCCCCTCAGTGATATTGCAACTAGGGTGGCATGGTATATGCTGAATGGAATTGGATTCATTGGGTTCCGACACAATTTTCGGGATTTGGATTTTTTGAATTGCAGTCTAAGAATTCTGATTCCTAAATTAAATCCTAGGGCCTATTTTTACATAGAAATTAAGGATTTAGGATT
The DNA here is from genome assembly GCA_016271365.2 of Neoceratodus forsteri. Classification (NCBI taxonomy): domain Eukaryota; kingdom Metazoa; phylum Chordata; order Ceratodontiformes; family Ceratodontidae; genus Neoceratodus; species Neoceratodus forsteri. The sequence continues at coordinate 45,283,534 of JADMNL010000027.1, forward strand.
CCAAATCTAAATCTGATTTTGAGGTCCTTAAGGATTTGAATCGGAATAGGACTAGGAATCAGATGTTCCTAAAATCCTTAACAGTCTGGTCAGATCAGAATCGGGATTCAGCTGCAACCTGTAATAAAGTTTTGCAGTACTAGGAGACCATCCCCAGTGCTACACATGGCTACCTCCTCCTACAAGTGCTTCTGACTGCAGAGGCCTATCCTCCGTTTCAGACAAGATTACCCCTATCCCCCCCCCAAGTGATTCCAGTGCAGGGAGCCTACCTGAACAGCATAAAACATTTAACAAACAAAAAAAAAAACTTACCTTTCCCACACCATTCCCACCCTCTACTGACCCCATAAACTTCTTTGCAACACTGACAGCCCATTCCAGAGCTAGCTGTGCCACTGGTCACTGGGGCCCAAAAAATAACTTTTTTTAAATGGTGATTTTTTAAAACTGGCACTATCAAATGTTGATCAAAATAAGTCCTGCTTATGATACAATACAAAAGAAAAATGTTGTCAAAGATAATGGCACAGAAAAATAAAAAGCCAGAGCTAAGCAGCATCACCACTGTCAGTCAACACTTGAAAAAATACTTAACCCTATCCCACAACTACTTGCAGCACTGGGACCCCAACCCCCAAAACCCACTGACTCTGTCCTCAGTGATGGGCGGCACAGACTCTCTACTCCCTTCCTTGGCTGGCTACCTTCAGAGTTGGAAGGAAGTGGCAAAGGCAGTAAAATAAAAAAAGGGTTGCATTCAAGAGGTATAAGGAAATGCAGAGGGAGGAGGACAGAGAGGTACACCTAGTAAAGCATAAGGAAGTAGAGAAGGTGATGATGGGTGCAAAGGTGCAGATAGAGGAAAGAATCGCCAAAGGGGTTGCTACTGGAGTTAAGACTTTCTTCAGCTACATAAGTGAGAAGAGGAAAGCAAGAGCAGGGATAGTAAGGATTAAAAGGGCAGAAAGGAGAAACTGTGCAGAACGAGACCAAGAAAAAGATGACATCTTAAACAGATACTTCTGCTGGCACCGCCGGCACAGTGGTTGGATTTCCGCTTGCAATGCCGATGACCTGGATTTGGGAATGGACCCGGGAGTCGGAGAGCCGGCCAGGGGAGAAGGATTAAGCGTCCTGGGGACTGCTCTCCTTCTACGGGGAGGAACGGGACAGAGTGTCTGGCACTTTACAGACCCCTGGCAGAGGCTGGGGTTCCACTGCAACTGGCAACATCACCTTAGGAGGCCAAGCAGCCGGGCAGACGCTGGATGTCATTGCACATCCCTGCCTCCAGGGATCCAGCAAGCACGCGAAAAAAAAAAAAGCCGGCCTTCCCAGCATGATGACCTGCTCTGCAGTTGTCTCCACTGTTTTTGACGTCTGCTGGGAGGGGGCCTGCTCCCATGGCCCGACCCGGGAGGGGGGGGGTAAGCTGGGACATGGGGGGGATAACAGGCAGGGCAGGCCTGACCTCCAAATGGAGGATTGGGGGACCCAGGACCAAAAAAAAAGAAAAAATACTTCTGCTCTGTCCTCATAGTGGAGGGTGTGTGGGATGGACCACAAGTGAAAATGAGGGATAGGGTGGACACAGGTCCATTTTCAGAGGACAGAGTTCAGAAAGGATTTGTCTCCAGGTGTGTCCTGGGAGCACAGGGAATTAAGTGACATGCTCAAGGTCACACAGTATGCAAGTGTTGGCTGTGGGATTCAAACCAAGTTCCCCAGGCTTGCAGCTCAGTGCTCTTAACCACTACAGTATACTGTGTCCCCTTGCAGCCCTGCAGGTGTACAAGGCTATGGGTCCAGACAAGATTCACTCCAGGGTACTAAGGAGGTTCTGGCTGCCTCACTGACAAGCCTTGTTGAACAGCTCACTAGAACCAGGAGTGGTTTCAGAGGAGTGGAGAAGAGGTGATGTTGTCCCTCTACGTAAGAGTGGCAGCAGGGAGGAGGCTAGTACCTTTACGCCAGTCAGTTACACTTCAGTGGTGGGGAAACTGATTCAGTGTGGTGGGAGAAATTGATTCAGTGGTGGGGGAAATTGATAGAAACACTAATGAAAGAAAGGCTGGTAGATTAACTTGAATCCACTGAGTTGCAAGACCACAGACAACATGGATTCATGGAGTGGGGTATCATGCCAAATAAATCTAATAAACGTCTTTGACTGCATGACTAGAGAAATCAAGTAAGAGAAGGCAGTGGATGTGGTCTATTGAGACTTTAGCAAGGCCTTTGACATGGTGCTGCACAGAAGGCGGATTAGGAAGCTGACCAACCTAGGAGTGGGATCCATAGTGGTAAACTGGAATAGAAACTGGTTAAAGGTTAGGAGACAGAAGGTGGTGGTTAACAGCACTCATTCTGAAGAAAGGAGTATGACAAGTGTGGTACCACAGAGCTCAGAACTCGGACCAGTCCTATTTAATATCTTTATAGGTGACATTGTAGAAAAGCTGGAGGGGAAGGTTTGTCTTTTTGCAGATGATACCTAAATCTGTTATAGGGTGGACACTTAGGAAGGGGTGGAAAAAATGCATAGGGATCTTGGGAAACTCGAGGAATGTTCACAAACATGGCAGTTGGGGTTCAATGTTAAAAATGCTTAGGACATAGAAAGCCTGATGCTGAGTATCGGATGGGGTGGAGTACTAACAGTCACTCGGCAGGAAAAGGACCTCAGGGTTATCATATCTGAGGACTTCAAGATGGCAGGGCAGTGCTGACGAGACAGCGAGCAGGGCTAGCCAAATGCTGGGTTGCATAGGGAGGGGTCTCTCCAGCAGGAGGAGGGAGGTGGTGTTGCCATTATGTCGCTCGCTGGTGCACCAGACCTAGAGTACTGCATTCAATTTTGGAGACCACACCTTAGAAAGGACATAGACAGAGTAGAAATGTATGCAACAGAGGCGGTTCACAATACAGGCCGGTGCCAACAGGAATAATGCTAAAAGTACTGTCAGCAGGAGTCGGCACTCAGTTGCTTCCCAAACAGATCCAAACTGATTGAAGAAAACGAGCACTGCCAGCAGATTAAAACAAAGATCCATTTATTAAATCCAAAAACACGAGATCAAGAGCATACAGGACGCCACCACAGTGGCGAGAACGTTTTTTTTTTTAGTCTTTTGGTAACCGGGTAAGGCACACTAGGCACAAGTGCCTGTTTTCAGGGGCGACCTGGGAGCACTGGGTGGTTAAGTGACTTGCTCAGAGTCGCACAGTATGCAAGTGGAGGTTGTGAGAATCAAACTCCGGTCTGGTCTGCTGGATGTATCAAGCTTGTTCACACCTTGTTCCTCTAACCTCTAGGCTATACTGCCAGCCCTATTATCATGAGGCTTCACTGGGGAGGGATCAGCCATCCACCGTGGTGGCGTCTTGTATGCTTTTCATCTCCTGTTTTTGGATTTAATAATGGATCTTTGTTTAAATCTGCTGGCAATGCTAATTTTCTTCTATCAGTTTGGATCTGTTTGGGAAGCAACTGAGTGCTGATTCCTGTTGTAAGTACTTTCATAGAGTAGAGGTGGTCCAAGGACGGCTACTAAACTGGTGCATGGTGCATGCAGAAGAGGTTGCAGGATCTCAACATGTACACCCTGAAAGAAAGGAGATAGCGGTGATATGATAGAGCCCTACAGGTACCTCAAAGGAATGAACAGGGTACAGGTGAGGAGTCTCTCGCAAATGAGAACAAACACCAGGAAGAGGAAGCATGCAATGATGCTGTGGGAGGGGGGGAGATTCAAGAGTGAAAGGAGGAAATATTTCTTCACTGAAAGGTTAGAGGACGCCTGGAATAGATTACTAGTGAAAGTGGTGGAGGCTAAAAGAGTGAGAGACTTCAAGTATGCATGGGATAGGTGTAGGACTATATTAGGTAGGATACAGGAAGGTGGGAAGGTCGATTGAGATCAGATTGGGTCTGCAGAGACAGGAGAGGTAGGGAACATCTGGGAAGAATAGGTGGGCTAAGCAGTCCTTTTTTGTCATCAAATTCTATGTTTCTCTGAATGTCGTTCTATCAAAGCGCAATCTGGGAAACAGACAGTATGCATAGAATTAAGCTCTGTGATAATGTAATTCCGATAGTGGCAGGCCAAGAAGTTGAGTGGAAGGTCTGCACCAGCTGCTGACTGAGTGTGTGTGTGTGTGTGCAGAGGGAGTGACTACTTGGCTTAGGGCAGAGTGAGGGAGGGGGGTCCCTCTGGATGCGAGGGACAGCTTGGCATTGGGGCAGAGTGAGGGAAGGAAGTGCTACTGGATGCAAAGAACTTCTTGGCATCGAGGTAGGTGAAAATAAGGGTGACAGTTGATATCAGGGACTGCTTGGCATGACGGCGTAAGGGAGTGGGTGGTACCCGACTCCAGGGATGGCATGGAATGTGGAGGGGGTGCCAATGGTCAGCAGGGACTGCTTGACTGAAAAAGCATAGACTATGTCTGCCAAAGGCTGGCACTGTTAATGTAATTAGTGATCATCTGTTAAATATCCTTTTCAGAATGGACAGAAATTAATTGCAACAAACTATGTTTCAGAATCAGTTAGGGTTGAAGAACAAAGCCTCAGAAGTATAAAAATTAGGGATAGGAGAACCACAAAAGGTTGTGAGATTCTAAAACGTTCTGATAAGCCATAAAAGGGTTTGCTTGTTATCTGAGCATTATCAGAAATTTCAGAACGTTTTAGTTTATAGTACAAACACTGTTTTAACCATCATTGTCCACCTTTAAGCTACTGTCAGTAAAGGAAAAGAATCTAAGAATAACTGAGTGGTACTACAGTAGCTGCAGCTTGTGCTAGGTCATTCCACCACCTCCACCGGCCAACCTTCTTACCATATAAAGACCTACTGGGGGAATATGTCAAGCTCCAAAATCAGTGATTTAAAAATGAACAGAACCTTATTAGAACCTGAAAATAGGTTCTGATATGGTTCTGAATGTATCTGAACCGGTTCTTCAATCCCTAATGGAAATGGCATTTTAGGGTAAAAAGCCTCCTGAATCGTTGGGATTGTGTGATGTTCCTTAGTGCTTGAATGATGGCTCAACTCAGCACTGGCATTACCCTAACTTCGGCACCCTGTCTTAAAGCATCGGTGTTTGAGTACACTTCTGTGCCTTGGGAGACATTTCTGAAGTTTGGGTAGCATCAACGCTGTCTTGAGCGGTTGTCCAAACACCATTGAGCACCACACTGACAATTCTGGGGACTTTCTACCATAATGTAACTTACTCCTACTTTGTGTTTCAACATTAGCCAATGCCTAAATGTAGCTGTTTTGCAATAAACTGGAAATACCATTGAGATGGACAATATGGACCCTGTGTCCCTTCTGTCTCTGTCATATTAGGTTACTATGTTACAGGATAAACTTGGTTTTACTTGAATTTACCCTGAGCTAGTTAACCTTCATCTAGGCTCAATACTGCCACTGGATGTCACACAGTTGTCCACAGGAAAAGGTAAGGGTTTGTCCTTGGATTTACAGTTTTATTATTTTGTACTTTTGGACCAGAACATGCTCACAAAGTATGATAGCTTGTTTCCAGATGCTTCCTGAGGGATGGGTTGCTTGGATCTGTTTTACTGCCAGGGGGGGAATGTTGCGGCAATGATACTGGGGAAATTCCATGCTCTTCTTCCTGAAGTGCCATGGGGTCTTTTACTTCCACCTGGACAGTGACCAGAGATGGGCAGAAGGAACCTCGGCTTAACATCTCATCTGAAGGATGGCACTTCTCAAGTGCAGCATCCCCCTCATACTGCAATACAGTGTCAGTTATGGGTATTACCGCAAGTGGCAGGTGTGGGGCTACAACGCATGACCATCTGATCTTCTGGCCCCAGAGGCAAGTGTGCTACCTACTCAGCCACTGGAACTGACAGTGTTTTTCAACCTTTCTCCTCTTGTACTGCACACTGTTTGAGAATTCCTTCACATGGTTCATTGATTTCTGTTACATGTAATACCCACTGTGCAGTTACCACTCCTTGTATAGCTTCCTTAGGCAGTATGTATCCCACAGCAAGAAAGGCATTTCTGTCAAGATATAACTTATCAGTATATCCTTAGGAACTTGGTTGAAGTTATCCTTTTTATGTGACAGTATCCAAGTTTCAGGAGTTAGGGAAGGAAACTATTTTTTGGCATCCCAAGTGTTCATAAAACTTGGGACCTTTTCCTGTTTCAGATTTTTCCTGGTTTGGTATACTCCCCTACCCCCACCCCCACCCCAAAAAAACAACTTTCCACAAATCATGATTCCAGCATTTATTATTTCAAGTTATAACAGTAGTCAGTTTAATGTCTCTCAAAAGGATGCCACATCAATTATTTTTTCTTCTGCTGGCCACAGCTGGTTACATTACATACGCACACTGGAAGAACTGGGTCTGCTTTTTAAACCCAGTCTGTAATACAGTATAGTACTGGGAACACACGCCAAGGAAAACAAAGCTTGTGACCAGAGCATTCCATTCAAGTGAAATAACAGTCCCCTTTGGCAACAGAAACAGACATTCAGAATTTTTTTTTTCTTTGTGAGAAAAACGTCTCTTTGATGGAAGGATTACATTAATTCTATCAAAACTGCTCCTTCTTTCCTGTGGCATTAACTAGAATTGATAGTTTGTTTCACTTTGAAGGAGTCGCCACTTTTTAACTGTCTTGATACAAACATTGTCACAAAGCTCATAGTCAGAGTTGTCTTAAGTAGGGATGGAAAAAACACAAAAGGTCAAAAGGTTCTTAAGGATAAGCCAGGAAATGCTCTGATAGTTTTCCAAACCTCATCAGAACCTTCAGAACCTTTTAAGGTAAAGTACAAAAACTGTTTTAACCATCCTTACCCACACTTCAGCTATTGTCCTTGAAGAGTAAGATTGGATCTCCTGTCCCATTTTGGGCCTTTCTACCACCACCACCACCACCAGACTTCTTACTAAAGACCTACTGGGGAGCATATGAAGCTGCCAAATCAGTGTATTGAAAATAAGAAGCTTTTTAGAAACTTAGAAATGGTTTTGATAAAGTTTCTGTTTTTTAACAGAAAATGGCAAGGTTCTAGGTGGTTCTGAACTTAGACAAAGCAGTTCTCCCATCCCTCGTCTTCAGTGTTGACCAGTTTTTGTGTTTTTAGTTGTCTTAATCTTTAGGAAGGGCTGCCCTGAAGACTGTGGAGTAACGTGTTGGGCTAGCATACGGGTGACCTGAGTTTACGAGCATCCCCAGGCTCTGCATTGTCTGGTGGCCCACGGGCCAGAGCTGCTGACAGCAGCAGCACTCCTTGGCTTGGAAGGGTGGAGCCACCATTACTGCTACCACAGTTAGGCCAACGGTGGGCCAAGAAAATGGGGCAGGTACATGCCTCTACCATCTGCTCCACAGGGATACTGTGAATGGATGGGTGTGCTTCAACAGCTATGGAAGGAGGGAGAAAAGAGGGGTAAAGCTGTGGTGGTTGTAAGGCTGTCGCACCCCCAAGGGTCTTTGGTTTCACACTAATTGCCACTCCGGAATTGGCTGGTGCTGGGACTGGAAGGTTGCAAGGGGGAAGGGGGGGAGACAGTAGCAGCTGGCAGGGTAAATAGCTTCATAAAAAAAAAAGTCTGATGAGCTTGACTGCAGTAGCAGTCCAAGGAAATCGGCTTTTGTCCCGTCACAGTGAGATCTTGTGAGAGTTTGCTTGTAACTATATTCAGCCACGGAACTTGACCTTCTGCCAGGGATGTGGTGAACAATCTTTCCATTGGAATACAGAGAAAGAAAGTAAACAGCAGCTTGCCTTTTGCTCTCAAGGAGGCAAACTGTTAGTCGCTCGCTGAATAAACTTATATTGTGATGCCTCGGAAGTCAGCAAAAACAAGACAGTCACTGGCCTGCTTCCCAAAGTAAAGCATACCACGTGCTTTAAACCCCACATAAAAGACCTTTCTCACTGTAGTTCCTCACGGCAGTTTCACATTTTTTAAACTAAGTTCTCACCCTGCCTGTTATGCTTCATTTAATTACAAAATAAAAATGTACACTCTGCTAAAATTCTGATATTATATCAGGGACATGTAATCTGCATGAGACACACCCTCCTTTCTTGTGTACTTGATTTCCTCCTTAGCAAGTACAGTACTGCCAAAATCAGATGACAGAAGATGTTAATAATGTTTTAACCTAGCCAGTAGCTACTTTGTTATTATGGAAGCAGTTTTCTTGTTTCTTTTGCTAGAGAGGTGTGGTAGGGATAAGAACCAGACTCTGCATGGAACACGTTATACCCAGTTCTGGTTCTATGTCATAACGGCGATCGCTGAAGGGCAATTGCTGTTAGGGTGAGTGCACATTGCTGAAAATAAAGAATGGGATGTACACTCATGGTGACAACAACTGTGGCTACAGCACTCAAATGTATGCAGGGGGCTTGCCCCCACACCTCCCTAACTAAAGATTCTTAACTCCAGGAGAGTGCATGTTGGGGGGGGGGTAAAACTTAAAATTACAAAAGCTGTGCAATGCAAAAATTACCGTGCCGCCCAGACCTGAACCCTGCACCTTTCCTACCGCAACCAGCCACCCTCACCAATATGCCACATGGCCAGCACGGCAGCCTACCACCACACTGCCTCCCGTATGCCTTCCTTCCCCTCCTCTTCCATCCCATGTGTGGTGTGGTTCCTGTCACTCTCCCTCGCCCTTCCTCCTAGACCCTCGCTACCCTGTCCACTAGTGCAAAACACAGGCGCTGAGACTGAGTCGCCTTTATTGCGGTCACTCAATCTCAGTCACCCTTTTCACTGGATACCCCCAGTTCTTGTCCTCCCTATACCTGATCAGCACTGTAACTTCACTCATCGTGACATCATCAAGGACCACTCTGTTACGTGAGTGTCTCTTCATCAGTTCTGATGTCATGGTAGTGAGGTCACGATGATAATGAGGTATAAAGGAGAACAGAACTCTATTAATAAAGCAACAGTATTTGGTAGCAGAAAAGCATTTTCATCATATTTATTTTTTTACAGTATTTAGTTTTTGCTTACCAGTTGGGCACACTAGACAGTACAATGCCTATTTTCAGGTATGATCCAGGAGAAGACAAAGCATCAACAAACAATTTAACACAATGTAGCAGTTAACCCACCTTCCCTTGGCAGGGGCTGTGCCCCACAGCCTCAGTGACACAGCACACCCCTGTGGAAGGATTTAGCTCCCTAGCCTGCCTGTAGGGGTCACTGTGTGCCAGAACCCACTGCTTTCCTTCATTGGCTGAAGTGTGCTGCTCTCCAGCAGCTGCCTGCAGTCTGGCCTGCCTCCCAATGTGGCAACCGGACTCTGCTCCTGAACACTGGTCATCTGTACAGCTGCGCTGAGCCATTGGCAGCTGGGTACTTTTTATTTTTCCCCTATTCCTTTTTCTCCTCGTTGCTGCAGCCATTCATCTGGAGAGGGCCCCCAGCCCATCTCCCGGCGTCCACTCTCCAGCGCTGGCTTGTACCCCCAGGGCTTACCCGCCTGGCGGGGCCGGCGGAGTTCCCCAACCCTGGCCCGAGACCAGATCCAGTGTGGCAGGCGCCATGGCTAGCCAGGAGCGGAGCGTGTAAGGCGCCCTCCATCATTCCACCATGGCAACTATTTCCTGGTTCTCTCCCAGGAGATGAGGCATGCAGTGATGCCTACAGAGTGAGCACTTACGCATCCGTACAAGCTCCATCCTAGCATCTGCCCCATCTCCTCCCCTTTCCTACAGTGTCGGTGCACTGTCCAACAGCCTCCACTGGGGCCGACCCCCTTCCCCGGAGAAGGAGAGCAGTCTCTCAGATGCTTGATCCTTCTCCTCCTCCCCTGCCGACCCCCGATGTCCCGTGCTCATTCCCGAACATGGGTCGCCAGCATGGCACAAGGTAAGGCATCCAGAGCCTCATCCCTCAGTGCCACCGGGCCAGCAAGGCAACTGGGTACTTTTAAAAATTATTTGTTTTTTCAAAGGATATATTCTCTTCAGGGCTGGCCACTTTGATGTGGTATAGAGGCTTGTCGGTCCATTAAACTGTAACTGAGAGCCAGCCATTTGCTGCCTAGTTTTGCATGGCGTGTACTTACCAACCAACATCTGTTTGTTTGCTGGAGGGCTGGGGACTGCATCCTCTCAAAAAAGTTAGTCACTGGGAAACCGCAGTAAAGTCAGTGACTAATATTCACTGATTGTTTAAGCCCATCTCTGCTATTAACTGCAGCGGTTATGTTAGAATTTCAATATGTCAGCAGAACACGAACATATTTTGTCTGTGGGCAGGGGCATAATGGTAACTAATAGCAGAAGGACTACTCATGCCTTAAATATTATGAAAATGCCCACTCAGAGGCATTTGCACACCAAAAAAAGGATGCACCAGGTTCTTACCTTTTGCCCATTTTATTTATGGACTGTGCCACTCACGAACTCTTAACACGCACTTGGTGAGTGAGTTACTGTACATGCCTCTTACCTTAACTGTCTTAATCTGTTTATTATAACAATCTTTTCCTGTTTTCTCCATCTAACTCTCATTCTATCAATTTGGCCAACGACTGCAAAGTTCTGAAATAAATAGGTGCTCTCTCTCTTTCTCTAATGTGTCTTCATGAGACTGATCCCCATCCACAAATTCTTAACTCACCTTGTATCTGGAGTGAACTGCTTGCTGTGTGTGAGTAACAAGCAGCCTAGGAGAAATCTTGAAATTGTTACTTTTTTGTGAATGGCTTCAAGTGAGCAGTGAGCTGTGAATGAACGATATTGTAGTGTATGGTACAGCATTGTTGTGTATAACTTTCCATCCCTTTCAAAATGCTGCTGCACCACAGTTCAAAGGTCATGGAACATATTTCTACCCTTCTGTGGTACAAGAGCATTCTGACACCCATTAGAGACTGCGCAAGCTTCTTTTTTAAATGAAAGAACCGGAGCGCACACATCAAGCAGTTGAAAATGAAAGTGAACTGCTGTGATGGCCGTGGCAGTTTCTGAACATTCTAGATGACCACCTGAAGTTTATTAAATTCCAAGAACAAATTGACCACTCAACATTACACTATTAAAAAATGCTGGATGGGCAACCACATACTCAACCTGCCTGAGCTGCCACCTCAGGGTTCCGATTACTTTGGACCTCTCAAGCTTTGCTCTCAAGGTCAGAGGTGATCAGAACCCCTCTGTGGCAGTGGAGGCTGGTTGTGCATGGTTGCCCAACCAGTATTCTCTATATATTAGGAAAGCTTTTACCAGTGTCAGACTGGACTGTCTAGCTGCATCATCTCCACAGTCCTCTGCAGGGCTGGCCACCTTGACATGGTACAGAGTCTAAACCAGTCCATGAGGGTGCTGCTAAAATACAGTAATTTTGTGCTTTTTTTCGGTGTTTCGAACAAGAGCCAAATATAAGGGCCAGCTTGTGTCAGCTGCTTTTTAAGCACACAGATCTGGAGCAAGCAGTGCTTCAGGGTGAATGTGACTAGGGGCACATTTAAATAGATAATTGTAAGTTGAGATGCTCAGGTACGTGAGGAGTGTGCCTTTTTACATACCTGTGGAGAATTCTATTTACAAACCTATGGAGAACTGTGTATCTCCTCGACAAGAGGTGTCCTACTGCAATGAGTCCATCAGTTAGAATACAGTGTGTGGTTACTTTTTGAAAATCAGTAAAAAGTTAAACAAAAAAAGCATGCCAGGCATTTGGCACATTAAAAAAACAACTTCTGACCCAACTTAATAAACCCTACAAGCATAGCTAGTCACACAATATAATGCATTCTACTGCATTGATATGGTATTGCAGTGAATAAATATATGTAGTACGGTAAATGTTACATCATACATGGTTAAGCCATATCATTTTTTTGGTGTTAAAGATTTTTATTATACCAACACACAGCAACAGACATACAGACACCCCCGGGAAACGCCGCAACATTTGGTGACCCTGGGGAAATAAAAAAACAATGGGTGAGCTAGACATGTGCAAGTTATTCTTACATCATGTACCTAGGAGAGCATTTATTATGTTGCAATCATATAAATCTGGCTCTCCCCTCTGATCTGCAGGTAATCTAAGTTCTATCCCCTCTGTGGGGGGGGGGTGGCGGTGAGGTTTGGCATCTCGGCTACCCCTCCAAAACCTCATATCCTTGTACCTGCTGCTCCGTGGTCCACCGGTATATCTGTGCTTGTGTGCAAACTACCACTACTTCTACAGCACTACTGAAACCAACTATATACATTCAGGCAATCACAGTTCTGGTGGTACTTGCGACCTTATCTATAGCAGGTGGAGAGTGGTTAAGCCATATAATTAATAAAAAATGCAGTAACAGCATCAACATTTTCAATAATGATGAAATACTTGCCATAGTTCACATGTATGATGTCATTAGTGTCAATGACAACCCACAGCCCCTGCCTTTCCCATTCTCAGCAGTTCTGAGCTGTACTTCATTAACTGTTTACTGCTGTGCAGTCTTAAACTCTGAGTTTACAGAATACATTCTGACAACAAATGGCTTTGTGGGGCTTAAAATGCTGATCGATACCAAAAAAACAGATTTCACTGTAATTTTTCCAGTCAATCAAACTGTGGCAATGTTGTTTTATTACTGCCTTTGCAACTCTGGCTCTCACTCTCTTGCCCCCCAATGAAATCCTCTTCTGGTCAAGCTGCCTTCTCTTTTCACTTCTCTAGGCCCTGGGGCTTTCTCCGCCTCCATTCGTTCTGCTCCTACTCTTCACGCTCTGAAATCTCTCCTCCAGGATTTCACCATTCACTCCTGCAGTTGTCCTGGACTGGACTTTAGTCTGAAATCCTCCACCCTACACTGTCTATACAAGATTCCCCCCCCCCCCAGTTTCAGTCTCTCCCCCCACCCCTTATTAGTACTGCAGCGCTGCACACTGCATATTACGCATATTGTTCCTCTCCTTCCATAATTGTATTGTATATTTCCTACTCAGAAGCACTGTCTGTGTTTTTTATTTATGTACTGAAAACTTCGGAGAATATCTTTGAGCATCCATGCTCACTTGGAGGTTCCTTCCATGTCAAATACATAGTCAGAAAAACGATTACAGGTACAATAAGCAGCTCCAGAGGACATGCAGCTGGGTCAGGCTCAGAGCACTCAAGACAGAAAAATGACTTACAGTTTTGAAAAAAAACTCCATGCAGATCACTGTACAAAAAGTCACAGGATACGTAGAGCGAGAAAGTGAAGACAACAGTTTACCTGTTACAACTGCGTTGGACTGCAAGGGCAGACAGCAAAGAGCTTTTAAAAACTGCATTTGCTGATTCTGTTGTATTTATTTCCATATTTATCATGGCATTTTTCTGAACATTGTATTTTGCAATTGTACTGTATCCTCCTCTCCCCACCCCCCACCAAGATGCACATGGAAATGAGCTGATACCACCTCAGTATGTCCTTCCTGGTTAAACTTTTTGAAATTAATAAATAAATACATACATATGTAGGTACTTACATACGTACATACATAAATAGCACCACTGGGCTACAGCAAACAAAACTTCAATTTTTTCATCAACCTGTAAGTGCTACCTGTTTACATAAATATGTGTAAAATCAGACCAATGCACAAACCTCACAGATGACCATATATTATATAAAAAAAAAAAAGTCTATGAATTCTCAATGGTATAATTCCATCTTGGGGGGTTTGAGGGAGTACAAACTACTTGGGTTTCACTCTTGTCCCCCAAACTCCTTGTCGGAATTATGTCCTTGTATTTCACAGTGAGATATCATTTATTCAATGTGATTCTGCACCCACACCCTGGGACCGGCACAAAGCGGAGATGCTACATGTCATGAGGCAATTCTGGTAAATAAAATGTGGTTTTGTTTTCACTTATTATTTATCTCCCTCACTGCAGCCTGCCTCTATCTGGATGGCCCTCCCCAACCCAGTCAACCATCGCCCCTGGATTTACCCTGTTCCTCCACAATTTACCCCTCATGGCAGGGTTGGGGAGGTCTTGCTCTTGCCCCGAATGCAGGATCCAGTTAGTGCTCATTCGGTTGTGCCAGGCCTACGGGAGGGTCATCTATCATTTCATTTAGGCAGAAATCTTTTCCCTCCAACTTTCTTGGCTCTGGGACATCTATGTGTAACAATGCAGAGTGTCTGCTGAGGTCCCATGCCTTTCTGGGCCTCCCCTCTGCCATGTTGCCCCCCCCACTAGATGACAGGTGCACTGCAGGAGGCGCACCCCCTCCCCCCAGTGACCCCTGGTGGCTCAAGTCTGCTCTTGAATTGAGGCAACCGGGGTGGCTAGCGGGAGCACTACCACCATGCCACCAGGCAGGCCGAAGAACAACATTTTAAATAAATTATATTTTTGCATTGCACATGTTCTCATATTTTTACAAAAAAATTTATTATCATTTATCTCTTTTGGTAGGACTGGGTCAGTTTTGTTGTGCTCAACAAAATCTTAAGATAACCCAGTTTTGTATGATTAGTCATTGCAAGCATTGGAAGGATTTGCCTTTATCATGCAGTGCCAAACCATGTGAAAATCAGCGTTTTTTGCATGCACAGAATTGATGTTTACAGAGAAGAATTTACTTTGCCATAGACAAATGGCCGCTTTTATGCTAAATCACTGCTTTTTCAGGAAGAATTACCATGTTTGCAATGGTAACTCTCTGATTTTGCACATCAAATTCCATTTTACATGCCTATACTGCACTGCTCATTTCATGTAAAACTGCAGTTTGCATGAAATTTTGGCAATTGGCGAGAAACTCTTCATGAAAATTAGTAGAGATGTTGCAGATTTAAACTCTTCCAGCAAAGTGGCCACAAAGCGGCTGAAATTCACCTTTGCAAAGCTTTGCAAAGTTTCTGCAAATCTTAGGAACTTCAACTTCGTCCAAACTTAGAAGTTTTTACCATGAAGGGGCCACTTCTTGAATAAATTTTGGCCACTTTGCCCCCCAAAAATGACAACTTCTTCTGTCAAAACTTTGCAACTTTCGCAGAATTCACAAATTAATTTGTGAAGTGAATTTCAGCCATTTCGTCCATCTCTATGAGCCTGTTTTGTTTAACCCTGAATGCATCATACTGGACTTTGGTATGCTTATTCAGTTGGTTGCTTGGGTTCTAAAAGCTTCCTCATATGTTGCTGATGTACTGAAGCTAGTACCACACAGCAAATGACACAGTCAGTGCTGTTACAGTTAACCAATAAGGCATGACCAGAGGTTGGGTTACTGGCTTTAAATCTAACCCTGGAGGTGGGAGCCATGAGACAAGAGTCGTAGTCAAGTGTTAAGGTAACCCAACCCACGGAGTGTTTTAATGCTGTATTTAAACTAAAATGTTATCATTTGTTTTAACTGAATGTTTTAATCGTAAAACTCAAATTCTTTTACTGTATATGAAGGTTTTCAGCTGTTAACATAACCCTTTTAGAATGCTGTCAGCCAATTAGAATGCTAGATTACCTGTCCTTGTGTTAAAGTATAATCAATTACCATACACTGTGAAAAGGGCTGTTCCTATGTTGGAGTCTTACCCATAACTTTTGGCAGTTTCTGTCGCCTCAGTGGAATTCTGGGTAGTTTCATGCTGATTCTGCTGAACCTGCCACACAAACGTCTTGGGGCTTTCTTGTTTGAAGCATTTTCCGGGTTAGAGCTATAAGAGAGCAATGTGCCATATGTGAGAAGCTGGAATTGGCTCAAACGCTGTGCTGCAATGTCAGGAAGCTTATATTTAAACAAAACAGGTGCGTTCCACATGTCTCCTTAGAGGCTGTCAGTAAACTACCATTTGCAAGTCAATTCTTGTAGACAGTCTTTATAGATTTGGTAATAGCTGGCCCCCATGTAAACATTAAAGCATTTCTACACATCAACACATACTGGAAATGTAAGTTGTGAATGTTTATTTTTAGATCACTCATGTAATAGGATTTTTTTTCCTAATCCCTGCCACGTTACCTATAACGATTGCTTTTTCTTCTTCCAGCAAAAACTGTGACATTTGAGAGGGTGCAGAGCAGGGCCACTAAAATAATCAGGGGTTTGGGGGACAGAAGCAACAAAGAGAGTCTGGTGCACTTTAACATATGCACCTTGGACAAACGGAGGCAGAGAGGGGACGTGGTCTCAAGCTTCTGCATCCTCAAGGGTATTGACACGATCAAGCAGAAAGAGATGTTCGATCTGGTGTTCTCCAGCAGGACATGGTGACACACTCTGAAGCTCAGAGGTGCTATATTCAGGGGTAATATTAGGAGACACTTCTTCTCCCAGAGGCTGGTGAACCTATGAAACAGCCTAACGACAGAGACAGTGAACATGAAGACAATACCGGCCATCATGGTAAGACTAGCCAAATTTCTGCTTAACAAGGCAATCACAGGGTACCCAGGCAGTAGAGTTGGTAGCCAAATCCTGATACATTAGTACATATTTTCACAGCAAACCTATTCATCCCTGCTTATAAAGGGGGGTCAGATAGGATGAACCTACAGTCCCTTCTGACCTTAAATTACTATGTTCCTATGCAGAAAGCATAACCAATTGGCTGTCTTTAGCCGAATGGTTAAGTAACTACTATATATAACATGATAAGAAATACAAAATCACACATGCCCCCCTATTGCAAAGCATCAATGGCTGTATATGCAAATCACCACAAACTATTATGCTGATTCAACTTTAAGCAGAAATGCATGGTGCCGAAAGGCTTCTCACACAGTTTGCAAAAGGTACCAACAGAAGACACAAACACGTATTTCATCCTACCAAGACTCATCAATACACCTCGTCTGTTTGACGTCCCAGTGGAATGAACCAGCTACCCTAAGATGGTCTATCTGGGTTATGTTGTGGTGAACCCAATTAAAACAAAAAACAAGTTAAAAGACAAAGAACCTCTGTGCACAAGTATTGAGGCAATGGTTACCCCAAAGGGCATTGGCTGGGAAGCCAAGTTTCAAAGACATACAAAATCACACATGCCCCCATAATGCAAAGCACCATGGGCTGCATATGCAAATCAACGCAGACTATTATGCTGATTCAACTCAATTATAAGATGATGCACACTCAAGCCAAAAACAGGCCCTATACAGCAGCACTTACATACAATTTATATGCAGGTTGTCAAGTACGTACGCCCCTGGCTGGGTGGCCAATGACCACCTAAACAATCATCAGTAGCCACCAAATATTGTAAAGCAGCAGTGCAATGAAAAGCTGTTTTTCCAAACAACTAGTTTCAGCTACAGCTAATAACATGCCTGTCAAATCTACATTTCAAGGTTCCTTCTGTGCTGCACACCGTGACTTTTTTTATTTCTCTGATCCTAACTCTTGCCTGGCATACAATCCTATTTCTAAGCCAGATGTGGCGGCCATCTTTTGTTCTTGGGGGGGGGAATAAATAAATAAAAACATTTGTAAAATATTGAGATTTTGGTGGAAATAGAACATTTTACAGAAAATAAAACTGGAAAATGCTTGGAATCTTTTACAGTGAAAAAGTTATTGTCACGTATTTTGCCCAATTGTGTTGCACTGCTGCTTTTAGTGGCCATATGGTCACCAGGTTGTGGGTGCCTAGCCTGGACAGCTACACGAGCAGCCAATATTACAGGGGGTTTTAGCTACTTCAGGTTTGGTACAGTGACCACATTTTTTACACGATGTTTTGACATCCCCCTCATAGAAAATTTATGGGACATGGTGTATAAATCAAACTGGTGTTCAGTGCTTCTTGTGATTTACAGATGACCCATATTGCGGTCACTGAAGTAATATATTGGAACCATCTGGGAATGCTCATTAAAATGTCTTCCTAAATTGCTCAACACTTACCCTGTTTTCTCATCCTTCCTGCGGCAGATGCAACAGCAGCACAGTAGAGACAAGATGAGAATCAGAAGAAAAGCCACTAGTGCACCAGCGGCGATCACACCCATCCTCTGATTCGCTTCTGAAGTTAGAGGGGAACAAAAAGCAAATTAGCAGAAGCAGCAAGTGGTATGATCAGCTCCAACACTTATTAAATGTACACAGCACTTTATGAGATGGGTCAGCATGGCCCCTGCTCTCTGACTGGATGAACCAGGTTGCATGCCGAGCCTATACAAACTCACATATGCAAGGTGCTGCATTTTTTTCAGTCTTGTCTTTTTCCTCATGTTGCCCAGTCTTGCACCTGGTGGTGCTTACCTCCCCAGCCCCATTACAGGCCTTCACAGGGACCTACTGGTTATCCACACTTACACAGGACCATAGTTAAGGATGTAAGTTTGTCATGGATTACGTTTTAATAACTCATCGGTTGTTCATGAAATCATTAGTAAACTTCATGCCACTGTCATCATTGTTACATTTTGATGACAATAGTGAAAGTCATGGAAGTCCTGAATAAAGTCCAAACATCATGGAATCCATGATGCGTATGAGTGCCATGACAAATTTACATCCCTGACTATAGTGTGCTGGTGATCGGCCCTGTCGGTTCTACAGTGCCTGCAGGGAACACTGGCTTGTAAGAGGCTGACCAGGAATTTTCTCCTCTGAGTTTTCTCCCCAACCTGTTGGCGTGCAGTAACATGCATGCATTCACGCGGAGGCATGCATGCGTGCTGGCATCTGTCTATGGCTGCACTCCCATTTTGGCATTTCTACCGTTCTGCCACCAGGTTTCTACTGAATGATAGTCGGGCAGTGGGACAGTGGCTTCTTCCACTCCGAGGGAAGACAACTGATCACGGGAAGCTCAATCCACCCTCCCCTACCTTCGGCTGGCCACCATGAGCTGTACTTGTTTTTGAGCACGGGTTGCCAGCATCGTGAGCATTAGCTCTTCCATTCTGTCAACAGGTCAGCTCAGTGCTGCATTTGGTAAACCAAAATGTTTAATACCAGACCATTTTATAGGTACAATAATACACTCCAGGCAGCTGTGTTCATTGAGATAGATAGGCATTCCCCCCAGTAATAATTAAATATCCAGGAAAAGCAGTAATAGTTGATGTTAAAATGTGACACTGCAGAATTTTTACTATTATACAAAACAAAAAAACATACTGATATGACCTCTGACTGTTACAGCCAGTAAAGGACACTAGGCAAGAGGAAAAAGGAATGTTTTGTTTTGATTATACAAGATTCATTTATGGATGTTATTGCAAAGCCGATGGAGTTCAAGCAAGTAAATTTCCTAGACAACATAGACGCACCATGAATTAAGGGACTGAATGAATGAATTGTTTTTACTGTACCATTCTGAATGCTGAAGGCACCTAACAGATCATACAATAATAAATAATTTCAAGATTGCAGCAAAGCATATTACATATACAATAAGAGAGGGTATCAATCAAATCTGACTCAGTTAAATACCTTACTAAATAAATATGCTTTAAAGGAATGTTCCAAGATTATTCCTGAAAAAAAGACTTTATTAAACCCATATGTGCACACCTTAGCACAGCCTGAGTCCATTCATATGTAAACCCAAATTTACAGCCCAGTGCCCTTTGGGAGGGAAGAGATTATAAAATGGCCTGCCCTTGCCTCCCACTTCCTGGTGTGTCTGCCCCACCCCCGCGCTAAGATGTTTTGTAAGGTCTAGCCAGGGAGAATGTGGGGGCACGTTCCATTGAACTGAATGGGGCTAGCTTTAAACTATGAATTCTATTTATTACTACAGCAATACTTATATGAACACCACCACTAAACTAACAAGGGCCTCATTAGTCGAGTGGTGGTGTTCATGTAAATGTAATGCCTATAGGAAAAGAAGAGCAGATGCCTGCCTTGCAAGAGAAAGAAGGCTGATGGATGGAATATTTTATTTATATTTGCTCTATTAATTAGAGGAATATTACTTTGAAATAGAACTCCATTTGGGGAGAAATTATTTGATTACGATGATGGTAAACACAATAAATTATTCCTCTAGGCTCGTGCCAACTGCCTAAATTTTGATATATAAGTATTATTAACATGATGCATTGGATGCATTGGATTCAATGTATCTAGAGCTGAAGTGTAATATTCTATACATATAAATAATATACTTGAATTTATTTGCAGTTAATTATCATCACTTTCTATACAACAATCTATTGGTAAATCGTGGGTTTCACTACTTCTGTGTGGATTTTAACTTACGAGTTACAGATGGACTCTATTTGTATAACACAATGTTTCTATGTTTACACAGTATATTGTTCTTATATGCTGTAACAGTTTAAAAGTCTAATAAAAAATTATTAAAAAACAAACATGGAGCACTCCCCTTAGCCGACCTGGTTTCCCCCACTTTCTTTTCCTTGTTCCATGAAGTTAGGAAACAGCTGGGCTTCTAAGTGGTTCACACCAACACTCTTAGTTGTTTCTGAGCAGGTTCCACGCAGAGTTCAAAGCTAAGGAATTTTCCCAATCCACCTATTGGTAAGATCGAATGGCTGCCTTGCCAGGAGGTGGGGTGAGTTCAATGCTTCACGTTTTGTTTTGGTATATTTCTCATTATTTTGTGATTGCTGTTTGGGTGTTTTTTAGCAGTACTAAGGGTATAATTAGTGAAACAGAACAATATGGTTTGATAAGTATCCGAGAGGTTAAGATGTATTTTCAAGTTCACAAAATGAAATCCTTTGCAAACCTGAACATTATTACCTGGAATGTCAAGGGTTTGCATTGCCCGCTGAAATGCAAGCAGCTCACAAAACTCGATCTGATGGAATGTGATGTTGCCCTCTTACAAGAGACACACACATACAACCACTAGAAGCAGACAGACTAAAGCCACGTTTACATGGTGGCAGCTCTCCGGCATCTGCGCTGCTCCCTTCTCACTGTGCTCCCTGCTCCTCTGGTAATTCCTCATTTACATAGCCCTCCCTCATCCACAGTGCTGCAGGTCGCTCTGAGAGGGGCCGTGAATTCATCCGAGGATGAAGGGAAGCTAGCCCTTGCAGCAGAGTGAGTGCAGCAAAGCGTTCACACCACTGTGTAAAGTGCTCACTCCACTGCTTATCCCCCCCCCCCAAGTCGGATCAAAAAAAGGATCTGAAGGGGCTTAAGGCACTCAGAGAGATGCAGTAACTGCCGACTTGTTGTGCATCAACCCATGCGCATGGGTTAGTGTGCTGCAAAGTCGGCAGTGTAAACAGGGCTGAAAAAGCATTGCGGGGGGGAAGATGTATCACAATTAGGGCTCTTCCTGCACTGGAAGGGTGGCCATCCTCTGTGCAAAGGGCTTGCAACTGGGTATCCAAAATGTGAATAGGGATAAGGAAAGCAGATTAATAAGTCTTATGGGAATGTTTCAAGGAAAACTGATTATGATAGGCAGTTTACGCACCCCCAGTAACCCCCGTTCCTTTTTTTAACAGGGTCCTCCAGAGATTTGGCGGGAATGGAAACCGTACAATAATAGGAGGATATCTTAATCTAGCTTTGGATACATTGGTTAATAGGACCAAGGCAGGTTACCAACAGGAACAGGCCAATGCAAACCAACCAAAAACCCTATGTAAGGGGATGGACTAAAATGACGCCTGACACACCATGCAAGCAACTCAAAGGGATTACTTATATTGCAGCCCTGTCCATGGCTCTCTCTCTATGTCAGATTGAGGGGGTCTTTATCTTGCAAAAACTTGCCCCTATAATCTGGGGAGCAGAGGTCAAAAGTATTCTCATCTATGATCATGCTCTAGTGATAGTGTCACTGGCTTGGGACAGGGCAGTGGGAAAAGTGTAACTCTTGGAAGTTAACCGCCTCTCTTCCGCAATCTCCAGATTTCAGCACCTGGTTAAAAGCAGAAACTACGCAACATTTCCTAGGAAACAAAACCCCAGGTGTTGTATTTCTAGATCTTAGCAAGGCTTTTGATACCGTGGCTCATAGCCTGCTCCTCTCCTCTCTGAAGAGTATAGGCCTTGACTCAGTATCCTTGCACTGCTTTATGGAGTACCTGGTAGGACGTCAGCAACAAATCAAAGCTGAGGGGGAGTTATCCCCACTCAAACCTCTTCTGAGGGGAGTGCCACAAGGATCCATACTTGGTCCTCTGCTTTTCACTACCTATGTCAACAATATTGATGAGTGCATCTACAAGGCGAAAATACACTTGTTCGTTGATGACATGGTGGTATATACAAGTCGACCGACTGCTGAAGCTGCCTGTGAGGACTTACAGGAAGAATTTGACCTGCTTCAGACCCAGCTCCTTCACAAAAAACTACTATTAAATGCAAAAAAGACAAAGATAATGCTGTTCTCACCCTATAGCCGTGTGATAATCCCGTCCAGCTCTGGAGTACTACCACAGATTACCACAATTCTGGGAGAGAAATTGGAGTTTATCCCATAGTTTAAATACTTAGGAGTGTGGTTAGACCAGAACCTCTCATTTTCCGAGCATGTTGAAGACCTTGTAAAGAAGCTAAGGCAGAGGCTGGGACTATTCTATAGAATTAGCCAATTCCTCACTCGTGATGCCAAACTGTGACTGGTCCAAACTACTTTTCTTTCTCTAATTGACTATGCAGATTTCTTATATAGTCATTGTCCGAATGCTTCGCTTGTCAAGTTGGATGCGCTTTATCACAGGGTCATCAGGTTCATTACTGGTCTCCCCATCTCCACCCATCACTGCCTATTGTACAAAGCTGTAGGATGGTCCTCGCTTATGTTCAGGCATGATAGAAATGCAGTCTTTTGGACTTAGAGAGTCATCATGAAAAGGCTTCCACAATATATAATAGAATGTCCTCCTCTAAGCGAGCTGGGACCATACGGCTTAAGAAGTGCCTCCTACTGTATATCTCACTATGCATCCCTAAGGCTTCCACCTACTATGGCAGAATGGCCATTAGCTTAATGTTGCCATCCTTGTGGAACAAAATGCAAAAAATTACTGAAATTAAGCTGCCTCTGAAGCATTAATGCCTTCAAGTCCTTATATGCTCGATGTGTGTGTGAGCCGTGCAACTGTTTCCCTGGTTCCTAAACGCTGACCGCAGTTAGCTTGCTCCCCTGAGTCTAGCCATAGCCATGAATGACTGTACTCCATGACAATTCTTGTGCTGAGAAGTTATTATTGACATTAAATGTATTTACTACTCTCCAGTCCCTGTACCCTCTTCCCAGATGTCTACAAGTCCTACAGGGGGCAACTGCACCTTAGGTGTAGAATTCCTAGTTCCCGGATGGTCGGCATCTTCTCAAGCCACCGCCTGAGACCACATGTCCAGACTCTCCTTTAGAAAAGCGCCGCTAAAGCCGCTAACCAATCAGATTGCGAACGCACTTCGGCCCCTGCTTCTGATTGGCTTCTATAGTCTACTTCTGTGATCCTTCTAATTCTTGCAGAAATCTGATGCTCTTGCTGAACTATGCCAGAAAAGCTGTAGCCATTTATTTACCTGACCGCTAGGATCCTTATTTTTAATGCTCAGAGTGCAAGTGTTGGGAGTCTGTGTGATTACGCCCTTTTCTGAAGTCTTTATCTGAGCTTGGCCATAGGCACCAAAGTATATTCATCACTTATCCTGCTTTGCGACCTTCCCGGTGGTCTGATGGTCCCTTGGACATGGACAGCCTCTCTGCTGGACCCCTTCTGTTTTCTTTTTTTCCTTGCCGAGCTTAAGCCCCCTATGGGCCCTAGTACCACAGACTTGGAAAATATGGACTCTGGGCGGTCAGTGCTGCCTCAGCTGTCGCCTCAGTACCTAAGCCCAGACCCTCCACTAGTAAGGCATGGCAAAGCTGCCCTCCAATCAGAATGTGAGCGCTCCCTGGAGCTGGCCGTTGATTGGGCCCTGTAGTCTGATTTGTTGTTCCTTCTAGACTAACCATACTTGTTTTTATTCCATTCTGTGAAACGTGTCAAAAAAGCTGTAATCACCTATTTTGTCTGACTGTTATGATAGCTACCCCTAGGACTTGAGTGTGATTTTTTGGAAATTCCTGTGATAATATCCATTTCTGAATCTTTGTGGTTCACGCCAGCTTCTACTATTTGCTGCTGTTCACTGTACCCTACTGAAGATCCCAATAAGCCCTTATGTATGTTGCTTTGCTTATTGACTTGCATTTCTATTTATATTATTTATTCACATTGTAAAATATATCTGTTTGTACTTTACTACTGGCCCGGATTTAACCAGGTCCAGCTTGTAAATGAGCTTGTTCAACGATGTTCGCCTGGATAAATAAAGATTTTGATTGATTGATTGACTGATTAGATGCACCAGGCAATAGTGTGGGATATAATGAAGGCAGTAATTTGAGGGAAATAATTGCTTACACGGCAAAGAAAGTAAAAGCTATGTAAAGCAATAAGTCTTGCAAGATAAGGAACAAGTTCTGAAAGCATTTGAATTCAAAGTTGCCTAAGGCCCCCCCCATGATCCCAACACAAAAATGCATAGAAATAACGGGGGTGGGGGGGGGATTATGGAAATTCAACAATTCCAAACAGAACACACCCTCTTCTGGTTAAAACAGAAATATTGGGAAGCAGGGAAAACTGCAGGCAAACTCCTTGCACATTGTTTGAGAGTCACGGAGGCAGAAAGATGTCTTCCTGAGACACACACTCATGAGTGATCAATAATGGCCTCACCAAAGGACATCAATACCTAGTTTGTATGTTACTCCCTGCATTCTATACACAGCTGGACTGTGCCCAGTAAAGACCAGTTAGACTCTTTTTTATAAAGATCTCAATATATCTCAGGTCCCCATATCCCTTAATGGCATGCTAAGTGGCCCCCCTTACCATAGCAGAATACAATCAGCGGTGCAGGAAATGGCTAGAGGTAAATCCTCTGGCTTGGCGACGGATACCCTGCTAACTTCTATGCAACATTTAGTAACATCCTGCTCCCTAAGCTATTAGAGGTATTAAATGAAGCTGGCACCTGGGGAGGCTTCCACCTACTTTTACCCAAGCCATGACCTCCTTCATTCCTAAAAAGGGCATAGACAGTGTCACATGCAGTCACTTCTGCCCTATTCCCCTCATAAATGTGGATGCCAAAATCTTGGCTAAGCCCTTGGCAGGCACCTGACTGACATTCTTCCAACCCTTATCCGCCCTGACCAGGTTGGGTTTGTCGGAGGCAGACTAGGCCTTTTTTTTCCATTATTTATTTATTTCCAATTCTCCCCGGTGGCCCCTTCAGACTGACCTACCCCCCAGCCCCATCCTCGGCTCCCCGAGACTTACCTTCACCGTCGTCCTCTGCCACAGGACTTGTGGCTGTGTCCGGCCACTGGTGCAAATTCTGCGGGGGTCGGTTTTCATCATGCTGTCCAAAGGTGTTTTTCCTCCAATTTTCTCCCTGGGCCCATGGACATGCAATGGGTGTGATGTCCAAGCTCTGCCTCCACGGAGATGGTCCTGGTGCCCTGTATGTAGGATCCCTTCCCCTGTGTGGTGTCATGCACATGCTGACATCACTGGGTGGCAGGCAAGCAGCATGCCACACTAACTCCCCCTCCCCAAGGAAGGAGAGCTGTCCTAGGGACGCTCGACCCTTCCTCTCCCCACTGGCCTCCGAGTGACTTGAGTCCATTGCCAACCCCGGGTCACCGGCGTGGCAGCAGGGAAAGTGCCCAGCGCTTCAGCCTTCCATGCCACTAGGCCAGCGGCAGACTAGGCTTTGACAATATCAGGTGCCTCCTAGAGGTAATAAGGGAGGCTAGGCCATCCCAGATTCCCCCTCACCACCCTGTCTCTGGACACGGAAAAGGCTTATTGTGGGGTGGAATGGCCTTTCTTAATGGATGTCATGACCCGGTTCAGGATACACCCCATCATCTCCTGGCTGAAGCTTCTTTACGTTTCTCTAACAGCGGCTGTTCTGACAGGGCTGTCTCCCCCCTCTCAGGCACTGTTTCTCCTCACCTTTGAACCGCTGGCTGTTAACATTTGAGTGGACTCCCAGTTCCACAGGACACAAAAAGGAGACATCCAGCACAAGTTAAAGCTGTTTGCAGATGATATTACCCTTGTTATTACTAATCCACTAATTACTCTGCCATGCCTAAACTCTCTGATTAATGAATACAGCAGTCTCTCCAGCTACAGACTCAACAGGGATAAATCCTAAATCCTACCGATTTCCAAAAACTGTAAAAAGGAGACATTCTCAGCTTTCCCTTACCAGTGGTATGTGGAAGTGGTCGAATGTCTGTGGATGGAAGGGGTCGAATTTCTGTGGAGCCACGTCAAGCCTATATTATCAGATACAGTCCAGCTGAACCTGAACATCTCATCGGAGATAGCAAACTGGACACACACAATGATGAAGCACCCTGACACTCTCCACCAGAGGAAGGGTGAGTGCTTTGAAATGATCACCCTCTCCAAGGTGCGCTGTATTATGGGGAACCTACCTTTTACCTTCCCTGGCGCTTTAAGTCTCTGTGTAAGATATTCTCTACATTCATCTGGGATGGTAAATGATTAAAACTTGTTATGTACACAATAATGTCCAACGGGGCATGGAGAAGGCTAAACTTTGCAGACATGAGGTGTTTTCCCCATTCTTATACTGTGAGGTACATGCCTGCTGGCACCTATCAATGTTTGAAAATGTTATCCCCCATGGGTGGAGGTGGAATGCAGTTTGGCTACTATGTCGGCTTTGATATTTAGGGACTTGGCATTGCCAACCACTGTCAGACTTGTCCAAAATTCCCAGACAAACCTGACTTACAGGAGCGACAACCCTAAGTTGTATGTGCCATGCCTCCAGACTCAGAACACTGGGGGAACAACCCATCCCTGAAGGGAGGGCAGATTCAAGTCAGTTACTCCAGTAGCAGAAGAAAGGCATTCACATGCTGTGAGACATGATGGATGAATCCCAGAAGACCTTAATACCCTTCTCAGAACTGCAGTCTTGATTTCATCTGCCAGCTTCGTCCTTCTGGTAATATCTTCAGCTCCGTAGTACCTTGTTCACCTGGGTTGGAGGGAAACTGTCAGTCCCACTGCAGATTCACTTTGAAAACTGGGTAATAGGGAGGAAATTGCTCAGGGGGATGGTGGGACTAAGGTATACAAGGTGGCAACAAGAGGTCCACCCATGGCACAAGGGCTAAAAAACAAATGGGAAGCTGGTTTGGGACTCCACATTTCAAAACGAGAATGGGTCTCAGTGTGAAACACAGCTACAGTCACCAACTGTGAACTCAGTAAGTGATTGATTCACTATGAAATCTTGCACAGGGCTTACCACACGCCAGCAGCCCTAAACAGTTCACGTCTCCTTGGATACAGCAAGTGCTGGTGATGCTGCACTGACCGGGCCACTTTAGGAAATATTCTCTGGGCAAGCTCAGACTGGACCACCTACTTGGCTCAGACGTGGAGCACATGTTCTTCTTTACCCTCAACCACCATGCCAATGTCCACCAATATCACTCTCCTGGGGATTCTGCCAACCAACACAACACTACTACTGCCCCAACAGAGATGCCTCAGTGGTGCTTGCTTCACAGCAAGGCGCATCCTTTTATAAAATTGGTCAAGAGTTTTCTGGCTCCTGATTTTTGGCCGTGTCCTTATCAGCCCATAACCTGCCAACCGGTACCTCTTCAGCTGCTCAGGACTCACCACACAACAGAAATCTGGTGCCAACAATGAACATCTGTCTGGCTGCTCACCGGCCCACCCCGCAAAACAACATCCGTTACTGGAGCCACCATTTACACTGTACAATAGCACAACAAGAAAAGCTTTTTATTTCTTTCCCCTCCTATAAAGATAACAATCAGATATCAGCAACTTGCCAAGACAGCCCAATCCAGTGAGTATCGCACATGTTGTGGCTTTCAAATTAAGATCATAGCCGCTCCTCCACAAGTTGCCAGACCCAGTCCTGTCCCATTCCTCCACTGGGTCTTTCAGAAGATTTTTCTTATTAATTTATTTAACATTCACAGTTATGGTTTCCAGTATGTACATCAGAGTGAGCTGCCGAAACCATGAGGGAGGAAGCAGTATCACGGAAGCGCTGAATATGGCGTCCAGAAAGGGACACGCTCGTTCCCACTCTTTAGAGGAAAACTCACTCTGTGTTGATTTGCTTGTTCAGAAAAACACACACACAAAAGAAAAAGCATACTGTTGAGGACTGTGTATGTGTATGGGGGGGGAGACAGACAGAGACTATCGGAACTGTTAAATACAGTGGCTGGCGAGGTCTCGCCTTCCCTTTCCTCTAAGTAACTCATTGGGCATTTGCTCCCTAATGATAAAAAACCAAAAAAAGAAAAAGCATACTGTGGATGATTTTGTGTCTGAGTGGGAGTGGGGAGGAGGGAACAGACAGACAACACAGCCCCCTAGTTAATTTTAATCAAGCATGTTCACAATAATACAGTGAGAAGGACTACCTTTTGTGTTTTTGAATTGATAAAATCATTAAAAAAATATGAAGTTATTTAAACTTCTTTGGTGCATTTTTATTGAATGTTTTTGCTGAGTGACCCATTTTATTAGTGCAATAAGACACTCTGAGGTGTGGGTTATGGCCTGATAAGAGCACTTCCTAGGTGCTAAAGGCACTCGGAGCAAGCGCTTCATAACGCACCTGGGGCGTGCTCTTATCAGACTATAACCCACATCTCGTCATGTCTTATTGCTTGCATATAGTATTGGAGAGACCCCAGCCCACCTGAAGTGGGGGCATAGGTTATGCTGCTCCTCAAGACTGAAAACCATGAGAGATCAGCCCATGTAGCAGTGGGAAAATTGAGTTTATATCAGAAAAACTAGGGGCTGTTCCTTTAAAATAGACAGTGCATGCCTATTCCCACATTGCTGAGGGATCATAACGCAAAGGGAATCCCTAAACCCTTAGAGGTAAAAACCTACCAGATGAAATCCAGCTCACAAATACAGTATCAACCAAGACTTCCTATACCACAGAGGTTTCTTAATCCACTAAATTTAGTAGCAGATTTATTACTTATACTCATAGATATACAATGGCACTATAACTGTGCTGGAAAGACAAGGAGATTTCAGACTATTTGAATATACTGCAGTTATTGCATACTCAAAAGGAAGTACAATTATTCATTTATGTGTTATGTCTACGGAATATATTTGCAAGAAACATCTTACTGATGATATATATGTTACATGTACAATATACAGAATGCATAAATGGTTGTACAACTAATATGAATAATATACTTTACTCTACAGTTATTTGACCTTCAAAATGCTAATGACTTAGCCAGCCCAGTGGCACTGAAGGTTGAGGTGCTGGACGCCACACCTTGTGCCATGCCGGCGACCCAGAACTGGGAGCGAGCACGGCTTGCCAGGGGTCAGCAAGGGAGGGAGAGGATCAAGCATCCGATGGACTGCGCTCCTCACCTCTCCTCTCCCAGGGAGGGAGGGATGGCCATCCTGCTCCTTGGCTGCCTCCTAGTGGAGGTTGGGTGGCAGTGATAGGAGTCAGGGAGGCACAAGAATGTGGCAACATGGCATGTGCTCATGGCCATGAAGGGGAAGGACAGAAAATGGAAAAAGATGGTGTCTGCAGGCTCCGTGATCCCTGCCTGCCAACTGGTATCCCACTCTGTTGCCAGACTGCTGGAAAATCCGAACTGGACATGTGCTGGGTGGGGGAAGGATGTCCCTTCCCCCTACCCCTTCCTGGCCCCACCATGGGAGGGGGGATCCGTGGGGTACTAGGGGTTCGGTGGAGCCAGGGGAGTGGCGGATGGACTTAGGTGGAAAGTTAGGGGGAAGATAGCTGTGTGTGGACAGAATGTGAAAAAAATGTCAGTGACTTACCTGTAAGTAATCCCTACATCTGCACAGTGCAATAGTAACTGAGGTCTCACGTTTTGCTTTCTTTTTGCTCTTCCCTGCCTGCTTTGGCTCTGCTCATCGCTGATTCCGTTTGCTTTTAACAACCATATTGCTGGCTTACTTTACCCTTATATAGTGGCACTCTGCTTCTGCTGTTCTGCTTTGCCTTTATTTATTTATTACCTTTTATTGACCGGGTAAGTACACTAGACGCAGACTGAGCCTATTTTCAGGTGCAGTCTGGGAGATTACAAGACAAGCAATGCAATATGATACAATACAAAACAGCAGATACAATAGTATAGGGATCATGGAACAGGAATAAAAACATAGTATAGTATAGGATATCAAGAAAAACAGAGCAGGTACAGAACATGCCAGACCATAGAAAGACAATCTGAATACGGCAAGATGGGGTTTACAAAAAATTCAACACAATAAACCATAGTTAGAATACACGTCAGCTGTTCCAGCTGAGGTAGGGCTAAAAGAAAGACTATCAGCTTAAGGCAGGTTAACATAAGAACTACCTGTAAAGTTACATGCAGACATATTTAGAATTGGCCTCAAGGCGAGCCCACGGGGACCTTCTAAACTGAGAGTGGGAGAAGGAGCAACAGACTGAGAGTGGTAGGATTTCCAAAGTTTGGGCACAGCAGCACAAAAGGCTTTGTCCCCCATAAGGGTGGAGGTCTTGGAGAACAAGAAGAAGAGATATATCATTTGGTCCTAGGGGATAGGACAGGTGGGAGAAATTTAGTAGGGACGCAATAGAGGTGGGGTGCCTGTCCTAATTATTTTGTCAGTGAAGCAGCATAAGACACATAGTAGTAGTAGTAGTAGTAGTAATAGTAATAGTAGTAGTAATAGTAGTAGTAGTAATTCTAATAGTAGTAGTAGTAATAGTAATAGTAGTAGTAGTAAAGTTTATTTATATGGGGCGCCCGTCCCCACAGGCTCAAGGCGCCCTTACAGCAAGAAAATACAAACATACAAAATCTATGCAGGACAATCAACATACAATACATAAAATGTCCTTAAACCCGTCAAAAATCTAAAGACAGACTAATTTCTGAATTGTCCAAAGGTCCTGGTAATTATATCAGGTCCCAAAAGTCTGTTCAGACAAGAAGGTCTTTAAACATTTTTTGTAAATCTCTACAGAAGGTGCCTCCTGGAGGAACCCCAGCAATGAATTCCAGAGGACCAGGGTTGCCACTTCAAATGCCCGGTCCCTGAAAGATTTAAACTTCACCCTGGGGACCGTCAGGAGGGCCTCTCCAGCCGACCTGAGAGAGCTAGACGGGGTGTAGGGATGCAGGAGCTTCTTTAGATAGCCCGGACCCAACCCATGTAGGGCCTTATAGGTTAAAAGATCTACTTTAAAGGTGATGTGCCAACGCACCAGCAGCCAATGCAGTTCGCACAGCACCGGTGTAATATGACAGAACCTCGAGTGTCCAGTCAACAACTGGGCCGCAGTGTTCTGCACAGGCTGCAGGTGCCGCATCACACCTCCTCCGACCCCGAGGTAGAGTGCGTTACAGTAGTCAAGTCTCGAGGTGATGAAAATGTGTACCAGTGTGGCCAGATCGCTGGGGGGGAATAAGGGACTTAATTCAGGTGATGTTCCGGAGATGGCAAAACCTGGTATGAACAACAGCCGACACCTGAGCATTCACTGTTAGCATGGTATCCAGAACAACGCCCAAATTCTTCACCTTTGCAGAGGCCTCCAGTTCGGTCGGGCCAATAAAAAGTCCCAACCTATCACCAGAGGCCCCCCACTCCTCCCCTTCAACCCGGCTCAACCACCAGCACCTCGGTCTTCTTTAGGTTAAGTCCCAGTCAGTTTGACGACATCTAAGCCCGGATATTGGACAAGCATTCATTTAGCACATTGACCGCATTTGATCTCCCAGGTGCAAAGGACAGGTAGAGCTGAGTATCATCAACTTAGCAATGAAAACTCAACTCATACCACCTTATAACCTCGCCCAGGGGCAGCATATATACTACAAACAACATGGGGAAGAGGACAGAACCTTGGGGAACTCCAAAAGGCAGGTCCATTGGGTCTGAGAAATAATTCCCAGTACCACCCTCTGAGACCTGCCCTGGAGAAAGGACTCAAACCAGTTGATGACCTTGCCAGTGAGTCCTACATACTCCCTCAGCCTGTCCAACAACACCCCATGGTCCACAGTGTCAAACGCTGAGGAGAGATCAAGGAGAACGAGAATCGTTTGCGCTCCTCTATCCCTCGCTCTGAGCAGGTCATTTAGCACCCTAACCAACACAGTCTCTGTGCTATGTAAGGCCCTAAATCCAGGCTGGAAAGGTTCATAAATTTGGAAGTCCATGAGGTGACCCTCTAGCTGTTCCGCAACCACCTTCTCCAGAACCTTCCCCAAAAAGGGGAGGTTTGAGATAGGTCGGTAATTTACCAGGATGTCAGGGTCCAATGATGGCTTTTTCAGCAGGGGCTTAACCAGAGCTTGTTTAAGAGATTCTGGAAAAACCCCGGCCAACAAGGAATAAACAAATAGGTGACTGTTTAAGGGTGATAGCCACCCTAGGCAGCTGTAGATGTCATGGTAATGAGTCACACAGCTCAGTGATAGAGTGTATCTACAAATGTTGTTTTATATGGTCCCCCACTTGGAGGGCAGTGACTTGTAGGCATTAGTAAAGGATATGAGGTCATAGTTGAGGGAGGGAAGTAAGACATCCTTGGCAAGGGCCAAGTGGGCATTTGGCATTAGGCAGTGTTTTACCCAATAATCCAGCCAAAGCTTAGCATTTACTGAGTTACAGGCAAGTTGAATATGGAAGGAGAGGTCAAGATGTGGGTCCAGTGTGACCCCTAGATATTTAATGAATGGTGCTACCTTCAGTGGTGTCCCATCAGTGCACTTAAGGGACGGGGGAGGCAGGCCCTAGGTTTGGCAGGGGAGCCAAGAAGTATTGTTGGATCTTCTTGGCATTCATTAGCAGCCTGTTTGTGACAAACCAAGCTTCTGGCTTGTGGAAGTAATCTGTAAGGTGGGAGTTGATGAGGTCTATGCTTTTTGAGCTGTGACTGAGCACCAGGTCATCAGCATACAAAGTACTTTTGCAGGAAGTGGAAGGTTATTATTGAACAGTGAGAAAAGAAGAGGCCTGAGGACCAAGCCCTGGGGACCCCAAGCTTTGCAAGAGCTGAATCCAAGATGGACCCTTTGAATCTGACAACTTGCCAGTAATATAACATGTCGAATCTGAACCAGGAGACAGCATGCACAGATGGGCCCAAAGCATGCAGTTTGGAGCACAACAGAGTGCGGTCAACCAGGGAGAAGGCCTTGGAGAGGTCAACAAAGATGCCTACAGTGAACTCTCCCTGATCTGTAGCATTTTTGATCCCAGTGATCACATGTGTAAGGGCCGTGGTAGTGCTATGGGCCTAGCAGAAACCATGCTGCTCCAGTCTGAAGATGCTGTGGGAGTAGAAGTGCTCAGTAAACTGGCTGGCTACAGCTCGCCCAAATAGGTTGCTGAGGGCAGGGAGTATCGTAATTGGGTGACAGTTTTTGAGATGTTTGCTGTCCCTAGCCTTTAGGAGAGAGGCAGCTCTAGCTAGCTTCCAGCTGTGAGGACATCCTGGTTGGATTCAAGATAACTTGTGTGAAGCCCAGCTCAGATATCATGTTTTTCTAAGAGGCTGCCACTGATCTCAAGCCACTTCAGGTTAAGGTCACCCACAGTCCTGCACAAGGTAGTCAGTGCAAAAGTATGCACGTCTGAATATAAGTAATGTACTGGGGTATGGGATATAAGATGGTGGGGCAAAATATGCTACCCAAGCTCTGTACATGAGGAAAAGGATAACTTAAGTGTTGCATATGACATACTGCATATACTGTATACTGCTTGTGCTGCTTCATTTCAAAAAGCTAACATTTCAATAAACACTTCTATGAAAAAAAGAAACATACGCTAGCACCCTCCTAATGCAGCCATAGAATGAATCCCTTATGTGATGTCAAAATATAACTTCAAGAGAAGGAATTTTTAAATTTTGCTAGAGGTGGACATCATAAATGACTTGTGCCATTAATTGTAAAATTAGTAATAAAAGCTGTATTGAAAGTAGTAGAGTGAAATAAAAAGATACCGATGCTAAATCACATTATGCCAAAAATATATTAAAGCTAAAAAATAAATATGATGAAATGTGTTGCTTACTAAGAAATACTGTTGCTTTAGCCAGCAGGTGGCTAAGTTAAGCTCCCACGAGACACACAGTGACTCCAGGGTCTGTAGGGCCACCTTTCTCCGTGAAAATGGGGAAAAAAAAGGATGAAAGGGAACTTCTCTTTTTACAAACTACTTAGAACAATTTTTTCATGTAAAAATAAACTGCACAAAATGTATAACCACAAGTAGCACCAAACCTGCGTAACACCCCCCCACACACACACCACCACATTTTCTGTCACATTTTGAGTGCATAGCATTCTGATTTGCATTCAATTTTAGTACAGAAAAACAGAAAAAAAATCATTTGGAATGGAATGGAATTGCCCACTTTTGAAAATGGAAAATCAATAGACCTACAAGTGAGTGGTTATTCTCATTAAACTGTGTCTGTTCAGTTGTGTGGGTGTCAGATCCAAGGGTTATGTCCTACACAGAGCCCCTGGAATGCTGCAGTTCCATGGCAGCAGCATTTTCCACAGAACTTGCATCATGATGCAGAATATACTGTATGAAGTGCCAGCAAATTCCATGTTCTTGGCCATTTTTCATTGAAATACACATTTTTGCTCTAGTGCCTGGGTCCCGTCCCCTCCTTGCTTATCCTGAAACTCCTTCTCTGTGCTGAGCATGTGATGTCGTCAATGACATCACATCATATTTCAGCAAAAGGCAGGACTGCATTCTGCCACAGAAATGAAAAATGCATGCTGCAGAAATGAACAAATGCAGCTGCAGAATCCTAGCAGCCCTGCCACCAAAATCAGCACTGAAGAGCTGTAGAGACCACGGGGCCCTGATCATATAATACCCAACTGGTGCTCAGCCTGCTTGGCGTAATAACCTCCCAGGTTTGCAACTGTCCTGGGACAGACCATCATGAAGAAGTCCTATTCATGGGAACTGCATCTTCAGTGGGAAGCAGGAGGAAGGTGGGGGGCTATGGGAAGGGAAAAATGGGGATAAACTGGAACAGCAATAGCAACAACCCTCCAGTTTTCAATTTAGGGAATGCACTTTGCAACAGTCAGTTTCTTGCAACTTAAATGTTACATATTGAATCCTCATAATAGCAGCTTATGTATAAAACCGCAGGGCCAGATTGTTAAAAGTGTGGAGGCAAACAATATGCTTGAGCCCTGCAACAACTGATGCGTTTGTCGCTGCTAAGACTCAGCAGGTGCTATTTTCAAAACTGCAGCCAATTTATGGCAACTGGTTATGGTTTCTGGCAGCTTTGTGTCCAATTTTAGATGCAGCTGCCTATTTCTCTTAAGTGTACACAGACCCCAAAAATGGCCCAGGCATATTTTGGGACGGATCCACGTGAGTGGCCCAGATACACTTGAATTAAACACTTAAATTATGACCACACACTCCCACAACTTGTCAAACTTGTCAAACTAAAATACACAATGGGTATCTTACCACACCTGGGCGAATACTAGACCCTCCTCCTTCCACTACGATGACACTAGCATACTACAGGCCCCCTGCCTCCCTCTTCTGGGCGACTCATCGTAGGTGGGCAAAAACGACCCCAAATACCACCAAAACAATACACCCTAAAACTCACACTACCTTTGCCAGCCAAGAGTTCCATAAGGCACTCATGTTGCTACTACTAATGTCTAGCAATATCCACCCCAACCCTGGCCCACTCCCCACTGCACAATCGTATCCCCCTATGGATAGCATCCCTGAACAACTGCAGCCTATTAGCCAGATTCACCCAGCTGGAAGTCTGGGTGGCCTTGAACCAACCAGACATACTATCAGTAACTCAGTGCGGCCTCAGGAGCTCTTTGAGAGTTCCACCACTTGTGGCCTGTATACTTTTAACAGTGCATCCTGGAGCTTTCTGAGCAAAATCAAGCCATAATCAGCATACCACAAACAAATACGAATACCTCATGAACCGTAAGTGCTACACACAAAGTTCATGCAGCAAAGTTGTTCAGAACAAAACTACCTTTCTAACGGTGCTATGCAATTAATTATAAGCAATTCCTATTTTTTCTATATTAGTTTAAATAGCAAAAAGAGTTTTTTTCAATAAAAAAGGCAACATAAACCATTTTTTGTGAGAAAATACAGTATGTAACATATCAACATCAAATTAAGCATACATACAGTACATTACATGGATGTACAAAATTAAATTTGTACTAAAAAGCACTTTTTCTAATATGATACATGTATTTTTTCCATTTTATTCAAGGTGGATATGTGAGGCTTAAGAGACAAATGTTGGTCATATACACCATAACATACAAAAATGCCAATATCTTCTAAAGTATACGAGACAGACACAAAGTATCAGTGGCAAAGTTGTTCAGCACAGAATTACCTTTCCAACGATGACACGCAGTCAATTCTACTCACTTTGGTTTGTGAAATATATAAGTTTTAAGCAATGACGCCCTCAGTCATCTTAAGTCCTCAGTGGCACAAAGTGCAGGACAACTGGAGGTGTTAAAGACCTCAGGAAAATCTTTTCTGCTGCCACCTACAGGTGTCTTGGGGCCTCATTAACAGAAACCTGGTAAACTCCAAAAACCCAGGACTCAGAGATAGCACTGTGGGGCTACTCCTTGCATAGACAGGACCAGGTCAGCAGACGAGGAGGAGTCTGCCTACAATATGTCCGCACCAGACTACAGGCACAGAAGGGTCCCCTAAAGAACCTCGCCCCTGAATGTGAGGGACTAGTCACAAGAATACACCTGGGAGGGGGAAGAAAATCTCTAACAATCATACTGACATACTAATTGCCAGCAGATTAGGCCCTTACGGTCTATCAAGTCTGCTCGAACCTCAGATCCCTAGTTGGGTACCAAGGCCCTCCCCCCCCTTGTGTTCCAGAAACCCCTATCATCCATCCCCACCCCCTGGGCCAGGCCATCATCTGATACATCCGCTTCTGTGTCTGTCCCACCCTCTCTTGAAGCCTCCACTGTGGATCTCTGAACCAGCTCGCCAGGCAGCACGTTCAAGGATCCACCACCCTCTCAGTGAAAACCTCCTCCTCTTACCCCTCACCCTTCCACCTTCCAACTTCAAACCATGCCCTCTGGTGATACCTCCCTGCTTTGGTCTAAAGATCCCCTCCATGTTTACCCTGTTTATTCCCTTGAGGTACTTGAAGATCTCAATCATGTCCCCCCTGTCTCTCCTCTCCTCCAATGAAAACAGGCAGAGCTCCTCAAGTCTGTCCTCATACGTCAAATCCCCTAGTCTTCGTATCATCTTAGTTGCCCTCCTCTGTACCCTCTCCAGGAGCCGTATGTCCTTCTTTAAGTGTGGTCTCCAGTACTGTACACAGTATTCAAGGTGTGGTCTAACCAGTTCATTGTACAGCGGTAGAATCACTTCCCTGCTCCTAGAGGTGATCCCGTTACGATGCATCCCAACATCCTGTTTGCTTTGCTAGCTGCTCTCCTGCACTGCTCAGAGTTATTCATACATGCATCCACCATGACCCCAGGTCTTTTTCCTCTGTTGAGGCCTCCAGAGCCTCGCCTCTCAGGGTGTACCTGTGTTTAGGGTTTCCCCACCCAAGATGTAACACCTTGCACTTGGTGATATTGAAATTTAATTTCCAGGTGTGAGCCCACCTTTCCAGGGTGTCCAGATCCCCTTGCAGGGCCAACCTCCCCTCTTCCCCCTCAACTACTACTCCCATCTTGGAGTCATCAGCGAAGAGACTAATTTCACACCCTATACCCTCCCTGATGTCCGATATGTATGCATTAAACAGGATCGGACCCAGGACCGAGCCCTGCGGTACCCCACTACTGACCTCTCTAGGGTTCGAGCACTCCCCACCGACCACTAGTCTCTGAGTGCATCCAGCTAGCCAGTTTTCAATCCATCTGACCATCAAAGGGCCTACTCCCAACCCCGTCAGTTTCTCCACCAGACCATTGTGGGGGACAGAGTCAAACGCCTTGCTGAAGCCCAAGAATAATATATCCACAGGCTTTCCTCAGTCCAGTTCTGATGTTACCCATTCGTAGAACTCCACAAGATTGGTTTGACATGATCTACCTGGTACAAACCCATGTTGCAGACTATCCAGACCTCCCACCTCCTCCGAGTACACCCCCAATTGTTCCTTTAGTATACTCTCCATTAATTTTCCCACCACTGAGGTCAAACTGATGGGTCTATAGTTACCTGGTACTTCCCTCGACCCTCCTTTATGGATTAGCACCACATGTGCCTCTCGCCAATCCCTAGGTACCCTCCCTGTCTCAAGGGACCTGTTGAAGAGCTCTGCCAGGGGTGCAGCCAGAATGTCCGCCAATTCCCATAGTACTCTCAGATGAATGCCATCCGGCCCAGGAGATTTATCTTTCATCATGACCATCTACATCTCACCAAAAGCCCACAATGCAGACATGGAGGCTTTCATAAAACATTTTCTGGAAGTCAGTACCAACCACGAAACCTTGGTACAGTAACAGGTGACTTCAACATTGACTGGACCGCAAACACCAGCAGAGCACACAGGGACTGTGTGATAAAATGACAACTCAGATTCTTGTATGGTAGTGTTGACAAAGTACATAACAAGCAGAATGTAATAAAAAGGAAGTGTATTACATATACTCATGCCATTATGAGTGAAGCAAAGCAGGCCAGTCCCCCCTTCAGGCATTGTCTCTCTCTCTCTCTCTCTTTTTTCTCTCTCTCTCTCTCTCAGGAGGTGCTGGCCATGCAAGCAAATATATACTGCAGATAAGGACTCTTAATTCTAGATATGGCAAATAAGCCCTAATGGCTAAGAAACAATAATAAGATGGCTCCTTCGGGTATTATGTTAGACAGGGAAAATGTAAAGCTAGCAAGAAATGTGGAACAAAGAGAAAGCAGTGTCAGCTATAAACAATAAGACAGAGAATGCAGAGCAAGCTGAAATACATGTGGAATGATACTCTGGTAAAGGATATGATTATGACAGAAGGCCCAAAGCATATACATATGAATATATGATTACAACAAAATATCAGTGAATGCACACATAATATCCATGATTCTAAACACATACCTTATATAAGCAAATGCATAACAGTAAATCATAAGCACAGCAAGTATAATGAATCTATAAGCAAAATGAATATACATGATATTGCGTATATTAGAAAATAAGTAAATAAAACTGTAAAATGAATGTATACTATATAGTGTATACAATTAGCAAGCAGCAAGCATGATCTCTAGTATCCACACTTGTATGGTGGGTACCTATATCTACCTGTTAGTGCAATGCAGCAATAATAACAATAATAAATAATAATGTTTTTGGCATGTGAATGCGTGTCAGCAGGGTGTGGGACCCGCGCATAACAGGATGCAATCAATAACCTATACCTCACCCAGATGGTCGGTGACTGCACTAGATAAAACTACCAAACTGGCACAGGCACACTCATTGACTGGATACTCACGACCCATCCTGATAGGGTGACCAAAGTGCAGGTCCTGGTGGATGTACTCAGCGACCACTCCCCAGAGTGGTGCAGTGCAGTGGCTGTGGAGCAGCAGTCTTCCAGGAGATGTTCTGGAGGATGCGGTGTTGTCCCATCTGCAGGCACCTCTCTGGGCTGAGGGAGGAGGTTGCTCATCTCCAGGCTGAGTTGGCCAGGATTTGTGGGACCTCCTCTTCCATCCAGGGACCACCAGTGCCACTGCCGTTGCCTCAGAGGTTGCCAAGAAAGAGAGCGGTTGGACCACAGTGGGCTCAGGGAGGGTGAGAGTGGTGGAACAGAGGCACATCCCTCCAGTTGTACCTCTCCACAATTCCTATGCCATTCTGGCAAAGTGTGGTTCCTCTATGGAGGCACCTACAGTGGAGACCAAGGAGGATGCTGGGAACCTCCACAAAGGAGACCCACAGGAGGGTGGCAGGGGACCTTGCAGGGAAGGAAACAACTCTGGTGGGGGACTCCATTGTTAGGAAGGTAGAACTGGGCAAGGAAGGGGAGAGGGAGGTAAGGTGCCTGCCTGGCGCCATGGCTTGGAGGGACAGGGAGCGAATCCTCAGGATTGCCGGAGCAGCTGCACAGGGGAGGGAGCTGGATGTCATTGTCCACCTAGGGACAAATGACCTGGCTAAGAAAGGGCTTAGAGAAGTGCAGGAAGAGTTTGTGGAATTGGGGAGGGGCCTTAGTCAAGTAGCACGCATGGTAGCCTTCTCGGAGGTGCTACCCATCTATGGCATAGGAGAGGCTAGGGTGTTCCGCACCATGGGATTCAATCAGTGGTTGAAAAACTGGTGTGGAGCTCAGGGATTTGGCTTCATTGGGGACTGGGGGTCCACCTGGAGTGATGCAAGCCTATACTGGCATGATGGGCTGCATCTGTCCAGGAGGGAACCAGGATCCTAGGTGATAGGTTTAAATGCTTCATTGGCAAGCTTTAAACCAGCCAAGGGAGGCACTGGAAAGGAGCAGGAAAATCCTAGCCCCGAAACAATCACGGTAGTAAGTGTGGCAAACACCAACATGGAGGTGTCGATAGGAGAAGGGCAGTGGTAAATGGAGAAAGTGACAAAGGCAAGAAGGACAGGGATGGGGCAAAGGGGTAAGGCCATCAGGAAATGGAAGGTAATGGTACCAATGCCGTAGTCTGGGCAACAAGCTCCTGAGCTGGTGGCCTTAATGGAAGAGGATACCTGGATATCGAGCAGTCACAGAAACATGGTACACAGAGAACCATGACTGGGATGTTAACATACCAGGGTACATAAACTACAGGAGAGACAGGCAGGGAGAAGAGGGAGGTAGCTCTCTATGTAAAGGAAGGGATAAAAGCAACTGAACAAAGAGTAAACAGGGAGGAGAGGAGGCACTGTGGGTCACCTTGGAGACTGGAAAGGACACCACAATCCGCACAGGGTTGTGTACAGACCCCATGTCAGGGGAAGGAATGGACAAGGATATGATGGAAGGCATTCTTAGAATGGCAGAGAAAGGGAGATACTGTTGATGGGAGACCTGAATATGCCAGATGTTAACTGGAACACATTTGCTGCAGCCACATCCAAGAGCAGGGCCATTCTTGACGCCCTACAAGTGGCAGGCATTAGACAGCTAGTTTCGGAACCCACTCGTGAGGGAGCAATCTTAGACCTCGTACTCTCAAACGGGGGCAGTGAGAGGATCTCAGATCTAGAAGTGGGTTGCCATCTGGGGACAAGTGACCATCAAACAGTGTGGGTTCATGTTAAACTCGCTACAGAGTCAAGCCATACAAAAGTGAGGGTACTGGACTTTAGGAGGGCTGACTTTGGCAAGATGGGAGAGTGCCTCAGAAAGCACTAGCAAACAGGCTAGAAGGAGGTGTGGAGCAACAATGGGAATTATCAAAACTGCCGTCACAGGGGCAACAAGCCTTTGTGTGAAGCAAATAAACAAATCAAAATGAAAGAAAAGCCACTATGGTTCTCAAGAGAGGTGGCTGTGAAAGTCAGGAAGAAAGATAGCATTCCGGAAGTATAAGGAAACACAGAAGGAGCAGGACAGAGACTGTACCAGTTAAGGCAGAAAGAAGCAGGAAGGAAGTCAGAATAGCAAAGGCCCAAACTGAGGAAAAGATAGCCAACTCAGTTAAGAAGGGGATAAAACCTTTATAGGTACATCAGCGAGCATAGAAAAGACAAAGGGAGGGATAGTGAGGCTGAATAGAATGAACGGTGGGTGGGCAGAGGGGACAGTGAAAAGCAGGAATATTGAACGAATATTTCTGCTCAGTATTCACAAAAGAGGAGGAAGTGCCTAATCCAATTAACAGAAGCACTCTTGATAGGGGGTCAATCCCAGTCCTTTCACAGAAGAAAGGGTTCTGCAAGAACTCCTAAAACTGAAGGTGGACAAAGCAATGGGTCCTGATGGAATTCACCCCAGAATTCTAAAAGAATTAAGGAAGGAACTAGTGAAACCACTGGCTACTCTTTTAATAAATCATGGGAGGATGGTGTGGTACCGAGGACTGGAGGAAGGCGGATGTGATTCCCTTCACAAAGTGGGACCAAGACAGAGGCAGGAAACTACAGACCTGTCAGTCTGACCTCTGTGGTAGAGAAGTGATGGAGTCACTTCTGAAGGAAAGAATAGTTGAGTACCTAGAGGTCAGTGGAGCACAGGATCCAAGGCAGCATGGGTTCACAGTGGGAAGGTCATGTCAGATGAATCTAATAGATTTCTTTGACTGGGTGACCAAAGTAGTAGACCAGGGAGGGGCTGTGGACATGGCCTACCTAGACTTTAGCAAGGCATTTGACACAGTCCCACACAAAAGATTATTAGTCAAATTAACCAGCCTGGGAGTGGGACCCAGGGTGGTAGCCTGGGTAAAACACTGGCTGGACAACAGGACACAGAAGGTAATTGTAAATGAAGTCCACTCTGAAGAAAGGGCGGTTACTAGTGGGGTACCACAGGGTTCAGTATTGGGTCCAGTCCTTTTTAATGTCTTCATCAGTGACATTGCAGAGGGACTGGAAGGAAAAGTATGCCTTTTTGCAGATGACACAAAGATCTGCAACAGGGTTGATACACAAGGAGGCGTGGAAAGGATGAAAAGGGACTTGGCAAGGTTGGAGGAATGGTCAGACGTATGGCAGCTAGGATTCAATGCAAAAGTGCAAAATAATGCACCTGGGAAACAAGAACCAGGGAAGAATACACAATGGGTGGGGAGGTAGTAACAACAACAAAACAGGAAAGGGACCTGGGGTAATCATATCAGATGACCTAAGGTTAGCAAGCAATGTGAGAAGGCAGTAGGGAGGGCTGGGGTATACTGGGATGTAGGGAGAGGCATCAGCAGCAGAAAACAGGAAGTTGTTATCCCTCTGTACAGACAGTTGGTGAAACCCCATCTGGAATACTGTGTCCAGTTCTGGAGACCCCATCTCCACAAGGACATAGACAGGATAGAGGTAGTCCAGAGGAGGCAACTAAAATGGTGCAGGGTCTGCAAGAGAAGCCGTAAGAGGAGAGACTAAAGGAGCTTAATATGTATACCCTTGAGGAAAGAAGGAGAGGGGACATGATAGAAACTTTCAAGTACCTCAAGGAATCAACAAAGTCAAGAGGGTAGCATCTTTCAGAAAAGAGACTTGCAAGAACAAGGGGACACAATTTAAAGATAGAAGGAGGGCAGCTAGGGGCAATGGAGGAAGTATTATTTCACAGAGAGGGTAGTGGATGCTGGAACAGCCTTCCTGAGGAGGTTGTGGGGTCTAAAACTGTGGGAGAATTCAAGAATGCATGGGACAGACATAAAGCAATTCTTGTGGGGGGCAGGAAGATATAGGCTGTTGGATAACTAGGATCTGCAGCCTATCCTGTAGGTAGGGAAATGGGCAGACTAGATGGGCCTAGCGGTCCTTATCTGCCGTCAAAGTCTATGTTTCTATGTTTCTATGTTTCAGTCCTCACTGAATGGTCCACTAGGACCCCAAAACACCCATGCAAACTCATCACCTGCCGGATACTACGCAAAGGCTCCATAGAAGCCATCAGGCAGAAATTAGCCTCAGTTGACTGGAGTGGACTGGACTCTGCCCAAGAGATTTACTTGGCATTGGACCTATTCATCAGAGAGTTCACCCAGGCCACTGACCAATTTGTCCCTGTCAAGAAATGCCTGATTTGAGGCAGCTCAGTGGAATGGCTCATTCCCAACCTGAGGGAACTGATGCACATTAGAGACAATGCCTGGGCTAGAGCCAGAGCAACTAGGGAACCCAATGACCTACAAGCATACAAGACGGCCCACAATAAATGCACCCGGCTAGTTAGGGAGGCCAATGCACGCTTCTACAAAGAGAAACAAAATAATCTATTGGGCAAGGGCACTGAATTCTGGGACTCGCTGAAGGAACTCCTTGGGCGCACTGACAAGAGCTCCCCGGAAGTCATTACAATTAATGACTCCCACATTACTGACCCCAAAGCCATCGCAGACACCCTAAACATTGCCTTCACTGACCTTGGCTCATAACTTCACACCATTAACACCGCCTCACCGCCTGCTTCCAGCCCTGCACCAACCTCACCCACACCTCCTGCCCAGTTCAACCACCCTAAGTTCTATTTCAAGGAAATCACCATGGCAGACACCATAAAGTATATGAAGCAGGTCCTAAACAAAACTGGGGTAGGCAGTGACACCTTAGACATGAATTTACTCACCTCTGCCCTGGACATCCTTGCCACCCCTATCAACAAACTGTT
Organism: Neoceratodus forsteri; assembly: GCA_016271365.2. Classification (NCBI taxonomy): domain Eukaryota; kingdom Metazoa; phylum Chordata; order Ceratodontiformes; family Ceratodontidae; genus Neoceratodus; species Neoceratodus forsteri. The sequence continues at coordinate 45,327,910 of JADMNL010000027.1, forward strand.
CAACCTCTCCCTCCGATGCTCCCAATTCTCGACACTCTGGAAGTCTGCCACAGTCACATCAGTTCACAAGGGCAGCAACAAAACCAATGTCACAAGTTATAGGCTGATTTCCATACTCTTCCCCCCTCTCCAAAGCACTGGAAGGAGTAGTCCCCGACCAACTGATACAATACCTAAACCACGAAAAGCTCCTATGCCTCAGCCACACGGGTTTAGACAACTATATAACACCATTTCAGCCCTACTTTAATACACCAGATATCTTCACAATTCCATAGACAAGGGCGAATTGGTTGGGTCAGTCTTCACTGACCTAACCAATGCGTTCGATCTAGTAAACCATGATCTTCTCCAAGAAAAGCTTGTGGGCATAGGACTATCAACTGACACCTCAGGATGGTTTAGAAGCAACTTATCTAACTCCACGCAGAGAGTCAATATCAGTGGAGTGCTATCTGATCTCAAGGCTGTCACTGTGGGGTTCCCCCAGGGATCCATTCTGGGTCTGCTACTATTCAGTTTATTTGTGAACGATCTGCACGTGGCCTGCCAAGATGCCCGCATCCTGGTCTATGCAGATGATGCAGTTATCTACGTCAGTGGCACAAATCAGCCAGAAGTATCACAGACCCTGCAGGAACACTTCACATTTTTTTTTTAAGCATTTAAAAAAAAATAAAAAATCAGCCAGAAGTATCACAGACCCTGCAGGAACACTTCACATCACCAGAGTACTGGTTCCTGCAAAATAAACTGCTTTTAAACCATAAAAAAACAAAATCAATGCAATTTGCCAGTCACCGGAGAAAAAATATACTACCACCCCTGGCCATAAACAACCAACGTGGCGAGACTTTAGAAGAGGTCAACAATTTCAAGTATCTGGGCATTTACCTAGACAGCTCTCTAACCTTCATGAAACATGTGGACCATGTGGTGAGCATGGCTTGTAAAACGTTAGGGACCTTATACCGCCACAAGCACTACATGACACCTGAAACAAGGAAACTTGCTATGGCCTCTTCAGTCCTATCCACACTGGACTACGGTCTAGTAATCTATGGAGCTGCCATGGACACTACCCTTTCAACAGTCAAGACCACCATAAACAAGGCATGCTGTCTAGTCATGGCGGCTGACTGACTCACGCATACCTGCGAGCTTTATCGAAACACTAACTGGCTAACCCTAGAGCACAGGATCAGATACCATACCTGCCTTCTTGGGAAGAAGGCCCTCCTAGGATTCACCCCCCCATACCCATACGTCCAGTCGCTATTACACCCCCCCCCCGAAACCCACCATGCCACTAGGAGTGTAGCAAGAAATGCTCTGCACACTCCACACTGCAGAACTATACAGGCCATGAGGACCTTTGCCCACTCGGCCTCAACCTGGCACAACAAACTACCCCTTGCAATTCTTGGGCTGCCCAAGTTGAACCAATTCAAGCTATCCCTTAAACAGCACCTCAGCTCAATGCTTATCACTGCCCCACCTAACACTCCCCTGTCTTAACTACCTGACTTCCTTCGACAAGATAGTCTCACGGCTACTGTTCTGTTTCCCCTACTAACAATCGACCTTAGGGGCCCTGCTTACTGTTACTAAGCATGCCCAGTACACTGGCTCTTATAATATTAAGCCCTGGTCCCTTTCTCAGGCATTTCTAATGCTATGACTGTTACAAGTGCCTATGCACCATGTATAGGGCCACAATTGTACCTATCTCCTCTAAAGCAATTTGATTGTAAGCGACTGCAAAAAAGGCAATTTGTTTGTAACTAAATGTAACAAATAAGAATAACTGTGAGCACTGTATAACCCATGTACTTGTTGTAACCTGTAACTATTTGTACTCGTTTTTTGTCTCCTTAGACATGGAGGCCCAGATATTCAAACTGCGCCAGTCTGAGGCGCAAGCCCTTGCGCTGCTCAAAATAGTTGCGCAGGGGTGTGGCGGGTGATATTCAAGGGTTGCACTGTTGAGCATCCTTTGATATCGCCCGCCAACACTTGCGCGTAAAGCGCAGTGGAACTGCGCTACAGCAAGTTGCCAGAGTTGAGCATTCAACTTGCGGTGGCAAGTACCATTGCGCCATCGCAATTTCCGATATTCAAGGTGACATGCAAATGGGCCATAATTTATGCAAGGCCAGGGGGGCCATTTGCATCTCTTTATGGCCCCATTTGCATGCCATTTGCATGTAGGTGCGCCGATCGAGGACTTGCTCCTGGCCACCCTGCCAGCAGCAGCCATTGGGGACTGGCGCAACTGCAGCCAGATCAGCGGGCATCACAGTTACATGCCCCCCACCTCCCACAGCCCGATCGCGGGCATCACAGTTATGCCCCCCACCTCCCACAGCCCGATCGCGGGCATCACTGATTACATGCCCCCACCTCCCACAGCCCGATCGCGGGCATCACAGTCCCATGCCCCACACCTCCCACAGCCCGATCGCGGGCAGAACACATACATGTCGCCCCCCAGCACCACCACAGCCCGATCGTGGGCAGAACCTGTATAACCCCCAGTGCCCGATCGCGGGGAGATGTAACCCTCCCCCAACCCGAATAACTCCCTGGTGGTCCAGTGGACCCGTAAAGCCCGATCGCGGGCAGAATGTCCACCAAAACCCCCAAACATCTCCCTGGTGTCTAGTGTCCCCCCACCCACCCAAGCCCCTCCACCCGCTCCCCGCAGCGGCGGGCGACAGCATCCACCCGCCTGCCGCCCCGCCGCCCGCCGACTGACTGTCCGGGAGGGCTGCCGCCCATGGTGCAGAGCTACAGCCAATGGGCGTGCAGCCATACCGTACATGACAGTCCAGATTTGTGAATGATCATTCACAAATCTGGACTGTCATCGTGACAGGCTACAGCGCCCATTGGCTGCAACTCTACTCGTCGCTCCGGACTGGTCATCGAGCAGCGAAGCGGCAGGCGGGTGGGATGCTACGCTCGCCGGCTGTGGGGGAGCGAGTGGAGGGACTTCGTGGGTGGGTGAGACACATAGGCCACCAAAGGAGATGTTTGGGGGTTGTGTTGTGACATTCTGCCCGCGATCGGGCTTTACGGGTCCACTGGACCACCAGGAGTTATTCGGTTGGGGGAGGGTTACATTCTGCCCGCGATCGGGCACTGGGGGGTTTACAGGTTCTGCCCTGATCGGGCTGTGGGATGTGGGGGACATGTCGTGTACTGCCCCGATCGGGCTGGTGAGGGCACAGGGAGGCGGAGTTGAGGGGCCAGCCAGGGTGGCAGCTGCTGTGTTGCACCCTGCAATGCCAGCAGCTCACCTGTGGTGGCCCTCGACTAAGCCTTTTTTTGGCTCAAGCTTGTGCGGGCGCAGCTTGGTTGCATGTATTAATCCTGCGAACCCGACTGAATATCGGGTTGTGCAGGTTATGCATGGATCCTCCCTCCTGTTGAGCATGCATTCATTTGCATTGCTCTCTTGCGCAACCTGGTGCCAGTGGCGTAACTGCCTCCTGCTGAATATCGCAGAATGGCGATTTTTGGACTTCTTGGGCAAGAATCCCTGTTATGCATGGCGAACCCTTTTGAATATCTGGGCCGGAATCTTTTAAATGAGCTATGCTCAAAGGTGTATCTGAACATTCCAATAAATAAATAAACATTCCCTGCATGTGGTTCTGCACCCCCTGATTACTGTCCCCACAGGATGTCATTCACAGCCCCCAGCTGTCATGCTTCACTGGTACAGAGCTGCCACTGGGGCAGGGGGTGGCAGGGGTGAGCAGAACTGGTCCGAATGGATGCCTGTGCCAGTCAGCAAGTGGCTGTCTGCCTATGAAGGGTGCAGGACTGCCTTATCCCCACTGGAATGTTCTGTAAACAAACTGGCCTATGCTGATGATGCCCCCTTCCCACCATGGAGGCTCTTAGTGCTGGGGGCTAGAGGAGGGAGGGCAGATCAGCCCCAGACAAGAGTGCTGTGGCTGTGCAGAGGGGGGCCCATATTCGCTAACGTTGTCCCTTGGCAGACATAGCAGCCACCCCATCTGCTGACACACCCTACTGCAGAGAATCAGTTTAGAATGTGGCACATATTCATGCCTGCCCTGTCCCAGTCACCAGCATAGCCATGCTCTCAGCTCAGGATTGGGTGTGGAGGGGCCAGCTGCCAGGGCTGTGTATACGAGGAGATCCCAGCATGTGCAGAGCAGGACCTCAATGCACCTCAAGCCCTCTTAAACCCTCTTCTGCTGATGCGGAAGCAGGTGCTTGGCTCCTGAGGATCAAGCCCTTCTCACATGAGCCAGCCATGTACACCAATGGATGCAGTACAGTTTTGCTTCTGGCTCCCTGTACACAACAGCATCCACGAAATGGGGCCAGTGCAGCTCCTTGGAAAATTACCCATGGACACTGCACAGATTTCTGGTTTAGAAATGTCTGCCCCAACACTTAATGGACTGAGACTGTGTCATGCAGGCACTGAAAAGGGCCACTGTCTAGGAAGTGCCAATCAAATCTAATCATTCCACAGGCTAAAAGTTCATTAAGTGCTTTACAGCCCAGTAAAGGAAGAAGTTGAAAAACAGCATGACACTGGATTTCTGACATCATCATTTCTATATGGCTATCACTTCGCAACCTGATTGATGTCCAAGGTGGGGGGATATGGTATTCTGACGCAAATTGCCATTTCTGTTCACAAGCACAATACATCACAATCCTCAGGGCATTTGATATCTTTCTGGCTAGCTGTGCCAAGAAAAGCAACTGGGAGACCTGCCCCTGGGCTAATCACTTGAAAAGCTATACGATACTGTAATTATTATCTTCCCTTGCTGTGACAGCAAGGACAATTAGGGGCTACTTGTAGGGAAGGAGGTGGAAACATTCCCAATTCAATTATGAGCATTAGATAAAAACAAATTGGGTTGCAAACTAAGTATAGTAGTTCCTGTTTAGGTGCAGTATAACCAACAATCAGAAAAAAAACCTTTTAACAACAATATATAATATTATTAAACAGATATTAGGGCTGTATGAAATTTTCAAATTCAAGCGGAACAGAATTTCATGGAATTTTAAAAAAATGCCATTCAAATTCCAGTGGAACAGCAGAATTTAGTGGTCAAAATCTGGAGAACATGTTTCCTCCAATAATTACCATTCTGAGGACCTTGATCTATTCCGCTGAACTTTTCTGCAATCATTTTACCATGATTCTACGTAATCCATTTATCCAATTCTTATTAAAAATACACCCATTTCAATGTTTTTTGTTGTTGAGGATGAGTAACCTTATCATAAATTGTGTCCTCTATGTTTGCAAATAATGTTCTGCTACTGTTTGTCACTTAATTTTACTTGGCCAAGCAGCACATTAAGCCTGCCTATTACTTCCCGCTGAATGTCCTTCAGTGCTTTGATGTCTGCCTGTGCAATTTTGAAGTCCTTTTCAATTTTGCAAAGGAGTTCTTCTATTCCTTGCATTCTGGAGTCCAGCTCGGTGGCAGGTACTGTTGATGCTCCTCCGGTTCCTTGTCTTGCCTGAGGCTGTTGATTCTCTACTTCAATACAGGCCTTAAAGGCTTTGGTTAGCTCCTGCGAAGGCCTTGATTCATGGGTACTCAACTTCTTCTGTGGTGGTGGTCTTTTGTCACTAGGCAAAGGAATAAAAGAGCATTATAAAGTCCATTGAATGGAAGCACCATATATTTACCCTCACTCAGGTCAGTGTATCTCATTTGGTGTCCCTTCACTCAACTTCGCCATGCAACATATATAACATTATGCATAAATTAATGGGTTTTACAATAACAGTGATGATAGCACAAATCTAGGATCATAAGACAGCAGGGCGTGCAAGGACAGTACTAAAAGGGGGTTGCCAGTCTCACCCTCCACTTAAAGCTGCCTGACTGGGCTGGTCAAAGTCAGCTAAGAAAATAGCTTGAGGTAGGGTGACGTTCTATACCCAAAACTTGATAATGATATAGTGCAGTACAAAAGCATTTCAATATACTGCATCAGTCCCGAAGGACTCTTTTTATTTTTCTGCTTCTGATTCTGCATTACAAGCCACAAAAATCACTGGCGAACTTCAGTAGAGGGTTCATGTAAGCCCTGTGACAGAACACATAACATGTCATGCAGACAGATGACATGCAAGAAGTAAACATTCTCAATTCGTGAATAAGTACTTTGCATACAAGTTAACGCACTATTTTTTTTAGGCCAATCATCGACGGCGGTGTTTGTTTGCCATGTCCTGCAAATATTTCTTACTGTCCACTGCCCGTTCAAGACTCCTCCACTTGTCTCACAGACTGCGTGGGCCAAGCAGTCCTTTTGTGGCAACAAATTCTATATTTCTAAGCATAATGAGTTACAGATACTTGAACAATGCAGACATGAATCTTCATTCACTTTTTTAAGTGTAGCATCAAGCCAAGCAGAATAGCAAAGAAGTCACTTTCATTCACAACTGAAATTAAATTGATGATCATCTGACATAAAGGCATAAAAGATCATATTACTCTCATACCAGGTCCAGGTTGTCCCTCCTGTCCTAAACATAAAGACTTCGTCAGGAGTAAAGGCGAAGCACTGCAGTGGTTTGCTTTCTGGCGCTACGAATTGTTTGGACTGGTAATTCTTTTCTTTATCAAAGGCATTGAATCTGAATACATGCATTCAAGTCCACCTTTTCAAGTGTGGAAGTGCTTCTACTTTATGTTTCGGATCATAGAGTGAGGGGTTACCTGCCCCGTAGAAGCATCCCCTGACATGCTCCAGAGGTGCGGCAGGCTTTGTGTTACTGACGTCCCTCCTATCCTGCAACATCTCCGCCAGACTCTTCACCTGCTGTCTCTGATGACCCAGTGACTCTTTTATCCCCTGTTGGCATTGTCAGATCTGGTTACCGAACAGCTGCTGACAGAAAAGAGTAATGTTAGATCAGCAAGAAGAAGAATTATTGAAATATAATTTTCAATAAGCCAAAAGATAGAGAGAGAGAAATAAACTTTCAATAACCAGACTGAAAGGGCTCATATGAAATTTCGAAAGATGTGATTACAACTGTCACCTGTAGCATGCCTACCCTCTCCAGTGACAATTCAGGAGAAGGACAGTCACAATCTGGTGCCAGAGAATGACCCTGTGGCCTCGAGGGCTAAGGCTCTGGATGTCATACCTCCTGCCATGAGGGTGACACATGTTCCAAAATGGACCAGGGTCACTCAGGAGGGTGGGAAGTTGGGAGAAGAAAGACTGGGCATCTACAGATCGATCTCCTTCTTCAGGGGGGGAAGGACAGTTTGTTCCGCTGCTTGACTGCCAGCCAGCGGAGGCTGAGTGGCTCAGCATGTAACTGCTTCTCAGAGGGATGGATTGGCGCAAGCATCAGAGTACACACACCATCTTTAGGCCACTCAATCATGCCAGTATGAGTAAAAGTAAAAAGTACAGTAACACTCACCATCACCAACAGTCTGGCAACGTCATGGTGACAACACCGCCTAGGCTTTCTAGAATGTGGTGTCCTGCCTCTGGAGGTCGTCCCAGTGGTGCTTCAGCTGCTTGATCATCCTCTGCGGTCGCTCCCCATCCCCGCTAACCTTCACGACTACTGCAGCCCAAATTCCCTCCTTTGCAGGGTAGTTATGGCATTTCACCCCAAAAATATCTATTGACTTGCTGATGACCTCCCTAGCTAAAATACTTGTCTCCACTGGGGGGAAATGCAGCATATAGACCCCTGGGAGTGCTGGTGCTACCCTTTGCACTAGCCATTTAAAAAAAAAAAACTGGATTTTTATAAAGGATCCTCCTGAGCGCAAAACTCTTGCATTCTCTCTATCTCCTAAAACTCACTCTCCATCAGTAGTTTGCCGTGCAATGATGTGCAGGAACTGTGGAATGGAATTCCACACAAACGCTAAGCATTACATGGTTTACATTTACAACAGTGAATATCCATGGAATAGGATCCCAGTGCTTTTGAAAGACTTATCTAAAATGCGTGGCGGAATATTATTCTGTGGTAATGATGAACTGAGGAATAATATTCTGCAGACCCCTGTGGAAAATACTGTAGGTTACAAATAATTATACGACAGGTATCCGTACTCAGCCAATCAGCAGTCAGAACTCTGGTCAGTTATATCCCCACAAACTTCAAAACAATGGCTCAGAATAGTTTATTCACCTAAATCCCTGCCCTCAGTGGTTTAATCACCCCCCACAGTGGTTTAATCATCCCCCACACATCAAAAAAACAAGCAGCAGAAAATGTTGTTGCACCAGCAGATTTCCTGACAGTAAAACACTTTTTTCCCCAACATACTCCATCTCGTATAATAGTAATAACATTCAGCGAATTGGAGTATATTCGCAATAACCAGCTTTTGTGTTGATTAAACACCTCAAATCCCCACAGAAGCCGGTTATTGCTTCGTATACTCCAACTCGCTGAATGTTATCACTTAAATATACGCACTATTACGACTACAGCCAATAGGAAACTAGGGGCCCTATACAGGCTTCGGTTCTGCCTTACTCCCAAGGCCAGGGATCAGGTAGTCAGAGGTACAATCCTACCTATCCTGGACTACAGCAATGCTGTCTATGGGGCTGCCACCGATACAAGCCTACTCAAAGTGCACACCTTGCTAAATAAAGCCTGTAGGTTTGTTTTAGGTGCCGATCACCTAACGCATACATGCGACCTTTACATAAGGACTGAATGGCTCCTATGCTTACTCGCCTGGATGTAGCCTAACAACCAACTCAGGTATCAGGAATGATGTTCAGTCACATCTCCTGTTCCTCCCTACAAGCTCCTGTATAGCTTCAACCTCTGATTTCTGCAGCTAGCACCTAACTTGACTTATGCACTTTGTCTGCCCTGCTGTGTGTACCGTATCCCCATGTACCCTGTACCCACGCTCTGGTTATGTGTTGCTTTTGCCTTTGTTACCTATGTTGTGTTGTTATTACCAATGTTATTGATTGCTACTGATCACATTATGTTGTTTCTGACAGTGCCTATTTAGCTGCTATTGACTCCCAAACTCATGTATTCTCCCCTCCCTTTGTGATGAGGATCCTTTGGAAATAAGCTTTTAGCTCAAAGGTTGTAATTCCGATTACTCAATAAATAAATAATAAAAATAAACTTCTGGCGATCAGGACATCCTTATGGACACCTAGGTAGATGTGTTTTGGCTATTAGGAAGTAGGTGGGTGCATTTTAATTTAAATTCAGACCACATGATTCCACGCAAATTGCATACAGTGTATGGTGGAACACTGCTGGGGGTGGAAATCCATCCCTCGAACAACGTTGTTGTGCTGCACTAGCTACGTCAGCTAGTTTGGTGTGTTGCTCTAGCTATGTAGCTACTGCAGCAGAACAACTTCAAACGTTTGCACGCATGTGCAATGCGAGAACCTCCGAGCTTGGTCAAACAGCCGAGGTAGTGAGAACGGACCCCGAAAGAGAGCAGCGGTAAGAAAAAGAGCAAAAGTAAGGGGAAAAGATGTACAATTATGACTGACCATACACTATAAGACAGTGTATGATCGAAAACATCCTTGTTGTGTATGATTGATGATACACTGTCCTCTGTGTTATAGTCTCAGAATGATTCTCCATGGAATAATGTGGTTCTGGGGAATATACTGTAGTTCCGCCAATTACAAACTGGCAGAATTCCATGGAATGAACCATAAAATTCTAATGGAAATTCTACCACTGGAATAGCCATACCATGGTTATTCTGCTGGCAGAATTCTGTACAGCACTAATAGTTATCTAATTTGCTTTTGTATAGGCCTGTGTTTATGTAAACCTCAGGTCAATCCTTGCAGTAAGTATTTAAAAACCCTAGCACAGAATCCTGTATGGGATATGATGTCTTAGACTATTGTCCCATTAAATCTGCAGCTGAGGAATCAGCAGTTCCTAATCAAACATTAAACAATATGTCCCTTTGTACTTACACTCTTCCTCAAGCCTGGAATGATGCCGGGGTGGTGAATTTTTTCTTGCTGGATAATTACTGCCCTATATCCATTTTACTGCCTGTTTCCAAACTTTTAGAATGAGTTGTAGATGATATGGGGTGGACAAAGTGGCTCAAATTCACTTAGTGAATTAATTGTGGAAGTGCAAATTCACCAAATTCAGTAAGTTTTACTTGGCAAAGTTGCCGTTTTTTCGGTGAATTGATCAAAATTCACTCTCAGTGGGGCTACTTTGCCCCCACCCCCCACCCCAAAGAAGGTTACTTCACACTAAAAACTTCACAAAGTCGAAATCCCTAAGGTCCATGGAAACTTCATGAAGTTTCAAAAAGGTAAATTTTGGCCATTTCATAGCCACTTTGCCAGCAAAGTTTAAATTTACAGCCCCTGCATATACGACTGGTTATCTAAATGCCCATCATTTGCTGTCTGACTGCCAGCATGGTTTCTGAGCCTGCCACAGCACATCCTCTAAGTATGTAATTTGTCGATTATGTATTTATTTGAAATTATTATTTTGTTTATTTATATACATCATGTGAGTTTTTTTGAATCTGTGTACGGTGCCCTGAGCCTTTGTGAAAGCGCATCCTAAAACTAAACTTGCTTAACTTTGTTTTACTGACTTTTATTTTTTAAGGCTCTTGATAGAAGTGAACAGGCTAGTGCCATGTATCTAAATTTTGTCCAAGGCATTTGACTTGGTCAGTCACAATTTACCGACTGGTAAACACAAGATTCTTGATTGGGGATGTGATGTTTTGGTTCAGGAACTACTTGGCAGCCAGGCAACATAGGGTTAATAAGCGCTATGCATGATGCCTACATGTCGCAGAAACTGGGCGCATAGGAATCGTTACTGAATGCCATGGAGCACGTGACAGTTATGCGCCAGATCCCCGGCCGCATTGACTGCAACAGGCGGTCAAGGGGTGTGCCTGCACTATGCACCATTTACAAAGGCGCGTAAAGCAGCGCGTGGGGGGAGGGCGTAGTAGTGGGCAGGTTACAGCAGCTGGGACCCTGTCGTAACCCACTGAGCGCCCCCATGGATGTAACCTGCCAGTTGCAGCAGGACCGAGTGAAAACTCTCTGTGCCACCCCAGCCCAGTAGGCAGCAGGAGAGGGATGAGGCAGCTGATCTGGCAGGTGCCCTTACAGTGGCGGCACAGTGACTCATTGCTGCTGATCTGCGGTCCGCCCAGTCACCCAAGTACCCAGGTACCCCCCTGACATACGGTGTCCCGTCCTGTAGTGCCAATGCAGGCCCCCTCCCCACACGTAGCCATCCCGTTCACCTATGTGTCAGACAGCACCCCCACCCACAGTGCTGTCCAGGTCTGCATACACCTGAACCCGGTAACCCTACCCCTCATTGGTGGTCAGTGCCCCGCCCGGCACCGACAGCCCACTTCCCGTCCCCTGCAACTGTCAGTCACTATTCAGAGGCAGCGCACTCCTAGCATCACATGGACAGCTGGCGGCCGAGAGGTGTGAGGAGGGATGTGCCGCTGGCCGTCAAGTGCCTGGCACTGACTGACAGGTATGGGGGATGGGGAGGTGGGCTGTTGGTGCTGGGGGGCACTCACCACCAATGAGGGGTGGGGGTGCACCAATATCGGGGTCGGGGAGTGTTCGGTTGGTATTACCATGCAAAAGTGTCGCCAGGGGAGATGGACACTCACATTGGGGCTCTTGCTGGGGGAAGGGGGACTGATTCGGGGATGGGGCACCAATGTGTCAGAGGGGTACTACTTGCCACCACTGGGTTGGGGCACTGCAGGCTGGCAGGGGGGTGGCATACTGGAGGGGTGCGGGGTCCTACTGCCTGTGCGCCGTGAGGGTGCTTTGTACTATGGGCTGGGGGTACAGTGGACGACGGGCATGGCTGTGCGGGTCCAGGTGCACAAGGGTGTTATTCAAGCACCCAGGCACATACCTTACCGTGTAAGGGATCCACTGTGGGACCTGGGGAGGGCATCCCATTGGATGCCCACCTAGGTGTGCAAGTCTGCCCCCGGCCGCCCTGCGCGGTCCTGCGTGCCGGGGGCAGGGCCGTGGAGAGGTAGTGGCTGTTGGTGAATATCAGCATGTGCGCACCTGTCTGCTAGTGCAGAGCTATGCGGGCAGGGTACATGCCTCTGGCGTGTACTTTCCGCTCGTTTGTGCATAGTGGCCAATATTAGTGAGGCTTTTTTCTCTGCAAGGGTTTTTAAGTATTGGTATTCTACAAGGCTCGATCTTAGTGCCACTGCTTGTTTAGCCTCCTTATTAATGACCTCCCCACTGTTTCCCATGATTCTAAAATTGTGCTATATGTAGAGAATGCTGTTTTATTTACAATCACAAAATGATAAGAAAAATTATTGGGCTCTAATTGGTCAATGCTGCGCGTCAACAGTGATGTTATCCCAGCACAACATTACACCTATTCATAAACCAACTAAAAAGTATTTTAGAAATATATTTTTTCACCTTTTTTTTTAAGCAAGCCATTTTATAATTGCAATAATGCCCTTCAGGGCATGTGTTGCAGGCATAACACCACTTCTCGGGAGTTGGACACACTCGGCCTATGGCCACATGCTCAACCACCCGAGGTGTGATGTAATTTGGGAGGCAGTATAGCACAGTGGGTTAAGGCTCTGAGCTGCAGATCTGGAGACCTGGGTTTAAATCCCACAGCCGCCTAGGTACATACTGTGTGACCCTCAGCAAGTCACTTAATTTCCTTGTGCTTCCAGGTCGCACCTGTAAACAAGCTTTCAGCTTAGTGTGTCTCTCCTGGTTAAACAGTAAAAAAAAAAAAAACATAATTCCAGCATACCACACACCCTGTCATGCATTATTGCTCAAATAGTCACTCTTTATCAGATTTAACCTTACATCTTTAGAGTGACTTTCAAATGGTTTTGCCTTGGTGCTATACTGGTTTGTCTGTGTGCTGTATTTATGTACGGTTGCCTATCAAAAATGGCAATTTTGTCCACAGACCTTCATTTTTAAATAAATGAATGAAAATGAATGAATGAATTGGCACAACATTAACTTCTGGGGACAAATAATGTCTACATGTGAAGAAAATAAAAGCAATGTATTTTGGAAACAGTAGGAGGATGAAAAGTACTGGCCCCCTGCTCCACCTTGTCTCTAATGGGAGGCAACCAATTAGAAACGCATCCTCCTTTTGTTACATAGGATTGACACTCAGTGGGACCCTGTCCTTTGCACACCATGTTAATCTTTTTTTCCTCTCATTGTTTATGCTCCTGTCACTGGCCAGTTGCCTTCCTTCCTTCTCAGTAGTCCCAGCCCCGTTACTCACCTTCCCCAGGGCTCACCTTACACACCTCTGGGAGAGTCCCCCATGGATTCCCCACTGTCCCAGAGCACAATCCAGGATCCAAGCCTTGCAGGTGGTGTGGTGCCAGTGGTGGGTCAGGCGTTCATCCAGTATAGCCAGGAATTTTTTCCTCCAGTTCTTGTCCCCAGGGATACCCACCGTGTAATGACGCACCAAGCATATAAGCACCCAAGGACGGGCCCTCCACTGAGGGGATCCCATTGTGCTGCTACCTGGCTTCTGCCTGATGGAAGGCTGGTGGCATGTCCCAGTGCCCCCCCTTCACAAGGAAGAAGACCTGTCCATTACCTGCTCTATCCTCTGCCTCCAGGTGGCTCCCGAGTGACCTAAGTCCATGCCAGGACCTGGGGTCACCAGTGTAGCAAGTGGGAGTTTTGTATCGGAATAGAATTAACTTGACCCAGGATTCTAGGTTAGCAGCGCAGCATCTTAGTCGACCATTAGAAAATGGGCTTTTTATTTCCTGGCATCTCATTGGCTAGTACCCTGGCCGGGGGGGGGGGGTACATTAACTTTCAACAGATGCCCAGGAAATAAAAAGTGCCAGGCTACAGTGCCCCTTCACCCACTGAACTATCCTAGCACCCACTCTGCTTCCTTATTGGCAACAACTCAAACTTTTCATTTCAAATTCACCACCATTTTATCCCCTCACTTAGCGAGAGAGCTACCAAGATCCCCTCCCATTCAATCCTTTATCCACCCAGTAATGTATAAAGGGAAAACTGCACAGCAGTAGTATAACAAGAAATAAAATAAGCTCTTTTTTTTTTGCTCTTATGTACTCTTCCCCCAGCTGAGTAAAGGACTGATGCCAGCAAACTCTACCCGCCTGCCCAGTAACTCCTGTCCCATCACATATCCTCAGTCAGTTTTCCCAAAATGCAACTAACACCGAAACCTCACAAATGTACCTGCTTTCTGCGGGCTTAGTTTCCCTCTTGTCCCAAGTCAGTCGACCTTCTGTTACGAATTTTGTTTTCTCCCAAAACCGACTAGCACCTCCATTACTCCTTACCTCTGATCGTCATCCTGCTCTCACAGCTACCGGTACCGGGCAGCGTGACTCCATCCCAATAACTCATTTAAACCTCCCGCTCCTTTCCTCTCCCAAAGTCTGACCACTAGGAAGCAATTCACAGTAACGAACTGTTACACACACAAACCGCAGGCTTACTTTTCGGCTCAGAAGCTGATCATCACTACTGCCAATAATATCCCGATCGGTGCTGCTGTGTATGACCCGCTCCTCGCCCTTGGTCCCACTCGAACACAGCACCCAACAAATAAATAAAACAAAGGCAAACCTCAACAGTAATGCCAAATAAAAAAAGAATACAGTGCTCTGCCTTGCTTTCCCGCTGCGCCGTATCACTTCCGTTTCCAATGCTGTACATCACAGGTACGGGCATCGCCGCACACAGTAACAGGCAGCAAACCCAAACAATACATTAAATATAGGAATTCACAAATACAAATGGTAAAACAAAGTGGTGTAAGTGTGTGTGTGTGTGTGTGTGTGTGGGGGGGTAACCAACTACCAAACCATCAGCTATAAAAGCTCGAATAGGACAAAAGTCCCTAGATTAAAAAAAAAAAAAAAAAAAACCAGCAATGCAGGCGGAGGAACTATTTTATTTACAAAACAAATGAAACAGTAAATAAATGTAACATTTTTACATACAAATATATATTTTAAAACATTAAAATAAAGTTGCCCATTTTCTAAGCGCAATAATACCCTCCAGGGTGGGCGGTATGGGCAATACCGGACCTTCAAGGGGATATAAGGCCATCCGCCTGCGGCGTCGGGCCTCATTACACCCATGGGCGGTCCGGTATTTCCCAATACTGCCCACCCTGTTGGGTATTATTGCTTACTTAATCGATTATGGATTGCTACTTTGCATGTCTGCTTCTGATGGGGTCCTCTCTATGATTAAAAGGCTTTACAACCAAGCTGCTTGATTTATTCATTATGCTGATGTACGTACCCATCACTGCCGGCTTTATGGTGAACTTGGATGGTGCCTGTGAGATTTAAGGATTCAGTACTTTGTTGACTTATTTACCTGGAAGATCAACAATAAGCTGGTTCCTTCTTCATTGTCCAACTGTTTTACCTAAACATGATCTTGTTTTTCATTTAAGGTGTCCTGCTGCTGAAAATTCAACTGCACCTTTTATGAAATCAACTTTGGGTCAAAGGCTTTTTCTTTTAGGTTGTTAAAGGGGAACAGCTAAGAACAGTGCCCATAATAGTTTGAATGTCCATGAAAAGATCTTTTTAATGAGGTACTGGTCTCCTATGTAGCTGAAAGCAATACAAGGATACTGATTATTAGGCCTGCCTCATATTGATACCACATTGCCACACTTTTTAGAACCTTGTGAGACTGACAATTAAGCTGCGCTTGACTACAGTGTAGTTAGATACAGCTTGATTATCAGTGATCTCACAACAGTTCTAAAAATGGTGGCAATGTTATATCAGTATGGGGCAGACATGGTCATCAATATCTCTGGACTGCTAGCAGCTGCAGACAAGCCTAATACCTCATTTAAATGGGCATTTATGGGCTTTCAAGCTATGATGGGTCCTGTTCATGAACGTTCCCTTTTAAGACATGGAATTCTATTAGAGCCAATGTTAAATTGGGTGTTTCTTTTTCATCTTTTAAACAAAATTTATATTGCCCTTCGCTAAGATGGCAGTACGTAATGGTTTTAATTTACTCTGTATATGTACTTGCTGTATTCTTGGCATAATTGCTCTGGTTCCCCTATGACAATGGGCTAGTAGGCCATCAGGCCTATTCCAGTCATGAATAAAATCTAAATAAATCAAATCACAGCACCTCACACTTCCTCACATCAAACTGAAGCCCCAATTTTTGGACCCATGCCCCTTATCCCAGCAGTACATTCTCTTCCTCGGATGTGTCCACTACTTTGGCCAGTTTAGTGAGTTGGGTCAATCTGTTAAAAGCGTGTCAATCAAGTGATTTTTGCACAGCGGTTCACACTGTCTGGTTGACTGTTTAACATTTGTGTATTCAAAAAAGGCTGCTCGGTGTACCCAAATCAGGGCACCAGTAATAAATCAACAAAGTAAGCAAAACTGGACCCTTTTTGCTATATGCATTACTAAATATTTGTATTTGGTTTTCCACTATATCTTGCTGTGGGATCTTTTATTCATAGGTTCATAAAGCCTGGATCTTGTTTTGCTTCCTGTCTAATATTAATTATTAGCCAGAAACATGGAACTAGTACACTAGCTCTTTGCTTTAAAATTTAAACCCTACAGCTCAGAATACTGGTTCTACAGCCTTAAGCGGGTAATCAGGCTCAGATGGGGAATTCTGTAGATGTGAGAACAATTTATGGCATGGTGACTTTGGGTTAAGCTGTCTCTCAATGGCAAAGAGGGCAGTAATTCACTTTCAAGGCATTTTTAGCTGCAAGGGAGCTTGCAAATATGTTAGAACACGCAGTCCTGCCGGGACAGACTGAAGTCTTCAGTGGATTCTGCAACTGGGAATACCGAGCTGGCGGCAACGTGGAACAGTTCAGATAAAAATGATTTGCCTCACACTCAAGAAAGGGGAAGACGTTCATATTGCGGACCACCGGCCTTGAAAAAGCAGGATTCACCATAGAATGTCAGCTAGTTCAATATGTCATGATGAAAGTTGGTTAGACAATGTAAGAAAATAAAATATAACTCTACAAACATAGAAACATAGAAATTGTCGGCAGATAAGGACCACCTGGCCCATCTAATCTGCCCGTAAGCCCTTGTACTGGATTACTGCTTCTGACCCACCCGCTGCTGTACCTCTGTGGTTCCCCTATGCCTGTCCCAAGCATGCCTGAATCCATCCACAGTGCTCACTCCCACCACCTCCTGAGGCAGACCATTCCATGAGTCCACCACACTCTCTGTGAAGAAGAACTTCCTCACATTCCCTCTTATCCTCCCACCTTCCAATTTCATGTAATGCCCCCTCGTTTTTGTGCTCCTCCTGTATTGGAAAATGTCTCCCCACACACCTTGTTTATACCCCTGAGGTACTTGAATGTTTCTATTATGTCCCCTCTTTCACTCCCCTCTTCCAGCGAGTACACATTGAGGTCTCTTAATCTCGCCTCATAAGTCTTGTGTTGCAAGCCCTGTACCATCTTAGCCACCCTTCTCTGGACCGTCTCCAGTCTGTTAATATCCTTACGAAGGTGCGGCCTCCAGAACTATACACAGTACTCCATGTGAGGTATTACCAGGGTTTTACATAATGGCATCACTACCTCCCTCCTTCTGCTGGTTATACCCCTGCCTATGCACCCCAGTATGCCACTGACCCTCCCAGCTGCCTGAGCACTATGCTTTGACATTTTCAGGTCATGTGAAATAATAACCCCCAGGTCTCTTTCCTCCTTTGTGACTGTCAGCACCCCCGCACCCCCCGTTCAGTAGCTTTCCACAGGGTTTCTGTGTCCCAGGTGCATAATTCTGCACTTTTTGGAATTAAACTTCAGTTACAAGTCCTCAGACCATTTTTCAAGCTTCCCCAGGTCCCTCCTCATTGTGTGTGGGTGAGAGTGTGCAAAATCATCACACAGATGATTGAGAATATAATGGGGGATATGTAATGGTCTAACTCAGAATCCCAGTGTGGCCTCTGAACCCGAAAAAAGAATGCACATACAGGAGGAGTCTGTACCAATAAGATCTAACGAAGGACTAATGTGCAGCAGCTTTCGGAGATCATAAGGCAGGCATCTAGATTCTGAACCCATCAGAAATGTATAAAAAAACACAATTTAATACCCATAAATTAATCGTTCAATTTGGCCACTTCCCAGAAAATAATTTGCATCTAATAAATACACGCCCACCATCAGCTGCTCAATTTGGCCACACCCCTAGACTGTTGGCCTCATCGAACACACTCCCAAAATCAGGTAATCAAATTACCTTTACTTCAAACATGTAATCAAATCGCCTTCACTTCAAACAGTTATTTTAAAGCTCTGAGCTTCTCTTTTGCTTAAATGTTTTTCCATTTGACATTTTTTGATCAAAATTTTCTTCTAATGATATAAAAGTAATAACATTCAGTGTGTGCTCTAGTACACTTGCAATAACCATCTTCAACAGGTGATTAAACCCCTTGACCTTTGGCCTCAGGCATTTAATCACCCAAATCAGATGGTTATTGTTTCGTTGTCCAGGACGCTGTATGTTGTCACTGAAATAGACTCACTCACCAATGAATTCACATGTTTTCATATTTTATTGTGTACAGTGTATTGTTTACACCTGCGGCCAATGCAAGCTGCTGGTGTATTCCCTCTCTACACAGTAAAATATGAACATTTGTAAAAAAAAAAAAAAAATCTCTTGGTCAGTGAGTTGTTTCTCATACAGTGTTGGATTTTTTCTGTGATTCTGGGGCAAGATATTCAAAACATTGCACTGGTCGCAAACCATTTGCGCAGGGTTTGCGCCAGGTTTGTGTGGGTCTGCTATATTCAAAAGGTCAAATAGCAGGGGGCAAACTGCATTAGCACCGGGCAAAAGTATAATGTATGCAAGGGGCAAAAAAAGGGGGCATGTACATGAATATAGGTGCAATGATATATTCAGTGCATTAGCGTCACAACAAGTGTTTTTGCACGACTTAGCATGACATTTTTTGAGGTGCAAATTACCGCCCAGAAAAGGCAGTCTTAAATCTGGGCAAACCAGTTTTGTGCGACTTTGTGGCTTTTTGTAGCTCTGCGCGACATAAAACCATGGTTCATGTAACTCAGTAATTCACAAGTGTGAATAATGGAGTTTGTGAGGGTCTGCCAGTGGTTGTTTATTGATCCTAACCAGTAAATATTAAACACAGAAAGAAACTAGACATGGAAGAAACATGCTGCACACGGATGGCACCTCCTATGTTGCCATCATCTGCCACCAGTCCCAGCCATGCCAGGCATTTAGGGGTGACCCAGCACCCAGTGGACACCATGGCAGTGTGTCCATACAGCACACACCTGCAGACCACCCTTCGGTGAACACCAACAGAATCCAGCACACACATGCAGCACTGGGGGTGTGGAGGGGAAGGTGTACAGGTGGTCAGTCTGTACCACATACTGGGTGCTGCCACAAGGCTGGGACAATCCATGCAGTGCAAATGGTCCAGTGTAGGGAATACCCCAATACCAGTGTGCCTGTCTGATGGTATGTGCCCCCCCAGCCACATACCGCACATCTGTACAGACACCACAGCACACACAGCCAGCCATGTATATGTCACTGTGAGTATCCCATGCCAGTGGTGCAGCATCTGTGGGTCACACAACAGCATAACAGTAATGTCCACTGTCAGTACACACCTGCACGATGGGCCTGTCACTGTGTAAGGTGCAGCAGTCATTGATGCCCTACACACCATAGGTATTGCTGTGTCCCTCACACTACTGGCACCCTTGTTACTGTAATGTCTGCTGTGCAGTGTAGCAGGAACTACAGTTTGACAACTGTATGCAGCATCACCACCTGTGACTGTGCTGTGTAGTCCCCTGGGGCACAATATTCTATGCGGTTCTGTACAAATGTAGTCTGCAGCTACCACCATGCACTTCCAGACTGACCTACAGGTGGAGCTGTGGGCAGACCCAGCCAGCCCCTGTACTTCCAGACTGACCTACAGGTGGAGCTGTGGGACCCTGCAATAGCGCTGGGTAAACTGCATGCAAATCAGGACATAATGTTTGTCCACAGACTGCCTACATAGGCTCATTTGCATGTCACTTTAGAATATAGCAAATCTTTGCCCCAGGCAAACATTTCAGAAACACGGTACATTTCTGCAGAATTTCACGTGCGCTGGTGCTTGCAGCTTCACTGAATCCACTCCTTTGCTAGCTCACACGGTTCACCTCTACCTTTCTTCACGTCACTGTGCACTGGGCTGGAGTTGTGGTTTGCACTTCCTGGTTGCTATATTCAGAGCTGTCTTATTTTCCGGGCTACTTTTGCACTGCACTCCCAGTCTTATTTATTCAGCTTCCTTAGCACGCTACATTCAGCTGGTTTAGCACTAGGGTTATATCTTTTGAATACAGCGGGCTATTGGTTCTGGGCTAATTTAGCACACACCGGGCAGTGCTAATTTAGCCCTGGTGCAAAGTTTTAAATGTCTGGCCCCTGACCTTGCAGAAAGCAAAATCTGTGAACCGCACGCTGAATACTTTTCACCAAGCTTGTAAATGCTACAATTCTTGTGGGGCATTTCACTTACATTTGTGCACTTGAAATGTACAAATTCCACACAGGTCATGCTAAGAGTATCATCAGTTTTACTTACGCATAGTGCAGGCTCCAGAGACTGGGTCACAATCATTGTCATGGCAAGAACAGAGCTCAGTGCAATTCACTCCAAATCGACTGGGAGGGCAGCTCATGTTGCAGCTGGAGAAAGACAAAACGTCAGTTATCTTCTTTCATTTTCTTCCCTCTTCTCACCTACCTACCCACCATGTCCCACTCTCAATGCATACCAACCGTATCCCAGACCTGTGGTGTTTAGTGGGTAACCCCACCCCCACCTATCCATTTTCTAGGCAGGCAGAGCCTGTGTGGAGATCCATGGTTGAGGTGGAGTCTGAGAGGCATGGATAAGGCATTAGGCCTGAGTACCTAGCCTGGAGTGATTTTTAATTTTTCTCCCCTCTCACCAGCTCCTCGACACGTTCGCAAGTGCCTGGTGTTCGACGTGTGCATGACACGCATCCCCACCCCCTCATGTTTTCTATGTATGCAGCCTTGCTTCTGACTTTCCTGTGGAATGAGCACCACCTGACAGCTATGTGACAGGCTGCTAACGATTCTTCCACAGGGGTTGCTGCAGACACAGACAAGGTAGACTCTTTCCTAAACTTCCCAGGGTCTGATAGGTGTTCAACGATACCAGCAGATCAGTACAGTCATACAATCAATCAAACATTTCTTGGCTTAACTAAAATATCATTACACATGAGTTAAAAACATCCACATGGCAACATTTCATGTTTACTTAAGATCAGAAATGTACAATTTATGAAAATGTAAAAAAGCAAGATCATGCAATTTGGAAAATTAATCCATACATGACAAAAAGTGGGGGGTAAGACTGGTTTATGTCACAATCCTTTAGCTAAGATGCATAATGCTGAAGTTGTATGAATGCACTCCTGTCTGAACTGAGCAGCATAAATTAGGTAATTATACACGTTAAAAGGTATTCGCAGTGTCAGTGGCTCAGTAGGTTGCACGCACTCCACTGGGGTGGGAAGACCAGAAAGTTAGTTAGAGTACAGCTTGGGAACTGGGAGATTGCAGGTGTAAACCCCACCAGAGCCAGCTTTTCAGTATGTAACTTCAATATCCTGAGGAAAAAAAGTCGTGAACCTGGACAACAGTATGCTTATTCTGATACCGAACAAACAACTGAATCTTCTGACAGTTATCAATAAAATGCAAACTGCTGTATGTTTTTATATATTTAGGTATGGAACTTGTAACAACATGCTATAAAGGGGCTATGCAATAGGCTGACTCAAAATATGCAGTTATCTTCGTGTACGAGGGGAAAGGACCATAACTCATGAGTGGCTGAGCCACGAGTGAGTTATGAATGTCGTGCCCCCTCAACAAGTGATGATAAACTGCATATCTTGAGTCAGACCATTGCATATTTAATTTATGCAACATCAGTTTACTAGTTATAGCTCAATGGTTTGGGTGACCTTCATTCATCAAACACCAAGGGCATGGACCCTGATAGAGTTCGATTAAAAGATGGCGGGATGCCCGATGGCAAGTGGTGTGCAGGGTTTCCAAATTCCGACAAAACAAAATTCCTTGGAATTTCTGAAAATTTCACCTAATTCTGCAGAATCCCATCAGTGGAATTTTGATTTCAAAAGTGGAATTTCTTTTGTGGATTAATAATCCACGGTTTGCACATACCACTGATTCCTCTTCCACAACCCGAAAAAAGTACTCCGCGGTTTAGGTAATCTATGGAACTTTATTCTGTGACTTACATAGAAGTGTTTCTTAAAATTCTGCAGAATTCTGAAAGAAACCCTGAAATGCATTTTGGAAGAGGAATTGCCATTGTGCACAAATTCAAACAGCTGCATTTTGCACAGCTCTACCGATGGTCCAGTATCAACTCCTTATGTGGCCTTCATGGTAAATTGGTTAGAAGAACACATTCAGGTACTGGCAGCCGAGCAGCAGAGGCTGGGACAGGGCAGTGCATCCTAGCTTGGGGAGGGTTGGCAGTGCTTTCTGCAGCCACTGCAACAGTAATAGCCAGTTGCTCCACTAAAATGCAACAGAAACACAGACCATGACAGCAACTCTACCTGTTGTGGACATAACTCATCACTAAAGCAGAATAATGCCAAAACAGCACTAACGGCTGCGCCAGTTTGGGGGCACACTGCACCCGCATCCTAGCTAGGGTTTCCAGAACAGCACCAGGCTGGAGTTCAGTTCTGATTGTCGCTCTATCCGTTTTACAAAATACCCCATCAGGTACAATATTACTTTGTGTTACCAACAAAGGCAATAGCACACCATGAAATACTTAAGCGGTTCTAAAATGCAATGTGGTGCAAAACGTCAGTGCAGTCAGAATAAAACTCAAACATTGAGGGGGTCAAACACCCCTTACACATTATTTGGTGTGGTGATCCATTGCAGCATGCAGTCGGAATAGTACATATGAACAAAAAATGAGTTGCTTGACAGAGGGTGTGCTGATGTGGTTGTGACATGGTTCATTGAAGGAGCCAGTCCCAAGCCACTGCAATCCCGAAGGTGGGCAGAGGTGCACAACTGTAAACTGGCAACTGGTCTGTGTGCTGCTGTGGGGTGGAGGATGGGTAAAGGGTCGCAGGAGGAAAACAGAGGAGAAAACCTGCCTGCCATCTGGATAATGGTTGCTGGCACTCTCAGGCCTCACGATGTGTGGGCACCCCAGAAGGAACTGTGGTCAGAGCAGGTCATGCTGGTCTGGGCTGGTAGGTTGTTGGGGATCCTATCTGAGGGCTGAGATGACAAGGGCTACAGAGAAAAAGCTTTATTAAAAAAAGATTAAGTTTGCAATAAGCCTTGATAGGGTGTGCATAAAGGATTTTATAAAACAGGTTGGGAAAATTTTGTGTTGTGCTTGGTAGAACCTAATCATGACTGTGCATTATTGCAGCACAACAGCAGCAGCACAGGACAGAAAAGCTTAACTCTCTGAACCTCATTACAAGGTTTTAAAATTAAAAATACCAGGAGCCATTTTATAATTGCAACAATGCTGTCCAGGATGTGATTAAATTTGGGATAACGGCACTTTTTGACTGCGTAAGGTACTCGGCTTCTCTTAGACCTCACTTCATAAAGGGAATGTTGTTATCCCACAGTAATGTAAAGCCTGTCATGCCTCATGTAAGCAATAAGACATGAGGGGACGTGCATTAGACATTTCTAATACATGGCCAGGGCGAACTGAGGCACGAGGCTATAGGCCGAGAGCCTTCAGCCCCTGGCTGTGTGTTAGAAATGTCTAATGCACACTCCAGAGTGCCTTACTGCACTTATAAAATAGGGCTATGTATTTTACATGGATTTAAAATTTTTATGGTTTAATGGTAAAAAAAAAAAAAAAAACTAAATCTTTGATGTGTTTTTATGTAAAATAGTTCCTCTATGTATTTTTTTCCCTTAACTGTTTTGATGTATAAAAGCTACTATAGCAGTGGTTGCAGCTGGTTGTCATGCCCCCCACAACACACACACACACACACACACACACACACTCACACACACACGCACTGAAGCAGCTACGAGATTTAGAGTGGGAAACCAGACGAGCAGTGAGTGGGCTGGCAGCCGGACAGAGGAATTGTGATACGGCACACAGACAACTGAAGGAAGGGTTTTCTATGCTTTATAATGTCAGACTGTGAGCATGCCCTTCTTTTTTGTGTGCTCATATCTTTATGTTATTCAGTTTGGAGGTGCGATCGAGTGATGGGGGGACACCACCGGGCGCTACAGCAGCGGTCGGGATTGTGGGTGGATTACAGTGATTTTTGGCTCATACAGAACAGCAGTTCATCATATAACAGAAATCTACTGTGTGAACCACAGAGTAACTCCTACATCGACAGCTAAAATGGGGAACTGTACAGGATATGTGGGCTAGGCCAGGTGGACAATTGGCAGCTGTAACTTTTTAAAAATTATACTGGCTCATAGATTTCACTGCAGTCCTGCATCTAGCTGACCGGCATTTGTTTTTATTCATGCGTTAGACACTTCAAATGCATGGCTAATGACCAATCAGGATGCAGGATTTTCTCACCCCATTTTATAATGCTGGATTAATGCATACCCTAAGGGAATGAGGTACACGGCCGAAGACTGAGCAGCCTTATGCCTCTGGGAAGTGCATTCAAATCCTTTAATATGCACCCTGGAGTAGCTTACTGTGGTTGAAATGTGGCTTGCTGCTCTCAGGTAGGAAAAGCTAGTGAAACATTTTTGTTACGAGTTTTTTTATGAATTAATTAGTTTAAATACAATTCAAACAGCAAAATTATACACATGAAATAGTTCGTGATTTTGTAGGTAATGTGTCATTTTTGCCTTGGTAATGAGATCTGGTACATGACCATGCACTGCTGTTTTTTTAATGCATGGTCAGGTGATGTCTCTCAGCCAGTAGGTTTTCAGGATTTTTTCTTGCCATTTTATAATTGATGGTAATTAAACCCTGGGCATTCTTAATATTTAGACTGGACTCTGGGTTTCCTTGGTTTTGGCCAGGGTCAGCACCCCCAAACCTTGGTGGCAGAGTTGGTTCATTTCTGTAGTAGGACTGATATATTTCTGTGATGGATTCTTATTTAGCCATTGGCTAAGGTGCCATGTAATGTCATTGACAACATAAACTACAGAGCAGGGGGAGGGGCTTCAAGACATACAAAAATGGGAAAAGAGCCTAGAATTATGGAAAACTATGGTTTTTAAAACACAAATCACCCTAATTGTTAGATCTGCAGGAATGCAGGAGTTCAAAGGCCCTGGCCAAGGCACAGAGGAAAGCCAGAGAGACCCCAACAGTCTTTTATGTTTAAAGACAGCATAACATTGATTTGAGCTGTCATGTGGTCCTCTGTCACTGAGTTAGTTTTACTGTGGTAGTCAGACAAAAAAAATGTGAGCAGCTCTGTAGAAAAATCACGCCCAATTTCTCTTGGGGGGGGGGCTGATTTATTTGAGGTCTTCAGTGCTACTTGAGTCATTACTTGAGTGACGCCCCCCCCAGCACTCGTGACCCCACCCTGCAAATCATGGCAACCGGTGGATTCCGTATAAACTAGAAACTGGCCACAAATACAAGTGTTTGAACATGGAAAATATGTAATAAACATAAACAGAAGTCTTTTGTGGGATACACTGTGGTCTCCTACTGATTATATACAATTTTCATAAGCAACATATTTTGAGGAACATTTCCCGGCTGCAAGCAAGCAAAGGCTGTGTTTAGACTTAGCCAGCTCAGCAGTCTCTAAAGAAAAAGAGAGATACCAGTTAAATGCTTGCAGTTGCCAGCCTGAGCCTGTGAAACTTGCTACCACTGAATATTGCAACTGCTCCCGTGTTAGAGTTTACACAAAAAGAACTGCTTGACACTTTTTAAACAGGCATTTTTGTCCATAATGGGCAGGATTCACAAAGCACATGCGCGCGGCACATCTTGGATGCCCCAGAGCAAATGAGATGCACCGCACCAACTGTGGTATTCACAGAAGATGCACTGGGGGATGCTCCTGGTGTATCCCCTCCGTGAATACCACAGTTGTGCCCAGCCCGTGATGCGCTGGCACAACCCCCTGGTCGGGCTGGAAATCCAATGGGGCAGCATATCACATAATGCGCTGCGCCCAAAGTTGCCATTTAGAGCCATCAACATGCAAATGGGGCCATTAGGTATGCAAGGCACAATGGGGCCATTTGCATGTCATTATGGCCCCATTTGCATGCGCCGTGCAGAGATGCCCCTCGCCGAATGTGCCGGGCACCTTGCAAAAACTGTGGTCCACATGCATAGTCCTATATAGACATGTAGATCCCCCCACCTGTTCCCGGCCTGACCACATCCCATGACAACACCAGGATGTATCCCTGGTAGTCCAGTGTCCCCCCCCCCGCATCCTCCATAAAATGCTGCTCGCTGCGGCAGATGTCCCATAGGGAACGCAAATCAGTGAAAATAAAGCATTTATTCCACAAGGCCCCGCTGCATACTTCATTCATGATGAAAGAAACTTTCAAACACTAAAAAGTACACATTTGTTAGTAGCTTCCATCACTTTATTTTTATTTTATTCAGGTAAACTGGCACTGTAAAACTCCAATGTTTTGCATATCAATTACGCTTTTTCAAGGAGAGTGGACCTATATGGTAAATATTAAAATAGTATGCATAAGTACAATTGCACAACAACTCATGTATCACACCAAAAACATAACTGCAACAATCTGTTATGAATCACAAAAATCCATTATTTGGCAATTGAACAAGAAAGCCCAAGATTCCCGCACCATTAAAAAAGGTGTTATTCACAGATTTCAAAAGGATGCATTTCCCAAAACATAAACAGAATTTATGTACACATTAGCTCAAATATCAGCATTTATGTAATGGTGTTTGTGTCGAAGCTTATTGCATAAGCTGGGTTTATAAAATGACTTAAAAATGACAAAATTAAATACATGAAATAGTCCCTTATTTTGTAGGTAAATAGGCTTTTTTGCCTTGGTAATGAGATCCTGCACCGTGACCTGACTGTGTATTTTAATGTTCAGTCAGGTGATGTTACCAGCCAGTGAGGGCCGCGGTGCTGCTCCACTCCCTGCAGCACTGGTTTTGCTCCTCGCTCGCTGACTACTAAAAAGTTTTAGTTAAGTTTCATGAATAAAACTCATGTCATTTTAATACATAACCTCTGGGCATATGCTTTTTTTTCAGTTAAAAAGCTACATAGTGGTTTTTACTCTGGAATAGTCCTGCTGCTCGTCCGTTGGTTCTCAGCATTTAGTTGGATTTGTGTTGTATTCAAGTGAGAGAGAATGACAGGACTCTCAAAGGAATGGAACCTTTGAGAAGTCCGCTGACAAGGAGAGTTTGTTGGCTATAGGGTTTTTTGCCAACTGCCTACTGCATTTTTGCTTGGGAAATGGAACTGCAGTATGACTGGCTCAAGAATAGGAAAGAGCTGTGTAAGCATGGATGGACAGTTGCATTCATAAGTGCTGAAAGTGCAACATGAGTAATTAAAGGTATTATTTTTGGTCTTTGGTAACCAGGTAAGGCCCACTAGGCACAAGTGCCTGTTTTTAGGGGCGACCCAGGAGCACTAGGTGGTTAAGTGACTTGCTCAGAGTCACACAGTATGCAAGCGGAGGTTGTAGGAATCAAACCTAGGTCTGCTGGATGTACCAAGCTCATTCACAGCTTTGTTACTCTAACCTCTAGGCTATACTAACCAACCTATGCAACCCGAGGTTATTCTGATCCCATATCAATGAGCTGATAAAAGAAAAAAGCAAGGCCACCCCAGGCACTATCGTGGCCAATGGGCAGTCACTGAATGATGGGACCCTCATTGCTGAGGCCCTTAATCGCCACTTCACGAACCTCGATGATTACAAGGCTGGGCTCCCAACGACTAACAACAAGTCCCACACACTGGAACCTCCTAAACTTGACCGCCCATCCTTTCATCTGAGGTTAGTTAAGGTTAAAGTAGTCCTCACCCGCCTAAAGTCCCTAAAAATCAGAGGATCAGGAGGGCCTGACAGAATCCAAGCCAGACTACTTAAGGACGGTGCTCCAGCACTCGCAAGGCCTCTCACCTGGCTCATAAACTGGTCCCTCCTAGAAGGGACTGTCCCAGAGCTGTGGAAACACGGTCATGTGGTTCCCATTCACAAGGGCGGGCCAACGGAACCCATTGGCAACTATATGCCTATCTCCCTGCTCTGCACCCTAGCAAAAATCCAGGAAAAACTGGTATACATTCAACTCCATGAATACCTAGAGGCACACCGGCTCCTTTCCCCGGCCCAGCATGGGTTCAGAGCTAAACATGAGATGGACACCGCTCTAACTGAGTTCTCTGCTGATGTGTTTAGGGAACTGGATGCAAGGTCCAACTCAGGAGCGGTTTTCATCGACCTCTCCAAGGCCTTCGACTTGGTCGACCACCGACTCCTACTTCACAAGTTGTGTAACTTAGGCCTGAACACTCATGCCCTCAGGTGGTTTGAAAGCTACCTTACTGATTGTTCTCAGAGGGTCAAGTGGAAGGACAAGATCTCTGAGCCACTGCCACTGAAGGAGGGGCTACCACAAGGATCCATACTTGGCCCCCTTCTGTTCTCCCTGTTTATAAATGATCTGCACAACCACTGTGGGAGCAGTGCTGTCATTCAGTACGTTGATGATGCCGTGATATACAGATCCTCTGACAACCTGGGGGACCTGGGTCCATCCTTACAAGAGGACCTACTCACTATGGAAGGCTGGCTTATTAATAATAAAATGGTCCTTAATACCACTAAAACCAAGGCCATGTTGTTCGGACCTAGATCCCTTGGTCTAAACAGAACACAACACCTGCAAATCACTTCCAGAGTGGGTAACAAACCAGAAGTGGTTGCCTCCACAAAATATCTTGGCCTTACTTTGGACCAAGGATTCACTCTAAAACAACATGTTGACCAAGTCACCAAAGTTATTCATGGCAAACTTGGCACCCTGTTTCGCCTCAAGGATCAGCTAATCCTGCAGGCTAGGACTGCCATTGCCTCATGTGTCCTCCTCCCAACACTCACCTACGCTGCCCCGATACTTCAGGGTATGGCTAAACTTGAGTTCAATAAGTTACAGGTCTTGTACAACAAGGTGGTCTGCTTCGCCACTCAGTCCCACTCTAGGGAGCCACCACTGTGATGCTGTAGCTCTTATCATCTGGCCTTCATCTGAAGCCTGTCTCATGTACCCAGTGCTCTGCCTTGCTCAAAAGCTAATTTGCTTAGAACCTCCCCCAAGCCTCTCTGGGCTCATAACTGCTAAGCGCAATCGTCGCAACTTACGGACCTCTGGCCAAACTTTTCTCAAAGTCCCTAGGGTAAAGACCGAGGCAGGGGGCATGTCCTTTTCCCACAATGCCCCTTCCTTATGGAACAACCTTCCTCCTGAGGTATGGGAAGCTTCAGCACCTGCAAGCTTTCCGATCAAGACTCAAGGCACACATGCTCGCCACGAGTCAATGCCAGTGCTATGTTATCTGACACTTACACTCTACCTTCCCACCCAAACACCTACTCTCAACCTCGTAAAGCTGGAAGCCCTAATCCTTCTCTACTGGCTCTCCTCCTAACTTACTCTACTCAGGCAATTGCAACCCAGGTGTTACTCTGGCTCTCCACCATTGTTCGCTTTAGCTAATCACTGTAACCTGTTATGTAACATGTCATTGCTATAAGTCACCTGTATATGTTATAACCTACACCTGTACTATTTGTATATCCTACTTGTCCTGTAACTCCTGGGTCGTCCCTGAAAAAGGGACCTCCGGGGCCCAGTGGGCCTACCCGGTCATCAAAATTCAATAAATAAATAAATATTATATACTGCCAGCCCATCTATATCAGTGGTTCAGACAAAATGTCAGTTGCTGGACTTAATGTATTACGCTCAGATGAGCAATTTTATGTTTCTAGTTTGCAGACATTAATTGAAGAAGCAAGGCACCAAGTCAGACCGGGTGATTGGTCAACTAGCGAAAAGGGGTAACAGGACTCTGGGGAAGGAGAGAAATTTACTTGCAATGCTGAGCCTCAACTTTGGTGAAAATGTTTTTGAAGCTTTTGCAAAGCCCTTTTGTGGCAAGGGGTTGTTGTGTTAATAATGTTCAACGTCGAAGGCCAGTTGTATGTGTCTGGCACTGCGCCATTCAACTCTGAAACAAACTCTTAAGGTATGTTTTTTCTTTCAATACGGCCAGGAGTGTTTGAGAGAGGTGCATTAAAAACTCTAAACCAAGTGTTATTAACCCAAAACGGCTGAAATAAAGTTCACAAATTTGATTGGTGCTGGCTTCAGGTGTGATGAGTATACAGTACATGGGCCAACTAGTGACTATGGGACTTTTAGTAGAAGTTCCCGCTTGCCGATAATTCTCTATGCTTAATTCCCTGTATGGGCCTCTATGTGGGGCCCTTGATAAATTCTGCTTTTTGCAAAAGGAAAAACAGATTCTTCCTTTCTTCTGAAAGGAGGCGCTCCTGTCTGGGCAGTCTCGATCTTTTCATTGATAAGGATTACATCTGATGAAATGAAATTAGCAATTGAAAAATTGTTGTTGCTAGATTTAAAAAGTATTGTGCTATGTGGGACTCCCAGCTGGAGACAGTTGGAGCCACACTGGTGATATGGAAACAGACAAATGTTTTTGAACATATTAAAACGGGACTTCTTGTCTGGAGCTGAATTTTGAATCGGATAATAGGAAGTCCTTTTAACTCCCCTTGACTTAAAGACTATGTGACTCTTCTAGAGGCGATTTATGAGCTGGAGAGGTGTTATTTTAAAACTTTTGTAAATGTTTTACACTATATTAGTATAATATTCAAGGACATGCATAAAGTGTATATAGCTCTCGTGTATTACTACTGGTTTTTATTAATATCTCTAGCTGGATATATTACACTGATAGAAGATCTAGCTACCGAAAGGCTGTGATGTTTTTTTGAAATGCAGTTACATTCAATGAACCGATAACTCAGGGATATTGTTGAAATTTTAATAACTATTTTCGGCATGGAAATTTAATTGTAGGTAAGGGCACCAATTTTAGAGGACTGTTTTTATAGATACATTCTATCTGGCTAAAGGCTGAGCACAAACAGTACTTGAAATGGTACCCAGGAATTGTGCTGAAAATCAACTATTTTATATTGTGATTGTCTTCCGGCTGTCTAATTTGACACTTTATGCTCAGGGAAGCTGATATGAATCTGTAGTATTGCCTTTCAGAGGCTAGGTATGGGTCACCAAAATGGGCTATCCTATAAATGGTTTAGGTGTTAATGGATTTCCAATGTTCAATAACGGAAGACATTTATGCCCAGGTGGCTGGCTTCCACCGTGGCCTTAGTAAGTATCCTTATGCTCGCCTAACTGTTGGATTGCTTACAAACTGGAGATCTTATAAGCGCACTGTGGGGTAAGAATTGGTGAAATATCACCTTAGAATGAGTTGTTTGTGCAGTATTGATTGTTAAAGGGGACTCACAGAAATCTAAAGGCTGCTTTATCTTATGCGCTTTATAAAATGCTTTCACATCTGAGCCCCTAATAAGTATATGAGCCATTAACTTGGACCAGTTTGCCTATGAGTTTTAATTAAGCAATAATGCCCGACAGGGTGTGTGTCGTGCTGGGATAACGTCACGATTCAGGTGGTTGGGCACAAAGCCGCAGGCCGAGTGCATCAAACGACTGAGGCGTGACGTTATCCCAAACGACACACACCCTGGAGGGCATTATTGCTATTATACAATGGCTCGTTGTTATACAGAATAAAAAATTAATTTTAAAGATGTTTTTGTGTGGAAAAATATTTTGGTTTTTTAAGAGAAGATGAAACAATCAATCAAAAGCTCCATAAAATGCTCATCTGCAGGTTCACAGTGAGGCTGAGACTAGAGCCGTGATGTTGTACTGGGATAACAGCACGGGGCCAGCCCAAGACTGACCAATCAGAGTCCAGGATTTTTTCCTGCCATTGTATAATGTATCTTTAGGTACTATACTTACAGATGACAAGAGGTCTGTTAATGTTGTAATAGAACTACACTTCTAACTGTTTACATGCTGTTATTTAATTTTACATTTTATGCATGTGATTTTAGGTAATGGATTGTAATAACTGAATGTTATAATGGCTTGTAGCTGAACAATAAAAGGAAACTTGAACAGTCAATGAGATTTAAGGATTCTTCCTTGCCATTTTATAGAGTATTAAGGTCATCCTGCAAAAAATTCTGGGGTCATAAGCTGTTCTTTTTATTCAATAAGGTTTTCTTAAATAGTATACTTGACTGAAATGTTACATTAATCTGTCTGTATCCTCCGTCTTGCTGGCCTGCTCCTATCTCACCAGCTCCTCCAGCCCTGTCATCCACCATCTTCAGCTACTTACCCCAGCCTTCCAACTCCTATGGCTTCCTCCCCCATGGTGAAGCCACCTAGGTTCCCCAGGCCCAGACTGACACAGGATCCAGTGGTAGCAGATGCCTGGTCAGCAGTGCGTGGCCTGCCCCCCCCACCTTACCCATAAGGATTCTGGTGCTGATTTTCTTCCCACAATCCTCCTTCCTCCCTGACATTGGCTATAGCCCATTGGCGGCCTCACCTGATGCAACCCAACATGAGCATGTGCCACCTTTTGCAAGGAAGCAGGTCCCCCAGCCTACTGAAAGGGGTCACTACACCAGAGGACCCAATGCCACCCCTCCCCAGGTCAGTTTGCACTGCTGAGGGCAGCACTCTCCAGCCCTGATCTCTCTGATCCCAGTTTGTTGATCTCGCTCCCTAACTCAGGTTGGAGGAATGGGAGCATGATGTGCTGATACAGGGCCATGCATGGGAGCATAATGTGCTTACATGTGGGCATGCATGGGAGCATGATGTGCTTATGCAGGGCCATGCATGGGAGCATGATGTGCTTATACAGGGCCATGCATGGGGGCATGCTGTGCTTATAAAGGGCCATGCATGGCAGCATGATGTGCTTATACAGGGCCATGCACGGGAGCATGATGTGCTTATACAGGGCCATGTGTGGGAGCATGATGTGCTTATACAGGGCCATGCATGGGAGCATGATGTGCTTATACAGGGCCATGCATGGGAGCATGACGCTCTTATACAGGGCTATGCATGGGAGCATGATGCGCTTATACAGGGCCATGCATGGGAGCATGATGTGCTTATACAGGGCCATCAGCTGATCCCATCTGTTCTTTATTTTTAAATTGTTGCTGCCACTGCCATATTTGTATTCTATATTGAGACAGAACAATTGAGCCAGCTGTGATCATTGTCATTATGGACATTACCTGTTATGGCTTCTTGAAGCTAATAGCATGTTGTTCGTGATGAACTAATTATGTATTATTATGGCATCTAATGGGTTTTTCAAGTTTTGGAATTGTATCAAGAGCCACTTAAGTAAGTGTAATTAAACATGCTGTAGATAGTTCTTATTACAGCTTGTTGACAAAACATTAAAGGAGAACATCAGCTACCTAAAGCTCCCAACCCCCCAAAACCTGACCACCCAATTAGGCTTTGCGCAACAGAAAGCAAAAAAGAAGTGCCTGCACTTACTTGCTGTTATGCTCATAAACTCTGCCGGCAGGCAACAGAATGGGTGCTGAGCGGTGCCATATCATGTAGAGAGTGCAGCGCTGCACTGCTCGCTTGCATGCTTCAATACGAGCAAGTAGTGTGGCGCCGCACTCTCTACATGAGATGGAACAGCACAGCGGTCACCATGTTGCCTGCCGGCAGAGTTTACAAGCATAACAGCAAGTAAGTTCAGGCACTTCATTTTTGTTTTCTGTTGCAAACAGCCTAATTTGCTGGCCAGGTTTTGCCGGGGCTTCAGGTAATTAGAGTTCTCCTTTAAAGTCTCAGCACCGATGAGCTACAGTAATTATGCATATGTTCTGTCCTGTGATTGGCTGTTACAATTTCAACTGTAGCTTGAAAGAAACTATTTTTGATCAGGCTTGGTATACATATTCCTTAGAACCAGTTTCTGTGGGGCTAACAACATTTTGGCCATACTGACATACGCTGGACTCACCTAGGATGCAATGCTCTTATCACAGTTTTGGCCGGTGGCATGCTGCAGATACTGCAGGAGCACAATATAATCCAGTAGCAATTATTCCAATTTGTTATTCAGGAAAATGTGACATGCTTATCACAGAGCACTACATCTTGGCTGACTGCTGTAATTATGCATGAATTCTGGCTTCTGACTGGTAGCCAAATTTTTAATTTATATTTGGCCTATATCCCCAGAATGACCTATTTAGGTATGCTACAAATTCTTGTTGCTATCCACACATGACCTATTAATGTGGGCTTTCTGGCTTGTGATTGGCTGCTAAATTTTCAACTGTTTTTGGGTTGAATCGTAAAAACAATTTTTATAAACATTATCAAAATTGGTATGAATGGTTTTTGTTATGAATTCCTTAAGATGTCAGCCCCTCAGCCGTAGCCATCGAATTATGTGTGTGTTCTGGGTTCTTACCAACTGTTGCAGTTTCTGCTCTGTTTGGGGCTGTTTCTTGAAAATAACGTATCCAATTATAGTCAAACCTGTTCTGGATAGTTTATGCTGCTATTTATTGACACTATCAGTGCCTAGGTCATGATCACCTAATTATCTCTGTTTTCTGGCTAGTGCTTGGTTGTACAATTTTCAACCACTTGTTGGGTTACATCTTGGGAACCACTTGTCAGGATGCCATCAGACATAATACGGAAGGTCCCTGCTACTAAATCATGAAGCTAACAGCAGTGGAGCTGGGCAACATTTTTATTATGCTTGGGAAATTGCTGGGTTTACATTCATATAAATTTTGAAAAATCTGGTGTTATTTCCCCAACACTTTTTTTATTCAGATATCACCACTATCCCCCAAATTGGGCTTTTCTTAAAACAGGAGTTCTTATAAATGCACAATTTCAGCAAATAGCGCAATTTTTTCCAAACTGTACATTTTTTAAAATGTGATTAAAAAATGTGCAAAATTGCCCATTTTAAACACAATTCTAGTTTGGTAAACTGCACAAAAACGGGGAAGATTTTGCAAAAAGTACACCAAACTGATTTCTCAAATTTTATGCGGCACTA
Organism: Neoceratodus forsteri; assembly: GCA_016271365.2. NCBI lineage: Eukaryota > Metazoa > Chordata > Ceratodontiformes > Ceratodontidae > Neoceratodus > Neoceratodus forsteri. The sequence continues at coordinate 45,363,344 of JADMNL010000027.1, forward strand.
GTCAGCAAGTTGCTTGTAGTTACCTAATTCTGTGTGCCGTGTTGGTTATGGCTGGCTGTTAAATTTGCAGTCCCATTTTGGGCTACACCTTGAAAATAGCTTATCAAATTACAGTCAGGCTTGGAATGGCTGGTTTTTGCTGCCATTTTTTTTGAATCTGTAGGTAACACAAGCAGGGTCTCCTAATAATTGGTATGTTTTGGCTTGAGATTGGATATTAAATTGTTAACTCTGTATCGAACTGTACTGTATCTTATTTGTCTGCAATTTATCCAGTTGTAATGAAACCTGGTATCAATGTGAACTGCTTCTTACTGAAACTGCCATCCAATAAAGATAACATGTTTTTTTTTTGTTGTTGCTATTTGGGGTGTGACTCATGCAGTTCATGCCTTAGACTGACAGAGTCCTGACAGAGTCTATTACATTGTAATATAACTTTGTAACGTTTAAGAAGATTTTTGACAACAGAATATATCATCTTTGGGACGATAGCTATCTCCAGTTGCTCAAAGGTGGTTCTCTCTTTTCCAACTTCTTTGTGGCTCTGGGAAAAAAAATCAGAACTACGGTATATGTTTAAAGTAGTAGTATTTGTTAGCCAGTCAAAAAAATCATCACAGTTTTTTTTTTAGCAAAAATGTATTTTTGACTCCCTTGCGTTTATCCTGAGTGTATTTATATAACAGCTTCTATAGCTAATGTTGTCATTAACGACTCAAGTCATTAAAGATGGTTGCCACTCGCAATTTTTAAAAACCGCTTCTGCTGAGGTTACCTTTCGAATATATTTATTTATTTACGTCTTTGGTAGTGGGGTAAGTGCACTGATCCAGGGTACCGTATTCAGGCATGACCTGGGCCACACAGGCAGCAGTTACAGCATTAGTGACAAGTAATACAATGAGTACAAGCCATGTGGATAGATAGACATCATTGGTGCACAAAGCAGAAATACAGACAACATTGGTGAACAAAGAAAGTAACACAGAAAAGAAAATTAATGACAGCCTGAAAAAAATCAGTACATCATGATAAGCAGCAATTATTATACACTTATTTACAAAGGCTAGGTGCATATTAATGCATGATGTAAAAAAGAAAAAAAAACATACGCGGCAATAGCCAAGTAGGAGAGCCTGAGAAGCAGGTAGTGAGGGATGTAAGAAAGGAATCCAAAGAAATGAGAGAGGGCAGGGGAGGCCAAAGCAGCTCAAGAGGGAAAAGTCAGAAAGGTGGTGGTGGTGGTGGTGGTGGTGGGGGGGGGGGTTATCCAAGCTAGCAAAAGCATGTGGCCTTATCAAGCAGCCAGGATTTGAGATGCGTTTTGAAAGTGGCATTGGAGTCCAAAGAGCAGATGGGCACAGGGATTCTGTTCCACAGAGTGGGAGCAGCTTTTGAATATACATACTAGATTTATACTGGGGCTGTATTAAGATGGTGCTACCACATATTTCTGATGGTAAGCAGCACAACACTGTACCAATATATAACATTTTTGCTTATGGCAGGCATGGCACAGGAGTGGGAAATGTTAAAAATGAAAAGAAAAATGGATATATTGATGCTTTTGCCAGAAAAACATGATTGGTAAAAGATAAAATCTATGCAATCACTAACAAAAACTGCTGCTTTAAGAGAGTTTTTATGAATGAACAGAAGCATCACTGGCCTATTAACCTTTGCTGTGCCATGGACTGATATATCTCTCCAGAATTCCTATATGTTCCAATTCTGTCAGCAGTGTAAGGGTTAAATATGTACTGCCAGCAGTACCAAAAACTGCCAGCTGCCAGCTGCTCCATCCTCATTCTGTGGTTCAGCATTAAGATCAAGCAAGCCTGCCATTTCCACATCTCAAGTTCCCCTGAGCAAGTCAAGCTTGCTGTTGCACCGAAACATTAAGACTGCTGCTTATCAGTTTTAAAATGTGCTTGGCCATAAAGTAGAATACAAAAATAAGAACATACAAAAACTGCCGTAGATACAGGCCATACGGTCTATCAAGTCTGCTCGAGTGTGCAGCTAACAGACAATAATACTGCAGCTGCCCTTCCCTCCCCTACCCGCTCCTTTGAAGTCATACCTCTGCTTGCTGTCAATATCTCCTCCTCCACCCTCTTTGTGAACTACGCCTTGACCCTGTCCCACCCCGTCTTAAAACTGCCTACTGATGTTAAGGACACCACCTCCCCTGGCAGGGCGTTCCACCCTGTCACCACTCTTTCCATAAAGTAATGCCTTCTCATTTCCCTCTTGAATCTACCTCCCTCCATCTTCAGACTGTGCCCCCTAGTGTCCCTCCCCTCCCTCCACTTAAGAATGCCACTTGTGCCAACCTTATTTATGCCCCTCACATATTCAAAGGTTTCTATCATGTCCCCCCTATCCCTCTGATCCTCCAGGAAGTACATGCTAAGTACTCTCAGTCTCCCCTCGTAGGGTTTGTCCACCAGCCTGTGGATCATCTTGGTCGCTTTGCATTGAACCCCTTCTAGCAATTTGATATCTTTCTTCAAGTAGGGGCACCAGTACTGTACGCAGTACTCCAGGTGTGGCCTCACTAGTTATCTGTATAGTGGCAGGATGACCTCTCCTCTCCTGGAGGTTATTCCTCTTGCTAGACACCCTAGCATCTTGTTAGCCTTGGTGGCTGCTTTCCTACACTGTGCATTTTCCCCATTATCGGCACAACCAGAACTTTTTCCTCCTCTGTAGTGGACAAATGTACTCCACCCAACCAATTACCATTCCTTGGATTTCTTGCTCCCAAGTGCATGACTTTGCACTTTTTAGCATTAAACCCAAGCTGCCATGTTTCCAACCACAGCTCAAGTTCAGCTAAATCCCCCTGCAGTCCTTGCCACCCCTCTGCATCATCCACCACTGCCCCAATCTTGATGTCATCTGAAAAAGGATGACCTTGTTCTCAATACCATGCAAGATGTTTGCTATATATATGCTAAACAACACTGAACCCAGTACCGAGCTCTGTGGCACTCCACTGGTTACATCTCTTGGAACTGAGAGTTCCCCTTCCACCACCACTCTCTGCTGTCTGTCCTGGAGCCAGTTTTTTACAAAGTTCACTAATTTCTCTCCTATTCCTTGGTAACTCAATTTGCTAAGCAGCCTCCCATATGATATGGAATCAAAGGCCTTGCTGAAATCCAGGTACAGAACATCCACTGAATGGCCCTTGTCCATTGCCCTGGTCACCCAGTCATAAAAGTCAATCAGGTTTGTCAGGCTGGATCTGCCTGAGACAAACCCATGCTGGTTGTCGTCCTGGAGTCCGTTCACCTCCAGAAAGGTTACTAACCTTTCCTTCAGTATAGTCTCCATCAGTTTACCCACAATGGATGTTAGACTGACTGGTCTGTAGTTGCCTGGTTCATCCTTGGGTCCACTTTTGTGGAGGGGCACCACATGTGCCATCTTCCAGTCCTGTGGCACACATCCAGTTCCTAGAGAAGATTTAAACAGGTCCACAAGTGACTCTGCCAGGATCTCTGCCAACTCCTTCAGAACCCTGAGGTGTAAGCCATCTGGTCCAGGTGCCTTATCAACCCACAGGGCTCTTAGTCCTTCCAACACCCTGCTGACTGGGATCTCCCCATCCATTAAATCCACCCCTCCTGTGCCCACCCTACCCACCTTCTGTGGCACTGACCCTTGCTTCTCCCTGGTAAACACAGAGCAGAAGTATTCATTGAACGCTTCTACCTGCTCGTCCCCCTTTTCTGCCCACCCTTCATCCTTCTTTATTGTTACTATTTGGTCTTTGCAGTTCCTTCCCTCTCTTATATACTTAAAGAACTCATTATCCCCCTCCATAATACCCTGTGCCAACCTTAGCTACCTTGAAGCCTTGGCTGCCCTGACTGCTTTGCTGAGTTCCCTAGATCTCTTCTGATATTCATCATCTTCCTCACATTTGGATCTCCACCATTTTTTGAAGGTTGCTCTTTTTTTCCCTCACCTTTGCCAACACCTTCCTGTTGATCCAGCTCGGTTTCCTGGCCCTGGCCTTTTTGCTCTGGGTCCTTGTGCACAAGCTAGTAGCCTCCACTAGCTCATGTTTGATTACTTCCCACCTTTGATTAGCATCCATGTGCGAGCCACTGTTGGCCAGACACTCCGATGGTATGTCCCTCATCCTGCCAAATTCAGCCCGCCTGAAGTCTAGCACCCACGTCCTGATCTTGGCTGCCTCCTTCCCCATACTAAGGGAGAACCACACTGTGTGGTGGTCACTCACCGCCAATGGGCCTCCACCCCCAGCTCCCTGACAAGATCCCCATTGGTTAATACAAGGTCCACACTGTCACCTTCCCTAGTTGGCTCCTTAGTCAACTGGACTAAGAAGCTGTCCTAGACAGCATCCAGGATGACCTGCTCCCTGATGCGCAAGGTGGCTGAGGTGCTCCATTCTACCCCAGACAGACTGAAGTCCCCCACAATCACGGTGTCCCCCTTCCCACTGACCTTTCTTATCTGCTGTGCTAATTCTCTGTTAATGTCCTCCGTCTGAGAGGGTGGCCTATACACCACCTCCAATCTAACCCTCCTCCCTTTTGAGTCCTGTATGATCATCCATAATGCTTTTGCCCTTCCCTCCTCCCTACTACACAATATCCCCTCCCTAACATACATGGCTACCCCCTTCCCTTTTCCCTGTCCTTCCGGTAAAGCCTGTATCCTGGGACCACCAAGTCCCAGTCCTGGTATTGGGTGGCCCATGTTTCAGTGATGGCAGCTATTTCCACCTCACCCTCTGCCATCAGAGTCTGCAACTCAGCTGCTTTGTTCCACAGGCTCCTTGCATTCAAGGACACCACCCTGCAGTATGAGCTGTGCCCTACAGTCCCTGATAGTTCACCCTTAGAGCTAACCCTATTTGGATACTCCCCTAACCCTTCCCTGCTGTGCTCCCTATTTGCTCTCTGTCCTATCCTTGTTTGATCACAGTTAGTGCCCACCCCGAATGACACTTACTTTGAACCTCTATTGCTACTCTGGGGGGCAGGCCAAGTGGTCTCCGTGGCTTTGATACCTTGCTTGGTGTCAACACTCTTGCTCCACCTACCCCCTCCCCACTTGCACTCAGTTTAAAGTCACCCTGGTCACTATGCACTCCCCCAGCCTTTGCTTTAAAACTCATGACCTTTCCCTTCTCAAGTGTAGTCTGTCTGGAGCATACAGGGACCCATTTTCCCATGTTCTGTCCCACTCCACCACCAGCCCATACCCTCTGGTCTGACACCATGCTCCCAGCCATGCATTTAACTCTTAAATCCTCTGCTTCCTGACGGTACTTGCTCTGGGTATGGGGAGTACCTCTGAGAAAGCAATTGAGGAACCCACCCCCTCGCACAGCTTGCCCAACTCCTGGAATCTCTCCTGAACTTCCTCAACTGTGTTCCCCCTCCCAAGTCGTTTGTGCCCAGGTGCACTATGATGTGGGGCTTTCTGTGGGCCCTTTCTCTTCCTGCCCACATCTGAATAAATGGCCTCATCCTTCCTGCTGTCATGCCTGGCATACATTCAGCCCATGTGCAGCTGTGCTTCCCTCCCCATTTCACCCCTTTAAGTATGGAGTCCCCCAGGATGAAGACCCTACCTCCATTGTCCTGCTCCATCCCCAGCTTGCTCCCAGATCTCTGACGATCATCCTGAGCAGCCCCTTTGTCCTGCACATGCTTGATACCCTCTGCCTCCCGTGTCCTGCACTGCCCCTCCCCTATCCTGACCCCCACCCCCTCGCCCATTAACTGACCTCTCCTCCTTTCTGGTATCCCTGCTCCCCTCCCTCCCCTCTTAGTTCCTGACAACCTGTCAGGCATTCCGCCATCTCTCTTCTCTGCTATCCACGTTGTTCTGTCCCCTTACTTGCTCCATCAGTAACCCCTGTATCACTACCACATCCTTCTCCTGCTCCTCCCCCCCCACGAGACCCCTTTGTCTGATCATCCATGGTGGGCAGCACTGAGAATCTATTATTTGAGACCTCTTCCACATCCTGATGTTCCCCTGGTTCCTAGAATGAGACTCTCTTCTCCCCCCTGTGTGTGGTGTATTACCACCCCTACCCCTAATCTTTACCCAATCCCCAGCATTGGTACCCCAGGTTCCTGTGTAGGTGGTGATGTAGTTACATTAGCTGCCCTGAGACTGCCATCCATGCTTCCTATGGTGTATTTTCTATGGGTCCCAAGTTGCCCTTGACATGTGCCCCATCCCCTCCACTCAGCTCCCTCTTTAGCCAACTAATCTCCGCCCTCAGCTGTTTCAGTTGTCTGCACATTAAGCACCCCCCAGCCTTCCATGTGACCCCAAGAAGATAGCTGCCCCACAGACACTGCAGCCTACTACCCTCCCCCCATTGCCTCCTGAATATGTAGTGTGCAACCACCCCTTCCCCCCCACTGAATACTGTCTGCCCCATCCCCAGGGACATCTCCTCCTTTTAGGTATCTGCATTGTCTCCCTGCCTTCAACAGCCTCCTGTCCCCTACCCAATGTCCACCCCACACAACCTCAAGTAAAGTTACAATAGTTAATACAGCTCTGCAACCCCCACTACCATTCTATAGGTAGCACCCCTAATTAGCACACCAATCACTACCGTTCTACAGGTAGAACCCCTATTTAGCACACCAATCATGTCCCAGCACCCTCCCTATAAAGAAGGAGTTGCCTGGGTGGGTGGGAGGGTGAGAGATTGTGGGAAAATACTACAGTGTCACCAGTGGAAACAATCAGCCCCACTCCCAGTAGCCCAATGACTCATTCCCTTCCCCTGCAAATGATCACAAAGCCCTTAAAGTCCACAACAACAAAAATAAAAAACCTTAATCAGGTACTTTCCTGCTTTGCAGCTGTGCCCGTTCCCCTTGTGCTCTGGTGCGTCCAATGCCCCACAAGTCCCGGTTACAGCAGCTCCACAATGCTGAAACAGACAATCAAACAAACAATCCCCTTAATCCATTTTGACCCGAATTACCCCACCCTATGAAAGCCTCTGCGTGAAACCCCTCCGGCAACTCCACCAACCCCCCACGCTCCCTGCACCGTGTGGACAACTGCGTGTGTTGTAAGGGCCACTGCCAGATTAAATATAGCCCCTTACTTTGTTTAAACTTGCCACCATTTAGTGGCAGCCTAACTGGACCACACAGAAGCTCCTCACTGCGGCGTCACCAATGGGAACAATCAGCCCCACTCCCAGTAGCACAGTGACCAGTTCCCTTCCCCCAGCAAATGCTCACAAAGCCCTTTAAATCCGGCTGGCCCAGTGGCGCTAAGGGGTGAGGCACTGGACGACTTACCTCGCGTTGCGCCAATGACCCAGGTTTGGAAATGACCTCAGGTCATTGAGGAGCTGGCACGGGGGGGGGAAGGGAGCAGGATTGGGCAGTCAAAAGGCAGCTCTCCTCTCCCAGGGGAGGTTGCTTGCCCACCTCATAGTTCCGCTCCCATCGGGTGGAGGTCCGATGGAAAGCGTAGGAGGAGAAGGTGGCAGGTGATTGCGGCAACTCTACCAACTCCCCATTGCTCTCGGGCAGTCTGCCTGTGGCAGACATCCAGAGTAATAGTGTTGTTGATCTTACCAGTGAACCAAGAGACTCATGTACATCTCACCAGAGCCACCAGGTGTGGGTGTGTTACTCTACCTGTTCTATACCATTGTGAGCAGTGCAGATCAACCGACCTTGTGCCAGCATTTCTGCCTGGATGGGATAAGCAGCATTATAGAGGCACTTCTTTGTGGTGTATCTGAACCACTAGCAAGGGTGGGAGCTGTGACAGTGCAGGCACTGTAGCTCTCCGTGTGCAACCTCCATGCCGCTCACGATGCTCCAGCCCTGCAATATCATTAGTTACCACCACAGATGATTACGCATCACCGCCCACTGCCCCCTGGCAGACAAATGCTAGAAATGCAGTTTGAAAATACTGCTTGAGTTGGCATCACTGCAGGGGGTGGGAGTGTGAATGCACACAGATGTTGCAGCAGTTGGAAGAGCGGACCGCAGAATGCAACAATGACCCAAACCCCTGGGTAGTGCAAACATGCCTACTGTGTGACCATGGGCAAGTCATTTAACCTGTCTGTGCTTCATTTTCCCTCTGTCTGTCCATCTCTGTCTATCTGTTAACCACCTTATTTATACAAGTGTAGAGAGAACTGCACAGAATAAAACATATTTTTGGATCCACTTTACAAAATATCATGATAACTTGCACTTTGGGGTACGTCACAGCTGATATCTAGTAAAGCTGGATACATCACAATGAGCTACTGAACCAGTCAGACAGCGGCATTCAAAATGCTGATGACATCACAGTAGTCGTGTGCAGCACTGAAAGCTATAACATGTAAGCTGATGTTGTATACAATGAATATGCAAAAGGCTGACTCTAATTATGCAATTTATCATCCGCTGTGAGGGGGCAGGACTTTCTTAATGCACTTGTGGCTCTGCCACTCATGAATTATGGTCCTGTCCCCTTGATCATGGAGATACATTGCATATTTTGAGTCAGTCTGTTGCATATCCCCTATATCTCACTTAACCTTTCAGTGCTCATCTAACACTGCAGCTCATGCAAGTGTTCTTCTCTCTTCTTTTTTTAACATTTGTATTCTTTCTTCCCTGATCTTTTGACCTGCCCCCTTTGGTCCTTTACCCTGTCCAGCCCCATCATCCATGTTCCCTGGGACTTACCTCACTCCTTGTTCCCATGTGGATAACCCCCATGGGAAGAGCTGCCCAGGGGCATACCCCTTACCCTGGGACAGAGTTGAATTTCAGTTGGGGAGTGAGAACCTCTGTGGGTGGTTCAGGACCTGTTTCAGGATGGCAGACAGCATCCTGCGCAGTCAGAAGGTTTTCCACTTTTTTCTCTCCACCCTCGAGCATCATGGAGGAGATGGAACTAACACCATGGTATCAGAGTGACGATACCATCTTCTTGATACTGGCTCCACCTGCACTGCCACCTATGGTCACTCAGGTGGCAACATCGAGGCGGTGACCAGAAGCCCTCTCACCTCTGAGGAGGTGAACATCCATGGGATGCTCCACTATCCTCCCCTGGCCAGCCCTCCAGCAACCCAGAGTCATTCTTGAACCCGGGTAACTGGCATCGCAAGTGGTAGCACTACCACTGTGCCAGTGGGCTGATCAAGTATTTATGTTTTGCGAAGTGCTTTGGGATACAATGAGGTTTACTGAAGTATCATAAATGGTTCATGAATTTTGATTAAATTCTCTGAATGTGTGGCCACCCAACTGCATTATGGGAGCATGTTGTGCATCAATGCTGATGATTCAAGTTTTGGGATGGATTCAGGGAGCTGGGAAGATGGCAGCCAGGGAAAGTTCCTAACCAGCTTGGGAAGGGAGATGCTCAGGTTCTGCTGTCCCACTAACTCCTCACTGGGGGTGAGGGTGGGCAGACAGAGTCTGCTACCTTGTGTGGGGTGGTACAAGTTTGTTGTTACATGCAACACCAACAGAGACATTGCCTGACATTGGGATGTGGGAGGGCATAATAAAGAAAGGGCAAAAACTATGCTACTGTTGTGTTGCCAGAGATAGCCTTGGGCCCTAACCGAGGCTCCCCCATCATACAGCCTAGTTGAAGATGAGGCAGTTATCATGGAGGTATGCCCGCCTGGCACAAAGGCTGCACGGATGGTGGTGAGGATGAAAAACTATCTAAAAAAGTTCATTCAAAGTTTCTCTTCAACATGGAGTTGGGGAAGTTGCTGAACCTTTCATGCAGACAGTGGAATAACTCTGTTTATAGGGCTTGTGAATACACAGAGGAGTGGGCAATGACCATTTTTCATAGCAAAAGCTCTAGGAGGTGGGACATGGGGAAGTTTTATGGCCTAGGACTAGGAAGTGCTGTATAATTTAATTTCTTTGTTGTCATGTCTTTAAGAGAAGCAGAAACATTTACTGGTTGCAAAAAGGTGAGTGTGGAAAAACTGTGGCAGACCTCTGCAGAACAAGCATTGTGTACTAGTGCTGCTCAGAAGAGTTATTAGAATCTGTTCAGTTCAGAGAGTCCGTCACAGTTTCAATAATTCCATTTCTGACTCCGATTCCATTTCTGCTGCAGTGCCGGAATTGGAGTCAGAACTGGAATCCTGAATAAGTCTCTGAAATCCAGAAATTATTAAAAACATCCTCTCCCATCCAGTGCACAGTAAAAGGCTTTTTAAAGCCCTTGAGGTACATAATGTGACCCGACACATGTCAGACACCCTTCCACTCTGGCCAGGCTTTTTAAAGCCCTTGTGTCGCATAATGTGACCCTACACATGTCAGACACCCTCCCACCCTGACCAGACTCCCGGGTCTTAACTTAGTTGGCTGCTGCACTGTCCCCAGTGCCACTGCCCTGTGCCCAGTACTGTCAGCTGACTGTATCTAGGCCCTGTCCTGAGTCATCGTCTCCCACAGTGCCCATTCTGCTGTGTCCATCCATCATCCAGTCCAATGTGGGGCTAGTCCAAATGGGTGAGAAGAAATTAGACTGACAGTCGACTCATAATGCTGTCTATTGTCTAACCCTATCAGTGGCTCTCTCTTCCTGCCAGCAACGACTTAATCCTGGCTGGGACCCCCAATGTTCTGCACCTGCTGCCACAACCACATGTACGTTGCTCACAAAGTCTTTCAATTTGTGCGAGAGAGGACCTGAGACAGAGAGAGACCTCATGACTGTGTATCACTGCTGATGGGCAACTTATCAACATAGAACCCTGGGAATGGGGTCAGCCACTCTACTTACTTTGAGAGCAGTACATAGGCTTCTTTCCCAGGGTTTTGCTCTAGTAGGTCACTCAGGGAGCATTTGGGGTCTTGTAAGGACAGGGGATGACGCATGATGGCAGGGAAAGGAAAGCAGGGCAGAAGAGCATCTGGTTTGGTGGATCTGTGTGGTGTGGTCACTCCAGATGGACAGTTCTATTTTTGATGAGGCAGCACTGATAGTACTTGGGGCTTAGGCAGACAGTCAGCAACAAGAAGGAGGGGTAACAAGGATTAAACTACAGGATTTACCATGCAGAACTAGTGCAGGAGGATGGACACACATGGGACCACTGGGCCACTCGCCATTTCATCATTGTCATATGAAAGCCAGCTCAGGAGGGACCTCCAGGGCTTGTCTACCAGCAGCAGCTACTACCAGCTGAAGGCAAGACAAGGTAGAAGGGTCTTCTGAGGATGATGGTAGTGGAAGCTTCTTCATGTTTTTAAAATTGAGGAAATCGGATGTGGAATCAGAATTGGATTCCGATTTCGCATCCAATTTCCACATGCTTTTCAGATTTGGATTTTTTATCTCAAATATTGAAATAAAAAAAATTGAAACTGTTGAATACAATTATGTCAGATGGATTCAGAAAAAGCCTACTGTGTACTAACTTGGGTTATTGCTTTAAAGCAGCAGTGCAACAATTTTTTTTCCAAAAAAGCTAGTTTCAGCTACAATTGATAAAAATATTAGCTCAAAACACAGGGGCCCCAACACTCATGGGGTGAAGGTTAGCACAAAGAAAAAAGTCAGACCCACCGGTCATAAAATGCAGATTACTTTATTATATGTGTAGAAAAGTGTGTAAAACAATGCTCACCCACATTCAGTTTCATAGGCAGCAAGGTATAGCAGGCATGCTGTAGTATCTTATTAGATCTACTACAAAGCTTTGTGCCCAGGTAGAAGTAGCAAGCTAGCAAGCTCTTAAAAATAACTTACAATAAGCCATCTGTTAGAACTAAATGTACACTGCAAGAGGCATCTCAAACCATAAAACCAAAAAAACGATGTCTGGAGGTGTGGCCAGCAGCCAGCTAGAGAAGACGTGTCTTCAGAGAGCTTCGTCCATTTGCTATTAAAAAACTATTAAAATTACCACAGAACTATTAAACAATGAGCTGTTACCTCAGAGATATATCTCCTTAATCATGAGGTATCATTTGCTGCTCCGGAAAGGTATTTTTGAAGCTGAACAGAGCGATGGGGAGAATGAAGCATGCGGCCACAGCGGAGTCTGAAAGGAGCAAAGATCAGCGGCCTGGAGATCCTTGGAGATCCTGCATCTAGCGTTACCACTGAAACCGTGGTAGGAGGAACTCCCAAACCCATAAACAGTGCTTTGTTGCAAGCGATCAGGGCTCTTGACAAGAAAGTCAATACCTTGGGGACCTGTTTCACTAGTATGGAATCCAGAATGGATGTACTGACTACAGAAGCAAAAACGGCAACTGATTTGACTAATAAATCAGCAACAGCAGTCGCTGGTATCCTCAATGAAAATAAATTGTTAAGGCTGCGCCTGGAAAACCTAGAGAATGGAGCACGGGTAGCTAATATTCACCTGTTGGGTATTCTGGAAGATTTGGAGGGCTCAGACCTCTTCAGGTATGTTGTTTCACTTTTCACTAGCTATCTCAACTTGGACAAGCAGTCTTAAATAATTAAAACCTACCATATTACTCCCTGGAGAGCATAACCAGAGAATCTCCCTCGAACTGTTATGATTATCACCGGAGGTCCACATATTCGGGATCAGATTCTGGAGGCAGCTAAAATGAAGGCCCCGCTAAAACTGAAGGATGGTACCCCGATGCATTTCTTTCCTGCTCTGAGCTATTCAACCCGACAGTGTAGGAAGGCCTTTGATGGTGTTCGAGCGGGCCTCAGAGCACTAGGAGTCACGCACACGTTCCAGCATCCAGCGCGGCTGAGGATTTACTACACGGGCAAGACCTTTGTATTTTCTGACCCTTCGGAGGCTGGAAAGAAGTTGGATTTTAATAAACAGGATTTTCACCATATGAGATTGGAGCACTCCTCGGATGAAGAAGATTGATAGGGCTATATGACTGTGGAATTGAAGTGCTCCAATATTTTCGGGTAAGGATATAGCTTCTGAACATTTAACAAACCTTAGCAAGGGGACTGAACTGCAACAGTTTTCTTTACTAATGAAGCTCATTTACTTGCTATATATTTTTACTGTCCCTGCTTGCCTTTTGATTTTGGTGTTCTATGGCTGCTTAAAGTAGTCTCATACTTAAGTGAGTTTCAACACACAGTAAATGTGAAGCTATGACTAGCCCAGCAGTAGTGTATAGTGCGAGGTTCTGCTGAAAATTTTGATGAGAGCTATAAAAATTTCATTAGTTGGAATTAATAAGTTTCATAGTGATGGCCTCTCTGTTCTGACTCATCCTACTTTACAGTTGATTATTAACAAATGTTTGTTTTATGGTCTATAAACTGCCATCAGGCGGTATATGGTGAGTTCTCCACCTGGGATAAATTCTCTTTTTATGCTTATCGCATTAGACCATGAGTATGCTGCAAATGGCTACACGATGATTCTATTTCTTACAAATTGTATATTGTTTAAATAAATGGTTACCCCCCTATGAGGTAACACAGGATGTCAAATACTGTATTCTATCATTGCATGATGTTTATAATGCTTATTCCTATATTTGTAACCAAGGGCTATTCATTTGCAATGTGCCACATTGCAAACTAATGAAAATAAGGTACAAAAAAAAACAAAAAACGATTGCCCACACATTCACTGTGCATGCTGAAACACAGGCAAGTGCCACTCTGTATGTGCTTAGTTACTGACCTTACGTCATGCTCAGAGCGTACAGTGTACCTGTTGTAAGTAGTTTAAAAAGTGGTTTAAAAAGCAGTTCCCTTAAAGAGACATGCCGCTAAAAACACCAATAGTGCAAAACCACGTAAGTGTTCCAATGAAAAATAGGTCCTCTACAGTCGGGGTAATACACATGTACATGCATATTACTCAGACACTTGCGAAATATACAAATAGATAAAGTACTACTTTACAGTAAGAACGAGGACCAAACTACAAGGGAGGTCAAAAAGTCAAATACACAAAACAGACAAATTGCTACAAGGAAAAGTCAACATATGACAACCAGGCTTAGTACGGAAGCTCAGCCACTCGTAAATGTAGTCACAGGTCAAAATGGCAAGGACCAAACAGCCAGCAGAGCCATGAAATGATGCCGCTAATAAAATAACGGAGGACAGAGTCAACAAGTTCTGTTACTCGTTTAAAGCGAGTACAACCTAGAGAAGCCACAGACGGCAGAGCCTGCAAGTCATACTGCTATTTAAATGAGAAGCGACAGAGGTGAAAGGTCATGCCACTAGAAACAAGCATTTGTCAATGCCGAATGTTGTCTCGCTGGCATTGGCATTGGTAGTGCCGGAGTGAGAGATGCATAATAGGAATGGCAGTGAAGTATTGAAGTGACGCCAACCCCACCCCCACCCTGTAAAAAACAACAGGCATTGGAATGTGCCTTTGGGTCGTCAGGTATAACGCTCATGCCATCGTACCTCACCCTACCCCTGTAGACACTGACAAGTGTTGTGGTGTGCTTTGGGGTCTTTGGGCGTTATACTTACCCCATTCCATAAGGAAATATGCTGATGTGGGTGCAGTATAGGAGAATAGGGTGAACTACGTGGCCGAACAGTGCAAGGCACACCATGATGCCTGTCACTGGCTGCGGGGAGGGTGTGGGTGGTATGGTGTGAGCATTACAGCCGATGATCCCAAGTCACACCCCTGATGCCTGTCAGTCTCTGCCGGGTGGGGTGTTACAGCGGGAAACCCTAACACCGTAGGTGTGTGTTGGTATTTTCACTCCAAACTTTCAACATGGGCTGTTTGTGAGCCCACCTCATGAAAAGTGGCACTATCAGTTTGTTAGCTGAAAGGTGGTTTTGCACAGCTGCTATGCCATTTGGTGACACAGGGACAAAAACACATTTTGGGCAGGATGTGGAAAATGACATCTGTATTGTTCATGAGGAGGCATAAAAAAATGGCAACGTTGAAAATCTGGAGTAAAAATATGAAAAATTGGTGAAGTCATGAGCATGCACAGAATTATTTTTGGGAGTTTTTTAGACACATTTTCAACATAGGCATTTTGGGACCTCCCCTTATGAACAGTGGCGTGATTTTGTTAATTTGTCCCAAAAGTTGATTTCCCACAGCGACCATGCCATGGTGCGCCACAGGTGCGGAAACACATTTTGGGCAGGGTGTAAAAAATGATAGCTGTACTGTTGATAAGGAGGTGTGAAAAACTGGCAGTGTTGAAAATCTGGCATGAAAATATTACAAATTTGCGAAGTTACAAGGGTGCGTGGAAACTACGCAATGCACGCTTGTAACACAGTCATTTTATGGACTTTCGGCACCAAATTTTCAACTTAGGTATTTTAGGACCTCTGCTCATGAACAGTGTCACCGTCATTTTCTCAAACTGTCCCAAAAACTGATTTCGCCTAGCGACCGTGCTATTCTGCACCAGACGTGTGAAAACACATTTTGGCCAGGATATGTAAAATGACAGCTGTACTGTTCATAAGGAGGTGTGGAAAAATGTCAGTTTTGAAAATCTGGAATGAAAATATTACAAATTCACAAAGTTACGAGCGTGCGTGGAAACAGCTCAACGCACATGCATAAAACAGCCATTTTTTTTATTTTTTTTCACCAAATTTGCAACATAGGCTTTTCGAGAGACCCCCTCAAGAACAATGGCACTGTCGTTTCGTTACTCAGTCCTGAAAGGTGATTCTGCGCAGTGACCGCGAAATCACCTTTTGGGACCAAATAACGTCATGACAGTGACTGAATACATGAGGAAGGGTCCCAATAACCCCATGTTGAAAATTTGGTGTAAAAATTCCAACAAATGGCAGAGATATACACCAATGTTGGAAAAACCCTATTTATGCCATTATACAGCTTACCATCATTTCTTCAGTTTGCGGTCGGCTTTGAAGAGTGCAGATGTGTTCCCGGTCCAACGAAGATCGTCGCGCCGGAATCCAGAGGTAAGTATGGGGTGAGGGGGGGTGTAGGGAGGCAGAGTGCGCAGAGGGGAGTGCGGGTTGTGGGAGGGGCCAGGGAGATCGCGAGGGACTGTTTTCTTCTTTCACAGGGGTAAAATAAATAAATAAATCGCAGGACGGTTTTTCTTTTTCAGGGGATTTGTCACGCTGGGGTGGGCTCCCAGCATGCCACTAAGGATTTTGGGGATGCTGCAGCCGATGGGGGATTTGGCACCCTGTCGGCACACAATGAGCGGGGGCAAGAGCCTAGGGGGATTGGGCACCCCTCGCATAACAAATTGGGGTGCATGATGCCAACGGGGAGTGGGCTCCTCCATCGGCACATACATTGGGTTAGGGAGGGCATGCCGACAGGGGGATTGGGCACCCCCGAAGTCGGCATTATGGCAGGCAGTATGCCGCCATGTTAAATTTATTTTTTCACCAGGGAAGGCACGTCGGTAGGTGCCGCTGCGTATGACGAGCTTTGCTCACATTGCAGCAGACCTTTCCTCAGATGTGCTTGCCACATTATGTATTCCTGGTGTGGTGCCTGCATGCTGGCTTATTGGGGAATGAGGGGCACCTACTGATGCATGCCTTGCATTCGCCCAACAGTGACTGCGCCTCCAAATCTGTTACTACCGCAATATGTTGGCTGCGCATGAGCGAGCCAACATAAAAAAAATGAGACCCAGCAACAGAGAACAAGATAGATGGCAGAGCCAGAAAGTCATGCTGCTATACATGGAATTAAACCGAAGGTCGGCACACTACTTAATGATAGCTGGCAGAGCCTACAAGTCGTACTGGTATATCCCAACAGAGACCACACTATAATATTACCTCTCATAAATGGTTGTAAAAAGGGGTTTCATTGTTTAAGCCCATGGGAGCTGATGTGTTCAGAATGTAAATTCAAAAGGACTCGTTGCGACAGCTTAATGGTCAAGTCTCCTCCCCTAAACCAACATCTATTTTTTCAATTTCAACAAACCTGAGGTAGGCTGCTGAACCGTGACCTGCTTCTACATAATGTCTGGCCATAACACAGTCCAAATTTTGGTTTCTAATAGCAGCCTTATGTTCCCCAATCCTTGTTTTCAGAGCTCTTTTTGCTTGTTTCTTTTGTTTTTTGTTTGTTTCTCAAAGCTAGATACCCTTTACCACAGAGCTCTGAGATTTATCACTGGTCTCCCCTACTTGACCCATCATTGTTATTTATATACAGTGGCGGGATGGCCATCTCTTAAATACAAATGGCAGAGAAATGCAGCCATTTGGATGTTCAGAGCCATTTCCACTAGGCTGCCTCAATATATATCAGATTGTTTGCCATTACGTGCAGTAGGCAAGTACTCATTAAAAAGCACCTCCTATATTTCGCTATTTGTACCCAAGGTGAGATTTCGCTTTGGTAGGTTTTCAATAAGTTATATGCTCCCCCTACTATGGAATATGAAACAAAAATCCTTGAAACTGGTCCACCCTATATCAGTGGCTGCTTTCAAAACAAGCTATGCTTTCTTCTTCAATGAATCCTGTAATTGTTATACTTGAACCTGTTAATGCTGCTCCAGCTATGGGAAACTAGGGTCAAAATGCTGTTTATATGCCTTTCTATCTTCCCCTCCCACACCTCTAGCACTTACCAGTATTCTCTATCCACTCAGTGATTGACCTCCTTCCAAACTTGGCTTATGTGCTTAGCACTGAATCTCTCTCTCTGAGACCGTAGTACTACCTGGCCCTTCACCCCCCCCCCCCGGTTACCTATCAGGTATATGCTCCGAAAATGTGCTCTTCTGAACCAGCACTTTAGGCTTCTCAACTTCCTCTCTCCTCAGGTACCCTCCTAGCTCATGCTCTAAAAAAAACTGCCATAGTGCCCCAGAATTGTTTCTAGGTTTCTGTACCTCCCCACTTCTGGCACCTCCTCGCCATACCTTTTCTGCCCTATTTTTCCTTCAACGGTCACCATCCTATCATCCGGTCTTGTACTGTCTTCCCTCCTCCCTCCTCTGTTAGCTTTAGGTTTGTATACTCATACTTGAGCACAGCTATCTCAACCGGCATACTGACTCTGAAATGTCTATACACTGTAAATATTATGTCTAGTACTGCAGATTGTATCATTTAGTCTAGCATTGACCAATGTAATGTTTATACACTGTAAATATTATGTCTAGTCCTGCTGATCGCACCATTCAGTCTGGCATTGACCAATGAAATGATTATAACGCTATACATATCTTGTCTAGTCCTGCTAATTGAATCACTTAGTCTCTGGAATTCGATGCTATTTTACCCCTTGCCTTTGTCCAATGTAATTTATGACTATATGTTCTGCCCAGGTCCATCTTGAAAATGAGCGTTGCTCAATGATGTTCGCCTGGTAAAATAAAGATTTTGATTGATTGATTGATTGATTGTTCCACATAGCTCTGTCTACAGGGAGCACGTAAGCATGTAAATTACACAGGTAGAGCTGTAATTTATAAAATCATTTATATTAAAGCGATGACCTGAGTGGATATGATTAAATGTATGTGTGTTGGAGGTATTATAACAGTGGACACAACGTCCACACCCGAAAGTTCCCAAGGGGATGTTTGGGTAGCCAGTTTCTCTAATGTTGAATAGGAGGAAGTTCAGCATGGACTAACTTGTCATTGAAATTCATACCCCTTCTGTACGTAGTCCTCAGGGTTCGTTTTGATAGCTCCTCCAATCTAGAGTCAAATCTGAGTATGGCCCAGTGTCTTTTTATGATTTGGCTGATTTTTGGTGCCAAAGGATTGAACTATGTGACAAAGATGGGCACTTCCTCATTTGCACTAGTGTCCCTTCCACATAGCAGGTTTTGTATATCGAAATTCCTTAAGTCCATTAGGGCATCCAACACTAGTGGCACTTCATAGCCTCTGTGTAAAAATCTGCGGGACAGATCTTTACCTGCTTGTTGGAATCCTTGTTCCATACAGCAAATCCATCTTGCTCGAATGAACTGACCTTTAGAGATATTTTTGGTAATAGCTGCCGGATGGCAGCAGTCTCTTCGCAATGTTGCATGACAAGGGCTTCCTATAGAAGCTGGTTTATAGTTTGCTCCCTTCTATAAAAATCAATATATCAAGAAATTGGATTTTTTTTCATGGTCTGCTTGATGTCAAAATGTTAGATGCTGACTAGTCGAGTTAATGTACCCCATAAACAACTGCAGTGTGCCAACATCACCATTCCAGATGAACAGACAGTCATCAATATATCGTTTCCACATGTTGATGTTTACCGGATGTTTTGATTTGCATCATAGATATACCTTTCTTTGCACTCCCCCATATATACCTTTCTTCCCACTCCTCCATATATGCCTTTCTTCCTACTCCCCGATATACATATTGGCCAGGTTTGGGGCAAAGGCCGTACCCATTGCCATGCCTTTGTGTTGTATAAAGTAACTCCCCTCAATCATAAAATAGTCTCTAGCACAAAACATGCCAGCTCTACAATATGTGTGCTTAGTGCCTTTTTCAAGGCATCTATACCACCCTCATGGGGAATGTTCGAATAAAGGCTTTCAGCATCAACTGTTACCAGCCAATCCTCTGCTGTGATATTCATATCTTTAATCACTCTCAGTGCATCATTGGTATCCTGTATATATATGAACACAACTTTGGAACTGTTTTTTTTTTTTTTAATGACAAAGTCAATAAACTTGGATATAGGTTCCATGCTAGAACCAATTGCAGAGACAATAGGACAACCTGGGACAGGTACTGTTTCTTTACGGATTTTAGGTAAGAGATAGGGCACTTGACAGTTGTTAAATAGGCTTCATGTTTTGTATCCAATTCATTTGCAAGCCTCTTTCAATTAGTTGTTTTGCCTTTTCTCCTATTTCTAGTGTTGGATCTTTTGGAAGATTCATGTAAAACATAGCATTTGAAAAGTAGTAGCTTCTGTTAAATATTCATTTCTGCCCCATATAAGGACTGCTCCCCCTTTATCTGTTGATTTGATGACAATGTCATTCATTTCTTGCAGTTCGCAGAGAGCTCGCCTTTCTTTCAATGTTAATTTTGTATGTTTTTTTTTTTTTTTCTGTATCAGTCTTTGGATGTCCTGGGTAACTAGGTTATAGAATGTGGAGCAGGTGGGGTTATTTTGAGGAGGGCAAAATGAAGATGGTTTCCAGAAACTGGTTAACTCGCTTGTCTGGGGGATCTAACAACTGGCTTATAGTAAGTTATTTTTAAGAACTTGGTACTTCTACCTGGGCACGAAGCTTTGCAGTAGAGCTAATAAGATACTACAGTACACCTGCTATTTCTTGCTGCCTATGAAACTGGATGTGGGTGAGCATTGTTTTACACACTTTTCTACATGTATAATATAGTGAATACTGGATGGGCAACTTTACACAACCAGTGTGTTGTGCCACAGAGGGGTTCAGAGTCCCTGTGACCACGAGAGTGAAGCTCGAGAGGTCCGTGGGAATCAGAACCCTTAGGTGGCACAACAAACTGGTTGGGCATGGAGTTGCCCATCCAGTATTTTTTATAGTGTATGGTGTCCCAACAACCAAAATAAATACAGTTTTAACTGTTTTTAATTTTTAAAATAGAGCAGAGAAATTGATTGTTGCCAGGTACCATTCCGTTAGTGCTGGTTGCTTGGGTAAGATGTGTGGTTGCTAGGGACCAGGTGTTACAGCCATCTACTGGTTGCTAATCGGGTGTGGGAGGGGATTTAAAAAAAAAAATGGTGGCCGTATTCCTCATTAAGCGAGAGGCCATGGACTTCGAGGAACAGATGTCATTTGTAAGTTACTATAAATATCTGATTGATCCTGCATGTAATTTGTATGTAACTGCACTTATCTGGCTGATCTTGCATTTGTTTCGGAGGTATCTGGTTGATGCTGTGCGAGTTGTGGGTTCAGGTGATCATGCCGCCATGAGTGTCTGGGTGATCCTGACATTTCTGTTGCCAGGTGTGCTCGTGGCCAATTTTTTTCAGTGATGGAACCCAATTGTACCCCAGAAGGGTACAATCATGTTTCATGACCTTTACACTGTGGAACAAGGAGGTTTTGAATCGGATAAAAATTGATGCAAAACAACATTCCACCTTACACTATAAAGTCTTCTGCATTTTGTGACCAATGGGTCTGAGTTTTTTTCTTGGTGCTGACCTTACCCCCATGAGCGTGGGGTCCCTGTGTTTTGCTCACATTTTACACTCCAATATATGTGCACAAACTAATTTTGCTAAGTGTGAGCCCCCCGTGTTCTTTTGACTGTTGATAAAAATATTAGCATTATCTGTCAAATCTACTTTTCTAGGTGCCTCCAATGCTACGCACAATTACTTTTCTATTTTCTTGATCCAAACCCATACAAAGAATACAATGCTATTTCTAAGCCAAATGTGGTGGTCATCTTTCTTTCTTTCTTGAGTAAAAACTAAATTAAAGCATATATAAAATACACAAACATTGGTGGAACTAGAAAATGTTACCACAAAGTAAAACAGGACCTCCTTGTGAATAAGCCTGCTCAGTGGAGTAATTCCTGCAATAAACTTGACTTGACTTGAAACTTGAAGATGCCTGAAATCTTTTATTGTGAAAAAAAAGGGCATGGTTAAATTTCTGGCCCAATTTTGTTTCACTGTTGCTTTAAGTTGAAGTTTCAATCTGTAGTTTTGCCCCCTCTGAATGCTGAGGCATGAAAAGCAAGACATTTTATGGTAGCTGTGATTAATTTAAGGAATGGCATGGGGAGTGTGCCTCATACAATCAGAGCTGTCTTAAAGAACAGCACTAGCTCTGTTTATCCACAGGCTCAGTAAACAGTATCCAAAGGAGCGACAGATTTTCTGTTCCAAACTGCATCCAAACCACTATCAATTAACTCAATTTACCATTCACTGGCAAACAGAATTTTGTTTAAACTTAGTTATTTGTAGTTTGAAAAACTATAAGTGACTTGGAAATGTTTGCATTCTTTTTACTGTACACAGGCCCATTTCACACTGAAAGTGGAAGAGGGACTGCTAGTACTGGAGACTGAAGTCCTCTGTTTAAGCACAGTCATTCTTACAGTGACCTGCCCCGTGCCCAATAACCATCATAATAATGGGAACATCACCCACTCCCCCGTAAAATGCATACACATTGCCTTTGTAAGACCAGCCTTATTAGCACAAGCCAGTTTTTTTTGTTTTATTTTTTTGCTGCTGGTTACTGGTATTGTGCAAACTGCCATTTTGAAATAAATATTTACTTTCAGTGTTATGTGCTTCTTGTTTCTCCCATTCCCTATGCTGTACTGTGACAGATAAAATGGAGGTGTAGTCGCTAGCTCCACCTCCCCAATGAAGTTTGAGGGGAAAGCCCCTGCACAGGTCTGACATGGGAAGTCGGGTGGTGGTGGTGGTGGTGCTAAAACGAGGTCGCCAGTTCGGTTATTTACTTTAACTTTTAAAAAAAGGTTTTCTCACGCGTATCAATGTTTGTAACTTCCACAGCTAGAGCAGCTCAAACTATGAACATTTTTAAGAAACACACTGTTGCACTACTTAAAAGTATCAAGAAACTCATTCAGTCATTAAATGGAAAATATGCTGGATTTTCAAAAGGGTGTCTGGGATTTACGGCACCATTTTAGTACAACTGCACAACCCTCAACAAGTTAGACCACATATTGTAGCGAGTGCTGCGGTCGCTGCACATAAAATGAAGCATGTACCAAACACGTGATGCGGGTATCATTTTTTTATGCAAGCTGCCATAAAGCATAGAAGCTGTTAGGACCACCCGATGGCTCGGTGGTAGCACTATTCGCTACCGTGCTTGCAACCCGGGTTTGGGAGCAAGCCCTGGTCTGCTCGGCTGGGGTGGCCAGTCTGGGGAGTGTTCCTGATGACAGCATGAGCTAGCCTGGGAAGGAGACAGACTGGATCCGGCGCAGTAGCATCCCCTAGCAGTGAGCCGGGGAGCTTGCTTCCTTGCAAGGGGTGGCGCATGCCCAGAGTGTGCTACTGTGTCCGAGGCTGCAAGAGACTATGCCAGATGTCTGGGGTGGAAGGCAGGACTATGGGAAAAAAAACTGTGTGCATGGCCACCATGAGTGACAGCCCCAGTAGTCCTCGGGTACTGCACTGTGCGGATCCCCTCAGCTTGATGATGGGTGTCAAAGGGTGTGGGTGCAAGGATGGACACTGACACCAAGCGTAGTGTGACAAGCTACATAGCCAAGCCTTCAAATATTTATTGCAATGACAACTGAACAAAAAAACTCATACTTGTGACAAAATACGGAAGAGAAATCAAAAGGCACAAAAATACATATCTGTTCTCACAGGTTATACCAGCATAAGCCGCCTGGGAACGTAAATGGATATCAGTCTGAAAAAGCGCAGACTTCCCAATAGATCAGAACAGGGCTGATCCCAAAAGAATCTGACATGTCACAGACTTGATCCTCCTTTTAACCTAGGGGATCATCATGTGATCATGTCAGACTCCATCCACAAAGCTTTTTAACTTCAATCTTTATTTTCCAGTAATAGACTTATTTTATGAGGCTTATAAAATCATTAGGGTCTTTTTTACATGCAGTACATATTATTAACCACAGAAAGAATAAATTCGGAAAGGAAATACACTACTATGCACTTTGTAACTCCTCCCTTGTTTGATTCAAAGTATAATTATGGAGATTCGAGGGCTGGGTGACTCCTAAGGACACACTCAGAAGGATCCCAGCAAAGAGGCAACCCTCTTCAACAGGCCCACCTTTCCTATGCTTCGGTAAGATTATTTACATACATATATACAAATATAGAAAGCAGACAAACCAAAGCATATATGTATGAAACATTTTAGCCAGTTAATGAAATTTATCTGGAATTCTGCACATTTTAGTACAGAAGTTTCATTCACATTCCAGAATGTGGTGCAGCACCAAAAAATACAACTCATGTATAAGAGACGTCTTAATGCCTCTGTATTCAGCTATCACTTGGGCTGCTTTCATAAGTCAGGGCTGTATCTCAGCAAACTATTTATTTACCTACGCCCTGGATAAGAAATAAAAATAAAAGAAAGTGTTTGCAGTTTATCGTGTTGCTAGCAACAATGTATGGACATCATACCATTAAGCAATGTGATTGGTCGACAAGGCAAGGAAAACAAACAGTAAAATTGTTTGCTTTGGAAACACAATAGCAGCTTTTACAGAAGTTAACAATATAATCTAATCATATCC
This sequence comes from Neoceratodus forsteri, assembly GCA_016271365.2. Taxonomy (NCBI): domain Eukaryota; kingdom Metazoa; phylum Chordata; order Ceratodontiformes; family Ceratodontidae; genus Neoceratodus; species Neoceratodus forsteri. The sequence goes on from JADMNL010000027.1 coordinate 45,387,556, forward strand.
TCCACTTGGAGGTCTTACTTGGGCATTTTGCAAGTGCGAGTGGGGGCCATCATCTCGCCAGTGCGAAAGGGAGGGGGGGGCACCTTTCGGCAGCGCTAAACCAATGCTTCGCCATTCGTGCTTCATGAGGTTGTTTTAGCAGATTTTATTCCAGGCAGCCTGGCTCCCTACATCCGTGCAGCCAAGTCACATTGAAAAGTGAAGGGCACACTTATATTCTAGCACTAAACACCATATAAATGCAATAGTGTTAGATTACAAGGTACATCTGGGCTTTCACAAGCTAACTTGTTGAGGCTAAAAAGGGGGGGGGGGTGGTGGTATGAATACCAAGGCTCCAGAACCAAAGAAAATACAAGGACAAGTATCACAAGGAGACCTTCACCAGGTGGCCTGCCTGGAAAAAGAGGGGAAATGAGAAGCAGGAGAGAAGGCAACAGGAAAGAAACAGTTTTAGCACTACTGCAGTAGTGTTTACAAGCAGAGAAAGGGAAACCTCTGGAGGAACTCGAGTATTCTTTCACAATGGAAGGAGCCACAACGGGGCTGGAGACTGGCAGGATGACCTGATGGTAGGAGTAAGTGGTGGTCGGGGAAAAACAGCTCCACTAAAAAAGCATAGAAGCTGTTGCACATTTGTCAAAATGGTTGAAAATATCTTCCATACGTTTTACCACTAGTCGAATAATACAGAGGCAGACCAAAATCAAGAACTTCATCTACATTCTCACCTTAGAAACGCCAGGCATCATCACCATGGAAACTCCAGACATCCTCACCTTAGAAACTCCAGGCATCATCACCATGGAAACTCCAGCCCTCAGCCTTTATTACACAAGCCTTCATACCACACTTCTTCAAGAATTAGAGTTTTTCCATTCAAAGATTACAAATTTGTGATTGTTTTGTTTTTTATTATTATTTTTCTGGCCAGTGCCCCCATCATAGAAACATAGAAGTTGACGACAGATAAGGACCTCAAGACCCATTTTTTCTACCTTCTGAATGTGCCATCGGCCTTTGCTCTGTCAATGGCCTATCTATTCATACTCGTCTGTATTGCTCCCTTATGCCTATCTCATGCCTGTTTGAAGCCCTGCACTGTATTCATATTCACCACTTCCTGAGGTAGGCCATTCCATGCATCCACCACCCTTTCTGTTAAAAAGAACTTCCTCACATTACCCCTTAATCGGCCTCCCTCTAATCTCATGCTGTGTCCTCTTGTCCTGCTAGTTTTCTTATATTGAAACATGTTAGACTCTTTCACCTTGTTAATTGCCTTAACAAGGTGAAAGAGTCTAACATGTTTGAATATCAGTCAGCAGCCTCGGCCCTATCTCTCCACCATCCCGAGGGCTTACCTCCTCCATTGGCCTCATGGTAAACAACTATCCCCCCCACCATGGTGAGGCCGTGGGAGTCTTTTCCCACCACAGTGAGCAAATCGGTGACTGCAGCAGATCCTGGATTAGGGGGGCAGGCTTGCAGGATCCTGGAATCATCCTGCCTCCCTGACCAGCTACTTGCACTTTGATTTTTACTCTCCCTAGAATTGGTGTCACGAACACACCAGCTGTGCGCGTGCGCAAGCCAGCTGATGTTTCCACGTGCCTACTGCCTATGTTAACCAAGCCTCTCATGCTACCTCAGAAGGTTCTTGTTTTGCGGCTCAAGACAAAATTCCTCCAGAAAGGGCAAATGTCCCTGGGACACTTGAGCCCTCTCCCAATGGCTGCTGGTCCTCCAGAGACCTGGGCTTCTTTGCAAACCTGGATTGCCGATGTTGTAAGTGGTAACCCCACAGCTGCCTCAGTGGGCCGGCCCCCAGATTTGGATCTTTGACTAATACAAGCTTTCAGTGCCATAAGAGCTCCAGTTTCATATGATATCCATATTAAAGCAACAAAAAGACTAGCCCTGGTGAAACTTGAATATCTGAGTAATTGCTAGGCCAGTCAACAAGTTGTGCCAATTTCTCTTTATGAATCAGGACATTCTCTCCAGCCTCACAGACGACTGCTGAGAAACAAGCTATATTTAACATTTCTTACGGGTCAAGACTGCTGACAAAGTATTTTGATACAAATTACCCATGTATGACTCAGAGTAATTAGCCGATATAAACATCTGACTGCATGTCTGCTGTAAAGGCTGCTGTGTCACAAACAGGAAAATATAAGACGGAATTTCCTCTGGATATCAGATGGGAGCCCTCCAGATCCCTTTGAAGTTAATTTCTCAAGATGCAGAACTGCATCAAAACAAACTGCTTTGCAGTCCTGTCAACACTAATGAGCAGGGCTGCTGTGGGAGATGCATGCCAAATTCATCATGTGGAAACAGCATGCGAAAGGAACCCTTTCTTTCCCCATATGTTTGCCGTGCCCATCAACCCCTCTAGATGTTATAAACCTAAACATTAGTTTGTTATTCTTCATCAGTGGTAATAGTGAGATGTTTTTAAGATGTGCAGAAATTCTAGTGTGAACCCGCTGTGCTTCAAATCAGAACTGCCCAGTAAAGTTCTGTTAACATACGGTAGAACATCAGGCACTAGCACCAAAACACGTGGTCCTGGTTTCACTGACTGTAATTGTTAACACTTGGTTAGTAATACTGGATAGTGTTCCTTTTTATTCCTTCTAGTCTGTCTTTGGAAAATAAGAGTCCATGACCTCAACAATGACTTGAAAAGCAGTATGTCAGAAAAGTATAACTTTATTTCAGAATATTTTAATATAAATAGTGTATCATAACCTTCATTCTGCAAACACTTCTTGCAATTGCCTTCTTTTGCTCTTTGTTGATACAAACCAGGTAACTAACCTTCACCACACTCATGGAATGTCTAACCTGGACTACCAAGTCCCGTTCTGTCGTACCGCCATGGCACAGCGCTCCTTCAAGTACAGGGCACCACGCTGGCTAAATGACCTCCCCCCATCACTCTGCGACCAGTCCAAGATCGGCCCCTTTAAGAACAAACTTCGCAAACACCTTGCAACACAGTGCAGGTGTGATTGTCTGACCCAAGCTATCCCCCCACCATTTCTCGTGAAACTGGCCCCCGCTTGGACCACTATTTCTCCTCCCCTCTCCCTCTATCCCCATTCCCAGCAAACTAAGTTTCCCTATTCAGTCTGTCTTATCCCTCCTTCCCATACTTCCCCACTCCTATTCTACCTCCCCTTCTATCATGACATAACCTTTGCCTGGCTGCCTTGTTATTCTGTATTCTCCTTAAGTTTGCACTTTGTCTGTCATGCACTTTTCACTTGACCTTCTTTTTGTAACTTACTGTGTAACTGTGTTTGTCTTTTATCTGACATGGAACCTTTGTAAAAGAGTCTCTGGCTCAAAGGAATATAAATAAATAAATATGTTCTAGCTGTGGTCCCTGCCCCCAGAATGAAGTAACAGTTTGTTTTAAATACCCATGTAGAAGGGTCATCATCCTTTCTACTCTACGTGGACTTCATGACAAAAGCCCTATGATCAGAGACTAAAGGACCTCAATATGTACACCCTGGAACAGAGGAAGAAGGGAGGATATGGTAGAGACCTTTAAAGATCAAATGAAAAAGTTTTACAGATTGTCAATAAAAACTTGCGGTCAAGTCTCTGTGTCATGGCTAGCGTTTCCTGAAAATATCATGCTGTTTGATTTTGTGGTTTTCTTTAAATCTGCATCTATTAATGTGCTCTGCAGTAACTGAAAACAGTGAAGATTTTTCTGTCCCTATCAGTGAGTGATGACATCATTCTTGTCCAGCTTATTGCTGCTGCAATTAAGTCCCTAATTGCCTGAAGAAGCTGTTGCACTTTCCAGTCAAAGCAATCTGCAGGGTTAATTGTCTTTACTCCAAGTCAATCAATCAATCAATATCTTTATTTATCCAGGCGGGCACCACTGAGCAAGCTCATTTACAAGGTGGACCTGCGGTTCTACAGTAATAATACAGAAAGACAAGTTACAATAGTACAAACAGTAAAAATAGCTGCTATTATAGTAAAAATGCACATTTACAGGTAATATACAGTACATTGAACACAGAACTACAAGGAGTCGTGGATAATGAACTTGTGCTGGATCCAAGCCCAAAAACTGTGTATTTTGTAGTGGGAAATGTTAGGGAGAGGGTAGGCATACCAGATAGAAGATATCAAGCGCATAATGTAGGGAGAGGAGGGGAATAGGGGCGCGAGCGAAGAGGACCCAATTGTTAGAGCAAGTTAGGAATTGGGAGGGCGGAGGACAGTACGAAGAAGCATAAAGCGATTTTTTGCCCCAAAACGCTGGAGACATGGAGGAGAAAAGCTGCCGCTGTACTAAGTGCAAGAGGAGGGAATATAGTAGCAGGGGCATAACTGGGAGGGTACTGGAGGTTGGGGCACAGGGAGGTGTTGGATGGATGAGGGACCAAATATTTTTGGGGGCAAAAGACGATAATTATCCCCAAGTGCGGCAGCATGTGCTAGAATCAGGCTGCAGCTGTTCAGAGTGTCAAAGAATAAGATATGGGAGTTCGGCAATAAATCCTATGGATCTGTTGGTGTGTTACTAACCCATCTGGTTTGTGTTTAGATCAGTTAGTTTACAATCTGTCATTCTGTTCTCATAAAGAGTTGGTCATTTGTGTTTCAGTGGTGCATTGAAGTGGTATAAATGACTGTGTGTGAGAAATCACCTGTCTGTATCATGGCAGACAGTACTATCACATCAAAACTCTGCATTGTTGTCTGGCAATATAACACAGGATTATTTAATGGATATAAAATAAATCTAAAGTGTGTTAAGTCATATAAGTAGTGTGTCTTTGATGTAACCTTCATGAATATGCTCATGTGAGAACAATATTGTTGATATGTCAGATTGACAAACAGTGTCTGCCACACTCTACTATTTCAGGAACATGTACTATATGAATTTACAAAATTCAGTTCTCTGAGAGATTCTGTGTGAAAATACATCATGTATGTGTGTAACTAGAAATACAATATGTCATCCTGATGCACCTGTCTCCTGCCCCTCAGTTGAGGCTGCTGCACCCTGCTTCCCTCTGTCCAGTCCAGTGTTACTCTTGTCATGCTGTGTAACCCTCAGTGTCATGGTCCCTTATGACTCTGTCTAGTCCTGTGTTATCCTACTTATGCTGCATAACCCTACTTATGCTGCCTAACCCTTAATGTCATTTTCCCTGGAAACATGGAAACACAGATGATGTTAGAAAATGACCAATGGTCCTTCCAGTCTGCCCAAGTTCCCTATTTAACCTTGGGATCTACTGTCCCTCCAGGGCCCTACACCTCCAAATCCTCCCCGACAAACTCCACCCTGGTTCTGCTACACCTGGCAACTACAATACCCTTCGTACAGTCCCAACTGTGCTTGAAACCATTGATGGTTTTTGCACCCACCTCCTAGATTGGTGGACTGTTTCACAGCTCCACCACCCTTTCTGTAAATTAGCAATTCCTCACATCCCTCTTGAATGGCCCTCCAGTCAGTTTCTACCCATGTCCCCTTGACTGCAAGCTAATATTCAAGCTAAAAAGTTCTTCGCAGTTCACCTTGTTAATTCCATTTAGGAACTTGAAGGTCTCATATTCCCCACCTCGCCACTCTGGTCTCCAGCGAGTACTTGTTCAGAGCCTTGAGGCGCTCCTCGTAAGACCTTCTCTTTTGGCCTGAATTATCTTAGTCACCCTTCCCTGCACCGTCTCCAGCCTGTCCTTGTCTTTCCTGAGGTGAGGACTCCAGAGCTGTGCGCAGTGCTCCAGGTGAGGCCTCACCAGGGATCTATAAAGGGGCAGAACTACCTTTTTATTTATGCTGTCAGTACCCCTCCTGATACACAGCACCATCCTGTTCTGTTTGCCTTACTATAGGCCTTGTTGCACTGGGTTGATAATTTGAGTGTGTCTCTGATGATAACTCTTAGCTCCTGTTCCTCAGCCACAGTGCTGAGTCTTAGCCCACCAATTCAGTACTCATTTCTGGGGTCCTTGTTCCCTATATGTATCACCATGCACTTTTTAGCATTAAATTTCAACTGCCTAATCTTAAACCACGTCTCTAGCCATTACAGATCACTCTGCATTTCCCTGACCGTCTCATCACTATCCACCCACCTACAGAGCTTAGTGTAATCTGCAAAGAGAAACAACCTACGCTGGATTCCCTCACCAATGTCACTGAACATGTTGAAGAGGACTGGACCCAGGACAGAGCCCTGTGGACCGCAACTCATGATCTCCTGCTCATCGCTTTCATTTGTACTTAATGTTTATTGCATTTTGAACATAAGCAAAATACAAAAAACACAACCATCAAAAGTCAGACATCAAATAGTACAAAGGATCCATCAAATGGTACAGATCAATTAAAGTCTAAACCTCTAGTTCACGGATATGGGGAAAAAATCCAAATACTATACATCATATCAGCATAAGTTAACGGATAGCTGCACTCTACAAGACTATGGAGGTCAGTCCAAAAACAATATATAAAATCCAATAGTATGGTAATCTTCAGCAAAATGTTGCCAATATGACCCCTATATAACATAAGAAAGTCACAAAAATGGTTAGTGTTCCAGACAAAGCAGAACGAAGAAACAACTTGGTGATAACAGTTCAAAAGTTAAATGCAGCAGCATATAAAACGTACTTATCTGTAAGTCAAGATGTGGAGACAATCAAGCCACCAGAACAGATGACAAAAAACACAATCCCAGTAAGATCATGCACAGATCTGCATCATCAAAACAGAAACAGCTTGGCACTGGGAGAAATAGAAATAACAATTAAAGTAGTCCACAAACAGGAACAGTCCCTCACTGCCCAAAGAGTCCTCCTCCTCCTCCTCCGCATCCGATTCAGAAACATTCTCCCTGCGAACAGCTTCAAATTCCTTCTGGATCTGTTGGACCCATCTCCTGGCTTCCTCTGGATCAGTAAACTGGAAGGTATGTCCTCCATAAAATATGCAAAGATGGGCCGGCATCAATAAAGAGTGTGCAACTCCAAGGCTACAAAGCTTAGCCCTCACTCCATCAAATTGTTTCCGGCGTGCCCTTGTAGCATAAGATAAGTCCAGGAACAGATGCAAAGAGTGTCCATTGTACATAAGTTGACCCATGATCTGGGCTGCTTGAAGGAGCACATCTTATGTAATAGCTCCAATCGTGACCAGTAACATGGACCTTGGTCTGTCCTGCTGAGCCTCCGCTGACCATGGGGAAATGCAATATGCAAAAATTGATCTACACACTCGAAATTCAAATGAAGCATTCTGAGTAACCATTGCTTCAAAAATGTTGAGAGATCCTGATCTTCTTGTCCTTCTGGCAGGCTAATCAAACGAATGTTAGATGACCGTTGAGCATTTTCAAGGGCCTCTACTCTATATCTGAGTTGTGCATTTTCTTTGATTAATTTAGACATAGCTGATAGTGCTTGAGTAGCTTGTGATTCTGACGCTGCCGCCATTTTATCAGCAGCTTGAAGTTTAATATCCTGTTCACCAATCCTCTGTAAAATTGTTTCCACTTTAAGATCTATTGCTGCATTGACTGATCTCCCTCTCTTCTTGCTTTAACCTCACTGACCACAATCCTCTGCTGCCTCCTCTTCAGCCAGTTAACTACCCAGTTCAGTATGACCTTAGCTGCACCCAGATCCTCCATTTTCTTCAGCAAGCATCTGTGAGGCACCAAGTCGAAAGCCTTGCTGAAGTCAAGGTAGACCAAATTCAGTGTGGCTTATATCTAATTCCCTCGTTACCAAGTCAAAGAAAACGATCAGGTTAGTCTGACAAGACCTGCCTACCACGAATCTATGCTGTTTACTATTTTGGAGATCGCTGCTCTTCAAGTAGTTCATGAGGTTTTCTTTAGGTAAGACTGACATGTCTGTAATTCCATGTTTATTCCTTGTCCCCCCACCCCTTCAATGGACTGGAACTACATCCCCACCCTCCAATCCTTTGAAACTACCCCTGTCCTTAGTGAGCTCTTAAATATACCTACCAGGGGTTCAGCCAGCTCAGCTGCCAATTCCTTGAGTATCCTCAGAGGCAACTCATCAGGTCCCAGGGCTTCACCAATCATTAGGGCTACCAGTGTCACCCTACTCATTCTATGTAACCCTCAATGCCAAACTCCCTCAGGACTCTGTCCACTCCTGTGTTACTCTACTCATGCTGTGTAACCCTCAATGCCATAATCCCTCAGGACTCTGTCCTGTGTTACCTTACTTGTATAACCCTCAATGCCATACTCCCTCAGGACTCTGTCCTGTGTTACCTTACTTATGCACATAGTGTCATTTGCGAAGAGACACAACCTGCTCTGGATTCCCCCACCATCACTGATGAACATGTTGAAGAGGACCAGATCCAGGACAGAGCCCTGTGGTACCCCACTCGTGACCTCCCTCTCTATACCTAGACACAGGAAGAGACAGAGTCCTAAGGGAGGACCAAGGAAATGCAGAGCAAACTGCAAAGGCTAAAGACGTAGTTTAAGATTTGGCAGTTGAAATGCAATGCTGAAAAGTGCAAGGTGATGCATCTAGGAAAAAAGAACCCCAGAAGTGAGTACTGGATGGGTAGGGTAAGTTCGTTGGTCCACACCTTATCCCCTTGTTATTCCACTGACCACAACCCTCTGCTGACTCCCCTTCAGCCAGTTATCTACTCAGTTCAGTACAACCTTAGCTGCACCCAGATCCTCCATTTTCTACATCAGCTTCCCCACAATCTCCCCTCTTGTAATGCACTATTCATGCTGTGTAACCCCTTAATGCCATTCTCCCTCAGGAGGACTGTCTAGTCCTCTGTTATCCTACTCATGCTATGTAACTGCTCTGTGCAATTCTCCCTTAGGATTCTGTCTCTTCCTGTGTCTCTTCATGTGTATCTTCTTACACAAATAGTGTCTCAGTTAGGGTCCCACGAGGGTCAGTACTTGACCCGCTTTATTTTGGCCTTTTTATCAACAGACTCCCAAAAGCCTGCCCCCACTTAAAGGTGCTCCTATATGCCAATGATGTGGTGATCTTTAATAGCAGTCCACAGCATGGGACACTCACCAATGATCTACAAAGCAGCTTCGAGTCTCTGGAGGATTGGTTTGAATGCAATAAACTTGTCCTAAACTATGAAAAAACTAATACCATGTTGTTTGCTGGTCCCGCCCTTGTTATCTGAAATGCTGTAGGAGCCACCCTGGAACAGGCTGAATCTTTCAAGTACCTGGGTGTCACCTTGGATGATACCCTCTCATTTGCAGCACATGTAGACAACATCACAAATCTTGCCAATAGGAAGCTAGGTACAATTTTGGCAATGCTTGAACCTTACCTTGGAGGCTAGATGCCTGGCAGTCTCCAGTACAATCTTCCCGCTCCTTGACTATGGACTCACAGTATATGGTGCGGCTAGTGACTCGGTTCTCTTTTCTTTTCCATATTACTTTTTTCTGTTCTTATTTTCCGTTTTCTCCCTGTACATTCCTTCCCCCTCACGGCATGAACGTGCATGTGTGTGGGCATGCACACATCACGTAACAGTGCTTCTGTGTCTCCTGACCTCTGGCACTGTCCTACGGCTTCCACTAGAGGGCAGCCAAGGAGCGGGATGACAACCCTCCCATCCCTGGGACAGGAGAGCAGTCCTTCAGATGCTTGATCCTCTCCTTCCCCTGCCGACCCCCGCAACCCGAGGTCGCCCTTAACCCCAGGGTCAGCCGGGGTAGGTGACGAGGTGGAGGCGCCAGCGCCACAACCCTCAGCACCACCAAGCTGGCTAGTGACTCAGTTCTCAACAGAGTAAGTATGGTCCTCAACAAACCCTGTCACTTTGCAAGTGAGGCTGACAGATTCACACATAGCTGCTCCCTGTATGCTCTTACCAACTGGTTACCTCTTCAGGACAGACTACAATATCAGACCTGCCTGATGGCAAAGAAAGTTCTTCTGGGCCTTACCCCAAATGCCATTTGTGATCTCTTTTGCTCGGTCTATAACCAATACTCCACGAGGAATATGACAGACAAGCTCTTGAAGTCATCTTCTGTAAAACAACCCTGGGAAGGCACTCATTTGCTATCTGTGCTGCCCAATAGCTAAACAAACTCCCGGAATCCCTAGTGAGGCTCCCCCAAATTTCACAATTTAAGAAATCCCTAAAAAAAAAAGAACTCACATTGAAATCAGCATGTTGTTGTTTTAAATGACTAAATACTCACATTTATTATGTTGCTCCTTTATTGGCACTAGCCTGCACTCTGCACTGGTAATACCTTATTGCTACTTGGTAATTTGTCGCACTAGGACTGCTGCGATGATACAGATTGTTAATAACTTTGCCAATTAATCCTGTTGCTTGTACCTGACCAGGCTCCATCTGAGCTGGTGAATGTCTGTTTTTCCTGTTTGTTCTTTGTCCTTTATTGACGTGGAACCTTTGAAAAGGAGCACTAGTTCTCAAAAGTGTTTTCCAAACTACAAATAAATAAAGTTATGCTGTGTAACCCTCGTTGCCATTTGCCGTCAAGACTCTGTCTACACCTGTGTTACCTTATGCAAGCTGTGTAACCTCAGTACCATTCTCTCTCAGGAATCTGTCCAGTCCTGTGTTACCCTACTCATGTTGCTAAACCCTCAGTGCTATACCCCCTCAGCACTCAGTCTAGTTCTGTGTTGGCTGTTCATGTTGTGGAACCCCTTAATGCCATTCTCCCTCAGGAGAACTCTGTCTAGTCCTCTGTTATCCTACTCATGCTGTGTAACCACTCTGTGTGATTCTCCCTTAGGTCTCTGTCTCTTCCCGTGTTGCCCTGCTCATGCTGTGTAACAGTCAATGCCATACTTGCTCAGGAATCTGTCTTGTTCTGTTGCCCTAGTCATGCTGTGTAATCCTCAATGCCATTCTTCCTCAGAACTCTGTCTAGTCCTGTGTAACTCTACTCATGTTGTGTAACCTCTAAATGCCATTCTCCCTCAGGAGGACTCAGTCTAGCTTTGTGTTACCATGCCCAAGCTGTATAACTGTTCTATGCCATTCTCCCTCAGGACTCTGCCTAGTGCTGTGTTATCCTACTCATGTTGTGTAACTCCTCAATGCCATTCTCCCTCTGGACTCTATCTAGTCCATTGTTAACCTATTTAAGATATGTAACCTCTCTATGCCATTCTACCCCAGAATGTTGTCTCATCCTGTGTTACCCTACTCATGCCAAATAACTGCTTTATGCCATTCTCCCTCAGGACTCTGTCTAGTGCTGTGTTACCCTATTCATGTACTGTAACTCCTCAATGCCATTCTCCCTCTGGACTCTATCTAGTCCACTGTTAACCTGTTCATGCTATATAACCTCTCTATGCCATTCTACCCCAAGACTCTGTCTCATCCTGTGTTACCTTACTCATGTTGTGTAACCCTCAATGCCATTCTCCCTTAGGACTCTATCTAGCACTCTGCACCCTACTCATGCTGTGTAACCCTCAATGCCATTCTCCCTTAGGACTCTATCTAGTACTCTATACCCTGCTCATGTTGTGTAACCCTCAATGCCATTCTCCCTTAGGACTCTATCTAGCACTCTGTACCCTACTCATGCTGTGTAACCCTCAATGCCATTCTCCCTTAGGACTCTATCTAGCACTCTGCACCCTACTCATGCTGTGTAACCCTCAATGCCATTCTCCCTTAGGACTCTATCTAGTACTCTATACCCTGCTCATGTTGTGTAACCCTCAATGCCATTCTCCCTTAGGACTCTATCTAGCACTCTATACCCTACTCATGCTGTGTAACCCTCAATGCCATTCTCCCTTAGGACTCTATATAGTACTCTATACCCTGCTCATGTTGTGTAACCCTCAATGCCATTCTCCCTTAGGACTCTATCTAGTACTCTATACCCTACTCATGCTGTGTAACCCTCAATGCCATTCTCCCTTAGGACTCTATCTAGTACTCTGCACCCTGCTCATGCTGTGTAACCCTCAATGCCATTCTCCCTTAGGACTCTATCTAGTACTCTATACCCTGCTCATGTTGTGTAACCCTCAATGCCATTCTCCCTTAGGACTCTATCTAGTACTCTATACCCTGCTCATGTTGTGTAACCCTCAATGCCATTCTCCCTTAGGACTCTATCTAGTACTCTGCACCCTGCTCATGCTGTGTAACCCTCAATGCCATTCTCCCTTAGGACTCTATCTAGTACTCTGCACCCTGCTCATGTTGTGTAACCCTCAATGCCATTCTCCCTTAGGACTCTATCTAGCACTCTGTACCCTACTCATGCTGTGTAACCCTCAATGCCATTCTCCCTTAGGACTCTATCTAGTACTCTATACCCTGCTCATGTTGTGTAACCCTCAATGCCATTCTCCCTTAGGACTCTATCTAGTACTCTATACTCTGCTCATGTTGTGTAACCCTCAATGCCATTCTCCCTTAGGACTCTATCTAGTACTCTATACTCTGCTCATGTTGTGTAACCCTCAATGCCATTCTCCCTTAGGACTCTATCTAGTACTCTGTACTCTGCTCATGCTGTGTAACCCTCAATGCCATTCTCCCTTAGGACTCTATCTAGCACTCTGTACCCTGCTCATGCTGTGTAACCCTCAATGCCATTCTCCCTTAGGACTCTATCTAGTACTCTATACCCTGCTCATGTTGTGTAACCCTCAATGCCATTCTCCCTTAGGACTCTATCGAGCACTCTGTACCCTACTCATGCTGTGTAACCCTCAATGCCATTCTCCCTTAGGACTCTATCTAGTACTCTATACCCTGCTCATGTTGTGTAACCCTCAATGCCATTCTCCCTTAGGACTCTATCGAGCACTCTGTACCCTACTCATGCTGTGTAACCCTCAATGCCATTCTCCCTTAGGACTCTATCTAGTACTCTATACCCTGCTCATGTTGTGTAACCCTCAATGCCATTCTCCCTTAGGACTCTATCTAGTACTCTATACCCTGCTCATGTTGTGTAACCCTCAATGCCATTCTCCCTTAGGACTCTATCGAGCACTCTGTACCCTACTCATGCTGTGTAACCCTCAATGCCATTCTCCCTTAGGACTCTATCTTGTACTCTATACCCTGCTCATGTTGTGTAACCCTCAATGCCATTCTCCCTTAGACTCTATCTAGTACTCTATACTCTGCTCATGCTGTGTAACCTCAATGCCATTCTCCCTTAGGACTCTATCTAGTACTCTATACTCTGCTCATGCTGTGTAACCCTCAATGCCATTCTCCCTTAGGACTCTGTCTAGTTTTGCTTTGAAACGCACAGTTGCACCCATGATATGATTTGGTGTTGCTGTTATGTGCTTGTGCACGCAGTAGTTATTTTTATTAAGCTGGCACAAACCATCTGTGGCAGTGACCTGCTTGCTGTTCCCCTTGTAATGCATCCTAACATGTGGCATATTATGCCCGTTGCTGATACACACTGCTGGCTACCTCTGAAAGCCTGTTATCACTCTACTGTTTATTCACCCTGACAACTAATGCTTCTCAGCTTACCTCAACACACCTGCTATAAATTATACTGAAACTGCCTAACTTTAAAGTTCAAAGCCAGCTTCTTTTGTTTAGATTGCAATAACACCTACTGTAACAAAAGGACTCGTGCTACCCCAAAAGCTTGTTTACTATACTGGAACATCTTTGTACATTATATATAGTAAGTTGGTCCAATAAAAGATTTTAAGGGAAAGGGGAAATTGTTTAACCAGGAAAGGCACACTAAGCCAGAGCTTGTTTCCAGGTGCGACCTGGGAGCACAAGGAAGTTAAGTGACTTGCTCAGGATCACATAGTATGCAAGTGGGAGCTGTGGATTTCAAACCCAGGTCTCCAAGTTTGCACCTCAGAACCCTAAACCACTGTGCTATACTGCCTACACAAATGTTAAAGACAAAATGTTAAATAACAAGCCTTAATGAGGCAGGGAATACAGTAAATGTGTTTTAGTTTAAATATTTTGAGCCACAAAAGTGATCACAGTCCAATACAACAGTATAAGGATGGGTAAGGAGGACCCGAGTAGACTGATGCACCTCACCCCATGTGTTTGTGTTTCATTCCCTATTCATCTCCAGACAGACATGCACCACCAGCCAAAGACAACCCTTACCCAGTCCCCACCTCCACATCTTCAGTCAGGTCAGGGTCTGTCAGGGCACCACGCCATCCCTCCAAAATAGCCACACCACTGAATACACACTGCATAGTATCCCAGGAGGGTATGCATGCTATGCAAGAAGGACACCTGCAGTATGCCTTGCATGCCCTCCTGGCATAACCCTTCTGGCATGTCCCGCACCAGCAGGCCAGCTAGGCACAAGTGCTAGCCCTCCCAGATAGCCATCGGAGACTGCCAAATGTTAACTTCTGGAATGGGGGTTCCATTATCTGTTTATGCTCCCCCATCCCATGGTCCTGGTGACATCTCACCAGCTCCATTGCCAATCTTCTCATGAACTTACCAGTTATCCCTACTTGCCCAGGACCACACATGGCGGTGGGTAGAAAACCATGTCAGTCATGCGATGCCTGCAGAGGGGGATGCCAAATACAGTTGGGACATTTTCTTCCCATTTGCCTCCAAAGGCACAGGAATGCAATGATATGCCACCTGACGTCAACCCAGTGGCAGCCTCTCAACAAGGTAAAGAGTCACCCCAACCCGAGGAAGACAGCTGTCCCATTATGCTAGATTCTCCCTTCCCGGTCACCCCCCGATGACCGGTGCTTGTTTCCAAACCTGGGTCACCAGCATTGTGAGCGAAAGCTTAACTGCTGTGCCAACAAGCTGGCATGAGGCTGGAATTCTTATGACATTAGGGCTTTTTGCTATAGTGCTCCCCTTTTATGGCCTGGTCTTTGATGTCCCCTGCTGCTGAAACTATCTGTCCATACATAGAAGTCACTATACCAGTCAACTGCCATCACCCAAATTGCTGTCTTTCTAATACTTTGAGAAAGAGCTATGTAAACTAAGGGAATGTTATCAACGTTAAGGCTTTCCACTGACCGTGTATTAGTGTATGTCTCCACGTCACATAATGCCTAATTATCTTTATTACTTATGCACGACTGCTAGCATTTGTGTTTATAATCTATATAACATATGCTCATTGATTGTACGCACACTTTCAGCGTTCCTGCACTTTGCATTTTTGTACAGAATGGATTTCCTGTAAGGACAGGAGGTCCCTAGGCCCTGCTAGACTCTTGGGTAAGTAGCTGAGGGGAGTCCCAATCTGCAAATTGTAATGGGAAGAGGGAGTATTCAGGTAGTACAGATGTATGCACCTATGCTATGGTTATGATTGTAACATTGTATTGCTATGTATGTACATAAGGAAACTTGAACAAAAGGAATATTAAACAAAGTTTCACCACTGCAACTTACATAAGCAACATTATGTGTCACCTCTTTTTTTTGGCACTCTGTTTCTCTCCCTTGCTTCACGGCAGCCTCTGTCTGCTCGGGTGACCTCCCAGCCCCTAATGTACCTTTTCTGTCACATATGTCACCACATCTTGTCCCAGACACACCCCTCCAGGAAGGGGTTAGTGGGAAGCTGACGCGGACTCCCCATCGAAATGACTCAGTTCAAGGATACGGAGAACAGTCGGCGTGTCCAGGCCAGAGAACGCCCAGATTCATCCTGTGCGCATGCTGGGTTTACCTTGTTCTCTCCATCCACAAGGATGCCGACAGGGAGGGTTCAGTGACACACAGGCATGCTACCGCGTGATTATGCCCTTTAGAGCCAGTTAGCCTCTCCCCTCCCACTGCGCACAGCTCCAGCTGCCCTGCTACCCATGATCACCCAGGTGACAGGCGAGCAGCAGAGTCTGTAATCCTCCCTTTTTGAGGAGGACAGCGTCCTTTGGGATGCTGGATCCTACTCCTCAGCTGACCCCTCCAATGTCCCAGGCTCTTTTACTAACCTGGGTTGCTGGAGTCATAAGTGGCAACCCTACCACTGTGCTGAAAGACAGTCTTGTCTCTCCTCTTTGAAACTGTCCTACGCAATTGTAAAGTCATTCGCTGGTAATGAGCTATAGCACAATAGTTCTTCCTTTTAGTTGCTGAATGAATAAAAAATACTGTTTGATTGCCTGATTCCTGTACCAGTATTTCGGTGATGAGAGACATACAGTATCATCACACTTAGTCTGTGGCCAGTGTTTAAGCTCTTAGTGTGGGAAATTGCAAAGTTCAGAAAATGTCGATTCACCATCATCAAAATCTAAAACAAATATTTATTTATACTGAGGCACATTCTTTTTTGCTCTGAACACTTCCTTTCTCTTCCTCTCCCTACTGTCCAGACCCTCTGACTTCTTTTCTTTCATGTACTTCCTTTCTCAGTTGTTCACTGCTTTGATGTGTTAACCTTGGTTTCCAGTTCCAGAAAATAAACTAATCTTTAAGTGATAGCCCTCCTTTAAAATGAGGGATCAGGAACCATTCCCAACTTCCCAAGGGAATTGGCAGATATGGACCTTTCAGGGCAAGTGGAACTAGTGGGTATACATACACATGGTGGTGTGGGCGTGGGCCAGGATGAGGCAAAACATTATAAAGCATTACTTCCAGCAGTTAAAGAGCTAGTAACCTGAAAAACAGCAGACACAAAATGCTATACATTTTAAAACATTGCCATGTATTACTTTCTATCTCTGATGTATTTTTTTTTCTTTTGCTCACTAGAAATACTTCTCCCTAACAGCACAAGGTTTGATGTGAAGAGTAGTATCTTAATTAGTGTTGAATAAAAAAATCCAAAGCCAAAGCCATGCTATTTGGAACAAAAGGGAGTTTGAAGGTAAATCAAGTAAAATTCATGGTGAGAGATGAGTATGGAGCATGTTTGGAACCCCTTCCCCCGGGTCGTACCTGGAAACGAACCTCAGCTTAGCATGCCTCTCCCAGTAATTTCTAATATAGAAGTAAGTAAGGAAAGAAAGAAGAGAAAGAAGGAAGGAAAGAAAGAAAGAAAGAAAGAAAGAAAGAAAGAAAGAAAGAAAGAAAGAAAGAAAGGAAGGAAGGAAGGAAGGAAGGAAAGAAAGAAAGAAAGAAAGAAAAGTTACTACTTTCAGATATCTGTGGATTTAGTTGGGTGCTGCTTCATTACTTTATAATAATAACAATAAATTTTATTTCTCAAAAGCGCCTTTCAGCTGTCAAGGCACTGTACAAATATCAGGAATCATAATAAAAACTCAGAAAACAATAAAATAATCAGACGGTCCAAGATTAGGCTGTGCCACCAAAAGCATGGCACCACAGATATGTTTCATTACCTGCTTAAACCCCCCCACAGTCATGCACTCCTAAGCTAAGCGGGTAGAATTTCAGAGGAACGGGGCGCGCACAAATGCATGGGCCCCTGAAGATTCAAAGACACCCTCGGAATCTATAGCAACCCGCCGAGCATGCAACTGTAGCACTTGGGCGTAAGGAACAAGGAGCCTTCAAGTAGCTAAGGCCCTGTCCATGTAGGGCTTTATAAATCCTTTAAACTCATGTTGATATAGTCACAAAAACCCTCCAGACAAAACTGAGTACGGCATATAGACTAAAAGACTATCTGAGCAGGGATGTAAGGACTAGAATTATGTATTACTGCCTATTCTAATTTTTTTCAAATATGTCTTTTTATTGTGTTTTCCTTACACATATCACAGAAGACAAACAAAAAAGACATCAGTAAACAACAACAACGAACAGCGCTGCTATCATTTAACTTCAGCATTTAAGAATACATCACACATTATAGTCACAGGTCCCTTAGTATACATGTTCATCCCTTTTTGTGCTTCAATAAAGATCTGAACTGTGAATCAGACATTTAGTAAGAATTAAGAATCACATCATGGTACACACCCATCTCTGCCCTCTTAATTCAAAGGCTGGATACATATTATTGAGATTGGCAATTCATTTTTCCATTTGATAAATACTACACATCTTATCTCTTCACATATCAATCTGAGGTACTGTTTATGTAAGCCATCATTTTGTGATGACTTTTTTTGCTATTACCATTGCTATATTTAGACATTCTCTAGAGTCAGGTGACCTATCTATAACCCTCTAGTATATTTAAAAAAGGAATAAAGGAGCTGATAACTGTGACTCTGTATTACTTATCTCTTGCAGTGCTCGCTGGAGAGCCTGAAGGAAGGAGCCCAACTTTGGACAAGACCAGAGAACGTGCCAGTGGGTAGCAGTTGGCACCCTACATTGCCGCCAACAGTGGGCTCCTCTGGAGAAGGTACTTCACTTGTTTATCGGGTGTGATAAAAAAATCTTACAGTTGTTGTCCAAGAATACTCCTTCCCTATGTGGGAGGAGGTAACATTGTGTATGTTCTTGAAACATACCTCTCATTGTTGATCAGTCACTATCATGTTAAGGACTTTTCCCCCATGCTCTCTGTATGTGAACAGTAGATATGCCCTGAAGGGGTAACAAGGCTTGATATGGCCTACAGACTAAATGCTTAGTGCTACCTAGTCCTTTCTGTGTCTGCTCTATAATTTGAATAAGAGGGAGTAGCCCTCGTTTAAACTATTCCTGCTGTACCAAGGGTTGTAAGTAGGCTGTGGCCTGCAAGTATTTGAAAAAGTGGGCATGGAGTACATTAAATGTGGCTATTATCTCATCAAAAAACTTTATGGTATTATTTTATAAAATTTGATACCAACACTTAAAAACCCAGTTGTGCCCTTCTAGAAAAATGATTATCAATTCTATTTGGCAGGAAGTCCACTGTGCCCATGACAGAGAGCACAAGAAATCAGAAAGGAAGTAATTACTTGGACCTATTGGTTTTAAGCCAAATTGAGACAGTATTTTCAGTACATGGATCATCTTTGCCCTGCAAGCCAGGGCCAGGAGAAGCGAGGTTAATAGCACCTTGGAAGTATCCAATAGTCCTTCTTCAATCATAGCTGGTTTTTCCCAACACACTCCACAGTTATCGATTAACCAACAGAAGATGGTGCATAATTGGGAGGCTACATGAAAGAGGCAGATTAATTTCTGGGGAGCTGTTACACTGTAAACTGGATTCTCAGACTTTTCCCTTGCCAGATGTACCTTCTGATCAGTTCATGCCAGACTTTGATGTACCTATGTGGCGGGATTACAGGCAGGGTTTTTGCCAAATATGAACACAACCATATGAATACTACTTAACTGTTGAATCAGAGGGACTGGAAGATGAGATCAGACTTCAATGTCTTCAGTGATGCCTTGGGTGAGAGAATAATAATTAAGGGTATAGACTGTAGATGTGTCTCAAGATAAAAGGATCCCCAAGTATTTTAAATATCATAAATCCCACCGAAAGTAGAACTGTTGTTTGATCGTGTTAGTGGATGTGTAATGTACTTCAAGTACTCTGTTTTGGTGGTATTAAGACTGTATCAGGCGAGCCGCCTAAAGCAGCTCATGTTTTTTTTTTTTAACTGGACTAGGGTCAAATACATCTTTGAGAAAAAAAAGGTTGCTGCTGAACAAAATTCTAGATTAATTTTTAACATATATAATTCTACTTATCAGTGTATTTTGTTAGGCAATCTAAACTGATTCTGAGTCCCTGCTGAGGCCCGTTTTGAATTCAGATTACGTATATTGATCTACAAAATCCTAGAAACTGGGTTGACAAGCACAGTACCCGATTTGTTAACTGTCTTTAGATGCTAAAACTTGAAAATTGCGCTCTGGTGATTGTGATCTTTTGTTTTTGTCAGGGATGAAAACTATTACTGGTCAGACTTTCGGTTTTAGTGGCCCAAGCATTGGAATTCTCTTCCTCAGGGTTTAGTAGAGGCCAGAAGTCTGGTCACTTTTAAATTTCAGCTAAATAGATATCTGGTCACACACTGTAAATGCATTTGTTTTGATAACATACAAACTGGCTTCTTTTGCATTGCCTTGTACAAGTTATGCATCGTTAATGCCTCTATTGTAGTAATCATGATACCGAATGCTAAATATTTTAGTATACCATTTTAATAATGCCACTGATTGTTGCATGTATGGAAGTATGTATATCTATTATATGTGCTTCTGTGGAAGCCCTAGTCATCCCTGAGAATGGGATCTATGTATTCCTGTGGACTTACCTCAGGTAACAAACAGAAACTAAATTCAACAGTGAGCTTGATTTTCAAAGGCTAATGCAGGGCTTGCATCAAGTCTTGTGTCAAAGCCATTTTTTGGCACAGATGCGCCAAACTCCTTTGCTGCAACTGCACCCGATTTTCTATTGCGGGTGCCGCTGCGACAGTTTCCTCTGCTTATGGCAGCTTGCGCCAAAAGGTTTGGTGTGTGTCCTATGTGTGGTTCCTCGAGATTGGTGCAAGTTAGACCAGGAAAAGCTGGCCTAATCTTGTGGCACTTGGCACTTGGGATTGAAATTCCCGATCACCAGCCAGGAGAATGCCACAAGTCCCGTGTGCCAAAATGATCGGCGCACTAGGAGCTTGTGGCATTCTCAGGGCTTTGAGATGTGAGCCCAGTATGTTACTTTGTGGCTGACACAGAAACATGGAAACTGCTGGAAGAAAAAGACCCATGGTTTATCCAGGGGTTAAACTGAGCAGGAGCTCACTGGAACTCAGTTCCACCACCTCTCAAAAATTGTATGACAGTTCCACTACCTCTGTCATCTTTCTTCAATGAGTAATACAGGAAAATTCTGCCACCTAGAAATGACAGTTCCACCACCTAGAAACCTAGACTTGAGAGTTCCCCCACCTAAACATATCCAGTTTAATCACTGGGTTTATTTAGTCTATCCATTTTCCCAACCTTATCCCTCCTAAGCTGTCCTCATAGAGGGACCATTTTACTTTGTTGTAATCATCTCTCTTCCCCACTCACTCCCATACTACTAGCAAGCCAGTGATTCTCAAGCCCCAAATCCTGGTGGCCTATAAGGGCCTCAAGGTGTGGCCACCAGAACTGTCTTACTGGCAGCCTCACTCCTTATTTTTAACACCACAGACCCCCGATATTTCCTATACCCCATGATAGAATACATTTCTTTTCACACAGTATACACTAAATCCTGTCTTGGACGTGTTTTGACTTGAAACATGTCTTCTATATCTATTAGTTGAACTTCTGTTGTTAACCACAAGAATTTTTGTGGATCATTTTATTTCCATAATGGTTAGAGACATGGTAAGGCACAATTTCTGTGTCCACACAGAGAATGTCAGACTGATGTTATCAAATAATTTCCATAACTCATTTAGTAGTGCTGTCAAACATTTTTGTAATGGTACATTCCACAGTAATATATGTGTAATTTGTCTTTTGCAATTCTGAATAAACTTGAAGTTTCAAAAAAAAAGATGCCGTTCATTCAATTTCCTTTGTAATTTGTGCTCTAAAGAGCCCTGTGGCCACACAAACTTGTGCTGGTGGCCACATGCGACATGCGGGCCTTGTTTGAGAAACACTGCACTAACCCCTCCCACCCTCCTTGCATCTCCTTTTGGCACAGCCAGCCCCCTGTATCTATCCTGTCCGCTTCTGAACCCACTGTCAGACCCCACCCCCACTACTTCAGTTATTAATTTGTTCCAGGATTCCATCGCCGTCTCTGTGAAGAAGAATGTTGTTACACCCTTCCTAAATCTTTCCCCAACAAATCTCCACTCATGCCGTCTCATCATTGTACTTCCATTCCTAGTAAACAGGTTCACCAGTATCCACTTTATTTATCTCCTTCATGAACTGAGAACATTTCTGATGACAAATTTAGGTCTATTCCCCTCCATAATTCTCATCAGCATTGTGACCTCACTCATTAGGATACTGTCACAGTGTGAGGGAATAAACTTCAGAGGAGGCAAATTTACAGGTTTAAAACACACTTCGGTTTGATATTTATTTTTCAAAAGTTTGAAAAATAATAAATGAAAACAAAAAAACTGCAAAGAAAATCACTACTTAACATCAGTAGTTTCTCACACAATACAGTACTGGATTCTAGAGCTCCTAAGAACCTTTTCATCTGCAGTCAACAGCTTGTTTGCAGTAGCACCTCTCTCCTTGACTCTCAAAACTGAACTGAAGTAAACTCTGTGCAGAGGTTTTTATATCTTTTTGGTACGGGGATTTCCTGGTTCAGTTAAAGGTACAGTGTATATATCCACAGATATTGACTTTCTATATCTCTGATCCACAGTGACTAAGCTCTTTTATAAATGGAACCTTATACAGCACTAGGTTTATAGTGTGAATTTATGAAAATACCTTAATGATTTCTTATAATTGTATTAATCATGAAATGATTATTGTTTTATATGGCTTCTGAGTCCTTTTTTCTTTAAAAAGGTTTTATTAGGACTGGCCACTAGGGGCGCTAAATAGGATGGCAGCTTAAAGATCAGCTCCACAACCCAGAGGGAAATAGCCTTTAAAATCCTTTTTCTACCATTTATTTTATTTATTTATTTACTTATTAAGCATCAGTTTATAACCTTTGAGCCAGAGGCTCGTTTACAAGGTACCTCGTCACAGAGAGGACAATACAGTGATTAACAACTTGGTACAGAGAAACAGTGTACAGTTTTTTTGAGGATAGTGGAGGACAAATGAGATCAACAATTTACCACATACATGATTAGTGAAGTACATTGTTCAGGGAAATAACTAGAACATCAGAAAAACATAGGATATCAATACAGTGTGTTTTAGCAGAGTCCACAGGAGGTAACAGGAACCAAGGGGTAGTGAAGGTAGAGGATTTGAGCAGCCAACAGGGGTTTTGTTGTAGAGAGTGAGCAAGATAACTTAGAAACAGCAAATAGCTAGCAGTAGTGAAAAGGTGGTTCCGGAGGGTAGTTTTAAAGCAAGAGATTGTGGGGGTGTCTGAGATACTGGCAGGGAGGGAATTGTACCAAGAAGGGGCACGGTAGAGGAAGACCCGTTGTCCATGAGAGGTTCTTGCCCTAGGTACCTCCAACTTGGTTTTACAGGAGGACCGTGTTGAAGCTAGTGAGTTTACTTGGTGGATAACGGCAGTCAAACCAGGAGGAGAGAGCCCAAGGAGAGTTTTTTTTGTAAGGATGCAGGTTTGATACCTAAGATGTCCATCAAGATTGAGCAGATTTGCCTGGGAATAAAGATAGCAGCTATGTGTAAGTCTGGGAGCACCTACGATTAGTCGACAGGCTTTATTTAAGGTGAGGTGGATTTTGTTTAGTGAGGTCTGGTCAGCAGCCCCGTAGACTGGTAAGCCATAGTCAACAAGTGACAAAATGGAGGACATAACTGCGAGTCAGAGGGCATCGGGGGCGGAGACAGTGTTTGTGGCAGAAAAGGATTCCTAACCTAATACTGGTGGTGAAGCTAAGGGTGAGATAAGGGAATGGAACGTGAGGGCAGGGCTGTCATTCCAAGGTATTTGTATGTGTAAACTTGTTCGAGTGGGAACATAGAGCTGATGTAAGACTTGAAGTTGGAAATTACAGCTTTTGTTTTGGGGGTGGAGAAGATCATAGATTTGGTCTTTTCAGATTGATAACCAGTCATGTTCTTAAACCAGGCTTCCATGTCTTTATAGGATAATTGCAGGGAACCTTGGAGGGTGGTGGGGTTACGGTCAGAAGCAAAGATAACAGCATCACCTGCATAAAGGAGGAGTTTACCAGTACAGGCACCTGGCAGGGTGTTGAGATAAAGGGAAAAGAGCAGGGACCCAAGAATAGAGCCCTGGGGAACCCCAGATCGGATATGGCAGAGGTCAGAGAGGGTGCCATTGATTTTTACATGCTGGAACCGGGCAGACAGATAGCTGGAGCACCATGAGACAGGTCCTGCAGCAAAGCCAGCATGGCTTAGTGCATCCAGCAGGAGAGGATGGGATACAGTGTCAAAGGCTTTTGACAGATCGATGAACACTGCACCAGCAAGAGAGCCCAAGTCCAGGGAGGAAAGGAGGAAGTTAGAAAACTCGATGAGGGCGGTATTGGTACTGTGCCCAGCACAGAAGCTGTGTTGTTCAGGGCAGAGGATACTGTATTTAGTAAGAAACTCAGATATTTGGGAGGATACTACTTTCTCTAAGGCTTTTGAGAGTGGTGAGAGGATTGAGATGGGACGATAATTACTGGAAAGGGCCCTATCTCCACCCTTATGTATGGGAGTGACAGAGTACCAGCTGGTATTATATCCTCACTCCACTGTAACTTGTGGGGTAATATTCATGCTACACTAATTTAGCTTCATTGATACAAAAAGCCTTCATTTGCTGTGTGGAAATTGCTATTTTACTGAAGAGCCTCCTGGACAAGGTAGGCTTGAAAATATGGCTGAAGGCTGCTTGCCACAAACCTGGGAGCAACCGCCAGTTGAGGCGATGTTTAGCCAACTTATGGCTCAGATGGCACAAGTCACTTAGGCAACTAATCGAAACACCTAAGTGGTTCAAAATTTAGAAGCCAGGATGTTGCATACCGAACAGCGGGTCTCGGCGATGAAGGGGCATGTTCAGGACTTAAGGACAGAATTAAGAGATCAACAATGGACCATACAGATGCTGCGCAGTAAGATGGATGACCTCGAGAATCGAGGTCACCATACTAATCTTCACTTCCTGGGCTTCCCTGAGCGTGTAGAAGGCAAAGATACCGAGGGATTTCTACAGTTCGCCTTCGCTGAAATGCTGCAGTTGGACCCATTGATACCGCTCCAGGTGGAACGCGCACACTGTACGTTAGACCCCATGTCTCAGGCCCAGGACAGACCAAGACCTATCATAGCTCGATTTATTGATTTTAGGGACAAAGAGAAGGTCCTAACTAGAGCTCGTGAGTTATAGCATGTAGTGTGGAGATTGAATAGGATCCACATCTTTCAGGACTTCTCTAAGGATCTGTCGGACAAACGTTGAGCATACTCTGAGGCAACGCATAAAATGCACAGTATTGGACTGTCCTTCTCCTTGCGTTACCCAGCCATGATGCAGGTTATGCATAATGGGGTCCCGAACAGTTTTGCATCTCCTGATGCACTCATGGATTTTTGACGGCGCAGCTGGCCACAAGAATTCACCACCACTACCCCGGAAGCCCATCCGGCAAAAGCTGCTACCGACAGGTTGGATTGCCACTCCTCTCCATCACTGAGCAGGCGTGCAGTTAGGCAAGACCTCAGGGAGCAACACTGGGAACTCCCCCCAAAAACACACTGAAAGAGGCAATCCTCAAAGAAACACGGCCGCTGGGAGTATCCTTCGGAGAGAGGGCAAGACGACACAGAGGAGGCCACAAGCATGGACACTGTTGCTCCAGATCCGTTACAGGCCTACCACACCACTAATAGATATGAAGCTTTTACGCCTGAAGCTCTGGATCAACACCCAGGCATTGTGGATTCGACTGTGGAAGGCAGGCCTACTCCTGTGTTGCAGCCCAGCTACATGTCCCCGTCAACAACTCCTCACCAGCCGCAGAATGGAGATACAGATAGCGGAGAGCAGTGTCCACCAAAGGCTACGAGGGAGGCCTCCTCTACCAGCGGAGATCTCATCTTCAGTGTGGACTTCCTGAGCGCTCTACTTCTCCAGGGCAATTGATCAGAGAAAACCCACTGGCATGGTTAGATAAGTAGTCTTCCTTCTATTTTCTTTCTACTCCTGCTCTTTTAATGCCCCAGAGAGTTGTAGGTATGGGGCGAGTTTGGGGTGTCTAAATTGTTCGTCAGTGGACAATCTCCTTGGCTGACCCATCTGCTACCCTTTCTCCATGTTACCCATGTAAGGAAACTTTCGAGCCCCTTTTCACCCCAACCTTGACCTCGACTTGCACTGCCATGGGCAGAGAAGAGGCCTCACTTCCTATACCGGGAGGGATTCAACGAGACCTACCAACAAGTTCTCAGTGGACGTCATGATCAAAGGTCCAGACACGTCTAGATGGCAAAGAAGGCCTTTTTTGTACCATCTGGTTAAACAGCAGAACTTTTGTGGGTTCTACCTCGCTTACTTGTGTGTGTGTGTGGGGGGGTGAGGTCCGCTGGGAAGCTGTGTCATATAATATGAAAGTATTTGTCGGCATGCGTAAACTGTTGTGCTGAATGGGTAGCCAGGATGTGTTTTACGTGAGGCCCTAAGTGGTGAATGGAACAGGCCTGTGCCCTCTGGTATTTTTTTTATTATTATTATTTTTTCTATCAGGGAGATCTCTAGACCCCGCCTGGGTGGCTTACAGTACATGTCTTCATAGGTGTGTGAGAGCCTGACCTCACCAGGATTTTTGTTGTGAGAGCATGTTGGTACCCATCAGCAATAACCCTAGGCTCACCGAAATAGTGGGCAATCCTCCCCCACTTTCTTTCTCTGCAAACCCCCACCTCATTAGAAGCGTTGTATAGTCCCACTTTAACTACCCCTGCTTCTGAGCTACACTGCTGGAGCAGCTCTCTCAACCCTCTGGGGTTGCAATGAGCCACGTGGTCCAACCTTCCTATTGGGTTGCTCGATTCTCTCGGGGGGGAGGAACCCCCCCCTGCACTCACCATAATGCTAAGGAAGGATGGATACCACTTGATAATGCCCTGGGAATAGGGGCTGGCCTACAACAGGGCTCTGTGACTGAAGAGATGCCTCTATATCCCCAAATTGCATGGTACACTGTGTACAATGTATAGAGTTTGTTAATGTGTTTATGTATGTTTGTTTCACAAGAGACACACATAGATGTTTCGTTATTTGTTAGTATAAGGTCATCTGGTAGGGGCAGGGTATATGGGCTTTACCCACTCTCTCCATATCTGGTGGCGCTCTACAGAAATTCGCCTCTTCTGGATGAGCTGCCTTCACCCCCTATCTGCTGGTTGTTCTTGATATATCTCTTAATTAAATATTTACTCCCTATTACTAACAGGTGATATTACTTGTCTGACATGGAACATCAGAGGGCTTAACACCCAAACAAGAGGAAGCAAGTTTTGTGCCACCTTAAGAGACCGGGAGCGAGGGTCGCCTTCCTGTGGGAGACGAAACTTACTGGGAGGGATCCTGAGAGTCTGAAGAGGGAGTGGGTAGGTCAGGTCATCCACGCCCCGGCCTCCTCTAGAAAGAGAGGGGTGGCGATTCTGCTTCACAAGCAACTACAATGGAAATTGCAGAGACAAGTGAGAGACCCTGAGGTAGATGGGTGGTGGTACTCATGGATACTGGGGTGGCCTTGATCCTGGGTAACGATAGCTCCGAATGAGGACTCGCCTCCTTCTTTCACAAGTTGGCCCAGGTGCTGGGATCCATAGCTCGAAGACACCCCATTTATTAGCGATTTTAATCTTACTTGGACCCTTTCCTGGATAGATCCCTTCAATACTGCGCCCCTACCAGGGCTGTAATGGCCGTTACTCAGTTACAACAAGATTTGGCCCTTACGGACATCTGGAGAATATTTCACCCCTCCCAACAGGACTACACCTTTCATTCCCCAGTACATAGTTCTCTTAGTAGAATAGACTTCTGGCTCACCTCTCCTACTATTACTAGTAACGCTGTTAATACCCGTATTCATCCCTTAGTTATCTCGGATCATACCCCTGTGCATCTTGCCTTCACGTGGGGGCACCTCTCTCCCCAGATCTGCGGCATTGAAGCTGGACCCATTGCTACTTCGAGACACAGACTTTCCCCCTTGGCTTCAAAAGGAATCATCGGAACTTTTTCGGCATAACCTCATAACAGATGCCTCTGCAGTTACCACATGGGAGAATTCAAAGCTACTCTAACAGGCGATAATAATGTATGAGCTGTGCTGAAGAGGAGGAACAACATTTGAAGAGGCTTGAACGACAACTCCGAGAAGCGAGCTTTTAAGGACTTTGTGTCCCTTCCCTAAGGTCAGAGGCAGGTCACAAGGTCACCTCCCCGAAGATGCAAGTGAACAAGCTGGTCTCTAGAAAGGCAGAGATTTCGATCATTAGACTCAAGCATAAATATTGGGAAGGGGGAGAAAAGGGGGATAAGCGGCTGGCATACCACCTCAAAAAGCAGCAAGCCAAAAGGCATATAGCGGCTTTAGAGGTTGCAGGGGGTAGGATCCAGACCCCGGCGTAAGGTATTAATCAAACAATGATGAATTTTTACTCCTCGTTATATAAATCCTCCAGAGCCCCAGACCCCCAGGGGGTCCGCCCATTTCTGGAGTCCCTACATCTCCCCAAAATCTCGGAAGCCAAAGCTAATGCCCTAGATGCCTCGATCCCAACCCAGGAGGTGGCAGACACCATCCTCTCCCTTAAAAAGATAAAAGCCCCAGGAGGGGACGGTTTCCCTATTGAAGTGTGGCAGCTGTTGCATCCCATAATCTCTCCGGTATTGCAACAAGTATTGACTGAGTCATTACAAACAAGGTCTCTCCCTTCACCCCTTAGAGAGGCAACTATTACTATCCTACCAAAAAAAGGTAAAGACCCTCTTAAAGCATCCAGCTACCCTTATTACATTATTGAATGCTGATAGCATGTGCTAGCTAAGATACTAGCTAATAGACTTAATCCTCCCCTTCCCAGTTTGATCCACCCATCCCAAGCAGGCTTTGTTAAGGGCCACTTTAGCACGGACCATATTAGATCGTTGGTAAATTTAATCCATAAGGTTCAAACATTATCTTCCCCCCACTGCTGCCATTGCAATAGATTTCAAAAAGGCCTCTGATTCCCTGGAGTGGGACTATGTCCAACAAGTACTTTGCACTATGGTCTTGGGGCAGGGTTTTGGGCCTGGATTGGGGCAATATATTCATCCCCAGCTGCACAGATACTCATCAATACGATGCTGTCTCCCCCATTCATACTGGGTAGGGGTACCCGTCAGGGCTGCCCACTTTCCCCAGTACTTTTTGTATTGGCAGCAGAACCCCTGGCGGCCACTATTAGGCAAAATTCTCTAATTTACGGGGTCCAGGTGGGAACAATGGCATACCCTACTCTTATGTATGCGGATGACCTGTTGCTCCCTATAGCCAATATCATCACCTCCCTCCCTCCCCTACTGTCCACCTTGTCAGATTTCTCTACATTTTCAGGGCTCAAGATTAACCAGGCCAAGACGGAGGTCCTACATTTAAACTCTAAGTGTACCTCTCAAATGGTTACTCAGCATGGGCTCCAATGGGCCCCAGAGGGGATTACCTACTTGGGCATTACTATCTCTCCTAATCTGCATAAAATCTGGGACCTGAATATGAAACCACTTTTTGCGTCCAGTCGTACAAAACTGGACAGATGGAAATCTCTTTGACTGTCGCTTGTAGGTAAAATATCCGCAATTAAAACGGTCACAGCACCAAAAATTATATATCTTCTCTCCCACATCCCTTTGAAAATACCTTGTTATTGGTTTACTAAGTTAGACTCCCTGCTGTGATCCTTTTTGTGGGAGGGTAAGAAACCTAGGTACAGTAGAAATAAGCTCAGAGCTCGTTGGTCGGAAGGGGGCTGGGGTCTTCCGTGGTTAGAGGGGTATAAATGGGCTTTACAGCTGGCTCAGACATTAAAATGGTTCCTTTTCCCTGAACACAACGCTCCCCAGTAGTTGGATATGGAGAAAGAGGTATGTCAGCATACTCACTTGGTACTATTGTTAGTTAACAATCCCCCTAAGGGCACTCACTCTCATCCTACTATAGGTCCCTCTCTGGAATATTGGGCCAAGTTGCATAAGAAGTTGGGCGCCTCCCCATCTCCCCTAAGACTTACCCCATTATGGGGCAATAATGAGATTCCCATCAATAAACAACCAATTGCATGGCCCTCATGGCAATGTGGTGGGATCTCATTGCTTCGAGATATGCTCATTCCTGGTACAGATACCCTTAATTCCTTTAAGAGCCTGCAGAGCTCTTATGAGATCTCTTCCAAAGACTTCTGGTGATTCCTTCAAATAAGAAGTGCCATCCTTACATACAGGCATAAGCACCACCAAGAGCAACACATCTCCCAGGTAGAGTCATGGCTGGCCCTAGAAAGAGGACAGTCAAGCCGGGTTTATGCAGCCATTCGGAGCACCATCCCATCCCAAGCAGAGGAATCCAAGCATAAATGGGAGAAAGCACTGCATGCCCCTATTACGAACCTGGAGTGGAAGTCTTGTCTAAAATTAGCTCATGGGGCACATCCTGACACCAGTAGTCAATTAATACAGAACAAGATCATTCACTCCTGGTACAGGACTCCTGTAGTCCTCGCCAAGGCAAAGCTGGCTCAGTCTGACCTGTGTTGGAGGTGTCAGGAACTCCCAGGTGACCTGTTCCATATACTTTGGTCCTGCAGGCTGATCCAGACCCTATGGCAGGGCTACCTGTGAGATGGGGTCCAAAATACTTAGGAAGCCTATGCCTCAGTCCCCAGAGTTGCTGTTATTAGGACTCGGGCCCCTCACCTTCATCTCTCCAAGTTGAAACTACTTCTGACATTCAGTATGCAGGTTAAAAGACTCCTACTGTGTAAATGGCAGTCCCAGATAATCCCCTCCTTGGGGGAGGTACTTACCTCCATGGCTCAAATTGCGGACTGGGTCAGAATATCACATACTGTGACCAATACCCTCTTTAAATATACTGCCCTCTGGACTCCCTTCCTTCTGTTTTTGAAACCTAGGGAGGGAATCGGCTGAATAGGCACAACCTATGCTGCTATAATGGTCTCCTCTCATGGTGCATTTAGGCGCAAGTGCTAGACCGATTGTTACTGAGTTATAGGGGACCCTGCTCTACGGATGACATGGTATAATATCAGTAAAGGATAGTATCTTCTCTGACATTGAAGACCTGTTTGCTTTGTGTGTATGATCTCTTGTATTTTGTAGGCGTAAAGTAGAGGACAGCAGCCCTGGACCTCTCATAATTTCTGATGCTTTGTCAAATACTGCAGAAACTAGGAGGAAGGAGCCAGGTAAGATATGTTTGCATGAGTTAGCCATAATGCAATGCACCAACTGCTAATACTTTCAAAGTTAATCTCCAGCTGGATAGGTGTTGTACATCCAGGTACAGAGTATTATCCTACTGCTTACCTGGCTAGTATATTCAGTTCATTACTATTTGGCCAGCATGTTCCGTTCTCTGCTTCTACAGACATATGTAACAGTCTGAAAGACCTTTGCAATGTATCCGACTGTTTTAATGTTTGCATCGTCTTAATAAGTCAAATTATTTTATTATTATTATTATTTATTATTATTATTTAGTTGTTTAACCAGGTATAGCACACTAAGCTGAAAGCTTTTTTACAGGAGCGACCTGGGAGCACAAGGAGGTTAAGTGACTTGCTCAGGGTCACACAGTATGCAAGTGGAAGCTGTGGGATTCAAACCTAGGTCTGGCCTGCTGGATGTCACCAAATTTGCAGCTCAGAGCCTTAGACCACTGCGCTATACTGCCTCCAAATCAATGTAACCCCCTTGTTACCCGGGGTTACTAGAATCCCAGTAAGACCTAGTGGTAGGCAGGGAAGGCAGCTTGTGAAACTCCAGTTAAATGGGGTTCACACTGTCTCACTCTGTTCTCAGTCTCAGCTGAGACTAAGGGATGACATCACCAATAGAACTATCGCAGCTGCATGAGCCACATTGGAATCTGCAGCAGAGGGAGTTAGAACGTTGGGAGTTTTGAAGTCAGTCTTCAGTCAGTCTTCAGTGAGTGAGTGTGAAGTTGGGAGCTTGCTGGTAAAGCAGCTCAGTGAAGGCTCTAGGAGCCTCAGCCCTGACAGAGGGCTACTTTTAAGTAAATAGGGTATGTGTTTCCACCTTAAAGAGAGACACAAAAGATAACTGAAGTGGTGGAGACCGCTGTTTTCGGGTCTCAGTGCCCCTCCCGGGGGGGGCAGGAAAGGTTTCCCTGCAGATTCCTGGGGCAACCCCCTAGTTCTGCTTGTGAAGGAAAAGCTGCCTATGTGTTCCAGTGTTTATTTGGGAGAAAAAGAAGATTGTGAGTCACCTGTGGGGCACCTGCAACGTGAGGGTGAATGTCTGCTCTTGCTAAAAGGGCCTATGTTTTTTCACCCTGGGACTTGTGTGACAATGTGGGAATTGAACTACTAAATATTGGGAAGCCTAGAGTATTGGGCTAAGCAAAATAAAAGTAGGTTCAAGTCCAGAGCTTGTTGGGATGCAAATGATATGTAGAGGAGATGTGACAGACGTCTACCCATAATCTACATTTGAAAGTTTAGTAAAGGAATTGTTCAGTTTCCAGAGAAATGGCCGGGTAAGGGCTGTGGGAGCTGGAAGTGGGTGGCCCCCCATCTTTAGTGACCAGGTCCACCTCTACGGATTTCTTCTGTGGATTTCTACTTTGCCTCAGGCACTTGGCCAGTGACGAGGGAAGTACCCAGATGTGGGACTGTAAAGAAAATTCTCTCTAGGAGTCAAAGGCTCTAGTGTGGTTTGGGGAGCCACAACAGGATAATTGGATCATTCCTCAAATGGACCGCGGATCAAGTGGCCAGTGGGGAAGCCGGGCCAGTGGGGAAAACCCCAGTAGTGTACAAGTCGGGCTGTGTACCCAAAGCTGCGTGCAAGTCCGGGCTGTGTGCCTGGTGGGTTTAGAGCCTGGGGGCTGGAAATAGTGACAAAGTGTTCTGTAGTCTCTAATCTACATTACCAGGAAATTTAGCCGCATGGGGGTCCGTCTATGCTTTGTTTGTTCAGCTTGGATGTGAATAAAATCCACATTGAAGAATCCCATTCCTGGTTCTGGACATTACAGTTATTGCTTCCTGTGTTCAGATTTGCTTGGGTGCCCCTGTGCAGAGTAGCCAAACCTAGGTCCCCTGTGCCGAGTAACCTCATCCTCCCTGAACCCAGTCCCCACCAGGTACTGCTGTCAGCTTCAACAGCATGCCACCTGTCGTTTTGCTAAAAAGGCAGGGGTGAGGGGTTACAAAAATGGAGGCACCGCTTTGGATTTTGTTCTGGGAAGGAAGGTGCTCAGGCAAGGGGGCTAGCATTTTGGCTATCTGGCAGAGGGTAGCCAAAAGCTGAAGCAATTTCCTAGTGTTGCTGTGTGCTGTGGATCTTGTGCTGCTGTTTAAAATTGCCAACTGTTTACCAAGGAGCAGTAAAGCCAAAGAGTGTGCCCTTGTCCTGCATCAAAATTGTTTACAGCGTTTTGCCTGCTTTAAAAATGAACTGTTGTAAAGAAAAGTATGGAAGACTAGGGGTAGCAACAGGAAAATTGTTCCCTGGACGTTGGAAATGCTTTTAAAATTAACTGTGGTAAAGAAAAGTGTGGAAGACTAGGGGTAGAAACAGGAAAATTGTGCCCTGGACGTTGGAAATGCTTTCTGAATGAAAAGAGAGACTCGCAGGTGTAATGGCTATGTTAAATGGCTGAAATGGCGCAGCGGTTGGATTTCCACTTGCGACACCGGTGACCCAGGTTCGGGAACGGACCCGGGTTGTCGGAGGGTTAGCCGGGGAGAAGGGATACAGCGCCCATGGACTGCTCTTCTCCTGGGAGCACTTGAGCACTGAGGACTCCTGGCAGAGGTCGGAGATCTCACGCTGCTGACGCTAATCTCTCTGGGAGGCGAGGCGGACGCTGTCGTCATTGCACGTCCCCGCCTCCATGAGGAAAAGACAGAAAAACATAGGTGGGCGAGGGCCACTGTCTATTTGAAGCCCTCCCGGAAGACCTCACGTAACCACTGTCGCTGCGGGTCCCCCGACCACATACTAGTTTCGTGATCACGGAAGACATGACCATGGCCCCGCCCTCCGGGGGGTAAGCCGGGGGTGACTGGGGAACCCCAGCAGCCATAGATAGTGGCAGAGGCTTCCAGGGGCCTTGACCAGAGCCGACAGAAAGTGACAGGGTCCTGCCAGGAAAAAGAAGAAAAGAAAAAAAAATGGCTCAAATGGGCTCCCGCTGTGAAGTCAGTTAGAAAAGAAAAAAAGTTGCATTCTGCAGTTTAAATTTGCCTGCTCGACGATCGCAGTGAGGAGAAGAGCCCTTGCAAGGAAGAAGAGGCTCATTTGCATGGCGTCGTGTGATTGGTTAGGCTGAGATCAGTCCCGCCCCATAGCCAGCTCTACAGTGACTGCCCCAGCATTCGAGAGGGAGTGTGAGTGGAGTGCGTGTACTGGCTGGTGGAGGAGTATCGCGGAGTGTTAAAACGCTGTAAACATTTTAAAAATAGACTTTCTAGTTTAAAATCGGGCTCAACCCGCTAATCGATCATCGGAATTGCAAGTTTGGTGGTCGAAAAGACGATCGGTAGGACTGCCCGCCCGTTTCTGTTCTGAGGTCTCCAAGAACTGGCTGCAGGCTGTTTTTCCCCATTGCAGCAAACTGCTACTGATAACAGTAAGTAACAACCTAAAAACTGCTCAAACAGTGATTTTCTGCCCTATGCCATACAAATGTGTGTGCAGCAGTGTAGTCACTTTGCAAGTAATGACTGTGTCAAGTTCTGCCAGCAAGTGCAAGTCTGTTAAGCCATTGACTGTGTGCATAGTAATGAATTCAGCCTCAGTTTAAAGTCTGAAGCCAGAGAGAGACTGTGGGTTGTAACTAAAGTGCAGCACTGGTTATACAGGCAATCCTGTGGTAAAAACCTGAAGCTTTAGGGGACTGTGAAAAAAAAAATGTTTCCAGCTTGTAAAAAGTCCGTGGAAAATCCTGTAAATGTGTTTAAAGCAAGAACAGAGCAAGCTGTGCAGTTTGAGCAAAAGTTATCAGTAGTTTGTGTAAATCGGCTGCGCAGTGGCTTGACCCAGATTCTGAATGTTGATGCACAGGAGTGCTGCCGCCGCCATTACAG
Organism: Neoceratodus forsteri; assembly: GCA_016271365.2. Classification (NCBI taxonomy): domain Eukaryota; kingdom Metazoa; phylum Chordata; order Ceratodontiformes; family Ceratodontidae; genus Neoceratodus; species Neoceratodus forsteri. Next base: position 45,422,417 of record JADMNL010000027.1, read on the forward strand.
GGTGGGGTAGTAAAGTAAACACAGCAGCAGAGGAGCCATTTTACAACTAAAGAGAGTGTTCAATAAAGTGGGACTTTCAGTTACAGTGAACTTTTGTTTGTTTTTCTACAGTTATGGCCTCAGGACCAGCTCGTTACCCGGATCATGCCCAGGTTGCAGTAACAGCAGCAGTAAATAGACTGAGGGATATTGAAAAGTGGTGCTATGGAGGACAGCTGCCTCCTCATGTGGCGATTCCTGGTTTTCCAGTGCATGTATGTCAAATATGCTTGAGAGCTGGAAAGGACGTCTTCATGATTCCTCACTGTGCTGGATGCCTAGAAAAATATGGCTTGTATAAAGTGCCTCAAATTCGGTTGGCTCCCACATGGACAAAGGTTCAGGAATCTGCAGTTGGCAGCACACAGCACCAGGCGGAGCCTGTGGAGGAAGGCCCCTTGGGGGAGTGTGGCACAAAGCTAGAGGGTGCAGAGTTAGAGACAGAACCAGAAGTTGAAGTTTCGGATGCTGGATCCCAGAAGGAAAGTTCGGATAAAGCATCAATAGACCCCTGGAGGTGAGGGCCTAGCCCAAGTCTCTTAGGTGAAGATGAGATGCGGGAGGCCTTTGAGTGGGAGGAGTCCACCTCCGCACCTAGTGATGAGTGGATAGTCTCAGGAGTGAGGACGACTGCTCACTCCTGGGCTCAGATCCTCAGTGAAGAGGAAGATGAGGGGGAACCTATGTGGCCTTGTGAAAAAGGAACGGGTACACAGCCTCAAGATCTTGCCTCGGAGGAATGCATGGAAGAAAGTGGTGATGCCACTGCCCTGGCTTCGCAAGAGGAAGAAGTCAGGGATCCGTTTCTAATTTCTTTAAGGATGCGTAGCTGGCAGAACAGGACTGGCCACCCCCAAGCCAGGCCAGCGGTCTCAGATTGACCAAAGCAAGTAAAGAGGAGATACTGGTTCATAGGAAGGCAAATGAGATCTATGGTATGACCTTTCCCACCTTTCCTCGGAAAGTCTGGGAGGAGATTGAAAACTGCAGGAAATCCTGGATCTGGGATGAAGCAATGAAAAGTGTGCATCCTGGGGCCAACAATCATGTAAAGAACAGACTGTTTCACGAGAAGTATACTCAGTAGAAGAGAGGCAGGACACTGTTTATAGACAGAGTGAGAGTGGTGGACGGAGAGGGATGTGAAATTTCCGACTGTGTGAATTATGTGCGCCCAGACGGGGTAATAATTCAAGCTCCTGACCCCCGGCACTATAGGCCTCGGTGCAAGGACCTCCCAGCAAATGTGCCCGTGCCCATGCCCATAAACTGGAAAGCCGAGCAGTGGTAGTCAATACTGCCACACCAGACTGTGAAGTGCCTTTATTGATCCACCAATATGGACATCCAGGACTCAGGAGCCCCACATTCATCAGTCTACAGTGTACTGACCTTTCCAGCATCCATCGACTGGCCCACCAGATGACTTCAGATCCAGAGAGGATACCAGCCCAGCTGTATCCTGTTCATCGCCTGGTAATCGGATGATGCCGGACCAGCTGTTTTCTTTTTGTTCCTGTTCTAAGGTTCCATCTCCAGAAACGACACAAGCCCAGCTGTTCCCAGATGTGCCCTCCTGTGGTTCCCGGAAAATGTCTGCCCAGCTGTATCAGTAGAAATGCTGCCAGGGAGAGTCTTCATCAGAGGTGCAGGTCAGTCCCAAAATTTCCATTCTACAAGTGGCTGGCAAGTCCGAACTTTTCTATCTTTATGACACTGCAGTACACACCCTACACTAGCAGACTTCAAAATGTGTGAACTGTCCTCAAAGACTCTCCCCTTCGGGACTTTAGCCTGTTAGAACTGTGCTTCACCGGGCTCTGGCCCACGAGAGACTCTTTATTGGACTAGCCTTCGGGTATTGTGGTCACTAGTTGGGACTTTAAGGGCACTCCATCCCCCCAAAGGTGTATTGTAAATAATGTTGTTGTTTTCTAATGTAAATACTGCTTTTCTACCTTTTTCTAAAAAAATCTTTTTGGGATTTTTCAGTGTTTTGATGGGAGGGGTTTAGGTAGACTGTGTATGTAGATTAGGAGTGTGTGTTGTCTTTCTTTTTCTTACAGGTGTTCCTGGGAAGAAGGAAGAGAAGACAGGAAGAGGAGAAGGGGCTCATCGGAGTTCCTCATTAGTACTTTAGTGAATAGAAATTTAAAGTACTGTGGTGTTATTGTTGTTGGTACTGTATTAACCCTTTCCTTCCACAGGTGTGGTTGTGGGGGTAGGGAGGAGGCAGTAACATGGTATAAAATATGGTATTTTAATGGTGTGTGGTTGTAGGTTGCCCAAGGTCGGGGAGGTCCCCGGGTTGTTTTTGTTTTGGGGGTATTAGGTTAGAAGCAGACAGGTTTTCCCTAGAGGGTTAGGGGGGATAGACAGGCTGTGGTCCTGAATGGCCATTGGGACCGCAGTGCTGCTCTATCAGGGCTATGCTCTGGATAGTTCTACCACAGCCACTAGGTGTCCATAGTAAGTGGATAGAGTAGAGGCTGATATGTCAGCTCAAGGCCTCTAGGCCCTTAGTGTTGCCTGCCTGTGCTTGCACATGGTAGGAGGGGAGCCTGATCACCCCCCTCCGTAAGTAGCCCATAGGGTGGGCTGGCCTAAGGCCGGGTAAATAATGACTGCGGACAGTCATTTTCCTGGTCAAGGGCGAGTGTAACCCTCTTGTTACCCGGAGTTACTAGAATCCCAGTAAGACCTAGTGGTAGGCAGGGAAGCCAGCTTGTGAAACTCCAGTTAAATGGGTTTTACACTGTCTCACTCTGTTCTCAGTCTCAGCTGAGACTAAGGGATGACATCACCAGTAGAACTATCGCAGCTGCATGAGCCACATTGGAATCTGCAGCAGAGGGAGTTAGTTAGAACGCTGGGAGGTTTTGAAGTCAGTCTTCAGTGAGTGAGTGTGAAGTTGGGAGCTTGCTGGTAAAGCAGCTCAGTGAAGGCTCTAGGAGCCTCAGCCCTGACAGAGGGCTACTTTTAAGTAAATAGGGTGTGTGTCTCCACCTTAAAGAGAGACACAAAAGATAACTGAAGTGGTAGAGACCGCTGTTTTCGGGTCTCAGTGCCCCCTCCCTCTGGGGGGGGGGCGCAGGAATGGTTTCCCTGCAGATTCCTGGGGAACCCCCTAGTTCTGCTTGTGAAGGAAAAGCTGCCTATGTGTTCCAGTGTTTATTTGGGAGAAAAAGAAGATTGTGAGTCACCTGTGGGGCACCTGCAACGTGAGGGTGAGTGTCTGCTCTTGCTAAAAGGGCCTATGTTTTTTCACCCTGGGACTTGCGTGACAATGTGGGGATTGAACTACTAAATATTGGGAAGCCTAGAGTAATGGGCTAAGCAAAGTAAAAGTAGGTTCAAATCCAGAGCTTGTTGGGATGAAAATGATATGTAGAGGAGATGTGACGGACATCTACCCACAATCTACATTTGAAAGTTCAGTAAAGGAATTGTTCAGTTTCCAGAGAAATGGCCAGGTATGGGCTGTGGGAGCTGGAGGAGGGTGGCCCCCCATCTTTAGCGACCAGGTCCACCTCTACGGATTTCTTCTGTGGATTTCTACTTTGCCTCAGGCACTTGGCCAATGATGATTGAAGTACCCAGATGTGGGATTGTAAGGAAAATTCTCTCTAGGAGTCGAAGGCTCTAGTGTGGTTTGGGAAGCCACAACAGGATAATTGGTTCATTCCTCAAATGGACCACGGATCAAGTGGTCGGCTGGGAAGCCGGGCCAGTGGGGAAAACCCCAGTAGTGTACAAGTCGGGCTGTGTACCCAAAGCTGCGTGCAAGTCTGGGCTGTCTGCCTGGTGGGTTTAGAGCCTGAGGGCTAGAAATAGTGATAAAGTGTTCTGTAGTCTCTAATCTGCATTACCAGAAAATGTAGCCCCATGGGGGTCCATCTACGCTTTGTTTGTTCAGCTTGGATGTGAATAAAAGCCACACTGAAGAATCCCATTCCTGGTTCTGGACATTACAGTTATTGCTTCCTGTGTTCGGATTTACTTGGGTGCCCCTGTGCAGAGTAGAGAAATGCAGGTCCCCTGTGCCGAGTAACCTCATCCTCCCCGAACCCATTCCCCACCAGGTACTGCTGTCAGCTTCAACAGCATGCCACCTGTCGTTTCGCTAAAAAGGCATGGGTGAGGGGTTACATCAATAAAACTTATTAACCACAAAAAGGTTTTATTAACTGTATTAATTCCTGCTATCTCAAATAGCCTTCATGCTTTTTTGTACACAAAATGCACTTATGCACTTTACACAACACCTGTCTGGGTGTTTGGCATCATTCCAGGGACTGGATGGATGGAAATGGAAAAAGAATGAAAAGAGAGAACTAGTAGGAAGTTTAGTAGGGACAGTAAAGAGCTACGTTAGGTGGCTGACCTAGGGTGGGGGGGGGGAGAGAAGGAAAGCAAAGAGAAAAGCGTTAACTGTTGTGCAACAGAAGTTTTGGTAGCTAGGAAATAAGGAGATAGAAAAGTGGTCCATCAGTCACAGCCAAGGGTGTAGCCTAACTCCGCCACAGATATCATAAATGATCAATCTGGGAGCAGACGAGTGGGTCTTCTTGGGCAGTTGTGATGTCACAATAAGTAAGGTCACTGCATTGATAAGGTACAAGTATAACTACTTATGTAAGCTGTCAGTTTCAATGCTGTTCCACACATCATATCCAGTACTGCCAAGTACAAAATCTAATCAGCAAATGAAGAAAGAAAAAGTACTTCAGATATAAAAAAAATAGCACATGATCACTTGTAATATTAATTTCGGGACATGTATTAGCTCTTAAAATTCAGCAGGGCCTAATAGGTACCCAAATCCTTATAGAAAAAATAACAGAGCTCCAGATCTGGTGGTGATTGCCAGTATGAGGAAGCAAATCAATGGAAAAGAAAGATTCGCCACCCCACAGCAGGGAAACTGCAGCCAGAATGTTAACAGCAGCACCTCTGATCATAAAAGAGTCAACCCAGTTGTGTAGTCTTGCAGCCAGTTTGTTGAAGCCACCCGTGATGGGGCTAGATCCACTCATGATAAATTCAGCAAAGAATTGATGGAAAACGTTTCATCCTCATATGATCATTGACTCCCAGCTGGGAGGCCGACAGCCCACCAACACTATGCGCCACAGTGTTCTGATGTGCATTCATCTTTGTCAAGCAGCCAGCACACCAGTGCGTGTGTGTGTGTGTGTTCTTTCTAATTTATGAATTCAGTTTCTTCTCCTCTTCCTAAATTGTATGAGAGTTTCTCCTCTCCTGACATCTTTCTCCACTCAATGATACTGCACTGTATGTGAGAGTTCTGCATGCTAAAACTGACAGTTTCCCCCTTCTATAAATTTAAACAAGAGAGTTCTACCTCCTAAGCATTTCCAATGTAGCCACTGATTACAGTCACAAACCGGAAGAAACAATTACTCACCATAGTAATGTTGTTTCTTCCAAGGCATCCCTTACTATGTTTAACAACAGCATCAGGTCCACTGATCTGAGTACCCTGGAGATTTAGAACTGTATACAAATGATGGAATGTTTATGGAACTGGAATGCAATTCAAACCCTGCTGGGTGGTCACAACTCCCCTTGCAACCAATGTCATATTTGTTTCTAGAGCTAGAGGAGATGTGACCATCAATTCTAGATAAATAGCTACCAGAATTTCTATATTTAACATAAACATTTTGAAAAACACCAAATTAATTATGACTGACATTGATGTAACCGAAAATCATTTTGAAATTAAACCAGAAATAATTATTGTAAAGAACACTAACTGTAACAAGAATATTAAAGCAAATTAAAAAAATTATTCTTGTCTGAACCTTTTTCTAGGTTCTGGAAGGGGAGGTAGGGATTATGGATTGTTAAAAATAGTCAGCATTCCTTTGGAAGAAACAAAATTATTACAGTGAATATTTTTTTTCTTCTACCCTAGGAATCCCTCACTTATGTTTAACAATGTCAGACTCTATCGCTGTACCTTGGAAGGCTTGTTTCAAAACCTATCTGGGGGAAGAAAAGTTTTGCAAGACAGCTGTGCCAAATCTGGCATCCTTCCTAGACTGAATGCCTGGACAATAATGCTTTGTAAAGGTATGCACTGTTTTCCTCATAATTGCTTTACAGATGTCATCTATGGGGAAGTTTCCCAGAAACTTACGAAAAAAAAGAAAAGATATCAGTATTCCTCCCTTAAAAAATCAGAAAAGGAAAAGCAGTGTGTAACTATCAGTGTTTTACATTAATAGTAATCTGTCACTGAGTCAGCACTATACACAGTGCCAAATTGATTCTTACAGCTACCGTATCCCATCCTAGAAACTACAAAATATGCTCCTAGGTAAAACTTTGGACTCCCTTGTCTTTACGTCTCTTATAAGAGACTCCACCACAGTAGCGACTGTAACATTATTAGACTGTCACTGCTGTAGCACAAACTGACATCTTGCTTGTCACAAATAAAATTTAAGACCTGGAAAGATCAGAGCCGGTGTGCTGCTGTAATGCTGCCATTGTAAGGGATAATCACCTAAAATCAGACTACCGTATGTGAGTCTCTCCAGCCGCAGTCATTTATATCTATTTGCTACATACGCTCAAAAAACAATTACAAATAGGCATTCTAAAAAGAAATGTTCTTGTGTTTCTGTTAAATTTGAGCATGTTGATCTGGGACACATATGTTCCTTCATATCCTTATGTTTCATATTTCCTTTAACCCCTAATCTGCTGTAGCAGCTTAACCACAGAACATCCCAAACTTTCTTGGGGTATCCTTCTGTTTGCCAGTTGAGATATAACCAAAGACATTTTGGCAGGGCTACATAGGGGGAATTTGGGGGCTGCTAAATAAATACTACCCATAATATCTTGGCGCAAGCTTTGTTTAGAAAAAGTTACAATAGACTGCTTAGAAACTTTTCAAATTGTAAGTTTACATATACCAGACTCCACATACCGGACCCTGCAAAGATCTCAGCAATCTGAGGGATGGGGGTGCAGGTCATGCTCCCATTTTGATAAATAGGGCAATAGAACTCTGTAACCAGACTTGTCATGGATGCAAAAATTGTGATAATCCAAACTTAACAGTGTAATGAACAAAGACTGAATTAAAAAAAAAGTGGATCCACCATATTCAAACCCCTTTTGTTACAAGGTTAATAAGTAAAGTCCCACTTGACTGGGCTTAAACTACTCCCCCAAAGCAACTATAGCCTGTCTTATAAGGGGATGCCCCTTGTTGCTGCCACAGAGGCAGAGGTAGCCCCTGTGGGATGAGTTCTTAGGCTTCTGAGTGTAACTTTACCAGCTTTCTCATAGTAGAATTGTATGCGGAAGACTATCCATCATAATATAGTTCTTCTGGTGGATTACCCTACCTAAACATAGGTAATGAAAGGCTGACTGTAGATGGATCTTTTATCCTTTGTGTGGTCCTGGTAACAGCTCCGAGCTCTTCCATCTAGGTAGTGTAATTTCATCAAGCCTACACTGAAATGCTCAGGAAAAAGGACTGGAAGAGTAACTGACTGGTTCATGTGAAACTGACACCACACTGGGTAAAGACGTTCTATTAGTCCTAAGGACTGTTATCTCTGTAGAAGATTATGTAGTTTGGATCCGTACGGAGAGCTTGCATTTCACTTACCCCCCTGGCAGAAGTCATGGCAATAAGGAAAATTGTTTTCCAAGTGGCATACTTTAGGTCAGCAGTAACCACTGGCTCAAGGGGAGTCTCCATCAGCTGGGCAAGGTATATGTTTAGGTCCAGGGATGGACAGGGTCCCTCGCAGGAGGGTAGAAGTGGGTGAGGCCTTTAAGGAACCTTTTAAAAATTGGTTGTGAGGCCAGAGATTTGGGCTTGCCAACTGATGTGTAAGATGAAAGTGCTGCCAGGTGTACTTTCAGAGTGCGGGACCTGAGGCCCAAAGATTGCAAGTGTACCAGGTAGTCCATGACTATAGGCAAGTCTGCCTGTACTCCAAGGAGTATTCTTTTCTTTGAATTACACAGAAATGTTTTTTTTTTCTGTTATTCTAAGGAATTAAAAAAAGGACTTTCAAGGTGGAATTACCTTTCTGGTAGTGCACCAGTATGAAAATCTTTGCCATTTTGAGGAATATGTTTTTCTTGTTAATGGTTTTCTGGAGACCATCAAAACCTTCACTATCTCATCGGATAAGTTTAGGTCAAAGAATTCTAGCTCTTCAAGAACCATGCCTTCAGGAGTAGTGTCCAGAGGTTTGGGAATGTTATGCTGCCCTGGGCCAGTGTAAGCATGTTGTGTCTCATTGGCAGGTTGACTGGAGTCCTGCTGGACAGGGACAGAAGCATGGAGTACCAAGCCTGTCTGGCCCAGTCTGGAGCTATTAGTATCATTGTTGCATGTTCACATCTCAGCTTTATGAGCACTCTCTGTATGAGTGGGAAAGGTGGGAAGGCATACGGGAACTTCTCTGTCCACTCCAGTGTTAGGGTGTCCTCTGGAACAGTGCCCAGTGCTGGGGGCCTGCAGCAAAATTAAGGGAGCTGACAGTTCTCCCATGAGGTGAACAGGTCTATTTCTAGTGTGCCCCATCTTTTGAACACTGATGCCAGCATTATGTGGTTCAGTGTCCATTTGTGGTTTCACTGGCTGATTCTGCTTAGAGAGTCGGGCCAGTAGTACATTATCCTTTCCTGGCATGTGCACTACTGACAGGGTAACTTCCAGCAAACAGACCAGACTCCGGATATTCATAGCTTCTGTGCACAGTTTTGATGACCTGGTTCCTCCTTGTTTGTTTATGTAATACACTGTAGTGGTATTGTCTGTTCTTGGTTGCACAGACTGACCTTGAATTTGAGGGGAAAAAGTCTGCTTAGCCAGAAACATTGCCCTCTGCTCCAACAAGTTTGTTTTCCCTGGTCTCCTCTGGACTCCAAATGCTGCTTATTGTGAAGTCCCCCAAGTGGGCTCTCCACCCCAGGAGGTAGAAATCTGTTGCGATTATGCCTGTGGGTGGAAAGTAAGGGCAAGGGAATGTCATCTCTTAGGTTTCTCTCCTCCTTCCACCACCTCTAGTGCCTGCAAGAAAGTGTTTGTCACTAGTTTTGACAGAGAATTCCATCTGAGACAAGTGGTCCCTTAGGTAGTATGTCTCTTATTTGGAACCTGACTCCTGGCAACACTGCTCTGGAGGATGCCGTGTATCCTATGAGCTGTAGAAAATCCCTTACAGGCCTTGGTTGGCCCTTCCAGAAGGCAATCTGCAGTTACAGTCAGGTTTGATACTGTTGCCTGAGGGAGAAGTGCTTTTCCCTGCAAGGTATCCAGTTCCGCAACTATAAAGTTCAAAACTTGTGCTGGTTTTGTTAGGGAGTTTTGCAGATTTATTAGAAAACACAGACTTTCTAAAGTGCTCTTTACCAGCTGTATTGAGCACTTTGTTTCCTGTTTTGTTTTTCCTGAGACTAGGCAGTTATCCAGGTGGGGAAAAACCACCACACCCTGCCTTCATAGATGTGCTACCACCACAGCTAGGCATTTAGTGAACACCCTCGGTGCTGATTAGGCGAGACCGAAAGGCAGGGCTGTGAACTGGTACTGGCAGTTCCATAGCCTGAACCTGAGGTACTTTCTGTGGGAGGGTCTTATCGGAATATGTAAGTATGTAACTTTCAGGTCCAGTGACCCCAGCCAGTCCTCTAACTGAAAGGATGGTATAACTGTCCTTAGTGTTACTATCTTGAAGTTTTCTTTCCTGATATGCTTGTTCAGGTATATCAGATTTAAAATGGGTAGCCACTTCCCACTTTCCTTGTGAGTTAGCAAGTATCTGGAAAAAAGGCCTTTGTCACATTGATTGTGTAACTCCCTTGTTACCCGGGGTTACTAGAATCCCAGTAAGACCTAGTGGTAGGCAGGGAAGGCAGCTTGTGAAACTCCAGTTAAATGGATTTCACACTGTCTCACTCTGTTCTCAGTCTCAGTCTCAGCTGAGACTGAGGGATGACATCACCATAGAACTATCGCAGCTGCATGAGCCACAATGGAATCTGCAGCAGGGAGTTGGAATAGAATGTTGGGAGGTTTGAACAGTAGTCTGTAGGTCAGTTGGTGTTGGGAGCTTGCTGTGAAAGCATCACAGCAGCTCAGTGTAGGCTCTTGGAGCCTCAGCCCTGACAGAGGGCTACATTTAGGTAAAAAGGGTGTGTGTCTCCACCAAAAGAGAGACACAGACGTAGTTTGAAGTGGTGGAGACCGCTGTTTCGGGTCTCAGTGCCCCCTCCCTCCGGGGATGGGGGCAGGAAAGGGTTTCCTGCATATTCCTGGGGCAACCCCCTAGTTCTGCTACTAATGGAGAAGCTGCCTATTTGTTCCAGAGTTTTTGGGAGAACAAGAAGATTTGTGAATCGCCTGTGGGGCACCTGCAACCGGATGGTGAGTGTCTGCTCTTCCTGAAAGGGCCTATGTTTTTTCACCCTGGGACTTGTGTGACATGTGGGGATTGGACTACTGAAATAGTGGGAGGCCTAGAGTAATAGGCTTAGCCAAAAGTAAAAGTATGTTCAAGTCCAGCACGTATGGGAATTCGAGATATGTAGAGGAGATGTGACATACGTCTACCCAGGAATCTACATTGTCAAGCTTTCAGTAAAAAAGTTGTTTAGTTTTCAGAGAAATGGCCGGGTATGGACTGTGGGAGCCGGAGGTGGGAGACCCCCCCATCTCTAGTGACCAGGTCCACCTCTACGGATTTGCTCTGCAGATTTCTACTTTGCCTCATGCACTTGGCCAGTGATGAGGGAAGTACCCAGACATGGGATTGGAAGGAAAATTCCCTCTAGGAGTCGAAGGCTGTAAGGTGGTTTGGGGAGCCACAACAGGATAATTGGTTCATTTCCCAAAATGGACCGCGGATCAAGTGGCCGGCGGGGGAGCCGAGCCAGTGGGGAAAACCCAAGTAGTGTACAAGTCGGGCTGTGTACCCAAAGCTGCGTGCAAGTCCAGGCTGTGTGCCTGGTGGGTTCAGAGCTTGAGGGCTGGAAATAGTGATGAAGTGTTCTGTTGTCTCTAATCTGCATTACCAGGAATGTAGCCCCGTGGGGGTCCGTCTATGCTTTGTTTGTTCAGCGTGGATGTGAATAAAAGTCACACTGAAGAATCCCATTCCTGGTTCTGGACATTACAGTTATTGCTTCCTGTGTTCGGATTTACTTGGGTGCCCCTGTGCAGAGTAGCCAAACCTAGGCCCCCTGTGCCGAGTAACCTCATCCTCCCCGAACCCAGTCCCCACCAGGTACTGCTGTCAGCTTCAACAGCATGCCACCTGTCATTTTTGCTAAAAGGCAGGGGTGAGGGGTTACAATTGGTAGGCACTTTTTCCACTGCTTTTGCAGCCACCATTTTTCCACTTTAACTCCCACCGTATTTTCACTGTTGGGGAATGGGGTAGAAACACAGATGGTTTCTGCAGCTTTGGAAATGTCTTGAACTGCAGGGACAGGCCTTGACTTACTACTTGCAAACCCCACTTGTCTGTGGTAATTTTTGACCATTCCTGGAAGTAGTAAACCAGTCCTCCCCCCACTGGCAATGGTTTTGTGACCTATGTAAATTTGTCAGGGGTTTTGTTTGGGCTGTGGCTTAGAGGCTGGTGATGCAGCTACATGTCTGGTGCCCCTTTTGTCCCTGCCTCTATAGTATCCCCTCTGAGGTGGGTACTCATAGGAGGCATGGGGTCTTGAACAGTAACCCCTTCCCCTGCCTCCGCTTCCATTTAGTCTATAGGAGGTGGAGGCCTTTTCTTTCTTAGTATCAGTCTTATAAGTGGTCTTATATTCATTTACCTTTTTCATGTAAGCCTCTGTTTTTGTCACCAAACAGGGAACTTCCCTCAGATGGGAAATCCACTGCTTTTGCCTGCATGCCCTGTGAGAAGTTAGTGGCTCTATGCCAGGAGAACCTTCTCAGGGACACAGCATTTGCTAGGACCCTGGAAGCTGAATCATTGGTGTTCATGGCCATGTGAAATTGGTACTATGTGGCATCCAGGGCTAATCTGGCAGTGCTTGCCAGGTCCTGTGCCAGTTCCTCATCTACTTTCTCACCCATAGTATTCAATAGTGATTTCTGGTATTGAACAGTGTAGGCCACATAGGATGCTTGTCTAATCATTAGAGAAGCTGTAGTGTGCACCTTTTTAGCTACTGAATCCAGTTTTCTGGAATCTTTTCCGGGTGGCTGTGCTGACAGAGGTGCCTTGGCCTTTTCACGGGCAGCAGCCTGGACTACTCCCTCATGACTATTATGGGTATACATAGGTATTCTACCCCCTGGCTGTCCACCTAGTATTTCCTTTCAACCCTCTTTTCAGTGCCAGCAGCCGTTGTGAGCACTGACATGATTTTAGAGTTGCCTTTTGTAGTGAATTATGAACGGGGAGTAGCACCTCCCTGTGGGAGCCAGACCCATCATGTCCATGAACTTTGCCTCCTCTTCATCCTACTCCATATTTTGTGAGGGGATGCTGAGGGTGCTTACCATCTGTCTTACAAAGGAGAAATATGGCATATAGTCCTCTGTAGGCCTGGGAGGATAACCAAATTCTTGTTCAGAGAAATTGTCCAGTTGTAGAGGTTCACCTTCTTCCTCCTCCTCACAGTAGTGGATTTCCTCCTTCACAGGCACCTGGCGTGGAACCAGTGCCTGAGGAAGGGGGCAAGCATATTCATAAAATTTCCCATAGCGTGAATGGCTTGGAAAATTGCCATAACTTTGCCATGTCTTCTACTGAGGGCATTTTACTCTGGTCAATTGCCTGCTCCCTTCCTTCTTCAGGACGAGTGGCAGACATGTTTTTCTTTTGTTTTTTCTTGGCAGACACCTTTTCCAGTGCCTGCTCTGAGGCTCTTTTGGGTTTATGTTTGTCATCACAGGAGCCAAGGTTCCCCTTTAGGACACCCTGGCCTCTGAGCTAACTCTGCGTTGCCTGTCAGATGGCTGAGCAGCTTTTTCTGTCTTTCTGTCCCCTCTGACAGGGACTGCTGCTGTTTCAGAGGAGACAAACCTTCTGATGCATGCATTCCACTATGATTGGGACACCCTCCGGGTCTTTATTGTGCTTAGGTGACATACAGGCCGACTGAGAAGCTATTAGATCTTCTCTTGTTTAGCCCTTTCCTTTTGAGTTTTAGGGCAACATTTCTTACAGAGATCACAATTATTAAAATCATAGTCTGGACCAAGGCACTTTAAACAGAGCTCATGGCAATGAGCCTGTACCAAAAGCTTAAAACAATTTAAGCAATTTTTGAAGCATGTTTGACCTGTACGTGGTTGTATGGAGTATCAGTCATGCCAAACACTGAAACTTCCTAAAGTTATGTTCGGTTCTTAAAATTCAAATATTATTGGTTTGGTTCCTAAAAGAGCTGTTTTCAGGGCAACAACTCTCTTCAAGCAGAGAAACAAATTTGACGTTGGTTGCTCGGGGAGCTGAGACCACTCAGCAGGGTTTGAATTTCATTATAATTCCATATAAACATTATATTATTTGCATACAATTCTAAACCTCTGGGGCACTCAGATCAAGGGACCTGATGCTGTTGTTAAACATAGGTGAGGGATTCCTGGGAGGGACATCATGTCAGACAAATCTGATAGATTTCTTTGACTGGGTGACTAGAGAACTAGATTGAGGGGAGCAGTGGCCTTGGCCTACTTAGACTTCAGCAAAGCTTTCGACACCATGCCATATAGGCAGCTCATAAAAAAAAAAAAAAACAACTGAGAAGCTTCGGGGTGGGAACCAAGGTGGTACACTGGATTCACAACTGGGTGACGGATAGGTGACAGAGGGTGGTGGTTAACAGCACTCACTCAGGGGAAGGGAGAGTGACCAGCGGGGCTCCGCAGGGCTCAGTACTGGGTCTAGTCCTCTTTAGTGTCTTTATGGGTGACACTGCAGAAGAATTGGATGGTAAGGTGTGCCTGTTTGCAGATGACACCAAGATCTGCAATAGGGTAGATACTCCGGAGGGGTTGGAGAGAATAAATAGAGACCTGAAAAAACTCGAGGAATGGTCAAGGATATGGCAGCTGGGTTTCAATGCAAAAAAGTGCAAAACCATGTACCTTGGACACTGAAACCCAGGGGCAGAGTATAGAAAGGGAGGCTACTGACAGCCACTGAAAAGGAAAGGGACCTTGGGATAATTATAACAGATGACCTTAAGGTGGCAAGGCAATGTGACAAAACAGTGGGGAAAGCCAGTTGGGTGCTGGGGTGCATAGGGAGGGGTACCATCCGTAGAAGGAGGGAGGTGATGTTGTCACTGTATCAGCCATCTGTGAGACAACACCTAGAGTACTGTGTCCAGTTCTGGAAATCAAATCTCTGAAAAGACACAGACAGCGTAGAGGGCATCCAAAGGAGGGCAACAAAACGCATGCAGGGGCTGCACAAAATAGCATGTGAGGAGACACTGGGAGATCTAATCATGTGCACCCTGGAAGAGACAGGAAGGGAGCATTTTTCAGTAAGAAGGTGTACAAAAACTAGGGGGCATACAATGAAGCTGGAAGGGGGGAGTTTAGGAGGTATGTGAGGAAGTATTTCTTCACTGAGAGGGTGGTGAATGTCTGGAACAATCTTCCAGCAGGGGTGGTAGGGGCAAGGAAAGTGGTGGTCTTCAAGCATGTATGGGATGGGTATAAATGAAAACCAGTATCAAAGCAGGGAGGGAAGGTGTGGCCAGAGACCAGGTAGGGTCTGCAGTGGCAGAGGCAGGTAGAAAAGAGAGGCAGAATAGGTGGGCCAAGCAGTCTTTATCTACCAACTAATTCTGGGTTTCTATGTTTCTATCCTGGGGTTAAACAATAGTTTTGTATTGTTTTCACTTTGTCACTGTTTTTTGTTTACTATACTACACAACTTTCAGGACAATGTGACCTCCTGTGAACTTCTATACACATACTTATATTAAAGTTAAAGTTTATTTATATTTTAACAGGACTGGGCACTAGGCAAGGCCTGTTTTCAGAACCGTCCAGTGTTCAGGCATACAAGGTTACAGCAAAATAAAATAACAACATACACAACAAAATAACAGATCTTACAACTATTCAAGTACAACCACATATAGACACAGACCATTCTGCAAGTGCAACTTTGAAACTATTATAAGCAGGAAGATGTTGAATCCCTGTAGGTAACAAATTCCATGCTGTGGCTGCAATAAATTTAAATGACACTGTACCTTATCTTGACCTTGTTTGTGGAACTACTAGTCCCTGTCCAGTAACTTCGTTCGCAGAGGGAATATTTTGAAGAAACTGGAGTTAACTTGTTCAACACATGAGACGGGGCCTTGCCTGCCCTACATTTGTAGAGAAAGCCTAATAACTGTCATTCTCTCTTGTTCTTCAAAGATGTCCGGTTTCACTTGACAGACATGTACAGTGACGCATTATTACAGGTGAGCCCATGTAGCCTGAGACAACTCTAACAATACGGTACTACAGTCGATCCAGTTTTTGCACGCTTCCCAGTCCTACCATTCCATAGACTGCACTACAGAAATCCGACATCAGTAGTATAACCACTGAGGCTAATTTTTCTCTGGTATCATATGTCAAACAAAATGTATGTTTCCTAGGGGCACCCAATTTTTTGTGACACTTTAGTATACAATTTAACAATGTGATCATTGCACTTTAGCTCACAATCAAACCAAAGGCCCAGGTACTTGTAAGAATTTGCTTGATCAGTTTTAACACCACCCAGAGAAAAGAAAATCTCTAACTCATTTGACATGGTCGTTCTTTTCTCAGTCCTTGACTTAAATAACATCATGTTTGTTTCTTACTATTCAGAATCAGCTTGTTCTGTATTAACCAATTCTCTAATTTATTAAACTCCAGTTGCAAAACACTTTGTCACTTTGTTCATGGACTGGGAAAAGAAGGACCATGTTATCAGCGTACATTCTAATGGTCACATTTGAAAATAATCTTAACGATTCATCTATGAAAAGAACAAACAATAAGGGTCCCAAATATCGATCCCTGCAGGACACCCGTATCCACTGCTCTCACATCAGATGTTACACCCCCTATCACTACAACCTGGAATCTCCCTTGCAGGTATGAAGCAAACCATTTCAACACTTCTTGTCTAGCCGTATTATTGGCTATCTTATGAATCAACGTGTTCAATCCCTTTATTGGCCATCTTATGAATCAACGTGTCCAATCCCTTTATTGGCCATCTTATGAATCAACGTGTCCAATCCCTTTATTGGTCATATAATGAATCGACGTGTCCAATCCCTTTATTGGCTATCTTATGAATCAACGTGTCCAATCCCTTTATTGGCTATCTTATGAATCAACGTATCCAATCCCTTTATTGGCTATCTTATGAATCAACAATTTGTGATCGACTGTGTCAAAAGCCTTTGTCAGATCCACAAACACCAGTCCCATGCACTTTCTTCAAATGGCTGGGAGACGGTGTCTGTGTAGCGCAACAGCGCCGTCTGTGTGGAATGGAGTGGTGTGAACCAGACTGCTGAGGGGAGAGCAGATCATAATCAGTTAAGTATTTATACACTTGCTTATGAATTTCCTTCTCCAATAATTTGGAAATAAGAGAGTAAAGATATGGGATGATAATTACTCATCTCCAAAGAGTCTCCACCCTTATGAACCAGGACAACTCTTGCTGTCTTCCATAAAACAGGAAAGGAACCACAAAGACTTTTATTTAATAAATGTGTCAAAGGTACAGCAATCACGTCCGCTTCTTCCCTCAAACAGTCCAGCCCAAATACTGTCCAAACCACCTGGTTTTGATATACAGTGCTCCCTCGTTATAACGAACAGTCCTGGAGTCATGGATTTCGTTCGTTATAGCGAGTGTTCCTTAGAACAAAAAGTCAAGTCAAATGATAGGAAAATGATAGGAAAGACATGCTATTTATTTAACACACTAAAATTATTTTATCCTGTATTAACACACACATTATCAATAAAAACTGGCTGCATGACCCGGTGGCACTGGGGTTGAGGCGCTGAACACCATATACTTCGCTTCGCCCGAGATCAGGGTTTGGGAATGAGCGTGGTTGTCAGGGGTCGGCAGGGGAGGACTGGGATTGAGCGTCGGGAGACAGCTCTCCTAGTCCTGGGGTGAGATGGGGACTTTACACTGCACTGCGGCGACCCCTGGGGATGCCCGGAGGTACTGCAGGCAGCAGTGTAACGGAGGGGGGACCATGGTGGACGTCTGCATGTACATGCATGGACGTCATTGCACGTCCGTGGTCCCAATGGGGAAAGGAACAAGGGAAAAAACTGCAGCACGGGTCCAAGGCAGCTTGATAGCCGCAGCTCCACCGGCCGACAATGTCTGGAGGCATGTGCTGGTACTGGTTCCTCACCGAGCGGGGGGGGCTATGGGGGGGCCCCCCTTTTGCAGGTGTAGTTGCGTCTGCCAGCTAGGCATGCAACTTCGGGGTCAGCGGCGGAGTGGAGCGGTGGCTGGATGTAAAAAGCAGGACAGTGGCTGCAGTAGGAGAAAATGTTAAATGTTAAAAAAATAAATAAAAAACTGACACACATAAGGACTGTTTGTACTGTTTCTGCTTTAGTTTAGTTGTAAAGTGCTTTAATCATTAAAAAACAGTAATGTACTAAAAACATCAGGTGCTGTCATTTGCTGAAGAAAGAGTCTAGGGTAGACTGCACAGTCTTGTTTAGTTTGTGTTCTGATTTTGCAAATGAAATTATTTTTTTTTAACTACAGCAGCTGGAGCGATAAAATGTAAGGCTGCCATTCGAGGAATTTTAGTCCTACTTCCAACCCTGTGATGCTTTCCTCCAGAGTGATTTGAGGCTTCATCTCCCCCTCCTCTGTTTCCACCTCTACTAGTTGTGTCGCTGAACATTGCTTAGTTTTAATTTCAGCCACTATTTCTTCCTCTGTTAGAGGTTCTGTTATGGGGCATGAATAATCCACACAAAGCCATTCCCCAAGCTGCTCGGAATCAGGCTCATCCAGCAGATGCAGGTTGCATGCAATCTGCAGAGTTTCTGCGTCGATATCGCTTTCACTGTCATTATCGCTTTAACCCCCTTCTGTATTGTTCGGTGTCACACCATCTGAAAAAACATTACCAACAGCATCAAGCCAGCAATTTCTCATTTTGGCCTCAAGCTTCACCATTGATTCCCCATTCCATAGACGGCCCAAGATTTCAATTTTTTTGTCAAGCTCGAGAGCCTTTCTTTTGAGGGACTCAGTCATAAGGTGAGACACTGTGCGGACAGAGAGCAGCATGGGGGGGGGGGGGTCAGAATGTCTGTTGCTCATGTTGGTGCAGTTTTAAGTCAATTAGTCAATTAAACTCAGGTGCAGGTGATCTTGAAACAATGAAAGTGGCAGCAAATCATTAAATCAATCAATGCAGACTAACAAAGAATGTCAGTGAATAAGTGACTTGTAAGCTCCTGACTGACTTAACCTATCAAAACAAGGTACAAACAAAGCACTGTACCGCAACTATGAAAAGTGCTAGTAATAGTGGGATCCAAGCTGGACGTTCGCTTTAACCGAGATTCGTTATAGCGAGGGGCACTATAACGAGGAACCACTGTATTGAGTATTGACAGGTGTTTAATTAGGGATCAAAGAACTAGACACATTTTAAAGTTATCTTTTTAACATTTTTCTTTCACCTTCGTTACAAGTTCCTGACAACCATTCATGTTTTTTTTTTACAGGCTTCCCACATACTATCCCTGTTAGATTTCCCTGCCTTCTTCCATGGCCTATCCCTAATCTGCAAAGTTTTAAACATTTTCCCGTTATCTATGCCATACTTTTTCTGTTTTCTCTTTATAGAACAAATTGGTGCATGTCTATCACAGACACATAAAAATTCTGAGACAAAATAGTCAGTTGCAGCAACAATTTCAGGTATTAAGTCTAAACAATTCCAGTGCACCTTAGATAGTTCATTCAGGAATGCCAGTTTTTGAAATTCCTGAAGGACCTAAACTCACTGTAAGAGACATTTTCAGAATTAACCTGGCATTTCAACTCAGTTGCACAACTAATTTCACAGTGATCACCCAATAAAGGTGAATCCACTACCACTTTCCCAACTTTTAGATTTTTATAGACAAAAATTAAATTAATTAGGTTTCTTGTATTCCCCATACTACTGATTCTTGTGGGAGTACAAGTCTACATTCTGTGTTACACTGAGCGTACAAAAACCCTCATATAATCTACTTCCCTTTGGTCCTCTCCAATGGCCGTTCAAATTTCCTGCTATTACTGAGTATTCTAATTTAACTAAACTTTCAAAATAGTAAGCCAAATAATCAAACACAAATAAATTTATATGTGAGGGTGAATGCACCAAACCAACCAAAAGGTTTAGTCTATTCACCTCCACCAGCACCCCTTCAATTCCCTTGATGCAACATTTCTGTGACAGGCTACATGGACCTAGATCCTCCCTTACATATAACAAAACACCACCTCCCCTTCTACTTCTATCATTTCTAAACATTTTATAGCCTTGAATGGTTATTTCGGCTTCTCTAGTTTGGGCATTCCAATAGGTCTCCTGATATGCCTAACACAGTTGGCTCTACTTTTTTTTTACATCAAATCCTCAACTCATCAATTTTTGGTAAAAGACTCCAGGCATTTGTGTGATGGATTGAAATACTGTTCACTTTTTAGGTCATGGGTTTACTTTTTTTATTTTTATTTATAAATTTGTTAATTGGGTTGGGACACTGAAACAGGCCCTTTTTCAGGACCGACCCAGACACAATAGCAATAACAAACAACATTCAACATGAAACAATAAAACATAAGTAATTTAGCAGGTACAAATTGAGTTCTCCAATAGCAATAACGTAGGATTCCTTTAAAATACAACAAAAGATAAAGAGAAACGAAGAATCAGTGGCAACTTCAACATTTTCTGCAAGTAGTACTATCACCAAACAGAGTTTTGTTTTAGATTGGTCCTCAGTTACTCCCAAACATACAATTAAGTTTAAATCCCCATATTTTCCTGCTACCTTATTATATTGTTTTATGGCCCAGACATACATTTTGAATTTTTGTAATACTTTTCATGACTTGTTACAAGACTAAATTTCCTCAGACAGAATTCTCCTATAATACACTCTGTCTGGTCTGCCCACCCTCACACAGAATATATGCATAGAGATGTGAGCAGAAGCAGTACCCCTAAGCCAAGCCTGATTAGGTTCATTTCCCCCACGGTCCTTGTACTCCTCATACCTAACCCTGTCACGCCTAATTTAAATGAAACAACTGATCAATAATCTATTATCTAAAGGAAAAATACAGAACAAGACAACAGATTAAAATAACTCAATGCTGGACCGGTGGCGTAGAGGGCTGAGGCGCTGGTGCCTTACCTCGACCCACGCCGGTGACCTGGGTTCAGAAACGCACTCAAGGTGCCAGGGGTCGGCAGTGGAGGAGAGGATTGAGTATCCAGAGGACTGCTCTCCTCTCCTGGGGTGGGCTGTGGGAGTACGTCACTCTGCAGTGACCTCCGGTGGAGACCAGGGGTAACGCAGATGTGCGCAAGAGAGGGAACGTTACCAGAAAAACGGAAACTGGTTCCACACTTGACCGGATGACAGCCGCCTGGTGGTCAATGTCCTGGGAACCATTCATCCATCAGCAGTACCCCAGGGCTAAGTAGTGCACTTGTCTGCCCCACAGGTGCCTCTCCCCTCAGAGAAGGGAATGCCCGGCAAAGGGTCACGTCCGGCTCACCCTGGGGATGACTGCAAATATGAGGGACTGGGGGCACGGGAACAGGACAGATCAGAGGTGCCTTGGCACAGCCTAAAGGAGTGGCTGAGAGTGGTAGCACGTAGGGGAAAAAGATAATACAAAAAATAAAATAAAAAAATAACTCAGTAATAAAATAGGATTTACATTCAACCTCAAATTCAGCAATCAAGTTTTAAAATATTCCGAAACCTGTTGTAGTATACCAACAGATAAAATAAATTAATATTGATAGGAAATATGTAATTTTGTTAGGAAATATGTAGTGTTTCTTTAAATGGTTTGTTTTAAATGTTTTGAAGCTGGGATGTCTATAACCCCTTGGGAAAGAAGCATGACATGTTAAGGATGTCCTGTAAGCACATTCTGCCACTACAGAATGCTGAAATGTATGTAACAAACAGAGGAAATCAAAGCTGTTTGTTTCATTACCGGACACTGCAAGTGATAGAATGAGGAACATCCCCCTTCATGTGTGCACACAAAGACACATACACACACACACACTATACATATACACTTAAACACTGTTAGTCTGAAAATGCAACTTTTCCAGTTAAAGGTATATGTCCTGTCAAATCAAGCCTAGGTTTCTACAGATACTTGCAGTCCATTATCTTCTCCACTGCATAACATGACTAGTGTGCATATTAGCCAAAAATCATCCCTTTATTTAATAGTCCCTTAAGATGGATAATAAAGAATACTTATAATAGCCATTTTCGTGTGAATTAAAACTGTCCCCTATACCCAAACCCCTATAATCCCCACCGCATGATTGAAGGGCAGGAGCTTTACCCAATCACTAATGCCTTCTGTGGGCCCCAGGGTGGCTAGTCCCACTCCTGGGATTAGGGTGACACATATGTAAGTGCAGATGCATCTGTAACTTCCCCAACCACTTCTGAGGCAACGTTGTTGTACACATACAGTATCTGACCATCCTCTCTGTCATCCTCACCTCGCTAGCCAGTCTCAACACAACCTTCATTAAGGGCCAATCATAGCCCCATATCAGCTTTCCCCCCAGCACATTTCATAGACTGGGGATGGTGTAAGGGCAGTGATCTTGACTTCTCCTGGCTTTCCTCCTGGTGTTCGTAAAGTCATTCTGTCCTACACAAGCTCCATAGTGCCGCAAACATACCCATAAGTAGCAGGTACAGTACATGGAAATGAATCATGCCTATCAACAGGGCCATAAGTGGCTGATATATGTTAATGAGCTATACCTAAAAACAGGGCCACAAGTGACTGGTGCATGTGAATAAACAATGCTTAACAAATAGGCAATGAGTGACCGGTACATGTTAATGTACCATGCCTAACAAACAGGTCGATGAGTGGATGGTACATGTTAAAGCACCATGCCTAACAAACAGAGCCATGAGTGACTGGTACTGTACATGTTAATATACCATGTCTAACAAACTGGGCCAGGAGTGATTGGTACATATCAATCCACCATGCCTAACAAACAGGGCCACGAGTGGCTGGTTCATATTAAGAGACCATGCCTAAAAAACAGGGCCATGAGTGGCTGGTACATGTTAATGCACCATGCCTAACAAACAGGGCCATGAGTGGCTGGTACATGTTAATGCACTATGCCTAACAAACTGGGCCATGAGTGGCTGGTTCATATTAAGACACCATGCCTATAAAACAGGGCCATGAGTGGCTGGTACATGTTAATGCACCATGCCTAACAAACTGGGCCACGAGTGACTAGTACATGATAATGCACTATGCCTAACAAACAGGGCCACGAGTGACTAGTACATGATAATGCACCATGCCTAACAAACAGGGCCACGAGTGACTAGTACATGATAATGCACCATGCCTAACAAACAGGGCCATGAGTGGCTGGCTCATATTAAGACACCATGCCTATAAAACAGGGCCATGAGTGACTGGTACGTGTTAATGCACCATGCATAAAAAACAGGGTCATGAGTGGCTGGTACATGTTAATGCACCATGCCTAACAAACTGGGCCATGAGTGACTGGTACGTGTTAATGCACCATGCCCAACAAACAGGGCCAAGAGTGGCTGGTACGTGTTAATGCACCATGCCCAACAAACAGGGCCATGAGTGACTGGTACTTGTTAAGGCACCATGCCTAACAAACTGGGCCATGAGTGACTGGTACATGTTAATGCACCATGCCTAACAAATGGCCACGAGTGGCTGGTACGTGTTAATGCACCATGCCTAAAAAACAGGGCCATGAGTGGCTGGTACATGTTAATGCACCATGCCTAACAAACATGGCCATGAGTGGCTGGCACATGTTAATGCACCATGCCTAACAAACAGGGCCACGAGTGGCTGGTACATGTTAATGCACCATGCCTAACAAACAGGGCCATGAGTGGCTGGTACATGTTAATGCACCATGCCCAACAAACAGGGCCATGAGTGGCTGGTAAATGTTAATGCACCATGCCTAACAAACTGGGCCACGAGTGGCTGGTTCATATTAATATACCATGCCAAGCAAACAGGGTCACTTTGGGCTAGTACATGTAAAGTAACCATGCTAACCAAAAATGCCATAAGTGGCTGCTACATGTTAATGAACCATACCTAACAAACACGGCCACATGTAGCTGGCACATGTAATGCTAATGAACTATGCCTAACAAACAGGGCCAAGAGTAGCTGGTACATGTTTACCATGCATAACAAACAGGGCTGTGAGGGGACTGGTATTTGTCAATGAACCGTGCCTAACAAACAGGGCCACAAATGACTGGTACATGTTAATGAACCACACCGAACAAACGGCCACGAGTGACTGGTACACAGAAACACAGAAGCATAGACAAAGATGGCAGAAAAGGACCAATGATCCATCCAGTCTGTCCCAGTTCACTATTTAGCCCTGGGACCTACTGTCCCTCCAGGATGTTAGCTCTCCCTATCCTTCCCCCAATTTCCCTCCCAGCTTCTGCTGCCCCGAGTAACCACTATACCACTCATTCTACACCAACCATGTTCGAACCCACCAACAGTTTTAGCATCCACCAGTTCAGCAGGCAGACTGTTCCACAGCTCCATCACCATTTCAGTAAAATAATACTTCCTCATGTCTCCTCTAAGTCTCCCTCCTCTCACCTTCCACTCATGTCCATGTGACCGTGAACTAGTATTCAAGCTTAATATTTCACCACAATGGCCAGTCCGGTGGTGCTGAGGGTTGAGGCACTGGACGTCACACCTCGCATCACATCGCCGACCTGGGTTCAGAAGCGAGCTCGGATGGCCGGGGGTTGGCAGGGGAAGGAAGAGATCGAGCATCCGGAGGACTGCTCTCTCTCTGTCTTCCTGGGGTGGGTTCAGGGATGCACCCGCCATTGATCACCTTGGTGGTGGCTGGGGCTGCCATATGAGGGCGTGGCAGATGCCTGGGGCGGAGTCACGGCGCTACATCGCCTTGCTGGCCAGGGCTCAGGGGAAACAGAAAATGCATCACAAAATCACTGCCACCTCCATGGAGATGATGGGGTATGAGGGACGCTGCCTACATCCCAGCTGCCGGCCCCTGCAACTGGCGGACTCCAGGCTCCCACACCACCCAAGCTAGGGACCTCCCATTACAGAAAGGCTGGGCCAGGGGAGGACAGGTCCAGCCCGGGGGTGATCCGGGGAGGGCTAGGTCTGCCTGGGTGGTGGGAATTCCTCCAGTATTGTAAGGAGGGGGGTTCAGGCAAGGGAGTAGAGGTAGCAGTCTAGGGCACACCCCAGAAGGATGCCCGAAGTGTGTGGCAGAACAAAGAGTTAAAAAAATATATATATTTCATCTCAATTCACCTTATTAATTTCTTTTAAACTCAAAGGCCTCAATCATATCTCCCTTCTGGTCTCCAGCGAGTACATGTTCAGGGCCTTTAGGCAATCCTCCTAGGACCTGCCCAGCCGCACCGTATCCAGCCTATCTCTATCCTGCCTGAGGAGAGGACTCCAGAACTCGGTGCAGTACTCAGGTGTGGCCTCAATAAGGATTTATACAGGGGAAGTATTACCTCTTCCTTTTGCTATCAGTACCCCTCGTGATACATCCCAGTGTCCTAATCACTTTGCTATATATGTTTTATTGCACTGACTCAATTGTTTGAGGGAGTCACTGATGATAACTCCAAGGTCCTGTTCCTCAGCTGTAGTATTAAGTTTCACCCCACCCATTCAGTACTCTGTCCTGGGGTTCTTGCTCCTTAGGTGCATTACCTTGCACTTTTTGGCATTGAATTTTAATTGCCAAATCTTAGACCACCCCTTTAGATTTTGTACATCACTCTGCATTTCCTAGATTCCCTCATCACTGTCTACTCTTCCACAAAGCTTAGTGTCATCTGCAAAGAAACACAGCCTCCCCTGGATACCATCATCAATGTTGTTAATGAACATATTGAAGAGGACCAGTCCCAGAACAGATCCCTGTGGTACCCTGCTCATGACCTTCCTCTGCTGACTTGACCCCATTGACTACTACCCCCTGCTGCCTCCCCTTTAGCCAGTTACCTACCCAGTTTACTGTGACCTTAGCCACACCCAGGTCCTGCATCTTCTTCAATAAGTGTCCGTGAGGTGCAAAGTTGAAAGCCTTGCTGAAGTCAAAGAAAAGCAAATCCACAGTGTGGCCCCTATCCAATTCCTTCACCACCCAGTCAATGAAAACTATCAAGTTAGTCAGACAAGACCACCCTGCCATGAATCCATGCTATTTACTATCCTGGAGCCCACTGCTCTCCAAGTAGTCCACAAGGTCCTCTTTGACCAGTGAGCCCATCAGTTTCCTCACAATAGAGGTAAAACCGACAGGTCCGTACTTTCCCACATATTCCTTGTCCCCCCCCCCATGGAGAAGAACTATGTCTACCATCCTCCAATCCTTCGAAACTACCCCCATCCTTAGAGAGCTGTTGAACAGACCTACCAGGGGTTCAGCCAGTTCTGCTGCCAGCTCCTCTGAGTAACCTCAGGTGCAACCCATCTGGTTCCAGGACCTTATCTATTTTTAGTGCTGCCAGCCCTTTCCGGATCCTATTGCCTGTAAATATTGGCAACCTCATCAACGGGACCCAGATGGTGATCTGCTTTGATACTGCTCTCTGGCAAGGGCCCACCGTTTTGCTTAGTGAAAACTGTGCTAAAGCAACCATTAAGGACAGCAGCCTTTTGCCCATCCTCCTCCATCACCCTCCCCCCACCCACCACTAACCTTACAATTCTCCATCCTTTCTTCCTTTTTTCCCTAATACATCAGAAGAAAGTATAGTTGCGTACTTACCATAACAGTAGATCTTCAAGAGAATCTCTTGCAGCAGGTCACACATATAGGAACTTCCAGCCACAGGTGTAGTTTTCAGCTGGAGAATTTTACCAGCAGTCAACCAGGGACTGCCCACGACGACATCACGTGTTGTGAACTGAGGCATATATAAGCATGGGTGGTCCCAGATGTTCTTTGGTTCTCTTCCCCGTCAGCGACCGTATATGTTTGGTATATTCTAAGAGGCTTCCAAGGGGAACCGAGGAGTGGGAGAACCTTGTTATGGTTCTGAGAGCAGGAGGCGAGGGGGGCAGAGGAAGGGGCAATGTGACCTGCTGTAAGAGATTCTCTCGAAGATCTACTCTTACAGTAAGTACGCAATTGTATTATCCTCTTCGGGGATATCTCTAGCAGCAGGTCACATACAGGAATGAATCCCCAACAGTTTGGAGGAAAAAAGGGAAGTGGAAACCCCCCCCCCACCAAATTAAGATAACAGTCCTTGTAGGACTACATGACCGAAATTGGTCCTTCTTTTGGATGCAATGTTCAGACTAATGTTTTGTGACGGTATGAACCTTCCACCATATTGCTGCCTCACACATTTCTGCTGCTGAAATGCCTCTAAAGCATGCTGCTGAGGCCACCATCACACATGTGGAGTGAGGTTTCACGACACCTAGGAGTTGTTTTATCATATTTTTTGTAACACAAAATAATGCAGTTGGCCAACCAAATGGACAAGCACTGCTTTGAAACAGAACTTCCCTTTGCCTGGAGCAAAGGAAACAAAAAGTTGAGCTATCTTGTGTTTGTCTTTTGTACCTAGAAGATAATATTGTGGAAATCTATGTACATCAAGTGTGTGGAGCAAAGCTTCCCCTGGATTAGCAGGCTCCACATACTACACAGGTAAGTGGATAGACTGGTTCAAAGTGAACTCCGATATCACCTTCAGGAGACAATTAGGATTTGTTCTTAACGAAACTGTCTTTATGGAAGTTCAAATATGGTTCCTTACACATGAGGGCTTGCAATTCCGATATATGTCTAGCTGACACAATCGCATCCAAAAAAAAACTTTCCAAGCTGGCCCAGTGGCACTGAGTGTTGAGGCGCTGGATGCCACATCTCACACCACGCCGGTGACCTGGGTCCAGGAGCGAGCTCGGATAATCGGGGGTTGGCCAGGGGGAGACAGGCTGGAGTGTCCAGGGACAGCTTACCTTCTCCGGGGGGACGGGGGACTTCCATACCGGCAAGCGGCGACCCCTGGCGGAGGCTGGGGGAAGCAACGGCAAGCTGGAGTCTCAGGGGCATGATTGGTTGCAGGTGTTGGCCGGCAGCCAATCAGCCGTGGAGGCTGCTCCTTCGCGGAAGGAGGGGGGAGACGCTATGGATGCCAGCAGATGCCTTGACGCTCAGGTACGTAGTGTCCCATGAGAAACATGGGGAAAAAAAAAAACACGGAGCCAGGATGACGGAGCACTGAGCCAGGTCCAGATGTACCAGCGCCTGCCTGCGACCCAGGACTCTGATAAGATTTCAAGATTTGGGGGGTTGCCCGACCCCGACCGGGGGGCTTCTGTGGCTTGGTGGAAGGACCGGAGGGTGCAGGTAGGTGCTGGCAGGGGCAAGCTTCATGGGTGCTTCAGATGGAATGGCTCTGTGGGGGCAGTGGGAGGAAAAAATAGAAATTAAAAAAAAAAAAAACTTTTCAGGAAAGATACTGTAGCTCACTTACAGCCACAGTTTCAAAGGGGGGGGGGAGTTTCTCTATGACAAAATTTAGGTCCCACAGAGGTAGAGGGTTCCGTACCAGGGGGTTGAGGTGGAGAATGCCCATCAAAAAGGTTTTCATAACCTCCAGTTGAGTCAAGGGTTGATCACCTGTCCGCTGGCTGCAAACACCCTACTTTCTACTTCAAAGCCATAACTGAAAGTGAGGCCAAGAAATACCTACTCAAAGTCCTTGGTCGGATCAGAACAAGTGGTGACACATTAGACCTAAAGCTTATCGCCCTTATGCTTGACGTAGTTCTATCACCCCTGACTATGCTCATCAACAAGTTGCTTGTGCTCTCCCAGTTCCCCCACAAATGGAAACTAGCCCTTGTGACCCCAATCCACAAAAGTGGGTACAAGTCTCTGCAGGGGAACTACAGGCCTATATCTATCCTCCTCCCACTCTCCAAGGCACTCAAAAGGACAGTTGCTGACCAGCTGGTCGATTAACTGAAGAAATACAACCTTCAGTCTCCTAAGCAACATGGCTTTAGGAAAGGCCACAGCACCACTACTGCACTTCTCAAATTCACAGGGTTCATTCACCATGTGTTCAATCAAGGTGAACTGGTTGGTGCTACCTTCACTGACCAATCGAAAGCCTTCAATACGGTCAATCACACCCTACTGCTCAAACAGTTAGCAGTGGTAGGCTTATAAACTGACACCCTACAATGGTTTGATCGCTAGCTCTCAGAGTGATCTCAGATAGTCAGGATAGGTGATGCCCTCTCCAACAAGCTTCCCATCTGATTGGGAGTTCCACAGGGGTCAATCCTGGGCCCGTTACTTTTTAGCATTTTCTTAAATAACCTCCCTGCCAGCTGCCCAGTTTAAATACTCCTGTATGTGGACAACGCAGTTATATTTGCTAGGAATTCTGACCCTGACCAATTGGAGAACTGACTCCAGGAAAGCTTCACAGCTGTCGAAGACTGATTTATCTCCCAGAAACTAGTACTCAACTACAAAAAAACTAAGTCAATGCTTTTCCATGGTGCACATAACAGGAATAATGCTAAAGATTAGAAATAACTCTGGCACAGCACTGGAGCAGACGTGTACCTTTAAGTACCTTGGAGTGATGTTAGACAGCACTCTTTCCAACTCTGTGCACACTGACCTAGTGGCCAGAGCTGCCAACATCTGCACTGGGCCCCTCTATAAGCACAAGAGCAGCCTAACATTGGAAGCCCTTCAGCTAGCAATCCTAAGCACGGTTGCATCCCCAATCAACAATGGGATTGTGATCTATGGTACTGCTACAAATGCAGCCTTAAAGCGTATTTCCATTGCCCTAAACAAAGCCTGCTGGCTATTAACTGGGGCCACCCAGCAGATGTACACCTGTGACCTTTATGAACAAGCCAACTGGCTGCAACTACAAGGTAGAATTCAATACCACATGTCTTGTAGTAAAGAAAGCTACTCTCGTTCTCCTGACACCGGGTGTCAGTAATCTCCTCAGTCCCTCTAGCAATTCACGTTGTACCAGGAGTTCTGATAGTTCCTCACTCCAAGTCCTGCGCTGTTGACCCTCGCAAGGGCAGTGTTCATTTGCAACCAGAGCCCCAAGAGAGTATAACGCTCTGCGCACTGACATTGTAAATGCGACCGCCCTGGGATCCTTTAAACTCAAGCTTCATGAGTACTTAGTGACTCGTGCTTCCTGTGACTGCTTTGGCTAGCACTTGTGGCCAGCCAAATTAATTCAATCTCCCCTTCTGCTACCCCATCTCCCCTCCTCCCTCCCTCACTGCCCTACCTATCCCACTCATGCTCCAGCTCATTTACCTTCCTTTTTTCACCATCAATTAGTATTGGTCCTCTTCCTAAATCTTGGACCCTCTGCTTACCACCTCCCATGGCACTACTGCTTCTGCACTTAACCTCTCACATTCTATTGACAGTGCCACTTGGTGGCTTCTATCACTGCACTGTTGCCTATTCATGCCTCCGCAGCTCTTTCCCTCTTACTACCTGTCCCCTACTTCACTCTGGGACTCTTAAGACTAGTTTAATTTCAAATGTACGTGACCAATCTAACTTAGATGTTTTGCCTGAATGTACCCTGATGCTCTTCTGTCTCTTCACTGTTGTACCATTTGTCTGTTACTTGTACCTCGACATGGAACCTATGTGAAAGAGCCTCTGGCTCAAAGGTGTTAATCCAAGAACCTGAATAAACTTGAAACCCACTGGGAAGTGAAAGGCAGAAATTGCTGATAGGTACCCTTTTACTGATGAGTACTTCAGTCCAGCATCTGAGAGAGAGAGAGAGAGAGAGAGAGTAAGTAATCTAGGATACGCTGCGGAGAACAGGTATATGGATCTAACCCTTGGTCCACTGCCCATGTAGCAAATCGCTTCCACTTCATGCGATAGATTGTTTTAATGGAAGCTTTAAGAGCTGCCCATAACACTTCCACCACTTGGGGTGATACTTGGAACCTGGAAAGAACTGTGTCCTCAGGAGCCAAGCATATAGGTGCAGGGAGCGAAGACTGGAATGAAGAAGGGTTTCCTAAGCCTTAATAGGGAGGGTGGGGCAAATGGGAAGAGGCAGAGGCTCCTGAACAGTCAATTGTTGCAACAGTGGAAACCAGACCTGTCTTGACCATAGAGGCGCTATGAGAATCATAGTGGCCTGGTCTCCTATCAGTTTGAGTAGTACCCTCTGAATGAGAGGGAATTGAGGAAAAGCATAAAGAAATTTTCCTGTCCAGGAAAGAGATAATGTGTATTGCCACACAGTTCCAGGACCTGGCTCTAGTGAGCAATAGTGTGGCAGTTTTGCATTGAGCAGAGAGGCAAAGAGGTCTAGTTCAGGCTGACCACAGCAAATGAAGAGGTCTTTGACCACTTCTTGGAGGATCTCCCATTCGTATGCCCAAGCCTTGGATCAGCTGAGTGCATCTGCTAGGGTGTTCTTGTTGCCCGAGACATGTACCGTGATCAGGTGTAGCCCATGTTGGATCACGCCCTTCCACACTCTCATTACCTCTCTGCACAAGGGGTAGGAATGGGTCCCTCCTTGCTTGTTCCGATAATGGACTACCGTAGAGTGTCCATTTGAATCTGAAGGCAGCCCTCTGGCAGGAGATTCTTGAATGCCTGCAGTGTGTAAAAAACGTCTCTCATCTCCAGAATATTGATGTGGAGACACACTTCTCCTTGGCACCACACTCCCTAGGTCTGAAGGTTGTCTAAGTGGGCTCCCCAGCATTGGGAGAAGGCATCGGTAGTAAGGGTATGGTGAGGGATGGGTGCTTGAAACAGGATTCCCTCAACAGGTTGTCAATATTTGTCCACTACTGAAGAACATGGACAGCTGGGGTCGAGACCATGACTTCTGCCTCTAAATTATTTGTTCTTTGGTCCCACTGCACCATCAGAGTCCACTGTAATATCCTCATGTGTAAGCGGGCGTGCAGGATGGTTGGGATGGCCGCTGCCATATGTCCCAGTAGCCTCAAATATTCTGTGTCTGAGATATAACTGTTGTCACATATCTGAGTTGCTAGATTGATCAGTTTTTCCACCCGATCATATGGCAGGAAGGCTAAGCTAACTGAAGTGTCCAGTATGGCCCCAATGCACTTAAGGCACTGGGTGTAATCCAGCTTGGATTTTGCTACATTGACTGTTATCCCCAAAGATGCAAACATCTGAAGTGTGTGGGAAAGGGTTATCACCAACTGATGTTTTGACGTGGCTTTGAGCAGCCCAGTCACCCAAGTAAGGAAAAATGTAGTGACTTACTTTAGTGTAGTGCAGTGTAGTGTAAAAATGTAGTGACAAATACTGTTGATGGGGGACCTGAATATGCTAGATGTTAACTGGATAACATGTACTGCAGCCACATCCAAGAGCAGGGTCATTCTCGATGCCCTGCAGGGGGCAGGCCTTAGACAGCTCGTGTTGGAACCCACTCGGGAGGGAGCAATACTAGACCTGGTACTCTCAAATGGAGAGAGGATCACACATTTAGAAGTCAGTAGACATCTGGCAACAAGCGACCACTGCACAGTGTGCTTCACAATAAGCACAACCATGGAGACAAGCCATACAAAAACAAGCATACTGGACTTTAGAAGGGCTGACTTTGGCAAAATGGGTGAACACCTGAGGAATACACTAGCAGATGGCCAAAAAGGTGGGGTGGAAGAACAATGGAGAAAAATCAAAACAGCCATCACAGAGGCAACAAGCCTTTGTGTAAAACAGATAAAAAAAAACAAAGCAGAGTAAAAAAACACTATGGTTCTCAAAAGAGGAGGCAGGGAAGGTTAAGGAGAAAAAGGCTGCATTCAAAAAGTATAAGGAATCACAGAAGGACCATGACAGGGAACTGTATCAATTAAAGCAGAAAGAAGTGGGAAGGCAGTCAGATTAGCAAAAGCCCAAACTGAGGAAAAAATAGACAATTCAGTTAAGAAGGGGGATAAAACCATTTATAGGTACATTAGGGAGCATAGAAAGGTTAAGGGAGGAATAGTGAAGATTAATAAGGGAGAGGGGAGGTGGGCAGAGGGAGACAGTGAAAAGGCAGAGATACTGAATGAATACTTTTGTTCTGTAGTCACAAAAGAAGATAAGGAGGAGTTACCTAAACCAGACAATAGAAGCACTCTGGGTAGGGGGTTGACACCAGTCCATTTACAGAAGAAAGAGTCCTGAAAGAACTCCTAAAACTCAATTTGGACAAAGCAATGGAGCCTGACGGGATTCACCCCAGAATCCTAAAAGAGCTAAGGGAGGACCTAGTGACACCACTGACCACTCTTTTTAACAAATCATGGGAGGATGGGGTGGTACCTGAGGACTGGAGGAGGGCAGATGTGATTCCCCTTCACAAAAGTGGGAGCAAGGCAGAAGCAGGAAACTACAGCCCTGTAAGTTTGACCTCAGTGGTAGGGAAAATGATGGAATCACTTCTGAAAGAATTGTTGAGTACCTAGAGGCCAGCAGGGCACAAGACCCAGGACCCAAAGCAGCATGGATTTACAGCAGGAAGGTCATGTCAGACGAATCTAAAAGATTTCTTTGACTGGGTGACCAAAGTAATAGACCAGGGAGGGGCTGTGGATATGGCCTACCTAGACTTCAGCAAGGCATTTGACACAGTCCCTCACTAAAGATTAATAATCAAGTTAGCCAGCCTGGGAGTGGGTCCCAGGGTGGTAGCCTGGGTAGCAAACTGGCTGCAAAACAGGACACAGAAGGTAATAGTGAATGGAACACATTCCGAAGAAAGGGGTCACTAGTGGAGTATCTCAGGGCTAAGTACTGGGTCCAGTCCTCTTCAACATCTTTTGTAGGTGACATTGCAGAGGGTCTGGAGGAAAGGTATGCCTCTTGCAGATGACACAAAGATCTGTAACAGAGTTGATACACAAGGTGGGGTAGAAAGGATGAGAAGGGACTTGGCAAGGTTGGATGAATGGTCAGACATATGGCAACTTAGATTAAATGCAAGAAGTGCAAAGTAATGCACCTGGGAAACAAAACCCAGGAGAAGAGTACACAATAGCAGGGAGGTACTAACAGCAACAAAAATGGAAAGGGACCTGGGGTAGTCATATCAGATGATCTGAAGGTTGGTAAGCAATGTGAAAAGTCAGTAAGGAGAGCCAGGGGGATACTGAGATGCATAGGAAGGGGCATCACAAGTAGAAAAAGGGAAGTGGTTATCCCTCTGTACAGACAGTTGGTGAGACCCCATCAGGAGTACTGTGTGCAGTTTTCGAGACCTCATCTACGCAAGGACATAGACAGGATGGAAGCAGTCCAGAGGAGGGAAGCTAAAATGGTGCAGGGTCTGCATCAGAAACCATAAGAAGGGAGACTGAGAGAGCTTAATATGTATACCCTTGATGAAAGGAGGGACAGGGGGGACACGATAGAAACGTTCAAGTACCTGAAAGGAATCAACAAAGTCCAGGAGGGTAGCATCTTTCAGAAAAAGAGATGTGTAAGAACAAGGGGGCACAATTTAAAGATAGAGGGGGGATGGCTCAGGGGTAATGTGAGGAAATTTTTTTTCATGGAGAGAGTGGTGGATGCATGGAACCGCCTTCCTGGGGAGGTTGTTGGGTCTAAAACAGCGGGGGAATTCAAACATGCATGGGACAGACATAAGGCAATTGTAGTGGGAGGTGGCAGGAAGTAGGCTGTTGGTTAACTAGAATCTGCAGCTTATCCAGTAGGTAGGGAAATGGGCAGACTGGGTGGGCCAAGTGGTCCTTATCTGTCATCAAATTCTATGTTTCTATGTTTCAATGACTTGTTCTCCTGAGAGCTGCCGCCACCACCGCAAGGCACTTTGTGAATACCCTGAGGAGTGAAGTCAGCCCAAAAGGTAGGGCCCTGAACTGGTAATGGCGGTTTTGGAAACAGAAGCAGAGATACCTTCTGTGGGCGGGGTGGATCATTATATGTAGGTATGCATCCTTCATGTCTAGTGAGCAGAATCAGTCTCCCTGTTTAGTAGGGGCATGACCGTTTGAGAGTGACCATCCTGAATGTTTTGTATTCTATGAAAAGATTTAGCTTTCTGAGATCTAGAATGGGTCTTAGATAGCCTGTCCATTTTTAGACTGGAAAGAAGTTGGAGTAGAACCTCCAGCCCGGTTGATGAAGGGGGACTGGTTCTATTGCTTTTTGAGTAAGAGAGCTTGAACCTGTGTTGCCAACACTGCCTCATAATCGGGAGGGTAATAAGAAGTCCTTGGAGGCATTTCAGGAGGTACAGCCATCAAGTCTAGTGTGGCCTGACTGGACCAACTGAAGTACCCATGCATCTGTTGTTATGCTTTGCCAATCCTGTGAATACAGGGAAAATCTGATCCCTACTTACGTGGGTTGGGGGGGCCCTAGTACCATGGGCTTGAGGGGACCTTCAGGCTGTGGGATGTCCC
Organism: Neoceratodus forsteri; assembly: GCA_016271365.2. Lineage (NCBI taxonomy): Eukaryota > Metazoa > Chordata > Ceratodontiformes > Ceratodontidae > Neoceratodus > Neoceratodus forsteri. Next base: position 45,457,291 of record JADMNL010000027.1, read on the forward strand.
TGTTGAGGGACTGATGGGGTGGAACGAGATGCTTTTGAGGCTACAGGAGATCCAGGTAAGAAGACTGTAGCCTTACACTTGGGCTGCTTGGTGGTGTTTGGCCTTTGTCTGTTGGCAGGCCAGAGAAAATTCCCTTTATAGTATGGTTTAGGCTGGGTGTGGTAGAGGGAATGCACTGACTACAGGGTACGTCCTGAAGTTTGTAGGGACATCAAGATGTACTGAGTCTGGGGTCCAAACAGCTAATGACCCTTGAAGGGTACATTCAGAATATAATGTTGGACATCAGGAGCAAAGCCAGAGCCTCTGAGCCATGAATGCCTTCTAAGGCAAATCCCAGAGGTAGAAGCCCAAGCTGTAGCATCAACAGCATCATAGGCTGCATGTAAAAGATGGTGACCAACAGCCGAGGCAGTTTTTATAGTATTGGTAAACTCTTCCTTAGGAGCTGCATCCGGAAAAGTTTGGACTGAAGCCTGAGATGCTTTTCACAACTCCTTCTGATACTTGAGGAGGTGTCTCTTATAGTTAAAAATTCTTACCGTCATTGTGGAGGATGAAAACATACATTTCCCTATAGCATCAAGCTTCCAGGATTCCTTATCCGGAGGCTGTGCACTAAGCTGTTTAGGTCTAATCGACCTATAATGGGCAGCATTAATCACCACTGAATCAGCTTTGGTGGAAAGGTAAATATGGATGTTATACTGGGGGCTTGATATGTTCTATCAGCCTTTCGAGGTAGAAGGCATACTTGCCATGCTGCTAAAATAGCATCTTCATATGCCTCCATTAAAGGGCTTTCTGGTTGACCTAAATAACTGGCAAGTTTATGCCTAGAGGCATGTTGTGTAGTCTCCTGGAATCCCAAGGTCTTCTGGAGATGCTGCATTATATCTGAAAAACTTGGATCATCTGGAGGGGAACATGGGAGATATGGTGCCGTCTCTTCTGCTAGTAAGGAGGCAGAGGAGGTTGGGGAAGGAGAAAGATCCGCTTGATCCATATCCTCCTCCAGTTGTTCCCACTTCTGTAAATATGGATCCTCAATTTCAATATCCTGGGAGGGACTCAGAGATGCAGGAGAGGCACTAGTGGTTCTAGAAACAGAAGAGTGTCTGGAGGGCACTGAAATAGGGGCAGAAATAACACCATTAGAAGGGGGAGTATTTTTCTTAGTCAAATCCAGAATTGTATTGACTAATGTCTGAACATCCACCATAGCCAATTGGGAGGCCTCTGTAGTCACCAGGGTACTATCAGTAGACCCTATCAGAATGATAGAAGAAATTGGTGCAGGTTGTGGCACCAAATGGCCTGTCATGAGGAAGACAAATGTGAATCCCAGGTCGTTGATGGTTCACTAGAACCTAGGACATAATGTCCTTTTCCTGGATTTCCAGCCATTGACAACCATGTGGAATCCTGAGGGGCGTTATACAGACACCTTCTTGAGGGAGGAGGCAGGCAGTAGAAACTGTAACTTTAACACACTCTGAGGACTCGTCAGTGAGGACACTGTTGATGAGTGGGTGGAAACAGAAGGGCCTGGCATCGTCGATGGAGTAGAAGATGATAGAGCCATAGCCTCTTAGAGAGCAGATAAAACTGCTGTAGTGTTAAGAATTGCCTGTGGAACACTAGAAGGCTGCGAGGATGTTGATGGGGAGGAGACAGGAGAAGAATGTTTACTCTTACTAGAGTGTTTATATTCCTCCTTTTTGTCAGCCATCTCCGTCAACTAATGTTCCCGGCCAGAACGATGGGAACCTGAGGACAATGACGAAGACATGCAGGGTGTCTTAGATTGATCATCCCACTCCAGGAGGGTGACTTTTTGTTCAATAAGGTGCTCCTTCAGCTGCTGCGGTCTTCGTTGCTGGGTAGCTTTGTTAAAGGTGGAAGACTAGGTTTGCTGGTCAAGGCATCTAGCTTCACCTGAGCTATTTTCTTCTAGGTTGCTTGAAAGGACAGAGCAAAAAACCTTGCCAGAGCAAGGAAAAGGAGTAAGGCTTCTTCTGGCTAGGCAGATTTACTGTGTGTTGTTATCTTCATTTTGTACTCACATAGATTGTTACTTTTGTTGCTAACATTTTATTGCTTTGTTTTTCTCTGATTCAAATTGTTGTTGCTGGGTATACTTTCTGCTGCATTATTACAGGGTGTGCCTACAGGTGTGTGCTTACAGATTACTGCTGTAAGATTCTGATTAAAATTGTCTTTTGCAAGGTATATCTTCTGTTACTGCTTTATTTTTCTCTGTAGCAAAGTGCTTCTTACAGGCTATATCTTCTGTGAAATAATTACAGGTGGTGCTTTACAGGATTTACAGTTTTATCTGTCATTAGGATAAGCTTTCAGGGCTACTGCATGTGTTGCTGGCTGATTGTTTCTGTTCTTACCTCCTTGTTTCTTTCATCCGTGGTTCTTTTTCGGCAGGGGAAGTGCCCAGTCACCCACCCCCATCCCCAACCACCCCACACTACACTCCTTCTATAAGGTAGCATGGTTGTGACATTTCCTGTAGCAAAGCAGGAAGGGGTGGATCAGAGGGGTATGTACACAGTGATCTCATTTACAGGGGCACTAGTAATTTAACTTGTTATAACAAGCTATACAAAAACAAACAAACAAAACACAAACTCAAACTTTTGCTTTCATTTTCATCCTTCTAATTACTCTGACCAGGTTATAAACCCAGCAACTTACCTGGAATGGATATCATTAACTGCAGCTACTGTGGAACAGTTTTACAGGATTTAGAACACTGTCTTACATGCTGGGCTGTTGGAGATCTAAGGGCTCAGCTCCAGGCAGCATGGGCAGAGATTGTGCACCTCAAATTGCATATTCAAGAGGAATATATTATAAGAACTGCTGCCATTTCCCAAACATCCAACAGAAGCACCTTGACCGCAGAGGGAAGTTGGTTTGGGAGGTTGGCAGGTGGTTAGGAAGGGCAAATCGGGTGCCCCATCACTTGGTGCTCTCCAACATATCACCTCCACAAACCATATAAAAATTACAAACAGGTATCTGCCTCTATCTCTGAAATCAAACAAAGGGGCAGAGGACACTGCATCACAGGAGCTAGCACAACAAAACTCACCCAAAACAGGAACAAAAACAAAAAAAGCGAAAAGGAAATCCCAAAAACTTCTGATCATAGGAGACTCCATGATTCGGGGAGTGGATACGTATCTCCAGCCAGGGGTAATTTTCAGATGTCTCCCAGGTACATCAGCGTGGAGAGACACTGACTGCATTGCTAAAATTGTTCAGGAAGCAGGAGAAAACATTGACATCCTGGTACACACAGGAGTAATATCTTGCCAACTGGGTCAGTTGTGGAGACCAAGGAACACCTGACCAGGCTGGGTGACAAACTATCACCCATTTCGTCCAGCATCTCCTTCTCTGAGATCCTGTCAGTCTGGGAGAGGGGGGCAGATGGACGGAAGGTCAGAGAAGGGGAGACAGGGGAGTTAACCAGTGGCTCAAGGGCTGGTGCCAGGAAAAAGGACTCAAATTTGTAGGGAACTGGCAACAGTTTTGAGAGCGGAAGTTCTTTAAATCTGATGGACTGCATCTGACTAAGGAGGGAGTTAGTGCATTGGGGCAGAAGTTTGATGTCTTTGCAGAATATTTAAACTAGCAAATGGGTAGAGGGGTACAGCATCCCATACGTTGAATGGGAAGAACACTCCTCCCCCCTCAACTAGTGGTCAAACAGGAGTTCAGCATGTTTGCAGTTCATTTGCATCACCAGGTAAGGAAAAAGGTCTGGCTCCCCATACGACGCACAGGGGAAATGCCAGACCTCGCCCAACAACTAATGCACCGAAATCTGGGCAATGGAAAATCATGTACACGAATGCTCACAGTCTGGGAAACAAGATCCCAGACCTGCAGGCAATAATGACAGAGGCTAAACTGGACATAGTAGCCATTAGTGAGACATGGTTTACCAGTAACTACACTTGGGAGACTTGGTACCTGGCTGTACTGTCTAGAAGAGACTGAGGTGCAAAACGGGGTGGAGTTGAGTGGCTCTTATGCCAATGAAAATATCAAAGCTACAGAAATTCAGAATACACATAAGGAGCCAGAAGAACTGTGGGTCACTCTGGAAACAGGAAATGGGACAGCCATACAAACTGGGGTTGTCTACAGGCCTCTAGACTTGGGCGGGGGGTGGCATAGACACATTACTGTTTGAAGATATACAAAACATGACAGCTAAAGGGGAGGTTCTGATAATGGGAGACTTTAACATGTCAGATACACATTGGTCAATACCAGCAGGAACATCTGCCAGAACTAGACACATGGTGGATTCCCTGCAGGGGGAGGGCCTCAAACAACTGGTACAACAACCCACAAGAAACAGGGCTATCCTAGATCTAGTACTGACTAACAGGGAAAGGATCACAGATCTCCAGGCAGAAGGTCACCTGGCAGACAGTGACCATCACATGGTATGGTTCAGTTTGGCCACTAGAACAAAATCATCCCATTCCAAGGCAAAAATATGGGACTTCAGAGGAGCTGACTTTGATAAGATGGTCAACAGAGTTAAGCTAGCCCTGGCAAAAAGAAATACGGGTGAGGGGGTATAGGCAAAGTGGGCAAGCATTAAGGATGCAATACTTGAAGCAACATCCCATTGTGTTAGAGAGAAAAGGAAGTGCAAAAGAAGACGGAAGCCATTTGGTTCTCAAAAACAGTAGCAGAAAAGGCCAGAGCCAAAAGGCTGGCCTTCAGGAAATATGAGAGAATGCAGCAGGATGAAGATAGGGAGGCATACCAAACTTCCCTAAGGGAAGCAGGGAAGGCAGTAAGGCAGGCAAAGGCACAAACCGAGGAAACACTAGCACAAACAGTAAAAGAAGGTGACAAGACTTTCTAAAGATACATTAGTGAAAGGAGAAAGTCCAGAGGGGGTATTGCTAAGATCAAAGGGAATACGGGTGTGTGTGAGGAGGAGGACCATGTAAAAGCATCTATCCTAAATAGATACTTCTGCTCAGTGTTTACTGAAGAGAAGGTAGGGCAGGGACCACAGCTCAACACCATGGACACGGGGGAAGGGAAGTGTGCACTAGTCACTTCACAAAAGAAAGGGTCCTACAAGAGCTTGATAAGCTCAGGATGGACAAGGCAATGGGACCTGATGGCATACATCCCAGGGTACTAAAGGGGCTAAGGGTGGAACTAGCAGAGCCATTATCGGAACTGTTTAGTGAGTCTCTGAGCACAGGAGAGGTCCCAGAAGACTGAAGAAGGGCTCATGTGATCCCGCTCCACAAAAGTGGTAGCAGGGAGGAGGCAGAGAACTACAGACCAGTCAGTCTTACCTCAGTAATGGGCAAGATTATGGAGGCACTCCTTAAGGAAAGGATTGTGCAACACCTGGAATCCATAGGAGCACAGGATCCAAGACAGCTTGGGTTTACAAAGGAAGGTCCTGTCAAACTAATCTCATGGATTTCTTTGACTGGCAACCAGAGTGGTGGACAAAGGGGAGCAGTTGATGTCGCCTACCTTGACTTTAGCAAAGCTTTCAATACTGTTCCACATAGAAGATTGATTAATAAGCTGGGTAGGCGCTAAAGGCCAGAAGTTGGTCAACTGGGTGGCAAACTGGTTGACAGGCAGAAAACAGAGAGTGGTGGTAAATGGTATACAGTCAGAAGAGATGCAAGTCACAAGTGGGATACCTCAGGATCAGTCCTAGGGCCAGTCCTCTTCAATATCTTCATCAGTGACAGTGCAGATGGACTGGAGGGTAAGGTTTGTCTGTTTGCAGATGACACCAAGATCTGCAACAGAGTAGATGATTCAGATGGGGTGGGCAGAATGAGAAGAGATCTGGATAAACTAGCAAAATGGTCAGAAGAGTGGCAACTAGGGTTTAACGCAAAGAAGTACAAGATCATGCACATAGGGAAGAGAAACCCTGAAGCCACCTATAGGCTGGGAGGGGAGTTGCTGGCAGTCACAAGAGACGAAAAAGACTTGGGCATCATCATCACCGATGACCTGAAATCATCCAAACAGACCACTAAAGCAGTAGGTAAGGCTAGGGGGATGTTGGGGTGTATTAGTAGGGGTATCACAAGTCGGAAGAGGGAGGTAATAATCCCTCTTTATAAGACACAGGTTAGGCCCCATCTGGAGTACTGCGTGAAGTATTGGAGGCCACACCTTCACAAGGATGTTAACCAAATTGAAACAGTCCACAGAAGGGCAACCAAAATGGTGCAGGAACTGCATCAGAAAATATATGAGGACAGATTAATGGAGCTCAGTATGTATACCCTAGAGCAAAGGAGGGAGAGAGGTGATGTGATTGAAACATTCAAATATCTTAAGGGCATTAACAAGGTGAAAGAGTCTAACATGTTTCAATATAAGAAAAATAGCAGGATGAGAGGACACAGCATGAGATTAGAGGGAGGCCGATTGAGGGGTAATGTGAGGAAGTTCTTTTTCACAGAAAGGGTGGTGGATGCATGGAACAGCCTGCCTCAGGAAGTGGTGGATATGAACACAGTGCAGGGCTTCAAACAGGCATGGGATACGCATAAGGGAGCAATACAGATGAGTATGACTAGATAGGCCATTGACAGAGCAAAGGAAGATGGCACATCCATAAGGTAGAAAAAGAAATGGTCAGACTGGATGGGCCTTGTGGTCCTTATCTGCCGTCATCTTCAATGTTTCTAAAGCATTGACACAGGCATGAGTATCATGCGCAGGGCCTTATCACTTTACACAAAGTTCGTGAAGGTCCTCTGTAGCGAGCTTCTGGCCACAGGCACATTTTCTAACTAAAGGGTCTGAAAATGACATGAGGAAGGTGTAACAAAACTGGAAAACGATGTGCCAAAGAAAATTTGAGTATTCTTTTCTTCGTCAACTGAGGCTAAACTCTGAACAGGATGTGTAGCATGCAGGTCATGCCGGAAAAAGAACTGAGGAGCATCTGGGACCACCCACGCATATATATGCCTGAGGACACAACACATGATGTTGTCATTTGCGGTTCCTGGTCGACTGCTGGTAAAATCTTCTGGCTGGAAACTACGCCTGTAACTGGAAGTTTCTATATGTGGGACCTGCTGCAAGAGATATCCTCGAAGATCTGTTTTTCTCCCCTCTTGACCTCCTCTACAATAGAGAGCTGTGTGTCTGTTTTTGCCTCCCTATTTTCAAGTATGTATTCTCTCCCTTCTTCCTCTCTCTGCTTTTCTTTATATTTGCAGAAGGCCTTTTCCTTTGCCCTCACCACTTCCTGGACTCTTGATGAGGAAAAATAATGGTCTCTTGAACCTGCACATTTTGGTTACCATTCTCATGCATAACTCAGATGCCTTGAGAATGGCTCCCTTAATTGTTCCCCATCTCTCTTCCACCCCCAATGTTGTCCATCCCCCCCCGACTAACATTTCCCTGACCAGCTCCCTTAGTTTGTTAAAGTCTGCCCTTCTGAATCCATGACTTCAGCATCCTATTGGTGGTTTCCAGACCCAAGGCCAAGTTTAAACCAAATGGAGCTTTGGTCACTGCTCTCCAGCGGCTCCCCTATTCTCACAGCTTCAATCGCCTCCGAGCTGGTGAGCACCACATTGAGAACTGCAGTCTGCCTATTCTTTAACTAGCTGTACCAGCAGACAGTCCTGGAACACATCCAGTAATGTCTGACCTCTGGTACTTCTGGCCGCTGGAATATCCCAACATCTGGCAGGTTCAGATCACCCACCATCATTAATTCCCCCTTTGCGATCCATCTTTCAAGTTCTTTCCTGAACTCTCTGTCTCTCTCTTCCCCTTGCCCCGGATGTCTATAGATCACCCCCCCAAGCGCAGTTTCTTGCCTGATGCTGCTGTGAGTTGCACCCACAGTGACTCAGTCTCACTGTTACCACCCCTGATGCACCCATCTTCCACCTCTTCAACGGCCTCCTTGACAAAAAGGGCGATTCCCTCCTCCACCTGTTCCTCTATCCCTCCTAAACACTGAGAACCCAGGGAGCATCAGGTTCCAGTCATTACTTTCCAAAGCCCATGTTTCTGTCATGGCCAGTATGTCCACTGCAGTGTCTGCCATCAGCATCTGGAGCTCGTTGATTTTGTTACCTATGCATTAAGGTGTACTCAGCCGGGCAAGTGCTCATTTGCTATCAGGGCCACTAGTTGCTTAAACAACTGCCTCATATACTACTGAAATATCCCCAAGATTAATCAGTTTGAGATCTCTGCAGTCTGCCCTTACACTCCAATGTAATTTAGGAGGCAGTATAGTGCAGTGGTCTAAGGCTCTGAGCTGCAAATTTGGTGATATCCAGCAGACCAGACCTGGGTTTGAATCCTACAGCTTCTACTTGCATACTGTGTGACCCTGAGCAAGTCACTTAACCTCCGGTTGCTCCTGTAAAAAAGCTATCAGCTTAGTGTGTTATACATGGTTAAACAACTAAATAAAAAAAAAAATTGTAACCATTAAACTGTTATGCGTTTTCTCGCTGTACATATCCCGTAACTTTTTTATACAATGATCGGCATGGATTTTTTTTTTCAAAACTGTATGTAATTGTTCTGTCTTAAAGATGGACTTCTGACAAAATGCTACATTGTAGAATTAGAATAAGCATGCCCCAATAAATCTCATACCAAAAATGAAGTTTCTTCGTTACTTTGTTTTAAACTTATGAGCTATTGTGTAACCCTGATTTCACTAACTATTCAAAAAAGCCAGTTTCAGTGAAGAGCCACTGATGCTGTCATCTCCTGAACTCACACTCTAGTCCTACCTGTCAGAAACCTTATGGGACCTGCTTCTCCCAAAGTTTAAGAAACTGTAACTACAGTAATCCTTTTAAAAGAAATGACATAGGGTTGGCTGCAGTGCTTACATTTCCAGAATGTTCAGATGCATGGCACTGTACTTTAGAACATGTCAGAAGGTGGTTTTGGAATCCAGCACTGAACCAAGGTGTAGCGTGACAAGGTGGTGCATAATTTTAAAATGTTGTGTGGGGACGCGCAATCTCAGAATGTGACAGGGATGTGCCATCTCAAAATGTAGTGGAACAATCAGTCTCGGAATGCGACAGGAACACACATTGAGGAATTTGGTGGGGACTGGCAATGTCAGTATATAGTGGGGATGCACGCTGTCGGAATGTGACAGGACATGCCATTTATTCTGAAATTGCTTGTCCTTGCCATATTCCAGAACTGTACGCACCCACCATATTTAAAAATTGTGCATCACATGCCCACCACATTCCAACTTTGTGCATCCTAGCCACATTCTAAAATTATGCATCTCTGCTACATTCTGAAATTGCACATCCCTTTCACATTTCAAAATTGTGCATCCCAGCCACATTCTGAAATGGCGCATCCCCGCCAAGTTGTGTTTCAATGCCACATTCCAAAATTGTTACTGCCATATTCCCCAGCTGTGCATCATGCCACATTCTGAAATTATGCATCACCGCTACATTCCAAAACTATTATCACTGCCACATTCTGAAACTGTGAATCACCACCACATTCTGCAACTGTACATCACCACCACATTCCAAAACTGTGCGTCACCACCGCATTCCAAAATTGTGCATCAACGCCACATTTCAAAATTGTGCATCACCTCCACAGTCTGAAATTGTACATCACTGCCACATTCCAAAATTGTGCATGACCGCCATGTTCCAAACCTGTATGTCACCACAGCATTCCGAAAACCTGTATCACTGCCATGCTCCGAAATTATGCATCACTGCTGCATTCTGAAACTGTGCATCACTGCTGTATTCTGAAATTCTGCATCAGTGCTACATTCTCAAGTTGTGCATCACCACCACAGTCCAAAACTACGCATCACTGCTGCATTCCAAAACTGTGCATCACCGTCTCATTCCAAACCTGTGAATCACTGCCACATTCCAAATATTATACGTCACCGCCACATTCCGAAACTGTGTGTCACCGCTGCATTCCGAAACTGTGTCACTGCTGCATTCCATAATTGTGTGTCACCACCATATTCCAAACCTGTGCATCATCACCGCATTCTGAAATTATGTGTCACTGTCACATTCCAAAATTGTGCATCACCACTGCATTACAAAATTCTGCATCACTAATGCATTCTGAAATTGTGCGTCACCGCTACATTCCAAATCTGTACATCACCACCGCATTCTGAAACTGTACATCACCACCACATTCCGAAATTGTGCGTCACTGCCACATTCTGAAACTGTGTGTCACTGCCACATTCCGAAATTGTGCATCACTGCAACATTCTAAACCTGTGTGTCACCATCACATTAGAAATTGTGCGTCACCGCCACATTCTGAAATTATGTGTCACCGCCACATTCCAAAATTATGCATCACCGCCACATTTTAAAATTGTGCGAAGCCATCACAGTTCAATACTGTGCATCAATGCCACATTCCGAAATCATGTGTCACCGCCACATTCCAAAACTGTGCATCACTGCCACATTCTGCACCTGTGCATCACTGCCGCATTCAAAAATTATGTGTCACTGCCACATTCCAAAACTGTATCACCACTGCATTCTGAAACTATGCGTCACCACCACATTCCGAAACTGTGTCACCGCTGCATTCCAAAACTGTGCGTCACCACATTTCAAAACTGTGCATCACTGCCACATTCCAAAATTGTGCATCACTGCCACATTCCAAAACTGTGCATCACCGCACTGCCACATTCCAAAACTGTGCATCACTGCCAAATTCGGAAATTGTGCATCACCACCAAATTCTAACATTGTGCGTCACTGCCATATTCTGAACCTGTGCGTCACCACCACATTCTGAAAGTATGTGTTACTGCCACATTCTGAAAGTGTTGGCAAATGGGCAGACTAGGTGGGCCAAGCAGTCCTTATCTGCTGTCAAAGTCTATGTTTCTATGTTTGTCCCCACTGCATTCTGAAACTGTGCGTCACCGCCGCATTCTGAACCTGTGCATCACCACCGCATTCCAAAATTATGCATCACCATCACATTTCAAAACTGTGTGTCACAGCTGCATTCTGAAACTATGTATCACTGCCACATTCAGAAACTGTGCGTCACCGCCAAATTACGAAATTGTACATCACCGCCACATTCCCAAATTGTACGTCACTGCCTCACTTGGAAATTCTGCATCAATGCCACATTCCAAGATTCTGCTTGACTGCCACATTCCAAACTTGTGTGTTACCACCGCATTCCGAAATTCTGCATCACTGTCGTGTTCTAAAACTGTGCATTACCGCTGCATTCTGAAACTGTGCATCACTGCTGCATTCCAAAATTGTGCATCACTGCTGCATTCCAAACCTGTGAATCACTGCTGCATTCTAAAATTATGCGTCACTGTCACATTCTGACACTGTGTGTCACTGCTGCATTCCGAAACTGTGCATCACTGCTGCATTCCAAAATTGTGCATCACTGCGGCATTTCAAAATTGTGCATCACCACCACAGTCCGATACTGTGAGTCAACGCCACATTCAGAAATTGTGTGTCACCGGCACATGCCAAAATTGTGCACCACTGCCACATTCTGAACCTGTGCATCACCGCCACATTCAAAAATTATGCCTCACTGCCACATTCTGAAACTGTGTCACCACCGCATTCTGAAACTATGCGTCACTGCCACATTCCAAAACTGTGTGTCACTGCCGCATTCTGAAACTGAGCATCACCGCCACATTCTGAAATTGAACGTCACCGCCACATTCCAAAATTCTGCCTCACTGCCACATTTCAAAACTGTGCATCACTGCCACATTCCAAAATTGTGAGTCACCGCCAAATCCTGAAATCGTTTCCACCACCAAATTGCAAGATTGTGTGTCACTGCCGCATTCTGGACCTGTGCGTCACCGCTGCATTCTGAAATTATGCGTCACTGAGATATTCTGAAACTGTTTGTCCCCACTGCATTCTGAAACTGTGCGTCACCACCGCATTCTGAACCTGTGCATCACCACCACATTCCAAAATTATGCATCACTGTCACATTCCGAAACTGTGTCACAGCCGCATTCCGAAACTGTGCGTCACCGCCACATTCCGAAACTGTGTGTCACCGCCACATTACAAAACTGTATGTCACTACCACATTCCAAAACTGTGTCACCACCACATTCCGAAATTGTACAACACTGCCATATTCCAAAATTGTGCATCACCGACACATTTCAATATTATGTATCACCACATTTTAAAATTGTGCATCACTGCCACATTCCAAACCTGTGCGTCACCGCCACATTCCAAACCTGTGCATCAATGCCACATTCCAAAATTGTGCATCAATGCCACATTCTGAACCTGTGAGTCACCACCGCATTCCGAAACTGTGCATAACTGCCGCATTCTGAAAGTGTACGTCACCGCTGCATTCCAAAATTGTGCATCATCACTGCTTTCTGAAATTGTGCATCACTGCTGCATTCCGACATTGTGCATCACCTCCACATTTCAAAATTGTGCATCACCACCAGATTCCGAAATGTGCATCACTGCCACATTCCAAAAATGTGCATCTCGCTGCATTCCAAAACTATGCATCACTGTCACATTCCAAAACTGTGCGTCACCGCCACATTATGAAATTGTTCGTCACCGCCACATTCCGAAATTGTACGGCATTTTGCTACATTCAGAAATTGTGCATCACTGCCACATTCCAAAATTGTGCATGACTGCCACATTCCAAACCTGTGTGTCACCACCACATTCCAAAATTCTGCATCAATGCCACGTTCTGAAATTGGGCGTCACTGCTGCATTCTGAAATTGTGCATCACCGCTGCATTCTGAAATTGTGCATCACTGCTGCATTCCCAAATTGTGCGTCACCACCGCATTCTGAAATTGCGCCTCACCGCTGCATTCCAAAATTGTGCATCACTGCCACATTCCAAACCTGTGAATCACCACCGCATTCTGAAATGTTGCATCACCGCCACATTCCAAAAGTGTGCAGCACCGCCGCATTCCGAAACTGTGTGTTTCTGCTGCATTCTAAAATTATGCGTCACCACCACATTCCAAACCTGAGTCACCACTGCATTCTGAAACTGTGCGTCACTGTCACATTCCAAAATTGTGCGTCACTGATGCATTCCGAAACTGTACGTCACCACTGCATTCCAAATCTGTATGTCACTACAACATTCTGAACCTGTACATCACTGTTACATTCCAAACCTGTGCATCACAACCACATTCTGAAATTGTGCGTCACCGCTGCATTTCGAAATTGCTCGTCACCACCACATTCTGAAATTCTGTGTCACCACTGCATCCCGAAATTGTGCATCACTGCCACATTCCGAAATTGTGCATCACTGCCATGTACTAAAACCGTGCATCACTGCTGCATTCTGAACCTGTGCATCACCGCTGCATTCCAAAAGTATGCATCACTGCCACATTCTGAAATTGTGCGTCACTGCCACAGTCCAAAATTGTGCATCACTGCCACATTCTGAAACTGTACGTCACCGCTGCATTCCTAAATTGTGTATCACCGTCACATTCTAAACCTGTGTGTCACCACTGCATTCCGATCTTATGCATCACCGCCATATTCTGAAATTATGCGTCACCACATTTCAAAATTGTGTCACTGACACATTCCAAACCTGTGCGTTACCTCCACATTCAAAAATTATGTGTCACTGCCAGATTCCGAAGCTGTGTTACCACCGTATTCTGAAACTATGCGTCACCACCACATTCCGAAACTGAATGTCACTGCCACATTCCAAAATTGTGCGTCACCGCCACATTTTAAAACTGTGCATCACCACCACATTCCAAAATTGTGCATCACCACATTCCAAAATTGTGCATCACAGCCACATTCTGAAATTGTGTGTCACTACCGCATTCCAAAATTTTGCATCATTACTACATTCAGAACCTGTGCATCACTGCTGCATTCCGAAATTATGTGTTACTGCCACATTCTGAAATTGTGCATCACTGCCACATTCCAACATTGTGCATCTCTGCCACATTCTGAAACTGTGCATCACGGCCGCATTCCTAAATTATGCATCACCACCACATTCTAAACCTGTGTGTCACCAATGCATTCTGAAATTGTGCGTCACTGCCATATTCTGAAATTATGCGTCATTGCCACTTTCCAAAATTGTGCATCACTGCCACATTTCAAAATTGTGCATTACTGCCACCATCTGATATTGTGCATCACCGCCACATTCTGAAATCATTCATCACTGCCACATTCCACAACTGTGCATCACTGCGGAATTCTGAACCTGTGCATCACTGCCACAATCAAAAATTATGCGTCACCGCCACATTCCAAAACTGTGCGTCACCACCGCATTCTGAATCTGTGTATCACTGCCGCATTCCAAAACTGAACATCCCCGCCACATTCCAAAATTGTGCATCACTGCCACATTTCAAAATTGTGCATCATTGCCACATTCCAAAATTTGTGCGTCACTGCCAAATTCTGAACTTGTGGGTCACCACCAAATTTCAACATTGTCCATCACTCCCACATTCTGAACCCGTCCGTCACTGCCGCATACCAAAACTATGCATCACTGCCACATTCTCAAACTCTGTGTCCTCACTGTATTCCAAAACTGTGCGTCACCGCCACATTCTGAAACTATGTGCCACTGCCACATTACAAAAATTGTACGTCACCACCACATTCCTAAATTGTACGTCACTGTTGCATTCTGAAATTGTGCATCACCACCACATTCCAAAACTGTGCGTCACCGCCACATTCTGAAACTATGTGCCACTGCCACATTACAAAAATTGTACGTCACCACCACATTCCTAAATTGTACGTCACTGTTGCATTCTGAAATTGTGCATCACCGCCACATTCCAAAACTGTGTGTCACTGCCGCATTCTGAAATTGTACGTCATCACCACATTCCGAAATAGTGCATCACTGACATATTTCAAAATTGTGCATCACCACATTTCTTACTTGTGTGTCACTGCCACATTCTGATCCTGTGCATCACCAGCACATTCGGAAATTGTGCATCACCAGCACATTCCGAAATTGTGCATCATTACATTTGAAAATTGTGCATCACTGCTACATTCTGAACCTGTGTGCCACCACTGCATTCCAAATTTGTGCATCACTGCCACATTCCAAAAGTGTGCTTCACTACTGCATTCTGAAATTGTGCATCACTGCTGCTTTCTGAAATTGTGCATCACTGCTGCATTCTGAAATTGTGCATCACTGCCACATTCCAAAATTGTGCAGCACTGCCGCATTCCAAAATTGTGCAGCACTGCCGTATTTAGAACCTGTGCATCACTGCCGCATTTTGAAGTTATGCGTCACTGCTACATTCTGAAACTGTACAACACCGCTACATTCTGAACCTGTACATCACTGCCACATTCTGAAATTGTGCGACACCGCTGTATTTCAAAATTGCCCATCACTACCACATTCTGAAACTGTGTGTCACCACTGCATCCTGAAACTGTGCATCACTGCCACATTCTGAATGTGTGCATCATCACCACATTCTGAGACTGTGTGTCACTGCCACATTCCAAAATTATGTGTCACTACCACATTCTGAAATTATGTGATCCAGCTACTTTCTGAGACTGTGTCATTGCTGCTTTCCACAATTGCAACCTGGTGACATTTCAAAATCTCATACCTGCAGTACTTTAAAAATTGCAGACAAGTTTGTCATTCTAAAGCCATGTTTGCCACTGCATTCCACCCCCCATCACATGCTGAAGTATTGCACCTTGCATCTACATGCTATGGAAGTGCATGTGCTGACCCCCCAGTGTCAGTTTTCCTTTTTCTGATGTTAACTACACCTGCAGTTTCAAGTAACATAGGAGAAGTAAGTCACATGAGGTAACTTGCTAGAGAAAACTAGGCTGTGAGTTCAGGAGATGACATCAGCAGCAGCTCTTCACTGAAACTGGCTTTTTTGAACAGGCAGTGAATTCAGGGTTACACAATGAGTTGTAATTTTAAATGAAGTAACTTACAGATCTCATTTTTGTCATGAGGCTGATAGAGGATTAGCTGATCCAAATTCTGAATTTAATGATGCCAAAAATGTTGGCCTCAGTCCCTCGAGTGCTTTGAGCCTGACTCAACTGCATTTCCTCTGAAACTGCTCATTGTAGTTATAATGTTTTTGTGGCTATGCATTTGACATGGAACCTTTGTAAGTGAGCATTTGTGCTCCAAAATAATCTCTGAAGTTTTCAATCAAGTAATAAGGCACACCCCTTCGACCTGAAACCTGATCCTCTCTTGCTACTACCCTTGTGCTTTCCCTGTACTCTCACCCTTTTTTTTTTTGTTTGGGTGTTTGCACACTTTGCATTACCCTTCTCTAATGTTGCCTCACCTAGTCCAGTTGCAGCCACAACCCCCTTTGCACCCGCTGTGTTGCTACACACCCGCAGATGTGGGGGAGTACTGGCTAGGATCCT
This sequence comes from Neoceratodus forsteri, assembly GCA_016271365.2. Taxonomy (NCBI): domain Eukaryota; kingdom Metazoa; phylum Chordata; order Ceratodontiformes; family Ceratodontidae; genus Neoceratodus; species Neoceratodus forsteri. The sequence goes on from JADMNL010000027.1 coordinate 45,473,839, forward strand.
CTTCCTCTCACCTGCCAGCATGGTTTGGCTAGTTCCAGTTCCCATTCCCTGCAGTCAGTGTGCACGTCTGATACAGATGTCAAACTTCTGTCCCAGTGCGCATGTTAATGAACATAAATTACATGTTAATGAACAGTGCCTAACAAACACTGCCCAAGTGATAAGTTAGGTACATGTAAAGGAACCATTTCCAACAGTGAGGAACAGACAAACTTCAAACAGGAGGTGACTGGAACATGTAAAGGAACCATTTCTAACAAACAGGCACAAGTGACTGGTACATGTAAAGGAACCATTTCTAACAAACAGGGCCACAAGTGACTGGAACATGTAAAGAACCATTTCTAACAAACAGGGCACAAGTGACTGGTACATGTAAAGGAACCATTTCTAACAAACAGGGCCACAAGTGACTGGTACATGTAAAGGAACCATTTCTAACAAACAGGGCCACAAGTGACTGGTACATGTAAAGGAACCATTTCTAACAAACAGGGCCACAGGTGACTGGTACATGTAAAGGAACCATTTCTAACAAACAGGGCCACAAGTGACTGGTACATGTAAAGGAACCATTTCTAACAAACAGGGCCACAAGTGACTGGAACATGTATAGAACCATTTATAACAAACAGGCACAAGTGACTGGTACATGTAAAGGAACCACTTTAACAAACAGAGCACAAGTGACTGGTACATGTAAAGGAACCATTTCCAACAAACAGGGCTACAGGTGACTGAAAAGTGTATAGAACCGTTTCTAACAAACAGGGCACAAGTGACTGGTACATGTAAAGGAACCATTTTCAACAAACAGGGCCACAAGTGACTGGTACATGTAAATGAACCATTTCTAACCAACAGGGCCACAAGTGACTGGTACATGTAAATGAACCATTCCCAACAAACAGGGCCACAGGTGACTGGAACATGTAAAGAACTTTTTCTAACAAACAGGGCACAAGTGACTGGTACATGTAAAGGAACCATTTCCAACAAACAGGGCCACAGGTGACTGGAATATGTAAAGAACCATTTATAACAAACAGGGCACAAGTGACTGGTACATGTAAAGGAACCACTTGTAACAAACAGAGCACAAGTGACTGGTACATGTAAAGGAACCATTTCCAACAAACAGGGCTACAGGTGACTGGAAAGTGTATAGAACCGTTTCTAACAAACAGGGCACAAGTGACTGGTACATGTAAAGGAACCATTTTCAACAAACAGGGCCACAAGTGACTGGTACATGTAAATGAACCATTTCTAACCAACAGGGCCACAAGTGACTGGTACATGTAAAGGAACCATTTCTGACAAACAGGGCACAGGTGACTAGTACATGTAAAGGAACCAGTTCTAACAAACAGGGCCACAAGTAACTGGTACATGTAAATTAACCACTTCAAACAAACAGGTCACAAGTGACTGGTGCATGTAAAGGAACCATTTCTAACAAACAGGGCACAAGTGTCCAGTACATGTAAAGGAACTGTTTCTAACCAACAGGACCACAAGTGACTGGTACATGTAAAGGAACTGTTTCTAACTAACAGGGCCACAAGTGACTGGTACATGTAAAGGAGCCATTTCTAACAAACAGGGCCACAAGTGACTGGTACATGTAAAGGAACCATTTCCAACAAACAGGGCCACAAGTGACTGGTACATGTAAAGGAACCATTTCTAACAAACAGGGCCATAAGTGATTGGTACATGTAAAGGAAATATTTCTAACAAACAGGGCACAAGTGTGCAGTATATGTAAAAGAACTGTTTCTAACAAACAGGGCCACAAGTGACTGGTACATGTAAAGGAACCATTTCTAACAAACAAGCCTCAAGTGACTGGCACATGTAAAGGAACCATTTCCAACAAACAGGCACAACTGACTGGTGCACATAAAGAATTATTTCTAACAAACAGGGCCACAAGTGACAGGGGCCTGCCCTTCTGCAGCCCAAAGTCGGTGTCTGTGTCTTACACCTGTGGCTCAGGGGTCTGAACTTCTGCAAACAGAAGTACTGCTGCACATTTGATATCATGGATTTTGTGGCAGCTGCACTTCTACAGCCAGTGGTCGGTGTGTATGTTTTACACCTGTGACTGCAGAAGTGAAGGCCCCTCAGGGACCTGTGCTTCTACAGAGAGAACGTTGTGTATGTCTTACAGTGTGGATGACTACCTGTGGCTACAGAAGTGCTGGCCCAATAGGGGCTTGTGCTTCAGCAGACAAAAGAACTCTTGCAATTTGGGGATAATGGATTTGTATTTGTGGCTGCAGGGGCCTGTACCTCTGCACACAGTAGCAGTGTTGTGATTTTAGAATTGCAGATTTCTGTCTGCAGTGAGAAGTGACTGTGAACAACACACAGGCTGCAGTTCAAAGAAAGTAAAGGCCAAAAAACTTCAAATAGAGTCACAATTTAGTCAAACTCTCCCATCCTACGGCGTGGCACAAAACCCCAGTGCTTCGGGTCTATCATGTGACCCTTCTTCAGGGAAGTGATTGACATGCTTTGTGGTGTGCATACAGTACCACAGATACAAATCCATGGAGGTAGCACATCAGTGCTACTGCATTTCTGTCATCTAGAAACAGTTATATGTTGTTCGTCTTACCTAATGATGGATGTTTTTGGTTGCTTATGTGATCCTGTTTTGCTGCTTGGGAGGGTTGTGGGTTGGAAACCGAAATGTCATATTTCACTAATTTTGTGGCACTAACTTGAACCCTGACTGGTACAGTAACAGTTTTTTTGTTTTGCAAAGAATATATATATATATATATATATATATATATATATGAAAACACACGACGGGGTGTGGTTTACTCTGAATAAACGCATGCCTAGGGGCATAGTGAGGCACAAGGTGCAGCCCAGTGCCTTACTGCCCTTAGAAGTGCATTTATCCAGAATAAACCACACCCCGGAGTCTGTTATTATGCTTATAAAATGGGTATCTGTTGAAAAATTGCAATATAAAAAATAAAAATAATTGTAAAATAAAAAAAACTGTTTGTCTTGATGTAAAATAATCCTTCCACTTTCATTAGGTTACCAGGGATGCTGTTGTGTGAAGTGCTGCCTCTCGGGGTGCTGAAGAGAGCCACCGAGTCACTAGGTCAGGCCATAGGCAAGACTGCGATTTTGCTTTTGGTCTTGTCTGCTGCAAGCTACCATCTGTGGTAGCAAGTTCTGAAAAAGTCCTGCTTTTCTGTCACAGTACCCCAGCCCTAATGTTTAGGGCACAGTCTTCCTCTTTCTGGTGGTCGCAATAGAGCAAGACAGATTGCCTGCGAGTTAGGTTAGGACCACATTGTTGAGGACGGCTGGCAGTAAATGTTTTACAAACAATGTGCTGTTCTGTGGATGTGGCAAGCAACAAAAAAAAATGTGGAGTGAGGGACAGAGACTGGCCGTTTGAACTGCTTGTTTTTTTTTTTTATTTCTTTGAGCAGACAAAAAGCTAGCAATTGAATAAATGGACCACGCTTTTATTTACACTTGCACTTACTGCACTCTCTCTGTTTTTTGTGTTTGGCCACTGCCAGTTGGGGACTTCGGATCAGGATCCTGAGATGGCATGGTACCAGGATATCCTAGGTGACTGGGTCACTTGTGGTGGCTCTTTTTTTTTCCCATGGTATATTCAAAATAAAAGACATAGCTGGCAAGGGGCGCCAGCCAATTCAGTTCTTTTAATATCTGTACCCATTTTATAAATATATACAGTATATACATACACACATACATGCATACAGTACATTCCTACAGCTTGTAAGATGTATAGAAATTGTATAATACCACCCAATTTAAAGAAATGCATGAAATATTTATTGATGTACATTTATTTCCTAATTACACATGCCATACATGTAGAATAATGTATGGGCTGTAGTGAATGTCTGGAAAAAAATTCTTTGAGGGGTTCTGTTGCTTTATAAACGGCATTATGTGTGCTTACCTGGTAAACAAAAGCTAATAAATAAAGTTATAGTCCAGTAATTATGCAGTCCATTAGTTATTTTATATGACTGTAATATATTATATTCAATATAGAATAATGTATGGGGCGTTGTACATTGAGTGTTTTTTTAAACACCTGAGGTGTGTGATACCACAGAAACCATGAGTGAGAAGTACGAGTGATTTGTGATGGTAGAACAGATGGAGGGTGTGTAAACAAACAAAAAAAATATAATATCACCACCCCATAGTTTATTTTATATAGTTGCCGTTTTCTAAAGAAAAGAGCTGAAAAAGCATTGTGAAAGGTTGAAGAATTCATTCACTTTGCCATTTACTGTCTTAAATGATGAATATATTGCCTAACCACGAACATTTACACATTGTATAAAACGTCTCTGAGAAAAAAATATTAATTTGCAAACTTTGTTGGGGGAGGGAAACTCATTGTAAAAATGCAACTGAAAATGCCGCAATTACCAAGAAACACACACCACAAAGAAACGTAAGTCCATGATGAGATATTTTAAGTGCAAGAAATGGCAATTTGTTTATGTGGCTTAAAAATGCACAAGGAAAAAGTGTTTTCTTTACTTGAATGGGTTTGATTGACAGAAATGCTATAATACACCGACACATATTATGGCAAAAGTCAGGTATTATGCCTTTTGAAAGTGCTGTCAATCCACTTAATAAATAACCTAACCACTAATTATTGTATTAATATCTATGACTTCTGTATCTCTGTATTTGTACCATCTCTATGGCCTGGGTCGTGCCTGAAAATGGTCCCTGGGACCAGTGTACCCACCTGGTTAACAAAAAAATAAATAAAATAAATAAATAAATAAATATATTGCTGTTTACAGTTGTAACACATTGTTTTCAGCTCTATGTATTTTTAAGTGTACTCCTCTTTCCTTTCCCCCAGGACGCATCTGGAAATGAGCACTTGTTAGTTCAGTATGTTGTTCCTGGTTAAACTTTTAAATAAATAAATAAATATTGTTACAGTATCTTCGTATGGCAACATCAGACAGCTATAGTATTTTATTTAGGAAGCAAAATGGTGGCCTTCTCTGTATCATGCACCCCTAACTGTGCTAATAACCCCCCCATGTGCTCTCTGATGCCTTGCCTCAAGTAATCACTCACTAAGGTATTCTTCCACAGGGTGAAATTAAAGATTTTTCTTAATTCATCTTTTCAAAGTATTTTTATAGAGTTGCATTCAAGTCTCTTAAAGAAAGGATATTGCATCAAAATGACTTAAATGACAATGTTTTGGAAATAAAATATTTATTTGTAACTTCTTTCCCTAATCTTCGGAGGAATAATCAATAAGGTTTATATCACTTAAATACAAAAATGAGAGTGTTGTCAAGAAAGCATTTAAACCCCATCCCTTCAGATGGCACGGTGAAACTCTCTGCAGCTGTAGTTTCAGCAAGGTAGGAAGGGCTTTAGTTTCCTAAACTGACTCTTCAAACAAGATGGGAAGACAGACCATTATTCACCCTTTCTGGTCTCAGAGAGCTATACCAGTACGGTGCTTTGTGAGGTCTCAGGATCCACGGGGTCCTTGTCTTTCTAAGCGCATCCTTTTCAGTTGTAATTAAAAGCCTGCGATACAGGAGCTATAGTGGCCTACTTCAGACTAGAGCTATGAAGGCTGAGCCTGGTGCCCCCCCCCCCAATTCCAGAACTACACTGTACAATTGCAATGACAAGGGCAATAATCACAAAAACTTTAGTATTATAGGTGCAGAACAGGATCCATAAAAGAAAACCGAGAGGCTTTTATAGTCAAGTTTAGAGATTAGATTAATAAACAGAAAGCTTAAAGAGCTGGTGACACGTTCAGGAGAACTTTAACAAAACACAATATTTAGACACGCTCCAGCTTGGATTTCCCATTAGTACTCTATTCCTCTTCCCCGTTATTTATTACTGAGGCCATTTGAATGAAAACAGGATCTTTGCTTCTGCAGAGTTCTTCTGTTCCTGCTGCTCTCCCCCTCCCCGAAGTCATAATGCACTACTTGTGACATCACAGTTACTCCCATGGCAACAGATTAAGATGTCACAACTCAGGATTATGACTTGAAGCAAGGAGTAAGCTGTAGAGGCAGATGCATTCTAAAGGAACTCTACAGGATAAAATATCTTATATTCATGGACATTTCCTAGTAATACATAATGGGGAGGAGAAATATATGAAATATAAATGGAATGCAAGCAGAATTGTACCTAAGTATTATGTTTTTTAAAGTTTTCTTTGAGGCGTCAATAGCTCTTTAATGTCTGCTATTTATTTTGCACATATAAATGTCTGCATGTTGGGGAGGGGCGAACCTTTTTCGCATATTGTATGCAGTGAGACTGTGCTACCTGTCTGTGTATGGCAGAAATGGGTGGCAGCAAAATGGGAGCCTCTTTGCAACCTCTTGTATCACCACCAATTGCAGCTCAAGGCCTGCAGTCTGTAAAATGGTTATGGTTATGGGTAGAAAAAGAGCACTGTCATGTCGTTTCATGACATACCGAGCTAATATATTTATACATGAAAAATATGTTTTGTGATACGAAAATCAGCCAATTTCATGATAGGACACATATATTTTACATTGCAACAATATATCACTCTATATTAAGAGAAACATATTTATACATACACACATAACTCATGACGATATATAGAAATATATTCTCAATGCACTGCTTTTAATATTTGCAATATTTGAGGGATATGTTGAGCTTACTGCAGTGGGGAAGGCTAAAACTATATTTATTATGACTACATAAATAATATATTTAACAGATATGATATAGTATATAATTTACATTACATAAGTGTAAATATATTTTACCTGCATGTGTGTGTGTATATATATATATTTATATATACATACATTTGATAATAAACATGTAGGTAAAAATATATTTGATATATATTTTAGCTACACATGTGTAAATATATGGAATCATATATGACTCATATATATTAATATAGGGAGAATATGTTTTTCTACTATGAAACATATATTTACTATGTAAGTTTTGTGATATGAAAATCAGCCAAGTTCATGATATGAAACATATATTTTACATTTGACAAATATATTATTCAATATAAAAAAATGACATACTGTACAACTGATAAAGTATATTGAAAATATATTATGCATGCATTTTTTTATATATTTAAAATATATGGTTCTTCAGTATGTCACATGCTATTTTGAGCATGAGGAACTCACATGCTGCTTTCTGCACATCAATCTTTTATGTAGCTCCTACATGTGGAACTCACATACTGTTCCCTGCACATGGAACTCACATACTGATATCTACAAATGCCTCTTCTTGCATGTGGAATGCACACGCTTCTCCTTGCTTGCAGAACTCACATGCCTCTCCTTGCATGCAGAACTCACATGAAACTCACATGCCTTTCCCTGCATGTGGAACTCACATAACTCTCCTTGCACATGAATTCACATGCCTCACCCTGTATGCATAACTCACATGCCACTCACTGCATGTGGAACTCACATGCCTCTCTTTGCACATGGAACTCATAGGCTTCTCCTTGCATGTAGAAGTCAAATGCAACTTACATGTTTCTCCCTGCATGTGGAACTCACATGCTTCTCACTGCATGTGGAACTCACATGCTTCTCCTTGAATGTGGAACTCACATGCAAGGCCCTCTGTTTTCTGTTCTGCGGCAGGGAGTTCATACTTTTGCGGCATCATTAGGCTACTTCTGTGGCAGTAGGAAAAGTACTGCAACACATGAATAAAATGACGATCCATGCTTATTACCTAACTTGGGTAGTTGGTGTCATGAGCAGTAGCAGTGGAACTCACATGCTGCTCCCTGCATGAAGAACTCACATACCTCTTCTTGCATGCAGAACTTACATGTTACTTCTCATATGGGGTACTCACAAGCCACTTCATGCATGTGGAACTCTCATGCCCCTCCTTGTTCAACACTCACATGCCATGCCTTGCGTGTGGAATCCACATGCCACTCCTTCCATGTGGTACTCACATGCTGCTTCCCGCATGTAGAACTGACATGCCACTGCTCACATGCAGAACTGACATGCCTCTCATTGCATACAAAGCTCTCATACCTCTCCTTGCATGCAGAATTCACATGCCACTGTTTGCATGTGGAATTCACATACCTCTCCATGCATGTGGAACTCACATGGCACTCTTTGCATGTAGAACTCACATGCCTCTCCGTGTATGCTGAACTCGCATGTCTCTACTTGCATGTTGAACTTACATGCCTGTCCATGTATGTTGAACTCACGTGCCTCTACTTGCATGTTGAATTTACATGCCTCTCCATGTACGCTGAACTCACATGCCTCTCCTTGCATGTGGAACTCACATGCCTTTCCTTGCATGTGGAATTCACATTCCCAAGTATACTGTCAGACATTCCTCTCTGCTTTAGGTTTGAAATTTACATTTAAAACATGCATCTTTGAATGCCTCATACATTCATATTTTGGGTTTTTAGTTTAACTTTAATCCATGTTTTTTTTTCTTAAGAGATGTGATTCTAGAAGCCCTGATATACTGCTATACACAGCTGGGCCATTTGAGTTAAAAAATCGGGACATTTTTACAGTACATTAAGGGAACCCTTTCTGGATTATGGTTTCAAGTTAAATTAGGATAAAGATCTAAACTAAAATTGCTTAACCACAATAGCCCAGTATAAAATGTGTGACGTGTGTGTGTGTACCTCATTTCTAGTGGAGTGAATAACACAGACTGCTAAGAACCAAAACCTGAAAAAAAATCTATTTTACTTTATATGGCAACTGGTCAGACTATCTCAGCTGAGATAAAATAATTCTTATCAACTTAGATAATGGCTAAAATGAAAAAAAAGAAACACCTCTAAGAATACAATGCCTTACAAAATGCTAGACATTTACGTAGCCAACATCATTTGATAAAACAAACAAAAAAAAACAACACTTTTTGTATTACAAAAAACTAGATAACATCACAATTCTTTTTTACATTGTATAAAAGAAAATTACTTACAATGTGCCATAGAAGCCCGCATTACAGAGACATTCTCCCATTACAAAGTGGCATTCCCCGTTAATACAGTCATTACAAACAGATGCACAATTTTCTCCATAGGTCCCATTAGGACATTTTGTTTCACACCTAGAAAATGAGGATAAAAATATATCAGGCAAAAGTAGATTAAACTAGGGATAGGAAAGGCAGCTGTGACCCAGTCTGGATTCTGGCCCGGTTCTCTCGAAATCTGAAGTTTGGGTGTGCTGGTTTTCCAGTTCTAATGGGCTGAGCTGGGTTGTGCCATGCAAGATGCATTGAAACCAGAACCAGAAGCAAAAATATAATATGTAGTAAAAATAAATGGAACATACAATCAAAAACACTCTGCATTGTTACATGTAGCAGTAACTTTGGAGCTGCTGCACTGGAATAGCTGGAGTGGACTAATGCATCAATTTTTGTGCACCATCTATTCTATGTTAACTCACCCTACTCCACTAATACATTCACATAGGTGTAATATTTTGTCCTAATCAATTCAACATATTTAATTCTAACACACCATTGATTATTCCTCAAACCTAAACTAGGTCAGTATCCTGCCCCTACGTTATGAAGCTCTATCCCACCTGGCATTAGACAATATCCCACAGCTGCCTCATTCCATAGGAGGTTCCGTGAATACTCAAGGTAACAAAGGGCTCTTGTCAGTGAGTTGCTTCTACCTGTTCATGTATTGTAGCCTACTATGGAATTGAGTCATTGTGCAATTATGTATAGTTCACTGCTTACTACCCCAGGCAATATGTGAATTTATTGCTATGATTTGTATAGTTTTTCACGGTCTGCTATGTAATTAGTCCTATACCAGTTCACATATGCTTTAATATGTGTTGTCAAGTTTCTACCTAAATTTATGTTAAACTACATGTATTTATTATACTCTGTATTTTTGTATGTAATCTCCTGGGTTGTGCCCGAAAGTAGGTATTTGTCTGCCTAGTGCACTTACCTGGTTACCAAAAACTAACTAAATAAACATATTTAACAACATATTTAAGTCTTGCAAGGAAAGAATGGAAGATTTCCACAGAGCAGAAACAAGCTGGTTTCTCTGTCAAACTGACTGTTAGAGAAGCACCTGACCTTGTTATCTGGGGATTCTCAGTGAAATTGACAATATTAACATATGCACACACAACACAGGAGCAGCATGCAGTCGAACTGACCATATAAACGGGAGACAAATAAAGATCGGCAAAGCTGCTGAATTGTGGTAATTAAAGTAATGAAATTCCGTCTTCCACATTTGAAATTTCATGACTGCTAGACTAATTTCCAGATTTCACCAGTATTCCACTTTTACTGTTTTTGTATGTATATAAATAGTCATAATAAAAGAAGGTTTAATATACTGCAAAGTAAATAAACCAAATTGAAAATAACAAACACAAATCCTACCAGCTCACCATCCGCTACAACTTGAATACCCCTCTTGAACGGATCAACTCCTTCAAATACTTAGGAGTCCTGCTTTATTTAACATTTAGGAAATCAGAATTACAACCTTTTGAATCATAGACTCTTTTCCAAAGGCTTCATGTCAGAATAAAACATAGACATTCATACAGTACATACATAGAATAAATGTGGGTGAGCAATCATACAGAGTATAAGTACAATGAGCATGGGTTAATGCCTGTACATTTGGTAGCTAAAACAGGGCAGAGCTATCGACATATTTACCTAATGAGCGATTAAGACCTATACAATTGGTAGCTAAAGCAATGCATGGTATGAGCTGGTAGTAAGCCGCCTCAGGGAGGCCTTGTCTTATACATAATACAATGCATTCATAGTCCAGTGCAACTATATGGTAACCAAGGGAGGTGAGAAGCCTGTAGGCTAGAAATAGTGAGGGCTCTCCACTGCCAGGCCAAGGGTGGGTGCGTGGCCTAGCAGCATGGTACAGAATCCACAGGTTACCGGTTACACTGGCATTGATGTGAGGAGAGGACATGGGCTCTTAAGGCAGCTTTAAAAGGACCTAGATTGGTGACTGATGTGACAGCCGGTGGGAGGGCACTGTACCAGGATGGAGCTATAAGGGGGAAGGGTCACTGGGCCATGGTGGTCCTGACCCTAGGTACCTTCCAGATAGTTTTAGGGGTGGCCCGAGTGGACGCTGAGATGGTGGCTGCCTGAAGAGAAACCATGACACCTATTGGGGTTAAACCCAGGTGGATTTTTTTGGTAAAGAGACAGGTCTGGTATAATAGTCTTTCCTCAAGGGAGAGGATATTGGTGAGCGCGTATAGGGTGCCAGTATGTGTATTTCTGTCGGCACCAGAGAGGAGCCGGCAGGCCTTATTGATGACTACTTGTATTTGATGAAGCGCCGTAGGGTTGGCGGCAGCATAGATTGTGAGGTCACAGTCCACCAGCAACAAGACTGAGAAGGTAATGGTTAGCTGAAGTGCGTCAGGTGGCAGGCAGTCTTTATGTCTGTAAAGGAGACGAATGTGGGTGTTGGTGGCGGACGTGAGGATTTTTATATGTTGGTGGAACGAGAGGGAAGAGTCAAATGTAATACCTAGATACTTATACTTTTGGACCTGTTCCAGTGGGATGAGAGAGGTGGAGAGTATTTCAAGGGGAAAATCCTTTGATCTGTTTTGGTGGTGGACATAGAGCATCGTCTTGGTTTTTTTAATGCTGACCACCAATCTGTGTTCAGCAAACCAGTGTTCAACCTGACAGAAGGAGTTTTGTAAGGTACACTGGAGAGAAAGAGAGGATCAGGATGTGCGGCGTAAAGAACAGCATCGTCCACGTAGAGGAGGAGGTTCCCAGGGCAGGATTAAGGCAGGGCATTGAGGTAGATGCTGAATAGCAGGGGACCCAGGATAGATCCCTGGGGAACTCCTGAGTGCACAGGCAGCATAGTAGATATGGTATTATTAATTTTAACACATTGGGTTCTAGATGAAAGATAGCTGGAGAACCATGAGAGTGGGCAATGAGAGACCCCAATTTGTTGTAATGTGTTAAGAAGAAGGGGGTGAGAAACCGTGACAAAGGCCTTTGAGAGGTCTATAAACATGGCCCCTGCTAGGTGCCCCTTGTCAAGCATGTAGTGCAGGGAGTTAACAAATCCTGTGAGTGCGGTCATAGTGCTATGACCAGCTCTAAAACTATGCTGCTCCCTACGTAAGAGGTTGTGTGTGAAGAGGTAGTCAGTGAGCTGATTGGCCATGATCTTTTCAAAGGCTTTAGAGAGTGGAGGGAGAATCGAGATGGGCCGGTAGTTGTTTGGGAGGGAGCTGTCGCCACATTTCAATATTGGTGTTATCACTGGCGTTTTTCCATGAGGTTGGAAACTGGCTCAGGCACAGGGACAGATGTAGAAGGTCCGTGAGTGGGGAGATAACTGAGTCTAGCACAAGGTATGGGCTATGCATATCGAAGGTGTCTTTGCAGTAATTGGAGCTCTGAAGGGTTTTGGACAGGTAGGCTTTCCTTCTGTAGGGGTAATGACTCTGAGTTTGAAGGGGGGTGGAGGAGCTCAGGCGGTGGGGTAGGCTGAATTAAATCGAAAAAGTTACTAGGGAGGACTGAGCTGAGGTCTGAGAAGGTGGAGTTGAGGCAGTTAGCTATGTGAAGTGTGTCTGTGGTGGTAGTACCGTTGACACTAAGTTGTGTGTGGGGGGGGGAGAGTGGGATTTACCATTAAGCTCTTTGATGTTATCTCAAAACTTTTATGTACTACCCCAGGAAGTGGCTAGGGCGGTTCTGTAGTGCTCTGCCATGGCTTTGCTGATTGTCCAGGTACACTTATTGCGGGCAACATCATAGGTCTGCCAACGCTTAGCAAACCGGAGGCAGTGGCACGATGCCAGAGGTTGTCACACATTTTGAACTGTTGTAGGAGTTCTGAGGTGATCCAGGGGGGCACTACGTTTCTCAGTGGTCACTTTGATGGTCAGTGCAAAAGCATCAAAGGCAGTATTAAAGGTGGTGGTGAAGTAGTGCAATGCATCATCTATGCGCTGGGCTTGGGAAATGGGGACCAGTCCCAGTTAATTAGATATTGTTTGAGTTTGGCTATGCCTCCTGGGCCTAGTCGATGACGAAAGGTGATATTTGGTGGTGGTTTAGGTAGCTGACAGAACCAGCTGAAGATGATTGGGGAGTGGTCGCTTAAGGCGTTGGGTAGGACACCCAGGTCGGTATTATGGTGGGGACGATTAGGGAACAGGATATCTAGTAGGGAGTGGGTTCCACTAGTTGGGTTTGCCCTGGTAGGCTGAGTACCAGTTGGGTCATATCTAACGCAGCAGAGGTATCTTTGGTGTGTGCTGATGAGCTCACCAGCCAGTTTATGTTGATATCCCCAACTAGGATTTGTTCCATTTTGTGTGGGTGGCTGGCTAGGTAATCAGAGAGCACTTTACAGGCAGGGGATTGGCTACGGGGTGGGATGTAGGCAATGGTGAGAGTAAGAGAAGCACAGTTTGGGTCAGGGGAGAGTTTTATTGAGAGGGCTTGGGTACCATGGTCTAGGGAGGGTGCAGGCAGGGCTTGGTAATGCAGTGAGTCATTTACATAGAAGGCACAGCCACTGCCTCTCTTGCCGTTATGATCAAGCTTAATGAGACAGTAGCCAGGAAAAGAAACAAATGAGTCTGGGGTCTTGGCTGACAGCCAGGTTTCTGTTAAAGCCAGAATGTCTGGTTGGTGCTGTGCCATCCAGCACTGCAGGGGTGCCATTTTTTTAGGCAGGCTGCAGATATACATTGTGGTTATTCAAAGCCCCATGGGTGACCGCAGTTGGGGGAGGGGGGCACTGCTGGGCCAGGACTGGGGTGAACATTGCCAGATAGTAGAAGGAGCAAGTGGAAGAGCCTGACAAGGGCCATGAACTGGTGGCATTTTGCCAGGTAGCTTGACAATGCCTTGTCTTTTGCTAACCATATAGACTACGTAGTCAAAGCTGTTAATGCAAAAATAGGTTTACTATATAGACACAAACACTGCATGACTGCTGAGGCACTTAGGCCAACAGTGAACAGCTTGGTCATCTCCACTATCAACCATGGCTTAGTAGTTTATAGGGCTGCATCTGACTCCTCACTGAAGCAGGTAACCGTGTCATTGAATAAAGCCTGCAGGCTAATCACCAGGGCCCATAAGTATATGCATACATGTGATGTATATGCACAGACAGGTTCACTACACCTGAAAGGTAGGCTTCAGTATCAGACCTGCCTGTTAGCCAAAAAAAAAACAGCATTAAGGCTCACCTCACTGGGGGTCCAGAATCTACTAAGCCTTGCAATGAACCCTCGCCAGACCAGAGGTACCTTCATTAAGCATTATAAGGTCCCTTTTTGCTGCACTTTCCAAGGGCAGTGATCTTTTGAGTACCGTGCCCCTACTTGGCTCAACTCTCTCTTGGTTGTGATGTACTTGTTGAATCTAAGCTCGGGCCTTTTAAACGTAAGCTTTGGCAGCACATCTCAGCACTCTGTACCTGTGACTGCCCAACTTAGGGCACCTCTGACCGTTCTCTACTCTAGACCTGATCTTCACACCTGAATCCTTGCCATTATCACCCTGTCTATCTCTACCACCCAAAACCTGCCCTCCTCTCTCCTCTACTTCCCAGCACACTCACCCCTTTCTTGTCCTACTACCCTCCTTACCCCCCTTCACTTAATGATGTCTCCTTTGGCTGACCTGCCCTGCCTATAGACTTCATGCCAAGTATCTTGTACACGTTGAAACTTACTTGTCTTTTGGACTTCTAGTGGACTGTGTATTGCTCTCAGTGATTCTGACCCAATATTTACACTATGTCTTCTAGTACAACATGCAGTCTAAATGATGTAGCTCCTTCCTATTGTAATTCAAAATGATATAATTCCTTCCTACTGTAATTTCTGCCCTGTCCTAGTTTTAACTTTTTGTCTGGCTTTGTCTTCATTATCCTCTGATGTGGAACCTTTGTAAAAGAACTCTCAGCTCAAAGGTACTTGTAATCCAAATCAATAATTAATAAATAAATAAATGAAAAATAGTACAGGAAGGAATTTAAATTAAAATATAAGTTCTATACATTTACTGTTCTGGTATAAATTGACAAATTCCATTAAATTAGTTGCTTTTACTGGTGTTCAGACAGTCCAGATTTTGGAATTTTATCGAATTTTCTAGTAATAAAATTATAACCAGTGGCCTAGATGATGAACAGTATGCCAACATTTGATTATTCGGACCAACCATTTATATAGACTATAAGGCTGATACGGTACAAAAGGTTCATAAGTACTGTTATAATGATTCCAGTCTTTGCAAATACAGTACGTCAATTAATCAGCATTGGAAATTCTTGTTCTCTGTAACTATGTAACTGTGCAGTATTGACTCTGTTGCTATATCAGTCCCCAGGACGTTCTTTGAAAATAGGTGTGTCACCTAAATGATGCTATACTGGTAGGCAGAATTTGTAAAGAAATGTAAAATAAAAAAATATGCAAATTGCCGTATTAATAAGAAAATATTAAAATACTATCCGAAAGAGCTCATATTAAATGGTACCATGTGATAACAGCTAAACAAAAATACACGACTACAACAATCACGACTACAAATCGCTGAAAACTAATATGGTGATCTGCACAATAGCGCCTCACAAACACCGACCGACGCATACTCTAACTATGGGAGCCCCCCAGACACCCTCATGGATGACTCTTGCCTCACATCCCCAACTATTAAATAATTCAACTCTGTGGGGTGTAAGACACTTGAGAAAAAAAATATGCTTCCGGCAAAATTTGTGAAATGTCCACACCCCCCCCAAACCTAGAGTTTCCACACTCACAGGCAGCACTCCTACCCTCTGAGCCATGCTGCTGGCTCGATTCCGCCCTCATAGTTTTCCCCCTTCATACATGACCACATCAGTCCCTCCCTTCGTAGCCCTCCCACAACATCGCTAAAATAACTGTCAGCATTTAGTAATGGTCGCTCACCTTCCAGTCGCTCTTCCCTACTCGCGCATATTGAATCACCCATATTCCCTTGCTCATATCACGGGTTACCTATTAAATAGATCTTGTGATAAAGTATGATAAAGAACTTTAAGAAGTACACTTTATTTTTTTTTTGGGGGAAGGGGGGTGGCCCAACCAGGCAGAAGATGGCAGCTTTGTCAAGTCTCTCTGCAGGGATTCATATAATCTATCCTCATCTAGCCTTCATCAGACCTTTTTTTTGGTGCCACTTCTTATATCTCAATTGTTTTTTCTTTTCTGTTTGCTAATTAGAAGATTTTCCACCTGGCAGTACTGGGGTGATTTGTGGAGCAGCACTCTGGAGGGGAAAAAAGTCAGTTCTGTTCCTCCCACTACATCAACACTGAGACCACACTGACTATGACATCACTAGTAACCAGTGAGAAACATTTCTCACTGCCAGGTTTCACTTTCACATGAAGCAGCAGGGACTGGCTCTCCCTGGTTACTAGTGATGTCACAAGTTCCTGCATTTTTATTGGTAGCTTCCGAAAGTCACTGCTGCAAGGAGTGTGGTGCCTCAAGGTGTTTGATCTCATTTCTGATGATGTAGTGGGAGGAACAGAATTGACTTTTTTTCCCCCTCCAGATAGAGTGCTGCTCGGCACATCACCCCCAGTACTGCCAGGTGGAAAATCTTGTAATTAACAAACAGAAAAGCAAAAATACTTGAGATATAAAAAATGATAATTGACTACATCTAAAAATGACTATTAATTCCAAGCAGTACACTAGCTCTTCAATGCTGATGTTGTGGAACAGTTTGTACTTTAGTAAGTCCTCTGGAGCGCCAGCGGCCTTATGGTGGTACTATCCGGAGTCATGAGCTCTGAATCAAGCAATTACATCTGCAGAGATCCAGGGAAGGTAAGAGCCTCTTACACACTCACAGTTTGGGTAGACAACCTTTTAGCTACAGTTCATGGACCTCTCGCCCAACTTGGACAAGATGACAAAGAACCCAGTGCACACCGCCCCTGTTGCAAATCATTCAGGTAGCACAATTTGCTTTCTGCCTAAAATGACTACTCACTTATTTTATCCCAAAGTGGAGTGGGGGTCTCTTAGTGTTCAATTCAGATCTCTGATATGAATCAACATGAATCGTCAGCCCAGCTACCAAACATCACGGTGGACCACCTGTTGGCTGGATCCCTATTCTAAAATGTAAGTGCCAGAGTTAGCTCCTTTTAAATAACGTGCACTACTGTAACATTTGGTGGATGGGCTGACAATTCATATCAGAGCTCTGAATAGAACACAATGATTCCCCCACTCGCCTTTGGGATAAAATGCCAATGGGGGAGGGTTAGCACTGGGTTCTCTGCTTTAACTGATTTGTGCCGTAACCAGTTGCACAGCTAATGAGGAAAGTGATTTTGCTAATTCTGGGTTAGTTAGACAAGATGACACTCATATACCGTAAGAGAGATCACTCACAGTACACATAAACCTTTATGCCAAACAAACAATTATCTCAAAAAACTAGATAGCTATGTGAGGTGTCTAGTAATGATGAAGCACATGGCAGACATGATAGTGGCTGGGAATAAGGAAACTAAGAAAATTATTGAAAAAGCCCTTATGGCAGCAACAATTGTTACAGAGCAAGGAACAGCAGGGCTAGTGACTAGGAAGATCCATTAGCCCCACAGTCTTTTCCACTGGCCCAGCTGGTGTACTTATTAAAATGCTACCTTCTCCAGTACAAGGTTACAGAGCTAGTTTAATGAAAATCTTGCTAGCCCTATACAAAATCTGGCAGCATTTGGCTAGTAGGTCGGTGCCAGCTTTGACCCCTGAAGGAATGGTAAAATTCTGGCTCGAGTAGCTCAAGCTGCAAACATTCAGATTTTAGGTATGCCTAAAGGGTGGAAGGAGAAGATGCTGGGACATTTCTGGAGTGCTGGTTTCCTGAGGTGCTCAGACTGGAGTTTGCACTGCCTGTTGCCCAGGCCTAGTGAATCACCCCAATTTGGGCCCAGAATGCAACAGAGGGCCCCAGGACCAATCTTATGTTGACCAACTCATCCAGCAAGCAGGACAAGATTTTGAGGGTGGCCCACAAACAGGGACCAATTCAAATTGATGAACAAAAACTCTTCTTCTTTCCAGATTACTCTTTCGCCATGTGGCAAGCCACTTTGAGGGGAGTCACACTGTGGCTCAAAACTATGAATATCCCGTTCTATCTAAGCTTTCCAGCTTGGCTACATTTCTCAGTTCAGGACAAGATGTCTTCTTTCATGGACCCCATGGCAGCGGGTCTCTGTGTTGGCAGTGAGGTTCCTTGTTGAAAGACTGTTGGTTCTCTCCTCCGTGGAAGATGACTGATTTTTCAGACTTAGCCACTGACTAACAAGTGAGTATTTTCTGATGCTTGGTAAGGTGGACTAGGGGGGTGAGTTTGGTGGGCCCTGAGATAAGCGTCCTATAAATCACATGGACAGTTATGTCAGACCTTATTATATGGACTTCCTTAGAAAAGTTTATTTAGTACCTAATATGGTTAAGCAACTCTAGTACGCTTACCAAACATGCACAGAACCGTTTGTATTATGTTTTTTTTTTTTATCCTACAAATGTCTGAAAGTAGTACAGTAATTCAAAGCTTCATTATATGCCTTGTTAATATGTACTGGTAATATGAAGGATTTACAGTGATGGATGGGAATGCAGCAGGTTGAACTCTGCGCAGTACCCAAAGGAGTCAAGGCGGTATTCCTGCCTGTATGTGGATAGGATGGAAGACATTTTTGGGAAGTGCACAATCCACTGCAGGTCAGTTTCATCCTTGGCATTTAAATGCTCCTCATTGCCATATCTGTATAGAATAAGAACCACAGTCATATAAATGCCACCAAAAGTCATAATCCGAAATCACTGTGTGTGCCCTTGGAGACCATAGAGATGGAGTGGGAACATGTAGGAATGCGAGTTTAGTGAAATAGTATGCAGGGATGTCTGCCCTGATGGTCATGGGGGGAATCACTTGCAAAGACCCAGCATTGGAGCAAAGGTCAGTCAGAGCCCCTATGTGCATGGGTCCCCTCTGCTTTCGAATCTTTGAGAGGTAGAAGAAAGCTAAGCGGTGCAGAGGGAGCCGTAGGAGAATGTTGCTGCTGTACTGAGGTCCTGGTCCTGTAAGCTGCTGCTGCCTAATCCGTATGTAGCCACCTGGCCCGGGGAATAAGTAAGAAGGGGTCGAGGGTCCTCCATACGCAACTTGGAGTAGGCACAAGGAAAGTGGTGCTAACAATGCCAGATAACTACTATGAAAAACAAAAAAAGCAGAGCACACACAAACCAGAACTGCAAGGGCACCAGTCTCAAAAATACAAAAAACTTTATTTAAGCCACATAGGATGCATAAAACAGCCTGACACATTTCAGATGTCCCCACATCCTTTCTCAAAGGTTACATTTTCAGCTAAACAACATGCTGTTTACATGTGGCAATCAAAAAACATCACAGTGATGTCAGAATTAATTTCGACATTTCATTGGTCCATGCCTCATTATATATTATTTCAAGATCCAAAAATACCCAGTTCTTATAGAGTGCTACCATATAACCAATGGTTTAACAACTGTAACCCCTAGGTGGTGCTAACCCAAGGGCTACTACCCTTGTCTGCTTGGCTAATAGCAGGTTAAGGGGCCTGGGTACTGAAACGGGTGCCTCGACTAGGAGGACAGGGTTGTTAGTAGCAAGGCTAACCTGGGTACAGCCCTCCGGGACACTGAAACCCCCCTCTTTCCCCTCTAGTGGCCTAGACAATATGCAACAAACACTTTCACAGTAGCCCGTATTTAACATACAAATCCCCACACTGTTTGCACTTATCACAAGGGCTGGTTCCACCAGTCTGACCCTGGAGACCCCCTGTAAAACAAGGTTAGGCACAGCAAATAACAACAGTACAGTGCTTTTGTTACAAACCGGAACCACAGTCAAATCAGATGCAAAAATAGTTCGCTCTGATTTATTCAGGGGACTTGAACAAGGGTGGAGTGTAATCAGGTTGATTGATTCTATAACTGATTTAGTCTGGCAATTATGCATGCACTTTTTTAGTCCCTCAACACAGTCACACAAATGCTCTGGGTACCCAGTTGGAAGTAAGGTGGGCTAGCCTCGAACATTGCCCGGGGTGGGCCGGCGTCACAGCTGGTTGGGGCCCTGTGAGAAAAAGACAAAGCATGCACAACCACACACAATTTGGAATCCGGAGCCAGGAGGCTCAGTTCGTGATGATTAAACAAAACAATTAAATCAGATGACACACTTTGATTGAGCTGTTGTTGCAGGGAGCTACCTTGGTGTTTACTCACGCGACCCAGTACGGGACACAGGATGGACGAAATGGAGACTGCAGGTTGATGACTGGTTTGCCAGGAGAAGCAGGGCCCACATGAATCACCGAGGTGTCGTTCCTGTATGAGGTGTTGAGCAGGGGGCTGATCCACGGGCGAGTCTCTCGTTGATGATGGTTTTTATGCCCGAAGTAGCTGGCTGGGCCAGTATGGCAAGGCCCAGGCTGGATCGAACAGTTCAGATTTGAGTCCAGTAGTGCTGGATGCAGCTTTCAGCAAGCGTGGTACATTTACACAGTGGGGAACCAAATCGCGACCCACTAACAACAAACAGCACATTTATAGTAAAGCATTCACCATACCACAATGCGGGTAGCAGTCCAGCCGCAATATCAGTGTCTCTGAGCAAAACCAGGAATTCTGTGGTAAATGGATATCCTGACAGGCCAATCGCATTCAGCAAATCTTCGGTCTTCTTCAGTTGTAAATCTGGTCACTCTTGAGTGACTTTAACACACTCAAATTCAGATGCAGTCCAATAAATTCACCCTCCCTCTCGAGGGACAGCAGAAAGACAGGCCTAAACTCAACCATTCCACTAATCTCCTGCATGAACTATGCAGGAGCAGCTGTTCGAATCACTCGAGCTGTTTACTCTTCAAACTCTAACTCCAGATTGACTCACTGCAGCAGGCAGCTTGGGAATTTCCCTTCGGTCCAAAAGGTTCTGGTTGGCTGATCCATCAGTTTGTCAAAGCGAGGGCTCCCCCTCCAGGTGCATTTAGGCGCCAAAGTCTCAAAACTACAATTTCTATAGAAATTCACTCCCACAAGACACCTGGGAGCAGACTCCATTTCAGGGCCCCCAAAGGTACTGATTGGTCCAAATAAGCAGTCCAGGACCAAGATGGGGGTGATAAACATAACTGTCCATACTGCAAAGAAGATGGGTTAGAAAAACTACAATATCATTACTATTCTAATAGATAATCAGCAAATAAGTACAACTTCTAACAGAGCTCCCTCTGCACAAATAGTGATGACAGAATGGAGTGATTATCTGGCAGCCTGGGAGGGACTCAAGCATAGAAACACTCAGTCCTCTCCCAGATTAAATAAGCACCACGCTATAGGCAGCTCTTACAGGCACAGAGCACTCACATGATACCAGTCAGCATTTTTTTTTATTTAGTTGTTTAACCAAGAGTAGCACACTAAGCTGAAAGCTTTTTTTACAGAAGCGACCTGGGAGCACAGGGAAGTTAAGTGACTTGCTCAGGGTCACACAGTATGCAAGTGGAAGCTGTGGGATTCAAGCCCAGGTCTGGTCTGTTGGATGTCACCAGATTTGCAGCTCAGAGCCTTAAACCACTGCACTATACTGCCTCCTTATTTATGCCTATATATTACTGCCTATTTAGGCACACCCAAGGAAGACTTTCAGGAACCACCATTTGTGTGTGTGTGTGTGTATGTGGGGGGATTACACAATAATAAAGTGCATATGCCAAACTCATAACAATGACAGTAATACTGCCTACACAAGAACAAATGAGATATAGGAAAGCAAAAGGGGAGGGAAAAGGAAATAAGGACCAGAAATATGAAAAAAGAATAAACAGTAACAGAAATAAATACAAATACAGCAACATAATATATTGATACTATATATACAAATTAGAAATCAGAAAAGGTTATAAAAATCTATAACTAAATTTCAAATATTTACTATACATTTCACCAAGGGGTAGAAGATCTTCACAACCATGCAGAACCACAAATGAACAGTCTTAACTCCATTGTGGGCTCCTGAGCCCGGAGATTAATTCTGTAAATTTGTTTGGACTGGCCAGCATCTGCCTTATTAAATGGGATCACCCGTTCCTGTGGACATTCAGTTTGTCACTGTTGTTGCTACTAACCCCATTTAGTCCCACAACCCAGCACCCCACGTGGCACCCCCTGGCAAGGAGGAACCGGCTGCATAATGAAGCCATCACGACTGGTAAAAACTATTTTTCTTTGGGACTGTGCTTGTTTCTGCTGTTGTGACTCCCCTCCTCATATTACCATCAAGATACCACTAGACAGCAGGATGGGGGTTTACACTTAGGAATGTGTTTACTATGTCTTATTGTTCTAATGTTTAAAGAGCAGCTGACACATTTGGGGCAGGCAACTCATACTAAAAATGTTTAGTACAGTAATTAAATAATGACTTAGATTTAAAAGTTTGGCACGCACTTTCCGAGTACAAGTCGAGCTGCTGCTGTAACGCTGCAGCCCAACCCCTAAAAATAGCACTTTGATGACGTATAGTAGGGAGCAGGGCTGCAGGCACTCTATATGCAGAACACTGAGATTGGGGAAGGGGGGATATCTAAATATACATACAGTACCTTTGTCTGCAGTTTTACATGTATGGGGCTAGTACTAGCCCCATAAATATAAAACTGCAGACAAAGGCACTGTATGTATATTTAGATGTCTTACCTGCCCTGATCTCAATTTTCTACATATAGTACTCTTATTTCAGGGCCCACCAAACTCACCCGTCTAGCCCATCTTACCAAGCATCAGAACATATTCACTGGTTGGTCAGTGGCTAAGTCTGAAAAATCAGTCATCTTCTGCTGAAGAGTGAACCATTTGTGCTGAATTCTTAGTGTTGTTTCTGAGCCCCTGAAAAAAGGCTTGTTTCTCCGGGGGTTTTGGTTCCACACCCATGCTTTTTTGGCCTGGGTCATGGTTTGCCCCTTTGTTTTCCTGCCTCTCCTGCCAGCCCCCGCACTGGTTTTCAAAGACAGCGGGGTCAAAGGAGCTGGTTCATGAAGCCACTGGTCTGTTGTGGCACTCCGGTGCCGGGAGACACTCTAAGCATGCACAGTAGCGCATTTTCATGCGACCATCTTCAGCCACGTTGGCTGTCCTCTTTGGTGGTCCCAGTCCCAGGGCAAAGCAAGAGAGGGACCAGAGACCTGAGCAGAGGCGGAGAGGTAGCCGGAGAGACAAGAGAGCAGTTTTAAAAAGTGCCAATCGTGCTGTAGTATTTTGAAGCCGCCTCATGAATATTAATGATGCAGTGTCCTTTGAAGTCACAGGAGTCCTGTCTAGCATTGGGGGCAAAACTGAAGAGAAAGCGCTAGTGACGGGCAAGGGAAAAGGGATGAATTAAATAGATAAAGCCCTGGTGTGAAAGAAAAAAAGGGGAAGGCTGCTAGTCCGTGGGGGAAATAAATAAAGTGTATTCACAGACTGCAGCCAGAGAGTAGGGCTATGTGTGTAGTTGCCTGGGGACAGGTAGAAACGTCAGCAGCGACTGAGCAAGGGGAGAGCTAATTGGCTAATGTGTGCAGTCCCTTAACAAAGCACTGGGATGGCTACCAAATGGTGGGGAGATGACTAAATAAATGATTACTGTTTGGCTGCAGGGACACTTGAAATCTGGGGCTCTGTTAAAATATATGGACACTGCTTATAACAGTCGCCATGTTCGGGAGCCATGTGACAGCAGCTGGCCAACCACTGAGCCAGGAATCTTGCCAAGGACTCTGGACTGATTGAAAGAACATTGGGGGGAAAATACCAGGGCATGTCTAGGTGCCTTTTTCTGTACCAATAAGGCCTAAGGACAGTGGCTCCAGCCAATGGGGAGTGAAGAAAGGGCTCCAAATAAAGCAGGGATAGTAGGGCTTGGAGTCAGTTCAGTGGGAGCTCCTCCATAGGGAGGGGGCTCCTGCCCCTGGAGAGATTGGGGCTGCGAGATGGGCCTGCCTGGGGGCTGCCAGCAATTTGTCCCCTAGGGCAGGGAGTGTCTGCCCCATCGGGAAAAGGAAGAAGCAGTTTGGCAGAGAGGAAAAGGGAAAGCTGCAGGATGCTGAAAGTTCTGTGTTGTTCTGAAGTTGCACCACAGTAGTGAGAGAAGCGCAGCTCGAATGGAAATGGGAAAGCTGCAGATTGCAAGAGAAAGAGGTTGTGTCCTGAGCTTGAATGAAAGGACAAAGGTTGGGTCTAAGCCTGGAAAAAGACCACGGTTGCGTTCTGAGCCTGGAAAAAGAATGAAGGTTGTGTCTAAGCCTGGAAAAAGACAGGATACAGAGGATAAGGAACCAGAGAATATAAATGTACTGAGAAAGAGAAAAGGAAGAGTAAGCCTCTTTAATTGGAGAATTGCCAGGTACCTGCACAGTGAGAAAAAGGGACTTTGGAATGCAGGTGATATGTGTGAGCCAGAGCGAGAATGTGGCTGTATTGAAGTCAAGAGACTGTGAAAGCAGAAGGATGGAGAGGTAGGTGCCTTTCTGATCTGGGTACCTGTTGTCTGCTCCTGAGATACACCAAGGAAAAGACAGAGATGGATTGCTGTGGTTACATGCTGTGGTAGAAAGGATAGAGATAAGAGAAAGACAGAGAAGCAGAAGATAATGTGCTGAATGGTTTCTGCTGGCACCCACGGCCAGGTGGGGAACTTGCTAACCCCAATCAAGTGGAGTCTGCTGCTGCAGGGGGTCATGGGTCTCGTACCCGAGTGCTAGGGCACTCTGATCAGAGAGAGCCGGGCTGTGGGGCCACTCCCTGGTCTGGGTCCCCTATAACTGGCAGGCCTTGCGCACGTGCCCTGAAACAGGGCCTATAATGGGCCAAAGGGGATCTGTAAGCAAGGAAAGAGAGAGAGAGAGAGAGAGAGAGAGCTAGCTGCAGCCTTTGTGCCCCCTGATCAAGCATTGTACCCGGTTCTGCTGTGTTGCCATCCATCCCCTGGACTTTAGTGAACTGAGCCATCCGAGGACTGGTTTTGCAGAACCGTGAGTAAACAGCAGGAATTGCCCTGCACCTGAGGACTGTACATAGTTTAGGAATGCCTCCTAGGGCTGGAGGAAAAGCAAAGAGAAAATGTATAAAGTTGTTTAATTCAAGTAAGCGTGCCAATGCCGACTACCAGCTGCACCTCAAGCCTGCAACTTTAAATCTGGGTACCCAGGTACTGGACTTTGGGGAAATGGACTGGGACTTGTGAGTCTGGGTTTTGGGCATCTGCAGCAGATAGCTAGATACTGTAGATAGATAGATGATAGATAGATAGACAGATAGATAGATAGATAGATAGATAGATAGATAGATAGATGATAGATAGACAGATAGATATATAGATGATAGATAGACAGATAGATGATAGATAGACACATAGATAGATAGATAGACAGATAGATAGATGATAGATAGATGATCGATGATAGATAGATAGACAGATAGACAGACAGACAGATAGATGATAGATGATATTAGATAGACAGATAGATAGACAGATAGATGATCGATAGATAGATAGATAGCTAGATAGATAGATGATAGATAGACAGATAGATGATAGATAGATAGTAGATAGATAGATAGATAGATGATAGACAGACAGATAGATAGATAGATAGATAGATAGATAGATAGATAGATAGATAGATAGATAGATACTGGGGACTGCACTGTTTGAACTCTGGGGATTGAATCAGAAGGGGAAATGTGATTTTGGGAAATGCAAAAGGAAAATACTTAAACTCTGTTCCACTTATCCCACTCCTAAACCCCCCCCCCCGTAAATAAATCATGAAGTTACTGTTTTGCAGCAGAGATTAATCCAGAGCCTAATTTTAGCGAGCCTGTTTATTGGATGGAATGGAATGGAAAAGATAAATGTTTCAATTGAATGTGGGGAAGTTCGAACTTGGTAAGTCCATGCCTGGGGTAACTGTCGGGGACGTGGGTTGGTATGACACCCCAGGGGGTTAACTAGGCCCACTGACATGTACTCTTGGTGGAGGCATCACCATTTTTATGTTAGCTTTTGGGAAAGGACCCCCGTAGGTTAGTTTTGGGAACCCAGGCCCCATGTCCTGTATCCTAGGCAGCAGGCAGAGGTAGTGGCCCTCTCCAGGACGGCACCGGAGAAGGGCTACATGTTAGAGTACTAGCCCCATACATGTAAAACTGCACTGGTAGTCTGTATGTATATTTAGATATCCCCATCCTCCGATCTCAGTGTTCTACATATAGTGCACCTGCAGCCCCATTCCCTACTGTACATCATCAGCGTGCTATTTGTAGGGGTGGGCTGCATTGCGAGGCAGCAACTCAGCTCATACTCTGAAGTTATGAGCATAGCTTTTAAATGTAAGTCACTATTTAATTACTGCACTCAAAATTTTAATTCAGGTCTAGATTATCTCCTTGGGCAGGCAACCCCTTAGTATGAGTCATCTGCCCGAGACTGAATATTTTAATTAATGAATTAATTTATTTATTCCACATAAAACCCTTTAGGCAGGGCCTGTTTACAAAGGGGTTAGAGTCAGCATCAACAGGTACAATGACAAGTGCAGTGGAAACTGCAGAACAGCATTAATACAGTACAACTTAATATAGCACGTAAGCAAGGCAATACTTACAACACTTCAGACAAAGACGCATTATAGTGGGCAACAGGTATGGCAGTAAGCAACATTTGTACAACGAATGCTAACACAGACAGTGTGGGGTAGCATTATGTAAATACATTAACATTCACAAACTGCTGTACTCTACAAGCTCTAGGTGGTTTGTTTTTTGTTTGTTTTTAATGTTTTTTGCTCATGGTTGTATGTTTAAAACAGTAAAATATATTAAATTAAAAACAAAATTCACAAACGAATTGCCTTCTACATTTTAGTGCTACTACATGCAAGACGTGGGTGTCAAGATAAACAACTCATAATAGTTTTGCTTCCTTTAGCTTCAGCAGATCCAGATAGAGAGATGGAGGAGAACAGCAGGGATTTAAATTGGTTCGGTGGCAGTCAGCTTTTAAGGAGGAAGGCAACTCGTTCCAGAGTTTGGCAAATCTGTAGGAAAAGCCGGCTTGGCCCAGTGAGGTTTTCCTTTGGGAGAGAAGCAGGGAATGTTGCACTACTCCCCTGGTGGTGTAAGTTTGGTACACAAAGCCGAACATGACTTGAAGGCCAGGAGACAGAGCCATAAAGTGCTTTTCGTCCAATGACTTATGGAAACGCAGACAGGATTCGAGACTAAAGGAGAACTGCACTGAACCAGTAAGTAATTTTTCCCAACAGAAGCTGTTTTTTAAGTACTGGTTAAAATTTGGTTATTGTTACATCTCTTCAAGCCTTTTAGTAACTTCAGCTGGTGTTTCTGCTTTAGAATCTAGTGGTAAGCACCATTTTAGAACCGTATGATGTACTTTATGTCCCACTCAGCCACAGAGTTCTATAGTAAAACATGCATGTGTTGTACTAACAACAGAGGAGTAGAACAGGGACATAAACTACATCATATGGTTCTAAAATGGTCCTTAACAGCAGGATGTTAATCAGGAAACACCCACTAAGATAACTAAAAAGGTTGAATAGCTAGAGCAACAACAGAATCTGAACCAGAATTTAAAAAACAGCTTCTAATGGGGAAAATGACTTATAGATTCAATGCAGTTATCCTTTAAGCCAGTTTAAGCTACTGTATAGAACACATGTGCATGTCACGTTTTAAGCAAGGGCAAAATGGCTGGCTCTGTTGAAGCAGTGTCAGTGGCTCAGTAGGTAGCACACTTGCCTCTGAGGCCGGGAGATCAGAGGGCTGTGGGTTCAGTTCCCACATCTGGCACTTGGGTTAATATCCCAGTACTGACACTGTAGTGCAGCATGAGAGGGGTGCTGCACTTCTGAGGTGCCGTCTTTCAGATGAGACGTTAAACTGAGGTCCCATCTGCCTGGATTGGTGGTAGTTCAGGTGGATGTTAAAGATCCCACGGCACTTATCGAAAAGAGTAGGGGAATTTCCCCGGTGTCCTGGCCAAATTTCTCTCATTCACTAAAAATACCAGCAACAGCTGAATCTGGTTCAAGGTCAGTTGGCATTCATCTGTATCC
Source organism: Neoceratodus forsteri (assembly GCA_016271365.2). NCBI lineage: Eukaryota > Metazoa > Chordata > Ceratodontiformes > Ceratodontidae > Neoceratodus > Neoceratodus forsteri. Next base: position 45,502,187 of record JADMNL010000027.1, read on the forward strand.
CCTTCCCCCGGGTCGTGCCTGAAAATAGGCAGGATTGTCTAGTGCACTTACCTGGTCAACAAAAGCTAAAATAAAAGAGATAAATAGAACAACCAAAAGCGGCCCCACTGACTGGATGTGCAGGGAAACTGTGTAACCAGGAATAAAGCTAAATCCCTGCACCAGTCACCAACCTCAGAAAAAGCAGTCAGACGCAGAATTCAGGCATAATGCTTTTAATGTGCTAGTGAAACCACAAACTTCTCACCAAGGACGCCAGCAGGAGTCCATTATACCAAACCTGCAACTGGTTTCGCTCAACGCATCATCAAGGAGTGACACAGGTAATTCCTTTCACCCTTACAACTGTAGCCCTTTAAGAGACATTTACAGTCATTTCATACATAAAGCGCTATTGCATATCAAATAGTAGTGGAAAATAAAAAAGGTGTGAAAATAAAAGGAAAAAAACTATTCAAAACAAATGATCACCTGAATGCACATTAAAAAGATACTAACATAAATATATTAATAATTATAAGTGTAAGATAAATATGCAAAAATACAGCAGAATATGCATTGCTTCACATATGTTCCATAATGTACATTTTCCTAAGTCATGTAATACAGTTTTAATATATACATACACATATACGGAATATTTGATAAACACCCAACAAGGAGAGTAGCTTCATCACGCACCACAAGAGGACATAGGAAGGCTCTGGGGGTGAATGCACTAGCATATTAAAAGCATTATGCCTGAATTCTGTGTTTGACCGCCTACTTTGAGGTTGGTGGATGGTGCAGGGATTTCGCTTTTTTCTCTGTTGAGGAGACCCCGTACTCTAGATAGCTCACCATCATTTGCAGAGCCATAGACGGTGATCCTGTAGTCCATAATACTAGTGATGCAGGACCTAACAAGCAGCTTTCTGATTTCAGGAAGGAAGATGTTTCTGTGGCGAAAGAGAAGCCCGAGCCTCGAGTTGACAATTTTGACTACGGTATCAATGTGAGCAGAAAAGGAGAGGGTTGGGTCCAGAGTGACACCAAGATACCTGACTGTGGCCACTTGCTCCAGGGGAGTACCAGATGAGGTGGTTATTGAAAGTGTAAGGGAGGAAGGGAATTTATTGTGAGTGGTAAAGACCGCACTTTTAGTTTTCTTAGTATTCAACACAAGGAGGTTAGAAGACAACCAGTGCTGTAGGGAGTTGAAGTCAGATTGGAGTTTCTGCCGCAGAATCCCTGCACAGGCTCGTACCACTGGTAAAAATGACTGCATTATCTGCATAAAGCAGAGCATTAGTGGTCTTGCAGGCAGTGCGCAATTCATTAACCCTTTGGAGCCTAGACAGGTATCTCTGTACTAGGAGAAACAGCAGATTTATCAGTTGTTAGGCTCCAAAGGGTTAATGAAAATGAAGAATATGGTGTCAGTTGCTCTTTAAAACTTACTGCACTGGGTTTTTGCCCCATGTGGCACAGTCTCACTACAGAGTTCACAGAAAGGCCTACATGTTTTGAATTCTATATTGGTGTTGTGCAGATAAACCCAAGTTCTTGGTAAACCTTTAATAAGTTAAATGTTATCTCAGGCATTGGCTGCATAATTGGATTATCTGTGTTAATGTTTATTAGATTACTGCAAATTTTGGAAGCCTGCACAGACAACCACTAAGAACTGTGCCTCACAAATCCTATTATAGCTATTTGTGTTTTATGTGTAAGCAATAACCCATGACAGAGTGTGCGTTTATTGGCGATTAATCAACACCCCCTGATGCGTTGTGAGGCATGAGGCCACAGGTCGAGTGTCCTCACAGCACCCGTGGTGTTGATTAATCCCCAATAAGTGCACACCCTGGAGTGGGTTATTGCGCTTATAACATGGGCACAACATGGACTCACAGGCACAAAGAAGACTGTCACAACATGGAGAACATATGGGAACTTTGTTTTGTGTCCTTCCTCCAGAACATAAGATTGCAATACCACACCTTATTCTGTGTCCTGCCACTACAAGATATAGTTCCAACCACAACATATACTTGTATTAGCACAGGTTTTGTATAACAAGTTTGGCGCGCTGCTTGATTTTTGCGTGGCTCTCTTTCACCACTTACTGTACAGGTAAAACTCTGACAGAGACAGAGACTGTTGTGTTGCTTTACGGTCAGTAGGAGACTGTACAGTTGAGAGAGAGAAAGAGAGAGAGATTGAGAGAGAGAGAGAGAGGGACTACACAATGGAAACTGTGCAGTAGAAGTCCTGATCTCCTTGTAAGTGTCTGTCTCTCTCTCTCTCTCCCTGTGTCTCTCTTGAGGGTTGCTCTAAAACACTGTGTCCCCCTGTGTGAAAGAACCCGACACTGACCTGCACTATCCGCAGTTGTGGAGGACATAGTGGTGATGCCTCACCCCCAACTCTGTCACTGTCTTCCCTGGACAGCTGAATGAACATGACTGTCTCTCTCTCTGTCTTGTTCCTGAAGTCAGGGAAGAAGTGTTTACGGACGTCAGAAGCTAAAGAGTGAGACACACAGACATGACAGCTGTCTGTTTTGCTCTGACGCTCTGTATAGGCTTGCTGGCAAAGAGCTCAGACAACTGACAGCGGGTCGGAGATCTCGCACATACTTCACTTCCAGGCATATCTCCGACACGCTCTCTGCAGGTTGTTACAGTACTTGCTTTCATTCTGCTGCAAAGCGTCTGCTGGTCTGTGAACCTCCACCGCATGCAGCTCCCGGTGTGTGTCTGTCTCTCTCTCTCTTTACACTGGCTCCCGCTCTTGGTAATCACTGCAGGCAGAGGGAGCACAGATTGTCATATGTTTTGGGGAAAGGGGGCCCTGTGTCTCGCTCAACACACAGGGCACAGTCAGAAACATGCCTCAGAGGGAGGGAGAGAGAGTGAGACACAAAGAGAGAGAGTGAGACACACACAGAAGATATGCCCAAAGGATTGCAGAACCTTTGTTGTACACTGTGCCTCTCTCGGTGTCTGTCCCTCTCTCACGGTGCACTACTGTAGGTCATATGCTTCACAGAGACAAGAGAAATTACACACTCCTGGTTATCAATGATGTGACGCAATACGACTCTGGAACCGCGGGTGATGAGCCCGGGGGGGAGAGGGGGTGGCTCATGCACTCAGTGTAATGAAGCATACACCAGGGAAGGGGCGCAGGCAACTGCTGACTTCACACTTCTCACAGTAATACGTTGAATGCCACTACAAACAGGGGCAGGAAGAATGACCAGCAGGCTGATATTTCACTTGAACACATGGCAGGCTGACAGATTCTGCTCGGTTCCCCCAAGATTCCCGAGGTCCACAGGGAGGGTGGGTGGGGAGACACAGGGCACTAATGGGAAGTGCTGACTTGTGGTGGTGGACAGATTCCGATGGTTACTGGTCACATGTGCTGCTGTACACATTGCTTTACTGTGACCTTATAACAGGGGCAGGAAGAAATATGTGCTCTGCAACACTGACACAGGCTGAGGATGGCTGTCTCGCTAAGTGGGAGGATTAATGGCTGCCATCCACAGTGTGTTTGGGGGAGAGTAACAAGATTAGGCCGCTTCTTGATCTGGTTCCTCGGGCCCCTTCACCACTTGCTGTGCGGGTAACAGAGATTAATGAATGATCAGGTGGTGGCCATCTACCAATCAGAGAACAGATTTCTTCCTGCCCATGTTATAGGTTTATTTATTGCTGTAACCTATTCTTGAAAGCAGTTTTGGTTGTGTCTATGCTTCAAAATGCAATAAAAATCAATAAAAAAAATGATCTCACAAACAAAATAACAAAGGTTAGATGTGTCATAATGCTGTCCTTAACCAACTGGAGAGCAGCTGAATGCTTGATGATATCACAGTGGAGGTACTGTATGCAGCTTTCTTAACGGAGCAGTGAAATCAATAATAGTTGAAGCTCCAAAAAAGAGCTAGTTTGAAAAGTTTATATTTGAAAATGTGTGTTATAAACTGAACACACAATGGTCTGACTCGGGTTATGCAATTTATCTTTATGACTGAGGGGCAGGGCCATAACTTTTGAGTGGCAAAGCCCACTCTTTCAGGAAGATACATGGCATATTCTGAGTCGGAACATATACATACACCAACACTGGATAATGGGGGTATAGTCCCTCTGTCTGAGTGATGGGACTGAGGTGTACTGTATGTGCTAAAATAACCATGCTGAGCTATTTTCCCTAAAGAAAAAAAAAGCAAGAAAACTTAACCATGCCTATGTGTGTGAGTGCAGCTCTTAGGCTTACGGCTTTGCTCAAGCTGTTTCCTTTGATGTCAGATTCCCTTTGTTGTTCAATGGTTGCTTTCAGTCTGCAGCTGATATTATGCCACTTCTATTTCAAGTTGTTTTTCCTGTCTAAAAGGATTCTTTTTCTTCTTGTTAGCTAAGACAGCTACTAGAGAGTAACACACACTGCTTTGCTTATTTTCTCTTCTATTTTGCAATTTGAAAAGCATCTTGATCTGACTTGGGACAGATAGACAGCTAGATAGACAGATGGACAGATAGATAGATAGATAGATAGATAGATGCTTTATTTATAAAGTGCCCCTTTCCGGGGATTTGGAGCACTGTACATTAAAACAAAGATTCAGTACAATACAGTGCTTCAAATTTTCAAGCCAGCAAGAACAGAATTCTTAAAAACATCCATACATAAATATGGGATGCTATATCCAGTTTCCCTTATAATTATGAATCGAATGCCTGCTGAAAAAGGAGCGTTTTAAGACCTGTTTTAAAGGTGATAGGAATCAGTTTGTATACCTCTAGATGCCCTCCAGTTGTTCTTTTATTGGCTACCCAGTATTCTGGTATGTTTTTGACTTTTTCTGTTAAATCAATAATCTAATTTTGTTGTCTTTGTAACTACCCTGAATCCCTCTCTCCTCAGTAGTTGCTGCTGTCTCTTTTCACGTTGCCTGAACATTCTATGAAATCAGTATCACCATTCCAAGCTATTCAGATGAATGGCATGGAACGGGAGTTATCAATGTCATAAAATGTCTTGGAAATATGAAAATCAAGAGCATTAGCTGGTGATGAGAGTGGGATCCTGTGTAGATCTGAGGGCACCCCAAGGCTAGATTATTTATTTATCAAAAAATCATCAAAGCATATCAGAATACATAACTGGCATGGCAAGGAATATGGAGGGGCAGTTAACTATGTGAAAGTCATTTCCTTTCTCCTTCAAAGGTTTCTACCGAGGGTGCCTCACGTAAATATCTAGGTAGAGACTTCCACAGGGTAGGCGCAGCAACCGACAACGCACGGTCCCCCGAATGCTGTAACCTAACCCTGGTAACTCCTAGGAGGCTACCCTCGGCAGAACAGAGAGCCTGGGCCAGCCGTTGGGGCTCCAGGAGATCTTGCAGATAAGCTGGTCTCCAATCGTGCAGGGCCTTTTAGGTAAGAAGCCCTACCTTGAAGACAATCCTCCACCTAACTGGCAGCCAGTGCAGCGCACGGAGGACAGGAGTCATATGTTCGTTTCTTTTTACACCTGACAATAATCTTGCCACCGCGTTCTGCACCAGCTGCAGCCGGTGAAAGTTGCCTCCAGATAGCTGAAGGTATAGGGCATTACAGTAGTTCAACCTGGACGTGACAAACGCATGTACCAGCATGGGCAGGTCCTCAGATGGAATCAGGGCCCGGATCCAGGCAATGTTCCTCAGATGGTAATATCCACTTTCGATGACGGCTGACACCTAAGCATCTAATGTCAGGCCATCATCTAGGATCATGCCCAGATCCTTCACCTGTATAGATGGGGTAAGAGGAATCTCCCCAGCACTAAGCCGGGGGGGGTCACCTTGATCTCCCCCTCCACCGTGACGACCTGGATCCACCATTAGCACCTCAGCCTTGTCTGGATTAAGTCTAAGCCAGTTTTGAGTCATCCAGCTCTGGATTTCCTCTAGGCAGCTGTTAAACACGGAAGATGCTATCTGGTTACCAGGTGTGTAGGACAGGTACAATTGGGTATCATCTGCACAGCAGTGAAAACCCAGCCCATACCACCTGATAATGTCTTCCAATGGCAGAATATACACTGTGAACAGCAAGGGTGACAAGACCAAACCCTGCAGCACACCACAGAACAGAGCCTTTGGGCTAGATAAGGCAAGCTCCATCATCACCCTCTGCACTCTGCCTGTCAGGTATGACTTGAACCAGTTGATGACATTTCCTGACAGGCCACACCAGTACTGCAGGCAGTCGAGTAGCACCTCGTGGTCCACTGTGGACAAATGCTGCCGACAGGTCCAGGAGGACTAAGATGGTACGCACTCTCCTGTCTCGTGCCATCAGGAGATCATTAAGCACCTTTACCAGAGCAGTCTCCATACTGTACCCAGCCCAGAACCCAGACTGGAATATCTTATAAGTAGAAGAGGAGGCAAGATGCTCTTTGAGCTGGGTGGCCACCACTTTCTCAATAACCGTCCCTAAAAATGGGAGGTTTGAGACCGGCCTGTAGATACCGAGACACTCTGGGTCCAATGAGGGTTTTTTCAGTAAGGGCCTAACCAACGCCTCTTTCAGTGATGCCGGGAAGACTCCACATCAGAAAACTCTGGACAACCTCGACAACAACATGCCCAATCAGGTCCAAACACTCCAACAAAAGGCGGGTGGGATTTGGATCAAGATTACACTGCGTTGGTCACAGCCTCGAGATCATAGTCACCATCTCTTCCACTCCAACCGGCTCAAACTCAGCCAAGACAGGAGAAGTGCTCTGGCACAGCCCAGGAAGGACCCCACAATCCCTTCAAGAGACACTAGGGGAGATCCCAGCCCTGATAGAAGACATTTTGTTGGCAAAGAACAGAGCGAACTCGTCGCACCTAGTGCTTGAACCCGTCCCTCCCATACGGAGACAGGACGTAATTGCCTGTCTACTGTGCGGAACAGCTAAGCCAGTCTGTTCCTTGCTGCAGCAATTTCCCTAGACAGAAAATCTGCCTTCTTTTGGGAGAGTGCCCCCTGATAATCACAATAATGCGACTTCAGGGCGGATTTGTCCTCCAGCAGTCCCAACCTCCTGCAGCGCCTCTCTAACCTTTGACCCCAAGTCTTTAACTCCCTGAGTTCTTCATCAAACCAAGGAGGTCCCTGGCAAGTGGACAGGGGTCGGACATGAATGAGTGTGATTGAACTGATGTTAGCAGTGACCGCTATATTATAAGTGGTCACCCCCTCCTCCATTCCAGTCGCACATGCAGCCTCCACACCCAATAGGTCCAGCACCGCCAACAGTACTAATGAGGACACTCCTCTTAAAGGGCGATACTGGACCATCTCCACAGGGGCAGGACCATCAAGGGGGGAGGCAACAAACATGAACCCCACGGTGCTGTGATCCGACCATGATACCGGGTCTATCTTTAGATCGCTAACCCCCAGGCCAACTGAAAACACAAGGTCGAGTGTGTGCCGTGCAAGTGGGTTGCTGACATAACATGTTCTGTCAGGCCCATAGCCTCCATATTCCTCAAGAGATCTGCCCCACATCCCGAGAGCCCGTCACTGACCCAGGCATTGATGTCCCCCAGAATATGCCTTCTGGGGGACTCCAACACCAGGCCGGCGACAAGCTCAGCAATCTCCCGCAGGAAATCTCCATCACTCCCGGAGGGCAATAGAGCAGAAGGGCCCTGAAGCCTGCACCAGGCCCCCCCATGCAGCAACACACTCAGATGACCTCATGGGAGCTATAGGTAGCACCGTGAGGCTCAGGCTAGTTCTAAAACAAATGGCCACCCCCCAACCCCTGCAATCCTCCTCGGGCTGAGTATCACAAAGTACCCAGCCGGCACCGCTGCTTCTAAAATGGAAGCAGCATTTTCGTCCAGCTTGGTCTCTGTAATGCAAGCCAGGTCTACTGAGGAGATCACGTCCGCCATTATAGCAGTCTTGTTCTTCATTGACGTGGCATTGCATAACACGGCCCGAGTGGGATGATGGGAGACTGCTGGATCAGCCATCTGCCCATCCTCAATAATGGAGCCTTTGGGTATGGGCACAAGATGGGTAGGACCCATCTCTAGTACCCGTTTCACCCCAGGGCATCTCCTGGGCCTCACCACCTGGATCCATGTTGCTCTGGCAGCCACTCAAACAGGGCCTCCCTCCTGGACCCCCCCCCCTTCTGAGCTACCCCTAATGCCCTACACCTCCCATATATTTCAGCAGGGAGTGATGGGAGCTCGGAGGGTCGAAGGTCATGGAAGGAGGCCACCGAGTAGTTTTGCCTTACTGGTCCACACCCCAAGTACATCTTGTTCTAATACCTTATCCCATTAACATAAAACTGTACTCACCTGTCAAATAATTACTTCAAAAACTCAGATACCTTCCACAAATAAAATAAAAGAAAAACACATATACCCCACATAAAACATACAATCACTGCCACACAACCACGCATACAAACTCAAATAAACCAATTTTACTTCAACACTATCAATACAGATATACAACCACACCCACTCCACATACACTCCAATATACAAATTCCACTTTAAACAGTATTACGATAAATGATATAATAAATAAAATAATTAAAAATAGTCCCAGTAAGCTCATGTGAAAAAAAGTTTGTCCATGGAGCTCTCACCCCTTAAGACCAAACAATGTCCTTCTTCTGGCCTTGGGGACTCTCACTGCCCCAGGTCCTACTTCAGAATTTAAATGAAATTTAAATGGTTCAGGACTCTCACTCTCGCAAGTCTAAGTTCAAAGTTTAAGTAGAAACAAAAGACAGGCATCCTCTTAAAATCCTCAGGCCTACAGTGCTCTCTTCAGTGGACTCCCTCCTCCACACAGACCAAGCACTGTCTCCTAGGACACCAATCCCTGCCAGACACACTCTGCAATTCATCCACTTTCAAAGTTCCAAAACCACTTCTCCTGTTCTTGTAGGTAAATCCCTCCAGAAGGCCCAACTGGATCCCAGGATGAGTAGTCAAGGCCTCTCGTCCAGAAACCGCACCAGTCAAGGAAACAGCAGGACCAGTCTTCAAAGTAGCTCTTCCTCATCTACCTCAATCGGCTGGGTCTCTTCAGTCCTTCTCGCTGTCTACAGAGCAAGGGGAACCCCCTGAACCCGCTCCACTTTCTGGACCCGACCACCACTATGTCCACCCACCGGTCACCGAGTAGTGGAACAGAAGCACCACGGATGCAGCTGCATCTCCCATTCCCATAAGTTTAGTGTATCTAGATATTCCACTGTCTTTTCAGTCAGAATCTTATTGGGTAGTAGAAAATCATACATACAGAGTCCTTTTTCAATCATAAATAATGTAAGTAATTTCAACCAATCAACACTCAGAACTGCAAGGCCTCTGATTCTGCACAGTCATTTTGCGAGGCAACATTAAAAGTGGAGTGTTCCAGGACAGCCCATGGTGTGGAGGGCTAAGGCACCATCCCCTCACCTGCCACCACACTGGCAGACTGGGTTCAGTAATGGACTCAGGCTGCCAGGGACTGACCGAGGTAGGGGAAGATTGTGCATCTACAGAATGCTCTCCTCTCCCAGGGAGGGGGGATCCTCGGCGCCGCTCAGATACTATCACCATGTGAAGGTATGATGATAGGCTGGTGGGAGTGCCGCAGAACTTGGGGTTTGGCTCATTGTTGGATTATAGCACATATGGACTCCACACACGTGCACGACTGCATCAGCATGCTACTGCCCAAGGGATGAAAATGGGAAAATCAGGGACTGCCACACCACGAAGTCCCACTCACCTGCTGCAGCGCACATCATCACCCTGGGACTCTGCTGGAAGTAACTGGATCCAGACTCGGGGGGGGGGTGAGGATGGCCTTCCCCCCCTTGGCCCCATCACTAGGGGGAAGCCAGGGAGAACTTTGAGTGGCAGATGAATCACAGGGGGAGATGGCAGTCAGATGGCATGAGAGCAAGCAGGAGCTGAAGAACCTTCTGGTACTCCAGGGGAAGAAAAAGATATGTAGAAAAAAAGTGGAGAGTTCCACTTAGGAGCATTAGACTATAGTACCTCCATTTTTTCAATTAAAAAATTAAATGCAGACAGCCCATCAGCACAGTGGTAGCGCTACTGCTCGTGACACAAGCAACCAGGGTTCAATGGTGCTCCTCGGGAGCTGGGGGATGGCCAGGGAGAGGAAGATTGCGCATTCTAGTGGAAGCTGTTTTCCTACAGACAGGGAGGGTAGTGGTCTCCGCTATAACACTGCCACCTGGTGATCACGCGTGGCAATGCGGTGAAGGGAAAACAAGAAAATGGGATGTCGGCTGGGCTCCACTCAAACATGCTTTGCATGAAGGGGCATGGAGCTCCTAGCGTGCCACTGTCTCAGGGGTGGGGCAACAGAACAAGGGGAACACCCTGGCTCATGCAGGATGATCCCAAGTAGGATTATCAGAACTAGTTCTAAAAACATTAGAACCCTTTTAGAACCCAGGGGTTCAAGTTCTAATTGAGAACTAGAACACCAATAGGTTCTAAGTATTAATGGATTTAAATACTAAAAAAAGGTGCTTTTTTGTTCAGACATTTCAAAAACTTGATGCCACTCTGTAAAAAACAAACAAAAAAATAACATTTTAAAATGTTTTAATGAGACACGTATTAGAATGTGCTGTTCATATACCTGTCCATGCCGCTGTGTCAAACTACAACACATCAGCTGTGACTCATGCTCTTCGCTGTTTGAATGGCCCATAGCTTCTCTTTCTTTTCTGCTTGTGTAGTGAAATAGAATATTACTGCTGCATTGAGAGGACAGGTCTCTTTTTAGTTATTTTTTCTCCTCTCAGTAACTCTCTCTCTGCCATTCCTTCCCAGTCCAGCACGTAAACAAGTCTGAGTTCTAAAGAAGATTATAACCCTAGAACTGTTTTAAAAGTTCTAGACAAGAACTAGAACCCAGAACATCAGTGGGTTCTGAGAAACCTAACCCTGGGTGCGTTTGGGTCCTGACCCTTGCCACTGTCCTCTCTCTCTACACCTAGGAAACGTCTAGCTCTGAATTCAGGAGGAGGTGGGAGGTGTGAGACTGGCTTAGCCAGATCCAGCCTAGATCTGGCCACAAGGGGTAAACCCATGGGATGAAAGATGGATGGAGGGAGGTAAGTGGCAGGGACACAGGGGAATGGGGCTGGGGCTGATCTGGCGGAAGGGAGCCAAACAAGAGCCAGAGCATAAAATATAAACTATAACCAAAAAAGAAAAAAAAAGAAAGAAATGTAAAACTATGAAGAATCACTCTAGCCATTATATATATCATTTATTTTCCATTCAGAGGTTGAGATGACATCATATTGACCTCAAAAGCGGAGTTTGAGAGGTCCCTAATGTCATTTCAACCCTGAGATGGAAATACAAGCCAAGTGTTGTCTTGGTCACCCATAAATTATTTTGCATAGTATATAGGCTTTATAGTACATGAGTAAATAAAATGGCGTGGGCTGGACTTCTGTTCTTAATAAAACAAGGAGAAGAATTACTTTTAAAATCTAAAACATAAAATCTGAATGGCTGATTTGTGTTTCGGATGAGGGTGTGGGTCAAGGCAGCATCTTGATGAGAGACTGTTGCGACAAACTTCAAAGTGAAAAGTTGTTTTAGTATGGTAGTGATGTCACTACTATACTACAACAACTTTTTGCAGCACTAGATCAATACTATGATGACAACAACAGCACGGTACAAAATTGTGACCACAAAACTGTGCTGTCAATAACAGTGCCCAACCAAAACAGCAACTGGAACAATAATGCCACAGGTAACGGTCCACAAACACACCGGCTGATACCATGGCTAACAACCCCCCCCCCAAACTCTCCTAACTTAAATAACTACCTCAACTCGGGGATGCAAAGAAACCTCGGGGGGGGGGGATTGTTGAGGAGGGAAAGGGAGAACCTAAGTTGGGAAGAGGGAGGCAAAAACAAACAAAAAAAGGAATGTCCCAGGAATCAGACCCCAGTCCACCGCTGATCCACCACCCACCCTGTGGCCCTACCCTCTGCGCCATGGCAGCTGCTTGGCAACACATCTCCCAGCACAGGCTTCATCCCTTTCTCCCCTCCTCCCCAATAGCAATACAGCTACAGGGCTAGCACTAACCTTACCTGTGCTATACTATCCATGTAGCTGTATTACCTTTCGCTATTTTGATAGCGAGGTTTTGACTGCACTATTCTGGTTTCTTTATTTTCATCCAGTATGACTTTTTGCAACCTTTGAACTGCACTACAACTACTTTTAGTGACCTTTGAACTGTCCTACAACAAGAAAATTGTATGCATATTGGTCCATATGCAATAGGGGCTAACCATGTTTTATATTAAGGTTTTTATTCTATATACATAGTACATTCCTAAAGCAGCAATCTATTTAATTTTTCAATGGGTATTCCCAATATATACCACAGTTTTAATTCAGTTATGATACCCTATTGGTAGCCATTTTGTATTTTGCCATAATAATTTAAATAGATCTTTAGGAAGCATCCTTTGTTCCTTTATATAAATATCCAACAAAAACCATTCTATTTCAATACTATGTCATTTTTTGCACATCTGTATGGGTCACACCTGCAAATGAGCCTTGGCTCAGTGTGCCTTTCCCAGTTACCAATCTTCAATGAATAAATAAATAATACATGGGGTCTATGCTGTTCTCCATCTTCCTTAACACCTTTCCACAGCTTGTGCCTTATCCACATGTATGCAGATCACACAGTCATTTACACCTTTGGTCCCTCCACTACAGCCATGGAAGGTCTGCTCCAGCAACACTTCCACAATGCCCTGCATTGGTTTCAATCTAACCAACTCTGAGTCAAAACAAATAAAACTATGGTCCAGATATTCAGAAGAGATGCGCAACGCATCCCTAGATGTGTCTGCGCAACTCCAGACATGTGAGGGCCGTCAGGGGTGTGGCAATATTCAGAAGCCCCCGATGCGCCCCTCAAACCCGACTGTGCCACCGCACAGAATATTGCGATCGAGAATACAAATGAGGGGTCCTCATGCACATTACTCGCATTGCAATATTCAACCCCCCCCCCAAGCATAACTATGGTCAGCTGCGCCAGTGCATAGTTACACTTTCCAGACCCTGCTTTAACTATGTGTGGGGACGGTTGGTGCTCCATGCATAACCAAGGGCTGGATACACAGACCTCCCCCAATCCCCGAACACAGTCCAAAATATACAACCCCTCATCCATGTTTCCATAGGGTAGGAGACCCCCTTCCCCAGCCCCGATCTCTGTTGAAATAAACAAAGGAGCTTCAATCCCTCTCTTTCCATAGTGTAGTGTCCCCCCTCCCCAGCCTCAATCCCCACTGACATAAAAAAAGGAGCTCTGATCCCTCTCTTTCCATAGTATACTGTCCCCCTCCCTCCAACTCTGTCATAATGAAATATATCCCCAAGCCCCTTTTTCCATAGTGTAGGGACCCCTTCCCCACCCCAAGCTCTGTCATAATGCAGACTATCCCAGATACCCTATTTCCATAGTGTGGGACCCCCCACCCTGGTAGGCAGTAACCCACCACCCTGCACCCCATCCCATCCCATGCTGGCAACTGGCACAGCTCTCCCTCACCTGCCATGGGCAGCCACCAACTGATTGTTGCCCACTTGCATACAGTAAATAAGTATCACGCTCACGGTTGGTCGTGCTATCTGCTGTGCGGCGTGGGTAACAATCCGGTTGGCGGCAACCATGGCGGGTGCTGTGCCGGTTACCAGCATGAATGAGATAAGGGAGGCAATGGTGGTGACTGCCTACCCGGTGAGAATCCTGCGGGCTGAGGTCTCGAATATTCTGCATTATGACAAGCTGCAACGAGAGGAAGGGTCCCACTGGAGAAAGGGACTTTGAATACATTTCATTATGACACAGCTCGGGGGACGGGGACACTACACTATGGAAAGCGACGGACCGGGCTCCCTTTTTTATTTCAGTGGGGATCGGGGCTGGGGTGGGGGGACACTAAACTATGGAAAGAGAGGGATTGGAGCCCCTTTTTTTTTTAAATAGTAATTTTATTAATTTTAAAAACACAACATATATTAAACACAAACAATCCATCAAGTAAAACTAGAATCACAGACAGAAAGGAAAAGAATAAAATAAATTCATTCACTAGACCACACCAAACCAGGAGGGAGGAGTAAGTCCCCCTCTACTGAAAAATCAAGAAGGAAAAAGAAAACACACTAGACCATTAGGCTCGGGGTTGGTCCCCCTCTACCGAAAAATCAAGAAGGAAAAAGAAAACACACTAGACCATTAGGCTCGGGGTTGTTATAATAACTTCATTCTGGATCTAAACCAAGCAATCTGATGGGAGGAAATTAGATAAGGATGAGGATGGTCATGCCATAGTGTTGAAGGAACCTAGCAATTAAATTGAGTCAAAAAAATCCAATCAGTCATATATACATTGAGGGCACTCAAACACCATAAGAGTAGCCTTATCTGTTGTGAATAACTTTCATTAAATTAATTTGTTTGTAGTCCACCCTAAAAAGGGAAAAAATAATAATTAAATGGACAGGGCCTGTGGTATGATAGAGCTGGTCTGATGAAGAAATACCTCAGGCTTACAGTAGGTGGGGGACCCTCCCACCTCAATTTAAGAAAGCTGAGCCAGAATGTCCAGAACTGTTTTGTTTTCCATTTCTGCTTGATAATGGAAGAAAGGCAACCACCTGCTTTTAAATTTTTCTCTCTGAAATCTCAGTTTGGCTGTTAAGTGTTCCATCAATTGGATTTGCTTACATACAGAGTACCACAGCTCAAGAGCTGGGGGATTCTTGTCCAGCCATCTTTTAGTAATGCATTTCGGTGCTGCCGATATTAAAATATAAAACAGGAATTTTAAATCCTTAGTGGTCAACATCAAAGGGAGGATACCCAGAAACCAATTTTGGGGCTCAGAGGGGAGTGGGGTTTGAAATATCTTTTCTGATGCCTGGATCACAGAATGCCAGAACCTCTTAATTTGGGGGCAGCTCCAAAAAATATGCACATGTGTGCCCCTTTCTCCACAGCCCCTCCAACATAGATTTGATGTAGAGGGACTACAATATTGGGTGATAACCGGAGTGTGAAAAAATCTAATATTAACCTTCCAGGGGAAAGCTCTCCAGGATGAGGAGGACGTGGAACAATGCACCCCTTCCCATGTCTGCTGCCATTCAGC
The DNA here is from genome assembly GCA_016271365.2 of Neoceratodus forsteri. Taxonomy (NCBI): domain Eukaryota; kingdom Metazoa; phylum Chordata; order Ceratodontiformes; family Ceratodontidae; genus Neoceratodus; species Neoceratodus forsteri. The sequence continues at coordinate 45,517,445 of JADMNL010000027.1, forward strand.
CGCATTCACTTTACAGTGCATTTCCTCCTCCCATTTGGCTATAAACTTTGGAGGGGAGTCCTTCACCAGAGTGCCGATGAAAGAAACTATTTGGGAAACCAAGTGTGCTTGGTGAGCACTAGGAACCAAAGAAATAAAGAACTCCACCAGTGCGCTGGGAATTATAGAGCTTGGAGAAGAAATGCCCTTACTTTTCAGGAAGTGTCTAATTTATAAAAACCTAAAATGGCCTCTATTAGAAAGACCAAAGATCTCCTTCAATTGAGAAAATTCTTGAAAATTTGGTGAGTCAAACAATTGCCCGATTCTGCAAAGATCCAGTCTCTCCCACACACGGAAACCCAAATCAGTGTGCAATGGAAGAAAGTCTGCACATGCCCTGATAGGGGTCAATGATGTTAATTTGAGTGGGAAACCACCCAACTTGGCCACCCTTGTCCAAACTTGCTTCAAGACGGACGCCAAGGTATTCGAAATCTGTAATTTGGACAAGCCAGCTTGATCTAAGTGGATAATATCCACCAGTTGAGCACCCAGAGTGTCTGGTTTCTCCAACTCCAACCAGATTGGATGATCCTTTCCTGGCCATATGGAGCTGAAGACCTGTAGCTGAGCCACCCAGTAATAATAAATAAAATTGGGAAGGCCTAACCCCCCATTCTGTTTAGCTTCTTGCAAAATTTGCCATTTGATCCTGGGAGGTTTGTTGTTCCAAATAAACTTAGAGTTGGCTGATTTCAGACTTTTCCAAAAACGCATTGGGAGTTTTAGGGGAAGAGAAGTGAACATGAAAAGAAGACGGGGCAATACATTCATCCTGACAGTTTCTATCCGACCAGAGAATGATATCAGAAGTTTTGCCCAGCTTCTATAGTCTTCCTGAATACTTGTAAGCAATTTGGAGTAGTTAGTGGCATATAAATTATCTAAATTTTCGGGGATCCAAATCTCCAAGTACCGAAAGCCACCCATCGCCCAATGGAACTGCCCAACCATAGGGAGTGGCTGGGATGCCACTCTGCCCACTGGCAACATCATCGTCTTAGATTCATTCACTCGGAAACCTGAGATGGCCCCAAATTCCTGAATCAGTGAGAGTACCTGAGGGACTGAGCCCATCGGATCCATTAAGTATAGTAATGTGTCATCCGCATACAGGGAAATCCAGACCTCCAATCCCTTAGTCCTAACACCCCTATATGACTGGGATTGTCTTATGGAAGCCGCAAAGGGTTCGATGCTCAGTGCAAACAGCATGGGGGAGAGTGGGCACCCCTGCCTGGTTCCCCGCTGGATACTGGACCTGTTAGAATATACCCCATTTACCCTAACCTTGGCCCCTGGGTCACTGTATAAATTAGTTATCCAACTCCTAAATTTATCCCCAAATCCGAATTTTCCCAGGGTTTTGTTTAAGAATAACCAATCTATGTGATCAAATGCCTTCTTCGCATCTAGTGATATTATTGCCCCCAACTCCACATGGATGGTAGTGGCCTTGGATGCTAAGACATTCAGCAACAGTCTAACATTGCCCGAATGTGCTGACCTGGAACAAATCCAGATTGGTCCAAGTACACCAAGTCGGGAAGAATCTTTTTAACCCTTTCCCCAATAAGCTTTGCAAAGATTTTAGCGTCAACATTTAACGATGAAATAGGTCTATACCCACCACAGTCCGATAAATCCTTACCCTCCTTAGGCAATACTGTTATTATGGCGTCACCCCAGGACTTCGGGGTTGTCCCTACCTCATGGGCCACATTACACACTTCTAATAAAATTGGGGTGATTTCCGTCACAAAAGTCTTGTAAAACTCTATGACAAAACCATCAGGTCCTGGCGCCTTACCCCCACTCAGGGAAAATATCACTCGCTTCAGCTCTTCAGCTGTGAACGGTAGCTCCAGGCTGGTGGCTTGCTCAGCTGAAAGGGTTGGCAAATTAATTTTATCAAGAAACTCATAAATTTTATGCCTGTGCTCTGAATCCCCTTCTTGCCTATAAAGATTGGAATAGAAATCATCGAACACCTCTGTGATTGCTGCCGGTTTGACCACACACTCTCCTGCCCCTTTCGCATCTCGGATTTTAACAACACACCTATTAATTTCTTGCTTACGAAGGCATAGGGCCAGTAACTTCCCTACCCTGTCACCCTCCTCATAATATTTTTGATGCGTAAAACGTAGGGAGTTGATAATGCGATCCATCATTAACTGATTGTACTCACTTCTTACTTTTTGTAATTTTTGAAAGATGCCAGGGTCGCGGGAGAGTTTACGTTCAAGTGCTAAGGAAGCAATGGATGCTAAGGTTTGGGCCATTTTATTTTTATGAAGCTTGTTCCGGTAGGCTGTGTGGCTGATGAAAATCCCCCACAAGAAGGCCTTCAACGCATCCCAAATGGTTCCAAGAGGGGTATCTGCCACCTTATTATCTTCTAGGATTCCTTTAATCTAATCTTTCAGCCTAGCCACCAAGGGTTTGTCCAGCATCAGCCCCAGGTCTAGCCTCCAAGTCCCTCCAGGGGATCTCGGCTCCCATTTTGCCTCTACTTGTACAACGGCATGATCCGAGAAAGAGGCAGGGTGTATCCGGACCTCCCCAAATAAATGTGCCTTGGAGAGCCAGGAATACACCCTGTCCAATCTGGAGTAAGCATTTGCAGTGGGGCGAAGAACGTGTAATCTCTGGCCTGGGGGTGTTGCCACCACCAAAGATCTGTCAGCCCTGACTCAGTCACCAAGGTGCGCAATAGTTTAGTACAACTTCCCCCTCCTGTCTTACCTGAAGGATTCCTGTCTAACTGACAGTTTTCCACGCAATTCTGATCCCCCATCATGATAAGATGATCGGGGTCCAGACCAGCAATAATCAGGAATAGTTCCCTGAATAAAGGACCGGACGGGGGAGTGGGGTCATTTACCGAAAGGATATGTATTAAACTGCCCCTGAATTCACCAGACACCAGCACCCATCTCCCTTCACCTCCTTGTGAAACTGCGTGGGTATGAAAGGGGAGACCTCGTTTCAAAAGAATAGCAGTCCCTGCTTTGGCTGAGGATGGGTGTGAGTCTGAAAAAACCCTTCCCACCCAGGATCTACGAAGCTTCGCGTGCTCTGCCTGAGTAAGCTTTGTTTCCTGTAAATAGGCCACATCACATTTTAAATCTCTTAAGTTCTTTCAAAATGCTGGCCCTTTTAGTGACATTATTAATTCCTTTCACATTCACTGTACATATGTTAAGTGATCCCATTTTTAAAACTTTGCAAGAAACCTGGAAATCCTATCCCCCATCCCCCCACCACAAACCCAGTGCCTTAATTAACACAAAAAACATGAGAAACATAGTAATAAACATTTAACAGATAATAAGACAAAAGGCCAAGTGATAAGCTCAACAGGAACTACATGTTAGTCAAACTTAAAATGTGTTTACACAGTAGGCAATATCTATTACCCATCGCAGTGTAACGTCTCAAAGGACGTCCTGGCGACTCTTGAGCCCAAAGAGTCACTGAGGACATGAAGCCCTCCAAAAGCTATTGAGGGGTTCAGCATGTTTGTGCTAAGGGTGAGCCAGCCTGAGTCAGACTGGATTACTCCTTCCCCTCTCGACTAAGGACTTCCGCTGAGGCAACTCCCCCCCCCCGGCCTCTCCAGGTATGCTGGAATAAAAAGCAACTGATCATCAAGCTATTGTAATTTAATAAAATCACCTCAATTGAGTAACAAACTATTGCAACTCCTTCCTTTCCCCTTCCCCTCCCCCCGGGTCTAAACCTCAAGGACCGGAAGAGGCCCTTATTGTCTACTGCAATAACTCTTGAATAAACAGGGGAGATAATTTGGATGTACAGGCCTTATGCCAACTATCCATAGGAATCGACCACCCTGGAGAGCTCCCCCACCCTTTAACACTGAGAATGACAGGCCTCTCCCGAACAGGTCTCTATATCCAGGATCCCCAACATAGTTACCACTCAACACAGCGGCTAAAGAATGTGAACTTCTTACAACAGTCTCATTACAGTTCCAGGCCAAAATACATCCGGGGGAATAAACTCCAAGGGTCAATCTCAGAGAGTCTCCGGTCCATGGCTGTTGGAAAATAAACCGAGTATGAGATCAGACATTTAGGAATCTTCCCGGGAGAGGGACCCTGTGAGAGGGCTTGGAGGAAAAATGCCCCCACCCTCGGAAAATGACCTGAAAATTAAAGTCAAACCCTGCAGTTCTTCCAATGTTGCAGGGCATCATTTCAACAGTCCTATCCATGAGGAAGTCTGTTAAAACCCAGAGTGTGGAAGTCCTGCAAAACAAACCTCAAAGACCCTCCATGATCACGGCGGTGGAAGTCAAGGCACAACCCAATGGACCACATCAGTGTGCAAGGGTACTAAAGAGTCATTTCTTCTTCCTGGAGGGTGCCGACCCACCGGGGCAATTCCCCAGAGTAGGTTTTCTATCTCTGCCTCTGCTTGCTCAGAACTGGTATCAGGCACTTGAATTCCAAGTCTCTCCAGTGCTGGGGTCGCTTGCAGTAAGCTTTCAAATAAGCTCACTTTTTCTCCCTCAAGGAGCCAAAGCTTAGCAGGATAGCGAAGATAAGCTCTGTATCCTTTTTCCTGAAGCAATTTAACCACTTGCAGTACCTTTTTCCACTTTGTCATCATATTCAGGGGGAAAGTCCTGATACAAAAAAATCTTCTGCCCATCTAAATTCAAATCTCTTTTATCCCATGCCATGTGAAGTATTTTCTCTTTGACAGGGAACCTGAGAAACTTCACTATAATGGCTCTTGGAGGGGCTCCTGATTTGGCCTTGGGCGCTGTTGCTCTGTGAGCCCTTTCTATTCCAAATTCCAAATCCTCCGGGAGAGACAACTCCTTTTGCATCCAGGTTTCCAGAAAACCACCCATATCAGCCTGCTCACACCCTTCGGGAACTCCAAATATTCGGATATTGTTCCTCCTAGCCCTTGCTTCTGCATTTTCTGCCCTGTTTGTGAGCTCCTGCTCTCTGCGGTGAAGGTAGGCTAGGGAGTGCCCAAACACCATATGTTCATTTTGTATGGTGTTTACATTTGTTTCCACCGCTGTAGTTCGAGCTTCTAACTTTTTGAAATCTGACTACAGGCATGAGATCTTTGAATCGATCCTATGAAGGATACTTAGCATCCGCTGCCCATCTGCCTTAGTAAAGGTGGCTGTGGATTCGGAGTCGGATTCGTTGTCTCCCGAGACTGTTGCAACGGAGGACCTAGAGAGCGTGGGGCTTATAGGCCGCTCTTCTCCTGATGCTGCCATGCATTTCTTCAGCGTGGAATAGTCTTTCTTTTTGGTTTTCCCCATTGCCCACCTTCTTAGCCAACTTGGGGAAAGTGAGCTTTAGCAAAGTGACCGCTTGATGGTTTATATTCTTGATTTTGCTACCCGCGGCTCTGGAGCTGTAAAATTAAGCCGCCATTAGGTGTGTTGCATCACCGGAAGTCCGGCGCTCCTTTTTTATGTCAATAGGGATCAAGGGTGGGTAGGGGGAACACTCCACTACAGAAAGAGAAGGGTCAGAGATCCTTTGTTTATTTCAACGGGGATCAAGGCTGGGGGAGGGGACACGCCACTACAGAAAGAGGATCGGAGATCCTGTGTTTATTTTAGCAGGATCAGGGCTGGGAGTGGGCTGACCGGTGCATTCCACCAGGTACACCCATGCAAACGAGCCCATAATAGGCATGCAAATGGCCCCTTTGCATTATGCATGCCCAATGGACTCATTTGCATGTTTCAGCTGAATATCGCCTATGGGGCTGTGGCATACACAGATATACTACGCATTCCCTACAGGTGGTCTTCAGCCCCGCACCCTGGATACGCAGCCACTTGCTATACGCTGTGCATCCAGGGTCCAATATTCAAACAGAATGCACAATCTGTTCCCATCGAGCATTCTGTTTGAATGTCACAACAGAGTTGCCTGGGCATATTTTCTGCGTGACTCACTGTTATATGTGCGCATCCGGCCAGCTCTGAATATGGGGACCTACGTTCATGACATTTGACACAAGCCAAACATTGGCCAGACTCCCAACTCTGTTTATCTTCTCCACTTTGGACAGCACCCCTCTTGAAGTGGTTCATTCATTCAAATACCTCAGTGTGTGGCTAGACAGCAAACTTGACTCCTCTACCCACACTGACACCATCTATGCAAAGCTCCACCCTAAACTTGGTGCCTTGTACTGCAATAAAGACTGTCTGTCTCTGCAGGTATGCTGTGAGCTTGTCAACACAATGGTGCTCCTGGTTTCTAACTTATGCAGACATGAGGCTGGATTGTCAAATGGGTCAGGGAATAAGTCCCAACCCACAGCCCCAGCCACAGGATGAAACCTTCATACCTGTGGAGTTTCGTATTTTCAGCTGGCGCAGCTGTGGGAGATTCCACCAGGCATAGCTTCTACTCGCAGTTGTGACAAAAAGTCATCCACAAGTGGCCATGAATCATGGAGCTGGTCATAAACTGGCTCCACTCTTAAGAATACCAAAGCTGCGGGAAAAACTGTGGCTCCGCAAGTGGAGACCCGCTTGCGCCAATTCTTTTCCTGCAGCTGCGGACTTTTATGGGACTTTGAAAATCTAGTCCAGAGTCTATGGCACTTCTCTCTCCACCTCCCTGGCCAGACTGGACACCCTCTGCAATGCCTTCTGTCAATTTGCTACCCACTCCCCTCTGGTACCCACCACTGCTCACTCTACTCCTCGTTATCCATTCTTCCTCCACCTTACTAACATACTAAAATGCCAGCAGAATAGGCCTAACGGTCTTTTGTGTCTGTTCGTTTGGTCAGCCCCCACCCTGGAAGCTGACCTTACTGCCTCCCTCACCCTCTCTGGCTTCTCCCTTCCCAGTCCCGGATATTCCCACTGCACAGGACCTACCTTCATGTCACCAGAACCACTGTGCCTCATTCATATTCAAATTCTGTTGTGGGTCCCTTTCCTCTTACCTCTGCTCTCTTGTCTCCTCCATTCCCTTTGCCTCCTGCTCCCTCTGCTCCAGGGATCCTCATACTTTCGCCATTCTTCATTCCTGCTCCTCTGTTGGGCAATCAGCCTTTTGCTGTCATCTCCCTTTGCTCTAGATTTTACTCCCATCCTCCCTCTGTTTCATTACCTCCCGTTTCCCTCAGGTACCAGCTGAAACTCCTTCCCTGCTCACCCTGTTTCTGTTTTCCCGCTACCTGAGTGCCCCTTCTTACATTTGCCTCCCACCCTGGGGTAGATGTGGGCTGAACTCCCTGATTTTTGCTGCTTGCTCTTATTGTACTTACTCCTGCTGTAATCATTGTAATCACTGACTCTATTCCACTTTACTGTAACTGTGTACTATGCCAATGCTACGTAATTGCTTTAAACTGTGTATTGTGTCTAGGCTGTGTATTTGCCTCCCTTGCTCCTTTCCCCTGGGTCACACCTGGAAACAAGACTTGACTCAGTATGCCTTTCTCGGCCAACCATTTTTGAATAAATTGCTTCTGACATTTGTCTTGATCCTTTTGTTTTCTGAATCATAAATACCTTTTTGAATCCAATGGTTTACTAACCTTGATTTTTGTCGTAGTACCCATTTACTCACTAAGCTTCCTGTAATAAAAAAACACTGATATAAGATGCCACAGGGTTCATCATATCTTTACAAAATGGGTTAGAAGTTTTCCAGTCTTTGACTGATTGAGACTCTTAGTAAGGGAGTACATTATCTACCAACATGAAGACTGGGAAATAACTAGTTCCAGTGCCAGCTTGCTCTTGCACAATAAATATTAATGCACCCAACTCGACCTTCAAACTCCTTCACAGATGCCATTTTTTTCTACTTGTTTAAAAAGATTTATCGCTGTACTTCGCTTGCCTCTCCACAATGAAAACAATAAAAAAAAACGCAATTTATCTGTTTTTACAGATTGAATATTTACATTTCTCTTAGCTTGCTCCACAATCGCTGCACTACTTTTTTTTTTATCACCGCTCGCTCTGCGCCTCCCAATCACAGTCAGTGTGGTGCTGGACCCCACTCACTGTACCGCTGTCTAACGTTACTCTGGAGCTGCAAACAACTAATGGGACAGGACAGGAGGTGAGTAAGAATTAACAATGTAATGGCCATCAGCCACTGTGCCAGCCGAGTTAACGTGCCTGGGGGAGTACCAGAGGAAGCACTGCACAATATGATTGTGTGTGTGTGTGTGGGGGGGGGGGTGACAGCCACATTAATGAAAGTGATGGGATCCAACACCAGCGCCCTGTACTGGTAATTGTACATACAAGATGAGGGACGACTTTGCAATAATCATGCTTATATGCACAATTTTATGTATTTCATGTTTTTAAATGTTTAAAATTTCATAAACAACCCATTTTCTAAGTGCAATAATACTCTCCTGGGTCAGCATTGGACCTCATTAGACCCCTGGGAGGTCCTGTATAGCTCAGTACTGCCCACCCTGCCAGGCATTATTGCTTGCTTGTAACATGGCACAAAAAAGAAAGAGGAAAGCAAGCAGTCAGATAGGCTGAAACACACCAGCTGGTACAGTGCAAACCATGGTTTAACACCACGGTAGATCACGGTAGACACCAGCCGCGCATAAAAAGAAGTAGAGGAGACCCTCGGTCGCGCGCGCGTGCCACCAGATCTCGGGGACAAGCCAGCTCAAGACGTTTGAACAGCACATCGAAACCTGCGGCGCTGAGAGCAGTCAGTTGAAACCGCTGAAAGTGGTACAGGAGAGCAAATCATAACGAGGGAAAGGCAGAGGGTGGCAGAAGGGAGGAAATACCATAGTTGTGTTAGGCGCCAAAGTACTGTGTGGGCGAACAACAATCCAGGGAGCTAGGTGCGAGAGCTTGCACAGTCGGAAACTCACCGGAAGAGAACCGGAGTAGTCGGCTATAAATAAGGTGAAGTGAGTTGCATGCACAACAAGAAGGGCATAGAAATGTGTACTGAGAGGTACCTGTCACACCCGCAAGTCAGAGAAGGAGAGCACAAGGAGCCTGTGAGGGGAACAGATGCTGATCCGCAGAGAGACAGTGGGGCAGCCGAAGCGGTAGTGGGTTGTCAAGGCAACGATGCAAATCAGCAGGCACACCCAGCGTGCAACAGGACACTTTCAGCGACCCGCCGTGCATCGCACCCGACACAGCACAAGTGAAGCCATAGAGAAGAAAAGTAGCGACAGGCAGCAGGATGTATACTACAGCTGCAGATTTTAGCCACCTCGGTTCAGTTTCACAAACACCAGATAAGTATACAAATGGATGTTAGATGTGCAACGTGCACGCGCACGTTTGACAGTGAATTCAGCCTTATAGAGAGATTAGTGAGACACACAAACATGATGTTCTCCGGGCACTGAACAAGTCATATCCACGTATGTTCTTAATAATAACAGATATCAAGTTGCTACAGTCCTTGCCATGTTACAAGCGGATTAACCCACGAGAAAGATTGGGTCTACTGTGGAATTAATCCATGGTTGGTTGGTTGGACCCACTCAGCCTTCGGCCTCATGGTCCAACCCCCTCCACCATGGATTAATTCCACAGTAGACCCATGCTTTCTTGTGGGTTAATCCTTACATATCTCCTTTACCTAAAGGCAAATAGGTTACATTCCTTTCTAGAGGGTTGAGTCTACTCCCCCACAGCATCTGAAAGAAACAAGTAAGTAATCTTGTCTACATTGCTGCCATGGGTGGATACAACCAGTTTACATACAGAAAAATTGATAATAATTTATTTTTTATTATTGCTACTCTTTTTTTTCTTTGATAACTGCCAGGTTTTCCACTATAATAGTTCCCTTTCAGCTTCTTGTAATTTGTCTTCCTAATTTTTCAGCATTAAATTGGAAGAGTAGGGTATCTTTATTAAAAGAAATATCAACAAGTTACACACTTACAGTACATCACCACTTACAGTACAATACCCCAAGTTCTTCTCTTGTATAAGATATATATTGTACTCCAGCCAACAGAAACATGCAACAGAAATTTACAGTCTATACTGAACCCCCACATTTTCATGCCAAAACAGAAGTATAAATTAAAGGGAAAAGAAAAAGGGAGACTTCCACTACCACAGTGGCCTTCACCTCTAGTGCCTTACTATATATATTAAACCAACCAGGAAACACCCTCCACAGCTTTTGAAATGTTGAATGAGGAAGTAAATGACACTCTCTCTTTCACAGCTAGCAGGTCATTCTCAGCCATCTTAACAATAATTTGTAACAGGATGTCTTTCTTTTCTGCAGCACATACTTACATTTCATTTGCCAAATACTCCATTTAAGGCATGCGAATAGCTCCAATTTTGTACTATGTAACCATTTCAACCATGTGGTGTCCACATACCCCAGTACCAACCCAAGATATGTAAGTGTCCAGAATACTGGTGCCTTCCAGGCTATGACAAGTAATGGCCATAAAGATGTTATATACGAGCAGGAGTGATACAGGGGGTGCATGGTTTCCATGATCAGTTGGCACACTGGTCTGATAAACATCCTTTCATCTGCGTTTTTATGCTTTGCATCACCTTTCACATTTAATCTCCCATGCGCAATCAACCATATTACATCACACATTTTCTTAGGGATCCTACTGTCAATAAACTGTTGTGTAATAGTAAGCTCAGGTATTCCATACTGGGGATCAAAAACTGAATTAATACACTATAAAACACAGTGGACACCACATACTTATATATTTTTTGACCCGAGTTGTCCCTGACTAATGGCATGGACAATTTCCACTGTTTAATTTTCAAAACCCAGTGATGAACATATGGTCTACCTGGTTGTGGCCGGCCTCTCACTGTTCTCACTGTGTCATGACCAACATTCCCCTCCCATAAAACAGGTTCATGCAACCGTCCAAGGCTGTGTGATGGTGTTGCTATGTGAAGTGGCTGCCATTACAAGTTCAGTCACTTCACTACTGTTCTGTCATTGCTTGTAAAGCACTTTGGGATACAGTGTGTATGAAACACGCTACATAGATGCTAATTCTACTTCTTTATTAGTATTGGACAACTACAGAGGCCAGGAGAATCTTGAGGAGGAGCTACGCAGCATGTGGGAAGGAAGGGACATGAATCACCAGGCATTTGCATTCCCCTTGCCAGCAAACTAGTGATTGGCACAGGCAATGCAGCTATCCATATACCCACATTACCAATACCAGCCACAGAATAGCTCCAGCTGCAGTGTCCCCAACTGTCAAGTCAGAGGATGGAGATACATTTGTAACTGTAACCAGGATGGCACACTGATAACTTGTTGCCAGGTGCATCCTATGGCTGGGCAGACTTCTGTTCGATAAGTGCCACAGGATGGTAACGCCCACCTAGGCAGAGACCACAGAAGGGACCCCAGATTATCATCTCATACGAAGGACAGCACCTCAACAGTGCAGCACCCCCCCCCCCGCACTGGACTACAGTGCCAATTCTGGGTATTACCCAAAGAATTTGGTGCGGGGTTAGAACCCATGGCCTACAGTCTTCTAGCACCAGAGGTGAATGGGTTACTAACTAAGCCACTGACACCGACATGAAGAAAATTAAAAAAGGCAACCAAATGTAACTTTCTACTACGTTGCATCTAAAACAACCAGCTAAAGTCTGCATAAAGCTGTACACACTTTCAAACACTGTGAGCCAGTATTCCTGTTGGCAAGGGATATTATGTCACACACCCATGTTATTTTTGTTCATTGTGGTGCATTTTCTATAGGAGTGTCAGTGACTTGGCAGTGCATGAAATAGTACTTTTAGTCAGATGTATTAGCACAGAACACATTCTGGGTGCACTCATCTTATCTTTAACAATCTCAGGATTGTAAATTGGTCTGTTAATGAGTGGTAACGTATCAGTAGCAGTGGGTGCATTTATACTAGAGGAGAAGCATTTTGAAAATTAAATAGATACTTTCTTTTTTAGTTGATAGTGAAATGGCAGGGCCAGCACAGCATGGGTATTATGAATGTAGCTGAGCAGGCTGCTTTTTACAATCAATGATTTTCTTACTTTTTATTATGAGGGTACAAACATATGAATATGCAAGCAAATAACAGCCTTATGGTCTATCTAGTCTGCACGAGTGTTCGGGTCCCCCCCCTGTATTCACAGAGGTCCTGCTCCCCCCAATTCCCCCATGACCCCTCTCAAGTACCCCCTTCTCCACCAGCATATTTCCCCTTCACTCTATCCCATCCTTTCTTGAAGCTGTCCACTGTTTTCAGGGAGATCACCTCCTCCAGTAACTTGTTCCACTTTGCCACCACTCTCTCAGTGAGAAAGTGTCTCTTCATCTCTCTCCTGAATCTTCCCTCTACCAGTTTTATGCTATGCCCCCTAGTGGACTTGATGCCACTAAGGTTCAAGAGGCCCTCAGTGCTCACCCTGTTACTACCTTTACGGTACTTGAAGGTCTCGATGATGCCCCCCTTCTGTCCTCAAAAGAGTACATGTTGAGCCCCTTGTACACTTGCTTCTCTAACCACTCTTTCCACCACCCTTGATTTAGCACAACAGTCCTCTCTATCCTCCTTTTTCTGAGTATGCTTGTACTTCCAGAAAGCTGTATTTGTGTCTCTTACTGCATTTGCCACCTCCATTCTAACCCAACTGACTTCTTGGCCTTGGATTTCCTGCCTTTGATTTTGGTACACTCTCTAGTGGCCTTCAGCCATTCCTTTATTATGGCCCATTTCTGCTCCACCTCTACCTCCTTTCTGATCCCAGCTAGGTGTCCTACTAGAATTTCTCCCATCCAACTACAATCAGCCTTCCTGAAATCCAAAAATCTTGTCCTGGTTCAGACCATTTAAGATACTACACGGGAGACAGAGAGGTTATTTAAATTTTGTGGATCAGAACACTAGGCAATCGTGTTATTTAATACTGAATTAATAACAGAATGCAAAAGTGAGAAGGCACAAAATGGCTGCCGTACAATATTTCAAATTGTGAAGTGGTGTAGTACAATGAGGTCGGTGATGAGGAAGCATTATGTCGACTGTGCAGCGAGCTACAGTATATCACGTGATCATGCTGAGCCAATCAGTTATGTTTGTTGTGTCCATTTTATAAACGGGATTGTTTCCCTGTTGCGTTCAGTTTCATTTCAAGATGCTGTAGTGAGCTGATGGCTCATGAAAAGTAAAGAGATTGTAGTGATTGGAAATTTAGTACATTCGCAGGTAGCATACAACAGGAGCAGCATGGAGGATCCAAAAAGGCATACAGGAGGACAGGGGCACGATTTTCAAAAAGGAAGACACTGATACAAAGGCGTGCTGTGCCTGTGTTTGTTTCTACCCAACTGTGTCTGAGCATCCCTGCTGCTATTTTAAAAGATGTGCCTATTTGCGGAAAAGAAAAAAAAAAAATCACAGGGTAAAAAATGACGCAAATGCGGTTTGCACCATTTTTGCAGAAACTGTGCCTTTTTATGTAAAATTCAGATGCTGTTAGACCATCTCATACATGGTCTAACAGTTTGGATGCATTTCTGTTTTGGAAATAGCGGCAGTCACATCTTGGATAGATCCTTTTGGAAATCCCATCCCAAATGTCCGGTTTCTATGTCTCTGTCCTAGTGGTATGCATAAACCATATAGATATGAGGATATCATGACAAAACAGGCCTTCAAGGTAGGCCTAGAAAAATTTCTGCCTATGAAGGGAACCCCAGGGTACCCTGGGTAGTAGGATGGGTGGGGAACCCCTTTAAATTAGTAGACATTTGCATTGCATAATTGTTGGTCTCTGCTTATGAGCCAGAAGGGGGGACCTGTCTGACCTAGAATCCCTTCCCAAATTAATCTGTTATGTTTCTTTGTAAATTATGTTACTCTAAAGCATGAAACCGGATGCAAAGCATCATGGGTAGTAGTAGTAGTATGCAAATCCTTGTGTAGGGCAGGCTGACAAGGCAAACCAGAACGAAAGTTGCTTTTCTATTTCTTCCCATGTGGACTAAAAGCAGTGCACTAAAGTGCAGCCACTATCTCAGTCACAAGTGTAAAAGAAAGGGGGGTGGCTCACCCTACACCAGCCCTTTGGTTTGAACACCAGTGGTAGTAACACTAGGTTTACTAGGTTTTTATAAGAACAAAGTAGCCCATGGCCCATCTAGATTTTCCCCCACACAGTGTGGGCAAGTTTAAGACATGGGCATCTTAGTTAGCCAATTGTTGAGACCCCTTTTAAAAGCATCAACACTAACGGAATCAACTAATGTTTGTGGTAATTTGTTCCATAGTCTGGGCACCCTGGCCCCTGACTGAAAAAAAGTTTTGTCTAAGGTTAGTTTGTGCATGAGGGACAGAAAGTTGTTTGTTATGATGTCTAAGCACAATTCACCTCTCAGTAAAAAAAAAGTCCACACTTGTTCATAAGATCAGGATTCTTCATTAATTTATCGACTAGAATTTGATCCCCCCTAGTTCTTCTGTTTTGTAGAGAGTGCAAACCTGTAATCTGTAGTCTATCATGATAAGAACTGTCTGCTAGTCTTGGTACCATCCTAGTTGCTCGTTGTTTAATCTTCTCAAGTCGATTTATATCACCCATAAGGTGAGGGCTCCAAAATGGGGACCCATAATCAATTAAAGGTCTGACACATGCCCTATAAAGAGGCATCAGGCATTGTTCAGTTTTTGTGACAAAAGAGCGCTGTATTTGTTGGAGTAATCCATTGGTTGTATTTGCTATTTTTAAACAATGATCAGTAAAGGTTAGTCTGGAATTAACCAAAATACCCAAATATCTTTCCTTGTTGGTAGATTTAATCAAACTATTGTTTATATAATAATTGTGTTTTGGATTTTGAGTTCCATAATGCAGAACCATACATTTGTCAGTGTTAAATTCCATTTTATTATCAAACACCCATTTTTCAATGTTTAGTAGATCTAATTTAAGTGAATCGGAATCTTGAGTATTGTCCCCCACACCCCCAAGCTTAGAATCACTGGCAAATTTGGACAGCCAATTTTGTTTACTTATTTGCATGTCACTAATATATATGTTGAACAAAATGGGGCCAAGTACCGAACCCTGTGGAACCCCAATGGTGACTGCACCAAGATTAGAAAAGCAAATATTTATGGCGATCTTCTGGGTTCTGTTTGTCAACCATGCACTGATCCATTTTACTAGACCATAGGAGAAGCCTAATGTTTCCATTTTTTTAATAACGTTTCCGTGAGGAACTCTGTCAGAGGCTTTGCTGTAATCCAGCAGGATGACATCCATCTGTTGTCTATTTTCTAGGCCCATACTAATGTTATTGTAAAAGGATAGCAGATTTGTTGTATAAGAATGACCAACTCTGAATCCATGCTGAGTGACGTCATCTATATTTAATTCTCTCATTTAATTTCTTTCACTAAGTATGATTTTATTATCTTTTCCATGGTTTTGCAAATAAGCGATGTGAGGCTTATGTGTCGAAAATTCTGAACAAATGATCTACTACCCTTCTTGTGAATTGGGGTTATAGATGCAGTTAGCCAGTCTGCTGGAATTTCAGCTGACTGTAGGGATCTGTTAAATGATATTTTTAACGGTATTGAGATTGCTACAGCAGTTTCAATAAGAAATCTGGCGCTGATTTGGTCAGGTCCTGGGCTAGTAGTTTTCTTTAAAGATTTAAGAAGGGGAAAGATATCAGAAACAGTAATATTATAACTGTTGTTGAAATTTTGGCATTTGTCGGGATCCATATGGGGGATATAAAAATCTTTCTTAGAAAAAACTGAACAAAAATAAGAATTAAAGAGGTTGGCTATATCAGTATCAGACTGCACTATATTACCATTTTGTGTAAGAGGCCCAATCTTTCTAGAATTCCCCTTTTTATTGTTTAAGTAGGAGAACAGTGCTTTATAACCATCTTTAGTGTGAGCCAATTTGAATTCAAGATTCATTTTGGCTTTCTTAATCATGTTTTTTAGAGTTCAGAGAGATTTTTTTTTATATTTAGTATAAATTATACTGTTCTCTGTGGAACTGCTAGATTTAAGTTTTTTGAAAATCTTTTTTTTTCTTTTTAATCTGTAATCTAATGGATCTATTTAACCACTTTGGTATTCTACCTTTATTATTGTATTTATTTTTTATAGGTACATATTTTTCCTCTAGATTAAAGATTATATATTTTAACGTAGTCCATGCCTCATTTACTGTAAGTCCCTGAAAGATTTTTTTCCACTGGAAACTATTTAGTTTGCTAATAATACCATCAAAATTGGCACTATCATAGTTCCTGTATGTTGACTGTTTCTTTAATCTATGATGTTCTCCTGTTAGTTCAAACATAACTGAATAGTGATCACTATTTCCTAAGGGATCCAATATTTTGATTTTAGTAAGTTTATGACTTATATTAGAAATTAGAAGATGAAGAATATTCTCGCCTCTAGTAGGGGAGGAAATTAATTGTGAAAGACCATTTTCTGTTAACATATTCAAAAAACAGCATCTAATTTGATACTACTTGTATTTGTAGACCAGTCATTATGGGGTACATTAAAATCTCCCAAGATTATTACATATTTATGATCTGAAAAGGTTTCAATATCTCTTCATAGAGCGTCTCTGTAAGTAGAATCTGATGAAGGGGGATTATAACAGTTTCCCACTATAATTTGTGAAAAACCTTTTATTTGAATAGCCACCCAGATGCTTTCAGTATTATTTTGGGACTGTAATTTATAGGAGGGGATATCTTCTCTTACATATAAACAGACCCCCCCTCCCTTTTTGTCAATTCTGTTTTTGTGATAGAGTTTATAACCCAATATTTGTTGGTTCCATACGGAATTTGAATCCCACCAGGTTTCAGTTATCCCTATAATGTCCCAAATTTAATAATTTACTTTTTGCTTCTAACTCCATTAATTTGGAAATATTCAGTTAATGGGCATTTAGTGACATAAATTTGCATGTTTTGTATAGCTGACTTCCTGAGTGCGTAAGAGACATGGGTAATCCCCCATTCTCCCCCTTCGTGCTTAGTCAAAATACGGAAGGCCACTTGATTCACAGTATAGTTTCTATGCAGATAAAGGGGTAGTGCATGCTGTCCTCCATTACTCTACAAGTGCACCTAAACCAGCACTGCTACTCTTGAAGTACCATGTTTCCCATTGGGGGGAAAGGATTAATGCATGTGCATTTGACTGAAGGCTTCTTCTGAGCACAAACTACCAACTCTGCAAGACCATGCCATTTTGCGAATGTGATGGTTTTGTCAAGTGACTAGATCTTAGGCCCTCCCCAAAAATGGTATGCCTTGAAATTGGCTGCTGTCTAATAAAAACCCAAAGGGATCTAACTCCAGTCTGCAAACAAGTATGCCTGTTCAGTGAGCCATAATCTTTAAATTGCTGTTAAAATGCCAACAAATGAGAGCATGGACTAGATGAGTGGTATACGACTTAGAAGTACATAATGGCTGGACTGATTAAGGGCAGCCATGCCTCAAGCCATCGGAGTTTGTTTAGTGTGGCACAGGCAATGGGCGTCAGCAAGATAACCTACTGCAGCAATGACCTTACTTGTCCTCCCTAGCAGACCTGACATGTGTCATGGAGATGCCTGTACACTGGCAGGTGAGGCTGAGGTCAAGGTGTATTGTAGCAGCTTGATGATTGCAGGCTACCGTGCATGCCCGAACTCAGGGCTGCAAATTTCATTAACAGAATTAAATAGGTTAGACTGCTCCGTTTTCGATGGGGTTTGTTTCTTAAGGTAGAGTTCACAGAGTACTACCAGGCACAATGTTTCTTTTTACTTTGTGAAAACATGCCCCGATCATCATGAAGCGGTGTTCTGTTTTAAAATGTTCCCAGTTTTCTGCTGTGGTCTGTTTTCCGTAAGTACAACTGGCCTTGTTTTTTCCTTTTTATTAGCTTTAGTATTCTTTTTTGTAGCCACTTTGGTTTAATTCCTTAGTTGTTATATGTTTTGATGCATCTGACATGCTTATTCATTACTGTCAGTATTGTGTTTTTTATGTAATCCCAGCTTTCTTCCACAGCTCTATCTCTTAAAGGAGAAGTCCACCCAGAATGTGCAAAAACATATGTTACGTAGAGTGTTTTGATATGTATGTTAAGTCCTAGTGCATCCTTCCCTCTGTCTGCTATTAGGAGTTTTTCCTAAATTAGCCTGCTAGC
This sequence comes from Neoceratodus forsteri, assembly GCA_016271365.2. Lineage (NCBI taxonomy): Eukaryota > Metazoa > Chordata > Ceratodontiformes > Ceratodontidae > Neoceratodus > Neoceratodus forsteri. Next base: position 45,535,707 of record JADMNL010000027.1, read on the forward strand.
TGTATGGTAGTTTTACGACCCCTGGGGATCTCCATCACAAATAGGTTTATTGGCTTTCTTTCTCCTACGATGCACCCTGGTTCATGTGACAGTGATGTAGCTATGCCCCTGGATTTAGCAGGGTCTGTCACAGCTCAGCTATTAAAGATAATACTTCTTTCAGAGAAGAAGTCACATTGCTACATTTTGGGTAAGTGTAATCATTATTATTTTTTGATATTAGTACCTTGTCCTGCTATGTTACAACATATAAGGTGATGTTCAGTTTTTGCTACTTAGTACTGGTGCAAAAACTGAAAGTGACTGAGAGGAATAGAGTAAACAGTGACATGATTCACACACACACACACACACACACACACACACACACACACACACACACACACACAGCAGAGCATAGCAGGACAAGGTACTGATATCAAAAAATAATGATGATTACACTCACCCAAAATCCAGCAGTTTGTCTTCTCCGGAAGAAGTATTTTTTCTGTGGCTGAGCTGTGACAGACCCTGTAACAAGACATTGGCTTACTGCAGGGGCAATTAGACATCACACCAAAGGGCACTCTGGGAAGACTAGAGGCCATAAAAGAAACCAGAATGGCAACCTCCAAGGGCAATAAAACAGTTGGGGAAAGTTAGGAAAAACATCTCTCACAGCCAGAGGAAAAGAAAATGCTGGGAACTGGTTAGAACACACAAAAAGACTACTACATATCTTTTTCTGATTTTAACATGGAGTTTTCCTTTATTGTACTGATCCAGTCAATCTTTGAGACATCTGTGTTTATCTCTTTTAAGTTGGCAGATTTATATAGGTATATCTCTGTGCATCCTTTCTGATACATATAATTATTTTCAATAGAATAATACGAATGTGTGGTCACTATTACTCAGTGGTGCTATTACCTCATCGTCAGCTAAATGTATGGTGTCTGTACCAATTACAAAGTCCAAAACATTTGGATTCCTTGTTGGATCTTTTACTTGCTGCACTAGGTTGTTATCTATATATGCTTCTAAAAATGTACCACTTTGTTTGGCGGTAGCCTTATTACTGTTCCAATCAATATCTAGAGAGTTGAAGTCCCCAGCTAATACAATTCTACCCATCTCTATTGCCTGCAACAGTTCATCCATCAGTTCTTGATATGTCTCTTCTGTGGTGTCAGGTGGCCTATAACACAGACCCAAAATAAAACCTTCAGGTGTGTCATAATTTACTTTTAACCGGCTTGTTTCGGTATTAGAGGTTGGCTTTTTGATCTTAAATGATACATCTGTGATTTTTAATGATGTTGAAGCGTACATCACAATGCCACCCCCTCTCTTATTTTTCCTGTCCAGCCTTAGCATTGAGTAACCTGGAATGTTTTTATCCGATCTATCATCTTCTGACCACCAGGTTTTAGTTATCATCGCCACATCGATATTACTATCTCCCATCTATCATCTTCTGACCACCAGGTTTCGTTTATCAATGCCAAATCGATATTACTATCTGAATGTAAAATAGTTTGCAATTCTGCCATTTTGTTATTTAGACTTCTTGCATTAGTGGGAATGCATCTGATGTTCCTCTTCCTTATCGGTGTTATAGATGTTTTTTCTTTTCTATTTGTTTAGCCAATCTATGTACCTTTTCCCTTCCCCCTGGCTGAATCAGTTTAAAGGAGTTAGTTTCATGTGTGCTTTAATTAGTCTACCCAAGATAAGCACCCCTTTATTGTTTAGATGCAAACCATCTTAACTGAATAAATGTTTTTTTTACATGGTCCCAAGAATCAATTAATCAAATACCATCTCGATCACACTAGTTCTTCAATCTAACATTTATTCTCTGAATCGTACTGTTTTTCTCCTGAACTGCTTTGGGGACCAAGAGAAGTCCTAAGATTAGAACCTCTGCACCCAAAGTTGTTATATCTTTTGCTGTTTGTAATAATTTCTCACATATATCCTTTTCGTAGTCTTGTCCCACATGATTAATGCCAGCATGAATAGTTACAATAGGGTTTATTCCATTGTGGTTCAAAATGTTATGTATTCATGTCACAGAAGCCTGGAAAGGCACATGCAAAGTTGCTATTTCAGAATGGCACTATGATTTTTATATAGAATTTACAAAGCAATTCCCTCCAGTACAGAGAATACTGGATGGTCAACCATGCACAACAAACCTGTGTTGCCACAGAGATAATCTGATTACATCACTGACCTCAAGAGCGAAACTTGAGATGTCTGAAGTAATCAGAACCCTAAGGTGGCAACACAGGCTTCCTGTGCCAATAGTTATCCATCCAGTATTTTTGGTAGTGTATAGTTTTTCTGTTCGTTATTTTAAATAAGAGGCAGTGACAGTAACTGTTTGAACAGTAACAGGGTGCACAGAAGCAGACAGCAGCAGCAATGAAACTGGTACTTGTCAGTTTTTCATTGCAGCTCACATTCAATAGTCCACTTACAGTTATTGGCACTTCTAGAGTTTTTTTTTTCAGTGCTGCCATTTTTCTTTATTTGTGTGACTTCTGCCGCTTCTCAGCCTCTTTTGGAAAAAAAAAACACTGCAGTCATCTTTACAGCTTATGTTTGTGTACCCATGGCATTCTGAGAGAAGAAACTAAAAGCACAATATTGCTCAATCAGGCGGAAATATTGCGGTACCACATAAAGGTACAGAGACATTTCCTGCCCTTTGAACTGTGATACAACAACATTTCAGTAAGGGTGGATTTTCACGAATGAAGAACAAGCCCTTCCTATGTACTATATTTGTGGGTGCTTTAGCTTTTCTCTCCCCTGCTGTGACTTTACTGCCTAAGATTTTCTGATTTTCACATACTGCATGAGGCGCTACATTAGTCCAGGTCCACATGCATCTGCTGTTTCCAGACAAGGATATTTACTGATCTTTGTGACCTAACACAGTCCAGATCTGAAGTGTTACTGGAATAATTACTCACCGGTCTCCGATCCAGCCGGGATTGCAGTGTGAACATTTTCCATCAATGTGATTGCAGATATGTCCATCCTTACATGGCGGACACACTTCTTCACATCCGTCTCCATAAAAACCTGGGTTGCAGACTTTGTCACACCTGGTTCCATTCCACCCAGCCTCACAGGCAAGGCACTGTCCATCACCCGTTCTGCATGGCTGCTGCCCTTTGCACTGTCCACATCTAGTAAAGACAACAGAAAGTAAAACAGAAACAGCACAGCACATAGTTTGCAATATAATAGTACTCTGTAAACAACCACTTTGTATATCAAACTAGGGCACAGTCTAATGCTTTTTTATTCAGAGGTATTAAACAACAAAGAAACTTGTTTGACAGACATTTGTTGTAAATCCCAGAATGAAACCTGCAAAAAAAAAGTTTCAGTCAGATACCTCATAACATAAATGAATCACTACACTGCCGTTCTCTTCAGAGGAGCTTACACCTTAGGTGGCCGAGAGTCACAACATAGCAGGCAATCCCGAGCTATATGTAACAATTAAACTGTTAACCTAATGTTTTTTAATCTGTTAATTTAAAGTTAAATTTGGAACTATTTTTTTCCTCAAAATAAATCTATTGACTTGAAAAGGGGGTAAGGGTAAATTGTTTAACCAGGAGAGGCACACCAAGCTGAAACTTGATTCCAGGTGCAACCTGGGAGCACAAGGAAGTTAAGTGATTTGCTCACAGTATGCTGTGGCTGTGGGATTCAAACCCAGGTCTCCAGATTTGCAGCTCAGAGCCTTAAACCACTGCCTCCTAAAGTATGACTGCTTCACAGTAAGGCACTCCAGGACATAGGCAACTGAGATTACACACTTCTTGCGTGGCTAAAGTCACCCAGCTGTGCCTCGTAACACACCACATGAGGTGTTGCTATATCCCCCAATAAACCACACCCTGTCATGCCTTACTGCTTAAGAAATGCATTGAAGCTGCAAACAGTACCAGGTATACCAGGTACCTGGGGAGGAGGTAGGTACACTCAGGTGGGGGGGGGCATGAAATGAGGTGCAGCAGAGTTCCAGGGATATACAGTTCTTAAAAGTTTATTTTTTGTTTAACTTTCTATTTGTAGTACATTGTTGGTGGTATATACAGTATAAAATATTAACAATGGTATCATGATATCATCTGACTCAAACTTATGCAGCAACAGTAATAGCAGCATTATAGTCTACCTGTTTTATCAGTGGTACACTGCAGGAGCTGAGGGGGAACTTCACTTATAACAAAGTACATACATATGCCTGGGGTGGGCGGGGATCCTTCTGCACAGCTAGCAACCGACTCGAAGATCAGTGATTATATGGACCAACTGGATTGTATCACTTTGATCATATACATATATATATTTTTTTGTTCTTGCCCTCTTCCCCTCCCCCACCCCCCCAGGGGATAATATATGTTCTATGTTGGGAAACATGCAACAGCCAGACCGACCATCTGTTGTCAAAAGTGGTAACTTATCTTGTAGTTGGGCTGCCACTCTTTACATTTTGTAGAATCTCATAGATTGTATCTTCCCACTGATTGACCAGTGGTGGAGATTTCTGTAGCCATAGTTTAATTACCACTTTTTGGGCCGCCGTCAGTAATATACTAACGAGGTAGCTAGTGGTGATGTTTCTGTTTGAGTTGTGAGGGGAAGTGCAGTAAAATTGCTATTTCTGGTGTCAGGGGCCCTAAGTCAGGGATCATGTTCCTCAAGGCAGACTCAACCGCGTGACAGAAGGGGGTCAAGACAGAGCATGACCAAAGCATATGTGTGTGTGTGTGTGTGTGTGTGTGTGTGTGTGTGTGTGTGTGAACAACTCGCAACCACAGCCTCTCCAACAAGAGGCATCTCAAGAGGCGTGAAATTTGGCGGTTGTTTGAGGTGTGCGAAAATAATGTTATGCCACCTTCCATCCATACTCATGTTATATACAAAAGGAGGTAATCCTGTGTTGTCTGCACCATATATCTGTTCACTGTTGTGGAGTTAGCGTGATGGAGAGTTCGGCCTCCCAACTGGATTGGACCACTTCCATTAGTGAAGTTGTTCTTAACAGTTTAAATAAAAATGTTCTTTTTATCTTTCCTGGAATGTCTGTATATTTCCAGGATTCAATACATTTAACAAAACCAAAGTGGAAAATAAGAGTATAACCAGCTGCACAAACGTAATCATGGATCTGTATAATTTCCCGTAACTCTGCAAATTCATGGCGTTAACATTTGTTAAAGTGATACAAATGTTATTCAGCTTAGATCAGTATTGCATGAAGAACCACAGCTCTCGGTCTTTACACTAGTGCCCAGAGTCCGATGGTTCTGTCATGGAGTATTTCCTTATTTTCTCTAAGAGGCGCATCTTACTATATCAGCATCACTACTGGATAAGACTCTTTCATAGTTTGGTTTCTGTTTTTGCAGCAATAAAATATGATAAGTGGACTGGGAAAGACAACCTTTTACTTTTACTAGAGCATTGAGTTTAGATTCCGAACTTCCAATCTTTTCTCAAACCCAGCATCATAGGGCCATAAAGGTGACAATTTCAAGGCTCCTCTATTTCAAACCAAGCTGAGTAAATATTACTGAGTCTGGATGAAGTTGTTACATTTACACTAGACCGTTTTGGATCATGGTGTCTGTGTGTGTGTGTGTGTGTGTGTGTGTGTGTGTGTGTGTTTTTTTGTTTGGTCCGGTTCTAGTACTGTTTTCAAGTGCTTACTAAGTATTATGGGGTATGAGTCAGACTTCTTCATAACAGCTCACCTTCTTCCAATACCTGGCCTCTTAACCTGTTTCATGTTTTGGAAGCAATTCCCATCATTCCCTTGGTAACCGTCACTCCTCCTGTACTAGCCATATGAAACCCTTCGCCTCATTCCTCTCACTTTCCCTCTCTCCCCTGATTCTGCTGCTTTTCCTTTAGTAATAATTGTAATGGTCAAGTCATTTGTCAGAGAGTTTTTGACCTGGTATTTAAAAAGCCCCTGACGCTTCTTTGCCAGCTTTGAAAAATGTAATATTTAGACATAATTCAGCTTATATTTAATTTTTTTCCATAATTCTTACTTGTGCTTCTTTATTACTAAGAACATCTGCATGTAAGCAGGATTGCTGTCTTATCTGTTCTGGCTGCTAGCCTACACCTGACAACACAGTTTTGTTTATGACATCACAATCTGTTGCTGTGGAGACAGGTATGATGCCATAAACAGGGCATTGTGATGTCAGGTGTAGGAAAGCAGCAAGAGCAGATAAATTCTAAGGGTCAGTAATCCTATTTCATAAAGCAAATTCTAAGGGTCAGTAATCCTATTTCATAAAGCTGTCCTCAGTAATAAATAAAAAAAGGGAACGAATTACGGAAACTATTGAAATATAAACTTGAACTGTGTCTAAATCTCACTGCTTTTTCAAGTTTTTCTAATGGTGTCAGGGACTCTTTAATGTAATCTTTCTAAATGTAATTTTATTCTTCTAACCAAATTTCCATTTTTCTAAGTTAGATAAATTATTAATTTTTTTCAGCCAGACAGCTATGTTAAGTCCTTCATCATCCTTACAATACTGCAGTATCATTCTTTTTGATATTAATAACCAAATAATCTCCATCATAAAATGGCAAGAAAAAATGCTGGACTCTATTTAGTCAGTGCTCACCTTCAACAGTGATGTTATCCCAGCACATCACTGTATGAAGGTCAGGCACACATAATGACCACATGAAACAAAAAATCACTACATCTGGCATCTCCACGTTGCCCATACTTTTTTTTACCAGTAACTGACAAATTTGGTAAAAACACATAACTCCCTCCCTCTAACAGTATAAAATCTGCTAGGAATCTGTACCAAACACCACAAACATTCCCGGAATGTGAATCAAATCCATCTTTCCAGTCGGCTTCTCAGTCATCTCCCTTGCTTGGCACCCCGAACATCCTCAGCACATGTGTATTTAAAAAGCACAGTACTCACTCCCCTTACCAGTCAGTGCCTTCAACTTGCCGTATCAGTCGTGCTGGCCCCAAACATACTTCTCCGAAAAATATCAGCATATACCCAAATGACGCCTGGTTGCTGACCACAACAGGCAGTGAGAGAATGGGAGACAGCAAGGCAGGTGGGGGCGGGGGCAGCATCCAAATGAATGAGCAGAAAGAGACAGAGAAAGAGTGAGCAGGAGGAGAGCAGCACCACCTACTGGATAAAAGACAAACTGAGAACTATATACATATATGTGTGTGTATATATATATGTATGTGTATATATATATATATATATTATACACACACACACACACACTACTGACCCACAGAAAATTAACTACCGGTGTGTATGTGTGTGTATGTATCTAAATATACTACTAAGGAGCATACTACTAAGGAAAAATAAGGCGCGAGAAGGCTTATGCAGCCCAGGAATGCTCCTATACTAATTCATAATTCACACAAAGTAATATGCCAAAGTGTTGCCAGAAGTTAGGAAAGTATCCAATTTTCTTTTACATTCATTTTTTGTTTACTTATTACCATATATATATATATATATATATAATATACGCTAACACTCTATTTTTTCATTGTTCTTTCTTCTCTTATAACAAATCAACCAATTCATAATTGCAATAGTGCACTCCAGGGTGCGTGTCATGGGGATTACATCACTTCTCAGGTGTCAGATGTACTTGACCTGCGGCCTTGTGCCCAACCATCTAAAGCATGACATTATCCCAACATGACCCACACCCCATCATGCACTGTTGCTTAACTGTTTCCTATCTGCATTTTGTGTTTTGATCCTATTACCATCACCCAGTAGTAGGTATTGTGGATCCAGTTACCTCTTTTATATTTATTCTTATATCATTCCAGAATTTATAAATATTGTTTATCATGAAGTGTCTTAACCAAGTAGAACATTTGTCTATGGGTTCAAATAAGGAAGGGTGATCATCCCACACCCCTCCTGTTGTTTAGATGGGAGTATGCCAATGGAGTAAACTGATATGAAACTTGGGAAGTGCTATTGGAAATCTCACAATGTGTAAAATCAGGATGTTCTGACTCACTGCAACCCTACCAGGATGGATATAGATGTAGTTTTCCAAGATACACGGTCCGGTTATGCTTGGCAAGAGGGATGTGCAAAGAGTGGAATATTCTTTTTGACTCAAGTCTAACAGACAGCATGGCATATCTGTCAACTCAGTGGTATCCGGAGATACATCTCAGAAAATATCTAAATACTGTATATCCAGATACTAGATCTGTAGGATGTGGAATTCCGCCAGCGGAATTTGTGTGGAATGGCAATTCTGCTTCCAAAATGGTTTTCAAAAGTTCTTTTCTGATTTGGCAGAATTCCAAAAGCATTGCTATGTAAATCAGGGAATAATATTCTTTGAATTATATAATCTGTGAATTACTATTCTGCTGATGGTGGAAAATGAATCCATGGTTTATATAAACCACTGAATATTATTCCGTGGATTCTGTAGACTGTGAATTACTAGTCCATTTTGTAAAAAAAAATCCACTTTCTGAATTTTGGAATTCTGCTTTCAACAGGAGTCTACAGAATTAGGCTGAATTTCTGAAATTCTAAGGAACTGAAGTGGAGTTTGAAAATCACACACAGCTATACCAGATACTTCTCAGGAAATCCCACTGAAATAAATGTGGAGTTCCTTTAATTATATATGGATACCAGGACTTATCTCTGTCTACCATCGTAGGCATATCCAGTCCATATTCTATCTGTTTAAAATTCTTCAGTTGGATATACTGTAAACTGGAGTTACATCAATGACGTATTAACTGCATGATTCATACTCTGAAAGATTCCTCTGTTACCTAGGTAAACGTTATGTGGAGTAGATTTGCCCTGAGGCAAATTTGCAGGATCATTTTTGGCCTACCAAGAAATACTGGTTTTCTTGGTTTTGTCAGTGTCAGCCATATGGGTCTCAAATAAGCTAAATTGAATAGTAATGAGTTGAACTTTTGCAATAACGTAGCAGAAAAGGTGTGTGGTCTCACACAATAGTGATGACGTACGCCAGGGCAGGAAGGCCTGCTTGCAGATAGTTCAAGTAGTTGTAGTACCATACTGTAGTAGGCTGAGAATTAGAGGCTTTTCAAATTCCAATGGAATGGAATTCTGTAGAATTTCAAAACAATTCCACTTAAATCTTCAGAATTTTATTGACAGTAGAATTCTGAAAATTTGAAAGCATAAACCACAGATTTCTTTTCTGCTATCTATGAAATATTATTCTGAGGGTTATGTCATCTGTGGAAAGTTATTCCTCGGTTTATAGAGAAATGCTTATCAGAATTCCACAAAATAAACAAGAAACTCCAAACAGCTTTTCTGAAGCAGAATAGTCAATCCGCATTAATTCACTGGCAAAATTCTGCATTCTGCATTGATCTTCTGAGAGTGTTGTCATCAGTGTAGTTCTGTGATCAGATGAAGCAGCAGGGAAAGAGGAATACCAGAGTTCACATGGAGGTGGAGGAGTCGGATTTGTTGGGAGCAGTTATGTACAGACCATGATACTGCCTCTATTTGACTATGGAGATATTGTCTTTGCTGGCCTATCGAGAATTCCCTCCCGGAGTCTAGATATGTTGTATTACAAATTATAAGTCTAATTGATTATTCATGAACTAAAGTAGCTCACTGACTGGCTGCCGTGCTGGTCTGAAATCTCTTAGAAATGCCCCTCACAGCAGCCACACTCATGACAGCGGGAATACTGTATCCGCTGTAGAAGTTTACCCTAAAAGTTTCAACATTTTAATAAATTAAAAGAAAACATAAGCAGTCCTGCATTCAAGTCAATAATTTCTATAGTGATGCTTCTACTGTATGCAACTCACCATGCTCAGAGGCGCCTATACATCACCATCACTGAGATAGTCTCAGCGCGCACTGCCACAAAAATAAATAAATAAATACAAAAACCTATTTAAAAAGTGTAATGATTGTGATTAGACTTATAATTCCAATAATGACCTCAGAGCCAGTCATTTCCTGGGGATTAACGACTAGCTCGTGGGGGTTGGCCCTCAGCTGTGCCTCAGGCCCCCTCTCCCCTCCACTGGTTGTTAATCCCCAGGAAATGACCAGCTATTTGGCTCATTATTGCTTAATTGGCTCGTTTAGTCTTGCTTGCTCCAAGGCAAATGCATCATTGCACTTTCTTAAGGGTCATCATTGGTTGCCTCTGGAGCAAATGAGACACTTCTACGTATTAATAACTTTTATGTGGAAGTGTGTTAGACAAAAGGTGCCAGTATATATTCTGATTTGTTTTCTGACTGTTTTTTAAAACCTGGATTAAGATCAGCAATAGGCTTTGAATTTAATGTTCTGAGAATGATTTCTCACATAGGCCAACTGTCTTTTTCATTTATCTGTGATTTGTCTAGTGCACTTACCCGGTCAACAAAAACTAAATAAATAAAAATAAATAAAATAAATTTAATGGTCCACAGTTATTAAATTCCCTCTCATGTGCACTTCATTACTTTAAAACACTGGTTTAAAACCAGCTGCAACGCTTATGTGGGTTCCATATCAAAACAACAAAAGCAAAATGGCACGGGCATAAAAGGGCACTGCGTGCGCAGCAGAAAATGGCACTGCCCAAAACAATGCTAGAGTAGATACACGAACTCTGAAACCACACACTGTTATGATGGCGTTGTTTTTGCCTGCACCATTTTGCTTTTGCTATTTTGACGGGATACCCTTGCGTGAATATGTGAGCTTGAATGATTTAGTAATTTGTTGCTGACATGTATGTATGTAAAAAATATATCTAAGAAAATTGCTTTTAACTACATTGTAAGAAATTCTAATTATGACATACTTTTGCATCAAATTTTAATTGGAAATACTTCAGGAGGTCATTGTAAATGAACTTTTGCTCAGTTGACTGATTGTCATCTATTCCTGTTTGAAATAAAAACTTGAAACTTTAATGCTAGTGTTCAGATGGCTTTAAAAATAAAGCCAATGAGACAGAAATGATATGCAGGAAATCACATACCAACAAATTATACAGTGTGCTGGTCATGGACTCGTAAAATGCCCGCTAGACACACAGGAAGAGAAACAAAGGTTTCCCACCCCAAAAATGATTGCTTATCATGCAGTGAAAATATTGGCTACTCATGGTGATGAACATTTTAACATTTATGCATCGGCAGTCTGATTTGGAAAAACAAATTTCCAACCCGAACACATTCACCAGCCAAAAACCTCAAGAGGTCTCGGGTGTGTGTAAATTTTTGCCATCACTCAAACAAACTTGAGTTGGAGAACATTCCTAAGAAAGTAGGAGTAAGAGAATTCCATGACTGTCTTTCAAAATTTGTTGTTTATGCTTTATGGTGTCCCTGCAAAAAGATTTATTGTGGGGCGCACCATAAGTCCCCACCCAGGGAAAGGATCCAAGAGCATGTCTGCAGCATTAGGAACCCAAAAATGAACACACCATTCAGTACACATTTCATGCCAGCAGGTACACATTTCCACGCAGAACATCAGGGCAACCCAGACCTCATGAGGTTTTTAGCTCTTAAAAGTGTTCGGATGCGAAGGGGGGGGTTGCAATAAATTACAAAGATTATTACAGAGAGAAACATATTGGATCTTAGTGCTAGGAGTCCTCAAACCTAGAGTATCAATGAGGAATGGGACCTCAAGCCTTTCCTTTAAGAAGACGTGATATGTAGTGGGTTTTGTGCTTACACCCAGTACAAACTACTTCTACTCTAGGTTATTTGCAGTTTTTGAAGTCTGACTTTCTTGAATCGATATTGCATCATGCTAAACTTATAATTTATTTTACCGTTATGTCTTTCTCCTCTAGACCCAGGATCACTCAGCTGTCAGTAGATCCCCTTCCACAAAAATGGAAAGCACTTGGCAGCAGGGAGATTTCTAGCTAAGGTTCCTTGACTAGGATCTGGGAGTAATGAACTCTACAAGAGTGTGGTACCATTTTCTATCTTTTATTTCTCATCAGATTTTTCTAAGTCTCTTTAACCAGGGATTTATAGTGATAAAATGTCTACATTTTGTACTTGATAAAGCCAACCTTATGTATTACGTAAGCAATAACACATGACGAGGTGTGGGTTACGTGCTGATAAGAGCACGCCTAGGGGTGTACTAAGGCACGAGGCGCTTGCGCAGAGTGCCTTATGCCCCTAGGCGTGTTTCTTTATCAGCACGAACCCACACCTCGCCATGTGTTATTGGCGCTTATAAATGGGCTTATCTATTGATTATTTAATGAATAAAAGAAAAAGCGATAAAGTAAAAATATTTAAAAAAGAAGGTTTAATAGTTCAAATAGGAAAATAGTCCCTTATGAAGTCAGTTTAAAAAATGTTTCATTTGAATTACTGGGTTTCTATGGCTTTCTTAGGTTATGTTTACCTGTTTTAAGCAGTATATTTTGAGAACCAGTATGTGTTTTACTGACAGGTGGCACTGTGTCTGTGTATGTGACTGCATCTGTGTGATCAAATATTGGGAGAAATAAATGGCGCGATCGTGTTCTTAGCTGGCCGCTGGGAGTGAGAGTGTCCGTTACTGGGTACAATAGATAAGCGCTTCTTGGTTCTGTGAAACTCTGCGGCGGTGAGAATAAATTTTCTGAGTTTTTCGGTAGTGAAGTTGTCGAATTGGGAGCAGTGTGTGTTTTTTGCGCGATCGTGTTCTTAGCTGGCCAGTGGGAGTGAGAGTGTCCGTTACTGGGTACCGTAGAATAGCGCTTCCTGGTTCTGTGAAACTGCGGCGGTAGGGAGAAATAATTTTTTCTGATTTTTTTTATTCGGTAGTGAAGTCGACGAATTCTGAGCAGTGTGTGTTTTAGTTTGAGAGGTTTTTTTTTTTGGTAGTGAAGTCGACGAATTGCGAGTAGTGTCAGTAGAGAGCGTGTTCGTTTTGGAGGCTAGGGCGTGTCTGGGTGCCGTAGAATACTGCTTCATTTTTTTAAACATGACGGACACTGACAAAATGAAAAGGAACAAAAGTATAGTTTTGCAGTTTGTGTCAGAAGGGGATTTTGTGGTATCTGAGTTATATATGGTGACAGTACTGTGATACTGTGCGTGCGACTGCCGTTGTGGTGGATTTCTGCCTTCAGTGAGCTCTGGTAATGAGGGTTTGCGTTTAGGTTTGGCAGAGCTCACTGATTTTTGTCGTTATGGGGCATCATGGTGGGCAGTAGTCCCGGTTGGCTACAATATCATCTGATAAGGACACGGCTCAGATGATGTTGTAGCCAATCAGTGCCTTGGAATTTTTTAGCCCATTTTATAAATGAATTAAAACTACTGGTATATTAAATGTAATAAGGACCTTTTTTTGGATAGTGATTTTTACAGTGATATTTCTTAAGTAACTTAGAGATTTGATGTATTTTCTTGGATATTCACTGGTGTCTGGCACTGTGTGTTCTTTTTGCAATTCATTGTTTAAAACCTGTTCAGCATGTCTGAGTACCTGGGCTGCTTTAATTTAGTAATGTGTCACTCTCATTAACAGTGACATCGGCAGCATAAATTGGTAAATAAGGGCTGTTAATCTGTCCAGAAGCTTGCCCCCGATGAAGACCCCGATCAAAGCACAGGGGCATCTAGCTTGCAGCATCAGGGCATTTATTTCTTCTGTGTAATTATCATTCGACAGGTAAAATCAATTTGCAATGAACCATTGTATTTTTGGTATTTTCCTCCTTTGAGTGTGCTGATTTTTTTGCCAGACCCATCAATATCATCATGCTCACCTTCCAAATCATTACACCTCATGTCACTGTCGTTTGGTAAACAGCTGACACTCCCCTTTGCTTCTGCTTCAGCAGCAGCACCATCAACTCAGAATTTTTCATATCACATGCATGCTATATGTTTGCATTCCACACTAAGGATAAAGAAGTCGGACAAGTGCGCTCATAGAAAACTTGGACAATGACGACAGAAAAGGACCAAGGGTCCACCATCCAGTCTGCCCCAACACCATATCATACCCCAAGACCTTTTGCCAATACAGGGTCTTTGTTTACACTTTCTACCCCTTGCTCTCTGTTTCACTAGTACCTCACCAAGTAACTAGTAAGCTCTTAACTCTGTCCCAACAATGTTTGAAACAATTGATGGTTTTGGCACATGCACCAAGCTAGGGGAAACTGGGTGCATGTTCGTCGTTATAACCAGGTGGTTATAACGACAACATTACAACCCGGTTTCCCTATGGGAAAAAACAAGAGCCAGTTATTATGATGAGTTTAATATACCATGTATTTTATAGTGTAAGCAGTTTAACCACTAGGTTTACTCTTGAAAATAGAACTTAGGTTCTTTTTTTTTTTCCATAGAGATTTTTTCCCACCCAGCCACGTCCATCAGTCAGGGATGTACCCTATTCGGGCCTGTGTCTTCAGGACCCCCTTGCCCTGGCAGCCCACAGGCTACCCCCACGGCTCTGACCTCCATGGCAGGTGCTCCGGGGGGGGGGCATCCTCCCCCGAAGCAGGTCAACCATGTGGGCCAGGATCTAGTGCTGGCAGGCACGAGGATCCACGGTAGCCTGAAGCCCAGGCTGTCATTCAGAAGGCTGTGGGGTTTTCTCCCTTTACTTGCCCTCCCACCTCCCTGACATAAGTGCAGCCTCCAGTGGCTTTGCACACACACACATCACGTCCCCTCCGGCAGAAGCAAGCTAGCTGGCTCAACTGCAGGGTCACTGTGGTGCTCGAGCTAGCTACCTTGGCCCAGCCTGCCTCCAGACGCGACCATCTGGGCTCGTTCCCGAACCTAGGTCACCTGCACAGCAGCCCACTGCGCTGTGGCTGGGCCATCAGACAGCCTATAACTTGGGTTCTAATGGGTAATCATCTGTATAAAAAATAAATACTTTATCATCCTCGCTGTCATATTGGAATGGTGTTTGGTGGTGTTATGCTTAGTGCATGCAATACAACAATGGGAGTTTTGGAAAGTGAAACAGTTTGCAATTGAAAAAGAGTTTTGTTAAACTAATTTTTTATTTCAACAAAAGCACTTCATTCTGGTGATTACGTTCTGTATTTTAGATACCTTCTAGTGATGTGTCTTCCAGAGATTCTGCACATTTTTTTCATGATTTTAGTGTTCGAGTTAATAATTCAGAATGGCAAATGCGTGGTTTTACAGTCAAGATGTATTAATTGGGAGTTGGGGGTCTGAAAGTTAAACTACTCTTGACCTGTATATTTATGCGGTATAAACATACACTTCAAGACGAGTGTTGAGGGAGGTTACAACTGTACATTTATACTCTAACACGCGTATAGTTTTAGAGGTGTTTCAGCCAATCAGATCACTCAAAAAGGTTTTTTTTAATTTAAAGTTTATTCAATTTTTCAGAAGCTTTACAAACTTTTAGTCATTGATCACAGCACTCAAAACGTCTTACCTGTTTTTAAATATATAGGGGATGTTCAGTAACTTAACACAAAATATGCAGTTGTATGATGGTAATCTGCCTATTATGAGTCAGACTACTGCATACTGGTATTCAGTTTATACTATATGAGTTTACTAGGTAAAGTTTTTAAAACTACTGCTTGCATAAAGATCTAAGTGGCTATCTTTGATTTAATCTGCTGGCTTTACTACTGTATAATACTATTGTGATGACATCAGCATTGTCAAAGCTGCTCTCTAATTGGTTCATTATTCCATTATAGTAAATGGTTAGGGTTTCTTGTGTATGGAAATCAGTGGCTACTCAAAAATTATTATGCATGTTCTAAAAGTTGTTATACACATTCTAAAAGTTGTTGTGCACCTTCTGTTATGAATTGCACCAATGTCCCTGCTCGCGCCGACTCCTGCCGGCAAGCCCGCTTTCATTTTCACTGAATACTTCCTACTTATGCTGACTCCCACCTGGCAGCCTACTGTCATTTTCACTGAGTGCTTTCTCTGTACTAGTGCTCAGTGCTGCTTGCAGCTTCCCCCTTATGCTGACTCCCACCTGGCAGTCCACTTTCATTGGCATGGAGCGCCTTCTCTGTACTGGTGCTCAGTGCTGCTTGCAGCTCCCCCTCACTACTTCCCTCTACAGAACCATGTACTCTGAAAAATAAAATATGGGTGACTATACACAAACTGCCTTGTGTTTACATTGAGAGGTTGAGATAACAGTATGGACCTCCTGAACTGTGCTCTCATACGTTGTTATCTCTACCCCTCAATGGAAACACAGGCTTGCTTTGTATGGTCACCCATACATTATTTCTTATGTAATGTACCTCACCTTCACGGTATCAGTTATGTCAACACTAAACAGAAAAAAAACATAGCAAGGTTAGACACAAAGATTTATCTTATTATCTTCTCATTTTTATCCCCAGTGGTGTTGTAGAAATAATGAATATGCCATGCCTCTTAGAAAAATATGCTGGCTATTTTACAAGTGTGCATCCCTCTCCCCCTTCTTCAGAAAAGGTGAAGCAAAGTGTAGCCTCAACTGAGGTGATGTGAATGGGGGGGGTGGGTGGGAATTGGGGATGCACAGTACACTATCCGACATACAGTATTGTTCTAAGAGGCATGTAATATTTGATTTATGCAGTGCCTCTCGCTGATCTAATAAAGATTAAACTGTTTCTGTTTGAGTTTGCTGCTCTACTCTGGATGTAGCAAAGGGCGCATGTGATGTCGTCAACCATTGTGAAAGCTGCTCTCACGTGGGTTATGTATTCCATTGTGATAGGACCTAAGATGAGAATATGTGTAGAAGACAGGTCTAAAGTGAGGATACTGGAATAGTCTCACTAAAGGCAAGTCCTCAACAAAACATGGTACAAATAGTTACTCATTTTTATTCTCACAGGTATTGCATAAATATGGGATATGACATAGGACATCCAAGGATAAGCTTTTTATTCACTCTGGAATGTTGCCAGTAAGGCTGCCTGACAACAAGTGGTACAGTCACACGTGCTAGGCTGGCATTATTCGCACCACTCCAGAGTGATTAAAAAGCTTATCCGTGAATGGCTATGAGATGTCCTACAGATACCATGGGACTTAGAATAGTTGCAGCATCTTTATGATGTTACAAAGGGGAGAATCCCTAGAGCTGCAGGGATAATACCACGTGAATAACAGGGCTGGATAACCACTTTTTTTTTTTTTTACCCCAAAATACACTTCATGTCAGATTGGCAAGGTGCCACTTACATGGTCGTGAGGGAGGTGGTTATGTGGGCATCTTTGCAATATGGGCCCAAAATGGTCAAGTTATGATCAAAATAAAAAAACTGGAAAAAACTAAGTAATGACGTATGCACGATTACCACGTTGGATATAAATTTCACGGCGTAACGGCAACACCTTTATGGCGCAGAGTCAAAACAGTGTCAGATTATGGTGATTGATACAATCGGTGAACTCTCTGTTTGCAGGGCTGCGCCCCCCCGTGCCCCCCACCCCTTACTAAATATACCAACACGGGGGGAGCCTCAGGGAGAGGGGTACAAAGAGTTTGCCAATTATGTCAGTCACTATAATCTGGAGCTGTTTTGACTCAGCACCATAAAGGAGTCACCGTTGCGATGGTATACACACACACACCCCCCCCACCACCTCTGAGGGAGGGTGGTCCATGCATCCACCACCCTTTCTGTGAAACAACTACTTTCTTATGTTATCCCAGAGTCTGCCCCCTTCTATCCTCCTATCATGACCCCTTGTCCTTGAACATCTTTTTTTTGAAATATGCAACCCCATTTTACCTTATTAATACCCTTGAGGTATTTGAAAGTCTCTATCATACCCCCCCCGCCCATTTCCAGTGAATACATATTGATATCTTCAGTCTCTGCTCATACAACTTCTGGTGCAGCCCTTGCACCATTTTTGTTGCCCTTCTCTGAACTGCCTCTACTCTGTCTATGTCCTTCTGAAGATGTGGCCTCCATTACTGGACTCAGTACTCCAGATGAGGTCTCACCAATGATCTGTACAGTGGCATCACCACCTCCTTCTTCACGCTGGTGATACCTCTCCCAGTGGACCCTAGCATCCCACCCACTCTCTCCACAGCCTTCTCACATTGCTTGGTTACCTTTACATTATTAGATATGCTTACCCCAGGTCCCTTTCCTGTTTGGTGGCCGTCAGTACCTCCACCCCCCATCATGTACTCCTCCCCTGGGTTTTTGTGACCCGAATGCATGATTTTGCACTTCTTTGTATTGAATCTTAGCTGCCACACCCTCAACCACTCCTCAGGCTTGCTTAGGTGCCTTCTCATTTTTCAACCCCCCCCCCTCGAGTGTCAGTCATGTTGCAGATCTCTGTGTCATCTGCTAAGAGGCATACTTTCCCTTCCAGCCCTTCTGTAATGTTGCTTATGAAGACATTAAAGAGGACTGGCCCCAGCACCGATCCCTGTGGCACTCCAGTCCCTTTTTTGATCACTGACAAGTGGGCAATAACCATTTCACATAGCAAAAGTACTGGGAGGTGGGACATGCAGATGTTTTATGACCAATTACAACAGGATGCTGTGTGATTTTATTTCTTGGCTGTCATGTCTGCAGAAACAGCAGAAACATTTATTGGTTATGAAAATTAGAGGGTGGAAACACTGTGGCAAACCCCTCCAGAACAAGAAGAGAGCCTCTTCATGAGTCTGGTCTATTGCTTTTACTGTAGTTCAAGTTTCAAGCAGCAATGTTGACTCCCCATGCTAATGAAGCGTGAAGAGCAGGTTCTTTCACTAAAGCACTTATTAATTTAAAGCAAGGGAAGTGTGCCCCACAAAATTAGAACTATCTTAAAGGAAAACACAAGCCCCCTTTTTATCCACAGGCTCAGTAAACAGCATCCAAGAAAGTGACAGATTTTCTGTTCAAAATGATATCCAAGCCACTACCAATTAACTCAATTTACTTTTCACTGCCAAATAGAATTTTGTTCAAACTAATTTGTTTGCAGTTAGAAAAAAACATGGTTTGGATAGAAATTTTAGGATTCTCTTAACTGTAAACAAGCCCATTTAGTGCTGGCGAAAGGTAAGGGAATAACAGTACGGTAGACTGACGTCCTCAACCACTGTATCAGACACAATGCAGAATAAGAACAGTAAAGTCTTCCTCGTACTGTGATGGAATGAGTGTTGATGAAATGTAAAGGACTGGCTGCACTGGAGACTGAACCCCTCTGGTTATCCACAGTCCTGGAACAGTACTACAGCTGAGGACAATGGAGGGGTGGGGTGGGAAGGCTGTAATCAAGGGCACCATATGGGACGCATGCATTGTAAAAGACAAGGGGATACCTCTGTGGCCACTAAAGGGCAGTTGTCACTTAGTAGGTTAGAGTGGTAGAAGGAAGCACCACAGGGGCGCGGCGACATACCAGGTACTGAGTAGGTGAGCACACGGAAGGCTTCCCCACACTATGAGATTGGTCCTAGTGAAAGTTGAGGGGTTGACAGCCCCATAGTCGGCAAACCTTCAGGTACATAGTGGGCAGGTAAACTACAGGCTTCACAGCACTGTGATGAAACTGGTGCTAGAGGGACTGATAGCACTTTAATCTGAAACTCTCTTATTCACAGACTCGATATGGTATGGGCAGGTAAGGAGTAGGCTTCCACACACATGCTCCCATGTGCCCTTCGCTTAGACATCACAAAAAGTCAGAGCGCAGGGGCAGGGCCAACGAACCAGGAAGTGAAAGGGATTAGCTGGCCACTGGTTTGGCTGAAGCTTCGATCCCTTCCCTTCCAAACTGGATTTACTAAAAAAAAGTATTTTTCATCAGAAAAGACTATTGCAGCATTGAGGTCATTGGATATGGATCCCAGGTATTAAACTAGGCATTTTCAAGTCCTCTCTTGTTCCAGCTTGGACTACACAGGAGATATGCAGGAATTCCTTCAGGTGCATCTTTTTACCTTTGAACTGTAATGAACGATGGAGCTGGGAGGTGAGCAGTGGCAGTTCCTCTATCTTAACGCATACCGCAGTCAATGTATATCTTGACATCAGGAAGCTAGTATGCCTCAGACTACTTGCAGTACCTTGCACAAAGCGTGATATTTCTGCAAAGAAAACTGCCTTAGAAGCCAATCATAGAAAATACAGCAAGGAACTACATCTCAGCAACTTGTTATATTTGCTAGGGTTGCCTGCTGCACCCTGTGAAAGCAGCCAACCTGACTCCTATGCCCACAGCTCTGCTAATACAGGTACTGTCATTTTCAATTTTAACTGTAACTACTACGTCATTTTCAAGCACTCGCTTGTTCCAGCACCAGACACAGCATGGGCAGTCAGTCACATTGGCAATCCTTCAGGTACATTGCGCTGCACTGCTCAGCCTGACAGCAGCCTTGATTCATGGTGGTCAGTACAGATTAGAGCCAAAAATCACGACTATCTAGACTTCCGATTATCCAAACTTTTCTGATTTCTCCCATGCAGTCTGGATAATCGAGACGTCACTGTACTTTGTCTGTTATGGTTATAAGACGACTTTCTTGACTTCTTTGAGTGACAGCACTGCGAACCGAAGCTGAGCAGTTCTGGTACACAACACACTTCAGAAGAAACTCAATAACCATAACAGAAACAGGAACTATACATGTAAACATATTATAAATCATGTTAAACACTTTTGTTTAAAAAAATTAAATTTGAATATAAACCAATATTTTTACTTTACAGAATATTAGCGAATCCCCTTTGTGGGAAATGGACTGTGCCAACTGAACTTAGAACATCAACATTTTAGAACTGTCTGCATGAGATACCCTGTTATGGTTGTAAGGGTACCTGGAATGTTTAGCAATAAACAATCCTAATTAGCTAAGAATGACATCATGATTTATGATATACAATATGAATATCTGCTCATAAAATGGCAGGTTGCATCTCTGGGGTCATCCCTGATTAGCAAAAGGTAATGAAGTAATAACACCCCCCTTCTGTACCTTTGTCTATATTAAACCCCCTTCCACCCAACTCATGTACCACATCCCCTATTCTTTCCCTCCCTGAGTCCTGTTTTCTCCCTCACCTCTAAGATGCATTGAGGAGCTATTTTATTCCTTAAGAAATACAAATGGTCAAACTCCTTGTTGTAGTGATTCTAGCCTTGGGCTGCTCAGACCATATTGCTGCTCTGGTCACCTTTGTCCATCCTGCAATGATAAGGCATTGGACTGACTACATGGGAGGCAGTATAGCCTAGTTCTGTGAACCTGAACACCCAGGTGAAATACCACTGTCGCTTACTCAGTGTGTGTGATATTGAACAAGTTACCTACAAGCCAAATAAGCAACCCTTCTTCCCCGGACCCACTGCAAAACCCCTCCTATACTGTTATAGCCTACAAGTGACAGATTTCAAAAATGTAAAAGTTTACATTTAGTTTGGGTTCCTTTAGTACTGTTTCATAGGCTTTGAAAAGCTACCTCAAATAAACAGGATTTCAGAAGTACTGTGCTGATCGTACTATAAGATGAACACAGACACGTGACATAATGGCATAATCTGAGCAAGATACTGCCGTCCCTAATAATAAATCCCAGTGGAGACCTATTTATAATGCCTGCTGTTGTCCTAACGCAGTATGTTGCAGCCATTATATTTATCGATATGTCAGTTGTGCTGTAGATGCTAATGAACAAGGGTAAACATTCATGTACAGCAGCTGACATATTGTAGTTTGAAAGCCCATGAAAAGTGCTTTCACATGAGGTATTGGGCTCATCTGTGACTGAAAGCATTTTGAGATATAAGCCGTTTTTACACAGCACTTACTTGCCTCGCTGGTTCTGTAACGTGCTTTGCTCCACTTTGTGCACTGTGCTTATCTGTCCCCTTGTACTCAAGCGAAGCTGTATCACTTTCTTGGCTCTTCCAGAATTTTACGAGTGTTTCCAGGTGGCCAAGAGAGCATGAGATTTCCTATCAAGGGACCAATATGAGCAGCAGGGCACAAGTATATGGCCAGGCAGAATGCACAAGAGTCGACAAACCCAAGCAAGGAAGGAACACGGTATCAGCCAATGCTCACTTCTGCTGCGGAGTGGATCACCTGTACACGCCACACAAGGCAACGATGAATTTGTACTGTAACCCTTAACCCTTGTTCTGATGCAGAACACTGCATGTAAAGAGCTCTATAGACAACTGGGTCTGTTCAATGTAGTTAGGTACAGCTTGTTCCTCAATGACATCACAATGTTCAACGAATGGCTGCAGTGTAGTATTGATGATGAATAGAGACAGTCATCTATATCTCTGGAGTGCTTCCAGCTACAGATAAGCCCAATACCTCATTTGATTCATGGGCTTTTAGACTATGATGACCGCTGGGCATGAATGTATCCTTTTAAGTAGCGATAAATATGATGGATGCAACATATAAGGGCAATAGCAGACATTATATACTGTATAGGGCTCCATAGGGATTGTCATTATGTCACACATCCATGTCCATCCTCAGTACGATCAGCACAGTACTTTTGAAATCCTGTTTACCCTGGGCAGTTTTTTAAAACTCACAATACAGTACCAAAAGAACAAGCTGATGTAGCCCTAGAGACGCTGCTTCATTTTAATAATACAGTGCAGCCCACTAAAATGCATACCTGATAAACACACAGCCCACATAAATGCACAGAATTCCCAAGTCCCATTTTTTCCCTTATCTTCCTGCATAAAATAGACCTGTTAAATGGGTAAAGGGTCCTGATTAAATGCATACTTTTTTGATCAGTTTTGCTGCTCAAGTGCAAACTGACTGACACAATTTTACTGACATTGCCTTTAGCTGCCTTACTAATTAATTATTTAAACTGAGGTAATAATCACCTAGTTCACAAGCAATAACCCACAACAGGGTGTGCATTTATAGGCATTTAATCCATGCCTGTGGTGCGTTGTGAGGCACAAGGCCGTAGGCTGAGTGACCTCACAGCACCCCAGGCATGCATTAAATGCCTATAAACGCACACCCTGAAGTGGGTTATTGCACTTATAACACGAGTGATGAGAAAAGTATAAAAAATCACCAACAATTATGTTTTAGTCAAGTGTAAAGAAAGGAAAAGCAGGTGTGTCCTGCCGCAGCAAAAAGTAGTACATCTGAAGAGAAGCGAGCTGCACGGTTACTGCGCAGAACAAACTGTCCAACAGAGTGCTCAACACATTTGGAGCTCCAGATGAAGACTCACAGACACATAGAGAAGTGCAGTTGTTGAGCACACACACAAACATGTCTTGCCGTTCTCCATACATACTGAGATATGCAGTAGCAAATGGAAGTGCCGGAGGTCTGTAGCCTGCCCATCCACTTGTCCCATTATGAGCAGCACTGTGTGCTCCTTGCCATCTCCTGTACTTTAAGGTGTGTGTGCGCTGCTCCCACAGGACACATACCAATGTCTGCACAGGTCTCATACTGTGCAACAGAAGTACACTGACAGAGACACCAACATACGGAGCAAGAAGAATGACTTACGTTTTGCATATTGCGGTGTCACTTACGTTCTCTATCTCGGTCGGTTTCTGTGTGTCACTCATCCTTGAACAGCCCCAAACAGATGCCACTGTACATGTCTCCATGTACTACTGCTGCACAGTATGTCAGGTTCTGTTATGGTAGCTACTGGAGTGTGCCAATATGCGAGAGGATGACTTGCGGGGCTGGCTGTGTGTTCCTCCCCGTTTGGCACCTTATGGAACACTGTGTCTTTCCCACCACTGACACCTTGTCCACCTGAGTCTCTGTCCCTGGCTCGGTCACACTCTCTGTCTGTCCCTGTGTTTACAACTCACTGCACCAGCAAGGGACAGCGATAACAGCAGCAACATCAGGGATGGCGGCATGGCTCAGCAGAGAAGTACCACAAGCAGCTCCGGGACTTCAAAGATGGGGGCAGCCACCAGCAGAACATCATTGTATATGAAGGTGTGGATTTCTTCGCTCAGTGTTGGAGGTCTGCAGGGCAGGTAGGTGAGGACACACTGTAGCACTTCACCAGAGGTCATAGACAGTCAGTGGCAGGGGGCCCGCTGACATGGGGACACAGCGAAGGACACTGACAATACAGTCTGTGGATTTCCTCGCTCAGTGTCAGCGGTCTGCAGGGCAAATGGGTGGTGAGGCACTGCAGTAGTTCATGAGAGGTAAGAAACAGACAGTGGGAGGGTACCAATACGGGGACACAGGGAAGGACGCTGACAATACAGTCTGTGGATTTATATGCTCGGTGTCGGAGGTCCACAGGGCGGGTGGAGAGACACTGCAGCACTTCATGGGAGGTCACAGACAGAGACTGATGCAGACACATACACAGTCTCACAATTCTTTAGTACTGCTGCACACCACTACTACATCTTACTCTTGCTAAGGGGCTGCTCAAGATGGCTGAGTTTCAAATTACAATTCTGTACAAAATAACTGCACTGCCCTGGGATACTACCCGAGAGAGTATCACAGGGACCATGCATATACGGGTATTTAATGCACGGTCACCTGATGATCTTTCAGCAATCCTATTGGGTCCGATTCTTCACCCATGTTATTAAACCTTTTAATCATCAAAATCTAAGTCACAAAAGCACCTCCAACACTGAAATCAAACCAAAAAAATCCAAAGAATGTCACAGAAGCACTATACCTAAATCAGAGAAGCATCCTCCTTCACACAGAAATCAAACCAAAGGATGTCCCAGAATGCCACAAAGTGCTTTATCCCAGTCAGAGAAGCAGGGCAAGTAATGGTCACCATTGAAAGAATACAAGATTGCATTAATGCATAGCCCACTAAAACTCATACTTTTTGACACTCCTGAGAGTATACATTTAAGAGGGGTGCTCTGTATTTCAAGATTGTGACTATTTATTCACATTTATAATTTATTTTGCTGGATTTATGTGTTATTTGAAATGTACAGTGCCTTGGTTTTCAAAAAGGCATTTTTAAATATCTGTCTATCTATCTGTCTGTCTGTCTGTCTATCTATCTAAGCTATCAGCTTACATAGAAACATAGAATTTGATGGCAGATAAGGACCGCATGGCCCACCCAGTCTGCCCATTTCCCTACCTAATGGATAAGCTGCAGATCCTAGTTAACCAGCAGCCTACTTCTTTCTACCCCAACCCCCTAGAATTGCCTTATGGCTGTCCCATGCATGCTTGATTCAATCACTGTTTTGACTCCACAACCTCCTCCGGAGGCGTTCCATGCATCCACAACCCTCTCTGTGAAAAAATACTCTTACATTACCTCTGAGCGCCCCCCCCATCTTCAAATTGTGCCCCTTGTTCTTGCACACCTCTTTTTTTGAAAGATGCTACCTTCTTGGACTTTGTTGATTCCCTTGAGGTACTTGAATGTTTCTATCATGTCCCCCCTCTCCCTCCTTTCCTCGAGGCTATACATATTAAGCTCCTTTAGTCTCTCTTCATAAGTCTTCCGGTGCAGACCCTGCACCATTTTAGTTACCCTCCTCTGGACAGCTTCCATCTTGTCTATGTCCTTGCAGAGACTGGGTCTCCTGAACTGCACACAGTACTCCACATGGGGTCTCACCAGCTGTCTGTACAGAGGGATAACAACTTCCTGTTTTCTACTGGTGGTGCCTCTCCCTATGCATCCCAGTATCGCCCCAGCCCTCCTTACTGCCCTTTTCACATTGCTTGCCCACCTTTAAGTCATCTGATATGACTATCCCCAGGTCCCTTTCCATTTTCGTTGTTGTTAGTATCTCACCCCCATTGTGTACTCTTTCCCTGGGTTTTTGTTTCCCAAGTGCATTACCTTGCACTTCTTAGCATTAAATCTAAGCTGCCATACATTTGACCATTCCTCTAACCTTGCCAAGTCCCTTCTCATCCTTTCCTTCCCACCTTGTGCATCAACTCTGTTGCAGATCTTTGTGTCATCTGCAAAGAGACATACTTTTCCTTCCAGTCCCTCTGCAATGTCACTTAGTTAAGCTATCAGCTATTCTATCTATCTATATAAAGCTATCAGCCAATCTGTCTGTCTGTCTGTCTATCTATCTATCTAGCTAAGCTATCAACTAATATATCTATCTATCCATCCATCCTATCCTATCAGCTAATCTATCTATATGTCTGTCTGTCTGTCTGTCTATCTATCTATCTAAGCTATCAGCTACTCATAGGCTACAGCTGTAATGGATGGTTTTTAAAATGGTGCCACTGGAAAAACAGAGTTCTTTACTAGTACTTTAATCTTCCTGCGGTTAGCCCCATCTCTTTCACTGTGCTTTACCTCACTGATCTAGCTGTACTTCCTCAAGTTTATTAAAGGGACACTGTCATCTTTTACATTTTTTTTGATCCTATGGGACTATTGTGCCATTCACAAGTGACATGTTTCTAGATTTCAGGAATGAACCCCAGTCTACCTTGTGTACGTGTTGTTGTACAATTTTATGAAAAGATATAATTTAATGCAGGCCAAACGTATTACTATTAGCTCGACTGATGATCTGTGTCCCAATGCCTCTGTGTGTTCACAATGCGCTCTTTCCAACATTGCTCCATAGTGTACTCGTGCATGTATGAGTTATGCAATTTTTATGCTCCACATTATTTTTACATATTTTGAAAACTCTTACTTCTAAGCAGATCCAAACTCATTATATCTAAAAAGTAAGCAATAACCCATGACAGGGTGTGTGTTTATAGGCATTTAATGCACACCGGGGGTGCATTGTAAGGCACGAGGCCGCAGACTGAGTAACCTCACAGCACCCCAGGCATGCATTAAATGTCTATAAACATACACCCTGGAGTGGGTTATTGCACATAAAACATGGGTTATGTTTAAACAAGGGAATCAAACACAGAAAGAGCTTTTCCCGTTTAAATAGCAAAACATATACTGTATCCTGCCGTCTTCCAAAACAGTCCCCAACAAACATTGCATATCTGACTTCTGCTATGCACAAATAAATGTTACAAATACAATATTGACAACATCTGTGACATTTGTTGTGTTACACCTGCTACATCCCTGAGTTTGATGCTCCCCCTCACCAAACATCCTTGATGGTCGGGAACTATAGCACTGACAACTGAACCACACACACAGTGTGAGACAAATATTTATTACAGTCCAGCACATCTCCATTAAATTGTCACCCTGGATATCTGTACTGCGACTGACACTGTGGGGTGGGGGGGCCCCACACACCTGCACTCTTCTGCTCTGTGTCTGTCACTCTCATTTTCTCTGACCACCGCATGTCCTGGTCAGTGTGTGTCTCTCTCTCTCTCTCTCGTTCACTACTGCCATTTGTGGCTCACTCACTCGCAGAGAACGGACACTGCGGCACTCGCTTTCACTGAGCACCAGCCCACACCGACGGACTACTGACTCACCAGCGACACAACTGGTACCGACAGCAAGCATGTCTTTCCTTCTGAGAGCACACTCCAGCTGCGGCAAACATCCTCTGTGTGTTTCTTCGGGGGGCTCCTATCAAGACTGCCTCAGGAACACTGCACTCTGCCCTTTCTCCCTTACTCTGCCCTGAGTCTCACGACTGGCTCCCATAACACTCTAACCTGTTGGGGCCATGAGCAGTCATGGGGGATTGAGTCCAGTTCTAAAGGAGGGGGCTGGGTCACCACTGAGCGCCAAACACTCCTCTGGGCAAACGTCGGCAACAGAGCTGCGGGACAAACTGCTTGGAGGCAAAACTTTTTCTCTTGCTCAACTACTGCTGTCTTACTGTTCATCTTCTGCGTGCAGCATGTGCAGCATACTAAGGGACAACAGTGTTACACTGACACTTGAAGCCACGCTGAGTGCCTCGGGGGGGCTGCATCAAACAATTCGGCTGTGCTGTACACCATCAACTATGAGCTCCTTACCAACATGTCACTGATGCTGCAACACTCTCTGCCACACTCCCCGAGATGGACCACCTGATGTTGTGCTTCATCCCCTTGTACAGTCAGCATACAATGACCAAGGTACCACTGATGTTGACACTCACACCTCGGGGGTGGGGGGGCAGACTGTCAGAGTGGGGAGATGGACCTCGCTGTGCACTTGGTACAGTTGATAGGTATGACAGTACTGTATGCCTGGGGATGAGTGAAGTGCACGGTATGTGGTGAGTCGAGAGAACAGTGTGCCCTGCGACATGCTAAAGGTGGGGGTTGGGGGAGGAAAACTGCATTCCACATCGATACCGACTGCTGGTTACCTCCCACTACAGTGGTACAGATCACACTCGCTAAGGCACAGCTCAATATGACTGCCTTTCCATTTTCATTTAGGAGACCTTAACGAGTCCCGGACTGCCCTAGAAGCCACTCTCAGGGAGCATAACAGGGACTGTGTATGTACAGGTATTTAATGCACAGTCACCTGATGCTATCTCACCTACCTCATTGGCTCACATCTTCACCCATGTTATAATAAGCAATATTACCCTTAAAATGAGTGATTTGAAATTTAAAGCTGTGACTCTGGGCATGCACACCAGCGTCAACACTAGTGTGGATGCCTGAAGTCACGGCTTTGAATTTCAAATCACACAGTAAGTAGAAAAGAACAGCAGCAAAGACAAGATAAAGCTGTAACTATATCAGCAATGTCATAAATAATCCATAAGAAATTGTTTGTAGTAAAAGGAGACAGTGCTCACTTCTTTGTGATATATATATATATTTTTTTTTTGTAGTTGTTTAACTAGGAGTAGCACACTAAGCTGAAACCTTTTTTACAGGTGCGACCTATACATATATACAGAGGTCTGCAATAAATACACAGCATAAAGACCTAATGGGCAGACATTATTATACACACATATATATATGTGTGTGTGTATATATACATAGTAATAATTCAAAAGTATTAACCACATCATAATAATATCATAAAAAATCATGTGTGGAAAAGAGAACAAGTGAAAACAAGATATGGCTGGAAAGTATCGGCCATATAGTGAACACCTCGTGAAGAATCATATGTAATGAAAGGAGACAATGCTCACTTGTATGTAAACCATTCAGAGGTCACTTTTTTATTATTATATACATAGCAGAAACTAGTCACATCTTTAATTGTCAAATACAGTTTTGATTAGTAACATACTGTATACCAAGCTCATATATACAGCAAATGCCAAAGCCGGGGGGGGGTGGGGTAGAGGAAATACTGACAATGGCAAAGGTGACACAATATTGCTGGCATTATAGTTTTTCAGTCCAAATTAAATAAGAATGAATTTTGATATGGCTCATACTTTTTATAATTACAATATATATATATATATAAAAATGTCTGTCCAGTTAGGCCATTATGCTATGTACAGTATTTCTTGCAGACCTTTGCATATATCACAAATAAGCAAGCACTGTCTCCTTTTACTACATATCATTTCTCATGAGGCCTTTACAATATAGCTAATACTTTTACAGTTATAGCCTGTCTGTGCTGCTGTTTGTTTCTTTTCTACATCCCCCTCAAATCCCCTTGCAAGTATGATGAACTTACTATATTAAGGTATGTGATTTGTATGTATGGCAAAAAAAAAACAATCCCAGCCTGTGACTTTATTTCACTTTTTTACAAACATGGGGATATGTTGTGTTGTTGATCATCACTATGCACTGTATATGAAGTAGCTGTCTGCATATGTGAGCTGTTTTGTATCACTAGAAAAAAGTGAGGCACTTTTGATTTAAGAATAAATATCATGCTTTTACTACAGCGCCACAGACCCCAAAACATGTGATTGACCTGAAGCACCAGGGCTTTGTGCCACGCCATAGGATGAGACAGCCTGAATAGACCAAGAGTCTGTTTGCAGAATTCTGCGTTTTGGTTTATATTTCCTTTGGTATGCAAGCCAGGGTACGTTTCTTATCGAGACAGGTAGTAGTGGCCGTGGTTATGTTCTCTTTATTGTAGTTTCCTGCAGGGATTGCTTTCATGGGTGTAGTTACGTAGTACAGTGAGTACACCACAAGAGCTCACGGGGACACTGGGTCCTGTGTCCTTGATGCGCCGACACAGCATCGGGTTGCTCGTCTGTCAATGTAGAGGGTCCACAGGACACACTGTTGGCTTCTCTGGATGCACAATCTGCTGCTTTCTGGACACCTGTACTGTAGTGGTACACACCAAAGCAACCCAAAAGGAACACTGTTCTGCACCACTTTGCACGCTGTAGCCTCCCTGTCTTATCTGAAATGCTGCATCAAATAGGGGGTATATATTTATAGTTCAAAATAGGCTGGGACCTGCCAAAGGTTTTGTGTTGCTACTGTTCTCCTTAGTAGTAAACGTGGACAGGAGACCAGAAGTTCAGTGCAAAAGATTTTAATTTATCCCAAAAGGTGGAATAAAAAGAGTAATCACTCACACAAAAGGCACTTGCTATGTCACAAAAGTCTATATAGGAATCCACGATAATTAAGCAGGAGGCAAAAATGCTGGCTAGCTTTAAGACTTGAATCCCATCCCTTACTGTGGCATTACCTAATGCATTTCATGATTGCTTGCTTTACTACTAAGGAGAACTGTGTAATAACACAAAGCCTTTGGCAGGTGCCAGCCTATTTTGAACTGTAAATGAAAGCTTTTTCTGCTTTGAGCACTGCTTCTCCCTGGATGCGGTCATATCCCTAGCTTTACACTGGTACATATGTATATATTTATAATAGCTCTCAGGTTTACGCATTTACAGTCCATTCGGATCTGCTCAAATAAAAGACATAAATTATGTTTTTTCATAAGAAGGTAAGAAAAAAAAAATGTCACTCCTCAAAAATGACCTTGTACCGCATGGCATAAATGAGGTATGCTTCCCATTAATGGTAGGGGTTATTTTTTCTTATAAAATGGCTTAAATTAAACAAGCAATCTGATCAGCCAAATCTTGTCACAAGACTGCGCATTAATTAAGCAATAAGGCATGACAAGGGGTGTGTTATGGTGGGATAACAGCCCACCTCAGGTGGGTTGAAGCTTGAGGTGTAGCCGAGTGCTTCCACCGCCCAAAAAGGGCCGTTAGCCCACCTTAACACACCCCCTGGAGTGCCTTATTACAATTATGAAATGGGTCCTTTTTAGTTAATTTTATGCATTTTTTTAAACATATTACTTTCAGCTGGGCCATTGTGCTGGGATAACGGCCCTGCTGAAAGCAACTCTCGGCCAATCAGAATTCAGCATTCTTTACACCCATTTCATAATTTCAATTGCCACACAGCTCAACATTTACTTTCTTTTTTGATGCTTTTTTAACTCTTAAAACCATTATATAAGAACAATAACACACTCCAGGGTGTGCGGTGATGCCATAAATTAGGCACTTCCCAGGGTTGAAGGCACTCGGCTGTACCTCATGCCTCACAACCCACCTGGGGCATGCGGCAATTTAGCATTACTGCACACCCTGTCATGTGTTATTGCTTAAACATCAAATTTACAAACTATAGCAAACAACACTTAACACTTGCTTCGGACAAATATATATATATATATACACACACACACATATATATCACCAATTGCACATACCCCAATAATGCAAAGCATCATGGGAAGCACATGCAAATGTAAATGAATTAATTTGGACTGGCTCAACTTTAAGCAACTTTAAGCAGAATTGCACGATGCCAGAAGGCCTCACAATACAATCAGTAAAGGCTGAGAACAGCAGACACAGACATGTGTATGTGTCTGCTGTTCTCAACAGCTGATTGTATTGTGAACCTTCTGCCCATGCACTCTGCTTAAAGTGAAACCAGTTCAATTAATTCATGGGCATTTGCATGTGCTTCCATGATACTTACTGGGGTATGTGCAGTTAGTGTTTTCTTTCAAATTTGGCTCTATGGACAATATCCTCCAGGATAACCCGTGCCCCAATGTATTTGCTCTGGGGTTCTTTTGTAGTTTTTTTCTCTTTCTACTTTGGGCTGCCCATGACCCAAACCAGTAAGATCCCCTATAGGGTGGCTGGCTATCTCTCTCTGGGCTGAGGTACAGATATGGCACACTTTCCTTGCCCCAGTGCATTTGCTCTGGCATTCTTTTATATCTATCTATCTATATTAGGTCTTACTCTGCCTAGTTTGCATTAAAACATAAATAAAAGACTGTCTTTCAGTGGTGAACATTTATTTATTTATTTAGTTTTTCTCGACCGGGTAAGTGCACTAGACAAATCCTGCCTATTTTCAGACACGACCCGGGGGAGGGGGATACAGATGAATGCCAACTGACCTTGAACCAGATTCAGCTGTTGCTGGTATTTTTAGTGAATGAGGGAAATTTGGCCAGGACACCGGGGAAATTCCCCTACTCTTTTTCGATAAGTGCCATGGGATCTTTAACATTCACCTGAACTACCACCAATCCAGACAGATGGGACCTCAGTTTAACGTCTCATCCGAAAGACGGCATCTCAGAAGTGCAGCACCCCTCTCATGCTGCACTACAGTGGCAGTACTGGGATATTAACCCAAGTGCCAGATGTGGGAACTGAACCCACAGCCCTCTGATCTCCCGGCCTCAGAGGCGAGTGTGCTACCGACTGAGCCACTGACACTGATCATGAACAAGAACGCACAGGAACCTTTTGAATCTATTTTCTGCAGTACAGCCAAGTTGCTGTATGACATCCAAATAAAATTAACCGAATCCTTAAGGTGCTATAAAAGAATAATAATACCCATTTCTAGGGCTGTGGCCTACAGTCAAGGATTCCTGCTGTACAGTTTTACTCCTACTTGTCCATTCCATGGTTTTAGTAATTTGTAATAACTAAAAACTCTTATTACAGCTCAACACTAGTGTTTCTTCAGACGAACTTGGTTTCGATGGAACAAGTTATTATTTAATGGGAAGAACATCATGCAACTGTTCCCAAATTTCCACACTGAGAAATAAATAAACATGCTCTTACTCCTTTCAGTCTTAGCTTTATGTATTTATTTCTATAGAACTTTTATCTCCCTCAGCCACTCATCGTCAGGGACCTGTACTAGGTGTATACTCTGTTGAGGCTTGGTGTTCTCCTGTTCCCCGGTTCCAGCTTCTCTTGACAGCTCCCACTGCCTCCCATCATGGGTAGGGGCTACAGGGTGGACTGTCCTCCCTCCATGGCAGTTCACTGGGGCGCTAGGACACATGAGCACCAGGGGCATCTACTGTCATAAAAAGGATTGTGGGGTTTTATCCCTGGTTTTCTCACCTGTTCTCTTCCCCCCCGGTGTGGGTAGAGCCTTTTGGCAGTCTTAGATGCATGCAATGACATCCTGTGGAAGGAGCAAGTTCTCCTGGCCAACTACAGGAGTTGTTATGGCCCTGGGTGCCTAACACCTTTCCTTTCAACCACAGCACACCGACAAGCAGCAGCTGCTACTGTCTAGCATGTCTCCTGACATAAAGACTTGAATTCACTCCTGAACCCAGGTCATCAGTATGGCAACCTTCTGCCCTGCCACTGGGATATTTGGGTAGTTTTAGCTTTATTTTGTAATATAAATCATCAGTGCTAATTCAGCCAATCAGAACTGAGGATTTTTCTGTATGTGAGAACCTCTTAGAATCATAAAGGGACTGAAAACGTAGCACTTGAAAATGTTCCACTGTCAAACCGGAGGTGACCATTTTTAGGTAGCAAGTGATTGTTTCTGTGTATTGTTGTCACGTGTACTCTTTTGCTCAGAGTTTAAAGATTATTGTTACGTTAAGAGTGTGCGAGTTGGCTGTGGTGAAGCCTGAGTAGAGACATGTCAAACAGACTGTAGCACCAGTTGAATCACATTCTACTCAATTTACCCCCACCCCAACACACACATAGATTTGCATACCCATTATGCTTTGTCCTAGGTTTGCCCTACACAGCATGTGTCAGTACTTGGGCCTTTACTTTTAAAATCCTGGCTACTCTCCTGTATTATTTATGCATCTTACAGCACCTATTTTTCTTCTTTCTTAACAGCATTTAAATTATTTCCCCTCTTTCACTACAACATTAAAAAGAAGAGTGCAAATGTATATGCTCTCAGGCAATTCTTGCAACAGTAATTGTGCATGTTTATGAGATTCACCTTGTGATAATAAAACAGTGTCTAAGGGGTATCCTAACTTCTGAAATGTTGGCTGTTCATGTTGCTGAGTATCTTATGTGCTGTGTTTCCGGAGTTCCTGCACTAAGAAATAATACAGAATTTATGTAGTACTGGCTTTGTGCTATGTTACAAGCAATTTTTTTTTCTGAGGTGGCTTGGAGTACCACTGGCACTTTGATTTAATATATTTTTTGCTTATCTTAGTTTGAGGAATTGTAACATATTAATATGACTCTAATAAGCACTTGTATGGTATAAGATAAAAGTGGATTCACATGCATTCTTAAAAGGGAGATGCCATCTCTGTGGGTCCAGTGTCCCAGCTTTATGGCTCCCCGAGTAAAACATCTTCATTTGAACATAATTTTAACCTCCTCAGTAAAGACCTAAACTTTTACAATTATACTCCTGTTTTTTTCGTCCTTGTACGAAGTTTACCCACAGTGCCCCATGCCACCCAAAGTGCTGTTCTCCCGGTGACATGAAGAGGTGAATCAGAGAACAGATCTCTGTAGGAGAGTTCAAGAACTGGTAGCCTCTTGTGTTTGTGGGGAAGACAAAGTGATAAATGGAAATACAAACCCCAGATGAAGAGAAGTCTTTTTCTTCAATTCAATTTTCTCTTTCAGACTGTACAGATGCTATAGAGAGCTGCAGCCAGGACCGCTCGCTCTTAGCTCCAGATATGCAAATTAGTGGGACACTGTGAGAGATGTCCTTGTGCCACGATTAGGAAACGGTGAAGCACCTGAAATACAAACATCTCTCACAGCATCCCCATGCATTTCTGAAGTCTTATTTTTTGGTATTCTATTTGTCAAGGACGTCCTCTGTGCTGTTGCTGAAACAAAAAACTGATGCAGTACTTACTTTTGGTGTCGCTGCCCACAAAGAAATCCACAGTAGTCATGATAGAGCTCCGTTGAGGTTGCTCACTCCCCCTGTGTCACTTGCTCATTCTGTTTATCCTGGCACTGCAGGCTGCCCTTTTATACTGGGCTCCTGCCTGTGTTGCCACCTTCTTCTGCTCACTCGCTCGTTCTGTGTCTCCCGCTGCTGCAGGCTGCCCTTTTGTACGGGGCTCCTGCCTGCATTGACATCTTTTTCTGCCCACAAACAAATCTGCAGCAGTTCTGACACAGGTCCATTGAGCTTGCTCACTCCCCCTCTCTCACTCGCTCGTTCTGTTTCTGCCGGTGCTGCAGACTGGCCTTTTGTACTGGGCTCCTGCCTGCGTAGCTGGCTTTTTTTGCCCACAAAGAAATCCGCAGCAGTCACGATAGAGGTCCATTGAGCTCACTAACTCCCCCTCTCTCACTTGCTCATTGTGTTTCTGCCAGCGCTGCAGGCTGCACTTCTGTACTGGGCTCCTGCCTGTGTTGGCACCTTTTTCTGCCCACAAAGAAATCTGCAGCTGTCCCAACAGAGCTCCGTTGAGGTCGCTCACTCCCTCTGTCTCACTCGCTCATTCTGTTTCTCCTGGCGCTGCAGGCTACTATTTTGTACTGGGCTCCTGCCTCTCTTGGCATCTTTTTCTGCCCACAAAGAAATCTGCAGCAGTCCTGACACAGCTCTGTTGAGCTCACTCACTCCCCCCTCTCTCACACGCTCATTCCGTTTCTGCCAGCGCTGCAGGCTGCCCTTTTGTACTGGGCTCCTGCCTGCATTGCCGCCTTCTTCTGCCCAAAAAGAAATCTGCAGCAGTCATGATAGAGCTCTGTTGAGCTCGCACATTCCCCCCCCCACTAGCTCATTCTGTTTCTCCCACCGCTGCAGGCTGCACGTTTGTACTGGGCCCCTGCGTGCATTGCTGCCTTTTTCTGCCCACAAAGAAATGTGCAGCAGTCCCAACAGAGCTACGTT
Source organism: Neoceratodus forsteri (assembly GCA_016271365.2). Taxonomy (NCBI): domain Eukaryota; kingdom Metazoa; phylum Chordata; order Ceratodontiformes; family Ceratodontidae; genus Neoceratodus; species Neoceratodus forsteri. The sequence goes on from JADMNL010000027.1 coordinate 45,571,751, forward strand.
GAGCTCACTCACTCACTCCCCCTCCCTCACTCGCTCGTTCTGTGTCTCCCGCTGCTGCAGGCTGCCCTTTTGTACGGGGCTCCTGCCTGCATTGTCGGCTTTTTCTACCCACAAAGACATGTGCACAGTCCCGACACAGCTCCATTGAGCTCGCTCACTCCCCCTCTCTCACTCACTCGTTCCATTTCTGCTGGCATTGCAGGCTGGCCTTTTGTACTGGGCTCCTGCCTGCGTTGCCACCTTTTTCTGCCCAGAAAGAAATCCACAGTAGTCACGATACAGCTCCACTGAGGTTGCTCACTCCCCCTCTCTCACTTGCTCATTCTGTTTCTCCTGGCGCTGCAGGCTGCCTTTTTGTACTGGGCTCCTGCCTGAGTTGCCACCTTCTTCTGCTCACAAAGAAATTTGCAGCAGTCATGATAGAGCTCCGTTGAGCTTGCTCACTCTTCCCTCTCTCACTCGCTCGTTCTGTTTCTCCCGCTGCTGCAGGCTGCCCTTTTATACTGCGCTCCTGCATGCATTGCTGCCTTTTTCTGCCCACATAGAATTCTGCAGCAGTCCCAACACAGCTCCCAGTGCGCCAACAGTGTTTGTTTAAGGCGGCAGCTCTAGCCGACAGGTTGGGCACCCCGTCGGCACAAAGGGGCCCTTAGAGCCGAGGGGGTTGGGCACCCTCGGCACAACTACACTGGGTGTTTGGGGGTTATGCCGATGGGAGTGGGGTCCCCATCAGCAAATGAATCTTTGGGGGACATAATGCCGACAGGAGTGGGCTCCCATCGGCAAAATAAATGTTTTATTAGGGCACTAAAGCCAGCGAGTTGGGGCCCGGTTAGTCACCACAAACACTCTGGGGGTACATGCTGCGAGGGGATTGGGCACCCCGGCCCTGGGGTTCAGAATATTGTTTGTGAACATGGCGGCAAGCCGCCGCCATGTTCACAAACAATATTACAGTACTAACGTTCCATCCAGCAATGACGAGTCACTCCCTCATTGCAGCGAATGGCTGACGCTGCAATGACGAGGTGGCCCCTGATTGTTGCGACTGAAACATTTTAAAGTTGTGGCACGCTGGCTGAACTAGTGTCAGCAGCAGCATGCCACAGCATTGAGGAAAGTGGGCCAAGCCTTAAAAGGCTGTGGAGGCATCGGCCACAACAGTGCCACACCTCCACAACCTGCTTGTGAAGCAAGCTGCCACAATAAGTTTCTTGCGCATGCGCGCAATCAACATAAAAATGACACTTCAGAAATACATGGTGTGCTGTAAGAGATGTTTGTATTTCAGGTTCTTCACTGTTTCCTGATCATGCCACTAGAATGTCTCTCATAGCGTCCCACTAATTTGCATATCCGGAGCTGAGCGAGCGGTCCTGGCTGTCACTCGCAATAGCATCTGTGCAGTCGGAAAGAGAACATTAAAAACAAAAAGACGGTAAAAAGGCATCTCTGGAGTTTATATTTCCACTTATCACTTTGTCTTCCCCACAAACACAAGACGCTACCAGTTCTCAAACTCTTGTACAGAGATTTATTCTACAATTCACCTCTTCACATCACTGGGAGAACAGAACTCTGGGTGGCATTGGGCACTGTGGCTAAACATGGCGCGAGGACAAAAAAAAGGGCAATATAATTTTAAAAGTTTATGACTTTACTGAGAAAGTTAAAATTATGTCCGAATGAAGAGGTTTTACTAGGGGAGCCATAAAGCTGGGACACTGGATCCACAGAGATGGCACCTCCCCTTTAAGGCATACCTTTCAATCTCTCAGCATTAAAATTCGTACCATGGGCCTTCAAAATTCAGAGCAAATGACCAGAATGTGGAGCACTTTCTCATTTTTAAGAACAGTATGTCTACAAATAGTGGACCCTATATATTTAGTGTAAAGAAATGTTTCTATCAAGTTAGATCAATGATTTAATAGTTTGTATGTCCTGAAATATCTTTAATGTTATTAAGAACATCAGTAAACCTTTGCGGAGCAAGGGTAAATTCAAGTGCAAAAATCACAGGGCTGTGCGAAACTCATAGCTGTTGAGAGCTATGTCTTCAGGTGTTAAGATCACTCTGCTTTGTTTCACAGGTTTCACATCATAGGATTGTGTCTGAAACCACTCCTAAACATAAAACTGGCCATCTTGCCTACTGTGTTGCTAGCATTGAGGACTAGGCTCTGAGTTGAGGAGCTGAAGTCATCAGCAGGTCTTCACTGAAATCAGCTTTTTTGAATAGGCAGTGAAATTAGGGTTACAAAAAGGTGTGTAACATTTAAACAAAGTAATTTAGTGATCATACTTTTGGCATTCTCCTTTTTTGGGATCTCCTTCAAATTATGAATTATTTTTTATTTTTTTATTTTGTTTTATTTTCTTATTTATTCCTCTTTCTCCACCTCAGCTCTGGTCTCCTCGGAAGCACTAAGGAGTCATCCCCCTGTGGTCCGCTCCTACCTGGTCAGTCCTGCTTCGCCCATGTAGCCTCAGTTTACCCTCCCAGGAGGGGACAAGGTGGGCACCAACACCCTGACACTGCAGTAACGTCGGTCCATCGGGTGCCAGGAGGGCAGCCACAAATCGGGGGCAAGCTCCGGTGCTCCGTCTCCACTGGAGCCGAGATGCATTTTCCCCTTTTTCTGGGAAGTGGCCGGTGCCCTGACATCAAGGTGTTGATTCCAACATCTGCCACTCCCCCACTCCAACTTCTGCTCCTTGGCTCTTGCTGTGTCTCCAGCTGCCCCCAGAGAGCAGACAAGTGCCATACAGGGACCCCGTCCCTCCCGGGAGATGAGAGCTGTCCTCTGGATGCTCAGTCATCTCCCTCCCTCCTTCCCCTGCCGACCCCCAGCAACCCGGGCTTGTTCCCAAACTCAGGTCGCCGGCATGGCGTGAGGTGTGGTGTCCAGCGCCTCAACTCTCAGCGCCACTGGGCTGGCTCAAATTATGAATTACTGATGTTAGAATGTGTTGGCACAGTCACAGTTTGCTATTCAGCAGGCAGTGAAACCATCTGAGATTTCAGGGAGCTTTTGTGGGAGTAAAATGGGATAAATATTCTGGAGTGGACACCTGCCATCAGGAAAAATGATCTGTCACACACAGTACACTAGCACATTGTAGATAAAAACCAAAATCACAACATACAGTACTATTGTAGGCCACCCTGTCCCCCAAGAAACAATACTGATATTCTCCCTCCTTCCCTCCTAGCCATCCTCCACCAGAAGTTTAAAAATAAATAACTTTAAGATTAAATTATACCTCCCATCAGCTACAGTCTACCCCCCCAAGGGCCACCACTCATACCCCCCCTCCCAACCATAGCTAGCCCAGCCCTATCTTGTACTTTATTTTCCCTTTATCATCTTTGTGGTCCCTGCCCTGAACCCTTGAGAGCTGTCATGCAAGATATCCTATGTCCATTTATAAAATGAAATGATGGGCGACTGTTGTCTGGACCTATAAAGCACTCAGTAACCTCTCACGCTGAGTGCCAACTAACTTAGAAGCCAATTAAGACAGAAAGGGTGGGGATTTATAGAACAGAACATGTGTGATTCGATGCTGCTCTGCAAATCCTGCTCTGCTCCTGGAATTGGTACCTACATTTGCACTAATCATGTTAAGTTTCAGAGTGCAATACAGGACTGGACCATCACCTCGGCCATGGACACAGTATGATTTGGCATGGCAATGGCCACTACCAAGGAAAGGGTAGTGGTCTCAAAGTGTTCTCAGCAGGGACCCCTTGTACTAATACCAGCTAAATAAGGTATGGGCTGGGGCAGGATGGGCTACAGGTGGGGGTACAAATATAGAAGTGACCAACTGAGGGAATGCCTGGGCCAGGGGGCATACCACCAAACTAAGGCAGTCACTGTTTTTAAGACTTTGGAGATGTGGAGCAGTAGGGATGTCATTTTAGTTGCCTTAGGGATGGAGCAGCTATCCAGCAGAACAGTATAATGATTTTTTTTTTTATAACAACGTTTTTTTTGTTGTTTTTTATTTTAAATCTATGGTGTGCCACTAGTCATTGAGGGTAATGTTTCCAGAAAGCAGGTAGCCGCTATTGAAAATGTATGTGTGTGAATCCTGGAGCTCTCAAAATATTATCTGAGCTAACCAACCCTGGGGGACAGTTGTGGCATGCAGGCTTATCCTGGAGGCTCCCCAGGTAATCAGTGTATCTGTACTGTTAGTACTAAGTATATAAAGCACGCATGTTTGGGGATTTCTTCCTTATTTAGTTTCCGAAGTGATGGTTCAAGGCAGGGTTAAACTTTTAAGAGAAAATACTTTTCATTATAAAACTGAGAGAGAGTTTGCTGCATTCTGATTGACTGAGAGGGTTCAGAACCCAGTGCCTTACAGGTTGACAGCCACTAGGTTGGGAACCCTTCCACCAACCAGGACCCAGTACACTTAGATATTCATGCTTCCTAGAAATTTTTTGAAAAAAAGATTTCTGGCAGCCGTGTTTGTAAGGTTAAAAACACTAACATCATTGCCCAGCCATAACATTAAAAACTGCATATTACAAAATTTTAAAAACTCCCTACTCTCCAGCCCTTATGTAACAATGACCTTGAGTACAAACAAAATAATCAACCCCATTCACTTATCTTTTCAGCATTTTCTTGCAGCTTTTCTTTTACAAGCCTCCAAACCTCTTCAATTTGTCTTTAAGCCAGCATCCCAGGTAAGCCTTCACTGCGGCTCAGGCAATCATTCACCGCCCACCCACCCGCACTGGCTCTCACATTCCTGCCCAACTGCTGGCACCCTTGCCTGTCCACTCACATGCCCCATCCCCATCCTGTTCTTGGTTCCTCAACAGGCCAGCCTTTCACCTGATCAGTGCACCACATGCCAGCTTTTACAGGCAACCACTTACTTCTTAAACTATTTGCAATTTCTTACAAAGACATGTAACCCCTAGGTGGCGTTATCCCGAGGGTTACTACCCCTGCCTGTGTGGCTAGTAGCAGGTTAAGGGGCCTCAGTTCTGAAACAGGTGCCTCCACCCGGAGGTCAGGGTTTGTAGCGGTCAAACTAACCTGGGCACAGCTGTAAGGTATTGCTGTATTATGCACTGTGTTTCAATGCTTGATGGCCAAAGTGAGTGTATGAAAGGTTCATGAAAGGTTGAAAGTAAGGTTCATAAAAAGTACAAGCCTTGTGGTCAGGAGCTAGTTCAAACTGACATTATTCTGACCTGACATTATTCTGACCGGATGTTGAGTACATGATGGAAAGAACGTACTAAATTTGCAAGTCTTCAGTAAGCTATTCAGCAGCTATTTTTCTGTTCAATAGGCTATTTAATAGCCCTATTCATTAGTTATCTGCATACCTTCCAATAGGCCATTCATTAGTTCTTAGATCTATTCATTCACTCTCATTTAAAGATTTGCATACCTTCTCTGGAAGCAGCTATCAGGCAGAGTGTAAAATGTATATAAACTGGCTGAATTAGCCAGAGTTGAGCTGTAAATCCTGACAGCCTAAGAACCTGCCATCAGCTTCCAAGAGAACGGGTAATATCTTTGCTCTATTGTCTTGTAAACTATTGCCAGTTATATTTTTATTATGGTGCCTGTAATGCTAGTGCCTATGTGCTGAAATAAACCTCCTTCAGGTGAGGAAACAATATCTCACTGTGTTGAGTGGCATTTATACTATTCTCAGTGCTGGGATCCCAGAGTTATAAGTCCAAATCCTGTAAGAATCTTACAGTGGCGACCATGTGGCAGGACTACTGGTTAATCCTCAAGACTGAGAATAAGTTAGGCACGTATTACAGACTGTATCCTCGATAAGGTTGCAACCTAACGAGGTACAGGGGAGAAAGACTGGAAACAGTCTAGGTGTTTGTGTAGTCCAACAAACCAATAATAAAAATGGCAGTGAAAGACATTCTTAGTTTAGAACATCTTACTGAACAAAAAGTTACTAAAGTTAAACCGTATTTGTCCCTACAAGATGACCTCCAGGCAGATGTGCCGTAGAGGGCAGTCTTAATATCTGTCTTTAGGGAGTCTACCGATAAAAAAATATCTCAAAAACAGGCTGTCAAATTGTGTTTGAGAGCCACTGTTGCAATTGCTAAAAAAAGTGATGTCCTGAACAAAGAACGTGCTGACAGGCACTCACGAGATCAAGCTAGAATTACAGATCTCAGTGAGAGATTACAACAGTGTAACTTAATAGTGCAGGACAAACTAATGAAGCAACAGTATGTTGCTAACTTAAGATAAGAAAATGAAATTTTAAAGAACAAGTTGACGAACTCAGTCACTCTTTAGAAGATGCCCAAGCCACCATCCGTTACTATCTGGACTCTATAGGGGAAGATAGAGACCCATATGGCATGGAGCATCGTAGATGTAAACAAAAAACTAAACAGTTAGAAAGTGAAGTACAACACTTGGCATCAATCATAATGGCCATCAGTGGGAAAAAAGCACCGCTGTATCTGAGAGCCAAGGACTATCACAGTTCCGATGATGACTCGGATCCTGAAGATACCCAGAGCTAACATAGTCATCAGACAGACTGGGACCTGGAGAGCGAAAGCTATCGACACCATTGCTGAAAATATCCTGATGATTGCATGCTGACGTGGCCGTCGGCATCACCCTTCCCAGAGGCACCTGTGGCACTATTACCACTACAGTGGGGGAAGGGCTCAATGTACAGACTACAACTAAAAAAACGAACCTCCTACTTATGCGGACCGACAAGCATTGGCAAGAGAGTTAGGAGATATTTGTCCGGGGGACAATGGCTCTGACATCGTCCAGCAAGCAAGTACCTTCAAGAAGGTCCACTCTGAATTAGAAGAGGCAGACATCATAGATGTAATGCGCACCGCTATACATGCGGACTTACAGTCCGCCATGCCGCCTAGGAAAGTCAATGAAAAGTTCCAGGAAATACTGGGGATAACTGTTAATTTGTCCATGTACGGGACTTATGATTTTTTGGCAGACTTTGTAAATGCCCTGCAAAAAGATCAGGAGTGTTTCAGCTCTTGGAGTTACCACCTATGGGTAAAGTATGTGCAGGCTTATCCCACGGGGATGGTACCTTACAGGTGAATCCAGCTAACCGAGAAGATATACTCAGACGTGATGATGCGACCTTTAGACGTAGACTGACTGCGGGATTAAGACCCGCTCTCAAAAGTATGGTAGGGGTGATAGTTAACCACGAGTCCACATTTAAAGATATCGATGCAGCCACTACTAGGGTGGATGCCATGCTTCCCCCAGCAGAAAAGTTAAAAAAGGCAAAAGTTTCGGCGGTCGAAGGACCGCCCAAGGGAGGCCGTCCCAAGCAAAATAAAGGGAAGGGAGACACAGACCAGATAATAATTTGTCATAATTGTGACAAGCCAGGACACATCCAGCCTAACTGTCCTGAGTTCAAGAAAGATTCAACTATGCGGGATAAGGCACCTCAAGCTTCTAAGAGATGAGACGGACCCCCTTTGCAGAAGTAGTGAGGCAATTAGAAGAGCTTCGCCGTGAGTACGGAGAAACATCTCCGGATGCGAAGCTAGATAGTAAATAGGAATTACAGGTCTCCCTCGTCACTCCGTGTGTGAGGTTACGGAGAGACGCATGGAATCGTCCAGTTGTTCAGGCAGCTGTAAAGGGAGGCCCACAGCAAACTATGCTGGTGGATACTGGAGCATGTATGACAATTGTATATACCTCGCAACCAATTTCGCACCCGCTTGCTACAAAACAATGTAGATCTATGATGGCATTTGAAGAAACTGAGACAAAAGCAGTAGTTGCAAAGGAAACAAAACTGTGTTTTGATAACAATAATGAATTTGCTTTTGCACCTTTTCTTATGTGCCTGCCAGATGGTAGAGGTATTCTAGGTCCAGACTTTCTAACAAGAAACAATGTGGTCTGAGATATGACTAATAACTGTATGTGGTTTAGTGATTCTGAGTCACAGGCTGGGATGATTGATGATGCATTTGTTGTTGCTGCTATTAAGGGCGTGGGGAAACTTAGAGTTGACCACCTCATCTGAAGAGTCAGTTGCTGCTATAATTCAAAAACATGCTGATGTATTTGCTACCCATAAACATGATTGTGGTAGGATGGAAAGGGAAGATCATGTCACAGGCAAAGCACACCCACCGCAAAAGCAATATAAAATTCCCAAAGAATGTGAACAGGCAGTTGACCAGACAATCCAATCGCTTTTGGATCAAGGGGTGTTGAGGGAATGTGAGTCTATAACTAACTCCCCTATTTGGCTGGTGAAAAAGCCAGACTCATCGTGGAGATTAACGGTAGACTATAGGGCTTTAAATGTCGCTACCCCATTAACGGCACCTGTAGTCCAGGAGGCTCCAACCCTCCTGAGTATGGTGCCACCCAAAGCTAAGTGGTTCTCCATTTTGGACATAGCTAACGGATTTTGGAGTGTGCCTCTGGCTAGAGAACGTCAGTATAAGTTTGTTTTCACCTGGAGAGATAGACAGTACACAGGGACCGCCCTCCCTCGAGGGTTCCACTGCAGCCCGACCATTTTTCACAAACGCATGGCGGCCATTTTAACACACTTTTCTAAACCAGATTGCTTATTGCAGTATGTAGATGCTTTATTGTTGGAAACTGAGACAAGGGAGGAGCATGTTGCATTGTTAGATGAGTTGCTCGCTTTGTTAAATGCGGCCGGATTAAAAGTAAACCCGAAGAAATGTCAATTGGCTGTGTCGGAAGCTTCCTTTTTGGGTGTGGTAGTTTCCAGAGATGGCAAGTCCCCGGACCCTGCCAAAGTGTCCCTCATTAAAGGAATCCAGCCCCCAATGACAATTACTGCTCTACGCTCCCTCCCAAACTAAGTTAACTATCAGAGGATTTTATTCCTCACTTGGCCTAAACATCTCGGCGGCCTTTGTATAATTTGTTAAAGGAATTAAGGACCTGCCGAGCAACTCGATTGTCGAGCGTTGGACCACGCAACATGCTGAGGCTTTCAGGGCACTACAGGCGGCGGTGGCAGAAGCAACTCTGCTCGTCATCCCTGACCCACAGCAGCCATTTCACAAAGAAGTGGCAGCCTCTCCCAATGCCATTTCAGCTGTGCTGTGTCAAGAGCATCTTGGCAGGCTCCGCCCCCTTGCATACACTTCGCGTGTTTTGACAGAAGTAGAGAAAAAGTCTACGGCTTATGAAAAACATCTTTTAGCCACCTTTTGGGCTGTTCAGCATTTTACCTATATTATGGGACCACAACATTTAGTCATCCACACATCATATACACCCTTGAATTACCTCCTGCAGCCAAGGGATACCCACGTCTCCTCCCAGCGCTTGTCCAAGTGGACCCTTATGCTTATGCAGAGAGACATTGATGTCACTTGCCAACAACTTACAATGCCGCCTGCCCTTGCTCTTGTAACTGGAGAGCCTCATCGGTGCCCCGATGGCACGGCAGCATACGACACACCCCTTCCCCCACCTCTGATCCAACGTACTCCAATTGCAAATGCCAGTCACTGGTATATGGATGGCTCGTGCTATTATAAGGATGGTCAGCCCTATACAGGCTTTGCAGTAGTCACTGAAACCAACACCCACAGTTATCGCTGTTTGCCCCATTCGGCCCAAGTGGCTGTATTGTCTGCCATTATTTGTGCAGTTTGTCTGGCGGACTCCCTTCCAACAAACATTTATTCCAACAGTGCTTATGTGTGTAATGCCTGCTCCACACTTCCCCTTTACCATCAAAATAACTATCTTGCTACTGATGGAAACTGCCTCAAACACAAAAGTTTGTTGCAACTTTTACATGGTTTGTTGTCTGCCACTATTGTTTCAATTGCTATTGTTAAAGTCAAGGGACATTCTATAGGCACTATGCATGCTGACGGGAATTTAGACAGCTCATGATGTGGCACAGCTGGCGGCTATCTCAGGGAAATTGTGGATACCCCCCCACATGTCCGCTTCCTGGTATAGCGACAGCTGCCCCCGCCACTATGGAGTTGCTATCCAACCAAAATTCTTATCCTCCTTTTGTGGCGATCCGAAACTTCTTGTAAGGTTCGGTACCAGCGTGTCCCCATATGACTGGGCTAAGCATATCATTTTATCTCCCAGTGGGGGCAAATTGGCACCAAAACTCTTAATGTATTCCAAAGATGCTTCTCTCCCACCTGTGGTCTGTGTCCCTCTGTCATTGTCCCCGGAAATATGGCACCTGTACCACTCGCATCCAATGGCTGGCCATTTCTCTTTAGAGAAAACTCTCTCTAAAATCACACAACACCTGTGGTGCCCAGACCTCCGTCAGCTTTGTCAAGAGGCCTATGCTTCTTGCCTGCCCTGTCTCCAGACTAACCCTCCCCCATCCACTAATCAAGCCCTTCTGCACTCAGCCGCCCCCCTTCTGGTCCTTGGTGTCATATACAAGTAGATTTTATTGAAGGGCTCCCTTAAACTAAGGGTAACTATGTGCATGCTTTAATCATAGTTGACTTGTTCACCAAGTGGATAGCGGTATTCCCCACCAGAGACAGCAAGGCTGCTACTGCGGCACGCCTGCTGGCTACTGAATTATTTCCACGTTGGTGCTTATCTCACATTATCTCTTCAGACCAGAGGCCTGCCTCCAGTGGCAAAGTATTTCAACAATTACAACAGATGCTACAAATTCAACACCAGCTCCACATTCCTTACCACCCTCAATCCTCTGGAGTCGTGGACAGGAGCAATCGAACATTAAAAATTATGCTCACTAATTTCTGTTACCAACACCCTATCCAGTGGGCTATGTAGCCTCTTTGCTTGATGGTGATTCGCTCCACTCCATCTGCCTCCACAGGAATCTCACTACACCAAGCTATGACTGGACACCTGATGTGTACTCCAGCGCAACTACTGCTGCCATCTCAAACTCCATATCTCAATGCTCCCATAACTAACGCATGGCTTGAGACATACTTACAACACATTTTAGAGGTTAACAAATTTACAGCCTCTCAATTGGGTAAATCTAAAAAACAGATCAAAATTATTTTGATAACAAGGTTAATCCATTTCAGTATGAAGCAGGGGACTCAGTCATGATAAAGAACTATGCTCCAAAACAGCACACATTTGATGTAAAATGGAAAGGGCCCTTCCCCATTGTAAAGAAGGCCAGTCCCTCAGTATATCTAATTAAGATGACAGGAAAGAAGAATGCTGTCATACCGAAATGGTTTCACATTAATCAGCTGAAATCAGTAAACTAAGGAACAGGTATTAACCTCAGTGTTTTTATTTTAGGTGTACATAGTAGTGAAATGATGTGGGTGTGTCTACTCCTATATGTGTCCATATCTACTGGCCTACACATACGGATCCCAGTTGAAAACATCACGTGTAAGCCCCAGCAATCAGTAACTTTATTGACTTCATATGACTGGGACCCTGAGGACAATTTATATGATAGGGCTTACTGGAATGTAACATGGACAAAAGACAATGGTACTATTACAGCAGATGGAGGACAATGTGCATGTTTGACCAGATGTCCACAGCTGATCTCTTGTACTTCAGGGTACAGCACCCTTTCCCCCATCCTACTGTATCGAAATACAGGGTCCTTGACTATTAAGAGAGCTCAGGTGAATGACACTGGCACTTACACCATGCAAGTGAAATACTGTATTAAGATCTGGACTGGGTGAAGCCCAGACAGATGTAAAGACCCCAATATATGGAACATCACCGAAAGATTGGTTCACATGCAGGTTCTACCACCCCAGTGCCTTAATGTAACTCAAGGACCACCCACTGGACTAACATCTTCCCCACTGGAAAATACTTTAATAAATAATGTACAATATGTTAGATTACCAGTGGTACTTAACTTTTTCGCTTGGGACTTAAATACCATTGGACAAAGCACTCACAAAAATGTGTCAAAGTTTTTTGCTACTATGTTAGTAGATATGGTTAGTGCTTTTCATGCCAAACAAATGGAATGGGATACAAAAGGTCCTGTATGTAGGAAGAATGTTAGTGAAAGTAGATATAGGAGGAAAAGGGACCTGTTAGGAGACATTACGGGTCTGTTTGGATCAGGCATGAGTATATGGAACCAAGCAGACTTGGATGCTCTAACAGAGCATACTGCCCAGTCACTAAGTAAAATAGCAAGGGAAGCTTTATTGCCCCTAGCAGTTAATCAAGAGGTTTTGGCTCAGGAAGAACACTTGACTGTATATGATATTCATGAAATTGCTAACCTTTTTAAGGAAGTACAAAATAAGATTAATGAAATTATTCAAGATCATAATCAGCAAATAAAAGATATGATTATAGGGTCATCTATTGTATGTACAGTTTACGGACCAAACCAAATCAAATCAAATCATCTTTATTTTTGTAGTGCCTTTCAAAACCAAGGCACTCTACATAAAAACCATATACATAAAGATAACATTTTAAAACAAAAACATTAAGACAGATCATCCGTAGCTAGGGAAAGCTAAACTAAATAAATAAGTTTTTAACTCCGTTTTAAATCTAGCGACAGTTGGGCATTCTCTCAACCAACGAGGTAGAGAATTCCACAGGGTTGGCACTGAAAAAGCAAAAGTACGAGATCCTGATGTCTTCAATCATACCCTGGGAATCTCCATCAATCCCTCATTGGCGGAACGGAGAGGACGGAGGGGGCAGTAGGGTACCAGGAGATCTTGCAGGTAACCGGGTCCATGATCATGTAGGGCTTTAAAGGTTAGCAAGCCAACCTTAAAGGTGATCTGCCACCAAACAGGCAGCCAGTGCAGTTTTCGGAGCACAGGCATAATATGACTGGTTCTAGAAGTCCCAGTCAAAAGCCTGGCCACCGCGTTCTGCACCAGCTGTAGGTGGCGGATATCAACCCTGGGTAGCCCTAGGTAGAGGGAATTGCAGTAATCAAGACGGGCAGTGACAAAGGCATGGACCTATGTTGGAAGATCATCTGGAGAAACCAGGTGTTTCACCCGGGTGATATTCCTCACATGGTAAAAAGAGGATTTGACGACAGCTGACACCTGAGATTTTAGGGTCAAACTATCATCAAAAATAATGCCCAGGTTGCGCACCTGATCAGAGGTAGTGAGCGACATAGCACCAAGTAATAAGCCTGATGGTTGTCCAGCCTCCAAACCCGCCCCCGGACGACCTGGGTCCACTACCAGCACCTCAGTCTTATCCGGATTCAGTCTCAGGATCATATGTACTTACAACTATCACTAAGCTTTTTGAGCAAGTCGAGAGGGGAAAACTTCCAGATACGGTATCAGATGCTCAAATTAAGTTATGGTACTGTCCCATGTGTAATGGAACTGACAATAACTGCTTAGAACAGTGCACTAAGCACAAGATGCCACCTATCTCGGTGATAAGGAGACTCGCTACCACAATGCCTCACAAGCCTAGATTTAATTGCCAGCCTAGCTGCACCCTTAGTCAAACAATGGTGGTCTCCTTTACTGTAAACCTCCCACAGATGGATGTGCAGACCCAGATATTCAAAAGAGTGGTTAAGATACATTTAGTGGGACACTTATTAGAAGGCTATTATGCCAAGCAGGTTAATCCCCCTGAATTTTTGGTATGGAATAATAATAATAACACCTGGATGCAACCTAATCTCCAGTGCTGCAGGAACCTTGAGGACATTTGGCTATGTAACTGTGACGTATTGTCATTAGCCAGTCCTGTCTGTGGGCTGGAACCACTGGAGGGGCAATTTAATGGGTCGATCCTGTGTCCAATGCAGTTGTCCAAATGGACTATTGAGCAGAAACGGATCACTTATAACAGTACCAACCAATACTGTGCGGTCACTAATCTTCCCTTTATGATTCACCAAGGACTTCAATGTCCAATCCCCTATCCAAATTTTTGCTTTGTGCCCCTTGGGGACACTCGGATAGGAAACCAAGTCATACATCCTACAGTCCAGTACTCCTCCACTTATTACATCAACAGCTCCGCCCCTAGACAAAGTATGATGATCAAACAATACGCCCCAGCATTTGGAGTACCCATACCACCCTTAACATTAAATGTGCAAAAGTTACTTGGTAGAAAAGATACCCTTCTCATTCAAATTGAGAATTCGGCTGAAAAGGTTCAGGCCATTGCCAAAGAATTAATGCATGACGGGGATCTGGTGACCATGTTCTCCAGCTCATGGTTGACACTTACATTTAAGGGCTTACTACTATTACTAGTTGTATTGGTGTTCATTTTATTAATTTCCCTCTGCAAAATGCCTATCATGATGAGACACATGAGAAATGAAATGTTTATGATCAGAGCTGCAGGTATCACTCACTCTATGTGGTAGCTTACGCCATGTGAAGGATCGAGTTCTCTCTCTCTTTCTCTCCTTCAGGTGGGGGACTGTAAGGTATTGCTGTATTATGCACTGTGTTTTAATGCTTGATGGCCAAAGTGAGTGTATGAAAGGTTGAAAGGAAGGTTCATAAAAAGTACAAGCCTTGTGGTCAGGAGCTAGTTGAAACTGACATTATTCTGACCTGATGTTGAGTACATGATGGAAAGAACGTACTAAATTTGCAAGTCTTCAATAAGCTATTCAGTAGTTATTTGTCTGTTCAATAGGCTATTCATTAGTAATCTGCATACCTTCCAATAGGCCATTCATTAGCTCTTAGTTCTATTCATTCACTCTCATTTGAATATTTGCATACCTTCTCTGGAAGCAGCTATCAGGCGGAGTGTAAAATGTATATAAACTGGCTGAATTAGCCAGAGTTGAGCTGTAAATCCTGACATCCTAAGAACCTGCTGTCTGCTTCCAAGAGAACAGGTAATACAGTATCTATGCTCTATTATCTTGCCAGCTATATTTTTATTATGGTGCCTGTAATGCTAGTGCCTATATGCTGAAATAAACCTCCTCCAGGCAAGGAAACAATATCTCACTGTGTTGAGTGGTATTTATACTATTCACAGTACTGGGATCCCAGAGTCATAAGTCCAAATCCTGCAAGAATCTTACACAGTCCTCTGGGACACTGTAACCCCCCTCTTTCCCTTCTAGTGGCCTAAGCAGTATACGATAATCACTTTCATAGTACCCCTTGTACACCATACCAGTACCCACGCTGTTTGCATTTACCACCAGGGCTGGTTCCTCTGGCTCGACCCTGGGGACCTCCTGTGAAACAAGGTTATACACAGTAAATAGCTACAGTACTATTGGCACAAACTGGAACCACAGTCAGGTTAAATACCACAAAAAAGAGTCAGATCTGATTTATTCAGGGGACTTGAACAAGGAAGGGGCGTAATCAGGTTGATTGGCTTAAAGTCCATACTAATCAAACAGTTATGCATGCACTTTAACTCCCCACACAGTCACACACTCTGGGTACCCAGGTAGGAAAATGGTGGGCTAGTGAGGAACGTTGCAGCTGGTTATGGCCCTGTGATGGAAGAAGGCAACATGCACAACACATACTACTGTACTCTGGAGCGGGGGCCTCAGATTGTGAAAGAAAAAGCAACAAGACAATCAGACGACAACACTTTAGATTTAGCTGTTGTTGCAGGGAGCTACCCTGATGTTTACTCACAATACCCAATACTGGACACAGGCAGGACGAAATCGAGACTGCAGGTTGTTGATCTGAAGTGCCCAGAGAAGCGGGACCCACACTAATCACCGAGGCGTCATTCCTGTTCAAGTGTTGAGCAGGGGGCTGATCTCCAGGCAGGTCTCTCATCGATGGTGTTCTCTGTGCAGTGAGTAGTCGGGCTGTGCCAGTGTGGCAAGGCCCAGGCCCAATGGAGATGATTTTGGATTCAGTCCGTGGGGCTGGATACGGCTTCCAGCAAGCAGAATACAGTTCAAACCACAGTGAGGAACCAAATCACGACCCACTATAAGCACACAACACATTCACATGTAAGGAAATTCCACTGTACCAGGTAAAAGGCTCTCCGGTCACAATTACAGAGTCTCTGCACAATCAGGGAGTTCAGAGCTGGCTGGAAGTCCAGACAGGCCGATCGCATTCAGCAAATCTTCGGTCTTCTTCGGGTAGGAGCCTGGTCACAATTCAGTGGCTTACTTCGCTCTCCAAGTTCGTATTCAGTCCAAAAAAGGCACAAGTTCCCTCTCAGGGATAGCAGGCAGGCCAAAACCCAGACCGTTCCCCAGTTCTCCCATGCAAATCTACTATGGATTGCTGCTCGAACTACCTCGAGCTGTTACTTCTTCACTTCCCAACTTAGATATAACTGATACTGCAAGCAGTTTGGGACTTCCCCAAGATCCAAAAGGTTTGGTTGGCTGATCTGTCTGTCAGTCACAACAAGGGCTCCCCCTTCAGGTTATTTTAGTCACAAAAAAAAAAAAAAACTACAATTCCTACAAGTTTTGACCCCACCAAGCCCCTGCAGACAGGCTCTATTTTAGAGTCCCAAATGTACTGATTGGCCCATTTCAGCAGTCCAGGACCGAGATGATGGAAACAAACAGAACTGTCCATGCTGCAAAGAAGGCAGGTTAGAACAAACTGCAGTATTATTACTGCTCTAACAAATGATCAGCAAACAAGCACATCTTCTAACAGAGCTCCTTTTAGATTAATTATGACTGCAATCCAGGCAGCTCTTGAATTGACAGTACACAGAGGCTATATATGCACTCTCTGGCAATCACAATTAAACTGCAAAAACGCAGGACACCAGCCTGGCATGCACTATAAGTCCCCACACAGTCACACACTCTGGGTACCCAGGAAGGAAAATGGTGGGCTAGCCAGGAACGTTCCAGCTGGTTGGGGCCTGTGATGGAAGAAAGTAACATGCACAACACACACTACCTGTAATCCGGAGCCTGGTGGCTCAGTTTGTGAAAGAAAAAGCAACAAGACAATCAAATGACAACACTTTGGATTTAGCTGTTTTTGCAGGGAGCTACCCTGATGTTTACTCATGATACCCAATACTGGACACAAGCAGGATGAAACATCTGCCAGAACTAGACTCATAGTGGATTCCCTGCAGGGGGAGGGCCTCAAACAACTGGTACAGCAACCCACAAGAGACAGGGCTATCCTAGATCTAGTACTGACTAACAAAGAAGGGATCACAGATCTCCAGGTAGAAGGTCACCTGGGGGCCAGTGACCATCACATGGTATGGTTCAATTTGGCTACTACATCTAAATCATCCCATTCCAAGGCAAAAATATGGGACTTCAGAGGAGCTGACTTTGATAAGATGGCCAACAGAGTTAAGCTAGCCCTGGCAAAAGAAACACAGGTGAGGAGGTACAGGCAAAGTGGGCAAGCATTAGGATACAATACTTGAAGCAACATCCCATTGTGTTAGACAGAAAAGGAAGTGCAAAGAAGAAGGAACCACTTTGGTTCTCAAATACAGTAGCAGAAAAGGTCAGAGCCAAAGGCTGGCCTTCAGGAAATATAAGGGAACACAGTGGGATGAAGATAGGGAGGCATACCAAACTGCCCTAAGGGAAGCAGGTAAGGCAGTAAGGCAGGCAAAGTCCCAAACTGAGGAAACACTAGCACAAACAGTAAAGAAGGTGACAAGACTTTCTATAGATACATTAGTGAAAGGAGAAAGTCCAGAGGGGTATTGCTAAGCTTAATGGAGAAAAGGGAGCATGTGAGGAGGAGGACCCTGTAAAGGCATCTATCCTAAATAGATACTTTTGCTCAGTATTTACTGAAGAGAAGGTGAGGGCAGGCCCACAGCTCAGCATCATGGA
The DNA here is from genome assembly GCA_016271365.2 of Neoceratodus forsteri. Lineage (NCBI taxonomy): Eukaryota > Metazoa > Chordata > Ceratodontiformes > Ceratodontidae > Neoceratodus > Neoceratodus forsteri. Next base: position 45,589,547 of record JADMNL010000027.1, read on the forward strand.
CACAGGGGAGGAGGTGAGCACTACTCTTCTCACAAAGAAAGGGTCCTACAAGAGCTTGCTAAGCTCAGGGTGGATAAGGCAATGGGACCTGATGGCATACATCCCAGGGTACTTAAGGAGCTAAAGGAGGAACTAGCAGAGCCATTAGCAGAATTGTTTAGTGAGTCTCTGAGCACAGGAGAGGTCCCAGAAGACTGAGAAGGGCTCATGTGATCCCGCCTCCACAAGAGTGGTAGCAGGGAGGAGGCGGGAACTACAGACCAGTCAGTCTTACCTCAGTAGTGGGCAAGATTATGGAGGCACCTTAAGGAAAGGATAGTGCAACACCTGGAATCCATAGGGGCACAGGATCCAAGACAGCATGGGTTTACAAAGGAAGGTCCTGTCAAACTAATCTCATAGATTTCTTTGACTGGGTAACCAGAGTGGTGGACCAAGGGAGCAGTTGATGTCGCCTACCTTGACTTCAGCAAAGCTTTGACACTGTTCCACATAGAAGATTGATAAATAAGCTAGGTAGGCTCGGGTGGGTCGAAGTTGGTCAACTGGGTGGCAAACTGGTTGACTGGCAGAAAACAGAGAGTGGTGGTAAATGGTATACAGTCAGAAGAGATGCAAGTCACAAGTGGGGTACCTCAGGGATCAGTCCTGGGGCCAGTCCTATTCAACATCTTCATTAGTGACCTCCAGATGGACTAGAGGGTAAGGCTTGTCTGTTTGCAGATGACACAAGATCTGCAACAGAGTAGATGATCCAGATGGGGTGGGCAGAATGAGAAGAGATCTGGATAAACTAGCAAAATGGTCAGAAGAGTGGCAACTGGGATTTAATGCAAAAAGTGCAAAATCATGCACATAGGGAAGAGAAACCCTGAAGCCACTTATAGGCTGGGAGGGAGTTGCTAGCAGTCACAAAGGAAGAAAGAGACTTGGGCATCATCATCACTGATGACCTAAAATCATCCAAGCAGACCTCTAAAGCAGTAGGTAAGGCTAGGGGGTGTTAGGTGTATTAGTAGGGGTATCACAAGTCGTAAGAGGGAGGTAATAATCCCTCTGTACAAGACATTGGTTAGGCCCCATCTGGAGTACTGCGTGCAGTATTGGAGGCCACACCTTCACAAGGACATTAACCAAACTGAGGCAGTCCAGAGAAGGGCAACCAAAATGGTGCAGGGACTGCATCAGAAGACATATGAGGACAGATTAACGGAGCTCAATATGTATACCCTTGAGCAAAGGAGGGAGAGAGGTGATATGATCGAGACATTTAAACACCTTAAGGGCATAAACAAGGTGAAAGAGTCTAACATGTTTAAATATAAGAAAAATAGCAGGACAAGAGGACACAGCATGAGATTAGAGGGAGGCCGATTAAGGGGAAGTGAGGAAATTCTTTTTCACAGAAAGGGTGGTAGATGCATGGAATAGCTTACCACAAGAAGTGGTGGCTATGAATACGGTGCAGGGCTTCAAACAGGCATGGGATAGGCATAAGGGAGCAATACAAATGACTATGAATAGATAGGTCACTGACAGAGCAAAGGCCGATGGCACATTTATAAGGTAGAAAAAGAAATGGGCAGACTGGATGGGCCTTGCGGTCCTTATCTGCCGTCAACTTCTATGTTTCTATGTTTCTATGAAATCGAGACTGCAGGTTGTTGAGATGGAGTGCCTGGAGAAGCGGGGCCTACATGAATCACCGAGGCATCGTTCCTGTTCAAGTGTTGAACAGGGGGCTGATCCCCAGGCAGGTCTCTCATCGATGGTGTTCTCTGTGCAGCGGGTAGTCGGGCTGGACCAGTGTGTCAAGGCCTAGGCCCAATGGAGATGATTTTGGATTCAGTCCGTGGGACTGGATGCGGCTTCCAGCAAGCAGAATACACTTCAAGCCACAGTAGGGAACCAAATCGTGACCCACTAGCAGCAAACAGCACATTTACACGTAAGGAAATTCTAATGCAGCTTCCAGCAAGCAGCATACAATTCAAACCACAGTGGGGAACCAAATCACGACCCACTATAATATAAGCACACAACACATTCACATGTAAGGAAATTCTACTGTATCAGGCAAAAGGCTCTCCGGTCACAATTACAGAGTCTCTGTACAATTCGGGAGTTTAGAGGTGGCTGGAAGTCCAGCCAGGCCAATCACATTCAGCAAATCTTCGGTCTTCTTCAGGTAGGAGCCTGGTCACAATTCAGTGGCTTACTTCGCTCTCCAGGTTCGGATTCAGTCTGAAAAAGGCACAAGTTCCCTCTCAGGAACAGCATGGAGGCATGTAGGCCAAAACTCATGCCTTTCCACAGTTCTCCCATGCAAATCCACTATGGATTGTTGCTCGAACTATCTCGAGCTGTTACTTCTTCACTTCCTAACTTAGATCTAACTGAAACTGCAAGCAGTTTGGGACTTCCCCAAGATCCAAAAGGTTTGGTTGGCTGATCTGTCTGTCAATCACAACAAGGGCTCCCCCTCCAGGTTATTTTAGGCACAAAAAGCCCAAAACTACAATTCCTATAAGTTTTTACCCCACCAAGCCCCTGTAGGCAGGCTCCATTTTAGAGTCCCAAATGTACTGATTGGCCCATTTCAGCTTTCCAGGACCGAGATGATGGAAACAAACAGAACTGTCCATGCTGCAAAGAAGGCAGGATAGAAAAAACTGCAATATTATTACTACTCTAACAAATGATCAGCTAACAAGCACATCTTCTAACAGAGCTCCCTTTTAGATTAATTATGACTGCAATCCAGGCAGCTCTTAAAGAGACAGTACACAGAGGCTATATAGGTACTCTCTGGCAATCACATTTAAACTGCAAAAACTCAGGACATCAGCCTGGCAGTGAGCATTTAGACAAGCTCAAGGAATACTTTTTGGGAACTCCCATTTGTAGGAGGGTTAAAGATAATGTGCCTTTCCTTGGTTTTTCAGTGATATCCCCTTTTTACAGTCACTGATCCTTCAGTCACCTTTCTTGTTCCCCAAGTGGCACTGTCTTTGCCAACCCCCTCATCACTTCCAAACAGTCTTGGTGTGCCTGTCCAGAACAGGAAAAAGAAGCTAAGCCATGCTTGTGGTGCTTGTGTTAGTGCACACTCCGGGGGAAGGCTAATCTATAAAACTCTATGGGCAAGTCAACTTCTGAAATAGAGTGTGTTCTCAGGAGTAGGCACTTCAGAGCACATTTCTGAAAAAGAACAGATGGTTTCAGTGTTCCTGCCTGGGAACACCATATTTTATAAAAGTATAAAATCATGTTTTGAGACTTTGTTTCAAAATTACATGGTACCGCTTGTGATCAGCACTGCTGAATGGCCTGCACACTGTGTCATGCTGTTACCATGACAGCATGCATTGTCAGGATTTTGCATTTAATTGCTTGCTCTCTCGATGAAACTCTCTCTCTCCCTCACTTGCTCTCAAACAGCATTCAAGGCATATTGTTGCCCAAAAAAGTGAAACAAACTCACTGATAAACAGGATGAGCTTACAGCAGTGCCACATAGTGGAACAAATCTGCAACAAGCCATTAAAAAGTACAACAGGGACTCATTTTTACGTCTGCAGTGGGCGTAGCCTGCAGACGTTTTGCATCCAAAAAGGACCTATGTCATGTTTTCCGTCCAAGCAACATGATGAAGTGTTAAAATAGTTTCTTCCGTGGACAGCCCAATTACTACGCTGACTGTATGAGGTATAGTAGATGAAGAGCCCTATTTTTTCTCGGCACTTGATGTCCTTTGCCATTAACACTTTATTCAGTTTTAGTTACAGGGTTATCATGCGTACATACATCAAGTCACACAGCTGCTAATACATGTAAATAGACATTCCACAACAGGTGACCCTGTAACAAACCCCCACCCAACCCAATACCCCGCCTCCCAGCACAAGTCTGAGGAGATAGGGTGGATTCAACCCAAACAGCATCACAGGCCTCAAATAGAATAGCATGCGTAAAAGGGACCCCAAATTTTTTCGAACCTGGAGAGCTTATTCTGAAGGATAGCCATCATCCTCTCAGTCCTCAAACAAGCTAACAACTCCTCCAGCCATTCCTTATAGCTTAGTACCACCGAGTCCTTCCAATGCCTGAGTACCACCCTCTTAAGCGTAGCCGCAATCAGGGCTATGTAAAACCTCCTACTCTTAACAGGGATGCCCGAGACATCACCCAATAGGCATATCTCTGGTGTAAAAAGATCCTCGAGACCCAGCAACGGATTAACCCTCCTTTTAATATCCCCCCACAACGGAGCTATTTTCGGACACTGCCAAAAAATATGCATCAAATCTCCTTCCTCTTCTTGACACCTAAAACACCTCGAATCCTTTGCCAGCTTCAGCTTCTCTAATTTCTGTGGAGAATAAAAAATGTTATGAAGGATTTTAAACTGCATGAGCCTCAATCTGTCCTGTAACAGAAATTTATCACAGTTCACCCATAGTTTCCTCCAATTAAGGTGCCGAGTTTGGAAGAACAGAAGTCCAATACGAACCCTGGATGGGGTTAGAGGAGTAGGCCCACTCAAATAGTACCCGATAAATTTTTGAGATCGCATGCCTTAACCCTACCAATGGGCACAGACCATCACAAAATTCCACTCTCGGTTTCTGCACTACTCCTTTACCCAACTGTGCAATCATAAGGTGTCTAACCTGGTAAATCCTGAAAATAGCCTTAATGGGTAGCCCAAATCTACCCAATATGACATCCGAGGGGAGAACCGTTCCCTCTGTCGAGAGAAGGTCCCTCACACAACATTCCTCGGGTAAGGGTAACCACGAGTAATCCAACATCCTACCATCTAGTACAAAACGTGGGTTTCCCCAGATAGGCTGCGCCCCAATCTTTAAAGTGATCATACTGCAAGAAGCCAGAGAGTTGAACATGAGCTCTCATTGCGGTCCCAATTGGTGAGTTGCGCAACCGAAGGGGCAGCCATTTTGGCTTGAGATAAAGTAAGGCCTCTGGCCTCAGACCAGCGTCCTTAATCAAAGTAAGTTCTATCTGTAGCCAAAGCGGTGTATAGGCATGTTGATTTAAATCGTCACTTCCTTTCACCCATCTCATATATTTACTGGCGTGAGCTGCCCAGTAATATAAAGCAAAATGCGGAAGTCTGAGCCCACCCATTTCTTAGGGCGACAGCTTAATAGGCCATATGTGACTTCCTATGACCCCATACAAAGTTGGCAATCATATTGTGCACCTTCTTAAACCATGTAAATGGTATCCAGATACTCAGCATGTTCAGGGGATAGAACAACCTAGGAAAAATATTCATTTTAACAAGACTAACTCTCCCCCATAAGGAGATTGGGAGTTTCACCCATCTCTCCAAATCTAGCGCTATGGTCCTTAGTAACAGGTCATTATTCAGCTGAAAAACCTTAGAATCACCCCTGGCCATGTTGAGACCCAGATACCTTATGAAATTCGATTTCCAGGACAATCCTAGCTCCGCCACCTCATGCCTGAAAACAGAGCTATTAAGGGGAAACACCACTGACTTATCCAGGTTTAATCTGTAATTGGCCAAATTCCAAACTCCTTAATAACCTTCAGCAATGCTTGTATGGAAGTTCCCTAGTTGGACAGGTAGACCAACAAATCATCCTCAGATATGCTGTAATTTTAATAGTATATTCTTTAATATTAAAACCCTCTATTGCTCGATTGGCAACAACTGCTCTTATAAGAGGTTCCAGGTACAGGTTAAAAAGGAGAGGGGATAAGGGACATCCTTGCCTAGTGCCCACATGTAAGCAAAATGGGTCTGAAATTGCACTGTTACAACCAACCCTTGCGGTGGGACAGGAATAAAGGGAACTAATCCAATCCCTAAAAAGATCCGGGAACCCAAACCTCTCCATCGCCATTAACAAAAACCCCCAGTGCACCCTATCAAAGGCTTTCTCAGCATCCAAGGACAGCAGGGCCATAGGCTCCCTGCTGTCCTCGGAGACCGAGAAAGCGTGAGCCAAGGTCCGAACATGGTCTGCAGATGATCGCCCCCTCATAAAACCAACCTGTTCTGGACCAATGAGGTCGAGTAGGACCAGACTAATCCTCTCAGCCAATAATTTAGCTAAGACCTTAATATCATAATTGAGCAGCGATATGGGCCTATAACTTGAGGGCTGCTCCAAAGGCTTGCCCTGCTTAGGAATCAATACAATTAGTGCTTCAAATAAGGACTGATCTTGAACCTGGTGAGACAAGATGTGCTGAAATAAATTCAGGAGCAAAGGGGATAGGAGCTTAGCAAATTTTCTATAGAAATTTGCCGACAGACCGTCCGAACCCGGCGTTTTGTCTAGAGGGAGACTTTCTATTACTCTTTCAATTTCACCTTGAGTAATATCCACCGTTAGTTATTCTTGCTGAGACTCAGATAACGATGGGAGGCACTTGATGTCCTGAGAGTTCCCCTCCCTCGGAGAGTATAACCCGCCTCAACTCCACCCTCACCACTCACTGTATTTTTCTCAGCTTGAAGTCTTGAGAGGTCCCCTAATGTATTCTGCAGGACAAGTCAAGAAACTCATCCTAAATTTAATTACTAAACCTATGTGGAAGACCTCGAGGGGTCTGCAGCCTTGCAATTTAACAACAATTGTACGGGAGCGAATAATGGGACCGGCACAACTCTGATAAACTGTTATTAGTCAACTCCCTTCTCCACATTGGGATAGGAACCTTTATACATTGTAGAGTAAAGTGTCAGCATACTATAGATACAGTAGCAGGCAAACTACTGGGTCATCAAGCGGCCAATAACATTTGCGACCACACCATTTTTTTTCATATTAAACAATGTGGCAACTTTCTATTACTCGAGTTCTTCATGACTTTCTGGACTAATCTGAAGTCCCTTCAATAAAGCTTGAACACAGAGTCACTAATTATGAACAGCTTTTAAAAAGTAACCGGGTTCCATTTGTTGTTTTGTCCTACAGAGGTTTTATCACTTACTCTTTTGTTTCATTGTAAACAAATTATTCCAAACTTCCCGAGCATACTCTTTCATCCAACCAGTATTAGAAACAAAAAGTGCTGTAATCTGAGTAACATTCCACATTCCTACGGTACGAACGTTGCAAGTAATGGATGCATAGGCATTATTGCTCCGCATGAATTTACACAACTATTCTCAGCATGCAGCTACTCTCAGCTATTGCAGTGCAAGACAGAACTTTAAAGTTGCAGTGCTTTAGACTTCAATGCATACTCATTTAAAGCAGAGAAGAAATGCGGGTTTGAACACAACATAAAGTCAGCATACTATAGATACAGTAGCAGGCAAACTACTGGGTCATCAAGTGGCCAACAACATTTGCGACCGCACCATTTTTTTCCATATTAGACAATGCTGCAACTTTCTTTTATTCGAGTCCTTCATGACTTTCCGGGCCAATCTGAAGTCTCTTCAATAAAGCTTGCACATGGAGTCACTAATTATGAACAGCTTTTAAAAAGTAACCGGGTTCCATTTGTTGTTTTATCCTATAGAGGGTTTTACACTTACTCTTTTGTTTCGTTTTAAATAAATTATTCCAAACTTCCCGAGCATGCTCTTTCATCCGACCAGTATTAGAAGCAAAAAGTGCTGTAATCTGAGTAACGTTTCACATCCCTATGGTACGAACGTTGCAAGTAATGGATGCATAGGCATTACAGCTCCACATGAATTTACCCAACTATTCTCAGCATGCAGCTACTCTCAGCTATTGCAGTGCAAGACAGAACTTTAAAGTTGCAGTGCTTTAGGCTTCAATGCATACTCATTCAAAGCAGAGAAGAAATGTGGGTTTGGACACCACATAAAGTGAAATGTGAACCACTCACCGATGGCCAGAAAGACCTGTAAGAAGGGCACCATATTTACGACGGGTCGATATTTTAATGGAACTGCACCAGCAAAGCTGTTTCCTCTGGAATGGATGCAGCAAGTGATGAGGAAGCTTTCTGGTCTGCTATCCGGAAACCGCTAGGCAGCTAAACTTTACACCAGCTAAATGACTATACCACTTTAGCTACTGCACTCAATATGGCAACTGAGATGAGGACTAACGGAGACCTACCTTTCCAGTTATACTTTTCAGCAAATTTGGATGAGGGTGAGCGATTTGGCTACTCACATTTATGAACAGGGTACCCTTCCAAGCAGACGGGTATCACAGTCCACCACAGTGATGGAAATGGGTGGGTTTTTTTTTTTTTTTGGGGACTCGATTCCAGGCATAAACTGAAAAGTCTGACTCCTTTCCAGGGGTAAAATCAGAACAGGCTTCTCCTGTTGAAAATATGCACCATACAGGTTGAAGGTGTAAACAGTCTCCTCTGCCTGACCCTCCTCCAAGAAATGATTTTCACCCTCAAAATAAATGCGCTTTCATGTTAGTCAATGGTTGCAGGGGTGCTATTTTCTTTCTTAATTGGGAGGTACAAGAACTGGAACCTGAGCAGTGGGAGGGAGCATTAGTCATATAAATGTTATATTAATGGAACAGTAAAGTGCCATTTTTAAATAAGCAGCTAAATGTAATTTAATTGCTGAGCCATTGTATATGTTATTTTTCACAGGAAGCATGCTTTGAATTGCCACAGAATGAAATGGAAGCACATGCCATTTAAAAACAGAAAACGCCACTTTTAACTGATATACACACACACACACACACACACACACACACACACACATACACATTTTATATCAAGCACAGACAAATGCAAACCCAGAACCACACACACAGAGAAAAATATACATTCATAACACACACACCTAAGAAAATACTGATTTTTGTTTTTTTACAAAAGTTTATTACTCTCTTATTTTGCATTTTATATCTCTTTTTCAAAATCTAGCCTGTTATGAAAAATGGTTGCTCTTTAATCTGCAGACTAGCGGGAGAACAAAGACAGTCTGCAAGTGATATGTCTGCCAATGACACTGAGTTATTTTTCTTTCTTTTAAATGTTTACTATATGGGAAACAAATAGCTTTAGTCCCATGCGGTGGTATTTAGAAAAACAAACTTAGAATAAGGAAGTCTGGTAAACACTTCCAATGGAAACGTATAGTAGTAGGTGCACATAAAGCATAATGTACAGTACATTAGTAGCATGGGCCACACACACTAATTCCTCATCAGGTCAAATCCTGAATAAGCTGAGGCATAGGAGAATGGGGTGAGAGTTAGGACCGATGACCCCAACGCACACCCCAGTGCCGGTTGGGGGGGCAGGCTGAGGGGGTGCAAGGGGGGTTTTCAACCCTAACAGCGAATTTCCTAACTTTTGTCGCTGTGGAACAACCCTAACTGATGCATTAAACTGAGTTTTTTGCCTCTAATTTCCCTTCTTTTTGAGAATGAGGACTATAAATAGTGAATGGAATGTGGTGGTGGGAGTATGGGGCCACACCACGTGATTTTCTGTGACATAGTAACAGTAACAGCAACGCAAATGCAAGAGGTAACGGTTACACACATGGTGACAAAAACGTAAATTGTAAAGCAAGCGTTCATAGAAACGCAGGTGCAAAGTGACACCAAAGCGAAAAGTGACGCAAATGGAGATGGAAGCGCATACGGAAATGCAAATAGTAACACGCACGGTCACGGTACCGCTATTGTAAATGCAAATGATAACTGTGACAGCAACAATAACATGAAAGGAAACAGAAACGGAAATGCAAATGCAAGCACGTACAGAAATGCAAACTGTAATGCGCATGGTCATGGTACCACCATTCTAAACGGAAATGGTAACGGTAACAGCAACAATAATGCCAAAGAATACACAAACACAAATGCAAGCACGTATGGAAACACAAACCGTAACACGCACAGGCACGCATTTGGAAACACAACTGGTAACGTTAAGAACAACGATGACGCAAAACGAAAGAGAAACGCAAACGTAAACGGAAGGGCAGCTGCCAACAGAAATGGTAATGTGCACGGTGACGCTAAGCGAAACACAAACAGAAACAGTAGTGGAGACACAAATGGTAACAGTAATGCAAACTCAAGTGCAAATGGAAACGTAAATGGTAACACACACGGTGGCGTACACGGGAATGCTAACGCAAACGGGCATGCAAACACAAGTGTAAAGCCTATGTATAACAGTAAGTGGAGCGCACACCCTATTTTTCCCCACAAGCGCAATTGAGAAACACAGTGAAAACAATGTATAGCACAAAACGAGCAGTTGTAATACTAAATTGCTAATATCTCAGTAACCGTACAACATAGAAAAAAATTTAAAATTTCACGATTCATGAGTTTCCTGGCTAGGTTTTCACTGAATGCATAGGGCTACGCATTGTCATGACGAAAATTCCATATCTCGCACCGTTTCAGAGATACGAGCCCCGAAAGACGCAGCGGACGCCACCATGTTAGTCTATGGGAAAAAATTTCAAATTCGGAGAATCGTAACTTTGCGTCTGTATAATATTTTTTCACCAAACCACCAAAAGGCACATCTGTGGCATGTTGGCGACGTTCCCTCCAAATTTCACCCCAAAAGACCAAACCGTTCTTTTGCAGCAGGGTGGCAAAGAATTCCTGTCATTTTGCCATAGTCTAGAAAAGTCGTGTTGTGATTTTCGACACCTTTCACAAAAATCTGCGAAAGAATCACAAGTGCGACTCTACTTTGCGACACTACTTTTCCCACAAATTTGAAAAACATATTTCTGGGGTGTTTTTCCCCAAAATAAAGACATGGCTAGCATTCTGAGGGTCCAACTAGGTGAACACGAAAGAACTTTATTCCTAGAGGGTCCCAATTTTAAACGCCAAGCATTTTTCTGATTAGTAACTGAAAACAAAATGGCGGATTTGCGACACTACTAGGGCCATATCCGACACTAAAAGGTGCATTTGCAAAAGTGTCAAACTTTTTGTTAACTTTTCCCATTGACTTATAATGGGAACTTGTTTTTTGAATAACTTTTGAACCATTCAATATTTTTTCACGAAATCTTCAAAAGGCACATCGAGAACCCTGGCCGCACATTCCCTGAAGCTTTTGGACCAGTCACACAAACTGTGCGACCTGTAGGTGCGAGCAAAGAATGCACAAAAAAAGTAATTGCGCACACAGATGTCGCTTAATAACTCCGCAGCCGTATACCCGACCGGTACGAAAGTTATCAGATCCCGAGATTTATGCTTATGTCCCGTGTCTGCCAAATTTCAGGCAAATCCGTTGAACGATGGCAAAGTTATTACGGTACAAATTTTCACCATTTAACCTTAAAAGGGCTACTCAATCCTAACTATGGTAGCAATATCATGCTACCATAATATACTGTATTTACATAGTCTTTGCAAAAAAATTCATTAAAGCACTAGTTAGGGTTCAGGAAAATGCGCTGTTAGGGTTTCCAACCCTAACACTCCACCCCAACCCTGCAGGTAGCAACAGGCTTGGGGGGTATTCCTTGGGGTTGTCGGCACTAATGCTCACCCCATCCCATGTGTAAATAAGCTGAGATGGGAACAGTGCATGAGAATGGGGTGAGCATTAGTGTTGACAACTCTAAGGCAACCCCCCATATACACATCTATTGCTGCCTGCAGGGTGGGGGTAGGGTGTTAACAGTACATTTCCCTATGTTTGTCACTGGAATTCTAACTAGTGCATCAACAAATTTTTTTGCTAAGAATATCCTTACTTTTTGAGATAGTATAAATTATTTTTATTTGCCTGTGGGATCACATTGCCCAGAGGGCCTTGCGTTGCCATCCATTCATAATTCTTGAGATAGAATAGTATAATTTCCCTGTCCCATCAATCCATAATCATATCTTTATTTACGTGTGGGAGGGCAGGGCCCTCTGGGCCTGCGCTCCCGTCCCTCCATAGATGCATACATGTATGTTGCCATGGCACTGCAGCCAAAACAGCAACCAAATTATCAGCATAGTCTTGTTATGAGATCACCTCATAAATGATGGGCTTATAATTTTCAAATCTACGCCAAAACATCATTCTGTGCCACCACAACATCATTCCATGCTAGAGGCGAGAAAATACATTTTGGCTAGGATTTGGACAATGACAGCTGTCACACTCATGAGGTGAAGTAAAAAAATGGCTATGTTGGAAATTTCGGGTGAAAATGTTGAAAATTACTAAAGTTACAAGGCACTGTAGTTAAATTTAAACTCATACACATAACTTCACCATTTTTAACATTTTTTGACCACAAATTTTCAACAGTCCCTTCTTATGACCCCACTTCATGAACAAAGGCAGTGAAAAGTTTCAACTAATGCTGGAAAGGTGATTTCACCAAGTGAACATGAAATTACCTTTCAGGCAGAGTTGCGTAATGTCAGTGATGTTGTTCAGGAAGTGGGGTCCCCAAAAGGCCATGTTGAAAATGTGGTGTAAAAACGTAAAAAAATGGCTGAGTTATACATCACAGTTGAAATGCCATTGAAATATTGTACATTGATCCACATTTACTTTAGTTTCTCATACTGCAGTCGCCGGTTCCAGCACCAAGACGTATCTTGGATCGGAGAGAGGATCTCGAACCTGGGACCTGTTCAGATGAGTATGGGTGTGTGGGCATGTGCTGGGGAGTGTGGGGTGGTGGGTGCTGAGTGGGAGGTGGGGGGCTGATGAGCGAGGGACCGTTTTCTGTTTTACAGGTTTAAGAAAAAAGCAAAGGACATCGTGGGGCGGTTTTCTTTATTACAGGAGAAAGAAAATATGGGGATGGCAATCGGAGAGTGGGGGATGCCACTAGACATCAGGAAAAATTGACATATTATGGGGACAACCATTGGAGAGTGGGAGGTGCCACTAGACACCAGGGAAAACGTTGAAATTATGGGGATGGCAATTGGAGGGGTGGGGATGCTATTACACACCAAGGAAAATATTATTAGGATGGGGACAGCCATCAGAGGCTGGAGGTGCCACTAGACACCAGGGAAACTATAGAAAGTAGGGGGATGATGATCGGAGGGATGGGGTGCCACTAAACACAAGGGAAACTATAGAAAGTAGGGGGATGATGGTCGGAGGGGTGGGGGTGCCACTAGACACAAAGGAAAGTATTATAAGGATGGGGATGGTGATCAGAAAGTGGGGGAGCCACTAGATACCAGGGAAACTGTAGAAAGTAGGGGGATGACAATCAGAGGGGTGGGGCTGCCACTAGACACCAGTGAAACTATAGAAAGTAGGAGGAGGATGATTGGAGGGGTGGGGTGCCACTAAACACCAGGGAAACTATAGAAAGTAGGGGGATGATGATCTGAGGGGTCGGGGTGCCACTAGACACAAGGGAAAGTATTATAAGGATGGGGATGGCAATCAGAAGGTGGTGGAGCCACTAGACACCAGGGAAACTGTGAAGTACAGGGATGGTGATCAGAGGGTGGGGACACCAGGGAAAAGTAAAACAACTATCGGGACGGCAATTGGAGGGTTGGGGGTGCCACTAGATATCAGGGAAACTACAGAAAGTAGGGGGATGATGATTGGAGGGGTGGGGTGCCACTAGACACCAGGAAACTATAGAAAGTAGGGGATGATGATCAGAGGGGTGGGGGTGCCATTAGACACAAGGGAAACTATAGAAAGTAGGGGGATGATGATCAGAGGGTTGGGGGTGCCACTAGACACCAGGGAAGCTACAGAAAGTAGGGGGATGATGATCTGAGGGGTGGGGGTGCCACTAGATACAAGGGAAAGTATTATAAGGATGGGGATGGTGATCAGAAGGTGGGGGAGCCACTAGACACCAGGGAAACTGTGAAGTACAGGGATGGCGATCAGAGGGTGAGGACACCAGGGAAAAGTAAAACAACTATGGGAACAGCGACTGGAGGGGTGGGGGTGCCACTAGACACCAGGGAACATTTAATAACTACAGGGACAGCAACTGGGGGGGTGCCACTAGACACCAGGGAACATTTAATAACTACAGGGACAGCAATCAGAGGGTGGAAAGTGGCACTAGACACTAGGGAAAGGATTTTCCTGTCACCAAAAAGGATCCTTTTTCATGACTTGTGATATGAAAAATAATCTTTTTTCATATCACGAGTCATGAAAAATGTTTTATAATGTTAAAAAAAAATGTCAAGCGCATTTCTGCAACAGATAAGCATAGAATCCAGCTCAGGGGGTCCCGATAAGCAAGATACTGTACATGTGTTGGTTTCTTCAAAAGACATCATTTTTTTAATTATTTATGTAGCACATGAAGAGGGCGAATGAATAACGGCGAACTGTCACAGTGGCAATGGAAACCACAGCGCCAACACTTTTGCATGATCATAGTTCTTCCCACATCCCCAGGTTGTGTCCCCCCCGGAGTTGGAATCTAAATTGAGGGTGGGGAAAGACTCATAAGCCCACAAGCCACGCAAGAAAACACTTTACCAAAAGTGTTTGCACTGTGGGTTTGGCGCCTTTGTGACGGTTCATCATTCCCCAGTCGCCCTTCTGACATGGAACCATTATTTGATTTTGTTTCCCTCGCTTACTGTAAAACAAAATGGCAGCCACATGAAAAAATATATTCCTTTAGCAACACAAGATCACCCATTTGCAAAAAAGGATTACCCATTTGAGACAAAGATCCTTTTTCAAGTGCAATATCGAAGTGCTCCCATTGGAAATAATGGGAAAATTTGAAATTTAATAACTTTGGAATGGATAAATATTTTTTAACCAAATCTTCAAAAGGAACTTCTGTGAGCCAAGACCTTCCTACACTAAAATTTCAAACCAGAATTCCACTCCATTTTTGTGCAGTGGTGTGACTAATAAATTTATCAAAAATAGTAATTTTTCACATTTTTGACACTCCGTATTTGACACTCTGTATTGCCGCACCCAAACATCTAACTGAAACAAAACTTGCCACATCAAGAGATCTTGGGTTCCTGATGGTGCATGCAAAATTTCATGCGAATTGCTTGCACGGTTTTCAAGTCATTAAAGTGCAACATTTTGAGTTTAACATAGAAGTGAAGACTGAACACTATGCATAGGGGCATGACCGTGGAATAAACTGCCACCTTGTTTTAGGAATCCACTCTCTAAACCCCCGTCTGTTTCTATACTCAAGAAATATCTGCTCTCAAGTGTTCAGAACTGTAACTGTTTTAGTTAATTGTGTAAATATTGTATGTTGAACATTGTATGATCTGATGTATGTATTGTTATTATAAGTTTTTTAATGTATACACTAGGTTGCCATTGTGAATGAGCGTATGCTCAATAGTTATTTCTAATAAACAACAACAACAACCGTGCCCATATAATATAGGATATGTCATGGGTTACATGAAAATAAATTATTTAAATTCTGAATGGCTGCTTTTGACCTCTATTGACCTCACGAGTGGTGGAGTCGCTTGTGAGGTCCAAAGAGGTCATACTCAGCAGTTCAAAATATATCATTTATTTTCATGCAGCTCATAGAAACTGCCATTACACAATGCCAGAGGCTGGTAAGTTTGATTGTTTTGTGCCATTTACCAGCAGACATGGACAAAATGTTAGGAATTAAGGAATATTCTGCTCAGAACATTATGGAACTGAAGTAGAAATATCCATTGTTCTCAGAGCTGAAGTGGAAATATTATAGATTGAGGGAGCGCCCCCGACCCATCAGAGTGCTCCTTGCCCCTGCATGTGAGACACTCTTATTCTGTGAAGAGGGTCTCACACGCAAATGCCCCGGAAATGGACACGTTCTAGAAACAGGTTTTTTTATATATATTATTTATCGCTCTCAATCAAAAATATATTATACAATGGCAAGAAAGAATCTTGGACTGTGATTGGTCAGTTTGGGGCTGGACCCATGGCGTTATCGCAGCACAACATCACAGGTCTAGTCTCAGCCTCACTGCGAACCAATGCAGATGTTTTTTTGGATGATGAGCTGGATATTTTTTTGGACCTAATAAAACATTCTTTAAAATATTTTTTTTATTTTATATATAACAACGAGCCATTGTATAATAGGAATAATGCATTCCAGGGTGTGTGTGTCGTTTGCGATAATGCCCGCGCCTGAAATTGAGCGCCTCGACCTGCTGACCTCGTGCCTTCCCCCAGGCATGGCGTTCCAGCACAACACACACCCTGTCATGCATTATTCCTTTATTAATACATCCCCCGTCGCCGCTGGTTCCTGTACTGGAGTGGTTTCAGTTGTCTTCAGCTTGAGCCAGAACAGCTCAGCTTCACTTCACTGTTCTTGCTCTAGTCGAATGCGCATGAAACCACTCTTATACAGCAATGAGTAGCTCCGGGGGATGTATTAGCATATAAATGATTAATTTTCGCTCCAGCTCCCGTGCCCATGAAAATAAATGCACTTATCTGTGATTTCTTTATACCCACTGGCATTGTATAGAAGGTAATGGAAACAATTTTTACATAAGGTATAAGATACAACAAGGTATGAGTTATGGCTGATAAGAGCATGCCCCAGGTGTGTAATGAAGCACGAGGTGCTTGCACTGAGTGCCTTTAGCACCTGGGATGTGCTCTTATCAGCCCATAAACCATACCTCGGAGTGTCTGATCCTACTTACAAAATGGTCCCAACCAAGTAATTATTTAAAAAAAAGAACAAAAAAGTCAAAAATAGAAAAAAATGGAAAAAAAAGCTTTAATAGCTAAAACGGTAAAAATAGTCCCCTTATTAAAATAGTTTTATAATTGTTTATCACCAGTACAGGGCTTCCTATATATTCCTCAAGTTGTGAGACCAGCATTATACTAAGGTTCATACTAAGGTGCATGACAGCCAGGGGGCTTATGGACCCATAATGCTCTTTATAGTATTAATAATAATTAAGGCAAGGCAAATTTATTTAAAAGGCACCCAATCCCGGAGGCTCTGGGCGCTGTACAAATATTTAAAACATTATGCATAAACAGTCAAATACAATAAAAATAATAAATCACAAATTATATACTAAATCATACTCTAAACATCAAATGCTTGAGAGAATAAAAATGTCTTCAAGCGAACCTTGAAGACTTCTATTGTGGGGGCCTCTCTGACTATAGCTGGTAAAGAGTTCCATAGAACGGGAGCCATAACACCAAAGGCTCTATCACCGACTGATTTAAGCCTCGTCGAACGGCCAGGAGGCCACCACTGGAGGATCGAAGAGGGCGGACAGAGAGAGGGTGTCAGAAGGACTGACAGGTAACCAGGGCCCTGTCCGTGTAGGGCCTTATAGGTGAGAAGACCCACCTTAAAGAGGATTCTCCACCTGACTGGCAGCCAGTGCACTTCGCACAAAACCGGTGTAATATGACAGAAATTCTTCTGCCCAGTCAATAACCGGGCAGCTGCGTTTATTATTATTTATTATTATTATTGCGTTTATTAATCAAGTTGCCCGACAATATATATTTGTCCAGACAATTTCTGAACACAGTTTTAGAACTGCTATTGATTATATCCTCAGGCAATGAATTCCAGGAATTTATAATACGTGATGTGAAGAAATATTTTCTTGCCATCAAATTAAAGGTTTTGCCATATAATTGAAGGGGATGCCCTCTTGTATTATATAGGTTTTGTTTAAATTCAAGTCCAAGTTCAGTAATTAGAAAGGGATCTTGCATATCGTACATAAACAAGAGACCACCCTGTAATCGTCTAGTGGTCAAAGACATCAGATTCAAAGATGTAAGTCGGAATTCATAAGGATCATTATATAGTCCTTTAATAGGTTTTGTGTATTTTCTCTGTACCCTTTCTAATAAATTGATATCTGATTTTTGGAAAGGGTACCATTGCTGATTGTACTACTATTGGACACCCATCCCACACACATTTTTGTTTGTGGGGTCTTTGCTACTTACAAATGCTGACAGTGGCTGTTTGCCTGACACCCAGTGGCTGGTTTTATTGAGAGTGAGAGTGTCCCACGTCAGTCACCATACTTACCACTTTTCTCATAGCACTTATGAGATCATGGTTGTAACTTCAGGCCGCTCACTGTTTGATAACTAAACAAGGTGGAATCCTTTTCTTTATATGTAAAAGTAGCAGCAAAGGAAGGTGTCTGTGTTTTTAAGTGAAAAGCCACTGCTAAGGAGTGGGTCTGTATTGCGATTTCAAACCCACGTCCTGGAGACACACGTGTCAGTTGTTTGATTACAGTTGGTTTTAACAGACCTCCACAGGTCACAATTTATTTTTAAATTGTTTCTGTCACGACTGATTTGGGGGCTTGTCTGTCTACTTAAGTACAGTTAGTGAGAGATACTGCGTGTGTGTGTGTGTGTGTGGGGGAGGGAGTGTTCTCCACCTCCAGTAGCCGGCTTCACTTCTAAAAGGTGGAAGTTGCCACAGTGATATGTGTTGCTCCCCATCCTGACTGGCTGAAGAGGTGCCGGTTGGCACAGTAGCCCTGATAAGGACACGGCCAGAGGTACCTCTCAGCCAATCAGGACACAGAAAACTCCTGACCCATTTTATAAACTTCAGTTAGGCAGTCAGGTACAAAATTACACTTTCACAGCCTTCCTTCAGCACAAAAAGCAATGCCTGGATGGAAATTTGTGGGGAATTTTTTGGGGGAAGGGGGGCACACAATTAACAAGCATTTGTCAATGCCGAATGTTGCTTGCTTCTATGTGCTGTGTAGGTATTTGGAAGTCATTGGAGTGCAAATATTGAAAATTTGCGAACTTATGAGCGTGCGTAGGAACTGCACACGCTCGTAAAACAGTCATTTTTAGGAATTTTTTCACCAAATTTTCAACGTAGCCATTTTAAGACCTCTGCTCACGAACAGTGTCACTGTGATTTTGTTAATGTGTCCCATACATTGAGTTTGCACACCGACTGCGCCATTGTGCGCTACATGGGTGGTAACACGTTTTGGGCAGGATGTGAAAAATGACAGCTGTACTGCTCATAAGGAGGTGTGGTAAAATGGCAATGTTGAAAATCTGGAGTGAAATATTGAAAATTGCAAACCCACGTAGCGCCGCATGAGAACTGTGCAACGACGTCAGAAAACATTTTTAGTATTTTTTTCACTAAATTTCAACATAGCCATTTTAAGACCTCTGCCAATGAACAGTGTCATGGTGATTTTCTTAATGTGTCCCATACATTGATTTCGTGATACCGACTCGCGCCCATTGTGTGCTACGTGGGCGGAAACACGCTTTGGGAAGGATGTGAAAATGACAGCTGTACTGCTCATAAGGAGGTGTGGTAAATGGTAATGTTGAAAATCTGGAGTGAAAATATTGAAAATTTGTGATCCCACGAGTCGCGAGAACCGCGAACGACGCTTCTAAAAGCCAGTCATTTTTGTGAATTTTTTCACCAAATTTTCAACATAGCCATTTTAAGACCTCTGCTCATGAACAGTGTCACTGTGATTTTCTTAATTTGTCCCGTACATTGATTTCATGACACCGACTCGCGCCATTCTGGCTACATGGAAATACATTTTGGGTAAGATGAAAAATGACAGCTGTACTGCTCATAAGAAGGTGTGGTAAATGGCACGTTGAAAATCTGGAGTGAAATATTGAATTTCGCGAACTTACGAGCCTGTATAGGAACTGGCAGAACGATACGTCAGAAACAGTCATTTTGGAATTTTGGCACCAAATTTTCAACATGGGGTTTTGGGACCCCTCTCATGAATGATGTCACTGTCATGGCGGTATTCGCCCTACTGGTGATTTCGCAGTCACCGCGCTAAATCACCCTTCGCCCGAATAACGCCATGACAGTGACATCACTCATGAGAATGGGTCCCAAAAAACCCCAGCGTTGAAAATTTGCGCAAAAATTCTCAAAATGCCTGAGATATGCAATAAAGTTGAAAACCCCATCTAGCCCATTATACAGCTTACCAGCATTTCAGTTCGCGGTCGGCTTTGAAGAGTGCAGACGTGTTCCCGTCCACCAAGATCGCCGCGCCAGAGTCCGGAGATAAGTATGGGGTGAGGGGGGTGTGGGGAGGCTGGATGCGCAGGGTGGTGCGGTTGTGGGAGGGGGGTCGGGAGATGCACCGCGGGACCGCTTTTGTCTTACAGGTAAAAAAAAGACGTGACGGCATTGCCACGCTGGGGTGGGCCTCAGCGGGCACAAGGACGTGGGGGGCGTCAGCCGACGGGGATTGGGCACCCCGTCATTAAGGGAATTTATTGCCGCTGGGGTGGCCCCAGTATGGCACAAGGACGGGAGTTCAGCTGATGGGGATTGGGCACCCCGCCGGCAAAAGGACTGCTTGATTGCTTGCCACGCTGGGTGGGCTCCAGCGGCACCTACTACTGGGATAAACAGCCGACGGGATTGACACCCGGCCGGGCTATACAGTGCATGCGGGGAGCGCACGCCGCGTGTGTGTGTGGCGGTGGAGCTGCGCGTGACAGCCGATATCTTATCGGTGCTCACCTGAAGCGTAACTCCCCCTTTCAACTGTATGCCACTGCATTTTGGAGCGTGTCATACACAGCTCCAAAATGCATTGGCTTACAGGGGCTGCGCCTGCCAGCACACTGACTGAATTGGAGGAGGAGGTGACACACCTCCGAAATCTCCGATGATGGCACTATGTTTCTTGCACATGCGTGCAAGCAACATAAAAATGAATCCTGAAAGGGCAGTAAGTTCCTGATTTATAGTCCATCCTCAGCCCAAAACGTGATACTTGAATGGGAATTTGGGGAGATGGGGAGCAAGTGACCACTATGCTTTATGGGCCTGACAGCCCTGAGTAATCCCAGCAGGACAAAACAGCTGTACTCTGCAGCGGGTTAGTTAGAATTCAGTCACACGAGGGGAAGGAGTCTGTGTTTGAATGAGATACTACAGTTTAAATCATCTGAACAAAGGGAGCCTAAAGACCCGCACTTACCTATCTGAATATTCTGTTAAGTGTTTCCAAACACTGTATGAAAAAACATTATTCAAACGTAAATGGAATTGTTCTGTATCTATAGTGTATCACAAAGTACCAGATGTGGTAGCCTGCATCTATGGGTGACTCATGCCTTATTTTCATCGGCCAACTCAGTCTTAGTACAAAATACCATTATAGTCGAGCACAAAATGTTTTGTGCATGCAGCATTTATGACCCACCACAGGATTTTCAACTATTTTGCCTCCATAACAAGGTCAGCCAACTCTTGCGAATGCTAGACTTCCGTCAGCCACGTCAAGTATTTTGTCTTCAAGATATTCTTGACTTTTTTTCAAATGCAACTCATTCGCACCCTACCACCACTGATGTTTTTTACTACATTTTAAACATTTATCAATTCCGGGTGTTTAAGGGATGAATATTTTTTTCTGAATACCACAAATTATGGAATATTCCAGAGCCCTTCCAGAATAGGGGGCTATTCATATTATTCATATATATTCATACATATTATTCATATATATTAGCAGATATTATTCATAATTGCACTCAAAATGGCACTCAGGTTTTAAAAAAAAAATCCCCACCTTCATAGCACCCTCGCCATACTCCTACCAAATCCCTGACCATAAAAGGAAAGCCCACCTTCTCCTCACCCTTGCAGCACTCAAACCCTCCTTCTGCCTCTGTTCCAGCCCCAACAAACTTCTGGAACAGTTGGTTTAGAAGTAAAACAAGTTCTCCTCTCCCACCACCTTCATAGCATACCCATTCCTTCCCAACCATCTCCCCCAGCCCTACTCAGTAAAACACTGACATGCCCCATGCCCCCCACCTCTAGGCATCCATCCCCAACCATCTCACCTGACACCTGAATATACAGTAATGAGGCCCAAGTAGGCTGACTGGCACAAGCTGCCCTCCTCAATCGGCTGCCATTTCATGAAGCCAGCTTCCCTTTTGCGTGCTTGCCTTGATCGATCTGCTAGTTATTATACTTAGCGCTAGAGCTTTATATGGACAATGGCCAAGGAAGGAAAAAAGATGGGTGAGTGAATAATTATGAAGTGCCAGGTCATGGTCTCCAGCATCTCAGCACTCAGTGGCAAGAGAGCTCGCTGCTATTATATTATAAATTGTGGCCTTTGACTTTGTGGACTTTGTGTATAAGATAAACTGACAATGCAAGTCAAGAATTCAAATAACGATGCTTCTAAAAATCACAGCAGTTGAATTAAACAATAAGGCATGACAGGGTGTGTGTTATTGTGTAATAACGTCACTCCTGGGGTGGGTTGAAGGACGAGGTGAAGCCAAGTGCTTCCACCACCCCAGGAGCGTATGTTATATATATATAGGATAAAATATGGGAGTAGTGTAACGAGATTTAACACACACCTGAAGTGTTGATGGTACATAAACTCGAGGCGAAGCCTCGGGTTTATGTGCCATCCAACAACTCGGGTGTGTGTTAAATTCGAGTCTGACACACTTCTCCCCATATTTTATTTTATATAATTGAAGGGCTCCGTTTTTTGTATGGTGAGACTTATTAATTTAATTATTAAATTAATTATAACCTATGTGCAGTAGGAGAGGCTACAAGATTCAGCAGCACCATGCAGAGTGCTGTATATGGACCCGCTGACTGGCTGTGCACTGTTCCTCCACCGTGCGAGACAGAGAGAGAGAGAGAGAGAGAGAGAGAGAACCAAAACCTTCAATTCACAATTACTGCATTTTCCATTTTCTCTTGAGTTTTCCACCCAAAATAAGCAGCACACCTGCCTGCACCAAGAGAGAGAGAGAGAGACCGATAGCAAGATAGACACCAAAACATGTAATTCAGAATTCAGTCAGTTTACCCATGAGCCTAGAAGCAGCAGAGTGTGTTTGCGATGGAGGTAACGTACTAACGCCGAGAAGTAAGTGTTTTTCTCGTCAGTACTGTTTGAGGTACCAGGGACAGTTGAAGCTTGCTCTCTGTTTATTTACTTGTCTCGAGCGCTTTGGTATGGAAAGGGAATGCATGAATGCCGTAACACCTACTCAGGTGTTACGGTATTTAACATACGGTTTTGTCTATGGGAAAAAACGGAGACCGTTAATTATTACACATCATACAATGGACTTCAGAAAGTACAGTAATCCCTCAATTCTGATTGGTTGGCTGGCACCTTCAAGCAGTTATAAATCCTCCAATATACCCACTGGAAAAGGTGCCAGCCAACAAGCACTCGTGCCACGGCAAAAATATCACTGCCACCGTGAAACTTTGAAGTAACCACCGCCATTTGTAATCGCCACTTACCATCGCAAGTCAAAACGTAAACACTACAAAATGAATACCTCATTCCAGTTATTGGATTCTGACTACCTTGAAAAAAATTTCAGTCAGGAAAACGAGCCCTCCGACCCAGAAAACTCACCTGTTAGCCAAGAAATATGCAATGACATCGTACCGAAAGCTCTCCCAATGTCTCTCCACCCGGCCTCATAAACTAGCGACCCAACACCAGTAGCTTACCCGCCTATGCAGCAGCAGCCCTCGGTCTCCATCCACTGCAATACCGGCACAACTAATGCACTGACCATGTGACATGCTGTACACATCATGCAGATGCTCAGAAACCACTCGCAACCTAACTTCTTAAAGCCACAACACTGAGAAACTACAAAGGGTAGCAACACTTCAAAACCTAGAAATCAAAAATAAAAACGCTAAACTGTTATCAATGTAAACAGTACATACAAGATATAAAAATGTAACTTCATAGCTGTTGATTTCCTAAATGTTGTTTCACAAATTAAACCTTGAATGCTGTTTAAAAAAAAAAAATCACAAATGAAACCTTGTATTTAGTAAATGTTCATAAAAACAATTATTTTACACAAATAAAACCTTTTCAAGATACAGCATTGTCTTTCTCTATATATTTAATACTAACAAGGAACTATTTTTTCTCAGCGGAAGAACATATACATGATTTTCACAACATAATTAAGAAAAATATATAAATAAAATGCAAAACATATAAACAAATTATTTGTAACATTGTATAATAGCAATATACCCCTCCAGGGTGTGGGTATACTGGTGGATTTACCACGGCTGGTGCAGTTAAGTCACTCGGCCTGTGGTCTCGTGATCAAACCACACCAGCCGTGGTAAATCCACCAGTATACCCACACCCTGTCAGGGTATATTGCTTAATTATACAATGGCAAATAAGAATGCTGGGATCTGATTGGTCAGTCTGGGAAGGGACCTGTGATATCCCAGCATAACATCACGGATCTAGTCCCAGCACACACAAGACCTTATTAAATGTGATAAGAAATATTCCTCAGTCCAGTTCCAAGTTGCCCACACTTGGCATGGCTGCTATGGCTTTGCCAGTACTTGCTCGATTTATTTTTTAAATAAATCACTCCTTCCAACAGTCACTAAAAGTCAAACACACCCTCCGTGAATTAAGACGATCCACATTAACAGTACCACGTATACCTTTCCTTTCTAGCTTCACATTTCAAGATACATTTTTAACAAACTAACCTGCCATTACTGCCATTGCCGTCAACAGTCCCCACTTGTTTCCCAACCAAAAGACAGTAAGTGCGTGACACAGCAGTTCAGTAAAACTGTAAAAACAGAAATCATTTCTTCACTTTTTTCCCCTCCCAGCACTACAACAAGCAGCCACCAAATAAAGTGGGAGCGGGGGGAGGGGGTTCGGCAGCTAGAAAATTAATCTGCAGCACCGGACAGTGTAACAAAGGCACCCGCGCTTCCAGTACAGAAATGACATCTGTGGGGGGGTGGGGTAACGAAATTCCTCTCCCGGCAGTAAAACAAGCAGCCAGTAAATAAACAGTAACAGCGCTGTGTTCAGCTGATAGAGAATTCAAGGCACTGATTACTTACAATGCTACAGCTCCACCCACTGGCCAAAGCAATGCATTTGCACTATTTTTTTAAAAAGTAACCCTACACATTAAACAGCAAATAATCTAGTTTTAAATGTACTTTTTCCATCTTTTTTATTTTTTTAAACACAAGAGCCATTAGATATTAGGAATACGTCTTTCTAGGTATGTGTAGTCGATAACGCCACTTCGAGTGACAGTCGCACTCGCCCGCGGCCTGCAGCTCAATCACTCCAGGCGTGACGTTATCCCAGCACGACACACACCCTGTCATGCATTATTCCTTTAATCACACACCCTGGAGTGCATTATTGCTATTATTCTATGGCTCCTTTGTTAATTAAAAAGAAAAAATGAAAAAAAGAAGATTTTTATGCATTTTTTATTTCATTTTTTGTGGGTGGAAGGGTATGTTTTTTTAAAAAAGTCCACTGTATTTTTCTGCCACTAGTTGGAGTTGTTGGCTGAAGCATCCTGCTCTGCCAAGTCTGGCATGGTTCCCCCTATTTATTTGTGTGTGCTTATGTTGTCATTTTTGATTGCCCCCCCCCCCATGACAGCTGTTCATCCCCGGTAAAAACGGGATTGTTTCACTTTTTATTTTAAGGTTTAAATTATTATTGTTTCTTTTTTGGTTGTGAAGTTGGTCAATGGCTGTGTGGCATGTGCTCGATGTCTAGGTTTCAGAGCCGAGCTTTTGGACCCTAGGTGTTGCGGCTTCCCTTACTATTCGGCAGTGAGTACAAGAGCAGCAGGATGAGCATTCAGACTGTGTGGCACACTTAAATTCAGGGCGGACACTAAATTGAATGTTTTTGCTGCCATTTTCTCCTTGAAATGAGCGGCTTCAGTGAACTGTGTGACTGGTAGTTACGGTTGGTGCAGTTCATTGAAGCCGCTCGGTTTGGGGAAAACAACATGTCACAAATTTTAAGATATTTATGATGAATTGTGCTATTTTTACTGAATGTTGGAGTGACTATTGGAACTGGTGTTAGGCGGGGGGGGGTAAGCTCAATGGAATCAGTGTGCGGTACAGCTTCTGTGTACAGTCGTAAAGGGAATGATTCCTGACATCGGTATGTGGTCTTTTCTGTTCCTGCCCTAGATACAGTGATGTTATAATCTAATAACATCACTGTGTCTAGGGGTCAGCAGCTAATCAGGTTGCTAGAAATTTTCTTACCATTGTATAATTACAGTTAAATGTTGATTTTGTATCTTCTATTGCCTAGAAGCAATGTGCCTTAGCAGAAGGATTGTTCTGTTGTTTGAATTAATTGAACTTGTGGCACTGCTCATCAAGGTATTCAACACCTCTCTGAGATCTGGCATCTTCCCTGACATGTGGAAAGAGGCTCTAGTCACACCTGTTTTTAAATCAGGAGACAGAGCTAATCTAGCAAATTTACAGCCCATCTCGATTTTATCCCCCCTCTCCAAATCACTTGAAAGGGTGGTCTCAGAACAACTAGAAAAGCAAAGCCTTCTCTGCTTGCAACAACATGGATTCTAACAGAACCACTCCACCGTCACTGCGCTAGTAGAGTACACCACTCAGCTTTATGGGGCCCTGGATAAAGGGATGGTGGTGGTGGGGTCTATCTTCATAGACCTCACCAAGGCCTTTGACACAGTCAGTCACCAACTGCTACTGAAATGTCTCCTCTCTACTGGATTGTCAATGGACTCTGTGGCCTGGTTCCATAGTTACCTCACCCATAGCTCTCAATGGGTCAGGATCGGCAATACAATCTCTGAGCCCAGGGAAGTAAACCTAGGGGTCCTGCAAGGTTCTAGCCCCGGTCCTCTCTTATTTAGCCTCTTCATAAATGATATGCCTTTCACCTGTCCTGCACATCTCCATACTCTATGCAGACGATGCTGTTATCTCCGTCCCAAGGAAAGACCTGGGATCAATTAACTCTGAACTTCAGCTCAATTTTCGTGCATTGGAGTCCTGGTTCACCCGAAATAAACTGCTACTCAACAACAAAAAGACAGAGAGCATGCTCTTCAGCACCCCACAGAGCAAGATTCGAGGGTCCTCACTGCATATACTTAGCAGCGAAAGAGAAGTACTAGACCAAGTCAACACATTCAAGTACTTTGGCATTCACCTTGATGACACGCTCACCTTCAATGCCCATGCTGAGCAACTGGTAAAGTCCACCAACATGAAGCTTGGCATCCTGTACAGACACCGCACCTATATGACACCGGCTGCCCTGAAACTTATTACGTGCAGTTCAGTTCTCTCATCTGTGGATTATAACCTTGTCATATACGGAGTAGGGACAGACACAGCGCTTAAAAGGGTCAAAACCATGCTCAACAAGGCCTGCCACCTGGTCCTGGGAGTATACAAAATGACTCACTCTTGTGACCTATACAAGGAAACTGGCTGGCTCCCACTCCACCACAGACTCCGTTACCAGGCCTGCCTCCTTGCAAAAAAGACCCTGATGGGGTCTATGCCTAGTTCTACTTCAGCCCGCTTTGAGCCTGCTCGACCATCTAAGTGCACAAGGAGTGCCTCGGGGGCTGTCCTAACTGTTCCCTTCAAACGAACCACCCTTGGCCAAAGATCCTTCTCCTACTGTGGGCCTAAATGATTCAATGATCTGCCTGCAGACCTTGCCGACTCCCCCTGACTTGGCCACTTTAAAAATGGGCTTCGATCTCTTCTTGCCAGCAAATCTGACTGCCAGTGTTTCTGTTAACCCACAGCCTCTGACAGCCGTTTCTCGCACCCGCCAGACACTACCCACTCACTCCCACCCTCCTGTTCCACAACCGCCCACCCCCACCCCACCTCCCACCACCTACTACCTCCCTTGAAAAGCCTCACCTTGGCTGCTATAACTGCATTTCTGCAGACTGGGAGCACCCTGTCTGAACTGTAACATGATTGTTAAACACTGTACCGCACTTAATTAGTGTTGCATTAATATGTTTCTCCGCAAGTGTGGTCCTGTTTCTCCTCACTTGTTGTACCCTACTTAATGTTGTAACTGCACACTAATACTACTTGTTAGTTCATGTCCTTCTGTTTTGCAATGTTTCATCACCTGTAAATGTCCTGTATTCCTTGTTGACTTGGAGCCTTTGTAAACGAGCCCCCAGCTCAAAGGTATTAATCCGAATTTGAAATAAATAAAATAAATAAATGAATTATTCTGGGAGCACATTACAATTGAGTGCACATGGGAACAGGAGCCTTGATGTCTCTTTACCAGCAGAACAACAGAGTGCAAGAGAGAGGGAGTTGTGGTGCTAAGTGGGTTGGGGAGAGCAGGGCATCTCTATTTCTTTTTACTGGGACCATGGGGGGGGATGGGGTGCTTCAAAGGTAGGAGAATTTTTATTTTTTTATTTTTTATATGTCGCAGACTGCTGGCAAAGTGGAACTAGTGGTTCCATGTCATGATAGCGATCGCAAAACAGCGATCGTTATCACAGCAAGTGTACATCGCCGAAAAGCAAAATGGCAATGTACACTTCTTGGCGAAACCACAGCCGACAACCAAAAACAACATGCACCCCCCTGATTATAGATTACCAACTCCAGGAAGGTGCATGTTGAGGAAGGGGAGACAGTCCCAAAAAAAAAGAAATCCTGGCAAAAGCACAAAACATTACCCTTCCCTAGCCCTGAACCCTGTACCTGCTGCGCCATAGTTAGCCACTCTCACCACCACACTACATGGCTAGCTCAGCAGTAGTAAGCCACACTGCACCATACAAAGCCTCCCCCTAGCCCTTCCCTTCTGGTCACTGTCCTACAGTACTGCAATCCTCCCTCTCTCATTCCTACCCTTGTTGTACTTGTCCATCGCTACTCGTACAGGGTAGCTCACATGCCAGGTGCTGCAAATGAGTCGCTCACAACAGAGCCGCTCATTTGAAGTCGCCATCATCACTGGATACCAGAGATAGCTTTTCACCAAGGGCAAACTCTGCATAGTTTTTCCATTCGACGTTTGCCCTTTGCAAAAGGCAAACTTTATTTTCACCATGAACAGAGTTTGCCCATCTCTAGAGGAACATTAAAGAATCACATCAATTACAGATCTTGGCACACTACAAAGTACACATAACAACAGTCTAAAAGATTTTTATTTTATTGCATATAGCATACAAAGGTTAAAAGGTGGTATTCACACAGCAGCAGTGATGGAAAAATGAGTGGCAATGTTTCTCACATGAGTGCACGTAAACACATAATAGTGGTGTGCTTAAATATTGCAAATCTTAAAATGACAGTACAAGACTGTGATAAATAGAAAATCTGCTTCATTCAGAAAATAAATAAAATATAAGCTCAACTGTGTATAATAAGCAAGCAATAACACATGACAAGGCATGGGTTATCGCCTGATTATAGCACGCCGAGGTGCCTTATGCACCTGGGCTTGCTCTTATCATGTGCTAGAAAATGGGTCTCATAAAACCTAGATTCTGATTGGCTTAGGCACTGTGGCACCGGTGTTGTTATTTTTTAACAACGCCCAGTACAAAACAAGTGCCAGCTCTGCTCAGCAAATTGTCACTTTAATTCAAACCCTGCCGCCATTTTTTTCTCGCTAAGCGAGACACCAATCCAAAGCCCCCACCCCTCATAACTATGCAAAACAGTCACCGTAAAAAAAAAAAAAATCAGGATTTTCAGCATAAAAAAAACCCCAGATTGTACACGTGTTTTACATTCCGTCCCCCTGCCTGAAAACCTGACGCTACAGAAGCGCTCAGGCCCCTCCCAACCTACGATCCCCAGCCGCAGTCACAAACCTCCCAACCTGCAACCAGACTCCATCTGCGGGACACAATTCACAAAAGTCCCGCTCCTGTCTTTCCTCGCTGCGCTTCTTCCCGATGCCCACCAGCTCTCTCGCTCACTCCCTCTCACAAAAACTGCAACTCACCAGCTGGACTGTACCTGTAAAAACGAGCACTTTATATTCTATTTAGCTCAAACAATGTCTTCAGAAGCGTTCCTTTTTTTCCAATAAACAATGTTTTTAACTGTCCCTTTCACGACCTTGCATCACAGGACTACAGCTCCCATAAATCCATGGGAGAAAAAGGCTGATCAATGCGACAGGCTTTCCTAAACAGAAGCACCCAGGGACTATTTCACCAAAATATATGTAGTGTTATTCTGTCTTTCACATTTATTCAGCTTCTTCTTTACTTTAATTATATTTTATTTAAAATCTTGCAAACCATTTTCTAAGTGTAATAATACCCTCCAGGGTGGGCGTTATGGGATATAGCTGACCTTCCACATAAGGCCCTCCGCCTGTGGCGCTGGGCCTCATTATGCCCTCTAGGCGGTTCGTTATATCCCAATAACGCCAACCCTGTCGGGTATTATTACTTACATAACTCACACCTTGGAGTGTGTTATTGCACTTATAAAATGGGTCCCCTAGTAAAGAAATCAATTAAAAATGGAAAGGAAAAGTGTATATAAATAAAGTTATGACCATATCAGTAGAAAGAGAAAAAGTAGTCCTTATTGTGTTGGAATACAGCTATTTTATTAAAAGTCAGTACAGGGCCTTTGTGTGTCTCTGTCACTATACTCCACAGCCACACATCCAAGATCTTATATAGTAGGGTTACTTTACTTCTTTATTCATATATTTTTTTTCTTTTTCTAGTTTTTTAAGGACTGACTGACTCCCCACTCAGTTTCAGGTTAGAGGGAGCGTGTGTGCCCGATACCTGCTGCTGCAGGCTGCGGCAGTTACTGTGAAGTTTCGCAGTAGCCACTGTATGAGCAGTTCTGTGATAGTCTCTGTCCCCCAACCCCGAACACACACAAGATGCTACACAATAGGCTTTTTCTTTTTGTGTGTGTTTGTCAATAAATGAGGCAATGCAGACTGACTCTTCTATGATGAGTGGGAGCGAGCATATCCCTCGCTACTTGCCGTATTTAGGATGCCATTATACCACTTCCACTTTCCGTGTTTCAACAGGTTGCTGTGAACTGGGAAATTCAAATACATTCCTAAAGAAGTAAAAATTTTGTAAGGCATGGTAGAGGAGCAGGATGGGATCGTGTTTGGCAAGGCCAGGAGGAGCGAGTATGACTTTAATTTGAAAGCCGCGCAACGCGCCAGTCATGACCCTCACTGGATGAAATTGTCTTGCTGTTGAGGTCAGTTATTGGTTTATTTTAGGAGGGAAAGCAAACAAATAAAAAAATAGTTTTCTTGTGGTGATGTGCACTGTAAATGGTGGCGCAAGTAACATACATTGTTTTGCTGAATGGCAGGAGGAACAGGCACTGGTGTGTACTTTTCTGTGAAAGCACTTTAAACGTCTGGCAGGTTACTGATATTTCCCCTGTTGTGAGGTCACCCAGGGAAGAAAAGTGCTGGATGGTATAGATATTGGCTGATAAGGACACGGCACAAAGGTCCTTTCAGCCAATCAGTTGAAGGCCTTTTTTGACCCATTTTATAATCATGTTTATAAAATGGCAAGGATAAATCCTGGAGGCTTACTGGCAGAAGCAGACTTTGACCCGCGACGATATTTCACAATATTGTCATGGTCCAAAACTGATTACCAAGATCAGCCATTTACTAACACTTTAGAGCCGTTTTATAATTGCAGTAGTACACTCCCGGGTGTGGTCTATCATCCATCATAGGATATCGTCACTTCTCGGATGCATGAGACACTAGGCCTGTGGCCTCGTGACTCACAATGCACCCACGGCGTGACGATATCTCATGATATACCACACTCTGTTGTGTATTATTCCTTAAATATACAGCAGGAGTGGCGGTAAAAATGATGAGACAAAAAGATATCTTGGCTAGTGACATCAGTAACAGCAACATATCAAATATATGTTATTGTTACTGTTGTCAAAATCAATATTTTTATGGTTACTGTAATCACAGTGGAATACTGAACCAATCAGAGTGCAGCTTTCACAATGTTGATGACATCACAATGCCTAGTGCAGCACTAAAGCCAACTGTTAAACTCATAGAAAAACAGCAAAATCTTGTCAGTGGGCAGGACTTTCATAATTCACTCAGGGCTCTGTTGTTCATGAGCTTTGGTCCTGCCCCCTCAAACTTGAAGATAAAGTGCATATTTTGAGTCAGCCCATTGCATATGCCTTATCTGTGCAACAGACACAAAAGAAATGCCACAGAATAAAGCTGTTATTTTTGGACCCACTTAGCAAGACATCATGATATCTTGCATTTTAGGGTATGTCATAATCAATCGATATCTAGCAAAGGTGGTTACGCCACAGTGGAATACAGAACCAATCACAGAACAGCTATCACTATGCAGATGACTCCACAGTAGCCATATGCAACACTGAAGCCAGAAGATGAAATCAAAGGAAAACAGTTAAATCTTCATATAAAGAGAGGAGGATTAGGGACACTGTCAGCTTTACCCTTCCACTCTGAGCTGAAAATGGAGTTCTTCAGGCCTCTCAGGGCACATAGTTGACATAACTTTGTAGTAGAGTGCCCCTATAGATTACAAAGCCACCAGTTTACCTCATTTTTTAAATTTGATCATATTTCTGTTTAGAAGCGTCCCGTCTGAAATACTGCACTCACCGGAAGCATCTGTTCACCCAGGATGCATGTCTGCCACCAAGTACTCTCTCGATATGGATTTTTTAGTAAACATAGTGGACAAATTAGTTTGTGCAAAAGCTATCCTAATAAGGAATCAGTCCTGGCATGTTAGAGTTGAAAACGAGCAGTAGTACTGCTGCAAAATCCTTTTGAAAAGTGCCTCCAAAATCGCGTTCATGCGCAAAGAGCAACTGGAGTGAGATCTCGCGCAGAAGCGTGTCAGTCTTGCGCATGCATGTGATTTCAGAAGTGCTTTCCAAAAGGATTTTGTGGCAATACTACTGGTTTTTAACTCTAACATGCCAGAACTGATTCCTTATTAGGATAGCTTTTGAACAAACTAACTTGTCTATTGTATTTACTAAAAAATCCATATCGGGAGAGCGCTTGGGGGCAGACGCTCGTCCTGGGTGAACAGATGCTTTTGGTGATTGCTGTATTTCAGACGGGACGCTTCTAAACAGAAATATGATCAAATTTAAAAAATGAGGTAAACTGGTGGCTTTTGTAATCTATAGGGGCACTCTACTGCAAAAGTTATTTAACTATGTGCCTAGAGGCACAAGGCTCACATTTCACTCAGAATGGAGAGGAAAAGCTGACAGTGTCCCTTTAAAAGTTGTAGAACGTAAACTGATGTCGTATAAATGAAGTAGGCAATAGACTGACTCAGAGTATGCAGTTTACCATCACTTCTGAATAAGGATGCTTTGAATCCACTGAACGGAATCAGATTTGCTGGATTTCAATCCAGTTTTCATATTTAAGATTTTTGGAATTAAAGTCCAAAAATCCTAAATCCTAACCTGGATCCTCAAACCTGTTTTTACATAGAAATTTAGGATTTGGGATTCCAAATCTTATTTATTTATTTATGACTTTGATAACCGGGTAGGTGCACTGAACCCAGGGACCATTTTCAGGCATGGCCCGGGCCACAGTAATGGCACAGAAGTAACTCTAAACAAGATACACAGGACAGTGGAGCAGTTTAACAGTGATGCCAAAAGAAAACAACAGTATACAAAATACAGTGTAGTAAAATACATTAACGTAGATGTACAGCAAAACAAGGTGTCACTTTCCACAGCAGACAAAACAAGCACATCACAGTGGAATACAGAACCAACCTGAGAACAGCTATCACTATGCAGATGACAACTCCACAGTAGTCATATGCGTCTAAATCTGATTTTGAGGTCCTTTTAGGATTTGAATTAGAATATGACTAGGAAATGGAATTTCCTAAAGTCCTAAATATGAAACTCAGATCAGATTCAGCCAATTCCGTAAATCCCTACTTCTGAGGGAGCGGAACTCATGAGTTATGGTCCTGCCCACTCACTCGTGAAGATAAATTGCATATGTTTATTCCCCCGATTGCATATCCTCTATTTATCCAAAGTTTTCTCAGTGCTGCACTTTCCAGTAATGTTAAAAAAGGAAAATAATGGCTAATGTTCCCTTTAATGCATCATTAGGCAATAAGGCACAACAGGGTGTTCATTATTGTTGGATAATGGCAAACCTCAGAAAGTGAGGCTAAAGACAGCACTAAGCACCTTACCCCCCTGAGAAGTGCCCTTATCCTATAATTACGCACACCCTGGAGAGCTATATCGTGATTATAAAATGGTTCCTCTGGATTTTATTTTTAAAACTAAGGAATGAGGTACAGAAAGGTAAGCATTTCTGATCTGTGCTGTTGCGCTGACTAATGCACGGTCATGTGATCAAATCTGACCAATGACAGGTCTTAATGTCTCTTACCATTTTATAATTATGGATACTACTCTACCAACGTGCCTCAACCTTACTGTTGAGGGATCACCAAACAGGTGAGAGGGTAGTTTAGACTCCATACCCATTTGAACCTTGGCCTCTCTTGGGAGAGATCAACAAGGACCACGACTAATTTCACGTGGGCCACCAAAACAGCCATCAGATCCTGGGCAGGATTTAAACCTGTTCTAATTAGAACTGGAGAAGCTTTGAGCCTCCTACTCCTTATGTATGTTTTGATGACACATGCCATTAGGAGGTAATATACCCTAGTGGTTAGAGCAGAAGCTTGGAAACCAGGTGATCTCAGGTTCAAACCCTGCTAGAATTAAATATTCACTATGTGACCTTGAAAAACCTCACTTTACCTCATGGTACTCCACTTTACCTAGCTGTGCAAATGGGTAGAAACAGAACCCCACCAGAAATGAAAGGTCACATCTCAGCTAGACTATCCTGAGTAAATAAACTGTTAAAAAATACAATCTGGGAGCTGGAGGTGGGAGGGTAGGAGCACAATTGAGCCGCTTATCGCAGCTCTCCTCTCTCCTCTCCTGGGGTGGATGCTGTCCCTCCTGTAGTCCTGTCACCAGGGGTTAAGGTCCGTGGTGGCATAAGCAGGGGAGGGGCAGCTAGTGGGTGGGGTGCTCTGCAGTGCTGGGTGCGTGTTTCCACACTATTACGCCAGCACCTCGACATGCATGGGCAAGGACGGTGAAAACGAAACCTACAAAATGTAAAATAAAAAAAACAAATACAATCTGCACTTATCAGGGGTCAAAATTAAGCTTTGCAGCCACTAGCCAGCAGGGCGATTGGGAAACTTCACAAGCCACACAGCCATGTCCACTGGCCTAGCTGGCATACTCATTGAAATGTTACCTCCTCCAGTACAAGACCACAGGCCTAGTTAAAAGAAAATCTTACTAGCCCAATACAAAATCTACCAGCATTTGGCAAGTTGGCCAGAGCCAATTTTGAACCCCGACTTACAGCATTTGATCATTGCAGACTGTATACTGTCAAGCCCAATAAAATGATATTTTTGTCTGACAGAAACATAGAAACATGACAATGACGGTAGAAAAAAAAAAAAAAACAATGGTCCACCCAGTCTGCCCGAGTCTCCCATCTAACCCTAGGACCTACTGCCCAGCCAGGGTCCTAGCCCTCCACATTATGTACAGTATTTATTTAAAATTGCTGACCAGGAAAGGTTCTCCGAGCTGAAGCTCCTTTCCAGGTACAACCTGAGGAGGTGGGAGGGGTGGAGTTACAGAGGAACAGAAAAATGCAAATGCACAAAAGAAAGTGCAAAATAATGATGCAGTACAATGGAGCAATCAAGGCAAAAACCTAACCATGGCAAAAGTACAATTCAGGACCAAGCAAACTGGCCGGAATGGGGCTATGGGAGTGAGGGGGACAGAAGCAAGTAAAAAGAGAAGGACTGGGGCAGGAGTGGTAAAAGGCCTCAAGGGAGGCGGGGGAGGAAAGAATAAAGGTGATAGTAGGGAAAGAAAAGGGAGAAAAAGAGAAGAGAGAAGGTAAGGAAGGTTCAGTGAATCTTGAGCAGTGTGTCACTACATGTTATCTAGAAGTCAGTTATGTCATAGCTAAGATACTGTAAACCTTGCTGTCATCTCATTACAAGACAAACACTGCATAAATGTCATTATAAAATGGGTGACAAAACCCCTGCATCCTGACTGGCTAATCACCTTTCCAAGCTGTGTAAATATTACAGCACACTCCATGGTTCAGATTTAGTTCCCCAACAAGGGCACATCACTGAAGTTATAGCACTACACTCTCTTATTAACTTTCAAATGGCCTTCACTAAAAAAACTAAAAACACACTTGTTTTGTTTCTTTGTTTGACTTATTAGCACCTCCCAAGCTTGGAGCGGCTGTACATAAAATATTAATAGTGTGTGGGTCAATAATCACATGAGTGTTGTGCGACTCAGCCTTGACAGGGTAGAGGAGATGTCCACGAGGACCTGGTGTATTATTAGTGTTAATAATAGTGTACAGACTTTTATATATGGTTGGAGAGATATGTGTGTGTGTGTGTGTGTGTGTGTGTGTGTGTGTACTAAAATCTTGAAAGTCCAGCAACAATTCACTACAACAATCTGGTATATGAACATTACTTATCCTGAAAGACTCAAAAGCAGAGAATTAGAAGTTCAGTCCCAGAATAAGACCCATATGTAGATGAACAGTAAGAGGCAATGCTCCTGTTTTCATGAAAATTCCCTTAGTAATGAAGATGGCGAGTGTCAACAACCCCTCTTTAAAGTGAATTTCCCATGTGGTTGCTATAAGGGATTGAGCCATGACTAACTACCTTATAGCAGCTTGAGTTCACTGGTACAAAAATTTAAATTTTAAGCGTCGTGGTTTACCAGGAGAGGGACCATAACAGGTGCGAACCCTCAACCAGCCGATCCTTCAGCTTCCTGGTACCTGCTCTGCCCCCAACTCCACCCTCGTGCTCTCTGAATTTGTGACATGTGTGCAGGAGAGCAAGGCGGGCTTGCCCTGAGAATCTCGGGGCTGTTTTAAAAACATTTTTAGTAATTTTAAATAGTTTAGAGGAAAATTAAAGCAGTCACTAAACTGGTAGGGACCCTACTAGTTAAGCCACTGCTTTAATTTTCCTCTAAGACTGTTTAAAATTACTAAAAACTGGCTTTAAAAGCAGCCCCATAGACTTGTAAGGGGCTCTCCCTGAACACACGTCACAAATTCAGAGAGCGTGGGAGTGGAGTTGGGGTGGAGCGGGGGCACCAGGAAGCTGGAAGGGATCCGTTGGCTGAGGGTGTGGCGCCAGTTCTAATCCCTTCCTCTGGTACAACTACAAGGTTTAAAATTTAAATTTTTGTACTGCTGATCTCCCGATGATATAAGGAATGGGGCTATGTAGCCCCATACCTTATATCGGAAACTTTCTTTAAGTTTTACCTTCATTTCCAAAAAAGCATTTGGTGATCTATTAGGGTCAATAAAATATGTTTTAGAAAACTGCATTGACTGGATGATAGATAGACAGACTGACTTACTGACTGTGTGGGCATTACAAAATGGGTATAAAAAATCCAGAAACCTGATTGGTTGAGCAGCCCAGAACCCAATGCTGATACAACAGCACTGCACAAAGATCTGTGACCTCAGTGACCTGTTTACATTAAGCAATCACAGCTGTATCAGTACACCTCAGTTCACTTACTTGCATTTAAAAAAAATGCAACATCTCTGCTGGCCAAACAGCAATATTACAATGGCTTAATGGAACTACTTTTTTCTTCCTTTTTTAACTTTTTCTAATGTTTACTTATTTAAATTATTTTTTTTTAATTAGTTATTTACTAATACCAATAGATCCATGTCACAATCACAGTAAGGCACTCCAGGGTGTGCTTTGTTCTGGGATAACAGCACTTCTTGGGCAGTGGAAGCACTTGGCTTTCAGCCTTGTACGTTATCCCACCCAAAGCATTCCATTATCCAAGCACAAAGCACACCCTGTCATGCATTATTGTTTAATAACACATGACAGGATGTACATTCACTGGGAAATATAATATAGGCACTCCTCAGTGTTTGCTGAGGTACAAGGCCACAGATCAAGTTCTCATCATCATACATTGAAGAAGTGCCTCTACTTCAAAACAAAGGCAGCACCCTCTT
Source organism: Neoceratodus forsteri (assembly GCA_016271365.2). Taxonomy (NCBI): domain Eukaryota; kingdom Metazoa; phylum Chordata; order Ceratodontiformes; family Ceratodontidae; genus Neoceratodus; species Neoceratodus forsteri. The sequence continues at coordinate 45,627,511 of JADMNL010000027.1, forward strand.
GTGTGTGATTGCATTTACAAAATGAACTGGCATTCAAAGTTTGGGCTCAGAAAAATGCAGCACCATGCATTTGTCAGTACAAATAGGCATAACATGTGACCTGGTTTCTCCAATCAGAGAGCAGTACGTTTGGCAGCCATCTTGGCCCATTTTATACTTGAATTAAACCACAGCTATGGTGCATAATTAAGAATTTGATGTTTTCATTAAAAGAAACACATTAATCCTCAGCCATTAAATTAGAAAACTAGTCTGGAAGAATAAAAGGAATACTCACCGCCTTCTGCAGCCTTGGCCGTAGAGTCCAGCTGGGCAAGCTTCCCGGCAAAATTTTCCCCTGAATCCTGGGTCACAGATACAGCTCCCATCCTGTGGGTTACATTTCCCTCTATGGCACTGGCACAGTCGTTCACACCGTGGCCCCCACGTCCCTTCTCGGCATTGGCACCGCCCGTTGACCTGCTCACATGGAAAATTACTGCACATACATTGGTTGTTGCAGCTGCGCCCCCACCACCCAGGCTGGCAGATGCACCTCCCGCTGGATGGCTCACATACAGAATTGGTGCTGCAGTAACAAGTATTGGAGCAATGCGGGCCCCACCAGTTTGGCTCACAAGTGCATTTCCCCGTCTCTTGATCACATTTCCCTCGTTGGCACAAACAAAGATTCTCACAATTGGGTCCCCAGCGGTTGGTATTGCAGGTGCATTTCCCAGTGACGTCATCGCAACGGCCATTAGGGTGACAGGTGCACATTTCTTTGCAATCTGGTCCCCAAAACTGATTGGGACATTCTGGAGAAGAAGAAAGTGAAATTACTAGTACAGAACTACTTATCAGTCAACGAACAAAGAACCAGGAGTCCACAGTCTATGCAAGTACTAGAGGGTCACATTTTGGGATCAACTTACATGTTATTAGCAGGAAATTATATATTTCATTTTAAGACTTATAGTTAAAATCACTGTAATTGTAAAACTGTGGTCAGAAAACATAGCCTGCTATATAAACGGAGCAGCGAGTACCAATCAGGTAGGAATCCTCTGGAATGGATCTTGCTAAGAGCTAAACTCAGTGCTCCAGATAAGGTGAGTAACTGCCTATTTTACTTCTCCTATTTAAAGGAATGCTGCTCAGAAGTTTTTTTATTAGTACCAATAGTCATCCCAGCACTTGACAATGTCCCACCCCCATGAAACAGTGTTCCATAACACCACTGGGCAGTCAAAAGCAGCATTTTGTTTCCAGATATAAAGCAGTGTGTATGCATCCAAATTCTGTTTTACTCGTCATATTTCAAAACTGGTGAGTAAATTACTCTTACCTCCCAAGATTATCTGAAGCTCAGATCTTTTGTTTGCTGGTCCCCACTGTCCCCACTGTTCTCCTAGGTCTACGGACAGTCACAGAGGACTGTACAAAGCCTCAGAAGGACAGCGTGACCAGCAAACATTTGACCTGAGCTTATAAATTCTCTAATATGCACTGCAAGCAACTGAATCTTTCACTGCTGCAACCCTGCTCTGATGTCAGCTGCAGGGGTTGCGAGAGTTCGGGTCACTGGAAATGTCAGCTTGGAAGTCAGCAGACTCAGTCTAATACATTCTATTATGCTGCAGTAAACAGTAGGTTAAAAAAAAAAGTTTTGCACACAAAAATCATACCGGGACCAGCCCCCATACTTGGGTGTGGAGTTCTTAGAGCTGACTGTTCCCCTTTAAGCCTTTGTTTGACAGATCAAATTTCTTATTACCAGGGTTCCCCTGAGTACACTCAAGTCATCTCTCTTCATTACGAGTCCAGGGGTCATGACACCAATGTAGGCACGTTACTCATGTCAATGTCAGACCCACATTTGCGGCATTTTTCTGATCCATTGGATCATTCCATTATTTTTTGTGTAGGGGGCCCCATTTGCTTAATTCTACTGAGTGAAATATGGCGGAGAAACAAAATGGCAGCCAGGACCCCATACGATGGCATGCAGTTGTGATACCAAAATCTCTATAATATAGAAATGACTCAGCAGATCAATGTCACATTTCGTAAACATATTTCATGTCTGGTTGGCTGTAACCAGATGCAATTGATTTGGAAGATTCTTCCATGCATTCTAAAGTTATTCTTATTTAACAACAAACGTTCATGACAAATACAACTGTTATGATTTCACTAAGTAATTAAGAATGCAAGGAGAATGCTTCTAACAGGTGTGTCCTTACTTCACTTGTGATATCCCTAAATCATTTTACAGCAGTGATTTCTTTTATTTTGGGTGCATGACAATAAGTCAGGGTAGGCCAGGGGGCAGTACGAAAAAGCCTCGGTCCTAAGATCTACTTAGCCTGCCTTCCAGGGTTCCAGGGGTGTTTCTAAGATCTGAAAAGATTAGGGACTTGAGCCTTCACACCTCCCACATAGTCAAAAATGAAAAAAAAAACAACTAGGCAGATGGTCAGGTTTAGGAATTGGGAATATGTTATTTTTGTATTATTTATTTATTTAGTTTTCGTTTACCGGGTAGGTGTACTAGACACAAAGTCAAATTTGGTGCTAATGAATAAAGATTTAGAGCTCGGGCCACTAATGCTCACCCCTAATGACGCCCCTGCCACCTTCCCGTTCCTTTTTCATCTGCCAACCTTTTAGACTGGCCCTATTACAAAAAGAAAGCTCAACTCCGGGGTCGAATTTAGCATCAAATACTTTGTTCCGAACAAAAGTAGAAAGTCTGAGTCATTACTTCTTTTGACTGCACTTCTGTGCAGGTACCGTAGCGTGTTTGCAGCTTGTTTTTCTTTCCTTTGAGACAGCAGCAGGACCCCAGTGCAGTTGGCAGCTTATCCGCCAACATGCCAGTGGCAGGACTTTTGGAGCTGTCAGGGATTAATCATTTACATTGAGTTGTGTTTTTTAGGCAGGGGTGGGTACATCTGGGAAAAAGCCAGTTTATTAAAGCACAGAAGTGTGAAGTACAGCGATGGGAGAACAAAGTGGTACTGTAATAAGATTATCTGCACCCAGTCTGTTGAATAAAGTAATAAAATACTGCATCACAAGCACACTAACAAAATCCAGCAACAACTTTAAAATACTAAGGTGGAAAAAATTACACCATGAATGAAATACACGTGCAAAGCATATTTCTTTTCCCAAAGTGCAGGTACTACATCGGATGAATGAAACTGCATATTTTACCAGCACTCACATAAAATAAATGTAATTTCTATCCCTGGATCAACTCAAGCAACTTGTTTGTGCTATGGTCTCAGGTGCACCAGGGACATAATGGAAGTTATTGAACTCTACAACGGTCACATTTGCAGCAACAGTAAGAGTCATACCTATCAACTGTCCCTGTTTTTTTTCCCCAAACTGTTCCCATGTTCCTCTTGAATTGGATGCTTTTTTCACTGAAGAGCATGGCTTCAGAGACACAAACTAATAACAAATATTAATGCAACAGTCTCCCTCCCTTTCTGAAAATGTGTTCCCATGCAACATTATTACTGCTTACAGTTTCTTTAGTACTCAATCATTTTTTGACATGGTATCCCTGATTTTGGTCATCATCCCTGATTATGGTCATGTGATCCTGAGTATGGTCATGTGAGCCTGAGTATGGTCATGTGATCCTGAGTATGGTCATGTGATCCTGATTATGGTCAGATGTCAGTGATTTTGGTCACGTATCCATGCTATTGGCCATGTGTCCCTGAGTTTTTAAGCTCTGTCCCTGATTGGTTGGCCAGGGGGCTGAGCGTTTTTCCAAGATTATAAAAGACAAGTGTATGAAGGTTTGTAAGAGTATGTCAATGGTACCCCAAAGCATTCCAAACCCTGTGATAGAGTTGCGTAGGCATTACATGTGTTACATAGCTGATGTGCTGCAGAAGGCGATAGCTATTTAAAAGGTGTGAGTAAGCAGTACCTGAACAAGATAACACAAAACCCTTCACAGCATTCACTGTAAACAAAACTGAAACAAATTCTAGCTCAGCAGTTGTAGGGTGTCTGTTTACAGGAAAACACTGAAAACCTGATGATAAATGTTGATGCACCTACTTAGAAACTGGCAAAACTGACAAGTGCATAAGATGTCATTTTTTTCTAATTCATTTTCAGAAACTGTTTTTTGCAAGCTACACAACCCCACAGACTGTTAAATAGAAACTCAGACGAAGGCCTTGTGGTCTATCGGGTCTGCCCAATATAGACGTACTTGCCCTCTAGAGGTTCATGCCCATCCACTCCCCCTCTTGCACCCTCACTGGACCCCTATGTCTATCCCACCCTTACTTAAAGCCCACCACAGTTTTAGTTGCTGACAATCGTCTCCCAGTCCCGATACATATTCCGTCCCTCCTGTGACCTCAGACTTGCTAACTATTTGTAACCTTTGCTGGTGCAGGTTTTCTGGGCCAGGTTTTCAGATTGAAGGTTGACAGACAGGCCGATGCTCTGCTCCATTAGCGTCTTCCCAGAAACGCAAAAACTTGAGAGCCTCATTTTCAAAGGCTGCTAAGTTTATGTGACAGCTTCCATGATTTGTAGCAGCTTGGGTCAAGAGTTCCTTTTTTGATGCAAGTAGCACCACATTTGCCACTAATTGCAGCAACGGCATCTGAATATTAGATTACTTCAGAGGTTGTCTAAAATTTGTTCATTGTTCTGGGATATGTGGCTGAATCCAGTGCACACTAGGCACAAAAATATGTGTGCACAAAATATACTGAGATACAGGTTCACTGCCAGAAAGTTTTTGTTAGGCTTACAAATGGGACTGCGGCAAACAGACAGCCCCTGGCATTTTGAGTCGCTATGTGACTTTTCCTTTGAAAATCCAAGAATTTATGCGCTTTGCAGTTTTCTTACTTAGGCTAGCCCAACAAAGATACAATATCTCATTTACAGTGGCGTCCCATGTGCACCCAATTTTACAGCTTGAAGGTCTAGGGCCCAATTTTTTTAAAGGGTCGAAAATGGCCCAGGGATTAAGTCCTATGTTACAAACCACTGATGCAGAAAAAAACGGTCTGCAGTAGCAGACATTACAAATTTCAGCCTGTAGTGTGCACGGGTGGTGGGCACAGCTGCAGTGGATGTTACGCCTGGTACGACCAGGTGTAACATTTCCATGCATCTGTGCATGGAACATAAGTGTAAGCTGCCATAAATCACGGAGCTGGTTGCGAAATGGCTCCACAATGGAAAATACGGCACATGCAGAAAAATATGCAGGTCTGCAAGTGAAGAAACACTTGCAGAAGGTTTTTCTGCATGTGAATCTATTTCAGGATTGTTTAAAAATGCAACCCTTGCTTGGTCCTATTAGTCGAGTGGGGTTCCACGCTCGTAATGTGCCAGTGTTATGGCACCGAGCCATTGGGGCACCAATCAGGAATGTTGCAGACCACTGTTTTTGTTGGGGACTGCACCCTCCTAACTATAGATACCAACTCCAGGGCGGGCGCACCTTGGGGAGGGGCAAAGATTCCTGATTTTGGTACCCTAATGGCTCAGCATCCTAATGGCGGCGCTCTGAGTGCCTGCAGTGGTTGAGCGGTGGCTTTGACTTGAATGAAATGGACCACTAATAAGCTAAAAACTATATGTTAAAAAACACTATTATTACTTATCTATGGCATGTGCCCCCATGCTCTCCAAACTGACATCACAAAACATTGGAGTGAGCCAGCCCCATGCCGCTGAGGGTTGAGGCGCTGGATGCCACACCTCACGCCACACCAGTGACCCGTGTTCAGGAACAAGCTTGGGCCGTCAGGGGTCAGCAGGGGAGGAGAAGGCTGGAGCGTCTACCGACAGCTCGCCTTCTCCTGGGGAGGGAGGAGGGTTGCAGGGTTTGGCACTCAGGTGCCTCCCAGTGCCAGGTGGGAGGTACAGTACCAGCAGCCTGCATGCAAAAGGGGAGGCAAAGCATGGCAGACATTGGCAGGAGTGCACTTGGGAGTGAGCGTGCCTCCTCCACTGGGTGTCACTGCACGTTCATGCGAGCCTGGGGAGGGCTAGGAGACAGAACCACCAGAACAAGGAAAGCCCCAGAGTGCTGATAGGTGATGGCACGCCCTGGCCTCATGCCCACTGCCGGACCCTGCCCACCTGGGACCTGATCGTCCACATACCACCAATGCCTGGATGAAATTAGATGTCTAGGGCACCTAGAGGAGTGGTGGCCCCACCCTGAAGGGTAAGCCAGTGGGTCCCTCACCAGGTAGAGGTAAGGTATCAGAAGAGCTCCAGGAGGGGACCCAGGGGTGGGGGTGTTCAGGCTGGGCGGGAGACAACTGGGATGTCACCTGAGAGAGGCCACCACTCCAGTGACCGGAGGAAAAAATAGTTAAAAAAAAAAAAAACATTGGAGTGTGGCAGTGATGCTACTAGTTTTGTGACTAGGAAGGGGAAGGAATTGTGCAGCAGGACTCCTCTGGACTAATTTACGATCAGTTCCGCTACTTACAGAGCAGAAATAAAAAACATGAAACTGGCACCATTGGAATACCGCAGAGTAATGCTACCACTTAGGCCTGGGGAGATGGGACTGAAAAAGGTGCTCTTTAAGAACTTCATTTTTTTTTTTTATTTAGTTGTTTAACCAGGAGTAGCACACTAAGCTGAAAGCTTTTTTACAGGTGCGACCTGGGAGCACAGGGAAGTTAAGTGACTTGCTCAGGGTCACACAGTATGCAAGTGCAAGCTGTGGGATTCAAATGCAGGTCTAGTCTGCTGGATGTTACCAGATTTGCAGCTCAGAGCCTTAAACCACTGCACTATACTGCCTCCATTTAACTGTGTATGCCTTTGCTTTCGTTTACAAAACTATTTTTTTTTTTAAGACAGAACATCCTAATTGCAATATTGGCTCTTTATGTCTACATTTCTTATAGTTTACTTTGTACACGTTTTACATAGTTTTCCTGTTTCTCTGGAAGTCATTACTTGTACTGTCATTTTATTGTTCTAACCCCAGCAATCCCTCACTTATGTTTTCACTCTATGGGCTTGATTCACAAAGCTCCCAGCATGTCACAAGGGCCTTGCAGAAAGAATGGCACAAAGTGCCGCTTGCACTAAATGTCACACCAGAAGCGATTCACAAATGCAGCCTTCACAAACCGCAGGCTGCGTGCACCAAAGGGGGCTTGCACTGCCCATGCACCACAAAATGAGCTGCAGAATGGTGCTAAGGGGCATGTGGCAGACGCAAGCTGCCACATCCCCTAAAGTGGGATTCTCAAAACTCTCCCAGAGGGAAACATTCCAAGCACCATTAGTCCACTCAGGGCTGGTCTAAGGGTACTTAAAAATCTGTCCTCTGGGAGAGTTGAGCGATTTGTGACAATGTGTCGTGGTCCTTCCTCCCCAGCTCTAATCCCCCATTATTAAAATAAGTCCCTGGTGATCTAGCAGAACCCCCTTAAGACCCGATCCACCGTTATGTCATTGTAGACATTCCCTGGTGATCTAGCGGACTCCCTCAAGCCCCGATCCCCCATTATGTCAATGTAGACATTTCCTGGTAATGTAGCAGACCCAAGCCCCGGTTCCCATTTATTGTCATTTTAGACATTCCCTGGTGATTTAGTAGATTTCCTCCAAGCCCCAATCCACCATTATGTACAATTTACACAACCTTGGTGGTCTAGTGGACCCCACCCCTCCACCCCAGCAGGTAGTGTCCCATCACCCTGCTCCCCCATCCCAAAAATGAGCCAGCAGTTGGCACAGCCCACCTCTCACCACCACGGCCAGCCACCAACTCAGCTGTCAATGGGCACATACTGTATTCAGTAAGCGCACATTGACTGACAGCAGTCAAAAATGATACACACTCATTGACAGCTCAGTTGGTGGCTGGCCGTGGTGGTGAGCAGTGGGCTGTGCCAGTCGTTGGCTCATTTTCAGGATGGGGGAGTGGGGTGTGGGACACTGCCTGACAGGGGGTTGGGACTTACTAGGCTACCAGGGTTGTGTTAATTGTACATACGAGTGATTGGGGCTTGGGGGTCTGCTTAGATCACCAAAGAATTACTAATATGACATAATGGGGATCAGGACTGGGGTCTGCTAGATCACTAGGAAATTGCTAATATGACATGATGGGTGATTGGATCTGGGGGGGTTCCACTAGCCAGCAGAAACTGGTGCATGGCCACGACGTCTGTTAGGCGCATGGCCATGGTTGCCACAAGCTGCTGGCCTTTGCCACCAGGACCCTACCTGATAGAGATGTGAATGCAGGGTCCCTGGCATTCTGGGCTTTTTTTTATATATATATACACTCCCCTCACCTCACCTCGCAGCTCTCCCCCTCTTCGGGAGACACCTACGGCCTTTTCAGCCCTCGCTCACCTACCTGGTGACCGGTGCAGTCCGTCCCCCATGGAGCCGTGGTTATACCCCCAGGCGGAGTGCAGGTAGAGTTTACACCCAGACATCTATATTTCGTCGGAACGCTGTCTCCGGGCCTGGTAGGAGCATTGAAGGTCAGGGTCTGGTGCTCCGTCTACTGGGAGGCTGCGTGTTTTTTTTCCATTTTTCTCTCAGCGTGCCATGTCCCCGGACGTCAAGGCGCTGAAGTGCTGACGTCTGGCACGTCACCCCTTTGTTAAGCATCGGACTTGCTGTACCTCGGGTCTCCACCCAGGGCCAGGCAAGAGCCGAGCTCCGGCACCCCCTCCCTCTGGAGAGGACGAGCGGTCTCTAGAACGCTCAAGTCCTGTCCCCTGGCCGGCCCTCCAGCTCCCTGGGCTCATTCCCGAACCCGGGTCGCTGGCGTCGGAAGCGGAAATCCAACCACTGCGCCAGCGGGCCGAGGCATTCTGGGCTTTGACGCAAGCTGCCTTTTGTCACAGCCTGCATCACTCTAAGGGCTCTTTGAGAATCAAGCACCATGCATCATTCTCCATGGAGATGGATGCCCTGGAGACAAAACATTTCCAAGAACTGAACTGAGAATGTGTTTGGAAAAACTCTGCTCACACTATCTACTGTAGCAATTGACAGATTTGTTTCTCTGTTGAGAAAGAAAGGTCGCCCTAAGTATGCTCCAGTCATGTTATTATTTTAAAATACTAAGTAATTAGTATTTTTTTTAATTTTAAGCCCTTTCTGTTACTGCTGTGCTTTAGATGGGATATTTTTGTGTTCATTACACTGGCTGTCCAATTTTCGTTTTGATTCTCGAGAACTGAAGATCTTCTTTGGCTACCTTATCTGTTTCTTTTACTAATACTGTCATTTTTATCACTTACCTTCCATTTTTGAGTGTCTCGTTGTTGATTTTGTTGAACCTTTCTGCTGTGAAATAGAACCACTTTTACTTTCCATTTCAATCTGTGCCTTTTCATCTTAACTGATCGCTTTCTGTACAGGATGTCTCAATTTGACCTTTGCACAGTTTTTTCAAGATAAAATACTTTTTTTCATCTGGCTCTTACTTTAAAGCTATTTGTGGCTTTTTTTACTTTTTTTTAATAGTTTTTTATTTGTAACTAGGATCTCTCGAACTGGCATAGCAGAGAGTCCAAGTACTTCACAAGCTGAATTTTTTTTAAGAAGCCATTTTCCACTTCTACGCAAAGGCAGACTGCCAAGAAGATAAATAATATTGCCTGTGTTAAACTCACAACTTCAATTTATTGTGAATTCTGCATTATTTTGACCCATAAATGTCAAAATAAAGAACAAATAAATTAGGAGTCTTTATGGCTTCTCAGTTTGCCTCATTGTCACCAACAACAATACAAAAAGACTGAGGGAGATCCTAATGATGGTGGAAACCATGCGTCAGAGGGTTCTGTCACCCCATGTTCAATATCAGCAACAAAAAATGTAAACGGTGACAAGGAATACAGATAAAGCTGCACAGCCACCTGAAAGGCATGGTAAAGAGGGATCAGATATCAGGGTGTCGGAAACAAGGAACCCTGAATCCATTGATTGCAAAAATACAAATAAAAGCATCTCTAAGCAGACACTGCAGATGGCGCCTGCCAAAAAGAAATTGAAAGAAAAAATGTCACTGCCACTCATCCTGAACAGAGAAAGGAGCAAGCAGATATTAAAGAGAAAATGCCTTCATCAGAAGTTCAAAGGACATATCCAGAATGTGGCAGATTTTCCAACCCAATGCAGGCTGCCGGAAATTTTAATAATCTGAGTGCCACCCTTCCACCCCAGGCTCAGGTGCCAGCCGATATCTGACTGCGGAGGAGGAGGAAGACTATTATGTACAAGAGGAAGACGGTGATCCCATGGAATCAGAAGGTCAACCTGAACACGATTTTGCCTCTTGTCCAGGGCTTAATGTAGACTACACTTATTTGTCCTCATTTGTCAGAAATATGCTTGATACTTTAAACATCCGCCCTCAGGAACCTGAGGAAAATGACGAGGATGCTGAATTTATGGATACGATGGATGTTGCTCCCCCAAGGAGGTTGCTAGTTCGCATATACAAGTCCATTAAAGAGCAGCTGAAACCTTTAGGAAAACCTCAAAAAACATAATGTTCAGACACAGTTCAGCTGTTATTTCATATATTTTCTATAGATTTCTATAGATTTCTCCTCTTTGTTATTTATTAGTGAAGAAACTCCCACAGAAACAAGATCTGTATCACTTAAGAGTTCATCTCCCTCTATAGCTTATTCCTACTTGAAATCATAATGCTCTGTTGTGATGTCACAGTATGTTGCCATGGAAACAACTGTGATGTCACAAGCAGAGTACTAAGATGTCAGGTTGGGAAAAAGCAATAGGAGCCGATGAACCCTCAAGGAACAAATATCCTGTTTTCATGCGTATGACTTCAGTGATAAATAATGGGGTTAAGTAATACAAATCGAATGAGAAATTTAAAGCTGCTTTGTGTCAAAATATTATGTTTTGTAAAGTTCTTCTTGAGGCGTCAGTGGCTCTTTAAGAAGACCATATCAAAAGTCATGTTTGCTCTTATTTTAGCTGCAGTCAGCAACAAAAGGTCTGATAGAAATTACGACAGATAGGGAGTAGAATACCTGTATGCCCACTATTATCACCAAGGTATAGTCCAAACTGCTGCTTGTGAGAAAGCAAAAGTCCCTCTCTGCACAGCCTCCAGAAAAGGACTCCAAAAATTGGATGCCGTGGCCAAGAAAGTTTATACTACAGCTTCCCTGCTCTCTAGGCAGGCAGCTTATTCAGCATATACAGCATAGTGCCAGAAAGCATTGTGGAAGACAGTTGTGGCACCTGCTGATAGAGCAGACAGTGATCTGATGCAGGACTTAGTTGCCACTGCAAGACCAGCCCTGGATGCCATGAAACACCATTTCCACACTGCTGTGGACAGAAATGACGTGGCAGCTAGAGTTCTAAGGTGTCCTTAATAAGATTCTCCTGATTAAAGACTACTGTCCTTTCCCAGGATACCTAAACCAAAGCCATGGATTTTCCCTTTGAAAGAAATTCACTTTTTGGTGACAAAACAGAGGTATGTATGAAAAATGTGGGTGAATACAAAACTACCTTCAAGAGCAACAATGAGAGAGAAAAGCCATCTACCTCCTATAGGCCCTATGGAAGGGGAGGCGGAGGTTACTTCCCAAGAGTCTATACTCCATACACTACCTATGAGTATCAGCCACAAAGGGGATACTACAGGGGCAGAGGAAGAAGGAGCACCGCAGATACCGCTGCTGCAGTACCAGCCCCCAAACTCCAGCCAAAGCAAAACCGATGACAATTCTATCCAGGTCGCCCATCCACTGCCAGTGAGGGGAAGACTGGCTCATTTCCTTCAGGAAGAGGTCAATATTACCTCAGACAAAAGGGTTCCAGATGCAGTAGGCCAGGGACTGTCTCTGCAGTTCAAAAAATTCCCAAGACTGCAGAAATAAAAACATTTCCAGCACGCTCTCCAACTGAGGAAGTATTTCTGGAACTGGAAGTAAAAAAATATTACTAACCGCAAAGGCTGTAGAAAAGGTCCCTGCCTCTCAATGGGCAAGGGCTTATTCTCAATGTACTTCCTCACCAACAAGAAAAATGGAAAGTGGTGACCCATTTTAGACCTCAGGTATCTGAACGAGCATATAAAAAAAAAGAAATTCAAGATGATCATAGTGAGGACAGTGATACCATCTCTGCAGTCAGGACACTGGTTGGGATCACTGGATCTGAAAGATGCCCATTTTCACATCCCAGTCAGGTCATCACACAGAAAATATCTCGGGTTCAAACTAGGAAACTGCTAATACCAGGTTGCAGCTCTTCCCTTTTGCCTCACCTCAGCACCAAGGGCCCAGTGGTGACGGCATCACACCTGAGAAGACAAGGTGTGATAGTTTTCCATACTTACTGTAGATGACTGAGTAATCTCAAGGGAAAAATAGGAGAGAAGACAAGGTGCTCAATACCAACTGTAAAATGCACCTTGGAGTCTCTAGGATTTCTGATAAATCTATACAAGTTCCAACTAGAACTTGTCCAAGTATTGGACTTCATAGGACTTTGTCACTCGCTCTTCCAACACCGCGGAGCAACAAGCAGACAGAGCCCAAGAGAAGGTACAGCCAGTGGAGAGCAAATTTTTACCTTTGGACGTTTTGCGTCAACTGCCCTGCCCACTCTGGTCCGTCCCTCTTGTCACATGACAGGTCATGTGACCTCACCTGCTAGAACCTATCTCCCTACAGGAAATTTATACAAAGTCACCACTAGGAGTCACTGTTGTGCACTCCCCACTTAGCATTTTTTAATGCTCTGTACTAGTCCCTTTCTCTGACAACTCTTACCTATCCTTACCACTGTGTCTGTCTTTCTGTGTCCCTCCCCTGTTCTGCCATACCCAACTCCCCCTGGATTTAAACCTCTGACCTCTAACACCGGACACGGCGACACTACCACTGCACCATTGCAGTTACCACAATTTGTAGTGCTTCCTTTTGCCCCTTATCCTCTCTGTGTCTCCTTCCTCCTCTTGGCATCTCCAGTCTATGAAAAGTACACTCAATACTGTACCTCATACAGCCTATACTACTAGATATCTCATGGCCACTGTCTCCCTATCCTTCCTCTTTCACAGCATCCCCATGTATACCTATCATGCTCTCTCCCTCCCTTTCCTAGTCCTCCTCCTCCTTCCCCCCTCCTCCCCTTCTGTATATCACCCATCAAATTTCAACTCTTTCCCCTTCACCCTCTCCCCACTGAGCAACCTATCAACTCCTAATACCATCACCTCTCGCCTCCCCCATTCCATCACCCCCCCCCACATCTTAATCCACAATGGGCTACTCAGCTGCCCTCTCCTAAACTTAGCAGCCATTCATCAAATTCATCTCACTTTACTTTCCTTGCAAGTACACCTTCTAGTCTGCCGAAACAGGTGCAAGAGTCATCCCACACACCTACACCTCTTGGTCCTCTTACTGCTCCTAGCAGGGACATCGAAACAAATCCTGGTCCCACAAGCCCTACCACCTCACCCCCACAGGCTCTCCCTAAAGGCCTGTGGATATTCCACATAAATGTACGCAGCCTACTCCCCAAACTGGATGAACTAAAAATGTGAGTCACTTAACACTCCCCTGACTTACTTTGTGTATCAGAAACATGGTTATCCTCCCGTATCCCAGACTTTCAACTGGCCCTTCCTGACTTTAACCTCTTTCACTAAGACCGTGGACAATGTGGCTGAGGGGTGGCTATCTACTCCCGAAATTCCCTAAATTGCACTATCTCCCACCATGAAGCAATCCCTTGCTCCCATGAACTCCTCTTAACCAATCTCACCTTCCCATCTTCATCTCCCCATTTTGTGTGAGTTTTATACACCTCCCTGAAACTTTCCCCCTCATCCCTCATCTCCTGCATCACTGCCACCTCTGCCCTTGCTCATACAAGTAAATTAATCCTTCTTGGTGATTTTAATCTTGACTGTCTCTCCCCTTCATCACTTAACTCATGTCAGTGGATTGAAGCATTAAACCTCACCCAGTTGATCGAAGAGGCTACCCATCCCAACCCTAGAACTCAGTCACATTTCCTGTTGGACTGGGTGCTCTCAACCCACACCCACCGCATTTGCTCAGCTGGCATTTTACCCGATGTGCTCAGCGACTGCTGCCCCACCTTTTGCATTAGAAAGACCCATCTTCCTCCTCCCATTCCACCCAAATACATCCAGTATCGCCCCCTTAACTCCCTTAATGTGAGTAAACGTCTTCATGACCTGGCCCTGGCCAACTGGTCCCCGGTCCTCTCCTCCATCTCGGGTGACACTGTCCTCACCCACTTCATTTCTATCTTCCTTAATATCTGGGATGCCCATGCCCCACTAAAAACAACCAGAGTAAAATGTGGCCACCATCCTTGGATCATCCCTGATATCACTGCCATGTGCACAGCTCATGATCATGCTTGGCACCATTATAAATCTACAGGTGACCAGGCCCTGTTTCAGACCTTTCATGCCATTCACAATAGCTGTACTATTAGTATCCATCATGCCAAATCTGGTTCTTTAAATCATGTTTGCACCCTTCAAATAGTACTCCATCCTCCTTCTGGCAGGATTCCACCTCGTTCCCTGCAACTCCCTCCTCTATCTGTGAGGCAGGCTCACTAATCTCCGATCCCTTCCATGTTGCTGAAGCCCTTAATAGAGTATTTCACATCCTGTACTGTTCAGCAGGGCCCCACTCTCCATCTTGCACCCCCCAGCTTTCAGGTTTTCAACTACCACCAACCCTACCATCTGAAGTTCTGAGAACTCTTACTTCATGCAACCCCACTAAGTCTAGCCCTGATGGACTGCATCCTAGGCTCCTCAGGATCTCGGCCCCTTCAATCATAACCCTGTTAACCTATATCCTAAATCTCTCACTCTCCTCAACTACTGTTCCTCTACCCTGGAAATATGCCACAGTTCTCCCCCTCTACAAAAGTGGCAATCCCACTATCCCAAGAAATTACTGCCCCATTTTCCTTCTCCCTACCCTCACTAAAGTCCATGAATCTCTAATTTTCTCTAGGTTCAATGAGTTCCTACTTGCATCCAACACTCTCTCCCCATTCCAATCAGGCTTCAGCAAATCCCACTCTACCACCTCCTCCCTCCTATGCTTTACTGATGTCATTCACTCTGCCATGGATCTTGGCCAGATCACCTCAGCTATTTTCATCAACCTAGCAAAGGCCTTTGACTCCATTTCCCACCCTCTCCTACTTTACAAACTAAGCTCCATTGGCCTATCCCCTGCTTCAGTCTCCTGGTTCAGCTCCTATTTAACTGGCCGCTCCCAGTCAGTTTTAATCAGCAATGTCCTATGTTTCTCCCTCCCCATCCTCGCAGGCATGCCCCAGGGATCAATCCTCAGGCCTGTTCTGTTTTCCCTCTTTATTAATGATCTCACCTCAGTTTGCACCCATGCCAATATTCACATGTACGCGGATGACACCGTCCTTTTCCTGTCTGGCCCATCCATCCATGCTGTCCAATCCCCGCTCCAAAGTGATTTCATAGCTGTTATAGCCTGGTTTGATGCCAACTGCCTAAAACTGAATACTAAAAAGACTGTTGCCATGACCTCTGGCTCTAAACAAAAACTCGCAGGCTCCTCACCCTTCCTGTCCTCTCCTTTGAAGCCAACACTCAGCTTGACAATGTCCTTACGTATAAGTACCTTGGTGTCTGGCTCAATCCCTCCCTTGATTTCTCCACCCACTTTAGTGCACTACACACCAAACTGCAACCTAAACTTGGGTTACTTTATCATCATAAGGCCAGCCTCTCCCTCCCTGTAAGATGTGATCTTGTTGTCAAATGGATCCTCCCAGCCTTTGACTACGCTGACATAGTTTTCAGCACAGCCCCAGCCACCTCCCTTGCAAAACTTGATGTTCTGTTTCATGCCTTCTGTAGGTTTGCATCTAACTCCCCCTCTTTAACTCACCACTGTTATCTATACTCCTCTCTTTCCCTCCAGTCCCTCACACAGAGGTGTTCCTCTCACTGCTCCACCTTCATTGCTAAATTCTGGTTTGGGTCTCTTCCATCCTACCTTGGCTCTCTTCATACTCCTGCAACTCCCTCGCCCTGCAACTCGCAGTCGAGCTGTGCCCGCACCTTTTCCTTCTCATGTGTCCGCACCTCTGCTGGCAAACTATCCTTCTCCTATAGCTTTCCCTCCCTCTGGAATAGCCTTCCCACCCAACTCCATATCTTTCCCCTCCTTACCTGCTCTTAAGCGCTTACTCAAGCCAACCCCCACTACTTCTGCATCTGTTCTCCTTCCTAGACCTTGCTTACTTCAGTATGATTGTTCCCTACTCCTCTTACTGTGACTCACTATATATATATCTATGTAACTATAGTGTTTGTATTTATTTAGAATCTTCCCAATTGTAAACAGCTTTTGTGACATATATTTACTGTACTTTGTTATAACTCTGTTGTACTTGCTATACCTTTGTACCCCCTCCTCGGGGTCGCACCTGGAAACGTGCTTCTGTTCATGGTGCTTTCCCAGTTATCAACTTTTAATTAAATAAAAAAAGAAATAGGAGCAGAGCTAAACACCTTACAAATGTAACCAGGTCACCGTGTCTTTAGTTGGAAAGCTGCAGTTACAACCCTTACCTTGCACGAACACAAGCACACACACACACCTGCAAGGCTGAGGGGACCTGGGTTCTCTGGAACTCCTTATGGCATGGGGGCTTGCATCCAGAAAGAAAACAGAATAGTGCAATGCCTCCACCCAGAGAACAAATCAGTGGGCCTGGTGACAGGTGTGGTACAACCCCCTGGGATGCAGTACCTGCCCTCCTCCCCACTGGCACAAACACTACACTGGATCTTACCCGTGAAAAAGCTCTAAATAGACAATGCAATACAGGACCAGTAATAGACGGCGCAATATTACATCCATTCACACAAGATATAAAAACTGACAACAGGACTCTATTTATGGGTCCTGTAGAGAAAAAGGGAAAGTTAGATGATAACAATGTTTACAATTAGGCTGTGCCCAGCATGAGCCCACCCCAATACACTTTCTCACTCTCCCTTCAAGTGCACTTCAGGTGGCCCAAACCAGTAGGCATTGATGTTTTTAGATTTAAACTAACCAGTTAACTGGGTACTGCAGTTTAACGTTACATTTGCAGGCCTGATCTGGCATTGCCTGGGGGCGTGTAGAGGTGGTGCACAATTTAAACAAATTTCAAATCCCAAAACGGAATGACTTTTTGTTACTGTGCTAGCACTCACAGCCCAGATATTTGTATTCCGCAAACAAGGTATTCCAAGGGAAATTCCAAACGGTACTCTGCAGAATGGTGAACACTTCCCAGCCTCGCAAAGTACTCGTGGATCCTAAGGCAGACAAGATGGGTCTCCACAGCTCCCAAGGGGGGGGGGCGAGCAGCAGGGGTGTAGCTTCTCACAGCATCCTTCAGATGTCACTGACCGATGGTCCCCACAATCTGAGCAGGATGATACTGAAGTCTTCACACAGCAGTGGGACCGGACAATCTTGAACAATGATAAATATTTAAACAAATGCCAGAGAGCTCTGGGGTAACTTTAACTATAGTACAGCTAAACTGGAGTTGCTCCCCCTAAATTTGCAAAATCAGGCTACTCTGGCTGGCTAGTCAGAGCAGCAGTAGCAACTTGATGAAAGAAGCTAAAGGTGGGTCAAAGCCACACTGAACTACTCTGTGGCAGGCTGAAGCTCACTGGGCAAGAGCAAGGCTGACAGCCTCTGCCTCCTTTGATGGTCTGAACAAGACTACCCACTCTTTTTAGAATCTTCTAATGTCAGGGGGGAATTTACAGGCTCTGATTGGACAAAAGGGCTGTCAAACATATACACAATCCCCTAGTGGCTGCAGGGTTAAGTCCCAGCCGTTGGCAGTGGTTAGCTATGAGTGGCTAGAGGCCAGGGTGCCTGGGAAACTAACATGGCATCCCCCAGTCACACATAATAAACAGTGCCCCTAAAACACAATTTGCAACAGCTTTGCATACATTAAACATATTGCCCCAGATAGCCTAGTTTATTTTAATCGTGTTTATCCGACAGCCCCATTTGCCCTGGGGGGCCCATTGGAAGAATTGGGAGCCCATCCCAATATACACCACTCTTTGGTGCCTTTTTAAGTAGTTATTGCTGCTTGTGCTCACAACATCCCCCAAATAGCTGCATGCATACTTGGGCAGTAACACCGAGCCCCACTTGCCATTTGGGGCTTAAGTTTGAAGGTGAGCTCTGCTGACTCTGACTACATAGCCCAGCAGTGCTGCAACTTCTCCATCTCTCGCTGTCCCACCTGCACAACGGGAAAATAAAACAAGCAGCAGGGACAGCAAAGAGACAGGCGTCGGAGCCCCAGAGGATATGGCAGCAGAAGGAATGGAAGTTAAGAGGCATGCACTAGGGCCAGGCACAGCCCAAGAATTAAGCCCCGATTTGGGGGGCAGCTACATTCTCCCTCTGCTGAGCCAATTGATGTCCCGTTGATTCTTGCACAACCATTTACTTAACCATTACGGTACAGTTTGATTTAAACAGGTAATTCCACAGATATCTATTAGTACTACATATTAGTTAACAGGCTTTATGTATAAAGGATTTTCTTATCTAGGAACAGTAACTCATTTCTCCACATTTTGCATTTCACCTTGAGGTACCACTGAACACAATACAGGGCATTGACCTGGGGGTGATGTAAATCCCTCTATGTACTACATACATGGCCAAATCAGTGGAGGTACCGAGGTATCATACGAGAGCTTTAGAATGGGTCTGACAGGTCTTTCTGAGTATCTCAGAGACACTTCTCCCTCAGAACTCAGAGTAGTGACCTCCATCTCTTCATCCAGTGATAGAGCATCCTCAGTTGAAATAAGCACCTCTGGTTCACACAGTTCAGGCAGCTCTGTATCACTTTTACCTTGATTAGTTTCATCTAGCTGTGACTGGTGCACTGAGGTTGAGCTCAATTCCTCATCACTGTCCAATTGAATGGTACCCCCATCAGATGACAACAACTTGATGACCTCCTTGAGTAAACCCAGAATGTTCTCTGTTGAGTAATAGTGATCATACTCTGCCTCCCCATCTGACAAGTCCTCAGGTGGCAAACCATTTTGTGGTGACAAACCATGTGAAGTAACAGCAGCTTCCTGCGGGAGACAGAGATCTTTACTCTCTTTATTTTGGCTTCTGTACTCAGTAGTGATGTGCAAAGTCGGCAAAATTTGCTCCGCAAATTATTTTATGAATGGTTGGCAATTCAAGAAGCGAAATTCGCCAATTCGCGGAGCATGAGCTGACCACAAAGTGTGTAACTTCGCAGAAACATGAGTTAATCACAAATAATAGTCACCAGGCATTTCATAGTGCAGGCAGAAGGGAGTTGAGGAGGGAACAGTCAGTCACAGCATTTAATTCTATTCAGAGACAGTGGTGTCAGAAACATGAGTTAAACACCAGTAGTAGCGCAATACAATAGCAGGACCATGAAATTTTAATGCCGCCAACAATTCGATGAAGCTCTGATCGCAAAATTTAGCAAATGCGTGAGTTTTCAATTTTACAGTATTCCATTACATTTTGGCTGGCGATCGGCGAGGGGGACCATTAGACACCAGAGATTTTGTTTAATTAATTAAAATTTTATATCAGGCGGAGATCAGCGGGGGGGGGGGCACTAGATACCAGGGATTTGGGGGATCTGGAATTTGTAACTTCTCCTTGTTTTAAGTTTTTTTAAGTGCAATTTGCACTTAAGAAAACCAAAAAGTGTGCCGGTCTGCCGGTGCAGTGGTAGCACTACCGCTTGCGATGCCAGCGACCTGGGTTCGGTAATGAACCAAGGTCATCAGAGGGCCAGCCGGGGGAAGAAGGATTGAGTGCCAGATGGGCCACTCTTCTTCTCTGGGAGGGTTAGTCAGCCTTCCTCGCTGCAATAACACCACCACCTGGGTAACCACGGGTGGTGCCGGTGCAGTAGGAGGAGGTGCCACACTGGGGAGGGGTGGGCATTGGCCAAGGACCGGAGCGGAAATGCATCTCTGCACGCCTCTGTATCAGCAGTCCTCCCTGAGCACTGACGTCCGTAAGGGGGTGGGATCAGAAAACAGGAAAATGGACCCCACGTCGGGTCTAGGCGACAGGCTCCTGCACCACAGCCAACCACGGAGGGACTGAGGCAAACTTCAGGTGCACACTCCATTGAGGCTCAGAGGAAAGTAAGAGGGAGGACCTCCTCCACCCCACCCAGGGGTTTAACCAGGGCTCTAGAGGATAAATTGGAGTGGGGCACTATCAGAGTAACCCCCAGTCCCCTCCGTGGTGTAGCCTGAGCAGGTGCGTTGGGAAGTCCTGAGAGAAGGACCCACTGTACAGAGGGAGAAGAAAAGAGAAAAGTAAAAAAAAAAAAAAAAAGGCATGACAAAGTTGCAAATGACGAATTGGCTTTTAATGGGACAACTTTGCGAATTGATCCGCGGAGACGAATTTGGTGACTTCACAGATAATTCTCAGTCGAAGTAAAACTGTGCTGCATCTCTAGTGCTCAGCAGTCCCAGTGGAGGACTTACTAGCTGCATTGGTCTCACACAGTCTCCGTTATCTCGAATTGACCAATTGGAAGCAGATGGTTACCATGGATTGTACGAGATCCTCCAGTTTTGTTTTTAGGCTACAAGATCCTTCAGTTTTGTTTTGGGGCTGAAGTCTGTATACAGGCATACCTTGCAACTGTTCTATAACAACATATGGGACTTTTCCCCAACAATCGACAATCTTGTGCTTTCCTGGTAATCCAAGACTCCAAATCAAGACTATATTACCAGGCTGCAATTCGTGTACTCTGTCTGATCATATCTCACCTTCTTGGCTTGGTTCTTTTTCATAGCCATCTCTAAGGCCAGGCAGTAAGCAGAGTTCAATTGGTCTTTGTGTGTCTGGATATACTACAGATAGGTTTCATGTCTGGCACCATCAGAAGAGATTCCAAAGCACAAGTCCACTAAGAGCCTTGCCTCCCTTCTGAACAGTACGTAATGTGGTGAAAAGCCTGTAGCATCATTCTTCATGCAACTGTACGTGTGTAGAATGGTACTGATTTTCTGACTCCACTTGGACTTTTGGTTGGGATCCAACATTCCAAGCATATTTAACAGAGTTTGACTGAACCTCGCCAGTTGGGGATCACCCTGAAGTGATGGGAGTAGTGTGAGACTTACAAATCATCCATAGGGATAACAGTTCTTTTATGAGACAACTCTCAAAATCTCTCCCTTGGTCAGAATGTATTCTTTGCAGAGCTCCTTAAGTACAAAGAACTTTTTCATCAACACCTTGGTGACAGTAGATGATTTCTGGTCCCTAGTCGAGAATGCTTGAGCATATCGAGAAAAGTGATCAGTCAGAACTAGTACATTTCCCACATTTTTGCTATCTGGCTCCAAACTGAGGAAATCAATACTAACAAGTTCCATGGGAGCACTGGTGGAAACATTACCAAGAGGAGCAGCTCATTTTGGAAGAGTTCTGCATTGTAAACACCTTGAACACTGATGACAATAACTGTCCACTTCTGTACTCTTCCTGGGCCAGAAGAACCTTGATCTCATCAAGTCCAGGGTTCTGTCAAAACCCAAATGCCCCATTTCATCATGTAAGGCCGTGATCATAGTTCATCTGTACTTTGTAGGTAAATGCAATTGCCTCCTCAAGATCTCGTTGCATTTCATACATTCTCGCTCTAACAACCCACTTGGTAACTTCAATTTAGACCAGTCTCTTAACAGTAAAGGTGTGTCTTTGTGGGTCACAACTGCTTGTTCAGGTCCTTTTGCTTTTTCCAATAGGGGAATGATATCTCTGAAACAAGGGTCACATCTATGTTTCTTCTGTAAATCTGCTGGATTTAACTGAAGTAGAGACAAGTTGTCTATTGCAGTGAAGTTACAATGTGTTGTAGGTAGACAATCTGCAGATGCTCCAAGACAATCAATGAGTCCATTAGCATTAGCTGGGAAAGTTGACTCATCAGTATCATACTTTTTACACAATGCTTTGATAGGAGGCTCAGGAATCTTTACCCAGTGTCTAGCTGAGACATCAGGACGGGAGCGTTGAGACAAGGCATTGGAGTTCATGTGCTTCACACTAGGTAGATACTCTACACAGTAGTTATTGAGCAATAAAGCAGAGAGCCATCTGTGATGGCTGCCTCTAATTTGGCTGTTACCTGGATATAGGTCAGTGGATTATTGTCAGTTCTAACAGAAAAATGTGCTCTGTACAAGTATTCATGGACTTGATCTACTATGGCCCACTTCAAAGCAAGAAACTTATGTACTGGGTATTTGCAGTCTGAGGAGACCAGCCTCAAACCTTGCGGATATGACTGGTACAGCACAGCTCTGATCCCACTGATGCTAGTATCGGTTTACAAGATGTAAGGTTTGCTGGGGTCAGCGAACGCTAATACTGATACATGGGTCAGGTGGTATATAATATCTTCAAATGCCTGGTCACAGGCTAAAACCCATCTGGCTCAAAAAGGCTCATTAACACGCAAATAGATTCTGCATTTGGTATTTCTGTTCCGGGATCATTTCTTTCTGTTGGCAGGTAGATACTCTCAGGTCAAGTTCAGCAATGAGCTAATGATGTGAGCATAGTCTTTAATAAAGCAATGATAAGAACCACAGAATCTCAGGGAAATGTAGTGAAGGCCTTCACTTTTTCAGGATCAGTTTGGATGCCATCTTTGGAAACAATATGGCCTATGTACTTTACTGAACTCTGGAATAAGTGGTATTTATCAATGGTTTACCATGCTGCAGTGACAGCAGCTCCAGAGACATCCCCGACTGCGACAGGTGACTTGCAGACTGTGGGCAATGCAGCCTCGGGGATGCCTCCAGTTCTCAGCAGGGAGCAGCACCACCCAAACTCCCCCATGTAGGATTTGGCCGATTCCTGACGCTGTGGTGGTCTCCGCCATGGGGGAGTCGCTGCGGCGTCGATATACATTTATGAACATACAACTTCAGTTTGAATTCCTCTAACAGGTCTAGCATCTTGAATAGATGACTTTTGTGTTCTTCCAGACTCTTGCCAAAGATGATCACATCATCCAAGTAAACCAGACACACAAGCAAACTCATGTCACCCACTACACATTCCATGAGCCTCTGAAACATGGCTGGAGCTCCAGAGATTCCTTGTGGCATTCTGAGGAATTCAAAAATCTGACAGGACAAATAAAAGCTGTTTTCTTCTGATCTTCTGGGGCCATCTAGATTTGATAGTAGACACATATTTTTTAACACAAGTTCCCAAGAATTGGTTGGGAATTCCAGGGGGGTGCTGCTGTGAGGTCGGCTACCCCTACGCTGCCACAGATCCAAAAATAGCAGCACTCCATACTTGAACAAACATAACAGGACTTGCACAGATTGAAATTTGTCACTGAAAACTTTAATCAGAAAATAGAGGAATCCACACAAAATCATGCAATTCACCAGAAAGCAGGTACACCTCAGCAATTCACCTTTACAGGCTTTGTCAAAAGGTGGAGACATACAGGTGCACAATTCATTAGTGTGTCATTAATACGTCATCACTGAATACACTTGTAACCCCCCTGCAAATGGGGGTTCCCAAAAGACTTCCAGGAGCTTGCTTGAATGCTCCAAGCCTGAATGGTGTTTGGCATTTAAGCCATTTATCAGTGAGTGTTTTTAGAGCCTCTGGTACTGTCTCTTTAAGAGCTGTCTGCTTGCAGACATAATTAGTTTGTATGGGGGGACTGTGTGCTTCTGAGTACCACTCGAGCTGCTGCCAATTCACTTCATTTTGCAGTCACTAGGAGTGCAAAGGAACCTATCTGAAAGATGTAACTGTTTGCCAGAAATTATTTAGAGTAATAATGAAATTACAGTTTGTCTAACCTGCTTTTTTGCAGTCAGAACTGTGTCTGCTAGTTCCCCATTCTAGTTTTGAACTGCTGAACTGGACCAATCAGTGTGGGTAAGCTAGCTCTAAATGATGCCTTGGACGAATCAGAACTTGACTCATAATCTGAGCCAGCCACAAGAGGATTGTATGGGCAGTGACTCTGGGAGATGTAGTTTAGACTTCAGTGCCTTTTTGGACCAACAGCAGCAGTCTATTGTGAGTGACAGCCAATCCAGTCAAGAACTGGGAGGAACTCAAAGGAAGTGCCCGGTTTCGCAGTTGGAGTTCAGTTGAGCTTTGGCAGTGAAGAAGGAAGGAGCCCTGTGCTTTTTCAGTGTGCAGTTTTAGTCAAAAACGTGTGTAAGGCCCAGAGTTCGGTCTGCAGCTTGTGTAACAGCTTGTTAGGACTGAATCCGTCCTGTGAAAAGAATCAAAGGATCTCTGAAAGTAGAAACCAGGCTCACCCTGTAGAAGACTGGAAGAATTGCTGAAAATTGCACTCGGTCTGTCAGGAACTGAATCTGCTGTGTGTTCTCCCGGTATTGTGCAGTAATTGCGATCGGGATACAGATGCAGCCTGCCTGGTATAGTACTTCTTTTTATGGATGTGTGAAGAGGTTTTGTACCTCAAGTGAGCCCTGCTGACATTGAAGGACCCTATCTTATTTGGAGGTCGTGAGTACTAATTCAGGGTTGCTCCTCGTTGAATTGCCACATTAAATCCAATGGAATTACTGTACTGCTGACTGTTTAATTCTCCTTTCTTGTGTGAAAGGGCCCCTACCAGCTGCCACGGTTTGGACTAGCCACTAGGCTTGGGTACCCAGGGACAGTAACTGATAGGGATAGGCCTGTGCACAGAGCCATAGGTAGATTATTAGAGTGATAAGCTAATTAACCTGATTTCCCCTGTCCTTGTTATATCCCTAAATAAATCAGAGCTGCTTGTTTCAGCAAAGTTATACTGCCTGAGGTATTTGTCTATGTTAAAGTACTGTACTGTGATTGTTGCACTGTATCTCATTTCACAGGAGGTCCCAGTGCCGGAACCAGACCTGGGGGTAAGTGTATACTGTGAAGGTAATTTGATATATTGTGTGGGCCACTAGTGGGAAGAAAGGGGTTGCAGTGTCCCAGAGGGCTGTGACCAAGTTAGTTTAACTATTGCAAACCCTGACCTCTGGGTGGAGGCACCCGCCATTGGATCCAGGCCCTCAACCTGTTAGTGGCAAATCAGGCAGGGTAGTAGCCCTGGGATAGCGCCATCTAGGGGTTACATCTTGAGGCTCACCGCTGGGATTGTGTGTTCCTAGTGGCCATATTTTACGAACCACTGTTAAGAAAAATGGGTACCCGACAGAAGTGGCTGTGCACCGGCTGGTGGAGTGGTGTACTGGGAGGAGATCGACCCCAAATGCTATGCTTATCCTGGACATCCCCCTGGTATCAATAATGACACTGTGCAGGGAGTACTTTCCAAGGTGGAAGGTTTACAAACCTTGTGGTGGTGGGTCGGCATGCTAATCTGCTCACCCACACTTTCCTGGCCCTAGTAGAGTTTAAGGATCCCATAGATAGCTCCAAAGTGCCACAGACCATTACCCCAGAGGGAGCCCTCACTGCTTGGAGAGTGATAACTAAGGACAGTAAAGACCCGGGGAATCAGCCCCACCACTATCTGAAACTTTGAGGAGAAATTTGCTGAATGGTTGCTGGAGAGGGAAACTGTGGAGGACTTGAAGAAACTATTCTTGCCACCTGGGGTGTTCCTCCCCAACACCCTCTCCTGCTCCAGTGCCCGTAATGGTGGCTGAACCAATGCAGACTCCTATTTCTGCACCTGCCATTAGTCACGACTCTTACCGAGGGTTGAGGATCTTCTCTGGCACCCTCCCAACCCCCCAAGGGGAGGATGACTGGGAGACCTGGATAGACTATGTTGCCCCCCAAGTGCTAGAATGGCAATGCTCGGAAGGTGAAAAGCGAAAGAGGGTTAGTGAGAGCCTCCGAGGTCCTGCCCTGGCTACCATCCGTGCAAACGGGCCAGTAACCCTGAAGCGACTGCACAGGCCTATCTTGAGGCCTTGGAGAATGTGATGGGAGCCCAGATTCTGATGAGGACCTATGGTGGAGTAAGAGATGCACAACAGTACCAAGGGAGTTGTTGTCTGTGTATGTATCTCGGCTGGAAAATTGTTGCAAGAATGCCTCAGAAAAGGTAGTTTGCCAGCATTGAACTGGACCGAACCAGGCTGGACAGGATCCTTAAGTCTGCCCCTTCTCAGAACTGCTGTTGCTTCAGTTACACCTGGCAGATCGACTGGAATCCCCACCTCCTATGATGAGTTAATGAGAGAAATTGAGGAGTTGAGAAAGACGACCTCGGAGGGACCTGCACCAATAGCTGCGGCTACACCCGAGTGACTGAGGGTGACCCATCAAGTGAAGTTCAGGGCAGAGGTTGGCAGTCAATGAGTGCTCTGACAAGGAAAAGATATGTCACAATGGGGAGAACTGTTGAGAGAGATCCGGGAATTCAAAAACAGTCCTTTATGAAGGCCACGCCTGCAAGTACGGGCCCTGACCTATATCCGACTGATCTGCTATGGGGGTGGGGTACCCACCATGTATCTCCTGCTGATAACAGCTCCGAACTCGATTCCTTGACCATGGAAGTGGAGAAACTGACTAGATGTCTCCAAATGCTTATCACGCCAGAGACAGAGATGGCACCAAGGTTTCCAGTTAGTAATACCCCGCCCTGGCTCCCAGTGTGGCGCCTCGGCCAGCTCAAACTCCAGAAAGTATGTTTTGCTATAATTGTGGGAAAGATGGGCACATGAAAAGGGAATGCCAGTCCCCAAAAGACACTGACAAAGTTGCATATAGGCTACAAGGAGAGCTTCGGAGAAGAAATCAGTGGTTAAGAGGTGCACTACATGATCCCAGTGAGGGCACCAAAATGCTAATTCACGCCCTTTTGTGGCAAGGTCAGTTGCCCAGGCCCCACTACCGCCCTCTCCAGACTGGTCCAGAATAGTGGGTCCTCCATGGAGACCACTGTAAAGGTGAACGGAGTGTCTACAAGAGCTATATTAGACAGTGGCTCCCAAGTGACAATTATGTTCCAAGATTGGTATCAGAAGATTTGTCAGACGACCCTTACAACCATTAGAAGGACTGCATGTATGGGGGTTAAGTGAGAAGGCCTACCTATTCCGGGTATATCCGAATTTGGCTGTCTTTCCCCACCTCCGTGGCTGGAGTGGCCGAACAAGTAGAGACCCTAGCCTTAGTGTGTCCCCCACTGACTGTATGATGGTGTCCCTTGTTGATTGGAACAAATGCTCATATGTTCGGAAGGCTGGCACAGTTGTGTTATGAAAAACAGGGGTCAAAGACTAGTAGAGCTTTAAGAGTTCGGCTTTAATTAAGAAGGCCTATGAGGCAGAGAGATGCTGAAAACAGAACCAGAGGAACCGGTCGAATTGTATGGAAGAAGGATCCTGAGTCTCTGATCCTGGCGCCAATGCCCAGTGTACCTTACAGGAGAGGTCCGTATCAGAAAGGATGTTAAGAATAAAATATTAATGTTGGATGCACCAGGCGATGGAAAATTGCCAGAGGGACTGCTGGTCAAGCCTAGTATTTTGCCCGCTAGAGCCCATGCTTATGCCAGAAGGGTAATGATCCAAGTTCATAATGTGTCTGAAAGAGACATTCGAGTAAACAGAGGTTGCATCCTGGCTAATGTGCATTGTGCAGACACTGCAGTGCTACCCAGCAGCAAGAGTTCAAGGAAGAATGACAGAGTAACGCCTGACTTGTTTGATTTCAGCACTCCCGCTGCCAGCTGAATGGAAAGTGAAGATCAGTGAGAAGCTTGCCCAGAGACCAGGTGTTTTCTTTAAAGGAATGGGATGTAGATGCGCAAGGAGCTGAGCACAATATCCGCTGCATGACGAAAGACCATTTCGTGAGAGGTCTCTCGCTTGGCACCTGCTGACATAGATGATGTGGAGACGGCATCTGCAAGAGATGTTAGCTGCTGGTGTAATACAAGAATCCAGAAGCCCTTATGCTTCCCCATTGTGGTAGTGAGGAAAAGAATGGAACAGTAAGGATGTGTGGGATTATCGCACCTTAAACCGCGGACTATCCCTGATCAGTACACAATGCCCCGCATTCAGGATGCTTTGGACTGCCTAAACGGGAGCAAGTGGTTCTCTGTGCTGGATTTCCGAGGGTACTATCAGATCCCGGCGGCCCCAGAGGACCGTGAAAAGACAGCTCTTATCTGTCCGCTTACTTTATGAATTCATGAGGATGCCTCAAGGGATTTCAGGTGCCCAGCCACTTTTCAACGATTGATGGAGCGGCAGGGGGACATGAACTTACTAGAGTGCCTGGTATACCTAGATGATGTTATTGTGTTTGGCAGCTCACTGGAGGAACATGAGAGCAGATTATTTAAGGTATTGGACCGACTGGAGGACTTTTTGGCCTTAAACTGTCCATTGATAAGTGTCAATTTTTTCAAACATCAGTAAAGTATGTGGGACACATGGTATCCACCGAGGAATAGAGACCGACCCAAGTAAAGTTGAGGCCTTGACCACCTGGCCACAGCCCAAAATCTAAAAGAACTGCAAAGATTCCTGGATTCTGTGGTTATTATCGGCGCTCATCAAGGACTATTCAAGAGTGATCCGCCTTTACTTAACTCTTACTCAAGGGTATCCCCAACCCACAAAAAATACCAAAAGTCAGCATCCTCAAGACTGAAAGAGTGTATTTTCATCCGAGTGAAGTATTTGGGTCCGCTGGACTCCTGATTGTGAGACTGCTTTTCATGAGATCATATATCAACTTACCCATGCTCCAGTGCTGGCCTATGCCGATCCAAGAAAACCTTACGTCCTGCACACTGATGCTAGCTTGCAAGGGTTGGGGCTGTGTTGTACCAAGAGCACGAGAATGGCCTGAGACCAGTGGCCTTTGCCAGTAGAAGCCTGACCCCATCCGAAAAGAACTATCCTGTACATAAGTTAGAGTTCCTAGCTTTGAAGTGGGCTATTGTTGACCAATTCCATGAGTACTTGTATGGGGCTAAAATACTAGTAAAACTGACAATAATCCTTTGACCTATGTGCAGACCTCAGCTGAGTTGGATGCCACTGGCCATAGGTGGCTTTCTGCATTATCTACATATGACTATGCTCTCTATACCGAGCAGGTCTGAACCACATAGATGCTGATGTCTCTCCGGAGGCCTGTTCCCCAGAATGATTGGGTCCGACTGGCAGAACCTGACATTCGGCACTCTGCCGGAAGTTTGACAGGAGGAACAATGTCCACGGACGCAGTGGACTGCATGGTGGATTGCTTGGGAGCCTCTGAGAATTGCATACCTGCTGCTTATTGCCACTTTTCTGCAATAGACATTGGTGCACTGCCTCAGCTGGACAATGACAGTATTCAAGTGGCTCAATCCACGATCCCATGATCAAAGCAGCTTTGAAGCCCTCTATGCAGGAAAAGATGTGTCCAAATTACGCTCCACTGATTTGAGAACTGCACTGTTATACAAAGAAGGTCCTAAGTTGAAACTGATCAATAAACTGTTATACAGAGAAACAGTAGACAGGGGGACAAGTAGACAAACAACAACTAGTGCTGCCCACTGCCTTTCGAGACTCAGTATTGAGGTCCTTGCACAACCACATGGGGCACCTTGGTATAGACAGAACACTTGACTTGGTGAGATCCAGATTCTATTGGCCTAAGATGGGGGCTGATGAGCAACACATTCGAACTTGTAGTCGCTGCTTACAGAGGAAAGCTTTGCCCAGAGGGCTGCCCCTTGTTAACATAACCACCAGTGCACCCATGGAGCTGGTCTGTATTGATTTTCTAAGTTTGGAGTCAGATCAAAGAAATATCAGTAATGTGCTGGTGGTCACTGACCATTTCCATAGATATGCCCAAGCTTTCCCACCAAAGACCAGAAAGCATCCACTGTAGCCAAAGTACTTGTAGAAAACTTTTGTTCACTATGGGCTCCACAAAGAATCCATTCTGATCAAGGGAGAGACTTTGAGAGTCGTCTGATCAAAGAGATGCTTTCTGTGGGAGTGCGAAAGTCCAGAACCACTCCTTACCACCCCAGGGGACCCACAGCCTGAACGCTTTCAACCGCACTTTGCTAGATATGCTAGGCACCCTGCACCCAAAGGACAAGCCTAGATGGAGCCAACAAATTAGCACCCTGGTACATGCTTATAACTGCACCAAAGTGATGCCACTGGATTCTCCCCTACCGCCTGATGTTTGGAAGAGAAGCTCGACTACCAGTAGATGTGTGTTTTGGGGTCTCTCCTGATGGGGTTCAAGCTGACAACTATTTACAGTATGTGCAAAGTTAAAGGCCCAGCTAACTCATGCGTACTAACTGGCTCAAACCATGGCTGCCAAAAGAAATCTGGCCAACAAAGAAAGGTATGATAAAAGGTGAAAGCACAGGAACTCCAGGAGGGAGATCGGTATTGCTAAGAAATCTGGGACTGCATGGCAAGCACAAGATTGCTGACAGATGGCACCATCTCCTCACATTGTAGTGGGCAAACTAGATGATCTGCCAGTGTACAAAGTAAGGCCTGAGAATAATTCAAAAGATGTAAAAACAATGCATAGAAATCATTTACTGCCCATTGACAAATCTTAATTGAGTCTGAGCCCCTAGAAGATGCCCCTCTGGACCAGTGACTAGAGCTGCTGCTAAGAAAAGATCAAGAAAGTCTGCACCTACAGAAGTAAAGTTAAAGTGTTCCCTCCACAAGTCCCAGTTGAGCATGACTGTCAGTCCATATCGGAAGAAAGTGAGAGTGACTTTGAATACTATCCTTCTTACGAACTGAGTCAATTGTTTCGGGGCAATCCCCTAGTCAATACTGGAGACAAAGCTGGGCCTTCTGGACTGTCTAAGCCCCCAGCTTCATCCCTGGAGCCAATGCTCCCAGAAAGTGAAGTGCAAAGCATCAGATCAGATGAAATGGAATCATTGTGCATGGTTGAACTGTTTGAGCTTTCAGGGAGGAAAATGATAGATTAGGGCAGACTGGTGATACACGAACAAGAAGAGTATTTTGAGTGCCCTGACAGTCCACTGCCAGTGTCCAAAGCTCTCCATGCGAGCCAAATGTTGTGGACTCAGAAACTGTAACTCCTGGAGCTGAAAGTGCCCCAAGTTCTAGCCTCTCTACCCCATGGAGACTCCCGACAAGTGAGGACAATGCTGAAAATGAGGCTCAGAGTGCAGAGACTATAACAGTTCCCCTAGAAAGACTGGTCGAGCTGTAAAGCCTGTGGTGCACCTCAGTTATGATTCACTTGGGAGGCCTGTGGACTTGCCTCTTAATGTTGTCCATAAAGGAGTGTATGTGTCCCGAGCTCATTGCCCAAACTGAGCATCAGTGCTAACTCCAAGTTACTTGTGTTGCTCCTCTATATGGTGCCCTTGCCCCATCCAGCCCCAAGGTAACTGATAGGAAGGGCCCCTCTTCAGGTTTCATGTACAAGAGGTAATAACTTGAGTTATGGTACAATGTGTATGTAATACTGTGTAAAGAGTGACGACTGCAATGTTTCAGAAATGTGTTCTTGGTAAAATGATATATTGACTGATGATTACATATGCGAGCCTAATGCAAATGTATATGGTTGCAGTTGAAACTTATGGGGTACTTGCTTGACGCGGACGCCGCTTTCCCAGGCCAGGAAGGGTGTGTAACCCCCTGCAAATGGGGGTTCCCAAAAGACTTCCAGGAGCTTGCTTGAATGCTCCAAGCCTGAATGGTGTTTGGCATTTAAGCCATTTATCAGTGAGTGTTTTAGAGCCTCTGGTACTGTCTCTTTAAGAGCTGTCTGCTTGCAGACATAATTAGTTGTATGGGGGACTGTGTGCTTCTCTGAGTACCACCGAGCTGCTGCCAATTCACTTCATTTTGCAGTCACTAGGAGTGCAAAGGGAACCTATCTGAAAGATGTAACTGTTTGCCAGAAATTATTTAGAGTAATAATGAAATTACAGTTTGTCTAACCTGCTTTCTTTGCAGTCAGAACTGTGTCTGCTAGTTCCCATTCTAGTTTTGAACTGCTGAACTGGACCAATCAGTGTGGGGTAAGCTAGCTCTAAAATGATGCCTTGACTAATCAGAACTTGACTCATAATCTGAGCCAGCCACAAGAGGATTGTATGGGCAGTGACTCTGGGAGATGTAGTTTAGACTTCAGTGCCTTTTGGACCAACAGCAGCAGTCTATTGTGAGTGACAGCCAATCCAGTCAAGAACTGGGAGGAACTCAAAGGAAGTGCCCGTTTCGTCAGTTGGAGTTCAGTTGAGCTTGGCAGTGAAGAAGGAAGGAGCCCTGTGCTTTTTCAGTGTGCAGTTTTAGTCAAAAACGTGTAAGGCCCAGAGTTCCGGTCTGCAGCTTGTGTAACAGCTTGTTAGGACTGAACTGCCCTGTGAAAAGAATCAAAGGATCTCTGAAGAGTAGAAACCAGGCTCACCCTGTAGAAGACTGGAAGAATTGCTGAAAATTGCACTGGTCTGTCAGGAACTGAATCTGCTGTGTGTTCTCCTGGTATTGTGCAGTAATTGCGATCGGGATACAGATGCAGCCTGCCTGGTATAGTACTTTCTTTTATATGGATGTGTGAAGAGGTTTGTGTACCTCAAGTGAGCCCTGCTGACATTGAAGGACCCTATCTTATTTGGAGGTCGTGAGTACTAATTCAGGTTGCTCCTGTTGAATTGCCACATTAAATCCAAATGGAATTACTGTACTGCTGACTGTTTAATTCTCCTTTTCTCTGTGTGAAAGGGCCCCTACCAGCTGCCACGGTTTGGACTAGCCACTAGGGCTTGGGTACCAGGGACAGTAACTGATAGGGATAGGCCTGTGCACAGAGCCATAGGTAGATTATTAGAGTGATAAGCCAATTAACCTGATTTCCCGTCCTTGTTATATCCCCTAAATAAATCAGAGCTGCTTGTTTCAGCAAAGTTATACTGCCTGAGGTATTTGTCTATGTTAAAGTACTGTACTGTGATTGTTGCACTGTATCTCATTTCACAGGAGGTCCCAGTGCGGAACCAGAACCTGGGGGTAAGTGTATACTGTGAAGGTAATTCTGATATATTGTGTGGGCCACTAGTGGGAAGAAAGGGGGGTTGCAGTGTCCCAGAGGGCTGTGACCAAGTTAGTTTAACTATTGCAAACCCTGACCTCTGGGTGGAGGCACCCGCCATTGGATCCAGGCCCCTCAACCTGTTAGTGGCAAATCAGGCAGGGGTAGTAGCCCCTGGGATAGCGCCATCTAGGGGTTACACACTGATCAATGTTTAAAAAAAAAGTTTAAATACCACAGCCATTTCTGCAAAACAATGATACAAAAAGTGACTATCTCCTGCACATTCAAAAGAACTGGACAAACTATCAATGCAAAGGCACTAAATGTCCTAAAGTGAGGCTAATTTCAAGAGATAAATTCTAGATTACATTTGACTGTGCTAAGGTTTCCACACCAAAATCCAGTGATCACCCACTCCACAGTTTTCTAGAGGTAAAATCCTGGGGATCAACATGAATTGACAGGAAACAACCAATGGTACAAATTAGGGGAGACTGTTCTTTGGACCATAGCAAACATGAAACATAGAGAGAAAAAAATACATAAGTTACAAAAAAGTAATGAAAAATTACTCAGTCCAGAATATTTAAAGATGTATTTACTCTCACATCAGAATTGTCAAAATTCCTTATAAATCCTTACGCGAGGCCTGAGGGGCCGGGGACATGGCCACCCCAGTCACACATAATAAACATTGCCCCAAAAAAACAATTTGCAGCAGCTTTGCTCACATTAAACATATTGCCCCAGGTAGCCCTTCATTTATTTTTTTAATCATGTTGCTATGATGGCCCCATTTGCCCTGAGGGGCCCATCAGAAGAGCTGGGAGCCCATCCTCAATATGCACCACTCCATGGCACCTTTTTCCAATGGCTATTACCACTCATGCTCACAAGCACACCCCTGGTTGCACGCATGCACACTTGAGCAGTTACATGCCCGAGCCAGCCCCACTTGCCACTGGGGCTCGAGCTTAAATGTGAGACCTGCTGGCTCTCATTATGTGGCCCAGCAGCGCTGCAACTTCTCTGTCTCTTGCTCTCCTGCCTGCCCAACAGGAAAGCAAAGCGGGCATCAGAGACAGCAGGGAGGCAGGCGTTGGAACCCCAGAGGATGTGGCAGCAGCAGAAACAGGACTTCTGAGGCATGCACCAGGACAAGGCATGGCCCAAGAGGTAAGCCCCAATTTTGGGAGTGGCAGCACTAAGGAAAGCTTTCCTCCCGAAGGCCATAATTTAAGCTCTTATAGCAACAACAGTGTCCTTCACAACAGGTCAGCCAAGACCTGCAAGAGACTTCCTGCAATTATTAGGACACATGGCCACATCCACAGCAGTGGTCCCATGGGCCAGGTTCCAAATCAGAGACATACAGTACCACTTATGAGACAACTTGTCTCAAAGGTGGGATCCACTCTCGAAGCTTGTACTGGTGACAAAAGCACTGTCAAGGTCATTAGAGTAGTGGAAGGAAGAAATCAGCCTCCAAGAGGGCATTCCCTTCCTTCAGCAATCACCAAGAATCCTTACCACAGATGTCTCACTCTTGGGCTGGTGGGCCCACCTACAGGATCTCACAGTGAGTGGCACATGGAGCCTACAGGAGTCACTGGAGTACATCAACCTCCTGGACCTAGGGCAGTGCTGCTAGCAATGCAAATTTTCTCCTCCCAGCTACAGGATCAGCTGTCCAAATTAGGACAGACAACACCACAAAAATGTATTACATATACTAGCAGGGGTGTATAAGATCTTCAAAACTGTGTACAGAAGCAATGGGGATCTGTGATCTGGCATACACCCTGGAAGCAGACATTCACGTGATGCATGTGCCAGGCAAAGACAATGTCCCGGCAGATTCCTTAGGCAGAATAAGTTGTGAAAATCATGACTGGGCCTTGAGCACATTAGTTCTGGCCACAGTGTTCACAAGGTGAGGTGCTCCTAAAATAGACCTGCTCACTTCTTGGGAAAACAATCCGCTCCCACAATTTTGTCTCAGACCACCAGCCAGAGGGACAGCCCCAGAGGATGCCCAAGTCTTGGACTGGACAGGGAAGTTATGTACACCGTCCCACCATTTCCACTCATAAACAAATTCCCCTGAAACTCAGGAGGGAGTCTGCAGCAATGATGCTAATAGCTCCAGACTGGGCCAGACAGACATGGTATTCAATTCTGCTGACCCTGTCCAGCAGACCTCCAGTTAGCCTGCTACTGAGTCACAATTTGCTGACCAACTATCAGGGCAGGATAGCATTCCTAAACCTCATACTCTACAGCCGAGGGCATAGTTCTTGAGGAGCTAGAGTATTTTGGGTTACATCTCTCAGAAGAAGTTCTCAGGGTACTTGAGAGTTTCAAAGGAACCAGCAACCAGAAAAACAAACTCCTCAAAATGGAACTGATTTTGTTACTGCTGTGCCTCCAAAAGAATAATCCCTGCAGAGGCAGGTTTGCCTACAGTTTTGAAATAGTTGGTACCGTTACGGTCATTAGGCCTAACGCAATCAACACTGAAGGTGCACTTAGCAGCAGTGTCAACCTACATATCAGCAGGCATGGAAAGTCATTGGCCTCTTAAACATAAAAACATAGAAACATAGACTTTGACGGCAGATAAGGACCGCTTGGCCCATCTAGTCTGCCCATTTCCCTACCTACAGAATAGGCCATAGATCCTAGTTAACCAACAGCCTATTTCTTCCTACCCCCAACAAGAATTGCCTTATGTCTGTCCCATGCATTCTTGAATTCTCCCACAGTTTTAGACCCCACAACCTCCTGAGGAAGGCTGTTCCATGCATCCACTACCCTCTCTGTGAAAAAATACTTCCTCACATTGCCCCTGAACCGCCTTCCCTCAATCTTTAAATTATGTCCCCTTGTTCTTGCAAGTCTCTTTTTCTGAAAGATGCTACCCTCTTGGACTTTGTTGATTCCACTGAGGTATTTTAAAGTTTCTATCATGTCCCCTCTCCTTCTTTCCTCAAGGGTATACATATTAAGCTCCCTTAGTCTCTCCTCATACGGCTTCTCCTGCAGACCCTGCACCATTTTAGTTGCCCTCCTCTGACTACCTCTATCCTGTCTATGTCCTTGCAGAGATGGGGTCTCCAGAACTGGACACAGTACTCCAGATGGGGTCTCACCAACTATCTGTACAGAGGGATAACAACTTCCTGTTTTCTGCTGCTGATGCCTCTCCCTATACATCCCAGTATACCCACAACCCTCCCTACTGCCTTCTCACATTGCTTGCTAACCTTAAGGTCATTTGATATGATTACCCCCAGGTCCCTTTCCTCTTTTGTTGTTGTTACTACCTCCCCACCCATTGTGTATTCTTCCCTGGGTTCTTGTTTCCCAGGTGCATTATTTTCACCTCTTGCACTGAATCCTAGCTGCCATACTTCTGACCATTCCTCCAACCTTGCCAAGTCCTTTTCATCCTTTCCACGCCTCCTTGTGTATCAACCCTGTTGCAGATCTTTGTGTCATCTGCAAAAGGCATACTTTTCCTTCAGTCCCTCTGCAATGTCACTGATGAAGACATTAAAAGGACTGGACCAATACTGAACTCCCGCGGTACCCCACTAGTAACCTCTCTTTCTTCAGAGTGGACGCCATTTACAATTACCTTCTGTGTCCTGTTGTGCAGCCAATGTTTTTTAAAGACCACAGTCACTTATATTCACTGGTAAGGGACTCCATTCCATTGTGGGATTTCATTGTCTGCTTTGCCCGGCTCATGGAGGCTCCATTCGAGCCTATGGACACTACTGACTTAAAGTATGTCACCTGGAAAACCATTTTCCTGATTGTAATTACCTCTGCTAGGAGGATGAGAGAACTACAAGCCCTCTGTGCAGAGCCAAATTACGCCATCTTCCCTAGGGATACAGTAGTCCTTAGAACCAGTAGGAAATTCTTACCCAAGGTGGTGTCTGAATTCCACCTGAACCAGTCAATAACACTTCCTATGCTTTACCCAAAACATTCATATCGAGGTGAGCAAAAACTGCACAACCTTGACTTGAAACAAGCTCTGAGAATCTATATAGATAGGACAAAAGATGCCAGATCCAAAAGTACTCAGCTTTTTGTTACTTATGGTGAGGTTGGGAAAGGTAAACCAGCTTCCAAGAGATCTATCTTTCACTAGATAGTCTTATGCATCCTGTTCTGCTATGAAAAAGCAGGGAATTGCTGCCTAGAGGCTTAAGGACACACTCCACAAAGGGCACCTCTACTTCTGTGGCATCCTCAAGTGGCATCCCTTTATTAAAAATTTGCAAAGCAGCTACGTGGAAAACAGCACGTACCTTCACAAAGTACTATTGTCTGGACATACAGTCCAGAAGGAATGCTAGCTTTTGGAACTGCTGTATTGCAGAACCTTTTTCCAAAGTAGGTTCTGGACCCAGCCACCCAAGGTACTGCTTTATAGTATGCATAGAGTGAAGCCATGAGTGAGGGATTCCTGGGGTTAGAAGAAAAAATTACTCGCTATAATAATGTTTTTTCTTTTCCCGTTACGGGAAGTGAGTCCTGAAGGCCTAGCAGCGGTGATTGACCTCTTGGAGTTTCCTGTGACCAGCTCAAGTCCAGAGACTTTAGTGGTGGCCTATAATAAGGCCATCTCATCAGCTCTGGACTTGATTGTTCCTGTCCGTGTTCATCCTCTCCCACTTCACCCTCGGGCCCCTTGGTTTGATGGTCCTTTGAGGGAGTTGCAGCGAGTAAGGCGTAGGTTGGAGCGGCGTTGGCAGAAATCCACCCTGGCTGCTGACCATCTTAGACTGGTTGAACATTTATAAGATTTACCAATCAACGATCTCCCGTTAAGAAGGCAGAATTCCTGTCCGGGGAGATTGCTGCCACTCAGAACTGACCAGCTCAGCTCTTCCGAACTGTTGACAGGTTGTGCAACCCAACTTGTCTGCAGCTCCGAAGACCCTTTTCGCAAGTAGAGTGCGATACGCTTGCTCGATTCTTTGTGGATAAGGTGACCAACATCAGGTCAGAAGTTTGTTCAACTCACTCTATGGGGGTGTACATGCACCTGTTGTTGTCACTGTTTCACTCCCTGCAGTACACCCTCCCCCAGGTCACACCTGGAAACAAGGTCTGACTCAGTGTGCCTATCCCACTCATCAAATTTTAAACCAATAAATATCCTGTCCCTATGAGAAAGCATCTCAAAAAACACCGCTGAGTTGCTGCCTTTTTTGCGAAACCAGTGTAGTCAATGGTTCCACTAAATAGGTGGCTGTATCTAGGGTGGGGAAGACCTTTTAGAACAGTTCATGCATGAGTAATGGAAGGGGAAAGAAAACTTGGATGACTCACTCAGGTAGACTTTTTATTAGCAGATCTCTATGAAAAGGCAGCAGAAACAAATTAAATATTGTACTTTTTAATGCCCTATTGTTTCCTCCATTCACTTCTATCTATGTTTGGGTTATGCTTTGTATTTTTAAGAAATTATATGTATTCCCTGTGCCTACTGCCACTGAAGCCACAATGTATTCGCTTGCTTCACCAATTATTTCTGTGTTTTACGAGTATTCAGTGATGTCAGCTCCGCCAATGAGTTCTAGTTGCTCAACAGTGCAAAATGGTGATACTAACATTATATAATGCCTAGGATGCAAAAAAACAGTCATCTGCAAACTGTGATGGGGATAGTAAAAGGCCAACTTGTTAGCAGTAGAAAAAGTAATAAAATAACAGTGAGAAGGTATGTGCACTAGCAGATCCAACTGTGCAGTGAAGCAGCATCTGCTACTCCATAAGGCCTGAAAACATTAGCTGTTTTAGCCTAATCTAAGCTTGCTCCTTTCTTCTCCAATGTCTTGCTGTCATCCCACCCTCCTCTCTAGGTCTTTCCTTTTACTTGTAGCATCCTGTTATGATGGTTTCCTGTTAAGTACTGTACTGCATTTGAAGCATGTACACATATTTTTTTTCAACATTCTTTTTATTCCAAGATATGTAGTAAGCACAGCATTAAATTACATAAAATACAAATTTATTTTTACACAAAGGTAATAATATAAATCCTTTTCTACAGTATTAATACATAATATTGTATATACTATTCATTTAGTATATTATTTAATGCTACATATCTATTTATATAATCCCTCCCCCCCCCTTACATTCTGTCATTGTCCAATGCATAGCAGTCCCTTGGTACACTTAAGAGAATACAGTACTTTAAGATGTTTAAAGTTGCTGTAATGGTGGTAATACTCTCAGTATTTCATTCCAGGAGGTTTTATCACACACATTTTCTACATCTATGTCCTCCATCAGTCTTTCATGGTATAGTGTTGTTTTCAAAGTGTTATTCCATTTGTTAATGTCAAAGAGAGATAGTTTGGTGGAGTTCGTTTTCTAATATTATTATTTTGATTGCCATAGTAGCAAGGGCTATAATTTTTTCTCCTTTTTTTAGCTATGTCCAATGAATCAAAATCATTGAGAATAAATATCTGTGGGATAAATGGAATTTGTATTTCTATAATTTTCTCAATTTCCATTTTAATTTGTTGCCACCACTGTGAGATTTCCTTACAGTCTCAAAGTAAATGGAAGTGATCAATTTTTTTTCTTTGCAATTGTGCCAGCACACATGTGGGTAACTCATGTCTATATGATTTAATTTGTATGGAGTAATGTATGCCCTATCAATAATTTTAAACTGGACGGATTTGTTTTTTGCATTGGTATATAGCTTATTTGCTTGAATGCAAATATTCTTCCATTTGGTAGTATCCCATTTGTTCGTAATATCTTCTTCCCATTTTAGTTTAGATTTGTAGATTATTTTATACTTTTTTAGTATTCTTATTGGTGAATAATTCATAGAAGAAGGCCATTATGCTAATCTTGTTTTTAGTGTTTTGGTTTTTCATTACTTTTTTGATATCCACCCCTTCATTCAGATACATTTCCCCTTTAGATAAAATATATTTGCTCATTTTTTTTTAATAGTTATATATTTTAACCATGGGTTTTGTAGTTGATGTTCTTGGTATATGAGTGCAAACTCCGTGCTAGACTTGAAGATACTATCTTTTAAACAATCCATCCAGTTTACCAACATTAACTTTTTTAATTCAGTGCTTTTAATGCTATTCACATTGTGTGCTTTCCATATTTTATAGTTCCCAGTTATACTAGCGCACAACTTAAAGCTATTTATAGGGAACAATTTGTTTATTTGAATACATATTTTTTGCATAGTATGAATAATAAGATTGTTACTGTCAATTAAATTCTGCGGAAAAAAACAATATGTCTTACATATTTAATTTGGACTTTTCTGAACTTACTATCCGTTGACTTAGGGACTTACAGGATCCATCTTCTTTTAATCAGTGTTTACTAGAATTTATCCAGTAGATGGTTTGTTTCATTTTTGTGGCCCACTCATACAAAATAAGGTCCGGACAACCTATGCCCCCTTCTTTACGTAACATAATTAATTGATCCCATGCTATTCTAGGAACTTCAGCTCGTAATAAGAATTTTTTAAACATTTTCCTCATCTGTTCAAGCCATGTAACAGCAGTATCACCCTGTGTACCTTGAAATAAAAAATTAAATGAGGCATAATTATCATTTTCAGTGTTTCACTTGTTCCCCAGTGACAGAGCCTTATCTTGCCAAGAGGTCAACATATTTGAGATTCTATCGATATATAAGATTCAGTTCCATTGTTTTTTGTAAATTATTTGTTAAATGAATCCCTAAATATGTTATTGAATATTGAATTTTCATCTCTGCAATTGTTTCTAGTGTCTTGTTTTATATTATTAGCACATAAAATCATGGATTTGGATTTATTTAATGTACAGTTCACAAAAACTGACTATTTATTCAATTCCTGTATTAATTAGGATAAGTTTCTTTCAGATTTGTAATCATTATAAAAATATCATCTGGGTAGACATTTAATTTGAAGTGGTTTATTTCTCCAGCTAGCCCAGTTATTGATTTATTTACTCTAATATGGTTTAACCCTTGCATAGTCGTGGACTGATACAGCAGTTCAAACTTCCTATACGTTCTAATTCTGATGGCAGCCTAAGGGTTAATAGAGGTTCTACTGTTAGTATAAATAGAATGGGGACATCCTTGTCTCACCCCATTATGCATTAATATGGGTTCTGCTTTAAACTGATTAATTCTGAATGTAGCTTTTGATTGTTTGTAGAGTAACTTAATCACTTTAATGATGTACATCGGAAACCCCCAAAATGTCTAATGTGTGAAACATAAAGTTCTAATTTATTAAATCGAATGCCTTGGAAGCATCCAAAGCAATTGCTATTGTTTCTGGATCAGTGTCCCTCACTAGCGAGATGGCAGCCTGAACCTCTCCCAAACCTTCAAAAATGTTTCTGTTTTTGACAAATCCTTTTTGATCAGTATGAATAATTACAGGTATTTGATTTTGTATGTTTAGAGCGATTAATTTGGCCATTATTTTATAATCACTGTTTAATTGAGCAATAGGCCAGTAATTTTCCGGTGAAAGTATATCTTTATTTTTTCTAGGTAATAAAATAATATCAGCTTTATATAATGTCCTTGGGATGTTGGTTCCCTCCGCCATCTCATCAGCCAAAGCAGACAGCTAGGGCAATGCTTCATGTAATTGTCTGATAAAATTCAATGGTGAAACCATCAGGGCCAGGTGAGAAATGTTTTTCCATGAAATGAATAGCTTCTAAAACTTCTTGTTTTGCAAAACGATCTGTGTTAATTTGAACTTGAGGTAACTGACTGTCTTTCAAGTATTTTTCCTGATCAATAGTTTTATTGTTTTTACTTTTGTTAGATTTGGCAATATTGTATATGGAATTATAGCATTCAATAAATACAGTACCTTAGCAATTCAATGTCACTGGTAACTATACTTTGCGATGTATTCTTAATATTAGTAATTATGTTCTGTTCTTTTTGTTTTTTAAGAGATAGAGTGCCAGAAGCTTCCTTATTTATCTGTGAAATAATATAATTTGTTCTGCAATTTTAAAATATTGTTTTCCACTGTTTTTGCTAATGTAATTTTTTCCCATTATTTTTTGTTCTAATATTGTTTAATGATTCAATGAATCTGTTCTAGCTTTATCTTGTAGATCTAATGTATCATTATCTAATGTATTTATTTTATCTTTGAACAGTTGATTTGTCCTTATTTGATTATATATTATAGAATATCTTATTGTTGCCTTAAAAGCATCCCATATTTTAGAGATCTTTTGCCCCTCATAATTTGTACTCCAGAATTCTAATATTTGTTCTTTCATGTGAGAAATAAAGTCTGAGTTCTGTTGTAAAGTATTTTGAAAGCACCATTGAGGTACTCTTTTATGATCCCTTGTTGCAATGAATGTTGCCAGTACCATGGCATGGTCTGAAATGGAAATTTCATTAATACTAATTTTTTAAATATTACTTATAAACTCTTTATTTGCAATGATGTAGTCTAGTATGGAGAAAACATTTAGATGTCTGTCTTTAAATGGGTATTTCATTTTTGTGGGGTTTTTATTTCTCCAAGTATCACATAGGTTATACTCATTTAGAAATATATTTAGCAAATTGGAAGTTCTGTTATCTGATGGAATGGGTTTAGATGATTTGTCTATTTTTGGATTTATCAAAGCATTTAAGTCCCCTCCTATAAGAATTCTTTTGGCATCAAGATCTAGTATGGCTTGTGCTAATTGATTAATAAATGTCTTGTATGCGATAAAGGGACCATATATGGAATCAATATTGTTTCTACCCCATATAGAATACCTTTAACTAAAATTATTATCCCTTCTGTATCTTGTCATTATTGAATTAACCTAAAGTTTTTGTTCTTAGATATTAATAGAGCAACCCCTTCACTGTTTGTGGTGCCATATGAGAAATATACTTGCCCAAACAATCCTTTCTTTAATTTTTTGTGATTATTTATATTTAAATGAGTTTCTTGTAAAGCTAATATGTTGACCTTTTTCTCATAGGTATATGGCATAATCTATGATTGGGTAACCAGGCACTTAGACAAGGGCCATGTAGTCGATGTCCTGTATCTGGACTTCAGCAAGGTATTTGACTCTGTGCCACATGGGAGGCTAGAAAGTAAGCTGGAGCATAAGGGGGTGAAGATGGTGAGACAGGTAGTGAACAGGCTGCAAGGGAGACAGCAGTGCACGGTGGTGGGAGGAGAGCTCTCATTGCCCAGGGCGTCCTGGGTCTGGTGCTGTTTGGGATCTTCATAGCATACATCTGAATGGGTATCAAGGGCAAGATCAGTCTACTTGCAGATGATACCAAGTTGGGGGCAGTAGTGGATGGCCTAGGAGGGTGGCAGAGGTTGCAAGATGATCAGGAAAAATTGGAGGCATGGTCAGACACTTGGCAGCTGGGGTTCAATGCCAAGAAATGCAAGGTGCTACATTTTGGTGGAAAAATAGCCAGGAGAAGCTACCAGCTGGGGGGGTGCAACTTGCCAAGATGGAGGAGGAGAAGGATCTGGGGGTGATCATAATGGGGGCAATGAACAACTCAGCACCATGCAGAAAGGCAGCTGCAAAGGGTAACAGAATGCTGGGTTGTATTGCCAGAGGCATATCATCCAGGAGGGGGGAGGTGATCCTGATGCTATATAGGTCACTGGTCAGACCACACTTGGAGTACTGCGTGTAGTTCTGGTGGCCATACCTGAAGAAGGACATTAGGTTACTGGACGCGGTGCAATGCAGAGCAAGAATGATCAAGGGGCTTGGGGACTTACCCTACGAAAGCAGGCTGAGGGAG
Source organism: Neoceratodus forsteri (assembly GCA_016271365.2). Classification (NCBI taxonomy): domain Eukaryota; kingdom Metazoa; phylum Chordata; order Ceratodontiformes; family Ceratodontidae; genus Neoceratodus; species Neoceratodus forsteri. Next base: position 45,671,529 of record JADMNL010000027.1, read on the forward strand.
CTGAATATGGAGAAGAGGGATGGGGGGACATGACTGAAACCTTTAAGTACATGAAGGGGATAAATAAGATGGGCATGGAGGGGATTTTCAAATTAAGGAGGGGGAGGGACCATCGTGGGCATGACCTGAAATTGGAGGGGAGAAGGTGCAAGGGGGAAATGAGGAGACACTTCTTTACAAAGAGGGAGATGTCCGAGTAGAACACATTACCGGAGGAAGTGGTATCCTGTAATACAGTGGATGCTTCAAGAAGGGATGGGACAGGGTAAGGGGAGGGTTACTGAAGGGGGGATGGGAAGAAGGGGCAGCTGCAGTGTAAGAGATGCTAGCTGCACAATAAAGTAGACTTGCTAGACCATAAGGCCTATATCTGCTGGCAATTTTGTATTTTTGTAATCATTCCTTTTTTTTATGATTTTTTAAACCATTAACATTTAATGTGGCAAAGACAGCTCTGCTGAACCTATATGATTGTTAGTCATATTTATAAAACAATTTAATCTGAGACCTCCTGTAATTTTTTTTACTGCAATATATATCTTTTCATCTAATTACTAACGTGAAAAATTTCCACTTATCAGTGCCAAGTAAAGACAATTCTTTTCCCTTATATAACATACTTGTAAACCCTTTAATATTATGAAAGCAATCTATCTGGGAGGTTAAAACCTGCACTGTGACTGGCCTGGTGGTGCTGAAGGTTGAGACACTGGACGCCGCACCTCATGCTACGCTGGAAACCTGGGTTTGGGAACAAGCCCAGGTCATCGAGGGTCTGCAGGGGAGGGATAGGATGGAGCATCTGTATGACTGCTCTCCTATCCATCGGGAGGGTGAGGGGACTCCACCGTGCCATAGCAGCCCCTGGTGATGACCGGGGGGCACTGTCAGCACTGGTGCACATGGGGGGAGTGCGGCGGATGTCAGCACGCTGTGCCCGAACATCACTGCATGTCTGCACTCCAGTGGGCAATGGAGGTAAAGGCTGGGTGCGAACGAGCAGCTTGATGGCCACACTTGGCCCGCCTGGAGGTCTGTCGTGGAATCGCACCAGGGGGGTCAGTCTCAGCCTGGCATGGGTAGGCATAGGGGGAGTCTCCCAGCAGGTTGGAAATGGCAGTACTGACCTCCTGCAGCAGCTGAGTGAGCCTGCTTCTTTCCAGGTGGGACAAGCCAGCGGCTGGATGCCCCCGCCATTCGTTCCACAGCAAGGCGGAAAAATCATTTGATGATAAAAAAAAAAACTGCACTGTACTGGGAAGCTATTTATTTTTCATGCGGTGTTTTCTGCTCCCCTTACTATCCATAAAGTAATATAAATATTTTTCCTTATTATCCAGCTCACCAAAAAAATTTAATCCCTGTGTTTCCTGAGTTTACTTTGAGCCCACCCACCTAGCCACCTCATCTCATGTTAACAGGATAGTATCCGAAAAGAAAGAATGGACAAAAGGGAAATCTAAAACAAGGAAGAATACTGGGAAAGTGTGGAGGTTTGGGAGAGGAGGGGAAGGGAAGGGAAAAGAAAAGAGGAGAGAGAGAGAGAGAGAATGGAAGGATGGAATGGAAAGACGAGAAAAAAAGGAACGTTTTTTCTTTCTCTTTCTCCTCCTCTGTTCTCCTTCTCCTTTTGTTACTGTTCAGTCCATGTTCTTCCTTATATCTTCAGTTATACATTCCATCTTCTTAACCATGATAGTAGTCCTCTCTTTTTCCATTCATCCCCCATCTCTCTCTTTGTTCTCTGTTCAGTTCTTGTTTATGTGGCTCCAAATATCACAGGATATTTAATGCATAAATCCTTCTCTGCATCTTGTGCAGTGTCATACATTAAGAGCTTTTAATGAACACTTTTAGCTTAAATGGTGGAATAAAAATGGATAATTTCCAAACTGCAGTTCACAAATGAGCATACGTCTTCCTCTCCACTATAACTTCATTGGGCAGATCTTGGAAAATGTTTATTTTAGCTCTGTTCAAGTGTACCTGCTTTTTTTTTTTTAAGACGTGACTTATTATTCTGTCTCTGTCTTCTGTTTTTTGCATTTTAACAATGATCGCTCTAGGAAGGGCATCGTCATCTGGTCTTTGTCTGAGGACTCTGTATGCTCTGTCATATTCTATCTTTAGTTCTTATTTAGGAATGTCCAGGACAGAAACAAAGACTATGTCTAAAGTTTTGGTTAAGGTTGCTTGCTGATCTCAGTTTTCGGGGACCCCCAATATTCTTAGCTTTTTCTTCTGGATCTGATTTCTGCGTCGATAACTTTTGTTTGCAGTTGTTTAATTTCTGACTGTTATTGTAATAATTGCTTTTTTATTAGGACCATGTTATCTTCCACTTCACTTATGCATTTTTCTGTTGTCTCAGTTTTGTCTAAATTAAGTTTATTAGAGGTTTCTATATTTTTAAGTGAAAGCTTTATATTGTCCACTTCACAAATAGTAGTCTCTAATGGATCCATCTTATTTTTGATAGCAATAATTTCTGCTAGGATAGTTTTGGCCCATGGGGGGGGGTTCAGGTTCATTGTCTTGAGGTGCTTTATTGGGTTCCCCATTGGTCTGTTTGCTTTTCCCATTCATATTGTTTTGATTATTATCATTCTGTAAATCTTGTCTGGCATTGCCTGGAGACATAGAATCATTCATACTCCTCATTTTATTACGTTCTGTTTGAATGTTGTCATCCTTTGTGGCCTTCATGTCTGAGTCAGTTATTTCTCGGTCAGCCATCTGTAAAGTACCACTCCCTTTAATAATGGAATTAGCAGACACTGGGTTTGGTGAGACAATCAGAGAGACTGCTTTGAGGAGACTGGTATTTGATAAGGAAGGAGTACCAAAAAATAAATTTATTCTTGGCTGACTTGGAATATCTTTCTGTGTTTTTTTTTCCCACTTCTGGAGTGTGTTCTTAGTCACTGTTATTGCCTTTATTATTATTATTTTTTTTTTTAATGGCTTATCCATTTAGGTTTGGCCTCAAATATTTTAGCTGGATTCACAGTTCTTTTTTTGGCATCAGAGTCCTTACTTCTGGTAAACATCAGTTGTTTTTCACTCGTTACACCTCTTCCCTCTAACCCAGTCTCCCGTTTCACCACTTTCTCCTTTCTCCACCTGCTGAGGGAATTATCCACCCCCTAGAACTTGAGTTTGTCAGTAATCTGTCCTTCTGTGTCACTGCTCAGTGAATAGTTAAGTGAGTGTTTTTAGGATACTCAATTACAGTTTGCCTCTTTTCCTTTAATGTCTAAAAGGTCTCTACAGGCAATTGTCTACTATAGTTCTTCGACCTAGTGTATTGCCCCCTTATTTTTTAATTTTTCCTCCATCCTCCTCCTGCCACCACATTTATTTGTGGGAGAATGTCACTCTTTATTCCTGTAATGTCAAGTCACTGGCAGTGCTGGATGGTACTATTACAGGGTAAGCTCAGTCTCAAAAAGAAAGTTACTAATTATTTTGCAGAAAGTTTGGGCTAATATCAGTTATCAATTCTCCTTATGCATTTGAGACAGCTCATTTACAAATAATTCTGCTTCAAAGTCATTCATATGCATTGAAAAATATGCCCACCACCTCAGTTTTCTTTATAGTCGCATTCATGGTCGCCTCCGGGAATGGTCCTTTTCCAGTCCATTCAGTTCCAAAGCTCTGTTTGTGGTGCCGTGGCACATGGGCATTAACCGCAATTAAATCCGCCGGTAATTGTAAAAGATTGCTCAATTAATTTTACAAAGCTGAGCATTGTATTAATTCTTGTTAGCAGGTCTCTTGCAATCCCTTTAAAGTGAGCATTATTTGAAACATGTGCCATGCAGGATCAGGCCAATGCCAGGCACTTGTAGAGTGGAGAGACTGTCAAAATGATCTTATGCTTTTCATCCCTGGATTCTAGGATGGTACTGAAGAGCTCCTCTCAAGCTACCATCGATAGATCACCTGGAACAGCTGACTAGACTTCACCCCGAAGCAATACAAGTATTCACTTGGCTGACGGTGAACAATTTACAACCCGGAGGTCCAGATCGATGTTTCAGACCATGTTCAGATCTTGTTACTATTACGGGAACTGCACAAGTAACTCACACCTTATTTTTTAATTTACTTCTAACAGAAGCAGGCAAAAAGCGGGATCACTTTTTCTTGTAGTTCCTTCATGTCATGTGACAGCGTTCAGGGATCTATCCCAGCATCCTCCAAGTCGAAGCATGTACACATATTTGTGCTCTGTTTTCAGCATTTATTCATTTATTGCCTATTGCATTTTTTGGCACTTTGTTGTGCACCCTGCTATGGACATCTTTTGTAAACCCTTCCCAGGGGTGACTCCTGGAAACGACCTTTGGCTCAATGTCTCTTTCCCAGTCAACAGATTTTAAATTAATAAAAAAATAAATAAATAAATGAGCAACACTTCTGAAAAATAGCAGTAAATTTTGTTGAATCCTAGCATGTACTTGGCAAGGCAGTCACTTGTATCTGGCATTTTCAACCATTGTATATGTGTCTCAGATAGGAACTGACTTATGTACACAGAATAAAATTGTTAATTATTATCCAAGCTGTGCACCCTTCCTATGTTATAAGTATTTGTTTGTATTTGTAATGCACACACATGCTTAATATTCAAAACAATTGTTTATATTTTATAAAAAAGAGAACCATCCAAAGCATATTAGAAGACAGGATAGATCTGAAGAGAGAAAACAAAGAGGATGTGTTTAGCTATCTAAGATTGTTTCCTATCATCATTAACCCGGAACTATGTGGATGATGATGTGATGTAATGAAACTAGATCCCGGAATCCCAGTGAGACAGCACATTTCAAAAGGTACGGTACATCATACACCTGTAGTTGCAGGAGTACTTGGCATGCATTAGGGGTCAGTCATGTGGGTACTCTAAATGTTGACCCTGAACACAAGGTATACAGTAGTCAAATATGTTATAAGGGAGACGGGTTTTTGTCCCACAAGGAAATAAGTGATGAACCCTTTGTTTGCCACAGTCAAAGGGCCAATCAATTAATTGCAAATATTTATTTATTTTTATTATTTAGTTTTTGTTGATCGGGTAAGTGCACTAGACAAATTCTTGCCTACTTTCAGGCACGACCCGGGCATACATGTGATATCTCCGTTTGCCCAGGAGAGTCCTGTTATTTTAACTAAACTCCCCGCCTCCCCGCCCAGGGAAGTAGATCTCCCAACTGAAACAATCAGTTAATTTCGGGTGGGCTGGCAACTGAAGAATCACTTTACAGGTGCGTTCTCTGTTTGCTAAGTAGTGACAAGGGGACACATTCCTTTTGAGAGATTAAATATTTGAATGCCATCTTTTTGCCAATGAACCGAGCGACATCAGTGAATCTGTGAGACACACAGCCACTACACGCAGTTCCGCGCCGCTTCACTTTCAATCCTACAGTGTACCACAAGCTCTACGAGATGGAACTAGTGTGGAGCAACTCAGGTATGTTTAAAAGATTTGAACAGGTATTCTGTTCTCCCGGTACACTTGCCATGACCACTGTTTGTTAAACTGAAACTGCCAACACGGCAATCGGCAACAGCATTCATGTATGGGCATGTCGTAATTCACACTCTGCCTCCGGTGTACAGTTGTTGCTCGCAGTTCAGGCTATAACTAGTATATATACGGCACTCGTGAGGTTACTTGAGATCACTGGAAACTGTACAAAATAAATGCATTATCACACACTGAACCGCTGCATATTCCATTTATGCAACAGGTTTAGATGTTGTGTGAACATTCTGATTTTGGTAGGTATAAATAATTTGTCAAAAAAGGGAAAATAAAATTGAATTTTATGCTGTTTTTTGCTAATTATAAAAAAACAAAATGGTATCTATAAATGAAACGCCACTCATTTTGTAGATATTTTTGAGCTGAACATTTTTCGTGCTCACAGTACCTTGCTATTATTTTTTTGTTTTAAAGTTATTCATATTTGTTTGTCAAAAAAGTGAACAAAAAATTACAATTTCATCTGTTTTCTTGCTAATCATATACAATATACAGGGTTTATATAAATGAAACAGTATTCATTTTGTAGATAATTTTGTGCTGAACCATCTTTGTGCTCACAGTACCATGTTATCTTTTTTCGTTTTTAAGTTATTCACATTTAAATATGGTTAGTACTGCTTCTGAGGCCGAACATTCTAAATGAATTCTGAAGAGAACTGTGTAGATAAATGAGCTACTGATGTAGTTACTGTGTGGATAAATGGGTGATGATGTAGTTACTATGTGGATAAATAAATTTATCCACATAGTAGCACAGATAAATGGATTTATCAGTGCAGATTTATTCAGACACCTGTTGCATAAATATATATATGTACCAGATTAGCTGTAAGCTTAGACTTTTATTTTATTTTTGGAAGCAGACTTTAAGGAGAGTGGACTGGGGATGTTGGTATTTCCACAGGCTGTGTTGATGAGAAACAGGTTTTGTTTGTGCAACTGCAACTCTGTATCAGTGGGAGAACGTTATGTATATGTATATGTGTATATATATATATATATATATATATATATATATATATACACACACACACATATACACGTGCATATATACAGTGTACACACACATATACAGTATATTCAAATACATATATATATATATATATATATATATATATATAAAATATATTTTTTCATAATTTAATGGCCAACTCGGTGCATTTACGCATTCTCCCTCCTAAAATGCCAATCTCCCTCCTAACTTCTCAAAACCTCCCTCTCACGCAGTTTTATATTATCACATGTATGCCCGGGGGAGGGGGATACAGATGAATGCCAACTGATCTTGAACCAGATTAAGCTGTAAGTGGTAGAGCTGTCCTCCATTGAAGAAGTTTAAGGTTGCTCGCTCTTTTGGTAAGGCTATTTGGTGAGTAATTCTGACTTACCCAGTTCCAAACAAATCTATTGCTAATTAAAGTGATTTTGTGACCTTAAGGTACCACTGTCAGTATATGGTACCTTAAGTCAGCGATAGCCTGTTTCTACCATTTTTAATATTTCTTGCCAGCTTGTATTTATCTGAGTGATGATATTCTGGCACAGGGAAGTTGCCTGATCCTTTCCACTTCCCTATTCATGTACATGCCTCTATGCTCGGTACAAGAGGATACGCAGCAAGGGAGAGCATGGAGGGCATTCCCTTCAAATGACTAGAACTGAAGTTTCATTACTATTAACATGTTATGATGGCACGTTGAGATTAATGAAGGACACTGCTCAACTAACAAGTACCTTGTTAGTCAAGCAGTAGCCTTCATTAAAATCCAACTAGCCATCATAATGTATTAAATAGTAATGAAAATTCAGCCCCATTCATGTCGATGTGGTGCTCCCTTGCACTCTTCCTTGCTGCATGTCATAATGTGGCTGAGTGGGGAAGGGGGTGTACATAACTAGGGAAGTGGAAGGGATCAACTAACCACCTTGTCAGGGCTAAAGTACAATCCCTTCCAGATAAATACTGGCTGGAAAGTAAATATTAAAAAAGATAGACTCTATCGCCGACATAGCCTACCACATATGGTAAGTCTAACATTAAAAGCAGAAGACCATAAAATCATTTTAAGACTATTAGTCTAGAATATTGTAAGATAACTTTCAACTAGCATGTGATAACAGTGACTGTCTTTACAGGGTCCAAACTACTGTATCAGCAGACTAACATACTTTTAGTTAGCCTGACCTCTCTCCCCAGATCAAAAGATTTAGCCCCCTGTGCTGCGACTACTGTCTTACTTTTTAAAAGGTCTACAACATGAAAGCTACCACAGTCATAGAGGTACTTAGGTTAAGCCTCAGACCAGAACAGCAAAAGGTTTGTCCTCAAAGGCATCACTGGTACTATGAACGTGGTGCCAACTACTGGTAAACATATTTAGATGGGAAGAGTAAGTCTTTAGAAAATAAGGGAGAATCAATTTACGTGGTAAATTACAGTTTTAGAAGAAGCAGGAGGTGTCTGTAACTCTTTGACCCAAAATCATACAAGAGAGATCCCTTGCATGCCTCAACATTTAAACATTTAAAGGAGTACTGCATTTGACTGGCAAGGCTTTAGAAACCCCCACTGCTTTTTATAAATGCCTGAATAGATAGAACAGTAAAAGAATGGGGTCCAGCATTTAAAACATAACTTCTATAGGAAAAATGACTTACAAGTTCAACATAGTTACCCTTTAACAAAGCAGAGCAGAGGTGTTAAAACATGATTGTGGCATGAACTTTTTGACTCTGCCTCATAGTACCTTGTCAGTATCAAGTGATTGTCTCAGTCAGTATGGTGCAGTATAGTGCAGTGGTTTAAGGCTCTGAGCTGCAAACCTGGAGACCTGGGTTTGAATCCCACAGCCCCCACTTGCATACCGTATGACCCTAAGCAAGTCACTTAACTTCCTTGTGCTCCCAGGTTGCACCTGGAAACAAGCTTCGGCTTAGTGTGCCTCTCCTGGTTAAACAATTTCCCCCCTTTCCTTTCCCTTCCAAATGTCAATCAACTGACTCCCTCACAGCAGCACAAGGTGTGCAGAGCACATACCGAGAATCATGGTGTCTCGCAGATAACATATTAAGAACCATTATGTCTTGCAGAAAACATATGTACTGTAGTACCATGATGTCTCACAGCTAACATATTGAGAACTATGTTTTTTTTTGTGTGTGTTTTTTTTCCTCCCCTTGATAAGGACTTGATAAGATGGAAGGGCACAGCATCACCCTTTAGATATATATAAATACAATGCCAGTTTTTAGAAATAATTACTTTGTTCAAATTTGGGAAGAGAAAGGGGTATTCCAGTTGCACCAGCTCTATAAAGTTGGGCATTTAATGGAGTTTAACATATTAAAACAATATCTAGATCTGGATGGAGGCCATTTCCTTACATTTTTACAGGTGAGGGATTACATCAGGAAAAAGGTAGGTAACCTAGCTGAACTTGCATATTCTCCAATAGAAGAGATGTTTATTAATACAGGATTAAATAAGAAATTAATTGGTAGAATATACAGTATATGTGAAAAAAGCAACGCCTGCACTCTGGGAAAGCTGTATGATAAATGGAGAAGGGATATAGGTCCAGACCTAGCTGAACAAAAATGGGACGAAATAATGCCCACAATTGAAGACGTTTCAAAAAATAGTAAAGTGAAACATATCCAATGTAATATTTTCCACAGAGTATATTACATTCCAGCAAGGTTAAATACATTTAATAAAAATACAACAGACAAATGCCCCAGGTGTCGTAACACAAAAGGGTCCCTTTTACACATGTTTGTTTCCTGCCCCAAGTTAGCTGGATTCTGGGGGGGGGAGGTACTCACTACAATGAGTATGATATTAGGACTTAATACTCCTTTTGACCCAGGAATTATGGAAATCCTTTTACCTAGCTAACAGCTTACAATAAAATTCTGTTATTTAACATGGTGAATAATAAATGTGAAAAAACGTATATTGCTGTATTGGAAAGACAAAGAAGCACCCACATAAACAACATGTTTAAGTTGTTAGTAGACTGTGCTAATCTAGAAAGGATTTTCTATAATCAAGAAGGGAAAGGTAATAAATTTAAAAGTATTTGAGATCCTTTTTTGGATTGCTTAAAGTCAGTCTCTAGTTTCCTTTGTAGGAGATGTATGTTTTTTGTCTCTATTTTCTTTTTCCTTTAGAGTTAGTGAAGCAACTTGAAAAACGATATTGTGGAATATTATGATTAACAATTGAATGCCTGAGATACATAGGGTTATAAGCTATATTCTGATTCAAAAAAAAAAAAAAAGAGAGCGAGAACTATGTCTTGCAGAGAACATATGGAAAACACTATCTTGCAGCTAACATATGTAGAACCATGATGCCTTGCAGATAACATACAGAGAACTAGGATGTCTCAGATCTTTGGAGCTGAAGGCAAGAGTAAAGAGAGAAGTCATTAAGAGGGACATGAGCTGTGGTAGGGAGTCTCTACTTTACAATATCAACTTCCAAAATGTGGAAACTGGGAAGTATTTTGACTTCCTCCAAAAACAGGAATGACTTTCACATTTGGACCAATAGATGCTTTCGGAGAGACAGGTCAACAGGTACTTGCTGTGAAGGAGGGACTCCCATGTCCACCTTAAGTCCCTGTTGCAGACCTGTCCCTTCACACATGTCTTTAGCTCCCAAACTCTTGAGACATCCTGGTTCTGCATATGTTGCCTTCATACTCAGGATGGAAGGGTCAGCTGTGACACAGTTCTGATTGTAACTATTATCTTTTTCCAAAAAGTTCTGATTTACTTTGATTTTCCAAAACAGTACAATTTTCAGACTGGCCAAGAACCAGGTCAAAGACAGATCTGGACCAGGTCAAATGACAGAATCTGATTACCCTTCTCAATCTTGATAAGCACTTTCTTTATGCCGTTTAAAGGGAAACGTTCACCTACTGTCTGAGAGCATAGTTACAATACATACCCTGTGTTAAATCCTGCCGTTAAATAAAAAAAAAATGATTCTCTTACTTGTGAAGTTGTTTTTTTTTTCTTTCCCTTCGTAAAGTATAAATGCTATTATTGTGAGCTATGGCATTTTGTTTCATGCCAGTAAATGCACACTGTAATCCTCATGGATGTGAAGTCGGATATGGGGAGACTGTCAACAGAGACCTCTTAGAGCTACTCACAGTGTGTCTAACCCCCCCCCCCCAAAGAGTGACTGATGTCCCCAATGACAGACACTCATTAGGACACAAAAACACTCACAAATGTTAATTTACATTGCAATCGAAAGTATCCTGAATGGTGCTTTCATTAGAATATTTGTAAAGTCCGTTAACACTTAGTAGTACTGTGCATATTTGCCAGCCCCCTTCACTAGCACAGCTCCCCCAGACAGTGGCAGAAAAAGAGGGCGAGAAATAAAAAGGCAAACTTCAAACAGCCCACTCAGTATTAAGCCGAGAGACAGAAGCGCTGCAGTAGGAGTAGGTGCTCAAGGGCATCTGTGCACTTGTCTTCCACTGAATCACTACCAAAAAGAAGCTCTTCCTCTGTTGAAACCAACTGTATATCATCGTCTACCCCTACATGAACAATATCGTGCCCATGTCTCATGTGCCAGCAGCAGTCCCTAGGCTGACACAGTACAAGCTCACAATGAATTCTTGTCCACTGTGCAACAACAGATTCAGAAGGCTGCCCTCCCAGAAGCAAAAGCAAAGGTCTCTGCTAAGACCATCACCTGAATTGTTGTCTCTTGTATTACTGGATGTAGAACACAGTGACTTTGCTGTAACAGGGTAACTATGATTCTAAGTGCCGTGTGGTAAATGGCAGCCTGTATGCCCTATCGTTAGTATTGTAACCTAACTTGTTTGCTTAGATTTGGTTTCATCAGGTTATGGCCCCCTTTTCTAACTCACCAATAATGGTCTTTAGCTATCTGTTGAGGCTTAAATGTTTGATAGGTATTTGAATGGACATGACCCGGGCCCTTTCTGATGGCAGAGTGCTTGGCTTTGACTCCTCTGCAGAGACAAACTCTCCCGCCAGCATCAGGGGTAATTCTCAGGTCCCCCTCACTTGTTCTGATACTGAGTGCAACAGCTAACATGTGCTTGCTATATTTTTTTGTCAGACTTCCGGGCTATTTCACTGACAACTTCCTCTTCAACTCGAACCATGCTCTGAGGTCCAGGCCATCAATCCGATGGATGGACATGGAGTTGGAGGCACTTGTCACTATCTCCCCTACCCCCCCCCAATCATTTGACCTTACTTCCTCTTATGCAAGGTCTGGACAAGCAGCACCCTTTCTCTTAAATTTGGGACCTTGTAGGTCAAGCCCTGGAGTCCCATCTGACAACTTCCCCACACTCTGACTGGTTTTAGTGTAGAACATGCAACATCATTGGTCACATGTTAGGCATCCCACTACCTGTCCACCTTCAGCAGCAAGAGACTCTGTTTGGGACGATCTACAACTGTGTGGGGATGGGGGGATTAGCAATAGATTTGTGGGTCCCCTGATAACATTGCATCAGCTTCCAGACAGTGAATTATTATAGGCAACCCGACAGGTCCCAGAGTATCTGATACTATCTGCTGTTTTGATTCAAATGCAGAATGTGCTTTGATGGGTGTCCAGATGGGGTACGTATGAAAACTAGCCCTTGGCTTTTCATGTTTAATGTAGTCGTTGTGTTGAGACTCTCAATTTAATTTGATACCACCTGGCGTGGGGATCACTCCTACTTTTTTTTCAGATTGCGTGAATTTTAGTGTGCCTTCAGCTTCATCATGGTTCGGTCTGTATTCAGGGATGCAGGGCTAGAACTGTGTAACACAAGTGTTTGGGTGGCACTCTCACAAACAGTGCTCTGTGGCCACCCATTCTGATAGATTTCTCATCCCACTAGAACATCAGCACCCATCATCACCCTTCTCCCCTTACCACAACACAAACAGAGTGCTGCACAGTACTACTAAGTGTTAACAGACTTTACAAATATTATAATGAAAGCACTATTCAGGATACTTTGGATTGTGCTGTAAAATAACGTTCGTGTGTGTTTTTATGTCCTGGTGAGTGCCTATCATTGGGTACATCAATAACTCATTGGGAGGTTTAGGCACACCATGAGTAGCTCTAAGGGGCCCTCTGTTGACAGTATCCCCATATCTGAAGTCATGGTCCCAAGGAGTGCAATGCGCATTTATTGGCATGAAAGAAAATGCCGCAGCTCACAGCAATAGAATTAATACTTTATGGTTGGGGGGGGGGGAATTCACAAGTAAGAGAATAATGACTTTATTGAATGGCAGGAATTAGCATAGGGTATGTAACTGTGCTCTCAGACAGTAGGTGGACGTTTCCCTTTAACATTTAAAATACATTATTTTATGGGTTTTTTTCCAACCAATTTCTAATTGTTAATTAGGAATGAAGCTCCCAGAGCCACTTGCATTATCAGACTGCACCAGAACTGGGTCATTTGAAAATATCAAATCTAGTCAAGAGACAAATGGGGTCAAACCAGAGTCGAGTCACAAATGACTCTCATCAAGTTGAGGCAGGCTATTCTAAGGTGGATCCCGCTCTGACATAAAGCCAGCCCTCCCATCACTACTGCGCACCTTATGCTGCTCTGTACACATCCTTCTAGATTTCCTCTGGTCATCTAACCTACAGTACCTGCTGTCTAACAGGAGATGAGTCTCTTGCGCAGCATCTTGCAATGTCATGTGTGAAGAATGCTTTATAAAAAAAAATGGATCAGTACTGAAAAGAATTTCAGTTGTTGTGAATAATCCAAAGAGCCTTTCCTTTGCTCCCCCACCAAATGAGTGTTCCTAAATTCTGCATCTGTATTTGGTTTAGAAAAAAGCTTTTTCCATTATTTGTTCACCAAAATTAGTTTAGCAGCAGTGAGCTCATGTGCAGCAATCTTGCCATGTTTTAAAACATGGCTTTTATCACACAGTATAAACAACTAGTTCAATTCCATTTGGATTCCTTTTAAGCCAGGTGGCCTTGATTCAGATTTCCATTGTGTATTTACATATTTTCTAGTTAACTTTGGATCTGGAAAGGCAATAACTGATAATACTTCTCATCCACTTTAAAGGAGAACTAGAGAACCAGAGGTTAGACCAGTTAGCTGTGAACCAGCTTTGCGTACATCCAGCAGACCTGGGTTTGATTCCCACAACCTCCACTTGCATATAGTGTGACCCTGAGCAAGTGACGTAATCCCCCTGTGCTTCCAGGATGCACCTGGAAATGAGTTTTGGCTTAGTATGCCTTTCCCGACCAAAAATATGCAAACAAAAAAAAGGAAAGAAAGAATCTGTAAGCTATTTTTTCCTGTAGAAGCAGTGTTTCGAATACAAGGACCACTTTAGAACAGTGTGATGTAGTTTGCATCCTAGTTAAGTTCTTACACTGTTATGCCCATGCATTTGATGCATTTGTGTTCTACTATAGAGTGGAGGGAGAGGGAAGGACTACCAGGAAGCAGCAGGAATGAAGAAGGGGGGAAAGGTGGACACAAGTCCATTTTCAAAGATCTACAAGTAGACAAGGCTGTGGGACCGGATAGGATACAGAAGGTGCTAGCTGCCCCACTGATGACCTTATTCAACAGCTCACTGCAAACAGGCATGGTTCTGGAGGACTGGAGGAGAGCAGATGTGGTTCCGCTCCATAAGAGCAGTAGCAGGTAAGGAGGCTAGCAACTAAAGGCTGGTCAGTCTAACATAAGTGGTGGGGAAACTAATGGAAGCCACGTTAAAGGAAAGGTAAGCAAAGTATCTTGATTCTGGTGGACTACAAAACCAAAGGCAGCATGGATTCACAGGGCTGCAGTGTCATGCCAGATGAATCTGATGGATTTCTTTGACTGGGTAAACAGGGAAATAGATCAAGGGAGGAAAGTGGATGTGACCTATCTGGACTTTATCAAGGCCTCTGACACTGTGCTGCACAGGAGACTGATAAAGAAATTGAGCATCCTGGGGATTCAGAGTGGGGAACTGGGTAAGGAACCAGTTAATGGATAGGCAATACAGGATGGTGGTTAATGGCACTCACTGCAATAAGGGGAGAGCGACCAACAGGGTGCCACAGGGCTCAGTACTGGGACCAGTCCTCTTCAATGTCTTCATAAGTGACACTGCAGAAGAACTGGAAGAGAAGGAATGCCTTTTTTGCAGATGACACTAAAATCTGTAATAAGGTGGACACTCAGGAGGGGGCGAAGAGAATGCATAGAGACATTGGGAAACTCAAGAAGTGGTCAGCAGCATGGCAGTTGGGGTTCAGTGTCAAAAAGTGCAAAGTCAAGCACCTAGGGCATAGGAACACATAGAAACATAGACTTTGACAGCAGATGAGGACTGCTTGGCCCACCTAGTCTTACCATGTCCCTACCTATTGGATAAGCTGCAGATCCTAGTTAACCAACAGCTTATTTCCTCCTACCCACCACTAGAATTGCCTTATGTCTGTCCCATACATTCTTGAGTTCCTCCACTGTTTTTTGGTCAGGAGCTGAGTATAGAATTGGGGAGTGCACTACTGAGAGTTACAAAGCAGGAAAGGGACCCTGGGGTTGTCATATCTGCTGATCTCAAAATGGCTGGGCAGTGTGACAAGGCAATGGGTAGGGCCAGTGGGATGCTAGGTTGCGAAGCAAGCATGCTCTTTTCAAACCCACACAATAAACATAAATCAGCTTGCTTAACTATTCAGAACAATCAAAACCAAATTCCAAGTATTCAAACACCTCGGTATCACACTTGATAGCCCACTATCTTATGCTCTACATGTCAACAAAAATTCAAAGGAGGTAAATGCTAGGATTGGAGTCCTCTATTGACACAGACACTGCATGCCTTCTGAGGCTCTAAATCAAGCAGTCACCAGTTCAATCATTTCCGTTCTTGACTATGGATTAGTCATTTCTGGAGCTGCCACTGATACCACCCTTAACAGAACTGCAATTGCACTAAATAAATCCTGTACACTGGTATAAGGAGCCGATAGACGTACACATGTGTGTGACCTCTATGAGGAGACTAACTGGCTGCACCTTAGGGGTAGGATTACCTACCAAACCTTCTTATTTGCCAAAAAAATTAACATAGGCTTAATGCCTCCAGCCACCCTGCCTCTTCTTATGCCTACCCAAAGCCGATGCTCTACCCGCAGTGCTTCCAAACAAACATTCTTTGTTCCTTTCTGTAGGACCTTACAGACCCAGCGACCCTTTAGTTTCAGGGCACCCACCTGGCTCATTGGACTCCCCCCTGGCATCATGAATAAGCCTAAGCTAGGTCCATTCAAACTCGAGCTACGCCAGCAACTTACTGCACTTAATAGCTACAGCTGCACCCTCTAATGCCGGAATACCCCATATGCACCTCAATCCTCTCTATGCTCACTGCCCCGCCCTGCTCCCTTTTACCCTAAAATATGCTCTACCCCGGTTTTTCCTCCCCATATCCTTCCCCTCCTCCCCTCCTCTATTGGACACCACCTAGCCTGTTCTTACTTTCTACTCTTACACTAACAAAGTCTTCCTTTCGACCGCACTTGTTTTTTCCTTTCCGCTCCTCCCCTTCTTGGCACCCTTAGACTTCATTACTCATGTTCTCACTTGACATAGCCTTTCTTTAGACTGCATTCTCTTTTTTCTTCTGGTGTTTTATTTGCTTTGCCATAGGTTGTACCACCTGCTACCATACTTAATTGCTGCCTTATGTTTATACCAATGTTACCATTTTGTTGCTTTGTCTTGATTTTGCTCTGTATCTCACTCTTGTTTTCTATTATGTATGACACAGAACCTTTGTAAAAGGACCTTTGGTCCAAAGATGTTTGTAATCCTATAAATCAATAAAATAAAAATAAAACAGCAAAGGGTATCTCCAGCAGAAAGAGGAAGGTGGTGTTGCACCCCACTTGGTGTACTGTTCCCAGTTCTGGAGTCTGCACCTCAGAAAGGTCATAGACAAGCAAGGTGTAGGCAGTCCAGAGGAGGGCAACTAAAATGGCGCAGCGGTTGCATCAAAAGCCCAATGAGGAGAGACTGAGGGGACATGAGTGAGGTCTGCCAGTACTTCACGGGGGTGAACAGAGTCCAGGAGGGGAATCTCTTTCAAATGAGAAAGTGCACCAGGGCCAGAGGGTATGCAATGAAGCTTTGGGGGGGGGCCTAAGAGGGATGTTATGAAGTTCTACTACATTGAATGAGTGGTGGACGTCTAGGACAGACTGCCAGTGGACATGGTAGAGGCAAAAACAGTAGGGGGCTTTAAGCATTTATGGGATAGATATAGGGGAATATTAGTAAATAGGCAGGGAGAAGTAGGGTCACCGGAGACAGTTCGGGTCTACAGACACCGACTAGGCAGGGACCATGTGGACAGACTGGGTGGGCCATGCGGTCCTTTTCTGCTGACAAACTCTGTGTTTCTATATTTATAGAATTCCGGGGTTGAACGTAGGGGTGTCATGTCTTGTTCTAAAAATTAGAACACATTTAGAACCGAGGGTTTGCATTCCAGTCTAGAAGTAGAACACTCATGGGTTTTAAGTAGTAAGGGTTCGAAGTATTAAATAAATTGCTTTTTTGATCAGACATTTCAAAAACGAGAGATGCCTGTCTGAGACACAAACTAATTACTGCATTAGGAATTACATTTGAAAATGCTTTCGTGAGACACACCTACGGTATGAGGGCACACTGCTCGTATACCTCTAGAAGCAGATGTGCCAGACTACAGCTCACCAGCTGTGACTCTTGGCATCTGCATTTCTAATGGCAGACAGGGTTCTGCTCTCTTCTATGCATTTGCAATGAAACATAAATGTGTGTGCAACTATACAAAACAAAGATGTATTTCTATCGAGGGGTGAGATGACATCATAGACCCAGACAGCGAAGCTTGAGATGTCTCTATGATGTCATCTCTCCCCAGACTTACTGGCTAGAGGGGTGTGAAAGTAACAACTATCAATTACTGAATGCCATGAATATTGGGCTCCCCAACCATTCGGCAGAATAATGAGTAGTTTTAACCACTATTCGGAAATGAATATAAAAAAATATTTCCCCTCCCCAGGTTGTCAGGGCTTGTCTCCTGGCCACCTTCCCTCCCAATCCCAAGCTTTTCCCACCCACCTACCCTTCCCTGGAGTCCCACACTGGTATGAAATGTGACAGACAGCTTCTGGCTCCTTGGCGGGAGCTAAAAGCATCTTTATGGCACCCTCTCCCTTGCACGACTACCCCCACCGATAAAAATGACCTTTGTTGATATAGTAATCGCTCCTCCTGAGCCAACCCCACCCCTTGAGCCCAATCCTAAATTAACAGGGAGTGGGCTAGTGCCAAATATCTGGGCTAGTCAGGTGGCCCCATTACCTCCCCCCCACCACACAACCCAGCCCCCTCCGTTTACTACATCTGTGGGTCAGTAGAGCAAGTGCTAGCGGTTCCAATCACGAATGATCATAAGGGAGGAAGTGGGGCAGTGGCATCAGTACTAGTGGTTTGTCACTGCTCTGGACTGGAAGGAAGGAGGGTCTGTCATCTGTGTTGTTCCAGACATCATGTCATAAACAACAGGTATGACCAGGGACATCAGGGAACGCACTGGCTGCCTGGGAGTAGAAGATCTCACATGAAAGTTGGGTGAACAAATACCATTAGTGAGAGTAAAATCAAAAAGGAAAAGCTTTTTTCATCAGATTTCTTTGGGGGAAAAAAATAATTTGTTTAAAGTAGCAGTGCAACGAAATTGGGAAAAAAATTTGACCCTACTTTTTTTGACCGTAAAAGATTCCAGGGATCTTCCAGTTTTATTTGGTAGTAAAATGTTCTAGTTCCACCAAAGTCTGAGTATTTCATAAATGTTTTAATTAATTTGTTCTCAAGAGAAATGATGGCTGCCACATTTTGGTATAGAAATAGCATTGTAGATATGGCAAGTGGCAGGCTAGAGAAAAAAATGTCAAAGTGAGCAGCATTGGAGGTACCTATAAAGTAGATTTGACTGGTATGGTAATATTTATAATAACTGTAGCTGAAACTAGCTCTCTGAAAAAAGAAAAATACATTTTTCATTGTACTGCTGCTTTAAGGGAAAGGCAAGGTTTTCAGTAGGTAGTAGCGGGGGAAGGGGATTCTTCTTGGTCTGCATAGGCGCCTGGCCTGCTTCCTTGCTTATGCCTCTCTTTCCTACTGCGGATAAAATTCCTTACGTTTATAAAATGTGGTTGCATGAGAAACAAGGACTGATTAAAAGTCACGGTAGTGACTCTGTTCTGTGATATGCTACAGAGCAAGCTGTTTCATGTTTTTTGTACGGTAAGTCTGTAATACCAAGGACTGCTTTAAAGGAGTACTACAGTCAGAATTTTGCAAAAACATATGTTGTGTGCACAGTGCTTTGATTTATGTGTGTAGTCCAATTGTGCCCTTCCCTTTGTTTGCTATTTAGAGATTTTATAAAATGGGTTGTCCAGAGTGTCACATTTCATTGGTGGACTGGCTCTGCGTAGCGTGCATTAAATTCCCTTTTTAATGCACAGTTTCACGGAGTGAGTTAGGGAATGAGCTGCTGGGTCTCCTTAGCTGTAGAGATGTCGAAAAGGCAGCAGCAGACATTAACAGGTCAGAGTGAGCTCCCAGTCCCTCACTCTACCGAGCTAACATATGTATGAAGCTGAGCTGGGTTCATAAGAAAAAAGTAAATTCCATACCTGTCAGAGTGTACAATGGCAGACACTGAGTCTGCCCTCCCATCCCATGCCGTACAGTGCTGTGGACCTGCTCACTGCAGCTGTCTGTCACGTCTCTCCATTCATGATGTTTGCCCAGGGGAGTGTTTGCCAGTCACTGACACCCTCCGCTCCTGTCCTCCGATGCTGGACTGCTGCCATCTACTGTATCCTTGATTCCTTACCGCCGCCCCCCCCAAACCAGTTAGAGTGTTACGGGAGCCACTCCTGGAGTTGGGAGAGGCAGTGAGACATGGCACAGCACAGCGTTTCCGATGCTGCTTTTGACAGAGAGAGAGACGGAGAGATGGAGCAGTGTGCCGAGACATTCCCCTGACAACCCCCCCCATTTCACCCCGATGATAAGCCGTTCTAGTAAAGAGATAGAGCGCACACTCCACACATCCTGCAGGGTCCCCACAACTTTGTCTGTGATGATCCTGGTACACAGTAGAGCCCCCTGTTTGATCTGTGTCTCTATTTATGACAATCACGGCACAGAGAGAAACATTGTGAGTTGCCAGACCCCCTTCCTGTGGAGCCATGCAGTACTGACAGGGGGATCAAATGGCTGGAGAGTGCCAATAGGTAAGTCTCCTAACCACTCTCTCTATCGGTGTGTTGCTTTTTGGTCTGTCTGTGTGTTGGGTGCACGACCACTATTCTCTCTCTCTGTCTCTCTCTCTCTCTCCATCTCTCCAATCTGGGGCTCGCTTTGTCCATATTTGAGTTGCGGGACTGCAGCTCATGGAAGTTATGTGCTACTTCTAGTGCCACATCGCACAGCTCAGTGAGCCACAATGCGAACAGGGCACCAGGCTGCCCACGCACACACACACACACACACACACACAGTGACAATGCATGTGTTTGGGGGACAAGACACTGCTGGGCTGCATCAAAACGTGTCCCATGGCTTGCAGCAAAGTTTCGGTTTCTTTCGGGGGGGGGGTGCCTCATGCAGATGAGTGCACAGTAAAAAGCAGTGGGAGACACAGTAAATGAGACACATCACATCAGTAGTGTGTGTGTTACATTTCTCTGTGCATAACAAGCACGTGGTCTGCTTTTCTTCTTAGGGACTATTTTGACAGGCGGCAGGATACAGTCCCTTTTTTGCTCTTTACACGGGGGAAAAACACTTTCTGTGACTGTTTTTGTATTTTTTACATAACTCATGTTATAAGTGCAATAACCCACTCCAGGGTATGAGGTTATAGACATTTAATGCACGCCTGGGGTGCTGTGAGGACACTCGGCCTGTGGCATCGTGCCTCACTAATGACCCCAGGCGTGCATTAAATGCCTATAACCCCATACCCTCTTGTGGGTTATTGCTAACTTAATAAATTTCCCTGCTAGTTTTATGGCACCTAGGGATTGCCATGTTCACACTGTGTATTGCTCTTCTTTCTCCTATAATGTCTCCTGTCTCATATGACAATAATACATCCGAAACCATAAGGTACATTTGCACTACTCACCTGTTGTGGTGCTTTTCTGTCTCCAATGCTCCAACTGCTATGATACTGAAATAAGTATATACACCGCAGATTTGCACTGGTGCAGACTCAGGCTACTGTTGCACAGGGCCAGATTAACCGTAGGGCAAAATGGGCAGTTGCCCAGGACACCGAGTTTAAGTGGGGCCCTCAAACTCAGGAAAAATCTATGTTTTCATTTTTTTTTTAATTATTTCTTTTTCTTGCAGCTTTCTGTTGCTTTGCTAGTGACTTGATTGTCTTCGGTGAGGGGAGGTGATGTGATCATTCAAGTGATCACTTATTTCAGTCCTGTGCTGTCTGCCACACTCTTTAGTATTCCCTTCCCCCCACACAATGGTCCTCCTGACCCTACTGACTGAGTGTCAAAACATCAGTCTTCACACTGCCCTTTGCAACCTAATTGACGATCATACTTGCTGCGGCGCGAGATGGAAGGGTGCATGCAAGGACAAGAAATGGCTGCATCACTTCTATGACATGCTGATGCGCTGCTGCCATCAGTGATGTGATGCGTGTTGTCAGTCGCACTCCCTCCCAGGCTCCAGGGAGCAGGGACTCATGGCAGGAACCGCATGAGGCTAAGCAGGCTGTGCCTTAAGTGAAAAGAAAAGATCGGACAGAAACTTTCACTCAGACTTAAAGTAATTATGTAACGAGTCAGTCTAATGTCATGGAGTCATCACAGATTCTTTCTTGGTGGGCATTCTTTAAATGAAAACAGCAATCTTTGTAAAACCCCTGCCCCAAAGGGAACCCCAAATTAGGCTTTTAAGTCATTAAAGTCAATATTTCATCACCTGAGTGCTGTAATAGTTAATGCAGTCCGTGAGCCCACATGTAAACACTGTGGAATCTGTTCACAGCATGGTTCCAATCAGTTTATACAGCGGAGCCCCATGAAGCTGTGCTGTGAATGGGAAATGGCGCCACGCTGCTCTGGCAGTATTTACATTCAGGCTGAAACACCAATTAAATATTACAGCAATCAGGTGCTGAAAAAAATATTTTAATGGCTTAAAAGCCTTATCAGATTTTTTTTTTTCCTCTGGGGGTCAGGGTTTTACAAAGATTGGTGTTTTCCTTTAATAAGCCAAAGTCAGTGTCACACAATCTGTCACTCAGACATAAGAGGGCCCAGGGCTGGGTGTGATAAGGTAGAATAGGACCCTGTCCCATTTGCTATGGAGAATGTATTTAAATGTAAGGATCTGTCCTTTTTCTGTCTCTCTTCTTTGTGGTTCCGCAACCAAATTTTCCTGTGAGACTTTGGACTTGATCAACCCGAACAGTCTCACAGTTCTTTGCCTCTCTCTGTCTCTCATCTTTCTCTTGCTGTCTGTTTTTCCTCCCTTGCATATCTACATCTGGTAATATAAGAATATGAGAATCAATGTATGGAAATGTAGCTGATATTGGGATCTCTTTTGTTTAGAAATTGTTTAGTGTTGCTTTTGAAATGTATGTGTATTTATAATTTGAGATAACTGTAAAAAGCCAGAGGTTATTTGAGTGCAAATGCCTGAGTCTTTTGCAAAGGCTGGAGTCCCCCTCAGGAAGCTCACAGTGTTCTAGCAGCTCCTGAAACTTACAAGGACAGGATGTTTGCTCAGGATGGGGGTTGGAAAAGCCTTATAAAAGAGCTGAGCTGCAACTCGAGAGAATACAAGAAAGATTTTATTTTGCTTCTGTACATAGTTATTATGAACACGTTTATTTTTATGTTACTGCTACTATAAATAATGTTTTGGTGAATTCTACTACTCCTGGTTTTCTCTATGCTTCCTGACCTGTGCCTCGACGACAGATGGTGTCAGCAGTGGGATTTAAGCCGTGCACACCCTAAAACAGGTGATTAGTGCATGGGTACTGGACCTAGTACCAGGGAAGCACAGAGGAAGGTATGGATTCTGCAGCTGAAGTCCAGTCTGCGATTGTACAACCAGCACAAGTTATGGAAAAAGAACAGGCAGTGACAGAACCTAAAAGACTGATGGACTTTTTCAAATGGTGGGCTGTACAACAAAAAGAGACTGAGATGCAGAGAGAGAAAAAGAGATTCAGCATTTAGAAGCACAGAGGAAAGAAGAGATGCAACGACAGGAGCAGCAGATGACAGAAGAGATGCAGCGACGGGAGCAGCGATGGCTGGATGCCTTACAAGCTATCGAAGGCAGAGGATCTGGCACAGACCCAGACTAGCAACAAAATGCAAGCAATTTAAAGGCCATTAAACTTACTAAGTTGTGTCCCTCAGATGATATTGAGGCATACCTGACAACCTTTGAAAGAGTTGCCACAGCCTGCCAGTGGCCAAAGCAGCAATGGATAATCAGACTGGTACCCTAACCTGACAGGGAAAGTCCAGCTTTCCTACAGCAGTATGGACATTGCACAGTCAGAAAACTATGACCTGCTGAAAATTGAAATCCTGAAAAGGTACGACATTTCCAGAGAGACCTACAGGCAGAGATTTCGATCTCTGAGGTAAAGCTCGGTTGACAATCCTCGAGAAGCCTTCATCCGACTCATAGAACTCCTGATGAAGTGGATCCAACCAGAGAGCAAAACAGTCCCACAGATCATCGACACATTTGCCATGGAGCAATTCATCAACATCTTGCCTACAGATGTGCAGCTGTGGGTAAAGGAACACCAACCAGAGAATGGGGAAAAAGCTGTTTCTTTGGCTGAGGACTACCAACTGGCCAGACAGGCGCCACAGCAGCAAAGTAACAGCTAAGCACCGGTAAGAAACTCTTTTACCCATTTAAATTCCAAGCCTGATAAGAACTCTGGTGGGTGTAACAAATCTGTGCCAAAGACATTATCTGCTATAACTGTAATAAGCCAGGACATTTTGCAAGAAACTGCTGTAATAAAGAGAGTGGCACTGGAGCAGATTTATCCTTGGCAAACTGAGCCAAGTACCTAACAGATGTGAAGGTGGGGAATAAGACTGTAATGGGACTCATTGATTCGGGAAGCAGACAGACCCTAGTGTATGTTAAAGTACTGGGAAAACACTGTGCAAAGGGACCAGGTACTGGTGTCATCTGCATCCATGGGGACACTTGATACTAGCCCACCACCCAAGTGACTCTGACTGTTAAGGGTGTGTCACACCAAATGAAAGTGGGGTAGTACCAAAGTTACCTGTAACTGTGATTATTGGAAATGACTTTCCAGGATTTACTGAACTGATCAAAGAGGGAGTAAGTCCTGATATTTCAGCAGCTGTGGTGACAAGAGCTCAGGCAAAGAAAATTTCAGATGGTGGGGATACTTTTCCTTTCAGTGATTTTGATTCGGACTTGTTTGAGCACAGCTCCAAGATCCAGAAATCCAGGAAAGAAAGATAAAGCTTGAAGAACCTGTGGCAACAAATGACTGATGGACAGGAAGGGTTAAAATATGAAAATGCTGAAACTAAATTTGATAACTGATGGTGATTTTCTTTCAGAGCAAGCTAACAATGTTTCTCTCCAGGGTTATTTCAAGCAGCTAGGGGTAAAACCAAAACAGGGTGGACCAATGTTTAAAAAATGTAATGAATTACTGTACAGAGTTTGGGTTAAACCTCAGAGACAGGAACAGACAGAACAACTGGTTATACTACAGAAGTATAGAACAAATAGAATAAAGTATGGGGCTATGTGTGTAAACTTCGAGTGCTTACACACCCCAAGGTGTTAGATGCTACATAAACCTATAAAGCATCTAACACCTTGGGGTGTGTAAACTTCGAGTTCACACACAGCGCCCCATATTTTATTTTATATAATTGTTGGGTCGTGTTTTTTTGCCTCAACAATTATATAAAATGTGTCTTGCTGACTGTGCCGCTTAACGTGACAGAATCGACGTAGTCTTACCTTTTTGAAGCAGTTGTATTTTTCATTTGCAGTCAAAACAGTGGTTGGTAGATCAGTAATAGAGAGGGAAATAAACGTTTAAACAAAGATTTAAGTTTTAAAAAGAATAAGTCCTTCCCTTTTGTTTGTGCGCTGTTGCTACGGCAATTGCTAATTAAGTTTTAGTCTCTCTGGTCACTGTATCAGGCGACCTGCAGAAGGAGGGGGACGAGAAGAAGCAGAGGAGGTGGTGTAAGGTATTGCCAGGTAAATCAGGTAGGTGACTGTCAGAGAAAAAAAAATGCCCATTTTATGGGAGAAAACTGTGAGGAGTTCTATGCGACCAGTGTGCGAGAGGGAGACGGCTTTAGTGGGTGTGAGACAGTGGCTCATGGTTTTTGCCATAGGAAGGTGGTGTGTGATTGCCGTTAGAAACACTCCTTTATAATGGCAATTTACACACACCTTTTCCTATGGAAAAAAACATGACCCATTATTATAGAATTGTTACAGATAGCACAAGATAATCCTATGGCTGGTCACTCAGGGAGGGATTGCCCCCTTGCCAGACTGCTGTACAGATTTTACTGGCCAGGAATTCATGGAAATATTGCTACCTATTATAATTCCTGTGCTGAGTGTCAGAAAATAGCCCTAGTCACTAGAAAAGACAAGGTGACCCTGGTTCCCCTACCCTTAATAGATGTGCCTTTTGAGAGAATTGCAATGGATGTGGTTGGTCCTTTAGATAAAAGTAGTAAGGGTAATAGATTTATCCTGGTAGTATGCAACTATACTACTCGATACCCAGAAGCAGTTCCAAAGCGTACTGTTACAGCCCCAAAAGTTGCAACAGTGCTAGCCAAAATTTTCAGCAGAGTGGGCATACCTAAAGAAATTATTACTGATCAGGGTAGTCATTTTGGTGCTGCACTGCTTAAGGAGCTGTATAGACTGCTAGGTATCACTGCCATAAGAACCTCCCACTATCACCTTCAGACAGACGGTCTTGTTCAGCGTTTTAACCAAACCCTAAAATCCATGTTGAAAAGGTTTGTAAAAGGGGAAGGGAAACATTGGGACCATTACTTGCCTTACCTACTTTTTGCTTACAGAGAAGTGCCTCTGGCATCAACAGGGTTTTCACCATTTGAAATGCTGTATGGTAGGCAGCCAAGAGGGCCACTGGATGTGATAAAAAAAATGTGGGAAGATAACCCCACTCAGAAACAATCTGTATCTTCTTATATGTGTGCCCTAAGAAAGAAGCTGGCAAAATATGTTGAAATTGCCCATAGTAATCAGGAAGAGGCTCAAAACCAGCAGAAGGTATATTATGACCATGGGGTAAAAGAAAACGTTTCCGAACCAGGTGAAAAGGTTTTGCTACTGTTACCCACAACAGAAAATAAGTTGTTAATGAAGTGGCAAGGGCCATATAAGGTTCTTAGATGTACTGGCACTGTTAACTATGAGACTGAGGCCCCTGACATGAAAAATCCTACTAAGATAAACCATGCTAACCTCCTCAAGAAATGGGTTGAAAAAATGCCAAAAGCTGCCTTGCTAGTTTTACCAGAAACAGATAAGTAAGATACTGATGTAGCTTATGACAGACTGGAACAAACTGTAAATGTTGATGCTGTAAAGGTGAATGTTTCCTTAACCTCAGAACAAGCTGCAGACATTCGTAATGTGCTAAAGACATTTAACAGTACTTTTACCACAGTACCAGGACGAGCAAAAGGGGTCGGGTATGTAATAGTGACAAAGAATGCTCGTCCTATTAGACAAAAGTCATACAGGTTGCCAGAGCAGTTAAAAGCTGATGTGGTGAAGGAAATACAAAAAATGAAAGAATTGGGTATCATTGAGGAGTCGAGGAGTGCATGGTCATCTCCCATGGTAACTGTAAACAAAAAAGAAGGTGGTGTTAGAATATGCATTGATTTCAGGAAACTTAATCAAGTGTCAAAATTTCACAGTTATCCTATGCCCAGAATAGATGATTTGGTGGGCAGACTGGGGAGTGCAAAGTATATCAGTACCCTTGATCTCATGAAGGGTTACTAGCAAATACCTTTAGCTAAAGAATCCAGAGATAAAACTGCATTTGCCACCCCTATACAATTCTATCAGTTCACCATCATGCCCTTTGGTTAACACGGTGCACCAGCTACATTCCAGCGGTACATGGATGTAATTTTATCCCGACACTGGTTATTGTGCTGCGAACCCGGATGATGTCGTGGTGTACAGTCCAGACTGGAAAAGCCACGTAGAACACCTACGAGCAGTTATTCAAGCTATCAGAAATGCAGGACTGACAATTAATCCTACTAAATGTGCATTGGGCATGCAGGAAACTAGATATTTGGGCTACGTGTTGGGAAATAGAGAAGTCAAACCAGATATTTCTAAAATAGGAGCTGAAGCTAACAGCCCTGTACCTAAAACAAAGAAACATGTCAGGTCATTCTTAGGGCTCGCTGGTTATTATCGGAGATTTGTTCCCAATTTTGCTGAATTAGCTACTCTCCTCACTGAACTCACAAAGAAACTAACTGTGCCCAAAAAAATGGACTCCAGAGTGCGATGAAGCTTTTCAAGCCATAAAGGCTGCATTATGTTCAGCACCTGTTTTAAGAAGCCCAGATTTTGAGAAACCTTTTCTGCTACAAACAGATGCATCTGAGGTAGGCCTAGGTGCAATCCTAAGTCAAAATATAGATGGGAAAGAACATCCTATTCTGTATATAAGTAGGAAAATGCATGACAGAGAGAAAAGGTACTCCACTATCGAAAGGAGTGCTTAGCAGCAAAAATGGTCCATGGAGTCTCTCAAATTTTATTTGCTGGGAACTGAATTTGATCTTGTAACTGATCACAATAATCACTGTTGGCTCAACCAGTTGAAAGATAAAAATTCCAGAATCACAAGGTGGTATCTGGCACTGCAGCCATTTAAATTCTCTGTAATTCACAAATCTGGTAAAGATAACAGCAATGCTGACTTTCTGTCAGGATATGGATCAGGAATTGAGGGTTCTGATGGTTAAAGAAAAATGTGTAAGTTTAAACAGTACTTTTTGCTGTACTGTTAAAAAAAATGGATGCAAATGTGCTTAATTTCTGAAAGAAAATGTTAGTAGAGAACAGAATGTTTTGGAAACCTGTTTAATAAAACACGTTTCTTCTTAAGGAGGGGGTATATGTGACAGGGTAGAATAGGACCCTGTCACATTTGTTATGGAGAAATTATTTAAATGTAAGGATCTGTCCTTTTCTGTCTCTCTTCTGTCTGGTTGCACAACCAAATTTTCCTGTGAGACTTCAGACTTGATCAACCCAAACAGTCCTGCAGTTCTTTGCCTCTCACTCATCTTTCTCTTGCTGTCCGTTTTTTCCTCCCTTGCATATCTACATCTGGTGATATAAGAATATGAGAATCAATGTATGGAAATGTAGCTGATAATGGGATCTCTTCTGTTTAGAAAATGTTTAGTGTTGATGTTGAAATGTATATGTATTCATCCAGGCACAGAGTATTATCCTACTGCTTACCTGGCTAGTATATTCAGTTTGTTACTATTTCGCCAGCATGTTCCGTTCTCTGCTTCTACAGACATATGTAACAGTCTGTAAGATCTTTGCAATGTATCCGACTGTTTTAATGTTTGTGTCATCTTAATAAGTCAAATCAATAAATCTTATTAACCACAAAGAAATGTATATGTATTTATAATTTGAGATAACTATAAAAAAAGAGAGGTTATTTGAGTGCAAATGCCTGAGCCTTTTGCAAAGGCTGGAGGGACTTCAGGAAGCTCACAGTGTTCTAGCAGCTCCTGAAACTTACAAGGACAGGCTGTTTGCTCAGGATGGGGGTTGAAAAAGCCTTATAAAAGAGCTGAGCTGCCGGTCCGGTGGCGCTGAGGGTTGAAGCGCTGGACGCCACACCTCGCGCTACGCCGGCGACCCAGGTTCTGGAACGGACTCGGGTCGGCGGGGTTCGGCTGAGAGAGGGAGGATTGAGCATCCCAATGGATGTTCTCTTCCCTCAGGGGTGGGATACCAGGGGTGCAATATGCACCCAACATCCTGAGAGAGCCGGTGGGAACACGGGCTCTCGAGGGAGCTGGCGGGTTCGTTTCACGGAGTCGGGGAGGGGGGATGCTGTTGGGCGCTGAGACAGACGCAGGTCAGCATGTCGCCTCTGGACGTCTCGTCTCGCTACCGGCGCCTCAGGGGCTGGAAAGGGATCACATAAAACGATAACCCCCTTCGGTGGTCCTAGATGACGACCGTTCCACCCAGACCACCAATTTCGGGACAGACCCCGTTGTGCAGGACAGAAAAGGAGGAAGAGGCACTCTAGGGGAAGATCCTGGATCGGTGGGCTGGAGTGGATGAGCAGTCCAAAGGAGTGGACACCGAGGGTAGGAAGGAGGGATAAATAGAAGAGTTAAAAAAAAAAAAGAGCTGAGCTGCAACTGGAGAGATTACAAGAAAGATTTTATTTTGCTTCTGTACATACAGTAGTTATTAAGAAGAAGTTTATTTTTATATTACTGCTACTATAAATAAAGTTTTGGTGAATTCTACAACTGCTCCTGGTTTTCTCTATGTTTTCTGACCTGTGCCTCGACGACACTGGGCACCTGATCTTTTCTGTCAGATTTTTGCCACAGTCCGTCATCTGAGGAGTTAGTGTATCACAGAAGATGATCAATTCTTCCAGAGTCCTGAGACCATCCAGTCCTCAACCACTGACATGGACCTGGCAGGAGACACAGCACAGCTCACTGCCTTGACACAGAGTGGAGGGCAGAGGTCTACTGTCTAATCCAACTGGTTCCAAATGGTGGTCACTCACTCACTCACTGTCAGGTAGTTACAAAGAAATCTGTTAACTGTTTGTTATCCATTAATGAAGCATTTGTTATTGACATAAAAAATGCTATGTGGCAACAGTGTGTAGCACTGTTGGGCCCCTGAAACCCGGCTGAGCCCCCGGAAGCCCAACTGCACCCCAGGGCCAGCCCGCTGTCGGTGGACCTTTTACCTATATAAAACTCAGTGAGACTCTGTAAGAATCAGACTAGTCCTAGATGTCTGATGATGGCTCCAGCTAGCCTGGACTGGGCAAATGACTAGTGGGACTAAGACTGCATGTTAACTTTTAGTCTTTAGCCACACAGCATTTGTTTTGGGGGCAAAATAATTTAATAACTGTGGCACTAGTAGCACTTGGACTGGTCTGTCAGCGCAATGGTAAGGGCGAGGATGCATGTAAGCTCAGCGGCTTAACTGCCATCTGCCACCAAGTGAAGACTGGTTGGTAGCAGCGCTGGAGCAGCTTCATTGAGGGACATGGTTGCTGGTGGCATAACCCCGGGCATCATTTATAATCATGTCTACTCCCAGGAAAGGGAATACAAAGGGGAAAAATTGGCATTCCCTGGGAAGATGAATCCCAGTCTGGCCCCTCTATGTCCATCTTGAGCACTCTCTCCTGAGAGAACTGACATTCAGAGTATCTGGAAACCCTTCCAAATGCATTTTTAAGGCATCAAAAACCCTTGGTGCACTAGGTAGCCCCTGAACTCCTGGACTGTTAGTGAAGTCACAGGGGACCCCACCAGTACACATTTCCCATAGCCCCATGAGTTGTTATTCTAGCCCTGCCACTGCACACAGTGTTGCCGGCATTGTGTAGAGCAGTTCCACCCTGGCTGGGAGTCAGGAGACAGCAAATGGTCAGTATTTTCTCTGAAAACTGATGTAAAAAGGTGCAGTGTAGAGAGGTGATTAGCAAACAACCAGAAGTTCTGCTTCATATAAAAATGTGACTGTTTTACTAAACTGTTCAGAGTATTACCACTGGCCGGTTGGTGAGGTAAGTCATGGGGCTGCACCAGTGCAGGTGGAGCGGCATTTTTACACCAGCAAAGAAATGCCTACACCGGTAAAAAACCTCACCAAAACAGTAATCATTCTGTGCCACAGTGGTGCCGCTTACAATGCTCCTTAACCAGTTTACACTGCCTGAACTGCACTGATGCAACTCATCTGCAACTCTCCCCATACTGTTTACATTGTGTGACCTGCAACAGTGCAACTCATCTGCACCTCTCACAATAGTGCCAGCTACAACACTCCTTAAGCTGTTTCCACTGCACCTCTCACAACGGTGCCGCCTACAATGCTTCCCATACTGTTACACTGCCTGACCTGCAAAAATGCAACTCATCTGAACCTCTACCAATGGTGCCACCTACAACGCTCCCCATACTGTTTACACTGCCTGACCTGCACCAGTGCAACTCATCTGCACCTTTCACAGCGGTGCCGCCAGCAACACTCCCCATACTGTTTACATTGCCTGACCTGCACCAGTGTAACTCATCTGCACCTTTTACAATGGTGCCACCAACAATGCTCCTTAAGAAGCTTACATAGCCTAACCTGCACCGATGCAACTCATCTGCACCAGTCACAATGGTGCCACCTACAATGCTCCCCATACTGTAAACACTGCCTGACCTGCACTGATGCAACTCATCTGCATCTCTCATATTTGTGCAGCCTACAATGCTCCCCATGCTGCTTACACTGCCTGAACTGCACCGAAGCAACTCATCTGCACATCTCACAACGCTACAACCTACAATGCTTCTCATGCTGTTTACACTGCCTGACCTGCACCGATGCCAGCTAATCTGCACCTCTCACAATGGAGCTGCCTACAATGCTCCCCACAGTGTTTACACTTCCTGATCTGCAACAGTACAATTCATCTGCATCTCTCACAATAGTGCCGCCTACAACACTCCCCATGCTGTCTACATTGCGTGACCAGCACCAGTGCAACTCATCTGCACCTCTCACAATAGTGTCAACTACAACACTCCATAAGCTATTTACACTGCTTGACTTGCACCGATGCAATTCACTCGCACCTATCACAATGGTGCCACCTAAAACGCTCCCCATACTGCTTACACTGCCTGAACTGCACCAGTGCAACTCATCTGCACCTTTCATAATGGTGCCACCTACAATGCTCCTTAAGAAGCTTACACTGCATGACCTGCACCAGTACAACTCATGTGCACTTCTCACAATGGTGCCACCTACAATGCTTCCTATGCTGTTTGCACTGCCTGACCTGCACCAATGCAACTCATCTGCACCTCTCACAACGGTGCCACCTACAATGTTCCCCATGCTATTACACCGCCTGACCTGCAACAATGCAACTAATCTGCACCTCTACCAATGGTTCCACCTACAACGCTCCCCATACTGTTTACACTGCCTGACCTGCACCAGTGCAACTCATCTGCACCTCTCACACTGGTGCCACTTACAATGCTTCCCATACTGTTTTCACTGCCTGCCTGCAACGATGCAGCTCATCTGTACCTCTCACAATGGTGCCACCTGCAACACTCCCCATACTGTTTACATTGCCTGACCTGTACCAGTGCAACTCATCTGCACCTTTCACAATGATGCAACCTACAATGCTCCTTAAGAAGCTTACATTGCCTGGCCTGCACCGATGCAACTCATCTGCACCAGTCACAATGATGCCAACCACAGTGCTCCCCATACTGTATACACTGTCTGACCTGTACTGATGCAAGTCATCTGCACCTCTCACAGTGGTGCTGCCTACAATGCTCCCCATACTGTTTATACTGCCTGACCTGTACCGATGCAGCCCATCTGCACCTCTCACAATGGTGCTACCTATAATGCTTCTCATGCTGTCTATACTGCCTGACCTGCACCGATGCAAGCTAATCTGCACCTCTCACAATGGTGCTGCCTACAGTGCTCCCCTACTGTTTACACTGCCTGATCTACAAAGGTGCAACTCATCTGCACCTCTCACAATGGTGCCACCTATAATGTCCCCATGCTGTTTACACTACCTGACCTGCACTGATGCAACTCATCTGCACCTCGCACAACTGTGCTGCCTACAATGCTTCCCATGCTGTTTACATTGTGTGACCAGCACCAGTGCAACTCATCTGCGCCTTTCACAATGTTGCCAACTACAACACTCCTTAAGCTGTTTACACTGCCTGACCTGCACCGATACAACGCATCTGCACCTTTCACAATGATGCCACCTAAAACACTCCCCATACTGTTTACATTGCCTGACATGCACCAGTGCAACTCATCTGCACCTTTCACTATGGTGCCACCTACAATGCTCCTTAAGCAGTTTACACTGCATGACCTCCACCAGTGCAACTCATCTGCACTTCTCACAATGGTGCCACCTACAACACTCCTTAAACTGCTTACACTGCCTGACCTGCAGCTGTGCAACTCATGTGCACCCCTTACAACGGTGCCACCTACAACACTTCCCATGCTGTTTGCACTGCCTCACCTGCAACAATGCAACTCATCTGCACCTCTCACAATGGTGCCACCTACAACACTCCCCCTACTGTTTACACTGCCTGAACTGCACTGATGCAACTCATTTTCTCCTCTCACAATGATGCTGAATACAATGCTTCCCATGCTGTTTACACTGCCTGATCTGTACTGATGCAACTCATCTGCAACTCTCACAATGGTGCCACCTACAATGTTCCCATACTGTTGACACTGCCTGACCTGCACCAATGTAACTCATCTGCACCTTTCACAATGGCACAGCATACAAAGCTTCTTAAGCAGTTTACACTGCCTGACCTGCACCAATGCAGCTCATCTGCACCTTTCACAACAGTGCCACCTACAATGCTCCCCACAATTTTTATAAAGCCTGACCTGTACCAATGCAACTCATCTGCACATCTCATAAAGGTGCCGCCTAAAACGCTCCTCATACTGTTTACACTGCCTGACCTGCACTGATGCAACTCATCTGAACTTCTCACAATGGTGCCACCTACAATGCTCCCCATACTGTTTTGGCTGCCTGACCTGCACTAATTCAACTCATCTGCACCTCTCACAATGGTGCTGCTTACAATGCTCCCCATACTGTTACACTGCCTGACCTGCAACAATGCAACTCATCTGCACCTCTCACAATGTTGCCACCTACAACACTTCCCATACTGTTTACATTGCCTGACCTGCACCAGTGCAACTCATCTGCACCTTCCATAATGGTACCACCTACAATGCTCCTTAAGAAGCTTACACTGCCTGACCTGCACTGATGCAACTCATCTGCAGCAGTCACAGTGGTGCCACCTACAACACTCCCCATACTGTATACACTGCTTGACCTGCACTGATGCAACT
The DNA here is from genome assembly GCA_016271365.2 of Neoceratodus forsteri. Classification (NCBI taxonomy): domain Eukaryota; kingdom Metazoa; phylum Chordata; order Ceratodontiformes; family Ceratodontidae; genus Neoceratodus; species Neoceratodus forsteri. The sequence goes on from JADMNL010000027.1 coordinate 45,705,504, forward strand.
CATCTGCACCTCTCACAAGAGTGTGGCCTACAGTACTCCCCATGCTGCTTACACTGCCTGACCTGCATCGATGTAACCCATCTGCACCTCTCACAATGGTGCCACATACAATGCTTCTCATGCTGTTTGCACTGCCTGACCTGCACTGATGCCAGCAAATCTGCACCTCTCACAATGGTGCTGCCTACAATACTCCCCATAGTGTTTACACTGCCTGATGTGCAATGTTGCAACTCATCTGCACCTCTCACAATGGTGCCACCTACAACATCCCCATGCTGTTTATACTACCTGATCTGCACCAATGCAACTCATCTGCACCTCTCACAATGGTGCCGCCGCCAACACTTCCTATGCTGTTTACATTGCGTAACCAGCACCAGTGCAACTCAGTGCACCTCTCACAATGGTGCCAACTACAACACTCCTTAAGCTGTTTACACTGCCTGACCTGCACCAATGCAACTCATCCACACCTCTCACAATGGTGCCACCTAAAATGCTGCCCATATGGTTTACATTGTCTGATCTGCACCAGTGCAACTCATCTGCACCTTTCACTATGGTGCCACCTACAATGCTCCTTAAGCAGTTTATACTGCATGACCTCCACCAGTGCAACTCATCTGCACCTCTCACAATGGTGCCACCTACAACACTCCTTAAGCTATTTACACTGCCTGACATGCACCAGTGCGACTCAAATGCACGTCTCACAACGGCGCCACCTACAACGCTTCCCATGCTGTTTGCACTGCCTAACCCGCACTGATGCAACTCATCTACACCTCTCACAACGGTGCCACCTAGAACACTCTCCATACTGTTTACACTACCTGAACTGCACCGATGCAACTCATCTGCACCTCTCACAACAATGCTGAATACAATGCTTTCCATGCAGTTTACACAGCCTGATCTGCACTGATGCAACTCATCTGCAACTCTCACAGTGGTGCCACCTACAATGCTTCCCATACTGTTGACGCTGCCTGACCTGCACTGAGGTAATTCATCTGCACCTTTCACAACTGCACAGCTTACAAAGCTCCTTAAGCAGTTTACACTGCCTGACCTGCACCAATGCAGCTCATCTGCACTTTTCACAATGGTGCCACCCACAATGCTCCCCATACTTCTTATAATGCCTGACCTGCACCGATGCAACTCATTGCACCTCTCACACTGGAGCTGCCTGTGATGCTCCTTAAGCTGTTTACACTGCCTGACGTGCACCAATGCAACTAATCTGCACTGCTCACAACAGTGCCGCCTAAAATGCTCCCCATACTGATTGCAGTGCCTGACCTGCACCAATGCAACTCACCTGCACTTCTCACAATGGTGCCACCCTCAACACTTCCGATATTGTTTACACTGTCTGACCTGCACCGATGCAACTCATCTGCACCTCCCACAACGGTGACTTCTACAATGCTCCCCATACTGTTACACTGCCTGACCTGCACTAATGTAACTCATCTGCACCTCTCACAATGGTGCCACCTATAACGCTCCCTAAGCAGTTTACACTGGCTGACCTGCACTGATGCAACTCATCTGCAGCTCTCACAACAGTGTCACCTACAATGCTCCCCGTACTGTTTACACTGCCTGACCTGCTCCGATGCAACTCATCTGCACCTCTCATAATGGTGCCGCCTACAATGCTCCCCATAACTGTTTACACTGCCTGACCTGCACCGATGCAACTCATCTGCACTTCTCACAACGGTGCCACTTACAACGTTCCCCATACTGTTTACACTGCCTGACCTGCACCGATGCAAGTTATCCGCACCTCTCACAATGGTCCCTCCTACAACGCTCCTTAAGTAGTTACACTTCCTGACCTGCACCAATGCAACTCATCTACTCCTCTCACAGTGCGGCCACCTACAATGCTCCTTAAGCAGTTTACACTGGCTGACCTGTACCAATGCAACTCATCTGCACCTCCCCAAGCAGTGCCACCTAAAACACTCCCCATACTGTTTACACTACCTTACCTGCACTAATGCAACTCATCTGCACCTTTCACAATGGTGCCACCTACAATGCTCCCCATACTGTTTACTCTGCCTGACCTGCACCAATGCAACTTATCTGCACCTCTCACAATGGTGCCTACTATAACACTCCCCATACTGTTACACTGCCTTACCTGCACTGATGCAACTCATCTGCACCTCTCACAATGGTGCCACCTACAATGCTCCCCATACTGATTGCATTGCCTGACCTGCACCAATGCAACTCACCTGCACTTCTCACAATGGTGCCACCCACAACACTTCCCATACTGTTTAAACTGCATGACTTGCACTGATGCAACTCATCTGCACCTCTCACAATGCTGCCAGCTACAATGCACCCGATACTGTTTACATTACCTGACCTGTACCGATGCAACTCATCTGCACCTCTTATAATGCTACCACCTACAATGCTCCCCATACTGTTTACACTGCCTGACCTGCACTGATGCAATTCATCTGCATCTTTCACAGTGGTGACACCTACAATGCTACCCATACTGTTTACTCTGCCTGACCTGCATCGATGCAACTCAACTGCACCCTTCACAATGTTGCCACCTACACCACTCCCCATACTGTTTACACTGCCTGACCTTCACCGATGCAACTCATCTGCACCTCTTACAACGGTGCTGCCTACAATGCTCCTTAAGCTGTTTACACTGCCTGACCTACACTGATGCCACTCATCTGCACCTTTGACAATGGTGCCACCTACAATGCTCCCCATAGTGTTTACACTGCCTGACCTGCACAGATGCAATTCATCTGCACTTCTCACAACAGGGCCACCTACAATGCTCCCCATACTGTTTACACTGCCTGTTTTTGCACTGCTGCAACACATCTGCACCTCTAATAACAGTGCCATCTACAACGCTCCCCATACTGTTTATACTGCCTGACCTGCACTGATGCAGCTCATCTGCAGCTCTCGCAATGGTGCCACCTACAATGCTCCCCATACTGTTTACACTGCCTGACCTGCACCGATAGAACCCATCTGCACCTCTCACAACAGTGCCACCTACAATGCTCCCCATACTGTTTGCACTGCCTGACCTGCACCAATACAACTCATCTGCACCTCTCACAATGGTGCCACCTACAATGCTCTCATACTGTTTACATTGTCTGAACTGCACCGATGCAACTCATCTGCACCTCTCACAACAGTGACACCTGCAATGCTCCCCATACTGTTACACTGCCTACGTGCACTGATGTACCTCATCTGCACCTCTCACAATGGTGCCTCTTATAATGCTCCTTAAGCAGTTTACACAGGCTGACCTGCACTGATGCAACTCATCTGCAGCACTCACAACAGTGCCACCTATAATGCTCCCCATTCTGTTTACACTGCCTGATCTGCACCGATGCTTCTCTTCAGCAGCTCTCACAATGGTGCCGCCTACAACGCTCCTTAAAGTAGTTTACACTGCCTGACCTGCACCGATGCAACTCATCTACACCTCTCACAATGGTGCCACCTACAATGCTCCTTAAGCAGTTTACACTGGTTGACCTGCACCAATACAACTCATGTGCACCTTTCCCAACAGTGCCACCTACAACACTCCCCATACTGTTTACACTGCCTTACCTGTACTGATACAACTCATCTGCACCTCTCACAATGGAACCACCTACAACCCTCCCCATACTGTTTACACAGCCTGACCTGCACCAGTGCAACTCATCTGTACCTCTCACAATGGTGCCGCGTACAACACTCCCCATACTGTTTAAACTGCCTGACCTGCATCAATACAACTCATCTGCATTTCTCATAATGGTGCCTCCTACAACACTCCCCATACTGTTACACTGCCTGACCTGCACCGATGCAACTCATCTGCTACAGCGCTCCTTAAGTAGTTTACACTGCCTGACCTGCACTGATGCAACTCATCTATACCTCTCACAATGGTGCCACCTACAAAGCTCCTTAAGCAGTTTACACTGGCTGACCTGCACCAATGTAACTCATCTGCAGCTCTCACAACGGTGTCACCTAGAATCCTCCCCATACTGTTTACATTGCCTGACCTGCTCTGATGCAACTCATCTGCACCTCTCACAATGGTGCCGCCTACAAGCCTCCCCATAATGTTTACACTGACTTACCTGCACCGATGCAACTCATCTGCACCTCTCACAATGGTGACACCTACAATGCTCCCCATACTGTTTACACTGTCTGACCTGCACCGATGCAACTCATCTGCACCTCTCACAATGGTGACTCCTACAATGCTCCCCATACTGTTACACTGCCTGACCTGCACTAATGTAACTCATCTGCACCTCTCACAATGGTGCCACCTACAATGCTCCTTAAGCAGTTTACACTGGCTGACCTGCACTGATGTAACTCATCTGCAGCTCTCACAACGGTGTCGCCTACAATGCTCCCCGTACTGTTTACACTGCCTGACCTGCTCCGATGCAACTCATCTGCACCTCTCATAATGGTGCCGCCTACAATGCTCCCCGCAACTGTTTACACTGCCTGACCTGCACCGATGCAACTCATCTGCAGTTCTCACAATGGTGCCGCTTACAATGTTCCCCATAGTGTTTACACTGCCTGACCTGCACCGATGCAACTTATCTGCACCTCTCACAATGGTCCCACCTACAACGCCCCTTAAGTAGTTACACTTCCTGACCTGCACCAATGCAACTCATCTACTCCTCTCACAGTGGTGCCACCTACAATGCTCCTTAAGCAGTTTACACTGGCTGACCTGCACCAATGCAACTCATCTGCACCTCCCCCAGCAGTGCCACCTATAACACTCCCCATACTGTTTACACTACCTTACCTGCACTAATGCAACTCATCTGCACCTCTCACAGTGGTGCCACCTACAATGCTTCCCATACCGTTTACTCTGCCTGACCTGCACCAATGCAACATATCTGCACCTCTCACAATGGTGCCTACTATAACACTCCCCATACTGTTACACTGCCTTACCTGCACTGATGCAACTCATCTGTACCTCTCACAGTGGTGCCACCTACAATGCTCCCCATACTGTTTACTCTGCCTGACCTGCATGAATGCAACTCATCTGCACCTCTCACAACGGTGCCTCCTATAACACTCCCCCATACTGTTACACTGCCTGACCTGCACTGATGCAACTCGTCTGCACCTCTCACAATGGTCCCAACTACAGCACTCCTTAAGCAGTTTACACTGGCTGACCTGCACCGATGCAGCTCATCTGAACTCTGAGATATCAGCCATTTTGTTTACTCACGTAGCGAGCAACACTGACTAACTGACACTGACTGCTGGAGACCGAGATGAAGGTATGCTGTGCAGACAGCTATGCAGCAGCAGTTTGCCATTTAGTTTCTTTGCTAGTCAGCACCATAGTATCTGAACTGGCATCCAAATTAAATACAATTATTTAGCGGCATCTCAAATCTTTGTGATCCTGTCAGGGAGGAAATTATTGGCATGGTTCTTGCATCTCAAAAAAGGACCTGATTAATGGAAACAGCCATGAACAATTAAAAAAAAGATTTAAAACCTCACATTTTTGCTTCTTGTTACTGCTACTGCCGATTCTAGCATCATTCCTGCCAGTTACATGGTGAGACCATCATTACAGCCTAGCTGTGTTCCTTTACCTCTCACATAATGGAGCAATCATGCTGCAAGTGTGTCCTGAACGCAGTCTGTACAGTGCACACTGTAAGCCAGATAGCTCAAACGGCTATCACTTTTCAAAGATGAAATAGTCATTTTCAGCAAACAGCACTGCTACTCAAGACTGGACAAAATGGACTGCAACTTGGGGGGCATCAAATTGAAAGTATCTACACGCAAAGAGTAAAATATAGCAGTGCCCCCTACTGACAATTCTAGCTGTGGAGGGACTACTTTACAACTAAGTTTTTTTATTTTCTATTTATTGTCTGCTTTTAAAGAAATTTTATACACATTTTGATTTAAAATATGACGAGTAACCCATTTCTAAGCACAATAATACCCTGAAGGGTGGGTGGTATGAGCTATACCCGCCCCTCCAGGGGTTATAAGACCTCTGCCTGTGATGTCAGGCCACATTATGCCCCTGGGCGGGCGAGTATAGTCCAGTACAGCCCACCGGGAGGGTATTATTGCTTACATATTTGTTAAAGTGATTTTCTAATCTTAAGGCATTACTTTCAGGATATGGTACCTGATGCCAGATATGGTCTTTTTGTGGCATTTTTACATTTTTTTTTTGCAGCCTGTATCTGGTGAGAAGGGATCACAGTTTGGCCCTGACAAGGTGGCCAGCTGATGCCTTTCAGTTCCCTTTTCATGTACACGCCCCACGATCAGGTATGTTATGACGTGCAGCAAGGGAAAGCGCGGGGGCACGCTCCATTGAAATAAACAGGAGTCTATTATTTAATACATTATGATGGCAAGTTAGAGATTAATGAATGCCATTGCGTGACTAACAAGCCCTTGTTTGTCAAGCTGTGGCCTTCATTACTATCCAACTGGCCATCACATTGTATTAAACTGCAATGAAAATAGACTCCCGTTCATTTCAATGGGGCATGCCACCGCTGCTATGCGTCATAATGCCTGGCCGAAGGAGAGGTGTACATGAAAGGGAAGTAAAAGACATCACCTGGCCACCTTGTCAGGGTCAAACTATGATTCCTTCTCACTAAATATAGGCTGCAAAAAAGTTTAAAAAAATACCACAAAAGGACTATAGCCGGCATAAGGTACAATATCCAGTAAGTGATAATGCATTAGAGAAAAGGTAAAAATCACTTAAATTTGCGATACACGTGTCTACATTCTAGCAATACATTTCTGTGGATTAACCCAATAGTTTGCCAGGGACAATAATGTCTGTGCTGGTGCATTTGTGTTATAAAATAGGTTCGAAATTTACTGTTTCCTGATTGACCAGCAAGTTCTGGGACACATATATCTTAATTATCCACAACTGCACAAGCTGGAAAGAGTTTGGCAGTGCGATCTGGAATCGGTGCAACTCACATACAGAATTCATGAGCCACTTTACTCACTACCATCACAAAACATGGTGGCCACCTTTCCTTATTTACAGAAATCTTCCACAAGGCCCTAAAAATAAAACTCTCTCAAATTAAATAAAATAAATAAATAATTGAATGGTCTTTTCACTCATAATCCTCTACTTACACACATAAACACCCTACAGGAAAACAGAGGCAGCAGCTTCAAGGGAGCATAAACACAGAATTAAAAAAAAAAAGAATGTGTAGAACTATAGATGACTAAGAGGCTGAAATCATGTGTTGACTATTTAAAATTTTTAACAATATTTTGTTTTTACGCCTTTTAAAACTTTTAGAGTGATTGTTTTTTAAAAATCTACCGATTTTATAAGCGCAGTAGGACACTTCAGGGTGTTGGTTGTACTGGTTTTACTGCACTTCCAGGGACTGAAAGCACCCAGTCTTTGGCCTAATGTCTTACTATGCCTCTTGATGCGAGATAACACCAGCACAACCAACACCCCATTAAGTCTTATTGCTAACATACTAGCATACTAAAATGCCAGCAGAATAGGCCTAACGGTCTTTCGAGTCTGCTCGATTGGTCAGCCCCCACACTGGGTGCTGACCTTGCTGCCCCCCTTGCCTTCTTTGGCTTCTCCCTTCCCAGTTCCGGATATTCTTGCTGCATTGGATTTTGCTTCCAGAACCCTCCCGTACCTGTCCCAGCCCCTCTTGAACCTCTCCACCATCTCTGCCTCCACCAGCCCTCTAGGCAGTGCATTCCATGGCTCCACCACCCTCTCAGTGAAGTAGCACCTCCTCCTTTCTCCCTAGAATCTTCTCCCTCCAGCTTCCACCATGCCCTCTAGTGGCCCTCCTCCTTCCTTGAAGCACCCTGACTGTTCCTCCCCTATTTACCCTCTTCATGTGCTTGAACCTCTATCATAACCCCCGGTCCTTCTCTCTCTTCCAATGTGTACATATTTAGCTCTTGAGCCTCTCCTCATAGGTCCTGTCCCAAGCCCCAAATCATTTGGTTGCCCTCCTCTGGACCCTCTCCAGGAGTTTATTTCCTCTTTAAGTGTGGCCTCCAAACTGCACGCAGTACTCAGGTGTGGCCTCACCAAGCAGTTATACAGAGGGAGCATCACTTCCCTCGTTCTGGAGGTGATCCCCCTAGCGATGCATCCCAGCATCCTGTTGGCCTTGGCTGCTGCCCTCCTACAAGTCTCCGAGTTGTTCATTTTGACATCCTCCACCACCCCCAGGTCCCTCTCAGCCATCGAGACTTGTAGCATCCCCCCCCCCAGGGTGTACACTTGGCCCGGGTTTCTGGCCCCCAGGTGGAGTACCTTGCATTTCCCTGCATTGAACCTCAGCTTCCACTTTCTAGACCATCTTTCCAGAGCCTCCAGGTCCCCTGTAGGCCACCCCCTCCTCCCCATCCACCACCGCCCAGTTTTGAGTCATCCAAAGAGACTCATCTCACTCCTGATTCCTGTCCTTATGTCAGAGACATAGGCGTTGAACAGGAGGGGCCCAAGACTGATCCCTGTGGGACCCCACTAATGACCCTCTTTGGGGATGAGACTATCCGCCAACTCGACCCTCTGGGTCTGGTCCTGAGCCAAGTGCCTATCCATCTGATCATCTGGTTCCCCACCCCATTTCTCCCAGCTTATCCAACAGGCCCATGTGAGGAACCAGTCAAATGCTTGCTGAAGTCTAGAAGAGGGGCGTCCACTGGTCTACCCAGGTCCAAGGCACTCTTCACCCAGTCATAGAACTCCACAAGGTTTGTCTGACACGATTTCCCCGAGACGAATCCATGCTGTCTATCGTCCAGGCACCCTGACTTTTCCAGGTCCCCCCCCAGCCTCTCCTTGACAATGCCCTCCATCACCTTGCCCACCACCGATGTCAGGCTGACAGGCCTGTAGTTCTCTGCCACCTCCCTTGATCCCCCCTTGTGGATAGGCACTATTTGCGTCACCTTCCAGTCCTGGGGCACCCACCCTGTTCTCAGAGAGATGGTGAAAAGCTCCACCAGGGGTTTCGCCAGGACATCCGCAAGTTCCTTCAGCACTCTGGGATGTAATTTATCCGGCCCCGGTGCTTTCTCCATCTTAAGGGAGCTGAGGGCTTCCCTCACTCTCTCTGCTATGATTTCCACTTCCAGTACCTCTTCTCCCTGCTTAGCCCTCCCCCCTCCTGCCAGTGATGCCTCCCCCTCTCCCCAGACCCGCTGATCAGTAAGGGTCCCCCCTCCTCAGTATCTCTGTCTCCTCCCATGTATGATGCAACACACCCATTTTCCTTGGTGAAAACTGAGGTGAAGTACTCATTTAGTACCTCAGCCTGCTCCCCCGCGTCTTGTGCCCATCTCTCCCCTGATTTAATCCTGCTAATCTGCCGCTTCACCCTTCGTTTTTCCCCAATGTATCTAAAGAATCCCTTGTTCTCTCTCCTGATTTCCCTGGCCAGGTTCTGCTCCTTCCTTGCCTTAGCCGCCCTCACCACCCTAGTGGCCCTTCTAGCTTGCTTATAGAGTCTCTTATACATGTTCTAAAATTGTGGCCCCCCCCCCCCAGCAATGGCACTTCACATAAAAAATAAGACACAACAAGGCATTGGCTTTCTGGGGTTAATATATATGCCCAGGTATGGAATGATAATGAGGCACAAAGCACTTGTGCCATCTCCTTTACCACCTGAAAGTGCATAAACCTCAGACAACCAAAGACCTCCAGTGTCTTTTTACTGCACTTACAAAATAGGTAGAAACAATCTATTGAAAAATAGGTATTTTCTTTTGTTAACAGTAACTAGTAAAACAAGGTCCCTCACCACCTGTCAATCATCTGTCTGTCCACACATTCAACATATGGAATGTTTGTTTATTATGGAATACTGGTGGTCACACTATCACACACAACAGAGGGCTTTATACGGAGCCAAGGTTTCAGCTTTATCTGTGACAGGGTAAGCAGCAGAGACTGCCAAGGAAAGCAGGTAAGGATGTGAGAGGGGTTTCTCATGTCCAAAAAAGAAACACCAGGAATTAAAAATATGAATAGTGCTTCATTTTTTAAATCTATTTATATCTATAAGGAGGGTATCATGAGAGAAGAGAGTGTTTAATAATCTATATATATATATATTTTAAACATTAAAGGAGTTCTACTTTGTAGAGCCTTGCTTATTGTTTTCAGTGAGTAAACATTGTGATGGGAATCAGGGATGAGTGAAATGGCTCATAAGTCCTGTATGTGATTGCTCGAATTCCAAATTCTACTGCCTGAACTTGTTCCAACATTTGCATTTCTGCAAAATTAACATATAGACCTCAAAACCTATCTAGCTAATCAAGAAGCAGGACGTTTCCAACTTATTTAATAATAAAATGTAGTTGAAACTCTGCTGTTTAATAGTGATGGTGCACATCAAGGAACTAGGTGATTTGAAAAGCCCAGTATTAAATCTAGGGCTGTGTCTTTGAGGAAAACTGTAAAAGCGAACCTAGAAGAACAAAGTCTGACTTTTATAGATATTTTCTGGTAGTAGAGCTGGATATTTATATATTTAAAATAATATTTAACCATGTTTTACTGAGAGATAGTTAACGACAGAATAACTCATATCAGTCATAACATAGTAAGCATATTTTTTGCATTATGTGACCTTTCCTTCTCTCACAGTTTTGCAAGCTTCCTAAGAAGGTCTGAAAGTTGAGCCATGATACCGGGCAGGCACATCAGCGATCAATGGTGTTGTGCATGCCTGGTATCACGGCTCAGCTTTCAGATGCTGGTTTATGTAAGTTAGAGCGCTTGGGCCTGATTCTCAAAGAGTTACGCCTGGCATAAACTGACTTGCGCCCAACAAAATGGTGCAAGTAGCAAGTTACATCAGGAACTGCGACATTCAGTATTCTGCCAATCGCTTGCGCCAAAGTGGAGGTACGCCACTAGTTACTCCATAAACCCCCTGCGACATGCTGCCTGGGCGTTCACGGCAGCAGTTGCGCCCTATTCTGTAAGGGCAGCTGCAAAGTCCCCGAATGTGCTATTCTGGAACAACCCCGAGAAGACATCTGCCAACGTACAGTTACACCAGCTATTAGATGGCGTAAGTGTACTTTATGGCCACCGGGGGTTGTGCCAATGTGCTGCCCAGCCATCCCCCAGTACATGTACCGCTCCACCATCCCCCAATAGTGCTGTAAAGCTCCGCAGAGCTAGTCCATGCCCCCAACCCTCAATAATGAGTACAAAGCCCCGCAGAGCTTGCCAATGCCCCGACCCTGAATAATGATTAAAAAACCCCGCAGGGTTTGCTCATGCCCCTGACCCTCAATAATGATTAAAAAGCCCCGCAGGGCTTGCACATGCCCTCATCCCGCAATATGTGCAAAAGTCCTACTGAGCTAGGGTCAGGCCCCTGATCCCCAATAATGATAAAAGAGCCTATAGGCTTGCTCATGCCCCCAATCCCCAAAGTGCACAAAAAGCCCCGCTGGGCTAGGTCATGCCCCCCCATCCCCGATCCCCAATAGTTATGCAAAAACACACAGATATCATTCTCCCTGGTAGTCTAGTGGCCCCCACGCCCCCACACTGTAACACATAAGAGGCTGATAACAAAACTGGGCAGTTTGGGGGTGGGTCCTAAGGTGGTAAAATGGGTACAAAATTGGTAGATGGATAGGCAACAGATGGCGGTGGTAAATGGCACCTCCTTGGGAAAGGGAGGGTGACCAGCGGTGTACCTCAGGGCTCAGTACCGGGACCAGTCCTCTTTAATGTCCTAATAAGTGACACTGCAGAAGAGCTGGAAGGAAAGGTACGCCTCTTTGCAAATGACACCAAAATCTGAAATACAGACATGCCAGAGGGGGTGGAGAGAATGTGCAGAGACTTGAGAAAGCTGAAGGAGTGATCAAGGGTATGGCAGTTGGGTTTCAATGCAAAAAAGTTCCTAATCATGCATCCCGGGCACAGAAACCCAGAGGCTGAATATAAAATGGGGGAAGAGGTACTGACGGCGACAAAACAGGAAAGGAACCTTCAAGTAATCATATCAGAAGACCTCAAGGTGCTGAGGCAGTGTGACAAGGCAGCTCATAGGGCCAGTGGGATGCTGGGGTGCATAGGGAGGGTATCACCAGCAGAAAGAGGGAGGTAGTGTTACCTCTGTATAGATCATTGGTAAGACCCCACCTGGAGTACTGTGTCCAGTTCTGGAGACCACATTGCAGGAAGGATATGGACAGGGTACAGGCTGTCCAGAGGAGGGCAACTAAAATGGTGCAGGGGCTGCATGGAAAGCCCTCTCAGGAGAGACTAAGGTATCTCAATATGTACAACTTGGAAGAGAAGAGGGAAGGGGGGGACATGACAGCAACCTATAAATACCTCACTGTGGTGAATAAGGTATATATCAGATGAGTATTTTTCATAGGAGAAGGTGCATAAGAACAAAGTACCTTACAGTGAAGCGGGGAAGGGGGTTAGGATGGATGTAAGGAAGTACTCCCTTACTGAAAGAGTGGTGGATGCCTGGAACAGTCTTCCAGTGGAAGTAGGTGAGTCATAAACAGTGGTGGGCTTCAAGCATGCATGGGATAGGTACAAGGGAATCCCAATAGGGAAGTGGTGGGTTAGTCAGAGATCAGGTACCAGTGACAATATAGGCAGGAAAAAATGGTCAGAATAGGTAAGCCAATTTGACCCTATCTGCTAACAAATTCTATCTTTCTGTGCTTTTAATGTTCTGTATAATTAAGTTTATTTTAAGAGAGTAAGAATGAGTGGCAGCCTCTTAAGTCACACTGAATGTTTTCCCTTAATGATTTATTTTATTTTTGTTTGACATTTTAACAAGCTGAGCTGTAACAGCTCATCTTCAGGGGTATACTTAGGTGTCGATTACATGGACGGTTGGACCTGTTTTATTGACAGTGGGACTGTGTTAACCAGAACACCATGGCAGCGATAACATTTACCTGGACAGCCACCAGGGATGGGCAGAAGGGACCTCAATGTAAAGTGTCATCCAAAGAACCATACCTCAACACTGGCACTACCCCCCAGTTGCAGCATTACAATGTCAGTATTAGCTGTTAGCCCATGTTCCTGGTGTGGGACTAGAACATCTGACCTACCAATCTTACAGCCCCATAGGTAAGCATGCAACCTGAGCTACTGATACTGCTAATAAAGCCATTATAAATCTTCAGTTCTACAGCATATCGCGTGCATTAGTCAGCCCAAAAAGAAAAATGACATTATCACTGAGAAAGAGGAATTCAGAGAATACTTACTGGCATCGCAGTTGGCCCCAAAGTAGCCATGGCGACAGCGACACTCATTGGGCCTTACGCAGACTTCGTTCTGTTTACAGGTAAAATTCCCTTCACATAGAGCTAGCCACAGGAATATAAATCCCAAGGGGGGGAAGAGAAATAATGAAAGTGCATTATTATCAGTTATTTGTTTTATCTTGGCCTTCTCAACAAGCAAAGTGAAAGTCAAGAAATCAGTACATACCAAGAGGCACTAATATGACATTTGTTAAATGATGCATTTCAATTTAGCAGGAATTTATACTGAAGGTGCATTTTAAGACAGACATCTGTTCTTAGCCAACCAGAATCAAGAATGAAACCTAATTCACAGCCTCACTAACTTCGCTCCATAATTATTCAGTTAAGTCACTTCCCCAGACAGCTGTTCACACATAAAAACACACCCACTAAAAATTATCCAAATCTGCACGACTTTAGTACTGGCATATCAGTTCTTAAAGCTTTCTTCCTCTCTGAGTTTCCCTTTTGTTTGAATTTTTTATCCAGTCAAATTATAGTAAAAACATTCCTTTTGCTGGTTTAATAACTGAATGTTTGTACCAAATGCTGTATTTTGTAGTCTTTTTCCCTTTTTTTTGTCATATCTTATCAGACACAGAATTAATAATTGTTCATAAGTAGCAGTATTTGTTAGTTGGCAAAAAATGCCTCCATATAGGATTGTGTTTTATTTGTGTGTTTTGTTTGTTTGTTTGTGTGTTTATTTGTTTGTTTGTGTGTTTGTTTGTTAACCAGGTGAGTACACTGATCCCAGGGACCATTTTCAGGCACGACCCGGGCCATTATGATGTCACATATCAGCATTGAATACACAACATGACAACGATCAGAAACACAATCAACAAAATCATGACAAGTTAAGCAGGGTGATGCAAGGTTACACAGAATATAGCGCACCCAGAATTGCTATACAAGGAGCAGGGCTCGAAATAACCGGCTGTCCACCCCTCCCGGACAGCCGTTTTCCACCCGGCACAGCCGTTTTGTGAAGTCCGCCTGTCCCGGGGACAGGCGGTTTTCACAGCCAGTAAATTTGCAGCCAGAGTATTGAGCTGGGCACTAGGACCCAGCGGCAGACGGGAGGTTTCCAGATGGCGTCGACGTCATGACGCGTAGCTCCGCCCGCCGAAAAGTGCAGCTCCGCTCGCCCATTCCCACTGACTGAGGGTCAAGTGACTGCAGCTACTAGCGTCACCTGACCTCTCAGCGAGCGGGAAAAACTGACTGGCGCCGACTCGCGCTCCTCACTCTCACTAGTCTGGCCATAGGGTGAGGAGCGCAGAGTGAGGAGAGCGCGAGCGAAAAGAAAAAATTCTGCAATTTCTCAACAGCCCTTCTCAGGGCTCTAGCATTTGGGGGCTGCTGGTACTTGGAGGAGGAGAGGGGAGGTGAACAAGGGGGATTTATTTAGTTAGTCTCAAAAGTGAAAAAAAGACTTCTGCAAATTCTCAACAGCCCTTCTCAGGGCTCTAGCATTTGGGAGCTCAGTTTGTGTGAATCAGTCCTGCTGGTACTTGGAGGAGGAGAGGGGAGGTGAACAAGGGGGATTTATTTAGTGTAAGTCTCAAAGCAGTCAGACTCTGTACCTGTACACCTAAAACTCTCTCAAAGCCAAAAGAGACCTTGTGATCTGCAAGTCTCATCTCTGACTCTGAATAAAAAAATATATCTTGAGTGTGCAGAGAGGTGAAGGCAAGGCTCTATTAAAGCTCACTGTTCACTCAGCCTGTGTAAAGCCTTCCAGAGCTTGAACCTTGAAGATAGATACTGACGGACTTACTGTACTACTACTAGTACTACTACTAATTTAAACTAGCCCCTGTCAGCCTGCTGTTGTGCTCTGCCACTGGACTAACTGAATAAAAGTAAAATTGAGTGACTGTGACAAGAAGGCACTGTCAAAAGGAGAGGAGGGGATTCAATTACAAAACAGGTTGACAGCAGGATACCCCTCCGGTTTTAGTTGTGAAATCTGAGCAGGAGGAAAATATAAATATTAAACTCCTTTGTCCAGGGTTTTACAGGAAGGGAAAGAAAACTAAACAGACTGTTCACGTCTTCTAATAGCTCTGATCATCACTTCACTGTAGTGTCCACTGTCTTCAGAGTGCTTACTGTACTTTAAATTCGTACTAGCTAAGTAAACCAAAAGGGGGAAAAAATGTCTTTGTTAAAGTTTGGCTTTAAAAAAATTACAGGAAAGCCTTCAGTTTCAAGCCAAGAGGGAGGAGAAAGCTCGGGTTCTTCTATGTGTACTGCATCTCCATTACTGATAGACTCAGTAGCACCAACTACTCACCCCACCATTGTGGCCACAGATGTGACAACTTGTAGTGCCAGTGCTGATATGCCAGCAACTCTGACTACTGTTGAAAGTGTCGGAGTCCCGGGCAAAAGAAAAGGGGTTCCAGAGACCTGGAAGAAAAAGGAGTGGCTACTATATGAGCCTGATGTGGGCATGACCTGCTCATATTGCAAAAATACTTAAGAGACAAACACTTTCATGAGTGGCTGTAAGAGCATGAGACTTGAAAATGTACGAGCTCATGAACTCTCCAAACCTCATAAATTAGCCAATGAAAAAAATACTGTGTCTAACACAGACCCTTCCAACTTAGCAATAGAACGAGGAATAATACAAATGGAAAAAAATGAGGTGACACAAGTGGAGCATTTGTTTAGAACAACTCTTTATTTGATTAATTCAGAACGCCCATTCACAGATTTCCCTGGCATCTTAGAATTACAACATGTAAATGGTGCAAATGTCGGAGTCAGTTATAGAAGTGACAAACAGGCAGCAACGTTCACATTTTATTTCAGAATCAATAAGGATAAAAGATGCAAAACTGGTTAACAGTAACACTTTCATCTCTGTCCTATGTGACTCGAGCACTGATGCCTCAGTAATAGAAGAGGAGGCAGTCTATATTAGGACAATGGAAAATTTCCGTCCAGTTAACAAATTTGTTTCCCTTCAGCCAGTCTCTATTCCAAATGGTGAAAGCATTTATAACTCAATAGGTGATGCCTTAGAAGTCACCTTGGACTGGAAAGACTGGAAAGAAAAAATTGTTGCTTTTGGATCTGATGGGGCACCCGTCATGTTGGGTAAAGTGACTGGGGTGTTTGGCAGGATTTGAAGAGCATACCTCATTTGTTAGGGATTCAGTGCAGTGCCCAAAGTTGGAGCTAGCTATAAAGCAATCAGCAACATCTATTCCACACATGAAAACAACAGATGAAGTCTTAATGGGTATCTATAAAATATACCATAAGTCTCCCAAAAACTGGGCCGGTCTCAAAGAGTTAGCCAGTAATATGAGGTACACCATTCACAAACCAGTTAACGTGTCAGGGACCCGGTGTGTTGCACACAGAGAAAGGGCTCTGTCTGTTATTCTGTCCAGCTACAAGGCCTTAGTTGTACATTTACAGCACATTGCTTCCACCCAGAGGCAAACAAAAGATCAGGCCAGTGGGTTGTTCAAAACAATAAGTACTGTGAGATTTGTCCTCTTTTCTCAGTTTCTGGCTGAATACCTTTCTGTCATGATGGCCTTCAGTCTAACTCTACAGAGAGACAGCTCAACAGTAGAAACAATAGTCAGCAAGGTTGAAGCGCGGTGCTCTGGCTAGAGAACTACCCTCGCAGGATAAACTTGACAAAGTCTGTAACAATTGCTGTTGCTCCCTGACTCTGACACAGCTGACAGTGACACTAGCACAAGTCGACTGACAGGCTCAGCCACTACTCATGTTCAGTTCTGTGGATCTGATATCTTCCTTAACTTAGAAAGGGGATATTCTATAGATAGAACCAAACAGGCAGTGTTGCGTGATGTTACAAGCCTTCTTTCATCAACAATTGAAAGTATTAACTCACGATTTTCCAATTTTAAAACAGACAAAGTCCTACGGTCATTCAGTATATTTAACCCATTACAGTTACCAGATAGTGACCAACTAGCCCTTTATGGCAATGAGGAAGTCAGAACCCTCACAGAGCACTACAGTGACCTACTGAAGAAACACAATAATAATATAAACTTGATTGAAGCGCAATGGTTAGAGCTTAAACCACTTATGAAAAAATCACTGAATGAGCTGTCTCCGAAATTTCACTATTTGGATTTCTGGCAAAAAAATTCTCCATAATGATGCACATGAACAGCGATTCCCTGATATTCTGGTCTTAGTCACAATAGCTCTACTGATCCCAACCCAAACTGCAGTAGTTGAGAGAGGATTCAGCTTGATGGGCAGAGTGAAGTCTGACTGGCGGTCCTGTCTGTCTCCTATGACTACATCTGAACTAATGCGTGTCAAGCTGTCAGATGCTAGCGTTGCTACATTTGACCTGCAGGATGCCATAACACTATGGTTCAAATCTGGAAAACAAAAGATGAGACCTCATGTAAGACCATATGGCTGCAGACTAGATTCAAGTTCTGATTCAGAAATAGACTAGACTCAATAGTGTTTTACCTTGAAAAATAACCCCCCAAAAAGCAACAGTTTTCTCTCTTTCCACTTTACAGTCCATTTTATGTTTTAAGTTAAAATTCACCTCACAAAAATGTGGACAGGTAAAACTTTGTCCGGACAGGCAACATTTACATTCCACCTGTCCCTCGGACAGGCATCTCAAAAAAAATTATTTCTAGCCCTGATAAGGAGAAATAAACAAAACAAGACATGTCAATGGAAAGCATAAAATAAACACTGCAGTTGTAACAACACAGGAATAAACCTGTTTTAACAAAAATGTATTTCTGACATCCTTATATTCATACTCCATGTACTTTTAATCCCCTCAGATATTTTAAAACACCATTAATCAGGAATTTTGTAATTGAAGACTCATCACTAAGGATGGCTGCGACTAGCTAGACATGAAAAATGCTTTTGCAGATGGGTTAGTCTCAATTATAAAATGCGACAAAATGCTGTTGTAGGGAAATGATCTGCAACAGCACTGTTTTCAAATGCATAGGAGGACGGAAATGCATAAGTAAACATCATATTTGGGACTTGGAACCCCACAGGTTCATAACAGTGGGATGGATAAAGGGGCAATTTTGTGTTTTGGTAAAAAAAAAAAAAATTGGCCATGATTTATTTATTTATTTATCTGGAATTGTTTTATGAGGTAGGCAATATAGAGAACAGTTTTTTTACAGATGCAACCTGGGGAAGCGTGAAGGGCAGATTGGAGGAGCAGAAATACAGGTATAAAATAATACGAATAGCAGTAGCAAGAATTTACACTGACAGTACTTGAAAATACAATAGCCATGCATGCACAACAGACACCCGGGACTGCTTGGTACATGGGTTGGGTGAAGGAAGGTGTGCCGCTGTAGGACCAGGACTGCTTGGCACAGGGGTATGGAAAGGTCAGGGAGTGGCATTAAGACTGGTTCTGCTTGCCATTAAAAGTAATGATAATTCCATCTGAAGGCCAGCACTGTCAATATGAAGTAGTGTGGCTCTGTCATAAAATTTTCTTGTCTAAAAAACAAAGAAAATGCCAGCCCATCAGCACAGCAGTAGTGCTACAGCGCTCAGCGCCATCAACCCGAGGTCCAGAACAAGCTAGTGTCATCGGTGGTTGGCCAGGAAGAGGTGGACTGAGCATCCTAGAGGATGCTCTTCTTCTCCGTTGGGGGAGGGCTCCATTCTCCACTGTGAGACTGCCGCATGGGTGACCACAGGTGGAAGTCCAGCTGGAGACTGATAGGCTGCATCCAAAATGGCCGGGAACTGTGATTCCAGTGGTGCTGGACTGGTGCTGGTGATGTGGGAATGCCAATCCCATGTAGAGAGCACAAGCAAAACCAAGAGGTCACCTGCAGTCACGAACTACAAATGAATCTGCTTGCATGACTTGTGATTTAAACTAAAGCAAAACTTTTATTCTGTGCAGACAAAAAATAACAAAAGGCACAATGGGCTACTGTCCACTCGCCCCAGTGCTTCGACTCACAATGAGTCATCATCAGGGGGCGACTGATAAGGAAGGGGGATGTTGTGGACATCAGTGTGTGGAAGTATGCATGAGCACACCTTGATGTCAATGCATTCTATGTCCCAGGGGTAGAAAACCAGGGAAAGAGACCCCAACCCCGGCACCTCCATGATGATGGCCCTGGTATATCCGGGGCATCTGCCTCTGCAGTGTGGCACCACATGACAAAACAAGATGTGCAGGGGGCAGCGCAATACCCCGACCTTGACTGGGGGCAAGGCAAGGCTCTGTGGAGGTAGCTGGCCATGGCAGTGCACTGGGAGGTGCCTGGAGGTCCTGGGATACAGGAGGACTGGAGCTCGTGGGGGGGGGGCATAAATGGAAGGCTACAAACAAAAAAAGGAAATTCATTGAAAAAAACTGTATTTAGGTACCCATTAGGTTTGAAGCACAAAGCCACGATAGTGGGGAACTGTAATGTTAAGGTAAAAAAGTCCCCGAGTCTTGGTGCATCAGTGGCTAAGCGTATCTTGGGGTCTGAAATGCCGTAACAACACAGCATTGATGTTACTTCCTTAACTTCAGCACCTTCTCTCCATTTTTTGGTGTGTTAATAGTTGTCTATATCTGGAAAGATAATATCAAAGTTAGGAAAATGCCAGCACTGCATCGCGCAATTATTCAAACTCAGAGAAACACCATGCCACAGAGTCGCCAAGGCTGGAGGATTTTTTTTTACCCTAACATGACATTTACCTACTTTTGAAGCTTTGTCCTTCAGCCCTAAATGATACTTAAAAAGGGTTTTTTTTGTTATGAAAATGAAGTATGAGTAAAATTATGTCTACTTTCATTTTTTTATTGGATCCTGTGGTGTCAGAAGCTCTTTTAATATTTCATAAGACTAATTACCATACAAAGAAGCTAAAGATGTCCATTTGGCCAGCCAGGTTTTTAAAGCAGCAGTGCATGTTACTGTAGAAAATTCAGCTCCCTGCCTTTTTTCCCACATAGCTTTTTACCCATGGGTCAGCATGGGAGGGCTTCTCAGTCTCGTTCCAACCCCCAAGTCCAGGGACCACCTCAATTCTGCCCCACCAGACCCAGATACCCCCAAGGACTGACCACCACTGTGGGGCTAGCAGGGGAGGGCCATCCTCCCCCCACTCGAACATATCCTGTAGGGGGTCTGGTGAGCATGGTGGTGGCATGGGATTGAGGGCTAGTGGGTGAAACTTAATGTAGCCCATGACAACCCCTTTTCCATTTTCTGCCCTGTTCCCAATCCATGGCAACACATGATATGTAAGTGTGTGTGTGAAGGTGCACACATGTCAGCAAACAGCAGCACCCTCCCAGGAAATCCCTGCCATCTCAAATGCGGTGCTACCCCCCAAGACTCCACCTAGTGGCAGCCAAGTGCTGAGATGACCACGCTACCCCACCCCAGTACAGGACAGCTGTCCATCAGACACTGGATTCTGTCCCCTACTCTGGCCACCACTGACACATGTAGCATACTGGGTGCAGTTCTAGGGTCCGCAATTATAGAAGGACAGGGACAGGACTGTGGCGGTGCACAAGGGAGCAACAAAAATGATTCAGGGTTATCAAGAGAAATCCCACATGGAGAGGCTCAAGGACCTCAGCAAATTCTGTAAATCCTGAAATTTTAACTGTTAAATAATTTTTGCTATTTTTGCTGAAGCACTTATTTGTGTGAAAATAAATTTATACAGATTAGCTCTATTAGCACTTTTGCCATTATAGTAAATATGGTGCTATTGACAGCGCTAAATAAAATTTGCGCAATTATGGTTGCATTTTGGTTTGCACTAAAATTACTCTGTGCAAAAATAACTAGTTTTACAGCATACCCTGGAGACCAGGAAAGGGGGCAGGGGAGGGGGATGATTGAAACTTTCAAGTTTCTTCATGGAATGAACCAGGTGGACTGTTGGGAACGGTTCCATGTCGAGATAGCGACTTTAAAACGGCGACAGCGGAAAACAGCACACACACTACAGCATGACCACATACAGTGATCACTCTTTTGAGAGGTGCTTACACACATACCCCCTTACTAAATATACCAACTGGAGGCACAACTCAGGAGGGAAGCTCTGGTTGCCGACATGGCACTAGCAGTTTTCCTGTGCAGTTTTTGCCATAGCCATTTTAAAGTCGCTATCTTGACAGGACACCGTGGGTAAACTATTCAAAACGAGCAGAAACATGGGCACAAGGGGGAACTCAAAGAAGCTGGTGGCAGGAAGATTATGGAATGACATCAGAAAGTATTTCTTTGCAGACAGGGTGCTAGATAAATGGAACAGGCAGCTGGAGGGGTGATCTGTGCAAAATCAGTGGAGGGATTCAAACGTGGGTAAAACTGGCTGTGACTGGGTTGAATAAGGCACTGCCCCATTTGTTATGCAGAAAGAGTCTAATTGCAAGGGTCTGTTCTATCCTCTCCTTTTCTGTCTCTTCTCTGTCTGGTTGCGCAACCAAATTTTCTTGTGAGATCTAGGAACTGATCACTCCGATGGTTCCGCAGTTCTCCGCCTCTCGCTATCTCTCTGCCTTCCCTTGCTGTTCTGTCTTTTCTTCCCCCTTACATATCTCTGCAGTTTTAAAAATATATGTGAATCTTTATGTGGAAATATCACCGATACTGGGATCTCTTTGTTTAAAACTGTATATAGTTTTACTGTTGAAATGATTGCAAAGCAATTTGGAACTCAAGTGGTTAACCTGTGATGCAATTTTTAAGTCTTTTGCAGAGCTGTAAGCAAGAGCTCAGTTCTTGGTCACTATGTTCTTTTTGCTGCACCCACATTGAAACTTACATTTTTGAAAATGGAAAATCATTAGCTCAACTTCTTGGGTGCATGATTCATGACAGTATCCCATGATACACCACACCCTGTCGTGTGTTATGATTTAACTGAATCCAGACGAGGTACTGTAAAGCTTGTGTAACCCCCCCCCAAATAGTGTGGGAGCTTACTGGTTCCCTGAAGGATATGGCAGTGAGGACCCCGAGGTATACTGCAGTGGGGACCACTGAGGCATATGGCAGTGGGGACCACTTAGGCATATGGCAGTGGGGACCCTGATGGATATGGTAGTGGGGACCTCCGAGGGATGTGGCACTGGGGACCAGGAGTGAAGGACAGAGGACTGCAGGATTTCTTCAGCGCCTCCTGCTCCAGTGGCTCCCTCTGCCTGCCACCAACAAGGAGAGCAATTGGTGATCCCGATGAAGTAGAGATTCACCTAAATGGATGCCCTGACTGAACCAGACTGCAGCTCACATGCAAAGGGAAGGGGGTACCGAAAAACTGATTAAGGGCAGCAGCCCTATTAAAAACAAGACTCTGGGGGCCAGTGTCCCACAATAGCATAGGCAACCACCATCTTTGTGCATCCGTCCCCCCCAACACAGTAACAAGAGTCAGGAATCACCATTCAACCAATCAAGCTGCAGAGTCTGAAAGGGGAGCCACAAGAGATTTTTGAGATGCAGAAGGACTGCATGCGTCTTGGTGCAAATTTCTAGCAAGTCGCCTGTTGAGTGATGGACAATCAAACTTGCCTTGGAGTGACTGACTGCCCAGTGGACCAATGATGAGCTGCCTTTCCCTAGTAAATATCAGGGACTGTGCCAGATTCCAGTCAGTCTGCTAGCAAGTCTGCAGCTAGCAGCAGTCAGACTGGTGACTGTGCTGCTACAGAGACAGACTGCATGTCTGCCAGACAGAGTGACAGTGAGAGAAGCAGAACTCTTGCTACAGAAAAAGAGGTAACTGCATGCTAGCTCAGCATGGAATTTAAGCTGATGGCTGCAGCTGTATGTGAGAGACTTTGCTATACAGCAGCCCTGCCAGTAGTGAACGGAGACTATGGCTCGTCTGGGAAGTGGGAAGCCACCCAGCCAGTTCCTCAGCACGGTACTGGTTATCGCCAGACATAAGGAACTGGATGTCAGGATGCTGTGCGTTGGTCAGAAGGATCAGGTTTTCATAGACTGAGCTCTCCTTTATGCGTAGAAAGATCTTCTACTGAATGCAGAGGTCCGGAGGGGCCAGTTCAGTTCAGTGTATTTCAGTTCAGTTTATTTGAAGGGATAACAACCATTGAGCAGGCTCATTCACAAGGTGGTCCCTTATACACAAACAACAGTAAAAATACAATACAGTACACGGCAGATGAATAAAGAAAATCGAGTACGTTAATTCAGCAAAATATAAAACATATAGTAGGTAAAAAATTAGAAGTGAAAACTTTCAGTACAAAAACAAGAAGAGATACCGAATGCAGCCAGTAAATATCAGGCATACAGGAACATTATAAAACAGCTTTTATCAGAGTTATTTAGAGGGTTAGGCAAGAGCTAGGTAGGAAAACATTTGGTAGTTAGTAGCAGTGACAGATTTCTGGGTTAGTTTTTCCAGCGAGGGACATGAAAGCGTTTAAGGGTATCAGATTTTTTAACTTAAGCGTACTTTGGAGTTTGTTCCAGGCCAACATGAGGACATAACTCATGGCTGACTTACAGGTTTTGGGAATATCCAGTGAAATATAGACACATTTCCTTAATGCGTAAGAGCTCTGTGTGCGATGCAGGGTGGTAGATATATACAGGAGTAACTTATACAGAAGTGCTTTATATACCCAATTGTAAATATGGACGAGTCTCCTGGTTGATAGGGAGGGCCAATTCATCTCCTTGTATAATGTGCAGTGGTGTGTTCTAGCGGGGGCATTAGTAATAAAGCGTAGGGCCCGATGATAGAGTGTGTCCAGGTTAAAAAGGCTGGTAATAGGACAATTATTATATATCATATCTGCATAGTCAAGTGGAGGCATAAAGGTGGCCTGAACCAATCTGCTTCTTGACTCCCGAGAGAAAAGGGATTTGTTCCTATAAAAGAATCCCAGTCTCTGCTTCAGTTTTTTGGACAATGATTCAATGTGGAGGACGAATGACAAGTGAGAGTCCAGTAGAAAGCCTAAGTATCTGAAGTTATTCACAACCTCGAGCTTATCTCCTAGGAGGGTGGTGATGGGGAAGCATTACTGTAGTCTAAGCTTGCTGCAACTGAATTTGGCGGATGGAAAAACAGCTAGGACCAACTGGGACCAGCAGCCAACATGGGAGGCATCAGAGGAGAGGGGGAGAGACAAAGGGAAATTGAAAATTAGCTACAGAGGAACTCACTACAAACTGAGCCTTCACCCCTGTGCATCAAGTGGTATCCTCCGATTTGGGAGAACCATGTGTAAACACAGAGCTTGCCCTGCAACCACAATCCGTATCATAGTTGAGAAAGCATTTAAAGGACTAGACCAGCTGGCCAGGATTTACAGATACCCATTTGAGGTTTTATGAGCTATCAGCCTTGGGGTTTAAGTTACAAAGCATAGCTTTATTTAAGTGCACCATCCTGCCAGCCAGCTGTGTGCAACACCATCAGGCCTACACCATTCCATGCTTGGGCACCCGGTGAAGTATGGTTCCACGTCAATATAGTTACGGTGTCATTGTCGACACCTCCAACAGCGATGGGAACAATGCCAAAAGTCAGCATTGTTCCTGTTGGGATAAAGTGTCTTTCTGTGGGGGGCTGTGCCCTGGCACCCTCTCCCATCTCTAAATAACCAACTCCGAGTCGGAGTTGGTTTGGGATGGGTGCAAATCACAGGGAGTCACGGTGCCATTCCACAGCGGACCACCACAGCACACCATAGTGACATGGTGAGATTTTATCGTTGTGGTGGACTTCGCTGTGGAAATGTCGCTGTGGTATGTGCTCATCCGGGACAGACTGTAGCTTTTTCTCTAAGTCAATCTAAGCCGACTTCTGGAAAGAGATCATGTGGGCCACGCAATTAAGAGACATGATAGCGCAGGTGGAGGAAGCGTAGACCTTGCGGCTGTACTGGTCCATCTGCTTGGACTCTTTGTCCAGAGGTGGGGCACTCAGATGCTTTGGCTGAGCCAACCTATCGTGGGATGCTGTGATGACTATTGAATCGGCCTTAGGTTGACTCGTGAGGTGATTTGCCCCTTCCGGGGGATGATAGGTCCTGTCGGCCTTTTTAGAGACTGCAGGAATTGAGGATGGTTGTTCCCATATTGTGGACATTAGGTCCTCGTGCGGCCCCTGTCCAAGGTGGCATGGGTAAGGGGTCCGCATTGGTCAAATACAGGTGCTCCGCAAGCCTCTTCCTTTTTGGATCCATCTCCTGGGATGCCCAGCCGTAAGCCTGCTGGATGGATCTAAGGAGTTCTGCAAATGACAGGTCCTCCGGCAGAGATTTGGGAGACTCCATGGGCTGTGGTTCCAAAAAAGAATGAGGTTCTGAGTGAGCTGCAGAGTGGGAGTCGGTATCTGAGTCGGAAGACTCTTGTCTGCTGGGTAAAGAAACTATGTCCAGAACCTCCTCCGTGACCCTGACGCCCGAGAGCGCCCCAGCTGGGTGCCTGCTGGAGTCCCTATCCGACGACTGATGGTCAACCGGGGATGGGCTCCTAGGAACTGCCCTGTAGGTCAGGGTGGAAGCCACAACCAGATGGGGGTGTCCTAGCTCCTGCAGGAGCTGCAATTTGGCGTCCTTCCACCAGGCTGAAATTATCTCCTGAGGTTCCAGCTGAGGAGGAGAAGGAGGCAGTGGAGGCTGATAGCCTGGAAACCCCGAAGGAGAATATGGGGGGGGGGTAACCAGGAGCCTGGTACCAATAGGGTAAGGCTGATGATGGTATCCCTGGTACATATGGCCTGTCACTAGGTACCCTGGCATCAGCACATGCGATGGGTAACCCAGCAACGGCCTCCTTCTGCCGAGTAAAAGGGGAACTGTGCCGGCAGGTAGCTGGGGTTCGTGCCTGTAGGACTGGATGGCAGAGGGGCCAAAGGCCCAGAAGGCAGTAGGGCCAAGGCCGCTAGGAACATGTGGGTCTGTCCGCAGGCCTGGGGTCCTGGTTGGAATCCCCGAAGGGCCAAGCAGGAGCTCCGGCATTGGAGCAAGACATCCAGAGGCCATCCCCAAGTCGGGAGGGATCTAGATGGGAGAGTGACCTAGTGCCGGGGGCCTGAGAGGACCCGACATCTGATCTGAGACCGGTGATGGGGGTAAAGGAATGGAGACCCCCATCAACAGGTCCGCTGGTGAAGTGGGAAGCTCAGACAGTAGGCCTGATGTAGGAGAAGGAATCCCCTGGCCAGAAGCACTCATGTCCCAGAGGTCCAGAGAAAATGAGAGGTCGGGCTGAGTCAGAGAATCCCAGGAGGGAGAACCCTCACGGGACAAGGAGGTGCCTGGAAGCTGGCTCTGCACGAGGTCGGGTACTACAGACTGACTCGATGGGAGAGCTTCGGCCGAGCGGTCGTCAGGCAGGCTGGTGACCGACTGATCAGCCTCAACCAAGCGGACATCAGAGGAGCAGGCATCCGACTTATCAGTCGCGGTCGAGTGGGCAACAGCAGAGCTGGAGTCTGGCTTACCAACCGAGGCCATGCACCTGGAGGCCAAGCCGGAGGGTGACTTATCAGCCTGAGAGCTATCGAAAGGCCCCGAAGCAATACCCTCCTGGGAGGAACACCCCTGTCGCCCACTGACTAAGGTGGGAGTGGGGGTTGACAACCGATCCGCCAGAACAGACTGAGACCGAGGAGGAGGAGTACTACTCACTGAGGTGGATGCCCCACCTGAAGTAGCGTTGACTGCCTGGTGACGCTGGGTAGAGGGGGAACTGGTCCTAGTCCCGGCGCTTCTAATTCTTCTTTTTCTTGCGCTCAGAGGTGGGTGAAGAGGAATGTTCCCACAGCTCCTGAAGCTCCTTTTCCATCGATGCAAGGCGTGTTTTCAAAAGGTGGGCATCGAGGGCTTTCTGGCACCTGACATGAAGTGGCCTGGTTGAAAGACTCGCACATGTTGCAATCGTCAACTCAATGTTTTGGGCCTAAGCAGAGGACGCAGTGGGAATGATCGTCCCTGTGCAGAATCTGAGCACCACACTGTGAGCACTTCTTCTTGGTTTTACGTGAAGACATGCATTGAACTAGAAAAAGACACAATAAAAGAACACAAAATACTTAGAAAATGGTGGTCGACAGTAGCTGAGTTCATCCTGAGGTTGGACATATACAGGTCAACGATGGGAAAGAACTGGAGGGCTGGCATGGGGACCACCCCCTATATACTGTCACACTGACATCCCATCATGTGACACCAGGGACAGTCCCCTGCTATGTATTGCTAGCTAGAAATTTGCTGTGCGGTCCTGATGCCAGGGGGCACAGTCCTATCTGTGAAGACCTACTGCAGGAACCCTCTCAAAGTAAGATCAGCCCTGTTCGCAGCCCGGCAGCAACTACACCATGCCGGCGACCAGGCTCAATCACTAGTACCTCTGTCTTGTCAGGGTTGAGTCTCAGCCAGTTAGAGGATCTCCAGTCTTGGATCTCGGCCAGACATTTGTTTAGCACCTCCATGGCGCCATTCATCCCGGGAGCAAAAGACATATACAGCTGTGTGTCATCTGCATAACAGTGGAAACTCAAGCTGTAACGTCTAATAATCTCACCCAGGAGAAGCATGTACGCTGTGAATAGCATAGGTGACAGGATCGAACCCTGGGGAACTCCACAAGGCAGGGGCTTCGGGCAGGAGGAGAAATTCCCCGTCACTACCCATTGCATCTTGTCTGTGAGAAAGGACTCAAACTAGTTAATGACAGTACCGCTGAGTCCACAAAGCTCCCTAAGGCGATCCAGTAGCACTACGTGGTCCACAGTGTCAAATGATGAGGAGAAATCGAGGAGAATGAGAACTGACCAGTCTCCTCTATCTCTCGCCCTGAGGAGATCATTTTTGCACCTTGACTAATGCCATTTCAGTGCTATGCCTAGACTTAAATCCAGACTGGAATGGCTTGTAGATGTCAAAGGCTGCAAGGTGCACCTTGAGCTGCTACGCCACCACTTTCTCAACAGCCTCCCCTAGAAATGGGAGGTTGGAGATTGGTCAGTAATTCACCAAGACGTCCGGGGTCGAGTGATGGTTTCTTCAGGAGGGGCTTCACCAGTGGCACTTTCAACGTGCTGAGAAAAAGTCCCTCCAAGAGTGAACACCGGACAATCCGGCGAACACTGGACCAATGGACTCAACACATCCCAGTAAGAGAAGAGTACTGCCCGGGTCCAGTTCACAAAAAGTGGTCTGCAGCTTTGAAATGACCTCAATGACCTCTGCCACCCCCACTTTTAATCATTTAAAAGGGTGCTATTGTACCGGATGTTCCCCTGACCCCCACTTCCGGTCCCACCACATTAAAGACAGTGCCTCTGCAAGGGGTGGGTGCAGAGCACAATTCACTGTGTTTAGCCCAGGGAGTGCTATGTTGGGGCTGATTTTAGCAGTTACTGGGTGCAGGGAGGTCTGATTGGTGAAGCATCTGTAACACGGAGCTGGGTAAGGTGACCTGATGAGGCACAAGTAGAGCAGCAGACTGTATAGGGGAGACTCTTTATTATTTCTTTGGGGGCTTCAGTTTGCCTTTTTAAAGGCAGATAACAACCCTTGGCAGGGCTTTTAATAAATTAAAAGGGTGCTATTGTACTGGACGTTCCCCCGACCCCCTCTTCCGGTCCCATCACATCAAACGCGGCGCCTCTGCCAGGGGTGTGTGGTGCAGGAAAAACATTTCACTGTGTTTAGTCCAGGGAGTGCTGTGTGTAGCTTGATTTTAGCAGTTACTGGGTACAGGGAGGTCTGATCGGTGAAGCAACTATAAAATGGAGCTGGGGAAGGTGACCTGATGAGGCACAAGCAGAGCAGCAGACTGTATTGGGGAGACCCTTTGTTATCTCCTTAGGGGCTCTTGTTTGCCTTTTCAAAGGCAGATTACAACGCTTGGCAGGGCTTTTAACCATTTAAAAGGGTGGTATTGCACTGGACGTTCCCCTGACCCAAACGTCTGGTCCCACAATGTCAAAGACGATGCCTCTCCAAGGGATGTGTGGTGCAGGGTGCAGTTCACTGTGTTGAGCCCAGGCAGTGCTGTGTGTGGCCTGGTTTTAGCAGTTACTGGGTGCAGGGATGCCTGATCAGTGAATCAGCTATAAAATGGAGCTGGGGAAAGTGATCTGCGGCGGCACAAGCAGAGTAGCAGACTGTATAGGGGAGACCCTTTGTTGTCTCCTTGGGAGCTCTAGTTTGCCTTTGTATAGGAAGATCACAACCCTTGGCAGGGTATTTTTAATCATGTAAAAGAGTGCTATTGCACTAGACATTCCCCTGACCCCCACTTCCAGTCCCACCACATCAAAGGCGGAGCCTCTGCAAGCAGAGGCGAGTGCAGAGCACTGGCAATGTGCAAGGAGAGGCAAACACATCTGCCGGCGTCATCCAAGGAAGACGAAGGAGGGAGGGAGGCATACCCTTTTAAAACTCTAGAATTTAATATGTAACTAATCCTTTGTGCAAAGTTTATCTTTTATATATCATTGTGTTACCCATCACTGGACCTTTTCTCTCTATCTGCTGGATCATACCAGAGAAATTCTTGCCCTAATGTGTAGAGAGGGGCCACTAATTCAGTGCACGAAATGTAAAATGTACACCGAGAAATCCGCAAACGATAAAGATGGTTGCTTTCTCTGTACAGAATGTCTAGCATACGACTCGTTATTAATAGAGTTAAATTATGTTAAAACCGAACTGAAAAATGCCTAGGTGGTCACTCAAACTGAAACATATGTAAGGACATTGGAAGCAGAGAATGAGATATTAAACCAACAGGGAGATAGTTCTGGCACTGAGTGAAATGACAGACATTCCAAATGCACAAGGGATGAGGATATAGACTCATCAGATAATGACTGGTGTGTTGTTCAACCACATAAAAGGAAATACAAACAAAGGAGAGTTGAGATCTTTGAACCCACGCCTGTATCCACTAAAAATAGATTTGATCCGCTTAAGTTTACTGATGATGGTACAGACCAATTAGTAACTACAATTATTCCAAGTGATAGAATAAGACCTAAACTAGTTATAAGCAACTTCACCATTAAACACTGTGACACCACCATTTGTAAAAATGACAGATTTAATACCATGGTAACTAGCCTGTCAGATGTGAAAATACAAGATATTAAGACCAGACTGCCTCATATTCTTAAAAGTGTTGCTACTAACTCTATTGTTGTACTACATGTTGGGACAATAATGTTGGCAGAGATCATGAGAAGGATATCTGTCACGAATTACTGGACAAGGGTCAAAGCTTAAAAGATATGGGGTATGAAGTACTCATTAGTGATATTCTGCCGGTACCTTGTGCACTACAAGAAAACAATAATACAATACAGAGAATACATTGTAGACTATCCGACTGGTGCATTCAGGAGAATATTAGGTTCATTGATACATGGGATGCATTCTTAGGCCAATATCATATGTATGCACATGATGGACTCCATTTAAACAAAAGAGGGGGGGTCTGAAAGCTTGGCACCATAATCCATGCCAGTATAGATGGGCTTAATTTAAACTAACCAGGAAGGAGAGAGGGACTTCACCAAAACAAACTCTGTTAGAGCCATGACAGCTGCAGTTGTGCGTGACTGCATGTGCATTGCAGATGCGATATCCATGCATGCACACGAAGCTCATGTCAGACATCTTGGGCACAGCGGGTTCTTTCACACATGCGCGGAACTCACACATGTGCACTGAATGTGTGGTGGCCGTCTTGGGTACAGCGGGCTATTGCACGCATGAGCGAAAACTCACGCATGCGTGATGACCTCATGGCAGCCATCTTTGGCATGGCAAGGTTTCCTGGAATTGACGGGAGGCTAAGGCACAAAAAAATAGCATGGTGCAGACAGCTGAGTGCTTCCAGCTGAGGGACTGTGCTGCAGCTCCAACACTGTTCTTCGGTCAGAATCCGGTGACTCATTTTCTTGTCTGATCACAAGACAGGGCTCTGCCCACTGCTACCGTAAAAAGAGAACAAGTTGGAATGTATACTATTTAATGCTAGAAGCCTAAACAATAAGAAAAATGAGCTGGAGATTTTGTGTTCAGCTAGGGAAACAGATTTAATAGTCATTACAGAGACTTGGAGGGCAAAGGATGATACCTGGGGAAAAAGTATACCAAGATACAATATGTTTCATAGGGACAGATAATATAAAAAGGGAGGAGGCATAGCCATTTGCATATCAGATAAGTTAACAGCAGTTGATATCTTATTTGCAATAAAAGATCAGAATTTTAAAACTGAATCAGTATGGATTAAAAAGATGCAACACAAAATGTTCAAATATTCAGCTTGTATTATAGATCCCCAGACACTGATAAAACTACGGATACAGAAAAGGTTATGGAATTTGAAAGGGCATGTGATATGTTAGTGTTATCACAGCAGGTGTCGGTAACGTGCCAGAGATAAACTGGACAACAAATAAGTCAAAACACAGTCCAGCAAAGGCATTTCTGGAGACGTGTACACAGTTAAACCTGCAGCAGGTAGTTAGTGAAAGAACCAGAAAAAAAACAGCATTCTTGACCTAATTCTTAAATAATATAATATAAATATATGAAAATGTTCACTGGAAGAACCTATAGGGGACAGCAATCACAATACTGTACATTTCACCATTAGGTATTCCATATATAGGTTGTCCAGCAAGACTAAAATATATTTCTATCATACTGCAAACAGAAAAACAATCCAAGACCAAATGAATGAAATCAGTTGCAAGTATGAACTCGACAACTTAACAGCTGAAGAAACCTGGTACAAAATAAAGAAAAATATTATCATGATCTGTAATCAACCTTTTGAAGGTTAAAACATACAGTAGTACAGGCCTTAAACCTAGATGGTTAAATAAATGAATTAGGAAGATGATTAACAAAAAGGAAAAAAATATAGGACAAATATCTAATTTCAAGGTCGAACAGAGGCTGGGAGCAGTACAAACAATTACTTAGACACTGTAAAGATTTAAATGATAAGTCAAAAATTAAAAGTTAGAAGTTAATATGTTTCTAAAGCTAGTGTGCCTCTGTTATAAATGTAAACTACTGTATATAACGTAATGTGTTCTTATTGTTCATACTCTTCCTCAGTAGGTTTATCCCGCAGCACTTTATGTTCGGCTGACTCTGTATAAACTCCATTCTATTTATTCTTTATTTCTCTGTTTAATGGGCAAACACTTCCAGTTACGTACTCTCTTTTCTTTTGTAAAGAACATCTGTTCAGCTGGACGTTTGTGTAAACGGGCATTTTTGCTCGCATACTATACACGCCAGTATAAAATAAAATTGATTGATTGAAAAATGAAAGCTGAAACTAACCTGGCAAAACAAGCAAATAAAGGCAACTCAAAATGTTTTTACAGTTACATAAACTTGTTAAGAAGAAATGGGAATACAACTGGCCCGATTAATTTGGAAGGAAACATTTTGTCAGGTTCTTTTTTTTTTTTTTTAAGTTTCAAAAATTTTATTGTATAAATTTTGTCAGGTTCTAACCATTTAGCAGAAGTATTCAAAAATTATTTTTGCACAGTATTTACACATTACAATGGATAGTTGACCACCACCTATAATACCACTGATGAACCAATTTTTATTTCACAAGTGGAAATTGAAAACAAAATTTAAAAACTTACAATTTCAACTACCGTGCTTAAATTACTAGGCAAAACTGCATTAAAACCCCTAGCTATACTATTCAGTAAACCTATAAACAATGGCCAGGTACCATAGGATGGGAAATTAGCAGAAGCAATTTCGATATTTAAAAAGGGAAACAAATCAGATATTCCGAACTGTCATCCTATAAGCTTGACTTCTGTTCCAGGGACAATTATGGGACATATTTTATCAGATAGAATAAAACTGCACATAAATAAGACAAAGAGTGAAGATACAGACCAGCACGGGTTCAAATCTGGAAGATCATGTCTTACCAACTTGCTTTGCATCTATGAAAAAAATCAGTAGAGCTCTTGATAATAGAATCCCTGTGGACATCATTTATATTGATTTGTGTAAGGCATTTGATACTGTACCTCACTAGACAATTATAGATACAATGGCACAGCTTAATATTAACAATAAAATAATTAATTGGGTCTTACAATGGTTAAATAACTGAACTCAAGTACTCCACTATTGGGAGTGTTACCAGTGGAGTACTGCCGGGATCAGTGCTGGGCCCAACAATATTCTCTCTGCTTATTTCAGATATGAACGTGGAGGTAAATAACTGGACCTCTAAACACACAGATGACAGTAAACTTGTTGGACCCTGTAGTGATATTATGGAAATGTGTTCCCTACAAAGGAAACTTGTCAGTATTACTACTTGGGCCTACAGAAGGGGAATGAAGTTTAATTTAGATAAATGCAGCATAATGCACCTTGGGAAAAATAATCCAGGTCAAAATTATATCTTAAAGTCATAGTACCTTAAAAAAAGTTACTCAGGAAAAGGACCTGGGGATAATAATATCAAACACATTTAAGTTTCATACACCACTTATTTCTAGTGTTAATAAAATATGGGGTCCTATAAAAAAATATAATAAAGAGTAGAGATGTAGAGGTTGTGCTCCCGATTTACAGGTCATACCAACGTCCTCATTTAGACTATGCTAGTCAACTATGGAGTCTTATATAAGTACATATAATGATGCAATTGAGAAACTTCAACATAAGAAAACAAAGTATGTAAAAGGATTGGTTAATTTGCCATATAATGAAAGGCTGAATTCTCTCAAGTTGATGCCTCTGCATGTAAGAAAAAAGGGGAGATTTGCTTGTATTATATGACATTATTCATGATGTGTATCTTATGTCAAAATTGAATTTAACCTTTAAAAAAACAATATAACAAACAAGAGGTCGACCACTGCAGTTAAAAGGTCAAATTTCTGGTCTGCAGCTAGAAAGCATTTTTATATGCAGAAGGTTACTGAATGGTGAATTCGGTTGCCAGACATGTAGTTATGAGTAGTATACTACAAAACAGGAATTCAAAGAGAAACTGGACAAATATATAATGGAAAATGTTTCAAGATCTTTTCTGGTTGAAGCTACTAATGGGCCTCAGCCTTCTGAGCTTCTGATATTCGTAGTATGACTCCTAGTATGAAGAGCAGCCCTGTTTACAGTGTGTAGGCTGGACCCGGACAGGAATGAAAGAACCAGTTGGGGACCACACTGTCTATTTCATTGACTAACCACCTCCCCCTACTTTTTTTTTCTTTTGTTATAGGACCTAAGCCATACCTCTCAAACTCCTATCTCACAAATCAGGAACAAGGCTTAAAAATATTAGGGACAAAGAATCAGCATCTCTGACGCATCTTAAAAACTGGTGATATCCACTCAGCAAGCTGACAGAATAAGGAGCTTAGTGTAAAATACATTTTCTGATGAAGAACAAATCTGTAATTCTAATGATTTACATTATTTTGTGTTTTCAATCCCTACTGTTTAGTCAGGGAAAAACAAAATGTTAGGAAGTACAGAGGAAAATTTTGAAGTAAAATCAGGGATGTCCCTGAAAAAAGGGACAGTTGAAAGGTATGACCTGTAGGTACCCTAACTAAAACCCTTGTTATTTTGCTGGTAATTCTTGTCAGAGTGTTTATTATTTTAAAGTGTTATGGGCATGCTTTGTAGGGGCTATATTGCATTAAAGTGGTTTGCAGGTGGGTTGTTCTTTTGGGGAGATGGTCCCAGGGGACTAGAGAAGGGCAGAGGTAGTCCCACTTTACAAAAGTGGCAGCAAGGAGGAGGCAGGCAACTACAGGCCTGTCAGCCCGATGTCGGTCATGAGTAAGCTGTTAAAAACACTACTCAAAGAAAGGATAGTGGAATAGATTGTATCAAATGGATTACATGATCCAAGGCAGCATGGATTCATGGAGGGAAGGTCATGCCAAACCAAATCTGATAGACTTCTTTGACTGGGTGACCAAGGAGGTGGACAGGCGTGGAGTAGTGAACATGGCCTGCCTGAAACTCAGCAAGGCTTCTGACATGGTTCCATGCAGGAGACTGGTAAGCAATTTGGAGGGCTTAGGTATGGGTAATAAGGTAGTAACCTGGGTAAAAAAATGGTTAGTGGACAGGACACAAAGGGTAGTCGTAAATGGAGTCCGCGCCGAGGAAGGGAGGGAGGGTGACCAGCAGGGTACCTCAGGGATCAGTGCTGGGTCTGGTCCTCTTCAATGTCTTCATAAGTGGAGGAACTGGAAGGAAAGGTCTGTCTCTTTCCTGATGACACCAAGACCTGCAACAGAGTGGGCACTCCAGGGGGATGGTGGAAAGGATGGAGAGGGATCTGAAAAGACTGGAGGAGTAGTCACGGGTATGGCAGCTGGGCTTCAATGTGAAAAAGTACAATATAATGCACTTGGGACATAATAACCTAGGAGAAGAGTACAAAGTTGCAGAACGATACTGACAAGGGCAAAGCAGGAAAGAAATCTAGGGGTAATCATATCAGATGACCTCAAGGTAGCTAGGCAGTGCGACAAGGCAGACAGTAAGGCAAGTGGGATGCTGGGCTGCATAGGAAGGGGTATCACCAGCAGAAAGATGGAGGTGGTGATTTCCCTGTATAGATCACTGGTGAGACAGCACTTTGAATACTGTGTCTAGTTCTGGAGACCAAACCTCAGGAAGGACATAGATAGAGTGGAGGCGATCCAGCAGAGAGTCACCAAAATGGTGCAGGGTCTGCATCATGAGTCCTACGAGGAGAGGCTAATGAAGCTAAACATGTACGCTGGAGTAGAGGAGGGAGAGGGGTGACAGGATAGAGATCTTTAAATACCTAACCGGGATAAATAAGGTATAGAAGGGGAGTATTTTTCAGAGGAAAAAGGTGCTCTAGCACAAGGGGGCATGCCATGAAGCTGGAGTGGGGTAATTTCAAGAGGGATGTGGGAAAGTACTTCTTCACAGAAAGGGTGGTGGACCCGTGGAACAGCCTTCTGGTGGAAATAGTGGGAGCAAAAACAGCAGAGGGGTTCCAAAATGCCTGGGACAGTCAAAAAGGAATTGTAGGGGTAAGGAAGAGAGGGAGAACTCCAGGGGTGAGAAAGGAAAGGGAAGGGGAGGGGTGGAGATGGTACTGTAGATCAGCTGAGGTCTGCAGCATTAACAGAAAATAGAGTACAATGGACAGACTGGGATGATGTAGCGGCCCTTATCTGACGTCACATTCTATGTTTCTATGAGGTAGGTGGGTAGATATTGCATCTTAGTGGGGTTGTACCATACTGACACCAGGCCCACTTAAGTATCTGGGTGGAACACCATGCAAGTAGCTAAAATCCTGGATATGAACCCCTTCCCCCAATCAGGAGTTTAATGACCCAGGCCCCTCAACCTTGCTTTAGCCCACAAGCCAGGCTAGTAACCAACAACATTCATAGCAACCCGGTTATACTCGAAGTACTCTGTGTCCCTGTGCTGCCATGACACTGTGTATTTCAAAGCCTCAAAGCACTGTTCTCCTCCTCTAGAGTGTAATTAATTTATTTGATTATGGGTGTCTTTCAAAAAGACTGCCCATTATACTGGAATGGACTGGCAATGTGTGACATGGGCTGCTATTCAGTAAGGGGGGAATTAAAGCAGCAATATTCGTTAATCACCATACAGTTTTTGTCCAGCGATAATGTTCATCTGGCAAAAATATCAAGATACAGATTTTTTGTTTTGTTTTCTTTCATTCCTAAACCAACATATTGGATTTAGAAGGTTTTAAAAGTTCTAACTCCTGTTCCATGCCTGCCATGAAAAAATAAAATATCTTAGTACAGTGTTGCACTGTTTACCATCAGAAACATGTGCAAACACCATTCTGATACATCTATATTATGAATCTAGCATGTACCCAGTTTCTTTGTCATGTGGGATTCCTCAGGGTTCAGTGCTGTCCCCCATGTTGTTCACAGTGTACATGCTGCCCCTCCGAGACATTGTAAGAAGGTATGGACTGAGGTTTCACTGCTATGCTGATGATACCCAGCTCTGCCTTTCTTTTGCACCTGACCAGGATGGAGCTCTCTCAGTCTTTAATAACTGCCTCGCAGAAATTCAGGACTGGATGGACGTGAGCTAGCTGAAGTCGAACTCGGAAAAGACTGAGGTGCTGGTTGTGGATCCGGCACACCGGATGAGGGGCTGGGGGTTGGTTCGCCCTACGGGCTTTTTCTTGGGGGCTTACCACTCCCGACCTCTGAATGGGTGCGAAACATGGGGGTAATTTTTGATGAAGGGCTGACTCTGCATTTGCAGGTGTCAGCCATTGTCAGGTCCTCTTTTTACCATCTGAGGAATATCTCCAGGATTAAGCACCTTGATCTGTCCAGCGATCTTCCTATGCTGGTCCATGCCTTTGTGACCTCATGCTTGGACTATCGCAACTTCCTTTACCTAGGGCTACCTAGGGTGGAAATCCACTGCCTGCTGCTAGTGCAGAACGCTGTGGCCTGGTTCTTGATGGGGACTTGCCGGTGCTGCGCGGACTGCACTGGCTGCCAGTACAGTGGCGGATCACCTTTAAAGTCAGTTTATTGACTTTTAAAGCCCTACACGGACTGGGCCCAGACTACCTGAAAGAGCTCCTGGTTCCTTACTGCCCTGGGCAGTTGCTCCGCTCAGCTGACGAGGAGTTGATAGAGATTCCTAGGGTGTGCCTGAAATCTTCTGGGGCCCGTGCATTCATGCATGCAGCCCCGACCCTTTGGAATTCTCTACCCCGTCGGTTACAGGACTGCACGACTGTGGAGGGATTTAAATAGGCACTAAAGACATACTTGTGGTACCAGGCGTTTAGTGACTGATTTCTTTTTTAACTGTATTAGCGGTTTTATTTTTTAATATGTTTGGATTGCCTGATACGTCATTTTATATTTGTCTGGTGCCTTGGTTTTGGAAAGGCGCCATAGAAATAAAGAATATTATTTTTATTATTACCTTCAACAAGTAACCTCAACAGAAGAGATTTTAAAAAATTGTGAGTGGTGGCCATCTTCATTGTGGGGGATGATCTCTGAGGCACTCCACATTCCTGACATCATGGGTTGTATACACCTGATAGGTTGTTTGATGCACATGTGACTAACCGAAGTCCGCCCCCCTCTGAGGGGCTCAGGTCTCCTACGGTCAGTTCTAATTGTGCACCTGAGAGAGGTTGTCACGCACTCAAGAGCTCCAGACTTTATTTTAAAATCCAGAATACGGAAGCAAGGTAGGAATAATACAATCATATATTTTCTAACAAGACTAGAAATGTAATCCCAGAAAACGCCTGCTACTTTACTTAAATGTCTAGAAATATGCCAGTGTATAGATAGTTACAACTGCTGCATCTTGGGTTCACATCGGGTATCTCAAGAACAGGCAGCAAAACAGTAATAACATCATTAACCACATAGGACCCCTCCCAGCGGTTCTATGACATACAAGCAAGGCTATAAAAGAATAGTTTGTGGGCAAATAAGCTACCTGGGACCCCTGCCAGCGGTCCCAGGAGCCTCAAAGGAAGACTTACAATGTGCTTTCTGTGGGCACTTGCTCCTGGAATCCCTGCTAGTGGTTTCCGCAGCCACAATATAATGCCCTTTAAGCTCCCTGGTACCCCTGCTAGCGGTGCCAGGAGCAGAAATCAGAATGAAATATGGCCTGCCGCCTCTTACACTCGGGCAAGTTTGGCCTTGCTGCAGCCTTACCTGCAATCTAAGGAGTGCTCTGGACACCCCTTCTAGCGATGACAGACTCTATTGTTGTCGCAAAAAAACACACACATTCTTAGCCCTGCAGACTCTTCTCTTGGTTCTTCTCATTCTTATAGCAAGGAATCCTGACTCCACCGCGAGTACTCCCACTTGCCCCATCAGTTGTAGCACATTATGGACCTAAAATTTAGCCGCTGCTTTGTTTCTTTATGATCCCTGTCC
This sequence comes from Neoceratodus forsteri, assembly GCA_016271365.2. Taxonomy (NCBI): domain Eukaryota; kingdom Metazoa; phylum Chordata; order Ceratodontiformes; family Ceratodontidae; genus Neoceratodus; species Neoceratodus forsteri. Next base: position 45,744,909 of record JADMNL010000027.1, read on the forward strand.
TCCTGCTCATCATCCAGCATGGCCATTCCTCTACGCTCCTGCAGCCCAATTCTCATGCTACAAGCAGCTAGCACTCCCACTGGCGCTCCATGCTCACGAGATCTCGCACTTCAAACAGCCAGCGCTCCCATTGGCGCTCCACACTCGCGAGATTTCGGCAAACATGCTGATTTCATCTCACATCGCGTGACTTCGGCAGCCACAAGGGAAATACAGCTCAGGATCACGCGAGATCTATCCCTGATACTTCATGATTCCCTTCATAATTATAACAGCGCACCTTTGATTACACTAGAGGCTGAATAGACGTCTTAGCGCTTAACACTGAGCCTATTGCATTCAGTCACAGATGCTTCCCTTCAGCCTCCCCACCCCAAACCCTTAAAGAGACAGGGCTGATTAATAGGGGCATTGTCTATAACTGCAGTACCTTACTGACTGCTCTGCTATATATTGTAAATTACTCAGTTTAATGCAACAAGTGAACACAAATATGCAGAATATTTTTCTCTATTATTTAACAGATAAAACTGCCCAAAACAAAGAGCTGCAAGAAGTGCAATGTTCCCATTCCACCCCTGCTGCTAGGAAGGTTATGTGCCTCTTGCACAGAAGACTCCAACAGGCACAATGACATAGAGGAGACCGAAGAAGATTTCACGCCCCCTACAGATACAAGAAATAAACAAGACACAGAACATCTCTCAGACACCACCATGGCATTGTTATAAAACAACAAACTCATGCAAGCACAACAAGAAGTACTAGCAGCAATGCTGCTAAAGCTGAACAAATTATCTAGCCAACAGCCAGTCAAACCCCCTCCAGCAAAGAAGAGGGCCACTGGCTACCACTCTAGACCACTAGAGACAGCCGTCCCAGATTCCTTCCCCTTGCCTACAGAACCAGGCGATGAGTCATCAGAGGAGGGAGAGCTCATTCAAGAGCCACAAACCATCACGGCCAAATGGTGTTTCCCAGATCAGATTCCATTGCTAGTCCAGAACATCATGGATACGGTGGACTTCAAAACACCAGCCCCCACACCAGCTTCAAAACTAATACCATCTCTGCAACCCCAAGCCAAGCAAGAAGACATCTTCCCTATCTGCGAGGCAATAGATGAGCTAGTTCAAAAGGAATGGTCCTCTTCAGAACCAGCTCAGATCCCAGAGTGTAGATCCTGGGACAAAATGTACCCCTTGCAAGCAGAAAAGCTGGCCCTGTGGTGCACTCCTCCCACAGTGGACCCACAAATCACAGCACTAAATAAAAAGACTGTACTCCCCAGGGAGTCAGCATCAGGGCTAAAGGACCTCATAGACAGAAAACTTGAAGAAAACCTAAAAAAGAACGCAGAGTTAACCAGACTGGGAAGCAAGGCTGCATCCACCATAATTTACGCCACAAGAGCACAGTTAACCTGGCTCCAGGAGATTCAAAAGACAATATCAGATAAGTCCCCGGAGTCTATACTCCTGGATAACGCTATACTCTCCACAAAATACCTGGCAGACATGGCGGTAGATTCACTAAAGATAAATGCAAGATCAGCCGTTATCACCAACAGAGCCCGTAGAACCTTATAGATGAAACTATGGGATACAGACAAGGAATCTAAGGCAACCTTACAAAGGCTACCTTTCAAGGGAAACATGCTGTTTGGTGAAGGCTTAGCAAAATAGCTTAAGGGCAAGGAAGAAGGAAAAGCTTTAAGCAGAGATCAACCCAGATCATCGTATCTGCCAGCCAGACAAAGGAGCAGATGCCACTCCTTTCAAGACAAGACAAGGGAGGAATACTGCCTTCAGGGGCAATATCTACAGACAGAATTATACTACCTCCTACCACTATAACAAGTACAGAGGCAGGGGTTTAGCACACAGAGGCAGAGGAAATTACACCCGTAGAAACCAGTCCTGACCATGACTATACTCAGCACTATCAAGCTCACTCTATGGTAGTGGGGGCAAGACTGACACAATTCCTGCATATGTGGGAGTCATCCACAATGGACAGGTGGGTGTTAGAAATAATACAGCACGGCTATGCGATACAATTCAACCAGTCCCCAAGGAAGAACAGAATGATATCTTCACCAGTCTCACAACACAAAACCACACTTCAAGTCCTACAGGTGATACAGGAATTGCACACAAACAACGCAATAGCACCTGTGCCAAGACAAGAAGAAGGCACGGGAGTGTATTCCATCTTCTTCATGGTTCCAAAAAAGACAGGAGGCCTCAGAGCAGTACTGGACCTCAAATACATCAACAGATCAGTGAGATATACCCCCTTCAAGATGGAGACCATCTGGTCTACCCTCAGAGTACTCAGACAGGGAGACTTCCTCACCTCAATAGACCTGAAGGATGCCTACCTCCATATTCCCATGAGACCTAGCCACTTCAGATACCTCTGCTTCTGTATACTGGGACAGCACTACCAGTACCAGGTACTACCATTTGGCCTAGCTTCACCCCCAAGAGTGTTCACAAAGGTCTCGATAGTACTAGCAGCCAAACTACAAGAACGGGGGCGGGGTCCATGTTATCCCGTACTTAGACGACTGGCTCATCAGAGAAAGATCACAACAGCAATCTGACAGGGAGACAGAAATGGTGGTAGACTGCCAACAACAACACGGGTGGGTAATCAATCACAAGAAAAGCCGCCTAATACCCAGTGACTCCATCGAACACCTAGGCACACTCATAGACGCAGAAAAAGGCCTACTGTTCCCATCACTGACACGAATACAATCAACCAGAGCTACTGCCAAGAGACTACAAAATTACAAGCAACCAACGTTACTGCTTATATCTCAAATGTTAGGTCTTATGTCCTCCACAATAGACACAGTACCGTGGGCAAGATGGCACATGAGACCTCTCATGTCCTTCTTATTAACACAGGGCCCCACACATGACATCAACCTAACAAAGAAAGTCGAACTACTACCAAGGGTGAAATCAAGCCTGACATGGTGGACAAGCGAACACAGACTAACACAGGGCACACCACTAGACATACAACCAGATGTAATAATAGAGACGGATGCCAGCCTAACAAGATAGGGGCAGTATTGGGGAAACACCCGGCCCAAGGAAAATGGTCCCTACCAGAGACAAAGCTAACAACTGTACTAGAGTTGTGCCATAGAAATAAAGAATATTATTATTATTATTACCTTCAACAAGTAACCTCAACAGAATAAATTTTTAAAAATTGTGAGTGGTGGCCATCTTTAATGATGTGAGTCATTAATTAAAAATTAGCTGTAAAAGCTGCTTTAAGAATACCTGAGAAAACTAAAACTACACTGAGGATGAATCTAGGGGTGTCAGGAATACATATTTTGGATGGCCAGTGGTGCTGAGGTTTGAGGCGCTGGGCGCCACACCTGCCATCGGCGTCGGGTTTGGAGCGAGCTCGGTGCCGGGGTTGGCAGGAGAGATAGGATGGAGCACCCACTGGGCTGCTCTCCTGTCCCGAGGGAGGTGGAGGGTGGCTCGGAGCTCTGGCGACCCGGTGGAGATCGGGGGCGTCATAGATGCTAAGCAGCACGCACATAAGCGTGTCGCGTAGCACGACATTTGCTGTAGTCGGGAGCATGCACCATGCACGGGAGGGAGGAAGGGGACTAAGGGGCATAAAAGGGAAAAATCCCTCCCTGGCCAGATAGGTGACGGCTTCCTCCAGCGCCACCACCACATGTCCAACGCCGGTCTCCCGTCACTGCCCCCTCAACTCTCTGGGGGTGTTAGCCTCCCGCGGCCCCGGAGAGGTCACAGCTACCTTGAAGACGACGGTGGATGGTAGAGCGGTTAGGCCAGTGGGGATAGCCCAAGAGAGTTCCAGATCAGGGAGTGAGAAAAAGAAATTCACAAAAAAAAAAAAAAAAAAAAGGAATACATTTTTCTAAAAAACTATATGATAAATGCTCTGCCACCTAACAAATACTGCTGCTTTAAGATCCTCAAACACATTTCACATGGATCTAGAGAGCCAGGCCAGAGCCCACAGTTCCAGAAGTGAAAGGCAGCATAAAAATCACTGAACCAATAAACCAGGTGTAACCCCCCTACAAATGGGGGTTCCCAAAAAGTCTTCCTTGAGCTTGCCTAAATGCTCAATGCCAGGTTGGTGTCCTGCGTTTTAGCAGTTTAAATGTGATTACCAGAGCTTGTATAGCCCCTGTGTACTGTCTCTTTAAGAGCTGCTTAATTGCAGCTTAAGTAATCTGAGATGGAGCTCTGTTGAAAGATGTAACTATTTTCTGAAAACCATTTAGAATGATAATGTAGTTTGTCTAACCTGTTTTCTTTGTAGCAAGGACTGTTTTGTTTGTCTCCACTATCTTGGTCCTGGACTGCAAATTGGACCAATCAGTTCTGGTGGGACCTAAAATGTAGCTACAAGAGCTGTCTGAATTCAAAATCTATAGGAACTGTGGTTTGAGTTTTTGCGTCTTTTTTGCAACTGAAAGGGGAGCTCTTGCTCTGACTAACAGCCAAATCAGCCAACCAAAGCTTTTGGATCTTGGGGAAGTCCCGGGCTGCTTGCAGTTTTCAGTTAGAACTAAGCTGGAAGCTGAGCAAGAAGGAGTTTAAGTGATTCTGAGAGCAATCCTGAGTGAATTCGCATGGGAGAACTATGAAAAGGCTGAGAGTTTGGCCTCCATGTCTGCCTGCTGCTCCTGAGAGGGAGAGAAGAGAATTATTTTGTACTAAATCCAAGTCTATGTGACTAAAGTAAGCTACTAAAGTGGGCCAGGCTCAACCTGAAGAAGACCGAATATTTTTGCTGAATGCGACTGGCCTGTCAGGAGTTCCAGCTACCCTTAAGCTCCTGGTGTGTGCAGAGACTTTGCGATTGTGTCTGGGGAGCGCTTTACCTGGTACAGTAGAATTCCCGTACATGTAAATGTGCTATGAGCTGCTAGTGGGTTGTGAGTTAGATCCCTACTGTGTGAACTGTGTTCTGCTTGCTGGAGGCTGTATCCAGCCCAAAACGGACTGCTTCCGAACTTGTCTCCATGCGGTCTGGGCTTTGCCAGACTGGCCCAGCCAGACTACCCACTGCACAGAGAAGCCATTGACGAGAGACCTGCCTGGGGATCAGCCCTCTGCTCCACGCTTGAACAGGAACGACGCCTCTGCGACTTGTGTGGGCCCTGCTTCTCCTGGCATTCCAGATCAACCACCTGTAGTCTCGATTTTCGTCCAGCCTGTGTCCAGTCTTGGGTATCGTGAGTAAATACCAGGGTAGCTCCCTACAACAACAGCTTAATCTGAGTGTGCCATCTGATTGTCTTGTTGTTTCGTTTCCTTTTCGAACTGAGCCCTCTGGCTCTGGATTACAAATATTGTGTACTGTGCATGTTGTGTTTTCCATCACAGGGACCCAACCAGCTGCAACCCCGGGCAACTGTCCTGGCTAGCCCATCTTTCCTCTACCTGGGTACCCAGAGGTGGACTGTGTGGGGGAACTCAACGCGCATGCATAACTGCTTGATTGATATAACCTTTAAGCTAATTAACCTGATTTTGCCCTTCCCTTGTTCAAGTCCCCTGAATAAATCAGATCTAACTTTTTCTGCATGTAATCTGACTGTGGTTCCAGTTTGTGCTCAAAGTTCTGTACTGTTGCTATTTGCTGTGCTTAACCTTGTTTTACAGGGGGTCCCCAGGGTCGAGCTGGAGGAACCAGCCCTGGTGGGAAGTGCAAACAGTGTGGGTACTTGTGTGGTGTACCAGGGGTATTGTGAAAGTGATTACTGTACAGTGTTCAGGCCACTAGAGGGGAAAGAGGGGGGTTACAGTGTCCCCGAGGGCTGTGCCCAGGCTAGCTTGACCACTACCAACCCTGACCTCCAGCTGGAGGCACCCGTTTCAGTACTCAGGCCCCTTAACCTGCTACTAGCCAAGCAGGCAAGGGTAGTAGCCCTTGGGATAGCGCTACCTAGGGGTTACACAGGCTCTCAAACCAACAACATAAAAATTCTAACAATTTGCACTGGTTCTCAGGTAACAGAGTCACCAGAAGAAATGTACTGTACAAGAGGTTAATATATTTCCACAAGGGCAGCATAACATTCTGTAAACCTGCTTTGTGAAGTTCTCATTCAACTCAGTGAAAAGTTCTATACACCTATATTAGCAGCTGTGTTCGTACACCTATATTAGCAGCTGTGTTCACCCCAAAAGCATTATTTTTAAAGGGAGGTCTATTTTTCTTAGCAGTATCTTCTCCTTGTCATAGGGGCCCAACCAGAGCTAGAACAAGACATCAATCTTTGGAAGTCTACAAACTTTCTAGTTTCATTATTTCACTCACTGTCTTTTTTTCTTTTTTTTTTAATTTACATTTTTTTTCCCCTGATTCACTGGATTAGTCCTCTGGGCTGAGCAGCCACTGGGCAATCCACAGTTTTCCTGTCAGTCCCACTGCAGCCCACCTCCACGGAGCCTCAGTTTACTCTCCAAGCAGAGGTAAGGGGTGGCTGGCTACATCCCCGGTCATGCACATCGTCGGGCAGCTGAATGGTGGTGGCAGGGCTCAACACAGATTGTACCAGGGTCCCCACCAGAAGCCAGCACCAGGGCTGAGCTTTTCTGTTCCTGGTGCCCACAGTCCCCAGTGACATCAGCACACCCACGGGGAGACCAATGCGGTGAGTGCGGGTCTACCAGCTGATGCAATGCCCTTCCAATGTGGCGTTCTCCGGTGCTCCACCACTTGTGGTCACTCAGGTGGCACTATTGTGGAGGGAATGGCTACCCTCCCTTCCCAGATGCTAGATCCTTCTCCCCCCCCACCCCGGCTGGACCTCCAACAGCCCAGGCTCGTTTCCGAACTGGGTCTTCGACATTGCTGATGGTAGCTCTACCTCTGCGCCAGTGGGCTGACCTTACTCACTATGTCTTGTTAAAATAGCAAACAAGTGGGCTTCAATAAAAGTGGCAGCTCCAGTTCACTGCCAGACAGGGCACATGCCCCAGTGACAACCTGCTATATTTAAGCTTTGCCCCATCATTGAGACAGCTGCTAACATAGACCAAGATGAAATTTCATCTAGATGCCCCGTTACAAAGCCTCTGTGACCCAGTCATTCTTAATGACCAGTGGCTCAGTGGGGGAGTAGGTCACAAGTCACCCCTTTTGCTTGCTGGTCCTGATGTCCTCCCTGGTCTATGTAAAGTCACAGAGGACTGTCCTTAGCCCCAGGAGAACTGCGGGAGCTGCAAACATCTGATCAGAGCTTATAAAACCTCTAACATGTACTGTAGGTTGTTGAATCTCCCAGCTGTTGCAGTCCTCCCCTGATGTCAGCTACAGGGGATTCTGTGATGTGTAGTTACAGAAAATTTCAGCTTGGAAGTCAGCAGAAATTGCCTGATACAATAGCAGTAAGTAAAACAAATTGTTTTGCACGCAAAGTGCAAATGGGGACCTGCCCCACACTTTTGGGACTGTTCACCTTTAAATTCCCCACTGAACCAGTGAACCTGGAACTATCTCCGATCACAAGACTGGGCAGAAAAACTCGCAAAACTGTTTCATAATGCCATGAGGTTACCTGCCAAGGTGAAAACTAGTCACAAACTGAGGGACAGAATGATTGTGGTGCCCCCCCCCCCCCCAATACAAGGCTCACTATAAATGTACCTATTTTTCTGTGACTTTAAGACAGCAGAGCAATAAAACTGGGTACAAAACTTGACCCTGCCTTTTGTTCACTATGAAAGATTTCCAGCATCACCCAGTTTTACTTGGTAGTAAAATGTTCTAGCTCCACCAAAATCTGAGTATTTTATAAATGTTTTAATTTAGTTTTTCTCAAAAAAAAAAAAAGATGGCTGTCACTTTTGGCTTTGAAATAGCATTGTAGAGCTGGCAAGGGGCAGGATCAAGAAAAAAATGAATGGTGCACAGCATAGGAGGTGCCTATACAAGTAGATTTGACAAGTATGCTAATATTTTTGTAGTTGAAGCTAGCTTTTCCAGAAAATACAGGTTACTCACCTGTAACAGGGGTTCTAGGAGTGGTATATGTTGTTCATCCACACTGTCTGGCAGGTTCCTTGCCGCTTTAAATCTAGCCGGAAGGTCTTCAAGCTGGCTCCTCCCACCCACCCGGGTGGTAAAACCCTTGGCTCCACCCCATGACACCAGATCTAGCCCGCTGGAAGCCAGGTTGCGCGTCGAAGCCGGGGAGGTCGGGTGGGTCGTGTGGATGAACAACATATACCACTCCTAGAACTCCTGTTACAGGTGAGTAACCTGTATTTCTAGGGACGTGGATATGTTGTTCAATCCACGCTGTCTGGCAGACTCCTAGCAGTTCTCCGGGAGGAGGGAGGCAAGGCACGTACCCCATACTTAGGGAATAAGGACTGGAGAACCGAGGTGCCAAAACCAGCGTGACTCAAGGTCAATGTGGTAATGGGAAATAAAGGTGTGTGCTGACTTCCAGGTAGCAGCCCTGCAGATTTCCTGGATAGGGACGTCCCTAGAAGCAGCCACCGAAGCAGTGGTATGGCAGGTAGAATGAGCTCTTGTCCCTTTGGGAGGCTCCATGCCCGCCAACCTATAGCAGAGATCTATGCAGGAGGTGACCCACTTGCTTATCGTCCGCTTGGCTGCAGGTCTGCCAGGTGTGGCTTCAGTGTAGGTGACAAACAGCTGGCAAACCTCTCCCCGAACTTCAGCCGTCCGCTCCTTATAATAAGCGAGCACTCTTCTAGGTTCCAGAGTATGGCACCTATATTCAGCCTCCGAGGTGTGACTGGGGTAGAACACCGGCAGAGTCAACACCTGGTTAAGGTGAAACTCCAACACCACCTTCGGAAGGAATTTCGGGTGGGGGCGCAGGACAACCTTGTCTCTGTGGAAGACCAGATAAGGAGACTCGATGGAAAGTGCCTGGAGCTCTCCCATCCTTCTGGTTGACTTAATAGCCACCAAGAAGGCGGTCTTCCATGACAGTTGGGAGATATCGCACCTGTGCATCGGTTCGAATGGCTTGCCCATGAGCTTAGCCAATACCAGCAGTAGATCCCACGGAGATGGAGGTTCTCGCACCGGAGTGGATATGTGATCAAGACCTTTGAAAAAGCGCCCGACTACCTTCTTCTGCACCACCGACTGCTTGCCGGCCCGGGCCCGGTAAGCAGAGATGGCTGCCAGGTGCACCTTAAGGGTCGTCGACCAAAGCCCTACCTGAGAAAGGGACCACAGGTAGTCCAGGATGCTAGCCAAGGAACAGGAAGAAGGGTCCAACCCCTTGTCCTGACACCAAATGGAGAATCTCTTCCATTTGAAGGCATAGCATTTTCTGGTCGACTCCTTACGGGATGCCTCAATAACGTTGAGGACCTCGTCGGAAAGATCCAAGCCCTGGAACTCTAGCCGCTCAGGAACCAGGCCGTCAGGTGCAGGGATTGAAGGTCCGGATGGAGAACCTTCCCCTTGTTGACTGAAATCAGGTCCAGGCAGGCTGGAAGCCACTTCAGGAGCCTGGAGCTGAGGCTGAGGAGACCTGGGTACCAGAACTGGCAGGGCCAGTCTGGGGCTACCAGAATCACCTGCGCCTTGTCCCTCTTCACCTTGAGAAGCACCTTGTGGATCAAGGGAAATGGAGGGAAGGTGTAGAAGAAGCCCAGGGTCCATGGCCTCGAGAAGGCATCCCCCTGCAGCGAGCCCTGCTGAGGAGGGCGGGCATGAAACAGCCTCAGCTTTGCATTCTCCCTGGAGGCGAGCAGGTCCACCTGAGGGGTGCCCCAATTGGAGAACAGGTCTTGTACTACCTCCGGCAGGAGAGACCACTCGTGAGATGCAGCGCCTATCTGGCTGAGGGCATCGGCCAGACTGTTGGAGGCTCCTGCCACATGGATGGCTAGGAGATCCGCCTCCAGGCTGATCATGAAAGACCAAGTGCGGAGAGCCTCCTTGCACAGAGGCAAGGAGTGCCTCCTGCCCCGTCGGTTGAGGTAGTACATGGTTATGGTGTTGTCCGTCTCGACCTGAACCACTTGACCCCATACAAACGGAGTGTTACATGAGGTACCTGCACCCTTATTGGTACCCTCAGAGGTACACCGTAGACAGCTAATGCTTAGGTATATGCTGTACTAACATATAGGGCTAAGGGCATCTACCGTATAAGAGCAAATGTCAGGATATGTATGCATGTTATTGTAATACACTTTGCTTGCTAATACATATATACTGTATTCTATGTATTTTCTGTGTATTTCTTACTTATAAGATGTTAGGACACCTGTGTCTTTGGAATAATTATGATATGTAAGTCGGCATTACCACCTTTTGGTGATTTGTACTACTACACTGAGTTATGTAAGACTCTGTATAAGAACTCTTTTGTTTCACAAACTGATGACTACTACAGAATTGTATAATGTTATCTTGGACCGTGGAGCCACCTCTAATTTAGCCAATAGGACTCATCTCTGTAACTAGAAATGTTTCTATCTTACAGTAACCATAGTACTTATCATAGGTATATAATGTGAGACACTAAGTTTTGTACCTCGGAGATCCCAAGAGACACAAAGAAATCTCGAGGTATAGGGAATGCTTAGCACTGGCTCCCGGTTCGTACTGGTAAGAACTGCTTAGGGCAACTGTGATTTTATCCTTTTGGTAGTAATAAACAAGTTTATTACTCTAATGCAGTGGTGGGCAAACTGCGGCCCGCGGGCCACATGCGGCCCTCGATGCACTTTTTGCGGCCCCCGAGATGCTCTGTAAATTAAAAAAAAAATTTGCTGTACCTTTAATATTATGCCAGTTGTTCAATATGCACTTCGTATTGATGCAGGTTCGGATTGCCGTTTCATTATTCTGGCTGCAGAACACAGTCATTGTCGAGTAGGCTGAAAGCTGTTTTGGAGGTGAGTAGCTTCCTGCAATGCCGATAACATTTCTACGACTGTTTTGGCGATTACATTTGCCGGTACCTTTTCTGTGACTGTTGCGGTGATCGGTGAATACATAGTTGCAGCATACCGATGGGACAGTTTCTTGTTTCCCTGGGAAGCTGTGCATACATTGGGACCAGTATCAGGACTGGGAGTAAAACTGCAAGTTTTTTTAATTTGGCTTACTTTCCTCACTAGGTATGCGGATAATTGAAAAGTGGTAGTCCAGGTTCAGCTGCATTATTCTTGTTTTCAATTTAGCTTAACCCCCCCCATTCTAATTAACATGTATATAGGTGCATCTTCACTAGTTTCACTTCAGCCTCCACTGCCACAAACACAGGACGACACAGTGAATCACTGAACTGCTAAAAATGGACACATTTCTGATACTGTTTTAACATTTTTAATGATTAGTGACATCAAATAAAGCTTTTTGCATAATTAAATGGTCAACTTTGCATCACTTAGTTGTGAATATAGACCTGTCAAGGTCCTCCGTGCCTATGTGGCCCTCCGGATTATTGGAGGGCCGCACTTGTGGCACACATGCAATCCAATTTTGCCCACCACTGCTCTAATGCAACATGTCTGTGATTACTTGCATTCCCAATATTGCCAAGAACCTGAGAGTGAGGTTTAGACCTCCTGACAGGAGCGAAGGCGGTGAGGGCTAGACGCACCACTCGGAGCTCCAGCAGGTTGATGTGGCATTGAGACTCCTGAGGGACCAGAGGCCGTGGGCCCTGAGCTCCCCCAGATGGGCACCCCAACCCATCAGAGAGGCGTTGGTCGTCAGAGTGACCGTTGGCTCGAGGTGGACAAACAGTATACCCTCCTGCAGATGAGCTCGAATGAGCCTCCACTGTAGGCCGTCCCACATCTCCTGGGTCACCATCACTGGCTGGTCCAGAGGAGCGGAGCGCTTTGACCATTGGCAGGCCAGCCCCCATTGCAGGGGACGCATATGCCAGTGGGCCCAATGGACCACGCTAGTGCAGGCCGCCGTGAGACCCAGAAGGCACAGGAAGTCCTGGGCAGGGCGCAATTGCCCAACCAGAAATGATTGGACAAAGGAGGAAAGGACCTCGGCCCTGTCTGCCGGGAGCTGGGCTCTGGCTCGAAGACAGTTGAGCTCTGCCCGGATGAAATGAATCACCTGCGATGGCATGAGTTCCAACTTGGCCTCGTTGATGAGGAGGCCAATCTGAGGGCAGACCTGGAGGGCCAGATCCCTGGACCGCTCCACCTCCAACCTGGAGGGGGCTGCAATCAGCCAGTCATCCAGGTAAGAGTACACCCAGACCCCTCGGCGCCGCAGGAATGCTGTCACCACTGCCATGCATTTGGTGAAGACCCTAAGAGCTGGAGAGAGGCCGAAGGGCATGGCCCGGAACTGGTAAAGAGATCCCTCTGCTCAGAAGCGGAGGAATCGCTGATGAGACGGACGGTTTGGGACGTGAAAGAACGCATCCTGAAGGTCCAGAGAACAAAACCACACACCTAGTTCCAAGGATGGAATGATCTGAGCCAGACTGACCATCCTGAAGGTGCACTGCCTTAGGAACTTGTTCAGGTCATGCAGGTCAAGAATGGGGCACCAGCCCCCTGTCCGTTTTGGGACCAGGAAGTACCTGGACACAAACCCTGGGTCTGGAGGATGGTCCGCCACCTGGTTGATCACCTCCTTCTGGAGGGCAGGGCAATGTCGCTTTCGATGAGCCGACAGAAGGCCTCTTGAACCATTTGCCCCGTGGGCGGTCGGCTCGATAGGGAGGGAACTGTTCGAATTCCAGAGGCAGACCCCTGCCTACCACTTCTAGCACCCAGCGTGTCCGTCGGTGATGGGCGGACCAGGCGGAAAAGAAGTTATGGAGCTGCCCCCCAATGGGGAGAACTTGGGGAGGAGTGACGAGGTTAGCCACACCTCAACCTGGCCACTGGGCAAGCTTGGAGGAAGGGCCCCGCTGAGGGACCTCCTGGACCCTTGGCTCCCGGCTTCCTACTGGAGGAAGCAGCAGACTTGGCCTTAGGGTGCCAAGTGTGTGTCTGCTGGCCCTGGTGCTGCTGGGCTGGATGTGCCGCAGGGGTGGAAGGGCGAAAGGGCTTATGCTGCTGCTGCCGGCCTTTGTGCTTCTGGGCAGACGTGACCGAGTCCAAGATGGCATTGGACTTCTCGATCCTCTGGAGACAGCCTTCCACCCCTGGTCCAAACAAGTCAGTGCCCAGGAAGGGAACATCTGCCAGCTTGTGCTGGGTGTCCGCCGCGAAGGTGGAGATCCGCAGCCAAGCTCAGCGGCGCATGGCCACTGCGGCCGCTACTGATCGGGCACAAGAATCACCTATGTCCAACGAAGTTTGGAGCTGCTGTTTTGCCACCGCCCTTCCCTGATCCCGCACCTGCTTGACCGTCGTCTGAAGGTCAGCCAAGAGATGAGCAATCACCTCATCCAGGGAACCCATAAGGGCGTGTGAGAAATGTGCCATCAGAACGGCCGAGCTAGCCTGATGAATACCTAGGGAGGAAGCAGCATAAACCTTCCACCCCACGTAATCCAGCTTTTTGAATTCCTTATCGGGTGGTTTGTCCACGTCCTGAGTGTTCCCGGAGTGCTGGAAAACACTATCAGTCACTAACCCCTCCACAGAGGGGTGCTCCGAGAAAACGGAGAGTGAGCCGGTGGGGACTGCGTACTTTCGAGCCATCCAGGCGGAAGGCGCGGGACAAGATGCTGGCCGCTGCCACAACTCCAGAGCCGGGCCAACAATGGCTTCGGCCACAGGAAAGGCCTCCGTAGGGGAATCCCCTCGGTCCAGTATCTCCGTGAGGGGATACTTGGCCCATTTTGGAAACGGGTTCGAGCTGCATCCCGTGGACTCTGAGATGAGACGAGGCAAACCTAAAATGAGGATGGGCTCGTCCACTCACTGGCCTCTGCAGACTCCAGGTCCGGCTGCCTGGAGAACAGGGAGGAGTCGTCGTCAGACTCCGAGGAGTCTGCAAACAGCTGCCGGGTGCCTGAGCCACCCTCCACCTGCCGAGGTCGATCGGAAGTGAGGGTGACCGACAACCTGTGGGCAAGCCCTGCTCTGTCCAAGAATCCTTGGTCGGGGCCCCAGTCTTCGGTTGTGGAGGCAGAGGTTCCACCACAATGGGTGGAGCAGCCGGCTTCGGCCAAACAACCGGTGCCAGGGTCGGCTCCTCGACCACTACGAGGGGTTCTTTCAGCCACTCCAGTGACAGCCACTTAATGGCTGGAGAAGGCAACGGAGTCGACTTATTCCCGGACAATAAGAGCTGCTGCCACATTAAATCCTCATAGCGGTGACACACCTTGCGCTGGAGCCTATCCTCAGAAGAGGACAATGAGGACGAGCGGCGACGCCACTTTCCATGGTGCCGAGACCAAGACCGCCAATGTCAGTGGGACCGGCTGGACCTGGAAGAGGACCAAAACCTTCGGGGGTTCCGAGGGTGGGTCAGAGAGGAGACGGGGGAAACCCGCTCCTTCCTCGGTGCAGGGACCTTAACCGGGGACTCCGGCACAGGAGGCAAAGACAAGTCCTCAGTTTCCACCGGGGGAACCGGCGAAGTAGGGTCATCGGCTTCTCCAGTCAAGAAATCGTCCAATGGGTTGAGAAAAATCTTGACCGCTTCGATGGATGTCTCAGCCGGCTGACCTGACAGGGACACCGTGAAGCCAGCGGCCACAGCTACAACCTCGATCAAAGTCGAGAGTCGACGGTCCAGTGAAGGGATCTCTCCTGCTCCTAATGACAATGCGGTGGGACTTACCCTTAGAGTCCTTCTTCTTGGACCAACTGGAATGTCCCGATGGCCCCTCTCCCTTGGTGGAGAGAGACTGGCAAAGCTCCTTAAATGAAGCCGTGTAGGAGGAGCCCAAAGAGAGCAGGATAAATGCCAAGGCCGAGGAGGAAGAAGAAGCGGCCTGGGCCGCCTCCTCCTCAAGGGCAATCAATTGCTCCAACTGTTCCGTGGAGCCCGCCGCCGTGGACACCGCCCGATGGGCCTCCTTAGACTTGACCGGCGGATACCGTTTTTCGGGTTGCCCGAGAAGTCTGGCAGCGTGGTCCTCCAAGACCGAAGCCGAAAAGGACTTGCACAATTCACAAGCCTGCAAGTCGTGGCCAAGCCTCAGGCAGTAGACGCACGTGGAGTGCGGCTCGGTCCGGGACATCTTCTGCCCACACGGGCACCGACAGAAAGCCGGGAGTCGATTTGTCCATCACAGCCGCAAGGGAAGACGAATACTGAAGTCTTGTAAATTTTAAAATAAGTTTTGGAAATTCCGAAAAGTGTGGATCCAGGCCTAAAACGCAGAGCGCTAAGGAGGGAACCTGAGCTTCCAAGCCATAAGGAAGATCTGGCGTCATGGGGTAGAGCCGAGGGTTTTACCACCCGGGTGGGTGGGAGGAGCCAGCTTGAAGACCTTCTGGCAAGATTTAAAGTGGCAAAGAACCTGCCAGACAGTGTGGATTGAACAACATATCCACGTCCCTAGAAACATTTTTTGTTGCACTGCTGCTATAGACATTTGCAGAGTGTTTTCTGAAACTATGTGTTGCCCTAAAAGCAAGCACTTTAGCAGTTTGTCTACAAATCTCTGAGAACAGGTCCTTACAGGTCTTCAAATGTCTGTTTATTGCTTTGGAGACGAGTCAATCTTGTGTGCTGGAATGTATGTTTATGTGCCTTATGGTTTCATTGGACCCTGTGCGCGACGCAGTTTATGCTTGTTGTCCATAAAAATGCAAACCATAGGGTTGAAAGTACATAATCATGGCTGGTATGAACACAAGTCACTTTGAAGTCAAGCTAAAAATGTACACTTTAATTAAAAGCAGACTCTCCTGCCCTTCTGGTATCAACATTTTTCCAAACAATTCCTCTTTTTGTTATAGATGTCCCAGCCAGCAGTAAGCTAGGGACAGGAACTGGCTCAGATGACAACATGGCTTTACATTTCTTTTTGTTACACAGATTTGTTTGTATGATTGTTTTTATCTTGGCTGAGCCCTGCTCATCTCTGACCTTTAATCTTCAACTCCCTCGTTGACACCATGCTGGTCACATGTTCCACCTTCTCTGGACGCCATCTCCTTTTATCCTTTGTTTCAAACCCAGAGCCTCACAGCTCCAATGTGGGAAGCTGTGATCCAGGACTGGCACAGGTGATTGGAGCCTGTGAGTGGCTCAGACATTATTCTTGCTGGTGATGAAATTACAAAAGGGCCCCTTCTAGGGCTAAAGATAAAGACAGAACCATCTAGATGCACAAATGTATGTGAGTATTTCTATCATGGACTCAGTTCTAATTATTTAAAAAAAACTAATACAAATCAAATGAAAAACAAAGTAAGCCCATAACAAATACTGCACTGCAACTAATAACAGATAAAGGTGCTTACACTATTCAGTGCAGTACTGTGCTGAAATAGCAAGCAGGCAGCTCGTGCTCAAAACCCAATGCTTTGTGTCATCAACCCCATGCGTCATCAGGGCCCCATGAAGACGCATTGGGTTGATGATACGAAATGCTGGATTTGAGCGGGAGCTGCCTGTTTGCTGTTTGAGTACATTACTGCACTAAATAAAGCAAGCATCTTTTATCTCTGTGTAGTGCTGTATTTATTATGGGTTTATAAGTTGCCAGGATTTTGCATCCTGATGGTTACTCTTGCTGACCCCAATCACTTGTTCCTCGTTTTTTAATCCGTTCCACCTTCCCATCATGTAGCTATCCTCACCACGCATTCTGTAATGTTCAGGTGGATAGGGATTCCCGCATGTCAGTCACTTTTTTATAGGGAAGATCTTTCTGATTCTAAGGTTCATACTGGGCTAGGGGCACTTCCCAGGTGCGCCGAAAGTCACTCAGTTATTGACCTTGTGCCTTCCAATTTACTCGTGGCATGCATTAATTCTCTACAATCATATGCCCCACTGTGAGTTACTGCTTACTTCTAACCCTGGCGGCCTTCAGTGGTGTGCATTCTATCCAAGACGTGGCTACGCCAAGGTGGTTCTAGCACTAAGGCCATGCAATCAATAAATACTCACTGCACAGTACTCTGGACAATGCAGAACGCAGATCCAAATGCTAAGTAATTGTTACTACTCAGAAGGTACTGAGCGTCAAGAAGAATAACATTTAAAAAAGCTCAAACATTTTATAAACAAAGAAAACTTCAAGCATTCCTTAAGTGACAGCACTAGTATAGTGTCTACCCTTCCCCCATACCTAGTAATCTCCTGCCCTCTCCATTCTCCTATGTACTGATTTTTTTTATTATTCCTGTTTCTCTCCCGGCATCCTTGGTCCCAGTGGCATCCCCTCAGCCCCATCACCAGCCCATCTCCTCGTATAGTTATGGTTTAACTACGACTTACACAGAGTCATGTTTGGCAGGTGGCCTGCCACATAGGGTCGTGTGGTGTCTGTGGGGGATGCTGAGTAAGCCATGGCAGTTTCCTCCTTATTTGCCCATCAGATACTGGGCAAGACGCAACCACACGTGTGTGTCTTGATGCACATGTGGGTTACATCATAATTTTTTTCTTTTTAAATTTGCTTTACTTTTTCTGGACTGGTTCCCTTCGGCCCTGCCTCATGCCCAGCTCTGTCATCCACCAACTCAGGACCTACCGCCCCCCCGGTTAAAGTGATTTACAAAAATATGAAATTTTCCAGCAGAAAAAGGCCATTTTGGTCTATTGAGTCTGCTCTATCGAGTCTGCTTGATTTTGCAGCTAGCAACCCTGTTCTGCAGCTGCCCCTCCCTCCCTCCTCACGTCCCTCAAATGCCTGTTTCACATAGTATGCCATTGCCAGCCATGCTTCAGATGTTGAAGCGGCAATTTGTTTTGTAAAAAAATCTGTTAATCATTTTTTTGTTTGTTTTTGTTTCTGCCCACCCTCCAGTTTTCTGTGTGTGGCCACACCCCCAGAATGATGTCATGCAAGGGAACTGTCAATGCTTTACATACAGAGAAGCTTGAAGAAGCTAAGTTCATGCACACATGGGCAGAATAGGTAGGCCATAGGCCCTTATCTGCTGTTTCTGTCTCCCTTATCATAGTGCGGTCTCCTATGTCTGTAGTGTTTGCAGCAGTACAGTCTGTAGAAATGTTTCTGGCAAACTGTTTTTGTGATGCAATTAGGCCAAAAAGATAATTTGCCAGTCTGTGTAGATGTTGTTTGACTTTAATTGCCTGCTGATGAAGTGACAGGTCTGAAGTGGCAGCTCCTGTTAGAATGTGGGCACGTGATGATACTTTTCTATGTTTATGTTATAGGGTCGGAATGACTATGAGTAGTTCAGGAGTGTAATTATGGGTCAGACTACTTTTCTTTTTCTTTGGTGTCCAGCTTCCACTATGTGAGTCCAAAATTGTGAAAGAAAAGGATGTCTGCAATACCAAGACTCACCAACAGAGGTCTCTGTTTCAACACAGTGCTTAAAAACTTTGTTTCCCTTGTATGATGTCACAGTTAGGGATTGTAGCACTGAGAAAAAAAGGGGGAGAGTTATGCAAATGAAGAAGAGCACAGAAATTAAAGCATTTTTTTTTCATGGAAAACAGCACTTTTTGGCAGTTTGAATAGTAGAAGATTGATGCACAACTCCTACAGGTTACTACTCCCATTTGCAATGGCAAACATGATAAAATCACTTTAACAGCCCTGTACTGCCTCCCAGGGTGGGGCCTTTGAGAAAGGGCCCCCTTCCTCCCATCGGACAACGCTATGAGGTTCCCGGGGGTGCCCCAGGGCACTGATGTGGAGCCTCCCTTACGAAAATGGAATATATTGCAATATATTGAAAAATATGTGTTAATGTATGTCAATACAATGAGAAATACATTGTCCCAATGTAATATATTATATGATATATTATGAAATGCATTTTTAAATATGCTGACATAATATATTTCTAACCCATAGTATGCAAAAATATATGTCACTATATTGAGAAATACATTGACTCAATGAAATATAATACACAGCGTATTTCAGTATATAATGAAACCACATATTCTGCCTCATGCATTGCTTGAAAGCATGTCAGTCTATTTAGTAGTACATTGTCTGAAATATATTAATATATTTCTAAATATATATTGTATTTTTGTATGTTACACGTAATTTGTATATATGTTACATATATTTTTATATATGTTACATATAGTTTATACATGTTACATATATTTTTATATGTTACATATATTTTTATATATGTTACATACAGTTTATAATGTTACATATATTTTTATACATGTTACATGCATTTTTGTAAATGCTTAGTTTCATCCCATGTGTATATCTGCATAACTAATTTGTATATTTCAAAAACATAGTTTATCAGCCAAAATCATGATAATTTCTAGTTTTACAGTACTTTCAAATTTTCAACACTAACTTACAGACTGAAAAGAAAGGTGCAAGTTATAAAGCAAGTACATGTAAGATCTCACCCTGACCTAAAATTAAAACAAAATGGGGTGGTATAAATACCAATCTGAGCCTTTCAAAAACATGAGCTTATGAGGTACGTCATATGCGTAAGTATAAATGTATAAAATATATGTTTGAGTTAAAGCTGCACTGTAAAACAATAATTCAATCTAAGTATCCTATGATTAATAACAAGATGAACCCCAGTTGTACAGATAGAGGTACGTGTAAATCATGAATGATTTCTTTTGTTTTTGTCTGGGTAAGTTAATAGTTATATTAATATCCATTGCACATGTTTATTATATGTATATTTGTAAATATAGGAAACAATGTTTGAAATGTAAACAAAATACATTTATACATATATTGGCAATATGCCAATAACATAGATTTACCATCCTTATTTCAATATAGTTAGAATTTTATCAATATATTTTGCAATATATATGGAATATACTAAAGGAGCCATAATGTATATGTTTACAGTACACCACATTGTATCTGCAAATTTTAAAATATATTGATTTTCCAATACATTACAATATATTATAAAACAAGTAGATTGGAATATATTTCACTATATGTAAATATATTGTTAATAATAATTTTAAAATATATTTCAAAGCTGTAGCGCTAGGTGGGCAGCATCCAGCTGGACCCAAGTTTTTTTTGTTGTTGTTGTGTTCTCCCTAGGAGACAGGACATGCAATGACATCAGGTGCACACACACCGACATCTGCTCCACCTCCGCTAACTACTTGTGCTGTCTGTTGCACCAGGGGTCAGCGAGCACCAGGAGCCCCCCCCCCCCAGAGAAGGAGAGCAGTCCACGACATGATATCCTCCTCTCCTTGGGCCAGGCTTGCTTCTGATCCCAGGTCGTCGGCATCACGAGCGGTAGCGCTACTGCAGTGCCGGTGGGATGGCTGGGTTACGTCATCATGCTACCGCCCACATCTGCTATTCTCACTATGCTACTGCTCAGCCTCCGCTGGGTGGCAGGCAAGCCCCAGGACTCAAAGTCCCCCTCCCCGAGGAAGGAGAGCTGTCCTTGGGACACTCAATTCTCCCTCTCCCAGCCGGCCCCCGAGTGAGCCTGGTCCATTCCCAAACCCGCAGTGTGAGTGGAAGTAAGTAGTATGGACAAAAGGTACTGCGCTAAAAGGCGGGCAGGGTGTGAGTGGGGGCTACGAGCCCAATAGTACAAGGTTAAACCAACAACACTCGCACTCCACAGCCAACAGGATTTTTCCCCAGTGAACAGTGCACAAATATCAAATAATACCAGACTGATTTCAGAAATTGGGGCACCTGCATGCAGACTTTATTGGTGTGGCAGAAGTATTTTCTTCATGTGGCATTATGCTGAAATAGATTGAAAAATTTTCTGAAATCACGCTGGTATTATTTGGTATTTGTGCCCTCTTCACTGGGGAAAAAATTCTCCTGGCTCTGGAGTGTGAGTATTGTTGGTTTAAACTGGGTGGAAGTAAGGCATCACAAGCACAAACGGCACAGCGCACATCAAAGCTCCCAAAAATGTAACTTTAGCTAATCCACAAGAGAAAAATACACCGGTACTTCAAGGGCTCAGTATACCCTTCTACTGTGTAGCACACAGCTTTGGTGTAGTTCCTATGGGTGGAGGTAAGGTGTCCAGTGCCTCAGCCCATCATGCCACTGGGCCATCCCCTGATTTTTGATTTGCCAGTGTCCTGGCACTGTACCAGGAGCTGGTGTGTCCTTTCAGTACATCCTCCTCTCTAGTCCAGCCCCCAGGCCATTTATAACAAGTGGGTCTCCTTCCAGTACCCACCCCCTGATCCCTGATTGGGAGAGCAATCAATAGTCAAAATCCGGCTAGCTAAGTCAGTACCCCTTCCCCGACCTGCAGTGCTCCTTTTCTGGGCTTGCTGCAATGTTTTGCTTAAAACAATAAACAGAAAGTTACATTTTTAATGTAGTTCTTGTTTCTTAGTAACATGAGTTATGGAGCATGTAGACAGATATTTATGACCCAGGTTTAGCAACTGCATATTAGTTCTTCAGAACGTTAACATACATGATTCACCTCAGGGTTGGCTGATGTCTGGATTTTTTCTAACTGTGGACTTGATGGGTTTTTTTTTTCAGCACCAGACTAAATTGTTTTTGTTTTGTACAGCGCTGTTGCTTGAACTGCCAGTATCTAATCTAAAAGGTCTCCCCACCCCCACCCTGAGTTGTTACAAGCAGCAGTTTACAATCCTTTTAAATATAAGAGAAATTAATTGATAGCACAAGTAGATTTAAGTCCACCATAATAAGGCAGTTTTAGTATATGGCTTTAGAGACCTCCAAATATTCAGGTGTGCTTCGTGCACTGGCTAGTCATGGATCCCGAACTTTAAGAGGGTCCAGTGGCAATCATAAAAAGGGGTTGAGTAGAAGGGGTGGGGCTACTAGCAAAGTCAGTGTCAGTGGCTCAGTAAGTAGCACGCTCACCTCTGCTGCTGGAAGATTGGAAGGGTGTGGGTTCTAGCCACTAAGCAGGTATTTGAGGTAATGCCCATAACTGACACAATAGAGAGGTACAAGGCGGTTTCAAATGAAATGTTAAGCCAGAGTCTCTTCTGCCCATCTCTGGTCTCTGTCCAGGTGAAAGATAAAGGTTTCATAGCACTCAAGAAAAGTGGGGGAATTTCCCCAGTATCATAGCTAACATTCTCCTGTCAAACAGGTTCGTACACCCCCCCCCAAGAGATCTGGAAATAAACTTGAGTTGTCAGGGGTGGCCAGGGAAAGGAGGATGGAATGTCTGATGGACTGCTGTCCTCTGACGTGTAGGGGAGGCCAGTATGATCGACTGTCAAGACTCCCATCTAGCGAATGTTGAGTGGCAGAATGTCTGGGTTGGTTGATTCAGGGAAACTTGGGATGCGGCTGACACTGGCATGATCTTCGTATGCACGTGAGCATTCCTTGTGCGGCACTCTATGACTCTGTCACATGGGAGGGAGAAAAAGAAGACAAATTAGCCACTGGACTGCCGTGGGCTGCTGGATATGGGGGTGGGGCTTAGGAGCTGATGGCAGGCTTTACCTTGGAAGAATTAATCTGAAGTGGAAAATTCAGTGATTTGTTGCAGGTGGCCCAAGCAGTCCCCAACAGTCCAAGTAAAATGGTCCTCAATGAATGGGAGGTGGCGCTGGCAGAGGAGAGCGGTCCTAACCAGATGATTGGGGACAAAATAGAGTTGAAAAAAAGGTCTTTTTCCGTGCTGAGGTTGGGGGTGGGGGTTGTGGTGTTGTAAGAGTGGCTCCACACATTCTTAGGGTATAAGAACTGCAAACTAAAAGTGAGTGGTTCTGATACCTTAAGAATGTAAAAAGACCACTTAGAACTGTAGTGGTTTCCGCAGAAGTACTAATATATTATTGCTCGAGGGCAACCAATAATATATAAACAAATTTCAAAGCCATACCCAAGTGAGCCTGCTACCAGGGCATCTGCACATGAAACACTCTTCTCAGTTACAGGGAGAAGGAGCTCTCTGGTAAGAAACATTCCCTCAATCTATAATACAAATAACAGTAACCAAATTGCTGTGTTTAGTACTTTATTGTAAATAGAAACATAAAATTTGATGGCAGAAAAGGACTGTTTAACCGATGTAGTCTGCCCAAATGTTCCCTACTCATACTGTCTTCACAGACCCTATTTGGTCTCCTTCGACCATCCCATCTCCGAGAATCCTAACATATCCCTATGTACAGTATATCCCATGCATGCTTGAAGCCTCCCCTCTGTTTTAGTCTCCAACACTTCCACAGCCAATCTATTCCAGGCATCCACTACCCTTTCGGTAAAGAAATATTTCCTTACATCACTCTTGAATCTCCCCCATCTAGCTTCATTGCATGCCCCTTAGTCTTGGTGCTTTGCATTTGAAAGAGATTCGCCAGCTGTACCCTATTCACCTCTTTGAGGTACTTGTAGGTCCATCATATTCCCTCTTACTTTCATTTCTTCAAGGGTGTACATGTATAGATCCCTCAATCTTTCTTCATGGGGATTCTTGTGCAAAGCATGCACTATTTTATTTGCCCTCTTCTGGATTGCCTTTACTCTGTGTCCTTTCTGAGGTGTGGTCCTTGGAACTGAACACAGTACTCCAGGTGTGGTCACACTAGCAGGTGAAATAATGGCAAAACCACCTCCCTCCTTCTGATGGAGATACCCCTCCCTATGCAACCCAGCATTCCACTAGCCTTACCCACTGCTTTGTCGCACTGCCCTGCCACCTTGAGGTCCTCAGATATGATAACCCTGAGGTCCCTTTTCTTGTTTAGTGACTGTTAGTACATCCTCCATCTTATACTCAGTGCAGTGGTTTTTATGTCCCAGGTATATTATCTTTCACTTTTTGGCACTGAATCTCAACTGCCTAGTTTTTGACCATCCTTCAAGTTTCCTAAAATCCCTACACATTATGTTCATCCTTTCCTGAGTGTCTGCCCTATTGCAGATTTTGGTGTAATCTGCAAATAGGCATACCTTCCCTTGCAGCTCTTCTACAATGTCCCCTATAAATGTAACCCCTAGATGGCGCTATCCCAGGGGCTACTACCCCTGCCTGATTTGCCACTAACAGGTTGAGGGGCCTGGATCCAATGGCGGGTGCCTCCACCCAGAGGTCAGGGTTTGCAATAGTTAAACTAACTTGGTCACAGCCTCTGGGACACTGCAACCCCTTTCTTCCCACTAGTGGCCCACACAATATATCAGAATTACCTTCACAGTATACACTTACCCCCAGGTCTGGTTCCGCACTGGGACCTCCTGTGAAATGAGATACAGTGCAACAATCACAGTACAGTACTTTAACATAGACAAATACCTCAGGCAGTATAACTTTGCTGAAACAAGCAGCTCTGATTTATTTAGGGGATATAACAAGGACAGGGGAAATCAGGTTAATTAGCTTATCACTCTAATAATTCATTTATGGCTCTGTGCACAGGCCTATCCTCATCAGTTACTGTCCCTGGGTACCCAAGCCCTAGTGGCTAGTCCAAACCGTGGCAGCTGGTAGGGCCCTTTCACACAGAGAAAAGGAGAATTAAACAGTCAGCAGTACAGTAATTCCATTTGGATTTAATGTGGCAATTCAACAGGGAGCGACCTGAATTAGTACTCACGACCTCCAAATAAGATAGGTCCTTCAATGTCAGCAGGGCTCACTTGAGGTACACAAACCTCTTCACACATCCATATAAAAGAAAGCACTATACCAGGCAGGCTGCATCTGTATCCCGATCGCAATTACTGCACAATACCCGGAGAACACACAGCAGATTCAGTTCCTGACAGATCGAGTGCAGTTTTCAGCAAGTCCTCCAGTCTTCTACAGGGTGAGCCTGGTTTCTACTCTTCAGAGATCCTTGATTCTTTTCACAGGACGGATTCAGTCCTAACAAGCTGTTACACAAGCTGCAGACCGAACTCTGGGCCTTACACGTTTTTGACTAAAACTGCACACTGAAAAGCACAGGGCTCCTTTCTTCTTCACTGCCAAAGCTCAACTGAATCTCCAACCGACAAAACCGGCACTTCCTTTGAGTTCCTCCCAGTTCTTGACTGGATTGGCTGTCACTCACAATAGACTGCTGCTGTTGGTCCAAAAAGGCACTGAAGTCTAAACTACATCTCCCAGAGTCACTGCCCATACAATCCTCTTGTGGCTGGCTCAGATTATGAGTCCAAGTTCTGATTCATCCAAGGCACCATTTTAGAGCTAGCTTACCCCACACTGATTGGTCCAGTTCAGCAGTTCAAAACTAGAATGGGGAACTAGCAGACACAGTTCTGACTGCAAAGCAAGCAGGTTAGACAAACTGTAATTTCATTATTACTCTAAGTAATTTCTGGCAAACAGTTACATCTTTCAGATAGGTTCCCTTGCACCCTAGTGACTGCAAAATGAAGTGAATTGGCAGCAGCTCGAGTGGTACTCAGAGAAGCACACAGTCCCCCATCAAACTAATTATGTCTGCAAGCAGACAGCTCTTAAAGAGACAGTACCAGAGGCTCTAAAAACACTCACTGATAAATGGCTTAAATGCCAAACACCATTCAGGCTTGGAGCATTCAAGCAAGCTCCTGGAAGTCTTTTGGGAACCCCCATTTGCAGGGGGGTTACATAAAGATATTCAAGGGACTGGTCCCAGTACTGAGCCCTGTGGCACCCCACTTGTTGCACTCCCCTTTTTATAATGAGTGCCATTAACTACCACCCTCCGTCTCCTATCTGTGAACCAGTTTGTAACCCAGGTTACCACTATGGATCCTAATCTTAGGTTGGTTAACTTTCCAATCATCCTTCTATGTGGCACCGTGTCAAAGGCCTTGCTAAAGTCTAAATTGGCTACGTCCACAGAAACATACAACTATAGAATCTGACTGCAGATGAGGACCGCCAGGTCCATCCAATCTGCCCTTTACTCCCTTCCTACCTAATCAACAGGCTTCAGATCCTACTTGATCTCCGCTCACTGCTCGTGATCTCCGATCACTGCTCGACTCTGATCGATTTCCCTGGTCACCCAGCCTAATAAATCTATTAGATATGTCTGTCATGACTTCCACCTAGTGAATAAGTATTGCCTGTGGTCCTGCAGCCTATTAGATTCAAGATGCGCTATTATCCTTTCTCTCAGGAGTGTTTCCATCAGTTTCCCCGCCCCTGAAGTGGGATCGACCGATCTATAGTTGCCAGCCTCCTCCCTGCTGCCACTCTCATGTAGAGGAACAAAATCAGCCCTTCCAAGTCCCCTGGAACCACTCCTGTTTTCAGTGAGTTGTCATCAAGGCTTTCAGTGGAGCAGCCAGAATCTCCTTATGTCCTTATAGTGCCCTGGGGTGAATCCCATCCAGCCCCATAGCCTTGTCCACCTTCAGGTCTGCAAGTCCTTTCAGCACTCTTTCCTTTGACAATGGACTTGTGTCCACCCACCTCCCCCCCCTGTCACTGCTTTTCCCTGGTGGTCTATCCCCTCCACTCTCTAATGTGAAGACTGAGCAGAACTACCTGTTTAATATGTCCGCTTTTTCTTGGTCTCCTGCACAGCCTTCCCCTTCTGCCCTTTTAATCCTTATTATCCCTCCCCTTGTTTTATTCCTCTCACTTATGTACCTGAAGAAAGTCTTATCCTCTGTAGCTAACCCTTAGGCAATGCTTTCCTCTGTCTGTGCTTTTGCACCCCTCACAACCTTGCCTGCTTCCTTCTGTTTCTCTAGATAAACCTCCCTGTTCTCCTCGCTCTGTGTTTCCTTATACCATTTAAATGCAATCCATTTTTCTTTTACCTCCTTTGCCACTTCCTTAGAGAACCATAATGGTCTCCTTTTCCTTCTGCTTGTGCTTACTTCCTTCACTCATAGGTTGGTTGTTTTAGTTATGCCCTCCCTTATTTCCCCCGCTGCACCTCTACCCCTCCCCAGCACTCCTCCACCCACCCAGGTGCTGTCTGAGACAGTCTCCCATTCCTTCAAAATCCACCCTCCTAAGGACAAGAAACCTAGTCCTTGTGTGGTTCACCTATGTTCCTGTCTTTATGCTGAACCACACTGTATGGTGGTCCTTGGTACCAATGGGACTGCCCACCATGATGTCTTCAGTGCTGTCCCTGTTTGTAAGCACCAGGTCCAACACTGTCTGTCCCTAGTGGGTTCTTTGAGTAACTGCCTGAGGAAAGCCTCAGGCAGGGAGTCAAGGATGGACCTTCTCCTGGCTGAAGCCGCAGTTGGAAGGCTCTACTTCATGTCTGGCAGACTGAAGTTACCAAATGGCAGCACCTACCCCTTACTTGAAATTCTGATTATGGCTTCTCCAAGTGCCTTATCCATCTCCTCATCCTGTGCTGGAGATTTGTAACCAGAGTCTGCCTCCAGAGTGACCCATAGTAATTCCAGACCCTCAGTCTTTGCTCCCCCTCCTCCTCACAGTATTAAATAGACCCTTACTCCACCCCTTCCTCAGCCTAGCAGCAGATTGGTCACTCCACTGCTGCACATTTTCATGCTATTGGCCTCCCTGTCTTCAATACCTGACTTGACCCACTTTCTTACCGCCCCTTTTAAAGCAGTCCCACCCACAGGATCCCACATTTCCTCTCAACCTTTTCTCCAGCCATTCCATCTAACTCCTCTCAATTACTGCTCTACTTGCCCTATTGTTAGGGACCTCACCCTAATTCGACTATATACCCTTTCAACTATAAACCAGCTTGCAGTTAAGGCAGCAACACCAAACAAACTACCTTGGTGCAAACCACCTACTGCTACTCGTCACTACCTCTTTTGGCATTGCTGGTACCATACATGTCCTTTTGTTCTGCAAATTTTGGACTCCTCGCTGTTCTGTCTAACCTTTATGTGAATCCACTTTATTAACCCTCACTCTCTCTCTCCTCAGCCGAAACTGTCGCCCAGGCTCCCAGCTCCTTGGCTGCAGGGATTCCTGGCTACCGGGCGGTCACGCCTCTAGCCGGCTGCTCGAGACCACAGACACGACCCAAGGCCCTACAAGGTACGGCAACTGCCGCAACTTTTTGACCGCCCCTCCCCACCTCTGCTGATTATTAAATACAGTAGCTCCTGCCAAAATATTAGTCCACGTCCCCTGGCGCAGTGCCCCACCAATAGAGACTTAGCTCGTGATCTCCTCTTCTCATCCAGCCTACGGGATCCAACTCTCAGGGCCTCGCCTTACTAAAATGCATAGGCTCTCCTTGGCTGTGCCTTCACCACTAAATATCTTTAATGCTATCAAATTTGGGTCGACCTGGATCGAAAGCTACTGATAAGCTGCATTAATCCAGCAACCCCACTGGCCCTGGGCTAATTGAGTGGCTCCTTTTTGAGGTACCATCATGTCGGGCCCTATATGGCTCCTTTTACTCCCTTCTTCTGTTGATACCAGCTGCCCAGCATTGGACACCTGAACTACCATCATGTTTGGTCTACAACGCAGCTTGTGCTGTATACCACATGGCAACTTATCCTTTAATTGCCTCCGTGATTCCAAGTACCAATACCTCAAACCCTGCTCTTGGACCACACATACCAGTAGTACTTATAACACTCCCCCACCACAAGGTCCACCTTCCACCACGCAGACTTCTATCTCCTCCCCGCCTATTGTGGTAGGGGTACTAGCCCTTGCTACAACAGATCAGCTCTTCTATGGTGGCTACTTTCCAGTCCCTAAAAACATCAGATCTACTAGACGGGAGAAAGGCAGGAATTACAAGCTTATAATTAGCGCCTTAGAAAATCCTACTTATCCTCCTGCTTTGTTCAGGCAACGAGAACTCAACCCTGGCCCCCAGAAGCTATTGCTTTGCCAGCAGAACTAGCAAATTTAAAAGGAATAAGCTTCTGCATATTAACGTATGTAGCCTCCTTAAAAGATAACCTTAATACAAACCTGGGTAAATCATACCTCCTGACATACTTGTGATTTCCAAACTTGGCTTAGACCCAGCACCACTGATAGAGAAGTAAACATACCCAACTATGCCTTGTTCAGAGCTGATAGGCATGCCAGAGGAGGAGGAGGAGGGTAGCATCCACGTCAAAGACAAATTTTCTGCCTCCTGCTTATCCTCGGCATCTGTCGCCAGCTAATTCAATGCCTAATTTTCAAAGTGGAAATTACACAGACTACTGCACTCCATGACAGGATGCTACAGACCACCGCCTGCTGGCCTACAGCTTGTGTCATATCTAAGTGACAAGTTGGGACAGGGCTGCCAGAAACTATTATTTTAGGAGACCTCAACTTTGACTGGCTCTCTAACACAGCTGCCCCCTTGCATCCTTCTGTGATGAACATGGCTGACACAACTTATTACTGAACCAACACGCAAACGTGAAGAACCCCAGTAAAGTACACTTTTGATGTGCTAATGGTGAGCAAACCTCATCTTCACCCATGCTGATGTCTTCTCCAGACGTCAGCTAATTATTGTTTTATTATGGAGTAAGATCCACCAACAACCAGCACCCATCAGCAAGTTCTCTATGAAGAGATCCAGGCGCAACTTCAATGAACATGCCTACCTAAACGAGCTTAAGTACTTCCCTAGTGGCAAGATTTCTACCTGGCCAAAACGATTACGCTAGCTACAATATCTTCCACAACATTCTATCAAGGGCCCTTAATAAGTATGCTCCCTTATTAAAGTTCGAACTAGGACCAAAACCTGTAAATGGTTCACCCTCAGATCAAGTCCTTGCTTCTAGAAAGAGATAAGCTGTGGAAAAAGCACGCAGACTGAACACTGCAGAGGATTGGAACCAGTTCAGGAGACTACGAAATTTATGTACAAAACAATCAGAGAATCAAGACCACCTTCTTCAAATCCGAACTCGACTCTGCCACAAAGAGCCCAATCAAGCTCTGGAACACAATCAGTGATCTGCTAGGCCACTCCCCAGGAAATTCACTCCCGACCAAGATTATCTCTGGCAACTTGACTATAACCGAAAAGATGGCTATACTTGACGCATTCAATAACCACTTTGCTACTGCAGGCATGGCATTTGATAACTCCCCTGCAAACATACTTCGCTCCCAGACTGCCAGCCAACTGCCTGAAACTCCAATAGCTTCGCCACCTTTCTCACTTCAACCTGCCACACTGAAAGAGGTAGAGGACCTCTTGCTTCAGTTGGATACTAGAAAAAGTGCTGGAGCCGACTCCCTTGACCCTTACTTCCTAAAAATTGACTACCACGTACTAGCGATACCTGTCACCCACCTTTTAACTTCATCCCTGTCTCAGGGCACCTTACCACCTATATGGAAGACAGCACATGTCATACCACTGTTCAAATCAGGTGACCGTGGCGATCTCAATAACTACAGGCCAATTTCCTCCTTCCGTCCTGTCCAAGCTCCTAGAGAAAATTGTAAATGCACAGCTGAGGACTCACTTTGAGTCTAGGAACTGCTAAATCTATGCAGTCCGGATTCAGAGCTAAACATAGCACTATCTCAGCCCTCGCCAAAGTTACTAACGACTGGCAGCGTAATCTTGAGAGCAAAAACTTTATTTATGCTGTTTTCCTTGATCTAAGTAAGGCTTTCGACACCGTCAACCATAGTCTGCTTCTCTCCGCCCTTCAAACCATAGCTGTGGACCCCTCCTCTCTGCGTTGGTTCACTGACTATCTTACAGGGCGCCTTCAACAAGTTAAAGCCGAAGGAGGCCTGTCCCCCTTAAAAACTCTGCAAAGAGGGGTACCTCAAGGTTCTATATTAGGCCCTTACTTTTTGCAATCTACATTAATAACATCGACTACTGTATAAAAGAAGCCAACATCCATCTGTTTGCAGATGATACAGTTCTCACGTGAGTCGCCCAACACCTGAAGCTGCCTGCAATGACCTACAGTCAGAATTCAACCTTTAAAAGCCAACTCCTCCAAAAAGCTACCCTTAATGCCAAAAACCAAAGCGATGGTCCTCTCTCCTTTATCCGTACAGCTAACCCTGTGTCCAGTGGGACAGTTCCCCAAATTACCACAGTTCTAGGTGAAAACTAGAATTTGTTACAAAATTCAAGTATCTGGGAGTTTGATAGACCAAAGACTCTCCTTCATTGAACATATCGAGGACTTGCTAAAACGACTTCGGCAAAGGCTTGGACTGTTTTTTAGAATCAGCCAATTTCTCACCAGAGATGCCAAGAAACAACTGGTCCAATCCATTTTCCTATCATTGGTTGATTACGCTGACTTCCTCTACAGCCAATGCCCCAACTCTTACATGGCTAAACTGGACACACTCTACCATCGAGCACTGAGGTTTATAACGGGACTCCCCTTCGATACACATCACTGCACCCTATATATGGCAGTGGGATGGACATCACTAAAGTTCAGGCGCCACAGAAACGCCACTCTCTGGACCTATAGAGCCATCTCTAATAAGCTGCCTTACTATATCTCCTGCTGTCTTCCCCTGAGTATAATTGGGAAATACGCGTTAAGA
This sequence comes from Neoceratodus forsteri, assembly GCA_016271365.2. NCBI lineage: Eukaryota > Metazoa > Chordata > Ceratodontiformes > Ceratodontidae > Neoceratodus > Neoceratodus forsteri. Next base: position 45,776,378 of record JADMNL010000027.1, read on the forward strand.
AGTTACTCAGCTATTACACTTAAAGTACCCAAAGCAAAATCCCGCTTCGGCAGGGCAGCCATAAGCTTCGTGCTACCTACCTTATGGAACGATCTACAAAAAACCCTCAAATTAAGCACTCTAATCGGTATAAATGCTTTCAAGATGCTTTATTTCCGCACAATCAGAGAAGTATGTAACTGCTTCACCCACTCAGACCCAGTACTGGTATATAGCCCTAGACCCAATTTTAAGTACTGACCCCCAGCTTGCTCCTCACCAGCCTAATTGTTCTCTCTCTTATCCCCCTGTCTTATCAACACTAGGCCCATCCATCCCCTTATTCTTCCTTTCCCAACCTCGGATGGGAGCTCACTACCCTGGGTTGTGATATCCTACCATGCCCCGTACTTTATAGCATTCAATCCCGGGGCTCACACATACTCCTTTTCTCCATCCACCTTCTCTACATCCAGCTTTACCAACTCCTTTCTGTGCACCGTGCCCTCCTAGCCTTTCTCCCCCTACTTCCCTCCCTCTCTTCCCCCCTACCTTCACCTCTACCTGGTGTATATTTGTTTTATTTTTTTCTTCCGTTACTTCCTCCTGCAACCTTAGATAACCTGCTTTATCTTCCTATAGACACTTCTATGTATGTAAATACCGTGTAATCTGTACAATATCTGTATAATTCTATGTACATATGAACTTCTTTTTCTTCCTCTCTGTAAAGAGTATTATCTGTATTGCCTTGTAAATACCTGTGTTGACCTGTATATACAATTGTTCATGCTCCACCCAGGTCCATCTTGCAAATGAGCTTCTGCTCAACGATGAACGCCTGGTTAAATAAAGACTTGATTGATTAAATAAAGACTTGATTCTCCCCTTTGTGCCCCTGTACCTCAGTGGCCTTGATACCCTCCCTGACATTTAACCCTTCCTTCTTTCCACCCCTCTTTGTCTCTCCTGAACAGACTGTATATTAATTTGTGGTGCTCTGTCTCTCTGAGTCATAGCTGTCAGCCACAGTTCTCTCAAGGACCACCAACGTTTAGAACTCAGTTAGCGTGAGGCTACATGATCCATTTACTTACAGACCAGCAGAGACATATGAACAGTATTCTGAAGCAGATCAGCTATAGCCTCAGGTCGCAGATTCTCCAGGTCAGACATGGTTCTATCTAATCTAGAAGGAAACACTTTGGAAACTGAGACTGACGAACCCTTCAGGTTTCTGTCCCATAGACTGGAGTCATTTCACCAAGCCTCGGTGATAATGCTTTTACCTGAAGTAAGGCTTCTAACCCACACATTTTAATGTTATGACTCCTTAAAGTTATGCAGAACTGGCACATTTCCAGTTACACTCAGGTAAACAACCTGAAATGCATCGACATTCATGTTTACTACAAAAAAGAACTAAAATTTAATCCACTGTAAGCAAACACCACTACAATCTGCTATACGCTATAATCTTATCTGCTGCAAGTAAAATTAGGTAGGGGTGGGCAGACTAAATGGGGTCCATGGGCCTTTTTCTGCCATCACGTTCTGTGTTTCTACTGTACGTAACACAGTAGTAGCAGTTAATTATAAGAATGGTACGGTACTGCTGCATTGGGTGCATAGCAGTAGTAGTAGTAGTAGGTTTTATTTATACAGGCGCACTTCCCTAGAGACCCAGTATGCCTTACAAAACACTGCAAAAATAATAACAGCAATTTAAATTTAAACAAAGCAATACATGACTCATATATTAGACTATTTAAAAGCCGTACCCCATAAAACTCAGCAGGGGTGATAGCTAATGGGAGATTAATCAATTCCCAAAGGTTTGCTGAACAAAAAGGTTTTCAGACCCCTCTTAAGGGCCTTCAGCATGGTGGCCTCTCTGAGGGCTCTCTGGAAGGAGTTCCATAAAACTGAGCCAGCCACCTCGAAAGCCAGTCTCCTGAGGATTTAAACCTGGCCCTAGGTACAACTAAGAGGTCCACCTCGGTGGAGTGAAGACAGAGCGAGGGTGCATAAGGATGCAGGAGATCTAACACATAGCCAAGACCCAACCTGTGTAGGGCCTCATAAGTTAGAAGAGCAACTTTAAAGGTGATATGCCACCTTACTCATAGCCAGTGCAATTCATGCAGTGCTGAGAAGACATGATCTGACCTAAAAAAGACGGTCAGCAACCTGCAGCTGCGTTCTGCACCAACTGCAGGTGCCGCAGCCAACCTCCACTGACCCCAAGGTACACAGCATTACAGTAGTCAAGCTAGGATGTCACAAATGCATGTATCTGTGTCACTAGGTCTCCAGGAGGGATGGGGATCTAATCTGCCTTGTGTTTGCTGATGGTAAAAGCCACACCAGATGACTGCCAACACCTGAGCCTCAAATATCAGCCTTTCAACCAGGATGACCCCCAAATGTCTCACCTTAGTGGCAGCACTGAGATTAGACAAACTTAGACAAAGCCCAGTTTTAGTCCCGGCAGCTGCCACTCTGCCCCTCTGCCCCAATGACCCAATTTCATCACCAATACCTCAGCCTTGTCAGTGATGAGCCTCAACCAGCTCAAGGACACCCAGTCTGGATCCTGGCCAAGCATTTATTAAGCATGTCAACTGTACCTCGCATCTTGGGTGCAAAAGACATCATCTGCATACAGTAAAACCCCAGCCCATACTGTCTAATGATCCCACCCAGCGGCAGCATATACACTGCAAACAACATGGGCGAGAGGACCAAGCCCTGGGAAACACCACAGGGCAGTGACATTGGGCATGAGCAGAAATTAATAGATAATAATCAGAGACAATTCAACTTTTGTAATGTGTCTAGACATTGAACAGCATTATAAAGAATATTAAAAACGCATTGTCACTGAAAATTATAATTAATATATTGTGTAAAGCTCACAATAAAAGGTTGTGGACTGATATGGGGAAATAGGCTAAAAGTATAAATAGAAGGAACGTTTTTCCTGTTGAGGACTTATCACGACATGTTTTTGTTTTGAAGGCAATCTATATGGATTTCATATTTAACTGAATGTAAATAAAATCATGTGATGAATCAGTAATTAGCCTCTTTATGCTAGTATATAGAAATGATGGTAATGCGTATATGTCTTGATGGATGTACAACAGGAGATATATGGGCCTGTTCGTTGAAACCGATTCTCTCCCGTCACAAGGAGAGAATGTATGGTTAAGCAACAACTTGAAATATCCAAGGTACACGAAGTGATACGTCACTTGGCGGAACAATGAACAGGCTCAAGAGGACACCGCACCTCTTAGAGCTAGAGAGAGTATGGATCTAACAAGCAGGACGCCGAGTAAAAAGCATTTTTATTTATAAAAGGATTTATATTCTGTGGGGAATAGAGAATGTTTCGCGGTAAACTATATTAAGAAATGAAACATATGAAAACGTAAATTTGAGAGAATTTAAGCAAATTCTAATAAGTGTTGTTTTGATAATATTTAGACGCTGAATAAGAGCTACGGACAGATTTGGAGAGTGACGTTGTTGAATGTGATTATTAGTGGTGATTTGAGACAAAAATGATGGCATGATCTTGCTTGCTGAGGTAAGGGAACAAAAAAGTAAAAACATAAATTAATTATTGTAATAATGTGGAATCATACGAAATTTAATGGAACATTGGATAAAATTAAATGACAACATTAGTGATAATGAAGTGGGAAGTTCGTTTAAAGCTCAGAATAAGAGGATGAGGAATGCTATGGGGAAAACAGGCTGTTGCAGACATAAATGTTTTTTCTGTTGGGCATTTAAAACGAGACATTATGCGCTAATGAGGGCTGTTTGATGTTATATGTGTTATAGGAGCTGATGAGTATAGCCATATGGAAATTGTTGGTTATCAAAAGGAACTTCAACCAACCAAAGTTTTAATGGTAATTTGTACATAATATTCTGTAATGATAATTAATGTATCTGCAACATATATGGATTTAAAGATGTAAATACTAAATATGTTATTTCTGTTTTAAACAGATGGAAATTGTATTATGAAATATGCCCCGTGAACAAGCTCTGAGGAGCGAAACGAAGGGGTGAATAAAAGAAAATAAGAAGTGAAAGCTGCATTAGAAGTGATTTATTTGCTGTGTCAAGTGAGTACCCCCATTTCTCATAAAGATATTGATATTAGTTTATACCTTCGTTTAAGGGGTTAGAAAAGTTAACCATTACCCAGTTGGTTCAGTGTTTAGTAACTCTCAGGAAGTTACCCTGGTTAATGCATTACTCCCCAAGTCTTCTAGGGCTGTAATTAGTTTTTTTCAAAAGGTAATAGATAACCTCTGAGGTGCCCTGATAATGGGAGGGATTTCAATCTGGCTGTATCTCCACAACTAGATACCTCATCCCCTAGAGCTTATCGAACAACTAGTGCAGTGAAATACTTAAGGGGAGTATTGTCCCATTTGGGTACAGTCGATGTCTGGAGAAAACTATACCCAGCAAATTCAGGGTACACATATTTCTCCCCATGTTTCCAAACATACTCCCATTTAGACTATTTTTTTTATCTCTTGAGAGCATTTCCCGCTGATAACAAGACATAGCTTTAGACTCCCGGATGCTTTCTGACCATCACCCAGTGATCATTAAAATCAATCTGGGAAAACCTAAAACTTCAAAACTATGGCATTTTAATCCAATCCTACTTAAAGACCCAGACTATATCGAGCTAATGAAAACAAAAATTCCCCAAATACTACATGAAAATGCCTCTCGGGGAATTTCGGACCCCATTCTATGGGATACCTTAAAAGCAGTCCTCAGAAGGGAAACAATAGCTTTTACTCTGAGAAAGAATGGAAACTGGATGCCTCCTATAATTATCTACTCGAACAATTACATTCTTATCAATTACTCTATAGGTAGGGAGGAAGGGAGACAGAACACTCCAAAGGAAAATCAGATTAATTAAACAGGACATACAAAAAATAATGGATCTTAGGATCCTGCAATATTTAACCTTCTTAAAGTTATCGAACTACGAGGGGGGGCACCAGGGGTACACGAATGTTATAAACTTAGAGTGCGTAAGCGAGCTGCAACTGTTCTTAAAATAAAACACCCGATTACAAAACATCTCTCACACGACGATGAGCATATACGATCATCTTTCTTGCACTACTACCAATCTTTATACGCATGCCCCCCCCCCAGACTCTTCTCAGGTTAATGATAGGAAAGTCTTCCTCTCACAACTATCTCTCCCTACATTAACAGAAACCCAACATTCCCAGCTAGAGGAACCGATCAGACCAGATGAAATCCTTAGCCATATTAAGGATCTTAAACCAGCTAAATGTCCTGGACCAGATGGCTACACGGCCGACTGGTACATGAAGATCTCTGATTCCCTTCTTCCCACGCGTTTGAATACATATAAGAGCTGTAGCGCAAGGCCAAACCACCCTCCTTCTTGGGCTTATGCAATATTGACCCCCATCTCTAAACCTAACAAGGATGCAACCGATATTTCTTCATACCACCCAATCTCAATTCTAAACACGGACTATAAAATCTTCATGGCAATCTGGGCCTCGAGAATGGAAAAACTCTTGCCGACTCTTGTTCATCCCAACCAATCTGGGTTTATTAAAAGACGTAGCACTACGGATAATATTAGATGTACTATGCTTCTTTTGGAGCATATTCATACCAGGAAAATCCCTCTAGCATTACTCAGTCTTGATGCAGAGAAGGCTTTTGATAGGGTTTCGTGGGGTTTCCTTTGGGAAACTTTAAGGACTTTTTCTTTCCCAGATTCATTTCTCATATGGCTACAGAATCTCTATGCAAGCCCTAAGGCCTTTATCCATATCAATGGAAACTTTTCCTGTTTTCCCTTTGTCAGGGCACCAGACAGGGTTGCCCTCTCTCTCCGGCCTTATTCGCTCTATATATTGAACCTTTAGCGGCTGCCCTTCATGTAGACCCAAGGATAGAGGGGTGGTCCCCTCAGGACAAAACGCTTATAAAATCTCCCTTTTTGCGGATGATATTTTATTAACCCTCCTTTCCCCAGAATGCTCTATCCCCACAGCATGGGAAATCCGTAACCAATATGAGTGTTTAGCAAGCTTTAAATTAAACTTATTAAAAACAGAAGCATTAATGTTTTACTATTCCCCTTCCACCACTCTCAAGAGTCTTCTCTCTTTGAGATGGCGATGCACTAAAATTAAATACCTGGGTATACATATTCTTCTCAATTCGATTCATTTAGAAATGGTAAACTATGAACCTTTTTCCATGCAGATTCAGGAGGACTTGAACAGATGGGGGCGCCTGAAACTACACTTTTTTCAACATATAGAAACTATGCGTATGAATATACTGCCAAGGCTTTTATATTTGTTTCAAAATATTCCATTTTTCCCTTCAGACTTCTATTTCAGGTCCTGGAATAAAACCATATCCTCCTTTATTTGGGAGGGTCAGAAACCCCGGATCAGATATACAATTTTGACATTACCTCTGGACCGGGAAGGGGTTAATCTCCCTAACTTAAAACATTATGCACTGGCTGCTTTCTTAAAAATATTCTTCATTTGGCTCTCCCCATCTTCCCATCTGCTCTGGAAAGACATTGAATTCCTCCTCAATGACTTATATGATATAGAAAAAATAGTATTTGCTTCTCGGGAGCGAACTCCTCCTCTCTGCAATTTTTCTCAATTCACAGCCCAAGTCTTAAAGACTTGGCAAACAATAAAACAGGTAAAGTTCCTACAACAAACAATATTTTCATTTACTTTAATTTCTGCTGACAAATTATTTTTACCAGCTACACTTGATTCTACATTCAAAGAATGGAGAAGGCTGGACCTAAATTTTTTCAGGCAGTTTCTTAACACTAAGGGAGTGATTCCTTCAATGATTTACAAACACAATACACTATCCCTCAAAGAGACTTATTTCGTTATGTCCAAGTGATGAATGATATTCTTAGACAAAAGACACCACAGTCATCATTAAGGATGGAACCTTACATACATGTATTTACAGGAAGCCAACAGACAGACAGAGATACCTGCACAGGAAAAGTAACCACCCAAACCATACAAAAAAATCTGTCATATACAGTCAAGCGCTTCGTTGTCAACGTATTTGTTCAAATGAGGATGACAGAGATACACATTTGGCTATCTTGAAAAACACCTTTATGGAGCAGGGACACTCTTCCAGGGAAATTGACAGGATAACAGAACGGGCAACGCAAATACCAAGACAACAACTACTTCAATATAAAGAAAAGACAGCTACAGAAAGAATACCCTTGGTAGTCACATATCATCCAGACCTTGAACGCCTACGTAAGATTATTAAAGATCTCCACCCAATATTTAGTGAGGATGACACCCTAATTGTATTTTTAAGGAACTCCCACTACTATCTTTTAAACAACCGCCAAATTTATCCAGCCTAATTATTAGGAGCAAACTTTCACCGAACAGAATACCATGTCACACAATGGCACACGACCTGCAATCAACGCCTGCAAGACTTGTGGGCTCATTTCTACCTCAGACTGTGTGGTTACATCACAAAACAGACAATTCCAGGTGCATGGGAGTTATACATGCATGTCACGACATGTTGTTTATTTCATTCAGTGCAAGAGATGTCCACAAACAGGTTATGTAGAGAGACACGCCAACAGCTCTGCACTAGGATGAACTCACACAGACATACTATTACAGCAAGGAAGACTGAAAAACCAGTGGGGCATCACTTCTCTCAGCCTGACCACTCAGTCTCAGATATGTCAGTAATGGTCTTAAAAGGAAATCTCAAAACACACACAACAGAGACGAGCTTTGAGATTAAACTTATTTTACATCTCAATATGGTAGCAGATGGGATGAACTTGGATATTGGCTTTATGGGACACTACAGAAACTAACATCCACAGACCTTTTCTTCTTCAAACTGACATATTATAGGACTTCAGCATGTGTGAGATGTGGATGCGTGTGTGTATGTATGTGTGTGGGTATGTGTTGTGAGGTATGTGATATAACAGATGTGGGGCTTGCTGTCACATTGAGGTAAGTCTCTATTTAGCTATATGGAGTTATAATGTGTTACTATTTTTATTTCACACACATAAAGAATTTCTCCTTACTTTTTATCTTTGCCTGTGGGATTGATTCCATTGCACCATATTCAGATTACCCAGCCTGCTAGTGTACATACAGGAGTGTTATCTTATACTGTTATATATAATTTTTGTAACTCTGTACATATTGGGATGTGTGATCTCATTTGCTTGGGGGTCCTGCACATATCTTTTTACATTAGGCTAATATTGTAGTATTTTACTCAGGATTTCATGACAAGTTGTATTCCTTTGGTGAACAATTACAGCGACTGAAGTTAATATAGGTTCACTAGGAGAGAGATTGAGTGTGTGTGTGTGTGTGTGAGAGAGAGAGAGAGAGAGAGAGAAAGGAGGGGAGAGAGAGAGAGAGAGGGACAACATCTTGTTTAAGCTATGTATCTCCCCCACCCACATTTTGTGATGTGGGGTGGGTTAGGTTGTATTGTTTGTATGAACAGGAGGAGATAAATTACATTGTTATCTCTTTTTCAGATTCCCTAGACACTTGTGGTACATGAAGTTGCTACATTCTCAGTATATATTGACATCAGTACATATCAGGCTGCATGGTCTGAATTCCTTGAGGTTCCTCGACTAGAGTTTTTGTTTAACACTAATATTATCAATTTATATTTAAATTATCATTTATATAGTCCTGAGGTTTTTGTAATTTCTTGGGCCTTTTATTTAGCTTGAGAATACAGCTGGGTGGCATGTCCAGCTAGGTTTTACACATCACACAGTGTGCACTGATGTTTTTTAGACAACTTTACTGGTAATTCTTGTCTTTAATGCATACATTGTAATTTCATGAGCCCTATAACTATCTTAGTTTGTCTTTAAGTTGGGTGGGGGTTGCCTTTCAGTAATCACATCCTTATACTGACTGTGACACTCATGGCTTGATTTAGGAGTTATCTGCTTCAGCAGTGTTATCTTATGTCAATTAAATTTATGTGCAGTAGGATTCTTTGTATGTGTGTTGCACTAATCACATCTGAACCAAGGTTCATTCGACTGAGGGCAGTATTGTACTGTTAAACTCTCTGACATCATCTTCTGGTTTTTTTAAATGAGTATTTTAAACCAATGGGGATTTTTTTCTGTTTTTCTCTGCATTATCTAGCTGTTATAAGTATTGTATTTTCTAAACAACTGCCATGAGCTTCTGAAGAAGGACTGGTTGGTCCTAAAGCTAGAGCACTTTGTTCTTGTTGTTACATCTATGTTGGTCCATTAAAAGGTATCAAATCATTTGCTTCTGGATCTATTCTTAGACAAAAAGAAATTCCGGCTTATTTACCCTCCCCTCTTCCAACTTTATGGAAATTAATAAGAGACACCCTGAGAAGTAACCTATGGGATAAACTAATCAACCACCTCTACAGCATAATAAGGGAAGGGGCACGGGACTCTTCCTTATCAATACTTGAGGCCTGGAACAGAGACTTAAAACTGGAAATCCCTTTTGAGATTTGGACTAACTCCACTTTAAAAGCAATTAAAATTACCGCCCCGAACACATGACGGGAATTCACATGGAAATCCCACTCCTGATTTTTCTGATCCCCAGCCATCCTAGTAAAATACCTCCCGCCTTCTTTTGGATTCTGCTGGAGAGGTACAATTGCAGCCTGGCAGATTTGGGACACATATTTTTGTTCTGTCCCAGGTTGACACCTTTCTGGTGTGCCCCACAGGGAAAATTATCAGGGTACCTTGGAGAAAGTATTGAATTAACAGCAGAAATAGCACTCCTCTCTATTTACACCCCCCCCAATAGACCACGTTGGGACAAAACGTTACTCCCACTTTTTATTTTAGCAGCTAGAAAAACCATCACTCGTCGATGGATGACCTCTGTGTTACCTTCAACTGAAGACTGGTATAAAATAGTGAAAGAAATTTACTACTCCAAACATCTAGTAGCTAAACTACATGATAGGCTCCCACAATTTGAAATAAAATGGCGTAGGTGGGTAATCCTTGCCTCAGAATCTGACCCGGAATTTGCCCCATGATTGGAATGGCTCCGTTCAATATCAGGGAAATCGGCCGCCTGCCTCTAGAAGGGTACTGGTGCCTGGGACGGATTGAGAGGAGGATGAGAGAGGAAAATTAAAAAGTAGAATGAATACGCTGTATACAATCAATATCAGTAACGCTTATTACCTGTTTGAAATGTATTTTGTAATCATGCTAATCAATGTCATATGTAACAGACAATTCTAACTCACGAATCTGTGTCTTGTTCAACAATAAAAATGTTTAAAAAAAAAAAAAAGAAATTTCCCACCACAACTCTCCATGCCATGTCTGTGACGTAAGACTCAAACCAGCAGATGACTCGGCCAGTGAGACCTATGTATTCCCTCAGCCAGTACAACTACAACCCATGACCATGGTCTACATTATCAAAAGCCGAGGAAAGATCGAGGAGAACAAGAACTGACTGTTTACCCTATCTCTCGCCCTAAGGAGGTCATTATGCACAGTGACCAGTGCAGTCTCAGTGCTATGCTTGGCCCTACATCCTCCTGAAGAGGATCACAGATGTCAAAGGTAAAAATGAGCACCTCAAGCTGCAACACAACCAACTTCTCAATAACAGTGCCCAAACAGGGCAGGATAGAAACTAGATGGTTATCCGTTAGGTTGTCAGGGTCAAAAGATGGCGTTTTCAGGGCAGCCTCACCAATGTATCTTTCAATTCAGCCAGAAAGACCCCCTCCATTGAGAAACACTAAAAAATATCCACAAACACCGGGTCCAGTTGTCAAGCACAACTCACCAGTAATCATGTCAGACCTGGATCCAGTTCACAACATGTTGGTTGTAGCTCCGAAATTACCCCACTCACCTCCATTGCTACCGGTCAAAACTCTCCCCATGACAACTGAGCATATCTGTGGAGTGCAGGCTCAACCCCGTTGGGTTGCAACAGTCAACTCAGGGAGATCCCTGCTCAACAGAGGACACCCTGTCTGGGAAGAATTGAGCAAAGCCCTCACATTTAGCCGGTAAAAAACTCTCCAGATTCCAGACAGGTCAGTTGAAGTAATCTATCTACAGTCTGAAAGAGTTGAGTTGGTCTATTCTTCCCAGAAGCAATCTCCCTTGACAGAAAACCTGCCTTCCTCCAGATGATTGTCCTTTGGTATTCACTGTAGTGAGCAGTCAAATTTAGTCTATCCTCCTGGATCTCCTCTGGCAATGCTCAAACCCCTGACCCCTTGCCTTCATCTCCCTTAGCTCACCACCATACTATGGCAAGCCACGGCGCAAGGCAAGGGGGCATACATGGATAGGTGTGAATCGCTCGAAGGCCACCGTGATAGTCCTGTTATAGGCCACCACTAACTCCTCTGACCATGCCAAACATGCCACCATCATACACAAAATGTCCAGCACCATCTGAATTCCTTATGGACAAAGCCCTCTCAAAGGGCAGTACCAGACCATTTCCACTGGGGGTGAACCACAAAGGGGGAGCCTTGAAGGAGAACTTGACTGCGCAATGATCTGACCAACTGGCTGGATCAATCTTAAGACCCTCTACCTCGAGTCCCAGGGAAAATACAAAGTCCAGGTGGAACATTACAGTGACACTAGGGGTGTGCAATCCCCCAGTGTCATGATCGGGAATCCTCGGTTGTTGGGTTTTTTTCACCTGTAAAAAGAAAACTATCCATCAATGTCTTTTGCAGCCGTTTCTTACACCTGTAAAAGGAAAAACGTCCATCAATGTCTTTTGCGCCATTCCTTAACCCCACCCTACCCTCCCACCTCAGCACCCACCACCCACACCCCCTCCAAGTCCTTACTTACCCATCGGGGTCCAATGCCATAATCCTCTCTGGATCGCAGACACGTCTTCACTCTTCAAAACTGGACCGCGAACTGAAGAAACAGGTATGTGGTTCAATGTATTTCAATGGGTTTTGAACTTAGTGGCATAACTTGGGCATTTTTGCATATTTTTGGTCAAAATTTTCATCTTGCCTTTTTTGGGACCCCACCTCATGAACAATTGCACTGACATTAGGCAAATCTGTCCTGAAAAGTGATTTAGCGGTCCCTGCGCGAAATCACCTTTCAGGCAGGATTTGAAACACTTCTCTGCCCTTGTTCATGAGATGGGGTCATAAGAAGGCTATGTTGAAAATTTGGTGTAAAAATATTAAAAAACAACTAAGATATGAGCCTACACTGAATTTTGTGAATATAGGCTCCTAACTTTAGTAATTTTCATTATTTATTTTAACCCCCAAATTTACAACATAGGCAAATCTTTACAGCCCCTCATGAATGTGACAGCTGTCATTTTTCAAATCCTGGTCAAAATGTTTTTTACTTCCCGAAAGGTGATTTTGCAGTCCCTGCATGAAATCACCTTTCGGGCAGGAGTTGAAAATTTTCTCTGCCCTTGTTCATGAACTGGGGTTATAACAAGGCTATGTTGAAACTCTGGTGTAAAAATATTAAAAAAAAAAACAATGAAGTTATGAGCCTACATTGAATTTTGTGAATGCAGGCTTGTAAGTTTGGTAATTTTCAATATTTTTACCTCAGATTTACAACATAACCATATCTTTACAGCACCTCACGAATGTGACAGCTGTCATTTTTTTATATCCTGGTTAAAATGTTTTTTTTTACATCCCAAAAGGTGATTTCATGGTTCCTGCACAAAATCACCTTACAGTCAGGAGCCAAAAATTTTCTCTGACCTTATTCATGAGTCGGGGCCATACGAAGGCTATGTTTTAAATTTGGTGTAAAAGTATTTAAAAAAAAAACAAAGTTATGAGGCTATGTTGAAATTTGCAAACACAGGCTCATAACCTTGGTAATATTTAATATTTTTACCCCAAATTTTCAACATAGCCATTTCTTTATAGCACCTCATGAATGTGACAGCTGTCATTTTTCAACTCCTGCCCAAAATGTGTTTTTACATCCTGAAAGTTGATTTCACAGTCGCTGAGCAACATCACCTTTAGGCCAGAAGTTGAACATTTTCGCTTCCCTTCTTCATGAGGCAGGGTCATAATAAGGCTGTGTTGAAAATTTGGTGCAAAAATATTAAAAAACAAATTTTCAATATTTTTACCCCAAATTCCTCAGCTGCAGCCCTATCGGCTCTGGCCAGATTTTGTTTTATTTTAGTATAGATTTCCCCCTTCCCTCCTGTCTTGTACGATATCCTTTTTTCACAATTCTTTCGTCATTTTGAGTCTGCTTTACCACTTCTTTCTTACTGTTGAAATAATAAAAGGAACGCTCCTTTTAATATGGCTCATACCCAGTTGCACCCATTGTTTAAGATTACTTTTCTTGTAACTGTAATGAACTAGCATGTGGTAGACACGGCTTCCTAACTTTATAGGACAACTGGTGAACAAAAATAGCTGAGAATACTGATGAAAACTAAGTTCGAACGATATTAAAAGGAGCATGCCTTTTATTATTTAATTTAATTTATTTATTTATTTATTTAAAAGTTTTACCAGGCAGGCATACTGAGCGGAATAACGCTCAATTCCAGATCCAGATTAAATTAAAACAAGCATTTGTCAATGCCGAAAGTTCGCTGCATTTCTAAATGAACAGCATGGGGACATGCCCCATAGAGTTTAATGGGGGCAATGTTTAAAAGGTTGTTTTTATATTTTCCAGTGACGATTTTGTCAAAGAAAGGCAGTCGCTTAACTAACAAGGACCTTGTTAGGTGAGCGACTGCCTTTCTTTGACAAAATCATCACTGAAAAGTATAAAAATAAGCTTTTTTTTTTTCTTTATCTGTTTACCTCCTTCTCCGACCAAGGCGTCCCCCACTCCTTCAGACATCGCAATTCTCCTCCAACTACTGGCCTTCCTCTTTCCTGGGTCCCCTCCTCACTCCCTCACATCACAGCCGATTCCCGAGGGGTATCCCAGTGAATCCCTTTCTCCCGGTGGGTCCCTCTCCTCCAAGGGGGAAGGCACCAGTGGGGGGGGAGTACCAGCGCACTAACTATTAGGTCCCCCAGGAGTGCTGCTGCTGAGGTGAGGAGGGCCCCTTTGGAGGTTCCGGTGGCACCATGGAGTGGGGGAGTCGTCATGCGGTGGACACCTGGCATTTTTCTTTTTTTTCTCGTCCCCACGTTATTGCGCCGCTTGTGCAGTGCCGCCAGTCTCCACCGGGAGGCATTGCTGAGCGAGGCAGCCCAGTTCTCCCACCCCTGAAGAGGAGAGCAGTCCTACGGACACTCAATCCTCTTCGTCCCTGCCGACCCCCACGTCCTGAGTCCGTTCCCGAACCCAGATCACGGTGTGGGTCGAGGTAAAAGCAACAGTGCCTCAACCTTCTACGCCACGGGCGGCTAAAAATAAGCTTTTAAAAGTGCCCCATTAAACTCTATGCAATGTGTCTGCACTGTTAAGTTTCCCTTTTATGTATTGTAAATGATACTAACATGTCTTGAATCGGCAACATTCACGATATTTCTTTCATGGCATTCAGTGGCTTTTCCTTTCATGTTTTCGCACTGGCCACTCATAGCAATAAGTTCATAGTGCGCAGGCACGGCGAACTTAAAAAGTGCTAAAGCAGATTCAAAATGGGGAGATAAGGGGCAATCTAAAATAAAATAAAGACGTATATAGGTCAAAATTTTCACCGCTGTCATGCACTGCTGCTTCAAATGTTCAGTGCTCGCTTCCATAGTATGAACCCACTTACATTGATCTACAGTACCTACAACTTCAGGGTGAAGGGCTTAATTTTTAGGGCAAAGCCTTCAGATCTGATTGTCAGAATAGAGTAAGAGTCTGAGCTTGCCTCACATGCAATGTCAGCTGTTTGGATAATTGGTGTACAAAACATTATTAAACCCTGGGAAAATCTGCCAATAAACTTGAAAAAAAATTGTCATTTATCATACACTGTGCTTCTGCATCCACTTTTCTGACAGTACCTTTTCCGGACTGCAAAATCATGCAAACAGGCCAATTAAGAAGAGACAAATGAAGACTTTTGACCCTTGTTACATCAAGTAATATGTAAGGAGAAATTCTGGCTAAAAATAGAAAAAAACAAGGCTAGAAATAACATTTCATTCTGTGGGGCCCTCTTCAGGGATGGCGTGCTGGGAAAACAGTTCATTTAGCTAGCTCAGCTCACTTTCTCCAACAGACTAGCCAACCCTTAGGAGGGCCTCATAGAAGAGGTGCTGTTTCTAACCCTTTTCTGTCTATTTTCAGCCTGCACTTTATCATAACTTCTGGTTCCAGTTTGCTGCCAGCACACTGACACAGCACTCCAAGCCTTGCTTTAAAGTACCCTAATCCCTTTCAGAGGCCTATATGTGGCCTGTTTTCTATTTCTACTCGAAAAACACGATTAAGGCACTAAGCAGAGCTTCTGTTAATCCCATAGTAGGGGTCTCCGGAGTAAGACCTCTGAATTTTGTTTGGGACTCTTGACTGGAAAACCAGAGGTCCCAAAGATCTACCACGCTTTTCACACCAGCTTTCCGTAATCGGAAAAGCAGAGGACTCAAAGATCCACCAAGCTTTTCACACCAGCTTTGCAAACCAGCAATCCTAGCCATCATTTACATTCAAATAATGTATTTTGATAGTATGGGACAAATACTAGACATGTTTGTGTGGGACCCTTGAAAATAGAAAAACAGAAAGGTTTCGGCAGAAAACTCATAGTCTCTCTTGAATGCCAATTTTCCTGCCTGAATCATTCCAACCTACCCTTGGTCATGTCTAGGCTGATTGCCCTTTGGTAACTCCCTCCCCCATTATCTTTGTTTTCACCAACCCCTTACAGTTGCCCCATGCGCTCTTGAAACTGGTCATCATCTTGGCGTTTACCACCTCCACTGGCAAATTGTTCATGTTTACTGCATATATATATTTGCTTCTCTTAGTTTTTTTTTTTTTTTTTTGTCACCAGTGCAGGGAACCAGATTCTGGTGCCTGTCATTTTTTGACTTGCTACACAACAATGCAAGTACTAACAAGCATTTGTCAATGCCGAATGTTGTCTCACTGGCATTGGCATTGGTAGTGCAGGAATTAGAGATGTATAATAGGAATGGCAGTGAAGTACTGAACTGACGCCCACCCCACCCCCATCCTGCAGAGACTGACAGGCACTGGGGTGTGCCTTTGGGTCGTCAGCTATAACGCTCATGCCATTTTACCTCACCCTACCCTGTAGACACTGACAAGTGTCGTGGTGTGCTTTGGGGTCTTTGGGCCTTATACTTACCCCGTTCCATAAGGAAATACTCTGAGATGGGTGCAGTATAGGAGAATGGGGTGAACTTTAGGGTCGAACACTCCAAGGCACGCCTCGATGCCTCTCACTGGCTGCAGGGTGGTGGAGGGGGTGGAATGGCATGAGCATTACAGCCAATGATCCCAAGTCACACCCCTGACACCTGTCAGTCTGTACAGAGTGGGGTGTTACAGTTGGAAATCCTAATGCCGTAGGCGTGTGTTGGTATTTTCACTCCAAATTTTCAACATGGGCTTTTTGTGACCCCACCTCATGAAGAGCAGCACTGTCAGTTTGTTAGCCGAAAGGTGGTTTTGCACAGTGACTATGCCATTTGGCGACACAGGCATGGAAACACATTTTGGGTAGGATGTGAAAAATGACAACAGTATTGTTCATAAGGAGGTGTAAAAAAATGGCAACGCTTAAAATCTGGAGTGAAAATATGAAAAATTGAAGTCATGAGCGTGCATAGAAACTGCGCAACACAAGTCTGTAACCCAATTATTTTGGGGATTTTTTTAACCACATTTTCAACATAGTCATTTTGGGACCTCCCCTCACGAACAGTGGCACTGTGATTTTGTTAATCTGGGCCAAAAGTTGATTTCCCACAGCAACCATGCCATTGTGCGCCACAGATGCGAAAACACATTTTGGGCAGGATGTGAAAAATGACAGCCATACTGTTCATAAGGAGGTGTGAAAAAATGCCAGTGTTGAAAATCTGGCATGAAAATATTGCAAATTTGCAAAGTTACAAGGGTGCGTGGACACTGCGCAACGCATGCTTGTAACACAGTCATTTTATGGACTTTCATCACCAAATTTTCAGCATAGGCATTTTAGGACCTCTGCTCATGAACAGTGTCACTGTCATTTTCTTAATCTGTCCCTAAAACTGATCTCCCACAGTGACCGTGCTATTCTGCACCAGAAGTGAGAAAACACACGTCGGCCAGGATATGTAAAATGACAGCTGTACTGTTCATAAGGAGGTGTGGAAAAATGTCAATTTTGAAAATCTGGAGCGAAAATATTACAAATTCACAAAGTTGTGAGCATCCGTGGAAACTATGCAACACACACTCGTAAAACAGTCATTTTTTGGATTTTTTTCACCAAATTTGCAACATAGGCTTTTTTGAGAGCTCACCTCATGAACAGTGGCACTGTCATTTCATTAATCGGTCCTGAAAGATGATTCTGCTCAGTGACCGTGAAATCACCATTCGGGATTGAATAACGCCACGACAGTGACTGAATTCATTAAGAGGGATCCCAATAACCCCATGTTGGAAATCTGATACCAAAATTCCCAAAAAATGCCTGAGATATGCACCAAAGTAAAAAAAAAACCTATTTATGCCATTATACAGCTCACCGACATTTCTTCAGTTCGCGGTTGCTTTGAAGAGTGCAGACGTGTTCCAGGTCCACCGAAGATCGTCGCGCCGGGCTCCGGAGGTAAGTATGGGGTGAAGGTGTGTGTGGGGAGGCGGGGTACGCAGAGGGTGGGCATGGGTTGGGAGGGGCAGGAGAGACCGTGAGGGACCGTCTTCTTCTTTCACAGGGAAAAAAAAAAGAAAAGAAAAGAAAACGAGGGTCGGTTTTCTTATTTTGAAGGTGTTTGTTTGGTACACTGAGGTGGGCTCCCAGCGTACCACCTGCATTACCGGGAGGGGAACCGCAGCCGATGGGGATTGGGCCCCCCCCGTCGCACAGAAACGGGTGGGGGGGCACACATGATGCCGAGGGGGATTGGGCACCCCCTCAGCACACAGCACAAATTGGGGGTTGGGGACATTATGCCGATGGGGAGTGGGCTCCCTGTCGGCAAATGAAGTGGGTCAGGGCATGCCAACAGGGGGATTGGGCAACCCTGAAGTCGGCACTCGGAGCGGTGACAGTCAGTGCTGCCATGTTTATTGACCTGCTTCACCAGGAAAGGCACGTCAGGAGGCGTGTTACTGTGCCGCTGTGTGACGAGCTTGGCTTTCATTGCAGCGGCACTTTTCTTCAATCTGGTGGCCACTTTACGTACTGCTGGTGTCAGCACCTGCATGCTGGCTTATTGGGCAATGAGGGAGGCACCTACTGATGCGTGCCCTGTATTTGCCCACAGTGACCGCTCCTCCAAATCTGCTCCTACTGCAATATGTTGGCTGGCACACAAGCGCGAGCCAACATAAAAATGTTAATTTATATCCCTGACACCAAAAAGTCCACATTTATTGGAAATCTGTGAAGGTAGGTCCCAGACTTTATAAAAACTATCTATGAGTTACACTGACAGTAAAGATAAAATAGTGCCACCTGGAGTCTCTCTCTACAGAATTAAATCCTTGCAACACCAAGCACCACATTTTTATTTCCTTATAATCTGTTGATCAGAAAAAGACACACTGAACTAAGGCTTGTTTCCAGTAAGGGTGGGTGAATACCTTATTTCAAATATTTGGCCGAATATTCGTATTCGGGGCCCCAAGTATTCGGTATTCAGTGATCTTACTTCGAGGGTATCTCTTGCAGCAGGCCATCACCGGTAGGACTCAGCCATCAGTTGCTAGGATGACTCGGAAACCTTTCTAGCTGGCAGTATACCAGAGGGGGCCGCCCACCTCCAACATCAGCGTCTGACGTCAGCCTGTCCTATACAAGGCAGGGGCCTCAAGCCCTCCTCAGTTCTTTCCTGCCATCGACCAGCGCACATCGGACCATAGACTCTGCTACAGCTACAGTTGATCACCAGTTTTCCCACATTTTATACCCATGCTTTCTTTTTTCTGTAGTCAAGTAAACACAGAATTTTTTCTGTATCCGCTCCTTTTATGTCTTCTCAGCCTTCTTCAGCCTGTGATAAAGAGATCCAGGATAAGGATCACCATTCTGCTTGCCTCTTCTGTCTAGGCCCCGACCACAACATCCAGGCCCACAAGGCCTGCCAGAAATTTAATCTGGCCACCAGAAGATGATGCCAGAGGACCATCGAGAGCCACATCCTCAAGCAGAAGGTCGCCAAGATGGAACGGGAGTTGCAGGCCTGGAGCTCCTCCGCTTCCCCAGCCCAGTCATTGGGCTCTTCCTCCTTCAAGTCGAAGGATAAATCATCAGAGAATCACAAACACTGGTACAAAGACCGGAGCAATCCCTGGTCTTCCTCCCACTCGCAGTCACTGCATAAGACGCCTCCATCGACCGCTTGAGGGCCTTCCTCCCTTGGGTGGTCGACCTCTCGGGCCCAGCATGCCCTTACTCCCTCAGAGCTGGCAGTGACCCCTCCGCCTGCCCAGATCACTGCGACCGCTGGAAGCTCCTCAGGGCAGGGTATGTCTGTCCCTGTCCCATAGCCCCTGCTTTCCAGCCCTTGTTTTCGGTGGGCTCTTCAGCAGGAGGCTCAACTGGAGTTCCTCCAGTGGGCACGGGTGCAGCTGGCGACAGTTCTCACCCTGCCGCCTCGTCACCCGCACCTCCGATGCTGGCTTCAGTCTCCAAGACCTCTATCAGGCCTACCTCTCAGTCGCAGGGGCAGGCGCTACTGCGTACCGGCATCTCTACGAGCCCAGCTCCCCCAGCCATCACCCGGCAGAGCCCTCTTCTCCGGTGCCGGTCTGTTCTCACCAGACGCCAGTGCATTCTGCCCTGGCCTCTCCCAAGCCAACACCCACTGGGCCAACTCTTATTCTCCTGCAACCCGCAGGTTTAGTGCCAGCCCTACCCCCAACGCCGGCAGGGTCTTTGCCTGCTCTACCTCTGCCTAAGCTCAGGGGACCCACGCCCAGCCTCCAACTACCGCAGCCTGGGGGACTGACACCTGCGCCTCTACCCACACCTGCTGGACCGCAGTCTGAGTATTCAACACTGACACCCAGGGGTCTGGTGCCAGCCTACCCGTATCCGGCTCCTGCAGGACAGGCGCCAGCCTACCTGTATACTGCACTGGTTGGACCCCAGCCATTCTACAGCTACCCAGTACCTGGGGGTCAGGCTCCAGTGCCCATGGATTACCACGGTCTGATCTTGGCGCTTTGGGCATTTATGCAGTCACAGGCCCCTCATCCACGCCTGCCCCAGCCATCCCACCCACAAGGGCCTCCAAGGGGCACTGCTTCTCCAGTCCCTGTTTGTCAGCCACCCAGCGCTCCTCCTACACAGATGGACACTGGTATCCCCATTCACCTGACTGATCCTCACCCTGGTGATAGCGGGGCTGAGGGCTCAGCCTCAGATGATGAAGCCAGTTACGAGTCCTCCTCCTTGGAATGGGTCTCTTCGGGGATGAAGGCAACCCCATTAACATTTTCAAGTCTCCACCAGACGACCCCATCTTTATGGATGTAATGTGACATATCCAGTCTACAATGGTGTGGGAGACTGAGGAGTAGGACTGGGAGCATTTCTGCCTGGCCATTTACCTTCACCAGCACGATGCTCTCCAAATGGTAGTCCCACCGATGGTTGACTGATATTTATTTATTTATTTAGCTTTTGTTTACCAGGTAGGTACACTAGACAAGCAATATGCCTATTTTCAGGAATGACCCGGGAGAGCACAAACATGCAGAATACATACAAGGCAACTTGGGAGGAACAGCTTATTACAGGAAATAATAACAATTGTTGATGTTACCAGGGCCGCATGGCTTTACCCTCACACTATCCCTGTGGTACCTAAAAAGGCACATAGACTATACCATCCTCCGGCTGGTAAGTCCTTTTTCGGGGAGCATCCTAAGGCTGACTCAGTGGTCATCAGCACAGCACATGACCACACCAAGCATCCGAAGCGCCTCACTGCCCTTCATCCAGAGAGGGAATCAAGGCAGCTGTTCCAGGTGGGCAAGCGTGCCTTTACCTCAGCCACCATTGCCATTAGGGCCCTTAACTACCTGGCTCACATGGTGCAATACCAGAATCTGTTGTAGGACCAGGGAGGTGGTTGCGGTGATGCCAAATGACCCCTCCAAACAGCAGAATCTTCAGGCCCTAAAGACGGGGTCCGACATCAGTACCCATGTCTTCCAGGTGGAGTATAATGCAGTGGACGCCTCTGGATAGGTGGCGATTACAGGCATTGATCTGTGCCACCACACTTGGCTTAGGGTATCAGGATTCATCCCTGATATTCAGTCCAGTATTCTGGACACACCCTTCTGCAGGTCTAAGCTGTTTGGGGGTGACATCCAGGACATTATCTCAGCATTCCAAAACTCTGGAAGGGCCTTAACGTCAGTACACTGTATGTACCACACCCAACCAAAAATCGGGTCATAGGTTCCCTTTTCGTCATTCCTCTAAGAGGCAGTCAGGAGTCCCTCCCGAAACCCAGGGCAAGCACAAGTAAGGTGCAGTGGTGCCTCCGCAGAGGGGCTGCCCCCACCTCCTGACTCCTTACAAGCCCCCCCATAGGGCTTCAGGAGGTGGTGGAAGGGGGTCGCTTCTCCCTCCACCTAGACCGGTGGAGGGCCATCATGACAGACAACTGGGTGCTTCTGCTCATAGAGCACTGGCACACTCTAGAGTTCCTGGAGTGCCCCCCCCCCCGCGAATCGGCCAAGGGCATCCACATATCCACCAAGCTAAATTCCTCTCATACAGGCCGAAATTCAAGCCCTGCTGCAAAGAAGGCCATACAGCTTGCCCCTCCCTCCTCCCAACAAGGTTGGAGGTACTACTCCCATTTCTTCCTGGTTCCCCCCAAAAAACAGGGGACTTTTGTCCCATCCTGCACCTGAGCAATCTCAACTTGTACACAGAGTACAAACATTTCTGGATGGTCACTCTGCAGGGCTTACTGCCTCTGCTCCATCAGGGGGACTGACAACGTTCTTTGGATATGCAGGATGCTTATCTGCACATCAAAGTTTTTCTGGCCCACTGGCATTTCCTCCATTTCCACTTCATGGGGGAGCACTACCAGTTTCAGGTTATGCCCTTTGACCTTTCCTCGGCCCCCAGGGTGTTTACCAAGTGCCTAGTGGTGGTGGCAGCAGCCTTGAGGAGACAGGGTTTTTACATTTTCCCCTATCTGGACAACTGGCTCTTGGTGGCCCCGTCCAGGGAACGTCTCTTGCAAAATCTGGAAGGTACATGCAGCCTGTTCCAGTCCCTGGGCATTACTATCAATTTGCCCAAGTCCTTCCTTACCCCCTGCCGGTGTCTCTTTTACATAGGGGCTGTCCTGGACATGGCTCAGGGCAAGGTCTTTTTGCCTCAAGACAGGGTGGAGTGACTCATGGCTCAGGCCCACCTCCTGTTTTACGACCACCACATTCAGGCAAGGGACTGCCTCAGGCTCCTGGGGCTTATGGCCACAGTCACTGCAACGGTTCCCTTAGCCAGGCTACATATGAGGATCCCTTAATGGACCCTGCGGGTACAATGGGACCAGTGTGTACACTCCCTGAATTTGTCCGAGGACCTCAGAGTCGGATGGAGAGAACTGTGTGCTGCCAGAGAATGGGAGCTTCTACCGAGACATGGACTGCAGCCGTGGGAGCCAACAAAGCATCAACAAGACCAGCAAGGAGGTAGACCGGTGATGTCGTGTAGCCTCTGTGGGGATACTGTCTGTCATCCTCTGGGGGCTTTCTGTGGCCGTGGAACTGTTGTGCTGCCTGAAGTTTCCACTGTGCTGTGATATCGGGGATACATTTTCCGGGTTGTGCAGTATGCAGCGAGAGAAAGGATACTATACCTTGCCTGGACCCAGATAGAATGAGTGATGTACTGCTCTTGGTCTATGGATGAGCAGAGGATTAGTGGAGGTAAAGAAGGAGCACTTTGTATAAGGCATGTCATTGCTTGAGCCCTGTGGATGAGTGACTGGAAACAGCTGATTTACCAACTAAACGGGACTGTGGACAGTGCCAGTGGGGAGCGGGTCGTGAGCGGGCTCATACCTGAAGTCTGAGAACAGCTTTGTTTTAAATTACAGCCGGGAAGGCTACCACGGGCTATAGTAATCTTTAAGTGACCAAGACTTGGAGGCAGATCCAGAACAGTCCCCGAATGGTGAGAGAGGTCGGGGGCCTGTAATCTCTGGTCCAACAAGAATTGTTTAAATCCTCAGTAGTGAGAGCCCCGAGGAAATGGAATCTTAAACTGTAATTGATTCTGCTGCCTTTATATGTGCTCCTACTTTTAAAAAGAACTGCTTTTGAAATAATTATATTGTAGGACGGCTCTGGGTTAGGTGAGAGTGTCCTGATATCAAAGCCATTTTTGGTTAAGAACTGTTGATAATCTGCTTCATAGACTTGCTTCACAGATTTATAGACCCCTCTGGAGGAAAAAAATTATTTGCTTATAATTTGTTTAGTACTGAGAGGGTTGGGGAGGTTTTTGGGGAGGTAAGAGAGTGAGAATGAAGTGAGTGAGTGTGAGTGGTGTATGTGTGAGAGTGAATGGTGTATGATTATTTAACAATTGTCACTAGTATTAATTTGTTGCGATTTGAGTTAGATTGTATTAGTAGTGGATAAGCTGTTGAGATGTGTCGTTCTTTGGCCCCAGAGAAGATGTTATTCCCCCTCCAGGCTCTGTAATCTCTGACCCTCTGAATGTCCCCCATTATCATCAGAGGTATATAGGCACTACAGAGCATTGGGGATAGCGCAAAGGGAAAGGAGGCGGAGATGTGCGGAGGCTGGTGATGGGGAATATGGCGGAAGGGGGCGGATTGGGGTGGTTGGGGCCAAGAAATGCCTGGGGCGAAATGGGCCTAGGAGAGGGCCCCCCCCCGCCTGATGCCCAAACCCAAGGGCTCTGCAATTCATGGGCAGGTGACCAGACCAGCCTCATCAACCTATCCTTCTCGGGCAATGTTGCACAATGCCAGATCGATTAAAAACAAAACTGCAATTATTGCTGATCTTGTTGCGACAACCGATCTGGCATGCATCACTGAGACCTGGCTGGATGAAAATGCCAGCCCAGTTCTGGAACTGGCTACTCCGGCTGGGTACTCTGTGATACACTGCCTGAGAAAGGACTGTAGGGTTGGGGGGTGGCAATTTGTTTTAAATCAGACCTGAGCCTCACAGCCTTCCTAGTAGGAAAAAGATCCTTCGAATGTGTGGGGTGTGCAGGTGTAGGTTGCAGGATCCTTCTCATCTACCAGCCTCTGGGGGACGAGAAGGAGTTCCTGCAGGAAGTTGCGGACTTCATCATTGACATGGTGTTGGAGTCACCCAGATGGATTATTCTGGGTGACTTCAATGCCTGGATCCACAATGAACTCTCAGAGTTTGGTCAAGACTTCCTCCAAATAATGTGTTTGTTGGGCCTGACACAGGTTGTTACCTCTGTAACCCATATTCATAGCCATTCATTGGGAATGGAGGTCTTTGACCTTATGGTGGAGCCAGTTGCATGGTCGGACCACCATACTGTGAGGTTCTCATTCGAGGCCCCCCCAAATAGACCCTCCCTTACAGAGATGGTCCAGTACCGCCCTTTAAGAGGTTTGACCCCTCAGGGTCTGAGAGCAGTGCTGATCTATCAGGCCTGATAAGTACATGCGAGGAGATGGAGGAATTGGTTCTGACTTATAATAGGGTTATTGCCGAGATCCTCGACTCTGTCGCACTTGTCCACGTTCGACCCCTCACTTCACACCGGAGGTCCCCTTGGTTCAATTGGACTCTCAGGGACATGAGGAGAAGGGGTCGAAGGTTGGAGTTATGCTGGCAGAGGTCCAGTCTGAGGGAGGACAAGCTTATATTGATGGTCCATTATAGAGACAGTCAATCTGCAATCTCCTGTAAGAAGGCAGAGTTCCTGTCCAGGGAGATTGCAGCAGCAATTAACAGACTGGCTCAGCTCTTCCGCACTGTGGATAGGCTGTGTAATCCAGCCTGTCTCCAATCTGGGGGGTTTCACATTCGAGATGTGATGAGTTTGCTCTGTTCTTTGCTGATAAGGTTGCCTCAATCAGATCAGAGATCCAGTCAGCATCCTCAAATGGGCACTGCACTGAAGAGCGTGAGATCGCAGGCACTCAGTCCATCTGGTTCGACTTCAACCAGGTAACTGTAATAGATGTCGTGAGGGTCATCCAGGAGTTACGGCTGACCTACTGTAGTTTGGACCCAGGACCAATGCGCCTCCTTGTGGTGTGCGTTTATGTCATCAGCCCAGTCCTAGCCAAGAAAGTCCAATGTTTTCTGGTGTCGGGGGTCTTTCCTGGGCCCCTGAAGGAGGCGGCTGTAAGGCCCCTCACAAAGAAATCTTCACTAGACGCAGACTGTCTGGCAAACTACAAACCTGTCTTGAACCTTCCCTTTGTAGTAAAGGTTAATGAGAAGATGGTAGCCATTCAACTTGAGACCTATCTAACAGCCCACGGCATCTATGAGCCTCTCCAGTTGGGTTTCAGGGAAAGGCACAGTGCTGAAACTGCCCTGCTTCGGGTGTTTAATGATCTCCTGATGGCGAGGGATCAGGGAAGATGTTCCATCCTTGTTCTAGTCAATCTCTTGTCGGCATTTTACACTGTGGATCATGGTGATGCTGATGGAGTGTCTGCCGGTATGTTGTGGACTGGTGGGGAACAGTCCACAATTGGTTTAGATCTTACCTCACTGGCAGATCACAACGTGTGATGTCTGGGGTTTATTCCTCAGCCCCCATGCCCTTGCCATGAGGGGTCCCACAGGGCTCTGTCTTGTCCCCCATGTTGTTCCTAGTGTATATGCTACAGCTAGGGGACATTATAAGGTGGTACGGGCTGAGTTTTCACGGTTATGCAGATGATACTCAGCTCAACATGCTCTTTGCGCCTGAGCAGCAGGAGATGGTCTCAGTGCTGAATACCTGCCTGGATGAAATCCAAGACTGAATGAAAGTGAACTGGTTGAGGTTGAACCCGGATAAGACTGAGGTACTAGCTGGCCCAGTGGCATGGAGGGCTGAGGCATCCGTGCCTTACCTCCTGCCACACCGGTGACCCGTGTTCGTAGTTCAAGTGGGCCACCAGGGGTCAGCTGGGGAGAGAGAGGATCGAGCGTATGGAGGACAGCTCTCCTCTCCCAAGGGGGAGGGGGACAGAAGGGCCAGTGTTTGTCTGACACCTAGCAGAGGCTGGGTGTTGGTGCATCCGGATCCCTCATGCAAGTTGGGAAAGGAGGAGTCGCCAGCTGGCATGCTGTGGGCAGAAGCATGCACAGCTTGGCCATTGCCAACATTGCATGCTGCACCCTGGGAACCAATCAGGAGGAAAAGAAAATCAGGGACCGGGTGTGTTGGATGACGACCGACCTCCTCTGGCTCTGCCCTCACAGTAGCAGGCCTCCTAGAATCTGGATCCTTACGGTGGGTCACCGCTTCCCCCTGCCACGGAGGGTAAACTGTGGGGGAAATAAGGGAGAAGCTGTGCCGTGGCGGGGGTTGGGGCTGTGGGGTCCGGGAAGAACGTGGGCCACCCCGGGCCCTAGGAGGAAAAACAATGTAACATAAAAAAAGACTGAAGTGCTAGTGTTTGAACCTGGTCGCCAGGGGGTGACAGAGCAATCTGGTGGAGTCTTAGGGCTCAGGCTCGGGGACTCCCAGTTACTTACCTCTGATCAGATGAGGAACTTGGACCTTGTTTTTGACTGTGGTTTGATGTTTAGATTGCAGGTGTCAGCCGTGGTCAAGACTTCTTTCTGCATCTTAGAAACATCGCCAGGGTGAAACACCTGATTCCCCCCAGCTGATCTGTCGGCTTTGGTCCACGCCTTTGTGACCTCATGTTTGGATTACTGCAATGCTCTGTACCTGGGGCTTACAGGGGTAGATCTGTGCCACCTGCAGCTAGTGCAGAGTGCAACAGTTAGGCTGTTGACTGGTCTACCAAGATCTTGTCAAGTTACACCTGTGCTGCACTCTCTGCTCTGGCTGCCGATTAGGTGGCAGATCTCCTTCAAGGTCAGTTTGCTGACTTCTAAGGCCCTGCACAGTCAGGGGCCCAGCTACCTGCAAGATTTCCTGTGCTCCTACTGGCCCACCCATTCCCTCCATTCCACAGATGAGGGTCTGTTGGGAGTTCCCAGGATTCATTTAAAGACATCTGGAGCTCGCGCTTTTTCTTTTGCAGCCCCAGTCTTGTGGACCTCTCTCCCTCGCCAGATTCGTGATAGCCCAACTGTTGACATCTTTATACGGGAACTAAAGACCTTTTTATTTGAACAAGCTTCTATGGGTATCTAACAAAGTAATAGCTGTATTAGTCTATTCTTTTTATAGCTTTGTAAATTTTTGTTTGTTTGTTTTTTTTTTTCCTCCTTTCCTTGCTCCAGGTCGGCCACTCCTTCAGGCCGCATAGGTCCCCGCTGGTGCCCCTGCCCTGATGGCAGCCACTACCACCTCATATTTGCAGCCCCTCAGATAACCCAGACATAACCCTTCGCTGAGCGGCACCCCCCCCCCCCAAGGAAGACAGGCGCCGGTAGGGGTCGGCCAGCACATGCTACTTGGCCATGGTGCTGCTGAGGTGGATCTGGGCTGCATCGGGGACTTGGCAGTAATGGGAGATGGCGACTGTCATCCGGTCGGCCATGGAACACTTTTCTGCTTTGCTCCCCAAAGGCGTGGTGTGCCACAACGTCAAGGTGTAAGCCGATGTTCCCCACACCCCACCCCTTAGTCAGTGGGACCCCAGCGTGTTGCCATACCCCCAGTCTCCACTAGGAGTCAGCAAGCGCTAGGTCCACGATCCATCCTCCCCTCCAAGAGAAGGTGAGCAGTCTCCGGACGCTCTAGCTTTCTCTCCCCGGCTGGCCCTCCAGTGCCCTGAGTCCGTTTCTGAACCCGGGTCATTGGTGTCACAAGTGGAAATCCAACCACTGCACTGGCTGGCTGACTGTATTGTTTTAAAAAAAAATGTTAATCTACTGTAAAGCACACTGAGTCAAAATCGAGAAATACGCTCTATTAAATAAAGTCTTGATTGACTTGATTGATTGATTGATTGATCAGCTAGTACTGGTGTGGGACCCAGTCAAGAAGGTACCTCTGTGGTGGTTGGAGCCCAGCAACCTGTTTCAGAGGTGACTTTCACTATCCCTCCCCCTCAGCAGATTCTCATGACCAATGCTTTGAGCCTCTGTTGAGGTGCCTACATGGGATCTTGCCAATATTCTGGAGATGCGGGCGGTCTTGTATGCCCTCCAGACCTCCCAGATTCAGCTCTCCCTGGGTCTGCTCTTAATTTAAATGGAAAATGTGTATGTTGTTTATTATATAAACAAGCAGGGGGGCACTCATTCCTACCCCTGTGTAGGGAAGAGATGAGGGTCTGGTATTGGGCCATCAAGCATGGTCTACAACTCTCGGCCGTCAATGTTTCTGGAGTCCAAAACGTCCTGGCAGACACTCTAAGTTGCTCACAGTCCAGGGCTCACGAGTGAGAATTTCTGACCTAGGTGGCAGAAGACCTCTTCGAGAAATGGGGTCAACCTGAGTTGGACCTTTTTGCATCCCCACTCAACACAAAACTGCCACATTTCTGCTCGCTAGATCCCGGGCCTGGAGTTTTCTGGCAAGATGCATTGTTCCTCTCCTGGACAGGGAGGTTTCTGTATGCTTTCCCTCCATTCCCGCTCTTTCAATGGGTTCTAATCAAATTCCAGATGGAAGGGGCAATGATGATCCTCGTCACCCCCTTCGGGCCTCACCAGATTTTGTTTCCCCTGCTGCAGCAACTGGCGGTGGAACCTTTGCTCCCCTTGCCCCTGTACACTGGCTTGCTCTCCCAGGACCAGGTCACCTCAAGTTACTCTATCGCCACGCATGGCTCCTGAAGACACAGCCATAGCCAGATCTGGGGTCTCCCCCAGAGTGGTCGATATGTTGGTGGCGGCCAGGAAGCCCTCCACCCAGGCTACTTATTCCATAAAATGGAAGTGCTTTACCTACGGGCTGCTTTGCACCAGTTGGATCCCTTCACCTGCCCGGTGGATCAAGACCTGGGGAACTTCCTATCCCTCTCGGACTTGGGTTTAAGATACTCTTCTCTTAAGGTACATCTTTCTGCCATCTCTGCGTATCATGTACCTGAGGATGGGTGCACAGGGGCCCAGCTTGATGTGTCCTATATTTTCTGCAAGGAATACTGCAATTGAAACCCCCTCCAATTCGGGATCCTGTCCCACCTTGGGACCTTAATTTTATGATAGAAAAGCTCACGTTACCTCCCTTTGAACAAACCACGTCTTGTGAGCAACGTTTTCTGTCATGGAAAACGTTGTTTTTGGTTGCAATTACTTCTGCTTGAAGGATTTCAGAGCTTCAGGCCCTCATGTGTAAGGAGCCTTATTTAGTTTTCCACAAAGACAGGGTGTCTTTGTGTACCAGTCCTGAGTTTCTTCCTAAGGTGGTGTCAGCGTTAACTTTGAATCAGTTCATCCACCTGCCTGTTTATTTCTCAGAGCATTCCATTCAGGGGGAGGCACTGCCCCATACTTTGGATGTACATAGAATTCTGAGATATTATACACACCAGACTAAGGACTTTTGTCAATCCAGTTAGTTGTTTGTTTCATTTTCCCCTGGCAGAGAGGGCTCCCCAGTTTCCAAACAGTGTGTGTCTAAGTGGTTGGCAAATTGTACTGTTTACTGTTACCAGAAGTATGGTAAGGAACTTTCTGGGGCTGTCAAGGGCCATTCCACAAGGGGGCATGGCTGTCTCAGTAGCCTGTTTTCGTAATGTGTCTGCTGCTGACATTTGTGCTACAGCCACAAGGAGTACTGTCCACACCTTTACCAAGCATTACAGTCTGGACATTGTCTCTATGAGGCATGCCAATTTTGTCCTGGCAGTTCTCCAAGGCCTTCTCTCATAGGCTGTCATCACTGCCTGCCAACTGCTTGTCCTGCCTGCCTGTACCATGAGAACTGCTTGAGACTCAGTCTTACTGGTGATGGCCTGATGCAAGAGATACCCTCTAAGTAAGATAGTACAGTTATGTAAGAACTTGCCGTAACAGTAGATCTTCGAGAGGACTGTTTACCTGTGGGGTCAGTAAAAAAAACAGCCTCCCACCCTCCTCCCCAGCCCAACTGC
This sequence comes from Neoceratodus forsteri, assembly GCA_016271365.2. NCBI lineage: Eukaryota > Metazoa > Chordata > Ceratodontiformes > Ceratodontidae > Neoceratodus > Neoceratodus forsteri. The sequence continues at coordinate 45,806,831 of JADMNL010000027.1, forward strand.
AGTAAAAACAACTCCCGTCCCCCCACCTTCTGCAGCGAGCCCACTCCCACCCTCCCACTCCCCAATTTCAATATTAACAACAAAAAAATAACAACCTCCTATAATGGGCAACCGACACAAACCACACACCCTCATGGCTGTCTGCCATCTCCCTTTCCATTATTTAGTCAGTGATTTTTCACCTTTTCTTGAATGCCTTATGACTTATCAGATATTGCACCTTATGCTAGCGATAGTCCGTTTCTGGCATTTTTAAACCTTGACTTGCAGTCTGTATTTTGGACCTGACAAGGTGGCCATCCGATCTCTTCCACTTCCCTGTTCATGTACACTCCCCCACACTCAGGGCCTTGTTAGTTGAGCAGTGGCCTTCATTAATCTCCAAGTTGCCATCATAATATATTAAATAATAATAGAAACATAGAAACATAGAATCTGTCGGCAGATAAGGACCATACAGCCCACCTAGTCTGCCCATTTCCCTACTTGGTTTAGCAATTCCTGTTCTTGTCTGGACTGCCTTTTCCCTGCTCCGCTGTACAGCATGGTGCCTTTATGCTTAGCCCATGCACTTTTGAATCCCTGTACTGTTTTCGTTTCCACCACCTCCGCTGGTAGGCTGTTCCACGGATCCACCACCATCTCTGTGAAAAAATGCTTCCTAGCATTCCTCCTAAGCCTCACCCTCACATCTTGGTATACCCAATGCTGCACTTTTCACCCTCTCCCCACCCTTCCTACATTCCTTCGCCCCCCTCCCCTACCCTCTCCCTATGACTCTGGCACTTCTTATCTGTTGTCTGTTTTCTCTTACAAATGCCGCTGGCTGCCTTGTTACAATGCTACCCTTGAATTGTATTAATCTGTACTCTGTTTGCAATGTCCACATTGTTGTAATGTCTGTCTTGATGTTCCCCATAATTTGTATTTCTCTGATGTGGAACCTTTGTAAAAGAGCCAAGGCTCAAAGGTATTTGTAATCCTAGACTTGATAGATAAATAAAAAAATTAAAAAAAGCCTCCCTCCCTCCAGCCTCATGTTATGTCCCCCTGTCCTTGTGCACTTTCTCCTCTGAAATATGCTCCCCTCCTGTACCCTGTTTATTCCTCTAAGGTATTTGAAAGTCTCTATTATATCCGCTCTCTCCATTCTCTCTTCCAGTGAATAGCTCTTTAGTTCCTTGAGTCTTTCCTCATAAGGTTTGCGGTGCAGTCCATGTATCATTTTTGTTGCTCTTCTCTGGACTGCTTCCATTCTGACTATGTCCTTCCTGAGATGCAGTCTCCAGAATTGGACACAGTATTCCAGATGAGGCCTCACCAGTGATATATACAGTGGCATCACCACTTCACTCCTCCTACTGCTTATGCCCCTTCCTATGCACCCCAGCGTTCTGTTTGCCTTCTCCACTGCTTTTTCGCATTGTTTGGCTGACTTCAGGTCCTCAGATATGATAACCCCCAGGTCTCTCTCCTGACTTGTGGTGGCTAGAACTTGCCCCCAATCCTGTATTTCCAGGTGCATTATCTTGCACTTCTTAGCGTTGAAACCCAACTGCCAAACCCTTGATCATTCCTCAAGTAGTCTTAGGTCGGTCCTCATTTTATCTAGCCCCTCCTGTGTGTCAACTTTGTTAGAGATCGGTGTCATCTGCGAACAAGCATACTTTCTCCTCCAGTCCCTCTGTAATGTCACTTATGAAGACACTGAATAGAACTAGACTCAGCACTGATCCCTGTGGAACCCCACAGGTCACCTCCCCCTCTTCTGATTTTATGCCATTTACTACCACCCTCTGGGTCCTGCCTTTTAGCCAGTTACCAACCTATTTTAACACTTTACAGCCCATACTCAGATTCCCCAATTTGTTAAGCAACCTTCTGTGAGGAACGGTGTCAAGGCCTTACTGAAATCCAGGTAGGCCACATCCACTGCCCCTCCCTGATCCACCATTCTGGTCACCCAGTCAAAGAAATTGATAAGATTATTTTGACAGGACCTACCCTCAGTGAATCCTTGCTGCCTTGGGTCTTTTGCACCACTTGACTCCAGGAAATTCACTACCCTCTCCTTAAGCAAGGACTCCATCAGCTTCCCCACCACCGAGGTCAGGCTTACAGGTCTGTAATTGCCTGCCTCCTCCCTACTTCCAGACTTGTGCAGGGGGACCACCTCTGCCCTCCTCCAGTCCCCAGGTACCTCCCCATCTTTAGTGACTGGTTGAATAGGGTTGTCAGCATACCTGCTAGGACTTCCCTGAGTTCCTTCAACACTCTAGGATGAATCCCATCTGGCCCCATTGCCTTGTCTGTCTTTACCTTTCCTAGTTCCTTCAAGACTCTATCCACTGTAAATGGGCTGGTGTCCACCTCTCTCCTCCCCGTACATCTTTCCTCATGAGTCTTGGCCCTTCCCCTGCCTCTTCCTTGGTAAATACTGAGCAAAAATATTTGTTCAGTACCTCAGATTTTTTAAGGTAGTCCTCCACCCCCCCACCCTCTCCCTTCTTTAGCCTAACAATACCATTTCTGGTCTTCTTCCTCTCGCTAATATAACGGAAGAAGGTCTTGTCCCCCTTCTTAATAGCCTATGCTATTCCTTCCTCTGTTCTTGCCTTAACCTCTCTGACAGTTTTCCCAGCTTCTCTCTGCTTCTCCAGATATTGCAGTCTGTCTTCTTCTTTCTGTGTCTCTTTGTATTTCCTGAATGCCTTACTTTTTGCTTGCACTTTCTCGGCTGCTGATTTAGCAAACCACAGTGGCCTCTTGTTTCTTTTGCTTTTGCTAAGCAATCTGACACATTGACTTGTCACTCCTGCTATGGATCTCTTGATCCTAAGCCACTGTTCTTCTACCCCTTCCCCTGTATCTTCTGCTGCCAGGGTAGTTTTGAGCTGTTCCCCCATCTCCATGAAGCTGGCCTTCCGGAAATCTAGGATCTTAATCTTTGAATGGCTTTCTTCTGCCAATGTGTTGACTCTAAACCCTACAGTTCTGTGGTCACTTGTACAAAGGGGACTGCCCACTTCAACATCCATGATTCTGTCCCCATTCATCAGCACTAAGTCCAGTACAGCTCCCTCCCTGGTGGGCTCAACCACCAGCTGCCTTAGGTTTGCCCCATACATTTTTATTTTATTTATTTTAGTTTTTGTTGACCGGTTAAGCGCACTAGACAAATCCTGCCTATTTTCAGACATGACCCAGGGAAGGGGGATACAGATGAATGCCAATTGACCTTGAACCAGATTAAGCTGTTTGTGGTATTTTTAGTGAATGAGGGAAATTTGGCCAGAACACCGGGGAAATTCCCCTACTGCATGGCCAGTAGGGGGACTTGCTGTCGACTGACCACAGGATCAGTTGGTGGCCTGCTCTGCTGGAGGATGGATGGTGAGGAGCTACTGGAGCAGCCGAGGCTGCAAGTGAAACAATGAGTATGGCTGTACAAGAGGACATCACCCTGAAGAACACTGAAACGGAAGATGTGGAGTTACTTGATTCTCTGATAATTTAACGGATGCAGAAATGGTGAGCAGTAGCTTGGCTACAGTACAACGTTACGGGCCGAGGAATTTACAATTAAAATTGGAAGCATTACGTGAGAACAGAGGACTGCGGAGCAATTGCAGGAGTTAAGTAATGTGGAATCTATGAAGCTTACCAAGTTAGAAGACGTTTCGAACGCTGTAGCAGATGCAACCTTCCCTGACCAAAGAGAATCTCCACTGGTCTGCCGTGCTTACGGTACCACAGAACATGAGGATAACAGAAAAAAAAATAACATGCAAGCTGTGGCTGGCAGTTCTTTGGGAGTAAAATCCCTGGGCAGAGAACCGACGGAGAGAACAGCACACAAGAAAAATACACCTTCCGATTACAAGTTGCATGACGACGTCCAGGAGGAAAAGGAAGTGAGACAGGGGAACGGTTTCAGTGGCGCACAGAAGAGTCCGGCAAAGAAATCATCCGGATTTACTTTTCAAGCTACTACTGGGGCTGCGAGTGAGAGTACTACACCACTGAAACATTGTATTTTTCAAACTGATTCCGGGACACAGGTTGGAGTGTCGGAGTTTCCTTTTTCAAACGACAACTGGATAAGGTAGGAGAGGAGGAAAGGAGAAAAGAATGGCCTTGACATTTGCAAAAGCCATTTAGTATTACCTATTGCTGGGATAGGTGAGAAGTTACGGAAAGAGCAGTGGGGAGAGGAAGTTCAAACTACGCTGAGACTGAGCCTCTCAATGATGAGAACTGGTCCCCACAGAGAGCTCTTAGCGAGGCTGGTTGGACTTTGGACAGTGGGGCTTGGAAGCCCACTCCTGATTGGGACCTAAAATTAAACTTCTCCCAGAATGAACCAGCATGGAGACCCAAGCTACAAGACATTACTGTTTTAAGTGGGGTTAAAGAGGTGGTGGGTGGAATGAGGAGACTATTCCTTTTGTAGTTTCATTTCCTGAACGGCAGGATGTAGCTGCGCCTGTGGCCGAGTTACAGGTAGAGGCACAGGACCAGAGGGAGGAAAGGGGGAAGAAACCATTGATGTCAGAATTGTTTTCAAAATTAAACAGGATGCTGCACCTCAGAAATGTGGGTGCGCCTTCATACAAAGGAGGTTTAGAGGGTAGACCTGATAGACAATATGTTGGTAAATGTTTATTGAAAGATTCTTTGCACTTCTCTCCTAGGGAAGTGTTTGCATTTATTAATATTTCTGGGGGAAGACAATTTTGACGTTAGTTTTCGTTCAGCATATGCTCTTGACCTTTTTTGGGAAAGATATACTCAGGTTAAGTTTTCCCCCCTTTGGACACCCTTTTTAGTGATACCGTTAACAAAACCTTTAATAAAGTATGCAACTGTTATGTTTAGGAACGAAGGGGTTCATATTGATGATATTACTTATTGGTTAGGCCAAAAATGCGAGATTTTAAGTTCCCCAGAAGCAATTCTGGATGCAGAGCAATTTTGGACAGGGGGCTGGCGGTTTAAAATTAAACTACAACAAACAGCTGCAGGAATTGAGCATATACCGAGTTCCTTTATGTTGGGTAGGGACAGAGGGGTATGTTTTTTATGCTGGGCAACCTCGGGCTTGTTATAAATGTGGTGCTAAAACTCATTTATCAAGTTCCTGTGACAAACCAAGATGTGATAACTGTGGAGAAGTAGGACATATTACTTTCCAATGTGCTAACGTCACGAAATGTGATCTCTGTGATGAGACAGGACATGTGTTTGCAGAATGTACATGGGCAGCCAAAATAAAGAGTGTTGGAATCCAGACCTATTAATACAAAAAGCCCAGGATTTGATAATAGGGAAGGTCATGTGGGTCACGAGCAGCCAGTTGGAAAAGTACCTTCTGTTATTGAAGTGAGGGGGGATGTGGTAGAGGTGGAAGATTTAGTACTTCTTGACAAGGAGCCTTCAGAACCTACTGGGGTAGGAATTTTGCCTAAAGAAGAGAAACAACCAAAGGAGTCTTTTAGGGCACCTGTGGTGTCTGCAGTTCGAAGGTCTTCCAGAAATATTAAGGGCCTTCCACAGCAGTCTGCTATGAGTGTAGAAATAAGTAATTCTTTTGCCTTGCTATCAAGTCCGTGGGGAATCGGATATGGATTGCCCGGATAATGATTTGCAGCAGACGTTGGATAGTCCACCGTCCCCATTAAGGATTCAGGAGGATTATAAGGGGAAAAAGAAGAAACGACGGAAGAAAGATAGGTGATGGGCTGGAATTGACTGTACCTGATGCACTTTAGGTTGGGTTCGATGAATGTTCATAGTATAGTGAATTATAAGAGACGACAGATAGTTTATGACTTTGTTCATGCTAATCAGATTGATGTCTGTTTATTACAAGAAACATGGATGTATACTATGGAACAAACCAGGTGTTTTCAACGGGAATGGTGCTGGGGCCTTCGTATTGGTCCTTTGGCCAGCAGTCGGCAGATGGCATAGGGTTTCTATTTCACTCGCTTGACTTCTCTTAATTAAATTGATGGATCTAATACGGGACGGTTAATGATTTTAGATGGTTTGTGAAATCAAGATTGTGCGGTTTATTAATGTCTATGGGTCACAGCTCAAGGCAGAAAGGGTGGCGCCTGTAATATGATACAACCTTATTTACTGACCTCCTTTGAGGTGTTTTTGTGAGGGACTTTAACTGTGCATTAATAAATGCTGGTGATTCTATGGTGGGAGTAGGTAGGAAAATTTACTGTGATTCCAGGGCTTTATACAAACTGGTACACTCAGTGGGTTTAATAAATGGGTAGTAAACAAAGCTCAGGGCCTAAATTTACTTATAAAAGGAACCGGTTTACTTCTACGATAGATTATATTTTTATCTGACAAAATTCCTTTACATTTGAAACATGTCCTGTCGCATTTTCTGACCATCTCTTGTTGCTCTGTACCGCTTTCTCCTCATGCCAGACTGATAGGTAGGCGGGCGAGATGGAAGTTGAATCCTCTATTATTAAACTCTCGGGAGGTACGGGATAGAGTTCAAGCATTGCTGATGGCAAGGCTTTCAGTAGCCTTTTTATATGACTCAGTGGGTGAGTGGTGGAAAGATTCTAAGGACGACCTTTGTCGCCTATTAAAACAACAAGGGAAGGTTAAAGCAAACAATGATTTTCTCCAATATTTGAAATTAAGACAACAATTATATTATTTATTTTCAGTAGCCAATACTTCTACTTTGGATTATAGTTCACAGATTAGATCAATAAAAGATCAACTCCTAGAGGTTCAGTATAATAGGGCTTGGACCCTTACTGCTCTTCTACAATATGGGGTGAAGAAAAAGCCGAGGGTGATCCATATGAGGCCTTTAAAGTTTATACACAATCTACTACTTTAAATGCCCTACGGAATAAGGTGGGAAAATTGGTACAGGATCAGAAGTCACTACAACATATTATTAAACAATTTTTTCTGGATTATGAGCCAGTAAGGGCCCAGAATGATCAGGACATTTGGGACTTTCTAAACTGGATTGAGGTACCCAGACATGTATTTGATACATTAATATTGATACAGCCTATCACTACACAGGAAATAATTACAGCTATTAAAAATCAAAATAAGGGTACTTCTCCTGGAATTGATGGTCTGACAACAGATTTATATAAAGCCTTTCCAGTGGAATTTGCAAATTGTTTAGTGTTAGTTTTTAATGCTTTTATGGGACAATCAGATTTTCCAAGTTGATTTGCCGAAGGGCTGTTGATTTTTTTATATAAAGTGGGTGATACATTTGACTTGAATAACTGGAGACCAATTACACTATTGAATTCCGATTATAAACTCTTTATGAGTATTTTGAATACCAGATTAAAACAATTTGCGGTCAAAGTTCTTTCCCCATTTCAGTTTTGTGGAGTACCTGGGAAAAAAATATATCAGGCTCATATGGTACTGAGAGACATTGTGGAGATAGCCGGTTTTCAAAGAATTTCAGGATGCATTGTCTCTGTGGACCAGATGAAAGCATTTTATAGAGTTTACCATCCATTTTTATTTGCAACTTTGAGACATTATGGGATTCCGAAAGTTTTCTTAACCACCATTCAATCAATTTATAATTCGGCTATTACCCACCCAGTGATTCAACTGGAGATTGGGGAAGGGTTTCACGTTCCGACAGGGGTACGTCAAGGTTGTCTATTGAGTCCCATGTTATATGCTTTTACTATTGATACTTTAATTAGATCATTAACACAAATCCCTCGTTGGGTAGGGATAGGTTGGGCTGCTGGTGAAGATAGGTTGTATGTGCAAGCTTATGCGGATGATTTGTGTGTATTCTTCTCTGATAGTACACAAGTAAGCGTTTTTTTAGATTTTATGGATGATTATGCTTTGTTAGCAAATTCTACTATTAACAAGAATAAGAGTAAAGGTTTGTTTATAGGTACAGATGGTCTCCCAGAACTCATAATACAAGGTATTCGTATTTCTTGTGACCCGATAAAAATTCTAGGATTATTTTACGAACCAAAAAATGTACCAGAACTTAACTGGGGATTAGCTTTGACTTCAATAGACAAAAAAAATCCAGATTTGGAAACAATGGAAATTGGATAAAATTAAACGGGTCTCAATCATTAAAACATTTATTATTCCGAAGTTATTGTATACGGCACTGATTTTTCCCTTGCCACTCAATTTGGAAACAAGAATATATAGCTTATTTTTTCAGATGTTATGAGGTAGTAGACTTAATCCGATTAAAAGACAATTTACATATCTAGATAAAAAGAAGGGAGGTTTAGGAATGATAGATCCGGTTATCTTTTTTTCAACCCTATTTATTTCAACAAATGTAAAGTTCGGTTGGGGGGTACCCACGGAAAGATGTGGGATGCTACATCGCCAGGTAATGGGGCAGTATTATGGTTGTTGGGATGAGAGACCCCCGAAACCAATTCCTAAGTTGTTTCTGCCGACATATTTTATACCTATTGCAAAAAAGTATTTAAATGGGGGTTACAGCACAGGTAGTTAAAGTAAGTAAGGGTCCACACAGTTACACAATCAGTAATGCTTCAACTGTATCCCAGTGAACCAGTGTTTAAGAACTGTCCTCTCACGTGCGTGGATATAGTTTTAAGTAAATTAAACAACCCAAGGTTACCTACTTATATGGGAAACGCTTATGGCTTATGGTATATGGTCGAATTGGAGTACAAGGAACGCCAAGCATAAACCGATACAAGACAGAAATTGTCCATTTTTGGAGTGTGTGGCACAAGAAGAAACGGTTGATCACTTTCTTTTTAAGTGTTCTTATGCTGTTTCTCTGTGGAAATTCTTGGCAGTACAATGGAGTATGAAATGGTTAGAATATATGGATTATGATACATTGGTTCTGGGTCATTCTCCACAGTTTCGATTAGTATATCATGTTGACACTTTACAAATCTTTTGTAGCACATTGATATACTACTTGTGGCAAGCTAGGTGCCAGTGGTGCTATATCAGAAGTTGATGCCCTATGACAATGTCCTGAGGTTGATTCACGGGGCAATGTACAGGATTTATGTTCAAGACACAGCATTCTTCTCATCAAGGAAGGTGAAGGAATGGTGGAAAGGGTTTTGAAGTTTATTAAATATAAATAAAAAGTTAAGTAATGTGCCTTTGTTCACCTATGGCTGAGTGGGTTATATATGGGGAGAGGTCATGATTGTTAGTTGGGAGTAGGTATAGGATAGTATTAGTCGGATATGCAATGTTACATGATAGTAGAAACTTTTGTTACCTAATATTTGGGGGGTTTATTATATAAAAAAAGGGGGTTTCTTTATGAATATATGGCGGTAATGATTGTTTCGAATTCTTTTTTTGATTTCAATATTTGTTAGTATAGCTTCACAATATGGGTATTTATTACATGTTTTCTTGATGTACAAGGGTTTGTGGAGTGGATCTTACACTGTATGTAATTTTTGAATTTTGATGTTATTCTAATAAAATATTCCCCTACTCTTTTCGATAAGTGCCATGGGATCTTTAACATCCACCTGAACTACCACCAATCCAGGCAGATGGGACCTCGGTTTAACGTCTCATCTAAAAGACGGCACCTCAGAAGTGCAGCACCCCTCTCATACTGCACTACAGTGTCAGTACTAGGATATTAACCCAAGTACCAGATGTGGGAACTGAACCCACAGCTCTCTGATCTCGCGGCCTCAGAGGCGAGTGTGCTATCTATTGAGCCACTGACACCGGGATACATGGCAGACATGAGGTCCCTGCTCCTTGATGTACTTGCAGTCTGGGTATTCCAATCTGCTTCTGGCATGTTGAAGTCACCCATTAGTAGTACTTCCCCTTTGGCTGCCATATTATAGATGGCTTCCACTAATACCAGATCTATATCCTCCCCCTATGTGGGAGTCCTGCAGACTACTGCAGCACAGATGGTTGTTTTGTTCCCTGACTCCAGAGTGACCCACAATGCCTCTGTTTCTTCCCCGGATCCCTGAGCCTCTGTAGCTTTAATCCCTTCCTTTACATACATAGCAACCCCTCCTCCTCTTTTCCCCTTCCCTATCCTTTCTAAAAAGTGTATACCCTAGTATAGCTGCATCCCAGTTGTGGTTCTCTGCGTATCATGTCTCCGTAATAGCCACAATGTCCAGGTGTGTGTCTGCCATCAGGTCTGGGATTTTGTTTCCCAGACTGCGGGCATTTGTGCACATGACCGTCCACCTGTGTACCCCCTTAATGTTTCTTGTTTATTGGTCTTTGCCCTGTGCTGCATTAGTGATGTATCTTCTGTTCCCTACCCCACTGTAACCATGGTAGTTTTATGGTTAGATAGTGTGCTAGTTATTAGGTCCTCACTGCTTTCAGTTATGTCCTGTAAAGGGGTGGGGGGGAGGCTATGATAATCCCCTTGACTGTCTATGCCTCCCCCCTTAACAAGTTTAAATGATCACTAAGAATGGACTTAAACTTCTCAGAGAGGATACCTTTGCCTCCCGTGGATAGATGCAGGCCATCTGGAGAATATAGTCCTTCATCCCTTCAGGTGAGGTTTCAGTCCCCAATAAAGCCATACCCCATCTCTCCACACCATTTCTTCAGCCATTTGTTGAATTCAGTTATGTGGATGTCCCTCCCTTCCCCCTTGCCGTGAACAGGTAGCACCTCCAAGAAGGTGATAGAGTGTGCTACTTGCCCAAGACTCCTCCCCAGCTCCCTGAACTCTTCCTGTACTCTTCCAACATCTGCCCCCTCTCTAGCCAGGTCATTAGTCCCCAAGTGAATAATGATGTCCAGCTCCCCCCTCCTTGCTACTGCCCTTGCAATCCTAAGGATTTGCTTGCCCTCCTTCTGAACTGTGCCTCCAGGTAGGCATATTACCTCCCTCTCACCACTGCTACCCGACCCCAGCTCAATCTCCCGGACAATGGAGTCCCCAAGCAGGATTTGCTTCCTCCTCCTGTGTGTTCTCCTTGCATCTGCCCTTGGGGTTCCATCCTGGATGACCCCCTCAACCCCCATGGTGTTCACTTCCAGAGATGCTGTGTAATCTCCATGCTCTGCCAGGATGGCATACGAGTTATGAAATACCACCAGCTGGGGGATGTGCCTCCGTGCTGCCTCCCGTACCCTCCACGAGCCCACCACATTCCATCTTTCCCTCCTTCTTGACAACCTCTGAGGGAGTGGTGGTGGACATGGTGGTCTCTGTATGGGGGGAAGGTCGCCTGTATCCTTGCCAACTCTGCTCAGAGTCCAGCTACCTCCTCCCTCAATACAGAGAAGTGCCTGCAGATAGGGCAGCACCGCAATGTCCCGAAGGTCTTTCTGAACACTGCTGCCCCACATCCACTGCAAAGCACCACACCCATCATCTTCCTTCTTCTAGCCTTGCCCTAAATGCCCCTTATTGCCCTGTACCCTATGCTGCTCTTTTTTTCTATACCATGTCCAGTGCCCAGCTATATAAATCTGTACTGTCAATACTTTTTAGTGGTATAATGTATCAAGGACTGTAGATTTATGTCAGGGTGTGGTGTGTGCCTGTGTTGTGTACTAAAAAAGATGGCTAACAATGTGTGCATGCAGTCAGCTGGTACTGTATGACATCACAGGTTAATGGTATAAAGGAAGTGATGCGCTAGGGGTGGGTGGGTTAGTCCACTCCTGACCACCAGAGACAATTAGCCACACCAGTAAACCCCCCACAGAAACACTCAGCTGCACCAACAAAATCCCCCAAACAGGTACCTTTCCAAATGAATCCAGAAAGCAACCTGGTACCAATTGAAAGCAACAATAAGCTGCAAAAGAAACTCTAACAACAGCAAAAGATCAGCAAAAATCAACAGTCATTTCCCTGAAATGAACTGCTGCCTTCCTCTTCTTCTTCTTCCAGCTCCTTAATGAAAATGGTAATGAAAATAGACTCCCGTTCATTTCGATGAGCATGCCCCCACGCTTTCCCTTGCTGCACTTCATAACGTGCCTGAACGTGGGGGCGTGTACATGAAGAGGGAGTGGAAGGGATCATCTGGCCACCTTGTCAGGGCCAAACAACAATCCCTTCTAACTAAATACAGGCTGCAAATACATTTTTAAAAATGCCAGAAATGAACCATCTCCGGCATAAGGTACCATATCCTGAAAGTGGTACATTAAGATCACAAAATTAATTTAAATAAATCATCTCCCCACCCCAGCAGCAGCACCCAGTTCCCACCCTCCTTCTCCCTAGCACCCGTATTTCTTAAATGTAGTAGCAAGCTCCCCGCCAGGCACGAGAAGGCAACTGACAGAACTCACACTCCTCCATAGCCACCCCTCCCGATCTGCACTGGTGTCCTTCAGGGCTCCGTGCTGGGTCCCCTTCTATTCTCCATCTTCCTTAACACCTGCCATCTGTCGGCTCCCCCCCCCCCACCATATATATGTACGCTGATGATACTGTCCTGTGTGCATCTGGCTCATGCCCAGCTCAGGTTACATCCAGCTTGCAGCACGACTTCAACAAGGTCCAGCTCTGGTTTGCAAACCATCAATTATTCCTCAGTACCAAGAAGACAGTCTCCATGACCTTTGGCACTAGGCAGAGACTCTCTAGGCTTCCCTTCCTACCCGCTTTCTGCACTCTTGACAGAACTTTACTTGAGGACACCTCGTCCTTCAGATACCTTGGGGTTTGGTTAGACCAACACCTCAACTTCTCTGGACACATTGACGCCATCCAGAAAAAACTGCGCCCCAAGCTCGGTGCCTTGTTCAGGAACTGCAGTTGCATCCCTCCTGCAGCTAGGTGTGAGTTTGTCCAGAAGATGATCCTCCCCATTTTTGAGTACTGCGACATTGTCTATGGTACTGCTCCTAGGTCCTCCCTAACCAGACTGGACACTCTCTTCAACTCCTTCACCGCTTGGCCCTTGATGGTCCCTCTTGCACCCATCACTGTGACCTCTATCGAGCCCTTTCCTTCCCTTCCCCGGTGTCAGCGTGGCTCAGTTGGTAGCACATCCGCCTCTGGACCAGAAGGTCGTGGGTTCTTGTCCCACACCGGGATTGGACTTGCACCTAAAAATCGCTGGCATCCGAGTGCAGTATTGGGGGGTGCTGTCCTTCGGATGAGACGTTAAAACCGAGGTCCCTTCTGCCCATCCTGGTGTTGTTCTGGTGGGTGTCCAGGTGGAAGTAAAAGAACCGAGGGCACTCTTCGCAAAGAGTAGGGAACATTCCCGGTGTCCTGGCCAACATTCCCCTTCCCATAAACCGGTTCACGCAATTATCCAGGCTGTGTGTGGGTGATGATGTGCGATATGGCCGCCACCACACATTCAGTCACTTCACTACCAGTCTAGCATTGCTTGTAAAGCGCTTTGGATGTATGAAAAGCGCTATATAAATGCTGATTCTTCCTCTTCTTCTCCTCCCTTACAAACAGACGCCTCTCATACTATGCTAAATTCACTGCTAAACACTGGCTGGGTGAACTCCCTTCTTACCGCTCCCCCTCATTTATAACACCCCCTCCCTTCCCACTGCCTCAGATCTACCGACACTCGCACACTAACTGTCCCCCTGCCACTCCACCCTATCCGGCCAGACAGGGTACTCTCACCATTTCCCTAAAATATGGAATGCTCTACCACTCCAAATCTGACACTCCTCCTCCCTCTATTCCATCAACACTGCCCTCTCTAACTATCTTGCACCTAACTGTTCCTGTTATGACCCGCCTTAATTTCCTTCGTCTTGCTCCTTACAGCTCATCCTCCTTTGAAATTTACCCAATGCCTGTATCAACTCTACTGACCCTAGCCCCTACTAGGTGCTAGTTCTTATACCTTTCTCCCTTTCCCTACTCTCTCCCCCTTTTTCCCTAGCCTTCACACTCCCCTTGCAGGGTTCTCAGCATCCTGAAGGGGTCCTATAGTGTCTAGGCTTGCCACCTTTTCTTCCCCCATCTACCTATCCTTGGCCTTCCAGGTCCCCTTGCAGGGTCCCCAGCATCCTGGAGGGTTCCTTGGATCAGGCCTCATCCCCTCCCAGGTGCTATTTCTCGTTACCTCCCTCTCACTATCCCTCTATAATTACACCTAACCGCAGGAGGGTTTACAATTGCCTGACCTTCCCTGCCCCTTTGAAGGGTTCATTGCATCCTGAAGGGTTCTTTTTGGGTCAGGCCTTATTTCCCCTCAGACGTTAATCAAACTTACTTCCTCTCTCTCTCCCTCCCTCTCTAATCCCTACTCCAGTTCCCTGTCCCCTTGCAGGGTTCCCCGCATCCTAAAGGGGTCTCTCCGGGACACAACTCTGCACTATCTGTCATCTGAACCTCTTTCCTTCACCCCTTATTTCATGATAGCACTTGTTCACTTATTACCATTGCACTTATTAACTGTTCTCATAAATTACATATGTATGCAACACTGTTTGTAACAACCGCCTTAATTAATCGTATGCTATGTTGATCTTTGTAACTTGAATGTCAAATGTCTCATCCCTATTGTACCCCTTCCCCCTCAGGTCACACCAGGAGATGAGCAACATGTTGCTCAGTGTGCCTTCCTGGTGAAACATTTCAATAAATAAATAAATAAATAGCCGGCTGCCTTCTTGTGAATGGTGCTCCCCTGCTTGCTCGCATACTGAAACAACGGGTCATGTGATCAGTTCTTTTACTATGTGAGCAAGTACTGGAGCGCCACTCACAAGAAGGCGGCTGGCTATGGAGCAGGGCAGATTGTGCCATTCACATTGTCACATGGGGGAGCTTGCTACTAGATTTAAGAAATGTGACTGCTGGGGGAGGGGAGGGTGAGACTTGGATGCTGCTGCTGGGGTGGGGGGGATGATTTATTTAACTAAGGAATGGGAAGAGAAGATGGTAGCTAGTCATGCAGGTGGGCAGACTAATACATCAAGGGAGGTTTATTGTTTATATTGAAACTGGGGTGCTGGGGGGAGAATGGTGATAGTGGGCTAAATGCAAATGGTGGGGGGATGGGGGTTTCTTTTACTATGATTCGGCTGAGGAGGACAATGAGGGGCTGTTTTTTTCCTTTTATTTGTTTTGTACTATTTACTGAACATGAACAGGCACAAATAGTGCCATTATTCATTATCTGGATCTGACTATAACGAATAGTGCATTATTCATGGCATTTGGGAAATACTATTCATTACTCACACACTCCTAATTTCTAGGTGTCACTCATGGAAGGGGGAAGAGTTCAAGAGAAAATGGGATGAACAAGGTACAGTGCATACATATACACTAAGAGATGACATGGTGTGTGCAGTAACACATGACAGGGTGTGCAGTAATGTTAAAGTACCCCATGCACTTTGGAAGTGCGGTAATTAATGACAGTAAACACACCCTGGAACGAATTAATGTGCTTATAACATGGATTTAATTTTTTTTTTTTTTTGTAGACTTTATTTATCCTCCTCAGCAGGTCTCTGCAGGTCTCAGCCATCCTACCAGACTCGGGGTCGTTCGGGAACTTGCCTGCGCCATGCGCGTCTCGACGGAACTCCCGAGCTGGCCCGAAGGCTTCATCGAGCGGGGACCTCCATATTTTCCCCATTTTCTTCCCTTCCTAACCCCGGAGCCCCGCAAGCAGTGACTATGTGCAGGTGGAGGCCCCCATGAGCACCGCAGCTCCAGTCAACAGCTCCTCCCACCATCCCCATGGCCTTTCACCCCAAGCTCTCGGAAGCAGCACAACCACCCAGCCTTCACTGGGTGGCAGCCATGCTCCGAGATACCCGTCTGTCACTCCTGAGGTGGAGGGCACGCCAGCCAGCAGCCTCTCGCAGTGCCAAGTGCCTACAACAGTCCAACCATGCATTAACTCCCCCATTAGATGCCACCTTTGGAGTGGATTAATGTGCTTGTAACATGGGGTGCTCATGCTGTATATCGCCTACATATGTTACTGGTGATAGGACACAAAAGACAATGACAGTAATGAAGTTTCTGTATAATTTTTACTGTTACTTTGAGATTTGTGTATAAACCTCTCACATACATATATGCTTTTTCTCATTTTTGCGGGGGTAGTACAATTGTATGTTTCTTCACAATTGCCATACATTTTACAGATTTATGAGCGGCTGTTGCTTCAATATTGTTCATAGGCTGACAGCGATGTTCCCCATTTTCTACTTTGTGATCTGTGTCCCTATCTCATTTGCATATACAAATCCTGCTCTGCTGCGTGCTGTTTGTATTATTTCGCTACTCACAGTATCTTTCTCTGCGTCGCTTTCTTCAGCTTCTCACATTTCCCCAGTCTGTGTGGTATGTTCTGTATCTCTGTTTCGGGCTGCATAATTCAAGTTGTCCGTCCCATACACAGTGAAATTTTTAAACTCAGATGCGTTGTCGGATGTTCCTGGTGTAGCTCGCTCTTCCTCTACTCTACTTACTTGCTACTTGGACACTTTATCCCTGCAATTTCTTACCCTCACCTACTTGCCACAGTGCTCCTTTTCCTCCTGTGGCTTGTTTGTGTAGTTCACTAGCAACACAGCATTATCGTCTTATAATGCCGTGTTGCTCCTGTACCAGCTGACCACGCTTGTCCTATCGGCCTTCTCCCTTCAGCTCCTAACGTTTTTGCCATGTTATAAATATTAATAATATCCTTTCCCTTTTTACATGTATTCCATCCTGGTCAGTCTAGATTCCTAAGAGTATTTTTTGTTTCTGATTTCTTTTTTAGTTGACTTTTGTGAGTAATTCTTTTTGGTTTTGTATTTGTAAAATTATTTTCATTTGGTTTTATTTTTGTCTAATGTATGCATGAATTAATATTTTGTTTAATTTTTTTATTGACTTACTGTTTTGTTTATGGTTTTTCATGAATTCAATTTCCCTGCTCTTCTTTGGAGAGTGCCATATTTTAAATTTCCACCTGGATGGCACAAGAGATGGGTGCAAGGGACCTTGGTTTAACACCTCTTTTGAAAGATGGCACTTCAACAGTGCAGCTCCCCCTGGTGCTGCACTACAGTATGGGAAACAAGCCCAAGTTCCTAGTGTGCAACTAGAACGCATGACCTTCCAATCTTCTAGCCCCTGTGCTACCTACAGAGCCACTCACAATGACACCATATTCCAGCAGAAAGGGAAAGGATGATAGGTATGTTCTTCTCTGGCAAACTATTTCTTTTCTCAATGGAAATTTGATTTATAAATATTAAACTTCAGACTGATACAGTATCACCTGGAACTCCGAGTCTCCCCAGTGAGCAAGTTTTCACATTAAAAATTGTATTAATGCAAAAACTGCAGAAACAGTATGTAACCCCCCTGCAAATGGGGGTTCCCAAAAGACTTCCAGGAGCTTGCTTGAATGCTCCAAGCCTGAATGGTATTTGGCATTTAAGCCATTTATCAGTGAGTGTTTTTAGAACCTCTGGTACTGTCTTTAAGAGCTGTCTGCTTGCAGACATAATTAGTTTGTATGGGGACTGTGTGTTTTTGATTGAGTACCACCTAGCTGCTGCCAATTCACTTCATTTTTGCAGTCACTAGGAGTGCAAAGGGAACCTATCTGAAAGATGTAACTGTTTGCCAGAAATTATTTAGAGTAATAATGAAATTACAGTTTGTCTAACCTGCTTTTTGCAGTCAGAACTGTGTCTTCTAGTTCCCCATTCTAGTTTTGAACTGCTGAACTGGACCAATCAGTGTGGGGTAAGCTAGCTCTAAATGGTGCCTTGGACGAATCAGAACTTGGACTCATAATCTGAGCCAGCCACAAGAGGATTGTATGGGCAGTGACTCTGGGAGATGTAGTTTAGACTTCAGTGCCTTTTGGACCAACAGCAGCAGTCTATTGTGAGTGACAGCCAATCCAGTCAAGAACTGGGAGGAACTCAAAGGAAGTACCGGTTTTGTCGGTTGGAGTTTCAGTTGAGCTTTGGCAGTGAAGAAGGAAGGAGCCCTGTGCTTTTTCAGTGTGCAGTTTAGTCAAAAACGTGTGTAAGGCCCAGAGTTCCGGTCTGCAGCTTGTGTAACAGCTTGTTAGGACTGAATCCGTCCTGTGAAAAGAATCAAAGGATCTCTGAAGAGTAGAAACCAGGCTCACCCTGTAAAAGACTGGAGGAATTGCTGAAAATTGCACTCGGTCTGTCAGAACTGAATCTGCTGTGTGTTCTCCGGTATTGTGCAGTAATTGCGATCGGGATACAGATGCAGCCTGCCTGGTATAGTGCTTCTTTATATGGATGTGTGAAGAGGTTTGTGTACCTCAAGTGAGCCCTGCTGACATTGAAGGACCCTATCTTATTTGGAGGTCGTGAGTACTAATTCAGGATCGCTCCCTGTTGAATTGCCACATTAAATCCAAATGGAATTACTGTACTGCTGACTGTTTAATTCTCCTTTTCTCTGTGTGAAAGGGCCCCTACCAGCTGCCACGGTTTTGACTAGCCACTAGGGCTTGGGTACCCAGGACAGTAACTGATAGGGATAGGCCTGTGCACAGAGCCATAGGTAGATTATTAGAGTGATAACCTAATTAACCTGATTTCCCGTCCTTGTTATATCCCCTAAATACATCAGAGCTGCTTGTTTCAGCAAAGTTATACTGCCTGAGGTATTTGTCTCATGTTAAAGTACTGTACTGTGATTGTTGCACTGTATCTCATTTCACAGGAGGTCCCAGTGCTTGAACCAGACCTGGGGGTAAGTGTATACTGTGAAGGTAATTCTGATACATGTGTGGGCCACTAGTGGGAAGAAAGGGGTTGCAGTGTCCCAGAGGGCTGTGACCAAGTTAGTTTAACTATTGCAAACCCTGACCTCTGGGTGGAGGCACCGCCATTGGATCCAGGCCCCTCAACCTGTTGAGTGGCAAATCAGGCAGGGTAGTAGCCCCTGGGATAGCGCCATCTAGGGTTACATCTTGGAGGCTCACCGCTGGGATTGTGTGTCCTCTAGTGGCCATATTTACGAACCACTGTTAAAGAAAAATGGGTACCCCGACAGAAGTGGCTGTGCACCGGCTGGTGGAGTGGTGTACTGGGAGAGATCGACCCCAAAATGCTATGCTTATCCTGGACATCCCCCTGGGTATCAATACGGACACTGTGCAGAGAGTACTTTCCAAGGTGGAAGGTTTACAAAACCCTGTGGTGGTGGGTCGGCATGCTAATCTGCTCACCCACACTTTCCTGGCCCTAGTAGAGTTTAAGGATCCCATAGATAGCTCCAAAGTGCCACAGACCATTACCCCAGAGGGAGCCCTCACTGCTTGGAGAGTGATAACTAAGGACAGTAAAGACCCGGGGGGGAATCAGCCCCCACCACTATCTGAAACTTTTGAGGAGAAATTGGTTGAATGGTTGCTGGGAGAGGGAAAACTGTGGAGGACTTGAAGAAACTATTCTGCCACCTGGGGTGTTCCTCCCCAACACCCTCTCCTGCTCCAGTGCCCGTAATGGTGGCTGAAACAATGCAGACTCCTATTTCTGCACCGCCATTAGTCACGACTCTTACCGAGGTTGAGGATCTTTCTGGCACCCTCCCCACCCCCAAGGGAGGATGACTGGGAGACCTGGATAGACTATGTTGCCCCCGCGCTAGAATGGCAATGCCCGGAAGGCTAAAAGCCGAAGAGGGTTAGTGAGACCCGAGGTCCTGCCTTGCCACCATCCGAAGCAACGGGCCAGTAACCCTGAAGCGACTGCACAGGCCTATCTTGAGGCCTTGGAGAATGTGTATGGAGCCCAGATTCTGATGAGGACCTATGGTGGAGAGTAAGAGATGCACAACAGTACCAAGGGGAGTTGTTGTCTGTGTATGTATCTCGGCTGGAAAAATTGTTGCAAGAATGCCTCAGAAAAGGTAGTTTGCCAGCGATTGAACTGGACCGAACCAGGCTGGACAGGATCCTTAAGTCTGCCCCCTTCTCAGAACTGCTGTTGCTTCAGTTACGCCTGGCAGATCGACTGGAATCCCCACCCTCCTATGATGAGTTAATGAGAGAAATTCGAGGAGTTGAGAAAAGACGACCGGGAGGGACCTGCACCAATAGCTGCGGCTACGACCGAGTGACTGAGGGTGACCCATCAAGTGAAGTTCAGGGCAGAGGTTGGCAGTCAATGAGTGCTCTGACAAGGAAAAGATATGTCACAATGGGGCGAACTGTTGAGAGAGATCCGGGGAATTCAAAACAGTACCTTTATGAAGGCCACGCCTGCAAGTACGGGCCCTGACCTATATCCGACTGCAATCTGCTATGGGGTGGGGTACCCACCCATGTATCTCCTGCTGATAACAGCTCCGAACCTCGATTCCTTGACCATGGAAGTGGAGAAACTGACTAGATGTCTCCAAATGCTTATCACGCCAGAGACAGAGATGGCACCAAGGTTTCCAGTTAGTAATACCCCCGCCTGGCTCCCAGTGTGGCGCTCGGCCAGCTCAAACTCCAGAAAGTATGTTTTGCTATAATTGTGGGAAAGATGGGCACATGAAAAGGGAATGCCAGTCCCCAAAAGACACTGACAAAGTTGCATATAAGCTACAAGGAGAGCTTCGGAGAAGAAATCAGTGGTTAAGAGGTGCACGACATGATCCCAGTGAGGGCACCAAAAATGCTAATTCACGTCCTTTTGTGGCAAGGTCAGTTGCCCAGGCCCCACTACCGCCCTCCAGACTGGTCCAGAATAGTGGGTCCTCCATGGAGACCACTGTAAAGGTGAATGGAGTGTCTACAAGAGCTGTATTAGACAGTGGCTCCCAAGTGACAATTATGTTCCAGGATTGGTATCAGAAGCATTTGTCAGACGTCACTCTTACAACCATTAGAAGGACTGCATGTATGGGGGTTAGTGAGAAGGCCTACCCTATTCCGGTATATCCGATTTGGCTGTCTTTTCCCCACCTCCGTGGCTGGAGTGGCGAACAAGTAGAGACCCTAGCCTTAGTGTGTCCCCACTGGACTGTATGATGGTGTCCCTTGTTGATTGGAACAAATGCTCATATGTTCGAAGGCTGGCACAGTTGTGTTATGAAAACAGGGGTCAAAGACTAGTAGAGCTTTAAGAGTTCGGCTTTAATTAAGAAGGCCTATGAGGCACAGAGAGATGCTGAAAAACAGAACCAGAGGAACCGGTCGGAATTGTATGGAAGAAGGATCCTGAGTCTCTGATCCTGGCGCCAAATGCCCAGTGTACCTTACAGGAGAGGTCCGTATCAGAAAGGATGTTAAGAATAAAATATTAATGTTGGATGCACCAGGCGATGGAAAATTGCCAGAGGGACTGCTGGTCAAGCCTAGTATTTTTGCCCGCTAGAGCCCATGCTTATGCCAGAAGGGTAATGGTCCAAGTTCATAATGTGTCTGAAAGAGACATTCGAGTAAACAGAGGTTGCATCCTGGCTAATGTGCATGTGCAGACACTGCAGTGCTACCCAGCAACAAGAGTTCAAGGAAGAATGACAGAGTAACGCCTGACTTGTTTGATTTCGCGACTCCGCTGCCAGCTGAATGGAAAGTGAGGATCAGTGAGAAGCTTGCCCAGAGAGACCAGGTGTTTTCTTTAAAGGAATGGGATGTAGGATGCGTGCAAGGAGCTGAGCACAATATCCGGCTGCATGACGAAAGACCATTTCGTGAGAGGTCTCGACGCCTGGCACCTGCTGACATAGATGATGGGAGACGGCATCTGCAAGAGATGTTAGCTGCTGGTGTAATACAAGAATCCTGAAGCCCTTATGCTTCCCCCATTGTGGTAGTGAGGAAAAAGAATGGAACAGTAAGGATGTGTGTGGATTATCGCACCTTAAACCGGCGGACTATCCCTGATCAGTACACAATGCCCCGCATTCAGGATGCTTTGGACTGCCTAAACGGGAGCAAGTGGTTCTCTGTGCTGGATCTCCGCAGTGGGTACTACTAGATCCCGATGGCCCCAGAGGACCATGGAGAAGACGGCCTTTATCTGTCCGCTATTTATGAATTCATGAGGATGCCTCAAGGATTTCAGGTGCCCCAGCCACTTTTCAACGATTGATGGAGCGTGCAGTGGGGACATGAACTTACTAGAGTGCCTGGTATACCTAGATGATGTCATTGTGTTTGGCAGCTCACTGGAGGAACATGAGAGCAGATTATTTAAGGTATTGGACCGACTGGAGGACTTTGGCCTTAAACTGTCCATTGATAAGTGTCAATTCTTTCAAACATCAGTAAAGTATGTGGGACACATAGTATCCACCGAGGAATAGAGACCGACCAAGTAAAGTTGAGGCCTTGACCACCTGGCCACAGCCCAAAAATCTAAAAGAACTGCAAAGATTCCTGGATTCTGTGGTTATTATCGGCGCTCATCAAGGACTATTCAAGAGTGATCCGCCTTTACTTAACCTTACTCAAGGGTATCCCCAACCCACAAAAATAACAAAGTCAGCGTCCCTCAAGATTGAAAGAGTGTATTTCATCCGAGTGAAGTATTTGGGGCCCGCTGGACTCCTGATTGTGAGACTGCTTTTCATGAGATCATATATCAACTTACCCATGTTCCAGTGCTGGCCTATGCTAATCCAAGAAAACCTTACGTCCTGCACACTGATGCTAGCTTGCAAGGGTTGGGGGCTGTGTTGTACCAAGAGCACGAGAATGTCCTGAGACCAGTGGCCTTTGCCAGTAGAAGCCTGACCCCATCCGAAAAGAACTATCCTGTACATAAGTTAGAGTTCCTAGCTTTGAAGTGGGCTATTGTTGACCAATTCCATGAGTACTTGTATGGGGCTAAAATACTAGTAAAACTGACAATAATCCTTTGACCTATGTGCAGACCTCAGCTGTTGGATGCCACTGGCCATAGGTGGCTTTCTGCATTATCTACATATGACTATGCTCTCGAATACCGAGCAGGTCTGAACCACATAGATGCTGATGCTCTCTCCCGGAGGCCTGTTCCCAGAATGATTGGGTCCGATTGGCAGAACCTGACATTCGGCACTCTGCCGGAAGTTTGACAGGGAGGAACAAATGTCCACGGACGCAGTGGACTGCATGGTGGATTGCTTGGGAGCCTCTGAGAATTGTATACCTGCTGCTTATTGCCACTTTTCTGCAATAGACATTGGTGCACTGCCTCAGCTGGACAATGACAGTATTCAGGGCTCAATCCCACGATCCCATGATCAAAGCAGCTTTAGAAGCCCTCTATGCAGGAAAAGATGTGTCCAAATTACGCTCCACTGATTTGAGAACTGCACTGTTATACAAAGAAGGTCCTAAGTTGAAACTGATCAATAAACTGTTATACAGAGAAACAGTAGACAGAGGGGACAAGTAGACAAACAACAACTAGTGCTGCCCACTGCCTTCGAGACGCAGTACTGAGGTCCTTGCACAACCACATGGGGCACCTTGGTATAGACAGAACACTTGACTTGGTGAGATCCAGATTCTATTGGCCTAAGATGGGGCTGATGTGGAGCAACACATTCGAACTTGTAGTCGCTGCTTACAGAGGAAAGCTTTGCTCCAGAGGGCTGCCCCTTGTTAACATCACCACCAGTGCACCCATGGAGCTGGTCTGTATTGATTTTCTAAGTTTGGAGTCAGATCAAAGAAATATCAGTAATGTGCTGGTGGTCACTGACCATTTCACGAGATATGCCCAAGCTTTCCCCACCAAAGACCAGAAAGCATCCACTGTAGCCAAAGTACTTGTAGAAAACTTTTTTGTTCACTATGGGGCTCCACAAAGAATCCATTCTGATCAAGGGAGAGACTTTGAGAGTCGCCTGATCAAAGAGATGCTTTCTCTGTGGGGAGTGCGAAAGTCCAGAACCACTCCTTACCACCCCCAGGGGGACCCACAGCCTGAACGTTTCAACCACACTTTGCTAGATATGCTAGGCACCCTGCACCCAAAGGGCAAGCCTAGATGGAGCCAACAAATTAGCACCCTGGTACATGCTTATAACTGCACCAAAAGTGATGCCACTGGATTCTCCCCCTACCGCCTGATGTTTGGAAGAGAAGCTCGACTACCAGTAGATGTGTGTTTTGGTCTCTCCTGATGGGGATCAAGCTGACAACTATTTACAGTATGTGCAAAGTTAAAGGCCCAGCTAACTCATGCGTACTAACTGGCTCAAACCATGGCTGCCAAAAGAAATCTGGCCAACAAAGAAAGGTATGATAAAAGGTGAAAGCACAGGAACTCCAGGAGGAAGATCGGGTATTGCTAAGAAATCTGGGACTACATGGCAAGCACAAGATTGCTGACAGATGGCACCATCTCCTCACATTGTAGTGGGCAAACTAGATGATCTGCCAGTGTACAAAGTAAGGCCTGAGAATAATTCAAAAGATGTAAA
Source organism: Neoceratodus forsteri (assembly GCA_016271365.2). Taxonomy (NCBI): domain Eukaryota; kingdom Metazoa; phylum Chordata; order Ceratodontiformes; family Ceratodontidae; genus Neoceratodus; species Neoceratodus forsteri. The sequence continues at coordinate 45,831,204 of JADMNL010000027.1, forward strand.
AACAATGCATAGAAATCATTTACTGCCCATTGGACAAATCTTAATTGAGTCTGAGCCCCTAGAAGATGCCCCCTCTGGACCAGTGACTAGAGCTGCTGCTAAGAAAAGACCAAGGAAGTCTGCACCTACAGAAGCAGAGTTAAAGTGTTCCCCTGCACAAGTCCCCGTTGAGCATGACTGTCAGTCCATATCAGAAGAAAGTGAGAGTGACTTTGAATACTATCCTTCTTACGAACTGAGTCAATTGTTTCGGGGCAATCCCCTAGTCAATACTGGAGATGAAGCTGGGCCTTCTGGACTGTCCAAGCCCCCAGCTTCGTCCCTGGAGCCAATGCTCCCAGAATGTGAAGTGCAAAGCATCAGATCAGATGAAATGGAATCATTGTGCATGGTTGAACTGTTTGAGTTTCAGGGAGGAAAATGATGGATTGGGTCAGACTGGTGATACACCAGAACAAGAAGAGTATTTTGAGTGCCCTGACAGTCCACTGCCAGTGTCCGAAGCTCTCCATGCGAGCCAAATGTTGTGGACTCAGAAACTGTAACTCCTGGAGCTGAAAGTGCCCCAAGTTCTAGCCTCTCTACCCCCATGGAGACTCCCTGACAAGTGAGGACAATGCTGAAAATGAGGCTCAGAGTGCAGAGACTGTAACAGTTCCCCAGAAAGACTGGTCGAGCTGTAAAGCCTGTGGTGCACCTCAGTTATGATTCCTTGGGAGGCCTGTGGATTTGCCTCTCAATGTTGTCCATAAAGGAGTGTATGTGTCCCGAGCTCATTGCCCAAACTGAGCGTCAGTGCTAACTCCAAGTTACTTGTGTTGCCCTTCTAGCATGGTGCCCTTGCCCCGTCCAGCCCCAAGGTAACTGATAGGAAGGGCCCTCTTCAGGTTTCATGTACAAGAGGTAATAACTGAGTTATGGTACAATGTGTGTAATACTGTGTAAAGAGTGACGACTGCAATGTTTCAGAAATGTGTTCTTGTAAATGATATATTGACTGATGATTACATGTGTGAGCCTAATGCAAATGTATACGGTTGCAGTTAAAACTTATGGGGGTACTTGCTGATGCGGACGCTCAAGCTTTCCCAGGCCAGGAAGGGTGAACCCCGCAAATGGGGGTTCCCAAAAGACTTCCAGGAGCTTGCTTGAATGCTCCAAGCCTGAATGGTATTTGGCATTTAAGCCATTTATCAGTGAGTGTTTTAGAACCTCTGGTACTGTCTTTAAGAGCTGTCTGCTTGCAGACATAATTAGTTTGTATGGGGGACTGTGTTTCTTTGATTGAGTACCACTCAAGCTGCTGCCAATTCACTTCATTTTTGCAGTCACTAGGAGTGCAAAGGGAACCTATCTGAAAGATGTAACTGTTTGCCAGAAATTATTTAGAGTAATAATGAAATTACAGTTTGTCTAACCTGCTTTGCAGTCAGAACTGTGTCTTCTAGTTCCCCATTCTAGTTTTGAACTGCTGAACTGGACCAATCAGTGTGGGGTAAGCTAGCTCTAAAATGGTGCCTTGGACGAATCAGAACTTGGACTCATAATCTGAGCCAGCCACAAGAGGATTGTATGGGCAGTGACTCTGGGAGATGTAGTTTAGACTTCAGTGCCTTTTGGACCAACAGCAGCAGTCTATTGTGAGTGACAGCCAATCCAGTCAAGAACTGGGAGGAACTCAAAGGAAGTGCCCGGTTTTGTCGGTTGGAGTTTCAGTTGAGCTTTGGCAGTGAAGAAGGAAGGAGCCCTGTGCTTTTCAGTGTGCAGTTTTAGTCAAAAACGTGTAAGGCCCAGAGTTCCGGTCTGCAGCTTGTGTAACAGCTTGTTAGGACTGAATCCGTCCCGTGAAAAGAATCAAAGGATCTCTGAAGAGTAGAAACCAGGCTCACCCTGTAGAAGACTGGAGGAATTGCTGAAAATTGCACTCGGTCTGTCAGGAACTGAATCTGCTGTGTGTTCTCCCGGTATTGTGCAGTAATTGCGATCGATACAGATGCAGCCTGCCTGGTATAGTGCTTTTTATATGGATGTGTGAAGAGGTTTGTGTACCTCAAGTGAGCCCTGCTGACATTGAAGGACCCTATCTTATTTGGAGGTTGTGAGTACTAATTCAGGGTCGCTCCTGTTGAATTGCCACATTAAATCCAAATGGAATTACTGTACTGCTGACTGTTTAATTCTCCTTTTCTCTGTGTGAAAGGGCCCCTACCAGCTGCCACGGTTTGACTAGCCACTAGGGCTTGGGTACCCAGGGACAGTAACTGATAGGGATAGGCCTGTGCACAGAGCCATAGGTAGATTATTAGAGTGATAAGCTAATTAACCTGATTTCCCCGTCCTTGTTATATCCCCTAAATAAATCAGAGCTGCTTGTTTCAGCAAAGTTATACTGCCTGAGGTATTTGTCTATGTTAAAGTACTGTACTGTGATTGTTGCACTGTATCTCATTTCACAGGAGGTCCCAGTGCCGGAACCAGACCTAGGGTAAGTGTATACTGTGAAGGTAATTCTGATATATTGTGGGGCCACTAGTGGGAAGAAAGGGGTTGCAGTGTCCCAGAGGGCTGTGACCAAGTTAGTTTAACTATTGCAAACCCTGACCTCTGGGTGGAGGCACCCGCCATTGGATCCAGGCCCCTCAACCTGTTAGTGGCAAATCAGGCAGGGGTAGTAGCCCCTGGGATAGCGCCATCTAGGGGTTACAAGTAGATGACATTTCACCTGTGTAACTGTCTTCTTATACTGGGCTTAAACACTACAGACCAACTACGATTTTCATTATTCCATTGTGGCCACCTGTTTCTAACAGGGAAAAAAATTAACACTCGGTCAATGACAGACACAATTTTGTTCACTTAAGACTCCGAACAGGAACAGGCAGTTAACAGAGAGGTGATTTCCTTTGGTCTTGTCCCAGCACTCTTCCACTCAGATAACCGATTATGATTCTGAGGCAGATTTCTCTGCAATGTTCAGGCTGTACGTTACTGCAAAGCTGTATGCTAATGCAATTCTTTATAGAAAAGCTTCAGGCTTTGCAAGAACTCTGCTAACAGATGTTTAACGTTACTAAATGTCAAATGAGTTTGTCTTCTTTTTAAAAGACCTCTGAAAGACCCTGTCAGTTCCTTGCATAGCACTCATCTTCCTAATTAAGTTGGCTTCATAACAGCACTGCTTAGTCTAAAGGCCTGTATAATCAAAACCACAGAGCCAAGCATTGTTGAGTTTTAGTCGAAGGCTGTCAACTGTTATTCCCCAAAAGAGGAAGAATGCTTCCTGTTTAAAAAGTACCTCCTTGAATTAAGCTTCTAGACTTTCAATTAGGAAAACAAACAAACAAGGATTGTCTTCAAAAGAGCAATCAAATGAATGGTACTGAGTTTTTTTAATTTTACATGATGGACCATTTTCAAGTTAAGCATTTTCTGGTTAAAGTAATGGTGTTGAACTCTTAAGCCTTATATTATAGTATATTGTAGAGTAATGTTGTGTATGGCTTTCCATCTCTTTAAAAATGCTGTTGTACCACAATTCAAATATCATGGAATGTGACTGTACCCTTTTGTGGTACAACAGCATTTTCAAACATCTAGAGGGTGCATGAGCTTGCCATTGTTAACAGAATTTTTAATGAACTGCTGTGCTCTCATCTCACTCAATCAGTGGCAGCTGACGAAACAATCTCAATGTGAGCGCAGAGTTCTAAAACTGCAGTTGCCAAGCAGATAGCATGTGTGGCGTCTACCAGCACAACAGTTTAAACAAGCATTTGCCAATGCCGAATATTTGTTTGCAATGTACCAGGGCTTTAAAGAACCCCTGATGTTGTTGGGACAACTCTGAAAAACATAATATCTAGACACAGGTAAGCTATATTTCACCCTTTTTTGTAACTGTTGCCCTTATTTGTTAATTATTAAGAACATGTTCATGGAAACAGGATCGCTGCCCTATTTGCTCCGTCTGCTTGTCTACTTCTACAGTCACAATTCTGCTATTGACATCACAGTCTGTTGCTGTGGGGATAATTATGATGTTATAAACAGGGCATTATTATGTCCACCCAAAGCTAATAAAGTCCAAGGGTCAGCAATCTTGTTTTTATGTCACTTCCTTCAGTAATAAAGAACAAACTCTGGTCAGAGCCAATACGTCTGCATCAGTGTTTTTTTGAGTCATAATGGATTTGCATCTTCTCACCTTCTGAGCCACTGTCTGCTATAGCAGCTTTATCATCAGTCCACTGTGTCCGCCGTGCCCAAGGTGCCCACCACAGCTCAGTGCACATAAGCGACTTCACTTTCAGTGGACCTCATGGGCACGGCAGACTCTTCCGCCATGAGCTAAGTGTGCATACACAACTTCACAGCAACTGCAGAAGTGAACTCGCACATGCACACTGAGCTCCAGCAGCCATCTTGGGCACTGCGGGCTCCTTTTTTCTGCGGAAGTGACAGGCGGTAAAGTAGTGTGTCTCTGGAGCTCTGGAGGCTACTGCAGCCATGGAGGGGAGGGGAGGGGTGGTCGAGACAGCATAGTAAACCAAAGATCACAGCAGTGTGGAAAATAGCCTCCACACTGTGGAAGAGAACAGGAAAGGATTCCGGTCACATGCTTCCACTGTTCCTTTTCTCACCTACAGTGACAGCAGCACTTCAGCATGGCTCCATCCATGCAGCCGTAAAAGGTGAAAGAATTGCAAAAATATAGTTCTAGCTGAATGATAGAGGGTAAATGCACAGAAATGTAAAACAATAGGTTACAAGTTCAGTCCCCCTCAGGGCACAAACAATGCTGCCTAAGGAAATCTGAGCTACAGTAAACATGTAGTTGGCCAGTGGCATGGAGGGCTGAGGCACTGGATGCCTCACCTTCTGCCACACTGGCAACCTGGGTTCGAGAATGGACCAAGGTCACTTGGGCGCTGAAGGGGGGGGAAGGAGGATTTAGTGTCCATCAACAGATCTCCTATTTTGGGGTGGGGGGACAGTGAGTATTTCTGCATGGCTGCCACCTAGTGACGGGTAGATGGCACAGCAGTGGTTACCAGAATTAAAAGCCGGAGGTGGGCAATGAAAGCGTGCATCATCTTCACGGTCTACACATGCGCCATTGCATGCTGCCAGCTCTGACTCAAGGGGAGAAATCAGTGGGGGAAAAAACCTATCTGCAGGATGATGCTGCAACCCTGAAGACACCGCACCACTACCATCCATGGCATCCATTCAGTCAGTGAGGTAAAATTTAGATGGGGTAAGTCCTGGAGGTCAGGTGAAGGGTCTGGGGTTCGACGGTAGAAGGGGACGAATGGGGAGAGGTAGGAGGACAAAGTCCACATTAAAAAAACAGGATTTCAGAAATATTTGAACGACAACCTGAATTGTGTCTAACTCTCAAATTTTTCAGAGTTATCTAACTAGTATCAAAGGCTCTTTAAAGAGAACATAACCAATATATAATTTAAACTATTGTTGGTGTTTTCTGTTCATTATTGTTAACACATTTGAGGCTGTTGTATTTACATTCTGCATGCTGTCTTTCCTAACTCTGTTTAGAGCTTTCAGATAGGTGCTTCCTGTCTGTAAGTGGGGACACACACACACACACACACACCTTTTATTGGTGGGGCTTCATCCTTTGAACTACAAGAAGTTTACCCCCATCAGCCAGCTGGACACTGTCATCCTCAGCCTTCTCAGGACTAGCTTTTGAGAGGCAAGCCTCCTGCATTTCAACATCCATTGTCATATACACTACACACCTACACAGCACCCTAACTACAGTAACAATACGACTGCTTTGCACATGCACATAAGCAAACATAAAAATAAAAAAAATAAAAAAAACATCTTCACAAACCATGCACTATAAAAAATGCTGAATGTTCAACTCTATACACAGTCAGCCTGACCTGCCACCTCAGGGTTCTGATTTCCTTCGGACTGCTCGAGAGATGCTCTGGAGGTCTGAGGTAACCAGAGCCCCTCAGTGGCAGCACAGGCTGGTTATGCATCATTGCCCATCCAGTATTCTCTATATCGGAAGGTGAGTTAGGATTTGCTGGTAACTTCTATATTTATTATTTTGGAATTTTACATGCCAGGAAATCCGCAGGTGGGTGTTGCACCTAGTTCTTAAGTAGGTCAAGGTGGACAAATTACAGTAGCAGTGGAGGCACTCTATAAAGCCCTGGTAACCATTATGTAGCCACACCTATTCTCTGTAACTGAGCTCAACAGTTTCAATTGTTTTTTACCATACAATTCTTTTTCAGCTAAGCTTGTGCTCACTCTCTGGCTCACCTGAAAACAGCCCCCAGCCCTGTCAATAACCTTCTCATGGACTTCCAGGTTATCCACCACTCACCCAGGACCATGACAGTGACAGGAGGTCTGCCATGTCTGAGCCTCCAGGGGGTGTCACAGCAACAGTGGGCCAGGGCTTTTCTCTCTACCCCCTGGTTTTTCTCCCCAAGAATGCCAATGTGCAATGATATACATGAATGCGGTAGTGCGCACACATGCTGGCATCTGGCAGCTGCCTCTCTCTTTTCTGTGGTCGCACTGTGCTGTGTTCCAGAGTCCACCAGGTGGCTGGTGAACAGTGGAACATTATTTCCTTGGGATGCTCGATCCTCCCTCCCCCCCCACCAGCCACAAGTAACCAGAGTGTGTTCATGAACCCGCCTGCTGATATAGTGAACAGCAGCCCTATCGCCTCGCTATTGGGGTAGCCCCCTTAATGTACAGTTTCAAAGGGAAACATTTGTGTACAGTGGCTGACATAGTTTGAAAGCCCATGGAAAACTCTTTCAAATGAGGTACTGGGCTCACCGGTAGCTGGAAGTACTCAAGAGACAGAGATGACTGGGTCTGTTCAGTATTAATACTACATTGCAGCAATCTGTAGAACATTGCGATGTCATCGAGGAACAAGCCCCATCTGTCTCCATGTAGTTAGGCACAATTTGTCCCTTGATGACATCACAATGTTCTAAAACTGGCTGCAATGCAGTATTCGTGTTGAACAGACTCGGTTGTCTATATTGTTGGAGGACTGCCAGCTACAGATGAGCCTAATACCTAATTTCACTGAGATTTTAATGGGCTTTATTTATTTTTACTTATTTATTTAAGCGTTTAACCAGGAAAGCATGCTGAGTAGGATTTCAAGCTATGACGGCCGCTGGTCATGAACGTGTTTTCTGCTGCCTTTTTACACTCTGTCCACGAACCCTATCATTTTCTTCATCTAGTTCTTTTGCAGTAAATTGTTTCAAGTTTAAATATCCGCTCACCTTCCACAGAGTTTGTTGATGCACTTAGCTTCATGTTTGTATCTGCTTCCTTTGTCTTTGCAAAAGTGAAGAACATGCTTATTGGTCAGTTATTAAAACTTGTTTTGTTTCAAATCCTTGATCTTATCTCGCTGTAGCCTTCCTGAAGTCCAGCCAGTTACAAAGCAGTAGCCCCACTGTATTATAAGAGGCTAGACTGTTCAGGTGTGCTCCAAAGTTTCAGGTAGGATGAAAAGGGAATAGATCAAGGACCTGTAAGCAAACAAGTTTTGTGTATAACATAATTTAAAGAACAAATGACACAGTCTCACACTTTGGGCAGGCGATTCATGCCATATAGACTTTACCTCATGGTTCTTTACAATAAGCAGTGCAGTTATTATATACCTACAATATTGTATATTAGCCCCATGCATGAAGAACTGCCAGCAAAGATACTATAAGTATATTTAGACAGCCCCTTCCCCCAATCCTATTAAAATGTACATAGAGTCCTTACAGCCCCGTTTGCTACTTCACAGCACCGTAAAGCTTATTTTAGGGGTGAGGCTACAGCACTCAGTAGCTACTCAGCTTGTACGTGGACGTTATGATCCAAGCATATTAAGGCACATATTTACTTTTGTACGGAACAAAAAAAAATTTAAACCTAGTGAAATTAGCACCTGTGGCTGGCACCTCCTTGGTTTGAGTTGCCTGCCTGGAGTGTGTCAGCTGCTTTTTAAGGTTGTGAAAGGACTCTAGGTCCATTTTGCCCCTCCCCTGCTTCATAAGCCGGAGTGACCCAAGAGGCTGTAAGCAGCATAAATGCTGTGAATACTGTAAAGTAGTGAAGAAGACACAATCTTAAATGAATCCAGAAGAAAACAGGATTCTGGATATATGTGATTTAATCACATGCAATACCACATATGTGATTTACCTAGCAGAAATGTTTAAGTGGGTCCTTCTATGTGGGCAGGACAAAAATAAGTTTGAAAGCTCATGTTGGTGACCGCATCAGGGCCATACTTTCTAACAATCCTGAGTATGTCCTTGCAGCACTTGTTAATGGTTCAGGTAAAACTGACAAGTACAAGATCTTGTTTACAGGTATTCATCATGTTATCACAGGTCCAAAGGGAGGGTATAGAGATCTATCCCTTGCCAAAAGGGAAGCTTTCTGGATTTTTAGATGAGAGACTATAAGGTGGCCATAGCTAAATGGCCATCTGGATTTGATGCCTTGCCTTATGAATGGCTGCTGTGTTTCCCTAGCCACTATAAGCTGGATATACTGTGAGAATGATCATACATTTTAACTGTGATTTGCTGTGTATTATGAAATGATTTTCTCTGTGTGCTTATACTTACTGTTCTTTCTTTTTTGTGCCTTTACAGGCTCTCCTCTATGTATTGTTATTGCTACATTGGTGTAGTTGCAGATCAACGTGGCTGCAGTGTGACTTAATGGGAAGGAAGAATGTGAGCCCAAATACTCTGATTCCCCACGTGTCCCTCAAGTGAATAGCGCCATCAGTATGCAGTCACTAGCATCACTGCACAGTTAATGTACTTGTATAAGTAATGAACCTTTGACCCATTCAAAATATTTTCTTAAATATAAGAGTAATTCACCATGTTTCTGGGTCATCATATTAACTATGTGAATACTTAACAGGCTGTTGGGTTCTTTGTGGTATTTGTAATCTATTTCTAATGATTGTTGTGGGGTTTATTTATCACTGTGTTTATTGCATGGGACTTACAGTGTAATACTGGATGTTGAGTCTGCCGTCTCTTTAAATACCTGTCACAAATGATACCTGATATGCTATACGTAATCATTAATCACTGAGACAGGAGGGCTTTTCCCAGGAATTAATGCATGGTTGGGGTGCAAGAGGCCGAAGGCCGAATGCTTCTCACCACCGAACCATGCATTAATTCCTGGGAAATGCCCTCCTGTCGAGGGGGATTAATGCACTTGTGACATGGCAACTGCAACGTGGGAATTCCTCAGATCAGTGATATGACTACCAGAACTAGTGAGATCATTAATGATGGTTTCGCCGACTGTGAAAAACACAACAGTACTGCTGCCCACACACAGCCACTTTCTCTAATACTGTGTGTAGGTTTTGTTACCTTCCGAATGTAGCCATGCATATCTAGGGAATTAATGCACAGCTACGTTTGGGTCACGTTACCTGTTTCCTCCAATCAGTATGTAGTATTTACGTACTACTACTAATGCCATGTTACAAATGTAACCCCTAGGTGGTGTTATCCCTTGGGCTACTAGCCCTGCCTGCTTGGCTACTAACAGGTTAAGGGGCCTGAGTTCTAAAATGGGTGCCTCCACCCAAAGGTCAGAGTTGGTTGTGGCTAGTCTAACCAGGTCACAGCCTTCTGGAACACTGTGACCCCCCTTTTCTCCCACTAGTGGCCCACACAGTACACAACAGTAACTTCCCCAACATCCCAGATATGCTAACCACATACACTTGTACTTGGCACTTACCCCCAGGACTGGTTCCTTCAGCTTGACTCTGGGGACCCCCTGTAAAATAAGGTGATGCAGTTCAACAGCAACAATGCAATACCCTTAGCATAAACTGACACCATAGTCAATGTAAATTTGCAGAAACAAACAGATCTGATTTACTCAGGGGAGCTGTAACAAGAAGGGGGAAAATCAGGTTACTTAGTTTAAACACAATAATAATCACAATACTGTGCATGCACTTAGAGTTCCACTCAGTCACGTTCTCTTGGTACCCAGGATGGAGAAAGGGGCTGGCCAGATCCGTTGCAGCTGGTTGGGGCCCTGTGATGGGAAAAGAACATGCACACACAATTTGTAATCTGGAGCCAGATGGCTCAGTTTGTGGAAAGAAAAGCATAAACAATCAGATGGCACACTTTGATTAGACAAAAGTTGCAGGGAGCTACCCTGATAATTACTCGTGATATGCAGGCTAAACACAGGAGGGCTGATGGATGAACTCTCTGGCTTGCCAGAGGAAGCTTGGCCCCTCGACGATGGATCTTCTGTGCAGCAGGGTAGTGAGGCAAGACCCTCGTGGCAGGGCCTATCTGTGTCAGGCAGCACAGATTCAGCCTGATTCTTGCTGGGAAAACAACTTCCAGCACTAGCACAGTCTACAGCAAATGGGGAACTCAGATCGTGATCCCCTCCCAGCACATAGCACATTCATATGTAAAGGAAAGCTTACTGTACCAGGCAGGTGACTCTTCGGTCCCGATCGCAAAAATCACTGCAAGTACCCAGGAGCATTACGGTAGCTAAAGTCCTGACAGACCGATCGCTTTCAGCAAAATCTTCAGTCTTCTACAGGATAGGCCTGGTCTCACAACAGCAGCTTGCTTTTTCTTCATAAACTTCGGATTCAGTCCGAAAACATCCTCTTCTCCCTCTCAGGGCAGACAGCAGGCTAGTAAGCCAGGGATCAGGCCTTCCACAGTTCTCCCATGCAAAATATGGCACCAAACAGCTGCTTGCACACACAAAGCTTCTTCTCTCTCCAGCTCCCAACTTGAATCTGGTTTCTTCTCTCGCCTCTCTCAGAGAACATCAATGACTCTCCTGCGCGAACTACAGTGCACCTTGGCTGCTCGCACACACGTAACTGTTTTGGAGATGTAGTCAGACATGAAAATCCCCTTCTTCTTCTCCTCTCTGCTCATCGTGCCTATAACTTGGGGCACAATTAAGTAATTTGGAGACATGGTCCAATTTGAAGCCGTCCTTTTTCCTCTCCCTGCAGGACAGCCAAGTGCAGGAAGGTCAGACTCAGCCTTCCTGCCAAGTCCCTACGATGTGCCGTGGGGCAGCAGCTCCACGAGCTGCTCACTCTTCCAGCTCCATTTTCCTTCCGACCCTGTGCTGTTGGCTGCTGGGGAATTTCTCTTAGGTCCAAAAGATCCAGTTGGCTGATTCTGGTGACAACCACAGCAGAGCTCCATCTATAGTGCAAAAAGGCACCAAGGATCCAAAACTAGACTACCCAGAGGCACCTTCCATACAGCCCCCTTTCAACAGGCTCCAGATGAGAGTCCCAGTCCCGACTGGCCCAGAGCAGGCTCCAATTCAGAGTCCTTAGTACTGATTGGTCCCAGTCAGCAGTTCTGGACCAAAATGGTGAAGCAAACAGAAAAAGTTTGTGCTGCAATAAAGGCAGGTTAGACAAACTGCATTTTCATTATTTGTCTGCATTTTTCCCCACAAATAGTTACATCTTTCAGCTGAGCTCCCTCTGTGCATTTAGCGATGGCAGAAACGGAGCAATTTGTCAGCACCTCGAGTGGGACTCAAGCAGGGGAGCACACTGACCCCCATCCAAAATTATTATACTGCAGTTAAGCAGCTTTTAAAGGGACAGTACACAGAGGCACTTAGGCACTCTCATACAATTTATTTTTTAAAACAGCTGAACACTGGACACCAGCCTGGCAGAGGGCATTTAGGCATACCCACTGAAGGCTTTTTATTGACCCCCATTTGTAAGGGGGTTACACAAAAAACAGTAACTAGCAGAGCAGCCCACCTCTGAAAAACCTTTAACTAGAGCAAAATGTAAAGGGTTTTCACTCACTTTGTCTACAGAGACTGACTGCTTGATTTGCTCCTTCTGTACTACTATATGGAATAAAGCAGAATCTTTTTTCACTTACTCAGGACTGAATTTGAATCTGTAAAGATCTGACAGATATCAAACAGGAAATGCAGAACATTTTGTTTTGACGTGTGCTTAATATTTTATGCTTCCTGCACCAGTGTCGCAGAGTGGCCCTCCCTATTTGCAGGTGAATAAATATGCTTTGCAAACATGTGCTCATTTATTGGGAATTTTCCTATCAACTCTGCTAGTGTAGTAACGCTAATATGGTGGATAGATTATTAGGAAAAAGAAAGAAGATCCAGGACAAACACTTACATCAACACATTTTGTCAATGGGGAAGCAAGATGCATATACTTATCTCCTTGAATCCATGCTCTTGCTTTAAACCCCCTTAGACCTGATGCATACTCCTTGTGCCATGGCACCTAACTACATGCCTCCCTGCTTCCCCTCCCTCTATTTATCTATAACTTTTCTGCTTAGGCTATGCCTCCTTCCTGGTTACTACCCCATACTTGTTCACTCTAACCCCACCTGTCTCTTGACTACCCAGAGCTGCGTTTCTCTAAGCCCTGCTCTGTCATACTACACCTAACTTCCTTAACTCCCTGTAATGATGCTCCTTATTTGCTCTCTCCAAATGGTTTTGCAACCAATCCTCCGTCCCTACGATATGCCCCTCCCCTCCATGGGCTATGCCCGTAATGCTGTGCTACCTTAGTTTATCTCTACTATTTTATTTTGCTCCCTTGCAAACTTATCCCAGCCACAATATCTTTTCCACCCCACTGTATCACCCCTTGCCTCTGTAACCCCCCTGCAAATGGGGGTTCCTAAAAGTCTTCCAGGAGCTGGCTCAGTGCTCCCAGCCTGAATGGTGTTCGGCGTTTAAGCCGTGTATCTGTGAGTGCTTTTAGAGCCTCTGGTACTGTCTCTTTAAGAGCGGTCTGCTTGTAGACACGATTAGTTCGCATGGGGGGACTGTGTGTTTCCCTGCTCAAGTCCCGCTTGAGCTGCTGGCAAGTCGCTCCATTTCTGCTGTCACTAAGTAGGCAGAGTGAGCACTTTTCAAAGATGTAACTGTTTGCCACATATCATTTAGGGTATTAGTGGAAATGTAATTTGTCTAACCAGCCTTTCTGGCAGCTGGGACTCTGTGTGTTTTGCCCCTCCATTTTGGATCTGGACTGCTAAATAGATCCAATTAGCACAAGGGAGGGCTTCTAAAATGGAGTTTATGTGGACCAACCAGAATCAGGACTCTCTTGGGAGCCAGCTTGCCATAAGACATATAGCTAGTAATTCTGGGAAGTGAAGTTCTGGACCTTGGCGCCTATTTGCACCAACAGGGGGAGTTTTGAGTGATTGACAACTGAGTCCACCAATTGAACCGGGCGGTGCCCAAATGGAATGCCCTGCCTTGTGTCTGGAGAAGCAGATCCATTGTGACCGTGACAAGAGAAGGAGCTCCGAGCATCTGCGCTACACAGTTTTGTGTGGAAGCACGTGGAAGGCCTAAACTCGGGTGGCGTGTTGCCATTTTGACTCGGACTAAATCCGCAGTTGCCGAGAGGAAGAGAGACTGAACGATTGGGAACCAGGCTCACCCTGTAGAGGACTGGAGAAACTGCTTAATCGTGCTCGGTCTGTCAGGAAAGTGAAGCTGCAGGTGAACTCCCCGGTTAGCAGTAAGTGCAATCGGGAACTGAGAGCAGCTGCCTGGTATGGTAATTTCCTTTACATATAAATGTGTGGAGAGTTTGTTGAGGACAGCTAAAGAGGTCCTCTTGCCCCTGTGTGGTGTAGACTGAAAGCCAAATGCATGCACGCAGACTGAATCCGTCGTTGAGTGAAGCAATGTGCCTGGCTTGTAGAATTTCATCTCACTGCTGTGTGAGGGAGTCTGGCAATCCATGACCCCCTGTGCCAGTTTTCGGCATCGAGTTTGTGAGTGCAAATCAGGGTAGCTCCCTGCCTTCTGTTTATCTAATTGCAAGTGTTTCATCTGATTTCTTTTCTTCTTTCTTCATGAACTGAGCCAACCGGCTCCAGATTACAATTGGGTATTGTGCAAGTGTTTTTTTACATCACAGGGCCCCAACCAGCTGCACTGATCCTGGCTAGCCCCCACCATCCTGGGTACCCAGTAAAGCGACATTTTGGGACTCTGAATATGCACACAGTACTGTGATTATTAATGTGTCTAATCTAATTACCCTGATTTACCCCTGTCCTTGTTACAGCCCTTTGAATAAATCAGATCTGTTTGTTTCAGCAACGTTACACTGACTGAGGTATTCGTTTATGTTAAAGTATTGTACTGTGGCTATCGTATTGCATCATTTTGTTTTGCAGGGGGTCCCCAGAGTCAAGCTGACCAAGCCAGTCCTAGGGGTAAGTGTAAATAGTGAAGATACTCACGGTGTATTGTGTGGGCCACTAGTAGCAATAAAAGGGGGTCTCAGTGTCCCAGAGGGCTGTGACCAAGTTAGTCTGACTGCTGCAAACCCTGACCTCTGGGTGGAGGCACCTGTCATAGAACCTAGGTTCCTCAACCTGTTAGTAGTTAAGCAAGCTGGGGTAGTAGCCCTTGGGATAGTGCCACCTGTGGGTTACATCTTGAAGGCACTGCTGGGATTAGTGTCCTCTAGTGGCTCAGTGAAGGAAGTACTCCATTATGTCTAACTTAAAGGAGAAGATGGAGGGGGCACCACACCCAAGTTAAAACTCGACCCCCTTAAGATGATGGTACACAAATTGATGGTGTGGTGCGAAGCTGAGGAATTGGGACTCCCAAAAGGCAGTATTATTGTTGGATGTCCCATTGGGGATTAAAAGTGCTGACATTGTCTCTACTGTAGAGCATGTCAAATGTATGGGCAAGGTGGAAGTAAAAGGGTGATATGCTGACATGCTCGAACAAACCTTGCAAGTGCTGCTTTCATGCAGTATTCCAATAGACCCTGAGAGGGTGCCCCCGTGATTTTGCCCAAGGGTACCCAGAAGGGATGGATGGTTATTCACACACGTAGTGGTTTGGTCACCCTGGGTGGGTCCCCTAAGACTAATAGTTTTAAGGAAAGACTGCTCAAACTGTTAGCCGCAGAAGGGAGAACCGCTCATGAATTGGTAATGGTATTAAACATCTCAGGTGACCACACTCCCCTGCCGTCCCCAGGTACCTCTCCTGGGTCCTCTAAGAGCTCCATACTAGCCCCACCCCCTATGGTTATTCCTCCCATTCAACTGGATTCCTATCGGAGATTGAGACTCTTCTCCGGTACTGTTCCCGTGCCTTCAGGGGAAGATGATTTGGAGACCAGGATGGACTATGCTACCCTTTAGTGCAACAGTGGCAGTGTTCTGAGGGGGAAAAGAGGAAACGGTTGATGGAAAGCTTGACGGGTCCTGCACTGGAAGCTATTTGATTCCTACGGGCCACTAGTCCAGAGGCCACTGCAGCAGATTATCTTTCAGCATTAGAAGGGGTGTTTGGCAGCACTGAAACCGGAGAGGATCTATTATGGAAGTACAAGTCAGCTAAACAGTGGAGAAATGAGAAATTGTCTACTTTTGTTACTAGAATGGAGAGGGCTTTGGAAAAGGCCCACCAAAAAGGGAGAGTGTCTGCCCAAACGCTAAACCAGGTCCAGCTAGACCATATATTGAAGTCAGCCAGATTTTCAAGTGTAATATCCCTGAAACTCAAATTGCAAGACAGAAGGGCTGACCCTCCCTTGAGTGGCCTTGATGGAAGAGGGTTGCCTGGATATTGTGGCAGTCACAGAAACATGGTACACAGAGAACCATGACTGGGATGTCAACATACCAGCATACACAATCTACAGGAGGGACAGGGAGGGTAAAAGAGGAGGAGGGGTAGCTCTCTATGTAAAGGAAGGGATCAAAGCAACAGAACTAAAGAGTAAACAGGGAGCAGATGAGGCACTTTGGGTCACCCTGAGACAGGAAATACTTCCACAATCTGCATGGAGGTGGTATACAGACCCCCATCTCAGAGAGGAGATGGACAAGGAAATGATAGAAGGCTTTCTTAGAATGGCAGAAAAAGGGAGATATTGTTGATGGGGACCTGAATATGCAGATGTTAACTGGAGTACCTTTGCTGCAGGCACATCCAAGAGCAGGGTCATTCTTGATGCCCTACAGGGGGCATGCCTCAGACAGCTAGTACTGGAACCCACTCAGGAGGGAGCAATCTTAGACCTGATACTCTCAAATGGGGATGGAGAAAGAATCTCAGATTTAGAAGTGGGTAGCCGTCTGGGAACAAGCGACCACCAAACAGTGTGGTTCACGATAAACACAGCCATACAATCAAGCCATACAAAAGCATGAGTACTGGAATTTAGGAGGGCTGACTTTGGGAAAATGAGACAGTGCCTCAGAAAAGCACTAGCAAACAGGCAAGAAGGAGGGGTGGAGGAACAATGGGGAGTGATCAAAACAGCCATCACAGAGGCAACAAGCCTTTGTGTAAAGCAAATCAATAAAACACAACGAAGGAAAAAAACGCTGTGGTTCTCAAAAGAGGTGGCAGGGAAGGTTAAGGAGAAAAGGACAGCATTCAGGAAATATAAGGAAACACAGAAGGAGCAGGACAGAGAACTTTATCAGTTAAAGCAGAAAGAGGCTGGGAAGGCAGTCAGAATAGCAAAGGCCCAAACCGAGGAAAGGATAGCCAATTCTGTTAAGAAGGGGGATAAGACCTTTTATAGGTACATTAGGGAAGCGAAGAAGACCAAAGGAGGGACACTGAAGCCTAATAAAGGGGAGGGAATGTGGGTAGAGGGTGACAGTGAAAAATCAGGGATACTGAACAAATATTTCTGCTCAGTATTCACAAAGGAAGAGGATGGGGAGTTACCTAAACCAAACAAGAGAAACATTCCGAAGACGGGGGTCGATACCAGTCCATTTACAGAAGAAAGGGTTCTGAAAGAACTGATAACATTGAAGGTGGACAAAGCAATGGGGCCGGATGGGATTCACCCAAGAATTCTAAAAGAACTAAGGGTAGAATTAGTGACACCACCGACTACCCTGTTTAACAAATCATGGGAGGATGGGGTGGTACCCGAGGACTGGAGGAGGGAAGATGTGATTCCTCTTCACAAAAGTGGGAGCAGGACAGAGGCAGGAAACTACAGACCAGTTAGTCTGACCTCAGTGGTAGGGAAAATGATGTAATCATTTCTGAAGGAAAGAATTGTTCAGTACCTAGAGGCCAGTGGGCCACAGGACCCAAGGCAAGCATGGATTCATGAAGGAAGGTTGTGTCAGACAGAATCTAATAGATTTCTTTGACTGGGTGACCAAAGCAGTAGACTAGGGAGGGCTGTGGACATGGCCTACCTAGATTTTGTAAGGCATTTGATATAGTCCCACAAAGATTAATTACAAGGTAGCCAGCCTTGAGTGGGTCCTAAGGTGGTAGTCTGGATAAAAAATTGGCCAGACAACAGGACACAAAGGGTAGTAGTAAATGGAATACACAGTGAAGAAAGGAGGGTTACTAGTGGGCTAACACAGGGTTCAGTACTGGGACCGGTCCTTTTTAATGTCTTTATAAGTGACATTGCAGAGGAACTGGAAGGAAAAGTATGTCTCTTTGCAGATGACACAAAGATCTGCAACAGGGTTGATACACAAGATGGAGTGGAAAGGATGAGAAGGGGCTTGGCAAGTTTGGAGGAATGGTCAAATGTATGGCAGCTCAGATTCAATGTAAAGAAGTGCAAGGTAATGCACATGGGAAACAAAAACCAAGGGGAAGTGTACACAATGGGGGGTGAGATACTGACAACAGGAAAAATAGAAAGGGACCTGGGGGTAATTATATCTGATAACCTAAAGGTGGGCAAGCAATGTGAGAAGGCAGTAAGAAAGGCAGGGGGGGATACTGGGATGCATAGGAAGAGGCATCAATAGTCGAAAACAGGAAGTTGTTATCCCTTTGTATAGACAGTTGGTGAGACCCCATATGGAGTACTGTGTGCAGTTCTGGAGACCTCATCTCCGCAAAGACATAGACAGAGTGGAAGCTGTACAGAGGAGGGCAACGGAAATGGTGCAGGGTCTGCACCAGAAGACATATGAAGAAAGGCTAAAGGAGCTTAATATGTATACCCTTGAGGAAAGGAGGGAGAGGGGGGACATGACAGAAACTTTCAAGTACCTCAAGGGAATCAACAAAGTCCAAGAGGGTAGCATTTTCCAGAAAAAGAGATGTGCAAGAACAAGGGGGCACAATTTGAAGATAGAGGGGGGATGGCTCAGAGGTAATGTGAGGAAGTATTTTTCACTGAGAGGTTGTGGATGCATGGAACAGCCTCCTGAGGAGGTTGGGAGTCAAGAACAGTGGGGACTTCAAGAATGCATGGGACAGGCATAAAGGCAGTCTAGTGGAGGTAAGAGGAAGTAAGCTGCTGGTTAGCTAGGATCTGCAGCTTATCTGTTAGGTAGGAAAATGGGCAGACTAGGTGGGCCAAGTGGTCCTTATTTGCCATCAAATTCTATGTTTCTATGTTTCTCCTGAGTATTGTCAATTGATGAGAGAGATCCGTGAAATTGAAACCAATGAAGAGGGGTGGGAACCCTATGCTGGGGCAGTGAACCCTTGTCAGACCCCTGAGAAGAGTGAGCCAGACGAGACTCAACAGCTGAGAGGGTTGATTAAGGGGCTGACTGAGACCTACCGGGAACCAGATCTGTATCAAGCTCCTCCTGAGCCTAAAAGTGGGGTGGGAGTGCATGTTGTTTCCTCTGATGCCCGGATGGAGAGCAACCTTAAAGCAGAAATTAGAGACTTAAGAGAGACAGTGAGGGAGTTGCAACGGGCTGCTCTCATCCCCAAAAGAAGTGGAGAACCAGAGATCCAACAGGGTAAACACCCAGTTCAAGAAGAACCATGTAGAGCCACCGAGATGCCCTGCCAGATAAGGGATTCCCCTCCCTCCAAAGACAACAGAGATACTAAGTTCTGCTACCGTTGTGGAGAGGATGGACAATTTCAGACTGACTGTCAGCTGCCAGAGAACTTGAGGAAAGTTACCAGCAGGTTGGTGGCCTGGCATCGCAAAACCTGTGCCCAGTCACTAGGGGGAGCCAACCAGAAAAGTTTTACCACAGGGCCAATGCCCAAGCGACATCCCAAGTAATGCCCCCTGAATTGTCCGAAGTGGTGGGGCCCTCTATGGAGACTACTGTGAAAGTGAATGGGGTATCCACCAGAGCTGTACTAGAGAGTGGCTTCCAAGTGACCATTATGTTCCAAGACTGGTATCAGAAGCATTTGTCTGATGTACCCTTACAACCGTTGGGGGGGCTGCATGTCTGGGGGTTAAGTGAAAAGACCTACCCCTACTCTGGATATATCCGAATTTGGCTGTCTTTTCCCACCTCCATGGCTGGAGTGGCCAGGCAAGTAGAGACCCTGGCCTTAGTGTGTCCCCCTACCGGACTGTATGATGGGGTTCCTCTACTGATTGGAACTAATGCACATATGTTTGGGCAACTGGCGCAGTTGTGTTATGAATAACAAGGGTCCTGGACTGGCAGAGCTCTAAGAATTCCGGCCTTGATTAAAAGGGCCTATGAGGCACTGAGAAATGCTGATAGAATGGAACCAGAGGAACTGGTTGGGGTTGTCTGGAAGAAGGATCCAGAATCTTTGCTCATAGCACCAAATGCTCAATGTGTTCTACGAGGAGAGGTCTGCATAAAAAAGGATGTCAAGAACAAAATGTTAATGCTGGACGCACCAGGAGATGGAAAATTGCCCGAGGGACTGCTGGTCAAACGAAGTATTCTGCCTGCTACAGCCCATGCTTTTGCCAGAAGAGTGATGGTTCAAGTTCACAATGTATCTGACAGGGAGATCCGAGTAAACCGAGGCTGCACCCTGGCTACTGTGCACTGTGCAGATACTGCCCTGCTACCCAGTAACAAGAGTTTGGGAAAAAGTGATAGAGTAATGCCTGACTTGTTCGATTTCAGTGACTCCCCGTTGCCAGCAGAATGGAAAGTGAGGATCAATAAGAAGCTTGCCCAAAGGGACCAGGTGTTTTCTCTTAAAGAGTGGGATATGGGCTGCGTGCAGGGAGCTGAGCAACATATCCGACTGCATGATGAAAGGTCATTTTGTGAGAGGTCTCAGCACCTGACACCTGCTGACATAGATGATGTGAGACGGCATCTGCAAGGGATGCTTGCTGCTGGGGTAACACAAGAATCCTGAAGCCCATATGCTTCTCCCATTGTGGTAGTGAGGAAAAAGAATGGGACTGTGAGGCTGTGCGTCGATGATTGCACCTTAAACCGGCGGACTATCCCTGATCAGTATACAATGCCACACATTCAAGATGCTTTGGACTGCCTGAATGGTAGTAAGTGGTTTTCAGTGCTGGATCTTAGCAGTGGGTACTACCAGATCCCGATGGCCCCAGAAGACCGTGAAAAGATAGCCTTTATCTGTCCGCTTGGTTTCTATGAATTCATGAGGATGTCTCAAGGGATTTCAGGTGCTCCAGCCACTTTTCAACAACTGATGGAGCGTGCAGTGGGGGACATGAACTTGTTAGAGTGCCTCGTATACCTAGATGATGTTATTGTGTTTGGTAGCTCACTGGAGGAACATCAGAGCAGATTGTTCAAGGTGTTGGACTGACTGGAAGGCTTTGGCCTTAAACCGTCCATTGATAGGTGTCAATTCTTTCAAACATCATTAAAGTATGTGGGCCACATAGTATCCACTGAGGAATAGAGACCGACCCAAGTAAAGTTGAGGCCTTGACCACCTGGCCACATCCCAAAAATCTAAAAGAACTGCAAAGATTCCTGGGTTTCTATGGTTATTATCGGCACTTCATCAAGGATTATTCAAGAGTGAGCCACCCTTTACTTAACCTTACTCAAGGGTATCCCCAACCCACAAAAGATACAAAAAGTCAGCGTCTCTCAAGACTGAAATAGTTATTTTCGTCCAAGTGAAGTATTTGGGGCCCGCTGACTCCTTATTGTGAAACTGCTTTTCATGAGATCATATATCAACTTACCCATGCTCCAGTGTTGGCCTATGCCATTCCAACAAAACCTTATGTCCTGCACACCGATGCTGGCTTGCAAGGTTTGGGGGCTGTGTTGTATCAGGAGCATGAGAATGACCTGAGACCAGTGGCCTTTGCCAGCAGAAGCCTGACCCCTTCCGAAAAGAACTATCCTGTACACAAGTTAGAGTTCCTAGCTTTGAAGTGGGCCATTGTTGACCAATTCCACAAGCATTTGTATGGGGGTAAGATACTAGTAACAAGCATTTGTCAATGCCGAATGTTTGCTTGCTGGCATTGAAAGTGATAGTGTAGAAGTTAAAGAGCTGCGTAATAGTAATGGCAGTGAAGTATTGAACTGAAGCCAGCCCCACCACCACCCTGCAGAGAGTGACAGGCATTGGGGTGTGCCTTTGGGTCATCAGGCATAACGGCCACACCATTTCAGTACACCCCACCCTGCAGACACTGGCAAGTGTCACGGTGTTCCTTGGGGTCTTTGGTCCTTATGCGCACGCCATTCCATTAGGAAATACAGTGGGATGGGTGCAATATAGGAGAATGGGGTGAACTTTGGGGCCGAAGAGACCAAGGCATACCTCAGTGCTTCTCACTGGCTGCAGAGTGTGGAATGGTATGAGCATTACAGGCAAGAATCCCAAGTCGCACCCCTGATGCCTGTCATTCTCCATAGGGTTGGGCGTTATGGTTGGAAACCCTAATACCGCAGGCATTCGTTGGTATTTTCACTCCAAATGTTCAACATGGTTTTTTTGTGACCCCACCTCATGAAGAGGGGGAATATCAGCTTCTTAGCCGAAAGTTGCTTATGCACAGTGACTACAGCATTTAGCACCATAGGTGCAAAAACATTCCGAACAGGATGTAAAAAATGGCAGCTGCACTGTTCATGGGAGGAGTAAAAAATGGCAATGTTGTAAATCTACAGTAAAAATATTAAAAAAAATGGTGAAGTCATGAGCGTACATAGAAACTGTGCAACGCACACCCGTAATATAATTAGGTTGGGGATTTTTTTACAGCAGACTGTCAACTCAGGCATTTTGGTGCCTCCGATCATGAACAGTGTCACTGTGATTTTCTTTATCTGTCCTGAACAATAATTTCCCACAGTGACCACGCATCTCTGTGCTGAAAGTGTGAAAACACACTTTGGCCATGTTGTGAAAAATGACAGCTGTACTGTAAATAAGGCAGTGTGGAAAAATGCCACTGGTGAAAATCTGGACTTAAAATATTACAAAGTCATGAACTTACAAGGGTGCATGGAAACTGCACAATGCTCACTCATAACACAGTCACTTTATGGACTTTTGTCACCAAATTTTCAACATAGCCATTTTAAGACCTCTGCTCATGAACAGTGTAACTGTGATGTTCTTAATCTGTCCCAAACATTGCTTTCACACACCAACAGCACCATTGTGGCGCTACATGTGCAAAAACGCATTTTGGGCGGCATATGAAAAATGGCAGCTGTACTGTTCATAAGGAAGTGTAATAAAATGGCAATGTTGAAAATCTGGAGTGAAAATATTAAATTTGCAAACTTATGAGCATGCATAGGAACTGCGCAATGCACGCTCGTAAAACAGTCATCTTAGGAATGTTTTCACCAAATTTTCAACATAGCCATTTTAAGATCTCTGCTCATGAACAGTGTCACTGTGATTTTCTTAATGTGTCCCATACATTGATTTCGCACATCGACTGCGCCGTTGTGTGCTACATGGGCAGAAACACATTTTGGGCAAGATGTGAAAAATGACAGATGTACTGTTCATAAGGAGGTGTGGTAAAATGGCAATGTTAAAAATCTGGAGTGTAAATATTGAAAATTTGCGAACTTACGAGCGTACCTAGGAACTGCACAACGCACGCTCGTAAAACAGTCATTTTTTTGAATTCTTTCACCAAATTTTCAACATAGCCATTTTAAGACCTCTGCTCATGAACAGTGTCACTGTGATTTTCTTAATTTGTCCCGTACATTGATTTTCACACTGACTGCGCCATTGTGTGCTACATGGGCGGAAACACGTTTTGGGTGAGATGTGAAAAATGACAGCTGTACTGCTTATAAGAAGGTGTGGTAAAATGGCAATGTTGAAAATCTGGAGTGAAAATATTGAAAATTTATGAACTTACGAGCGTGCGTAGGAACTGCGCAATGCACACTTAATAAAACAGTGATTTTGAAATTTTTCACCAAATTTTCAAAATAGGCTTCTTGAGAACCCACCTTATAAACACTGGCAGTGTCATTTCATTAATTGGTCCGAAGGTGATTTCGCACAGTGACTGCGAAATCACCCTTCAAGCCGAATAATGCCATGACAGTGACATCATTCATAAGAAGGATCCCAAAAACCCCATGTTGAAAATTTGGTGCAAAAATTCAAAAAATGCCTGAGATATGCAACAAAGTTGAAAAACCCTATCTAGCCCATTATACAGCTTACGGCATTTCCTCAGTTTGCAGGTCGGCTTTAAAGAGTGCAGGCGTGTTCCGTCCACCGAAGATCATCGCCGAGGTCGGAGAGTAAGTATGGGGTGAGGGGGTGTGTGGGAGAGGCAGGTTGCCGATGGGTGGGTGTGGGTTGTGGGAGGGGCCAGGGAGACTACATGGGACCGTTTTTTCTTACAGGTGTTCTTTTGTTTCCAATATGTGGCCTTGAGGCGTTTACCCATGCTGGGTGGGCTCCCGGCGTGGCACAGGGCAGTTAGGGGCATTCAGCCGATGGGATTGGGTACCCCCGTCACCCAAAGCATCGAGTGCCACGCTGGGGTGGGCTCCCAGCGTGGCACCCAGTACTCCGGGGGGGGGGTGAGGACAGTGGAGCCGATGGAGGATTGGGCACCCCCGGCTATATCATGAGTTGCCACGCTGGGTAGGCTCCAGCGTGGCACCCAATACCGAGGGGTGAGGACAGTGAAGCCGATGGGATTGGGCACCCGGCTATATCATGAGTTGCCACGCTCGGGTGGGCACCAGCGTAGCATTTGGAAGGCTTTAGGGGTGGGGGAGGTCAGCACAGCCGGCGGGGATTAGGCACCCCGTTGGCTATACAGTGTGTGCGTGCGTGTGGGGGGGGGCGTGCACGCCTGCATGTGTGTGTGGGGGGGAGCTGCGCATGAGCAAGTGATATCTTATCGCTGCTCACTGAAGCATAGCTCTCCCTTTGAACTGTATGCCACTGCATTTTGGAGCTTGTCATAGACAGCTCCATCATGCATTGGTTTACAGGGGCCACGCCTGCCAACACACTGATTGAATCAGAAAAGTGGGTGACACACCTCCGAAATTTCGGATGATGGCACTATGTATCTTGCACATCCGTGCAAGCAAACATAACAAACATAATAAATGTATCTTAATTTTTGAAGACTTTTTTTTTTTTGTGCGTGCATATGTGACGTATGAATGAGGGATCCATTCACTGTAGATCAAGGGAGGAGGTGAAATGGTGCAGGTACATGGGGGGGTGAACAAAGTGGTAGACAGTAAGCCCTACCAGAGCTTTAGGCTGATGTAACACTGCAATATATGGGGGGTGAACAAAGTGGTAGACAGTAAGCCCTACCAGGGCTTCAGGTTGATGTAGCACAGCTGGACTAAGGCAAGGGAGGATGTGAAATGGTACAGGTACTGTACATGGGGGGGGGTGAACAAAGTGGTAGACAGTAAGCCCTACAGGTAGTACAGTACGCTCAAGTTCGTTTGCATAGGTTTTAGCAGTGGGGAGTTCACATTGACAGAGCCTGGTAAGAGAAAATGCTTGGAATTACACATACAACGAAGTCTGAGTTTTCACATCAAATGCTAAGGTATTTTTTTTCTGGAGGATTAGAACCCATGGAGTCCATGAAGGTGTGCTTTGTAGAGCTGGAGTGTGTAAGGACTGTTAGGCACCCACACATTTTGGTGGTCCTGCTTTGGCAGGGAACAGTTTATTAAAGTAATGATGTGTGGGTTGTCTCTCTAAGCTAGACAAGACTACACCATCCTATCAGGCAACTGACTCAGTTGATCTGTGTGTGTGTGTGGGGAGGAGCTGCTCACTGAAGCGTAGCTCCCTCTTTCAACTGTATGCCACTGCATTTTCTACTGCTGTCATAGACAGCTTCAGCAGTGATTGGAGAACTGTGACCACGCCTGCAAACACACTGACTGAACTGGAAGATGCTGACACACCTCTGAAAAACTCAGATGATGGCAATATGTTTCTTGCACATGCGTGCAAGCAAACATAAAAACTGACAATAATCCTTTGACCTATGTGCAGACTTCGGCTAAGCTGGATGCCACTGGCCATAGGTGGCTCTCTGCATTATCCACATATGACTAGACTGTTGAATATACAGCAGGCCTGAACCACATAGATGCTGATGCTCTCTCCCAGAGGTCTGTTCCCCGGAATGACTGAGTCAGACTGTCAGAAGCTGATACTCGAGCACTCTGCCAGAAGTTTGACAGGTAGGAACAAATGTCCACGGACGCAGTGGACTGTATGGTGGATTGTCTGGGACCCTCCGAGAATTGCATACCTGCTGGTTATTGTCACTTTTTTGCCTTGGACACTGGTGCTTTGCCTCAATTCAATAATGACAGTATTCAGCGGGCTCAATCCCGAGATCCCATGATCAAAACAGCTCTAGAAGCCTTCCAAGCAGGGAAAGATGTGTCAAGGTTACGTTCCTCTGATTTGTGAACTGCATTGCTGTATAAGGAAGGCCCTAAGTTGAGACTGATCGATGGACTGTTATATAGAGAGACAGTAGATAAAGGGGGCCAACTGGACAAGCAACAGTTAGTTTTGCCTACTGCCTTTTGAGACCTGGTGCTGAGGTCCCTACACAACCACATGGGACACCTTAGCATAGACAGAACGCTTGATTTGGTGAGATCCAGATTTTATTGCCCTAAAATGGGGGCTGATGTTGAACAATACATTAGAACTTGTAGTCACTGCTTACAGAGGTAAGTTTTGCCCCAGAGGGCTGCCCCCCATTGTTAACATCACCACCAGTGCACCCATGGAATTGGTCTATATTGACTTTCTGAGTTTGGAGCCAGATCAGAGAAATATCAGTAATGTGCTGGTCAGGGGTTGAAAAATCCCCAAGTCCGAGGTCCGGGACACACAGAAAGTGCTGTAGGACTTGCATGCTGCAGCCCTTTTAAGTCCAACGGACTTGGCTGTATTTACTTCTTTCAGCGTTTAAAGGTTTGATTTATGACTCCCACAAAACAAGCGGGGTGCTGGCCCTTTAAATCCGTGCATCTGCGCTGCTGTCTCTGTATCTGCTGGCTCACCTGCTGCTATGTATGGATAGGAGAGAGGAAGTGAGTGGGGTCTGGGACCAGCTGTATGCCAGGAGGAAGCCCAAGTAGCGATCGTGAAACCGAAGGGTTGGCGCATTTGGACGCTGGTGTCTTTAGTCTGTTCCCTCCAGCTTCTCCTCCTCTCTCGACAGCCAATTAATGGGCAGCATGTAAAATTGGCAGCTGGTTCACCCGGCGCACACACTGCCGCTCGTCATTGAGACAGAGAGTGAGAAGTTAAGAGACGTGGCGGAGCGAAGGATTTTGCCAGACTAGTCCGTCGTGAGTTCAGAGTAATGTGCGTGCTGCATGGAATTGTATTATTAAACTGTTTGTGCCTTGCGGTCTTGTCTGAGCTTAGCTGTGGAGGAGTGAGTCGGGTGGCAGATGGCACTGAGACAGTATGGACTTGGAGATTTGCCAGGCCAGGCTGCCATTCCCTTCCTTCTGTCAGTCCCTGCGCCCCCACCCCGCCCGAGTTGTTAGCCCTTAGGCACTCCAGGGTCCAGGATGTGTCGCGGTCCTACCTTAGCTGCCAGTCAAGTTCTTCAGTTCAGGAGGAAGGAGGAATCACTCAGGACTCTGAGGTAGAATATTACACTTGGCCTGGGCAGACTAGGTTGTCAAAAAAAAGGCAGAAGACATTTTCTGGCAACAAATTCTGTGTTTCTCAATTGTGTTGTTTGTGATGCATTGATTGCTTGATGCTCAATCAACAGGAAATGTTCCTCACAAAACCCCTTGATAGGAGGGTCAAGCTGAGGGCACTTCCTACTTGCACGCTACACTAGGAGCATCAGGGTGGGTTACATGGTTGAAGTATTTATTTGCTGAGAGGCCATTTATGTCCAGACTCCAGGCACTGGGTCAAGCTGGAATCTGGACATAAATGACAGCAAATAGATGCTTCACAAATGCTCCTAAGTGCAAATACCACCCCGACATTCCTGGTCCCGGTAGAATTTAAAATCAAACATTCCCAAGTACCAGTGGCACTTAATCCCTCACCCAGTCCCAGGTTTGGCATTAAAAAACTGCCTTGTAGTCTAGTGGCACCGCCCCCTCCTGGAAGTGCCATCCTCAGTTGCACACCTGGACTCAAGATGGCGGCCAGCCGGCCACTACTCATCCTCTCTTCACCTTCACTGCTGGCCACCATCTCACACAGGTGTGACAAGTACAATATGGGTATTGAATGTGACTTGTGTAGACTGTACATGAGATGGCGGCCAGTACCACAGGTGAGCAAAGGCTAAGTGCTGGCACATACTCAACAGTGGCAATGGGGCAGCAGAGGATGATGCCAGGAGAGAATGGGCCACGCAGCCACTTGACTACCAAGCAGTGATTTTATTCCAAAATGGGGATCTGGAGCAGGAAAAGGGGAACACCAGGGATTCAGGAATAATCTTTTCACTTGTGTCAGTTGCCCACCACAGTTACTTGCAGGTACAGCTACATATTGTACTAGTACTAAATTGGAGTGGACCCAGAGACCATCACGTGTCTGCCTTGCAGCACAGCTGCGGCTATGTGAAAGGACTTCAGCTAGCCTGGGGAAGAGTACTAATTTAGACTGCTGAAAAGTGGGGGCTCACTGGTGCATGCTGGAGTGTGAAACTTAATTTAGAGCCAAGGATAGAGTCCATTCTGAATCCAGAGACTGCGAGCTGCACATAATTTGGCTTGTGAGTGGTCCTTTTTTTGTCCTATAAGGAATGAGGAAAAAAAGTGGTTTGCTTTGGTAAAAATGTGGGTGAAAAAAATGTGACTTACCGATGCCTGTCATGGACTTGTGGGCCAAAAGTAACATAAGTCCTGGACTTACAGGCTCCCCCAAAATTTTTCAACCCCTGCCTGGTGGTCACTGACCATTTCACCCGATATGCTCAAGCTTTCCCCACCAAGGACCAGAAGGCTTCCACTGTGGCCAAGGTGCCTATAGAGAACTTTTTTGTTCACTATGGGGCCCCATAAAGAATCCATTCTGATCAAGGAAGGGACTTTGAGAGTCATCTGATTAAAGAGATGCTTTCATTGTGGGGAGTGCGAAAATCCAGAACCACCCCTTATCACCCCCAAGGGGACCCACAGCCTGAACGGTTCAACCGCACTTTGCTCGATATGCTAAGCACCCTTCAAACAAAGGACAAGCCCAGATGGAGCCAACAGATTAGCACACTGGTACATGCCTACAACTGCACCAAAAGTGATGCCACTGGGTTTTCCCCTCATCGCCTGATGTTTGGAAGAGAAGCCCGATTACCGGTAGATGTTTGTTTTGGAGTTTCTCCTGATGGGGTTCAAGCAGCAACTCATTTACAGTATGTGCAAAAGTTAAAGGCCCAACTAAACCGTGCATACCAACTGGCTCAAACCATGGCTGCCAAAAGAAATCTAGCCAATAAAGAAAGGTATGACAAAAAGGTGAACGCATTGGAACTACAGGAGGGAGATCGGGCGTTGCTAAGAAATCTGGGACTGCATGGGAAACACAAGATTGCTGATAGGTGGCACCATCTCCCTCACATTGTGGTAGGCAAACTAAATGATCTGCCTGGGTACAAAGTAAGGACTGAAAATAACTCAAAAGATGTGAAGACCATGCATAGAAATCATCTACTATCTATTGGACAGATCTTGATTGAGTCTGAACTCCCAGAAAAGGTCCCCTCTTGACCAGTGACTAGAGCTGCAGCTAAGAAAAAGTCAAAGAAGCCTGCACCTGTCGAAGTTGAATTAACATGCTCCCCTCCACAAGTCCCAATTGAACCTGACTGTCAGTCCATGTCAGAGGAAAGTGAGTGTGGCCTTGAATACTACCCTTCTTATGAACTGAGTCAACTGTTTCGGGGCAATCCCGTAGTCAATCCTGGAGATGAAGCTGGGCCTTCCGAATGGTCTGAGCCCCCAGCTTTGTCCCTGGAGCCAATGCTCTCAGAAACTGAACTGCAAAGCATTAAATCAGATGATATGGAATCATTGTGCATGGTTGAACTGCTCGAGTTTTCAGAGGAAGAGAATGATGAACTGGGACAAACTGGTGATACACTAGGACAAGAACAGTGTGGTGAGTGCCCTGATAGTTCACTGCCAGTGTCAGGAGCCCCTTCAGGTGAACCAAGTGTTGTGGACTCAGAGACTGCAAATCCTAGAGCTGAAAGTGCCCCAAGTTCTAGCCTCTCTGCCCCAATGGAGACCCACCTGGCGAGTACACACAGTGTTGAAAGTGAGTCTAACCGTGCAGAGACTGTGACCGTTCCCTCCAGAAGTAGTGGTTGAGAGGTGAGGCCTGTAGTACAGTTAAGTTACGAGTCCCTGGGTAGACCTGTGGACCTGCCCCTTAATGTGGTCCATAAGGGAGTGTATGTGACCCCGAGTTCGTTGCCCAAACTAAGCCTGGGAAATAGCTCCAGATTACTTGTATTGCCCTCTGAGTATGTTGCCCCTGCCCTCTCTAGCCTCAACGTAGCTGATAGGGAAGGGCCCCCTCTAGCCAGGTTTCACGTGTAGGAAGTGATAACCTGAGTTAAAATTCTTGTATGTGCACTGTTGTATAATCAGTAATAGAATGTATAATACAGTGTAAGTGTATATGACAAAAGTTTAATATGCTGATTGCTGTTTAAAAGGCAAGCTAGTTCAAACTTTTCTGCCTTAAAGTGATTTAAGAGTATCTACTTGACGAGGACGTCAAGCTTTTTCAAGCCAGGAAGGGTGTAACCCCCCTGCAAATAGGGGTTCCCAAAAGTCTTCCAGGAGCTGGCTCAGTGCTCCCAGCCTGAATGGTGTTCAGCGTTTAAGCCATGTATCTGTGAGTGCTTTTAGAGCCTCTGGTACTGTCTCTTTAAGAGCTGTCTGCTTGCAGACATGATTAGTTCGCATAGGGGGACTGTGTGTTTCCCTGCTCGAGTCCCGCTCAAGCTGCTGGCAAGTCGCTCCATTTCTGCCGTCACTAAGTGGGCAGAGTGAGCACTTTTCAAAGATGTAACTGTTTGCCACATATCATTTAGTGTATTAGTGGAAATGTAATTTGTCTAATCTGCCTTTCTTGCAGCTGGGACTCTGTGTGTTTTGCCCTCCATTTTGGATCTGGACTGCTGAATAGATCCAATCAGCACAAGGGGGGCTTCTAAAATGGAGTTTATGTGGACCAACCAGAATCAGGACTCTCTTGGGAGCCGGCTTGCCATAAGACATATAGCTAGCAATTCTGGGAAGTGAAGTTCTGGACCTTGGTGTCTATTTGCACCAACAGGGGGAGTTTTGAGTGACTGACGAACTGAGTCCACTAATTGGACCGGGTGGCGCCCAAATGGAATGCCCTGCCTTCTGTCTGGAGAAGCAGATCCATTGTGACCGTGACAAGAGAAGGAGCTCCGAGCTTCAGCACTACACAGTTTCGCATGGGAAGCGCATAGGAGGCCTAAACTCGGTAGTTGCCATTTTGACTTGACTGAATACAGCGGTTGCCGAAGGGAAGAGGCTGAATGACTGGGAACCAGGCTCACCCTGTAGAGGACTGGAGAAACTGCTTAATCGCGCTCGGTCTGTCAGGAAAGTGAAGCTGCAGGTGAACTCCCGGGTTAGCAGTAAGTGCGATCGGGATCTGAGAGCAGCTGTCTGGTATAGTAATTTCCTTTACATATAAATGTGTGGAGTGTTTGTGGAGGACAGCTAAACGGGTCCTGTTGAAAGTGGCCAGTGGCCAAGGTTTTAGTGACCAGTGACTAAACTTTTATCAACAATATGTAACTGACTAACCAAAAGGTTGAGCAGATAAAAAGGGGTAGAATGGCTAGAATAGAGGCTGCAAAGGGCTAGTAAAAGGTGAAGGTGGCTAGTAGATGACTACATGATACCTACATGTAGATTGATGGGCCTTGTAAGTGCAGAGGTGTTTGGAGAGTAATTGTCGAAACCATGCAAATAATGATACCAGTGTGCAAATTAATGTCTGGGTAGATGCCCAGGTTCAAAAGGTGTTGGGACCCTTTAAATAACTGTAGAAAATAAGTGAACCATGTTTAAAAAAATAAATGTTTTAAAGAAAATTAGCTTTGCTTTGCTCAGCAGAGATATTTTGTACAAAACCTTCCTTCAACCAAAGGCCATAGCCAAAATAAGGTTCAGCTGCTTCAAACCACTGTAGCTTAGATAAAGTTCCTCATTTTATAATTTCTTGTGTTTAAAAAAAAGTGTAACAGAGAGTTGATAAGAAACACTTACATCCTTGTTTTGGCCACTGTCTAGTCAGCTAGTTATTTAAAGTGAATGTGAAGTCCCCTCGTATGTTTTCTGTATCCTAAAGTGAGTTATTTTTGATAAAACGTAAAATCCCCTGATCACTTGTTTTTCCATCTAAAGATGACAACATGTCATGGTAAAGTGTCAAATGTATCTTATGATCGAGGTATCTCATGGCCATTGTACTTTTAAAACCTTGTCTCATAATGTTATTAAATGACGTGATGTCTATACTACAATTTGCTGTAACAGTTGGGAATTTCCACCACGCATTTTGGGGGTATAAATATGGAACCTAAATGTCATGGCCAGTGTGTTTTTAGAGAAATAGCTACAGCTGCTATAGATGTTAAAACACCCAGAAAAGGGAGCAGTTCACTCCACTTTTCTGTACCTGTAGCTCTGGTGTTAAAAAGCCATCAGCTGTTTAGATTTGATCATGTTAGAGGTAAAATTGTTAGGGCTTATTTGGTATTAATAAATTGCAACTGATTTAAAACAACATTTGGTGTCAGGTGGCTTTATTGGATTACCAGGGACCACTAGCCAAGAACCTTGTGTTTTACAGTCCTCTTGCCCCCAAGTGGTGTAGACTGAAAGCCAAATGCATGCACGTGGACTGAATCTGTGGCTGAGTGAAGCTGTGTGCCTGGCTTGTAGAATTTCATCTCCCTGCTGTGTGAGGGAGTCTGGCAATCCATGACCCCCTCTGTGTCAGTTTTCGGCATTGAGTTTGTGAGTACAAATCAGGGTAGCTCCCTGCCATCTGTCTATCCAACTGCAAGTGTTTCATCTGATTTCTCTTCTTCTTTCTTCATGAACTGAGCCAACCAGCTCCGGATTACAATTGGGTATTGTGCAAGTGTTTTTTCCATCCCAGGGCCCCAACCAGCTGCACCGATCCTGGCTAGCCCCCGCCATCCTGGGTACCCAGTAAAGTGACATTTTGGGACTCTGAATATGCGCACAGTACTGTGATTATTAATGTGTCTAATCTAATTAACCTGATTCACCCCTGTCCTTGTTACAGCCCCTTAAATAAATCAGATCTGTTTGTTTCAGCAACGTTACACTGACTGAGGTATTCGTTTATGCTAAAGTATTGTACTGTGGCTATCGTATTGCATCATCTTGTTTTGCAGGGGGTCTCCAGAGTCAAGCTGACTGAGCCAGTCCTGGGGGTAAGTGTAAACAGTGAAGATACTCATGGTGTATTGCGTGGGCCACTAGTAGGAATAAAAGGGGGTCTCAGTGTCCCAGAGGGCTGTGACCAAGTTAGTCTAACTGCTGCAAACCCTGTCCTCTGGGTGGAGGCACCCACCATTGAACCTAGGCCCCTCAAAATGTTAGTAGTTAAGCAGGCAGGGGTAGTAGCCCTTGGGATAGCGCCACCTGGGGGTTACACCTCAATACTAGCTATCCACGATTTGCGTTTTGAATTGTACCTGCACTTGCTATAATCTGCTTGCTATTGTACATTTTGTTGTTATTTGTATCATACGGTTGTGTGCCTTGCTGACAATGCCATTGTTTTGTATCCCTGCTGTTAAATACTTGTTTTGATCTATATTTTGGATTGTACTTGCACTTGCTTTAATTTGCCTGCTGTTGCATATTTTGTCGTTATCTTGGTATCATACTGTTGTGAGCCTTGCTGACAATGCCACTGTTTTTGTATCTCTGCTGTCAAATACCTTGTTTTGTATTTCTCTGTTTCACTACCTTGTAACCTCCCGGGTCATGCCTGAAAATAGTCACCTTTATGGCTAACGCACCTCACCCAGTAAACAAAAATTAAATAAGTAAATATGTTTTTTAAAAGGAAACATTCATTTTAAGAAGCCCCACACTTAATTTGAGGCTGCCGCCAATCTGCATTTGTGTGCAGAAGTAAAATGTATACTTGTGGCACTTTTTTTTATCTGGTTGATCCTGCTCTGATAGTTTAAACAGTGAGCTACTTTGGCCTACCAGAAGGAGAGACTGATGGAGTCCCTGGAGACACATGGGCTGCAGGACCACTGGCAGCACAGCTTCATGGGGGGCAGGTCATGTCAAACAAATCTCACATATCTCTTTGACTTGGTAGCTAGGGAGGTGGATCAGGGGAGGGCAGTGGAGGGGATTTACCTGGACTTCAGCAAAGTCTTTGACACTGTACCACATAGGAGGCTGATAAAGAAACTTAGCCACCTGGGAGTGGGGCAGAAAGAAATGTGCTGCTACCTAACTGGTTGAAAGACAGGAGGCAGAGGGTGGTGGTAAATGGCATTCACTCGGAGGATGGGAGCGTGACCAGTGGAGTACCACAGGGTTTGGTACCGGGCTCTATCCTCTTCAATTTCTTCATAAGTAACATTGCTGACAAACTGAAGGGGAAGGTGTGCCTCTTTGCGGACAGCACAAAAACCTGCAACGGGGCGGACATCCAGGAGGGGGTTTTGAGAATGCAAAGGGATCTGGGGAAATTAGAGGAGTGGTGTAGGGAGTGGCAGCTGAGTTCGAATGTTATAAAGCACAAAGTCATGCAGCTAGAGTGGGGGAAACCCAGGGGCTGTGTATAAGATGGGGGTACTTACATTTACCAAGCAAGAGAGGGACCTTGACATGATCATATCTGGTGATCTCCAGGTGACAAGGCAGCACGACAGGGCAGCAAATAAGGCAAGATTTATGAGACCCCACCTGTAGTACTTTCTCCAGTTCTGGAGGCTGCACCTCTGAAAGGACATTTACAGGGTGGAAGCAGCCTGGAGGAGGGCTACTGAAATGGTGTGGGGGTTGCACGAGAAGTCATATGAGAAGAGACTGTGGGAGCTCAACATGTACTCCCTGGAGGAGAGGAGAGTGAGAGGAGACATGATTGAGACCAATAAGTTCCTCACGAGCATGAACAAAGTGCAGGAGGGGAGTCTCTTTAATAGGAGGAGGAGGAGGAGCACCAGAAAATGGGGGCATGCTGTGAAGCTCAGGGGAGGAGGGTCTTAAGAGGGATGTGAGGAAATACTTCTTCATGGAAAGTGTGGTGGATGCCCAAAACTGCCTGCCAGAGGAGGTGTGGGGGAGACAGTGGTGAGTTTACAGCACTTGTGGAATAAGCACATGGGGATAATAAACAGAGGTAAGGAAGGAGGGAGGGAGGGACACCTTTGACAAACAGAGTCTGGAGTGTAGTGCTAGGCAGGGTAAATAGGTCAGACTAGATAGCCAATTGGTCCTTTTCTGTGGATACATTCTATGTTTCTGTGTTTCAGAATCCTCCGGGGCTGTTGTCACCAATGTAGGGCAACTGCTAGAGAGTCAACTGTCCCAAACTAGTGCCTGAGTCACTTGCAACTCTGACTCGATGATTGCCGGTTCCACAGCCCTCCTGAGACTAAATACCAGTTACATGAAAAAACTCCTAAAGGTAGCCAGTGTTACTGAAATAAGTCATTAGTTACAAAATTGGCAGCAAAAGCTGTTTTACAAATATTTGAGAGAATAAAAAATACACTCCTGATGACTGTAAGGATGTCAGAAATACATTATTACTTGTATGTGACGGGATCACTGCCTGTGGCCTTATAGAATGGCGGACTAGGCTCTGTCTGGAGGCTCGGTGACTCGAGTTGGCCGGCGGAGCGCTGGAACGCAATGTTTTCATTTATTTGCATATACCTGCAAACTGGACTGTGGAATCCTTTCACCTCCCACCCACTTATTCCATGAGCTATATTCTGGGAAGCGGCCATCTATGTCAGGTACTGTGCAAATATGTACAAATTCTGTTATTAATAGAAAGTTTGCCATTTAACTGACACTGTAAACGGGGCTCTTCACTGAGGGGCTCAGTGGTTTTAAGACAGATGATTGAAATGTTTTGAAATGTTAAATTTATTTCTATAGTGGAACACCTCATTCAGTGTTACCTATGTCAGATGTAATAGAATTCTGGTGAATGTGTTAATAATGAGCTATAAGTATCTTTTTCCTACAAGGTTTTGTGTTGAAAGGGCTGGACTTCAAGAGCACAAGTCTCAGTGCAATCCCCAAGCCCCAGTGTTAGCACACCTGCCAAGGACTTATACAGAGCATGTTTCCTCATTTTTACCTGCATGTATTTCGTAGGGAAAGGGATCGTTAATTCTAATATCAAGGAGCTGGCTGCCCAGTCCCGTCCCCTTCCTGGTACCATTCACACAGAGCCCTGCCCACATGCCTCCCCCACACTCAAACGTTTTGTGATACTGTACATGAGTTTGTAGAGCACAGGGGCGCAATGTATTGTCTTCGGGAAGGGGTGGATTGTCAACTGTATTTTTTTTATATGTTAGAGTGCCACTGGATTCAAATCAATACCACTGCTTGACTAACACGAGCTTTGTTAGTTGAGCGGCAGTACTAATTTAAATTGGTCCAGAAGCAAATGATTTGATACCTTTTAATGGACCAACATAGATGTAACAACAAGAACAAAGTGCTCTAGTTTTCGGACCAACCAGTCCTTCTTCAGAAGCTCATGGCAGTTGAAGAAGGACTGGTTGGTCCGAAAACTAGAGCACTTTGTTCTTGTTGTTACATCTATGTTGGTCCATTAAAAGGTATCAAATCATTTGCTTCTGGATCTATTCTTGCAAGGACCAATACGGCAACTACTAAATCTTAATTTAAATTGGGGCATCACAGGGAACTGCACTACATAAGTCCCTGGCTGATTAGGTACCAGTTTGGGGAGGGGGGCTGGGGATTGTTCTTCAGTCATAGTCAATTGTTCCTCTTTAATACATTGTGGACTTATTTTGAGTATAACCACAGAGCACTGATTGCTTTCAGTGCTTCCAATGTGAAGGACTATCTGGGCATTCATTTAATTGTGCATGCCCCTGCTCTGGTGCCAAGAAGTAATTTCAGGACTTTGGACAATGTATTAATTTTTGTGCCACTCTTTGTCATGTAATGCTATTTCTTGTATGTATTATCACATGTAAATTGATTGAAAATACTATACAATATATATAAAAAACATAAATTCATTATTACTCAAAATTATACAATAAAATATATATGCCACCTGACACATACTCTGCTTTAAAACACAATTCTCGATTTCTTTACAGAAAATATTTGCTAAATCTAACCTAGCTGTTAAATTGCTAGATAACTATAGTACCTGTTAAAATAATCACATGGTAAAGCATACACATACTGCACAGAAATGTACAGAAGGTAAACAAATGCATGTATATAAATGTACAGAATAAATGTATCCCCCCATCCTCAAATACCCACCTTGATCCACCACGTGTATTTCATTAAAAGAGCTCTGTTTAATTTTCAGTAAAAAATAAACTATTTTTTTTATTTATAGCAGTCCTGTTTGTAAAAGCACCAAAGTAAGTAACCAGATCATTTTCAGTTGGAAAAAGCGCCAAAGTAAGTAACCAACTCATTTTCAGTTGGAAAAAGTGCCAAAGTAAGTAACCAGCTCATTTTCAGATGTGTCCCAGGAGCACAGGGAAGTTAACTCATCTACTCAGATTCACACAGTATGCAAGTGGTGGTTGTGGGTTTCAAACTTACATCTCCAAATTCGCAGCTTGGTTCTCTAACCTCTAGGTTATACAGCCTCCTCTACTACTTTTACAGAGAGGAGGACTGTGACACAGAGAAACTTACAGTAATTCTCTTTTTTTTTTAACTTGAAAACATAAAGGAGATTTTTTTAAATAAAATACATGTGGTGAGCCAAAGTGTTTGTACAGATGGGTGGGAGTTAAGGGGGAAATATTATGTCTTGGCATGTGTCTGTTTTGCTTTAGGTTCCCACATACTGATTTTTTTTAAGGAAAAGGGCAGAATCACAGACCATAAATCATGACTGTGAGGTCATATGTTACAAGTGTGAATTACGAGCCTAGAAAGCATAACCTGAACATGAATTAAAGGCACTTATGTTCTGTTTAAATCATGCTAGAGACTATTGAATGATGAGTTTACTCAGCTATACAAAGGCAAATACGAGTGAAATTCTGTATACAGACCGGCTGTTGGTGGACTGACACAGATAGGCACTCGCGAGCAGGTTACTGTTTTTGCAGTCTGTTTCTGCTCAGTTCAGACCCAACGTCCTCTCTTTGAATGTGGGTGACAAGTACTGTATCATATGTAACAAGTTGTTTGCTGCAGGTAATTTTTTTACTGATTGTTAAAGGCATGCAGGTAAGTATTCCTCCTCAGGAGTGAGTCCATTCAAAGATAGCCTGCCCCCACACCCAAGAAAACATGCCAACGTACAGATCTGAATGCATCTGTATCTACAGCAGGTTACTGGCTCGCAAACCCTTCCCTGGTCTCAGACTCCAAAAGGTTTTGAAGAATTCTCATTTTATTGTTTTAAATTTACTTTTAAGGCCTTTAAAGAATTATTACAAATAGTAACCACTTAGTGAACCAAGTAGTCTGCATAAATTTACATGTTAGTGTCCACTTTTTATAGTGAAGGGGACTGGTATAAAATATGTACCTTTAAGCCTATCTAAGGGGATTACTGCACATTTATTTAAAAACAAGAGTTATAAAACCTTAAATTTTCTTTGTGAGAAAAACGTACCTTCTTGGCTTCTCACTGATTACGTGCTGGAAAATGGAGGGGGAGACACTAGCTATTCTGCCTTTTGTGATCTGTCAGGTTAACTGGGAAATCCTCTCAGTTAAGTAACAGTGGCCCATTAAAATGGAGCCCATCTCTTAATTTTCCACAGGAAATAGGAATAAAATATACATGTGCAGTGGTGAGGGCTCTTCCCTTCACAGTACATTTATATTTTAATCCCATTACATGCCAGAAATGCAGCCATAGGTTTAGGCTGTGTTTAACAGACCCCAATGGCATTACATAGAACAGAGGACTTCTTGGTGTCCCCCCCAACCACAATCTGCCATGAAAGCGGGCAGAGATAGTTCCTCTGCTTCCATTGGATTGGACTTGTTGCAGATTACAATACCGTTTATTGGACTAACAAATACATTTTTCATAAATGTTACCATACACAACCTTTCAGGCCAGACAGTTCCCTTCTTCTGGTGTTTTGGCAAACAGAACAAAAGAATCAGCTTTTATACCACATTCTGTTAAACAATTAGCATAGGAAAGGGTGGGCAGAGATCTGGCACCTTAAAACTGTACATGTGGGGATGACCAGTGGACTAGTGGCAGCCATAGCCGTGGTGGCCAAAGCAGCTTGCCTCTCCCACAGGGTGTTGCTATGCGGGTTGAGGGGACGTGCATGGGGATGCATGTGCGTGGGGACACATGACCTGTGCTGGGCATTGGGGAGTGGGAGAAAAACAGGGAGAAAATTCATGCTTCTCTGCCACTACATGTGACAGTCACTGGTACTCTTGGGTCCCACACTATGTGGCTCACAATCGGAATCAAAGGTGAGGGGAAGTAGCGATGGGGTTGGGAGGTCATCAGGTCAGAGCCTGATGAAAAGAAGAAGGCAACGGCAGGGAGCAAGCAGCCTATAGCTAACCAAAAAAACTGTAGCTATTTCATGATGACTAATTACAGAGGTATGAGAAGTGTCAAAGGTAGGAGGAGGAAAAAAGCTGAAAGTTTAAGGGAGAGAGACATATTTCACAGCGTAGGTTGGGAGTGGAATGAGGTGGGTAACTATTTGACACAGAAAATTTAGGGTTTCACAATCACCTATACATAAAAGTACAGCAGTTCCTTTGCAAGTAGATACAGTATAGGAACTTACAGTATCAGCCTAGTTATTACGAGTGAGATGGGAGCCCTTTAAGTGCAGGCAAACTGCAAATGACATTGCTCAGCCACATTTAAACCACATCACGTGTATTTTTGTTTTTAAGGGGGTGAGGTCTTTTCTATTCTAAGTTTTTAGACCACAGCAGGTTCTGGAAGTGGGGTGTACTGTTGACTTTTTGTTTTTGAAGTGACTCAGCCTGGAAAAAGGCAGCTTTTATATCTAGGGCAACTGCAGCTGGGAAGAATCGACGGGCTCAGCTCTTCCGGGTTGTGGACAGGCTTTTACATCCAGCCTGTCTGAAACCTATTAGAGCATTTTTAGAGCTAAAATGTGAGGAGTTCACGTGGTTCTTCTCAGACAGGGTGTCCTCCGTTAGGGCTGGGATTTCTCCAGATGGATTGTTACAATCCAACAGGGTTGGGCCTTGGGGAGACATTCGCGTTCAGTCTCCCTGGGGAGAGTTCTGTCCTATGATGACGGAGGAGGTCTGTGGGGTGACCGCGGGGCTGACACTAACTTTCTGCAGCTTAGACCCTGGCCTGACGCAATTACTTGTTGACTGCATTGAGGCTTTGGGCCCAGTTTTTGCCCATATAGTTAGGTGTTCTTTAGCGACGGGTGCTTTCCCGGAGCCTCTTAAACAGGCTTTGGTGAAGCCCCTGTTGAAGAAACTACCTTTGGACCCAGACATCTTGACAAATTACTAACCTGTTTCAAGTATTCCCTTTTTAGGGAAGATTCTTGTGGAGGCGGTTGCAGAGCAGCTTAAGAGTTGCCTTATGGACTTCCAAATTTACGAACCTCTCCAGTCCGGATTTAGGCCTATGTACAGCTCGGAGACCACATTAGTACGGGTGCTAAATGACCTGCTCAGGGCAAGGGATAGGGGAGAGTGATCTAGTCTCATCCCCCTCGATCTCTCATTAGCTTCTGACACTGTGGATCATGGGGTGTTGTTGGACAGGCTGAGGAAATATGTTGGACTTACTGGCAAAGTCATCAGCTGGTCTGAGTCCTTTCTCCAGGGTAGGACCCAGAGGGTGGTGCTGAGAAATTATTCTGCAAACCCAGTGGCCCTGTACTGTGGAGCGTCCCAAGATTCTGTCCTCTCTGCCATGTTATTCACAGTGTATATGCTGCCCCTGGGTGAGGTCATAAGACAGTTTGGGCTTGGGTTTCATTGCTATGCTGATGATATCCAGCTCTACCCGTCTTTCACACTGGGAAGAACAGATGCAGTTGACATGCTGAATAAGCACTTGTCCGAGATCCGGTCCTGGACGTCGACAAACTGGCTGGGCCTCAACCCAGAGAAGACTGAAGTGTTGGTGGTTGAGCCGGGTCAGAAGGGGGGGGAGTGGAGGCCTCTGGGGAGGATTTAGGGATTTATATTGGCACGTCCAACCTGGAGACCTCCACCAAGGTGAAAAATGTGGACATCCTTCTGAACCACAAGCTGCCACTGGATGCTCAGGTGTCGGTAGTTGTCTGGAATGGATTTTACCATCTTTGAAATCTCGCCCGAATACGATCCCTTGTCCTGCCTGATGATCTGGCCACACTGATACACGCGTTTGTTACCTCGAGACTTGACTACTGTAACGCACTCTACCTCGGGGTCAAAGGGGGTGTGCTGCGGTGCCTGCAGCTGTTGCAGAATGCTGCAGCATGACTATTGATGGTCTTCCAAGATCATGTTATATTTCGCTGGTGCTGCACAACCTGTACTGGCTGCCAGTGCGCTGGCACATATCCTTTAAAATAATGCAGATCTGCTGACCTATAAGGCCCTGCACGGGCTGGATCCTGGTTACCTGAGGGAACTTCAGCATCCCTACACCGCCAGATGCTGTCTCTGATCAGCGGGACAGGGTATACTGGAGGTCCCCAGGGTGAGACTGAACTCTTCGGGGGAATCAGGTTTTTGTGGTGGCCGCACAAATCCTTTGGAACTCATTGCCTGGGTACCTGGGGGAGGCGCCCTCCATAGAAATATTTAAAAGAAAACTGAAATCATTTTTATTCCAACAAGAATTCAGGGGTTAAAAAGACAGATAAGCAGAGTTATTGTTTTGGAATATAAGATCTACAATATGTATTACATTTTATTATATTTACATTTGTGAGATTAGCTGTTTGAGTGGATTACAGTATGCTGTTTGTGATTTATATGTTGTAAGGGCACCCTAAGCCTTCGGGGAAGGGTGCCTCAAATAAATAAAATCTACTACTACTACTATAACTGCTATTTACACTGTAAATGGTTCAGTAAGCGTTGCATAAATCGAGACACTTCATTGGTCCAGTCGTACCCGATGACAACTGTTTAACCTCTAATTAGTAACTCAGATTATCTACGTCATACAGTTCTTTGATAAATTCAAAAATACTGGTAATAATATATAAAATACATATTTTTTTTATTTTTATATATAAGAAACTAGTTTTCTCCAGCACTTTATGCTGCTGAACACTAAGGACCCTCTGTAATTGCTAATGTGCATTAGATTTCCGTTAGTAAAGGTTGTTTTTCAAGACACCCAACCAAATTTTGCTGCATTACTGTCCTGTAAAATAGCAAACCTTATGTATTAAAATGCATCTCATTAGTCTCATTTTTATAAGCCCATATGAAGCTAATTTTCCATTCAGCAGTGCAAACCATGCTAAAGAGGCCCCAGGACCAGACGTTCATGTAATTGGTGAAAGATGAATGACTGTTTTCTTCAAGCACAAAGACTCCAGGATGCCAAAGTGAGCCATTTGTGCAATGGCAGGGCAATCTTGGAACCTGTTTAACAGTGTTAAAATGTGAGGCAGTAAAGTCACAGGAAGCATCAAAAATAAACTGCACCTAACCAAATGTGTAGCAAC
The DNA here is from genome assembly GCA_016271365.2 of Neoceratodus forsteri. NCBI lineage: Eukaryota > Metazoa > Chordata > Ceratodontiformes > Ceratodontidae > Neoceratodus > Neoceratodus forsteri. Next base: position 45,873,424 of record JADMNL010000027.1, read on the forward strand.
ATGCAGGATCATTTTCCAGAAAGGTCCTACTGTTCTTATCCTGTTGAAACATAAACTTTTTACTACTAACTCATGAAGCAAAATCCCAGATTTCCTCCATTTAGGACAAGGCACAATGTACTAGGTAACGCTTTAAAGAGGCAAGGCATGGCAAATATATTCATTTGATGCCCATCCCAGGTGGCTCTTAGTACCATAAATAAAATCATATCAAACAAAATTATGAGATTAACAGGTCAGACAATAGACAAAGTAATCATATCAGACAACTTGTCCGTAAAATTTAGGAAATCTACTCAGGCCCAAAAGCTAAATTAGTTAAATAATTATTTTAATAATACCTTAAAAATGTCCACTGACAGGGCTCCATGCACATCAGATGGGAGAGCGTTCCACTGCAATGGGGCAGCAACCCCAAAAGACTGATCCCCACATGACTTTAATCGGGATCGTAGAACAGTGAGGACACTGTGACAGCAGAACGAAGGGGTCAGGCGGGAGTGTATTCGGACAGAAGGTCTTTCAAATAGCCCAGCCCTGCTCTTCATATTACTAAGAAGAGAAGTCTCGTTTCAAATAGCCTAGCCCCGTCCGTCACATTACTAAGATTAGAAATCAGGGCCCAGATAGAGCCCTGCATCCACCTTGCATTGGTGGTAATTTTAGTGCCTGTAGTAACCCCGATGTGTCCAGACACGAGTTTAATGGTTTGGGATATGCGGTGGGCCCATGACTGAATCCATGACTCTGTAGTTGAAAGCAGAGCCAGGGATTATGGGCTAGATTTGCAAAGCTCATGACACAAGCGCAGTTCGTGAGTTTGGGTGCAGCTTGCATCATGGTGAATTTGACAAAATGTTTGTGGGCTATTTTCTATTATACAATGGAAAAAAATAGTCCTGCATTTTTATTGGCTGACTGGCACCTTGTTTCCATTGTAAATCTTATGATAGACCAATGGAAAAAGGTGCCAGCCAGTCATACCTGAAATGGTACAAACAAATCACTCCGAAGCCCATGAAATTCAAAACACTTTTGAATCACCGGTAAACCTTGATCCAACCATAAGTAACCCCTGAAATGTGCTCAAATTTATACACAACCCTGGCAAAAAAATTAAACTGCCTCAACAGGTCTAAATCAGTGCAAGCGACAGCCTCACCCCCCATTCGGAGCTTACCTAAACTGATTCATCTTCATAGGCGAAGACAGGGACCATTACAACAGCCAAAGCAGTGCAAGAGCTGTAGTTGAAGTCAGCCGCCATTGCCGCTCAGCACATATGACCTCTGCCCCTCTTCACTATTCCGGGAACCGAGACAGAAGCCAAAGAAAACAAAAACACTAGCTACTTTCTTTCTCCAGCCTAGGAGCCAAAGACGGTCACGGAACAATGGTTATGAAATACTACGCGCATGCGCACAATGCACCAAAAAGGAAAAAAACAGAGCCACTGCTCCACAGTTCAAATCAGACCACCTAACAACTACAGAAGCCTGTTACAGCTCCTACAACAAAAAAGGAGCCAGGACACAGTCAACTGGCAACATAAGGCACAGTTATAAAGGTTTCCCCATCCCAAGGAAAACACTGGAGCCAAGAAGCACAAACCACTACTGCGCATACGCAGCAATAATGCAGCCCCAGCAACAGCCCTAGAAACCCAGGACTATTTTTTTCTGCTGCAGGAATAACTCCAAGAAAAAATTTAAACACCAAAGAAGAATCTTTTTTATTTCATTTTCCTTTTTCTGTTACAAAAAATGAAGGGCATTGTATAATTGCAATATTCCACTCCAGGGTGTGAGTTGTGCTAGGATTTACCCATGCCTGATGTTTTTCGCTCACTCCTGCGGCCTCAAGACCAAACACACCAGGCATGGGTAAATCCTAGCATAACCCACACCCTGTCATGGTATATTGCTTAAAAGTTTTAATGTATTTTCAACAATTTCCATGCTCTGCAGCAGAAAAATGATGCATGCGTCCTTTGTTTGACAAACGTCATTTTTCTTGCACAGTCTACTTGCAGTATGAAGTTAGACCACCATTTTTATTAAACATCATGATGCAAGTAGTGAAACTGTGCTAAAAATGTGCCACTAATGTCTAAAAATCCAGCCCTAAGTCATCTACACAAGCCTGAATTAGTCTCCGACTGCAGATGTGTCCACATTTTGTACGCATGCTGCACGATTCAGACACACTTTTAGAAATCATGTTTGCTAAGCCGGCTTGTTTGGCACAGTGGTTGGATTTCCGCTTGTGACGCTGGTGACCCAGGTTCGGGTACAGACCTGGGTCATCAGCAGGCTGATCAGGAGGAGAAGGATCGAGTGTCCTATGGACTGCTCTCCTTCTCCGAGGGGAGGGTGTGGTGTGGTGTGTTGCTGGTGCTTGGGACCCCTAGCAGAGGCCAGGGGCACCACAGCACCAACAAAGATTTGAGGGGGCGGGACGGACACCAGCATCACTGCACATTCCTGCCCCTGCCTACAGGGAAAAAACAAATGCCTGCCCCGTTGCCTTAATGATGCCAACCACCAGCTGCAAATCAGCTTCCCAGGCCAACTCCTACCCTGTTCCATTGTTCATGACACCTTAGGGCCGGGTGCCACATCCCCGCCTGGGGGGCAAGACAGTGGGTCCCGGGAAAGCATCTAATGTGGGGACGCTGCACCCGTGGGGTCCATGATCAGGCAGATGGCCCTGCAATAGGGATGGGCACTAAACATAATTTAAAAAAATCATGTTTGCTGTGTTCAGATGGGCACTGGATGCAGCAGTCTTGCCAGATGCAGACATTTCTTGTAGATTTGCCTGCTTCCTGGCAATTAAATAATTGTCTCAAGTGTTCAGCAGAACTTAAAATCAAAACCTTCTGTTTTAACATTTAAAAATTATCATTCAAAAGAAAGAACTTTAGCAAATGATGCAATTGCTATTTAAAACAAGCATTTGTCAATGCCGAATGTTGGCTTGCTGATATTGGCATGAGTAGTAGAGGAGTTAGAAAGATGTACATTAGGAATGGCAGTGAAGTATTGAACTAACTCCAACCCCCCCCCAAAAGGCACTGACGGTGTCATGGTGTGCTTTGGGGTCTTCGGCCCTTATGCTCACCCCATTCCATAAGGAAATAAACTGAGATGGGTGTCATATAGGAGAATGGGGTGAATGTTCGGGCAACAGACCCCAAGGCACACCTTGATGCCTGTCAGTGGCTGTAGGGTGGGGGTGGGGTAGAATGCAGGGAACATTACAGCCGACAAACCCAAGTCACACCCCTGACGCCTGTCAATCTCTACAGCATGGGTGCACAGTTGGACACCTTAATTCCCCTGGGCGTTTGTAGGTATTTTCGCTCCAGATTTTCAGCATGGGCTTTTTTGGGACCCAAACTCATGAACAGTGGCACTATGATTTTGTTACTCAATCCTGACAGGTGATTTTGCACAGCAGTTGCACCATTTGAAGCCACAGATGCGGAAACACATTTTGGGCAGGATGTGAAAAATGACAGCTGTATTGCTCATGAGGAGATGTGAAAAAATGGCAGTGTTGAAAATCTGGAAAGAAAACATGAAAACTGCGCGAACTTACATGCGAGCATAGATACTGCGCAACACACACCTGTAACGTGGTCATTTTTTGGAATTTTTTCACCATATTTTCAACATGGGCATTTTGGGACCTCTCCTCACGAACACTGGCACTGTGATTTTGTTAATCTGTCCTGAAAGTTGATTTCACACAGCGACCGTGCCCACTGTGCACCACAGGTGTGAAAACACATTTCGGGCAGGATGAGAAAAATGACAGCTGTACTGTTCATAAGGAGATGTGAAAAAATGGCAATGTTGAAAATCTGGAGTGAAAAATATAAAAAACTGGCAAAGTTACTTGCACGCATAGAAACTGCACAATGCATACTCGTAAGGCAGTCATTTTTCAGAATTCCTCCACCAGATTTGCAACATGGGCTTTTTGGGACCCCATCTCATGAACACTGGTAGTGCCATTTCATTAATCAATCCAGAAAGGTGATTCCGCACAACGACTGCAGAATCACCTTCCGGGACTGAGAAACGAAATGACAGTGACCTGTTCGTAAGGTGGGGTCCCAAGAAACCCATGTTGAAAATTTGGGGCCAAAATTAAAAAAAATGGCTGTGATATTAACTCTGTTGACTCCCCACTGCTTTCCATTATAAAGCTTACCATCATTTCTTCACATCACAGTTCAGCTTTGAAGAGTGCAGACACATCCCGGTTCAGAGAAGATCATGGCTCCTGACCTCTGGAGGGTAAGTATGGGTGAGGGGGTGCACAGAGGGAGGTGGGGGTCAGGAGGGGATGGGAGAGACACCGTAGGACCTTTTTTTTTGTCTGCAGGGAAAAAATAAAAGAAACACGAGGGAAGGTTTTCTTCATTTACAGATTAAGAAACAAAAAAAATAGGCACACTGGGGTGGAATCCTACACTGAAATTGGCTGGGAAGGGGGCTGAGCCTGTTGCAGAGGTCAGTCATCCTGCTACAGGGAGGAAGGGCATGGTCCACTGGGAGTTCATTTATACCATCCCACAATTTACAGTGTTTAACGTGGTAACTTACAATGTGTGAAGCCTTAATTTACAAAGTATGAAGTCATGATTGACAATGACTGAAGCCATGACTTACAGTGACTGAAGCCATGATTTACAATGTGTGTCACGGAAGTGCCCAGGAGAACTGAATACCTGAGTGTCACAAACTGTGACCTTTAACACACAAAGACAATTATGCTTGGGTTATACAGAATAACTTCAGTGGTATTGAAACATGGCCAAAGACTGATTGGATTTTTCTGTTTCAAGAAATAGTCCACTGTCCATAATGCAGAATGTATGTGATGCTTCATAATACTGTTGAATGATTGATACAAATAAGTTAAAAAAAAATACAATGTGTGTCATAATGTACAATGCGTGAATCCATGATGTATATTATAATGTGTGTCTGATTTACAATGTGAAGTCGACTTATAATGTGTGAAGTCATGACTTACAAATTGTAAAGTCAACTGTGAAGTCATGATTTCAAATTGTGAAGTCAACTGTGAAGTCATGACTTATAAATTGTGAAGTCAACTGTGCAGTCATGACTTATAAATTGTGAAGTCAACTGTGCAGTCATGACTTTATGATTTATTATTGTTTTGTTTTTTGTTTTAACTTTTATGTTGGTTGCAAGCATCATACTACCCCAGAGGACCCACCTGAAAACATGGCTTTTGCCTTAATTTGGTTCTCTGCAGCCAACGCATTTCAGTAAATAAATTAATAGTTGGGGTCAGACCATCAAGGCATCCTGTACTCCATTACCAAACATTAAGGCTTGATCCAGAGTTGAAAATGAAGACAAGAGTTGGCCGCAAAAAAGCCTTAGAATCTTTAGCCATGAACATTCCAACTGTACTACCCCATCATAGAAATGCAAGCAGTCAGAAGTTCAGAACTCTAAAATTAGCCAGTTATAGCTTTCTTAGCTCCGAAACAGAGGTGATATGCAAGCTTATGCCAGCAACCTGGAATACTCTTTGTGCCCGGTGAATTAAGAATTAAGTCCCAACAAGTGGCTGGGTTATTGTCAGGTAATATATAACCCTAGGGGGATCATGATGAGATGTAGGCTGAAGTCGAGTGCCATATGCCTCTAGGCTTAAAGTAACACATGTAGCCCGATCCTTGCCTTAATACTACTACAAACTTCAGACGTTTTTTTAAATTATAGTCTTCATAGTTTAAATTCAGATTGTTTTATTGTATATGAGGGTTTCCAGTGATTAACATAACCCTTTAGAATGTGAGTTAGCCAATCACAATGCTCCATTAAAAGCAATTGCTTTATAATATGCTTTATAAAATAGCTTAAGATAGTTGCCACAAATGCTGCTCTGTTACTGGATGAACCAGGTCACCTGTTGCACCCTATATGTACACACAACACAAGATGCTGTATGTTATATGCCAAAACTTACAATATTAGTTAGGCCAATTTATAAGAGGGAGAACACGTTCCACATGAACATCTGTTAAAGTTCACAAGCTATTCTTCAAATTAAATCAAGTTCATGAACAGTTTGTCAACACACAGTTCATAAAGTTGCTGAACTCTTAAAGGACTATGATGAACTGAAACAAAAATCAATTTGTATATCAGAATGCACTGGTTCCCACTGTTAAAAGGGCTATGCCCCCCCCCGCACCTCCCACATTTCAATATAATCAACTCCAGGTCAGAGCTATTCTGGGAAGGGGGCAGAACACCGGGAGAAAAGCATCAGTGAGAACAGACCACTACAGTAACTCTCGCTGTAATGGTCTGTTTTCGGGCTGCACTGTCGGGGTGTTGCTCTAGAGTGGGTCACTGCAAAATTAGAATATTTTCAGTTTTCAGTTTAGGAGTGGAAAATGTATGCTCTATGTAGAAATTAACTATCTGAACACCCAAAAGGACAACATTAAAACTTTTGTTAGTTTAGGAGTTTCCGGTTCTACGGATATAAATAGTATTTTGGCCTGTTTATGAAAGGAAGGTGAGGAGTGGTTCTGTTTGAAAGAACAACAGAAAGAAGTAAACCAGCTAAGTATAAGGTACATTTCTACTTCTAATCTGTGTGGTAAAGCTAAGCATTAAACAATTCCGAGTTTCTTAAAGTAATTCAGTTGTCATGGTTAATTGCTTTAGTTGGCTGATAAATAACAGTTGACTGGATCTGCCTCTGATTTGCACATAGGGCAAAAATATTTTGAGAATAGGGTTAAAACAGAGTTGTCTGATGAACTGACCAATAACATGAAAGAAGAATATTTCCAGTCACCAAAAATATTAATGGACCTTTTCCCAGAAAAGTTCTGTGAAGGAGTTTCAAGAACTTTCATAGACCTTTATGACATACCTTTGAGTCATACTACTCAAATGTCTTACATTGCAAGGTACGTGACTTATTTAACCCTTTATAAACCATCTGTCCCACATGGAGAAGGTAATATTCCACAATGCCCACTGAGACCTCAAAGCATAAATTCACAATAATCTATGATGCCGAGTCACCAGCACACTTTATAAACATTGGTGCATTTACTTTCACCATGTTCTGACCTTTGCAGTGTCATGTTTGATGAAGACCCATGCATTTTGCCCATGTGTCACACATCTTGCCACACATTTGGGAGCGGAAAGGTTGAGAGGTACGCTTTATGTGCATGAACGTTCATGAACACAGGCGTATCATTTAATGTCGATGCACAATTCATGAACGATTTTTGATGCATGTTTGATAAGCATTCATTAGCTGAATTCATGAGCTGCTCAGAAATAATTAATGAGTATGCAGGAACAGTTCAAGATGGTCTCAGGTAGGAATGTTCCTAATACCACATAAACAATGCCCTCAGGTGCACCTTGGTTAATGTAGTCTTTTCTAACTGTACGTCTCACTTGAGAACTTTCAATGGGTGTTTATAAAAGAGTGAACACCCTCGAAAACATTTCAGGATGCCCTCTCTCCTTAAAAAAGAAGTCAAGTTCAGCATCTTTTGGTAGTCCCTGGCAACTATTTTGACGACTCAAAGAAAGGATTTGAAGTTCACACCAATAATCCAACACAATTTTTTTTTTATTAAATCCACACACATTACTGCAACCTGGGTGATGTTCCATGCACCTGAATTGCGCAAGAACCTTTCCATGCAAGACAGCAATGTCCCAGTTACATAGTTCACTGCATGGTAAACACCATTAAGTAGTAGGGAAAGCGCGTAGTGCTTTGGCAGGCCCACTCTGTATTATCAGGCTTGTTGCATACGAAACAAAACCAATGCAATTTCCACTAAGAGAGCCTCTCAGTTCTGCAATCAGTGTCTCAATATCTGGAGAGTGGAATGACATCACATGTACAGCATGTGGATACAACTCTTAAGAGTTGAGCAAAGCATACGGGGAGCCCATAAGAGATAAGCAAATGTGGAATGAGAATTTATTTAAGCAGAGTATCCATGAATTACAGAGGAAGGACCATGCATGATTAAGCTAGTAATCCGGCATAACACAGCTCAAGGCCTGTTATCAGAAATAACAGAATATGGATACTGAGATGGCATTTCAGTCTTATTTCTTATTTATTTATTTTTTATTTATTTATTAAATTCTCGGATTATAAATACCTTTGAGCAGAAACTGCTCGTTTACAAAGGTTCCATGTCAAAGGATGAGGGTCAACATACATACAGAGGTAGTAAAAGAATGCACAATAAACAACCAAAACAACTAAAAGAAAAAATAAAGATACTCAGTTATAACATACTTTGAGATAATATTCATAAAACGAGCAGCTTGAGTAGGCAGCTGAGCTGCGGTAACAATAAGAGAAAGAGGCACCACAGGCAGTTAGTATTGCAGGCATGCGACAGGAGAGGAAGTTGGCAGGCTAATGGGCCACTGTCCGATGGTAGTGGAAAATGTCTTGTACCAGTGGAGATGTGAAGCAGGAAAGGAGTCACAAGGAAGACCCAGTGCCAGAGGGAATGAGATTGGGAAAGGGCGGGCTGTGAGACATGAGTGAGCTGGGAGGTGTTTAGAGAGATCTCTGTTCAACAAAGCAGTCACATTGAGTGGTAGAGGTGAGGTAAAGTTTGAGATTCCTTTTGAAGGGTCCAAATGTAGTAGAGGAAAGTGATTCTTTATTGAGGGAATTGAACCATTGAGCAGCTCTATAGATAAGGGACCGCTGACCCATGGAGGTACGACATCTGGGAACCTGAAAGGTTAGAGATTGGGCACCACGTGTTTGTTGAGTGCCACTGTAGGTAGTAAGGAGTGAGCTAACACCAGGTGGCATGAGACCAAGGAGAATCTTTTTGGTAAGTAAGCAGGTCTGGTACTGTATTCTACTGCTTAGGGGTAGCCAGCTGGCCTGTGCATAGAGGTCACAGGTGTGAGTTAGTCGGGCTGCACCTGTCAGTAGTCTACAGGCTTTGTTGAGAGCGACTGAGATCCTGTGGGGGCACTTGTTGGGGCAGAGCCATAGATGGCAAGGCCGTAGTCAATGATAGAGGTGACAGAGCTGTAGATGGCTAGTTTAAGGGCATCCGCAGGCATACAGTGCTTGTGTTTGTATAGTAGTCCAATCCAGTATATTGGCGGTCTTGGCAACAGTGTCAATATGCCGAGTGTGGGAGGGTACTATCCAGGGTAATACCAAGGTACTTGAACTCCTTGACATGTTCGAGTGGGTTCCCAGCGTGGTTCTTGATGGTGAGGACAGAGAGTTGTGCCTGCTCTGTCGGTTACAGAAGGACATGGCTTTAGTCTTGCTGTGGTTCAGAACAAGTTTATGAGAATTGAACCAGTCTTCGATGCGACTGAAGTCGAGCTGCAGCTGGGATTCAAGGACTGTAATGTCATGGTGGCTGGAAAACAGGACTGCATCATCTGCGTATAGTAATATTTTTTGGTGGCAGGCACTGGGGAGACTGTTGAAAAGAGTAGAGGGCCCAGAATAGACCCCTGGGGGACTCCGGAGCGGACCGGTTTCTCATCCGAAGAGATCCCTGCAGTCCTTACACGTTGGATCCGATTAACAAGGTAGCTGGTGAACCATGGAAGGGTATCGCTGGAGATCCCAAGGGAGGACAGTTGCTTGAGCAGTAGGGGGTGGTTAACTGTGTCAAATGCCTTGGTAAGGTCTATAAATACTGCCCCTCCACAATTCCCTTTGTCAAGCATGGCATGGATGAAGGTTGTAAATTCCAGTAGTGCAGTGGTGGTGCTGTGCCCTTTTCTGAAGCCATGTTGCTCTGGGCACTGTACATTGTACTTATCCAGGAATTCAGCTAGTTGGTCCGACACTATTTGCTCCAGCGCTTTGGACAGTGGGGGGAGGAGTGAGATAGGTCTGTAATTGGTGTACAGTGTCCTATCTCCGCTTTTGTGAACCGGTGTGACAGTGGCTTTCTTCCAGAGAGAGGGGAAATGGCCCAAACTAAGTGAGAGATTAAAGATCTTTGTAAGTGGTTCTAAGATTTCATCGAGGACTTGTGCCAGCAGTTTCAGGTCAAGGGAGTCACCACTGTACCCTTGTTTGCCGATGGCCTTTTGAATGTATTTTCTAGCTACTTGTGGTGGGACCTCCTTAAAAAAACTTTGGGGTTGTACGTTCTAGTTGGGGGGTAACTCGGGAGGAGCTGGAGGAGGTCGTCGAAAAAATTTGGTGGAAGGACACTGTCCAGGTTTGTAAATGCATTATTAAAAGTGCTGGTGATGATACCTAGGTCAGTGTAGGAGTGCCATGAAGGTTGAGCATAGTGGGTGGTGCTTTAGGATCCTTGCCTGTGAGTTCTTTCATGTTGTTCCAGAATTTGTTTCCCTGGCCCCAAGAGTTGGTCAGAGCCTCTTTGTAATAGCTGCGTTTAGCATTCCGCATTCTTCGAGTGCAATCATTTCTGGCTGCTTTGTATAATTGTATGTTTACTTGCATCAGAGTTGCACGAGCACAATGCCAGAGGTGGTCTCTGAGCTTGAGCAGAGTTAAAAGGTCAGTAGTAATCCAGGGGTTGGTCTGTCCTTTGACCTTCATCTGTTTCACTGGTGCATAGATGTCACAGGCTTCATTGAAACGTTTGATAAATAGGTCCAGAGCTTTGTTGGTGTCATTGAGGGAGTCAAGCACTGCCCAGTTCAGCCTGGTTAGATGGGATTTTAACAGCTGGAGGTGCCCTTGTTGATAACCCTGGCATAGATAAGGTTGGGAGGGGGCTTGTGGTATTTGTTTGACCAGGAACAGATGACAGGCGAGTGGTCACTTATTGTATCCGGGAGTACAGAAACATTGGAGATGCGTTCAGGGTGGTTAGATAGAATCCAGTCTAGAAGCGTAAGGAAGCCTGTCCTATAGTTACACCTAGTGGGGGCATTGACCAGTTGAGTGAGGTGATGTGCCTCGGCTGCATCCTTATAGGTAGTGGCCTCAGCGGAGAGCCAGTTAATGTTAAAATCACCCATGATTATGGTTTCAGAATTATGTTGCTGGACCCTTAGATATTCCATGATGCTATGGAAGCCAGCAGCCTGGTCTCTTGGGGTAGGTAAACCGAGATGACAGTGAGTTCCTTGTTATGTGCACCAAGGATTTTGATTGTGAGGACCTGAGAGGAGTTGCTCAGGCTGGGGATGGGATGATGTGACCCATAAGGGTATCCTTAAAATAGATGGCAAGCCCCCGCCCTGTTAGCAATCCTGTCTTGCCTGAAAATGCAGTAGCCAGGGATAGAGACTGAGGTATCAGGGATTTTAGGGTTTAGCCATGTTTCCACAACTGAGAGGACATCAGGGTTGTGCTGTAGGATCCATGTTTGGAGGAGTCAAGTTTGTTGAGGATGCTGCAGGCATTGATGGATGCCATGGTGAGTGTCCCTGTCCTTCTGCTTGGTGCCACTGCTGGCTGCCCAGGTGGTCCTGGGTTGGGGTGAATATTTCCTGAGAGCAGAAGCAGCATAAGGAGAATTTGTAGGAGAAGGGATTTCAGCATCTTGTAGATACCTGGTGGTTAAGTCATAAGCCAAAAGAAATTATCAACAGCTGAGGTCCAGAGTCACAGTATGTGTTATAATTCCTGCAGGTGATAAACTGTGCCTGTGCATTTGCAGGATGTGAAATCCTTTTGTCTGCATGCTTCTTTGTCATTCAAAGAGGTTGTTGAAAAGCCAACATACAGATCATGGAGCAGGTCAGACGAAAATGTGGATTCAAGCAGACCTAGAGTCTCTGAGTTTGTCAGACTTAATTGCTTGACTTATGTTTTGCTTGGGATAGCTTCCAAAAAGTTGATTTTTAAATGAAAAATGCAGATACCTGGTTGTGATGTTTTGCAGAAATCCAGTTCAGGAGACTTTCACGGATGTAGTGAGCAAGAGTGGTGTAGTTACTCCAAGCAGAAAACCATGTAAATCCACAAAAACTAAGCTACAGACACAGACAAGCAGCCACTACAAACATACCTCCAGCAAACACGCTTGACATTGTGTTGTGGGAGGCTCCCAGAGTACTGCTCCATATTATAACGCACATACTATATACAAATCAGGTGTTGATACAGAGCTAGTGAACACAGTTATCTAGGGTCCTGATGAAGTGGTGACAAGGTGACAGAACAGGGTGAATTGATGTGTGTGGATATAATAAAAAAAGAAGAAATAAGAAATTGCATTGGACTACTGGTATGAAGCTGTAATCTCTTCTTTGTTATTTATAAAATAGTCCCAGACATTCAAAAATATTTGGACTCGCATAGTGAAAATTGTAGTCTGACAGTCCAGGACTGACAAATAAACTATCATAGCGTGGTAAGTATATACTTTCTAAAATAAATTGACTTTTTAATGGTGTTACTATTTTTTTTATTAGTGGTACGTTTTGGCACCATGAAGAAAAGCAGGCCTCAGTTAACGTTATGTTGGCATATTTTACAAAAGCTGTCAAAATATTGTGTTAATAATTCCTTTATAGGCTAGTGGCCTCTGTTGACAGAGTATGTCAGCATCATTTTATTGCATAATATGTATAAACATTACATAAAATGTATATTCATGCAGGCATACAAGCAACTGATCTCTTCCAATGGAAGAAACACAATTCTAACATTTGAAAGAAAAATGTTTCCCTGTTCTATGATACCACATGTACAGGTTACCATATAGTTCCAGAGTAATAAACTTAGTTTAATATATTGAAGCACATGTAAGCCCAATATTCGCGTTAACATAATGGAGAGCTGCTGCCATGAGTAGGGATGTACAATAGTACTGGCAACATTGCGCACCCTGTCTTAGGGGTTACACATCACTCATTATCGTTAAACAAGGAGTTTAAGGCAAAGTAATGAAGCACCTAGCAGCGAGAATTCTCCAGACTGTATACAATCATACATCCTGGAAAAAAAAACACTTTGTTAAGAAAATGTAATATTAGAAACACTGACTCAGAAAAAACTTGGGACTGTAAACTTGTAAGTTTGAGCAAACTGCCCTAACTGAAGTGATTAAACACCGTAGCAGGCCATATGAATAATACTTTGTCCATCATGTTCATGTAGCTGCATTTAGATACAGAAACCGCAATGAGTTCTCTACAGTAAAACGATGTGTACATCTGTCCCTTAACGAAAGTTATAGAAGAGCAAACATACTATTCTCTCAATAGTACCCACATAATAAAGAGTTACACGTATCATACAGACTGAAAGTCCCAACCATGCCGCTACAAGGTGAAGGCGCCAAACCAGACAGGGAGAAGGGGGAAGGAGCTCGCAAGCACTACTCAAGACTGTGTTCTTGAGTGCCATTGTAAATGCTATTAGTCCACACCTTGCCAAATGTTACAGTCCCAAACATAAGCTCAAGACCTTCTATTTTAAACCCATGTTCATGGCAAGATCAATTAAACAATATACACGTTAATGCTGTTGACTTTAAACCAGCCCCCTTCCCTCTGTAATGTTCCTGGTGTTTAGTCACTGTACATTTTACGCATCTTCCTCCCCCTCAGACTTTGACTCTTCAGTGTGTGTACTGAGCTGCCTCTCTACTTTTTCCTTAGTAGCTTTGAGGCTTCCACAATGTCAGAAAACTGAAATGACTTACTGCTGTAAAGAATCTTCAGACTAGCTGACATCAAGAGTACATGGTGAACTCCAAGCTCGGATACCATCAAAGCTCTTCCTCCGCATCCTAATGGAGTAGCTAAGATCTGGAAATGAGTGACTGTGAGACTCATTCTATGTTATTAGGGCTCTGGATTTTGGCACACATTATCAGGGTGTCCTGGTCCAAGTTTGTCTGGAGCATGATCAGCAGAGTATGGGGATTTGGTTCACCCTTTCCTGTTCGGCCTCTCCCACCACATAGCAAGACCCTATATGCTTTTAGGATCCAAACGTCCACTTCTGGGTGCAGCAAGTCCATATAAAAAGTTTCTTAAAAATCTCTGAAGGAATTTCCCTCCATCCCCTCTGGCAGTCCTAATATTTGAATACACAGTGCCCAAATGGTGTTCTCAAGATTTTCAGGTTGTCCTTGTGGTAGGTTATTTTCTTTCGTCAAACCACCCGACACCACTAGGGCTTTGTCTGCTGTTTTAATTAGGCCTTTTATATCCTCTGCCAGCCTCCCCACATTAGTGCCCAATGTTTAATCTGGTAGGAAAAGTCCTCCATTTTCCAATCAAAGCTTTGGATCACCTTCAGCAGCACCTCATCTAATGGCTGGTTTGAATCCACCTTACCCACTACAGCAACAGGGTCCTTGCTGCTCCGCTGGCACTGCTCCTTAGGTTGTGCTTCTTCTCCACTTGTTCCCAGCTCATTTTCAGAGACCATCTTGCTGCCCCTCATCTTCCAGTTACTTCAAAATTTATATCATCACATTCCAGACAAGATGCTTTCACAGGATTTGGAAGTTATATTTTGCTTTTCAGATTTTAAAAAAGTGGTCGCTATAACCTATGCCTATGCACTATGGAAGTGCAGCACATACGCATGCCTATGACTGAATGCCACACAGCGGGGGTCCAACGGACCCCAGTGGCATTCATTATAGGTGTGCAAGACCCTTGCATGCACAATACCTCATCTGATCCTGCAATTATGCACCACAGGTGGTCCAGGGGCATGCCAGCACTCCATATAATTCACAAAGGTGCAAAGTGGTGGGCAAAGGGGGGGGCACAAGTGGCATGATGGGAGACCCTGCCGTAACTGATATGTGTCCCCACCAATGACACCCACTGGCACCAGATGGGCATGGATGCCCCCCCACCATGCTACCCCAGCCCATCCAGTTGCATGGTAGGGCTGGGGACAGCCATTTGGATACTCGCCCATAGGTGACAGCTTCCCAGGTCCTGCGCCTGCCCGGAATCCCTTGGTCGCACAAAACAGGGGTTCCACTATGGGACTATGGGCCATGGAGAGGTGCCCTGCGGGTGCTTGCAGTAGTGAATTCCCTGCACCCTGCACCAATCCATGGCCACATAGCTCTACGGTTGTTATATGAGCATTTTGCACATGTAACACACACTATTAGTGGATAGGGCCCAATGTTGTTATCAAACATCTGTTTCAGTCTGAGGAGCTCCACTGAAAAGCTATTAACAGCCCAGTTGATGGCCACGTCCCCTAGATGTCAGCATCATGTAAACAGTTTGCCAGAATAGTTTTAAAAAAATAAATGGATTTGACATATAGCTCTTGTGAGCAAGAAAATGAACTTTTATTGGATAGAAAGTTGATAAACTGCCACAATACATTAGAGTTCAATAAACAGCACTGGGGATCTCATCACAAGTATTCAATGGTGTTTCAGATTCAGCTGTATGTAGTGATGGACTGAAATCTTAAAACAGCAGTGCACATTATGATGACAAATGTATACCTTTTTATTCTATCTTAGACTGCCTTTTTTCTCCTGTGTAAGAGATCTTACTCTCAATTTTCAGTCTGTTTAAATTTAAAATAAATAAAAGGACACCCCTCTCGACATAACTATTCCCAGCGTTTCATCTGTATTCTCAGCTGTGTTTGAACAGCCATTGTCCAATATGGTTAAGGAGCAGTTTCCATTGCATGCTAGATCATCTTAGTCACCAGAAAAGTGATGCTAAATTAGGTGTGTTCACAAACAGCTGAGAATAAAGATGACAAAAGTTACTTACTTGTGACTCTATTTGTACCGCTAGTGTTCAGTTCTTATCTACGTGTAGGCAGTCTTCCACTGAGCATGCTCAGTCTCCGGAACAGTCCTCAAGCTTCACTTCTACTACAGTACCACCAAACCATGTGGGTCTCTCACTCTGTCCCCTTGGTACTCAGATCTCCATGCTGTGACAGGAATCCAAAACAAGGATTGCCAGAGAAGGGAGAAGTGGGTCATGTGGATGTGAACTGACTACTAGTAGTAGAACTATGGTTACAAGTAAGTAGCCTTTGTTTCTAGTTTCCTTGATTCAGTTCACAAGCCACACTCAGACAGGCTTCTAGCAACCCTCAGGAGGAGGAGGAGACAAGGCGCACACCTCAAATCAATCAAATAGAGACTGGATGACTGAGTACCCAACAGCAGCAGCATCATGATGACGGACCATGTCGATGCTATAATGGGAGGTGACTCTTTGCACATTCAACCAGGAAGTGGCCCTACTCATTTCAGAAATGGGGATGGGCCTTGCGGCAGCAACAGAGACAGCGCTATGTCTGGTGGCGTGAGCCTTCATCCACATGGACGGGCCCCTCCAATGCCAACCTGTAGCACACAGCAATGCAGAAATTGCTCCATTGGCCAATCATCTATTTAGCTTATGGTCTGCCTAGGGTTTCAGTGTAAGTTAAGAACAGCTGGCGAGTCTTTCCACAAAATTCCGCTGTGTGGTTCTGGTACAGAAGAAGGGCACTGCAGACACCAAATTTGTGGGGCGTTCACTCGGACTCCAAAGCATGAGGCTTTGGGAAGAAGGCTGGAGTGAAGCTCACCAACTACCTGGTGCAGGAATTTCACATGGGCTGTAGGACAACCTTGTCCTTGTGGAAAACCAGGTATGGTAACTCCAAAGATGGTACCTGGCTGGAGCTCACACACCCATCTGGCCGAGATGATAGAGACTAAAAATGTGGGTGTCTATGACAAAAGTGAGAGATCACACTTGTCCATAACCCTTTATGATTTACCCATTAGCTGTGACTGCATCAGTGATAAGTCCCATAATGAAGGTCACGCATCAGATTGGACAGGTGGTCCAGCCCTTTAAAGAAATGGCTGACCACTGTGTCCTGTGCCACCATCAGCATGCTTGCCTTGGCATGGTATGCTGAAATGGTGGCTACATGCACCTTGTGGAATGTGGCTCGCAACCTTGCTTGAGACAGGAACCAGAGGCAGTAGAGAATGTGTGACATGGAAAATGATAGAGGTATCAATCCTCACTCCTCCCACCAACACAAGAACCTTGTCTACTTACAAGTGTGCATCTTGCAAGTTGATTCCTTCTGAGATGTCTTCCACATTCAAAAAACATTTTTGGAAAGCCCAAGGGACTGGAATGCTAGTCGATCAGGAACCAGGCAGTCAGGTGCAGGATCTACAGGTCTGGATGGTGGGTGGGCACTTCTCCAGGTGAAAACTATGAGAAGTGAAGTCGCAGGCAAAGTGAAATCAGGAAATCTTCATAAAGTTCTCTGTGAAGTAAATTTTCCTGACATTGCCCATCCCTAATTGGGAGACTGTGTGTACCCCTCCTCCTGCACTGACAGAAGGTTCAGAACTGGAATATCCTCACTTGTCCCCTCCACCTACTGGTCCTGTAACCACATGCTGACTCCGCAGCTGCAGCGGTCATGAGCATTTTCATTGGTTTGCCTTGGAGCACCCGTAGCTGGCACTCCTTGAGTGCCTGAGACACCGGGTGCAGTGAGCCATGTCATAATCAGGCCCAAGCAGTACACACAAGCATCACGTCCGTCAGTTACGACTATCGAATACCTGTACAAAATGTACCTCTTGAACTCTGGCTTCTTCTTTTGTTCCATTACAATTTGTGACAACAAAGTGAGAAACCAATGGTAAGGCCAAGGGTACAGAAATGTGTCAAAAACGGAAGCAAAACTTAAGAAAAATTGCTAAAAGGCCTGAAAACTAACAGATTCCTAATATACTAGCAGGATGGAGAATTTTGCCTTTAAATTGCATGTTATCGTTTCTTGGTTTGCCTTTTCTTTTCTTTGGCCCTGCCTTTCCAGCATGTAGTGGCTTTTTTTGATATGACCACCCTTTTGACCCTAGCATTTTCTATAGTTTTGGGTGCTCCTATAAAAGGAGACATATCTGCAGCAGTCTGTTATTTAGTTCATTGATGGCATGGTGGTGTGCTGCTGGAGTCTGTGGTCAGAAGCAGCGTCTGCGGTGGGAGCTGTATGTTTGGTCGGAGCTGCTGGAGTGTTCTGTTGGGAGTGGTATGTGAGCAGCATGGAAGGACTGGCATTGGCAGACATGATGGCAGCAGCATGGAGGGCCTGGTGTTGAGCGCACACGTTGCCAGTAGCATGGCGGACCTGGTAACAGAGGACAGGGATGGAGAATCAAGGGACATTGCTGTTTGGTGAGAAATTGAATGGGGAATTGCTGCTTTCTGTGAGTTGTGGGGTTTCTGCAAAGATGTAGTATTGCAACAGTTTTTTTCTGCTTCAGATGGGGCTTTTTGCAGGTGTGAGAGTCTTTCTTTTTAGTGTCTTGTGTTAAATGTGTTAATTTTTGCAAATGGTGTGGTAGCTTTGTTTATTGAGCTGTTAATTGGTTTAATTATTTGTTATTGTTTTTGCTGTTGTTTTTTGGTCTGTGCAATGTTTGTATATGGGTGTTTTCCCCCAGGGGTATACAGCTTTTAAAAAGGGAGGTATACAGCTATAATTGGTTTAATTGTGGAAGATCAGCGTTAACTGGGGAGGTACTGTATGCATCTTTAATTGGTTTAAATGTGGAGATATACAGCTTTAATTTATGGAGACACTCCATGCAGCTTTAGTTGATTTAAATGTGGAGTTCCGCGGCTTTAACGGGATACTGTTAGCCCTGTACTTCATTTTTCTGCAGTTATTCCTAAACATGCCTGCACTGTCTGCAGCAGTCCCTGAAGTGATGCAATATCCATTGCAACAATTTCTTCCCACAGAAAATTGTTACTTTTACTAAATGTACTGCAAAGCGAAACCCTCTGTCTGCTCCAACCATTCCTGATGTCAAAGTGCAATCATATTTCTAAATGACGCTTAAAGTAGCAGTACTTGTTAGTAACCATACACATTTTTATGTTTGCATGCAAGAAAGGCAAGAAAGCATATTGCAGCTTGCGTCAAGCAGGTTCTGGAGGTGCGGCACTGTTGTGGCTAATACCGGCATGGCATTTTGGGTGTGTGGGATGTCCACCAATACTGGGGTACACAGCCAGTGACACTAGTTTTGAACGTTGCCACTAACTTAAAAAATTAGCAGCCGGATGCGCTCCCCCCCTCACACACGCACACACGCATATTGCATGCTAATGCGGGCCCCCACACACTGTATGGCCGACGGGAGTGCCTAATCCCCATCGGCTCCAATGTCCCCCAACAGAGAAGCGGGGTGCCACGCTGGGAGCCTACCCCGTGTGGCAACAGTCTGTATGGCTGACGGGGGTGCCCAATCCCCCGTCGGCTCCACTACCCCACCGCCCCAAACAGCCTTCCTGCTGCCACGCTGGGAGCCCACCCCAGCGTGGCAAAAGTCCTGCATCGCCCAAGAAAACAAAAAGAAACCTGAAAGAAAACACCTTCCTCGCTGACTGTCCTGACCCCCGGTCCCCCACCGCGCTCACCCTCTCGCACCCTGCCTCTCCACACCCCCCACCCAATACTTACCTCCGGAGTCCGGCGTGACGATCTTCAGTGGACCGGGAACACGTCTGCACTCTTCAAAGCCAACCGCGAACTGAGGAAATGCCGGTAAGCTGTATAATGTAATAAATAGGGTTTTTTCAACTTTGCGGCATATCTCAGGCATTTTTTGGAATTTTTTCACCAAATTTTCAACATGGGTTTTTTGGGATACCACCTCATGAATTCTGTCACTGTCATTTTGTTAATCAGCCCCGAAAGGTGATTTCGCGGTCACTGCACGGAACCACTTTTCGGGACCGATTTACGAAATGACAGTGTCACAGTTCATGAGGTAGGCCCCCAAAAACCCTATGTTGAAAATGTGGTGAAAAAATTCCCCAAAATGACTGTTTTATGAGCATGCGTTGCACTGTTCCTACTCACACTCGTATGTTCGCGAATTTTCAATATTTTCACTCCAGATTTTCAACATTGCCATTTTACCACACCTCCTTATGAGCAGTACAGCTGTCATTTTTCACATTTCGCCCAAAATGTGTTTCCGTGCATGTAGTGCACAATGGCGCAGTCGGTGTGCGAAATCAATGTTCGTGACAGAGTAAGAAAATCATAGTGACACTGTTTATGAGCAGAGGTGTTACAATGGCTATGTTGAAAATTTGGTGAAAAAATTCCCCAAAATGACTGTGTTAAGAGCGACCATTGCGCAGTTTCCATGCACCCTCGTAAGTTCATGGATTTCTAATATTTTCAGTCCAGATCTTCACTACTGGCATTTTTCCACACTTCCTTATGAACAGTACAGCTGTCATTTTTCACACCGTAGCCAAAACGTGTTTTTGCACTTCCTGCGCAGAAACGCATGGTCGCTGTGGAAAATCACTGTTCGGGACAGATTAAGAAAATCACAGTGACACTGTTCATGAGCGGAGGTTCCAAAATGCCTGTGTTGACAATCTGCTGTAAAACATCCCCAAACTAATTGCATTATGGGTGTGCGTTGCGCAGTTTCTACACACTCTCGTGACTTCACCAGTTTTTTAATATTTTCACTGCAGATTTTCAAAATTGCCATTTTTTCCACCTCCCCATGAACAGTACAGCTGTCATTTTTCACATCCTGTTCGAAATCTGTTTTCATACCTGTGGTGCCAAATGGCGTAGTCGCTGTGCAAAATCAGCTTCCGGCTAACGAACTGATATTGCCACTGTTCATAAGGTGGGGGTCACAAAAAACCCATGTTGAAAATTTGGAGTGAAAATGCCAATGAACGCCTGAGGCGTTAGGGTTTCCGACCGTAACGCCCAACCCGTTAGAGACTGACAGGCATCAGGGGTGTGACTTGGGATTCTCGCCTGTAATGCTCATACCATTCCACACCCTGCAGCCAGTGAGAGGCATCGAGGTGTGCCTTGGACTCTTCGGCCCCAAAGTTCACCCCATTCTCCTATACAGCACCCATCTCACTGTATTTCCTGATGGAGTGGGGTGAGCATAAGGGCCAAAGACCCCAAGGCACACCGTGACTCTTGTCGGTGTCTGCAGGGTAGGGTGTGGTGAAATGGCGTGGCGGTTATGTCTGATGACCCAAAGACACATCCCAATGCCTGTCACTCTCTGCAGGGTGGTGGTGGGGTTGGCTTCGGTTCAATACTTCACTGGCATTCCTATTATGCAGCTCTCTAACTCCTGCACTACCAATGCCAATGCCAGCAAGCAAACATTCGGCATTGACAAATGGTTGTTCAGTAATAAGGTTTGTCTGGCAAAAATATCAAGATACACATTTTTATTTTCGTTTTCTTTCATTCCTGAACCAAGATATAGGGCCTTGAAGTTTTAAAAGTTCCCACGCCCATGCTCCTACTGGGTCAATATCTCACACGCTGTATGTCGCACGATAAATCCGCACAACAGAAATAGCGTATACGAGAATAGCTACAGGTACACACTGTCGCATGACACGATAGCGTGCAGCAGTAGTGGTAACCCTGTAGCTGTTTCCGGGACAGCTCTACTATATAGGGTAAGAGTTCTGCCAGAAGGGGGTCTGCCGAGCAGCTGTCATGGCTCAGGGAGCAGAGCCATCAGCGCTGCTGGACAGTGGAGAGGCTGTGGACCAGGGTTCTATTTCCGGTCCCAGATCAGGTCAGTGTCTTTTATTTTTTGTTTTGTTGTATTGCCCACCACCCAACTTTCACCCTCTCCCCAAGTTGCCTCCCCCTGGTGGAGGTTATTTTAGTAGGGGGGGTTGGGGGATACAGCCTTCCCCCCCCATACAGGGGTGGTGCAGGGGGCAGAGCCCCCTGCAGAAATTTTTTATTTTCTTTCAGTCACTATTTTAACAGCACAGTTTCATGCCACGCTATTTTGGCATGCGACAAGATAACCCCGTGTCGCCCATGCCACACCCACCATGAAAAAAATGTAATATTTTGTGCTATTTACTATCAGAAACATGCAGAAGAACAAGCCTAATACAACTGCAGCATGACTCTAGCATGTACATTCAACAAGTAACACCAGCGGAAGAGATTTTTAAACATGGCGAATGGCGGCCATCTTTAATGACATGAGTCATTAATTACAAAATCAGCTGTAAAAAAAGTTTTAACATCTGAGAAAACACAAAATATACTGAGAATGAATCTTAGGTTATCAGAAATACATTTTTGCTAAAAAAAACTGTACGATAAATGTTTTCGCCGACTAACAAATACTGCTGCTTTAAGCGCTGGAAGGCTCATGCACTCATCATTATACCTGCATTCAGCTAAACACAGTTTTTAATGTTTTTAATAGTATAAAGAAAGCTGAACTCAGGAAAGTGTTTGCTGTTTTGAGATGAATGCTCAAAGTTAGGGAAATCACAGTCTGAAAGTCAAGCTGTAACACGTACATGCCCAGTATCAAGGCTCGACTTTCAGACCGTGATTTCCCTTACTCTTGGGCAAAGCCCCCTGCAAAAGACAACTGTTCCTCAGGAGGGCGCTTTGGCACTGTAACTCCCAGAAAACACAATTCCTGGTGTTCTCATGCCATGCAGCATGTTGCCTGCACCGTAATCGGGATCGGCAACATGTGTTTTGCTCCGACATGGGTGAACCGTTGCTGACATCCCCTGCTGTGGATCTTTGTATGTCAAAGAGATCCCCCCTTTCATTCCATCCCTTTATCTCATCTCTTCTTTCCCAGTGGCTCTGTGTTACCGCTGTCCAGGGATACGTACTGTTCATGACATCACCCGTGTCATAGTGATGCCCTCCTATGACAAGCAGTCCTGGAGTCCACATCCTGAAGCATACCTCTCTGCCCCAAATTATGAGGAACACCCCTTATATTACCTCGCAGAACCGCTCCACCCAACATAGACAAGGTGCTGTCTCACACTGTAAATTCGGCAGAATTCATAAGAATTAACTACGCTAAATCTGAAGTAAATTTCGCATATTCATGTTCTGAAGGAAAGAATAGTTGAGTACCTAGAGGCCAGTGGAGCACAGGACCCAAGGCCGCATGGGTTCACAGCGGGAAGGTCATGTCAGACGAATCTAATAGATTTCTTTGACTGGGTGACCAAAGTAGTAGACCAGGGAGGGGCTGTGGACATGGCCTACCTAGACTTTAGCAAGGCATTTGACACAGTCCCACAAAAAAGATTAATAGTCAAATTAACCAGCCTGGGAGTGGGTCCCAGGGTGGTAGCCTGGTAAAACATTGGCTGCACAACAGGACACAGAAGGTAATTGTAAATGGAGTCCACTCTGAAGAAAGAGGGGTTACTAGTGGGGTACTAAGGTTCAGTATTGGGTCCAGTCCTTTTTAATGTCTTCATCAGTGACATTGCAGAGGGACTGGAAGAAAAGGTATGCCTTTTGCAGATGACACAAAGATCTGCAACAGGGTTGATACACAAGGAGTGTGGAAAGGATGAAAAGGACTTGGCAAGGTTGGAGGAATGGTCAGAAGTATGGCAGCTAGGATTCAATGCAAAGAAGTGCAAAATAATGCACCTGGGAAACAAGAACCCAGGGAAGAATACACAATGGGTGGGAGGTAGTAACAACAAAAAAGGAAAGGGACCTGGGGGTAATCATATCAGATGACCTTAAGGTTAGCAATCAATGTGAGAAGGCAGTAGGGAGGGCTGGGGGTATACTGGGATGTATAGGGAGAGGCATCAGCAGCAGAAAACAGGAAGTTGTTATCCCTCTGTACAGACAGTTGGTGAGACCCCATCTGGAGTACTGTGTCCAGTTCTGGAGACCTCATCTCCACAAGGACATAGACAGGATAGAGGTAGTCCAGAGGAGGGCAACTAAAATGGTGCAGGGTCTGCAAGAGAAGCCGTATGAGGAGAGACTAAAGGAGCTTAATATGTATACCCTTGAGGAAAGAAGGGAGAGGGGGGACATGATAGAAACTTTTAAGTACCTCAGTGGAATCAACAAAGTCCAAGAGGGTAGCATCTTTCAGAAAAAGAGACTTACAAGAACAAGGGGACACAATTTAAAGATAGAAGGAGGGCGGTTCGGGGCAATGTGAGGAAGTATTATTTCACAGAGAGGGTAGTGGATGCATGGAACAGCCTTCCTGAGGAGGTTGTGGGGTCTAAAACTGTGGGAGAATTCAAGAATGCATGGGACAGACATAAGGCAATTCTTGTGGGGGGTAGGAAGAAATAGGCTGTTGGTTAACTAGGATCTGTGGCCTATCCTGTAGGTAGGGAAATGGGCAGACTAGATGGGCCTAGCGGTCCTTATCTGCTGTCAAAGTCTATGTTTCTATGTTTCATATATAAACAGAGCTGGGCTTTTGTTTCTGGGGGTCCCCAACAGGGTTAGTCATTGGGGGGAGCCTTAAATGTGCCTTATCAAGTAGTCTTGTGGTATTGTGAGACACAGCTTGAAGGGTCTGCCCGTCCCAGTGATGTCCCTTAAGCGATCTTAGTACACAGGGAATGAAAATACATAAAACAAACAGGAAATTAGAAAGAATGATGGCTTCTGGCTGAGAGCCCATATAAGTAAGGGGCCCCCAGCAACCGCTAAGACTGAAGGGGCCTAAGGCCACCCAAGTATATAAAAGCAAGTTTCTGCTGTGTTCTCTGTGCTTGTATCTCTGTGTTTACTCATGTGTCCTATATTTTTAAGGATGGTGTACCATATTTTCCCACATTTTGAGTTTCAGTGTCCGACATTTCAGTATGGATCAAGAGGTGCTGGTTCATCTTTGCATCTATTACCCCTTAGCTACCTCCCAACATTTATTAAATGGACATTCTAAATAGCTATGTCTGCTCAGTGTGCACAGTAGCAGAAGGAAGGTAAGGACCACCAGGGAGAAGCAAGAATAGACATGGCTAGACACAAGTCAATCTTCAGAGGAAAGTGTTCTAAAAGACTTTGTAGCCCTAGAGGTGGTTAATAGATGTGACCAGACAGGATACACCCCAGGGTACTGAAAGAATTCAGGGAAGTGCTAGCTGCCCCACTGACAAGCTTGTTCAGCAGCTCACTGGAAACAGGTATGCTTCTGGAGGACTGGCGAAGGTCTGATGTGGTCTCCCCATTTAAGAGTGGCAGCTGAGAAGAGGCTAACAACTATAACCTGGTCAGATTAAGTTCCGTGGTGGGGAAATTAAAGGAAGCACTACTGAAAGAAAGTCTGGTTGAGCATTTAGAGCCCAATGGGCTGCAGGACTATAGGCAACATGGTTTCATAGGGGAAAGGTCATGCCAAACAAACTCCGATAGATTTGTTTGACTGCGTGATCAGGAAGATTGATCAGGGGACAGCAGTGGATGTGGTCTATCTGGACTTTAGCACAGCTTTTGACACTGCGCCACTTTATGTGACGGAACTGCAGGTAAGCTCACCCCCACCTTTTTCTGTCCTTATTTAAGTGCCCTTTAAGTTACTGCAGTGAATGAGACTCTCAGGGTCTCACCTCTCTCCCTGCCTGTTGTTCATACAGACACCTTCCTAAACTACAGCTACTCCCTCCATCTGACCCACCCCCCTCACGCTCCCTGCTTACAAATTCCTTCCTGTTCCTAAATCAATGATTCACTAACGTCGCTGCCTTTATAAACAATGCATCCCATACTCTCCACTCTCCCCTTGTTCTGCTCATATCCCTCTATTTACCACCTTCACTTGCTCACTACCCATCCATTCCAAATAACTCTCCCAACCCCATCAGTTACTATCCGCAATCTCCTACCCACATCCATGCTATCACTCCATCCGCCCATTCCCATTTGAAATATGGTCTCACTCTACCGCTATTCTTCATGTGGCTCTGATAGCGGTGTCCACTTTCACTGCGGTTGTCCACCTTCTTCTTCCTCCTAGCTCATCCACTCCCTTCTCCTCAAAACTCCCAACCTCCTTGCTAGCCCCTTCAAAATCCCCTAAGCTCCACTTTCTCATGCTCGCGCTCCTCTTGCTCTCCGCTGGGGATATCCACCCCAACCCAGGCCCTATTGCCCCTAGTTCCTCTGGTGCTTCCTTCTCTACTACCTCCCCCACTCTCTTCTCTCAGCCCTCCCAAAGGGCTTAAAGATCCTACATCTAAACACCCACAGCTTGTTGCAAAAAATAGACCAGATTCAGACAATGGTGTGTGCTCTAAAACCAGACATTCTAATCATCTCAGAAACTTGGCTAAAGAGCACTGTCCTTGATCACTTGGTCTCCGTTCCTGACTACTCACTGCTAAGGCAAGACCGTGCTGGTAGGGGTGGTGGTGGTGTGGCCATTTATGTCCTAGCCTCCATTCAATATTCCATCATCTATTCATCCTCCAATCCTGAGACCCATGATGCCCTAGCTATCCATGTGACCCTCCCCTTCGCTCTCCCAATCTTCATAGCCAGCATATACTGCTGCCCAAATGTCCACCTTCGGTCACTCTAGACCTCCTAACCTCCATCACTTCCCTTGCTCGCTCTGGGGAACTATTCATCCTAGGTGATTTCAATATAAATTTGTTGTCACCTAAAACTACCAAAACTAAAAATGAAATCAGAGCCCTAACCCTCTCCCAACTGATCTCTGAACTCACCCGCCCAAACCACAAGACACAACAACACTTCCTACTCAACTAGGCCCTTACCTCCCAACCACACCGCATCATCACCTCTGGCATACTCCCTGATGCTCTCAGCGACCATAACCCAATATACATAGTTAAGAAAGTCCAAAGAACAAAATCAACACACAAAACCATACAACTACGCTCTTTCAAGTCTCTTGACCTTGAACCTCTCCTGAATAACCTTGCCACTTCTGACTGGTCCCCCCTAATGTCCTGCCCCTCGGTTGATAAGGCCCTTGCCTACTTCAAAGGAATTTTTCTTGCAAATTGGAATGCCTTTGCCCCACACAAACAAACCAGAGTCAGAGGTAACCACTTACCTTGGATAACCCCTGAACATCTGTCCTGCCTCAGGGCTAGAGATCGAGCCTGGAAGCATTATAAAGCTACCCAACATCCTAGTGACCTCACAAACTACCACATGCTCCAAAATGCTTGCACCAGGGCTACAAGGTTGTCCAAGTCCAAATATTTCAAATCTGCCTTCATCACCACATAAATGTCCCTTCAAAGTTCTGGTAGGTGGTCCACGCCCAATTTACCCCCTCATCTGGCCCCCCCCCCAGTACTTAAAGTAAATAGTTCACTAATGTCTGGCCCACCAGCCATAGCTGTGGAATTTAACCCTACTATACCTCCTGCACTACTGAGTTACTGAAATCCTCCCTCTGACCCATCCCCTCCCCACCCTCTACCAGTGTGCCCCCATCATCACCTCCCACCTCCCCTTCTCTTTCACTACTGTAACCTCAAATGATGCCCTAAGTGCCCTCCTCACCACATCAGTCCCTCTAAAGCTGCCTCCCCTGATGGCCTTGACCCAAAACTCCTCTCCCTCTCTGCTTCGGCCATTGCCTACCCCCTCTCAACAATCCTAAATCTCTCATTCTGTACTGCCTTGGTCCTCTCTGCATGGAAACATGCAGTGGTCCTCCCTCTACCCAAAGGGGGTGACCCCTCATCCCCCAGCAACTATCACCCCATTTCTCTCCTCCCTACCCTTGCCAAGCTTCAAGAACACATTGTCCTCTCCCAACTCACCTCTTTTCTATCTGACACCTCCTTTTTCACCCCTTTCCAGTCCAGTTTCAGGAAGAACCACTCAACCACCACCTCTCTCCTACAGCTCACCAACTCCATCTTAACCAGGATGGACAATGGCCAAATACCTCTGCCATTTTTCTCAACCTGGCCAAGGTCTTCACCGCTGTCTCTCACTCCCTTCTCCTTGACTCACTCCCAGCAGCTGGCCTATCTCCCTCCGCCACAAACTGGTTCAAGGCCTACCTTATTGGCAGACCCAATCAGTTAAGCTCTTGGATGCCACTTCCCCTCTCCTCCTGATTAGCACTGGAGTCCCCCAGGGCTCTGTATTAGGGTCCCTCCTATTCTCCATCTTCATAAATAACCTTCCCTCTGTTTGCTCCCCATCTTCCGCTATACATATGTATGCCGATGATACAGTCCTGTATGCATCTGGCTCCTGTCCTGATGAGGTTACAACCAGCTTACAGCAAGACTTTGACAAGGTCCAGCTCTGGTTTGCTAACCATCAACTTTTCCTCAATGCCAAGAAGACTGTCTCCATGACCTTTGGCACAAGGCAGAGACTCTCTAGGCTTCCTTCCCTACCCATTTTCCACACCCTTGATGGGACTTTACTTGAGGACACATTCTCCTTCAGGTACTTAGGTGTTTGGTTGGACCAACACCTAAACTTCTCTGGACATATTGACGTCATCCAGAAAAAACTGTGCCCAAAGCTTGGTGCTCTGTTCAGGAACCGTAGTTGCATCCCTTCTACGGCTAGGCGTGAACTTGTTTAGAAGATGATGCTGCCCATTTTTGACTACTATGACATAGTCTATGGTGCTGCCCCTAAATCCTCCCTGGCTAGACTGGATACCCTCTACAATTCCTTCTGCCGCATTGCCTTGGATACCCCCCTCACATCCACCACTGCGATCTTTATCGTGCCCTATCCTTCCCCTCTCTTGCAAATAGGCGGCTCTCCCACTGTGTTAAATTCATCTCCAAGCATTGGTTGGGTGAGCTCCCTGCCTCCCTTCCTACCTCACCTCCTCCTCCTTTATAACACCCCCCCACCTTCGTATTCCCTTCGATCAACCGACTCTCGCACCCTGGTAGTCCCCCGCAGATCCATCCAAATCGGCAGATCCATCCAAATCGGCAAATCTGGTTACTCTCACTGCCTCCCAAAAATTTGGAATTCCTTCCCCCCTCAAATCTGGCACTCATCCTCTGCCTACTCCATCGGCTCTGCCTTCAATAATTACCTTGCTCCTAGCTGTCCTGCCATGTCCCTCCCTAACTCCCTCCTCTAAGCCCTGGACAAACCCCACCGCTCTACTATCACCTTCATTTTACCCTGTGCACACCCACCCAAATTCCTAGCTCTCCTCCCCTTCCTCCAAATTGCTCCCCCCACTGGCCTCCCTTGATCTCTCACAGAATGTAAGGGACTGCGAATGGTCTCCATGGGTTCCTCTCCTACCCCCACAAAGGGGCTTGTATCTCTCATCTACTCCATTCCCCTACCATCCTGAAGGGGTCTCACTGGGACACTTCCTTATCCCCTTCTCTCTGGTCCCACCAGTCCCCTTGGAGGGTTCCTCACATCCTGAAGTGATCTCCAGGGACACAACTCTTACCCCTCCCCACCCACCTCACCACTGCCTCTCTTTTCCCCCTTTTCTTTCACTTAAGCACTTGTTTACTTATTAACCCAGCACTTATTAGTGTCCACTCTTTCTACCTATCAAGTGCGACACTGATGTAACAACAGTTTGTAATATCTGCCTTACAACTGTATGTTAATGTTGAACTTATAACTTAAATGTTTAATGTTTCATTCCTAATGTACCCCTTTTCCCCAGGTTGCACCGGGAGACGAGTGACTTGTCGCTCAGTGTGCCTTCCTGGTGAAACATTTCAATCAATAAATAAATATTTACAAAGACCCAACAAGCAGCTTAGAAGCTGCCAGTACCTCTGAGAGAAAACAAAAGAGCTGTCTCCCACAGACAGGTATGCACACACTCGACAAGTAAATGTGATGTACCTGCCCTTAAACAGCTCCCAACAATAACAACTCCTTAAATTGTTTACTCTTAGAGCACTCTATGACTCTCAGAACCATTGCCATTCATGGTGGGGGCTAGTGTGACTGAAGTTTGGCACTGGGGCGGCCACTTCTGTGTGCCACACAGGAGGCTGATAAAGAAGTTAACAAGCCTAATAGTGGGTTCTAAAGTAGTAAACCGGGTTATAACCTGGTTAATACACAGGAGACAGAGGGTAGAGTAACCACTAGTAGTGGTTAATTTTTTTTTTTTACTTCTATTTTCCTCCCGCTTCCCAACTGGTGCCCCCCAGCCCCATTACCCCAGTGTCTACTGGACTCACCTCTGGATGTCTAGTGAGGTGCCAGCTAGCCAGATGCAGTACCTGTGAGGGGCTGGCATCATCTCGCTGGTCGGGGTATTTCCTTGTTTTCACCTGCCCCCAGGTGTGTAGCGGAGGCATGCAATTATGCCAATGGCAAAGCCGCGCACGCTTCAGCACGCAGCATGCCAGAGCATCTGCTCCACCTCCACCCCCTTCGTATGGGTTTGTTGCACCATCCCCCAGCTGCCACTAGGGGACAGACAAGCAGCGGACTCCATCCCCACTCCTCCCCGGGAGAGGAGAGTTGTCCTCCGGATGCTCCATCCTCTCCCTTCCTAGATGACCCCCTGGTTACCCGCTTGCACCTCAAACATGGGTCGCCGGCATGGCAAATGGTAAGGCACAGATGCCTCAGCCCTCCACGCCACTGGGCTGGCCACTAGTAGTGGTTAATGGCATTCACTGTAAGGATGGGAGCGTGACCAGTGGGGTACCACAGGGTTCAGGTCTGGGACCCGCCCTCTTCAATGTCTTCATAGAGGACACTGCCAAGGAACTGTAGGGGAAGGTATATCTTTTTGTAGGTAACACCAAAATCTATAAAAGGGTTGACACTCAGGAGAGGGTGGAGAAAATGTGCAGGGATCTTGGAAAACTCAAGGAGTGGTCCATTACTTGTTGATTAGGGTTCATTGCCAAAAAGTGGAAAATCATGGCACCTAGGTTATAGGAATTCTGGTGCTGAGCAGAGGATGATGGTGAGTACAGACAGTCACTAGACAGGAAAGGGACCTTGGGGTTATTGTATCAGAATACCTCAAGGTAGCAGTGAAGTGTGACAAGGTTGTGGGCAGGGCTAGTGGGATGCTGGAGTGCAAACGAAGGGGTATTTCCAGAAGGAGAAGGAGGGATGTTATGCTGCCATTTTATTGCTCCTTGGTATGCCCCCACCTTAAGTACTATGTCCAGTTTTGGAGACCTGCTGAAGATTTGCATGGGATGCCCTATGAGAAGAGGCTGAGGGATCTCAAAATGTACACTCTGAAAGAGAGGTGACATGATTGAGACCTACGAGTACCTCACGGGGTGGAAAGGGTGCAGGACAGGAGTCTCCTTCAGATGAGATGAGTACCTGGACCAGGGGGTCACGTGACAAAGCAGGAGGAGGGGGAGTTCAGGAGAGATGTGAGGAAATATTTCTGGTAAATGCCTGGAACAGCCTGCCAGCAAATGTTTTGGAGGCTACTTCAAGGATAAATGTATCTCCATCTGGAACACCCTCATTCCCTTCAGATAGACCAGAGTTTGCAGGCTTCACTTCCCCGGATAACCCCTGAATTAATGACCTGCCTAATGGAACGTGACCATGCCTGGAAAAAACACGAATCATCTAAGCTCCTCAATGACTATACCACATATTGATTGCTCTGTAATTCCTGCACCAAAGCCACCAGATTGGCAAAGGCTGAGTATTTTAAATCCACTTTCCACACAAACATCAATACCCCCTCCAAATTCTGGTGGGTGGTCCATGCCCTCTTTTCTCCTCCTTTGCATCCCCCACCCCCATTCTCAAAATTGACAATTCCCTGATATCGGACCCCTGCTTGGTGGCAAACAAATGTAATGCCTACTACACATCTTGCGCCAAGTCTCTTCTAAGTTCACCCCCCCACCCACGTCCTCCTCCTGAGACTGACTCCCCCCTTCTCCTTCTCCACTATCTCCCCCAATGATGCTCTAAATGCCCTCCTCTCCCTTAACCCCTTAAAAGGTTCCTCACCGGATGACCTGGATCCCAAACTTCTCTACCTCTCTGCTCCTGCTGTCGCCTACCCTATTTCCTAATCCTAAACTTCTCCTGTAGATCTGCTCAGGTACCCACACCCTGGAAACACGCTGCTGTTCTTCCTTTCCCTAAGGGAGGTGACTCCTCTCCACCTAGCAATTATCACCCCTTCTCTCTCTCTCTCTCCTTCCAGCTCTTGCTAAACTTCAAGAACATCTGGTTCTCTCCCAACTATCAATCTTCCTCTCTGAGTCCTCCTTTTTCACCCTGTTCCAATCTGTTTTTTGAAGAACTATTCTACCACCATCTCCCTCCTTAGGCTCACTGACTCTATCCTTACAGGGATGGATGCTGGTATGATCACCTCAGCCATCTTTGTCGACCTAGCAAAAGCGTTCAACACTGTTTCTCATAACCTGCTCCTTACTTCCCTCTCTGCAACAGTCGTGGCCCCGTCTGCCACAAACTGGTTGAAATTCTACCTCATCGGTAGAACTCAATCAGTAAGAATCTCTGACTCAAACTCACCTCCTCTCCCCATCAACACTGGGGTCCCTCAGAGCTCAGTGTTAGGACCCCTGCTCTTCTCCATCTTCATCAATGACCTCCCCACAGCCTGCTCTACCTCCTCTGTCGACATGTATGCTGATGACACTGTCTTGTACAGCTCCAGCAATAACCCTGTTGCTGTTGCAATCCAGTTTACAGCATGATTTCAGTCAGGTTCAGCTCTGGTTTGCCTCACACCAGCTATTCCTTAATGCCGGGAATACAGTCTCAATGACCTTCGGCATCAGGAAAAGACTTTCTAGGCTTACTTGCACACCCTCCTTCCACACCCTTGACGGGACAATCCTTGAGGTCACAACCTCATTTTGATATCTTGGGGCTTGGCTGGACCAACACCTCCACTTCTCTGTACACACTGACGCCATCCTGAAGAAACTTCACCCCAAGCTTGGTGCCCTGTACAGGAACCGCAGTTGCATCCTGCTGACTGTGAGGTGTGAACTTGTACAGAAGATGATACTCCCTATTTCTGATTACTGAGATGTTGTCTATGGTGCTGCACCCAAATCTTCACTGACCAAATTGGCCACCCTCTTTAACTCCTGCCACTTTGCCCTCAACACCCCCTCTCGTACTCATCACTGTGACCTTTACCACACCTTAGCCTTTTTCCCCTTGTCTAACCATCAACTCTATCACTGTGCCAAACTAACTTCTAAATTCTGGCTTAGAGAACTCCCCCTTACCTCTCAGCTTCCCTTTCTACCCCACCCCCATCCTCCCACTCCCTGCGATCCAATGACACAAGATCCCATGCCCATCCACCATCACTGGCCAGTAAGGTTTTTCCCACAGTTTCTCTAAAATCTGGAACGCTCTCCCTCCGCAAATAAACCACTCTTCTTCCTCCGATTCCTTAGTAAAGATGCAGCAAAATAAAATTTCGCCAGCAAAATTGCGGTGAAATCGGCAATTTCGCCACACAAAATGTTTCTCAAAATTTTGCCTGCTGGCCACCGCAAATGCTTGTGTCTATTGGTCCTCCCATCCCCCGCAATCATGACCATAACTGAATTAAGCCCCCTCCCCAGTTACCTGGCCCCTCATTTCTTTTATTTAAAAAAAAAAAAATTCAGTGCCCCACCCCTGGTGTCTAGTAGTCCGCGGCCAATCACCAGCTGTAACTGAATTAAATAAGAACATACCCCCAAAGTTACCCTGCCCCTCATTTCCTTTTATTAAAAAAATTCAACCCCACTCCCTGGTGTCTAGTGATCTTCCTCCCAGCCAATCACCAGCTGTAATTGAATTAAATAAGCACACACCCCAAAGTTACCCTGGCACCCTCATTTCCTTTTATTAAAAAAAATTCAACCTTCACTCCCTGGTGTCTGGTGGATCCCCCACCCTGTCATCAACAGCTAGCAGCACCACCCTGCTCCCCCACCCACGGTACCCCGATGCAAATTAGTGCAAAGATACTGTGCAGCTGTGATGATTATATGAACTTCCTCAGCTGTAAACATGATAACAAGCAGCAACAATTTATCAGATGCAGCAATTTCCGCCCCAATTGGATGTAACCACCTAGCTCTGGGAATTTTGTACCAACAGCAAGAAAAGATTACATAATATAAATCTTCCATTTCTTTAAGGTTACAGGCACAAGTCCTTGCTTTAGTGTCATTAATTTTCTCAAATCTAGCTTTGAGGATATTGCTTTTAAAAAGCTCACATCTATATCTGGTGTACAATTTCCTCAGAGTGTGGTCTGTTAAGACGCCCAAATAGTATCTAAATACATGGAAATTATTCTAAACCAACCATGGGGTAATTTTTAAGCCTCTTGTAATGTTTATATCTTTAGCTTTATTATATAATTGCTTATTCTTTTAAAGGGACACTGTCAACCTGCTTTTCATCATATTATTTCTAGTTAAAAACCTACATTTCATGATTACTTACCTTTTCTAAAATTCATTGATGTTGCTGTTTGTTTTGTCTATCTCCTCGTTTAGTAGAATTGAAATGCATGGTAATGTATATTTATAAACAACATTGTTTTGTTTACAATCCTGGATCTGTTCTTACTGCATACTTCCTGAGCATTACAAGCACCCCCAAACAGTGCAGTCACTCATGAAGCACTAGCCCCCTAAACTCCCACTGCAACATGAAGGGACAGACTGTGTTGTGGGTGTTCCCAATTCCAGGAAAGATGCAGCTGGAGCTGATCAAGGAATGTAAACAAACATGTGTTTGTGTGGTAACACCAGTATGGTGGCCAGCCTGTTTTTCACTTTTTTAAAGAAAACAAGAGTCAGAATCAAACTACCAGCTACATCAGCAATCTTTACAGAATCTTGGCAGACATAAAATGTGTCTTTTGAACCAGGGCCACTTTGAGACCTAAGGGGGTGTCCCTTTAAGACAGTATGGGCCAGGTATTCAAAATTTTGCGCTGGCGCAAACCATCTGTGCAGGGTTTGCGCGGGTCCACTATATTCAAAAAGTCAAATAGCGTGGGCAAACTGCATTAGCTCTGAGCAAAAGTATAATGTATGGAAGGGCCAAAAAGAGGGGGCATGTACATGAATACAGGCGCAATGCAATATTCAGTGCATTAGCACCACGCAAAGTGTTTTTGCGTGACTGAGCTCAACACTTTGCATGGTGCAAATTACCACCCAGGAAAAGGTAGTCTTAACTCTGGGCAAACCAGCTTTGCATGACTTTGTGGCTTTGCGCAGCTTTGCATGACCCTAACCAGGAAACAGTAAATATAGAAAGAAACCAGACATGAAAGAAACATGCTGCACACAGATGGCACCTCCTATGTTGCCATCATCTGCCACCAGTCCCAACCATGCCAGCTCATTTGTATGTCACTTTTGAATATAGCAAATGTTTGCCCAGGGCAAACATGATAGATCTGGGCAAACAGTTTAGCGTCATGCAAAACCTGTGCAAATGTGTTTGCACCACTCAAACGTTTCAGAAACATGGTACATTTCTGCAGAATTTCACATGCACTGGTGCTGGCAGCTTTAATTAATCCACTCCTTTGCTAGCACACACACATTGGCCACATAGTTCACCTTTACCTTCCTTCACGTCGCTGTGCACTGGACTGTTGTGGTTTGCACTGCCTGGTTGCTATATTCAGAGCCATCTTATTTCCCGGGCTATGTTTGCACTGCACTCCCAGACCAGTTTGCCTGGCTTCCTTAACATGCTATATTCAGCAGGTTTAGCACCAGGGCTATCACTTCTGAATATAGTGGGCTACTGGTTCAGTGCTAAATTAGCCCCGGGGCAAAGTTTTGAATAGCTGGCCCTATGACTTACATTTCACACTTATTGTGATATTATTTGCAACATAATGCTTAAAACTTTGTAAACCATAATCATGTCAGATCTTATTAATGGATCCTTTCTCACTGACAGAACTCAGAGAGTGGTGTCAGGGATAAATTCTTCCCGCCCAGTCTCTCTGTCATGTGGGGTTCCCCAGGGCTCGGTGTTGTCCCCCATGTTGTTCGTAGTGTATATGTTGCCCCTCGGAGACATTGTAAGAAGGTATGGGCTCAGGTTTCACTGCTATGCAGATGATACCCAGCTCTACCTATCTTTTGCACCTGACCAGGACAGAGATCTCTCGGTCTTTAACAACTGCTTCACTGAAATCCAGTGCTGGATGAGTTCTAGCTGGCTAAAGTTGAACTCGGAGAAGACGGAGGTAATGGTTGTGGACCCGGGTCGTAGGGTAGAGGGGGTGGGAGTTGGTCCTCCCTCAGGTTTATTTCTGGGAGGTGTCCAGCTCCCTACCTCTGAACGGGTGCGGAACCTGGAGGTGATTTTTGACAATGAGCTGACACTTTGTTCTCAGGTGTCGGCAGTTGTCAAACTTTCCTTTTACCATCTTAGGAACATCGCTAGGATTAAGCACCTTGTTTCGCCCGTGGATTTACCAATGTTGGTCCACGACTTTGTGTCCTCATCCCTGGATTATTGCAACTCCCTTTATCTAGGGCTTCCTGGGGTTGATATACGCCGCTTGCAGCTGGTGCAGAACGCTGCAGCCCAGCTATTAACAGGTATGTCTCGTGCCTGTCATGTTTCGCTGGTGCTGCACGATCTGCACTGGCTGCCAATTCAGTGGCGGATCACCTTTGAAGTTGGTCTTTTGACTTACAAAGCCCTACACGGACAGGGTCCGGACTACTTGAAAGAGCTTTTGGTTCTCTACTGCCCTATGTGATCTCTCCGCTCAGCGGATGAGGGGTTACTAAAGATTCCGAGGGTTTCTTTAAAATCATCAGGTGCTCGTGCCTTTATGTATGCTGCTCCTACCCCTTGGAATTCTCTACCTTGCCCGCTTCGTCAGTGTGTGTCCGTGGAGGAATTTAAAAAGGCCCCAAAGACCTATCTATGGTCGAAGGTCTCTTTTAATTAATACTGTGATTTTAGGAGTTCAGATTATTATGTATTGGTTTTTATTTATAATGTTGTTGGATATTGTAAGGCACCTTGATTTTAGAAAGGTGCGATATAAATAAAGTTCTATTATTATTATTATTAATTCTGGGGCGCCCCTTGATTGCACGCACCCAATATTGCACCATTTATTTTTTTCTAGCAAACACTGAAAGGGTAGTCTGGAGCAATTCATCCTAATTATTTTAATCCAGTAATTCAAGTACCTTGATACACTGAAAGACTCCAGGCTAGTTAAGCCACGTTCTACGCTAATTAAGAAAACTGGAATAGCAGGACCAACACAAAGGGCTGAACGCAATAACCCACTGAGGGATTTCCGAGGGCCTTAAATTGCCCATTCCTCAATTTCACATTGATACAATGCCGTGGGCATTTTAACCTCTATAGCTTTTATCAGTGGGATAACTGAGTTTCCACTGTAACTGCGGTTCAATTTGTTT
The DNA here is from genome assembly GCA_016271365.2 of Neoceratodus forsteri. Classification (NCBI taxonomy): domain Eukaryota; kingdom Metazoa; phylum Chordata; order Ceratodontiformes; family Ceratodontidae; genus Neoceratodus; species Neoceratodus forsteri. Next base: position 45,910,632 of record JADMNL010000027.1, read on the forward strand.
CAAGCACCCACTATTTGTTTAAGTTTTGTTACCTGCACTTTTGTATGTTTGTTCTGACGTCCATCACTGGACAAAACCAGTCCCAGATAGACACAGGAACTTACAGTCTTGAGTTTTTTTATTACCAACCAGCCACAATTTTTTTGTATTATTTCATCCAAATATTATTACCTGGTTCTTGTTCTCATTAATTTTTAAATTATATTTCTGAGAAAATGCATGCAAAATCTTGAAGACCTGATTAAGTGATATTATAGCCAAATCATCTGCTCAACCCAGGGCTGGGCGGGCAAAATTATTTATTACTGGAGAATCTGAAGTAGGTTCTGCAAGTTCTAGAAGAAGTCGATTTATATAAATATAAAACAGGGTAGGGGCCAGGACACAGCCCTGTCTGACTCCCTTATTAGTTCTTAGTTTAGAAGAGAGCTGCCCACCTGCCCCCAGTCTAACCAGAGCCCATGCAGTAATATAAAATTCCCTGATTATAACAGTAAGGGGAGGCTGAATACCCATTTAATACATGAGTAACCATAATTTAGCACATGATATGCTATCAAATGCACTGCTGAAGTCTATAAAAGCAATAAACAATTTTGTTTTCTTAAGGTAACACATTTCTCACAAAGATGCCAAATTATGTAACAATTATCAGGAGTGGAGTATTGCACTCTGAAGACAGCTTGGAGCTCAGAAAGCCTGCCAGGTTGATTTAGTTGCTCCGTCAGCCTATCCAAAATAATCTTAGAAAATACCTTGCTTTGTATATCCAATAATGAAATGGTACGGTACATAAAGGGGTCGGCTTAACTTCCTTTTTAAAAATGGAGACTATAGTGGCACTTTTTCATGAGTTTGGAAAACAATTTTTCCTAACACACAAGCTAAAGAAAACAGTCAACACTTTGAACCATACTGAGGGGGCTGCTAGGTAAACCTCAGCGGGAACTGGATCAGGTCAGGTGCTTTTTTTTTCCTTTTTAACGGAACTATGGAGAAATAGATTTCACTATGTGTGAGTGTTTTAAAGGAACTCCAATTTATGTCTTCTACCCAGGGCAACTTATCATTATCAGCATCAGGATCATGAAAGAGGTTAGCATAACGTTTTGTCCATTGTTCTAGTGTTATGTATGTATCCAATTGGTACCTACTATTATTCATACCACTGGCAACAAAAAGCCAGAATGACTGACAATCATTCTTTTGTATTGCCTCCAGCAATTTTTTTAAATGGTAATCTCTTTGTTTTTTCCTTTAAATAAACTTTGTACTCCTTTCTAGCTCAGTGTCAGTGGCTCAGCAAATAGCACACTCGCCTCTGAGGCTGGGAGATCAGAAGGCTGTGGGTTCTATCCCCACACCAGGCACGTGGGTTAATATCCCAGTACTGACACTGCAGTGCAGCATGAGAGGGGTGCTGCACTCCTGAGGTGCCGCCTTTCGGATGAGATGTTAAACCGAGGTCCCATCTGCCTGTTCTGGTGGTAGTTCAGATGGATGTTAAAGATCCCATGGCACTTCTTGAAGAGTATGGGAATTTTCCCGGTGCCCTGGCCAGATTTCCTCCCATTCACTAAACAGCTTTACCAACAGCTTAATCTGATTCAAGGTCAGCTGGCATTCATCTGTATCCCCCTCCCCTGGGTCATGCCTGAAAATAGGCAGAATTTGTCTAGTGCACTTACCCTTTCAACAAAAAATAAATAAGAGATTTCAAGGTATATTTTTATTCATTTTTGTAGCCTTTACTAGTTGTCTACATTATTTTTTCTTTCCCAGTGAGATCTCTTGGTTATAATAAACCTCATGTAATGCTGAACACAGAACCCCATATTCTGATTGGTTCACTGCGGTGGTTCTTGTCTCATCTGTACTGTATTGCTAATGTAAACAGAATGTCAGACCCTGAGCAGGTGCACAGCATCATAACTGTTGGTTAATCAAATAATGCATTTCTTTATTGTTATCTAAAAACACAGATGGGAGATTTAAGACAGCAATCTTGGGTCCTGCGTGTAAGATAATGCCCATGGGAGTGTAAGTGCCTGAGGCGTACCACCATAGTCATTACCTCACAGGTATCCTGTGAGGTGGGCTATCCACTAGTGGGCACCTACCAAAACAGCGACCCACTTGCGGCGCAGGAAAGACAGGGCGAGGGTGTGAGGAAGGTGACAGGATGGGGGAGGCTTGTGCATATAGCAACAGGATGTACGCTATATGTATATGCGCTCGCGGGGGGGGGGAGAGAGCATGATGGAAGGGAGGGAGGGTTGGTCTGGCGTGGTTGGCGTGGGGCTGTCGAGCTGGCCCCATAGCGTGGTGAGTGGGTGGCAGCCTAAAGCTGCAAGAGTTTCGGGTTCAGGTCTGGGGATGCCTACATTTTAGTGTGCCCAGCCTGAAATTTCTTTCTGCCCCAGAATTTGCACCCCCCCCCGACATGCACCCTCCTGGAGTTAAGAATCCTTCAGTAGGGGAGTGCACCCCCTGCATTAATATTAAAAATCTAAGTCCCTGATGCCGTTTTCCTGTGCGCCAGGGATGTACATCGCTGAAATTTACTTTTGTCGATGTAACCTCGCCATAATGATGGTCACCTTTCGGCAACTGCTATTATGACATAGAACCTACATCACACGTAAGGCTGACTACAATGTGTTAAGCCCCATTACTTCAGTCAGTGTAAACTAAATAATGAATTCACTCATTTCCATGGCAGTGAAAATGCAAACAGTGGGAAATATTATACAGCGCATACAACGCAATCAGCATCACTTCTCGCAGGCAAAATTTCTACTAATGCTAAAAACAGAAGTCACTTTTCTGACCTTTCCTCATGTATTTCCTGATAAAGGCTATAGCAGTTATTTGAACTTCTTCTTCCCTTTTCATTTTTAATGATCAGGTTTTTTTCCACTGCTGACGCAGCACTCATTGTTTTGTAACTCGAATAAAAATGTCAAGTAATTGTATAATCCCAGAGAGAGACAATGCCCATTTGAAGTCAGTTTTGAGTTCTTGTTCTCATATAAGTTGTCAAAGAAATGGTTGCTGCTAGGCACCTGCTTCGGAACCACTGGAAATAAAACATTCTATTGCTTTTAATTATGGTACTAAAAATCTTGATTCAACATTACTGTAGCTGAAACTGTCAAATGTGCATCTTAAAGGTTACAAGAACCCCCCCCCACACCCTACACCCCCACCACCACCACTAATTTTGCCTCCTTGGTTCACTCTGTCCACCATTCAGGTCACCAGTCACACCTTTCCTCTTGCTGGGAGGGTAAGCAAGCAGCGATCTTCACAGCCGCCACCAGTCATCCAGTAAGGGGTGCTCAAATGCCGCTTGACCCCATCTCCTCCCTCCCTGGGAGCTGCTACATACCTCACTTTCATGTGTGTACCTTTAAAGGAGCCGTATTTGTTAGTCAGCCAAAAATGTCATCATATGGAATAATGTATGGGTGATCATACATAACGAGTCTGTGTTTCCATCGAGGGGGTTGAGATACCAGCATATGAACCTTGAAAGCAAAGCTTGAGAGGACCATGCTGTTATCTCAACCCCGAGATAGAAACACAAGGCAAGTTGTGTATGGTCACCCATATTTTATTTGTTATAGTGTATGGTTTATAAAATTCAAGACTCAAAGAGTATAATACAGTTTCTTAGTTACTTTACTGTAATAAATGCTGTGGCAAGAACAAGGAATTGATTGTCATACTTGTTTGAAAGAGATACATAGACAAGAACTGCTAAACAGTACAATATTAAAATAAGCACAATTTTTTGGTTTTTATGTGATTTTTGCCTAAGATTAAATAGAATCATAGAAACTTGATGGCAGAAAAGGACCTCTTGGCCCATCTAGTCTTCCCCTTTTCCCTCCCACTATTTCTCCCTCCCCCCTCTGCAAGTCCCCATCCCCCACCCTGTAACCCCATGTGCATGTCCTATGCTTTCTTGAAGCCCAACACTGTTTTGGACTCCACAACCTCCTCCGGAAGCTTGTTCCATGCCTCCACCACCCTCTCAGTGAAGAACCGTCCCCTCACATTGCCTCTGTAGTTTCATCCCTGCAGTTTTAACCCATGCCCTCTCATTTTAGTGGCTTCCATCCTGTGAAATAAATGTCCTGAACACACTCTTTATCCCTTTGACATATTTAAAGGTCTCTATAATGTCCCCCCTCTCCCTTCTAATCTCCAATGTGTAGAGTCCCAATTCCCTGCACCTCTGTTCGTACAGTTTGCCCTTCATCCCCTGAATCATCTTTGTCGCTCTTCTCTGTACCCTTTCAATCACATCTGTCTTTGCACAGGTATGGCCTCCAGAATTGGACTCCATACTCGACGTGCGGCCTCACCATGGCTTGGTACAGGGACATCAGGACCTCCCTCCTTCTGCTAGTGATTCCCCTGCCTATACATGCCAGCATCCCATAAGCTCTCCCCACCACCCTGCTACACCGATTTCCCATCTTGAGGTTAGTAGGCACCACTATATCTCCCTCTCCTGCTCCGTAACCCTGACTTCCTCCCCCTCATGTGTGTACCCTGCCTTCAGTTTCCCATGCCCCAGGTGCATGACTGCATACTTTCTGGCACTAAATTTAAATTGCCAGGTCTCTGCCCACACTTCCAGTGCCCTCAGGTCCTGCCTCATTTCCTCAACACCCTCTGTGGAGTTCACACTATTGCAGATTTCCGTATGTAACCCCTAGATGGCGCTATCCCACGGGCTACTACCCCTGCCTGATTTGCCACTAACAGGTTGAGGGGCCTGGATCCAATGGCGGGTGCCTCCACCCAGAGGTCAGGGTTTGCAATAGTTAAACTTACTTGGTCACAGCCCTCTGGGACACTGCAACCCCCCTTTCTTCCCACTAGTGGCCCACACAATATATCAGAATTACCTTCACAGTATACACTTACCCCAGGACTAGTTCCGGCACTGGGACCTCCTGTGAAATAAGATACAGTGCAACAATCACAGTACAGTACTTTAACATAGACAAATACCTCAGGCAGTATAACTTTGCTGAAACAAGCAGCTCTGATTTATTTAGGGGGATATAACAAGGACAGGGGGAAATCAGGTTAATTATCTTATCACTTTATTCATCTACCTATGGCTCTGTGCACAGGCCTATCCCTACCAGTTACTGTCCCTGGGTACCCAAGCCCTAGTGGCTAGTCCAAACTGTGGCAGCTGGTAGGGGCCCTTTGACACAGTGAAAAGAAAAATTAGTTTAAACAGTCAGCAGTACAGTGATTCCATTTGGATTTAATGTGGCAATTCAACAGGGAGCGACCCTGAATTAGTACTCGCGACCTCCAAACAAGATAGGGTCCTTCAACGTCAGCAGGGCTACTCTTGAGCTCCACGAGACTCTTCACACATTTATATGGTAAAAAGAAAGTACTATACCAGGCAGGCTGCTTCTCTATCCCGATCGCACTTACTGCACAATACCCGGAGAACACACAGCAGATTCAGTTCCTGACAGACTGAGTGCAATTCAACAATTTCTCCAGTCTTCTACAGGGTGAGCCTGGTTTCTACTCTTCAGAGATCCTTTGATTCTTTTCACAGGACGGATTCAGTCCTAACAAGCAGTTACACAAGCTGCAGACCGGAACTCTGGGCCTTACACACGTTTTTTGACTGAAACTGTGCACTGAAGGGGCACAGGGTTTCTTTCCCCTTCACTGCCAGAGCTAAAACTGAAACTCCAACAGACAAAATCGGGCACTTCCTTTGAGTTCCTCCCAGTTCTTGACTGGATTGGCTGTCACTCACAATAGACTGCTGCTGTTGGTCCAAAAAGGCCCCGAAGTCTAAACTACATCTCCCAGAGTCACTGCCCATACAATCCTCTTGTGGCTGGCCCAGATTATGAGTCCAAGTTCTGATTCGTCCAAGGCACCATTTTAGAGCTAGCTTACCCCACATGGATTGGTCCAGTTCAGCAGTTCAAAACCAGAATGGGGAACTAGGCAGACACAGTTCTGACTGCAAAGAAAGCAGGTTAGACAAACTGTAATTTCATTATTACTCTAAATTATTTCTGGTAAACAGTTACATCTTTCAGATAGGTTCCCTTTGCACTCCTAGTGACTGCAAAAATGGAGTGAATTGGCAGCAGCTCGAGTGGTACTCAAACAGAGAAGCACACAGTCCCCCCCATACAAACTAATTATGTCTGCAAGCAGACAGCTCTTAAAGAGACAGTACCAGAGGCTCTAAAAACACTCACTGATAAATGGCTTAAATGCCAAACACCATTCAGGCTTGGAGCATTCAAGCAAGCTCCTGGAAGTCTTTTGGGAACCCCCATTTGCAGGGGGGTTACACGTATCTTCTGCAAAGAGGGCCACCCTTCCCTTCAGTCCTACTGCTACATCACTGATGTAGATATTGAAAAGGAGCAGTCCCAGGACTAACCCTTGGGGGACCCCACTCATCATCCTCCCTGTCCTGGAGTGCATCCCATTTACTACCATCATCTGGGTTCTGTCCATCAACCAGATATCTATCCATCTAACTATTTTGTCCGCTATCCCCATACTGTCCAGCTTGTTGTATGGTGTCGAAAGCCTTGCTGAAGTCCAGGTAGGTTACGTCCACTCCCCCCCCCCCGGGTCGATTACCTGCATCGCCCAGTCAAAGAACTCAATCAAATTGGTCTGGCCTGATTTCCTTTTTGAGAACCCATGCTGTCTGTCATCCATCAGGCCATTTGCCTCCAGGTAGTCCGTCACCCTCTCCCTGATGAGTGCCTCCATGACCTTCCCCACCACTGCTGTGAGACTGACCGGGCGGTACTTTTCTCTCACCTCCCTGCTCCCCCCACTTGTGTATCGCTACTACAGTCACCTCCTTCCAGTCCTCCTTCACCCTTCCGGAATTCAGAGACAGGTTGAATGGCCTTGGCAATGGGGCAGCCAGTTCCTCTTTCAGTTCCCAGATCACTCTCAGATGCAACCCATCCTGTCCCATGGCCTTATCCACCTTCAGCTTGCCAAGCTCCTCCCATACCCTCTTCACACTGAAGGGACTCGTGTCCACCCCTTTGCCCTCTCCTCTCCTCCTTAGCTCAGGTCCCCTGCCCTCTCCCTCATTCGTAAATACCGAGCAAAAGTACCTATTTAGTTCTGCTTTTTCCCCCGTCCTCTTCAAATGGCTTCCCACCCTCACCCCCAAAGCCTTGCAACTCCCTGTCCAGTCTTCCTCCTTTCTCCTACATATCTAAAGAATGTTTTGTCCCCTCTCTTGGCATGTTTTGCTATTTTTTCCTCAGTGTTGGCCTTCTCCCTCCGTATTACCTTCCCTGCTAGCCTCCTCATTTCCATATAAACCTCTTTATCTCCTTCCTTTTGCGTTCTCTTGTATTCCCTGAAAGCCCTCCTCCTGCCCCCAACTACTCTCGTGGCTTCCCTCATGAACCAGAGTGGTCTCCTATGCCTTGTACCCTTCCTAACCTTCCCAATACACATACTCGTGGCCTCCCTCACCCAGTCCCTAATAGCTCCCCATAACTCTTCCACATCGTTTGTCTTTTCCATACCTTCCATCCCCTCCCTCACTATCCTTCTCAACATGTCGAAGTCTGCACCTGAAGTACAGCACTGTTGTGTTTGTATGGTGCGCCTCCCTCCCAGCTTTGACCTTGAATCTGACGGTCCTGTGGTCACTGTTTCCCAGCTTCTCCCCCACCACCACCTCTTCTACACTTTCCCCATTCATTAAGACCATGTCCAGTAAGTTATTTCTCTAGCTGGCTCTTTGACCAATTGCTGCAAGAACATCCCCTGTAGTGTCTCCAGAATTCCTCTGCTTCTGGCCCAGGCTGCCTCTGGAATAGACCAGTCTATGTCAGGGAGGTTCAGGTCCCCCACCAGAAGCATTTCCCCCTTGAGAGTCATCCTCTCGATCGCCTGTGACATCATCATGTACTGTTTTTCCCCTTGCATCGGTGGCCTGTAGACTACCCCTACTCTCAAGGATTCCCTTGCCCTTCTGCTCAGTGTTACCCAAAGTAGTTCAGTTTTCCCTGTCCCCTTCCTGCCCCTCTGCAACCTTTATGTCTTCCCCGATGTCCAGTGCCACCCCCCCGTTCTTGTCACTCTTGTCCCTCCTGAACAATCTGTAGCCATGGATAGCATCTCCCATGTGTGATAGTTTGCCCATCATGTTTTTGTGATTGCAATTATGTCCGGTGCTTCATGTACAATGACGGTTACTAGTTCCTCCATCTTATTTGCTATGCTCCTGGGGTTGACCACTAAACCCCCTCCACCATTGTTCTCTTTCCCTTCCCCTGCCTAAGGGCATTCCAAAACCTAGTACTTCATCCCTTCCTCGGGGGGGGGCCTAGATCCCCCCTTCTCAGCCGTAGTTAGCTGTGGTTTTACTCCCAGCCTCCTCCTTGTTTAGTTTAACTCATATGCTTTTTCAAAGAACTCCCCCAGCCTACATTTTAGTACAGCTGCCCCTTCTCTGCTAAAATAGGTGAAAACATTGTTCATTGAAGTCATTTTGTAGTAACGATGCAAAAGAACTGCTGGGTAGAAGGGTATGGTCTGGAATAGTGGGCTACAATGTGTAAAATGTTGCACACAACTTAATACGTAAGGTCTAATGAAAGAGGTGAAAAGAAAACGTATGTGTACTCTGAGGGCGATTAACTGCACTGAAAAAGAGAGCTTCTAAGACAGTTACATATCAGCAGATAAAGACCCTTGGGTCCTTCTAGTCGGTCCCATAGAAACAAATGTAGTCCCTTGTCCTTCACAGCAGATCCTGCTTAATCCATTTTTCTTCCCTCCCTTCCTATTTCTAAGACCCCTTCCATGCCTATCCCATGCATGTTTGAATCCCCTCACAGTGCTTGAACCCACCACCTCTACCAGTAGTCTGTTCCAAGCATTGACCACCCTTTCCATGAAGAAGTACTTCCTGACATTTTCTCTGAGTCCCCCCCCCAACAACAACCTTGTATCATGTCCTGTTGTCCTAGTCTTTTTCTGAAGAATGCTTCCCTCCTGTATCCTATTGATGGCTTTGAGGTATTTAAATGTCTCTGTCATGTCAACCCTTTCTCTTCTATCCTCCAGAGAGAGTACATATTTAATTCCTTTAGTCTTTCCTCATAGCTTTTCTGCTGCATGGCCCTCACCATCTTGGTTGCCTTCCTCTGTACCATCTTGACCCAATTAATGTCTTTCTTCAGATGTGGCCTCCAGAACAGGATGCTGTACTCCAGGTGGGGCCTCACAAGTAACCTATACAGGGGGGAGCATCACCTCCCTCTTCCTGCTTGTTATACCTCTGTAACCCCCCCTACAAATGGGGGTTCCCCGAAAAGTCTTCCATGAGCTTGCCTAAATGCTCACTGCCAGGTTGGTGTTCGGCACTATAGCCGTTTAAATGTTATTGCTAAAGAGTGCCTGAGTAGCCTCTGTGTACTGTCCCTTTAAGGGCTGCCTGTTTGCATTAATAATTAATCTGGGAGGGGGGACTGGGTGTTTCCATGCTCGAGCTCCGCTCAGGCTGCTGACTAATCGCTCCGTTTCTGCCATCACTAGTTGTGCAGAGGGAGCCCTGCTGAAAGATGTAACTGATTGCTGGTAATCATTTAAAGTAGTACTGATAATGTAGTTTGTTCTAACCTGCCTTCTTTGCAGCAAGGACTGTTCTGTTTGCTCCACCATTTTGGTCCTGAACTGCTGAATTGGACCAATCAGTACATGGGGACTCTAAAATGGAGCCTGCAACTAGGGAGATATTTGGAACCAGACTCTGGGAATTGTAGGTTTGGATAGTTGGCGCCTTTTTGCACCAAGAGGGGGAGCATGTTGTGACTGACAGCAGAACTGACCAATTTAACCTTTTGGCTCTGAGGGAATTCCCCTGAGCTGTCTGCTGGCAAGCCAGATCTAAGTTGGAAACTGAGAGAGCAACAGCTTGTATAGCTCGAGCAGCCGTTCTGAACAGTAGTTCGCGCAGGAGAACTGTGGAAGGCCTGACTTCTGGCCTGCTTGCCCGTTTTCTGCCCTGAGAGGGAAAAGAGGTTTATTTTTGGACTAAATCCGACCTTGTGAGGACAAAGAAGCCACTGAAGTGGGATCAGGCTCAACCTGTAGAAGACCGAAGATTTTGCTGAATGCAATCGGCCTGTCAGGAACTCCAGCTACTTCTGAGCTCCCGGTTAGAGCAGTGACCTTGCGACTGGGACTGGGGAGCAGTGTGCCTGGTATTGTAGAACCTGTTACATATAAATGTGCTATTTGATGACAGGGGGTCATGCTGTAATTTTCCACTGTGTGAACTGTGTGCTGCTTGCTGTTACATATAAATGTGCTGTTTGAATACAGTGGGTCGTGCTGTATTTCCCTACTGTGTGAACTGTGGGCTGCTTGCTAAAATCTGTAGCCTGCACAAATGGACTGAATCCGCAGTTGATTCCATGTGGCTGGACCTTGCCACGATGGCCCTGCCAGACTACCCTGCTGCACCAAGAAGAGCCATCGACGAGAGACCTGCCTGGGGATCAGTCCTCCACTCCACGCCTTAACAGAAATGATGCCTTGCTGCGCTGAGTGGGTCCTGTTTTTCCCTGGCCATCCAGACTACTGATCAGCAGTCTCCATTTCGTCCATCCTGTGTCCAGTCTTGGTCACCGTGAGTAAATATCAGGGTAGCTCCCTGCACCTACTGTTAAATCAAAGTGTGTCATCTGATCCCTCTGTTAGTTCCTTTTCTTCACGAACTGAGTCATCTGGCTCCGGATTACAAATTGTGTGTGTGCATGTTGTTTTTCCATCACAGGGCCCCAACCAGCTGCAATGCCGGGTCTTCCCCAGGTAACAATCCTGGCTAGCCCATCTGCCTTTTACCTCGGTACCCAGTGTGTGTGTGCGACTGTGTGAGGGGGATTCTGTACTGCATGCATAACAGTGTGGTTAATGTAGTTTATAAGTCAATTATCCTGATTACGCCCCTCCCTTGTTATAGCCCCCTGAATAAATCAGATCTACTCCTTTTTCTGCAGTTCAACCAGACTGTCTCTCTAGTTTGTGCTTTAGGCTTTACTGTTGTTATTTGTGCTGCCTAACCCTGTTTTACAGGGGGTCCTCAGGGTCAAACTGGAGAAATCAACCCTGATGGTAAGTGTCAATCATGAAGGTGCTTATTGTGTATTGTGTGGACCACTAGCAGGAATTGAGGGGGGGGCTACAGTGTCCCAGAGGGCTGTGCCCAGGCTAGTTTGACCACTACCAACCCTAACCTCTGGGTGGAGGCACCTGTTTCAGTACCCAGGCCCCTTAACCTGTTAGTAGCCAAGCAGGCAGGGGTAGTAGCCCTTGGGATAGCGCCACCTAGGGGTTACACCTCTGCCTATGCACCCCCAGCATTCTACTAGCTTTTCCCACTGCTTTGTCACACTGACTTGCCACTTTGAGGTTATCTGTTATGATTACCCTCAGGTCTCTTTCTTGTTTAGGGATCTGCCATGGTGCAATAGGAATATATTGCTATAAACCCAGGTTCCCATCCTCTTGTGTAAAGTATCATCCCTCTCTTCTGTCTAATGACCTGAACAGGGAGGTCTTGGCGCCAGTGCAGGTAAAAGCTCCTTGGAACTATGATCTTAATGTGGTTTTGTTTTTCTGTTTATTATGGTGTTATGATAAAGCTTCTGTAACCCCTTTGTTACCCGGGGTTACTAGAATCCCAGTAAGACCTAGTGGTAGGCAGGGAAGGCAGCTTGTGAAACTCCAGTTAAATGGGTTTCACACTGTCTCACTCTGTCCTCAGTCACAGCTGAGACTTGAGAGATGACATCACCATAGAACTGTCACAGCTGCATGAGCCACATTGGAATCTACAGCTCAGGCAGTGAGTTTAGAACTTTGGGAAATTTCAAAGTCATTCTTCTTCAGTTTGTCCTAAAGCAAACAGGAAGGAAGTCGGTCAGTCTTCAGTTTGTTTCAAAGAAGAAGGAAGTGTTCCTGTGTTTACCTTTTTTTTTTTAAGTGGTGGAGACCGCTCCCCCGGTCTCAGTGCGGGGGGGGAGGGAGGAAATGTTCTCTGTGGGTTCCAGGGGCAATCCCCTTCTCCCACCATCTGCCTGGTTTTATTTAGTCTGTTCTTGTATAACAGCAAAGGTTATAGTACTTCACCTGTGGGGCACCTGCAACAAATGGGTGAGTGTTTGGCTCCATTTGAAGGGGCAAACAAATTGTTTTCTTCAGTTGGGAAATGAATGGGGACTGCTATTTGGGAGGACTATGTTACTAGGACGAACAAATGGAGCAGTCAAACAGTCTAAAGTTTTATTGGATTTCAAGTAATGCTGTAGAGGGGGTGCTTCAGGTCATCCACCGTTCAATCTACATTTTAAAGTTCTGAAGTTTTCTGTGTGTATCCAGAGAAATGGCCGGGTATGGGCTGTGGGAGCTGGAGGTGGGAAAAACCCCCATCTTTAGTAATCAGGTCCACCTCTACGGATTTCTTCTGTGTTTGGCTACTTGCCTCATGCGCTTGGCCAGTGATGGGGTGGGTACCCAGACGTGGTTCGCAACTTGAAAATCTCTCTAGGAGTCACAGACTCTAAGTGGTGTGGGGAGCCACAGGATGGGAAAATTACTCCTTGTTGGATGGGAGTCTCCTTGTTTGATGGGAGTTCAATTGGAAGTAAGAAAACAAATCTCTCTAGGAGTCGCAGACTCTAAGTGGTGTGGGGAGCCACAGTTTGGGAGTCTCCTTGTTTGATGGGATGTCTTTCCAAGTAAAGTTTGGGTTCATTCTTCAAGTGGACCGTCAGTCAAGTGGCCGGCAGGGGAGCCGGGCCAGTCGGGCTATGTATCCAAAGCGCATGCAAAGTCCGGGCTGAGTGCCTGTTGGGTCCAAAGCCAGACAACAGTAGCAATGTGTTCATTCTTCAAATGGACCGCTTGGTTAACCTCTAATCTGCACATACAGTGAACATAGCCCTTTGGGGACCATGCAATGCTTTGTTTATGTTCAGTTAGTTAATAAATAAAGCCACACTGAAAATCCCAATTCTGGTTCTGGACATACAGTTATTGCTTCCTGTAGTTGGATTTACTTGGGTGCCCCTGTGCAGATAGCCAAACCTAGGTCCCTTGTGCCAGGTAACCTCATCCTCCCCGAACCCAGGTCCCCCACCAGGTATTGCTGCCAACGCCAACAGCATGCCACCTGTCGTTTTAGTAAAAAGGCAGGGGTGGCGTCCTTACACTTCAATAAAGAGATTACACAAAAAAATAAAGAAATGCCACACATTCTGAAAATTTTCTCTGCATTTTAAAGACCAGTGCTCTGCATTTTAATACTGAGAGGTTGAGAGGTATGAACAGAAATGTATATGCCACTGGGCTGGGGAGCAGTCTGCATTTAACCAGGTAATTACCCTGAGATTACTTAACAATGACATGTCATTAACAAAGTAGTGGAGAACAAGACTTTCTGAGGGCAGGAGGAACAAACAGGATCGTCTAACTTGCAAGGACTATATAATGGGATTCATGGTGTGCTCTAGCCTACAGATGTGATGGCAGCAATTTCACATATTAAATATATAAGGGGACGGGCTATGGCTGTTTATTAGTATGCAACTCTGTGGAGTCTGAAGCAGGTTCCCAGTTGCGGAGGAAAGAAAGTTGAAGAGCAGGGTACACCCTAGGTGGGGAATAAATTAAAGTAACAGAACAGGAGAGGGAGCTGGGGATCATAGTCTCCCCAAACCTTAAAGTAGGAATCCAGTGTAGCAAGGTGGTGGGAAAAGCCAATGGAATGTTGGCATGCATAGACAGGGGCATTACTAGCAGAAAGAGGGAAATATTACCCCTTCACAAAGCCATGGCGAGGCCACACCTGGTGTATGGAGTTCAGTTCTGGAGGCCACATCTCCACAAGGATATAGATGCATTGGAGAGGGTTCAGAGATTGGCAACCAAGATGGTGCAGGGTATGCAGGTAACGTCATATGAACAGAGGCGTAAGGAGCTGGATCTGTACACACTGGAGACAAGGCGGAAAAGGGGAGACATGATTTAAACTTTTAAATATGTAAAGGGGCTCAATAAAGTGGGAGAAGAGGGTTTACTTAAGAAGAAGGAGGGGGACAAAACTATAGGGCAGAGCCTCAGACTGCAAGGAAAAAGATACGGGGCAATGTGAGAGGGCATTGCCTCGTGGAGAGGGAGGTGGAGCCCTGGAGCAGACTACCAGACAGAGTGGTGGAGGCTAAATCAGTTGAAGAATTCAAGAGGGCATGGGACATGCACATGGGGCTGAGTATCGGGGGGAGGGCAGGGGCTGGCAGGCAGGGGGAGGTGTAGGGGAAAAAAAAGAGCAGACTACATGGGCCGGTATGGTCTTTTTCTGCTGTCAATCTTCTATGATTCTATGACTTTATGAAAGCCATTACGACTTGGGCAAACCATCTTTTGGAACAGGAGATAGCGAAAGAGAATGGTATGATCCAATTCTTTCTTTAGGAATGCCAGGAAAATGAGTTGCTGTCAAAGCTAGGCTGCAGAGAGGCAGAAGGTGTCAGTCCATCAGAATAAAGACAGAAGTTACAGAGCTCCATGGTTTCTGTTTGCAACCGAGTAAGAGCTTTCCACCTGATTAGTGACCTACTGGTGAAACCCATCAGTGGGATGAATAACTTGTCAGTCCATACTGAACTGGAAAAATATGGGCAATTAACATACCCTTCACATATAAAAATCTTTTGCTGGTTATGTCCAGGGTGTCCTCTTGACAACCCATACAGACATAATTTTGAATCTGACGCTGTTAGTAGCCATCGAGGATATAGCAATCAACTGCCTATCTCCACGTGCCCTGCCTAGTCAAGCTTGGCAGTAAGGAATGCAACTGGCTTTTAGAATGGAGAGTATAACAGCAGATTTACATCTCACTAAAGAAGAATTCCTACTTAGGTGGCAACCATGGATCAGATATATCCTGCTTCCATAACTAGTCCAAAGAAGAAACCAGCTTGCTTGGGGGCGGTGCCAAAACCTGTCTGTGACATGGAAATGGGGGCCACTCGTACTGAGACACTTGAGCCTTGGGCCAGAACCCTGGAGTATGTGATGAGGAAGGGGACATAAGGTGATCAAGGAAATGAGAGAAAATTAAGACAGCTGAGAGAACTGAGGGATTTGCCATGGTGCAATACGAACTGTTTTTGTTGGTTCTATTTTTCTGACACGCACTTAGTTACTGTACAGCTTTAGTTTATGAAAATGTACAACACTGAACAGCAGCATCAATAGCTGGCTTAGTGAAAGTGAGTCTGGTTTCTTTTTTGCACAGTCATAAAAGTATTATCCTTTTTGGATAAGTATGCACACTTGCTGATCACTCAATGTACACTGAAAGAGTTGAATAAAGCTTGAGTTTTACAAAAGAAATAGCTTGTCAAAAACCTGTGTGATACAACGATTTAAAGTTCAGTTTAGTCTAGTCTTTTGTTCTGTTTTTTGCCTGTCTACTGTTTACTACCTTTTTATTTGTAATTTCTGTAGTATATATAGTCCCCATATGTTATTGTACATCTTCTACATTTCATAGATATGATTAACTATTTTTATATTTAATTCTTCTGTGACTGAGCTCACTTTTTTATTTCTTAACTCTCCCTCACATATTGCCCAGAACCTCCTTCAGCTGGCACCAGCGCCACCATCTTGTCCACTGAGCTTTCCTACTGGGATTTCTGGAGTTCCATACCACCTGCAATACACCGCTGCATAGATCCCCCTGGTTGGTGCCCTCCGGGGCAGGGCTACCTTCCACTCCTTGGTTACATCACCACACAATCCAGTCTGCCCACAGTGTAGGTAAAATCCAGAGAACTCCCAAGATCCAGGTGGCACAGGCGCCGTAACAGACACGGGGCAGAATGTGACTTCACCTGCCTAGTCGGCTACCATTTTACCCAATTTTCTCCCTTAGAGCTGCTGGTGCAATGATGCCCAGATATGTTTGCATGCACCTCCGCGTGAAGCACCAGCGTCTACAGTACACTACCCCCTTGAGTAAGGCTAAGGTGCACTACTGTCAAGCTTCAGCTGGATAGTAGTCATGCACTGAGCACCTGAATGCCCCACCCAGAGGAAAGCGGTCACTAGGACACTTAACCCTCCTTCCCCAGCTGGCCCTCTGATGGTTCATGCTTTTTCTCAAGCCCAGCTCATCAGCGTCACAAGACTGAATTTGCTTTCAAAGGTACAGGTAACTCATTTCACTGCCCACTCTGTGTTCTGCCTCTGAGAGAATGTTACCAAATCAAAATGAGGCACTGTCAAATACAGAAACTTGGCCTGGAGTGTTTGAAGTGAATAGAGGTTCCCATGTCCAGGCCTTTTACTGTGGACAAATGCATACAGGGAAGTAGAAGGAAACAGTCCACTGTCAGCTCACAACGGATGGATGTACCAAAGGTGTAGCATCTCAGGCCGGCCCGGTGGCACTGAGGGTTGAGGCACTGGACGCCACACCTCGCACTACACTGGTGACACAGGTTCGGGAACAGACTCGGGTTTGTGGGGGGCCAGCAGGGGGGATAGAGGATCGAGCATCCCAACGGATGCTCTCCTCCTCCTGGGGTGTGTGACCGGGGTGCTTTGTGCACCCAATGCTCCTGCGGCTGGTGGAAGCATGGGCTTTCAGGGGCAATGGCGGCTCTTCGGAGTCAGGGAGGGAAGGACACTGTGGGCGCTTGACAATGGCATGCGTCAGCACGTGGTCTGCCTGGACGTATGTCCTTTGCACCACTGTCCTCGGGGATTCAAAAGGGAGAAAAAGGGGAAAAACCTATACGTCCCCGGCCCCCTGACAAAGATGAGGGGCAGCCTTGAGAAATGCCCAGGCGGATGGAGTAGGAGGCCTCCTCTGAAAGCCGTGGGAGCCTGGCAAGTAAAACAAACAAACAAAAAAAACAAGGTGTATCATCTCAACCTGCTAGTAGTAGGTGAGAAGAGTGCATCACACTGTCTAAAAATTACATTTTGCCAAGATTTTCTCCAGTGACCCCAGTGTCTCTTTAAAGCAGCCATGCTTTGCAGAGTCCCTGCCACTTATGTTATGAGTGGGCCCCACTCACTAAATTACAGTAGTAAGTTTCCACAAACTGGCACTTTTTCCAGCAATTATGGAAACTTTCTGTGCAACTGCAGTAGGGAGTACTGAACTGTGTTAATTGTTCTCTACAGTTTAACACTTTTTTTCTGCAAATGCTCTCTTGGAGATGGGACCTATAGGGAATTTGTTGGGACTCAAACTTTTGCCCAGGACCCCTGGTTAGGTGGCAAGTTATAGCTTCTGCCTAATTTTATTTGCATACTCTCCTGTACAGGTTTCGGGTTCTAAAGATTATCGTTACTGTGTGAATAGGTTGTGGTGAGGCCTGAGTACTGACAAGTCAAACAAAATGAAGCACCAATTAAATCATTTATAATTTTCTAGTCATTGTACCCTTCCAAACAAGATGTACATACCCATAATGCTTTGTGCTGGGTTTGAGGCTTTTGATTGTATGTGTGTTTACAGAAATCGCACAGAGTGGAAAGTATCTGCCTGTTTGTATAATTTATGCACCCTACAGTACAATTTGTTCTTCTTTCCTATCAGCATTTAAATTACTTAATATCTTTCCACTCACTACAGCAGTAAGAGGAATTCAAATGTGTCTGCATCCATGCAACAAAAGAAGGGGAAAATGCTCTTCCATATGGAATCCCGTTTGTAATGAAAAGGAATTGTCAGCAATTTTGGGGATAGTTTTCATAACTGTCGGACGCGGTTACTGTACTGTAGTTAGTGGTTGATTAACCCTTATCGTGAAGCTAAAGATGTGAATTCTTCTGGATGTTTATAAGAGAAAAGATTGTGTGTGTTTGGAAGAATTAACATTACTTTTTAGTATGCATGACCTTGCTGTGGGGCTAAAGTTTGCTTTTCATAGTGATATGATCTTTGGCATATCACAGTACCACTGGTACTTTGATTAGCTACTGATAGGGCCAGGACTTAAAACAAGTATTTGTTGATGCTGAATGTTGTCTTGCTGGCATTGGTATTGGTAGTGCAGGACTTAGAGAGATGCATAATAGGAATGGGGAGTGAAGTATGGAACCAACGTCAATCCTACACCACCCTGCAGAGACTGACAGGCATTGAGGTGTGCCTTTGGTTCGTTGGCCATAACGCTCAGGCCATTTCACCTCACACTATCCTGCAGACTCTGACAAGTGTCGCGTTGTGCCTTGGGGTCATCGGGCCTTACGCTCACCACATTCCATAAGGAAGTACGTTGAGATGGGTATAGTATAGGAGAATGGGGTGAACTTTGGGTCCGAAGAGTCCAAGGCACACCTTGATGCTTGTCAGTGGCTGCAGGGTGGGGGTGGGTGTGGAATGGCATGAGCATTACAGCTGACAATCCAAAGGCACACCCCTGACGCCTGTCAGTCTGTACATGGTGGGACGTTATGGTTCGAAACCCTAACGCACCGGCCATTTGTTGGCATTTGCACTCCAAATTTTCAACATGGCCTTTTTGTGACCCCACCTCATGAAAGCATTTGGGACCCCTGCTCATGAACAGTGGCACTGTGATTTTGTTAATCTGTCCCAAACGTTGATTTCCCACAGTGACCGCGCCATTCTGCACCAGATGTGCGAAAACACAGTTTGGGCAGGATGTGAAAAATGACAGCTGTACCATTCATAATGAGGTGTGAAGAGATGGCAATGATGAAAATCTGCAGTCAAAATATTAAAAATTCTCAAAGTTACGAGCGTGTGTGTGTGTATGGAAACTGCACAATGCACGCTAGTAACACAGTCATTTTGTGGAATTCTTTCACCAAATTTTCAAACTAGGCATTTTTGGACCTCTGCTCATGAACAGTGTCACTATGATTTTCTTAATCTGTCCCGAATGTTGATTTTCCACAGTGACCACGCCATTGTGCTCCAGATGCGCGAAACCAAATTTTGGGCAGAATGTGAAAAATTGCAGCTGTACTGTTCATAAGGAGGTGTGCAAAAATGGCAATGTTGAAAATCTGGAGTGAAAATATTAACAATTCTCGAAGTTACAAGTGTGCGTGGAAACTGCGCAACGCATGCTCATAACATAGTCATTTTGTGGAATTTTGTCACCAAATTTTCAACATAGGCATTTTGGGACCTCCACTCATGAATAGTGTCACTGTGATTTTCTTAATCTGTCCCGAACATTGATTTCCCACAGCGACTGCGCCACTGTGCACCAGATGTGTGAAAACACATTTCGGGCAGGATGTGGAAAATTACAGCTATACTGTTCATAAGGAGGTGTGAAAAAATAGCAAAGTTGAAAATCTGGGTAAAATACTAAAAATACAGCGAGCGTATGAGTGTGCATGGAAACTACGAACACGTAAGTAACAGCAGCGTTTTTTTAGAAGTTTTCACCAAATTTGCAACATAAGCTTTTGAAGCCCACCTCATGAACAGTGACACTGTCATTTTGTTAATCGGTCCCAAAAGGTGATTCCGCGCAGTGACCGCAAAATCACCTTTCGGGACCGAATAACGACATGACAGTGACTGAACTCATGAGGTGGGGTCCCAAGAATCCCATGTTGAAAATTTGGTGCCAAAAGTCACAAAAATGGCCACGATATCCACCTAAGCTGAAACTCCCATTGATGCCGTTATACAGCTTACCGGCATTTCTTCACTTCGTGGTTGGCTTTGAAGAGTGCAGATGTGTTCCCGCTCCACTGAAGATCGTCATGCCAGGCTCCAGAGGTAAGTATGGGGTGAGGGGGGTGTGGGGAGGTGGGGTGCGCAGAGGGTGGATGCAGACTGGGGAAGGGGACCCGACGGCGATGGACCATTTTCTCTTTTACAGGTTGGAAAAAAAAAAAAAACATTACGGGAAGGTTTTTCTTTTTCAGGCTTGTTGTGCCACACTGGGGTGGGCTCCCAGTGTGCCATCAGCGTTTATTTGGGAGAGGGACTGAAGCCGATGGGGATTGGGCCCCCCATCAGCACAGAAAATGTGTCTGTGTTTGGAGGGGGGCGCACGATGCCAAGGGGGATTGGGCACTCCCTCGGCACTCATATTAAATCCACAGGGGGACGTTATGCCGACAGGAATTGGGCTCCCCCATTGGCAAATGATCTAGGGAGGGGCATGCCATCAGGGGAATTGGGCACCCCCCCCCGACGTCGGCTTGTTGGGGACTGTGAGAGGTGCACGGCGACAGCCACCGCCAAGTTTATTGAAATGTTACACCAGGCAAGACATGCCCTGCAATGAGGGGGAGCTCCCCCACTGCAGCGGTGAAATCATTTCAAGTTGGTGGCATGCTTTTGCACTGCTGTCATAGACAACATGCTATTTCATTTATGCCACAGAGTCCATAGATACATAAATACATAGACAGTGTCGGCAGATAAGGGCCTATGGCCCACCCAGTCTGCCCATTTGAGTTTGTAAGTTCAGTTTATGTTTTCCTAGAAGTCTGTTGCCCCTTACCCCTGACCTCCAGAATTCCTTTATGTCTATCCCATGCATTCTTAAATCCCGTGATTGTTTCAGCCCCCAACCACTTCCTCTGGCAGGGTGTTCCACTTGTCCACCACCGTTCTGTGAAGAAATTCTTCCTCACGTTTCCTCTGAATCGTCCTCCCTCCAGCTTCATCCCATGCCCTCTAGTCCTGCAACATCTTTTCAAGCATGGAGGAGTGGGGGTCAAGGTCTATCCCCAGATGTCAGAGTCTGTCTTTAAGCAGTAAGGCATGACAGTAGGTGCGTTACTGTGGAATAATGGCTTGTACTACAGAAGTGTCATTATCCCACAACTGCTCACACCCTGGAGTGCCGTATTGCAATTCTAAAATGGTTTACCTGATTTTTAATCTTAGAAACATGTAATAAGATTTAGAAAGTTAAGCATTTCGGACCTGTGCTGTTGTGTTGGAAATAACCCATGGTCATGTGATCAGATTCCACCAATCACAGCACAGCATATTCTCAACCCATGTTATAATTATACAATAATATACGACAGGGTGTGCTTTATCATAGGATATTGGCACACCTCGGTTGTGATGTGAGGCACAAGGTGAAGCTGAATGCCTTACGCACCCGAGAAGCACCAATATCCCAACATAATGCACACCCTGGAGTGTATTATTATGATTATGCAATGGATCTCCACAGTAAAGTAAAAAAAAAAGACACAAACACAGGTCTAACAATTAATTGTGTTATTGTTTTTCAACTGTGGAAGTACATTAGTATGTAAAATAGTCCAGTGCTGGAGTCATTAATCAGGTAACTGCGGTAACTTTTAACTGAGTACAATAAAGATTTTAGAAATAACACATTAGAAGCAGTCAGTTTAGTGTAACATCAATAAGTATTAGAAACTAGTTTTTTTTTATGTTAATTTTGAAAGGGCAAAAGTCACAAGTGGGGTACCTCAGGGATCAGTCCTGGGGCCAGTCCTCTTCAATATCTTCATTAGTGACACTGCAGATGGACTAGAGGGTAAGGTTTGTCTATTTGCAGATGACACCAAGATCTGCAACAGAGTAGATGATCCAGATGGGATGGGCAGAATGAGAAGAGATCTGGATAAACTAGCAAAATGGTCGGAAGAGTGGCAACTGGGATTTAATGCAAAGAAGTGCAAGATCATGCACATAGGGAAGAGACACCCTGAAGCCACCTATAGGCTGGGAAGGGAGTTGCTGGCAATCACAAAGGAAGAAAGAGACTTGGGCATCATCATCACCGATGACCCGAAATCATCCAAGGAGACCTCTAAAGCAGTAGGTAAGGCTAGGGGGATGTTAGGGTGTATTAGTAGGGGTATCACAAGTTGTAAGAGGGAGGTAATTATCCCTCTTTACAACACACTGGTTAGGCCCCATCTGGAGTACTGCGTGCAGTACTGGAGGCCACACCTTTACAAGGACATTAACCAAATTGAGGCAGTTCATAGAAGGGCAACCAAAACGGTGCAGGGACTGCATCAGAAGACATATGAGAGCAGATTAACTGAGCTCAATATGTATACCCTAGAGTGAAGGAGGGAGAGAGAGGTGATATGATCAAAACATTCAAACACCTTAAGGGCATTAACAACATGAAAGAGTCTAACATGTTTCAATATAAGAAAAATAGCAGGAGAAGAGGACACAGCATGAGATTAGAGGGAGGCCGATTAAGGGGTAATGTGAGGAAGTTCTTTTTCACAGGAAGGGTGGTGGATGCATGGAATGGCCTACCTCAGGAAGTGGTGGCTATGAATACAATGCAGGGCTTCAAACAGGCATGAGATAGGCATAAGGGAACAATACAGATGAGTATGAATAAGCCACTGACAGAGCAAAGGCCGATGGCACATTTATAAGCTAGAAAAAGAAATGGGCAGACTGGATGGGTCTTGCGGTCCTTATCTGCCATCAACTGCTATGTTTCTATGTTTCTTTTACTGAAAATTTTGGTCATGTGTGACCAGTTTCCTTATAGCAACATAATTAAAATAAAAAAACTAAATGCTGTGAATGCCCCGGTAGGTATGATATAACATTTTAATACCTTTTAAGCCATATTAATTAACTATTTTGGGATGAGTTCTGTCTGTGAAAGTCCAAGCACCAGAAACCTCTCTATACTGTGAAGGCATCTCTATGATGGCGCCGACCCAAATCATAAAGTCGTGCATGGCTTTTTTTGTATGTCTGAAGCTGATATAAATTAAGATGGTGTTCCAAAAGTCTATTTTATTCTAAACTCATAGATGTCTGTATCAACTGAAAATGCAAACCCAAAAGGCACTAAAACCATCTCTGAGTGGCCAGCCCCATGGCGCCAGGTGATGGAGGATCGTCTGGCACCTGGCAACCTGGGTTCATGCCCGAGCTCAGGACGACAGGAATGGAGGCTGGTAGGGAGGGCTCAAGAGTGTCCTTTGGACACTCTCCTCCTGGGGGAAGGGTCAAGAAGGCATCAACACTTTGGCTGCTCCTGGTGGCCAAGTTTGGAATCGTGTTTTGTGGCGTGGGTGTCCACACGGCGCATGCACAATCTGCCAGGACACCTTGGCGTGCCTCCGAGTGGGCAGGGGGCACAAGCCATCCAGATGATGACAGCCCATCCTCCCATCGCCATGGCAGCCCAGGAATGCCATGCTGCGTCGTCGCCGCCCCCGAAGAGGTCTGAAGAAGGGGCTGTGGCCCTGGAAAGTCTCCCCTCCCATTCATGATCACGGGAGAGGCCCCCCCCCCGATGAAGGGATATGTCGGGTTGGTCGGGGAGGGGGGAGGCACACTGAGGGGCAGCAGATGACTAGCAAGAGGACCATGGTGGCAGAGGCTTGGCCGTCTGAAGGAGATGTCGGCTCAGGCAGGCAGGGGAATAAAAAGATAATACCAAAAAATAAAAACATGTCTGAAAAAACTCGGCTGCGATCCTGAGCATGTGTGTCAGCGGGAGCGCTAATGTGCATACTCGGCATCTCCGCTAAGGTTTTTGTCAGATGTGGTTTTAACTCCTTTCCAGTGTGCGTTTTCAGTTGAGATGGACATCTACAAGTTTAGAATGAAACAGACTTTTGGAATATCATCTTTATTTATATCACCTTCAGACATACAAAAATACCATGCATGACTTTAGGATTTGGGTTAGCAACAGTACAGATGCCTTCACGATGTAGAGATGCTTTCGATGCCTGGAGTTTCTCGGACAGAACTCATCCCAAAATAGTTAATTAAAATGGCTTAAAAGGTATTAAAATGTATTATTATACCTACTGGGAGATTCACAGCAGTTAGGGTTTTTTTTTCCAATTCTGTTGCTAAGGAAACTGATTATACATGACCAAAAATAAGGTGAGGGGTTTCTGCAATGATGGGTTTTGACAGGGCGCAGGGATATTGCTGTACATAAACAGCCTTTGCCCCGGGTCTTGTTTTTAGCCATTCCTTCATGAGGGAACATAAGTATGGCCATAGAATGCTGCCGAAAAATCAGGTTTCATGATTTTTCCTGTCCAGTGCATAATATACTATAATTGGTAACTACAGTAGCTTTGTGAAGTGTTATTAAATGATGCCCATAATATTTTGATACTGCTCAACTAAACAACTCTGTCAGATTGATTTGTCTCCCTCTCATTTTCTCTATCTACGTCTCTCCCTCTCTTTCTCTCTTCCCTTTTTCTCTGTTTCATTCTCTTCCCCCCTTTCTCTTTCCCTCTCTTACTCTTTCTGTGTCACTCTTTCTCCCACTCTCTTTCATCCTCTTTCTCTCTCTTGTTTTTTTTTCTGGACTGGGTAATACTATAGATGTTGACAGCAGATAAGGGCCTACAGCCCACGTAGTCTGCCCATTTGTGCACGTAATTGTGCTTCTTCAAGCTTCCCTAGAACTATGTTGTCCCCTTCTCCCCGATCACCAGGATCCCCTTATGCCTATCCCATGCATTCTTAAATCCTGTAATCATTTCTACCCCCACCACCTCTCCCAGCAGGGTGTTCCATTTGTCCACCACCCTCTCTGTGAGAAAGTACTTCCTCACATTCCCTCTGAACCTTCCTCCCTCTGGTTTTATTCCATGACCCCTAGTCCTGGAGCACTTTTTTCTATAAAAAATTGTGTTTTTCTACACCTTGTTTGCCCCGGTAAGGTACTTATATGTCAATCATATCCCCCTTCTCCCTCCTCTCTTCCAGGGAGTACATATTTAAGTCTTTCAGCCTGTCCTCCTGACTCCCTAAATTGAGGTAATCAGAGATGATAACCCCTAGGTCCCTTTCCTGCTTGGAACTTTCTATATCCCCCAGCTAATATGTTGTTCCTGGGTTTTTGTGCCCCATGTGCATTATCTTACCTTTCTTTGTGTTATATCTCAATTGCCACTCCCTTTACCAGTTCTCAAGCTTCTGCAGATCTCTCCTCATTCTATCCACACCCTCCGGCGTGTCTACACTAAGGGAGGTCCAGATGGTGGAGGCTTTTAAGGGGGGACCTAAATACCTATCTGTTTAAACAAGCTTTCCAAGGCAGTTTTTAACTTAATTTTAAAATCTTTATTTTAATTCTGATTTTATAGAAACTCTATGTTAATATTTAATGTTTGTTGTTATATTGTTATGCCCTGCTTAAACTGTAATGGTGCCCAGAGCCTCCGGGATTGGGTGTCACGTTAAAATAAACTTTTACTTACCTAATTACCCTGTTACAGAGCTTTGTGTCATCAGAGAACAGGCAGTCTCCCTTCTAGGTCTCTTGTAATGTCACTGATAAAGATGTTAAAGAGGACTGGACCCAGCACTGATCCATGTGGAATCCCACTGTTCACCTTTCCCTCTGCAGAGTGATAACCATTTACCAACACCCTCTGTGTCCTGCTGTCTATCCAGTTCCCCACCCACCACACCATCGTCCTACCCACTCCCATGTTCCCAAGCTTGTTTAGCAGCCTTCTATGTGTCACAGCATCAAAGGCCTTGCTGAAGTCCAGGTAGGCCATATCCACTGCCCCCGCCAATCCACCTCCCTTGTCACCCAGTCAAAGAATGGGTGCACCCCATATGGCCCCATAGCCATATCGACTCTTATCCATTCCCCTTTAGGATCTTTTCCAGTGGAAAAGGACTTGCATCCATTTCCATGCCCTTCCTACACTTTCCACTCCCTTCTGGTCCACTACCTGCCCCTCCCCCTGCCAGAAGACTGAGCAAGTATCCGATCAGTATGTCTGCTTTGTGGCTGCCATCCTCCACTTACCCCCCGCTCATCCCTTTCAGCCTCACTGTCCCTCCTTTGTCTTCCTTTATTCCTGATGGACCTGTAAAACATTTTGACCCCTCTAACCACTGACTTTGCAATGCATTCCTCCGTTTGATACTGGTCAACATTTCTGTCCTGCTGGTATCATATACTGTGCCCCTACTGGCAGTGTTAGGTAAATTACTTTTTCTATTACTTTTTATTTCTTTTACAAAATTGATCCAGGAAGCACTGTGCAGTCACTAGCAAGGATGGAGAAGTACTAGAAAAAGTAATACACCTGACAATTACAATTACTTATTTCTTTTTATACAAAAACAATACAAAAATAATAAAAAACTATAACAAATGACATTTATTTGAAAGTAATAGGTTAGTTACTAGTTACTTTCAAATAAATGTAATCAGTTACAGTTACATAGTACTTTTGTATAAAAAGACATAAGTAATTGTAACTATAAGGTACACAGATACACAGAAATGTGACGGCAGAGAAAGGCACCATGGCCCATCTAGTCTGTCCAACACCCTACCTCCCCCCTTCTGTTATGCTTCCACCTTCTTTTCCCAACCACTTAAATCTATTCCAAGCCCTCTTGAACCCCTCCACCATTTCAGCTGCCACTACCGCGTCTGGCAGCTTGTTCCAGGCCTCCACCACCCTCTCCGTGAAACCGCCCCTGACATTACCACTGTATTGCCCACCTTCCAGTTTGAGGCTATGTCCCCTCGTGTTCACTCCTTCTTCAATTTGAACAAGCCGTTACCTCTACCTTATTTATTCCTTCAGATACTTAAAGGTCTCAATCATGTCCCCCCTCTCCCTCCTAGTCTCCAGAGGGTACAAATTCAGCCCTCTCAATCTTCTCCCATAAGGTACATCCTGCATCCCACGTACCATTTTGGTTGCCCTCCTCTGCACTCTCTCCATCAGCTCAACATCTCTTCGTAGGTGAGGCCTCCAGAACTGCACCCCATACTCCAGATGCGGCCTAACCATGGTTCTGTATAATGGCATTAGCACCTCCCTCTTCCTGTTATTAAAACCCCTCGCAATGCAGGCCAACATTCCAGTTGCCTTTTCCACCACCCTGCTACACCGGCTGCCTACCTTGAGGTCACGCGATACCATAATCCCCAGGTCCCTTTCTGTTTCCTTCTCCTTAATCACCAACCCCCCAAGGGAGTAAGTTTCCCTCCTGTGTATTAGGTGTATTACTTTTTCCAGTACTTCTCCATCCTTGCCAGTGACTGCACAGAGCTTTCTGGAACAAGTTTCCAAAAGTGATAGAAAGTAATAGAAAAAGTAACTTACCCAACACTGCCCCTTGGGTTTTTTGTTTGTGTGTTTTAAATTCCCATACAGAGTTTTATTGCTGTTCCCACACTTCACTGGATGACACTGTTCACCTAGGGAGTAGCCAGAACTGACCAATGAGCATCATAACGGCTTGGGAAGCTGCTTACATATTGAAAGATATCCAAATCAAGGAAGCTGAGTGCAACAGAACATCACATGGAAGAGTCATTAACCTCACCTGTTTTTGGTATTATCCCACAGTAAAACTACCAGATCCACAAAGACTTCAAAACCACTTCCTGCCGCTGATGCCACAAGTGTAAAAGTACTTTTTACATAATTTGTTTTTCAAGTATCTCAACAGTTGATATTAATGTGATAAAACAAGAGAACCAGAGCTGCTGTCTTAAAGCACCTGGATTTGTTGGTTAAAAAAAAATCAGATTTTATTTTCTTAGTAAATATTTACTTCTGACATTCTTAGGTTCCTCACCAGTGTTAAGCATTAAGGCACTGCAGAGGTTAGGTTACCATGTGTTATTCTAATCCAAGGGCAGTCATGAGCCATGAGGCGCAGCTGAGTACTTTATACCACTAGGGTTAGATTAACAAAGGGGTGGCAGTATAGCCTAGAGGTCAGAGTAACGAGCTGTGAATGAGCTTGGTACATCCAGCCGACATGAGTTGGAGTCCCACAACCTCCACCTGCATACTGTGTGACTCTGAGCAAGTCACTTAACCTCCCAGGTTGTCCCTGAAAACAGGCACTTGTGCCTAGTAGGCCTTATCTGGTTACCAAAGACTAAACAGAAAAAAAAACCCACAATCTTTGAAGTGCCTTAATGTTCTTATTATTAAACTAAAATGTGTGTAAAATTTGTTTTAGACTGAAAATGTTAATAATTAAAGAGCCACTGACACCTCTGGGAAAACTGTGGAAAACCTAATATGTAGACACAATTCAGCTTGTATTTCATATATCTTTCATAGATTTTTCCTCCTGTTTTATTACTGAAGAAATCTGCACAAAAACAGGATCTTTATATGCTACGGTTCATAGAAACATAGAAACATAGAATTTGACGGCAGATAAGGACCGCTTGGCCCACCCAGTCTGCCCATTTCCCTACCTGATGGATAAGCTGCAGGTCCTAGTTAACCAGCAGCCTACTTCTTCCTACCCCCACCCCCTAGAATTGCCTTATGACTGTCCCATGCATGCTTGAATTCCACCACTGTTTTTGACTCCACTTCATCTTCCCTTACAGCATATTCCCAACTTAATCCTCTGTTGTGACATCACAGTCTGTTGTCATGGGAATAATCGTGATGTCACAAGCAGAGTAGTATGTCATCATGTAGGGAATAAGCAATAGAAGCTCAACAAGCAAAGATCTGTTTTCATGCATATAACCTCAGTAGCAAACAGCAGGGAGAAGAAATACAGAGATAATGTGAAATATTGCCGGAATTGTGTCCAAATATTATTTTTTCAAAGTTCCCCTGAAGGTGTCAGTGGCTCTTTAAGGAGGGACTCCTGCAAAAGTGCTACATTGCAGAATTAGAATAAGCAAACCCACAATACATCTCATACCAAAAAATTAGGTTTCTACGATACTTCGTTTTAAACTTATGAGCTATTTTGTGACCCCGATATCACTAGCTATTCAAAAAAGTCAGTTTCAGTGAAGAGACTCTGATTATGCCATCTCCTGAACTCACACGCTAGTCCTCCCTGTCAGCAACCTTATAGGAACTGTTTCTCCAAAGTTTAAGAAACTGTAGCTATAGTAATCCTTTATAAAAATTACATAGGGTTGGCTGCAGTGCTTACATTCCAGAATGTTCAAATGCATAGCACTGTACTTTAGAACATGTCAGAAGGTGGTTTGGGAATGCAGCACTGAACCAAGGCATAGAATGTCAAGGTCGTGCACAATTTTAAAATGTTGGGGGGGGGGGAGACACGCAGTCTCAGAATGTGACAGGGATGTGCCATCTCAAAATGTGGTGGGACAATCAGTCTTGTAATGTGACAGGGACACACATCAAGGAATTTGGTGGGGACTGGCAATTTTGGAATATAGTGGGGATGCACGCTGTCAGAATGTGACAGGACACATCATTTATTCTTAAATTGCATGTCCCTGCCACATTCCAGAATTGTATGCACCCACCATATTTCGAAATTGCACATCACATCCCCACCACATTCCAACATTATGCATTCAAGCCACATTCTAAAATTATGCATCTCTGCCGAAATTACACATCTCTTCCCCATTCCCAAATTGTGCATCCCTGCCACATTCTGAAATGGTGCATCCTTGTCAAATTCCATAACTGCACATCCCCGCCAAGTTGTGTTTCAATGCCACATTCCAAAATTGTCACTGCCACGTTCCCAAATTGTGCATCACGCCACATTCCAAAATTATGCGTCATCGCCACATTCTGAAACTGTGTCACTACCACATTCTGAAATTGTACGTCACCATCACATTCAGAAATTGTGCGTCAGCGCCACATTTCAAAATTGTGCATCACCGACACATTCCGAAACTGTGTAACCGCCACATTCCAAAATTGTGCGACACCGCACATTCCCCAATTGTGCATCAATGCGACATTCTGAACCTGTGCGTCACCGCCGCATTCCAAAATTATGTGCCACCACCACATTCTGAAACTGTGTGTCACCAACGCATTCTGAAACTGTGCGACACTGCCGCATTCTGAAAATGAGCATCACCACCACATTCTGAAATTGAGTGTCACCACCACAGTCAGAAAATATGCATCACCGCCACATTCCAAAACTATGCATCACCACCACATTCTGAAACTGTGTGTCACCACCACATTCTGAAATTATACATCATTGCCGCATTCCAAAATTGTACATCACTGCCACATTCTGAAATTGTGTGTGTCTGCCGCATTCTGAAACTGTGCGTCATCGCTGCGTTCTGAAATTGTGTGTCACCGCCACAAATTCTGCATTACTGCTGCATTCTGAACCTGTGCATCACCGCCGAATTCCAAAATTATGCGTCACTGTCACATTCCTAAACTGTGTGTCACCACTGCATTCTGAAACAATGCATTACCACCCCATTCTGAAACTGTGCATTGCCACTGCATTCCAAAACTGTGCATCACCGCCTCATTCTGAAATTGTACGTCACCGCCACATTCAAAAATTGTACCTCACTGCCACATTCCAAAATTTTGGGCCCGATTTTCAATCAGGTTGGAATGACGCAAGAGATTTGTGTCAAAACAGTTTGACACAAGTGGTGATGTGCATCACAACTTGCGTCAAACTGCGATTTTATAATGCAGCCTACGGCTGAGCCAAAGCCTCCTTGCGCCAGGGTTGCATCCAACATCCCAGTGCGCCAGGTCGCAAGGGGGCTTGTGCCATGGTGGGGCTGCCACATCCCCTTTTTTTGAATTTTCAAAGCATGGATGCTGCAGGTGGCACCATTTAGATCAGCCAGGTGGCAGTCTAAGTGGTTGTGCCTGAGGGATGTGACAGGTCAGTGAAAGGTTGGGTGCAATAAAGGCAGGGGAGGAGCCATGGGGGAAGTCGGGCCACTGCTGGCCATCACTGCTGACATTGTGCCAGTACTGTCATGACAAGTTCCCCAGTAGTGTACCCCGATACCCAATGGTCATAATGGGGGGTGAGAAGAGAGGTTGGGCAATGCCAGACTGGGAGATGAGGGTGTGAAATCATTTGACCACCACAGAGTATCACCTGTTGCTTTTTTCATTCATTTTTCAGGAGATCGGAGATCACGGATAGGGGGTGTATCACAGGGTCACATCTTGCATTATTTTCAGTAGAGCCCAGAGATGGTGGGGAGGAGCGGCTGCAGTACAGTTGTGCCCCGTCATCCCTATGGTCCATGCATCTTGCTCCTTGGGGTACATGGGCTGCCCCCTGCACACCTGTCTGCCTCTGCATCCCAGGCTTGTGCTGAGCCCTCCTATTGTGCCATTATTTCTGGTGCTGGCCATAAGTTACGGCGATTCCAAACCCTTTGCCACAAATCCCTAACTTTCAAAACTTTCACAACTTGCGATTGCTGCACCTGCATTCGGCAAGCAAGAAAGCAGTTCTTTACTGTATTTATAAAACACTATTCCAGCAGATCATAGCATTGTACAGATATTAAAAACAATTATCAGTCAGGTTATAACAATAAAAGCACATAATAAAACAGCAGGACTATACATCTTAAAAAGCTAAATCAAATAAATGATATTTTAGGGCAGCTTTAAAGGCCCTTGCTTTGCCGCAAGTTGCAACTGGTGCAGGGGGCTTCTAAAATCGGGCCCTGGCACAAGCCCCCTTTTGACCTGGCACATGGGGATGTTGGATGCAACCCTAGCGCAAGGGGGCTTTGGCTCAGCCACGTCTAGCTCAGACATAGTCCCTTGCTTTGCCTCAAGTTGTGGCTGGTGCAGGGAGCTTCTAAAATCGGGCCCTGTTCATCCACGCCACATTTCACAATTGTACATTGCCACCACATTCCAAAATAGTGCATCACCACCACATTCCGAAACTGTGCATCACTGCTGCATTCTGAGCCTGTACGTCACCATCGCATTCCAAAACTATGCATCACCGTCGCATTCCAAACCTGTACATCACCGCTACATTCCGAACCTTGCATTCCGAAATTGTGCAGCACTGCTACATTCTGAAATTGCTCGTCACCACCGCATTCTGAAATTGTGTGTCACCACCACATTCCGAAACTGTGCGTCACATTCCAAAATTATGCATCACCGCCACATTCTGAAATTGTGCATCACCAAGACATCCTGAAATTGTGCATCACTGCCATGTTCAGAAATTGTGCATCACCAAGACATCCTAAAATTGTGCATCAATACCACATTCCAAAATTATGCATTGCCACCACATTCCAAAACTGTCACTGCTGCATTTCAAAACTGTGCGTCACCACCACATTCCAAAATTGTGCATCACCGCTGCATTCTGAAATTGTGCATCACTGCTGCATTCCGAAACGGTGCGTCACCACTGCATTCTGAAATTGTGCATCACCACTGCATTCTGAAATTGTTCATCACTGCTGCATTCCAAAATTGTGCATCACTGCTGCATTTCGAAATTGTGCTTCACTGCTACATTCCAAAATTGTGCATCACTGCTGCATTCCGAACCTGTGTGTCACTGCCGCATTCTGAAATTATGCGTCACCACCACATTCCGAACCTGTACATCACCGCTACATTCCAAACCTGTGCAGCACCACCACATTTTGAAACTGTGCTGCACCACTGCATTCTGAAATTGCTCATCACCACCACATTCTGAAATTGTATGTCACTGCCACATTCCAAAATTGTGTATCACTGCCACATTCTGAAATTATGAGTTCCAGCTACTTTCAGAGACTGTGTCATTGCTACATTCCACAATTGCAACCTGGTAACATTTCGAAAACTCACCTGCAGTATTTTAAAAACTGCACACAATTTTGTCATTTTAAAGCCATGTTTGCCACTGCATTCCATCCCCCCACCCCCGTCACATTCTGAAGTACTGCACCTTGTATCTACACATTATGGAAATGCATGTGCTGACCCCCCCCCCATGTCAGTTTTCCTTTTTCACATGTTTGCTACACCTGCAGTTTTAAGTAACATAGGAGAACTAAATCATATAAGGTAGCTTGTAGGGAGGACTAGGTTGTGAGTTCAAGAGATGACATCATCAGTAGCTCTTCACTAAAACTGGCTTTTCTGAACAGGCAGTGAATTAAGGGTTACAAATAGGCTTGTAACTTTTAAACGAAGTAACTTACAGGTCTATTTTTTTTGGCACGAGGCTGATTGAGGATATGCTAATCCAAATTCTGAATATATTGATGCCAAAACATTTGGCCTCAGTCCCTCTTTAAAATTTTAATCATTTTATTATACGTGACCGTTTCCAGTCACTCAAATAACCCTTTAGAACGCTATCAGCCAATCAGAATGCTTAATTTCCAGCAATTGTTTTTAAAATACTTTTAAATTCTGTTAGCTTGTTCAAGAATAGCTTTTATAACTCATTTTGTAATTAATGCCTCAAGTCCTTAAAGATGGCCATGGCTCGCAATTTTAACGTAAATCTCTTCCATTGAGGTTGCCTTTTTACTAGATTCATACTGCGGATGTATTAGGATGGTACTGCTTGCCACATGTTCTGGGTGGTAAATAGCATAGCACCACACCAAGTTATTTAGTTTTTTTATGGCTAGTGTGGCAAAGGAGCGGGAAATTTTAAATCTCTGAAATCCCCTGTCTCAGTTCAGGATTGCAAGACAATGAAAAGAAAAAAATGTTTATATTGATATTTTTGCCAGAAATACATTATTACTAAAAATTACTACATGGTGACTGTCACAACTTTGCACCCCACTGTCACTGCTCTGTCACAAACTCACACAAAAGAGAGTAGACAGTTCTTTACCAAGAATGTGTATAGAGGAGATGTTGATGTATAAATTAAATGGATTTACCTTCCCAAGCACTAATGTATTGGAGAATGTCATTAAACAGTATGGCCTATTTGATTTGATAACATTCAGTCACAAAATACAGTATAAAGAAATAAAGGAAAGTGTTAAAATTAGAGTTAACGGCATTTATTTTCAAAAAGATATTTCCATGGCCAAAAATCTGAAATTTAGTAAATGGTTGGCCAACAATATAAGAAATCAACCTAGTCTTAATTAATATCTTTACTTAATAAAAAATATTAACAGCAGAAAAGCCTATACTAAGTTTAGATTTGGATTTATTGAAAGTAACAGTCTAAACAATGTATATGGTATTGGCAATACCAAGACATGTGCTTGTGGGAAGGATGAAGACTCTGCTAAACATCTCCTCTTATTCTGCACTTTATATGAAACTCAAAGGACATTTTATTTAGGTGATATACTACCAACTCTAGATGTGGAACCTATTTATTGGTTTAACTATCTTTTAAAAACTAATAACATACTGCACCTAGAAAAAATATCAAGGTTCTGTAGAATAACAGAACATAAAAAGCTACAGATCTGTAATAAAAAGCAGGCTTTAGATAAAGATCTTGGTGTCTAGACTAAATACTGTATCTATCATAACAAAGCACTTTAGTTGTAAAGTTTACTGGTTAGGTATTGGTAATTTGATATTTGTTAAAGTGTGTGGTATGTGGAAAATGGAATATGGCATATATTGATAGAGTGTATTTTATGTATATTCATGTATAATTATTCTGGTTTGTAATAACAATTTTTATTTGTTAACAATAAACTACAACTGAACTGAACTGCATGACAGCTCCATGCAGCTGCTTCACACAAAAGAGCAACCGGATGCCCGGATCGATCCTTCTAGTTCAATGCTGGCTAACTATTTGGGTATCTTGATCTAGTACTTGCCGCACCACCAGCCACTGTTCACCCAGAGCAAGGCTTTCATTTTAGGCAAATAACCACTCTTTTAGTCACCCTAGGAACCTCTTACCTACTCTGTATCAGATAAAGGCTACACTTTTTTACTTGGTAGTTTTGTTCCTTGGTAGTCAGACACTGGAGCGCATAACAAAAATGGATTTTACCGGTACAGAAAAGGATTTCTCAGAAGTCTACACAAAGAGACCAATGATGGGGTATCGCCTAGAGGGTTAGAGCACCAAGCTGTAACCCTTGAAAGCCAGTAAACAGGTTTGAAACCTGCAACCACCACCTGCATACTGTGTGACCCTGAGTAAGTCACTTAACTTCCCTGTACTTCCAGGACACACCTGGGATTTGAACTTCTGCTCAGTGTGCCTTTCCCAGCCAAAGATCTAACAGTAAATTAATTAATTATAAAAGTAATTACTTGTACATGGTAACTATAAAACAAAAGACACTGAATCACTAGTTGTAAAACAAGGATTTATAATACAGCAATGTTACTACCCCATTTAATCGGACTTGAAAGCATCTCTTAACTTCAATGTGACATGTTTTTAACTGAATAATGCAAGAATGTTCTAATGATTACTAAATGCATGAATGCTTTGCTTTTTTTTAAACTTCATGTCTATTGCTTTCATACTGAACAGAATAAACATTCAGTCCTCATACAAGGTACCAAGGTATTACAGTACATAATTATTATGCACACTAGGTACAGTTGATAAATATTAGAACATAATAAAACCCATGCAGTCTTGCACAGTAGGAGTGAGGGGAATTAAACTATGACTAAAACGCCCAAAGTGTACAATAAGTTGCTAGGCTCTTCACTTTCTGTAGGTGTTTCCTAAGGTAGGGTTACAATCATTAATGAACAAGAGCAGTCATTACAGATCGTTACCTAACCCGGTACATAAATGATCTAGGTAGTCAATTTGGAAATCGTGACAAGCCTCAGCAGTCCTTACAGCATCTGCATTTTAAACAATCAACAATGCACGGATGTTCTAATGATTATTTTCTACTGTATAATATTGTAATGACTTCTTGTCAAAGACTTTCTAATATTCTCCACAACAAGCATAAAAAAGCTGCTATATTAAACTTGCCTACTCCACCAAAAAGAGCACAGCCACACCCACCCACCAGGATAGTGCTTTCATATTTTAGTCAACTCCTTGCCACAGAGCACATAAAGGACCTGTCTCCTCTGCTCAGCACGGTTACCGTGATAGCATTTTTTAGAACAAAGTTCCCACTCCCTCACAAAAAGCGAAGCCATCTGTCACACTACTGAGAGACATTACAAAAACATCTTTTTTTTAAAAGTAATTTGCTAAGATATTATTTTACCTAGTTGGGCTTTATACCCCATTACCTAAAGTCAGTACTAGAGTTTTGATGTAAAGAGTACAATTTATTATCATGTCCCGTGCAGCAGGGAAGGGATCATAACTGGAGCAAACCCTCTGCCAGCTGATCTCTTCCATATCCCAGTCTGCTGGCCCTAACCCCGCGTTCAGGTGTTTTCTGATGTCTAAGCAGGGAGAGTGTGGGGAACCCCATAATATTATAGGGAAGGTTTAATATTTTTAAGAAATTTGAGTAGGGATGAACTCCACCACCACCACATGGGCCCGCTAGTTGAGTGGTGGGCTTCTATTTTTCCAAGGTTTCTAAACATATAGAGAATGTATTGAAAACCTTCCCCATAGAATTCTATGAGACATGCCCTTGCGCTCTCCCAGCTTAGATGTCACAAAACGTCTGAATGAGGAGGCAGAGCCAGCAGACAGGAAGTGGAAGGGATCGGCTGACAGTGGTTTTGACTCTATTTATGATTCCTTCACTCCCACACAGGACATGATAATAAAAGATACTTTTGGCACCAAAATGCTAGTGCCGACTTAAGGTAATGGGTTATAAAACCCACATACATATCTTAGCAATTTCCTTTAAACAAAGTGCCTTATCCAGCACACAGAGCAGAGCAGTCAACCTCTCCCACTCCTGCGGACATAGAAAATTTGGTTTGTAAACTTCAAACCCTCCCCACTCCACTGCAGAGTTGGTAACAGGATTACTGACCCTAACTCCACATTATTTCCTGCACACAGTCACGAGACCAGTTCATTACATTGCTCTTGCTCACCATACCCCTCTGCATTAACAATGCTAGGGTACCGTTTTATGATAAACATCTATATGTGAAAATAATTTACCTAAATGGACCACACTCAAGTGCATTTTCTGCTTCATGGATGTTTAGATTAGGGTTCTATGGATAGCACACTTTCCGAACCACCAGGATATGCAAAAGCTTGGAATAATCCATTTAGTCTATCTGCTCCAGAAGAGCAGATAGTTCCCGCTATCCAAATCAATCCAAAACTGAAAAGGTAGGTTCCTCTCACCCTTCCCTTAGATCGTTCTTATGCCAATCAATACTAATTTCAAACTACAGTAGGATTAACAATATCCCTCCCCTTTCAGCACAGTACCATCCGAGAAAGATCTAGTTGTCCAAACGGATGTAATACTTACGTATTATACATTCATCACCTTGTTGTTTCCAGCCTGAGCAGCACACAAAAGCCGAAGAGCTGAGAAGAAAAAAAAATGATTGGCATGATTAAAATTATTTACAGAATGAACCGTCTTTGATTTTAAAAGTAATATCGTACAAACTGTATAGCTTTGGTTCTCTGCTGCTTCTGAGTTGTTACATACAAGGTTATGTGCTTATAATCACAGGGCTCCATCCTGGGCCCATTGGTATTTTCCCTATTTGTCAATGGAATGATGGGGAATTGTTGGGGGTTAACCTTCAGCTCTATGCTGATGATGCTGTGCTTTACAAATGTCCTAATGATCTCAGCCTTATCTGTGCACAGGTTGCTGGTGACCTCCTACAACTGGAAAACTGTTTTTCAGCCAACAAAGTAGTACTCAATGCCAAAGAGACCAAGCGACCCTGTTTGGCCCTAGAAATCTGAGTGCACCTCGACAGCACCTGCTTCCCCTCTCTACAACTTCTGGAGCTCACACTGAGGTGGCGGTCTACTAAATTCCCCCTCCCACAGGACATAGCTGGGAACCAGCTGATACCAGCTCAGTATGATTTACCTGGTAAATCTTTCGAAACAAATAAATACATATATACCTATCTTTGGGTTTGCCTGGACTAGGAACTCACCTTCAGAACCCAGATTATATTTCCAAGTCCCTCCACCAAAAACTCGGCTTGCTGTACTGCCTTGGTAATTACCTCACTAAGGACTCGTGGCTAGTCAATGCAAACAGTACCTTACTTTCTCTCCTACAATATGGTGCTCCTATTTTACAATCCTTGAGGTGCTCTGAGATCAACAAGCTCAGAGTTCTCTACAATATAATTGGACGTTTTGCTTCTGGAGCCCTTCCCAGGAAGCACCACTGGGATGTCTTTCATTCTCTGAACTGGCCCTCACTGGAGGGACATTTAAAGTGCCTTCTCCTCTGCTTAGCCTTTAAGCTAATCAAGGGCCCCTCCCTCCCCCAACCCATGTGACATCACTGCAATAAAATCCTCAAGGAGAACTCTGCATTCCCCTAGGAACACCTTCTCAGAGGTGTCTAGAGTGAGATTCAGTGAAGGCAAGAGGTCTTCTGCCACCTCAGCACCTTCTCTCTGGAACTCGCTGCCATCAGCCTTGCAAAATTGTTCCTCACTTGAAGGATTTTAGAATGGGCTCAAAGCTGCCCTGCTGTAGCACAGCCTATGCTCAGTAATCGGTGACTCCAACTTTTTTTTTTTGCTGAGCTGTATCATTACTGAGCTTACTCTTTATTGCGCTCTTCTTATGCGCCTGTTTATACTCTGACTGCCTCGGATTCTATAGCCTGTGATTCGTAGTTATCTTACCCAGTTCGTTATCCCTCCCTTGTGTTTATAATGTTTGTTATTAATATTTTGTTCTTGTATTTGTAAACCAAGCTTCACTGTATGTATTTACTGTATGTATTTTCTTCTCTACATGTGTATTTCTTTTATATCTTGACACTGTGATGTTTGATTGAGCTCTGTAATGAACTCTGGGTCACCTCTGAAAAAGGGACTCAAATGTCTCAGTGGGCTTACCTAGATAGACAGACAGATAGACAAACAGACAGACAGGCAGATAGACAGACAGACACTGTCGATAAACAGACACACTGTCGATAGATAGATAGACACTGTCAATAGATAAATAGATACTGTCTGTAGATAGATACTGTCGATAGATAGATAGACATTGTTGATAGATAAACAGACAGATAGATACTGTCTGTAGATAGATAAATAGATAGATAGATACTGTCTGTAGATAGCTAGATAGATAGATACTGTCTGTAGATGATAGCTAGATAGATACTGCTGATAGACAGACAGACACTGTTGATAGATAGATAGATATATAGATGGATACTCCTGTAGATAGATAAATAGTTAGATAGATACTGTCTATAGACAGAGAGACAGAGATAGATCGATATATAGATAGATAGATGATAGACAGACAGACAGACACTGTAGATAGATAGATAGATAGATACTGTATATACTTGCATATAAGTCTTTTTTTGGGAATTAAACTTCATCCGTAAATTGGGGGTATCGACTTATATGCAAGATACAGGAAGCTACAAAAAAAACTCGAACTTGATTAAAAAAAAAAAACCTGAATAACTGGTAATCTGATTTACAGCCTATTAGTCTAGCAAGTGCAATCGCTGCTACACCCACAATCACCCGATTAGCGTAGTGCTAAAGTATGTGCCTGAATTCAATCTACAGGTGATTAAATGCTAACTCTACAGGTGATTAATTGCTCACTCTAATTTAAAGCCCATTCAAAGGCACACATTCTTAGTACTCAGGTGTGCAGAGGTGATAACATGTCCGGTTGCAAAAGAAAGCCCAGGGGGCTGTACATCATTACTGCAAACACTGGACGTCAGCCTGAATAAGCCTTTTAAGGCAAAGATGAGGGAGTATTGGAGACAATGGATGATTTCTGGTATGTACAGGTCTCAAATATTTTATTGTTACTTTTGCCATTGAAGTTCAGTGGCATGTAATGCAGTAGAATACTTTCTCTTAGGCAGCAAGGACTTCACTGCTGGTGGCAATTTAAAGAAACCCAACTATGCCATGGTGTGCGAGTGGGTCCAAGATGCATGGAGTGTGATACAAGCTGAAGTCATAATAAAGCCGCTTAAAAAGTGCGGCATGTCGAATGCAATGGATGGCTCAGAAGATCACATGCTGTGTGATGACCCGATGAATGAGACTGGTAGTGAAAACAGTGAAACGTTAGATAACACAGCTGACGATGGTGAGGAAGCAAGTGCAGAACTTGAGGACATGTATGATGACATACCACTCTCCGAACTGCGGCTGAGAATGTTGTTCGAATCAGATGACAAGGATGATGGTGAGTTCTTTGGTTTTTAAGTGCATAACCACAGTGACTGCAGTGACTGCATTTCATTTTATTTTCCAAAGCAGACAATGTTGTAGCCTTTAATAATTAAATCTCATTTTTAAAACTGCTATCCTTGTGGTGCTTGTTTAGGCGGTTGGTGGGGCAGGACTACTGTTTGGGAACAGAGTTGGGATTTGGGAGCACTTTGGGGGGGGCGACTTATACACGGGTCAATCGCAAATTCTTTTTCGCACTCGCTGAAACAACCTCCCCCTCGACTTATATGCAGACCAACTTGTACACAGGTATATACGGTACTGTCTGTAGATAGATAGACACTGTCTTTAGATAGATAGAGACATATAGATACTGTAGATAGATAGATAGTCACACCTGAAAATAGGCACTTGGCTGTCTAGTGTGACTTACCCAGTCAACAAAAGCAAATAAATAAATAAATAGATACTGTTGATAGATAGATAGACACAGACAGATAGATACTGTCTGTAGATAGATACTGTCAATAGATAGATACATTCTGTAGATAGACAGATGCATAGATAGATAGGTAGATAGATACTGTCAATAGATAGATAGATAGATAGATTAGATAGATAGACAGACAGACAGACAGACAGATAGATAGATAGATAGATAGACAGACAGACAGACAGACAGACAGACTGTTAGGGTCTGAGATCACCCAGGAATCAGACCCTATAGTCTCCATTTCAACCTGGTGTGACCTCACACCAGGTTATTATAATGAAAGTCACAGCTGATCAGTCATTCGCATGGGATGCCATTACACTGCCACACTAACGGAAAGCAGCTCTTTCAAGTTACGCAAGCTCTGAAGTCAGGCCCTAATAAATATTATAAAAAATAAATTGGAAGACTGTGGTATTATGCTTTTTTACATACCCAAGGAGTGTTTTACCTTTATAAACCACTTAAGCTTCGCTCTCATAGTTTATGTAGCAAAACACATCCTGGGTGTGTAATAAAAACTAGTACCACAGTCACCCATACAGTATTCTATATTTATAAATGGGAAGGAAGGGGCAGGCCAATGCCCCAACAGCAGGTTATTGCGCTGACATGCTGATGACCTGGGTTCAGGAACCGACTTGGTAGCCAGACATCTGGTGGTCAGGTTGGGCAAGTGCTGCAAATGACAGTATGCCCTGGCTCAGAGGGAAGAGGGTGGCAGTTGCAGTACCATATTTACCCCCAGCAGAGGGACATTCAGCCTGGCGAATGGCAGGTTGCGTGCGCATGCTCCATCGTATCCAGGGGTGGGCTGGCCAAATTGGGAAGCAGGAAAGAGCTTATTGAGGAGACAATGAGGTAAAAACTCTGGTTCATCTAAATGAGGGTTGCAGTCACTCTCATGCCCTGCATCATGTGGACCCCTGTTTGGAGATCTGGGGGAAAGAGCAGCTTATAGGGCTGGGAGGTCACTGGGTTCTCAGTGGACTGACACAGTGGGAGAAAAAGCTTGATTACAAAAAATAAAACGGGAATGACAATCCTCTATGTGATTGCTGACATCCAGTCACATGACAGTGCAATTACCACAGCATAACATTTTTCTTTCTTGGAACTGTCTGTGCAGCACTTTGAGCCATTCAGGATGAGACACTATACAAAATAAAGATCATTCATTCATTGATTCACTGAAGATGATTGGTCCTTAACAAATGACAATCTAGCCTTTATATTTTTGCTTGTTTTGTTGACCATTAAAGAAGGGTTAGGAAACAGCCAGCCTGCCAGCACAGCAGTAGCACTACCACTTGCGACGCCGGTGAGCTGGGTTGGGGAACGAGCCTAGGTCACCAGAGGACCACACAGGGAGGATGTCTGAATAGCCCATGGATGCTCACCTCCTCAGGGGGTGGGAGGGAATCTGGACTCTGCTGCAATACTGCCACCTGGGGGACCCAGGTGGTGGTGCGAGTTGGAGCCAGGGATCGAGGGAGGGGCTACATCAGCAGCATGATGCAAGCTGTGTCAGTCAAGGTCTTCCCAGTATTGGTGGTTGGGGACAAGAATATATGAAAAAACCTCCTGACCATGCAGAATGCCATTGCTGCCTGCTGCAGGTCCTGCTCCTCTGACTGGGCTCTCCACTTCAAGACCAAAACTGTAACTCTGTCTGGGGGTGCAGGGCCCAACCACTAACAATTCTTCCCATGGGGGGAGGTCAACCATGGGGGGACACAGAGCAGAGGTAAGTCCCAGAGATGGCAGGCGACAGGGCTAGGCCAAGCGGCAGGATTGATGGGGACCGGTCAGGATGAAGGGCCATAAAATATTTCTAAATTAAATTAAAATAAAAAAGGAGGACTA
The DNA here is from genome assembly GCA_016271365.2 of Neoceratodus forsteri. Classification (NCBI taxonomy): domain Eukaryota; kingdom Metazoa; phylum Chordata; order Ceratodontiformes; family Ceratodontidae; genus Neoceratodus; species Neoceratodus forsteri. Next base: position 45,953,071 of record JADMNL010000027.1, read on the forward strand.
GGAAATATTTCCTATTTTCAGGCACATCAAAGCTGGTAGGGGGACACCTGGTATTACTTCAGGTTGAATGCTTGATGCCCTTAACTCCCTGTGTGGGAAAATGAACTTTGTTCAGACTATACCAAACCTTTAGTCTCCAATACTTAGTCAAGCACCTCATGGGCTTATATCTACCCTAAAAGTTCAACGACTTCAATCTGCAGCATGCTTAGTCCCAGCACCAGCTGTAGTGTAGGATTCTTGGTCAGTGGTCCCTGTGCCATTGTCTATACTGCTCTTTTGTTATTTTGTAAAATACATTTTTGGAACAGCTTTTCGGAGAACTCTTCTTTTGCCCACTCTCTGGGATTGTGGGTCTTACATACTCTTGTGATTCTAGCCTTGGACTGCCAAGCTCATATTGCTGCTCAGGTCACCTTCATCCATCCAGCAGTGATGAAGCACTGGTCTGACAGTATCGGAGGCAGGGTAGCCTACTAGTTAGAGACACGGGACAGATTTTCAAAGACCCCCTAAACTGGCACAAGTACGGGAAAAATGTGTGCAAGTTGGTCTTCACTTGCAGGGCTGCAGTTTTTCCCATATGCACCAGATTTTCTAAAATGGATAATTTTTACGCCAGCTCCATGATATACTGCAGCTTGTGACCATTTTTTGGCACAGCTGTGCCAAAATGTTATGCCTAGTTAAATCAGGCGTAACATCCTTTCAGATGCATCTGCCGCCATGTGGAGCGGGCTGAAAAATAGAACCGTCCTCGCTGGTGCAGAGGATTTTTCCACCAGCGCAGTGCGCACAAGACTTAATCACATGGTCGTTTTCGGCTGTTTTGAAAATCTGGCCCCAGGGCTATGAACCTGGACACTCAGGTTTAAATACCACTGTCATTTACTCACTTTGTAATACTGGGCAAGTTACCTAAAAGACAAGTAAACAACCCTCGTTTCCCCGATGCCACTTTGTAATCCTTCCTATACTGTTGTAGCTTACAAGTAACAAATTTCAAAAATGTAAAACTTTACATTTAGTTTGTTCCTTTAGTACTGTGGTGGAAATGGGGAGGGAAGTGGGAGAACTCAGTTCTTGGACTGAAATTTGAGGTCTGATTAAGGACTGCTTCTGTCTAAACTGTAACCCCCTAAAGGCATAATACTGACTAAATACAAGTACAAAATGCATCATATAATGAGGAAATGTGTCCCCAGACCTCTGTCAGGTATGTTCAATCCTACAGCAAGGGCAGTGGGTTCCCCCAATACATTTACAATACAGCTTGAGGATAGACTTTTATACCCACAAAGACATAGGAACTGTAAACATAAGCATATTTTAAATCATGTTGAAGATTTCTATTTAAAATATGGACTTTGAATTTAATACCAAAATCCCTCCTCTCAGCACCAACCCTTTAGTCGTGCATGGAATTGGAACATATGGAATTGTTCCCTCTGAGTCAGGTAAGGCCGCAGTAGCACCTCAGAGAGGGTTATTACCCCTTATCTCTCCTTTGCTACCTTTCGTAGAGCATGGAAGGCTGACTTCACTTGTTTCCTGCTCCACATGCTTAGATCATTCATGCCTGCATGCATAAATAGATCTGGCCTTCCCTCCATCACTCTCTCCTGTGAGTTACAACACCCTGGCAATAAGTCTGTCTGCGTACATTTTTCTTCCAGAATAAACCTTTACCTGGCTGGACTGAACCTGAAATTGTCAGCAGAATAAGACGCATTGAGCCATCATGTCTGCCTACTCCGACCTAACTAACACTGAATGAGAGAGCCCAAGAGGTTCCACACTATACTGTTCCTTTCTGGTGTGGTCCTTACCAAGCCACTGTATCTGATCCTCCCTCATTTGAATACCCCCACTGATATCGCACAGACCACCTCCTCCAGCAGGCTATGCCACACCTCCACCACCATCTCCATGAAAAAGTACTTTCTAGTATCTCTCTCAAACGTGCCCCCTCCAGCTTCATGGAGTTTCCCCTGGGGTTTGTACTCACACTCAACCAAACAATTCCTCGCCATCTGCTCTATTTACCCCATGGAGGTATCTGTATGTTTCAGTCATGTCCCTTCTCTCGCTTGTCCACTAACTCCAGAAGGTGTTGAACAAACCATCACCAATCTTCACTCCACCACCTTCGAGTGCTTCCTCCAGTACTGTGACTGAGGGTGGATTTGGGAGGAAGACTAGGTCTTCCTTTTCCAGTAGGAGGAATCATAAGCACACTGCTACTTTAACTGACAATAATGATTGTGATTCCACAGATAATACACCACTTTATAGGAAAGGAAAGCATTTGGTTTTATGTAAGTCCCCCCCAACCCAGGTTGGGCTTACCTTGTTTTGCCTACTGCCTCACCACCAGTCCCAGGTTCTGTAAGCCCCTGAATCTACGTCTGGCCCCTGACATGTTTTCCCGCTAGAAGGGGCCAGAGAAGTACAGTAAGTTGCGGAACCGCTGAGTAGCCGTAGACTAAGAATGTGCGAGCTATGCTCACAAGATGCGCCTGTAGCGCCGTCTGATTTAAAACAGCTGCTGTGGTTAGACGAAGGCTCCCCCCATGCTCCGGGACCCCAGAATCTGTTAGTTGAGGTCTGGAGACATGGAGGAGGTAGAGGTGGGTGAGAAGCCCTAGAACAGTTTATTTAAAAAGCAGCATTCAGCGCTACTGAAACCCACCTATGCATATTTATGAGGGCATATAAATATTAATGTAATTAAGGTAAAGCCATCAAAAAATGGAGAGCAATGAGTACCAATGCCCATAGTCTGGGTAACAAGCTTCCTGAATTAGTGGCCTTGATGGAGAGGAACATCTGGATATCACTTCAGTCACAGAAACATGGTACACACAGAACCATGACTGGGACGTAAACATACCAGGATACACTATCTACAGGAGGGACAGGGAGGGTAAAAGAGGAGGAGGAGGAGCTCTCCACATAAGGGAAGGAATCAAAGCAACAGAACAAAAGGGTAAATAGGAGGAGAAGAAGCACTGTGGGTCAATTTGGAGACAGACAATGGCACCACAATCCGCACGGGGTTGTATACAGACCCCCTCTCAGGGGGAGGAAATGGATAAGGTAATGACAGAAAGTATACTTAGAATGGCAGAAAAAGGGGAGATATTGCTGATGGGTGATCTGAATATGCCAGATGTTAACTGGAGTGCAGTTGCAGCAGCCCCTTCTAAGAGTGGGGTTATTCTAGATGCCCTACAGGGGGCATGTCTTAGACAACTAGTATTGGAACCCACTCGAGAGGGAGCAATCTTAGACCTTGTTCTCTCAAATGGTGAAGGAGAGAGGATCACAGATGTAGAAGTGGGTAGCCATCTGGGAACTAGCGACCATCGAACAGTATGGTTCACAATAAACACAGCAACAGAGTCAAGCCATACAAAGGCAAAAGTACTGGACTTCAGGAGGGCTGACTTTGCCAAAATGGGTGAGTGCCTAAGGAATGTACTAGCAAATGGGCAGGAAGGAGGGGGTAGAAGAACAATGGGGAATAATAAAAACTGCCATCACAGAGGTAACAAGCCTTTGTGTGAAACAAATAAACAAAACAAAATGATGTAAGAAACCACTATGGTTCTCAAAGGGGGTGGCAGTGAAGGTTCAAGAGAAAAAGAAAGCATTCAGAAAGTACAAGAAATCACAGATGAAGCAGGACAGAGAATTGTATCAGCTAAAGCAAAAAAGCTGGGAAGGCAGTCAGAACAGCAAAGGTCCGAACCGAGGAAAAGATAGCCAACTCAGTTAAGAAGAGGGCTAAAACCTTTTTTAGGTACATTAGGGAGTGAAGGAAGACCAAGGGAGGGATAGTGAGGCTTAATAAAGGGAGGGGGTGGCAGAGGGTGACGGTGAAAAGGCAAAGATACTAAACAAATATTTTTGCTCAGTGTTTACAAATGAAGAGGGGGAGGTACCTAAAACAAACAATAGAAACACTCTGGATACAAAAGTTGATACCAGCCCATTTACAGAAGAAAGGGTTCTGAAAGAACTCTTAAAACTGAAGGTGGACAAAGCAATGGGGCCTGATGGGATTCATCCCAGAATTCTAAAAAACTAAGGGTAGAACTAGTGACACCACTGACTACCCTCTTTAACAAATCATGGGAGGATGGGGTGGTACCTGAGGACTGGAAGAGGGCAGATGTGATTCCCCTTCACAAAAGTGGCAGCAGGGCAGAAGCAGGAAACTACAGACCTGCTAGTTTAACCTCAGTGATAGGGAAAATGATGGAATCACTTCTGAAGGAAAGAATTGTCGAGTACCTAGAGGCCAGAGAGGCACAGGACCCAAGGCAGCATGGATTCACAGCAGGAAGGTCATGCCAGACGAATCTCATAGATTTCTTTGACTGGGTGACCAAAGTAGTAGATCAGGGAGGGGCTGTGGACATGGCCTACCTAGACTTTAGCAAGGCATTTGGCACAGTCCCACACAAAAGATTAATATACAAGTTAGCCAGCCTGGGAGTGGGTCCCAAGATGACAGCCTGGGTAAAGAATTGGCTGGAGAATAGGACACAGAGGGTAATAGTACATGGAGTCCACTCTGAAGAAAGGGGGGTTACTAGTGGGGTACTGCAGGGTTCAGTATTAGGACCGGTCCTCTTCAATGTCTTTATAAGTGACATTGCAGAGGGACTGGAAGGAAAAGAATGTTTCTTTGCAGATGACACAGAGATCTGCAGCAGAGTTGATGCACAAGGTGGGGTGGAAAGGATGAGAAGGGACTTGGCAAGGTTAGAGGAATGGTCAAATGTATGGCAGCTTAGATTGAATGCTAAGAAGTGCAAGGTAATGTGCCTAGGAAACAAAAACCCAGGGGAAGAGTACACAATGGGGGGTGAGATACTAACAACAACAAAAATGGAAAGGGACCTGGGGGTAGTCATATCAGATGACTTAAAGGTGGGCAAGCAATGTGAGAGAGCAGTAAAGAGGGTTGGGGGATACTGGGATGCATAAGGAGAGGCATCACCAGTAGAAAACAGGAAGTTGTTATCCCTCTGTACAGACAGCTGGTGAGACCCCATCTGGAGTACTGCGTGCAGTTCTGGAGACCCAATCTCTGCAAGGACATAGACAGGATGGAAGCTGTCCAGAGGAGGGCAACTAAATGGTGCAGGTCTGCACCGAAGACATATGAAGAGAGACTAAAGAAGCTTTAATATGTATAGCCTCGAGGAAAGGAGGGAGAGGAGGACATGATAGAAACTTTCAAGTACCTCAAGGAAATCAACAAAGTCCAAGAGGGTAGCATCTTTCAAAACAAGAGGTGTGCAAGAACAAGGGGCAACATTTGAAGATAGAGGCGGCTCAGAGGTAATGTGAGTATTTTTTCACAGAGAGGTTGCGGATGCATGGAGCAGCCTCCGGAGGAGGTTGTGGAGTCAAAAACAGTGGTGGAATTCAAGCATGCATGGGACAGTCATAAGGCAATTTAGGGTGGGGTAGAAAGAAGAGTAGGCTGCTGGTTAATTCAGGGATCTGCAGCTTATCCATTGGGTAGGGAAATGGGCAGACTGGGTGGGCCAAACGGTCCTTATCTCCCGTCAAATTCTATGTTTCTATGTTAATGAGAACCTGCCTGCCACTTTGGAGACTGTAGAAACGGCAACAACAATGGATAGTAGAAAGGGTTCTGCTTTTTTAACTTTGAAGTCAGATGATAGGGCAGAGAGGACACTAAAGGACTGTGGAGCTAGAAACAAATAAAAATGTTTGTGTTGGCTGCACTGGAACTTTTAAATTTGGGACAGCATAAAGACTGCATTGAACTGTGTACTAAGCAGCCATGTTAGCTGCGTTTGACCACAGCCCCAGCCAATCAGAATGTAAGGATGTTACAGAGGGCTCATGGGACAGCAAAAGGGACTTCTGGGAGAAAAGACATGGACATCTCTGGGCACCAAAACGAGCAACCAATAGGGCACTGAGTGAGCCCAACTGAATATTACGTTTTTCAATGGGACACTTACTGCAGCCAGTCAGGAAAGGGGAATGGCAAAAGGATATAAGGGGCTGTTTGCCCACCAATGGGGGATTCCTGAGAGAGGAGCTGGAGAGTCCAGAGAGTAGAGAGACTGCTGTGGGCCTGCTTCCCCTAAAGGCCAGCCTGTTTGCCCAATGGCTTTGTCTGGCCCCAGGAGCAGACAGGCTGCAGGGCAAGTAAGCTCAGGGAGAAGAACTGAGTTGTGTGATGGATTCCCTGGGAGAGATCTGAATCTGCTGCTGCACTGGAGAACTTGGTGAGTTGCAGCCTGGAAAAGAGAATGTAGTAGCCTGAAAGAGGGAGTTTGGAGTTTGCAACCTGGAAGCAGAGACTGTAAGGTAGCAGCCTTAAAAACAGCAGTGTCTGCAGCTGAAAATAAAGTGTCCTGCAAGATGTGTTCCCCCTCAGTGGGGTAAGTGTGATGGCAACTGTTTTTTTTTTTTGCAAGACAAGTGACTGTCCTTACTGGGGCTAGAGACTGAGCCAAAGCACAGCTACCTTACAGCAGCAGACAGAAGTGAGTCCCAAGCAACAACCTGCCTGGGAAACCACCCTCCTGTCCTGTCCCCAGATCAAAGACGAGACCACAAGAGAGGAAGACGTTGAGAGGCCTGCCAGGTGAATACCACATACAAAGGTCCTGGGGGCGAAGACTGGAGAGGCCTGGCAGGTGAAGACCATCGTTCTTTATTTCTTCAACCAACTACTGCTGTGGTACACCAACATCTCCTGATACCAGCACGGTACTGTTGAAACAAGTTTCTGCAGAACCCCCCTTTGAATCTACAAACTGTAAGTACCCTGGGTTGTGGCTGAGGGGAGTTCCTATTTATATAGCTAGCTAGTCAGAAAAAAGGGGGTTACGTCCTGGGCAGTACTGCATCAAGTTTAAAGCTGGGCCCAGGCAGAAAAGTAAAAGTTTTGTATCTATTTAAAGTTATTGGGCCGTGACGATAGTTGGTTCTCCAAGTTAAAGCCTGTTTAATCCCACCACATCCCAGCCTCTTAGAGCCATCTCCCTAGTGTGGTACCCACCGCTACAAACTGAACTGGTTACTAAATGGCTATGGGGGAAAGTCGGGTGCACCAATGGGGGATGTGGGAGACAGTGTGGGGTATAGTTGTGGTTACCATTTATTACTGTTGTGCTACCTATTTCCCTGTTTACCCCCACCCTATAATAGAATGGAAAGTTGGTTTATGGTACAATTTAGTATTGCTGGTTTTTGGAAAGTGTATGCCTTTACTGAGTGGGTAAGTTACGGGGGGAGGGCAGATACTGTGTTTTCCTTGGAGGTGGTAACCTGCAGTTTATCCACATGTATCCCCTATCACTACCCCAGGTGGAAGCACCACATACTCTTATTGTTCCAGTACCACTTGTCTGGCACAGAACCTAGGCCGGCCTCCTCGAGGTGTGTCCAGAGAACCTAGCCCGGCCCCCTCAAGGTGTGTCCAGAGAACCTAGGCCGGCCCCCTGGAGGAGTATCCAGAAAACCTAGGCCAGCCCCCTCGAGGTGTGTCCAAAGAACCTAGGCCGGCCCCATCGAAGTGTGTCCAGAGAAGACCCAAGGGCCCCAGAATAGTCAAGGTGAGTCAGGGGGATGTTACATTTACATAACCCCTTCCATACACTCTGTATCTCCAAATGCTGTACAAGCTGTAGTACGTACAGTTGCAGTCATCATATGGAATGGGTAGAGATTAAAGAGACACTGTCATCTTTTGTGTACTTTTTTGGTCCTGTGAGACAGTGTACAGTTCAGAAATGACATGCTTCAAATTTCAGGAATGGGCCCCAAGACATGGCTTCTGGTATCAGCACCTGTGTTGATGCTGGTGCACACACCCAGAGTCACTACTTTGAGTTTTTAATTGCTCATTGTAATGGTAATACTGCTAATTTTTTGACACAATCAAATTGGATCTACTCTCAAAAGTACTGAAGCGAGCGGTGCTGCGCCGTACCTTTTCAGCAAATGGAACCTCCCCTGCATCTGACATACTTTCGCGTCTCGGATTTTTCTGAATTAAAATACAGTAAGTTGCAGCATGAAAAAAACGCTGCTCTTACTGTCAAAAGCTAAACTGGAGGGTAAGCTTTTCGGGAGTGGGTGCCCATGTTTTAGACAGCTTTCCTTTACAAATGCCTTTCTGAAAGCCAAGGCACTGTACATTTCTAATACAACATAAATCCAAGTAAACAAAAAATTACAAATACAGTGAGTAAACAGTCACATAGTAACACAGTAGTTGACTGCAGATAATGCCCGCTAGGCCCACCTGGTCTGCCCGTATTCCCTACCTGCATCACCGGCAACTGACCCTACTTGGTCATTGACTTTTGCCTCTTCCCCACATCTAGGGTTCCCTTTTGTCATTCCCATGCATGTCTGAATCTCCACACTGTGGTAGCGTAACACCTACCACTTCCTGGGGTAGGCTATTCCAAGCATCCACCACCCTATCTGTGAACAAAAACTTCCTCACATATTTATTTATTTATTTAGCATTTGTTTACCAGGTAAGCACGCTAGACAGTCAAGTGCCTATTTTCAAGTGCAACCCGGTAGAATTACAAAGGCAAACAACACATCAGAGACAAAGTAACAATTAGTCAGTACGGTACAGACCAGTGCAGGCAGAGAGCCCAGGCAAATAACATATTGTGGAACAAGATAGCAACAGTTAAGCAAGGTACAGACAGGAATAGGCAGCAGACTGCAGTCAGGTGCAGGCAGAGAGCAAATACATAGTAAGTGCAGTGATTAGGGCATGGTGATCACAGGAGATGGCCAGGGGCCCAAACAGATCTCAGCAGAGCCGTTTTCGAAGAGTGCAATCTATACAGTTGCTCACGAGCTGTCGAAGGGACATCAGGGCACAATGGAGGGGAGGACAGCTAGGAGCAGAGGCAGGCCGAGGCTTGTTTTAGGTGGTCCCAGAGGGAGGACCTGAAACTCCTGTGGGAGGGGGCAGTCCGTACATAAGCAGGGAGTTGGTTGCAAGCTCTGGGGGCAATATCCCCTTATCCTGTCGCCCTCCAATCTCATATTGTGCCCCTTCATCCTTGTACAACTCTTGTACTGAAATATGTCACTCCTCCTGCACTTTGTTCAAGCTTTTAAGATACTTGAAGGTCTCTATCATATCCCCCGGTTCCCTTCTCTCTTCAAGTGTATACATATTCTTTTAATCCATCCTATGTTTTCTGATGCAAGCCCTGCACCATCTTGGGCGCCCTTCTCTGGACCACCTCCACCCTGTCTGTCTTTGTGACGATGGGGCCTCCAGAACTGAACACAGTATTCTAGATGAGTCCTCACAAATGCTTTGTACAATGGCATCACAACCTACTTCTTCTGCTAGTGATACCCCTTCCTATGCACCCCAACATCCCACTGGCCTTCCCCACAACCTTGTTACACTGTTTGGCCACCCTAGGTCATCTGAGATAATTATTCCTAATTCCCTCTCTTCCCCAATAACTGTCAGCAATCCCCCCCCCCCATTCTGTAGCTCTCCACAGGGTTTCTTCACCCCATGTGCATGATTTTGCACTAAATTTCAACTGCCACACCTTTGACCATTTTTCCAGCTTTCCCAGATCCCTCCTCATTCTTTCAACCCCCTCTGGAGTGTCTACCCCGTTGCAGATCTTTGTATCATCTTTAAATAGGCAAACCTTCCCCTCCAGCCCTTCAGCAATGTCACTGATGAAGACATTAAAAAGGACTGGCCACAGGACTGATCCCTGAGGCACCCCACTGGTCACCCTCTTTTCCTCAGATTAGATCCCATTTACTACCATCTTCTGCTTCCTGTCCCTCAACCAGTTTCTAGCCCAGTTTTCCACATTCTGGCCCACCTCCAGGCTCCCTAACTTGTTTACCAGTCTTCTGTGGGGTATGGTGTTGAAGGCCTTACTGAAATCGAGGTAGGCAATATCCATCACTCCTCCCTGATCCACCTTCTTCATCACCCAGTCAAACATGTCAATCAAATTTGTTTGACATGACCTTCCTGTTGTGAAACCATGCTGCCTTGGATCCTGTGCTTTCATGGTTTCCAAGTGTTCCACAATCCTTTCCTTAAGCAGTGCCTCCATAATCTTACCCACTACTAAGGTAAAGCTGACCGACCTATAGTTTCCTGCCTCCTCCCTGCTACCACTCTAGTGGAGAGGGACTGCATCTGTCATAATCCTGAAATATTATTAAAATCAAGCCGTACACCTAGGGCTGCATCAGCTTCTTTTTATACTTTTATAAGACTTTTGAAAAAGCTGCCCAGGGTAAACAGGATTTCAAAAGTATTGCATTGATCATACTGCAATATGGACGTTGATGTGTGATGTAATGACAATCCAATACGAAGCCCTATATATGATGTCTGCTATAGTGTTTGGTGGGGCGTTGTTAGGGATGGAAATCCATCCCTCGAATAGGTACGTAATGCTGCAGTAGTTACATCATGGTAGTAGTTGTGCTGCAGTAGATATGTAGCTACTGCAGCAGAACAACATGGAACGTGCTCATGCATGCACGTTCCGCAAACCTCCACCTTTCACGAAGCGGCCATGGCAGTGGGAGCTGTACAGGAGGAGAGCGGCGCCGAGGGACTGAGCAGTGCACCTACCCAGTAAAAAAACTTGTTTTTCCTGTGTTAGTGGACCATACACTATAAAGATAACGTATGGTCTGCTATCCATGATAACTATGTGTGAAGCCATCTCGAGGTTGCCATAGTAATCAAAACCTCTTGAGCTTTGCTCTCGAGGTTTACACAGTCGCTACTGACAACCTCTCGATGGCTACATATGGTTGTTATGGATAGCAGACCATACTTTATCCTCTATATTGTCACTATATATTGCATCCATCATATTTATTGATACTTAATTCATGCCCAGCAGTCATCATAGTTTGAAAGCCCATGAAAAGCTATTTCAAATGAGGTATTGGGGCTTACCTGTAGCTGGAAAAACTCCAGAAGTATAAATCCAGATTGAAATGGCACAAGGACCTCGTAACCTTCTAAGCAATCCCACAACTGTGCCGTTCCTATCTTCTCAATTACCTTCCCTGAAAATGGAAGGTTTGAGACATGTCTGCAATTTGCCAGATCCTCAGGGTCCAACAATGACTTTTTTAGCAGGGGTTTCACCACTGCCCTTTTCAGTTCAGTGGGGAAAACACACCCTCCCGAAATGAACACCCAATAATCTCGGCTATTACTGGAACCAGAGTCAGACAACAAGGCTGTGTTTCCATCGAGGGATTCTGATGACACTGTAGTAACCTTGAGAGTGAAGGATAACAAGGAGTAACAATGTACTATTATATTATTTTGCTTTCATTGCTGGGATTAGAATGCCATTAGAATGATGCATACAAGGCCAGACCGGTAGTGAATTGCAATGCCAGCAACCTGGGATTGGGAGCGGACTCTGGTGGCTTGTCGGGGAAGGAGGATTGAGCATCCCAACTATGGCTTTCCTCCCTAGGGGAGGCAGGATCATGTGTTCTGCTCTTCCTGTGCCACCTAGCAGAGGCTGGATGGCAGCCCAGTTGAGATCCATATGCTTGGAGAGGGACTACCCTCAGCACTGATACCTGTGTGCTTGCCTACACCCACAAGTGCAATGACCCACTGCATGCTGGAAGCCCTCAAGTCTGAAACATCTAAGATGGAAAACCCCAACCACAGTCAGACTACATATGCACAGAGAACAACTCACAAAATTGTTACATCAAAGAATAGGTCTTCTATATTGTCTAAGCCCCTACCTCACTAGAGAGTCATGCATACGTATAGCCAACACTGTCCTACTACCCACACTGCTCTATGGCTTCCCAGTCCTCCACTCCATAAGGTGCTCTGAAATACATAGATACTGTCAGCAGATAAGGACCACTAGGCCCATCCAATCTGCCTGTTTAAGCTGCCTAACGAAGCGTTCAGTGACCCTATCTGGTCATTGGCTTTAGCTTTTTTCTCCTATCTCTATTATTCCTTTGTTTCTGCCCCATGAATGTTTGAAGCCCGCCACTGTACGGGCTGCCACCACCTCCTGGGGCAGGCTATTCCATGCATCCACCACCCTTTCCGTAAAAAAGAATTTCCTAACATTTCCCCTTATGCGCCCACCCCTCAGTCTCATGTTGTGTCTTCTTGTCCTGGCACTACTATTAATCTGGAATATGTTGTCCCCTTCCACCTTGTTAATGCCCTTGAGGTACTTCAGTGTTTCTATCATGTCACCTCTCTACCTCCTTTGTTCCAGCGTGTACAAATTGAGGTCCCTCACTCTCTCCTCATAAGGCTTGTGATGTAATCCCTTCATCATTCTGGTTGCCCTTCTCTGCCCTGTCTCTGTTTTGTCAATGTCCTTTCGAAAGTGTGGTCTCCAGAACTGTACACAGTATTCAAGGTGAGGTCTCACCGGCGTCTTGTACAGTGGAACTATTACCTCCCTCCTTCGGCTTGTGATTCCCCTTCCAATACATCCCAACATCCCACTGGCCTTTCCCACTGCCTTTGCCATCTGCCTAGTGGCCTTCAAGTCATCTGTGATTATGACCCCCAAGTCCCTTTCCTCCTCCTTAGTTACTGCCAGCAGCTCCCCCCAACCTGTAGCTCGCCCCAGGGTTCCTGCTCCCCACATGCATGATTTTGCACTTTTTTTGTGTTGAGCCTTAGCTGCCATGCCCCTGACCATCTCTTCAGTTCCAGGTCTTTTCTCATTCTTTCCACCCCCTCCAGAGTATCCACCCTGTTGTAGATCTTGGTGGCATTTGCAAACAGGCAAACCTTTCCCTCCAGCCCATCTTCAATGTCACTGATGAAAACTCTGAAGAAGACTGGCTTGTTGACCAGTCTCCTATGTGGGACCGTATCAAAGGCTTTGCTGAAATCAAGGTAGGCAATATCTACCACCCCCCCCATCTACTGACTTTGTCACCCAGTCAAAGAAATCTATCAGATTAGTTTGAGAGGATTGTCCTGCAGAGAACCCATGTTACTTGGAATCCACCAGTCCATTTGTTTCCAGGTGTTCCACTATTCTTTCCTTAAGCAGTGCCTCCATTATCTTTCTGACTACAGACGTTAGACTAACTGGCTTGTAGTTACCTGCTTCTTTTTTACTACAGCTCTTGTGAAGGGGTACAATGTTTGCTCTTCTCCAGTCCTCTGAGACCACTCTAGTGTCTAAGGACTGACTGAATGGGGCTGCCAGCTCGGTCCTCAGTTCCTTTAGGACCCTGGGATGTATGCCATCTGGACCCATACCTTTTTCAACTTTTAGCTTCGCCAGTTCTTCTTGGACCCTCTCCCCTGTGAATGGACTTATGTTTACCTCCTTATCCTTAGCTCTTTTGAAGTCCATCTGTAGGCCCTGCCCATCCCCTTCCACAGTGAAGAGTGAACAGAAATATTTGTTCAGGATCGATGCTTTTTCCCCCCGTCTCCCTCCACTATCTCCCTCTGGCCCCTCTAAGCTTTGCTACTCCCCCCTTTGCCTTCCTTCCTTCTCTCGCTAATGTACCTGAAGAATGACATATCTCGTTTTTCAACCGATTGAGCTATTCTCTCCTCTGTTTGTGCTTTAGCGCTCCTCACTGCCTTTCCCGCCTCTCTCAGACACTTCTGGTACATTTCCTTGTCCTCATCCCTTTGTGTCTCCTTATACTTTCTGAAGGCTAGCCCTTTGGCCCTTACTTTTTCTGCCCCAGAACCAAGGCAGTTTTCTTCTCCTTTTACTCTTGTCTATTGACCTAATGCATTGTTTTGTTACCTCCACTATAGCCTCCTTGATGTGTGCCCATTTCTTCTCAACATCCCCGCCTATCCCCCTCTTTTCCAGGGTTTCTATTAGCTGTAATCCCATACTGGTAAGGTCCACCCTTCTAAAGTCTAAGACTCTTACCTTCATATGGGTTTACTGAATCCTTGTATCCACTTTGAACCAAACCATATAGTGGTCGCTGGACCCTAACCTTCCACCCTAAGATCTGCTACTCTGTCCCCATTGGTTAGCACCAGATCCAGGATTGCCCGGTCCCTGGTAGGTTCTTGAACCAGTTGCCTAAGGCCAGCCCCCTCAAGGGAGTCTACGAAGTCCTATGTCCTAGCTGAGGCCCCTGCTGGGGTGAACCAGTCTACCTCCAGCATGTTAAAGTCTCCCATTAGTAGTACATTAGCAGCACCTCCCCTTTCCTGCCATTTCATGCTTTCTAGCAGCTGCTTGTCAATTTCCTTGTCCTGAACCAGGGGTCTGAAAATGACCCCTGTGTGAATGGATTTTCTATTGCCTGGCTCAAGTGTGACCCAAACTTCCTCTGTTTGCTCATGCCTGCTTTGAATTTCAGTCGTCTTTATGCTCTCCTTGATGTAGCGGGCACCCCCCCCCCATCCTCCCTATCTTTTCTGAACAGGGCATAACCTGGTACACTTATGTCAGAGCTGTGGTTGCTGGTGTATCATGTTTCAGTTATCACCACTATGTCCAGATCAGCCTCTGTCACTGCAGCCACCAGGTCTGGGATCTTGTTCCCCAGACTGCAGGCATCTGTGTGCATGACCTTCCATGAAATGCGGCATCTTTTTGTTCCCTCCTTGTGTTTTGTCCCTTGCTTCATCCTACTTTTCCAAGAGTGTTCTATGTGGTGCTTCCTTTTTATCGCCTTACCGGTTGCTTGAGGTCCAGATCCTTTTACTAGTGGTGATAACGTTATGTGCTGAGCACAGCCTATCCCACCCTGTAGTACCTGTGTATTAAAGGAGGCAGTATAGCACAATGGGTTAAGGCTGTGAGCAGCAGCGCTGGAGACCTGGGTTTGAATCCCAGAGCTGCCTAGGTGTACACTGTGTGATCCTGAGCAAGTCACTTAACTTCCTTGTGCTCCCAGGTTGCATCTGTAAACAATTTTCAGCTTATTGTGCTATTCCTGGTTAAACAATGTTCCCTTTCCCTTTCCCTGCCCCATGGTTGACATCCTGGTCTTGCTTTATGTGTGCACTAATCTGTAGGAGTGGGCTGCCTAAATCTCCCCACTCCTGACAGCCCCCCCCCCCCCCGTGGCTAGTTTAAAATTCTTGCTCAGGAAGCATGTAAACCTCTCACTGAGGACAGACATACCCTCCTCAGAAGGATGCAGGCTGTCTTTTTTGTAAAGGCATGCATCATCCCAGGTTGTGCCCCAATCCACAATGTACTAAGACTCATACTAAGAACTGAAAGAAGCAGAAGGCTGTTAGGCCCATATTGCTTCAAGGCTTACATACAGTACTTTAGAAGCTTTCCTGATCTCATGTAGTTGTCGAGTTAATTTTTGAATGTAGTCTTGTTGTTACTGACAATAATTTCCAAAGGAAGCATGTTCCATGGCCTGACAACTCTCTGAGAAAAATAGTAAGCCCTTTTTTTAGAATTATACTTGCTTCTTGCAAGTTGCAATGGATGTCCTCTGGTATTAACACAAATTTGCTTAAAATCTAGGCCACGGTCTTCGGACAAGTAGGGATCATGAATAATGCCCCATACAAGTAGGAGATCACCTCTTATTCTTCGATTCTCTAATGATATCAGATTAAATTTGGAAAGTCTATCCTCATATGAAAGAGATTTATTAGAAATCATAGATTTAGTCACCCTTCTCTGTACCTTCTCAGTTATAACAACGTCCTTCTGGAAGGACTCCATAATTGTGAGACATAGTCAAAGTATGGCCTTACAAATGACCTCTATGGGGCAACAAGATGTCAGGGCTTTTTGATGTTATATTATGGCAGATAGCCTACCATATTTTATTTGCTTTACTAATGGTAGCTGTGATATGAGTGTCAAAATTTAAATGAGAATCAACCAAAATCCCCAGATCTCTTTCACTATCTTTGCTAACCAGCATTGTATTGTAAAGATGACATGGCTTTTTTGAATTGTGCTTACCAAAATGAAAAACACTACATTTGGATGAATTAAAACACAAATTCCATTTTAAGGACCATGCTTCCAGTTTACTCAGATCCTCTTGAATAACCTTATGATCTTCTGGACTCATGCAGATGTTAGCGATTTTACAATGATCTGCATATTTTGTGATATTACTTTCAATATTATTGGATAGGTCAGATATAAATATCTGAAAAATTACTGGGGCAAGGACAGATCCCTGTGGAATACCACTTTCTACATTGTTCCATATTGATGTGTGTCCATCAATTATGACTCTTTGTTTTCTATCAGATAACCAGTTTGCAATCCACTTAATATATGAATGATTAATTCTGCAGAGCTGTAACTTTTGGATTAAAGCCCAGTGAGGAGCTGAATCAAATGCTTTTCTGAAATCTAAGAGGATAACATCGCAGGGTTTAACGTTATCCAAATTTTCACTAATAAAATTATGGAAACTCACCAGATTAGTTGTAGAAGATCGACCTTTAACAAACCCATGCTGGGACTGATCTAAACCTGATAGAAAAGAGGTCAATTTGTCTTTGATAATATGTTCCAGCATCTTACAAAAGATTGGGGTTAAGCTAATAGGACGATAATTATCTGGTGAGCTTTTGGCTCACTTTTTGAATAGAGGAATCACATTTGCTTGCTTCCATTCAATGGGGACAGTGCCTGTATTTAAACTTTTACCGAAAAGGATTTTAAGAGGTATACAAAGGTGATCTTTCTTAACTGATATTAAATTACCAGAAATACCATCGGGACCTGCAGATGAACCTTTCTTTATTTCATTTAATTTGATTTTAATAGTGTCTATAGGTATATCCATATTATAAGTAGACTATCTGGAACTATATAGTTAACTGTATTAGCTCCAGAATTGAAGGCTTTACAGAAGTGTGAGTTAAAAAACTCAGCCATTTCCACTGGATGCAAGAGAACTGAATCATTAGTAGAGATAGCACCAACCCTACATTCTTGTTTTTTCATGGAATTTATATAGCTGAACAGCATTTTACAGTTGCCCTTCTTCGCCTGTGTTGCAAGAAATTGTTCCATATTCTGTTTTGCCTTTCTAATTTCTTTCTTACAATTTCTTTGGATTTTTTTAAGTGCCGAAAAAGTGTTTTCACATTTATTTATACTATACTTCTTATAAAATTTTTTTTTCTTCTTAATAAGTTTGTGTAATCTGGTATTAAACCATTTTGGGTGAAGATGGGATTTTCTTTTTTGTATTTTTGGTATAAATTTATTTGCAGCATCCATGATGATGGAAGTAAAAAACGTCCATATTTCCTCAATGTTATCCTGATTCAGACGAGTAGACCAATCAATTCCATCTAAATAATTATTAAGACCCAAAAAGTCTGTTTTGTGAAAGGCAAATAACTGCGTAACATTTTCTGACAGCAAATATGAACTATGAAGTTTGAAACTAACAATACAATGGTCACTATTTCCTAATGGTGCCAATGCGATACACTCTGTGATGTTAACTAATTCGCTACAAAGGACAATGTCTAGAGTGCTAAAGCCGCGGGTAGGGAACGTTACATACTGAATTAAATTTAACTCATCACATACATTCAGAAATTCTTTTGCTATCCTGGATCTGGCAGATCTATTAGTCCAGTCTATATCTCCTAGATTTAGGTCACCCATAAATAGGATGTTTCCCAAGTCAGCAGCTGACATTTCTGAAATGATTTCATTTAATATATCCAGTTTTGAATCTGGAGGTCTGTAACAGAGACCTAAAACAAGGTTTTTATTGTTATGTTGTTTAAGGTTCAGCCAAACAGTCTCTGTTTTATAAGATATATAATTTACTAGCATGGATGAGATGGTAAAAAAAGCAACCCCTCCTCCTTTCCTATTTGATCTACTTAAATGGAAAAGTTTATAACCCGGAATATACATCCTCCAGATCTGCTTGGATGGCCACCAAGTTTTAGTAATCCCTAAAATGTCTGGCTTTTCAGTAGTTACTCTTAAAATAAGTTCATCCAATTTATTGCCCAAACTTCGGGCATTCACCAGTAAAAACTTTAACTCTTGATTTCTTTACTTGTTTAATGTTAGCATTATATGTATGGGGAGATACATTTATTTGTGTTCCCCCCTTCGCTACTAGTTTAAAGAAATTGTGTAAACCTTGGTTTGAAAATTCTGACAGAGACTGATTGCACCACGTTTACTCAAATGCAGACCGTCTCTTGCAAACTTCACAGGGGTGTTGTTAAATTGCATCCAGTGGTCAATAAAAACTAGATCATTTAAAGAACACCAGTTTTGTAATCTGGCATTAATTCTGTCAATGGTGTTGTTTTTTTCTAGTTTTGCCCTGGGAATGGGAAGAATACCAGAAATAAAAACCCTGCAATTCTTGGTCTTAATTCTTTTTCCTAACTCAATTAATTCAAAACATATATCTTTCTCATGTGCGTAACCAACATTGTTATTGCCAACGTGAATAATTACATTAGATGGACTGGTAATAAGTGAATCTACTTTGAGTGTGATATCCTCTAACTTAGCCCCAGGAAAACAAAACACTGATAATTGATTGCTCTCAGAATTGGTAACATACGAATTAATATATTTCACTATTGAGTCACCTATAATGACGGTTGGAAGATTAATTGGCAAGGTTTCATTATGAGAATCCAGTTCTATTTGATCATGTGGTAAGCTAATATATCTGTTAGCAGAAAAATAATCCTGTTCATTTGAATTTACCCTGGAGGTAAAATTTGAAGGTACCGAGCAAACATAGTCAGCTCTCCTCCCCCTTTTATACTTTCGTTTGGGAATATTTCCCAATTATCATCTGGGATAGAATCAGAGGTGTAATCTCTACATCTTTTATTAGATGCTAATGGGGATGGGAGGCAATTATTTATTCATTTATTTATTAGCTTTTGGTAACCGGGTAAGTGTGCTAGGCAACAGACCTGCCTATTTTCAGGCATGACCCGGGAGAGCACAGGACATTGGTTACAATATGCAGAAATGCACAGACATAATATAGGTGTACAGGAGCAAAACAAGATATACATTGGGTAGCACAGTAATAGTTACATAAGGGTACATTTTAGGCATAGATCATAATAAGGATGTAAATAAAGCAATTAGGGTAACCATAAGACAGCTGAGGACAGTAAAGACATCAAGGTTCATAGCCACCTAGACAAGCATATTGCATGGGAGAACATTAGTGTAGTACTCAGGGTCAGACCCAACAGCCTGCAGTGGGACAAAGCAAATTAAGAGCATTTGCATTGGCCAGAGGCTAGAAGGTGGATGAACAGCAAGTTTTTGAATTCTCGATGGGAGGCTGAAGTTTTCACCATAAGGTGATTAGACAGTGATTCTTGGTTTACATGATTAATACCCATTGTTGTCTCATTGTGAGTGAGTATAGCTGATCGTACTGCATTATCATCAGAAAATTGGTGATTGATCCTACTCTTTAACGCAGTAACCTGTGAAGAGTTAATTTCAAGTGCTGCATCTGAGGATGAATGAGTGAAAGGGAGATTTCTAACCATGTTATCAAGGACATTCTCAAGCTCCTTAATTATCTCTAGCAGCCTGTAATTCCCTAGTTAGGGCTATAATTTCAGTATTCATTGCCTCAATTTTCGAGCAGTATGAACAACTTCAATCTGTTGGAAAACAACATGTTGGTTTTACATTTAATAGTATGTGATTACAGGATTTACACACTACTAAGGTGTGTCCTGAATGAAGAGTATGTGTGTTAAACTTTAACATAACTACATCCATTCTCAAGCACTTATTTCAGCTAATCAAACAGTACACTGCTAGACAATACAGAATACTTGCTAAATAACCAATTAGATGCACTCCAACTATCCTGCTGTCCACGCTGGACATGCTTGACACGCGCGCGCCAATGTTGTTTTCCCTGCACCAGTCTTTCAAACATTTGTTGAAGGTTTTGATGTGTTGGTTTCTTCCCCCTCCTTCCCCTAAGTGGTAGCACCTCTGAGAACATAAGAACATAACAGAGTTTGCTACCCCCCCCCAGTCTCCTACCCAAATCCCTAAAATTCTCCTGAACCTTCTCCATACTTGCTATTTCTTTAGCTAGGTCATTGGTCCCCAGATGGGCAACAATGTCCAGCCCCCCCCCAGCCACAGCCTTTGCAATCCTGTGGATCTGCTCCCCCTCCCTCAGAGCTGTGTCTCCTGGGAGACACATAACCTCCCTCTCCCTACTGATGCCTAATCCTATTGCCATACCCTGAACTATTGAGTCTCCCACTAGGAGAAGCTTCCTTCTTCCCTAGGATTCTTTGGCCCCATCCCCTGTGCCCCCCTCCTGGTGGGTCTGCCCATCACCCCTGGTCACAACGCTCACTTACAGGGCTCTCCCTCTCCTTGAGAACATCATATTTGTTCTTTAGTTGTACCGGGTGAGGTGTGTGCTTGAGCGTCACCTTCCTCAGCCTCCCTGAGCCCATTGTAGTCCATCCAGGCCTCTGTCTGAGTACCCTCTGTGGCAGTGACTGGTTGTATGGTGATCCTTGGGTTGGGGCAAAGGTCCCCAGTACCCTTGCCAACTGTGCTTAAAGCCTGGCAACCTCCTCCTTCAGCCCAGAGAGGTGCCTGCAAATAGGGCAGCATCACAGCTTCCAGACCGTCTCCCTGAAGTCTGCTGCTCCACAACCACTGCACTGCACCACTCCAGGTCTCATCCTGTGGACTTCTACAGTGCCCTCAAATACTTGCTAAGTTTTCCGTTATGTCTTTAGTCCCTTTTCTTTTCCCCTCTTTCTTCCTTCCTTCTCTTTGTCTGTCTGCCCTGCCTGTTCTGCTAAACAATAGGTGGGTATAGTCCCTACCAGTGAAGTAGCAGGACGCTGTATGACACAGGTGCCTATCAAGGTAACCTGAGCCCTGGGGAGGGTGGATTGATGGGTGGGGTGGTGGGCCCACTGCCGCTGCCCACTGAAAAGCAATCAACCCGGTGTGGAGATTCCCCACAGCACAGTTAAGCCTGTAGAAATACAAATCACAAAATCAACTGTAATAAACTAATTTAGCAATTACTGCTAGGTAAAAGAACACACAAGAATTTAAACACAGTTACCAGGAATGTGATCCTAGCTGAGGTTAGACACACAGAAACTTCCAGAAGGTTACTAACAACAGAAAGCCCAAGCAGCCTGAACCAAGCAACTTCAGCAACTGATATGAGGTGACAGAACACAAGGTATTTAAACACAGTTATCTGCAAATTGATCATTGCTGAGGTTGGAAGCATAGAAACTTCTAGAAGGTTACTAGCAATGTCTGTTGACATATAAATCAACAAACTCACAATATAAATCACAAAATCTACTGTATTAAATTAATTCAGCAACTACTGCTAGGTGAAAGAACACACAAGAATTTAAACACAATTACCTAGAATGTGATCCTAGCTGAGGTTAGAAGCACAGAAACTTCCAGAAGGTTACTAACAACAGAAAGCCCAAGCAGCCTGAACCAAGCAACTTCAGCAACTGCTGCTAGGTGAAAGAACACAAGGTATTTAAACACAGTTACCTGCAAATTGATCCTAGCTGAGGTTGGAAGCACATAAACTTCCAGAAGGTTCCTAGCAATGTCTGTTGAAATAAAAACCAACAAATTCACAATATAAATCACAAAATCTACTGTATTAAACAAATTCAGCAACTACTGCTATGTGAAAGAACACACAAGAATTTAAACAGATAGACATAAAAGTCTGTAGCACTGTATAGGGCATTTCGCAGCCGGGGCTTGCCCTAAGGAACATCACTGCAAAGTATATGACTATCTAAAGTGGCCCTCTCTCAAAGGGCAATTGAACTGTTCCTCCTTATGCCTTGTTTTCAAGTTGCTAAGGAATTAAGCCCCACCAAGCCTTTGGAATATTCTTGTTATCAAACCAGACAGGAGACCCCTCAGACCCTCCAGCCACTCTCTCCTCCAGGTCCCTAAAATCAGGCCTAAAGCAGGTGGTAGATCTTTTGCAAACTTAGTCCCAACCATGTGGAACACTCTTTCCAATTACCTACAGGAAGTCTCCTCCCTTAGCACCTTTAAGTAGGGTCTAACGAAACTCCTCCTAGAGCAAAGCACTTGCAACTGTTACGGTTGCTAGCCCCCCCATCTCAATACCCTGATCCAACTGTCCCCATTACCAGTTGTTGAAATCCTTAGTATGTCAATGATTTACAACTATCACATTGCCGGTGTTGCATAACTCACAGATTGATCTTTTTTTCTTTTTTTTTACACTCTTTAAGACATTTTTCTTGTTTAGTTGTTTGTCTTCTCTGTACTATTAGCCCAACAACTGTAACATAATCTTATAAACATATTTCACCAAACTGTCGTTACACTGGTTATCAAATTGTGTTGTATTCTTTGTAAACTAACCCCGGGTTGCCACTGAAAAAGGGACTCTATGAGGCCCAGTGGGCTTACCCAGTCAACAAAATTCAATAAATATAGATTACGACTCAGTCCCTCAGAGGTCCTGCACCGACTATGGTACTGCCACATTTGGATTGTGCTCCATTGGGGCTTGGGTGTCCCCTCTTGCTCCGCCATGGAGGTAAATCCATGGGGGACCCTCCAGAGATGTAAGCTCTAGAGATGGCGAGTGACAGGACTGGAAGGACCAGAGACAGAAGGGGACACACTGGAGATCAGGAGGCATAAAGAAATGACAAAAAAACGACTGCATGCTGTAACTCCTGTCTCCATTCTGATATTTGATGTAGCTCCATTCTGATGTTATCATGCATGTTATCATGCACTGTTAAACTGATCTCCCATTGGAAGTCCCCAGGTAGCTAATAAGAATATTTAAGGCAATGCACAAGGACGAGCCTGGTAACTATAGACCAGTCAGTCTGACATCCATTGTGGGTAAGCTCATGGAAACAATCCTAAAGGAAAGGTCGGTGACCTTCTTGGAGGTGAATGGTCTTATGGACAACAACCAGCATGGGTTTGTCTCCGGGAGAGCATGTCAAACAAACCTGGTTCACTTTTTTGACTGGGTGACAAAAGAACTAGATACCGATCGGGCCATAGATATCCTCTATGTGGATTTCAGCAAGGCCTTTGACTCGGTACCGCATGGCAGAGTAACTAGTAAATTGAGGAACCTGGGAGCAGGGAAACTGGTTAAGTAGGTTGGTAACTGGTTGGGGGACAGACATCAGAGGATGATTGTGGGGGGGACTCTCAACTCATAGGGCAGTCATCAGTGGGGTCCCACAGGGTTCAGTGCTGGGGCCGGTGCTGAACATCTTCATAGCCAATATAGCAGTTGGAGTTAGGAGCAGAATCAGTCTATTCACAGATGACACCAAGATAGGGGCAGTTGTGGATGGGGTAGAAGGGAAAAAAGGCCTCCAAGAAGATTTGGGAAGGCTTGAGCAGTGGTCAGTCACTTGGCAGCTGGGTTTCAATGCTAAGAAGTACAAGGTTATATACTTCTGAGCGAGAAATCCGGGGTACAGTTACCATCTGGGAGGGGTTCAGCTGTCCATCTCTGAGGAGGAAAAGGATTTGGGGGTAATGGTCACAAAGAGTATGACCCACTTATCTCAATGTAGGAAAGCAGTGGCAAAAGCCAACAGAATGCTGCAGTGCATTGCCAGGGGAATTACCTCTAGGAGGGAGGAAGTCATTCTGCCACTGTACAGGTCACTGAAGAGGCCACACTTAGAATACTGTGTACATTTCTTGAACCCATACTTAAAGGACATCAGGTTACTGGAGGGGGTACAGTGGAGAGCAACTAAAATGATCAGAGGTATGTAGGGGAAGCCTTTACGATGATAGGTTGAGGGACCTCAACATGTACTCATTGGAGGAGAGAAGGGAAAGGGGTGATATGATCGAAGCCTTTAAGTACTTAAAGGGCATCAACAGGGCTAGTACAGAGGGCATGTTTTGATTAAAGGGAGAAGGGATTACTAGGGGGCACAGCCTGAAGTTGGTTGGGGGTAGAATCAGGAGGGAAGTGTGAGAGCGTTACTTCATGGAAAGGGTGGTGGGGGATGGAATGCGCTTCCTGAAGAAGTGGTATCTCTTAAAACAGTGGAGAGCTTTAAAAGGGGGTAGGATCGGGTTAAGGGCAAGATACTAGTCAGTGGGAAAGTGAGGGGGGAAGAGAGGGGAGTAAGGGGTGAGGGGGAGCAGCAGGAGTCTAACCTCTGTACTGCACAACTGAGCAGACGTGACAGACCATTTGGCCTGTATCTGCTGGCAGTTTCGTATGTTCGTATGTGATCATGATGTAGCTGCCCTTTAGTTAACATGTTATCTAGAGGTCAGCTGTGACACATGTCAAGATACAGTGTATTATCGTTCCGTTTTGTGACATACATATGTTGTATTAACATCAGTACACTTCTAAGCATAACACTGTGGTTAAATATATATTGATATTTATTGGCAGGTACTGAATCAAGGAAACTGTATTGACCATATAAAACCATATTAGCATGAGTCCAAGCTTTCATTTAAAATCAAATTAGTTCCTAAAAAACTAACTTTTGGAAATGTTAGGGCTAGGACATAATTTTTTTTTTTTTTTCTTTTTTTTTTTTCTGTTACAATTTATTTACCCAGGATAGTCCAGCTGAGCTATAACATCTTGTTTTCAGTAGGGTCCTGCTTCTACCCATTTCAGCAGCTGGGTGGACTGGAGGACTAGAAGGTTAAAAGCTTGCATTCAGGATGACATACTGTATAAATGTTCTGTCGATACATTTTCACGCATTGATAATTAACATATTGATACAGTTTACAAAAGTATACTGTTTCAGTATATCGATACATGAAAGTCATACTAGTAGAACTTATCTATGTCAACATGATTCCAAGCTTCCACAGAAAATACAAATTCATTTTTAGCTCCAACAGTTTTCAAGTTAGCCCTTTTCAAAGACATTATCTTTAGAAAAGGTTAACTTTGAAACCATTAGGGTTAGGAACATATTTTTTTATGAAAGCTTGAAGTCAGGTCAACAGATACATTATGACAGTACAGCTGTAATGTGTCAGTATATTAAAATTGTATTGATACATTTTAAAGTACATCATGGGGACATTGAAAAACATAGAATAATATAAATTGGTAGCAGAAGAAGGCCAACAGTTCAGCCTGTATTTGATGTTAGTCCTGTAGATCTACTCCCCATTATTTATTACTGATACCATTTGCATGAAAACAGTATCTTTGCTCCCGAAGAGTTCATCTATTCCTGTTGCTGTCTCCCTACCTGAGGTAATAATGTACTATTTGTGACATCACAGTTACGCCTATGGCAGCAGATTGTGATGTCACTACAGAGGATGATGTCTTGAAGTATGGAGTAAGCTATAGAGGCAGATGAACTCAGAGATAAAGATCATGTATTCATACAAATTTCCTGAGTAATAAATAATGAGGAGGAGAAATCTACAGAATATATATGAAACGCAAGCTGAATTGTACACAAATATTATGTTTTTCAAAGTTTTCCTTGAGGCGTCAGCAGCTCTTTAACTTCCTTGTGTTCCCAGGTCACACCTGGAAACCAGCTCCTGCTTTAGCGTGCCTTTCCTGGCTAAACAATCCCCCCCCTCTTAATGAGCGAGTAGCATCAAAAATACAGTAACACACAGAACAGTTTCGTACTTTTTAAAAGTAGTCCCTTATTAATTTTTAATTTTTATTTAAAGATTTTGTTTTTGTATGTGCTTATTAGATGGTTTTATAGTATTCGTGTGATGTGAAAAGCAATGCATTACTTGGAAGCAGATATATTTATTTTATTTATGCACTCGATAACTGGTGAAGTACATTGGCCCCAGGGACCGTTTTCAGGCACAACCCGGGCCATCTAGATAGCACGTAGAGCAAAAACAGAAAACAACGCTGAGTTACAAGAATATTTGACAATAAGATTGTTGGCATTAGGATTATTACACATTCACAAATATTAATATTTCAATTTTTTGCAGTTTACAAGTCCAGGAATCACAGGAAGGTAAAATGACAGAGTGGAAATAACAAATTGTTCACATTAAAAAAAGTCCAGAACTGGGGTTATTGATTTTAATAAGCAATGTAACAATCATAATAGGAATCACTGTTGACAACTGCAGGACGCGTCAGACACAAGAGCATTTATGAAGTGCCTTTTAAAGGTCAGGGGGGATTCAAGGGTGTGAAGTTCCTCAGAGAGAATTCCAAAACTTAGGAGCTGCACAAGAGAAAGCGCTCTACCCATGACCGTTGAGAGCCTTGGACAATCTATAAGGCGGTTAGACGAGGACCTCAATTGTCGAGAGTTGTGTCTAATGGTTAGGAGTACCAATAGTGGGAATTTAGCACTTTCGTGGAGGGCTTTAAAAATGAGTGCTCCAAATAACTGGTCACTACGTGCTTGAGAGACTTTGAGGCCTCACCTGAAGTACTGCACCCAGTTCTGGAGTCCCTACCTCAGAAAGGATAAGGATAGGTTGGAGACAGTGCAGCGCAGAGTAACAAAATGATTCATAGCCAGCAGGGCAAATCCTATGAGACGCGCATCAAGTCACTAAATATGTACTCACTAGAGACCAGAAGGGAGAGGGGAGATTTGATAGAGACATTCAAGTTCCTTAAAGGAATTAATAAAGTGAACTGCGGGGAACTATTTAGCCTTAATACCAATTCACAGTCACATAGACTCGAATTGAAATTAGCAGAAGGTAGGGTTAGGAGAGATGTGAGGAAGTACTACTTTACATAAAGGGTGGTGGAACCTTAGAACAGTTTATCAGCTGAAGTGGTGGTTGCAAAAACAGTCAGGGGATTCAAGTAGGGCTGGGACATAATGAAGGGAATAGTGGTTACCAGGGGAGACAGGACCATGGAGGAGAAGAGATATAGGGACGGGGAGGGTTAGTACCCTAGAGGAACAGGAAGTTCCAGGGGTTATAGGGAACTTGGGCAGACTGGATGGACCTCTGGTCTTTTTCTGCCATCACTGTCTATGTTTCTATACATCTAGTTCTATTGTTCCCACTCCATCGTCAGCATGTGACCACACTCATTGTTACATCACAAGCCCTGCTGCCTGATTGGTAACATGTGTCACAAGTTGCTAATCCAGCAGCAGGTGATTGGCTCTTCTTGGTAACTGGTAATGTCACAGTCAGCGAAGTCACAATGCAGATGATGTATTGGGAGGAACGGTATTAACTGAATCAGTCTCCAGATAGAGTGTTGTTCCACACATCACACCTAGCACTGTCAGGTAGAAAATCTAATTAGCAGAAAAGAAAAAAAATACTTCAGATAGAAAAACTGATAGCAGGCAGAACACTGGCTCTGTATAGGGATTGTTTATCTTCTCTAACATTTGTTGATGTTGTTCTGTCTGCTTCCTTTCTTAGTAAAACTGAAGTGTAGTGGTGTAGTTATACCTAACCTTGTTTTGCTTCAAATCCTTGATCTATTCATAGTGCATACTTCCTAAACATTAGTAGAGCCCAAACAGTGTAGACACTCATGATGCAACAGTCTCCTCTCGTCCCACTGCATTATGGGTTACTCCTCTGTGTTGGGAGTGTTTCCAAGTCTAGGAAAAATGCAGTGGGAGTTGATCAAGGACTGTAAACAAATGTGTTTTTATGTGGTACAGTGACAACAGTATGGTGGGTTGTCTATTTCTCACTTATAAAAAAAAAAAAGTAATGAGAATCAAACTGACCAGCTACATCACCACATTCTACAGAATGTGACTCAGCATCAAATGTGTTTTATAAACTAGAGACACTTTGAGGCCTAAGGGGGTTGACAGTTCCCTTAAACAATGATTTTTAAAGTGAAAAGAAACAGCAGATAAAAACCTTTTCAGATAAAATCTTTCTGCATGGATTCTTCTTCCCAAAGTGCTCAAATAATTTATTTTATAAGAGTCTGCTCAGACCGAGTAGTCCAAGTGATTGTACAGTACTGCTAGTTTCATAGCCACCCACCCATAATGCATCTCTCTAAGTACAGTGGTGATTGCACAAAAGTATAACGGTAGCGTGGTATACCGCTACCGCGCAAATGCAGTACCCACTGAATAACATGTATACCGCTACCGTGCAGTGACGCACGGTGTGTGGTAATGGTATACTTTTGCGCGATCACCACTTTAGCTTGGCAAAGATGGAACTAATACTGCTACTGCACATAAACAGACTAGGGTTTTACAAGTCTTGCAACCCACCCTCCCACACATACAAACTAAACAATATTTGTGGTGCTTCATTTTTTGCCACATTTTGGGTTTACGTGCATGACATTATTTTGAAGCAGATTTCTAGTTTGCTGGATTCTTCTTTCCTACAGGCTCTGAAAGGGACATTTTGGTTCACTTTTGATACGTCATGAGGAGACTTGAATACAAAATCTATGTTTAGCATTTTAAGCATTAAGACAAGAGGGGTGATTAACCTTGGCTTTAAATCATTTTAGGATGCAGTGTGTGTATGAAAGGCACTATATTAAACCAAATTCCTTTCCTTTCTAAAGTGTTTCTTTGTTAAAATGTTCCCTAATGGCCAACTACTAAGAGGATATGTGTGCTAGCTAAGAAACTGAGAGGACTTAGCATTGGCAATGATTTAAACATAAATTCTCTGTATGTATTTTCTAGTGACATGATAAAAGAGGAAACTATGTATGTGAGAACAGATAATTGCTAGTTAAACACAGAAACATAGAATTTGTCAGCAGAGAAGAACCCCTTGGCCCACCTGTCTGCCCAGATTTTCCCTGCCTATACTGTCTCCGCAGACACCAACTGGTCTTCAGCAACCCTACTTTCTCCCTGCCTGTTTTCTAATACACTCTTTTGTCTATCCCACGCATGCTTGAAGCCCCCTACTGTTTCTGCTTCTACCACTTCTGCTGGCAGTCTGTTTCAGGCATCTACTGCCCTTTCAATGAAGAAATGTTTCCCTACATCTCTTTTAAACTCCACCCTCCTCCAGCTTCTTCACATGCACCCTGGTCCTGGTGCTCCTCATTTGGAAAAGACTTCCCTCTTGCACCTTGTTTGCCCCCATGAGGTACTTGTAGGTGTCTATCATGTCACCTCCTGCTCTCCTCTCTTCCAGGGTGTACATGTTGATATCCCTCAGACTCTCCTTGTAGGGCTTCTCGTGTAACCCCAGCACCATTTTAGTTTCCCTCCTCTGGACTAACTTTACCCTGTCTGTGTCCTTTCTGATGTGTGACCTCCAAAACTCGATACAGAACCCCAGGTGGTGTCTCACCAATAAGCAGTACAGTGGCAACACTATCACCCTTCTCCTGCTGGATGCACCCTTTCCTATGGGCTACATGACAATTTGTCCTGGTCATTTCACTCCACAACAACTCACCCAAGAATATTAGCTCTGGTGTCAATTGGCTCCCATGTCAATTTATCTCGACAATTTGCCCCCAACGTAAATATTATAAAATAAACTCTGGGTAGGCACAATTCACCCACCAGATGAGGCAATGTGCTTAAGGGTTGTAGAAGTGGAAATCATACTGTAATTATTGTTGGAATACGGTACAATATGTAGTAGAAGTGAATTGTCTGGGAATGAACTGATGTGGGAGCTGACTGACACCACAGCTAATAGCCTGGGGAGCAAGCTGTCGCAGAACAGAATGACTGGGACAAATTTATGTGTCCCCCCTCACTATGCACCCCCACATTTCTGTAGTTCTACCCACTGCTTTGTCACACTGCACTGATACCCTGAGGTCATCAGATAGGATAACCCCAAGGTCCCGTTCCTGTTTTGTGACTGTCAGTACCTCCACCCCATCTTATATTCAGCTGATGGGTTCCAGTGCCTTAGGTGCATGATTTTGTACTTTTTGGCACTGAACCCCAACTAGGGATAGGTGAAATGTTTCTTCTGCTAGTGGAATTCTGTTGAAATACTGATTTCACTTCCATGAAATGTGAAATTTCCATGAAAATTTTGTGAAATTTCACCAAAACTGTAATTGTATTTCCATCTAATTTAACAAGTATTTGAGCAACACATTTGGTAATTTGGTTGTTACAGTTCCCATACAGAAGTGTACCACATTTCAGATCTCTATCTTTAAAAATAACTGGGTTATAAGCCTACAAATTTTCAGAAATTTTAAAATTACAGTTAACTATGTAAACTAAAAGTGTTTGTTCAAATTGCACCAAATCTGGTAGGGTGACATTACCCATGTCTATACATATGCGTGCCAAGTTTCAGACCTCTGGCTTTAAAGGTGACTGAGGTATAAGCCTCCACACTTTCAGAAACTAAAAAAAAAATACATTTTGCAGTTATATAAACTGCTGAATTGTAAACCCCTATAAGTATAAAGTTAGAGAACAGAATATCACCAATGGTGTTTGGTTCATTGATCCTAAATATTAGGCTTTAAGTCAACCACCATGATCTACCATCAGAACATCATGCTGCCATGCTGACGACCCAGGTTTGGAAGTGAGCCCCTGGAAGTCATGTCGGAAGGCAGGTCTCACCTATAAGGCCCTACATGGCCAGGGCCCTGGTTACCTGATGGACCTTCTTACACCTGTTGTCTCGGTCCATCCCCTCCGCTCCTCTGGTAGGGGCCTCCTGGCGATTCCCAAGACGAGGTTAAAAATGGCCGGTGACAGGGCTTTTAGTGTTGCTGGCCTCATCCTGTGGAATTTGCTACCCATCGGGGTTAAGGAGGCCCCGTCTTTGGAGGTATTCAAGGCCCACCATAAGGCCCTCCTGTTCGCCCAAGCTTTCCCCAACCTAGCTGTTTAAGAGAGATCAGTATGTCAAGGTTTCGATCTCAGTTCCTGGCCACCATACTTTTAAATTTTCTAGGCAAATTTATTTATTTTATAATTTATGGAACTGATATTTATTTTGAGTTTTGGTTGTGTTTTATTTGTTCATTTTGCTTGTACGGTGCCCAGAGTCTCTGGGATTGGGCGTCTTTTTTAAATAAAAATTGCCATGCCTTGCCTACACCTTACAATATCTATTCAGAAGTTTCTATGAATCCTCAAAGAAAGCATGCATCTAAATTTTCAATTATCTAGCTCCAAAGGTGGCTAAGTTGTAAGCATCAGAAAATTTCACATGAATATTAAATTGCTAGACTCTGAGTCCTTATTACTTCCCTGCTCTTCATCCAAATGTCATGAGACTATGCAAGCATTTAGGGACTGTACCAGACAATATGCAGCCAAATATCAGACCCCTAGCTTTAACATGAACAGAGTTATGGCCAATTAAAGAATTTCAGAAAATTCCCCCCCAAAATTACAAAATTCTGTAAAAATTCTGCAAATTTAGAATTTTCTAATTTCGCCTACCTCTAACCCCAACTGCCATGCTTTAGAACACTCCTCAACCCCCTTCTAAGTATCCATCCTACTGCAGGTTTTGGTATCATCTGCAAAAAGGCATACCTTTCCTTAAAGTTCCTCAGCAAATTTCACTTATGAAGACACTGAAGACAACCGGTCCCAGTACTGAGCCCTGCAGCACCCCACTCATCACTCATCCATCATTCGAGTGAATGCTGTTTACCACCATCCTCTGTCCCCCATCTATTAACCAGTTTCTAACTGAATTCACCACTCTGGATCCCACCCCCAGGTTGCTCAGTCTATTTATCAGCCTCCTGTGCGGCACAGTGTTGAAGGCCTTGCTGAAATCAAGAAAGGCCATATCACTGCCTTCCCTGATCTATTTCCCTGGTCACCTAGTCAAAGAAGTCCATCAGATTCATTTGGCATGACCCCCCCTCCCCAATGAATCCATGCTACCTGTGGTGTAGCAACCCACTGGATTCAAGATTCTCTACCAGTCTTTCTTTAAGCAGGGTTTCCATTAATTTCCCCACCATGAAGTAAGACTGACTGGTATATAGCTGCTAGCCTCCTTCCTGCATCCACTCCTATGTAGTGGGACCATGTCAGCCCTTCTCCAGTCCTCTGAAACCATGCCTATTTCCAGTGAGCTGTTGAACAAGGCTGTCAGTGGAGCAGCTAGCACTTCCGTGAGTTCCTTTAGAACCCCTGGATGTGTCCTGTCCAGTCCCATAGCTTTGTCCACCTTCAGAGCTGCAAGTCCCTTCTGGATTCTTTCTTCTGAGAATGGATTGTGCCCACCTCCCTCCCTCCCTCCCCATTCCCGCTATTCCTGGTGGTCTGTCCCTCTCCTTCCACTGTGAAGACTGAGCAGAAAAACCTGTTTAGGATGTCTGCTTTTCCTTGGTCCTCTTTTGTGCAGTCTCCCACTTCTGCCCTTCTGATCCTCACTGTCCTGCACCTTCTTTTCTTCTTCTCACCTATGTATCTGAAGAAAGTCTTACCCCCTTTAGTGACCCCTTTGACAAGACTTTCCTCCATGTAAGTCTTTGCTTCTCTCACTGCCTTATCTGCTTCCTTCTGCTTTACTAGGTATACCTCCCTGTCCTCCTCCCTCTAGGTTTCCTTACACCTCCTGAATCCCACTCTTTTTTCCATCACAACCTTTGCCACTTTCTTAGAGAACAATAACGGTCTCAGTTTCCTTCTCCTTTTACTCATGTCCTTCATGCAGAGGTTAGTAATACTCTACTTTATTTTTGCCCACTGTGCCATCCCCGAGGCAGTTTCTGAGGCAGTCCCATTTCTTTAAAATCCACCCCCTTAAAGTCCAGGACATTCATCCTCATGTGGTTAGCTACTGTTCCTGTCTTAATGTTAAACCACACTGTACTGTACGGTGATCATTGGTCCCAGGGGACTGCCCACTGTGACATCTGCAACACTGTCCCTGTTTGGTAGCACCATGTCCAGCACTGCCCCATCCCTAAGGGGCTCTGTGACTAGCTGCCTAAGAAAAGCCCCTTGTATGGAGTCCAAGACAGCCCTACTCCCTGTAGAAGCTGCCACTGGAAGGCTCCACTCCATATCTGGCAGACTGAAATCACCAACTCCAGGAGCACCTAACACTTTGCACGCTAATAACTTTGCTCTGGCTCATACTGAAGGTTTGTGCTGTTTGTTTTTGGTTTTTCCAGAGATGTGTTTGTGATGGTAAACAGCAGCACCCTGTCTCCTGCATCACGTTATGTGGTTCTGCTTGAAGCCACCAACTAGCAGCCCTTCCCCCTTTGTTGCCATTTTTATGATGGCTTCCCTAAGTGTCTCATTCAACTTCTCCCCCTGTACTGGAGGCCTGTACACTATCCTGGTACAGATAGCAGCCCCAGAGCCTGTCTCCAGGATGATCCACAGCACCTCTGACCCTTCCTTTTCTTCTGGGTGCCCCTGAGCCTCTGTGACCTTCATACCCTCCCTCACACATAAACCAACCCCTACTCTCCTCCTCCCTGCCCTGTCTCTCCTGAACATAGAGTAGCCCGGTATAGTCATGCACAGATAAGGACTGTATGGCCCACCTACTTTGCCCCTCCGACTCCGTAATGGCCACTAAATCTAAGTCAGCCTCCACCATGATGGCTTCTAGGTCTGGAATTTTGTTTCCAAGACTCCTTGCATTGACACACATGACTTACTACACCGTCATCCCACCCTACCTGCTACCTTGTTTACCCCTCTCAGCCCTGTGTTTTTCTCTGACACTCCCTCAACTGTCCTCCTACCTTTTTTATTTCCTAATTCCTTGACTAAATCAATCCCTTATCATTGCTTACTTGGGTTTTACCCCTTTTTCTTCTTCCTTGTCCCCATCCCTGCCTTTCTGCTCTCCTACACTGGGAAGTTTTCTTTCCTCGGGCCTTCCCTTCCTGCTGCTCCATTTTCCTGGGGGAGCAATTGTTGCCTTCTTTGTTTTACTGCCTCCCTCCCACCCCTGGCTAGTTTAAATGCTCATCCAAGTATCCTTGAAATCTCCTACCAAGGACTGTGGTCCCTTTCCCAGCAGGATGCAGGCCTTCTCCTTTATCGAAGCCCATAATCTCTCAGGCTGGTCCACACTCCCCAATGTAGCTGAAGCATTCCTCCATGCACCATGCCTTCAGCCAGTAATTAAATGTCCTAATGCAGAGTACTCTTGCATCTCCTAGGCTGTACACTGGTAATACCTTGGAGAAAGCCACCTTTCATACTACCTGCCTAAGGCCCCTCCCCAGCTCCCTGAGTTTCCCTGCATTACCCCTACCCTGTTTCTTACCAGGTCATTTGTCCCCAGGTGGACAATGAAGTCTAATTCCCATGTGCTTTCCTTCCTTTGCCTCGCACCTGTTTAAATTTCTCTGTACCCTTCTGCCTCCTAGCTATGCCCCTTGACTTCTACCCTGCCATTTTGCTTTCCTGAAACTCATCTGTTATCCTACTCTAGATAGGTATGGTGACTCTTGTTTTCCTTCTTTAACACTGCTACCTGTGCCTACCTTATTCTGGTTGTGTGTGACTTGTTTCCCACCTGTAGTAAGGGTTACAGCCTACAGTTACCTTCCCCCTACCTGCTGTAAACAGTAACAAGTAATGTGTTACCTTTTTATGTTGGCCTAGTGTTCCCCCTACAGAGTCTTCTGTGAGCTATCTGCAGATGCTCCTAAATCAGATGTTCCACTCTTGCTCTGTGTCATTCACACAATGGGACATGAGTGTAATGGAACATGCTGGGTGTTACTCCTTTTATCTCCCCTTTCTACTTCCTGGTGTTCCCTGATTGCCCATCCCCACTAAGCCTCTAGCAGGTCCTCCCCTCAACCACAAACCTGATTCACAGGGCTTTCTTTATCTACTTGCCCCCAGGACTAATTTCCTGAACTACAGTAGGTTCCCCACACGATCTGTTACAAATTTAAAGAAAGCTCTCAAAGTGCCTCTAAACTCTGACTTAAAATCTCTTCTTCCACCTACCCACTTACACTGCTACTTTAAGTATGGAGAAAAATCTATAAATCTATACCTCTAGGTTAGGGGTATGCAAATCCCATTGCCCCCTGTCAGAGGCAATTAAATTTCATTGAAAGAAAAGTATCAAAACAGAGCTAATTTCATTGTAATTAATAGGGGGCAAGTGAAAATTCAGCTACAATCATGGCTGGGCAAGTAATAAAAGTTTTGATTTGAACACCCATGGGGTTTAAGCTGGCTGCTAACTCTCCTCTCCACCAGCAAGTTCAGCTACTGGATTGTCTACAGCCCTGCAACACTGCAGCCTGGTCCTGCTTGAACTCAGAAGCTAAACAGAGTCAGGCCTGGACTGTCATCAGATAGGAGACCTCCAATAAACACCAGGTGCATCATTATTTTAAATTATACAATGGTGTATGAAAATCCTATAACCTCATTGGTCAAAACACATCACATGACCGTGGTATATCCTGTATTATACAATGGAGTATGAAAATCCTGTAACCTCATTGATCAAAACACATCACATGACTATGGTATATCCTGCAATAACCCACAGCTGAGAAATGGCATTTATAAAAAAACATTCTTAAACACATTTAAAATTTATTTTACACATGGATCCATTGTATAATCACAATAAGGCACTCCAGGGTGTGGGTTATGAGGGGATTTACCCACTTCTTGTGTGTTAAGTCACTCACTGGCCGTGACACACCACCACAAGGTGTGGGTGAACTCTCAATAACCCACACCCTGTTGTGCCTTATTGCTTAAGTAATGCAGCATCAGGTGCCATATATACGGCAAAACAATTAAAATTAGCATTCAAGCATTCTGATGCATTTATCCTGCCACAGGCACACACCAAAATCGAGTCCTGCACCTCCGGAAGGACCTTTGACAATCCAGCCCTGTGCCTTCTGGTAGGGAATGAATTAGAGATGGGTGAGGCAGCAGTGACCAAGTTCAGATCGGAAATCTGGTCACCAGGAATTTGACCACGTTCCGTTCTGTCTCCAGAGCAAACACATTGCATGAAATACTGCAGACTGTGATGTTAGCATGTTTTTTTCCCCAACACAAAAACCACACTATGGTAACTAACCTGTTCTTTTTCACTATTAAGTCTTGTACATTACTTCCATACACAAATTAATTTAAACTAGACGTGTTTGTTAGCTGGCAAAAATAATCTAATCATATAACCATTTTAGTAGTAATGTATTAGTGACAAAAACATCAATACATTTTCATTTAAATTCATTTTTAATCAAGATACAGTTTGCGGGGTTTGGAGTATTTCTTTTTGTTTTTTACTTTTTTATTTATAGGTTTTATGGACATATAGTGCAAACTGTAAAAATACGTAATAAAAGGTATGAGGTACGCAGACCCCTACACAGCATGTAATGATCATTATTATCAAATATCAGTACCAAAGGTTAAAATATTCATGCAGCATAGGAGAACTTCATGTTATTAATTAAGGAGTAAAGTCTGAGTGGATTAATATGTAGATTAATGATACTCTCACCATCTTCATTTCACTTTATATAAATGTATCACCATATTATCCTCTCCCTAGCAGAAATATATTCTTTGTGGGGGTGGCTATAACGTCCAGGAAACAGTAGGCAGTTATTATGAAGAGGTCCTGGTCTCAATTAAGCTGCATTGTCAAATCTGCACCAAGAGGTGTGATACTTGACCCACCCAACAAGTTTTCAGGTCACAAAATAACAGGCTGTCTTTAAGCTCGCAAACTGAGAAGTGCAAAACGCACCAACTATTTTCCCCCCACCTTTCCTAAACTACTACATCAATGAACAGTAACAGTGTGTTCGAGCAGCACTTGGTTAAACCTGTTAAACATTCACATGTTAAAACAAAAGATGTAGTTGTCTCCCAACATTTAAATTCTGTATTCCTTTTTTCAACTGGTAAACTGCCCCATTTAAATCGACATAAGCAGGGCCTTAACTAATAGCACCCCCCCAACCTTGGAGGGAGCTTTTAGGGTATTACAATTGTCATTTGGGAGTCCCGACTAAGGTCCCTTTCAGCCTTCCTCGTCTTCATCTGAGGTCGCTGGGTTGGATTCACCTCTCAATTAATTTCCCCACAAATTCTGCTGCTTGTAACGGGTCCACAAAGAGATGCACCTTCGACTCATGGCGCACCTGCAACCTCGCAGGGTATGTCAGCTGGGCTTGAATTCCATTCTGTAGAAGGTCCTTCTTTATAAGTTGAAGTTCCTTTTCTCAGCGCTGGGTCTGTGCTTATAAGTCTGGAAATAGAGCCAAGCGACTGTCCTCCCACACTATGTCGTCCCTGGCCCCAGCCACTTGCAGGAGAGGTGTTCTTGCCTCTGGGGATGACAATGTAGTGATCACCGTTACAGGCCTTTGAGATGTATCCCCACGAGGACGCAGCCTTTGCGGGATAATGAAGGCCTTGATTATAGAGATCTCCGAGTCCGATGGCAACAGTTTTAAATCCACAAAGATAATTTTTTTAGATTATTTAGCAGATCGGCTCAACCCGCGAGCCGCGGTGGAAAACCTACCACCTGCACATTGGCCTGTCGCTGGGAGTTCTCTACAGATTCCAGTTTACTTTTTAGGAAAAGAAAGTCCCGGACAAAGGAAGCATTGCATTCTGTTTGTCTGAAGCACTGCATTCTGTTTGTCTTGTTTTTGTTTCCGATAGGTCACTGATCGCTGTCCAGTGTTCCTTAAATGTATTATCACTATCATTGAGCTTAGCCTCCACTGCTGCCAACCACTTAAGTGTTTCCTCCCCATTCACTTGAATTTTTGTGAGAAGGGCCATTACTTGCACCTCTGGTTGCTCTGTATTCACGGAACCGCTCGATGAACCAGGCCCAGAGCCAGTCGCAGAACCCATAGGAGAGAGAAGCGAATCCAGACCGTGGGACCCATGTTTCCCGTCTTCCTTGGGTCCCATTTCGTGTTGCCCTATTTCAGATGGATATTGTGATCGAATTGGGGGGCAGTTAACCCAGAATATTTATACTTTAATCCGGATTTTTGTAAGTCTAGGTCTGGAGCTGTGTCAAGAGACATCCACCGCTGTGCTGCTCCACAGCGCCCCCCCCGGTTTGGAGTATTTCAAAGTTCCTGCTGTTTTGCTGCACCCACCATGGAAATCAATTAAAGAGCAACACTCCACGTCCGTATGTGCTTTCATAAATATGATGTTTCAGTTATTACAATTTGCTAGAGAATACATTTTTCATTTTCAGTGTTCCTATGCAAGGTTTACAGCACATTTTGATAGTCTATCCCAAAAATCTGTATAAAAAAGCATTTGCCTCCCTCCAGTTAAATGCACAGTGTTTTTCTTTATGACACCATGGTGCTCACCATGACAACAGACTGTGCTGTCACGAACAGAAATGGTGGGGTCAGCAGAGGAGAGTAAGGTACACTTTGACAGACTCAGTGAAATGAATACTGAGTTACTTGAAATGTTTAGTAGA
The DNA here is from genome assembly GCA_016271365.2 of Neoceratodus forsteri. NCBI lineage: Eukaryota > Metazoa > Chordata > Ceratodontiformes > Ceratodontidae > Neoceratodus > Neoceratodus forsteri. The sequence continues at coordinate 45,991,476 of JADMNL010000027.1, forward strand.
CCTGCAACAGTAAAAACCAAAAAAACAGAAAACAAGAAAGCTAAAACATAACTGGTGAAATATCAGTGGCTTTAAACTTTTTATTATAGTAGAGAGTGTGTGGTACTGTGCCATTTACCATCAGAAACATGGCAGAAATTGGCAGCATCCCAATAATTCACGGTTTACATACAGTCAAAGCTTAACCACAACGAAAGAGATTTTTAAAACTGCTAATGACAGCCATATTAATTGACAAGTTATTAATCATAGAATGTGTAATAAAAGTTGTTTATAAAATATCTGAGGGAATTAAGGATATACTGATGATGAATGCAAGGATGTCTGAAAGTCATTATTGCTAAAAAAAACTTGTAAGCCACCCCAAAATGGGCTTATCTTTAAAGGAGCTCTGTGCTCCCCGTTTTTCCCCCGTGGCTGGTTTGGGTCCTGTTTTCTCTGGTGGGAGTCGCGCCTTGCAACCCCGTCATGGCAGTCAGGCTGTTTTCTCTGGTGTCTCAGCCCAATGGGGGACAGGCCGAGCACTGGAAGGACTGTCTGTGCTGCCGGCTGCGGGTGCATGGCTCCGGGTCCAGTTCTGAGGGTAGATTGGGCTCGGGACCGCGAAAATATAAATAAATATTTTATTTTCTTCAATGGCGGTCCCATGTGCAATGTGCATGCACAGGTACCGCAGAAGGCTGGCCATTTAAAGAAGCCATGCCCCATTACCTCTCAGCCGGACGGCCGACAAGGAGATCCACATTTCCCCAGCCCTGGCAGCGGGATCAATCGATGGCGGGGGGCCAGATTCCCGGGAACTGGCTGGGTTAACAAGATGGCAGCTCCCATGCAAATGTACAGACCTCGGGCAGCTGGGAAAATACCCAAGGCAGCCTGGAGGTCACATGGGAGTTGTCAGCCAATCAGACGAAGGCTGTGTCCAGGGTTTTAAAAGGGAAGTTGAGTGCAAAACGGGGAAGAAAAAAGGAAAGGGCAGAGAGGAGGGAGCAGAGAGCTGGAGGAGAAAAGAAGAAAATGAACTGGGACCAAGGGAGAAGGCAGCAACAAAGGCTGCCTGCTTGGTTGTGGGCTGTCTGGCTACATCCCCCCCTCAAAGCATGAGTAGGAGGAAGGCTGCAGCTTTTGCAGTGTAACAAGGGCAGGAGAGTCTATTAAGGGCACTGGGGCTGACTTGCTAGACCGGAAGGGACAGTTAAAGTAAGCCTTGGACCTCATGGACTACTCCACACAGGAGCCCGTGGTTTCAGTCCTGCGAGAGCCCTGGAAGCTGGGCTGCAATTAGCCAGATTCTGGCTGAGGGGAACCAAGCTAACCTGTGTCCCCAGTGTGAAATCACTGCTGCAACAGAGAAAAGAGAGAGCGAGAAGGATGAACAGACCTGCCTGGTGAACACTGTATATAAAGGCCCTCGGGCAAAGCGGGAAAGGCTAGGCAGGTGAAGAACAGCACCTCACTCACCTTCATTGCAGTTCCTCGATCAGAGAGCTCATCATCCTCCTGGGAAACTGTGAGTACCCCGAGCTGTAACTCTGGGGATCTACAGACAAAGTTAAGCGGGTCGGACAGGAGCCCCAACCTAACGTTCAGACTTAAACTCCCAGAACCTGTTGTGCATGTACTACATGGGCCCCACCGCAAGACTGCAAGCCTGCAACTGAGCATGGTGAGGTACCCACCATCAGGAACTATTCTCAGTGCACCCAGGGGAGGGGGGAGAAGCTCATACAGGGTTGTGTGCATGAGTATATAGAGGCACGAGGGAGTAGCCCTCGCCTTCCCTGTCTTAGAGCGTTTTAAATAAAAAGGGATTACTGTTTGCCATTTCATCTAAGTATGTGTGTTTTGTCATTATTGTTATTGCGGGGCGGGGGTATTGATATAACTGTGCAGGAGGGGTCAGCCTTTACGGGGATACATCACTGTTCCTGGGGGATGGTAACCTGTTTTGTTCACAGGAGGCTGTATCACTGCCCCAGGTGGAGGCAGCAAGTCACCATTGGCAATCCAGCCAGATCTCAGGCCTGGACCTTGGGGGAGTACGCTGAGTACCCTGAGACCCAGGTGAGTGAGAAAAGGGGGCTGTTACAAACTTATATGATGATTTATTTATTGATTGATTGATTGATTTTTGCCAACAAATACTGCTGTTTTAAAAGCCCAACTTTGGCTCTACTCAAGTCTAGCTGTCTCACTTTTGCACACTAAAAAGTGCCACACAGGACAGATATATTGCAGGACTAAGCATTAAAACTGCTTTATGAGATATTCCTGGTGGTTTAGAGTCGCATTTTTCTGATGCACACGAAAAGGTTTTCAAGGCTGTTTACTGACAAAAGTAAATCCACACATGTATGGAATCCTTATTAGATTTAAGCAAATGCATGACAGGGTGTATGTCATGCTGGGATAATGTCACACTTCAGCTGGTTGATGAATGAGGCCTCAGGCTGAGTGCATTCAACACCTGAGAAGAAAAAGTGGCATTATCCCACTATGACATACATCTTGGGAGTGCATTATTGCTATTATACAATGACTTGTTTCTATACATAAAAATAAAAAGATTAAAAAAATATATTAAATAGATTTTTTACTTAATTTTGCAGTATGTAGGTACACCTATTAAAAAAGGGTGCACCATATCAGAGTTCTCCAGTAGGTGGTGCTGCTACTACACGTTGCCTGCTCCCTCTCTCCCCACAGCTGTCTCTCTCTTTCTCTGCGACAATGTGTTCCTCCCCCCCACCATTTCCCTGCCTGCCCAGTTTCTCTGAAAGTTTTCCTCCCTCTCCTCGTCTACCTGCCTGCTAGCCTGTTCTTTGCGGGCTGCCGTTTGCTGAGGTTTTCCTCCTTCCTCTCATCCACCTGTTATGTGCCACCTGCAGTTCATAGTTCACTAATGTGGACGGTTCTTCGATGTTCCCTCAGCAGTGTAATTCTCCCCGTACATTCGGCTGCATACTGGGAGAAGAAATTTGTACAAATATTGTGACTGGAAAAGGAAGACGGCAGTTGGTAAGTTGAGTGCAATGTACTTTTAAAAGGCACACACACCACTGACAGTGTTCTTATGGAAAAGTGAGCACAGCAGAGACTTCCGGTTTAGCCGTCAGCTCTAATGGCAGCCTAAATTGCTACATCCACCTCGCTCTACTAGCAATCCACAGCAATCAACCCTATTTTCAGGCGCAAACTGTTCTCTAAAGTGAGGATCACGGACTACTGGATGCCGGTGAGACAGCGACATAAAGATTGTCCATCGGGAATGGTCGGAAAAGGGTCTAAAAATCAGTTGGGAGAGGGGCCTATGAAAGTGGCCTGTAAAGACACCTCGCGGCCATTGCAGGGTGAAATATTGAACCAACAGTCAGAAAGGGAATGCATGATTACTTCCACTCAGCTATGTGAAACACTACAACAGATGAACACATCACTGCAAAGGCTGGAGGCAAGAGTATCTGAGGACAGAAATATAATAAATATTTTAAGCCAGAAAATGAATGAGATAGAGATAAATATTACCGAATACAACAACGTAACTAATTCTCATAGCACTGTACTCCTGGAACTTCATAAGCGATCACAATACCTAGAACAAAAAAGAAAGAGCTGGAGAACAGAAATCGTAGAAACAATATTAGAATACATGGTGTACCGGAGGAGACAGAAACAGGCAGTATGTTGACTTTTATTGATTCTTTTCGGAAGGAGATTCTGGACCTGCCCAAAGAAAAAGAGTTGGGTATAATTAGAGCGCATAGATCATTAACAGCTAAACCTAGAGATCCAAAAGCACATCCGAGATCCATAGTCTCAGCATTTCTGGACTTCAGAACCAAAGAAGAGATCTTAAGTATAGTCTGGTCAAGAAAAATCATTAATTTGGGGGATGTGAGACTTTTCTTTGATCAGGATTATACCCCACAGTTGCTAGCTAAAAGACGGCAAGTACTCACAATAATCAGGCAATTTAAACAGAAGGGAGTGAAAGCTTTTCCAGAATACCCAGCGAGGATTCGAATAATAACTGAGAAGGGTCTCAGTCGGTTTCAGGAATTGATAGATGCCGAGGAAATGCTGGAATCATTGGGAGTTTTGTTGCAGAAAGAGAGGGTCCTGGAGAAGTTTAAGGAACTTAAAAACAAAGCTTGGGTTGCAGGAGGAACCAAAAGGCGAGGGACTCAAAGGAAGAAGGGGTTCTCAGGCATGTAGTGCAAGCTATCAGAGAAACGCCGAGAAGCAGAAGAGCACATGATTGCCCAAGATGGAGAAGCAGGAGGAAAACAAGAGCTAGATGAAGAAAACTCGGAGAATGAGGACACTTGAAATGTCGGTGTGGTAGGAGAACTTTGGAAAAATTTAATCTTAAAAGCTGGGGTGATAAATGGAGAAAGCACAAGGGGAAAGGAACTATAAAGACAGACCTGAACTGAACTGAAATGGACAGAATGGAAAATATTAAATGTTGTGTGGGTAGGAGGGGATGGATAAAACCATGGGTTAAATGAGAACTAGACTAGAAGCTGTGCATATTTGGTAATATACTTTGCAACTGGAGCCTGGGTGGATGGGGGGGGATCCGGGTAGCTGGAGGTAGACCCTGAGTTGGTTCCCTAGCTCACTCAGTGGAACCTCGGGACCGATAAAGAGAGGTTGAAATGCTGTGAGACACACACTATTGGAAGGTTGGCTGGGGCTGATGTTGGAGTTGACCACTGGTTCTCTCAAAAAGGTATAAGGCACTTAATGGAGTGGGAGAGAGGTAGTTATGTCTCGGGGAACTGGGAGGGGCCACCCTCCGGGTGCCCAAGGGCTGGGCCTCCGTTATCTCTTAAGCTCCTGAAGTGTAAGCAGAGCGGATATATATATATTGATGAGCGCAAGCCCGCCGAAAGGAGAGTATGTGGTTGGCGGCTACGCCCTCCATGCTGAGAGGCTGTACAGAGATATGTGTTAACTGGAAAGATGAAACAATTGAGTTACCTAGTCTCACTGTTAGAAGACAATAAATTAATACAGGTCTAGGGGGTGCATGGGGAGGGTGGGGGGACAGAGGCCCGGGGCTAGCCTTCAGATTGCCTTAAGGAGTGTCCTCCTCACATCGCGCAGGCTCCACGGTAACAAAGGATTGCAGTTAAGGAGGGGAAGGGAATACTAGAAAGTATAAACATAGGGGGAAATTATTTTTTCTCTTTTGAATCATTAAATAGTAGAGATACGGGGTGGAAAGGCTGATCATAATTTGTTTAATATAGACAAGCTGGTAACTTAAGGGGGGGGCTTATACAGGTACCAGACATAAAAACACCTGGTCAAGGGGAGGAGTTCCTCATAGAAGGAACAAGATTGTATCCTCTCTTTTCCCTTCCGAACATTACCTGAGGAAAGGAGGGGGAACCGGAATCCAGAGACTTGGATTCCCAATATTGGAAGTCATAATACTGGATAAGGAATGTTGTTTTATAGGTTACAGTTGTTGTTGTGTTTTAATAACTATGTGGTTAAAATGTTTAGTGGTCACAAGGTCTGTCAGAAATGTGCAAGGAAGAAATATGGGAATTGGTCTAGAGTCTCGAGGGAGGATAAGAATCCCATATCATGGATACTGTTTAATGAAACATAATGGCTAGCCCAGATATTTGCATATGTTCATACAACGTTAGAGGTCTTACAAACCCAGTTAAAAGAAGAAAAGTAATAGCTCTTGTTAAAAGACCAAATCTAATGTCGTGTTACTACAAGAAACTCATATGTCATCATCAGAACATGCCAAGTTAGCCAAATTTGGATTCCAGGAGGTGGCTGCTGCATCATACAAGAAGGGTCTTAGAAGGGAAGTAGCTATATTACTACCCAATAGGGTTCAATTTAAGCAAGAAAGGGTATTAAGAGATAAGGAAGGTAGGTATGTTCTAGTGAAAGGACAGCTAATGGGTAAAAAGGTTACATTCGCATCGGTGTATTTCCCACCTGGGTCAAGATATGAAGAACATAGAACATTTTTATTAAAATTCCAGCAATGGGGAGAAGGGATGCTGCTGGGTGGAGGAGACCTAAACTTAACCCTGAATCCACCGGTGGATACCACATCCAGAATCCCTAGAAAGGAACACAAAATAGCTAGAAAGGTTGCGAAACTACTAATGGAACTAGGTATGGTAGATGTGTGGAGGGCAATGAATGGGAGTAAGAGAGATTATACATATCATTCAGCCCAATATCAAATGTATTCCGGACTAGATTACTTCATACTTCCTAAGGAGGATATAACCATGACTTGTGATAGCTGGATAGGGGATTTTGTTATGTCAGATCATGCTCCCATTTATATGAAAATAAATCAAATCAAGATTTATTTATAAAGCGCTTTTCAATAAATCAAAGCGCTGATACAAAACAAGAGATAAAACATCAGCAATAATAAATAAAAACATAAGACAATGAAATAACCATAAAATAAACTAACCAAATGCCAGTGAAAACAGATGACTTTTCAGGGATCTCTTAAATGATTCCACGGACAGGCACTCTCTAATCTGATGAGGTAGAGAATTCCACAGGGTCGGGGCCATAAAAGAAAAGGCCCTTGCCCCAGATGATTTAAGACAAACTCTGGGAATCTCTAGCAATCCCTCGCCAGAGGAGCGGAGTGGGCGGAGAGGACGGTAGGGACAAAGGAGATCTTGCAGGTAGCCTGGTCCCTGACCGTGTAGGGTCTTGTAGGTCAACAATGCGACCTTGAAGGTGATTCTCCATCACACTGGCAGCCAGTGCAGTTCGCGCAGCACAGGTGTGACATGACAAGTTCTTGGTAGCCCAGTCAACAACCTAGCTGCCGCATTCTGCACCAGCTGCAGGCGACGGAGATCTACCCCCGGCAACCCTAGATATAAAGCATTACAGTAATCAAGACGGGAAGAAACAAAAGCGTGGACCAAGACAGGAAGGTCATCATGTGGAACAAGGTGTTTTATCCAGGCGATATTCCTCAGATGGTAAAAGGAAGATTTGACAATGGCCGACACCGGCATCTTTAGTGTCAGCGCACTGTCAAAAATAACGCCCAGATTTCGCACCTGTTCAGAAGGTCTCAACTGGGTATCCCGTAATAAAAGACCAGAGGGGTCCCCAGGAGTCAACTTCTTTGCATAATGACCCGGGGTAAACAACTAATACCTCAGTCTTATCTGGATTTAACCTCAACCAGTTCGCACTCATCCAATCCTGAATCTCAGCGAGGCAGTTGTTAAAAATCGACACTGCATCATTTTGTTCAGGTACAAAGGACATATAGAGCTGAGTATCATCTGCATAACAGTGAAAACTCAGCCCATAACGCCTTATAATGTCTCCCAACGGTAGCATGTACACAGTGAACAACATGGGGGAAAGCACAGAGCCTTGTGGCACCCCACAAGACAGAGCAAAGGGAGCAGAAGAGAAAATCCCTGAAACTACCCTTTGACTTCTGCCTGTGAGGAAAGAATGGAAGAGTAGCCTCAGGCAATCTAGCAACATCCCATGGTCCATGGTGTCAAACGCTGCAGAGAGATCAAGAAGAACCAAGATCGAATGGCTCTTCTGATCTCTTGCTATTAGGAGATCATTAAGTAACCGAACTAATGCAGTCTCGGTGCTATGCCTCTTCCTGAAACCGGACTGGAGAGGATCATAGACTTCATGGGTGGTAAGAAAGTCATCAAGCTGTAACGCAACTACTTTCTCAATAACCTTGCCCAAAAAGGGCAGATTAGAGATCGGTCTGTAGTTAGCGAGGCAGTCGGGTTCAAGGGAAGGTTTCTTCAAAAGGGGTGTCACGACAGCCTCCTTCAAAGACTCGAAACACCCCTTGATCCAAAGAACTCCAGACTATCCTCGCAAGGATTGGTGCAATCACATCCATGCATCCCACAAGGAGGCGCGTAAGACCAGGATCCAAACTACAGCAAGTCGGTCGCAAGCCTTGGACAATCTTCATGATATCCATGATCGCTGGCTGGTCGAAATCTATCCAGACAGACCGAGTGCATGTAACCCCATGTTGGTCACTGCAATGCTCGTTTGAACACATGCTGCAGATTTCCGACCTGATTGATGACACCTTATCATCAAAGAACCGAGCAAACTCATCACACTGTATTTGTGAAAAAGCTCTCCGACCCCCCGCAGACAGGCTGGATTGCACAGTCTGTCGATGGTCCGGAAGAGCTGAGCAGGTCGGTTTCTTGACGCAGTTATCTTCCTGGACAGGAACTCTGCCTTCTTATGGGAGATTACTGATTGATAGTCCACATAATGGGCCATCAATCTAAGTTTGTCACCTTCCAGGCTGGATTTCCACCAACAGCGCTCCAATCTTCGCCTCTTGCTCCTCAGCTCCCTCAATGTCCCATCAAACCAAGGGGATCGAGGGCGAAGGGAGAGGGGGCGAACACGGACAGGCGCAATGAAATCCAGTGCCCTCAACACCATATTATTATAGTGCACTACTAAGGCATCTGGTTCCATGCACTCCATCGGCCAACTCGATAGGTCCAGCACCGCCGTCAGACCCTCAGGGGTAACTCCCCTCAAAGGGGCGGTACTGGACCATCTCCAAAGGGGTGGGTCTCATAAGGGAGGTCGCGAAATTGAACCTTACAGAGTGATGGTCAGACCACCCAACTGGTTCCACCACCAGTCCTGTGATCTCCATACCCAGGGTGAACACTAAATCCAAAGAATGACCATGAATATGGTAGCAGTGAACCACCTGTGTGAAGCCCAAGAACTCATTAGTTGGAGAAGTCTTGACCAAATCGCGAGAGTTCATCGTCGACCCAGGCACTAAAGTCCCCCAGGACCAACCACCTGGAGGGCTCCAGTACCAGGTCAACGATGAAGTCCGCGGCTTCTTGCAGAAAAACTTTCTCGTTACCGGGTGGATGGTAAACGAGCAGAATTCTGCAGACCACACCTGCTCCCATGATACATTCAAAGGATCCAGGGGACACCACTGGAACCTCTACAAGGCCCAATTCCAATTTAAAACAAATAGCGACCCCCCCCCACCCCTACGATCCAACCTCGGGTGATGTATTACCGAGTACCCGGCTGGAACAGCTGACTCCAAAATGGGGCCAGCGTTGGTCCAGCCAGGTCTCGGTAATGCATGTCAGGTCAGATGATTCAACAAAATCAGCAATTATTGCTGTTTTGTTTTTTATAGACCTGGCATTGCATAACAATGCCTGGGTTGGATGAGAGGCCCTGGAGGAGCAGGCTAAATGCCCATTCTCAGTGGAACCCTTGGGTATGGGAACCAGGCAACACACTACCCTATCCTGGACCCATTTCGCTCCAGGGCATCTCCCCGACCTCACCGTCTCAATTCGCCACTCCGCTCACCCCCAGCGGGACCCCCTCCTCTCCGCCTCCTCCGCGCAATCCCCAAGGCAGCAGCGCCCATACACCGGGCTGCAATGGGGGCAGTCAAAGGCAGGTCCCTCAGCCTAGAGGGGAGTGGCGCCTGTCCATGGATATTCAATCCCAACACATAACTATATAGGTCTTCGAAAAGCAGTCTGAAGACTACTTTAATAAAAATATTGTCAACACCAGCAACAGATTCAAAATAATTAAAAACAATAATACAATTTCTCATTTAAACCGACTCCTAAGATAGAACAAATCTGGACAAATTTTCATAAATTCCACAGAAAAAAGTTTATAGTAGCTTAAAGCAAAAATCACAGTTCTTCTAGTCCATGCTTTTACTAGAACAGTAAAAGATCCCACAGAGCTCTCACCCTGGGAAACTGTCCTATGGCCTATCTCTCCCATAGGCCAAGCGGAGATGCTTTATGAATCTACCATATACTCTTAGAGTAGAAATCAATCTGCAGAAGATTAATCCGGCTGTTTGGGGGGGGGGATATAATTAATCAGCCAACAAAAGGAAAACTCTCCCTATGGTCATCCCCTAATGTATTTTCCAGGAAGACCAGCCTATAACTGGACCTGTGTGAGCAGGTTCTCCAACCTACTCCAACAGCAATCCATAAACCATGGGTGCCCTAGGCCCATCCTCCAACAGCACTCCCTGAGCCCCCATGGTAGCTGTTCACCCTAGAAAACCACACCGGGTTCAGGCCGATATTTTTATAGATAGAGAGAGTCCCCCTGATCGTCCCCCAAGGTGCCGCTGGGGGGGATTGATTTATAACTGGGGTTCACACTAGCAGGCTCTCCAGCCTGCCCGCTATGAAACCCGGAAACACAGATACCCTGGGGTCCGTCCTCCGACAGCACCCCCTAATCTGCCCAACCAACCACCCCAGCAGACTACCCTGGGTTGAGATCAAAAGGCTGAAAAACTCACCCGCTCCCCAGTGATGACAAAATCCACAGATCACAGATGCAGAAATAAAGCCAGGTTTTCCTATTCCAGAAATAGGCCCAGTCTCTAGTTTCGAACACACCAGGACATAAAGCAAATCCAAGGAGATAATAAGTCAACAAAATCAATTTAGCTCCAAGATAAATTCCTCACTGAAATGCCGCAGGTCGAGGAAGTTCACGCGATCTCAGGGTTCAGTATTCAATATTCCCGGCAGTAAAATCTTTACCAGCAATAATCCCCGAGAAAGAAAATTCTGAACCGTCTCTCCTTCCTACAGCTTGAGGGCCAAGTCACTCATAGCCAGTGGGAGCGGGACGCCAAAAAGGCATCAAAACCTGAAGATCTGGGCCAAGGAGTGACCCCGAAACACAGACAACCGTCCACCAGCACACCAAAGCCGACAAAGTTCCAAAGGACAATGATGGGTGCAGACTCTTCAGTAAAAATATCACAGTCCATAAGAAAAAATCCAAGCAAACCCAGAAGCAGGTCCTCAGACAATCCTTAGGGGCAGCACAAACGTAACTCCAACTCCAGCACGAACCGGGAGTAAGTTAGGGCAGCAGTAAAACAGGGACAACAGTAAAATATTGAAACAACCGCTGAAGACTACCTCCACACCGTCGCGCTGCAACAACTCAGCCTCGGGGCTATCGGTGATACTATAATAATAACATTAAAATAAATAAACGTCAAAATAAATAAACAAAAACAAATGAAAATAATTTAAAAACAAAACTAAACGGAGCTAAACAGAACTAAAACAGAGGCTGACCCAGCGTGGTCGCCATCTTTCCCCAGGTTAGGCCCCATAAAAATCAGTAACATAAGGAAAACTACTTTTTGGAGGCTAAACGCTTCATTACTGGGAGATGCAGAAGTAAAGGAGATTATTACAGATAAATATAAGCAGTGTATGAGGGGAAATTATGTGGAAGAAATATCCCCAGCTATTCTATGGGATGCTGCGAAAGCAGTATTGAGGGGTAAATTTATGGCAATCTCCTCGAAGGAAAAAAAAAAAAGGGAAGCCAGAAGGGATAAAATAACAATACAAATAAGGGCCCCTGGAGGATATTCAAATAGAAAAAATAAGTAAAGAAAGGACGAAGGAATTACAACAACTAAAAAGGGAACTGCAGAATATTATGTATTGTCAGGTGGAGCAGCAATTACTATTCATGAGACAAAAATATTATGAAGGAGGACCTAGGGCCTTAAAGTTATTGGCAGGATGCCTAAGGGGGCAAAGGGCAAAAGCTTGTAAAAATTCCATTAAAAACCCTCACACGACAAAATGTGAGACCCAGATACCGGAAATAGCGAGCACGGCAGGTTACCATTGACACTGAAGCTATATGGGATGATGGATTTATTTGAAATTAAATTGTTTTTCATGTTTTATTAATTGACTCACAGTAGCATGTGTATTTGAGGAATGTAGGAGGGTGTTGCAGTGGATTTTCAGTTGAAATACTGACACAGCTGAGGCAGGACGTGGGAGGGAGTGATTTTGTTTTGTATGTTATGTGGTCAAATGTGTGCCGGACCTTGATATAGTGCTGTTATGCTGGGTTATACCACTGACCAATCAGAATGCTAGAATTGTTCTTGCCTTTATAATAATGATTTACCATATTATGTTATACCCAGCTAATGATCTAAATTGGATGGCAGTGAGGAAGTCATCTCTCACAGTTAAAGATACTGGCATTTTTCAAAACACACGATGTACATGACAATCAGTCTTGGGATACTTTGTCTCATTCATATTAAAGTCTTTGCCCATTTGTATATAAATTTAAATTGTTTGAATGACTTTCTGGCATGTTTTATTTGTATTGGGAGTTTAGCTACTTTTGTCCTGAGTCAACCATCTCTGAACTGTTGCTTTGAAAGCAGATTCAGACAAAAGCAACACAGCAACACCTATACATCTTTCTTTTGTTAGATTTATAACCATAATCTGCAGCTATCAAAAGGTTTTATGAAAATGACATGGAATTTATATGGTCTTATGCATAAAAACATACAAACGTTTCCCACATTTTTGGGCATGTTCTTTAAGAGGTTGTCCTAGTATTGAAAATGTATACTTTAGTTTTGCACTGGTGGAAAAAATAATGCAAACATCATTACAAAAGCTGTCTCCTTGTACCATTTTTTCCTTTACTCTGATGTTAACATCAAAAACAATGATGTTATAGCTATTAAAAATAATCTGACCCTTTACGGATTTTTTTCCAAGAGGCGTTAAGTCTCACTAGGTAACTCAAAAACAAGCATGGAAACCCATTGTTTATTTTGTGGATTGGAAACGTTTAGATACTATCATGTACTGAGCAAATCATTATACATTTGAAATGGGGTGCAGAAACACCAGGGAGTGTACTTAAAACGTTTCTACAGATCAGTACTAAGAACCCAGCCCTTCTTAACAATAAAATGTGATACATTCTTTTGTTTGCTCTCCTCACAAGAGTGGTACTATGGGGGGACCATTTCAAGTTGTCAGAAATTTTCAACCCCGGAAGGGTGGCAGCAACCTCCTCTCTCTCAAATAAGTCTCTATCAATAAGGTTGGGGTCTAAACTAGTTTTGTTACCCTTTCCAGTACCACTCATTTCTTTTGTGTTGTATGGTATCTATATTCATGCCATTTGCCTTCACCTTTTATTGGTATAATTCAGGATCAGATTCATCAGCAGGGGTATAAGCAGGATCCCTGCAATTCTGCAATTCTACCGATACACAAAATTTGGCACAGAACTTGAATCCTGATGTAAAATTCTTTACTTTTGGTGATTTGCATGTTTTTTTACAGTGTCTGACTCCCTCCCACTCAAAGTCTCTCTTTCATGCTTGGCAAAAAGCATATTAATGTCATTGATAATACCACATGATACATTGGCCAATGACTAGTTTGCATTCTGCCACAGAAGTAAATAATCCATGCCACAGAAATAATAATTCTTTATTTATAGTGTGCCTTTCCAAAAAAACAAGGTGCATTACGAAGCAGTTAAATAAACAACAATACCATAAATACAATTATAAATACCATAAAATACAAATAAAATCAGAGTTGGGCCATACGGAATACGTCTGGTTCCATAAAAAAGTTTTAAGAGCTTGTTTAAATCCTTCCACAGTTGTGCACTCCCATACCCAATGGGGTCAAGAATTTCAAAGGGTTGGGGCCGCGTGCATAAATGCACGGGCCCCAGAAGATTTTAAACACACCCTTGGAATCTCTAGCAACCCCTCGTCAGCTGAGTGGAGCGATCGCCCAGGGCAGTAAGGAACCAGGAGCTCTTTCAGGTAATCCAGGCCCAGACTATGTAGGGTTTTATAAGTCAGAAGTCCGACTTTAAAGGTGATCCACCACCGTACCAGTAGCCAGTGCAGTTCACGCAGCACCAGAGAAATATGACAGGACCGAGGAGTCCCTGTCAGTAACCGGGCTGCTGCATTCTGCACCAGCTGCAAGTGTCGGATATCAACCCCAGGTAGCCCTAGGTACAGGGAATTACAATAATCAAGGTGCAAGGAAACAAAGGCATGGACTAACGTAGGGAGATTGCCAGATGGAACAAGGTGCTTAACTCTGGAGATGTTCCTCAGATGGTAAAAAGAGGATCTGATGACTGCCGACGTCTGCAATCGCAGTGTCAGCCCCTCGTCAAAAATCACCCCCAGGTTCCGCACTCCTTCAGAAGCAGGGAGTGGGAGGCCCCCCAAGAAAAAGTCCCGAAGGTGAACCCTCCCTCGATACTCCTATCCGGTGCTCCGGGTCCACCAACAGCACCTCTGTCTTTTCCAAGTCCAACCTCAACCAGCTCGAATTCATCCAATCTTGGATTTCGACAAGACAGTTATTAAATACTGAGAGAGCTCTACCCTGGTCAGATGCAAAAGACAGGTATAGCTGAGTATCATCGGCATAGCAGTGAAATCTCAGCCCATACCTTCTTACAATGTCTCAGAGGGGCAGCATGTACACTGCGAATAACATGGGGGAAAACAGGCAAATGATGCCACAGAATAGGGCTGCTCGGATTTCATTGAATGGAATTGGGTTAATTGGAATCTGACCCGATTTTCAGATGTATGATTTCTGGAACTGCAGTCCAAAAATCCAAATTCTTAAAATGAATCCAAAAACCTATTTTACATAGGAATTAAGGATTTCACATCTAAATTTGATTCCGATTTTGAGGTCCTTTAATGATTTGAATCAGAATCAGATTAGGATTTGGAAATTCAGAAATTTCAAAGTCTGAAATTCCCTCCAAAGTTGACCAATTCTGAGCATCCCTATCACAGAATGCCTGCAGCCCTGCCACATAAACTTGTGACCCTGAGTATGGGCAACCTTGTAGTGATCTGGTACTGCATCAGATCTGTAGAGGATCACATGTCTGAAAATTTGACATTGATTGAAGAGGGGGTGGTGTGGATCCACAGCTGAGTCTTGAACAATTTTTCCTGTCCCTAGAACAAATATCAAGAGCCGATATACTCTAATAAAATATATACCATGAGAGGGATAAAAAACAGGGATCTATGACTGCTTGTCGACAAAAATGCTGTCGAACGATGGTACAGCGAAATCTTTATGTCGACCGCATTTGCAGTCGGCATAAAGACAGTCACTGCCTACCATGTTTGGAAGGCTTTGTCCCCTGAACCCCCCAAGCACACCCCACTTAATATAATCAACTCTGAGTCAGAGATGATTAGCAGAGGGGGTACTAGACCCCCAGAGAACAGTGCAGGGGTCCAGCGCTAACACTACAGCGACCTGGCGCTGTTGTCGCTGTAGTGTCGGTCGACATCGACATGTTGCTGTCGGGGCAGTATACCAATAACAGAGCTGAATAAAAGGTGCTATTCAGTCATGTTATTCCCCCTGCAGCCCATATTATTTTCCCTGTAGCTGTCAATCACATTGTTTGTCTAGCTACTCTATGAATTAGAATTATGACCCACAGTATAAATAGGGCATTCCATAGGACATCCAGGAATACCCTTTTTTAATTCAGGAATGTTGTCAAAACTGCTGCCATAGCACACACATTGCTCTGCTTGGCTTTTGCGTGACAGGCCACGTGATGTCAAGGCACAAGCCGACGTCCATCATGCTCCCTCCTGCAGTGAGGGCTGACATGTTGTCGTGCCTCTGGCCTCCACCACGGGCCAGCAAATGCTGAGCCATGAACCCACCCTCCCTCCCAGGAGAAGGTGAGTGGTTGTTGGGCACTCAAGCCTTCACCCACCAACTGGCCCTCCAACACCCAAGTCTGTTCCCTAACCTTGGTCAGTGGTGTCACAGGCAGAAATCCAATTCAGGCAGTTAAATTATAGATAGGGAAAAAAAAGGTAGTCCACCTTAGCAGTGATAGTTCAGATTAATTCACTTCTGAGTTCTAACAAGCAAAGAGACCAAGTCATTTGTAACTTGTGCATGTGGGGTGTGGGTGTTGAAGTAAGAGGATCGTAGTGCTGTCACTACTGCCATCACCCCAGAGAGATGTGGACTGCATTGCTGCTACTGCCATCACACCGAAGGGGTGGGTGCTGTAGTGCTTCTGCCATCACCACTGGTGGATGGGGAATGTATTACTGCTGCTGTCCCACCTGAGGGATGGGGGCCATATTGCTGATACTGCCATCACACCTGAGGAATGGTGAACGTACTACTGCTGCTTCTGTCACACCTGAAGGAGGGAGGTCATAGTGCTGTTGCTGCTGCCATCACACCAGAGGTATGGGGGCCGTAGTGCTGCTTCCATCACATATTAGGGATGGGGCTGTAGTGTTGCTGCTGCCATCACATCTTGTACCTAAAACAACTTTAAATTGGTACAAGGATGGAAGGATGTGCAATAGTGGAGGTCAAAATTGCTAAATGCATGTTAGCAGAGATAAAAATTGTTAAATAAAGTACACAAAACCAAACACCGGTAAAACCGGATTTTGACTTAGCAGACACCGGTGACAATACCATTTTTCACAATGTGCAAAACGGAATATGCCCCTTCTCAGTCCCGGTAAACCAGTGTCCCTGAATTGACTCCTACAACAGGCACAAGGGTATGGGCAGGTGGAAGGAGGACCTGGCAGCTAGCGAGGAGAAATGGGGCAAAAATAGAAATGCCAGTTGAAATTATAATCCTTTGTTTGTGGTATCATAATATACTGTCCAGGAAACAGCTGTTGTGTTGGCAGCACAAGATTACGACTTCAGTCGGTGAATCCGAAGCCACAGCAGATGAAGTCAAAGGTATAAAAAGTTGCATTTATGTGCAGCTATCCTCAACAACACATAGCAAGGGACAGAGGAATACAGAAACTGTTTGAAATATAAACTCAGTTGTCTCTAAACATTAAGTTTGCAAAAGTCTTCTCAGAAGTGTCCGTGGTTCTTTAAATCTCAATGCATGTATCTCTGTTTGAATGTCAACAAGTGTGTAACTGTATGAGCAGCAATAAGTGACCACCATCTAACTTGGGTCACCTGGGAAAGAAGACACACATCTTAACTGGACACCCCATGGATAAATAATGTTTCAAACAAAATAATTTGCAAAATAAACCAAGAAATCCCAGCAATGTGACTGGACAAAAGCATCACGTGACTATTTATCACAGCCCATTTGAACACTTCAGATCTTAAGGCAGATTTTTCGTTGAATACGTTGTGGGTTTTTCAAATTTTTTTTTTTGGTAGCTACTGCTGTTTATGCCTGTTGCAGCACTGGTTGACCCCGATCTGTTCAGCCACCCCAGCTCTGTCACCCTGGTCTCTCCCAGGACTTACCTGCACCTCCAAAGTTCCCACAGAGCTTGAACCTCTCTGGTGGGGCAGCGGAGGCCCCTCCCTACTCTCCATCACACAACGGACCTGGTTTATGTGAAGGTGGCACCTGAGGAGTCAGGTGCAGGGCCTGTGGGCCGCCGGCATCATCCTGTTGGCTGGGATCTTACTGTTTTACGTCCCTTCCTCGTGGTCGTCAGCAGCACGGGTCCACAAGTGCATGTTCACGATAGTGTGCACGACACCAGCCAGCATCCACCCTTCCCATTAGTTGCTTCTGACAGCACTGCCATCTGTGGTCACACAGGTGGCAGTAAAGCAGC
This sequence comes from Neoceratodus forsteri, assembly GCA_016271365.2. Classification (NCBI taxonomy): domain Eukaryota; kingdom Metazoa; phylum Chordata; order Ceratodontiformes; family Ceratodontidae; genus Neoceratodus; species Neoceratodus forsteri. The sequence goes on from JADMNL010000027.1 coordinate 46,009,003, forward strand.
AAAGCAGGCTGCCCTCCCTCCCCGGAGAAGGAACGCATCCTTTGGGACACTCGATCCTCCTGCCCCCCGCTGGCCTCCCCGAGGACCCAAGCTCATTCTTCAACTCAGGTCACCGGCTTCACAAGCAGTAACAGTACTGCTCTGCCGATGGGCTGGCTTTTCTAATTTATGAGGACTAGCTTACTTAAGCACATCTCAGTGTGCTAGATATACAAACACATCCAGTGGTTGAGAGCACTCGGCTGTGCTGTGTGCTTTACAATGTACCAAAACTAACATATTAACATACTAATTGCTAGCAGATTAGGTCTTACAGTCTATCGAGTCTGCTTGAACCTCAGATCCCTAGTTGACTGCCGAGGCCCTCCCCCCACTTGTGTTCCAGAAACCCCTATCATCCATCCCCACCCTCCTGGGCCAGGCCATCATCTGATACATCCGCTTTCTGTGTCTGTCCCACCCTCTCTTGAAGCCCTCCACTGTGGATCTCTGAACCAGCTCGCCAGGCAGCACATTCCAAGGGTCCACCACCCTCTCAGTGAAAAACCTCCTCCTCTTTTCCCCCCTCACCCTTCCACCTTCCAACTTCAAACCATGCCTCTGGTGATACCTCCCTGCTTTATTCTAAAGATCCTCCATGTTTACCCTATTTATTCCCTTGAGGTACTTGAAGACCTCAATCATGTCCCCCGCTCTCCTCTCCTCTCCTCCAATGAAAACAGGCAGAGCTCCTCAAGTCTGTCCTCATACGTCAAATGCCCTAGTCCTCGTATCATCTTAGTTGCCCTCCTCTGTACCCTCTCCAGGAGCTGTATGCCCCTCTTCAAGTGTGGTCTCCAGTACTGTACACAGTACTCAAGGTGTGGTCTAACCAGTCCATTGTACAGCGGCAGAATCACGTCCCTGCTCCTAGAGGTGATCCCCCTTACGATGCATCCCAACATCCTGTTTGCCTTGCTGGCCGCTCTCCTGCACTGCTCTTGTGTATGTTATTCCCTATGTAGATCCCCAAGTTTTAGTATAACTGTTAAGGCATTAGAGACACTTCTAAATGTTGGGTAAGACTAAAGATAGTGTGAGTACTGTATCTGAATCTGACAAACATCCGAGCATTCCAAGAAACCGTGTTTATATAATTTTGAGATCCTGTTGCTGCCTTTCAGATGAGAAAAAGGAATAAAAAAATTGACATTTTCCATGATGTTGTAAGAGAACTCATTGAAATTGCTATTTTTGCCTCTTTGAAGTGGGAAGCTTAGCAGGATTCGCTGAAGGCGCTGCTGGGCAGACCAGTAACCATAGACTGGCCACATTTTTCTTTGTTGCTGAGGTTTTGGAAAATCTACGGTACAGGAAAATACAAACAGCTATGCAAAAGACATACCATTGTAATATGATATAACAAATGTACCAGACAGCATTTTCAAAGACTTGGCACAGATACTTTTGCTGCTGTCCCTTCAAAGCCAGCAGCTGGCAAAAAAAAAGTGAGACAGTTAAAGAAAACAAATATATTTAGAATAAACTCAGAATGCATTTACATGGAGTAGCATCAAATTATGGATTTAATTTCTGAAGCGTAGCACTGGCAGACACATGTTTTGAACTGAACGCAATATTGGTGTAACCCCCCTGCAAATGGGGGTTCCCAAAAGACTTCCAGGAGCTTGCTTGAATGCTCCAAGCCTGAATGGTGTTTGGCATTTAAGCCATTTATCAGTGAGTGTTTTTAGAGCCTCTGGTACTGTCTCTTTAAGAGCTGTCTGCTTGCAGACATAATTAGTTTGTATGGGGGGACTGTGTGCTTCTCTGAGTACCACTCGAGCTGCTGCTAATTCACTTCATTTTTGCAGTCACTAGGAGTGCAAAGGAACCTATCTGAAAGATGTAACTGTTTGCCAGAAATTATTTAGAGTAATAATGAAATTACAGTTTGTCTAACCTGCTTTTTGCAGTCAGAACTGTGTCTGCTAGTTCCCCATTCTAGTTTTGAACTGCTGAACTGGACCAATCAGTGTGGGGTAAGCTAGCTCTAAAATGATGCCTTGGACGAATCAGAACTTGGACTCATAATCTGAGCCAGCCACAAGAGGATTGTATGGGCAGTGACTCTGGGAGATGTAGTTTAGACTTCAGTGCCTTTTGGACCAACAGCAGTCTATTGTGATGACAGCCAATCCAGTCAAGAACTGGGAGGAACTCAAAGGAAGTGCCCGGTTTCGTCAGTTGGAGTTCAGTTGAGCTTTGGCAGTGAAGAAGGAAGGAGCCCTGTGCTTTTCAGTGTGCAGTTTTAGTCAAAAATGTGTGTAAGGCCCAGAGTTCGGTCTGCAGCTTGTGTAACAGCTTGTTAGGACTGAATCCGTCCTGTGAAAAGAATCAAAGGATCTCTGAAGAGTAGAAACCAGGCTCACCCTGTAGAAGACTGGAAGAATTGCTGAAAATTGCACTCGGTCTGTCAGGAACTGAATCTGCTGTGTGTTCTCCCGGTATTGTGCAGTATTCGATCGGGATACAGATGCAGCCTGCCTGGTATAGTACTTTCTTTTATATGGATGTGTGAAGAGGTTTGTGTACCTCAAGTGAGCCCTGCTGACATTGAAGGACCCTATCTTATTTGGAGGTCGTGAGTACTAATTCAGGTTGCTCCTGTTGAATTGCCACATTAAATCCAAATGGAATTACTGTACTGCTGACTGTTTAATTCTCCTTTTCTCTGTGTGAAAGGGGCCCCTACCAGCTGCCACGGTTTGGACTAGCCACTAGGGCTTGGGTACCCAGGGACAGTAACTGATAGGGATAGGCCTGTGCACAGAGCCATAAGGTAGATTATTAGAGTGATAAGCTAATTAACCTGATTTCCCTGTCCTTGTTATATCCCCTAAATAAATCAGAGCTGCTTGTTTCAGCAAAGTTATACTGCCTGAGGTATTTGTCTATGTTAAAGTACTGTACTGTGATTGTTGCACTGTATCTCATTTCACAGGAGGTCCCAGTGCGGAACCAGACCTGGGGTAAGTGTATACCGTGAAGGTAATTCTGATATATTGTGGGCCACTAGTGGGAAGAAAGGGGTTGCAGTGTCCAGAGGGCTGTGACCAAGTTAGTTTAACTATTGCAAACCCTGACCTCTGGGTGGAGGCACCGCCATTGGATCCAGGCCCCTCAACCTGTTAGTGGCAAATCAGGCAGGTAGTAGCCCCTGGGATAAGCGCCATCTAGGGGTTACATCTTGGAGCTCACCGCTGGGATTGTGTGTCCTCTAGTGGCCATATTTACGAACCACTGTTAAGAAAAAATGGGTACCCGACAGAAGTGGCTGTGTACCGGCTGGTGGAGTGGTGTACTGGGGAGAGATCGACCCCAAAATGCTATGCTTATCCTGGACATCCTCTGACAATACGGACACTGTGCAGGAGTACTTTCCAAGGTGGAAGGTTTACAAAACCCTGTGGTGGTGGGTCGGCATGCTAATCTGCTCACCCACACTTTCCTGGCCCTAGTAGAGTTTAAGGATCCCATAGATAGCTCCAAAGTGCCACAGACCATTACCCCAGAGGAGCCCTCACTGCTTGGAGAGTGATAACTAAGGACAGTAAAGACCTGGGGAATCAGCCCCACCACTATCTGAAACTTTTGAGGAGAAATTTGCTGAATGGTTGCTGGGAGAGGGAAACTGTGGAGGACTTGAAGAAACTATTCTTGCCACCTGGGGTGTTCCTCCCAACACCCCTCTCTGCTCCAGTGCCCGTAATGGTGGCTGAACCAATGCAGACTCCTATTTCTGCACCTGCCATTAGTCACGACTCTTACCGAGGTTGAGGATCTTCTGGCACCTCCCACCCCAAGGGAGGATGACTGGGAGACCTGGATAGACTATGTTGCCCCCAAGTGCTAGAATGGCAATGCTCGGAAGGTGAAAAGCGAAGAGGGTTAGTGAGAGCCTCCGAGGTCCTGCCCTGGCTACCATCCGTAGCAAACGGGCCAGTAACCCTGAAGCGACTGCACAGCCTATCTTGAGGCCTTGGAGAATGTGTATGGAGCCCAGATTCTGATGAGGACCTATGGTGGAGAGTAAGAGATGCACAACAGTACCAAGGGAGTTGTTGTCTGTGTATGTATCTCGGCTGGAAAATTGTTGCAAGAATGCTCTAGAAAAGGTAGTTTGCCAGCGATTGAACTGGACCAACCAGGCTGGACAGGATCCTTAAGTCTGCCCCTTCTCAGAACTGCTGTTGCTTCAGTTACACCTGGCAGATCGACTGGAATCCCCACCCTCCTATGATGAGTTAATGAGAGAAATTCGAGGAGTTGAGAAAGACGACCTCGGGAGGACCTGCACCAATAGCTGCGGCTACGACCCGAGTGACTGAGGGTGACCCATCAAGTGAAGTTCAGGGGCAGAGGTTGGCAGTCAATGAGTGCTCTGACAAAGGAAAAGATATGTCACAATGGGGCGAACTGTTGAGAGAGATCGGGAATTCAAAAACAGTCCCTTTATGAAGGCCCGCCTGCAAGTGCAGCCCTGACCTATATCCGACTGCATCTGCTATGGGGTGGGGGTACCCACCCATGTATCTCCTGCTGATAACAGCTCCGAACTCGATTCCTTGACCATGGAAGTGGAGAAACTGACGAGATGTCTCAAATGCTTATCACGTCAGACACGAGATGGCACCAAGGTTTCCAGTTAGTAATACCCCGCCCTGGCTCCCAGTGCTTCGGCCAGCTCAAACTCCAGAAAGTATGTTTTGCTATAATTGTGGGAAAGATGGGCACATGAAAAGGAATGCCAGTCCCCAAAGACACTGACAAAGTTGCATATAGGCTACAAGGAGAGCTTCGGAGAAGAAATCAGTGGTTAAGAGGTGCACGACATGATCCCAGTGAGGGCACCAAAATGCTAATTCACGTCCTTTGTGGCAAGGTCAGTTGCCCAGGCCCCCACTACCGCCTCTCAGACTGGTCCAGAATAGTGGGTCCCTCCATGGAGACCACTGTAAAGGTGAACAGAGTGTCTACAAGACTATATTAGACAGTGGCTCCCAAGTGACAATTATGTTCCAAGATTGGTATCAGAAGCATTTGTCAGACGTACCTTACAACCATTAGAAGGACTGCATGTATGGGGTTAAGTGAGAAGGCCTCACCCTATTCCGGTATATCCGATTTGGCTGTCTTTCCCCACCTCCGTGGCTGGAGTGCGAACAAGTAGAGACCCTAGCCTTAGTGTGTCCCCCACTGGACTGTATGATGGTGTCCCTTTGTTGATTGGAACAAATGCTCATATGTTCGGAAGGCTGGCACAGTTGTGTTATGAAAAACAGGGGTCAAAGACTAGTAGAGCTTAAGAGTTCGCTTTAATTAAGAAGGCCTATGAGGCACAGAGAGATGCTGAAAAACAGAACCAGAGGAACCGTCGGAATTGTATGGAAGAAGGATCCTGAGTCTCTGATCCTGGCGCCAAATGCCCAGTGTACCTTACAGGGAGGTCCATATCAGAAAGGATGTTAAGAATAAAATATTAATGTTGGATGCACCAGGCGATGGAAAATTGCCAGAGGGACTGCTGGTCAAGCTTAGTATTTTGCCCGCTAGAGCCCATGCTTATGCCAGAAGGGTAATGGTCCAAGTTCATAATGTGTCTGAAAGAGACATTCGAGTAAACAGAGGTTGCATCCTGGCTAATGTGCATTGTGCAGACACTGCAGTGCACCCAGCAGCAAGAGTTCAAGGAAGAATGACAGAGTAACGCCTGACTTGTTTGATTTCGCGACTCCCGCTGCCAGCTGAATGGAAAGTGAAGATCAGTGAGAAGCTTGCCCAGAGAGACCAGGTGTTTTCTTTAAAGGAATGGGATGTAGGATGGTGCAAGGAGCTGAGCACAATATCCGGCTGCATGACGAAAGACCATTTCGTGAGAGGTCTGGACGCCTGGCACCTGCTGACATAGATGATGTGAGACGGCATCTGCAAGAGATAGCTGCTGGTGTAATACAAGAATCCAGAAGCCCTTATGCTTCCCCATTGTGGTAGTGAGGAAAAAGAATGGAACAGTAAGGATGTGTGTGGTTATCGCACCTTAAACCGGCGGACTATCCTGATCAGTACACAATGCCCGCATTCAGGATGCTTTGGACTGCCTAAGCGGGAGCAAGTGGTTCTCTGTGCTGGATCTCCGGAGTGGTACTATCAGATCCCGATGGCCCCAGAGGACCGTGAAAAGACAGCCTTTATCTGTCCGCTTGGCTATGAATTCATGAGGATGCCTCAAGGATTTCAGGTGCCCCAGCCACTTTTCAACGATTGATGGAGCGTGCAGTGGGGACATGAACTTACTAGAGTGCCTGGTATACCTAGATGATGTTATTGTGTTTGGCAGCTCACTGGAGGAACATGAGAGCAGATTATTTAAGGTATTGGACCGACTGGAGGACTTTGGCCTTAAACTGTCCATTGATAAGTGTCAATTTTTCAAACATCAGTAAAGTATGTGGGACACATAGTATCCACCGAGGGAATAGAGACCGACCAAGTAAGTTGAGGCCTTGACCACCTGGCCACAGCCCAAAAATCTAAAAGAACTGCAAAGATTCCTGGGATTCTGTGGTTATTATCGGGCGCATCAAGGACTATTCAAGAGTGATCCGCCCTTTACTTAACCTTACTCAAGGGTATCCCCAACCCACAAAAATACCAAAGTCAGCATCCCTCAAGACTGAAAGAGTGTATTTTCATCCGAGTGAAGTATTTGGGCCAGCTGGACTCTGATTGTGAGACTGCTTTTCATGAGATCATATATCAACTTACCCATGCTCCAGTGCTGGCCTATGCCGATCCAAGAAAACCTTCGTCCTGCACACTGATGCTAGCTTGCAAGGGTTGGGGCTGTGTTGTACCAAGAGCACGAGAATGGCCTGAGACCAGTGGCCTTTGCCAGTAGAAGCCTGACCCCATCCGAAAAGAACTATCCTGTACATAAGTTAGAGTTCCTAGCTTTGAAGTGGGCTATTGTTGACCAATTCCATGAGTACTTGTATGGGGCTAAAATACTAGTAAAACTGACAATAATCCTTTGACCTATGTGCAGACCTCAGCTAAGTTGGATGCCACTGGCCATAGGTGGCTTTCTGCATTATCTACATATGACTATGCTCTCGAATACCAGCAGGTCTGAACCACATAGATGCTGATGCTCTCCCGAGGCCTGTTCCCCAGAATGATTGGGTCCGACTGGCAGAACCTGACATTCGGCACTCTGCCGGAAGTTTGACAGGGAGGAACAAATGTCCACGGACGAGTGGACTGCATGGTGGATTGCTTGGGAGCCTCTGAGAATTGCATACCTGCTGCTTATTGCCACTTTTCTGCAATAGACATTGGTGCACTGCCTCAGCTGGACAATGACAGTATTCGCGGGCTCAATCCCGCGATCCCATGATCAAAGCAGCTTTAGAAGCCCTCTATGCAGGAAAAGATGTGTCCAAATTACGCCCACTGATTTGAGAACTGCACTGTTATACAAAGAAGGTCCTAAGTTGAAACTGATCAATAAACTGTTATACAGAGAAACAGTAGACAGAGGGGACAAGTAGACAAACAACAACTAGTGCTGCCCACTGCCTTTCGAGACTCAGTATTGAGGTCCTTCACAACCACATGGGGCACCTTGGTATAGACAGAACACTTGACTTGGTGAGATCCAGATTCTATTGGCCTAAGATGGGGGCTGATGTGGAGCAACACATTCGAACTTGTAGTCGCTAGCTTACAGAGGAAAGCTTTGCCCAGAGGGCTGCCCCTTGTTAACATAACCACCAGTGCACCCATGGAGCTGGTCTGTATTGATTTTCTAAGTTTGAGTCAGATCAAAGAAATATCAGTAATGTGCTGGTGGTCACTGACCATTTCACTAGATATGCCCAAGCTTTCCCACCAAAGACCAGAAAGCATCCCTGTAGCCAAAGTACTTGTAGAAAACTTTTTGTTCACTATGGGGCTCCACAAAGAATCCATTCTGATCAAGGGAGAGACTTTAGAGTCGTCTGATCAAAGAGATGCTTTCTCTGTGGGAGTGAAGTCCAGAACCACTCCTTACCACCCCAGGGGACCCACAGCCTGAACGCTTCAACCGACTTTGCTAGATATGCTAGGCACCCTGCACCCAAAGGACAAGCCTAGATGGAGCCAACAAATTAGCACCCTGGTACATGCTTATAACTGCACCAAAAGTGATGCCACTGGATTCTCCCCCTACCGCCTGATGTTTGGAAGAGAAGCTCGACTACCAGTAGATGTGTGTTTTGGGGTCTCTCCTGATGGGGTTCAAGCTGACAACTATTTACAGTATGTGCAAAAGTTAAAGGCCCAGCTAACTCATGCGTACCAACTGGCTCAAACCATGGCTGCCAAAAGAAATCTGGCCAACAAAGAAAGGTATGATAAAAAGGTGAAAGCACAGGAACTCCAGGAGGGAGATCGGTATTGCTAAGAAATCTGGGACTGCATGGCAAGCACAAGATTGTTGACAGATGGCACCATCTCCTCACATTGTAGTGGGCAAACTAGATGATCTGCCAGTGTACAAAGTAAGGCCTGAGAATAATTAAAAGATGTAAAACAATGCATAGAAATCATTTACTGCCCATTGGACAAATCTTAATTGAGTCTGAGCCCCTAGAAGATGCCCCTCTGGACCAGTGACTAGAGCTGCTGCTAAGAAAAGATCAAGAAAGTCTGCACCTACAGAAGCAAAGTTAAAGTGTTCCCCTCCACAAGTCCCAGTTGAGCATGACTGTCAGTCCATATCGGAAGAAAGTGAGAGTGACTTTGAATACTATCCTTCTTCTAACTGAGTCAATTGTTTCGGGCAATCCCTAGTCAATACTGGAGACAAAGCTGGGCCTTCTGGACTGTCTAAGCCCCAGCTTCATCCCTGGAGCCAATGCTCCCAGAAAGTGAAGTGCAAAGCATCAGATCAGATGAAATGGAATCATTGTGCATGGTTGAACTGTTTGAGCTTTCAGGGAGGAAATGATAGATTGGGGCAGACTGGTGATACACCGAACAAGAAGAGTATTTTGAGTGCCCTGACAGTCCACTGCCAGTGTCCGAAAGCTCTCCATGCGAGCCAAATGTTGTGGACTCAGAAACTGTAACTCCTGGAGCTGAAAGTGCCCCAAGTTCTAGCCTCTCTACCCCATGGAGACTCCCTGACAAGTGAGGACAATGCTGAAAATGAGGCTCAGAGTGCAGAGACTATAACAGTTCCCCCTAGAAAGACTGGTCGAGCTGTAAAGCCTGTGGTGCACCTCAGTTATGATTCACTTGGGAGGCCTGTGGACTTGCCTCTCAATGTTGTCCATAAAGGAGTGTATGTGTCCCGAGCTCATTGCCCAAACTGAGCATCAGTGCTAACTCAAGTTACTTGTGTTGCCCTCTAAGTATGGTGCCCTTGCCCCATCCAGCCCCAAGGTAACTGATAGGAAGGGCCCCTCTCTTCAGGTTTCATGTACAAGAGGTAATAACTTGAGTTATGGTACAATGTGTATGTAATACTGTGTAAAGAGTGACGTACTGCAATGTTTCAGAAATGTGTTCTTGGTAAAATGATATATTGACTGATGATCACATAGTGCGAGCCTAATGCAAATGTATATGGTTGCAGTTGAAACTTATGGGTACTTGCTTGACGCTGACGTCCAAGCTTTCCCAAGCCAGGAAGGGTGTAACCCCTGCAAATGGGGGTTCCCAAAAGACTTCAGGAGCTTGCTTGAATGCTCCAAGCCTGAATGGTGTTTGGCATTTAAGCCATTTATCAGTGAGTGTTTTTAGAGCCTCTGGTACTGTCTCTTTAAGAGCTGTCTGCTTGCAGACATAATTAGTTTGTATGGGGGACTGTGTTCTCTGAGTACCACTCGAGCTGCTGCCAATTCACTTCATTTTGCAGTCACTAGAGTGCAAAGGAACCTATCTGAAAGATGTAACTGTTTGCCAGAAATTATTTAGAGTAATAATGAAATTACAGTTTGTCTAACCTGCTTTCTTTGCAGTCAGAACTGTGTCTGCTAGTTCCCATTCTAGTTTTGAACTGCTGAACTGGACCAATCAGTGTGGGTAAGCTAGCTCTAAAATGATGCCTTGGACGAATCAGAACTTGGACTCATAATCTGAGCCAGCCACAAGAGGATTGTATGGGCAGTGACTCTGGGAGATGTAGTTTAGACTTCAGTGCCTTTTGGACCAACAGCAGCAGTCTATTGTGAGTGACAGCCAATCCAGTCAAGAACTGGGAGGAACTCAAAGGAAGTGCCAGTTTACGTCAGTTGGAGTTCAGTTGAGCTTTGGCAGTGAAGAAGGAAGGAGCCCTGTGCTTTTCAGTGTGCAGTTTTAGTCAAAAATGTGTGTAAGGCCCAGAGTTCCGGTCTGCAGCTTGTGTAACAGCTTGTTAGGACTGAATCGTCCTGTGAAAAGAATCAAAGGATCTCTGAAGAGTAGAAACCAGGCTCACCCTAGAAGACTGGAAGAATTGCTGAAAATTGCACTCGGTCTGTCAGGAACTGAATCTGCTGTGTGTTCTCCGGGTATTGTGCAGTAATTGCGATCGGGATACAGATGCAGCCTGCCTGGTATAGTACTCTTTTATATGGATGTGTGAAGAGGTTTGTGTACCTCAAGTGAGCCCTGCTGACATTGAAGGACCCTATCTTATTTGGAGGTCGTGAGTACTAATTCAGGGTTGCTCCCTGTTGAATTGCCACATTAAATCCAAATGGAATTACTGTACTGCTGACTGTTTAATTCTCCTTTCTCTGTGTGAAAGGGCCCCTACCAGCTGCCACGCGTTTGGACTAGCCACACTAGGGCTTGGGTACCCAGGGACAGTAACTGATAGGGATAGGCCTGTGCACAGAGCCATAGATAGATTATTAGAGTGATAAGCTAATTAACCTGATTTCCCCTGTCCTTGTTATATCCCCTAAATAAATCAGAGCTGCTTGTTTCAGCAAAGTTATACTGCCTGAGGTATTTGTCTATGTTAAAGTACTGTACTGTGATTGTTGCACTGTATCTCATTTCACAGGAGGTCCAGTGCCGGAACCAGACCTGGGGTAAGTGTATACCATGAAGGTAATTCTGATATTTGTGGGCCACTAGTGGGAAGAAGGGGTTGCAGTGTCCCAGAGGGCTGTGACCAAGTTAGTTTAACTATTGCAAACCCTGACCTCTGGGTGGAGGCACCCGCCATTGGATCCAGGCCCCTCAACCTGTTAGTGGCAAATCAGGCAGGGGTAGTAGCCCCTGGGATAGCGCCATCTAGGGGTTACATTATAATGAACGTTTTTAAATAAAGAGAGTCACGGAGCTCCCAGCACAGGAAGAAGAGTGCCCAGCTGCTGGCAACAATAATAGAAGGCAAGCAGACTCTCTGGCTCCATCCAAGGACAGGGACAAGTCTTTCCCAGTGGCAGCAAGGCCCTAAACACAGAAACATAGACAATGTCGGCAGAAAGAGATCACTGGTCCATCCACACTACACAGTTTTACTCTACTCTTCCCAGTGACCTATTGTCCAGATGACAACAATGCAACAACAGCAGACCAACAACATTGCACACTGAAAAAAGTTTTGTTTTTTTAAATTTATAAAAACACCAAACAGTTATCCACAAAGAAAACAGATCTGTTCTTGGTCACCTCCAAATGTTACAACCTTTCAATGCTCAAATGGTCAGACCTACATGATCAAGACACATGAGCACTGACACGTTGCAGTTGGGTGGTGAGAAAACAGCTGTTTCAGTGCACAACATTATTGGCCTGGTGCATGGAGACCAGGTGTCAGCGGGAAACACTTGTCCCAGCCCTTGGATAGAACCAGTGAGTCTCTTTACTTTCTGTTATAATGAATGTGTCAGAGACACTCAAGCTTATGCCTAGTAATTAGAGATGGGCAGAATGGGTTAAGAACCCATACTACTTGACAAGTTCAAAAAATTACAACCCAAATGGGCCTGCCCTTAAAAAAAGACTACGGTCTGAAATGCTGATTAGTAATTAGCATATTAGGAATTTAGTAAACTCTAAGGTACAGTAGTACACCATAGAGGCAGTTTAGAAGGGCAGCAGTATGTGGGGTCCATGTAGGATACAAGAAGAGCACAAATTTTCCTGAAATTCTTTTGCCCACAATGCTATGGCACTCATCCCTGTCTTCATCCCTCTCAGCCAGCATCTGCCTCCTCTGAACCACTGGGGGTTAAGGTCCCCATGGGTTGCTCCCCCCCCCGTGCACAGTTCCAGATGCCCCTAGTGGTTGGGTGCCATGGGCCGAGAGACGGTGGGCAGGGCTTCATGAAGCAGCCTGCCCCCTTTTACTTTTTCAGTTTCCCTCCCTCTGCCATGGTGACATACAAGGACATGCATGTGGAGGTGCACAAATAATTCAGAGCCTCGGCCCTGCTAACCCGTACTACCGCCAGGCCTCCACCCAGTGACAGTCAGAAGTCAAGACAGTTTGCTTCCCCTCCTTGGGAGAGGAGAGCAGTCCTTGGAACACTCCATCTTCTTCCCCTCAGCTTAGCCCCAGTGACTCGAGTCCACTCCCAAACTTGGCTTGCCAGCTTGGCGGGCAGTAGTGCTACCACCATCCCACTGGGCCGGCTACCCTGATGTTTGTTAATTAGTACAGTAATTAGCATGTTAGTAACACGTTATTAATATGCAAAGTTGTGCAAACAACTAGATTTGACAAGAGGTTTGAATGCACAAATCTGCTGGAACCAGATGTGAGATAATTAAAACTAGAGTAAGTTAGTCCATCTGTGGTAGCATTCCTACACTGCCTGGCTCATAATTACAGGCTATGCTCCATCTACAGTGAAGCAGGAAGTGCAGGCACAATGGTCCAAAGCTCCCTTCTGACCTTAAATTACTATTTTACTATGTCACTCCTAGGGTTGCTAGGAATCCAGTTAACTGAATCGTAATTCTTGGATTCCAGTTGTATTTTTAAGATTTAGATTTTTGGAACTGGAGACCAAAGATCCTAAAAATGGTCAAATCAGATTCAGAATCAGGTCTTCCAAGATCCTAAAAAAATCCTGTTGGAATAGATTTCTGCAAATTTTCATTTATTTGTTTTGTTATTTTACAATTTTTGGCTGGATGTACCAAGCCTAGTCACAGCTTGTTGCTCTAACCTGTAAGGCTATACTGCCAAGCCAAATGCGAGCAGCTCTGGTCACTACCTCTTCTCTATAGCTACTGTAGTGTGCAGGAAGTGGGTCTCTGTTTATATCATACCCCTAGAGCCCTTAGAATTCTGCAACCATGTGGGCAGAGACGTGGCCGCAGAACTTGAATTCTGTTGCAGAATTCAATAACTGTGTGGACTGTTCTTTGAAAATATAAAAAAATAGATAAATTAATGAACTAAGATATTTAAAAACATAAGACTTTTCATAGTGCCTGGTTCCCTTTCACTCACTGACAGCACCTGATGGCTTACTCAATAGCTGGGCTGCATTCTGCCACAGAAGTGAACGATTCCCGATGCAGAAATTAAAGATTGAAGTGCTGCATAGAACTAGGGTCGCTGATCGTTCCTCTAAACTGCCTAATTTACTGGAATGCCTGGATTTTACCTCAAAACTGTATTCTGCCCTTCTAAAATGTTTTTTCTGTCACTGTTGGGTGTAGACAGGGTTCAAATCCCCAGATATGTCAAACAGTAATGTTACAGTCTACTGCTCCTTCAGAAAATGCTTGTTAAGCTTGCCCACTGGTGCATCCCAAGGGTTAGAGACTGGATCAGGGGGCTGATCTGACCCTCCCTGGGACTGCAGAGTCTGGACCACAGTCCTGGAGAGGGAGGGAGGTATCCCCCTCATCCTGCGACAACGGGTCGACTGAGTCGAGAAAAATCTTGACTAGCTGGTCAGCCCATGTCTCAGCTGACAAGCCCAATGGGGACACTGCAGGGCCAGCAGCCTGGACTGAAACATCAGCTGAAGCCAATTCATCGAGGAATGTTGTCGAAGCAGGAGCATGGGAATCTGAGGCCTGAGAGCACTCACAGTTGCATGACTTGTGACTAAACTTTTTAACTTTAGCCTTGGAGTCCTTCTTGGATTTCAACTCATGGGAAGGGACCTCCCCAAGGGTAGGAAGAAAGTGGCATAAGTCCCAGAATGCTCCAGTAAAAGAGGGCCAAAGTCCAGCAGGACCAGTGTGAACACCGTGGGAGAGCCCACGGCCACCTGGGTGGCAGCTTCCTGAAAAGCCACCATTTATTTAGTGGACCCCGCAGCCACGGAGACCACCTGGTAGGCGTCCTTGGTCTGAATGGGAGGATCCCACTCATCCAGACAACCCAGCAAAAGTCGAGCATAGGGTGGAGGGATGCAGTGTGCGGCACAGGCCACAGGCCTGGGACTCGTGTTCCTGGCCCAGGCAGTACACACACATGGTGTGAGGGTCTGTGTGTGACAGCTTCTGTTTGTACGAACAAAGCTTAAAACTAGGTGCCAACTTTGTAGTAGTCGAGTCCATGATGCAAAACACAGTAAACCGCAAAGCAGCCTGAAGACCAAAGAAGTTTTTTATTTTCGAAACAAAGGTAGGGCCTACACAAACGCAGAGCGCTATAGAGGGAACCTGTCTCCTCAAGTGGAAAGGAAGATCTGATATCACAGGACATTGCTGAGGAGGATACCACCCAGGTCAGTGGGTGGAGCCAACATGAAATCCTGCCAGCCTGATTTAAACGGGAAAGGAATTCTGCCACAAGTGTGGCTAGTACACCATATCCACACCCCTAGAACATGGGGTTATGTATGCCAATATGAGCTAAAGTAAACTGGAGCTTTGGAGATCTAGTTTATGAAATGAGCTGTATTCTCTTCTATCTGGCCTAAATTAATTGGAAGAAAGTGGAGTGTACATTACACAAAGAAAAAATAAACTTGTTTTTTTTTTTATCAACTACTTTTTTTGTAGCTGGGCTGCTGGTGTAGCGGTAGCACTACCACTTGCAATGGCAATGACCTGGGTTCATAAGAGAACTCAAGTGTCAGAGGATGGCCAGAGGAGGAGGACTGAGTGTCCATTGGACTGCTCTCCTCCTCTGGGGTGGGCGGAGCCTGGAGTTTACTTAGCCCCTAGCAGAGGCTGAGAGAAAGGTAGCCCAGGCCAGCATGTCAGGAGGCATGACAGAGGTTGACACATGTTGCATAGGAACGCATGGTATGCATGATGATATCATTGCACGCCACACCTCCCAGGGGTCTAGAAAGGAGGAAAAAGCAGCAGTTGGTGCCGAGCACTCACAGGCCCTACATCCAACCAGTTGGACACGTCGGCCAGAACTGGATCCGGATCACACCGGGGATTCGAGGATTGAGGAACCCCACTGACTCCACATCGGGGGGAACCCTGGGGGAAGACAGCTGGTGGTACGTCCCGGTGGACATCAGGGTGAAGGGCTGGAGCGCTCAGCAGATGGGGGCCGAGCGGAGGAGAAGTAACAGAAACTGAAAAAAAAAGAAGTACTTTTTTTGTACTTAGAATATCACTGTTGTTTTTTTAACCTCCCCCCCCCAAAATTACAGCACTGTGGTCCCTCCCATAACAAGCCAATGATGAGAACATACAGTTGTTTCTTTCTGGACATTAACTTGTTAATAGCCTTCAAGTCAGTGCCCTCTGCTGAATGAGCAGAGTACTGCATGACACAAGGCTCAGGCATAGCAACAATTATATGGGAGTTTTTTCAAACAAATCAGGGACTGCATACTGTAGGTCAAATCAGGGACTGCATTCTGTAGGTCAAGGAGTACTACCCAGATTCAAGCGATAAGGTACACCACAGGGTTGTGTTAATGGTCTGGCACTCACCCTTTAGCTGCGTGCCAGCTGTCCTGAGAGGGTGATTAACTGACCATTAACATAACCCCAGGGAACACCTCATTGCTATTATAATAAAAATGGGAATTGTAAATAGTGGTGTACCTTGTTCAGCATGTGATTATGCTCTACATGTACATTATCGAAAGACTAACATAAGACTTGGAGGCTGCCTAAAGCCAATCAAGAAGCTCCATTTCTCAGACCCTTTTTATAGCCCCTTTAAACTCCGGGTAGGTTGAAAATCCTCTCCGGGTACTTTGAAAAAAACTGTGTGCCTGAGGAGCAGACAGAATTAAACCATATTATCATTATGACTATTACTATTTTGAGATATTATTATGACTTAAGATAGAATAATGAGTCATCATGAGTATATCTACATAGAAAGGTCAGTCAATGGGATTTCCAAAGTGAGGAGGGACTTCACCGGCAAGGATAACAATTACCCAGTTAATTACGCAGTGGGACACAAACAATGGACTGATTATAATGGAAGCCTTGATGCAGTGAAATATTTGAAAGCAATCTAATGGTACTTTGACCCTGATATGAAGAAACAGCACTGTACACAATCTAACATTGGGCAGTTCCACTGCTTCATTGTTCAACAGGAAGTGATTACAAGATTAAACAGAAAAGTTTGAATGTCCACAAAGGAAAAAAAAAACATTAAAAGTGATGCCACTTTCAATATTTCTCTCTGATGTACAAAATGTTAAGGCTTAATAATTACAATTTAGGGCTTTGTCTGGGTCACTTCCTGGAAAACTCAAGGCAGGCTGGATTATGAACCTTTGGATTCACCTCTGGATCAGCAGTTCATCCAGCCGCCCACTAGTCTAGCATGCATGCCCCCAAAAGCTAGCCAATACCATTGAATGAATGGCTTGCTCCAACACTATAAAACGTGACACTTTTTTAAATAACTTTCTAGCTACAGTAGCAGCTCCTTTATTAGGTTGGGAGTGCATAAGGCAGCGTGCTCTGGTGGTTAAAGCACCTGCTTGACTACCTACCTATAGGAAAACAGATGAAGGTAGATGTAGAGGAATGGTCTCTTTTACCATTATCTATGCAGGAGAGAATGCAGGCGGTAAAGATGAACCTCCTACCCTGTTTCTTATTTATATTTCAAGGGATCGCTGCTGACCCTCCTACACAGTGGTGGTCCAGCATGCAGGGAATTCTTAGTAAGTTTATCTGGGCAGGGAAAAAACCTAGAGTTAGCAGGCAAATACTAGATTTACAGAAAACTGGACCAGATGGATACTGAAGTATGGTTAAAAAGAAAGGAGAGGTAGAGAACAAGAGTTGGATGGAGCAAAAGGGAGTTAAGGAATCATCTTGGTATGCCAAGGGCATACATGGAGAAATATGTGAGATCCTATTGGAATGTATATATCGGAGGAGTTGGTGGATGCCAGAACTATACAATACTTGGCAGAAATATGAACTGTAACGAGAAGGTCAACATATGGAAGAAGATAAATTGAAATAATCAAATAGGTTGTGATTGTAGACTCCTATGTCTAGTTGTTTCCCCTGTTTGTTATTCCTATGTATGTTTTTTTATAAAAAAAAAAAAGAGAGAAAATTGATGAACATAATGTATAATGTACTCTGAATTTTAATGAAGAAAATATAAACAAGCATTTGTCAATGCTGAATGCTGTCTAGCTGACATTGGCAGTGCCGGAGTTAGAGACGCATAATAGGAATGGCAGTGAAGTATTAAAGTGACGTCAACCCCACCCCCACCCTGTAGAAACCGACAGGCATTGGGGTGTGCCTTTGGGTCATCAGCTATAACGCTCATGCCATTTTACCTCACCTTACCCTGTAGACACTGACAAGTGTCGTGGTGTGCTTTGGGGTCTCTGGGCATTATACTTACCCCATTCCATGAGGAAATATGCTGAGGTGGATGCAGTGTAGGAGAATAGGGTGAACTTTGTGGCCGAACACTGCAAGGCACACCATGATGCCTCTCACTGGCTACAGGGTGAGGGTGGAATGGTGTGAGCATTATAGCCGATGATTCCAAGTCACACCCCTGATGCCTGTCAGTCTCTACAGGGTGGGGTGCTACAGTTGGAAACCCTAACACCGTAGGCGTGTGTTGGTATTTTCACTCCAGATTTTCAACATGGGCTTTTTGTGACCCCACCTCATGAAGAGCGGCACTATCAGTTTGTTAGCTGAAAGGTGGTTTTGCACAGCGACTATGCCATTTGGCGACACAGGGATGAAAACACATTTTGGGCAGTATGTGGAAAATGACAACTGTACTGTTCATGAGGAGATGTAAAAATGGCAGCGTTGAAAATCTGGGTGAAAATATGACACATTAGTGAAGTCATGCGCATGCATGAAA
Source organism: Neoceratodus forsteri (assembly GCA_016271365.2). Lineage (NCBI taxonomy): Eukaryota > Metazoa > Chordata > Ceratodontiformes > Ceratodontidae > Neoceratodus > Neoceratodus forsteri. The sequence continues at coordinate 46,027,283 of JADMNL010000027.1, forward strand.
CTGTGCAACATGTCCTAACCCAATTATTTTTGGGATTTTTTTAACCACATTTTTAACATAGGCATTCTGGGACCTCCCCTCATGAACAGTGGCACTGTGATTTTGTTAATTTGTCCCAAACGTTGATTTCCCACAGTGGCCATGCCATTGTGTGCCACAGGTGCGAAAACACATTTAGGGCAGGATGTGAAAAATGACAGCTGCACTGTTCATAAGGAGGTGTGAAAAAATGCCAGTGCTGAAAATCTGGCATGAAAATATTTCAAATTTGCGAAGTTACAAGGGTGCGTGGAAACTGCGCAATGCACACTTGTAACACAGTCATTTTATGGAATTTCATCACCAAATTTCAACATAGGCATTTAGGACCTCTGCTCATGAATAGTGTCACCATCATTTCCTCAAACTGTCCCGAAAACTGATTTTGCACGGTGACCATGCTATTCTGCACCGGACGTGCGAAAACACATTTCGGCCAGGATATGTAAAATGACTGCTGTACTGTTCGTAAGGAGATGCAGAAAAATGGCAATTTTGAAAATCTGGAGTGAAAATATTACAAATTCATGAAGTTACGAGCGTGCATGGAAACTGCGCAATGCACGCTCGTAAAACAGAAAATTTTAGGATTTTTCTGCAAATTTTACAGCGTAGGCTTTTGAGCCCCTCCTCATGAACAGTGGCACTGTCATTTCATTAATCATTCGAAGGTGATTCTTCGCGGTGACCATGAAATCACCTTTTGGGACGAATAATGCCATGGCAGTGCCTGAATTCATGAGGAGGGGTCCCAATAACCCCATGTTGAGAATTTGGTGCCAAAAATGGCTGAGATATGCAACAAAGTTGAAAAAAACCCTATTTATGCCATTATACAGCTTACCGGCATTTCTTCAGTTCGCGGTTGGCTTTGAAGAGTGCAGGCGTGTTCCCAGTCCACGAAGATTGCACGGACTCAAAGGTAAAGTATGGGGTGAGTGGGGGTGTGGGAGGCAGGGTGCACAGAGGTGGAGCACAGGCTGGGGAGGGCAGGAAACCACGAGGGACCATTTCTTTTTACAGGTTTAAAAAACAAACATTGGGGACGGTTTTTCTTTCAGGGATTTGGCACACTGGGGTGGGCTCCAGCATGCCACCTAAGTGTTTTATGGGGGGAAGCTGTTGGCACATAGAGAAGGGGGGGGACAAGAGCCGAGGGGGATTGGGCACCCCCCCCTCGGCACATAACAAAAGTGGTGGGGAGGACATTATACCAACTGGGAATGGGCTCCCCCGTCTGCAAAATAAGTGGGGAAGGGGAGATTAAAGTCGGTGGGGATTGGACCCCCCATTGGCAAAGAAAGACTGTTGGGGGGTGCATGATGCTGAGGGGGATTGGGTACCCCCTCAGAATTCATTTTAAATGGAAGGGGGGTCATTATGGCGACGGGGAATGGGCTACCTCATCGGCACTGTGACACTTGGCAGCAATCACTGCCACCATGTTGCGTGCACATCGGGAGGCGTGTTGTGGTCCCGCTGCATGAGAGCTTCGCTCTCATTGCAGCGGACCTTTCTTTAGATCTGGTGGCCACACTAGGTATGCATGATGTCAGCACCTGCTGCTGGCTTATTGGTGAATGAGGGACGCACCTACTGATGCGTGCTGTGCATTCGCCAACAGTGACCGCACCTCCAAACCTGCTACTACCGCAAGATGTTGACTCGTGCGCAAGCACGAGCCAACATAAAAAAAAGAGCACCAGCTTGAATCTGAGACTTAGCAGACCACAGAATCAGACACCATCAGAGCCACATACTTACTCTCTGACCTCGAGCAAGTTGCTTAAGCTCCCAGTGCTCCAGTTCTCCCAGCTGTTTGTAACCCCTAGGTGGTGCTACTCCGAGGGTAACTACCCCTGCCTGCACAGTAGCCTGCAGGTTGAGGGGCCTGGGCTCTCGAAACAGTTGCCTCCACCCAGAGGACAGGGTTGTTGGCAACGTGACTGCCTTGGGGACAGCCCTCCGGGACACTGATAACCCCCTCTTTACCCCTAGTGGCCTGGCTAAGCTTGCAGCTACCCCACACCAACACACTTTTGCAACACACAGTGAATCCCTCCTTATAACCACTTATCACCAGGGCTATGATCAGCTGGAATGCCCTGGATGACCCCCTGGAAAACAAGACCTGCAACAATTAAACAACGTTCATGCAGCACTTTTTATACAGAGGTACACCACACCCAGTTTAACTGCAAAAAGATCCAAATCTGAGTTATTGGGGGATGTGAATAAGGGAGTGGCAGTAATCTGGTGGTTGATTTTAGATCTGATTGATTCAGGCTATAAGTCATGCACTCAAAGGTCCCTGGAACACAGTCACACACACTCTGGGTACCCAGCTGGAACTACAGGCTGGCCTGAAACGCTGCCCAGAGTAGGCCGGTGTTGCAACTGGTTGGGGCCCTGTGATGGAAAGAAACATGTATGCAATGTAACCCACAATTTGTAATCTGGAGCTGGATGGTTCAGTCCACAAAACCTTAACAACAACTAAATCAGATGACACACTGTGATTGTTAGCTGGGTTGCAGGGAGCTACCCTGGTTTTACTCACACTACCCAAAATTTGATGCAGGATGGATGAAATGGAGACCTCAAGATGAAGAGCTGTATGGCCAGGAGAAGCAGGGCCCACACGATGCGACATGGCACTCGATCCTGTTCAGTGTTGTTGATCAGGGAGCCGAATCTCCGGGCGGGTCTCTTGTCGGATCTTTCTCTGCAGCGCAAGCAGGTGTCTGGGCTAGGATGGCAGGGCCCAGACTGGGAGAACAGTTTGGATGCAGTCCGGTAAGGTTGCTGGATGCAGCTTCCAGCAAGCGTGACACATGCAGCAAACTGGGGAACCAAATCACGATCCACTGTTCACATTCAGCACACTTATAGTAAAGGCAGACAAATGCCGCAGTTCGGATGACAGTCCAGTTGCAATTCAAAGTGTCTCTGCGCCAACCGTATGCTCTGCGGCATTCTCCAGTCCTGACAGGCCGATCGCACCGAGGTAAATCTTCGGTCCACTTCAGGAGAAATTCAATTCGTCACAATTGAGGATTTTGGTCATAAGCACAGCAAATTTGGATAAAGTCTGAGATATTAATGCAGACTTCTTCACTCGAGAAGATGGTAGCAGGCAGGCCAGACACAGCCTTCCCGCCGATTTCCCACGCTATTACGCAGGAGCAGCTGCTCGAATCTCTCGAGCTGTTCACTCTCTCAACTCCAGACTCACACTGACTCACTGCTGCAGGCAGCATCGGGACTTACTCACGATCCAAAAGATTTGGTTCATTGATCCATCTGTCTGTCACAGCAAGGGCTCCGCCTCCAGGTGCATTTAGGTGCCAAAATACAAAAACTACAATTCCTACAGAAATTCTCTCCCACAAGACCCTTGAGGGCAGGCTCCATTTTAGAGCCCCCAAAGGTACTGATTGGTGCAGATTGGCAGTCCAGAACCAAGATGGTGGTACATAACAGAAATGTCCATGCTGCAAAGGAAGGCAGGTTAGACAAACTACATTATCGTTATTATTAAAACAGATAATCAGCAAACAATCACAGGTTCTAGCAGAGCTCCCTCTGCGCAATTATCGACGGAAAAATGGAGCAATATTCCTGCAGTCTGGGTGGGACTCGAGCCTGAAACTTCTCGGCCCCTACCCAGATTAATTATACACTACAAAACAGGCGGCTCTTAAAGAGACAGGCACAGAGGCTAACATTGCACTCACATGCTGACACTTTTAAACCTGTAAAGACACAGAACGCCAGCCTGGCAATGGGCATTTAGGCTCACCCAAGGAAGATTTTTGAGAACCCCCATTTATAGGGGGGGTTACATGTGGAAATGGGAAGAAGCAGAACCCCATTGGAAACAACAGTCTGGATCTCAGCCGGACTATCCAGGGTAAATTAGTTATAAAACAAAAATTGCAGAGAAAAAGAGAGGGAGCGGAGGAGAGGGAGAGGGAGAGAGAGAGGAGATCAGCTTCTCTTAAGTACGAAAGGCAAAAGTCAAGTAGAAGCAAGTATCTATACTCCACGTTCAGAGCAGCTTTCCCCCGTTCATCTGTTTTATTATGACAAAGACACAGATCAGTGGTTCATCCATGCCAAGGGGACAAGAAAAACCGTGACCGTCATTAGGTCACCAGCACAATTCTAATGACGAACATCGCACCCGGCAATTGTGCCACCCGACTCCCATCGGTATATGCTCCTACTCCCCCTCTCCCTCTGTCTCTACAAAACTCTAACTAACTACCCAGACTATAAATATCCTAAGTGATTTATGTGTGTGTTTGTTTTTTTTATTGTGTATTTAGATAAGTGGATTTATATATATGATCATTTAACATAATGTGTGTTTATGTATATGGATATTTGTATTTAGACTATATCTGATGGCAACAGCCGCTTGCCTGGCCCACAAAAATATCTGGTATAGCCTAATTGTTTCGGTTCATGCACAGTCTTAACTCTTTGTATATGTTATTTTGCACCTGTACTCTATAGTCTGTATTGTATTCCCTTTCCCCTTTCCCTCACGATGCACCTGGAAACGATCTATTGTAGCTCAGCATGCCTTTCCTGGTGAAACATTTCAAAATAAATAAGTATTATTGATTAATAGAGAATACGTTTTTGGATTCTCAGTCTTTCTTTCCAGGGTTTACAATTCATTTTAGAAGCTTGTCCCAGAAGTCTGTGTAAATTGCATTTGGTGGTTCCCAACTGACCACGTACTACTTCTTTTTATGACATCACAGTTGTAAGCCCCCCTTCCCATTTATGGGGACTTACCCGTGGTCTGTCTGTCCTCTTGCTGCTCCCATTCTGACGGCCCTTGTAGTCTTCACCCTCTAGTCCACATTACACTGCAAAGTGGGGACAGGCATGGTAGGCTTCTATTGAGCAGTGGCTCTAGCAAGAGTCTAACTGTGCTCCCACGGCAGAACAAAAGTAGCTGCAGTCAGTTGATCATCCGGGTCCCGATCCCGGCCCCTGGATATGCAAATGAGGACGAGACCGGGACAAGTGAAGGACATTACCATTGGGCACCTGTACTGTACTCCTCAATCTCCTTGAACCAAAGAAGGGTTGGGGAGTGAAAACCACGGTGCCAGTGTGCCATCTTGGTGTGCACCCATGTGCAGTGAAGCAGAAGCTCCATGTCTGAATGTGGACCAAGCACCCCCTCAAGATCAACCGTCCTGGCTCCCAGGGAGGAAGCGGAGCCAGAACACAGCCAGTAACTGTGCCACTGCAGTTCTAATAGAAAACATTCTTCCCAGCCCCCAGAAAAGGCAGAGGGTGGGGCCAGAAAAAATGCAAAAGCACAATGACAGCCTCAGCTGGCCTCCACGCATATGGGGGAGGCCCATACTCAGAGCCAAAGCTCCCCATATGAAACAAGGAATGTAGCTGCTTTGATCAGCCCTGTCCTGGCCCCAGGACTAACATCGCAGTTGGGACATGCCGCCAAAAGTATCCAGTGAGGATAGCGACTGAATATGGGCAACCATCAAAATGGTGATTCATATTCAGCACTATCCCCATGGGCTACCTTGCAAGGGTAGTGAGCCTACGTGAAAGCGAGCGTAGGAAAGGGTGACCGGAAGGGGGGGATAGTGAGGGGAAGGGGAGGGACAGGGAAGGGGTTTTAGGGGACTGGTGTGCCTGCTGCTGCCTAGGTAGCCATGTGGTGTGGTGGTGTGGGTGGCCAGCACTGGCTCAGCAGGTACTGGGTTCAGGGCTGGGGACCGGGAGTATAGAAATGTTGCTGCTGCCTGCGGCTGCAGGACTTAATTTTTTTTTTTAGATCCAGACTGTGCCCCCTTCCCGATATGCACCCCCCTGGGGTTGAAAATCTAAAATCTGGGAAGTGCGGGGGGGGGGGTACAGCCCCCCCACAAAATCACTTTCTGCTTTTCCAGATGTCAGGTCGCCAACAAGTGTATATTGCTGATTTGCTTTCCGGTGATATACACTTGCCATAATAGTGATCGCTGTTTTGTGATCGCTATTATGACATGGAACCGCCACCAAACACCCAGTGGGGTTAGAAAGAATGCATCAAGAGTTACAGAACAGCCCAAAATAGAGACTATTAAAATTGTAAACAAACATGGTGGCCTCCAGTGAACTACAGGGCCACCATGCATCATGAGACAAGCCTAGGAGTGTTGCAATTGGCTGAGCAATCCCAGCCAATCATCACAGACCAACAACAGTGAAACAACCAATGAAACAACAAGTTTCAACCCTGAGGAGAGAGACAGAGAGAGAGAGAGAGAGAGAATTGTCCCTTGAGGTCTGTCAGAGCTGGGAGAGACAGAGAGTGAGGAGGCAGACTGTGGAGCTCACAGCCACCTCGGAGACTGTCACAACCAGGCTGTCTGTGAACAAAAAGAAGTATACTTCAGCCAGAGAATAATCAAAGGAGGAAGGTGTTTCAGGGAAACATCATTGGAAAAAAAAGAATTTCTTTTGGAAAAGGGTACTCTACCCTCCTAATATTCCCACCAGGACCAGTTCCAATTCTCCAGGGCATTGGCCTCCGCAGGACACAGGCCACCAACTGTTCCAGAGGAACCCTGAAAGAGGAGGAGGAGAAGCAGAAGGGGAACTACAGCCTGAGGTGAACCCCTGCAGAGAAGAGAGCACAGCAGCAGTTTCTATCCCTCATCCAACATCTGGTTGTGGGGTGCCTGATTTCTCCGAAAGGAGAGGTTTGGACAGCCACTGCACAATGTTGCCACAGCCACCCCCTTGGGGTACAATGAAAGACCTTAGAGGTAAAGACATCAAAAGACCTTAGAAATGAAGATTTTGAAAACCTTAGAACCAGCGAAGATGATGAAAGGCCTGAGAGATGAGGGTGAACACAGCACATGTAGTCAAAGGCCCTTGAGAAGGTGACTCCACAGATTACTTTTGTGACAGCCTAAGCTGAAGAGTCACCGAGTTCCAGTCCAGCACCAAAACGCAGCATGGACACTGAGCTACCTGTCAAATGTCTGAACTGTGAGTACCTCAGAGCTGTGGTTCTGGGGAGTTTCCTTTGGGTTGTTTAGTCAGATAGATAGCAAAGGGGGTAGAAGGCCCGAGCAGGACTGTGCTATCTTCTAGGTAAGCCCATGCAGAAGACCTTCAAGGCCATTTGACCCAACACTCTTTGTATTACAAATAGGTGCCCCTTTGTGTTCAGCTTCTGTCAGTTGACAAAAATGTGATGTTTACATTCCTGCAGGCATGCCAACTCACCCTCACTGTGGTTAGCTCCCAGCAATCCAGTAAGGCACCCATTGCAACACATAGAGTCATCTCTAAGGCCTCTGGGGGGAGCGAACCAGGTGCACCTGCATTTTGGGACTGGGACTGCCAAGGGATTGTGGGAATACTGAAGTATTATGTACAGCATAAAAATTTCCCCTTTTTACAACGATTTTCCCCTCACATCCCCTTATACTTTCTTTACCCCCTCCTTGTTAAATACATTGTTATTTATGCATCTTACTGTTGGGGTGTTGGGTATTGTTATTTTGTACTGTGTTGTTTTGGGAGGGTTATCAACCTGAGTGCGGGAGGTTTACACTATATTTTTCCCAGGGGGTGGTTTAGGGTTCAAGCCAGTACCCTGTTTCACTACTACCCCAGGTTGGGACACCGAACTACTACTGTATTATCCAGATTGTGTGCTACTATTGAAATAACCCATGCCAGCTCCTTCAGAGTCAAAGTGAAGTGAGGTGTGGACCCTGAGGGCTCGGGTGGCCGTCAGGACACCTGCAGTGACTGCCCAGCCACTGAGTCCAGGTAGGTCAGGTAGCAGTGTTACATAGTGCTTACCATGGCAACTGTCTGTGATGTCACAAACAGCAATTGTGAGGTCAGTTAGGGACAATCAAATGCATTTTTCAAAGGCATAGTGCTGCATGATTGGAAATATTTAGTAGAACAATAACTGCAAAATGTAAAAAAAAAAAAAAGGAAATCATTAAAGTTAACCATAGCTGTTATAAATGTGATCGTGTCAAACATGTTATTTTTAGTAGATACCTACGGCCCAAGAATGGCCCAGAGACTTAGGGCCAGATATTCAAAGCTTTGCGTGGTCTGCAAACAGTTTACGCGGGTTTAGCGCAGTATTAGCGCGGGACTGCCATATTCAAAAGGTCACATAACGCGGGAAAAGTGCATTAGCGCGGAGCAAACCATAAATATATGCAAGGGGCAAAGTGAACATGAATACAGGCGCTATGAGATATTCAGCGACTAGCACCGCGCTAAGGTGCTTAGCGGGACATAGCGCGACCCTTAGCGTGGAACAAATTACCGCCCAGGAAAAGCTGGTCTTAACCCTGGGCAAACAGCTTTGCATGTCATTGGTGCATAGTGCGGTGTTTGCGTGGGATTAGCGCAGCTTGAGCGACCCTAATATAAGAGCATGACACTTATACCTGCAGACCATGCATCTGTGGTGACCAACAGATGCAAGCACACAAATGCAGCACTGTGGGCATGGTGGCCATTGAGGGGAGGGTGTACGGGTGGCCAGACCTCAACACATCCCAGGTGTGGCCACATGGCTGGGACACATCATGCAGTGCACATGGGCCAGTAGTGGGAATACCCCACCACCTGAGTGCCTGTCGGAGCACACATGCCCCCCAGCCACATACCGCACAACTGTACAGAAGCCACAGCACACACAGCCGGCCATGCAAATGTCACTGTGAGCATCCCATGCCACAGGTGCAGCATCTGTGGAGCACACAATGGTGAAACAGTACTGTCCACCTTCAGTAATCACCTGCAAGCTGTGCCTGTCACTCTGTACAGTGCAGTGGTCATCACTGCCCTACATAACATAGGCATTGTTGTGTTCCTCACACTACCAGCCCCCTTGCTACTGTAGCATCTGCTGTGCACTGTAGCATGGCCTACAGTGTGACGGTTGCATACAGCACCACCACCGCCTGTGCCTATGCTGTGTTCTCCCCTGGGGCACACAATGCTATGCTGTACTGCATACACGTAGCCTGCAGCAACCCTCATGCACTGTCAGACTGACCTACAGGTGGAGCTGCGGTCAGACCTGGCCAGCCCCTGTACTTCCAGACTGACCTACAGGTGGAGCTGTGGGACCCTGCAGTAACGCTGGGCAAACTGCATGCAAATCAGGGAAGGATAAGATGCTAATCTGGCTGTTTGCCCAGAGACTACCTAAGTAGGCTCATTTGCATGTCACTTTTGAATATGGCAAATCTTAGCACTGGGCAAACACGTTAGCACTGGGCTAACAGCTTAGCTCCGCGCTAAAGCCGTGAGTTCGGGGATGTTTATACAGTTTTGATCACTGTTCTTTCACATCTGCTGCTGCCTGCTGCTGTACTGGGTCCACGCATCTGCATGCACATTGGTCACATAGTTCATCTCTACCTGCCCTCACATCGCTGTGCACTGTGTTGATGGTTTGCACTTCCTGGTTGCTATATTCAGTGCTGTCTTATTCCAGGGCTACATTTGCCCTGCACTCCCAGCCCAGTTTGCATGGCCTCATTCCCATGCTATATTCAGAAGCTGTTTATTTATTTTATAAATCGAATTTACAAACCTTCGAGTCAGAGACTTATTTACAAAGGTACCTCGTTGCACGGAGGGGGGACAAACATATTTGTGTGGCAAGACATTGGTTAACAATACAGGTGAGATACAAAGGAGTATACAGCAAGGCATTGCAGTGACCAAAACAGGTGAGGTGAGCTATTTGCCCCAGGCTATTCCTTTTGAATATAGCTTGCTTTGTGCTCCAGGCTAAGTTCGCCCGCCAGGCAGTGTTAACTTATCCCAGGGGCAAAGCTTTGAATATCTGGCCCTTAGTCCCCATGCATAATCCACCAGTTCAGGAAAAAGTCCTCCACCAATGAAAATGCTGTTGTCAGCATTTTATACGCACAAGCGGCATATTCCTGTATTTGCACAATATATTCCTGTATTTGCACAGGTGCTGCACCTGTAATACCAGGCACTGCATCTGTTCAAAATAATTTGTGGAAGCTCTCATAACATGGGTAATGGGTCACTAAAAGGTAACCATTTAAAAAAAGTACACATGTGGCAGAACTTGGGGTTGTACAAGAAGCCCCCCCCCCCCAACACACACAAAATACAAAACTTTCCACTTTTTCAGCGACACATGCAGTTTTCAGGGTTTTGAAAATCAGGCCTCTAAAGTAAATTCCTGAATTCCTCACTTTAGGGAAGAATTTGAAAAATGTAATAGTTGCACACAATTCAACTTATATTTTTCTTAATGTAGATGAGAGTCAAACTTTACAGATACTGTAAATGATTTATTTTATTTATTTCACACACAAAGGATCCTTTAAGCAGATGCCTATTTTCAAAGGAACGAGAGTCAGAAATGTCAATACATAGAGTCACAATATACATTCCACAGTCATTTGATACTCTGGACATACAATTCAATCTACAGTAGACATAGCACAAAGTTACATTATAATAGTGCAGACCACAATAAAGGGTGCAGTAAATGAAGTTTACATAGTCAGATTACCAGGCGATGCATTTGCATTATAACCGAGCCAACTAAGGTAAGGGGTGCACTAAACAATGTTAACATTATCAAGGCCACGGCAATTCATTTTAAGCACTTACAGGTACTGTTCTCAGAGAGAAAGGTATGCAGCCTAGATTTAAATTGTGAAACAGAGCTGCAGTCTCTAAAGGTGCTGACAGAATCAATACTTGGCAAACTGGTAAGAGAAGGAGTTTTCACCCAATGTAGTCCTCCTGAGAAGCAGCAGCGTGTGGCTTGCCATGCCTCTAGTGGTATACCTACTGCCAGTTCAATGCAATTCACGTTTATTGTAGAGCAAGCTGAGAAGAAGATTCTCTTTTACAATTGCATCCAATTAGTAAACAAACAATTATGAAACAGTAATAATATAGGCTCAATAAAAGTGAAAAAGGGAAACAAGCCTGGGGAAAGTAGACCATGCAGTGCATGGTAGCCCCAAACAAGGGTGTGGTAGAGAAGCCTCTGGTTTAGGTTTAATAGGTTAAGCTTGGAATACAGGTTGCATGTATGAGTATCAAGTTGAACGTCAAGTGCAAAGCAGCAGGCCCTGTTAAGTGGCCCTCTCACTCTGTTGAGCACACCATCGTTAGCAGATCCATAGCCCACAGTGCCACAGTTAATGAGACTGATGATAAAGCTCTGAACTAGGAATTTTTTTTTTACCTCCAGTAGGAGATTGCTCCTGTTTCTGTAAAGGAATCCAATTCTCATATTAACTGACCTTACTAGGAAGTCTATGTGGTCAGAGAATGTCATGGCACAGTCCAGTATCAGTCCAAAGTATCTGAAAGTTTGCACTTGCTCTATAGAGGCACCTGCATTGGTTGAGATAATAACACCTGAGGCTAGGTGCACCTTGCTGCGGTTGCCAAACAACATGCATTTTGTTTTTGTTTTGTATTCATTATGAGCAGGTTGTTGGCAAACCAGGTTTGGACTGAGTTAAAGTTGTCCTGAAGTCTCTGCTTAAGGTGGTCAAGACTCTGTCACGTGTGAAGATGACTTTGTGATCTGCATACAGGATTATATGGAAGGATTTGTATACAGAGGTAGCTCGTTAAACAGGCTGAATAACAGAGGCCCAAGTATAGATCCTATGGACACCAATATTTACAGGTCTGACATCAGATATGGCAGCCCTACATTTATCTGATTGGTTTCTACAAGTCAAATTGTCCGTGAACCAGCCAACCATATCAATTGAGAGGCCATGGGATGACAACCTAAGACAAAGGACAGTATGGTTGAGAAGATCAAATACCTTTGCTAGATCACTGAAGATAGAACCAGTCAGTTCACCCCTATCAAGAGCACTGTGATCACTGATCTGACTCAGTAAATTCCAACAGAGGAGTCATAATGCGAAGTTCCTTTTGAACCCATGCTGCTCATTGGCCAGAAGGTTATACTGACTAAGGAATTCTACCAGCTGGTCATTAACAATTCTTTCAAGTGCTCTGGATAATGGCGAGAGGTTGGAGATGGGGTGATAACTGGTCAGATTAGAATCACCACTCTTTATTACGGAGACCATGTGTACTTTTTCAAAATGTCCAGATGTTGAAAGTGGCCAGTGGCCAAAGTTTTAGTGACCAGTGGCCAAGGTCTTAGTCACCAGTAACCAAAGTTTTATACAAGTTTATCAACAACAACATTTATATGTAGTTGGCTAACCAAAAGGCTAAAAACGTAAAACAAGTAAAAAGGCTTGCAGTAGCTAGTGAAGTGGCTAGTGAAAGGTGCAAGTGGCTAGTGGATAACTACATGATACCACCATGTGAATTAATATGTATCTGGGTGCCCGGGTTCAAAAGGTGTTAAGGCCCTTTAAATAATTGTAGAAAAATAGGTGAAGAGCATAAGCAGTGTTTAGGAACAGATATTTGAAGCAAAGTTAGTTTTGCTCTGCTCAAGCAGAGATACTGTGTACAAAACAGGTCTGTAACCTAAGGTCATGGTTAAGATAACATGTAGCTCCTTCAACATTAACTGTCGTTTAGCCTTGGCTAACACGGTTCCTCATTTCATGATTTCTTGTGTTTAAAAAAAATGTGTAACAGAGAGTTGTTAAGAAATAATTATATCCTTGCTTTGGCCACTATCTACTAAAGACCCTTTTTGCAGTTCTAAGCAATTTGTTTTAAATAGAGTAAAAGCCTTTTATTTTTGTTCTTGTCTCCTAAAGCATGTTATTTTTTATAATGTAAAATCCCTGGACCATCCAAGGGTGATGACAAACAAAACTCCCCTGTCTCGGCAAAGTGTCAAATGTATCTTATGACTAAGGTATCTTGTGGCCAATGTACTTTAGAACCCTTGTCTCATAACCCCACTCTCTTGCCTTTTATGGTCAGAGTATCTGAAAACTTCCTTTTTTTTTGCATTTCTTGTCACTGTATAAGTATCAGACAGACTGTATGTTCTGTGTTGCCAAGAGGAATAGCCAGCATGGTTGCTATAGATGCTTTGACACCCAGAAAAAGGGAGCAATTTTGCTTCACTTTTTCTGTACACCTGTAGCCCTGGTTGTGGAAAGCCATCAGCTGTTTAGACTTAATCATGTTAGAGATAAATTTGTTAGGGCTTATTCGGGTATTAATAAATTGCAACTAATTTAAAACAACAGCTGGTGTCAGGTGGCTTTATTGGATTACCAAGGACCACTAATCACGAACCTTGTGCTTTTACTACCGTACTGTCATCAGTGTGGTATAGTTTCTTTATTTACACAAGAGGTATATCTATGGCCAAGAATAGGTTGAAGATATGCTGGAGGGGGTAGGTAACTTCCCTAAGACCAAGTTTCAGCAGTTTCATAGCAATGCTGTCAGGGCCCACTCTTGTCTTAACTTTCAACCTAGCCAGGTAGCGATATACCTCTGACCAGGTATGTCACTTGAAGTAAAAAAGTGGATGGTTAGGCTCACCAGATAACACACCTTGCGCAGCAGAATGGTTGTGGGTGTTAGGGATGTAGGCCAACAAGTCACCAAAAGCACTGTTGAACATGTCCACTATGGCTTTGTCACTAGATACCGCTGAGTCACCATGTATGATACATTGGGGGAGGGACTGGGGTCTATGTGATAACAGTGAACGCCGAAAGGCAATCGCCGTAATCACTCAGAGTGCCGAACACATTTTCGGCACTCTGACAACCCTGGCGCACCAACACAACGGCGTCAGGACATATTTTTACTACTTTCTGTGGGGGTGGCTGCGCCACCCCACACCCGCACCCTCCTGCTTAAGGATTCTCAACTCCAGGGGGGTGCATGTCGGGGGGGGAGTGAAAGTAGTAAAAATAGAAAGGTTCAGGCCGGGCACAATAAAAATCGCACCAGCGCCCAGACCCGAACCCAGTACCTTAGCCACCCGAGCCATTGCCCAATCCCCAACGCCACGCCACAGCTCGACTGACGATGGCAGCGCAACCCCCTACAGCCTCTCCACCCCAGCCCACGATCGCCGTGCTCACTCCCCCCCCCCCAACACACGTATGTATAGCAACATCCTGTCACCTAGTTTGCCCACCACCTCATCTGGTCGCCCTACCCATCGGTCGCCATGAGTGGATTGCACGAGGAAGGTGACGCCGTAACAGACAGCGACCTTCCTCATGCGCCCACTTCACGGGTTACCGAGGGATTGTTATGTATCACTATATATGATAGATTGGGGGAGGGATTGTATGTATCACTATGTACGATAGATAGGGGAAGGGACTGGTATGTATCACTATGTATGATACATTGGGGGAGGGATTGGTATGTATCACTGTGTACAATAGATTGGGGAGGGATTGGTATGTATCACCATGTATGATAGAGTGGGGGAGGGATTGGTATGTATCACTATGTATGATAGATTGGGGAAGGATTGGTATGTATCACTATGTATGATACATTGGGGGAGGGATTGGTACGTATCACTATGTATGATAGATTGGGGAGGGATTGGTATGTATCACTATGTATGATAGATTGGGGGAGGGACTGCTATGTATCACTATGTACGATAGATTAGGGAGGGATTGGTATGTATCACTATGTATGACAGATTAGGGGAGGGATTGGTACGTATCACTATGTATGATAGATTGAGGAAGGGATTGGTATGTCTCACTATGTATGATAGATTGGAGAAGGATTGGTATGTCTCACTATGTATGATAGATTGGAGAGGGATTGGTATGTCTCACTATGTATGATAGATTGGGGGAGGGATTGGTATGTCTCACTATGTATGATAGATTGGGGGAGGGATTGGTATGTCTCACTATGCATGATAGATTGGGGAGGGATTGGTATGTCTCACTACATATGATAGATTGGGGGAGGGATTGGTATGTATCACTATGTATGATAGATTAGGGAGGGATTGGTATGTCTCACTATGTATGATAGATTGGGGGAGGGAATGGTATGTATCACCATGTATAATAGATTGGGGGGTGGGATTGGTATGTATCACTATGTATGATAGACTGGGGGAGGGATTGGTATGTATCACTATGTATAATAATAGATTAGGGAGGGATTGGTATGTATCACTATGTATGATAGATCGGGGGAGGGACTAGGATGAATCACTATGAAAGATAGATTGGGGGAGGGATTGGTACAGTATGTATCACTATGTACAATGTATTGGGGAAAGGATTTTTTGGTGTTCCCCAGGAGCTCGTTAATGCTGCCCAAAGGCTCCTAGGTTGCTTGAGTACATTTACTTGCTGGGATTTAATGTAGTTTGACTTAGCTACCCTGATGTGAGTTTTCACCAGGTTAGGAAGCTCCCTATATTTCTGGAGGAATTTTACCCTGACCACGCTCCCTGTACAAATTACATGCGCTGTCATGTTCACGAGCATGAGACGTCATAGCCAGTGTGTACCAGGCTTGATAACTTCCACTGAAGACCCTAATCTTGACTGGCATGACAGTATCACAGACTCTGTTGAACTGGTGTATAAAGTATTCAACAGCTGCATTGACATCAGTTGTGTAAGTTAAGAAGGAGCAGTCCAGTTGTCACAGGAGGCCTGAAAGAGTGGGATCCTGTGTTTGCATAGCACCCTAGCAGAGGAGGTGGAGGGCTATTTTTTGATTACCTTTGCAGACCATATGCAGGTAACAGGGGATTGGTTACTCACAAAGTCAGGTAGCACCTCACTGGAGATTATTTTGTCCACATGGCTAACCAATATCTAGTCAAGGACAGTTGTAGTCCCCGTCATGTAGTTAACTCTGGTCGGTTTGTTAATCACCTGAGTGAGGTAAATATTTGCCAGTTTGTCTTTGAATTCTTTACTAGTGCTAGCCAGCTAGTTACAATTAGTCACCAACTACAATTTTTTCTTGCAGCAGGTTTAAGTTGGAGACCATCCTGATAAAGCAGTCAAAGTCGCTCTGGACATTTCTATGGGGAATATAGGTGACAAGGATGTTAAGGTTTTTTTCACCCTTGAGCTGCAGTTTTAGGTTTATGGCAAGGAGTTCACACCCAGACAGATCAGAGCTAAGAGGAAGGCTATGGGATTTTAAGTAGGATTTACATAGATACATAGACAGTGTCGGCAGATAAGGGCCTATGGCCCACCCAGTCTGCCCATTTGAGCTTGTAAGTTCAGTTTGTTTTCCTAGAAGTCTGTTGCCCCTTACCCCTGACCTCCAGAATTCCTTTATGTCTATCCCATGCATTCTTAAATCTCGTGATTGTTTCAGCCCCCACCACTTCCTCTGGCAGGGTGTTCCACTTGTCCACCACCCATTCTGTGAAGAAATTCTTTCTCATGTTTCCTCCTGAATCATCCTCCTCCAACTTCATCCCATGCCCTCTAGTCCTGGAACATCTTTTTCGCTAAAATAGTGTTTTCCTGCACCCTGTTCCTCTAAGATACTTCTATGTCTCTATCATATCCCTCTCCCTCCTCTCCTCCAGGGAGTACATGTTCAGTTCCTTCAACCTGTCTTCATAGGACTTGTGATGCAATCCATGCACCATCTTTGTTGCCCTCCTCTGAACCTTCTCTACCCTGTCTATGTCCTTATGTAGGTATGGTCTCCAGAACTGTACACTGTACTCTAGGTGGGGCCTCACTAGTGTCTTGTATAGCGGAATTATGACCTCCCTTTTCCTGCTGGTGATGCCCCTGCCTATACATCCCAGTATCCTATTTGCTTTACCTTCTGCCTTGTCACACTGTTTCCCTACTTTGAGGTCATCAGAGATGATAACCCCAAGATCCCTTTCCTGCTTGGTGCATGCTATATCCTCACCCCCCAACTGATATATTGTGCCAGGGTTTTTGTGCCCCATATGCATTATCTTGCACTTCCTTGCATTGAATTTCAACTGCCAAACCCCTGACCATTCTTCAAGTTTCTGCAGGACGCTTCTCATTCTGTCTACACCCTCTGGTGTGTCTACTCTGTTACAGAGCTTTGTGTCATCAGCAAACAGTGAAATTCTGTCTTCTAGGTCCTGCGCAATGTCACTGATGAAGATGTTGAATAGGACCGGTCCCAGCACTGATCCCTGTGGTACCCCACTGGTCACTCTTCCCTCTGTGGAGTGACAGCCATTTACCACCACCCTCTGTGTCCTGCCACCCAGCCAGTTACCTACCCACCACACTACTGTCCTGCCCACACCCATATTCCCCAGTTTGTGTAATAGTCTTCTATGTGGCACAGTGTCAAAGGCCTTGCTGAAGTCCAGATAGGCCATGTCCACTGCCCTCCCTGATCCACCTCCCTAGTCACCCAGTCAAAAATTCAAAGAGGTTGGTCTGACATGACCTCCCCTGGTGAAACCATGCTGCCTTGGGTCCTGTAGTCCATTGACAACCAGATGTTCCACCAATCTCTCCTTCAGTAGTGCTTCCATGATCTTCCCACTCACGGTGAGGCTGACCGGTCTGTAGTTCCCTGCTTCCTCTTTGTTCCCACTTTTGTATAAGGGGACTACATCTGCTGTCCTCCAGTCTTTGGGTACCTCCCCTGTTTCCAGTGATCAGCTAAACAGGATAGCCAGAGGTTCAGCCACCACCTCTCAGTTCTTTAAGGACCCTGGGGTGCACCCCATCTGGCCCCATTGCTTTATCAACTCTTATTACTTCCAGTTCCTTCAGGACCCTTTCTCGTGTAAAGGGACTTGTGTCCATTTCTGCACCATTCTCACCCCTTGTACTCCCTTCAGACCCATACCCTCCTCTTCCTCAGTAAAGACTGAGCAGAAATACCTGTTCAATATGTCAGCTTTACTGTTGTCACCCTCCACGCAGCCCCCATCCTCCCCCTTCAGTCTCACTATCCCTCCCTTTGCCTTTCTTTTTTCACTTATGTACCTGTAAAAGGTTTTGTCCCCTCTACCCACTGATTTTGCAATGTGCTCTTCTGTCTGAGCTTTGGCTTCCCTTACTGACCTCCCTGCCTCCCTTTGCTTCTCCTGGTACTTCTCCCTATCCCCTTCTGCATGTGTCTTTTTGTATTGCCTGTATGTAATCTTTTTGGCTTTCACTTTCTTTGCTACCTCTTTGGAAAACCATAATGGTCTCCTCTTCCTTTTCCTCTTGCTAACCTGCTTAATGCATAATTCTGTTGTTCTTGTAATCCCCATTTTAAATACTGCCCACTGTTCCTCAACCCCTGATTCCTGTCCCATTCCCTTTAATGCCTCTTTCAAGTATCTCCTCATTTTCCCAAAGTCTGCCCCCCTAAAATCCAGGATACGTGTTTTTGTGTGGTTTGGTTCTGCTCTTTCTGTGATTTCAAACCACAATGACTAGTGGTCACTGTTTCCCAGGTGCTCCCCACTGTTACCCCATCACACTGTCCCTGTTTGTGAGCACAAGGTCCAGTATTGCCTTCTGCCGAGTTGGTTCCATGACCAGTTGCTTGAGGAAGGCACCCTGAAGGGAGTCCAGGATAAATCTGCTCCTAGTTGATGCTGCTGCTGGGATGCTCCAGTCCACGTCTGGAACATTGAAGTCTCCAACCAGTACTACCTCACCCTTGTCTGCCATCCTTTGGATGACTAGCATCAGCTCCCTATCTGTTTCTTCCTCCTGGGCTGGTGGTCTATAGACCACACCTGTGTGGATGGCTGTCCCCATTTTCCTTTCCAGCTTAACCCACAGTATCTCTCCCCCATTTTGTTCCTCCTGGATCTCTGTGGCCCTTATGTCATTTTCATATACAGTGCCACTCCTCCTCCCTTCCTGCCTGCTCTGTCTCTTCTGAATATGTTGTAGCCAGGTATGGCCATCTCCAGTCGTGGTTATCGTTACACAGGTTTCAGTGATGGCCACAATGTCCAGGAATGACTGCACCATGACAGCCTCCAGATCTTCCATCTTGTTGCTAAGGCTCCTGGCATTTACACATGGCTTCCATGATTTCACCTCCTAGACTGTTTCACTGTTCTCTCTCCAGCCCCTTCCTTGGTTGTCATTTATCCCTGGTTCTCCTTGCTGTCTGCCCTTCTGCTGAATTTGCCCCTTTTCTGCTTATCCACCTCTTGGGCACTAATCTCCATCTTTGCACACTGCTTTGCAGAGATAGCCACTCCTCTGGTTCACTGGTTCCACTGCTAGCTGTGGGGTGGCAAGTAGGTACCCTCCTTGCTGGCCTGCCACCCCCTTTGCTAGTTTAAATGCTTGTCAATGTAGCATTTAAGCTTATCATTGAGTGCTTGGATTCCCTCCAGGATGGATGCAGGCCGTCAGGCTTGAACAAACCTCCATCCTCCAGGTGGGTCCCAGTCACCAATGAATCCAAACCCTTCCTCACAGCACCAGTTCTTCAACCATGGTTAAAGTTCCTGGTGCATGCACTCCTATGCTCTCCTTGCCTCTCACAGGTAGTACTTCTGAGAAAGTGACAGAAGTAGCTACTTGCTTGAGACCCTCCCAGTTTCCTAAACTCTTCCTGAACTTCCTTTGGCTCCCCATTTGCCAGGTCATTAGTACCTAGGTGGATAATGACATCCAGCTCACCCTCCGTCTTGCCTTCCCAGTGATCCCCAGGATCTTCCTTCCATCCTCCATGCCATGGCACCTGGTAGGCACCTCACCTCCTGTCCTCTCCCTCCTGTGTTCCTAGCTGGATCCCTCTTATGATGGAGTCCCCCACCAGGATTCGCTTCCTCCTCCTCTGGGGTCCACTGCTTTCCCCGCTGAGGTCACCTCCTTGGCTAACCTTCACATCCTTTCCTTCCACTTCTCTGGGTACCTCTATTTGGTTGTCCTCATTTGCCAGTGTGGCATATGAGTTCTTGAGTGGAATAGGATCTGGGATGTGCCTCTGCCTGACCGCTCTAACCCTCTCTGAGCCCACTGTCTTCCAAGTGCTCCTCGTTCTCGGCATCCTTTGAGGCAGTTGCATTGGACTGGGTGGTCCCTGGATAGGGGTGATGGTACTCCTGACCCAGTTTACTTCCGCTCTGAGTCTGGCTACCTCCTCCTCCTCCCGCAGTCCAGAGAGATGCATGCAGATAGGGCAGCACCTCAGTGTCCAGAAGGTCTGCCTGAATAAGGCTGCCCCACAGCCACTGCATTGCACCACTCCCCACATTATACTGCAATTCCACTACTTGTCTGCTACTGAAGCTCTCCTAGTTCCCTTTTTATTAATTTACTGTCCTAAAAATCCTGCCACTGATCCTCAGATACATTTTTTTTTTAAAGAAAAAGAAACCAATAAATAAATGAATCAAAACACATGTGCTGAGGGTGGGCTTCTTCCCCCTTATGCCCCTCCTACTTCACACCCCTTACTATACCCTGTGTTTAGCTCCTGTCAATCAGATTTAACAGGGCATATAATTAAGGGTTGGGGGAAGGGGGGTGAAAATTTGCAGCAATTAAAGACAGCACAGAATTACACCACCACTATGTTTTAAATTTTCAACAGCCCAAAAACAATTATAAGTAAAGACAACAACGAGAAAGTATAGTGTCACTAAAAGCCCACAATCTAAGTTTAAAAGAAAATAGCAAATACCAGTTACTCTAAAGCACTGAATTGAATATGTTTACTTCCTTCCCTTCTGGCTTCTTCTCTGATATCTGATTTGGTATACACAAGGCAGCCCCCATCCTTCCTAGCGATCATGTCCAATCTAAACAGTGTGTAGGTGTCTTCTATATCTCTGTCAGAAATTCTGTTGGTAAGCCATGACTCAGTGACAGCAACAACATTGAATTAGTTATCTATAACTCAGGCTTTAAACTCATCGATCTTGGGCATAAGTCCCCCAAGGTTGGCATGAGCAATTTCAAGGTAACCTCTAAAGGATGTCACTGAAGGAACTGGGCCAGGGTTTTGTTGTACACCCCCCTAAGATGAGTAGCAGGAGGGGCTTGTCAAAGAGCTAGGTACAGTTTAAAGGAGTTAGTGGTGGCACTGTGTGCGCCCCTGACTTTTTTTTCATGATACAGGACTGCCTATTAAACTGCACAAAAGTGATACCAGCAGGGCCCTTGAACAAGAGGGAAGGTAGAGTGTTTAAAGCCTACCTTGAGGCAGCAAGGGAGGTAAATTAGGGGCAGCATCCATGTGCAAGAAACAAGTGACAGTTCGTGTGTGACTGGACATGGTTACATTGCCAAGACAAGAAACTCCAGTAATCCAATGTATCAGTGAATTTTGTTTTAATGTGCAAACTTGCAATTAATAACTGAGTTTGTGCAAAATCATAACAAAATGCAAAAATACAAATGAACAACATGACCAGCCCCAGCACTTCAAGGCACTAAACCTCTTCCTTAGGGGGCATGGCTTCCACCATACTCATAAATGCTTAAATATCTTTACCCACAATTTTAAGAAATATATGGTAATTAAATTGCTCTGTGTGTGAGAAATAGCCCGTGGTGCTGTTAGTCTGCTTGTCTGTCCGCTTAATTAATTCTTGGATCAGTATCCCTTAGCTTCCACTTTATTACATGGAGGGCACTGGACAGGCAAGCAAAAATCGTCAGCACACTGTGTTGGCAAAAAGTGCGAAGTACTTAAAAACGAAAGTGTTAGAAATCAATGAAAATTCTGAAACAGCTCTAACATTCCAACTTGTTCATGTTTTTTCACACACACACATATCGCTATACATCTATACATTGTATACATACTATATATATATATATATATTTTTTTATAAATTCCCACAATTTAAAGAATTATCAGGGCATGTTAAAAATACTTCTACGCAATGTTTGCAATTCTCAGAGACAGATTGAGAATGCCTTTCATTCAATTACTATCAAATTAATAACAATATGAACTATATATATGTCTCAGTGATGATGTCTTCTGTTAAAAATACTTATTACCCACGTCAATTAAAGCAGCAGTGCAACGAAAAAAAAGTTTTTCCAAAAAAAGCTAGTTTTAGCTACAGTTAAAAATTATTATCATATCTGTCTAATGCACTTGTCTAGGTACATTTTATGCTGTGTATCAAGAGCCTTTTTTTTAAATATTTTTGATCCTAACCCTTGCCATGTCTACAGTGCTATTTCTATTTGGGCTAATATGAGAGACCTACCCCCGCGGTCTGTGTCACCTGCTCTATCCCCATGTAATGCACAATACTGTTCCCTGCATGTTCAACATCTACCAAATGCTTTCCAATGGGATGTAAAATATCTCTGTGTCTGATATAACCCTGTAGAGCTCCTGGATACACTCTTTCAATGACTGCATGGTCTGTCCAATATACACTTCGCCACAGGAGCACCGCAGGGCATACACCACATATCTAGTACTGCAACTGATGAACTGCCTAATGTGCACCTCCCTAAACCCAGAAATGGAGGGATTAACAAAACATTTACTTTGTATTGCATTTTGACAAGTGATGCACCTTTTACATGGAAAACATACAAGCAGTTTCTGAGGGATCCAATTTTGCTGTTCAGTTTTGCGCTGAAAACGGCTATGAACTAGCATATCTCTGAGACTATTGCCTCTCCTAAATGTAACCCTTGGTCTCATATCACTAACTTCTTTCAATATTCTAGTACCAATAAATGCCAATGTTGATTAATAATAGATTTAAGATCCATAGCCCCTTGACCATATGTTGTAACCAACGTGACTCGTTCCAACTCCACCTCTTCTCTCTTTCTCCTGTATTCTAGCAATTGTTTTCTATCCAATGCTCGGCACTCTCAAGTGCTTTTTGTAAATTAACTTCACTATAGCCCCGTTTCCTAAGTTTAGAAAGAAGATCTGCAGCTTCTTTCTCAAAATCCCTTATGTTTGAACAATTGTGCCAGAGACACAACAATTGGCCATATGGTAAATTACTTGTTACATGTTTAGGATGGGAGCTACATGCATGTAGAAGACTGTTACCTGCAGCACTTTTCCTGTATCCCGTTGTTTCCATTAGTCCTGTTGTTGAACCAGACGTTAAATCCAAAAATTAATTATCGTTTTATCAAAAGCAGCTGTAAACCGCAATCCCAAATAATTTCCATTAATATAATCCAAAAAATCATGCACAGCTGGTATTGTGCCTTCCCGGACTAGCAGGATGTCATCAATAAAGCGCACATAGTATATGATGTTTGAATAAAATGAGTTAGCCAACAGGTCATAGATGGCCCCCTCCTCCCACCAGTCCATGAACAGACTGGCATAGGAAGGAGCCACCAACGTATTCGTGGCCATGCCCCTAATCTGTACATAAAATGTACCATCAAATAAAAAATAATTACTTTTGAGAATCAGACTGAGGGCAAGTGTTATGAATGGGATGGGGTATCTAGTAGAAGATCTTTCTAAAATGGATTTAACTGCCTTAATCCCTAAATCATGTTGGATCACTATATACAGAGACATGACATCAATGCATACCCACACGAGTCAATCCACAAAATCTTGGAAGGATTAGCAAAACAGCTAATGGTATTTTGAATAAGGACCGTAGCTTTTTTACTTCTTGCTGCAGGAATCCATCATGAAATGTTGCTCATGATTCCATAAGGACCCCATTCCATGAGATTATGAGTCACCCTGGTGGAACTAAAGGGTGTTTATGAATTTTCAGAATGTGGTAAAATACAGGGGTTACTGGGAATTAACAGTCTAGCACATCTAATTCAGCCTCATTTAGCCACCCCTCTTCTAAAGACAAATCTAAAATGTTTTTTAAGCTTCTGTTTAAAGAACATGGTGAGATTACAACTAAGTTCCTATATGTAGCTGTCTGATAATTGATGCAATGCTTCAGTGTGGTAATAGTCTCTGTCTAGTACTACTACATCTCCTCCTTTGGCAGAGAGTTTTATCACCACATCATTCGTTGCTCTCAATTCTGACATTGTAATTCGTTCAACACTTAAGTTGTCCCAGTAGTATACCCATTTGCCATTTTTGTAATTGCTGCCATGACATCCCTTAAGATTGACCTCCTAGAAGGGTTTAATAGCGCCACTGCCACAATTAACTGTATTAAATTTTGATTTCTTCCTCAAAGTGGGTCTTGAGGCATCCTGATCCAATTCTGATTGATAAAGTGTATCTTCCACTTGCCCTAAATGGTTATAATTACCAAACTCATTAATACCTCTATCTGCTGCCTCATTTAGCTGTAGCAACTATTGTTCTGTTATTTCGTCTAGTAGATTACCTGCCATATCTGGCTTGTTTTGATTATTAACCAGTATTTCATTCCCAACATCCACCCCCTGATCTGCACTAATGGCATCCTGACTGGCTGGTTAACTGCAGCAAAATGTTTCAAGTTGATCTTTCTGAACAATTTAAACAGATCACAATACACAGAAAATACATCGATTTTATGTACTGGAACAAATGAAAGTCCATAACTCAATACTTCTTGCTGTGCTGCTAATTCCCTTTTGACAAGTTTAGTACTGTTATGGTTTGTTCATCTTGTGCCTGGGCGGGTTTGAACTATCCTTTGCTTTCCGCCCCCTCCTTCCTCTTCATGTCTTTTCTTGGAGTTTGTTTAAAACTCCGTGGATTCGATTCAACTTCTGTCTCTGTTCTCTGGTCAGAGACGTGCTGGTGTGAAGGTGCAGATGTGCACAATTTGTGACAGTGCAGGCGTGCACAATTCGTGAAGGTGCAGATGTGCACAATTTGTGAAGGTACAGACGTGCACAATTTGTGAAGGTGCAGATGTGCACAATTTGTGAAGGTGCAGACATGCACAATTTGTGAAGGTGCAGATGTGCACAATTTGTGAAGGTGCAGATGTGCCAGTTCTTGCATCATGCAGATCCTGTTTATATCTACAGGACCCATTTGACCTCCCTCTTCGCCACCGTCTGCCTCTTGACTGGGAGCAGCTAAAATTGTGCCATTGATAAATTCTATTATTGGCATAGTCCTGTTCATCTCATATTAATTTTTGCTTCTTCCTTTCTTATCAATTCTGTTTCACATTTCTTTGCTTTTTCAGTCAATTTCCTGTCCAAGTCTTTGATTAAAGTCACATTTTGGAACTTTGCCAATGTGTCATGCAATTCACAAATTTCTTTCAAAGTCTCGGTTTTATGACATTCTTCTTCTATCTGGATTTTAACAAAACCAATGGAACACTGTCTCATGTTCTTTTCCCATTTCTCCTTGAAATTCAGGTTTTCTAAACCACAGGTGGGGAGTTTTGTCATTCAAAGCCCTCTAGGCACCCAGTTTTTTTTCGATGTAGTTTGTCAAAGATCAGATGTTGTAATGGACAGCTATTTCTTTAAATACAGCTTTCTCCAGTCTGTGAAAATTGACTGTATGTTCTGTGTTGTTCTAAGACTCTACACCCATCTAATTCCACCTCAGCTCTCGTGTAGCCAGGTTCATGCTGGTTAGGAAGAATGCCATTGCCCGTTTGTCTTGTTCAATTAATAATTCAGATGGTGTTACTACTGGTGGTTCAAATCTCTCCGGTCTTCAGTCTCCAATGTCTTCGATCTCCTCAGATCTCTTCCAGTACACAAGTCGCTGTTACCTGCCTGGGCTGCTCCACCAAAAAGACCTTCTCAGAAAAGCACAAAAGGCTGCACTCATGGCAAGAACTGAGTGCTGGTAAACTAGATATTGGCAAGACAAGAAACACCAGCACTGCAATGTGTCAGTGAATTTTGTTTTAATGTGCAAACTTACAATTGATAGTTGAGTTCATACAACTTCATCACAAAAGTGCAAACATACAAATGGACCACAACCCAACCAGCTCCAGCACTTCAAGGCACTAAACCGCTTCCTCAGGGGGTGCGGACACTACCATACCCATAAAATGCTTAAATACCTTTACCCACAGGTGTAAGAAATATATGGTAATGAATCTGCTCAGTGTGTGTGTGAGATAGTCTGCGGTGCTGTTACCCTGCTGGTCTGTCCATTTAATTAATTCTTGGATCAGTATCCCTTAGCTCCCACTTTATTACATGGAGGGCACCGGACAGGCAAGTAAAAACTGTCAGCACACCATGTAGGCAAAAAGTGTGAATACTTAAAAACTAAAATGTTAAAAATCAATGAAAATTCTGAAACAGCACTAACATTCCAACTAGTTTATGGTTTTCTGAGATATATATATATATATATATATATATATATATATATATATATATGAACTATTTTAATAATCTCCCACAATTTAAATAATTTTTGGGGCATGTTAATACTTCTATACAATGTTTGCAGACCTCAGTGACTGGCAGAAAATGTCTTTTATTCAATTACTATCAAATTAATAACAATAATATCTAATATCTAATATCACAGATAATAACAGGTAGGCTACTTATTATTAGTGAAACAAAATTCCTAAATTGAATGTGTGACATGCAGATGATAAGGCTATTGCTTTTGTGTCAAATTTACCTATTTTTATAAACATTTCCTGCACAGTTTTATCAAAGTCATTTTCACTAACGAAAAGAAGGGAGACTATAACAATGTATTTTTTTCAGATGTCCTGAACTAAGAAGATAATTCTGGATGGAATGAGTATATATGGAGTGGGCAGAAGTGCTATTTAGCCTCCTTCCAACCGAACATTTTTCCGACACATACACTCATTTAATTTTTATTGCTCCACTAAGAAGCTTCCTGTCTGTAAACTTGTTATTAGTTAACACCAGTAGCACATAATAATGGCTACTCAAATAAGGCTACTCAAGAACGGCGAAGACAAATCAGTGATAACAAAATGGTGTCCGCAATTAACGGCTACCAACAATAATGGCGAGGCATAAGCCCCCAGACGTAATGCGCTTTGGAGTTAGATATAATAAATAGGGAGGGTACGGGGGCACAGCCCCCCACGTTAATAAAGGCAGCATAATGTGAGCATACTGGAACTGACATCAGAAAGAATGGCAACACAGGATGATGGAGGTGTGGCCCAAGCAGCTTGTGGCTGGTGCTGGGAGCGCTGCAGGGAGGAGATGATATCGGGACCTGTATGAGAAACTGAGTTTGGTGCTTAAAGGAAGTTTCCAATGTAAGGCAGCTACTCACATATTGTGGTAGTTGCCCTCATCGACAGTCATTCCAGCCTGGTTGGAAAATTAATATCTTCCCAGACCTTAGTTATGTCCCTCGTAATTTTTGTTTTATAGCAGCCAGCCTGATCCATTCTGATAGCCCGGTGATAATGACCGCCTCGCGCTTAAGCACACAATGGCGTGTGGCCAGAGAGAGTGCGAGGGCATGCCCCATTATAACGAACAGGGCTTGTTTTCTCTTACACATTTAAGCTTAGGAATGGCCAGCTAAAGATTAATGAAGGTTGCACGCTTGACTAACAGGGACTTTGTTAGTCAACAATGACCTCATTAATCTTTAACTAACCTGATCTAAGCTTAAATATGTAAGAGAAAACAAGCCCCATTCATTTCAATGAGGTCACCATCCACCGCCTCCCACACACGCCATTACGCGTTTGAGCACGGGCTGCATTATCACAGGCTACAGATGGGATCAGGTTGGCTGCTATAAAACAAAAATTATGAGGGACATAACTAAGGTCTGGGAAGATATTAATTTTCCGAACCAGGCTGGAATGATTGTCGATGTGGGCAGCAACCACAATATATGAGTGGTAACTGCTCTCAGTTAAGTAAGAAAATCACTAAGAATTTGCTCATTTTGGTGGTCACAGTAATTTGTTATAGATGATTTTATCCTTGCCATTCTGAAGTCACTGTTTTGATGGTCGCCTGTAAATCCTCGCCATTTTGACATGGAACCGTTGAGACCCCTCCCCGGAAAAAATCGTGAGCCCTTACTGCAAATGCCAGGGATTAAATTATTATTTATCTTTTGTCTGAAGATTCTTTTACAGAATGGCTAGTTCAGCCTGGAGCTTGTTTACAATAGAGTCCTGCTAACATCTGCATATACACTCATACATTAACATAGACTGAAGTACAAAGTGCATAAAGTACATTTATAGAACATATTTAATTATTCCAAGTTTAAATATATATATATATATATATATATATATATATATATATATTTGGCTACAAAGTGTTTTGTGACCATTGTTATAAAAAGCATCAGGGCTGGGAACTGTTCTAATATCAGTAGGGAGTGAGTTATATAGGATAGGGACAACATGCAGAAATTATGCCTTGCATTAACAAACGGAAGTCAGTGAATAGTTTGATACCTTCTATTGCACCAACATTCAGCACTTCTAACTTTGGGGATGTATGAATTACAATTTGTGCTGCTTCTTGTTGCTTGGGAGCAGACACGTGATAGGGGTTATACTGTAACTCTTCTGCCAAGTAATCTGAGGCTAAACCTTTTAAATAGCAGTACAGATTAATTGTCAGGTCTAAGTGTATGTTCCTTCCTGCTTTTAATGGATGCTAGCCTGTTTGATCAAATAGGGGATATGCAATAGGCTGACTCAAAATCTGCAATTTATCTTCATGTGAGAGGGGCAGGACCATAACTCATGAGTGGCACAAGTGAGACATGAATGTCCTGTACCTTCACAAGTGGTTGCATCTGAGGGTGCTCAAGAGTGGCAACAGAACTAACTGAACCCCTGGTAGAAGCTGTTCAATGGCTCAGAAGACACAGGGGTAGTTCCAAAAGACTGGAGGGTAGCTGACATAGCCCCACTCCATAAGGGAGACAAAGAGCAACCAGGTACCTATGGACCTGTCAATCTTACCTCTACTGTGGGTAAACTGATGGAGACACTGGTCAAAGAGAACCTCGAGGACTATGTGGGGAACAATGAACTCCAGGATAGTAACTAGCATGGGTTTGTGGCAGGGAGGTCTTGACAGACCAACCTGATACTGTTCTTTGACTGTGTAACGAGGGTAGTGGATAAGGGCCACGCTGTGGGTTTACTCTACTTTGTTTTCGGCAATGCATTTTGACTCAGTGCCTCAAAGATGGTTGCATATGATGCTAGAGGATCTGGGTTCAGAAAAGGACACAGTTAGATGGGTTGGCATTGGCAGTTGCTTGGAAGGGAGACAGCAGAGGGTTGTGGTTAACAGAGTCAAATCAGAAGACAAGATGGTCACCAGTGGGGTGTCACAAGGATGATTCCTGGGTCCAGTCCTTTTCAGTATGTTCATCAGCGACATGGAAGAAGGAATCCAGTGCAAAATGTATCTCTTAGCAGATGACACTAAGCTCAAGGGCAGGGTAGAAGACAGTAAGGTGTGGATTAGGGACATGCAAAGAGACTTGCAAAGGACACAAAAGGTGGGCAAAGGTTTGGCAGTTGAAATTCAATATCAAAAGTGCAAGGTGTTGCACATAGGCAACAAGAACCTTAGGAAACAGTACTGGACTTGGGGAAGCTGAGCACGACCTCTAAGGAAAGAGACCACAGGGGTCATCATCACTGACTTCCTAAAACAATGAAGCCAGTGTAACAAGGCCTACAGCAAGGCAAACAGGATGCTGGGGTGTAGAGGAAGGGGTATTGACAGCAGAAGGAAGGAGGTAGTACTACCTCTCTATAGTCACAAGTGAGCCCCACCTGGAGTACTGTGCCAAGTTCTGGAGTCCTCATCTAAGGAAAAGTAAGGACAGACTAGAGACAGTGCAATGTAGGGAAACCAAAATGATTCAGGGCCAGCAGGGCAGATCTTACGAGTATTGGCTCAAGGCACTGAACATGTACCCGCTGGAGGACAGATGAGAGAGGGGAGATATGACAGAGATCTTCAAGTTCCTGAAAGGAATGAACAAAGTAAACTGCAAGGAACTATTCAGCATAAGTACTAGATCAAGAGCACAGCAGCATGAGTGGAAACTGTGGAGAGGGTTTCAAGAGGGAAGTGAGAATATTTTATTTTACAAAAAGGGTGGTGAAGCCTTGGAACAGTCTGCAAGTTGACATGGTGAGTGCCAAAACTATCAGTGGTTTCTTTTTTTGTGTTATCTGTTTTTCCCCCCACTCCTGCTCGGGTGCCCCCCACTCCTTCAGGCGCTCCTATGGTCCCACTGCAACACCACCCTACTACCTCACTCGAGTCCTGACTCCGCCCCTAACCCCATATCACAGTCCTCCCATGGTATGCCATCGCCGGGCGGGTCCCCTCCCGAGGGGGATTGCACCAGTGGGGGCTGCCTGGCACTTACCTATAGGCCATGGGATGCTGCTGAGGTTGTAGGGAACGGCTCCCTGGAGGGTTGGTGGTACAGAGGACCTGGAGGCCATCATCTGGTAGGCACCCAGCCATTTTCCTCTTTTTTTCTGTGCGGGGTGGCATGAGTAGCGTCATGGCTAGCAGGACATCCACCCCTCCCGATTACGTGTTGGTCAATGTCCCTCGATGCTCTAGCCTCCACTAGGAGCCCAGCAGGCACGGAGCATTCCCTTGCCCTCCCCTGGAGAAGAGGCTGTCCCTGGGATGTAGTCTTCTCCTCCCGGCCTAGCCCTCCAGCGACCCGGGCCATTCCTGAAACTGGTTAGCTGGCGTCATGGCGGAAATCAGCAGCTAGGCCAGCGGGCGGCCCTATCAATGGTTTCAAACACAGCTGGGACAGACTGAAGGGCTTCTTGGTTGCTAAGGTGATAGCAGTATGGCGGGAAGCATGGGGGTGGAAAGTGTGGGTTAGAACCTCATAAGGACAGTAGGTCCTGGGTTTGTTATTTTTTTTATATATATATTTCTATTTATGCCCCCTTCATCCTCCTGCACACAAACTCCTAAAAGAGTCGCCAAGGCACCCGTTCTGTTGTTGCCCCCCCCCCACCTGCGAACTGGCACTCAGGCCATCCCCTATGGAGCCATGGCTGTTCCCCCTAGGTGGGGACAAGGTGGAGGGGCTTACCCTCAAATTGCTGCATTTCTTCATGAAGCCAGAATGGCAGGACAGATCCAGGATGGTACCAGGCACTCTGTCATCCTTGTGCGCAGGGGCCATTTTTCTGTTTTTCTCCCACCCCATGGACATCGGCATGCAGAGGAGACCCAAGGGAGCATGCACACACAAAGGTATGGTGCCACTCCCTAATCTGGTCAACATTAATCCCCCCTGGCATCCCTGTCTGCACTACCACCTGTGGTCACCCAGGTAGCAGTATAGCAGCAGGGATGGAAACCCTCCATCCCCAGAGGAGGAGAGCATCCAGCAGGCCACTCAATGCTCCTACCCCCATCTGGCCCCAATGACCCTGAGCTTGTTCCCAAACTTGGGTCGCTGGCATCATAAGCGGTAGCACAACCACTGCCCAGCTGCACCAATAGGCCAGCTTTTGTTAGGGTTTTATGGACAAACTGAATGAACCAATGGTCTTTTTCTGCCATAATTTTATATGTTTCTGTGTTTCTACATCAGTTAAAATAATGGAAGGGAACTGAAGAATTCATCAAGACAAAACACAAACGCATCCAGTGCTATTCTAAAATAATCAGAAGGTTGTGCAAAATAATGCACTGAAGGAAGAGGAGCTGAATGACTTACAGTTTTGTCTACAGCAGGAAATACCTACTTTTTGGGGGAGGCACTATTATTCCTATTTTTGTCTTGTTCTCCCATAGAAAGCAGACTCAGAGTATAGCCACATTTTTCATTGCCGTCACACCCCTGATACCCAAGATACCCCAACTGAGATTCAAGATTTCATATTTGTTGCGGTCCTACTGCTTTGACCCCCACTGATTTTACTGCTTGGAAGACTAAAGCACAGGGATCATGTGGCTTGTTCAAGGTCACACAATGAGTCCGTGGCTATGGCAGGGATTCAAACCTGGGATTCCACAGCAACTGTTGCCCGTCCAAGCAGTGCACATTTCTATGGGCTCACCTGGAACCCCAAGATTCAGGGCATTTCACATGAGCATATTAGTGTGCCTGCAGCAAGAGCATCTAGAAAATGGCTGTCAGTAAGCCTGTTTTGAAAAAAGGTGCTCCGAGATAGAAGTTGTAATATTCCACCATGGGACATAAAAGGCACACTCTTCTTTTTGTTTAATGGTTTGTTGTTTAGTACCTGCTCAGTTAAAAATTCTGTGATCCAGTTGATGGTTTAGCAGACCGGTAACAGGTTAAGGAGCCTTTCACCTCCAGGTCACTGGTTCAATCCAGCCCAGGTCAGTAGTGGCCAAAATCTATTATCACCTGAGGGCTGTACAGTGACCTGTATGAAGTCAGTTGTGGTGGTCTCAGTTAATTTTCCAGTGGGCAGGTGTCACCATCACAAAACCACCGCACTAAATGATACACTTTGTTGGCAGTCTCACACATGAGAGGCCACGAACTGAACGGGCATGGAGACTGACATGGTGGTCCCTCCATGACAGGGTTGAGGCATATTGGTGGGGCAGTGTGCGGAGGCTTACACTGTGATCTTCCATGCTGTCTCTGTCATGTGGATGAACAGAGGGTTTCAGTTTTCAGTGCTGTCAGTCCAACACTTTTCATGAGGACTAAATACACAGAAAAAAATATCACATAATCCCCCTAACATGAAGGCAAGGTCTTTCCTGCTAACAGTGTTTTCAGTAGAAGTACTGTAGACAAGGAATTTCACATGACCTACATCGTTAACTGTGCCATGCTGCAAAAGTGTTTATGGAAAACTATAACCTTTGAGCAAAGGACTTCTGAAATCAGTTCATGCCAGCACAGCCTGAAGCAGTTACCATCCTGACCACTTTTTATAGAAGTAACTTGTGTTCTGATGCCAGCGTGCAAGATTTAAGGCTCGAGATCACCAGAGCATGAAAAAAAACAGTCAAGCAGCGGAAAAGACGGGCCATTTCCAAAAGCAAAGTTTTGTTTCTCAACCTACACAACGGGTTTTGCTCAGGGAGGTTTGTACTGAACAGTGCTTATATCTGCATTACCAAAACCCTGAATTTAAAAATACAAGTTAATCAAATCCACAGATTTTCCGTTGATTACAATGTTCAATTCAAAGTGGAACTGGACAAAAGTTGGGGTGTTCATTAATCTAATGCCACAGAGTGTGGGAGACAGTATTATGGGCAAGCACCTTCTTCTGTCTTACAATACCAAGTTACTGTATTACAAACATAAGAATTTTGGATAGAGAGAAGACCACCAGCTCATTGGGTATGGTTCCTCACAAACACGGTGGGAATACCATCATCCCCATTTTTTACAATTTATTTTTTAACGCCCCCCCCCATTCACTGGTGCTGCCCCACTCACGCCCCACCTGCCCAATCTCATCCCCTGCATCTCCAGCATTTATCCCCTCTTCTCCTAACCCAGCTTACCCCCATGACAGGATCTGGACTGGCCAAGCTGTATCTTCCATCTTCAGCTCTTGGTGGGTGAATTCCTCAGTGGAGCAGCTGGTGGCAAATACCAGGGCCCGAACGTGCCAGCAGTCATCCTGTTGTGCACTAATGGCATTTCCACTTTTTCAGCCCCGCCCCCTGAGTGCACATGAACACCTTGGCATCCTGGGGGTGGGTACATGGCAGCGTGTGGTCATCAGTACCACCAACATACCTCCATCAAACTGCCACCAGGAGCAATGGGATGTAATCTCTCCCCAGTGCCATGGAATCAGCCCCGTCATCCCTTTTTAAGACTGCCAGATTTAGTCCATTATAAAGCAGTCTCAGATTTTCTTCAAACACAGCAGAGAACCACTTGCCTCTTACTGAGCGTGCAGATGCTGCCCTTGCAGCACTGCAGCAGCTCCAACTTTCTTATTCTGCTGCCTCTCGCTGTCAACTGTCGCTCGTTGCTCCGCTGTCCTGTTCTGCATTTGCCTGTCTCTAACAAACACCCACTGATTTGGAAACACTTAAGAAAATAAAAACAATGCCCCTCTAAATGCTTTTCTAAAACAAACTTAACAGGGAACTTAGTTTCATCAGCCACTGCTCACTGCCATATCAGAGCAACATCCAGACTGTACCACTTCTCAGTATTACTGAGGGGACAGAAAACTATAAACAAATACAAATGCTTTTAAACAGTTACACTAATAATTTTATTTTGACAGAAAATCTTTGACTGCTTCACAATATATTAATATGTATACTTATGCGTGTTTCATACTAAATAAGAACATTATCTTATGCTGTTGGAGCTGACAGAACCACTCAGCTTCTCTCTGCAGTCCTCTTGAGTAAACAGCATGAGATAACATTCTTATGCAGTAAGAAGCTCACACAAGTATACATATTAACTCATTAATTCCAATAGCTTCGTATGAAGTCTGAACTATCCATTGTTTACCTGACATAAAATGGCCACCCAGGTAATAACGAGTATACAGAACCGACTTCTTGGGGAACATAGAAATACGGATCTACTGGATGTAGAAGAGGCATTTTGCCTATTTTGCTACCACAGTTGTTGTGAGTGCTATTTTCCTACATTGCTGCACATTAACAGTGGTAGAAACATGCCCAATGAAGAGTTCTGTTTCTTCTAAACTGCCCATGTGGCAGGTCTCAGCCCCAGAGGGTTCTTCCTTTAAAACTGGCTGCCGCCATGGATCTGTGCCCCTGAGGGCTCTTCACTTAAACTGCCCACTGCAGTGTGTTGTGCCACTGAGTCCTCTCACTTTCACGGTGGAGTGAAGATAGGGAGCAATGCAGTTGTTATTAAATTACGGGGAACTACTTGCAGCACAGCCAAACAAGCTCTGTTTTGTTTTCTTCTGCCACATGTGGCTGGCGCCGAGTGGAGTATGAACACTGCAGTCTTTCCAGGCCCTGCCTCTCCAACTCCATGTGCTGTATCACTGCTAGAGGGAGCATAGTGCAAGCACACTTAGGCAACTGCCACCACTTTGGAGCTGGGGCACATTTCCATACATTTTAATAGGGATGGGAGAACCACAAAGGTTCTGAGGTTCTAGAAGGTTCTAGTAAGCCACAAAATGTTCTGATTTATCCAAACCTTATCAGAACTTTCAGAACCTCTTAGCTGAATGTACAAAAGCTGTTTTAACCATCACTGTGCACCAGGGCCAGATCAAGCCTTAGGGGAACCTGGGACACTCACAACTCGGGTGGCCATATAAAATGACCAACTTTTCATACCAAATTTTTTTATTTTGTGCAACGTTTTCCAAGCATATTGTTTATTATAGTTTTAGTTTATTAACTGTAACAACCACCATATGGAGTAATTATATACCATGGTAATCTAACTGGTTGTTATAGCAGTTTTGAAATAACTAGAAAAAACAGACCGAGAACTGCTGTGGACAGTGCGAGGGGGCTTAACAAATTTTTGCAGCAGAACTGTATAGGTAACTTTATCATGGAATATTAAAACTGCACACCTTTGGCTCTGTACCATGCATACATACTGCTTATATTGTAACCATGAAAATTAGCAGTTTAGGCAGTTCTTGCGTTGTCATCCCTCCCCTCCCTCTGATTTGGGCTCAAACAATTACAAGTTTATTATAAGAAAAAAAAAAAAAACAGTGCTTTACTATGATGCATGCATATGCATCCTACTCCAAAAGACAGTAACTAAGTAACTACTTACTGTATGTACTCATTGTACAGCACGAGGTGTGCAGTTCCAATGTACCAATGCTATGACTACAAATAAACACAGATTGTTGTACACACAATTCTTTATGTCTACCATTAACATGTATAGTGCATGTTAGCTTCTTAGAACAAGCAGATTGCTAGGACCAATCATTTAGTTTAAAACAAAATACAATAATGTACTCATCAGACACAATCTGAAAGCAAACCAAATGTTCTTCTGCAGTGGCGCACAGATTTCAGTGAAATGTTCTTAAAAACATTACAACTGAAGCCAGTTCAACTGAATCATGGTACACGGGAACTATAAGCATGATGGGGGTAAAACAGCTTTGTACAGTACTTATCAGTTACAACGTACCATAGTAAGACAGTGCCAGCACTTCCAGAATAATAAGCACAGAAGTAAATGTGCACAGTGACAGCACGAAATTTAGTTTTGCTCCCTCGACTCTCAAGCTCGAGACCATTCATAAGATCAGAACAGGTTGTGTCATGTGGCCATATTAGTATTTAAAGTTACAACAGAGAAAATACCATTATGGAGATGAACACTGCATAGGTTGGGGCACATGTTAACAGATCTTCCAATACATAATTGAAGCATGGGCACAACTAAGCAAGCTGTCTCTGTTCATTACATATTTTGTGGAAAATATATATATATATATATTTTTATTTTTTATTTTAATACATATACAATAATTGGATGATCCTGTTTAACATGCCCCGATACTACACAGTGCAGCGTCAGATTTCATGAAGGTATTCATTTACAGACTACTACAGTTTTTTTTTTGTCATCCTTTTTCCTATCTGGCTCCCGGTCTGCCCCAGTCTTTTAGCATCCTGTTATTCTTCCACTGTCCAGGTCCCCTAGCTCCCTTAGTGGCCCTCGCCTTATACCCCAGGATTACCCCTGCAGCAGGGTGGTGGGTGCCCCTAACTCCGCCTAGTTCAGGATCCAGTGTTCCTCGATGTCCCCAGAGCCAGGTGCCCCTGTAGGATATCAAGCTGCGTGACCAGTCGCCAAACCGTTTCCCTTGTTCTGCTTGCCCCTTGTGAGTGGGCATGCAATGGCACTCAGGGAAGGAATCGCACATGTCCGCTTAAGCTCTTCGGCGCTGTGCCCCATCTGAGCTCCCTAGTACTTGTTGCCAGTGTACCACCCCAGCCTCCGCTAGAGCAGTAGTGCACCGACAACTGGGATCCCCCACCCGAAGAGGAGACCAGTCCCTTGGATGCTCCATCCCTCTCTGCCCCTACTGACCCCTTAATGACCCAGAGTCCACTCCTGAACCTAGGTTACGGCGTGGAGGCGAGGTGTCAAGCGTCAGCGCCTCAGCCTCAGCATCACGGGCAAAGACTACTACAGTTGTAATTTATACTATACCACCCCACCAAAAACAAAAATCAATAAATAAATAAACACCACCAGCGTGAGCTAACTCAAATAGTGTGCTGCTGAAATTGAAGAATGATGGCTAGGATGGAAATCTCCTCCAAGTTCGGAACAGAGTTGTCCACTGGCACAAAAAGTGTTCGATGTCCTGGTTCTCTCTGTCAGCTGGTGGAGTAGTGCTGGTCGGGACGGAGATCCAGATGATAGATGATGCCCTTCTAGACTGTCTTCTTATGCTTTCTTCAGTAAACTTCTTCTCCTCCAAAGGTAGTCAGGTCAGGTGATTACAGCTCTGATACCTGACTAAATAGGGATTTAAAGCCCCAATTTATAGGGCAAAGTAGCCAAGTGTTCCCTTTGTTTATTTTTCCGCCACATATTTACATCAGTGCAGACTTGGATTGGTTCTCCTAACTAAACCAATCACAATGTGATCTACCTCCCTACACCGACTGGACTGGTTACACTTTTTGGACTCTGATTGGTGGCTTTCTAAGCCACTTTCTGCCACTAGAAGCTGCCTGCTGCTGCTTGGCGCTCAGTTTGTAACTCAGACACTCAGTTTAGTAAGTGCAGCAGCAGCATATACAGTTTAGCATCGTTGCTCGCTCTGCTGGGAGTTGGGACTCGAACTCTGCTTTAATGACTACCACCCAGCTACCTGGAGCAGGACGGATGAGGAGCTCAGTGAGGCAAGCCCACCGACTACAATATCCTGGCTCTGGCTGCAAGCGGAGTGGAAGACGAAGGAGCATGCAGCAACAAGTCAGTCAGAGGACAGGAGGCGAGTGGCCTGAGAGGGAAGGGAGCTTTAGGGTGAGCCCTAGTCGAGGCTGAGGTGAGCCAAGACAGTGTAAGGAACTTGCATGCACTGTTTAGGTGTTGGGCATATGGAACTGTTTCCGTGTGGTTGAACTTGTCTTGCACACATATATCATGGCAGAGAAGAAATATTGAGATTTGGCAGGGACCCCTGACAAATCTCAATCTTCTTCTCCATTTTAAATGCAGGCAAGGCTGCTGTTTGTTAGGGTGGTCGGGGGTTCTATCTAGAGTACTGCCGCCATCTGCTGCCTAGCTGAAAATAGACTGAGACAGTCTTGCACCAAATCCGGACTCCACGTCCACGGTGCTCAGCTCCAGGGGTCCAGAAGCTGTTATTTTTTTGTTGTTTTGTGCAGGTGCAGGCTAAAACAAGTTGTGCCAGTTGGACGGTCAGCGCTCGGTGGTCCCTCCCAGAGTCCCAGAATGACCCAACTCCCTGGCCATGGCAATGTCCACAACCTCTCTAGCTGCTGGGCGGGGGCCTATCTGTGGCAGGAGAGGTTTCAATATGCCCTCCAGACCAGTGACTCACACTGCAGTTAAACTGCACTTGACTACATGTGCTACCACAGCATTAAAATGCCTTTCCAGTGGCACTGCTTGCCTTTCAGGCATTTTTATCGTGCAAATGCACGATGAGCTGCTGCCAGCTGGGGGGGCCTACCGAGAGGGGGAAGAAATTTGACTCCCAACAGCCGGTGGCATGCATGATTAAAAAAACAATAACTTTCTTTCTCTTCCAGCTACTTGGACAGTCCATGGCGGGGGACCAGTCTATGGTGGGGGGCCTGGGACATTTGCCCCATTTGTCCCCCCCTTAATCCGGCCCTGCTGTGCACCCTTAAAGAGGACCAATTTAAGCAGCTTTGTCAAGCATGCATTAAATACTGCTTTCTGCATTTGCCACTTTAAAAGTCAACTTTCCCCTTTCTAACTTGTGCCATTTTTGCATATCAAAAGTAGTGTAAAATCAGTTTCTCACTAGCTGCAGCTGAATTCAAGGCTCTCTGAACCTCTGCCAGCAAGTCTTGTGACATCACTCTGTGACATCATTGTATGGAGCCTCTCTGGCTGTAAGTTTACTTTATGAAAAAAATGGGTGCTTCATCAATACGGCTACCAAATTTCTGGGATAGTCAACCTGGACACATTGTTTGCTGGTAGGTAGCAATGGGTGAAACCAGCCTAGTAACAAAACAATAGCCTTGGAGGTTTAATGGAAACCACATCTATTTAAATGAGAAAAGACTCTCTTCTCACACTGTTAACTAAATTTAAGAGGAGAGGAGGTGAGATGAGAGGAGCGGGAGACAACATCCAAACTGCGTGTCAGGCAAGACACCTCAGACAGCACTTTTGATTCAACGACCCCTGTAGGAAAAGTTACTGGTGCAACAATCTGAGCTTTCATTCCATAAAACTATTTTTGCACACTGGGACTAAATAAAGAGATTTCAGAGGGTGGAACCCCACCCTTACAAACTTCTGGGTATGCCCCGTGAGATTCTTCGATTTCACAATTTTGTGCTCTTGGCATTGGTGAGATTGCATCCTAACATTCACCTATTTCAGTTCTGTGTTTGTGGCTGTGTTGTTTTTTTGTAGAAATACAGTGCGAGAATCTGGTTTAGAAAAATGTGTTTCTTTAGCTCCACTTCTGTAGGTCCTGGCCTCATGTCGGGATAAGCAGTCCTCCTGTCCTGCCACATCCTGATGGGACACATGTGTTAACAGAAACCAAACTGATTGGTACTGGCGATGCACCCAGCCTGCTGTGGAGGCTCCTGGGGCTGTAGGTGGGCAAGCTGTTTGTGCTTCTTTGACTGGTCTTGAATCTGGGCAGAGGGGAGTGCCTAGCTGCTACTGCTGTCCCTAGGCAGGTGCATCCAGCTCCTGGACCACCAGTCCTGCCCTCCCTTGTAGCAAGACATGTAGGCACGAGGCCAAGGAAGCTTGCTCCCACCACAGGATGTCGCTACATGCAGCCAAGTTCACAGAATGGAGTACACAGAGTAAGGGAGGAGGAAGGAAGGAAGCAAGGGTGAAACAGAAATAAAATCAGTTTGTCTCTATGATGACCTTCGCTCCCTGTGCTGCCCCTGAGTCCAGGTGTATGCCTATGGGGAGTGTCCATCCTCATGGGGCATACACCTGGCAGAGGGGAACCTAAGGGAGATCTCAAAGGTACCGGGTGGGGGGCCAAGGATCGGGACAGTCTGGAAGGAGTTGTGTTACAAGGCTATATCCCATACAGGCACTAATAGGGAAATAAAGATCTGTTGAAAAATTAAGCTATAGAAGGGCCAGCCCAGTGGCGTGGCGGTAGCACTAATGCCCGCCACATCGGTGACCTGGGACTGGAAACGATCTCGGGTTGCTGGGGGCTGACTGGGAGGAGAGGATGAAGCATTCAATGGACTGCTGTTGATGTTCTGATGAAGGCGTCGGTTATGACACTGAAACGTTAATTGCCATGTGGATGTTTCTGGCGTATGGTTCTGTAAGGTCTGCAGAATGGTGAATGCTTAGCCACAGCATTACAGGGACCGTTTTTAGACCTATTTTTACCAAGAATTTTTTCTGTTGATGAATGAACCTATGCCTCTTTTCTTATGCTGCTGGATTTCTAATAAAATTGAAGTTTGCATATCACAAAGACTGTGTGGAGTGCTGACCCTTTCTGCCTGGTAGAGTATGTTTTGAATTTGCTTCATACCCTTGTAAGATACAGGTACTACATTATACATACCTGTTGGAAGCATAATTTGGAGAGCCACTTCTTGATTCTGTGAATGACATCCAATGGACTGCTCTCCTTTCCCAGGGAGGGACTTGCCACATTCATCAAATAACTGCCACCAGCTAGAGGCCTGGTGACAGTGCAGAATCTCTGAATAGCAAGGAAAGGAGAGTGTTGCGGGACTATCACCATCGTGTGCCTCCACATCGCATGTTGATGTGTCGCCCCAACAATGGGACTGAGGAGAAAAAGTAGGTTGAAAATACGGCGAGGCAGGTGTCTATGACACGCTGCACACACAGCCCTCACCTGCTTCAACACTAGAGCAAATTCACCAACTACACTGGATTTGGGCTTTGGGGTGGAAGGACTGCCCTCCCTCTCCTGACCCCATGGGGTTGGGGGGCAATCCATGGGGGGTTACAGCTGGACAGGTAAACCCAGGGAAAGTGTTGAATGGTGGGGGTCAGTGTGGCAGGGCAGATGGGAGCCCTAACCTGCCTTGGCCAGGGAATACAAAAATATCATGAAAAAAAAGGAAGCTATTGTTCTGACAGAAGGTGTTGAAACACCGCATACAGTGTACATGAACCAGCTAGTTAAGACACCAGGACAAACAGGTCTTTGTGGGCAATGGTGATGGTCCGAAAACAAGCAATGTTCTGCACACCTTGGGATACACAGTACCACAGGGGAAAGCAATAGGGACATGGGGGTTAGACAGTCACTCCACTGGATGCTGGGGTAACGGTGATGCTGGCAGGGTGTGGGTGGTACTAACAATAAAAAGTACATGAACTGACGACTGTGTTGAATGGGGTGTATAAGACATTGCAACTGTATATCATCACACATAGATGATGATTATTTTATTGTGAAATGATGTTTCTGCAAACAGACCATTAAAAGAATGCATAGAGCATACATAAAAATATTTAGTTGTATTTTGTGCCATTGTCTGTGTTTCTCTTTCTTGGAGGCTGGTCATTGTACCCACTGTATGCACATTATACCACACATAGGATTGTGCTGTACATTGCAACAATTATTAGCCAGAAGTGAGATGAAAACAAGCACATAAGTAATACTTTATTTATAATTTCTCTTACATCTAAATGTAAGTACACGTGGCATTCAGAAAAACCATTTCTGTAATAATGATGGCAGCAGCTGTCAGCATGTCCTTGCTGTCTACTTTACTTCTATGAGAGCACACTGGTCTCAGTATGTAATGTGCCAGACAGGCACAATAATGAGTTTTATTAGTGAAGGCATATTTTTATTTTGTGCCATTGCCTAAGAATTATGATGCTGCAATACAGCACAGCACTCATTTGTAGACTGACACTTTGCCTCTAGAAGACTCCCAGGCAGCTCCCTGCCTTCCATTCTATCATGCTGCTGTATTGACTCCCTCCAGCCGGCTACTGACTGTGCTACAAACAATGATGTCATCAGCCGGCACTGGTGTTACCTTCAGTGCAATGCGAGCAGCAGTCAGGAACAGAGGTAGGCTCCACATGTAAATAATATATACAATTACGATAAAATAATAATAATACAAGTAAAATGGAGCTTAGGGCTACAAACAAAGAAATTTAGAAACAACTCACAGAGGCTGAACTAGTCCTCTTTAAGGTGTAGTCACAGATGAGGAGAGGAACCTAAGAACAACTTGGAGTGATACTCACTACTTCCAGCTTCCTTTTAGGGCTTTCTACCAGAACCACTAGCCTTCTTACTAGATAAGGGCCTGCCTGGGGCATGTATTACGCTCCAAAAATACAATTTTAAACATTACCTAAACATTATTAGAACCTGAAAAAAGGTTATGATAAGGTTCTTTTACAGAAAATGGCATAGGTTCTGGGTGGTTCTGAACTTAGGCCAACCGGTTCTCCCATCTCTAATTTTCAACCAAAATAAAATTGAGTCCCCCCATGCCATTTAGTGAAAGTTTAACATTCCCGGCACTCTCCCTTCCCCAGTACCCTTCAACACCTGGAGCTATGGAGTGTGTGCCATATCCTCCCATCAGTCAGGTGCTGGCAGGTAGTTCACACTCACAGTATATATGGCCCAGATCACAGGGCCCCCTCCAGCACTTGCAGTTTTGCTCCTGCTGCTGTGAAATTGGTGTCTGTGTGAGGAGGAAGCAACATGACCAGTATGAAGGAGATGGACTGAGTTGGTGGTGTGGGGGCTGCTGTACCTGTTCTGACAAGAGGTGAGGGGCGTGAACCCACCTGAACAGTGATGGCAGGCCGGGCTCAGCAGGGGCCCAAGGTTTGTTGACATTTTGTTAATGAACTGAAGCTCACAGGCAACGCTTCTCACTGGGTCTGTTCTACTTCATCCCAGAGCCGCAATAGTTTCTATCACAACCTGGCCAAGGCTCCAGCTACAGCAAACAGCCAAGGTTTGTGTGATGAATTAAAAGAAGGAAGGGAGAATAGATCATATGTTTTTGGCTTCTATCGAGCACCTGCAGCCCCACTCCTTCAGGCTCCCATGCTGGTGCCCCCCACTGCGCCGCAGACCAAACCCTCACTGCTGCGCCTGTCTCTGGCTCCCCTGGGGCTCTGCCAACAATTCTATGGTGGTCCAGCTTATCCCTGCTGGCCCCCCTGGGAGGTGGCAGGGGGGAGTAAGCGAGCATTACATCAGGATGTTGGTCAGGGGCCAGGCATGGTGCGCTGGGCAGTCAGTGATAAGAAGGGTACTACTGGAGGCTGAGATCTGGCACTACAGTTGGCCATTTCCTTTTCTGGAGCCCCACCCACCACCCACAACACATGCAGCCACAGAGATGTCCTGGGACAGGGACGTACAGCAGCGTGTGGTCTGCAACTGTCCAAGTATGCCTCTAGGAGCCACACCAGAAGTCACTGCTAGAGTGGCTCACCATGTCCCATACCCCTGGGAGGAAGCATCCATAGGACACTGTCGACTCCCCTCTGCCAGCCTCTGCTCCTGGCATCTGGGCTTGGGGCGCGAACCTGGATTGCTAGCATTCCAGAGTGATGCCCGATCGCTCAGTGCCACAGAGATGGCTACAAATCATATTTTTAAATAAAACATCAAGTTATTCCATAGATTGTGAGCTGGAACTCACACTCGGAAGCCCTGCTGCAGTCATGGCAATTGGTGTCCAAGTGATGAGAAGGCAAGGCGACAGTGATTCCCACAGGATCAGTATGAAGGAGATGGGATTGAGTCTGACAGGCTGCTGTATCACCTCTTATGAAAGTGGGTGGACAAAGAACTCACTTGCACAGCCATGGCAGAGCTGAACAAAAAGGCAAAATGGAGGGAGTCAAGGTGAGTCATTCTATAGGTGCTACTTACAGTAATCTTGGCGTATCTTGGGATGGGATATTCAGAATGCGCCAGGCAGAGGCGCAAGCCTGGGCGCAGTGGAACTGGGATGCGCCAGGGCATGGACCAGGCGATATTCAATGATGCTGCGCCACGGCTCAGTACCGTTGAATATGGCACTGGGGCCACCCGCACTGCGCAGAGCGCAGTGGCACTGCGTCAGCGCAAGTGGCACTGCGTCAGCGTAAGTGGCAAGTGAGGAGCAGGGGATGCGCCAGCGCAAGTGCGGGGTGCACTAGGCACATCAACCGCGATATTCAGCGCTGGGCATGCAAATGAGGCCATTATGCATGCAAGGCACAAATGGGGCCATTTGCATGCAGGTGCGCTGATCCCCGACGACTTGTGCCTGGCGCCCTGC
Source organism: Neoceratodus forsteri (assembly GCA_016271365.2). Lineage (NCBI taxonomy): Eukaryota > Metazoa > Chordata > Ceratodontiformes > Ceratodontidae > Neoceratodus > Neoceratodus forsteri. Next base: position 46,071,604 of record JADMNL010000027.1, read on the forward strand.
CAGGCCTGCAGCCGTCGGGGAATGACCAACCCCTGCCCTCGGCGGTCAATGCGCCCCAATGCCCGATCACGGGCATGACACAATGTAATCCCTGGTGGTCCAGTGGACCCGAACCCCAGCCCGATCACAGGCAAATGAATAATTACCCTGGTGTTCCAGTGGACCTGCTCCCCTGCCCGATCACAGGCTGTATTGAATAACATAGTCCCTGGTGGTCCAGTGGACCCGATCCACTGCCCGATCGCAGGCAAATTATGACATTAACTCCCCGGTGGTCCAGCGGTACCCCTCTCCCACCTGCCCCTCCGACTAGCCACCCCACTCCCCTGGTCAGCGGCGGAGGCAGCTCCCCCCCATCAAAGCTTCGGCCGCCCACTGACTGACAGTGTGCACACTATGGCTGTATGCCTATTGGTCCACTGTGGGCCAATAGACCACAGCAGCCGTGCCTACGCTGTCAGTCAGCGGCGGCCAGGTAGCTGCGGTGGGGAGATGCGCCTGCTGCCTGGGGGTGGGGTGATGAGGTCAGTGGGCAAAGTGATCGCTGGACCACCGGAGATGTCATCATTGCCCGCGATCGGGCAGAGGCTGATCCCACTGGACCACCAAAGTATTCTTTTCATCTGCCTGTGATTGGGCTGAGGTTTGGGTCCACTGCACCACCAGGAATGTAATTTCAACTAATGCCATGATTGGGCAGGGGGCAGGTCCACTGGACCACCAAGTTTGCTTATGCTATGCCTGTAATTGGGCGATGGGGTAACGTCCACTGGACCACCAGGATAATATACTGGTATGCCTGCGATCGGGCGAGGGGCACGACGCCTGGTCTGTGTCTGGGAGGATCAGTGGCCACCACAGCTGGCTGCCGTGTTGCATCCTGCAATATGGCAGCTCGCCTGGGTGGCCAGGATTTGTTCCTGCTTTCAGGGGCGGATCTCTAGCCCCCACTGTGCAGCGCAAGGCAGGTTTGTGCCTGCATATGCACTGCACATCCGGGCTGAATATCGGGATGTACGCATATGCATGGGCACGCCCCGCACTGCGCGCGCCGCATTACTGTTGCACCCGGCACATTGGGATTTGCGCAGTGCAACATCCCCTTGAATATTGCACCAGGGCGCATCAGTGGGTTGCGCATGGTGCAACCCCTTTGAATATCCCACCCTTGGTGTAATAGCATTGTCTGGCTGTGGCTGTTTGCTCTGCTCTTAAACCCAGCTCAGAGGCTGGTTTGCAGTTGCAACAAATTTTATTTATTTATTTTGAAAAGTTTCACCAAGAAAGGCACACTGAGCTACAAGCTTGTTTCCAGATGCGTCCTTAGGGAAGGGGAAGAGAGGATATAATATTGAACTGAATACAGAACAGAGAAAATAAACATAGAACTAAGTTAGTACAAAAACATTAGAGCAACATTAAATATAATGTAAGATAGTTAGGCAGTACTTGCACACATAAAATAACTATGTACATATATCTAGGTTAACATGCACAACACATGTGATAATGTTTTTATTTTCCATGTGCACATGCATGCATTTATGGTCAGTTACACTATCATGCGCATATGCAGAGACAGAAACAGGAATATTATACTTACAACATTTGAGGAGAAGTGAAGAAATTTTGTCAGAATAGAACAAAGGGAGAAGGGGGAGAGGTGCAATTGCAGGAGAGGGAGATGTAGTGCTGAAGAAGAGAGGATAAAGAATAAGAGGACGAGGCAGAGCAGATATCTAAGGGGAGGCAATTCCAGAGGCTTGGAAAGCACTAGGAAAAGGCAGTTTGCTCTGTGGTGGAAGTGGAAGGAAGGAAGGGCGAGGATCCTAATGGGGAGTTCTGGAGTAGTAGGAAGATGTAGGAGGGATGGAAAAGGAGTGAAGGTAAGAAGGCAGGAGCCAAGCCAATATTTGCCAATTTGAGAGACACTATGGGCAAAGTGTCTGTTTCTCAGAGAGGGAAAGGAGAGAGTGGAGCAGAGGTCACAGTGGTCTGTATGTGGTGGACAGGCAAGAGCAAAACAGCAGAAGGAGTTGAACAGTGTCCAGTCTGGTTAGGGTGTAACCTAGTGGAGACTATATCTCCAAAGTCAAAGACAGGAAGGATCATCTTCTGGACAATCTCTCAGTGGGCCAGTGGGGGAAGACAGCTGCGGTGTCTATACGGAGCACCCATTTTGGGAAGCAGCTTTTGTGGACAGCATCCACATGACCAGCAAAGTCGAGGCAACTGTCGAGCCAGGAGGACCACTGCTGCTGCAGCACGGTGGTGCATCAAGGACCTCAAACCCCCAAGATCCTGAGCTGGAGCAGGGCAAAATTCTGAGCAACGCATCCTTTAAACTAAATGTTGTTGGACAGTTACTCTACAGCAGGCAGCTGCACATTACTGTAAATGCCTAAAGCATCTGGATAATAAATATTCTATTGCCTGCATGTCAGTACCGCAGATCACCTTTCTAGTTCTGCTCTTTTTGGAGCTCACCAGTAGTAAGTAACACCCTTACAAACAACAGACAAATCTAAGGTGCCATTAGTACCCTGCATTTCTCTGAGCACCACTGACTGACTCGAGCAAAGTGGCTGGTAGCAGCAGCGGCATGGTGTCTGCACTCATTTCACCCTCCTCATCCTCAGTGCTAGTAGCACAAATAATAGTGACAGCAGTGACTGTCAAGGGAATCATAGTGCAGAATCACGGTGGCTTCTGGGGCGAGGCAGTAGTAGGGAGGAGTAGCAGAGTGACACTGCCAAACTCACAGACAGCAGCTCAGGTGTATGAGTAAGTGAGAGGGTCAAGGAAGAGGTAGCCAGCGTGGTATGGCAGGAGCCAGAAGTGGAACAAGGAAATGATAGAGTAGGGGCTCCACAGCAGCTCAATATCTGGAGTATTTACATTCATTCACATGTCTCACTTTTGTGCTGATGCTGGCACAGCTAGGGACCCCAATTGCTGTGTATAGTAGCTGCTAGTCACCGATTTTATATTCTTTCCTAGCTAGTACTGTGAAAGGTGTGTGTGTGTGTCTGTCTGAATGTTTTGCCAAGTACAGTTTTTGCTTTTCTATTTCATTTACTGCTTTGTGGCATATTATGTGGTTAAAATAACCACTCAGGGACTCCGGCGACTCGTGTTTGGGAACAGGTTTGGATTGCTTGGGACCAGAGGGGAATGAGAGATGAGCATCTGACAGGACAGCTCTCCCCTTTCAAGGAGGGAGGGATTTAATCCTCTGCTGTCTGGCAGTGATCACACATGGGAGGCACACAACAGGAATGGGCTGCCACCAGACACTGATCACATGCTCTCGTGCCAATGCACACATGCATCACGTGTTACTGCGCCAGAAACACTGGGAGAAAGACAGGTGAAAAGACCCTGACCAGTCCAAATGACTTCCAGCCCCCTTGCAAGCCCCACACCGCCAACTAGAAACCCACCCTACAGCTGGATCCAGACTTTCAGGAAGTTATACTTCTCAGGAACCCCATAAGATGGCTTGCCACTGGGGAACAAGAAGGCTGGTATAAGCACCTAGAAAAGGCAGGCGACAGGGCTGGCGGCCTGGCCAGATAGGGACAGCTCAGCAGTGAAGAGAATAAACACAGGATAAAAAAAAAACAATAAATAAATTGCAACTTTGGTGCCGGTTGATGGACAGCGACCTGGATTCAGGAGCAGACTCTGGGAGCCAGAATCATTTCGTCCAAGACTTCAGAGTGCTACTGAGCACAGCATGAGCCAACCCAAAGGAGAGTGATGGCTGGGTTCTGCCACAAGCCACCGCTGCAGTAGGCCAGACAGCCTGCTTCTCACAAGGGTGTCACCAGCATGCCAGTGCACTGTGACATCCAAGGCCAACTAGAGGCATAACCCAACATCAAGGGAAGTGGGAGGGAGTAAACATGGGGGTGTAAAAACCACACCACTGTTGTGCTGTTGTGATAACAGCTGTCAACAGTCTCAGGTGGATTACTATGAGCGTGCACTGTCTCCCGTACATTCAGATGGCAGACAGCCAAGGTGACTAGCGGCGGGTCAATGCAGGTCACCATCCCCAGCCTGCTAGAAATGAAAACAACTGTGTCTGTATTACCGTAATGTGTAAGGTTGGATTGTGTTACAGCAAACTACAAATGCAAAACAGTCTTCAACATTCAGCTAATGCCAAGCCAAAGCAGCTGTTGTTGGCAGTAGCCAACTCTTGCATGAAATCATCATTAAGCGGACTCAGTGTACGCAGTGACACCGGCATTACTATATTGCACTGTTTAATAGTTTCAACTCGTGTTTTTGTACCACTTTATTGAAGATTGATAACGTTTTCTTTTACTTTGTTTTATCTTTCAATTACTCTTGAAAATGTATTTCCCACTTGTTTATAACCATGTGTCTCTCATCTCCAGTCTCTCTTTGCATACCTAGGCACAGGTGGCTCCTGAAAAAGGTCCCATGGACCAGTGACCTTACCTGGTTAACAAATAAATGAATAAAAATAAATCAGTGTAGGACCCAGATGGTGGAGCGTCAGATGTACTGTAGATGCAGCATGTTCGGACACTCTTCCCACTACTCAAGGGCATATGTGGCAGGTTGCAAGAGTGACTTTCTGACATCAGCCCCCCCCCCCACACCAGTAAGTGATGTGCTGGTAGATGGCCCAAAGTTACAGAAACTTTGGTGCATTTTAAGAGGATTAAGACAGAATAGTGAATGGTTCCGTAGCATTATATCAGACGTGCCATCATCCTGACGACCTGCCTGTTACTCCATAGCATTATGTCAGGCCTGCCCACATCCTGATGGCCTGCCTGTCACCCAGTAGTATAATGGATGCCCTGCCTCATCCTGATGGCCTGCCTGTCAGTAGCATAATGTCAAGTCCAATTGCATCCCAATGGCCTGCTTATCACTCAGTAGCATTATATCAGGCATGCCCACACGCCATCGCCTGCCTGTGACTCAGTAACAAGATGTCAGGCCGCACATCTCAATGGCTTGCCTGTCATTTTTGTGCCAACCCTGGGCTAGAGCTATAGCTGTGTGAAGCTTGTAGTGACCTGTTGCAGGGAGGAAACCACAAGGATGTTTGAGCTATGGCTAAATTAAAGAAAACTACACTCTCATATCTTGTAAATGTTATTTGTTTCTATGTCAACAGACAGCTCTTTTCCTGTAACTGTTAGGGGTATACATGTTTGCTTTAGTTTGTTTTCACTATTCATGGTACCCCCTGTGACTACCCTGGGAGTCTCTATTTTATGGTGCTTGAAATCTTATTGTCCATGAGAGCTGTATCAGCATGTGGGAACATGATGTCACATCACCCATTTATGCCATGTATCTCTATGCTGAATGAACAAATACGCTGCAAAAACGTTATGGAAACACATAAACTGAATGCAGTTTAAAGGGAAAAACCCTGCATTGCAACTCAGACAGTTTCCAAAGTTAACTGAAGGTAAATGTGGTATTTCACACCTTCCTGCAACTTGTTTCTTTGAAGTCTAATTAAGCAGATACGCACACTGTGGAGTCTAAAGGGTGATTACACATCATGTTCTCATATGCTAATGCAGCTCTCATAGGCAATGAGATTTCAACAACCAGCAAATGGAGACCCCCAAGATAGTTACAGGGCCTAGTATGAAGTGTGAAAACAAACTAAAGCAATTGCATACATCTACAGCAGCTACACAAAAACAGTTGTCTGTGGACATGGAAACAAATAAAATTTACAAGATGTGAGGATGTACTTTTCCTTTAAGGCCTGGCTGTTACTGAAAGGATGGGAGCGTGGAGCATGACAGCAGCAGTCCACGAAGTGTATGATTAGACATACTGTAACACTCCACGGGTGGTCAAAACAAAATCTGGTCAGATCCACCACGGCTGCATAATGAAGTTAGTGAAGTTGTGTGGAATTGTTAAGGAGGTATGGATAAACAACACAATGATTTGTAAGTAGTAAGATTTGTTTTAGTTTCTGTTCTAAGGAAGACATACACATTAATTGGAAAATATATGGAGGTGTACATTTTAATGGAAGGAATAGGAAACTTACAAAAGAACCCCAGAGCAAATGCCACTGATGTATGTGTTATCCCGGATGCTATTGGCCAGACAGCCAAATTTTAAAGAAAACACAATTGCACATACCCCAATAATGCAAAGCAACAAGGGAAACATGCAAATCCCCATGATTTACTTGGTTTACTTGGTGTTTTGGACAAAAGAAGGCAATTGCCCATCGAGATTGTCCCCCACATAGTGGGATAATAAACCCTCAGTGGTATTTATTAAGAAGCCATTTATCCAAATTGGATTTAAAGGTGCCTATATTAGAACAATCAACAAGTTCTTGGGGCAATTTGTTCCACAGCCTAGGTGCTCTAATGGAGAAAAAATGTAATCTTTTGTTGGTCCTAGCCCTTTCAATGTAAAGCTGTTTATTGTGTAGTCTAGGTGGAGTTTTCCTTGTATCATATGAGATACCACACTGGGACATTAAAGTCGAAGACTGAATGATTTTAAAAAGTTGTAGAAGGTCTCCTCTATTCCTTCTCATCTCCAGGGAATAAAGACCAGGAAGATTAAGTCTAGCGTCATAGTCTTGTTGTGACATATAAGGAACCATTTTTGTAACTCTGTGTTGTATTTGTTCAATCCTCCTTATGTCACCAGATAAGGGCTCCAAAAGGGTGACCCATAGTCTATATAAGGCCGAATATAGGATTTGTATAAAGTTATTATACATTGCTCAGTTTTAGATGTGAATGTGTGGTTGATCTGTCTGATTAAAGCATTAGCTATGTTAGCAATTGTATTACAATGGTCAACTGATGAAAGATTATGATTTACCATGATGCCCAAATCCCTTTCCAAGGAGGATGTTTTAATATTAACACCGTTAAGTATATAGGTCTAGGTGGGGGTATTTTTTCCCAGATGAATAACTGAGCATTTGTTAATGTTAAAGAACATACCGTTTGTAAATGCCCAGCGTTCAATATGTCCAAAATCTTATATAAGAAAGTTCATGTTTACAGGATTATCAACTCTTCCCCCCAATTTGGTATCCTCAGTAAACTTTGTGAAAATGTTGCTGGAATTAATTTTCATATCACTAATGAAAATGTTAAACAATGTTGGGCCCAAAACCGAGCCTTGGGGAACCCCACTAGTCACCTCCCTTGATGCAGAGAGAACTCCATTTACCCTGACCCTCTGGGACCTGCCGGTAAGCCAACAGTGAACCCACTTAGTAATAAGTGGAGAAAAGCCTAAAATAATAAGTTTGTCCACTAGAGTTGCATGTGATACCTTATCAAAGGCTTTACTGAAATCCAGTAGGATGATATCGACAGGGATGTTGCCATCTAAGAACCTGCTGACATGTTCATAAAGGTCAATAAGTTGGTTGTATAGAGTACCCTTGTTTGAATCCATGCTGGGAGTAATCTGTAATGTTTAAAGAGACTATTTCACGTTCGATGATAGTTTTCAGAATTTTTTCCATTATCTTACAAGGGATGGAGGTAAGACTAATGGGCCTGTAATTCTCAAGTCTGGAATGCAACCCTTGTTTAAAAATAGGAGTGACAATGGCAATGAGCCAGTCAGGTGGTACAGTAGATTCCTGTAAATATTTATTAAAGATTAGTGTTAATGGCAGTATAATGTTATCCAGAATACCTATCGGAAATTTGGGTTAATGTTGTCTGGTCCTGGGCTGGAAGATTTTTTCATGGTTTTAAGTACTTTCTCAGTTTCTTGTAGGGAAATAATTAACCCCTCATGAGTGGGGAAAGTGCGGTGACACTGTTGCCGTCCATCAATTGGAGCAAAAGCAGAACAAAAGTAGTCATTAAAAGCGGAGGCTGTCTCACTATCAGAGACCAATGATCGTTATTAATAACCAGTGGTCCAACAGCTCTAGTGTTCCCTTTTTTACCATTAAGGTAAGAGTGTAATAGTTTATGAGAGTCCTTCATATGAGCAATTTTAAACTCTAAATTTCATTTAGCTAGTATTATAAGCTTCTTTAAAGTTCTGACGGATTGTCTGTAGTTAGAGAGTGCCCCTGGTCTAACGTCTGTGGAAAAGTTTTAAAAATTTTAAATAATTTCTGCTTAGTAACAATTTGTTTTTTTATTGTATTATTAAACCATAATGGTACTTTCCCTTTATTATTATATTTGCTTTTTCAGGGACATAAAGATGTTCCAGCACTAGAATTGTAGTTTAGAATAAAGTCCAAGCGTCTATGGTATTAAGATTAAGGAGAATGTTTAGCCAGTTAAAATGTTTTAATTTTTCATTAATAGTTAAAAGTCGAGCCTTCTTATACAATTTAATTTTGGTTTGTTTGTTTATTAGTTCAGAATCATATGAAATAGTGAAATATAAAGATAAGTGACCACTATTATCTAAAGGATCAGAAATATTGAAATTTGTTATTTTATTTTCAATGTTGGTAATATGAAGGTCCAAGGTGTTGTTCCCTCGAGTTGGTTCTTTTACTATTTGGGTCAGACCTAGATCAATTATAGATGATTAAAAAAAGCTTATCATGTTGGGAGCTACCATATAAACATTCCCAATTAAAGGAGGGCAGGTTGAAATCACCCAGGATGATAACCATACCGTTTTTAGCTAGTAATTTTATCTCATTTGTTAGAGACTGGGTATATGCCAGATCAACGGACAGGGGTCTATAACAGGTGCCCACTATTAGTTTGGGTTGTCCGTAAAATTGAAGGGCAACCTATAAGCTTTCAAGATTTGGGTCAGAACTGATTTCATAGGATAAAATGTCATTCCTGACATAAAGACAGACCCCACCACCCTTCTTGGTACCTGTTCTATTTTTAGTATACAGTGTAACCCTGGTATTACCATTGACCAAGATTTATCCAGATTTCCCATGTCTGGATATAGATATAAGTCCGAGATCATGTAGTACGATTTTGACTTCAAGTTCAGCCATCTTAGTAGAATTTAATGTACGAACATTAAGAGAAAGAAAGTTAAGCTGTTTTTCTGCTGTGAGGATCTGGAAGTAATAAGAGACTTATGAATGAATCCAGTCTCCCCCACAACTATTGGTTTAAATGGTTATGAATAAAGGAACACATTTTACATCCCAGTAATGTGTTTCCTATTCTGCTGAGATGTAAGCCATTCCAGCAAAAGAGGGATGGATAATCATTGAATTCTTCCCAATGTGTTAGACACGGGATATCCTGTCTAAGGCAGAATTTACGGAGCCATTCATTTATGGCTTTTATTTTTTGGACATGAAATGAGTGGCTCTTGGAACAGGAAGAATCTGAGAAACAGATACTGCAACCTCTGTCCTCTAGTATGTTGTAAAGTGCCACATAATCCTGCTTCAACTGATCAATAGGTGTTAATATCGTTGGTCCCACTATGAATAACCAGAAGGGGGTTAATCCTTCCCTGAGATAAGATAGTTTTAGCCATTAATGTTAGGTCAGAAACCTTTGCTCCCGATAACTGGAACAAGTTCTGTTAGTTTTATCGGGTTATATAATATGATCAGTAAATCTAATTAGAGAATCATCCAGAACAAATATCTGTTTGTTCTGTGGTACAAAATATAGACTGTTTGTCATGCTGAACAATAGGGGTAGGAACATGTTTTGATTGTAAAGGTTCACTAAAAGGTTCAGTGGGCACAGAAATAGGGGAAAATTTGTTGTCTTTTTCTGATAGTTTAATTCTTAATTTGGGAACATGTGAAACAGGAATGTCAGGTGAACAAGGTTTATCATTATTTAAGTAAGTTAGGGGTGATAAAAATTGTGCAGGGTAATGTAGGGATATTGATGGTAGTACACCCATCCATCCCGGGGTAATGTAGAACTGTTGGTAGTGGTACACCCATCAGTCCCTGATAGTTGAAATTAGTGCCCCTCCTCACAGATGGAAAATATTTTATCCTGAATATTGGGTTCAGATCTAATGATAGCAGGAGTAGAACTAATAAGAGTGTCCCTACTGGGAGAAACACAGCAGGTTGGGGGAACTAAATTGTGTTCCCTAGCTGGTTTCTCAGAAGAAACATCTGATGCATTGATGTCTAATAGAATGGACATTTGATCAATGTAGTCCTCCAGTGCTTCTGTTTCAGTATTATTAGGAGTTCTGGTAGTAAGACGTTTTATGTCTTCCTGCAATGTTGTAATGAGTTGGCATTTTGTACATATGCAGTTGGGTGCTTGTTTCCAATGGCATACATTTCACAGGAAGTACAGCGATTCTTGGCCTGTTTCATTTCTGAATTTAAAAGGTGGTCCTTACTGTTTATTCAATTAGGGACCCAGCAGTAAAGTTCTTGTTTGTTTGTTAACCTCTGATGTCCGTCCCAGTACCCCGGTGGACACGGTGAACCACGCTGGGCGTGCATGTCTCTCGCGCGGCCCGAGCACACTGGCCCCGCTCACTTAGTGCGCAGTGTATATGTAGTGGGTGAACCAGAAGTGAAGGTACTTGCATACTTCTGGTTTCGCACTACAATTTGGAGCACAAAAGTGCTTTTTTAGCCTTTAAAAAGGCTGAATCCACTATCTGTAGTTATTAGTAGCTGATATAATAGTTGTGGTTAAATGAAGTAGCTTCCTTTGGGCATATACTGAGAGTCTGAGTTCAGTACCCGACTACAGACCTCCAGTATCCCATAAAGCAACACAGGAGAACAAAAAGCTATAGGAGATAGGGAAGAAAGCCCAGTCCCCAAATGTGCAAGGCAACGTTGTTTTGGCAAATAAAACAAACTCAAAATAAAGCAAATGATAGTGCTCTGCCTCGAATCGAGGTGATAAATTACACAACTGCTCTATTCTTGGGTCCGCTCACTAGTGCAAGTGTATATGCAGTGGGAGAACTGAAGTGAAGGTACTTGCGTACTTCAGGTTTCGCGCTGCGATTTGGAGTACATGATGGTACAGAGGGTGGCAGTATATGAAAAAGTAATGGCTGGCATATGTTCAACCTTGGGATTATTTACACATTTTTTAATTTTTTTATTTCTTAAGAGAAACAGAGTTTTTGCCCATGAGGTGATGTAAGTTATATTTAAGCAATGTATTGATGTCAGGAAGTCGGGTGTAATGATGATGGACTGTTACAGAAAATGTGATATTCAATTTCAGAGGGGGTTGCTTTTGATAAGGGCAAGGTAGTTATGCTTGTGATAATGGGAATATTAGAAAAGTATGAGGTCTACACCAGAAATGGAGTACAAATATGCACAGTTTCATAAGTACATGCTCAGAGTGCAGGCAAATGTGATATGCAGGTTTGTTTTGGAAATAGGTAAAAACAGCGACACATGCAATTAATAGAAAGATAGATAATTACATAAACATGTAGATAGAGAGAGAGAAACACACAGAAAGACAGGCAGAATAGGAATGGCAGTGAAGTACTGAAGTAATGCCAACCTACCCCCACCCTTGAACATGGAGAGGCATTGGGGTTGCCTTTGGGTCATTGCACAACGCTTCGCCATTTCACCTCACCCACCTGCAGACACAGACAAGATGAGGTGTGCCTTTGGGGTTTTCAAACTTTACACTCACCCCATTCCATAAGGAAATACGCTGAAATGGGTACAGTATAAGAGAATGGAGTGAACTTTGGGGTGAAAGAGTCAAAGGCACACCTCGATACCTGTCACTGGCTGCAGGGTGGGGATGGGGGTGGAATGGCGTGAGCATTACTGTTGACAATCCCAAGTTGCACCCCTGATGCCTGTCAGTCCCTACAAGGCAGGGTGTTATGGTCAGAAACCCAAATGCCCTGGGCATTTCTTGGTATTTTCACTCCAAGTTTTCAGTATGGGCTTTTTGTGAGACTCCACCGCATGAACAGTGACACTATCAGTTCATTAGCCGAAAGGAGATTTTGCACAGCGACTGTGCCATTTGGCACCACAGGTGCAAAAACACTTTTTGAAAAGGATTTAAAAAATGACAGCTGTACATTTCTTGCTTCAGTAACACAAACACACACACACACACACACACAAGAACATGCCAGAACACAGCAGCAAAATGATTAGATTTGTCTACAAGCATTATTTTCTATGCAAGTTCTAGCACGAGGTTAAGGCTGGAGATCAGTTATGGTCCATGACATAACCACATGGTCAAAATATTAAATATTTTAAAATAAACATAAATGCAAAAGTAACCATTTCAAGAAGAAAATGCAAACTGTGACACTTAACAGTTATAGGGCAAGTTAGCACATCTGGACTTATTTGCTGCATATGCATCTCAATTGCTAAGGGGGTCCTGACCACGTTAACCCTTCCTCAAGCCAAGATAGCTACAGTATAGAAACATAGAATTTGACGGCAGATAAAGACCGCTTGGCCCACCAGTCTGCCCATTTCCTTCCTAATGGATAAGCTGCAGATCCTAGTTAACCAGCAGCCTACTTCTTTTCTACCCCACCCCTAGAATTGCCTTATGACTGTCCCATGCATGCTTGAATTCAACCACTGTTTTTGACTCCACAACCTCCTCCGAAGGCCATTCCATGCATCCACAACCCTCTCTGTGAAAAATACTTCCTTACATTACCTCTGAGCGCCCCCATCTTCAAATTGTGCCCCTTGTTCTTGCATACCTCTTTTTGAAAGATGCTACCTCTTGGACTTTGTTGATTCCCTTGAGGTACTTGAAAGTTTCTATCATGTCCTCCCCTCTCCCTCCTTTCCTCAAGGCTATACATATTAAGCTCCTTTAGTCTCTCTTCATATGTCTTCTGGTGCAGACTCTGCACCATTTTAGTTGCCCTCCTCTAGATAACTTCCATCTTGTCTATGTCCTTGCGGAGATTGGGTCTCCAGAACTGCACACAGTACTCCAGATGGCGTCTCACCAGCTGTCTGTACAGAGGGATAACAACTTCGTGTTTTCTACTGGTGATGCCTCTCCCTATGCATCCCATGTCTAGCAATAACATGGATGGAAAGATTATGCCATGTTTTCAACAAGAAGTTAGCATTTTAAAAAGACAGTGCTGCAGACTGAGAAGCAGCTTGTGTAGGTGCATTCCTCATGCTAGCCAAGATATGTTCTGGTTGAGTTCCATAAGGCTAACCAGTGGGAGAAGTAGGGGAAAGGGACAGAAATCTAAAATAGAACCATTGAACCCATTTGTGATTTAAAGTTGCATGACAGAAATGCTGCTTCCAGAACTGGACACCATATTCCAAATGAGGCCTCACCAGTGATGTACACAGTGGCATCACTGCCACCTTCCTTCTGCTGGTAATACCTCCCGCTAATGCCCCACAGCATTCCACAGGCTCTCCTCACAGCTTTGGTACATTGTTTAGCCACCTTTAGGTCATCCAATATGATTACCCCAAAATCCCTTTCCATTTTCATAACCATCAGCCCCCCCCCCCCCGTAATCATTCCCTGGGTTCCTGCAACCCTTCCTTATTCAGCAGGCAGTTAGTGCATCTGGATTTATTTGCTGCATATGCATCTCAATTGCTAAAGGGTCCTGAACATGTTCACCATTCCTCAAGCCAAGCTAGCTTCAGTATGTCTAGCAATAACATGAATGGAAATATTATGTATATGAAACTGTATTAATTATGCTGTACATACCCTAAGACTCAAAGTGTGTCTCCTTTGGCTGCCAAGATGTCTGTGGTTAATTTTAAATAAAAAATGTAACAAGACACTGGCCTTCACTGGAGATATTAAACAATAGAGCAAACTGCACTCTGGGAAGATTGCCCAGGACAAGATAGCAATAAAAAAACCTGAAAAACAGGTTCCAAAGAGTATAAACTCACCAGGAATGTTAGAAAAATGTCCCTCCCGACTCATTCACAGGTGTCAATGAATGTATTTGTTAACCATGCTGGTTCATCTTCTTGCTTCCCTCATTGTAAAATGTGAAACTACATTTGTGTTATTTTAAATGAGTGATAAATGGCATGTCCAGGGGTGGCAGCTCTGATAGTTGTTCCAGTCTTTCTTTTCACTGATATGAACTGAGCCAGGAAAAAGTAAGAAGGAAAAAAAAACACCCTTTTGTTTCTACAAGTAGTTGTTAATTGCAGCTGGTATTTTTAACATGTGCAAGGCAACTCCACTTCTCATACTTAAAAGAAAAAATACATTTCATCAAAGTATGTGTTTATCAAGTACTGTGCCCAAGATTAAAATAATTTGAACCCTCTCCCCCAAAAATGTGCCCTCACATGAACTTGCATGATTAACTGTAAAGAATTAAAAAATGTATTTCTAAATGCATTACTAACACCAATGCTTTCAAAGTTTTGAAACTACTAAATGACAAACTATATATATATTGAATATGGTAAACAAATAGTGTCCCAAAAGCTGAACTTTGTTTTTAGTATATAAATGTTTAAGAAATACCTGTGGCTCTTTCAACCAGGTAGCTATAGTTTCAGACACTTCTTACTTACTCTTTCCTTTTGAGACACCAGGTGGCTCTGATAATCATTGTTCCAAGGGTTTTAAGTTAGTTTGAAGGCATTAAGCAGCTTCTGTTCTACTTATCCTTAACAAAATGCAGAGACTCCACAGACTTGTTCTGTTCCTTGGTCCAGATCCCAAACTAGTGAGTCTTGTTTCAACATGATAGATCCACCTCATGCCCCTCCCACATGAATCAAAAAGGTGAGGTGGAGCTTTAGGAGCTTCTTGGGCAGAGGTGGGGTGGATCTAACTCCCCCCAAAAAAACAATGCTGCCTCCCACTACTCAGGTTCCAGTTCTTGTACCACCCATTTTTTTCTTACATGAAAGCGTATTTATTTGAGGGCAGAAAACATTTCTTGGAGGAGGGCAAGGCGGGGGAGACTATTTACACCTTTGGTCAGTTCCATGGACAGAAAACATGACATCACTCCTTCTGTACATGCAAAACATCTGCAGGCTCTGCCTACTGCAGCTGTAAAAAGTTACAATAAAATGCATAACAGCACATCAGAAGTAATGACTTGATGTGAGAGCAACAGGTTTGATGGGCAGGAATTGTACGTAGAATTCTATCACCTTGTGATGGGGGAAATATTCTACAGAGGAAGTAGGGGATGGAAAAAACAAAATGTGAGAAGGTGTTTTGTGGTATGCAGCAGGCTGAGTACAAGGCTACACCTTAAAAGGTGTCTGCAGTGGCAGCCAAGGGAAACCCCAGTTGGGTGAATAACAGCAGCCACAGTAGCAGCATCTGGTTAAGGCTGATCTTGCATAGGGCACCAGACGTCCAGCTATAATTGGTGTGGATTAACTGTACTTATCCCTTTTCTCTTTCAGAGTATTCCCTAAAATAAAGTTGTGTTTGTTTTTGAAAGTTATATTTCATTTTTTTTGGCCTCTTACTGATAGGCCTGTGCTCCCCATCTGACCTGACCCCAGCCCCACTCTCTCAGACTCATGATACTTACTGCATTCCCCAGTCTGCCCCCATGGCTTGCCTCTCTGTGGCAGGACCCCAACTGCCGCAGAACAGGATCTGCTTTGGGTGAAGCTGCCATGTCACCAATGTGGGGCCTGTGAGGGACTGGTCCATCACTCTGCCCCAGGCCCAGTGCATTCCTCCAGTTTATCCCTTCACCCTGAGACACTGCCATAAGGCATGACGCAAGCACTCATGTAAGCCCATGCACTGGTGTTTCCCCATCCATTGAGCTTTTCCTGAGTACACTGCCACCTGCGATCTCCCAGGTGGCAGTCATGCACCAGAACTAGCTGTCCTACCTCCCCTGAGTGAGACAGTGTCCTCTAGGACACTCAGTCATCCTCCCCCTGGCAGCAAAAAAAAAAAAATACAAGCACTCACCACCTTTACCGATAACGAACACTTGGCTCCACATAAAATTAGTTTAATTTTTTCTAGAGTTTCTTGACCAAGTTACCAAGTTCAAATGTCCCGGCATCACGTTCAATGACACCCTCACCTTCTCAAGCCACAGAGACTCAGTTGTCAAGACCACAAATGCAAACCTGTGTGTGCTTTACCGTCATAGACACTCAATGACTCCTGATGCTCTCAAACTAGCCACTAGTACAAACTAGCCACTTTAAAACCCTGGCACAATATATCAGTTGGGGGGTGAGGATATAGCATGCACCAAGCAGGAAATGGATCTTGGGGTTGTCATCTCTGATGACCTCAAGGTAGGAAACAGTGTGACAAGGCAGCAGGTAAAGCAAATAGGATGCTGGGATGTATAGGCAGAGGCATCACCAGCAGGAAAAGGGAGGTCATAATTCAGCTATACAAGACACTAGTGAGGCCCCACCTGGAGTACAGTGTACAGTTCTGGAGACCATACCTACGTAAGGACATAGGCAGGGTAGAGAAGGTTCAGAGGAGGGCAACAAAGATGGTGCATGGATTGCATCACAAGTCCTATGAAGACAGGTTGAAGGAACTGAACATGTACTCCCTGGAGGAGGAGGGAGAGAGGGGATATGATAGAGACATACAAGTATCTTACAGGGAGGAACAGTGTGCAAGAAAACACTATTTTTAAGTGAAAAAGATGTTCCAGGACTAGAGGGCATGGGATGAAGTTGGAGGGAGGACGATTCAGAGGAAACATGAGAAAGAATTTCTTCACAGAACGGGTGGTGGACAAGTGGAACACCCTGCCAGAGGAAGTGGTGGGGGCTGAAACAATCACGGGATTTAAGAATGCATGGGATAGACACAAAATAATTCTGGAGGTCAGGGGTAAGGGGCAACAGACTTCTAGGAAAACAAACTGAACTTACAAGCTCAAATGGGCAGACTGGGTGGGCCATAGGCCCTTATCTGCCGACACTATGTATCTATGTATCTAGTAGTTCAACACTGTCTACCATAGACTGTAGATTGCCTATTTATGGGACGGGCACAAAAACAGCCCTAAACAGGCTCAGCACACTCCTCAATAAAGCCTGCTGCCTCACTCTGGGGGCTGCTATTGACACCCATACCTGCATGCTCTACAAAGACACTGGGTGGCTCCCACTCAGCCTTCGAGGGCAAGATCAAACCTGCCTGCTTCTAAAAAAGGTGCTGCTGGGTCTGTCGTCTTCCACACTGGGAGGCCACTTTAGGTTGGCTGTCCCTACAAAATCGACCCGAAGTACGGACACCAACAGGATGATGATTCCCTTGGAAAGGACGAAACTTGCCCAAAACTCCATCCTCTATCAGGGACTGAAGTGGTACAAAGAACTACCCACTGACCTCTCCGAGACACCCAAAATTAGTACTTTCAAAACTGGGCTCAGAACCTTCCTTGGCTCAAAAATGAGCTGTACCTGCCAGTGATAATGTGGTAATAACTCAGCTGACAGTCTCCTAGTACTTACCCCTTTCCTCAATTACAGTAGTAACCACAGACATCGCCAGCTATTTCCCGAAATTTCTGTGATATTTCTAGAGAAATCTCCTGCGTTCTGCATTTCCGCACTAGGGACAGCAGAGAGAAACTTTTTAGAAATTTTGTAAAATATCTGGAGATAGCTGGCAATGTCTGTGGCTACTACTGTATCACTCCACTGAATATCACCTTCCCTGGGACCCCCCCTTACCCTATCCCCTTGTAACTAACGATGTGTCCTCATGGCTGAACACTCCTCCCCCCCAACGATGCCACCTTTTGGCTGACCCCACCCCTTCTCTTTCCTTGAATCAAGCTTGTGTAACTAAGTACTAAATTGATGTGTAAAACCTCAGACTTGTTCTATTACTGGTTCTGTATATGAGTCAATGTTCCTTTTACTGTTAATGCTGTATTTTATACTGTTATGTCTGTTTTTAACAATTGACGTCAAACCTTTA
Organism: Neoceratodus forsteri; assembly: GCA_016271365.2. NCBI lineage: Eukaryota > Metazoa > Chordata > Ceratodontiformes > Ceratodontidae > Neoceratodus > Neoceratodus forsteri. Next base: position 46,089,468 of record JADMNL010000027.1, read on the forward strand.
AAAACAAGCCCTTGACTCTAAGGTATTAATCCCAAACTGAAATAAATAAATATTTATTAATTTAAAAGCGACCAAAGCATATTGCTACACGCAAAATGCATTTTGGACTTGTGGTCCTTTGCTCCCTCTGTCAGCCCCTGATGACTCGGCTTGCTTCCAAGCCCAGGTCGCCGAAGTCGCGAGTGGTAGCACTACCACTCCGCCAACAGGCAGGCTATATCATGAGTCATTATTGACTCCAAGATACACACACACACACACACACACACACACACACACGAGGTCTGGCACTTACATCACATACTTTGTACTTGTTCTTTACCACATCAGAAACTGTTACGGGTTTTTATCTGTACAACATATGACCACCAAAACCAGAAATTCATACGTAAAATGATTTTACTTTTCTCACCAGTCAATTTATCACAGAAAAGGCAAGCCCTGCCACAATAAGGAATTAAACTCAATGCTCTCAGCACCTTTTTCCACTTGGGGATCCCAGACTCAGCAAGCTTATTCTCTGGATAACACTTTCCTCTCCACTTCAAAGAGAGAATGAGGGACCAGTGACTCTGTTGGTTAAGGATACCTCTACTTTCCTCAAACGAGCTCCAGCATTTTCTCTGTCTGAGTAGTAAAGATAAAATACAAAACCTAACAGTAGTTGTGTCTACCGAGATATTTTCACACATTCTCCTGGGTTTGTGATGGTAAGGTATGTTTTTCCTTGAGAGCATTCGGGTTCACTAAAGAAATATGCTTTAATACAGTCACTGGGCAATTTAGGTAGTTACCACATTTTTAATAGTTTGGTGCATATACCTTTAAGTCCTGACCTATAAAGCAGGGAAGAGGATACCACACTGTAACTCTGATGAATCGTCCCTAGAGGGTGCGAAACACTAGCCTCAGATGTCTACATGGCACATTCTGAGTCTCCGGATCTGACTGCTGTCTTTCTACTCACTTAATGGCATTTTGCTGGCATTTCAGATGTTACCATCCCTACTGTGAAACAAATGTGGGGTTATTAGGCCAAACGACGAAAGACCCATAAACATCACTGCTGAGATAGTATCAAAAAAGGTTCAGTCCCTCAAAAATACTAACTCTGCAGTACCAGACAATATCTCAAATAGGATGCTTAAGCTTTTCTCCCCTAACATAGTGGTGCCTCTGGCCATACTGTTTAACAAATCACTTATAAGCGGAACTGTGCCTGGAGATTGGTTGGAGGCAAGTGTGTTGCCCATACATAAAAAAGGGGATAGGGCAAACTGTACCAATTATAGGCCCATTAGTTTGACCTCGGTCCCAGGTAAACTTATGGAATCCATCCTAAAAGACATCATAGATACCCACCTCGTGAAGACCGACCAGGAGGACAGAGAACAGCATGGGTTTATTACAGGGAGATCATGTGTGACAAATTTGTTGTATTTTTATGAAAACATTTCTGAAGCATTAGATAACAGGCAGGATGAGGATTGCATTTATTTGGATATGTGAAGGCATTTGATAGAGTCCCCACCACAGGTCGCCGTTGTCTTGTTGACGCAGATATAGACCACGAAGTGGTGCACTGGATCGGGGCCTGGTTGGATGGGAGGACCCAGAGGGTGTATATAAATGGATATGACTCGGACAGGGTGAATGTCACTAGTGGGGTCCTGCAGGGGTTGGTCCTGGGCCCTGTGCATTTTAGGGTCTTTATGTCCTCTATGTGCAGGGACAGATGTGGCTGGATTAGTAAGTATGCTGATGACACTAAATTGGCTAGAATAGTAACAAACCCAGAAGGGGCTAAAGGCCTACAGGCAGTTCTGGATAGTATCTGTGACTGGGCATCATCTAGGGGTGTGAAGTTTAACATGGAAAAGTGTTGTGTAATTCATTTGGGGAATCAAAACAATATGTAAAACTATTATATAAATGGCAAGGTGCTGCGCAAATCTGTAGATGAGAAAGATCTGGGAATTCTGATAGACCACAAATTGACATACCACTCCCACGCTAATAAACAGATTATAAAAGCCAAGCAAGTGTTATGGAACATTAAGAGAAATTTTAGGAGCCGAAACAAGGAGGTGGTCATGCCCTTATATAGGGCATATGTAAGGCCAATTCTGGATTATGGGTCCCCTGCGTGGGGTCCCATATCTAAGGGAGCAATGGCAAACATTGAAAGAGTTAAAAGGCAAACCACTAAAATGATACATAATATCAAAAATATGTCCTACAAAGCGCCTGGAACAGTTGAAGCTTATGTCCCTTGAGACAAGAAGAGTCAGGGGATCCACTACTTTGTTATGATATAATGGGAGATGATTATTTATTAAGCGAGTTAAACCTCCAATTTAAAAATAACACTAAAGGGACAAGGGGTCACCCACTTCAGCTTAGGTACATAAAATAGAACACAAATAGAAGGAAAGCCTTCTTTACACAGAGGGTGGTGGCCCCATGGAATGGGCTACCACAGGCACTCATCTGTTCTAAATCAAAGTATCATTTCAAAACCCAGTTGGATAACTATATAATGGAAAAAGGTAAAATCACCTATTAAAGGATATTGGAAGGGAGCGGTTATGGGATACTTTCTGGCCTTCTTTGCTCCCATATACCTTCATATGAACCTTTGTACACCCGCATTAATCTGGCTTGGTAAGTATTTTCTGTACACAGTATACAGCTCTCTTTACCGAAGAGAGTGTGTGTACCAGTTGTTTTATGCCATTGCTTGTTTCTGCCGGCTACACTGCTGTGAAAGAACAGAGTAGCTCTTTACTTCTTTTGCTTCTATCTGAATAAAATACCATTCTAGGCAAACAGAATGAGGGCTTCGTCTAATGAGGTGGTTTTGTACATCCTTCATTTGTAATGATGACCTCAGAAACCACAAGAGTAAAGCTTAAGTGATTTGCAATGCCATCACAAACTGAGGGTGCGTGAAGTTTACATTCACCCACACCTACATTTTATTTGATATAATAACTGCTTTTCAACTGAAAACAAAAGTGTTACACAGTGACATTTATGAAATGTGCCATGAAAATCTTGTAACCTCATTGGCTGAAACACATCACATAGTGCGTTGATTATTTTCTGACAACTGCACACTTCACCTGAACTATTTATTTAACAAATACAAACCCATTTTATAAGTGGGATGACACAATCACTCCTTAAAAGCTATGCCATGTGTAACAATCACCCAAGGTGTACATTATTCCCTAGCCGCACACCCTGTCAAGTATTATCCCTTACTTGCAGACCCAAAACAGGTCAGGCAGCAACAGCTGACTGGGGAATTTGGTAGGGGGAGGTGGCAGAAGGGGGATTAAGGAAAATGGCTGCAGAGGCTTTTTCCTAACACTACAAAAATCCTGTTATACATGGGTTGACATCACACGCATGTATAACAGAATTTGTGATGCCATACCCATGTATGGCAACAGTCTACAGCTTCTAAAAGCTGGTTAGAATCACATCTAACCGGTTATAGTAAAAAGAGTAATAGATGGCCAATTTGCGAAACAAGACTGTGTTGCCATCTCAGGAAAACATCTGGCATCATGATCCACCAGAAGGAGGTGGCATGACTGTGTTTCTGCATATATTTTCCAGATCCCAGATCTTTTTGTAAGAGCGAGTGCTGAGCCCATTTTCTTGTCTCATTATGACTTTTACTTTAGTAACCTTTTTGTTGTCTTCTTGAATTCCCCATTGGTTGGGATGGGGAGCAGGCACAAGCTAATCACAGCACTGTCCATATTTGTTGGTTACAAATTGTAGTGATAAAGAATAATGTGACCTATGTGAAACTGAATCCAGGACCCCAGAATACCATCCCGCTGCTCTAACCACTGAGCTATAGGCTCACATGGTTCGGCCTGACTTTTCCCGGATACACTTCCTTTCTCTGGTATTGCAAATCCTGCAGCTAGGAACAGTCGAGATGACAGTTAAATGTTTTTGGTGCAGCATTAGCCACTGCTAAGCAATTTACATCAAAAACTGTAGTGAGAAAGAAATAATGTGAATTATTGGGAACTGAACCCTGGCCCACAGAATACGGATGTATTGTGCTCTAACCTTTTTGTTAGCTGTAAGGGGTGTAAAACCCAACGTTTTTCCCCTCCCCCAAATTATAAGATCAGGTTATTCAACATTTAAGGTGTGTAAAACATCTCCATATCTGATACAAGTGTACAATTCATTAGACTACCTAGTTGTTTCCCCCAGAAACATTTTGGATGCAAAACAAAATCTGCCTTTTCTTCTCAGAGATGCTTCCTCACCACAGAGGATGGCAGTATGGCAAGTGTGTGACAGAGGTGAAGCGCTCTGCTCCTGGGAAGGGGAATCACAGGCCACCAACACATTCATGTACCCCATACCAGACACATGGGTGGCACTGCAATCAGCTGAGATGCCAGCGGCCAGCTGCCCTCTTGAGCAGTGAAGGGTGTATGCAGCAACCTCATCATTGAGGTAGAGGCAGCGGGAAGCAGGGAGAAATCAAGTGGCATCACGAATGCAGTAGAATCCTCTTAACAGGGATGGCTGGGCGGGCAGGTATTCATCCCCAATAAGTGGCTGCTCTGATTATCAGAAAATGTACTTTGATGTACGACTGAGCTTCTGGCCACACTTTCACACCCTGTCCTCTGTTTGGCATGAGTGGTGTCTTCCGCCTACAGAGCTGCTCACGTCACAGTGAGCCATAGCATAATTAGAAGAACAAAGGGCCTGCAGATTGGCGCACAATGGAAAACACCACACTGCGGGCCTTAACTGTATCTTAGACTCCTCTTCTAAAGAGTTCAATGGAGGCAATCTTCACTGCTTGAAAACAGCAATTGTCTTCCTGCTCACAGCACTGCAGCACGGTGTCCATTTAAACACTGCCACAGACCGTTCAGCATTTAAATAGGCAGCTGTGCCAGAGAGTGGCTGAAAGATTGGAAGCTGAAAATATGTGGTGAGTAGTGTTTTGAATGGCAGAGAGATACAGAAAGGTAAAGTGGGTTGTGAGAATAAGGCATGGTATCCCTATAAACTGCTAGCTGCCACTTTTAATAGATCAAACCCTTCATTGGAATGAATTACCACTTAAATGGTTCCCTGTGAGATATCCCAATAAAACAGATGCCTCTATTAACTGCATCCTAATGAAGTTGTTTCTACTATTCAGTAAAGTGGCCAATACTGTCACCTTCTGTTGCATAAGCCAAGCGATCCCATCATGGTGGCCTAAAGTGTGTCCACCTGGCCTACATTTTGGGGTATGCCACCTAACAGTGACATTTCTATGGCGATGTGTCGAGACGAGTACAGCCATGCCACCATAGAAATGCTCGCCGGAAGGGGTCAACCATCTTTCCCAACTTGCACCCCTTCCCAAACTAACTCCCGATCTGAGTTAGAATCTTTAGTTCAGGAGTGCAGGAGCAAAGCTCCCATTGTAAAAAATAGTCTCAAACAGTGCGGTTCCATGCCGACTGCAACTTGCAATCAACATGGAGCCCGTCACTGTAATGCTGGTCACAATCTTTTGTTGCACCAGCATACACAACCCCATTTTCAGCCTTTGGTGCGGCCCATTTTGCCTACTCTCTCATGTGCCATTTTTTAGTCATGAAAAGCTCCGCAGAAGATGTGCTCAAACTCTGACTGTGGAGGAGCACCAAGTTTGAGTGGGTATTTACAGCACTGCCCTGATCCTACCTGCAGTCGCTGTAGGTTGGAAAGCTGAAGAAGGAACCACTGCAGGAGGAGCACTAGAAAAACATGTAGCCGGACAGCTGAAGAAGGAACCGTTCATGTAGCCGGACAGCTGAAGAAGGAACGCTGCAGGAGGTGCTGGAAAAACATGTAGCCGGACAGCTGAAGAAGGAACGCTGCAGGAGGTGCTGGAAAAACATGTAGCCTGGACAGCTGAAGAAGGAACCACTGCAGGAGGGCACTGGAAAAACATGTAGCCGGACAGCTGAAGAAGGAACCATTCATGTAGCCGGACAGCTGAAGGGAACGCTGCAGGTGGAGTGCTGGAAAAACATGTAGCCGGACAGCTGAAGAAGGAACGCTGCAGGAGGGCGCTGGAAAAACATGTAGCCGGACAGCTGAAGAAGGAACTGCAGGAGGGCGCTGGAAAAACATGTAGCCGGACAGCTGAGGAAGGAACCGCTGCAGGAGGCACGCTGGAAAAACATGTAGCGGACAGCTGAAGAAGGAACTGCTGCAGGAGGAGCACTGGAAAACATGTAGCCGGACAGCTGAAGAAGGAACCGTTCATGTAGCCGGACAGCTGAAGAAGGAACGCTGCAGGAGGAGTGCTGGAAAAATGTAGCCGGACAGCTGAAGAAGGAACCGTTCATGTAGCCGGACAGCTGAAGAAGGAACCGCTGCAGGAGGTGCTGGAAAAACATGTTGCCCGGACAGCTGAAGAAGGAACCGCTGGCGAGGCGCTGGAAAGCGTGTAGCCAGACAGCTGAAGAAGGAACCGCTGCAGGAGGACGCTGGAAAAACATGTAGCCGGACAGCTGAAGAAGGAACCGCTGCAGGAGGCGGCTGGAAAACATGTAGCCGGACAGCTGAAGAACAAACGCTGTAGGGAGTGCTGGAAAAACAAGTATCCCAGACATAGAAACAGAATTTGATGGCAGATAGGGACCGCTTGGCCCACCTAGTCTGCCCATTTCCTACCTAACAGATAAGCTGCAGATCTAGTTAACCAACAACCTACTTCCTCCTACCCCCACTACAATTGCCTTATGTCTGTCCCATTCGTTCTGAATTCCCCACTGTTTTTAACTCTCGACCTCCTCAGGAAGGCTGTTCCATGCATCCACAACCCTCTCCATGAAAAATACTTCCTCACATTACCTCTGAGCCATCCCCTCTATTTTAAATTGTGCCCTTCTTCTTGCACATCTCTTTTTCTGAAAGATGCTACCCTCTTGGACTTTCTTGATTCCCTTGTGGTACTTGAAAGTTTCTATCATGCCCCCCCCTTCCTCGAGGGTATACATATTAAGCTCCTTTAGTCTCTCTTCGTATGTCTTCTGGTGCAGACCCTGCACCACTTTGGTTACCCTCCTCTGGACAGCCCCCACTCTGTCTATGTCTTTGCGGAGAGGAGGTCTCCAGAACTGCACACAGTACTCCAGATGGGGTCTCACCAACTGTCTGTACAGAGGGATAACAACTTCCTGTTTTCTACTGGTGATGCCTCTCCCTATGCATCCCAGTATCCCTCCAGCCCTCCTTACTGCCTTCTCACATTGCTTGTCCACCTTTAGGTCATCTGATATAACTACCCCCAGGTCCCTTTCCATTTTTGTTGTTGTCAGTATCTCACCCCCCACTGTGTACTCTTCCCCTGGGTTTTTGTTTCCCAGGTGCATTACTTTGCACGTCTTTGCATTGAATCTAAGCTGCCATACTGAATCTAAGCTGCCAGCTGAAGAAGGAACTGCTGCAGGAGGAGTGCTGGAAAAACATGTATCCCAGACATAGAGACATAGACTTTGATGGCAGATAAGGACTGCTTGGCCCACCCAGTCTGCCCATTTCCATACCTAATAGATAAGCTGCAGATCCTAGTTAACCAACAGCCTACTTCTTCCTACCCCCCAATAGAATTGCCTTATGTCTGTCCCATGCATTCTTGAATTTCCCCACTGTTTTTGACTCTACAACCTCCTCAGGAAGGCTGTTCCATGCATCCACAACCCTCTCCATGAAAAAATACTTCCTCACATTACCTTTAAGCCGTCCCCCTTTTATCTTCAAATTGTGCCCCCTTCTTCTTGCACATCTCTTTTTCTGAAAGATGCTACCTTCTTGGACTCTGTTAATCCCTTGAGGTACTTGAACATTTCTATCATGCCCCCCCTTTCCTCAGGGTATACATATTAAGCTCCTTTAGTCTCTCTTCATATGTCTTCTGGTGTAGACCCTGCACCATTTTGGTTACCCTCCTCTGGACAGCCTCCACCCTGCCTATGTCTTTGTGGAGATAGGGTCTCCAGAACTGCACACAGTACTCCAGATGGGGTCTCACCAACTGTCTGTACAGAGGGATAACAATTTCCTGTTTTCTACTGTTGATGCCTCTCCCTATGCATCCCAGTATTCCCCCAGCCCTCCTTGCTGCCTTCTCACATTGCTTGCCCACCTTTAGGTCATCTAATATAACTACCCCCAGGTCTCTTTCCATTTTTGTTGTTGTCAGTATCTCACCCCCCATTGTGTACTCTTTCTCTGGGTTTTTATTTCCCAGGTGCATCACTTTTCACTTCTTTGCACTGAATCTAAGCTGCCATACTGAATCTAAGCTGCATTGTATCTAAGCTACCAGCTGAAGTAGGAACCGCTGCAGGAGGAGGAGTGCTGGAAAAAACATGTCACCTGGACAGCTGAGGAAGGAACCACTGCAGGAGGAGCACTGGAAAAACATGAAGTCCGGACAGCCGAAGAAGGAACTGCTGCAGGAGGACACTGGAAAAACATGTCGCCCGGACAGCGAGGAAGGAACGCTGCAGGAGGCGCTGGAAAAACATGTCGCCCGGACAGCCGAGGAAGGAACCGCTGGGAGGCGCTGGGAAAACATGTCGCCCGGACAGCCGAGGAAGGAACCGCTGCAGGGAAGCGCTGGAAAACATGTAGTCCGGACAGCCGAGGAAGGAACCGCTGCAGGAGGGCGCTGGAAAAACATGTAGCCGGACAGCCGAAGAAGGAACCGCTGCAGGGAGCTGGAAAAACATGTAGCCCGGACAGCCGAGGAAGGAACGCTGCAGGGGAGCGCTGGAAAACATGTAGCCCGGACAGCCGAGGAAGGAACGCTCACGGGGCGCTGGAAAACATGTCGCCCGGACAACCGAGGAAGGAACCGCTGCAGGAGGAGCACTGGAAAACATGCAGCCCGGACAGCTGAGGAAGGAACCGCTGCAGGAGGAGCGCTGGAAAACATGCAGCCGGACAGCTGAAGAAGAAACCGCTGCAGGAGGGCGCTGGAAAACATGTAGCCGGACAGCTGAAGAAGGAACCGCTGCAGGAGTGCTAGAAAAACATGTAGCCCTGAAAATTGTAAATGGCTGTCAAGAAAAACTTTCCCGGACCCTGCACACGGTAACGCCTCTGAAGAATGAACGATACTGAAGGTTAACCGGACATAGACAGAGACAAAATCAATCAATCAAAATGTATTTTTAAAGTGCTTTTCAGCAAACCAAAGCACTTAACAATATAAAAACAGATCAGATAAACTATACAATAACAGCAACAATCACAAAATTCAAACAATATCTATCAATGCCCTTTCAAATAAATACGTTTTTAATACAGATTTAAAAGTCTCGGTGGACAGGCACTCTCTAATCAGACGAGGCAAAGAATTCCACTAGGTTGGGGCTACAAAGAAAAAGCCCTAGCACCTGATGTCTGTAGGTGGACCCTGGAAATCTCTAGCAATCCCTCGTCGGCACAGCTGAGGAGCAGGAGGGCAGTAGGGACTAAGGTGTTGCTCTGCCTGTGCTGTTAGGAGATGTTATGCAGCAGTCCAGCCCACCGGAGCTGACCCAGAAAAAGATTTTAAATCCCAGAAGAGTCATCACTGGGAAGTCATTTGCCCATATGTCAAAACGATGTGCTTACCACTGCTCCTTTATTCAGAAGCAAGCAGTTTCAAGGGGAACATACACATTGTATTAAAATTCCAATGTAAAATGCCATTTTGCTTTCCAAATATTTCCATCTGAAAATATAAACTGCATTAATATGTACCAAATGTAATTATGAGCATTTAGCCACAGTATTTTAATGAAGGAAATATCTTTTAACTCTTTACCCCCCTCAAAAAAACTAGAACAAAACCTGGAATTAAAAAATAAATTAGTAAATAATTGAACACAATTCCTGAAGATCTTGTGGAATATGACCTCCGTTGAACCCTACCGAACAACAAAACAACAAGCCCCATGACACTAAGCAGGACGTTTTCTAGGTCTGCAGCTGCTATTGCAAAATAAAGTTACAAATGAGAACCCTGTATAATAGTGAATTATAATTAAGACCTGTTTCAAAGCACACTGTTACCCTGTGGCCTTGTGAGGTTGAGAAGGTATGAGGAAGTGATCATTTCTATGAGGCCTTCCCAGTTTGGGGTATATAGGGTTAATCATTACAGCTGTGCCAGCTTGGAGTAACTGAGTGTGGCCAACAAGAATCTGGGAGCAGAGTGCGGTCACTGCATCGGGAGGCAGGCCAGGGTGCTACGGCCACGGAGCGCTGTATGCAGGTTCTGGTGGCCCAGGGATCTTGATCCTTGCAGGGGCATGCTGCAACATTGAGACTGACGGGAATGGCTCACACCAGGAAGGGGAGCGAGGCAATGAGGGAGAAACTGTGGGGAAAAAATAATACCCTGCCATCCGAAGGATGGTGAAATCACCTGAACAGGGTATATCCTTGGGTGACATGGAGGGGGGGATACCTAAATAAAAAAAAAAAAAAAGGAAGCAGACTCAAAAACCAATGATGTCAAAGAATTCTACAGAAGGTGAGCAATCGCTGGGGGCATTTGTGGCAGGGGTACAGAGGTCAGAGTACAAATCCATGAACATTTACTTCCCTGTAATCACTCTCCTTGTGTGCTAAAAACAGCAACTACATTCTCTCCCCACCCTTTTCTGGATTATAAAGCACTACAGGATACAGCGCCTGTATAAATGGCACTACAGTATATAAAATGAAATTCCTTTCCTTACGTTCCTTTAAGGGCACCGTATAAGAATACTTGTCATTTTTCACAGCAGCTGACAGGGGTAAAGCCTAGTGCTTAATGCGGCAGGCTGAAACCTTTGGTGCTCTTGAGGATTCCTGGAAACTCTCCACCGAAACACAGCGTTCTCAGTGCAGCTGTTGGTCTGCCTGTGTTTATGCTGTTTAAGCACACTGGCTACAGAGCTGCCGGTCTCTCAGATGAAAACGAAAACATCAACCCACACGTTCAGCCAAAACGGTGCTGCTGTCAGAGGCACAAGATGCAGACAGAATAAAGGCAAGACAGTACACACAAAGAAATAAACTCGAGTGAGTTTCTTAAACACAGTGGTGAACTGGATGCCCAGCACTTTGAGGCCCGTTGTCTCCTCATCAGGAGGTGTAGGGTCCCCCATCCCTTGACAATGGCAGTGCACCATACAGTGCTAAGTCTGGTGCACCTGTGCATTTAATATAATTAACCTGCTTGAGTTTATTTCATTGTGTGTGCTGTCTTTCCTATGTTTTGTCTGTCTCTTAGTTGGCCCTGGTTCAGAATCATCAGATCGTTCTGTTTGTAACTCGTTTTCACCTAGGAGGCCATTCTGTTTCAAGGTTCAGCAATGGATGGCTCCAGACATCTGAGAGCTACGGAGTAATGAGCCCCAATCGCAGCCCTGCAAAAGAAAAACAATTTAAAAAATAATGCCATGCCGGCCCAGTGGCATGGTAATCTCAGGCACTTGTTGGCATATCACATGCCACATCAGCGACCTGCATTCGGGAACGGATGCCAAATGTTCATGGGCCGGCTGGGGGAGGGAGGACTGAGCATGCCTAGGACAGCTACCCTCCCTCAGGGAGGGGGGAATATGAGTCCCGCTGGTTGACTGCCACCTGCAGGAATCTGGGTGGCTGTGCGGTGGGACAGCAGGCATAGGGGTTGGGGTCTCCATGCCTCAACGCTGGGGGTGTCTCCACAGAGCTGGAGCATGCACATTACAGCACTGCGTACGCATGGGCCCCAGGGAGAAACTGGGAAAAATATCCTCGACCATAGCTGGGTAATGGCTTCATCCCTGCCAGTTCCATACTGATGGCTAGGCCCTTCTGGGCAGTCCTGTGGCAGAGGACACACCAGAATAAGATAAGTCCCAGATAAGTCAGGTGATGGGGATAAAGGGACTGGTCCAGATTGGGGCCAGCCAGGAATGAAAGGAGAACAAATTCAGGACTGCACAAATAAAAGAAAATTCCAAACATTAATAAAGTGTATGGTAGAACATAGTTTTCCACCAAAATCCATTACCAAAATGAGCCTGTTGTGCTGTCTTGGCTACATCACGATCTTGCTGTGCTGAGTATGTCACTAGTGCAGCACAACATGATTGACGTAGTCACACATGCGCAATGAGGGGCCATGGCAGTGAGAGCTGACGGAAGTGAGCGGTGCCTATGGAACGCGCCGCAAAGTTATTTTCTGCTTTTCTTGGACACTGGAGAGATACCTTGATTACCCATACACTATAAAGATTGTGTATGAGTAATCATATACAAATAAGACAGTTGAAGATCTTGAGGTTTCCGTGGTAATGGACCTCTCGAGCTACACTCTCAGTGCGCGAGTTACCGCGAAACCTCGATCCTACAACTGCCTTGTTGTGTATGATTACTCATACACAATCCTCTTTATTTTGGAAGAAGATTCCTTTAGGACATTATTTCTTTTGGGACACCTGATGGCCCAGTTGCTGCACACTGAGCTCCCGTGTCAGCGACCCTAAGTTTGAGTGCAGACCCAGGACACTGGCATTTGGGCAGCCAGCTGGGAAGTACATCCTAGCTTGGGAGAGGGACTGGTGGTGCATTGTGCGCTGCAGTGACCCCCCATGCCAGTCCTGGTAGCTTGCTCATGCATCAGGGTCGCACCACTGTACGTGGATGCAAGAATAACTCAGCTGTACATATTATATTAATGCTGTAAAGTAGCCATAAATGGTGAAAAAAAAAAAAGTTGTCGGGACAGATGCCCACTATTTCCTGTCTCCGGCTTAAATGTTTTTCTTAATGAGCTGCTGACATACAACGAAAATTTTGAAAACATTAGATTTAGGTACAGTTCAGTCTGCGTTACATATACATTCGATTTCCTTCTGCTCCCCATCATTCATCACGGAGGAAATTTGCATGAATACCTGATCTTCATTCCCTTAGGGTTCATCTGCCTCAATAGCTAACTCCCCACTTCAAGTCATAATCCCCTGTTGTGATATCACAATCTATTGCCATGGGAGTAGCTGTGATGTCACAAGCAGAGTATTATGAACTCCCGTGGAAGAAAGTAGCAGAACTAAATATGAACTCCTCGGGCAAAGATCGTGTTTTCATGCAAATGACCCTCATAATAAATAACAGGAAGAAAATACAGAACTAACATGAAATTCAACCTGATCTGTGTCTAGATGTTATGTTTTGTTAAAGTTCTCCTGAAGGTGACGGCTGCTCTTTAAAAGAGTTACCAGTTTAAATCAAAAAGTCACAGTTAGCATCATGATCAGAAAGTTACATAAAATTCCCCAAAATTTGAATATCAGAACTTTCTTTGTTTTATTACTGCATTTTCATTAAAAAGATCTTAAACTTACAAACTTCATCTGTTCCAGTAGCTTATACCTGCAGTGAAGAGTCACAGGAACAGATGAAGCCTAAGGAACAAAGACCCTGTTTTCCTGCAAGTGTGTTAAGTAATAAAGAACAAAATGTCCAGAAATTTTGGGGCTCTTATGAGAATTGAGTCCTGCCAATGCCAAAAGTAATGTTTTGCAGCAACCTGTTAAATCAATTTAAAATATTTTTTTTTCAGTTACGGGACATACAGTACTATCATACAGTATAAACTATTGCTACAAAGATGGAAGAGGCGGTTGTCCATGGACACCATCACCTCACTTCTCAGTGTTAATACTATAGTATCTGGTTCCGTGTTGTTTATGAAATCTATACGCTTCCAGTTGAGGCTGTACCCTAGCAGTGATGACAGAATGCTGTTGTATCACTGTAGTTCTGTCACTACTGTGGTACAGCGGCACAGAATCCCGTGTCTATTATGATCCCTCATGCTTCCTTACACTACAGACAAGGCCCCTGGAATTCTGAGATTTCACGGCTGCAGAATGTTCCACAGAATATGCATCATGCATAATATATATAAATATATATATATATAACCACAGAATTCATTATTTTTGGCAATTTTCAAATATACAATTTTCATCTTGTTTATCCTGAAGCCCCTCCTCTATGCGGCATGTGATGTCGACAGTGATATCACATCATATTTTAACCAATGGCAGGACTGCATTCTGCCACAAAATGAATAAATCATGCCACAGAAATCAGAAATTGTTGCGCCGAGCACCAGGGGTCCCAACTACGATTTTCTCATAATGAAGATGTCAGTAAAATGGAACTCACCACCACAAAAGATCACCTGCTAGAATGTTCCAGCTCATGTATCCATTTACTTAAACAGACACTGTTACCCCCCATGACTCAAACCTCTCTAGTTTTAAAATACATTATGATTGGTCACCTTCTGTAGAGATTCATGATGTAGCTGGTAGTTTGATACAGATTCCTGTTTCTTTTTTTTTCCTACATACTTCGCCTCCTTGGCACTGGCAGGTGGTCAGACCCTCCTTGGAAGAACATTTCTCTCCAGTGAGGCTTTCCCACACTCACCCCAACCAGCCATCCCCCATGGGTTGTCCCCCCGTGACAGGGCCAGGCACCAGCCTCCCCACCCCCAGAAGCCAACATCTAGATTGCTGGGGGAAGGCATGGGTGCAGCCTGCTATCACTGAGCCTTCCAGCTCCAAACCTTTTTCCATTATCTCCCTGCACCCACACACGTGCAATGGGCAGGGTGACTGTCTCCACCTCCGTGGAGGCAGTCATACACCCTGTGCATGGGTCCACTCCTGTCTAGCATCGCACCTGTGCTGACCCCCAGCCTCCGCTGGGTGTCAGTCTACAGCGTGATGCTGAGTCCCCACCCCGAGGAAGGAGGCTGTCGGTGGACACTCAATCTTTCCTCGTCCCAGTAACCAAGTCCATTCCCAAACCTGGGTCACCAGTTTAGCGTGAGGTAAGGCATCCAGCGCCTCAGCCCTCTGCACCACAGGGCCGGCTCTCCTGTTTTTTATTTTTAAATCTGAACAACAGAGTGTCCACCATACTGGTGCTACCACCTAAAAATGTGTTTGCTTACAGTCATTGATGAGCTTTGCATTGTTCCTGGATTCAGAAACACCCCAGACACAGTCTGGTGACTCATTATGCATTGGGAGAAGAGGAAACTATTGCATCGTGATTGGGTGCACTGTTTGGGGGTGCTCCTAATGGTCAGGAAGTGTGCACCAAGAGTAGATCAAGGATTTGAAACAAAATAAGGTTAAGTATAATTATACCATTCGCATGCATTTCAGTTCTTCTAAGAAAGGAAGCAAATAAAACAACCAGCAACATCAATGAATTTTAGAGAAGGTAAGCAATAATAAAATGTAGGTTTTAAACTAAAAATAATATGATACAAAAAGGGTTGACCAGGGCTCCAGGTAAGATTTTGGGGATGAGTACTGTACTCCTCACTTTGAAAGTGAAGTGGTAAAACCAAATTTAGATGCGTACAAATGTCTGGACAGAGTGCAGTGAGGTACATTTTTAAAACAATGTAGTTTTTTTAGATAAGAGTTGATCAGGTACCAACAATACTCCAGATAATGTTGGCAGGTAGAATAATTTACTCACCAGTTTTAAAATATAGTGAGTAAAACAAAATTGGGATACACACAGTGCTGTAAATCTGGAAAAAACTGCTCCTTTTGATCACCAGTTACGTTCTGAAGCACTATTCTATGGAGGGTGGAGCATTTAGAAATGTTGGATGAGTATTTGCACTCATTAAAAAATTTCTAAAAGTATTTCCTAAAATGAGGTGAGTAAAATAGGTCGGTACTCACCTTATCTGGAGCCCTAGGGTTGACAGTGTCCCTTTAAATCAAATTAAATGCCTTTAATTGTATCCTGTTTGCTCTGTTTTCTGTTTATTTGGCAAAGATCAAGACAGTTAGAAAGAAGGTAAATTAATTAGAATAAAAAAACAAACATTTACTATATGAAATAATGGATTGGCAGCCATCCACAGCAAGGCTGGTACTTCCCTCTCAGGCTGAGATGACATCATAGAGGCCTCTCAAGTTTTAGGTCTATGAGGTCACCTTACCCTTCGATAGAAACACAGCCCTGCTGTGAATGACTGCCTATACATTATTTTATATATATAAATATATTACCATCACACGTTAGTTTGTCAAGTCCTGCCTTGAAACTGTCTCTGTCCATAAGCTCTCATAGCAGTGCATGCCATATCTGCATGGACCGTTGGGTAAAATAATACTTTTGCTTGCGGTTTCTAAATGGCATCCCCTTAAGTTTTTTAATGTGCCCCTAGTGGTGCTAGTATTGCATTGTCTTATCAACTCCATGTGTTCAACTTTTTATTTACTTACTTTTTTTGTTTTGTTTTACAATTTTTGCCCAAGAAAGACACACCATGCCAAGGTTTGTTTCCAAGTGCATCCAGCAGGGAAGTGCTTTGCTTATGATCACACCGTATCCAAGTGTTGGCTGGGGGATTCAAACCCAGCTCTCTAGGTTGCAGCTCACTGCTCTTAACCACTATGCTATACTGCTTCCCTATTTCTTTCCCCTGTATGCTGTGAGTGAGGACGAACAGTAGTAACAAGTGCCCTCATACTCCTCCTCCTCTCCAAACTTGAACACATTAAAATAGAAGGGGGTGTTATTTGTGAATTGGGTTTTGCAAGTAAACTATGGTAACTGTTTGTAACTGCATGTATTTTTCAAAAATCCTGTTTTTCACAGTGTTTTTCATAAAGTTACGCATGACCATAAGAATTAATTCCTGTTTGCACACAATAATTGTTTCAGTTCTGCTTATTAAACAGGAAAGGGCATAGCGTGTCCCTTTCAAGTGTAAATTATATATATTACTATGTTGAAACAAATCTCCCACCTCTCAGGGCTGAGATAACAGCATAGACCTCTCAAGCTTCCCCCTCGAGGTCCATTTGCTGTTACTACAACCCCTCTATGGAACCAGAGGCTTGTTGCACATTTTTTTTTTTTTTTTGTAACTGGACTCAAGGCCTTTTTAAGGGATGATCTGGGAGCACTGGGGAGGTTAAGTGACTTGGTCAGGATCATACAGTGCAGGAGGAGGTTGTGGAACTTAAACCCAGGGCTGCTGGCTATACCAAGCTTATCACAGCTTGTTACTCTAACCTCTAGGCCATACTGCCATATCGCCCATACATTCTTCTATATATTATAGAGTACGTGAAACATTCCAGAATGGGATTCGGTGAAGCATTACAAATCCTCATTTTTTTCTCTTTTTATGTAATTTGTGATTTTACTGTCCTTAATAAATAGAGGTACTGTATAAAAATGTCAGCATTTATAAATTTATAAAGCAAATACTGGAGGCTGGTGGGTTTTAACATATTCCTCAGGGCTAGAGAAATAAGAACTTCTCTGTCCCATACTAGTAACAGAAATTGAGTTTAACCTAAACATTTTAAAGGCAATGTCATCCCTACTGCTGGTATCATTTTTCAAGGTACACCCACTTTATTTATGTTCTAATGATCTGACAGGGTCTGCATTGCCAGAAATGATTATAAACACGTAAAAGCGATTATGTAAACTGGAAGGCCCAGCTTTGACAAAAACTGGAACAGAGCCATATTTCAGGATGTCTTGGGTCTTTTCCTAAATGCAACAGCGCTGCACATACTAATGTTGCCCGATGGTTGTAAAATTGTATTGTGGGTATTATATTTTTATTGTGCTCCTGAATAGAGCTTACATTTTTACTGTACATCACCTTGAGTTTTGCAAGCGATGCTATATAAACACAGATCATTAATGCAATGTAAAAGACTAGTTCAGAACCACGGGGGTACTTCATCTTAGAATCTTTACAAAAAGGAAAAATGTAATGTATACATTTATTCAGTGCAAAAAAACTACATTAATGCATTGTTAGGTTTCAAAGGCACAAAAAAGAGATAAATGTGGTGCCATGGTTTTTCCAGCCCTAATGCCCATTCCCCCTCCCTAGCCTCTAGTCTCCCAGTCCAGGGCCAAAATAAGGCCTGGGACCATGACATATGGGTCTGCTGTTTTGCCTACCGGTCCAGAGCCATGTCTGGCACTTCACATACAGCCTGCAGCATCAGTCAGAACTTTCTTTGTGCAAAGCATGTGCTTAGTCATTAGCTTCTTTGTGCAGAGTCCTGTGGGCCATGCTGAAAGCAGGAGATCACTCATATATTTCTTCTTGCAGGCCTGCAGTACATAAGATCAGACCTAACTTTCTTTGCACAGGGTCCTATATGCTCTACCCAAAGCAGGCAATCACTCCACCCGCGGGCCCCATGCGGAGGAATTACAACTTTGTTTTGTACAGGGCCCCACACCTGAAGTTTGGCCTTGGATTACAAGGGTCATTCTTGACATTCGGCACTACTGTGCCCAGCTACTATAGGAACCTCTATACCAAAGTTATCCTCCTTCTTTATAAGGACCTGGTCAAGTCCCACCTGGAGTAATGTGCACAGGTCTTGGTCCCTCAGTACAAAAAGGACATTAAGACAGTAGGAAGGATAAAATGCAAGGCCATGAAAATGAGCAAGGATAAGGAAGACAAAAGCTATAAGGAGAGACATGTGACCATCATCATGTTCATGTTTGAGAAAAGGAGGCTGAGAAGTGACATGATCTCAGTTTTCCATATTAGAAATATCGACAAGATGGATCAGAAAGAGATACTTGATCTGCTATCCTCCAGCAGCACACAGGGATACACCCTGAAGTCAAGCAGTATAAATTCACTGTTTGGCAGTGGCAGTGGCTCAGTGGTAGCACACTCACCTTTAAGGCTGGGAGATCAGAGGGCTGTGGGTTCAGTTCCCACATCTGGTACTTGGGTTTATATCTCAATACTGACACTGTAGTGCAGCATGAGATGGGTGCTGCACTTCTGAGGTGCCACCTTTTGGATGAGACGTTGAACCGAGGTCCCATCTGGATTGGTAGTAGTATAGGTGGATATTAAAGATCCCATGGCACTTATCGAAAAGAGTAGGGGAAAATTTTATTCAAGACTTGAAAGCAAAATACATATATGGAAGTGTTACGGCACACAAAATCATAATACAAAAGGGAAACGAAAATAAGTAATTCATCAAACCTATCAATACAATACGACAAGTCCAAAGGATGCTGAAATCTCTCCCCCCCCCCACTAAAATAGCAGGGGAAAATGTATTTCAAAACTATAAAATAAAACAATATGAGTATATACAAGGCTAGATTATACAACATACAATCTTATAAAGGAAATTAAGGAGACCTAAATAGACAAGAGTATTAGGAATAAATAAGATATATTACTAGTACCCCACTTTCTAAAAGAGATTGGGAAGGCTGTCAAATCTGCACACTGCCATCTCTACTGTCCAGAAATCATAAGGCTGACACAAAAATTAGCCCAGAATGCTTGCCATACTTGAGCATTCTAAGTAATCAAAATCCAGACCTGGATATAAAATGCAGATTGCCCCTTTCCTAAAAAAGGGATAGGTGTTTAAGAGATAAGACAATTTCTCTAGATTACCTATGGTTCTCTCAAGCGTTTATACTAACAAGGTCAGAAAAGATATAACATTACCTGTATCTAACAAGACATATTTCTCCACCACAATTTGTACAATTCAGGTAGAACTCCACTTTTTCCATAACCTGCCACCGTAATACACGCCTTTTGCAGTAACAGAAATACTTGCTCCCTGATATTAATTGCTGTCGGAAGGACCATCCACACTGGCTAGCCAAAGCTGGTAACTAATGAAACTCATCAGCAACGGATGCAGTAGCATCAAATTTAACCCATGCTCCTGGCAGTACTCCATCTGTCCATAACTGAGGTGACTGATTTTGAAAAGGATTCAAAGGCCATTTCTTATGGAAAACTTCCCAAAAGGTCACTGCAAATGGACAATCTAATAAAAAATGTGAGGAAGTCTCCTATTTCTCCATACATTCATTCCCTCTAGGACAAGTACGTTCTTTGAGTCCTTTATGTTTCAAATTGCCTCGGACGCCCAATTTCTGGTGTGCACATAGCCATATAAAATCTCTCATATGGTTTGTAATTCTTTTACTGGACAAAAAGGAATTTATCGAAGAATGTTGGACAGTTGGTAATTTAGAATACCATGGGGAAACATAATAGAAGGATCCCAATATCCAACTATATAGGGATTTTTTTGATAATGTATGAAGAGAAGTTTTCATGACCTGCCAAACTTTTAGTTTACCCACTACACAAATGAAATGACCTGACAGATGAGCTACCTGGGTCTGTCTTGGAAGAGGGTGTTGGTCCCAATCACTTAATAGGGGTCCGAGTTCATCCTCTACCAGGGTCCATAATTTTGAGTTTCTTTCAGCAGGGGCACAAGATGGAAGTAAATAAAGTAACATAAAAGAAAACCACTGGGTTCAACATACCTAAGCCTCCTTCCTGTACTGGTAAATAAGTAACACCTCTCTTAACAGGATTCAGCCTGCTGCCCATAGACATTGAAAAATACACTATAAACCGTAGTTTCAAGATTTATGAGGGAGGAAAAACAGCAGCTAGAAACAAAAATGTGACAGCAAAAAAGTCTTAAATATATACGTTTTGCTTTGGTCATCTGCCATTTATTCCAGCAAGCTACTTTCTCTTTAGCTGACTGCAAAAGCAGCTCCCAGTTGTACTTTTGGGGATCAGTCCCACCAAAGTATACACCCAATATCTTCCTATAAGTCGTGTCAACAGGAATTCCCCATATAGTGGATGCATCACTGGCGTCATACCCCAAAGGCAAAATACCACTCTTCTGAGTATTTATTCTTGACCCAGGAATGGTAGAAAATTCATGCAACAGAGAACAAGCAATCTCTGCAGAGGATGTATCCGCTAAAAAGATCACCAGATCATGTGCAACCTCTACAGCCAATTCCCAGTGAAAATGGAGCTGTGTAAGGTACTTAAAATCATTCTTAAAGTTGCAGCCCCAAGTTTGGGCATGCGCAGTAGCACCTAGTGCTCCGAGTTCAGGCATGCGCAGTAGCGCTAGGTGCTACTGCGCATGACCGAACTCAGGCTGCAACTTTACAAATGATTTTAAGTACCCACGGCCCGGTTACTGAATTACAGAGGTTCAGTTAACATACCTCACACACACAATAGTTATTTTTCTCTGGTGTAGATACGCCTGCTCGACATTTGTACAAGCCTTCCGGCTGGGACAGGATGCCTGGGGCACCTCCGTCTTCGGTGCGGGGCAGTTTTGACATAAGCGCATCCAGAACTATTAGAAGCTAAATAACTAGAAAGGTTAGCTGCATTTATTTTAAACTATATGCGTTGTTGTAATCGGGCATTTTGGCAGCCCTGGTGATTGACCCCACTGTTGTGGACAGTTTTCCTTTAATCACCCTCTAGGGGTATAATGTGGCACGAGGCATAGCTGAGTACCACATGCCCTAGAGAGTGAGTAACTGACCATTAACATAACCCCTGGGAGAGTTTTATTACTATTATAATAAAAATGTTTTATAAATAGTGTTGAACCATATTTAGCAAGTGCTTAGGCTCTACATACTGTATATGTTAATCAAAGATTAACATAAGGCTGATGGAATGTTTGTGGCCAGTCAGAAAGCTCTATTTCTCAGACCCTTTTTTATAATGTTAACTAAGCAGCCTGAAAAATAAACCCACCTAACATTCGGGGCAGCCAGTTATGGCTGGAATACAGATCACGTGGATGGGTCCTCAAGTGGGTAAGCAAGGTGAATTGGCAGATATTATTAAAGGCCATATTTAACTGTTTTAAATCAATTTCAGCAGCATTCAAAAAGGCAGAGAAGCCTTAGTCAAGAAGAGGGAGTATACTGTTGAGAACTGCAGGCTATGCCTCAGCAGTGAGGTATTGTAATATTTGCATTTCAATGGACTGCTGTCCATAAAGGACACAAGTCAAGCATCCCCCAGAGCACTGAAGCCTTGTTACAAACAGACAAAGCTTTAATTTGGGCCCAAACCTTTTCTGAATTTCATTGCTAAAGTTATTTATTTTATACCAGAGAATTAAACAGAAATCCAGTGCTAGGTGCTGCCAGACCCAAGATACTAGCAATGCCTTGTGCCTGTACTCCCATAATCTCATCCCCCTCCCACGGGTCGGTGCCACCTTTTGTCGACACCTCGATGGCAAAACTGGAAAAAGGACCATTACAGCGACATTCACGGTAATGGTCCTTTTTCTCATGTTCTGCTTCCCATTCCACCCCTCCCGGACCAACTATGATCTGAGTTGGAATCCTAAAGTCCGGGGGTGCAGAGACAGAGCCCCCATAGAGTATGGGGGCACAGCCCCCACAAGCTTTTCCCACGTTCCAGGCACAATGCCTGCATCGGTATTGCGCCGTCGATATGAGAGAGGTTGGCATTCTCGCTGGCGAGGAAACTTGGTGCTTCCCCCTGGGTCACTCCAAGAAATGAGCCTTGACTCAGTGTGCCTTTCCTGGATACCAGATTAAAAACAAATAAATAAATCAGATGGCTAGCTGGTTGGGAGGAGAGCTGTCCAAGGCAGGGTGCCCTAACATGGGGAGGGTAGGCACATTTTTCCACCACACCAGCCCCTGATGGTGTGCACAGAGCTTGCTCCTGTGTTGAGAGGATACTGTATAGATGCCAGCTATTGACCTCTGTGCCATCATGGGGAGGAGGAGGGTGGATCAAGGGTCATACAAGAGCAGAAAACCACACACACATACCTAGATGACATCTGTCGACACTCTCAGGCCCTATGCTGCACTGAGCCCTAATGGTGGGGTTGAGAACTGGCTGTGGCCCACCAGCCAAATGCTGACAGATTTTGTATCAGACCAGTAATAGTAGTTGGCTATTATTGAAGGAGGTAGCCTTACTATAAGTGCTCCAATGAGGGCTGTGGAATATATGTCGTGCCAGCAGATTTTCTCAGTCTCTAGTCCTCCTGGCTACTGGCTACAAAACTTAATTTCAACCTCTGCGATAGGGTACCAGAAGTCAGGCCTCTGAGATAGTGAGACATTGAACCCGAAGACAGGGAGGCTGGGCAATATCAAACAAAGAGCTTCAGGAAAATAATACCAGTTTACCCTGGCCAAAGCAGAGCAGAATTTTCAAATTCTGATGGAACAAGATTTTGCAAAATTTCTGAAAATTTCAAAAGCAGAATGTTTTCGTAGATTAGTAATCCATTGTTTGCATAAACCATGAATTTCTTTTTAGGAAGCCACGGAAAATTATTCCGCAGCTGTTGATGTAATTCAGTGGTTTACATAAAAATGCTTTTCAGAATTCCACAGAATTCAAAGGAAAATGAGAACAACATTTCAGAAGTGGAATTTGCCATTTTTCATGAATTCGGACATCAGAATTCCACATTCCAAACTGCTGAAGCCCTGGATTTGAGGATCAGGCTCTGGATGTTGGTCACCCTAACAATACCCTGCTGTACTTAGTGACTTGCAGTGAGCTCACAAGAAACATACTGATAGAAATGGCGGGCTCCACCCTTTCTGCTAATCCAAACCCACGTTGGACTGCTGTGCACAATCACAAAACCCAATTTCCACCACGTAAAGCATTTCAGCAGGTTTATGATGCTATTTGTAAAGCAGAGCATCATACTTGAAGACCCAGCAATTGCTGATGGGGGAAAAAAGTTCATTGTGAAAGGATATGTGGTTCAGTGTTATCATAATATTGCGCCGCATGTGTTTGTTGCCGGTGCCAAAGAAAACAAATTCATCTCATCTGCTCACATGCTGTCTCCAAGCTGATAGCACAATGACTCTTAGATCTGTAGCATACTTAATCATCGGATGCAGCTTTTTTTTTTCATTTTATTCTCCCAAGTCACTTCCCTGATTTGTATTTTTACGATTTATCCATGACACCTAGCTGAGATGCGATGTCTCGTTTTCATAAAAGTATCAACATGCTGTACATCATGTAACCCTAGATGGCGCTATCCCAGGGGCTACTACCCTGCCTGATTTGCCACTAACAGGTTGAGAGGCCTGGATCCAATGGTAGTGCCTCCACCCAGAGGTCAGGGTTTGCAATAGTTAAACTTACTTGGTCACAGCCCTCTGGGACACTGCAACCCCTTCTTCCCACTAGTGGCCCACACAATATATCAGAATTACCTTCACAGTATACACTTACCCCAGGGCTGGTTCAGGCACTGGGACCTCCTGTAAAATAAGATACAGTGCAACAATCACAGTACAATACTTTAACATAGACAAATACCTCAGGCAGTATAACTTTGCTGAAACAAGCAGCTCGGATTTATTTAGGGGAATATAACAAGGACAGGGGGAAATCAGGTTAATTAGCTTATCACTTTACTCATCTACCTATGGCTCTGTGCACAGGCCTATCCCTACCAGTTACTGTCCCTGGGTAACCAAGCCCTAGTGGCTAGTCCAAACCGTGGCAGCTGGTAGGGGCCCTTTCCCACAGAGAAAAGAAAAATTAGTTTAAACAGTCAGCAGTACAGTGATTCCATTTGGATTCAATGTGGCAATTCAACAGGGAGCGACCCTGAATTAGTACTCACGACCTCCAAACAAGATAGGGTCCTTCAGTGTCAGCAGGGCTACTCTTGAGCACCACGAGACTCCTCACACATTTATATGGTAAAACAAAAAGTACTATACCAGGCAGGCTGCTTCTCTATCCCGATCGCAATTACTGCACAATACCCGGGAGAACACACAGCAGATTCAGTTCCTGACAGCTGAGTGCAATTCAGCAATTTCTCCAGTCTTCTACAGGGTGAGCCTGGTTTCTACTCTTCAGATATCCTTTGATTCTCTTCACAGGACGGATTCAGTCCTAACAAGCAGTTACACAAGCTGCAGACCGGAACTCTGGGCCTTACACACGTTTCCCGACTAAAACTGCACACTGAAAAAGCACAGGGCTCCTTCCTTCCTTCTTCACAGCCAGAGCTCAACTGAAACTCCAACAGACAAAACCGGGCACTTCCTTTGAGTTCCTCCTAGTTCTTGACTGGATTGGCTGTCACTCACAATAGACTGCTCCTGTTGGTCCAAAACGGCGCCGAAGTCTAAACTACATCTCCCAGAGTCACTGCCCATACAATCCTCTTGTGGCTGGCTCAGATTATGAGCCCAAGTTCTGATTCGTCAAGGCACCATTTTAGAGCTAGCTTACCCCACACTGATTGGTCCAGTTCAGCAGTTCAAAACCAGAATGGGAACTAGGCAGACACAGTTCTGACTGCAAAGAAAGCAGGTTAGACAAACTGTAATTTCATTATTACTCTAAATGGTTTCTGGCAAACAGTTATATCTTTCAGATAGGTTACCTTTGCACTCCTAGTGACTGCAAAATGGAGTGAATTGGCGGCAGCTCAGTGGTACTCAAACAGAAGCACACAGTCCCCCATACAAACTAATTATGTCTGCAAGCAGACAGCTCTTAAAGAGACAGTACCAGAGGCTCTAAAACACTCACTGATAAATGGCTTATATGCCAAACACCATTCAGGCTTGGAGCATTCAAGCAAGCTCCTGGAAGTCTTTTGGAACCCCCATTTCAGAGGGGTTACACCCTTCCTGGCCTGGGAAAGCTTGACATCCGCGTCAAGCAAGTATCCTATAAGTTTCAACTGCAACCATATACATTTGCATTAGGTTCGCATACGTAATCATCAGTCAATATATCATTTTACCAAGAACACATTTCTGAAACATTGCAGTACGTCCTCTTTACACAGTATTACATACACATTGTACCATAACTCAAGTTATTACCTCTTGTACATGAAACCTGAAGAGGGGCCCTTCCTATCAGTTACCTTGGGCTGGACGGGCAAGGGCACCATACTTAGAGGGCAACACAAGTAACTTGAGTTAGCACTGACGCTCAGTTTGGGCAATGAGCTCGGGGACACATACACTCCTTTATGGACAACATTGAGAGGCAAATCCACAGGCCTCCCAAGGAATCATAACTGAGGTGCACCACAGGCTTTACAGCTCGACCAGTCTTTCTTGGGGAACTGTTGTAGTATCTGCACTCTGAGCCTCATTTTCAGCATTGTCCTCACTTGTCAGGAGTCTCCATGGGGTAGAGAGGCTGGAGCATGGGGCACTTTCAGCTCCAGGAGTTACAGTTTCTGAGTCCACAACATTTGGCTCGCATGGAGCTTTCGGACACTGGCAGTGGACTGTCAGGCACTCAAATACTCTTCTTGTTCTGGTGTATCACCAGTCTGCCCCAATCCATCATTTTCCTCCCTGAAAGCTCAAACAGTTCAACCATGCACAATGATTCCATTTCATCTGATCTGATGCTTTGCACTTCACTTTCTGAGAACATTGGCTCCAGGGACAAGCTGGGGGCTTAGACAGTCAGAAGGCCCAGCTTCATCTCCAGTATTGACTAGGGATTGCCCAAACAATTGACTCAGTTCGTAAGAAGGATAGTATTCAAAGTCACTCTCACTTTCTTCCGATATGGACTGACAGTCATGCTCAACTGGGACTTGTGGAGGGAACACTTTAACTTTGCTTCTGTAGGTGCAGACTTTCTTGATCTTTTCTTAGCAGCAGCTCTAGTCACTGGTCCAGAGGGGCATCTTCTGGGGCTCAGACTCAATCAAGATTTGTCCAATGGGCAGTAAATGATTTCTATGCATTGTTTTACATCTTTTGAATTATTCTCAGGCCTTACTTTGTACACTGGCAGATCATCTAGTTTGCCCACTACAATGTGAGGGAGATGGTGCCATCTGTCAACAATCTTGTGTTTGCCATGCAGTCCCAGATTTCTTAGCAATACCGATCTCCTCCTGGAGTTCCTGTGCTTTCACCTTTTTATCATACCTTTCTTTGTTGGCCAGATTTCTTTTGGCAGCCATGGTTTGAGCCAGTTGTGCACGCATGGTTAGCTGGGCCTTTAACTTTGCACATACTGTAAATAGTTGTCAGCTTGAACCCCATCAGGAGAGACCCAAAACACACATCTACCAGTAGTCGAGCTTCTCTTCCAAACATCAGGGGTGAGGGGAGAACCCAGTGGCATCACTTTTGGTGCAGTTATAAGCATGTACCAGGGTGCTAATTTGTTAGCTCCATCTAGGCTTGTCCTTTGGGTGCAGGGTGCCTAGCATATCTAGCAAAGTCTGCGGTTGAAACGTTCAGGCTGTGGGTCCCCTGGGGTGGTAGGAGTGGTTCTGGACTTTCGCCTCCCCACAGAAGCATCTCTTTGATCAGACGACTCTCAAAGTCTCTCCCTTGATCAGAATGGATTCTTTGTGGAGCCCCATAGTGAACAAAAGTTTTCTACAAGTACTTTGGCTACAGTGGATGCTTTCTGGTCTTTGGTGGGGAAAGCTTGGGCATATCTCGTGAAATGGTCAGTGACCACCAGCACATTACTGATATTTCTTTGATCTGACTCCAAACTCAGAAAATCAATACAGACCAGCTCCATGGGTGCACTGGTGGTTATGTTAACAAGGGGGGCAGCCCTCTGGGGCAAAGCTTTCCTCTGTAAGCAGCGACTACAAGTTCGAATGTGTTGCTCCACATCAGCCCCCATCTTAGGCCAACAGAATCTGGATCTCACCAAGTCAAGTGTTCTGTCTATACCAAGGTGCCCATGTGGTTGTGCAAGGACCTCAGTACTGAGTCTCGAAGGCAGTGGGCAGCACTAGTTGTTGTTTGTCTACTTGTCCCCTCTGTCTACTGTTTCTCTGTATAACAGTTTATTGATCAGTTTCAACTTAGGACCTTCTTTGTATAACAGTGCAGTTCTCAAATCAGTGGAGTGTAATTTGGACACATCTTTTCCTGCATAGAGGGCTTCTAAAGCTGATTTGATCATGGGATGCGAGGTTGAGGCCTGAATACTGTCATTGTCCAGCTGAGGCAGTGCACCAATGTCTATTGCAGAAAAGTGGCACAATAAGCAGCAGGTATGCAATTCTCAGAGGGTCCCAAGAATCACCATCCAGTCCACTGCGCCGGACATTTGTTCCTCCCTGTCAAACTTCCGGCAGAGTGCCCGAATGTCAGGTTCTGCCAATCTGACCCAATCATTCTGGGGAACAGGCCTCCGGGAGAGAGCATCAGCATCTATGTGGTTCAGACCTGCTCGGTATTCGAGAGCATAATCATATGTAGATAATGCAGAAAGTCACCTATGGCCAGTGGCATCCAACTTAGCTGAGGTCTGCACATAGGTCAAAGGATTATTGTTAGTTTTTACTAGTATTTTAGCCCCATACAAGTACTCATGGAATTGGTCAACAATAGCCCACTTCAAAGCTAGGAACTCTAACTTATGTACAGGATAGTTCTTTTCGGATGGGGTCAGGCTTCTACTGGCAAAGGCCACTGGTCTCAGGCCATTCGTGCTCTTGGTACAACACAGCCCCAACCCTTGCAAGCTAGCATCAGTGTGCAGGACGTAAGGTTTTCTTGGATCAGCATAGGCCAGCACTGGAGCATGGGTAAGTTGATATATGATCTCATGAAAGCAGTCTCACAATCAGGAGTCGCGGGCTCCAAATACTTCACCTTCGAAAATACACTCTTTCAGTCTTGAGGGACGCTGACTTTTGGTATTTTTGTGGGTTGGGGATACCCTTGAGTAAGGTTAAGTAAAGGCGGATCACTCTTGAATAGTCCTTGATGAACGCCGATAATAACCACAGAATCCCAGGAATCTTTGCAGTTCTTTTAGATTTTTGGGCTGTGGCCAGGTGGTCAAGGCCTCAACTTTACTTGGTGGGTCTCTATTCCTCGGTGGATACTATGTGTCCCACATACTTTACTGATGTTTGAAAGAATTGACACTTATCAATGGACAGTTTAAGGCCAAAGTCCTCCAGTCGGTCCAATACCTTAAATAATCTGCTCTCATGTTCCTCCAGTGAGCTGCCAAACACAATAACATCATCTACGTATACCAGGCACTCTAGTAAGTTCATGTCCCCCACTGCACGCTCCATCAATCATTGAAAAGTGGCTGGGGCACCTGAAATCCCTTGAGGCATCCTCATGAATTCATAGAAGCCAAGCGGACAGATAAAGGCTGTCTTCTCACGGTCCTCTGGGGCCATCGGGATCTGGTAGTACCCACTGCGGAGATCCAGCACAGAGAACCACTTGCTCCCGTTTAGGCAGTCCAAAGCATCCTAAATGCAGGGCATTGTGTACTGATCAGGGATAGTCCACCGGTTTAAGGTGCGATAATCCACACACATCCTTACTGTTCCATTCTTTTCCTCACTACCACAATGGGGAAGCATAAGGGCTTCTGGATTCTTGTATTACACCAGCAGCTAACATCTCTTGCAGATGCCGTCTCACATCATCTATGTCAGCAGGTGCCAGGCGTCGAGACCTCTCACGAAATGGTTTTTCGTCATGCAGCGGATATTGTGCTCAGCTCCTTGCACGCATCCTACATCCCATTCCTTTAAAGAAAACACCTGGTCTCTCTGGGCAAGCTTCTCACTGATCCTCACTTTCCATTCAGCTGGCAGCAGGGAGTCACCGAAATCAAACAAGTCAGGCGTTACTCTGTCATTCTTCCTTGAACTCTTGCTGCTGGGTAGCACTGCAGTGTCTGCACAATGCACATTAGCCAGGATGCAACCTCTATTTACTCAAATGTCTCTTTCAGACACATTATGAACTTGGACCATTACCCTTCTGGCATAAGCATGGGCTCTAGCGGGCAAAATACTAAGCTTGACCAGCAGTCCCTCTGGCAATTTTCCATCGCCTGGTGCATCCAACATTAATATTTATTCTTAACATCCTTTCTGATATGGACCTCTCCTGTAAGGTACACTGGGCATTTGGCGCCAGGATCAGAGACTCAGGATCCTTCTTCCATACAATTCGACCGGTTCCTCTGGTTCTATTTTTCAGCATCTCTCTGTGCCTCATAGGCTTCTTAATTAAGCCGGAACTCTTAAAGCTCTACTAGTCTTTGACCACTGTTTTCATAACACAACTGTGCCAGCCTTCCGAACATATGAGCATTTGTTCCAATCAACAAAGGGACACCATCATACAGTCCAGTGGGGACACACTAAGGCTAGGGTCTCTACTTGTTCGGCCACTCCAGCCACAGAGGTGGGGAAAGACAGCCAAATTCGGATATACCCGGAATAGGGGTAGGCCTTCTCACTTAACCCCCATACATGCAGTCCTTCTAATGGTTGTAAGGGTACGTCTGACAAATGCTTCTGATACCAATCCTGGAACATAATTGTCACTTGGGAGCCACTGTCTAATACAGCTCTTGTAGACACTCCATTCACCTTTACAGGGGTCTCCATGGAGGGACCCACTATTCTGGACCAGTCTGGAGAGGCGGTAGTGGGGGCCTGGGCAACTGACCTTGCCACAAAAGGACGTGAGTTAGCATTGTTGGTGCCCTCACTGGGATCATTTCGTGCACCTCTTAACCACTGATTTGTTCTCCGAAGCTCTCCTTGTAGCCTATATGCAACTTTGTCAGTGTCTTTTGGGGACCGGCATTCC
The DNA here is from genome assembly GCA_016271365.2 of Neoceratodus forsteri. Taxonomy (NCBI): domain Eukaryota; kingdom Metazoa; phylum Chordata; order Ceratodontiformes; family Ceratodontidae; genus Neoceratodus; species Neoceratodus forsteri. Next base: position 46,120,029 of record JADMNL010000027.1, read on the forward strand.
CTTTTCATGTGCCCATCTTTCCCACAATTATAGCAAAACGTATTTTCTGGAGTTTGAGCTGGCCGAGGCGCCACACTGGGAGCCAGGGCGGGTATTACTAACTGGAAACCTTGGTGCCATCTCTGTCTGGGCGTGATAAGCATTTGGAGACATCTCGTCAGTTTCTCCACTTCCATGGTCAAGGAATCGAGTTCGGAGCTGTTATCAGCAGGAGATACATGGGGGTACCTCACCCCATAGCAGATGCAGTCGGATATAGGTCAGGGCCCGTGCTTGCAGGCGTGGCCTTCATAAAGGGACTGTTTTTGAATTCCCGGATCTCTCTCAACAGTTCGCCCCATTGTGGCATATCTTTTTCGTTGTCAGAGCACTCATTTACTGCCAACCTCTGCCCCTGAACTTCACTTGATGGGTCACCCTCAGTCACTGGTCGTAGCCACAGCTGTTGGTGCAGGTCCCTCCGAGGTCGCCTTTCTCAACTCCTCGAATTTCTCTCATTAACTCATCATGGGAGAGGTGGGGATTCCAGTCGATTTGCCAGAAGTAACTGAAGCAACAGCAGTTCTGAAGGGGGCAGACTTAAGGATTCTGTCCAGTCTGGTTCGGTCCAGTTCAATCGCTGGCAAACTACCCTTTCTGGAGGCATTCTTGCAACAATTTTTCCAGCCGAGACATACACAGACAACAACTCCCCTTGGTACTGTTGTGCATTTCTTACTCTCCACCATAGGTCCTCATCAGAATCTGGGCTCCCATACATTCTCCAAGGCCTCAAGATAGGCCTGTGCAGTCGCTTCAGGGTTACTGGCCCGTTGCTGGATGGTAGCCAGGGCAGGACCTCGGAGGCTCTCACCTTAACCCTCTTGCGGCACCCCGGCTTCCGAGCATTGCCATTCTAGCACTTGGGGGCAACATAGTCTATCCAGGTCTCCCAGTCATCCTCCCTTGGGGGTGGGAGGTGCCAGAAGATCCTCAACCTCGGTAAGAGTCGTGACTAATGGCAGGTGCAAGATAGGAGTCTGCATTGGTTCAGCCACCATTCACGGGCACTGGAGCGGGAGAGGATGTTGGGGAGAACACCCCAGGTGGCAAGAATAGTTTCTTCAAGTCCTCCACAGTTTTCCCTTCTCCCAGCAACCATTTAGCAAATTTCTCCTCAAAGTTTCAGATAGTGGTGGGGGCTCATTCCCCCAGGTCTTCTGTCCTTAGTTATCACTCCCAAGTAGTGAGGGCTCCCTCTGGGGTAATGGTCTGTGGCACTTTGGAGCTATCTATGGGATCCTTAAACTCTACTAGGGCCAGGAAAGTGTGGGTGAGCAGATTAGCATGCCGACCACCACCACAGGGTTTTGTAAACCTTCCACCTTGGAAAGTACTCCCTGCACAGTGTCCGTATTGATACCCAGGGGATGTCCAGGATAAGCATAGCATTTGGGGTCGATCTCCTCCCAGTACACCACTCCACCAGCCGGTGCACAGCCACTTCTGTCGGGTACCCATTTATTTATTTATTTTTTCCTTAACAGTGGTTTGCAAATATGGCCACTAGAGGACACACAATCCCAGCGGTGAGCCTCCAAGATGTAACCCTAGATGGCGCTATCCCAGGCTACCACCTGCCTGATTGCCACTAACAGGTTGAGGGCCTGGATCAATGGCGGTGCCTCCACCCAGAGGTCAGAGTTTGCAATAGTTAAACTTACTTGGTCACAGCCCTCTGGGACACTGCACCTCTTCTTCCCACTAGTGGCCCACACAATATATCAGAATTACCTTCACAGTATACACTTACCCCCAGGGCTGGTTCAGGCACTGGGACCTCCTGTAAAATAAGATACAGTGCAACAATCACAGTACAATACTTTAACATAGACAAATACCTCAGGCAGTATAACTTTGCTGAAACAAGCAGCTCAGATTTATTTAGGGGGAATATAACAAGGACAGGGGGAAATCAGGTTAATTAGCTTATCACTTTACTCATCTACCTATGGCTCTGTGCACAGGCCTATCCCTACGAGTTACTGTCCCTGGGTACCCAAGCCCTAGTGGCTAGTCCAAACCGTGGCAGCTGGTAGGGGCCCTTTCCCAGAGAAAAGAAAAATTAGTTTAAACAGTCAGCAGTACAGTGATTCCATTTGGATTCAATGTGGCAATTCAACAGGGAGCGACCCTGAATTAGTACTCACGACCTCCAAACAAGATAGGGTCCTTCAATGTCAGCAGGGCTACTCTTGAGCTCCACGAGACTCCTCACACATTTATGTGGTAAAACAGAAAGTACTATACCAGGCAGGCTGCTTCTCTATCCCGATCGCAATTACTGCACAATACCCGGGAGAACACACAGCAGATTCAGTTCCTGACAGACCGAGTGCAATTCAGCAATTTCTCCAGTCTTCTACAGGGTGAGCCTGGTTTCTACTCTTCAGATATCCTTTGATTCTCTTCACAGGACGGATTCAGTCCTAACAAGCAGTTACACAAGCTGCAGACCGGAACTCTGGGCCTTACACACGTTTCCCGACTAAAACTGCACACTGAAAAAGCACAGGGCTCCTTCCTTCTTCACAGCCAGAGCTCAACTGAAACTCCAACAGACAAACCGGCACTTCCTTTGAGTTCCTCCCAGTTCTTGACTGGATTGGCTGTCACTCACAATAGACTGCTCCTGTTGGTCCAAAAGGCACGAAGTCTAAACTACATCTCCCAGAGTCACTGCCCATACAATCCTCTTGTGGCTGGCTCAGATTATGAGTCAAGTTCTGATTCATCCAAGGCACCATTTTAGAGCTAGCTTACCCCACACTGATTGGTCCAGTTCAGCAGTTCAAAACCAGAATGGGGAACTAGGAAGACACAGTTCTGACTGCAAAGAAAGCAGGTTAGACAAACTGTAATTTCATTATTACTCTAAATGGTTTCTGGCAAACAGTTACATCTTTCAGATAGGTTCCCTTTGCACTCCTAGTGACTGCAAAAATGGAGTGAATTGGCAGCAGCTCGAGTGGTACTCAAACAGAGAAGCACACAGTCCCCCATACAAACTAATTATGTCTGCAAGCAGACAGCTCTTAAAGAGACAGTACCAGAGGCTCTAAAAACACTCACTGATAAATGGCTTAAATGCCAAACACCATTCAGGCTTGGAGCATTCAAGCAAGCTCCTGGAAGTCTTTTGGGAACCCCCATTTGCAGGGGGGTTACACATCATAAAAATAAAAGATTGTCAATATGAATAAAACATTTACAAAATAAAAATAAAAACAATACAAATGAATGACAATTAAAACAAATAAGTATTAACTCACTGTACCCTGGGCGGCCATTTTGCATCATGTTAAGCAATAGATGGTTCGGACTGGAAACGGAGCTACTAGGTAACTTAGAGCAGTGCAAAAGCTCAAAATACTGTGAGATTTGTTAACACGAAGGGTAAAAAATTTCAAAGAATTGGTCCAACATTAGACAACGCAAGCTGCTGAATCCAGCATAAATTTGATTTTAGAACCAGCTATAAACCCACGTAAGTGAGAGCAAAGCAGGCGGTGGTTACATCCCACTGTCAGCTGGAGGCAAGTTAAACCAGCTGTGCAGTATGGGGAGCCAAATAAGTAGAAACAGAAATTTTTAATTGTACCCTGTGATGAAGTGGAAGCAGGAGCAAAGATGTAAAAAGGGGAGAAATGTGTGCATGATGAGAGACACCAAATATTGGGCAACTGCATAATGAATGTGCTGTGAGGGGGCCAGTCTCAAAGCAGGTAAACTCATTAATTAACAGACTTTTGCAACAGCATAAGAACCAGATGAAGTCAAAAGGACAAAGATCCTGTATTTCAAGTGAACAGTAATAACAGTGAAAATAAGCCTGTCCTGAAATTCACATTTGCATTTTAATGGTGCCTGTTTGAATTCTGCTGATTACACCTGAGATTTATTTGGGGGGCCTGGTGACCCCCACCACCCCCTTAAATGAGAATTGACCCTGTAAGTTATTTGTTCTTGTAGCAACTGTTTTTCAATTTCCATGTTGTTATCTTTCAGCATTTACTGGTCTTTTGTAAATGCCTTGGATGATCAGGAAGTGATGCATGAGGTAATGCAGAGTGTCTTATGCACCCAAGCAGGTCCGTTATCCAACACTTATGAACACCTTGGAGTGCTTTATTGTGGTAATAAAATGGCTTTCCTGATTTTTATCTGAAAAACTGAGTAATGAGGTTCAGAAAGTTAAGGATTTCTGACCTGTGCTGTTGTGCTGGAATAATGCATGGTCATGTGATCACATCTGACCAATCACAGGTATTGGTTATTCCTAACCATTTTGTAATTAAACAATAAGGCACGACAGGGTGTAGTATATCATGGGATATCGTCACGCCGTGGGTGGTTGGGCACAAGGCCACAGGCCGAGTGCGTCCAACCGCCCGAGAAATGATATCTCAGGATATACCACACCCTGGAATGACTTATTGCTATTATGAACTGAGTTTCAAGTTTTATAAATAAAAAAAAAATTAAGAAACAAGTTTAAAATGTTTTATGAATGAGTTTTGGGTGGTGTAGCAGTACATTTTGAAAAAATAGTTCTTAGACAGTAGAGAGCAAGGAGGCTGGTGGCGCGGAACTTTTTGAAGCCGTGATGATGTAGCTCAATATCATCATGGCTTCAAAGAGCGCAACAAGTCAGATTCCTCTATTTATGATCCTCAGTTCATAATGTGGTTTATACCCCTTTCAGCCACAGAGTTCTATAGCCAAACACAGATGCACTGTGTGCTAACAATCTATGAGCTAAATAAGAACATAAAGTATATCATACAGTTCTGAAATGGCCCTTACCACCTGTGCATGCATCAGAAACACCCACTGAACTTAAAGGCCAGTAGACTGAACATTAACAGAAATGTGAACCAGTTTTGAAAAAAGCTTATACAGAAAATTTATGGTTAAATGCAGTTCTCCTTTAAAGAGTTAGTATGCTGCCCAAAATAAATATTAACTTTCAAAAGAAATCGGCTATTACTTTTTATATCTGAGGTACTTTTTCTATTCCTGTTAGCAAATTAGAATACTTCCTGTCTGAGAACTGCAGATGTGATGTGAGGAACGGCACTGTGGATGGAGGCTGACATACATAGTTCAGTTCCTCTTCATCATCAGCACTGTGACATCCCAACTGATCAGGAAGAGCCACTCAAGGACTGCAATACTTGCTACTAGTGATGTCACAATGCTGATCTGTTACGAACAGGAATAGAATTAGATATGTCAGTTACCAGGAAAAGCATTGCTCTTCACGCCATATCTAATACAATCAGGTAGAAAACTGTGTAATGAGCAAAAGGGAAAAGGAAAATACTGTACTTCAGAAACAAAAAGTAAGCCGGCCCGGTGGTGCTGAGGGTTGAGGTGCTGGACGCCACACCTCGTGCCACGCTGGCGACCCAGGTTCGGGAATAAGCTGGGGTCACTGGGGGTTGGCAGGGGAGGGAAGAGAGTGAGCATCTGAATGCACTGCTGCCTCTTTCCGGGGGTGGGTATGGGGTGCTTGCTCTTGGAGCAACCTCTGGCGGCAGCTGGAGGATTGCTGACTGCAGTAGCATGGTGAATGGCTAGAGGCAGAGCCATGGCACTCCACTGCGTTGCTGGCTGGGCTCTGCTGGAGGGAAGGGGGACCTACTACAAGTAAAAAAATCCCCAGCTCGTCGAGGAGATGACGAGGGCCCCAGTGATCTCCCTCTCATCCCAATGTTAGGCCAGGCCACACCGGGGATCCATGGCTGACCTCCTGGAGGAATGGACCCTCTAATTTCAGAAAGAGCCGCTGAGGGTGGGCAGGTTGATCCAGAGCGCTGGGAAGTTCCTCGGGGGGGGGGTGAACCGGTGTTGGATGGCCATGGCGGGAGAAAAAGGGGCAGGATTGTGTGGGCACCTCCAAAGGATGCCTCGGAGATAATGGGTGTATAAACAAAACTGGAAAAAAGAAAAAAAGTATGTAACTGACAACTTTTAAAAATGTATAACATTTTCTGTCTGCTCATTTTGGTGCTACTAGCTTTTTAAGTGCGCAATAACGAACGGGGACCATGTACCAGACCATAGTGTTACAAATTGTTTTATTGATTCGATATACAGTAGTAAATAATGATTGGCTGAGCTGTCAAATGATGACAGTAAAGATCTGTAACAACACTAACCCCAGTGCTGTGCAGCTGGCATTCCCATGGCCAGATTCCAGATTAAACTGGCAGCATGCCTATACAAGCATCACAGTGCTATATACAGCCATGAGTAGCTGGACTGCTGATGGATGAATGGACAGTATCAGTAATAAAATAGAACAAAATGGTTTGATGTCGTGGACAGCCGTGCTACCACTCACAATGCCAGTGATCTGGGTTCAGAAACAAGCCCAGAATACTGGGGACTGAGCTCAGGGAGCAGGATTGAGATTCCCAGCAAATGTTCTCCTTCGCTGGGGAGGGCTGCAATGCCTGGCTCTGTCATGCCACCTGTACCAATACCAGCAGTAGTGCAGTAACCGGGCTATAGCGGAGGACATACCAGAGCATGAGGCAGGACTCAGGTGTGCATGTGCCACAGCCTGGACAGCCGTCCTTGCACCTGTCCCAAGTGGAGGGAAAATACAGAAGGCAAAACTAGGGTGTAAAACCCCCATCCACAACTCCATGGTGGCCAGTATGGGCATAAGGCTGTACCCCCACACACACACACCAGATGGTGGGGAAAAAAACAGAATTTAATTAAAAATTGTGTGGATTCTGTGTACCTCATCATTCCACACATGGACACTCTAAAGCCTCAAACCTCATGCAAAGCATCATGGGTAGCATTATGCAAATATTTGAGTAAGGGGTGGGACAGATGATAAGGCATACCAGAATAAAAGTTGCTTGAAAATGGGCTTTTATAGTTTTAACTGAGCTCAACAGACCACAGACTGGTTGTCCTTTTGGGATTCCCTAGTGTAGTGCAGTTGCAGTCCCAGTCAAGTACTTGATTAGCACCAGAAGAAAAGAGGCATTTTAAGTTGATATGGCCTCCGCAGGGTGCCTCTTATGGTATAAGAGACTCTGAGCATGAGGCTTGGGGGGAGAGGATCACCATGTGAAGGTGAGCAGAACTGGCTGTCCAAACCTCATGAGTGGGAGTCTCTTGTAGGAGACATCCAGTGCTGGCACTATTAACTTATTATAAACTACTTGAGTTAGCTAAGTGAGTTGTAATAAGTTTCAAGTATTTTTTAGTTCAAAGTTAAACTAAGTCTATCTTCCTCTCAGTTCTCAGATGGGACAGGTTGTTCATAACATCCTGCACGAGCAACGGACCTTTTGGGGCACATGGGTTGCCAGGCTCTTGGGGCGTGGGTACCCGTCATTTACACATTTGTGCTTTGGGATGCTCAGATTTTTCTGAAAGTCCCGAGATGCTGATTTACCAAGCCCTGAGAGTCCATAGACTGAGCTGCGCCTCCGTGCTCGCACGTCTTGTAAGAATCTGTACAGTGTGGGCCGTGCTCCATTTGTTTCTATGGGGCAGTGTTTTGAACTAGAATTTTTAATGTTTTAGAGGGCGACTTCAAACAAATTACAGCTACTGCTCAACTAACAAGGCCCTTGTTAGTTGATTAGTTGAGCAATGGCCATAATTTGTTTGAATTCACCCTCTAAAACATAAAAAATTCTAGTTTAAAACATAGTCCCATAGAAACTAAGGAAGTCACCCGAGCTCTAAAGATGCTTACATTACAAAGAGTGTGAATGCGGCGGCATGGCTCGCATGCACTTAAATAGGGATCCCCAGAAATTTACCGGGGACTCCCACTTTTGGGCTGTGGACCCTCCTTTTTTTTAACAGAAAGTCCTGGACCCCCAAATGAAAAATCCTACTGACAGCCCTGTTGGTAGAGAGGTGGGTACTGATGTTTTTTGTTGTGAGTCTTAATTTTCACATTAAAGTAGCACCACTTTTGGGGGCACACTCTGTCTGTCAGCCTGCACAAGAGACCACTGAATGCAGGAGAAGAGGTACAGTGGTTCTCTGCACTAATAGGCTAAAATCATGCAAGCATATTAAAATAGCAGAGACAGCAGTAGCAAACAGGAGATGTGGTCTGCAGGAACAGCAGCGTGTAGAATCCATAAAGGATACAACAAGATGGCACCACCCGATGGCTCAGCAGCAGTGTGTTGCACTGCCGTGCAGGCCAACTAAGCATATTGGTCACTGCTACAGGACAGGCCAGGCTGAGGGAGCTTGAGCTGGGCAGTGTGCTCCAGTCATGAAGGGTTGGTGGTGAGTTCCAGCACCACAGGGACCCCATGCAGATACGTCAGGAAGCTTGCCTCTTGCCGCAGGGATACTGCGACATCTGCGTCCCACGTAGGCACCACTCATGTCATGGGGCGGAAAGAGGGGCATTCAGGAGAAAATCAGAAATGACTATGTGCATCGTGACATCCTGATGGTTGTTGGTGCCCTCGGGCTGTGCTTCATGCGGATCCCTACTGCGAAATGGGGGGTGCAGCTGACACGACTGGCTGCACCAATAGTGAACTGCAAGACCTGACCGGAAGGACTAGGTGGTTGCTCAGAGGCCAAAAAGCAATACTGCAAAAAAACAAAAAATGGATGCGAAGAGTGAACAAAAGTTAAATTTCTTTGGTTTCTTTTAGGAGAAATTAGCATGAATGATTAAAAAATGCATTGTTACAACTCCAAACCCATGCCCCACTATAAGATTTTCTCTAGATAATTGGTATTATACGTCTACTGACATGACTGCCCCCAACCCCCATTCCACCCCCCCAAGTGTGTTTAGTTGACTGCTTTTATGCTGCATTTGTTTTGTACAGTAAATGCAGTGCACTCACCATACCTTTCAACCTCTTGCATCATAAATCAGGGACAAGGCTTAAATAAATCAGGGACAAAGACCCAAAATCAGGGACACATCTCAAAAATTGGTACTATTTACCTAGAAAGTTGATAGAATGAAGGGATTAGTGTAAGATGCATTTTATGAAGAATAACACGCCTTTAATGTTTGACATTATTTTGTGCTGACAGTCACCATTGTTCAGTCACAAAACACAAATTTACAAGGCGCGAGGAAATTTTGAGGCAAAATCAGTGACGTTCCTGAAAATCGGGGACATCTGAGAGTATGTACTCACTTTTATGCATATAAGATGTGCACATTCAGTTATATGCAAAAATGGCATGGCCCAGTCCCAATCCTATGTACTTAATGGTACAACAATTACTTATATGCCCCCAAACTTCAGTTGTATGCACACTTCTTCCTCCAGACAGAGGCTCCACAGACATTAATACTATCAATCACACCTGTTACACAGGTGCTAGCAGTGCTAGCGGTAGTTAAATCCACGTCAGTTTTAATCGGTTTCAGTCTGTCAGAGCCAGCATTTATGGAAAAGCAAGTAGCTTAAACACCTCAGAGTGTGCAACATTTGATCAGTGGGTATCTGATTCAGTCTATAAAAGGAACAGCGAGCAGTAAAAGAGTGTCCATTTCTGAGTGCCTCCATTGATTTCAGTGCAATTTTGGCTGTAAGCAATTTCAGATGGATGCACAAAAATGGGATGTCCCAAGCATGTGCATACATCAGGAATTGACTGCACTTAAAAAAACATAAACAACGACTGTACTTAAAAAACATAATTAACCTACTGGTACTTTCTCCATCCGTATATTCAGCTACTAAATGTTTGCTGGACCTCATGCCTGTTTGCTACGGAAACCGGTAAACTGCCAAACTGTTACCACCCAGGTCACACGGAAAAGGGCACGTAGCCAGTAGAAGGAGACAGCAATTTTTCTTTTTATGTAAAACCAACAGAAGTATAGAAATTGAAAGGCTTGACTTTTATCAGCTTTGTATGAAAAATGGAGTCTTCTGTCTGGGGCCAAAAATCTTTCCTTTACTCGCACAGCAGACATGCAGCTGCAGCAGCAGACCATCATCCCAGTGGTTTACTCAGCGTATTCAACCACAGTGTGGCACGGTGCTTGTGCAGCTTGCTGCTAGTAAAAGCTAGTTGTATGACTGGATCATTTGGACGGCTACATGCTGTTACTTTGGCCATGCATGCTCTCCCGGTCCCCTGAGGGACTGCCTTTCCTGTTGGAGAACCACCTCTTGAGGATGGTTCCACTCCTAGAGATGCCACAGAAAAGAATTCCTTTAAGCAAAAGGTACTTTGGGAAGGAGCCCAAGAGGAAGCAAGCCACCGGAGGAGGAGGAGGCAGGCAGTGGGAGCAAAGACTCAGATCTACCAAAAGAAGCTGAAGGAAGCTGGATTATATAGCCTAGGAAAGGGCATGGCTGGTTGCTCCCACCCATCAAACCTCAGGCTGAGCCTTTTATTTTACAAGAGGTAGGGATTAACATTTTTATGAGCTGGAAGGAGTTCGGGGCCCATGGGGGCCAAGCCTTTAAAACAAAGCCCACACCACCACCTACAATAAGTAAATGGCAATGTAGTATGAACTTTTGGGGGTCACTTTAGAGCCATGAGGGCAAGTTTCTCTGTGCTCCTCCCGTCATTTCAAAGCTGGTTATCTATTGGGGATATTATATTAGTATGTACTGCACATTAGCTATGAGGGCAAGTTTCTCTGTGCCCCTCCCGTCATTTCAAAGCTGGTTATCTATTGGGGATATTATATTAGCATGTACTGTACATTATGTGTAATTAATAAATGATTCTACAAAAAAAAATGGTTAGGATAAATATGGCCCTCTAATTGGTGGAAATTATCCATGACCTCATGGCTGAAACTAGAACCAGCTTTTCTCAAAATGTTTTCTAACTTTTTTGTCATGTGGTCATTCTATAAATAATAAACTCCACAGTGTGCGAGCCATTGAGTAATTAGCACACTTCTCATGTCCATTTGCAGTATTGTGTCTTCAGGCCTAGCACACATTCGTTGTGTAACGGCTACACCCTCTGTCATGAGGTATTGCTTATATAAGCCCCTTTAGGTTGGGTGGGCAAGTTTCCACGATGGACATTTATATCAGGGCAAAATCAATCAGTGACATATACTGGCTGCCTTCTATGAGCGCACAATAGAGATCTGTGATAAACGTTTACAATTATAATTTTTATTACCAGTGTTTTTCACATTATCTGTGTTATAGATTATAAGAGTTTACAGCCTTTATACCATGGGCAAAGAACAGTCTAGCCACCTGACTGGCTAAAAGACAAGTTCAAGAATGTAATCATCTGGCCATAATCACACTCCTGAACTCATTTAGCCTGTGCACCAGGCTCATCTACAATATCAATACGCCTCCACTGGAACTGTTTTTGTGTTTTGCTCATATTTCACACAGAAAACAACATTTTCTAATTAATATATATTAATCAAAACTATGTTACGCATATGCAGAATCCATGTTATCACTGTAATATGTCACTTCAGGGATTTGCAATTATGGTCAATAATGACACTTTCCTCTTGTGTGTTTAAAGGCACTCAGCAGAAGTGCCTAGTTGTGCCTAACAACACCCTCCAGCTGTGCAATTATTTACCCATAATGACGTACCCTTGCATGTGTTACTGCATACATAATCAGTGAGTTCCTACATCATTTCCTCAGAATGGCTAGTTCTGACATAGGAACTCACCAGTTATAAGGCTGTACACAACTGTCTACATTAGTGCTGCCGCGTACACCAACTGATGTCAAAAGTGAAAAAAAAACTAACTGGAGCAGATGGTCAGTGGCACTGGAGCACGTACAGGCCGAGCGGTCTTTGAACAAAATAATAGCAACTAAAATGCACCAAAGTTGTACATGTAAGACTTGAGGTTCTGGTGACAAGTGTAAACCATGAATGCAGAAACCCCATATGCCATTACAACCTTATCATTTTTTTTGAATGTTAATTTCTTTATGTGCCTCAGTGCCCATCCTACAAGCAGAATGATCACCTTTGGTGCAAATGACCACCCCAGTGCTGGAATGATCACCCTCTGCCTGAATGCCCACCCTAGGACTAGTAGTCAGCTTTACGGTGAGGCATTCAGGCCTCCAAAGTGTCATTTCATCCCAGGATGGGGACTGAGGCAAGAAGGTGTTCATTCCAGCCACCAGGGGGAACCTTCTGCCCTAGGGTGGGCACTGAGGTACAGAGGGTTGGTATTCTGGCCCCCAGGCCATCATTCTGGCCTTAGTGTGGGCACTGGGGCACAGAAAGTGGGTATTCCAGTCTTAGGGTGGGTATTTCAGCGCTGAGTGGTCATTCTGGCCCCCCAAGGTTGGGCATTCTGGCCCTAAGGTGGTCATTCTGGCCCTTGGGTGGGCATTTAGACAGAGGGTGGTCATTCTAGCCCACAGGGTGTACACTGCAACCCTAGGGTTGGCATTGAGGCATAGAAGATGGTCATTCCAACCCTAGGATGGCCACTAAGGCACAGAGGGTGGGCCTTCTGGCCCTAGGGTGGGCATTCTGGCACACAGGGTAATTATTGTGGCCTCTAAAGTGGTCATTCTGGCCCAAGGTTGGGCATTCTGGCACACAGGGTGGTTATTCCGGCCTCTAAGGTGATCGTTCTGGCCCAAGAGAAGGCATTCTGGCTCCAAGCGTGAGCATTCTTGGTTCAATGGTGGGCACAGAGGGAGGGTATTCAGCCCTAGAGTAAGCATTCTGACCCTTGGAGTGGTCACTGAGACACAGAAGGTGGTCATTCCAGCCATTGTGTGGGCATTCAGATACAGAAGATGGGCATTCTGGCCGCAAGGGCAGTCTGGCCCTAGGGTTGGCATTCTGGTCAAAGATTAGTCATTCCGGCTCTAGAGTGGGCACTGAGAGGGTGGTATTCTAGTATTCAGAGTGGGCCTTCCAATATTAGAGTAGGCATTCTGGCACTTAAGGTGGGCATTTTGCAACTCAGGGTATTCATTCTGGTCCCAGGGTGGGCACTGAGGCACAGAGAGTGGTCATTGCAGCCCTAGGTTTGGCATTCCAGCAGCTCTGGGTGGGAATTCCAATCTTATGGTGGGCACAGTGCCTCACAGGGTATTCCAGCCCTTGGATGTGCACTGTCCGTCTCAGGGTGGGCATTACTGAATACAGGGTTGGCATTCTGGTCCCCAAAGAGAGCATTCCTGCACTCAGGGTAGTCATCCCAGCCCTGTGGTGGGTATTCAGGCACAGAGTGTGGTTATTCCAGCCATTGGTTTGGCATTGTTGCACATGGGGGCATTCTGGCCTTAGGATGGGCAGTTAAGCATAGGGAATGGTCATTCTGGCCCCAGATGTGGGCATTCTGGTCCCCAGAGTAGGCATTCTGGCCCTAGCATGGGCATTCCTGCCTCGGGTGAGATGTGTGCCGCCTCAGGGTGGGCATTGTGGCACAGGTGGGCATTGAGGCCCCAGCAGAGGCATTTGGTCTCCCAGAGTGGGAATTGCAGAACACAGATGTGTATTCTGGCCCCTGGATGTGCACTCCAGCCCTAAGCGTGATCATTGAGTCCCTAGTACAGGCATTCAGGCACCGGTGGACTTTCCAGCCCACAGGAAGGCATTCAGGCACTAAGGATAGGCATTTCTGTCCTAGGGTGGACATTCAGGCAAAGAAAATGGTCATTCAAAACCCCAGTGTGGGCATTCTGGCCTCCAGGAGTGGACATTCTGCCACCAAGATGGGCATTCAGCCCTTGGGTGGGACCTGCGCACCTCAGATTGGCATTCTGGCCCCCAGAGTGGGCACTGTGACATACAGGGTTGGCATTCATGCACTACAGTGAATATTTATTTTCCAAGAATGGGCATTCTGGCACAAAGGGTGGGCATTCTGGTCCCCAGGTTGTGCATTCTGATACAAACGATGGTCAGTCTGTCCCGGTGGGCATTCAAACACACAGAATGGGCTTTACTGCTCCCAGGGTGTGTATTTCTGTCCTTGGGTAGGCACTGTATCCCTCAGGTTGGGTATACTGATCCCATGTATGGGCATTCTGCCCTTGGGTGGGACCTGTGTACCTTATGGTTGGCATTTTGACCTTCAGGATAGGTAATTTGGCTCATTCATGCCACTAAGACACAGAGGTAGACACTGCAGCTCTAGGGTGGGCAGTCAAGCACAGAGGGTGAGAATTCTGACCCACAGGGTGGATAGGTAAGAACATTGTAGCCCCCTGATTGGTAAAGACCGCTACAAGAGTGTTATTATCTGGCCATAATTACACCCCTGCACTTGTTTAGCCCATGCACCAGGTCTGGCAACAATATCAATACGCTCAACAGGAACTGTGTTTTTGTCTTTTGCTCGTATTTGATAAGGAAACAATATTTTTGAGCTGGCCCGGTGGCATGGAGGGCTGAGGTGCTGGGCACCCACATCCCGTTCGTCAGCAGCCCGACTCTGGAAGCAAGCTCGTGATGTCGGGGTTGGCTGGGGTAGGAGAGGATAAAGCAGCCGAGGACTGCTCCCTCTCCGAGGAGGGGCATGATGCATTGCTCCTAGACTGCCACCACATGGGGTATAGTGGCAGGGTAGTCAGTGTATCTCAGAGGGACATTCAGCAGCTGGCATGTGGCGTGCCTGCCTCTACACACAAACCGCCCGTGTCATTGCACCTGCTAGACATAGGGTAAACTGGAAAAAAGGAAATAGATGACTCTGGTGAATGAAGTCAGGCCCATCGTCTGCCCCCCACACACACACACACACACTGCTAGACATAGGGTAAACTGGAAAAAAGAAATAGATGACTCTGGTGAATGAAGTCAGGCCCATGTACCCACACACACACACTGCTAGACATAGGGTAAACTGGAAAAAGGAAATAGATGACTCTGGTGAATGAAGTCAGGCCCATCGCCTGACCCCCCCCACACACACACACACTGCTAGACATAGGGTAAACTGGAAAAAAAGAAATAGATGACTCTGGTGAATGAAGTCAGGCCCATCGCCTGACCCCCCCACACACACACACACACTGCTAGACATAGGGTAAACTGGAAAAAAGGAAATAGATGACTCTGGTGAATGAAGTCAGGCCCATCGCCTGACCCCACACACACACACACTGCTAGACATAGGGTAAACTGGAAAAAGAAATAGCTGACTCTGGTGAATGAAGTCAGGCCCATTGCCAGACGCCCTCCCCCACACACACACACACACGCACACTGCCACACGGGACCAATGAACTGGAATGTCCTCCAAGGGCGGGAGGATGGCTCTCCCTCCCTCCCCTGGTCCCACTGTGGGGGAAGATCCATAGGGGTACAAGGGAGACTGTTGGGTGGGGCTGGACCTGATGGCCCTACCAGAGCAGAAAAAGCTGGTTAAACAAACAAAAAAAAAACATTTTCTTATTAAATAATTATTAAAAACTATTTTAAACACGTTTAAGTAGAATCCACATTATCACTGCAATGTGGTGAACAGTCACACTTTTCTCGTGTGTTAAAGTCAGGCACTCAGCTTGAGCAACACACTCTAGTTATGCGATTACTGACCCATAATTACTTAACCTGGCGTGTCCTACTGCACACATAATCAGTGAGTTCTCATTTCCTTAGAATGGCTAGTTATTACAAAGGAACTCACCCATTGCAAGGCAGTACACAAGTGCCTACATCACTGCTGCCGCATACACCAACTGATGGCAAACGAGAAAATAAAACTGGAACAGACTGTCAGGGGCACTGGAACAAGTACAGGTCGAACGGTCACTGAACAAAATAAAAGCGAATAAAATGCACCAGAGCTATGCATAAAGCTTGAGGTTCTGGTAACAGGTGTAAAATACAAGTGCAGACCCTCCCTATGCCATTACAGACTTATCATTTTTTGAATATTAATTTCCTTATGTGCATTAATGCCACCCTAGGGCTGGAATGGTCAGCCTATGTTAGGAGTGACCACCCCATTGCCAGAATGCCCACCCTCTGTGCCTGAATGCCCACCCTACGGCAGGCATTAAGAGCCTTAGGGTAGGCACTTAGACCCCTTGGGTGGTCATTTCAGCCTCACGGTAGGCACTGAGGCACAGAGGGTGTCCATTCCAGCCACAAGGATGGGCCTTCTGCCATAGGGTGGGCATTGAAGAACAGAGAGTGGGCCTCCTGGCCCTAGGGTGGGTATTCAGGCCCCAAGGCCATCATTCTGGCTTTAGTTTGGGCATTGAGGCACACATGATGTGCATGTCAGCCTCAGGGTGGGCATTGTACCACTAAGAATGATCATTCCGGCCTTAGGATGGGCATTTAGGCACAGAGGGTGTTCCATCAGTAGGGTAGTAATTCCAGGTCTATGGTAAGCATTGAGACACAGAGTGTGGGCATTTGGCATGTAGAGTGGACATTCCAGCCCACAAGGTGGACATTCCAACCCTAGGATGGGCACTGAAGCACAGAGAGTGGACCTTCAGGCCCAAGGGTAGGCATTCCAGCAGACAGGGTGGTTATTTTGGTCCCTAACATGGTCATACTGGCCCAAGGATGGTCATTCTGGCCCCAGGGTGGGCACTTGCAGTAGGTACAGAGGGTGGGTATTCCAACCTTAAGGTGGTCACTGAGACACAGAATGTGGTCATACCAGTCATAGTGTGGTGGGCATTCAGATACAGTGGATGGTCACTGTGGCCTCGTTGTGGGCATTCTGGCACTCAGGGGGCCATTCTGGCACTCAGGGTGGGTATTCTGGCCCAAAGTTTTTAAATTCTAGCCTTAAAGGGGACGCTGAGAGAGAGGTTTGGTATTCCGGTGCTCGGGGTGGGCCTTACAAACACTTGGGTGGGCATTCTGGAGCTCTGGGTGGACATTCTGGCCACAGCATGGGCATTGAGGCACAAAGCGTGGTTATTTTGTCCCTAGGGTGGGCATTCCAGCACTCTGAATGGGCATTCAAGCTCTTGGATGTGCACTGTGCCTCTCAGGGTGGGCACGTGGCATACATGGTAGGCATTCTGGACCCTGGAGCTGGCATTGCGGCACTCAGGATGGTCATTCTGGCCCTATGGTGCTTATTCAGGCATAAAGTGTGGTTATTCCAGCCCTAGGCTGGGCATTGTAGTAGTAAAACACTTATTTATACAGGCATTTAGAAAAACATACACTGTTAGATTATATATATATATATATACCCTGGCCCAGATATTCAAACTACGCCCAGTCTGGGCGCAAAGCCCTCGCTGCTCAAAATAGTTTAGCTGGGGTGTGGCGGGTGATAATCAAAGGGTTTAGCTGTTGAGCAACTCGCTGAATCGCCCAGGCTCACAACACTGCGCATGGCGCCAGTGAACTGCGCTACCGCAAGTTGCCAGAGTTGAGCATTCAACTTCTTGTGGCGCCAAGTACCATTGCTGTCGCCCAAATTTCGATATTCAAAAGGTGACATGCAAATGGGGCCATAATTTATGCAAGGCGCGGGGGGCCATTTGCATCTCTTTGTAGCCCCATTTGCATGCCATTTGCGTGGAAGTGCGCCCGATCCCGGACTTGCTCCTGGCCACCCCTGCCAGGCAGCAACCGTCGAGGACAAGCGCCTGCAGCCCGATCGCGGGCATCACAGTTACATGCCCCCACACTCCACAGTCCGATCGCGGGCATCACAGTTACATACCCCCCACACCTCCCACAGCCCGATCGCGGGCATCACAGTTCCATGCCCCCCACCTCCAGCCCGATGCGGGCAGAACACATACATGTCGCCCCCAACATCACCCACAGCCCAATCGCAGGCAGAACCTGTATAAACCCCTCCCAGTGCCCGATCGCAGGCCAGAACCTGTATAAACCCCCAGTGCCCGATCGCGGGCAGAATGTAACCCTCCCCAACCTGAATAACTCCCTGGTGGTCCAGTGGACCGTAAAGCCCGATCGCGGGCAGAATGTCACAACAGAACCCCCAAACATCTCCCTGGTGTCTAGTGTCCCCCCACCCACAGAAGCCCTCCACCCGCTGCCCCCGCGGCGGCGGCGGCAACATCCACCGCCTGCCGCCCGCCGCCCGCCGACTGACTGTCCGGTAGGGCTGCCGCCCAGTGGTGCAGAGCTACAGCCACAATTGTGATTCACAAATCTGGACTGTCATATGCGGTATGGGCTCACGCCATTGGCTGTAGCTCTGCACCAATGGGCGTGCAGCCTGACAGTCAGTCGGCCGAAGGAACAGGCGGGTGGGATGCTGTCGCCCGCGGCTGCGGTGAGGCGGGGTGGAAGGGCTTCGTGGGTGGGTGAGGACCTGGGCCTCAGGGAGATGTTTGGGGGGTTGTCTTGACATTCTGCCCGTGATAGAACTACGGTCCACTGGACCACCAGGGAGTTATCGGGTTGGAGGAGGTTGACCTGCCGATCATGGGCACTGAAGAGTTTATACAAGTTCTGCCAGCGATCGAGCTGAGAGGGTTTATACAGGTTCTGCCAGCGATCGGGCTGTGGGATGTGTGGGGGGGGGACATGTACGTGTACTGCCCGCGATCGGGCTGGTGGGGGGGCACAGGGAGCGAGTTGGGGGCCAGCCAGGGGTGGCAGCTGCTGTGTTGTGCCCTGCAATGCAGCAGCTCACCTGTGGGTGGCCCTCGACTTAAGCCTTTTTTTGGCTCAAGCTTGTGCGGGCGCAGCTTGGGGGTTGCGCATGCACAACTCTGCGCAACCCGACTGAATATCGGGTTGCGCGGGTTGTCATGAATCCCTCCCCTCCTGTTGAGCATGCATTCATTTGCAGCATTGCTCTTCGCGCAACTTGGTGCCAGTGGCGTAACTGCCTCCTGCTGAATATCGCAGGAATGAAGATGGACTTGCGATGGCGCAATCCTGTTGCGCATGGCGCAACCCTTTTGAATATCTGGCCCCTGTTTACAAGGTGTTTCTGTTTGATGTTATTCACTAGATTACAAATTGCACAGAGACATTGCAACACATTTTAAGACACAAGTTTAAAACTAAAACAATATACTCTAACCAATTATTAAACATGCAGCAGTTTATATCTCAAAGTATGTTATAACTGAGCATCTTTATTTTCTTTTAGTTGTTCTGGTTGTTTATTGTGCATTCTTTTACTACCTCTGTATGTATGTTGACCTCATCCTTTGACGTGGAACCTTTGTAAACCAGCAGTTTCTGCTCAAAGATATTTGTAATCCGAGGAATTTAATAAATAAAAAAATAAATAAATAAAAATATCTAGCTTTAGGTGCAGCTCATTTATTACATACATCCATGGCACAATTCTTGTTTCATTGCAGTTCTGAATGCATTTACAGACATTTAAAACTTTCGCATTTGTGGTGGCAGCTCATTCCATGTTTCAGCTGCTTTATATAGGAATGCCATTTTCCATAGTTGTTTTTGCTTTTGGCACAGCCAGTTCCCTTGCTCCTTTAGTTCTTAACTGGAATTGTGACTAGGCCTAACCAGTCTGACCAGTAATCCAGGAGGTCTACCATTTTAAAATATTCTGTACACTGAAGTTGCCCAGATCCGTTTTCTTTTTAGTTCTAATGGAATCAGTCTAATCTTTACTAATACTGACAACAGTGTATTATAGTCACATTTAAGAACGTACCTGGCCAATCCATGATAACTGGTGTCTAGGTTGTGGAATACATTTGCATGGCTGTAAATACAACTCCCATAGTCTATTATAGGTATAATTAATTGGTTGTCACAGTCAGGCGAACTTTTTTAGTCAGACAATTTGACACTCACCTTAAAGCTCCTATCCTTACATTCACTTTTCTTGTTAATTCCTTAGTATGCCATTCAAAAGACAGATGTTGGTCTATGATCACTCCCAAATATTTATAAGTAGAAACTTGTGTTAAGGTTGACCCGTTCAAGGTTTTTATTTCTAGTTTGTTTACACTTCCTATGTTTCTAGTTGGAACTGGGCTAACAAACATATTTTGCATTTTCTGGGTGTTTTGTAGTAATTTCAAAGAAATAAACCAATTTTACAGTATTTTAAAATGTGCCTGAAGTCTGTGCTCTACTTCCTAATAACTTTCCCTCAGACACCAACACTGTGTATCAGCGTTACTCTTATAGCCCCCTCTCTGCAGAGGGGCTTATGCCTAATAAGGACCCCTTCACATCTATCCCCCAAGCTAGGGATTTATTAGTGCTCTAGGGGTTAATCCTAGCTGGACACCTGAAGATGGCAGCAGAGGGCCGGTAAAAGGGTATAAATAGGGTTGGAACTGGAAGTTCTGAGTTTTCCAGCCTCGGGCAGTAGGCCTGAGGCTGGGGGGGGGGGGGTGGCTGGAAGAGCAGGAGATGCAGGCAAGGAGGGAGCTCAACGGTCCGGGTTGGGCTAAGAGGACCCCCCCAAAAGTCAGTAGTCAAAGACGGCTTCTATGCAGCGATGTGACGTCGAGGAGCAGGGATGGGAGCTCAGAAGGAGGATGGTCGGCTAGCCAGTGCTGTGTCATTGGGATGGGAGAGGCCTGGATAGCAGATAGATGGCTGGGCAGGTAGGAACCCCATCTAGATCCTGTGCAGGTGTGGCTTGGGCTACCAGGGCTGTGAGAACTGTGGCAGGGTTCTCATAAGGGAGGGGCTGGTGGCAGAGGTCCTCTCCCATTCCCAGTGTGGCAGGGTGGCCCAGGTACAGAGGGACCCGGGAGTGTCCTTCACCCATAAAAGGGGGCCTGCTTGGAGAAGTAGGTCCTGGGGTGCTGGCATTTTAAGGGTCGGATGGGTTGCAGTTCTTCCAACAGGGCTGGGAAAGCACATCATGGGCAGGAGCTTAATTCAAGCCCAGGATGTGCTGGCAAGATGCAGAGAGGAGGCAGGAGTCATCCCCAGGTGGTCACTGGGGGCACCGCAAGAGAGGAGTGGATGCCTGGGATGCCAGAAAGGATTTGAGCTGCTCAGAGGGCCTGGGTGGTGGCAGGGCTCAGGTTCATATCGTGTGGGACAGCTCAGAAGGTGGCAGTGGGCATTGGTGGCAGTGGTCTGGGTACACTGTGGGTATTAAGGTTAGGTTTTGGCCAGCCCAAGGTCCACCATTTATGAGCTGGCCTTTTAGGCCCATTAAGCGACTAGCAGCACCAAGTGGGAGAAATAGAAAGAGATCTGGTAGGAGTTGCAGAGCCGGTGGGGGTCGTGGCACACAGTGGTACAGGCTCAAAGGAAAAGGGTTACAGGGCCTGGTTTGGGGAGAAAAATCCTGGGATCTCTGTAGGATTCAGGATGGGTCCAGGGTCCAGATGGGAGAAGCTGCTCACTTCTCCGAGTGGGAATAGGGCAAGACGATCAGGGCACAGGAAAAGAACACTGTAAGGAGAGTGTAACCAAAGTAAAAGGGTGGTTTACCAGCACCAGTGGGAAAGGAACCTGAGGATTCTTCTAAAATGAAGGATCTGCTTAGATAAATCAGCTGAGCTTCCAAAGTAAATGACAGCCTTGCAGGTACTGCCTGTTTGTCACCTTATGACTGCTCGGGAGTTCCGGCTGGCATTTCTATATTATCAAGTCCGCTAGGCTTGTTTGTTTTTGATTTATTTATTACTTTTATCATTTCCTTCCTGTGTATTTTTTTAAATCTTAAATTAGATGCTAAATTGTGTTCTCCAAAACTTTCATTATTTTTACTGCTGTACTGGTACATAGGGTAGTCAATCTGGCCCAAGGGTGGACATTTAGGCATAGGGAACGGTCATTCTGGCCCCCAGTGTGGGAATTCCAGCCCATGGGTTGGCATTCTGGCCCTAGGATGGGCAGTCTAGTCCTTGGGTAGTATCTGTGCACCTCCAGGTGGGCATTGTGGCACACAGGGTGGGCAATACATCCTCCAGCGTAGGCATTTTTATGAAAAAACATAGAATCTGACAACAGAAAAGGACTGCTTAACCCATCTAGTCTGCCCAGATGTTCCCTGTCTACTCTGTCTCTGCAGACTGTATCTGATTGCCATTGATCCTCCCACCTCCCTACATCCTAATATACCCCAAAGTCTATTCCATGCATGAGTGAAGCCCCCCCCCAGCTGTTTTAGCCTCCACCACTTCCACTGGCAATCAATTCCAAGCATCCACTACCCTTTTAGTGAAGAACTATCTCCTCATATCACTCTTGAATCCCCCCACCCCAGCTTCATTACATGCCCCATGGTCCTAAACATAGAAACATAGAATTTGACGGCAGATAAGGACCCTTGGCCCACCTAGTCTGCCCATTTTCCTACCTAACAGATAAGCTGCAGATCCTAGCCAACCAACAGCTTACTTCCTCTTATCCGCCACTAGGACTGCCTTATGCCTATCCCATGCATTCTTGAAGTCCCCCACTGTTCTTGACTCCACGACCTCCTTAAGGAGGCTATTCGATGCATCCACAACCCTCTCAGTGAAAAAATACATCCTCACATTACCCCTGAGCCGTCCCCCTCAATCTTCAAATTGTGCCCCCTTGTTCTTGCAAGTCTCTTTTTCTGGAAGATGCTACCCTCTTGGACTTTGTTAATTCCCTTGAGGTACTTGAAAGTTTCTATCATGTCCCCCCGTCCCTCCTTTCCTCAAGAGTATACATACTAAGCTCCTTTAGTCTTTCTTCGTATGACTTCTGGTGCAGACCCTGCACCATTTTGGTTGCCCTCCTCTGGACAGCCTCCACTCTGTCTATGTCTTTGCGGAGATGGGGTCTCCAGAACTGCACACAGTACTCCAGATGGGGTCTCACCAACTGTCTGTACAGAGGGATAACAACTTACGAACATCGAAATTTGCCTGCAGATAAAGGCCTAGAGGGTCTATCAAGTCTGCTCAAATGTGCAGCTAGCACCCTTATTCTGCAGCTGCCCTCCCTTCCACCCTTCCCCTTCATTAACCCTCCCATTGTCCTGTCCCATCCTCGTTTGAAGCAGTCCACTGTTCTACTGCATACCACTTCAGCAGGTAACGCATTCCACCCCAGCCACCACCCTCTCTGTAAAAAAGTGTCTCCTCATCTCCCTCCTGAACCTTCCTCACTCCAGTCTCATATCATGGCCCCTGGTGGCCCTCCCCTCCCTTACTTTGAACAGCCCCTCTGTACCCGTCTTGTTTATTCCTTTCATGTATTTAAAGGTTTCAATCATGTCACCCCTATCTCTCCCTCGTCCAGTGAGTACATGTTCAACTCCTTCAACCTCCTCTTGTATGATAAGTCCCCAGCCCTTGATCATCTTTGTCGCCCTGCACACACCCTCCAGTAACTTAATGTCCCTCTTCAGATCACGGACGCCAGTACTGCACGCAGTACTCCAGATGTGGCTCTAACTAATGACCTATACAGTGGCAGAATCACCTCCTCCTCCTCGAGGATATACCCCTTGCAATACAACCCAGCATTTTATTGGCCTTTGCAGCTGCCTTCCTACATTGTGCCGAGTTGTTCATTGACCCTGTAATGAGCACACCCAGATCCTTCTCCTCCTCTTGTCTTCCTGTTTTCTACTATTGATGCCTCTTCCTATGCATCCCAGTATCCCCCCCAGCCTTCCTTACTGCCTTCTCACATTGCTTGCCCACCTTTAGGTCATCTGATATAATTATAGAAACATAGTGGTGCTTGTTCTCATTTGAAAGAGACTCACCGCCTGTACTGTATTTACCCCTTTGTGGCACTTGTAGGGCTCTATCATATTTCCTCTCTCTGTCTCTCTCTCTCTCTCTCCTTTCCTCCAGGGTGTACATGTTGAGATCCTGCAGCCTGTTCTTGTAGGGCTTCTCATGCAAACCATTCACCACTGTAGTCGCCCTCCTCTGGACTGTCTCTTCTCTATGTCTTTTCTGAGGTGCAGTCTCCAAAACTGAACATTCTACTCTAGGTGTGGATGCACCTGCAGGCAATATAATGGCAACACCACCTCTCTTCTCCTGCTGGAATACCTCTCCTTATACAGTACACCATTCCACCCATACAGGTGAATATTCTGGTCTCCTGGGTGTACAGAGCACAGAGGGTAGGCATTCCAGCCATAGGGTGATCATCGCGGCTCTAGTGTAGGCATTCAGACACCCATGGTGGGCATTCCAGCACAAAGGGTGGTCATTCTGGCCTACAGGGAGGGAACTCCAGTATGCAAGATGGACATTCCTACCCTGGTGAGCATTTAGACAAAGAAAATTGTAATGCAGGTCACCGGGGTGGGCATTCTGACCCCAGGAGTGGACATTTAGACCCTAAGGTGTGCATTTCTGCCTCCAAGGTGGGCATTCTGGCCTTTGAATGGGACCTGTGCACAGGGCCGGATTAAAAGGGGGGCAAATGGGGCAAATGACCTGGGTCCCCCCCTGCCATGGAGGGCCTCTCATGAAACTGTCGTGCATGCACTATATTAATTACGTCCTAATTTCCTCAGTGTATCCTTCTCTCAGCACTCCTCTGATACCTGTGCACAGCACAAAATGACTTTTTTTTTTTTTCCAGCAGTGGCGCAAGAGTGTTGGTGTGAGTCTCGGATGCAGTCAGCAGCAGGAGTGGGAGTTACTCTGGGGAGGTGTCAGATGGTGTGCCAGGTGTTAACTCTTACTACATGATGACTATATCGGAGAGTCAGTTATGTGGTATGAAATGCGCAGCCGCAGGTCAGCAGGAGAAACTGCACCATGTTTTAGGCGAAGACATGTGTTTAGGTGGCTGCGGCTCACTCCCTGTCAGGGTCCAGGGGAAAAAAAAAAATTCCGAAAAAAAAAAATGCATCAGCGATTCGGCAAGCTGGCAGGCATAGCACATTTAACAGAAAATGAGGGGCGCCGGTACTGAGCAACAAGAAAACAACGAAACTCTTTGCTTCAGTCATCAAACGAGCCGGCCAGCGCCTGCCTCAGCCTGGAAATAGAATCGGGTGCATACCCAGTCTACCGTGCACTAAAAGCCTAAACTTTTTCTTCTCGGGGTGGGGGCGGGGCTGCACTAACTTAAAAATGGAACTCCTGCATTTCTCATATGCTGAGGACTGAAAGCCACATCTTCTGCTCAAGACAGCAATGATTTTATACTGGGATTTATCCTTTAAGAAAACCAAAACTCCATAATGAAATGGTCATTTAAACTGTCAAATACATACCTAATGCCAGCCCATATGCAACCTAAAGACCCAATCACAACAAGGTTTTGACATGTTAAGTAACACTTAATTTTGTGTAGATTGTAGATCATACAAGCAACGACTGTACATTCTTATTCATAAGCAAGTTTAAGTATAAGCAAAACTGCTGTCTCATTTGGCAAAAATAATGTGATTTCTTCTGCATCTTAAATACGTATTGAAGCTCAGTTCTGCAACAGTACGACTTGGGATTGTGTATCAGTGGCTGCTGCAGACCACCCACCAATGGGACATATAGTTGGCCAGAACAGGTACCACAGCTGTTCCACTACTTGCAGATGCTGTAGGCCCCCACTGTGCCCTGGGTTGTGTGTGTGTGTTTTTATTTGGGGGGGGGGTGTCAATGGGTGTTTGCCTCTGCATTCATAAGATTAAGTTGGAAAGCATTCTTTGTTGCCTGTTGTGCCGCATTTGTTAAAATGCCCACCTCTGCATGCTGTGCGGCTGAAAAGTTGAATGGGTCTCGAAGAGACAGTAGCTTTATGCTGCTACAAACAAATCAAAACAAAGCTGCAGAGGATTCTGGCCAACTAAAGTGGTGTCTCGTGTATAGAGAGGACGGGGCTAAGCTGATCACTTGCCATGTTGTAGTGTGCTACTACCTGGAGAAGGGGCAGATAGGCTACCAAGAGGGTTAGAAACAGAGGTCAGTACGTCATGTTTTAGTTTGGAGAGGAGAGGACATTTTAAATAACTTATTTTAAATAAGGGCATGCTTAATGAAAAAAAAAACACAAAACAAAACGTTATTTTAAATATGGGCTTGCTTAAAAACAAACAATAAAAGAAATGTAAGCATTTCCAGTCAAAATAGTAAGAATTGCTTGTATGAGGAGCTGGGTGTTGACTTACATTAATCCTGGGTCACTCCTGAAAAACGGATGCATGTCTCAGTGAGCCTTACCCGGTTAACAAAATCCAATAAACAAACACAAATTCAGGCACAGTGGGTGGTCATTCTGGCCCTAGGGTGGGCATTTAGCTACAGAGTGTGAGTATTCCAGCCCACAGGATGGGCATTCCAGCAGACAGGGTGGGCATTCAGGCCACAGCATGACCACTGTGGCACAGACAGTGGACATTCTGGCACACAGAATGGGCAATTAGGCACACAGAATGGTCATTCTGACCCCGAGAGTGGGGATTTTAGCTCTAGGGTGGGTATTCCTGCCCCCTGGATGGGTATTCTGGCCCACAGAGTGGGCATTCCAGCTCAAAGGGTGGGCATTCTGACATGAGGTTGGGCATTCCAGCCCAGGGTGACAGGCATTCCAGCTCCCAGTGCATGCATTCTGGCATAAATGGTGGCCATTCCTACTCCAGCATGTGCATTCCAACCCCAAGTGTGGATATCCTGGCCCCAACTGGGGAATTGTAGCCCTGGGGAGGGGTACTCAGACACAGAGAATGATTATTTTAACCCCCAGAGTGGACATTCCAACACCAAGAATAGTCATTCAGGCCCTAGGGTGGGCATACCATTCCTGCCCTCGGATATTCATTCTGGTCCTTTGGTGGACACTGTACCCCTCTGGACAAGACTTCTGAACCCAGTGTGGGCATTCTGGCCCTGAGGTAAGATCTATGTACCTCAGACTGGTGATTTCCACCCCCAGCATGGGCATTCTAGCTTCCAAGGTAAGCACTTTGGCCTTAAAGTGGGAATTCTGGCACACAAGGTGGGTATTCCTGCCCCCAGAGCAGTAGCGGATCTAGAAGGTTTAGAGGGTGCAGGTGCATCCCCCACTGTAACTTACTAGCTTGCTGCTGCTGCTGCATTTCACTTTGCTGGTGAAGTCTAATATATTGATTGCAAGAAAATATACATTCAAAACTATAAATTATATTTTCAGTCAAAACTATAATGAAAAGGATAGTATAAAGGATTAACAACACTATAAAAATTTGCATATCAAATAGGCACACCACTACGGCACCCCCATTGTAAAATCCTTTATCTACCACTGCCCCAGGGTGGGCATTCTGACACATAGGGTGAGCATTCTGGCCCTAGGGTGGTCACTGAGACACAGTGAGTGGACATTCTGGCCCTTGGGTGTGCATTCAGACACAGATGGTGGACATTCTAGCCTTAGGGTGAGTATTCTTGCACACAGGGTGAATATTCGGGCACTCACAGGGGATGTTCCAGCTCAAAAGATAGGCATTACCATCTCAGTGTAGGCACTGAGGCTCAGAAGGGTTATCCAAGAATGGGCATTCATGACCCTATGGCCACTGAGTAACAGACCACCCCGCAAAGGGAGAGTATTCCAGCTCTGTTTAGGCTTTTCAGCAGAGTGTGGCTTTCTGGCAAAAAGGTGGGCATTCCAGCACATAGGGTAAGCATTCTGGCAATGACACACAGGGTGACCATTCTGACCCTAAGCTGGGCATTCTAGTCAGTGGATGTGCATTCTGGCACAAAGGGTTGGCATTCCAGCCTCAGGGTGGGCATTGTGTTACATAGGGTAGCATTCCATTACACGAGATGGGTATTCTGACCCCTGGGTAGGCATTGTGGCACTCTGGGTAAGAATTCTGTCACAGGGGTAGGTATTCTGCATCTCAGGGTGGCAATGCTGGTCCAAGGGTGGGAATTCTGACCTTTGAGTAGCCAGTTCATCCCGGGGGGGGGAGTAGATCTGGTGGGCAGTTGTCATTCTGTCAGCCAGGGTGGCCGTTCCGGCAAGTTAAGAGTTTTTCCCTAAGTCAGAGTGGCTGTTCCAGCTTAGATCAAGATTTTAGCCACACCATGCAACTGGTAAAATCCAACTGCCAGAGAGCCAAAAACACGCAAATATGTGGCAGTTCTGAATTTTACAAGTTGTGCGGTTCTGACTTTCCAAAAATTACCAAATCATTCACAGTGAACTATGATGAAATATAAGCCATACAACAGAGTGGAGTTCTAGGCAATGGAAACAGATGGTTTTAATCACTGCAGTGATCCCTTTTTTTGTGCGGGGGAGAGAGGGTGAGCTGCAGAACACCTAAAGCAGTACCATCCTAAAATAATTTCATGTGAAAAATCTGTGCATATTTTTTGCTTCAAATACAGGTTTCAAAAAGCGTCTAGCTGTGCAGCCAAGCCTTTAGTTCTGAGCCCTGCCTTCCCTCCCCCCAACTTCTTTCTTTAAAGTACTTTCCCTTTCCATACTATATACCAAGCATTTTTTCTTACACTGACTGGGACTAGACAGAGGCCTCGTGATCCTAGGAGCCAGTGGCCAGTAGAGATACGCTTTTTGTTTTGTGCTTAGCTGTCCAGGGACATTTCTTGTGGGAAGCTGTCAAACTGGACTTCCACTGACTTGGGCTTGATCCCAGAACTGCTTTTGCCTGGGACTCAGAAAAGGTTTTTGTTTCCCCAACAGGTTTTATATGCTGTCATGTGCTGAGGAACATGCAATGGTGTTGGAAAATTAGAAAAAAATATGTGTGGGGGGGCTGAAGTATGAAAGGGCTCTTACAGCTTAAAGCAGGGGTAAACTGAATTGTAAGAGGACTCCGAGTGGATTGTGGGAGGGGGCTAAATTCTAAAACGGAGCTTAAAGCTTACTATGAGGAAAAAGGTGTGGAATTTTGATATGGCACTTAATGTTAGGCTTAAAGAGCAAAAGTGAAAAATAGTGGAGGGGCTCACAACTGCCGCGCCCCCATATGGTTTCTACACCCATGGGAACATCAGGAATGTTCTTCATTCAGACACTGGGCACAGGAAATAACTTCACCAAAACTTCAGATGCCTAACACACAAAGTTGTTTAAGTTTTTGATAAGTCACATGTAAAGCCGGCGCACAACCCGGGGGCAATACTGGGGTGGGGAATATCAGTTTTTCACATAATGTTTATTTTCTCTCCATACCTCACCCCAGACAGTTTGCTCATGGTCTTCTATTATTAACTTTATCCAGCTTTTACAGCCCTCACCCCCGCAAAAGACAGCTGGTTTTCTGTTTAAAAATATGCAGCTTGTCACACGTCACATACGACTATATGAACGTCAAAAAATAAAATATATATCAAAACTGGTTCTCCCTTACCCTTGTGCTTTGCACACATTTCGTCCTCTGGGATTCAGCTCCTGTGCTCTGCTCAGACAGACCAAGGCTAACAAAACCCCAAAGATGACAATTTCCCTTCGCAGTTGAGAATACAGAAGGGGGGTACGTTGATGCGATCCTTGTCGCGCCTTCATCCCTTCTTTTTTTTTTTTTGCAAGAAATTCCTAGGAAAATACAAACATACAAAGGGCAGCACCAGGCTCTCCCCGACACACACACAAAAAGTTAGGATTCCTTCAGAAGCAGAGTTGAAACAGATCCACACATTTCAAACCAGAAAAACAGCCCAGGACAAATCCTAAAACCCGAAGGATGTGAATAACGGATTTCTGTCTTGCACAGAAGCAGCAGAAATAATAACTTCAGCATCTGACACGACATTCGCTTCCAGAGATCGTCCAGAAAAACATGCCAGCGGCTGTAAATCCTTTTTTCTTCTGTGGCACAAGAGTGAAAAAAAGAAACCCAGGTTACAATGAGTTTGTGAAGTCTGCAAAACGAGGTGGGAAAAAAGTTGCGCTACTGCTCAGACCATTTTTTCGTAAAGTTTGAATGATCTCCTCCCCAGATTTGTAACGGGATCCAGCTACTGCTAACCTGCTTGCAGAATCGAATTCGCGACCACTGTGGAGGGTTTTTCCTTTTTTTTTTTTTTTCAGTAATAACCCGATGAAAAATGCGCGCTCCCTTGCAACACCAGCACAGCCCAGCTCAGCTCTGCCTCTCTCTCCCGGCGGAAATGGGACTGAGCGAAGCTTGTTCCAGGAAGGCTGGCTGCCGGTCTGACAGCAAGCAGCTCCTTGGCAGTTTGCAAGGATCTGTGCACCAGGAGCGGTAGGAGAAGGAAATGCCAGATTTGTTACCCTGCTACTTGGCTGACCACGCTTTGAGGGACTTGAAAGTGATCTGCCAGCCTCTCTTCAAACTGCAAAGCACGTCTGCTGGTTTCATAACATGCTAGCTAGCTCTGGAAGGTTGAACAAACATCGAACTCAACAACTAGTCAGGCAGCAACACAAGCTAAAGTGGAGGGGTGCCACTTCATAAAGTTTCTCTATAGTGTGGGTTGGGCACCTATCCCTTATTAGTGACAAATGAGTTATTTATCAAGCAAGATGGTCTCACAAGGTGGCACTGCAATATCTCGTTTTCATGGAGGTCCTTGGATTTTCATGGAAGTTTCCTTTTTTGATCCATTTGTTAATCATTTCTTTCCAAAGCAAATATCCAAATCTAGAAGGCATCCACTGTTGTGCAGGGCTCAGCCCAATATCTCTGAAGTGACCCCATCTCCAGTAACTCATGCAGAGACCAGAATTAATATTGGAAGGGTGGTCACGCCCGGGGCTCAGCACCCATACTGTAGTTGTGATGTGTGATAACTAATGCAGTCAGGCATTTACTTATGATAGGGAGGGTGTATCCCATAGCTGTGATGTGAGCCCCAGTTTCTCAAGAAGTCTAGCATTTACTTATAAAGGGAGGGGGCATTCCATACCTGTGAAGTGAGCCCCAGTAATTCATGAAGTCCAGCACTTACTTATATCAGTGAGGGGCATCCCACAGCTGTTAAATCAGCCTCAGTTACTCATGAAGTCCAGCATTTACTTATATTTGGGAGCTGATGGCCCATGCATGTTAAGTGAGCCCCAGTAAATCATGAAGTCCTACATTTTCTTACGAACATACAAAAGGCCAGCAGATACAGGCCAAGCGGTCAATCACGTCTGCTCAGTTGTGCAGCTCACAGCTCAGACTACTGCTGCTGTCCCCCTACTCCCACCCTGTGACCAGCCATCATCGTCATTTCCCCCTGCTGCTGCCCTCTCTCTGCTCAACTTCCTCCGTACTGGTATCTTGCACCTGACTCTATCCCACCCATCTTAAAGCTCCCTGCCAATTTTAGAGATGTCACTTCTTCAGGAAGCGTGTTCCAGCTCACAACCACTCTCTCTGTGAAGTAATGACTCCTCATTTCCCTCTTGAACCTACCCCCTCTAACCTCAGACTGTGCCCCCAGTGATCCCTTCCCCCTTTAAATGAAACATGCCCTCAGTACTAACCTTGTTCATGCCCTTTAAGTACTTGAAGGTCTCTGTCATATCACCCCTTTCCCTTCTCTCCTCCAAGGAGTACATGTTGAGCTCCCTCAAGCTATCCTCATAAGGTTTCTCCCCCATTCCCCTGATCATCTTTGTGGCCCTCCACTGGACCCACTGCAAAAGCTTGATGTCCTTCCTTAAATAGGGGCTCCAG
Organism: Neoceratodus forsteri; assembly: GCA_016271365.2. Classification (NCBI taxonomy): domain Eukaryota; kingdom Metazoa; phylum Chordata; order Ceratodontiformes; family Ceratodontidae; genus Neoceratodus; species Neoceratodus forsteri. The sequence goes on from JADMNL010000027.1 coordinate 46,151,476, forward strand.
AACTGCACACAATATTCCAAATGGGGCCTAACCAGTGATCCGTACAGTGGCAGAATGACTTCCTCCCTCCTGGAGGTGATTCCTCTGACAATACACCCCAGCATTCTATTGTCCTTCACCACCACTTTCCTACATTGAGACAAGTGATTCATATTCCCTGAAACCATCACCCCCAGATCCTTTTCCTCCACAGAGATGGATAACTGTACCCCTCCCAAATGGTAGCTGTACCTTGGATTTCTGGTTCTAAAGTGCATGACCTTGCACTTCTTAGCATTGAAACAAAGCTGCCAAATGTCTGACCAATGCTCGAGTGTTAACAAATCCTCCTGGAGTCCCCTCCCACCCTCCACTACCGCACCTATCTTAGTGTCGTCAGTGAATAGGCTGATCTTACTCTTAACCCCTTCCCCTACATCAGCTAGGAAGATTTTAAAGAGCACCAGCCCTAGCATCAAGCCCTGTGGGACCCCACTAGTCACCACCCTGGGAGTTGAGAGCTGCCCCTTACAACCACCCTCTGATGTATGTCCCTCAGCCAATTTACTACTTAACCAGTTTCTGCCCAGATCCCAGGTTCAACAGTTTACTAGTCAATCTCCCATGGGGCACTGGGTCAAGGGCCTTGCTGAAGTCCAGATACAGTACATCAACTGCCTGACCACCATTGAGTGCTTTTGTCACTCAGTCAAAAAAGTCAACCAGGTTTGTTTGACGTGATCTTCCAGAGATGAACTCATGCTGCCTATCATCCGGGAGACAATTTACTTCCAGGAAGGTCACCAACCTTTCTTTATGGATAGTCTCCATTAGCTTGCCCACAATGGACATATGGCTGACCAGCCTGTAATTTCCTGGTTCATCCTTGGGGAGGCACTTATGGAGAGATACCACATGCGCCATCCTCCAGTCCTGAAGCACACACCCGGTCTGCAGGGAGGTATTGAACAAGTCTGCTAGAGGTGCAGCCAGGACGTTAGCTAGCTCTCTCAGGACTCTAAGATGTAGCCCAACCAGTCCAGGCACCTTGTCAGACTTCAAGGCCCTCAGTCCTTCCAGCACCCTGTTCACTGGGATCTCCCCATCCATTATCCATTCTCCCCCACTCCCTCCTTTACCTTTCCACTGTGGGATGAGCCCATCCCTCTCCCTGGTAAATACTGAAGAGAAGTACTCCTTGAGTGCCTCTGCCTGCTCAGTCCCCGTCTCTGCACACCCTTTATCTTTCTTGATTCTGGTGATTTGTTCCTTGCAGCTCCTCTTCACTATGATGTACTGAATGAAGTCTTTTTTACCTTCCTTTATCCCCTGAACAAGCCTTAGCTCCTTTGTTGCCTTGGCTACCCTAACGATCTTGCTCATCTCACTGGATTTCTTTGCGTAATCGTCCCTGTCCACTTCCCTGTTGGACCTTTTCCATCTTCTGAAGACCTACTTTTTCTCCCTCACTCCCTACTTATGTTGTGGAGGGGGTATCCAATTGTTAAGTGGACTCCAGTAACTTATGAAGTCCTGTATTTACTTATATTGGGAAGAGGGCATCCCATCACTGTTAAGTGAGCCCCAGTAATGGGAGGGCTTGCACGAGGTTCAATGTCGGGAATAGCTCCTCCTACAACCTCTACATAAGCCCTCCTCTAACACACCTCCCTTGCTTAGGGAGTGTTTTTCGTGTGTACGCTACCGCTTCTGGTGTGTTTCCTTCCTTGCCTCCACAGCCGCTCCGGATGCCTCCTTGCTCTCATTCCCTGTCCCTCCTTCCCGTGCCCTGGACTTTGTGCTTTTGCTGTTTTCCTTTTGGGCTTTCACCTTGCCATGTCCAGTACTTCTGGCACTCTCTGCCCTACTGCAAGCACCCGGTACACAACTGTCTTGGTGAAGAAACGGTGCTACTTACTTCTTTACTTTCATGCAGTGGAGGTGATATCCTGATTTGCTGCTTCACCGCTTCCCCAGGCTGTTCCAATACCAGTTCTTGCTGCACCTTCACCAACCCCACCCATTTCAATTCACAGGTCATCGCGCTGGCTGTGCTGCCTCCTCTGCCTCCCATCCCTGTTTCACAGACCCTGCCTGCTGCAGCGCGGCCGACTGAATAACGACTCTCCCAAGGAGTATGGCATTTGGGAGGGAGTAGGAACAAAACTGCACCTTCAGTAAGCACTTCTTTTTTGACCGTGCATATGTGGACCACCTTTTACATGACGGCCATAGTCAGCGTACTCGACTTTGGTACCTGTCGGGTGGGTTCAGACTCATGCCCGGGGAGTACATTCCCTATCTACAGGATCCTGCAGTGCTGACTTCTAGCACTTATTTTATTACCGAGGGGCCCGCTGAAACTCTCAAGGGGTCACGTAATACTTTAATTCTGAGCTATCTTTAAAATCTATATGTTTTGCCAAGAGCGGTGCTCGCAAACGGTACTAAACGCTTATGGTGAAATGGGGGCCCCTGACCTTTGGAAACAGAGCCTGGATCTTTTCCTTTGTGTAACCTCCCCCCACCAGCCCCCCCCCTTTCCTCTGTAAGCAGGGCTGCTCCTCTCACATCTAGGTGCCACAGAGAGGGGTGGGGGTAGTCACTATAAATTATCTTTTGCAGAAACTGTGTGTGGACCCATTACTTCTACTTCTGAGCTGCCATCCTTCAGACAGGCAAACTAGGTGTGGCAACTACTTGGCTCACATCTGGGGGGACCATTTAGCATGCCAACAATCTGGGTCCCTGGGAGAAAATGTTTGCTCAGCATTGTGCTAGGTTTGTACTTCTGGTCAGGGGCACCCAAGTAAATCCGGACACTGGAAGCAATAACTGAAATGTCCAAACCAGGATGGGATTCTAGAGTGTGGCTTTTATTCACATAACACAGAGAATAACAAACAGGGCTACACTCACTGGTAATGCAGATTACTGAGGTACAGAGCACACTTCTTCACTATGAACCCTCAGGTTCTGAACGGATCTGGGCACACACGGCTCAAACTGGTACACTTCTCTTCTATTCCTATGACACAGCACCCCAGCCAGTACTAGGATACTTTTCCATATGGCATGGAGGTTGATGGTGGCTCCCTAAACCACCCATGAGCACTTTCTAGCTCTCAGGGAAAATCCACAATCCCACATCTGAGTGCTTTCTTCAGATGCTGGGCAAGTGTCTGAGAGAAAACTATAGGTGCCCAAACTGAACCCAGAGAGGTAAACCTGGTTACTCCAGATAGGGGGTCTCCCACCTCTTGCTCCCAAATCTATACTCGGCCATTCATTTGGTCACAACATCTTTCTTCAAACTACTGTTTGTAGATGCTCTCTTGAAATGTTTAGCACATTTAACATTCTACATTTCACTCTGGAGGTGTCCTGACTTTAAAAGTTCTGTAAGTGGCTATGCCTTTACCCTAGACCCCCACTGTTGCAGATGCTTCTAAGCCATACACAAACTAAAAGTTCTGTACTTGGCAAGTCTTCCTTTGACCCCACAGTAGGCAGACACTCTTACTTTAAACTCTGCTTCAGTGAACATTGTCTCTATTTCAGAGCAGAACTCCCAAAGATATGCAGGTGCCCCAGGGCTTCTCTCCCACAGCAGATTCTCTGGTACTCACGGAACAACTCGATTCTCAGGCAGCTTCTCCCTGTCCATGCTGGCACAGGGGATTGCCACTGAATTCCTGGAATTCTTCCCCATCCCTCCGGGGATGGGGCACTGGAACAACTCTAGGATTGGTCTGTACCACTTTCTTCTGGTCTTTTCTGTGTTACTGTCTAGGGTGTGAACACACAACCCCTTCTTTCTATGGTAGCTCTATATCAGAGCTAGGCTCTGAGGAGCTGCACACTGCAGCACTCCTCACTCTCTCAAGTCTCCACACATACTGCTTCCTCCAGACTCACTTGAAATCCCCAACATTCTACTGCTAACATGCCATTGTGGCTTATACTGCTGAGAGAATTCTATGGAGACATCATCACTCCAGCTCAGCTGAAACTGAGCACAGAGTGAGACAGTGTGAAACCCATTTAACTGGCATCTCACAAGCTGCCTTTCCCTGCCTGCCACTGGTTCTAAGTGGGATTCTAGTAACCCCTGGGAACAAGAGGGTTACAATTGTACTGCAGCCTTCCCACGTGCATAGCAAACATTGAACTCAGCCATATACAGGACGCAATCTGTTCAGAAATCACATAACACCATTCTAAGTTGTTGCTTCACTAACAGTGATGTATAGCTGGAGTTTTTTCTAGCAAATTGCTATTGAACTTGTGAACCTTTTCAAAATATACAACCCAGTGATCCTCAGAGCTCACAATTGCTATCCCTGCCTTCTCTTCATTACATTCAAATGTCACAATACTCCAAAATTGGGGGTGTTTTTTTGGACTAGATGGAGTATGAGCTTTAAAGGGACACTGTTAGGGAGGGGAAAAAGTGTTCTACCAGGTAAGGCTCACTAAGCCAAAACATGAACGGGACTGCAATTGATATCTTTTGTTTCACCAGTTGCTTGGACTGTCTGACCTCTTTAAGACTACGGGTGACCCAGCTCCTCGGATGGATGCTTTCAGCTTACTATACAATGGAGGCTTGGTGCCACCCCCAGATCATGCATACATGGTTAGATCCATTTTCACAACTCATTCACTTTCTCTGCATTGCATATTTTGCCCTCATACATCTAGATGACTGCATACCTTCTCTACCTTCTACCAGTTACCGCTTCCCTTCGGGAATGGAATTACTTCCTACTTACTTCCTTGACATCCTCCAGCCCTAACTTTGCTTGGCAGCATCGAGTGCAGGTTAGCTCACCCTGGCTACTGGGGATGGGAGCCATGTCTACACTCTACAAATTATTACTTTAGCTTCTCTACCTCACAACATTTGCCACTCCCCTTCAGGAACGGAACTCCTCCTACTTACCAACGTGACATCCTCCATCCCTAACTCTGCTTGGCAGCATCGAGTGCAGGTTAGCTTGCCCCGGCTACCGGGGATGGGAGTCATGTCTACGCTTTCCAGATTGTTACCATACCTTATCTACCTCATACCTATTGCCGCTTCCCTTTGGGAACGGAATTACCTCCTACTTACCAACTTGACATTTTCCGTCCCTAACTCTGATTAGCAGCATCGAGTGCAGGCTAGTTCACCGTGACTACCAGGGATGGGAGCTCTGTCTCTACTCTACAGATTTATACCATGCCTCCTATTATCATACCTTCTGTACCCTATCTAGTTCCCACCCTTTCAGGACCGGAGCTATCAATCTCTGCATACCCCCACCATTGTACTTATGGTGCTTCAAGTCACTATCAGTCATCTGTAGTTCCTGCTAATCCTTCAGGACCAGGACCTTGCCCAGCTTGCTTCTCCCTCTTCTCTACTAACAGCTTAGACTCTTCATTCTCGGCCATGGAAGCTGGCAAAGGGATCTGCCAGTGACTTCGACTGTGGAACCTGAACTTCTTCGACCTGTTGGTCTCCATCCTGCCAGTTTGCCACTTTCCTTCAATATCAGGACCTCTCTGCATTTCAGTGCCTGTACTCACCATCCCGCTCTGTCATGGACCTTCGTTCTTTTGCCCCTTTGGTGTCCTTGCCCTCCTCATATGGATCCTGCCACCTCGTTCAGTCCCTCTCTCACTCTGAGTTAACAGCCTCTTGGACTGCTTGCTGCTGGTTGCTAGATCTTCCATTGTACAACCTTGTTTTTTTCACAGGTTTGGACTCTTGTCCATCATCGCTACAGACCCTTCCATTATTTCTCTGGTCACTTCCAGCCTTCATCAAATGTGGGACTCCTGTTAATTTTGGTGTTTGGCTTGGCTCCCCAGCCTTCCATGGATCATCATTTGATGCCTGGCTTCAGCTTTCTTGCAATTTGAACCTGTTCGCCATGTACCTGACCTTGTCTTGCTCTTTCCTACTTTGGATGTCATACGGCTTTGCCTGGCCCATAACTTCCTCTGCTCATTCCTTCAGTTCCTCAGGATCCACTCTAGACTTCCTTCACATTTGTCTGGCTGCCTTCTCCTCTTCGCCTTGCTGGCTCAGGGCTTTGTACTATTTGCTGTGGCTCTTTTAGGCCTCGTATCCTATCTCTGACCGGTACTCCTGACAAGTCATTTGCTTTTCCATACGATTCATCCCCTACTTCTACTCAAGCTGTTCTAACAGTACCCTTCCACTACTCATTCGATTATTAATGCATTACTCTGGTGTTCTTCTACTGCCAGCAAACATTCCTTGGCTTACATGCCCGATAGACTCTTACATTATCATAGAAGGCTCATACTGCCAATTCAGTTCTTTGCAATCATTCATGGACTCTATTTGCTTGGACAATGGCAAGATCTTCTCTGTCTCTATTGCATATACCCTCCAATCCCTGTCCATCCAATCACCATGACTTCCCGGAATGCCTCATCTCATTGGCCATCCTCATACATGGAAAGGACTTAAATCCTTCTGTTATACATGGACTTCGTATTCAGCATCGCCTCTACAGATACCAGTAATCACTAGTTAACCTATTCAACTATGGATATCATCCATTTTACCTTCTGCCGCCTCTTATTTCAACAATGACTCTGATAACTAAGTTATTTGGCTCCTACTTCCCAGTTGTCATGCTAGTCTTAGGAATTGCACAGATATTGTCCTGAATATTCATTGTGGGATCCCTACAGCTAGCTGATTATTGACTCCATGCCATCCAACCTTCGATTTCACTCCCGGGCATCGTTATTCCTTATATTATTATTCGCACCACTTCACCTAATACCTGCAGTCGGGTCAATGGCTCCAGCAGATCTTTCAGCCTCTTTTTCTTGAAGTTCCTTCATTGATCTCTACAGCAAAGACCATTACCGAAAACTGGCTCTCCTAAATCCTAACTGGCAATCCGTAACAGCCAAGACAAATTCACCAACTCAGCCTTGCATCCTAATCAGTATTATTCAGCAGTAACACTAAATCCTGTGGCATCCTGCACTAATCAACCTCACTACTAATCCAGTTTACAGACTCTTCCTCTCATCTGCCCCAAGCTTCTCATGTACTTCAGCAGCAAGATTATCCATGAACTTAACCACTTATGCCACCACAGTGCATCTCCTAAATGATCACACCACAGGAATACCCATGTTTACTTCAGGCAGCACACCAGCAGAGGATTTGAGCATAGAGTCTTGAATATCATGACCAAAGAAGACAGACATTCCTCATACCAAATTCCAATCATTCTTCATATACATTAAGCTACCATCTGGACAGCTCTGCAAATCATCTTCTAATACTTTACTAATTACTTATAGCATCAGTTTCATCAGGCGCTCAAACTCTCCCCTACTCATTTTACTCTCAGATGCGTACCTAGTGACTTTTGCTCACTACTTGATTCCTTGCTTCCAGACTCCCTCGAATATCAAACCTTATATGAATTGGAGCAGTCTCTCGTAACTTTACTAATCATCACAACTACCACAGTGTACTGTCTGGTCTTGTATCACTCAAATCTGCTTTCCCAACTCATAATGTCCATACAATCCCTTGGACATGCATCCTTTGTCACTTTGGAAAATGGTCTACATCAGCCCTTCTTTAACTGGATCAGCTTTACATAGGATTTTACCATCCCTACGGAAAGATGTACCCTTCATCTGCAGGATGATCATTCAGGCTGTATCATCCTTGGATCAAGAACGAACCATCATCTCCAGGGCACTCAAAAAGTCTCCTACAAATTCTACTCTATGGATGTTTCCTTAGTGACTTCTAGTTCAAAACAGAGTTCTTAGCTTCCAGACCATACCCTTACAGTCAAGCCTCTCACAAGTTGGATCATTCACCAATGACTTCTTCTACCATTGCATTTCCACCATTTCCAGTTTAGTACCTTATCAATCTGGTAATGGTCCCTCTGCCTATTATAAGTCTGTTGGACAAGCATCATTCATTATCTTGGAAACTTGAACTTTCTTTGTCCTTCTTCACTCAGATTACTTCATACTTAGGATTCTATTGCTCATTCAGAACAGATCCCCTCTTCAACCTCAGGATCATCATGCAATTGGCATCATCCATGAATCGAAGATGGATTATCGTCTCTCCAAGCAACTCACCAACCTCAAATTAGCTATGGTTACCAGAACCCAGATCCTTCTCCATTTAGTATGCCTAGAAGGATGGGCAGATCTCCAGCTTTGGGTCCTCAGAGGTTTCCTCCACCTGGGGGGGTTCTCCTCTCCTGAGTGCCAGGGGTCATACTCTCCATGAGTTGGAGGAAGTATCTTTTTGGGCCTTCTGTTCCCTACAAACTACTACCTACATACCTACTACCCAAGGGTGGGAATAGAGTAAAGCCACAAAAAGTACTGCAAGTTACACAAGCACTATATATCCCATCTCTCCTTATTTCTATTCCACAAACATTTAATGGGAGGGCTTGCCCGAGGTTCAATGTGGGGAATAGCTCCTCCCACACCCTCTACATCAGCCCTTCTCTAACACGCCTCCCTTGCTTAGTGAGTGTTTTTCATCCACCACCTTCCCCTTCTCCAGTGCACTTCTCTCCCTTGCTCATGGGTCTTCTATTCCCTACAAACTGCTACTACATACCTACTACCCAAGGGTGAGAATAGAGTAAAGCCACAAAAAGTACTACAAGTTACAAGCACTATATACCCCATCTCTTCTTATTGCTATTCCACAAACATTGAACTCATGAAGTCCAACATTTACAGTACTTATATTGAGGACGGGGCATATCATTGTTGTTAAATGAGCCCTAGTAACTCATGTAGTCCAGCATTTACTTATATTGTTGGGGGGAGTCCCATCACTGTTAAATGAGCCCTAGTTACTTGTCGCTCCCTATGAGAATACTTATGGCGCTTGAAGGTTTAGACTTCAAGGTTTTGGAGGGCTATTAAAGGAGCCCTGACACCTCAAGAAGAACTTTGAAAAATATAATATTTGGACAAAAAATAGATTATAGTTCTCATATGTTCTATATTTCTTTTTCCATTATTAAATACTGAGGTTATATGTATGAAAACAGGATAGTTGCTCCTTAAGAGTTCATCAGCTCCTATTGCTTCTTCCTAACCTGCTGTCATAATCCTTTGCTTGTGACATCACAGGTATTCCCATGGCAACAGACTGTGATGTCACAACAGACCATTATATAATGTCAAGTAGAGAATAAGCCATAGAGGCAGATAAACTCTAAGGGATAAAAAGCATGTCTTTTTTGCGGGAATTTTTTTCTGTAATAAATAATGAGGAAAAATCTGTAGAAGAGATATGAAAAACAAAAGTGGAATTGTGTCAAAATATTATGTCTTCCAAAGTTTACCCAAAAGCATCAGCTGTTCTCTTATTCTATCTTGTGCAGCTGTTTTGGGTCAAGTTAAGCAATGGATGGTTCCGACGCCACATGGCGCTACTGGTAAGAAAAGTAAATAGCCCAAATGGGGTCTCTACAGTACTTATATTATAGAAGATGGGGTGGCTCATCCTGACTGGAAGATGGGGTCCTACGCCCTGACCAGAAGATGGGGAAGGGCTCCTGACTACAAAAGGTTACATGCCACAGGAAAGTGTGTGAAAAGAAGGGACATGATGTGTCCCAAAGTGTTCTGTCACTGAGGAGAAAAGTGTGCTTTTGGCGAACCTAGAAATGTCACAAAACTGTGAGGACATTCACTGTCCTGGCTCTGATCCCAGAAGAGGGCTGAAGAAAAGAGACTATTCCTGACTCCTCAGATCAGGGATCCCAATAGACTTTGTGTACAGTACCACCAAAATGTACCTTTGCACATTCTGCACCTGCAGCCTCCTTCGGCAATGTGTTAAACCTACTGCTTGACACTAATTTCCAAGGAGAGGACATTGGTACTTGCTTGCTGTGTTTTCCTGGTACCCTCTCTCATAGTGTGCCGATCCCCCATTGCTAGGCCCTCCCCAATTCCTAGGTTATATAGAAATGGTCATGTAGCCCTCCCCCGAGAGCCAACAACGTAAACCCCTAGTGATTGGAGAGTCCACTACATTTACTTATTTTGGGGGCAGGGCATCCTATTAATGTGAAGTGAGTTCCTGTAACATATGAAGTCCAACATTTACTTAAATTGGGGAGAGGGTATCCCATCACTGTTAGCATTTACTTATATTTGGGAGGGGGCATCCCTTTGCTGTGACGTGAGCTCCAGTAACTTATGAAGTCTGGTATATACTTATATTGGGGGGGCATCTCATAGCTGTGAAATAATCCCCAACATTCATTTATTTAAAACTGATGTTAATTTTCAACAGCCAGGAAATGCAAATCAAAATCAGCAAGTCTTGTTTTCAGTTATGACTTGGGGGAGGGAGCATGCAAGAATCAAGGAGATGGGGAGAAGAATACATAGCAGTTCCTTAAATACAACAAAAATTAAAAAAATGGGCAGAGAAAATTCTTCATTTTGATTGGTCATTACTTGTGCATCAAATGTGTTCGATGCACAGGTAACAACAAATGCCCCAAAACAGGACCACATTGCAAGAGAAATCAGCTTGCCATTGGAAAACATTCATTTTTTTTAAATGCTGTCATTTTTTTATTCCTCACTAAACCCATACTTGTGGTCAAATAATGAAACTGGTGCAGCTCGCTGATCCCCCTTTCATCAGAAGAAAAAGACGTTAGAAAAGCCAACCCTGATGTGTCACTCTTGTCTCACCCCGGGTCTCACCTAACAGTAATGCTTACAAATAAAAAAAATATATAATTGATCTTGTCTCATCCCTGGGTCTCACCTAATAGAACAGTTTTCCGTACAGGACTTTCTGTAGTGGTCCAGAAACAAGACATCTCCCTTATTAGTATTGCTCCTGTCCCGCAGTTTTAAACATAGTTTTTTATAAGTAATTCTTTGGAAAGCATGGAACCTGAGGTCGAGAAACAAGCACTTCTGTCTTTTTGGTCGGCAATATTGCTCCCGCTGACACGAATCGGAACTAACAGGCTGACCCGGAAGATGGCTTTTGGAGGACCCAAGACAGTTTGTCCCACAGAATGCCTATTTTTTTATATAGTTCGAGCAGACGGGGGTGGGGAGAGGAAACCACAGTAAAGGAAATCTAAAAAAAACTTTTCCCATACTAGTGCACTGCCGTTTCTCCAAGTTCCAACCTGCTGCTGCCGGAGTCCCAGTCTGATCCTAGCATGGTTCCGTGGATCAATAAAAAAGAAACACGGGTACACCTGTTACAGTCTCTCCCTCTCTCTCTCTCTCTCTTTAGTAAAAAGATTACACAGCAATATGGGGGGGTATAGGGATAGTGCTCCTGTAGTACTCCAGTAATTATGATGCCAGTAAAGGGCAAACATGGCACAGCACATGCATAATGTCATTTTTTTTTATTGGCAGAAGGATTATTTTATCATGAATTCTCGGAAACATATCTGTTTTTTTTTTTAATCTAACGTCATTTTTAAAACTGTAACAAGAAAAAAAGTAGCCCATTTTATACACACAATAAGACACTCCAGGGTGTGTATTGAACACATATTACCGCACTTCCAGGGGCTGAAGGCATTTGGCCTGCGACCTCGTGCCTTACTACACCCCTGGGCATGTGGTAATATCTGTTCAACGCACACCCCATTGTGTCTTATTCCTTACATAAACACTCAGGGACAGAGTTTTCAAACAGATGAGAGGCAGCTGCATATGTGACCTGCAACTGTATCCACTTCTTTTTGATTGCATTCAAGCAGCTGTTTTGAAAAGACACATCTGTTTGCAACAGAAAATCATGATTTGCAGTAAAAATAAATGACTCAAATTTGATTTACGCAATTTTTTGACACAATCATATCTGTTTTGGAACATGAGATTGGGACACTGTTAGACTATCTAATAGGTGTTCTAACTGTTTGGACGCAGCTCTGTTTTCAAACTAGAGGCAGGTGGGTCTAGGAGGGCCCCTTTTGAAAATCCTGATCCCAATGTACAATATCCAAACACAGTATAAAGAAAGCTGGGTGCAGGTTTAAAACAGGCACCTCTATAGGACAACAGAAATCAAACATACAATGTTCAGTATTTCAAAAACAAACACACAAACAAGGAAATTAATGAAGCTGGATGCAGGTGTGCATCAGGCACCTTTACAGTAAATCAATCAATAACTAAATAAATAAACAAATAAACAAACAAACAAATAAACAAATAAATAAAGCAGAATGCAATTTCAAACCAGGCACCTTTACGGTATGACAAAAATCAGACCTTCATGTACAGAATCCCTAAAATAAATAAATACACCAATCAATACATAAATAAAGATATGTATAAATTTACAGTGAACGTAAACTTTGTTTTTTCTATATTTTTTATTAATATTTAGAAATGTGGGCATCTATGAAGTCTATTTAATATCTTCAGTGTATTGGTTCATGCGTGTTTTAAAATAGTCCTAGCTTTTCTTAATTTAGGTCCCCTTGGTAAACAGATCTTTTTTCCACCCGACATTCATTTTTTAATTACATATTAGTTCTGGATCCCCGTGACAATAGTGCATGGAATGTTTCATGCTATGCCTCCTCCCAAATGATGTCACTGGGCTCCAGAACTCATAAATAAATACAAACTGAATAGTTGACAGGAAAATGCAGCATTAACAAGAAACCCGAAATAAGGAAAAAACAGGACCATTTCAAAACAAACATATGAAACAGTAGACTGGATTTTAAACAGATTTCACACATGCCCAAATTTAGAATTTTATTGAGAAATGTAAAAAAGCAAATAAGGTTTTATATTCCCATTAAAAAGGAGTGACAAGGCCGTTTGTGCAAATCATGGCAACTTAAAGAACCGCTAATGCCTCGACAAGAAATATGAAAAACATAATATTTGGATGCAAAAGCAGCTTATATTTCTCATCAGCTCTGTATGTATTATCCCCATTATTTATTACTGAGATCATATGTATGAAAACAGGATAGGTGTTCCCTGAGGGTTCATCAGCTCATATTGCTTTTTTCCAAACTGATTTCATAATACTCTGCTTGTGACATCACAGTTTTTCCCATGGCACCAGACTGTGATGTCACAACACAGCATCATAATTTCATGTAGGGAATAAGCTATAGAGACAGATGAACTTTGAGAAAAAGATCTTGTTTTTGTGGGAATTTTTGTAGTAATAAATAACAGAGAGGAGAAATCTATAGAAGATATATAAAATGCAAGCTGACCTGTGTCTACACATTATGTTTTCCAAAATTTTCCCAAAGACGTCAGCTGTTCTTTAATGCGTTCCTGTCATCGCTTAGGAAGTCTGGACAAAATTTACCTTCTCACAATTCAGTTTATAAATCACATAATCTCTGTGTTTACACGTAGCTGCCTGTTTTTTTGTAAATATGCACACTAACATGAAAACAAGAGGGTTATGTCTGCCGCTATCCATTAGACATCATCTACGCCGGTTGCTTGTCTACACCAAACATAATCCAATTTATGACATTATAATCGTTTTCCACAGCACTAAAGTACAATGCCATGGTCAGAGGATTGTGACATCCAAGCCACTGTACTGCTACAGATGATACGAACACATCAGCACACCTGACAAAACCAAGAATTCCTCATCTGCCCTCCCAACCCAACTGCCAGGTCTTCAGTATTTACAGGGATTTCTGTATTTTACAGGGAAATGGTTCCCATAGACTTGCATTGGTTATACAGGAAAACACAGCAATTCAGCTTCTGTAGGAAAATGAAGTCCACAAGAAAACACAGGGACAGTGTTCTAGAGTTACAGAGACAATGTAGACTACTCTGGGATCCCTGCCAGATTATGAACTGCAGTCACTTGCACATTGCCAGGGTACACAGGAAATGATTTAAGGACAGGCATCCTTTCGAGTTGAGGACTCAGGGGCCACTTTCTCTTGGGCTAGAAATGTGGTGGCCATCTTGAGCCACCTCTGACCCCATTAGCATCGCAATGGAGATGGAGGGTGGCAGCACAGCCAACACACTCCAAAGCCTGCCAGTGAGGGAGCGAGTGAGGGTTTAAGGGGCTTCAGAGGACTTCATCAATTCACCCTGGAGTGGAGTGCACAATCAACCGTTGAATGATAGCCAGCCAGACCCTCCCTTTTGATGGACAGGAAAGGGTCTCAATGAATAGGAGTGCTGGATCTTTGAGTGAACAGCAGGATGGCCAAATTAATGAAATTTGTACCAGTCAGGTGAATTTCATTCATATCTGAGTAAATGGCATTTCTACAGTAATTTACAGGTAGGAGATAGTGGTGGAGTGGTTCATCTGGAAATGCACTTACAGTATGTAGCACTTTTCATACCAGTTGTATCCAAATGCAATTTGCGAGCAGTGAGAGAGACAGGTAATGAAGTGATTGTAAAAACATGTAGCCGCAGCCATTCTACTCATCAGCTCCTACACATAGCCTTGGACAATTGCCTGAACCAATTTTAGGGGAAGAGGAATATGGGCAAGGACAACAGGAACAATCCCGTACTCGTATGAAATGTGCCATAGGCTCTTTTACTTCTACCTGGACACCCACCAGGAGAGCACCAGAGATGGGTAGTAGGGATCTCAGTTTAATGTCTTATCCAAAGGACAGCGTCCCACTAGTACTGCACTGGAGAGCCAGTGCCTGGGGTATTAGCCCAAGTCTTGGTACTGGGGCTAGAACCCAGGACCTTCTGGCCCAGAGGTGAATGTGCTACCAACTGTGTTATCTGGACATTGTTGACACCAGGAAGATAGAGCAGTAATTCCCAAGTACAAAGTCACCCTACTTGGGAGTAGGAATCACAGCGACCTGCTTCAAGGCTTGAGTAGCGAGCTCTTCTAGAGCAGACAGAACAGAGAGAGATATGTAATTCATTTGGTTACGCTGGTGCATGCACGTGAATGAATATTGAGGAGGTGCAAGCAAGTGTGCTACCTTTGAGAGGGTAACGAAATTATAGTTGTTTAGGCGAATCAGTTTCAACTATTCAGTAATAATTTAAACTGGGTGGCAGGTGCAGTGGCAGTGGGGAGAGGAGTCGAAATTTGGGAGGGGTGGTGAGGGCTAGAGGGCAGTCAACAAAGTTCAGTGTCTCTGCAATGACCAACTGAACAGTGAGAAGGCAGATGGCAGAATTAATGGTTGCTTTGGTTCTTTCCTTTTTGTGCTCCAGTGGGAGGAGGTTATAATTTACACAATCTTGAAAGGGGTCATATTGGGTATTTTGACACTAATTTGTAGGAGAACCATGCTCATGTAAGGTCTGTGTGTTACTGAGTTTGATATAGTACAGGGGATCTCCAGATAGCTTGTGTTCCAGGCAACATATCTGAGCCCATAAAGTTCTATGATTTTTTTCATTATTCTTTGTTAACTAGGTAAGGCCCACTAGGCACAATTGTCTGTTTTCAGGGGCGACCTGGAAGCTTCATGCTGGTTAGGTGACTTGCTCAGAGTCACACAGTATGCAAGTGGAGGCTGGGGGAATCAAACCCAGGTCTGCTAAACCAACCTCATTCACAGCTCGTTACTCTAACCTCTAGACTATACTGCCAGTTTTGAAGACCAAACTCATGTACACCAGCATTTTCTTAAATGAGCTGGGGGGTGCCTACCACAGGGCTATGCCACCATTATTTGAAGTGAGCCCATGACTTATTTTGCCCAGCATCTACTTTTAATGGGAAGGGGCATCTCAGGATTTAGCCCTCCCTCCCCCACTCTGACATCCACAGGGATTCCTGTATTTTAGAGGAAAACAGAACCATTGTTTCCTAGACTTGCATTGGTTAAACAGAACAACATAGCAATTCAGGTTTCAGAAAATGTACAAGTGAATATTTAATACTGTACATAAAAAAATCTGACAGCCCTGTGGCACTGTTGTACTGTTGCTGTGGTCTGGGTTAGATAAGCACACAGGCAATTTCTAATCAAACACAGGAGGCTTCATTTCAGACCACATGCACTTAAAACAACTAAAGTGCCTTTATTTCAGACCACATGCACTTAAACAACTAAAGTGCCTTTTCCTTGTCTCACAATAACTCTTAACACTCTGTTTCCTGTCCTACAGACTCTACATCACCCACTACAGTGGCAACAGTGCCCTCTGCTGGATTCACAACAGTTACCCATTTTGCAGAGAAAAAAACTCTTACAGTAACAGTAGCCTTTTAAAGCAGTGATAGCATTCCCTTGTCAAACATTTTCTCTATAAGCCATTTCATCTCACTTTCCTCCCACGTGCATTTCAAAACCTGTGTTACTTGTATTTAGTTACATTCTTTTTTTCTTCTGTTAAACCTAACAAAAAAAAAGCATTCCTAGTACAGATCCAATTTTTCGTCGGTGTAACACTCTGCCAGTTCACCATAGGAGGACAAAAACAAAAGTCTTTCTGTTTCAGTTTTTAGCAGCTGCGCTGGAGTCCCTCAGACAGTTTAAACTTGTTGGGAGTCAGAAAGTGCCTCTCCATGAGGCAAATTCAGAAAAGTCAAGTGATGACAGTTGTGGGGTATAGTCCCATGGGGTCTACTGATCAAGTGTGAGCATGGCGTGACATGGCTTTAGTTCACTTTCTCTTCAATTTGAGTATCAGTCACTCACACCCAGTCCACAGGGCTTCCATTCTGAGAGCATTCTTGCTCTGTGATGTGTGTCAAGCCATTACTTTGGTGCTGATCTTGGTGCATCATTTCTTTTCCTGAGCTGAGTTTTGATTAGGATATTCTGCTTATAAAGTGTGAAGCATAACTTGAACTGGCACAGATGTATGTATATACAGTCCATTCTAAGTATTGGTGGGGACTGGAGTGAGTGGGCATTCAATGGTGGTGGTGATGGGGGGGGGGACATCTGCATCACTAATGATGCTCTGAGTAATTGTCCCCACATAGCCTCAAATACTAGGAAAGATTCAGAACTCTGACCCAGTTACTGGGTGTGCCACTGCATTTGTGGTATTCAGAACTAATATTTGGGCTGTGCATACCGCTACTGAAAATCATAGTCTCTGGTGATACCCCCCACCACATACCTCCCATGGGAATGTGATTTTTAGACTTCCAGGCAGTGGACTCTGGGAACTTTGATGGTATTTTATTTATTGAAATGTTTCACCAGGAGGGCACACTGAACAACAAGTTGCTCATCTCATGGTGCGACCTGGGAGGAAGGGGTTACATAGGGTTGTGAAGGATGATCAGTTACAATAGAATGTGGGTGTCACAACCGCACTGAGCAGGTCAGGCCCTCTGCTCCCACAGTGCCAACCTCTGAGTGCAGTATTGTGAACAGGTAACAGACAGGGTAACCCTCCTGTCTGCTTGTGGGTCCGAATCACCTTTAGTCTCAAGTTCTGGGGGGATTCAAACTGTGAACCTTATGCTAGCGTACCCCAAATACACAAGCTGAAGATATATTTTGACTAAGGGCACCTAACCAGGTACCCATAATGAACCCTCAAAACTCTATCAAAGACCTTAGGTATAGCCTTACCTTTTCCAAGTTTAGTAACACCATCAAGCTTTCCAGAACAGCTATCAGACTTAATCGTCTATAAGTCACATGCAAAAAGAAAGGACTGGAAGACCCAGGCAGTCTTTTTAAAATAAGGATTTTACTAAAGATGATAAAAATATGAAAAATGCAATGCTGGGTAAGTTACTTTTTCTTTTATGTTTGGAAACGTTCCAGGAAGCTCTGTGCAGTCACTAACAAGGATAGAGAAGTACTAGAAAAAGTAATACACCTTACAATTACAGTTACTTATTTCTTTTTATACAAAAACAATACAAAAATAATAAATAACTATAACAGATAACATTTTTTGAAAGTAATAGATTAGTTATAAGCTACTTTCAAATAAATTTAATCAGTTACAGTTACGTATTTCTTTTGTATAAAAAGACGTAAGTAATTGTAACTGTAAGGTGTATTACTTTTTCCAGTACTTCTCCATCCTTGCTAGTGATGGCACAGAGCTTTCTGGAACAAGTTTCCAAAAGTAATAGAAAAAGTAACTTACCCAACACTGGAAAAATGTAAACACAGAACAATATGTCAAAGAGCATTCAATCACTTAAAAGAAAAGCAAAGAAAACTACAGACAAACTCCTACCAACATACAGTTAGACTTTTTCTATCTAATTTATTTATTTATTGAAAGAATCGGAATTACAGCCTTTGAGTCATAGACTCCTTTGCAAAGGCCCCACGTCAGTAGGAAAGAAAAAAGAAAATACACAAGCATCATTTAAATATTACAAATCAAAACATTCGTCACAGTAAACATTGTAAGGTTTCTTCAGCAGGATCTTAAAAGAAGGTCTCGAGTTAACATTATGTACATATGACAGTATAAAGTTTCGGAGGGTCTTAAAAATAGGTCCAGAGTCAAAAATTATTTACAACGAGTTTGATAAGCATTAGCATGGGAGAAGAAAGAAGAAGTCCCTATGCTGGGGGCTACCTCATTGCACTAGAGAAGGAACCTGCTTATACTATGATTCAGTTTGATAGTCAGAAAGGGAGGTGAAATCCAAAAGGGGGGGGTTATATACAGTCACAGGTTGCAGAGTTAAGGAGAAAGGACTTGAGACCTGCTTTAAATTGGCCCAGTCTGGATGCAAGGGAGATAGTGGATAATAGTTTGTTTAGCCACAAGGGGCCATGATATCAGAAGGACCATTGACCAAGGGAGGTTCTACAGTGAGGTACTTGTAGGGAGGTGTTTGCAGAGTGCCTTGGTGCCCTCCTGTGTGTAACTGTATGGATAAGGGGGTGGAGGCCAATTGGTGCCTGTTTGTGTAGTATCTTTTTTGCAAGGAGGCAGGTGTGATACTTAAGCCTATCTTGGAAGTTAAGTCAACCAGTATATTTGTAAAGCTCACAGGTATGGGTTAGCCTATCACAATTAGAGACCAGACAGCAGGCTTTATTTAGGGCGAGGTTGATGCTGCATAGGGCAATATGGTCAGCAGACCCATAAATTACTATGCCGTAGTCCACCAACGGTAGTATTGAGGAAGACACAGCTAGATGCATTGCCTGCGGGGGAATGCAGTGCCAATGTCTGTAGAGGATCCCCAGCCTGGAGTTTACAGAGGAGGAGACTTGTTGTATGTGTGTGTGGTAGGTGAGGGAGGTGTCCAACATGACTTTCAGGTATTTGAAGCAGTGCACCTGCTCTAGAGCAATGCCAAGGGAGTTTGTCACCATTAGAGGTATGTTACTGATCAAGTTTTGGTGGTGGGCAAAGATCATAGATTTCGTCTTCTTGTAGTTAAGTATAAGGCGGTGTTCAGAGAACCAGGTTCCCAACTCTCCAAAGAAACCCTGCAGGGCAGATTGTAGAACATTGGGATGTGGATGTTTCCAAAAAACTACAGCATCATCTGCATAAAGCAGTAGCTTCCCACTGCAGGATTGAGGAAGGGAGTTCAGGAAGAGGATGAATAGTAATGGGCCTAGAATGGACCCTTGTGGGACACCTGTTAGGACTGGCCTACTGGAGGATAGGGTTGTATTAATTCTTACCTGCTGGGTCCGGCCAGAGAGATAGTCTTTGAGCCAGAAGGTAGCCTCTGGGGAGATGTTCAGGGATGGTAGGGTGTGGAGAAGAAGTGCATGACTGACTGTATCAAAGGCTTTGGTCAGATCCACATAGAGAGCCCCTACCACTGAGCCTTGTTCAAGGGCCTCATGTATATACAAAGTAAATTTGATGAGGGCAGTGGAGGTGCTGTGACCCCTAAGGAAACCATGTTGTTCCTCACAGAGCAGATTGTGTTTGGTCAGGTAGTCTGTGAGCTGATCAGCCACAATTTTTTCAAGGGCCTTTGAGGGGGTGGGCAGGATAGATATTGGCCTATAGCTGCTAGTGGTCATGGGGTCACCACCCTTCAAGATAGGACTTATAACTGTTCTTTTCCAAGTTGTGGGGAACTGGCTGAAGCATAAGGATAAGTTAAGGATTTTGGTGAGATGGGGGATGGTCACATCCATCGTAAGTTGGATGAGTTTGAGGTCCAAGGAGTCACTACTATAGCGAGAGTTCACCAGAGCTTTGTTGAGATAGCGTTTTGCCTCATTGCGGGAGATGATTCGTAGCTGAAAAGGGGTATGGTCAAGGGTGGAATAATTGTTAATGGGGTTGGTACTGACTGGGTCAAAGTAGTTAGGGGGAGGATATGGCTGAGGTCAGTGAAAGAAGTATTGAGTGCACCGGAGATAGATTTTGGGTCCTGTGAGATAACCCCATTGATTAGAAGCTGCACTGGGCTAGGGGATACATTTTTTCCTGATAGTTCCTTAATGTTACTCCAGAATTTGCTACCAGATCCCCAAGAAGAGGTGAGGGCTTGTTTGTAGTATGCCGCTTTGGCTTGTCTGATAGCCCATGTGCACTTGTTTCGGGCCTCCCTGTAATGCAGTCTGTCTTGAGGGAGTTGCGAGTCAGGGGCCTTTTTCCAGAGGTCATCTCTCAGGCGCATTTGGTCAAGTATTGTTTGGGAAATCCAAGGAGTGTCTCGATACTTTACTGCACGCTTGGAGAAAGGGACAAAGATGTCCCAGGCAGAGTTAAAGGTGGCAATAAAGTAGGTAAAGGTGGCATCTACGGCTTGGGCAGAGTGAATAGGAGACCAATTACAGGAGGAAAGGTAGGATTTGAGGTGAGGGAGGGCACCTTTATGAAGGCGTCTTTGGACAGTGACCTTAGGGGGAGTAGGGGGGATTTTATTAGATCACCAGCAGTAACTGGGGAGTGGTCACTTATCGAGTCTGGGAGCACTTTAATACGGGAGAGGTTTTTGGGGCGGTTGGTGAGAATAAGGTCGATAAGTGTGGATGTCCCAGTTTTTGGGTCCAGCCTAGCAGGGGACTGAACAACTTGAGTGAGGTCATAAGCAGGAACAGTCTCTTTGTAGTGAGAAGGTGCAGTGGACATCCAATTTACGTTGAAATCTCCCAATAAAATGATTTCACTCTTGGGTGGGAGGTGGGAAATATTGGCCAGTACAGAGTCAAAGGCAGGCTTTTGGTTTCTGGGGGGGATGAAGACAGCCAAGATGTATAGTATTTTACCCTGAATTGCCAAAGCTTAGCTTGACAGCGAGGTTTGGGCTCCATGAGCGGGTGGTGGGATGGAGACTGAGAGGGCGTGCATGGAGGATCTAGCATAGATGGTGCGTCCACCTCCCCTCTTGCTTATCCTGTCAGCTCAATATAAGGTGTAGTCACTGAGGGCGATGTATTACTTCTATAGTGCTTATAGTTAGAACTTGTTTCTTAAGTGCCCAAAAAGATATGTCTCCCTATGTTCAAACACAGTATGCAGTTTTAAAACTCTGTGTTTCTACACCCCTTCTATGATGTCATCTAGCTCCTCCTTTTAGAATATAAAAAAATATACAAACAGGATGTCCTATCAGGAGGTATATTAAATAAGGTGACATCAGCAAAAACTAATTTCCCAATATGACTCCTTAATTAACATTTTCTCTGATCTTGAGCAGTTTCTGTTTTCCCAAGGAACATTAAAGGGTTTTATAACTTTTTGCACCATGGTGGTATAACATGTTTTTCCCTCTAAGACGTCATAAAAGTTTACGAGCCCTATATCCTGGCAGCTGGGTCAGTTCTAATTAAGACAGAAACAGGAGACCCTTAATTAAGTCTGTCTAGTCTTTTAATTACCTCCCGGTCTCGGGTTAATATATCCTGTAGCTTTCTCTGAAACCTGGGGGGAGGGGTCACTCAGGAGCACAGGATGTCTCATGTGAGACAATCACATACCACATTCTATATTACAAATATCTTAGAACAATCATAACCAGCTGGCCAAGCGTCACAGTGGGTAGTACAAACAGTACAACATTGTAAGATTATGCAACAGTTGGAACACAAAGTATTGTACAATAAACAGTGGTGGAATATCCACTAAAAATACTGCCAACAGCTTAATCTGGTTCAAGGTCAGTTGGCATTCATCTGTATCCCCCTCCCCCGGGTTGTGCCTGAAAATAGGCAGGATTTGTCTAGTGCACTTAGCCAGTCAATAAAAACTAAATAAATAAATAAATAAAAAACATTGGGTAAATTACAATACATATTCAAAATCATAAAACATAATATATAACCATACAAAACTGTAATAATGCAACAGAACGATTATAGTGTGTGAGTGTACCAGGAGCAGGCTTGACGTAGTATGCGAGTGCTATTGGAGTAAAAATGGCATGACCCAGAAGGGCAGGTGGACAAGAGAGGGGGAGAGGCAAGAACTGAATATGAGGAGAAAGGCTAGCCATTTCCTGTTTCCCCCTTCAGGATGTTGAGAACCTTGCTGGAGGGGGGGTTCAGGGTAGGAAGGCAGAAACTGGGGATAGGTATTAAGGAGGGTTAAAGCAGGAACAGCTGAGGGAGAGTTTATTTTTTTATATTTTATTTTAGTCTTTGGCAACCGGGTAATTGTGTAGGACAGAGGTAACAGAGAAGTTGGAGGAGCAGTGTCGTATTTCAAGGGGAAGGGAATTCCAGATTTTATGGAAGCGATGGACGAAACCAGTCTGACCGATGAGAGTGGAGCAGCGAGGGACCATCAAGACATGGGTGTCATTAGATTTGAGAGAGTGGGTGGGGGGAGGCGGAATGGAGAGAAAGGATGAGAGATAGGAGGGGAGCACTCCAAACCAGAATTTGGAAGTTAGTTTGGCACAGTGTGAGATCCGTATGTGAGATAGTGGTAGGAAGGTCAGAGAGCGATAGAGTTCACAGTGGTGGGAGTGGGAAGGGGAGTCAAGAGCAAAGTGGCAGAAGGAGTTAAAGAGAGTGTCCAACTTGGTCAGGGAAGATTTGGGAGCAGCACCATAGACTACGCCACAGTAGTCAAAGATGGGTATTTGGGTTTTTATCATCTTACAAAACATCAGCACATCCCCCAGAGAGCCTCTTACCACTAAAGCAAGTAGGATGATGCCCCTAGGAAAGTACTATGACGGTCCCCATATCTGCACCATGAAATACACATCACTGTGTTTCATCTTGTCAGCTTGGTGGGCTGTCTTTATAAGAATGAAGACAGCTACACCTGCTGTTGTTGGTTTATTAATGTCTAAATGGAATTGTACCCGAATACCTTTGTTCTATGTTTGTCATAAAAAATTAGTAGGGAAGGTTTGCATTCAACAGCCAGACTTAATTTGCAATATACTGCAATGAGCAACCATTGTGGCCATCAGGCTTCTCATACCCGAGGCCTGAGTTTTGGAATTCACTACTAATAAACATGCATCCCACTGAAGGAGTCAAGCCTTCCCTTCATGATATGTCAGTTTGGTTCAAAAGCTATATGTCCTTACCCAAACACTGCTGTAAGTCAGTGGGGATCTTCTTCTCAGTTTGGCATAGCTTTATGAATAATTAAAATAATTTGAAAACTATGAATTCTACAAATATTCTGAACCCTGAATGACCTGTATGAAATAGTAAAACTCTTAACTAGGGGTAATTGCTGGTTGTAAATAACATATACACCTTAATTGTGGGCAAAATAATGGAGACCCTTCTAAAGGAGAGGATTATATCCTTTCTCGAAGAAAACAACAAATTAGGCATAAAACAGCATGACTTTCCCATGGGTAGATCATGCCAAACTAATCTAATAGACTTTTTCAACTGGGTAACCCAAATAGTGGATCAGGGTGGTACAGTAGACGCAGTATACCTGGACTTCAGCAAAGCCTTAGACTCAGTCCCACATAGAAGGCTACTAAATAAGTTAGAAAGCATGGCGGTAGGGCAACAAGTGGCAAACTGGATATGGAGCTGGCTTAGCGGAAGGACCCAGAGGGTACTAGTAAACAGCTCCCTATCAGGAGAAAGGGGGAGTGCCACAGGGGTTGGTGCTAGGTCCGATACTCTTTAATATTTTTTATTAGTGACATATCTGAAGGCCCGGAAGGTAAGGTGAGTTTCTTACAGATTATATGAAAATGGGCAACAGGGTAGACAGGAGGAGCAGAAAAGACGAAGGCTGACCTAAGGACTCTGGAACTATGGCCAAAAAAATTGCAACTAAACTTCAATGCAAAAAAAATGCAAGATCATGCATCTTGGAAGAGGAAACCCAGGAGAATACTACCTAGGAGTAGTATAACTGGAATCCACTAAGCAGGAATGAGATCTAGGAATAATTATAACAGTTGACCTGAAAATGTCCAAGCAATGTGAGAAGGCAGCAATAAGGGCAAATGGCATGCTGGGCTGCATAGGAAGGGGGATTAACAGCAGGAAAAGAGAGGTCATCTTGCCACTCTATAGATCACTGGTGAAGCCGCACCTGGAGTACAGCATCCAGTTCTGGAGGCCACACCTTAAAAAGGATATGCACAGACTGGAAACAATGCAAAGTAGAGCAACAAAAATGATACAGGGAATGCATAGCAGAACATGTGATAAACGGCTGCTGGACGTAAACATGTATTCCCTGGAGCAGCGAAGGGAGAGGGGAGACATGATAAAGACCTTAAAGTTTCTAGGTGGGAATAAACAAGGTACAGGTTCAGGACCTGTTTCAGATCAAGAATCACACTAGAACCAGGGGGTACAATACGAGGCTGGAGAGGGGCAAGTTCAGGGGCAACACACGCAAGTTCTTCTTTACAGAGAGGGTGGTAGATGCATGGAATGGCCTTCAATGGGGAGTGGGGAAGTGAAAACAGTGGGAACTTTCAAAAATGTTTGGAATAGGTATAAGGGTACCATAACACTGAATAGCAGTTAAGGAAGGGGGGTCGGAACAAGGGCAGACTAGATGAGCCATATGGTCCCCTTCTGCCATCACTTTCTATATTTCTATGTATGGTTGTATCTTATATCTGTATTAATCTGGTAACAATTTTATGTAAATCAACATGGCTCAAACCCACGTGATACCCTTTATATAATTTTCAATAGACAAATGGGGAGGAGTGATGCACTTGGGGAGGAGGAATCCAAATACCACATACACACTACGGGGGGATTATGGCTGCAACCAAGCAGGAGGAGGATCTAGGAGTTATAATCACCGAGGATCTTAGGTTGGGGACCCAGTGCAGCAAGGCAGTGGGCAAAGCTAACAGGATGCTGGCGTGCATAGGGAGAGGGATAACCAGCAGAAGGAGGGAGGTGCTGATGCCACTCTACAGTGCCATGGTAAGGCCACACCTGGAGTATGTTGTACAGTTCTGGAGGCCCCATTTATGAAAAGACATAGATGGCATGGAAAGGGTGCAGAGAAGGGCCACTAAAATAGTGCATGAGCTAAGTGGGAAGACATACAGAGCCCATCTCTAGATCAACTCTCTTCAAACCGACATATCCAATGCACCTACTCTGGGCTCTTTTAAGCACATGCTTTGGCAATATCTAGATTCCTTGGCTACCTGTAACTGCTATCTCTAGGTCCCTCTACTTAGTTTCCCTTTGGCTTCCTAAGCCTGCCGTTACTTTCCGTGGTTGGCTCTCCCCGCCTCTTATTCAGCACTTACTGGCACACTAAGCCAAGGCTTTGCCTCCCTCTTATTCAGCGCCTACTGGTGCACTAAGCAAAGGCTTTGCCTCCTTCTTCCCCAGCCCTTCCTGCCTTCTGTTCCTATCCTCTCTACTCTCACCTCCCTCTCCTTCCTCCCCCATCACCACCTCCCTCAGGCCATTTTCTCCCTCTACAGTATCTACCTAGGCCTATTTGGGCTCTCCACTCCTGCACTCAACTACTCTCCTCCCCTTCTGCCTCCCTCCTCTACTCTTCTAAAAATATCTCCTATCTCTCCTCCCATAGGCTATTATCTCCACTGTTTGCAGTTTTATTGTAACAAGTAACATTGGCATACTTTGTACAATGCCTACCTATTATAGTACTGTCCATATGTTTTCAGTGTAAGCCCATGTCTTCATTTGTGTCATTTTCACCAGGGTATTTTGTCTATATTTTTTATACCGCTTACCTGGCTGTAATTAACCTTAAGTCTGACTGCCTGGTGACACTTGCAATGTTCTTGAGACTTGTAACTGTTTCCTGACTCTGTAATCTTCTGACGTGGAATCTATGTAAAGAGCTCCTGCTCAAAGGTTTTAATCCAAGATTTCAATAAATAAATAAATAAAAAACATATGAGGAGAGTTTAGAGGAGCTAGTTTGTATCCACTGGAGACAATAAGGGAGAGAGGGGACATGATTGAAACATTCAAGTATATGAAGGGGATCAGTAAATTGGGGGAGAGCTTATTTTCAGGGAAGGTAGATACAAGAACTAGGGGTCATGAACTGAAAGTGGAGAGGGGAAGGTTTAGGGGAAATGTTAGGAAGTATTACTTCATGGAGAGAGTGAGTGAGCACTGGAACGGACTGCCAGAGGAGGTGGTGAGGGCCGGTACAGTGGAGGGTTTCAAGAAGGCCTGGGACAAATACAAGGGGTTGTCAAGGAGGGGGGATTCTTGAAGGGGGAAGAAATGGGGGGGGGAATGGGCAGACTCGATGGGCTAGGAGGGTCGTTTTCTGCTGACACATGTCTATGAATCTATGAATCTAAATAATTTACTATCTTTGGAAGGGCAGTTATTAGAATGAACATGTCTAAAACCACATTGATGAGCTGACAGAATATTATTTGAGGTTGTGTGGGCCATGAATTCAGAATCTACTGTACTATTCTTGTTAACAGATTGCACAGGGTTAGCAGAACATAATTTGATGTATAATTTCTCAGGACCCAAATATCTCATTCTTTACGTACAGGTCCTGATTTTAACCTGGGCTTTTCTCCCCACCAAAGGAAATATCAGAGTCCAAAGAAAGATTAAAGAATTCAGTTCCTGGATAGGAACTAACAGAAGTAACTTACTTATGCAACTTCAGTTCTAAGCCATCCAAACAGGGCCCTTGTTTACACCAATATTATATAACCTTTGAATAATCTCAGATACTGCCACATTTTGAAATATAAAATTAGCCTGTTCCACTCCTATGAACAATGGATTGATTCCGGAAAAGATTCTTGGGTCAACATATTGGACCATTAAAGGTGACAGGAAACTATGTTTTACACCTCTATATGCCCTCCTGTTGTCCTTTTAGTATCTGTCCAATATTCTGGTATGTTTTTGACTTTTCTATTGTTAAATTGATAATGTATTTATTTATTTATTTAATTCATATATCGGATTTACAAACCATTGAGTCAAAGACTCATTTACAAAGGCACCTCATCGCAGGGAGGGGAGACAATATATTTGTGAAGCAAGACAGTGGGGAACAGTACAGGTGCTATACAAACAGCATACATAGCAGGCATTTCAAAGAGCAAGTAATCATAGGCACGTTGCAGAAAAGCACACAAAAATAAGTAAAACAATTTAATTATGTTGCCCTTGTAACTACACTAAATCCCTCTCTCCTCAGCAGTTGCTGCTGTCTCTTTTCATACTGCCTGAACATTGTATGACATTGATAACGCCATTCCAGGCCATTCAGGTGAATACCATGGAACGGTATTATTGATGCCATAGAATGTCTTAGAAATATAAAGGGAAAGAGCAGTAGCTGTTGAAGAGAGTAGAACTCTATGCAGATATGAGATGCCCCAGAATTATATCATATATTTATCAAAAATTAGTCAAAGCAAATCAGAATACATAACTGGCATGGACTGGAAGATAGGTAGCCAGTTAACAATGTAAAATTAATTTCTTATCTCTTTTAAAAATGAATAGTTACAAAGAGATTGTTAAAACATTTGTAATCTCATTTAGATTCCAGCATAATGTAAATCACTAGGTAAAGCTAATCTCACAAATTATCTTATTCTTAATTATACTTGGAGCTGTGGTACACCACCCAGATGTCTTTAGGAGAAGTCATTGTTTCTTGTCAGATGTTTGAGTAATAGGCTGCTTTGGCATGCCTTGTCAAGGATGAACTTGTGTCCCATAATTTACTATACCCCACTGAGTCACTTTGTTCCCGGCACTTGTGTACCTTCTCCAGGTTCATCTGGCCTGTCCAAATTCTCTAGGAGATCTGATATAATCCATTTGTCATTACATTCCCTAACCTTCCTTCTCCTTTGCAAAGCTAATTTACTACAGACTGCCAGGAATGCTGATTAAACTAATCAAATATCATATCATATCATATCATATCATATCATATCATATCATATCATATCATATCTGCATTCGGGGTTAGAGATATTCCTTGCCAGTTTATTAGAGAATGCAGAAGGTAATTTTGTCAGACTTAACATTTTGTACATTCTCATTTTGGTAATTTTAGGGGTGGTTGTCTTTTATTTCATTTTCCATATATAATGAACTGCTGTTGTTGTGAGTCCGGAAACATTCCAGACCAGATAAGCCAGTGTAAATATATAGGCAAGAATACTCCCATGTCTAGTTGTTGTAATTTAGTTTTTTTGTATTTTCTGTAGGAATCATAAGACAATACTAGCTATAGCAGCCCTTTGGCCCATATAGATAAGCTTGTATTTTCTCAATGGACATATGTGAAGGTATGGGTATAAAGATGACATTGGAGTCTAGAATAAGTCCAGCAATAAGTCTTTATTTACAAAAATAAGAAGCGAACTGAACGACCAATGAAAAAAAAATAACAGAATAAAAATAAAATAATTCCAAATGACAAAATAACAACACACTAGAAAACAACTAGTGTAATTCCATCAGTGGGATAGCAGAGCACTAGTCCCTTCGAGATCTGTTCACAGAATGAAAAATTACTCCTTTTATACATACAAGTCATATGATATTTGGAAGCTCCACCCCTTTTCTAGAAGCTAACTCTTAAACACAGCCAAATAAACATTATATTTGTTTTTTACAACATAAATCCCCTTTTAGGCTTAATTAAAATATCATATTGGTAACCACACAAAATAAAATCCTGCCTAGGGTTATAAAGTAACATTACATAACTATCTAGACCCGCCCCCTTATTTACAAACTATAAATAATGAAACAGAAAGGCTGGCTGGCTCTATAGGAAGAAAGGCAAAACAAACATGGCTTCCCCTAGAGCTACACCCTGGGTTTGGTAGAGCACTTTTAAACTTAGCTTTTCTTTTAAAGCTTAATTTAACTTAATGTTATCAAGTATGCCTTTCTTTTAATGAAGAAACACACCAAAAAGAAAGCAGAAGAAATAAACATAACTGTAGAATATATACTGTATGTCTGTGTTTTTAGACCCTTTAGTTATATCTGCTTTAAGATTCAGAATTATAGAATTCAGCTTTACTAGATAGAGCTTATAACACTGTTATACTTCTGTAATCTAGCATTACAGCTTTCATCAAACAAAATGAATAAATCCTCCTTCTGTGATTTAGTGCTTTCAACAGTTTTTACGTAAGGTTTTAAACAGTTTTTATTTAGAGCTTCCACCAGTTTTTATTTAGGGTTTTCACTACTTGAATGCAAGTAATTACAGCTTCCTTCTGTGGAAAGGGAAGAAAGAAAACATAAGTATCTGGAGTTATCTCCAGCAGGAATAGTGTCTCCAGAAGAAATCTCTAGCTGCTCGCTTCAGCAGCACAGCAAACCCAAGGTAATCCTTCTCGCTGGGGGGGGGGGTTTACAAAACAAAACGAACACTGCTTCTACTTTATATTTTAAACAGTTCCCAAAGAGGCTGGAGAGCAAGAAAGGTGGAAATAAATGAATTTTATCAGGGCAACACATAAACTTTATGTATTTTAGTACATTACACCGATATATGCATAGATGGCCAGTCTACACATATACCTTAAAGGGGCAGTGTACCTAAATACATAATGTCTTAACAAAATAAAATAAGAGACATGCTGTTGCAACAGACTGATCTAAACAAATAAAACAAAATAAAATAAGGCAAAAAAATATATAGAAAAAGGGGGGGTTAGAGAAAAAAAATGTGGATGCCCCTATAAAACAGATATTACCACAACATATTCCACAATTTTGTTTTCTCTGAGTTGTTTATTCATATTCCCCCTTGAAGCTTTCAATTATCCTACTGTCCACCACTAACTCAGGTAGGCTGTTCCACTTAGCAGCCACTCTCTGTGTTATCCATGCATCTCTTTTATTTGTTTTATATTAATCCCCTCTCAGTTGTTTGCTGTGTCCCCTACTATCGTATTGCTGTTCCTTAAGGTCTAGCCCTAGGCAATAAAAACATGTCTATATCCTTAAAAGCTCTGTAGATCATGAACGTGTCACCCCTTAGCCTTCTCTGTTCAAGTGTGTACAAGTTGAAACACATAATTCTTTCACTTATATGTCTTGCTCGTAATAACAGTTACCATCTTGTAGCCCTCCTCTGGACCTTCTCCAGTAATAATAATTCCTTTTTTATTCTGAGGCATCTGGAACTTCAGACAGTACTCCAAATGGGACCTCACTAGCATTCAATGCAGGGGTATAATAACCTCCTTCCCTACGCATAATGTTTCTCGCCATACAACCGAGTATCCTACAACATTTCTTTTACCTCTGTACAATGATGAAATCTGAGACACTGCAATATCATTACCCCTGGATCATTCATGGCAGTCAATTCTTTAAGCTGCCTGCCATTTGCTTGATACTTAGCCCTTTTATAGTAGTAAAGGTAAGGCCCAGCACTTGAATCCTCAGAAATGCCCAAAACACTTTAGACAACTGCAGACTTATTTTTTTATTGATAGCAAGAACTCAACACAACACAGTAATCACTGTTACATCCCACTGGTGCCCAATGTTTTGCACCACAAGTCCCAGGTGCCTTTTCAAGGCAGGTAGGTCAAGATCATATATTTTATTATTTGGACAAATTTCAAATCAGTAACTCTACTAGTAAAAATATATAGTATGACTAGCTTTTATCTTTCCAAGTTTTAAATTAAAATCTCCCTGCAGAATTACTTCTACTGTTTCAAGATTGTTCCAAATGTTAACCAGTTGTGGACATGGAGATCAATAACGTCAGTCAATTGCCAAACATTGTAACATAGAAACAGAAAATTACGGCACATAGAGGCCTAGAGGCTCTTCCAGGCTGCCCAATCTGGTGTAATTCTTAGACTGTGTCCTTGTCAGTCTTACCTAACTGTACCTCATTAAAAC
Organism: Neoceratodus forsteri; assembly: GCA_016271365.2. NCBI lineage: Eukaryota > Metazoa > Chordata > Ceratodontiformes > Ceratodontidae > Neoceratodus > Neoceratodus forsteri. The sequence goes on from JADMNL010000027.1 coordinate 46,182,672, forward strand.
TAATTTTGGCAAACAGTGTTCCCTGATAGACACTCTTCTCCATTCACTACGTTAGTTGTTCAATTTGGTAGAGCTACATAAGATATGATTCAGCTACACACACTATGTTACCATGCCCACTCCTTCGCTATTGCAGCACGCTAAATTAAGAACACTGTTTGGGATTTTTAGAGTTTAGACAAGTTTCTGTGATAAACCATATGTTAGGTTTGTAGGATAAAGGGTAAATTAAATGTTTCTATACCTAAGGAATTACAGGTCTTTGGAATTCATTACCCAATAACATAGTATGGAATGGGCCATCAAGCTCAATTTGGGCAGTGAGCTCTGAGAGACATAAACACCTTTGTGGACTACATTGAGAGGCAAATCCACTGGCCTCCTGGGGGAATTGTAACTGAAACGCACCACTGGCTTGACAGCTTGGCCAGTCTTTCTGGGGTGAACAACCACAGTCTCTGTACTTTCAGCAATGGTCTTGGAGCTTTCATCACTTGTGATGGGTGCCTCCGCATGAAGGGGAATGTCCAAGCTGGGAGCACTGTCAGCTCCTTGTACTGTAGGCTCTGGTTCCACATTTGGCTCATTTTGTGAAGGTCCAGGCAACATCAAACTTTGAGGCACTGAAAAGGGTCTGTCAATACTCTCATACTGTTCCTCAGGTTCTGGTGTGTCACCAGAGAGACTCATACCATCGGCCCCTTCTTTGGGCAATTCACACAGTTCCACAAAACACAGTGAGTCCGCGTCCTCAGATGTAAGGCTTGGCACTTCACTTTCAGGGAGCACTGGCTCCAAAGATGAAGCTGGGGGGTTAGACAGTCCAGAAGGCCCAGCTTCATCCCCGCAATTAGTCATAGGATTTCCTCAAAACAGTTGACTCAGTTCATAAAAGGGATAATAGGCATAGTCGCACTCACTTTCGTCAGAAGTGGACTGACAGTCACTATCATTCTGGGCCTGCTGCAGAGGAAACCTTAAATCTGTGACCACTGGGATAGATTGGCTCTGTCTCTTTCTTGCAGCAGCATGAGTCACCGGCCCAGGGGGTTCAATTTCTGGGGGTTTAGCCTCAAACATGACTTGGCTGATAGGCAGCAAGTGGTTACGGTGCATGGTCTTGACAGCTTTGGAGTTGTTCTCTGGGCGCACCTTGTACACAGGTAAATCATCCAACTTTCCAACTACTACGTGAGAAGATGGTACCACTGATCAGCAATTTTGTGTTTACCATGCAGTCCCAAATTGCGTAACAACACATGGTCTCCAGGTCAAAGCTCTTGAGCCTTTACTTTTTTATCATGCCTCTCTTTGTTGGCTAGATTTCTCTATGTGGCCATTGTCTGGGCCAGTTGATAGGCATGGTTCAATTGAGCTTTCAGTTTTTGTACATATTGCAAGTAGTTTTCGGCTTAGACCCCATCTGGAGAGACCCCAAAACAGACATCAACTGGCAGCCGGGCCTCTCTCCCGAACATGAGGCAGTAGGGGGAGAACCCAGTAGCATCATTTTTCGTGCAATTGTATGCGTGTACCAAGATGCTAATCTGCTGGCTCCATTTATGGTTGTCTTTTGGGTGGAGGGTGCCCAGCATGTCTAGAAGGGTGCGGTTAAAATGTTCTGGTTGAGTCTCCCTGTGGGTGATATGGGGTGGTTCTTGACTTTCGCATCCCCCCAGAGAGAGCATTTCTCTGATTAGTCGACTCTCAAAGTCTCTGCCCTGGTCAGAGTGGATCCACTGGGGGGCACCACAGTGGACGAAGAAATTTTCCACTAGCACCTTGGCCACAGTAGATGCCTTTTGATCTTTGGTGAGAAAAGCTTGTGCATATTGTGTGAAATGATTCATAACCACTAACACATTGCCAGTGTTCCACTGATCAGGTTTCAATCACAAGAAGTCTATGCAGACTAGTTCCATGGGGGTGCTGGTAGCAATATTAACAAGGGGGACAGCCCTCTGAAGGAGGCTTTTCTTTGCAGGCAGCGACTACAAGCTGCTTACATGGTGCTCAACATTGGCCCCATTGGCCAGTAGAAGCTAGATCGCACCAGATCAAGGGTTCGGTCAATACATGTGATTGTGGAGGGACCTAAGTACCAAATCTTTAAAGGCCGTGGGCAGGACCAATTGTTGCTTGTCTACTTTGCCACTGTGATCTACTGTCTCCTATACAACAACTGATTGAGCAACTTCAATCTGGGTCTTTCTTTAAACAATAAAGCAGTTCATGCAAGTCAGTGGAATGTAATTTAGACACATCTTTTCTCCATACGCTGGGCATCAAGTGCTGGCTGAATCATAGGATCTTGGGATTGAGCCCACTGCATGCTCTCATGGTCAGATTGAGGTGGTGCACTAATATCTAGAGCAGAGAAGTGACAATAAGCAGCTGGTATGCAGGTGTCAGAAGGGCCCAAGCAATCTACTAAACAGTCCACTGTATCCGCAGACATCTGTTCATCTCTATCAAACTTTTAGCACAATGCTCGAATGTCAGGTTCAGACAGCCTAACCCAATCACTCTTGGAAGTGGGCCTTCATGATGGGGCATCAGCATCAATATTATTCAGGCCCGGTCTGTAGTCGACAGCATAATCATAGGTTGATAATGCAGAAAGCCACCGGTGCCCAGTGGCGTCTAACTTAGCTGAAGTCTGTGCATAGGTCAACGAGTTATTGTCAACCTTCATCAATATCTTTGCCCCATAGAGGTATTCATGAAACTGGTCAACAATGGCCCATTTTAGTGCAAGGAACTCCAGCTTATGCACAGGGTAGTTTCATTCAAACGGAGCCAAGCTCCTACTGACGAAGCTACTGGTCTCAGGCCATCCTCATGGTCTTGATACAGCCCGCTGCTAGACCCTGCAGACTAGCGTCCGTATGCAGCACATAGGGTTTGGTGGGATCAGCATAGGCAAGGATGGGGCATGGGTGAGCTGGTATATGATCTCATGGAAAGCTGCTTTACAGTCGGGCATCCAGAGGAACCCGAGGAGTTTACCTGGTGGAAGTATACATTTTCTGGTTCTTTAACGGCCTCTTTTTTGTATTTACTATTGGTAGGAGGGTAACCCTGGGTAAGGTTCAAGAGGGGGCGAATCACCTTGGAATGGTCTTTTATGAATCTGTGGTAGTAGCGACAGAACCCCAGGAAACATTGTAGTTCTTTCAGATTATGGGGCTGGGGCCATGTAGTCAGTGCTTCTACCTTACTGGGATCAGTCTCTATCCCTTTTGTAGATGCTATGTGCCATACATACTTCACGGAGGTTTTGAAAAACTGGCACTTGTCAATGGACAGCTTGAGGCTAAAGTCTTCCAGTCGGTCTAGGACTTTAAACAGTCAGTTCTCATGGTCCTCTAAGGTGCTCCCAAACACAACGACATTGTCCAAGTACACCAGGCATTCCAGCAAATTCATATCTCCACCGCACGCTCCATCAGTCTCTGAAGGTGGCCGGGCACCCGATATCTCCTATGGCATCCTCAGAAACTCATAGAACCCCAATGGACAGATGAAGGCTGTTTTCTCACAGTCTTCCAGAGCCATCAGTATCTGGTAGTATCCACTGCAAAGATCCAATACCGAGAACCATTTGCTCCCATTCAAGCAGTCCAGGACATGCTGTAACGAGGCATAGTGTATTGGTCTGGGATGGTCCGCCGGTTCAGGGTTCGATAATCAACAGACACCCTCACAGACCCATTCTTCTTATGCACAACCACAATGGGAGGTGTATGAACTCCTGGATTCTTGTATCACATCAGCAGTGAACATTTCCTGCAGGTGTCTTCCCACATCATCCATGTCTGCTGGGGCTAGGTGTGGGACCTCTCTCGAAATGGCCGTTCATCGTGTAGGCGTATGTGATGCTCCACACCCTGGACACATCCCACATCCCATTCCTTCAATGAAAACACTTGGTCTCTCTGGGCAAGTCTCTTGCTAATTCTAGCCTTCCATTCAGATGGCAATGGGGAGTCACCAAAGTCAAACAAGTCTGGGGTCACTCTCTCCTTCTCATCAGGGTGCTTGTTGCTGGGCAATACTGCAGTGTCTGCACAGTGTACCATAGCTAGGGTGCACCCTCTGTTCACCCGGATCTCCCGATCTGACACATTGTGAATCTGGACCATCACTCGTCGTGCAGAGGCATGGGTATGAGCCGGCAAGATGCTGGGCTTGACCAATAATCCTTCTGGCAATTTTCCATTGCCTGGCACATCCAACAGCAGTATTTTGTTCTTGACATCTTTCCGGAGGTGGACCTCCCCTTGAATTGTACACTGGGCATTAGGGGCAAATACCATTGACTCAGGATCCTTCTTTCACACGATCCCCACCAGTTCATCCTGGTCTACTTCCTCGGGTTTCTGTTGCAAATTATAGGCTCTCTTGATCAGAGCCGGAATTCTCAGGGCCCTCCCAGTCCATCGCCCTTGTTTCTCGTGACAGAGTTGCGCCAGTTTCCCAAACATATGTGCGTTTGTCCCAATTAACAGGGGAACCCCATCATACAGTCTGGTGGGGGGACACACTAGGGCCAATGTCTCTACTGCTTCTCTACACCAGTTACAGTTGCAGGAAAAGACAACACAACCAAAGGTGGACATACCCTAGGTAGGGATAAGACTTGCTGCTCAGGCCCACACATGTAGACCTTCCAGCAATTGCAAAGACATATCAGATAAGTGTTTGTCATACCAGTCCTGGAATACAGTGGTCACTTGCGACCCACTGTCAAGCACAGCCTGAGTATGAATATCATTCACAGTCACCGTAGTCTCCATTGAAGGGCCCACTATTTTGGACCAGTCTGGAGTGGCAGTAGCAGAGGCCTGGAAAGACAATTTAGCCACAAAGAAATTTGAGTTAGGGTTTCTCGAACCCTCACTGCAGTCATTTTCGGCACCCTTTGGCAATTGATTTGCTTTTTAGAGCTCCCCTTGGAGTCTGTTTACTACTCTTTTTAAGTCCTTCTGAGACCGGCATTCTCTTTTCGTATGGCCATCATTTCCACAGTTGTGACAAATGATAGACTCCTTGGTCATCCTGGGAGAGAACATTGTATGAGGAACTGAAGCAGTAGTAAGAGATTGGGGTCTAGTATCTGCTTGCAGCAGTGAGAGTGGTGCAACATGTCTTAACAGTTCCTTTAGAGTGGCAGTCAATCCGGTGATCTCAGCCTTGGAGCCACCCTCGGTAGCGGATGCCTGAGGGTGCACCCCCACCCCCATGGCAGTCACATCCTGAAAGGGACCAGAATCTTGTTCCATGGGGGAAAACTTTGCAGAGGCACCCATCTTCAATTCTCGAACTTCCTTTAGTAGCTCATCTTTCCAATGCTGGGCCCAGGGCAGAAAGTCCTTTGCATTCCCAGAGTGCTCGTTAAGTGCCGACTTTTCCCCCTGAGCCTCACTTGGCCGATCACTCTCGGTCACTTGCGCAGCAGCAGATATGGGTGCAATTCCCCCACGGGGTTGCCTTTGCTCAACCCCCCGAATTTCTTTCATTAGCTCATCATAGGAGGGGGACAATTCCAGTCGGGTGGCAAGGCGCAACTGAAGCAGTAACAATTCTGAAAACAGAGCAGACTTAAGGATCCAGTCCAGCCTAGTTCGATCTAATTCATTTGATGGTAAACTACCCTTTCTGAGGCACTCTTGTAGCAGCTTTTCAAGCCGAGGTGCATACACAGACAGTGGCTCCCTGGGTACTGCTGAGTGTTTCTTACTCTCCACCACAGATCCTTATCCGAATCTGGGCTCCACTACACATTCTCCAATGCATCAAGATAGTCCTGTGCAATTGCTTTGAGGTTATTGGCCGCTTGGCACAGAAGGTAGTCAGGGCAGGACCTTGGATGCTGTCACTCAACCTCTTTCATTTCTCTGCTTCTGAGCATTGCCATTCAAGTACTAGAGGGGCACATAGTCTATCCAGGTCTCCCAGTCATCCTCCTGAGTGGGGAGGTGCCAAGAAGATTCTCAGCCTTGGTAGAAGTCGTGACTAATGTCAGGTACAGATATGGGGCCAGCATTGGCATGGGCACAGAAGGTGGGGCAGTAACAGGTGCTGGAGTAGGAGGGGTGTTGGGGAGGAACTCCCAGGTGGCAGAATAGTTTCTTAAAGTCCTTATGGTTTCCTTCCTCCAGCAACAACAGCAAATTTCTCCTCAAAAGTCTCAGATAATGGTGGGAGCTCATCCTCCCTGGGGTCTTTACTGTCTTTTGTTATCACTCTCCAGGCAGCTGAAACCCCTTCTGGGGCAATAGTCTGTGGCACTTTAGAGCTGTCCACGAGGTCACTAAACTCTACCAAGGCTATGAAAGTTTGGGTGATCAAATCAGCCTGTCGACCCACCACAAGAGGGTTTTTTAAACATTCAGCTTTAGAGAGTGCTCCCACTACAGCGTCTTTACTGGTACCCAGGGGAATATCCAGTATAAGTAGAGCATTTTTGGGGTCAATTTCCTGCCCAGTACACCACCCTACCAAGTGGTGTACAGACATTTCTACTGGGGTAGCCATTAATCTTTAACAATAATTCATAATTTTTGGCCACTAGAGGCAGAAAATCCCAGCGGTGAGCCTCCAAAATGTAACCCCTAGGTGGCGCTATCCCAAGGGCTACTACCCCTGCCTGCTTGACTAGTAGCAGGTTAAGGGGCCTGAGTTCTGAAACGGGTGCCTCCACCCGGATGTCAGTATTGGTAGTGGTCAAGCTAACCTGGGCACAGCCCTCTGGGACACTGTAACCCCCCTCTTTCCTTACTAGTGGCTAGAATACACAATAATCACTTTCACAATACCCCTGATACACCACACAAGTACCCACACTGTTTTCACTTACCACCAGGGTTTTCCTCTGGCCTGGCCCTGGGGACCCCCTGCAAAACAAGGCTATACACAGCAAATAACAGCAGTATAGTACTCTTGCACAAACTGGAACCACAGTCAGGGTAAATGCAAAAAAGAGTTAGATCTGATTTATTTAAGGGGCTTGAAGAAGGCAGGGGCATAATCAGGTTAATTTGCTTAAAGGCTGTATCAATCAAACAGTTATGCATGCACTTCAGGGTCCATAAACAGTCACACACTCTGGGTACCCAGATGGAGAATGGTGGGCTAGCCAGAAACGTTGCAGCTGGTTGGGGCCCTTTGATGGAAGAAAACAACATGCACAACACACACTATTTGTAATCCGGAGCCGGAGGGGCTCAGTTTGTGAAAAGAAAACAACAAGACAATCAGATGATACATTTTTAGATTAGGCTGTTGTTGCAGGGAGCTACCATGATGATTACTCATGATACCCAAGACTGGACACAGGCTAGACGAAAAGCGAGACAGCAGGTGGCTAATCTGGAGTGCCAGGAGAAGCAGGGCCTACATGAATCACAGAGGCATTGTTTCTGTTCAAGTTTGGAGCAGTGGGCTGATCACCAGGCAGGTCTCTCCTTGATGACTTTCTCTGTGCAGCGGGTAGTCTGGCTGGGCCAGCGTGGCAAGGCCCTGGCCAAATGGAGACAAATTCGGATACAGTCCATTTTGGGCTGTATAAAGCTTCCAGCAAGCAGAACACAGTTCACACAGTGGGGGACCAAATCACGACCCACTTTCAATACACAGCACATTTGCATGTAAGGAAATTCTACTGTACCAGGCAAACCGCTCTCCGGTCACGATCGCAAAGTCTCTGCACAAACCGGGGATTCCAAAGCAGCTGAAAATCCTGACAGGCCAATTGCATTCAGCAAAATCTTTGGTCTTCTTCAGGTATGAACCTGCTAAAAAATCAGTGGCTTACTTCGTTCTCACAAACTTGGATTTAGACCAAAATAATTCTCTTCTGTCCCTCTCGGGGCAGCAGGCAGACATGCAAGCCAAAACTCAGCCCTTTCCCAGTTCTCCCATGCAAAACTAAACAGAACTACTGCCCAAATCACTTGAGCTGTTCTCATTTCACTTCCCAGCTCAGAACTGACTGAAACAGCAGGCAGCTTGGGAATTTCCCTCAGATCCAAAAGATTTGGTTGGCTGATCTGTAGTCTGGCTCCATTTTAGGTCCCACTAGACTGATTTGTCCAATTCGGCAGTTCTGGGCAAAATGGTGGGGATAAACAAACAGTCCTTGCTGCAAAGAAGGCAGGTTAGACAAACTACATTATTATTACTACTATAATGAATGATCAGCAAACAGTTACATCTATTAACAGGGCTCCCTCTGCGCAATTAGCAATGGCAGAAACGGAGCGATTACCTGGCAGCCCGAGCAGGACTCGAGCATAACAACACTCAGCCCCCTCCCAGATTAATTATTACTGCAATCTAGGCAGCTCTTAAAGCGACAGTACATAGACACTCTTTGGCAATAACAATTAACTGCTAAACGCAGAACACCAACCTGTCAGTGAGCATTTAGGCAAGCTCAAGGAAGACTTTTTGGGAACCCCCATTTGTAGAGGGGTTACATATGCATCTATCAAAATGTCCTTTACATACAATCAATGTATTTATTAATATCTCTGTACTCTAGTATGACAAACATGCTGAATATTGCAGCTCTGTTTATTTCTGTAATGCTTCCAGTATGTGTACTGAGCTCTGTGCAGTGTGGGAGTTCCTTGTCTGATACAGCTATCTAACTTGTTGCTGTCTTGGGGCCTTGGTTTAGGAACACAGACAATATATGCCAACAGTGTATATGCTTATTTTTGAGGGGCACCATTTTTCTTTTAACTCTGCCCTCAAGAACTTCCTTGCCCCTTCCTGTGCCTGCCATGATCCTCCCTAATCCCCCCGCCATCTCCCCTAAGCCCATATTACCATATGCCTACTCCCTACCATATGCCTACTCCCCACCACTTCTATTTCCCTATGATTGTACTCCTCCTAGTCCCTCCTCTCCTCTTCCTAAAGTATTCCTCCCCTTTCTTTCTTTTACCTTAATCTACTCTCCCTCCTGTGAGCTTGATCACTGCCTTGGCCAGGCAGGATCCATAGCATACGGTGGGCAACAACTTTCCCCTTCCTCTATTTCTCCTTTTACTGCACCCCCTCAGTCACTATTAGATCACTGCCTTGTGCAGGCAGGGTCACCCAGCACACTGGTGGGGTACTACCCCTCCCTTATTATAGTTGACCTCTGCTACCCCCTCCCACAACATCCTTCCCCCAACACTCCCCTCTCTCGCATCACTATATATAAATAACTCTCATTGCCTTTAACCTGTGTCCTACCAGTAGGGCTGTCCACCACCCTGCTGAGTTAGGTATAACAGGACACTGTTAATTTCAACTCCCCTTCCCCTTGGATACCCCCACCTACAATAACATCACCCTGCCACCTCTACCTCTCCTCTCCTCCTACCCCCCTTCCAGTTAATATAGCCTAATACTGGCCTACCCCTACACTCAATTAAGCACTTATAACCTACCCCTATACCCCTCTTATATGCACTTTAGTTCACCCTGTCATCTCAGTTTGCCTCAAAAATCATGTTCTGCCTGCATCTATCTGTAAATTTACTTTCCCTTATTCCATTCTGCCCTCAACAATTTTTTACTCCCTCCTTCCATTCTTCCTCTCCTTACTCCAATCATGTAAATCTTGTATATCTATGTTACGCTAATGGCTACCAATTACTATCGTGTCACCTTACCATCTAGTGCTACATACTGTTGCCAAGTTATTATATGTGTTCCAGTGTTACCAATGGTCACCAACTGTTGCCTAATTGCTATATGTGTCTTCATATCTGCTATAGTTAACTGTTGCTTTGTTAGCCAATGTGATCCACCTGTAATCCCTCCTGCTCTCATTGTATGCAAGTAATCAAATTGTATTCCAACATTGTAACATTTCTCTGCATTCTATCCCATTGTTCCCTACCCCAGGCCGCACCAGGAGATGAGCAACTTGTTGCTCAGCGCGCCTTCCTTGTGAAACACTTCAATAAACAAATAAATAAAAATCCTTGCCATTCTGCATTACAATCTATGGGGCCAAAAAGGGTGCTGCTCTAAGGCTTCTCAAATGCATAAGACTGCATTTGGGTATACAACTGTTTATTTGGAATTTTTACACTCCATGATGTCTTTATTTATTTATTTATTTTTATTTATTTATTTAACATTTGTTAACCGGGAAAGGCACGCTGAGCCTAGGCTCATTTCCAGGTGTGACCCGGGGGAGGGAACACAAAAGGAGGTACAAGTAGTAACATGATAAAAAAATACATGCAAACAAGTGCAATACAGTGCAATAAATACAATACAGTACAGTATAATACAATGCTCTGTTATGTGCAAGCAAGGCTGTGGGAAAATTACAGCAATGAGCAAAAATTATGCAAAACAGAGAACAAGAAGCAATAAGACAGGATAGGAAAAATCCAGTAAAGTACTATACAGTCCTCAGGGGCAAGAGCATTAGGAAGGGGGGGCGGGTATGGGAGGGTAGGAACAGGCACAGAGGGAGTGGGGGGCAGTTGCAGGGGGCAGAAGGAAGAAAACAAAGAAGGGATTTAAGGGTGTGGAAGGAGGGGGAATGGTGGGTGGCCCAAGGGAGTTGGTTCCAAAGGTAGGGAGGTGGTAGGAGAAGGCCACTAGGCCTGAGCATGTGCAAAGGAAGGGAAGGGAGAATGTGTGGGCATCCCTGGAGCATAGAGAATACTCAGAGGAGCTGACAGGAGAAAGGCAGGAGCTTAGATAAGAGGGAAGAGACCCAATCCAGAATTTACCAATAAAGATGAGGCTGTGCAGCTGGTGCCTTGTGGAAGGGGCAAACAGGGAGAGAGGAGAGAAAGTCAGTGGTGAGTGAGGGGGAGAGGAGGAAGCAAAGTGGTAGAAAGAGTTTAGCAGGGTGTCCATTCTGGCAAGAGAGGTTGCTAGGTGCAGCAGCAGACAGTGTCAGCATAGTCAAATACAGGGAGAATAGTTTTCATGACTAGGTCATGTTGGGTGGCCAGAGGGAGGCAGTATTTGTGCCAGTAAAGGGCACCAAGTTTGGGGTGAAGTTTCGAGCAGATGTTGTCTATGTGTACAGAGAAGTTGAGACTGCTGTCAAGCCAAACTCCTAGGTATTTAAATGAGTTTACTGACTGGAGAGGTGAGACGTTAAGGGTGCTGAAGGGGGGGGCGGTTGGAAGATTTTAGCAGCTTTTGCCTGGAACCAAAGAACATAGAAACTATCTTTTTGGAGTTGAGTTTTAGTTTATTTTGAAGAAACCAAGATTGCACCCCCTTGAAATCACTTTGAAGAAGGGCAGTGACTTCGAGGGTGGAGGGACCTGAGTAGAATAACATGGTGTCATCTGCGTACATATGAATCCTGGATGGGGAGCAGATGGTAGGTAGATCATTAATCAAGATAGAGAAAAGGATGGGGCACAGAATGGATCCTTGTGGGACACCAGCAAGAACAGGAAGGGGATGGAGAGGGAGATACCTACAGGTACAGGTTGCTGCCTGTGTTTAAGATAAGAGCTCAACAGTGGGTAGCAGCAGGAGCTAGCCCAATGGAGTTGTAGTGTAACATTATTAATATGGATTGTAGTGTAATATTTCACATTTTATGATATTTAGCTTTCACCTTTTATATTATGTTTGTAATATGATCATTTCACAAACATATAATACCAAATGGTCTATGTATAATCTTCTTTAGGATGGAGTGCTAGAATGTTAGAAAGAATCTTTTTTAGGATGATATGCATTTACCTTATTGAAAACCATGCTTGGGCAATGTAATAGATAACAGCATGTTTAGGCAATGAATTTTTGAACGATGGTGTAAGTGAAACTTATTGTTCTGCCTAGGTTATGTTGACCTACTGGCAAATGTATTAAGGAAATGTAGTAAACACCTATGAGGTTGTGTAAGAAATGAAGTAATACCTCTGTTTTGAAGGAAAAGATACACCACACCATAAGATTAATATGTTATTTATTATATGATTGGCTTACAATGGTGTGTTGGCTTTTTTCAAGCTAACAATTCTTTATATAAACCCTGTATAAAAATTGAATGAGCTAGCACCAAACAAGAAGCAAGAATACATGTATCTGAAATGGATGAACTCACAAGAAAAATAAACCAAAGGGAAACAGTCACTCTGTGTGGCTTGACTTATTTGAGGATAGAAAACACAACACAATCCTTACAATTGGTGCCATGACTCGGATGTCTGAGAACAGTCTATATGGTTGCTGATGAAATCAAATGAGCTGAGAAGGAAGTCACTGCGAGGAATGCCTTACTGAACCTAATCTGATCAATCAAGTACGGAAGGGAGTCAAAAGAGGGACTCAAGGAAACAGACTGGTGTGAAGTCCAACGTGATTTGCCAGCTAGATAACTGATGTAAGTATGGACATCATATTAAGTAAATTTTTAGAGATGCACCTTAAAGAAGGTCCGTATCACTCTCCTGTAGAACAGGAAGATGCGTACTTGTGTTTATCCACTCAATGCCTAGAAAGAAATAAAAAGTAAAGGCAGATAAAAACAAATTAGCCAATATTTGTCAGATATATGTACAGTATCAATGTGAAATAACAACTAGAACCTGTCTGTTAAAGAAGCAGTTACTTGACAGTGAAGCAAAGTATTTTCTAGGTGTAGCAAAGTGTGTTACTGAAGCTAAAGATAGTGAATATAAGTTAAATATCTCTCAGGGAGAGGTGCATGGGCTAAAGATTAAGATTAACCAATTGGAAGAAAATGTTACATTTATTAACAAAGTCAAGCCCAGATTAATGAATTATCTCGGCAGTTACAACAAGCCATAGAGAGATTAGAACATGCTAATCAAGAGCATGTCCAACAATTATCATATAAAGAACAGTCCTCGTTTACCTTACAGGCAGAAGCCCAGGTACAGTGTCAGATCTCACTAGAACTTAGACATCAAGTACAAAAGTATAAACAGGCTCCTATACAACAACATCACATGCCCTCTCCATGTGGATGTTATGGAAAAAAACTAGCTAGCTCTTGAGATTCCAAGGTTACTACTTTGGAGGATGAGGAAGGGTATATACAGCTGCTTAAAAGGAAAATGACTCCTTTTATTACAAAACCAAAGGAGAAGGAAAGAAAGTGCAGCAATTACAAGGAAAGTGGTTAAAGAAATTGACATGGAAAAAGAAAGAGGAATTAGGAAAAACAGATGAGCTGTTACATGGTCAAATAAAAGACATGGAAAAATGTTTGCAGGGAGATACAAATTTGACAGAAAAGGAGTCCAAGTATCTAATTGACGAAGTAAAATTAAAGTGTGAGCAATTAGAAAACAACAAAGGGTTGTATGAGCAAGCCGAGGAAGCCAGAGCTCAAACAAAAAAGTTTGAGGAAGCCATGGAAGAGGTAGAGGTACATATGGAGTTACAGTATCTCAATGAGATCTTTCCATGCAAGAATCCATGCAGTTAGTAGATCAGTTGGGAAAATGGGAACCAGGTCAGAATCCAGTCCCATACTGTTCTAAATTAAAGACATTAGTGACTAATTTTAATTTGACTAACAAAGATGCCTGTAAAATAGTCACTTTGTCACTTCCTGTAGTATTACTGCAGAGTTTACCTGCCAAGATGACAGGAAATCAGGCACCACCAGCGATTGATAGTAACTGGGTAACTGTGGATGAAATTGAAGCTGCAAGGTAATCTATTTACGGAGTTTCACATACTGACCAGAGTAAGATCTATGAGATCACTTTACAGTCAGGTGAATCCTCAGTTATGTTTATCAATCATCTCTGTGCTGCATACGCCAGCTATGAAGGCATGAAGGCAAGGCCTGGTACTCTCAAATGGAGAGAGGATCACAAATTTAGAAGTCAGTAGACATCTGGGAACAAGCGACCACTGCACAGTGTGCTTCTCAATGAGCACAACCATGGAGATAAGCCATACAAAAATAAGGATACTGGACTTTAGAAGGGCTGACTTTGGCAAAATGGGTGAACACCTGAAGAATGCACTAGCAAATAGCCAAATAGGAGGGGTCAAAGAACAATGGAGAAAAATCAAAACTGCCATCATAGAGGCAACAAGTCTCTGTGTAAAACAAATAAAGAAAACAAAGCGGAGTAAAAAACCACTATGGTTCTCAAAAGAGGTGTCAGGGAAGGTAAAGGAGAAAAAGGCTGCATTCAAAAAGTATAAGGAATCACAGAGGGAGCACGACAGGGAACTGTATCAATTAAAGCAGAAAGAAGTAGGAAAGGCAGTCAGAATAGCAAAGGCACAAACCGAGGAAAAATAGCCAACTCAGTCAAAAAGGGGGGTAAAACCTTTTATAGGTACATTAGGGAGCATAGAAAGGTTAAGGGAGGGATAGTGAAGATTAATAAAGGACAGGGGAGGTGGGCAGAGGGAGACAGTGAAAAGGCAGAGATACTGAATGAATACTTTTGCTCAGTATTCACAAAAGAAGATGAGGAGCAGTTACTTAAACCAGACAATAGAAGCACTCTGGGTAGGGGGGTTGATACCAGTCCATTCACAGAAGAAACAGTCCTGAAAGAACTCCTAAAACTCAAGGTGGACAAAGCAATGGGGCCTGATAGGATTCACCCCAGAATCCTAAAAGAACTGAGGTGAGACCTAGTGACACCACTGACCACACTTTTTAACAAAGCATGGCAGGATGGGGTGGTACCTGAGGACTGGAGGAGGGCAGATGTGATTCCCCTCTACAAAAGTGGGAGCAAGGCAGAAGCAGGAAACTACAGACCTGTAAGTTTGTCCTCAGTGGTAGGGAAAATGATGGAATCACTTCTGAAAGAAAGAATTGTTGAGTACCTAGAGGCCAGTGGGGCACAGGACCCAAAGCAACATGGATTTACAGCAGGAAGGTCATGTCAGACTAATCTAATTGATTTCTTTGACTGGGTGACCAAAGTAATAGACGAGGGAGGAGCTGTGGATATGGCCTACCTAGACTTTAGCAAGGCATTTGACACAGTCCCACACAAAAGATTAATAATCAAGTTAGTCAGCCTGGGAACGGGTCCCAGGGTGGTAGCCTGGGTAGCGAACTGGCTGCACAACAGGACACAGAAGGTAATAGTGAATGAAACACATTCTGAAGAAAGGGGGGTTACTAGTGGAGTACCTCAGGGCTCAGTACTGGGTCCAATCCTCTTTAACATCTTTATAAGTGACATTGCAGAGGGTCTGGAGGGAAAGGTATACCTCTTTACAGATGACACAAAGATCTGTAACAGAGTTGAAACACAAGAGGGTAGAAAAGATGAGAAGGGACTTGGCAAGGTTGGAGGAATGGTCAGACATATGGCAACTTAGATTCAATGCAAAGAAGTGCAAGTAATGCACCTGGGAAACAAAATCCAGAAGAAGAGTACACAATAGCAGGGAGGTACTAACAACAACAAAAATGGAATGGGACCTGGGGTAGTCATATCAAATGACCTAAAGGTGGGTAAGCAATGTGAAAAGTCGGTAAGGAGAGCCAGGGGGATACTGGTATGCATAGGAAGGGAATCACAAGTAGAAAAAGGGAAGTGGTTATCCATCTATACAGACAGTTGGTGAGACCCCATCTGGAGTACTGTGTGCAGTTTTGGAGACCTCATCTACGCAAGAACATAGACAGGATGGAAGCAGTCCAGAGGAGGGCAACTAAAATGGTGCAGGGTCTACATCAGAAACCATATGAAGAGAGACTGAGAGAGCTTAATATGTATACCCTTGATGAAAGGAGGGACAGGGGGGACATGATAGAAACGTTCAAGTACCTCAAGGGAATCAACAAAGTCCAGGAGGGTAGCATCTTTCAGAAAAAGAGATGTGTAAGAACAAGGGGGCACAGTTTAAAGATAGAGGGGGGACGGCTCAGGGGTAATGTGAGGAAATTCTTTTTCACGGAGAGAGAGTGGTGGATACATGGAACAGCCTTCCTGAGGAGGTCGTTGGGTCTAAAACAGTGGGGGAATTCAAACATGCATGGGACAGACACAAAGCAATTATAGTGAGGGGTTGCAGGAAGCAGGCTGTTGGTTAACTAGAATCTGCAGCTTATCCAGTAGGTAGGGAAATGGGCAGACTGGGTGGGCCAAGTGGTCCTTATCTGCCGTCGTCAAAGTCTGTGTTTCTATGTTTCTATGGCAGACCCAAGTAAAGATAAGGAACCTTTCCTTAGTTTAATAGATCGACAGGCTACTATTGTACCTGCACCAATAAGTATGTTATGTAAACATGCGGAACGTGCCGCAGAAAAAGAAGAGTTGTTGACAGACTGGTGGCGAATGCAACAGGATGATCAGCCCCAAGAAAAGGGCAAGGATAAACGAAAGGCAGCCGCTATTGTCAAAACAGAAGGCAAAGGTAGGTTAACCTGCAACAACTGCAATAAAGAAGGCCACTTTAAACGTGATTGTTGGGCTAAAGGTGGAGATATGGAAGGAAAACAGAAGCAAGTGTAACCCCTAGGTGGCGCTATCCCTTGGGCTACTACCCCTGCCTGCCTGGCTACTAACAGGTTAAAGGGCCTGAGTTCTAAAATGGGTGCCTCCACCCAAAGGTCTGGGTTGGTTGTGGCTAGTCTAACCAGGTCACAGCCCTCTGGAACACTGTGACCCCCCTTTTCTCCCACTAGTGGCCCACACAGTACACAACAGTAACTTTCCCAATACCCCAGATATGCAAACCACATACACTTGTACTTGGCACTTACCCCCAGGACTAGTTCCTTCAGCTTGACTCTGGGTACCCCCTGTAAAATAAGGTGATGCAGTACAACAGCAACAATGCAATACCTTTAGCATAAATTGACACCACAGTCAATGTAAATTTGCAGAAACAAACAGATCTGATTTATTCGGGGTCTGTAACAAGGAAGGGAAATAATCAGGTTAATTAGCTTGAACACATTAATAATCACAGTACTGTGCATGAACTTAGAGCCCCACTCTGTCACATTCTCTGGGTACCCAGGATGGAGAAAGGGTCTGGCCTGGTCCATTGCAGCTGGTTGGGGCCCTGTGATGGAATAAGAACATGTGCACACACTTTGTAATCTGGAGCCAGATGGCTCAGTTCATGGAAAGAAAAGCACAAACAATCAGATGACACACTTTGATTAAACAAACGTTGCAGGGAGCTAACCTGATAATTACTCACGATACCCAGGCTAAACACAGGAGGGCTGATGGATGAACTCTCTGGATTGCCAGAGGAAGCTTGGCCCCTCGACGATGGATCTTTCTATGCAGCAAGGTAGTGAGGCAGGACCCTCGTGGCAGGACCTATCTGCACCAGGCAGCACGGATCCAGTCTGATTCTTGCTGGGAAAACTACTTCCGGCACTAGCACACAGTTTACAGCAAATGGGGAAACCAGATTGCGATCCCCTTCCAGCACATAGCACATTTATATGTGAAAGAAAGTTTACTGTACCAGGCAGGTGACTCCTTGGTCCCGATCGCAAAAATCACTGCAATTACCCGGGAACACTACGGTATCTAACGTCCTGAAAGGCCGATCACTTTCAACAAAATCTTTGGTCTTCTGCAGGGTAAACCTGGTCTCACAACAGCAGCAGCTTGCTTTTTCCTCACAACGTCAGATTCAGTTCAAAAACACCTTTTTCTGACTCACTCTGTCTTCATCCACAATAGCAAACATTCCGGAATTCGGGCCTCACATGCGTCTCCTGTGTGTACTACCACGCCGCTCGAACAGAGCAGAGCTCCTTCACTCTTCATTCCCAACTCAAATCTGGCTTGCCAGCAGACAGCTCAGGGTCTTTCACTTAGATCCCTAAAGTTCAATTGATTGGGCCAGTTGTCAATCACAGCAGGGCTCCCTCTATAGGTGCAAAAAGGCACCAAGGATCCAAAACTACATTACCCAGAGTCAGGTACCACACAGCCCCATTTCAGTAGGCTCCAGGCGAGAGTCCCAGTCCCCACTGGCCCAAAGCAGGCTCCATTTTAGAGTCCCCTCATACTGATTGTCCAATTCAGCAGTTCAGGACCAAAATGGTAAAGCCAAACAGAAACAGTTCGTGCTGCAAGAAAGGCAGGTTAGACAAACTGCATTTTCATTATTACTCTAATTAATGCCCAGCAAACAATTATAGCTTTCAATTGGGCTCCCTCTGCGCACTTAGCGATGGCAGAAATGGAGCATATAGCCAGCAGCCTGGGCAGGACTCTGGCATTAATACACATGGTCCCCCATTCAAACTAGTTATGCCTGCGAGCAGGCAGCTGTTAAAGAGACAGTATGTGGAGGCTCAAACAGCACTCACTGCACCTTTTTAAAATGGCTTTAACGCCGAACACCACCCAGACTTGGAGCACTTAGGCAAGCTCCTGGAAGACTTTTGGGAACCCCCATTTGCAGTGGGGTTACACCAGTCTTAGAGAGGAGACGAGCTCAAAATCCAGGTAATAATGCTAAACCTGGTCTTAAGGCAGACTTACAAAAATGTATGGAAGTGCTTAATAATTTGATTAATACCAAGACAGTTGCAGCGGTTCAAAAGGCACCTACTGCCCCTAGTGATAGTGAGGAAGAAGAGGATGAAGAAGAGCTTCTCGCTAGAAATGAGAAGAAAAAGAAATGATGGGACGAAGACCCCACCTTCCAAATCATTGGTCAATTACAAGAGGATCGGGAAGGGCGTCCAACAATATCAGCAATGGTCAGGGGCTGCCAGACTGTGATATTAGTTGATACTGGTGCTACTGTTAGCATAACAGATAATGCTATGCCTTTAACAACTCAATAGAAACAACAAATTAGTTTGCAAGGTTTCTCAGGGGCTGTGTTAACAGCATATTTAACCAAACCAGTTTCGGTTCAGATAGGTGAACAACAATTGAAATGTATGTTTTGGAAATGTAATACACATGAAGGTACCATCATGGGTATGGACATTCTAGCAAAACATGGTTTAGTAGTGGACCTTAGTAATAGGATTGTATGGGAAGCAAGCACTACTAACCCAGGACCAAATGTGGATGACTCACATAGTGTGTACACAATAAAGTCATTAAAGATTTCTCACATGAGTGACTCATGGAAACAAGTGCCACAATGGATAAAATCAGTTGTACAAAGGCATGAATCAATTTGGGCTAAAAATGCAAGAGTGTGGACGTGTGTCTAATATGGAGGTCTAAATTGAGGGACCAGACCCACCGCCACAAAAGCAATATGCGTTTCCAAAGGAAGCACAAGAAGAGGTAGGAATTATTTTGACACAGTTACAATCACAAAAGGTAATTCGCCCGATATGTTCAACTGTTAATTCCTCTCTTTGGCCAGTTTGCAAATCGAACAGTACTTGGAGATTGACTATAGACTATAGGGTCTTGAATAAAGTGACACCTCTAGTCACCCCAGTGGTATCTAGACTACCAGTCTTAATATCTCAGTTGTCTCCCACTGCCACTATTTATACTGTACTAGATGTGTCAAATGGATTTTGGTCCATCCCTGTACATCCAGATAGTCAGTATAAGTTTGTTTTTACCTTTCAGGATAAGCAATACAAATTCCAATGTTTGCCACAAGGCTTTCACTCACCGTCCACTTTATTTCATCAGTGTTTGGCAGAAATATTATTGGGTTTTTCAGTTCCTGAAGCAATAATACAATATGTTGATGACATTTTATTGCAGACTGATGCATACCAAGAGCATGTTAGTTTATTGAACGAATTGCTAACAGTCTTAGGTAAAGGAGGGTTAAAAATGAACCCTAGCAAAGCACAACTTGGACAGTCACAAGTTACCTTTTTGGGTATATGTATTACCAAATAAGGAAGAACAGTAGATCCTGATAAAAATCAGGTAAAACAGCAATTGCTGAGACCCAAAACAAAGATTGCATTACGACAGTTCTTGGGAATGGTAGGATTTTGCAGAGATTTTATTGAAGCCTTCTCTAGTATGGCAAAACCTCTGTATAATCTACTGAAGGAAAGAAAGGAAACTGATATCCTCAGATGGGAACCAGAACATCAGATAGCTTTCCTGGCTCTAAAACAAGTGAATCCTTTGATTTTGTAATACAGGTACATGTGACAGATCAGGGGATCGATGCAGTACTGTTACAAAAGAGAGCAGGGACTTTGTGTCCTGTGGGATACTTGCCTCGTGTATTAACATCTGTGGAAGAGACATATGAAGAATGTGTAAAACATTTGTTAGCTGTATATTGGGCTATACAAGCTACCGAACATATTGAAGGGTTTAATAAAATTATGCTGCAAACGTTTCACACTCCAGTGAAATTTCTACTTGAATGGGATGTGAGAGGTGTGTCTTCACAGTGATTGGTTAAATGGGCTTTAGCTCTACAAGGGAAAAATATCACTGTAGAAATATGTACCTCACCTATGTTAGTTAAATTAATGGCATGGGAGGGAGAGGTACATAATTGTGGAACTGTAATGGGAATTGATTTTAAACCCATATTTGCTGCAGAACCAAATAGTGAAGCAATATATGTTTATGTAGATGGCTCTCGCTTTTGGGAGGATGGACATTTCCACACAGGATATGCCACATGGACACCGAGCATTAATCAAAAAATATTAGTACGGTGCCCATCATCGTTTTCTGCCCCTAGAGCGGAATTGGAGGCAGTCTGCAGAGCTATTATGGATTACCATCAGGAAGCTATTAATATCTTCTCAGACTGTGCTTTTGTTGTCAGTTCCTTGTTAGATTTTCTTCCTATTTGGATGAAAAGAGGAATGCGGACAGCATCTGGGGAACCTGTCGCATTTGCTGCCATATTACAACATATATGGGACATAGGAGCTCAAACACCTTTGAGAATAGCAATCTGTAAAGTAAGAGCTCACCAAAAGAATCCAAAGGATATCCATGAGTTAAATAATAACTTAGTGGACAATTTGGCTCAAGTTGCAGCCAAACAAATGAACTTATGAGTAGACCCTCTAGGAGGTGACTCTACACAATTGTGGGAGATGGATGAATTTGACAAATACCATATTAAATGGATAGCTGCTGTCTCACAAGTCCCAAGCTTGGGGCATATCCAAGATACAGATGCTTAGATAGTGGGTTGTCGGAGCCAATGGAAAGACACTAGATAGTGTGCAACCAAACATGTTACCATATGGGAAGATACAGTATGGTAGTATGGGAACGGCAACTTGGGTTTAGGAAGTGGATTACACCCACTTCATTTAGAAAAGACATTATCCTGGATAATCATCGCATTGGAGGTCATTGTGGCCTCCACAAAACATGTAAAATGTTGGCACAAAAATATTGGTGGCCAAAATTGGGAAAAGATGTCAAACAATGCCTGGAGGCTTGTCTCATCTGTGCACAGATGAATACTCCAGTGCCTGGTAAGAGGGTTCCGTTAGGGCGTATACCCCTGGCGGACGGTCCTTGGTCCAGCTTACAAACTGATTGTGGGGCCCTTGCCTACTGCAAAAGGGGGGTTCTGATGTTTATTAGTCATTGCTGATATATTTTCCAAATGGGTAGAAGCATTGCCCATATGAAATGATAGTGCTACAGCTACTGCGAAGGCGCTATGGGAACAGGTGTTCTCATGATGGTGTTTTCCCAGAATACTTGAAAGTGATAGAGGAACTCACTTTACAGTGAAAATAATGACAGCCTTGTGTGATATTTTAGGTATCACTCAATGTTTGCATTTACCCTACCATCCATAATCTTCGGGAATGGTAGAAAGGTTAAATCGCACTCTGAAAAATGCACTGAAAAAGGCAGTGTTGGATACTGGTAAAGGGTGGGTGACGCACTTACCAGGAATCCTAACGGGTATTAGAGATACGGAAAACAAGAGTACTGGCTATGGCCCATACCAATTGATGACTGGATGGGATATGTGGCTGTATTATCTGTCAGATCCAGATTTATCAACACCTGTGTTAGATCACATCAAAACTTATGTATTTTTACAACAAATACAGAAGCAGTTAGCTCTGTATGTGCCCCATGCTGACAGAAACATGGCACAGACTCATTGGAAAAACAAACAGAGACATGATGAAAAAGTGATACCACCCATTGAACAGGGTCATCACATCATGGTGAAAAATGTTGGTCAAAAGGGACCATGGGATGCTAATTGAATGGGGCCCTATACTGTCATTGATGTTTTGGGGCCATGGGTCATTCAGGTCCGTCGAATCCGACAAGGGTCTACAGAAACCAAATGGGTCCACGTGGACCAATGTAAACTGTATCAGCCTTTAAATGATGACAACTGATACTGCTCTGCTTTTTCCCAATAGGTGAAAGACAATGATGTTCCTTTTACTTGTACTATGTGGTACCTTATTGATCTTGGTAACTTCCGACAGATACAATGGATGCCCAAGGCACATATGGAATAGTTTATACAAAAAGAACTATGCCAATCGTTCTGCAGGGGGTATTCCAGTATTGTTGGGAGAATGACATGAACATACTGGATATCTTCTTATCAAATGGTACTTTATTTATTATGGACAATGTCAAAATGTGACATACAGATGCTCGCCAGAAGCCCAGCCTGGCACGGCAATGTGTGTAGTGAACACAACAGCCCAAGAAGGGATCCATATCTACTCCACTTTGGGGGGTACTACAAATTTGACAAGAAACGAACAAGATTTATTTCGAATGAAATTAAAAGACATGTTACATTATCCATCTAATATTACGTTGTTAAATGCATCTTATACTGGTTCAAGATGTAATATGTGGCATTTTTTTATATAATGCATCTATTGTAGCAAATTATACAGTAGGGTTAAAGCAATTTTCACAGTATTGCCATTAACGAATGAATACTCATTGTTAACGTATTTGCATTTTTTTTTATAGATGCACAATGGCCAGGTATGGAATGGAATGTTAATCGAACAGCATGGCATAATTTTGTTGCATGGAATATAGTGTATCAAAAACAAGGTATATCAGGCCAAAAATTCTTGCCCCCATCAGATGGAATTATTTTGATGCAAAGTATATATCCTTTGTATTATCCATGTACGTTGGAATATTATAATGTGTTGCTGCATTTGCCTTTTCCACGATTACCGCTTCGCTGTAAGAATCGGGCTTCAGTATTGTTGTGGCAACAGTATTATAATAATACTCTGAATCAATACCATGATAGACACAAAGTGTGGTCATTTCAAAATCCTGTAGAGGCATCACCAAGTTTATCTCATCATAAAAGAGACGTGTGGGGCTGGTTAGGCTTGGGACTGGGAATTGTTAATGGTATTGATTCCGTGGTTTTAAAGGGTCATATTTGTTCTTTAGAAATGATTTTTAAGGATATGGCTACTGGACCATTATCAGCTTATGTAAGATTAGCAGCTGATAATGAAGAAATTGATTGGTTTGCATCTAGAGAAACTACAGAATTTTAAGGTTATTGCTCAAATAGCAGTCCGTTTTTACAATTCACTTTCTAATATGTCTAAAGAAAGTTATATAGAATTAGCTTGCTCTCAATTAGCTGCTGAAGCACATGCTTATTAAGTCAATGAAATGAATAGAACTGAAACAAATAGGTTATCTTTGGGAATAGGGGAAACCAATGTGACTAGATTATTGGATCATCCCAATGTAATTCTACCACCCTAAGCTATCATAAAAGTATGGAATTCACCAAATCAATATGCACATGTGCTGCTACATGTGATTCCCATACTAGTGATGAAGAAGAAGAAGAAGAATCAGCATTTATATAGCACTTTTCATACACAGTATCCCAAAGCACTTTACAAGCGATGCTAGACTGGTAATGAAGTGACTGAATGTGTAATGGCTGCATTATCGCACATCATCACCCACACACAGCCTGGATAATTGCATGAACTGGTTTATGGGAAGAGGGGAATGTTGGCCAGGACACCAGGAATGTTCCCTGCTCTTGGCGAAGAGTGCCTTGGGCTCTTTTACTTCCACCTGGACACCCACCAGGACAACACCAGGATGGGCAGAAGGGACCTCAGTTTAACGGCCTATATCGACAACACTGCAAAAAACAGTGCACCAACGCATTGGAATTTTGTACCGGAACTGTCAATTTTTCAACCAAGCTGCCTTGAGGATTGCTGTTCAAAGCTCCATCATCTCAATCATAGACTATGGTCTAATTGTCTATGGCTCAGCTACTACCACTGCACTAAAGCGCATCTCAACAGCACTAAACAAAACCTGTCGACTCCTCACTGGAGCACAGAGATGGACCCACACCTGTGATCTCTACACAGAAACCGGTTGGTTGCATCTTTCCAATCGCCTCATGTATCTCACCTGCGGCAATGGCAAAAAAATCTATCTTGGGACTCACTCCTGCATGTATCCGGGACCTGCTCTGCCTGAACAATGGCACTCATACCACCAGAAGATCTGACCACCAACCTTTCCTTGTCCCTAGATGCCGGACTGCTCAGGGACAAAGATCTTTTACATACCGTGCCCCCTACCTGGTACAATGCCCTTAACCTGCCCTCCCTATCCTCCATGACATTGGGAGCTTGCAAATCCATAGTTTACCCTCACCTTACAGCCTCCAGCTCCTGTGACTGCTTTGACTAAAGTCTCATCCCACTGAGTGCACTTACATTTGTTTCACTCAACCACCATGGTTTCCTCTTTGACAAAGACAACCTGAGTACCACTAACCTGGTTCTGTCTGCTCCTAAACTTCTTATTTCTCCCTCTCTTCCCTCTCAAGCTCTCCAGTCCTTATTCCTTGCCCTTGACACTGCCTCTGAGTTCCTTTTTCTTTTCTGTACATAAATGTTACTATTTAAGTTGTGGCCTTGTTAAACGGCTTACTGATTGTTTGTAACACTGTCTACTATGTTTTTGTACTTAATGACGTGGAACCTTTGTAAAAGAGCCTTGGCTCAAAGGTATTAATTCCTAGAACAATAAACTTCAAACTTCAAGACGTCTCATCTGAAGGACGGCATACCCCAGCAGTACAGCACCCCCCAATACTGCACTCGGATGCCAGCAATTTTTAGGTGCAAGTCCAATCCCGGTGTGGGACGAGAACCCACGACCTTCTGGTCCAAAGGCGGATGTGCTACTAACTGAGCCACACCGACACACTGATAATACCTGTATGTTTTGAACCACCAAAAATATCATGGCAAATCATAATTTGGGAGTATTACTACATGACCAGATCATGAGACTCCAAATACCAGGTGACACTATTATTTCAGTACACAATAAATATGTTGTCTTACCTAAGCAGCAGTGTGTACAAGAACATGAAACCTTGATATGTGGGGAAGAGACATCAACCGCCCCATGGTTTCCTGATCAATGGAAATTTACCTTAACGTCTGCAAATGAATACCGCCAAGCTATGAGATGGAACCAATCATGGTGTGTAATCGCAGGTCAACCTTGGAATGTATGGGGGTGTAGTGACAAAACTTGGTGGGTTACAAATTGGACCCTCTGGGAACGTCCTGCTTATAGCCGAACAAATGTTACCATATCGATGGTTCCAGTCCGGCCTTAGATTTACTCACTGATTTGGCAACTCTACCTCATTTTGAATTACCCAAAATTGATAAAATGACACTTGGTGCCTTGTTGTATCACCAACAAACAAAAGGACTTATTTTCTCACAAAAGGCCTCTGCTAAAGAGGTAGAGAAGCAGTCATCTTATATCCCCATTATATTCTGGTGGGATTGGGGTTCGGCTACTTTACGTACTAGTCTAACCCTGAAAGTGGTAATATGCGGTATTGCAGTAATCTGTGTTCTTGTTCCCATACAATTATTATTGTATCGTAAGATGAGACACAAGATTCGACAAACACAAATGTTACAATGGCAACATCGTCTTATGTGATCTCCAATTAGAGAGTCACAAAGGGGGGATTGTAGTGTAACATTATTAATATGGATTGTAGTGTAATATTTCACATTTTATGATATTTAGCTTTCACCTTTTATATTATTTTTGTAATATAATTATTTCACAAACATATAATACCAAATGGTCTATGTATAACCTTCTTTAGGAAGGAGTGCTAGAATGTTAGAAAGAATCTTTTTTAGGATGATGTGAATTTACCTTATTGAAAACCATGCTTGAGCAATGTATTAGATAACAGCATGTTCGGGCAATGAATTTTCGAACAACATGAAAAGGCAAGCCTTAAGTTGGAGTACATTGCTATGGTGTAAGTGAAACTTTTTGTTCTGCCTAGGTTATGTTGACCTACTGGCAAATGTATTAAGGAAAATGAAGTAAACACCTATGAGGTTGTGTAAGAAATGAAGTAGTACCTCTGTTTTGAAGGAGAAGGTACACCACACCATAAGATTAATATGTTATTTTGTTATATGATTGGCTTACAATGGGGTGTTGGCATTTTTCAAGATAACAATTCTTTATATAAACCCTGTATAAAAATTGAATGAGCTAGCACCAAACAAGAAGCAAGAATGCATGTATCTGAAATTGATGAACTCGCAAGAAAATAAACCAAAGGGAAACAATCACTCTGTGTGGCTTGACTTATTTGAGGATAGAAAACACAATGCAATCCTTACAGGAGTGTAGTTTATGAAGAAGAAGGGTGTGGGAGACAGAATCAAATGCCTTAGCCAAGTCCACAAAGAGGTTCCACGTCACTACAATGACAACATCGTTGTCCACACCCCCGACATTGACGGGAACAATGCCAGCTGTTGGCAGTGTTCCCGTCGGGAAAAGGTGTTTTTTTACAGGGGACTTCAGCCCCCACACCCCCATCTCTAAATAACCAACTCTGAGTTGGAGTTGGTTCGAGGTGGGGGCACAACAATGGGAATAGCTGCGTTGGCAGACAGCAGACCACAAAAATGACCAATCTCGACCTGGCGAGATTTGTCGCTGTGGTGTTCTCTGTCGAAATGTTTTTGTGGTGGTGTGATACCCCCCCAAAGATGACTACAGTGACTTGGCTTTTATCCATTGCAGACTAAACTGAGTCAGTTACCCGAAACAGGGAGGAGACAGTTGAGTGTTGTTTCCTAGATCTGGACTGGTAAGGTGAGAGACTGTCAGTGGCAGGTACAGATCCAAGTTTCCATGCAGATCCTGGGGGGACAGTTGCAGCAGCAGGAGACACCAAATGGTCAGTTATAAGTATGAATTATAAATCAGTGAAAAAACAATAAACAGTACTGAAAATATGCACAGACTGACACAACAGTACTATGCTCAAATTAACAGGAATAATATCTAGTTAAAAGCAACTAAGGGTGATACAGCAAGAGTAAGGTAGATTGGAGTTGGGTGGGTAGATGAGTAGGAGGGAAAAGATAGATGGGAGGGTCAATATTGGCAGGGAGAAGGGTGGGGCCCTCTGCAATCTCTGGGTCAGGGGCTTCGCAATCGAGCAGACTCAACTGACTAAGCAGCCTTCTGCTGGCTATTTCATATGTGCATGTATAGATGATCCCACTGCATTCATTGGTGGCAGAAAATATAGGTAAGGTTCAGAGAACTTTCACATATGTGAACATAGCTGTTTTGAAGGTTTGAACAGTTTTGAAAGACTTGATGTACTGGAGAGTGCATTCTGGGTAGTAGATGCGGCCACCGTGTAAGCTTTAGGTATGATAGAGTTGCATGCTCTGGGTATGTGTAGCAGATTGTTGCACAGTGATCTCAGAGTAGACCAGTGAAAGTTTAACTACATGGTTGCTGAGACATGTTGGACAGAGTCCATGTACATATTTGTATATCAAGCTTGATCCTTTCACGTCATGACTATTTTCAAGAGAAAGAGAGGATCAGGGTTGTTATATAGCATGCAGTGTGTGGTGTGTGTGCTTATCACAGCCCAGCACAAACCACTGTGATTTTATGTAGTGCTGTGACTGGTGCTATCCTATACACCTCACTTTTGTGTACCGCATGCACTCTGTTACCTGATGAAAAGGCTACCTTAGGACTAGCTTCCTGGTTTTCATACGAACATACGAATGTGTCAGCAGAAACAGACCACCCAGTCTATCTATGTCTGCTTGAGTATGCAGCTGGTACCCCTAGTTTATAACTGCCCCACCCCCTCCCATTTGTCATCCCACTGCCGCTTCCCACCTCCCCCGTCCTCACTCTCCCCTGTTCCTTGTCCCATGCCCTTTTAAAGCTGTTCACAGATTTACATGATACCATCCATTCTGGTAGTGCATTCCATTTTGCTACCACCCTCTTTGTGAAATAGTGTCTCCTCATTTCCCTCCTAAATCTTCCCCACTGTATTCTTAGCCCATGCCCCCTGGTGTCCCTCCCCCTCCTTAGCTTAAAGATGCCATCTGCCCCATCCTTACTGATTCCCCTCAGATACTTGAATGTCTCTATCATGTCCCCCCGTCCCTTCTATCCTCCAGGGTGTACATATTCAGGTCTCCCAGCCTACTCTCATAGTCTCTCCCCACCATTCCACATATCATCTTCATTGCCTTCCTCTGCACCCCCTCCAGTAGCCTGATATTATGCTTTAGGTACGGCCTCTAAAACTGCACACAATATTCCAAATGCGGCCTTACCAGCGACCTGTAGAGGGGCAAAATCACCTCTCTTTGTCTGGATGAAAACCCCCTCACTATGCACCCCAGCATTTTGTTTGCTTTTGCAGCCACTCTCCTGCACTGGGCAGTATTTTTCATGGTCCCTATTACCATTACCCCTGTTTCCTGCTCCTCCTCAGTGATCCACAGTTTAACCCCACCCACCCAGTATTCTCTCCTTGGGTTCTTCACCCCAAAGTGCATAGCCTTAAACTTCTTTGCATTGAACCC
Organism: Neoceratodus forsteri; assembly: GCA_016271365.2. Taxonomy (NCBI): domain Eukaryota; kingdom Metazoa; phylum Chordata; order Ceratodontiformes; family Ceratodontidae; genus Neoceratodus; species Neoceratodus forsteri. Next base: position 46,211,497 of record JADMNL010000027.1, read on the forward strand.
CAGCTGCCAACTCTCTGATCACTCCTCTAGATAGCTTAGGCTCCCCTGCAGCTGCTTCCATCCCTCCTCTCCATCCACCACTGTTCACATTTTGATATCATCTGCGAACAGACTTACCTTGCTCACCACCCCGTGCACAATGTCTGATATGAAGAGCCCAATTAATACTGGTCCCAGCACAGAGCCCTGTGGCACCCCACTCACCACTGGCTTTGGAGTTGAAAGCTCCCCACCCACTTCCACCTGTTGCAGCCTCCCACTCAGCCAGCTTGTAATCCAGTTTGTCATTTTTGCCTCTACCCGTACACCAGTTAGTTTCCTCCCAAGCCACCCATGAGGCACCGAATCGAAGGCCTTGCTGAAGTCCAAGTAAAGAACATCCACTGCATGACCCTTATCCAGCTCACCTGTCACCCACTCATAATATTGTATCAGGTTGGTTTGACAGGACTTCCTTGAAACAAACCCATGCTGCCTCACATCCTGGAGGTCATTGTCCTCCAGGTACAACACCAGTCTTTCCTTTAGTATAATTTCCATGAGTTTGCACACTATGGAGGTGAGACTTACTGGATGATAATTATCCGGTTCATCCCTTGTTCCGCTCTTGTGTAACGGCACTACATGTGCCATCCTCCAGTCCAGTGGCACACATCCCGACTCCAGTGAGGTGCTGTACAGATCCGCCAGTGGTTGTGCCAACACCTCCGCCATCTCCCTCAGCACCCTGGGATGGATACCATCTGGCCCCGGTGCCTTGTCTGCCCTCAGTGACCTCAGTCCCTCTAGGACTCTACCTCCCTCAATCCTTCCTTCTGTCTCCTCCTCCCCCCGTCACCACCCTCCCAGCCCATGGTGGTAGTGGTCCCCCCATTTTCTTCTGTGAACACTGAGCAAAAGTATCTGTTCAGTGCTTCAATCTGTTCCTCCCCCTTTTCTGTCCACTGCCCACCCCTTTTTTATCCTCACTATTGTCTCCTTGCACTTTCTTTTCTCCCTGATGTATCTGAAAAAGTCTTTCCCCCCAATTCCCTGTGCTAATCTCAGCTCCCTCTGAGCCTTGGCTTCTCTCACTTTTCTGGTCACCTCCCTGGACCATCTTGCATACTCCTCCCTGTCCTTTTCCTTCCCTGTCCTCCTATACCTCTGATGTGCCACTCGTTTTGCCCTCACCACCTCCACTACCTAGCTGTTCAACCAGCATGGTTTCCTTGCTCTGCTCCTCTTACTCTGTGTCTTGGTGCAGGCTTCCATTGCCTCTGTAATCCCTGTATAATAATATCCCATTTCTGCTCCGTGTTCATCCCTGCCTTATGCCCTCCAGTTTCCTTTCAGTATTTCCTGCATCCTCCCAAAGTCTGCCCCCCCTGAAGTTTATCACCCGAGTTATTGAGTTCTCTGGCTCCCTGGACATTGTGATATTAAACCACACTGTTTGGTGATTGCTGTCGGCTAGTTGGTCCTCCACCCTTATTTCCCTTACTGCCTCCTCATTCAACAATACTAGATCTAAAGTGTTGTTTAGCCTAGTAGGTCCACTGACCAACTGCATCAGGAGAACCTCCTGAATCGCGTCCAGGAGCACTTGCTCCCTAGCACTGGAGGTGACCGTAATGCTCCAGTCAATCCCCGGCAAGTTGAAATCCCCCACGACGACCACCTTCCCTTTTCTACATACCTTTCTGTTTTGTCCTGCTAATTACCTGTCAAGCTCTTTAGACTGGGACGACGGCCTGTATACCACCCAAACTTCTGTTTCCTACCCCTTGAGTCTAGAAGCTGCAGCCAGATTGCCTCTGTTCTCCTTCCATCCCCCTCATCCCTTGTGCATTTGATCCCGTCTCTCACATAGACTGCCATGCCACTCCCCCCCCTCCTCACTGTCCTTCCTGTATAATTTGTACCCTGGGATTGCCAGATCCCAGTCCCAGTGCTCGGTTGCCCATGTTTCTGTGACAGCCGCAATATCTACCCTCCTCACTGCCAAGAGTGCCTGTAGCTCAGCTGATTTGTTGCCTAAGCTTCTTGCATTCGGTGAGACCACCCTCCATCCTGCCCCCATTCCTTCATTGCCCTCCATCTCCTCCCTTCTAATCTCTCCCTTTTTGGCCACCCTGAATCCTTCCCTGCTATCCTGGGGGGTAGGCTGTGACTCCACTCTATCAGATCCGTGCCTACATGCTGTCCACTTGCCACCCCCACAACTAGTTTAAATCCACCTTTTCCGCAATATACCTCCCCAATCTTTGCTTTAATACCTCATTCCCCTCCCCACTCAGGTGCAGCCTATCCCTTGCAAACAGATTGTTATTATCCCAGGTACTGCCCCAGCTGCCCACAATCCCGTACCCCTTAGCTCGACACCATTCTACCAACCATGCATTCAACTCTTCAATCCTCTCCTTTCTCACTGTGCTTGCTCAGGGTACTGGGAGCACCTCTGAAAAGGCCACAGACTCCTCAGTCTCCTCACACAACCTTCCCAGTTCCTCAAACCTCTCCCTTGTTACCTCCACCATATCCCCCCCCCAGGTTATTTGTCCCCACATGTACCACAATGTGCGGTTTCCTCCTACCCTTGTGCACCTTAGGATTGCCTGCCCTGCCTTGTCTACCTTTAATCCTGGTATGAACTCCACCCATATCCGACTGTGCCTCTCCCCCTTGCTGCCCCATCTGAGCCCCTTGAGTATGGAGTCCCCCAACACCAGTACACCCCCCTCCTCTTTCCTTGTGCCTGTCACCACCTCCCTAACCAGGTTCTCATTCCCAGGGCCACTCAAGATGGTGCTTTTACCATTTGCCCCCGTGTCTTCCCCCTTACCCATCTCAATTGAGACTCCACCCCTCCTCCTGTTTGACTGCCAACCTCCCTCTCCCTCCTCACCTCTCCGAGTATTATCCCTTCCCCGCCACACTGTGCTCAATCTCTCCACTAGTAATGCCCCTCACTCCCTCCTCTTCGTGAATACTATCCCTTGCGCAATCTCCTCCTGTGTCCTTCTCTTCCCCATGTGTCACCAGTACAGCAAACATGTTCCCTACCCTCTTTGCATTACTATCTGCTTTCTTCTCCCTCCTGCCTACTGCTGCTCTTCTCTTGCTAGGCCCTACTAGAGTCCACCCTTCATCAACTGGCTTTTTGTCTAGTTTGCCCCCTCCCTAACCCCTCCCATGACCCACTGTTCCTTCTCTGTGGTTTCCCCTGATATTCCCAGATGTCAGCCCTTCTACCAATGCAAGCCTTCCCTCCCCCCTCAACTTCCCCAGCTCCCTGCCAAGCCACTGAACCTCTTCCTTGAGCCTCCCTAGCCTGTGGCATATTGGGAACCCTCCCAGCCTCCACAGTATGTTCACCCACACTGCTGCCCCACAACCATTGCACCCCATAGTCCTACCCATGGTTCACACTACCTATACAGGACAGAGACATACAGTCTCTCTATACTGACTGCAGTTGTTTACAAACCCAATTACAAACCCACCAATAGAATTCCCAAGTCTCACAAACACATACAGTCCAGTGTGTGTGCAGTCCAGCTAACAGTGTGTGTATGCAGACATCAGGTGCCATATGATGTCACAGACTACCAGTATAAAGGAAGTGATGCACTAGGGGTGTGGGGGGGTTGGGTCCTTCCTGAGTACTAGAGACAGACGATCAACTACCCCTCCTGGTTTATGTTCAGGTTTATGAAACGTCTGACTCCACAAAGAGCATAAATTATTTGGCATGCTCCCGGCAACTTTGGTGATATGGTTAGGAAGGCTTCATCTCTGGTCTAGATATAATCCCGAAAACTTCAAAGCCTGAACTGTCTCCAAGGAAAGGCTTGAGAATGGAAATATTTTTAATCTGTTGTTTGAGGACTTCCTATACACTATGGCCTGGATATTCAAAAGGTTAGCCATCGCAACCTGAATCCTCTTAGCGTGATATTCAAAGGGCATGTTGCGCCTGTGCAACCCCATGCACCAGGCGTGTGGTAATGTATGCACGCGAAGTGCGAGGCATGCCCATGCATATGCGGCACATCCGATATTCAACCCAGGATGTGCGGGCGTATGTGAGTGGCACAAACCCACCTGCGCCGCTCAGGGGGTTGCAAAGATGTGCCTGGTAAAACCAAGAGCAAGTCCTGGCCACGCACAGGCATGCTGTGGTATTGCAGGGTGTAACACGGCAGCCGCCGGCCGTGGGTGGCCACCCACCCAGAACACTGTTCACAAGCGCCCTGCCCTGGGAGTGCTGTCCCCCCGCCGCTTTGCCCGATCTTGGGTGGCAATAGCGAAAACACCCTCATGGTCCAGTGGAGTCCCTCCCATCACCTGATCATGGGTATCCATAAACTAAATCCCTGGTGGTCCAGTGGAGTCCCCCCATTGCCCGATCATGGGCATCTGTATAATAGATCCCTGGTGGTCCAGTGGACTGCTCCCCAGTGCCTGATTGTGGGCATCTATAAAATAAACCCTGGTGATCCAGTGGAACCCTCCCCCCCCAGCAGCACCCGATCGTGGGCATATGTAAAAAAATGTCCCTGGTGGTCCAGTGAAAACCCCTCCCCAGCGCCCGATCACGGGCGGACATAGCGAAAGAAACCCTGGTGGTCCAGTGGTACCCCCCCACTCACCAACTTAGGTCCCCCGCCACCCAGCACCCTCCAATCAGCGGGCGGCAGCCCCAACCCACAAGCTGCCCGGGCCGCCCGCCGACTGACTGCGTACAATACAGTCTGTATGCCTATTGGTCCACTCGTGGACCAATGGGCATCTGATCATACTATACTACACAGGCCCGATATGTGAATAGAATGCATTCATTCACATAATGAGCCTGTGTAATAGATATGAATACTGCATGCCCATTGGTCCCATGCAGTAGACCAATAAGGTGTACAGACAGATACTTTACACAGTCAGGTGGGTGGCCGGGTGGCATGCAGATGAGGTGCTGCTGCCTGCCGCTGACTGGGGAGGGTGCTGGGTGGTGGGGGACCTCAGTGGGCAGGTGGGGAGGGAGGGTACCAGTGGACCACCAGGGTTTCTTTCACTATGTCCACCCATGATCGGGCGCTGGGGGGGTTGCACTGGACCACCTAGGACATTTCTTTATGTATGCCTGAGATTGGGCCCTGCTGAAGGGGGGGTTTCCACTGGACCACCAGGGATTTATATTACAGATGCCCGTGATCGGGCGATGGGGAGTGGTCCACTGGACCACCAGGGATTTAGTTTACAGATGCCCGTAATCGGGTGATGGGGAGTGGTCCACTGTACCACCAGGGAGTTTCTTTCTATGTATGCCCTCGAACGAGAGAGGGGACCGCCATGGAACTGCAGGGCGGCGGTCCCTGACGGTTGTAGCCTGGCAGGGTGCCAGGTGCAAGTTGCCGGGGATCGGTGCACCGCATGCAAATGGGGCCATAATGACATGCAAATGACCCCATTTGTGCCTTGCATGCATAATGGCCTCATTTGCATGCCCAGTGTTGACTATCGGAGGTGATGCGCCTAGCGCAACTGCACTTGCTCTGGCACATCCCCCCACTCCCGTTCTGCCACTTGAGCTGGCACAGTGCCACTGCGCCATGCGCAGTGCGTGCACCCTCAGAGCCATATTCAACGGTGCTGAGCCATGGCGCAGCACCGTTGAATATCACCAGGTCCATGCCCTGGTGCAGCCCAGTTGCGCTGCGCCTGGGCTTGTGCCCCTGCCTGGTGCAGTTTGAATATCCAGGCCTATGACTTTTATCTTGGTATTATTCAGAAACAGGTGGGGTTTTTTTGTGCATCTATTTATGGGTGATGACAAAGATTTCTTGTCAGGATTATTTTATTTTATTTATTTATTTTAGTCTTTGGTAGTCGGGTAAGGCCCGCTAGGCACAAGTGCCTGTTTTCAGGGGCAACCTGGGAGCACTGGGCGGTTAAGTGAATTGCTCAGAGTCATACAGTATGCAAGTGGAGGTTGTGAGAATCAAACTCAGGTCTGGCCTGCTGGATGTACCAAGCTCGTTCACACATTGTTCCTCTAACCTCTAGGCTATACTGCTGAGGTCTTCTGCTGTCTTGAACTTAACAAATATGACCATATAATTTGCTCATAGATGGATACTGGCATCATGATTAGTACAAACTGAGGGAAGATTATTTATAAAGAAGATAAAGAGTAAATTTTGTGGGATCCCAAAGTTAAGGGAACTTGGAGATGAAGTCTCACTATTGACTTTGTCGGCTTGCAATCTGCTGGTTGGAAATGCTTTTTAGCCAATCTAGGGCATTTTGTTGCAACCCTAAGTGATGTAGCTGGTGTAGGAGAACAAAGTGGTTTACAAAGTCAGAAGCCTTCATGAGGCTGAGAAAGCCTGACCCTGTGTAGTATTCAGTGTCTACGGGGATGCAAGGTAATTTATTACTTTAAGTGGAGCAGTGCACGTGGAATGATTTAGTTGAAAACCTGACTGTGCACCAGATAGAAGCCTATTGTGGAACATGAAGACCAGTAGCTGCTTCTGTGCCAGTATTTCATAGAGATTGGTAGGAATACGCAGAACTGAGATGGACTTATAATTGTTTGGATTAGATGAAGCAATGGATTTAAGAATATGGTCACCTCCAGGCTATAGGAATCAGTCCAGTGTGAAGGGAAATATTAAACATGTTATATGTGTTACTAGTTGAGCCGAGTTCATTTTTAAGAGATGAGCTATGATCTTGTCTATTCTTGCAGTTTATGATACATATAGTTCCTTGAGAAGTTTAGGATTTTTTCTGGACTGACACTGGTGAAGTTGAATAGACTTTCTACATTGGTAAAGGAGGGAGGGACACACATCTTCACATCATGTGCAAGGTGGATTTCAGCAGAGGAGATAAAGAATGACACATGTAGGCAGGTTTAGGTGTCTAAAAATTTAATTAAGGATGTCAGCAATCTCCACTTTTCCAGAGAGTAAGGTTACTGATGTGTAGTAGTAGTAGTAGTGGTAGTAGCAAAAATCTTTATTTTTATACAGGGAAAAAAGATAAAAGTTTGTACATTTCCTGTCACACCTTTAGGACCTAGTTCCTATTTTGAAGTTGGTTCTGTATAATGTTGTGTTGCGATGTGGATCTGGTGTGAGATAGGCTGTGGTTGTTTTTTGTCCAGTAGTAAACTTATACCCATCCACTGTTTTCTTGGTTTATTGCTGCATGTTTTCCATGGTTACAGCACTGGCTTGGGAACTGGAAGCTCATAGGTTTAGATCCTGCTACAGTCACTTATGAAATGGATAAAGACAGTAAATCTAATTGATTGACAGCCTTTGCCAGCTATGTCCTTTTATAGTTTATAGCATGGAAAATAACAAGTACCTGTATCTGTGCCCTCAATACAGTGCAAATCCCTCCAATGCCACTGCAAATGTGATTTTGGTGACATTTTTATGTTGGCTCATGCATGAGCAGCCAACATACTGTGGTAGTAGCAGATTTGGAAGCATGGTCACTGTTGGGCGAATGCAGGGCACCCATTAGTAGGTTGGTCCCTCATTCCCCAATCAGCCAGCAGCAGGGCCCGACACCTTGCATATCTAATGCGGCCACCAGATCTGAGAAAAGGTCCGCTGCAATGAGAGTGAAGCTCTCATGCAGCGTGACCTCAACACATCTCCCGACGTGCAGGCAACATGGCGGCAGTGACTGCCGCTGCCACCGCCTGTCACAATACTAACGGGGGAGCCCACTCCCCATCGGCATATTTCCCTCCCCATTTCCGCTGTGTGCTGAGGGGGTGCACAATCCCCATCGGCATCATGCGCCCCCCAAAAAATGCTTTTCTTTGCTGACGGGGGGCCCAATCCCCATTGGCTTCAGTCCCCCCAATTCCCAGTTCAATCTGCCAATGGGGGAGCCCACTGCCCATTGGCATGATATCCCCCCCATTGTTCTGTGCCTAGGGGTTGCCCAATCCCCCTCGGTTCATGTCCCCCACTCCCTTTCCATATGTGCCGATGGGGGTGCCCAATCCCCCGTCGGCTACTGCATCCCCCCAAAAAAACACTTGGGTGGTACACTGGGAGCCCACCCCAGCATGCCAAATACCCTGTAAAAAAAAAGTCCCCTGAAGTTTTTTTTTTGTTTCACCTGTAAAAAAGAAAACAGTCCCTCGCAGTCTCCCTTCCCCCTCCCGCAACCCACGCCCATGCTCTGCGCGCCCTGCCTCCCAACACCCCCCCTCACCCCATACTTACCTGCGGAGTCTGGCTCGATGATCTCCGGTGGACCGGGAACATGTCTGCACTCTTCAAAGCTGACTGCGAACTGAAGAAATGCCAGTAAGCTGGCTCACTTCCCTCCTACAATCTCCTGAGATTTGACAGACCTGCTCCTAAAAGAGGGGTTGGCACAGCCATTTATTTTAAAGATCACCTAGGCTCTCCACTATCTCCTCATCTTCCCTAATCCACTGCAAAGCACTTCATGTCCTCCTTACACTTGGCTCCAAAAAGCTACATATTGTCTGTGCCTACAATCCCCATCCAGTGGCCTAAAAGGACTTGAAGAACTGTTTGATCAGACCTCTCTTCTATCTGGGAGAATTGAGGTTCTTTTACTTGGTGATCTTAATCTAAACTGGCTCGGAAACTCTCTTCATGTACTACAGGCCAAGATTCAAAGTTTCAACCTTCGCCAGGTGATCAGTGACCTCACTAGATCTGCCCTACACTCCAACTCTAGTACTTTGTTGGACTGGATAATGACCAACCACCCAGAAAATATTATCTCCTCCGAGATAGTAGCAGATGACATCACAGACCCCCAACCCCCCACCTTTTGCATATGGGGCAAAACTAGACACTCCCCTCCTTAGCCCCGCTCTATCACTTTTTGTAACTATTCAAATCTTGACCCACAATCCTTCCTGCTGGACACTGCCACTATTGACTGGACCCCCTTTTTAACTCAAATGACCCTCAGAATGCTCTAAACATATTCCTGACTTACTTCCTGGAGGTCCAGGACAAGCATTGCGCCCTTATTACCCGACGGGTACAACATAAACATACTTGGCGGCTAAAGTCCGACCTTCTCTCCAAACTGTGACAGCGGGACAAATCCTAGCTCTACTACAAAAGTACAGGGCTCCCAGCCGACTTAAATTCCTACAGAGCACTCAGGAACTCATGCAAGAAGGAAATCAAAAGGGCCAAAAGTGCATATTGCAAAGATCTTTTAACTAAATCATATGGTAACCCCAAAAAATTCTGGCCCCATATAAAATGCTTCCTAGGACCAACTCTTGCCCCCACTCCAACCGGTATGTCTCTCAGTGGGGTCCACTGTAATAATATTGCTAACTTTCTCAATACTCAGTTCTCTGACCTCACTAACTATACCTCAACTTTCCCAGCCAGACCATACTCGTATGACCAGACTGATGTTGCTGGGCCTAAATTTCTTTTATAATCTGTCACTCACCTTGAAGTTCTAAGACTGCTCAAAAGTATCTCCGATTTCACCGCTGCTGGGTTGGATAACCTTGAGCCCAAACTCGTAAAGCTAGCAGCCCCTCATATAGTAGCACCTCTTGCAAAAATGTTTTCCCTCTCCCTCTGTCATAGCTATGTCCCTTCTATCTGGAAGACTGTCAGGATTACCCCTGTTTTCAAAAAAGGGGACCGTATAAATCCCTCAAACTATAGACCCATTGCCATATTACCTGTTCTTAGCAAAATCCTTGAGAAGCTCGTAGCCAAATTATTGACTTTCTGCAGAAACTAAACCTTCTCACGACGGTGCAGCATGGTTTCCACAAGGGTCATACCACCACCACTACTTTACTCAAATTTACCTCTGATACCCTAGCAGCCATGGACTCAAGTCTCCTAATGGGGACAATTTTTATAGATATGACTAAAGCATTTGACCTTGTAGATCATCTTATTCTTCTCGCTACTCTAAGGTTTCTCACAGGGTGTGATTGCTTGGTTTGACAGCTACCTGACAGATCACAAGCAACTTGTTAAATTTAACTCCACCTTGTCAGATTATGCTACCATAAATATTGGTGTGCCACAAGGATCTATCCTCAGACCCCTGCTTTTCTCCTTCTGTATAAATGATATTACCTCAATCATGCCCAGTACTGCTTCCCTGCTATATGCTGGTGACATCCTTTTGTACACCAGTTCAAAGAATATCTCTGAAATCAATCAACGACTCTCCCAAGACTTTAAACAAAATCAAGGAATGGTTGGTAAAAAAGAGGCTTGTCCTAAATGTCTCTAAGACTCAAGCCATGCTGTTTGGTTCCAATGCTAAACGTAAACTCGCCCAATCCACCTTTAATGTCTCCACTAAAAATGGCTCGGCAGTCATGGTTGTACCCTCTTTTAAGTATCTGGGTATCACACTTGATCCTGCTGTCACTTTTGATCTTCATATCCATCAGACGTGCAAGCTAACAAACATGAAACTTGGTATGGCCTACTGCTCCAGCAACGTACTCAATCCGTCAGCTAGGCTTACCATAGCTCGTGGCATACTACTTCTGTCACTCATGTATGGCATGGCAGCATATGCCTCATCATGTAAGACTAGCTTTCAGAAGTGGGATGTTGCATACAACAATATCTGTAGATATGCGTCCTCCTCAAATTGACTAAAACACCACTGCCTTCTCTACACTGTGCTAAGATGGTTTTCTCTGGCAGCCTCCTGTGATTATGCACTCTGCTCCACCATAGATAATATCATCCAAAATCAAACGCCAAAGCCTCTGCTGGAACTATTCCTAAACCAGATGTCCAGCTATGAACTATGCTCAGCTGCCAAAGCCCATGTCGTCATCCCTAGACATCACTCCTCCAAAGGTGCTAGCGCCTTCTCCTGCCATGCCCCTGAAAAAAGTCATTGCTTTGGCTAGTGCACCCTACCCAGTCAACAAAAACTAAATAAATAAATAAATAGCGTTTTTTCAACTTTGGTGCATATCTCAGTCATTTTGGGGAACTTTGGCACCAAATTTTCAACATGGGGTTTTTGGGACCCCTCCTCATTAATTCAGGCACTGTCATTGCGTTATGCGGTCCCGAAAGGTGATTTCACAGTCACTGTGTGGAATCACCTTTCGGTACCGATTAATGAAATGACAGTGCCACTGTTCATGAGGGAGGCTGTCAAAAAGCCGGTGTTGCAAATTTGGTGGAAAATATCCAAACAATGTCTGTTTTATGGGCATGTTTTGCGTAGCTTCTACGCACGCTCGTAACTCTGTGAATTTGTAATATTTTCACTATAGAGTTTCACAATTGGAATTTTCCCACATCTTCTTATGAACAGTACAGCTGTCATTTTACATATCCTGGCCAAAATGTGTTTTCGCACATCCGGCGCAGAATAGTGCAGTCGCTGTGCAAAATCAGTTTTCGGGACAGTTTCAGAAAATGATGGTGACACTGTTCATGAGCAGAGGTCCTGAAATGCCTATGTTGAAAATTTGGTGCCAGAAGTCCATAAAATGACTGTGTTAAAAGCGTGTGTTGCACATTTTCTACGCACCCTTGTAACTTCACAAATTTGCAATATTTCTATGCCAGATTTTCAACACTGGCATTTTTTCACACCTCCTTATGAACAGTACAGCTGTCATTTTTCACATCCTGCCCAAAATGTGTCTCCACACCTGTGAAGCACAATGGCGTGGTCGCTGTGGAAAATCAACTTTTGGAACAGATTAACAAAATCACAGTGCCACTGCTCATGAGGTAGGTCCCAAAATGCCTATGTTAAAATGTGGCTAACAAACTCCCCCAAATAATTGGGTTATGGACGTGTGCTGCAGTTTCTATGCATGCTCATGACTTCACCAATTTTTCATATTTTCACTCCAGATTTTCAACGTTGCCGTTTTTTTACGCCTCTTCATGAACAATACAGTTGTCATTTTCCACATCCTGCCCAAAATGTGTTTTCGTCCCTGTGTCGCCAAAAGACATAGCCATTGTGCAAAACCACCTTTCAGCTAACAAACTGATTGTGCCGCTTTTCATGAGGTGGACTCACAAAAAGCCCATGTTGAAAATTTGGAGTGAAAATACCAGCACATGCCTCTGGTGTTAGGGTTTCCAACTGTAACACCCTACCCTGTAGAGACTGGCAGGCATCAGGGGTGTGACTTGGGATCATTGGCTCTAATACTCACACCATTCCACCTCCACCCCCACACCCACCCTGCAGCCAGTGACAGGCATCGTGGTGTGCCTTGCACTGTTCAGCCACAAAGTTCACCCACAAAGTTCACCCCATTCTCCTATACTGCACCCACCCTATTAGTTGAGCTGTGTCTTTCGTTTTTATCAAAAGGTAGTTTAAAGTATTAAAAAAAGGTTCTGAAAATAAGCCCCATAGGCTTGCATGGGGCGTATCCTCGCACTCTTCCTGGTACCACGTCACAAAACGGGGGAGCGCAGGGTCAGAGCAGGCAATCTAGGAAGTGGGAGGGGATTGGCTAGCTCATGGTTTTAACAAATTACAATCCCTTCCCAAAGTTTGATGCATGAGTAAGAAAACATATATTTTTACACAGCGGGGCTATCGCCACCCCAGGTAACAGGCTATGAAGCCCAAAGTGTGATTCAGGAACATCACACATTTACTTAAAACATAATAATGAAGGCAGTGAGAAAAAGAGTGATCGAGTGGGTGAGTAGGAGTTAAGGAACAGGCTAGCCAATTCAAAAGTGTAGACTGAGTTTTATATGCTTGAGTGAGAGAACAAAATGGTGTCTGTTTAAAACAGAATGTTCTGATGCCTGCTACATTGATTTATTCATTGTACCTGATTGCCAGCCCTTTTTTAAGGCTGCAGTGGGCATAGTCCTGCAGATCTCTTGCTATCAAAAAAGCAGCCTGTGCACTCCTTCCGACCGAACAACATGTTGGAGTTGCAACGCAGTCACCTCCATGTCTATGAAGCACTCCACTTGCTGTCTCCACTGGCAGTCACACTGTGCTATTTTTTACTCTCTTGGTGGTTACAGCAGAACACAGCACACTTTGCCTATGTCCAAAATTGCCACCAAACTGTATTGTGCATGCACGACTACCAGCACATGTGCAGTGCAGTGTGGAGGCCATCTTGATCATGGAGGAAAATGCTGTGTTCCGCTGTGACCACCAATTTTTTTTTTATTATACATATCCCCCAACCTGATCCTCCCTCTCAGCACCCACCATAACATACACCACCCCAGAAACATAACAGTGACACTGGGGGTGCCCAATCCCCCAGTGTCGTGATTGGGAATCCTCCTTCCTGTTTGTCCCTTTTTTTTAAATATATGTTTTTTTCTCCCCCCACACAACCCTCCCTCTCAGCACCCCACACCATGCCACCCCCACAGAAACATAATAGTGACACTGGAGGATGTCCAATCCCCAGTGTCGTGATCGGAATCCTCTTTGAGTTTTGTTTTTCACCTGTAAAAGAAAACTGTCCATCAATGTCTTTGTGGCCATTCCTGACCCCCACCCAACCCTCCCACTTAGCACCCACCACCCCGCCCCCAAGCCCTTACTTACCCCATCGGGCCGCGCCGTAAACCTCTGTGGACCACAGACACGTCTTCACTCTTCAAAGCCGGACTGCAAACTGAAGAAACATTTATATGGTTCAATGTATTTCAATGAAGTTTTGAACTAGTGTCATAACTTGGGCATTTTTGCAATTGGCTCAGATGTTCAATGTGCCTTTTTTGGGAACCCCCCCCCCCATGAACAATTGCACTGACATTAGGCAAATCTGTCTCAAAAGGTGATTTCTTGGTCCCTGCACAAAATCGCCTTTCAGGCAGGAGTTGAACATTTTCTCTGCCCTTGTTCATTAGGTGGGGTAATAAGAAGGCAATGCTGAAATTTGGTGTAAAAATATTAAAAACATAAACAAGTTATGAGCCTACATTGAATTTTACATATGCAGGCTTGTAACTTTGGTAATTGTCAATATTTTTACCACAAATTTACAACATAGCCATTTTTTTATAGCACCTCATGAATCTGACAGCTGTCATTTTTCAGCTCCTGCCTAAAATGTGATTTTGTGTCCTGAAAGTTGATTTTGCAGGTCCTGTGCAAAATCACCTGTAGGCCAGGAGCTGAACATTTTCTCTGCCCTTCTTCATGAGGCAGGGTCATAATTAGGCTATGTTGAAAATTTGGAGTAAAAATATGAAAAGGCAAATTTTCAATATTTTCACCCCAGATTCCTTGGCTGCAGCCCTATTGGCTCTGGCCAGAATTTGTTTAACTAAGGAGTAGTAGTGTCACCATGCGTGACTGCTAACCAGTCAGGATTCAATGTGTTCTTTATCACTTTTATAAGATTTGAAAATTCTGCCAAAGGAATTTTGCAGACTTTTGATTTCCTGCATTCCATAATAAACAAAGATTCTAGCTATTAAATAAGTGGAAAGAGAGATGACGGACAGGTGGGAAAGGACAACTTTTTACTACTTACTTTTAACAAAAGATAATGCCTGCTTTTAATTTTTAAAAAGTTGGCATTGTTTTTGTTTTTTAAATTATTTCTTTGTTTGCCTATTTAATAAGTGTTTTAATTCAATTAATTTTTATTTGGGATAAAAACCATTGAGCAAGGTTTGTTTAGAGTGGTATAATCCTTTTAAGGCAAACATTCTGATAACAAGTGAACGTTACAGACTTAAAGCAGCAGTACTAGTTAACAAAACTTAAAGCATTTGGTTGACAGTTAGGACAAATCAAAGCATCGATACATCTGATTTTCTTTTTACTTCTTATTTCATTCCTGTGGCAAGATAGAGGATTTTGATGTTCCTAAAAATTATTGGTCATTTTCAAGGTCCTCCATCATGGATGTAAGAAGATCAGGATGGTACTGTGTTGTTGACCATCATAAACATTTGCTGGCAACACCCTGATATATCTGCATTATAAATACAGAGTGTACAGTTAGTGTGTGCTCTCTGGGGAGAAGATTTCTGAATATTGTTGGGGGCTGCCATTTTTATTGTAGAGCCAAGCAGATTACTAAAGTTGTAATTAAACAAGGTCTTAAAATAGCTGATTGGGGGGATTGAATTTAAAATACCTTAGTGAAGAGTTTAGGATTATCATGAATACATTACTGCTAAAAAAGGTTGTGTAACATTTTTTTGGCTGGCTAACTACTACTGCTGCAGTAAATATTGCTAAATACAGTGTACAACTTCACAAGGCATTGTATGTTTACATAAACATAAGGGATTCTGGCTGGGAGTTGCGTGCATTTGGGCATCAATGACTGAAAGTGAGGAACCAGTGTATCTTATTGCCCTTCCGTGTCTTATTGCTTACATATTACATGATTGTCCCCTACTACCAATTGATTTTCAGTGGCTGAGAAATGAAAAATGCCATTATTCACTACTAGCAGTGAACAATAGAGTGTGAACAACATCTCAAAACATAAAGACTCCATTACTATTGGTTAGCAGCAGATAACACTTATTTACAACAACAAAAAATCACTGCATACCCCACCAAAAACACCTAATTCACATTAAACACTCTCAAACACATTTCCATGTGTAAAAGCTACATAAATACAAGTTCAGTTCTGTGCTGTGTAATATAACACATTACACACAAGTGCCTGTGAAGAACTCGATGATAATTACACCTAGCGGAGCTGAGGGCAGCAAAAGTCACTCATCCTTTGAGCTTATGGGGCATTCCCTGCCCCCAGATTCACGCGATCAAATTACCACCCTGTTCTTTACAAACATATAAACTACCTAAGTCTATATGTAACTGGTTGGTATTTACTATTTGTGTATACATGCAGCTACTGTGTTTTCTTCTGGTTATAATAGTACATTCTCAGGTTCTTCAGAGGAGAGGTCTGTGGAGTGCAGCTGAGCAGTTCTGGCAAACAAATGACTTGAGATGAAATTCTTATAACCATAAGAGACACCGGATCTGTACATATAAATGTAACCTCCCTACAAATGGGGGTTCCCAAAAAGTCTTCCTTGAGCTTGCCTAAATGCTCACTGCCAGGCTGGTGTCCTGCGTTTTAGCAGTTTAAATGTGATTACCAGAGCCTGTATGGCCTCTGTGTGCTGTCTCTTTAAGAGCTGCCTGATTGCAGCATAAGTAATCTGAGAGGGAACTCTGTTGAAAGATGTAACTATTTGCTGAAAATCATTTAGAGTGATAATGATAATGTAGTTTGTCTAACCTGCTTTATTTGTAGCAAGGACTGTTTTGTTTGTCTCTACTATCTTGGTCCTGGACTGCAAATTGGACCAATCAGTTCTAGTGGGACCTAAAATGTAGCCAGACTACAGGAGCTGTCTGAAGTCAAAATCTGTAGGAATTGTAGTTTTGAACTTTTTGAGCCTTTTTTGCAACTGAAGGGGGAGCTCTTGCTTTGACTGACAGCCAAATCAGCCAACCAAACCTTTTGGATCTTGGGGAAGTCCCAGGCTGCTTGCAGTTTTCAGTTAGATCTAAGCTGGAAGCTGAACAAGAAAGAGCTGAAGTAATTTTGAGCAGCAATCCTCAGTGGATTCGCATGGGAGAACTGTGAAAAGGCTGAGTTTTTGGCTTGCATGTCTGCCAGCTGCTCCTGAGAGGGAGAGAAGAGAATTGTTTTGGACTAAATCCAAGTTTGTGTGACTAAAGTAAGCTACTGAAGTGGGCCAGGCTCAACCTGAAGAAGACAGAAGATTTTGCTGAATACAATCGGTCCGCCAGGAGTTCCAGCTACCACTAAGCTCCCAGTGTGTGGAGAGACTTTGCGATTGTGACCAGGGAGTGCTTTGCCTGGTACAGTAGCATTCCGGTACATGTAAATGTGCTATGAGCTGCTAGTGGGTTGTGAGTTTGTTCCCCACTGTGTGAACTGTGTTCTGCTTGCTGGAAGCTGTATCCAGCCCAAAACGGACAACATCTGAATTTGTCTCCATGCAGTCTGGGCCTTGCCAGACTGGCCCAGCCAGACTACCCACTGCACAGAGAAGCCATTGACGAGAGACCTGCCTGGGGATCAGCCCCCTGCTCCACACTTGAACAGGATCGATGCCTCTGCAACTCGTATAGGCCCTGCTTCTCCTGGCACTCCAGATCAACCACCTGCAGTCTCGATTTTTGTCCAGCTGGTGTCCAGTCTTGGGTATCGTGAGTAAATACCAGGGTAGCTCCCTGCAAAAACAGTTTAATCGGAGTGTGTCATCTGATTGTCTTGTTGTTTCATTTCCTTTATGAACTGAGCCCTCTGGCTCCGGATTACAAATATTGTGTACTGTGCATGTTATATTTTCCATCACAGGGCCCCAACCAGCTGCAACCCCGGGCAACGGTCCTGGCTAGCTCATCTCTTCTCCACCTGGGTACCCAGAGATGTGACTGTGTGGGGGGACTCAAAGTGCATGCATAACTGCTTGATTGATATAACCTTTAAGCTAATTGACCTGATTTTGCCCCTTCCTTGTTCAAGTCCCCTGAATAAATCAGATCTAACTTTTCTGCATGTAATCTGACTGTGGTTCCAGTTTGTGCTCAAAGTACTGTACTGTTGCTATTTGCTGTGCATAACCTTGTTTTACAGGGGGTCCACAGGGTCAAGCCAGAGGAACCAGCCCTGGTGGTAAGTGCAAACAGTGTGGGCACTTATGTGGTGTACCAGGGGTATTGTGAAAGTGATTATTGTACAGTGTTCAGGCCACTAGAGGGGAAGGGGGGGTTACAGTTTCCCAGAGGGCTATGTCCAGGTTAGGTTGACCACTACCAACTCTGACCTCCGGGTGGAGGCACCCGTTTCAGAACTCGGGCCCCTTAACCTGCTACTAGCCAAGCAGGCAGGGGTAGCAGCCCTTGGGATAGCACCACCTAGGGGTTACATAAATATATTATAAATCATGTTAAAGACCGTTGTTTAAAAAAAAATGAAACATCAAAATGCTTTACCTTGTAGAATATTACAGACTCCTCTTTGTGGGAAATAGATTTTACCAATTGAACTTAGAACTTCAGAATTTTAGAACTAAGTTCATGAGGCATCATCTTATGGCTATACGAGTACCTGGAATGTCGAGAAATAAACAGTTCTGATGGACTTAAATTGATGATTTCACCATTGAGGAAAAGACAAATTCGTCCTTTAAAGAGCTGCAGATGCCGCAGAAAAAACTATGAAAAAGATAATAGACACAGTTGACCTTGTATTTCATCCATCTTCTATAGATTCCCTTCCCCCTTATTTTTTACTGAGGAAATCTGCACAAAGGTAGGAGGATTTACAAAATGTCATGACGCAGATGTGGAAGCTTGATCCGCCTATATCTGCATCTGCTTAAATGCAACCAAATGTGAGTGCCCTGCTTTCAAAGGTCACCCTGTGTTTACGACACTTTTTGCAGTTTATGGCAGTTTGTATGTAAAAAAAAAAAAGATGCGCCTGTCATATTTGTGCCACAAGTACCGACTTTCTAGGCACCGCTACATCCCAGCTCTGGACGTGAGTAGACTATCTAATAGATGGTCTAACGGTGCAGATTGATGTTCGGTTTGAAAATATGGTTGGCAGATCCATGATAGATCCACTTTGAAAATCTCACACTGGTCTTAATCCCTTAGTGATCATCTGTCCCAGCAGTTCATTCCCCACTTCAAGTCACACTTCTGTTTTGTGACATCACAATCAGTTTCCATGGGAATGGCTGTGATGTCACAAGCAGAGTGTTATGACATCAGGGGCCCAATATTTAAAAGTTTGCATGGGCACTATCTGATATTTGCCAACGCAAACCAGGTTTTGCACCGAGCCCAATATTAAAAAGGATAACAGGGTTAGTGCCCGTGCAAACCAAAATGTGGGGGTATGTAAATGGGGGTCAGGGACAGGAATATTGGTGGAAGTCAATATTCGGTAGATTTGCGCAGTGCAAAAGGGCTTACAGCAGTCCTTTTGCACTGCACAAGTAGCACCAAACAAAACCCCCCTCTTGCTCCATGCAATCCTAGTGGCTGCCAGTGGTACTGCAGCCAACTAGTGGTTGGCTGCTGGGGGAGCACACCTGCCCCCTGTGGTCCATGACACCTGCCCCCCATCATCAACTCGTATTTAATGAAGAATCTCTGGTGCTAGGGGTCCCCCCTCTGATCACTAGCCTGTATTTAATAAAGAATCCCTGGTGCTGGGGTTCTCCCCCCCCGATCGTCAGACCATATTTACTAAATCTCTCCCTCATGTTAGCAGTCCCCTCTCCCTCTGATCGCCAGCTCATATTCAATGAAGAATCCCTGGTTCTAGTGGTCCCCCCACCCCGATTGTCAGCCTGTATTTATTAAATCTCTCCCTGGTGCTAGTGGTTCCCCCTCCCTCTATTCACCAACCTGCATTTAATGAAGAATTCCTGGTATAAGTGGTTCCCCCCATCACAAGCCTGTATTTCAAAAGAGTCTCCCTGGTGCTAGTAATCCCCCGATTGCCAGTCCAGTGGTATAACTAACCCCCCCCCGGCATCCAATGATTCCTCCCCTAGCACCAATCTATGGTACCTCCCGTCGCATGTCCCTGGCATCTAATGCCCTACCCTACACTGTAGCACTGAGCACCAAACACCCAAATCACCTTACCTGTATCCTTGGTACCACAGGTGGTAGCCCATGACATGGGCGTCGGCGATTGGGCACCTACAATAACGGCGACCCAATCTCCGGCGCATGTCATTGGGGCTAGGCTAGGGTAGGGTAGAGCGGTGAGTATAGTGACGGGATGTTGCTATATGTACACATGTGGGGGAGAGCGAGCATGCACAGCGAGGGGCGGGAGGGGTTGTGAGGGGTGGTGCTGCAGTGGGTTGCCGAGCTGATCTCATGGCGTGGTGGGTGGGTTGCCAGCACTGGTCGGCAGAGAACTGGGTTCAGGTCCGGGTGCTGGTGCGTTTTTGTTGTGCCCAGCCCAAATCTTTAATTTTTTTTAATGTTTTCACACACACCTCGACATGCACCCCCCAGAGTTGAGAATCCTTTAGTAGGAGGGTGCAGGGGGCACAGCCCCCCACAAAAAACATAAAAAACTTATGTCCCCAGTGTCGTTTTGCTGTGCGCCGGGATGACAGATTGCCAAAATAAATTTTTGGCATTCTGACTTTGCAATAACAGCAATCGCCTTTAGGCTTTTGCCATTATCACATAAAGTCCCACAGATGCACATAAAGTGACCATGCTTCCCTCCTCACACTTACTCTGCCAGCCACCATATGTCCAGGCAGGAGCATGCACTCTATTTATAGGACAGGCCTGTCCTATAAATAAGGTGCACACTCTCTGCCTGGACATACTGCGGCTGGCAGAGGAAGTGTAAGGAAGGCAGTGCCACTCACAGTATGCACACCCGCAACATTGAGAATAAGGGTAAAGTGCTGGGGGGGGTGCTTGGTGCTGAGGTGGAGGAGGCTGCTAGATGCCAGGGACATGCAACGGTTGGTACTGTGGATCGGTGCTGGTGGGGGATCACTGGACACCGGGAGGTTTACTTGTACTGTGGGCTGGCTATTGGGGGGGGGTCACAAGGACCAGGGAGACTTTTTTTTGAAATACGAGCTGGTGTTCAGTGGGAGAGGGACCACTAGTACCAAGGAAAGTTCTTTGTTCATAAGGGCTGGAGATTGAAGGGGGACCACTAGCACAAGGGAGTCTGCATTAAATATGGGTTGGTGATTGGAGAAAGGGGGGAACACTAGCACCAGGGATTCTTTATTAAATACAGGCTGACAATCAGAGGAAGGGGGGGACACTAGCACCAGGGAAAGTTTGTATTTACTACAGGCTGGTGGTCAGAGGGTGAACCACTCGCACCAGGAACAGTTTTTATTGAATATAGGCTGGCAATGGGAGAGAGGGGGGACCACAAGCACCAAGGATAGCTACAGATGTCTAGATTGAGGAAGGAGAGAGGGGCTCCACACTAACTTGCCTTTGTTACCCATGCAAATGGGCCCATAATGGGCATGCAAATGGAACCCTTAGCGCCTTGCATGCCCCATGAGCTCATTTTCATGGGTCCCTTTGAAAATTGCAGATAGCGCTCTGGCACTATCCACTCTTGAGGTCCGCTCGGGTTGTCAGCATGGCGTGAGGTGTGGCATCCAGCGCCTCAACCCTCAGCACCACTGGGCAGTGCTGCTTGACTTAGCGCTGTGCCAACATGGACCTATATTCAGTCAGATAGCCCTGGTGCCCTATCTGACTGAATATAACATCCAAGGAACCCTGGGCAATTACAAAGCTTTGCCCATCCCTAAGCCTTAAT
This sequence comes from Neoceratodus forsteri, assembly GCA_016271365.2. Classification (NCBI taxonomy): domain Eukaryota; kingdom Metazoa; phylum Chordata; order Ceratodontiformes; family Ceratodontidae; genus Neoceratodus; species Neoceratodus forsteri. The sequence continues at coordinate 46,232,822 of JADMNL010000027.1, forward strand.
ACACCCGAACAAAAAAAATATTTGTCATAGGTACAATGATTACTAAAAGACTAATTTTAGAGAAATGGAAAGCCCAATCCTTAGACAATTCTGAGGAACATAAATGGTAGTACATGTTAAGAGAAGCCTTGTTTTATGAAAGCTTATGGTATGATATAGCTGTACCTGAAGATTTTCTAGAAACTTCTTGGAAGGAAATAGAAACCCTACTGCCACCTTTGATGGATTTATAAAATTCAGTAGCAAAGCGCGTTGCACTCACCCCACCAAATAGGACACTAGACAAGCTGCTTAACTATGTTTGTAGTTTATTTGCAGCATTCAGCTAATGGCCGTGCCACAGCTCGGGACTTCTTATGTTTTGCTTGTTACATACAGGGCTTCTTCAGAGAATACAGAAGTTAATACAGCTCAACATAAGCCAGCCCAGTGGCGCTGAGGGTTGAGGCACTGGATGCCACACCTCATGCCACGCTGATGACCTGAGTTCAGGAGCGAACTCGGGCCGCTGGGAGTTGGCAGGGGAGGGAGCGGATTGACTGTCCGACGGACAGCTCTCCTCTCCCTGGGGAGGGTTGGGGATTGTCTGGCATACCAGCAGCTCCCGGTGAAGATCGGGGGCACTGCAGTATGCAGACAACACAAGTAGCATGGCTGACGCCGGAAGGGTTCCCGTGCGCATGACATCAGGAGTGCCCACACAAGGGGGGGGCACGTAGGGACATCAGGGGACCACAAAAAATGGAAAAACATGGCTCTGCGGAGTAGGCGACAGCACCTGACTCCCATGCCAACTGCCGGATCAGTCTCGCCCGGCCTCTCATGTCCTCCACCCGGGCCCTCACCCACAGCCAGAGTCTGACTCTGAAGAGCACCCAAAAGAGGAGGGGCAGCCCCACCCCGGAGGGGTTAAGTGAGGGGTACTGGCTGTGGGGGGGGGAAGAGGAGGCTTAGGGCCGAGAGGATCTCAGAAGGGGCAGGATCAGGCAGGATGCCTGAGAGAGGCTCTGCAGGCCGCCACCGGAGCGAAAAAGAATCTAAAAAAAAATTAAAAAATACAGCTCAACATTTATAGGTACATCATAAGTGCAAAACCAAATATAGCATTCCATTTGTTTTTTTAAACTAATCATGTGACTAGGAAGTTAATTTCACAATTACTTCACTTAGAGATTTGAACTGAATGTTGCTGTAGACACATCCCCAATGTGATAAAAAATAAAAGTAAAAATAAGTCACACACGTGTTTCTTCACAACTTGGTGTGTTCCAGGTCCCTGTGACTGATGTACATGGTCTGGAGGACCTGTAAGAAGAACCATGAAAATGAGAAGACATCAGTAACATAGAAATATAGAAACATAGAAGTTGACGTTAGATAAGGACTGCAAGGCTCATCCAGTCTGCCCATTTCTTTTTCTACCTTATAAATGTGCCATCGGCCTTTGCTCTGTTAATGGCCTATCTATTCATACTCCTCTGTATTGCTCCCTTATGCCTATCCCATGCCTGTTTGAAGCCCTGCACTGTATTCATATCCACCACTTCCTGAGGTAGGCCGTTCCATGCATCCACCACCCTTTTTGTGAAAAAGAACTTCCTCACATTACCCCTTAATCGACCTCCTTCTAATCTCATGCTGTGTCCTCTTGTCCTGCTATTTTCCTTATATTGAAACATGCTAGACTCTTTCACCTTGTTAATGCTCCTAAGTTGTTTGAATGTTTCAAGCATATCACCTCTCTCCCTCCTTTGCTCTAGGGTATACATATTGAGCTCTGTTAATCTGTCCTCATGTGTTTTCTGATACAATCCCTGCACCATTTTGGTTGCCCTTCTCTGGACTGCCTCAATTTGGTTAATGTCCTTGTGAAGGTGTGGCCTCCAGTATTTCATGCAGTACTCCAGATGGGGCCTAATCAGTGTCTTGTAAAGAGGGATTATTACCTTCCTCTTCCGACTTGTGATACCCCTACTAATACACCCTAACATCCCCATAGCCTTACCTACTGCTTTAGCGGTCTGCTTGGATGATTTCAGGTCATCGGTGATGATGATGCTAAGTCTCTTTCTTCCCTTGTGACTGCCAGCAACTCCCCTCCCAGCCTTTAGGTGGCTTCAGGGTTTCTCTTCCCTATGTGCATGATCTTGCACTTCTTTGCATTAAACCCCAGTTGCCACTCTTCCGATCATTTTGCTAGTTTATCCAGATCTCTTCTCATTCTGCCCACCCCATCTGGATCATCTACTCTGTTGCAGATCTTGGTGTCATCTACAAACAGACAAACTTTACCCTCCAGTCCATCTGCAATGTCACTGATGAAGATATTGAAGAGGACTGGCCCCAGGCCTGATCCCTGAAGTTCCCACTTGTGACCTGCATCTCTTCTGACTGTATACCATTACCACCACTCTCTGTTTTCTGCCCATCTACCAGTTTGTCACCCAGTTGACCAATGTCTGACCCACCCTAAGCCTACCCAGCTTATTAATCAATCTTCTATGTGGAACAGTATCGAAAGCTTTGCTGAAGTCAAGGTAGGAGACATCAACTGCTCCCCCTTGGTCCACCACTTTAGTTACCCAGTCAAAGAAATCTATGAGATTAGTTTGACAGAACCTTCCTTTTGTAAACCCATGCTGTCTTGGATCTTGTGCTCCTATGGATTCCAGGTGTTGCACTATCCTTTCCTTAAGGAGTGCCTCCATAATCTTGCCCATTACTGAGGTAAGACTGACTGGTCTGTAGTTCCCTACCTCCTTCCTGCTACCACTCTTGTGGAGCGGGATCACATGAGCCCTTCTCCAGTTTTTTGAGACCTCTCCTGTGCTCAGAGACTCATTAAACAGTACTGATAATGGCTCTGCTAGTTCCACCCTTAGCTCCTTTAGTATCCTGGGATGTATGCCATCAGGTCCCATTGCCTTGTCCACCCTGAGCTTATCGAGCTCTTGTAGGACCCTTTCTTTTGTGAAGGGAGTAGTGCTCACCTCCCTCCCCCCGTGTCCATGGTGCTGAGCTGTGGGCCCTGCCCTACCTTCTCTTCAGTAAATACTGAGCAGAAGTATCTATTTAGGATAGATGCTCTTACATGGTCCTCCTCCTCCTCACACGCCCCTTCTCTCCTTTGATTTTAGCAATATCCCCTCTGGACTTTCTCCTTTCACTAATGTATCTATAGAAAGTCTTGTCACCTTCTTTTACTGTTTGTGCTAGTGTTTCCTCAGTTTGGGCCTTTGCATGCCTTGCTGCCTACCCTGCTTCCCTTAGGGAAGTTTGCTATGCCTCCCTAGTTTCATCCCGCTGTGTTCCCTTATATTTCCTGAAGGCCAGCCTTTTGGCTCTGACCTTTTCTGCTACTGTTTTTGAGAACCAAAGTGGTTTCCTTCTTCTTTTGCACTTCCTTTTCTCTATAACACAATGGGATGTTGCTTTAAGCATTGAAACCTTAATGCTTGCCCACTTTGCCTGTACCCCCTCACCTGTATTTCTTTTTGCCAGGGCTAGGTTAACTCTGTTGGCCATCTTATCAAAGTCAGCTCCTCTTAAGTCCCATATTTTTGCCTTGGAATGGGATGATTTAGTTGTAGTGACCAAATTGAACCATACCATGTGATGGTCACTGGCCCCCAGGTGACCTTCCTCCTGGAGATCTGTGATCCTTTCCCTGTTAGTCAGTACTAGATCTAGGATAGCCCTGTCTCTTGTGGGTTGTTGTACCAGTTGTTTGAGGCCTTCCCCCTGCAGGGAATCCACCACGTGTCTAGTTCTGGCAGATGTTCATGCTGGTATTGATCAATCTGTATCTGGCACGTTGAAGTCTCCCATTATCAGAACCTCCCCTTTAGCTGTCATGTTTTGTGTATCTTCTAATAGTAATGTGTCTATGTCCTCCCCCTGGTCTGGGGGCCTGTAGACAACCTCAGTTCATATGGCTGTCCCATTTCCTGTTTCCATGGTGACCCACAGTTCTTCTGGCTCCTTATGTGTATTCTGAATTTCTGTAGCTTTGATATTTTCATTGACATAGAGGGCCACTCTACCCCCCCTTTCTGCACCTTGGTTTCTTCTGAAAAGTACATAGCCAGGTACTGAAGTCTCCCAAGTGTGGTTACTGGTAAACCACATCTCACTAATTGCTACTACTGTCATTATTGTCTGCAGGTCTGGGATCTTGTCTCTCAGACTGTGAGCATTTGTGTACATGATTTTCCATTGGCCAGATTTCTGCATTGTATGGGGAGCTGGACCTTTTTCCTTACCTGGTGTTGCAAATGAACTGCAAACATGCTGAGCTCCTGTTTGACCACTAGCTGAGAGGGAAGGGGTGTTCTTCCAATTCGACGTATGGGATGCTGAACCCCTCTCCCCATTTGCTAGTTTAAATATTCTGCAAAGACATCAAACTTTTGCCCCAATGTACTGACTCCCTCCTTAGTCAGATGCAGTCCATCAAATTTAAAGAACTTTCGTTCCCAAAACTGTTGCCAGTTCCCTACAAATTTGTGTTCTTTTTCCTGGCACCAGCCCTTGAGACACATGTTTAGCTCCCCTATCTCCCCTTCTCTGATCTTCCGTCCATCTGCCCCAGTCTCCCAGACTGGCAGGATCTCAGAGAAGGAGATGCCGGATGAAATGGATGATTGTTTGTCACCCAGCCTGGTCAGGTGTTCCTTGGTCTCCACAACTGACCAGCTGGTGAGATCATTAGTCCCTATGTGTACCAGGACGTCAATGTTTTCTCCTGCTTCCTGAACAATTTTAGCAATGTGGTCAGTGTCTCTCCGTGCTGATGTACCTGGGAGACATCTGACCATTACCCCTGGCTGGAGATAGGTATCAACTCCCCGAATCATAGAGTCTCCTATGATCAGAAGATTTTTGGATTTCCTTTTTGCTTTTTTTGTTTTGGTTCCTGCTTTGGGCGAGTTTTGTTGTGCTAGCTCCTGTGCTGCAGTGTCCTGCTCTGCAGTGTCCTCTGCCCCTTTGTTTGATTTCGGAAATAGAAGCATATACCTGTTTTTAGTTTTTATATGGTTTGTGGAGGTAATATGTTGGAGAGCACCGAGTGATGGGGCACCCGATTTGCCCCTCCTAACCACCTGCCAACCTCCCAGATCAACTACCTTCTGCAGTCGAGGTGCTTCTGTTGGATGTTGGGGAAATGGTGGGTGGTTCTTATAATGTATTTCCTCTTGAATATGAAATTTGAGGTGCTCAGTCTCTGCCCATGCTGCCTGGAGCTGAGCCCTAAGATCTCCAGTGGCCCAGCATGTAGGACAGTGTCCTAAATCCTGTAAAACTGCCCTTCTGAAAAGTGTTCCGCAGTACTGTACCTGCAGTTAATGATATCCATTCCAGATAAATTGCTGGGTTTATAACCTGGTCAGAGTAATTAGAAGGAAGTAAATGAAAGCAAAAGTTTGATTTTCTATTTTGTTTGTTTGTTTTTGTATAACTTGTTATAACAAATTAAATTACTAGTGCCCCTGTAAATGAGGTCACCATGTGGATACCCTACTGATCCGCCCCTTCCTGCTTTGCCACAGGAAATGTCATGACTGTGCTACCCTATAAAGGAGTGTAGTGTGGGGTGGTTGGGATGGGGTGGGTGGCTGGGCCCTTTCCCTGCTGAAAAAGACGAACCACTGCTGAAAGAAACAAGGAGGTAAGAGCAGAAACAATCAGCCAGCAACAAATGCAGTAACCATGAAAGCTTATCCTAATGATAGATAAAACTGTAAAACCTGTAAAGCACCACCTGTAATAATTTCATAGAAGATATACCCTGTAAGAAACACTTTGCTACAGAGAAAAATAAAAGCAGTAACAGAAGATACACCTTTCAAAAGACAATTTGAATCAGAAGATTACAGCAGTAATCTGTTAGCACACACCTGTAGACATACCTTGTAATAATGCAGCAGAAGGTATATCCAGCAACAACAATTTGAATCAGAGAAAAAAAAGCAATAAAATGTTAGCAACAAACAGTAACAATCCCAGTGAGTACAAAATAAAAATAACAACACACAGTAACTCTGCCTAGCCAAAAGAAGTCTTAATCCTTTCCCTTGCTCTGGTAAGGTTCTTTGCTCTGTCCTTTCAAGCAACCTAGAAGGAAAGAGCTCAGGTGAAGCTAGGTGCCTTGGCCTAGTATATGTATCATATATGCATAGTATATATATATATATATATATATATATATATATATAATATATATAATATATATGTGTATATATATATGCATATGTATATGTATATGTATAAGTATATGCATATGTATATGTGTACGTATAAGTATATGAATATGCATATGTGTACGTATATGTATATGCATATGTATATGTATACGTATAAGTATATGTATATGTGTACGAATAAGTATATTAGAGGCAAAAAACTCTGTTTAATTCATCAGTTAGGGTTGTTCCACAGCAACAAAAGTGAGGAAATTCGATGTTAGGGTTGAAACCCCCGTTGCACCCCTCCAGCCCATCCCCCCAACTGGAATCGGGGTGTGCATTGGGGTCATCGGCCCTAAGTGTCACCCCATCACATGTGGAAAGAAGCTGAGGAATAGGAGAATGGGTGAAAGTTAGACCGATGATCCCAATGCGCACCCCGATTCCAGTTGGGGTGGGCTAAGGGCAAAGGGGGTTTCAACCCTACCATCGAATTTCTCACTTTTGTTGCTGTGGAACAACCCTAACTGATGCATTAAATGGATTTTTTGCCTCTAATTTCCCTTCTTTTTGAGAATGATAATGAGAAATAGTGAATGTAATGTGGCGGCGGGAGTGCGGGGCCCTGTGGGCCCCGTGCTCCCGCCACATGATGTCTTGTCACATAGTAACATTGTGCCCACAAACGCAAATCGTAATGCACATGGTGAAGCAAAGCAAAACAGAAAGAGAAACAGTACTGTAGACAGAAATGTTAAAATCAATGCAAACGCAACCACAAATGAAAACGCAAAGGGTAACTCATATGGTGGCGTAAATGTGAATGGTAAGTGAAACGGGTACGGAACCGCAAGCAGAAATGGTAATGGTATCAGTAATGTAAGTGCACAGGCTGGTTTTCCTCAAAAACTGTATAGAGAAACAGTGAGTACAAAGAATGTATGCAAAATAATGACTCTTGGAACACAAAAATGAGGACTTGGAATAGTAAATTGCTTATATCTCAGTAACCGTATGACATAGAAAAAAATTTAAAAGTCGTATGAATTAGGACTTTCCTGGCTAGTTTTGTACTTAGGGGCTAAGCATTTTTTGACAAAAAGTCCGTATCTCGCACCGTTTTCGAGATACGGGCCCTGAAAGGCGCTGCGGACACCGTAATGTTATCCTATGGGAAAAAAACAGATGTTCAGACTGCCATAACTTTGCCTCCCTGTAATATTTTTTCACCAAACCACTGAAAGACACATCTGTGGGATGTTGGCTGTGTTCCCTGCAAATTTCAGCCCAAAAGACCAAACCATTATTTTGCAACAGGGCGCCAAACGATTGCTGCAATGCGTCGTACGCCGTAATGTTATCCTATGGGAAAAAGCTTCACATTTGGAGTACTGTAACTTTGCCGCCATGTAATATTTTTTCAGCAAAACACTGAAAGGCACATCTGTGAGATGTTGGCTGCGTTCCCTCAAAATTTCAGCCCAAAACTCCAAACTGTTCTTTTGCAGCGGGCTGCCAAAGAATTACTGTTATTTTGGGCATAGTGTCGCAAAGTAGTGTCATGATTTATGAAAGCTTTCGCAAAAATTTGCGACACTTTTGTGAGTGCGACACTACTTTGTGAAAGTACTTTTTCCAGAAATCTGAAAAACATATTTCTGTGGTGTTTTACCCCAAAATAAAGACATGGCTAGCATCCTCAGGGCCCGACTAGGTGAATACAAAAATAATTAGGTTGCTAGAGGGTCTCAATTTTAAATGCCAAGCATTTTTCTGATCACTAACTGAAAACAAAATGGTGGATTTGCGACAGTAAAAGGGCCATTTGCGACAGTAAAAAGTGCATTTGCGAAAGTGTTGAACTTTTTGTTAACTTTTCCCATTGACTTATAATGGGAACTTGTTTTTTGAATAACTTTTGAACCGTTTAATATTTTTTCACGAAATCTTTGAAAGGCACATCGGGGACCTTGGCTGCACGTTCCCTGAAGATTTTGGACCAGTCGCGCAAACAGTGTGACCTGTAAGCGCGACCATAGAATTCCAAAAAAAGCGTAAATGCACGTGCAGAGCATGCTCAATAACTCTGCAGCCGTATATCCAACTGGTATGAAACTTGGCAGATCCCAAGGTGTATGGGTCTTGATTCTGTATTCCAAATTTCAGGCAAATCCGTTGAACAGTTGCAAAGTTATTAAGGTGCAAAAGTTTGGGTTTAACATGTAAATGGCTCCTCAACCCTAACTATGGTAGCACTATTGTGCTACCATAATGTATATGTATATGTACCCTCTCAGGAATGTGCAAAATATGGTGTTAGTCTCATGGAGCTCTATAACCAAGGCTGTGCACATAGGTGGGGGGAGGGGTTGAGTTGGTGTGTTGAAAGAGAGTTACAGTATTTCAATAAAATATTTTTAACTATGTCTTTTCAGAAAAGGGGTGATCTCAAACTTGCCATTTAGACTGGGTGGTCTCAATGCCCCCAGTGTGAAGATCCATTCTTGTTCTTTTCTGTTAAGAACCCCTTCCAGGTCTCCTCTTCTAATGTTTACAGGAATAGCTTCTATCCCCAGTGCTTTTGCTTTGTGTGCCCTCATGTCTACATGCTTTGCTACTGAATTGAACCTCTTGTGTTTTCCCTGCACCACCACCACCCCTGTGCTTGCCTCTAATACGACTGGATTTATAATTGTTACAGTAATTATTAAATAGTAGTGAAACATCAAAACCACTGCCCTGCAAAAGGTATTTTGGACTTTAAAAAAGAATGAGATAGTTGGAAAAGTAATTATTTATCTCTCAGTATAGGAAGGGAATAGAGGATTAGAAGTCTAAGATGTGTTATGCGGTGTGGATATATACATTGATTGAGATTATATCATTGATATCTGATTTGAGACGCCACTGTATAAAAATAAGTAATTTATATAGTTAGAACGTATATCTCATTTATATTGTTAAATACAAAAATTTATAAAATTAAATAAAAACAAACAAGCAGTGTTATGTCCACGTGTGTGAAATAAGCAAAAGGAACAAATAAACTCTTAAGGTACAAATACAGTATTGTCATGCAAATGCCTTGGCAGTAAATAATGGGGAGGAAAAATACAGATGTATTGAGAAATATAAGCTTCATTTTGTCCAAGTACAGTATTATATTTTTAAAGTTCTCCTAGAGGCATCAGCTGCTCTTTAAGTTTCTGTGATGGTGGAAGGTCTCCAAACCTCATCTTGGGACGTTAACAGGAACACAGGGCCAAAGTACAGCATGTGCTTTATGGTCACTAAGTGTTTATCGATGGCAGATTTAGCAAGTCCACAGTGTACTTTGTCACAGAAAAATACCTCAAATACAGGTCTGTCAAGCCCAGTATAATTCATTTAATTGGTACTGTTGCCGTTCAGTTGCATTCCAGGGCCAGCTGAGACGTCACTGCAATAAGGCATAATTTGGACCTGGTCAGTCCAGACCTGCCTAATCGCAGATGCAGCCCAGCAAGAATATTCACAGCTGCTGGTTCTGCAGCTCATGACTTTGTTTGTTTGTTTCTCCATGTTCAGACCAGACGTTTTTCTAGTCTAGTGATTAAGAAAATCTGAATTACTGACATGGCCATGTCTAAACCATGTACTTACCCTCAGTCTGTTTTGTGACACCTCTATTTATATGTTCCATGATGTCTCAACCAACTCAGTTAGTGTCTGTTCTCTCTCTCTATATATATATATATATATATATATATATATATATATATATATTTTAGAGGCAAAATTCACATGTTACATAGCTTATAAGTGAGAGCTCTCAGTTAGTTGAAAACCTCTGACTTCAGCCTCACCTGACCGCATCAGAGACAGTCATCAGCCCCAACTCACCCCATCACATGTGTAAAGCAGAAGAAGTATAGGAGAATGGGGTGAGAGTTAGACCGACGGCCCTCAATGCACACCCCAATGCCGGTTGGGGGTGGGCTGGGGTCCAAGGGGGTTTCAACCCTAACACCGAATTCTCACTTTGTCGCTGTGGAACAACCCTAACTAATGCATTAAATGGATTTTTTTGCCTCTAATTTCCCTTCTTTTTGAGAATGATAATGAGAAATAGTGAATGTAATGCAGCGGCGGGAGCCATGCTCCCGCCACGTAATGCGGCAGCAGGAGCGCGGGGCTCTTTGGGCCCCACGCTCCCACCACATGATGTCTTGTGGCATAGTAACAGGAACAGCAACGCAAGCAGAAGAGCTAACAGTGGCGCACATGATAATGCAAGCGCAAATGAGAACAGAAAGGGTAACGCACACGGTGGCATAGACGGGAACGGTCTGCCACGTGATGTGTTGTCACATAGTAACATGATGCCTGCAAAGAGAAATGTCAGTGGGCATGGTGATGCAAAGTGAAACAGAAAGAGAAACAGTACTGTAGACACAAATGGCAAAAAATAACAGAAACACAAGCGCAAAGGAAAACGCAAAGGATAACTCACATGGTGGCGTAGATGTCAACGGTAAGTGAAGCAGTGCAGAACATAGCGGAAAGAGACAACTGTAACAGTAATGTAAGCGCTGGGTTGGTTTTCCCCGAAAGCTGCATAGAGAAAGACAGTGAGTACAAAGAATGTATGCATAATAATGGGTATCGGAGCAGAAAATGAGGACTTGGAATACTAAATAGGTTATATCTCAGGAACCATACGACGTGGAAAAAAAATTTAAAAGTCATATGATTTATGACTGTCCTGGCTAGTTTTGTACTTAGCCCCCATTAGGGGGGCTAACCATTTTTATGACAAAAAGTCCGTATCTCAGACCGCTTCCTCGGTATGCTGGCCCTGAAAGGCGAGCTTAACGCCGGTGAATGTTATCCTATGGGAAAAAAGAGAAGTTTGGAGTGCCATAACTTTGCCTCTCTGTAATATTTTTTCACCAAACCACTGAAAGGCACATCTGTGGGCTGTTGGCTGTGTTCCCTCCAAATTTCAGGAAAAAAGACCAAACCGTTATTTTACAGTAGGGTGCCAAAGGATTCCTGTAATGCGTTGGGCGCCGTAATGTTATCCTATAGGGAAAAGCATCAACTTTGGAGTACCGTAACGTTGCCACCATACAATATTTTTTCAACAAAACACTGAAAGGCACATCTATGAGATGTTGGCTACGTTCCCTCCAAATTTCAGCCCAAAACTCTAAACCGTTCTTTTGCAGCGGAGTGCCAAAGAATTGCTGTCATTTTCCCACAGACTAGAAAAGTACTGTCGCAATTTGCGAAAGCTTTCGCAAAAATTTGCGACACTTTCGTGATCACGAATGTACTTTGCAAAAGTACTTTTTCCAGAAATTTGAAAAACATATTTCTGGGGTGTTTTACCCCAAAATAAAGACATGGCTAGCATCCTAAGGGTCTAACTAGGTGAATACAAAAAGAATTAGGTTGCTAGAGGGTCCCAAATTTAAATGCCAAGCATTTTTCTGATCACTAACTGAAAACAAGATGGCGGATTTGTGAAAGCAACAGGGCCATTTGCGAAAGTAAAAATGCATTTTCGACACTGTCGAACTTTTTGTTAACTTTTCCCATTGACTTATAATGGGAAATTGTTTTTTGAATAACTTTTGAACCGTTTAATATTTTTTCACGAAATCTTTGAAAGAAACATTGGGGACCCCGGCCGTACGTTCCCTGAAGATTTTGGGCCAGTCGCACAAACCGTGCGACCTGTAGGCTCAACTGTAGAATTCCAGAAAAAGCTTAAATGCATGCGCAGATCACGCTTAATAACTCCACAGCCGTGTATCCTACTAATACAAAACTTGGCAGATCCCAAGGCGTATGGGTCTTGATCATGTATTCCAAATTTCAGGCAAATCCATGAAACAGTTGCAAAGTTATTAAGGTGCAAAATTTGGGGTTTAACATAGAAATGGCTCCTCAACCCTAACTATGGTAGCACTACCATGCTACCATAATATACACACACACACACACACATATATTCCTTGCAGAAAAAACTTCATTAATACACTAGTTAGGGTTAAACCGACAAAAGTAGGAAAATGTGGCATCAGGGTTTCCAACCCTAACACTCTACCCCCACCCTCCAGGCAGCAACAAGAAAAACTGTTACAGTTTCACCTCTCTTGCATCTTCACAAGTCAGGCGTGGGGTGTGTCTTGGGGCTGTCAACCCTAATGCTCACCCCATTCGATCATTAAAGAAGCTGAGATGTGTAGAGTAAATGAGAATGGGGTGAGCGTTAGGGTTGACAATCCCAAGGCAGGCACACCCCATGCCTGATTTGCCAGAAACCCTAACACCACATTTCCCTACTTTTGTCAGTTTAACCCTAACTAGTGCATTAATGAAGTTTTTTGCTAAAAATTTCCTTTCTTTTGGAGATAGAGGAATCAAATATCCTCATTCACGCGGGTCCCCTTGGGACCTGATGCCCTGCGACAAGGGAACACTCTGTCCATTTACAGACGTGCAGGGCCTGCTTCAGTAAAGCCATGGATTTAAAGAATTAATGGGGCTATCTAGTGAGCTTCAGAAGCACAGGGCCCTGTGGTCCTTGTTGTTCCATGTGGCTGCAGATACAGATATACAGGTAAAGAGTGCATCTGTCAGCCTATGCACAGGGCCCTCTGCCACACAGGGATGCAGAGGTCCAGTGTCCTATGCCAAGAAGACAGTTGCCTTCACTATATGGTACCCAGGCCCATGTGGACAACCCTGCACCTTTCATTCCCTGGTTAGGGGGTGTTTCATAACACCACCATCTCCCACCCAAACCCCATCCAGCTGGGTCACTAAGTTCACCCCTGAACTGAGCTCACCAGCATGGAATCACAAAGCATACCCATTGGGGTTAAGAGTGGCACTACACACAAAATTTGTTAACAATTATGTTTTTTTTTTCAATTTTGACTCCAAATTTCCAAGATACTCATTTTATGATTTGCCTTATAAACACAGCACATACCATTTATAGTATATTGGCCAAAATGCCATTTTGCACCAAAAGTGCAAAAATACATCTCATCCAGAATTTGAAAAATGACACGTCATGTTTATGACATGGTGTGGAAAAATGGCTATGTTGAAAGTTTGGACTCATAATCGTGAAAATTAGTGAAGCTATGAGTAAACATTGAAATACTATGTTTACTCATAACTCGGGTATTTTACCATATTTGTACACCAAATTATCAACATAGTCTTATAATTACCTCACCTCATGAACCCTGTAGTGAAAATGTTCAAATCCATGCTGAAATGGCATTTTGTGGCATCGAGACATCATTCCGTGCCACAGGTGCGAAAACACATTTTGGCCAGGATTTAGAAAATGACAGCTGCCACATTCATGAGGTGGTGTACAAAAACAGCTATGCTAAACATTTGGGGTCAAAATATTTAAAATTACCAAAGTTATGAGCAAGCATAGTAAAATTTCAATGTATGCACATAACTTTGCCATTTTTACATATTTTGACCCCAAATTTTCAACATAGCCTTCTTATGACCCCACCTCATGAAAAAGGGTGGTGAAAATTTTCAAATCCTACCCAAAAGGTGACTTGGCCAAGTGACCACAAAATCACCTTTTGGACTTGATTCGTGTAACTCCACCACCATTGGTTATGAGGTGGGGTCTCTAAAATGCTATGTTGAAAATTTGGGGTCAAAATATGCAAAAATGACAAAGTTATGCATCAGAGTTCAAAACACCATTGAAATATATTGAACTGCTCTTACCTTAGTTTCTCATATTGCAGTTGGCAGTTCCAGCAGCAAGACGTGTCTCGGATTGGGAGTGGATCTTTGCCCTGGGACATATTCAGGTGAGTGAGGGTGTGTCGAGGGTATGAGGGAGTGCAGGCAGGTGGGTGCTCAGTGGGAGGTAAGTGTGAGGGGTCAGATCTGTGAGGGACCATTTTCTTTTTTACAGGTTTAATTTAAAAAATTGAGGGACAGTTTTCTTTATTACAGGAAAGGTAATGTGGGCATGAGGATTGGAGGATGGGGGCACCACTAGACACCAGGGATACATAAGGGGATGATGACTGGAGGGTGAAGGGGTGCCACTAGACACCATAGAAATATGATAAAAGTAAGGGGATGGCAATCGAAGAGTAGGGGTGCCACTAGACACCAGGAAAACATTATTAAACATAGAAACATAGAAATTGCCAGCAGATAAGGACTGCCAGGCCCATTCAGTCTGCCCATAGGTCCTATACATTGTATGCAGTCACTGACCCTATGTGAGCAATGGCTTTTCATCACTCCCTCCCCTCTCAAGGTTCCCTTGTGCCTGTCCCAGGCATGCTTAAACCCCATCCACAGTGCTTGCCCCCACTACCTCTTGTGGCAGACTATTCCAAATATTATTATATAGTATTATATACTATTAAAGTATGGAGTCAGCAATTGGAGGGTGGGGGGGCACCACTAGATACCAGGGAAACATCATAAAACTAAGGACACAGTGATCAGAGGGTGGACAGACACCACTAGACACCAAGGATACATAAGGAGATGATGATTGGAGAGTGGGGGGTGCCACTAGACACCAGGGAAATGTTATAAAAGTAAGGAGATGGCAATTGGAGGGTGGGGGGTGCTACTAGACACCAGGAAAACATCATAAAACTAAGGGGACAGCAATCAAAGGGTGGGGGGTGCCACTAGACACCAGGGAGACATAAGGTGATGAAGATTGGAGGGTCAGATGTGCCACTAAACACAAGGGAAACATTATAGAAGTATGGGGATGGCAATTGGAGGGAAGAGGGGGTGCCTCTAGACACCAGGGAAACATTATAAAAGTGATGGTGATCAGAGGGTGGATGGCACCACAGGACACCAGAAAAACATTATAAAAGTAGGGGAATGGTGGTCAGGGGTTGGGGGGGTGCCACTAGATGCCAAGGCAACATATTACATACATAAAGGGATAGCAATGGGGGGGCGTCACTAGACAACACGGAAACAGTGGTTCACTGCTTTCAATGCAGCCCACAGCACAAGTTCCAGCTGTGGCCGCAGAAGTCAAGAAAGCCATGCTGTTCTCATTCAGAGAATGTGAGTGAATGCCTCCTGTCACTAAGTTGGGCACCCTGGATTTTGGGTGCCCAGAAAACATATTTCTGCCAACTTTAAAAAAACAAACAAACACAAGAATCTAACTAAATAAGTCCCATTTAGCTAGGTTCAGGTGTGTTTTTTTTTAAAAAAGACATTATTTTTATGTACTTAAATGTTTGTAAGTTTAAACAGTAAAAATAAAATGGTAGCCATACGAAAAGGGATTTTTCCTTACAAAAAAGGATTGGACCCATACGAAAAATGATCTTTTTTCATATGGCCAAATTCTTTTTTCATTTCAAACATCTATCCTGAAGTGCCTACTGAGCATGCTTAGAATCAAACTTTCAAATCACTATAACTCTGGAATGGATTATTATTTTTTCACCAAAGCAGTGAAAGGCACTGCTTTGGGCCAAGTCCTTTCTACCCAGAAAATTCCAGACAAAAATTCCAAATCGTATGGGCTCTAGGGGCTGAAAAAAAAGCAGCAAAACCCCCCAGATTGTTTACACATTTTGCACTGTCTGGATCTCGGAATACATATTTTGCAGTGTCTGGATCTTGGAATCTGCACATCCAATTAGAAGGAAACTTGGCATATCATGAGTCCTTGCGTTTCCGATGGTGCTTGCAAAATTTTGTGCAAAGTCCTTGAATGGCTGCGAAGTTATTAAAGTGTAAACATTGGGGTATAACATTAAACAGCCTTCTCAACCCTAATTATAGTGGCACCACTGCACCACTATAATATATATAAAATGAGGTATAAAAAAGTAACCAAATTGAACAACTTTAATGGTTAAAACACAACACGTGACCATTGATTATTTACCTATAAGCTGCACACTTCATAACTAACTTGCCCTAGTCTACCTAGCAACAACCTTACTAAATGAAAATAAAACTTTTTCCATTAAAATTTATTTTTTTCCACTTTTTAAACACAAAAACCCACAACAAGGCATAGGTTTTGTCAAAATAAATGCAGTTCTTGGGTTCATTTAAAGGTACACAACCTCTGTTTCCAAACTCACATATTCTACCTAGCAGCAACCTAACTAACAGAAAACGACACATTCATATTTTTTTAACAAATAAATGTCCATTTTATAAGTGGGATAACACACTCAAGGGTGTGTGATCTTAAGGGAAAAATGCACTCCCTGAGTGGTTGTGGGATTCGGCTATGCCTTGTGTCAAGGCTTGCATTATTCTATTATAATAATTGGCTCTCATTTTTTCCTTAAGGAAACTCATGGCATAATTTGCTGTTATAAAGGAGTGTTTATAATGGCAAACATGTGCCAGGTTTCCTCTTTTCTGCGCATGCGCCAGATGCCGCTGTCCACTTTCTTATGGCACATGCCAGGGCTTACTGCTAGATGCTTCACCACCACTCTGAATCAGCAGTAAGTCATTTTAAAATAACAATAGACTCTCCCAGCTAAAAATACTTAAATTGGACTAATTAAAAAAAAGGGAAACTTCTTTTCTTTGAAGCGGTGCTTCTGACCAAGGCCCTCGATGAAACCCGCTCAGACCACAGCTAAACCCAGATGCCTTATTTTATATAATTGCTGAGGTGAAAAATGATACCAAGCAATTATATAACATTAAATATGGGGTGGTGTGTTTAAACTTGAAGTTTACACACACCATCAGTTTTAGGTGCTTTCACAAACCCCTCGAGCTTCACTCTCGGTGTTTATGTAGCATCTAACACCTCAGGTGTGTGTAAACTTCTCTTTACACACACCACCCCATGCTGTATTCTACATATATTAGCACACTCTATCATGTGTTATCACCTTACTTTTCCCCTTTAACAGGTGTGCCCCCCCCAAACTGCCTAGATGCCACCCAGCCCCATCCTTTCCTTCTCTGGTATCTACCGTAACACTTCAGGGGGGTCTATGGTGCCGCTTCTGCATCGGTGGTGGGTTTCTTCAGGGAGCTGACAAGGCCTCCTCCCATCTGGTCCATCTAGTGTGTTGCAGTCTGAGAGTACAGTTGGGTCAGCAGGGCCCATGAATCATCCTGCATGCACCAAGGCTTTTCCACCTTGTTTTGCTCCCCATAGGATGCTGACGTGCAAGGCATCATGGAGCATGTGCGCATGTTAAGCATACCAGTACTCCTAGACAGCATCCTTCCACCCACCAGCTGCTCCAACTGCACCACCGTCTGTGATCACCTAGGTGGCGGTATTGCAGCTAAACATGCAGTCCCTCCTCCCAGAGGAGGAGACCATCCTGTGGGATGCTTGATCCTCCTATCCCAGCTGGCCCTCGATACCCCTGGCTTATTTCCAGACCAAGGTCATCAGCGCCGTGAGTAGAGGTCCTACAGCTGCACCGATGGGTTGATCTTGGTCTACACCCTTTAAAGTTTTCTGCAACACCATGTTCTCATTTATTACTCTTCCCTTTTACCTGAACAGAAGGGTAGATTTACACTCTTGTGCAGCTGAAAAAAATGCTTTTGTCACCTGTGACATTGTGGTACTGTCACTGGGTACCTGTAAATATGTTTACTAGTGTAATAAAATCTACTTCTGATCATTCCCTGACTTAATCCTACTACTATCAAGAATGTAATTACATTACTATGTAACTTTTTTTCCATTCTGTATTTATATTCCCGGATGTCTGGGGTGGCTGCTCAGCCCTGTCCTGCTCCGCCCACTGGTGCATGCCTCTCCTGAGACTTATCTCGACTTGGTCCCCCACAGATTAATTCCCCATGGCGGGGTCAGAGAGAGGAGTGCCATCATGCCCCCCGAAGCACTCATCAAGATGGGTTATGGCATCCTGTTTGTTTGTTTTATTTTTAACCAGGAGGTGGACTAGGCACAGTCCTTTTTCCGCCACGCCTGACACACAACATTACAATACAAAATTACATTTACACAGAATACAAAAATTTATCACAATTGCAAACAGTATCACAATATAATTTCTTTAACAATAAATGTTTAAAATGAGATTCTGAATGTGCTTTTTAAATCAATTCTCCAAATTCATTTAAAAATAAAGGTCCATACCAGGAAAATGCCTTCCTGCTCATTTGTAACCTGTAATCAGGAACAACATATTGATTTAGACAATTTTGTCTTGTACCTCTATCATGAACTTTTGCTACAATTAATTTAGATAAAGACAAAGGATCTCCTAAACATTTTATCCGAAAAACAAAATTTACTGTCATACATTTCAAATGGTTAATTGGAGGAAGTACACCAAGATCTAAATAAAGCTGACAGTGGTGAGTTCTGAATGGGGCATGCAAGGCAAATCTATAAATATAATTATACAAAACTTTGACTTTTGACTCAAACAACTGATTACAATGTGCAAAAGTAATACTTTCATAATCTAATGTTGGAAAACATAGAAACATAGAAACATAGTCTTTGACTGCAGATAAGGACCACTAGGCCCATCTAGTCTGCCCATTTCCCTACCTACAGGATAGGCCGCAGATCCTAGTTAACCAACAGCCTATATCTTCCTGCCCCCCACAAGAATTGCCTTATGTCTGTCCCATGCATTCTTGAATTCTCCCACAGTTTTAGACCCATAACTTCCTCAGGAAGGCTGTTCCATGCATCCACTACCCTCTCTGTGAAATAATACTTCCTCACATTGCCCCTGAACCGCCCTCCTTCTATCTTTAAATTGTGTCCCTTGTTCTTGCAAGTCTCTTTTTCTGAAAGATGCTACCCTCTTGGACTTTGTTGATTCCTTGAGGTACTTGAAGTTTCTATCATGTCCCCTCTCCTTCTTTCCTCAAGGGTATACATATTAAGCTCCTTTAGTCTCTCCTCATACGGCTTCTCTTGCAGACCCTGCACCATTTTAGTTGCCCTCCTCTGGACTGCCTCTATCCTGTCTATGTCCTTGCGGAGATGGGGTCTCCAGAACTGGACACAGTTTTCCAGATGGGGTCTCACCAACTGTCTGTACAGAGGGATAACAACTTCCTGTTTTCTGCTGCTGATGCCTCTCCCTATACATCCCAGTATACCCCCGGCCCTCCCTACTGCCTTCTCACATTGCTTGCTAACCTTAAGGTCATCTGATATGATTACCCCCAGGTCCCTTTCCTGTTTTGTTGTTGTTACTACCTCCCCACCCATTGTGTATTCTTCCCCTGGGTTCTTGTTTCCCAGGTGCATTATTTTGCACTTTTTTGCATTGAATCCTAGCTGCCATACGTCTGACCATTCCTCCAACCTTGCCAAGTCCCTTTTCATCCTTTCCACGCCTCCTTGTGTATCAACCCTGTTGCAGATCTTTTTGTCATCTGCAAAAAGGCATACTTTTCCTTCCAGTCCCTCTGCAATGTCACTGATGAAGACATTAAAAAGGACTGGACCCAATACTGAACCCTGCGGTACCCCACTAGTAACCGCCCTTTCTTCAGAGTGGACTCCATTTACAATTACCTTCTGTGTCCTGTTGTCCAGCCAATGTTTTACCCAGGCTACCACCCTGGGACCCACTCCCAGGCTGGTTAATTTGACTAATGATCTTTTGTGTGGGACTGTGTTAAATGCCTTGCTAAAGTCTAGGTAGGCCATGTCCACAGCCCCTCCCTGGTCTACTACTTTGGTCACCCAGTCAAAAAATCTATTAGATTCATCTGACATGACCTTCCCGCTGTGAACCCATGCTGCCTTGGATCCTGTGCTCCACTGACCTCTAGGTACTCAACTATTCTTTCCTTCAGAAGTGACTCCATCACTTTCCCTACCACAGAAATCAGACTGACAGGTCTGTAGTTTCCTGCCCTGTCTTGGTCCCACTTTTGTGAAGGGAATCACATCCGCCTTCCTCCAGTCCTCGGGTACCACACCATCCTCCCATGATTTATTAAAAGAGTATCCAGTGGTTTCACTAGTTCCTTCCTTAATTCTTTTAGAATTCTGGGGTGAATTCCATCAGGACCCTTTGCTTTGTCCACCTTCAGTTTTAGGAGTTCTTGCAGAACCCTTTCTTCTGTGAAAGGACTGGGATCGACCCCCCTATCAAGACCTGTTTAGCTATAGTATGACAAACTTCTTCAGTTAAAAATGTAATATTTCTATAAAGAAAACCAAGTTTCTGATGGATTTTTACACCCAACTTCTCTAAATGAGGAACTATACTATGGTTTGAATCCAGGTATAAACCTAGATATTTAACCATAGTAACCAAAGGGAGAGGATTACCACCAAATCCTACTATATGAATAGGGTCAAATTTCTGAAGTCTTTTTGAAGAACCGAACATCATAACATTTGTTTTAACTTCATTAATAACCAATTTATTTAACCAAATCCAATTAGCAAAAACATCATATTGGTTTTGAAGAGAATCCTGAATTTCATAACTATTTATCCCCGATACCCAAAACACAGTATCATCTGTGTACAATAAACTGTTGCTATTAGTAAAAGTAAAAGGTAAATCATTAATAAAAATTGAAAATAAAAAAGGACCTAATACAGATCCTCGAGGAACACCTGCCATTATCTCTCTGGATTGAGACATATGGCTATTAACTTTAGTTATTTGACTAAGCTTTAACAAATAACTTGAGAACCAATTTAACTGGACATCCTTAATTCCCAGTTTTCTTAATTTATATAACAAAATATTATGGTTCACCATGTCGAAGGCACTGGCCAGGTCCACGAAGACCGCACCAGTGGCCTTACCTTCCTCTGCTGCCACCAGTACAGCATCCGTGATCCCGGCCAGCACCATTGCAGTGGATCGACCAGCTCTGAATCCATGCTGTTGATCAAGAAGTTTATTTTGTTCCTGAATATATACCAGTAATTGCTGTTGAACACACTTCTCCTGTAATTTACTAATTTCAGATAACAGGGACATAGGCCTATAATTAGACACATTAAGTCTTTCACCACCCTTATAGAGATGAATCACAATGGATTCCCTCCACAGGGCAAGAACAATACCTGGTTGTAGTGAGAGGTTGAACAAAGTCGTTAAAGGGCCTTTCACATAGGAAGCAGAATATTTTAATAAAGTAGATGAAATCCTATCAATCCCTCTCTCTTTACCATCTTTCAATTTTAATAACAATTTCAAAACCTCTGGTTCCTCTATCTCAGTAAAAGTAAACAAGGCTGATCACTATCCCTATCAATATCACTACCCTCATCAATCTCCCGAACCAGTTTTGCTTCTATACCACTAATTGTTTTAAAGACAAAAAAATCATTAAAACTATTTGCTATGATTAACCCATCAGAAATCAAAATACCTTCTACCTTAATACCTTTTATACCTCTGTCCTCTTGGGGATCATAAATATGTTTAAAGGAGTGCCAGAATTTTTTTGGATCTTTCAAATTTCTTATCTGTTTTTGTTTAAAATACCGAGCTTTGGCCTCAACAATTTTCTTTTTAACTTCATTCCTATAAGTATTATATAACCTCAAAGAATCAACATCTCTAACCTATAGAAAGTATTTTCTTTTATCTTCCCTATTTTTAATCAAGTCACAGAGTTCTTTATTTAACCATGGGGAAAATTTACCCTTCACCCTCCATTTAGTTACTGGGGTATGCGTGTTAAATAAGCTGACTATATAATTTGTAAACTGAAATACTTTATAATCAAGGACAGATGAATCCATTACTTTAGTCCAGTCAGTTACTTCCAATTCTTTACTATAAGCTTCCACATTAAGTCTATTAATACTCCTTTTATAAATAAAATTTGAAGGGACAGTTTGCCTAACCATTTTATGTACACAAAATATAGGACAATGGTCAGAGATAGAATCAGATAGAACATTCAAATTACACAAATTACCTGGGTGATTTGTCAATATCCAATCAATGACAGAATGATTATTAGTCTTATAATTAAATCGAGAAGGGTGATGGCTCGGGTCTGCAAGCAAGCAGGCATGGCTTAATTAAGACCAGCTCTATTTTTCCACATCTATTTCTCCCACATCCCCTTCTGTAGCCAACATGGTGCATGTGGGCAGAGATATGCACGAGTCACCAGGCTACAGCCCCTACCCTCCATGCTGCCCTTGTCTGCACTACCAACAGTCCTTCAGCTGATGGTGGTCATAGACCAGGAATGGAAATCCACCTCCCACAAGAGAGGAGAGCAGTCCTCCAGATGCTCAATCCTTTCCCCCCCAGGCCAACCCCCCTCCCCTGCAATCCTGAACTCAGGTTGCCAGCGTGGCGTGATGTGTGGGGTCCAGCATCTGAACCCTCAGCACCACCAGGCCGACCTCTGCATGACTTTTTTTTTTTTTGTTCTTTAGCTGCACTTGTAAACTTAACATTTTTAACCTTTGGCTACTATCTCTGCTGCTGTAACTGTTCCCCAGGACCCTCTTGGAAAATAGATGTCCAACCTAAATAATGCTGGCATGAGGTGCAGAAATCTAAATAAATAATCTAAAAAAATGTAAATATTTATAAATATAAGATAAAATTAGTTGTATCTAACCATTTTCTTGATCTGATAGTAACATATTAATGATCATACTTGTAACCATTGATTGCTGCTACTGTATTTCTTGCCTCCGTGGGACCCTCTTGAAAACTATGGGATGCACAAAAATTAAGCTATTCCAGTGCTACAACTCCAGGCAGACAGACAGATACTGTAGATAGACAGATAGATAGATAGATAGATAGATAGATAGATAGATAGATAGATAGACAGACAGACAGACAGACAGACAGATGGGTGAATGTATGGATGGATGGATAAATAGATAAAGGTGATAATGAAGTCAGATCAAGGCTAATAGTTCTATATTTCTTATTCATCTTTGTTTTCTTCTTCTGTTTTGCATGGATTGAAAGAGTCAGTTATTGTATTCCTCCCAAGATGTGACATATTACTGAAAGGGGTGCCTGTTCCTTTAGGGCTGAAGGGTCCTGTGTTAGCACTTGCTTTGTGATCTAGTTGCCTCCCATAAAAGGGGGATGAGTTGGGTTGGAGAGGGAGACATGAGGAAACAAGGAATCAGTGGGGGAGCCAAAATAACCATCCCAAGAAGAATGCTCGAAGGCTTTGCAGCCTATGCTGGGCTCACAGAAGCAACATCTGTAAGTGGTTGAAACAGATGCTCCCTGTTTTGTACAGTTAAGATATTTTGACATAGTGAATGTGTTTCCTTCCATTTGGAAAATATTCTTGGACCATGCCACAACATATGGCCCAATGATGCTGATGGAATGTTGCACTTCCAGCAAACTTGATTGTGAGAATTTAATATTTTGTTCAGTCTCATTGGGAAGAAATAGTATCTATGAAGTATTTTGAATTGGGTGAGTCTCCCATTAACCTCCCTAGTACACTTGTAAACATTTTTCCAGTAACTTTCCCAACACTGATCAGAGATAATAACATTAAAATCCTTTTCCCAGGACATCTTAGCCGAGGAAGCTATAGCAATGTCACAGTCAGAAATAACTTTATATAGAAGACTAGAACCTCTCTTCATCCATGCAAGTTTTACAAGTTGTTCCCAGTCAGAACCTTTCATATAAAGGGAATGAGAATTAGAAATATATTTAGAAACCTTCTCACTTAATTGTAAATATAACCAAAAGTCTAGCCTGGATATGTGGAACTTCTCTCTAATTTCTTTAAAGGAGAGAAAAATCCCAGTTTCGGGATTTAAAAGATCCCCCACTTGAGTTAATACAGCTTTGTTCCAAATGACATTTTTAAATTGGGTTCCATTACAAGTGAGACTTGGATTTTCTCAGATTGGAGCTAATTCCAGGGGTAAATTACCTAGATGAAGTCTATTAGCAACTGCTTTAAATAGCCAACAGGTGGCAGAAATAGTGGGATGAGATCTGATGCATGTAGGAAGAGGCCAAAAGAGAATGTCTATTAACCTGTGCGGCCTGACTAATTCTAGTTCTGTAAGAAGCCATAATGGCATCCTCTCTGGGTCATCCTTAGATAACCAAAGTGCCGACTGTTTGAAAACGAATGCCCAATGATATTCTTGCCACCAGGGATAATTAAATCCCCCACTCTCCATGGGGCTCTTAGTTTTGAAATGTTTAATCTATTTATTTGAAATATCATATTTACAACCTTTGAGCCAGATGGCTCATTTACAAAGGTACCTCATCACAGGGAGGACAGAATAAAACAGACAGGGTACAGTTACAAAGGAATAGCCATCATGTATAGGTTACAGACATTGTTTACAAACAATATATACAGTTTTGGATACAGATATTTACATAAGCACAGCAGAAAACATTGTTAACATGAGAGAGCATCCGTTACAGTATAATCCATCATATTCATGGGCCAGAGGTGGATTAGACATTGTTGTAAGAGGTTGCATCCATAATGGACTTTGTCAGAGGTTTGGGTCATAGTGGGCATGAGACCGCAGGCTAGTTGCAGTTACAGGAGTGGACATTGAGGAGGTGGTTTCGGAGAGTGACTTTGAAATGGGCAATCTTGGGTGTGCTAGTGATGGTGGCTGGGAGTGCATTAAACCAAACAGGGGTCCTGTAGTGGAAGGATCTCTGGGCAAGGGAGGTTTTACCCTGGGTACTGCCAGCATAGCTTTGTCTGAGTTAAGGGTGGAGATAGAGGGGGTGGTAAGTTGGAGAGAGGCAGTGACCCCAGGAGGGGAGTTACTGAGCAGAATTTTCTTGGTCAGTAGGCAGGTCTGGTAGTGGAGTCTTTCTTCAGGGTTGAGGAGATTGGCAGTGGAATAGAGGAAGCAATGTGGGTAAGCTTAGGGGCACCAGTTAGGAGCCTGCAAGCCTTGTTAAGGGAGATCTGAATTTTCTGGAGTGCAGAATTATCTGCTACCCAATACACAGGGAGCCCATAGTCCACTAGAGACAGTACTGAGGATCTAGGGGTTTATTATCCCAAAGGAATTGTAAAAACATCTTGTCAAGTTTTTTGTACCAATCTTTATGTATTTTTGTTGGTAAAGTATTAAAGACATAACAAATCTTGGGCGCAAGAATCATTTTGATTGAATTAATCTTACCCCAATGGGAAAGGTTCAGTTTAGACCATTTTCAAGCTCTGTCTGGATAATGCCAATGAGTGTAGATAAATTAACTTGCATCATCTTTGAAACAGAACTAAAGATTTCTATTCCCAGATAATGAATCCCTTTATCCTTATGAGAAAAATTAAATTTTCTTTTCATTTATTCTTTGGTAATCAGGTAAAGGCAATGGACCAAAGGTCCCTTTTCAGGCCTGACCTAGACAAAAAAAAGATACACAAATACAATCAACAGCAATACAATACCAAAAAATACAAATTACAAATTACAGTTACAAGCAGATTTATGTAATAAATAACTTTTTAACCTTTGTTTAAAAGTTAAAACAGAGGGAGCAATCCTAACATCAAGTGAGAGTGAATTCCAATACAAGGGTGCTGCTATTGAATAAGCTCTAGAACTTATTCTAAGCCGAGACCTGGGGACAAAATATAGGGGGCCGTCAGCTGACCTCAGATTGGGAAGCAATTCTTTCATTACAACAAGATCAGAAAAATGAAAAAGGGAGCCAAAGTAAAAACATTTATACATCAGACAGCCAACAAAATATTCTATTCTGCAACTAGGGGAAATCCACCCCAACTGAGAATAAAGATTACACCGATGTGTCCTATTGGGGGATCTTAAAATAAATCTACAAATATTATTATAGGCCACAGTTAGTGCTTGCATTTCTTTTGTACCTATGTTATAATATAAACAAGAACTGTAATCAAAATATGGAAGAAGAGAACCAATAGCAATTGCTAATCTGGTTGCTTGTGAGAAGAATGACTTGAATTTGTATAACACCCCTATTCTTTGATTTACTTTCTTAACCATTGACTGAATCTGAGGTGAAAAGGTCAAACTAGGATCCAATAGTGCGCCCAAATACTTAAATTGAGACACTTGTTCAAGCAGACAACCCCGAAAATCAGATATCCTCAGTTCTGGGGTGTTCACCAACATAAATTGCATACCAAATAACATAACTTTTGTTTTAGCTGAGTTCAAAACCATAGCATTTAAAGTAAGCCGAGAACAGACGGCACCAAAATCTTTTTCTAGGGAACAAAAAAGTTCAGACACAGAATTTGACTGAGCACAGATTACAAGATCAACTGCATAAAGCAGTGATTCACTAAACTTACAAACTCCAGGAAGCTGATTAATAAAAATAGAAAATAACAGGGGTCCCAAAATGGACCCCTGAGACACAACACAACTAATTGGCAAGGCATCAGAAACCACAGAACCTACTTGAACAAATTGACACCTGTTACTCAGATAATCATAGAACCAAGAAACAGCAACACCAGAAAAACCCATATCTTTCAATTTTGTGCAAGCCAAACCGTGATCAGTCAAATCAAAAACCTTGGTTAGGTCCATGAGCATTGCTCCAGTCATCAAACCCTTCTCAAACCCACGTAGGACGGGTGTTCATGAACCCAACCAAGGCCGTGCCCATACCAAAATGCTTACGGAACCCATGTTGTTGCCTTGACAACAAATCATGGGTAACCAAATAGACACCAATTTGTTTAGCCACTAAACACTCAAGTAGTTTGCTAAGGGGATTCGGTATTGATATTGGCCTATAATCATCCATGGAAGTGGCACAGCTCTTTTTTGGAATTGGAACCACCTTAGCTTTCTTCCAGGACAGGGGAAAAACACCTGTAGCCAATGACATATTACAAATATAACAAAAGGGATCTGTAATAAAGGGGATAGCCAATTTTAAGAAGTGGGCATCCAACCCTTCCCCACAGTCAGTCCCTTAATTTGGTAGAGACTGCAGAAGATGAAAAACTTCATTTGATGTTACTTCCTTAAACAAAAACCTGGTTCCATCTACCAAAGGAACAGAGGAAAAGGATTTAGTATTTCCAGCCTGAGGGAAAAAAGATCTAAACTTAGAAAAATCTGAACATTTAGAATTTAAAAATTTAACAATTTTGGGCAAGTCACCAATTTCTTTGTTGTCAACATTTAATTTCTGGATGTCAGATTTTGATTTAGGAGAATGTAAAGAATTTATGTTATTCCAAAACTTCTTTGGATCTGCCCAGCTCAAAGTTAAGGTTTGGTTTGAGATCTAAAGAGTCTTGCCTGGAGATCTGAAGATCAATTGTCTCTGATTTATCCCAATTCACTGTTAGCCCTGAGATTCCAGCAAATTTATTCAGCAAAATATTCAGAGCTTCTAATGATTTGTTTGGGTGAGATAGAGTTACTAACAAATCATCTGCAAAGGCAAGATTTTTGTGTACTGCTTTCCCTGTTTGAATACCAAATATTTATGTGGAAAGATTAATATGTCTTAATAAAGGTTCGAATGCTAGTATGAAAAGAAAAGGGGAAAGCGGGTATCCTTGACGGGTTCCCCTAAAAAGTTGAAATTGTTTAGAAATAAATCCATTAGAAATAATGGCAGCTTTGGGTGACAAATATATGGTTGCTATCCATTGTTTGAAGATGGCGCCAAAATTAAATTTCTCTAGAACCTTCTGTAAAAATGTCCAGTCTAAAGACTCAGATGTCTTCCCTATATCTAAGGAGAGGGCAATTGCAGGTGAATTATTGTTCTTAGCAGTCCAAATTGTAGACAAAAGTCATCTGATATTATCTGAAGCTTGACGGACACTAATAAATCCTACCTGTTCTTTACTAATTATTTGATGAATAACATTAAAAAGTCTATTAGCTAGAACTTTGGTCAAAATTTTATAATAAAAATTTAGAAGAGAGATAGGGAAGTAATTTGATGGTTCTAATGGATCTTTATTTTTCTTCACAATTAAAGATATGTAAGCCTCATTTAAGGATCCGGATAATTGCCCTTTCCTTAAAGCTTCTTGAAATACTTCCCCTAAGTAGTCTATAATAATTGGGTTATTTTGCTTGTAAAAATCACTAGAAAAGCCATCAGGGCCTTGTGTCTTTTGAGAACTCGAGGATTGTATAACCTGAATAATCTCTATTTTTGAAATAGGTTTGTCTAATAATTCTTTCTTCAATTCAGATAAGCAGGGTAATTTAACAGATTCTAGAAAGATATCTGTATTTTCATTAAATTTAGCGTTAAAGGGTTTATAAAGGTTTTCATAAAAGTCCTGGAAACAGACATTAATTTCTTGAAGATTGTGCATCACATAATTATTTTTCATTTATATTTTAGGGATCATATTTTGATGCTGTTGGTTTTTCAATCTATATGCTAAAAGTTTCCCTTGTTTTTCCCCGAATTCCCAATACTGTTGTTTTGTACGAAAAAGGGCAAATTCTGCTTTACTAGAGTATAATTTATTAACCTCATATTTTAAAGTCACCAATAGGTGTATTAAATCTTGGTTGACTCTGGAGTTTTGTTTTAACATATCCTCTAACTGTTTGATGAGATTTTCTTTGTGTTTTAACTCTTTCTGGATGTTTCCTATGAGCTCCTTCAAGGGCACACGTAATTTTAAGTAGTCCATGATCTGAAAGGATTATGGAGTCATATTTAGCATCTAAGGCTTCATTACAAAGAGTAAGAGGCATAAAAAAGTAGTCAATCCTATTAAACGTATTATGACATGCAGAGAAGAAAGAATAATCTCTGGCATTAGGATTGACCATTCGCCAAACATCTAAAAGACCCAGATCAGTGACTAGCTTCTGTAAATAGTTATGAGAATTGAGTTGTTTGACATGTGCTGAGGACCCTGATCTGTCAAGCAAGGGATGTATAACATTATTGAAGTCACCACCTAACAGTATGTCAAAATTCTTAAAAGGTAAAAGATATGCTAGTAGTTCTCAAAAAAAAAAAAAAAAACAACAAAAGATCTTTCTACATTTGGAGCATACATATTGCATAATGCAATATCTCTACCATTTATGGAACCAGTAAGTATTTGAATTCTACCCTCTAAATTGAACACTTTTTTTTATATAAAGGGGATACCTTTTCGAATCAAAATAGCTAATCCTCTTTTCTTAGATGAAAAACAGTTATGTGCCACCAGTCCAACCCACTGTCTTTGAAGCTTACCTGCCTCATCTGGTATAAAATGTGCTTCCTGTAAAAACTCAATGTCCCCTTTGTGTTTTTGGAAATGATTCAGCACTTTCTTCCTCTTAATGGGGGAACCAAGACCATTAACATTCCATGTAATGAAGTTCAATACTGACATATTAAGATTACAACTATATCTTACAATATGTGATGAACTTTAAACAATTAAATACAGTCTAAGAACTAATCTAAAAGTACTGAAATCTGAACTTAGATGTAACTAGATGTGAAACACACTTCAAAAATAAATATGGAATTCTGTAGGATCAACCTTTGAAGAAGATATTATATATATATATATATATATATATATATATATATACTGTATATATACATATATATATATAAAGAAAGAAAGAAGTAAAGCAATAGAGTTGTTAGGGAAGAACCAAAGTAAATTGTACTGAGTAACTACCTCAAGGTACCTCCAGTAGCTCAAAGCCAGATAACTGACCAGTTAGCCCAATGCCAAATGTTGTACTTATTTATACATACAAACAGTCTACCTAGAGAAAAACTGCAGTGAACATTTCCTGAACAACCAGCAAAAATGCTGATTCAACTATCCTGCAAGTAAGGAGAAGTGTCCATTTCAAAAGCAGCTTCCAAATCAGAATGTGATAAATGTGGCTTCAACTGGGATTCAGATTGTTTAGTTGTAGCTGAGACTTTCTGATCAATAGTTGATTTTTTTGTGTGACTCGGTTGTTCTAGAAGATGAGTCCAAGGATCTATATCTGTGTTTGGTGATGGGAATAGTATTTCTAAAGGACTTTGTAGACCAAGCAAGAGATTCTGGTAGAAGTTTAGCATTCATTGATACAACTGTGCTAGATTTAAGGGTCTGAGAGGTAGTAGATGCTTAATTAAGGTGGTCTGTGTCTGCACTAACCTGCACAGAGGAGAAAGCAGCTGTAGGCTCACCGGTGTGTTTCAAGGATGATGATGCACTCGCGGGTAAGCGTTGAAAATCTCTCCCACTCAGATAATCTTTCCGACTAGATAGATTGAACCAGATTTTTAATAAAAGAACAAGCATCTTCAACATTGTTAAAAGAACACATTTCTCCTCCTTTTGAAATGACCAAGACTGGTGGATATTTAACAAAGTATTTAATGTTTAGATACTGCAGAGCTTTCCTGACTGGAGCAATTTCCTTTTTTCAACTAAATCTGCTGAAAAGTCCTGGAAGGTGTAAACTTTTTCCCCATTCCATGTCAAGCCTTTTCCTTCCCTGGCTATCCTGAGTATTTGCTCCTTTACTGTAAATCTTAAAAAAATTAGCTATGATGGGTCTGGGTCTTTGACCAGGTTTGGATTTTGCTGATAGCGCTCTATGAGCCCTTTCTATTTCAATAGGCCAATTCCACTGATAATTCAGTAAAGCTGGGATAAAGTCCTGTGAAAAATTAACCATATTTGGCCCTTCCAGACCTTCAGGAATGCCCACAAATCTTAAATTATTCCTCCGACCCCTATTCTCCAAATCGTCTATTTTCTCTGCTAATCTCCCCGTTTGTCTGGCCTCCCCTTCTACAAAGTCCTCAAGTTTTGTAAGTGATTCCTCCATAAAAGATAACCTCTCTTCAAAAGAATCCAGACGTGTATTAATGACAGATATTTTAGAAGAAGTGATATTTTCCTTGAGGGTTAAAACAGCTATGCACAGACCATGAGAACTCTGGTAGCGAGATAGGGAGGAGAAACCATGCATACAGCCAAGCAGGAGGAAAGCAATGGAAGGTGGTATGAGCCATCCAGGGGAGCTAGCCACAGGAAGGTAGTGTACCAACAGCATTGCACAACAGTAGCAAGGCTGACCCGGTTGTAAATAGCAGACCAGGCTGTAGAGTGTCCCGAGAACAGGCAGTCCAGAGTATAATGGAAGAAGGGAAACTGGGCTTAAAACGCAGTAGTAGTATGGCAATGTTCAGGGCAGTAGGGCAACATGGAAGGGGAACTCAGGTGATCATAGTGGTGGGAATGCCTGCCACGCTATGGCGGTGCTGTGCAGGGAGCAAAGAAAAGGGACAGCAAGCAAGGCAGCAGGACAAAAGAGCAGAAATGCAGAAAGGCATACTCTAAGGAAGCCATGGCTTACAAGTTGCATGGATGGGAGCAGTGTACTGGGCCCTGCTCACTGCGGTTGGCTACTCCTGCATTCAAAATATCCACCCCCACAGAATAGTGTACTCAGCAGGAAGCCCAAATAATGTAAAATGCATAAAATCATACAGTTCCTTAAGTAGACTACGTCATGTACAAGGGGCCAGGGTAACACAGAAGCCCAGAACCACTATGGCGAAGGGGCAGCATAAAGGCACAGAAATGGTCTGCTAGCACAGCTTATTTTGTGAGGCACACCACTGCAAAAGGGAAGGAACAGGAGCCACAGCCTGCCCACATGGGCCAGCTGCAAAGGCAAGGTGCAGCACTACAGAAAGAAAAAGAATGCAGAGAATGGTACTTATGCTGTTGCTCAGTGGGAAAAATGCAGCGAGGTCCTGAATACATGCTGACCACAGAGGGGACAGCCAGAGGTGGCACACAAGTGATGCTTAAGGCAGCGAGCAATAAATGGGCAGAGGAGTGATCTAGAGTAGGGCAGTTCTGTTCGCCAGCCATGATATTGAATGGAAAAGGTCTTGCAGAAGAGGTGAACTGGTAGTCTGCCACCTAGGGGGTGCAGCAGCCAGGTAGCAGCGGAGGGGGGGAGTAGAAGCAGTGGCCAAGCAGGTACAGGGGAATGATGTCACACCCAGGGGGAGAAAAATGGGAGTGGCGGGCAAAAGAGGTACGGAGAGGGGAAATGGAGGGAAACCGGAGAGAGCGGGTGAAGAGGGGGGGACCAACCAAGCGAAAACGAGGTACAAAAGAGGATGGGGGGAAGAGGAGAATGGAGGAAGCAGGGGGAAGATGATAAGGAATAGGGACCAGAATGGGAAGGGTGGAGGCTCAGACCACGAGCCACATAGGAGCCCAGGCACTGCCGAATTCACAACATGCTTAGCAGAGAACTGCCATGGGAGGCTGGCCTTTGTAGGGGTGTGGGAGGAGTTATTCCCCCACATTGAACTTTGGGCTATAGCCTCCCATACTATGCAATACCAGAAACAAAAGTCAGTCTTCAGGTCTAGCAGAAACATAGAAACATAGACTTTGACGGCAGATAAGGACCGCTTGGCCCACATAGTCTTCCCATTTCCCTGTCTTGGATCCTGTGCTCCTATGGATTCCAGGTGTTGCACTATCCTTTCCTTAAGGAGTGTCTCCATAATCTTGCCCACTACTGAGGTAAGACTGACTGGTCTATAGTTCCCTGCCTCCTCCCTGCTACCACTTTTGTGAAGCGGGATCACATGAGCCCTTCTCCAGTCTTCTGGGACCTCTCCTGTGCTTAGAGACTCACTAAACACTAAACAGTTCTGATAATGGCTCTGCTAGTTCCACCCTTAGCTACTTTAGTACCCTGGGATGTATGCCATCAGGTCCCATAGCCTCGTCCACTCTGAGCTTATTGAGCTCTTGTAGGACCCTGTGAGGGTCCATCTTTGCTTTCTTATTCTCTGTGTTATGTGAATGACAGCCACACTCTAGAATCCCATTCCTGGTTTGGACATTTCAGTTATTGCTTCCAGTGTTCAGATTTACTTGGGTGCCCCTGATCAGAAGTACAAACCTAGCATAATGCTAAGCAAATGTCTTCTCCCAAGGACCCAGGTGGTTGGCAATGCTAAATGGTCCCCTCAGGTGTGAGCCAGGTAGTTGCCACATTTGGGTTGCCTGTTTAAGAAGGGCAGGCTCAGTAGTAGAAGTAATGGGTCCACAGTTTCTGTTACAAGAATAATAGTAGTAACTACCCCCACTCCTCTTGGTGGTGCCTAGATGTGAGAGGAGCAGCCCTTTTGAGAGAGAAACAAGGGGGACCGTTGGGGGGAGGTTACACACAAATGCCAAAAGCCAGGGTCACAAGGTCCCAGACCTGGCAGCAGTCTTTGCGGAGGAGGATTTAGACTTAGTGGGAATTACAGAGTCTTAGTTTCATGACGGACAGGACTGGGACATGAACATTACAGGGTATACACTATACAGGAAGGACAAGGTTGGCAGGAGTGGGGCCGGTGTAGCACTATATGTGAGGGAGGGGATCCCAGCATTAGAAATGCAGGGTAGATGGGGAACACAGAGGCACTATGGGTCTCATTGACCACAGAGAAGGGTGAGGTGGTGCGCACTGGAGTGGTATACAGGCCACCAGGGCAGCCAGAAGGGGTGGACAACCAGATATTCGAGGAGATGCTTAGGATGGCGGCTAAGGGTGAGGTGCTGCTGATGGGAGATCGTAACCTGCCGGATGTGGAGTGGAAATCAATGTCTGCAGCCTCATTCAGAAGCAGATCGATTATAGACTCTCTTCAGATTGCCCATCTCAGGTAGCTGGTCAAAGAACCAACCAGAGAAGGAGCGGTGTTAGATCTGGTGCTTACAAACAGAGACAGGGTGAGGGAGGTATCGATGGGGGATAAGCTGGGCACTAGTGACCACGGCACTGTGTGGTTCACAGTATGCACTTTGGCCTCACACAACCAGACCAAGGTGAAGGTTCTGGATTTCAGACGTGCACATTTCGACAAGATGAGGGATTTTGCCCACCAGGCAATTAAAGGGATGGGGGAGCTTAGGAGGGTGGAAAACATATGGGCCACAATAAACGGAGGCATCATGGGAGCCACTGACCACTGCACAAAGAGGGTAAGCAAAAATAGAAAGAAAAGGAGGCTACTGTGGTTCAGTAGGGAAGTGGGGGCCAGTATCAGAGCTAAGAGGTGAGCCTTCAGACCATTTAAAACAATGCAGAGTACACTAGACCGGGTGGAATACCAGGAAAAGCAAAAGGAGTTGGGGAGGGTGGTCAAACGGGCAAAAGCAAGGATGGAAGAGAATATCACCAAGGTGGTCAAGCAGGGGGGATAAGACCTTCTTCAGGTATATCAGTGAGCAGAGAAAAGGGGAAAATGGGATACCTAGCCTGTTAGCAGAGACAGGGGAGAGGGTGGAGGGGAACCGGGAGAAGGCTGAAATGCTGAACAATTACTTCAGCGCAGTATTCACGAGGGAGGAGGTATGGGTAGGAGGTAACACCAGACTAGCTGTTATGAAGGGGGTAGGGGCGGATGTGAGTCCCTTCCGGGAAGACAAGCCATGGGGCCAGATGGGGTTCACCCAAGAGTGTTGAGGGAGCTGAGGGAGGTGTTGGTGGCCCCCTTGACCACTCTGTTCAACAAGTCCTTGCACTCGGGGGAAATCCCGAAGGACTGGAAGTGCGTGAATGTACTGCCCCTGCAAAAGGGAGGGGGGAGGAAAGACATGAGCAATTACAGGCCAATAAGTCTGACTTCTGTGGTCAGCAAGCTCATGGAAAAACTGCTGAAGGACAGAATCACCAGCTACCTGGAGGCAAATGGCCTCCTTGACCCAATGCAGCACGGCTTTTCTAAGGGCAGATCTTGTTAAACAAATTTGATCTGTTTTTTTTGACTGGGTCACTAGGGTGGTGGTTCAGGGTGGGTCAGTGGACATAGCTTACCTGAATTTCAGGAAGGCTTTTGATACGCTACATCACAGAAGACTATTGTACAAAATGGAGTGCCTGGGGCTGGGGGGGTGGTTATAAGGTAGGTGCAAAACTGGTTGGAGAGCAGAATACAGAGGGTGATAGTCAATGGGGTTCCCTTGGGAGTGTCAGGGGTCACTAGCGGTATTCCCAAGGGGTCAGTACTGGGACCCCTGCTGTTCAACATCTTTATAAGAGACATAGTGGAGGGGTTGGAAGGAAGAATGAGCCTGTTTGCAGACGATGTAAAGATTTGCAATAGAGTGGACATGCAGGATGGAGCTGAGAGGATGCAGAGGGACCTAGGGAAACTAAAGGAGTGGGCCAGGAAGTGGAAGCTATCGCTCAACATGACAAAATGCAAAATCATGTACCTAGGCAGAAAAATGAGAGAGTGGAATACAGTTTGGGGGACAAGCTGCTGGCAGTAAGCAAGGAGGAGAGACAGACCTGGGCACCATCATCTCATAAGACTTGAAGGTGGCTGGGCAAGTGTGGGAGAGCAGTGGCAAAAGCCAACAGTTTGTTGGGTTGTATTGGGAGGGGGATCACCAGCAAGAGAAAAGAGGTCCTGATTCCCCTGTACACCTAGCTGGTCAGGCCTCATCTGGAATATGGGGTCCAGTTCTGGAGACCTTACCAAAAAATGGATGTGGAGAGGGTGGAGCGGGTACAAAGGAAGGCAACCAAGATGGTGAAGGGGCTCGACCACTTGCCGTATGAGGAGAGACTAGGAACCCTTGACATGTACTCTCTGGAGCAGAAGAGGGAGAGTGGGGACGTGACAGAGACTTTTAAGTACCTAAAAGGGATCCACAAAGTACCTACAGAGAATCTATTCCAGTTGAGGGGGTGTCCCAGGAAAGGGGTCATGATCTCTAACTCGAGTGGGGTAAGTTTACGGGTAGCATCAGGAAATACTTCTTTACCGAGAGGGTGGTGGACACCTGGAATGGGCTGCCTAAAGAAGTGGTGGGCAAAAATATTGTGGGGGGGTTTCAAGAGGGCTTGGGACAGACATAAAGGGCTATCGAAGGGAGGGGGAGGGAAATCAGAACAAGCCTAGAGCCTAGAGGATGCTATGCAAATGGGCAGACTAGGTGGGCCTGGCGGTCCTTTTTGCCATCACTTTCCTATGTTCCTATTATGTATTTATGGAGTTTTTTTCCCCTGGTTTTCCTCCCCCCGTCCACATGTCCTTGCCACGAGCACATACATGTAGAGGCACGTGCACGCCGCGCACTGCGGGATGCCCCACCCTTCCAGTCTCTATCCACCTGCACCACCAACAGACCTCCACCTGGTGATGTTGGGACTGCGGGAGGACAACCCCCCTCCCCAGGAGAGGAGAGCCACAGCTCAATCCTGCTCCCACCCTCCCCCACCTGTGCCGGCACCCCGATGACCCAAGGTCGTTCCCGAACCTGGGTTACTGGCATGGTATGAGGTGTGGTGTCCAGTGCCTCAACCCTCAGTGCCACTTGGCCAGCATGATGCACTTCTTTTGGCCCACCGGACCGGCACTCCTTTGCCATGCCCCAGTAGCATTTGGAAATCTCTGGGATCTCACACATGGCCAGGCACACATCTGACCAAGCTCTGCTTACTGTGGCCAGTTGCAGCCCCCGCCGGAGACATCCCAGCTATCCAGCTACAATCACCCAGTTTACATTCAGGAAAACTTCCTCCCCACATTCTCAGAGACACTTCCAAGTCCAATGGCCAGCCATTCACTCCAGTGCTTTTCTGAAAGTCATCATTTTGGATATCACATCTGAAAGCCATCAAGAAGTATCCCTTGAGGGGGGGCACCCCTTCCCAAACCCTCCTGATATTCCCAAACTATTGTCAAAATCCCAACCTTTTTTTTCCTTTGTCCAGCAAAGTCTGGAAAGCCAGGGAATGTCCTAAATAGATAAGGTCCTGTGTGACTTGCTTTGTGACACCCTTGCCACAGCAAGGTGTCCTAGACCCCATGCCAACCTCAGGCATTGAGGGTGACATGGCAC
The DNA here is from genome assembly GCA_016271365.2 of Neoceratodus forsteri. Lineage (NCBI taxonomy): Eukaryota > Metazoa > Chordata > Ceratodontiformes > Ceratodontidae > Neoceratodus > Neoceratodus forsteri. The sequence continues at coordinate 46,269,823 of JADMNL010000027.1, forward strand.
TCCTGTCTCCAGGCGACAGCTGGCAACAAGAAACTGCACATACCTGGCTGAAGTGCTGCAACCAGCCACATGGCAGTATACATCAGTGAAACCCACCAGGACGTAGCACAGTGGCACAGATTCCTACATGGCAAAAGGGAGTAACTGCCCCGAAACTGCACTGTTTCCTACAATAACTGTGCTGCAGAACTGCATTGCATCCTGGTGGGGTCCACTGTATGTTTCCTCCTCTAGGCACCATCAGAGTCCCTGGCACTCTGCTGCCCTCTGGCGATGTCTACTGTTTCCATTGGTGGACACCCCTGACAGTGGCAGCCCAACTAATACCTTGCCAGTGCTCAAGGGCAACTGTACAGAAAAAGCACCTGGGATGTGACATTCCCCTTCTTTCAACTCTCTGTACCTCAGACTCTCTGGTGTCCTGAGCGAACCCTACCTTTATACTACCTAATCTCCACCCACAACTACTTTCCTGCCAAGGCATCCTTCCCGCTGGTGGGCACTACTAGCAATGACCACCTCCCCCCACTGTAAGGAGGGGTTTTTATATTCTCCCCAGATAAATAATTTCCATTCCCAGAAATGCTGAGGAGTGAGCCAGTGGTCTGGAACCAGTATGCCACACAAGAGAGCTGATCGGTTCACTTTTCGCTCGTTGACTGTTGTGGGCACTTGTGGCATCTCTCCCCTCCCTGGACAAAATCCCAACCCAAATAAACATCCCCCTCTCAAATAACCTACAATCCTTCCCTACAGTGGATGAGCCCCCACTTGTGCCCTACCCAATCTCGCAACAGTGCCACTTATACCACTCACTCACTCACTCAGGCAGACTGTCACTCACAGAGGCTGCATCTTTCTCTCTCTCTCTCTCTCTGTCTCTCTCTCATCACTCTGAGCCAGGAACCTCGTGGTCCTACCCAACCCTTCCAGCCTTTGCCTGTGCTGTGCCTCCATTACCTCGGGCAGTACGTTGGCCCAATTCAGTCTTCCAGTCAAGGGACAGATTCCCCCCTCAGCCAACAAATGTCCTGGTTGCCTTGAGAGAGCCCTGCTCCCTTTGATAAATATTGTAGCTGTGTGTTTAAGGTAATAAATATAGTAAATTTGTAGCCTTCCTATTTTATTTGGAATTTTCAGCACAAGGATAGCCTAATTAAGGTGAATACAGTTTACAAAAAGCCATCCCTCCCAGTGCATACAGTGGCTAGCACTGTTCCTTTCTGGGTATGGCTGAAACCTAAGAAGCCATCTTATTCTAAAATCCCATTGTAAAGATTTCTTTCATCAGAGAGAATAATGGGCCACACCGGGAAATGAGCACTGGCTCAGTGTGCCTTTCCCAGTTACCAGTTTTCAATAAATAAATAAACAATCTCACGGCCTTCCTGTAGGGATGTCTGTGTATGCTATAGTGGGCGGGGCTTGGAATGGAAAACAAGTCTTGAGTCAAGAAAGGAGTGTATAATCACACATCTCCTGTGATAATTGAAAGGTCAGAATCTCCTCCTGACATAATCCCAAAGTGAAGAAGGCTCTGCAGTCCTCTGGGTTATTCCATACCCCATCAGGTGAAGGCTCATCCTAAGAGCCTGTCCCTTTAAGAGCCCTATACTCTGCCCCCTGCACAATGACCATCATCACTTGAGCCTTGGAAATTACCTTCCTTTGATTCTAGATTGCTGAGCAGCTGCTGAGGGGCTCTTTCATGCAAGGGGCAGGCATTTAGCACCAATTTACTGCCACTCCCTCCTCCAACCTCACTGTGGTTGCACAGTGCAGATTTGGGACTCACTCTGTAATCTAGAACTTTGTCTCAGGTGATGCTGCATGGAACTGAACTGCAAGCACTGAACTCGGTTATGTGGGGCCCTGTCTGACTTTTGAGTGATGTTACACAGTACTAAACCTAAACTCCAGCTTGGAGTGAGTATCCAGAACCGGAGTGGACTGGCAGCAGCAGCGTGCACCTCATCTTCTCCTAGGGTCATTCCAGCTGCTGTCTGACCCAGGACTCCAATACACACTGCATGATACTGCACCGGAGGTCTGCTTGGAGTGAGTGAGCAAGTCTGACTGGACCAGTGGAAACAGCATGCAAGGAGGGCTACAGGCAGAACAGGTGAGTGAGTAGCACACTTTTTGCAAACAATGGAGTATGAGTTATTGATTATTGGTGCAGTTCTTATTTATTAATGAACATAGCCAGTTCATATCATGGATAGGTCAGTGCCACGTGGTCCAATTTAAAGCAAAAACTGGAACTGGTTGGGACTTGTTAACCCCCTCAGTGCTTTGATTGATCATTTTCCTGGTATCTCTGGAACAGACCCTCTGTTTTACTGTACTGTATGTACAACACCATGTATGCTGTAAGTTCACTGACAGCAGAGGGCCAGAACACTAACTGAACAGCCAGGATCATGGTCAAGGATAACATTGTGTTATTCAAGGGTCTCCTTATTCAGTTAATTATATGTGAAAGTCACCAGGTCAATATTTGAAAATTAAAGTTCATGGATCAGCAACACTGATCCATTCAGGTGCCCTACCAGGGTGTTCAGAATGGCTGCCTAATAATTATGTGGGTCAGCAAAATAAAAAAAAAATGAACATATTCCATCACGGTTATTTCAGCATTGGGGAGGAGGTGCTTGAAAGCATGACACAAACGCTGATCAGCTGCTTGCTGACTGGCTTCATGCAAATGAAAGGACTGAGGGGCTCTGTCATAGGAGCACTTCTGTCCTTTCAACTACACAAAGTTTCCACCCAGCAAGCAGTAGTAGTGTCATGACCAGAGTGCCTCGTCATTGGTCTGCACTGCCTAGCCCATTGCAACTTGAGCTGCTATGAGCTCGGCAGTGACACACATCTCAAATGGTGTTCTTTGTAACAAAATGTTTCTTGTGCAAGCAAACGTAAAAATGGGAGCCATTTGTCATTGAATTTAGCCTGTTGCAATCTAAGCAATGCAGTGATGGCTTCCATACTCCTAACTGTACTTGGAACAGTGCACCACTGATGGATTGTGGGGCAGTCTGGTGTCAACCATCTTTGGATAATGGTTTTGCCTGCTGCAGCCACTAAAATAAAGAATAAATATATTTTGTTGCTCAATCATGCTCCTGCTAATTTTCATTTTTGTAATTAAAGTCATCAAATTGGTAGTTTACTCACCTGGTAAAGGTGATTGTGGGGTAATATATCTCTGAGGCACTCCACATTCATGACTTCATGGGTTGTATACACCTGATAGGTTGCTTGATGCACATGTGACTTGAAGAAAGTCCATCCCCCACCTGAGAGGGGGCTCTGCTCTCCTATGGTCAGTTCAATGTATTCCAAAGCTGTATCTGTAACAATAATCGGTTAATACCTTTTTCTGTTAATGAGTGTAGATATGTAGTGACCACTTAGTGGTAGAAAACGTTTGTGTAACTTTATTTTGTTATTACACTATACATATAGACATTGGTGATGTCCGAACCTACTAATTTGTAATAGCCAGTATCATACATTCACACAATGTATGAAAACTTGTTGAGTCTTTCACACGTCTGTTGGGAGGGATGTGGAGTGCCTCAGAGATATATCCCCCCACAATCACCTTAACCAGGTGAGTAAACTACCATTGTGGGGGATAATCTCTGAGGCACTCCACATCCATGACATCATGGGTCATTAAAAAGCAGTAATCCTCCACTAGGGTGGGTCAGGCGTGTTGTCTTGTACCTTGTCCTTGCATGCTGCTAAAGGAGATTTCCTCTGCAGTATTCCTATTTTTCTCTGCCCAGGAAGTTGCGATTGCTCTGGTAGAGTGAGCCTTCAGATCTCTTGGTGCAATTGAGTTATTCACTCTGCATGGTTCTGTGATTGCTGTTTTAAGGTACATGGCAATCAATGATTTTGAAGCTGGTTTTCCTTTTCTTTTTCCATGCAGCATTATGAACAGTCTGTTTTGTATATTTCCTCTGTCCTTGATAGGTATGCGCTAAGTACCCTTTTCATACCCAGCATTTTAAGCTGAGGGTTGTTTTGTATTTCCCCCTGAGGGGGTTCTGCAGGTATTTCAATAGTTTGGTTGATGTGGCCTGTCAATGATACTATTGGTCAGAATGACATTATAGGTCTAAGGGATATTCTGTCAGTGTTGAGTGTTAGGAATGGGGGTCTGCATGAGTGTGCCTGTAGTTCTCCTCCACGTCTGGCAGATGATAGTGCCATCAGGGAGGGTGAAAGTGTTAACATGTTTGCCAATCTTATGTCATGCGCTGGGCCATGTTTGCTCAAGAAGGGTATGAGAGGTCTCACGTTGCACTTGGCCCATGGCATTATGTCTATCAATGATAACATTACTCCCAGTACTTGTGAAACTGTTGAAGTTCTGGATTTCTGTGTTTCTGTAATTGTGTGGTCTATGCAATAATTGAGTGGACTTGGCCGTTTACTGGGTTGCTGACACCCAGATTTGTGTCGATAAGTGAGCCTAGACAATTTATAGACTGGCTAGGGATGAAAGGTAGCTTTCTGATAGATTATTACATGGCTGCGATTTTGTAGGTAGTGTACTACTGTGTTTGTTCTCGAATGGACTGTTGTACTGTTCTGTTCTTGATTAGCTGGTTGTTCAATAGGATATTACTTGTATGCCCTTAACTCTCATTTTTGGCTGCAAATGCTATTGTTACCATCGTGAACACACTTGGGGTTGATGGTAGGCTGAATGGTAACACTTGTATTGGTATCGTTTTCCCAATACGTGAAATCAATGGAATTGTAGTGTGATGTACATGTCCTACAAATGTAGTGAAGTTAGGTAATCTCCTGAGTTTATAACTGTGAGGATGGACCTGATTGTTTCCATTTCAAGGGTTTGAATTGTTACAGAATTGTTTAGGTCCGGAACTGGGCATAGCCCTCTGGTCCCTTTTTGAGTACCTTGTCAAATATGGAGTAGCCTCCTTTCCCCTTTTTTGTAATGTTATCCTGTCTATGGTCTTGTTGTGCAGTAAGTCTGTCAGTACTGTTTGGACTTGTGTCGGGGTAACTTTGTTTTTCGGCACAGGGAATAGGACTAGAAGGTTCTGTGTTGGTATGCGAGAAAGTTGTATCGCATATCCTAGTTTTATTACTTGTAGGACCCACCTGTCTTGTGTGGTTTGCTCCCATGCTTGCGGGATGAGCAGTAGTCGATCACCGACTGGAATGTTTTGGTATTGCTTGTAGCAATAGTAGTTATTGTTTCAACTGGGTTCTGCAGGGGGAGTAGTTTCCTCTACCTTGGTTGGGAACCCTTCTAGCTTGATATCTGATGTAATGATGCTTTTTTTGTTTGTTTTTTGTGTGGTTATGGCTGCCTGTAGTAGTGTAGCCTGTAGTTGTAATTGCCCCTGTCTTGTCTCAAAAGGAATGAGAACGGTATGTTTGTCTAGCTGGCAGATAAGTGGATCTGTTTGACTGGTCTTTTGTATCTTGTCATCCTCTTTTCCCTTGCGGTATCTTTCTAGACCCTAACCGAACAGTAGGTTGCCTTTAGAAGGTAATTTATGTAGTATCACTTTAGAGTCATTGTCTGCATTCCCTTAGATTTGTCCACAGAGACCTCTGTGCTTTGTTATTAGGAATGTGGCATGTGGATTAATCTTTAAGAAAACCACCGACATGTCAGCCAGGTATCTGGTAGATAGTATAGTGTTTTGAAGGAGTTGAGATTCCCACATATTTTTAATTAATTTATTTATTTATTTTTCTCTTTTCATTATAACCTGTTGTAACTATGTGAGCTGTGCTGTAGTAGCATAGATGGCTGTTGTAGCAGCTCTGTCTCCTAAGCCAGCTATTAAGCTACCCTCTAATTTTAGCTCTGTGGGGTCTTGGGACCTGAGGCCGTTTCGGCAGATAGCATAGCCTTTTATTTGCAAATCAATATGAGGGTCTGTTGTCAGTGGTGTGTACCCTAATGCAAGTTGTCTGCTTGAAGTGAGTACAATTTGTCCCAAGATCTGCGTTCTGTACTCGCTCCGGTTTGGCAGACTCCCATTCTTTAATCACCACCTCATCAATAGACTGGCATACTGGGAATACATCTGTGTGTTTTTACCAACCATTAAGATGTGGGGATTAGCTTGGATAGTGGGGTAGGAGTTGGTGTGTCAAACCCCACCTTAGCCATTGTGTCTTGTACTAATGCCTGTATCTGATCAGGCAAACACCCTTTGGATGTTAGTGATTGTGTAACCACCTCCATCTGTTTCTAGATCGGAGTGTGTTTCCAAGTCCGGCTGTGGTGAGTGGGGTTCTGGCCCTGCCGATACCTGTCTATTTCACATGGTGTTTTACACTAGTTGTTGTGCCTGCATCAGTTGATTATTTTGGTGGGAATTGTTGCTATGTCTAAATCCTGCCCAGTGGAGGATTAAGGATTGCAGGTGGCATATTTGTTTGTGCCTTGTCTTTTGTGTTTTCATTGGTGTCTTCCCCAGCATCCTCCTGGTCAGATGGCATGGGTGCATCTTCTGCATCTGATGTACGCAGTATGCTTAGTTGTTTTGGAGCTAGTGTCACTTTGCGTTGGCTGCAGCTCTTTGTTTTGGCCATTGCAGTAAGCTGAGAAAAGGTACATAGAGAGGGTTGTTTTTTTTTTGGGGGGGGGAGGAATTTAGATATATTGTTTTATTTATTTATTATTTCCCTTAATTCTTCCCCTCCACAGTAATCAATAATGTTCTGCACTGTACAGGCTATTGCTGTGTCTGTGCATTAAAGTGTGCACTGTCCCTTTAAATGTGGTTAGAGTGAGTGAGGGACTCAGTGTTATGCTGCCTTGCCCACAGCTGTGGTAATAGTGCTGCCCCAATGTATTTTTCCCATTGTTAATTGATTTTTAAATCGTTGCCCTTATATTTAATTATTCGCATTGTGGTCAGCTGTTGCAGATCGGTTGGTGCTTTTAACAAACGCCCTCTGTGCTGGTTGAATGTTTATGAGCGTAGTTACACTTTCCACAAGATGGCAGCAGTGACTCTCAGTCAATATACAATGTAGACTCTAGATGTAGCAGTGACTCTGTCAATCTACTGTCTGGCAGCCACCTACACCCTTAATCCTGCATGGATAAGGGGTGAGTGGAGAGCTTTTCTGAGATCACAGCAGCAAGTCTCACAATATTCTTTCTCACGGCTGCTGATCTGGATACGCAAGTTAGGTTAGTCTCTCAGTGCTCCTCCTCCTCATGAGACCTACTTGTTTATGGTGTTTCGGTCAGGTAGATGATAGAGGAGTTTCCTCTACCATTTGATAGAAGAAGGTGATGTTTAAAATACAGAATGTGCCATAAACGTTCAACCAGCACAGAGAGCATTTGTTAAAAGCACTAACTGATCTGCAACAGTGATCTGCAACAGCAGACCACAATGCGAATAATTAAATATAAGGCCAACAATCTGAAAATCAATTAACATTAATCTTTAACATCTTTATAGGTGACATTGCAGAGGGTCTGGAGGGAAATGTATGCCTCTTTGCAGATGACACAAAGATCTGTAACAGAGTTGATACAAAAGGGGGGTAGAAAGGATGAGAAGGGACTTGGCAAGGTTAGAGGAATGATCAGACATATGGCAACTTAGATTCAATGCAAAGAAGTGCAAAGTAATGCACCTGAGAAACAAAAACCCAGGAGAAGAGTACACAACAGCAGGGGAGGTACTAACAACAACAAAAATGGAAAGGGACCTGGGGGTAGTCATATCAGATGATCTAAAGGTTGGTAAGCAATGTGAGAAGTCAGTAAGGAGAGCCAGGTGAACACTGGGATGCATAGGAAGGGGCATCGCAAGCAGAAAAAGGGAAGTGGTTATCCCTCTGTACAGACCATTGGTGAGACCCCATCTGGAGTACTGTGTGCAGTTTTGGAGACCTCATCTACGCAAGGACATAGTCAGGATGGAAGCAGTCCAGAGGAGGGCAACTAAAATGGTGTAGGGTCTGCATCAGAAACCATATGAAGAGAGACTGAGAGAGCTTAATATGTACACCCTTGATGAAAGGAGGGACAGGGGGAACAAGATAGAAATGTTCAAGTACCTCAAGGGAATCAACAAAGTCCAGGATGGTAGCAACTTTCAGAAAAAGAGATGTGTAAGAACAAAAGAACAAGGGGGCACAATTTAAAGATAGCGGAGGATGGCTCAGGGGTAATGTGAGGAAATTCTTTTTCATAGAGAGAGAGGTGCATGCATGGAACCACCTTCCTGGGGAGGTTGTTGGGTCTAAAACAGTGGGGGAATTCAAACATGCATGGGACAGACATAAGGCAATTGTAGTGGAAGGTGGCAGGAAGTAGGCTGTTGGTTAAGTAGAATCTTCAGCTTATCCAGTAGGTAGGGAAATGGGCAGACTGGGTGGGCCAATTGGTCCTTATCCGCCGTCAAAGTCTATGTTTCTATAAAAAAAATCTAGACAGCATGTCATTTTGAGGTAAGGCACAGAGGGCCTGAGAAAATGCTTCAGAGACTGTTGTGTAGTGATGTCTTGAGTGAGCGTTTTAGGTGCTACTATGCTTGTAATGGGGAACTGTGGCACATTACTTAGTATTTTAGAAGTCTGGGGCACTGGCAGGGTACTCTGGACATTCTAAGGTGGCCACTTGCTCATTTAACAATGTATAGACTCTGGAGCCGCTGGCAGGGCTCCAGGTCATCAGGCATCTTAGTAAGGTGGTATGCTTGTTCTGAACAGCACGTAGGAGAACTTAGAGTATATGCCCAAGTAAGGAATGAGGGCCTTTAATTATGTAATAGCCCCTGATGCACTGAGCTCCTGGGACCACTGATAGGGGTTTCCAGGTAACTGTGGATGTGGAATCTGTTTGGTCATCTGTGACAGATCTCAGACGATACATGGCTCTGTTAACATCCTTTAAATTTAGCGTCCTTTAAATTCAAAAATGTGATAAATTATCTTGTTCAAGACCTTTTTTATTAAATTAATAGGGCTAAGTCATGCATTCACATTGGTATGCATTCTTTTGTAACACACAGTACATAGTGGCAGCTCCTTAATTAATATGTGATTGTGCCTTTAAGAGAGAAAAAACAACTGAATATCAGTGAAAGGAATGACTATTAAAGTTCACTATTTCCCAAATAGTTATTTTAATCAAACCTCCTTGTATGTTGACCCAATATAGTACAGTGCTGTGTATCATTTTTGGCCCCTTTTGTATGCCTTGGTTATCTCTGGGATAATATAGGCATGTGCTGAGTGAGGAATCATCTGCATTGCTGCTTATGTAATAGGACACAGTTTGGGGCAGAAGCAGTTTTTTGTTCTTTAAAACATGTTTCTTCAGCTCTCGCTCATGGTCAGTGTTAAACGTTAGGGGACTTAGGCTTGAGAAGCTGTACCAACTGCTAGCTCCATTCTCCATAGCAAGATATGTTGGATTTAGTAAAATATTGTTTGTTTATTCTCATCTAGGATGGTGGCCGAAATCTCGCGAGAGCTGAGAGCCAGTCAGCTTGCTGCTCTCATGTAGCAGGAGATTTGGAAACTAGGAAGAAGTAGGGGGGATGGTTATACTGCTAGGAGTTGTTTGAGAAACTGGGGCCCTAAAATAACATTTGGGTGGCTCCATTTTGATCCATAGAGCTTCCTTTCCTCCATGGGACTGTTTTTGGGTAGAAAATAACACAAAGTGGTTGCGGGTGCTTTTATTTAGTGCCACTGAATTCCAGTAATGTCTGAATCCAGCTCAGGCATTTTAAGCATTTTCCAGTGCAAGGAAACTTTTCTGGGTGAGTTTGAGAGTACCTTTTCACAAGTTAGTGAGGCTAGCAGGGTCACCAGATTCTTGTTGGTGATTAATACAACTCAGGAGCCACTGGCAGAGGAACTATCTTGATTATTATATTACTTCCTGTAAATCATTGCATAGATTCTGTGTTCAATGATGTGGGTCAGACATTATTTTAGCTCCTGGCACCGCTAGCAGGAGTGTTCCGGTAGCTAATAATCTCTGTACTTGCACAATGCGATAATGTTCATAATTTGAATACTGTGCTGGCAATTTCTCAGCTAACATTTTCCAAGACAACTAACGCTAGTAGAAGCCGCAGCGCTGACATCTCTAAGATCGCCAGTTTTGCAATTTTAAACAGTTGCATATCTGCAGAAACATACTCTTGTGGTCTTGTTGGATCTTTGTTGTAGGATATTAATAAATGGCTTAGCCAGGTGGCTTCTTACCTTCATAATGAAGTTGTTCTTTATAATAAACCTTATTTATTGTTGCACCTGGGGGTCCAGGACAGGGTCTGTGCATGCCTACCAGGGGCATACCTGGTCCAACTTGTTCTGTCCACCTGGTTAGAGTACATCCTCCCAGTGCCACCCCTTTACCCTGCCACAGCCACCATGCCCCCTCGGCCCCCTATGGCACCCCCACAGGTCCCTCTGCCCTGTTTCATGTCCTTGCAGATCCCACCTGCCTCCCTCCAGACCTCCAACACAGGGCTGTTAGGCCAGCTTATGGCTAGCCTAACCTCAGCCCCATCTTGCAGCCATGGTGGGACATCCAAAATCCCAAATAAGGGGATGCCACAGCCCCACCATGGTGCAAGACCCCTTATGTCCTGGCACACCAACTCTTCTGGTGCAAGGGTGACACAGGGCAGGTTTGGTGCAAGACATCCTGATTTCGATGCAGCCTGTGCTTGAAAATTGGGATTGCTGCAACATTTGGCTCAAGATACCAGATGCGTCAAATCCTTTTGGCACAGGCCTCTTGGGCCAAATTTCAGCCTTTGGAAATTGGGCCCAGAGAGACAGAGAGGCAGCAAATAAAAAAAAAACTGAAGTAGCACCAAGACTGCTAACAGCAGCTACCATCTTCTGGCCTTGGTATTCCTTTACAAATTACCCAGGTGAGAAAACTCCACCAGCAATTATATAAAACAATACATGGATAGGTGTGCAAAAATACTCAAATTTTATCCACACCCTCGATATTATGTACACCTACCCATGTATTATTCTATAGTTATTCCTGAGTAGTTTCTATGTATGTGCTCTATATTACTGTATGCACATTTAATGACAAGTAAACATCTCTTGTATTTCTTTTCTTTTTTTGCTCCCTCCTCCCCAGATGAAGGAAAGCACCCAGTGTCAGACTTCGTCTCATATTTGGGTCTGAATAAAAGGCTTGTGGGCAGCTTATATTCCAACTTTGGCTGTTTTATTTTATTTTGCTTTATCATTTGACTGTGTCTATACCTGATATTGCTGCCTCACACCGAATATGCTGTGTTTCTAAGAAATGTACTATGTCATGTGTCCTGATGACTCCTGCAAAAGAGAGCTAGTCCCAGTGAGCCTTCCCAGTTATAATAATAATGATAATAATCTTTATTTATTAGGCACCTTTCAAACGTCAAGGCGCCTTACAGAATTAAAACAAAAACATCAGATATTACAGATTAATTATACCATTAATAGAATAATGATAATTCTTGAAATGCCTAAGTCCACAAAAAAGTCTTAAGTGCCTGTTTAAAGCCCCTGATGGTCATGCACTCACGAAGCTGATGGGGCAGAGAATTTCAGATGGTAGGGGCCACAAACGCAAAGGCATGGGCCCCAGAAGATTTCAAAGTAACCCTCAGAATCTCTAGCAACCCCTCGTCAGCCAAGCGGAGCTGTCACACAGCGGTGTAAGGAATCAGAAGCTCTTTCAAGTAGTCGGGACCAAGACCATGTAGGGCTTTGTAGGTCAACAAACCTACTTTAAAGGTGATCTGCCACTGAATCGGCAGCCACTGCAGATCGCGCAGCACAGGGGTGATATGCAAACTCCTGGACACCCCTGACAGTAATCGAGCAGCAGCGTTCTGCACCAGCTGCAAGTGGCGGATATCAACCCCGGGAAGCCCCGGATAAAGGGAGTTGCAGTAGTCAAAGCACGAGGTCAGAAAAGCGTGGACCAACACAGGCAGATTGCTGGACGGAACAAGATGTTTGACTCTGGCGATGTTCCTAAGATGGTAAAAGGCTGACTTTACGACTGCCGACACCTGATCACGAAGGGTCAGCCCGTCATTAAGCACCACTCCAAGGTCATGCACCCATTCTGAGGTAAGGATCTGAGTGCCCCCCAGAAATATTCCAGAGGGCTGATAAGTCCTCAACCCCTCTATCCTGTGATCCGGGTCCACAACCATAACCTCAGTCTTTCCTGCGTTCAACTTTAACCAGCTCGACTCCATCCAGTCTTGGATTTCAGCAAGGCAGTTATTAAATACTGAGAGTGCACTAACCTGGTTGGAGGTGAAAGACCGGTAGAGCTGGGTATCATCAGCATAGCAAGGAAACTGTAGCCCATACCATCTTACAATGTCTCTGAGGGGTAGCATATACACTGCAAACAACATGGGGGACATCACCAAGCCCTGAGGAATCCCCGCAAGACAGAGAAAAAGGCTCAGAAGAAAAAACCCAGACACAACTCTCTGTGTTCTACCAGCTAGGAAGGATGAAAACCATCTGAGCACTGTACTTGACAGGCCACAGATGGACCTTAGGAGCTCGTGCAGCACCCCATGGTCTACAGTGTCAAAAGCTGAAGAGAGAGATCAAGGAGTACCAGAATGGAGTGGTTTCTCCGATCTCTTGCCATTAGGAGATCATTGAGCACCCGAACCAGAGTGGTCTCGGTACCGTGCCTCTTATGAAAACCCGACTGGAGAGGTTCGTAGACATTATGGATGGTCAAATGGTTCTCCAACTGGATTGCCACTACTTTCTCAATAACCTTGTCTAAAAACATAGAAACATAGAAGTTGACGGCAGATAAGGACCGCAAGGCCCATCCAGTCTGCCCATTTCTTTTTCTACCTTATAAATGTGCCATCGGCCTTTGCTCTGTCAGTGACCTATCTATTCATACTCATTTGTATTGCTCCCTTATGCCTATCCCATGCCTGTTTGAAGCCCTGCACTGTATTCATAGCCACCACTTCTGAGGTAGGCCATTCCAAGCATCCACCACCCTTTCTGTGAAAAAGAATTTCTCACATTCTCCCTTAATCGGCCCTCTAATCTCTATGCTGTGTCCTCTTGTCCTGCTATTTTTCTTATATTTAAACATGTTAGACTCTTTCACCTTGTTAATGCCCTTAAGGTGTTTGAATGCCTGATCATATCACCTCTCCTTCCTTTGCTCAAGGGTATACATATTGAGCTCTGTTAATCTGTCCTCATATGTCTTCTGATGCAGTCCCTGCACCATTTTGGTTGCCTCTCTGACTGCCTCAATTTGGTTAATGTCCTTGTGAAGGTGTGGCCTCAATACTGCACACATTACTCCAGATGGGGCCTAACCAGTGTCTTGTAAATAGGGATTATTCCTCTTATGACTTGTGATACCCCTACTAATACACCTAACATCCCCATAGCCTTACCTACTGCTTTAGAGGTCTGCTTGATGATTTCAGGTCATCAGTGATGATGATGCCCAAGTCTCTTTCTTCCTTTGTGACTGCTAGCAACTCCCTCCCAGCCTATAGGTGACTTCAGGGTTTCTCTTCCTATGTGAATGATCTTGCACTTTGCATTAAATCCCAGTTGCCACTCTTCTGACCATTTTGCTAGTTTATCCAGATCTCTTCTCATTCTGCCCACCCCATCTGGATCATCTACTCTGTTGCAGATCTTGGTGTCATCTGCAAACAGACAAACCTTACCCTCTAGTCCATCTGCAAGGTCACTAATGAAGATGTTGAGAGGACTGGCCCCAGGACTGATCCCTGGGTACCCCACTTGTGACTTGCATCTCTTCTGACTGTATGCCATTTACCACCACTCTCGTTTTCTGCCCGTCAACCAGTTTGCCACCCAGTTGACCAACTTCTGACCCACCCTGAGCCTACCCAGCTTATTTATCAATCTTCTATGTGGAACAGTATCGAAGCTTGCTGAAGTCAAGGTAAGTGACATCAACTGCTCCCCTTGGTCCACCACTCTGGTTACCCAGTCAAAGAAATCTATGAGATTAGTTTGACAGGACCTTCCTTTGTAAACCCAAGCTGTCTTGGATCCTGTGCCCTATGGATTCCAGGTGTTGCACTATCCTTTCCTTAAGGAGTGCCTCCATAATCTTGCCCACTACTGAGGTAAGACTGACTGGTCTGTAGTCCCTGCCTCCTCCTGCTACCACTCTTGGAGCAGGATCACATGAGCCCTTCTCCAGTCTTCTGGGACCTCTCCTGTGCTCAGAGACTCACTAAACAGTTCTGCTAATGGCTCTGCTAGTTCCACCTTTAGCTCCTTAAGTACCCTGGGATGTATGCCATCAGGTCCCATTGCCTTATCCACCCAGAGCTTAGCAAGCTCTTGTAGGACCCTTTCTTTTGTGAAGGGAGTAGTGCTCACCTCCCTCCCCCCGTGTCCATGGTGCTGAGCTGTGGGCCCTGCCCTACCTTCTCTTCAGTAAATACTGAGCAAAAGTATCTATTTAGGATAGATGCTTTTACATGGTCCTCCTCCTCCTACATGCTCCCTTTCCTCCATTAAGCATAGCAATACCCTTCTGACTTTCTCCTTTCACTAATGTATCTATAGAAAGTCTTGTCACCTTTTACTGTTTGTGCTAGTGTTTTCTCAGTTTGGGACTTTGCCTGCCTTACTGCCTTCCTGCTTCCTTAGGGCAGTTTGGTATGCCTCCTATTTTCATCCCGCTGTGTTCCTTATATTTCCTGAAGGCCAGCCTTTGGCTCTGACCTTTTCTGCTACTGTATTTGAGAACCAAAGTGGTTTCTCTTCTTTTGCACTTCCTTCTGTCTAACACAATGGGATGTTGCTTCAAGTATTGCATCCTTAATGCTTGCCCACTTTGCCTGTACCCCTCACCTGTGTTTCTTTTGCCAGGGCTAGCTTAACTCTGTTGGCCATCTTATCAAAGTCAGCTCCTCTGAAGTCCCATATTTTTGCCTTGGAGTGGATGATTTAGATGTAGTAGCCAAATTGAACCATACCATGTGATGGTCACTGGCCCCCAGGTGACCTTCTACCTGGAGATCCGTGATCCCTTCCCTGTTAGTCAGTACTAGATCTAGGATAGCCCTGTCTCTTGTGGGTTGTTGTACCAGTTGTTTGAGGCCCTCCCCCTGCAGGGAATCCACTATGTGTCTAGTTCTGGCAGATGTTCCTGCTGGTATTGACCAATCTGTATCCAGCATGTTGAAGTCTCCCATTATCAGAACCTCCCCTTTAGCTGTCATGTTTTGTATATCCTCTAACAGTAATGTGTCTATGTCCTCCCCCTGGTCTGGGGGCCTGTAGACAACCCCAGTTCTTATGGCTGTCCCATTTCCTGTTTCCAGGGTGACCCACAGTTCTTCTGGCTCCTTATGTGTATTCTGAATTTCTGTAGCTTTGATATTTTCATTAACATACAGGGCCACCTCCCCCTTTTGCACCTCGGTCTCTTCTGAACAATATAGCCAGGTACTGAAGTCTTCCAAGTGTGGTTACTGGTAAACCACGTCTCACTAATTGCTACTATGTCCAGTTTAGCCTCTGACATTATTGCCTGCAGGTCTGGGATCTTATTTCCCAGGCTGTGAGCATTTGTGTACATGATTTTCCATTGGGCAGATTTCAGTGTGTTAGTTGTTGGGTGAGGTTTGGCATTACCCCGTGCGTCGTATGGGGAGACAAACCTTTTTTCTTACCTGGTGATGCAAATGAACTGCAAACATGCTGAATCCCTATTTGACCACTAGCTGAGGGGGAAGGGGTGTTCTTCCCATTCGATGTATGGGGTGCTGCACCCCTCTCCCCATTTGCTAGTTTAAATATTTTAAAAGGGAAGGTTCGAGATAGGTTTGTAGTTAGTACAAATGTCCGGGTCCAACGAAACTGTCTTCAGAAGGGGTGTCTCCACTGCCTCCTTCAGGGAGCTTGGAAACTCACCCGATTCCAAGGAGCACTGGACAATTTGAGCCAGAAACGGGCCTATGATCTCATAACAACCCAAAATCATGGAAGTTGGACCTGGATCTAAACTACAGCTCATAGGGCTCATCTCCTGGACAATCCGCATAATATCCATGAAGTCCAGCAGGTCAAAGGAACTCCTGGAAGTACGAGGAGTAGTGACCAAATGTTGACCAACTACATCCCCCATAAAGCGAGTCATATGAATCTCTGACCTGATGTCAGCCACCTTATTCACAAAGAAATGAGCAAGCTCATCACACTCTTTTTGTGAAAAAGCTCGATGGAGCTACAGACAGGCTGGATTGCACAACCTGTCCACAGTTTGGAAGAGCTGAGCTGGTCGGTTCTGAGTAACAGCAATTTCCCTGGACAGGAACTCTGCCTTCTTATGGGAGATCGGTGATTGGTAGAACTGGTAGTGCTCTACCTAGCTAAGGCGGTTGACCTCCAGGGCACATTTTCGCCAACGACGTTCTAACCTTCATCCCACACATTGCAACTCCCACAAAGACCCATCAAACCAATGGGCCCAATGGCGGAGTGAGAGGTGATGAACATGGACAGGAGCTATGAAGTCCAGAGCAGAGGAAATGGCATTATTATAGGCCAGAACCAACAACTCCGGACTCAAGCTGGCATCAGGAAACTCCGAGAGGTCAATCACCACCACCAGGTCTTCAGGGCACACATCCCATAAAGGGCAGTAACTGACCATCTCCACAGGGGCAGACCTACTAAGGGGGGGGGCACAAAAATTGAACCTCATGGTGCAATGATCAGATCAACTGACAGGGTCCACCCCAAAATCAGAGGTCTCAATCCCCAGGAGGAAAACCAAATCCAGAGAATGACTGTGATTATGGGTAGCTGAAGAAACAATCTGAGTGAAGCCAAGTGATGTCATCATCTGGAGGAAGTGCTGACCAAACAGCAAGAGTTTTTCGTCGACCCAGGCATTGAAGTCACCCAGAACCATTAGTCTGGGTGACTCCAATGCCATGTCAATGGGGAAATCTGCCACTTCTTGCAGGAATTGCTTTTCATCCCCGGGTGGACAGTAGATGAGAGCTATCCTTCAACCCACACAACACTATACATTCAAAGGATTTGGCCTCCTCAACTGGTACACCAGTGAGGCCCAATTCAGTCTTAAAACAGACCGCTACCCCAACCCTCCGTGGTCCAATCTCGAGTGATGTATCAATGAGTACCCAACTGGAATTGCTGCCTCCAAAATGGGGCCAGCATTTTCATCCAGCCAGGTCTCGGTGAATGCAAGCCAGATCAGTTGTTCCAACAAGATCTGCAATAATTGTAGTTTTGTTCTTAATAGATCTGGCATTGCATAACACTGTCCGAGTTGGACGGGGTTCCTCAGCCGTCCCAGCAATTGCCCATCAAAAGAGATGGTGCCCTTGGGTATGGGGACTAGGAATGGATACAGTACATACAATTTCTCCATATAAAAAAACATTTTAATGATACATAATGTCTTCTCAAATACACAAATATAGTGATAAAGCTCCAAAATATATTTTTGTTGTAACGTTTCGGAACACAAGTTCCTTCATCAGACAGCGGAGCATTTTTTCTATAAATAAATCAGAAAAAGAAAAAGAAAATCTCATGAGTTTCCATTTTCTACATTTTATCTCAAATATACATCTATCCAAATATATTTCTTAATCTATTCATAACTTCAGGTGGAACTGACCTGGATAATAATACTGAATGAATCAAAAGGTGCGTCTGCCAAAGGAGAGGTGAAATGAGGGTGGGGGAGGCACACAGTTCCCTTTTGTTGCCTATTACCCCAAAATTCATATATCTGTATTAAAAATAAAATATGTATTAAATCCTAATGGATATACATCATTTCAATTAGTTTAAAATGTTATATATTAATCACACCTTACTACGTGCTTGTTTTGTATAAAAACAGACTTCACTTTATTCTGTGAAAAGTGAAAATGTAATGAAACATATGTTTTTTATATATAAAATCATTATTTAACTAGATATATTTAATGGAATTAATGGAGAATATTCCTCTTACCTCGATGATTAATCTCACCAAAAAATAAACCTAATGAATCTATTCCGGTTTGTTTCTGCATCTGTTAAAAAATATGATGAGGACCATTGTAAACATACAGCTCCAAAAACTATATGCTGCTCGATTTAAATGTGCTACAATGAAACTAAATTACTCTTACCTTCAAGTGTTTATGTTCAGTAAAAAAGATAAGCTCGTATGCTGCTCAAGGCTTATAAAGAGCTACTTGTTTGAGAAATGTTTATCGCCGCCATTAGTAGACCACGCCAACAACTCTAATGTGCACCTTGCTTGTAGACAGGTGCTGATAAATAA
Source organism: Neoceratodus forsteri (assembly GCA_016271365.2). Lineage (NCBI taxonomy): Eukaryota > Metazoa > Chordata > Ceratodontiformes > Ceratodontidae > Neoceratodus > Neoceratodus forsteri. The sequence goes on from JADMNL010000027.1 coordinate 46,288,196, forward strand.
AAGGAAGGGGCCAGGCTGCACAGGTATACACACAAAGCATGTAAACGTCACACAGTGATGATGCCCTGGGCGGCCCAGTCAAATGAATGAAAACTCACTGAAGCTAAAAAGCAGGAGAGTCCCCCCATTCCAAAGTGTACTTAATTTAGTACTATTAATTCATAAGTTGAGATGTTAAACTCAACCAGAAATACAGTCATAGTGCCACAATTATGCAGTAATTATGCATGTTAAGCAACATTCAGTGAAAAGGGAAAGAGGGACACAGAAGGGAACAGAACAGAATCAGAAAGTCATGCATAGAGCTATATCAGCAATAGAGTCAATAAACTTTGGATTAAGATGAAGGAAAAAAAGAGGAAAGAGAGAGAGGAGAATTATAAATCAGGATCATTTCATTTATATTCTATAAATTAAACTTATAATAAACATCAACCATTATGCACCTGTTTAATCATAGTTAGTCCATTTTATAACTTCATTTAGTCTATATCTTGATAGATGTGTTCTTAGGGTGAAAATCCACCAGGATTCTTGCTTTAATAGGGCTCTTTTCTCTGTTTCCTCCTCTTGGTAGTTCTTGTATTCTTTTGATTCCAAAGAATTTCAGACTTGATATTTGGTGTTGTCTTTCAATAAAATGTTTGCCAAAGGTGACCTTCAAGGGAAACAATGGAAAAGACATAGCTTTCCTCAGACACTACAGAAACTCTCAATTAGTGCTTTCAGGCAGTAACAACTTTTTTTAATTATTTAGAACAGCTACCCACAACTTCCACTTCCTGCTGCTGGCAGCAGCCATTTCATGAGCAGCAGTGAGCTTTCTGAGCTCACTGTATGCCAATACGCCTATTTGACCTTAGTTATTGGTTGGCAGGACATATTAGCATAAAGTGAGCTCAGGAAGCTCTCTGCTACGCATGAAATGGTGGCTGCCAGCAATAGAAAGTGAAAGTTGAATGCCACTGTTTAAATCGTTAAAAAAGCTATTAGAGTATTTTTTTTAATGTTACTGTATGAAAGCACTAATCATGAATTTGTGTAGTGCCTGACTAAAGCTGTGCCTTTTCCAGTGTTTCCCTTTAAATCCCCCCTTCTTATATTACTCTTATGTTCTGTAATTCTTATTTTTAATGGTCTGGTGGTTTCCCCAATGTAATACAGTGAACAAGGACAAACAGTGCAATAAATTACAAAATCTGAATTACAAGTGATAAAGTCCTTAATGCAATATTCCCTGTCATCCCATGTGCTTTTGATTGTTTGTTTTTTTTACCACTGTTACAATGAATACAATGACCACAAGGAAAGAAACCTTTTATATCACTTTTTAACCACCCCTTCCTTCTCTATCTTGTCTCCAGTGTTCTGTTTTCACAATCTTATTGTGTATAGTTGTAGTTCTACGTGCAGTAACCCAAGGTTTATGCTCGAAGATCTTTTGTCCAGGCTCACTAGTTTGTAAAATATCCCAGTTTGATAAGACTATATGTTTAATCCTACCAAAGCTTTCTGAGTATCTAGTTGACATGGTATTTTTTTCAACGGTGGGACTAGCACCCGATACCTTTTCTGCAATTAAGCTCTCTCGTGCTTTAAAGTTAACTTTTTCCCTTGCTAGTTCTAGGGTATTCTTTGAATAACCTCTGTTCATAAATCTGTCTGTTAAATCATTCAAATTTTTTTCACAATTCTCTGGAATACTACTATTTCTTTTTATCCTAAGCATTCGGCTATATGGAATGTTTTCTTTTAAGTTTTTTGGGTGAAAGCTTTTGGAATTAAGTATTGTGTTCCTTGTGGTATCTTTTCTATACAGATCTGTATAACATTTTCGATCTATTTTGATAATTTTTAAGTCCAAAAATGCAATTTCCCCAATGCCACATGTCACTGTAAAAATCAAGTTATTATTTGACCTTTCCAAATAGTCTTTGAATGATTGAACTTCCTGTATTGTTCCATTCCAAATAATTAATATGTCATCTATAAAGCATTTGTATGCAATAACTTGAAATCTGTAAGGATTTGTATCAGGTTCTATGTATTGTTTTTCAAAATATGCCATATATAAATTAGCGTAAGTAGGGGCTAAAGTTGCCCCCATCGCTGTTCCCATTTTTATAGATACTTATGTTCTTCAAATGAAAAATAATTATTCTCTAATACTAATTTAGTAAGCTGTAGTAAAAATTCTTTATCTGGTTTATTTTCATCCCTTGTAGACAGAAAGAACTCTTAACACTTGTAAAACTCCTTAATGGGGGATACTTGCGTAAATATTTTTTACATCCAAAGTTACCAAAAAGCTATGTTTAGGGGCAATGTATGTTTTATTTAAATCTTCTAAAATTTTAATACAGTGTTTACTGTCTTTCAAATGAGACCATGTGTTTAATACCAAATGGTTGCACAATGGTCAACAAAAATAGATAATGGTTCTGTTATGGATCCAATTTCAGATATAATAGGTCTACCAGGAGGATGTTCAATACTTTTATGTATTTTGTGCAAACAATAAAATAATGGTATTCTAGGTGTTTGGTTTATTAATTCTTCCATAGTCCATTGTTCAATAATCCCTCTGTCATTAGCTTCTGTAACTACCTCTCTAATTTTTGTTTTAAGGGTAGAAAATGGTATGTGATTTATTTTGTCATATGTAATTTCATCAGTTAACTGTCTTAAACATTCATTTCTATAATCCTCTTTAACCATGATAACTATCCCACCTCCTTTATCAGCAGGTTTTATTATGATATGTTCATCCTTACTTAAATTGTTTAGAACATCAAATTCTTCTTTAGTTAAATTATATTTAGTTTTTTTGGTTTTTGATTCAGCTATCATTTTATCAATATCTAAGTTTATCTTATTTATATAACTAGTAATATTTACTGGGGTGAAATTTACAGAATCAAATTTTGACTTGACTCCCAATGCTTGTTTAAGCAAATACACATCCTTTTGTGTAGATTCATTTCTGCCTATCTGGGATTGTGTGCCAAAAAAACTTTTGCAGAAGATTTTTTTCTAAATCAAGCTTCAGTTCAAAAGGGTTCAATTTTTCAGTAAGATCGAATGAAAGGCCATAACCTAAAAACTTGGTTTCTATTGGTGTTAGTGCATGTGATGAAAGGTTAAAGACTATCAATTCTGATGGTATCTTGATCTGAGTTTGTGTATTTTTTCTTTGTCTTTTTCTGTGTTTTCTGTATCTCTTTCTTTTCTGCACATACCTGATACCCCTGGTTCCTCTGTTCCCCATTGAAAATCCCTTTCTCTGTCCCCACTTCTATCTGTTTGTTGCCAGTTTTGTCTATGGACGTCGTAATAGTCTCTCTCATATTGAAACCGTCTAGGTGTATAAAATCTACCATAAGATCTGTCAAAGCATCTATTTCGTCTATTGAAGAACCTTCTATTTGAGAAATCTCTATATATTGGTTGCTAAGAATTATCTGAATCTGAAATAGCTGGACTTGTGTATGAAGTGTTAAGGTCATATATATTAATTTGTTGTTCAGATTTTTTCCATGAATATACTGTTCCATTTTTGTAGTCAGGTAAATCTCTTTTAAACTTTCATATTTTAATGTTTTGAATATGTTTATCATATTCTGACAAACATTTGTCTATTTTTTCTAAAAATAATTTGAGTTGTGTTGTTTCAACTGTTTCCTTGATTTTAGATTCTAAATCATTAATTTCTTCTATTAATTTACCTTGTTATGTTGTTAATGTCTCAGTAAGAAGCAACATAAAATCAAAAGAACATTTTGAACGAATGCCATCCCACGTAAATTGGAAAACCATCAGGTGAAAACCCTAATTGTGACTCAACTAACACTCTCAAACCTCTAGGTATTCTTTTTTGTGTCATATACTCTTATAGAGTGACTGCATGCCAATCCAGCCTTATTTCTTTTTCTTTTAAGGATTCCAATTTATTGATCATTGTTTTCGGAACATTTGTGGTTTCAATATGTCCTAAATAGCGTTTGCTTTTAACTACTGCCATAATTCTAGTTGCTTCTTCCTGATTGATGCTTAAAGCTGTAGATCTATTATGTGTTGTTTTGCCTATTTTTGCGAATGTGGCCATGGTGACGATAAACTAGTATACAACAAATGAAACATTTTTTTAACCAAATTGGATTATGAATTTAGGGAAACTCACAATACCTCCTGAGGATATTTGAATCAAAACACGAAAAAAAAGTTCCCCAAGGTTCCTTATATAATTTATGAGATAACAGGGGAGAAAGGAAAATAGGACAATCAATTAGCACATAGAAAACCTATCTCAACACAGACACAGACTGTATATTTGAAGCAAGTACATACAATTTCTCCATATAAATTTTTTTTTAATGATACGTAATGGGTGGGATATTCAAAGGGTTGCACATGGCGCAACAGTGCTGCGCCATGCACAACCCACTGATATGCCCCAGCGCGATATTCAAAAGGGGATGTTGTGCCACACAGATCCTGATGCACTGGGGTGCACCAGTAATGTATACGGCGCAAGTGCAGGGGGCGTGCCCATGCATATTCTGCACAATCCAATATTCAGCGTGTGATGTGCGGCGCATATGTTGGTGCAGCCCCTACTTGCGCCTCACACTGGTGCTCAAAGTTGAACCAAAAGGAAATAGGAGCAAGGGCCAGCCACCCACAACTGAGCTGCCATATTGCAGGGTGCAACATGGCAGCCACCAGCTGTGGGTGACCACCCAAGCTCTGGGGCCAGGGCCTGTCAGCATCACGCCCCCCCATGCCCGATTGCAGGCATTGTAAATGTTACGATATCCCTGGTGGTCCAGTGGACCGCTCCCAGCCTGATCACGGGCATATGTATATACATAAGCACATCCAATATCCCTGGTGGTCCAGTGGACCACTTCCAGCCCGATCGTGGGCATTTGTATATTTATAAATACGTCCAATATCCCTAGTGGTCCAGTGGACCACTGCCAGCCCAATCGTGGGCATAAGTATATATACATTTAAAATTATCCCTGGTGGTCCAGTGGATTGCCTCCAGCCTGATCGTGGGCATAAGCACATTTAAAAACATTTTAAGTTATCCCTGGTGGTCCAGCAGTACCTCCCCACCCACCCACTGGGCCCTGCCACCCGCTCCACCCCAGTCAGCGGCTGGCGGCAGCTCCCCACCATAAGCCCGACAAGCTGCCTGCCGACTGACTGCATACAGTATGACTGTACACCCATTGGTCATGCGCATGGGCCAATGGGCGGCAGAGATCGTATAACACAGTCCCGATATGTCATTGGAGCCATTCACATATCTGGACTGTGTAGTATGGTATGGTCTGCATGCCCATTGGCCCATGCATAATTATTTTATATATAAAAAATATTGTTTAATTACATTTTCACTTTTCACAAAATAAAGTGAAGTCTGTTTCATGTAAAGAGGACCTTCAAGCTGTTCTATACAAAACAAGCACATAGTAGGATGCGATGAATATATAAAATTTGAAACTAATTGAAATGATGTATATCCATTAGGATTTAATAAATATTTTATTTGTAATACAGATATATGAATTTTGGGGTAATTGGCAACAAAAGGGAACTGTGTGTCCCTCTCGCCCTCATTTCACCTCTCCTTTGGCAGACACACCTTTTGATTCATTCAGTATTATTATCCAGGTCAGTTCCACCTTGAAGTTATGAATGAATTAAGAAATATATTTGTATAGATGTATATTTGAGATAAAATGTAGAAAATGGAAACTCATAAGATTTTCTTTTTCTGATTTATTTATTGAAAAAATGCTCCTCTGTCTGATGAAGAAACTTGTGTTCCGAAACGTTACAACAAAAATACATTTTGGAGCTTTATCACTATATTTTTGTATTTGAGAAGACATTATGTATCATTAAAACATTTCTTTATATGGAGAAATTGTATGTACTTGCTTGAAATATACAGTCTGTGTCTGTGTTGAGATAGGTTTTCTATATGCTAATTGAGTATCCTATTTTCCTTTCTCCCCGATATATGATAAATTATATAAGGAACCTCGGGGAAACATTTTTTCGTGTTTTGACTAGGCATGAATTACCATGTTCCAGGCTCCATTTCACCACAGGGCATCTTCTGGACCTAACCACACCTATGCGAGTGGACCGCTCCTTCAGCCTCCAATGTCTGCACCCCCCCACTATGCCCATCCCCATTTCTCCTATTTACAATGCCCAATGCCTGATGCCTGACAGTGTTGATAAATAAAAAAGGGCAAAGGGGGAGGAGAACGGGTGGGGGGCACAACATAAATAAAATAAAAAATGAATTTGCCTACATTGGATACATACAGTACATACTGGATTATGGAGTATTCAGCAATCATTAGCATTCACAGTAGTATTATGCTTGAAGTAAATGTTATTTTTTTAATGAGGATCTATTTTAGCATTTGTTTTGTATGCACATACTGCTGCTGTGCAAATATCAGGAATCCACTATGCCTGGTAATGGGAGGCAGTGTGGTCTAGTAATCAGAGAACTGGCTTGGGAACCAGGAGCTTGCAGGATCGAACATCACTACTGCCAAATCCTTACTGTGTGACCTTAGGAAAGTCCATTAACCTTCCGGTGCTCCAGCCCACGTCCAGTAGCTGCAGAAATGGATAGCAGCAGGACCACACTAGCAACGTGGGTCCAGGTTATCGATTGTGCAGAATTGTCACTAGCCCCAGGTGCACCAAAGTTATGGCACACTGAACTTGCAGCAATCTAAAGGGATTTTTTGAAATCCCTTTTCTCAGAGTGACGCTCACCAGACCATCTTTTTGCAGTCTGGCTTGCATCCAAACTGGGGACCCGTTACTCGCAGCTTGCATTGGTGGTTTGGCACAAACTGCCATAAAGCGGGTCGATTGTTGCAGCTGCATCCAATATGATAAAATTGGGTGCAGTTGTGGCAATCATCAATACTGCAGCTGCGGTGGTGCTAGGGTTTGATGCAGGGCTGGACACAAGCTAAAATCAGAGCTCTGGCCCCAGATGTTGCATCTTTTCTGGGCTATGCTATGTAAATATACTGTAAAATAAATACAATTAATTAACCTATAGACATAGCATGAATGTGAAGAGACAGTAACTGATTAAAAAAATATAAGGGCCCAATACCATGTTGCTGTAAAGACAAGTATGGGAGAGAGCTTAGACAACACATTTTGTTTTGATTTGTAGGGGAGGCAAGGCTTGACAAAATAATTGGTCATGGATCATTGAGGCTGGCTGCCCTGATCCATAGCCTTTAACTGACTCCCCAAGACTGGGTCTCCACATGCAGCTTTTGATACCAGGCCAGTTTTTAGTGACTGCAATCTCCCTGGCCCAGCTGTTCAACCCTGAAGTAGAGTCTCCAGATTTTCACCAAGGGAGAATGATGGAAATGTTACTATATTGCAGAGACTAAGGTTTGGTTTTGGATTGCCTTAAAAACAAACTCTGGCCAGAGCCGATAGGGCTGCAGGCAAGGAATTTAGTGTCAAAATATTGAAAATTACCAAAGTTATGAGCCTTTGTTAGCAAAATGTAATGTAAACTCCTAAATTTGTTGTTTTGTGATATTTGTACACCAGATTTTCAACATAGTCTTGTTATGACCCTGCCTCATTAAGAAGGGCAGAGCAAATGTTCAAATTCTACCCAAAAGGTGATTTCATGTAGGGATTGTGAAATCAACTTTAGGGATGCAAAACCACACGTTGGGCAGGAGTTGAGAAATGACAGCTGTCACATTCATGAGGTGCTGTAAAGAAATGGTGACCACGAATGGGGAGAGCATGGAAAAGGTGGTGGTGGGCAAAGGGCTTGGCATTAGTGACCTCAAGACCATAAGGTTCAGGGTAAGGACAGAAAGGGAGGCAAAATGGACAAACACTCAGGTCTTGGACTTTAGAGGGATGGACTTCAACAAAATGAGGAGACTAGTTAGGGAGGAACTGGCAGGATCTGAGGAGTTGGAGAATGTGGAAGAGTTATGGGAGGCCATCAAAGGTGGGGTACTAAAAGCCACAGAAATTTGCATAAGGAAGGTGAGTAAGAAGAAGAAACAGAGAAGGCCACTCTGGTTTACAAGTGAGGCAGCAGATGCAGTCAGGGAAAGGAAATGGGCTTTTAGGAAATATAAAAAGACACAATGGGAGGAGGACAGGGGGCTTACAGAGAAAAGAGAAAGTTAGCAGGGCAGAAGAAAAGGAGGGCTAAAGCTGCCATGGAAGAGAAGATAGCAAAGCAGGCAAAAACGGGGGACAAAACATTTTTTGATATGTGGGAGATAAAAGGAAGGTAAGGCCGGGAATAGTGAGAGTGACGGGGAGGACAGGGTGCAACTGAAGGGGGACCTTGAAAAGGCTGAACTATTGAATAAATATTTTTGCTCAATCTTCACGGGGGGGGGGGGCCTTAAGTTGAGGGACTGGGGATGGGGGGACATAATAGTAGATTCTAGTGAATTCAGCTTAGGCAGAATCAAGGAGGAGCTAGCCAGGTTAAGAGTGGACAAGGCAACGAGGCCTGATGGCTTGCACCCAAGGGTTCTTAGGGAACTGAGGGAAGAGCTGGCAGCCTCACTTATGAGACTTTTTAACTTATCACTGGACACTGGGGATGCCTGGGGACTGGAGGAGGGCAAATGTGGTACCGTTGCACAAGGGGGGCAGTAGGGAGGTTGTGGAAAATTACCGCCCGATCAGCCTCACCTCGGTGGTGGGGAAGGTGATAGAGGCATTAATAAAGGAAAGGGTGGAGGAATACCTGATGAGAAGCAGTCTGCAAGATGAGCACCAACACGAATACACAAATGGGAGGTCATGGCAGACCAATCTGATTGAATTCTTCGATGGGGTGTTGCAGGGAATTGATCAGGGAGGGGTGGTGGACGTGGCCTGTCTGGACTTCAGTAAGGCCTTTGACACCATCCCTCACAGCATGCTAGTAAGTAAACTGGATAGCTTAGGGGTGGGTAGTAAAATAACTAAGTGGGTGGAAAGCTTGCTGGAGGGCAGAAGTCAGATAGTGGTAGTGAATTGGGTGTATGCCAGTGGGAGGGTTGTGATGAGTGGAGTGCCACAGGGGTCAGTTCTCAGGATCCTCTTTATCAATATTTACATCAGCGACTTAGCAGAGGATCTGGAAGGTAGGGTCTGCCTGTTTGCGGATGATATGAAAATCTGTAATAGGGTGGACACCTCAGCGGGGGTAGAGGCCATGAGGCAGGACCTGAAGACTGGAGGGATGGTTGGAGATTTGGCAGCTAAAGTTTAATGCAAAAAAGTGTACTGTGATGCATTTGGGAAGTAAAAATCCATGAACAGTATACACTCTGGATGGGGAGGAAATCAAGAAAACAGAGCAAGACAGGGATCTAAGGATCATAATTTCCAATAATCTCAATGTAGGGAACTAGTGCAGAAAAGCAGTGGGAAAGGCAAATGGAATGCTGGCATGCATTGGAAGAGGCATCACTAGCAGAAGAAGGAAGTACTGATGCCTCTCTACAAAGCCATGGTGAGACCGCACTTAGAATACGGGGTGCAGTTCTGGAGACTGCACCTATGCAAGGACATAGAGGGCTGAGAGAGTTCAGAGAAGAGTGACCAAAATGGTGCAGGGGATACAGGGGAAACCGTATGAGCAGAGGTATAAGGAGCTGGGTCTGTACACACTGGAGACCAGAAGGGAGAGGGGGGACATGATTTAAACTTTTAAATATGTAAAAGGGAACAAAGGGTAAGGAAAGGGAGTCTACTTAAAAGGAAAGTGGGGGCAAAAACAAGAGGACATAGTCTATGCGGAAGATGGATGTAATCCCCCTTCACAAAAGTGGGAGCAAGGCAGAGGCAGGAAACTACATACCTGTTAATTTGACCTTAGTGGTAGGGAAAATGATGGAATCACTTCTGAAAGAAAGAATTGTCGAGTACCTAGAGGCCAGTGGGGCACAGGCCCCAAGGCAGCATGGATGTACAGCGGTAAGGTCATGTCAGACGAATCTAATATATTTCTTTGACTGGGTGACCAAAGTAGTAGACCAGGGAAGGGCTGTAGACATGGCCTACTTCGACTTTAGCAAAGCATTTGACACAGTCCCACACAAAAGATTAATAAACACGTTAGCCAGCCTGGGAGTGGGTTTTCAGGGTGGTAGCCTGAATAACAAATTAGCTGGACAACAGGATGCAGAGGGTAATAGTAAATGGAGCACATTCTGGAGAAAGGGGGGTTAATAGTGGGGTACCACAGGGTTCAGTATTAGGACCGGTACTCTTTAATGTCTTTATAGGTGACATTGCAGAGGGGCTAGAAGGAAAAATATGCCTCTTTGCAGATGACACACAGATCTGCAACAGGGTTGATACACAAGGAGGCGTGGAAAGGATGACAAGGGACTTGGCAAGGTGGGAGCAATGGTTAAGAGTATGGCAGCTTACTTTCAATGCAAAGAAGTGCAAAGTAATGCACCTGGGAAACAAAAACCCAGGGGAAGAGTACACAATGGGGGGGTACTAACAACAACATAAATGGAAAGGGACCTGGGGGTACTCATATCAGATGATCTTAAGGTAGGTAAGCAATGTGAGAAGGCAGTAAGGAGGGCTGGCGGGATACTGGGATACATAGGGAGAGGCATCACCAGTAGAAAGCAGGAAGTTGTTATCCCTATATACGGACAGTTGGTGAGACCCCATCTGGAATATTGCGAGCAGTTCTGGAGCCCCCATCTCCTCAAGGACATAGACAGGATGGAGGCAGTCAAGAGGAGGGCAACCAAAATGGTGCAGGGTCTGCACCAGAAGCCATACAAAGAGTGAGTAAAAGAGCTTAATATGTATACCCTTGAGGAAAGGAGGGAGAGGGGGGACATGATAGAAACTTTCAAGTACCTGAAGGAAATCGACAGAGTCCAAGAGGGTAGCATACAGGAGCGCACTCCCCCTCCCCCGAGTAGCCCGGAGGTTGCGAGGGCCAGTCCTTGAAGCCTTCCCTGCCAGTGGTCACAAGAAGCTGTCCACAAGGAGCACACCCTCCTCCCCCGAGGTGCCCGGAGCTCATGAGGGCCAGTCCCTGAAGCCCTCCCTGCCGGCAGTCACAAGAAACTGTCCACAAGGAGCGCACCCCCCTCCCCCGAGGAGCCCGGAGGTCGCGAGGGCCAGTCCCTGAAGCCCTCCCTGCTGGCGGTCACAAGAAGCTGTCCACAAGGGATGCACCCCCCTCCCTCAAGGAGCCCGGAGGTCGCAAGGGCCAGTCCCTGAAGCCCTCCCTGCCGGCGGTCACAAGAAGCTGTCCACAAGGTAATTACCCCTGTTCCCACTCTCCTGGCTGCAATCGCGACCATTTCCCAAGGACTGCTGATGGGATCTGCTTCTTGGCGCCCTTTTTGAAAGCTGCACAGTAAAGCCGCTGAACTCGATCCGTTTCTGCTGTCCAAGGCTGGGACAGAACCCAATTTTACCCTGCTCAGGCAGAACAGTAACTCCAGCTGAATTGTGTTACCAAATGTGCAAGCTCCACTTTGGGAAAGCTGCCGAAAACTCCGAGTTTCTGGTAGCAAGCTGTGACTGAATTAATTCCTCCCTGCACAAGCTGTGCTGTGTGATTTAGTATTTATTATTTAATTTGGGCTAACTGCACATGTAAAATCCGCTTAAACTCTGAGTTCCTGCTGCTAAATAGTGTAATTGTAACCCTGCACATGCTGACCTGGGGAAGTTTAGGAAAGAGTAACTGTTAAGATTGAATTGTGTTCAGAGCAGACATTACAGCACCACGTAGCCTGATTAACTGGTAGAAGTGTTAAATTTCGACTCCTGAGTCACAGCATAGCCCCAAGCCCATTTGCTGTGCTTTCCCCAGTCCTGTGCCTGCCCACCCCCAACACTAATCCCTTCTGCCATTAAGCCGCCTGTTTAACCTCCCCTCTCTTTCCCCCTCCCACAGGAATGCACCCCCCTCCCCCGAGTAGCCTGGAGGGCCCGCGGCCAGTCCCCTGCCGCCTCCCTGCTGGGCGGTCACAAGAAGCTGTCCACAAGGTAATTACCCCTGTTCCCACTCTCTGGCTGCAATCGAGACCGCTTCCCAGGACTGCTGTTGGGATCTGCTTCTTGGCACCTTGTTTGAAAGCTGCACAGTAAAGCCGCCGAACTCGATCTGTTTCTGCTGCCCAAGGCTTAGCCCCGCCGAACGCTATGTGTTCGGCTCCCCACCACCCCCCTTGGTCGGCTCTCGAATTTATAACTAGGTTTGGTCAGGTGACTGGCTGAAAATAACCTATCAGCTCACTTTTCCAGCTGCAGGTTATACAAAATCAGCACTAGAGGCCGCTGCTATGCACCTCAGATTCTCTGCATTCAAAATGCTATCCCTGCTAATAGCAGCCCTCCTGACTTCCAGGATCATACAGAAGGCTCAGCAACCCCCCCCCCCCCGAGGCACCTAAACTATTTTTCAATAACTTTCATACACATCAAATCCCTACCTATCATTACTTGAAACCGTGTCCCCCAACCTCTCCACATGAGCCTTGGTGATCATGCTGGCTTTTACATCTAGCACCTCAACTTAACACACACTCACACAGGATACTCACTGTACCTCAGTTCTCCCCCATCCAGACCCCAACCCCCACCCCCTTGTAAGCCACAAATCAGACCCCCTCATTCTTCCCACTGTTTTAGCCAGTATCACTCCCAGTCTCCCTGTCCCCACCTCCAATGCGAAAAGTCCTACACCCTACCAAACCCAGCGTCACTCGTCCAGACTCTGTAGGTTAGCCCTCCTATGGCACGCCCTACTATTTCTCTTATTATCTGGCAATATCCACCCCAACCCTGATCCGCCCTGCACTGTGGCCCCATCTAGCAGACCAAGTGGAAGCCTTGTGCTAGCTGCTCTTAATATATGTAGCCTACAAAAAAAAAACACATCCCTCCAAGGCTGGATTGCCCAGCATGCACCTGACATCTTAGCCCTATCTGAGACCTGGCTCTCTGAAAGAATACCAAATGAGGCTGTCTCTCTCAGTAATTATTCCATCTTCCGGGCTGACAGGTCCAGCAAGAGAGGCGGCGGGTGTGTAATCTATGTTAAATCTTCTCTTCATGCCACTGAAGTACAAACCCCTATACCACAATATGGTGCTCAGACACTAACAGTTAAGCTTAGTCTGGGTACTAAGACCCTCCACATCACTGCGGCCTATATCCCCCCGAGCAACCAAAAGCTCGCATTTAACTCTATCCTCCACAGTATCTCACACATACGCAACACTAGTGAAGTTATCATTATGGGAGATTTTAATGTCAATTGGCTATCCCCTGCCTCATCCAGCTTCAAAGATACTGCCCTGTCTTATGATCTTACCCAACTCATCACCTCTCCCACCAGAAGGGACAATAGAACAGGGACATCCACCCTTTTAGACCTCATCTTCACCAACAGGCCACGGAACATCTCCAAAGCCACTGTGCTCCCAGTCGCTATCAGTGACCACTCCCCAGTGACCTGCTGGTGGTCAGGAAAATTACCCCATGCCTCCCCCCATAGTCACCTGGCAGAGGCGACTGATAAGAGGAGGCTTAGAGAAGCTCAAAACCCACCTAGCTACCAGCAATTGACTCCCCATCTACACCACGCAGTCTGTAGATTTGGCTCTCTCCCACTTTATAACCACTTTCAACACGGCCCGCGACATTTTCGCTCCCCTCTCCAAGCAAGTAGTGAAAACCAGAACCACACCCTGGATCATCACCTCACTACTTAACCAACTCCAACATAGGGATAACCTATGGCTTAAGGCACTTGACTCTCAAAACGTCCAGGATAGACAACTTCTACTGCGAGGCCCGCAACAAATGTACCTGGGCCCTAAGACAGGCAAAAGCCACTTACTACCAACATACCTCACCACCTCTTGGGAGAACAGTAAAAATTTTGGAACAATAGAAAGGAACTCAATGGTAAATCCTATTCACCACGCACTCCACCTAGCTTACAATAAATGGGAGATCACCCAGGATCCTTCCTCTATCGCCAAAGCCCTCAACTCTGCCTTCTCGGACCTCTCCCATATTTACCCCCTAACTATTTCCACACTATCCCCCCACCCTCTCCCACTGATACCTCGAGTAACAACAATATTATACCCTTTCGGCTGAGTTATTTCCTGCCTCGAGGCAAAACACTACATTTTGAAAGCTATTGCCGATATACGGCACAGCAATGATTCCCTAGATCTAAAACTCATTAGGCTGACCCTGGATGTCACACTACCCCATCTCACTAAAATTCTCAACCTCTCTTTATGCCTAGGTCAGTTCCCCACAACCTGGAAAAGAACCATAATCACTCCCATTCTGAAGAGCGGCGACCTCACCAACACAACCAACTATAGACCAATTTCATTACTTCCTCCTCTCTCCAAGGCCCTGGAGGAAATAGTGTCGGACCAACTATCAGAACACCTGACTAAACACAACCTCCTCTGCCTGGAACAGCATGGATTCCAGTCCGGCCACAGTACTGTCACAGCTCTTACTGAGCTCACCTCATTCATCCATGAGGCCCTCGACCAAGGCTCTATAGCAGGGGCAATCTATGTGGATCTGACCAAGGCATTTGACATGGTCAGTCATGAGCTATTGCTTTATGTCCTTCCGCAACTTAATGTGGTCCCAGAGGCTACTGCCTGGTTCAAGGACTACCTAACAGGCCAGTCACAGCAGGTCAGGATAAATACCACCATCTCCTCCTGTAAAACAGTTTCCTCAGGTGTCCCACAGGGGTCTATTCTTGGCCCTCTACTATTCACCCTCTTTTTAAACTCTCTCCCCAAGTCAAGTAGCGGTAACCTGCTACTCTACGCTGATGATGCGGTACTGTTTTGGAAACACCCACAGCTGAGTGCCCTCCAACGAACTCTTCAGGGTTTCTTCAGGGAGCTAGAAACCTGGTTCACTGAACACCGCCTGATCATCAACTATCAAAAACCAAAAATCCATGATCTTTGCACACCGACAAAGTCCACACAGCCAGTCTGCTCTCCTAATCAAAAACAAACAAGGCGCCCCACTTGAACATGTTACATGTTTTAAATACCTGGGAATTACATTAGACACTTCCCTCTCCTACCATCATCACATACAACTTCTCTCCTCTGCTGTTAACACTAGAGTGGGTATCCTCTACAGACTTAAACATTGCTTACCCACCCAGGCCATGCAACTTACGGTCACCTCCTCTATCCTCTCCCTAATAGACTACAGGATAGTGATATACAGCTCTGCGGACCCTACAGCCCTTCGTAGCATCAACACTGCTTTGAATAAAGCTTGCCGCCTAGTCACCGGGTGTGACAGATTAACACATACCTGTGAGCTCTACGCTCTGGCTGGTTGGCTAAACTTCCAAAGAAGACTTAAGTACCACTCCTGCGTTCTAGCAAAAAAGATCCATCTCCAGCTGGCGCCCATTGGCCTTCTCCCAATAGTCAGTGTAGCCCCCCCAGGCGTAACACTAGACTCGCAGCATCCTCCTCATTCCTGGTCCCCCATTGTAGAACATCCCTTGGGCAAAGATCATTCTGCTACGGTGCCCCTCTTTGGCTAAACACTCTACCCCCCATCTCTCAGACCCTTAGCCTCTCCCAATTCAAATCAGCCCTCAGAGTACAACTCCTGGAGTCAGAAAAATGCAACTGTGGCTAACTTCCTGCCCTCCTCTGGTATTTTCATACCCCAATAAAATGACACAGGACTATAGATCCCAAGAGTCAGCATAATTTACCTCTCTGACAAGGGTTATTCTGTATCGATGCCTACTACTACCACCAGTTAACTAAGATTATGCCTGGACTGCACTTGCAGTACTGTTTTATGAATTTCTACCTGTTTACTGTGCGTTCTCTGTATTTGTCTACCTTCCACCCTCTGTAACCGAAGTGGAGCCTTCGCAAAAGAGTCTGTGACTCAAAGGATTGTAATTCCAATTGTATCCAATAAATAGAATAAAAAAAATATTCAGAAAAAGATATGTGCAGGAACAAGGGGGCACAATCTGAAGATAGAGGGGGTACAGCTCAAGGGCAATATGAGGAAGTATTTTTTCACAGAGAGAGTGGTGGATGCATGGAACGGCCTTCCTGAGGAGGTCGTGGGGTCAAAAACAGTGGGGGAATTCAAGAATGCATGGGACTGACATAAGGCAATTATAATGGGGGGTAGGAGGGGGTAAGGAGGAAGTAGGCTGCTGGTTAACTAGGATCTGCAGCTTATCTAATAGGTAGGAAAATGGGCAGACTAGGTAGGCCAAGCGGCCCTTATCTGCCGTCAAAGTCTATGTTTCTATGTTTCTACTGTATGTCTAAAGTTAGAGGGTGGAAGATACAAAAGGAATGTAAGGGGAAAGTTCTTCACTGAGAGGGTGGTGGAGGCCTGGAACAAACTGCCAGAAGAGGTGGTGATGGTTGATATGGTGGAGGGATTCAAGAGGGCATGGGACAGACATATGCGGTTGGGAAGGGTGTAAGGGGAGGGTCAGTGATGGAGTACGAGCAAGGAGAGGGCAGGGGCAGACTAGATGGACCAGTGGGTCCTTTTCTGCCAACATGATTCTATGTTGAAAATTTGGGTTAAAAATATTGAATATTACCAAACTTACGAGCCTGTGTTTGAAAAATTCAACATAGGCTGATAATTTTTTTGCTTTTAAATATTTTTACACCAAATTGAGAACACAGCCTTCTTATGACCCCACCTCATGAACAATGGAAGAGAACATTTTCAATTCCTGCCCGAAAGGTGATTTTGCGCAGGGATCACAAAATCACCTTCTGGGATGTACAAAAAAAATTTTGGTCAGGATTTGAAAAATGACAGCTGTCATATTAATGAGGTGCTATAAAGATATGACTATGTTGTAAATCTGGGGTAAATATATTGAAAATTACCAAAGTTATAAGCCTGTGTTTGCAAAATTCAACATAGGGTCATAACTTTGTTGTTTTTTCAAATTTTTACACCAATTTTTTAGCATAGCCTTCTTATGACCCCACCTCACGAACAAGGGCAGAGAACATTTTCAGCTCCTGCTCAAAAGGCGATTTCATGCAGGGACCGCAAAATCACCTTTCAGGACAGATCTGCCTAATGACAGTTCAAGTGTTCATGAGGTAGGGTCCCAAAGAAGGCATGTTTAAAAATCTGGGCCAAAAAATATGCAAAAATGCCCAAGTTATGCCACTAAGTTCAAAACCCCATTGGAATACACTGAACCGTATACCTGTTTCTTCAGTTCGCGGTCCGACTTTGAAGAGTGAAGACATGTCTGCAGTCCAGAGAGGAATCTGACATTGGACTCCCGTTCAGTAAGTAAAGGCTTGAGGGGTTGAGGGTGAGTGCTGAGGTGGGAGGGTTGGGTGGGGGATCTAATGGCCACAAAAGACATTGATGGATGTTTTCTTTTACAGGGTTTAAAAAAAAAAAAAGAAAAGAAACCCGAGGATTCTGGATCACGACACTGGGATTGGTCACCCCAGTGTCTCTCTTCTGTTTCTGGGGGTGGGGGGTGGGGTGGTGAGTGCTGAGAGGGAAGGTCGGTGGGGAATATGTAAAAAAAAACAATTAAAAAAAAATGGAGAAGTCCTGATCAGGACACTGAGGGACTGGGCACCCCCGGTGATACTGTTATGTTTCCTCTGTGAAACTGGCAAAAGCATCAGTTGAGCTATGAATCTCTTCAGGGGTTAAAAAGGGGGACAAACAATTATTTAATTACATACAGAAGAAGAGGAAGAAGGGGGGATAGTTCGGCTCCATGAGTGAGAGAGGATCATTGAGACAATGCTCAGAAGGCTACTGCACTGAACAAATTCTTCTGTTTGGTATTCATAAAGGAACTTGATGGACCAATTCCAGACAGTGGCATCAAGGCTGCTGACAGTGGGATCCCACAAATGGACATGCCGTCATTTACCATAGACAGGATCAGGGAGGCACTGATACACCTGAAGACAGACAAGGCACCAGTGCCTGATGGACTGCACCCCAGGGTGCTGCAGGAACTTGCTCAGGAATTGGTGGAATCCTTAGCACATTTGTTCAACCACCCATTACTAATGGGAACTGTGCCATGAGACTGGAGAAGTGCAGACTTGGTACCCCTCCACATTGCAGGGAGCAAAGAGGAGGCTGGCAACTACAGACCAGTGAGTCTCGTATCAATAGTTGGAAAATTAATGGGAATATTAATTAAGCAGGATCGTGTGGAATACCTGGAAGGGAATGGTCTCCAGGACATAAGATAGCGTGGGTTTGTTGCACGGAGGTCATGCCAGACTAATTTCATTTTTGACTGGGTGATTAAGGAAATGAACAGGGGCCACCCAGTGGAACTCCTCTTCTTCGACTTTTGTGAAGCCTTTGATTCATTACCACACAGGTGCCTGCTTAGAAAACTGGAGGACCTAGGCACTGCAAAGAGCATAGAAACATAGAAGTTGACGGCAGATAAGGACCGCAAGGCCCATCCAGTCTGCCCATTTCTTTTTCTACCTTATAAATGTGCCATCGGCCTTTGCTCTGTCAGTGGCTTATCTATTCATACTCATTTGTATTGCTTCCTTATGCCTGTCCCATGCCTGTTTGAAGCCCTGCACTGTATTCATAGCCACCACTTCTTGAGAGTAGGCCATTCCATACATCCACCACCCTTTCTGTGAAAAAGATTTCCTCACATTCCCCTTAATCGGCCCCCCCTCTAATCTCATGCTGTGTCCTCTTGTCCTGCTATTTTTCTTATATTTAAACATGTTAGACTCACCTTGTTAATGCCCTTAAAGTGTTTGAATGCCTCAATCATATCACCTCTCTCTCTCTCCTTTGCTCAAGGGTATACATATTGAGCTCTGTTAATCTGTCCTCATATGTCTTCTGATGCAGTCCCTGCACCGTTTTGGTTGCCCTTCTCTGGACTGCCTCAATTTGGTTAATGTCCTTGTGAAGGTGTGGCCTCAATACTGCACTAATACCCAGATGGGGCCTAACTAGTGTCTTGTAAAGAGGATTATTACCTCCCTCTTACGACTTGTGATACCCTACTAATACACCCTAAAACCCCTAGCCTTACCTACTGCTTTAGAGGTCTGCTTGGATGATTTCAGGTCATCAGTGATGATGATGCTCAAGTCTCTTTCTTCCTTTGTGACTGCTAGCAACTCCCCTCCCAGCCTATAGGTGGCTTCAGGGTTTCTCTTCCCTATGTGCATGATCTTGCATTTCTTTGCATTAAATCCCAGTTGCCACCCTTCTGACCATTTTGCTAGTTTATCCAGATCGCTTCTCATTCTGCCCACCCCATCTGGATCATCTACTCTGTTGCAGATCTTGGTGTCATCTGCAAACAGACAAGCCTTACCCTCTAGTCCATCTGCAAGGTCACTAATGAAGATGTTGAAGAGAACTGGCCCCAGAATTGATCCCTGAGGTACCCCACTTGTGACTTGCATCTCTTCTGACTGTATAGTTAGGTGAGTGGATAATTGGCTACAGGACAGACGTCAGAGAGTGGTATTAAACAGTGTGAAGTCAAGGGAGGGAGAGGTCACTAGTGGGGTGCCCCAGGGTTTGGCCTTGGGTCTGGTCCTTTTTATTATGTTCTTTAGTGACATTGGCATAGGCATTCAGAACAACATTGCCCTCTTTGCAGATGGCACTAAGCTAGGGGATTAGCGTTGACTGTGTGGAAGTGGTGAAGGACCTGCAAAAAGACCTACAGAGATTAGAAAAATGGTCCAATATCTGGCAGCTTAAGTTTAATGCGAAGAAATGTAAGGTAATACTTCTAGGAAAAGGGAACCCAAGGGCAGAATATTGGCTTAACAGAGCCCAACTAAGTGTCTCACATGAGGAAGGGGATCTAAAGGTTGTCATAAGTGACACCCTGAAGCAGGCTAGCCAATGCAACGAGGTTTACAGAAAGGCAAATAAAATGCTGGGGTGTATAAGTAGATGATTTGACAGCAGGGACAGGCAGATGATCCTCCCCCTGTATAGGTTGGTGGTGAGGCCCCACTTGGAGTACTGTGTCCAGTTCTGGAGGCCTCACCTGAAGAAGGACAGGGATAGACTGGAGGCTGTGCAGAGGAGGGTGGCCAAGATGGCAAAGGGCCTACAGGTGCTCTCGTGTAAGGCAGACCTAAAGTAACTGGACTTGTATTCTCTGGAAACCAGAAGGGAGAGAGGGGATATGATCGAGACATTCAAGTTCCTGAGGGGCATTAATACAATACCCTTCATGGAACCTTTTAACAGGGTCGATGGCTTAGCCACTAGAGGACATGAATGGAAGCTTCGGGTGGAAGCTTCAAAAGGGATCTAAGGAAGCATTACTTTACTGAGAGGGTTATTGAGCCATGGAACAGACTGCCTGCCGAGATGGTGGGATCAAGGACCGTGGCTGCCTTCAAGAGGGGTGGGATAGGGCTAGGGCCCACATAAGCATGAAGGATATTGGAAGCGCGTTAGGAGCTAGGTCCCAGGACCCATAGAAGGGCTGGGAAACCCAAGGGCAGACTTGATGGGCCAATGGTCTCCTTCTGCTGTCATTTTCTATTTTTCTGTTTTTCAATGTTTCTATTAATCTGAGTGTACTGTACAATCATTGGGAAATTCTGATACATCAAAAACAATTTTTTCAGCCATTTCCTTTAATGAACTGGAAGCTGGGGTCTCCAGCAGGTTGTCTTAGTTCACTGATGACACTAAATTGCCCAGGGTGGTGGAATCCTGTGAGGACAGGGATAAACTTCAGGAGGACCTAAACAAGCTTAGAATTGGGTAGACTCCTGGAGTCTCAGTTTCAGTGTAGTCATTTCTACAGTGCTAATGATTGCGCTCACTGACAGGCAGATGACGTCTGGCTGAGGAGGTTAATGGAGGACTATGCCAGGTGTTGTCTTTTGCAGTATAACCAGTGACTGGGATGAGGGTGTGTGTGTGTGGGGGGGGTGGCCTAAGCTGGTGGGAGGGTAGGGGATGGCAATTGGTCAGAGGTTGGGGGCTCAGATGGACTAACAGAAAATGGGGAAAAAGATTATAAAATTGGTGACTGAGGGGACAGAGTACCACTGGACTATGAGGAATGGGAAATTCATTACACACATGTGCGATTGGGGGTGGGGGGCACTAGACTACCAGGGCCATTCCATTTAGATAGGGGCGCAGCACTGCATGGCAAGCTAATGAGACCATAATGGGCATGCAAATGACCCCTGAGCACCTTGCTTGCCCTTTAGGGCCCATTAGCATGTTAGGGCTGAATTTGGCCCATAGGAGCCCTGCCATTTTCCCATTTTGGGCAATGTTATTTCCAGTGGGCTCCCCTGTGGCCCATATTCTGCTTCGGGCCATGTTAGCATAGCATATAGGCACTATGCACTGTGCTGGCAGGTACCCATATTCAAACAGTTTACATGCCCTTTCAGAGTGCGCTGTCTGAACATTGCTCAGAGCCAGCCATGTGCTGTTTGCTGCTCAGCACTCCTGGCTGCACGGTGCTATTAGATGGCTCTGAATATGGAGGCCTCAGCGTCATCAAAAACTTCTGAACTTTGCTGGTAAGATAACTAGCTCATGCGAGTCTGCAACATGTCAGCCAGCTCAGTCACAATATGAAAATAAAACCACACACAGGGTAGCACATTAGGCATCCTTTGGTCTTGCCAGATCAGTGAAGGGATGCCTGGGTAGAGCAATACACGTAGATCTGCACTGCCCCTACTGAAGCACAGTATCTGTCTTGGACAGAACGGTCATCTGTTTACAATGCTGTCAACACATTCTATCAACGCCAAACATCACAGAAAATGTTGGCAACATGTATGCAACACGTGCAGCTTAAAGATTGTTAAAAGAAAGACATTCAGAATACTGGCGTAGAAAAATGTGTCTTTCCTGCCCCTTAGGAACTGTAAATATTAAACACATTGCCTCAGCTATTTCACAAGAACCAAAGAGACTACTAGTCTATGTACTGGAGAGATGCTCTTGCTGTGCATCAGCTGCTGTTCCAAAAGTAATAAATATAATTTTATTAAAGGATCAAGAATATTGGTTGCCCTCTGTGGTGTTTTTGCTTAAGGGCATGATGAAGAAGTGTGTCGCAAGTTGGGGGGGGGGACTGGGTGTAAACAATTAACAAACCTGCTTGTAAGGGAAACAGCATTTACTCACATTGTAGATAACCTTCGGGCAGAGCAGCTGGAGCCGTGGGAAATTTTAACAGGAAAACAGTTGGCTGCCTTTCCTCTCATGGTGCAGTTTGTAAAAATCTGTTCACAGCACCTGTTTTATTCCCAACTGGTGTGTAGGTGTGAGTGTGTATGAGCAAACATCTGTGAAAGTGAGAAGGGTTAAAGGACCTCGCTGATTGGAATTACCAAGACACTGTCCCTGAGGCTCTATTGAAATAATATTTCTGCATCAAGATAAAAGTAGTTGAAAGTAACTGTCATCCAGGGAACCATGAGTAGAAACCGGCTGGGTAAATGTCAGAGATCCCGCTTGGTGAGGTGCTGAGCCATGTCGGTTTTCTGCTGTTGTTTCAGTGAAGGCGTTTCCCAGTCAGTTTAGTGTAAGATGTCGAAAAATTTTATCATCTGAGGGAGGGGTGGTTACTGGGGGAAAAAAACTCTGCACTTAAATTCAAACTGCAGAATCCTTGTGGGATTGTATATTTACCACTATTAAACATCTGCCAGAAACTGTGAAAGAATGCTCTTCTGTTAGTTTGTTTTGTCCGATTCCAAAACTGCAGTTCATCATTTTGAAATCTGTGCTGTTATTTTAAATCATGACCTCAATTTTAGCTAATCAGGATTGTTTATTTCTAAGCATTCTGGACACTCACCATGGTGATAAGTGAAACAGTGGAAAACACGGCTGCACTCCACCTGAGTTTAAAGTAGTTGGACTTGGATTGATCTAAGGGAACTGATGACTGAGCCCACAGGACCAGATTTCTGAGGCATGGCAACTATGCAGTGGGGTGAATGTGGGTGCAGGATATAGAACAGTGCAAACTAAAGGGAGTTTGGTGCCAAGCTGGTTTGAGAGGGGCACAGGTTGGGTTCCAGGTGCATGGTCTGTGACATCTGGTGCCAGCAGTGGGATCTGTGTGAAGTGTGCAGTTACTAGTTAGCAGCAGGCATGTGTTAGGTGGTTACTTGAAAGCTGCTTATGAAAGGTACATAGACAACTACTGCAAATACTCAGAGGTGGCACGAAATACCTAACCTGTCACGAAACAATGTGCACAGGAAAAATATTTATTTTGTTTCTTTTTACCTTTATTTTTGGAAGCAGCAAGTGATCCATTTAGTCTGGAATGAAAGTGAGGATAAGCATTGGCAGGGGGGGGGCACAGTTCTAAACCAAATCCTAAAATATTTCCTCACTTTAAAGAGTGAGTTGATCTAGATACATTCCTTAGAATATTAAAAAAAAAAATTGCACACATTCCAAATTGGACAAGGAAATGTGGATCCTCAGATTGAATTCTTTATTGTCTTGAAAGGTTCTCAATGCTTTCGTCAAAATGAATGAGCAGGACAGTTGGAGCTATCATAGAAGATTGATGGCAGAAAAGGACCACACTGGCCCATCTAGTCTGCCCTACCCCCCACTCCTCCAAAAGTTTAAGATGTGTTGTGACATTGTGACCATATTACTGATGCATACAGACTGAAACTCTATGGATATAAAAAGCTCATGAAGAGAGTTTCTTGGAAATATGGGTACAGCTAGCCAATTTGCTCAGGAGGTGGTTAGAGAGGGCACAAGTACCCTCATCTGAAGAAATTATAGATGTTACATTATTGGAACAGTTCCTCAGGTGCTGTCCAGATGATGTATGGGTGTGGTTGAGAGACAGAGCCCCAGTTTGGGCAAAACAAGCAGCCAAGATGGCCAGTAGGTATACAGCCAACAGGCTTTTTGCCAGTTGTAAGAATGTGTGGGGAGGGCCAATTGAGTTCAAAGGGACAGACAAGCCAGTGGGGTAGCCTAAAGGGAACTCTGTTCCAAACCCATTGAGGAGCTTCTCCATTCCTCCAACCCTAGAAAGGAACAGGGAATAGAAGTGCCACGTGTGCAAGTGAGTGGGCACCCCTCCTATGACTACCCAGCAGTGCAGCCATAGAGAACAGGGCAGTGGGAGGGAACCCTACTGCGTCAAGCTTTCATAGTGTTAACTAGGTCTGGCCAGTGTTGGAGTTATACTTCACAAGCTTTGGGAGTGGGGGGGGGCCCATAAGGGCCCTATCTGAATAAGCATTTGTCAATGCCGAATGTTTGCTTGCTGGTATTGGCTTTGGTACTGCAGGAGTTGGAGAGATGCATAATAGGAATGGCAGTGAACTATTGAAGTAATGCCAACCCCCACCCCCCACCCTGCAGAGACTGACAGACGTTGGGGTGTGCCTTTGGGTGGTCCGCCATAATGCTCAGGCCATTCCACCTCACCCCACCCTGCAGACACTGACTGGTGTCATGGTGTGCCTTGGGGTCTTCGGCCCTTACGCTCACTCCATTCCATAAGGAAATAAGCTGAGATGGGTGCAGTAATGGAGAATGGGATGAACATTAGGGCCAAAGACCCCAAGGCACACCTTGATGCCTGTCAGTGGCTGCAGGGTGGGGGTGGAATGGCATGAAACGTATATGTATTCCCAAGCCACACCCTGACGCCTGTCAGTCTGCACAGGGTAAGGCGTTACAGTTGGAAACCCTAATGCCCCAGGCATTTGTTGGTATTTTGCTCCAAATTTTCAATATGGGCTTTTTGGGACCCCACCTCAGTGAACAGTGGCGGTATCATTTGCTACTCTGTCCCAAGGTGATTTCCACTGATGAGTGTGCCAATCGGCTCCACAGGTGTGAAAACACATTTCTGGCAGGATGAAAAATGACAGCTGTACTATTCATGAGGAGGGTGAAGAAATGGCAATGTTGAAAATGGAGTGAAAATATGAAAAAGTGGCGGGTTATTTAGTGTGTGTAGAAACTGTGTAATGCATGCTCATAACGCAGTCATTTTTTGGAATATTTTCACCAAATTTTCAACATGGCCTTTTTGGGACCTCCCTTCATGAACAGTGGCACTGGGATTTTGTTATTCTGTCCTGAAAGTTGATTTTGCACAGCAACCGGGCCATTCTGCGCCACAGGTACAAAAACACATTTCGGGAAGGATGCAAAAAATGACAGCTATACTGTTTATAAAGGGGGTGTGAAAAAATACAATGTTAGAAATTTGGAGTAAAAATATTAAAATTGATGAAGTTACGAGCGTGTGTACAAACTGCGCAATGCGCACTAGAAACACAGTCATTTTTTGAAGGCTTTTTTTCACCAAACTTGCAACATGGGCTTTGTGGGACCCCACCTCATGAACAATGGCACTGTAGTTTCATTAACTGGTCCTGAAAGGTGATTCTGCTCAGCGACCCCAAAATCACCTTTCGGGACAGAAAAAACGAAATGAAAGTGCCAGTGTTCATGGTGGAGTCCCAAGAACCCCATGTTAAAAATTTGGGGCCAAAATTCCAAAAATGGCTGAGATAATCAACCTAAGTTGAACCCCCCCCCACCGCCTTGACTCCCATTATATAGCTTACCTTCAATTCTTCATTTTGCGGTTCAGCTTTGAAAAGTACAGACATGTCCCAGTTCACAAAAGATGACAGTCCTTGACCTCCGGAGGTAAGGATGGGGGGGGTGTGGGGAGGTGGGTGCGCAGAGGGAGGGTTGGGATGAGGGTGAGGGACTGCCACACAATGATAGACCGTTTCCTTTTTTACAGGTACAAAAAAAAAAATCAGCAAAGGATGGTTTTCTTCTTTCACAGGGAAATGTTTTTTTTATTACCATGGGCACTATCGTTTAGCACTGAGGTGGACTCCCAGTGTGCCACAATAGTGAGGGGGGGATGCTGACATGGGGCCTCGATGTCAGCAAATCACATTGAGAGTTTTGGGGGAGGGACCCAACCGACACCGGGAGTGGGCATCTCGGTGTCGGAAGAACATACAAAAACATTTTGGCACACTGGCATGGGCTCCCAGTGTGCCACATGAGGGGGGGATACATCCTGACATGGGGATTGGGCACACCAATGTCGGCTTTTCAAAAGTGTGTGGCAGGTGGCAGGAGCCGCCATGTTTTGGCACACTGGGGTGGGCTCCCAGTGTGCCACATTTAATGGTGGAGGAAATACACATCAACACTGGGATTGGGCACCCTGATGTTAGCTTTTCAGGAGTGTGTGGTGGGCGGCAGGAGCCACCATGTTTCGGCATATTGGAGTGGGCTCCGAGCGTGCCACATTTAATGGGAGTGGAATACATGCCACAATAGTGGGGTTGGGGGGCATGCCAACACTGGGATTGGGCACCCCTTTGTTGGCAAAAGATATGTCTGGGCTTGGGGGAACATGCCAACACTGGGATTGGGCACCCCATTGTCGGCAAAAGATATGTTCACCAGGAAGGGCACACTGAGCAAACGAGTTGCTCATAAGTGCAGCCATGCATATTACTGTGCCCTGTAATGTGCATGGCTGAAATGTGCCTGGTTGCCGAGAAAGGGGGGGAAGAAATCTGCCGTTGCAATGACGAAACTGTTCATGATTGGAGTGACAGATTTCTGTCAAGTCCAGCGCTCGCTCTGAAACTGCCATCATCAGCAGCTTCCCTGGTGACTGGTGGCTGAGGGACATGCCTCTGCAAGCGTACGTTGGATTGGCCAAACACTGCCACACCTCTCCAATTCTCTACTACAGTAACCTCAATATTTCTCTTGTGTGCTGCACATGCAAGCAAACATAAAAATGAGCCCCTCTTCCCATTACAAGTCAATGGCAATGATGTGTGAGCTACCGGGGCTCACTTCAGAGTTGAAGGGGGGGCTGAACCCTGGCATGCACCCCTATAGTTTAAACACTGTGTCTGGGGTTAAGAGATCCTAATTCTGCTAAATACATGCTCACTGTTGGATTCTCAGATAATCTGTTGAAATTAATGGAAAGCATACACAAGCCCCTACAGATACTGGAGTTGCTCTCTACAGTGAAACAGAATCTACAGTGGAAGCCATAGAAACGGACAGGTTTTTCCACATATTTTGCAATATATCTAAAGTGATTCTCTCTGGTTGCCCACAGTACAGCAGGCAGTAAGGGAATACTATATTTCTAGAGCTATCCCATAAATTTCAGGAAATATCTGGCTATGTCTTTGGCTGTAGTTGTAGTTAAGCCTGCACAGGTCCCGCCTGATCAATTCAGTCTGGTAAAGTGTGTTGCAGGACCAAAGGTACCTGTGTCATTGTCTCAGGTACTTCTGAGTTGGAAGGGGAGCAAAGAATGGAAAAGGTGGGAGTAAGTAGGGACATGCTTTTGGGGAATGACTTGGAAGTACAGGGGTAATGCAGGGCGTGCTGTTACCTAGGGCCGGACCACCAGAACAAAATCTGACAGAGTGGACAGTGGGGAGCAAGGGGATAATGAAATCCTGTTGGTTTGCCCTGAGCATACTGTGTCACAGACTGGCATGGCAGCAGAAAAAGAAACATATTTTTAACCCTCCAGCCTCATAAGCAACTAACAACTGCTCAAAGGAAACACCAACAGAGGACACTGTGCCCCCAGGAGCAATAAACTGTGCAGATTTGAAACAAGCCTTACACAGGGATGAATCCTTGATCCTTGAAGGAGCCAAGGGAACAGACCCCCTTGCTGACACTGAGGAAGGGAGGCAAAGCTGAGTATACTGGGAGGATGGCTAACTCTGCAGGCAGTGAGTACCTCACAGAGGTGCAACAGACTGGCAGGTGTGCAGGCAGCTAGTCGTTCCTAGGGAATATAAGAAGCAGCTGCTGAACATCACACATGACATTCTCATAACATTCCTCTTGTGGGACACATGGGGTGAAACAGACCAAACAGAGGGTGACACAAAACTTTGATTGGCCCGGCATATATAAGGATGTAGCAGAGTACTGTCACACTTGTGACAAAGTTTAGAGTTTGGAAGCATGGGTCAAGGCCAAAGCAGCTTTAATTTCCCTAGCTATAATAGTGTAGCAGTACCCTTTCAATGGGTAGCTATCGATATTGTGGGGCCTGAGTGTGTCATCAAGCCCCGGAAAGAGGTACAGTCTGGTAGTGGTGGATTCTGCCATACGTTACCAGGAGGCTGTGGCATGTCCTCCACTGAGAAAGAGAAGGTGGCTGATAAACTACTAGCAATTTTTCCACTGGATGGGAGTTCCTCAGGAGATTTTGCCTATCATGGCACAAACGTCATGTCTGCCCTGATAAGCTTGTGGGAGAAATGCAGGTTTCAACAGTTCTGTGCTTCACCTTACTACACCCAAACCAGTGGCCATGTTTAGGGCAATCCTTGGCGTATTTGCAGAGCAGCATGGGTGGAGTCGGAATAGATTTTTGCCCTATTTGCCATTTGCCTATACAGAAGTCCTGCAGGAGTTCACAGGTTGTTGCCCTTGACCTCTTGCACGCACAAAGACTTGGGGACCCCAGATTAAGAATGGGATGAGTGGGAGGGCAGTCTCACTACTCCAGGGAAATCTGTTGTGGACTTTGTCCTAAACTTCATGGAGAGGCTTAAGAAGTTTATGGATCTGGCACAGGACAACTTGGATGCTGCGCAACAGAGGCAAAGAAACTGGCATGACCACACAGCCAGGGATAGCACATAAGCTGCCAGACAGAAGGCAGTGGTGCTGTCGGGTTCCTACCAGTGAAACTGGATCAGGGTTTTCACAAGTGGGACAGAGTGGGGTCATCTGCCCCGCATCACTTACTGAGTGGCTCAGTACTCAAATCCTTTGTGGACCTCCAAACAGAATTTGGACTTAATCAAACAGACTTTTATAGTTATTTGCAGCTGTGGGTGTACGTTGTAGATCTTGCTGACTGGAAACATATATTGCAAAAACACTTGTACTTACTCTCAGTATTGGAGGCAGTGGGACAAGGCTCTCCAGGGGACCAACTCATACCCTCTATCTATAGAGCATTGGAGGCCCTAGATACCTGTACTTCAAATAGTATAAAGCAGAATTGGGTGGCAGGATTGGGTTTCCAGATTACAGATAAAACATGGCACCAACTATGTTACTGGCAACATAAAACCAGAGGTGTACCTGGTTGGAGGGTGAACTCCTGGAAGTATTTGGTCAGATACTTTTGCACCCTGCAGATTCAATCAAAATTCATGTCACACATTCAAAATAAATGCTGGAGGTGATGGTGGTGGTGGTGGGGGGGGGGACCAGTGAATCACACTCATGTGATGTGGGCATGCCCTATGATCACACAATATTGGGCACAGTGTCTTATAGAAATCAATAAAATTGTAGAGGTACAAATTCTAGACAACCCATGCCACGCTTATGTAGGTCTTCCCCCCTCCTACACTAAGGGAAAAAGGAAAAGTACTGTTAAAGAGCTACTGACACCTGAAAGAAAACTTTGAAAAACATAATAAGTAGGTAAAATTCTGCTTGTATTCCATATATATTCTACATTTCTCCTCCCTATTATTTATTGCTGAGGAAATGTGCATGAATACATTATTTTTATCCCTTACAGTTACTTTAAAGTTAATCTGCCTCTATAGCTTACTCCCTACTTCAAGTCATATTGCTCTGTTGTGACATCAGAGTCTGCTGCCATGAGAGTACAGTCGGACCTCAGAGTTATGAACAGCATGGGAAATCAGCTGTTCGCAACTTCAAAAAGTTTGTAAGTCTGAAATGTGTGTAATAACTTATAGAAACACATGATGCATCACATTTAAAAAAAAGATCTTTATTTTTCAATAAATTTAATACTGCAAAATCTATTTATTAAGGTGCTGCAATTAAAAAAAACTGCTCCCAGGTAAGTTCATGTTGATTTATGAAGGTCTGCAGTGTTGTTTTAAAATTTTGTGAGGCAGCAGTGTCAGTGGTCATCGACTCTCCCTGCATACCCAATTGCCTTGTGCCGTGCCTGTTTTTAAAGCGGAACAGCCACCCAGAACCAAAGGTGCATAGCCTTGTCAAACTCTTCGTCAGCTGCCTTCCGAACAATGCAGCATTTTTTAAATGCCCCATTCTCCTGTACCTCTGTAGCAAATTGTTTAATCTTTTTGTCACCTTTACGGATATCGCACTGTGCTTTTGCCGATGCCGTATTCATCTGCGAGACTGCTGATGCTGACACCAAGCTTCAGTTTCTTTAGGATATCCAGCTTGGTGTCAATTGATAGTGTAATCCTCTTGTATTTACACTCCACTGCTTGCCACCATGAATTTCAAAGGCACTTCAGAGAACAGTGACACGAATCCTTCTATACCTTTTCATTGGCTGTGGTTAGGAGTGGGGTG
Organism: Neoceratodus forsteri; assembly: GCA_016271365.2. Lineage (NCBI taxonomy): Eukaryota > Metazoa > Chordata > Ceratodontiformes > Ceratodontidae > Neoceratodus > Neoceratodus forsteri. The sequence continues at coordinate 46,318,685 of JADMNL010000027.1, forward strand.
GAGCGAGATGCGTTTGGTTGACCAGTCAGTTCGGATTACTGGGGTTCGTAACTCCAAGGTCCTACTGTAACTGTGATGTCACAAGCAGTGCATTATGACCTCGGGTAGGGAGACAGCAACAGAAATAGATGAACTCTTCAGGAGCAAAAATCCTGTTTTCATGCAATTGACCTCAGCAATAAATAATGGGGAGGAGGAATAAAGAACTAACACGAAATACAAGCCAAACATTATCTAAATATTATTTTTTGTCAAAGTTCTTGAAGTGATCAGCTGCTCTTTAATATTATTAGCAGCATGCAAAAAAACATTGACTGGGAACTGGCTGTTCCCTACAAGCCCCATGGTAGAGGGTTGGGCGGCTGTTGTATTGTAACTTTATGACATGGAAGATTTACCTTTAGAAAAAAAAAACAGCAAATGGAGTTTGAGGAGATAGGGGGTACATTGGATTATCTGTGCCTTAGAGGTTGATGCAGACATAGTACCATAGCCTAATACAATGTAATTGAAGGAGGAGATACTATAACCAGCACTGTATCTGAAGAGCTTGGCTGAGGCTCCCCCGAAGCCCCAGGTCCTCTTGGGAACACTTCAACAAATGTACTGACTGATGTATTTGCTTTCACCAAATGTATATAGTTGGATTTTGTTCTAAGCTGTCTTAAACCTTGCTCTGAAACTTGGGCAGCTTCAGCCCTCGGATCTGCCTAAAGGTGAACTCTGAAGCGTGTCTGTGTATAACTATATATGTTGTCCCTTTCAAAGTTATGAAAATCTGAATAAAAACATAGTTTGAAAAAAAAGAAGGCAACAGTGTGCATCCCTGTCTGACAGAATAAGATGCAGGTGGCATAGGAGGGTCTATTTGTAGAAGTGAAACAGGTGTATGAGGTGAACTGTGTTGTGGAACTGCCCAGCAGGAGGTGCAAGCACAGGGTTTACCATGTCAACAAGATGAAACCATATCACAGCATAGCAGAGATGGTCATGATGGTTTACAAATAGTCAGACAAGGGTGGGGAGATTCCCCATATAGATGTATTAGAGGAAAGTAGGAGGCAAAATGTCAGTAGACTATCTGTCTCAGAACAGCTGACGCTTACACAGATGTTACAAATGAAAGGGGTACTGCATTCCGTCAGTATCTTGTTCTCGTAAAACTGGGGTACAACTGACTTGAAGAACATCAGGTGGACACAGGAACTCAGGCGCCATTGAAGCAACATGAATGAAAAATGCCACTTGAAGCAAAAGCTAAAGGAGATGAAGGACCTCCAGATTATCTTGGAATCCAGCAGTCCCACAGTCTCTCCTACTTCCTTCTTATCCCTGAAAAGGATGGAACAATGCAGTTTCGTGTGGATTACGAAAAGCTTAAAGGAAAACTCCATGTTAAAATCAGAAGAAGATACATATTAGTCTTTTTTTCTGTGTTATAACCTCTTCCCAGTGGTTTTTTTTTTTTTTGGTCTGACTGTGAGAGCTTTTTTTTCTAACTTTCCCTGTCTGTTTTATTGCCCCTGGAGGTTGCCATTCTGGTTTCTTTTATGGCCTCTTGTCCCAGGAAATCTTCCCAGAGTGCCCTCTGGTATGATGTCCAATCATCCCTGCCAGTGTCTTGTTACAGGGTCTGTCACAGCTCAGCCACAGAGAGGATACTTCTTCCAGAGTAGACACACTGCTAGCTTTTGGGTGAGTGTAATCATTATTTGATATTAGTACCTTGTCCTGCCATGTTTTGCTGTATGTGTGTGTGTGTTTGTTTTAATCATGTCACTGTTCACAGTGGTTGTGTCTGCACTCATCTGGCTATTCCTCAGTCCCTTTCAGTTTTTACACCAGTACTAAGTAGCAAACATTAAACATCACCGTATAGGTTGTTAGAGTAGAACATAAAAGGAAATACTATGCAGAATTTGAATGTTATATATAAACTAGCCTGGAAACATCATGGAGTTCATCGATTTGTAATACAAGTTAGTGGTTGCTCCTCAACAATGCTACATGACATTTCCCCTTCCCCCTCTCATAACAGAGTACACATCAGGGTCTCAACAGCAGTTACTGTTGTCTGCAAACTGTCTCTACTGTTTCACATTGGAAAGGACAGGTTTTTATAAAGTGGTATGCTATGTTATTCATGATGATCCAGCTGTTTGAGTTCGGTCATGAATTCAATCACTGAGGCAGTACACACATCTTCAGTGTAGTACAAATAAATTAAAAAAAACTAAGTCAGATTCCCGCAGCAACAATTCACCTTAGTCAGCACACCAAAAAATCCATAGCAGCTCTGCACTTTCTGTATTATCCACAGATGGGAATCCACTACATTTAGTACTGATCGCTGCATTGGAATCCACTGCCTCTCTAGCTCTGCAAAAGCATCACCTCCCCAGGACATGCTTCCATGAATCACTGAACACCACATCAAATAAACTTTACTTGTTTGATATTAGACTATGTCTGCATTTTGTTTACATTTCATAGTGCTTATCAAAAAAAATTAATTGCATACATTATTTAGCAGACAGAGTTGCTAGGTTCCCTCAGTCCACATTATTTTGCCCAGTGCCCTCACTTTGCATTTATGCATGCCACCAGCATTTGTATAGTAAACAGTTACACAGAATCTGCTGCCACTTTTTCAATCAACAGGTTATGTACTTTTTATTAAATCAAATGTATCTCGAATACAATACAGAGCTGTTAGGTAAATCAAATAGGTGTGCTTTGGGATCTTTGGGCCCAGTGTTCACCCCATTCTCCTGTACCACACCCATTTCAGCATATTTCCTTATGGAATGGATAAGTGTAAGGCCCAAAAACCTCAAAGCACACTGCACCACCTGTCAGTGTAAGACAAAATGGTGTGAGCCTCATTCCCGGTGATCTAAAGGCACACCCCCAATGACTGTCACTCTCTGCAGGATGGTGGTGGGGTTGGTGTTAGTTCAATACTTCACTGCCATTCCTATTATACATCACTCTACCTCCTGCACTACCAGTGCCAATGCCAGCAAGCCAACATTCAGCATTGCCAAATGCTTGTTACTTGTGTTAGTGTGTGGACGGGGGCCGGGGGGACTGAAGAGATGTGATCAGGGAGTCCTAACCCGTGTAAGATGATCAGTCAACTGTTTAGGAACACTGTTTAGCTGCTGCATTTCCTGATAATCCCATCCTCAGTATTTGTGTATTTTAGTGAGTTCTCCTCTGCTAGATTCTAGCCCTTGTTATTTTTTACCATGGCATTTTACACTGGAGAGTATCTAGATGTCATTATTGAAGACAGGAACGCAGTGAGACAGGGTGAGATGTCAGCTCGAGTCCCCCTTCCCCCACAACCCACACACACCAGGAAAAAACAACTACAAATGAATCCAAATATGCTTCTGCTACATGCAGTAACAATGAAACTCCTATGTTGCACCAACAAGAGACCCCCCCACTAGAGCAAAACTGTTCGCAACAAAAGCAGTATACTGCATCTGTGTGTATCTGGACCAGAATGCTTGCATGTAGAGTGAACACCCCACTCAATGCATCATAATGTATACATTTTCCTCCATACTTTATTGCCAATCTATCAGTTTGTGCACTGTATCGTGATGTATACATTTGCCATCCTACACTGCGAATCTGTCAGTTTGATTCAGCAGTGTTGTGTAAACACACATACACAACTGTGTGTTACCCATGTATGTCACCCAAATACAGTGCTCCACTCCATAATATTATATTATGACTTCTTCCTCCCATTTAGCCATATACAGGTTTGCGAAATTGGGAGCGAAACTCACCCCCATTGCCATCCCTTTTACCTGTAAATAAAAATCATTTTTGTAAAAAAAGCAATTGCAAGATAGAACAAAGCTTGCTAACTTAACTAGGACCTCTGTGCTCGATTCCTTTAATTCCCTAGAATCCAAAAAATACCTTAGGGCTTCTAGACTACCATTATGTGGAATATTTGTGTACAACACAGTCACATCGAGTGTGACCAACAAACTACTATCCATGATTGCTATATCATTCAAGATTCGTAGTACTTCCCCTGTATCTTTTAGGTATGATGGGGTACCTTGGGCCAGGCCACTACTGTGGGTGTCAATCAATTTAGCCAGAGGCTCAGTCAGTGAGTTATTAGTAGAAACTATAGGTCTACCCGGAGGGTCTATAAGGCTTTTATGAATTTTTGGCAGGCAGTAAAAAGTGGCTCATGCAGGGTAGGGAACATGTAAAAATTCCACAACTTTTTTAGGTAATAAATCATTCGTGTCAACAAAATCCAAATGCTCATCTATTTCTTTCTTAAACCTACTAGCTAAATGGGAAGAGGAAGTCATGAGATCACACTCTAATCCTTACAAGCAACTCATCGATCTGTGGAAACGTTACATAGATGATGTGTTGCTAATTTGGAAGGGGACTGAATTGGAATTGAGAGAATTTGTTAATTACCTGGACTCCACTAATCACAACCTAAAATTCTGCATGACTTTTAGTAAAAGTCAGATTAATTTTTTAGCTCTAGTTATACTTGGTGGGGGGGGGGTGCTTACCACAGACTTGTTCCGCAAATCAACGAACCATAATACATTATTGATGGCAAGTAGCAGTCACCCAGAACATGTAATTAAAGCCATACCAAAAGGGAAATTTGTGCAAACTAGGAGAAATTGTGGTACCCCTGAGTTATATGAGAGACATGCTGAAGAGCTAGAATGTAGGTTGAGAGAAAGAGGGTATGCGAGGGCAATTATAGATAAAGCAAAATCAGAGGTTGATCAGTTGGAAAGAGAGAAGTTATTGGAAGACAAGAACAAAAGAGGGCATACCCCACAACAGGATGTGCAGACATGTTTTGTAAGCACTTATAGTGCCCAGTCTAGGGACATCTCTACTGTAATTAAAAAACATTGGCATATTGCCCAGCAAGATCCAAGGTTGAGAGACTTAGTGGATGATGGCCCAAAATTTATATATAAGAGAGGTACTACTTTGAAGGACCGTCTGGCACAGTCAGTTGAACCGACAGTCCAAAATCCACAAATGTGGCTACCAAAGAGACATATAGGTAGTCACAGATGTGCTAACTGAAGTTTTGCATTTTGGTTCATTATACCAAAACTTTTAAAAATCCACTGACAAAAAGAGAATACCCTGTTAGAGGTTCCATGACGTGTATAACAAGTGGCATGATTTATATGGCCACTTGTTTTTGTGGAGTATTCTATATCAGAAAAACAAAAAGGGCCTTTAAGACCTGAATTGGGGAACATCAGAGGGCAATTGAGAATAAAGAAGAAAAAAATGCATTGGCTGTTCATATGATGAAACAACATGACATATGACTGTGACACGTGGACAGCCAGTTCTGAGTACACTGTGATTTTTTTGTAATATAAAAATGTGTTATGGACTGTCTCTCATGAGAGATGCTGAGACAGCATGTAAAATGACACACACACACACACACACACAGACACACACACACACACACACACACTAGACACAAGGTGTTTCCTGGAAGGCCAGAAGCTAATTAAAGAGTAGAACAGGCCTTTATCAAGGATCTCCTATTTATCTAAGTTAATTATAGCTGTAGTTGCTAACAGGGAAATCATAAACTTTTATGGCATTTAGGGGAAGCGTGCAGGATTATGTGACACTGGTACAAAGTGATAAATGCTTTGACGTCTGTGTGAGAGATGATACTGCTTATAGATGAAAGGAAATTTACAGACTTGATTGGGAAAGTCACATGGGGAAAAGAGTTTCTGTTGATGTAACCTTAATTATCTTACCTTCTAATATGATAAAATATCCTAAGTGTATGATTTTTTTCATAACCAGAGAAGGAGCTAGGTGACCTCACGCAAAGAGGTGGGCCAAGCCAGCTTTTAAACAAGTATTCTGTTTTCCTTCAGAGACTTTTATCTACACTCTGATAAAGAAACATCTTTGAGCACTTTAAGCAAGTATACAGGTATAGAAAGACAAAATCTACTGTAAGTACTGTAGTAGGAATTGCACTGTTAAAACCTTGTTCTTTTAAAAGATTTGTATGTTTTGTGATATATGGTTCTGTATTTTATGCTTTACATAATTTTTTATCTATTTTAGTAAAACTCTATTTTTACAGCCTACTTGGTCTGTCTTTGAATTTCTTCCTTTAACAAGTGAAATATATATGGTTAAAGCAGACACTGTGCATAAGCTTGAATGGTGATACCAAATTGGAAAAAGGTAAGATTAATCTGAGGTCTTTATTAGAGTTTTTAAGGGGTCATTTCTGTACACCTGGTTAGGTGCCTGTAGGCAAAGATATTTGGCCCCTTGAAGACAAAGCCTGTGCATTGGGTATGCTAGCAAGAGGTTCAGAGTTTGAATCCCTACAGAACTGAGACCAAAGGTTGATTCGAACCCACAAAACAGATAGGAGTGTTACCCTGTTTCTGTTAACTGTTCACAAGACTACGCTCGGAGGTTGGCACTTTGGGAGTAGAGGGCTGACCTGCTGAGTGGGTTTGTGACAACCATTACACGGCTTTATGTTCCAAGGACTAGAGAAGCCAGTGCTCTCACGTCGTGGGGGAGACTTCCATAATCTTCTCCTGAAACATGAACAGTACTGGATATTTCTATTTAAAAGTATGGAAAGTAAAGGCCTGAATGGAAGATTAGAGATAAAACCCTTTTTAAAAAAATCATGAATGACAAGTCTGCTATAATCCTGTTGTAATGTGATCTCAATATTAAATAGATTTTGAGTGTTCAGTGTTTTTGATATCAGCTAACACTAGTGATGTATACCATAAAGATAGCTTAAACTTATGCACTTTATACTGTAATGGTGATTTTTTTGTTTGTTCTTTGTTACAGATTTGCACTTGTATTGTTAGATGCTGTCTAGATGAGCGCTTTTGCTAGTTTTCCTTGATGAAGGATCCAGATGGATAGATGCCCATTTTGTGATTGAAAAACACTGGTTGCACTCCCTGATTGGCATTGGCTTCCCTGCTGTTAATAAAAAACATTTTATAAATAAAAATAACAGGAGGATATAGTTGTCCTCAATGTATTTGATTTGGAGACTAACGCATTAACTAGTATAAATTGTGCATCATCATGACCGTATAATATATAGATGTTATGTTGTTAATATGCTGGCTTAATGATTCTGGGTTATTTGTACTACCACTTTAGTGAGACCCTGGCAATATATAAGGGGAGGTTTAACATGGCACATTCACCTTTGAAAAAGCTTGTGAGAGCAAAACATGTCAGGTGACTATGTACTTTTGTAAAACTGTGCGGGTGGAGCAGGAGAAATGGGGCATTTGAGTGTTCCTTTTGGATTACTACTTTGGATACTAGCTATATTTGTTCAAATTTGCTGCTTACTTGTGGAAGTCCCTTATGTATGGAGCTTTTATGAACACTATTTATTAAAGTGAATTACCACTTACAGACATCCAGGTGAGTGCTTTCTGTTAATTTTACGGACATAAGCTGACAAGGAACTGTTGTAGCATATTGCTAGTTTGGCCTTTTGAGTGGTGCCGGTCTCCATGACTGAATTGGTCTTCCCTTTCCTCTTTCCACATATGATACGTTTATTGCAAGGGTGCATCCCATCTCTTAAAGGACATAATAAAAGCTGACCATGTTTGGATTTTTCATATCTGTGTCCTGCCTTTACTAATGTATTTCTAATATTAGGTGCCTTTTTGGATGTAACAAAGGATTTGTGTTGAAATATTTTTTCTGTAACAGGATTTTCTTCTAAAATCTGCCAGAGTTTCATGATTATTTTCCTAAGTAGAGGCATTTCATTGCAATGAATTTATGGAAAGTTAGTTTTCTTTCTTGTGTTGACTCTTTATTCCTACTGGCTAATGTTTCTTCCCTGGTAATCTGTGAAACCCTTACTTGTGCTTCCTTAAGTGTGTGATGTTTATAACCCCTTGTTCTAAACCTATCCGAAGTGTTCTCCTGTTCTCATGCAAACTCTGTCTGTGTACTGCAGTTACATTTTGTTCCTAGAAGCTGTGAAAATGGAATACTGCCTTTCAGCCTAGTGGGGTGAAAGCTATTGCTATGTAAAGCAGTGTTCCTGTCAGTTTCTTTATGTAAAAGCTTCATTTTCAATTTTTAAATTTTCTTCATTATGGCAATATCTAGGAAATTAGTACTTTCATTACTGTATGTTGCATCACATTTCAAATTGGGGTCACATCCATTAATGTATTCAAGAAACTGACTCAAATTGTTCTCATCTCCCTGCCAAAGGAGGAGGACATCATCAATGAATCACTTCCAGAACATGATGTTTTTCTCAAATCTGTTTTCCTGTTCTGTTTGTAGAATGAACTGTTCCTTAAATGAGTACATATACGCATTGATGTAACTGGGAGCTATTGTGCTCTCCATTGCTGTCCCTTTTTGTATCCATAAAATGTCTCCTCAAATTTAAAATAGTTATTTTCCAAAACTAGTTTCACCATCTCAGTGATGAGACTTGTTTTAGGTCTTCCGTCTAAAGGCCTCATGTCCAAGAGCTTACCAAGTGCATGTACCACTCATTCATGAGGAATTGAAGTGTACAGGTCTTTCACATCGATGGTGACTAGGATTATGCTGTTGTCTATATTCATCTGTGTGTTAACATTTTGGATCATTTGCAGTATGAGTTGTATCCTTAATGTATGTGGAGGTTTCAGTGATGAGTGAATGAATGTGGAAATCAACAAACTTGGGAAAAGGCTCCAATAAGGAGTCTATTCCCAAGACAATAGGTCTTCCTGGTGGGTCTGTAGGATATCTGTGAATTTGGGGAAGGGAATAGAACACTGGAGTCCTAGGAGAATTTTTAACTAGTATTTCTGCCTCCCATGTGTGGAGCCAGCCTAGTGTCTGCATTTCTTCCAAAAAATCCTGTATTTTGTGTTGTACGTTGTGAATAGGATCTTATGTTAGTTTGATGTAGTCTTCCTCTACATTAAGTAACTTCATACACATGTTTCTGTACTAATCTATTTCCATTAGTACTATGGCTCCTCCTTCATCTGCTGGTTTTATGACTGACTGAGTCCTTTTCTAAATTGTCTAAAATGTCTTTTTGTTGCCTAGTTATATTGTTCCTAATGGTTTTAGAGTGTATGTTGTCTTTAGCCATCTTATCAACCTCTTTTTGTACAGTACTGATGGAGATTTCTACTGCATAATTTACGCCGACAGGGGGCATGTATAAAGATCTAATGCCATAGCCAGTCTAAGTTTAATTTTTCTGGGTTTTTATCTTTTGTGTCTACAGATTGTGCTTGCAGTCTCAAATTCCTATAGAATCCCTGTAGGCCAACCTCTAATTGGAATCTATCAAGATTTTTTGTCACACAATATGACAGTCCTAGACTCAGTGTGTCTATTTTTGATTGTGTCAATTGTCGCTTGCTTAGATTAAAGATTACTGTCTCCCCCTGTTCCCTTTGTAGGGAGCTCTTTGACCTTACCCAGCATTCCCTCCATCTCCTCCTTCTGTTTCTGTTCCTATTGTAGTTTTGTCTCTTAGGTCATATCTCTTGGATGGACCTGGGGGTGGCTGCTGATCCATGTGCAATGTTCCTGATGTACCTGGCTGTTCTGTGTTCTGTTCCTGCCTGTTCTGGAATGTTTTCTTCCCTAAAATAGGGCATATTTTGGGTCCTTGTCTAAATGTATTTCTTGTGTAACTATCAGAGCTATCCAAGCTTTTTCCATCATTTTATGGGTGTTGGCACCGAACCTTTTTATATGTGTATACTTTATTCTTTCTATAATCTATCTCTTTAATCATTTTTTCATAGTCCAGTAATTTTTCTTTTGTATCCTTTAACCATTTCTTGAACTTATCTAGTTTTAACTGTATCTTAAGTGTTTCTTCCTGCTCGTGTATTTCCTCTGCTAGTTTTCCTTTGGTCTTAATAACTGCCTCCATAAGGGCATACATAAAATCTACACTGCATCTAGTGCAAATACCATTCCATTTCTTTGTTAATTCATCATCGTTAATACCCAAATTTGGTTCAGTTTGCAACCCTCAAGCCCCTTGGAATTCATTTAAATTCCAAATATTTAGCTAACGTGAGGCTATGCCATTCAAGTCTAATATCTTATCAATTTTATGTTTTAGAAAAAGGTGAACAAAGAAGTTCAAATGTGACCACACCAGGGAACGGCCATGCTCCGGTCAAAAGAAACAGTTCAGATCAACAGAAAGGGGACCAACACCTCTGCCTATGCATAAACGAACTTTGCCGTATAGACAGTGCCAATAATAACTGGTCAATAGCAACTGAAGTATAAGGACTCACCAGACATGTAGATAGTTCAAAGTTGAAACAACTGACACATTTCACACTACGTGCTTTCTCAAAGGTGTCACCTTTGAGAAAGCACATAGCTCGAAATGCATCAGGTGATGTAGCACATATAATATCATATACAAGGAAGCATTGTGAAGGAGCAGGGGAGCGTTGAATTTTTTGGATTGTTTCCAGGCATTTTATCCACTTAATAAAGGAATTGGTTGGCTCAACTTTGAACTAGCTACATGTCTGGTGAGTCCTTACACTTCAGTGGTCATTGACCAGTTGTTATTGGCACTGTCTATACGGCAAAGTTCCATTTATGGCGTAGGCAGAGGTGCTGGTCCCCTTTCTGTTGATCTAAATGTTATGTTTTCTATTTTTCTTTTAATGTTTTTTCGCTGTATTTACTTCTGCTGTGGTCAAGTCCCTGTCTCCCTTCATTGTTTGAAGCAGACTCGGATTCCGAGCTGGACCCTTCTTCTTCCAATATCTGAGATTCACCAATCAGATGTTCTGTTTATATAATCTCCTTTACGACTGTAGAAACCTGGGTAGCTATGTGGTTCAGCAGTATATGAGGCACTATGCTCAGTGTGGGTACAGAGTGAAGTACCCCACTAGAAATATAAATGAGATGACATACCCTATTAGCAAGTTAAAAAACATTTCTCTTGCTTGCTAGGATTCTGTGCCTTTTAGTGAAGAAATGCTAATGTATTTTGTATAAATCTTAATATCATTGGCCTTGACTGAAAATTAATATGATATCCTCAGTCAGGCCATGTCAAATTCAGTTTATACAAACATATGTGTTAGGATAAGCACTCAAAAATCACAAGACAAACATTTTTTGTATGTCTTCTGTCTCCTTTCATAGTGCTGCCTGTCGTGGTGCTGTAGCAAAGGATCCTGAAGCCAGCCAACCAAAATGCTTAAATTATGAGGCACTCTAATTGGTTTCTTCAGTTTTCTGCTGCACTGCTATAGGCTACAAAAAGGGTACTTGCTGTATGATCATGCATGTGTTGAACCGGGTAGGCCTACTGAGCATCGCGAACACGATCAAAAGAGAAGAGAAGAGCTACTGCGTATAGAACCAGGACTGAGAGGCAACCGTGCAACCCCTGGGGGTGGCAGGAGGCTTCAGGTCAGCCACATTTTCAGTAGGATAATCAATAAAGAAAAATAAGGTAAATTATTTTTATTTGGGTTGGTTTGTGTCCTAAACTGCCAGTTAATGAGGAGTGAGCTATGAGCCAGTAGTCAGAGCCACACAGCAGGAAGATGTGGAACGGAAGAGTAGTGCACAGCAACCTCTGAAGTTCAGTTAGAAAAAGTTGTTTACATGGATGATTGCTCTGACAGCTGTGCGGTTCTGCAGGGCACTCTCACATTTCAGCACGAGCAGTCGCTCTTGTATCTATGACATATAGATACCGTCAAACAATACAAGAATGAGAAACAGGTACAAAGAAAGATAAGATCTTTCACAGTAGCCCAAGATATCACTTTTTTTATAGGCAATTATCCTAACACACGTTGTCTCGATCAAATAATTCTGTTTCTCTTAATTTTGTTACAGAGTATCATCTGCAGGCATACAGAATTCGCAATATATTGCTGAAAAATTGGAACTTGCTCTCCCTGGAACCTAGTTTAAAACATGAAATTGCACATCCCCCAAGAATGGTCTATAAGAGAGGTAGAAATGTAGTGGACCTGGTTACACAGAGTTTATATGTGGCACCTGCGGACACAGTTGGAACTACATTACCAGGTGGGACCCTTCAATGTGGACATTGTTCGTTTTGCGCTTTTGTGAAAACAGGGACGTCCTTTCAACATCTTACGTCAGGTAGAATTTTTCACAATCAACAATTCATTAACTGTTCAACTACGAGTGCGATTTATGTGGCTAGTTGTGAATGTCATTCTTTTTACGTAGGAAAGACTAAAAGGGTGTTTAAAAATCGAATAGCTGAACACTTAAGAAGCATCGAACATAAGGACAAAACTAATGCACTGGTTTTACATGTGTTACAGAAAGGTCCTGGACATACATTTAAATTTCAAGGGTTAGAAAACGTAACCCTAAATCTTAGAGGGGGTGATTTGAACAATAGACTATTGCAGGTTGAGAGCAAGTGGCAATATATTTTTAAAGCACAGTGTGGACTTGGTCTAAATGCTATGTTTAGACTAACTCCTTTTCTCAAAAGAGTTTGAAATCAGTATATTGGGTCATTTTAGATTAATTCGGACATATATATATAGATATGTTGAAATACCTGAAATTGTTTGTATATTATTTCTTCTGTATTTAAGCATAAGCTAGAGTATTTATTCCAATATTTTATGTGCATATTTATTGATGTGAGGACATATTTAGCCTCTTTTCCTTACCACCCTTCCCCTCCCTCTTTCTCCCCTTCCTTCCCTGTTGTTTTCATTTTCCACTTCCTTTTTTCCCTTTTATGTTTTTCTTCTTTTCAGCATATATCTCATGCTGATTTATGTATTATTTATTAGACATTATGATGCACTGGTTTTTGGTGTGTTTTTGATGCACTGGCACTTTAATTGTCTATCTTTATAAAGGGGTAAGGTAACCTATTGATTACGTCTTGAGAAAGCGCCAGGTGACACGAAAACTTTTGATGTGCATGTGGAGGTGCTGCTGCTATGTGTCCTTTTTTGAATAAATGGATTTTTCAACTTAGAACCAATCTGTGTGGTCTTTTGCACTGATACCGGGCAGCAGCGCTCTTTTGTTAAAGCATTGGTCATAGTTTGCTTATGGCTCCAGTGTGCATCTCATGTAGCTGTCTGCAGCCACAATTCTTCTCAGGGCTCTAACTTGTGGAAATGACACACAGCTTCAGTGAACACAGCACGGGCAGCGGAGGTCCGAGCTGCCACCCCGGACCCCCCACAGGTCAGTCTCTCACCTCCAGCCTGGGACCCTGCCATGGCAGCCACCAGACTTCAGTTCCCACCAGGCTCCCTTGCCTGCCTGTCATGGTGCCAAGGATCATGGTGCAGGCCTCCTAGATAGGCATCAGCTCCTTTTCCATAGTAAATGGGACACATTGGTTGCATCGGGGTGTGGATGGCACCCTGATTACTTCAGCCCCAAAACATCTTCTGGAGAAAGACTTGACTTTCCCTCAGGGGCCTGGCTGGCAATGCCCCACCCTGGCCCCGGGGCTCCTGAAGGGAGATCTGGCCCATGGGCCCTCTCCCCTCACACCTCCTTGGACTCTGAAACTTCCCTGATCTAATCCCCATTCCCACCAAAACTCTTCCCCTTATATCAGGTCCCAGTCTCCATCTGTTCTAGGGGTCCTGGCACCCATTCCTACACTGATGCCTTCTGGGCTTGTAGTAAGCCCCAAGGGCAGCTTACTCGTTCCCTCCACCAAAACCCTTCACCTCCTGGTTAAGGCATTTTACCAGCTACCCCAGGGGCTCACTCAGAATGAGATATGTGCACTGTCCCACTCTGAGCCCACCCCAAGGTAATACTAGCATTACTGCCCAGACGGTGAACCCATTTTCTAGTGGTCGAACCCACTACACTACACATTAGCCTACACTAACATTTTCTCCCCCCAAATAGGGCCAATGGCAACCCAGCCTAGGCCCTTGCTGGTGGTTTGCTGGGTACTGTTAGGGCATGGCGTCCCACCCCCCTCCTCCTCCTACGGGCACAATACCTCCCCAACTAATAAACGCTGCTACCACCACATGGAGGATATGCTTTAAATATACTTTTACAGTGCTAACATTTGGGAACCGCAATCCGGTGACATGGGATGCACTAGTTAAAAAGGCAATAAACTAAAAGTTTCTTTCTTTAACAGTTGGATTAGATAACTTCCACACCCTAACCGTGGGTGCTTAACATTAATAACATTACTATAACGTTTAACTTTATGGCTCATGCAGGGCTGATGCATAAGTCTCCCCCTCCCCAGCACACATGCACACTCTCACTCTGGCTGCCACAGCATACCACCTGCCACCCAAACATGCGGTAGAAAAACACACACACACACACTAGTCTACATGCTGCTAATCAAAAGCAGTATTTTATAAACAAGCACAGCAGTGCTCAGTCTTTTCCGTATTTGAATGGCCAAACTGGGAATCTGCTTCAAATGACATTGTCCATCAGCTGCTACCCCCACATTAATTTCACTAAATGCCATATCTATCTAAACAAAGCATTCCTACTGTTAACTACTAGGCACTCACACCACACTCTTACCCAGGTGAATCAGTAAATCATCAATCATGATTTTTGAAGGTCACTCATGGCTGATTATTGTTAATCATCAAATGATACTATAAGATCATCAAAGGAGATCATGATCTGAGATCATCATCTAGATCCTGAATGATTTAATCATCAAATATGAACTTTCAACTCACCGGCTGATGATTATTGATTGTTTTTGTAAGCTTAAATCAGCGTGATTGTTATTGATGATGTGTGGATGATCAAGTGATGATCATTGATGATTATATTAGTTCTGTATTATAAGATTGCAAGTCACAGACATAATACTTAGAGTTTTATTTGTTACAATTATGAAAATATGAATGTCATATCAGCAAAGACAAAGTAATTATGAAGTCATATGTAAATCACGTAAAGTCAAGTTTTAATCCCATTAGGAAGACTACATGCAATGTCTGGTATAGTATGCATATTTGCATAGCTAATTTGCATATTTAAAAAGCATAGTTTATGGAAGAAAACAATGGTGATTTCTATTTTTAAATTTATTTTGCATTGACAGTATTAGTTTGCAGTCTTTTAGGAAAGGTTTTGAGCACAAACCAAGTACTTTTAGGAACTCTCCGCAACCATGAAAGGAACCACTTAATGGGGATATTTAAACTAATATGAGCTATTTTAACTTCAGAAAGATGTGAGATATTGGAGTAAGTATAACTGGAAGTAAGTGGGTTTCTAGAAAAAAGATATCATAGCTGATCATTCCAATAAAGATGTGTAAATACAAGATTCCAAAAGTACAAAGAAAAGATAAATTGATTTTTTTAATTTATTACTGTAATCTTGACCATGGGCAATCATGAAAACTCATGATGAAATGAGAGCATCATTAGTCATAATCACCATCTCCATAATTTCAAGGTTTTTGATTAGCAGACATTTAACGTTGATGGTTAATTATTGTTAATTTATTTATTTATTTCAATTTTGATGACCAGGTTGGCCCACTGAGGTATACATATCCCCTTTTCAGAGGCGACCCAGGGAAATACATTTCCAGTAAGTTAGAAATAAATGTGAAACAGGATGAGAGCTACAGAGATTACAATCTACAGATTAACTTTTGCTGACAGACAGTTCGTCAGTGCCAGGGTCAATTAATTACAGACATAAACTAGGATAGGGATTACAAAATAATTGACAAATCAATTGTATAGATTTTCATGAACCAAGTATTTACAATTGTAAAAATAGTATTTACAATGAGATTTTTAAACTGAACAGTTGAAAATAATCAAGGTAGCATGGGGTAGTGTAGTAGAGGGAAGAGGAGGTACAGATTAGGTAGAGAGGGGGACGAGAGTGAGAAGGTAGATTTAGAAGCAGGAGCATATGGGTGGGGGAAAGAAGAGTTCTTTAAAGCATTTTTTGAATTGGGGAAGGTACTTGCAGGAGAGTAGCCCATGCGGGAGGTTGTTCCATTTGTGAGGTGCTACGTAGGCGAAGGATTTCTTGTCTGCGGCTAACTGTGTCTTGGGGAGACTCAATAATGTGAGGAGAGAGGAGCATAGGGACCTAGGGATGGGTTTCAAAGTGACCATGTTAGTAAGGCTAGGTGGGAAGGGAAGGTGTGTGAGTTTGAACATAGTACAGAGTAGGGGTAACTCGAGCTTTACCTCAAAAGACAGCCATCCTAGGGAATTGAGGACATCACAGTGGTGTGTTCAAGCTTATACTATTGCAGTGAAGCATGCAATTCTGTGATAGGGTTGCTTTAATTTGGTCAGGGTAGATGATTTAGTCGAATGAAGCAGAGGGGCTCCGTAAAAGAGACCATGGAGAAGAGTTGCTGAGGCAATTGCTCTCTGGGATTGGGGGATCAGGTAAGGGGCGATTTGATAAAGTAGGCCCAGTTTTTGGTGTAAAGACTTAATAATTTTAAGAGAGTGAGCACTGAGGGTTAGATTTTTGTCCAGGGTTATCCCTAAATATTTGAAGGAGTTCACTCTTTTGAGAGTTGTGCCATTACTATTAGAGGTTAGAGATTATGATCACAGTAATGTTTTTGAAGCTTAAACATGCTCTCTGAACATAACTGATAATGATCATTCATGATAAATCTTTATAAAATCATCTTTTCAACTGGGTACGCACACATTCTAAGGTAGACATTGTACTATTATTTTTTTTTTTCAGTTCAATCCCAATATAATCACAGGTTCAGCACAGTACTAAACAAATAAAAGAGTGGTCTCACCAAAAGTCATCATGCTCTTTCACTTCTGGGACTGGTGCAGGGGGCTACATCAGTCCAAGTTGCAGCACCACAAGGGCACTAATTGATCTGGGGCTTTCCTTTTTCTTGGCACCCTGGGCAGGATCTGAGGCATAGTAAAAACAAGAATCAGGCTTGGTGCATTTGGCTCCAAAATAGTCTTTACTGATGACTGTCACAACCCCACTCAGCAGGTCAGGCCCTCTGCTCCCACAGTGCCAACCTCCAAGCGCAGTATTGTGAACAGAGTAACAGAACAGGGTAACCCTCCTGTCTGTTTTTTGGGTCCGAATCACCTTTGATCTCAAGTTCTGGAGGGATTTAAACTGTGAACCTCTTGCTAGCTTATCCAACTGTACAGGCTCAGATAATTCTGCTCTTCAGTGAATGCCAGATATCTTTCGCCTACGGGCACCTAACCAGGTATACAAATTGAACCCTTAAAAACTCTGTGAAAGACCTTAGATAAATTCTTACCTTTTCCTAGTTTGGTATACCATTAAGCTTATGAATAGTGTTGTCAAAATCAACAATCCATACATCACAGGCAAAAAAGGAAAGACTTGGAAGACACAGGCAGTCTCTTTAAAATAAGAGGTTTTACTTAAAATGAATAAAATATGTAAAATGTAACCACAGAACAATATAGCACAAAACCTACAATCACTTAAAAGAACAAGGTAAAATACAAACATAAACTCCTACCACAGTACACTAATATATACCTTCTTACAGTGCTTTAGTTAGCTGTTGTTTCAAGAGAGTCCAAACAGGAATGTCTCTAAGTGGAAATACAGAATACAGTCAAACTGTCTCTAAACCTGCCCCATCCATGATGTCACCTAGCTCCTCCCTGTAAAATATAAGAATGAATACACACAGGATGTCCCATCACTCAGGGGGTATGTTAAAAAAGGTGACATCAGCAAAAACTTGTTTCCCCATATGACCCTTTGCTCTTGAGTCTTTCCTTTGATCTAGTGTGTTTTCTGCTTTTTCAAAGACATTACAGAACGTTTTACAACTCTGCAGTTGTCTTACCTAGCAGCAACATAGTTTTTCAGCACCAGTTGAAATTAACTGCCCTTCCTGAGAACGTCATAAAATGGATTTTTTAGTTCTTGGCTTCAAGCAACACAGATCCTAAACAAGGCTATAAAATGTGAGTTCTTGGAAGTTAATCACATTACAGAGATCTTCTGTTTAACATATCCTGTCCTTTGAACTGAAACCTGGGGGGGGGTCATCCCAGGCGCACAGCATGTCTCATGAGAGACACTCAATAACACATTTTTATATTACAAAATCATAGAGCAATCAGAACCAGCTGTCCAAGTATTACAATGACATAATACTTTTCATGGGACCCTGAGACGTCCTGCACCAGAGCAAAAGTCTTGAAAAGGGTGACCCCAGTCCAGCCTGTAGAATTGCATATCAATTTTGCGATGGCAATAACCTTCTGCTTGTCATAAGCTGGGTCTTTAGGTCCTACCTTGTTACACTGATGGATCTTGTCTACTGCCACATAGAAAACCAAATCAAACTGCCTGGTTTCAGTAATGTCCCACATTTGCTCACTGATATTATTTGACATAGGGGTAGTTCTCCTGGGGTACTCTTTCTTGAGCCTACGGTGCACTCACCGTTCTGCTTGGGTCCTGTCCAGTATTTATTTATTTATTTTTTGTTAACCAGAAAGGTACACTTGGAAGAGACTGCCTGTTTTTAGGTATAACCTGGGAGAATTACAATAAAAGAGATGCAACACAAGACAATATTCAGTATACAGCAAAGAATGACATATTCACAGTATACAGCAATGCATGACATGATTCACAGTATACAGCAATGCACGACATATTCACAGTATACAGCAATGCACGACATATTCACAGTATACAGCAATGCACAACATGATTCACAGCATACAGCAATGCAAGACATGATTCACAGTATACAGCAAAGCATGACATATTCACTGTATACAGCAATGCATGACATGAGTCACAGCATACAGCAATGCACGACATGATTCACAGTAAACAGCAATGCATGACATGATTCACAGCATACAACAATGCATGACATGATTCACAGTATACAGCAATGCATGACATATTCACAGTATACAGCAATGCATGACATGATACACAGCATACAGCAATGCATGACATATTCACAGTATACAGCAATGCACGATATGATTCACAGCATACAGCAATGCATGACATGATTCACAGCATACAGCAATGAACGACATGATTCACAGCATACAGCAATGCACGACATGATTCACAGTATACAGCGATGCATGACATATTCACAGTATACAGCAATGCATGACACGATTCACAGCATACAGCAATGCATGACATGATTCACAGCATACTGCAATGCATGACATGATTCACAGCATACAGCAATGCACGACATGATTCACAGTATACAGGAAAGCATGACATATTCACTGTATACAGCAATGCATGACATGAGTCACAGCATACAACAATGCATGACATGATTCACAGTGTACAGCAATGCATGACATATTTACAGTATACAGCAATGCACGACATGATTCAAAGTATACAGCAATGCATGACATATTCACAGTATACAGCAATGCACGACATGATACACAGCATACAGCAATGCATGACATATTCACAGTATACAGCAATGCACGACATGACTCACAGCATACAGCAATGCACGACATGACTCACAGTATACAGCAATGCATGACATCATTCATAGCATACAGCAATGCACGACATGATTCACAGTATACAGCAATGCATGACATATTCACAGTATACAGCAATGCACGATGTGATTCACAGCATACAGCAATGCATGACATGATTCACAGTATACAGCAATGCACGACATGATTCACAGTATACAGCAATGCATAACATATTCACTATATACAGCAATGCATGACATGAGTCACAGCATACAGCAATGCACGACATGATTCACAGTATACAGCAATGCATGACATGATTCACAGCATACAGCAATGCATGACATGATTAACAGTACACAGCAATGCATGACATATTCACAGTATACAGCAATGCATGACCTGATACACAGCACACAGCAATGCATGACATATTCACGGTATACAGCAATGCACGATATGATTCACAGCATACAGCAATGCATGACATGATTCACAGCATACAGCAATGCACAACATGATTCACAGTATACAGCAATGCATGACATATTCACAGTATACAGCAATGCATGACATGATTCACAGCATACAGCAATGCATGACATATTCACAGTATACAGCAATGCATGACATGATTCACAGCATACAGCAATGCACGACATGATTCACAGTATACAGGAAAGCATGACATATTCACTGTATACAGCAATGCATGACATGAGTCACAGCATACAACAATGCACGACATAATTCACAGTGTACAGCAATGCATGACATATTTACAGTATACAGCAATGCACGACATGATTCAAAGTATACAGCAATGCATGACATATTCACAGTATACAGCAATGCACGACATGATACACAGCATACAGCAATGCATGACATATTCACAGTATACAGCAATGCATGACATATTTACAGTATACAGCAATGCACATGACATACAGCATACAGCAATGCATGACATATTTACAGTATACAGCAATGCCGACATGATTCACAGCATACAGCAATGCACGACATGATTCACAGTATACAGCAATGCATGACATGATTCATAGCATACAGCAATGCATGACATAATTCACAGTATACAGCAATGCATGACATATTCACAGTATACAGCAATGCACGACATGATTCACAGCATATAGCAATGCATGACATGATTCACAGTATACAGCAATGCACGTCATGATTCACAGAATACAGCAATGCATAACATATTCACAGTATACAGCAATGCATGACATATTCACAGTCTACAGCAATGCATGACATGATTCACAGTATACAGCAATGCATGACATATTCACAGTATACAGCAATGCACGATATGATTCACAGCATACAGCAATGCATGACATGATTCACAGCATACAGCAATGCATAACATGATTCACAGTATACAGCGATGCATGACATATTCACAGTATAAAGCAATGCATGACACGATTCACAGCATACAGCAATGCATGACATGATTCACAGCATACTGCAATGCATGACATGATTCACAGCATACAGCAATGCACAACATGATTCACAGTATACAGCAAAGCATGACATATTCACTGTATACAGCAATGCATGACATGAGTCACAGCATACAACAATGCACGACATGATTCACAGTGTACAGCAATGCATGACATATTTACAGTATACAGCAATGCACGACATGATTCAAAGTATACAGCAATGCATGACATATTCACAGTATACAGCAATGCACGACATGATACACAGCATACAGCAATGCATGACATATTCACAGTATACAGCAATGCACGACATGACTCACAGCATACAGCAATGCACGACATGATTCACAGTATACAGCAATGCATGACATCATTCATAACATACAGCAATGCACGACATGATTCACAGTATACAGCAATGCATGACATATTCACAGTATACAGCAATGCACGACGTGATTCACAGCATACAGCAATGCATGACATGATTCACAGTATACAGCAATGCAAGACATGATTCACAGCATACAGCAATGCATAACATATTCACTGTATACAGCAATGCATGACATGATACACAGCACACAGCAATGCATGACATATTCACGGTATACAGCAATGCACGATATGATTCACAGCATACAGCAATGCACGACATGATTCACAGCATACAGCAATGCACGACATGATTCACAACATACAGCAATGCACGACATGATTCACAGTATACAGCAATGCATGACATATTCACAGTATACAGCAAGGCATGACATGATTCACAGCATACAGCAATGCATGACATATTCACAGCATACAGCAATGCATGACATGATTCACAGCATACAGCAATGCATGACATGATTCACAGTATACAGCAATGCACGACATGATTCACAGCATACAGCAATGCATGACATATTTACAGTATACAGCAATGCACATGACATACAGCATACAGCAATGCATGACATATTTACAGTATACAGCAATGCACGACATGATTCACAGCATACAGCAATGCACGACATGATTCACAGTATTCAGCAATGCATGACATGATTCATAGCATACAGCAATACACGACATAATTCACAGTATACAGCAATGCATGACATATTCACAGTATACAGCAATGCACGACATGATTCACAGCATACAGCAATGCATGACATGATTCACAGTATACAGCAATGCATAACATATTCACAGTATACAGCAATGCATGACATATTCACAGTATACAGCAATGCACGACATGATTCACAGTATACAGCAATGCATGACATGAGTCACAGTATACAGCAAAGCATGACATATTCACAGTATACAGCAATGCATGACATGAGTCACAGCATACAGCAATGCATGACATGATTTACAGTATACAGCAATGCATGACATGATTCACAGCATACAGCAATGCATGACATGATTCACAGTATATAGCAATGCACAACATAATTCACAGCATACACCAATGCATGACATATTCACAGTATACAGCAATGCATGACATGATTCACAGTATACAGCAATGCACGACATGATTCACAGTATACAGCAATGCATAACATGATTCACAGAATACAGCAATACACGACATATTCACAGTATACAGCAATGCACGACATGACTCACAGTATACAGCAATGCATGACATATTCACAGTATACAGTAATGCACAACATGATTCACAGCACACAGCAAGGCATGACATGATTCACAGTATACAGCAATGCATGACATATTCACAGTATACAGCAATGCACAACAGTATACAGCAATGCACAACATGATTCACAGCATACAGCAATGCACAACATGATTCACAGCATACAGCAATGCATGACATGATTCACAGCATACAGCAATGAACGACATGATTCACAGCAAACAGCAATGCACGACATGATTCACAGTATACAGCGATGCATGACATATTCACAGTATACAGCAATGCATGACATGATTCACAGCATACTGCAATGCATGACATGATTCACAGCATACAGCAATGCACGACATGATTCACAGTATACAGCAAAGCATGACATATTCACTGTATACAGCAATGCATGACATGAGTCACAGCATACAACAATGCATGACATGATTCACAGTGTACAGCAATGCATGACATATTTACAGTATACAGCAATCCGACGATGATTCAAAGTATACAGCAATGCATGACATATTCACAGTATACAACAATGATGACATGATACACAGCATACAGCAATGCACGACATATTCACTGTATACAGCAATGCACGACATGACTCACAGCATACAGCAATGCACGACATGATTCACAGTATACAGCAATGCATGACATCATTCATAGCATACAACAATGCACGACATGATTCACAGTATACAGCAATGCATGACATATTCACAGTATACAGCAATGCATGACATGATTCACAGTATACAGCAATGCACGACATGATTCACAGTATACAGCAATGCATAACATATTCACTGTATACAGCAATGCATGACATGAGTCACAGCATACAGCAATGCACGACATGATTCACAGTATACAGCAATGCATGACATTATTCAAAGCATACAGCAATGCATGACATGATTAACAGTATACAGCAATGCATGACATATTCACAGTATACAGCAATGCACGACATGATACACAGCACACAGCAATGCATGACATATTCATGGTATACAGCAATGCACGATATGATTCACAGCATACAGCAATGCATGACATGATTCACAGCATACAGCAATGCACGACATGATTCACAACATACAGCAATGCACAACATGATTCACAGTATACAGCAATGCATGACATATTCACAGTATACAGCAATGCATGACATGATTCACAGCATACAGCAATGCATGACATATTCACAGTATACAGCAATGCATGACATGATTCACAGCATACAGCAATGCACGACATGATTCACAGTATACAGCAAAGCATGACATATTCACTGTATACAGCAATGCATGACATGAGTCACAGCATACAGCAATGCACATGATTCACAGTGTACAGCAATGCATGACATGATTCACAGCATACAGCAATGCATGACATGATTCACAATATACAGCAATGCACGACATGACTCACAGCATACAACAATGCATGACATATTTAAAGTATACAGCAATGCACATGACATACAGCATACAGCAATGCATGACATATTTACAGTATACAGCAATGCATGACATGATTCACAGCATACAGCAATGCATGACATGATTCATAGCATACAGCAATGCATGACATAATTCACAGTATACAGCAATGCATGACATATTCACAGTATACAGCAATGCACGACATGATTCACAGCATACAGCAATGCATGACATGATTCACAGTATACAGCAATGCACGACATGATTCACAGTATACAGCAATGCATGACATATTCACAGTATACAGCAATGCACGACATGATTCACAGTATACAGCAATGCATGACATATTCACAGTATACAGCAATGCACGATATGATTCACAGCATACAGCAATGCATGACATGATTCACAGCATACAGCAATGAACGACATGATTCACAGCATACAGCAATACATGACATGATTCACAGTATACAGCGATGCATGACATATTCACAGTATACAGCAATGCATGACACGATTCACAGCATACAGCAATGCATGACATGATTCACAGCATACTGCAATGCATGACATGATTCACAGCATATAGCAATGCACGACATGATTCACAGTATACAGCAAAGCATGACATATTCACTGTATACAGCAATGCATGACATGAGTCACAGCATACAACAATGCACGACATGATTCACAGTGTACAGCAATGCATGACATATTTACAGTATACAGCAATGCACGACATGATTCAAAGTATACAGCAATGCATGACATATTCACAGTATACAGCAATGCACGACATGATACACAGCATACAACAATGCACGACATGATTCACAGTGTACAGCAATGCATGACATATTTACAGTATACAGCAATGCACGACATGATTCAAAGTATACAGCAATGCATGACATATTCACAGTATACAGCAATGCACGACATGACTCACAGCATACAACCGCACTGCGACGGGATTCACAG
Organism: Neoceratodus forsteri; assembly: GCA_016271365.2. Taxonomy (NCBI): domain Eukaryota; kingdom Metazoa; phylum Chordata; order Ceratodontiformes; family Ceratodontidae; genus Neoceratodus; species Neoceratodus forsteri. The sequence goes on from JADMNL010000027.1 coordinate 46,343,865, forward strand.
CATACAGCAATGCATGACATGATTCACAGTATACAGCAATGCACGACATGATTCACAGTATACAGCAATGCATGACATATTCACAGTATACAGCAATGCACGACATGATTCACAGTATACAGCAATGCATGACATATTCACAGTATACAGCAATGCACGATATGATTCACAGCATACAGCAATGCATGACATGATTCACAGCATACAGCAATGAACGACATGATTCACAGCATACAGCAATACATGACATGATTCACAGTATACAGCGATGCATGACATATTCACAGTATACAGCAATGCATGACACGATTCACAGCATACAGCAATGCATGACGCATGTTCACAGCATACTGCAATACATGACATGATTCACAGCTATAGCAATGCGACGCGATTACACAGTATACAGCAAAGCATGACATATTCACTGTATACAGCAATGCATGACATGAGTCACAGCATACAACAATGCACGACATGATTCACAGTGTACAGCAATGCATGACATATTTACAGTATACAGCAATGCACGACATGATTCAAAGTATACAGCAATGCATGACATATTCACAGTATACAGCAATGCACGACATGACTCACAGCATACAGCAATGCACGACATGATTCACAGTATACAGCAATGCATGACATCATTCATAACATACAGCAATGCACAACATGATTCACAGTGTACAGCAATGCATGACATATTTACAGTATACAGCAATGCACGACATGATTCAAAGTATACAGCAATGCATGACATATTCACAGTATACAGCAATGCACGACATGATACACAGCATACAACAATGCATGACATGATTCACAGGTACAGCAATGCATGACATATTTACAGTATACAGCAATACACGATATGATTCAAAGTATACAGCAATGCATGACATATTCACAGTATACAGCAATGCACGACATGACTCACAGCATACAGCAATGCCGACGACGATTCACAGCATACAGCAATGCATGACGCATGTTCACAGTATACAGCAATACGACATGATTCACAGTATACAGCAATGCATGACATATTCACAGTATACAGCAATGCCACGACATGATTCACAGTATACAGCAATGCATGACATATTCACAGTATACAGCAATGCACGATATGATTCACAGCATACAGCAAAGCATGACATGATTCACAGCATACAGCAATGAACGACATGATTCACAGCATACAGCAATACATGACATGATTCACAGTATACAGCGATGCATGACATATTCACAGTATACAGCAATGCATGACACGATTCACAGCATACAGCAATGCATGACATGATTCACAGCATACTGCAATGCATGACATGATTCACAGCATATAGCAATGCACGACGATTCACAGTATACAGCAAAGCATGCATATTCACTGTATACAGCAATGCATGACATGAGTCACAACGCACAACAATACGCGACATGATTCACAGTGTACAGCAATGCATGACATATTTACAGTATACAGCAAGTACCCACATGATTCAAAGTATACAGCAATGCATGACATATTCACAGTATACAGCAATGCACGACATGACTCACAGCATACAGCAATGCACGACATGATTCACAGTATACAGCAATGCATGACATCATTCATAACATACAGCAATGCACAACATGATTCACAGTAAACAGCAATGCATGACATATTCACAGTATACAGCAATGCCCGACGTGATTCACAGCATACAGCAATGCATGATGTGATTCACAGTATACAGCAATGCAAGACATGATTCACAGCATACAGCAATGCATAACATATTCACTGTATACAGAAATACATGACATGAGTCACAGCATACAGCAATGCACGACATGATTCACAGTATACAGCAATGCACGACATGATTCACAGCATACAGCAATGCATGACATGATTCACAGTATACAGCAATGCATGACATATTCACAGTATACAGCAATGCACGACATGATACACAGCACACAGCAATGCATGACATATTCACGGTATACAGCAATGCACGATATGATTCACAGCATACAGCAATGCACGACATGATTCACAGCATACAGCAATGCACGACATGATTCACAGTATACAGCAATGCATGACATATTCACAGTATACAGCAATGCATGACATGATTCACAGAATACAGCAATGCATGACATATTCACAGTATACAGCAATGCATGACATGATTCACAGCATACGGCAATGCACGACATGATTCACAGTATACAGCAAAGCATGACATCCTCATCTGATACAGCAATGTACACATGAGTCACAGCATACAGCAATGCACGACATTATTCACAGTGTACAGCAATGCATGACATGATTCACAGCATACAGCAATGCATGACATGATTCACAGCCTACAGCAATGCATGACATGATTCACAGTATACAGCAATGCACGACATGATTCTCAGCATACAGCAATGCATGACATATTTACAGTATACAGCAATGCACATGACATACAGCATACAGCAATGCATGACATATTCACAGTATACAGCAATGCACGACATGATTCACAGCATACAGCAATGCACGACATGATTCACAGTATACAGCAATGCATGACATGATTCATAGCATACAGCAATGTACAACATAATTCACAGTATACAGCAATGCATGACATATTCACAGTATACAGCAATGCACGACATGATTCACAGCATACAGCAATGCATGACATGATTCACAGTATACAGCAATGCATGACATATTCACAGTATACAGCAATGCACGACATGATTCACAGTATACAGCAATGCATGACATGAGTCACAGTACACAGAAAAGCATAACATATTCACATATACAGCAATGCATGACGATGAGTCACAGCATACAGCAATGCATGACATGATTTACAGTATACAGCAATGCATGACATGATTCTCACAGCACAGCAATGCATGACATGATTCACAGTATATAGCAATGCACAACATAATTCACAGCATACACCAATGCATGACATATTCACAGTATACAGCAATGCATGACATGATTCACATAGATACAGCCATGCACGACGCGATTCACAGTATACAGCAATACATAACATGATTCACAGAATACAGCAATGCACGACATATTCACAGTATACAGCAATGCACGACATGACTCACAGTATACAGCAATGCCTGACATATTCACAGTATACAGCAATGCACGCTATGATTCACAGCACACAGCAAGGCATGACATGATTCACAGTATACTGCAATGCATGACATATTCACAGTATACAGCAATGCACAACAGTATACAGCAATGCACAACATGATTCACAGCATACAGCAATGCACGACATGATTCACAGTATACAGCAATACATGACATGATTCACAGTATACAGCAATGCACGGCTTCATTCACAGTATACAGCAATGCATGACATATTCACAGTATACAGCAATGCACAACATGATTCACAATATACAGCAATGCATAACATATTCACAGTATACAGCAATGCATGACATATTCACAGTATGCAGCAATGCACGACTTGATTCACAGTATACAGCAATGCATGACATATTCACAATATACAGCAATGCATGACATGATTCACAGTATACAGCAATGCATGACATGATTCACAGTATACAGCAATGCATAACAGTCACAGTATACAGCAATGCATGAGATGATTCACAGTATACAGCAATGCATGACATATTCACAGTATACAGCAATGCACGACATGATTCACAGTATACAGCAATGCATGACATATAACCAGTATACAGCAATGCACGACATGATTCACAGCATACAGCAATGCTTGACACGAGTCACAGTATACAGCAGAGCATGACATAATCAATGCATGACATAATTTACAGTATACAGCAATGCATGACAGGATTCACAGCATATAGCAATGCATGACATGATTCACAGTATATAGCAATGCACAACATGATTCACAGCATACACCAATGCATGACATATTCACAGTATACAAGCAATGCATGACATGACTCACAGTATACAGCAATGCATGACATATTCACAGTATACAGCAATTTACGACGCAGTTCACAGTATACAGCAATGCATAACATGATTCACAGAATACAGCAATGCACGACATATTCACAGTATACAGCAATGCACGACATGACTCACAGTATACAGCAAAGCATGATATATTCACAGTATACAGCAATGCATGACATGATTCACAGCACATAGCAATGCATGACATGATTCACAGTATACAGCAATGCACGACTTCTGCAGTGCTTACAGCAATGCACGACAGTTCACAGTATACAGCAATGCATGACGCAAGTCACAGTACACAGAAAAGCATGACATATTCACAGTATACAGCAATGCATGACATGAGTCACAGCATACAGCAATGCATGACATATTCACAGTATACAGCAATGCATGACATGATTCACAGCATACAGCAATGCATGACATGATTCACAGTATATAGCAATACACAACATAATTCACAGCATACACCAATGCATGACATATTCACAGTATACAGCAATGCATGACATGTTCACAGTATACAGCCATGCACGACATGATTCACAGTATACAGCAATGCATAACATGATTCACAGAATACAGCAATGCACGACATATTCACAGTATACAGCAATGCACGACATGACTCACAGTATACAGCAATGCCTGACATATTCACAGTATAAAGCAATGCACGCTATGATTCACAGCACACAGCAAGGCATGACATGATTCACAGTATACTGCAATGCATGACATATTCACAGTATACAGCAATGCACAACAGTATACAGCAATGCACAACATGATTCACAGCATACAGCAATGCACGACATGATTCACAGTATACAGCAATACATGACATGATTCACAGTATACAGCAATGCACGGCTTCATTCACAGTATACAGCAATGCATGACATATTCACAGTATACAGCAATGCACAACATGATTCACAATATACAGCAATGCATAACATATTCACAGTATACAGCAATGCATGACATATTCACAGTATGCAGCAATGAATGACTTGATTCACAGTATACAGCAATGCATGACATATTCACAATATACAGCAATGCATGACATGATTCACAGTATACAGCAATGCGCGACATGATTCACAGTATACAGCAATGCATAACAGTCACAGTATACAGCAATGCATGAGATGATTCCATAGTATACAGCAATGCAGACATATTCACAGTATACAGCAATGCACCCATATGATTCACAGTATACAGCAATGCATGACATATAACCAGTATACAGCAATGCGACGACATGTTCACAGCATACAGCAATGCTTGACGCAGTCAACAGTATACAGCAGAGCATGACATATTCAATGCATGACATAATTTACAGTATACAGCAATGCATGACAGGATTCACAGCATATAGCAATGCATGACACGATTCACAGTATAGTACGCACAACATGATTCACAGCATACACCAATGCATGACATATTCACATATACAGCAATAGCTGACGCGACTCTACAGTATACAGCAATGCATGACATATTCACAGTATACAGCAATGCACGACATGATTCACAAAGGCAGCAACGCATAACAGCGATTCACAGAATACTGCAATGTCATTTCCATATTCACAGCATAGCAATGCACGATACCTGACTCACAGTATACAGCAAAGCATGATATATTCACAGTATACAGCAAGGCATGACATGATTACAGACATATGGCAATGCTGACATGATTCACAGTATATAGCAATACACAACATGATTCAAGGCATACACCAATGCATGACATATTCACAGTATACAGCAATACACGACATGACTCACAGTATACAGCAATGCACGACATGATTCACAGCATACAGCAATGCCGCGACATGATTCACAGCGCGCACAGCAATGCATGACGCGATTCTGATATACAGCAATGCACGACATATTCACAGTATACAGCAATGCATGACACTGATTCAAACATACAGCAATGCATGACATATTCACAGTATAAGCAATGCATGACGGATTCACAGCATACAGCAAATGCACGACGTGATCTACAGTATACAGAAAAGAAAATATTCACTGTATACAGCAGTCGGATGATATGAGTCAAGGCATACCGCAATGCACGACATGATTCTGATGTACAACCAATATGACATGATTCCAGCATACAGCAATGAATGACATGATTCACGGTAGCAGCAATACGCGACGCGATTCACAGCATACAGCAATGCATGACATATTTACAGTATACAGCAATGCACAAGACATACAGCATACAGCAATGCATGACATATTTACAGTATACAGCAATGCATGACATGATTCACAGCATACAGCAATGCATGACATGATTCACAGTATACAGCAATGCATGACATGATTCATAGCATACAGCAATGCACGACATAATTCACAGTATACAGCAATGCATGACATATTCACAATATACAGCAATGCACGACATGATTCACAGCATGCAGCAATGCATGACATGATTCACAGCATACAGCAATGCACCATGACTTCACAGTATACACAAAAGCATGACATATTCACTGTATACAGCAATGCATGACATGAGTGACAGTACGCGCAATGCACGACATTATTCACAGTGCAGCAATGCATGGATAAGATCCAGCAGACACAGCAATGTATGACATGATCTACAGCATACAGCAAATGCATGACATGATTCACAGTATGCAACGTACCTACATGATTCACAGCATACAGCAATGCATGACATATTTACAGTATACAGCAATGCACATGACATACAGCATACAGCAATGCATGACATATTTACAGTATACAGCAATGCACGACATGATTCACAGCATACAGCAATACACGAAATGATTCACAGTATACAGCAATGCATGACATGATTCATAGCATACAGCAATGTACAACATAATTCACAGTATACAGCAATGCATGACATATTCACAGTATACAGCAATGCACGACATGATTCACAGCATACAGCACTGCATGACATGATTCACAGTATACAGCAATGCACGACATGATTCACAGTATACAGCAATGCATAACATATTCACAGTATACAGCAATGCATGACATATTCACAGTATACAGCAATGCACGACATGATTCACAGTATACAGCAATGCATGACATGAGTCACAGTACACAGAAAAGCATGACATATTCACAGTATACAGCAATGCATGACATGAGTCACAGCATACAGCAATGCATGACATGATTTACAGTATACAGCAATGCATGACATGATTCACAGCATACAGCAATGCATGACATGATCACAGTATATAGCAATGCACAACATAATTCACAGCATACACCAATGCATGACATATTCACAGTATACAGCAATGGATGACATGATTCACAGTATACAGCCATGCACGACATGATTCACAGTATACAGCAATGCATAAACATGATTCACAGAATACGGCAACCCACGCCATATTCACAGTATACAGCAATGACCGACATGACTCACAGTATACAGCAATGCCCGGACATATTCACAGTATACAGCAATGCTCGCTATGATTCACAGCACACAGCAAGGCATGACATGATTCACAGTATACAGCAATGCATGACATATTCACAGTATACAGCAATGCACAACAGTATACAGCAATGCACAACATGATTCACAGCATACAGCAATGCACGACATGATTCACAGTATACAGCAATACATGACATGATTCACAGTATACAGCAATGCACGCTTCATCCACAGTCAATAGACCGATCATACACAGTATACAGCAATGCACAAACATGATTCATAAACATACAGCAATGCATAACATATTCACAGTATACAGCCAATGCATGACATATTCACAGTATGCAGCAATGCACGACTTGATTCAGCATACAGCAATGCATGACATATTCACAATATAACAGCAATGCATGACGGATTCACAGTATAAACAATGCCACATGATTCACAGTATACAGCAATGCATAACAGTCACACAGACAAGCAATGCACGACATGATCTACAGTATACAAGCAATGCATGACATATTCACAGTAATACAGCAATGCACGACATGATTCACAGTATACAGCAATGCATGACATATTCACAGTATACAGCAATGCACGACATGATTCGGCAGCCACAATGATATGACATAGTCTGATACTGGCCAGAGCATGACTTGTATTCAATACATGACATAATTTACAGTGTACAGCAATGCATGACAGGAATCTCACAGTATAACAATGCTATGACATGATACAGTATATAGCAATGCACAAAATGATTCACAGCATACACCAATGCATGACATATTCACAGTATACAGCAATGCATGACATGACTCACAGTATACAGCAATGCATGACATATTCACAGTATACAGCAATGCACGACATGATTCACAGTATACAGCAATGCATAACATGATTCACAGAATACAGCAATGCACGACATATTCACAGTATACAGCAATGCACGACATGACTCACAGTATACAGCAAAGCATGATATATTCAGATATACAGCAATGCATGACATGATTCACAGCATATAGCAATGCATGACATGATTCACAGTATATAGCAATACACAACCTGATTCAAAGCATACACCAATGCATGACATATTCACAGTATACAGCAATACACGACATGACTCACAGTATACAGCAATGCAAGACATGATTCACAGCATACAGCAAAGCACGACATGATTCACAGCATACAGCAATGCACGACATGATTCACAACATACAGCAATGCATGACATGATTCACAGTATACAGCAATGCATGACATATTCACAGTATACAGCAATGCATGACATGATTCACAGCATACAGCAATGCATGACATATTCACAGTATACAGCAATGCATGACTTGATTCACAGCATACAGCAATGCACGACGTGATTCACAGTATACAGAAAAGAAAAACATATTCACTGTATACAGCAATGGATGACATGAGTCACAGCATACTGCAATGCACGACATGATTCACAGTGTACAGCGATGCATGACATGATTCACAGCAAACAGCAATGAATGACATGATTCACAGTATACAGCAATGCACGACATGATTCACAGCATACAGCAATGCATGACATATTTACAGTATACAATAATGCACAGACACCAGCATACAGCAATGCACGACATATTTGTTATATGATATGATAAAGTGGTATAAAGTTATATCCCTTAGTTTGTAGGCCTTGTAGCAAGATATCAGAGTTGTAGAATATTATAAAGTGGCCTTAAGCCGAGGTGCACCTACAGAGTGGTAACAAAAGTAGAGCTGTTAGGGTGTTATCTTCTGCTTCTAAAAGTTGATCTCTTTCCTTCCCTTGTGACTGTGTCTACCTCTCCTGTGTATTAAAAGTCTGCCTGGCATCAAACTTCCAGATTGTCTCCTGCTTGTCTTTAAAGGGTGTTTCCTTTCACCCAACCTTATTCGAACCACAGCATTGTCTCACCCGTCCACCTACTTGAGGCGATGCTGGGTGTGCAGCAGGGACAGGCAATCTTTGTGGTCAGCACCCAGTTGATGAGATCACCACACAGAGCAAATGTACATATAAACATATTTATACAATGTGTGTGACAGTTAAACCTTCCAGATAAATTATTTATTTTAGCAACTGAAGCATTCTAAATGAAGATAAATCGTTTATGCTCACTTTAGACAGATCACAAAACAACCCTGAGCCAATGAGAGAGCAACTAGAACAGTACAAGATGACATCACAGAGGCTCGTGCTGCTCTCAGAACAGAGCAGTGACATCAAGCAGTGACATAAATCTTCAAAAAACACTGCAATTTAAACATTTTACAGTTTATAATAAAGTGTATAAATTGGACACACAATGACCTAATTCAGAATAAGCCATGTATCATCACTTGTGAGGGGCAGGACTTACATAACCTACTCATGGCTGTGCCACTCTTGAGTTATTGTCCTGCCCCTCAGTCATGAAGTTAAATGGCATATTAATCTTCACATCTCTATATATGGGGTGTGCAATGGCCTGACTCAGAATATGCCAATTATGAAGGTTACACACATAATAGACAGGAAACCATCAGTAACAGGGCTGTGATTCTGCTAAGGAATTTTGGTGACATCATAAACCACAAGAGCAAAGCTTGAATGATTTAAGATGTCAGCAGACTCTCGAGATGGAATTAGAAGCCTAGTTGTTGATGGTTTCCTAGCTGTTAGGTTTTGTAAATATAGAACTGTCAAATTAATTCCCTCTCGTAATAAAAGTAATCTCATTTTGGAATGATGGTATTATAACTTTCTGATGTCAAAACAATGGTATTATGACTTTTTGATGTAAGAACAATGGTATTGTGACTTTCTGATATCAGAATTATAGCATTATGATGTTCTGATGTCAAACAATAAATTATGACTTTCCAGTGTCAGAATCTGGGCTGGCAGTATAGCCTAGAGCAAGGGTGTCCAACCTTTTTGGGGGTGGGAGCAACATTTTCATTTCTGAGTCAAGGCAAGAGCAACAACAACATGCGGCCCATGCCAGTCTCCACATGCACCACACAACCAAAAAACCTCGCTGATCATAGCACCGAGGAAATTTATCTCACTAAGTGAGAGAGAGAAGCCATATTTTGAAAATTGCGCTGCTGCCCACACACGAAAAGTGGCCAATCATAAGGCATGCTTTGTGAGTCATCACTTTGCCTATGTAGGAAGGGGACTTGGCACCATGGCAGCTGGGTTTCTGTGGGAGGCAGACTTGTGTTTGCACTATTGAATTTCTCTGATAATACTGTTGTTCAGAGCTCTGCATGGGGTGCGGGAGGCACAGCCCCCCACAAAAAAACACTTTATTTTGCCGACGGCACAATGCCAACCACAGTTGCGGTCCACATGTAACCCCTCACCCCTGTCTTTTTGGCAAAACGACAGGTGGCATGCTGTTGAAGCTGACAGCAGTACCTGGTGGGGACTGGGTTCAGGGAGGATGAGGTTACTCAGCACAGGGGAGCCTAGGTATGGCTACTCTGCACAGGGGCACCTAAGTAAATCCGAACACAGGAAGCAATAACTGTAATGTCCAGAACCAGGAATGGGATTCTTCAGTGTGGCTTTTATTCACATACTAGCTGAACAAACAAAGCATAGATGGACCCCCAAGGGGCGAAATTTCCTGGTAATGCAGATTAGAGACTACAGAACACTTTATCACCATTTCCAGCCCTCAGGCTCTGAACCCACCAGGCACACAGTCCGGACTTGCACGCAGCTTTGGGTACACAGCCCGACTTGTACACACTTGGGTTTTCCCCACGGGCCCGGCTCCCCCGCCGGCCACTTGATCCACGGTCCATTGGAAGAATGAACCAATTATCCTGTCGTGGCTCCCCACACCACACTAGAGTCTGCGACTCCTAGAGAGAATTTTGCTTACAATCCCACGTCTGGGTACTTCCCCCATCACTGGCCAAGTGCCTGAGGCAAAGTAGAAACCACAGAAGAAATTCGTAGAGGTGGACCTGGTCACTAAAGATGGGGAGCCACCCACCTCCAGCTCCCACAGCCCATACCCGGCCATTTCTCTGGAAAACTAAACCATTCCTTTGCTGAACTTCTAAATGTAGATTAAAGGGTAGATGTCTGTCACATCTCCTCTACATATTATTTGCATCACACAAAACTCTGGGATTTGACACTACTTTACTTGCTTGGCCCATTTCTCTAGGCTTCCCAGTATGTAGTTAAATCCCCTAGATTTTCACACAAGTCCCAGGGTAAAGAAAACAATTTGCCCTTTTAGCCAGAGCAGACGCTCACCCTTTAGTTGCAGGTGCCCCACAGGCGACTCACAAAGCTTCCATCGTCCAAAATAAATCTTGGACTAAACAGGCAGCTTTTCTTCCACTTAGCAGAATTAAGGGGAATGCCCCAGGAATCTGCTGGGAATCTTTACATCCCCCCCCGGAGGTAGGGGGCACTGAGACCCAAACAGCGGTCTCCACCACTTGAGTACAACTTCACTCACTCAAGCCAAACTGCAGACTCTCACTTTGAAACTCCCAACGTTCTAACTCCCTTTGCTGCAGATTCCAATGTGGCTTATGCAGCAGCGAAAGTTCTATTGGTGATGCCATCCCTCAGTCTCAGCTGAGACTGAGAACAGAGTGAGACAGTGTGAAACCCATTTAACTGGAGTTTCACAAGCTGGCTTCCCTGCCTACCACTAGGTCTTACTGGGATTCTAGTAACCCCGGGTAACAAGGGGGTTACACTGGCCTTTGACCAGGAAAATGACTGTCCGCAATAATTATTTACCTGGCCTTAGGGCCATCCCACCTCATGTGCTACCCATGGAGGGGGTGATCAGGCCCCTCCTACCATGTGCAAGCACAGGCAGGCAACACTAAAGGCCCAGTGGCCTGTAGCTGACATATCAGCCTCTACACTATCCACTTACTATGGACACCTAGTGGCTCTGGTAGAATTATCCAGAGCATAGCCCTGATAGATCAGTACTGCGGTCCCAGTGGCCACTCAGGACCACAGCCTGTCTAACCCCCCTAACCCTCTAGGGAAAACCTATCTGCCTTTAACATAATACTCCCAAAACAAAAACAACCCGGGGACCTCCCCGACCTTGGGCAACCTGCAACCACACACCATTAAAATACCACATTACTGCCTCCTCCCTACCCCCACAACCACACCTGTGGAAGGAAAGGGTTAATACAGCAATAACAACCATAACAACACAGTACTTTAAATTTCTACACCTAAAGCACTGATGAGAAACTCCGATGAGCCCCTCCTCCTCCTCTTCTTGTCTTCTCTTCTGTCTTCCCAGGAACACCTGTAAGAAAAAGAAAGACAACACACACTCCTAATCTGCATACACAGTCTACCTAAACCCCTACCATCAAACACTGCAGAATCCCAAAAATATTTTTTTTTAGAAAAAAGGTAGAAAAGCAGTATTTACATTAGAAAACAACAACATTATTTACAATACACATTTGGGGGGATGGAGTGCCCTAAAAGTCCCAACTAATGACCACAAGGCCGGAAAGGCTAGTCCAATAAAGAGTCTCTCCTGGGCCGGAGCCCGGTGAAGCACAGTTCTAACAGGCTAAAGTCCGAAGGGAGTCTTCTGGACAGTTCTCACATTTTGAAGTCTGTTAGTGTAGGGTGTGTACTGCAATGTCATAAAGATAGAAAAGTTTAGACTTACCAGCCACTTGTAGTATGAAATTCGGCACCGACCTGCACCTCTGATGAAGACTCTCCCTGGCAGCATTTCTTCCGATACAGCTGGGCGGACATCTTCCGGGAACAACAGGAGGGCAAATCAGGGAACAGCTGGGCTGATGTCATCTCTGGAGACGGAACCTTAGAACAGGAACAAAAAGAAAATAGCTGGTCTGACGTCATCCGATTACCAGGCGATGAACAGGAAACAGCTGGGCTGGTGTCCTCTCTGGATCTGAAGTCATCTGGAGGGCCAGTCGATGGATTCGGGAAAGGCCAGTACACTGTAGACTGATGAATGTGGGGCACCTGAGTCCTGGATATTCATATTGGCGGATCAATAAAGGCACTTCACAGTCTGGTGTGGCAGTATTGACTACTACTGCTCGGCTCTCCATTTTGTAGGCATGGGCTTATTTGCTGGGAGGTCCTTGCACTGAGGCCAAGAAATGGGGTCAGGAGCTGAATTATTACCCCGTCTGGGCGCACATAATTCACACAGTGGGAGATTTCACGTCCCTCTCTGTCCACTATTCTCACTCTGTCTATAAACAATGTCCTGCCTCTCTTCCTCTGGGCATACTTTTCGTGGAACAGTCTATTCTTTACATGCTTGTTGGCCCCAGGATGCACACTTTTCATTGCTTCATCCCAGAGCCAGGATTTCCTGCAGTTCTCAGTCTCCTCCCAGACTTTCCGAGGAAAGGTAGGAAAGGTTATAAAATAGATCTCATTTGCCTTTCTACGAACCAATCTCTCCTCTTTACTTGCTTTGGTCAATCTGAGACAGCTGGCCTGGCTTGGGGGTGGCCAGTCCTGGTTCTGCCAGCCTCGCATCCTTAAGAAGTGGAAATGGATCCTGACTTCTTCCCCTGCGAGAGCCAGGGCAGTGGCATCGCCACTTTCTTCCATACATTCCTCCAAGGCAAGATATTGAGGCTGTGTACCCATTCCTTTTCACAAGGCCCATAGGTTGCCCCTCATCTTCCTCTTTACTGAGGATCTGAGCCCAGGAGTGAGCAGTCGTTCTCACCTCTGAGACTATCCACTCATCACTAGGCGTGGAGGTCGACACCTCCCACTCAAAGGCCTCCAGCATCTCATCTTCACCTAAGAGACTTGGGCTAGGCCCCCCTCCAGGGGTCTATTGATGCTTTATCCGAACTTTCCTTCTGGGATCCAGCATCCAAAACTTCAACTTCTGGTTCTGTCTCTAACTCTGCACCCTCTAGCTTTGTGCCACACTCCCCCGAGGGGCCTTCCTCCACAGGCTCCGCCTGGTGCTGTGTGCTACCAACTGCAGATTCCTGAATTTTTGTCCATGTGGGAGCCAACCGGATTGGAGGTGCTTTATACAAGCCATATTTTTCTAGGCATCCAGCAGAGTGAGGAATCATGAAGACGTCCCTTCCAGCTCTCAAGCATATTTGGCATACATGCACTGGAAAATTAGGAATCGCCACATGAGGGCAGTTGCCCTCCATAGCACCACTTTCAATATCCCTCAGTCTAATTACTGCTGTTGTTACTGCAACCCAGGCATGATCCGGTAACGAGCTGGTCCTGAGGCCATAACTGCAGAAAAATAAACAAAAGTTCACTGTAAATGAAAGTCCCACTTTATTGAACACACTCTTTAGTTGTAAAGTGGCTCCTCTGCTGCTGTGTTTACTTTACTACCCTACCCTGTAATGGCGGCGGCAGCACTCCTGTGCATCAACATTCAGAATCTGGGTCAAGCCACTGCGCACCCAATTTATACAAACTACTGATAACTTTTGCTCAAACTGCACAACTTGCTCTGTTCTGGCTTTAAATACATTTACAGGATTTCCCACGGACTTTTTACATGCTGGTATCATTTATTTTATTCACAGTCCCTTAAAGCTTCAGGTTTTTAGCACAGAATTGCCTGTATTTCTAGTGGTGCACTTTGCTACAACCCACAGTCTCTCTCTGGCTGCAAACTTTAAACTGAGGCTTAATTCATTACTATGCACACAGTCAATGGCTTAACAGGCTTGCACTTGCTGGCAGGACTTTACACAGTCGTTACTTGCAAAGCGACTACACTGCTGCACACACATTTATATGGCATAGGGCTGAAAATCACTGTTTGAGCAGTTTTACAGGTGGTTACTTACTTTTATCAGTAGCAGTTTGCTGCGATGGGGAAAAACGGCCTGCAGCCAGTTCTTGGAGGCCTTAGAACAGAAACGGGTGGGCAGTCCTACCGATCGTCTTTTCAACCACCAAACTTGCAATTCGGATGATTGATTAGCGGGTCGAGCCCGATTTTAAACTAAAAAGTCAATTTTTAAACTGTTTACAATGATTTTAACACTCGCAACGCTCCTCCACTGCCAGTACACGCACTCCACTCACACTCCCTCTCGAATGCTGGGGCTGTCTCTGTAGAGCTGACTGAGGGGTGGGATTGATTGCAGCATGACCAACCACACGACGCCATGCAAATGAGCCTCTTCTTCCTCGCAAGGGCTCTTCTCCTCACGGCGATCGTCGAGCAGGCAAATTTAAACTGCAGAATGCAACTTTTTTTTTTTTCAACTGACTCCATGGCGGGAGCCCATTTCAGCCATTTAACATAGCCATTTACACTGTAGTCTCTTAGTCAATTCAAAAAGCATTTCTAATGTCCAGGGCACAATTTTCCTGTTGCTACCCCTAGTCTTCCACACTTTTCTTCACAGCAGTTCATTTTAAAAGCATTTCAAACATCCAGGGCACAATTTTCTGTTGCTACCCTAGTCTTCCACACTTTTCTTCACAACAGTTCATCTTAAAAGCATTTCAAACGTCCAGGGCACAATTTTCCTGTTGCTACCACTAGTCTTCCACACTTTTCTTTACAACAGTTCATTTTAAAGCAGGCAAAAATGCTGTAAACTATTTTGATGCAGGACAAGGGTACACTCTTTGGCTTTACTGCTCCTTGGTAAATAGTTGGTAATTTTTTAAACAGCAGCACAAGATTCACAGCACACAGCAACACACTAGGAAATTGCTTCAGCTTTTTTGGGCTACCCACTGCCAGATAGCCAAAACGCTAGCCCCCTTGCCCAAGCACCTTCTTCCCTGAACAAAATCCAAAGCGGTGCCTCCATTTTTGTAACCCCTCACCCCTGCCTTTTTGGCAAAATGACAGATGGCATGCTGTTGAAGCTGACAGCAGTACCTGGTGGGGACTGGGTTCGGGGAGGATGAGGTTACTCGGCACAGGGGGCCTAGGTTTGGCTACTCTGCACAGGGGTACCCAAGTAAATCCGAACACAGGAAGCAATAACTGTAATATCCAGAACCAGGAATGGGATTCTACAGTGTGGCTTTTATTCACATACTAGCTGAACAAACAAAGCATAGACGGACCCCCAAGGGGTGAAATTTCCTGGTAATGCAGATTAGAGACTACAGAACACTTTATCACCATTTCCAGCCCTCAGGCTCTGAACCCACCAGGCACACAGTCCGGACTTGCACGCAGCTTTGGGTACACAGCCCGACTTGTACACACCTGGGTTTTCCCCCACGGGCCCAGCTCCCCCGCCGGCCACTTGATCCGCAGTCCATTGGAAGAATGAACCAAATATCCCATTCATGGTCCATTGGAAGAATTAACCAATTATCCTGTCCGTGGTCCACTGGAAGAATGAACCAATTATCCTGTCGTGGCTCCCCACACCACACTAGAGTCTGCGACTCCTAGAGAATTTTCCTTACAATCCCACGTCTGGGTACTTCCCCCATCACTGACCAAGTGCCTGAGGCAAAGTAGAAACCACAGAAGAAATCCGTAGAGGTGGACCTGGTCACTAAAGATGGGGGGGCCACCCACCTCCAGCTCCCATAGCCCATACCCGGCCATTTCTCTGGAAAACTAAACCATTCCTTTGCTGAACTTCTAAATGTAGATTAAAGGGTGAGCGTCTGTCACATCTCCTCTACATATTATTTGCATCACACAAAACTCTGGGATTTGACACTACTTTACTTGCTTGGCCCATTTCTCTAGGCTTCCCAATATGTAGTTAAATCCCCTAGATTTTCACACAAGTCCCAGGGTGAAGAAAACAATTTGCCCTTTTAGCCAGAGCAGACACTCACCTTTTAGTTGCTGGTGCCCCACAGGTGACTCAGAAATCTTCCATCTTCCAAAATAAATCTTGGACTAAACAGGCAGCTTTTCTTCCACTTAGCAGAATTAAGGGGATTGCCCCAGGAATCTGCTGGGAATCTTTACATCCCCGCCCCCGGAGGGAGGGGGCACTGAGATTCCAACAACGGTCTCCACCACTTGAGTACAACTTCACTCACTCAAGCCAAACTGCAGACTCTCACTTTGAAACTCCCAACGTTCTATCTAACTCCCTTTGCTGCAGATTCCAATGTGGCTTATGCAGCTGCGAAAGTTCTATTGGTGATGTCATCCCTCAATCTCAGCTAGACTGAGAACAGAGTGAGACAGTGTGAAACCCATTTAACTGAGTTTCACAAGCTGCCTCCCTGCCTACCACTAGGTCTTACTGGGATTCTAGTAACCCCGGGTAACAGGGGTTACACATGCAACCATTGCTGTGATGTCAGGTCAACATATTTTTGTCTAACCGACACTCGTAGACCCGGAGCTGAGTATAGGATGGGGAGATACTGACAGTCACTACACAGGATACTGAACATAGGGTTATCATATCTGATTATTTCAAAGTGGCAGGGCAGCGTAATAAAGCAGTGGGTAGGGCTAGTGGAATGCTGTGGTGCATAGGAGGGTATCACCAGCAGGAGAGGAAGTGGTGTTGCCACTGTATCACTTGCTGGTGAGACCCCAATGGAATACTGGGTTCAGATTTAGAGGTTGCACCTCAGAAAGGACATAGACAGGGTAGAGGCAGTCCAGAGGGGGGGCAACTAAAATGGTGCTGGGGTTGCATGAGAAGCCCTGCTGGGAGACTGAGGGATCTCAGCAAGTACACCCTGGAAGAGAGGAGGGTGAGAAATTACATGATAGAGACCTACAGTACAGGTACCTGGTATACCGTCACCGGAGCGAGTCCCCGACGGCGAAGACCAGCACAGCGCCAGAAATCGGGCAAAACCTGCCCATCACTGTGCTGGTCTTTGTGGTGATTGGGACTACACTGCTGGGTGCCCCCCCCCCAGTTCAACTCCGACTCAGAGTTAGAATCCTAGAGACCGGGGGGGTCAGGGGCACAGCCCCCCCATTGTGTGCACTGACATCCCCGTGGCTACAATGCTGACAGTCATCATTGTAGCTGTCGCTGTAGGGGATGTTGGTGCTCTAGCTGATGAAGCACTATGGGTAAACCCAGGTACCTCAGAGGGAAACAGGGTGCAGGAGAATCTCTTGAAATGAGAAGAAGCACCGGACCAGGTGGTATGTGATTAAGTTGGAGCGGTGGTGGTGGTGGGGAGTTTAAGAGAGATGTGAGAAGATATTTATTCACTGAAAGTGTGGTAGACACCTGGAACAGACTGCCAGCAGAAGTGGTGGGGTCCAAAACAGTGTGTGTGTGGGGGGGGAGGCTTCACGGATGTGTGGGATACACATACTGGTATATTAGAAAACAGACAGGGATGTGGGGTCACCAGAGACCAGTTAGGGTCTGTGGAGACAGATTAGACAGGGAACATCTGGGCAGATTGGGTGGGCCAAGCGGTCCTTTTCTGCTGCCAGATTCAATGTTCTATGATGTCAAAATGATGGTATTATGATTTTCTGACATGAGAACTATAGTAATATTACTTTCTGATGTCAGAACAACAGTATTATGACTGTCAGATGTCAGAACGATGGTATTATGAGTTTTTCATGTCACTTATTCCCAATGGGAAAAAGTGACCACCCATATATTGCAGGAATTCTAAGTGCATGTTTTTGAATTAGATCCATTCCATTTTCTGCCTCATTTCTTGTGCTGGAATGCCAAAGTTGGAAGGCACATTCTCAGTCAGGACTTCCTACAGTTTGTAAAGAATGATTAGTTGCTCGTTATTCAATCCACCCTGCCTGCTTGGATTCCCATTACACTGCTGTGATGCCCTACGGGCACTGAGCTACAGCACCTGGATTTCATTCTGGACTAATGATTTCTTAGTGTTGGAGTTATGATAGGAATGTGGCACACAGAGACTTTGCCCCTTCATATGTAAAGTGTACAGTACCCTGGTCACTCTATGTACCAGTGCAATTTACTTCTAGTTTGATGAGCAGGTGGGGAAGGGGGGCTCAGACTGAAGACATGGTTCCCATGGGCCTCCATATCTCTGAAGTCAGTAACTTGAAATTCCTTCTCTGCTGCTGATCATGAACACTATGGATTCCATAGGGGCCCTTCGTGGAGAATTCATATTGGATTAGCATGTTTCTCAGTGGAGCAACCTATCTGATTGGGGCAAGATCAATGTGAATCATGTCAGGAAAAATTAAATCGGCCTTTGAGTCAAAGGTATTTGACATTGCTGCACCATTCAAAGTATGTCAGGCTATATTTTTATCTTTTAAGAGGCTTGCAATTTGTTTCCTTCACTGGGGGGTTAGCTCACTATGACACAGCTTGAGAACTCATGGGTTAGAGCCCCACCCAAGCCAAATAATCAATGCCACGTAATAGGAGATAAAATAAAAAAGAAGCTGTGCCCCACCAGGATGTTTTATTTTTGCTCAGATAAGATGTTAAGACCAGGCACACACTTCATATATTGACCACGCTGGAGTCTTCATCTTCCCGATGAAGACTCCAATGTGAGCAGATATGTAGGGGTGTTTGCTTGGTCTCAGCATCTTTATATGGGACATGAAGCATCCCTGACCTCAACTGAGGTGTGAGATCCTTGTTTTTTTTTTCTGTAACCTATTCCTGTATGATGCACCTTGTGTGCAGTTGTGTGCACCCACCACAGCCTTCTATAGCACATAGAGAGAGTGTACTTTCTGAGAGCTGTCACGAGGTTGTTGTTGCTCCTGGACATCACTCTACATGTCTGTTACCCATGCAGTCCGCAACGGTGTCTGATTTGGGTTACTGCCTCCCAAGTTTAGCTGTTTGGAGACCACAGAAACCACAGAAACAAATTAAAAAAGCTTAATACTCCTCTCAAAAAAGGTGACAGAAATAAGAAATAGCTTTACACGTTTTTGCGGCAGTGTGGCAGGGAGAATCAAAGTCACTCGAGCTACTGGACCTAGAGGACGAGGGTGCTGCTGGTGAAAGGAGTTGCTAGCTCAAAGAAGCAGGAGATGAGGCAAATGATGCGGTGTACTGCCCGTGTAAGAAGAGTTGTCCATGCCCCACATTACTGGATGATGGGTTCCGCTAACCTGAAAAGAGGATCAATGTCCTCTAGACTTCACATAGATGTCATAATAGTTATTCTATTTTGTTAGTTGTATCCTAACTGTTAATATTCTTTACAACCTGGAGCGCATTTTGAAGTGTGAGCTTTCCATTGCTTAACCTTGATACAAAATGACTACCCAGGCAAAACTGAGTTAATGTGTAACTCTGGCAACTGTCCAGTAACTGTGCCTGGGAAGTCATTAAAAGTTAAGCCTGGTTCACTTGACTGTATCCCAGTGCAAACACATCACCTGACTGTGTATTATTTTCCAGCGACCACATGACTGCACCTTTTTCATGTGTGTTTTTTTCTGCCTATATATTCATTTTGTGCCCATTTTATAAGTACAGTAATACACTTCAGGATGTGTGGTCAGGCTCTGATATATGCAGTTCTTGGGTGGTTGAAGGCATGAGGAGAAACGCAGCCAAGGTGTGCGTATATGAAAGCATGACTGCACACCCCATCATATGTTATCGCTTTCATGGTTGACTACATGTACTGCCACTACATCTTCTCTGGTTGCTTGTCTACATCTGACATCACAGTCCTCTGGTTCTGTCATCACAACTATTTCTAAATAAAGAGACTGTTATATCACAAGCAGTGTGTTGTGATGTCAGGCTTGGACAAGCAAGTCACAGCAGATGAACTGCCAATGGACAGTAATATGGTTTTCATGTCAGTGTACATACTTTTAAAGAAAAGGAGGAAGGGAAAATTAAATTCAGAACATTATTATTATTTTATTATAGTGTATGGTGGAACATTGTTCTGCATCAATTTTTTTTTTTAGCTTACTTTTTCTCCCCAGGCCCCCTGATCGACTCCTTCTTCCTGGCATCCTTCCATCCAGCCGCCCATCCTGCACCTGTCCTCCATCTCGGCCATCTCCTTGCTACCCCATGGCTTAACCCCCATGGCGGGGGTGGTGAAACCCCTAACTCACCCACCAGGACCGGATCCAGTACAGGTGATGCCCTCTGGAGATGGTGTGTTGTGTTGGATGGCCATCAAGCCACACAACCCGGGCTTCCATTTTCTGCATTTTTCTGTTTGGCAGCAGAGCTTGCAATGCCAACAATGGGCATGCCATGCATGCGTCCACATGCAGCGACCCCGCCGGCTGCTCCACCTCCATGCCCCATTGTACTGGGCCAGGTGTGCCAACACCCAGCCTCTGCTAAGTGTCAGGCAAATGCCGACCTCTGTTCCCCACCCTCCCCAGAAGAGGAGAGCTGTCCTCTGGATGCTCGATCCTCTCCCACCCCAGCTGACCCCCAACGATCTGTTCACACTGCAAACATGGGTTGACAGCATGGCAGGAGGTAAGACATCACTGCCTCAGCACTCCACGCCACAGGGCCAGCTTTCCACATCGAGTGGTTGGATCCTTCTGGGGTACAATCGCATTCCACGACAGAAAAAATTGATCACAAGCCCACCTGACAACAGAAATGGTAGGATAAACCAAATAAACACTCAGAAGCACCACTGGAGGTCGACAGTGAATTTGCCAACCTCCCACACAACGACGGCACAATACCGGCACCAGTATTGAGCCATCCCAAAATAAAATGTTTTTTGAGGGGGCTACACTCCCCACACACCCTGGATTTCTATATAATCAACTCCAGATCAGAGTTGTTCCGGGAAGGGGCAGAATACCGGGAGAAAGGCATCACCTGAAAACAGACCATTATAGAGACAGTCGCTGTAATGGTCTGTTTTCAGGATACGCTGTCAGGGTGTCGCACTGGAGGGGGCAACTGTAAACGCTCACGGTGATAGCATGATCAGCTGAACCCATGAGTCAAACAGGATCAACCAGATACCTCAAAAACAAATGCAGGATCAATCAGATAAGTGCAGTTACATAGAAATGAAATGCAGGATCAACCAGATATTTTAAATAACTCACAAATTAAATCTCTTCCTCAGAGTTCATGTCCTCTCTCTAAGCAAGGAATGTGGCCACCATTTTTTTAAATCTCTACCACACCAATCAGCAACCAATAGATGGCTGTGCTACAAACATATGGACACCAGGTTCCAGCAACCACACCTCTCACCCTAGCAACCAACCCTAACTACCGGAATAGGGCGTGGCTAACGATCAATTTCTCTTTTCTATTTAAAAAATAAAAACTGCTACAACTGTATTTATTTTGTTTAGGGGGCACCATTTACTATAAAACAATACCAGATGGGCAACTCTGTGTTCTGTGTCACCAGAGGGTTCTGATTCCATGGACCTCTCGAGCTTTGCTCTGGAGCTCACAGCGAATAAGAATCCCTCAGTGGCACAATACACTGGTTGTGCAAAGTTGCCTGTCCAGTATTCCCTATATTTTGTTTTTGTTAGCCGGGTAAGCACACTAGGCAATTACATTCCGGTATGACCCGGGAGTTTACAGCAGAAAAGCACAGGAAAAACAGGTTACAGAAACGATCATATCATACAGACTGAGAGTGCAGAGAGCAACAAGGAAAGTCGCTCCGCAGAGACCGATTGTGCTATTGCTCAAGACAATCATAAGCAGCACAAAGGAGCTCACACCAGTCAAAAGGCTTAGTGAAGAACACAGAAATTTAATGCATATCCTTCAAAGTGCAAACAATTGTGCAAATTCATTGCAGCATACGGTTACAACTCGGGTTGCTCAGGATCTGCCAAACGGAATCAGATTCATTGGATTCTGATCTGATTTTCAGATTTGCAATACGAAAATCATAAATCCTAGACTGAATCTTAAAACCTATTATATGTAGGATTTAGGATTTCAAATGTGAATCCTAAATCCAATTTTTTTGGTCCTTTTAGGATTTGAAACAGAATCAGATTAGGATTTGGAAATTCCTAAAATCTTAAATCCTAAAATCAGGTCAGAATTGGCTGATTCCAAGCATCCCTAGTTACCATGGCAGGAAAAAGTAAAAATAACAAACCACCAGGGAAATAGACCTCTACTGGCTTCACACTAGGCTTCACAGACAATAAATTTCTATGTGTTTTACTATGTCTTTTGACTGATGTTGGTTCCTTTTTGCAAACTGAGACTGTAGCCAACTGTAATGGTATATTTATGCAGTATTCAAAAGAAGACCAAAAGGCACCTGTACTGTAGCAATAAAACAATCAGATAAATGACAGAGTTACGGTAAACAATAACAAGCATTTGTCAATGCCGAACGTTCGCTTGCAGGTATTTGCAGTGGTGTTTGGCACGTATGGTGCTTTACCCTAATGCCCTGTGCAATTGCTGGTATTTGCACAATAAATTTTCAGCATGACCTTTTTATGTTTGCTTGCACGCATGTGCAAGAAACATAGTGCCTTCATCGGAGATTTCGGAGGTGTGTCACCTCCTCCTCCAATTCAGGCACTGTGCTGGCAGGCGCGGCCCCTGTAAGCCAATGCATTTTGGAGCTATCTATGACACGCTCCAAAATGCAGTGGCATACAGTTGAAAGGGGGAGCTACGCTTGAGTGAGCAGTGATAAGAAGATGCTCACGCCAGCGCCCCCAGCCGCAGAAGCGCAGGCGGCCCCTCGTGACGACGCGCAATAACCGACGGGTGCCCAATCCCGCGCGGCTGAACTGCGCCTGTCTCCTCCTCCCCTCCAATAGTTGATGCCACGCTGGGAGCCCACCCCAGCATGGCAATCCGTCATGTTGCCGGCGGGGTGCCCAATCCCCATCGGCTGAACAACCCCTCCCCAAAGTCCTTGTGCCGCGTAGGCCCACTCCAGCGTGGCAAGCTGATCCAGCGTTTTTTAATTTTTTTTGCCGAGGGGTGCCCAATCCCGTCGGCTGAATGCCCAAAGTCCTGGTGCCAGCTGAGGAGCCCACCCCAGCGTGGCAAGCAATCCTCGACGTCTTTTTTGTTTTAACCTGTAAAACAAAAGCGGTCCCTGGCCAGCGTCTCGAACCCCCTCCCACAACCCGCACCCACCACTGCGCACCCAGCCTCCCCACCCCCCCCTCACCCCATACTTACCTCCGGACTCTGGCGCGACGATCTTCGGTGGACCGGGAACACGTCTGCACTCTTCAAAGCCGACCGCGAACTGAGGAAATGCCGGTAAGCTGTATAATGGGCTAGATAGGAAGGGTTCAACTTTATTGCATATCTCAGGCATTTTTGGGAATTTTTGCACCAAATTTTCAACATGGGGTTTTTGGGACCCCTTCTCATGAATGATGTCACTGTCATGGCGTTGTTCGGGCTCGAAGGGTGATTTCGCGCAGTGACTGTGCAGTGATCATGAAATCACCCTTGGGCGAATAATGCCATGACAGTGACATCATTCATGAGAAGGGGTCCCAAAAACCCCATGTTGAAAATTTGGTGCCAAAATTCCAAAAAATGACTGTTTAACGAGCGTGAGTTGCGCAGTTCCTACGCAGGCTCGTAAGTTCACGAAATTTTAATATTTTCACTCCAGATTTTCAACATTGCCATTTCACCACACTGTCTTATGAGTAGTATAGCTGTCATTTTTCACATCTCACCCAAAATGTGTTTCCACCCTTGTAGCTCAGAATGGCGCAGTCGGTGTGTGAAATCAATGTACGGACAAATTAAGAAAATCACAGTGACACTGTTCATGAGCAGAGGTCTTGAAATGGCTATGTTGAAAATTTGGTGAAAAATTCTAAAAATGACTGTTTTACGAGCGTGCGTTGCGCAGTTCCTACGCACGCTCATAGGTTTGCGAATTTTCAATATTTCCACTCCAGATTTTCAATATTGCCATTTTTCCACACCTTCTTATGAGCAGTACAGCTGTCATTTTTCACATCTCACCCAAAACATGTTTCTGCCCATGTAGCGCACAATGGCGCAGTCGTTGTGCGAACTCAGTGTATGGGACACATTAAGAAAATCACAGTGTCACTGTTCATGAGCAGAGATCTTAAAATGGCAATGTTGAAAATTTGGTGACAGAATTCCTAAAAATGACTGTTTTACGAGTGTGCGTTGCACAGTTCCCACGCACGCTTGTAGGTTTGCGAATTTTCAATATTTCCACTCCAGATTTTCAACATTGCCATTTTACCACACCTCCTTATGAGCAGTACAGCTGTCATTTTTTCACATCCTACCCAAAAGCGTGTTTCCGCCCATATGGCGCTTTAATGCGGCGCCAGTCGGTGTACCAAACTCAATGTATGGGACACATTAACAAAACCACAGTGACACTGTTCATGAGCAGAGGTCTTAAAATGGCTATGTTGAAAACTTGGTGAAAAAATGCCTAAAATGACTTTTACGGCGTGCATTGCACAGTTCCTATGCATGCTCGTAAGTTTGCAAATTTAATATTTTCACTCTAGATTTTCAACATGTCCATTTTATTAAACTTCTTATGAACAGTCCAGCTGCAATTTTCATATGTCACCCAAAATGTGTTATCGCACATGTGCACAATAGGTGCTGTTGGTGTCACGAAAGCAATGTTTAGGACAGATTAAGAAAATCACAGTTACACTGTTCATGAGCAGAGGTCTTAAAATGGCTATGTTGAAAATTTGGTGACAAAAGTCCATAAAATGACTGTGTTCTAGAGTGAGCATTGTGCAGTTTCACACATCCTCGTTAGTTCATGACTTAGTAATATTTTCAGTCCAGATTTTCACTAGTGGCATTTTCAACACTTCCTTATGAACAGTACAGCTGCCATTTTCACAACATGGCCGAAGTGTGTTTTCACACTCTCAGTGCAGAGATGCGTGGTCGCTGTGGGAAATCATTGTTCGGCACAGATAAAGAAATTCACAGTGACACTGTTCATGATCGGAGGCACCAAAATGCCTGAGCTGACAATCTGCTATAAAATATCCCCAACCTACTTATATAACGGGTGTGCATTGCACAGTTTCTATGTACGCTCGTGACTTCACCATTTTTTTAAATATTTATAATTACTGGCAACCCCCTTTAACAAACGGTTTACAAGCACCTTAAAATGCTGTAATAATTCAAAAACAGTTATTACGGCATTTGCAAAACCACCTGTCTCCTTTGTGTGTCACTCATCTGTATTCTGTCTTTTCATTGGTTAGCGCTCTGTGAGTGGGCGGGCTGAATAGCTTTAAAAAAATGGCGGCTCGTTTTCTCGCTTGCCGACGAGCCATTTTTATTTACTACCCTCCCCATCTGTATTTGATTTTTTAAATGTTTTATCTGGTTGATCCCACCTTCCAAATAGAAAAGGACTATCTGGTTGATCCCTCCGTGTCTCCGGATCAGGAGATGCCGTCGCAGAAAAAAAGGTCGGTCTGAAAGAGAAAGTGTGTGTGTGTGTGAGAGAAAGACAGCGTGTGTGTGTGAGAGAGAGAGAGAGAGAGAGAGACACACAGTGTGTGTGTGTGTGTGTGTGTGTGTGTGTGTGTGTGTGAAAGACAGCGTGTGTGTGTGTGTGTGTGTGTGTGTGTGTGTGTGTGTGTGTGTGTGAGAGAGAGAGACAGACAGTGTGTGTGTGTGTGTTTGTAAATAGCAGATACTCTGCATTTTATAAAGGGTTGCCAGTAATTATAAAATAAGCAACTGTGTATATGTAGAATTTTTTTAACATACCCTTGGTGTGTGATTACCTCATAAACCTCTCGAGCTTCGGCCTCGAGGTTTATGGGGTTATCACACACCTTGGGTGTGTAAAAAATCCATAACACAGTTGCCTATCTATTATTCCCCTATTTACTACATTTGCAACATAGCCATTTTTACACCTCCCCATGAAAGAGTACAGCTGTCATTTTTACAGCCTGTTCGAATATTTTTGCACCTGTGGTGCTAAATCCTCGAAGTCACTGTGCATAAGCAGCTCGCTACCAAACTGATATTCCCTGTTCATGAGTTGGGGTCACAAACAAACATGTTGAAAATTTGGAGTTAAAATACCAACTAATGCCTGAGGTATTAGGCTTTTCAACCAAATCGCCCAACCCTATAGAGAATGACAGGAATCAGGGATGTGACTTGGGATTCTTGCCTGTGATGCTCATACCATTCCACACCCTGCAGTCACTAAGAGGCATCGAGGTATGCCTTGGACTCTTCGGCCCAAACTTCACCCCATTCTCCTATATTGCACCCATCTCACCGTATTTCCTAATGAAATGGGGTGCGCATAAGGGCCAAAGACCCCAAGGAACACGCTTACATTTGTTAGTCTCTGCAGAGTGGGGTGTGGTGAAATGGAGGGCCGCTATGCCTGACGCACCCAAATGCACACCCCGATGCCTGTCACTCTGCAGGGTGGTGGTGGGTTGGCTTCAGTTCAATACTTCACTGCCATTCCTATTACGCAGCTCTGTAACTTCTACACTACCACTGCCAATACCAGTAAGCAAACATTCGGCATTGACAAATGCTTGTTGTTACCCCCATTGTGCGCTACATAGGCGGAAACAGGTTTTGGGCAGGATGTGAAAAATGACAGCTGTACTGCTCATGAGGAGTTGTGGTAAAATGGCAATGTTGAAAATCTGGAGTGAAAATATTGAAAATTTGCAAACTTACAAGCGTGCGTAAGAACTGCGCAACGCAGACTCGTAAAACAGTCATTTTTAAGAATTTTGTCACCAAATTTTCAACACAGCCATTTTAAGACCTCTGCTCATGATCAGTGTCACTGTGATTTTCTTAATGTGTCCCATACATTGAGTTCGCACACCGACTGTGCCATTGTGCTGCTACATGGGCGGAAACACGTTTTGGGCAGGATGTGAAAAATGACATCTGTACTGCTCAAGGAGGAAGTGTGGTAAAATGGCAATGTTGAAAATCTGAGTGCAAATATTGAAAATTTCCGAACGCATCGAAGCGGCGGAACCGCGCAACGACGCCAGAAACAGTCATTTTTAGGATGCCACCAAATTTTCAACATAGCCATTTTAAGACCTCTGCTCATGAACAGTGTCACTGTGATTTTCTTAATGTGTCCCATACATTGATTTCGCACAGCGACTGCGCCATTGTGCGCTACATGGGCGGAAACATGTTTTGGGTGAGATGTGAAAAATGACAGCTGTACTGCTCTCAAGAAGGTGTGGTAAAATGGCAATGTCGAAAACCTGGAGTGGAAATATTGAAAATTCGCAAACCTATGAGCGTGTGTAGGAACTGCGCAATGCACGCTCGTAAAACAGTCATTTTTAGGAATTTTTGCACCAAATTTTCAACATGGGGTTTTTGGGACCCCTTCTCATGAATGATGTCACTATCATGGTGTTATTTGGGCCCGAAGGGTGATTTCACACAGTGACTGCGCAGTGACTGTGAAATCACCCGTCGGACCGGATCTTGCCATGACAGTGACATCATTCACAGAAGGGGTCCCAAAAACCCCATGTTGAAAATTTGGTGCAAAAATTCAAAAAATGCCTGAGATATGCAATAAAGTTGAAACCCCCTATCTAGCCCGTTATACAGCTTACCGGCATTTCCTCAGTTCGCGGTCGGCTTTGAAGAGTGCAGACGTGTTCCCGGTCCACCGAAGATCGTCGCGCCGAGCTCCGGAGGTAAGTATGGGGTGAGGGTGTGGGGAGGCAGGGTGTGCAGTGGGTGGGTGCGGGTTGGGGAGGGGCTGGGAGACTACGTGGGACCGTTTTTGCTTTTCAGGTTGAAAAAAAAAAAGGCGACGTGGGACATTTGCCACGCTGGGGTAGGCTCCCAGCATGGCACCACCAAGCTTTGGGGGCGTTTGGGGAACGTGGAGCCGGTGGCAGGATTGGGGCACCCCTGGCCGGCAGACGACGCTGGACGCTTGCCATGCTGGGGTGGGCTCCCAGCGTGGCACCAGAGCTTTGGGGAGCCTTTGGGGACGTGGAGCCAACGGGGACTGGGCACCCCGCCAGCAGAGGACCAGACGCTTGCCACGCTGGGTGGGCTCTCTGCGGCACCAAAGCTTTGGGGGGCGGAGGTTTACCAGAACGCCAGCGGTGGTTTTTGAAGCAAAGACCACCGCTGTCATACACAGCTCCCACACCCATTGGTGCAGAACCACCACGACTGCTCAATGGAGCAGTGGATTGAATGGGAGAGGCACACCTCCAAAGTGTGCTACTCTCCCAAAACGTTCCTTGCGCATGCGCGCAAGCGAACGTAATAAATGACAAGACACACTATCATACCAGTCTCAACAAACATATCAGATGCACTTACATAATAATCACCTAGACAGAGACATGCAAGAAGACGGTAAGGGTTAGGTACTAAATCCTGTCACTTACTTGCCCGACATTCAAAATCGCATCACCGAGTTCCTAACTTTGGTAATGCCCAACTGCTGCAAATCCTGTCATCCAAAATCCCGACAACTGCTGATTGCTCACTACTACTGCTCATTACTGATTGCTGGAATCCTTGTTTAGCTTTTAGTCACAAACGTCAATCTGACAGCTGGTTTTGACTTGTGTTAGAGTCAGTGTGCCCCATTGATCGAAATGGTTTGTATATGTAACCCCCCACTAATTTGGGGTTTACCTTAAGTGTCTTCCTGGGCTCTGTCCATGCCCACTGCCAGGCAGACATCCTTCATAGGTAATAAATCCGAGGTTGTTTGATCCTGTTGATTTACGTGAGAGTGCCATGCTGTGGCTCCGTGCCTGTCCCTTTAAGACTTTAGCCAGTATTTGCATAGTAAATGGTCTGGGCTGGGTCCGAGTGCTTCAGAGCTCGTGACCAGCCAGACACCACTTTCATTTGCTCCACTCTGCTGTCAATAGTAGAGCAGAGGGAGCTTGAGTTAGTACTGTGATTATTTATTGCTAACTTGCTGTTCTTTTTGAATTGGAGAGTTTGTGTAAGCTGCCTTCTTGCAGCTTTGCTTATCTAAATGGAAGTCACCATGTTGACCCGGGACTCCCAGCATTTTGGACCAATATTTATTTATTTATTTAAGTCTTTAGTAACTGGGTAAGTGCCCTGATCCAAGGGACCGTTTTCAGGCACGACCCGGGCCACAGCAGATGGCAGTACAAAAACAGAAAAGTATTATACAAATGAGTAAGAACTAGTGCAATAAACAAACATCTCTGATTGGACAAAGCAAGGTACATAGGAGAAAAGCAAATAAGGAGAGGCTGTACAAATTATAACTAAACAATCAGTTCGTCAGGATAATCCAAAACATTAACTGTACATTATTTACAGCAGGATAAGTGACAAGTGTTAATAAGTGCATTACATAGGAGCTCACCAGACGCTGTTGAGAGTGAGTACACGAAACATGTATTGAGGGAGATTAGACAGGACACATTGATAGAGGGAGAGAGAGTGCTTGGTGGAGGCTTAGTAGCCTGGAAGAGAAGGCAGGTGTGGTCAGTCTGGGGTGGGAGAGAGGGGGGAGATTAGCCAGCTGAGCAATGACACTTGGCCTCATCAAGCAGCCAGGATTTGAGCTGTACCTTGAAGATGGCATGGGTAACCAAAGAACTGATGGGTGCAAGGAGACTATCCCTCAGAGGGGGGGCACAGGGAGCCTTGAAGGGGCCCTTAGCTCAAGTGCCTTGTGGGAAGGAAAACTAGTTTTTGTAGTTTTTAGGTTGGCGCCTAACCTGAACTGATGAGAGCATCCAAACTGTGAGTGACAGCACCCCCAGCCAACCAGAACTCTGGAAACCAAAATTGTTAAGAGACAGTGGGCAGTTAGAGTTAGAGTTTTGAGAGGGAGCAGCTCAAGCTATCGAGAAGCTACTCCAGGAAAGCAGCCTAGGGGAATAGGCAGGGAAAGGCCTGACTTGCCTCCCTGCTGTGGTTCTCCTGTTTGGGACTGCCTTATAGCCTTATTGTAGTAGTCGGAATAATCAGAATTGTGACTTTGAACTGTGGCAGAAGCTCTGAGACGTTTGAAGGTACAGCCTGAGGTTTAGACTGAGAGGAAGCTCTTGTGAAGCATTCGGCCTGAAGGTTGTGAGAGACTGAGTTGAGTATCTAGAGGTTTGCTCAGTGAATTGACTGCAGTAGCAACTGGTCTGAAACTGACCTGTGGAGGAGAAAAGTTAAGGCTGTTCTTATTAAATGTGCTGCATGGTTATCATGGCTTGAGGCCTGTTTTGTCATTGACCGGACTGTTACGCCAGCTGGAGGTTTCATCAGCAGAACAAACTGAACTTTGCCGAGAGTGTTCATCCAGCCTGGGCCATTGCCAAACCCGGCTCAAGCTAACTGTGCCTGCACCAGAGACTGTTTCTCGTCAAGAGACCAGCTTGGGGATCCAGACCCTGCACAGAGACAACTCGCAGGTTGCAGCCACATGGAGGGAAAGGCCGTGAACTGGAGGTGTCTCATGATGGCCCAGCTTCCCCATGTTCCTCGGTGATCTTCAGGAGGTCTTCATATCGCCAGGCCAAGTACAGCCAACTGGTAGCCAGACTAAAGTCAGGATTGCTCCCTGCAAAGAATCATGCAATTATTTTGTGGTACCGTCTGATTGTTTCAGTAAATTGCAGGGTTACAAGAGACTGTGCCAACCGGCCAGGATTACAAGTAATCCAAGCTCTGTTTGTGCAAGTTAACTGCTTTTTTTGTTCCCATCAAGGACCCTAACAACAGCTGCAACACTGGCCAACCCTGGGCACCGATTCTGGCCAGCCAGCATACAATTCTGGGTACCCAGTGTTGACAGACTGTTTACATGGGACTGAAGTGCATGCAAAGTAACCTGAATCTAATCAGTATAGTAATCATTCATCTAGATTCATGCCCCTTCCTTGTTTATGACCCCTTAAATAAATCTGATTTGTTGTTTCACATTTAACCTGGCTTATGAGCATATTATCAGTAGGGTTACAGTACAGAAAGTATATACTTGCTTTGCTAACATTGCGTTTACAGAGGGTTCCAGGGAATTTGCTGGAGGCAAGACCCTGGTGGTAAGTGTAAAGGGTGTGTGCATATTTATTAATGTTCACTACTGACTGTGTTAACTGTTGTCAAAGGTACAAGATCACTAGGTGGGTCTGTGGGTGCTTATAGCTTCCCAGAAGGCTATACCCGGTAAGGAAGATACCCCCCACTATTGCTACTCTGGGTGGAGGCACCATAATATCGAATCCAGGCCCCTCAACCTGTGGTCAGATATACAGGCAGGGGTAGTAACCTTAGAGACAGCGCTGCCTAGGGGTTACATCTTGGAGGCACTGCTGAGATTAGTGCCCCGAGTGGCCAAGATACAAAATTGCAGTTAATTGTAAATTTAGCACCAAATTTGAAACGGCGAGCCTCGCTGCGGCTAAACTAAATATTTCCTGCCACAAAATGGCCATACACTGTATCTTGGGGTGGAACGAGGTGGAAGGGATTAATCCCCACCATGCTTTAATGTTGTTGGATATCCTATTAGGGACCACTAACGCTATTATAGAGGAGGCAGTGAGTAAGGTTAAGTGTCTGGGAAAAGTTTCAGTACAGGGGTGGAATGCTGATCTGTTTGATCAGCCAATAATGGCTCTTATTGAATGTAGTGCCCATATCGACCCTGAGACTGTGCCCCTCGTTATTTTGTCTGAGGAATCTCAGGTGGGGGATAGGGTCATCATTATACATAGTGGAGTTTCCTCCCCGGGGGGCCCTCCAAAGCTGAGAGATTCAGGGAAAAGTTGGAAAAACTCTTGGCAGCTGAGGAGCACACCATTGAAGATTTGAAGAGGACTAATAGAGAATTCTGGGGAGGCTACTCCAGTGAACTCCCCTCCAGCCACTACACCCCTGCCCATGCCATCCCCCTTTGCAGTGCCCCTTATAGTAGTATCCTCTGTAAATCTGGACTTTTACTGCAGACTCAGACTGTTTTCAGGCACCGTTCCCTTTCCCTGTGGGGGAAGATGATTTAGAGACTTGGATGGACTATGCCTCCCCCTGGTCCAAGAGTAGCAGTGCTCAGATGGTGAGAAACACAAGAGACTTATGGAGAGCTTAAGGGGCTCTGCACTTGAAGCTATCAAGTTACTCCGGTCCACCAACCAGGAGACCTCTGCTGCTGAGTACTTGTCTGCCTTAGAGGGAGTATTTGGTAGCACTGCGTCAGGGGAGAACTTAATGTGGAAGTTAAAATCCACCAACCAATGGAAGAATGAATGATTATCTGCTTATGTGACTTGAGTAGAGAGGGCCCTGCATAGAGTGCACTGCAAAGGGGGCATACCAGCTAGCGAGCTGAACCGAGTGAGACTAGAACCCGTCATCAAGTTTGCTTGCTATTCAAGTGTGCTTATGTTAAAGTTAAAATGTCAGGATCGTAAGGATAATCCCCCTAAATACTGTTGGCTAATGAAGGAGATTAGGGAAGTTGAGACTGACGATAATTGTTGGGATCCGTATGCTGGCGTTGCACAAACTATCCCTACCCCTAAGAGATCCAGTGAAAGGGAGGCTACCCTGGAATCTTAACAAATCAGTGAACTGCTAACGGAACTCAAAGAGCTGAGAGCCAGCAACCAAACTGCTGCAGACATTGCAAAAACCCATGGCCCTTGCACCTCCAATGCTGCGGCTGCTTGCGAGTGTAACCCCCACCCCTGCCTTTTTACCAAAATGACAGGTGGCATGCTGTTGGCGTTGGCAGCAATACCTGGTGGGGACCTGGGTTCGGGAGGATGAGGTTACCTGGCACAAGGGGACCTAGGTTTGGCTACTCTGCACAGGGGCACCCAAGTAAATCCGACTACAGGAAGCAATAACTGTAATATCCAGAACCAGGACTGGGATTTTTCAGTGTGGCTTTTATTCATAACTAGCTGAACATAACAAAGCATAGATGGACCCCCAAGGGGCTACGTATACTGATAACGCAGATTGGAGACTACAAGGCGGTCCACTTAAAGAATGAACTCATTTCTACTGTTTTCTGGCTCTGAACCCACCAGGCACACAGCCCGGACTTGCATGCGCTTTGGATACACAGCCCGACTGGCCAAGCTCCCCTGCCGCCACTTGACTGACGGTCGATTTAAAGAATGAACCCAAATTTTACTTGTTGTGGCTCCCTCACACCACTTAGAGTCTGCGACTCCTAGAGAGATTTTCTTCTTACTTCCTTCTGACTCCCATCAAACAAGGAGAATTCTTTTCCCAAGTTGTGGCTCCCCACCACTTAGAGTCTGCGACTCCTAGAGAGATTTTCCAATTTAGACCCACGTCTGGGTACCCACCCCATCACTGGCCAGGCGCATGAGGCAAGTAGCAATCACAGAAGAAATCGGTAGAGGTGGACCTGGTCACTAAAGATGGGGGGTGTTCCCACCTCCAGCTCCCACAGCCCATACCCGGCCATTTCTCTGGACAAACAGAAACTAAAACTTTGAAATGTAGATTAAACGGTGGATGGACTGTAGCACCCCCTCTACAACATTACTTGAATCCATACAAACTGTAGATTTTGATACTACTCCATTTGTTTATCCTAGTACAGTAGGCCTCCCAAATAGTAGTCCAAATCCCATACTTCTTCACATTTTCCAAACTGAAGAAACACATTGTTTGCCCTCTCAAATTAGAGCAAAACACTCACCCTTTCGTTGCAGGTGCCCCACAGGTGAAGTACAACTTCTTTCCTTTTATACGACCAAAAACAGAAACTGTAAAAAAGGCAGCTTTCTTCCTGTAGTAGAAATTAGGGGATTGCCCCTGGAATCCACAGAGGGAAACTTTACTTTCTCCCCGGAGGGAGGGGGCACTGAGACCTGGACAGCGTCTCACCACTTGAAACTGGACACTGACCTTCTCACACAGAAGGTAAACAAAAGACACTTCCTTCTCCCAAGGAGGTAAACAGAAAACCCCCTTCCTGCTTGACAGTAAACAGGAGACTGACTTTGAAAACTCCCAACGTTCTATCTCACTCCCTCTGCTGCAGATTCCAATGTGGCTTATGCAGCTGCGACAGTTCTATGGTGATGTCATCTCTCAGTCTCAGCTGTGACTGAGAACAGAGTGAGACAGTGTGAAACCCATTTAACTGGAGTTTCACAAGCTGCCTTCCCCGCCTACCACTAGGTCTTACTGGGATTCTAGTAACCCCAGGTAACAAGGAGTTACACGAGACTCAACTTGACATGAAGGGAGCCAGCACCCATGCTGTTGAACCCAGATCTGACAGTAATGTAGCAGAAGAGATGAGGGAGCTGCAAACTGTGGTGTGAGACCTCATTTACGCAGCCCGACCATCTGCACCCTGGAGAAACTACGGGGGAGTGGAATCTGAATCTAGGCCCAAGGAAGAGTATAGATACCCACCTCCAGACAATCATAAGCCCCGTGAAGATCCGGCTCATCCTCCTGAACCCAGAACCAAAGTGTTTTGTTACCAGTGTGGGGAAGATGGACACACTGAAAAATCTTGCAGTGCTCCCAAGGATCTGCGCCGAGTAACTGCCAAATTGCTCAATCAGGCTCGGCAAAGCAACATAAAGCTGCAGCATGGGCCATCACACAAATCTTTTTCCTCTATGGCTAGAGTAAAAACACCTGCTAAACCCGCTCCTCCAGACCGGTCAAAGATAGTGGGTCCTTCTATGGAAACCACGGTGCACATTAATGGTATCCCAGCCCTAGCCGTATTGGACAGCAAATCTCAGGTCACTATTGTATTTAAAGCACCTGTCTGATCACCCACTCCAACCCCTCGAAGGACTGCATATATGAGGTTTAAGTGATAAATCTTACCCATACCTTGTGTGTAACCCCTAGGTGGTGCTATCCCAAGGGCTACTACCCCTTCCTGCTTGGCTAGTAGCAGGTTAAGGGACCTGGGTACTGAAACGGGTGCCTCCACCTGGAGGACAGGGTTGTTAGTAACAAGGCTAACCTGGGTACAGCCCTCTGGGACACTGTAATCCCCCTCTTTCCCCTCTAGTGGCCTAGACAATATGCAGCAAACACTTTCACAGTAGCCCCTATTCAGCATACAAATCGCTACACTGTTTGCACTTACCACCAGGGCTGGTTCCACCAGTTCGACCCTGGAGACCCCCCTGTAAAACAAGGTTAGGCAGAGCAAATAACAACAGTGCAGTGCTTTTGGTACAAACTGGAACCACAGTCAGATTAAATGCAAAAAGAGTTAGACCTGATTTATTCAGGGGAATTGAACAAGGGAGGGGCGTAATCAGGTTGATTGATTCTAAAACTGATCTAGTCAGGCAATTATGCATGCACTTTTAGTCCCTGCACAGTCACACGCTCTGGGTACCCAGTTGGAAGTAAGGTGGGCTAGCCTGGAATGGTGCCCGGGGTAGGATGGCGTTGCAGCTGGTTGGGGCCCTGTGATGAAAAGAAAAGGCATGCACAACCACACACAATTTGTAATCCGGAGCCAGGAGGCTCAGTTTGTGAAGATTAGACAAAACAATTAAATGAGATGACACACTTTGATTGAGCTGTTGTTGCAGGGAGCTACCCTGGTGTTTACTCATGCTACCCAGTACCAGACACAGGATGGACGAAATGGAGACTGCAGGTTGATGACTGGTGTGCCAGGAGAAGCAGGGCCCACGTGAATCACCGAGGTGTCGTTCCTGTTCGAGGTGTTGAGCAGGGGGATGATCCCTGGGCAAGTCTCTCATTGATGATGGTTTCGAGTGCCTAAAATAGCTGGCTGGGCCAGTGTGGCAAGGCCCAGGCCGGGTGGAAGAGTTCGGATTTGAGTCCGGTAGTGCTGGATGCAGCTTCCAGCAAGCGTGGCACATTTACACAATGGGGAACCAAATTGCGACCCACTAACAGCACACAGCACATTTATAGTAAGGCAATCACCATACCACAATGTGAGTAGCAGTCTGGCCTCAATATCAGTGTCTCTGAGCAAAACTAGGAATTCTGTGGTAAATGGATGTCCTGACAGGCTGATCGTGTTCAGCAAATCTTCGGTCTTCTTCGGGTTTAAATCTGGTCACTCTTCAGTGGCTTTAACACACTCAGATTTGAATGCAGTCCAATAAATTCACGCTCCCTCTCGAGGGACAGCAGGCAGGCCTAAACTCAGCCTTTCCACTAATCTCCCGCATGAACTATGCTGAAGCAGCTGCTCGAATCACTCGAGCTGTTCACTCTCCAAGCTCTACCTCCAGACTGACTCACTGCAGCAGGCAGCTTGGGAATTTCCCTTCAGTCCAAAAGGTTCTGGTTGGTTGATCCATCAGTCTGTCATAGCAAGGGCTCCCTCTCCAGGTACATTTAGGAGCCAAAGTCTCAAAACTGCAATTCCTACAGAAATTCACTCCCACAAGACTTCTGGGGGACAGACTCCATTTTAGGGTCCCCAAAGGTAATGATTGGCCCATTCTGGCAGCCCAGGACCAAGATGGTGGTGATAAACAGAACTGCCCATGCTGCAAAGAAGGCAGGTTAGACAAACTATAATATCATTATTATTCTAATAGATAATCAGCAAATAAGTACAGCTTCTAATATAGCTCCCTCTGCGCAAATAGCGATGGCAGAACAGAGCGATCATCTGGCAGCCTGGGCGGGACTCGAGCATAGAAACACTCAGCCCCTACCCAGATTAGTTTTACACCACAAATAGGCAGCTCTTAAAGAGACAGAGCACAGAGGCATTAAGGTAATCTCCTACAAGCACTTTTAAAACGCTAAGACACAGGATGCCAGCCTGGCAGTGGGCATTTAGGCACACCCAAGGAAGACTTTCGGGAACCCCCATTTGTAGAGGAGTTACACTTGGCTATGTACGAATGTGGCTGTCTTTTCCTGCTACTGATACTGGTGTGGATGAATCAGTGGAGAGTTTGGCTTTGGTATGCCCACCAACCAGCTTGTATGATGGTACTCCCTTGCTAATCAGTACTAATGCCCACATATTTGGCCGGTTAGCCCAGCTGTGTCAGGAGAGACAAGCTGAAAAGATTGGAAGAGCCTTACACATCCATGCCATGGTGTGGAGGGTGTATGAAATGCAGATGCAGGCTAAGGAGGCCGACAAGGACGAGCCGGTGGGAGTTGTGTGAAAGAACGACTCAGCGCCTCTCATCTTGCCACCTAATGCTCAGTGTACTATCAGCAGCGAAGTGCAAATGAAAAAGGATGTCACCAACAAGATCCTTATGATGGATGGCCCAGAAGAAGGAAAGCTGCCAGCTGGGCTCCTAGTTAAACCTAGTATACTGCTTGCCCGTGGTCATGCATATGCTCGGAGGGTGGTGGTCCAAATTCAAAATGTGTCTGACAGGGATATTAGAGTCAACCGAAGTTGTACACTGGCTGCAGTATATTACCACAGATACCACGGTGTTACCGAGTAAGCACCGTACCAAGGAGGATGATGAAGTAACTCCTGACTTGTTCAATTTTGGAGAGTCCTCCATACCTGAAGAGTGGAAGGATAAGGTTAGTGGTAAGCTGGCACAGCAGAGTAAAGTGTTTTCCTTAAAAGAATGGGATGTCGGATGCGTCACTGGTGCTGAACACCATATCAGGCTCCACGACGAGAGGCCGTTTTGAAAGGGGTCCCACAGGTTGGCACCTGCCGACATTGATGATGTTTGACGCCACCTCCAGGAGATCTTAGCAGCTGGAATTATACAGGAATCACATAGCCCTTATGCATCCCCCATTGTGGTGGTCCAAAAGAAAAATGGTTCAGTGAGGATGTGCGTGGACTACAGGGCCCTTAACTGAAGAACTGTACTAGACCAGTATACAATGCATTCAGGATGCCCTTGATTGTCTTAATGGGAGCCAGTGGTTTTCCGTCTTAGACCTCAGTAGTGGGTATTACCAAATCCCGATGGCGCCAGAGGATAGAGAGAAAACTGAATTTATCTGTCCCCTGGGTTTCTACGAATTCTTGCGCATGCCCGAGGGTATATCTGGACCACCAGCCACCATCCAAATTTTAATGGAGCAAGCTGTAGAAGACATGAACCTACTTGAATATTTGGTTTATTTGGACAATGTCATTGTGGTTGACAAAACACTTGAAGAGCGTGAGGCTTGTTTGTTCAGGGTCCTGGACTGGTTAGAAGAATTCAGATTAAAACTGTCCATCAACAAGTGCCAGTTTTTCCAACAATCTGTAACATAGGTGGGCCACATTGTATCTGCTGAAGGCATTCAAACTGATCTGAGCAAAGTAGAAGCCCTAACTACCTGGCCATGGCCTAACAATCTCAAAGAGCTGCAAAGATTCTTGGGTTTCTGTGGATACTACCGGCGCTTTGTAAAATTTTACACTAAAATCATTCATCCTCTGCTAAATCTAACCCAAAGGTATCCACCTACAAATCAGAAAGTAAACAAAGAGTGCTGTAAAAGAAGGGGATAAAGTCTATTTCAAGACCAATGAACCATTTGGGGCCAGGTGGACCCCTGATTGTGACACAGCTTTCTACAAAATTATTCATCAGCTTACACATGCCCCAGTGCTCGCCTATGCAGATCCAACTAAACCATATGTGTTGCATACAGATGCCAGCCTAAAAGGACCTAGAGCCGTGCTTTATCAGGAGTATGAGGAAGGACTAAGCCCAGTGGTGTTTGCTAGTAGAAGCTTGACACCGTCTGAGAAAAACTGTCCTGTGCATAATCTTGAATTTCTCGCATTGAAGTGGTCAACAGTAGATCAATTTCATGAATATCTCTATGGCGCTACAATCCTGGTAAAGACCAAAAATAGCCCCCTCACGTATGTTCACATTTCAGCCAAACTAGATGCAACTGGACATAGGTGGTTTTCAGCCCTTTCAATTTTTGATTATTCAGTGGAGTAATGTCCAGGTCTAAATCACATGGATGCTGATGCCCTATCCAGAAGGCCTGTATCAAATTCTGTACGGGTAAGGATGTCTGAGCAATCTGTTAAGGCCTTATGCCACAAGTTTGACAAAGATGAACACCCATATTCTGAGACCGTAGACTGCTTGGTTGCTTGCCTGGGGCCCCCAGACACCTGTGTTCCTGTAGCCTATTGCAACTTTGCAGCATTAGACCTAACTACCCTGCCTCAACTTACTCCAGCCAATATCCAGAGGGAGCAGTATCACGATCCCATGATTAAGCTTGTGCTGAACGCTATAAATACCAGAAAAAATATTTCAAAGCTTCGGTCCAAAGATCAGAGAACTGCTTTGCTATTCCGAGAAGGGCCTAGACTCAAACTGTGAAATAAGCTACTTTAGCGAGAGACCACAGATGGACAAGGCCAAGTCATTGAACAACAATTAGTGTTGCCTTCTATATTTAAACGTGTGGTCCTAAGAGCACTGTATGGTCAGATGGGACACTTGGGATGCGAGAGAACTTTGGAGTTAGCCCGTGCCCATTTCTATTGGCCCAAGATGGGTGCTGATGTTGATGCGTATATCAAAACCTGTAACTGATGTCTTCAAAGAAAGCTCAGCCACAGAGAGCAGCACCCCTGGTTAACATCATCACTAGTGCACCCATGGAGCTCATATGTACTGACTTTTTAAGCTTGGAGCCTGATGCAAAAAAACATTAGCAATGTGCTTGTTGTGACAGACCATTTCACTCATTATGCACAGGCTTATCCGACCAGGGACAAAAAGCAGCCACTATAGCCAAAGCGCTTGTTGAAAAGCTTTAATTCACTACAGTGCCCCAGCAGATCCATTCTGACCAGGGAAGAGAGTTTGAAAGCCGTTTAATCAAAGAGATGCTCTCACTCTGGGGTGTAAGAAGGTCAATAACTACTTTTTGTCACCTACAAGGAGATTTGCGGCCCGAACGATTTAATAGAACATTATTGGACATGTTTGGCACACTCCATCCAAGAACAAGACAAGATAGAGTCAACAAATAAGTACCTTGGTGCATGCTTATAATTGCACACGTAATGATGCCACTGGATTTTCACCATATAAGTTGATGTTTGATCGAGAAGCACGTTTACTCATAGATGTATGTTTCGGGGTGTCACCAGATGGAATCCAAGTGGACAACTATCTGCAGTATGTACAGAAGCTCAAAGCACAGCTTAATCACGCCTATCAACTTGCACATACCATGGCTGCAAAGAAAAACTTAGCCAATAAAGAGAGGCATGACAAACGTGTTAAAGCTCAGGAGTTACTACCTGGGGATCATGTATTATTGAGAAATTTGGGATTTCAAGGGAAACACAAGATAGCTGACAGGTGGAATCACACCCCGTACACTGTTATCAGCAAGCTGGATGATCGGCCAGTCTACAAAGTGCATCCAGAGAATGACCCACAAGCTGTAAAGACAATGCACAGAAATCAGTTTACCTATTGGGCAAATTATTATAGACTCTGTACCTCAAAATAATGTTCCTGCTGGGCCTGTGACCCAGTCTACTGCCAAGAAGAAACAATCAATTCAGCTCCCTGCTGATCCACAACCACAGCCTCCAGTGCCTCCTTCTGTAGCTAATGCTGACAATTATTCTGAGTCTAATGATAGTGAACATGGGGCTACCTATTATCCCTCTTTCGAACTAGCCCAGTTATTCCAAGGCAATCCTTTGTGTAACATGGGAGAAGATGCTGGACCTTCAGGGCTGCCTGGCTATCCAGCCCTCTCAACTACCCCTGCGCCACCTGATAGTGAAGTGCAAAGTATAACTTCTGAAGTAGCTGATTCTTTATGTCTCGTGGAGCTGTCCGAACTTGGAGTAGAAAGTCCTGGCCAAGAAAGTGAAAGCCAGAATGGTGAACTGTCAGAAGAAACAGAAATATCAGACCTCAGTGAACCTGATCTAAATCCAAAAAGTAGTACTAATTCTGAAAGTGTCAACAGTGTGCTAAATGATTTAAATTCTATTGGAGATCCCCCTCAGTGATGAATCAGAGTCTGCAGAACAAGCAAATTCAAGTACTGCTGTAGAAGCAAGTGCTCCTTCCAGTTTTGAACAAACAGTAAATGCAGAGGCCCCCCCTTCCTGCTGAAGCTGCTGTGTTGCTGGACAACAAGCTGGGAGCTGCAAACTTGAATACTAATATCAAAAGGACGGAGCCTGTGCCTGCCAAATCTTGAAGAGCTGTTAAACCTGTAGTATGCCTTACTTATGATTCCCCAGGAAAGCCTGTAGACCTCCTCATGAATGTGGTACATAAAGAGGTTTACATTACAGCCAATTCCCTCCCTAAAAGAGGTTACACTGCAAGCTCTAAGTTAGTAATAAAGCCCTCCAGTCAGTACTCTATGGATCCCTCTACAGAAAGCCCAAAGTTAGCTGATCAGGTCAGATCCTCATCCATGCAGGTTAGTGTACAGAGAGTGGTACACACAAGGGTAATGTGTATACTGTAGCTACCTGAAATAGTATACAAATGAAAAGATAGAATGTTTGAAATTAAAATATAAAATGTTTAAGCAATACTATCGCGTATGAACCAATGCTGGTTATAAATGAAGCATGCTTAATATTACATTGAGTAGTAATGATGAAACCTACATAAGTGTATACAATGGCCTATGATAGCAACCTGTATATAGTCACTTATAGTATTTTCCTAAGTAGAAATGTTCATGAAGTATAGACTTGACACGGACGTCAAGTTTTCCTAGGCAGGAAAGAGTATAACCTCCCCCACCAATTTGGGGTTTACCTTAAGTGTCTTCCTGGGCTCCGTCCATGCCCACTGCCAGGCAAATGTCCTTCGTAGGTAATAACTCCAAGGTTATTTGTTTGATCTTCTTGATTTGTGTGAGAGTGCCATGCTGTGCCTCCGTCTCTGTCCCTTTAAGACTTTAGCCAGTATGCGTATAGTAAATGGTCTGGGCTGGGTCCAAATGCTTCAAAGCTCACAACCGGCCAGACACCGCTTTAATTTGCTCCACTCTGCTGTCGATAGTAGAGCAGAGGCAGCTTGAGTCAGTACTGTGATTATTTATTGCTAACTTGCTGTTATATTTGAATTAGAGAGTTTGTTTAACCTGTCTTCTTGCAGTCTTGCTTATCTAAATGGAAACCACCATGTTGGTCTGGGACTCCCAGCGTTTTGGACCAATAGGACACAGTGGGGCTTGAAGGGGCCCTTAGCTCAAGTGCCTCATGGGAAGGAAAACTGTAGTTTTTGTACTTTTTAGGTTGACGCCTAAACTGAACTGATGAGAGCATCCAAACTGTGAGTGACAGCTCCCCCAGCCAACCAGAACTCTGGAAACCAAGGGAAATCTCAGAACTGTTAAGAGACAGTGGGCAGTTGGAGTCAGAGTTTGGAGAGTGAGCAGCTTGAGCTATTGAGAAGCTGCTCCAGGAAAGGAGCCTAGGGGAATAGGCAGGGAAAGGCCTGACTTGCCTCCCTGCTGTGGTTCTCCTGTTTGGGACTGCTGTGGCAGAAGCTCCGAGATGTTTGAAGGTGCAGCCTGAGGTTTGGACTGAGAGGAAGCTCTTGTGATGCACTTGGCCCAAAGGTTGTGAGAGACTGAGCTGAGTATCAAGAGGTTTGCTCAGTGAATCGACTGCACTAGCAACTGGCCCGAAGCCGAACTGTGGAGGAGAAAAGTTAATGCTGCTCTTGTTAAATGTGCT
Source organism: Neoceratodus forsteri (assembly GCA_016271365.2). Classification (NCBI taxonomy): domain Eukaryota; kingdom Metazoa; phylum Chordata; order Ceratodontiformes; family Ceratodontidae; genus Neoceratodus; species Neoceratodus forsteri. Next base: position 46,388,022 of record JADMNL010000027.1, read on the forward strand.
GAATGGTTATCAGTGGTCAAGGCCTGTTTTGCCATCGACAGGACTGTTACGCCAGCTGGAGGCTTCACCAGCAAAACAAACTGAACTTTGCCAAGAGTGTTCATCCAGCCTGGGCCATTGCCAAATCCATCCCAAGCCGACTGTGCCTGCACCAGAGACTGTTTCTCAGTGAGAGACCAGCTTGGGGATCCAGCTCCTGCGCAGAGACAACTCGCAGGTTGTGGCCACCTGGAGGGAAAGGCCGTGAAGTGGACGTGTGTCATGATGGCCCAGCTTCCCCATGCTCCTCGGTGATCTATAGGGGGTCTTCATATCGCCAGGCCAAGTACAGCCAACTGGTAGCCTGAGTAAAGTCAGGGTAGCTCCCTGCAACAAATCACGCAATTATTTTGGGGCACCATCTGATTGTTTCAGTAAATTACAGGGTTGCAAGAGACTGGGCCAACCGGCCAGGATTACAAGTAATCCAAGCTCTGTGCATGTTAACTGCCTTTTCTTTCCCATCAAGGGCCCCAACAACAGCTGCATGCCGGCCAACCCCGGGCACCGATTCTGACCAGCCAGAATACTATTTTGGGTACCCAGTTTTGTCAGACTGTTTACATGGGACTGAAGTTCATGAAAAGTAACCTGAATCTAATCAGTATAGTACTCATTCATCTAAATACACACCCCTTCTTTGTTCATGACCCCTTAAATAAATCTGATTTGTTGTTTCACATTTAATGAGGTATTATAGCCTGAATAAGGTCATGGTTGGATCAGAGGAAACAGAGAGCTGGAATAAGGGGACACTGGTCAGAATGGGGGAAAGTGTCTAGTGGGGTCCCCCAGGGATCAATTATTTTTTTTACCAATTATTTTACCAGGTGAGATACACTAAGCTGAAAGCTTGTTTGCAGGTGCAACCTGGGACACGAGGAAGTTAAGTGACTTGCTCAGGGTCACACAGTATGCAAGTGGGGACTGTGGGATTCAAACCCAGGTCTCCAGATTTGCAGCTCAGAGCCTTAAACCACTACGCCATACTGCCTCCTTATTGGGCCCATCTTATTTAGAATGTTCATTTCCACAATGCAGGTAGAAGATGGGGCATGGCAATGTAAATACACTGATGATGCGAAGGTGGGGGCGATAGTAAACAATATAGAATCCGCTGAAAAACTGCAAGGACAACTAGATAAACTGGTTACTTGGGCTACGGAACATAAATTTGTTTTTAACGAAACTAAGTGTAGGGTGATGCACTTTGGTGCCAATAATAAGAAAGTAAACTATACTATTAATGGCGACGTAATTACATCCACAGAGAATGAGAAGGACTTGGAAGTATGGATTGTTGATAATTTGAGCTTCGATAAGCACTTGAGTGAATGTGTCAAGAAAGCAAACATAATCCTTCGTAATATACTAAGGAATATCAGGAGGGAGGAAGTGCTGGTGCCGCTTTATGGGTCACTGGTGAGACCAGTACTGGAGTAGGTGCCCCGTTTTGCTCGCCGTGTAGTACAGCCGCCAGGAATAGTGTGGAAAGGGTACAGAGAAAACTTACGAGAAAAGTGTATAAAGTTAAGGACAAGGCATACGAGGCTAGATCGAGGGAATTGGGTATGTACTCCATGGGATATCGTAAAATTAAAGGCGATTTATGTTATGCACTGTATATAGATCCATCCAAGATGAGGTCATTTTGGAATCATCGGGGCTAATTAGAAAGGAACACCAGGGTAGATTATTAAGAGGACATCTGTATCAGCTGAAGTGGGAATTATATAGGACTACAAAAACGGGGCATTGATTCAATCTGAAGGTGGTGAACATGTGGAATGCTTTGCCAGAATACGTGGTAAGAGCACACAACACAATTACTTTTAAACACCAGCTAGATCTTCATATGGGGATGAAAAATTAGGATACATCCATTGTTAGTGGCAAGTCTATTGATGACCTACAAGTTATTTGACTTGAATCCATAACCTATGAACCTGGCTTATGAGCATATTATTAGTGGTGTTACAGTACTGAAAGTGTATAGTTGCTTTGCTAACGTTGCCGTTGCAAGGGGTTCCAGGGAATTTGCTGGAGGCCAGACCCTGGTGATAAGTGTAAAGGGTGTGTGCATGTTATTAATGTTCACTACTGACTGTGTGTTAACTGTTGCCAAAGGTATAAGGTCACTAGGTGGGTCTGTGGGTGGTTATAGCTTCCCAGAGGGCTATTCCTGGTTAGGTAGATACCCCTCACTATTGTTACTCTGGGTGGAGTCAGCATAATATCGAATCCAGGCCCCTCAACCTGTGGTCAGAAATACAGGCAGGGGTAGTAATCTTGGGGATAGCGCCACCTAGGGGTTACATATATAAGCGCAGCTACAAGACTGTGTATCCCGGATATAGCTGTTACCTGGATACCAATACTGTAACTTCGTGGAAGTGATTGCATGTGATTGCTAGTTTGCTATGGCTGAGTCTGCTGCACAAGTTTGCAGAGTAGTCCTTTCACAGAAGGGTAGGGACAAAATTTGCATTTCTGGGTATCCACTTGTAAAGGAAAGAAATCACGATGATCATTTCTATTGGTGTTGCCCGAGCTGCAAATTCTCACATTGCCACAGCAAAGCAACTACTCTTTTGGTCAGTGGGGAACATAATTGAATTAACCACATGAACCACAACCACGCGCCTGATGCGGCCGATGCTCCCATAGCGGATTCCATGGCATCCCTAAAGAAACAGGCAGTGGACACCCACAATAACCCTACTCAACTTATTCAAGCTGCCTTGTCAGCACTACCTGCTGAAGTCTGTCAACTCTTCCCCAAGGATCAAGCTTTAGTGCAAGTGGTCAAGAGAGCCAGACTAATGCATATGCCCCCTGAAGCCAGGTCTCTCGATGAACTGTCCATACCGGATGAGCTGAGGAGCATTAATGGTTGCCCCTGGTTGGCCTATGATTCCACTTGTGGGGATGAAAGGATTCTACTTTTCACAACATCAGAAAATATTGAGCACCTGCATAATGCAAAGTTTTGGATTATGGATGGAACGCTTTGAACTGTACCCTCCATTTTTCGCCAGCTGTACTCCATACATGCCCCAGTGGGTACCACAGAAAACTTGAGGATCATTCCCTTCATATTTGCTTTAATGTCTGCAAAATTCCTAAACAGCTATCAGCATCTGTTTCAAGATCTACAGGACCTTGCAGATGAATCCAATTTAAGTCTGTCCCCTTCATTTATTATAACTTTGAACAGGCCGCTGTCAGTGCTACCAAAATCGAGTTTCCAGATGCTGCAAACAAGGGGTGCTTATTTGACTTCTGCCAAACTATGTGGCAGAAAATACAAAGTTTGGGCTTGGCTACGTTGTATGGCTGTGACCCTGAGTTCAGCCTAACGATGAGACATTTGAGTTGCACTGTCCTTTCTCCCTCCTGATGAAATTAAACCAGCATTTCTAGAATTAAACAAGCATTTGTCAATGCTGAATGTTGTCTCACTGGCATTGGCATTGGTAGTGCAGGAGTTAGAGATGCATAATAGGAATGGCAGTGAATTACTGAACTGACGCCAAACCCACCCCCACCCTGCAGAGACTGACAGGTGTTGGGGTGTGCCTTTGGGTCGTCAGCTATAACACTCATGCCATTTTACCTCACCCTACCCTGTAGACACTGACAAGTGTCGTGGTGTGCTTTGGGATCTTTGGGCCTTATACTTACCCCATTCCATAAGGAAATACACTGAGGTGGGTCTAGTATAGGAGAATGGGGTGAACTTTGGGGCCGAGCACTCCAAGACACACCTTGATGCTTGTCACTGGCTGCAGGGTGGGGGTGGAATGGCATGAGCATTACAGCTGATGATTCCAAGTCACACTCCTGACGCCTGTCAGTCTCTACAGGGTGGGGTGTTACAGTTGGAAACCCTAATGCCACAGGCATGTGTTGGTATTTTCACTCCAAATTATCAACATGGGTTTTTTGTGACCCCACCTCATGAAGAGCGGCAGTATCAGTTTGCTAGCCAAAAGGTGATTTTGCACAGGACTGCACAATTTGGCGCCACAGGTACGGAAACACATTTTGGGCAGGATGTGAAAAATGACAACTGTATTGTTCCTGAGGAGGTATAAAAAAATGGCAACGTCGAAAATCTGGCATGAAAATATAGCACATTTGTGAAGTTACAAGGGTGTATGGAAACTGCGCAATGCATGCTTGTAACACAGTCATTTTATGGACTTTCGTCACCAAATTTTCAACATAGGCATTTTAGGACCTCTGCTCATGAACAGTGTCACTGTCATTTTCTTAATCTGTCCCTAAAACTGATTTCCTCAGCGACCATGCTATTCTGCGCCGGAAGTGCAAAAACACATTTTGGCCAGGATATGTAAAATGACAGCTATACTGTTCATAAGGAGGTGTGGAAAAATGGCAATGTTGAAAATCTGGAGTGAAAATATTACAAATTCATGAAGTTATGAGCGTGCGTGGAAACTGAGCAATGCACACTTGTAAAACAGTTATTTTTTGGATTTTTTTCACCAAATTTGCAACATAGGCTTTTTGAGAGCCCACCTCATGAACAATGGCACTGTCATTTCATTAATCTGTCCTGAAAGGTGATTCTGCACAGTGACCGCAAAATCACATTTCAGGACTGAATAACAAAATGACAGTGATTGAATTCATGAGGAGGAGTCCCAATAACCCCATGTTGAAAATTTGGTGCAAACATTCCCAAAAATGCCCAAGATATGCACTAAAGTTGAAAAAACCCTATTGATGCCATTATACAGCTTACCGGCATTTCTTCAGTTTGCAGTCGGCTTTGAAGAGTGCAGACGGTTCCTGGTCCACGAAGATCGTTGCACTGGGCTCTGGAGGTAAGTATGGGGTGGGGAGTGTGGGGAGGCAGGGTACACAGAGGGTGGGCGCGGGTTGGGGAGGGGGCAGGAGAGACAGCAAGGGACCGTTTTCTGGTTTACAGATTTACAAAAAAAAGAACATCGCTGGACTTTTTTTTTTTTTTATTTTACAGGGACATTTGGCATGCTGGGTGGGCTCCCAGCATGCCACCCGAGTGTGTTGGGGGGGCTGTAGCTGATGGGGATTGGGCACCCCATCGGCACACATCGAGGGGGCAAGAGACGAGGGGATTGGGCACCCCCCTCAGCACACAACAAATGTGGGGGACAGTATGCCGATGGGGAGTGGGCTCCCCCATTGACAAATTGAACTGGTAAGGGGAGACTGAAGCCGACGAGGATTGGGGCCCCCCATCGACAAAGAAACATTGTGGGGGGGCACATGATGCAGAGGGGGATTGGGCACCCCCTCGGCACAAAGTTGAAATGGGAGGGGGGGCATTATGCCGATGGGGAGTGGGCTCCCCCCGTCAGCAAATGAAGTGGGTCAGGGCATGCCAACAGAGTGATTGGGCAACCCGAAGTCAGCGGCGGCAATCAGTGCCGCCATGTTTAGTGAAAAACTTCACCAGTAAAGGCACATCAGGAGGTGTGTTATTGTGCCGCTGCATGACGAGCTTGCCTCTCATTGCAGCAGCACTTTTGTTAGATGCGGTGGTCACTTTACGTATTGCTGGTGTCAGCACCTGCATGCCGGCTTATTGGGGAATGAGGGACTTACCTACTGATGCGTGCCCTGCATTCATCCACAGTGACCACACCTCCAAATCTGATACTACCGCAAGATGTTGGCTGGCGCACACGCGTGAGCCAACATAAAAAAATTTAATGCCAGACAACAGTGCAACTTTATTAGCTTGGTTTCAGGAGAATTACATTTTTGGCCATCAGGAAGCAAATGCACAACAAAACTTTGATCAGAAACTCCACTTTTCCCTCCAGAATTTTGGTCAGTGCACGATCAGGTCAGCCACAGTATTCCACGAACCCAAAATAATATGGAAGCATGGCACCGGTGTTTAGGCACCTTTATTGGCTCCTCACATGTAGGCACAAACTGATTTATAGGTGTAACCCCCCTACAAATGGGAGTCACTGAAATGTTCTCCAAGAGCCCGCCTAATTGCTCACTGCCTGGTTGGTGTTCAGCGCTAAAGTCATTTAGATGTTGTTACCAGAGAGCACCTTTAAAGCCTCCATGTACTGTCTCTTTAAGTGCTGCCTGCTTGCAGTCAAAATTAATCTCTATGGGGGGACTGTGTGTTTACATGCCCGAATCCCGTCCAGGCTGCTGATCCTCACTCCATTTCTGTCATCGCTAGTGGCGAAGGTGGAGCCCTGTTAAGAGATGTAACTAATTGCTGATAAACATTTAGAGTGATAAAGATATAGTGTTTGTTCTAACCTGCCTTCTTTGCAGCAAGGACTGTTCAGTTTAGCTCCTCCATTTTGGTCCCAAACTGCCGAATTGGACCAATCAGTATGGGGGGACTCTCAAATGGAGCCTGCTGGAATGGGACTGTATGGATAACCAGTTGGGATTTGCAGTTTTATAGTGTTGGTGCCTTTTTGCAACAGAAGGGGGACCTCTTACTGTGACTGACAGCTAAACTGCCCAACTGAACTTTTTGGACCTAAGGGAAATCCCCTGAGCTGTCTGCTGGCAAGCCAGATTTGAGTTGGAGGTTGAAAAGAAAAAAGCTTGCATAATCGAGCTGCCGTGTTGTGCAGTAGTTCACGTGGGAGAACTGTGGAAGTCCCAAAACCCGACTTATTGCCATTTGGTGAGAGAGAGAGAGAGAAGGAAAAATAGTCGGACAGTGACCAGTTCGGTGTGCGGTGAAGTAAGCTACTGGATGGGTACCAGGCTCAACCTGAAGAAGACCGAAGATTTTGCCAAGCGCGATTGGCCTGTCAGGACCTTAGCTACCTTCGAGCTCCCTGGTGTAGCAGTGACTTTGCGATCGGGATCGAGGAGTCGATTGCCTGGTACAGTAGTCCTTGGTTACATATAAATGTGCAGTGAACCGGAGGGGGGTCGCAACCTGGTTTCCCACTCGAGCTGAGTTGTGTGTTGAAGGCTGGAAGCTGTACCCAGCTTGCATCGGACTGAATCCGCTTGCTATCAAATGCAGTTGGGCCCTGCCACGAGGGCATCGTCTCCCTACCTTGCTCCTTCTGGCAATCCAGAACAACCATCATTCATCCTGTTCTCAGCATTGGGTATTGTGAGTAGTAAACAGGGTAGCTCCCTGCAACATATCTTTTAAATCACAAATGTGTCATCTGATTAATTTGCTATGTTGTTTCCACGAACTGAGTCCTCTGGCTCCGGAGTACAATCAGTGGGTGTGCATGTTAATTTTCTTCCTAACAGGGCCCCTACCAGCTGCAACGCCGACCTACTCCAGGCAACGGTCCTGGCTAATATAGAAACATAGAAACATAGAATTTGACGGCAGATAAGGACCGCTTGGCCCACCCAGTCTGCCCATTTCCCTACCCACTGGATAAGCTGCAGATCCTAGTTAACCAGCAGCCTACTTCTTCCTACCCCCACCCCCCAGAATTGCCTTATGACTATCCCATGCATGCTTGAATTCCACCACTGATTTTGACTCCCAACCTCCTCCGGAAGGCCATTCCATGCATCCACAACCCTCTCTGTGAAAAAATACTTCCTTAAATTACCTCTGAGCCGCCCCCTCTATCTTCAAATTGTGCCCCCTTGTTCTTGCACACCTCTTTTTTGAAAGATGCTACCCTCTTGGATTTTGTTGATTCCTTGAGGTACTTGAAAGTTTCTATCATGTCCCCTCTCCCTCCTTTCCTCGAGGCTATACATATTAAGCTCCTTAAGTCTCTCTTCATATGTCCTCGGTGCAGACCCTGCACCATTTTGGTGCCCTCCTCTGGACAGCTTCCATCCTGTCTATGTCTTTCTAGATTGGGTCTCCAGAACTGCACACAGTACTCCAGATGGGGTCTCACCAGCTGTCTGTACAGAGGGATAATAACTTCCTGTTTTCTACTGGTGATGCCTCTCCCTATGCATCCCAGTATCCCCCAACCCTCCTTGCTGCCCTCTCACATTGCTTGCCCACCTTTAGGTCATCTGATATGACTACCCCCAGGTCCCTTTCCATTTTTGTTGTTGTTAGTATCTCACCCCTCATTGTGTACTCTTCCCCTGGGTTTTTGTTTCCCAGGTGCATTACCTTGCACTTCTTAGCATTGAATCTAAGCTGCCATACATTTGACCATTCCTCTAACCTTGCCAAGTCCTTCTCATCCTTTCACCCCACCCTGTGCATCAACTCTGTTGCAGATCTTAGTGTCATCTGCAAAGAGACATACTTTCTTCGGTCCTTCTGCAATGTAGCTTATAAAGACATAGAGAGGACTAGTCCCATTACTGAACCCTGCGGTACCCCACTAGTAACCCTCCTTTCTTCAGAGTGGACTCCATTTACTATTACCTCTGTGTCCTATTCTCCAGCCAATTCTTTACCCAGGCTGTCATCTTGGGACCCACTCCCAGGCTGGCTAACTTATATATTAATCTTTTGTGTGGGACTGTGTCAAATGCCTTGCTAAAGTCTAGGTAGGCCATGTCCACAGCCCCTCCCTGATCTACTACTTTGGTCACCCAGTCAAAGAAATCTATCAGATTCGTCTGGCATGACCTTCCCGCTGTGAATCCATGCTGCCTAGGGTCCTGTGCCCTTCTGGCCTCTAGATACGCGACAATTCTTTCCTTTAGAAGTGATTCCATCATTTTCCCTATCACTGAGGTTAAACTAACAGGTCTATAGTTTCCTGCTTCTGCCTTGCTCCCACTTTTGTGAAGGGGAATCACATCTGCCCTCCTCCAGTCCTCGGGTACCACCCCATCCTCCCATGATTTGTTAAAGAGGTAGTCAGTGGTGTCACTAGTTCTACCCTTAGTTCTTTTAAGAATTCTGGGATGAATCCCATCAGGCCCCATTGCTTGTCCACCTTCCAGTTTTAGAGTTCTTTCAGAACCCTTTCTTCTGTAAATGGGCTGGTATCAACTTCTGTATCCAGAGTGTTACTACTGTTTGTTTATGTACCTCCCCTCTTCCTTTGTAAATACTGAGCAAAATATTTGTTTAGTATCTCTGCCTTTTCACATTCTCCTCTGCCCACCCTCCCTCCCTTTATTAAGCCTCACTATCCCTCCCTTGGTCTTCCTTTTGCTCCTCGATGTACCTATAAAAGGTTTTATTCCTTCTTAACTGAGTTGGCTATCTTTTCCTCAGTTTGGGCCTTTGCTGTTCTGACTGCCTTCCCAGCCTCCTTTTGCTTTAACTGATACAGTTCTCTGTCCTGCTCCTGCTGCGATTCCTTGTACTTCCTGAATGCTTTCTTTTCTCTTGAACCTTCACTGCCACTTCCTTTGAGAACCATAGTGGTTTCTTACATCGTCTTGTTTTGTTTATTTGCTTCACACAAGGCTCGTTACCTCTGTGATGGCAGTTTTATTATTCCCCATTGTTCTTCCACCCCTCCTTCCGCCCATTTGCTAGTGCATTCCTTAGGCACTCACCCATTTTGGCAAAGTCAGCCCTCCTAAAGTCCAATACTTTTGTCTTTGTATGGCTTGACTCTATTGCTGTGTTTATTGTGAACCATACTGTTCGATGGTCGCTAGTTCCCAGATGGCTACCCACTTCTACATCTGTGATCCTCTCTCCATCTCCATTTGAGAGTATCAAGTCTAATATTGCTTCCTCTCGAGTGGGCTCCAGTACTAGTTGTCTGAGGCATGCCCCCTGTAGGGCATCTAGAATAACTGCACTCTTTGAAGTGGCAGCTGCAACTGCGCTCCAGTTAACATCTGGCATATTCAGATCACCCATCAGCAATATCTCCTTTTCTGCCATTCTAAGTATACTTTCTATCATTTCCTTGTCCACTTCCTCCCTGAGAGAGGGTCATGTCTAACCCCTGTGCGGATTGTGGTGCCATTGCCTGTCTCCAAATTTACTCACAGTGCTTCTTCTCCTCCCTGTTTACCCTTTTGTTCTGTTGCTTTTATTCCTTCCTTATGTAAAGAACTACTCCTCCTCTTTACCCTCCCTGTCCCTCCTGTAGATAGTGTGTATCCTGGTATGTTTACGTCCCAGTCATGGTTTTGTGTGTACCATGTTTCTGTGACTGCCACGATATCCAGATGTTCCTCCTCCATCAAGGCCACTAATTCAGGAAGCTTGTTACCTAGACTACGGCATTGGTACTCATTGCTCTCCATTTTTGATGGCCTTACCTTCTGTTGCAGCATCCCCCACTGACCGTTCTACCTTGGTCTTTTCTCATTTAGTACCCTGTTTTGTAGGAGGCTGGGATTTTTCTGCTGCTTGTCAGTGCCTCCCCATTGACTAGTTTAAAAGCTTGCCAATGAAGCATTTAAACCGATTGCTCAAAGACTTGTTCCTTCCTGGACAGATGCAGACCATCCTGCCAGTATAGGCTGGTGTCCCTCAGGTGGAACCCCAGTCCCAATGAAGCCAAACCCTGTGCTCCACACCATTTTCAACCATTCATTAAACTGCATGGTGCCAATTACCCTCGCCTCCCCATGCCTTTGACAGGCAGCACCTCTGAGAAGAATACTGTGTTTGCTACTTGTCTTAGGCCTCCCCAACTCTGCAATGTCCTCCTGCACTGCTCTAACCTCATGATGAGCCAAGTCATTTGTCCCTAGGTGGACAATTACGTCCAGCTCAGAATCCTTGCAGCTGTTGTTGTGATCCTGTGGATGTGCTTCCTGTCCCTCAAGCCATGGCACCAGGCAGGCACACTTCAGATTTCCCAGCTCCTCCCAGTTCTATCCCCTAATAATTGAGTCCCCACCAGGAGCTGCGTCCTTTCCTTGTGGTGTCCTCTGCCTCCTTCCTGTGGGCCTCCCTTGTGACAGTTGTCCTCAGCCTCCTTAGTCTCCTCTTCGGGTGTATCTATAGGGGAGCTATGCTCCCCAGAATGGCGTATGGATTGTGGTGTGTAACATCTGACTGGGTGTGCCTCTTTTCACCATCCTCATCCTCCCTGAGCCCACTGTGGTTCAACTGCTGTGCTTTCTTTGCAACCTCTGAGGTAGTGGTGGTGGTTCTGGTGCTCCCTGGATGGGGGAGGTTCCCTTCCTACTGTCCATTGTGGCCTGGGGGAAGGTCCCCGTACTACTGTCCAGTGTGGCCTGAAGACGGGCAACTTCCTCCCTCAGGGCAGACAGTTGTCTGCAAATAGGGCAGCATCTCAGCCTCCAGAAAGACTCCCGGAAGACTGCTGCCCCACAGCCATTACATTGCACTACTCCCCACATTTTTTTTTTTTTTTGTGTGTGATTGGTTTGTAATTAGAAATATATATTTATATTATACAATGTTTATGCTTATATTGTCAGTGTAGTGTGCTAGAGAGGATATGACAGTGACATGCACCTTGCACTCTTGAGGAAATGATGTCAGAACCCCAGGTATAAAGGAACTATTTCCAAGGGTGGGTGGGGTGAGGGTGGGAAGGGTTGGGCCTAAACTGGCCCTCGCAAAACAATCAGCTAGAAGCTCTGACCCACTGCTGCAATGAGTGCCTTCCTGTCAGGAAGATGCCCTACACAACAATTTGATAGAAATACCCTGCTAATCAATCAGGAAAAATCCACAATCAAGTCAGACACAGGTAAACCTTCCCAGCCCCAAAACAGGCCTGGTGGTTTGTGCTCTGAGAGCTGTCCACCCCAAAATAAGTCAGCTGTGCTTTAAACTCTTCCTGCACTGAAAATCTTAAGAATTGTAACAAACAAATGTAAACCTTAATCCACCACCCTCTGTTGCTTGAAAGACCGTCTTTTCCTGTTTCACACTGCAGGTTTTCTGTGACCACTCCTTAACCCCAGTAACTCTGTTTAAAAGAGTTAACTATCACAAACTCCTACGCACCAGTAAATTATTTAAAAATAGTTTCAGTCCCAAAAGCCTAGTAGTCAATCCAGCTACCCCAAGGGACAACCAGAATGAAGTATTTAAACACTTATGAGGTTACTTCCAAGATAAGCAGAGTTTGCAAGTTTCTTTTTCAACTCCTCAGCCACCTGAAATTTAAAAATAGTTTAACTGTCAGCAAATCCTAGTAGACAATCTAGCTACCTCAAGGACCTACCCAAATGCAGTATTTAAATCCTTCTGAAGTTACTAACAAGATAAACAGAGTTTACAAGCCCCTTCTTGGTTAAACCCTAAATAAATATGTGAATAAAAAGCAATTACCAAGGGTAGTTAGTTTCACCTCCCACAGAATTAAGCAAAAGTGCACGTTTGTTGCAGATATCAAGTGCAATATAGAATTTCTCACACAGCTCGCAGTTGAAGAAAGCAGTATCCTTCCAGCTCCAGCAAATGTGCTTTGTGTCTTTGAAAATTGCAGCCTGTAGTGACTAGCCCCTTTTATATCCTGGGTATCCAGAGAGTGCGACTGATAGGGACACTGACTGCAGGCACAACTGTGATATTTATAGTGTGTTTAAGCCAGTTAACCTGATTGCCCCCATCCTTGTTATAGCCCCCTGAATAAATCAGATCTACTTCTTTTTCTGCAATCTAGATTGACTATGGTGTCTGTTTATGCCTAAGGTATTGCATAGTTGTTTTTGTCTTGCATCACCTTATTTTACAGGGGGTTTCCCGAGTCAAGCTGAAGGAACCAGTCCTGGGGGTAAGTGCTAAATCTAGGTGTACGTGTAAAACCTATCAGGGGTGTTGGGAAGGTAAGCCTTGTGTACTCTGTGGGCCACTAGCAGGAGACAAGGGGGGGTCACAGTGTCCCAGAGGGCTGTGGCCTGGTTAGTTAGACCAATAACAACCCTGACCTTTGGGTAGAGGCACCCGTCACTGGACCTAGGCCCCTTAACCTGCTACTAGCCAAGCAGGCAGGGGTAGTAGCCCTTGGAATAGCGCCACCTAGGGGTTAACAGAGCATCTCAAAAGAGCAGATGTTATCAGAAACCACCATTGAGAAGATTATCAGAGGATTACCAAAATCTCCTACCAAGAAACGCTATGCTGCATGAGAGGCTAAAATTGTAAATGTGGTCAGTGAAAGACCACGAAGATCAGCACTCCAATTTCTTTGTGGTATTGCACACAATTTGACACTTTGACCACAATAATTAAATACTTTTAAAATAATTTTAACTTTTAAATAAAGAATGCTGTGATTTTAATGCAGTAATTTTAAACTGTATGAAGGGGGATTACTTTTATGCATTGATCCAGACTTACAGCACACTGACACTAACACAGTCAAGGCCAGCTGTCAGACATAGACAGTAAGTCACCCTGAGTGAGTACATGCTTCGGGGAAATGACATGGAGCTCCAGCCCATAAGGTGTAACTGTATCAAGAGGCGTTACTTTTACGATTGATCAGATTTACCACACACATTGATCTGGACTTTCAACACATTGAAACTCCGCTTACGGTAGGTCACAATCAGTAGTGAGTTTAAATACCAGGCTGGCTCCCCGTTTATGTTTTACCCCTTTGCTGCAGTTGTCAATCTGTGTCGGGATTTTGAATGTTGGTCACTTGAGATGTCGGGATTTCACGATGTCGATGTTTCAGTGACGGGATTTAGTGTGTCGGGATTAAGTACGGATCCCGATGGTAATTACCAAGAGAATGCAGAAAACTGGCAAAGCTGACACGTCATAGTGAAAAAAATATATAAAGAAGGGTAGCATGAGGTTCTAGGTCTGTCCTAACTATAGGCTGAGTTAGTCACCAGATGGCCCCATAGGGACTTTCTAAAGTGGTAATGGGAGGAGTTGTCACAGACTAGTGAGGGGAGAGAATTCCAGAGTCTAGGGGGATGGCAAAGCCTTGATCCCCCATACTGGTGCACTGTTTAGGGACTATCAACAGGGATTTGTCATTAGATCCTTGGGGTAGGTCTAGTAGAGAGAGTTTAGGAAATGCTACAACAGAAGTAGAGGAAGGGGAATGAAGGAGCTTATGTATGAAGCAACCCACTAGGTGACCACTTGCGAACATATTAAGTACAAACTAAAATGTGTCTAAATAAATAATGCTGCATAATGAAAGGTGGGCAGCAGCATTAGAAGATTGGTTCTAGGAATGGGAAGATTGGTTTGGATAAGTTCAAAACCTTCCAGGACCTTTATCATTTTTTGTAAAAGAACATTATCAGAACTTTGTGTCAGGTTCCAACGATTTCTAAAATATTGATTTTGGAGGTTAATATACTGCCCCAGCAGAAAGAAGGTTGGAGGTTGTGGAAGGATCCAAAAAGAAGGCTGAAGGTGAAGAAAGGACCCGAATGAGCCAGATCTGCATTAGTTAGTCCTACTCACAGTGGTGCTACAAATGGGGTACTAACTAGCTATATGGCAGTAATTATATTTACTGTAGTTTTCGGATTGCTTTCCCTTCACTGCCAATAGAGTATGGTTGGAAATAATGATTAAAATGGTGTTTGTACTCTAAACTAAAAGGTTCCAAAAGAAAGTTCTAATAAGGTTTGAATAACTATCAGAATTTGTCATGGCTTATCAGAACTTCAGAACCATTTAGTGGTTCTCCCATCCCTAATACATTTGTTTACAGTATATAGCAGATTAACTGGTTTTCTACCTTTGTCTCCTGATTTGAAGTCAGGAGCTTTTCCATTTAGGAGCCTTTTACTTGTATTTATTTTATTTATTTTTTTAGTTTGTGTTGACTGGGAAAGGAGGGCAAGGAAAGGTTTCCTGTTTTCAGCCTCCTCCTGGGAGAGGATATAGATGCAAACGACTGCTACCGAAGCAGGTTAATCTCTCAGTGGAACTGTGAATGAGAGGAAGTTTGACCAGGACACCGGTGCAGTTCATTTACTCTTAAAGAGAAATGCCATGGGATCTTTAACCTCCACCTAAACAACAACCACAGCAGGTAGATGGGACCTTGGTTTAATGTCACATCTGAATGACGGCACCTCCAACAGCACAGCGTCTCCCAAACACCATGCTGGGGTATCAGTATGGTAACTTCAAGAGGAGAGTGTCCTGTGTAGAACTGTATCGGTATGGAGTTGTCACTGCCATGTTGGTTTGGTGCCAAACTGGTATTTTTTTGTTACTTTTTGGTAACTGGGTAAGCACAAGTGCCTCTTTTCAGGTGACCCTTGCAGCTGTGGGGGGGAGTGACTTGCTGTGAGTCACACAGTATTTATTTATTTATTTATTTAGTTTTTGTTGGCCGGGTAAGTGCACTAGACAAATCCTGCCTATTTTCAGGCACGACCTGAGGGAGGGGGATACAGATGAATGCTAACTGACCTTGAATCAGATTAAGCTGTTGGTGGTATTTTTAGTGAATGAGGGAAATTTGGCCAGGACACCGGGAAATTCTCTTACTCTTTCGATAAGTGCCATGGGATCTTTAACATCCACCTGAACTACCACCAATCCAGGCAGATGAGACCTCGGTTTAACGTCGCATCAAAAGACGGCACCTCAAGTGCAGCACCCTCTCATGCTGCACTACAGTGTCAGTACTGGGATATTAACCCAAGTGCCAGATGTGGGAACTGAACCCACAGCCCTCTGATCTCCCAGCCTCAGAGGCGAGTGCTACCTACTGAGCCACTGACACTGCTTGCAAATGGTTGCTGTGGGAATCAAACCCAGGTCTGCTGGATGTAACAGCTCATTACTCTAACCTCTAGGTTATACTGCTAGTCTATGCATGTCTGGCACAAGATGGCAATATGTGACTAAGATCCACGTGTGTGATTGGGAGGGCACAAAACCAAACTGGATAGTTCTACTCTCTAGCATCCCTTTATAGATCCTACATACTGCTCTTCCTTTTCCATAGATCTTTTCTCTCAGGTCATGCCTGTCTCTCAAGGAGGTACCTAGTCCCAGGTTATACCCATTTAAGCCTGTTGACCCCATTTCCTCCAGTAGGTTTAGCCCCAACCTGACTTCCTTAATAGCTTCCTCTCAGTGGCAGGGTCTCCAGGGGGAGGCTGTCCTCCTCCCCCAGGCAGTCCACCCGTTTGAATAAGGATCCAGTGTCAGCAGTCACTAGGACTCATGGGAGACTGGGAACCCAGGCCATCATGCAGTCGGTACATGAGTTCTCCTTCCTATTTTCATCCCTCCCCGCCAATGTGAATGCAGCAGTCCTAGTGGCCGCATGCATGCACACCATGTCCCTGCAGCAGGAGCAAGCTCTCTAGCCTGTCCACTGGGATCATGGGGGTGGAAGAACTCTCCCTCTTCCTCTCCCTCCCGTGCTGTGGCACACTGCCATACAGCTCCTGCCCCCTAGTTTCCTTTGGTATTTTGTCTTTCAGCTACACCTTGCAGTTCTGTTACCAAAAGGACTTGACTCAAGAAGGCACTCTTGTAACCATAAGAGACAGTTGCTCTCAGACAGACAGACAGACAGTGGCCAGCCAAGGAGGTGAGCAGAGGGCTGTGCTGATCACTCTTGATGTTGGTCATTATTTATTTATTTAGATTTTCAGAAAGACCTTTGAGCCAGAGGCTCTTTTACAGGGATCCATGTCATCAGAACAAACTGGAATAGACAATGGTCGCATAACATTAGGGATACAGCGATGTGACAGCATAGAGCAAATTAGACAATAAGGAAAACAAATAGTACGTTACAAGTTCATAGCCAGAACATGTATTGAAATAGTTCTATTGTCTAAGTACTATGAGGATAACGCAGCCGGTTTTAGCCTTGATACAGACAGAAGAGTGCTTAGAGGGGCAAGAACTAGAGGGGGTAGGGGAGGGAGGGCAGTCAAGGTGGAGTAAAGACAATGATTGAGGAGCAGGTTAATACGTGGAGGCATGGCAGGATTAACCTGTATGCAAATTACGCTTACCATGTAGGGGCCCCGAGGTTCAGGAGGGCCTCTACTGTTAACCTATTTACAGTTACTTTCTTTAATCCTGGCTGTACTGGGTGACCACCGACGGGCTGAACTGCCCAAAAGCACCCCCCTTCTTGAGTCAGTCAGCCCTCCCCCGCCCCACTGAGTCAGCCTGGTGAGTGGTGACCCCCTCCCCCCACAGCTGCTCTGAGCAAGCGAGTCTCTCAGTCTCTCCGATGGGCAGCTCCTACTTCACCTCTGATCCACCCTGACCCCATAACACACAACCAATCATGTCCATCAGAGGTCTTCTGGAAGTGTGGCTACTGGGGAGCTGAAATCAGTGCATTCATGTGCGTGGCATCAAAATGTGTGGCCGGGCAGTGATGAGGAGTAGAGTAGGAGAACGAGAGAGAGCTGTGGAAGTCAGTTGTTGGTGCCAGTGGCTGGTCTCATCTATCAAAGAAGAAGAGTCTCTGCCTAAAGACACAGAAGTAGAGAGAGAGTCCGAGCAGGCTGTAGGGGGTCACCTAGAGTTGGATTCGGTTTCAGTGCAGCATCGCATGCTGCTGGTGTTTTGTGTGTAGCCACTAGCCAGGATCAGTTAGTGTTGCTGCTAGTTGGGCCTTTGGTCCTGCTGTGACTGTAAGGAGTCCTCCCATGCTGGGCCCCACTGCAGGGCGAGTCATGTCACCTCCGCCATGGATCTTGAGGAAACAATCAAGAGGACAGACTGGACTCATTACATTCACATTCACATCAGTCAGGCCACACCAGATATGTTGTGTTGACTCGTCGTCTGTCATCTGTCGTCTGTGTTCTGCAGTGTCCAAGCCATTTGTGGCACAGAAATAACTCATTTTATTGCATTGGAGAAACAAACTAAGTTGTGGTTGCCTCTGGTCATGGTCTGTCTGTGAGTGTTCAGTAACCTGAGTAGTGTACTGATGACTCTTTAATAAAATTTGAAGTTTGGCACTGAGTGGGCCATGGGGTGCTGATAAGTCACCTGAAGGAACTAACCTGTGGGACTTGCTCTTACTGGCACAGATTTTTCTTGGTTTGATTGGAGTGATATACATTACTGGGAAGTTGCAGTAGGTTGCTCTAGGAAACTTAAACTCTGAAGTGACTGCAGTTAACACCTGCAGGTCCTGCAGGGTTCTTAAGGCTCAGTCTTCTTGGCACAACTCTCTTTAGCTGCTTTGGCATCAATGACTTGGGGTGGGGGCAAGGATGTGGCAACTCAGCATTGACAGCAAAGCAACTTTTAAGCTGACAACAAAACTATAAATGACAATGGAGAAGGGGGAGAGGAGACAGTGGGAGAACAGACAGAATTGAGAACAAAGGTAGCTGCACAGAGGATGATTGTGGCAGATGCATTGCGGAGGCAAGGAGCTTGAGCATGTCTCAGGTTTGGAGCTCAAAGGAGTCTTGAGCAGGGAAATGATGCTAGGGAGCTGTGAGCCCCATTAACTGCTTCAATACATGCTTCAGTTTTTTGGTTTTGGCAGAGAGAAAAGGTATTTAAAGAGGCATGAGCAGGGAGATTGTGGCAGCTACAATCCCCATTTTTATGAAATTATTTATGTGGAATTTGAATTTGATATCTGGGAAGGCAGGGCACACTAATCGAAGTCTAATGTCCAGGTGTGTCTCGGAGGAGGGACGAAAAGAGGAAGAAAATAGGATCCATAATTAATTATTAACCCATAATTATTAATAACAAAAATAGTTACAAGGTACATACAGTAGTGATAAGGGAAAAACAAGACAAGTTATAGGTAACTAAAAAGTGAAAATTTACAAAATGTTAATACTGTACCGATAAAATATTTCTTTATGCAGTAATTGGTCATTCAATTGTGTTGTTTGTAATCAAGGGCATGTGACCTGTCAAGTCATGTGGCATAACACAGCATTATAAACCACATCCTGCTTGAGTACCCTGGTCATTGCTGCCTTGCCAGCCCGGCACTGTAGAAGTGGGATGTTGGCATTTAGGGCCCCCAGGCCACAAAATATGACTTGAGTAGGGCCCCACTTCCATTAATCTGGCCATGCATGGAGGTATGGAAGAGATAGGGGTAAACAGAGTAGAGTAGAACATGTGACTATGGAGGGAAGTAGTACAGAATGTAGATAGAGCAGAAGTAGGGCATACTACTAGGAGGGAAGTAGCACAGAATGTCAGATCCTGCAGTCGCAGCCTCCATTTGGTGCTAGCAGAGCCCTGGGTTTCACTTTGAATGGTCTGAGCTTCCAGTCATTATGTAGATCTACCCCAAGAGAATTTAGTCAGAGAGGCACACGGCATTCAAAAGACCACTGAACTTGTGAGGTCCAAGAAAGGGATTTTAGAGATTGTTGTTTAGGCCCTAGTACCTCTGGAGGGGTTAGGTGCTGGGATGAGGTTTCAAACCCGGAGGGGGGTAAACCTAGGTTGCTTTCTTTGCCAGAAGGCATATCTGATACCATATTCTACTGTCCAGGTTAAGCCACCCAGTCTGTGCGTACAGGTCACACGCGTGTGTCATCTGGTCACCACCCATCACAAGTGTACATGTCTTGTTAAGTGCTATCTTGATATGCTTGAGTGCCGTAGTGGTTACAGCACCATATACCACTAAGCCATAATCAATAGTAGACAGCACAGAGCTAGTAACAGCAGTTTTTAGAGGTTCGCTGGTTACGCAATGTTTGTTTCGGTAGAGCAACCCTAGTTTAGTGTTGGCGGCCTTAGTCACCGAATCAATGTGTTGAGTATATGATGGAATGCTGTCCAATGTAACCCCAAGATATTTGAAGCTTTGTACCATTTCAAGGGGAATTAAGATTGGTGCAGATTTTTAGCTGGTGGGAGCTATGTTTACTGTGGGCAGAAGCGAATAACATGGTTTTCCGGTTTTTGTAATTTAGTAGCAATCCGGAATTAAGAAACCATTGCTCCACTGTAGAGAAATTAGTTTGCATTAGCCTTTCTAGTGTGGAGGGGTCGTGGTGACTTGAAAAAAGTATGGCATGATCTGCTTATAGTGAGACATCTGTTACTGCATGAGGGAGGTGGTTAAGAAACAGACTAAACAGAAGAGGGCCAAGAATTGAGCCTTGGGGCATTCTTATAGTCATGGGCTGACTGTCAGAAAGGACATTTTGAAATTTTCACTCTTTGCACTCTCCTAGTGAGGTAGCTCCTCAACCAGGATACAGATTCTGCAGATAGGCCCATGTGGGGGAGTTGATTCAGTAGCAGTTTGTGGTTAACAGTGTTGAAGGCCTTGGTGAGGGCAATGTAGATTGCCCCCACCAACAGCCCATGGTCTAGAGCATTTTGAATTATAGCTGGTGAATTCTACTAGGGCGGTAGAAGTGCTGTGCAGCTTCCAGAATCAGTGTTGTTGTCGGCACTGCAGTTGGTATTTGTCGAGGTATTCCATTAATTGGTCAGATACTACTCACCCGAGAGCTTTTGAGAGAGGGTGAAGTATTGAGATTGGTCTGTAATTTGAGTGGGAGGCTCTGTCACCGGATTTGTGGACTGGGGTAACCATGGCAGCTTTCCAAATCATCAGTTGTGAGAGATAGGTTTAGAATTTTGGTTAGGGGGATGAGGATAATATCGAGGGTGAGCTTGAGGAGTTTGAGGTCAAGCATATCATTGCTTGCTCTGGACTTGCCAAGCGCTACAGTGAGACATTTTTTGGCCTCAACTGGAGTGAGGATTTTCAGGTAGATGGGGGAAGGGGTGTTTGGGGGAATCCAAATATCCTTTGAATGATTTCCAATATCAATTGGTTGGAGATCAGAAGGCAGGATACCACTGAGATCAGTGAATACCTTATTGAACATGTTTGCTAGTATGGAGGGGGAGTCTTATTTGGTTTACCTGACAGTGTTTTAAGGTTCTCCCAGAACCTCCTGCTATCACCCCAGAAGTTGGCTAGTTCGCCTCTGAAATGTTGACTTTTTGCCTGCCAGATTGTCCATGTGCAACTGTTCCAAGCAGCTCTGTAGAATTGAGTATCAGCCAGTAAGCCTGTTCTTTTTGCTTTAGCCCATAGGTTGTCCCTGTGTTTCGTCATACCTAGGAGTTAAGGTGAGATCCAGGAGTTGTTGGAGTCCCAGATCTTCTGCTTTGTGAAGGGCGAGTAGATATTACAAGATTCATGGAATTTGTGTATGAAGCCATCAAAGAGCAGTGTCAACATCTTCAGTGGTGTCTAGAAGCTCCAATCTTGAAGTTTTAGGTGTGCTTTCAAGGAGGAACGCTTTCTTTTTCAGTAACCTGTTTGTGACTGTTCTAGTTGGTGTGATGCTTGGCCAGCTGGTTAGGATTGCTCTATGATTTGTAATATAGAATGTGGTATGTGACCTGTCTCACAGGAGACATCCTGTGCCCCTGGGATGACATCTCTTCCCCCAGGTTTCAGTTAAAATGACAGGATATATGTTAAACAGCAAAGCTCTGTAATGTGATTAACTTCCAAGAAGTTGCATTTTTTGGCCTTGTTGATGAGCTGTGCTTCTTTGAAGCTGGGAACTTTAAAATATACATTTTGTGACATCTTAGAGAAAGAACAGTTAATATCATCTGGTGTTAAGAAGCTATATGACATCTAGGTGAGAAAACTGCAGAGTTGTAAAGGTATTTGGATATGGGCTGGGAACAGGAACTGCTCAGAGATCAAAGAGGAAATGCAGATCAAAGAGTCATATTGGGAAATGAGTTTTTGCTGATGTCACCTTATTTAATATACCTCCCATATGACATCCTGTGTGTATTATTTTTTGTATTTAACAGGAGAAGCTGGGTGACATCATGAAGAAGTGTGTTTGAGAGTCAGTTTAAACTATTCTGTGTCTAATCATTTAAACACTTTTCTTAGTGTGTTCTTAGAAACAACATCTACTATAAGCACTGTAAGAAGGATATACATTAGATGGGAAAGTCTAATTGTATTGTGGTAGGAGTTTATGTTTGTACTTTTTCCTTGTTTTTTTTAAGTGATTGTATGCTTTGTGATATATTGTTCTGTGTTTACATTTTACTTATTTTTATCAATTTTCTAAGTAAACCTCTTATTTTGAGAGACTGCCTGGTATGCCTTCAAAGTTCTTTCTTTTTGCATGAAGTATAGATAGTAAAAGTTGACAACTGTTCATAAGCTTAATGGTGTTACTGAACTGGAAAAAGGTAAGAATACCTAAGGTCTTTTCATAGAGTTTTAAGGGTTCATTTTGGTTACCTGGTTAGGTGCCCTTAGGCAAAAGATATCTGGCATTCCCTGAACAGCAGAATTAGCTGAGCCTGTACATTTGGGTACACTAGCATAAGGTTCCAGTTTGAATCCCCAGAACTTGAGACCAAAGGTGATTCGGACACACAAACAAACAGACAGGAGGGTTACCCTGTTCTGTTACCTGTTCACAATACTGCGCTCGGAGGTTGGCATGTGGAAGCAGAGGACCTGACCTGCTGAGTGGGGTTGTGACAGTTGGTACTGTGGGAGACTTATTTGACCAGCTGAAAAGGATGGGAGAGGAGAATGGTCGCTTAAGGAATCCGGAAGGACAGTTGTGTGTGTTATTTTGTCTGGGCGATTGGTGATAATCCAGTCAATGAGGGAGCTAGTACCCGTGTGATAATTTTTGCAGGTGGGGGAGTTCACTGTATGCCCCATGTTTAGAGTGGATAAGGCATCCCTGTAGGGGACTGCTTCAGGGGATGCCCAGTTTATGTTAAATTCCCCCATCATTATTAAATCAGTGCTCTGGCGATGGTCCACAAGGTAGTTGTGAATTATTTTGAAGCCATTGGGTTGGGCCTTTGGAGGAATATAAAATGATACCACAGTTATTTATTTTCTGTTAGTGCCTAATTGAACTTTTAGCACCAGGAGTTGTGTGTTACAGCTAGTTGCGATGGGGGGTAGTACTTGAGCCTGAAATTGTTCCTTAAGGTAGAGAACACAGCTGCCCCTGTGTTTTCCTACCCTGTCGAGCCTCTATGAGGTATAGCCTGGTAGCTGAATGGCAGAGTCAGCAATTTTAGGATTAAGCCAGGTTTCGACTACTGATAGGGTGTCAGGCTGGTGTTGAGCGACCCAGACTTGCAATGAATCTAATTTTGCCAGAAGACTACAAATGTTAATGGAGGCAAGAGTTAAGCCATTTTGCCTTCTGCTGTGACCCATAGTATTAGGCATGGGGCCAGGATTAGGGTGGACATTCTCAGAGAGAAATAACAGTAGCCAGACCAAGCAAATTGCCTGCTGCTTTAGTTTTTTTAATACCTGCGATCGGGTATGCTTTTTGGATATGTTCTGCTTAATCATGGAACAGGTAATTGTCATGTTTGTGACTGGAGTGGGTAGTGGATACACAGAGTACTCCTCAATCATTTGAGAACTGAGGAGAGGTTTTGTGCTGCAGGATGTACTTAGCTTTTGAGAGGGAGTAGATTTGAGGCAGTGCTGGTAGAGTGATATATGAAATTCTGTTGTTGAGGTATAGTTCATGGGTGAATCTGGCATTATTGTAGCAACCGGTACCAGCAACTGACATATTGCAAGGAAGCAAGCTGCTCTAAGTAGGAGCATTGTGTATTCGGAGATGTTGTGGACACGAAAGCTATCTAGTTGCAGTGGGCAATAGTGCAGTCCCTGGCAGTAGTGCAGTCCCTACAGTCTCAGTGTGACTAGGTGGAAGGAGGAAAAAGCTCAGAGACCAGGGGCAGGATGGAGCGAGTTAGAAGGAGAAATTGGGGATGAGAAAATCTGAGTCCTGGTATGAATGAAATGAGAAGCAGGAAGAGTGGGAGAATTAGCCTCAAGAACAGGGGAGGTGGTGATATTTCAGCAGAACTGATGATGGGTTAGTTGCTTAGAGAAAGGACCAGTGGAAGCGAAGTGTGCAGAGGGTGGGAGGGGTTTAGCCTGATTTAATAGAGGCCGGTCGAGTAGGACAGGTGGGACAAAATTCAAGTAGTAGCACAGGAAAAGCCATCAAAAATTCAAGCTACTAGCAGCGAAAAGCCACCAAGAGCAGGGTCCTGAGCTAGATAGGAACTGACTGGGATCCCAGCTAAGTCAATCGGCAAGAGCCTTGTTGACAATCAGCCAATCACGATGGCAGAGGCCCTCAAGACTATCCAATCAAGTCAGGAGCCGTATTTTGGAGTTCAGGCCGGGGCTCAGATGCAGACGTGGTGGTTACCTGGATTCTTTGCCTGATGAGGAGGAGGGGCAGCAGCCAGTAGGATGCCATGGCCCTGGAGAGCAGGGAGCTGCTCACTTCGGGGAAGATGCCTGCTGCTTGGGCAAGCTGGAAAAGGGAATTTAGGGACTGATGTCCAGGGTGGGGTGGGGTGGGACAGTGGGTCCAGAGCAGACAGGTTGGGTGGAACTGTTTTGGGGGTGAGGGGTACACTAGACTACCAGAGTATCTACAAGGAGTATAAGAACAGGTGATTGGGGTGGTGAGTCCACTAGGCATCATGCAGACTACAACACACAAAAGAATGGTTAATTGGCGTGCGAGTTCCACTAGACACAAAAGACTGCTGCACCTGATATGCTAGATGGGCACTCCAGGGGCTATGCATGTATGCTAATGAGCCCCTGATAGGTATGCAAATGGCCCCTTAGTACACTGCATGCCCAATAGGCTCATTATCATACTGGGGTTGAATGTGGCCCAAAGAAGCCCTGGCACTATTCCGTTTGGGCAGCGCTATCTCCAGTGGGTTCCCCTGTAAGCCATAGTCAGCCCTGAGTTGTGTCAGTGTAGTGCATAGTCATGCACTGTGCTGACTGGTCCCATATAATACACACACACACTGTCCCAGGCTCACACTGCCCAAGGCTCAAAACACAGAGTCCTAGCACACCTATAAACAAAGTTTGACACACCTTCCACACACAGACACCTTCCATACACAACACACACTACACCAGGCTACAGATGCATGGTGTGGTGGAGTCTCATACATAGACAAAGATTCACCCTCCACCACCACCACCACACAGCTAAACCCCATGTGTTTGTGGCCTGGGGTGAAGGTTGTGCGACCCCGGAGGGGATAAGGTGTATGGATCTTTTGTTTGTAAGCAGTCTAAAGACGTGTGTTTGTTGACTTTTTTTAGGAGCCCTAGTACTGTGTGTTCGTAGTGTGTGTGTGTGTGTGTGTGTGCGCAGATATACATAGACCTTCTGTAGTCTTGCCTTACCAAATGGAGCAGCAGTCTGGTTGGAGGAACTGCCTTGTAGCCAAGCCAATCAGAAATATGGAAAGTGGTGGAGGAGGTGGACAGAGGCAGGCGCTACACACTTAACACCCCTTCACAAAGTGATAATTAACAAGGCTGTCTGCAGCCTGTCAGTGGGGAAAAGTGACACTTGGTGCCTAAACTGGTGGGGCTGCTGTAAAGGTGGTTTAAGTTTCTGTTTGTTGGAGCTGAGTTGCATGTGAGCCCCCACAGCTCGTGGGTTTTGGGGTGCCTAGTGCTAGCCCTGCTCATATTCAGACAGTTAGTATCATCCAGTTGGATGTGCTAACTGTCTGAATATCACCCATATCTGAGCTAATTGCCATGTAGCACTTCTGTCTGTACAGCGCATATGGCCAACTTTCAATATGGGGGGCAAACTTTTTTTTTAATAGAGGTTTCCCTTCCTGGCTATGTTCATCATTCCAGGGGATATATCCTGATCCCAGAGCACTGGCCCATTCAGGCTTCCATCCTCCTATCCCCCCTAGCCCCAGTAACCAACAGGTTACCCCCACAACTTCCCCTCCATGGCAGGAGCTCTGGGGTAGGGCCATCCTCTCCCACCCAAGGCAGTCCACTGTGTAATTCTAGTATGTACTTTCAAAAAGTATCCTCAACAGAAAAGATTTTTAGAAATTGCAAGTGGCGGTTGTCACAGATATGTTTTTGCTAAAAATCTATGACTTTTTTTTTTTGCAGACTAACAAATACTGCTGCTTTAAGAGCCTCCAGTGCAGAATAGAATTGAAGACTTTGCTGAAGTCAAGATACAGCACATCAACAGCATACCTCATCCACTGCCTCGAAGACCCAGTCAAAGAATACTATCAGGTTGGTCTGGCATGATCTCCTTGCCTGAAACCCATATTGCTTACTGTCCTGCAGCCAGTCAGCTTCTAGGTACTCAACAATTTTCTCTTTGTCATGGTCTCTAGAAACTTCCTAACAATCAAGGTAAGGTTAACCAACCTGTAGTTTCCTGAGTCCTCCTGGTCACTACCCTGTAGAGTGGTACCAGATCTGCAGACCTTCTGTCTCCTGGAACCACCCCTCTATTTCAAGGAGCAGCTGAACAGATCCATCAGTGGTGCTGCCAATTCCACCCCATCTCCTTCTGTACCATTGGATGTAGTCCACCAGGACCTGGTGTCTTGTTTACTTTGAAAGTGATAGGAAACAGTTTTTTTACACCTCTAAATGCCCTCCTGTTGTCCTTTTAGTGTCTATCCAATATTGAGATATGTTTTTGATATTTTTTGTTAAATTAATAATATAATTCTGTTGCCTTTATAACTATCCTGCATCCCTCACTTCTTAGCAGCTACTGCTGTCTCTTTTCTTACTGCCTGGACGTTCTATGAAATCAATAACACCACTCCAGGCCATTCAGATGAATAACATGAAATGGTGCTATTGATGTCATAGAAAGTCTCGGAAATATGAAATGATACAGCAGTAGCTGGTGAGGAGAGTAGAACTGAATGTAGATCTGAGGGCACCCCAAAGCTAAATTATTTGTATCCCACCTACTGCTCCTAAACACACTTGGAGATGCAGGGCTTTCCCCTCCTACAATACAGTGGTTTAACTCATACCTCACAAACAGATGCCAATCGGTCAAGATCACAAACTCCTTTTCCCCCTCTCTCCTTATCCTAGCAGGCGTCCTCCAAGGCTCCAAACTTTGCCCCATCCTATTCTCCATCTTCATAAACACCCTCCCATCTGTCTACTCCATATCCCTCATCCATATGTATGTGGATGATATCATCCTATTCACCTCCGGCCCTGACCTAACCTCAATCCAATCCACCCTACAACAGTATTTCCACTTGGTCTAATCTTGGTTCCGGAATTAAAAAAAAACTCAAATTAAACACAGCAAAACCATCTCTATGACCTTCGGAACCTCTCAACAAAATAGCCAAAGCTCTCCCTGCCCCACTCATCTCTTCTCTGGAAGACACTCCACTTGGCAAAGTCTCTTCCTATAAGTATCTCGACATCTGGCTGAACCCACTACTTAACTTCTCAATTCATAGCGACCACATATCTTCAAAACTTCGTCCAAAGCTCGGCGTCCTTTACCAAAACAGAGACTCTCTGCCCCTCCCTGTATGGTGGAAGCTTCTGTCCAAAATGATAATGCCTATCTTTGACTATGCTGACATAGTTTACTGCACTGCACCCTCCTCCTCACTTGCTAGACTTGACTCCCTCTTCTACACCTTCTGTTGATTTGCCTCCAACTCTCCTTATAGGACCCACCACTGCTCTCTTCTCTCTTCCCTGGAGCTTCCTCCCCTTTCTCATCAGCGCCTCATTCACTCTATCTCCTTGAACTCCAAATACTGGTTCAACCTACTCCCCTCCTACCTCTCTGCTCACCTCAGCTCCGCTCCCTCCTCTACATACTCCCTATGTTCTAAGGACTCTCACTCCTTCTCCCTCTCCAAACCTTCCTCAAACATGGGCAAATCTGCCTACACCTATCAGCTCCCCTCATTTTGGAACTCTCAAATTCCTCTCCTATGTACCTCTCACATACCTGTGTCAAATCTCAGCTGTGCCACCTGCCCACCCCCATCTGTTACTATAATAACGTGATAGTATGCAGAACTGTTTGTACTGTCTGCATTGTATTAAACCACTGCTGATATCACTTTGTACCCTTACACTAATTGTAAATGACAGTATTATTTAGCCTGTATACTGTTCTAATGTATCCTGTATTATTTAGTCTCTTATATTTGCATCCTGTATACTTTTATCCTATGCTCCCTTTCCCGGTCGCACCTGGAGATGAGCCTTGGCTCAGTGTGTCTTTCTCAGTTACCAAATGTTTAAATAAATAAATAAAAAAAGTTATCAAAATTGGTCAAAGCATATCAGAATATATAACTAGCATGGAAAAGGAAGATAGAAGGGCATTTAACTATGTAAAAATAATTTCCTATCCCCTTTAAGTGATGCATTTCCTTTCAGCACTCTATCCTCCATGATCTGCGCTGGCTCCATTCCTCTCACTCCCATTGAGAATGCTTTTGTGCCACTTTCTAGGAGGGCCCCCCCCCCAGTACTTTGAATTCAGAGCAAAATAAGTTGTGCAAAAATGTGCCTTCTGTTCATCATCCTCCATTCAACTCTTCTCCTTCTTTGACCAGATAACCCCACCATGAGCTTCAGTTTTTCCCGATGTACTAAAAACTCTTTTTGCCCCCCTTTCACCCTTCTGCAATTCTTAGTTCTGTATCTGCTTTCTATTTCCTAACCATTCCCCTTACTTATTTCAGTTCCTTTTGGTAATCCTCCCAATTTCCTTTACTTTGCTCATCTTTGCACTCCCTGAAAGCCAACCTTTTGGCCCTCCTGACATTCCAACCCCCCGGAAAACCAGACTGGTTTCTGATGCTTGTTCC
This sequence comes from Neoceratodus forsteri, assembly GCA_016271365.2. Lineage (NCBI taxonomy): Eukaryota > Metazoa > Chordata > Ceratodontiformes > Ceratodontidae > Neoceratodus > Neoceratodus forsteri. The sequence goes on from JADMNL010000027.1 coordinate 46,416,556, forward strand.
CCTTAACAACCCTTTTCATGCATGAGTTTGTCACCTCTGTTATGCCTAGTTTTATAATTCCCCATTTGGCTACCCCTCCAACCACCTCCCCTGCTCCTACTAAACTGTTCCTATGTGCCTCTGCAATCTTCTCAATGTCTGCTCTCCCAAGGTCCAAGATCACAGCTCTAGATGAAGTGCCAAAGCAGTCTATGGTTATTTCAAACCAAAAGTGAGTTGTGGTTTCTGGACCACAGCAACTCCACTTACTCTACCCTTCTCACCCGTTCCTGTGTTGGAGCAATGCCAAGTCAGGATGGCCTCCTCCTGGTCAGATCTTGCACTTCTGGCTGCTGGTGGTACCCAGTCCATATCTGGCATGTTTAAATAATCCCAGTATCACCACTTTTCCTTAGTAGATGACTTCCTGATTCATTTTCTCAGTTCCATATACTCCTACTCTTTCCGGGTTGGTGGCCTGTAAACCACCCGAATCCTGATCATTTTCCCTTCTTCTGTTGTGAGCTGGACATATACTGATTCCACCTCACCCTATCCTTTTATTGTTGGGTCCTCTGTGGGTCCAATACCTTCCCATATGTATAAAGCCTCTCCACCATTCTTACCCTTCCTTCTGTCCCTCATGAACAAGAATTGCAAGGTCCCACCTACTGTACTCTGTTGCCCATGTCTCAATTACTGCTACTAGGTCAAGGCTAGCCTCTGCCACTAATTATGCTGCCCATGCTCCTAGCATTTAGGCTTATCAACCTCCACTTACCTTTCTTAAACTCCCTCCTAGTTTCTGAAATCTATTTATTACTGATGCTATCTACCCTTATTTTTCCAGCCCTCCCTCTCATCTCTGTTCCCTCACTTCTGCCTTCCCCCTTGTTCCCCTCACTGGACCCCCTCCTTACCTCGCACTCTAACCAGCTGCCTGTATCCTTTGAGACTCTTCCCTTTTCTGTCGTATCCCTACAGGTACATTGTGCTTGTACTCCCTATCTCATCTGTCATGATCAGGGGACAGTCAATATGGCCTCCCTTATCTGGATTAGTACCTCCATCCATTGGTTTGCTAGCCCCCCTCCACTTTAAAAGTTTGTCTATGTGTAAACATCTAGTTTTTGTCCCAGTGCTGAGGTACCCTAATTATCTGGGTGTAGGAAGTGCTTCTTAAGTAGCCTACAATCCCACCATCCCGCACCCCAGTCTCCAATGTAGTTGAACCCTTCTACATTATGCCTCTCCTTTAGCCACTTGTTAAAAGGGAAGATTTTTACATTTCTGCTCTCTCCCTTCTAGTACACTGGAAGGTCTTCCAAAAAGGCCACAATTAATGCAGACTGCTTGATTGTTTTCCCCAGCCTGCATACAGAATTCTTGATGTGTTCCAATATCCAGTTTTCCAGGTTGTTTGCCTCTAGGAAAACAATCAGATCCAACCTATCCCTGCCACTTGTATCAGTCTTTCCACCCTGGGATGACCCTTTCGCTGTAGCTCTAAGAAGACACATCAGTAGTGTATCCTTCTCTCCCTAGCTACCACCCCTCCATTTCTCAACAAAAGAGTCCCCAGCAGGAGGACCCTTTGTCTAACCTCCGCCAACTGCCTTCTCCCTGTCATAACTGCTATTCCTTGGAGTCCCCTGACTGTTTCCTGCAGTTTTGCATCCAGCAGTCTCAACTGACTCAACATTGCAAATCCCACTCAGTGGAGCAAATAATTATGCAGGGCTATATATTCAGGTTTTTTTGGGCCCCTCACTGGGGCCCCCATTGGACCCTTTGGGAATCCTCCAACCCCATCAGCTGCCATCCCTGGACTTACCTTCGCAATGGAATGCTCCACAGATTTTCCCCTGTGGCACGGACATCAAGGGTTCCAAGCCCCCTTCTGGTGCCATGTTCAGATCCATCGCCAGTGCTAAGTAGGGAGTGAGGACTGTGGGGTTCCATGGGGCATCCTGTGGCCACCAGTGTTTTTCCACTGTTCTTTCCTGACCCACAGATGCTTCACAGTGGGCAGTTTGACGTGGTGCACATCAGAGGACATGCTTATGCCTCCTGCCAGGAACATCCCCACCTGGAACTGCTGTCCATCTGCACCACCACTATGGTCACCTAGAAGGCAGTGGTATGGCAGTACAGTCTGCCCTCCTCCTCCTGGAGGAGGAGAGAGCATCTGCTCAGATGCTCGCGCCCCTCCCGACCAGAAGCCCCAGCGGCCCAGGATCATTCCCAACCCTGGGTCGCTGGCGTGATGGCAGGTGAGGCATGGGTGCTTCTGCCCTCCGCCTCACTGTTTCGGCTAGTGCCAGATATTCTATTACCCTTTCCCTTGCCCACCACCGTCCATCCCCTGTTTATTTCAATCCTTTTGTTTCTAATTACCCACTTGAAACTGTCTCACTTTTGAACCATAGTCCTAGCAAAGATCACATAACTGGGTATATTGTCCCACCTATCCACCATGTTCCAGTGAAGAATTATTTTCTGATGTCCTTCTTAAATCCACCCCCCAACACACAGACACACAGACACACACACACACACACACACACACACACACACACACTATTTAAGGTGCATTTTTCCTTAGCTTAAACAACTTTGAGGAGTTCACCTAGTATGTTTTGAATGTATTTGTAGGTTTCATGGCACCCTTGTCCCTCCTTTATTCCACTGTTGCCTTGCCATCCCACTTGACAGTCTGAAACCTCTCCCTGTCCTTCAGATAAGGGTTTCAAAACTGCATGTGGTATTCCAGGTGTGATCTACCCAATTATCTCTACAGTGGCAATATCACTTTCTTGTTGCAACTAGTCAAACCAAGCCTGATACATCCCAGCATTCTTGAACATTACCAGTTTGGCATTACCCTGGTGTACGGTGACCAGTCAGTATTAGCTGAGCATCTCTGCTGATGCTCTCTCAGTGGTGAAACAAATAATTTGGTCTAGGGGGTACTGACAACTATACAGTTGTAACGGGACCATCTGGTTAGAGTCCACATCTTCCTGCAGCCCACATTCCTGAGTTACATGCAAACATACTGTCACCAGCATTCTTGAGAACTGAATGGAACAGAGATACTGTATAACAGGAAATATTGCTGGTTTCATATTAGTGTGAAAATAAAAGACAGTGAATACTAGGTGTATCACTATACAATAACCTTTTCGTGTTCCACCAGTGAAAGTAAGATGATGTGGACATGTTGGGTGTGCTCGAGTGCTAAATATAACGGGCTTGAATTTAAGCTACAGTATATTACAACAGTGGTTAAATTGGAAATGCTTAGGTGGAGAATTGTTCTATCTAGAGTTCTAGGTGGTGGAACTGTCATTTCTAGGTGGTAGAATCTTATATAATAATAGAGAACGATAACAGTGGCAGTGGAACTGTCATACAGTCTTTTAAGGGGTGGTGGAACTGCATTCCTGTGGGCTCCTGCCCATTTTAACCTCTGATTATGAACAGTTAAAGAAGGATCTTAGTTCCTTAAAGTGATTTTCTGAGTTACAATAAAATGACTCACAGTTGACATTAGCAGAACTCCATTTACACTGGCTTTCCTGCATTGAAGTCACAATTCTATGCTTGTGACATAAGAAACATTTCTGTAGCAACAGGTTGTGATGTCACAGCAGATAATTATAATTCAATGCAGGAAAAGCAGCAAGGACAGATGAGGTGTAAGGTTATTTTAGGGTCTACATTGTCAAGCCAGTTGATATTATTAGAGTTTTAGTTTTATAGCCAGTAAACAATGTGCTGGGATGTTGGACCCCCCCAGACTTAGCTACTCCTTGGCCCAGCTACAGGACCTCCGTCCCTTTGAGGATCATCCCCTGTCTGCAGCCACAATAAGATGCTGTAGGGCCACAGGTATCATGAGGAGGCAGGGGTCTAGGTGGAGGAGCTTGGAGAGTGCTAGCAGGGAGGATGGTATTAGGGTGGTAAGATTCATAAGGTGCCCTGGAGTGAAATGGGAGCTAGAGAGAGTCCCCGCCTTGTTCCCATACCCAGGTGTTCCACTGGTTGAGTGGGCAGGCAGTATGTGAGCCAGCAGTCTCCACCCCTCACACCCGGGCTGTGCTCTGCAATGCCAGGTTAATGAGGAATAAAGCTGCTATTATGGCAGAGTTAACTTCCTCAGTTGACCTGGCCTGCATTACAGAGACCTGACTAGGTGACAATGCCACTCCACTTTTGAAGGCATCGGTCCAGGCTAGGTTCTCTGTTGTGCCCTACCCAAGGAGGGACTGCAGAGGTGGGGGAGTGGCTATCTGCTTTAGAACCAGCTTGAATTTCTCTGTGCTCCCAGTGGGACCTACCACATTACTTGCGTGCATGGCCGTTCGAGGGGGCCCAGGTGCAGGCTGCAGGATCCTTCTCGTGTACTGATCCCTGGGCTGCAAGAGGGAGTTCCTGTGGGGAATCACAGACCTCATCATTGACCGGGTGTTGGAGTCACCCGGATGGTTACTTCTGGGAGATTTTAACACCTGGGTCAATGACAAACTCTTGCCTTTTGGTCAGGTTGTCTTCCAGACTATGGAGTCGCTGGGCCTGTCACAAGTAATGCTACTGTGATCCACTCGCGGTGGCATCTTGGACCTGGTGTTCTCACTGGAACTCAAGAGTGACAACCTTGATCCAGTCATGTGGCTGGATCATTGCCCAGTGAGGTTCTTGTTTGGGGTCCCCACTGAGAATCCTCCCTCTGTGGAGATGGTCTGTTACAACCCTTTAAGGGGTTTGACCACTTTAGGATTCCAGGAGGTACTGGACCTATTGAGTGTGATGACTGCTTGTGAGACAGGACTGGGGCAGGACTGGGGGAAGTGGTGATGGCCTACAATAGGGCTGTTGCCTCAGCCCTCGATTCTGTAGCACTGGTTTGTGATCCCCATGGTTTGATGGGGAGCTGGAGAAAAAGGGTTGGAGGTTGGAGTGCCGCTGGTGAAGATCTCGGTCTGAGGAGTACAAGTTGGCTTTGAAATCTCATTACAAGGAGTATCAAAAGACAATCTCCTGTAAGAAGGTAGAGTTCCTGTCCAGGGAGATTGCCGCAGTGAAGAACAGACCAGCTCAGCTCTCCCGGAATGTGGACAGGTTACTTCATCCTACCTGTCTTCAGCCGGTTAGAGCCTTGTAATCCACTAGATGTGAAGAGTTTGCTCTGTTCTTTGCTGACAAGGTGTGCTCTATCAGGTTGGTATCTCTCCTGGGGTGCTACAGCTGGTGTGCGGTGTTGGGTCTGAGACTAACAAGGGCCATCCTCAGGTCTGGAGTGAGTTTGATCCAGTTTGGGGAGGGTTGGAAGCGGTCAGTGAGATAGTCTCAAAGTTATGGCTGACATACTGTGATCTGGACCCGGGCCTGACACATCTTCTAGTGGGTTGTATGGAGTCCATCAGGTCAGTGTTCACTGAGATAGTCCAGTGTTCTCTTTTGAAGGGGGGGGGGTTCTGCGGGCCTTTGAATGAGGCACTCGTGAAACCTGTCTTGAAAAAGTTTTCATTGAACCCAGATTGTCTGGCAAATTACAGACTTGTCTCTAACCTACCCTTTTTGGGGAAGATTACTGAGAAAGTGGCGGCTGTGCAGTTCGAGGCATGTCTTACTGCCTTTGACATCTACGAGCCACTCCAGTCTGGATTCACGTGTAGGCACAGTACATAGACTGCACCTGTCCAAGGTGCAAAATGATCTCCTTAGGGTGAGAGACAAGGTGAACAGTCTATTCTTGTTCTCTTCAACCTCTCCACAGCATTTGACCGTGGACCATGGGGTTATGGGACTGCCTTTGGAAACATTGTGGACTCACTGCACTGTTATCAGTTGGTTTGAGTCTTTTCTTGCAGCAGGACACAAAGGGTGGTGATAGGAATTTATTCCTCCCATACGAAGACCCTGTCCTGTGGAGTTCTGCAGGGCCCGATCCTTTTGCCCATATTGTTCACAGGTACATGCTGCCCCTGGGAGATATCATTAGATGGTAGAGTATGGGTTTTCACTGTTATGCAGATGACACCCAGCTGTATATGTCTTTTGCACCAGGACTACAGGTCTCTGTATTTAATTCTTGCCTGATTGAGGTTCAGGACTGGATGTTCTCCAACTGGCTAAGGCTTAACCCAGACAAGACGGAAGTATTGGTGATTGAGCCTGGCCATGGGTGGGAAGCTGAGCAGGTAGAGGAGGCAACTCATCTTGTACTTGGTGCCTCTCATCTGGCAGCCTCTGCTAAAGTGAAAAATCTGGGTGTGATCCTTGACAGCGAACTGACACTGGAGGCTCAGGCATCAGCCATTATCGAAAGTGAGGTTTACCATCTGAGGAATATCACCCAAATTAAACCTTTTATCCCAGCTGATGACCTACCCTCACTAATACATGCCTTTGTGACATCCAGACTTGACTACTGCAATGCCCTGTAACTAGTGGCTAAAATAATGGAGCAGCCCCTGTCACCTGCAGCTAATGCAGAATGCTGCAGCCATGCTGTTAACAGGCCTTCCTAGATCCTGCCATATCACCCGGTCTTACGCGATCTGCACTGGCTGCTGGTGGTGGTGGGATTCCTCAGTTGCTGACCTATAAAGCCCTACATGGACTGGGGCCTAGCCACCTGTGAGACCTGTTGCCTCCTTATCAACTTTGCTGCCCTCTCCGTTCCTCTGAGGAGGGCCTCCTAGCAGTTCCTAGGGTTCAGCTGAAGTCATCCAGGGAGTGGGCATTTCAGTTGCCAGCCCAACCCTGTGGAACTCATTCCCAAGGTCCTTGTGGGAGGCCCCCTCATTGGAAGCCTTTAAGAGGGGTCTGAAGTCCCACCTATTTAAGGAGGCTTTTTCTTTATATTAATCTTTCTGGCTATGAATAGTTTTATATTGTTTTTATCTATTCAGTGTCATTAATTCAATTTTGTTATATTTCTTTATTATGTGCTGTTGGTATTTTATAGTGATGTAATGTTATTGTTCAGCACGTACAGCCTTCAGTGATGGGCACTTTAAAATAAAGTTTGCTTGCTTGCAAGAGCTTTGTTTTCCTACAAATGTCTTTAAAGCGGCAGTGCAATGAAAAATTTTTTCTTAAAAGCTAGTTTCAGCTATAATTAATAAAAATATTAACACACCTATCAAATCTACTTTTCTAAGCGTCTTCTATGCTGCACACCATACGTTTTCTATTTCCTTGATAACCCTTATCAGTTTACAATGGTATTTCTAAGCCAAGTGGCCATCTTTTTTTCTTTAAGAAAAAGAAAAATTTAAACATTCACATAATACTCAGATTTTCATGGAACTAGAAAATTTTGCCATTAAATAAAACTGGAAGTGCCTGGAATCTGTTATAGTGAAGAAAAAGGTCTGATCAGATTGTTTTCCCCAATTTCATTGCGCTGCTGCTTTAAAAGAATGGGAAGTCCTGAAATTCAAAAAGAGTTATCAGCTTGGAATCCTGCTGATCCCAACTATCAGTGATTTGCATAAAATTGGAAAATCACTTTAAAGGACCCCAACTTTAGTTCCCACTCTGACATAAGACGTATATCCAGATGTGTCTGTGGCTGTTGATCGAAAATGGGCCACCTAGTAGTGAGTGACAACAAAGGTCAGAGGCCTTGCTTGTGTTTTAAAAGGATTGCTCTGTAGATTTTCCCACAGTCACTATGTGATAAATCTGCGCTACAGGGATACATGCATACACACACAGTGGCAGATTTCTGGACTGTACTTAACTGTTTGGGTTTCACTTTGAAGAATTCCCACAGCCCATTAAAAATCTCCCTACCCTTCAAAAGAGACACTTTTTCACTCTGTTATTAATGTAATGTGGGAAATTCATTCCTTTTCTTTTGTTTTACCGTATAGGTGTCTAAGTCATTATAAGATCTTTGTAAGTAATACCCCAAAGTAATTAATTGTGATGAAAAGATGAATTATTTCTTAGTGTTAAAAGTTTTATAAGCTTGAAACTGGACCTCCCCGACATGTTTTTCTCTCTTTTCTCCTCCTTTTTCTTTTGGGACATTTTGGGTTGTTTACCCTGGAACATACGCCTGTACTTGTTTCACTTTGAATTACAACAATTAATTGTTATACTTTATACATATGGTGCCTCCCTCTTGTGTAATGAAACAGCCTGGATTTTCTTTCTGAATGTCTGGATTGTTATATTTTCTTACTGATGCAATGCATTTAATGATGTCAAATTATTAACAGAAAATCAATAAACATAAGTTACAAAATAACAACAGACTTCCAGATTTTGTTCACTATGAATACAATGCATGAGCAATCAGGTGGCTACAGTTTTAACTTCTGAGGCTTTACAGCTGCACATTTCTACTACAACGGGAGTGGGCCATATCCTAAATCATGGAACAACCACAAATATAGTGGCCTTTACCGTAATCCCATAGATCAGGGTTTTTTTTGGCAATGACATTTTTATTTTAATAAACAACATGAAAAACCATAGAGATTACATAAACAATTATGAAATACAGATGTGACCCCTAGGTGGCGCTATCCCAAGGGCTACTACCCCTGCCTGCTTGACTAATAGCAGTTTAAGGGGACTGAGTTCTGAAACGGGTGCCTCCACCCGGAAGTCAGGGTTGGTAATGGTCAAGCTAGCATGGGCACAGCCCTCTGGGACACTGTAACCTTCCTCTTTCCCTGCTAGTGGCTCGAACAATACACAATAATCACTTTCACAATACTCCTGATACACCTTACAAGTACTCACTCTGTTTGCACTTACCACCAGGGCTGGTTCCTCTGGTTCGACCCTCAGGACCCCCTGTAAAACACGGCTATGCACAGCAAATAGCAACAGTACAGTACTATTGGCATAAACTAGAGCCACAGTCAGGTTAAATGCAGAAAAAGTTAGATCTTATTTATTCCGGGGACTTGAACAAGGGAGGGGCGTAATCAGCACAGAGCCCCTGTAGGCAGGCACCATTTTAGGTCCCACCAGTACTGATTTGCCCAATTCGGCAGTCCCGGGCCAAAATGGTGGAGACAGACAGAACTGTCTTTGCTATAAAGAAAGCAGGTTAGACAAATTACATTATCATTATCACTCTAATAGATTCTCAGCAAACAGTTACATCTTCTAACAGAGCTCCCTCTGTGCAATTAGCAATGGCAGAAACGGAGTGATTATCAGGCAGCCCGGGCAGGACTATAGCATGGAAACACTCAGCCCCCCTTCCAGATCAATTATAACTGCAAACCAGGCAGCTCTTAAAGAGACAGTACACAGAGGCTTTACAGGCACTCTCTAGCAATAACATTTAAACGGCTAGCATGCAGGACACCAGCCTGGCAGTGAGCATTTAGACAAGCTTAAGGAAGACTTTTCAGGAACCCTTATTTGTAGGGGGGTTACACAGTTATCGTATATATAAGACAAAGAACCTCTGTGTGTAAACACTGAGGCAAGGGTTACCCCAAAGGGCATTTGGCTGGGAAGCCAAGTTTCAAGAAAATACAAAATCACACATGCCCCCACAATGCAAAGCATCATGGGCTGCATATGCAAATCACCACAGAATGTTATGCTGGTCCAACTTTAAGCAGAATTGCATGGTGCCGAGGCCTCTCACACAGTTTGCAAAGGTGCTAACAGAAGACATAGACACGTGTTTCGGTCCTACCAGGACTCATCAGTATGCCTCGTCTGTTTGACACCCCAGTGTTTAGAGATTCTTTTGTCTTTTAAATAGTTTTTTATTTTAATGGGTTCACCATAATATATCCCAGGCACCCTGCCTTAGGGGTAGCTGGTCCATTCCACTGGGGTGTCAAATCACCATGAACATTTAGAGTGCTGCTGGTTTAAACAGGAGTACATGGTGTCAAAGGGCTACTCACACCATCTGGGATTGCTGAGAGCAGACACAGACATGTGTTTCATCCTCCTCAGAACTCATCAATGTGCCTAATCTGTATCTGAAATCAGGGGAAATGAACCAGCCCTTATGTGGCCTTACAGGTTTGGGTTATGGTGGGTCCAAACTAAAAAGCACGCTAAAGCCATCCCAGTGGCGTGGAGGGCTGAAGTGTTGGATGCCTTACCACCTGCCACATCGGTGACCCAAGTTTGTGAACAAGCTCGAGCCACCGGGGTTGGGGGGGCAGATGGAGTGGAAGACAATTGAGCATCCAGAGGATGACTCTTCTTTCCGGGGAGAGGGGGAGTCTAGCAGCACTGCTCAGACTGTCACCACATGAAGGCATAATGGCACAGAGGTTGGCGCATCCTGATGGGGACATTCAGTGGCAGGTGCATGGTGCATTCATGCCTCTGCTCACATGCACACCTGCATCACTGCATGCTGCTATGATGAGGGAAAACAGAAAAGTGAAAATGCCTGGCTCCATATGAATGAAGCTGATCAGATAGTGCTTTTGTGGATCCTACCACTATCTGTCAGATTGTGTTAGTATCCTACCTAGGATCCTAGCAGAAATCCTACCAAATACAGCTGTAGGATCCACGGTCAGATAGCGATGGATCCTAGGTCAGATAGTTAGGATCCAGGGTCAGATACCGATGGATCCTAGTTAAGATCCAGGGATCCTAGGTCAGATCCTGGGATCCTAGGTCAGATAGTTAGGATCAGGGGTCAGATAGCAATGGATCCTAAACCAGATCCAGGGATCCTAGCTCAGATAGTTACAATCTGAGCTGGATCTGTTGCTAGGATCCACAGGATCCACAATGTTTGTTGCTAGGATCCACAGGATCCACAATATTTGTGGGATCCATGCACTGGATCCTAGAGGGCAGGATCCATGGTCAGATAGCACTGCTATCCTACCACAGCAACTATCTGGCCAAATGGGACTTCTCTGTTGGTATCCTAATTTTTAGGATACTATCTGAGCAACACTAAGCTTGACCTAACGCCCAGCCCCCACTGCCACTCAGGATCACCTCATCTTGATTGTGCTCCGGGGGGCAGGATGGCCCTCCCTTGCCTGGCCCTGCCCCAGGAAGGGATCCATGGGGGAAACTAAAGATGAGTCCTAGGAGAGGCAGTCACTGGTGAGGGTGGGGGTGGAGGATGGGGCTGATAGCTCAGCCGGACACAGGGCTGAGAAACAGCTTCATGGAAAAAAAGAGAAAGCAAGCTAAAAATACAAAGAAGCTCAGCACAAGTGCACTGAGGCAAGGGTTACCCAAGAATGGCACTGACAACAAAGCCAAGTTTCAAAGAAATACAATATACACATACCCACATAATGCAAAGCTCATGAATGTGCCCAGTTCTCAACCCTTCCAGATTGTGTGAGACCCTTTGGCACCATGCTCCTGCTTACAGCACAACCAGTCTAAGTTATTTATGTTCATTTACATATACCTTCCATGATTCTTTGCATTATGGGGAGATGTATGATTTTGTATTTCCTTAAACCTGGCTTTTTGCCATTGACCCTTTCAGGTAACTATTGCCTCAGTGCATTTGTTCTGAGGTTCTTTGTCTTTAGTGAGGCAATGTATTGTCCATTTCCAGGCATGGTACAGACAAAATACCTGGAGACCCCATCTCCACAAGGACATAGACAGGATGGAGGCAGTCCAAAGGAGGGCAACTAAAATGGTGCAGGGTCTGCAGGAGAGCCGTCTAACTGAGACTAAAGGAGCTTAATATGTATACCCTTGAGGAAAGGAGGGAGGGGGACATGATAGAAACTTTAAGTACCTCAGTGGAATCAACAAAGTCCAAGAGGGTAGCATCTTTCAGAAAAGAGATGTGCAAGAACAAGGGGACACAATTTGAAGATAGAGGGGGGATGGCTCAGGGGCAATGTGAGGAAGTATTTTTTCATGGAGAGGGTGGTGGACACATGGAACAGCCTTCCTGAGGAGGTTGTGGGGTCTAAAACTGTGGAAGAATTCAAGAATGCATGGGATTGACATAAGGCAATTCTTGTGGGGGGTAGGAAGAAATAGGCTGTTGGTTAACTAGGATCTGCAGCTTATCCTGTGAGCGGAAATGGGAAGACTAGGTGGCCAGCGGTCCTTATCTGCCGTAAAGTCTATCTTTCTGTTTCTGTTTCATGGGACAACAAAGAAATTCAAGAGTATACAGGCAATATGCAACTGGTGAGATAATGACATAATAGGGATTGACAAGAGCGAGTAAAACAAGCATTTGTCAATGCCTAATGTTGCTTGCTGGTGTTAGCATGGAAATGCAGGAGTTAGACAGATGCAGAGTAGGAATGGCAGTGAAGTTTTGAACTTCACGCCAACCCCACCTCCAACCTGCAGAGATGGACAGGCACTGGGGTACGCGTTTGGGTTGTCGCCCATAACATTCATGGCATTTCACCTCACCCTGTCCTGCAGACACCAACAAGTGTCGAGGTGTGCCCTGGGGTGTTCGGCTTTACAGTCACCCCACTCCATAAGGACATATGCTGAAATGGGTGCAATATAAGAGAACGGGGTGAACTTTGGGGCAGAAAAGTCCAAGGCACACCTCGATGCCTGTAACTGGCTGTAGGGTGGGGGTTGGGGGTAGAAACGACATAAGCGTTACAGTCGGCAATCCAAGGCACACCCCTGATGCCTGTCAGTCTGTACAGGGTGGGACATTATGGTTGAAACCTAATGCCTCGGGTGTTTGTTGGTATTTGCTGCTACAAATTTTCAACATGGCCTTCTTGTGACCCCCACCTCATGAAAGCATTGGGACCTCTTCTCATGAACAGTGGCACTGTGATTTTGTCAATGTGTCTGAGCTTTGAGTTACACAGCGATTGTGCCTTTGTTCGCAAAATGTACGAAAACACAGATTGGGCAGGATGTGAAGGATGACAGCTGCACCATTCATAGGGAGGTGTGAAGAGATGGCAATGTTGAAAATCTGTAGTGAAAATATTAAAAATGCTCAAACTTCCAAGCGTACGTGGAAACTGTGCTTTCCCACAGCAACCGCGCTGTCCTGCGTCAGATGTGTAAATGCATATTTCGGGCAGGATATGAAAAATGACAGCTGTATTGTTCATAAAGAGGTCTGAAAATGGCAATGTTGAAAATCTGGTGCGAAAGTACTGCATACTTTCGGAAGTTCGGTGCGTGGAAACTGCACAGGCATGCGCTTAACGCGGTTATTTTATGGACGTTTGTTACCAAATTTTCAACACAGACATTTGGACCTCTGCTCATGAACAGAGTCACTGTGATTTTACATAGAACATACATACAGACATACAGACCAATCAGTCTATCTAAGTCTGCTCAGGTGTGCAGCTAACACCCTAGTTTGCAGCTGCCTCAGCCTCCTCCACCTCAGTTCCTCATCCGCTTGTCCCATCCCCTGCCCCTGACTCTTCCTCTTCCTCTTCCTTTATCCCACTCCTTCTCAAAGCTATTGACTGTCCTACATGTTACCACCCCCCTGGCAGTACATTCCAACTAAACACCAGCCTCTCAGTGAAGTAGTGCCTCTTCATTTCCCTCTTGAAACGTTCCCCTTACAACCTTAGTCTGTGCCCCCTCGTCTCTCTCTTCCAGTCCTCAGTTTAAAACCCCCTCTATGCTAGGTTTATTTACCCCCCTCAGGTATTTAAACGCTTCAATCATATCTCCCATCCCTCCTCTCCTCCAGTGTGTACATGTTCAGCTCCTTCAGGCTAACTTCATATTCCTTTCCTTCCATCCCCTTTAACATTTTTGTTGCCCTCCTTTGCACGCCCCCCAGTAACGTTATACCTCTCCTCAGGTATGACCTCCAGTATTGCACACAGTACTGTAGGTGCAGTCTGACCAATGATCTGTAGAGAGATAGGATCACATCCCTGTGTCTGGATGGGAACCCCTTGCGATGCATCCCAGCATCCTGTTTGCCTTCGCTGCTGCTCTCCTGCACTGGGCTGAGTTGTTCATGCTCCCAGTTACCAACACCCCTAGGTTCTTCTCCTCTGTGATCTCCAACCTCCCCCCCAACCAATAGTCCCTCTTCTGTTTCTTAGCCAGAAGTGCATCACATACACTTCTTTGCATTGAATCTTAGCTGCCACTCCACCGACCATGTCTCTAGTTTGGTTAGATTCCTCTGCAGTTTTTTCCCATCCGTCCTCTTTGTCCACCACTGCCCCCAATTTTGGTATCATCTGCAAACAGATTAACCCTGCTCCCCACTCCGTGTGCTATATCAGAGATAAAGAGCCCAAATAGCACCGGGCCCAGCACACTGACCCCTCGGCACCCGCTTGTCACTGCTCTAGGTGCTGAGAGCTCCCCCACTAGCACCACCCTCTGCACCATCCTGTGTAACCAGTTGCTATCCATTTAGTCAGCTTTTTCCATCCCCACTGCCGTCAGCTTCCCCAGTCTCCCATGAGGCACTGTATCAAAGGCATTACTGAAGTCCAAGTACAGGACACGTACCGCATGGCCCCTGTCCAACTCCCTTGTCACCCAGTCATAATAAAGGAATAATGCCTGACAGGGTGGGTGTTATGCTGGGATAACATCCCACCTCGGGTGGTTGGGTCTGAGGCCACTGGCCGAGGGCATCCAACACCTGAGAAGGGATGTTATCCCAGCATAACACCCACCCTGGAGGGCATTATTCCTATTACACAATGGCTTGTTGTTTTATAATAAAAAAATAATTTTAAAGAATGTTTTTGCTAGTGTGGAAAAATATTTTTGTTTCTTAAGAGGAGATGCAAAAAAGAGATCTGCCATAGCTGCCATAAGCTCATCTGCCATAATGATGACAGTAGAGCTGTGAACAGCAGGGATGTTATGCCAGGATAACATCCCTGCTGTGATGGCCAACTGACCAATCAGAAGTCAGGATTATTTCTTGCCATTGTATAATACTCTATTAGGTTGGTTTGACAAGACCTCCCTGAGACGAGCCTGTGTTGCCGGCCATCTTGGAGGCCATTACTGTCTAGGAATGCCACCAGCCTCTGCTTATATCGCCTCCATAAGCTACTCACTATGGACATTAGACTGACTGTCTGATAATTTCCTGGCTCTACCTAGGCCCACTCTGGTCACGGGCATCACATGGGCCACCTTCCAATCCTGGGGCACACACCCCGTTTCCAGGGAGGTGCTGAACAGATCTGCCAGTGGCTCAGCCAACAGCTCCGCCATCTCCCTTAGCACCCTGGGGTGGATGCCATCGGGACCTGGTGCCTTGTCCACCCTTAGTGCCATCAGCCCCTCTAGCACCCTACTCCCTGTGATCACTTTGTCCGTTACCTGCTCCCCCTTCCCCCCCAGTCCATGGTGGTAGTGGACCATCAACTCTCCTTAGTGAAAATGGAGCAGAAGTACTTATTTAGAATTTCCGCTTGCCCCTCCCCCTTTTCCACCCAATCCGCTCCCCGCTTTATCTCACAATATGTTCCTTGCACTTCCTCTTTTCCCTGACATACCTAAAAATGTCTTTTTCCCCTCCCTTTATGCCCTGTGCTAACCTTAATTCCCTGGAGGCCTTAGCTTTTTTCACCCTCCTGGCCACCTCCCTTGACCAACTCCCATAAGTCTCCTTATCCTCTCCCTTTCCTGTTCTCCTGTACTGCTGGTATGCAGCCCTCTTTGCCCTCACCCCTTGCAGCACTTCCTTGTTCAGCCAGCATGGTTTCTTGGCTCTGCTCTTCTTACTCCTGGCCCTGGTGCAGGCTACTGTGGCCTCTGTTAGCTCAGTCTTTATGACTCCCCACTTTTGTTCTGCATCCATCCCCTCCCTTATATCCTGGAGTCTCCTTCGCAGTATTGCTCCCATCCTCCCAAAGTCCACCCTACTAAAGTCCACCACCTTAGTGCCCATGCCTCCTGTCTCCCTGCCCAGTGTCAGAATGAGCCACGCTGTTTGGTGGCTGCTACCCGCTAGTGGGTCCTCCACCCTTACCTCCCTCACCACCTCCCCATTTGCCAGTACTAGGTCCAGAGTGCTACCAAGCCTAGTAGGCCCACTTACCAATTGCATCAGAAGGCCACCCTGGAATGCATCAAGGAGCACCTGCTCCCTGATACTGCTAGTGGCTGGGGTGCTCCAGTCAACCCTAGTAGGTTAAAATCCCCCACTATCACCACACTCCCCCTTCTACACACCCTCCTTATCTGCTCTGCCAACTCCCATCCAGTTCCTGGATTGGGCTGAGTGATCTGTACACCACTCCTAGCCTCAGCTTTCTGCCCTCAAGTCCAGGAGCTGCACCCAAAGTGCCTCTGTTCTCCCTCGTCCCTTATGTATTTGATCTCTTCCCTCACATAGAGTGCAACCCCCTCCCCTTCCAACCCCCCAGTCCCTCCTGTATATCCTGTATCCCGGGATTGACAAGTCCCAATCATGTTACTCTGCTGCCCAAGTCTCTGTCACTGCAGCAGTGTCCACCCTCCCCTCTGAAAGGAGCACCTGAAGCTCTGCAGTTTTGTTCCTCAGGCTTTTTGCGCTGAGAGGGACCACCTTCCACCAGTACCCCTCCTTCTCCTCACCCTTCCCCATGGCCTGTGTCCCTCCTCCCAGTAGTCTTCACCCTTTCTCCTCATTATTGTTACCGGGTGGTGGTGCCTTCTGTATTACCTCAGACCACTCTGCCTGCCTCCAGGGTTACTACACCTCCGCTTTTACCTACATTTAGGGGGTGAGCTCATTAGGTTCCCCTGTCCGGACCTTTCTACCAGCCTCAGTCTTTTGGCCACCCCTCCCACTAGTTTAAATCCACCTTAGTGAGATGATACCCTCTAATCCTGCCTTTAATACTCCTGTCCCTTCCTGCTCAAGTGTAGCCTGCCCCAGCGTACAAGTCACTATTGCCCCAGACCCTACCCCAGTTAGTCACTAACCCATAATTTTGGTGTGGCACCAATCCTCAGCCATTCATTGAAATCATCGGTCCTACCTTCCTCCCGATGCTTGCACATGGTACTGGAATTACCTCCGAGAATGCCACTGACTACCCCACCCCTCACGCCTGCCAACTCCAGAATCTCCCCTCACTACTTCCACAGTCTCCCCGCCAAGTCATTTGTACCCGCCATACAACAGTAAATGAGGTTTCTTCCTCCCCTCGCTGCACATTTAAGCAGTGCTTGCCCTGCCCCTCCTGCAGTCAACCCGGGGATAGCTTCAACCCATGAAATACGGCTGCACCTTTCCCCCCTTCCACCCCATCTCACCCCTTTCAGTATAGAATCCTCCAGGACGAGTACCCCCCTGTCCCTAACCCCTTTCCTTCTAATGCCCCTTCCACCACCCCAGTATTCGTTCTTTCCTGCCCCTTACCACATCAGCTGCACCCTCTGTGACTTCTGTATCTGTACTCCCTACTTCTGCCTCACCCTTTTCTGCCTTATTCCTCCCATCCCCTTGAACCCTTCCAGCCTGACTACTTCCTACTGTGCTTCCATGTCGGCCTACCCTTCTGACCTGCTGATTTCCAACCCCTCTCCTATCCCGTTGTTTGTCGATTTAGAGCCCCATTCCCTTCTACCCAATAGTGATGCCTCCCATTCTTCCCTTCCCGTAGCCTTCTCCCTCAGTCACCCCTCCTTCCTTACTAGCCCCTTCTACCCTTTCATCCTTGCTATTGCTTCCCTACCTGTGCCATCCCTCTCATGCCCACTTGCCCTCCCCCTTCAGTATGTTCCTGCTCTCCATCTCTCCCATAACAAAACAGATCTATTCCTAGTCGATGCACCTCTACCATCTCTCTTCCCCTATTGGTTCCCCCTTCTACTTGTTCCCCTACTTGCCCCAGGTCCCACCCTGGTCTCTCCTTACCCACAGCCATCTGCTCTCTCCCTGGTACTCCTCGTGGTCTCTTCCTGCTCCATCAGGAGCCCCCCTGCCTCAACACCCCCCTCCTTCTCCTCTCTTTTTGTTGGTGTCTCCGATACTGGGGTGGGTTTCAGTCTAGTTGTTCTTCCCGTCCCCCTTGCCTTCCCCTACCCCCCCAGCCAGGATGCCTACCATATTTATCTGCCCTGCAGTTAGAACTCCTCCTAACCTCCACAGTTCCTCTCTCAAACTAGCCAGTTGCCTATAGACCATACACCCATCCTCCAAGCCCAGTCTAGGATCTTGTGCAGACCCACCTCTGTACAATCCACCATCCTTCCAAAGATGCCCACTCTATTGACATGCGGCACCTGCCCAATTTTGGTCTCTATCTTATGTTACGGCTCTTACTCACGGTTTCTGTACCTACTACAACTGTTAGGCCCTATTTACTCAAATTCCTGTTTCCCCACTTAGTCCCCTACCTTGCCCTAATGAAGGTAATTCAGTCTCAAATCTCATCCATTAGATACTGTATTACTGTAGCAATCCTAAAGCCTCCTTGTCTGTTTTCACCCCTCAGCTATCATACTTTTTGTTCTCAGCTCTCATAGTTTCACTTAGCCCAGTTAGAAATTGTATTGCACTCCAAGTATTACTCAGCTCAGTTAGAGAAATAAACAGAACAAATAAATATGTATTATTACAGCAGTCCTAACAGTATAGCTCAGTACTTAGCTCAGTTAGAGAAAGAAACAGAACAACTAAATCTGTATTATTACAGCAATCCTAAAGTATCCAATCATTGCTTTGTTTCCACTCCAGAGACCCTGCTGTAATATAGGACCACACAGGACCCTGGGCGATTGGATGGGCAACTCTAAAGTTTCGACAGAGCTCCGTTGACCTCGCTCACTCCCCCTCTCTCACTCGCTCTTTCTGTTTCTCCTGATGCTCCTGGCTGCCCTTTTGTACTGGGCTCCTGCCTGCGTTGGCATCTTTTTCTGCCCACAAAGAAATCTGCAGCAGTCATGATGCAGAATACCTCAAGCCATCACCCTTCACCACCACCACAATTAGTGTGGCTCTGCCATCACCCCTCACCACCACCACAATTAGTGTGGCTCTGCCATCACCCCTCACCACCACCACAATTAGTGCGGATCTGCCATCACCCCTCACCACCACCACAATTGTGTGGCTCTCCATCACCCCTCACCACCACCACAATTGTGTGGATCTGCTATCACCCCTCACCACCACCACAATTAATGTGGCTCTGCCATCACCCCCTCACCCACCACAATTAGTGTGGATCTGCCATCACCCCTCACCACCACCATTAGTGTGGATCTGCCATCACCCCTCACCACCACAATGGGTGTGGCTCTGCTATCACCCCTCACCACCACAATTGTGTGGATCTGCATCACCCCTCACCACTACAATTGGTGTGGCTCTGCTATCACCCCTCACCACCACAATTAGTGTGGATCTGCCATCACCCCTCACCACCACAATTAGTGTGGATCTGCCATCACCCCTCACCACCACCACCATAAGTGCGGATCTGCCATCACCCCTCATCACCACAATTGGTGTGGATCTGCCATCACCCCTCACCACCACCATTGAGTGTGATCTGCCATCACCCCTCACCACCACAATTAGTGTGGATCTGCTATCACCCCCTCACCACCACCACAATTAGTGTGGATCTGCTATCACCCCCTCACCACCATTAGTGTGGATCTGCAGCAGTCCGGACACAAGTCTGTTGAGCCTTCTCACTCCCTCTCTCTTACTCACTTGTTCCATTTCTGCCAGTGCTGCAGGCTGGCCTTTTGTACTGGGCTCCTGCCTGCATTGCCGCCTTTTTCTGCCAACAAAGAAATCCACAGCAGTTACGATAGAGCTCTGTTGAGCTCGCTCACTCCCCCTGTCTCACTTGCTCATTGTGTTTCTCCCAGCGCTGCAGGCTGCCCTTTTGTACTGGGCTCCTGCCTGCATTGGCACCTTTTTCTGCCCACAAACTAATCTGCAGCTGTCCCGGCAGAGATTCGTTGAGGTCGCTCACTTCCCCTGTCTCACTCATTCTGTTTCTCCTGGCACTGCAAGCTGCCTTTTGTGCCTGGGCTCCTGCCTCTGTTTGCTCCTTTTTCTGCGCACAAAGAAATCTGCAGCAGTCCCGACAAAGTTCTGTTGAGCTCTCTCACTCCCTTTCTCTCACTTGCTCATTCTATTTCTGTCAGCGCTGCAGGCTGCCCATTTCTACTGGGCTCCTGCCTGCGTTGCCACCTTCTTCTGCCCACAAAGAAATTTACAGCAATTACAATAGAGCTCAGTTGAGCTCGCTCACTCCCCCTCTCTCACTCACTCACTCATTCTGGTGTAACCCCTAGATGGCGCTATCCCAGGGGCTACTACCCCTGCCTGATTTGCCACTAACAGGTTGAGGGGCCTGGATCCAATGGTGGGTGCCTCCACCCAGAGGTCAGGGTTTGCAATAGTTAAACTTACTTGGTCACAGCCCTCTGGGACACTGCAACCCCCTTTCTTCCACTAGTGGCCCACACAATACATCAGAATTACCTTCACAGTATACTTACCCCCAGGGCTGGTTCAGGCACTGGGACTCCTGTAAAATAAGATACAGTGCAACAATCACAGTACAATACTTTTAACATAGACAAATACCTCAGGCAGTATAACTTTGCTGAAACAAGCAGCTCTGATTTATTTGGGGGAATATAACAAGGACAGGGGAAATCAGGTTAATTAGCTTATCACTTTACTCATCTACCTATGGCTCTGTGCACAGCCTATCCCTACCAGTTACTGTCCCTGGGTACCCAAGCCCTAGTGGCTGGTCAAACTGTGGCAGCTGGTAGGGGCCCTCTCCCACAGAGAAAGAAAAATTAGTTTAAACAGTCAGCAGTACAGTGATTCCATTTAGATTCAATGTGGCAATTCAACAGGAGCGACCCTGAATTAGTACTCACGACCTCCAAACAAGATAGGGTCCTTCAATGTCAGCAGGGCTACTCTTGAGCTCCACGAGACTCCTCACACATTTATATGGCAAACTGCAACAGGCAAAAGTCCTTTAATGGCAGCAGGATTCACTTGAGCTAACCAAGCCTCCTCACACATTTATATGGTGAACAGTAACAGGCAAAAGTCCTTTAATGGCAGCAGGATTCACTTGAGGAACACAAGCCTCTTCACACATTTATATGGTAAAACAGAAAGTACTATACCAGGCAGGCTGCTTCTCTATCCCGATCGCAATTACTGCACAATACCCGGGAGAACACACAGCAGATTCAGTTCCTGACAGACCGAGTGCAATTCAGCAATTTCTCCAGTCTTCTAGAGGGTGAGCCTGGTTTCTACTCTTCAGATATCCTTTGATTCTCTTCACAGGATGGATTCAGTCCTAACAAGCAGTTACACAAGCTGCAGACGGAACTCTGGGCCTTACACACGTTTCCGACTAAAACTGCACTGAAAAGCACAGGCTCCTTCCTTCTTCACTGCCAGAGCTCAACTGAAACTCCAACAGACAAAACGGGCACTTCCTTTGAGTTCCTCCCAGTTCTTGACTGGATTGGCTGTCCTCACAATAGACTGCTCCTGTTGGTCCAAAAGGCGCCGAAGTCTAAACTACATCTCCCAGAGTCACTGCCCATACAATCCTCTTGTGGCTGGCTCAGATTATGAGTACAAGTTCTGATTCGTCCAAGGCACCATTTTAGAGCTAGCTTACCCCACACCGATTGGTCCAGTTCAGCAGTTCAAAACCAGAATGGGGAACTAGGCAGACACAGTTCTGACTGCAAAGAAAGCAGGTTAGACAAACTGTAATTTCATTATTACTCTAAATGATTTCTGGCAAACAGTTACATCTTTCAGATAGGTTCCCTTTGCACTCCTAGTGACTGCAAAAATGGAGTGAATTGGCAGCAGCTCGAGTGGTACTCAAACAGAGAAGCACACAGTCCCCATACAAACTAACCATGTCTGCAAGCAGACAGCTCTTAAAGAGACAGTACCAGAGGCTCTAAAAACACTCACTGATAAATGGCTTAAATGCCAAACACCATTCAGGCTTGGAGCATTCAAGCAAGCTCCTGGAAGTCTTTTGGGAACCCCCATTTGCAGGGGGGTTACACTGGTTTTCCCGCCACTGCAGGCTGCCCTTTTGTACTGGGCTCCTGCATGCATTGCTGCCCTTTTCTGCCCACAAAGAAATCTGCAGCAGTCCCAACAGAGCTCCGTTGAGCTCACTCACTTCCCCTCCCTCACTTGTTCGTTCTGTGTCTCCTGCTGCTGCAGGCTGCACTTTTGTACTGGGCTCCTGCCTGCATTGGCGGCTTTTTCTGGCCACAAAGAAATCTGAAACAGTCCTGACACAGCTCCATTGAGCTCGCTCACTCCCCTCTCTCACTCCTCATTCCATTTCTGCCAGCGCTGCCGCAAGCTGGCCTTTTTGTACTAGGCTCCCCTGCCTGCATTGCGCCTTTTCTTTCCACAAAATCGCCAGCAGTCTAAAGAGCTCCATTGAGCTCGCTCACTACTGCTCTGTCACTCACTCATTCTGTTTCTCTTGGCGCTGCAGGCTGTGCTTTTGTACAGGGCTCATGGTTGCATTGGCACCTTTGTTTGTCCACAAAGAAATCCTCAGCTGTCCCTACAGAGCTCCGTTGAGGTCACTAAGTCTCCCTCTCTGTTTGTCCTGGTGCTGCAAGCGGCCCTTTTCTATGGGGCTCCTGCCTGCATTGGCTCCTTTTTCTGCCAACAAAGAAATCCGCAGCAGTCCTGATAGAGCTCCATTGAGCTCACTCAGTTCCCCTGTCTCACTCGCTCATACTGTTTCTCCCACCGCTGCAGACTGGCCTTTGTACTGGGCCCCTGCCTGCACTGATGCCTTTTTCTGCCCACAAAGAAATCCACAGCAGTCCTGACAGCGTTCCGGTGAGTTCGCTCACTCCCCCTCCCTCACTCGCTCTCTCGTTCTGCTTCTCCCAGTGCTGCAGGCTGCCCTTTTGTGCTGGGCTCTTGCGTTGGGGCCTTTTTCTGCCCACAAACAAATCCGCAGCAGTCCCGACAGAGCTCAGTGGAGCTCGGTCACTCCCCCCCTCACTCGCTAAGTCTTAATCTGTCCCAAACACTGATTTCCCACAGTGACCGTGCTATTCTCCGCCAGGATGTGAAAAATGACAGCTGTACTGTTCATAAAGAGGTGTGAAAAAATGCCACTGTTGAAAATGTGGTGTGAAAATATTACAAATTTGCAAAGTTACAAGGGTGCATGGAAACAGTTCAACGCACACTTGTAACACAGCCATGTTATGGAGCTTCATCACCAAATTTTCAACATAGGGATTTTAGGACCTCTGCTCATGAACAGTGCCACTGTCATTTTTTTAATCTGTCCCAAACACTGATTTCCCACAGTGACCGCATTATTCTTCGCCAGAACTGTGAAAACACATTTCGGTCAGGATGTGAAAAATGACAGCTGTACTGCTCTTAAGGAGGTGTGAAAAAATGCCAGTGTTGAAAATCTGGCGTGACAATATTACAAATCTGCAAAGTTACAAGGGTGCGTGGAAAGTGTGCAATGCATACTTGTAACACACTCATTTGATGGGCTATCATCACCAAATTTTCAACATAGGCATTTAGGACCTCTGCTGATGAACAGTATCACTGTCATTTTCTTAATCTGTCCGAACAGTGATTTCCCAGCGGACTCGCTCTATTCTGCGCGAAATGAACAACACATTTTGACCAGGATGGGAAAAATGGCAGCTGTACTGTTCAGAAGTAGGTGTGGGAAAATGGCAATGTTGAAAATCTGCAGTGGAAATATTACAATTAAGTGAGATTCTGAGCATGCGTTGGATAAACTGCGCAATGCAGCTGCACATACGTCATTTTATGGAATATCGTTACCAAATTTTCAATGTAGGCATTTTGGGACCTCTACTCATGAACAGTGACACTGTCATTTTCTTAATCTGTCCTGAACACTAATTTCCCACAGCGACCACACAATTCTGCGGAAGTGCGAAAACACAGTTTGGCCAGGATGTGAACAATGACAACTGTACTATTCACAAGAGGTGTGAAAAAAATGCCAGTGTTGAAAATCTGGCATGAAAATATTGCACAATGAAGTTACGAGTGCGAGCAACTGCTATCCACTTCATAAAACAGTTATTTTTGGATTTTTTCCCAAATTTGCAACATAGGTTTTTGAGAGCCCACCTCCGAACACTGGCACTGTCGTTTCATTGAAGTCGGCCCGAAGGTGATTCGGCGCGTGACCGCCAAAATCACCTTCGGGGCCGATGTCTATAACAGTTCAGAATTCATGAGGAGAATCCCAAAAACCCATGTTGAGTACAGGTGCCAAAAGTCAAAAATGACTGAGATATGCATTAAAATTGGGAAAACCCCATGCATTCCATTATATAACTTACCGGCATTTCCTCAGTTCGCGGTCGGCTTTGAAGAGTGCAGACGTGTTCCCGGTCCAGCGAAGATCGTTGCGCCGAGCTCCATAGGTAAGTATGGGGTGAGGGGGGTGTGGGGAGCAGGGTGCACAGTGGGAGGGCGCGGGTTGGGGAGGGGGCAAGGAGACCACCGAGGACAGTTCCTTTTTTGGTAAAAAAATAAAAGACATCAGCGGGACCATTTTTTATTTGACAGGGCATGTGGGCTCCCAGCGTGTCAGTGGAGTCTTTCTTTGGGAGCAAGCTGTAGCCGATGGGGGTTGGGCACCCCATCAGCACACACAACAAGGGGTGACATTATGCCGACAGAGTCGGGCACCCCGTCGGCAGACAATATATATAGCAGGGGGGTTTACTAATGCTGACATGGGTGGGCTCCCGTCGGCGCTTATACATTGGGGCACTGAAACCCAATGGGATTGGTGAGACCCTCCGTCGGCGGCGGTGGGCGGGTAATATTGTTTGTGAATTCGCGGCGGCAAACCATCGCCATGTTTCACAAACAATATCAATATGTCGAATCCCGCCCTGCAATCGGGTTGCTCCTCATTGCAATGAATAGCTTACGCTGCAATGACGAGGCAGCCCTGATTGCAGCGGCTAAATTTTTACAAGTTGGTGGCACACTGGCTGAACTAGTGTCAACAGCAGCGTGCCACGGCATTGGGGATGCTGGACAAGCCTTTAAAGGCTGTGGGGCACTAGCCTGACAACATTGCCGTGCCTCCACAACCTGCTTGTGGAAAGCTGCCGCCGTATATTTCTGCTTGTGCATCGCAGGCAATCAACATAAAATTATGCACATGCTCGAAATTTAGACACAGGCATCATTTTCAGGCACAAGTTGTGCAATCGTATTCCAGATATTAGACCACCTTATAGGTGGACTAACTATTGGGCAGATGTCATGCAGCCATGTCCATCAAACAGAGCAGGTGGTCTGGAAATGCTGCCCTTGCATTTCAGGGTATGTCACAATTGATATCTAGCAAAACTGGGTATACCCATCACAATAAAATACTGAACAAATCAGAAAGCAGCTTTCAGAGTGCTGATGACATCACAATAGCTGTGTGCTGTAGTGAAGCCAGCACTTGAAATGAAAGAGAACCATTAAATCTTCACACAAACAGAAGATTTACAAGCTATAACAAGTAAACTCTCCACTATCACCTCTGCCAGCATAGCAAGATCAGAGACCCCTGACAAGGGTGCTCTGCTCCCAGTGGTGCAGCAATTCTCCAGCTTGCCGCTGCCCACCTCACCCTGTCCAACTATCACCACTGCCAGCATAGCAAGATCAGAACCCCTGACAAGGGTGCTCTGCTTCAGTGGTGCAGCAATTTCTCCCAGCTTGCAGTTGCCCACCTCACCCTGTCCAACTATCACCACTGCCAGCATAGCAAGATCAGAGACCCCTGACAGGGTGCTCTGCTCCCAGTGGTGCAGTAATTTCTCCAGCTTGCAGCTGCCCACCTCACCCTGTCCAACTATCACCACTGCCAGCATAGCAAGATCAGAGACCCCCTGACAAGGGTGCTCTGCTCCCAGTGGTGCAACAATTTGTCCAGCTTGCTGCTGCCCACCTCACCCTGTCCAGCTGTCACCACTGCCAGCATAGCAAGATCAGAGACCCCCTGACAAGGGTGCTCTGCTCCCAGTGGTGCAGTAATTTCTCCAGCTTGCAGCTGCCCACCTCACCCTGTCCAACTATCACCACTGCCAGCATAGCAAGATCAGAGACCCCCTGACAAGGGTGCTCTGCTCCCAGTGGTGCAACAATTTGTCCAGCTTGCTACTGCCCACCTCACCCTGTCCAGCTGTCACCACTGTCAGCATAGCAAAATCAGAGACCCCCTGACAAGGGTGCTCTGCTCCCAGTGGTGCAGTAATTTCTCCAGCTTGCAGCTGCCCACCTCACCCTGTCCAACTATCATCACTGCCAGCATAGCAAGATCAGAGACCCCCTGACAAGGGTGCTCTGCTCCCAGTGGTGCAACAATTTGTCCAGCTTGCTGCTGCCCACCTCACCCTGTCCAGCTGTCGCCACTGCCAGCATAGCAAGATCAGAGACCCCCTGACAAGGGTGCTCTGCTCCCAGTGGTGCAGTAATTTCTCCAGCTTGCAGCTGCCCACCTCACCCTGTCCAACTATCACCACTGCCAGCCTTAGCAAGATCAGAGACCCCTGACAAGGGTGCTCTGCTCCCAGTGGTGCAACAATTTGTCCAGCTTGCTACTGCCCACCTCACCCTGTCCAGCTGTCACCACTGTCAGCATAGCAAAATCAGAGACCCCTGACAAGGGTGCTCTGCTCCAGTGGTGCAGTAATTTCTCCAGCTTGCAGCTGCCCACCTCACCCTGTCCAGCTATCATCACTGCCAGCATAGCAAGATCAGAGACCCCTGACAAGGGTGCTCTGCTCCCAGTGGTGCAACAATTTGTCCAGCTTGCTGCTCCCACCTCACCCTGTCCAGCTGTGCACTGCCAGCATAGCAAGATCAGGAGCCCCCTGACAAAGGGTGCTCTGCTCCCAGTGGTGCAGTAATTTCTCCAGCTTGCAGCTGCCCACCTCACCCTGTCAACTATCACCACTGCCAGCATAGCAAGATCAGAGACCCCTGACAAGGGTGCTCTGCTCCCAGTGGTGCAACAATTTGTCCAGCTTGCTGCCCACCTCACCCTGTCCAGCTGTCACCACTGCCAGCATAGCAAGATCAGAGACCCCTGACAAGGTGCTCTGCCCAGTGGTGCAACAATTTGTCCAGCTTGCTGCTGCCCACCTCACCCTGTCCAGCTGTCACCACTGCCAGCATAGCAAGATCAGAGACCCCCTGACAAGGGTGCTCTGCTTCCAGTGGTGCAGTAATTTCTCCAGCTTGCTGCTGCCCAGCTCACCCTGTCCAACTATCACCACTGCCAGCATAGCAAGGTATGATTTTCCTACAAGCATCTGAGATTTGAGTTTGGTGCTTGCAAGCTTTCTCCAGGATTGGCTGTTTTCTGTCTATGTTTTATCCTCAGTTGGCTCCTGATGCTGTGGCTAGACTGCATCCTCCAGCACTATTCTTTTGCTTGAGCCAGCTTCTCTGAGACTGCTTCTCCTGGACTGAAATTTTACTGCTCGTGTCCATTTTCACATTAGCAAGTTATATTGTACTGCCTCTAGAGGGACATAATCTTTATCTAAAGCAATCCCTGCTTGTTGTTTGTATAGATACCTCTCCTTTGCTCTAGATAAACATCTGTTAAATAAAGACAATTGACCTAGCACCCCTCACATTGCTCCTCCAATCTTTTTCTTTTTTTCTTATCCCTACTTGCAGAATTGTTGCTCTTACATAGCGATCATATCGTTACACATATCATGCCCTGCAACATGAAACTCATTTTCTCCTCTCTCCCTCTTTCTCTACTCCTAGTACTTTCCCTAACCCCTCCGATTGGTCTCTACTCGCAAATTCCGAACAACTCACCTTCTACACCCTGCTATCTCCAATCCTCTACTTACATCCTCGCTATCACCCCCTCCCCACCCTTTGATCTATGGTCATATTCTCCCTCTATCCCTCATGCTTCATTACTAACTGTCTCACCCTTCATTGCTGCTTTTCATCTCCTGCTCCCCTACTCTCATGCACACTACCCTGCCAGTTTCACTGGTTCCTTGACATCTAACTCTAAATGCCCCAAGCTTCACTTCCTCATCTTAGCTCTACTCTTGCTGTCTTGTGGAGATATCCACTCCAACCCTGGTCCATCTGCATCTCATTCCCTGAACTCCATTATCTACTGCGGCCCCTTCTATTGCTTCCCCCATCCTCCCAAAGGGCTTCAAGATACTTCATCTAAATATACATAGTTGAAAAATATCGACCTTCTCAAAACCATGGTGGCCACTCTAAAACCTGACATACTGATCATCATGGAAACGTGGCTGAAGAGCGCAATCCTGGATCTCTCGGTCTCCATTCCTGGCTACTCCCTCCTGAGGCAAGACTGAGCAGGTAAAGGTTGTGGTATCGCCATGTACCTTCTTACCACCCTCCAATATTCTATTATTTATTCATCCACTAGCCCAGCATCCCACGATGCACTGGCTATTCATTTAACTCTACCTTCTCCCTCCCCATATTTATAGCTGGCATTTACTGTTGCCCAAATGTCCAGCCCTCTATTGCTCTTGACCTCATAACCTCCATCGCAGCCCTTTCTCACTCTGGTGAACTATACATCTTAGGCGACTTTAACTTGAACTGACTGTCTCCCAAGACATCCAAAATATGTAATGATCTTGGAGCCCTAAATCTCTCGCAATTAATCTTGGAACCCACCCGCCCTAACCATAAGACACAAAATCATTCCCTGATCGACTGGGCTCTTACCACCCACCCCCACAGAGTAATTAGCTCTGGCATCCTTCCAGATGCTCTCAATGACCACAACCCAATATCCGTTGTCAAGAAAATCCACAGACCAAAATCTCTGCATAAAACCTTGCAACTTCACTCCTTCAAATCCCTAGACTTTGAACATCTCCTGCACAACCTGTCTCTCTCTCTGACTGGTCTCCCTTAGTCTCCTCCCTCTCAGTTGATAAGGCTCTAGCCTACTTCAAAGAAATATTCCTTGCAGATTGGAATGCCTTTGCTCCTCTGAAACAAACCAGGGTTAGGGGTAACCACCTACCATTGATTACTCCAGAACTGTTATCTTGTCTTAGGGCCAGAGATCGTGCCTGGAAGCACCACAAATTCACCCAGCTTCCTAGCAACCTCACAGACTACCATAAGTTCTGAAATGCCTGTACCAGGGCAACAAGGCTAGCCAAGTCCAATTTCTTCAAAAATGTTTTCCTCACCAACATAAATTACCCTTCCAAGTTCTGGAAGGTGGTTCGTGCCCTCTTTACCCCTCAGTCCTGCCCCCCCTTCTCCAGTGCTAAAGGTAAATGGCAATCTTGTAGCCGACTCCCATGCTGTAGCTGCGGAATTTAACTCCTATTATACCTCCTGTGCAACTGAACTGCTGAAGTCCCTCCCTAATTACCCTTCCCCTCTCAAATGTCATGGCTGTTCCTCTACCCCCCCCAAAAAATGTTCCACTTCCTATTTCCCCACTCTCCTCATTCTCATTCTCTTCAGTCTCCCCAACCGATACTCTAAATGCCCTCCTTGCCATCAACCCTCAAAGCGATCTTTCCCATGACCTTGACCCTAAACTCCTCTCTCTGAGCCCCAACCATTGCCTACCTCCTCTCCTTAATCTTAAATCTTTCCTTCTCAACCTCTGATGTCCCTACCACATGGAACTGCACTGTGGCCTTCCCCACCTAAAAGGTGAGACCCTCACCCCTGGGAACTATCGCACATCTGCTTCTCCCTACCCTAACCAAACTATAAAACATCTAGTTTCTCTCAGCTCACCTCCTTTCTATCTGATACCTCCTTCTTCACCCCATTCCAATCTGGTTTCAAGAAAAAACACTCTACTACCCACCACCTCCCTACTTCGTCTCACTGACTCCATCCTCTCCAGAATGGACAATGGCAAAATCACCTCAGCCATATTTGTCAACCTTGCCGAGGCTTTTGACACTGTTTTCCACACCCTTCTCCTTGGTTCCTTCTCATCTGCTGGTATAACCCCTTCTGCCGCTAACTGGTTTTAGGCCTACCTTACTGGTAGAACCCAATCAGTTAAGATCGCAGATGCCACCTCGCCACCCTTCCCGATCTGCACTGGTGTCCCTCAGGGCTCCGTGCTGGGTCCCCTTCGATTCTCCATCTTCCTTAACACCTGCCATCTGCCCCCCCACCATATATATGCGCTGATGATACTGTCCTGTGTGCATCTGGCTCATGCCCAGCTCAGGTTACATCCAGCTTGCAGCACGACTTCAACAGGTCCAGCTCTGGTTTGCAAACCATCAATTATTCCTCAGTACCAAGAAGACAGTCTCCATGACCTTTGGCACTAGGCAGAGACTCTCTAGGCCTCCCTTCCTACCCACTTTCTGCACTCTTGACGGACTTTACTAGAAGACACCTCATCCTTCAGATACCTTGAGGTATGTTTAGACCAACACATCAGCTTCTCTAGACACATTGATGCCATCTAGAAAAAAATTGTGCCCCAAGCTTGGTGCCTTGTTCAAGAACTGAAGTTGCATCCCTCCTGCAGCTAGGCATGAGGCTTGTCCAGAAGATGATCCTCCCCATTTTGACTACTGGCGTGGTCTATGGTGCTGCTCCCAAGTCCTTCCTGACCAGACTGGACCTCTCTTCAACTCCTTTGCCACTTTGCCCTTGATGCTCCCTCTCGTACCCACCGGACCTCTATCAGGCCCTTCCTTCCCCTCCCTTACAAATAGATGCCTCACACTGCGCCTAAATTCACTGCTAAACACTGGCTGGTGAACTCCTTCCTACCTCTCCCCTCATTTATAACACCCGTCCTCCTTTCCACTCCCTCAGATCTACCGACACTGTCAGCCTAACTGTCCCTCCACTACACCCTCTCTGGCCAGTCTGGGTACTCTCACCAGTTCCCAAAATATGGAACTCTCTACCTCCCAAATCAACACCTCCTCCCTCTATTCCATCAACACTGCCTCTTCAACTATCTTGCTCCTAACTGTTCCTGTCATGACTCACCTTAATTTCCTTTGTCTTGCTCCTTACAGTTCATCCCTTTGGAATTTACCCAATGCCTCTATCTACTGTACTGCCTCTACTGACCAGCTCCTCCTATGTGCTAGTTCTCATATGTTTCTCCCTTCCTACTCTCTCTCCCTTTTCCCTAGCCTTCACACTTGCCTTGCAGGGTTCTCAGCATCCTGAGGGGTCCTACAGTGCCTAGGCTTGCCACCTTTTTCCACCATCTACCTTGGCCTTCCTGGTCCCCTTGTGGGTCCCCAGCATCCTGGAGGGTTCTTTGGATCAGGCCTCATCCCTTCCAGGTGTTATTTCTTATTCCTCCCTCTCACTATCCCTCTATAGTTACAATGCCTAACTGCAGGAGGTTTGCAATGCCTGAACTTCCCTGCCCCCTTGCAGGGTTCATCGCACTCTGAAAGGTTCTCTTTTGGGTCAGGCCTTATTTCCCCTCCTAGGTGTTAATTAAATTGCTCCCTCTCCTCTCTAATCCCTACTCCATTCCCCTGTCCCTTGCAGGTGTAACCCCCTTCCCTCTACTAGTTCACTGATAGCACTTTAACTAATTTCAGGAAGAAAATACTTTTAAATTCAACTCGCTCCTGTTCAGGCACTATAGGGGCTTCCCCCAAGCAGGCAGCAGCTCCAGTCCAGGCTCAGATAGCAGACTCCAGAAAAGTACCCCACTCCCCTCCCTGCCTAGGGGTTTTGATGGTATTCTGTCTCTGAGAAAGGGGAGGGGTACCATCTTGACTGTAAACACATTTTGGAAGGAGTACAAATCACAGTACCTTTATAATTTGTTGATTCGGGTTCCCGTGACAGCTCAAGCTCTGTTGAAGTGCTGGCTCACTCATACCCTCTCTCTCTCTCACCCCAATACCTCAGGTAGTAGCAGGCTCCACAGGCAGGCTGTAAAACAGTTCATTAGGCAAGCAGCAGAACAGCCAGTTTCTCCACAGAATTAAATTATCCAAGTCAAACAATTTAAAATGCAAGCCATTCAGCATTTATTTTCTTTCTCCACAAAATGCTCAAGCAGTAACAACATTGAGGATCCTCATATGATTCTTCAGCACAGTTCCATATTTCTATGGCCCTCGGCCATAGCACAGACTAGGGACTCAGTATTCGAACCTGGGACCTAGCAACTCTGTTCCCTTTCATATTTAGCCAAAATGGGCTCACTTTCCTCTCAGAACACACTTTCCCACTTGTTTCCCATACTTTACAATTGCTGCCCCACCTCTGGGAGTGGAGGCACAATTTCTTTTACGTGCTGGTACACTCGCCTCATCTTGGGAGGGGGTACGATGGTTCGCCTTGAGGCACATTGCAGTCCTCGCCACTAGAGGGCACCCACACTGCAGATCCACAGGCAGGGTTCTCTTAGATGCAGGGATCTAACTCTTTCTTCACAGCAGTCGCAAGCATTAACAGCACACTACCTTTCTGTTTGCTTGCAAGCATTTGCAAGAAACATAGTGCCACCATAGGAGTTTTCGTAGCTGTGGCACCCCCACTTCCAATGCCCTCAGCATTTTTGCAGGCACAGCCACACCGCACCAATGAATGTCCCAGCTGCCTATGACAGCAGTTCAGATTGCAGTGGCATACAATTAAAAGCAAATGACTGCTACAATCCGTGGTGGTAACGTGTAGGCAATTTGCAAACTGCCCTGCTGTCAGCAGTATGCAAACTGCGTCCACATCACCACCGCTGATTGTAGCGGTGGTTGTATGTGCGTGCCCCACCTTTGTTGTGTGTTGAGGGGGTGAATTTCCCTCGGCTCATGCACACTCTCCTCAAGCACACTGTAAGTCCAACAGGGTGCCCAATCCCTTGGCTCCGGTGCCCCCTCCCCCAAAAAACAAACTTCCAGGACCACGCTGGGGGCCCACCCCAGCGTGGCAGATGTCCGGCATCCTCATGTGCCCCCCCACACTGTATGGCCAACGGGGGTGCCCAGTCCTCTGTTGGCTCTACTGCCCTCCAAAAACTTCCAGGTGCCATGCTGGGAGCCCACCCCAGTGTGGCAAAAGTCCCACGTTGTCCACGTAAAATAAAAAAAACCTGTAACAAAAGAAAACGATCCCTCATTGACTCTCTTGCCCCTCTCCAACCTGCACCCACCCTCTGCTTACCCCACCTCCCACACCCTCACCCCATACTTACCTCCGAGGCTGGCAACGATCTTCGGTGGAGTGGGAACACGTCTGCACTCTTCAAAGCAGACCGCGAATTGAAGAAATGCCAGTAAGCTGTATAATGGGATAAATAGGGTTTTTTCAACTATCTCAGTAATTTTTTTTAATTTTTGCACCAAATTTTCAACATGGGGTTCTTGAGACCCCATGTCATCAATTCAATGACTGTCATTTGGTTATTCAGTCCCAAAAGGTGATTTCATGGTCACTGAATGGAATCACCTTTCAGGATCGATTCACGAAACAACAGTGTCACTGTTCATGAGGTGGGTTCTCAAAAAGCCTATGTTGCAAATTTGGTGAAAAAATTCCCCAAAATGACTGTGTTACGAGTGTGCGTTGTGCAGTTTCCATGCACACTCGCAAATTTATGAATTTATTTTTTTTACTCCAGATTTTCAACATTGGCATTTTTTCACACCTCCTTATGAACAGTACAGCTGTTATTGTTCACATCCTGGCTGAAATGTGTTTTCGCACTTCCGGCGCAGAATAGTGCAGTCACTGTGGGAAATCAGTGTTTGGGACAGATTAAGAAAATCACAGTGACACTGTTCATGAGCAGAGGTCCTAAAATGCCTACATTGAAAATTTGGTCACAAAAGTCCATAAAATAACTGTGTTACAAGTGTGCATTGCGCAGTTTCTACACACCCTAGTAACTTCACAAATTTGTAATATTTTCACTCTAGATTTTCAACATTGGAATTTTTCCACACCGCCTTATAAACAGTGCAGCTGTCATTCTTCACATCCTGGCTGAAATGTGTTTTCACACTTCTAGTGCAGAATAGCGCAGTCACTGTAGGAAATCAGTGTTCAGGACAGATTAAGAAATTCACAGTAACACTGTTCATGGGTGGAGGTCCCAAAATGCCTATATTGAAAATCTGGTGAAAACAATTCCCCAAATAATTGCATTATGGGTGTGCATTACGCAGTTTCTATGCACACTCATGACTTCACCAGTTTTTTTATATTTTCTTTCCAGATTTTCAACATTTCCATTTTTTTACACCTCCTCATGAACAGTACAGTTGTCATTTTTCACATCATGTTGGAAATGTGTTTTCGCACCTGTGGCAGTCACTGTGCAAAATCACCTTTAGGCTAACAAACTGATAGTGTCACTGTTCATGTCATGAGGTCACAAAAAGCCCATGTTGAAAACTTTGAGTAAAAATACCAAGACATGCCCAGGGCCTTAGGGTTTCTGACCATAATGCCCAACCCTGTAGGGTCTGACAGGCATCCGCCCTACCCTGTAGGAACTGACAAGCATCAGGGGTGTAACTTGGGATTGCCAACAGTAATGCTCACGCCACTCCACCCCCACCCCCACCCTCCTCTGCAGCCAGTGACAGGTATCAAGGTGCACCTTGGACTCTTTCCCCAGAGTTCACACCATTCTCCTATACTGCACCAATTTCAGCGTATTTCCTTATGGAATGAGGTGAGTATAAAGCCCAAACTCCCCAAGGCACACCTCGGCACTTGTCAGTGTCTGCAGGGTAGGGTGAGGTGAAATGACATGACCGTTATGGGTGATGAACCAAAGGCACACCCCAATGCCTGTCTATCTCTGCAGGGTGGGGGTGGAGTTGGTCTCAGTTCAATACGTCACTGCCATTCCTATTCTGCATCTGTCTAACTCCTGCACTTCCACTGCTAATGCCAGCAAGCAAACATTCGGCATTGACAAATGCTTGTTAGAATGGACGTGGTCAGGCAAAGGGGTATCTGTCACCTACCCTGCTGGAGAGATCACTGCCACCTCAGTCTCGACAGTCCCTTCCATGGCAGCCACTCTCCTCAGCTTCTGTGGAGCCTGGCAGGCTCCTCTCGATCCCCTCACAAGATTGCTGCTCCATAATGCTGCTTTCCCCTCTAGCTCTTCAGGGGAATCACTCCTATCATTAAGGAACTAGGGGGCAATCTCACCACCCCGGTCCCAGGCTTCTCCAGCCCCGACTGATGGCCTCCCCATCGCGGGCCTGCAAGCAGGCGCCCGCTCCTCCTCACACACTCTCCTGCCTCCTCCACAAATGCTCGACTACACTCTCTCTTTTGCGCCAAATGGCGCTTTTTTTAAAAACAAGACGTGCGCGCCTGAGCAGGAGCTCAGCAAGCACGTGCGTGCACACAACCTCCCACAATGCTGACAGGGCATTTAAAACAGTAACCCCCGATTGGCACAGGGGTTACACAGGGTTCCCCACATCCCGAAGGGGTCTCTCTGGGACACGACTCTGCACTATCTGTCCATCTCATCCTCTCTCTCCTTCACCCTTTATTTCACAATAGCATTTGTTCACTTATTACCATTGCACTTAATTGTTCTCACAAATTACATATGTATGCAACACTGTTTGTAACAACTGCCTTAATTAATTGTATGCTATGTTGATCTTTGTAACTTGAATGTAAAATGTCTCATCCCTATTGTACCCCTTCCCCCCCCAGGTCGCACCAGGAGATGAGCAACCTGTTGCTCAGTGTGCCTTCCTGGTGAAACATTTCAGTAAATAAATAAATGAACTGGTGTACAAGTTGAATATGCAATAGACTGACGTAAAATATAGGGCTGCGTTTTCAAAGGCTGATGCAGCGTTTGCATCAAGTCGTGCTTCAAACGCATTTTTTGGCACAGCCACGCCGAACATCTGGGCTGCAACTGCACCCGATTTTCTATTGTCTGGCCAGTTGTGACAGTTTCTCTGTTTACGGGCAGGTTGCTCAAATATTTGGCACAAGTCCTGCAAAAGCTGAGTCTGTTCAAAAGGGGTCACAGTCCCACCTTAAGAATGTAACCACCTGTAACTGTGCAAGTAAATAATTTGACAGATTCCTCCTGCCTTATCCCCGCCTTTCATCTCTTCCCTCCCCATTCCCCCTTTCGACTACCACCCTACACCACCTTTCCCTTCCTCTTTACTCCCAACTCACACCACCTCTAGTTTATTTGACAACTCCAATCTGGCTGCTTACCCCGCCTCCTCCATCATATCCCAAACATAACATGGCCATATTACTGACATGTTCACTATTCCCAGTGTATCCTACCTGCAACAATTTGATGCAATGTAATTTTATTCTATTGTTAAGATATACCTGAAACTAGCAAGTCTTGAACCTCATGTGACTTTTTAATGATTTCATGATGCCTACCATGTTTTTCACTGCTGTCTATATTGTATTGTATTGTATCTGTATTGCTCTGTTTGTCCCTGACTTGGAACCTTTTAAAATGAGTCTTTGACTCAAAGGTATTAATCCTAATAGAAATAAATAAATAAATAAATAAATAAATAAATAAAAAACAGTCCCCTGAATGCTATAACCTAGAGCAAGGGGAGCCTGTCTAACTTGTGGCACTTGGCTCACACGAGTGAAAATCCCAATCGCCAGCCAGGAGAATGCCACAAGCCCTGTGCGCCACATGATCGGCACACCAGGGTCTTGCAACATTCTCAGGGGTTTTGAGAAACCAGCCCACGAAATGCATCCTCATTTGTGATGGGGCTGGACTTCTAAAATTCACTCATGGCTTCACCTCCTGAGTTATGGTCCTGCCCCTTCGCTTATGGAAACACATGGAATAGTCTGAGCCAGCCTGTTGCACTTCACCTATGGCTCTGATCTGAAACGGATAGTATTCAGACAGGCTTAGTCACCACAAGGAACTACGATGTCACTAAAGCAACAATTCATTTGTTGCTGAAAAAGTGAATTCCATTACTGTTAGATGAAAATCGCTAAGATAAAACTGTATTTTTCACTTATTTCCCATGGAACTGCGCAACGCACTCTCGTAAAATAGTCATTTTTTGGAATGTTGGCACCAAATTTTTAACATGGGGTTTTTGGGACCCCTTCTCATGAATGATGTCACTGTCATGGCGTTATTCAGGCCGAAGGGTGATTTCACTAGGTTTATAGTGAACCCCACTGTTTGGTGGTCACTTGTTCCCAAATGGCTACCCACTTCTAGATCTGAGATCCTCTCATTGTCCCCATTTGAGAGCACGAGGTACCACGACACCACACTGAGTATTGTCAGGTATAAAATGTGCAAAAATTCCCAAAAATGCCTGAGATATGCAACAAAGTTGAAACCCCCCTATCTAGCCCATTATATAGCTTACCAGCATTTCCTCAGTTGCGGTTGGCTTTGAAGAGTGTAGGCGTGTTCCCGGTCCACGAAGATCATCCATAGGTCAGAGGTAAGTATGGGGTGAGGGGTGTGGGAGGCAGGGTGCACAAGCGGGTGGGTGGGTTGTGGGAGGGGCCAGGTAGGGCTTCATGGACCGTTTTCCTTTACATGTAAAAAAAAAAAAACGGCGTGGGACATTTGCCACGCTGGGGTGGGCTCCCAGCGTGGCACAAGGATGGTGGGGGTCGTTCGGCCGACAGAATTGGGCATCCGTCACGGCCAAAGTATGGTGCCACTCTGGGGTGGGCTCCCAGCGTGGCACTTAGTATTCGGGTGAGGACAGTGGAGCTGACAGGGATTGAGGCACCCCGTTGGCTATATCATTACTTGCCACGCTGGGTTGGGCACCAGCGTGGGCATTTTCAAAGACTTTGGGGAGGTGGGGGAACGCAGCACAGCCGAGGGGATTGGGCACCCGCCGGCTATTCAGTCTGTGCATGGAAAGAGACCTAGGGGTAATCATATCAGATGACCTTAAGGTTGGCAAGCAATGCGAGAAGGTGGTAGGGAGGGCTGGGGATACTGGGATGTATAGGAGAGGTATCTAGCAGAAAACAGGAAGTTGTTATCCCCCTGTATAGACAGTTGGTGAAACCCCATCTGGAGTACTGCGTCCAGTTCTGGAGACCCCATCTCCGCAAGGACATAGACAGGATGGAGGCAGTTCAGAGGAGGGCAACTAAAATGGTGCAGGGTCTGTAAGAGAAGCCATACGAGGAGAGACTAAAGGAGCTTAATATATATACCCTTGAGGTAAGGAGGGAGAGGGGGGACCATGATAGAAATGTTTAAGTACCTCAGTGGAATCAAGAAAGTCCAAGAGGGTAGCATCTTTCAGAAAAAGAGATGTGCAAGAACAAGGGGACACAATTTGAAGATAGAGTGGGGATGGCTCAGGGGCGATGTGAGGAAGTATTTTTTCACAGAGAGGGTGGTGGATGCATGGAACAGCCTTCCTGAGGAGGTTGTGGGGTCTAAAACTGTGGGAGAATTCAAGAATGCATGGGACAGACATAATGCAATTTTTGTGGTGGGTAGGAAGAAATAGGCTGTTGGTTAAATAGGATCTGCAGCTTATCCTCTAGGTAGGGAAATGGGCAGACTAGGTGGGCCAAGCAGTCCTTATCTACCGTCAAAGTCTATGTTTCTATGTAACAGTTCTATGCTACACCTGACAATACTCAGTGTGGTGTGCGTAACAGTGCTATGCTATACCTGACAATACTCAGTGTGATGTGCATAACGGTGCTATACTATACTTGACAATACTCAGTGTGGTGTGCGTAACAGTGCTATGCTATACCTGACGAGTACTCCAGTGCGGTGTGCGTAACAGTGCTATGCTACACCTGACAATACTCAGTGCAGTGTGCGTAACGGTGCTATGCTACACCTGACAATACTCAGTGTGGTGTGCGTAACAGTGCTGTGCTATACTATACCTGGCAATACTCAGTAGAAACATAGAAACATAAAAGTTGATGGCAGATAAGGACCGCAAGGCCCACCCAGTCTGCCCATTTCTTTTTCTACCTTATCAATGTGCCATTGGCCTTTGCTCAGTTTTCTGGCACAGCTTTGCTGAACATCTGTGCTGCAACTGCACCCGATTTTCTATTGTCGGGCCAGTTCTGACAGTTTCCTCAGTTTACGGCAGGTTGCACCAAATATTTGGCACAAGCCCTGCAAAAGCTGAGTCTGTTCAAAAGGGGTCTACAGTCCCACCTTAAGAATGTAACCACCTAAAACTGTGCAAGTAAATAGTTCGACAGATTCCTCCTGCCTTATCCCCCGCCTTTCACCTCTTTCCTCCCCACCCCCCTTTCGACTTATCACCCTCTACACCACCTTTTCCGTCCTCTTTACTCCCAACTCACACCACCTCTAGTTTCTTTGAACAACTCCAATCTGGCTGCTTACCGCCCCATCATCCCCAAACACAACACGGCCATATTACTGACATGTTACGCTATTCCCAGTGTATCCCTACCCTGCATCAATTTGATGTAATGTAATTTATTCTGTTGTTAAGACGTACCTGAAACTAGCAAGCCTTGAACCTCATGTGACTTTTTAATGATTTCATGATGCCTACCATGTTTTTTCACTGCTATCTATGTTGTATTGCATTGTATCTGTATTGCTCTGTTTGTCCCTGACTTGGAACCTTTTAAAATGAGTCTTTGACTCAAAGGTATTAATCCTAATCGAAATAAATAAAAATAAATAAATAAAATCAAAAGCAGGTCCCCTAAATGCTATAACCTAGAGCAGGGGACCTGTAACTAACAGCACTTGCAGCTCACGGTGAAAATCCCAATCGCCAGCCAGGAGAATGCCACAAGCCCTGTCGCCACATGATCGAGCACACAGGGTCTTGCAACATTCTCAGGGTTTTGAGAAACCAGCCACGAAATGCATCCTCATTTGTGATGGGGCTGGACTTCTAAAATTCACACATGGCTTCACCTCCTGAGTTATGGTCCTGCCCCTTCGCATGGAAACACATTGAATAGTCTGAGTCAGCCTATTGCATATCACGTATGGCTCTGATCTGAAATGGATAGTATTCAGACAGGCTTAGTCACCACAAGGAATTACGAAGTCACTAAAGCAACAATTCATTTGTTGCTGAAAAAGTGAATGTCACTACTGTTAGATGAAAATCACTAAGATAAAACTGTATTTTTCACTTATTTTCCATGGATCCAAAGAACACATGATGCTGGCCTGCCCCAACAAGTCCAGACCAATTAAGACAGGCATCTGAAAAATCTGTCTATTGCCATTGATCTGGAGTCAGCAGGAGTGGAATTTGGATCCACTGAAAATAACTAAAAAACAAACAAACAAAAAAGTCCACCCAATGTCACCTTAGTGATTTGTAGCTTACAGTAGACGATTCAAGTAAGGGACTCTAGTCGTGCCCTAACAAAATCAAAAATGCACTGCCATTTAAAGAAAAGATAATCTTTATTGGCACTAATATCATGGGGGGAATTCTAATTGTCTTATGTGCACCTGTTTTTTTAAAGCAATAGTGTACTGCCTGTTGTTAATATTGCTTTTCAAAATTAGTGGGCTATATATGTGATGTATGTTTTTCTAGCCCCTTTTGCAAATTAGAAAATGTTATACCTGACAATACTCAGTGTGGTGTGCGCAACAGTGTTATACTATACCTGCCAATACTCAGTGTGGTGTGCGTAACAGTGCTATGCTATACCTGCCAATACTCAGTGTGGTGTGCATAACAGTGCTATGCTATACCTGGCATTACTCAGCAGAAACATAGAAACATAGAAGTTGATGGCAGATAAGGACTGCAAGGCCCATCCAGTCTGCCCATTTCTTTTTCTACCTTATGAATGTGCCATTGGCCTTTGCTCTGTCAATGGCCTATCTATTCATACTCATCTGTATTCTCCCTTATGCCTATCCCAAAGCCTGTTTGAAGCCCTGCACTGTATTCGTGTCCACCACTTCCTGGTCAGGCCGTTCCATGCATCCACCACCTTTCTGTGAAAAGAGCTTCTCCACATTACCCCTTAATCTGCCTCCCTCTAATCTCATAGCTGTGTCCTCTTGTCCTGCTAATTTTCTTATATTGAAACATGTTAGACTCTTTCATCTTGTTAATGCCCTTAAGGTGTTTGAATGTTTCGATCATATCCCTCTCTCCCTCCCTTTGCTCTAGGGTATACATATTGAGCGCCAGTTAATCTCTCCTCCTTATGTTTTCTGATGCAGTCTCTGTACCATTTGGTTGTTCTTCTCTGGGCTGCCTCAATTTGGTTAATGTTCTTGTGAAGGTGTACTCTCAGTACTGCATGATACTCCAGATCGGGCCTAACCAGTGTCTTGTAAAGAGGGATTATTACCTCCCTCTTCCGACTTGTGATAGCCCTACTAATACACCCCAACATGCCTCTAGCCTTACACACTGCTTTAGAGGTCTGCTTGGATGATTTCAGATCATTGGCGATGATGACGCCCAAGTCTCTTGCTTCCCTTGTGACTGCCAGCAACTCCCCTCCCAACCTATAGGTGGCTTCAGGGTTTTTCTTCCCTATGTGCATGATCTTGCACTTCTTTGCATTAAACCTCATTTGGCACTCTTCCAACCATTCTGCTAGTTTATTCAGATCTCTTCTCATTCTGCCCACCCCATCTGGATCATCTACTCTGTTGCAGATCTTGGTGTCATCTGCAAACAGACAAACCTTACTCTCCAGTCCATCTGCAATGTCACTGATGAAGATATTGAAGAGGACTGGCCCCAAGACTGATCCCTGAGGTACCCCCCTTGTGACTTGCATCTCTTCTGACTGTATACAATTTACCACCACTCTCTGTTTTCTGCCCGTCAACCAGTTTGCCACCCAGTTGACCAATGTCTGACCCACCCGAGCCTACTCAGCATATTAATCAACCTTCTATGTGGAACAGTATCAAGCTTTGTTGAAGTCAGGTAGGTGGCATCAACTACTCCCCTTGGTCCACCACTCTGGTTACCCAGTCAAAGAAATCTATGAGATTAGTTTGACAGGACCTTCCTTTTGTAAACCCATACTGTCTTGGATCCTGTGCTCCTATGGTTTCCAGGTGTTGCACTTTCCTTTCCTTAAGGAGTGTCTCCATAATCTTGCCCACTACTGAGGTAAGGCTGACTGGTCTGTAGTTCCCTGCCTCCTCCCTGCTACCACTCTTGTGGAGCGGGATCACATGAGCCCTTCTCCAATTTTCTGGGACCTCTCCTGTGCTCAGAGACTCAATAAACAGTTCTGATAATGGCTCTGCTAGTTCCACCCTTAGCTCTTTTAGTACCCTGGGATGTATACCATCAGGTCCCATTGCCTTGTCCACTCTGAGCTTATCGAGCTCTTGTAGGACCCTTTCTTTTGTGAAGGGACTACTGCACACCTCCCTCCCCCCTGTGTCCATGGTGCTGAGCTGTGGGACCCTCCCTACCTTCTCTTCAGTAAATACTGAGCAGAAATATCTATTTAGGATAGATGCTTTTACATGGTCTTCCTCCTCACACACCCCTTATCCCCTTGATCTTAGCAACCCCCTCTGGACTTTCTCCTTTCACTAATGTATCTATAGAAGTCTTGTCACCTTCTTTTACTGTTCGTGCTAGTGTTTCCTCAGTTTGGACCTTTGCCTGCCTTACTGCCTTCCCTGCTTCCCTAAGGGAAGTTTGGTATGCCTTCCTATCTTCATCCTGCTGCGTTCCCTTAAATTTCCTGAAGGCCAGCCTTTTGGCTCTGACCTTTTCTGCTACTGTGTTTGAGAACCAAAGTGGTTTCCTTCTTCTTTTGCACTTCCTTTTCTCACTAACACAATGGGATGTTGCTTCAAGTGTTGCATCTTTAATGCTTGCCCACTTTGCCTGTACCCCCTCATCTGTATTTCTTTTTGCCAGGGCTAGCTTAACTCTGTTAGCCATCTTATCAAAGTCAGCTCCTCTGAAGTCCCATATTTTTGCCTTGGAATGGGGTGATTTTGTTCTAGTGGCCAAATTGAATCATACCATGTGATGGTCACTGGAACCAAGGCAACCTTCTACCTGGAGATCTGTGATCTGTTCCTGTTAGTCAGTACTAGATCTAAAAAGCCCTGTCTCTTGTGGGTTGTTGTACCAGTTGTTTGAGGCCCTCCCCTGCAGGAATCCACCATGTGTCTGGTTCTGCAGATGTCCCTGCTGGTGTTGACCAATCTGTATCTGGCATGTTGAAGTCTCCCTTTATCAGAACCTCCCTTTAGTTGTCATGTTTTGTATATCTTCTAATAGTAACATGTGTGTCCTCCCCCCTGGTCTGGAGGCCTGTACACAACCCCAGTTCATGGCTGTCCAATTTCCTGTTTCCAGGGTGACCCACAGTTCTTGGGCTCCTTATGTGTATTCTGAATTTCTGTAGCGTTGATATTTTCATTGACATAAAAGCCCTCCACACCCCTTTTGCACCTTGGTCTCTTCCAGAACAGTACATAGCCAGGTACTGAAGTCTCCCAAGTGTGGTCACTGGTTAACCATGTCTACGCTAATGGCTACTATGTCCAGTTTAGCCTCTGTCATTATTGCCTGCAGGTCTAGGATCTTGTTTCCCAGACTACGCGAGCATTTGTGTACATTATTTTCCACTGACCAGATTTCGGTGTTTTCGTTTGTTGGGCAAGGCCTGGCATTTCCCCTGTGCATCGTATGGGGAGCCAGACCTGTTTCTTTACCTGGTGATGCAAATGAACTGCAAACATGCTGAACTCCTGTTTGACCACTAGCTGAGGGGGGAGGGGTGTTCTTCCCATTCAACGTATGGGGTGCTTCACCCCTCTCCCCATCTGCTAGTTTAAATATTCTGCAAAGACGTCAAACTTCTGCCCCAATGCACTGACTCCCTCGAAGTCCATCAAATTTAAAGAACTTTTGCTCCCAAAGAGTGTCAGTGGCTCAGTAGGTAGCACACTCGCCTCTGAGGCTGGGAGATCAGAGGGCTGTGGGTTCAGTTCCCACATCTGGCACTTGGGTTAATATCCCAGTACTGACACTGTAATGCAGCATGAGAGGGGTGTTGCATTTCTGAGGTGCTGTCTTTCGGATGAGACGTTAAACCGAGGTCCCATCTGCCTGGATTGGTGGTAGTTCAGGTGGATGTTAAAGATCCCATGGCACTTATCGAAAAGAGTAGGAGAATTTCCCCGGTGTCCTGGCCAAATTTCCCTCATTCACTAAAAATACCACCAACAGCTTAATCTGGTTCAAGGTCAGTTGGCATTCATCTGTATCCCCCTCCCCCGGGTCGTGCCTGAAAATAGGCAGGATTTGTCTAGTGCACTTACCCGGTCAACAAAAGCTAAATAAATAAATAAATAAATAAAACTATTGCCAGTTCCCTACAAATTTGTGTCCTTTTTCCTGGCACCAACCCTTGAGCCACATGTTTAGCTTCCTTATCTCCCCTTCTCTGACCTTCCGTCCATCTGTTCCCCTCTCCCAGACTGGCAGGATCTCAGAGAAGTTGATGCCAGACGAAATGGATGATAGTTTGTCACCCAGCCTGGTCAGGTGTTCCTTGGTCTCCACAACTGACCCGGCTGGTGATCGTTAGTCCCTATGTGTACCAGGGCGTCAATGTTTTCTCCTGCTTCCTGAACAATTTTAGTCAATGCGGTCAGTGTCTCTCCACACTGATGTACCTGGGAGACATCTGACCATTTCCCGGCTGGAGATATGTATCAACTCCCGAATCATGGAGTCTCCTATGATCAGAAGTTTTGGATTTCCTTTTGCTTTTTTGCTTTGGTTTCTGTTTGAGCGAGTTTTGTTGTGCTAGCTCCTGTGCTGCAGTGTCCTGCTCTGCAGTGTCCTCTGCCCCTTTGTTTGAGTTTGGCAATAGAGGCAGATACTTGTTTGTAGTTTTTATATGGTTTGTGGAGGTGATACGTTGGAGAGCACCGGGTGATGGGGCACCCAATTTACCCTTCCTAACCACCTGCCAACCTCCCAGACCAACTACCCTCTGTGGTCGAGGTGTTTCTGTTGGATGTTGGGGAAATGGTGGTCAGTTCTTATATTTCCTCTTGAA
Organism: Neoceratodus forsteri; assembly: GCA_016271365.2. NCBI lineage: Eukaryota > Metazoa > Chordata > Ceratodontiformes > Ceratodontidae > Neoceratodus > Neoceratodus forsteri. The sequence goes on from JADMNL010000027.1 coordinate 46,461,512, forward strand.
TATGCAATTTGAGGCGTGCAATCTCTGCCCATGCTGCCTGGAGCTGAGCTCTTAGATCTCCAATGGCCCAACATGTAGGACGGGGCCCTAAATCCTGTAAAACTGCTCTTCTGAAAAGTGTTCCACAGTACCTGCAGTTAATGATATCCATTCCAGATAAGTTGCTGGGTTTATAACCTGGTCAGAGTAATTAGAAGGAAGAAAATGAAAGCAAAAGTTTGATTTTGTGTTTTGTTTGTTTTTGTATAACTTGTTATAACAAGTTAAATTACTAGTGCCCCTGTAAATGAGGTCACTGAATGGATACCCCTCTGATCCACCCCTTCCTGCTTTGCTACAGGAAATGTCACGACTGTGCTACTGTGTAAAAGGAGTGTAGTATGGGGTGGTTGGGGATGGGGGTGGGGTGGGTGGGTGGCTGGGCCTTCCTCTGCCGATAAAGAACAACCACGGTCGAAAGAAAAAGGAGGTAAGAGCAGAAACAATCAGCCAGCAACAAATGCAGTAGACCTGAAAGCTTATCCTAATGATAAATAAAACTGTAAAACCTGTAAAGCACCACCTGTAATAATTTCACAGAAGAGATACCCTGTAAGAAACACTTTGCTACAGAGAAAAATAAAGCAGTAACAGAAGATATACCTTGTAAAAGACAATTTGAATCAGAAGATTACAGCAGTAATCTGTAAGCACACACCTGTAGGCACACCCTGTGATAATGCAGCAGAAGGTATACCCAGCAACAACGATTTGAATCAGAGAAAAATAAAGCAATAAAATGTTAGCAACAAACAGTAACAATCCCCGTGAGTACAAAATAAAAATAACACACAGTAAATCTGCCTAGCCAAAATAAATCTTAATCCTTATCCTTGCTCTGGTAAGGTTCTTTGCTCTGTCCTTTCAAACAACCTAGAAGAAAAAAGCTCAGGTGAAGCTAGGTGCCTTGGCCAGCAAACCTAGTCTTCCAGTCAGTGTGGTGTGCATGACAGTGCTATGCTATACCGGAGGCTGACATTGCCAGTTCTATTCCTCCTCCTACAACATCAGCCCTATGACCTCACTGCCTGTGACACCACAGCTGACAAAGAACAGCTAATCACCTACCACCAGATCAGTCACTTGTGATGTCACAATAAGTGACATCACAATGTCAATAATGTAGAAAAGGGAATAGAAGTAGATTTCTCAGTCTCTAGGTAAAGTAATGCTCACATAACACCTAATACTGTCAGTTAAAAAATCTACTAAAACAACTGTAAATCATGACATCATTCTTAGCCAATTAGGACTGTTTATTTATAAACAGTCCAGGTACTGTTATAACCATAATAAAGTGTCTGTCACATGCATATAGTTCTAAAATTCTGAAGTTCTACATTCTAGTTGGCACAGTTTATTTCACAGAAAGAGATTCCCTAATATGCTGCAAAGTAAAACATTTGATTTTAAGTTTAATTTCCGATTCTTTAAACAATGGTCTTTAACATGATTTATAATACATTTATCTGCACAGTTCCTGTGTCTCATATGTTTATGAGTTTCTCCTCTAGTCCTTCATGTGCCAGCACGGCTCAACTTCACCGCAGTACTCTCACCCAAAGAGTTTGAGAATGCACTCTTATAACCGTAACAGACTCGGTAACTATACAAAAAACATACCCAGTGCTCCAAAAAAATGGAGGCACTAAACACCAATGCATCGGGAGTTACGTGATGCCTCGCCTCAACTAATTGCTTCTCCTGAGTTCTCCCTATCTATCCATCCATCCATCTCTATTTGTTATTTTTGGCAAATTTACCAGTCACACTGGGTATAGATTGAATTATAAAGTTTGCTTAACGGATTAGATGACAGCTCCGAGTTCTATTTTGCCAAACATAGATGCAGAGATGAAGACTGTCCCATCATGACACACACCTCCAGCAACCCTGAGAATGACAAGGCTGCAAGGAGGTCCAAAGCTCCAGCCTGCTTATACCAGCCACAATACCTCTCCTTCTCCAGCTTTAATGGAAGAAAAATTCATGCCGGAGTTTGGTCCACTTAGAGAGACACTTGCTATACTTGCGGAGGAGATCAAAGCAGTTTGGTCCTCAGTTGATATCCTTAGCCATCAGGTCTGGGACAATGAGGCCTGCACAAGCTGGTTAGAGGACTGGCAGGCTAGAATTGACCCAGTGGTGGAAAGCCGCCTGCTTAGAGACTCGGTTGGAAGATGTGGAGTGAAGAAACAAGGCGGAACAATGTTGTGGTATTAGGTCTTCCAGAATGGGTAGAGGTCTGAATGCCTTACTCTTCACTCAAAAGCTCTGTGAAAAGCTATCTGGACCCTCTCCCACTGGTCCAGCTAATTGTGGAGCGAGCCCACAGATCACTAAGACCTATGCCAGCCGAAGGATCTCCACCATGGCCATTTATCTTTAAGTTTCTAAATTATGTTGACTGCCAACATCTTCTTGATAAACTTAAAGAGCTTCAAGTTGTGCTTTAGGAGGGTACCCATATTTGAGTGGTACAAGACCTGCCACCAATGGTGAGACAAAAGTGAGCTTCATACCATCCATTTATCATCATATTAATTGCTGTGAGTATTAAGCTTTGAGTGCTCTATCCATCAAATTTCAGGTGCAGCATCAAGGGATCTGGAACAGTTTCAGTTCCATGAGATCAAGCCAGCCTGGAGCTCAAAGCTTTATTTCGGTTTATTTAAACCCTCCTGAATCGAGTGATTCTTCTCCCTTTCAGTAGTCCAGTACTGAGTCATAGCACCATATGCAATAGTTGAAGCTTGAAGGTCCTTCTTTCCTACAGATTTCTACTTTTTGAAAGTTGCTCTCCTTTGTTTGAGGAACTTTCAGGGAGTGACTTTCTTCCTGATGCTGCTGCTCTTCAGTTCAGCTCGAATTGTGGATCTCATCTCCGTGCCAGGCGGTCTGGCATAATTTGTGGTTCTTTGTGAATGACTGCTCGGCTGATTGAAGACTTGTCTGTTTGCCTACTTTAGCATTACGCTCATGGCCAGCTTACTTCCTTGGATCGCTCACATATCCTTCCAGAGTTGAACTGGCTTTTGGTTTATTTTAAAGTCTGGCCAGCTGGATGAGTTGCACATTCTTGGTCTTACTATTTCACCGCTCGGTGTAATCCTTGATTGGTTTCCATTATAGTTTGGAGTTATTTCTATTACACTGCAGCAGTTGTGTACGGGGTCTCCAATCTTGCAGTCTGCACCTTATGGTCTTTCCAGGCTAATTCCGGAGTTTGTGTTCACCTGCATCCTTTATTCTATGTGCTGCCCATTTTTGTTTGGACTTGCACTGTAGAAGAGAGATGTACCTTATCTGGTTGCTCCGGCATCCTCTATTACAACTCTGACCTTGGGCACACTCAAAACGGGTGACGGGTCTGTTCAGCTCAGTTTGATGTTTGCTACAAAATGACTGGACTGCTGGCATAACCTAAGTTAGACTGTCCATTTTTGTTATTAACTGGTTACCCATTGTATAAGACTACCTTAGAGCTTCAGATGGGCAGATATTCTTTTTTCCATTTATTTACAGAAAAGACTAATGTAGAAATTAAGCAGCTCGGACGTACTTTCTTTTTTAGTTTCCATATATATTTTCATTTTACTGTAATGTTATTGGGACCTTCAGTGGAAGGTCTAGGAACTGTGTTCATTTTTCTGCTTATTACTGCTTCTTATTTTATTTATTTATGTATTTATTTCAAAGTTCCTTATTTGCCTTGCTATGCCGGTTATTGTCTGAGTGCTAAGTATTTCTTTTAATTTCTTTCTCCTTTTTTTTTTTTATATAGTTGGTAATTGTATAGGGCTCTATTACATTTAATTATTTTATGGTTTAGAGGTTCTAATTTCAAGTTTAAGGTTCTTTCATATGCCCTAGTGTGAACTTTATGTTCATTATTGACATTATTATAAGGGCTGTACAGTTATTATTGCTACTTTGTGTACTACATCGAGTGTGATCTATTTTGTGGTTGTAATAGGGAGGTGGGGGGATGGTAGGGATGGTGATTTGTGGGCGGGTTATTAGTTGCATCATGGGTCAGGATTTTTTAAGAGTGCGGTCTTTAGGACCGGGGATGGTTTGGTTCTTACTGGGTCTTATTCTTGTTTGCCTTTTTTCCGGACCTTATGGTGGTTTTGTTTTAGAATTTGGGTGTCATAGTTGGGCATGGGTCTAGGGTTGGGGCACAACAGATCTTGTTTTCTATTTAAGATGGCTGTGGGATATGATTTGTTTATCTATTACTATTAATGTATATCTCCATTGAGTAAGCCGTTTATTTTTGCTTCCTGGAACATTTGGAGTCCAGTAAAAGGAAGAGGCACATTGTGTTGCGACATCTAAAACAAGGTATACCGTTCACTAGCGAATGCATTACCATGAAGACCATTACAGCGACAAAATCCACAGGTCGCTGTAATGGTCAGCGGTACACAACGTTTTTTCACGGTGATTGTGCCTCCCGACACAACTCAACTTGGAGTTGATTATATAAAAGTCAGGGGTTTATATGGAAAACACTTTGTTACAGTGACTGCACAAAGTCAATTGTCGGCATGGTGCCATCGCTGTAATGTCGTTCAGCAAAGTTCCTGTCACTGCGGTGACATGGAACCCTTAAACAGCACCATGATGCTATAGCCTTTCTCCAGGAAACCCACACTAAATGAGAGGATGTCTGCTGTTTTAGAAGGAGATAGGTAGGACAAGCATTTGGTGCCAGTTCTAGTAATAAAAAGGGTGGAGTGGCAATTCTTATAGCCCATGGGATTGCGTTTCAACCTATGCAGGAAATATGGGACCCTGAAGGCTGCTATAGTTTTGTGGTAGGTTATCTAGGGCTCACCCAGGTTTTCTTGGGGTCTGTATATGGCCCAACGCTGATTCCCCTGATTTTTTTGTTGATTTGCCCACACAACTGGCACCTTTTTCCCCATCTCCCCATTTTTTTAGGTGGGGACTGGAACCTCATTTATCAGTCCGATTTGGATCACTCTAATCTTGGTCAGAAGGGTCTGTTCCCCTGGTCAGCATGAATTGAGAGAGATGCTTGATGCTACTGGTCTTTTAGACCCCTTGTGTGTCCTCCATCCCATGGAAAGACAATACACCTGTTTTTCCTCCCCCCATAGATCCTTTTCCTGGTTGGACTATTTTCTTATTAGTTCTGACTCTCTTGCTACCCTTATTTCCTGTAACATTCAGTCTATGGTTATTTCTGACCACGCCTTGATAACAATGTTTAATTTTGTCTGTGGGTTGGAGGCACACGATGAGGTCTGGTGACTAAACTCACACGTTACAGAATCCATCCATTTTCTTGCCCATTAAGACTTATATTCATTTTTTTTTTAAATGAATGAAGCATCTGTCTCTCTCAGCTGGATGTTCTTTTGGGTGCAGCTAAATGTGCCATACGAGGAGAGTGTATCAGCTTAGCCTCGCAACAGCACAAAACCAATCAAGCTAAGCTAGACTCTCTACTTAAGAAGATTCAGCAGCTGGAACATTCACTGTCCCATTCTGCCTGACAATATTTGATCTCAGCAGAATACTCTATGAGCTCTGTATGCCAATCTCCTGGCAGAAAAGGATGACTTAGCTCTCATTAGCACCAAAGTCGATATTTAGAATCTGGCGAAAGAGCCGGTAGATTTCTAGCTTTACTTCTCCATCATTTAGAAGCCTCCAAGATTATTTCCTGTACCCATGGCAGCCTTGCTGATCCCCTTGTTACCCACCCACATGAGGCTGTCGACATTTTTTCAGTCATTTTACTGTACTCTATATGTGGTGGACCCTCCTGACTTGGATTTTTCCACCTCAATTCAAGCTTACTTGTCATCTCTTCCTCTTCCCCAGTTAACTCCTCCCCAGCAAGATGTTTTAAAATGCCCTATTACTTTATCAGAAGTTCAGAACGCAATCCAACAGCTCCCATAGGATGTCGCCAGGGCCCGATGACTTTACTAACAACCTTTAAAAGACTTTTATAACTGACCTCTCCCCCTTTCTTGAATGCTTATTTAAAGCCTTAGCATCCATGGAAGGGGGGGGTTAACAGATTCCACAGTTACTCATGCATGGATTATGCTCATTAAGAAACCTGGGTGAGACAATACCCTACCTGGTAGCTGCCGCCCTATCGCCCTTCTTAATAGTGACATTAAAATTCTGGCCAGAGTCTTGGTTTGTGCGTATTCAACAGCTTATTAATAATTTTTTGTGGCAGGGTCGAGCAGTCAGATGTGCCTACTGCAAACTGACAGGCCCAAAAGACCAAGATGGCCTCCGCCTTCCCAATTTTTTCTTATACTATAGTGCCCTCCGCTTTCAAATTTTTCAATGGTGTCACTTCGACCCTCAGATGAATGAATCATGTCCCGCTTTGGTTGGTTATAGAACATGGGTTATATCAACAGTTGGGTATACAGCTGCCAAGTATGTTATTTATAATTATAAGTCTAATTAATTATTCATGAGTGATCCTGCGCTTCTCATTGGCTGCTGCACCGGTCTGAAACCTCTTAGAAGTGACCGACGCGGCACCCATTCTGATCTTCATGCTACTAAGGCTGTTCATCTACAGCACCGCTCTCATCTTTGCCGTGCTGGCTCTTCATCCACAGCACCCACTTCTGGCTCTTCATCTACCACTACATGGAAGAGCCGTCACCTGTTCATGGCAACACAGAGAAAAGCTGCTGTCACTGCTATGAACATTCAGCACTGTACTGAAACATGACGGCTCCGATGACAATGAGCACCTGCTCATGCCAGGACAAAAAATAAGTGAATAAATCAAAACTAAGCACATCACTATTGCAATTAGACTTATAATTGCAATAATGATAAAAAATTTGGTCAGTTCCTTCGATTAATGACTGGCTGGATGGGGTGGCCCTCGGCTGCACCTCGGGACACCTTCCCCCAGCCAGGCGTTAATCTCTAAAATGAACTGGCTCATTCAGTCATTATTGTAAAGTCATGCCTTTGGCCCAATCCTCTAATATTTACACCTCTGGCCTGGTCGCTATGCACCTTTTGGCAATTGTCCATTTATTTTGGCCAGGACTGGTTGAAGGATGCTAGCTAGCTCATCCTATGTAATCTAAATGGTTCCACCATCGGAACACACCCATGATCCTGTGCCGGGCAATTGGGGCACTAATCGGTAATGTTGGCGATCATGTTTTTGTGGGGCTGTGCCCCTCCATATAAGTCTATCTCCGGTAGTGGGTGGGCGTTGGGAAGGGTGCATCCTGCATTTGGTGCCCTGATTGCTCGGTGCTATTCCTTTGGCTTTTTGCCCCAATTATGTGAACTTTCATGTGCCGCTCTCTTTGACAATAGTAAGTTTATCCCCTTTCCTGTTTTTCAAGAGTGATTTTCCTTATCTTCAGCTAGTTAGTTCAAATATTTGCAGCTCAAAAGTGCTGTGGTGTCTCATTTTTGTCTCTCCCTCTTTTCTTCCAAACTAAATATGGACTCATATTTTAATACATCTCTGGTAATACTGACCCACTCAGTTTCCAAATTTTACACGCATTTCCAGTCCATAGATGCCGCTCAACCCTCTGGCCTTGCTTTTATTGGCGACAGTCCCTTTGTCTTACAACAGAGACTAAGACTTGGGAGCGTGTATGGAAATTCCTGTATAACCTTATTAAGCAAGACCGCTATAAATCTGCTTCAATTTTAAAGTGTTCACGTAATTTGTATTTACTCTATATGTCTGTTCCAGATGAAGAGGTGTTCTTCTCCACTCTATACTAGATGTCAAGGAGAAGATGGCAATCTTAAACATGCCCTTTAGAACTGCTGTAAAGTGTTTCCTTTTTAGACTGCAAAACGGACCTCACTAGACCCTTTTTCAGGTCTTGAATCTTATTTCACCCCCTGAGGTCTGCTTAGCTGGCCTTTTTCCACCTGATACCTTAGCTACCCGAAAAGCCTATATGTTGCTGATTTCCATAGCTGCTAAGATAATTGTATTACGTCATTGGCTGGACGATATTACTCCCACTTAAAGAGTGGCACCAGGAAATGCTCCAGGCACTGATGGTTGAAAGACGCCTGGATTCACAGCATTGTAAATCAGCATCTTTTGGAGGCAAATGGGAACCACATTACCGTTACTTTCTGTCTCAGGATCATCACAAGGACCATTTTGTAGGGGCTGTCTGGCTGCTCTTCCCTATGAATGACATGGGCTTCCTTATTAACCTTGGATTTACATGTAGCCACTGTGCTCTTTTCCTCTGGTGAATGTATACCAATGCTAATTTTGGTACCACTTGTTGTGCCTCAGGGTGGGGAGGGAGTCATTTAGGGGGAATGTTCAGGGTTTTAGTAGGGCTGGTGGTCTTTCATTTTGTCAAAGGTGGTTTCTTCCTTTGTTATATCTGTTGTTTGGGTTGCCTTTCTTTGTATTTTTGCAAAACGTTAATAAAGTATAGTTAATTAAAAAAAACACCAATGCATCATTCTTCCTGCCACCTCAATGTTCATTTGGCTCCGAGTGTCATAATTTGGTATGCTGCATCTGCAACAGATTGCATTGTGAGTGTCTTTATTCAAGTACAGGATTTCAAATGAAAAAAGTGTGCTGCTTATTCAAACACTGCCTTCAGTGTTATTCTGTACGCTTGTAGAAAGATTGGTCTGGGTCAGCACCCCTCAATTTGTGAACAAACGAGTCTCTTTGTTGGGAAATCGAAGAGCAGCAGCAACCTACTGGCAAGCAAATGGAAAAAAGAAAAACACTTCAGAAAGAAAAAGTGACAACAGACTACTTCTAAAAATTAATATAATGTTCTATTTGCTATTTCTGGCACTGCTGTTACTTCAGTGCTGAATTTACACCCTCTTTGGTCAACTCTGTCATTAAACCATGGTTACATGCTGGAGACAGAAGAGAGGGGTGACGTGACGGTCAGCTGAAAGTGCTGTTTAATATGGGTCCTCGTGACTTCAGAAGTTGTATAACTCTGCAGTTTCCATCGACAAGAGTTTTCTGGACTGCATTGGAATGAACAGGAGTGGCACAGACGTAATGGTTAACAGACTGCAGCCAGAAATTCTCAGAGGAGGAAACATACAGTATTTGGAAATTGTGGGTGGCTCTGTGAGAGCACACTAACAGACTGAAACACTTACTTTGTTCAATACTTTGAGCCCTGACATGTCTACTAGCAACAATGTTTTGCACACCTTTTTGGACCCTTTGAAGATACATATCAGCTTAAAATCCCAAACATGTTTTTCTTAATTATACACAACGAAGTATTGTCCTGACCATAAGGGAATGTTTGCCTCTGAATTCCTTTCCAAATTAAGTTCTCATGAAATGTTCTTACCCCCCCACACACTTTTTTTCAATAGGTAAACAGTCAATGTAATGTAACTATACTTTATCAGGAGCACAGACAGAAAGACAGCACTAGCTGTAAGACCAGCACCAAAATGCTGAAGTCTGGGAAGGCAGTCAGTTTCACTGACTGGATGAGGCAAGCAGATGATCCTAACCCTTTACATGTGGTGCCTGTGTGCATGTTGCTACTGTTCCACATTATTAGGTAAAGCTACTGTACTTTGTCAAGAGAAAGAGAGCACTACCCAGTGTCACTGTCTGGTAGTGCACTGTATTATATTACCATGTGATCGCACCCTTTGATCAATACTTGATCCCAGCTTCGCTGCTCCAGGCCAATGGGGCAAAGAAGCGATGTGGAGAAGACACTGTCGCTGGTCAAGGGGGAGGCAGCAATCCGTCATGAGTTGATATCTACAAATATGGCACTGGAGGACTGGAAAATAGTCAGTGTTGTTCCTATCGTCAAGGAGGGGGCAAGGTCGCACCCTGGAAACCACAGGCCAGTCAGCCTGACTTCAGCATTGGGCAAGGTCCTGGAATCCATTATCAAGGACAGAATAATAGAGCACTTGGCTGAGGCCAAGGTTTTGGCCCCTTCTCATTATGGCTGTATTTATCAGTCTAATTAAATACAGTAGATACTATAAAGTATTTTGGTGTCTGGCTTGACCAAGAGCTCAGTTTCAAGGCCCACACTGAGCATGTCACCAAGCTTCTTTCCCAAAGCAGGGGCTGCTCTACAGGCTCAAATCCTACCCTACTAATGAAGCACCTCTGTCTCTAGCCAATAGTGACCTTCTCCCTATGCTACTGTATGGGGCTCCAGTCCTCTCCGCGTGAAAGGTGCCGAGTTAAAGCTCAAACAAACCTAATTGAGTTCTTCAACTGGGTAACCAGGGCTGTGGACAAAGGAGGACCATTGATGTGGTCTATCTTGACTTTAGTAAAACCTTTGACTTGGTACCCACAGAAGGCTGGTCAAAAATTGGATTGCATGGGGTAGGTCAGAAAGTAGTAAGGTGGGTAAAACTGGCTACGATAGGACACAGAGGTGCAGGTAAACAGTGTGTTATCCACTTAACAAGGGTACCAGCTGGGTTACCTAGGGCTCCATCTTGGGGACTCCACTATTCAACATATTCATAGCCCACATTGTGGAGGAGCTCGAAGGTAAGGTGTATCTGCTGTGGATGACACCAAAATATGCAACAGAGTGGACTCTGCAGAAGGAGTGGAAAAAAATTAAATCAGGCCTAGAAAAACTAGAACAATAGTCTGCAGCATGGTAACTGAAATACAATGCAAAAAAATGCAAAGCTATGCAACTAGGAAGGAACAACCCAAGAATTGACTATTATCTTGGAGGGGGGGGGACTAGCAAAAACTAGTGGAGAATGTGATCTGGGGATCATAATAATGGACTACTTGAAGGTGGGAAGACAGTGGCAGGGGTCATGCTGGGTTGCAAGTAGAAGAAAAGAGATGGCATTGCTGCTGTACAGAGCACAGGTCAGGCCCCACCTGGAATATGGGGTACAGTTTTGGAGACTACACCTTAGAAAGAACATAGACAGCTTGGAAACAGTGCAGGGGAGGGCAACAAAGATGATACAGGGGTTGCATCAGAAGCCATATGAGGAGAGACTTAGGGAGTTGAACATGTACTCCCTGGAACAGAGGCAAGAGGGGGGAGACATGATAGAGACATTCAAATACATCAAGGGCATAAACAAGGTTCAGGAAAATGAACTTTTCCACTTCAAAGAAGGCAGCAGAACACAAGGGCATGACCTGAGACTACGAGGGGGCAAGTTCGGGACAAACATCAGGAAGTTTTCTTCACAGAAAGGGTGGTGGACTCCTGGAACAGCCTGCCCCTGGCAGCCATAGGGGCTAAGACTATCAGGGGCTTCAAGCGAGCATGGGACAGAAATAAGGCCATCATTACATGCCTTGTGCCAGTCTGTTCTAGTTTACCCCTTCCCTTTTTCCCTTTTGGTGTTTCTCCTTGGTGACATTAAAATTATACAAGGTATCCCCAATCAAGGGAAACTCTGGAACTTAACGGTCACTTTAGCTTATAAGAGACTTCTCCTTCAAAACTGGAAGGAGTCTAAGGCTCCATCTGTACAACAGTGGCCGAACAACCTGGTGACAACTGCTAATAATGAAAGGGCATGCTACTCATTGCTTAATAAGAATGATACCTTTTTGAGTACAGTATATGGGGTCCCTTCCTGGCCCTGTGTGCCTAAGAATTGGTATGCTTACTTTGGGTGGCTATGGTAAGTTTTTGTGAAATCTTAGTTTTTTTTATTTAGGATTATTATCGATAATCTAATTTTGCAGTATTATTGTTATTAATTCCATCATTTTTTTATTATTAGTATTATGCTGAGCATAGCTGTGTGCCTACATAGAGGGTATAGGACCTTTGCCTTTATTAATGCTTTTACCTGTAATAAGATATTCATGTGTTGGTATTATCTTATGTTGTTACATGCAAATGTACTGGATATGTTTGTTATGAAATTTCAATAAACTTTAAATTGGAAAAAAAAGTAAGGCCATTATTACTCAGAACGAGTAACCAGGGAGGGGGGTAGTAAACTACAAATCCTGGGCAGACTAGATGGACCTTGAGGTCCCCTTCTGCCATCACATTTTATGTATCTATGCACCTATGTATCAAGCTACTGCATGTATCACAGACTTGGCAGGTTTGTGATCATGCAGGAAACAGAGCACATCACTGCAATGTCCTCTCTACACTGGATCCTTCTTGAAGAGTGTCTGTATTATCAACCCTCTGTCTGGCCTATAAGATCTTAACAAACTGTCTCCCGTTTCAGAAATACACTGGTCTGGAAGCCCTCAAGACGGCATCTCCGCTCCTCCTCCCAAACCTTTAAAGTGGTTCCTAGGACATGGATCACTTTTGGTCAACAGCCTTTTTCACACAAAGCTCCCTTACTCTGGAATGATCTTCCTGTTCCTTTCCAGGAATGTCATACCTATCAGACCTTCAAGGGATTACTCAAAGGACATCCTACCCATAAGCAAAACCACTCTTGCTTCTGTTGAGCCTGCCTCTGTTTCTGTTGTGCCAAAGCTGCAAAGGTGTTTTATCTCCTCCATTGCCATGTGATATCCCTGGAATCCTAATGTGATTTATTGGGTACTGCAATGTTGTACAAATGCACTCTACTCCTATCGATCTGTATTTTGAATTTTGTTATAACAATTTTTTTGTCTATTACTGTTGAAGCTATTGTACTGTCATTGTCACTATATCTGCAATGTCATTTTATTATGTTTGCTTGCATGCATGTGCAAGAAACATAGTGCCATCATCCGAGTTTTCAGAGGTGTGGCAGCCCTCTTCCAATTCAGTCAGTGTGTTTGCAGGCGCGGCCGCAGTTCTCCAATGCCTGCTGGAGCTGTCTATGACAGCGTCCAAAATGCAGTGGAGTACAGTTGGAAAGAGACTACGCTTCAGTGAGCAGCGATATGATGTCGCCTGCTCATGCGTCTCCCTACTTCACTTGCTCACATTGTGTAGCCGATGGGGTGTCCAATCCCGTCGGCTGTGCTGCGCCCCAAAGCAGAGTTACATATGCCACACTGGGTGCCCACCCCAGCATGGTCAAGATATCAGAGCAGCCAATGGGGTGCCCAATCCCACGCCGGCTCCACTGGTCCGTCCCCAGTACAGGGTGCCATGCGGAGCCCACCCCAGTGTGGCAACAGATGCTGTTGCCGATGGGGTGCCCAATCCCCGTCGGCTCCACACCCCAAAGCCATCCTGCGTGCCGGCGAACCCCCAACATGTGGCGTCCGTCGTCATTTAATAAAAAAAATACCTGAAACTTAAGCGGTCCCTCGCTGTCTCTGCCCCCACCTACGCCCACCCATAGCACCCCACCTCCCCACCCGTCACCCCATACTTACCTCCGTACTCCAGTGCGACGATCTTCTGTGGACCGGGAACACTGCTGCACTCTTCAAAGCCGACCACGAACTGAGGAAATGCCGGTAAGCTGTATAATGGGATAGACAGGGTTTTTTCAACTTTGCTGCATATCTCAGCCAAATTTTCAACATGGGGTTTTTGGGACCCCTTCTCATGAATGCTCTTACTGTCATGGTGTTACTCGGGCCCGAAGGGTGATTTACATGATCACTGCGGAAATCACCTTTAGAGATTGAGTAATCAACTGTTACTACCACTGTTTATAAGATGGGCTCTCAAAAGAATATGTTGAAAATTTGGTGGAAAATTCCTAAAAATGACTGTTTTACAGCGTGCATTGCGCAGTTCCTCCTGCCTTCGTAAGTTTGCAAATTTCAATATTTTCCTCCAGATTTTCAACATTGCCGTTTACCACATCTCCTTATAGGCAGTACAGCTGTCATTTTCACATCTTGCCCAAAGCGTGTTCAAACAACATGAAGTCTTGCTATATTATGACATATGCAGTTTGTCCCAACCTAGAACTGCTCCAGAGGTGAAAGAGTTAAAGTCCATGCCAGGCATGGAACTTGGCTCGAGCTTCGGTTGAAAATTCTATCTGTTGTTCTTCAAACTTAAACTGTCAGATTCTTTACTCTGCCTCACTGAACAGTCGCTCCGAGATTCCTCCTTCTGCTCGGTTCATTTTGTCGGTTAAAGTATAAAAGTTTTTTTTTAACCGAAATTAAACCGCAACCGGTCGGTTCAAGCTCTATCTGTGGTATTGTAAGTACTAGATAGGTTTTACATTTTATTTCTGTGTGGAACTTGTAAACATTTTCATCAGTTCGGTTTGAACCAATCAAGTTACTTCTATTACATTACAGTCTTTTAGAAGTGCGGTTCCCGGTTCTTATCGGTTCTAAAAAACAGATTTAATTACGTTTTTTTCCACGACCCGTGACACGGTTGGGAACCGATAAGGGAGTCTTGCTTGGCAGGTTGCCGTAAACAGGCAAGTTTTTGGTTAGGCTGGCACTATGTCTGAGAAACCCAAAAGAAAAACCGGGCCCACTGGGTTTCAGCACTGTGTTGTATGTGGGGAAGCCTTTGCCAAGGCTGACCCCCACACCACCTGTGTTTATTGTCTGGGGTTTGACCACCTCAATTCAGACTGCCAGATTTGCAAGGGTTTTCCTGCAGCTGCCCTGGATAAGAGTTGGTAGACTCAGGGAATGGGAGGCCAAAAGTCCGCTGACCGGATGGCCAGCCGGTTCGGTTTCAAGCGAACGGAGATACCCTCTGACCAGGCGATACTTCCTCGGGCAAAGGAGAGCCGACTCTGAGAGTCGGTTCAACAAAAATCTAGAAAATCAGCTGGTGTGGAGTCAAAACTTCCCTCTCCAACTGCTGAAGAAATAGCTAAAGCAATAAAAATTGTTCAGTCACTCTCCCGGTTCCGACGAACCGGCATCATCAAATGGCCGCTCGGTTGGTCGGTTCCTCCGGTTCAAGAGTATTATTTAGAGGAATTTTATGAACCAGAGGAGGAGGAAGAGAGTATGAGGAGAGTGAATGTGGTTTGAAAGTTTGGATGTGCCCATTGAACGGACATCTCTCCAGACAGACCTTCAGGAGTCTCTCCCTCTAGGCTTTCTGAGTCCCTTCTCATTTCATGTTTTATAAAAGTGGCTGAAACCCTCCAGCTCCCTATGGGGAAGCTGTGGATGATCAGGAAGAGCCTGATTTTGTAGAAATGATGGATATCCAGAGTCTAGGAGACTGTCTATTCCTCTGCATAAATCTTTTGGAAACAGACAGTAAAGATTTTAAAGCTCTCACACCATACCTCCTGTTGATAAAAGAATGGACAAAAGGTATGCATTATCAGGCTCTGATACAGAGTTCCTTACACAACAATGCAGCCACTTGGGGATGGTGCAGGCTGCAGCCTGTGACAAGGCAAATGTTCCTTAGCCTCTCACCCCTGACAAGGACTCCAGAAGATAGATGCCATGGCAAAGAAACAGTACATGGCAGCTTCCTTGGGACTCAGACAGGCTAATTATATGGCTTATGTTGCTAGATATCAAAAATCCAGATGGGATACGGTTTTAGCTCTAGTAAAGCAGGTTCCTGGCCAGCTGGCAAAGAGCTGGAGCAGGTGGCCGCTGATGGTATTGAGGCATCAGGTGCAATTCCATGCTGCAGTGGACTCTAATGATGTATCATCCAGAGTCATGGCTACATCTGTGGCTCTCTGTAGAATGGCTTGGCTCAGATGTACTAGCCTGTCACAGGATACCCAGACTAAGGCCATGGATTTCCCTGTTGTGGGCAACTCTCTGTTTGGGAGCAAACAGAGAATTACATGAAGAAAATGGATGAATATGGGACCACCTATAGGGTGCACAGGCCAAGGAAGGCAAGTCACTCCCCAAGGCAGCCTCCCAGGGGCAGGGGTAGGCCTTTTCATAGGCCTTTTTACCAAGCCCAGGCTTCCTCTTCAGCTTTTGCACAGAAGGGGTTCTTTAGAGGGAGAGGCAGACGGGGTGCAGGCAGGCCTGCTTCCACCCCTCAGCCTAAAGCCCCTGCCAAACAGGCACCCTGATGGGGCGCCCAGGGCCGATTCTCCACTACCTGTAAGGGGCAGGCTGGCTTACTTTGTCCAGGACTGGGAGTCTCTAACGTCAGACAAGTGGGTCCTGGAAGTAGTAAGCCAGGGACTGGTTCTCAGCTTCAAAAAATTTCCAAAGATGAGAATCAGATCCTTTCCACCTGCAAATCCTTCAGAGGCTCTTGCCCTGGAGGCAGAAGTCTCTACCCTCCTGGCTCTCAGAGCTGTGGAAAGGGTTCCACCCCTACACCAAGGCAAAGGGTTGTACTCCAGGTACTTCCTTACCCCAAAAAAGACAGGAGAATGGTGGCCCATCCTGGATCTCAGGTATCTAAACAAGCACCTTTTAAAACCAAAATTCAAAATGGTGACTCTGAGAATTATTTTACCCTCTTTAAGGCCAGGGGACTGGCTAGTGTCCCTGGACCTCAAGGATGCCTATTTTCATGTTCTCATCAGAGCTCCCATGAAAGTACCTCAGATTAGCTGCCCTCAGGTCATTACCAGTTCAGAGCAATGCCCTTCGGCCTTACATCTGCCCCAAGGGTATTCACAAAATGCCTGGCAGTAGCAGTTGCCCACTTAAGAAGGCAAAAAATTACCATCTTTCCTTACTTGGATGACTGGCTCATAGTAGGCCAGTCCCCAGACCAAGTCAGGTTACACCTTCAAGTAACTCAGCAACTGCTAACTTCTCTAGGTTTCCTTCTCAGTCTTCCAAAGTCAGTCCTAGAACCTGTCCAGCTTCTCACCTTCATAGGTGCAGAACTGAACACAAAAGAAGCCAGAGCCTTCCTTCCTCTGGAAAGGGCAAATACCCTGATTTCTCTGGCTTCCTCCTTCACCCTGCAGGTCTCTCGACCAGCAAGGCACTTTCTACAGCTCCTGGGACACATGGCTGCTTGACAGCAGTAGTGCAGTGAGCCAGATTTCAGATAGGGACATCCAGTTCCATTTGAGAGCCTTTTGGTCTCAAAGAAAGGACCCTCTAACCAAATTAATTCCAGTGACTCGAACCCTGATCCAGGCCCTTCAGTGGTGGCAGGACCAGGGCAATTTGAGACAGGGGTCCCCTTTACCCCTCAGTCTCACTCCTTAATCCTTACTACAGATGCATCCCTATTGGGGTGGGGAGCTCACATGGGCGACCTCACCACCCAGGGATTGTGGTCCCCTCAGGAATCTCTGCTTCACATCAATCTGTTGGAACTCAGAGCAGTTTTTCTAGCACTCCAAGCTTTTTCCAAATCTGTTCAGAACAAGGTTATTCAAGTCAGAACAGACAATACCACCACAATGTGGTACATCAACAAGCAAGGGGGCACTCGGTCTACGGCCTTGTGCACTGAAGCAATGAAGTTGTGGTCTCTGGCTTACTCCCTGAACACCTCCCTTGTAGCAGTTCACCTCCCAGGCAAGGACAATGTCCTGGCAGATGCTCTCAGCAGGATTTCCCAAGGCCATCACGAATGGGCTCTGGATCCCCTAGTTCTGGAGGTGGTATTTGCCAGATGGGGCACACCCCAGATAGATCTTTTTGCAGCCCCAGACAATCACCAACTTCCCCTTTTTTGTTGCAGGCCCCCAGTGTTGGGCTCAGTCCCCCTGGATGCCTTCCTTCTCAGTTGGGAAGGGAAGTTTCTCTATGCCTTTCCACCCTTCCCTCTCCTGTTCAAAGTGCTAGTAAAAATCAGGTCTCAATCCTGCAAGATGATTCTGATTGCTCCCGACTGGCCCAGACAGCCCTGGTACCCACTCCTTATGTCCTTAGCAGTCCACCTTCCCTGTGTCTTCCCAGGAATCACAATCTGTTATCCTGTGCTCAGGGGAGGGTTTGATACCAGACCTCAAATCTCTCAATCTCAAGGCCTGGCTCTTGAAGAGTTAGAGTTTGCTGATTTACACCTTTCCCAAGGTGTATTGGATATTCTGAAGGCTTCCAGGAAGCCTTCCACCAAAACTACTTATAATTCCAAATGGAAGAGATTTTCCATATGGTGCTCTGGGAAGCATATTTTCCCAGAATCTGCTGACTTACCCACAGTCCTGGATTATATGGTGCATTTAAATACTTTGGGGCTGAGACCAGCTACCTAAAAGTGCACTTGGCAGCCGTGTCTGCTTTCTTGTCAGCAGGTAAGCCCTCTTCTCTTTCAGCTCATCCTGTATTCTCCAAGTTTTCAAAGGGTTGCTTCACAGCAACCCTCCATTTAGGATCCTTCCTGCCTGGGATCTTAATATTTGCATTGCCCAGCTTATGCAACCCCTTTGAGCCCTTGTCTTCAGGAGCTCAAGTACTTGACTTGAAAACTGTGTTTTGGTAGCCATCACTTCTGCCAGGCGCATAAGTGAGTTACAAGCACTGTCAGTGGAGCCTGATTTTATATCCTTTCACAGAGATAAGGTAGTCCTCAGGACTAACCAAAAGTTCTTGCCTAAGGTGGTTTCAGATTTCCACCTTAATCAATCTATATCTCTCCCTGTGTACTTCACTGACCATTCCTCTTCTGGTGAGAGGAGGTTGCACAGTTTAGATGTCAAAGATCACTTAGCTACTACATAGATCATACCAAAGGTCACAGGTTTAACTCCTCCAACTGTTCCTCACTTATGGTGAGGTTGGCAAGGAAACTTGCCACTAAAGATCCATTGCCAGGTGGATCATCTCTTGTATCCAATTCTGCTATGAAAAACTGGGTAAAGTTCCTCCCTCAGGCCTGAGGGCTCACTCCACCAGAGGTACAGCTGCGTCTCTGGCTGCTGCCAGGGACATCCCTAACCTAGAGATATGTCAAGCAGCTACCTGGAAAATGGTGCACACTTTTACTAAGCATTACTCCCTGGACATCCAGGCTAGGAGTGATGCTCGTTTTGGCACAGCTGTGCTTCAGAGCCTATTTCCTAAGTAGGTTCTGTCCCTCCTCCATGGAGGTACTGCTGTGTAGTCTGCATATGTCATAATATAGCAAGACTTCATGTTGTTTGAAGAAAAATTACTCACCTTAGTAATGTTGTTTCTTCTAATGGAGTCTTGCTATGTTGACCTCCCTCCTGCCTGCCCCTCTCAGAAACTTACTCTTGGGGATGTGGGTGGGCAGGGCAGCGTTGGCACTTTTTAGATGCCCACCTTGTTTTCACCCCTCTTTTTGGGGTGATCTTTGTTAATGTTCGTCATTTTTGGGTCTCCTGACTTGAGTCTTCATTGTGGCACCAAAAATGTGCTTATTAATTAAGTAGTCAGTTGGCTAGTGTGAGGATTACAGCTTCCACACAGAGTCTTAGTGAGTTTTTGCTCGTAAAGATCTGACAGTTTAAGTTTGAAGAACAACAGATAGAATTTTCAACCGAGCTCGAGCTCTAAGTTCCATGCCTGGCATGGACTTTAACTCTTTCACCTCCAGAGCAGTTCTAAGGTTGGGACAAACTGCATATGTCATAATATAGCAAGACTCCATTAGAAGAAACAACATTACTAAGGTGAGTAATTTTTTCTTTCCGCCCATGTAGCGCACAGTGGCGCAGTCGGTGTGCAAAATCAATGTATGGGACACATTAAGAAAATCACAGTGAAACTGTTAATGAACAGAGGTCTTAAAATGGCTATGTTGAAAATTTGGTGAAAAATTCCTAAAATGACTGTTTCTGACGGCGGCGTTAACGCAGTTCTCATACACTTTCGTGGTTTGCGAATTTCTATATTTTCACTCCAGATTTTCAACATTGCCATTTTATTACACTTCTTTATGAACAGTACAGCTGCCATTTTTCACATGTCACCCCAAATGTGTTTCCGCACATGTAGCGCACAATGGTGCAGTCGGTGTGTGAAAGCAATGTTTGGGACAGATTAAGGAAATCACAGTTACACTGTTCATGAGCAGAGGTCTTAAAATGGCTATGTTGAAAATTTGGTGACAAAAGTCCATAAAATGACTGTGTTCACAGTGAGCATTATGCAATTTCCACGCACCCTCGTAAGTTCATGACTTTGTAATATTTTCAGTCCAGATTTTCACCAGTGGCATTTTCCACACTTCCTTATGAACAGTACAGCTGTCATTTTTCACAACATGGCCAAAATGTGTTTCACACTTTCAGCGCAGAGATGCGTGAGTCGCTGTGGGAAATCATTGTTCGGGACAGATAAAGAAAATCACAGTGACACTGTTCATGATTGGATGTCCTAAAATGCCTGTGTTGACAATCTGCTGTAAAAAAATCCCCAACCTAATGACACTACGGGTGTGCATTTCACAGTTTCTATGTACGCTCGTGACTTCACCAGTTTTTTTAATATTTTTACTGCAGATTTGCAACATTGCCATTTTTTACACCTCCCCATGAACAGTACAGCTGTCATTTTTTACATCCTGTTCGGAATGTGTTTTTGCACCTGTGGTGCTAAATGCCGTAGTCGCTGTGCATAAGCAGCTTTCAGCTAACAAACTGATATTGCCATTGTTCATGAGGTGGGGGTCACAAAAACCACGTTGAAAATTTGGAGTGAAAATATCAATGAATGCCTGAGGTGTTAGGGTTTCCAACCATAACGCCCCACCCTGTAGAGAAATGACAGGCATCAGGGTGTGACTTGGGATTCTTGCCTGTAATGCTCATACCATTCCACATCCTGCAGCCAGTGAGAGGCATCGGGGTATGCCTTGGACTCTTGACCCCCAAAGTTCACCCCATTCTCCTATATCGCACCCATCTCATACGCATTTCCTGATGGAATGGGGGTGAGCATAAAACCAAAGACCCCAAGGCACACTGTGACACTTGTCAGTGTCTGCAGGTAGGGTGTGGTGAAATGGCGTGCTTACACGTTATGCCTGGCCGACCCAAAAGCTGTGTGCCTGTCACTCTCTGCAGGGTGGTGGTGGGGTTGGCTTCAGTTCAGTACTTCACTGCATTTCTATTATGCAGCTCTGTAACTTCTACACTACCAATGCCAATGCCAGCAAGCAAACATTCGGCATTGACAAATGCTTTGTGCCTGATATTGTATGAATGCCATCTTTTGTTTCATTATCTATTTATGCTTCTTCAACCATGGCAGTCAGGGCAAGGCTACCTTCTGCCGGCTCCCACCCCCACTGTCCACAATTTCCCAGCTTACCTGGTGGCTTAATTCCCCATGGATCTTCCCCCCATGGCAGGGTCAGGAGGGAAGGGCTATCCTCCCCCATAAGGCACAATCTGGATCACCACAGGATCCGGTGATGTGGGGAGTTGCAGTGCACAGGCGTCATAAAGCCCAGCCATGCCATTCCTTTTTCCTCCAAGGTTTCCTCCCTAACCCAAGGTTGTAGCATGTAGCAGGTGCATGCGCATTGAGGTGCACATGCGCTCCCGGCCCATTTTCTCATTCACCTTCCTGACATTACATCAGCCTCCCTCGTCCTGTCGTCTGACACCCAGCCTCCACTAGGTGTCAACCTGGATGGGAACTGCTTACCACCCCAACCTGGGATAGGAGAGTTGCCTGTCGGGTGCTCAATCCTGATCCTGCCCTCCACCTTACTGACCCCCAGCAGCCCAAGCTCACAGCTGACTCATGTCACCAGCGTGAGTGCGGTAAGGCCATGAATGGTGCCTCAGCCCTCAGCACCACCAGGCCAGCATTTTGAATGCATCTTCTCAATGTAACTTAGCCTGGGTCGTTCCTGAAAAAGGGATGTAAATCTCAGTGAGCCTACCTTGTTAACAAAATCCAATAAATAAATAAAGTGAGCCCTAGCAAGGCTCCTGATTGGCTACTGGATCGGCCATTAATGTCCTAGAAATCACCGGTCGGCTGCCAACTGACACTGTGAGGCACACATCAATGTAATTATGCCACATGGCTCACGCCGCATCACTAAAGAAAGAAATTCAATTTAACCATAAAAATTGGAAATTGTTATTGCCATTAGACATCATCACAATAACAACCTCATTATTTAGGCCTCCTCCATATCTAGGTGAAGACCGTCCCCCACTTTGTTATTTAAGTTTTCCTCCCAATCTGGGGAAGCCCGCGTCCACCACTAAACTGTTATCTAGACTTCCTCCTTGTTCTGGATGAAGGTGCTAAGCCTTTCCAACCTGATTAACGTCATCCACCATGTTGCTCCTCATCCTAGCTATCCTCCTCTCCTTATCCCTCTCTTCCTTTCCCCATCCACTGCCCCTTCCTCCCTCCCTCCCCCACCTGCTCATCCTCTCCTGCTGTTCTTCCCCACTCCCCTGGCATCCTGGATGCTGCCTCCTGCCTGCCCCTTGGCTGCACTTAGAAGCTATCTGGTGCCTCCTTCCCCCTCTCTCCTTCTCCCCCCTACTTCCTGCTCTCTCCACCCCTCTCCTTCTAAGCAGCTCCATAGCCCCTTTGAACTCCTTGTCGCCTTGATACTATTGGTGGCAGAAGACATCGAGCTTAATTCTGGTCCTGGGCCCACATCACCAATGTGCTGTGGTTCCCAAAAGGACTGCGGGTTGCCCACCTTAACATCTGCAGCCTCCTCCAGAAGCTGGATCTGTTGCTGCCCCTCATGGTCAATCTCCAGCTGGATATACATGTTATCTCAAAGTCATGGCTCTCCCACAAGGTCCAGGACTCTGTGTTGTCCTTACCTGGTTACTCCATATTTAGGCAGGATCACCCCAAGAGAGGCCAAAGTGTTGCAATCTACCTCTCCTCTGGCATCCAATTTGCACCTATGCTATTGGTCTCCTCCTGCTCCACCTACAAGATGCCCCTTTTCAAACTCAACCTCCCTTTCTCAGTTCCACTTTCCACAGCAGGAGTGTACTGCTGCCCTTGCCTGTCCACTGCTTCTGTCACTGAATTCATCTTATCTGCTCACACTTCTCATCTGGTGAGTTGTTGGTACTTGGGGATTTTAAATCTAATTGGCTCTCTCTCTCTGTGCACAGACTTTGTCAGAATGTTAAATCCCTCCAGCTATCCCAACTAATTTCAGATGCCATCCATCTTGGCTATTTCCAGGGCCCTTGGAGGCCACAGTGTTTCCACCTCCAAGGCTGGCCTGGTTCACTGATGGCTGAAATAACTGGATGAAAAAATGTTGTGGTGCTTCCACCTGGGGTAGTGATATGGGATACCTGAGGATAAATTGCTGGTTACCAACCCCCGGGAAAATAAAAGAGCTGCCCCCACAGACATTCCCCACCCAAAGTAACCAGACCCACTTTGCAATGACCAGTAATACCAGATTTGTAATGATAAACTAACTGCAACTTTATTATAGGGAGGGGCAAAAGGGGAGAATAACACAATAGCAATTGTAGCAAGCACTATTACCCCACATAGTCCCACCTCCCACCGGCAGGTGCACCCAGCTTTTCCCCAAATGCAATTTCACAGTACAGTCTAGCGGTAGCGGTGAGTACCACACCCGAGGTGCAACGAAAGTGAAGTCTAGAGGCTCGAGCTAGGAAGCTGCATTGAGGCCCAATCATTTTTAAACACAAACAACTTTTAACTTTTCTCCCTGGGCTCAGCTTGAAATTCGGCACAGTCCAGCCCAGGACTTAACCCCCTTTTCTCACTAGCTAGCTAGCTAAAATAGGAACTCCCCTGAGCCACAGCCCAGGGGTACTTACGGTCTGGAGGATGGGGTTTGCAGGAACTTGTTTCAATGGTACCGTGCTGGTATCAGAGGTTTGACTGAGGTGCACCACAGTAGTAGGTTGCTGGAAAGCAGCAGCTAGCTGAAGAAATGAAGAATGCTGGTCTTCACCTGTCAGACCTTTCCAAACTTTGCCCTGGGGCCTTTGTGGACAGTTTTCATCAGACAGTCCTCTTGATGTCTTCCTCTCCATTGGTCTCTCTCTCTCTCTCTCTGTCGGTCTGGGGACAGGGCAGGCTATGGTCCTCAAGACTTCTCTGCTTGGCTCATAGCTTCTTCCACAGCTCACTTAAAGCTAGGCTTTGGCTCTGTCTCTAGCCTCAGCACACATAATTACTCTGGCTGGCAGCAGTTCAGAGTCTCTAATCACTCTAGCACTTCTGAGGGAAAACATAGGCTAGTCAGACTTTATTCTTGGCTGCAGAACGTTTCTGTTTCAAAACTGCAACTTAGAGTCTCTGCTCTCACACTGCAACACTGGGCTCTCTCTCTGACTGATGGCTCCAAACTCTCTATCTCTGACAGCAACCCATTAAACTCTTCCTCTTTGCAGGCAAACTTAAATCCCTTTCTCTCTGGCAGCCACTGGATCTTTCAGGTGCTCTGCCTATTGTTATTATG
Source organism: Neoceratodus forsteri (assembly GCA_016271365.2). NCBI lineage: Eukaryota > Metazoa > Chordata > Ceratodontiformes > Ceratodontidae > Neoceratodus > Neoceratodus forsteri. The sequence continues at coordinate 46,485,745 of JADMNL010000027.1, forward strand.
TTGGGGCTTAACAGGCTGTCGGGCTCTGGGTGCATGCTTTGGGCTGGGTCACCCACAGCAGTCTCTCCTTCATGCCAGTCCCTCTCAGATCCCTAGGAATCTGCCCCCGGTGGGCTTTCAGTCCCTTATAGAGTTTTTGCACAGTCCCAAACTGATTGGCTGCGTCGCTCCTGGGCTTTTCCCATGCCCTCTGACATGTTTCACAGCAGTCCCCTGCTGCAGAGTCCTATGGGGGCTGCCATATTTGTTTACATTTTTTCCCATAGATATACTGCCCTTATATTTATTATTAGCCCTAGCAGGGGCAGAAAACCACTTTACCCCTACCTGGAGGTGTGTTTAGTATTGATCCCTGGCTCCACTGCCTGCCCTAGAGCTGGGGATATATTTAAATATTGGCCATAGCCAAATACACACATTGGAACCATGGCTCCTTTTATTTCTGCTCCCCTGGTGGCCACACATGTGCAGAAGGTGCACGCCACCTTGTTTTTATTTACATGTTACAATGCCATTTTCTATCCTCCCGGGACCGCTCCAGCACTCCCCAATTATGCCCAGAGGTGTGGAAACAAAATTGGACCTCAGCCCCTCTGTCTACCGGGCTGAGAAATGGAAGAAAGTCAGTGGCCACAGCTGCAAAGATCCTGTGGGCGCCAGAGCCCAAATCCCACCAGGGCCACTGGCCAGGGCATCAATAAGGCAGCACTAGAGCCGGAGCCCCTCAAGGTAAGCTCCAAATGGGGGGCTTACATTATCAAACCATGCTCTTTTGGACTGCATACTCTCCTGTCACCCCCATCAAACTGTGGATGCAGGTATCCTATCAGATTCACTCAGTGACCATCATAGGGTCTGCTGTGTGTGCAAGATCCAGTGCTCTAAAGCCCCCCCAAATCAGTCTTTTGTGGTCATCCAGGTCACTGAATTTATCCTCCCTTCATGCAGATCTGTCAGACTCTGACTGGTCCCACAACTCTATAGTCTCTGACAGAGCTACGTGATAACGGCACAACAAAATGGTGCTGGGGAGTTGGGATTTATTGTTTTATGCAGGGGGGCTGTGACCCCCCATGGATAAGGATTCTCAACTCAAGGGGGGGTGCAAACACAGCATAAATAAAAGTTCGGGCTGGGCGCAACAAAAAGTACCTGGGCCCAGACCTGAACCCAGCACCATTCCCACCACGACCCTGAACCCACCCACCACGCTACAGCAGCAGCTCACCACAGTGCCACCCCCTACAACCCCTCATCCTCCCACCCCACACTTGGCATGCTTGTTTCCCCATCGATAGGCATGTAGCAACAGGATGTCGCTATTTTCGCTGCAGCGTCCCCATCCGTCGTCCCACCTTCCCAGTCGCTCGCATGACAAGGCTGTAATTGAATCACCCTTTTGGTAGGCACGCAGTTGTGGTCGCCAAAGTCACAGGATATGCCTTGGACATCAACACAGCCTTTGTTTCCTTCCAAAATAAATTTATGGCTGTCTGGAACCACCATGCCCCTCTCAGGAAGGTTCCTACATCCCTTCTCTGCTGAGCTGCTGGCCTGCCACTGAGTTTGTGATCTATCCTGGCAGTCCTATAAAATCACTGTGTCCTCTGCCTTCCCGTTAAAATACTAGATGCTTTGCAGTGCTTGCACCAAAGCAACCAGGCTTGCAAAAACCGAGTATTTGCATCCACATTCCAGAACAACCTTTCTCTCCTTCCCCCATCTCTTTCTTCTCACCCTTCCCCTGTTCCCTCACACCTCCTTCTCTCCTATCACTCCCTCTGCCTCTCTTAAGGCCCTACTAACTCTTAAGCCCCACAAGGGTACGAGCACAGTTGGTCTTGACCCCAAGCTTCTGTACCTCTCTGCACCACTCTTCGCCTTCCCGCTCTCAAAAGGGGTAATCCTTCCTTTCCTGGTAACTTTCATCCCATTTCTCTCCTCCCAACACTGGCCAACCTCCAGGAACCTCTTGTCCTCTTATACTTCATCCCTTTCATCAACTCCTCCTCTTTTTTCACTCCTTTCCGGTCTGGCTTCAGGAAGTCCCCCTCCACATCTACCTCCCTCTTCGGCTCACTGACTCCATCCTGTCCGGTATGGACCAGATCAAATTACTTCCACCATCTTTGTCATCCTGGCCAAAACCTGTGACACTGTGTCACACCCCCTTCTCCTGGACAGGCTTAAGGCAGCGGGCACTCTACCTTCTCTATGAACTAGTTCCGTTCCTACATAGAGGGCAGCTCACAAGCTGACTGTATTGGAGACATCCATTCCCCTCCACTCCCAATCTGCTCAGGTGTTCCCCAATGTTTTGTCCTGGGCCCCGTACTCTTCTTCATATTGCTCAATGACCTCCCCTCCATCAGTTCCTCTGTGTCCATCCACATGTATGTAGACAACACTGCAAGGGTGTTGGCAATACATACACCATGTAAGCCATGGTATACAAATTTGTTTTTGAAGGGCAACATGTTGCCTGACAACAAGGGCACTGTTTGTTCCACCTTCTTATGTTATAATATGGTTGTTGGTGCTCTGCGTAAGCAAGTCACTGTTCAAATGCATACAACTGGGTGCAGCTTTATATTTTTTCCCCATGCTTAACAAAGCCTTGGGGTATAAAATTGTAGCTCGAACAAGTTACATCTACTAGGGGCAATAACCTAGGTACAATAAGCAGGGTAGGGAAACGAAAAGGGTACAATTGGGTCAACAAAGAGGGTAGTGGACAACAAACAAGGTCATGGTGTCCAAAATGGTGTACAAACGTTATGTTCCTAGCTACACCCCTGCAACACTGTGCTGTTTGCCTCTGGCTCCTCTGCTGCTAACCTAAGTGTTTGTTTCCAACAGGACTGAGACAGTGTTCAGCGTTGGTTTTGCTCAAACCTTATGTCCCTCAATGCCATGAAAACTGCGTCCGTGATCTTTGGCTCCTGTCAGAGGCTTTCAGACTCCTCCCACAAACACACACACTTAATGGTACTTTGATTGAGGGTCTCCTCCCTAAGTATCTTGGTTTCTGTCTGGACTGGTGCCTCTATTTCTCTGAACACATTGATGCTATTGCTATCCACCTCGAGCTTCATCCAAACTGGGCATGCTTTAGAGAAACATAATAATAATAATAAAACTTTATTTTTATGGCACCTTTCAAATACCAAGGCACCGAACAAAATTTAAAATACATCATACAGCTCAGTGTCTTAAGAGTATAAAACAACAATAAAACAACTAATGTAGTCGAGAGAAGATTAACTACCAAAAGCTTGCATCCACAGATACATTTTATGGGCTAGTTTAAATCCCTCCATGGTCACGCACTCCCGTAACCAACAGGGTAGAGAATTGCAGAGGGTAGGGTCCACAAACATAAATGCCCGGGCCCCTGAAGATTTTAAACATACCCTCGGGATCTCTAGCAACCCCTCATTAGCTAAGCGAAGTGATCGCCCAAGGCGGTAAGGAACACGGAGCTCTTTTGAGTAGTCTGGGCCCAGACCATGTAGAGACTTTGAAAGTCAGAGACCGACTTTAAAGGTGATCTGCCACTTTACTGTAAGCCTGTGCAGTCGCGCCAGCATCCGCTAAATATGACTGGACCGTCTTGCCTGTCAAAAGCGTCACAAGTGCTCAGCACCAGCTATGGATTTCCTCCCAGGTAGCCCAGGTAAAGTGAATTGCAACAGTCCAAGCACGAGACACTCATGCGGACCCGGCAGCAGGAAGATGCCTGATGGAACAAGGTGCTTAATCCTGAGATGTTCCTCATGGTAAAAAGAGGATTTGATGATGGCAGACACCTGCAAATGCAGAGTAAGCCCATCATCAAAAATTATCCCCAGGTTCCTCACCTGTTCAGAGGTCGGGAGTGATAAGCCCCCACGGTATAACCCCCGAGGGCAAACCAACCCTCAAACCCCCTATCCGGCATGCTGGATCCACAACCAGAACCTCAGTCTTATCCAAGTTCAACTTCAGCCAACTCGAATCCATCCACTCCTGGATTTCTGTGAGGTAGTTGTTAAAGACCGAGAGAGCTCCATCCTGGTCAGGTGCAAAAGAAAGGTATAGCCAATATCCTTCTCTCTGCCCGTCGGGAGCTAGTCACAGTGATGATTCTTCCTATCTTCAAGTACACCAACACTGTCTACAGTTCTGCTTCCAAATCCACCTTTATCAGACTGGTCCCCCTCTTTCACCCTTTCTGCATTTCGCCTTGGACTTCTCTCTTTACTCCTCCCTCTCTCTCTCGCTTCTCTCAGTGCCCAACATATCACATGCTGTGCCACATTCACCTCCAAATCATTCAGTGTCAGTGGATCTGCAGGTTACATGCTCACCTCTGAGGCTGGCAGATCAGAAGGTCGAGGTTCTAGTCCCACTTCAGGAACTTGGGGTAAATCCTACTGACACAGTAGTGCCGCATGAGGGGTGCTGCAGTCTTGAGGGCCGATTAGATTACATTCAGATTAGATGCTAAACTGAGGTTCTGCCTGCTTGTGCTGGTGGTTGTTCAGGTGGACGTTAAAGATCCCATGGCATTTCTCGACAGGAGAAGAGGAATTTCCCGGTGTCCTGGCCAAATTTCTCCCATGTACTAAAAATATCACAAACAGCATAATATGGTTCAATTTCAATTGGTTTCCATCTGTATCTCTCTGTTACCCCTTCCCCCTGCATGAGGCTGATAATAGGCAGAATTGCCTAGCCCTCCTTTCCTGGTAAACAAAAACTAAATAAATAAAAAACTCTGGTTTGGCTCTGTCTCTCCTTTAATTCCTACCCTCCCTTATTCCCCTTCCCCCCTCTCCTACCCCCTCTGGAACATCTCTATCTCTCTCTCTCCCCCTCCCCTCCTTTCCGAACACTTCCATGGGACAAGCTGCCTTCTCGGAACGTTTCCTAAGTTCTGGTTTCTCTTCCCCTGTCGGTCCACTCGATCCACTCAGCCTCATTCTTCTCCCTCACAACCCTTCTTCGTGACTGTACTACACTTTCCTGCAGTGGTCCCTGACCTCATTCCCGCCTCCCTGTGTTGTTCATGTCCCCCTTGACCCCCCCCAGCAGTGAGCAATGACCTCCCACTCCAGGTTAATGGCACCTTAATCAGTTAATCATAACACCTTAGCTTTCTCCTACACTAATTTTGTTAGCTCTCGCTCCTTAGCAGTCTTAGCACCTTCTACTAACTGGCATTGCTCCCAGTTCTGTTTTGTGTTTGGTACTCCAGTCCTGTATTGCACTTGTTGCTTAATTTTGCATTGTTGTCATCTTTATTTTGTGTTACACAGTCTGCCTGTAATTCAGGACTGTGCACTGTTATGTCATTTGAAGTTTATTTTAAGTATTTTTATTGCATTTTACTTTTATTTTACTGCACCTTACATTATGAACTTTAAGTTGAATATCCTGTATTGTATATTGTATTGTCCTCTTCCCCAGGCCAGGACATCTGAAGCGAGCTATTACAAGCTCAATATGTCTTTCATGGTGAAACTTTGAAATAAATAAAGGTGCAGACAGAGGAAGGATAGTCAATGGGTAGCTGAAGGTGTTAAGACTTTCTTCAGGTATATAAGTGAGAAGAGGACGGCAAGCAGAGGAATAGTGAGGATGAGGAAGGGGGCAGTATGGGGGATGGGGGGAACTGTGCAGAAAAGGACCAAGAAAAAGCAGACATCCTGAACAGGTACTAATGCTCAGTTTTCACAGTGGATGGAGGGGCAGATGACCAGTGAGGAGTAAGAACAAAAGGAGGGAAGAAGGCAGCTAGACAAATGTCCCGTTTCAGAGGAAAGAGTCCTGAAGGGACTTGCAGCTCTGAAAGAGGACGAGGCTATGGGTCCAGATGGGATACACCCAGGGATACTGTACTAAAGAAGTTCAGGGAGGGGAAAGCTGGCCCACTGATAGCCTTATTTTACCACTTTTTGTAAACAGGCATGGTTCCAGAGGACTGGAGGAGAGCAGTCGTGGTCCTTCTACATGGCAGCAGTCTCTCCTCATTTGTGGGGGGAAATAATGGAAACCCTGTTAAAGAAAGGTTGGTTGAGTATCTTGAATCCAGTGGGTTGCAAGAACACAGGCAGCTTGGATTCATAGGGAGAGGGAGATCATTCCAGATGAATCTGACTGATTTCTTCAACTGGGTGACCAGGAAAATAGAGCAGGGGAGGGCAGTGGACATGGCCTGTCTGGACTTTAGCAATCTGAAATTGTGCTGCACAGGAGACTGATAAAGAAACTGAGAGTCCTAGGGATTGGATCCAAAGTAGTGAACTGTGTTAGAAACTGGTTAATGGATTAAAGACAGAGGTCCCGATTCTAGAAGGGTGGTGCAAGTCATCACTAAACGCAACTTGCGCCACCCACAACTGCGACATTGACCCTGTGCCCTATTCTAGAAGGGGCAGGGTTACCTCAGCTAAGTCCTGTGACTTGCAACATATGGCCAGATACGCCAAACTGCGGGTGCACCTGGCAAGCATGTCACAAGTCGCAATGCAGGTCGTAAGTGCCCCCTCCATGCCCAGCAAGCCATAGGGGCCCCGCAGGTCTGCCTATACCCCCAGCCCCCGAATTCCCCTTTGCAATGTGCCCTGCAGGTTGGTGCAGTCAACCCCTCCACCCATGCCCCGACCCCAAGTCGCCAGCTGCAAATGAGGCATATCCCAACAAAGCCCTGGTGAGTCTAGTGCCCCCGATCATTGTAAAATAAATAACACTCCCATTACCCTGGTAGTCTAGTGGCCCCCCTGATCATTGTAAAATCCATAAATATCACCCATTACCGGGTAGTCTAGTGGCCCCAATCACTGTAACATCTATAAATGTCACCCCATTACCCTGGTAGTCTAGTAGCCCCCACCCCAGCCCTGCCAGCCCACAGCACCCCCCCTGTCCCAGCCGGTGACTGGCACAGCCACCTCTCACCTCCACGGCCAGCCGCCGACTGAGTGCTGGGGCGCTACTGCACAGTCTTTACAATAACGCTCCTACAGAACTCAGTCGGGTGGCTGGCGTGGAGGTGAGAGGTGGGCTGTGCCACGCCCGCTGGGGATGGTGGGGGTGCTAAGGAAGCTGGTGGTCTGGCACGGCTGGGTGGGGGCTACTAGACTACCAGGAAATGGGGTGATATTTATGAATTTTACAATGTTAGGGGAGCACTAGACTACCAGGGTAACGGGTGTGATATTTATGGTTGTTACAATGATCGGGGGGAGGGATACTAGACTACCATGGAATTGGGGGTGATATTTATGTACTTTACAATGATCGGGGAGGGGGCACTAGATTACCAGGGCTTCGCTGGGTTTATGCCGCATTTGCGGCTGGCGACTCTGGGTCGGGGCACGGGTGGGGTTGACTGCACCACCTGCAGGGGCATTTCTAGGATAGATTTGGGGGCAGTTGTGTGTTACAGGGCAATTACTGTAGGACCTCAGGGGCAGTTGGTGTACCCAGCCCTGCGGGGCTATTAATGCAGGACTTGGGGGCAGGGGGGTGGGCATCCCTGCGGGGCACCCACAGGGGTATGCTGGGCATGGGGGTAGGGGAAACTGTGCAATGACTGCTGGACAGTTGATGGGTCTACAGGACCCCCAGCGGCATCCGTAAGTTATACCAGCTAAAAGCTGGTGTAACTTACGTTGCCGGTTCTCCTCCAGGGGTTCTTGTAGAATCCCAACATTAGGGACTTTGTTGCTGCCCTTCTGGAATGGGGTGCAACTGCTGCAGTAAACCCCCTAGCACCATGTCACAGGGGGTTTCTGGTGCAACTGCGAGCGTAACTGCTGTTTGGTGCAAGTGGTCTGCACCATGTCGCAGGCCACTTTGTAGAATTGTGCATGTCGCAACTGCTGGCGTAAGTTGCTACATGCGCCATTCTACTTGGGCAAGTGCTGTTACGCCAGGTGTAACTGTACTAGAATCAGGCCCAGAGGGTGGTGCTTAATGGCACTCACTCTAATGATGGGAGAGTGAATAACGGGGTGCCTCAGGGCTCAGTACTAGGACCGGTCCTCTTCAATGTCTTCATGAGCGACATTGCACAAGAACTAGAAGCGAAGGTATGCCCTTTTACAGATGACACCAGAATCTGTAATAGAGTAGACACTCAGGAGGGGGTGGAAAAAATGTGCAGGGATCTAGGAAAACACGGCAGTTGGGGTTCAATGTAAAAAAGTGCAAAATCATGCACCTAAGGCATAAGAACCACGGCATGGAGTATAGGATGGGGAAGGTACTGACAGTAACTAAACAAGAAAGGTGATGTGACGAAGTACCTTTGGAAACGAGCCTCTGGCTCAAAGGTTGTAAACTGATTCTTAAATAAATAAAAGAAAGGAACCTTGGACTTATCATATCTGATGACCTCACAGTGGCAGGGCAGTGTGACAAAGCAGTGGATAGGGCCAGTGCATTGCTGGGATGCATAGGGAGAATTATCTCAAGCAGGAGGAGGGGACATGGTGTTGCCACTACATCACTCATTGGTGAGACTCCATCTGGAGTATTGTGTCCAGTTCTGGAGGTCATACCTCAAAAAGGACATAGACATGGTGGAGGTAGCCCAGAGCAGGGCAACTAAAATGGTGTAGAGGGTGCACCAAAAGCCCTAAGAGGAGAGACTGAGGGATCTCAACATGGGCATCCTGGAAGAGAAAAGAGCAAGAGGGGACATGATAAAGGCCTACAAGTACCTCACAGGGGGGAAACAGTGTGCAAGAAGGGAATCTCTTTCAAATGAGTAAGTGCACAATGACCAGAGGTCATGTGATGAAGCTGGAGGGGGGATGTTATAAAGGGATGGGAGGAAGTACTGCTTCACTGAGATAGTGGTGGACACCTGGAACAGGGTGCCCGTGGAAGTGGTGGAGGCAAAAACAATACGATGCTTCAGGCATGTATGGAATAGGCATAGGGGAGTATTGCTAAATAGGCAGAGAGGAGGTAGGGTCACCGGAGACCACTTAGGGTCTGCGGAGACATGCTAGGCAGGGACCATGTGAGCAGACTGGGTGAGCCTAGTGGGCCTTTTCTGCTGACAAATTCTATGTTTCTATGTTTTTCCAAAATCCAAATGCTGTGGTATGTGATCTTTAATTTGAAACAGAAAAGTGTACAAGCAGTGAAAAGTGTAATGTTGGAATCTTCATTAGTACTTGTAACTAAAAGCCAAGGACACTTAATAATTTTTTGGCTATTTACTTTCAGCGCCTCCAAATGAGGTTAGCTTAGCTAACAGGCTAAAGCTCTGGGAATAATTTAGAACTTGCGTAAGAATTGCCTTTCATTGGCTAGTGAAATTTCCCCAGCTCCATCCAAGTCAGCCACAAAAATTGTTCTACCAGCTAATATCCCTGCTTTCTTTATCGTAATGGATTTTTGCCTCCACAACCAGTTAAAGGAAGGACTATTTTGTTTTACCTCCTGTGGGCCATAAAACTTAGATGACAAAATAAATAGAAAAATCCTAAGGGTCCAATCTACAGTGGGGTTGGCATACGGACAATTCAGATGTTGCGAGCTAATGCAGCTGGGACTTTCATCCAACTCCTGATCCCATTCCACAGCAGGCCACATCCTCAGACCCTGGCCAACCCCGTCCATGTGGACAGAACCTACAGTTGTAACCATCAGGTTGTTTGAATATTTCCAGATATTGTTCAGTATTTGTAAAAGAAATCTCTCTGTTGGTCATAAAGTTGTACTGCCTGTCTGCTGGAAATTACTCTCGAGATATCACAGATATTTCAGGAAATGTCTAGACAAGTCAGTGACAGCAACTGTGAGTGCCAGCACTGGAGACAATTCAGGGGGTGGAACAGGGCTGAACAACAGACATCCCATACGATGCCACCTGGGTTGGTCAGCATGCAAATTGCATGCCAGGCATGGAGAGGGAATAGTGAATACACCTGGACTGCCACACCTCTGTTTACACCAGTGGAAAACTACAAACAAAAATAAAAGCAAAATAAAACAAAGCAAACTGTATTTTCCATGCCTCACAGCCCTTCATGTGGGGTTGGATGGCAGCAGCTAAACTACTCTAGAGTGCTGTGGACAGGGGCTGCTCAAGACTTACAGCAGATATTCTTCTGGTGTAATCTGGGTACCTCCCAGGGGCCTCTGCAACATGCAATCACACTGCCAATGGCCACAGAGTGCAGCCATACCTCCAGGCAGCCCCTGACCCAACCATCCATCTAGACCCATGGATCTGACCATGATCACCATCCATTGATTGTAGACTGTTTGTTGTGAATCTGAGGAGTTCTCAGGTCTTGCAAGGTGCTTCCATGTGTTCTTGGCCCCCTTGTACACCCACAAAGCAGTGCATAAGGTTTTATGTAATAACGGCGACTCCCAATGAGCGCTGACCACAAAGAGAGAGAGAGACAAGAACCACCCAACAGACAATCAATCAATCAAATCTTTATTTATTCAGGCGATCATCATTGAGCAAGGCTCATTTACAAGATGGACCTGATAAGGTCAAGGTTCGAGTTGGTGCACAGCAATTACATCACATACTTATAAGACAGTTATACATACAGAAACAAGAAAATGTTATTTATAACACAATAATATACAGAGAATTCACATGTTAAAGCTTGGCAAGAGAAAGTTAAACTAACATCTACAATATGTACAATACATATATATCACAATGAGGGCTATGACAGTCACTCACATAATGAGTACAAGGATGGTGAAGGGAATATTGGGTGCCATATACTGGCGGTGTCTGGCTGGAAGGAATATGCCATATGTGATTGGAATAAGGTTTTGTGGGATGACTATTCTATCTCTAGCAGTAGCAACTGCATTTCTCTGTGAAGAAGGCTGTACAGTGCTGCTTGAAGGATGTAAATGGAAAAACAAAGGGCGACAGACAGTAAAGCGACTGTCACAAATAGTGATGCTCGCTTACTGCACCTGAAAAAAAAAAAGATACATACTTTATGTGGGGGGCTATGCCCCCTGCACCCCTCTCTCCGGGGGGCAAGCCCCCTGTGCCCCCCAAATAAAGATAATCAACTGCACGGGGGACGCGGATTGTATTTTCTGATTACCACACATCTCACCCTAACTACATATTTTTTCTTTAACAAACAAACTCATTTTGTAAGTGGGATAACACACTCCAGAGTATGTGGTCATAAGAGAAAACTTTACTTTTCAGGTGGTTGCAGCACTCAGCTACACCTCATGCCTAACAACCACCCAAGGTGTGCATTATTGTTTATAACTGCACATCCTGTCCCTTATTTAAATGCATTTTCTGGATTGTTGTGGTTTCAGGTGCGGTTTAAAACAGTAGTGCAACGAAAAATATTTTTCCAAAAAACTAGTTTCAGCTACAATTGCTAGAAATATTAGCATACCTGTCAAATGTACTTTTCTAGGCATCTCCTGTGCTATGCACCATACTTTTATTTTTCTCAGTCCTAACCTTTACCTGGTCTACAATGGTATTTCTAAGCCAAACGTGGTGTCTATCTTTTTTCTTGAGAAAAAAAACCCTAAATTAAAATATTTTAAAATGCTCAAATTGTTGTGGAATTAGAAACTTTACCAACAAATAAAAGAGGAAGATGCCTGGAATCTTTTATAGTGAACAAAAAGGTAGGGTCTCTTTTTTTTTTGCCCAGTTTCGTTGCACTGCTGCATTAAAGATGAAGGCTCTTTCCATATATTTATTTAAATGCATGTAATTCAGATAAGGCTATTCAGAAATATTTACAGAAATCTCATTTCCAGTTGCATCCTGGACAGAGGGGCTTGAGAATATACAGTTCAGTGCAATAACACAAGTAGGTATATGCACACTGAAATGCCAAAACAGCACAGATACGAACATATCAACATACAAAAAGCCAGCAGAAACAGGCCACATGGTTTATCGAGTCTGCTCAATTGTGCATCTAGCCCCTCAACTTGCAGCTGCCCCACCCCTCCCTCCCTCCTCACAATCATCCCCCACTATGTCCCATCCCTCTTGAAGCAGCCCACTGCCCTACAGGAAATCACCTCCTCCAGTAGAGTGCTCCACTTGTCTACCACCCTCTTCATGAAATAATGTCTCCTGATTTCCCTCCTGAATTTTCCCCCTCCAACTTCAGTTGATGCCCTCTAGTATCCTTCCCCCTTCTGATCTGGAGTATCTCACCTGTATTAGCTTTGTTTACCTTTCAGATACAAAAGGTCTTGATCATATCTCCCCTATTTCTCCTCTCCTTCAGGTAATACATATTAAGCATGAAACAGCCTTTCTTCGTGGGATTCCCCTCAAACCCTGGATCATCTTAGTCGCTCTGTCTGCACCCTCCAACAGTCTGATGTCTTTCTTCAGGAATGGGTGCCAGTACTGCACGCAGTATTCCAGGTGTGGCCTGACCAGTGACCTGTACAAGGGAAGGATCACCTCACTACTTCTAGAGGAGATAGATACCCCTTGATATACAGCCCAGCATCTTGTTGACTTTCACTGCTGCCTTCCTGCACTGAGCCGAGTTGTTCATATTCCCCATTATAATTACCCCAGGTCCTTTTCCTCCTCTGTGCTCCCCAACTGTACCCCTCCCAGCTGATAGCTCCTCCTCTGGTTCTTAGCTTCAAAGTGTAGTATCTTGCACTTCTTAGCACTGAACCCCAACTGCCATGTTTCCGACCACTCCTGTAGTTTAGTCAGATCTCCCTACAGTCCCCTCCACCCCTCGATGTCATCCACCACAGCTCCCATCTTGGTGTCATCTGCAAAAAGACTGCTCTTACTCTGGGTCCCATGTGAGATATCTACTATGAATATCCCAAACAGCACTGGTCCCAGTACTAAACCCTGTGACATCCCGCTTGTTACTGCTCTTGGCAATGATAGTTTCCCCTTCACCACCACCACCCTTTTCTGCCTGCCCTTCAGCCAGCTAGTGATCCAATTGTCCATCTTAGTACCCACCCCTACATCCCCCATTTTCTCCCCTAGCCTCCCATGTGGCATGGAATCGAAGGCCTTGCTGAAGTCCAAGTACAGGACATCCACTGTGTGGCCCTGTCCAGTTCCCTGGTCACCCAGTCATAGTATTCAGTCAGGTTCGTCTGCCTGAGACAAACCCATGTTGTTGTCTGTCTTGGAGCCCATTGTCCTCTAAAAATGTCACCAATCTCTTTTTCAGGATTGTCTCCACGAGTTTCCCCACTACTGATGTGAGGCTCACCGGTCTGTAGTTACCTGGATCATCCCTTGGGCCACCTTTGTGAACGGGTACCACATGGGCCAATCTCCAGTCCTGTGGTATGCATCCTGTGTTCAGAGAGGTGTTGAATAGGTCAGCCAGTGGTCCTACCAGGCACCCTGCCAGTTCCTTGAATACCCTAGGGTGAATGCCATCAGGCCTCGGTGCCTTGTCCACCACAGTGCCCTCAGTCCTTCCAGTACCTTGCCCTCCGTAATTCCCCATCTGTCACTCCTTCCCCTACCCTGCCCCTCTACACCTCCCACGGTATCTGACCCCCTACTGTGAATATAGATCTGAAATACTCATTTAGAGCCTCTGCCTACTCCTCCTCCTCCCTCTTCCCCCATCCTTTTTAATTCTCACTATCCGGTCCCTGTTCTTCCTTCTCTCCCCAGTGTATCTAAAGAAGTCCTTCTCTCCATCCTTAATGCCCTGTGCCAGCCTCAGCTCCCTGGATGCCTTGGCAGCTCTGACTATTCTTGTAACCTCCCTGGACTTCCTTGTGTACTCCTCCCCATCTACCCCGCTCCCTGATCTCTTGAATCTCTGAAAAGCTATTCTCTTGGCTCTCACCCTCACCATTACCTCCTTGGTCAGCCAACTGGGCTTTTTTGCCCTTCCCTTCTTACTCTGTGCCCTAGTACATGTCCCAGTAGCCTCTGCCAGCCCTGCTTTAAAGATATCCCATTTTTGATTGGCATCCGTGGTTGGTTGGATTCCCCCCAGATGTTAATCAGAATCCCCTCCATCTTGTTGAAATCTTCCCCCCTAAAGTCAATCACCCTGGTTCCCAAACCTCCTGTTTGCTTCCCCATACTGAGTGTGAACCACATAGTGGTGATCACTCCCAGCTAGGTCCTCTGCCTCCAGGTCCCTTAAAGCTTCCTCGTTTGATAATACAAGGTCCAGAGTCCTTCCCAACCTAGTTGGCTCTCTTTCCAGCTGCATCAAGAAGCTATCCTGAAATACCCCCAGTAAAATCTGCTCCTAGCACTTGTGGTGGTTGGTGTGCTCCAGTCCACCTCAGGCAGTTGAAGTCCCCCACCACCACTGTGTTCCCTTTCTGCAAACCCTCCTAATCTGTTCCACTAATTCCTCTCCAGCTCCTCTCCTTAAGTTGGTGCCCTGTACACCACTCCATCCTCAGTACCCTTCCCTTTGGATCCTAAAACTGCATCCACAGGGCCTCTATCCGCCTTCCTCCCCTCTTCCTTATGTACCTTATTCCCTCCCTTACATAGATTGCCACCCTCCACCTTTCCTGTTTGCTCTGTCCTTTCTGAACAGCCTGTATCCAACGATCATCATATCCCAGTCCTAGTACCGGGTGGCACAAGTTTCTGTTAAGGCTGCAATGTCCACCTGCCCCACTGCCTAGAGAGCCTGTAACTCTGCTGCTTTGCTTCCCAGGCTCTTTGCGTTTAGTGACACTACCCTCCACCCTGCTTCTTTGTTCCCCCATCCTGATTTACCCCTCCTTTTGCTCCAACCCTGATATCCTCCACTGTATCTTGGGGGGTAGGCTTGTTTGATTCCCCACTCTGGAAACCCTGCCTACCAGCAGACCATTTGCCACATCCCTTACCTAATTTAAAGCTACCCTTGTCACTATTGCCCCTCTGTCCAATGCTTCAATCTCCCTTCCCTCCCCACTCAAGTGTAGCCTGTTCCCTGCATACAGGTCATTATTGTTCCAGGTTCTGCCCCAGTCCCCTACTAACCTACTCTTGGTACAGCACCATTCCCTCAGCCAGGTGATGAACTCCCTATCCTTCCCTTCTTCGCAGTACTTGCACAAGTACTGGGAGCATCTCTGAGAAGGCCACTGATTCCCCACCCCTCACACAGCTTCCCCAGCCCTCAATTTCCCTTTCTTCCTCCACCATCTCCCCCAACAAGTCATTTGTACCCACGTGCACCACAACATGCAGGTTCCTTCCATCCCCTCACTGTGCACTTGAGAATGGCTACCCTGCTCTATCTGCCATCAACCGGGGATAGACTCAACCCATATTAGACTGTATCTTTCTCCTTTACTGCCCCATCTGATCCCTTTCAGTATGGAATCCCCAATACTAGCACACTCCCTCTCCATGTCCCGCCCCTCCCCATTTTCCTCCTTGTCCATCACTAACATCTTCCTTTCCTTGCTCATTTATGTCTCTTTGCTTCCCCATGATCCCCCCATCCTACATTCTCCCCATCCTCCCTGGTCTCCTGTTATCCTCCAACTTCCCTCTTCCTCCTCGGCCCTACTCCCCTTTATCCATGCACCCTTGCCTGACCTCTCAGCACTGCCCTCCCTCGGCCCCTGCACCCCTTTATCCATGCACCCCTTGCCTGACCTCCTCAGCACTGCCCTCCTCGCCCCTGCCCCTTATCCATGCACCCTTGCCTGACCTCTCAGCACTGCCCCTCCTCGGCCCCTGCACCCCTTTATCCATGCACCCCTTGCCTGACCTCTCAGCACTGCCCCTCCCTCGGCCCCTCCCCCTTTATCCATGCACCCCTTGCCTGACCTCTCAGCACTGCCCCTCCCTCGGCCCCTGCACCTTTATCCATGCACCCTTGCCTGACCTCCTCAGCACTGCCCCTCCGCCCCTGCACCCCTTTATCCATGCACCCTTGCCTGACCTCTCAGCACTGCCCTCCTCGGCCCCTGCACCCCTTTTTATCCATGCACCCTTGCCTGACCTTCTCAGCACTGCCCCTCCCTCGCCCTGCACCCTTTATCCATGCACCCTTGCCTGACCTCTCAGCACTGCCCCTCCCTCGGCCCCTGCACCCTTTATCCATGCACCCCTTGCCTGACCTCTCAGCACTGCCCCCTCCCTCGGCCCCTGCCCCCCTTTATCCATGCACCCTTTGCCTGACCTCTCAGCACTGCGCCCTCCCTCATACCCCTGCTGCCAACACCTATAATTACATATAATTGCTAAGCCTTATCTGCCCTTATTCTTCTGCACCCATAAGCCTTTTAAGGTTATAGCTACTTCTTCTCTCTCCCCTCAGAATTAAAACCGGCCTGTTAGTATTCCCAATCTTAGTGCAGCCTTCTTCCCATCTTACTGTTTCCCCTGACTGCAGTTCAATTCACTATCTCTGCAATTGCTCCCCTGACTGCAGTTCTAATCACTATCACGGCAATTGCTCTCTTATATCCTGTTAATCTCAGGACGCTTAATCTAGGTGACAAGTTACTGCTCTTTATAGCTGTTCCTTCTACACCTATAAGCCTAGTGAATTGAACTGCCCTTCTTTGTCATCCCTCAATCCCTGCTATTAGCCTATCAAACATGCTTATTTCTAAGTTGTACAGAATGATCTGGTTACCCCTAATTGGGACCTCTCTCCTCCTGTCTCTGGCGCTATTAAGTATACCTAATGTGCCCAATTGCAAGAATCTTATCCAAAACAGTAACATGAATCTTAGCGATTTTAAATACTCTAACATGCTAATACTAACTGAGCGTCACTTTGATCGACCCTGCCCTCCTCCCTAAACTACTCGTATACCATTGCACAGCATTCGCTTCAAAACGATGGCGTACCTACTATCGTGCTAGCCACGTGTTTGTCCGGCATAAGCTAAAGTATTTCATACTGCTGGCTCTTATGCTGTCCGGGGATATTGAGCTGAACCCTGGTCCTACACCAGGTACACCCTCCTCTAACTGCTCTGGTTATGATATGAATGGACTTCACATAGTCCACCTAAATATCGGGACTCTTCTCCAAAATTATGCAGACCTGGAAGCCTGGATGGTTAACCACCATCCTGATGTGCTCTGTCTATCTGAGACATGGTTAAAACCCTCTATCCCAGATACATTTTGCCTGCTCCCTAACTACAACCTTCTCAGGTGTGACAGACCATCTCTTAAACGAGGAGGGGGTGTCGCAATCTATTACAAAAACAATCTAAACATGACCTTATCAACTGACAAAAATCACTCCTTGTGCGAACACATCCATGCCATACTCAGGTTGGGAGACAAAAAACTCCATATTGTATGTGCCTACAATCCACCCAATAGTGGAATAAAAGGCCTAGCGGATTTATTTATTTATTTAGTTTTTGTTGACCGGGTAAGTGCACTAGACAAATCCTGCCTATTTTCAGGCACGACCCGAGGGAGGGGGATACAGATGATGAATGCCAACTGTCCTTGAACCAGATTAAGCTGTTGGTGGTATTTTTAGTGAATGAGGGAAATTTGGCCAGGACACCGGGGAAATTCCCCTACTCTTTTCGATAAGTGCCATGGGATCTTTAACATCCACCTGAACTACCACCAATCCAGGCAGATGGGACTGCGGTTTAACGTCTCATCCGAAGGACGGCACCTCAGAAGTGCAGCGCCCCTCTCATGCTGTACTACAGTGTCAGTATTGGGATATTAACCCAAGTGCCAGATGTGGGAACTGAACCCACAGCCCCCTGATCTCCCAGCCTCAGAGGCGAGTGTGCTACCTACTGAGCCACTGACACTGACAGATGATCGATTTGCTCGATCATACGGCTGCTTATGCCGGGAAAAATGAACTCATCATTCTTGGTGACATAAATTTAAACTGGAAAGGAAAATCTCAGGATACCCTTCTATCCCTGGTGCAAAGCTACAACCTGCACCAAATCATTACTGAGTATACAAGATTATCAGTCAACACTGACACCAGCACCCTTATTGACTGGGTCCTAACAAATCGCGTGGACAGAATTATAAAAACAGGTGCAGCTGCGGATAATATTAGTGATCACTCCCCATTTTCTGCATATGGGGACATCAAATACTTCTCGCCACCCCATAACTATATAAGCTTCAGAAACTATGCAAACTTAAATCAGGCTCATTTCATATGATGTGTCTCACATTGATTGGTCCCTGTCTTCCAATCTACAAGCACTGATGCTGCCCTTCATGCCTTCTTGAGCAGGTTTGTACCCCTGCAAGATAAACACATCCCAGTCGTCACGCGGCGCGTTCGCGGTAAACAAACCAGATGGCTGCACAAAGACCTACTTACAGCCCTCAAAAACAGGGACAAAGGCTGGGAAAAGTTTAAAATATCTGGTCTCTCTGCGGACTTTAATAACTATAAAGAACAGCGATCTAAATGCAAAACACAAATAAGACTTGCAAAAAGCCAATACTGTAAGGGCCTTCTGCTGGATGCTGCCGGCGACCCAAAAAAGTTTTGGTCTCATGTCAAGACCTTCCTCGGCTCTAAGCAAACCCGGCTAAATAATGATATGATACTGAATGGTGTCCACTGTAATGACCCTGGCTCAATTGCCAACGCTTTTAATTCTCACTTCTCCGACCTCTCGAGCTATACAAATGCCTTCTCTTCGAATAACTTATTACCTGGTTCCCCCCCAACCCAAATGACATCCCAATGACGCCTACCTTCTATTTTAAAACTATATCGAAGGACGATGTCCTTAAACATCTAAACTCCATATCAGACAGTACCGCTGTTGGATCAGACTGCCTCGAACCTAAGCTCTTAAAGCTTGCGGCTCCTTTCATCGCAGGACCTCTGTCCAGTATACTAAACTTGTCACTAAGTGAAGGCAAAGTACCTGAGGTATGGAAACTGGCTAAAGTCACGCCAGTGTTCAAAAAAGGTGACAAAAAAGATATAGCCAACTACAGACCAATAGATATTCTGTCAATATTAAATAAAATCCTAGAGAAGATCATCTCAGTACAGATCTCTGCACACCTTACTAAGTATAACCTTCTCCACTCAAATCAACACGGGTTTAGAAAAAGGCCATAGTACTCAAACTGCCCTACTTCAGCTGACAAATGATGCTATTCAGGCCATGGATCAGGGTCAACAAACCGGTGCAGTATTTATTGATCTGACAAAAGCTTTTGATCTTGTTGACCACCCTCTTCTGCTTACCAACCTCCACTCCCTAGGTTTCTCAACTGGAGTTGTGAACTGGTTCCATAGCTACCTCTCATGCAGATACCAAACTGTGAAATTCAACTTGGCCACCTCAGATAAAGCAGCTATCAATGTTGGTGTTCCTCGAGGATCTATCCTCGGCCCCCTCCTGTTCTCGATTTTCATCAACAACATTCCCCATAGCATTTCCTCTTGCTCATCATTGCTATATGCTGATGACCTCGTACTCTACACTAGCTCAGACAATGTTCACTCTATTAATCATAAGATCTCTACGGATCTGCAAAATATTCAATCCTGGATCACCAAAAATAAGCTCGTTGTCAACACTGGAAAGACCAAAGCCATACTCTTTGGTTCCCCTATAAAATTAAAACTGTGCCGTAAAATTTTCCAGGTCACTTGGGCTGATGGTTCCCCATTGGAGATAGAAACCTCCGTTAAATATCTAGGTGTCTTACTTGATGAATCCCTCACGTTACCTCCATTAGTAAAGCAGTAAACGCAAAACTCGGCTTAGCCTACAAAACTAGCCATATTCTTACCCCCACCGCTAGAACAGCCATTGCACAAGGAATCCTGCTTCCCTCACTTTCTTATGGTTCCGCAATCTATACTAATGCGTCTAAGGCTACTCTTCAAAGATGGGACACAACCTATAACAACATATGCCATTACGCCTCCGCATCCTCTAGATTAAAGCATCACTGCCTGTTGTACTCTGACCTAAAATGGCCATCCCCATGGCACACGTCTCCTATCCCTTGGGAACCTTTTGGATAGTGTACTGCGATCAAGTTAGCCCACCTATCTAGCCTCCCTGCTAACCCCTCAGAACATCCTCTACGGTCTCTGATCAACTGACTTTTCCTTGCTCTGCATCCCTAGATGTAGAACAACCAAAGGAAATCTGCCTTCTAGCACATAGGCCCTTCTACTGGAATTCCGTTGCTCTAGATGTACGCCTTGCCCCATATCATGCCACCTTTGTGAAGAAGCACTGCTCCCTCTTCATCGCTTGCTCAAATTGTACCTGCTTCCAGCCCTCCATAGATCCTGACTTCCCCTGTCCTAACTGCCCTGCTATCTATGACCCTTATCATTTTCAGCCTCCTTACCTCTCCCTCATCCTAATATTAACATCCTTCAGTTCTTAGTTGAATGTAACCTTACCCTGTTGTTATATTTGCTTACTTGCATGTATCAAACATTGTGATATTATTACATTAGTCTTCATATGAGCACTTATCTCTATTTGTATGATTATACCTTATATGCTATGTACCAGTACCTGTCAATACCTTGTCTCAATTTCTCGATGTGATGTATTGTATTGTATATCTCCTGACACTGTTATGCCTTGTGATTGTATCTCTCTGTGTTGTTAACCTCCTGGGTCGTGCCTGAAAATAGTCACTTTTGTGTCTAGTGCACTTACCGGTAACAAAAATAAATAAATAATTACATATAACCTATAACTACAACACCTATAATTTCAGATAATTCACGTAATAGTTATAGCCTGCAGTCGGATAAATATATAGAGATTTGTAGCTTGCTTCTAAACAAGTTTAGATACTGCAAAGCCTACTTACTGTAAGTGCACACTGGAAAAGTGCATGTCATACTTAAGTGCACAATGGATAAGTGCATATCACACTTAGGTGCACACTGGGAAGTGCGCATCACACTTAAGTACACTGGAAAAGTGCATGTCACACTTAAGTGCACACTGGATAAGTGCACATCACACTTAGGTCCAGACTTGATAAGTGCACATCCTTTTTAGTGAGCACCCGATGATAAGTGCTCATCTCTTTTTAGTGCACACTCGATAAGTGCACATCCCTTTCTTAGTGAACACTGGATAAATGCATATCATGCTAAACTTAAGCAGACAATGCAGTATCTCAACTCACACACTTTCTCAGTTTCCCAGTTGTTCTCTGTATTTTCCAGTTAAAAACAACTAAGATATGTATATGGTTTAAGTGCACATCCCGCTTAACTGCACAGCCCGAGCAGCCGGAAGGGGATCAACTCCTGTTTAAGTGCTCATTAACAGGTAGAATAAAATGTTAACTAGCCCATTTAGCATAGCCAGATGCTCCTATCCCATGAAACCCTCCCCATCCCAGAACATCTTTAGTTCTGTGGCATATCAGATTTAAAAAGACAGCTAGAAGAGGAGTTCCAAGGAAGTGCTGGAGGAGGCATGAAAAAGTAGACACAAGTAGCAAGGAACATGGAAGGAGTCCCAGGTTTGAGTTGGGACTTTTGCTGTAAATGGACAACACTGAAGGAGGCCTGGGAGGTTAATTGGGGATTTTGCAATGACAGATAGCATTGAAGTAGTGTCAGAGGTCATTCATTTTGACCCATAAGTTGAGGTACAGTATTACCTGCTTAAGTGCACATCCCACTTAAATGCACAAAACAGGTTTTTGAGGTGGTGCACTTAAGATGGCTCCACTGTATTAGGTATTTGTGCTGTACAATTCAATACTATGACAACCAGCTATGTACATTAAATCCAATACATTCCAGCTGGATTACTGAGCATAGGTCTGCTTTAGGCTAATGGGGAAATAATGA
Organism: Neoceratodus forsteri; assembly: GCA_016271365.2. Lineage (NCBI taxonomy): Eukaryota > Metazoa > Chordata > Ceratodontiformes > Ceratodontidae > Neoceratodus > Neoceratodus forsteri. The sequence goes on from JADMNL010000027.1 coordinate 46,507,515, forward strand.
GCTGGGGGTGTGAGTACAGTAAAATTTCAGCTTCTGTTTAGTATCCCAGAGATGTATATACTCTTGTATAAGTCAAGTTTTTGGTGGTATAAATAAACACTCAAGAATAAGGACTATACTTACAAGCAATAAATGTATTTATTTACAAGTTGTTGACCAAGAACGACCCCTGAGCTTCAGCTTGTTTCACTGGCAGCCACGGGGTGGGGGATACAAAGGAGATAAGAGATGTATTACAGGACATAGACATTAGATGTAACACTCTCTCCCTCCACTAGGAGGAGTACAGTTGTTACTGAGCCCGGTGAGCTATTCGGTGTCAGTATAGAAAGGGTTATGGCTGAATTCTAGAAGGTAGGAGCCTAGCCAGTATAATTAGATGGTGCAGAAACCATTTTAGGTGGTTCAGTCCCTAGGGGCTCTGTGCATGGGGTGCCCAGGAACCCAGAAGCCAGGAGCTATCTCCTGCTGATCCAAGGGGAGTGGGGTCCTTCCTGTAGATCACTGTTTGTGGTCAAATGGCTCTTCCTTCTGGTGCAATGCTGAGATGTGGGCAGAGAGTTTTTCAAGCCAGCTGTATGGACATTTGCCTCCAGGACAGCTGATGTAGTCAGTGGAGTGAGGAGCAGTGCAGTGGATAAGCGATGGACTGCAGAAGCAACAAAGTAAGGGAGAGATGCAGCAGTGCAGCAAGGGAATGGAGCAATGATTTGCTTCCAGATTTGTAACCCTCTCTTTGTAAAAAAATGTATTTAAAAAAAATCATATGCATACAGTAGCATGATCCCCTCACCGCCAACGTTTCGTGCCAAACCTCATGGTTAGCCTGGCTCCAGATTGTTGCTCTCCCTCTGGTAGCATTAAAAAAGGACAATAAAAAAACAAGATTATTTTAAAATGAACAAATGAAAAAGGATGGTAGGAAGTTTAAGGAGGAGACACTTGCTCAAATGTGAAATTATATAATAATAAGAAAGATAAAGCAAAATTACATTCCCTTTAAAATACTCAGAGGAGCAAGCCCAGTGGTGCTTTGTGTTGAAGCACTGGACATCACACCACCAGCCACTTGGTGATCCAGGTTCCAGAACTGACAGGGTCACTCAGGGGTCTGCCAAGATAGGGAGGATTAAGCATCCCAAGACCCTCTCCCCCCTTGGGATTGCAGGATTCTGGGTTCCACCACTTGACTGCCACCTGGAAGAGGCCAGAGAGCAGAGGCAACATGAAGGGGCAGGGCATCGTCAGACATGCCAACGCACGTGTGCATGCACACCCACATCCCTGCATACAGACTTCCTGTGGGAACCAAGAAAATACCAGAGGAAGCCACCCTGGCCTGCTCGGCATTTCCTTCAGGTGCCACATGACCCTATGGAGTTGGCCACCATGGTGGTTAACCTGTCAGTCCCAGAGACGGGATGTTAATGGGTCTGGGGAGGATGTCACTTCAACCAGGGCCACCAGGAACCAAAGTATGTATAAAAAAAAAAACACTCAATTGGAGCATTGTGTAGACTGCCTTCAAAGCTTTTCTTTAGTTCAATATCAGCCCTACAGGGAAAGCTGGAGAACTTGGCTTGGCGCAAGGAGCAGGAAGCGAGATGGCAACAGTGCTCAAAAGACATAAGAGAATGCTTTATAGAAGGAAGGCCTCAAATGGCTGAACGTTGAAAGAGTTTTCAAGCAGATAACTTTGTATGCAATGAGCATTTGGCATATTAAATCATGGGTACCATAAATCATTTGCGTTCGCCACAACTAAACAGGCTCTCATCCTCTGCCATTTAAACAGTGTAACCTTACATAACTCTTTTGTAAGAAAAGCAAACCTTACTCCATTTTTTCCAGACTATGTTAAACTCATACAAAAGAGCATTTTGTGGTGTACCACATAATTGCAGTTTCTGGTAATATTCCATCTGTAACCACATGCAGACCTGGAGAACCTGACACACGACTGAAGACACATAGCTACTTTAAGCCAATCCATTAGATCTCATTGGGCCATGCAGTCCTCAGCTGGAATTCATTAGAACATACACGCAATGCTGAAATGAACTAAGAGAGAGAGAGAGAGGGAGAGAGAGAGAGAGAGAGAGAGGAGACAAATTATGAAGCAGAGCTGAAATCATCAAAATGTGGTATTACTTTCAGGTCCAGTAGAATACCAGCGTCATGGCTATTTAAACAGTTTTGCTAGTTTCTGCAATATCTCTTCATAAGAAACCAACCAAATGTGGCATTTCATTTCTGTCAGCCCACCTTAAACAATGTCTCATTTTCTGTGGGTTCTGCTGTACCCGGTTTCATAGCTGGATAGACTGAGAACAAGGAGGCTGAAGGGACATGCTTAGTAGCATACTGTAAGGCAGTGGTGACCCCATTAGCTGAATGAGGTACTGTATTTGCCCATCTGACTAGTGGGGCAACTCCCATAACTAATGTAAGTATCCTAAATAAGAAGCAAACTTTATGGTCGCCTTTGGTAAGCAGAGTCAGAAATACAGCATGGTACATGTCATTTACTTTGTAGCAGAATTAGAGGTTTTAGCATTGAATACAAAGCCATACAAAGGGTTAATTTGAGCAAAGAATCTAATTCATTAAAAGTTAAATTGGTAGTGAGAACCTCATTGAATATAATGCTCTTTTAAGGGCTCGTTACTTCATCTCTACTCTCTGCTGTCCGCTCTCTTGAAGTGTTTATGACATATTATATGAGAGGTATCTATTGTAAGTCAATCAGAATAGAGGAAAACTGTCCTTTAATACCCCACAAACTACTACAACCACATTTTAGACACACCCAAAATAGGTTATCCACATTTTAGACACACCCACAGAAGCTTATCCACATTTTAGACACACCCTCAGAAGGTTATCCATTTAGTCAACAGAAGAAAAGGGGAAAGGTCAAGTTTCACCTTAACTACCACAACACTTGTACAATCCTGGGTTCAAAATTCCTAGCTGTATAATAGTAATAACATTCAGTTAGCTGGAGTATACTTGAATAACTGTCTTCTGCAGTTGATTAAATGCCTCGGCCTTCGGCCTCAGCAATTAACCACTCACATCACCTGGTTATTCCTTCATATACTCTGGTTAACTGAATGTTATTACTTAAATAACCCAATCTCATAAACTGAGAATTATGACTTCCGAAGTTGGGAGCTGGAGACTTAGATACTAAGTTGGAGACACAAAGATTTTGTTTCCATGTAAATGTCCTCGATAAATTACCCCCCTCCCAGACCACCCCCGACCCAAGCAACAAATGCCCAAGGTAATATAGCATTAGCCCTTGCAGTCATGGAGCCCCATGCAAACTGCCTTGGTGGGGCTTCTTATCAGGAGTCAGGGCCTCAAGAAACAGCATCATCCCTGTGGTGACCTCATTTTCTTCCAGTGTCACAAATTTTTTTTTTTTTTGTTGTTTTGCACTAAGAAATAAGAAGATGCACATGTAACCCCTATGTTCCCCTTGGGGTTACTAGGAACCCTTTAGTGTAATTAGTTTTTGTCAGGATGGGCAGCAAATGGTTAGCTTTCAGGTCTCCCCTGAAATCCCTCTCCAGTCATCTGGACTGCGGGTTCCAAGTTGGAGGGGTGTCGCAATTATAAACCACAAAGGAATATTATGAACATATGAAGAAGCCAGCAGAAGAAGGTCATTTGGTCTATCTAGTCTGCTCATATTGCAGGGTCTACAGCTTGAGCTACTGTCCCTGCACTCCCTCCCACACCTCCCATCCTCCCTACCCATGATCCTTACCTTCCCCCTATGCCTATCCTAGCCTCTCTAAAGCTGCCCACTATGTTTAATGAGATCACCTCTTCCAGCAGTGCATTCCAAGTGTCCACCACCCTCTCTGTGAAGAAGTGCTTCCTGACCTCCCTCTCCTAAACCTCCCACCCACCAGCTTAAGACTGTGCCTCCTCCTGTTATGGTTGCCACTCAGTTTAAAGAGACTCTCCTTATCCACCTTATTTATCCCTTTCAAGTACCTGAAGGTCCCAGTCATGTCCTCTCTCTCTCTCCTGTCTTCAAGGGAGTACATATTCGGTGCCCTTAACCTCTCCTCATATGCCCTACCCTGCTGACCCACTATCATCTTTGTAGCCCTCCTCTGGACCTTCTCCAGCAGGTTAATGTCCTTTTTGAGATGTGGGCACCAGTACTGAACCCCATACTGTAGATGAGGCCTTACCAGGGACCTGTACAAGGGCAGTATAACCTCCTCTCCCCTACTACTGATCCCCCTAGATATGCATCCCAACATCTTGTTTGTCTTTGCTGCTGCTTTCTTGCACATGTGGAGTCCCTCAGGTCACTAGTGACCATCACTCCCAGGTCCTTCTCCTCCTCTGATGCAGATATTCAGATTCCACCCAGGTAGTACTCTGTCCTGGGATCCTTGGATCCAATATGCATAACTATGCATTTCTTGGCATTGGTGCCAAGCTGCCAGATCCTGGACCATCTCCACAGCTCTTCCAGATCATCCTGTAGGTCCTGTATCCCTTCAGCTGTGTCCGCTATTCCCCAGAGCTTGGAGTCATCCATGAATAGGCACATTTTGCCCTTAATGCCATCTCCAATGTCACTGATGAAGACACTGAACAATACCGGCCCCAGAACCGAGCCCTGCAGGACCCCACTGGTTGCCTCTCTAGTGCCAGATAACTCTCCCCCCACAAACACCCGCTGTGTTCTGTCTCTTAGCCAGTTTTACACCCATCTGGCCATCGGTTCCCCAACCCCAAGATCCCCAAACTTCATGATCAACCTTTTATGGGACACAGCGTCAAAGGCCCTGCTGAAATTAAGATAGAGGATGTCTACCGCTTGGTCCCTGTCTACTGTCTTAGTGACATAGTCAAAGAAGTCAATCAGATTCATTTGACACAATTCCCTCCCCCCGCCATGAACCCATGCTGCCTTGCATCGCGGAGATCATGCTCCTCTAGATATTCCACCAACCTCTCCTTTAGTATGGTCTCCATGAGCTTGCCCACAATGGAGGTCAGACTGACTGGTCTGTAATTCCCTGGGTCATCCTTGGGACCACTTTTATGGAGGGGCACTACACGTGCTGTTCTACAGTCCTGTGGTACCATGCCTGACTCTAGTGAACTATTAAATAGGTTTGCCAGTGGCCCTGCCAGCTCCTCAGCCAGTTCCTTTAGTGCCCTTGGATGTACTCTGTCTGGGCCTGGTGATTTGTCCACCTTCAATGCCAGCAGCCCTTCCCTCAATCTATCCTCCTCTATCACTACATCTGTGTTCCCCTCCCTCCCGCTCCTCTTTTCCCTCCTGAAGGCACTGATCTGTCCTTCTCCCTGGTGAAGACAGAACAGAAGTATTAATTTAGTATCTCTGCTTTTCCTCCATTATCCTCCACCCACTCCACCACTTTCTTAAGCCTAACAATCCATTCCTTCTTGTCCCTTTTCTCACTTACATATTGAAAGAAAGTCTTCTCCCCTTTCTTAATTCCTTCAGCTATCTGCAGCTCCTTCCGTGTTTTTGCTCGCCGGACTTTCTTACTTGCCTCACTAACCAACCTTAGGTAATCTTCCCTATCCACCTCTCTCTTGGTCTTCCTGAATTTTCTATAGGCCAACCTCTTTTCCCTTACTGCCTGGGCAACCCCAGAACTGAACCAGCCGGGTGCTTTGGCCCCTGTATTCTTCCCCCTGAGCCTAATGCACTCATCTATGGCAGCCAGTATTCCTTCCTTAATGATGGACCACCTTTGGTCCAACCCCATATTTGCCCTGATGCCCGTCAGGTGGCTCCTTAGCACTTCGACCATTTTCCTGATGTCCGCTCTCCTGAAACCCAAGATTTTGGTCTTAGTCGGGTTGTTGCAGTGGGTGTCAGTTGCTCACTCAAAGCTTTGAGTCAGTCTGACTGAGAAGAGCCTGAGGAGAGGTATCAGCTCTCTCTCCTGTCCTGTTTCAGTCCCTAGTTCAGTCCAAGAGTAGTTGAGCATTGAGTGGAAAGAAGGCCTTCTCATGCAGCATACCCCAGTGTGAGGTGAAGGACTTTAAGACATCTGCTCATGGGAACCTGAGTAAAATATGGGAATCTTCCTGAACTATAAGCAACTTTTCTTCATGATGCTCATTGCTGGCGCCAGGATTTCCTCAGTGGGAATGCCTTTGTAGGTTTGGAGGAACTAAACTCTAATTTGTAGGACAAGGGGTTTGAAATAAAACAATTCAAGCGTTGCCTCACTGGCACAGTTTCGGTAGGTGATGGAGTGGATCACCTTGACTGGAAAACAGGATACTACCTCTCTGACCTGAAGATGGGGAATGGCTCTCGTACTATAAAGTGTTTCACATGTCACACTAAGTGTGTTTTCAAGTAAAGGATATACTATGTCCCTACACAGTTTCTGTCTCTGAGGAGAAAGAGTACAGTTGCAACATAGACTTAGTCAGATATTTCCTGAAATTTCTGTGATCTCTGGAGAATTCCTGCCTGCCTGCAGTACCCTGTAAGGCACCAGACAGAATCTCCTTAGATATGTTGTGAAATATCTTAACCCTTGCTGTGCGCAGACTGATATAAGTCGAGAAATCCTATACATTCTAATTCTAATCAGCAGCCTAAGGGTTAAAGTCTGCTTCATTTAAAGGACATAAACTGTCCTTAAATTGTTTCTGTCTTTGAGGAATGTGCTTTTGGTGAACCCAAAATTGTTCAAGTTCTGTGAGGACATTCTGTATCTTGGCTCTGATTCAGAAGAAGGATGAACAAAGAGACTTGCTTGATCTCGAACTGAGGAATCCATTGGACTTTGTGTGCAGTACTCCGGGCATTGTAATCTTTGTACCTTCTGCCCCTGCAGCCCTCACTGGGTCAAAACATTTGTTTGTTTAAAATACCTTGTGACAGAATAAAACCTATTACTTGACTGTAGCCAAAGGAGAGGACATTGCTAACTGCTTGTTGTGTTTTACTGGTGCCCCATCATGACTGTGCAGGTCTCCAGTGCATGGCCCACCTCAGTTCCCAAGTTAAAATATAAATGTTTTGTGCAGCCCCCCCCCATCCCCAAGAGCCACACTGGTAACAACCCCTAGCAAGGGCAGGGATGATTTACATACATATCAGCAACAAATTCCACAGAAATTTGGAGAGAGAGGCACAGAAGACCAGGAAGAAAGGAGACCAATTGGATAGCTAAATGTTTATGCATGCCCCTCAGTTCCCAGGGCCCTGTGCAGATACTCTCTTCACACTACTATTACTCTGAGGTGAAGGGGTTGTTTTCCATAATCCTGGAAAATCATTTAATCAGATAATAAGGGAATCATATAAACACTCAGTACATGTATGTACAAGATTCTGGGGTTTCTATAAATGTATAGTAAAATTCAGAAATGGAAACGTCATCCCCCATCCCTTCACATGCTCCTAGTTCCTCTCATTGAGACACCCTATAAGTGGCACTGCTACTGGTTATAGAAGATAATTAAAGGGCTGATTTAATTTTGGTGGTTTCCACTTAGTACTGTATCCACATACAACACACTGTATGCAAATATCACTTACAAACAGCTGGGAGAAGGGGAGAGCACCGACTTAATTACAGAGTTGTGCAGCCCTAAATGTTTCACTGGTGCAGCCTCAAATGTTTGCCAGATTTCCATAGTTTACCAAAAGAAGTCAATTTGTGCTTTATCTATTTGAAAGTACTCCAACTGGGATAACTGCATGAAATGCAGCATCTCGTTTTTATGGGAGTCCAAGGGAAGACAGCAGTAGTCAACTGGTTAACATAGTCCAACAGGAATGGTTACCTACAGGCTAAAATAAATGAGGGAAAAAAAAAACCTTGTAAAGATAAGCACAGTCCATCCAAACAGTAATTAATGCCAGCTGACAGGCGGGGTCACTCGTTGCAAACAAGAGGATTAGCATTGTTATGACATGATCATGGGCAGAGAGATGGGGATTCTGGACCAGAACAAATACATCGGGTTCTAAGGTGGCTGGAAAGACCGGACTTGAACACTTGCAAGCTAGGTTTGTTTTGGGTGTCTGGCTGCAAATGCAAAGGTCTTTTCAACAACTCTAAACTTCATCCTGGGAATTGGAATGGAAGTGCTGCGTTGAACTGACCATAGGTGCCAGAACAGGGGAGGGGCACTATGGCCATATCCTACCACTTTCATCAGTGGTGGGACCTGGTCCGATCAGTGTTAAAATACAGCATGTGCAGTAAGCAGTGTTACTAATCACCCCTTCTCTAGCTTGCAGGGTATCAACAGGCCACGCGGCGAAGGCCTGAGTGGTGTTGATGGGGTTTGTCTGGGTCCATGGCCTGCTCAGTTAAAGCACAGTGGTCAAACTTTAAAATGAAAAGGAAGGGCCAGGCTTTCAGGGGGCATTAAGGAACTTGGAACGGTGAGATGCTGTCAGTCGGTGGGGGGTTTAATCCACAGATTACAAAGTCCACTGGTTGGATTGACTCCTTACATCTTTGGCCATACCACTTTTTACACCCTCCTGCTACCTACGGAACTGACCAAATAGGTGCTGCTTGACTGTGCGAGGTGGGCAAGGAGACAGTCCGGGGCTTTTCGCTGTGCACAGCTTCACGACAGAGAAAGTCAATGGTAGTCAAGCCTGACCCAGGGACTTGCCCAGTTAAGCTGGTCACATGGCAGAGAATGAGGAGTAGACCATCCACAGAGAAGGATAAATCTGCACAACCTGTATAAACAACCCAGGGGCTGCATTGTGGATTTGTTTTCACAGCAGTACATGATGCCTCCATAGTTAATGGAAGGGAGCAGGAAGTGGAAGACCACCTGCTTCCTCATGTCAGCCAGTTTTAATTTCTTTGTGCTATCGAGTTGTTGACAGATTGGCAGGTCGGCAAATCATGGTTGAACTCCATTCCACTAAGCAAGCTCAGCTTCACCTGGAAGGCAGTGAGAATTATGAAAGTGTAGAAAAATTTGGAAACACAGAACCTGGCAAAACAGCAGGATTTTCTTCCCAGGCAGCCATCGGTAGAGGACATTCCTCATCCATTCACTGCACCTTACCACGGGATTCAGGTTCGATTCCAGCCTGGGTACTACAGTGAGGTGCTCCTGCTTGGTGATCGCACTTCGTTTCCTGATAATCAGAACTGTAATAAACTGTAGTCAGGAGGCAGCAGGGTACAGTAGTTAGAACACTGGCTTGGGAACTGAGAGCCTATAGGTTCAAACCCCACCAGTGGTCAAATACTCACTGTGTAGCCTTGAACAAGTCACATACACTCCTAGTGTTCCAGTACACCCATCTTTTGAAATGGGCAAACGAAGGAGCCCACTGACAATGAGATCACATCTCAGCTTGGTTATAAGTTGTAAAAATAAGGCAATCTTTAATTATAAAGCATCCTATCCCAAGGGCTCGGGGCACTGTGTATGTAATATAAATCAAACAGGCAAATGAACTAAACACAATACTAGAAATAAGAGGACCAATAAATAAAATCATTAAAATACAGATTTGCTAAAACTAACTAGATGGGGAATGCTTTCTTGAAAAATAAGTTTTTAGAGAGATTTTAATTAAGACTTCCACCATGCAGGCCATATGAATGTTCCCAGGAAAGGAGTTCCATAACACTTGAGCAACCACTCTAAGAGCTCTGTTCCCTGACAGTATGTATGTAAAGGGGATAAATAAGGGCAGAGCCAGGAAGTTTTCAGGCTTAGAGAGGGGAACTACCAGGGCAGAGTGGAAGCTGGAAGGGAAATGCAGGGAGTGCAGGAGAAACTTCTTCAGAGAAAGGGTGGTGAAACCATGGAACGACTGCCCAGGAGTCTGATGGAAGAGACCACAGTGGAAGGATTCAAGAAGGGTTGGGACAGGTGCAGGGGGAGCTGAGGCCAGGGAGGTCACCTCTGGGGCTGGGGGGTGGAGGAGCAAGCTCCCAGTAGAGGATAGCTTCTGAGCAGACCACGATAGACCATGGAGCCTATTCTGCTGGCTTTACTATGATACTATGATTTATTTATTATTTATTTAGTTTTGTTGACGGGTAAGTGCACTAGACAAATCCTGCCTATTTTCAGGCATGACCGGGAGAGGGATACAGATGAATGCCAGCTGACCTTGAACCAGATTACGCTGTAGGTGGCATTTTTAGTGAATGAGGAAATTTGGCCAGGACATTCCCCTACACTTTTCGATAAGTGCCATGGAATCTTTAACATCCACCTGAACTACCACCAATCCAGGCAGATGGGACCTCGGTTTAACGTCTCATCCGAAAGACGGCACCTCAGAAGTACAGCACCCCTCTCATGCTGCACTACATTATCAATACTGGGATATTAACCCAAGTACCAGATGTGAGAACTGAACCCACAGCCCTCTGATCTCCTGGCCTCAGAGGCGAGTGTGCTTCTTACTGAGCCACCGACACTGCAAACACCGCATGATAGTCTCATCCTGGAAGCAGGATCAATGAGCAAGCCCACATTAGTGGAGTAGAAAGGTTGGACTGGGAGGTAAGGAACCAGGAGATCTTTCAAGTAGCCAGGTCGCAAACCATGTAGGGCCTTGCATGTTAACAAGCTTATCTTAAAGGTGATGCTCCACCACACTGGCAGCCAGTGCAGCACAGGCAGCACCAATGTGATGTGTTTATACTGAGACTATCCCACTACTAGCTGGGCTGCAGCACTCTGGACCAGCTGTAGGAGTCATCAAGCCTCCACATAACCCTAGGTACAGAGCATTACTACAGTCCAATCTAGAGGCAACGCAAGCATGAACAATGAGTTGTCACCCAGGTCTGTAGGAGCCAAATGCAGTTTTGATCCTGCTGATGTTTTGAAGATGGAAAAAGCCAGATCAGACCACCACAGACACCCGTTGTTCTAGTGTCAACCTGCAGTCTAAAATGACCCCAAAATTCTAAACTGCATCAACAGCTGCTAGAGATTGGCCGCCTCTTTCCTGGGTCGAGACATAGCCAGTAAGAGGCCATGCAGTCGTTATCTCAGCGAGGCATCATCCCAGCACCAAAGACACATAATCCTCACCAGGGGAACAAGGCAGAGCTCCAGTCTGTTCTCTATGGGGAGAAGCTACTGATTGGCATTTGGTCGCATCCCCTGGTCGCTCCTGGAGTTCCTTTGACCGGCCTGAGTTCATAGATGTCATGAGGATTGTCCACAGTATGCACCCTACTTGCTGTAGTCTGGATCCGGGCCCCGACTTCCCTGATAAAGGGTTGTCCTGATATCATCGGCCCTGTCCTAGCACAGATAGTCTGGTGCTCCTTGGATATGGGTGAGTTTCCTAGCTCCCTGAAGGAGGCGGTGGTGACTCCCCTCCTAAAGAAAGCTTCCTTGGACCCAGGCTGCTTTGCTAACTACAGACCGATCTCTAATCTTCCCTTTGTTGGGAAGATTATTGAGAAAGTAGTGGCTGCATAATTGGAAAACCATTTAACCATCCATGACATCTATGAACCCCTCCAGTCTGGTTTTTGAAAGAGGCATAGTACCGAGACAGCACTGGTTCAGGTGCTCAATGATCTCCTGATGGCTAGAGATCAGAAGAATAGTTCCATCCTTGTTCTTCTTGATCTCTCATCAGCCTTTGACACTGTGGACCATGGGGTACTTCTCTCATGCCTGGAGTTCATCTGTGGCCTGTCAGGTACAGTCCTCAGATGGTTTAGATCTTTCCTCACTGACAGAGCTCAGAGAGTGGTGTTGGGGATAAATTCTTCCCGCCCAGCCTCTCTGTCATGTGGGGTTCCCCAGGACTTGGTGTTGTCTCCCATGTTGTTCGCAGTGTATATGCCTGCCCGGAGACAGTGTAAGAAGGTATGGGCTGAGGTTTCACTGCTATGCAGATGATCCCAGCTCTACCTATCTTTTGCACCCAACCAGGATAGAGCTCTCGGACTTTAATAGCCCCTCTGAAATCCAGTGCTGGATGAATTCAAGCTGGCTAAAGTTGAACTCGGAGAAGACGGAGGAAATGGCTGTGGACCCAGGTCATAGAGTAGAGGGAATGGGAGCTGGTCTTTCCTCAGGTTTATTTCTGGCAGGTGTCCAACTCCCTACCTCTGAACAGGTGCGGAACCTGGAGGTGATTTTGACAATAAGCTGACACTTTGTTCACAGGTATCGGCAGTTGTCAAACTTTCCTTTACCATCTTAGGAACATCACCAGGATTAAGCACCTTGTTCCGCCCGCAGATTTGCCAACGTTGGTCCACGCCTTTGTGTCCTCATGCCTTGATTATTGCAACTCCCTGTATCTTGGGCTTCCTGGGGTTGATATCCGCCGCTTGCAACTGGTGCAGAATGCTGTGGCCTGGTTATTGACAGGTACGTCTCATGCCTGTCATATTTCACCAGTGCTGCATGATCTGCACTGGCTGCCAATTTAGTGGCGGATCACCTTTAAAGTTGTTTGTTTGACTTACAAAGCCCTACACGGACAGGGTCCAGACTACTTGAATGAGCTTTCGGTTCCTACTGCCTAAATGATCTCTCCCTCGGTGGATGAGGGGTTGCTAGAGATTCTGAGGGTTTGTTTAAAATCTTCGGTGCTCGTGTCTTTATGTATGCTGTTCTCGACCCTCTGAATTTCTACCTCAGTCTGGCTATTGGGTGTGTGTCCGTGGAGGAATTTTAAAAGGCCCTGAAGACCATTTATGGTCGAAGATTTATTTTAATTAATATTGTGATTTTAGGAGTTCAGATTATTATGTATTGGTTTTATTTATTATATTGTTAGATATGGTAAGGCGCCTTGAATTTAGAAAGGTGCGATGTAAATAAAGCTTTATTATTATTTAAGACATGTACAGCTGAGTATCATATGCATAACAGTGAAACTCAGCATTGTACAACCTTATGATCTCCCCCAAGGGCAACATGTACACAGAAATAGCACAGGGGCAAGAATTGAGCCCTGAGGAACCCCACAGAATAGCACAGAGGCCCCAGTGATTAAATTACCTAGGGCTACCTGCTGCATTTTTCTGCTTATGTAGGACTTGAACCAGAGACAAACTGTGCTGGTGAGGCCCACATAGTTCCCCAAGCAATCCAATAGCACCCCATGTCAAATGCCAACAAGAAATCTGGGAAAACCAAGTTAGAACAAAGTCCTCGATCCCTCACCAGGAGGAGATCATGAATCACCCTGACAAGTGCAGTCTCAGTGTTGTGACGGGGCTTAAAACCTGATTGGAGAGGTTCATAGATGTCATAATTCTCCAGCCAATCAACAAGTTGCTCCACCATCACCTTCTCAATAACCTTCCCCAAAAAGAAAACATTAGAGACAGGTATTTAATTCACCCGAACATCAGAATCCAAGGAAAGTTTTTTAGGAGGGGTCTGACCACTGCCTTTTTCAGGGCAGATGGAACAACTCCCTCCCTCAAGGAACCACTGACGATCTCAGAGATCACTGGACCCAGGGACTTGCCACAGCCCCAGAACAAGGGTGGTCCTGGGTCCTGTATTCAGCAGGTGGGGTACAAACTAGAGATTACCAAGAGGAGCTTAACCTCAGAAATCAGCTGAAACTCACACCAGGCAGACAGATCTACATCACCAAAGGAATGACTACCACCGGCCCATGACAGGCCACTCGAAGAGATACCTGATCTAATGGAGGACACCTTGTCAAAGAAGAATTTACCAAACTCTTCACTCTTATCTGTTAAAAAAACTCTAACTGATCGCAGACAGGGCGGATTTAACAACCTGTCTACAATACAAAAGAGCTGAGCTGATTTTTTTTTTTCTGGCTGCAGTTGACCTTGACAGGAACTCTGGGCTCTGTTCTCAAAAGAGTTAGATTGCAGCAAGTCCTGGGTGTGCCAAACGCACAGAACATGGGTTTTCGGCAATCCCAGGGCTGAATTTGGGATTCTCAAAACCCACATGTGTGCCACATGCGGCGAGTTAGACCAACTTTTGCTAGAATTCGTTTTAAGATTAAAAGTGCTAATCAAATTAATTTGCTTAACAATTTGTAATTAAAAACTGTATTGTGCTAAATGATAAACTCTGCACTATGGATTCAAGTTAAAACATAAGAACTAGGTGCTATTGAATTGACTATGTGTATTTTTGCACTTATTTCTAAAGATAATGCCATCCAGATGCTGGTTACTTGTGATCATATATCGAAGCATTTTAATGTTGACTGTTTATATTGTGTATTGTTTGTATTTTCTGAACTGAAGACTGATGTGCTATACCTTATTGTACTTTACCCTTGTTTTATGTCTTTAGTCTACTGAAATGTTCGTATGACCGATCAATAAAAAGCATTCTATTCTATTCATTTTATTTTCTTCTGGGCCCACATGATTTAGAGGGCCACAGGGGTTCATTGCTTTTTCATGCCATAAATACTCCTGCTCCATGGGGCATAACTATCTTACAAATGCTGGCAACCACAGGAAGGAGACAGATTTTACAGACAGAATACACAAGGCTCACAACTTTAAAATTTCAGAACTCGGATGATATACCTGAAACGGGACTTCAGTTTCCCGTAGAGGCACAGGGCTCCAGAAACCTCCAGCACTGGTAAGCCACCTTTACTTACCCTTTTTCTCACACTTCTTCCCTGGTCAGACATCTCCCTCCGAGTGGAGAAGCGAGCAGCCTCTCCTAATCTGGTCCCTGGCCGTAGAAAAACACACTCAGGGAACCCAGGAATTTTTTCTTCCCTGACCAGACCACTGCTGAAATTCGGAGCCTTGCATTTCCTCCAGACCCTCACCCTTGGCAGCCCTCCAATTCCCTCACTGGAGCACAACCACAGCCTAAATGAGCCTAAAGGCCTACCATCTTAATATAGGCCCCCGGGGCCTGCCCAGATATGGGCGTGGCAGACCCACAGTGTACCCAGGCCGTGCACCACTCCCCTTTTACCATACTCCGGAGCTTGAACTAAGCATCAGACCAGGAGAAGCCTTCCAGGGCCTGTCCACGCAAAGACCTGCAGCCCGCCTGAACAGTTCATGAACAGCGCCCCGGGATCTGCCCCTCCAAGAAGACCCTTAAATGAGTGGACACTCTCCTGCACCCCCTTAACATCCTGGGCCACCCTGCCAAGCCGGATATGGGAGGAGACACTTCCACTGCCCCCTCCCCTGTGGGAACCCTGCCATGAATCTCACAGCCTTGATGACCCAGGAGACACCACAGACACGGGAAATGGGATCCTTCCTAAGGCTCTACAGTTCTCTCCTACTGGGCACTCTCTCTCTCACCCTGCCATGGGAAGCCCGTCTCCCAAACGATGCCACCAGACTATCTAGCCCTCCTCCCTCATAGCACCCATAACTTGCCGGTGCCATGATGCTGCACCCCACCGTTCCTGTCTACTCACTTGGAGGGGGTTCCCACCCCTCCAGGTTCAAACCCAGACCGCTGAGCTCCTGCCTTGCCTGCCTCTCTTTCCTCTCTCCTAGCCACTACCTCCAAACTTCCTGTTCCTGGCCTATTGATATCCTAAACCCTGCTCTTTGCTGCCACCACATGGCGACCAACAGAAACTGTGCCCCAGAGCACTAAAAATCCCTAAGCTCTAGGGGCAAAATAGCGAGAGAAGGGGTCCTAAAGAGAGCATAAGTCTCTCTCCAAAAGAGAGGAGGCTTACATAAGAAAAAACATTTGTAACCCCCGCTACAGATGGGCATTCCCGAAAAGTTTTCCTTGAGCTTGCCAAAATGCTCACTGCCAGGCTGGTGTTCAGCGTTTTATCAGTTTTAAATGTATTGCCAGAGAGTGCTTGTATAGCCTCTGTGTACTGTCTCTTTAAGAGCTGCCTGGATTGCAGTCATAATTAATCTGAGAGAGCGTTCTGTTAGAAGATGTACTTGTTTGCTGATCAGTTGTTACAGTAGTAATAATATTGCAGTTTGTTCTAACCTGCCTTCTTTGCAGCATGGACAGTTCGGTTTGTTTCCATCATCTTGGTCCTGGACTGCAGAATAGGCCAATCAGTACATTTAGAACTCTAAAATGGAGCCTGCCTACAGGGACTTTGTGGGGCCAAAACTTGTAGGAATTGTAGTTTGGGGCATTTGGTGCCTAAAATAACCTGGAGGGGGAGCCCTTGTTGTAACTGACAGACAGATCAGCGAACCAAACCTTTTGGATCTTGGGGAAAGTCCCACACTGCTTGCAGTTTCAGTTAGATCTGAGTTGGGAAGTGAAGAAGTAACAGCTCAAGATAGTTCGAGCAGCAATCCATAGTGGATTCTTGGAGGAGAACCGTGGAAAGGCCTGAGTTTGGCCTGCATGCCTGCCTGCTGTTCCTGAGAGGGAACTTGTGCTTTTCTTGGACTGAATCTGAATTTGGAGAGCAAATTAAGCCACTGAAAATTGTGACCAGGCTTTAACCTGAAGAAGACTGAAGATTTTGCTGAATGCAATCGGCCTATCAGGACTTCCAGCTACCTCTGAACTCCTGGATTTTGCAGAGACTCTGTAATTGCGACTGGAGAGACATTTGCCTGGTACAGTGGAATTTCCTTACATGTGAATGTACTGTGTGCTTATAGTGGGTCGTGATTTGGTTCCCCACTGTGTGTCTGAACTGTGTTTTGCTTGCTGGAGGCTGTATCCAGCTCCATGGACTGAATCCATGTCCATTTCCGTTTGCCTGGGTCCCTACACTGGCCCAGCCAGAATAGTTGCTACGCAGAGAAAGTCATCGACGCTAGCCCGGCCTGGGATCAGCCCCCTGCTCAATGCCTTGAACAGGAACGACGCCCCAGTGATTTGTGTGGGCCCTGCTTCTCCGGGCACTCCAGCTCAACAGCCTGCAGTCTCGATTTCATCCTGCCTGTGTCCAGTATTGGGTATCGTTAGTAAACATCAGGGTAGCTCCCTGCAACAACAGCTAAATCTAAAAGTGTTGTCATCTGATTGTCTTGTTGCCTTTTCTTTCATGAACTGAGCCCTCCAGCTCCGGATTATGAACAGTGTGTTGTGCTTGTTGCTTTCTTCCATCACAGGGCCCCAACCAGTGGCAACATTCCTGGCTAGCCCACTGTTTTTCTATCTGGGTACCCAGAGTGTGTGACTGTGTAGGGACTCTGAACTGCATGCATAACTGTCTAATTAATATAGCAAATCAACCTGATTATGCTCCTCCCTTGTTCAAGTCCCCTGAATAAATCAGATTTAACTTTGTTTGCATTTTTACCTGACTGTGGTTCCAGTTTGCGCCAAAAGTATTGTACTGTTGCTATTTGCTGTGCTAAACCTTGTTTTACAGGGGGTCCCCAGGGTCAAGCCAGAGGAACCAGCCCTGGTGGTAAGTGCAAACAGTGTGGGTACACGTATGGTGTACCAGGGGTATTGTGAAAGTGATTATTGTACAGTGTTTAGGCCACTAGAAGGGAAAGAGGGGGGTTACAGTGTCCCGGAGGACTGTGTCCAGGTTAGCTTGACCACTACCAACCCTGACCTCCGGGTGGAGGCACCCGCTTCATTACCCAGGCCCCTTAACCTGCAACTAGCCAAGCAGGCAGGGGTAGTAGCCCTTGGGGTAGCGCCACC
The DNA here is from genome assembly GCA_016271365.2 of Neoceratodus forsteri. Classification (NCBI taxonomy): domain Eukaryota; kingdom Metazoa; phylum Chordata; order Ceratodontiformes; family Ceratodontidae; genus Neoceratodus; species Neoceratodus forsteri. The sequence continues at coordinate 46,525,104 of JADMNL010000027.1, forward strand.
TGGGGGTTACACATTGACTTCATTTTTTTTTTTTCATTTAACACCAATCTATTGCTGATGAACCAATTATGAGCAGCCTGAAAATCACATCCCTTAGTCCTCAACCAATGCAGCTCATTGCAGTACAACAGTGAGCTGCAACAGGATGTCAGGGGTGGATGCAGTAGGATGCAAGGGAGTCTAAAGCAGCTGTGTGAACCATCTTATAATGCTCCGTGGCCTTCTCAGCCCCCTGTGCACAAGCAAGCAAAATACTCAAGACATCCAATACCTCCTGGAGCTTGTGAGGATCCAGATTATGTTTTGGATGGTACCAGATCACCTCCACAGAGAGAGTAATAAGACAGAGGATGCCACAAAGGAATGACACTGCATGATGATCCAACCAAAAGACTGGATCAACCTTGAGTGCACTAATGTCAAGTCCCAGTGAGAAGATCAGACCAAAAGTGTGACCATGTTGAAGTGTTCTTGAGGGAATTGCCTGTGTTAGTCCCATTCAGGACATCAGCTGGAGGAGTTGCAGTCCAAAGTGTGAGGACTCATCTTCAACCCAAGCGTTGAAATCCCCCAGCACCAACAGTCTGGGAGCATTCAACACCTGTTCAGCCATGAAGTCCATCAACCCCTGCAAGAAGTCACTCCTATGACCCAGCAGATGGTATATGAGTGTAACCCCCTACAAATTGGGGTTTACTATAATGTCCTTCTGGGCTCCCTAATGCCCACTGTCAGGCTGGTGTCCTGTCTTCAGTAGTTTTATTTGTCTGCGAGTGCCCTAGTGAGCCTCCGCGCCTGTCTCTTTAAGAAAATGGCTAATCTGTATTTAGAAATTAGTCTGGGCTGGGTCCGAATGATTTAAGGTTTGTGACTGGCCAGACAGTGTGTTATTCTGCTCCATTCTGCAGTCATTACTTGCACAGAGGGAGCCCTCTCTGGAACTGTGATTATGTACTGTGTATATGCTGGTATAGCAAAGATAGAGAAGTTTGTCTAACTGCTTTTATTGCAGCTCGAACATTTGGATGGGAGCCACCATGTTAGGCTCTGGACTTCCAGTATTTGGACCAATCGAACTACTGGGGACCTAAAATGGAAACTGTTCCTAGGGGTCTTGTGGGAAGGCATTCTGTAGTTTTAAGTGTTGGCACCCAAAAGGACCTGGAGGGGGAGCCCTTACTGTAACTGACAGCTCCCTCGGCCAACCAAACCTTTTGGATTACAAAGGAAAGCCCCAGAACTGCCTGAAGTAGTGGATCAGTTAGAGTTGGAGGTTGAAGAGTGAATGGCTCGAGCTTTTGAGCAGCTGCTTCCAGAAGGAGTGTAGGGGACTCGGCGGGAAAAGGCTTTGCTGGTCTGCCTGCCACGTTCTCCTGCCAGTTAACTGCCTTTTGCAGAAGTCAGATCTGGTTCAGAGTTCCATGTTTGAAATCTGCAGCAGAAAAGAGAAGAAGTTTGTTATTGAGACTTGTGAGTTGGACCGAAGACTTGCTCCAGAAGTGATCGGCCTGTCTGATAATAGCATTAGCCTCGGACTGGAAGGTTTGTGCAGTGAAGCTGTAATTTGCAACTGGACTGTATGCAAACTGTGGTTTAGAAGAAATAAGTGATTTAAATGTGCTGAATGTGTTTCATGGGTCATGATTTTGTTCCCCACAGCAGAATCTTTTACGCCACCTGGAGGCTTCACCAGCAGAAGATCACAAACTTTTGCAGAACTGTTCATCCTGCCTGGGTCCTGCCACTGCGGCCTAGGCCGCTACTCCCACTTCAGAGATCATCTCGGTGAATGACCCACTTGGGGATTTGGCCCCCTGCCCAACACCATTGAGCAGGTAGCGACCACCAGGAGGTGAGGCCTGTCAGTCCTGCTTCCCCTGGCCTTCCAGATCATCACCACAAGGTCTACATCTCGCCTGTCCTGCATCCTGGTCTGGGTAGCGTGAGTATAATCCAGAGTAGCTCTCTGCAACAAACACCAAAATCATTGTGGTACCATCTAAATGTTTCTTGTTCTGGGTTATGGCAATGGACTGAGCCATCTGGCTTGGATTACAAATAATTGGGTTGTGTACATGCTTAACTGTCTTTCCTTTCCTAAGGCCCCAACAACAGCGCAATGCCAGCCACTCCGGCAATGCTTCAGGCTAACCTGCATGACACACTGGGTATCCAGGGTTGTTGAACTGTCTAATTGGGACTTATGGTGCATGCTGATCAACCCTGATTTTAATCAGATTGTTAATCATTCTGCTAGATTCACGCCCCTCCCTTGTTCACTGCCCCTAAATAAATCTGATTGTCTTTTTTCACATTTAACCTGGCTAGTGTGCATATTATTAGTTGGGGTACAGTGGTAAGATTGTATTGTTGCATTGCTGATCTTATTTTCCAGGGGGTCTCCAGGACAGTTGCAGCAGATCCAGCCCTGGTGGTAAGTGAAAGGGGTGTGAGCACATTATTACTGCTACCTACTGAATGTGTATGTACCATTGCGTTACTGTTTAGGCCACTAGAGGATGGTGGTTATAGCATCCTGGAGGCAATACCAGAATGGTTGAGCTACCCCAATACCATTCCTCCAGGTGGAGGCACCCGTTTACAGAACTCAGGCCCTCAACCTGTGTATTGCCACACAGGCAGGGGTAGTAGCCATTGGAATAGCGCCATCTAGGGGTCACATCAGAATGATCTTGCCACTAACACCTCAGCACATCCAGCTGCCACATATTCAAAAGCACTGAAGTTCCCATGGAGAGTGCAGTGAGCCTTGAGGTGGATTTAAAACAAATGGCCACCCCGCCTCCTCTGCGATCCTTACTCAGGGAATGAACCACAGAAAAACCAGGCAAGACAGATGCCTCCAAAACAGGTCCGGAGTCATCGCCCAGCCAGATCGCCATGATACAAACAAGGCCAGCTGAGGAATCCACGATGAAATCCTCCATCAACGCTGTTTTATTCCTCAGTGACCTTGCGTTATATAGAACTGCCCAAAGCGGAGTAGTAGTACTTGCTGGACTGACTACTACCTGCTCTTTGACATTATGCAAGGCCCTAGGGAGGGTAAGCAGACAGGGCAGACCCCAATCCTGATTCCAAATTCTCCCTGAGCTGGTTTTGGACACCCCAGTCCTACCTCTTCCCTGAACATCATACCCCAGACCTCCACAGCAGGCATTGCCCTGTCTTCGGAAGGATTCCCAGTCCCCTGCAGCAGGTGATGACCTTTGCAGGGAGGACTAATAGGGCTCCCCCCCCCGAAAGGATGGCACTGCTGCAGGTGGTCACCAGTGTAGATGTGCCTAACCTGAACTTGAAAACAAAAAACAACCTTTCACCTCTAGAAATAAATCACGGCTCATGGCCTTTATTGTCTGGCTATGTCATTACTTACGGTTATTCATAACGTAGCTGTTCTGAGCTGAAACATACTTAACTCCTACCTGGAGACGTTTATCAGAGTTGCAGTGTTTCAGTCATGGTGATTCATGACAAGGTATGATGCTGCTGACAGGCAAGACTTTGCTTTCTTTGCAAACACATTACTGTAGCCTACTCCTCCTTGGATTTCAGGGATTTATTTAACTCTAAAAATTGATTAGCTTTTTCTCATAAGTGCTGCATCTTTGTGAAAATGCATAGCTCTTGCCTCACTGTGTTTAACAAGCACAGCACTTCTAGAAAATCTATATAAATACTTTCTGTACCATTAGTATAGTCCCAAGAAAAAAAACTGCTAATCAATTATTTAAAACCCTGGATTTTATTAAATTCAGCTCTGGTGAGCCATGACAGAGTTATAACTATTTCTAAAATGGCTAGAAAAAATCTAGAAACTTCATTGGCCAAGAGACATCACCTAACGATGCAATAAATTCCTAGCGCCACACAGTCAGGATCTAGATCTCATTATCAAGGGAAATACAGCCTCATTATCTACAAAATCAGGGCCTATTTCATGCTTTGCTATTTAAAATGTATTTAAACAAATGGTTTATTTAAAAAAAAAATTAAAAATGTTTTAAGGTGGTTTGGGAGTGAAGTGCTGCTGCTTTTTACAATTTTTTGTAATAAACAATTTTTTGTATCATGACTTATCTTGAAGTCCTGTTTGTCAGTTTTGCTGTGATTCCCAGCTTTTCCTTTATACTTTTCTACTGATTTGTTGCTGAGAGTCCAGCTTTTGTCTCCTTGTAGCCGCCTTTGAAATTTAAAAATGTTTTACTTTATGTATAATACAAAAGAGCAGTGAGTCATTTTACAAGTGCAATAAGCTACTCTAGGGTGGGCATCACATAATCTGAATGCACTTCCTAGGAGATAAGAACACTCAGCATTCAGCCTTGTGCCTCAGTCTCTTAGGATATGCACTAAAATATTTTAACGAACACCCTGTCATGGCTTATTGCTTTCCTATGACATAACAATCACCATGATTGTGCACTGTGGAAGCCCTCCTTCCCCCAATCAGAGCAAAGAAACATGGAGGGAGAACGATAGGTGAGTTTAAATTGTTCAATATTGCTGCTGGGAAATGGCTTAGCTGGTTCTGAACAAAAAAAACAAAATAATAGAGCCTGGCCTGTTTTATAATTTAGAATCAAAAACAACCCCATCCTTAGTAAGAAGTTTAAAATGACTCAAAATGCAAATGAGTAATTAGAATTAAGTTGACCTGTAATTAGTATGCAAATATATGCAAATTGCTAGGTTTGAATAGAGATATTGAAAACAAAAGCATTTTGGGATTCAAAATAGAACTGGACAGAGTTCATCCCTTCCTATGGTGCTGATAACCTTCAAGAATTAGCAGGGGAGTTTAGCTTCCAGTACCATCAGTCAGTTCCTGCGTTGCTTGTCTGTCCTTTATTTATGAAGTATTGGACTGGCCCATGTGATACTTGGACATTTCCAGGTGGGTTCCCCAGAGTTTATATTGTCACCTTTTGAACACTGAAATCCTTGCAAATATAATTTTATTCTCTAAGCATTACATTTGCTGATCCGTGTGTGTACCGTAAATATAACGGGAAGGGGGGGGGATTGTTTAACCAGGAAAGGTACACTGAGCCGAAGCTTGTTTCCAGGTGCGACCTGGGAGCACAAGGAAGTTAAGTGATGAGAAACAGCAACTGAATCAAATTGAAGTGGAATGTTTATATGAGGGTAGGCCCCCAGCATCAACTTCCCAGGTGGGCCCCCAGTATTAAATTCCCAGGTAGGCCCACAGTATCAACTTCCTATGTGGGGCTTCACTATTAAAGGAAAAGCGCACCCTCATATCTTGTAAATTTTATTTTTTCTACATCAATAGACAACTCGGTTCAAGTAACTGTTAGGGATATATGTGATTGCTTTAGTTTATTTTCACTGTACTAGTCCCTGTAACTGTCCCGGGGGGGGGGTCTCAATTTTCTGGTCCTTGAAATTTCATTCTCCCTGAGAGCTGCATTAGCATATGAGAACGTGATGTGTCAGCAACCTTTAGACTCCACAGTTTGCCTGTCTGCTTAATCACAGTTCAACAAAACAAGTTGCAACAATGTGTGAAATACCACTCTTCCCTTCAGTTAGTTTTGCAAACTGAGTTGTAATGCAAGGTTTTTCCCTTTAAATTGCATTCAATTTGTGTGTTTCCAGAGACATGTTTCAAGATATTTATACTTTTAGCTTATATGCTAATGCAGCTGTTACGGACAATGAGATTTCAACAACCAGAAAATGGAGACCCCACCCCAGGATAGTTACAGGAGACTAGCATGAACAGTTAAAACAAACTAAAAGCAAACATTACTTATATCCTCTACAGCTACAGGAAAATACTTTTCTGTTGACATAGAAACAAAACTTACAAGACACGAGGGTGTATTTTTTAACTTACTATGTGGCCCCTAGTATGACCTTACAAGGTGGGCCTCTGTATTGACTCACAAGGTGGGTCCCCAGTATTAACTCAGAAGGTGGGCCCCAGTATCAACTTCCCAGATGGGCCCCAGTATTACCTTACAAGGTGGGCCCCTGTATTGAATCACAGGTGGGCCCCAGTATTAACTCAGAAGAGTACCCCCATTATCAACTTTCCAGATGGGCCTCAGTATCTACTTCCCATGTGGGTCCCCAGTATTAACTCAAAGGTGGGCCCCTAGTGTTAACTACAAAGTGGGCCCCAGTATTAACACTAAGGTAGGCCCCCTGTATTGACTCACAAGGTGGCGCTCAGTATCAACTTCCCACATGGGCCTCCAGTATCCACTTCTCAGGTGGGTCCCCAGTATTAACTCAAAAGGTGGGCCTCCAGTATTAACTCCAAAGGTGGGCCCCCAGTATTAACTTATAAAGTGGTCCCCAGTGTTAACTCTTTCCATGTGAGCCCACTGCACCACAGTCCAAGCCTGACTCTAAATTAAATGCAGAATTTTTTTTTTGCAGCAATCTAAATGCCTCAATAAAATCAGCAGTACAATTCACAGAGAAAGGAGCTTTGCTTAACAAGTTTCTGACATCTCGTGGACAACTTTGAAAAAATGTACAAAAGTACACACAGTTTGGGCAATACGAGTTGGCAGTATAGTCCAGAGGTTAGAGTAACAAGCTGTGAATACGCTTGATACATCTAGCAGATCTGGGTTTAACTCCCACAACCTCCACTTACGTATTGTGTAACCCTGAGCAAGTCAGTTAACCTCCCTAGTGCTCCAGAGTCACCCCTGAAAACAGGCACTGAGCCCAATGAGCCTTACTGGGTTACTAAAGAATACAAAAAAATATACAGTAGCTTATCTATAATATTAGAGTTGCTGTGAATCCAGTTAATGGAATTGGTTTCAACAGATTCTCCTTTGTTTTTAGGATTTAGGATTTTGGGAACTGAAGACTGAAAATCCTAAATCTGTAAAACAGCTAACTTGAATTGAATCAGAATCCAATTCTGAAATCTGATTCCAGAAGAAGAAAAATTGATTCTGATTGCATTCAAAAGTACAAACCAGTACTTCCTGTGTACTAAGTTCTTAGGATTTCAGTTTCCAATTCGAATCATTATTTCCAAAATTCTAACAAATCCTGTTAGAACAGATTTAGGTAAATCTGAGACCCCCTATGCTACTTACCAGACTCTATTACGTTTATTATGTGTGAAACGTTCATGAAAACGGAACCGTATTGCTTGCTCTTCATCTGCAACCATTTCTTGTCACAAGTGACCTCATAATCATCGGCTTGTGACATCCCAACTGGTTGCTTTAGAAATGACTATGATGTCACAATAAGATGATTGTGATGTCACTTGTAGACAAACAGCAATTGCAAATGAAGACCAGGAGACAGAGATCCTGTTTCATGTAAGTATTCTTAGCAATAAATAATACGGGAAGGTAAAGCCTGGCTACTTGTCCACTACCAGTTTAGGTCCCCTCGCCTTTGGACACAGCTGTCTCTTACCTAAACTAGTCACATGTGTAGTATCCAGGACCCCGATCTCTGCGTAAACAGAATTTTTAGTTAACCTCATACTGTAATATCTTTTGTCGTAATGTGGTCATCATGGATATTGACCCTCTTTTGTTGCTGGAGTGTAATGCTATCCTATAAAGTAGTTGTGCCTTCCTCATACCTCCATCACTGACTTATCAGAACCTTTCAGGGGTGCCTGGTCCACTCTGGAGCTCTGATGCTGTAATCGTGGCCTTACAGTTAACTGCTGCCACTCCCTTTCCCCTAAGGACCATATTCACAGTATATGCTCCTTACAGCAGGAGGCCGCAATGTAATACCTCCTTCACTGTCCTTCAGGACTAAGCTGAAATCTATGTCTATAAATCAGAAATTTAACATCAATCTCCACCTGAGCAAACATATGATTTTAATCCTGCTGATGTGTTCTGGTAATGTGGAGGTCAATCCAGACCCACTCTACCCAGTGCTCTCCCCTACAGAATTTACCTCGCTTAGAGGACTAAAGGTTATGTCTCTAAATGTACATAGGTTTCTAAAAAAAATAAAATAAAATTAGATAATGTTAAAACCTGGGCTGTGCATACTAAACCAGACATAATCCTGCTCATTGAAACCTGGTTAAGTGAACCTGTGCACATCACATGAGATAGCCATTCCCTCCTTTAATCTATACTGACTGGACAGACCCTCCTGAGGGAAGCAGCTTGGCCCTATATATCAATGATAGGTTTACACAGGATGCAATTTGCTTCCTCTCTGTACCACGAGTTGAATGTCTTGCTGTCAGGATGTCCCTGTCCCGTAGTGCATCTATAAATGTGATTGGATGCTATAGGCTGCCCAAAGGTATCTCTGAGCTCCTGCCACACATCAGCAACATTGTAAGCTCCTACCTGGATGAATGCCTTATAACAGGAGATTTAAATATGGACTGACTCTCCCATAAATCTACTGACCTGAAAAAAACTGTGATGAATTTGGCCTTGTTCAACTAATAACTGAATTGACAAGGCCCAATACAAATAACCCGGCTAATACCTCCTTATTGGATTCTATTCTACCAAACAGGCCCCACAGACATACCAATGTGGCTGTTTTTCACAACGATATCAGTGACCCAACCCAAATTCATCCTAAAAAGACATTGTACCAAATTTAATTTCACAAATTATCTAAGCAATCACGCCACTCTAAACTGGTAGAAATTCTACTTTGCTCCTAGAATCCACGAGGCACCAGCGATTTTAAAAGTTTGCTTTGGGGTTATCAGTAAGCATGCATCCTCGATCACATGCAGAGTTTAAAAAAACTATCATGTCCATGGTTCAGTAGGGAGCTAAAAGAGGCTCCAAGGAAAAGGAACTTGCTCTGGGCCACTGCCAGGCACACAAAAATCTGATACTGGACTGGGCTACTTTTAAGCAGATGAGAAACTCTTGTACAGAACTTATCAGGGCTACCAAGGTCAACTATTACTTAAACTCCCTGGACAAAACCAAAAAGATGAAGCTAAATTTTGGAAAACTGTCAAATCAATTGAAGGAACTTCAACTGCTCCCTTCTTGCCACGGAAAATCTTAGTGTGTGGTAAACTGATATCGAATATGTAAGTCATTTTGGAGGAAACAAATTTCCATTTTGCATCAGCTGGCCTGTTCCTTGATAAATCCCAGGATGCAACTTACCTCATCCCTCCCCTGAATACTGTACAATCATAAAGCCACCTTCCAGCTAATCACTTCTAAGGAGTCCTATTCCTATTAGGCCCTGTCCACACTACACCACTTACAGTCTGTAACGGTTCCAAACTGTTACAGACCGGAACAGTTACAGTGTGTCCACACTGCCGGCAAACAGTCTCGATAATGGCTTGGAACCGTTACAGCCCGTCCACATTTGTGGGTGCCCTGTAGCGTTACAGCTGAACCTATCCCACAATGCAGTTATGCTGCATTGGGGGGCCTCAAACTGCGCTCACGCGTCACACTATGGCTGGTAATGTTACAGGGCACAACCGTTTTCGTAAACGCTGTTGAAACCACCTCACAAGTGGTTTCAACAATGGTTACGAAAACGCCTTCTGTAACATTACAGATGTAAACACATACCGTTGCGGTAATGGTTTGAGCCCTCTGTAATGTTACAGAGGCATAGTGTGGACAGGGCCTTAGGGTTGGATACCAAAAAGAGCACAGATGCTGATGGTCTGGACCCTTTCTTTTTTAGAATTGGCTTCCGACTGCTCACGGTACCCATCACCCTTCCTTTTAATTTGTCAGTCCTCAGTAGCCATCTCCCCATACTTTGGAAAACAGCACATATTATACCCCTCTTCAAATGTGGAGATGCCTGCAATCTTAATAATTACAGACCTATTTCCATTCTCTTTATCTTGGCTAAACGCCTGGAAAAATTAGTCAACACCCAACTGATAGTTTTCTTGCAGCAATCAAATCTCAGGCTTTAGATCGAAATATAGTACTGTCTCTGCCCTGGCAAAAGTTACTGACGACTGGTTAGGGGCCACTGACAATAAACATGTTACAGGAGCTATTTTCCTTGATCGAAGTAATTCAACAGCTGTACAATATTGGAATTAGCTTAACTCCCCTACACTGATTTTCTAACTACCCAATTGGGTGGTTGCATCAAGTCAAAGCAGAAGGTTATTACTCTACTTTACTCCCTTCCTTACAGGGTGTCCCTCGAATGGTCTGTCCTTGGCCCTTTACTTTTCGTGTTGTACATCAATGACTTGCATGCAACTATCAGTGAAACTAGTTTGTATTTTTATGCAAATAGCACTGCCCTGAACATATCAGGGCCCAATAATGGTACAGCTTGCTCTGACTTTTAAATGCCTGCGATAAACTACAGATCAATCATTTTCACCTAAAATGCTTCTAAATGCTGGTAAGACCAAGGTCATGTTTGTTCTTCACCCCAAACAATGCTACCTTACCAGGTTCCATCCTCGGTTCCTTCCAAATTCAGTAGATAGGGGTGGCCTCTACAGTGACGTGGCATCGAGGAGCAGGGATGGGAGCTCCGAGGGAGGATGGCCAGCTAGCCATAACTGCATCATTGGGATGGAGTAGGCCTAGTTAGTGGGAAAAAGGTAGGGTAGGCAAGAGCCCGTTTGATCCCCGTTAGGAGCTGCTTGGGCTGCCAGGGCTGTGGGAACTGTGGCAGGGTTCCCACAGAGGAGGACTGGTGGCAGATGTCCTGTTCTGTACATAGAGTGGCAGGGCAGACCAGGCGTGGAGGGAGCCAGGGTGTCCTTCACCCACAAAAGGAGCCTGCATGGAGGGGCAGGTCCTGTGGCACTGGCATTTCAGGGCCAGATGGGTCCTGGGCCTTTAGGGCAAGCCTTGGAGGCAGTTCCTTGTTTGGAGCTTAGTTCAAGACCAGGATATGGTGGCAGGGACACAGAGAAGAGGCTGGGGCCATCCCTGGATGGTCATCTGGGGCATTTTAGAGAAAGATGATGCCATGGGTGCCGCAGAGAAATGGGGAGCTGCTTGGAGAGCCTGGGTGGTGGCAGGGCCCAGGTCTCCCTCTCGTGGCAGGGCAGCTTGGAGGTGTGGTTTGGGCATTGGGGCTGGGCCGTGTAAAGGACCCAGCACCAGTGGAATGGAAGATTGAGGATGGCAGAAGTGACAGAACTGGTGTGGCGCTGTTGGTACACTGGGGGTTCAGGCTTAAATTAGAGGAGGCGATGACAAGGGTTACAGGGTCTGGGCTGGAAAGGACAAAATCCTGGGACCCCTTGGATTTGGGCCAAGGTCCAATGACCAGGTGGGGAAGCAGCTTGCTTCTCCATGCTGGAGATAGGGCAACTGACAAGTGCCAGGAAGGAGATCAGGAAATGGTAACAAAAGAAATAAGAGTTTGGCTTACCAGCACCAGTGAGATGGGAGTCTGAAGATTCTTCACGTACAAAGGATCTGCTTGGGTAAAACAGCTGAGCTTCCAGAAAGGAAAACAACCTGCTTGTACTGCCTGTATGTCAGTTTGTGCCTGCTCAAGAGTGTCAGCATGAGTGACCCTTGAAACATTTTACTAGCCCCATGGAGCTGCTTTATTTTCTGGGAGTAAGATGGAGCCCTGTACCCCTGAAATCATTTTGGGGTACAGATGTACAAAAATAAAGAGCTGTAAACTTCACAGAAAAGGCAAGCCTTACACACAAACCAGAACACCAAGGGCACCGTCATAAAAACTATTTATTAAAAATACATTACAGAGGTAAGAGATGCCTGACGCGTTTCGGATGCTTCTTGCATCCTTTCTCAAAGGCTAAAATCTTCCAAAAATGTGACCTTTAAGTACACATGAAACAATTCACATCACTTTATCTGCACATATATTCCATAGATATGTCCCTCATCTATGTTTTGTATGTGGTGCTCCCATTACTTCCCCTTTTTTTCCCTTTTCTCCCCCCCATTCTCTCCATTCCCTTAAAATTGAATCTTGCATAATTCCATGTTTTATGTGGTGAATGTGACTAATACCACTAGTGGTTTAGATGCATCTGCATTCCCATGTGATTGCTGCCTGTTTTGTTGTCGATTGTTTTTCAGCTGTTTTATATGAATGCTTATTTATGATGTCATAATGATGTGAGTTGTTTCATGTGTACTTAAAGGTCACATTTTTGCGAGATTTTAGCCTTTGAGAAAGGATGTAAGAAGCATCCGAAAAACGTCAGGCGTCTCTTACCTCTGTAATGTATTTTTAATAAATAGTTTTTTATGACCTGCGCCCTTGGTGTGTTCTGGTTTGTGTGTGCTCTGCCTTTTTCTGTGAAGTTTACATGTATTTTTGGGCATTGAAGCACAACATCCTAGTGCTTGCTCCTTTAATTGTTGTTAAAAATAAAGAGCTGTTGGGAAGAAACTGAGTAGTGATGTTCCTTTATTTAAGTAAAAAGGGGGTAAATGAAATGAAAGGCCCCTTATATTTATTTTGTTAATGAGTTATAATTTGAGAAGGTGACCATCAGTTTGCACCGGGGTCATGGGACTCTGGAGCCCAGGGGGAGCTGAAGGCTGCAGACTGAATAGAGATCCTGGATCCAGCAACAAGAGGTTTGGGGCTGAACTAGTCACAGAGGTAGAGACTGAGAGTGCATGGAGAGCTGAAGCCATCGAGAGGTAGGGCATATCATTTCCTATCTTCATTTTGAGTTCATAGCTCAGTAGTTGTTTCACATTGCTGTGGTCCCTTCCATTTCCCCCAGTTCATCTGCAATAAATTCATGCCCCTAGTTAGTGGGGAAGGGGAAGGGGGCTACATATGGAAGCTCAATCATCCCTCTGCGGCAGACCCCCGAGTGACCTCCATCCGATCCCGAACCTGGGTCACAAGCATGGCAGCAGGTGAGGTGCATGACGCCTCACCTCCTCTGTGCCACTGGGCCAGCGTTAGCAGTATATTTTTACCATTATTTTGTTGACTGGGAAGGAAGGACTTGGAATTATCTTCCTGTTTTCTGACTCATCCTGGAGGGATATAGATGCAAACCAATTAATATCTGATCAGGTTAATCGGTAGGTAGGTTAGTGAATGAGGGAAATTCGGTAAGGACAATAGACAACAGACTGTTAAGGCTTGAACCGCTGTGGTGCTGGTCACTAGTGCTCTTGTTCTGGACATTTTGTTTTACTTTGCTAATAAGTTTTGTTTGGCATTATATGTGTCTGTTTGATTTATACTCAAATCTTTATAGAGTGTAGTGGTTTGCTTGGTGCTTCACTGGGGAAATTGCTCTACTCTTTTCAAGAAGTACCATGGGATCTTTAGCATCCACCTGAACTACCACCAGAACAGGCAGGTGGGTTCAAAACATCTTAGCCTGAAAGATCAGCATCTGATGATACTGCAGTGACATGCCTAACATCATGCTGGACTTTGGTGGTTAGTTATAACCAAGGGAAAGTTTTCCTGCAGAGCTACCATCACCACTTGTTGCAGCACCTGATCTTTATTAGAGGTCTCCTATTGGACCACTGACCAGGCTTGACCTGCTTAGCTTCAGAGATCTGATGGGATTAGGCTCCTAACTGACAAGACTGCAGGCCATATAACAACATATAGCCCATCATGACTGTCCCCTGCTACTCAGTAGTTTGTAATAACAAAAGGCGCCTCTCAGGTAGCTGTTTGAGCTGTGTGGAATGCAAAATTCCGCCAGCTGAGTTTGTGCGGAATGGTGATTCCACTGCCAAAATGCTTTTCAGAATTTCTTGTTTTTGAATTCCACAGAATTCAAAAAAGCATTTCTCAGTAAACTGCCTAATAACTTTCCACGGATTACATAAACCATAGAATAATTTTCTGTGGGTTGCAGAACAGGAATCTGCGTTTTTTTGTAAAACATAGTTTAATAATCTGCAAAAAACATTCCTGCTGTCAAAATTTCAGAATTCTACCAACAATAAAATTAGGTAGAATTTCCTGAAATTCCACAGAATTCTGTTCCATCAGAATAGGAAAACTACGCACAGCACTAGTACCTGTCTAATTCTGACTTGAAAAAAAAGAGCCCCGCCTCAGTTTCTACTACAGCAGACTGTTCCATCCAGGCACTCACAACTGTCTGTGTAGAAGTATCTCATTTGAGCTCTCCAGCCCCCAGCCACTAGTTGGCTTCCACTTTCCACAGCCTTAAAGGCCAGCATGATCTTCTGTTTCTAGTGGTGTCCCGCAGGGATCCATCTTGGTCTCTTCTCTATACTGTAACTCAAGAGCATGGTTGACAAAATTTGCTGATGACACGAAGTTAGGGCAGGTGTCACAAATGAACAAGATGCAGAATCTTTCCAGGAAAATATAGATTTACTAGTAGCCATTGCAAGGAGGAAGAAATTGAGGTTTAATCTAGCTAAGTGCAAGGTTATGCACCTAGGGAAGAGGAATCCAAAATGCAGTTACAGCATAGGTGAAACCAGGGTGATTGAAACAGAAGCAGAGAAAGATTTGGAAATATGGATAAATAAAGATATGGAATTCACCTATCACTGTACTTCAACAATTAAAAAGGCCTATGGCATTTTAGCATCTATAAAGAGAACAATAAAAAGTAGGGACAGAAAAATAATAGTCCCCGTTTACGTGTCGTTGGTCCGCCCACACATTGAATATGCTGGGAGCCTCTGGAAACCCAGACTGAAGGCTGATGTAAGGAGAACTGAGGGTGTGCAGAGGCGTGCAACTAGAATGATAAAGGGAGTTGAGGATTTGCCCTATGAGGGAGACTGCATGAGCTCGACTTGTTTTCACTGCAATATTGAGGTTACAGGGGCGACATGTGTCTGTTGTATAAAGCCACTCGGGCACCGGATCTCTGGGAATGTACAGGTTTGGCAGAAAGATCTAATCTAACCACTAACCGGGGTCATCAATACCAACTCAAGGGCGAGGACTATTGTAAAAATCAAAGAGGGGCCTGGTTCTCCCAGCGGGTGGTGGCACAATGGAATGTATTGGCAGAGCTAGTGGTCTCCTGTGACACTATGAACCAGTTTAAATCAGCATTAGATACAAATAGTGAGGAGAATTGTTTTCAGTTTAGAATATAAATGGAGCAGGTCAATAATGGGCTCATGGCCAAGTACTGGATTTTTTCTTATGATTCTTATGATTCATGGCAACACAATTCTCACCCTGAAATACAGCACAAAATAGACGCTGTCTACAGATTACTATTTCAGGGAAATATCCTTTCAAATGTTGTCAATTTTGTGTATTTACCATTTTTAAAAAAACTCTTCAATCTCTGGGGTAATGGTGCTGTACACCCAACAGCTGTCTTGGCCATAGTGGCTTAAGATAAAGTGTACTGGTAATAGTGCAGAGCTCTAGATCTTCGTCAGCCATTTTTAAAAACTTATTTATGAATTTTGCAAGAAAAACATACAAAATTGGCAATCCATAGGAGGATAACATTAAAACATGAAATCAAAGATTCTCTTAAAAGAAATATGCAAGACACCTCCTTTAGAGTTACAACATCGAGGGAGTACCTATGGTGATTAATTAACATATAGTAACCCCATTGCATGCAGCCAAGGAAGAATGAAGGGGAATCAAAAGTAGGATATAATCAGTATAAATTCCCTTTTACCAATACGACTAAACAGACTTAAAGGATTCCCTCAAAGTATGCATCTAAACCAATCATACATATAGTACTCCAAACTCCCAGGAAAAAGAAAACTGTCAACATCATTATACATTTTAAGCATCAAAAGAGCAAGATCTGGGTAACAGTAAGATGAGTGGAATATATTTATAACTCTGAACATTAACAGGTACAAAAAGTGGAAAACCTCCTCCCAATCAGTTCAGAGTAGAACAGTGGAGTGTAAAACACAAATACACCCCGTTAAGTACACAGTCTCAAACAGAGCAAGAGACCAATCGGGCAAACATGCAGCCCCATGAGTCCAATGACCCCAACTGACATACCATCAACACCCCGGACCTCAGTTCTCATCAGAGGAGGCTTCTTCATCTGCCCGTCATTTTTACAATTATGTTTTGTAGTCATCCACAATACACTCTAATTACAAAGTACAGTCTGCCTTTTTTTGATCTGCAGCTACTTTGGTTCTGACCAGAGTTTAATTCTTTCTATTCAGCATTTCAATGAACACCCAGTGCAGTTTCCTGTTTTCTGCTGCAGCTTCCAGGGAAGGAACCCAAGATGAAGAAGGGTCAAGGATATGACTCTCAGGCTGTATGAAAGTGGGGCATCGGGCATATACTGACAAATATGGGACTGTATGGTATGTGTTGAAACCATCAGTGGTACAATACCCTGTTGCTTCATTACAGAACAACAGTCATGAATTGAAATTTTCTGACAAATGATGTAGTCTACTCGTATTATGGCTGATCAAAGATACAGCGGAAAAGAAACCTCTCCCTTGCCCTCATACTGTGGCTGATCAAAGCTAGGAAAGAAACCCTTCCCCCATATTCATAGAATACTTTGGATGATCAAAGTTAGATAGAAACTTTTCCCCACTCCAATACCGAGGCTGACAAAAACGTACACTGACTTATTCTTTATGTTGTTATTCTGTCTGGTGCCTCCGTGTACTGCAGCTACAGTACAGGATGATTTTTCCAGGGTAGAGTGACCACTGACTGACCACCTTAAAGCATATTAAAGTCAGGATGGGGACATTCCTACAGTAGCAATGGACCATCCTTTTGTAGTACAAGCATGCAAAGACATGAACATTTGAATATACAGAGTTGCCAGCTGAAGACGGTGATAAGGTCTATCAAGTCTGCATTTTTAGTGATGACCTCAGATGGGAGTTCATTCCACCCCGTCACCAGTCACTCTGTAAAACTATGTCTCTTGAGCTCCTTCATGAATTTTCCCCCACCAGCTTATAGCAGTGCCCCCTTGTGGTCTTGTTCCCACTGAGACAAAAGGGATTTAGGTGATAACATTGATCGGCGATCACCATTAGGGCGACGGCACATCACCAAAAATAAATTTTGGCGATGTAACCCTCCCCGGCACACAGCAAAATGGCGTCGGAGACTTTGTGTTTTATGCTTATGGGGAGGCTGCACCCGCACCCCTACTAAAGGATCCTCAACTCCAGGGGTGCATGTTGGGGGTGCGTTAGGGGTAAACTGAAAAAAGATTGGGCTGGTGCAACCAAAGTAACTGCACACGGACCCAAACCCAACACCATTCCCACTGCAGCCCTGAACCCACCCACCACACCACGGGAGCAGCTAGGCAGCTCACCGCAGTACCACCTGTCACAATCTCTCCATCCCCGCTCCCCCCACATGCAGAGACATGTAGCAACAGGATGTCACTATTTTCATGAACCCATCCATCCAGTCACCCACCTTCCCCAGTCACCCCGCTGACAGGCCCCGCGATTGAGTTGCCATTTCAGTAGTCACTCAATCACGGTCGCTGAGTTCAGGGGATACCAGATAAAAGAGGTCCCCTCTATCCATCTTTTCAATACAGTACCTTTCAGATATTAAGGTTTTCAATTATATCCCTCTCCTCCTCTCCTCAAGCAAGCACTTGTTGAGTTCTAAGCTGCCACAGTAGCTTGGTGTTTTAAAACAACAGTGTGAATCAAGGGTCTCAGGACATCATAAAAAAGCAGTTTGGGCAATCATCTTGGTGAGATTTTTAAATGTTTCATGTGGCAAAATGGGTCAGAAATTGACTAAGCAACAGGACACAGAGGTTGGTGGTTAACAGAGTTCAATCATGGGAGAGGGTGGTGATCTGTGGGGTGCCACAGGGCTCAGTGCTGGGGCCAGTCCTCTTCAGTGCCTTCATTAGTGACATTGCGGAGGGACTGGAAGGGAAGGGAAGCCTCTTTGAGGATTACACCAAGATTTGCAATCAGGTGGACACTCCAAACAGGGTGGAAAAAATGTGAAGAGACCTAGGCAAGTTGGAAGAGTGGTCAAGAGAGTGGCAGCTCAAATTCAATACGAAAAAGTGCAAAGTCATGCACTTGGGCACAGGAATCCTAGAGAGGAATACACTATGTGGGGGGATACTAACAGCAACAAAACTGGAAAGGGACCTGGGGGTAATCATAATGGATGACCTGAAAGTAGCCAAGCAATGTGAAAAGGCAGTGGGGAGGGCCGGAGGGCTGCTTGGATGCAGAGGGAGAGGCATCACCAGTAGAAAACAGGAGTTGATGATGCCACTGTACAAACAATTGGTCAGGAAACATCTGGAATACTGTGTTCAGTTCTGGAAACCACATCTCCAGAAGGACATTGACAGAATGGAGGCAGTCCAGAGGAGGGCAACAAAAATGGTGAAAGGAATGCACCAGAAAACATATGAGGACAGACTGAAAGACCTCAATATGTATACCCTAGAGGAAAGGAGGGAGAGGGGGAATGTGATAGAGACATTCAAGTACCTCAAGGGCATAAACAAGGTTCAAGAGGGGTTACTTACTAAATAAAATACCACATGAAAGATCCCGAACTGCTATTTTCTCGACTCAATTGTAGTCCCGACCTACAAAATACAGTAATGCAGCTGAAAACGGCAATGGTAGTGCAGAAGTATAGAAAACTAAAAGGTGAGCAGCTGTCATGGTTACCGGGTGCTCTGATGAGCGGTTGAAACAGCGCAGATGCAAGTCTGTGATCCGGGCTACATAGGTCTCCTGGCTACCAAACCTGACTTTCAGCAACACAACAACAATGTCTGTGCCAGAGGAGAGTATCCAGTGTGCCGACTTGTCCCATCTCAGAAGGGACAGAATAAGCTGTGCATGGGAGGTACTTGCTGGTGAGTAAAGAAATTTGAGGCGAGAGAGAGCTACTGGTGCTGTCAGTGTCTCAAGTTACTAAACTGTCATGGTCGCAAGGACACTGTCCTCTGGTGGTCTGCATCTGTTGGTGAATGAGAAGGAACACAACCATTCACCAGATACAGCAGATGCACCAAAGGCAGAAGCAATGTCAGCTCTGAAACATAAAGCTATACAAACCCACGATAATCCTTCCCAGCTAGTGCAAGATGCACTTTCCTCAGTTCCCCCTGAACTTAGCCAAAGCATGCCACAGAAACAGGCATTACTTCAGGTGATAAAGTGGGCAAGAAGAGCACATAGACCACCTAAGCTCCGATCAATGGAAGAGGTTAATTTGTCCAAGGAGTTGCAGGTGGTGAATGGTCAGCCGTGGTTGCTACCCGACTACACTGTCGGTGGCAAGTGCTTCTTGCTTTTCAGCACAGCTGCTAATATTGAGCGCTTATCCAGGGCAAAGTATTGGATAATGGACGGGACTTTTAGGACTGTTCCCTCAATTTTCAGGCAGCTATACTCAATTCACGCACCTGTGGGGCCAGAGGAAACATACCGTATTGTGCCTTTGGTATTTGTGGTTATGACTGATAAGTCACAATGCAGTTACCAGTGATTATTCCAAGACCTACAAGACCTTGCAGACGAGGCAGACCTAATACTAGCCGTAAACACATTATCACTGACCTTGAGCATGCTGTCATTAATGCTTGCAAAATAGAGTTTCCATCAACAATAAATAAAGGATGTCTTTTCCACCTGGGACAGATTGTGTGGAGGAGGATACAGGCATGCGGGTTAACACAACAGTATGGGAGTGACCTGGAATTTAGCCTTCTACTGTGACACCTGGTTGCACTCGCCTTTCTCCCAGCAGGAGAAATTACTGATGCTTTTCAAGAAGTTAAAATGATAACGTCACAAAATGCTGACCCTCTTTTATCTTGGTTGGGGGAACATTATGTGTTGGGGAGTTAGAAGACAAATGAGAACTAGAGCCCTAATCAGACACCTCCCATGTTCCCACATGAATGTTGGTCAGTGCAAGATCAGGTTGAACTGGGAATTCCAAGGACACAAAATAAAACTGAGGCTTGGCATCAAGACTCAGGGCTTTGATAGGGTCTGCTCATGTTGGGACATACCGATTTATAGAACAGCTGCAAAAAGAGGTGATGGTTCCTGAGACAACTTGTGAGAAAATACTGCGAGGTCTACCTAGATTTCCTGCAAAAAAAAAAGGTACTGCAAAAGGGAGGAAAAATTACAGAAGGTGATGACAGTGAAAGAACAAAGAACAATATTAGATTTCCTTTGAGGTATAGCACATAACCTCAGCATTTAATCAGTATGCGTTTTTTCAATGCTGCTGCTGCTGCCGTTGAAATATTTAATCAGTATGCGGTACTTGTGGAACTTTTAATTTTCAATGCTGCCATTGAAGTATGTGGTATTTTTAAGACTTGAAATAAAACTTGAACTTTTAATGAATTAAATGAAATGAACTACTAATTTTTGATGCAGCTGCTGCAATGAGAGCCAACTCTGAATTTTCCAGTCTGCTACTGCTGCTATGAGGTTCACAGTAAGGGTGGCAAGTTATAAATACTTATTATTAATCCGATGTACTGATGCAGGATTTTGTTTTTCAGTCTGCTGATTTTCTGGCTTTTTTTTTTCTGTATTTCGTTATTTCTATATTTTTTTTTCAGGATTTCGTCAGATGGGATATTTTGGGGTGGGATTTAAGACAGATACCATTCAGGAGGGCAGCATCTTTCAGAAAAAGAGATGTGCAAGAACAAGGGGTCACAATATGAGGCTGGGGGGGGAGAGACTCAGAGGTAATGCAAGGAAGTATGTTTTCACAGAAAGGGTGATGGATGCATAGAACAGCCTCCCTGCAGAGGTCATAGAGGCTGAAACAATAGGTGAATTTAAGAATGCATGGGATAGACAGAAGGCAGCCCTAGTGGTAGGAAAGAGCTGGTAAACTGCAGATCATTTAGGATTTGGAGTATAACTAGGTAGGGAAATGGGCAGATTAGGTGGGCTAGGCAGTCCTTGTCTGTCATCAGATTCTATGTTTCTATGTCTTAATATTCACCAGTAAGTATTTAAAAAAATAGAACATACTCAAGAGTCCGTAGCCACTTAGTGAAATAAGAGTAGCTTCAGGAACATTCTTAAGGCAGAAGAACAGCTAAGCTTTGATAAGCTGTTCTCTCACTCACTCTGTGGATGCAAGTTAAACACTGTTATTTCGCCAAGAGTGTCTCCTGGTACTGCATTAACACACAGGTTAAATCATTTATCTTCATTTTAGTCATTTATTCCCCCTTAAGACGGGTCACAAATGAACCCTTAACCAATAGGACAGCAGCTTGAACAACGCCTGATGACATCACACTGGCCACTGCTGCACTTCAACAGAGTAGTGAAATCAAACTGAAACAGTTAAATCTTGTTAAAAAGAACTAATATAAAAGCTTTGCAGTTTATAATACACTGCAAAAAATAGAACATGCTATGGCCTGGCTCAGAAAATGTGACTTACCACTTGTGAGAGGGTAGGACTTACATAACTCACTCATGGCTCTGCCACTCATGAGTTACTGAGCTGTTGTCTTGCACCATGACTGGGAACTCATATTCCTGTCTACACCTTCTACAGGAAGCAGAAGGTAGAGGGATGGAGTAGCCCTTTACATCACAGAAGGAATTGAAGCCTCCAAGGATAGGGACCTGAAGGAAGCACCACCACTGAGACCCTTTGGGTGCAATTGTCCACAGGTAGGAGGAGAGTCAGCAGGGCTGGGGTAGCTTACAGCCCACCAAATCAGAAGGGTACAGAAGATGGGATACTGAGGGAAGAGATCAGAGTGCCCGGCCCAGGGTGAATCGGTGCTGGTGGAGTACTAATATGCCAGGCGTGGATTGGATTGTCCCAGTACAATGAAATGCCAGGAGCTGGTGGAAACATTTCAGGATGGATTCCAATGCACTGAAGAACTGATGAGGAGGAAGCCAATACTAGACCTGGTCCTTACAAACAGGTAGACTGTCAGGAGATTATTGTAAAAGAAACTACTGGGGAACAGTGAACACATGTCAGTATGGTTTAAGCTAGTGCCGGTGGCTGACCACACCAAAACTAGGCCATGGGGATTGGATTTCAGGTGGGATGATTTCAGAAGGATGCAGAAAGTACTCAGAGGTAGGATGGAGGGGATGAAGCTGGCACTAGAGGTAGACAGGAAGCGCACTATAATCAGGAAGGGATAGAAAAGGTCACTATCCTCTGCTTAAGGAGGCAGTATAGTGCAGTGGTTTAGGGCTCTGAGCTACAAACCTGGAGATCTGGGTTTGAATCCCATCAGCCCCCACTTGTATACTGTGTGACCCTGAGCAAGTCACTTAAATTCTGTGTGCTCCTAGGTCACACCTGGAAACAAGCTTAGTGTGCCTTTCCTGGTTAAGCAATTTCTGCTTTCCCTTTAAGGAATGTGGGAAGAAAAAAAGAGAAGGAAGCTTATGGAGGGAGTTGCTGGCAGTCAAAGGAAGAAGAGACTTGGGCATTATCATCACCGATGACCTGAAATCATCCAAGCAGACCAGTACAGCAGTAGGTAAGGCTAGGTGAATGTTAGGGTGTATTAGTAGGGGTATTACAAGTCGGAAGAGGGAGGGAGGTAATAATCCCTCTTTACAAGACACTGGTTAGGCCCCATCTGGAGTACTGCGTGCAGTACTGGAGGACACACTTTCACAAGGACATTAACCAAATTGAGGCAGTCGAGAGAAGGGCTACCAAAATGGTGCAGGGACTGCATCAGAAAACATATGAGGACAGATTAACGGAGCTCAATATGTATACCCTTGAGCAAAGAGAGAGAGAGGTGATATGATCAAACATTCAAACACCTTAAGGGCATTAACAAGATGAGAGTCTAACATGTTTCAATATAAGAAAAATAGCAGGACAAGAGGACACAGCATGAGATTAGAGGGAGGCCGATTAAGGGGTAATGTGAGGAAGTTCTTTTTCACAGAAAGGGTGGTGGATGCATGAAACGGCCTACCTCAGGAAGTGGTGGATATGAATACATTACAGGGCTTCAAACAGGCATGGGATAGGCATAAGGGAGCAATACAGATGAGTATGAATAGATAGGCCATTGACAGAGCAAAGGCCGATGGCACATTTATAAGGTAGAAAAAGAAATGGGCAGACTGGATGGGCCTTGAGGTCCTTATCTGCCGTCAGCTCCTATGTTTCTAAGTCTCTTACATGATACAGGAGGGAGGTGGGAGTGGCAGTAAGGAGGAGGAGGGTGGCATTCAAATGTTACAAAACCAACCAAATAGATGAAAACAGGGAGTTGTACCTACAACAACCTGAAGAAGGACTTTAGAATAGTGAGAGAGACAAAAGTGGAAGCTGGATTCAAAATTGCTGAGGTAGTGAGGGGGGAACAAGGCTTTCTTTGCTACATCGAAACAAAAAAAACAAAGAAGGATTATCGGACTTGAAAGGAGGAGGGTGGGAGAAAAGCAATAAGGGCAAAGTAGACATACTGAATGAGTACTTTAATTTTGTCTTTGCACTGTGGAATCAGGCCCAGATTGGGGGCAGAGGGCAGGCATGGACATGGACATGAGTGCTGTAGCAGAGGAAAGGTTAATTAAGGGGCTGGAGTCACTGAAGACAGACAGATCCCCAGGTTCAGATGGTCTGCACCCAAGAGTGCTATAAGAAATGGGCCAAGTGCTCTTGGTACCACTAAAGGACCTGTTCAATTGCTCGTTGGAGACAGCAGTGGTACTGGCTAATTGTGTTAAGTAAGTAAGTAAAAGTTAATTTGTCAAGCACCCATTTCATGGGGCTCTGAGTGCCATACAATAAAAATATGAACACATAAAACAATAAAAATAACAAAAAAGGCCAATCAGATCATAAAATATGTGAAAATATACAGTTTATTCTAAAATATCTTGAGCAGCATCAAATTGTGAGCTTACTGTGTGGAGCTAAAACCTTCCTGGAACAGGAAGGACTTTAGACCCCTCTTAAAGGCCTCCACAGAGGGAACCCCCTGAAGGGATCAAGGAAGCTTGTTGCACAGGACAGGTCCTGCGAGTGTGAACGCTCAGTCACCAGACGATTTAAGCCCAACCCTGGGAACAGCTGAGAGGCCCATCTCGGAGGAGAGGAGGGGGCAAGAGGTCTGATAGGGAGTCGGAAGATCTCTCAAGTAATCAGGACCCAGTCAATATAGGGCCGTAAAGGTCAGCAAACTGATCCTGCAGGTGATACGCCACTTCACCAGCAGCCAGCGCAGTTCGTGTAGGACTGCCGTTATGTGACAGGACCTGGGAAGACCCATCAATAGCCAAAATGAGGACAGTCAGCCAAACTCCAAAATGTTCATAATGTAGTGTATTGCTTAACCACTTGACACCACAATTCTCTGACCGTGCCCAATGTTTCACCCTCCTTGGGCTTCTTCAGGGGCTAGGAGCTACACATAAATACATAAAAATATGCCATTAGCATCAGTATAGTCATATTAAAAATAACATATAAATACAGGCCAAAAATACCCTAAAAAGAATATTCACCCTTTATTCATCCAATTAATCCTCAATGATTACCAAGTCATTAGCATAATATATTGTCACCAAACCTCTCTTTCAAAAGTGACATAGCAACTCTGAAAATTACACCCATAGTGTTGACAAACACCTGTAAATTACAGCATTCCATACATTAGAAGCATCCATACCTGGGTATCACGTGGTAATAAGCTGAACTTCAGCCTCTATAACTAGGCTAGTTTAATGTAGCATACCTGAATGAACAGACAGTACAAAAAAATACATGTAGAAAAATCTATTGTTTCATTCAATACAGACCCAGTGCACTGATTCCTAAGAGGCAGACATTCTGTTAATCTTCACTTCTCGGCATATTCACTCAGTCTGACAAGATGCCCAAGTCCCCCCCCCCCCAGCACATTGTACAAACTTGCCAAGCTCATGAAATATGTACATTCCATTGATGCATGTTAACGATCACCATATGTGCAAATTCTTAAATAAAACAATGTAATATGATATGTCATTTATATCATAATTTATAGCAGTTAATAATTAACTCTTCAAGTTATTTTCCTTCCTTATTCATTAAAACATTTTAAAACATTTTGTATAACCTGCTCAGGTTGTCATTATTATTACCATCATGACAAGGCCCCTCCATAACCTGGCCACAGTGTTCTGTATCAGCTGCAGGTGCCATAGCACACCTCCACTCACCTCATGGTATGAAGCAGTTATTGGGGGGTAGCTGACATATTTCCATACAGAAGAGCAACAATTGAGATGACTCGGGGAAGCTATCAGTCAGTCAGCCAGTCAGCCAGCGTGACCTCTATAGTGGGTAAGACGTTGGAATCCATTATTAAGGAAAAGCTGGGGGAGATCCTGGAGGTAAACGGGTTAGGGGGCAATAGGCAGCATGGGTTCATGGTGGGAAGATCTTGCCAGGTGAACCTGACTGATTTCATCAATTGGGTAACAGAGGTTGTAAGAAGATATTGTAAAACTGTTAATATTAGCTTCAGCTTAATTTCACGAGTTAAGCCTCAGCCGCTGTAAAGTGCTAATCAGTTTTCCTGCTGGACGGAACAGCTGACACTGACAGTGTAGGCACAGGTGATCAGCTGATTGAAAATGACAGCCTATAAGCTGCAGCAGTTAGTTAGCTAGCGCAGATACTGGTTGCCATTTGTTGTGTTACCTGAAGCTGTTCATCATGCCTTTGCATCAATTGCTGTCTCATTCCAAGCCACAGAAAAGGGAACACAAGACAGATTTTGCGGTTGTTAGCACTCTCGCCCCAGAAACTTTGAGTAAAGCTACTAATGATTCTGTCACTGTTGCAGAAAGTGTTGTTCGGTAGCTTACCGATATCCAGCCTCCCTGTAAGAAGTGACATTCTGAATACAATCAGCACCCTCCAGCGGTTCGCTTTTCCATTGGCAAACATGCAGCTGAATGTGGTGTTTTGAGTTCTATGCAACTTTACTATAGAAAGTACGGCACTACTATAAACGAAAGTACAGTACACAAATTCAAGGATGACTGCCCTGAAAAGCTATGAGTGACCTTAAAATCCCCTCAATTGCCCCAAGTACTCCGCCTTAAACCAAGAGGACGTCCCACTCTCTTGGTAGATGAAACTGAAGTATAGGTTAAAAAATCATACAGAAGGCCGGCCTGCCAGCGCAGCGGTTGGATTTCCGCATGTGACGCCGGCAACCCGGGTTCGGGAATGGACTCAGGTCGCTGGAGGGCGGCCGGGGAGAAGGATGGAGCATCCTAGGGACTGCTCTCCTTCTCGGGGGAGGGAGGAGGTGTCCGAGCTCGGATGACCCTGGTGGAGGCCAGAGTCACGCAGCTGCTGGCACAGGCACGTACTGGAGGCGGGGCAGGACGCTCCGCGTCATTGCATGACCCCGCCTCCCCTGAAAAAGGAAAATGGATAAAGCTGCCGGCAGCCCTAAATGAAGCTCACCATGGCTTCAATTAGTTCCCCAGGCCAGCCCTCCGACCTAGTCCAATGACTGCGGCATGCAGCCAGAGTGCGGAAGCCCCACCGTGGGGGGTATGCCATGGGTATTGGAGGGCCGAGGCAGATATGGGGGGTGGAAGTCAGTGGTTCGTGACTGGGCTGACAGTAACGGGCTGCCGGCAGCTAGGGCAGGTGGAGAAAAGAATAAAATGGAAAAAAAAAAATCATACAGAGCGTGTATTTTGAAGGGGCATCTGTTAATGGGAGGGTGGCTATGGTCGTGGCAACTAGTGTGGTAAAAACAATGAACCAGCAACTCCTCGGATAGAATGGAGGGGGAGGGGATCATCACATTTACAAGGCAGTGGGCATGGCGGTTCCTCAGTCGCTTAATGCCTCAAAAAATTGAGTACATAAAAGTTTCATTCATTTTGAGACTGTTTATGATGTATACTTGATATTTTTGAGACTGTTGAGACTCTTGACCCATCAGCATATCGATAATCAGATCGGGGATTACATTGTCAGCAGCCGCTATACACTTGCAGTTTATGATATATGTGTGTGTGTGTGTGTGGATTTCTAACTTTGAGTTCAATAAAAGTTATAGTACTTCACAGTACTTTCTATGATTTATTTGACTTCTTGTATTTTTACGTTCGCTTGCGCACATGCACAAGGAACTTTTTGGGAGAGTAGCACACTTTGGAGGTGTGCCTCTCCCTTGCAATCCAGTGCTTCGTTGAGCAGGCGTGGCGGTCCTGCACCAATGGGTGCGGGAGCTCTGTATGACAGTGGTGGTCTTCTGCTTCAAAGAAAACCACTGCTGTCATACGAGCACCAGCGATCACGCTACCCCCTGGTCGCGCTCACCCCTGCATCACGCGCGCCCCTCAAAGCTTTGTGCCACCCTGGGAGCCCACCCCAGGCGTGGCAAGCGTTGTCTGCCGATGGGGTGCCCAATCCCGTCGGCTCCACAGCCCCCAAGCCATCCTTCTGCCTGCGCTGGGAGCCCACCCAGCGTGGCAAAGCGTCCCTTTTTGCTGACAGGGTGCCCCATCCCCGTCGGCTCCTCGGCCCCGCGTAGTTTGCCAATGGGGGTGCCCAATCCCGCTCGGCTCCTCAGCCCCCAGCCATCTTCTGCCATGCTGGGAGCCCACCCCAGCATGGCAAACGTCCCACATAGTCCTTTTTTTTTAAACCTGTAAAGAAAAAGGTCCCACGAGTCTCCCAGTCCCCTCCCACAACCCGCACTCCACCCACTGCGCGCACCCAGCCTCCCCACACACCCCACCCCATACTTACTCTCCGGAGCTCAGGCGCGACGATCTTCGTGGACCAGGAACACGCCTGCACTCTTCAAAGCTAATTAATCTAACTGAAATGCCGGTAAGCTGTATAATGGGCTAGATAGGGGTTTCAACTTTATTGCATATCTCAGGCATTTTTAGGAATTTTGCACAAATTTTCAACATGGGGTTTTGGGACCCTTCTCATGAATGATGCCACGGTCATGGCGTTATTTGGGCCCGAAGGGTGATTTCGCAGTCACTGCGCAGTCTCTGTATAGAAATCGCCGCCGGGCGAAATCTCGCGACAGTGACATCATTCGAGAAAAGCTAAAAACCATGGTGATCTCAAAATCAAAAAAAACTCGACGTTTCTGGCGATGCGTTGTGCAGTTCCTCACGGGCTCGTAAGTTAGCGAATTTTCAATATTTTCACTCCACATTTTCAACATTGCCATTTTACCACACTCCTTATGAGCAGTACAGCTGTCATTTTTCACATCTTACCCAAAACATGTTTCCGCCCATGTAGCGCTCAATGGCGCAGTCGGTGTGTGAACTCAGTGTATGGGACACATTAAGAAAATCACAGTGTCACTGTTCATGAGCAGAGATCTTAAAATGGCTATGTTGAAAATTTGATGAACAAATTCCTAAAAATAACTGTTTTATGAGCGTGCATTGAGCAGTTCCTACACGCTCGTAAGTTTGCGAATTTTCAATATTTTCACTCCAGATTTTCAACATTGCCATTTTACCAAACCTCCTTATGAGCAGTACAGCTGTCATTTTTCACATCCTGCCCAAAATATGTTTCCACCCATGTAGTGCACAATGGCGCAGTCGGTGTGCAAAATCAATGTATGGCACACAGTAAGACAATCACAGTGACACTGTTCATTAGCAGAGGTTTTAAAATGCCAATGTTGACAATTTGGTGAAAAAATTCCTGACGACTGTTTTACGAGCGTGCATTGCACAGTTCCCACGCACGCTCGTAAGTTTGTGAATTTTCAATCTTTCCACTCCAGATTTTCAACATTGCCATTTTACCACATTTCCTTATGAGCAGTACAGCTGTCATTTTTCACATCCTGCCCAAAACATGTTTCCGCCTATGTAGCGCACAATGGGGGTAACAAAAAGGCCATGCTGAAAATTATTTGTGCAAATACCAGCAATCGCACAGGGCATTAGGGTAAAGCACCATACATGCCAAACACCACTGCAAATACCTGCAAGCGAACGTTCGGCATTGACAAATGCTTGCTTAGTATAGTATTGTTTAGATAACTTTTTCTCCCCTTTCTCCAGGACGCATCTGGAAATGAGCTGTTATAAGCTCAATATGTATTTCCTGGTTAAAATTTTAAATAAATAAACATATTTACCTAATATCATGGTAGTATTATGGTAGCATGGTAGCAGCACTGTCGTGGTGGACGCTACTTGAAAATGCCATTTACAATTACTGCGCAGTTTACCTTACTGTAGCTGTCAATGTTTAATACAAGTTTATATTTGCTGGGTGTCACAATTGCAAATATAATGAAATTAAATTGACATTAAACATTAATACAGTTCTACAGGATTTCCATCTTTGAGAATGACACAAAAATATGTGAAAGGATGGAGAGCGAGGAAAAACTAAGGCTAATACATTTGGAGACATTGGAGAGGTGGTCCCAGGTATGGCAACTAAGGTTCAATGGGAAGAAGTGCAAAGTAATGCACACAGGAGCAAAGAAGCTAGAAACACAATACAGGATTGTGTGTGTGTGTGTGTGTGTGAGGGTGAAGCAGATGAATGAAGAGATAGATTTCGGGAATATTATATCTGATAACATAAAACCATCTGCACAGGGGATATTATATCTAATAACCTAAAATCATCTGCTCAGTGTAATAAGGCAGTAGGCAAGACTGATAGAATGTTAGCATGCATTAAGGAAAAGATCAGCACAGCACAGCAGGAAGCATAAGGAGGTGACACTAGCCCAGTACAGATCCCAGGTGTGACCTCACTTAGAGGACTGTGTGTACTCTCGGAATGCTCACCTGAAGAAGAAGAAAAAGAATCAGCATTTATATAGCGCTTTTCATACACAGTGTATCCAAAGCACTTTACAAGCAATGCCAGTCTGGTAGTGAAGTGACAGAATGTGTACTGGTGGCCATATCGCACATCAGCACCCACACACAGCCTGGAAAATTGCATGATCTGGTTTATGGGAAGAGGAATGTTGGCCAGGACACCAGGATTGTCCCCTACTCTTTGTGAAGAGTGCCCTGGGTTCTTTTACTGCCACCTGGACACCCACAATACCTTGAGCCTAGTTTTATATGTCTCATGGTGCAGCCCTTGCACCATTTTAGTATCCCTTCTCTGCACTGTCTCTAATCTGTCTATGTCCTTTTTCTGGTGTGGCCTCCAGAACTGGACACAGTACTCCAGGTGTGGCCTTACCAAGGATCTGTACAGTGGCATGATTACTGTCACAACCCCACTCAGCAGGTCAGGCCCTCTGCTCCCATAGTGCCAACCTCCGAGCACAGTATTGTGAACAGTTAACAGAACAGGGTAACCCTCCTGTCTGTTTTGTGGGTTTGAATCAACCTTTGGTCTCAAGTTTCTGGATTGATTCAAACTGTGAACCTCTTGTTAGCATACCCAATGCACAGGCTCAGATAATTCTGCTCTTCGGGGGGCCAGATATCTTTCGCCTACAGGCACCTAACCAGGTGTACAAAATGAACTCTTAAAAACTCTATTAAAGACCTCAGAATAAACTCTTACCTTTTCCCAGTTTGGTATTACCATTAAGCTATACACAGTGTCACCGTAACCATATATGCTTCACTTGTCAAAGAAAAGAATTTCAAAGGCAGTCTCTAAAATGAGATGTTTACTTAAAAACAGATAAAAATGTAAAATGTAAAACACAGACCAATATATCACAAAACATTACACTCACTTACAAAAAAAAAGGTTTAAAAGTGCAATTTCCTACCAACCATACACTTAGACTTGCTTAGCTAAGATATTCTTATATTCTTACAGTGCTGAAAGATGTTGTAGCTTCAGAGTCCAAACATGTGTGTCGAAATCGAATACAGACTACAGTTTTAAAACTGGCTTTGCCAACCTCTTTGCATGAGGTCACCCAGCTCCTCCCTATCAGAATATAAAAATTATACAAAACAGGATGTCTTCCCTCAGGAGGTAAATTAATTAAGGTGACACTGGCAAAAAAACAATTCCAATATGACTCTTTGATCTGGAGTGGTTTCCTATCTTTCAAAGACATCAATAAACTTTTTATGACTCTCTCTCTCTCTGCCAGTTCTCACTGAGGTATAATATGCTTTTGACACCAGCTGCAATTAACTGCCCTTCCTGAGTATGTTATAAAATGGATATTTCAGGTCTTGGCATCAAACAACCCAGATCCTAAATAAGGCTATAAAATGTGAGTTCTTAGAAGTTAATCTCATCACAGAGATCTGCTGTTTAACATATATCCTGTCCTGTTAGAACTGAAACCGGGTGGGGTGGGGGGTTATCCAGGCACAGCATTTCTCATGACAGACAATCACACTACATTTTTTTTATATTACAAAAAACACAGATTAATCAGAACCAGC
This sequence comes from Neoceratodus forsteri, assembly GCA_016271365.2. Taxonomy (NCBI): domain Eukaryota; kingdom Metazoa; phylum Chordata; order Ceratodontiformes; family Ceratodontidae; genus Neoceratodus; species Neoceratodus forsteri. The sequence continues at coordinate 46,556,411 of JADMNL010000027.1, forward strand.
TGTCCAAGTGTCACAATTACCTCCTGCTTTCTGCTTGTAATGCCCCTACCTATACATCTGAGGATGCCACTTGCTCTCTGCGCAGCTATTTCACACTGTTTTGTGACTTTGAAGTCATTGGTGATGAGTACACCCAGGTCCCTTTCCATCGTTGTCTCTTCCAAATGGTGCCCATCCAGAGTGTACTTTACCCCTGGGTCTTGCTTTCCCAGATGCTTGACCTTACATTTCTTGGCGTTACATTTTAACTGCCAGTGTTTTGACCATTCCTCTAGTTTCCTGAGGTCAGCTACCATGCTTGTAGCCCCCTCCTGTGTATCCACCCTGTTGCAGAGCTTTGTATCATCTGTGAACAGGCACACTCTCCCCTCCAATTCTTCTTTGATGTCACTGATGAAGATGTTGAAGCGGATTGTACCCAGCACCAACCCCTGTGATATGCCACTGGTCATGTCCCCCTCTTGTGACAAAGCCCCATTAACCAAGACTCTCTGCTTCCTATTCTGTAGCCAGTTCCTAGCCCAGTTATGCCAGTAGTCTTATGCCCTAACCCAGTGTGCCCTTGTTTGTTTCCCAGTCTCCTGTGGGGGACGGGGTCAAAAGTTTTGCTGAAGTCTAGGTGCACTATGTCCACCACACCGCCCTGGTCTATTGTTTTGGTAACCCTGTCAAAGAAATGAGCCAAGTTTGCTTGACATGATTGACCTGCCATGAAGCCATGTTGCTTGGGGTCTAGTTTTCCATTTTTCCTCAGGTATTCTACTGTTCTCTCTTTTAGTAGTGCCTGCATAATTTTTCCCGCTATAGAGGTTAGGCTGACTGGGCGATAGTTTCCGGTATCCTCTCTGCTTCCTTCCTTGTGCAAGGGCACTACTGTTGCTCTTCTCCAGCCCTGAAGTACTGCGCCCATCGCAGTAATTTACTGAATAGTTCTACTAGTGGTACTGCAATTTTTCCTGTAGCTCCTTCAACACCCTCGGGTGAATACCATCTGGTCCCATTGCTTTATCAACCTTAAGTTTGTTTAGTTCTTCTAGGACCCTTTCCCTTGTGAAGGGGCTAGTGTTGGCCTGCTTGTTATTGTGTTCCATCTGCTTTAGTGGAGGTCCTTTACCATTATCTTCTATTGTGAATATGGAGCAGAAGAAGGAAGAATACCCTTTTAAAGTAGCAGTATTTGTTAGTGGAAAAATTAATTCTATGTTGTTGTTTTTTTAGTACTGTATTGTATTTCTGACAAAACATCAAAGTATATTCAATTTTCTTGTCATTGTATTTTGTTCCTGAACTGAGATATGGGGTTTTGAAGTTTCTAAACATAACTGCTCTTGGGCCATCCCCACTAAGGATACATTAGACATCTTGGTGTGGTGTTATGCTGTTTACCATCAGAAATGGGTGCTGGAGCCTGCCCAATGGTGTGGAGTGCTGAGATGCTGGGTTCCTTACCTCCTGCCATGCCAATGACCTGGGTTCAGGAATAGACTGGTGTCACTCATGAGCTGGCTGGGGGAAGGAGGATCAAGTGTCCTTAGATGGCTCTCCTTCTTTGCAGGGGGGGGGACAGCGCATGCTGCTTGACTGCCACCCAGCAGTGGCTGGGTGGTACTGCATGTAGCTCTTGTCTCTGCGGGTTGGACCCAGGCATTCAAGTGCAAGCAGCATCTTTTCATCACATACCCACACCATTGCATGCACACAGCCTCAGAAAGTGGAAACCAGAAAATGGAGAAATAAAAGGGGCTGTACACTGAGGAAACCCCACTCACCTGCCCCCATTGCCCAAGAACCCTGCAGAACTGGATCCAGAGTCCAGGGGGGAAGAACTACCTTCCTTCTCCCAGCCCAGCAACAGGGGGGCTAAACCATGGATGAACATGGCAGGTGAGTCCTGAGGGAAGATTGTGTCCAGTCATGGAGGCAGAGGCTACAAAGTAAAGTCCGTACCCCAAAGACAGAAAAAGCTCTATGGAAAAAACAGAAATGTGCACAAACACCCTCCTTATACATCTGCAGCTTGAATCCAGCATGTAAAGTCACAAAGTAACCTTGATGTCAGCCCTGTGGCACAGAGGGCTGAGGCCTCTTGAGCACCTTACCTCTTCCGCGCTGGTGACCTGAGTTTGGCAACGAGCTCAGGCTACTGGGGGTCAGCTGGGTGGGAAGGGTTGGGAGTGGATCGAGTGGCCGCTTGACAGCTCTCCTCACCCAGACTGGGGAGGCAAACCTTCCTGGCTCTTGGCTGCCACCCGTTGGAGGCTTGTGGCAGTGCCAAGCAAATTGGGGGCTGGTGTTAGACCAGAGGTGGGTGGAATGGGGTCACTGGTTCTGGCACACATGTGCACCTCCATGTGCATGAGCTACCATGTCGCTGGGGCCCCGGGGACCTAGGGAGGAGAAAACTGAGAAAAAGCCCATATCTCTCATCACTTAGTGTGATGGCCCTAGAGGACTCCTGGGTCCTGCTGTATACATCTCTGCTGCCCAACAGCAGGCAGCAGTAGATGGCACCCGGGGATCCTAGAAACAGGGCCCAGTGGCAGGAGTATGTGGTGGTGGGCGGGCAAACTGCTATATAGAAAAGTAACCTCGATGCCCACTCACTGGCACAGTGATAGGGCTACTGCTTACAATTCCAGCAACTTGGGCTTGGAAACAAGGCTGGGGTCTTGGGGCCAGTAGGGAACAGGAGACTTCAGCATCTCAGTGGAGGTGCTTCTCCCTTGGGGAGAGAGGGACACCATCAGTACTGCAATACTGCCACCTTGGTGACCACAGGTGGCAGTGCAGTAAGGCGTCATGGAGGGAGAATGCTAGCTGGGGACCCACACTGTGCACACACTGGATGTTCATTGGTCCCCCTCATATGCTGATATTGTCCAGGGAATCAGGAAGAAAAAGGAAAAGAAGCCTTTGTGTTGCCGTGACAGGACTCTGGTATATCCGGGGCCTGCCCCCACCACCGTGCAGCACCTCCTGGCATCTGCCATATCCAGAGTTATATCACCTCCACCCCATACCCTGCCTCGGAGGGGAGGTGTAAGCCCAGGCTCTGTAAAGGATGGTGCATAGGATGGTGACAGAGGGTTCCTGTGGAGCCAGGCACCAGAGACAGGAAGGGAGCATAAAAATAAATTTGAAAAACAGTATCCTCAAGAGATGGAATTTAAAAAAATTGTCAGTGATGGACATCTTAAATGACTTGAGTCATTAATTATAACATCTCTTCAAGTGGTGTAACAGGCTGTGCTTTGAAACAACTGAGAAGCTGCATGGGATATACTATATTGGATTAGAAATCTACAACTGATCTCTCGTACTTACATCTGAGGGAAGTTATCCTTACTTTACAGTCTTACATTGGGATTGTTTTGTGTTTAATTTCATTTTAAATCAGGAAAGGGGTTTTCAAAATGACTTATCTTGTGAGCAATTTCAGAAGGGTTGAAATAACTGCATATTTGATTTTCCTTTGTGGCAATCTGGACTGTCTGCTAGTATTTTGACAGCTTACATTAATTTAGTTGGAAATAAAATAGTTGGAAATATCTTACTGGTAGTAGCTGTGTACTTTGAATAGCAAAGGCTGCAGTTTGTAATTTGATGCCAGACACAGCCTCAGGTGGTGGAAATTGTCTTTACTAGTCAGGGAGACCCTGCATCATAGCCAATTGTTTTGGGTGGATGAATATTCTAGCATTGATCAATTACTATAAACTACTGGTGTGATCCTGTTTCAGACAGAAGACCATCTCTTCAAGTGGTGTAACAGGCTGTGCTTTCAAACAACTGAGAAGCTGCATGGGATATACTATATTGGATTAGAAATCTACAACTGATCTCTCTTACTTACATCTGAGGGAAGTTATCCTTACTTTACAGTCTTACATTGGGATTGTTTTGTGTTTAATTTCATTTTTACGTTCGCTTGTGCAAGGAACGTTTTGGGAGAATAGCACACTTTGGAGGTATGCCTCTCTTTCAATCCACTGCTCCGTTGAGCAGGCGTGGCGATCCTGCACCAATGGGTGCAGGGAGCTGTGTATGACAGCGGTGGTCTTCGCTTCAAGAAAACCACCGCTATCCTCTGAAACACCGATCACGCCGCCCCAGCGTCACGCCATACACAAATCTTTGCTGCGTGTTGGGCCATCCCAGCATGGCAAATGTCCCAACGTTGTCTGCCGGCGGGTGCCCAATCCCCGTCGGCTCCACGGGCCCCAAAGCAATCCTTCTGCCACGCTGAGGCCCACCCCAGCATGGCAAACGTCCCAAGGTAGTCTGCTGACGGGTGCCCAACTCCGCCTGCCTCGCCCCCAGCCATCCTTCTGCCATGCTGGGAGCCCACCCCAGCGTGGCAAACGCCCCACATAGTCTTGTTTTTTTTTCACCTGTAAAGCAAAACGGTCCCATGGCACTTCTCCCAGTCCCCTCCCACAACCTGCATCCACCCACTGTGCACCCAGCCTCCCACACCCCAGCCCATACTTACCTCTGGAACTTGCGCGCATCTTGGTGGATGGGGAACACGTCTGCACTCTTCAAAGCCGACCGTGAACTGAGGAAATGCCGTAAGCTGTATAATGGGCTAGATAGGGTTTTCAACTTTATTGCATATCTCAGGCATTGTTTGGAATTTTGCACCAATTTTCCAACATAGGGTTTTGGGACCCCTTCTCATGAATGATGTCACTGTCATGGCATTATTCAGGCCCGAAGGGTGATTTCGCAGTCACTGCCACAGTCACTGCGCAAAATCACCTTCAAGCCTGAATAATGCCATGACAGTGACATCATTCATGAGAAGGTCCTAAAACCCATGTTGAAATTTTGTGCAAAATTCCAAAAATGACTACTTTACAAGCATGCGTTGTGCAGTTCCTACGCAGGCTCGTAAGTTCATAAATTTTCAATATTTTCCTCCAGATATTCAACATTATTTTACCACACCTCCTTATGAGCAGTACAGCTGTCATTTTCACATCCTGCCCAAAGCGTGTTTCAGCCGTTGTAGCGCACAATGGCGCAGTCGGTGTGCAAAATCAATGTATGGAATACATTAAGAAAATCATGGTGACACTGTTCATTAGCAGAGGTCTTAAAATGGCTATTTTGAAAATTTGGTGCAAAAATTCCTAAAACTGACTGTTTTACGATTATGCGTTGCGCAGTTCCTACGCCCGCTTGTAAGTTTGTGAATTTTCAACATTTTCACTCCAGATTTTCAACATTGCCATTTTATCACACTTCCTCATGAGCAGTACAGCTGTCATTTTTCACATCCCTGCCCAAAACATGTTTCCGCCCATGTAGCGCACAATGGCGCAGTCGGTGTATGAACTCAATGTATGGGACACATTAAGAAAATCACAGTGACACTGTTCATAAGCAGAGGTCTTAAAATGGCTGTGTTGAAAATTTGGTGACAAAATTCCTAAAAATTACTGTTTTACGAGTGTTCATTGCGCAGTTCCTATGCACGCTCGTAAGTTTGCGAATTTTCAATATTTTCACTCCAGATTTTCAACATTGGCATTTTACACACCTCCTCATGAGCAGTACAGCTGTCATTGTTCACATCTTGCCCAAAGCGTGTTTCCGCCCATAGCGCACAATGGCACAGTTGCTCACCGAACTCAGTGTATGGGACACATTAAAGAAATCACAGTGTCACTGTTCATGAGCAGAGATCTTAAAATGGCTATGCTGAAAATTTGGTGAACAAATTCCTAAAATTAACTGTTTTCTGAGCGTGCAGTTGTGCAGTTCCTCACGCACGCTTGTAAGTTTGCAAATTTTCAATATTTTCACTCCAGATTTTCAACATTGCCATTTTACCACACCTCCTTATGAGCAGTGCAGCTGTCATTTTTCACATCCTGCCCAAAACGTGTTTCCGCCCATGTAGTGCACAATGGCGAGTCGGTGTGCTAAATCAATGTATGGGACACAGTAAGAATATCACAGTGACACTGTTCATTAGCAGAGGTTTAAAATGCCAACGTTGAAAATTTGGTGAAATTCTAACAATGACTGTTTTACAAGCGCGTTACACAGTTCCTATGCCGCTCGTAGGTTTTGCAATTTTCAATAGTTCCACTCTAGATTTTCAACATTGCCATTTTACCACACTTCCTTATGAGCAGTACAGCTGTCATTTTTCACATCCTGCCCAAAACGTGTTTCCACTTTGCGAAGCATAATGGGGGTAACAAAAAGGTCATGCTGAAAATTTATTGTGCAAATACCAGCAATCGCACAGGGCATTAGGGTAAAGCACTATACATGCCAAACACCACTGCAAATACCTGCAAGCGAACGTTCGGCATTGACAAACGCTTGTTATTTTTGGTGCAGCTTGCATCACTCTCACCTTGTGTCACTCTGTTGATGCAGTGGACCTCTTGTGTCTGTTTGGGGGACTTTGCCACAGAGAATGCTTTTCTTGCAAAATATGGTGCACAGTATTTGGTGCACCTAGGTCTAATCAAGGTGATTGTTTGATGCAGTTGCATGGGATCTAAGGGCCCTTTGAAAATCTGGCCCACTGTATTTCTAATGCTGAGTATTTAGAACCAAATCGCTCTGGAAAATATCTAGGTGCCTTGTGCAGCTTGAGTTCCATCATTTGTTTGTAGTTTTGCCGATGTATTTAGTTTAAAGCAGATGTTTTGTTTTGTGTATTGAAGCTGTATTGGGGGGTACTAGCAAGCAAGGCAGGCCTGAGCAGTTTGAGTACTAGTCTTGTTGTCTTCAGTCTTTCTTCTTAATTATTTTTGTCTGTGTTCTGTGATTTATTATTTTATTCTCGCAGTACAGTTTGTGTGTTTAAGTGAATTGCTGTATGTTCCTCCATTTGTTACTCTACTGATTGCAGTTTTTGTTTAGTTAGTTAAGGGAATGTGTTACTTTAATACTTAGCCACTTGTTTAGAATTATCCCTGTCTTGATGGTCTGTGTTTTGTTAATCCCACCTCTACCTCATCCAAGACGAGGTGCCAGAGGAGAACGAGATTGCCTACCAGAGCCCCCCACCACTGGGAAAAATGTTATTTGTTTAAATCTTCATCCCCCATTCAAAAAATGACTTCATTTTGATGAAGTATAACACAGAATGTGACTAGGTCTGGGGATGGTGTCTAATACAACCTATAATTGTACAGCAATTACTTTTAGAAGGGATGCTTTGACCTGCCCCGCCTATCATACTGAATTATTTCAGGTCACTGATGGTAAGTAATTTAGGAAAGCCGGATTGCAGGTTAGGTTTATTACCTGACCAGGCAAAGCAAACTGGGTACAATGGAGGAAACGGGGAAGTCAGAAGTGGGAACAAAGAATACAAACAAAACTTCAATTTGCACAACGTGCTGCTTGCTCTGCTCACTCACCTTAGAGCTACTGCTGGCTTTTGCAGAAAATACCACTGGTTCCTTCTACTTCTGGCTGCTCCGGTCAACCAGATTTTCCTCTTGGCCTCTACTGCTCCTCAGACTAGAGCCCAGTCAGCACAGTGCTACCACCGCCGATGAGAGCTGATTGATGGCAGCATCCCCTAACCCTCACCATCGACCACAACAGCTCCCATCCTCCTCCTGACTCCTACTGCATTTGTGCCCTGCTTCTGTTGGTACTAAAAAATACAAAACCGTTAGGCATGAAGGGGCACAGAGGGATGTTTGCGGCTCGTTAGCATGCATACTGTCATTCTATTATTGTCACTGAATGTACAGTGCAAGATTTAGACAGCATACCCAGCAGATTTCCTGTTTTTTTATTGAAAAAAAATGTTAGTTATGGGCAGGATTTTATGTAAACAATAATACTAGACAGGGAGGGTGGTATTGGGCTATATCAGGCCACCCAGAGGCATAAGGGGGCCTGAAACTGCAGGCAGAGGGTCTTTAAGCCCCTGGAAGGCCCAGTACAGCCTATACAGCTCACCCTGGAGGTTAGAAAATGTGTATTTTGAAAAACTTCAGCTAAAATCTGAAAAAAAAGTAAAAATTGATAAAATGAAATCAAAATTAATTAGAAAGTGTTTAGATGTAAAGTAGTCCCTCCGCTGGCAGAATTTGGTAGAATTACCAGCAGAGGGCATTGCTGTTTTTGACAGCATTTTTCTGCATTGTTCTCAACTTCATAGAAACATTGAAAAAGAGATGGCAGAAGGAGACCGAGGGTCCCTCTGGTCTGCCTGTGTGTTCCTTGGACTTGCTCAGATCCCAGGACCTAACCCCCTTTGCCTAATGCCTCCTGCTGCTCCTGTTGCTTTTGATCTCACTGTAGCCCTGTCCCATCCCAGTTTGAATGATGCCAGGGATTTTGCTTCCACTACCTCAGCTGGTAGTTAATTCCATGGTTCCATAATTCCTTCTGTTAAATAGTGTTTCCAAAGCTCTCTCTTGAAGTTTCCTCCCCTCAGGTTCCACTCTTGCCCTCTAGTATTAGTGTCAGAGACTCTGATGAACAGGTCAGAGGATGGCACCTTATTTATTCGTCTCAGGAACGTTTATGTTTGAATCATGTCCCCCCTCTCCCTCCTTGTCTCCAATGAGAACATATCTAATGCTTCCAGACACTCATCATATGAGTGCCCTTGAAGGCCCTTAATCATTTTGCTCTTTCTTCTCTAGATAGCCTCCAACCTGATTGTATCCTTTTTCAGATGTGCACTCCAAAACTGGACACAGTACTCCAGAAGAGGGCTTACCAGGGACCTGTACAGTGGTAGTATCGCCTGCCTTCTGCTGTCAAATCCCCTCCCTATGCACCGTAGCATTTTGTTGGCCTTGCTAAAAGCTGGGTTGCATTGGCTGGTCTGTGTAAGGGTGTTGCTTATGATAACACCCAGGTCCCTTTCTTCCTGTGTGGGGCCGAGCTGGACTCTGTTGAGGTAGTATTCTGTCCTTGGTTCCCCTTTACCCAAATGCTTTACCTTGCATTTCTTTGCATTGAACCTCAGCTGCCAGATGTTAGACCATCTTTCCAGCTTCTGCAGGTCTTTGGAGGTCCTAACCACCTCCTTGCTGTCTACCTTTCTTCCTAGCTTGGTATCAGCCGCAAATAGGGCAATGTTGCCCAGAATACCTATGCTGATGTCACTGATTAAGGTATTAAACAGGACTGGCCCCAACACTGAGCCTCAGGGCATACTGCTAGTGACTGCCCCTTCATCAGACCTCACCCCATTGACCACTACTCTCTGTTTTCTGTCCCTAAGCCAATTACCTACCCAGCTAACTATGCTCTTGGCTGCACCCTGGTCCTCCAAATTTTTCAGCAGGCGGTTGCTTGTCACCGAATCGAAGGCCTTACTGAAATCAAAGTATAAGAGGTCCACTGAGTGGCCTCTGTCTAGTTTCCTAGAGATCTAGTCAAAAAATACGATTAGGTTCGTTTGGCATGACTTTCCTGCCACAGACTCATGCTGCCTGTCATCCTGCAGACCATTCTTATCTAGGTACCCTAAAAAGTCCTGTTTTATTAAGGTTTCCATCAGCTTCCCCACTACTGACGTAAGACTAATTGGTCAGTAGTTGCCTGCTTTCTCACAACTCCCTCTGTTGTGGAGAGGTACCACATCAGCTTTTTTCCAGTCCCCTGGCACTACCCCCCGTCTGAAGTGATCTGTTGAAAAATTGTGCTAAGGGATCTGCCAATTCACTTGCTACTTTCTTTAGCACCCTCGGGTGTATTCCATCAGACTCTGGGGACTTGTCCTCTCTGAGTTGATCCAGGGTCTCCCTAATCCCACTGTTGGTGATTGATGGTGTTTGTGTGACACCTTTTTCAGCAGCCTTGATGCCACTCTCTGGTACAGGGCCTATGTGTTCCTTGGTGAACACTGAGCAAAAAAAGTTGTTCAGAACAGTGGGCTTCTTACTATCCTCCTCCACTATTCTGTCTCTGTCTTTGAGTCTAACTGTTCCTCCCCTTTTCTTGTTTATATCGAAAAAAATTGCTTGTTCCCCTCTTTAACCCCTTCTGCGAGTCAAAGCTCTGTTGCAGCCTTAGCTGATTTCACCATACTCTTTGTTTCTTTGTTCTTCTGAACATAAGCTTCCCATGTGTTGTCTTTCTGAGTTCTTTTATAATTTCTATAGGCCCCCCTTTTGGCTCTAATTGCGGACTTTACCTGGCTACTGAACCATATTGATTTTATATGTTGGTTCTTTCTGGTCACTGTTCTTATGCACATCCTAGTAGCGTCTAAAGTGGCTAACTTGACTAGGGTTGTCAGAGCTAGTTTGGCAAAGATTCAAACCCCTCTAGAACCCTGGTGTTAGAGTTCTGATTTAGAACTCAAACACTAGAGGGTTCGCAAAAGGGTTCGAGTTATTTTATTTTCCCAGTTACATGGGCGTGGCTAATTAAACAGCGCGGATTTACTGTACACACCCTATGCTTGTCTGCATAAGGCCTGGGATTTTTGTGTCAAACAGCGAATCAGCTGCCTGTGTGTGGCATGCGCATGTCGGGTTGTTGGGGTTTACGTGCGTGTGTGCCCAATTGCTACACTGGCACCAATCGCCATCGAGATTTGTGGTGTTAACCAGCCCCCATATTTCTTCCACATTTGACTGTTCCTGTGTCCTTAACAGCCTGTTTCTAACTACTTCCGTCATTTTGTCAAAACTGGTTCCTCTAAAGTTTAAAACTTCAGTCTTGGATTGTGATTTTTCTACCCCTAAGGCTAACTCAAACTACAGAGTTGTGGTTGCTGTTGGTCAGTGGCTCCCCAGCCCCTGTAACACTTATTCCCTCTAAATTAGTAAGGACTACATCCAGGATGGTGTCCAGCCTAGTCGGGGCACTAACTAGTTGTGTACGTAGGCAATCTTGAAGGGGCATCACCCACTTTTTAGCTCCTATTAGAACCTCTACTGGGATGCTCCAGTTAACATCGAGCATATTCAGGCCACCAACCAGCACTATATCTCCTTTTTGTGCTACACCCCTGCTATCCTCTAGGAGCCCCTCATCCCTGCTCTCAGCCTGCTCTGGAGGCAGGTATACCACTCCTGTATGCAATGGATCCTCTCCCCCTTTGCCGAGCTGAGTAGTATCCACAGGGATTCTACACCCTCCTTTTTGATGCTATCTACTGCGATGACTTTTATCCTGTACTTTACATATAACGCTACCCTTCCCCCCCCCACCCTCAGTTCTATCCTGTCCGAAAAGGGCATAGCCCAGGACTGAAAGGTCCCAGTCATTTTTTTCTGAGGTCCAAGTCTCTGTGACGGCCACCAGGTCCACTCAGCAATCACTGTCATTGCCTGCAGGTCACTTATTTTGCTCCCAGGCTTCTCTTGTTGATGCATACCCTTTCCAAAGTCTGGTATCCCTGCTGTTATTTGCTACTATTGGTTCTACCTTGGGCCAGCAGATGCATGGCCCTGTGTCCTGTTCCTGATAGTTTCCAACGCTTTCTATGTGATTTCTTATTGCTACATGATTTCTTAGGTCATGGGAGAGAAATTTCTGCTTGTGGGGGTGTGACGTCTAAGATGTTATCAGAAGTGTGATTTTTGATGGGTTCCCTAGTGTTAGTCTCCCCTTTTCCTAGTTTAAATGGTTGATGTCAACATCAAATTTCTGCCCAAGCACACTCACTCCTTCCTTTCTTAGGTGAAGTCTGTCAAACCTGAATAGCTTCCTTTCCCAGCAGCTCCCCCACAAGCCTATGATGTGATATCCTCTTTCACAACACCATCCATATGACCAAGCATTAAATTCTTCAATGTCCTTATTCTTGATTTTGTTCTCACAATCCCCTTTGCTCCACACTGGGAGTACAGTACCTCCGAGAATGCCAGGGCGGTTCTGCTGGCCTCCAGCTGTTCCCACAGCTTAATGAAATTCTGCTTGGTTTCTTCTACCATTTGAGCAGACAGGTCATTCGTACCAAGATGAATCATAACATTCATCTCGGTACTGTCTCAGCTCTGCTACTCTGTATTGAAGCTCTCCCCCCCCCACATTCCAGATGTTTAAGTTTTACATTTCTTTGTTTTACTGTAACAATTTCTAAGCCCCTGGTAGAAACCGTGAGTGCAATCATGACTGTAGTGAATGTGGTCTAGCAGAGCAGCTTGTGAGTGCAGTTGGGATTGTGCTGAATGCGGTCTGGCAGAGCAACTGTGAAGTGCCTCCAGGACCCTGGGAATAATAGTCAAGAAGCGGCAGCAAAAGTCAGTTTCTGTTTGCTTGATTTTGTTTTGTTTTAAACTGATTTCATGGACTGGTTTCTTTGTTCTACCCAGTGGGAGCCATGGCAGTGCAGGGGAAAATGATGAGAAAGCTGTTAGTGTGTACTGATGAAAGGTAAGCACACCTCTGTGCTGGCGATAGTGGTTTTAAAAAATAAACTTTTTTTGTGTGGAAAGGGGGGAGAATTTTTATTAAAATAAATGGCAGTTTGTGTTTTCTGAAGGACTGCAGTTGGGATGGGGGCTCTTATCCACTTGCTAAGCAAGCAAAAAAATGGCTGGCATTTAGGTTTTTAAAACTGTAGTTGGGGCACAGTGATTCCAGTTGTGCTGAGGAAGATTGGCATGGCACTTGATTTACCCAGTCTCTGTTGGCACATAAATGCATCCCAACGTAAGGACTCAGCCAATCAGAGACCAGTTTTTTTTAACCCATTTTCTAATGTAGAAGGAGAACTGTGTTTTGGCACCTCATATTTATGGGTTCCCTAGGGCCACCTAGTTCACCTATTCTTAAAGCCAGCCCTGCTTACCAGCAATTTCTTTACTGTTATTTCTCCCTTGTTTTATTACTTAGTTTACGAATACTCTTGTTATAGTTAATATGCATTCGGTGTATATATATATCTTTTTTTTTTTTTTTCAATACAAGATTTTTTTTTTGCTCCTTTGTCTGGGGGAAGCTGTGTCAGCCCACTCCCCAGCCCTTTTAGGCTGGCTCTCTGTCTCCCTCAGCTATGCACCCTGTTAGGTTCTCCCCATGAGTTTCCCTTTTGTGGCAGGGTCAGAGGAGGAGGGCCATCCTCCCCCAGTCATCAAATCCAGGGTGGACTGGGTCATGCACTGAGCTGCGGTGTGGCATGGAGATGGCAGGGCTGGGCTTCATGAAGCCCCCTGAAGTACCATTTGCCACATTTTCTTGTCCCACCCCTACTGTGGAGCATCAGACTCGTGCATGGAGGTGCACCTGTCTGACATTCCCAACAGTCCCCTTATGTATGTTGCTTCTCTGACTTGTCCTATCCCCAGGCCTCCACCTGGGGGCAGTCTAGTCTGGGATAACATGCCTCCCCACCCTGGGAGAGGAGAGTGGTCCCTTTAACACTCAATCCTCTCCCTCCCTCCCTGGCCGACCCCCGACTACTTGAGTTGGTTCATGAACCTGGGTCACCGGCATGGGAAAGGGTAAGGCACATGGCCCCTCGGAATATATATTTTTTTAATTAATTGGGAGTCTCCTTCTTCATTCCTCATCACAGTCATGTTAAAACAAATTACAATTTTACTGAATCATTTAAAGAACTATACATTTACTTGCATCAACTCCAAAACATCTATTTCAGCTAAAGTGTGGTGGCAGAGTCTCTCCATCTTCCTTCATGGTCATGGTCATGTTAACACTTAAATGTTATGATCATGTTAAAATAATTTTAATTTTACTGAATCATTTAAAAAAATACACATTTACTTGTGTTGACTCCAACACATCTATTTCATCGAAAATGAGGTAGCAGAGTGTCTTCCTCCTTCATCCATCCCTTGTCAATCATGTTTTCATGTTAAGAATGTTGATCAAATCACACTGCCTGAGTCATCACCCAGTGTCGCAATGCATAAATCATCCCCCAAAACACCCATTGCCACCCCTCTACTGTCCCAGTGCCACCGCCATGTAAAATCAAGGGCAACAAAATCCATATTTCAGAATCTGCCAGCGTCAGACCAGCCCACTTCTATGTTACTGAAGCAAATGCTGTTAAATGTACAGTGGGTACTGCGGTGATATGGGAAGCAAAGCCTTCATGGGACACATGCTCCGTACTCACGACCGTGCTAACTTCGTACACACGGTCACGATCAAGTCACGTCACATTAAAATAAATTATAATTTTCCATGATCATTTAAAGAAATATACATTTACTTGCCTTGACTCCAGTCCATCTACTTCGTCCAGGATGATGTGAGAGAGTCTCCTCCTTCCTCAAGGTACTGCACTTCAGAGCTAGGAACCAGGGGAGGAGCTATCAGCTGGGAGAGATACAGCTGGAAACCACCAAGGAGGAAAAGGATCTGGGGGTGCTTATAATGCGCAGCATGAACAACTCAGCTCAGTGTAGGATGGTGGCAGCAAAAGTCAACAGGGTGCTGGGGTGTATAGCAAGGGGAATCTCCTCCAGAAATAGAGAGGTGATCCTTCCCCTGTTCAGGTCTCTGGCCAGGCTGCACCTGGAGTACTGCATGCAGTACTGGCACTCTTTCCTGAAGATCGAATTGTTGGAATGGGGTACAACTGAGGGCAACAAAGATGATCCAGGGATTGGAGGAAAGTCCTACGAGGACAGGCTGGGTGAGCTAAACATGTATTCCCTGGAGGAGAGGAGGGATGGGGAGATATGATTGAAGCCTTTAAATACCTATGGGGCTAAACAAGACTAATACAGAAGGGATTTTCCAGCTTAGAAGAGGGAGGGATACAAGAGGGCATCAGCTGTGATCGGAGGGAGGAAAATTCAGGAGGAAAATCAGGAAGCATTTTTTCACAGAGTGGGTGGTGGACAGGTGGAATACTCTGCCAGAGGAGGTGGTATCCTGTAGGATGGTGGACAGTTTTAAGAGGGGCTGGGACAGAGTGAGGAGGGGTATGATGATGATGAAGGGAGGAGGGGGTGGGGCAGCTGCAGCAAGGGGCTAGCTACAAAATTGAGCAGACTCAATAGACTGTGAGGCCTGTTTCTGCTGGCATTTTCGTATGTTCATATGTTCCTTCACAGTCACAGTCACAGTTACATTAAAGTAAATTATTTTGTTTTCTTGGTTAATAATTTTTATTGGAAGTCACAAAAACACATACAGAACAGTTCAGTAGAACATATAGAACAAAACAGCTGAACAAAAAAATAACTCAGCAGTGTGACAAATCACAGTACCGTGGTACGCTAATGCACATAGGGGTATCACATACCAGGAGGCCACTAGATCTGGAAGGGTACCTTCAGCACTTGGAACCATATCAACAGTCAGCAACAGGGCTACCACAGAGAGTGGAAAAAAGAGCTATCAGGTGGTGTGCATCATGGGGGTTGAGCCGTCGCTGCCTTTCACTAAAAAGGGAGCTAGGATCAAACAGGTATAGATCAAATTCCACATACACCTTCCAGCAGTAATAAAACTTGGTTAAGGAACCCTGACCCAAGTGTGCCATTTTACACAGGGAAGCTAGAGTGGCTACTGTCTCCATCCACGTGTGCACTGTGGGGATCCCAACGTTATGCCAGTTTTTGAGCAAGAGGCATTTGGCCTCCATGCTCACCGATACTAGCTAAAGGAGGCATGGGTCTTTTGCGGACCAGTTCTCCAGCGGGAGTCCAAACAGAATGGTATCTAGAGAAACAGAGAAGGTCCGGCCTAAAATCTCCTCACAGCCCTTCAAGATCTTCTTTCCAAAAGGACTGTATGCCAAGCAGCTCTAAAGTACATGGAAAACGGTCCACCTGGTTGCACACACTACCAGCACCTGTCATCTGGAAGGAGGCCCATCTTCTTAAGCTTATCTGGGGCATGGTACCAGGAATGTAAACTTTATTCTGAATGAAAAGACTGCATGGATCTAAATTATAATTTTCATTAAACATTTAAAGAAAAATACATTTACTTGCATTGACTCTTACCCCTCTACCTCATCCACGATTAGGTGAGAGAGTCTCCTCCTCTCTTTACTGTCATGGTCAAGGTCATGGTTACGGTAAAATAAATTATAATTTTCGTTAATCATTTAAAGAAAAATGCACTTGCTTGCGTTGACTCCAGCCGGTCTACGTTATCCAGGATGAGGTGAGAGAGTGTCTCCTCCTTCCTTCATGGTCACGGTTACATTAAAATAAATTAAAATTCTCATTAATAATTTAAAGAAAAATACATTTACTTGTGGCAACTCCAACTCATCTACTTAATCCAAGATTAGGTGAGAGAGTCTCCTCCTGTCTTTACAGTCACTGCCACAGTAAAATAAATTACAGTTTTCATTAATCATTTAAAGAAATAACACATCTTCTGTCCTTATGGTCACAGTAAAATAAATTACAATTTTCATTAATCCTTTAAAGCAATACACATTGAATTGTATCAACTCCATCTCATCTACTTCATCCAAGATGAAGTGAGAGAGTCTTTTCCTTCCTTCATGGTCATGGCCATGGTCATGTTAAGATAAATTATAATTTTCTTTAATCATTTAAAGAAATATACATTTACAGTCCAAGAACTGTGTCATGGGTACTAAAATACAATGTGGTACCATGTAGCAGCCTGCTATATTTTTCGGTTACCTCAGCACCTGGGGAAATCGGTGGAGCTGGAGTGAGAGCTGGGGGAGATGGAGGCTGCTGTATCGGATGATGGAGTACCTCAGAACAATGTATGATGAAGGCATATGGCACCCTGTCAACCACCACAAGTCTTCACATGACCCTTGCGAGAGTGAGACTCCATTTTAAAGACAGAAAGAAACAGAGAAAGAGATTTACAGACAGATTAGATGGAGAAAAGGCTGGATATTTGGAAGAAACTTCAGAGCATGTAGTTTCAGCTGATACTGCAACAAACGTCACACACATTGTGTTCACACCCCTAGCCTGGGACGTCTGGTGCTGACTAGTGAGGCCAGGTTATGATGTCCACCTTGGATGCCTCTTGCCTCAGAGAAGGAGGGCACCTCCTTCCATTGCATGACTGCCCCCTGGTGGCCCACACACAGACTTGGCAGGTACTTTGAAGGAAAAGAGGTGTCACGGTACTGCTGTTGAACTGGTGGAAGTGAAGAATTGATGACGGATCGTCATCTTTCCTCCCTAGAGCTACATACATGTAATGAATGTACATATGGAGACAGAGCAAGAGAGAGACAGAGAAAGAGGCAAAGACCAATAAAATACATAGCTAATTTGTTTATTTGTGAATTTACAAAGTTTTACCAGGAAAGACATATTAAACTGGTAACCGTTTTTTTCATGATGCATCCTAGGAGGCAGAGGGAGAGCAGTACAGTATTCTGTACTTTTATTTATTTATTGAAATGTTTCACCAGGAAGGCACACTGAACAACAAGTTGCTAGTTTCCCAGTATGACTGGGGAATACAATTGGATGAAGAATTAGGCATACAGTTTAACAAAACTGAGAAATGAAACATTCAATTACATTTGTAACAAGATATACAGTTAAAAAATATCATAAATAATCATACAGTTGCATTTGTGAAATAACATACAATTAAATATATCATACCTGTGGAATATGTATTTTACTACAAGTGGCATATCTGAGGAACATAGTACAGAAATTTAATGTAGCCTGTGACACTCAGACAGCTGGTTCTGATTAATCTATGATTTTTGTAATATAAAAATGTGTTATTGAGTGTCTCTCATGAGACATGCTGAAACAGCCTGTGGGATGACACACACACATACACATACACACACACACACACACACACACACACACACACACACAGGTTTTAGCTAATAGGTGTTACCTGGAAGGCTAGGAGATAATTACAGGCTAGAAACCTAAAATAAGCATCTCCTGTTTATCTAGCCTAATTGTAGCTTGGCAGCTGCTAGGATGGGAAATCATAAACTTTTATAACGCTTAGAGGAAGAGAGCAAGTTATGACACTTTAGAGCGAAGTCATAAAAGATTCTTTGATGTGTCCTGGGAAGAAGAGCTACTTGAGATCAAAGAGGGCATGTTATTTAAAGAAAGTCATGTGGGGACTTGAGTTTTGTTGAGGTCACCTTTATTAATTTACTTCCTGCTGGATAGACATCCTGATTGTGTAATTTTTAATAAACAGAGGAGGAGCTGGGTAACATCATGGAGAAGGCAGGCTCAAGACAGTGTTTTAATTATGCTGTGAGTGACCTGTAAAGACACACGTGTTTGGACTCTCTTGACAACAACATCTGTCTATCAGCACTATTAGAAGAGCTACATTAGATATATGTCTAATTGTCTGGTGGTAGGAATTTTGCACTTTTTAACCCTTGTTCTTTTAATAATTGTATGTTTTGTGATATATGGTTCTGTATTTACGTCACATTTTTTAATTTATCTTTAAGTAAACCTCTACTTTAGAGACTATTTGGTGTGCCTTTGAAATTATTTTTCTTGACAAGTGAAGCATATATGGTTAAAGTCAACACTGTACAAAGCTTACTGGTTTTACCAAACTGGGAAAAGGTAAGAATTTATTCTGAGGTCTTTAATAGAGTTTTAAGGGTTCATTTTGTATGCCTGGTTAGCTGCCCAGAGGCAAAAGATATCTGGCCCCCTGAAGAGCAGAATTATCTGAACCTGTACATTGGGTACACTAGCAAGAGGTTCACAGTTTGAATCCCTCCAGAACTTGAGACCAAAGTTTGATTCGAACCCACAAAACAAACAGGAGGGTTACCCTGTTCTGTTAACTGTTCACAAGACTGCGCTCAGAGGTTGGGAGCAGAGGGCCTGACCTGCTGAGTGGGTTTGTGACAGATTGGTTGGCAGCGGTGCGATAAATTTTAGTATTACAAACTTTTATTTTTCAGTGTGTCAGCTTGAGACCGTCAGCTCACTTGCAAAGAAATAAAAAGGCAGTGATTTATTTTTAAAAAGGAGACAGAACTATATCACTTGGTGTACAGTCAAGTTCCTACTCATTTTATTTTTTTTTCTAAAGTGCAAGTCAGAGTAGCCATAGTTAGGGAAGAAGATGGCTTCCAACTACAGCAGGGATACTGTAGACTACTTAAAGTAGTTGTGTGGGGACAGAGGAGTCCCTGCTTGAGGTGAAATCCAGCAACAGAACCTCATGGATGCCCTGATGGTAGCAGATACCCAGAACATCGTGGTCACAGACAGTGACTGAAGAGGACCAAACCTTGAGTGTGGCAGGGTTAGCGCCAGTGCAGTGTCCAGATCTGATGACAAGGGCAACAGGGCCACTGTCAGTGAAGGGCCACAGCAACAGCAGGGGAAAGTCACCAGTATCCTGGATCCAGAAGTACTCAGGCTGCAAACTGAGTTGTGCAGAATGGAGCTGGAGTTCCAGAGGGACAGGGACCATGAACAGCGGGAGGCAGACCATGAGGCAGAACGAGAATGCCAAGACGCAGACAGTGAGGAGCATGAGCACCAGAGGCAACATGAACTGGAGAAGCTACGACTCCAACCAGCGGCACCAGAGCAGGTAAGTGGCTTGGGTTTAATTGGGACTACAGAACTGGGCTACAAATTGAATTCCAAATTGATAACCAAATTTAAAGAGGGGAGGATATGGATGCCTTTTTAAATTTTTTGAAAAAGTTTGTATTCAGGCTAAAATTCCTAGGGAGTCCTGGAGCTTCCAGCTATCCCCGCTACTTACCTCGAAAGCTTGGGATGCATTGGGTCAAATGGACAATGAGGACAGTGATGATTACAGCAAACTTAAAGCTGCACTGCTAAAGAAGTTTGAATTAACTTCTGAATCATACAGAGCTAAATTCCATGAGCTCAGGAGAAGCCCTGACATGAGCTACAAGGAGCTAGCCATGAAACAACGTCAATTTTTAAAACATTGGTGAGAAGGAATTGAAGCAAACTCTGTTGATAAAATTGAAAATGTGATTTTGTTAGAACAGTTTTTTCTGGGCATGCCCAGCAGAGCTGAAAACCTGGCTGGAGGACCGAGATCCCAAAACAGTGCAAGAGGCTGCTGAACTCTTGGACTGCTATGCCAAGAGCAGACCTGCTCTGAGAGTGAATGGGGTGGGCATGGCAGCGTAGAAAGGGAAAAGCGTGCCTTCAGGGCAGCTAAAACCCTCACTGCCTCCACCAAAACCAGTTAGCCCCAGGTTTCAAAGAAAAGATTTCTCTGAGAGAAGAAATTAATGTTGGCTGTGTAAAGAAACTGGGCATATTGCTAGACAGTGTCCCAAAAAGGTGTGTAATACACAACAGGGGGCTAGGAAGGAAGTGGGTTGTTTGTGTGTTCCTGGGAGCCTGCCAGTGACAATGAGGGAACACATGCACCCAGTCATGGTGAATGGTGTACAGACGCAAGGGTTAAGGGACACAAGGGCATCCTTGACATTGGTAAAAGGGGATCTGGGTACAGCCTGGTCAGCTTATACCCAATAAATACGTCACTGTACAAGGATTCACTGGTGAAGAGAAAAAATTGCCCCTTGCTAGTGTTCTCCTAGACTGGGGTGAAACACAGGGAACTGAGCAACAGATGGCTGTAGCCCAAACCTTAGCAGTGGATGTGATCCTGGGCAACAATCTCAGACAAGGGATGGTGTGTGCAGTTACCCATAGCCAAGCGGCAAGGGAACATGGTAGTTCCCTGGACCCCAAAGAAGCCATTGTGGAAACCACTGAGAGGCTGGTTCCCCAGCCTGTGTCTCCTGATATGGAGACTAATGAAAAGGTGGTAGAAATTTCCCCAGTAGTAAGTAACCACACAGCTACAGAGGGTTACTCTGAAAAGGAAGGGGTGACCCATTGTCAGAGGGTTGGGATTGACAGTGATCCTGAGTGCTGTGATGCTTGTGCTAGGAACTCTAGTTTAGTGACTGAAGGGGACCTGTCCCATGTCTTGGGAATGTGTGAGGGGTTTGCATTGGCTCACAGAAGTGATCCTAATCTAGAGAAGCTGAGGGCTTGGGCAGACTCTGATGGGGAAACAGGGAGGTGACAGCAGACATAAGGTTTATTGGGAAAATGGACTGATGTATACTCAGGCTGGGCAGACAGAGGGAGGGAGGGGTGCTAGGCAGGCAGCTTGTCATTCCCCAGGGGTATCGTGAGCAGTTGCTCAAGACTGCACATGATATTTCCATGTCTGTTCATCTGGGAATCACGTGCACTGCACAGCGGTTGGCCCAGAATTTATTGGCCTAACATCACCCAGCAGGTGAAGAAGTATTGCAGGTCTTGTCACCAGTGCGAAGAAATAGGGAAGGTGGGCAAGAATACCCAAGCTGCCCTGATTCCATTGCCCATGGTGGAGGAGCCATTCCAGAGGATGGGAATGGATATGGGGGGGCCTATAAATACCCCCAGCTCCTCAGGGAAGAGATTCATCCTGACTGTGGTGGATTATGCCACCCAGTACCCAGAGGCAGTTGTCCTATCCTTACTGAGGACAGATAAAGTGGCAGATGCCTTACTTGGGATTTTCTTCCATGTTGGGCTTCCGCAGGAGGTTATCACCGAACGAGGGGGTTCCTTCATGTTGGACCTGATGAAATGTTTATGGGAGAAGTGTGGGGTGGTGCAGAGATGCACAACACCGTATCACCCACAAGCCAATGGGCTTGTGGAAAGATTCAATGGTACCCTGAAGTCAATGCAATAGGCGTTTGCTGAACAGCATGGGAGGGACTGGGAGAAATACCTTCCCCACCTGTCGTTTGCATACAGGGAGGTGCCCCAAGAGTCGACAGGATTTTCCCCCTTCGAACTCTTATATGGATGCCAGGTACATGGGCCCCTAGGCTTGATCCAAGAGGACTGGGAAGGCAAGCATGCCACCCAGGGAACTCCCATTGTGGAATTCATCCTTAGGTTTAGGGAAAGGCTGAAGGAGCTTATGAGACAGCCCAGAACAACCTGACAGCTGCCCAACAGAAACAAAAAGTGTGTACGACCACAGAGCTAGAGCTTACTCATACATGGTGCGCCAGGAAGTCATGGTTCTTATTCCAGTCCGGAAAGACAAGCTGCAGGCTGAGTGGGCAGGAACATACAAAGTGGTTAGGAAGGTAAATGACGTGAACTGTATTATAGAGTTACCTGACCAAAGACAGACAGAAAGGATGTACCATGTCAACATGATGAAGCCATATGCAAATAGGGCTAACATGGTGTTTGCAGCGTGTAGTCCTGGAGAGGGGATGGATGAAGTAGACCCCCTTCTGGACTTGCTGGAAGAAAGCAAGTGGGAATCCTCTGTGCAGGCAGTAAAATTGTCTCCCCAGCTGGCCCCAGACCAGATCCAGGAAGTAAGGGAGGTTTTAGCAGACTTTTCCCCATTGTTTAGCGCCAAGCCTGGACTAACCCACTTAGCGACTCACTATGTGGAGACAGGGACACAGATGCCCATATGGCGGACAGCATATCGGATGTCAGAGGCTGTCCAAAAGGACATTAGGAGGGAAGTGGAGGAGATGCTGGATTTAGGGATAATCCAGAGATCCCACAGCCCCTGGGCCTCACCCATAGTCCTTGTGCCCAAGCCAGATGGCTCTACTTGTTTCTGTGTGGACTATCGTGGACTGAATGCAGTCACAAAGTCAGACCCCACCCGATGCCCTGGACAGACGAACTCCTGGACAAGTTGGGAGGGTGATCACCTACGACCATTGACCTGACCAAGGGTATTGGCAGGTAGAGTTGATGGACAGAGCTAGGAGAGGTCAGCCTTCATCACTCTGATAGGCTTATTTGAATTTAAAGTAATGCCTTTCGAATGAAGAATGCCCGCCACTTTCCAAAGGTTGTAAACCAGGTATTAAATGGTGCTGAGGAGTATGCCGGCATACCTGGATGACATTGCTATCTTTAGTACCAGCTGGGAGGAACACCTCTCCCACCTTAGGGAAGTGCTGGGCAGGATACAGAGGGACGGGCTCACTGTCAAACCGGAAGTGCCAGGTGGCCATGGGAGAGGTGGCATACTTCGGGCATGTGGCAGGCTGAGGACAGCTCCATCCTAACCAAATAAAGATAGAGGTAATCCGGGCATGGCCCAGACGTACAGCAGCAGGTCAGGAGTTTTCTTGGGACAGCAGGGTACTATAGAAAATTTGTACCCAATTACAGTGCCCTGGCTGTTCCCCTATCTGACCTGGTAAAGAAAAGGATGCCAAAGAAAATTACCTGGGGACCAGCCTGTGAAGAAGCCTTTACTAGATTGAAGGAGGCACTGTGCAGTACTCCTTTTGACAAGTCCTGACTATAGCAGACCCTTTATAGTTCAGACTGACACCTCAGACGTGGGTATTGGGGCAGTACTGAGTCAGACATCCAGCAAAGGGAGGGATCACCCAATAGCATACCTGAGTAAAAAGTTACTTCCCAGGGAGCAGGCATACTCCATGGTGGAAAAGGAGTGTCTTGCCATAGTGTGGGCCCTAAAGAAATTAGAGCCATACTTGTATAGGCAGCATTTTGTGGTACAGACTGACCACAACCCATTGGTTTGGCTGTTGCAGATGGAAAAAAACAATGGTAGATTGCTAAGATGGAGTCTTGCTTTGCAAGGGTATGATATGACAATATTACACAGGGCTGGAGCCAAAAATCAGAACTCCGATGGGCTGTCTGGTGTCTATGAGGAGGAACTGATTTGGGAAGCTCATCCCATACAGCGAGATACAGCCCCAAATTCAGTTTAGGTGGGAGGACTGTGGACAATCAGACAGCTGGTTCTGATTAATCTATGATTTTGTAATATAAAATGTGATATTGGTCTCTCATGAGACATGCTAAACAGCCTGTGGGATCACACACACACACACACACACACACACACACACACACACACACACACACACACACACACACACATGTTTTAGCTAATAGGTGTTACCTGAAAGCTAGGAGATAATTACAGGCTAGAAGAAACCTAAAATAAGCATTTCCTGTTTATCTAGTGTAATTGTAGCTTTTCAGCTGCTAGGATGGGAAATCATAAACTTTATAACGCTTAAAGGAAGAGAGCAGGTTATGGCACTTTAGTGCTAAGTCATAAAAGATTCTTTGATGTGTCCTGGGAAGAAGAGCTACTTGAGATCAAAGAGGATGTTATTTAAAGAAAGTCATGTGAGGACATGAGTTTTGCTGAGGTCACCTTATTAATTTACCTCCTGCTGGATAGACATCCTGATTGTATATTGTTTAATAAACAGAGGAGGAGCTGGGTGATATGGAGAAGGCAGGCTCAAGACAGTGTTTTAATTATGCTGTGAGGACCTGTAAAGACACACATGTTTGGACTCTCTTGACAACAACATCTGTCTATCAGCACTATTAGAAGAGCTACATTAGATATACAAGTCTAATTGTCTGGTGGTAGGAATTTTGCACTTTTTTTAACCCTTGTTCTTTTAAATAATTGTATGTTTTTGTGATATATGGTTCTATATTTACGTCACATTTTTTTTATCTATCTTTAAGTAAACCTCTACTTTAGAGACTACTTGGTGTGCCTTTGAAATTCTTTTTCTTGACAAGTGAAGCATACATGGTTAAAGTCAACACTGTACAAAGCTTGCTGGTTTTACCAAACTGGGAAAAGGTAAAGTTTATTCTGAGGTCTTTAATAGAGTTTTAAGGGTTCATTTTGTATGTGGTTAGGTGCCCATAGGCAAAAGATATCTGCCCCCCCCCACCGAAGAGCAGAATTATCTGAGCCTGTACATTGGGTACACTAGCAAGAGGTTCACAGTTTGAATCCCTCCAGAACTTGAGACCAAAGTTTGATTCGAATCCACAAAACAGACAGGAGGGTTACCCTGTTCTGTTAACTGTTTACAAGACTGCGCTCGGAGATTGGCATTGTGGGAACAGAGGGTCTGACCTGCTGAGTGGGTTTGTGACATAGCATTGGCGCCAGCTCCTTGCAGGAATGGATCACGGTTAAGAGGGAGATTATTTCGCAATTATTGAATGAATGAGGTCCAGTGGGGGACGTCAAAGAGGGTAGATGGGTAGACAGGGGAAACCAGCTGGGGGAAGGAGAGGATAAAGATGGGGGGAACATTACCAGAGAAAAGTGAGCAAAAGAAAAAAATCAGTTGTGAAGGCAAGTTAACACTGGGCTAGTGTAATCTGGAAGCACCTCAGAGAGAACAAAAAGTGCAAATTATTAGCTCAAGTGAACTAATTCCTTTGATTAAGTGCAGGGAGGTAGAGATGGGGGCAGGAGAGAGGTGGGGGTAAGGGATAGGGAGGAAGGAAGGACGAGTCATACCTGGAACTGGCCCCTTCAGAGTGTGGAGATCACTGCCAGTGGCAGAATGAGGTGAGGACTTAGAATAAGGGGCAGGAGTAGGCAAGGACAAGTTGGGTAGAGATAGCAGAGGGGATGGTAAAGGGAAGTTGGAGGAGCGGTGGTGGGAGAAACTTGCCTAAGACTAGGCCTCTTCAGGATCTTGAGATCCCTGTCATAGAGCAGAGTCAGGCAAGGACGAGTTAGGTAGAGAGGCTGGAGGGGAAGGGGGAGGGAAGTAAGAGTAATTTCCCAGTGCTGGACCCCTCCAGGATGCTGAAAACCCTGCTAGGGGGCAGAACTAGGTGAGGATAAGTTGGGAAGAGATAAAAGAAAGGATGAAGGGAAAGGAGGGAAGAGGAGGGAAAGAAGAAGCTAGCCTAAGACTAGGCCACTCCAGGATGCTGAGAACCCTGGCAGAGCGCAGAATTAGGTGAGGACTAGTTGAGTAGAAAGGATATGGGGGAAGGGGGAGTGAAGGAACAGTAACTGCCCAGTGCTGGGCCCCTCCAGTATGCAGAAAACCCTGCCAGGGGATAGAATTAGGTGAGGACAAGTTGGGCAGAGGGAATAGGGGTGATAGAAGAGGAAAGGAAAAAAGAAGGAGGGAGGGAAGAAACTTGACTGAAAGTAGACATCGCCAGGGTGATATGAATCCTGACATAGGGTGATTTAGTGAGGACAAGTTGGGTAGAAAGGAGAGAGGAAGGAGGAGGCTTGTTTAGTGCTAGACCCTCCAGGATGCTGAGAATCCTGCCAGAGGTCAAAACTAAGCAGGGGCAAGTTGGTAATGGAAAAAAAAGGTGAGGGGTAGGAGTGAGGAAGCAAGTGCTGAAGGGACAGGAGAGCGTACTGAGAAGCAGGCTCAGGGGGGAGGAAGGTTTAATAGAGGATGTGTGTCATGGAGAGGAGCAGAGGCATAGGAGGACAGTTAAGGAGGGTTAAAGTAGGAGCAGTTAGATGAGAGAAAGTTATGTAAGGCAGAGGCAAGGGAGTAGCAGGAGGAGGAGTGCCATATTTGGGGGAGAGGGAGTTCCAGATTTGCAGGAAATGATGGGTAAAGCCTGACTGACTGATGAGAATGGTTCGAAGGGGGACCAACAACGTGCGAGTGTCAGAGGATCTGAGGGAGTGGGAGGAGGAGGGGGGAAGAAAGTGAGCATGAGAGGTAGGAGGGAAGTTCTCCTAACCACAATTTAGAAGTGAGTTTGGCATAATGAGTGAGGCACATGTTGGTAAGCGGGAGAAGGGACAGGGCATGGTAGAGGTCACAGTGATGAATACGTGATGGGAGCATCAAGGGCAAATCTATCAAAGGAGTTAAAGAGAGAGTCCAATCTGGTTAGGGAGTGGCACCATAGACTACATCACAGTAGTCGAAAATGGGGAGGATCATCTTCTGGACTAGTTCACGCTACTCTGTAGGAGGGATGCAACTATAGTTCCTGAATAAGGCACCAAGCTTGGGGCACAATTTTTTCAGGATGGCGTCAATGTGTCCAGAGAAGTTGAGGTGTTGGTCCAACCAAACCCCAAAGTATCTGAATGAGGAGTTGTCCTCTAGAATTGTCCCATAAAGGGCATGGAAAGATGGTAAAAGGTGGAGCCTAGAGAGTGTCTGCCTAGTGCCAAAGGTCATGGAGACAGTCTTTTTGGCATTTAGGAATAGCTGATTTGAGGCAAACCATAGCTAAACCTGGTGGAAGTCATGCTGAAGAGTGGTTGCTACATCGGCGGGGCCTTTGCCAGAGTTGCCAGAGAAGAACAGGACAGTGTTGTCAGCATACATCTGGATAGAGGAGGAGGGGGAACATACTGAGGGCAAGTCATTTAGGAAGATGGAGAAGAGAATGGGTCCAAGCACCGAGTCCTGTGGGAATGGGGGGGGGGAGAGATTGTATCCTGGATCTTGACTGATTGTGTTCTGCCTGAGAGGTAAGCTCTAAACCAGTTTGGGGCAGAAGTATACAACCCAGCAGCCATAAGGGAGTCAAGAAGTAGGGCATGGGAGACTGTGTTGAAAACTTTGGAGAGGTCAACAAAGATGGCAGATGTAATAATTCCATTATCCATCCCAGTGAGGATGGAGTCAGTGAGCCTGAGTAGGGAGGTGGCAGTGGAGTGGTTCTTCCAAAAAACAGATTGGAACAGGGTGAAAAAGGAAGAGTCAATGAAGAAGGAGGTTGATTGAGAGAGGACCAGGTGTTCTTGGAGTTTAGCAAGGGCAGGGAGGAGGGAGATTGGGCACAAATTTGCAGGGCAGGAGGGGTCACCACCCTTAGAAGAGGGAGGACCATTGCATGTTTCCAGGATGAAGGGACAGATGAGGAAGAGAAGGAAAGATTTAGATTAAGGAGAGGGTAAGCTATAGCAGAAGCTGAAAGGTAGAGGAGTTTAGGGTCAAGGTCATCCGCAATGAGCCTTGGAAGGATTAAGAAAGAGAGAGAATGGCCATTAGTGTTTCTTCTAGTGAGACAGCAGAAAAGAAGGAAGGGCTGGCATGGAGGGGTTGAGTGCTGGGTGTGGGAAGATGAGGAGAGGGGAGGTTAGAGGAGAGGGACCTTAGAAGTGCTGTGGCACAGGAAGTATAACAGGAGTTAAACTCTTGAGCCACTGCGCACGGTTCGGAGAGAGAGTTGTTTATTTTAAGCACAGGGGGAGGCGGATGTGAAGGAGAGGAGAGGAGAATAGGGCATGGAACACTTTCCAGAATTTGGAGGGGGAATTGATGTTTTTGAGAAAAGATGATTTAAAATATTCAGACTTTGCAAGTCTGGTAGCTTTTGTGCAGGCATTTCTGAACACGCGATACCTGGCATAGTCTGGGGGAAGCTGGGAGGCCTTATGTTTCCTCCAAGCTTTGTCCCATTCCCTGAGACAGGTCAGCAACTCAGGGGAGACCCAGGGATGATGGTTGCCATGAACACTAGTGTGCTTGAAAGGAGCGTAGGAGTTCCACGTAGTTAGAAATTTATCTTTAAAATAAGCGAGAGCTTGGTCAATGGAAGGGGCAAAGGCAATAGGGGACCAATCGGAGCTGGCCAGCTCATTAAGAAGGAGGTTAAGGTTTAAGGAGCTGAAGGAGCGGAGTTGCAGAATTTTGTGAGGTGGTTTTGGTCTATGGACTTTCCTGACTATGAAGATTGGGTGATGATCACTAAGGACATCTGGGAGGATGCCTGATTTAATGACTCAGTGGGGGTGAGAGGTGACAGCCCAGTCTATCAGGGAGTGGTTAAAGGTTTTATGATTTATATAACAAGTAATGCAGTGCAAACAACAACCATTACAGATATGCAAATCAATAATCAGTGCAAAGTAATACAGTACAACAAGGTACCTAACAGAGATAACATTGCACTTCAACAAGAGCAGTTAACAACCCCGACTGGGGCATAGAGCAGATTGTGTGGGGGACTCTCAGAACATAACATGGCTTGAGGAACCATGGGGGGCTAGAGGGCAGCCACTAAGGTCCAGAGTCAGGGACAGTTGTAGGAAGGAGTTGTAAATTCTCAAAGAAGAGACTTAATGGATAAGGGGGAAGAGGTGGAGCTGATGGGACAGTGGAAGAGAGATGCAGAGTTTAGGAAAATGATATGAGAAGGCAGCTTGATCAGCAGTAGAGTTCTGGGGAGGGGAAGGGATGGATAACAGTGTTACAGAGTGGGTAGGAGGAAAGGGGTTGAAGAGAGGCGAGAGGAAAGGTATGTAGGGAGGCAGCCATGCCAGAATTTGGACATGAAGGAGGCACAGAGAGCAAGGCACCTGGCATCAAGGGAGGGGAGGGAGAAGGAAGCATAAAGGGAGCAGTGGTGGTTACAGGGAGAAAATAAATAAACTAAGGCAGAGGTAGAGAATAAAAGTACGTTGGTGGTGGATCTTACTGCTACTTAAACTACATCACCTTTGTGAGGGTTGGGGCTATAAGAATGTAAGATGGAAGGTAGCGTAACCCCCCATCAGCCCCTTATTTAACCAGTAGGCACACTTCCCATAGTCTACGGGAAAAGACAGTGGTGGGGTACAAAGCAATAATTTGCAGATGTAGAAGAAAAACACAGGGTATGTGTACATACTAGCCACAACCAGACCTATACCGAAACCCAGGTCCTGAGGAGAGAATGTTTGCTAAGGGCTATGCTAGGTCTACACTTCTGGACAGGGGTACCCAGTAAATCCACGCAGGAAGCAGTAACTAGATTGTCCATACCAGGCTGGGATTCTAGAGTGTGGCTTTATTCTGAAACAAAGTTGGAAACACGAAAGCAAAGATGAACCCCCAAGGGTTTACACTTCGTGGCACAAGCAATGCAGAACACATCTGTAGAAAACAGAATTCGAACCTCCTGTATAGCATAGGATTAAACATCTGGAATTGTGGAACTAGCCACTGTGAACACACACAAAATCTTCTGGAAAGGTGGCACTAGGCCAGTACTTAGAACAGTTCCCATATGACACAGGATTAGAAATCTGGAAAATTGTGGAACTAGCCACTGTGAAAACACACAAACTCTTCTGGAAAGGCACTAGGCCAGTACTTCTAACATTTCCCATATGGCATAGGATAGGAATGTGGAACATGGCCACAATGAAGCACTCAAGGCTCAAAACTATAAAACACCCACATACAGGAGGTAAACTTCTTCAGGCACTGGCCATGCACTGGAAGAAACTGGCACCCTTACAGAACCTAAAGTGCTGAATTGGTCACTCCAGATGGGAGGTCTCCACCTTTGCTTCCACGTCCATACTCAGCCATTCTTTCAGACTTACACCTCACAAATACTGAAACTGTAGAAATTGATGCTATCTTGAAATGTTTAGCACATTTAACACCAGGAACACCACTAGGGTGGTATGGTTAAAGTCCTGAACAAAGGGCAAGCCACACATGGGACGTTCACTATTGTCAGAGATCTTTAAAACACAAACTTCTTGAGGGAATCCTCACAGAAATGGGTGAAATGGTCCCTTTATCAGAGAGTCATCCCACAGAAAAAGGCAGGTACATATCCTGGGTTACTCTCAGATAGAAATCTACTCACAGTTGTACACACAAGCAGCTTCACAACAGATCAAAGTTGGATCAGGGGGTTGCCCCTAAAATCCATGGCAGTCCCCTTCATCCCATATGGGATAAAGGCACAGGAACCCCTGAAGACAGTTTCCACCACTTTGCAGTCAGGAAAGGATGTCCTCCACTAGGGTGACAAATACAGATACTGCTCAGTCCCTGAGCTGCTCACTCTCTGAGCTGCTGGACTGAACTCCTACCAGCAACACTGCTGGCACTGAACTGATTTCAGAATTCTAACTCCCCCTCTTGCACAAGCTGTGTGGCTTATGTTGCTGCGAGAGTTCTAAATGACATCACCTCTCTGCTCTCAGCAGTGACCAAGCAGCAGAGAGGGGCAAGGTGAAAATCCATTTCACTAGATATTCACCAGCTGGCTTCCCTACCTAACACTGACACTGATGGGATTCTATTAACCCCAGGGAACGGAAGGGTTACAGTAGTATGTGTGCACATCCAAGACCAACCCCACATTTTAATAGTAATACTTATTCAGACCAGTCACCCTCATGTGGCTTTGTAGACCAATAATAAACTCCTGTAAGCTTCCGCGTGTACTGTAGCTTCTGGTAGCCCTGGGGTAACCCATGCCACACCTCAACTATCCTCTGCAGGGATGTCATGAAAAGAACATTTCAAGAGGGGGCACACAATTTAAATTAATGAATGGAGGGCACTAAACTACACTTTTACAGCCCTTCCTCAGCCTAAAAAGGAATACTTGTGTAACCCCTAGGTGGCGCTATCCCAAGGGCTACTACCCTTGCCTGCATGGCTAGTTGCAGGTTAAGGGGCCTGGGTACTGAAATGGTTGCCTCCACCCGGAGGACACGGTTGTTAGTCACAAGGCTAACCTTGGTACAGCCCTCTGGGACACTGTAACCCCCTCTTTCCCTTCTAGTGGCCTAGACAATATGCAACAAACACTTTCACAGTAGCCCCTATTCAACATACAATTCCCACACTGTTTGCACTTACCACCAGGGCTGGTTCCACCAGTTTGACCCTGGAGACCCCTTAAAACAAGGTTAGGCACAGTAAATAACAACAGTACAGTGCTTTTGGTACAAACTGGAACCACAGTCAGATTAAATGCAAAAGAGTTAGACCTGATTTATTCAGGGGAATTGAAAAAGGAGGGGCGTAATCAGGTTGATTGATTCTAAAACTGATCTTGTCAGGCAATTATGCATGCACTTTTAGTCCCTGCACAGTCACACGCTCTGCGTACCCAGCTGGAAATAAGGTGGGCTAGCCTGGAACGTTGCCCGGCGTCGCAGCTGGTTGAGGCCCTGTGATGAAAAGAAAAGGCATGCACAACCACACACAATTTGTAATCCAGAGCCTGAAGGCTCAGTTTGTGAAAGGAAAAACAACAATGCAATCAGACGGCAACACTTAAGATTTAGCTGTTGTTGCAGGGAGCTACCCTGATTGTTACTCACGCTACCCAATAAGAGACACAGGCTAGACGAAATGGAGACTGCAGGTTGATGACTGGTTTACCAGAAGAAGCAGGGCCCACACGAATCACCGAGGTGTTGTTCCTGTTCGAGATGGTTGAGCAGGGGGCTAATCCCCGGGCGAGTCTCTTGTCGATGGTTTCTGTGCCTGAAGTAGCTGGCTGGGCCAGGTGGCAAGGCCCAGGCCGGGTGGAACAGTTCTGATTTTGAGTCCAGTAGTGCCGGATGCAACTTCCAGCAAGTGTGGCACATTTACACAATGGAGAACCAAATTACGACACACTAACAGCACATTTATAGTAAAGCAATCACCATACCACAATGTGGATGGCAGTCTGGCCGCAATATCAGTGTCTCTGAGCAAAACCGGGAATTCTGAGGTAAATGGATGTCCTGACAGGCCAATCGCATACAGCAAATCTTTGGTCTTCTTCAGGTTCAAATCTGGTCACTCTTCAGTGGCTTTGTCACACTCCAATTCAGATACAGTCCAATTGCTAAGCCTTTCAAAGGATTCCCTCTCGAGGGACTGCAGGCAGACAGGCCAAACTCAGCCTTTCCACCAATCTCCTGCGCGAACTACACAGGGGCTGCTGCTCGAATCACTCAAGCTGTTTACTCTTCAAACTCTAACTCCAGACAGACTTTCTGCTCGCTGTGCCCATAAATTGGGGCACAACGAAATGGCTCAGAGATGTGGTCTAAAATAAAGCTTCTCTTATCTCTCCGTGCAGGAGAACTGAAGGCAGGCAGGCAGGCCAGAGACTCAGCCTTCCCACCAAGTCTCCACGCTACCCCGCGGGGCAGCAGCTCCTCGAGCTGGAGCTGCTCACTCTTTCAGCTTCAACTCACTGCTACAGGCAGCTTGGGAATTTCCCTTTGGTCCAAAAGGTTCGATTCGTTGATCCATCTGTCTGTCAAAGCAAGGGCTCCACCTCCAGGTCTGTTTTGGTGCCAAAATGTAAAAACTACAATTCCTACAGAAATTTGCTCCCACAAGACCCCTGAGGAAAGGCTCCATTTTAGAGTCCCCAAAGGCACTGATTGGTGCTAACTGGCAGTCCAAAACCAAAATGGTGGTGCAATACAGAAAATCCATGCTGCAAAGAAGGCAGGTTAGACAAACTACAATACTACTGCCATTAAAGCAGATAAACAGTAAACAGTTACAGATTCCAATAAAGCTCCCTCTGCACAATTAGCGATGGCAGAATGGAGTGATAACACTGAGGCCCGGGAGGGACTTGAGCCTAGACACACTCGGACACTACCCAGAATAATTATACACTGCAAAATAGGCAGCTCTTAAAGAGACAGGTGCAGAGGCGAGTAGGCACTCCCATGCAACTTCTTTTTAAACAGCTAAAATATAGGACACCAGCCTGGCAGAGGGCATTTAGGCACACCCAAGGAAAGTTTTTAGGAACCCCCATTTGTAGGGAGGTTACACCTGGATGGGAATGTGGGGAGGTACGTGCCCCCACAGACTTTATGGGTATGACGGCCCAGCCTCTGTGTATACAGTAGCAATATTCCTGCAGTCTGCCTAAATTGTCCTGTCTGGATCTGTAGGCCATGTCTTCTTGTTATAACAACTGCTGTATGACACAAGAGTCATCAGTCCAGTCTCACAAATATAATCGCTTTTCTTTTAATAGGTCAACTGAATGACATGAGACAGGGAAAATATCAGCATGCAGCATCTTTCTCCCTACAGAAAATGCACTAAAAAGACTGCTAAAAATGCAGGAAAAAAATATTTAATGTACAAACTGCTTGGCATGCAGTATCTCCACAAAACAACACATCCGATGCATTTTGCATTAGAATACTTTTTTAGCCAGTGCAGTGGTGGGGTGGGCTGAAGCCCGGGTGCCTCGCCTGTTGCCAAGCTGGCAACCCAGGTTCAGAAATGAATCAGGGCTCAGGGGCTGGCTGGTGGAAGGATGATTGAGCAGCCATCAGCAGCTCTTTTCCTTTGGGAGTGGGGACAGTGCTGGGTGGTGCATCAGTGATGGCCTTCTGGTTAGCTGGGGCGGGCGCTGTGTGTGTACCACACTCTGTGCTACAGCATGCTCGCCAGCTCAGGAATGGGGGAAACAGGGAAAAAAAAACAGAAATGTGCCCCGTGCACCATATATGATGGCACTCTGGAGCCCTTGAACCCCTCCCATGTGCAGTCCCGCTGTCACGACAGTGGGAAGAGTCGCAGTTGGGGTGGGGGCACCGGATACCTGAAGTAGGAGCAAGTGGTTACAGGAGTCCCAAAAGCTCAGGCCAAAAATCTAGATGGTTAAAAAAAGAAAACTTTTTCAAGGGTCAAAACTCTTTTGTCTGCACTTTACTGCAGAGTATTTTTGGCACATTTTCTCCACAGAGTGAGGGTCTGATTGTCGACTTTTTCCTTGGTTTATACATCGTTTTTTGGAGCATCCACATTCCCTGGAAGTGGCCCCCTCTCTCTTTGTTCAACAGAACTATTATATACACAGAACGGTATCTTTAAATCCTGCTGCTCCTCAGACACTGTGGCACAGCTAGAATTTATCTCACAGTGAAAAGTCCATGAACAGTAATCATCTGTCTACCTCGCTGGCTTGTCTGGCTTACTGTCACTTGCACTCATTTCTAGATAGTTAACTTTTATGTGCATTCTTTTCATAATATCAGTATGTCCCATAATGTCAACAATTATTTTACAGCCCTCAAGCAAAATGAGTCTATTCATCTGTATAGTTTCCAGATTTTCACAGATTCCATTCTATGTAGCCTAGCAGTCAGAGCAAAGAACTGAGAAACTGAAGACCCAGGTTCAAATCGTACTGAAGCAACATTTATTTTATTGTTGACTGGGCAAGTGCACTAGACAAATCCTGCCTATTTTCAGGCACGACCCGGGGGAGGGGGATACAGATGATTGCCAACTGACCTTGAACCAGATTAAGCTGTTGGTGGTATTTTTAGTGAATGAGGGAAATTTGGCCAAGACACCTGGGGAAATTCCCCATCTCTTTTCGGTAAGTGCCATGGGATCTTTAACATCCACATGAACTACCACCAATCCAGGCAGATGGGACCTCGGTTTAACATCTCATCCGAAAGACAGCACCTCAGAAGTACAGCACCCCTCTCATGCTGCACTACACTATCAATACTGGGATATTAACCCAAGTGCCAGATGTGGGAACTGAACCCACAGCCCTCTGATCTCCCAGCCTCAGAAGCAAGTGTGTTACCTACTGAGCCACTGGCATTTTCAATGTGCGACCCTAAACCAGTCATGTTTATTTATTAGTTATCTATTGACAGAAATCTGAAAGATTCTTAATCCTGCCAAGAAGGGTTTGGTGCATCTGTTATTAATGAACTGACAGTGTGAGTCAGGTTCTGCGACCAGGGCCCATTAAGTCTGTTGGCCTCCTTTGAGTCCTGATAAAATAATAAGTATTCATGTGGACCTCTGCTCATAGCCAGATGTCTGGCTGGCAGGAACCCCTAGGTGGGGACAGGGTGGGCTACACTTGTATCTGAACCAACTGTCTGACAAAATAATTACAAAAGGTTTATTTTATACTAAAATTAAACTATGCACTAACTGTCCCAAGAGCTCTGACTGAGTCCTCACCAATTGCATGCAGTTAAAGTAACAGCTTTCACAGCAATCTCCTGACAGGAAAGTGAATTTTGGATAGCAAGTGTTACTTGTTCGAGTCCCACTACTGCAAGGACAATAAAGGAGCCACAAAGTTTTACTGTCAGAAAATTGTCCTCTCAGGAATTAAATTTTCCTGCCAGCAAATTGTTCTGTCAGGAATGACAATTGTCTTGTCAGGAAATTGTCCTGTAAGGATCCACCCAGCACGGCATAGCCAAACTATAGCCGAAGAGCTGAGGTTCATCACTGTGCCAGCTATGTGGTGTAGTGGAAAGGTTTATAGTCTTATAAGCAAGAGGTTGTAGGGTTTGAATCTACTCAACGCCCCTTACTTTTCTTTCTCAGAATTTCGCTTGAATGGTGATCCATGAGAAATTAATAACAGTAAATCTATATGGGAAAAGGAACTTAGATGGCAGAAACACTAAGTCCTCACAGCTGTCCTGAGAGGACAAATCCCTGACAAGAAGAATTCATAGTACCTTTACCAAGCTTGCTCCCACTAGTAGACCATTTTCCCTGTGATCTAGCATAGATCCATTTTGTGGCCACTTGCATCCACGTTTGGATGGAAACTGCCACAGAGTGCCTCTAAGTAATATCTGTGTTCACCATGAATAGAAATGAGGCAATTGGCAAATGAAATAAGACAGTCCATAGCAGCAAAAAATGGAAACTTCTTTAATTGAAGTATTTTCATTAAAAGTCAATTGCCTGATGCCGGGCTGGTAGCACTACAGCTTGCTATACTGGAGACCCAGGTTCAGGAATGGACTTGGGTCCCTCAGAGGCTAGTCAGGGGAGGAAGGATTGAGCATCTGACGGAAAGCTCTCCTCCCTCATGGAGGGGAGATGCAGCTTCCCACTACTTCACTGCCACATGTGGGAGGCCAGCTGACAACACTGCGGGCACTTATCAGTGTGGAGAAGGGCAGCCACTGGACACCAAGCACAGATGCATGCTGACTAATGCATGCTAGCCCCTTCACAAGAGAGAACTAGAGGAGAGAATCCCTGGTCTGCCAGGATGCTGTTTACGCCCTCTAGAGACCTACACACAACCAACAGAGCAGGCCGCTCAGTAAACCTGGGGGTCCTTGGTAAGTTATGGATAACCTGTACATCCTTGAGAAGGTCAGGTCAGTCATGGGGATGGAGAGGTGTCATCAAGAGGGGGAAGACTGGGGACTGAAGAAAAAGCAAAATGAAGCAAATAAAGTCAATAATGTGCTACTCACGGTACCTAGATAATTGATTCCACTGCAGAAGCACCCTGTTGTGAATCAAAATGTCCGGTTGTTTGACGTGCAGGTGTGGCATCTGTGGGGTTCATTGCAAGACAGAAAGACTTCAGGATATCACACAGCAGGGTTCTCAAGAGGGGATGTGTGTCAGACAATTCTGATCAACTTCTTTGATTGGATGAAGTTGGTGAACAAGGGTCAGCCTGTGGACATTTATTTATTTATTTAAGCTTTCTACCAGGAAGGCATACTGAGCAGAGTACTGCTCGATTACAGATGTGTCCTGGGGGATGGGAGAACACAGAAAGACAGTTTTACACAGTATAGACAAGAAAATACACAGTGGGAGAAATACTAACATTGGGATCTGGTTACAAGTCAGTAGTAGCTGGAGAGAGACAATTGGTAACCACAGTACATATGGTATGAGATAACACTTGAAGTCAGTATAGACAAGTGAATACATTGTGGAAGATCACTAACATTTGGTTCTGAAACCACATTCATACAGGATTGAGTGTGTCAGTTGGTAACACAGTTACATACAGCAAATGTACAACAAAATTAGGTTTTGAGCCATATGAGAGACAGTATAAGGCGAGAGGACAATAGTTAGACATTGATGAATTACAAATTTGCTAAGTGCCGACATTCCCAGAGAGTTGCCTAGTAGTTGGTAGATGCCTAGACACAAGCACAGGTAGGGACAAAATTATCTTGGAGCATGGAGTTTAGGTGGGAAAGGGAGGTGAAACAGCGAATGTTAGCTGGGAGGAGTTCCATAGCGGGAAATGCGATAGCTGAACCCTGATTGCCCTGTGGAGGTAGACCGATATGGGACTGCTAGGGACCTGGAATCTGAGTTTCTGACTGTGTATGCTTGTGCGCTAGGGTTTGTTAAGATGTCGGAGAGGTAGGAAGGGAGCTGCTGAGTCCAATACTTGGCTGTAATTTTTGTGCAGTGGGTTAGCCTGCGATAGTCAAGTGAGGTTGAGGTTCATTGCTTGATATAGGACACAGTGGTATGTGGAGTAGGGGCTGTTCAGGGTGAAATGGCAAAAAGAGTGGAAGAGAGGGTCCAGCCTAGCTAATGTGGTCTTAGGGCCAGCACTGTAGACTACGTCCCCATAGTCGAGGACTGGGAGGATAATTTTTTTCACAATGTCCTTCCTAGCTGGAAGGGGTATGTTGTCATGATTCCGATAAAGTGCACCAAGCCTCGGGTGCAGCTTCTTAAGTAAGGAGTCAATATGTGCGGAAAAGTTGAGGTGCTGGTCAAGCCAGACACCATAATCCATATCAAGGTATCTGAAGGTGGTGCAGGACTCCAGAGGGAACCCTTCCAGGGTGTGAAAAACTAATGGTGAAGGGAGCCTAGAAATGTTCTGCCTCTTTCCAAAGGTTAAGGAGACTGTTTTGTTAGCATTCAGGAGGAGGTTATTTGCAGAGCCAGTGCTGGACTGAGATGAAGTCGTGCTGGAGTCTGGACCGCACTTCAGAGGGAGAGAGGCGGATGCATAGCACCGTGTCGCCTGCATACATGTTGGAGTGTGTGCAGGCAGATGGCAGATCATTTAGAAAGCCGAGAATAGGAGGGGCCTAGGACCGATCCTTGAGGCACTCCAGATGTGATTGGGAGGGGTCCGACATGGACGATCTGCCACGGACAGCTTGGGATCTGCCAGTGAGGTAGGAGTGGAACCAAGATGTGGCCCAGTTAGATAGGCCAGCCTTAGCAAGTTTTGTCAGGAGAAGAGAATGAGTCACCGTATCGAAAGCCTTTGCCAGGTTGATAAAGATGGCAGCAGTGATGTGGCCAGCATCCACCCTGTGAGGATGGAGTCGGTAATGCTGAGAAGGGAGGTGGTAGTGGAGTGGGATTTCCTAAAGCCAGACTGGTAGGGGGTAAAAAAGGAAGAGGAGTCCAGATAGGTGGATAGGTGATATATATATATATATATATATATATATATATATATATTCTACCTTGACTTCAGCAGTCTTTGACTCTGTTCCATATCAACAGTTGGTTGAGAAAATGGATGATCTTGGAGTAGTGGAAAAGATCACAAGCTGTGGTAGAAAATTTTCTAAGAGACTGAACCCAGGGGATGGTCCTTAAAGGGGAACACTCAGAGATGGGGGAGGTCACCAGTAGTGTGCTGCAAAGACTGGCCTTGGGTCAGGTCCTCTTCTAAATCTTCATCTGTGATATTGGGATAGGGATCCAAGGATAGCCTCTCTTTTCACGGATGATACTATGATCTGTTGAAGAGTAGTGTTTCAGGAAGGGGTAAGAAATATGAAACTAATCATTACAAAGACAGCATCATCAGATAGTATATATTCATTGATACAATATTGTATGTGTATAGAGGGGCACAGAGACAGAAGCAAGTGATTTAGTACATAGGTAATGATCTAAACCTCAAATTAACACACAAATGTGAACAGCGTGAGATTAGTTTTTTGGATGTAATTTTATCAAGTAACAGCTTTAAGAAATTTAGGACCTATGGCAACAGAAAAACAACCAGCCACAAAGTCTCGTACATGCTGACAGTGCTCTCCTGAGATCCTTAGTAAGATCTTTGCCCTTCAGCCAATTCTTTCTTTAAACTTGATCAACTTTATTGAGAAGTTTTGTCACTTCACTGATCAGGACAGGTGCTGACCAAGGCAACCTCACTGGGGCCATTTTCGTGGACCTCTCTAAAGCGTTTGACAGGGTGGATCACTCCCTCCTCGGCTCCAAGCTCCTATCCCTCGGATTTTCCTCCTCTACACATGCTTGGTTCATGAACTACCTCTCCAACCGACAGCAATTCACCTACTTCAATCGGACGACCTCCAACCTCTTACCAGTCCACTGGGGGGTCCCTCAAGAATCCGTCCTTGGTCCGACCCTATTCTCATTATTCATCAATGACCTACCGTCTGTCACTGTCCATGGTCACACCACCCTGTAGGCGGATGACCTCGTCCTCCTGGTCAGCTCCCGGGACATCTCCACTATAAACTCCCACCTGAACATCGACTTTGAATGCATCCAAACTTGGCTGTGGGACCACAGGCTCACCCTCAATCTCAAAAAAACCCAATCCATGCTGTTTGGGTCCCTGAACAAAATAAAATCCTGCCTTGCTCCCCTGCTGATCCTCAGGGCCGACGGCTCGCCCCTTGAGACGGTAACTTCTGCCAAGTACCTGGGTGTCACCTTGGACCCACAGACCTTACCTCGCACATCTGCAACGTCTGCAAGGCCACTAATTGTAAGCTTGGCCTAGCTTACTGAGCCAATAACTGCCTCACCCCCACCTCTCGCTTGGCCCTAGCTGGGGGGGTTCTCCTCCCCTCACTCTGCTATGGACTCGTAACATTTGCACCAGTTCCCAAATCCAGCCTCTCAAAATGGGACACAGCCTACAATAATGTCTGCCGCTTCGCGCTTTCCACCCCTCCCCTCACACACCGTTGTGACTTATACAGCCGCCTGGAGTGGCTTCCCGAAAAGCACCGCTCCTTTGTTCTAGGTAACTTCATTGACAACATTATCCTCTCTGGCACCCCTCCAGCCTTAGCCCTTCCCCTTAAACCCAGCCGCCCATCCTACCACCTAAGATCTGGGACAAACCAGGAATGCCTGGTTCCTAGAACCCGCACCCTGTGGGGATCGGGCCTCTACATACACCCCCAAACTCTGAACTGCCTCCTGAGTCCACTCGTCCTCCTCCTCCCATCCAAGCTTTAAAGCCTCCTCTGGAACTTCCTGAAACCTTCCTCCTCTGTCTCTGCTCCTCGTAGCCCTACTCCACTGCCCCTCTCCTCCCTTCAACTCGGCTGGGTGGGGGCTTCAGCGCTACTTGCACTTCTTCTTCAGTAACTGGCCAGGAATCCTGGACTTGACCTGCTGCCTAGGGCACCCCCCCCCTTGCAGGCACTTACCATTGTCTTTGCTTCTGTTTTTACTCCGATGTTCACCTCCTAATTATATCCCACCTACTCCATTCTATTGCAGTGCACTGTGCCAGCCTTGTCCTAGAGCCAGCCTTGAAATGCCTGTTATTTTTGGTATTTTACTGACTCTCCACTGTCCATGTAAGAACTTGGTGCCAACCTTGCTCTAGAGCTAGCCTTGAAATTCCTGTTTACTCCCTATGTAATTTTCTCCATCCCTCAACTGTCTATGAATGTATTTTGTGTCTACCGTGCTCTAGAGCCAGTCTTGAATTGCCTGTTGTTTTCCTATGTATTTCTTTCGATTCCTCAACTGTTTATGTATGAAGTTTTCATCTGTAACTCTCCCGGGTCGCACCTGAAAATAGGCACTTGGCTGTCTAGTGTGCTTACTCGGTTAACAAAAGCAAATAAATAAATAGTACAAATAGAAAAACAAAATAAAGCAGTCTATACAACAATACAATAAGAAACAAGCATTTGTCAATGCCGAATGTTGATTGTGTTGGTCTGTTGAACTCGCCCAGTGGCCCTGTGTCACTTGCTCATTCTGTTTCTCCTGGTGCTGCAGGCTGCACCTTTGTATGGGGCTCCTGGCTGCTTTGGCAGGTTTTTTCTGCCCCCAAAGAAATCTGCAGCTGTCCTGACAGAGCTGTGTTGAGGTGGGTCACTCGCTCATTCTGTTTCTGCTGGCACTGCAGGCTGCCTTTTTGTACTGGGCTCCCACCTCTGTTGGCGGCTTTTTCTGCCCACAAAGAAATGTGCAGCAGTCCTGACACAGGTCTATTGAGCTACTTCACTCTTCCTCTCTCACTTGTTTCATTTCTGCTGGTGCTGCAGGCTGGCCTTTTGTACAGGGGTCCTGCCTGCGTTGTCGCCTTTTTCTGCACACAAAGCAATCCGCAGCAGTCATGATAGAGGTCT
The DNA here is from genome assembly GCA_016271365.2 of Neoceratodus forsteri. NCBI lineage: Eukaryota > Metazoa > Chordata > Ceratodontiformes > Ceratodontidae > Neoceratodus > Neoceratodus forsteri. The sequence goes on from JADMNL010000027.1 coordinate 46,597,967, forward strand.
GTTGAGCTCGCTCACTCCCCCTCTCCCACTCACTCATTGTGTTTGTCCCAGCGCTGCTGGCTGCCCTTTTGTACTGTACTTCTGCCTGCACTGGCACCTTTTTGTGGCCACAATGAAATCTGCAGCTGTCCCGACGCAGCTCTGTTGAGGTTGCTCTCTCCGCCTGTCTCACTCTCTCATTCTGTTTCTCCTGGTGTTGCAGGCTGCTCTTTTGTATTGGGCTTCTGCCTGCATTGGCAGGTTTTGCTGCCCAAAAAGAAATCTACAGCTGTCCCAACACAGCTCCGTTGAGGTGGGTCACTCCCCCTCTGTCACTCGCTCATTCAGTTTCTGCTGGCGCTGCAGGCTGCCCTTTTGTACTGGGCTCCTGCCTCTGTTGGTGTCTTTTTCTGCCCACAAAGAAATCTGCAGCAGTTACAGTAGAGCTCCATTGAGCTCGCTCACTCCCCCTCTGTCACTCACTCATTCTGGTATTTCTGCCACTGCAGGCTGCCCTTTGTACTGGGCCCCTCGTGCATTGCTGCCCTTTCTGCCCACAAACAAATCTGCAGCAGTCCCAACAGAGCTCTGTTGAGCTCACTTACTCACTCCCTCCCTCACTCGCTGTTCTGTGTCTCCTGCCGCTGCAGGCTGCCGTTTTGTACTGGGCTCCTGCCTGCATTGGCAGCTTTTTCTGGCCACAAAGAAATCTGAAGCAGTCCCGACACAGCTCCATTGAGCTCAGTCACTCCACCTCTCTCACCCACTCATTCCATTTCTGCCGGCGCTGCAAGCTGACCTTTTGTACTGGGCTCCTTTCTGCATTGCCGCATTTTCTGCCCACAAAGAAATCTGCAGCAGTTGCACTAGGGCTCCGTTGAGCTCGCTCAGTACCACTCTGTCACTCGCTCGTTCTGTTTCTCTTGGCGCCGCAGACTGCACTTTGTATGGGGGCTCCTGACTGCTGGCACCTTTGTCTGTCCACAAAGAAATCCGCAGGTGTCCCAACAGAGCTCCGCTGAGGTCGCTCAGTCTCCCTCTCATCGCTCATTCTGTTTGTCCTGGACGCTGCAAGCTGCCTTTTTGTACGGGCTCCTGCCTGCATTGGCACCTTTTTCTGCCCACAAAGAAATCCCAGCAGTCCTGATAGAGTCTGCTGAGCTCACTAAGTCCCTTGTCTCAGTCGCCGCACTGTTTCTCCCACCGCTGCAGGCTGGCCTTTGTACTGGGCCCCTGCCTGTATTGACGCCTTTTTCTGCCCACAAAGAAATCTGCAGCAGTCCTGACAGCGCTTTGGTGAGTTCGCTCACTCCGCCTCCCTCACTCACTCTCTCGTTCTGTTTCTTCCAATGCTGCAAGCTGTCCTTTTGCAGTGGGCTCTTGTGTTGGGGCCTTTGTCTGCCCACAAACAAATCCGCAGCAGTCCTGACAGAGCTCAGTTGAGCTCGGTCACCCCCACTCACTCAGTCAATCTTAATCTGTCCCAAACACTGATTTCCCAGAGTGACCGTGCTATTGTCTGGCAGGAGTGCAAAAACATATTTTAGCCAGGATGTGAAAAATGACAGCTGTAGTGTTCATAAGGAGTTGTGAAAAAATGCCACTGTTGAAAATGTGGCGTGACAGTATTACAAATTTGCAAAGTTACAAGGGTACTTGGAAACAGTTCAATGCATGCTTGTAACACAATCATGTTATGGAGTTTCGTCACCAAATTTTTAACATAGGGATTTTAGGACCTCTGCTCATGAACAGTGCCACTGTAATTTTCTTAATCTGTCCCGAACACTGACTTCCCACAGTGACCAAGTTATTCTGTGCCGGAACTGTGAAAACACATTTCGGTCAGGATGTGAAAAATGACAGCTGTACTGCTTATAAGGAGGTGTGAAAAGACGGCACTATTGAAAATCTGGTGTGACAATATTACAAATCTGCGAAGTTACAAGGGTGCGTGAAAAGTGTGCAACGCACACTTGTAACACAGTCAATTGATGGGCTATCATCACCAAATTTTCAACATAGGCATTTTAGGACCTCTGCTCATGAACAGTATCACTGTCATTTTCTTAATCTGTCCCGGACAGTGATTTCCCATAGCGAGCGCTCTATTCTGCGCCAGAAGTGTGAAAACACATTTCGGCCAGTATGGGAAAAATGACAGCTGCACTGTTCATAAGTAGGTCTGGGAAAATGGCAATGTTGAAAATCTGGAGTGAAAATATTATAAATTCGAGAAGTTACGAGCGTGCGTTCCAACTGCGCAACGCACACTCATAACAGTCATTTTATGAAGTATCGTTACCAAATTTTCAACACAGGCATTTTAGGACATCTAGTCATGAACAAGGCCACTGATTTACGGTGATTAAAACAATGAAATTTCATTTTCAAGACTTCAGATTCCGGAATTGCACCGATGATTGTTACTCTAATTTCCAGATTTTACTAAGATTCTGCTATCATTCTTTTAGTATGTGCATAAATAATCAGAATTGAAGAAGACTTAATATACAGAGCATTAAATAAAGCAAATTGAAAATAGTACAGGAAAGAATTAAAAGAAAACACAGGTTTTGTAGATTTACTGATCTGATATAAAATGCCAGATCCCATGAAATCTTTGTTTTACTGGTCTTCAGGCAGCCCTACTTCTGGAATTTTACCAGATTTTCCAGTAAAAACCGAAAAACATTGGCCTTGGTCATGAACAGTGTCACTGTCATTTTCTTAATCTGTCCTGAACACTGATTTCCCACAGCGACCGCGCTATTCTGCGCCGGAACTGCGAAAACACATTTCGGCCAGGATGTGAACAATGACAGCTGTACTGCTCACAAGGAGGTGTGAGAAAATGCCAATGTTGAAAATCAGGTGTGAAAATATTGTAAATTTGTGAAGTTGAACGCTGTGCTTAACTGCGCCAGCGCATACTTGTAAAACAGTCATTTTTTGATTTTCCCACCAAATTTGCAACATAGACTTTTGAGAGCCCACCTCATGAACACTGGCACTGTTGTTTCGTTAATCGCCCCAAGGGTGATTCCACAGTGACCGCGAAACCACCTTTTGGGACCGATTAACACCATGACAGTTCAAGAATTCATGAGGAGGGGTCCCAAAAACCCATATTGAAAATTTGGTGAAAAAGTCCCAAAATGCCGAGATATGCACTAAAGTTGAAAAACCCTATTTATTCCATTATACAGCTTACTGGCATTTCCTCAGTTGGTCGGCTTTGAAGAGTGCAGGCGTGTTCCTGGTCCACCGAAGATCGTCAGCGCCAGACTCGGAGATAGGCATGGGGTGAGGGGAGGTGTGGGAGGCAGGGTGCGCAGTGGGTGGGTGCGGGTTGTGGGAGGGGCCTGGGAGAGCTCTGAGGACCATTTCTTTCTTTACAGGGTGAAAAAAAAATAAGACATTGAGGACCGTTTTCCTGTTTAACAGGTGCTTGGTACGCTGGGATGGGCTCCCAGCGTGCCACCTGTGTAAGTGGTGGGTGCGTAGTCAACAGGGGATTGGGCACCCCTGGCTGCAAACAAGGAAAGGGGGAGGGAGCTGCAGGAGCCGAGGGGCTTGGGCACCCTCAGCTATAGAACTGGAAGGGGATCATTATGCTGATGGGGATTGGGCACCACATCAGCAGGAACAAACAGGGGTATCATTATGCCGGACGAAGTTGGGCAATCCGTCAGCAAGAACAACACGGTTACAGAATGCCGATGGGGAGTAGGCTCCCTGTTGGCAACATAGCCAACCCATCGGCAAGTAACACAGTGGGTTATATTAGTTTAGAACATGAGCGCAACCCGCCATGTTCACAAACAATATCAGGGTTTCATTCCGCCCCTGCAATGGACGGTCGCCCTCATTGCAGTGGATGGCTGACGCTGCAATGACGAGGCGGACCCTGATTGCAGCGGCTGATTTTTAGAAAGTTGTGGCACGCTGGCTGAACTAGCGCCAGCAGCATGCCACGGCATTGGGGACAGGGATAAGCTTTGCAGACTGTGGGGCATTGGGTACAACAGTGCCACCCCTCCACAACCTGCTTGTTGAGAAAGCTGACGCAACATGTTTCTTGCACATGCGTGCAATCAACATAATAAAACAGGCATGAATGAGTCTTTACTGTGATTGTCAGTTTGACAGGTATGCTCAGATGATGGCAGGCATTTGTTGCATGCCTGTGTTTTTTTTTTGTATTCTCTTTCCACTGAGAGCTGCGCTATCATGTATCTGCTCATCGTCTTTACTGGTGGTAGACCATTATACCATGCGAGTGAAAATTGATTGTTTTCTCTTTTAGAAGTGCATCAGGGATGTTTTGTTTTATTTTCTTTATTTATTGTCTTGGAGAACAACCTTTGAGCTAGGACCTCATATACAAAGGTTCCACTTCAGGAAGGAAGAATCATAACAGTAGTACAAAGCAAGAAACCATATACAGCGGTAATACATAGTTCTGGTATAAATAGATACAGATAAAACAACAATAACATTTACATGACAGCTTATTTACAATATTGTTTTATTTTTTATTATTATTGAGCGCAGCTAGGAGTCAGCTTTGTTATAAGCAGTGAGGAGGAGAAAGAGAGGGTAAGGGATTAGGGAGTGGTGGAATGAGGAAGGGGGATAGGGTTGAGGAGGAAATTGAAGGGGAGAGTAGGGGTAGGATGAAAGCACAAAGGAGTTTACAGGGATGGGGGGAGGAGGAGGAGGTTAGTAGAGAAAGCAGGATGGAGAGGTGGGGTGGAGTAGCAGGGTTAAGAGAAGGAAGGGGAAGAGTGTGAGGGGTAGGAATGGGTTGAAGTAACAGGCCTTGGCCATTGCAATCACATATATAGAGTATTCAGAAATATTTTTTTGACGCGCTTGATAAGCCAAGAGACAGCTCACCAGCCCTATTTACCTAGCCCATAACTCAGCCTTCAGGTCCAGAACAGGCCACTTCAGACTTTTAATAGGTATCGCAGCCTACATACTATAAATAACTTAGCACAAGACTTTTACCCAGAACGCATGGCTCTCAGTCACCACACCACTGTCCTCCAGAGACAGGCATCCATGTGGTGCTGAATATAGAGTAACTTTGGGAAAAATACTCTTAACTACCACTAGATCCCACCTGGGGTGTCACCGGCAGGGGCATTTTCCGAGTGCTGTTTGAACTATTATGTTTTAAACATTGCTGTTAATCTGTTTTTGATCAAAGTTAGTCCTCCAAAGGGTAAACTTTTATTTCCCACAGGAAGGTTGGAAAGTTGAAACCCCCAGGTGACACACCATCTGAGCTGAAAAGTAGAGGCAGCCAAAGAGTAGCCAAGGCCACCAGAAATGCCAAAGCTCGTTTCTTCAAGTCACAGTTACATGAATTCCAGCTCACCTTCCTCTTTCTGGAAAGTCCTCCATTCCTCCTAGACCCCGTGTGTCACAGGCTCCCTCACTCTAAATGTTAACAGCTCTCAGATTTCTGATCCTGCACAAATCGATACCTTTAACTCATTCTTTATCACCTGTTCCTCCCTGATCACCCCCATACCATCCCCACTGAACCTTCTCCCTCCCATCAGGATACATGTTTTTAATTCACCCCTCACACTACACCAAAGGGTTTTCAAAGTGCTCTGGACACTTAATCCTACCAAATCTAGCCCTGATGGCCTCCACCCAAGATTCTCTGAATATCCACACCTGGCTATTGCACCCCTCTCTCCCATACACGTAACCTCCATCTCGATCAGCTTGCAGCCCAAGCACAGAAAGTTGCTAAAGTACCCTCCACAAAGGTGGCGATACCACATCCTCTGGCAATTACAGACCAATCTCTCTTACCTACCCTGCCAGACTTCAACAGTCACTAACCTACTCCAGACTCATGGAGCACCTCTCTGAAACAAACTGTCTCTCACCCTTCCAGTCTGTTTCAGGAAGCAACATCCACAGTCTCCTCCCTCTTTTGTGTCACTAACTTCATTCAATTTGCCATGGACCAAGGCCACATCACCGCTGCCATCATCATAGATTTGGCAAATGCCTTCAATTCTGTATCTCACCACCTGCTAATCCACAAACTTCACTCCTCTGGCCTTGCCCCTCCTGCCACAAACTCGTTCTGATCTTATCTTCATAACAGACAACAATCGGTGCAAGTTGGAGATGTCCAATCCTCCCCATCCAAGCCAGTGTCCCTCAAGGATCAATTCTTGGCCCTATTCTCTTCTCCCTATCCATAAATGATCTCCCCTCCATCTGCTCTCCTTCAAATATCCATATGTACACAGACGACACAGTGCCATATTTCTCTCGTCCCACAGCTGCTGATGTCATCTCCCCATTACAACATGGCTTTGACAAAGTACAAACTTGGTTCTGGCTAAACAAGTTGAAACTAAACTCTAAAAAGACTGTATCCATGTTCTTTGGAAAAAGACAATGACTATCCAAATCCCAGAACCCCCCCCACCATCTTTTGTCACCCTAGATGGTACTCCTTTTGACACACTCCATTGTTTTAAATACCTCAGAGTCTGGCTAGATAGTAACCTAGACTTCTCTGTCCACATACACTCCATCTGCGCAAAACTCTGCCCAACATTTGGTGCACTCTACCGCCACAAGGTGTACCTACTCTTATCTACCCACCATGACTTAGTTAAGAAAACTATTCTCCATGTATTCAATTACGAGACATAGTCTATGGCCTGCATACACTACCTCCCTTGCCAAATTCAATATCCTGCTTAACTCGTTCTGCCACTTTGCCACCTCCTCACCCCCTCTCACTCACCACTGTCTTCTCTACTCCTCCCTCTCCCATATGTCTCTACCTGCATGGTGTAATCTCCATAGCCTTACTTTCATTGCCAAATTCTAGTTTGGCACTCTTCCCTCCTACCTTAACTCCTGTATTTCTCCTTTCTTTCCCACTACCTATTCCCTTCACACCAGGGGCACCCATACTTTCACCCTCCCCTTCCCCATACCAGCATAGACCAGGCAGCATTCTCATACTGCCTTCCTCACCTGCTGCCCAGTGTCACTCGTCACTTCCCATCTCTTGCGGCCCTAAAATCGTTGCTCAAAGTTGCTCCTAACTCTACATGTCCCTGTTTTTGTACCCCTCACCCCTCCAGCCGGTCCACACTCCAACCTTCTAGTCCCCCACTCACTATCCCTCATGTAGTTAGTAATCCCGAGATAACGTTTCTTTGCAACCATTTATTTACAGTTAATCACACTGATGCTCCTCCAGCTTAGTGCACCTAACCTAGTGTACATTTGCTACCTCCTCTTTGGCCTACGTTTTACACAAGTGTACCTTAAGCTGAAGTTGCTCTATATACATCATTGTTATTTCCTTTTGTCTTTTTATCACTTAGACAATGTGCTCTTCAATTCTGCATTTATTCCCAATGTTGTTTATTTACTCATGTATCTGAATTTCTCTGCTTTTACTGCTTGTTTATAAGATCCTGGGTCGCACCTGCAAACAAGCCTTGGCTCAGTGTGCCTTTCCTGGTTATCAGTTTTTAAATAAATACAATAAATGAACCCTGAATCCAAATAGGAAAGGTAGAAGTTGGGAATGCATGGGCAAATCAGTGGGGGCAGCGGGTTCGGGGTGAATGTCTCGGTAACTTAGTGACAGAGAAGATGGCTGCCCAGCACTGATTTGGGCCAGAAAATTGGCATGTTGCTGGATAAAACACCAGAATAGACACTTTGGGTATGCTCTTGAGTGACCCAGATCCCAGAACTGAACCAGGGGGCTGAATTAAGTCCCAGGCTGTCTCAGGAGAGGTACCCGGTGGAGCCGGATAGACGCCCCTGAGATAGTACAGTGGCAGATGACCTGTGGTGATGATCTCTTCTATTGGAGCAGAGCTAGCAAGGAAGAAAAATTAGTGATCTCTTAAGTAAGCAGGTAAATGGCCTGGAGGCCCAAATGCTTCTGCAACAGCAGACATGACAAGCAGGTGAGGACAGGGGATTAAGCCTCCTCCTCCTCCTCCCAGCAGTTTATAGACATCAGGCCTGAAAGCAACTAAGCAACTCAAGAATAACGAACGAGAAAACACACTGCTCTCCTGCCCCCTGTATTCTGCTCTCTCCAACCCAATGGCCTCCACTAGTGCCATCATATGAGGATTTTCCACCTCCACTACTACTGATCGACCCTCGCTAGACCACTGGTTAGTGACTTTTTCCTGAGGGCTGGACATTTGTAAATTCCAGATGTGGGTTAGGGGAAAGCCGTTCCACCCACTGAGTTCATCAGCGGAGATGCTTATGAACCCTTAGCTTCCTGCCTACTCAATCCCATATACCACTAGCATGTCACCTCACAGACATTTGGATGTAGGTGTTGCATCCCTGGAGGTCACCTCTGTGAGGAGACCCTTCCCTGGACAGGCAACTGACCATCACAAACTCAGTCCCAGTGAAATGGATGTGGATCCACAACTACAATAATGAAAGATCGATTGAATATGCAGTTTATGAAATTGGTTCTGGCTTACTGTTATATAGTTCTCAGGTTATTAATATTTTACTTCACATAGAAATACAGGCAGTGCACTGGTTCACTTGGTTAAATGTTTTATACAGTTCCATGTGTGCTCTGCAAGCATTTAACTCAGGTGCAATGGTTATGGACTTACGCCCAGTACAGTCGGTGTTTGGAAAAGAGTAGGATAATGATCCCAGATTAGAACCATGGCACACTGTTCTATATTAACACTTACTGCCACCTACAAAGTTAAAGGTATTAATAACCCCATAAAATGAATATGCTTGCTTATGCAGCTTAAAAGTCTAGGTACAGAAATTGCTCTCATACAAGAATCCCATCTGTTCCTGTCAGAGAATTCGAAACTGTGATGGCAATGGGTTGGAGAGGTCTGTGCATCCTTTAACCCTCAATCCAAAATAAATGGGGTAGCACTAACAATACTGATCAGCAGAGGTTCCTGCTTTGTAGTGGACCAACACTGAGGGACAATGAATATTGGTTAATGGTTCATATTTGAATGCCCCCATCTCCATTTTAATTGTCTATGCCCCCAAGTCCCCTTCCCATGAGGTGTTTCAGGAGATGTTTAGGGTACTGGCTTATAGGGCACATAATTTTTGCCTAACCAGAGAAGACTTCAGTTGAATCTTTGACCTCATCTGGAATCCTCAAGGGGAGGTGCTGCAGACGCACAGAGACCCCCTGGTGCCAGAACCTTATTAGCTCTTATGCAAGAAATTGGCCTACAGGATGTCTGGAGACAGTGTCATCCCAGAGTTAAAGACTTTATTTTACTCCCACCCTCACAAATCTTATATGAGAATAGATAGGTGGTACCTGCCCATGCAACACTTACACAAAACCATTAATACTGCCATCCATAGTATCAACCTCCTTGATCATGCCCGTCACCCTTACTCTAGATATGGGCATACCAACTGAAAGGCAGTTGGCACTTAAATGTAGGAGCACTAGCACAGCCTCCCTTCAAAGAAATGATACAGGAGGAAATGATAGACTATTTCAGGTCAAACAGGGCAGAGAATGTTACCCTTAAATGAGTACACAGATTACACAGAAATGTGACAGCAGGAAAAGGCCACACGGCCCATCTAGTCTGCCCAATACCCTACCTCCCTCATATTTCCACCTTGTCTCCCAACTCTTTATATCTGTCCCAGGCTCCTTGAATCCCTCCACCGTTTTGGCTGTCACTCCGGCAGCTTGTTCCAGGTCTCCACCACCCTCTCTGTGAAGAACTGCCCCTGACATTACCTCTGTATTTCCCACCTTCCAGTTTGAGGACATGTCCCCTCGTGTTCGCGCCCTTCTTCAATTTGAACAAACTACCACCCTTCACCTTATTTATTCCCTTCAAATATTTAAGTCTCAATCATGTCCCCCCTCTCCCTCCTAGTCTCCAGAGGGTACAAATTCAGCTCTCTCCATCTTTGCTCATATGGTACATCCCGCATCCCTCGTACCATTTTGGTGCCCTTCTCTGGACCCTCTCCATCATCTCAATATCCCTGCGTAGGTGAGGCCTCCAGAACTGCACCCCATACTCCAGGTGCAGCCTTACCATGGTTCTGTACAATGGCATTAGCACCGCCCTCTTCCTGCTAGTAAATCCCCTTGCAATGCAGGCCAACATACCATTTGCCTTGCCTACCGCCTTGCTACACTGGTTGCCTACCTTTAGATCACTTGATACCATAATTCCTAGGTCCCTTTCTGTTTCCATCTCCTTGATCACCACCCCCTCAAGGGAGTAAGTTTCCCTCTTGTTCTTCCTCCCCAGGAGCATCACCGAGCACTTTTGTGCATTAAACTTTAATTGCCAGGTCTCCGACCACTTCTCCAGCCTCTCCAGGTCCTGCCTCATGGCTTCCACCCGCTAGATGAATCCACCCTATTGCAGACCTTTGTATCATCTGTGAACAGACACACCCGTCCTTCCAGACCCTCCACTAGGTCACTGACATAGATGTTAAAAAGTAGTGGTCCTAGCACTGACCCCTGTGGCACCCCACTGGTCACCGCATGTTCCCTGGAATGTGTCCCATTTACCACCACTGTTTGATTCCTTCCTGTCAGCCAGTTCTCTACCCACCTGGTGATCCCATGGTCCACCACCAGTCTGTTCAGCTTATTCACCAGTCTCCTATGCGGAACAGTGTTGAAGGCCTTACTGAAATCCAAATAGGCCACATCCACTGCTCCTCCCTGGTCCACTATCTGGGTCACCCCATCGAAACTCTGTTAGGTTAGTCTGGCAGGACCTTCCCTTGGTAGGCCGTGCTGCCTATCATCCTGCATGCCGTTAATCTCCATGTATTCTATCAACCTAATCTTAAGTAATGTTTCCATTACCTTTCCTGCCACCGGGTGAGATCAACAGTATGGTAGTTTTGACCTTGTCCTTCCTTCCTCCCTTGTGTAGTGCAACCACTTCCACCTCTTCCAGTCCATTGGCACCACACCTGTGACCAGGACAAGTTAAACAATCTCACCAGATGTGGCACCAGTTCTTTCCACAGTTCCTTGAGTACCCTTGGGTGCATTCCGCAGCCCATTGCCTTGTCCACCCTAAGTCTACTCAATGCTTCCCTTACTCCATCAGCTGTGAATTCCATCAAATCCATCTGCCTGTGATTGTCTCCCTTCCCATCCCGTCCTGGCCCCCTGACCTCACTCTCCTTCATGAAGATTGAACTGAAGTAGCTATTTAATGCCTCCATTTTTTCAAAATCCCCTTCCAGTATTGTTCTACTCTCCCCCCTTAACTTTCCAATTCCTTGGTGTACCCTCCTTCTTTCTCCAACATACCTGTAGAAGGTTTTAACCCCCCTCCTTGCCTGTTTTGCTATCCTCTCCTCAGGGGCCTCTTTAGCCCTCCTTGTCTTTTGCCCTGCCTCCCTCCTTTTTTCCCTATAGGTCTCCCTATCCTCATCCTTTTGTGTCATACTGTACCTCTTGAATGCTTTAATCTTCTCTTTGACCCCTAACGCCACCTCTCTAGTGAAACATAGAGGTCTTTTCTGTCTTCTGATCTTCCTTACTCTTCTAATGCATGTGTCCATGGCTTTATGTGCCCCTCTCTTGAGAGCTGCCTATAATTCTTCCACCTCCTGTACATCCCCTATCCTCGACATTTCTTCACTAACTACCTTCCTCATTCCGTGAAAGTCAGCCTTCCTGAAATCCATTACCTTGGTTCTCATCCTATTCCTCTCCCTGCCCATTCTCACCCTGAACCTGACAGCCCTGTGGTCTCTGGTTCCTAGCTCTTCCCCTACCTCCACCTCCTCCACACTGTCCCCATTTTGAGTACTACGTCCAACAGGTTCCCACCCCAGTGGGCTCCCTGACCCTTTGCTGCAGGAATATGCCCTGCAGAGCCTCTGCCATGACCCTGCTCCTTGAAGAGACTGCTGTCTGGGCCTCCCAGTTGATGTCCAGGAGGTTTAAGTCCCCCACCAGCACAATTTTCCCTTTCTGTGCCATTCTCGCTACTGATTCTACAAAGTGCCTATCCCCTTCCTCCCCCCATTGCATAGGAGGTCTGTAAAGTACCCTAACGCACAGGTTTTCCCCCTTTCCCCTGTCTAGGGTGACCCACATTATCTCTTTTTCCCCCCTCCTCTTCCTGCCTTTCCATGGCTCCAATCTCTTCCCTGACGATAATGCCACCCCTCCTCCTCCTGATCCTTCCTAAACAAATGATACCCTGGGATCACTGTCTCCCAGGCGTGGTGTTCATGCCACCAAGTCTCACTCATTGCTACAATGTCCAGGTTCTCCTCTACCATGGTGGCCACCAGTTCTCTCATTTTATTCTCCAGGCTCCTGGCATTTGCAACCAAAGCCCTCCAACATCTAGCCCCATCCACCCCCTTTTTGCTTTCCAACCCCTCCCTGCTGCTAACTGTTCCCTTAATGATTGCCATGTCTTGGGGGGAGGCTGATAGCCTCTCTGTTCTGCTTCCCATAAGGATGGTCCTGTCCATAACATCCTCCCTCATTTAGTTTAAATTGAACTTCAAGGCTATGAAGTCCCCAGTTTACTCTTTAATGCAGTTGCCCCTGCAGAGCTCAGGTGCAGCCTGTCAGTGGCATACAGCCCCACCTCCTCCCATGTAGAGCCCCAGTCACCTATCCTACCAAACCCCTTCCGAATGCACCATCCCTGTAGCCATTTATTGAATTCCCTTATTTTTTTCCTTTCTGGGTGTGCTCGCTCTTTGTATTGGCAGCACCTCAGAGAAGGAAATGGAAGGAAAAACAGTGTTTATCCTACAGAACCTAGCAAGCTCCTCGAACCTTGCCTGTACCTCCAGCAGACTGCTCCACTCCAAGTCATTTTTGCTCAGGTGAAACACCAGATGTGTCCTTCACAAGGACATAGATAGGATGGAGGCAGTCCAGAGGAGGGCAACAAACATGGTGCAGGATCTGCAAGAGAAGCCACATGAGGAGAGATTAAATGAGATTAATATGTATACCCTTGAGGAAAGGAGGGAGAAGGGGACATGATAGAAACGTTTAAGTACCTCAGTGGAATCAACAAAGTCCAAAAGGGTAGCACCTTTCAGGAAAAGAGATGTGCAAGAACAAGGGACACAATTTGAAGATAGAGGGGGGACGGCTCAGGCGCAATGTGAGGAAGTATTTTTTCACAGAGAGGGTGGTGGATGCATGGAACAGCCTTCCTGAGGAGGCTGTAGGGTCTAAAACTGTGGGACAAATCAAGAATGCATGGGACAGACATAAGGCAATTCTTGTGGGGGTTAGGAAGAAATAGGCTGTTGGTTAGCAGGATCTGCAGCTTATCCAGTAGGTAGGGAAATGGGCAGACTAGGTGGGCCAAGCGGTCCTTATCTGCCATCAAAGTCTATGTTTCTATGTCCTTCCATCTTTCAGCTTGCCCCAGGAAGGAATATGATGCCTCACCTCCAGCATTGTCATCCCTGGCATACACTGTACCCACACTGCATTGTGTTTTACTCCCTTTCTCCCCCCCCGATACCCTTGGTTATTGAGTCCCCCAAGATAGCCACCCTAATGCCCACTGCTTCCTGAGTGTCTTTTAGGCCTCCAGTTTTATGTCTCGGGGCTCGGCTCCCCTTGGACTCATCATCCTCATATTCCAACCTGTTGTGGTTTCTGCCCTGCTCAGCATTTGTTCCCATTACCCAACCTGCCTTGGTTTTGCCCACACCAAGCATATTCCTTCTCCACCCTCTCCTTTGGCCTTTCCACAGGCGCCCTCCTGTACCCCTTCTTCCCTTGTACTGCCTCCTGGTTTCCTGCGTCCCAGCAACCCCCGCCTGCATTGCTATGTGAGCATGTGCCAACTTCGCAGTCCCCTCTAACTGCTCTTGGCCTGCCCCATCTGCATTGTTGCGTGAGCTTGTGCCAACTTTGCTTGATCTCCTCTAACTGCTCCTGGCCTGCCCACTATTGCAATAAGTTCTGAGCATCATACCCTCTTTGGGAAGTCCTCCTCTCACCACCCACCCTGTCTGCATTTCTCCCCTTCCTGCACACTGCCCGACACTTCTCCCAACTTCTTACTATTGCTCCTTCCTGCTGGATACCCTCCTGTTCATTTGCAGCCTCCAAAGAGCTCATCCCAGCTCTTCCAGTGCTTCCTTTCTTCCCCTTGTCTCACGCCACTGATCATCTAGTGCCACCCTCTGGTGTGACCCCACCTGCCGCCCCTCCTCCAACCCTTCCCCTGTACCAGAGATCACTTCCCCTGCATCTCCCAGCCACCCTGCCCCCCCCAACCTTCTCTGAAGGCCCTTCCTGGACCTCTTCCTCCCCCAGTGTCCTCAGCTAGAATACCTAGGGGGCAAAAATGTTCATTAATTTTGCCCCCAGACTCATTTCACCTATGCCGGTTTTGCCTTTAGATTTGGGTGTCCATCTGTCTTTCCCCAAGCCTACTATCTTCCACTTCTCCTGATCCCCAGCTGACCCCTTTCCTCCTGTCTCGGGCATCCTTGTCCCACCTCTGGACTTACTGCTGTCAGTTTCTGCCACTGGTCTACCCCCTCTGGATCCCATTCCATCCCCTCTCCCCCCAGACCCTTGCCTTCTTGAACCATGTATCTGATCCTCCGGTGGATACTCCCAGCCCCTCCCACTCCTTCCCTGGCTTATACTGTCCCTGCCTCTCTGCCCCACTTCCCCAGCGTCCCCCCATTTCAACACCCACCCTAGCCTCACCACTTCCTTCCTCCCTCAGCTGAGTGAGCTGCTTACACATCATACATCCCCCCATCCTCCAAGCCCAATTTAGAAACATAGCCATTCCACAACCACTGCACCCCACCACTCTGCCAAAGATCCCCTCCATGGTTGCCCTTCCTTTTGTGCTGCCTTCCATTTTTATGCACACAGACACCTGTTTTGGTATGCAGTACAGTAACTAACCCTCTCACAGCAGTACAGTGCAGTCCTAAATCACACTCTGTGTATTTTAGGCCCCCGACCCTAACCCTCTCACAGCAGCACTGTACAGTCCTAAATCACACTTTATGTATTTTAAGCCCCAGACCTAACCTTCTCACAGCTGCAAAACACAGTCTTAAATCACACTCTATGTATTTTAGGCCCCAGACCCTTCACCCCAGCAGGACAGTACAGTCCTAAATCACACTATTTATTTGGGCCCCCGACTCACATACCATCCTGGCCCAAACCCACAGGGCAAGAAGTATTAATAAACCATAGTCACCTAGTTCAAGGCCAAGTCCAAATCCCCAACGTCAGTATGCTCGACCCAGTTCTGTTTACCGCAATTTCAGCTCCTTTGTGAAGAATTCTTAGTATCAGTATCTATAAACCATAGCCACCAAAGTTCAAGTCCAATTTCAGCCCCTTTGTGAAGAATTCTTTAGTATCTGTATTGATATCCATAGCCACCAAGGTTCAAATCCAAGTTCCCAGTGGAGGTATGCACAACCCAGTTCCTTGTACTGCAATCCAGCTCCTTTATGATGATTTCCTTAGATCAGGACCCTCCTTACTCCTTCCAGCAGCCCTTTCATGTACTTGGCCAATCCCCCTTCAGACCAGCCAATGTTAGCTCCTCCACATCGTATCTGGCTCCTCCTCCCTCACGTATTTAATAGAGGCCGGGGTCAGGGAAGGTGGGCGGGAAGACAAACAGCTCTCCTGTGTCTCTGTGGTGGTCTGGCTAGGCTTTTAAAGCCAGACCGCTGCGCGCTTCTCTCCCAGATTGGATGCCCCTCCTCCGGTCCCCGTATCACCACCGACTGCGGTGAGCCATCCCTTTCTCCAGTTGCCGACTGCAACCTGCACCCTCACTCGCTGCCAACTGCAGCAAATAAACATCTCTCCTGTGTTTCTGCGGTGGTCTGGCGGCTTTAAAGCCAGACTGCTTGGCGCCTCTCCCGGATTGGATGCCCCTCCTCCAGACCTCCTATCACCGCCGACTGCAGTGAGCAGTCCCTTCTCCAGTCGCCGACTGTGACCTGTGCCCTCACTTGCTGCTGACTGCAGCAAATAAACAGCTCTCTGATCTAATGGAATGCCATGAATCTGGTCATGTGAGGCAACATTAAAGCCTAACTAACCCCCCAAAAGAAACAGAGAACAGCAAACAAACTGAATTGGAAGCCCAACTTACAGACATGGAAACCAGACACAAGAGGGAGGGAGGGAGGCAAAGAATTGTTGGCATAAATAGAGGCTATCAGTCTTTAGCTGCTTAAGCTGACAGCAGAAATAGCTGAACTGGCCACAAGAACGACTAAAGTTATGTACTACTTACAAGGTTGGAGACTAGGTCTTCTTTTAGCCCTACAACTAAGGAAGGCAAGAGAATGAATGAGCTGCACTTAGCTGTGTCCTGTAACATGCTGCAAACAGCTTTGTTCACCAAACAACTAAGGAAGGTGCAGACCTCAAGAATAGTGTACAAAATTAAACCCAGACAGGGCACGGGGTGACCAAACCCCTCTCAAAAGAAATAGCAGAGGAATTTGGGCAAATTTATGCAGATCTGTATAATACTGAAGATATGGAAAAAGAAGAAGCCCAAATCACAGATTTTCTCTCAAAAGTAAATCTACTCAACCTAGGCACAGAAGACAGGGAATTGCTGGACAAACCAGTTATGGTAGAGGAGCTCCGTGGAGTCATCAAATCCCTTAACAATAACAAAGTGCCTGGAGAGGATGGTTTCCCTGTGAAGTTCTATAAAACCTTCAGAGAGAAGCATAGAAACATAGACTTTGATGGCAGATAAGGATCGCTTGGCTCACCCAGTCTGCTCATTTCCCTACCTATTGGATAAGCTGCAAATCCTAGTTAACCAACAGCTTACAGTACTTCCTCCCACCCCCCACTATAATTGCTATATGTCTGTTCCACGCATTCTTGAATTTCCCCACTGTTTTTGACCCCACAACCTCCTCAGGAAGGCCATTCCATGTGTCCACCACCCTCTCCGTGAACAAATATTTCCCTCACATTGCCCCGAGCCATCCCCCCTCTATCTTCAGATTGTGCCCCCTTGTTCTTGCACATCTTTTTTTCTGAAAGGTGCTACCCTCTTGGACTTTGTTGATTCCATTGAGGTACTTGAAAGTTTCTATAATGTCCCCCATCTCCCTCCTTTCCTCGAGGGTATACATTTTTAAGCTCTTTTAGTCTCTCTTTGTATGGTTTCTGGTACAGATCCTGCACCATTTTAGTTGCCATCCTCTGGGCTGCCTCCATCCTGTCTATGTTCTTACATAGATGGGGTCTCCAGAATTGCACACAGTACTCCAGATGGGGCATCACCAACTGTCAGTACAGAAGGATGACAACTTCCTGTTTTCTACTGGTGATGCCTCTCCCTATGCATCCCAGTATCCCCCAGCCTTTCTTACTGCCTTCTCACATTGCTTATCTATCTTCAGGTCATCTGATATGACTGCTCCAGGTCCCTTTCCTTTTTTTTTTTGTTATTAGTACACCCCCATTGTGCACTGTTCCCTGATTTTGTTTCCCAGGTGCATTACTTTTGCACTTCTTTGCATTAAATTTCAGCTGCCATACTTTTGACCATTCCTCCAACCTTGCCAAGTCCATTCTCATCCTTTCCACCCACACTTGTGTATCAACCCAGATGCAGATCTTTGTGTCATCTGCAAAGACATACTTTTCCTTCCAGTCCCTCCACAATGCCACTTATAAAGACATTAAAGGACCGACCCAGTACTGAACTCTCTTGGAAGTGCAAGTAACCCACTTTCTTCAGAGTGGACTCTGTTTACTATTACTGTCTGTGTCCTGTTGTCCAGCCAATTTTTTACCCAGGCTACTACCCTGGGATCCACTCCCAGGCTGGCTAACTTGTTTATTAATCTTTTGTGTGGGACTGTGTCCAATGCCTTGCTAAAATCTAGGTAGGCCATGTCCACAGCCCCTCCTTGTTCTACTACTTTGGTCACCCAGTCAAAGAAATCTATTAGATTTGTCTGACATGACCTTACCACTGTGAATCCATACTGCCTTGGGTTCTGTGCCCTGCTGGCCTCTAGGAACTCAACAGTTCTTTCTTTTAGAACAAATCCAGAACAAATGGTTTGATACCTTTTATTGGACCAACAAGGATGTTACAAAAAGAACAAAGAGCTTTAGCTTTCAGACGAGCAAGTCCTTCTTAAGAAGCAGAAGAAGTGATTCCATAATTTTCCCTACCACTGAGGTCAAACTAACAGGTCTGTAGTTTTCTGCTTCTGCCTTGCTCCCACTTTTGTGAAGGGGAATCTCATCTGCCCTCCTCCAGTCCTGAGGTACTACACCATCCTCCCATGATTTGTTAAAAAGGGTAGTCAGTGGTGTCATTAGTTCTCCCCTTAGTTCTTTTAGAATTTTTGGGCAAATCCTTTCAGGCCCCATTGCCTTGTCCACCTTGAGTTTTAAGAGTTCTTTCAGGACCCTTTCTTCTGTGAATGGACTGGTATCGACCCCCCTATCCAGCGTGCTTTTATTGTTAGGTTTAGATACTCCCCCCATCTCTTCTTTTGTGAATACTGAACAAAAGTATTTATTTATTTAGATTTTGTTTACCAGGTAAACCCACTGAGACCAAGGTCCCTTTTTCAGGGGCGACCCGGGGTGAATACACCACCAACTTTACATTAGGTACAGTATACAGCATCGAAAATATATATACAATTTGCTTATAGGTACAGCATTCAG
The DNA here is from genome assembly GCA_016271365.2 of Neoceratodus forsteri. Taxonomy (NCBI): domain Eukaryota; kingdom Metazoa; phylum Chordata; order Ceratodontiformes; family Ceratodontidae; genus Neoceratodus; species Neoceratodus forsteri. The sequence goes on from JADMNL010000027.1 coordinate 46,616,691, forward strand.
CTTCAGAAACAAAAATAATATATATACAGTTTGTACAGGGGTTTGTGTAACAATAAGACAGAGGCAGAGAGCATGAAGCAAGTAACAGTAATTCAAAAAAAATGCATTGCCAGGGGCAAAAAGTACAGATGTCCAATGAGTCATTCAAAAAGAAAAACATAACAGTTTGTAAAGAGTATACAGTAAATAGAGGTTAGTTGGTACACGGGCACCAGGGATTCTTAGATAGCCACAGTAGGTCATGAGGGGTAGGAGTTTCTCCTTGAGTTACAGCAGCAGTGGCTCAGTTCCAGAAGGTAGACTTTGAGACTGGCCTTGAAAGAGGAGAGGAGGGTTTGTCAAGCAGGAAGAGGGAGTGAGTTCCAGAAATGGGGCGGTGTACTGGAAGGGGCGTTTACCTTGATTAGTGCGGATACGGGGTATGTTCAAGAGTCGACTTTGAGGTAGACCGGAGGTTGTGGAGGGGGACTTTAGGAGTAAGCAGGTCACTAAGGTGAGGTAGATGATGTGTGGAGAGGAGTTTGTAGGAAAGGCAGGTGGGAAAAAGGATAGTTTAAGCTTGAGTGCCGGCCAGTTAAGGTCCTTAAGAGCTTCGCAGTGGTGCCGCCTAGGGGAGGAGTGGGTTGCAAAGCGAGCAATGCGGTGGTAGAGGGTGGAGAGATTGGTTAGCTCAGTCTCCCTGAGGGACTGTAATAATGGTGAACCATACAGTAAAGAAGGGAGGAGGTTGCAGTTAGCAATGGTTCTACGTGCCTCTCCAGAGAGGGAGTTTCTGAGGCGGTATAGCAAGCCCAGTCTCTGGTGGATAGATTTAGTTAGGATATCTATGTGAGGTTTGAAGGTTAGCTTCTGGTCGAGGGTAACCCCAAAATACTTAAAATGGTCAGTGACCTCAACACGCATGCCTCGAGCTGATGTTATGGGGAGAAGACCACAATGGTCTTTGCCCAGTTGCCAGGTCCCGAAGAGGACAGCTTTTATCTTGTCCTCATTTAGCTTGAGATGGTTGGCAGTTAACCATGTTTCGAGTTTTGCCAGGCAGGCGTGAAGTTCAGCTGCGATAACGGAGGATTGGGGGCACTGTGATAGATTACAGTATCATCAGCGTAGAGCAGTAGATTGCAGGGAGCACACACCTCAGCTATGTCATTGACAAACAGTGAGAAAAGCAGGGGTCCTAGTATGGAGTCCTGGGGTACCCCAGTGATCACTGGTCTGGGGCTTGAGAGGGTGCCTTGCCAGCGTACTGTCTGAGTTCTGTTAGTCAGGTAGCTAGTGGCCGAGGAGAGAGAGAGCTAATCCAGGCCAAGCCTTTGAAGCTTTGAGAGGAGCAGCTTATGACTGACCATGTCAAAGGCCTTGGAGAGGTCGATGAAAAGCACCCCCGTAGGGGTGCCCTGGTCCATGGCGTTGAGTATATCGATTGTCAAACTGACTAGGGCAGTGTCCGTGCCATGATCTTTCCGAAAACCATGCTGGACCTTTGAGAGGAGTAGATGCTGTTCCAGATAGGATTGGAGCTGATCACAGACTATTCTTTCAAGGATTTTTCCCAGAGGGCAGAGGAGGGAGATAGGCCTATAATTCTCCACCCTATCCGGGTTCCCTTTTTATGGATTGGAACTATGGTGGCGCTTTTCCATATACTGGGCACTGACCCTTCCTGAAGGGATCGGTTAATGAGTAGGGCTACAGGGTAGGCAATGGCTGGTGCCGCAGCCCGTAGGAGAGGTTCAAGCTGATCATTACCAGTAGATGATTCAGGGTTGATTTTGCAGAGTAGTGGTAGCACCGTGCAGGGGTCCACAACTTTCAGGTGGAATAAAGGACGAGAGAGCTCTGTGTCAAGGTGGGTGGGAGGAGGCTGTCCTGGCAAGGATGGGGAGCAGGCAGGAGGATAGGAAAAGGAGGCACAGAACGCTTCAGCCACCTTTGTGGGGTCATCAGTTGGAGTGTTTCCTGCTAAGATCATGGCACTTTGTTCCTGAATAGTATCTCTGCCTTTTCACTGTCACCTTCTGCCCACCCCCTCCCTTCATTAAGCCTTACAATCCCTCTCTTGGTCTTTCTTTACTCCCTAATGTATTTATAAAAGGTTTTATCCCCCTTCTTAACTGAGTTGGCTATCTTTTCCTTGGTTTGTGCCTTTGCTATTCTGACTGCCTTTCCCGCTTCCTTCTGCTTTAACTGATACAGTTCTCTGTCCTCCTTCTGTGATTCCTTATATTTCCTGAATGGTATATTTTTCTCCCTAACCTTCCCAGCCACCTTTTTTGAAAGATACTAGGGAGATACTAAAGAAACCACTAGTAGATGTGATAAATGACTATCTCCAACTTCACACCTTCCCCAAATAATGGGAAACTGCCCTTATATCAGTCATCCCAAAACCAGGGGAAAAAAACCCAAACATTGTGTCTCATACTACTCTGTCTTGCTGATTGATGTAGATACCAAAATATATGCCCAAAATAATGGTAACCACATTTAGGGGATAGTGGGAAATCAGTTGACCATAACCAAACAGGCTTCATCCCAGCTCAAAACTGATATAACAATATTCATAGACTGCATGACCTTATCTCAGTGACAGCAGACCTTCACGCACCACACTTGGTGACAATAATTGACACTGAGAAGGTCTTTGATAGGCTACACTAACAATATCTATCTACAGTGCTCCTAAAATTTGAGTTTAGTCCATTTTTTTGTGCAGGACCTCCTGGCCCTGTACAGCGGTTCCACAGCCAAGGGGGGTGTTAATGGAGCTTGCTCGTCTACTTTTGGTTTATGAAAAGGCGCTCAGCAGAGATGCCCCATGCCACACCTCTCATTTACATCGGGGATGGACCCCTTAGCAGCCAGTGTCAGACAACATCCCTCAGTTACAGGCATAAAAGTAGGTGCGGCAGAACATAAAAAAGCATGACATGCTGATGATATTCTGATATGTCTTAGTAACCCTATGACCTCATTGCTCCCACTATTAGAGATGCTTCATAAATTCAGTATTATTTCAGACTTTAAAATTAACTACACTAAAACAGAAGCCCTTAGTGCAGTGAATCCATTTCCATCTACAACTCCGTTCCCCTTCAGCTGAGCCATAGTTGGGTTCAGCTAAGAACATATCTCAGCTCTTTGGTAAGAACTATATATCTGTCCTCGTGGAGGTATAGAGGAACCTGGACTGCTGGCAATTACTCCCTACGTCTCTGGGAGCACATGTAGAAACAATACGTATGAATGTTTTGGCCCGGTTTCTTTATGTTTTTTGTATGCTTCAGATACAGGTCCTGCAAAGTTTCTAGAAGAAGGTTGATCAGGCTATATCTCAATATATCTGGGATAGTAAACATCCATGGCTGAAATATAACCTACTATATGCAGTCAAAGAGAAAGCAGGGCTAGCATTATCGAACATGAAGGACTATTATTCTGCTCAGTATTCACAAAAGAGGAGTAGGGGGAAGTGCCTAATCCAAGTAACAGAAGCACTCTGGACAGGAGGGGTCGATCCCAGTCCTTTCACAGAAGAAAGGGTTCTGAAAGAAATCCTAAAACTGAAGGTGGACAAAGCAATGGGGCCTGATGGAATTCACCCCCAGAATTCTAAAAGAATTAAGGGGAGAACTAGTGAAACCACTGACTACCCTTTTTAACAAATCATGGGAGGGTGGTGTGGCACCTGAGGACTGGAGGAAGGCGGCTGTGATTCCCCTTCACAAAAGTGGGACCAAGACAGAGACAGGAAACTACAGACCTGTCAGTTTGACCTCTGTAGTAGGGAAAGGGATGGAATCACTTCTGAAGGAAAGAATTGTTGAGTACCTAGAGGCCAGTGGGGCACAGGCCCCAAGGCAGCATGGGTTCACAGTGGGAAGGTCATGTCAGATGAATCTAATTGATTTCTTTGACTGGGTGACCAAAGTAGTAGACCAGGGAAGGGCTGTGGACATGGCCTACCTATACTTTAGCAAGGCATTTGACACAGTCCCACACAAAAGATTAACAGTCAAATTAACCAGCCTGGTAGTGGGTCCCAGGGTTGTAGCCTGGGTAAAACATTGGCTGCACAACAGGACACAGAAAGTAATTGTAAATGGAGTCCACCCTGAAGAAAGAGGGGTTACTAGTGGGGTACCGCAGGGTTTAGTACTGGGTCCAGTCCTTTTAATGTCTTTATAAGTGACATTGCAGAGGGAATGGAAGAAAAGTATGCCTTTGCAAATGACACAAAGATCTGCAACAGGGTTGATACACAAGGAGGCGTGGAAAGGATGAGAAGGGACTTGGCAAGGTTGGAGGAATGGTCAGAAGTATGGCAGCTTGGATTCAATGCAAAGAAGTGCAAAATAATGCACCTGGAAAACAAAAACCCAGGGGAAGATTATACAATGGGGGGAGGTAGTAACAGCAACAAAAATGGAAAGGGTCCTTGGGGTAATCAAATCAGATGACCTTAAGGTAGTTAAGCAATGTGAGAAGGCAGTAGGGAGGGATGGGGGGATAATGGGATATATAGGGAGAGGCATCACCAGCAGAAAACAAGAAGTTGTTATCCCTCTGTACAGACAGTTGGTGAGACCCCATCTGGAGTACTGCATCCAATTCTGGAGAACCCATCTCCACAAGGACATAGACAAGGATAGAGGCAGTCCAGAGGAGGACAACTAAAATGGTGCAGGGTCTGCAAGAGAAGCCATACAAGGAGAGACTAAAGGAGCTTAATATGCATTCCCTTGAGGAAAGGAGGGAGAGGGGGACATGATAGAAACTTTTAAGTACATCAGTGGAATCAACAAAGTTCAAGAGGGTAGCATCTTTCAGAAAAAGAGATGTGCAAGAACAAGGGGACACAATTTGAAGATAGAGGGTAGCAGTTCAGGGGCAATGTGAGGAATTATTTTTTCACAGAGAGGGTGGTGGACCATGGAACAGCCTTCCTGAGGAGGTTGTGGGGTCTAAAACTGTGGGAGAATTCAAGAATGCATGGATAGACATAAGGTAATTTTGTGGGGGGAGGAAGAAAAGGCTGTTGGTTAACTAGGATCTACAGCTTATCCTGTAGGTAGGGAAATGGGCAGACTAGGTGAGCCAAGCGGTACTTATCTGCTGTCAAAGTATATGTTTCTATAACCCAGCAGTGCAAGTAATCCCTATTCTAACAACAATGAAACATAAAAGAGACGCGGGTTTGCTAGAAGAAGAAAAAGCACAGATCCCACAGACTGACTTGGGAATGGCTTCTCTGTTGCCAGTCCCAGGTCTGAGGGTAATCAAACTCACCAACAGATGAACCTCCCAGACTTTCTATATGTGGGTAACTTACCGCTCTAGAAGGCTTCACAGAGTAAGCATGGGACACCTCACCCCTATAAGGGGAAACCCACACTTACCACCCCAGGCTTCATGGATCAGGGATTTCAGACATGGGCTACACACGGAATACACTACCTGGATGACCTAATAGATCCAGGGCACTTAATGCCCTTTGACCAACTAAGAGCAAAATTCCACACAGAGGGGAGAGTTCTTCTACTTCTTGCAGCTAAGAAACCACCTGCAGAGCTGAAGGGTAGGAGCTAGTTACACACAGGAGCCCACTGCATTAGAATCCTATATAAAGAAAAAATTGAGATTGGGACTTACAGCAAATATCCAAACTATATGATCTTCTCCAAGAAACAGACTATAGAGGCTGATATTTGCAAGCCTGAAAAAGGGAAATGGGAGTTTTGATCCCACCAGATCTCAGACCAGTTATCTGGCAAGAAGTACTTAAAACAACCTATTCAGTGCAATGGAGACTGTTTAGATGGAAGAATATCACCAATGTCTTTAGGGTTCCTAGAATTACTGCCCACTTCATGCTGACAGGTTCAGATAGATGCCGGAGACAACATGGAGAGAGGGGGACAATCAGCATATCTGGGCATGCCCTAAGATAGCACCGTATTGGGAAGAGGTAGCTCAGGCCTGATCAGAAATCCTGAAATGCGCCATACCAGTGATGTCTGAAAATTTATTGATGGGCCTCCTACCCCATGGAGATCAGACCCCACAAATAAATATCTATACAGAATCTTACTGGCAGCAGTCTTGAAAATCATTGCAAGACGTGGGCTATCTCCTGTCTTCCCCCTCCAAGGCAGGGTGAATCCTATTCTTAAAGGAGGTCAAAACGATGGAGGAGGTGTACACTACAAACCGCATGCAATGTGATGGAGAGAATTGTCTTCATGAGATGGGTCAAGTGGGACTCCTACTTAGACCAGCTGTAAGCAGTCAGAAAATACCAGGACTCTTATGTAAGATGCTATGCAGTTTAGAAAACCAAGGAGGTTTGGTAAACAGGCTTGTATAGATGACTCCACAGTGGGCTGTACTATTTCTATCATAATTCTATACATGAACCTAAACATGGGGGAAACTGTTACTGTACAGTACCATTTGTATTGTATGAAATGGAACTATCTTTTAATAAAATCAAGTAAAAAAAAGATTCTATGGTTTAGCACATGGATTACGAGAAAAAATCCCAAACAAACAAGAAAAACATATTTTAGCTATGAACAACCAGAAATCTAACCACGTAATTCTACCATATTTAAATAACCCCTTTAGCTGTACTGCTGCCCAGTACAGACCTACTGTATGTGGTCACAGCTCAGTCTCACAGAATCTCCATATGGCACTGGAGAGGTTATTAAAAGACTCTGGGCTATGTTGGTGGTCACATTAGATGTCCCTGCTAACCCTGACAAAACCACAAGTGGTCCCCTCCTGCATCTTTTTCTCATAAACTCTGCATTTCTGAACTCTATTTGAATAACCTATTTCCTCTAAAAGACCAAACTGATTAAACATAAATAGTACAGACACAACATTACAGCTTGTACTAATGTCACCGATAACAATATGCCTTTTGTCTTATCTGTGAGACCTCCATTCAACAACATACTTTTTATGTTTGCTTGCGCGCAGCGCAAGAAACATATTGCAGCAGCATGGTGCTGAAGTAGGTTCTGGAGGTGTGGCACTGTTGTGGCCAATACCAGCACGGCATTTTAGGGCATGTGTGATGTCCACCAATAATGGGGGACACAGCCGGTGACAGTATTTTCGAACATGGCCACCAACTTGAAAGAAAATAGCCAATGCGCTCCCCACACACACATGCATGCATGCATGCATATTGCATGCTAATGCGCCCCCACACACACACACTGTATGGCCGATAGGGTGCCCAACTCCCATCGGCTCCAATGTCTCGCCCCCAACAGATAATGGGTGCCACGCTGGGAGCCCAACCCAGCGTGGCAGCAGTCTGTATGGCCGAAGGGTGCCCAATCCCCACTAGCTCCAGTGCCCCCACCCCAAACAGCCTTCCAGCTGCCATGTGCTGGAAAGCCCACCCAACGCCCCTAAGTGCTGCCCAAGAACAAAACAAGAAACCTGAAAAGAAAAACCTCTTCAGGTGTTCACCCATTTTGCCAAAGTCAGCCCTTCTAAAGTCCAGTATCCTTATTTTTGTATGGCTTATCTCCATGGTTGTGCTCATTGAGAAGCACACTGTGCAGTGGTCGCTTGTTCCCAGATGTCTACTGACTTCTAAATTTGTGATCCTCTCTCCATTTGAGAGTACCAGGCCTTGCCTTCATGCCTTCATAGCTGGCGTATGCAGCACAGAGATGATTGATAAACATAACTGGGGATTCACCTGACTGTAAAGTGATCTCATAGATCTTACTCTAGTCAGTATGTGAAACTCCGTAAATAGATTGCAACGCAGCTTCAATTTCATCCACAGTTACCCAGTTACTATCAATCGCTGGTCGTGCCTGATTTCCTGTCATCTTGGCAGGTAAACTCTGCAGTAATACTACAGGAAGTGACAAAGTGACTATTTTACAGGCATCTTTGTTAGTCAAATTAAAATTAGTCACTAATGTCTTTAATTTAGAACAGTATGGGACTGGATTCTGACCTGGTTCCCATTTTCCCAACTGATCTACTAACTGCATGGATTCTTGCATGGAAAGATCTCATTGAGATACTGTAACTCCATATGTACCTCTACCTCTTCCATGGCTTCCTCAAACTTTTTGTTTGAGCTCTGGCTTCCTCGGCTTGCTCATACACACCCTTTGTTGTTTTCTAATTGCTCACACTTTAATTTTACTCGTCAATTAGATACTTGGACTCCTTTTCTGTCAAATTTGTATCTCCTGCAAACATTTTTCCATGTCTTTATTTGACCATGTAACAGCTCATCTGTTTTCCTAATTCCTCTTTCTTTTTCCATGTCAATTTCTTTAACCACTTTCCTTGTAATTGCTGCACTTTCTTTCCTTCTCCTTTGGTTTTGTAATAAAAGGAGTCATTTTCTTTTTAAGCAGCTGTATATACCCTTCCTCATCCTCCAAAGTAGTAACCTTGGAATCTCAAGAGCTAGCTAGTTTTTTTCCATAACATCCACATGGAGAGGGCATGTGATGTTGTTGTATAGGAGCCTGTTTATACTTTTGTACTTGATGTCTAAGTTCTAGTGAGATCTGACACTGTACCTGGGCTTCTGCCTGTAAGGTAAACGAGGACTGTTCTTTATATGATAATTGTTGGACATGCTCTTGATTAGCATGTTCTAATCTCTATGGCTTGTTGTAACTGCCGAGATAATTCATTAATCTGGGCTTGGCTTTGTTAATAAATGTAACATTTTCTTCCAATTGGTTAATCTTAATCTTTAGCCCATGCACCTCTCCCTGAGAGATATTTAACTTATATTCACTATCTTTAGCTTCAGTAACACACTTTGCTACACCTAGAAAATACTTTGCTTCACTGTCAAGTAACTGCTTCTTTAACAGACAGGTTCTAGTTGTTATTTCACATTGATACACTATATATCTGACAAATATTGGCTAATTTGTTTTATCTGCCTTTACTTTTATTTCTTTCTAGGCATTGGTGGATAAACACAAGTACGCATCTTCCTGTTCTACAGGAGAGTGATCGGACCTTCTTTAAGGTGCATCTCTAAAATTTACTTAATATGATGTCCATACTCATCAGTTATCTAGCTGGCAAATCACGTTGGACTTCACACCAGTCTGTTTCCTTGAGTCCCTCTTTTGACTCCCTTCCGTACTTGATTGATCAGATTAGGTTCAGTAAGGCATTCCTCGCAGTGACTTCCTTCTCAGCTCATTTGATTTCATCAGCAACCATATAGACTGTTCTCAGACATCCGAGTCATGGCACCAATTGTAAGGATTGTGTTGTGTTTTCTATCCTCAAATAAGTCAAGCCACACAGAGTGATTGTTTCCCTTTGATTTATTTTCTTGCGAGTTCATCAATTTCAGATACATGTATTCTTGCTTCTTGTTTGGTGCTAGCTCATTCAATTTTTATACAGGGTTTATATAAAGAATTGTTAGCTTGAAAAAAGCCAACACACCATTGTAAGCCAATCATATAATAAATAACATATTAATCTTATGGTGTGGTGTATCTTTTCCTTCAAAACAGAGGTATTACTTCATTTCTTACACAACCTCATAGGTGTTTACTACATTTCCCTTAATACATTTGCCAGTAGGTCAACATAACCTAGGCAGAACAATAAGTTTCACTTACACCATCGTTCAAAAATTCATTGCCTAAACATGCTGTTATCTATTACATTGCCCAAGCATGGTTTTCAATAAGGTAAATGCATATCATCCTAAAAAAGATTCTTTCTAACATTCTAGCACTCCATCCTAAAGAAGATTATACATAGACCATTTGGTATTATATGTTTGTGAAATGATCATATTACAAACAATATATAAGGTGAAAGCTAAATATCATAAAATGTGAAATATTACACTACAATCCATATTAATAATGTTACACTACAACTCCATTGGGCTAGCTCCTGCTGCTACCACTGTTGAGCTCTTATCTTAAACACAGGCAGCAACCTGTACCTGTAGGTATCTCCCTCTCCATCCCTTCCTGTTCTTGCTGGTGTCCCACAAGGATCCATTCTGTGCCCCATCCTTTTCTCTATCTTGATTAATGATCTACCTACCATCTGCTCCCCATCCAGGATTCATATTGCACAGATGACACCATATTATTCTACTCAGGTCCCTCCACCCTCAAGTCACTGCCCTTCTTCAAAGTGATTTCAAGGGGTGCAATCTTAGTTTCTTCAAAATAAACTAAAACTCAACTCCAAAAGATAGTTTCTATGTTCTTTGGTTCCAGGCAAAAGCTGCTAAAATCTTAACCACCCCCTTCAGCACCCTTAACGTCTCACCTCTCCAGTCAGTAAACTCATTTAAATACCTAGGAGTTTGGCTTGACAGCAGTCTCAACTTCTCTGTACACATAGACAACATCTGCTCGAAACTTCACCCCAAACTTGGTGCCCTTTACTGGCACAAATACTGCCTCCCTCTGGCCACCCAACATGACCTAGTCATGAAAACTATTCTCCCTGTATTTGACTATGCTGACACTGTCTGCTGCTGCACCTCAGCAACCTCTCTTGCCAGAATGGACACCCTGCTAAACTCTTTCTACCACTTTGCTTCCTCCTCTCCCCCCTCACTCACCACTGCACTTTCTACTCCTCTCTCCCTGTGATGCCCCTTCCCACAAGGCACCAGCTGCACAGCCTCATCTTTATTGGTAAATTCTGGTTCGGGTCTCTTCCCTCTTATCTAAGCTCCTGCCTTTCTCCTGTCAGCTCCTCTGAGTATTCTCTATGCTCCAGGGATGCCCACACATTCTCCCTTCCCTTCCTTTGCACATGCTCAGGCCTAGTGGCCTTCTCTACCACCTCCCTACCTTTGGAACCAACTCCTTGGGCCACCCACCATTCCCCTCCTTCCACACCTTAAATCCCTTCTTTGTTTTCTTCCTTCTGCCCCTACAACTGCCCCCACTCCTCTGTGCCTGTTCTACCCTCCCATACCCCGCCCCCCCTTCCTAATGCTCTTGCCCCTGAGGGACTGTATAGTACTTTACTGGATTTTCCTATCCTGTCTTATTGCTTCTTGTTCTCTGTTTTGCATAATTTTGCTCATTGCTGTAATTTTCCCAGCCTTGCTTGCACATAACAGAGCATTGTATTATACTGTACTGTATTGTATTTATTGCACTGTATTGCACTTGTTTGCATGTATTTTTATCATGTTACTACTTGTACCTCCTTTTGTGTTCCCTCCCAGGTCACACCTGGAAATGAGCCTAGGCTCAGCGTGCCTTTCGGTTAACAAATGTTAAATAAATAAATAAAAATAAATAAATAAATAAAGACATCATGGAGTGTAAAAATTCCAAATAAACAGTTGTATACCCAAATGCAGTCTTATGCATTTGAGAAGCCTTAGAGCAGCACCCTTTTTGGCCCCATAGATTGTAATGCAGAATGGCAAGGATTTTTATTTATTTGTTTATTGAAGTGTTTCACAAGGAAGGCACGCTGAGCAACAAGTTGCTCATCTCCTGGTGCGGCCTGGGGTAGGGAACAATGGGATAGAATGCAGAGAAATGTTACAATGTTGGAATACAATTTGATTACTTGCATACAATGAGAGCAGGAGGGATTACAGGTGGATCACATTGGCTAACAAAGCAACAGTTAACTATACTAGAATATGAAGACACATAGCAATTAGGCAACAGTTGGTGACCATTGGTACACTGGAACACATATAATAACTTGGCAACAGTATGTAGCACTAGATGGTAAGGTGACACGATAGTAATTGGTAGCCATTAGCGTAACATAGATATACAAGATTTACATGATTGGAGTAGGAGAGGAAGAATGGAAGGAGGGAGTAAAAATTGTTGAGGCAGAATGGAATAAGGAAAGTAAATTTACAGATAGATGCAGGCAGAACAGATGATTTTTGAGGCAAACTGAGATGACAGGGTGAACTAAAGTGCATATAAAGAGGGTATAGGGGTAGGTTATAAGTGCTTAATTGAGTGTAGGGGTAGGCCAGTATTAGGCTATATTAACTGGAAGGGGGGTAGGAGGAGAGGAGAGGTAGAGTGTGGCAGGGTGATGTTATTGTAGGTGGGGGGTATCCAAGGGGGAAGGGGGAGTTGAAATTTAACAGTGTCCTGTTATACCTAACTGGGCAGGGTGGTGGACAGCCCTACTGGTAGGACAGCGGTTAAAGGCAATGAGAGTTATTTATATATAGTGATGCGAGAGAGGGGAGTGTTGGGGGAAGGATGTTGTGGGAGGGGGTAGCAGAGGTCAACTATAATAAGGGAGGGGTAGTACCCCACCAGTGTGCTGGGTGACCCTGCCTGCACAAGGCAGTGATCTAATAGTGACTGAGGGGGTGCAGTAAAAGGAGAAATAGAGGAAGGGGTTAAAGTTGTTGCCCACCGTATGCTATGGATCCTGCCTGCCCAAGGCAGTGATCAAGCTCACAGGAGGGAGATAGATTAAGGGTAAAGAAAGAAAGGGGGAGGAATACTTTAGGAAGAGGGAGAGGAGGGGACTAGGAGGAGTACAATCATAGGGAAATAGAAGTGGTGGGGAGTAGGCATATGGTAGGGAGTAGGCATATGGTAATATGGGCTTAGGGGAGATGGCGGGGGGATTAGGGAGGATCATGGCAGGCACAGGAAGGGGCAAGGAAGTTCTTGAGGGCAGAGTTAAAAGAAAAATGGTGCCCCTCAAAAATAAGCATATACACTGTTGGCATATATTGTCTGTGTTCTAAACCAAAGGCCCAAGACAGCAACAAGTTAGATAGCTGTATCAGACAAGGAACTCCCACACTGCACAGAGCTCAGTACACATACTGGAAGCATTACAGAAATAAACAGAGCTGCAATATTCAGCATGTTTGTCATACTAGAGTACAGAGATATTAATAAATACATTGATTGTATGTAAAGGACATTTTGATAGATGCATATGTAACCCCTCTACAAATGGGGGTTCCCAAAAAGTCTTCCTTGAGCTTGCCTAAATGCTCACTGACAGGTTGGTGTTCTGCGTTTAGCAGTTAATTGTTATTGCCAAAGAGTGCCTGTGTAGCCTCTATGTACTGTCGCTTTAAGAGCTGCCTAGATTGCAGTAATAATTAATCTGGGAGGGGGCTGAGTGTTGTCATGCTCAAGTCCTGCCCGGGCTGCCAGGTAATCGCTCCATTTCTGCCATCGCTAATTGCGCAGAGGGAGCCCTGTTAATAGATGTAACTGTTTGCTGATCATTCATTATAGTAGTAATAATAATGTAGTTTGTCTAACCTGCCTTCTTTGCAGCAAGGACTGTTTTGTTTATCCCCACCATTTTGGCCCAGAACTGCCGAATTGGACAAATCAGTCTAGTGGGACCTAAAATGGAGCCAGACTACAGATCAGCCAACCAAATCTTTTGGATCTGAGGGAAATTCCCAAGCTGCCTGCTGTTTCAGTCAGTTCTGAGCTGGGAAGTGAAATGAGAACAGCTCAAGTGATTTGGGCAGTAGTTCTGTTTAGTTTTGCATGGGAGAACTGGGAAAGGGCTGAGTTTTGGCTTGCATGTCTGCCTGCTGCCCCGAGGGACAGAAGAGAATTATTTTGGTCTAAATCCAAGTTTGTGAGAACGAGAAGTAAGCCACTGATTTTTAGCAGGTTCATACCTGAAGAAGACCAAAGATTTTGCTGAATGCAATTGGCCTGTCAGGATTTTCAGCTGCTTTGGAATCCCGGTTTGTGCAGAGACTTGCGATCGTGACCGAGGCGGTTTGCCTGGTACAGTAGAATTTCCTTACATGCAAATGTGCTGTGTATTGAAAGTGGGTCGTGATTTGGTCCCCACTGTGTGAACTGTGTTCTGCTTGCTGAAGCTTTATACAGCCAAAATGGACTGTATCCGAATTTGTCTCCATTTGGCCAGGGCACCCACTGGCCCAGCCAGACTACCGCTGCACAGAAAGTCATCAAGGAGAGACCTGCCTGGTGATCAGCCCACTGCTCAAACTTGAACAGAAACAATGCCTCTGTGATTCATGTAGGCCCTGCTTCTCCTGGCACTCAGATTAGCCACCTGCTGTCTAGCTTTTCGTCTAGCCTGTGTCCAGTCTTGGGTATCATGAGTAATCATCATGGTAGCTCCTGCAACAACAGCCTAATCTAAAATGTATCATCTGATTGTCTTGTTGTTTCTTTTCTACAAACTGAGCCCCTCCGGCCCGGATTACAAATAGTGTGTGTTGTGCATGTTGTTTTCTTCCATCAAAGGGCCCCAACCAGCTGCAACGTTTCTGGCTAGCCCACCATTCTCCATCTGGGTACCCAGAGTGTGTGACTGTTTATGGACCCTAAGTGCATGCATAACTGTTTGATTGATACAGCCTTTAAGCAAATTAACCTGATTATGCCCTGCCTCTTCAAGCCCCTTAAATAAATCAGATCTAACTCTTTTGCATTTACCCTGACTGTGGTTCCAGTTTGTGCAAGAGTACTATACTGCTGTTATTTGCTGTGTATAGCCTTGTTTTGCAGGGGGTCCCCAGGGCCAGGCCAGAGGAAAACCCTGGTGGTAAGTGAAAACAGTGTGGGTACTTGTGTGGTGTATCAGGGGTATTGTGAAAGTGATTATTGTGTATTCTAGCCACTAGTAAGGAAAGAGGGGGGTTACAGTGTCCCAGAGGGCTGTGCCCAGGTTAGCTTGACCACTACCAATACTGACATCCGGGTGGGGCACCCGTTTCAGAACTCAGGCCCCTTAACCTGCTACTAGTCAAGCAGGCAGGGTAGTAGCCCTGGGATAGCGCCACCTAGGGGTTACATTTTGGAGGCTCACCGCTGGGATTTTCTGCCTCTAGTGGCCAAAATTATGAATTATTGTTAAAGATTAATGGCTACCCCAGTAGAAATGTCTGTACACCACTTGGTAGGGTGGTGTACTGGGCAGAAATTGACCCCAAAAATGCTCTACTTATACTGGATATTCCCCTGGGTACCAGTAAAGACGCTGTAGTGGGAGCACTCTCTAAAGCTGAATGTTTAAAAAACCCTCTTGTGGTGGGTCGACAGGCTGATTTGATCACCCAAACTTTCATAGCCTTGGTAGAGTTTAGTGACCTCGTGGACAGCTCTAAAGTGCCACAGACTATTGCCCCAGAAGGGGTTTCAGCTGCCTGGAGAGTGATAACAAAAGACAGTAAAGACCCCAGGGAGGATGAGCTCCCACCATTATCTGAGACTTTTGAGGAGAAATTTGCTAAGTTGTTGCTGGAGGAAGGGAAAACCATAGAGGACTTTAAGAAACTATTCCTCCACCTGGGAGTTCCTTCCCAACACCCCTCCCACTCCAGCACCTGTTACTGCCCACCTTCTGTGCCCATGCCAATGCTGGCCCCTATATCTGTACCTGACATTAGTCACGACTTCTACCGAAGGCTGAGAATCTTCTTGGGCACCCTCCCCACCCCCCAAGGGGGAGGATGACTGGGAGACCTGGATAGACTATGTTGCCCCTCTAGTACTTGAATGGCAATGCTCAGAAGCAGAGAAATGAAAGAGGTTGAGTGACAGCATCCAAGGTCCTGCCCTGACTACCTTCTGTGCCAAGCGGGCCAATAACCTCAAAGCAATTGCACAGGACTATCTTGATGCATTGGAGAATGTGTATGGGAGCCCAGATTCGGATAAGGATCTGTGGTGGAGAGTAAGAAACACTCAGCAGTACCCAGGGGAGCCACTGTCTGTGTATGCACCTCGGCTTGAAAAGCTGCTACAAGAGTGCCTCAGAAAGGGTAGTTTACCATCAAATGAATTAGATCGAACTAGGCTGGACTGGATCCTTAAGTCTGCTCTGTTTTCAGAATTGTTACTGCTTCAGTTGCGCCTTGCCACCCGACTGGAATTGTCCCCCTCCTATGATGAGCTAATGAAAGAAATTCGGGGGGTTGAGCAAAGGCAACCCCTGGGGGGAATTGCACCCATATCTGTTGCTGCCAGTGACCAGAGTGATCGCAAGTGAGGCTCAGGGGAAAAGTCCGC
Source organism: Neoceratodus forsteri (assembly GCA_016271365.2). Classification (NCBI taxonomy): domain Eukaryota; kingdom Metazoa; phylum Chordata; order Ceratodontiformes; family Ceratodontidae; genus Neoceratodus; species Neoceratodus forsteri. The sequence continues at coordinate 46,632,713 of JADMNL010000027.1, forward strand.
ACTAACGAGCACTCTGGGAATGCAAAGGACTTTCTGCCCTGGGCCCAGCATTGGAAAGATGAGCTACTAAAGGAAGTTCGAGAATTGAAGATGGGTGCCTCTGCAAAGTTTTCCCCCATGGAACAAGATTCTGGTCCCTTTCAGGATGTGACTGCCATGGGGGTGGGGGTGCACCCTCAGGCATCCGCTACCGAGGGTGGCTCCAAGGCTGAGATCACCGGATTGACTGCCACTCTAAAGGAACTGTTAAGACATGTTGCACCACTCTCACTGCTGCAAGCAGATACTAGACCCCAATCTCTTACTACTGCTTCAGTTCCTCATACAATGTTCTCTCCCAGGATGACCAAGGAGTCTATCATTTGTCACAACTGTGGAAATGATGGCCATCTGAAGAAGAATGCCGGTCTCAGAAGGACTTAAAAAGAGTAGTAAACAGACTCCAAGGGAGCTCTAAAAGCAAATCAATTGCCAAGGGTGCCGAAAATGACTGCAGTGAGGGTTCGAGAAACCCTAACTCAAATTTCTTTGTGGCTAAATTGTCTTTCCAGGCCTCTGCTACTGCCACTCCAGACTGGTCCAAAATAGTGGGCCCTTCAATGGAGACTACGGTGACTGTGAATGATATTCATACTCAGGCTGTGCTTGACAGTGGTTCGCAAGTGACCACTGTATTCCAGGACTGGTATGACAAACACTTATCTGATATGTCTTTGCAATTGCTGGAAGGTCTACATGTGTGGGGCCTGAGCAGCAAGTCTTATCCCTACCTAGGGTATGTCCACCTTTGGTTGTGTTGTCTTTTCCTGCAACTGTAACTGGTGTAGAGAAGCGAGTAGAGACATTGGCCCTAGTGAGTCCCCCCACCAGACTGTATGATGGGGTTCCCCTGTTAATTGGGACAAACGCACATATGTTTGGGAAACTGGCGCAACTCTGTCACGAGAAACAAGGGCGATGGACTGGGAGGGCCCTGAGAATTCCGGCTCTGATCAAGAGAGCCTATAATTTGCAACAGAAACCCGAGGAAGTAGACCAGGATGAACTGGTGGGGATCGTGTGAAAGAAGGATCCTGAGTCAATGGTATTTGCCCTAATGCCCAGTGTACAATTCAAGGGAGGTCCACCTCCGGAAAGATGTCAAGAACAAAATACTGCTGTGGATGTGCCAGGCAATGGAAAATTGCCAGAAGGATTATTGGTCAAGCCCAGCATCTTGCGGCTCATACCCATGCCTCTACCGACGCAGTGATGGTCCAGATTCACAATGTGTCAGATCGGGAGATCCGGGTGAACAGAGGGTGCACCCTAGCTATGGTACACTGTGCAGACACTGCAGTATTGCCCAGCAACAAGCACCCTGATGAGAAGGAGAGAGTGACCCCAGACTTGTTTGACTTTGGTGACTCCCCATTGCCATCTGAATGGAAGGCTAGAATTAGCAAGAGACTTGCCCAGAGAGACCAAGTGTTTTCATTGAAGGAATGGGATGTGGGATGTGTCCAGGGTGTGGAGCATCACATACGCCTACACGATGAACGGCCATTTCGAGAGAGGTCCCGACACCTAGCCCCAGCAGACATGGATGATGTGGGAAGACACCTGCAGGAAATGTTCACTGCTGATGTGATACAAGAATCCAGGAGTTCATACACCTCTCCCATTGTGGTTGTGCATAAGAAGAATGGGTCTGTGAGGGTGTCTGTTGATTATCGAACCCTGAACCGGCGGACCATCCCAGACCAATACACTATGCCTCGTATACAGCATGTCCTGGACTGCTTGAATGGGAGCAAATGGTTCTCGGTATTGGATCTTTGCAGTGGATACTACCAGATACTGATGGCTCTGGAAGACTGTGAGAAAACAGCCTTCATCTGTCCATTGGGGTTCTATGAGTTTCTGAGGATGCCATAGGAGATATCGGGTGCCCCGGCCACCTTTCAGAGACTGATGGAACGTGCGGTGGGAGATATGAATTTGCTGGAATGCCTGGTGTACTTGGACAATGTCGTTGTGTTTGGGAGCACCTTAGAGGACCATGAGAACTGACTGTTTAAAGTCCTAGACCGACTGGAAGACTTTAGCCTCAAGCTGTCCATTGACAAGTGCCAGTTTTTCAAAACCTCCGTGAAGTATGTATGGCACATAGCATCTACAAAGGATAGAGACTGATCCCAGTAAGGTAGAAGCACTGACTACATGGCCCCAGCCCCATAATCTGAAAGAACTACAATGTTTCCTGGGGTTCTGTCGCTACTACCACAGATTCATAAAGACCATTTCAAGGTGATTCCCCTCTTGAACCTTACCCAGGGTTACCCTCCTACCAATAGTAAATACAAAAAAGAGGCCGTTAAAGAACCAGAAAATGTATACTTCCACCAGGTAAACTCCTCGGGTCCCTCTGGATGCCCGACTGTAAAGCAGCTTTCCATGAGATCATATACCAGCTCACCCATGCCCCATCCTTGCCTATGCTGATCCCACCAAACCCTATGTGCTGCATACGGACGCTAGTCTGCAGGGTCTAGCAGCGGGGCTGTATCAAGACCATGAGGATGGCCTGAGACCAGTAGCTTTCGTCAGTAGGAGCTTGGCTCCGTTTGAATGAAACTACCCTGTGCATAAGCTGGAGTTCCTTGCACTAAAATGGGCCATTGTTGACCAGTTTCATGAATACCTCTATGGGGCAAAGATATTGATGAAGGTTGACAATAACTCGTTGACCTATGCACAGACTTCAGCTAAGTTAGACGCCACTGGGCACCGGTGGCTTTCTGCATTATCAACCTATGATTATGCTGTCGACTACAGACCGGGCCTGAATAATATTGATGCTGATGCCCCATCATGAAGGCCCACTTCCAAGAGTGATTGGGTTAGGCTGTCTGAACCTGACATTCGAGCATTGTGCTAAAAGTTTGATAGAGATGAACAGATGTCTGCGGATACAGTGGACTGTTTAGTAGATTGCTTGGGCCCTTCTGACACCTGCATACCAGCTGCTTATTGTCACTTCTCTGCTCTAGATATTAGTGCACCACCTCAATCTGACCATGAGAGCATGCAGTGGGCTCAATCCCAAGATCCTATGATTCAGCCAGCACTTGATGCCCAGCGTGCGGAGAAAGATGTGTCTAAATTACATTCCACTGACTTGCGAACTGCTTTATTGTTTAAAGAAAGACCCAGATTGAAGTTGCTCAATCAGTTGTTGTATAGAGAGACAGTAGATCACAGTGGCAAAGTAGACAAGCAACAATTGGTCCTGCCCACGGCCTTTAAAGATTTGGTACTTAGGTCCCTCCACAATCACATGTATTGACCGAACCCTTGATCTGGTACGATCTCGCTTCTACTGGCCAATGGGGGCCAATGTTGAGCACCATGTAAACGCTTGTAGTCGCTGCCTGCAAAGAAAAGCCCTGCCTCAGAGGGCTGTCCCCCTTGTTAATATTGCTACCAGCACCCCCATGGAACTAGTCTGCATAGACTTCTTGTGATTGAAACCTGATCAGTGGAACACTGGCAATGTGTTAGTGGTTATGAATCATTTCACACAATATGCACAAGCTTTTCTCACCAAAGATCAAAAGGCATCTACTGTGGCCAAGGTGCTAGTGGAAAATTTCTTCGTCCACTGTGGTGCCCCAGTGGATCCCTCTGACCAGGCAGAGACTTTGAGAGTCGACTAATCAGAGAAATGCTCTCTGGGGATCACGAAAGTCAAGAACCACCCCATATCACCCACAGGAGACTCAACCAGAACATTTTAACCGCACCCTTCTAGACATGCTGGGCACCCTCCACCCAAAGACAACCATAAATGGAGCCAGCAGATTAGCATCTTGGTACACGCATACAATTGCGAAAAATGATGCTACTGGGTTCTCTCCCCTACTGCCTCATGTTCGGGAGAGGGGCCCGGCTGCCAGTTGATGTCTGTTTTGGGGTCTCTCCAGATGGGGTCTAAGCCGAAAACTACTTGCAATATGTACAAAAACTGAAAGCTCAATTGAACCATGCCTATCAACTGGCCCAGACAATGGCCACATAGAGAAATCTAGCCAACAAAGAGAGGCATGATAAAAAAGTAAAGGCTCAAGAGCTTTGACCTGGAGACCATGTGTTGTTACGCAATTTGGGACTGCATGGTAAACACAAAATTGCTGATCAGTGGTACCATCTTCTCCACGTAGTAGTTGGAAAGTTGGATGATTTACCTGTGTACAAGGTGCGCCCAGAGAACAACTCCAAAGCTGTCAAGACCATGCACCGTAACCACTTGCTGCCTATCAGCCAAGTCATGTTTGAGGCTAAACCCCCAGAAATTGAACCCCCTGGGCCGGTGACTCATGCTGCTGCAAGAAAGAGACAGAGCCAATCTATCCCAGTGGTCACAGATTTAAGGTTTCCTCTGCAGCAGGCCCAGAATGATAGTGACTGTCAGTCCACTTCTGACGAAAGTGAGTGCGACTATGCCTATTATCCCTTTATGAACTGAGTCAACTGTTTTGAGGAAATCCTATGACTAATTGCGGGGATGAAGCTGGGCCTTCTGGACTGTCTAACCCCCCAGCTTCATCTTTGGAGCCAGTGCTCCCTGAAAGTGAAGTGCCAAGCCTTACATCTGAGGACGCGGACTCACTGTGTTTTGTGGAACTGTGTGAATTGCCCAAAGAAGGGGCCGATGGTATGAGTCTCTCTGGTGACACACCAGAACCTGAGGAACAGTATGAGAGTATTGACAGACCCTTTTCAGTGCCTCAAAGTTTGATGTTGCCTGGACCTTCACAAAATGAGCCAAATGTGGAACCAGAGCCTACAGTACAAGGAGCTGACAGTGCTCCCAGCTTGGACATTCCCCTTCATGCGGAGGCACCCATCACAAGTGATGAAAGCTCCAAGACCATTGCTGAAAGTACAGAGACTGTGGTTGTTCACCCCAGAAAGACTGGCCAAGCTGTCAAGCCAGTGGTGCGTTTCAGTTACAATTCCCCCAGGAGGCCAGTGGATTTGCCTCTCAATGTAGTCCACAAAGGTGTTTATGTCTCTCAGAGCTCACTGCCCAAATTGAGCTTGATGGCCCATTCCATACTATGTTATTGGGTAATGAATTCCAAAGACCTGTAATTCCTTAGGTATAGAAACATTTAATTTACCCTTTATCCTACAAACCTAACATATGGTTTATCACAGAAACTTGTCTAAACTCTAAAAATCCCAAACAGTGTTCTTAATTTAGCGTGCTGCAATAGCGAAGGAGTGGGCATGGTAACATAGTGTGTGTAGCTGAATCATATCTTATGTAGCTCTACCAAATTGAACAACTAACGTAGTGAATGGAGAAGAGTGTCTATCAGGGAACACTGTTTGCCAAAATTAGTTTTAATGAGGTACAGTTAGGTAAGACTGACAAGGACACAGTCTAAGAATTACACCAGATTGGGCAGCCTGGAAGAGCCTCTAGGCCTCTATGTGCCGTAATTTTCTGTTTCTATGTTACAATGTTTGGCAATTGACTGACGTTATTGATCTCCATGTCCACAACTGGTTAACATTTGGAACAATCTTGAAACAGTAGAAGTAATTCTGCAGGGAGATTTTAATTTAAAACTTGGAAAGATAAAAGCTAGTCATACTATATATTTTTACTAGTAGAGTTACTGATTTGAAATTTGTCCAAATAATAAAATATATGATCTTGACCTACCTGCCTTGAAAAGGCACCTGGGACTTGTGGTGCAAAACATTGGGCACCAGTGGGATGTAACAGTGATTACTGTGTTGTGTTGAGTTCTTGCTATCAATAAAAAAATAAGTCTGCAGTTGTCTAAAGTGTTTTGGGCATTTCTGAGGATTCAAGTGCTGGGCCTTACCTTTACTACTATAAAAGGGCTAAGTATCAAGCAAATGGCAGGCAGCTTAAAGAATTGACTGCCATGAATGATCCAGGGGTAATGATATTGCAGTGTCTCAGATTTCATCATTGTACAGAGGTAAAAGAAATGTTGTAGGATACTCGGTTGTATGGCGAGAAACATTATGCGTAGGGAAGGAGGTTATTATACCCCTGCATTGAATGCTAGTGAGGTCCCATTTGGAGTACTGTCTGAAGTTCCAGATGCCTCAGAATAAAAAAGGAATTATTATTACTGGAGAAGGTCCAGAGGAGGGCTACAAGATGGTAACTGTTATTACGAGCAAGACATATAAGTGAAAGAATTATGTGTTTCAACTTGTACACACTTGAACAGAGAAGGCTAAGGGGTGACACGTTCATGATCTACAGAGCTTTTAAGGATATAGACATGTTTTTATTGCCTAGGGCTAGACCTTAAGGAACAGCAATACGATAGTAGGGGACACAGCAAACAACTGAGAGGGGATTAATATAAAACAAATAAAAGAGATGCATGGATAACACAGAGAGTGGCTGCTAAGTGGAACAGCCTACCTGAGTTAGTGGTGGACAGTAGGATAATTGAAAGCTTCAAGGGGGAATATGAATAAACAACTCAGAGAAAACAAAATTGTGGAATATGTTGTGGTAATATCTGTTTTATAGGGGCATCCACATTTTTTTTCTCTAACCCCCCCTTTTTCTATATATTTTTTTGCCTTATTTTATTTTGTTTTATTTGTTTAGATCAGTCTGTTGCAACAGCATGTCTCTTATTTTATTTTGTTAAGACATTATGTATTTAGGTACACTGCCCCTTTAAGGTATATGTGTAGACTGGCCATCTATGCATATATCGGTGTAATGTACTAAAATACATAAAGTTTATGTGTTGCCCTGATAAAATTCATTTATTTCCACCTTTCTTGCTCTCCAGCCTCTTTGGGAACTGTTTAAAATATAAAGTAGAAGCAGTGTTCGTTTTGTTTTCTAACCCCCCCTCCCCCACCGAGAAGGATTACCTTGGGTTTGCTGTGCTGCTGAAGCGAGCAGCTAGAGATTTCTTCTGGAGACACTATTCCTGCTGGAGATAACTCCAGATACTTATGTTTTCTTTCTTCCCTTTCCACAGAAGGAAGCTGTAATTACTTGCATTCAAGTAGTGAAAACCCTAAATAAAAACTGGTGGAAGCTCTAAATAAAAACTGTTTAAAACCTTAAGTAAAAAAACTGTTGAAAGCACTAAATCACAGAAGGAGGATTTATTCATTTTGTTTGATGAAAGCTGTAATGCTAGATTACAGAAGTATAACAGTGTTATAAGCTCTATCTAGTAAAGCTGAATTCTATAATTCTGAATCTTAAAGCAGATATAACTAAAGGGTCTAAAAACACAGACATACAGTATATATTCTACAGTTATGTTTATTTCTTCTGCTTTCTTTTTGGTGTGTTTCTTCATTAAAAGAAAGGCATACTTGATAACATTAAGTTAAATTAAGCTTTAAAAGAAAAGCTAAGTTTAAAAGTGCTCTACCAAACCCAGGGTGTAGCTCTAGGGGGAAGCCATGTTTGTTTTGCCTTTCTTCCTATAGAGCCAGCCAGCCTTTCTGTTTCATTATTTATAGTTTGTAAATAAGGGGGCGGGTCTAGATAGTTATGTAATGTTACTTTATAACTCTAGGCAGGATTTTATTTTGTGTGGTTACCAATATGATATTTTAATTAAGCCTAAAAGGGGATTTATGTTGTAAAAAACAAATATAATGTTTATTTGGCTGTGTTTAAGAGTTAGCTTCTAGAAAAGGGGTGGAGCTTCCAAATATCATATGACTTGTATGTATAAAAGGAGTAATTTTTCATTCTGTGAACAGATCTCGAAGGGACTAGTGCTCTGCTATCCCACTGATGGAATTACACTAGTTGTTTTCTAGTGTGTTGTTATTTTGTCATTTGGAATTATTTTATTTTTATTCTGTTATTTTTTTTTCATTGGTCGTTCAGTTCGCTTCTTATTTTTGTAAATAAAGACTTATTGCTGGACTTATTCTAGACTCCAATGTCATCTTTATACCCATACCTTCACATATGTCCATTGAGAAAATACAAGCTTATCTATATGGGCCAAAGGGCTGCTATAGCTAGTATTGTCTTATGATTCCTACAGAAAATACAAAAAAACTAAATTACAACAACTAGACATGGGAGTATTCTTGCCTATATATTTACACTGGCTTATCTGGTCTGGAATGTTTCCGGACTCACAACAACAGCAGTTCATTATATATGGAAAATGAAATAAAAGACAACCACCCCTAAAATTACCAAAATGAGAATGTACAAAATGTTAAGTCTGACAAAATTACCTTCTGCATTCTCTAATAAACTGGCAAGGAATATCTCTAACCCCGAATGCAGATATGATATGATATGATATGATATGATATGATATGATATGATATGATATGATATTTGATTAGTTTAATCAGCATTCCTGGCAGTCTGTAGTAAATTAGCTTTGCAAAGGAGAAGGAAGGTTAGGGAATGTAATGACAAATGGATTATATCAGATCTCCTAGAGAATTTGGACAGGCCAGATGAACCTGGAGAAGGTACACAAGTGCCGGGAACAAAGTGACTCAGTGGGGTATAGTAAATTATGGGACACAAGTTCATCCTTGACAAGGCATGCCAAAGCAGCCTATTACTCAAACATCTGACAAGAAACAATGACTTCTCCTAAAGACATCTGGGTGGTGTACCACAGCTCCAAGTATAATTAAGAATAAGATAATTTGTGAGATTAGCTTTACCTAGTGATTTACATTATGCTGGAATCTAAATGAGATTACAAATGTTTTAACAATCTCTTTGTAACTATTCATTTTTAAAAGAGATAAGAAATTAATTTTACATTGTTAACTGGCTACCTATCTTCCAGTCCATGCCAGTTATGTATTCTGATTTGCTTTGACTAATTTTTGATAAATATATGATATAATTCTGGGGCATCTCATATCTGCATAGAGTTCTACTCTCTTCAACAGCTACTGCTCTTTCCCTTTATATTTCTAAGACATTCTATGGCATCAATAATACCGTTCCATGGTATTCACCTGAATGGCCTGGAATGGCGTTATCAATGTCATACAATGTTCAGGCAGTATGAAAAGAGACAGCAGCAACTGCTGAGGAGAGAGGGATTTAGTGTAGTTACAAGGGCAACATAATTAAATTGTTTTACTTATTTTTGTGTGCTTTTCTGCAACGTGCCTATGATTACTTGCTCTTTGAAATGCCTGCTATGTATGCTGTTTGTATAGCACCTGTACTGTTCCCCACTGTCTTGCTTCACAAATATATTGTCTCCCCTCCCTGCGATGAGGTGCCTTTGTAAATGAGTCTTTGACTCAATGGTTTGTAAATCCGATATATGAATTAAATAAATAAATAAATACATTATCAATTTAACAATAGAAAAGTCAAAAACATACCAGAATATTGGACAGATACTAAAAGGACAACAGGAGGGCATATAGAGGTGTAAAACATAGTTTCCTGTCACCTTTAATGGTCCAATATGTTGACCCAAGAATCTTTTCCGGAATCAATCCATTGTTCATAGGAGTGGAACAGGCTAATTTTATATTTCAAAATGTGGCAGTATCTGAGATTATTCAAAGGTTATATAATATTGGTGTAAACAAGGGCCCTGTTTGGATGGCTTAGAACTGAAGTTGCATAAGTAAGTTACTTCTGTTAGTTCCTATCCAGGAACTGAATTCTTTAATCTTTCTTTGGACTCTGATATTTCCTTTGGTGGGGAGAAAAGCCCAGGTTAAAATCAGGACCTGTACGTAAAGAATGAGATATTTGGGTCCTGAGAAATTATACATCAAATTATGTTCTGCTAACCCTGTGCAATCTGTTAACAAGAATAGTACAGTAGATTCTGAATTCATGGCCCACACAACCTCAAATAATATTCTGTCAGCTCATCAATGTGGTTTTAGACATGTTCATTCTAATAACTGCCCTTCCAAAGATAGTAAATTATTTAGATTCATAGATTCATAGACATGTGTCAGCAGAAAACGACCCTCCTAGCCCATCGAGTCTGCCCATTCCCCCCCCCATTTCTTCCCCTTCCAAGAATCCCCCTCCTTGACAACCCCTTGTATTTGTCCCAGGCCTTCTTGAAACCCTCCACTGTACCGGCCCTCACCACCTCCTCTGGCAGTCCGTTCCAGTGCTCACTCACTCTCTCCATGAAGTAATACTTCCTAACATTTCCCCTAAACCTTCCCCTCTCCACTTTCAGTTCATGACCCCTAGTTCTTGTATCTACCTTCCCTGAAAATAAGCTCTCCCCCAATTTACTGATCCCCTTCATATACTTGAATGTTTCAATCATGTCCCCTCTCTCCCTTATTGTCTCCAGTGGATACAAACTAGCTCCTCTAAACTCTCCTCATATGTTTTTTATTTATTTATTTATTGAAATCTTGGATTAAAACCTTTGAGCAGGAGCTCTTTACATAGATTCCACGTCAGAAGATTACAGAGTCAGGAAACAGTTACAAGTCTCAAGAACATTGCAAGTGTCACCAGGCAGTCAGACTTAAGGTTAATTACAGCCAGGTAAGCGGTATAAAAAATATAGACAAAATACCCTGGTGAAAATGACACAAATGAAGACATGGGCTTACACTGAAAACATATGGACAGTACTATAATAGGTAGGCATTGTACAAAGTATGCCAATGTTACTTGTTACAATAAAACTGCAAACAGTGGAGATAATAGCCTATGGGAGGAGAGATAGGAGATATTTTTAGAAGAGTAGAGGAGGGAGGCAGAAGGGGAGGAGAGTAGTTGAGTGCAGGAGTGGAGAGCCCAAATAGGCCTAGGTAGATACTGTAGAGGGAGAAAATGGCCTGAGGGAGGTGGTGATGGGGGAGGAAGGAGAGGGAGGTGAGAGTAGAGGATAGGAACAGAAGGCAGGAAGGGCTGGGAAGAAGGAGGCAAAGCCTTTGCTTAGTGCACCAGTGAGCGCTGAATAAGAGGGAGGCAAAGCCTTGGCTTAGTGTGCCAGTAAGTGCTGAATAAGAGGCGGGGAGAGCCAACCACGGAAAGTAACGGCAGGCTTAGGAAGCCAAAGGGAAACTAAGTAGAGGGACCTAGAGATAGCAGTTACAGGTAGCCAAGGAATCTAGATATTGCCAAAGCATGTGCTTAAAAGAGCCCAGAGTAGGTGCATTGGATATGTCGGTTTGAAGAGAGTTGATCTAGAGATGGGCTCTGTATGTCTTCCCACTTAGCTCATGCACTATTTTAGTGGCCCTTCTCTGCACCCTTTCCATGCCATCTATGTCTTTTCATAAATGGGGCCTCCAGAACTGTACAACATACTCCAGGTGTGGCCTTACCATGGCACTGTAGAGTGGCATCAGCACCTCCCTCCTTCTGCTGGTTATCCCTCTCCCTATGCACGCCAGCATCCTGTTAGCTTTGCCCACTGCCTTGCTGCACTGGGTCCCAACCCTAAGATCCTCGGTGATTATAACTCCTAGATCCTCCTCCTGCTTGGTTGCAGCCATAATCCCCCCGTAGTGTGTATGTGGTATTTGGATTCCTCCTCCCCAAGTGCATCACTCCTCCCCATTTGTCTATTGAAAATTATATAAAGGGTATCACGTGGGTTTGAGCCATGTTGATTTACATAAAATTGTTACCAGATTAATACAGATATAAGATACAACCATACATAGAAATATAGAAAGTGATGGCAGAAGGGGACCATATGGCTCATCTAGTCTGCCCTTGTTCCGACCCCCCTTCCTTAACTGCTATTCAGTGTTATGGTACCCTTATACCTATTCCAAACATTTTTGAAAGTTCCCACTGTTTTCACTTCCCCACTCCCCATTGAAGGCCATTCCATGCATCTACCACCCTCTCTGTAAAGAAGAACTTGCGTGTGTTGCCCCTGAACTTGCCCCTCTCCAGCCTCGTATTGTACCCCCTGGTTCTAGTGTGATTCTTGATCTGAAACAGGTCCTGAACCTGTACCTTGTTTATTCCCACCTAGAAACTTTAAGGTCTTTATCATGTCTCCCCTCTCCCTTCGCTGCTCCAGGGAATACATGTTTACGTCCAGCAGCCGTTTATCACATGTTCTGCTATGCATTCCCTGTATCATTTTTGTTGCTCTACTTTGCATTGTTTCCAGTCTGTGCATATCCTTTTTAAGGTGTGGCCTCCAGAACTGGATGCTGTACTCCAGGTGCGGCTTCACCAGTGATCTATAGAGTGGCAAGATGACCTCTCTTTTCCTGCTGTTAATCCCCCTTCCTATGCAGCCCAGCATGCCATTTGCCCTTATTGCTGCCTTCTCACATTGCTTGGACATTTTCAGGTCAACTGTTATAATTATTCCTAGATCTCATTCCTGCTTAGTGGATTCCAGTTATACTACTCCTAGGTAGTATTCTCCTGGGTTTCCTCTTCCAAGATGCATGATCTTGCATTTTTTTTGCATTGAAGTTTAGTTGCAATTTTTTTGGCCATAGTTCCAGAGTCCTTAGGTCAGCCTTCGTCTTTTCTGCTCCTCCTGTCTACCCTGTTGCCCATTTTCATATAATCTGTAAAGAAACTCACCTTACCTTCCGGGCCTTCAGATATGTCACTAATAAAAAATATTAAAGAGTATCGGACCTAGCACCAACCCCTGTGGCACTCCCCCTTTCTCCTGATAGGGAGCTGTTTACTAGTACCCTCTGGGTCCTTCCGCTAAGCCAGCTCCATATCCAGTTTGCCACTTGTTGCCCTACCGCCATGCTTTCTAACTTATTTAGTAGCCTTCTATGTGGGACTGAGTCTAAGGCTTTGCTGAAGTCCAGGTATACTGCGTCTACTGTACCACCCTGATCCACTATTTGGGTTACCCAGTTGAAAAAGTCTATTAGATTAGTTTGGCATGATCTACCCATGGGAAAGTCATGCTGTTTTATGCCTAATTTGTTGTTTTCTTCGAGAAAGGATATAATCCTCTCCTTTAGAAGGGTCTCCATTATTTTGCCCACAATTAAGGTGTATATGTTATTTACAACCAGCAATTACCCCTAGTTAAGAGTTTTACTATTTCATACAGGTCATTCAGGGTTCAGAATATTTGTAGAATTCATAGTTTTCAAATTATTTTAATTATTCATAAAGCTATGCCAAACTGAGAAGAAGATCCCCACTGACTTACAGCAGTGTTTGGGTAAGGACATATAGCTTTTGAACCAAACTGACATATCATGAAGGGAAGGCTTGACTCCTTCAGTGGGATGCATGTTTATTAGTAGTGAATTCCAAAACTCAGGCCTCGGGTATGAGAAGCCTGATGGCCACAATGGTTGCTCATTGCAGTATATTGCAAATTAAGTCTGGCTGTTGAATGCAAACCTTCCCTACTAATTTTTTATGACAAACATAGAACAAAGGTATTCGGGTACAATTCCATTTAGACATTAATAAACCAACAACAGCAGGTGTAGCTGTCTTCATTCTTATAAAGACAGCCCACCAAGCTGACAAGATGAAACACAGTGATGTGTATTTCATGGTGCAGATATGGGGACCGTCATAGTACTTTCCTAGGGGCATCATCCTACTTGCTTTAGTGGTAAGAGGCTCTCTGGGGGATGTGCTGATGTTTTGTAAGATGATAAAAACCCAAATACCCATCTTTGACTACTGTGACGTAGTCTATGGTGCTGCTCCCAAATCTTCCCTGACCAAGTTGGACACTCTCTTTAACTCCTTCTGCCACTTTGCTCTTGACTCCCCTTCCCACTCCCACCACTGTGAACTCTATCGCTCTCTGACCTTCCTACCACTATCTCACATACGGATCTCACACTGTGCCAAACTAACTTCCAAATTCTGGTTTGGAGTGCTCCCCTCCTATCTCTCATCCTTTCTCTCCATTCCGCCTCCCCCCACCCACTCTCTCAAATCTAATGACACCCATGTCTTGATGGTCCCTCGCTGCTCCACTCTCATCGGTCAGACTGGTTTCGTCCATCGCTTCCATAAAATCTGGAATTCCTTCCCCCTTGAAATACGACACTGCTCCTCCAACTTCTCTGTTACCTCTGTCCTACACAATTACCCGGTTGCCAAAGACTAAAATAAAATATAAAAAAATAAACTCTCCCTCAGCTGTTCCTGCTTTAACCCTCCTTAATACCTATCCCCAGTTTCTGCCTTCCTACCCTGAACCCCCCCTCCAGCAAGGTTCTCAACATCCTGAAGGGGGAAACAGGAAATGGCTAGCCTTTCTCCTCATATTCAGTTCTTGCCTCTCCCCCTCTCTTGTCCACCTGCCCTTCTGGGTCATGCCATTTTTACTCCAATAGCACTCGCATACTACGTCAAGCCTGCTCCTGGTACACTCACACACTATAATCGTTCTGTTGCATTATTACAGTTTTGTATGGTTATATATTATGTTTTATGATTTTGAATATGTATTGTAATTTACCCAATGTTTTTTATTTATTTATTTATTTAGTTTTTATTGACTGGCTAAGTGCACTAGACAAATCCTGCCTATTTTCAGGCACAACCCGGGGGAGGGGGATACAGATGAATGCCAACTGACCTTGAACCAGATTAAGCTGTTGGCAGTATTTTTAGTGGATATTCCACCACTGTTTATTGTACAATACTTTGTGTTCCAACTGTTGCATAATCTTACAATGTTGTACTGTTTGTACTACCCACTGTGACGCTTGGCCAGCTGGTTATGATTGTTCTAAGATATTTGTAATATAGAATGTGGTATGTGATTGTCTCACATGAGACATCCTGTGCTCCTGAGTGACCCTTCCCCCCAGGTTTCAGAGAAAGCTACAGGATATATTAACCCGAGACCGGGAGGTAATTAAAAGACTAGACAGACTTAATTAAGGGTCTCCTGTTTCTGTCTTAATTAGAACTGACCCAGCTGCCAGGATATAGGGCTCGTAAACTTTTATGACGTCTTAGAGGGAAAAACATGTTATACCACCATGGTGCAAAAAGTTATAAAACCCTTTAATGTTCCTTGGGAAAACAGAAACTGCTCAAGATCAGAGAAAATGTTAATTAAGGAGTCATATTGGGAAATTAGTTTTTGCTGATGTCACCTTATTTAATATACCTCCTGATAGGACATCCTGTTTGTATATTTTTTTATATTCTAAAAGGAGGAGCTAGATGACATCATAGAAGGGGTGTAGAAACACAGAGTTTTAAAACTGCATACTGTGTTTGAACATAGGGAGACATATCTTTTTGGGCACTTAAGAAACAAGTTCTAACTATAAGCACTATAGAAGTAATACATCGCCCTCAGTGACTACACCTTATATTGAGCTGACAGGATAAGCAAGAGGGGAGGTGGACGCACCATCTATGCTAGATCCTCCATGCACGCCCTCTCAGTCTCCATCCCACCACCCGCTCATGGAGCCCAAACCTCGCTGTCAAGCTAAGCTTTGGCAATTCAGGGTAAAATACTATACATCTTGGCTGTCTTCATCCCCCCCAGAAACCAAAAGCCTGCCTTTGACTCTGTACTGGCCAATATTTCCCACCTCCCACCCAAGAGTGAAATCATTTTATTGGGAGATTTCAACGTAAATTGGATGTCCACTGCACCTTCTCACTACAAAGAGACTGTTCCTGCTTATGACCTCACTCAAGTTGTTCAGTCCCCTGCTAGGCTGGACCCAAAAACTGGGACATCCACACTTATCGACCTTATTCTCACCAACCGCCCCAAAAACCTCTCCCGTATTAAAGTGCTCCCAGACTCGATAAGTGACCACTCCCCAGTTACTGCTGGTGATCTAATAAAATCCCCCCTACTCCCCCTAAGGTCACTGTCCAAAGACGCCTTCATAAAGGTGCCCTCCCTCACCTCAAATCCTACCTTTCCTCCTGTAATTGGTCTCCTATTCACTCTGCCCAAGCCGTAGATGCCACCTTTACCTACTTTATTGCCACCTTTAACTCTGCCTGGGACATCTTTGCCCCTTTCTCCAAGCGTGCAGTAAAGTATCGAGACACTCCTTGGATTTCCCAAACAATACTTGACCA
This sequence comes from Neoceratodus forsteri, assembly GCA_016271365.2. Taxonomy (NCBI): domain Eukaryota; kingdom Metazoa; phylum Chordata; order Ceratodontiformes; family Ceratodontidae; genus Neoceratodus; species Neoceratodus forsteri. The sequence goes on from JADMNL010000027.1 coordinate 46,648,752, forward strand.
AATGCGCCTGAGAGATGACCTCTGGAAAAAGGCCCCTGACTCGCAACTCCCTCAAGACAGACTGCATTACAGGGAGGCCCGAAACAAGTGCACATGGGCTATCAGACAAGCCAAAGCGGCATACTACAAACAAGCCCTCACCTCTTCTTGGGGATCTGGTAGCAAATTCTGGAGTAACATTAAGGAACTATCAGGAAAAAATGTATCCCCTAGCCCAGTGCAGCTTCTAATCAATGGGGTTATCTCACAGGACCCAAAATCTATCTCCGGTGCACTCAATACTTCTTTCACTGACCTCAGCCATATCCTCCCCCTAACTACTTTGACCCAGTCAGTACCAACCCCATTAACAATTATTCCACCCTTGACCATACCCCTTTTCAGCTACGAATCATCTCCCGCAATGAGGCAAAACGCTATCTCAACAAAGCTCTGGTGAACTCTCGCTATAGTAGTGACTCCTTGGACCTCAAACTCATCCAACTTACGATGGATGTGACCATCCCCCATCTCACCAAAATCCTTAACTTATCCTTATGCTTCAGCCAGTTCCCCACAACTTGGAAAAGAACAGTTATAAGTCCTATCTTGAAGGGTGGTGACCCCATGACCACTAGCAGCTATAGGCCAATATCTATCCTGCCCACCCCCTCAAAGGCCCTTGAAAAAATTGTGGCTGATCAGCTCACAGACTACCTGACCAAACACAATCTGCTCTGTGAGGAACAACATGGTTTCCTTAGGGGTCACAGCACCTCCACTGCCCTCATCAAATTTACTTTGTATATACATGAGGCCCTTGAACAAGGCTCAGTGGTAGGGGCTCTCTATGTGGATCTGACCAAAGCCTTTGATACAGTCAGTCATGCACTTCTTCTCCACACCCTACCATCCCTGAACATCTCCCCAGAGGCTACCTTCTGGCTCAAAGACTATCTCTCTGGCCGGACCCAGCAGGTAAGAATTAATACAACCCTATCCTCCAGTAGGCCAGTCCTAACAGGTGTCCCACAAGGGTCCATTCTAGGCCCATTACTATTCATCCTCTTCCTGAACTCCCTTCCTCAATCCTGCAGTGGGAAGCTACTGCTTTATGCAGATGATGCTGTAGTTTTTTGGAAACATCCACATCCCAATGTTCTACAATCTGCCCTGCAGGGTTTCTTTGGAGAGTTGGGAACCTGGTTCTCTGAACACCGCCTTATACTTAACTACAAGAAGACGAAATCTATGATCTTTGCCCACCACCAAAACTTGATCAGTAACATACCTCTAATGGTGACAAACTCCCTTGGCATTGCTCTAGAGCAGGTGCACTGCTTCAAATACCTGAAAGTCATGTTGGACACCTCCCTCACCTACCACACACACATACAACAAGTCTCCTCCTCTGTAAACTCCAGGCTGGGGATCCTCTACAGACATTGGCACTGCATTCCCCCGCAGGCAATGCATCTAGCTGTGTCTTCCTCAATACTACCGTTGGTGGACTACGGCATAGTAATTTATGGGTCTGCTGACCATATTGCCCTATGCAGCATCAACCTCGCCCTAAATAAAGCCTGCTGTCTGGTCTCTAATTGTGATAGGCTAACCCATACCTGTGAGCTTTACAAATATACTGGTTGACTTAACTTCCAAGATAGGCTTAAGTATCACACCTGCCTCCTTGCAAAAAAGATACTACACAAACAGGCACCAATTGGCCTCCACCCCCTTATCCATACAGTTACACACAGGAGGGCACCAAGGCACTCTGCAAACACCTCCCTACAAGTACCTCACTGTAGAACCTCCCTTGGTCAATGGTCCTTCTGATATCGTGCCCCCTTGTGGCTAAACAAACTATTATCCACTATCTCCCTTGCATCCAGACTGGGCCAATTTAAAGCAGGTCTCAAGTCCTTTCTCCTTAACTCTGCAACCTGTGACTGTATATAACCCCCCCCTTTTGGATTTCACCTCCCTTTCTGACTATCAAACTGAATCATAGTATAAGCAGGTTCCTTCTCTAGTGCAATGAGGTAGCCCCCAGCATAGGGACTTCTTCTTTCTTCTCCCATGCTAATGCTTATCAAACTCGTTGTAAATAATTTTTGACTCTGGACCTATTTTTAAGACCCTCCGAAACTTTATACTGTCATATGTACATAATGTTAACTCGAGACCTTCTTTTAAGATCCTGCTGAAGAAACCTTACAATGTTTACTGTGACGAATGTTTTGATTTGTAATATTTAAATGATGCTTGTGTATTTTCTTTTTTCTTTCCTACTGACGTGGGGCCTTTGCAAAGGAGTCTATGACTCAAAGGCTGTAATTCCGATTCTTTCAATAAATAAATAAATTAGATAGAAAAAGTCTAACTGTATGTTGGTAGGAGTTTGTCTGTAGTTTTCTTTGCTTTTCTTTTAAGTGATTGAATGCTCTTTGACATATTGTTCTGTGTTTACATTTTTCCAGTGTTGGGTAAGTTACTTTTTCTATTACTTTTGGAAACTTGTTCCAGAAAGCTCTGTGCCATCACTAGCAAGGATGGAGAAGTACTGGAAAAAGTAATACACCTTACAGTTACAATTACTTACGTCTTTTTATACAAAAGAAATACGTAACTGTAACTGATTAAATTTATTTGAAAGTAGCTTATAACTAATCTATTACTTTCAAAAAATGTTATCTGTTATAGTTATTTATTATTTTTGTATTGTTTTTGTATAAAAAGAAATAAGTAACTGTAATTGTAAGGTGTATTACTTTTTCTAGTACTTCTCTATCCTTGTTAGTGACTGCACAGAGCTTCCTGGAACGTTTCCAAACATAAAAGAAAAAGTAACTTACCCAGCATTGCATTTTTCATATTTTTATCATCTTTAGTAAAATCCTTATTTTAAAAAGACTGCCTGGGTCTTCCAGTCCTTTCTTTTTGCATGTGACTTATAGACGATTAAGTCTGATAGCTGTTCTGGAAAGCTTGATGGTGTTACTAAACTTGGAAAAGGTAAGGCTATACCTAAGGTCTTTGATAGAGTTTTGAGGGTTCATTATGGGTACCTGGTTAGGTGCCCTTAGTCAAAATATATCTTCAGCTTGTGTATTTGGGGTACGCTAGCATAAGGTTCACAGTTTGAATCCCCCCAGAACTTGAGACTAAAGGTGATTCGGACCCACAAGCAGACAGGAGGGTTACCCTGTCTGTTACCTGTTCACAATACTGCACTCAGAGGTTGGCACTGTGGGAGCAGAGGGCCTGACCTGCTCAGTGCGGTTGTGACACCCACATTCTATTGTAACTGATCATCCTTCACAACCCTATGTAACCCCTTCCTCCCAGGTCGCACCATGAGATGAGCAACTTGTTGTTCAGTGTGCCCTCCTGGTGAAACATTTCAATAAATAAAATACCATCAAAGTTCCCAGAGTCCACTGCCTGGAAGTCTAAAAATCACATTCCCATGGGAGGTATGTGGTGGGGGGTATCACCAGAGACTATGATTTTCAGTAGCGGTATGCACAGCCCAAATATTAGTTCTGAATACCACAAATGCAGTGGCACACCCAGTAACTGGGTCAGAGTTCTGAATCTTTCCTAGTATTTGAGGCTATGTGGGGACAATTACTCAGAGCATCATTAGTGATGCAGATGTCCCCCCCCCCATCACCACCACCATTGAATGCCCACTCACTCCAGTCCCCACCAATACTTAGAATGGACTGTATATACATACATCTGTGCCAGTTCAAGTTATGCTTCACACTTTATAAGCAGAATATCCTAATCAAAACTCAGCTCAGGAAAAGAAATGATGCACCAAGATCAGCACCAAAGTAATGGCTTGACACACATCACAGAGCAAGAATGCTCTCAGAATGGAAGCCCTGTGGACTGGGTGTGAGTGACTGATACTCAAATTGAAGAGAAAGTGAACTAAAGCCATGTCACGCCATGCTCACACTTGATCAGTAGACCCCATGGGACTATACCCCACAACTGTCATCACTTGACTTTTCTGAATTTGCCTCATGGAGAGGCACTTTCTGACTCCCAACAAGTTTAAACTGTCTGAGGGACTCCAGCGCAGCTGCTAAAAACTGAAACAGAAAGACTTTTGTTTTTGTCCTCCTATGGTGAACTGGCAGAGTGTTACACCGACGAAAAATTGGATCTGTACTAGGAATGCTTTTTTTTTGTTAGGTTTAACAGAAGAAAAAAAGAATGTAACTAAATACAAGTAACACAGGTTTTGAAATGCACGTGGGAGGAAAGTGAGATGAAATGGCTTATAGAGAAAATGTTTGACAAGGGAATGCTATCACTGCTTTAAAAGGCTACTGTTACTGTAAGAGTTTTTTTCTCTGCAAAATGGGTAACTGTTGTGAATCCAGCAGAGGGCACTGTTGCCACTGTAGTGGGTGATGTAGAGTCTGTAGGACAGGAAACAGAGTGTTAAGAGTTATTGTGAGACAAGGAAAAGGCACTTTAGTTGTTTAAGTGCATGTGGTCTGAAATAAAGGCACTTTAGTTGTTTTAAGTGCATGTGGTCTGAAATGAAGCCTCCTGTGTTTGATTAGAAATTGCCTGTGTGCTTATCTAACCCAGACCACAGCAACAGTACAACAGTGCCACAGGGCTGTCAGATTTTTTTATGTACAGTATTAAATATTCACTTGTACATTTTCTGAAACCTGAATTGCTATGTTGTTCTGTTTAACCAATGCAAGTCTAGGAAACAATGGTTCTGTTTTCCTCTAAAATACAGGAATCCCTGTGGATGTCAGAGTGGGGGAGGGAGGGCTAAATCCTGAGATGCCCCTTCCCATTAAAAGTAGATGCTGGGCAAAATAAGTCATGGGCTCACTTCAAATAATGGTGGCATAGCCCTGTGGTAGGCACCCCCCAGCTCATTTAAGAAAATGCTGGTGTACATGAGTTTGGTCTTCAAAACTGGCAGTATAGTCTAGAGGTTAGAGTAACGAGCTGTGAATGAGGTTGGTTTAGCAGACCTGGGTTTGATTCCCCCAGCCTCCACTTGCATACTGTGTGACTCTGAGCAAGTCACCTAACCAGCATGAAGCTTCCAGGTCGCCCCTGAAAACAGACAATTGTGCCTAGTGGGCCTTACCTAGTTAACAAAGAATAATGAAAAAAATCATAGAACTTTATGGGCTCAGATATGTTGCCTGGAACACAAGCTATCTGGAGATCCCCTGTACTATATCAAACTCAGTAACACACAGACCTTACATGAGCATGGTTCTCCTACAAATTAGTGTCAAAATACCCAATATGACCCCTTTCAAGATTGTGTAAATTATAACCTCCTCCCACTGGAGCACAAAAAGGAAAGAACCAAAGCAACCATTAATTCTGCCATCTGCCTTCTCACTGTTCAGTTGGTCATTGCAGAGACACTGAACTTTGTTGACTGCCCTCTAGCCCTCACCACCCCTCCCAAATTTCGACTCCTCTCCCCACTGCCACTGCACCTGCCACCCAGTTTAAATTATTACTGAATAGTTGAAACTGATTCGCCTAAACAACTATAATTTCGTTACCCTCTCAAAGGTAGCACACTTGCTTGCACCTCCTCAATATTCATTCACGTGCATGCACCAGCGTAACCAAATGAATTACATATCTCTCTCTGTTCTGTCTGCTCTAGAAGAGCTCGCTACTCAAGCCTTGAAGCAGGTCGCTGTGATTCCTACTCCCAAGTAGGGTGACTTTGTACTTGGGAATTACTGCTCTATCTTCCTGGTGTCAACAATGTCCAGATAACACAGTTGGTAGCACATTCACCTCTGGGCCAGAAGGTCCTGGGTTCTAGCCCCAGTACCAAGACTTGGGCTAATACCCCAGGCACTGGCTCTCCAGTGCAGTACTAGTGGGACGCTGTCCTTTGGATAAGACATTAAACTGAGATCCCTACTACCCATCTCTGGTGCTCTCCTGGTGGGTGTCCAGGTAGAAGTAAAAGAGCCTATGGCACATTTCATACGAGTACGGGATTGTTCCTGTTGTCCTTGCCCATATTCCTCTTCCCCTAAAATTGGTTCAGGCAATTGTCCAAGGCTATGTGTAGGAGCTGATGAGTAGAATGGCTGCGGCTACATGTTTTTACAATCACTTCATTACCTGTCTCTCTCACTGCTCGCAAATTGCATTTGGATACAACTGGTATGAAAAGTGCTACATACTGTAAGTGCATTTCCAGATGAACCACTCCACCACTATCTCCTACCTGTAAATTACTGTAGAAATGCCATTTACTCAGATATGAATGAAATTCACCTGACTGGTACAAATTTCATTAATTTGGCCATCCTGCTGTTCACTCAAAGATCCAGCACTCCTATTCATTGAGACCCTTTCCTGTCCATCAAAAGGGAGGGTCTGGCTGGCTATCATTCAACGGTTGATTGTGCACTCCACTCCAGGGTGAATTGATGAAGTCCTCTGAAGCCCCTTAAACCCTCACTCGCTCCCTCACTGGCAGGCTTTGGAGTGTGTTGGCTGTGCTGCCACCCTCCATCTCCATTGCGATGCTAATGGGGTCAGAGGTGGCTCAAGATGGCCACCACATTTCTAGCCCAAGAGAAAGTGGCCCCTGAGTCCTCAACTCGAAAGGATGCCTGTCCTTAAATCATTTCCTGTGTACCCTGGCAATGTGCAAGTGACTGCAGTTCATAATCTGGCAGGGATCCCAGAGTAGTCTACATTGTCTCTGTAACTCTAGAACACTGTCCCTGTGTTTTCTTGTGGACTTCATTTTCCTACAGAAGCTGAATTGCTGTGTTTTCCTGTATAACCAATGCAAGTCTATGGGAACCATTTCCCTGTAAAATACAGAAATCCCTGTAAATACTGAAGACCTGGCAGTTGGGTTGGGAGGGCAGATGAGGAATTCTTGGTTTTGTCAGGTGTGCTGATGTGTTCGTATCATCTGTAGCAGTACAGTGGCTTGGATGTCACAATCCTCTGACCATGGCATTGTACTTTAGTGCTGTGGAAAACGATTATAATGTCATAAATTGGATTATGTTTGGTGTAGACAAGCAACCGGCGTAGATGATGTCTAATGGATAGCGGCAGACATAACCCTCTTGTTTTCATGTTAGTGTGCATATTTACAAAAAAACAGGCAGCTACGTGTAAACACAGAGATTATGTGATTTATAAACTGAATTGTGAGAAGGTAAATTTTGTCCAGACTTCCTAAGCGATGACAGGAACGCATTAAAGAACAGCTGACGTCTTTGGGAAAATTTTGGAAAACATAATGTGTAGACACAGGTCAGCTTGCATTTTATATATCTTCTATAGATTTCTCCTCTCTGTTATTTATTACTACAAAAATTCCCACAAAAACAAGATCTTTTTCTCAAAGTTCATCTGTCTCTATAGCTTATTCCCTACATGAAATTATGATGCTGTGTTGTGACATCACAGTCTGGTGCCATGGGAAAAACTGTGATGTCACAAGCAGAGTATTATGAAATCAGTTTGGAAAAAAGCAATATGAGCTGATGAACCCTCAGGGAACACCTATCCTGTTTTCATACATATGATCTCAGTAATAAATAATGGGGATAATACATACAGAGCTGATGAGAAATATAAGCTGCTTTTGCATCCAAATATTATGTTTTTCATATTTCTTGTCGAGGCATTAGCGGTTCTTTAAGTTGCCATGATTTGCACAAACGGCCTTGTCACTCCTTTTTAATGGGAATATAAAACCTTATTTGCTTTTTTACATTTCTCAATAAAATTCTAAATTTGGGCATGTGTGAAATCTGTTTAAAATCCAGTCTACTGTTTCATATGTTTGTTTTGAAATGGTCCTGTTTTTTCCTTATTTCGGGTTTCTTGTTAATGCTGCATTTTCCTGTCAACTATTCAGTTTGTATTTATTTATGAGTTCTGGAGCCCAGTGACATCATTTGGGAGGAGGCATAGCATGAAACATTCCATGCACTATTGTCACGGGGATCCAGAACTAATATGTAATTAAAAAATGAATGTCGGGTGGAAAAAAGATCTGTTTACCAAGGGGACCTAAATTAAGAAAAGCTAGGACTATTTTAAAACACGCATGAACCAATACACTGAAGATATTAAATAGACTTCATAGATGCCCACATTTCTAAATATTAATAAAAAATATAGAAAAAACAAAGTTTACGTTCACTGTAAATTTATACATATCTTTATTTATGTATTGATTGGTGTATTTATTTATTTTAGGGATTCTGTACATGAAGGTCTGATTTTTGTCATACCGTAAAGGTGCCTGGTTTGAAATTGCATTCTGCTTTATTTATTTGTTTATTTGTTTGTTTGTTTATTTGTTTATTTATTTAGTTATTGATTGATTTACTGTAAAGGTGCCTGATGCACACCTGCATCCAGCTTCATTAATTTCCTTGTTTGTGTGTTTGTTTTTGAAATACTGAACATTGTATGTTTGATTTCTGTTGTCCTATAGAGGTGCCTGTTTTAAACCTGCACCCAGCTTTCTTTATACTGTGTTTGGATATTGTACATTGGGATCAGGATTTTCAAAAGGAGCCCTCCTAGACCCACCTGCCTCTAGTTTGAAAACAGAGCTGCGTCCAAACAGTTAGAACACCTATTAGATAGTCTAACAGTGTCCCAATCTCATGTTCCAAAACAGATATGATTGTGTCAAAAAATTGCTCAAATCAAATTTACGTCATTTATTTTTACTGCAAATCATGATTTTCTGTTGCAAACAGATGTGTCTTTTCAAAACAGCTGCTTGAATGCAATCAAAAAGAAGTGGATACAGTTGCAGGTCACATATGCAGCTGCCTCTCATCTGTTTGAAAACTCTGTCCCTGAGTGTTTATGTAAGGAATAAGACACAATGGGGTGTGCGTTGAACAGATATTACCACATGCCCAGGGGTGTAGTAAGGCACGAGGTCGCAGGCCAAATGCCTTCAGCCCCTGGAAGTGCGGTAATATGTGTTCAATACACACCCTGGAGTGTCTTATTGTGTGTATAAAATGGGCTACTTTTTTTCTTGTTACAGTTTTAAAAATGACGTTAGATTAAAAAAAAAAACAGATATGTTTCCGAGAATTCATGATAAAATAATCCTTCTGCCAATAAAAAAAAATGACATTATGCATGTGCTGTGCCATGTTTGCCCTTTACTGGCATCATAATTACTGGAGTACTACAGGAGCACTATCCCTATACCCCCCCATATTGCTGTGTAATCTTTTTACTAAAGAGAGAGAGGGAGAGAGGAAGAGACTGTAACAGGTGTACCCGTGTTTCTTTTTTATTGATCCACGGAACCATGCTAGGATCAGACTGGGACTCCGGCAGCAGCAGGTTGGAACTTGGAGAAACGGCAGTGCACTAGTATGGGAAAAGTTTTTTTTAGATTTCCTTTACTGTGGTTTCCTCTCCCCACCCCCGTCTGCTCGAACTATATAAAAAAATAGGCATTCTGTGGGACAAACTGTCTTGGGTCCTCCAAAAGCCATCTTCCGGGTCAGCCTGTTAGTTCCGATTCGTGTCAGCGGGAGCAATATTGCCGACCAAAAAGACAGAAGTGCTTGTTTCTCGACCTCAGGTTCCATGCTTTCCAAAGAATTACTTATAAAAAACTATGTTTAAAACTGCGGGACAGGAGCAATACTAATAAGGGAGATGTCTTGTTTCTGGACCACTACAGAAAGTCCTGTACGGAAAACTGTTCTATTAGGTGAGACCCAGGGATGAGACAAGATCAATTATATATTTTTTTTATTTGTAAGCATTACTGTTAGGTGAGACCCGGGGTGAGACAAGAGTGACACATCAGGGTTGGCTTTTCTAACGTCTTTTTCTTCTGATGAAAGGGGGATCAGCGAGCTGCACCAGTTTCATTATTTGACCACAAGTATGGGTTTAGTGAGGAATAAAAAAATGACAGCATTTAAAAAAAATGAATGTTTTCCAATGGCAAGCTGATTTCTCTTGCAATGTGGTCCTGTTTTGGGGCATTTGTTGTTACCTGTGCATCGAACACATTTGATGCACAAGTAATGACCAATCAAAATGAAGAATTTTCTCTGCCCATTTTTTTAATTTTTGTTGTATTTAAGGAACTGCTATGTATTCTTCTCCCCATCTCCTTGATTCTTGCATGCTCCCTCCCCCAAGTCATAACTGAAAACAAGACTTGCTGATTTTGATTTGCATTTCCTGGCTGTTGAAAATTAACATCAGTTTTAAATAAATGAATGTTGGGGATTATTTCACAGCTATGAGATGCCCCCCCAATATAAGTATATACCAGACTTCATAAGTTACTGGAGCTCACGTCACAGCAAAGGGATGCCCCCTCCCAAATATAAGTAAATGCTAACAGTGATGGGATACCCTCTCCCCAATTTAAGTAAATGTTGGACTTCATATGTTACGGGAACTCACTTCACATTAATAGGATGCCCTGCCCCCAAAATAAGTAAATGTAGTGGACTCTCCAATCACTAGGGGTTTACGTTGTTGGCTCTCGGGGGAGGGCTACATGACCATTTCTATATAACCTAGGAATTGGGGAGGGCCTAGCAATGGGGGATCGGCACACTATGAGAGAGGGTACCAGGAAAACACAGCAAGCAAGTACCAATGTCCTCTCCTTGGAAATTAGTGTCAAGCAGTAGGTTTAACACATTGCCGAAGGAGGCTGCAGGTGCAGAATGTGCAAAGGTACATTTTGGTGGTACTGTACACAAAGTCTATTGGGATCCCTGATCTGAGGAGTCAGGAATAGTCTCTTTTCTTCAGCCCTCTTCTGGGATCAGAGCCAGGACAGTGAATGTCCTCACAGTTTTGTGACATTTCTAGGTTCGCCAAAAGCACACTTTTCTCCTCAGTGACAGAACACTTTGGGACACATCATGTCCCTTCTTTTCACACACTTTCCTGTGGCATGTAACCTTTTGTAGTCAGGAGCCCTTCCCCATCTTCTGGTCAGGGCGTAGGACCCCATCTTCCAGTCAGGATGAGCCACCCCATCTTCTATAATATAAGTACTGTAGAGACCCCATTTGGGCTATTTACTTTTCTTACCAGTAGCGCCATGTGGCGTCGGAACCATCCATTGCTTAACTTGACCCAAAACAGCTGCACAAGATAGAATAAGAGAACAGCTGATGCTTTTGGGTAAACTTTGGAAGACATAATATTTTGACACAATTCCACTTTTGTTTTTCATATCTCTTCTACAGATTTTTCCTCATTATTTATTACAGAAAAAAATTCCTGCAAAAAAGACATGCTTTTTATCCCTTAGAGTTTATCTGCCTCTATGGCTTATTCTCTACTTGACATTATATAATGGTCTGTTGTGACATCACAGTCTGTTGCCATGGGAATACCTGTGATGTCACAAGCAAAGGATTATGACAGCAGGTTAGGAAGAAGCAATAGGAGCTGATGAACTCTTAAGGAGCAACTATCCTGTTTTCATACATATAACCTCAGTATTTAATAATGGAAAAAGAAATATAGAACATATGAGAACTATAATCTATTTTTTGTCCAAATATTATATTTTTCAAAGTTCTTCTTGAGGTGTCAGGGCTCCTTTAATAGCCCTCCAAAACCTTGAAGTCTAAACCTTCAAGCGCCATAAGTATTCTCATAGGGAGCGACAAGTAACTAGGGCTCATTTAACAGTGATGGGACTCCCCCCAACAATATAAGTAAATGCTGGACTACATGAGTTACTAGGGCTCATTTAACAACAATGATATGCCCCGTCCTCAATATAAGTACTGTAAATGTTGGACTTCATGAGTTCAATGTTTGTGGAATAGCAATAAGAAGAGATGGGGTATATAGTGCTTGTAACTTGTAGTACTTTTTGTGGCTTTACTCTATTCTCACCCTTGGGTAGTAGGTATGTAGTAGCAGTTTGTAGGGAATAGAAGACCCATGAGCAAGGGAGAGAAGTGCACTGGAGAAGGGGAAGGTGGTGGATGAAAAACACTCACTAAGCAAGGGAGGCGTGTTAGAGAAGGGCTGATGTAGAGGGTGTGGGAGGAGCTATTCCCCACATTGAACCTCGGGCAAGCCCTCCCATTAAATGTTTGTGGAATAGAAATAAGGAGAGATGGGATATATAGTGCTTGTGTAACTTGCAGTACTTTTTGTGGCTTTACTCTATTCCCACCCTTGGGTAGTAGGTATGTAGGTAGTAGTTTGTAGGGAACAGAAGGCCCAAAAAGATACTTCCTCCAACTCATGGAGAGTATGACCCCTGGCACTCAGGAGAGGAGAACCCCCCCAGGTGGAGGAAACCTCTGAGGACCCAAAGCTGGAGATCTGCCCATCCTTCTAGGCATACTAAATGGAGAAGGATCTGGGTTCTGGTAACCATAGCTAATTTGAGGTTGGTGAGTTGCTTGGAGAGACGATAATCCATCTTCGATTCATGGATGATGCCAATTGCATGATGATCCTGAGGTTGAAGAGGGGATCTGTTCTGAATGAGCAATAGAATCCTAAGTATGAAGTAATCTGAGTGAAGAAGGACAAAGAAAGTTCAAGTTTCCAAGATAATGAATGATGCTTGTCCAACAGACTTATAATAGGCAGAGGGACCATTACCAGATTGATAAGGTACTAAACTGGAAATGGTGGAAATGCAATGGTAGAAGAAGTCATTGGTGAATGATCCAACTTGTGAGAGGCTTGACTGTAAGGGTATGGTCTGGAAGCTAAGAACTCTGTTTTGAACTAGAAGTCACTAAGGAAACATCCATAGAGTAGAATTTGTAGGAGACTTTTTGAGTGCCCTGGAGATGATGGTTCGTTCTTGATCCAAGGATGATACAGCCTGAATGATCATCCTGCAGATGAAGGGTACATCTTTCCGTAGGGATGGTAAAATCCTATGTAAAGCTGATCCAGTTAAAGAAGGGCTGATGTAGACCATTTTCCAAAGTGACAAAGGATGCATGTCCAAGGGATTGTATGGACATTATGAGTTGGGAAAGCAGATTTGAGTGATACAAGACCAGACAGTACACTGTGGTAGTTGTGATGATTAGTAAAGTTACGAGAGACTGCTCCAATTCATATAAGGTTTGATATTCGAGGGAGTCTGGAAGCAAGGAATCAAGTAGTGAGCAAAAGTCACTAGGTACGCATCTGAGAGTAAAATGAGTAGGGGAGAGTTTGAGCGCCTGATGAAACTGATGCTATAAGTAATTAGTAAAGTATTAGAAGATGATTTGCAGAGCTGTCCAGATGGTAGCTTAATGTATATGAAGAATGATTGGAATTTGGTATGAGGAATGTCTGTCTTCTTTGGTCATGATATTCAAGACTCTATGCTCAAATCCTCTGCTGGTGTGCTGCCTGAAGTAAACATGGGTATTCCTGTGGTGTGATCATTTAGGAGATGCACTGTGGTGGCATAAGTGGTTAAGTTCATGGATAATCTTGCTGCTGAAGTACATGAGAAGCTTGGGGCAGATGAGAGGAAGAGTCTGTAAACTGGATTAGTAGTGAGGTTGATTAGTGCAGGATGCCACAGGATTTAGTGTTACTGCTGAATAATACTGATTAGGATGCAAGGCTGAGTTGGTGAATTTGTCTTGGCTGTTACGGATTGCCAGTTAGGATTTAGGAGAGCCAGTTTTCGGTAATGGTCTTTGCTGTAGAGATCAATGAAGGAACTTCAAGAAAAAGAGGCTGAAAGATCTGCTGGAGCCATTGACCCGACTGCAGGTATTAGGTGAAGTGGTGCGAATAATAATATAAGGAATAACGATGCCCGGGAGTGAAATCGAAGGTTGGATGGCATGGAGTCAATAATCAGCTAGCTGTAGGGATCCCACAATGAATATTCAGGACAATATCTGTGCAATTCCTAAGACTAGCATGACAACTGGGAAGTAGGAGCCAAATAACTTAGTTATCAGAGTCATTGTTGAAATAAGAGGCGGCAGAAGGTAAAATGGATGATATCCATAGTTGAATAGGTTAACTAGTGATTACTGGTATCTGTAGAGGCGATGCTGAATACGAAGTCCATGTATAACAGAAGGATTTAAGTCCTTTCCATGTATGAGGATGGCCAATGAGATGAGGCATCCGGGGAAGTCATGGTGATTGGATGGACAGGGATTGGAGGGTATATGCAATAGAGACAGAGAAGATCTTGCCATTGTCCAAGCAAATAGAGTCCATGAATGATTGCAAAGAACTGAATTGGCAGTATGAGCCTTCTATGATAATGTAAGAGTCTATCGAGCATGTAAGCCAAGGAATGTTTGCTGGCAGTAGAAGAACACCAGAGTAATGCATTAATAATCGAATGAGTAGTGGAAGGGTACTGTTAGAACAGCTTGAGTAGAAGTAGGGGATGAATCGTATGGAAAAGCAAATGACTTGTCAGGAGTACCGGTCAGAGATAGGATACGAGGCCTAAAAGAGCCACAGCAAATAGTACAAAGCCCTGAGCCAGCAAGGCGAAGAGGAGAAGGCAGCCAGACAAATGTGAAGGAAGTCTAGAGTGGATCCTGAGGAACTGAAGGAATGAGCAGAGGAAGTTATGGGCCAGGCAAAGCCGTATGACATCCAAAGTAGGAAAGAGCAAGACAAGGTCAGGTACATGGCGAACAGGTTCAAATTGCAAGAAAGCTGAAGCCAGGCATCAAATGATGATCCATGGAAGGCTGGGGAGCCAAGCCAAACACCAAAATTAACAGGAGTCCCACATTTGATGAAGGCTGGAAGTGACCAGAGAAATAATGGAAGGGTCTGTAGCGATGATGGACAAGAGTCCAAACCTGTGAAAAAAACAAGGTTGTACAATGGAAGATCTAGCAACCAGCAGCAAGCAGTCCAAGAGGCTGTTAACTCAGAGTGAGAGAGGGACTGAACGAGGTGGCAGGATCCATATGAGGAGGGCAAGGACACCAAAGGGGCAAAAGAACGAAGGTCCATGACAGAGCGGGATGGTGAGTACAGGCACTGAAATGCAGAGAGGTCCTGATATTGAAGGAAAGTGGCAAACTGGCAGGATGGAGACCAACAGGTCGAAGAAGTTCAGGTTCCACAGTCGAAGTCACTGGCAGATCCCTTTGCCAGCTTCCATGGCCGAGAATGAAGAGTCTAAGCTGTTAGTAGAGAAGAGGGAGAAGCAAGCTGGGCAAGGTCCTGGTCCTGAAGGATTAGCAGGAACTACAGATGACTGATAGTGACTTGAAGCACCATAAGTACAATGGTGGGGGTATGCAGAGATTGATAGCTCCGGTCCTGAAAGGGTGGGAACTAGATAGGGTACAGAAGGTATGATAATAGGAGGCATGGTATAAATCTGTAGAGTAGAGACAGAGCTCCCATCCCTGGTAGTCACGGTGAACTAGCCTGCACTCGATGCTGTCAATCAGAGTTAGGGACGGAAAATGTCAAGTTGGTAAGTAGGAGGTAATTCCGTTCCCAAAGGGAAGCGGCAATAGGTATGAGGTAGATAAGGTATGGTAACAATCTGGAAAGCGTAGACATGACTCCCATCCCCGGTAGCCGGGGCAAGCTAACCTGCACTCGATGCTGCCAAGCAGAGTTAGGGATGGAGGATGTCACGTTGGTAAGTAGGAGGAGTTCCGTTCCTGAAGGGGAGTGGCAAATGTTGTGAGGTAGAGAAGCTAAAGTAATAATTTGTAGAGTGTAGACATGGCTCCCATCCCCAGTAGCCAGGGTGAGCTAACCTGCACTCGATGCTGCCAAGCAAAGTTAGGGCTGGAGGATGTCAAGGAAGTAAGTAGAAGGTAATTCCATTCCCGAAGGGAAGCGGTAACTGGTAGAAGGTAGAGAAGGTATGCAGTCATCTAGATGTATGAGGGCAAAATATGCAATGCAGAGAAAGTGAATGAGTTGTGAAAATGGATCTAACCATGTATGCATGATCTGGGGGTGGCACCAAGCCTCCATTGTATAGTAAGCTGAAAGCATCCATCCGAGGAGCTGGGTCACCCGTAGTCTTAAAGAGGTCAGACAGTCCAAGCAACTGGTGAAACAAAAGATATCAATTGCAGTCCCGTTCATGTTTTGGCTTAGTGAGCCTTACCTGGTAGAACACTTTTTCCCCTCCATAACAGTGTCCCTTTAAAGCTCATACTCCATCTAGTCCAAAAAAACACCCCCAATTTTGGAGTATTGTGACATTTGAATGTAATGAAGAGAAGGCAGGGATAGCAATTGTGAGCTCTGAGGATCACTGGGTTGTATATTTTGAAAAGGTTCACAAGTTCAATAGCAATTTGCTAGAAAAAACTCCAGCTATACATCACTGTTAGTGAAGGGACAACTTAGAATGGTGTTATGTGATTTCTGAACAGATTGCGTCCTGTATATGGCTGAGTTCAATGTTTGCTATGCACGTGGGAAGGCTGCAGTACAATTGTAACCCTCTTGTTCCCAGGGGTTACTAGAATCCCACTTAGAACCAGTGGCAGGCAGGGAAAGGCAGCTTGTGAGATGCCAGTTAAATGGGTTTCACACTGTCTCACTCTGTGCTCAGTTTCAGCTGAGCTGGAGTGATGATGTCTCCATAGAATTCTCTCAGCAGTATAAGCCACAATGGCATGTTAGCAGTAGAATGTTGGGGATTTCAAGTGAGTCTGGAGGAAGCAGTATGTGTGGAGACTTGAGAGAGTGAGGAGTGCTGCAGTGTGCAGCTCCTCAGAGCCTAGCTCTGATATAGAGCTACCATAGAAAGAAGGGGTTGTGTGTTCACACCCTAGACAGTAACACAGAAAAGACCAGAAGAAAGTGGTACAGACCAATCCTAGAGTTGTTCCAGTGCCCCATCCCCGGAGGGATGGGGAAGAATTCCAGGAATTCAGTGGCAATCCCCTGTGCCAGCATGGACAGGGAGAAGCTGCCTGAGAATCGAGTTGTTCCGTGAGTACCAGAGAATCTGCTGTGGGAGAGAAGCCCTGGGGCACCTGCATATCTTTGGGAGTTCTGCTCTGAAATAGAGACAATGTTCACTGAAGCAGAGTTTAAAGTAAGAGTGTCTGCCTACTGTGGGGTCAAAGGAAGACTTGCCAAGTACAGAACTTTTAGTTTGTGTATGGCTTAGAAGCATCTGCAACAGTGGGGGTCTAGGGTAAAGGCATAGCCACTTACAGAACTTTTAAAGTCAGGACACCTCCAGAGTGAAATGTAGAATGTTAAATGTGCTAAACATTTCAAGAGAGCATCTACAAACAGTAGTTTGAAGAAAGATGTTGTGACCAAATGAATGGCCGAGTATAGATTTGGGAGCAAGAGGTGGGAGACCCCCTATCTGGAGTAACCAGGTTTACCTCTCTGGGTTCAGTTTGGGCACCTATAGTTTTCTCTCAGACACTTGCCCAGCATCTGAAGAAAGCACTCAGATGTGGGATTGTGGATTTTCCCTGAGAGCTAGAAAGTGCTCATGGGTGGTTTAGGGAGCCACCATCAACCTCCATGCCATATGGAAAAGTATCCTAGTACTGGCTGGGGTGCTGTGTCATAGGAATAGAAGAGAAGTGTACCAGTTTGAGCCGTGTGTGCCCAGATCCGTTCAGAACCTGAGGGTTCATAGTGAAGAAGTGTGCTCTGTACCTCAGTAATCTGCATTACCAGTGAGTGTAGCCCTGTTTGTTATTCTCTGTGTTATGTGAATAAAAGCCACACTCTAGAATCCCATCCTGGTTTGGACATTTCAGTTATTGCTTCCAGTGTCCGGATTTACTTGGGTGCCCCTGACCAGAAGTACAAACCTAGCACAATGCTGAGCAAACATTTTCTCCCAGGGACCCAGATTGTTGGCATGCTAAATGGTCCCCCCAGATGTGAGCCAAGTAGTTGCCACACCTAGTTTGCCTGTCTGAAGGATGGCAGCTCAGAAGTAGAAGTAATGGGTCCACACACAGTTTCTGCAAAAGATAATTTATAGTGACTACCCCCACCCCTCTCTGTGGCACCTAGATGTGAGAGGAGCAGCCCTGCTTACAGAGGAAAGGGGGGGGGCTGGTGGGGGGAGGTTACACAAAGGAAAAGATCCAGGCTCTGTTTCCAAAGGTCAGGGGCCCCCATTTCACCATAAGCGTTTAGTACCGTTTGCGAGCACCGCTCTTGGCAAAACATATAGATTTTAAAGATAGCTCAGAATTAAAGTATTACGTGACCCCTTGAGAGTTTCAGCGGGCTCCTCGGTAATAAAATAAGTGCTAGAAGTCAGCACTGCAGGATCCTGTAGATAGGGAATGTACTCCCCGGGCATGAGTCTGAACCCACCCGACAGGTACCAAAGTCGAGTACGCTGACTATGGCCGTCATGTAAAAGGTGGTCCACATATGCACGGTCAAAAAAGAAGTGCTTACTGAAGGTGCAGTTTTGTTCCTACTCCTCCCAAATGCCATACTCCTTGGGAGAGTCGTTATTCAGTCGGCCGCGCTGCAGCAGGCAGGGTCTGTGAAACAGGGATGGGAGGCAGAGGAGGCAGCACAGCCAGCGCGATGACCTGTGAATTGAAATGGGTGGGGTTGGTGAAGGTGCAGCAAGAACTGGTATTGGAACAGCCTGGGGAAGCGGTGAAGCAGCAAATCAGGATATCACCTCCACTGCATGAAAGTAAAGAAGTAAGTAGCACCGTTTCTTCACCAAGACAGTTGTGTACCGGGTGCTTGCAGTAGGGCAGAGAGTGCCAGAAGTACTGGACATGGCAAGGTGAAAGCCCAAAAGGAAAACAGCAAAAGCACAAAGTCCAGGGCACGGGAAGGAGGGACAGGGAATGAGAGCAAGGAGGCATCCGGAGCGGCTGTGGAGGCAAGGAAGGAAACACACCAGAAGCGGTACCGTACACACGAAAAACACTCCCTAAGCAAGGGAGGTGTGTTAGAGGAGGGCTTATGTAGAGGTTGTAGGAGGAGCTATTCCCGACATTGAACCTCGTGCAAGCCCTCCCATTACTGGGGCTCACTTAACAGTGATGGGATGCCCTCTTCCCAATATAAGTAAATACAGGACTTCATAAGTTACTGGAGTCCACTTAACAATTGGATACCCCCTCCACAACATAAGTAGGGAGTGAGGGAGAAAAAGTAGGTCTTCAGAAGATGGAAAAGGTCCAACAGGGAAGTGGACAGGGACGATTACGCAAAGAAATCCAGTGAGATGAGCAAGATCGTTAGGGTAGCCAAGGCAACAAAGGAGCTAAGGCTTGTTCAGGGGATAAAGGAAGGTAAAAAAGACTTCATTCAGTACATCATAGTGAAGAGGAGCTGCAAGGAACAAATCACCAGAATCAAGAAAGATAAAGGGTGTGCAGAGACGGGGACTGAGCAGGCAGAGGCACTCAAGGGGTACTTCTCTTCAGTATTTACCAGGGAGAGGGATGGGCTCATCCCACAGTGGAAAGGTAAAGGAGGGAGTGGGGGAGAATGGATAATGGATGGGGAGATCCCAGTGAACAGGGTGCTGGAAGGACTGAGGGCCTTGAAGTCTGACAAGGTGCCTGGACTGGTTGGGCTACATCTTAGAGTCCTGAGAGAGCTAGCTAACGTCCTGGCTGCACCTCTAGCAGACTTGTTCAATACCTCCCTGCAGACCGGGTGTGTGCTTCAGGACTGGAGGATGGCGCATGTGGTATCTCTCCATAAGTGCCTCCCCAAGGATGAACCAGGAAATTACAGGCTGGTCAGCCATATGTCCATTGTGGGCAAGCTAATGGAGACTATCCATAAAGAAAGGTTGGTGACCTTCCTGGAAGTAAATTGTCTCCCGGATGATAGGCAGCATGAGTTCATCTCTGGAAGATCACGTCAAACAAACCTGGTTGACTTTTTTGACTGAGTGACAAAAGCACTCAATGGTGGTCAGGCAGTTGATGTACTGTATCTGGACTTCAGCAAGGCCCTTGACCCAGTGCCCCATGGGAGATTGACTAGTAAACTGTTGAACCTGGGATCTGGGCAGAAACTGGTTAAGTAGTAAATTGGCTGAGGGACATACATCAGAGGGTGGTTGTAAGGGGCAGCTCTCAACTCCCAGGGTGGTGACTAGTGGGGTCCCACAGGGCTTGATGCTAGGGCTGGTGCTCTTTAAAATCTTCCTAGCTGATGTAGGGAAGGGGGTTAAGAGTAAGATCAGCCTATTCACTGACGACACTAAGATAGGTCTGGTAGTGGAGGGTGGGAGGGACTCCAGGAGGATTTGTTAACACTCGAGCATTGGTCAGACATTTGGCAGCTTTGTTTCAATGCTAAGAAGTGCAAGGTCATGCACTTTAGAACCAGAAATCCAAGGTACAGCTACCATTTGGGAGGGGTACAGTTATCCATCTCTGTGGAGGAAAAGGATCTGGGGGTGATGGTTTCAGGGAATATGAATCACTTGTCTCAATGTAGGAAAGTGGTGGTGAAGGACAATAGAATGCTGGGGTGTATTGTCAGAGGAATCACCTCCAGGAGGGAGGAAGTCATTCTGCCACTGTACGGATCACTGGTTAGGCCCCATTTGGAATATTGTGTGCAGTTCTGGAGCCCCTATTTAAGGAAGGACATCAAGCTTTTGCAGTGGGTCCAGTGGAGGCCGACAAAGATGATCAGGGGAATGGGGGAGAAACCTTATGAGGATAGCTTGAGGGAGCTCAACATGTACTCCTTGGAGGAGAGAAGGGAAAGGGGTGATATGACAGAGACCTTCAAGTACTTAAAGGGCATGAACAAGGTTAGTACTGAGGGCATGTTTCATTTAAAGGGGAAGGGGATCACTGGGGGCACAGTCTGAGGTTAGAGGGGGTAGGTTCAAGAGGGAAATGAGGAGTCATTACTTCACAGAGAGAGTGGTTGTGAGCTGGAACACGCTTCCTGAAGAAGTGACATCTCTAAAATTGGCAGGGAGCTTTAAGATGGGTGGGATAGAGTCAGGTGCAAGATACCAGTACGGAGGAAGTTGAGCAGAGAGAGGGCAGCAGCAGGGGGAAATGACGATGATGGCTGGTCACAGGGTGGGAGTAGGGGGACAGCAGCAGTAGTCTGAGCTGTGAGCTGCACAACTGAGCAGACGTGATTGACCGCTTGGCCTGTATCTGCTGGCCTTTTGTATGTTCGTAAGAAAATGTAGGACTTCATGATTTACTGGGGCTCACTTAACATGCATGGGCCATCAGCTCCCAAATATAAGTAAATGCTGGACTTCATGAGTAACTGAGGCTGATTTAACAGCTGTGGGATGCCCCTCACTGATATAAGTAAGTGCTGGACTTCATGAATTACTGGGGCTCACTTCACAGGTATGGAATGCCCCCTCCCTTTATAAGTAAATGCTAGACTTCTTGAGAAACTGGGGCTCACATCACAGCTATGGGATACACCCTCCCTATCATAAGTAAATGCCTGACTGCATTAGTTATCACACATCACAACTACAGTATGGGTGCTGAGCCCCGGGCGTGACCACCCTTCCAATATTAATTCTGGTCTCTGCATGAGTTACTGGAGATGGGGTCACTTCAGAGATATTGGGCTGAGCCCTGCACAACAGTGGATGCCTTCTAGATTTGGATATTTGCTTTGGAAAGAAATGATTAACAAATGGATCAAAAAAGGAAACTTCCATGAAAATCCAAGGACCTCCATGAAAACGAGATATTGCAGTGCCACCTTGTGAGACCATCTTGCTTGATAAATAACTCATTTGTCACTAATAAGGGATAGGTGCCCAACCCACACTATAGAGAAACTTTATGAAGTGGCACCCCTCCACTTTAGCTTGTGTTGCTGCCTGACTAGTTGTTGAGTTCGATGTTTGTTCAACCTTCCAGAGCTAGCTAGCATGTTATGAAACCAGCAGACGTGCTTTGCAGTTTGAAGAGAGGCTGGCAGATCACTTTCAAGTCCCTCAAAGCGTGGTCAGCCAAGTAGCAGGGTAACAAATCTGGCATTTCCTTCTCCTACCGCTCCTGGTGCACAGATCCTTGCAAACTGCCAAGGAGCTGCTTGCTGTCAGACCGGCAGCCAGCCTTCCTGGAACAAGCTTCGCTCAGTCCCATTTCCGCCGGGAGAGAGAGGCAGAGCTGAGCTGGGCTGTGCTGGTGTTGCAAGGGAGCGCGCATTTTTCATCGGGTTATTACTGAAAAAAAAAAAGGAAAAACCCTCCACAGTGGTCGCGAATTCGATTCTGCAAGCAGGTTAGCAGTAGCTGGATCCCGTTACAAATCTGGGGAGGAGATCATTCAAACTTTACGAAAAAATGGTCTGAGCAGTAGCGCAACTTTTTTCCCACCTCGTTTTGCAGACTTCACAAACTCATTGTAACCTGGGTTTCTTTTTTTCACTCTTGTGCCACAGAAGAAAAAAGGATTTACAGCCGCTGGCATGTTTTTCTGGACGATCTCTGGAAGCGAATGTCGTGTCAGATGCTGAAGTTATTATTTCTGCTGCTTCTGTGCAAGACAGAAATCCGTTATTCACATCCTTCGGGTTTTAGGATTTGTCCTGGGCTGTTTTTTCTGGTTTGAAATGTGTGGATCTGTTTCAACTCTGCTTCTGAAGGAATCCTAACTTTTTGTGTGTGTGTCGGGGAGAGCCTGGTGCTGCCCTTTGTATGTTTGTATTTTCCTAGGAATTTCTTGCAAAAAAAAAAAAAGAAGGGATGAAGGCGCGACAAGGATCGCATCAACGTACCCCCCCCTTCTGTATTCTCAACTGCGAAGGGAAATTGTCATCTTTGGGGTTTTGTTAGCCTTGGTCTGTCTGAGCAGAGCACAGGAGCTGAATCCCAGAGGACGAAATGTGTGCAAAGCACAAGGGTAAGGGAGAACCAGTTTTGATATATATTTTATTTTTTGACGTTCATATAGTCGTATGTGACGTGTGACAAGCTGCATATTTTTAAACAGAAAACCAGCTGTCTTTTGCGGGGGTGAGGGCTGTAAAAGCTGGATAAAGTTAATAATAGAAGACCATGAGCAAACTGTCTGGGGTGAGGTATGGAGAGAAAATAAACATTATGTGAAAAAACTGATATTCCCCACCCCAGTATTGCCCCCGGGTTGTGCGCCGGCTTTACATGTGACTTATCAAAAACTTAAACAACTTTGTGTGTTAGGCATCTGAAGTTTTGGTGAAGTTATTTCCTGTGCCCAGTGTCTGAATGAAGAACATTCCTGATGTTCCCATGGGTGTAGAAACCATATGGGGGCGCGGCAGTTGTGAGCCCTCCACTATTTTTCACTTTTGCTCTTTAAGCCTAACATTAAGGCCATATCAAAATTCCACACCTTTTTCCTCATAGTAAGCTTTAAGCTCCGTTTTAGAATTTAGCCCCCTCCCACAATCCACTCGGAGTCCTCTTACAATTCAGTTTACCCCTGCTTTAAGCTGTAAGAGCCCTTTCATACTTCAGCCCCCCCACACATATTTTTTTCTAATTTTCCAACACCATTGCATGTTCCTCAGCACATGACAGCATATAAAACCTGTTGGGGAAACAAAAACCTTTTCTGAGTCCCAGGCAAAAGCAGTTCTGGGATCAAGCCCAAGTCAGTGGAAGTCCAGTTTGACAGCTTCCCACAAGAAATGTCCCTGGACAGCTAAGCACAAAACAAAAAGCGTATCTCTACTGGCCACTGGCTCCTAGGATCACGAGGCCTCTGTCTAGTCCCAGTCAGTGTAAGAAAAAATGCTTGGTATATAGTATGGAAAGGGAAAGTACTTTAAAGAAAGAAGTTGGGGGGAGGGAAGGCAGGGCTCAGAACTAAAGGCTTGGCTGCACAGCTAGACGCTTTTTGAAACCTGTATTTGAAGCAAAAAATATGCACAGATTTTTCACATGAAATTATTTTAGGATGGTACTGCTTTAGGTGTTCTGCAGCTCACCCTCTCTCCCCCGCACAAAAAGGGATCACTGCAGTGATTAAAACCATCTGTTTCCATTGCCTAGAACTCCACTCTGTTGTATGGCTTATATTTCATCATAGTTCACTGTGAATGATTTGGTAATTTTTGGAAAGTCAGAACCGCACAACTTGTAAAATTCAGAACTGCCACATATTTGCGTGTTTTTGGCTCTCTGGCAGTTGGATTTTACCAGTTGCATGGTGTGGCTAAAATCTTGATCTAAGCTGGAACAGCCACTCTGACTTAGGGAAAAACTCTTAACTTGCCGGAACGGCCACCCTGGCTGACAGAATGACAACTGCCCACCAGATCTACTCCCCCCCCCGGGATGAACTGGCTACTCAAAGGTCAGAATTCCCACCCTTGGACCAGCATTGCCACCCTGAGATGCAGAATACCTACCCCGTGTGACAGAATTCTTACCCAGAGTGCCACAATGCCTACCCAGGGGTCAGAATACCCATCTCGTGTAATGGAATGCTACCCTATGTAACACAATGCCCACCCTGAGGCTGGAATGCCAACCCTTTGTGCCAGAATGCACATCCACTGACTAGAATGCCCAGCTTAGGGTCAGAATGGTCACCCTGTGTGTCATTGCCAGAATGCTTACCCTATGTGCTGGAATGCCCACCTTTTTGCCAGAAAGCCACACTCTGCTGAAAAGCCTAAACAGAGCTGGAATACTCTCCCTTTGCGGGGTGGTCTGTTACTCAGTGGCCATAGGGTCATGAATGCCCATTCTTGGATAACCCTTCTGTGCCTCAGTGCCTACACTGAGATGGTAATGCCTATCTTTTGAGCTGGAACATCCCCTGTGAGTGCCCGAATATTCACCCTGTGTGCAAGAATACTCACCCTAAGGCTAGAATGTCCACCATCTGTGTCTGAATGCACACCCAAGGGCCAGAATGTCCACTCACTGTGTCTCAGTGACCACCCTAGGGCCAGAATGCTCACCCTATGTGTCAGAATGCCCACCCTGGGGCAGTGGTAGATAAAGGATTTTACAATGGGGGTGCCGTAGTGGTGTGCCTATTTGATATGCAAATTTTTATAGTGTTGTTAATCCTTTATACTATCCTTTTCATTATAGTTTTGACTGAAAATATAATTTATAGTTTTGAATGTATATTTTCTTGCAATCAATATATTAGACTTCACCAGCAAAGTGAAATGCAGCAGCAGCAGCAAGCTAGTAAGTTACAGTGGGGGATGCACCTGCACCCTCTAAACCTTCTAGATCCGCTACTGCTCTGGGGGCAGGAATACCCACCTTGTGTGCCAGAATTCCCACTTTAAGGCCAAAGTGCTTACCTTGGAAGCTAGAATGCCCATGCTGGGGGTGGAAATCACCAGTCTGAGGTACATAGATCTTACCTCAGGGCCAGAATGCCCACACTGGGTTCAGAAGTCTTGTCCAGAGGGGTACAGTGTCCACCAAAGGACCAGAATGAATATCCGAGGGCAGGAATGGTATGCCCACCCTAGGGCCTGAATGACTATTCTTGGTGTTGGAATGTCCACTCTGGGGGTTAAAATAATCATTCTCTGTGTCTGAGTACCCCTCCCCAGGGCTACAATTCCCCAGTTGGGGGCCAGGATATCCACACTTGGGGTTGGAATGCACATGCTGGAGTAGGAATGGCCACCATTTATGCCAGAATGCATGCACTGGGAGCTGGAATGCCTGTCACCCTGGGCTGGAATGCCCAACCTCATGTCAGAATGCCCACCCTTTGAGCTGGAATGCCCACTCTGTGGGCCAGAATACCCATCCAGGGGGCAGGAATACCCACCCTAGAGCTAAAATCCCCACTCTCGGGGTCAGAATGACCATTCTGTGTGCCTAATTGCCCATTCTGTGTGCCAGAATGTCCACTGTCTGTGCCACAGTGGTCATGCTGTGGCCTGAATGCCCACCCTGTCTGCTGGAATGCCCATCCTGTGGGCTGGAATACTCACACTCTGTAGCTAAATGCCCACCCTAGGGCCAGAATGACCACCCACTGTGCCTGAATTTGTGTTTGTTTATTGGATTTTGTTAACCGGGTAAGGCTCACTGAGACATGCATCCGTTTTTCAGGAGTGACCCAGGATTAATGTAAGTCAACACCCAGCTCCTCATACAAGCAATTCTTACTATTTTGACTGGAAATGCTTACATTTCTTTTATTGTTTGTTTTTAAGCAAGCCCATATTTAAAATAACGTTTTGTTTTGTGTTTTTTTTTTCATTAAGCATGCCCTTATTTAAAATAAGTTATTTAAAATGTCCTCTCCTCTCCAAACTAAAACATGACGTACTGACCTCTGTTTCTAACCCTCTTGGTAGCCTATCTGCCCCTTCTCCAGGTAGTAGCACACTACAACATGGCAAGTGATCAGCTTAGCCCCGTCCTCTCTATACACGAGACACCACTTTAGTTGGCCAGAATCCTCTGCAGCTTTGTTTTGATTTGTTTGTAGCAGCATAAAGCTACTGTCTCTTCGAGACCCATTCAACTTTTCAGCCGCACAGCATGCAGAGGTGGGCATTTTAACAAATGCGGCACAACAGGCAACAAAGAATGCTTTCCAACTTAATCTTATGAATGCAGAGGCAAACACCCATTGACACCCCCAAATAAAAACACACACACACAACCCAGGGCACAGTGGGGGCCTACAGCATCTGCAAGTAGTGGAACAGCTGTGGTACCTGTTCTGGCCAACTATATGTCCCATTGGTGGGTGGTCTGCAGCAGCCACTGATACACAATCCCAAGTCGTACTGTTGCAGAACTGAGCTTCAATACGTATTTAAGATGCAGAAGAAATCACATTATTTTTGCCAAATGAGACAGCAGTTTTGCTTATACTTAAACTTGCTTATGAATAAGAATGTACAGTCGTTGCTTGTATGATCTACAATCTACACAAAATTAAGTGTTACTTAACATGTCAAAACCTTGTTGTGATTGGGTCTTTAGGTTGCATATGGGCTGGCATTAGGTATGTATTTGACAGTTTAAATGACCATTTCATTATGGAGTTTTGGTTTTCTTAAAGGATAAATCCCAGTATAAAATCATTGCTGTCTTGAGCAGAAGATGTGGCTTTCAGTCCTCAGCATATGAGAAATGCAGGAGTTCCATTTTTAAGTTAGTGCAGCCCCGCCCCAACCCCGAGAAGAAAAAGTTTAGGCTTTTAGTGCACGGTAGACTGGGTATGCACCCGATTCTATTTCCAGGCTGAGGCAGGCGCTGGCCGGCTCGTTTGATGACTGAAGCAAAGAGTTTCGTTGTTTTCTTGTTGCTCAGTACCGGCGCCCCTCATTTTCTGTTAAATGTGCTATGCCTGCCAGCTTGCCGAATCGCTGATGCATTTTTTTTTTGAATTTTTTTTCCCTGGACCCTGACAGGGAGTGAGCCGCAGCCACCTAAACACATGTCTTCGCCTAAAACATGGTGCAGTTTCTCCTGCTGACCTGCGGCTGCGCATTTCATACCACATAACTGACTCTCCGATATAGTCATCATGTAGTAAGAGTTAACACCTGGCACACCATCTGACACCTCCCCAGAGTAACTCCCACTCCTGCTGCTGACTGCATCCGAGACTCACACCAACACTCTTGCGCCACTGCTGGAAAAAAAAAAAAAGTCATTTTGTGCTGTGCACAGGTATCAGAGGAGTGCTGAGAGAAGGATACACTGAGGAAATTAGGACGTAATTAATATAGTGCATGCACGACAGTTTCATGAGAGGCCCTCCATGGCAGGGGGGGACCCAGGTCATTTGCCCCATTTGCCCCCCTTTTAATCCGGCCCTGTGCACAGGTCCCATTCAAAGGCCAGAATGCCCACCTTGGAGGCAGAAATGCACACCTTAGGGTCTAAATGTCCACTCCTGGGGTCAGAATGCCCACCCCGGTGACCTGCATTACAATTTTCTTTGTCTAAATGCTCACCAGGGTAGGAATGTCCATCTTGCATACTGGAGTTCCCTCCCTGTAGGCCAGAATGACCACCCTTTGTGCTGGAATGCCCACCATGGGTGTCTGAATGCCTACACTAGAGCCAGGATGATCACCCTATGGCGGAATGCCTACCCTCTGTGCTCTGTACACCCAGGAGACCAGAATATTCACCTGTATGGGTGGAATGGTGTACTGTATAAGGAGAGGTATTCCAGCAGGAGAAGAGGTGGTGTTGCCATTATATTGCCTGCAGGTGCATCCACACCTAGAGTAGAATGTTCAGTTTTGGAGACTGCACCTCAGAAAAGACATGAGAAGAGACAGTCCAGAGGAGGGCGACTACAGTGGTGAATGGTTTGCATGAGAAGCCCTACAAGAACAGGCTGCAGGATCTCAACATGTACACCCTGGAGGAAAGGAGAGAGAGAGAGAGACAGAGAGAGGAAATATGATAGAGCCCTACAAGTGCCACAAAGGGGTAAATACAGTACAGGCGGTGAGTCTCTTTCAAATGAGAACAAGCACCACTATGTTTCTATAATTATATCAGATGACCTAAAGGTGGGCAAGCAATGTGAGAAGGCAGTAAGGAAGGCTGGGGATACTGGGATGCATAGGAAGAGGCATCAATAGTAGAAAACAGGAAGACAAGAGGAGGAGAAGGATCTGGGTGTGCTCAATTACAGGGTCAATGAACAACTCCGGCACAATGTAGGAAGGCAGCTGCAAAGGCCAATAAAATGCTGGGTTGTATTGCAAGGGGTATATCCTCGAGGAGGGAGGAGGTGATTCTGCCACTGTATAGGTCATTAGTTAGACCACATCTGGAGTACTGCGTGCAGTACTGGCGTCCGTATCTGAAGAGGGACATTAAGTTACTGGAGGGGGTGTAGTGCAGGGCGACAAAGATGATCAAGGGGCTGGGGGACTTATCATACAAGAGGAGGTTGAAGGAGTTGAACATGTACTCACTGGACGAGGGGAGAGATAGGGGTGACATGATTGAAACCTTTAAATACATGAAAGGAATAAACAAGACGGGTACAGAGGGCTGTTCAAAGTAAAGGAGGGAGGGCCACCAGGGGCCATGATATGAGACTGGAGTGAGGAAGGTTCAGGAGGGAGATGAGGAGACACTTTTACAGAGAGGGTGGTGGCTGGGGTGGAATGCGTTACCTGCTGAAGTGGTATGCAGTAGAACAGTGGACTGCTTCAAACGAGGATGGGACAGGACAATGGGGAGGGTTAATGAAGGGGAAGGGTGGAAGGGAGGGGCAGCTGCAGAATAAGGGGTGCTAGCTGCACATTTGAGCAGACTTGATAGACCTCTAGGCCTTTATCTGCAGGCAAATTTCGTATGTTCGTAAGTTGTTATCCCTCTGTACAGACAGTTGGTGAGACCCCATCTGGAGTACTGTGTGCAGTTCTGGAGACCCCATCTCCGCAAAGACATAGACAGAGTGGAGGCTGTCCAGAGGAGGGCAACCAAAATGGTGCAGGGTCTGCACCAGAAGTCATACGAAGAAAGACTAAAGGAGCTTAGTATGTATACTCTTGAGGAAAGGAGGGACGGGGGGACATGATAGAAACTTTCAAGTACCTCAAGGGAATTAACAAAGTCCAAGAGGGTAGCATCTTCCAGAAAAAGAGACTTGCAAGAACAAGGGGGCACAATTTGAAGATTGAGGGGGACGGCTCAGGGGTAATGTGAGGATGTATTTTTTCACTGAGAGGGTTGTGGATGCATCGAATAGCCTCCTTAAGGAGGTCGTGGAGTCAAGAACAGTGGGGGACTTCAAGAATGCATGGGATAGGCATAAGGCAGTCCTAGTGGCGGATAAGAGGAAGTAAGCTGTTGGTTGGCTAGGATCTGCAGCTTATCTGTTAGGTAGGAAAATGGGCAGACTAGGTGGGCCAAGCGGTCCTTATCTGCCGTCAAATTCTATGTTTCTATGTTTAGGACCATGGGGCATGTAATGAAGCTGGGGTGGGGGGATTCAAGAGTGATATGAGGAGATAGTTCTTCACTAAAAGGGTAGTGGATGCTTGGAATTGATTGCCAGTGGAAGTGGTGGAGGCTAAAACAGCTGGGGGGGGGCTTCACTCATGCATGGAATAGACTTTGGGGTATATTAGGATGTAGGGAGGTGGGAGGATCAATGGCAATCAGATACAGTCTGCAGAGACAGAGTAGACAGGGAACATCTGGGCAGACTAGATGGGTTAAGCAGTCCTTTTCTGTTGTCAGATTCTATGTTTTTTCATAAAAATGCCTACGCTGGAGGATGTATTGCCCACCCTGTGTGCCACAATGCCCACCTGGAGGTGCACAGATACTACCCAAGGACTAGACTGCCCATCCTAGGGCCAGAATGCCAACCCATGGGCTGGAATTCCCACACTGGGGGCCAGAATGACCGTTCCCTATGCCTAAATGTCCACCCTTGGGCCAGATTGACTACCCTATGTACCACAGTACAGCAGTAAAAATAATGAAAGTTTTGGAGAACACAATTTAGCATCTAATTTAAGATTTAAAAAAATACACAGGAAGGAAATGATAAAAGTAATAAATAAATCAAAAACAAACAAGCCTAGCGGACTTGATAATATAGAAATGCCAGCCGGAACTCCCGAGCAGTCATAAGGTGACAAACAGGCAGTACCTGCAAGGCTGTCATTTACTTTGGAAGCTCAGCTGATTTATCTAAGCAGATCCTTCATTTTAGAAGAATCCTCAGGTTCCTTTCCCACTGGTGCTGGTAAACACCCTTTTACTTTGGTTACACTCTCCTTACAGTGTTCTTTTCCTGTGCCCTGATCGTCTTGCCCTATTCCCACTCGGAGAAGTGAGCAGCTTCTCCCATCTGGACCCTGGACCCATCCTGAATCCTACAGAGATCCCAGGATTTTTCTCCCCAAACCAGGCCCTGTAACCCTTTTTCCTTTGAGCCTGTACCACTGTGTGCCAAGCGACCCCCACCGGCTCTGCAACTCCTACCAGATCTCTTTCTATTTCTCCCACTTGGTGCTGTAGTCCTTAATGGGCCTAAAAGGCCAGCTCATAAATGGTGGACCTTGGGCTGGCCAAAACCTTACTACCTTAATACCCACAGTGTACC
The DNA here is from genome assembly GCA_016271365.2 of Neoceratodus forsteri. NCBI lineage: Eukaryota > Metazoa > Chordata > Ceratodontiformes > Ceratodontidae > Neoceratodus > Neoceratodus forsteri. Next base: position 46,679,744 of record JADMNL010000027.1, read on the forward strand.
CAGACCACTGCCACCAATGCCCACTGCCACCTTCGAGCTGTCCTGCCACGATATGAACCTGAGCCCTGCCACCACCCAGGCCCTCTGAGCAGCTCAAATCCTTTCTGGCATCCCAGGCATCCACTCCTCTCTTTGCGGTGCCCCCAGTGACCACCTGGGGATGACTCCTGCCTCCTCTCTGCATCCCTGCCAGCACATCCTGGGCTTGAATTAAGCTCCTGCCCATGATGTGCTTTCCCAGCCCTGTTGGAAGAACTGCAACCCATCCGACCCTTAAAATGCCAGCACCCCAGGACCTACTTCTCCAAGCAGGCCCCTTTATGGGTGAAGGACACTCCCGGTCCCTCTGTACCTGGGCCACCCTGCCACACTGGGAATGGAGAGGACCTCTGCCACCAGCCCTCCCTTATGAGAACCCCTGCCACAGTTCCCTTACAGCCCTGGTAGCCCAAGCCACACCTGCACAGGATCTAGATGGGGTTCCTCACCTGCCCAGCCATCTATCTGCTATCCAGGCCTCTCCCATCCCAATGACACAGCACTGGCTAGCCGACCATCCTCCTTCTGAGCTCCCATCCCTGCTCCTCGACGTCACATCGCTGCATAGAAGCCGTCTTTGACTACTGACTTTTGGGGGGGTCCTCTTAGCCCAACCCGGACCGTTGAGCTCCCTCCTTGCCTGCATCTCCTGCTCTTCCAGCCACCCCCAGCCTCAGGCCTACTGCCCGAGGCTGGAAAAACTCAGAACTTCCAGTTCCAACCCTATTTATACCCTTTTTACCGGCCCTCTGCTGCCATCTTCAGGTGTCCAGCTAGGATTAACCCCTAGAGCACTAATAAATCCCTGCTTGGGGGATAGATGTGAAGGGTCCTTATTAGGCATAAGCCCCTCTGCAAGAGAGGGGGCTTACATAAGAGTATACGCTGACGACACAGTGTTGGTGTCTGAGGGGAAAGTTATTAGGGAAGTAGAGCACAGACTTCAGGCACATTTTAAAATACTGTAAAATTGGTTTATTTCTTTGAAATTACTACAAAACACCCAGAAAATGCAAAATATGTTTGTTAGCCCAGTTCCAACTAGAAACATAGGAAGTGTAAACAAACTAGAAATAAAAACCTTGAACGGGTCAACCTTAACACAAGTTTCTACTTATAAATATTTGGGAGTGATCATAGACCAACATCTGTCTTTTGAATGGCATACTAAGGAATTAACAAGAAAAGTGAATGTAAGGATAGGAGCTTTAAGGTGAGTGTCAAATTGTCTGACTAAAAAAGTTCGCCTGACTGTGACAACCAATTAATTATACCTATAATAGACTATGGGAGTTGTATTTACAGCCATGCAAATGTATTCCACAACCTAGACACCAGTTATCATGGATTGGCCAGGTACGTTCTTAAATGTGACTATAATACACACTGTTGTCAGTATTAGTAAAGATTAGACTGGATTCCATTAGAACTAAAAAGAAAACGGATCTGGGCAACTTCAGTGTACAGAATATTTTAAAATGGTAGACCTCCTGGATTACTGGTCAGACTGGTTAGGCCTAGTCACAACTTCCAGTTAAGAACTAAAGGAGCAAGGGAACTGGCTGTGCCAAAAGCAAAAAACAACTATGGGAAAATGGCATTCCTATATAAAGCAGCTGAAACATGGAATGAGCTGCCACCACAAATGCGAAAGTTTTAAATGTCTGTAAATGCATTCAGAACTGCAATGAAACAAGAATTGTGCCATGGATGTATGTAATAAATGAGCTGTACCTAAAGCGAGATATTTTTTATTTATTTATTTTTTTTATTTATTAAATTCTCGGATTACAAATATCTTTGAGCAGAAACTGCTGGTTTACAAAGGTTCCACGTCAAAGGATGAGGGTCAACATACATACAGAGGTAGTAAAAGAATGCACAATAAACAACCAGAACAACTAAAAGAAAAAATAAAGATGCTCAGTTATAACATACTTTGAGATATAAACTCGCTGCATGTTTAATAATTGGTTAGAGTATATTGTTTTAGTTTTAAACTTGTGTCTTAAAATGTGTTGCAATGTCTCTGTGCAATTTGTAATCTAGTGAATAACATCAAACAGAAACACCTTGTAAACAGGGGCCCAGATATTCAAAAGGGTTGCGCCATGCGCAACAGGATTGCGCCATGCGCAAGTCCAAAATGCGCCATTCTGCGATATTCAGCAGGAGGCAGTTACGCCACTGGCACCAAGTTGCGCAAGAGAGCAATGCAAATGAATGCATGCTCAACAGGAGGGGAGGATCCATGACAACCCGCGCAACCCGACATTCAGTCGGGTTGTGCAGAGTTGTGCATGCATAACCCCAAGCTGCGCCCGCACGCTTGAGCAAAAAAAGGCTTAAGTCGAGGGCCACCCACAGGTGAGCTGCTGCATTGCAGGGCACAACACAGCAGCTGCCACCCTGGCTGGCCCCAACTCGCTCCCTGTGCCCCCCACCAGCCCGATCGCGGGCAGTACGTCATAGTCCCCCACACATCCCACAGCCCGATCGCGGGCAGAACCTGTATAAACCCCCAGTGCCCGATCGCGGGCAGAACCTGTATAAACCCCCAGTGCCCGATCGCGGGCAGATGTACCCTCCCCAGCCCGAATAACTCCCTGGTGGTCCAGTGGACCGTAAGCCCGATCACGGGCAGAATGTCTAACACAACCCCCAAACATCTCCTGGTGTCTAGTGTCCCCCACCCACCACGAAGCCCCTCACCCCGCTCCCCCGCAGCGGCGGGCAGCATCCCACCCGCCTGCCGCCCGCCCGACTGACTGTCGGTAGGGCTGCACGCCCATTGGTGCAGAGCTACAGCCAATGGCGTGCAGCCCATACCGTACATGACAGTCCAGATTTGTGAATCACAATTGTGGCTGTAGCTCTGCACCACTGGGCGGCAGCCCTACCGGACAGTCAGTCGGCGGGCGGCGGGCGGCAGGCGGTGGATGTTGCCGCCCGCCGCTGCGGGGGCAGCGGGTGGAGGGCTTCATGGGTGGGTGGGGGACACTAGACACCAGGGAGATGTTTGGGGGTTCTGTTGTGACATTCTGCCCGCGATCGGGCTTTACGTCCACTGGACCACCAGGGAGTTATTCAGGTTGGGGAGGGTTACATTCTGCCCGCGATCGGGCACTGGGGGTTTATACAGGTTCTGCCCGCGATCGGGCACTGGGGAGGGTTTACAGGTTCTGCCTGCATTGGGCTGTGGGTGATGTTGGGGGCGACATGTATGTGTTCTGCCCGCATCGGGCTGTGGGAGGTGGGGGGCATGAACTGTGATGCCCGCGATCGGGCTGTGGGAGGTGTTGGGGGCATGTAACTGTGATGCCCGCGATCGGACTGTGGGAGGTGTGGGGGCATGTAACTGTGATGCTCAGATCGGGCTGCAGGCGTTTGTCCTCGACGGCTGCTGCCTGGCAGGGGTGGCCAGGAGCAAGTCCGGGATCGGGCGCACTTCCACTGCAAATGGCATGCAATGAGGCTACAAAGAGATGCAAATGGCCCCCCGCGCCTTGCATAAATTATGGCCCCATTTGCATGTCACCTTTTGAATATCGAAATTTGCGATGGCGAATGGTACTTAGCGCCACCGCAAGTTGAATGCTCAACTCTGGCAACTTGCGGTAGCGCAGTTCCACTGGCGCCATGCGCAGTGTTGTGAGCCTGGGCGATTCAGCGAGTTGCTCAACAGCTAAACCCTTTGATTATCACCCCGGCCACACCCCAGCGCAACTATTTTGAGCAGCGTAGGGGCTTGCGCCTCAGACTGGCGCAGTTTGAATATCTGGGCCAGGGTATATATATATATATATAATCTTAACAGTGTATGTTTTTCTAAATGCCTGTATAAATAAGTGTTTTTACTACTACAATGCCCAGCCTAGGGCTGGAATAACCACACTTTATGCCTGAATAAGCACCATAGGGCCAGAATGACCATCCTGAGTGCCGCAATGCCAGCTCCAGGGTCCAGAATGCCTACCATGTATGCCACGGTGCCCACCCTGAGAGGCACAGTGCACATCCAAGAGCTTGAATGCCCATTCAGAGTGCTGGAATGCCCACCCTAGGGACAAAATAACCACGCTTTGTGCCTCAATGCCCATGCTGTGGCCAGAATGTCCACCCAGAGCTCCAGAATGCCCACCCAAGTGTTTGTAAGGCCCACCCCGAGCACCGGAATACCAAACCTCTCTCTCAGCGTCCCCTTTAAGGCTAGAATTTAAAAACTTTGGGCCAGAATACCCACCCTGAGTGCCAGAATGGCCCCCTGAGTGCCAGAATGCCCACAACGAGGCCACAGTGACCATCCACTGTATCTGAATGCCCACCACACTATGACTGGTATGACCACATTCTGTCTCAGTGACCACCTTAAGGTTGGAATACCCACCTCTGTACCTACTGCAGTGCCCACCCTGGGGCCAGAATGACCATCCTTGGGCCAGTATGACCATGTTAGGGACCAAAATAACCACCCTGTCTGCTGGAATGCCTACCCTTGGGCCTGAAGGTCCACTCTCTGTGCTTCAGTGCCCATCCTAGGGTTGGAATGTCCACCTTGTGGGCTGGAATGTCCACTCTACATGCCAAATGCCCACACTCTGTGTCTCAATGCTTACCATAGACCTGGAATTACTACCCTACTGATGGAACACCCTCTGTGCCTAAATGCCCATCCTAAGGCCGGAATGATCATTCTTAGTGGTACAATGCCCACCCTGAGGCTGACATGCACATCATGTGTGCCTCAATGCCCAAACTAAAGCCAGAATGATGGCCTTGGGGCCTGAATACCCACCCTAGGGCCAGGAGGCCCACTCTCTGTTCTTCAATGCCCACCCTATGGCAGAAGGCCCATCCTTGTGGCTGGAATGGACACCCTCTGTGCCTCAGTGCCTACCGTGAGGCTGAAATGACCACCCAAGGGGTCTAAGTGCCTACCCTAAGGCTCTTAATGCCTGCCGTAGGGTGGGCATTCAGGCACAGAGGGTGGGCATTCTGGCAATGGGGTGGTCACTCCTAACATAGGCTGACCATTCCAGCCCTAGGGTGGGCATTAATGCACATAAGGAAATTAATATTCAAAAAATGATAAGTCTGTAATGGCATAGGGAGGGTCTGCACTTGTATTTTACACCTGTTACCAGAACCTCAAGCTTTATGCATAGCTCTGGTGCATTTTATTCGCTTTTATTTTGTTCAGTGACCGTTCGACCTGTACTTGTTCCAGTGCCCCTGACAGTCTGTTCCAGTTTTATTTTCTCGTTTGCCATCAGTTGGTGTATGCGGCAGCAGTGATGTAGGCACTTGTGTACTGCCTTGCAATGGGTGAGTTCCTTTGTAATAACTAGCCATTCTAAGGAAATGAGAACTCACTGATTATGTGTGCAGTAGGACACGCCAGGTTAAGTAATTATGGGTCAGTAATCGCACAACTAGAGTGTGTTGCTCAAGCTGAGTGCCTGACTTTAAACACACGAGAAAAGTGTGACTGTTCACCACATTGCAGTGATAATGTGGATTCTACTTAAACGTGTTTAAAATAGTTTTTAATAATTATTTAATAAGAAAATGTTTTTTTTTTGTTTGTTTAACCAGCTTTTTCTGCTCTGGTAGGGCCATCAGGTCCAGCCCCACCCAACAGTCTCCTTGTACCTATGGATCTTCCCCCACAGTGGGACCAGGGGAGGGAGGAGCCATCCTCCCGCCCTTGGAGGACATTCCAGTTCATTGGTCCCGTGTGGCAGTGTGCGTGTGTGTGTGTGTGTGTGGGGAGGGCGTCTGGCAATGGGCCTGACTTCATTCACCAGAGTCAGCTATTTCTTTTTTCCAGTTTACCCTATGTCTAGCAGTGTGTGTGTGTGTGGGGGGGGTCAGGCGATGGGCCTGACTTCATTCACCAGAGTCATCTATTTCCTTTTTCCAGTTTACCCTATGTCTAGCAGTGTGTGTGTGTGTATGTGGGGGGTCAGGCGATGGGCCTGACTTCATTCACCAGAGTCATCTATTTCCTTTTTTCCAGTTTACCCTATGTCTAGCAGTGTGTGTGTGTGTGTGGGGGGGTCAGGCGATGGGCCTGACTTCATTCACAGAGTCATCTATTTCCTTTTTCCAGTTTACCCTATGTCTAGCAGTGTGTGTGTGTGGGGGGTCAGCGATGGGCCTGACTTCATTCACCAGAGTCATCTATTTCCTTTTTCCAGTTTACCCTATGTCTAGCAGTGTGTGTGTGTGTGTGGGGGGGTCAGACGATGGGCCTGACTTCATTCACCAGAGTCATCTATTTCCTTTTTTTCCAGTTTACCCTATGTCTAGCAGTGTGCAATGACACGGGCGTGCTTGTGTGTAGAGGCAGGCACGCGCCACATGCCAGCTGCTGAATGTCCCCCTCTGAGATACACTGACTACCCTGCCACTATACCTCCATGTGGTGGCAGTCTAGGAGCAATGCATCATGCCCCCTCCTCGGGAGAGGGGAGCAGTCCTTCGGCTGCTTTATCCTCTCCTACCCCAGCCAACCCCCGACATCACGAGCTTGCTTCCAGAGTCGGGCTGCTGACGTAACGGGATGTAAGGTGCCCAGCACCTCAGCCCTCCATGCCACCGGGCCAGCTCAAAAATATTGTTTCCTTATCAAATACGAGCAAAAGACAAAAACACAGTTCCTGTTGAGCGTATTGATATTGTTGCCAGACCTGGTGCATGGGCTAAACAAGTGCAGGGTGTAATTATGGCCAGATAATAACACTCTTGTAGCGGTTCTTACCAATCAGGGCTACAATGTTCTTACCTATCCACCCTGTGGGTCAGAATTCTCACCCTCTGTGCTTGACTGCCCACCCTAGAGCTGCAGTGTCACCTCTGTGTCTTAGTGGCATGAATGAGCCAAATTACCTATCCTGAAGGTCAAAATGCCAACCATAAGGTACACAGGTCCCACCCAAGGGCAGAATGCCCATACATGGGATCAGTATACCCAACCTGAGGGATACAGTGCCTACCCAAGGACAGAAATACACACCCTGGGAGCAGTAAAGCCCATTCTGTGTGTTTGAATGCCCACCCTCGGGACAGACTGACCATCGTTTGTATCAGAATGCACAACCTGGGGACCAGAATGCCCACCCTTTGTGCCAGAATGCCCATTCTTGGAAAATAAATATTCACTGTAGTGCATGAATGCCAACCCTGTATGTCACAGTGCCCACTCTGGGGGCCAGAATGCCAATCTGAGGTGCGCAGGTCCCACCCAAGGGCTGAATGCCCATCTTGGTGGCAGAATGTCCACTCCTGGAGGCCAGAATGCCCACACTGGGGTTTTGAATGACCATTTTCTTTGCCTGAATGTCCACCCTAGGACAGAAATGCCTATCCTTAGTGCCTGAATGCCCTTCCTGTGGGCTGGAAAGTCCACCGGGTGCCTGAATGCCTGTACTAGGGACTCAATGATCACGCTAGGGCTGGAGTGCACATCCAGGGGGCCAGAATACACATCTGTGTTCTGCAATTCCCACTCTGGGAGACCAAAATGCCTCTGCTGGGGGCCTCAATGCCCACCTGTGTGCCACAATGCCCACCCTGAGGCGGCACACATCTCACCCGAGGCAGGAATGCCCATGCTAGGGCCAGAATGCCTACTCTGGGGACCAGAATGCCCACATCTGGGGCCAGAATGACCATTCCCTATGCTTAACTGCCCATCCTAAGGCCAGAATGCCCCCATGTGCAACAATGCCAAACCAATGGCTGGAATAACCACACTCTGTGCCTGAATACCCACCACAGGGCTGGGATGACTACCTGAGTGCAGGAATGCTCTCTTTGGGACAGAATGCCAACCCTGTATTCAGTAATGCCCACCCTGAGACGGACAGTGCACATCCAAGGGCTGGAATACCCTGTGAGCACTGTGCCCACCATAAGATTGGAATTCCCACCCAGAGCTGCTGGAATGCCAAACCTAGGGCTGCAATGACCACTCTCTGTGCCTCAGTGCCCACCCTGGGACCAGAATGAATACCCTGAGTTGCAAAATGCCCACCTTAAGTGCCAGAATGCCTACTCTAATATTGGAAGGCCCACTCTGAATACTAGAATACCACCCTCTCAGTGCCCACTCTAGAGCCGGAATGACTAATCTTTGACCAGAATGCCAACCCTAGGGCCAGACTGCCCCCTTGTGGCCAGAATGCCCATCTTCTGTATCTGAATGCCCACACAATGGCTGGAATGACCACCTTCTGTGTCTCAGTGACCACTCAAGGGTCAGAATGCTTACTCTAGGGCTGGAATACCCTCCCTCTGTGCCCACCATTGAACCAGAATGCTCACGCTTGGAGCCAGAATGCCTTCTCTTGGGCCAGAACGATCACCTTAGAGGCCGGAATAACCACCCTGTGTGCCAGAATGCCCAACCTTGGGCCAGAATGACCACTTTAGAGGCCACACTAATTACCCTGTGTGCCAGAATGCCCACCCTAGGGCCAGAAGGCCCACCCTCTGTGCCTTAGTGGCCATCCTAGGGTTGGAATGACCATCTTCTATGCCTCAATGCCAACCCTAGGGTTGCAGTGTACACCCTGTGGGCTAGAATGACCACCCTCTGTCTAAATGCCCACCCAAGGGCCAGAATGACCACCTTAGGGCCAGAATGCCCAACCTTGGGGGGCCAGAATGACCACTCAGCGCTGAAATACCCACCCTAAGACTGGAATACCCACTTTCTGTGCCCCAGTGCCCACACTAAGGCCAGAATGATGGCCTGGGGGCCAGAATACCAACCCTCTGTACCTCAGTGCCCACCCTAGGGCAGAAGGTTCCCCCTGGTGGCTGGAATGAACACCTTCTTGCCTCAGTCCCCATCCTGGGGATGAAATGACCACCCTGGAGGCCTGAATGCCTACCGTAAAGCTGGACTACTAGTCCTAGGGTGGGCATTCAGGCAGAGGGTGATCATTCCAGCACTGGGGTGGTCATTTGCACCAAAGGGTGATCATTCTGCTTGTAGGATGGGCACTGAGGCACATAAAGAAATTAACATTCAAAAAAAATGATAAGGTTGTAATGGCATATGGGGTTTCTGCATTCATGGTTTACACTTGTCACCAGAACCTCAAGTCTTACATGTACAACTTTGGTGCATTTTAGTTGCTATTATTTTGTTCAAAGACCGCTCGGCCTGTACGTGCTCCAGTGCCACTGACCATCTGCTCGGTAAGTTTTTTCGCACTGACATCGAGTTGGTGTATGCGGCAGCACTAATGTAACAGTTGTGTACAGCCTTATAACTGGTGAGTTCCTATGTCAGAACTAGCCATTCTGAGGAAATGATGTAGGAACTCACTGATTATGTATGCAGTAACACATGCAAGGGTACGTCATTATGGGTAAATAATTGCACAGCTGGAGGGTGTTGTTAGGCACAACTAGGCACTTCTGCTGAGTGCCTTTAAACACCACAAGAGGAAAGTGTCATTATTGACCATAATTGCAAATCCTGAAGTGACATATTACAGTGATAACATGGATTCTGCATATCGTAATATAGTTTTGATTAATATATATTAATTAGAAAATGTTGTTTTCTGTGTGAAATATGAGCAAAACACAAAACAGTTCCAGTGGAGGCGTATTGATATTGTAGATGAGCCTGGTGCACAGGCTAAATGAGTTCAGGAGTGTGATTATGGCCAGATGATTACATTCTTGAACATCTCTTTAACCAGTCAGGTGGCTAGACTGTTCTTTGCCCATGGTATAAAGGCTGTAAACTCTTATAATCTATAACACAGATAATGTGAAAAACACTGGTAATAAAATTATAATTGTAAACGTTTATCACAGATCTCTATTGTGCGCTCATAGAAGGCAGCCAGTATATGTCACTGATTGATTTTGCCCTGATATAAATGTCCATCGTGGAAACTTGCCCACCCAACCTAAAGGGGCTTATATAAGCAATACCTCATGACAGAGGGTGTAGCCGTTACACAACGAATGTGTGCTAGGCCTGAAGACACAATACTGCAAATGGACATGAGAAGTGTGCTAATTACCTCAATGGTCGCACACTGTGGAGTTTATTATTTATAGAATGACCACATGACAAAAAAGTTAGAAAACATTTTGAGAAAAGCTGGTTCTAGTTTCAGCCATGAGGTCATGGATAATTTCCACCAATTAGAGGGCCATATTTATCCTAACCATTTTTTTTTTGTAGAATCATTTTATTAATTACACATAATGTACAGTACATGCTAATATAATATCCCCAATAGATAACCAGCTTTGAAATGACGGGGGAGGGGCACAGAGAAACTTGCCCTCATAGCTAATGTGCAGTACATACTAATATAATATCCCCAATAGATAACCAGCTTTGAAATGACGGGGGAGGAGCACAGAGAAACTTGCCCTCATGGCTCTAAAGTGACCCCCAAAAGTTCATACTACATTGCCATTTACTTATTGTAGGGGGTGGTGGTGTGGGCTTTGTTTTAAAGGCTTGGCTCCCCATGGGCCCCGTAACTCCTTCAGCTCATAAAATGTTAATCCCCTACCTCTTGTAAAATAAAAGGCTCAGCCTGAGGTTTGATGGGTGGGAGCAACCAGCCATGCCCCTTTCCTAGGCTATATAATCCAGCTTCCTTCAGCTTCTTTTGGTAGATCTGAGTCTTTGCTCCCACTGCCTGCCTCTCCTCCTCCTCCGGTGGCTTGCTTCCCTCTTGGGCTCCTTCCCAAAGTACCTTTTGCTTAAAGGAATTCTTTTTCTGTGGCATCTCTAGGAGTGGAACCATCCTCAAGAGGTGGTTCTCCAACAGGAAGGCAGTCCCTCAGGGGACCGGGAGAGCATGCATGGCCAAAGTAACAGCATGTAGCCGTCAAATGATCCAGTCATACAACTAGCCTTTACTAGCAGCAAGCTGCACAAGCACCGTGCCACACTGTGGTTGAATACGCACAGTAAACCACTGGGATGATGGTCTGCTGCTGCAGCTGCATGTCTGCTGTACGCAGTAAAAGGAAAGATTTTTGGCCCCCAGACAGAAGACTCCATTTTTCATACAAGAAGCTGATAAAAAGTCAAGCCTTTCAATTTCTATACTTCTGTTGGTTTTACATAAAGAAAAATTGCTGTCTCCTTCTTTGGCTGCGTGCCCCTTTTCCGTGTGACCTGGGTGGTAACAGTTTGGCAGTTTACCGGTTTCCGTAGCAAACAGGCATGAGGTCCAGCAAACATTTAGTAGCTGAATATACGGATGGAGAAAGTACCAGTAGGTTAATTATGTTTTTTAAGTACAGTCGTTGTTTATGTTTTTTTAAGTGCAGTCAATTCCTGATGTATGCACATGCTTGGGACATCCAATTTTTGTGCATCCATCTGAAATTGCTTACAGCCAAAATTGCACTGAAATCAATGGAGGCACTCAGAAATGGACACTCTTTTACTGCTCGCTGTTCCTTTTATAGACTGAATCAGATACCCACTGATCAAATGTTGCACACTCTGAGGTGTTTAAGCTACTTGCTTTTCCCATAAATGCTGGCTCTGACAGACTGAAACCGATTAAAACTGACGTGGATTTAACTACCGCCAGCACCGTTAGCACCTGTGTAACAGGTGTGATTGATAGTATTAATGTCTGTGGAGCCTCTGTCTGGAGGAAGAAGTGTGCATACAACTGAAGTTTGGGGGGCATATAAGTAATTGTTGTACCATTAAGTACATAGGATTGGGACTGGGCCATGCCATTTTTTGCATATAACTGGAATGTGCACACATCTTATATGCATAAAAGTGGAGTACATACCTCTCAGATGTCCCCGATTTTCAGGAACGTCACTGATTTTGCCTCAAAATTTTCCTCGGCCCCTTGTAAAATTTGTGTTTTTGTGACTGAACAATGGTGACTGTCAGCACAAAATAATGTCAAACATTAAAGGCGTGTTATTCTTCATAAAATGCATCTTACACTAATCCCTTCATTCTATCAACTTTCTAGGTAAATAGTACCAATTTTTGAGATGTGTCCCTGATTTTGGGTCTTTGTCCCTGATTTATTTAAGCCTTGTCCCTGATTTATGATGCAAGAGGTTGAAAGGTATGGTGAGTGCACTGCATTTACTGTACAAAACAAATGCAGCATAAAAGCAGTCAACTAAACACACTTGGGGTGGAATGGGGTGGGGGCAGTCATGTCAGTAGACGTATAATACCAATTATCTAGAGAAAATCTTATAGTGGGGCATGGGTTTGGAGTTGTAACAATGCATTTTTTAATCATTCATGCTAATTTCTCCTAAAAGAAACCAAAGAAATTTAACTTTTGTTCACTCTTCGCATCCATTTTTGGTTTTTTTGCAGTATTGCTTTTTGGCCTCTGAGCAACCACCTAGTCCTTCCCGGTCAGGTCTTGCAGTTCACTATTGGTGAGCGCTCAGTCGTGTCAGCTGCACCCCCCCCCCCCATTTCGGCAGTAGGGATCCGCATGAAGCACAGCCCGAGGGCACCAACAACCATCAGGATGTCACGATGCACATAGTCATTTCTGATTTTCTCCTGAATGCCCCTCTTTCCGCCCCATGACATGAGTGGTGCCTACGTGGGACGCAGATGTCGCAGTATCCCTGCGGCAAGAGGCAAGCTTCCTGACGTATCTGCATGGGGTCCCTGTGGTGCTGGAACTCACCACCAACCCTTCATGACTGGAGCACACTGCCCAGCTCAAGCTCCCTCAGCCTGGCCTGTCCTGTGAAGCAGTGACCCGAATATGCTTAGTTGGCCTGCACGGCAGTGCAACACACTGCTGCTGAGCCATCGGGTGGTGCCATCTTGTTGTATCCTTTATGGATTCTACACGCTGCTGTTCCTGCAGACCACATCTCCTGTTTGCTACTGCTGTCTCTGCTATTTTAATATGCTTGCATGATTTTAGCCTATTAGTGCAGAGAACCACTGTACCTCTTCTCCTGCATTCAGTGGTCTCTTGTGCAGGCTGACAGACAGAGTGTGCCCCCAAAAGTGGTGCTACTTTAATGTGAAAATTAAGACTCACAACAAAAAACATCAGTACCCACCTCTCTACCAACAGGGCTGTCAGTAGGATTTTTCATTTGGGGGTCCAGGACTTTCTGTTAAAAAAAAGGAGGGTCCACAGCCCAAAAGTGGGAGTCCCCGGTAAATTTCTGGGGATCCCTATTTAAGTGCATGCGAGCCATGCCGCCGCATTCACACTCTTTGTAATGTAAGCATCTTTAGAGCTCGGGGGTGCACTCCTTTAGTTTCTATGGGACTATGTTTTAAACTAGAATTTTTTATGTTTTAGAGGGTGAATTCAAACAAATTATGGCCATTGCTCAACTAATCAACTAACAAGGGCCTTGTTAGTTGAGCAGTAGCTGTAATTTGTTTGAAGTCGCCCTCTAAAACATTAAAAATTCTAGTTCAAAACACTGCCCCATAGAAACAAATGGAGCACGGCCCACACTGTACAGATTCTTACAAGACGTGCGAGCACGGAGGCGCAGCTCAGTCTATGGACTCTCAGGGCTTGGTAAATCAGCATCTCGGGGACTTTCAGAAAAAAATCCGAGCATCCCAAAGCACAAAATGTGTGTAAATGACGTGGGTACCCACGTCCCCAAGAGCCTGGCAACCCATGTGCCCCAAAAAGGTCCGTTGCTCGTGCAGGATGTTATGAACAACCTGTCCCATCTGAGAACTGAGAGGGAAGATAGACTTAGTTTAACTTTTGAACTAAAAAAAAAATACTTGAAACTTATTACAACTCACTCTAGCTAACTCAAGTAGTTTATAATAAGTTAATAGTGCCAGCACTGGATGTCTCCTACAAGAGACTCCCACTCATGAGGTTTGGACAGCCAGTTCTGCTCACCTTCACATGGTGATCCTCTCCCCCCAAGCCTCATGCTCAGAGTCTCTTATACCATAAGAGGCACCCTGCGAGCCATATCAACAAAATGCCTCTTTTCTTCTGGTGCTAATCAAGTACTTGACTGGGACTGCAACTGCACTACACTAGGGAATCCCAAAGGACAACCAGTCTGTGGTCTGTTGAGCTCAGTTAAAACTATAAAAGCCCATTTTCAAGCAACTTTTATTCTGGTATGCCTTATCATCTGTCCAACCCCTTACTCAAATATTTGCATAATGCTACCCATGATGCTTTGCATGAGGTTTGAGGCTTTAGAGTGTCCATGTGTGGAATGATGAGGTACACAGAATCCACACAATTTTTAATTAAATTCTGTTTTTTTTCCCCCACCATCTGGTGTGTGTGTGTGTGGGGGGGGGGGGTGTACAGCCTTATGCCCATACTGGCCACCATGGAGTTGTGGATGGTGGGTTTTACACCCTAGTTTTGCCTTCTGTATTTTCCTCCACTTGGGGACAGGTGCAAGGACGGCTGTCCAGGCTGTGGCACATGCACACCTGAGTCCTGCCTCATGCTCTGGTATGTCCTCCGCTATAGCCCGGTTACTGCACTACTGCTGGTATTGGTACAGGTGGCATGACAGAGCCAGGCATTGCAGCCCTCCCCAGCGAAGGAGAACATTTGCTGGGAATCTCAATCCTGCTCCCTGAGCCAGTCCCCAGTATTCTGGGCTTGTTTCTGAACCCAGATCACTGGCATTGTGAGTGGTAGCACGGCTGTCCACGACATCAAACCATTTTTGTTCTATTTTATTACTGATACTGTCCATTCATCCATCAGCAGTCCAGCTACTCATGGCTGTATATAGCACTGTGATGCTTGTATAGGCATGCTGCCAGTTTAATCTGGAATCTGGCCATGGGAATGCCAGCTGCACAGCACTGGGGTTAGTGTTGTTACAGATCTTTACTGTCATCATTTGACAGCTCAGCAATCATTATTTACTACTGTATATCGAATCAATAAAACAATTTGTAACACTATGGTCTGGTACATGGTCCCCGTTCGTTATTGCACTTAAAAGCTAGTAGCACCAAAATGAGCAGACAGAAAATGTTATACATTTTAAAAGTTGTCAGTTACATACTTTTTCTTTTTTTCAGTTTTGTTTATACACCATTATCTCCGAGGCATCCTTTGAGGTGCCCACAATCCTGCCCCTTTTCTCCCGCCATGGCCATCCAACACCGGTTCACCCCCGAGGAACTTCCCAGCGCTCTGGATCAACCTGCCCACCCTCAGCGGCTCTTTCTGAAATTAGAGGGTCCATTCCTCCAGGAGGTCAGCCATGGATCCCCGGTGTGGCCTGGCCTAACATTGGGATGAGAGGGAGATCACTGGGGCCCTCGTCATCTCCTCGACGAGCTGGGGATTTTTTTACTTGTAGTAGGTCCCCTCCCTCCAGCAGAGCCCAGCCAGCAACGCAGTGGAGTGCCATGGCTCTGCCTCTAGCCATTCACCATGCTACTGCAGTCAGCAATCCTCCAGCTGCCGCCAGAGGTTGCTCCAAGAGCAAGCACCCCATACCCACCCCCGGAAAGAGGCAGCAGTGCATTCAGATGCTCACTCTCTTCCCTCCCCTGCCAACCCCCAGTGACCCCAGCTTATTCCCGAACCTGGGTCGCCAGCGTGGCACAAGGTGTGGCGTCCAGCACCTCAACCCTCAGCACCACCGGGCCGGCTTACTTTTTGTTTCTGAAGTACAGTATTTTCCTTTCCCCTTTTGCTCATTACACAGTTTTCTACCTGATTGTATTAGATATGGCGTGAAGAGCAATGCTTTTTCCTGGTAACTGACATATCTAATTCTATTCCTGTTCGAACAGATCAGCATTGTGACATCACTAGTAGCAAGTATTGCAGTCCTTGAGTGGCTCTTCCTGATCAGTTGGGATGTCACAGTGTTGATGATGAAGAGGAACTGAACTATGTATGTCAGCCTCCATCCACAGTGCCGTTCTCACATCACATCTGCAGTTCTCAGACAGGAAGTATTCTAATTTGCTAACAGGAATAGAAAAGTACCTCAGATATAAAAAGTAATAGCGATTTCTTTTAAAGTTAATATTTATTTTGGGCAGCATACTAACTCTTTAAAGGAGAACTGCATTTAACCATAAATTTTCTGTATAAGCTTTTTTCAAAACTGGTTCACATTTCTGTTAATGTTCAGTCTACTGGCCTTTAAGTTCAGTGGGTGTTTCTGATGCATGCACAGGTGGTAAGGGCCATTTCAGAACTGTATGATATACTTTATGTTCTTATTTAGCTCATAGATTGTTAGCACACAGTGCATCTGTGTTTGGCTATAGAACTCTGTGGCTGAAAGGGGTATAAACCACATTATGAACTGAGGATCATAAATAGAGGAATCTGACTTGCTGAGCGCTCTTTGAAGCCATGATGATATTGAGCTACATCATCACGGCTTCAAAAAAGTTCCGGCGCCACCAGCCTCCTTGCTCTCTACTGTCTAAGAACTATTTTTTTCAAAATGTACTGCTACACCACCCAAAAACTCATTCATAAAACATTTTAAACTTGTTTCTTAATTTTTTTTTTATTTATAAAACTTGAAACTCAGTTCATAATAGCAATAAGTCATTCCAGGGTGTGGTATATCCTGAGATATCATTTCGGCGGTTGGACGACCGGCCTGTGGCCTTGTGCCCAACCACCCACGACGTGACGATATCCATGATATACTACACCCTGTCGCGCCTTATTGTTTAATTACAAAATGGTTAGGAATAACCAATACCTGTGATTGGTCAGATGTGATCACATGACCATGCATTATTCCAGCACAACAGCACAGGTCAGAAATCCTTAACTTTCTGAACCTCATTACTCAGTTTTTCAGATAAAAATCAGGAAAGCCATTTTATTACCACAATAAAGCACTCCAAGGTGTTCATAAGTGTTGGATAACGGACCTGCTTGGGTGCATAAGACACTCTGCATTACCTCATGCATCACTTCCTGGCGCATCCAAGGCATTTACAAAAAGACCAGTAAATGCTGAAAGATAACAACATGGAAATTGAAAAACAGTTGCTACAAGAACAAATAACTTACAGGGTCAATTCTCATTTAAGGGGGTGGTGGGGGTCACCAGGCCCCCCAAATAAATCTCAGGTGTAATCAGCAGAATTCAAACAGGCACCATTAAAATGCAAATGTGAATTTCAGGACAGGCTTATTTTCACTGTTATTACTGTTCACTTGAAATACAGGATCTTTGTCCTTTTGACTTCATCTGGTTCTTATGCTGTTGCAAAAGTCTGTTAATTAATGAGTTTACCTGCTTTGAGACTGGCCCCCTCACAGCACATTCATTATGCAGTTGCCCAATATTTGGTGTCTCTCATCATGCACACATTTCTCCCCTTTTTACATCTTTGCTCCTGCTTCCACTTCATCACAGGGTACAATTAAAAATTTCTGTTTCTACTTATTTGGCTCCCCATACTGCACAGCTGGTTTAACTTGCCTCCAGCTGACAGTGGGATGTAACCGTCCGCCTGCTTTGCTCCACTTACGTGGGTTTATAGCTGGTTCTAAAATCAAATTTATGCTGGATTCAGCAGCTTGCGTTGTCTAATGTTGGACCAATTCTTTGAAATTTTTTACCCTTCGTGTTAACAAATCTCACAGTATTTTGAGCTTTTGCACTGCTCTAAGTTACCTAGTAGCTCCGTTTCCAGTCCGAACCATCTATTGCTTAACATGATGCAAAATGGCCTTGAGGGTACAGTGAGTTAATACTTATTTGTTTTAATTGTCATTCATTTGTATTGTTTTATTTTTATTTTGTAAATGTTTTATTCATATTGACAATCTTTTATTTTTATGATGTGTAACCCCCTGCAAATGGGGTTCCCAAAAAGACTTCAGGAGCTTGCTTGAATGCTCCAAGCCTGAATGGTGTTTGGCATTTAAGCCATTTATCAGTGAGTGTTTTAGAGCCTCTGGTACTGTCTCTTTAAGAGCTGTCTGCTTGCAGACATAATTAGTTTGTATGGGGGACTGTGTGCTTCTCTGTTTGAGTACCACTCGAGCTGCTGCCAATTCACTCCATTTTGCAGTCACTAGGGTGCAAAGGAACCTATCTGAAAGATGTAACTGTTTGCCAGAAACCATTTAGAGTAATAATGAAATTACAGTTTGTCTAACCTGCTTTCTTTGCAGTCAGAACTGTGTCTTCCTAGTTCCCCATTCTGGTTTTGAACTGCTGAACTGGACCAATCAGTGTGGGGTAAGCTAGCTCTAAAATGGTGCCTTGGATGAATCAGAACTTGGACTCATAATCTGAGCCAGCCACAAGAGGATTGTATGGGCAGTGACTCTGGGAGATGTAGTTTAGACTTCGGTGCCTTTTTGGACCAACAGGAGCAGTCTATTGTGAGTGACAGCCAATCCAGTCAAGAACTGGGAGGAACTCAAAGGAAGTGCCCGGTTTTGCCTGTTGGAGTTTCAGTTGAGCTCTGGCTGTGAAGAAGGAAGGAGCCCTGTGCTTTTTCAGTGTGCAGTTTTAGTTGGGAAACGTGTATAAGGCCCAGAGTTCCGGTCTGCAGCTTGTGTAACTGCTTGTTAGGACTGAATCCGTCCTGTGAAGAGAATCAAAGGATATCTGAAGAGTAGAAACCAGGCTCACCCTGTAGAAGACTGGAGAAATTGCTGAATTGCACTCGGTCTGTCAGGAACTGAATCTGCTGTGTGTTCTCGGGTATTGTGCAGTAATGCGATCGGGATAGAGAAGCAGCCTGCCTGGTATAGTACTTTCTGTTTTACCACATAAATGTGTGAGAGTCTCGTGGAGCTCAAGAGTAGCCCTGCTGACATTGAAGGACCCTATCTTGTTTGGAAGTCGTGAGTACTAATTCAGGGTCGCTCCCTGTTGAATTGCCACATTGAATCAAATGGAATCACTGTACTGCTGACTGTTTAAACTAATTTTTCTTTTCTCTGTGGGAAAGGGCCCCTACCAGCTGCCACGGTTGGACTAGCCACTAGGGCTTGGGTACCCAGGGACAGTAACTGGTAGGATAGGCCTGTGCACAGAGCCATAGGTAGATGAGTAAAGTGATAAGCTAATTAACCTGATTTCCCCCTGTCCTTGTTATATTCCCCCTAAATAAATCTGAGCTGCTTGTTTCAGCAAAGTTATACTGCCTGAGGTATTTGTCTATGTTAAAGTATTGTACTGTGATTGTTGCACTGTATCTTATTTTACAGGAGGTCCCAGTGCCTGAACCAGCCCTGGGGGTAAGTGTATACTGTGAAGGTAATTCTGATATATGTGTGGGCCACTAGTGGGAAGAAAGGGGTTGCAGTGTCCCAGAGGGCTGTGACCAAGTAAGTTTAACTATTGCAAACTCTGACCTCTGGGTGGAGGCACCGCCATTGGATCCAGGCCCTCAACCTGTTAGTGGCAAATCAGGCAGGGTAGTAGCCCCTGGGATAGCGCCATCTAGGGGTTACATCTTGAGGCTCACCGCTGGGATTGTGTGTCCTCTAGTGGCCATATTTGCAAACCACTGTTAAGGAAAAAATAAATAAATAAATGGGTACCCGACAGAAGTGGCTGTGCACGGCTGGTGGAGTGGTGTACTGGGAGGAGATCGACCCCAAATGCTATGCTTATCCTGGACATCCCCTGGGTATCAATACGGACACTGTGCAGGAGTACTTTCCAAGGTGGAAGGTTTACAAACCCTGTGGTGGTGGGTCGGCATGCTAATCTGCTCACCCACACTTTCCTGGCCCTAGTAGAGTTTAAGGATCCCATAGATAGCTCCAAAGTGCCACAGACCATTACCCCAGAGGGGCCCTCACTACTTGGAGTGATAACTAAGGACAGTAAAGACCTGGGGAGAAGAGCCCCCACCACTATCTGAAACTTTGAGGAGAAATTTGCTAAATGGTTGCTGGGAGAAGGAAAACTGTGGAGGACTTGAAGAAACTATTCTTGCCACCTGGGGTGTTCCTCCCCAACATCCTCTCCGCTCCAGTGCCCGTGTGGTGGCTGAACCAATGCAGACTCCTATTCTTGCACCTGCCATTAGTCACGACTCTTACCGAGGTTGAGGATCTTCTGGCACCTCCCACCCCAAGGGAGGATGACTGGGAGACCTGGATAGACTATGTTGCCCCCAAGTGCTAGAATGGCAATGCTCGGAAGCCGGGGTGCCGCAAGAGGGTTAAGGTGAGAGCCTCCGAGGTCCTGCCCTGGCTACCATCCAGCAACGGGCCAGTAACCCTGAAGCGACTGCACAGGCCTATCTTGAGGCCTTGGAGAATGTGTATGGGAGCCCAGATTCTGATGAGGACCTATGGTGGAGAGTAAGAAATGCACAACAGTACCAGGGGAGTTGTTGTCTGTGTATGTCTCTCGGCTGGAAAAATTGTTGCAAGAATGCCTCAGAAAGGGTAGTTTGCCAGCGATTGAACTGGACCGAACCAGACTGGACAGAATCCTTAAGTCTGCCCCCTTCAGAACTGCTGTTGCTTCAGTTACTTCTGGCAAATCGACTGGAATCCCCACCCTCCCATGATGAGTTAATGAGAGAGAAATTCGAGGAGTTGAGAAAGGCGACCTCGGAGGGACCTGCACCAACAGCTGTGGCTACGACCCGAGTGACTGAGGGTGACCCATCAAGTGAAGTTCAGGGGCAGAGGTTGGCAGTAAATGAGTGCTCTGACAACGAAAAAGATATGCCACAATGGGGCGAACTGTTGAGAGAGATCCGGGAATTCAAAAACAGTCCCTTTATGAAGGCCACGCCTGCAAGTACGGGCCCTGACCTATATCCGACTGCATCTGCTATGGGGTGGGGTACCCACCCATGTATCTCCTGCTGATAACAGCTCCGAACTCGATTCCTTGACCATGGAAGTGGAGAAACTGACGAGATGTCTCCAAATGCTTATCACGCCGAGACAGAGATGGCACCAAGGTTTCCAGTTAGTAATACCCCGCCCTGGCTCCCAGTGTGGCGCTCGGCCAGCTCAAACTCCAGAAAATACGCTTTGCTATAATTGTGGGAAAGATGGGCACATGAAAAGGGAATGCCGGTCCCAAAAGACACTGAAAAGTTGCATATAGGCTACAAGGAGAGCTTGGAGAACAAATCAGTGGTTAAGAGGTGCGAAATGATCCCAGTGAGGGCACCAACAATGCTAACTCACGTCCCTTTAATGAGGTCAGTTGCCCAGGCCCCCTACCGCCTCTCCAGACTGGTCCAGAATAGTGGGTCCCTCCATGGAGACCCCTGTAAAGGTGAATGGAGTGTCTACAAGAGCTGTATTAGACAGTGGCTCCCAAGTGACAATTATGTTCCAGGATTGGTATCAGAAGCATTTGTCAGGCATGCCACTTACAACCATTAGAAGGACTGCATGTATGGGGTTAAGTGAGAAGGCCTACCCTATTCCGGGTATATCCGAATTTGGCTGTCTTTCCCCACCTCTGTGGCTGGAGTGGCGAACAAGTGAGACCCTAGCCTTAGTGTGTCCCCCACTGGACTGTATGATGGTGTCCTTTGTTGATTGGAACAAATGCTCATATGTTCGGAAGGCTGGCACAGTTGTGTTATGAAAACAGTGGTCAAAGACTAGTAGAGCTTTAAGAGTTCCGGCTTTAATTAAGAAGGCCTATGAGGCACAGAGAGATGCTGAAAAATAGAACCAGAGGAACGGTTCGGAATTGTATGGAAGAGGATCCTGAGTCTCTGATCCTGGCGCCAAATGCCCAGTGTACCTTACAGGAGAGGTCCATATCAGAAAGGATGTTAAGAATAAAATATTAATGTTGGATGCACCAGGCGATGGAAAATTGCCAGAGGGACTGCTGGTCAAGCCTAGTATTTTGCCCGCTAGAGCCCATGCTTATGCCAGAAGGGTAATGGTCCAAGTTCATAATGTGTCTGAAAGAGACATTTGAGTAAATAGAGGTTGCATCCTGGCTAATGTGCATTGTGCAGACACTGCAGTGCTACCCAGCAGCAAGAGTTCAAGGAAGACTGACAGAGTAACGCCTGACTTGTTTGATTTCGGTGACTCCCTGCTGCCAGCTGAATGGAAAGTGAGGATCAGTGAGAAGCTTGCCCAGAGAGACCAGGTGTTTTCTTTAAAGGAATGGGATGTAGGATGCGTGCAAGGAGCTGAGCACAATATCCGGCTGCATGACGAAAAACCATTTCGTGAGAGGTCTCGACGCCTGGCACCTGCTGACATAGATGATGTGAGACGGCATCTGCAAGAGATGTTAGCTGCTGGTGTAATACAAGAATCCAGAAGCCCTTATGCTTCCCCCATTGTGGTAGTGAGGAAAAAGAATGGAACAGTAAGGATGTGTGTGGATTATCGCACCTTAAACCGGTGGACTATCCCTGATCAGTACACAATGCCCTGCATTTAGGATGCTTTGGACTGCCTAACGGGAGCAAGTGGTTCTCTGTGCTGGATCTCCGCAGTGGTACTACCAGATCCCGATGGCCCCAGAGGACCGTGAGAAGACAGCCTTTATCTGTCCGCTGGCTTCTATGAATTCATGAGGATGCCTCAAGGATTTCAGGTGCCCCAGCCACTTTTCAATGATTGATGGAGGC
Source organism: Neoceratodus forsteri (assembly GCA_016271365.2). Taxonomy (NCBI): domain Eukaryota; kingdom Metazoa; phylum Chordata; order Ceratodontiformes; family Ceratodontidae; genus Neoceratodus; species Neoceratodus forsteri. The sequence goes on from JADMNL010000027.1 coordinate 46,702,347, forward strand.
GTGCAGTGGGGACATGAACTTACTAGAGTGCCTGGTATACGTAGATGATGTTATTGTGTTTGGCAGCTCACTGGAGGAACATGAGAGCAGATTATTTAAGGTATTGGACCGACTGGAGGACTTTGGCCTTAAACTGTCCATTGATAAGTGTCAATTCTTTCAAACATCAGTAAAGTATGTGGGACACTAGTATCCACAGGGAATAGAGACCGACCAAGTAAAGTTGAGGCCTTGACCACCTGGCCACAGCCAAAAATCTAAAAGAACTGCAAAGATTCCTGGGATTCTGTGGTTATTATCGGCGTTTCATCAAGGACTATTCAAGAGTGATCCGCCCTTTACTTAACCTTACTCAAGGGTATCCCCCAACCCACAAAAAATACCAAAAGTCAGCGTCCCTCAAGACTGAAAGAGTGTATTTTCGTCCGAGTGAAGTATTTGGGGCCCGCTGGACTCCTGATTGTGAGACTGCTTTTCATGAGATCATATATCAACTTACCCATGCTCCAGTGCTGGCCTATGCTGATCCAAGAAAACCTTACGTCCTGCACACTGATGCTAGCTTGCAAGGGTTGGGGCTGTGTTGTACCAAGAGCACGAGAATGGCCTGAGACCAGTGGCCTTTGCCAGTAGAAGCCTGACCCCATCCGAAAAGAACTATCCTGTACATAAGTTAGAGTTCCTAGCTTTGAAGTGGGCTATTGTTGACCAATTCCATGAGTACTTGTATGGGGCTAAAATACTAGTAAAAACTAACAATAATCCTTTGACCTATGTGCAGACCTCAGCTAAGTTGGATGCCACTGGCCATAGGTGACTTTCTGCATTATCTACATATGACTATGCTCTCGAATACCGAGCAGGTCTGAACCACATAGATGCTGATGCTCTCTCCGAGGCCTGTTCCCCAGAATGATTGGGTCAGATTGGCAGAACCTGACATTCGGGCACTCTGCGGAAGTTTGACAGGGAGGAACAAATGTCACTGAGGCAGTGGACTGCATGGTGATTGCTTGGGACCCTCTGAAATTGCATACCTGCTGCTTATTGCCACTTTTCTGCAATAGACATTGGTGCACTGCCTCAGCTGGACAATGACAGTATTCGACGGGCTCAATCCTCGATCCCATGATCAAATCAGCTTTAGAAGCCCTCTATGCAGGAAAAGATGTGTCCAAATTACACTCCACTGATTTGAGAACTGCACTGTTATACAAAGAAGGTCCTAAGTTGAAACTGATCAATAAACTGTTATACAGAGAAACAGTAGACAGAGGGGACAAGTAGACAAACAACAACTAGTGCTGCCCACTGCCTTTGAGACTCAGTACTGAGGTCCTTGCACAACCACATGGGGCACCTTGGTATAGACAGAACACTTGACTTGGTGAGATCCAGATTCTGTTGGCCTAAGATGGGGGCTGATGTGGAGCAACACATTCGAACTTGTAGTCGCTGCTTACAGAGAAAGCTTTGCCCCAGAGGGCTGCCCCCCTTGTTAACATAACCACCAGTGCACCCATGGAGCTGGTCTGTATTGATTTTCTGAGTTTGGAGTCAGATCAAAGAAATATCAGTAATGTGCTGGTGGTCACTGACCATTTCACGAGATATGCCCAAGCTTTCCCCACCAAAGACCAGAAAGCATCCACTGTAGCCAAAGTACTTGTAGAAAACTTTTTTGTTCACTATGGGGCTCCACAAAGAATCCATTCTGATCAAGGGAGAGACTTTGAGAGTCGTCTGATCAAAGAGATGCTTTCTCTGTGGGGAGTGCGAAAGTCCAGAACCACTCCTTACCACCCCAGGGGGACCCACAGCCTGAAACGTTTCAACCGCAGACTTTGCTAGATATGCTAGGCACCCTGCACCCAAAGGACAAGCCTAGATGGAGCTAACAAATTAGCACCCTGGTACATGCTTATAACTGCACCAAAAGTGATGCCACTGGGTTCTCCCCTACCGCCTGATGTTTGGAAGAAGCTCGACTACTGGTAGATGTGTGTTTGGGGTCTCTCCTGATGGGGTTCAAGCTGACAACTATTTACAGTATGTGCAAAGTTAAAGGCCCAGCTAACTCATGCGTGCCAACTGGCTCAAACCATGGCTGCCAAAAGAAATCTGGCCAACAAAGAAAGGTATGATAAAAGGTGAAAGCACAGGAACTCCAGGAGGAGATCGGTATTGCTAAGAAATCTGGGACTGCATGGCAAACACAAGATTGCTGACAGATGGCACCATCTCCCTCACATTGTAGTGGGCAAACTAGATGATCTGCCAGTGTACAAAGTAAGGCCTGAGAATAATTCAAAAGATGTAAAACAATGCATAGAAATCATTTACTGCCCATTGGACAAATCTTGATTGAGTCTGAGCCCCAGAAGATGCCCCCTCTGGACCAGTGACTAGAGCTGCTGCTAAGAAAAGATCAAGAAAGTCTGCACCTACAGAAGCAAAGTTAAAGTGTTCCCTCCACAAGTCCCAGTTGAGCATGACTGTCAGTCCATATCGGAAGAAAGTGAGAGTGACTTTGAATACTATCCTTCTTCACGAACTGAGTCAATTGTTTGGGCAATCCCTAGTCAATACTGGAGATGAAGCTGGGCCTTCTGGACTGTCTAAGCCCCAGCTTCGTCCCTGGAGCCAATGCTCCCAGAAAGTGAAGTGCAAAGCATCAGATCAGATGAAATGGAATCATTGTGCATGGTTGAACTGTTTGAGCTTTCAGGGAGGAAAATGATGGATTGGGGCAGACTGGTGATACACCAGAACAAGAAGAGTATTTTGAGTGCCCTGACAGTCCACTGCCAGTGTCCAAGCTCTCCATGCGAGCCAAATGTTGTGGACTCAGAAACTGTAACTCCTGGAGCTGAAAGTGCCCCAAGTTCTAGCCTCTCTACCCCATGGAGACTCCCTGACAAGTGAGGACAATGCTGAAAATGAGGCTCAGAGTGCAGATACTACAACAGTTCCCCAAGAAAGACTGGTCGAGCTGTAAAGCCTGTGGTGCACCTCAGTTATGATTCCCTTGGGAGGCCTGTGGATTTGCCTCTCAATGTTGTCCATAAAAGTGTATGTGTCCCGAGGCTCATTGCCCAAACTGGCGTCAGTGCTAACTCAAGTTACTTGTGTTGCCCTCTAAGTATGGTGCCCTTGCCCGTCCAGCCCCAAGGTAACTGATAGGAAGGGCCCTCTCTTCAGGTTTCATGTACAAGAGGTAATAACTTGAGTTATGGTACAATGTGTATGTAATACTGTGTAAAGAGGACGTACTGCAATGTTTCAGAAATGTGTTCTTGGTAAAATGATATATTGACTGATGATTACATATGCGAACCTAATGCAAATGTATATGGTTGCAGTTGAAACTTATAGAAGTACTTGCTTGAGCGGATGTCAAGCTTTCCCAGGCCAGGAAGGGTGTAACCCCCTGGAAATGGGGGTTCCAAAAGACTTCAGGAGCTTGCTTGAATGCTCCAAGCCTGAATGGTGTTTGGCATATAAGCCATTTATCAGTGAGTGTTTTTAGAGCCTCTGGTACTGTCTCTTTAAGAGCTGTCTGCTTGCAGACATAATTAGTTTGTATGGGGGGACTGTGTGCTTCTCTGTTTGAGTACCACTCGAGCTGCTGCCAATTCACTCCATTTTTGCAGTCACTAGGAGTGCAAAGGTAACCTATCTGAAAGATATAACTGTTTGCCAGAAACCATTTAGAGTAATAATGAAATTACAGTTTGTCTAACCTGCTTTCTTTGCAGTCAGAACTGTGTCTGCCTAGTTCCCCATTCTGGTTTTGAACTGCTGAACTGGACCAATCAGTGTGGGGTAAGCTAGCTCTAAAATGGTGCCTTGGACGAATCAGAACTTGGGCTCATAATCTGAGCCAGCCACAAGAGGATTGTATGGGCAGTGACTCTGGGAGATGTAGTTTAGACTTCGGCGCCGTTTTGGACCAACAGGAGCAGTCTATTGTGAGTGACAGCCAATCCAGTCAAGAACTAGGAGGAACTCAAAGGAAGTGCCCGGTTTTGTCTGTTGGAGTTTCAGTTGAGCTCTGGCTGTGAAGAAGGAAGGAAGGAGCCCTGTGCTTTTTCAGTGTGCAGTTTTAGTCGGGAAACGTGTGTAAGGCCCAGAGTTCCGGTCTGCAGCTTGTGTAACTGCTTGTTAGGACTGAATCCGTCCTGTGAAGAGAATCAAAGGATATCTGAAGAGTAGAAACCAGGCTCACCCTGTAGAAGACTGGAGAAATTGCTGAATTGCACTCAGCTGTCAGGAACTGAATCTGCTGTGTGTTCTCCCGGTATTGTGCAGTAATTGCGATCGGGATAGAGAAGCAGCCTGCCTGGTATAGTACTTTTGTTTTACCATATAAATGTGTGAGGAGTCTCGTGGTGCTCAAGAGTAGCCCTGCTGACACTGAAGGACCCTATCTTGTTTGGAGGTCGTGAGTACTAATTCAGGGTCGCTCCTGTTGAATTGCCACATTGAATCCAAATGGAATCACTGTACTGCTGACTGTTTAAACTAATTTTTCTTTTCTCTGTGGGAAAGGGCCCTACCAGCTGCCACGGTTTGGACTAGCCACTAGGGCTTGGTTACCCAGGGACAGTAACTGGTAGGGATAGGCCTGTGCACAGAGCCATAGGTAGATGAGTAAAGTGATAAGCTAATTAACCTGATTTCCCCCTGTCCTTGTTATATTCCCCTAAATAAATCAGAGCTGCTTGTTTCAGCAAAGTTATACTGCCTGAGGTATTTGTCTATGTTAAAGTATTGTACTGTGATTGTTGCACTGTATCTTATTTTACAGGAGGTCCCAGTGCCTGAACCAGCCCTAGAGTAAGTGTATACTGTGAAGGTAATTCTGATATATTGTGTGGGCCACTAGTGGGAAGAAAGGGGGGTTGCAGTGTCCCAGAGGGCTGTGACCAAGTAAGTTTAACTATTGCAAACCCTGACCTCTGGGTGGAGGCACCCGCCATTGGATCCAGGCCTCTCAACCTGTTAGTGGCAAATCAGGCAGGGGTAGTAGCCCCTGGGATAGCGCCATCTAGGGGTTACATGATGTACAGCATGTTGATACTTTTATGAAAACGAGACATCGCATCTCAGCTAGGTGTCATGGATAAATCGTAAAAATACAAATCAGGGAAGTGACTTGGGAGAATAAAATGAAAAAAAAAAGCTGCATCCGATGATTAAGTATGCTACAGATCTAAGAGTCATTGTGCTATCAGCTTGGAGACAGCATGTGAGCAGATGAGATGAATTTGTTTTCTTTGGCACCGGCAACAAACACATGCGGCGCAATATTATGATAACACTGAACCACATATCCTTTCACAATGAACTTTTTTCCCCCATCAGCAATTGCTGGGTCTTCAAGTATGATGCTCTGCTTTACAAATAGCATCATAAACCTGCTGAAATGCTTTACGTGGTGGAAATTGGGTTTTGTGATTGGTGCAGCAGCAGTCCAACGTGGGGTTTGGATTAGCAGAAAAGGGTGGAGCCCGCTCATTTCTATCAGTATGTTTCTTGTGAGCTCACTGCAAGTCACTAAGTACAGCAGGGTATTGTTAGGGTGACCAACATCCAGAGCCTGATCCCTCAAATCCAGGGCTTCAGCAGTTTGGAATGTGGAATTCTGATGTCCGAATTCATGAAAAATGGCAAATTCCACTTCTGAAATGTTGTTCTCATTTTCCTTTTGAATTCTGTGGAATTCTGAAAAAGCATTTTTTATGTAAACCACTGAATTACATCAACAGCTGCGGAATAATTTTCCGTGGCTTCCTAAAAAGAAATTCATGGTTTATGCAAACAATGGATTACTAATCTACGAAAACATTCTGCTTTTGAAATTTTCAGAAATTTTGCAAAATCTTGTTCCATCAGAATTTGAAAATTCTGCTCTGCTTTGGCCAGGGTAAACTGGTATTATTTTCCTGAAGCTCTTTGTTTGATATTGCCCAGCCTCCTGTCTTGGGTTCAATGTCTCACTATCTCAGAGGCCTGACTTCTGGTACCCTATCGCAGAGGTTGAAATTAAGTTTTGTAGCCAGTAGCCAGGAGGACTAGAGACTGAGAAAATCTGCTGGCACGACATATATTCCACAGCCCTCATTGGAGCACTTATAGTAAGGCTACCTCCTTCAATAATAGCCAACTACTATTACTGGTCTGATACAAAATCTGTCAGCATTTGGCTGGTGGGCCACAGCCAGTTCTCAACCCCACCATTAGGGTCAGTGCAGCATAGGGCCTGAGAGTGTCGACAGATGTCATCTAGGTTGCGGTGTGGTTTTCTGCTCTTGTATGACCCTTGATCCACCCTCCTCCTCCCCATGATGGCACAGAGGTCAATAGCTGGCATCTATACAGTATCCTCTCAACACAGGAGCAAGCTCTGTGCACACCATCAGGGGCTGGTGTGGTGGAAAAATGTGCCTACCCTCCCCATGTTAGGGCACCCTGCCTTGGACAGCTCTCCTCCCAACCAGCTAGCCATCTGATTTATTTATTTGTTTTTAATCTGGTATCCAGGAAAGGCACACTGAGTCAAGGCTCATTTCTTGGAGTGACCCAGGGGAAGCACCAAGTTTCCTCGTCAGCGAGAATGCCAACCTCTCTCATATCGACGGGCAATACCCATGCAGGCATTGTGCCTGGAACGTGGGAAAAGCTTGTGGGGGCTGTGCCCCCATACTCTATGGGGGCTCTGTCTCTGCACCCCCGGACTTTAGGATTCCAACCCAGATCATAGTTGGTCCGGGAGGGGTGAATGGGGAAGGCAAAACACAGAAAAAGGACCATTACCGTGAATGTCGCTGTAATGGTCCTTTTTCCAGTTTTGCCATCAAGGTGTCGACAAAAAGGGGTGCACCGGACCCGGTGGGGAGGGGGGATGAGATTATGGGAGTACAGGCACAAGGCATTGCTAGCATCTTGGGTCTGGCAGCACCTAGCACTGGATTTCTGTTTAATTCTCTGGTATAAAATAAATAACTTTAGCAATGAAATTCAGAAAAGGTTTGGGCCCAAATTAAAGCTTTGTCTGTTTGTAACAAGGCTTCAGTGCTCTGGGGGATGCTTGACTTGTGTCCTTTATGGACAGCAGTCCATTGAAATGCAAATATTACAATACCTCACTGCTGAGGCATAGCCTGCAGTTCTCAACAGTATACTCCCTCTTCTTGACTAAGGCTTCTCTGCCTTTTTGAATGCTGCTGAAATTGATTTAAAACAGTTAAATATGGCCTTTAATAATATCTGCCAATTCACCTTGCTTACCCACTTGAGGACCCATCCACGTGATCTGTATTCCAGCCATAACTGGCTGCCCCGAATGTTAGGTGGGTTTATTTTTCAGGCTGCTTAGTTAACATTATAAAAAAGGGTCTGAGAAATAGAGCTTTCTGACTGGCCACAAACATTCCATCAGCCTTATGTTAATCTTTGATTAACATATACAGTATGTAAACCAAGCACTTGCTAAATATGGTTCAACACTATTTATAAAACATTTTTATTATAATAGTAATAAAACTCTCCCAGGGGTTATGTTAATGGTCAGTTACTCACTCTCTAGGGCATGTGGTACTCAGCTATGCCTCGTGCCACATTATACCCCTAGAGGGTGATTAAAGGAAAACTGTCCACAACAGTGGGGTCAATCACCAGGGCTGCCAAAATGCCCGATTACAACAACGTACATAGTTTAAAATAAATGCAGCTAACCTTTCTCTAGTTATTTAGCTTCTTAATAGTTCTGGATGCGCTATGTCAAAACTGCCGCCGCACCGGAAGACGGAGTGTGCCCCAGGCATCCTGTCCTGTGCCGGAAGGCTTGTACAAATGTCGAGCGAGGCGTATCTACACCAGAGAAAAATAACTATTGTGGGATGTAGAGGTATGTTAACTGAACCTCTGTAATTCAGTAACCGGGCCGTGGGTACTTAAAATCATTTGTAAAGTTGCAGCCTGAGTTCGGTCATGCGCAGTAGCACCTAAGCTACTGGCGATGCCTGAACTCGAGCACTAGGTTACCGCGCATGCCCAAACTTGGGGCTGCAACTTTAAGAATGATTTTAAGCACCTACACAGCTCCATTTTCACTGAATTGGCTGTAGAGGTTGCACATGATCTGGTGATCTTTTAGCGGATACATCCTCTGCAGAGATTGCTTGTTCTCTGTTGCATGAATTTTCTACCATTCCTGGGTCAAGAATAAATACTCAGAAGAGTGGTATTTTGCCTTTGGGGTATGGCGCCAGTGATGCATCCACTATATGAGAATTCCTGTTGACACGACTTATAGGAAGATATTGGGTGTATACTTTGGTGGGACTGATCCCCAAAAGTACAACTGGGAGCTGCTTTTGCAGTCAGCTAAAGAGAAAGTAGCTTGCTGGAATAAATGGCAGATGACCAAAGCAAAACGTATATATTTAAGACTTTTTTGCTGTCACATTTTTTGTTTCTAGCTGCTGTTTTTCCTCCCTCGTTAAATCTTGAAACTACGGTTTATAGTGTATTTTTTCAATGTCTATGGGGCAGCAGGCTGAATCCTGTTAAGAGAGGTGTTACTTATTTACCAGTACAGGAAGGAGGCTTAGGTATGTTGAACCCAGTGGTTTTCTTTTATGTTACTTTTATTTACTTCCATCTTGTGCCCCTGCTGAAAGAAACTGCGAAATTATGGACCCCCTGGGTAGAGGATGAACTCGGACCCCTATTAAGTGATTGGGACCCGACCACCCCTCTTCCAAGACAGACCCAGGTAGCTCATCTGTCAGGTCATTTCATTTGTGTAGTGGGTAAACTAAAAGTTTGGCAGGTCATGAAAACTTCTCTTCATACATTATCAAAAAACCTATATAGTTGGATATTGGGATCCTTCTATTATGTTTCCCATGGTATTCTAAATTACCAACTGTCCAACATTCTTCGATAAATTCCTTTTTGTCCAGTAAATTACAAACCATATGAGATTTTATATGGCTATGTGCACACAGAAATTGGGCGTCCGAGGCAATTTGAAACATAAAGGACTCAAAGAACGTACTTGTCCTAGAGGGAATGAATGTATGGAGAAATAGGAGACTTCCTCACATTTTTTATTAGATTGTCCATTTGCAGTGACCTTTTGGGAAGTTTTCCATAAGAAATGGCCTTTGAATCCTTTTCAAAATCAGTCACCTCAGTTATGGACAGATGGAGTACTGCCAGGAGCATGGGTTAAATTTGATGCTACTGCAATTCGGTTGCTGATGAGTTTCATTAGTTACCAGCTTTGGCTAGCCAGGTGTGGATGGTCCTTCCGACAGCAATTAATATCAGGGGAGCAAGTATTTCTGTTACTGCAAAAGGCGGTATTACGGTGGCAGGTTATGGAAAAAAGTGGAGTTCTACCTGAATTGTACAAATTGTGGTGGAGAAATATGTCTTGGTTAGATACAGGGTAATGTTATATCTTTTCTGACCTTGTTAGTATAAAACGCTTGGAGAGAACCATAGGTAATCTAGAGAAATTGTCTTATCTCTTAAACACCTATCCCTTTTTTAGGAAAGGGGCAATCTGCATTTTATATCCAGGTCTGGATTTTGATTACTTAGAATGCTCAAGTATGGCAAGCATTCTGGGCTAATTTTGTGTCAGCCTTATGATTTCTGGACAGTAGATGAGTGTGCAGATTTGACAGCCTTCCCAATCTCTTTTAGAAAGTGGGGTACTAGTAATATATCTTATTTATTCCTAATACTCTTGTCTATTTAGGTCTCCTTAATTTCCTTTATAAGATTGTATGTTGTATAATCTAGCCTTGTATATACTCATATTGTTTTATTTTATAGTTTTGAAATACATTTTCCCCTGCTATTTTAGTGGGGGGGGGAGAGATTTCAGCATCCTTTGGACTTGTCGTATTGTATTGATAGGTTTGATGAATTACTTATTTTCGTTTCCCTTTTGTATTATGATTTTGTGTGCCGTAACACTTCCATATATGTATTTTGCTTTCAAGTCTTGAATAAAATTTTCCCCTACTCTTTTCGATAAGTGCCATGGGATCTTTAATATCCACCTATACTACTACCAATCCAGATGGGACCTCGGTTCAACGTCTCATCCAAAAGGTGGCACCTCAGAAGTGCAGCACCCATCTCATGCTGCACTACAGTGTCAGTATTGAGATATAAACCCAAGTACCAGATGTGGGAACTGAACCCACAGCCCTCTGATCTCCCAGCCTTAAAGGTGAGTGTGCTACCTACTGAGCCACTGCCACTGCCAAACAGTGAATTTATACTGCTTGACTTCAGGGTGTATCCCTGTGTGCTGCTGGAGGATAGCAGATCAAGTATCTCTTTCTGATCCATCTTGTCGATATTTCTAATATGCGGAAAACTGAGATCATGTCACTTCTCAGCCTCCTTTTCTCAAACATGAACATGATGATGGTCACATGTCTCTCCTTATAGCTTTTGTCTTCCTTATCCTTGCTCATTTTCATGGCCTTGCATTTTATCCTTCCTACTGTCTTAATGTCCTTTTTGTACTGAGGGACCAAGACCTGTGCACATTACTCCAGGTGGGACTTGACCAGGTCCTTATAAAGAAGGAGGATAACTTTGGTATAGAGGTTCCTATAGTAGCTGGGCACAGTAGTGCCGAATGTCAAGAATGACCCTTGTAATCCAAGGCCAAACTTCAGGTGTGGGGCCCTGTACAAAACAAAGTTGTAATTCCTCCGCGCAGGGCCCGCGGGGTGGAGTGATTGCCTGCTTTGGGTAGAGCATATAGGACCCTGTGCAAAGAAAGTTAGGTCTGATCTTATGCATTGTGCAGGCCTGCAAGAAGAAATATATGAGTGATCTCCTGCTTTCAGCATGGCCCACAGGACTCTGCACAAAGAAGCTAATGACTAAGCACATGCTTTGCACAAAGAAAGTTCTGACTGATGCTGCAGGCTGTATGTGAAGTGCCAGACATGGCTCTGGACCGGTAGGCAAAACAGCAGACCCATATGTCATGGTCCCAGGCCTTATTTTGGCCCTGGACTGGGAGACTAGAGGCTAGGGAGGGGGAATGGGCATTAGGGCTGGAAAAACCATGGCACCACATTTATCTCTTTTTTGTGCCTTTGAAACCTAACAATGCATTAATGTAGTTTTTTTGCACTGAATAAATGTATACATTACATTTTTCCTTTTTGTAAAGATTCTAAGATGAAGTACCCCCGTGGTTCTGAACTAGTCTTTTACATTGCATTAATGATCTGTGTTTATATAGCATAGCTTGCAAAACTCAAGGTGATGTACAGTAAAATGTAAGCTCTATTCAGAGCACAATAAAAATATAATACCCACAATACAATTTTACAACCATCGGGCAACATTAGTATGTGCAGCGCTGTTGCATTTAGAAAAGACCCAAGACATCCTGAAATATGGCTCTGTTCCAGTTTTTGTCAAAGCTGGGCCTTCCAGTTTACATAATCGCTTTTACGTGTTTATAATCATTTCTGGCAATGCAGACCCTGTCAGATCATTAGAACATAAATAAAGTGGGTGTACCTTGAAAAATGATACCAGCAGTAGGGATGACATTGCCTTTAAAATGTTTAGGTTAAACTCAATTTCTGTTACTAGTATGGGACAGAGAAGTTCTTATTTCTCTAGCCCTGAGGAATATGTTAAACCCACCAGCCTCCAGTATTTGCTTTATAAATTTATAAATGCTGACATTTTATACAGTACCTCTATTTATTAAGGACAGTAAAATCACAAATTACATAAAAAGAGAAAAAAATGAGGATTTGTAATGCTTCACCGAATCCCATTCTGGAATGTTTCACGTACTCTATAATATATAGAAGAATGTATGGGCGATATGGCAGTATGGCCTAGAGGTTAGAGTAACAAGCTGTGATAAGCTTGGTATAGCCAGCAGCCCTGGGTTTAAGTTCCACAACCTCCTCCTGCACTGTATGATCCTGACCAAGTCACTTAACCTCCCCAGTGCTCCCAGATCATCCCTTAAAAAGGCCTTGAGTCCAGTTACAAAAAAAAAAATGTGCAACAAGCCTCTGGTTCCATAGAGGGGTTGTAGTAACAGCAAATGGACCTCGAGGGGGAAGCTTGAGAGGTCTATGCTGTTATCTCAGCCCTGAGAGGTGGGAGATTTGTTTCAACATAGTAATATATATAATTTACACTTGAAAGGGACACGTCATGGCCATCTTTCCTGTTTAATAAGCAGAACTGAAACAATTATTGTGTGCAAACAGGAATTAATTCTTATGGTCATGCGCAACTTTATGAAAAAACACTGTGAAAAAAACAGGATTTTTGAAAATACACATGCAGTTACAAACAGTTACCATAGTTTACTTGCAAAACCCACCCTTACAAATAACACCCCCCCCCCTTCTATTTTAATGTGTTCAAGTTTGGAGAGGAGGAGGAGTATGAGGGCACTTGTTACTACTGTTCGTCCTCACTCACAGCATACAGGGGAAAGAAATAGGGAAGCAGTATAGCATAGTGGTTAAGAGCAGTGAGCTGCAACCTAGAGAGCTGGGTTTGAATCCCCCAGCCAACACTTGGATACGGTGTGATCATAAGCAAAGCACTTCCCTGCTGGATGCACTTGGAAACAAACCTTGGCATGGTGTGTGTCTTTCTTGGGCAAAATTGTAAAACAAAACAAAAAAGTAAGTAAATAAAAAGTTGAACACATGGAGTTGATAAGACAATGCAATACTAGCACCACTAGGGGCACATTAAAAAACTTAAGGGGATGCCATTTAGAAACGGCAAGCAAAAGTATTATTTTACCCAACGGTCCATGCAGATATGGCATGCACTGCTATGAGAGCTTATGGACAGAGACAGTTTCAAGGCAGGACTTGACAAACTAACGTGTGATGGTAATATATTTATATATATAAAATAATGTATAGGCAGTCATTCACAGCAGGGCTGTGTTTCTATCGAAGGGTAAGGTGACCTCATAGACCTAAAACTTGAGAGGCCTCTATGATGTCATCTCAGCCTGAGAGGGAAGTACCAGCCTTGCTGTGGATGGCTGCCAATACATTATTTCATATAGTAAATGTTTGTTTTTTTATTCTAATTAATTTACCTTCTTTCTAACTGTCTTGATCTTTTGCCAAATAAACAGAAAACAGAGCAAACAGGATACAATTAAAGGCATTTAATTTGATTTAAAGGGACACTGTCAACCCCAGGGCTCCAGATAAGGTGAGTACCGACCTATTTTACTCACCTCATTTTAGGAAATACTTTTTAGAAATTTTTTTTAATGAGTGCAAATACTCATCCAACATTTCTAAATGCTCCACCCTCCATAGAATAGTGCTTCAGAACGTAACTGGTGATCAAAAGGAGCAGTTTTTTCCAGATTTACAGCACTCGTGTGCATCCCAATTTTGTTTTACTCACTATATTTTAAAACTGGTGAGTAAATTACTCCTACCTGCCAACATTATCTGGAGTATTGTTGGTACCTGATCAACTCTTATCTAAAAAAAAACTACATTGTTTTAAAAAATGTACTCCTCACTGCACTCTGTCCAGACATTTGTACGCATCTAAATTTGGTTTTACTCACTTCACTTTCAAAGTGAGGAGTACAGTACTCATCCCCAAAAATCTTACCTGGAGCCCTGGTCAACCCTTTTTGTATCATATTATTTTTAGTTTAAAACCTACATTTTATTATTGCTTACCTTCTCTAAAATTCATTGATGTTGCTGGTTGTTTTATTTGCTTCCTTTCTTAGAAGAACTGAAATGCATGCGAATGGTATAATTATACTTAACCTTATTTTGTTTCAAATCCTTGATCTACTCTTGGTGCACACTTCCTGACCATTAGGAGCACCCCAAACAGTGCACCCAATCACGATGCAATAGTTTCCTCTTCTCCCAATGCATAATGAGTCACCAGACTGTGTCTGGGGTGTTTCTGAATCCAGGAACAATGCAAAGCTCATCAATGACTGTAAGCAAACACATTTTTAGGTGGTAGCACCAGTATGGTGGACACTCTGTTGTTCAGATTTAAAATTAAAAAAAACAGGAGAGCCGGCCCTGTGGTGCAGAGGGCTGAGGCGCTGGATGCCTTACCTCACGCTAAACTGGTGACCCAGGTTTGGGAATGGACTTGGGTTGGCCGGGACGAGGAAAGATTGAGTGTCCACCGACAGCTCTCCTTCCTCGGGGTTGGGGGGGACTCAGCATCACGCTGTAGACTGACACCCAGCGGAGGCTGGGGGTCAGCACAGGTGCGATGCTAGACAGGAGTGGACCCATGCACAGGGTGTATGACTGCCTCCACGGAGGTGGAGACAGTCACCCTGCCCATTGCACGTGTGTGGGTGCAGGGAGATAATGGAAAAAGGTTTGGAGCTGGAAGGCTCAGTGATAGCAGGCTGCACCCATGCCTTCCCCCAGCAATCTAGATGTTGGCTTCTGGGGTTGGGGAGGCTGGTGCCTGGCCCTGTCACGGGGGGACAACCCATGGGGGATGGCTGGTTGGGGTGAGTGTGGGGAAAGCCTCACTGGAGAGAAATGTTCTCTCCAAGGGAGGGTCTGGAGCCACCTGCCAGTGCCGAAGGAGGCGTAAAGTATGTATGGAAAAAAAAAAAAGAAAACAGGAATCTGTATCAAACTACCAGCTACATCATGAATCTCTACAGAAGGTGACCAATCATAATGTATTTTTAAAACTAGAGAGAGTTTGAGTCATGGGGGGGGGTAACAGTGTCTGTTTAAGTAAATGGATACATGAGCTGGAACATTCTAGCAGGTGATCTTTTTGTGGTGGTGAGTTCCATTTTACTGACATCTTCATTATGAGAAAATCGTAGTTGGGACCCCTGGTGCTCTGCGGCAACAATTTCTGATTTCTGTGGCATGATTTATTCATTTTTGTGGCAGAATGCAGTCCTGCCATTGGCTAAAATATGATGTGATATCACTGTCGACATCACATGCCAAGCATAGAGGAGGGGCTTCAGGATAAACAAGATGAAAAATTGTATATTTGAAAATTCGCCAAAAATAATGAATTCTGTGGTTATATATATATATATTTATATATATTGCGGCATGATGCATATTCTGTGGAACATTCTGCAGCCGTGAAATCTCAGAATTCCAGGGGCCTTGTCTGTAGTGTAAGGAAGCATGAGGGATCATAATAGACACGGGATTCTGTGCCGCTGTACCACAGTAGTGACAGAACTACAGTGATACAACAGCATTCTGTCATCACTGCTAGGGTACAGCCTCAACTGGAAGCGTATAGATTTCCATAAACAACACGGAACCAGATACTATAGTATTAACACTGAGAAGTGAGGTGATGGTGTCCATGGACAACCGCCCCCCTTCCATCTTTGTAGCAATAGTTTATACTGTATGATAGTACTGTATGTCCCGTAACTGAAAAAAAAAATATTTTAAATTGATTTAACAGGTTGCTGCAAAACATTACTTTTGGCATTGGCAGGACTCAATTCTCATAGAGCCCCAAAATTTCTGGACATTTTGTTCTTTATATACTTACACTTGCAGGAAAACAGGGTCTTTGCCCTTAGGCTTCATCTGTTCCTGTGACTCTTCACTGCAGGTATAAGCTACTGGAACAGATGAAGTTTGTAAGCGAAAGATCTTTTTTAATGAAAAAGCTTGCAGTAATAAAACAAAGAAAGTTCTGATATTCAAATTTTGGGGGAATTTTATGTAACTTTCTGATCATGATGCCAACTGTGACTTTTTTGACGGTAAACTGGTAACTCTTTTTAAAGAGCAGCCGTCACCTTCAGGAGAACTTTAACAAAACATAACATCTAGACACAGATCAGGTTGAATTTCATGTTAGTTCTGTATTTCTCTTCCCTGTTATTTATTACTGGGGTCATTTGCATGAAAAACACGATCTTTGCCCCCGAGGAGTTCATTTAGTTCTGCTACTTTCTCCCTACGGGAGTTCATAATACTCTGCTTGTGACATCACAGCTACTCCCATGGCAATAGATTGTGATATCACAACAGGGGATTATGACTTGAAGTGGGGAGTTAGCTATTGAGGCAGATGAACCCTAAGGGAATGAAGATCAGGTATTCATGCAAATTTCCTCCGTGATGAATGATGGGGAGCAGAAGGAAATCGAATGTATATGTAACGCAGACTGAACTGTACCTAAATCTAATGTTTTTCAAAATTTTCGTTGTGGCGTCAGCAGCTCATTAAGTAAAAAAACATTTAAGCGGAGACAGGAAAATAGTGGGCATCTGTCCCGGACAACTTTTTTTTTTTTTTCACCATTTATGGCTACTTTACAGCATTAATATAATATGTACAGCTGAGTTATTCTTGCATCCACGTACAGTGGTGCGACCCTGATGCATGAGCAAGCTACCAGGACTGGCATGGGGGGGTCACTGCAGCGGCACAATGCACCACCAGTCCCCTCTCCCAAGCTAGGATGTACTTCCCAGCTGGCTGCCCAAATGCCAGTGTCCTGGGTCTGCACTCAAACTTAGGTCGCTGACACGGGAGCTCAGTGTGCAGCAACTGGGCCATCAGGTGTCCCAAAAGAAATAATGTCCTAAAGGAATCTTCTTCCAAAACAAAGAGGATTGTGTATGAGTAATCATACACAACAAGGCAGTTGCAGGATCGAGAGGTTTCCGTGGTAACCTGCGACCTCGAGAGTGTAGCTCGAGAGGTCCATTACCACGGAAACCTCAAGATCTTTCAACTGTCTTATTTGTATATGATTACTCATACACAATCTTTTATAGTGTATGGGTAATCAAGGTATCTCTCCAGTGTCCAAGAAAAAGCAGAAAAATAACTTACTGCGGCGCGGTTCCATAGGCACCGTTCACTTCCCGGTCAGCTCTCACTGCCATGGCCCCTTCATTGCGCATGTGTGACTACGTTCAATCATGTTGTGCTGCACTAGTGACATACTCAGCACAGCAAGATCGTGATGTAGCCAAGACAGCACAACAGGCTCATTTTGGTAATGGATTTTGGTGGAAAACTATGTTCTACCATACACTTTATTAATGTTTGGAATTTTCTTTTATTTGTGCAGTCCTGAATTTGTTCTCCTTTTCATTCCCTGGCTGGCCCCAATCTGGACCAGTCCCTTTATCCCCATCACCTGACTTATCTGGGACTTATCTTATTCTGGTGTGTCCTCTGCCACAGGACTGCCCAGAAGGGCCTAGCCATCAGTATGGAACTGGCAGGGGATGAAGCCATTACCCAGCTATGGCCGTAGGATATTTTTCCCAGTTTCTCCCTGGGGCCCATGCGTACGCAGTGCTGTAATGTGCATGCTCCAGCTCTGTGGAGACACCCCCAGCGTTGAGGCATGGAGACCCCAACCCCTATGCCTGCTGTCCCACCGCACAGCCACCCAGATTCCTGCAGGTGGCAGTCAACCAGCGGGACTCATATTCCCTCCTGAGGGAGGGTAGCTGTCCCAGGCATGCTCAGTCCTCCCTCCCCCAGCCGGCCCATGAACATTTGGCATCCGCTCCCGAATGCAGGTCGCTGATGTGGCATGTGATATGCCAACAAGTGCCTGAGATTACCATGCCACTGGGCCGGCATGGCATTATTTTTTAAATTGTTTTCTTTTTGCAGGGCTGCGATTGGGGCTCATTACTTCCGGTAGCTCTCAGATGTCTGAGCCATCCATTGCTGAACCTTGAAACAGAATGGCCTCCTAGGTGAAAACGAGTTACAAACAGAACGATCTGATGATTCTGAACCAGGGCCAACTAAGAGACAGACAAAACATAGGAAAGACAGCACACACAATGAAATAAACTCAAGCAGGTTAATTATATTAAATGCACAGGTGCACCAGACTTAGCACTGTATGGTGCACTGCCATTGTCAAGGGATGGGGGACCCTACACCTCCTGATGAGGAGACAACGGGCCTCAAAGTGCTGGGCATCCAGTTCACCACTGTGTTTAAGAAACTCACTCGAGTTTATTTCTTTGTGTGTACTGTCTTGCCTTTATTCTGTCTGCATCTTGTGCCTCTGACAGCAGCACCGTTTTGGCTGAACGTGTGGGTTGATGTTTTCGTTTTCATCTGAGAGACCGGCAGCTCTGTAGCCAGTGTGCTTAAACAGCATAAACACAGGCAGACCAACAGCTGCACTGAGAACGCTGTTTCGGTGGAGAGTTTCCAGGAATCCCTCAAGAGCACCAAAGGTTTCAGCCTGCCGCATTAAGCACTAGGCTTTACCCCTGTCAGCTGCTGTGAAAAATGACAAGTATTCTTATACGGTGCCCTTAAAGGAACGTAAGGAAAGGAATTTCATTTTATATACTGTAGTGCCATTTATACAGGCGCTGTATCCTGTAGTGCTTTATAATCCAGAAAAGGGTGGGAGAGAATGTAGTTGCTGTTTTTAGCACACAAGGAGAGTGATTACAGGGAAGTAAATGTTCATGGATTTGTACTCTGACCTCTGTACCCCTGCCACAAATGCCCCAGCGATTGCTCACCTTCTGTAGAATTCTTTGACATCATTGGTTTTGAGTCTGCTTCCTTTTTTTTTTTTATTTAGGTATCCCCCTCCATGTCACCCAAGGATATACCCTGTTCAGGTGATTTCACCATCCTTCGGATGGCAGGGTATTATTTTTTCCCACAGTTCTCCCTCATTGCCTCGCTCCCCTTCCTGGTGTGAGCCATTCCCGTCAGTCTCAATGTTGCAGCATGCCCCTGCAAGGATCAAGATCCCTGGGCCACCAGAACCTGCATACAGCGCTCCGTGGCCGTAGCACCCTGGCCTGCCTCCCGATGCAGTGACCGCACTCTGCTCCCAGATTCTTGTTGGCCACACTCAGTTACTCCAAGCTGGCACAGCTGTAATGATTAACCCCTATATACCCCAAACTGGGGAAGGCCTCATAGAAAATGATCACTTCCTCATACCTTCTCAACCTCACAAGGCCACAGGGGTAACAGTGTGCTTTGAAACAGGTCTTAATTATAATTCACTATTATACAGGGTTCTCATTTGTAACTTTATTTTGCAATAGCAGCTGCAGACCTAGAAAAACGTCCTGCTTGCGTGTCATGGGGCTTGTTGTTTTGTTGTTCGGGTAGGGTTCAACGGAGGTCATATTCCACAAGATCTTCAGGAATTGTGTTCAATTATTTACTAATTTATTTTTTTAATTCCAGGTTTTGTTCTAGTTTCTTTTTTTTGGAGGGGGGGGTAAAGAGTTAAAAAGATATTTCCTTCATTAAAATACTGTGGCTAAATGCTCATAATTACATTTGGTACATATTAATGCAGTTTATATTTTCAGATGGAAATATTTGGAAAGCAAAATGGCATTTTACATTGGAATTTTAATACAATGTGTATGTTCCCCTTGAAACTGCTTGCTTCTGAATAAAGGAGCAGTGGTAAGCACATCGTTTTGACATATGGGCAAATGACTTCCCAGTGATGACTCTTCTGGGATTTAAAATCTTTTTCTGGGTCAGCTCCGGTGGGCTGGACTGCTGCATAACATCTCCTAACAGCACAGGCAGAGCAACACCTTAGTCCCTACTGCCCCTCCTGCTCCCTCAGCTGTGCCGACGAGGGATTGCTAGAGATTTCCAGGGTCCACCTACAGACATCAGGTGCTAGGGCTTTTCCTTTTGTAGCCCCAACCTAGTGGAATTCTTTGCCTCGTCTGATTAGAGAGTGCCTGTCCACCGAGACTTTTAAATCTGTATTAAAAACGTATTTATTTGAAAGGGCATTGATAGATATTGTTTGAATTTTGTGATTGTTGCTGTTATTGTATAGTTTATCTGATCTGTTTTTATATTGTTAAGTGCTTTGGTTTGCTGAAAAGCACTTTAAAAATACATTTTGATTGATTGATTTTGTCTCTGTCTATGTCCGGTTAACCTTCAGTATCGTTCATTCTTCAGAGGCGTTACCGTGTGCAGGGTCCGGGAAAGTTTTTCTTGACAGCCATTTACAATTTTCAGGGCTACATGTTTTTCTAGCACTCCTGCAGCGGTTCCTTCTTCAGCTGTCCGGGCTACATGTTTTTCCAGCGCTCCTCCTGCAGCGGTTTCTTCTTCAGCTGTCCGGGCTGCATGTTTTTCCAGCGCTCCTCCTGCAGCGGTTCCTTCCTCAGCTGTCCGGGCTGCATGTTTTTCCAGTGCTCCTCCTGCAGCGGTTCCTTCCTCGGTTGTCCGGGCGACATGTTTTTCCAGCGCTCCCCCGTAGCGGTTCCTTCCTCGGCTGTCCGGGCTACATGTTTTTCCAGCGCTCCCCCTGCAGCGGTTCCTTCCTCGGCTGTCCGGGCTACATGTTTTTCCAGCGCTCCCCCTGCAGCGGTTCCTTCTTCGGCTGTCCGGGCTACATGTTTTTCCAGCGCTCCTCCTGCAGCGGTTCCTTCCTCGGCTGTCCGGACTACATGTTTTTCCAGCGCTTCTCCTGCAGCGGTTCCTTCCTCGGCTGTCCGGGCGACATGTTTTCCCAGCGCTCCTCCTGCAGCGGTTCCTTCCTCGGCTGTCCGGGCGACATGTTTTTCCAGCGCTCCTCCTGCAGCGGTTCCTTCCTCGGCTGTCCGGGCGACATGTTTTTCCAGTGCTCCTCCTGCAGCAGTTCCTTCTGCGGCTGTCCGGACTTCATGTTTTTCCAGTGCTCCTCCTGCAGTGGTTCCTTCCTCAGCTGTCCAGGTGACATGTTTTTTCCAGCACTCCTCCTGCAGCGGTTCCTACTTCAGCTGGTAGCTTAGATACAATGCAGCTTAGATTCAGTATGGCAGCTTAGATTCAGTGCAAAGAAGTGAAAAGTGATGCACCTGGGAAATAAAACCCAGAGAAAGAGTACACAATGGGGGTGAGATACTGACAACAACAAAAATGGAAAGAGACCTGGGGTAGTTATATTAGATGACCTAAAGGTGGGCAAGCAATGTGAGAAGGCAGCAAGGAGGGTTGGGGGGAATACTGGGATGCATAGGGAGAGGCATCAACAGTAGAAAACAGGAAATTGTTATCCCTCTGTACAGACAGTTGGTGAGACCCCATCTGGAGTACTGTGTGCAGTTCTGGAGACCCTATCTCCACAAAGACATAGGCAGGGTGGAGGCTGTCCAGAGGAGGGTAACCAAAATGGTGCAGGGTCTACACCAGAAGACATATGAAGAGAGACTAAAGGAGCTTAATATGTATACCCTCGAGGAAAGGGGGGGGGCATGATAGAAATGTTCAAGTACCTCAAGGGATTAACAGAGTCCAAGAAGGTAGCATCTTTCAGAAAAAGAGATGTGCAAGAAGAAGGGGGCACAATTTGAAGATAAAAGGGGGACGGCTTAAAGGTAATGTGAGGAAGTATTTTTTCATGGAGAGGGTTGTGGATGCATGGAACAGCCTTCCTGAGGAGGTTGTAGAGTCAAAAACAGTGGGGAAATTCAAGAATGCATGGGACAGACATAAGGCAATTCTATTGGGGGGTAGGAAGAAGTAGGCTGTTGGTTAACTAGGATCTGCAGCTTATCTATTAGGTATGGAAATGGGCAGACTGGGTGGGCCAAGCAGTCCTTATCTGCCATCAAAGTCTATGTCTCTATGTCTGGGATACATGTTTTTCCAGCACTCCTCCTGCAGCAGTTCCTTCTTCAGCTGGCAGCTTAGATTCAGTATGGCAGCTTAGATTCAATGCAAAGACGTGCAAAGTAATGCACCTGGGAAACAAAAACCCAGGGGAAGAGTACACAGTGGGGGGTGAGATACTGACAACAACAAAAATGGAAAGGACCTGGGGTAGTTATATCAGATGACCTAAAGGTGGACAAGCAATGTGAGAAAGGCAGTAAGGAGGGCTGGAGGGATACTGGGATGCATAGGAGAGGCATCACCAGTAGAAAACAGGAAGTTGTTATCCTCTGTACAGACAGTTGGTGAGACCCCATCTGGAGTACTGTGTGCAGTTCTGGAGACCTCCTCTCCAAGAAGACATAGACAGAGTGGGGCTGTCCAGAGGAGGGTAACCAAAGTGGTGCAGGGTCTGCACCAGAAGACATCTGAAGAGAGACTAAAGGAGCTTAATATGTATACCGAGGAAGGGGGGTATGATAGAAACTTTCAAGTACCACAAGGGAATCAAGAAAGTCCAAGAGGGTAGCATCTTTCAGAAAAAGAGATGTGCAAGAAGAAGGGGGCACAATTTAAAATAGAGGGGGGATGGCTCAGAGGTAATGTGAGGAAGTATTTTTTCATGGAGAGGGTTGTGGATGCATGGAACAGCCTTCCTGAGGAGGTCGTAGAGTTAAAAACAGTGGGGGAATTCAAGAATGCATGGGACAGACATAAGGCAATTGTAGTGGGGGGTAGGAGGAAGTAGGTTGTTGGTTAACTAGATCTGCAGCTTATCTGTTAGGTAGGGAAATGGGCAGACTAGGTGGGCCAAGCGGTCCCTATCTGCCATCAAATTCTGTTTCTATGTCTGGGATACTTGTTTTTCCAGCACTCCCCCTACAGCGGTTTGTTCTTCAGCTGTCCGGGCTACATGTTTTTCCAGCGCGCCTCCTGCA
The DNA here is from genome assembly GCA_016271365.2 of Neoceratodus forsteri. Classification (NCBI taxonomy): domain Eukaryota; kingdom Metazoa; phylum Chordata; order Ceratodontiformes; family Ceratodontidae; genus Neoceratodus; species Neoceratodus forsteri. The sequence goes on from JADMNL010000027.1 coordinate 46,724,969, forward strand.
GCGGTTCCTTCTTCAGCTGTCCGGGCTACATGTTTTTCCAGCGCTCCTCCTGCAGCGGTTCCTTCTTCAGCTGTCTGGGCTACACGTTTTTCCAGCGCTCCTCCTGCAGCGGTTCCTTCTTCAGCTGTCCGGGCAACATGTTTTTCCAGCACTCCTCCTGCAGCGGTTCCTTCTTCAGCTGTCCGGGCTACATGAACGGTTCCTTCTTCAGCTGTCCGGGCTACATGTTTTTCCAGCACTCCTCCTGCAGCGGTTCCTTCTTCAGCTGTCCGGGCTACATGAACGGTTCCTTCTTCAGCTGTCCGGGCTACATGTTTTTCCAGTGCTCCTCCTGCAGCAGTTCCTTCTTCAGCTGTCCGGGCTACATGTTTTTCCAGCGTGCCTCCTGCAGCGGTTCCTTCCTCAGCTGTCCGGGCTACATGTTTTTCCAGCGCTCCTCCTGCAGCGGTTCCTTCTTCAGCTGTCCGGGCTACATGTTTTTCCAGCGCTCCTCCTGCAGCGGTTCCTTCTTCAGCTGTCCGGGCTACATGTTTTTCCAGCACTCCACCTGCAGCGGTTCCTTCTTCAGCTGTCCGGGCTACATGAATGGTTCCTTCTTCAGCTGTCCGGGCTACATGTTTTTCCAGTGCTCCTCCTGCAGTGGTTCCTTCTTCAGCTGTCCAGGCTACATGTTTTTCCAGCACTCCTCCTGCAGCGGTTCCTTCTTCAGCTGTCCGGGCTACATGTTTTTCCAGCACTCCTCCTGCAGCGGTTCCTTCTTCAGCTGTCCGGGCTACATGAACGGTTCCTTCTTCAGCTGTCCGGGCTACATGTTTTTCTAGTGCTCCTCCTGCAGTGGTTCCTTCTTCAGCTTTCCAACCTACAGCGACTGCAGGTAGGATCAGGGCAGTGCTGTAAATACCCACTCAAACTTGGTGCTCCTCCACAGTCAGAGTTTGAGCACATCTTCTGCGGAGCTTTTCATGACTAAAAAATGGCACATGAGAGAGTAGGCAAAATGGGCCGCACCAAAGGCTGAAAATGGGGTTGTGTATGCTGGTGCAACAAAAGATTGTGACCAGCATTACAGTGACGGGCTCCATGTTGATTGCAAGTTGCAGTCGGCATGGAACCGCACTGTTTGAGACTATTTTTTACAATGGGAGCTTTGCTCCCTGCACTCCCTGAACTAAAAGATTCTAACTCCAGATCGGAGTTAGTTTGGGGAGGGGGTGCAAGTTGGGGAAAGTGGTTGACCCCTTCCAGCGGCATTTCTATGGTAGCATGGCGCTGTACTCGATATCGACACATCGCCATAGAAATGTCACTGTTAGGGTGGCATACCCCCAAAATGTAGGCCAGGTGGACACACTTTAGGCCACCATGATGGGATCGTTTGGCTTATGCAACAGAAGGTGACAGTATTGGCCACTTTACTGAATAGTAGAAACAACTTCATTAGGATGCAGTTAATAGAGGCATCTGTTTTATTGGGATATCTCACAGGGAACCATTTAAGTGGTAATTCATTCCAATGAAGGGTTTGATCTATTAAAAGTGGCAGCTAGCAGTTTATAGGGATACCATGCCTTATTCTCACAACCCACTCTTACCTTTCTGTATCTTCTCTGCCATTCAAAACACTACTCACCACATATTTTCAGCTTCCAATCTTTCAGCCACTCTCTCTTGGCACAGCTGCCTATTTAAATGCTGAACGGTCTGTGGCAGTGTTTAAATGGACACCGTGCTGCAGTGCTGTGAGCAGGAAGACAATTGCTGTTTTCAAGCAGTGAAGATTGCCTCCGCATTGAACTCTTTAGAAGAGGAGTCTAAGATACAGTTAAGGCCCGCAGTGTGGTGTTTTCCATTGTGCGGCCAATCTGCAGGCCCTTTTGTTCTTCTAATTATGCTATGGCTCACTGTGACGTGAGCAGCTCTGTGGCGGAAGACACCACTCATGCCAAACAGAGGACAGGGTGTGAAAGTGTGGCCAGAAGCTCAGTCGTACATCAAAGTACATTTTCTGATAATCAGAGCAGCCACTTATTGGGGATGAATACCTGCCCGCCCAGCCATCCCTGTTAAGAGGATTCTACTGCATTTCGTGATGCCACTTGATTTCTCCCCGTGCTTCCCGCTGCCCTCTACCTCAATGATGAGGTTGCTGCAGTTACACCCTTCACTGCTCAAGAGGGCAGCTGGGCCGCTGGCATCTCAGCTGATTGCAGTGCCACTCCATGTGTCTGGTATGGGGTACATGAATGTGTTGGTGGCCTGTGATTCCCCCCTTCCCAGGAGCAGAGCGCTTCACCTCTGTCACACACTTGCCATACTGCCATCCTCTGTGGTGAGGAAGCATCTCTGAGAAGAAAAGGCAGATTTTGTTTTGCATCCAAAATGTTTCTGGGGGAAACAACTAGGTAGTCTAATGAATTGTACACTTGTATCAGATATGGAGATGTTTTACACACCTTAAATGTTGAATAACCTGATCTTATAATTTGGGGAGGGAAAACGTTGGGTTTTACACCTTACAGCTAACAAAAGGTTAGAGCACAATACATCCATTCTGTGGGCCAGGGTTCAGTTCAATAATTCACATTATTTCTTTCTCACTACAGTTTTGATGTAAATTGCTTAGCAGTGGCTAATGCTGCACCAAAACATTTAACTGTCATCTCGACTGTTCTAGCTGCAGGATTTGCAATACCAGAGAAAGGAAGTGTATCCGGGAAAAGTCAGGCCGAACCATGTGAGCCTATAGCTCAGTGGTTAGAGCAGCGGGATGGTATTCTGGGGTCCTGGATTCAGTTTCACATAGGTCACATTATTCTTTATCACTACAATTTGTAACCAACAAATATGGACAGTGCTGTGATTAGCTTGTGCCTGCTCCCCATCCCAACCAATGGGGAATTCAAGAAGACAACAAAAAGGTTACTAAAGTAAAAGTCATAATGAGACAAGAAAATGGGCTCAGCACTCGCTCTTACAAAAAGATCTGGGATCTGGAAAATATATGCAGAAACACAGTCATGCCACCTCCTTCTGGTGGATCATGATGCCAGATGTTTTCCTGAGATGGCAACACAGTCTTGTTTCGCACAATTGGCCATCTATTACTCTTTTTACTATAACCGGTTAGATGTGATTCTAACCAGCTTTTAGAAGCTGTAGACTGTTGCCATACATGGGTATGGCATCACAAATTCTGTTATACATGCGTGTGATGTCAACCCATGTATAACAGGATTTTTGTAGTGTTAGGAAAAAGCCTCTGCAGCCATTTTCCTTAATCCCCCTTCTGCCACCTCCCCCTACCAAATTCCCCAGTCAGCTGTTGCTGCCTGACCTGTTTTGGGTCTGCAAGTAAGGGATAATACTTGACAGGGTGTGCGGCTACAAGGGAATAATGTACACCTTGGGTGATTGTTAAGCACATGGCATAGCTTTAAGGAGTGATTGTGTCATCCCACTTATAAAATGGGTTTGTATTTGTTAAATAAATAGTTCAGGTGAAGTGTGCAGTTGTCAGAAAATAATCAACGACCATGTGATGTGTTTCAGCCAATGAGGTTACAAGATTTTCATGGCACATTTCATAAATGTCACTGTGTAACACTTTTGTTTTTCAGTTGAAAAAGCAGTTATTATATCAAATAAAATGTAGGTGTGGGTGAATGTAAACTTCACGCACCCTCAGTTTGTGATGGCATTGCAAATCACTTAAGCTTTACTCTTGTGGTTTCTGAGGTCATCATTACAAATGAAGGATGTACAAAACCACCTCATTAGAAGAAGCCCTCATTCTGTTTGCCTAGAATGGTATTTTATTCAGATAGAAGCAAAAGAAGTAAAGAGCTACTCTGTTCTTTCACAGCAGTGTAGCCGGCAGAAACAAGCAATGGCATAAAAACAACTGGTACACACACCCCTCCTTCGGTAAAGAGAGCTGTATACTGTGTACAGAAAATACTTACCAAGCCAGATTAATGCGGGTGTACAAAGGTTCATATGAAGGTATATGGGAGCAAAGAAGGCCAGAAAGTATCCCATAACCGCTCCCTTCCAATATCCTTTAATAGGTGATTTTACCTTTTTCCATTATATAGTTATCCAACTGGGTTTTGAAATGATACTTTGATTTAGAACAGATGAGTGCCTGTGGTAGCCCATTCCATGGGGCCACCACCCTCTGTGTAAAGAAGGCTTTCCTTCTATTTGTGTTCTATTTTATGTACCTAAGCTGAAGTGGGTGACCCCTTGTCCCTTTAGTGTTATTTTTAAATTGGAGGTTTAACTCGCCTAATAAATAATCATCTCCCATTATATCATAACAAAGTAGTGGATCCCCCTGACTCTTCTTGTCTCAAGGGACATAAGCTTCAACTGTTCCAGGCGCCTTTCGTAGGACATATTTTTGATATTATGTATCATTTTAGTGGTTTGCCTTTTAACTCTTTCAATGTTTGCCATTGCTCCCTTAGATATGGGACCCCACGCAGGGGACCCATAATCCAGAATTGGCCTTACATATGCCCTATATAAGGGCATGACCACCTCCTTGTTTCGGCTCCTAAAATTTCTCTTAATGTTCCATAACACTTGCTTGGCTTTTATAATCTGTTTATTAGCGTGGGAGTGGTATGTCAATTTGTGGTCTATCAGAATTCCCAGATCTTTCTCATCTACAGATTTGCGCAGCACCTTGCCATTTATATAATAGTTTTACATATTGTTTTGATTCCCCAAATGAATTACACAACACTTTTCCATGTTAAACTTCACACCCCTAGATGATGCCCAGTCACAGATACTATCCAGAACTGCCTGTAGGCCTTTAGCCCCTTCTGGGTTTGTTACTATTCTAGCCAATTTAGTGTCATCAGCATACTTACTAATCCAGCCACATCTGTCCCTGCACATAGAGGACATAAAGACCCTAAAATGCACAGGGCCCAGGACCAACCCTGCAGGACCCCACTAGTGACATTCACCCTGTCCGAGTCATATCCATTTATATACACCCTCTGGGTCCTCCCATCCAACCAGGCCCCGATCCAGTGCACCACTTCGTGGTCTATATCTGAGTCAACAAGACAACGAAGGACCTGGTGGTGGGGGACCTTATCAAATGCCTTCGCCATATCCAAATAAATGCAATCCTCATCCTGCCTGTTATCTAATGCTTCAGAAATGTTTTCATAAAAATACAACAAATTTGTCACACATGATCTCCCTGTAATAAACCCATGCTGTTCTCTGTCCTCCTGGTCGGTCTTCACGAGGTGGGTATCTATGATGTCTTTTAGGATGGATTCCATAAGTTTACCTGGGACCGAGGTCAAACTAATGGGCCTATAATTGGTACAGTTTGCCCTATCCTTTTTATGTATGGGCAACACACTTGCCTCCAACCAATCTCCAGGCACAGTTCCGCTTATAAGTGATTTGTTAAACAGTATGGCCAGAGGCACCACTATGTTAGGGAGAAAAGCTTAAGCATCCTATTTGAGATATTGTCTGGTACTGCAGAGTTAGTATTTTTGAGGGACTGAACCTTTTGATACTATCTCAGCAGTGATGTTTATGGGTCTTCGTTGTTTGGCCTAATAACCCCACATTTGTTTCACAGTAGGGATGGTAACATCTGAAATGCCAGCAAAATGCCATTAAGTGAGTAGAAAGACAGCAGTCAGATCCGGAGACTCAGAATGTGCCATGTAGACATCTGAGGCTAGTGTTTCGCACCCTCTAGGGACGATTCATCAGAGTTACAGTGTGGTATCCTCTTCCCTGCTTTATAGGTCAGGACTTAAGGTATATACCAAACTATTAAAAATGTGGTAACTACCTAAATTGCCCAGTGACTGTATTAAAGCATATTTCTTTAGTGAACCCGAATGCTCTCAAGGAAAAACATACCTTACCATCACAAACCCAGGAGAATGTGTGAAAATATCTCGTTAGACACAACTACTGTTAGGTTTTGTATTTTATCTTTACTACTCAGACAGAGAAAATGCTGGAGCTCGTTTGAGGAAAGTAGAGGTATCCTTAACCAACAGAGTCACTGGTCCCTCATTCTCTCTTTGAAGTGGAGAGGAAAGTGTTATCCAGAGAATAAGCTTGCTGAGTCTGGGATCCCCAAGTGGAAAAAGGTGCTGAGAGCATTGAGTTTAATTCCTTATTGTGGCAGGGCTTGCCTTTTCTGTGATAAATTGACTGGTGAGAAAAGTAAAATCATTTTACGTATGAATTTCTGGTTTTGGTGGTCATATGTTGTACAGATAAAAACCCGTAACAGTTTCTGATGTGGTAAAGAACAAGTACAAAGTATGTGATGTAAGTGCCAGACCTCGTGTGTGTGTGTGTGTGTGTGTGTGTGTGTGTGTGTATCTTGGAGTCAATAATGACTCATGATATAGCCTGCCTGTTGGCGGAGTGTGCACCACTGCGCGACTTGACGACCTGGGCTTGGAAGCAAGCCGAGTCATCAGGGGCTGACAGAGGGAGCAAAGGACCACAAGTCCAAAATGCATTTTGCGTGTAGCAATATGCTTTGGTCGCTTTTAAATTAATAAATATTTATTTATTTCAGTTTGGGATTAATACCTTAGAGTCAAGGGCTTGTTTTTAAAGGTTTGACGTCAATTGTTAAAAACAGACATAACAGTATAAAATACAGCATTAACAGTAAAAGGAACATTGACTCATATACAGAACCAGTAATAGAACAAGTCTGAGGTTTACACATCAATTTAGTACTTAGTTACACAAGCTTGATTCAAGGAAAGAGAAGGGGTGGGGGTCAGCCAAAAGGTAGCATCGTTGGGGGAGGTGTTCAGCCATGAGGACATCGTTAGTTACAAGGGATAGGGTAGGGGGTCCCAGGAAGGTGATATTCAGTGGAGTGATACAGTAGTAGCCACAGACATTGCCAGCTATCTCCAGATATTTTACAAAATTTCTAAAAGTTTCTCTCTGCTGTCCCTAGTGCGGAAATGCAGACGCAGGAGATTTCTCTAGAAATATCACAGAAATTTCGGAAATAGCTGGCGATGTCTGGTTACTACTGTAATTGAGGAAAGGGTAAGTACTAGGAGACTGTCAGCTGAGTTATTACCACATTATCACTGGCAGGTACAGCTCATTTTGAGCCAAGGAAGGTTCTGAGCCCAGTTTTGAAAGTACTAATTTTGGGTGTCTCGGAGAGGTCAGTGGGTAGTTCTTTGTACCACTTCAGTCCCTGATAGAGGATGGAGTTTTGGGCAAGTTTCGTCCTTTCGAAGGGAATCATCATCCTGTTGGTGTCCGTGCCTTGGTCGATTTTGTAGGGACAGCCAACCTAAAGTGGCCTCCCAGTGTGGAAGACGACAGACCCAGCAGCACCTTTTTAGAAGCAGGCAGGTTTGATCTTGCCTCGAAGGCTGAGTGAGCCACCCAGTGTCTTTGTAGAGCATGCAGGTATGGTGTCAATAGCAGCCCCAGAGTGAGGCAGCAGGCTTTATTGAGGAGTGTGCTGAGCCTGTTTAGGGCTGTTTTGTGCCCATCCCATAAATAGGCAATCTACAGTCTATGGTAGACAGTGTTGAACTACTAGATACATAGATACATAGTGTCGGCAGATAGGGCCTATGGCCCACCCAGTCTGCCCATTTGAGCTTGTAAGTTCAGTTTGTTTTCCTAGAAGTCTGTTGCCCTTACCCCTGACCTCCAGAATTATTTTGTGTCTATCCCATGCATTCTTAAATCCGTGATTGTTTCAGCCCCACCACTTCCTCTGGCAGGGTGTTCCACTTGTCCACCACCCGCTCTGTGAAGAAATTCTTTCTCATGTTTCCTCTGAATCGTCCTCCCTCCAACTTCATCCCATGCCCTCTAGTCCTGGAACATCTTTTTCACTTAAAAATAGTGTTTTCTTGCACACTGTTCCTCCCTGTAAGATACTTGTATGTCTCTATCATATCCCCTCTCTCCCTCCTCTCCTCCAGGGAGTACATGTTCAGTTCCTTCAACCTGTCTTCATAGGACTTGTGATGCAATCCATGCACCATCTTTGTTGCCCTCCTCTGAACCTTCTCTACCCTGCCTATGTCCTTACGTAGGTATGGTCTCCAGAACTGTACACTGTACTCCAGGTGGGGCCTCACTAGTGTCTTGTATAGCGGAATTATGACCTCCCTTTTCCTGCTGGTGATGCCCCTGCCTATACATCCCAGCATCCTATTTGCTTTACCTGCTGCCTTGTCACACTGTTTCCCTACCTTGAGGTCATCAGAGATGACAACCCCAAGATCCATTTCCTGCTTGGTGCATGCTATATCCTCACCCCCCAACTGATATATTGTGCCAGGGTTTTAAAGTGGCTAGTTTGTACTAGTGGCTAGTTTGAGAGCATCAGGAGTCATTGAGTGTCTATGACGGTAAAGCACACACAGGTTTGCATTTGTGGTCTTGACAACTGAGTCTCTGTGGCTTGAGAAGGTGAGGGTGTCATTGAACGTGATGCGGGACATTTGAACTTGGTAACTTGGTCAAGAAACTCTAGAAAAATTAAACTAATTTTATGTGGAGCCAAGTGTTCGATTATCGGTAAAGGTGGTGAGTGCTTGTATTTTTTTTTGCCAGGAGGATGACTGGGTGTCCTGAGGACACTGTCTCACTCAGGGAGGTAGGACAGCTAGTTCTGGTGCATGACTGCCACCTGGGAGATAGCAGGTGGCAGTGTACTCAGGAAAAGCTCAATGGATGGGGAAACACCAGTGCATGGGCTTACATGAGTGCTTGCGTCATGCCTTATGGCAGTGTCTCAGGGTGAAGGGATAAACTGGAGGAATGCACTGGGCCTGGGGCAGAGTGATGGACCAGTCCCTCACAGGCCCCACATTGGTGACATGGCAGCTTCACCCAAAGCAGATCCTGTTCTGCGGCAGTTGGGGTCCTGCCACAGAGAGGCAAGCCATGGGGGCAGACTGGGGAATGCAGTAAGTATACGCGAGTCTGAGAGATGGGGCTGGGGTCAGGTCAGATGGGGAGCACAGGCCTATCAGTAAGAGGCCAAAAAAAATGAAATATAACTTTCAAAAACAAACACAACTTTATTTTAGGGAATACTCTGAAAGAGAAAAGGGATAAGTACAGTTAATCCACACCAATTATAGCTGGACGTCTGGTGCCCTATGCAAGATCAGCCTTAACCAGATGCTGCTACTGTGGCTGCTGTTATTCACCCAACCGGGGTTTCCCTGGGCTGCCACTGCAGACACCTTTTAAGGTGTAGCCTTGTACTCAGCCTGCTGCATACCACAAAACACCTTCTCACATTTTGTTTTTTCCATCCCCTACTTCCTCTGTAGAATATTTCCCCCATCACAAGGTGATAGAATTCTACGTACAATTCCTGCCCATCAAACCTGTTGCTCTCACATCAAGTCATAATACTTCTGATGTGCTGTTATGCATTTTATTGTAACTTTTTACGGCTGCAGTAGGCAGAGCCTGCAGATGTTTTGCATGTACAGAAGGAGTGATGTCATGTTTTCTGTCCATGGAACTGACCAAAGGTGTAAATAGTCTCCCCCGCCTTGCCCTCCTCCAAGAAATGTTTTCTGCCCTCAAATAAATACGCTTTCATGTAAGAAAAAAATGGGTGGTACAAGAACTGGAACCTGAGTAGTGGGAGGCAGCATTGTTTTTTTGGGGGGAGTTAGATCCACCCCACCTCTGCCCAAGAAGCTCCTAAAGCTCCACCTCACCTTTTTTTGATTCATGTGGGAGGGGCATGAGGTGGATCTATCATGTTGAAACAAGACTCACTAGTTTGGGATCTGGACCAAGGAACAGAACAAGTCTGTGGAGTCTCTGCATTTTGTTAAGGATAAGTAGAACAGAAGCTGCTTAATGCCTTCAAACTAACTTAAAAACCCTTGGAACAAATGATTATCAGAGCCACCTGGTGTCTCAAAAGGAAAGAGTAAGTAAGAAGTGTCTGAAACTATAGCTACCTGGTTGAAAGAGCCACAGGTATTTCTTAAACATTTATATACTAAAAACAAAGTTCAGCTTTTGGGACACTATTTGTTTACCATATTCAATATATATATAGTTTGTCATTTAGTAGTTTCAAAACTTTGAAAGCATTGGTGTTAGTAATGCATTTAGAAATACATTTTTAATTCTTTACAGTTAATCATGCAAGTTCATGTGAGGCACATTTTGGGGGAGAGGTTCAAATTATTTTAATCTTGGGCACAGTACTTGATAAACACATACTTTGATGAAATGTATTTTTCTTTTAAGTATGAGAAGTGGAGTTGCCTTGCACATGTTAAAAATACCAGCTGCAATTAACAACTACTTGTAGAAACAAAAGGGTGTTTTTTTTTCCTTCTTACTTTTTTCCTGGCTCAGTTCATATCAGTGAAAAGAAAGACTGGAACAACTATCAGAGCTGCCACCCCCCTGGACATGCCATTTATCACTCATTTAAAATAACACAAATGTAGTTTCACATTTTTACAATGAGGGAAGCAAGAAGATGAACCAGCATGGTTAACAAATACATTCATTGACACCTGTGAATGAGTCGGGGAGGGGACATTTTTTCTAACATTCCTGGTGAGTTTATACTCTTTGGAACCTGTTTTTCAGGTTTTTTTTATTGCATCTTGTCCTGGGCAATCTTCCCAGAGTGCAGTTTGCTCTATTGTTTAATATCTCCAGTGAAGGCCAGTGTCTTGTTACATTTTTTATTTAAAATTAACCACAGACATCTTGGCAGCCAAAGGAGACACACTTTGAGTCTTAGGGTATGTACAGCATAATTAATACAGTTTCATATACATAATATTTCCATTCATGTTATTGCTAGACATACTGAAGCTAGCTTGGCTTGAGGAATGGTGAACATGTTCAGGACCCTTTAGCAATTGAGATGCATATGCAGCAAATAAATCCAGATGCACTAACTGCCTGCTGAATAAGGAAGGGTTGCAGGAACCCAGGGAATGATTACGGGGCTGATGGTTATGAAAATGGAAAGGGATTTTGGGGTAATCATATTGGATGACCTAAAGGTGGCTAAACAATGTACCAAAGCTGTGAGGAGAGCCTGTGGAATGCTGTGGGGCATTAGCGGGAGGTATTACCAGCAGAAGGAAGGTGGCAGTGATGCCACTGTGACATCACTGGTGAGGCCTCATTTGGAATATGGTGTCCAGTTCTGGAAGCAGCATTTCTGTCATGCAACTTTAAATCACAAATGGGTTCAATGGTTCTATTTTAGATTTCTGTCCCTTTCCCCTACTTCTCCCACTGGTTAGCCTTATGGAACTCAACCAGAACATATCTTGGCTAGCATGAGGAATGCACCTACACAAGCTGCTTCTCAGTCTGCAGCACTGTCTTTTTAAAATGCTAACTTCTTGTTGAAAACATGGCATAATCTTTCCATCCATGTTATTGCTAGACATGGGATGCATAGGAGAGGCATCACCAGTAGAAAACACGAGTTGTTATCCTCTGTACAGACAGCTGGTGAGACGCCATCTGAGTACTGTGTGCAGTTCTGGAGACCCAATCTCCCAAGGACATAGACAAGATGGAAGTTATCTAGAGGAGGGCAACTAAAATGGTGCAGAGTCTGCACCAGAAGACATATGAAGAGAGACTAAAGGAGCTTAATATGTATAGCCTTGAGGAAAGGAGGGAGAGGGGAGGACATGATAGAAACTTTCAAGTACCTCAAGGGAATCAACAAAGTCCAAGAGGGTAGCATCTTTCAAAAAAAGAGGTATGCAAGAACAAGGGGCACAATTTGAAGATGGGGGTGCTCAGAGGTAATGTAAGGAAGTATTTTTTCACAGAGAGGGTTGTGGATGCATGGAATGGCCTTCCGGAGGAGGTTGTGGAGTCAAAAACAGTGGTTGAATTCAAGCATGCATGGGACAGTCATAAGGCAATTCTAGGGGGTGGGGGTAGAAAGAAGTAGGCTGCTGGTTAACTAGGATCTGCAGCTTATCCATTAGGAAGGGAAATGGGCAGACTGGGTGGGCCAAGCGGTCTTTATCTGCCGTCAAATTCTATGTTTCTATACTGTAGCTATCTTGGCTTGAGGAAGGGTTAACGTGGTCAGGACCCCCTTAGCAATTGAGATGCATATGCAGCAAATAAGTCCAGATGTGCTAACTTGCCCTATAACTGTTAAGTGTCACAGTTTGCATTTTCTTCTTGAAATGGTTACTTTTGCATTTATGTTTATTTTAAAATATTTAATATTTTGACCATGTGGTTATGTCATGGACCATAACTGATCTCCAGCCTTAACCCCCCCCCCCCCGTGCTAGAACTTGCATAGAAAATAATGCTTGTAGACAAATCTAATCATTTTGCTGCTGTGTTCTGGCATGTTCTTGTGTGTGTGTGTGTGTGTGTTTGTGTTACTAAGCAAGAATGTACAGCTGTCATTTTACATCCTTTTCAAAGTGTTTTGCACCTGTGGTGCCAAATATTTTGGTCAGCTGTGCAAAATCTCCTTTCGGCTAATGAACTGATAGTGTCACTGTTCATGCGGTGGAGTCTCACAAAAGCCCATACTGAAAACTTGGAGTGAAAATACCAAGAAATGCCCAGGGCATTTGGGTTTCTGACCATAACACCTGCCTTGTAGGGACTGACAGGCATCAGGGGTGCAACTTGGGATTGTCAACAGTAATGCTCACGCCATTCCACCCCCATCCCCACCCTGCAGCCAGTGACAGGTATCGAGGTGTGCCTTTGACTCTTTCACCCCAAAGTTCACTCCATTCTCTTATACTGTACCCATTTCAGCGTATTTCCTTATGGAATGGGGTGAGTGTAAAGTTTGAAAACCCCAAGGCACACCTCGACTCTTGTCTGTGTCTGCAGGGTAGGGTGAGGTGAAATGGCGTAAGCGTTATGGGCAATGACCCAAAGGCAACCCCAATGCCTCTCCATGTCTGCGGGGTGGGGGTAGGGTTGGCATTACTTCAGTACTTCACTGCCATTCCTATTCTGCCTGTCTTTCTGTGTGTTTCTCTCTCTCTATCTACATGTTTATGTAATTATCTATCTTTCTATTAATTGCATGTGTCGCTGTTTTTACCTATTTCCAAAACAAACCTGCATATCACATTTGCCTGCACTCTGAGCATGTACTTATGAAACTGTGCATATTTGTACTCCATTTCTGGTGTAGACCTCATACTTTTCTAATATTCCCATTATCACAAGCATAACTACCTTGCCCTTATCAAAAGCAACCCCTCTGAAATTGAATATCACATTTTTGTAACAGTCCATCATCATTACACCCGACTTCCTGACATCAATACATTGCTTAAATATAACCACATCACCTCATGGGCAAAAACTCTGTTTCTCTTAAGAAATAAAAAATAAAAATGTGTAAATAATCCCAAGGTTGAACATATGCCAGCCATTACTTTTTCATATACTGCCACCCTCTGTACCATCATGTACTCCCAAATCATGGCCTTGAAACCTGAAATACGCAAGTACCTTCACTTCAGTTCTCCACTGCATATACACTTGCACTAGTGAGCCGGACCCAAGAATAGAGCAGTTGTGTAATTTATCACCTCGATTCGAGGCAGAGCACTATCATTTGCTTTATTTTGAGTTTGTTTTATTTGCCAAAACAATTGCTCTTGCACATTTGGGGACTGGGCTTTCTTCCTATCTCCTATAGCTTTTTGTTCTCCTGTGTTGCTTTATGGGATACTGGAGGTCTGTAGTCGGTACTGAACTCAGACTCTCAGTATATGCCCAAAGGAAGCTACTTCATTTAACCACAACTATTATATCAGCTACTAATAACTACAGATAGTGGATTCAGCCTTTTTAAAGGCTAAAAAAGCACTTTTGTGCTCCAAATTGTAGCGCGAAACCAGAAGTATGCAAGTACCTTCACTTCTGGTTCACCCACTACATATACACTCGCACTAGTGAGCGGGGGCCAGTGTGCTCGGGGCTGCGCGCAGAGACATGCACGTCTAGCGCGTGTCTACCGTGTCCACCGGGGGTACTGGGACCGGGACATCAGAGGTTAACAAACAAACAAGAACTTTACTGCTGGGTCCCTAATTGAATAAACAGTAAGGACCACCTTTTAAATTCAGAAATGAAACAGGCCAAGAATCGCTGTACTTCCTGTGAAATGTATGCCATTGGGAAACAAGCACCCAACTGCATATGTACAAAATGCCAACTCATTACAACATTGCAGGAAGACATAAAACGTCTTACTACCAGAACTCCTAATAATACTGAAACAGAAGCACTGGAGGACTACATTGATCAAATGTCCATTCTATTAGACATCAATGCATCAGATGTTTCTTCTGAGAAACCAGCTAGGGAACACAATTTAGTTCCCCCAACCTGCTGTGTTTCTCCCAGTAGGGACACTCTTATTAGTTCTACTCCTGCTATCATTAGATCTGAACCCAATATTCAGGATAAAATATTTTCCATCTGTGAGGAGGGGGCACTAATTTCAACTACTTCAGGGACTGATGGGTGTACCACTACCAACAGTTCTACATTACCCCCGGGGATGGATGGGTGTACTACCATCAATATCCCTACATTACCCCTGCACAATTTTTATCACCCCCTAACTTACTTAAATAATGATAAACCTTGTTCACCTGACATTCCTGTTTCACATGTTCCCAAATTAAGAATTAAACTATCAGAAAAAGACAACAAATTTTCCCCTATTTCTGTGCCCACTGAACCTTTTAGTGAACCTTTACAATCAAAACATGTTCCTACCCCTATTGTTCAGCATGACAAACAGTCTATACTTGTACCACAGAACAAACAGATATTTGTTCTGGATGATTCTCTAATTAGATTTACTGATCATATTATATGTAACCCCGATAAAACTAACAGAACTTGTTCCAGTTATCGGGGAGCAAAGGTTTCTGACCTAACATTAATGGCTAAAACTATCTTATCTCAGGAAGGGATTAACCCCCTTCTGGTTATTCATAGTGGGACCAACGATATTAACACCTATTGATCAGTTGAAGCAGGATTATGTGGCACTTTACAACATACTAGAGGACAGAGGTTGCAGTATCTGTTTCTCAGATTCTTCCTGTTCCAAAGAGCCACTCATTTCATGTCCAAAAATAAAAGCCATAAATGAATGGCTCCGTAAATTCTGCCTTAGACAGGATATCCCGTGTCTAACACATTGGGAAGAATTCAATGATTATCCATCCCTCTTTTGCTGGAATGGCTTACATCTCAGCAGAATAGGAAACACATTACTGGGATGTAAAATGTGTTCCTTTATTCATAACCATTTAAACCAATAGTTGTGGGGGAGACTGGATTCATTCATAAGTCTCTTATTACTTCCAGATCCTCACAGCAGAAAAAACAGCTTAACATTCTTTCTCTTAATGTTCGTACATTAAATTCTACTAAGATGGCTGAACTTGAAGTCAAAATCGTACTACATGATCTCGGACTTATATCTATATCCGAGACATGGGGAAATCTGGATAAATCTTGGTCAATGGTAATACCAGGGTTTACACTGTATACTAAAAATAGAACAGGTACCAAGAAGGGTGGTGGGGTCTGTCTTTATGTCAGGAATGACATTTTATCCTATGAAATCAGTTCTGACCCAAATCTTGAAAGCTTATAGGTTGCCCTTCAATTTCACGGACAACCCAAACTAATAGTGGGCACCTGTTATAGACCCTGTCCGTTGATCTGGCATATACCCAGTCTCTAACAAATGAGATAAAATTACTAGCTAAAACGGTATGGTTATCATCCTGGGTGATTTCAACCTGCCCTCCTTTAATTGGGAATGTTTATATGGTAGCTCCCAACATGATAAGCTTTTTTAATCATCTATAATTGATCTAGGTCTGACCCAAATAGTAAAAGAACCAACTCGAGGGAACAACACCTTGGACCTTCATATTACCAACATTGAAAATAAAATAACAAATTTCAATATTTCTGATCCTTTAGATAATAGTGGTCACTTATCTTTATATTTCACTATTTCATATGATTCTGAACTAATAAACAAACAAACCAAAATTAAATTGTATAAGAAGGCCGACTTCTTAACTATTAATGAAAAATTAAAACATTTTAACTGGCTAAACATTCTCCTTAATCTTAATACCATAGACGCTTGGACTTTATTCTAAACTACAATTCTAGTGCTGGAACATCTTTATGTCCCTGAAAAAGCAAATATAATAATAAAGGGAAAGTACCATTATGGTTTAATAATACAATAAAAAAACAAATTGTTACTAAGCAGAAATTATTTAAAATTTTTAAAACTTTTCCACAGACGTTAGACCAGGGGCACTCTCTAACTACAGACAATCCGTCAGAACTTTAAAGAAGCTTATAATACTAGCTAAATGAAATTTAGAGTTTAAAATTGCTCATATGAAGGACTCTCATAAACTATTACACTCTTACCTTAATGGTAAAAAAGGGAACACTAGAGCTGTTGGACCACTGGTTATTAATAACGCATCATTGGTCTCTGATAGTGAGACAGCCTCCGCTTTTAATGACTACTTTTGTTCTGCTTTTGCTCCAATTGATGGACGGCAACAGTGTCACCGCACTTTCCCCACTCATGAGGGGTTAATTATTTCCCTACAAGAAACTGAGAAAGTACTTAAAACCATGAAAAAATCTTCCAGCCCAGGACCAGACAACATTAACCCAAATTTCCGATGTAGGTATTCTGGATAACATTATACTGCCATTAACACTAATCTTTAATAAATATTTACAGGAATCTACTGTACCACCTGACTGGCTCATTGCCATTGTCACTCCTATTTTTAAACAAGGGTTGCATTCCAGACTTGAGAATTACAGGCCCATTAGTCTTACCTCCATCCCTTGTAAGATAATGGAAAAAATTCTGAAAACTATCATCGAACGTGAAATAGTCTCTTTAAACATTACAGATTACTCCCAGCATGGATTCAAACAAGGGTACTCTATACAACCAACTTATTGACCTTTTATGAACATGTCAGCAGGTTCTTAGATGGCAACATCCCTGTCGATATCATCCTACTGGATTTCAGTAAAGCCTTTGATAAGGTATCACATGCAACTCTAGTGGACAAACTTATTATTTTAGGCTTTTCTCCACTTATTACTAAGTGGGTTCACTGTTGGCTTACCGGCAGGTCCCAGAGGGTCAGGGTAAATGGAGTTCTCCCTGCATCAAGGGAGGTGACTAGTGGGGTTCCCAAGGCTCGGTTTTGGGCCCAACATTGTTTAACATTTTCATTAGTGATATGAAAATTAATTCCAGCAACATTTTCACAAAGTTTACTGAGGATACCAAATTGGGGGGAAGAGTTGATAATCCTGTAAACATGAACTTTCTTATATAAGATTTTGGACATATTGAACGCTGGGCATTTACAAACGGTATGTTCTTTAACATTAACAAATGCTCAGTTATTCATCTGGGAAAAAATACCCCCACCTAGACCTATATACT
Organism: Neoceratodus forsteri; assembly: GCA_016271365.2. Lineage (NCBI taxonomy): Eukaryota > Metazoa > Chordata > Ceratodontiformes > Ceratodontidae > Neoceratodus > Neoceratodus forsteri. The sequence goes on from JADMNL010000027.1 coordinate 46,742,517, forward strand.
TAACGGTGTTAATATTAAAACATCCTCCTTGGAAAGGGATTTGGGCATCATGGTAAATCATAATCTTTCATCAGTTGACCATTGTAATACAATTGCTAACATAGCTAATGCTTTAATCAGACAGATCAACCACACATTCACATCTAAAACTGAGCAATGTATAATAACTTTATACAAATCCTATATTGACCTTATATAGACTATGGGTCACCCTTTTGGAGCCCTTATCTGGTGACATAAGGAGGATTGAACAAATACAACACAGAGTTACAAAAATGGTTCCTTATATGTCACAACAAGACTATGACGCTAGACTTAATCTTCCTGGTCTTTATTCCCTGGAGATGAGAAGGAATAGAGAGACCTTCTACAACTTTTTAAAATCATTCAGTCTTGACTTTAATGTCCCAGTGTGGTATCTCATATGATACAAGGAAAACTCCACCTAGACTACACAATAAACAGCTTTACATTGAAAGGGCTAGGACCAACAAAAGATTACATTTTTTCTCCATTAGAGCACCTAGGCTGTGGAACAAATTGCCCCAAGAACTTGTTGATTGTTCTAATATAGGCACCTTTAAATCCAATTTGGATAAATGACTCTAATAAATACCACTGAGGGTTTATTATCCCACTATGTGGGGACAATCTCGATGGGCAATTGCCTTCTTTTGTCAAAACACCAAGTAAACCAAGTAAATCATGGGGATTTGCATGTTTCCTTGTTGCTTTGCATTATTAGGGTATGTGCAATTGTGTTTTCTTTAAAATTTGGCTGTCTGGCCAATAGCATCCGGGATAACACATACATCAGTGGCATTTGCTCTGGGGTTCTTTTGTAAGTTTCCTATTCCTTCCATTAAAATGTACACCTCCATATATTTTCCAATTAATGTGTATGTCTTCCTTAGAACAGAAACTAAACAAATCTTACTACTTACAAATCATTGTGTTGTTTATCCATACCTCTAACAATTCCACACAACTTCACTAACTTCATTATGCAGCCGTGGTGGATCTGACCAGATTTTGTTTTGACCACCCGTGGAGTGTTACAGTATGTCTAATCATACACTTAAATGGACTGCTGCTGTCATGCTCCACGCTCCCCATCCTTTCAGTAACAGCCAGGCCTTAAAGGAAAAGTACATCCTCACATCTTGTAAATTTTATTTGTTTCCATGTCCACAGACAACTGTTTTGTGTAGCTGCTGTAGATGTATGCAATTGCTTTAGTTTGTTTTCACACTTCATACTAGGCCCTGTAACTATCTTGGGGGTCTCCATTTGCTGGTTGTTGAAATCTCATTGCCTATGAGAGCTGCATTAGCATATGAGAACATGATGTGTAATCACCCTTTAGACTCCACAGTGTGCGTATCTGCTTAATTAGACTTCAAAGAAACAAGTTGCAGGAAGGTGTGAAATACCACATTTACCTTCAGTTAACTTTGGAAACTGTCTGAGTTGCAATGCAGGGTTTTTCCCTTTAAACTGCATTCAGTTTATGTGTTTCCATAACGTTTTTGCAGCGTATTTGTTCATTCAGCATAGAGATACATGGCATAAATGGGTGATGTGACATCATGTTCCACATGCTGATACAGCTCTCATGGACAATAAGATTTCAAGCACCATAAAATAGAGACTCCTAGGGTAGTCACAGGGGGTACCATGAATAGTGAAACAAACTAAAGCAAACATGTATACCCTAACAGTTACAGGAAAAGAGCTGTCTGTTGACATAGAAACAAATAACATTTACAAGATATGAGAGTGTAGTTTTCTTTAATTTAGCCATAGCTCAAACATCCTTGTGGTTTCCTCCCTGCAACAGGTCACTACAAGCTTCACACAGCTATAGCTCTAGCCCAGGGTTGGCACAAAATGACAGGCAAGCCATTGAGATGTGGGCGGGCCTGACATCTTGTTACTGAGTCACAGGCAGGCGATGGCGATGTGGGCATGCCTGACATAATGCTACTGAGTGATAAGCAGGCCATCGGGATGCAATTGGACTTGACATTATGCTACTGACAGGCAGGCCATCAGGATGAGGGCAGGGCATCCATTATACTACTGAGTGACAGGCAGGCCATCAGGATGTGGGCAGGCCTGACATAATGCTATGGAGTAACAGGCAGGTCGTCAGGATGATGGCACGTCTGATATAATGCTACGGAACCATTCACTATTCTGTCTTAATCCTCTTAAAGTGCACCAAAGTTTCTGTAACTTTGGGCCATCTACCCAGCACATCACTTACTGGTGTGGGGGGGGGGGCTGATGTCAGAAAGTCACTCTTGCAACCTGCCACATATGCCCTTGAGTAGTGGGAAGAGTGTCCGAACATGCTGCATCTACAGTACATCTGACGCTCCACCATCTGGGTCCTACACTGATTTATTTTATTCATTTATTTGTTAACCAGGTAAGGTCACTGGTCCATGGGACCTTTTTCAGGAGCCACCTGTGCCTAGGTATGCAAAGAGAGACTGGAGATGAGAGACACATGGTTATAAACAAGTGGGAAATACATTTTCAAGAGTAATTGAAAGATAAAACAAAGTAAAAGAAAACGTTATCAATCTTCAATAAAGTGGTACAAAAACACGAGTTGAAACTATTAAACAGTGCAATATAGTAATGCCGGTGTCACTGCGTGCCACTGAGCCCGGCTTAATGATGATTTCATGCAAGAGTTGGCTACTGCCAACAACAGCTGCTTTGGCTTGGCATTAGCTGAATGTTGAAGACTGTTTTGCATTTGTAGTTTGCTGTAACACAATCCAACCTTACACATTACGGTAATACAGACACAGTTGTTTTCATTTCTAGCAGGCTGGGGATGGTGACCTGCATTGACCCGCCGCTAGTCACCTTGGCTGTCTGCCATCTGAATGTACGGGAGACAGTGCACGCTCATAGTAATCCACCTGAGACTGTTGACAGCTGTTATCACAACAGCACAACAGTGGTGTGGTTTTTACACCCCCATGTTTACTCCCTCCCACTTCCCTTGATGTTGGGTTATGCCTCTAGTTGGCCTTGGATGTCACAGTGCACTGGCATGCTAGTGACACCCTTGTGAGGAAGCAGGCTGTCTGGCCTACTGCAACGGGTGGCTTCGGTGGCAGAACCCAGCCATCACTCTCCTTGGGTTGGCTCATGCTGTGCTCAGTAGCACTCTGAAGTCTTGGACGAAATGATTCTGGCTCCCAGAGTCTGCTCCTGAATCCAGGTCGCTGTCCATCAACCGGCACCAAAGTTGCAATTTATTTATTGTTTTTTTTATCCTGTGTTTATTCTCTTCACTGCTGAGCTGTCCCTATCTGGCCAGGCCAAGCCCTGTCGCCTGTTTCTAGGTGCTTATACCAGCCTTCTTGTTCCCCAGTGGCAAGCCATCTTATGGGGTTCCTGAGAAGTATAACTTCCTGAAAGTCTGGATCCAGCTGTGAGGTGGGTTTCTAGTTGGCGGTGTGGGGCTTGCAAGGGGGCTGGAAGTCATTTGGACTGGTCAGGGTCTTTTCACCTGTCTTTCTCCCAGTGTTTCTGGCGTGCAGTAATACGTATGCATGTGTGCATTGGCACGAGAGCATGTGATCAGTGTCTGGTGGCAGCCCATTCCTGTTGTGTGCCTCCCATGTGTGATCACTGCCAGACAGCAGAGGATTAAATCCCTCCCTCCTTGAAAGGGGAGAGCTGTCCTGTCAGATGCTCATCTCTCATTCCCCTCTGGTCCCAAGCAATCCAAACCTGTTCCCAAACACGAGTCGCCGGAGTCCCTGAGTGGTTATTTTAACCACATAATATGCCACAAAGCAGTAAATGAAATAGAAAAGCAAAAACTGTACTTGGCAAAACATTCAGACAGACACACACACACACACCTTTCACAGTACTAGCTAGGAAAGAATATAAAATCGGTGACTAGCAGCTACTATACACAGCAATTGGGGGTCCTGCGCTGTGCCAGCATCAGCACAAAAGTGAGACATGTGAATGAATGTAAATACTCCAGATATTGAGCTGCTGTGGAGCCCCTACTCTATCATTTCCTTGTTCCACTTCTGGCTCCTGCCATACCACGCTGGCTACCTCTTCCTTGACCCTCTCACTTACTCATACACCTGAGCTGCTGTCTGTGAGTTTGGCAGTGTCACTCTGCCACTCCTCCCTACTACTGCCTCGTCCTGCAGCCACCGTATTCTGCACTATGATTCCCCCTTGACAGTCACTGCTGTCACTATTATTTGTGCTACTAGCACTGAGGATGAGGAGGGTGAAATGAGTGCAGACACCATGCCGCTGCTGCTACCAGCCACTTTGCTCGAGTCAGTCAGTGGTGCTCAGAGAAATGCAGGGTACTAATGGCACCTTAGATTTGTCTGTTGTTTGTAAGGGTGTTACTTACTACTGGTGAGCTCCAAAAAGAGCAGAACTAGAAAGGTGATCTGCGGTACTGACATGCAGGCAATAGAATATTTATTATCCAGATGCTTTAGGCATTTACAGTAATGTGCAGCTGCCTGCTGTAGAGTAACTGTCCAACAACATTTAGTTTAAAGGATGCGTGCTTGCTCAGAATTTTGCCCTGCTCCAGCTCAGGATCTTGGGGGTTTGAGGTCCTTGATGCACCACCGTGCTGCAGCAGCAGTGGTCCTCCTGGCTCGACAGTTGCCTCGACTTTGCTGGTCATGTGGATGCTGTCCACAAAAAGCTGCTTCCCAAAATGGGTGCTCCGTATAGACACCGCAGCTGTCTTCCCCCACTGGCCCACTGAGAGATTGTCCAGAAGATGATCCTTCCTGTCTTTGACTTTGGAGATATAGTCTCCACTAGGTTACACCCTAACCAGACTGGACACTGTTCAACTCCTTCTGCTGTTTTGCTCTTGCCTGTCCACCACATACAGACCACTGTGACCTCTGCTCCACTCTCTCCTTTCCCTCTCTGAGAAACAGACACTTTGCCCATAGTGTCTCTCAAATTGGCAAATATTGGCTTGGCTCCCTGCCTTCTTACCTTCACTCCCTTTTCTCCATCCCTCCTACATCTTCCTACTCACTCCGCAACTCCCCCATTAGGATCCTCGCCCTTCCTTCCTTCCACTTCCACCACAGAGCAAACTGCCTTTTCCTAGTGCTTTCCAAGCCTCTGGAATGCCTCCTTAGATATCTGCTCTGCCTCGTCCTCTTATTCTTTATCCTCTCTTCTTCACACTACATCTCCTCTCCTGCAATTGCACCTCTCCCCTTCTCCTTTGTTCTATTCTGACAAAATTTCTTCACTTCTCCTCAAATGTTGTAAGTATAATATTCCTGTTTCTGTCTCTGCATATGCGCATGATAGTGTAACTGACCATAAATGCATGCATGTGCACATGGAAAATAAAAACATTATCACATGTGTTGTGCATGTGTAACCTAGATATATGTACATAGTTATTTTATGTGTGCAAGTACTGCCTAACTATCTTACATTATATTTAATGTTGCTCTAATGTTTTTGTACTAACTTAGTTCTATGTTTATTTTCTCTGTTCTGTATTCAGTTCAATATTATATCCTCTCTTCCCCTTCCCTAAGGACGCATCTGGAAACAAGCTTGTAGCTCAGTGTGCCTTTCTTGGTGAAACTTTTCAAAATAAATAAATAAAATTTGTTGCAACTGCAAACCAGCCTCTGAGCTGGGTTTAAGAGCAGAGCAAACAGCCACAGCCAGACAATGCTATTACACAGGGTGGGAGATATTCAAAGGGGTTGCACCATCGCAGCCCACTGATGCCCCCTGGTGCAATATTCAAGGGGATGTTGCACCGCAAATCCCAATGTGCCGGTGCAACAGTACGTGCGCGGCGCAGTGCGGGCGCGTGCCCATGCATATGCGTACATCCCGATATTCAGCCCGGGATGTGCAGTGCATATGCAGGCACAAACCTGCCTTGCGCTGCACAGTGGGGCGCAGAGATCCGCCCCTGAAAAGCAGGAACAAATCCTGGCCACCCAGAGGCGAGCTGCCATATTGCAGGATGCAACACGGCAGCTGTCAGCTGTGGGTGGCCACTCGACCTCCCCAGACACAGACCAGGCGTCGTGCCCCCCCTCGCCCGATCGCAGGCATACCAGTATATTATCCCTGGTGGTCCAGTGGACGTTACCCCATCGCCCAATTACAGGCATAGCATAAGCAATCCTTGGTGGTCCAGTGGACCTGCCCCCCTGCCCAATCATGGCATTAGTTGAAATTACATTCCCTGGTGGTGCAGTGGACCCAAACCCCAGCCCAATCACAGGCAGATGAATAAAGAAATACCCTGGTGGTCCAGTGGACCTGCTCCCCTGCCCGATCGTGGGCAAATGATGACATGAACTCCCCGGTGGTCCAGCGGTACCCCCACCTGCCCACTCCGACCCATCACCACCCCACCCCAGGCGGCAGGCGGCATCTCCCCACCCGCAAGCCACCTGGCGCGCTGACTGACGGCGTGCAAGCACGGCTGCAGAGCGTCTATTGGCCCACACAGTGGACCAATAGGCATACAGCCATAGTGTACACTGTCAGTCAGTGGGCGGCCGGGAAGCTTGCGGGTGGGGAGCTGCCTCCCGCCGCTGACCAGGGGGAGTGGGGTGCCGAGTCGGAGTGGGCAGGTGGGGAGAGGGGTACCGCTGGACCACCGGGGAGCTAATGTCATAATTTGCCTGCGATCGGGCAGTGGATCGGGTCCACTGGACCACCAGGGACTATGTTATTCAATACAGCCTGTGATCGGGCAGGGGAGCAGGTCCACTGGAACACCAGGGTAATTATTCATTTGCCTGTGATCGGGCTGGGGTTCGGGTCCACTGGACCACCAGGGATTACATTGTGTCATGCCCGTGATCGGGCATTGGGGCGCATTGCCTGCCGAGGGGCAGGGGTTGTCATTCCCTGACGGCTGCAGCCTGGCAGGGCGCCAGGCACAAGTCGTCGGGGATCAGCGCACCTGCATGCAAATGGCCCCATTTGTGCCTTGCATGCATAATGGCCTCATTTGCATGCCCAGCGCTGAATATCGCGGTTGATGTGCCTAGTGCACCCCGCACTTGCGCTGGCGCATCCCCTGCTCCTCACTTGCCATTACGCTGACGCAGTGCCACTTGCGCTGACGCAGTGCTGCCAGCGCAGTGGGTGGCCCCAGTGCCATATTCAACGGTACTTGAGCCGTGGCGCAGCATCATTGAATATCGCCTGTCCATGCCCTGGCGCATCCCAGTTCCACTGCGCCCAGGCTTGCGCCTGCCTGGCGCGATTCTGAATATCCCATCCAAGATACGCCAAGATTACTGTAAGTAGCACCTATAGAATGACTCACCTTGACTCCTCCATTTTGCCTTTTTGTTCAGCTCTGCCATGGCTGTGCAAGTGAGTTCTTTGTCCACCCACTTTCATAAGAGGTGATACAGCAGCCTGTCAGACTCAATCCCATCTCCTTCATACTGATCCTGTGGGAATCACTGTCGCCTTGCCTTCTCATCACTTGGACACCAATTGCCATGACTGCAGCAGGGCTTCCAGTGTGAGTTCCAGCTCACAATCTATGGAATAACTTGATGTTTTATTTAAAAATATGATTTGTAGCCATCTCTGTGGCACTGAGCGATCGGGCATCACTCTGGAATGCTAGCAATCCAGGTTCGCGCCCCAAGCCCAGATGCCAGGAGCAGAGGCTGGCAGAGAGGGAGTCGACAGTGTCCTATGGATGCTTCCCTCCCAGGGGTATGGGACATGGTGAGCCACTCTAGCAGTGACTTCTGGTGGTGGCTCCCAGAGGCATACTTGACAGCGTGGGTGACCACACGCTGCTGTACGTCCCTGTCCCAGGACATCTCTGTGGCTGCATGTGTTGTGGGTGGTGGGTGGGGGCTCCAGAAAAAGGAAAATGGCCAACTGTAGTGCCAGATCTCAGCCCTCCAGTAGTACCCCTTCTTATCACTGACTGCCCAGCGCACCATGCCTGGCCCCTGACCAACATCCTGATGTAATGCTCGCTTACTCCCCCCTGCCACCTCCCAGGGGGGCCAGCAGGGATAAGCTGGACCACCATAGAATTGTTGGCAGAGCCCCAGGGGAGCCAGAGACAGGCGCAGCAGTGAGGGTTTGGTCTGCGGCGCAGTGGGGGGCACCAGCATGGGAGCCTGAAGGAGGGGGCTGCAGGTGCTCGATAGAAGCCAAAAACATATGATCTATTCTCCCTTCCTTCTTTTAATTCATCACACAAACCTTGGCTGTTTGCTGTAGCTGGAGCCTTGGCCAGGTTGTGATAGAAACTATTGCGGCTCTGGGATGAAGTAGAACAGACCCAGTGAGAAGCGTTGCCTGTGAGCTTCAGTTCATTAACAAAATGTCAACAAACCTTGGGCCCTGCTGAGCCCGGCCTGCCATCACTGTTCAGGTGGGTTCACGGCCCCTCACCTCTTGTCAGAACAGGTACAGCAGCCCCCCCCCCCACACCAACTCAGTCCATCTCCTTCATACTGGTCATGTTGCTTCCTCCTCACACAGACACCAATTTCCACAGCAGCAGGAGCAAAACTGCAATGCTCGGAGGGGGCCCTGTGATCTGGGCCATATATACTGTGAGTGTGAACTACCTGCCAGCACCTGACTGATGGGAGGATATGGCACACACTCCATAGCTCCAGGTGTTGAAGGGTACTGGGAAGGGAGAGGCCGGAATGTTAAACTTTCACTAAATGGCATGGGGGGACTCAATTTTATTTTGGTTGAAAATTAGAGATGGGAGAACCGTTGGCCTAAGTTCAGAAACCACCCAGAACCTATGCCATTTTCTGTAAAAGAACCTTATCATAACCTTTTTCAGGTTCTAATAATGTTTAGGTAATGTTTAAAATTGTATTTTGGAGCGTAATACATGCCTCAGGCAGGCCCTTATCTAGTAAGAAGGCTAGTGGTTCTGGTAGAAAGCCCTAAAAGGAAGCTGGAAGTAGTGAGTATCACTCAAGTTGTTCTTAGGTTCCTCTCCTCATCTGTGACTACACTTAAAGGACTAGTTCAGCCTCTGTGAGTTGTTTCTAATTTCTTTGTTTGTAGCCCTAAGCTCCATTTTACTTGTATTATTATTATTTTATCGTAATTGTATATATTATTTACATGTGGAGCCTACCTCTGTTCCTGACTGCTGCTCGCATTGCACTGAAGGTAACACCAGTGCCGGCTGATGACATCATTGTTTGTAGCACAGTCAGTAGCCGGCTGGAGGGAGTCAATACAGCAGCATGATAGAATGGAAGGCAGGGGAGCTGCCTGGGAGTCTTCTGCGAGAGGCAAAGTGTCAGTCTACAAATGAGTGCTGTGCTGTATTGCAGCATCATAATTCTTAGGCAATGGCACAAAATAAAAAATATGCCTTCACTAATAAAACCCCGATTATTGTGCCTGTCTGGCACATTACATACTGAGACCAGTGTGCTCTCATAGAAGTAAAGTAGACAGCAAGGACATGCTGACAGCTGCTGCCATCATTATTACAGAAATGGTTTTTCTGAATGCCACGTGTACTTACATTTAGATGTAAGAGAAATTATAAATAAAGTATTACTTATGTGCTTGTTTTCATCTCACTTCTGGCTAATAATTGTTGCAATGTACAGCACAATCCTATGTGTGGTATAATGTGCATACAGTGGGTACAATGACCAGCCTCCAAGAAAGAGAAACACAGACAATGGCACAAAATACAACTAAATATTTTTATGTATGCTCTATGCATTCTTTTAATGGTCTGTTTGCAGCAAACATCATTTCACAATAAAATAATCATCATCTATGTGTGATGATATACAGTTGCAATGTCTTATACACCCCATTCAACACAGTCGTCAGTTCATGTACTTCTTTTATTGTTAGTACCACCCACACCCTGCCAGCATCACCGTTACCCCAGCATCCAGTGGAGTGACTGTCTAACCCCCATGTCCCTATTGCTTTCCCCTGTGGTACTGTGTATCCCAAGGTGTGCAGAACATTGCTTGTTTTCGGACCATCACCATTGCCCACAAAGACCTGTTTGTCCTGGTGTCTTAACTAGCTGGTTCATGTAATTGTGCGGTGTTTCAACACCTTCTGTCAGAACAATAGCTTCCTTTTTTTCATGATATTTTTGTATTCCCTGGCCAAGGCAGGTTAGGGCTCCCATCTGCCCTGCCACACTGACCCCACCATTCAACACTTTCCTGGGTTTACCTGTCCAGCTGTAACCCCCCATGGATTGCCCCCCAACCCCATGGGGTCAGGAGAGGGAGGGCAGTCCTTCCACCCCAAAGCCCAAATCCAGTGTAGTTGGTGAATTTGCTCTAGTGTTGAAGCAGGTGAGGGCTGTGTGTGCAGCGTGTCATAGACACCTGCCTCGCCGTATTTTCAACCTACTTTTTCTCCTCAGTCCCATTGTTGGGGCGCACACATCAACATGCGCATGTGGAGGCACACGCATGGTGCATAGTCCCGCAACACTCTCCTTTCCTTGCCATTCGCAGACCTGCACTGTCACCAGGCCTCTAGCTGGTGGCAGTTATTTGATGAATGTGGCAAGTCCTCCCCTGGGAAAGGAGAGCAGTCCATTGGATGTCATTCACAGAATCAAGAAGTGGCTCTCCAAATTGCGTTTTCCAACAGGTATGTATAATGTAGTACCTGTATCTTACAAGGGTATGAAGCAAATTCAAAACATACTCTACCAGGCAGAAAGGGTCAGCACTCCACACAGTCTTTGTGATATGCAAACTTCAATTTTATTAGAAATCCAGCAGCATAAGAAAAGAGGCATAGGTTCATTCATCAACAGAAAAATTTTGGTAAAATAGGTCTAAAACGGTCCCTGTAATGCTGTGGCTGCAGCATTCACCATTCTGCAGACCTTACAGAACCATACGCCAGAAAAACATCCACATGGCAATTAACGCTTTCAGTGTCATAACCGACGCCTTCATCAGAACATCAACAGCAGTCCATTGAATGCTTCATCCTCTCCTCCCAGTCAGCCCCCAGCAACCCGAGATCGTTTCCAGTCCCAGGTCACCGATGTGGCGGGCATTAGTGCTACCGCCACGCCACTGGGCTGGCCCTTCTATAGCTTAATTTTTCAACAGATCTTTATTTCCCTATTAGTGCCTGTATGGGATATAGCCTTGTAACACAACTCCTTCCAGACTGTCCCGATCCTTGGCCCCCCACCCGGTACCTTTGAGATCTCCCTTAGGTTCCCCTCTGCCAGGTGTATGCCCCATGAGGATGGACACTCCCCATAGGCATACACCTGGACTCAGGGGCAGCACAGGGAGCGAAGGTCATCATAGAGACAAACTGATTTTATTTCTGTTTCACCCTTGCTTCCTTCCTTCCTCCTCCCTTACTCTGTGTACTCCATTCTGTGAACTTGGCTGCATGTAGCGACATCCTGTGGTGGGAGCAAGCTTCCTTGGCCTCGTGCCTACATGTCTTGCTACAAGGGAGGGCAGGACTGGTGTGGTCCAGGGAGCTGCGGATGCACCTGCCTAGGGACAGCAGTAGCAGCTAGGCACTCCCCTCTGCCCAGATTCAAGACCAGTCAAAGAAGCACAAACAGCTTGCCCACCTACAGCCCCAGGAGCCTCCACAGCAGGCTGGGTGCATCGCCAGTACCAATCAGTTTGGTTTCTGTTAACACATGTGTCCCATCAGGATGTGGCAGGACAGGAGGACTGCTTATCCCGACATGAGGCCAGGACCTACAGAAGTGGAGCTAAAGAAACACATTTTTCTAAACCAGATTCTCGCACTGTATTTCTACAAAAAAAAACAACACAGCCACAAACACAGAACTGAAATAGGTGAATGTTAGGATGCAATCTCACCAATGCCAAGAGCACAAAATTGTGAAATCGGAAGAATCTCACGGGGCATACCCAGAAGTTTGTAAGGGGGTGGGGTTCCACCTACGAAATCTCTTTATTTAGTCCCAGTGTGCAAAAATAGTTTTTATGGAATGAAAGCTCAGATTGTTGCACCAGTAACTTTTCCTACAGGGGTCGTTGAATCAAAAGTGCTGTCTGAGGTGTCTTGCCTGACACGCAGTTTGGATGTTGTCTCCCGCTCCTCTCATCTCACCTCCTCTCCTCTTAAATTTAGTTAACAGTGTGAGAAGAGAGTCTTTTCTCATTTAAATAGATGTGGTTTCCATTAAACCTCCAAGGCTATTGTTTTGTTACTAGGCTGGTTTCACCCATTGCACCTACCAGCAAACAATGTGTCCAGGTTGACTATCCCAGAAATTTGGTAGCCGTGTTGATGAAGCACCCATTTTTTTCATAAAGTAAACTTACAGCCAGAGAGGCTCCATACAATGATGTCACAGAGTGATGTCACAAGACTTGCTGGCAGAGGTTCAGAGAGCCTTGAATTCAGCTGCAGCTAGTGAGAAACTGATTTTACACTACTTTTGATATGCAAAAATGGCACAAGTTAGAAAGGGGAAAGTTGACTTTTAAAGTGGCAAATGCAGAAAGCAGTATTTAATGCATGCTTGACAAAGCTGCTTAAATTGGTCCTCTTTAAGGGTGCACAGCAGGGCCGGATTAAGGGGGGGACAAATGGGGCAAATGTCCCAGGCCCCCCACCATAGACTGGTCCCCCGCCATGGACTGTCCAAGTAGCTGGAAGAGAAAGAAAGTTATTGTTTTTTTAATCATGCATGCCACCGGCTGTTGGGAGTCAAATTTCTTCTCCCTCTCGATAGGCCCCCCAGCTGGCAGCAGCTCATCGTGCATTTGCACGATAAAAATGCCTGAAAGGCAAGCAGTGCCACTGGAAAGGCATTTTAATGCTGTGGTAGCACATGTAGTCAAGTCGCAGTTTAACTGCAGTGTGAGTCACTGGTCTGGAGGCATATTGAAACCTCCCCTGCCACAGATAGGCCCCCGCCCAGCAGCTAGAGGTTGTGGACATTGCCATGGCCAGGGAGTTGGGTCATTCGGGACTCTGGGAGTGGGACCACCGAGCGCTGACCGTCCAACTGGCACAACTTGTTTTAGCCTGCACCTGCACAAAAAAACAACAAAAAAAAAAACAACAGCTTCTGGACCCCCGTGAGCTGAGCACCGTGACGTGGAGTCCGGGATTTGGTACAAGACTGTCTCAGTCTATTTTCAGCTAGGCAGCAGATGGCGGCAGTACTCCAGATAGAACCCCCCCGACCCGACCCTAACAAACAGCAGCCTTGCCTGCAATTTAAAATGGAGAAGAAAGATTGAGATTTGTCAGGGGGTCCCTGCCAAATCTCAATATTTCTTCTCTGGCCAAGGATATATGTGTGCAAGACAAGTTCAACCACACGGAAACAGTTCCATATGCCCAACACCTAAACAGTGCATGCAAGTTCCTTACACTGTCTTGGCTCACCTCAGCTCGACTAGGGCTCACCCTAAAGCTCCCTTCTCTTCGTCCTCGCTCTCCTCCATTCCTCTGGACTGACTTGTGCTGCATGCTCCTTCGTTCTTACCCGCTTTGCAGCCAGAGCCAGGATATTGTAGTCGATGGGCTTGCCTCACTGAGCTCCTCATCCGTCCTGCTCCAGGTAGCTGGGTGGTAGTCATTAAAGCAGAGTTCGAGTCCCAACTCCCAGCAGAGCGAGCAACGATGCTAAACTGTATATGCTGCTGCTGCTGCACTTACTAAACTGAGTGTCTGAGTTACAAACTGAGCGCCAAGCAGCAGCAGGCAGCTTCAGTGCAGAAAGTGGCTTAGAAAGCCACCAATCAGAGTCCAAAAAGTGTAACCAGTCCAGTCGGTGTAGGGGGACTACGCATTGTGATTGGTTTAGTTAGGAGAACCAATCACAAGTCTGCACTGATGTAAATATGTAGCGGAAAATAAACAAAGGGAACACTTGGCTACTTTGCCCTATAAATTGGGGCTTTAAATCCCTATTTAGTCAGGTATCAGAGCTGTAATCACCTGACCTGACTACCTTGGAGGAGAAGAAGTTTACTGAAGAAAGCATAAGAAGACAGTCTAGAAGGGCATCATCTATCATCTGGATCTCCGTCCGACCAGCACTACTCCACCAGCTGACAGAGAGAACCAGGACATCGAACACTTTTGTGCCAGTGGACAACTCTGTTCCGGAACTTGGAGGAGATTTCCATCCTAGCCATCATTCTTCAATTTCAGCAGCACACTATTTGAGTTAGCTCACGCTGGTGGTGTTTATTTATTTATTGATTTTGTTTTTGGTGGGGTGGTATAGTATAAATTACAACTGTAGTAGTCTTTGCCCGTGATGCTGAGGCTGAGGCGCTGACGCTTGACACCTCGCCTCCACGCCGTAACCTAGGTTCAGGAGTGGACTCTGGGTCATTAAGGGGTCAGCAGGGGCAGAGAGGGATGGGAGCATCCAAGGGACTGGTCTCCTCTTCGGGTGGGGGATCCCAGTTGTCGGTGCACTATCAGCTCTAAGCGGAGGCTGGGGGTGGTACACTGGCAACAAGTACTAGGGAGCTCAGATGGGGCACAGCGCCGGGAAGAGCGCAAGCGGACATGTGCGCATTCCTTCCCTGAGTGCCATTGCATGCTCCACTCACAAGGGGTAAGCAGAACAAGGGAAACGGCTTGGCGACTGGTCACGGCAGCTTGATATCCTACAGGGGCACCTGGCTCTGGGGGACATCGAGGAACACTGGATCCTGAACTAGGCGGAGTTAGGGGCACTCCACCACCCTGCTGCAGGGGGTAATCCGTGGGGGTATAAGGCGAGGGCCACTAAGGGGAGCTAGGGGACTCTGGACAGTGGAAGAATAACAGGATGCTCAAAAGACTGGGGCAGACCGGGAGCCAGATAGGGAAAAAGGATGACAAAAAAAAAACTGTAGTAGTCTGTAAATGAATACCTTCATGAAAACTGACGCTGACTGTGTAGTACGGGGGCATATGTTAAACAGGATCATCCAATTATTGTATATGTATTAAAATAAAAATAAAAAAAAATATATATATATATATTTTCCACAAAATATGTAATGAACAGAGACAGCTTGCTTCTAGTTGTGCCCATGCTTCAATTATGTATTGGAAGATCTGTTAACATGTGCCCCAACCTATGCAGTGTTCATCTCCATAATGGTATTTTCTCTGTTGTAACTTTAAATACTAATATGGCCACATGACACAACCTGTTCTGATCTTATGAATGGTCTCTGAGCTTGTGAGTCAGGGGAGCAAAACTAAATTTCAGCTGTCACTGTGCACATTTACTTGTGCTTATTATTCTGGAAGTGCTGGCACTGTCTTACTATGGTACGTTGTAACTGATAAGTACTGTACAAAGCTGTTTTACCCCATCATGCTTATAGTTCCCTGTACCATGATTCAGTTGAACTGGCTTCAGTTGTGCTGTTTTTAAAGAACATTTCACTGAAATCTGCTGCACCGCAGAAGAACATTTGGTTTGCTTTCAGATTGTGTCTGATGAGTACATTATTGTATTTTGTTTTAAACTAAATGATTGGTCCTAGCAATCTGCTTGTTCTAAGAAGCTAACATGCACTATACATGTTAATGGTAGACATAAAGAATTGTGTGTACAACAATCTGTGTTTATTTGTAGTCATAGCATTGGTACATTGGAACTGCACACCTCGTGCTGTACAATGAGTACATACAGTAAGTAGTTACTTAGTTACTGTCTTTTGGAGTAGGATGCATATGCATGCATCATAGTAAAGCACTGTTTTTTTTTTTTTTTTCTTATAATAAACTTGTAATTGTTTGAGCCCAAATCAGAGGGAGGGGAGGGATGACAACGCAAGAACTGCCTAAACTGCTAATTTTCATGGTTACAATATAAGCAGTATGTATGCATGGTACAGAGCCAAAGGTGTGCAGTTTTAATATTCCATGATAAAGTTACCTATACAGTTCTGCTGCAAAAATTTGTTAAGCCCCCGCACTGTCCACAGCAGTTCTCGGTCTGTTTTTCTAGTTATTTCAAAACTGCTATAACAACCAGTTAGATTACCATGGTATATAATTACTTCCATATGGTGGTTGTTACAGTTAATAAACTAAAACTATAATAAACAATATGCTTGGAAAACGTTGCACAAAATAAAAAAATTTGGTATGAAAAGTTGGTCATTTTATATGGCCACCCGAGTTGTGAGTGTCCCAGGTTCCCCTAAGGCTTGATCTGGCCCTGGTGCACAGTGATGGTTAAAACAGCTTTTGTACATTCAGCTAAGAGGTTCTGAAAGTTCTGATAAGGTTTGGATAAATCAGAACATTTTGTGGCTTACTAGAACCTTCTAGAACCTCAGAACCTTTTGTGGTTCTCCCATCCCTATTAAAAATGTATGGAAATGTGCCCCAGCTCCAAAGTGGTGGCAGTTGCCTAAGTGTGCTTGCACTATGCTCCCTCTAGCAGTGATACAGCACATGGAGTTGGAGAGGGCAGGGCCTGGAAAAGACTGCAGTGTTCATACTCCACCTGGCGCCGTGCCACATGTGGCAGAAAGAAAACAAAAAAAACAGCTTGTTTGGCTGTGCTGCAAGTAGTTCCCGTAATTCTAATAACAACTGCATTGCTCCCTATCTTCACTCCACCGTGAAAGTGAGAGGACTCAGTGGCACAACACACTGCAGTGGGCAGTTTAAGTGAAGAGCCCTCAGGGGCACAGATCCATGGCGGCAGCCAGTTTTAAAGGAAGAACCCTCTGGGGCTGAGACCTGCCACATGGGCAGTTTAGAAGAAACAGAACTCTTCATTGGGCATGTTTCTACCACTGTTAATGTGCAGCAATGTAGGAAAATAGCACTCACAACAACTGTGGTAGCAAAATAGGCAAAATGCCTCTTCTACATCCAGTAGATCCGTATTTCTATGTTCCCCAAGAAGTCGGTTCTGTATACTCGTTATTACCTGGGTGGCCATTTTATGTCAGGTAAACAATGGATAGTTCAGACTTCATACGAAGCTATTGGAATTAATGAGTTAATATGTATACTTGTGTGAGCTTCTTACTGCATAAGAATGTTATCTCATGCTGTTTACTCAAGAGGACTGCAGAGAGAAGCTGAGTGGTTCTGTCAGCTCCAACAGCATAAGATAATGTTCTTATTTAGTATGAAACACGCATAAGTATACATATTAATATATTGTGAAGCAGTCAAAGATTTTCTGTCAAAATAAAATTATTAGTGTAACTGTTTAAAAAGCATTTGTATTTGTTTATAGTTTTCTGTCCCCCTCTAGTAATACTGAGAAGTGGTACAGTCTGGATGTTGCTCTGATATGGCAGTGAGCAGTGGCTGATGAAACTAAGTTCCCTGTTAAGTTTGTTTTAGAAAAAAAAAGCATTTAGAGGGGCATTGTTTTTATTTTCTTAAGTGTTTCCGAAATCAGTGGGTGTTTGTTAGAGACAGGCAAATGCAGAACAGGACAGCGAGCAACGAGCGACAGTTGACAGCGAGAGGCAGCAGAATAAGAAAGTTGAGCGCGGTGCGTAAGGCAGCATCTGTACGCTCAGTAAGAGGCAAGGTGGTTCTCTGCTGTGTTTGGAAGAAAATCTGAGACTGCTTTATAATGGACTAAATCTGGCAGTCTTAAAAAGGGATGACGGGGGCTGATTCCATGGCACTGGGGAGAGATTACATCCCATTGCTCCTGGTGGCAGTTTGATGGAGGTATGTTGGTGGTACTGATGACCACACGCTGCCATGTACCCACCCCCAGGATGCCAAGGTGTTCATGTGCACTCAGGGGGCGGGGCTGAAAAAGTGGAAATGCCATTAGTGCACAACAGGATGACTGCTGGCACGCTCGCCCTGTATTTGCCACCAGCTGCTCCACTGAGGAATTCACCCACCAAGAGCTGAAGATGGAAGATACAGCTGGCCAGTCCAGATCCTGTCATGGGGGTAAGCTGGGTTAGGAGAAGAGGGATAAATGCTGAGATGCAGGGGATGAGATTGGGCAGCCGGGGCGTGAGTGGGCAGCACCAGTGAATGGGGGCGTTAAAATAAATTGTAAAAATGGGGATGATGGTATTCCCAACGTGGTTTGTGAGGAACCATACCCAATGAGCTGGTGGTCTTCTCTATCCAAAATTCTTATGTTTGTAATACAGTAACTTGGTATTGTAAGACAGAAGAAGGTGCTTGCCCATAATACTGTCTCCCCACACTCTGTGGCATTAGATTAATGAACACCCCAACTTTGTCCAGTTCCACTTTGAATTGAACATTGTAATCAACGGAAAATCTGTGGATTTGATTAACTTGTATTTTTAAATTCAGGGTTTTGGTAATGCAGATATAAGCACTGTTCAGTACAAACCTCCCTGAGCAAAACCCGTTGTGTAGGTTGAGAAACAAAACTTTGCTTTTGAAAATGGCCCGTCTTTTCCGCTGCTTGACTGTTTTTTTTCATGCTCTGGTGATCTCGAGCCTTAAATCTTGCACGCTGGCATCAGAACACAAGTTACTTCTATAAAAAGTGGTCAGGATGGTAACTGCTTCAGGCTGTGCTGGCATGAACTGATTCAGAAGTCCTTTGCTCAAAGGTTATAGTTTTCCATAAACTTTTGCAGCATGGCACAGTTAATGATGTAGGTCATGTGAAATTCCTTGTCTACAGTACTTCTACTGAAAACACTGTTAGCAGGAAAGACCTTGCCTTCATGTTAGGGGGATTATGTGATATTTTTTTCTGTGTATTTAGTCCTCATGAAAAGTGTTGGACTGACAGCACTGAAAACTGAAACCCTCTGTTCATCCACATGACAGAGACAGCATGGAAGATCACAGTGTAAGCCTCCGCACACTGCCCCACCAATATGCCTCAACCCTGTCATGGAGGGACCACCATGTCAGTCTCCATGCCCGTTCAGTTCGTGGCCTCTCATGTGTGAGACTGCCAACAAAGTGTATCATTTAGTGCGGTGGTTTTGTGATGGTGACACCTGCCCACTGGAAAATTAACTGAGACCACCACAACTGACTTCATACAGGTCACTGTACAGCCTCAGGTGATAATAGATTTTGGCCACTACTGACCTGGGCTGGATTGAACCAGTGACCTGGAGGTGAAAGGCTCCTTAACCTGTTACCGTCTGCTAAACCATCAACTGGATCACAGAATTTTAACTGAGCAGGTACTAAACAACAAACCATTAAACAAAAAGAAGAGTGTGCCTTTTATGTCCCATGGTGGAATATTACAACTTCTATCTCTGCACCTTTTTTCAAAACAGGCTTACTGACAGCCATTCTAGATGCTCTGCTGCAGGCACACTAATATGCTCATGTGAAATGCCCTGAATCTTGGGGTTCCAGGTGAGCCTATAGAAATGTGCACTGCTTAAGGGCAACAGTTGCTGTGGAATCCCAGGTTTGAATCCCTGCCATAGCCACGGACTCATTGTGTGACTCAACAAGCCACATGATCCCTGTGCTTTAGTCTTCCAAGCAGTAAAATCAGTGGGGGTCAAAGCAGTAGGATCAAGAACAAATATGAAATCTTGAATCTCAGTTGGGGTATCTTGGGTATCAGGGGTGTGACGGCAATGAAAAATGTGGCTATACTCTGAGTCTGCTTTCTATGGGAGAACAAGACAAAAATAGGAATAATAGTGCCTCCCCCAAAAAGTAGGTATTTCCTGCTGTAGACAAAACTGTAAGTCATTCAGCTCCCCCCTTCCTTCAGTGCATTATTTTGCACAACCTTCTGATTATTTTAGAATAGCACTGGATGCGTTTGTGTTTTGTCTTGATGAATTCTTCAGTTCCCTTCCATTATTTTAACTGATGTAGAAACACAGAAACATATAAAATTATGGCAGAAAAAGACCATTGGTTCATTCAGTTTGTCCATAAAACCCTAACAAAAGCTGGCCTATTGGTGCAGCTGGGCAGTGGTTGTGCTACCGCTTGTGATGCCAGCGACCCAAGTTTGGGAACAAGCTCAGGGTCATTGGGGCCAGATGGGGGGTAGGAGCATTGAGTGGCCTGCTGGATGCTCTCCTCCTCTGGGGATGGAGGGTTTCCATCCCTGCTGCTATACTGCTACCTGGGTGACCACAGGTGGTAGTGCAGACAGGGGATGCCAGGGGAGGGATTAATGTTGACCAGATTAGGGAGTGGCACCATACCTTTGTGTGTGCATGCTCCCTTGGGTCTCCTCTGCATGCCGATGTCCATGGGGTGGGAGAAAACAGAAAATGGCCCCTGCACAAGGATGACAGAGTGCCTGGTACCATCCTGGATCTGTCCTGCCATTCTGGCTTCATGAAGAAATGCAGCAATTTGAGGGTAAGCCCCTCACCTTGTCCCCACCTAGGGGGAACAGCCATGGCTCCATAGGGGATGGCCTGAGTGCCAGTTCTCAGGTGGGGGGCAACAACAGAACGGGTGCCTTGCACACTTTTAGAGTTTGGTGCAGGAGGATGAAGGGGGCATAAATAGAAATATATATATAAAAAAATAACAAACCCAGGACCTACTGTCCTTATGAGGTTCTAACCACACTTTCCACCCCATGCTTCCCGCATACTGCTATCACTCTTAGCAACCAAGAAGCCCTTCAGTCTGTCCCAGCTGTGTTTGAAACCATTGATAGGGCCGGCCCGCTGGCCTAGCGTTGGATTTCCGCTTTCGACGCCAGCGAACCAGTTTCAGGAATGGGCCCGGGTCGCTGGAGGGCCAGCCGGGAGGAGAAGGATTAAGCATCCCAGGGACAGCTCTCCTTCTCCAGGGGGAGGGCAAGGGAATGCTCCGGTGCCTGCTGGCTCCTAGTGGAGGCTAGGAGCATCGTAGGACATTGGACCAACACGTAATCGGGGAGGGGTGGATGTCGGCGTTAGCCATGACGTCACTATGCCACCCCGCACAGAAAAAGAGGAAAAAATGGCTGGGTGCCTACCAGATGATGGCCTCCAGGTCCTCTGTACCACCGAACCCTCCAGGGAGCCGTTCCCTACAACCTCAGCAGCATCCCATGGCCTATAGGTAAGTGCCAGGCAGCCCCCACTGGTGCAATCCCCTTCGGGAGGGGACCCGCCCGGCGATGGCATACCATGGGAGGACTGTGATATGGGGTTAGCGGCGGAGTCAGGACTCGAGTGAGGTAGTAGGGTGGTGTTGGTGGGACCATAGGAGCGCCTTGAAGGAGTGGGGGCACCGAGCAGGAGTGGGGAAAACAGATAACACAAAAAAGAAACCACTGATAGTTTTGGCACTCACCATGTCAACTTGCAGACTGTTCCAAGGCTTCACCACCCTTTTGTAAAATAAAATATTCTCACTTCCTCTTGAAACCCTCTCCACAGTTTCCACTCATGCTGCTGTGCTCTTGATCTAGTACTTATGCTGAATAGTTCCTTGCAGTTTACTTTGTTCATTCCTTTCAGAACTTGAAGATCTCTGTCATATCTCCCTCTCATCTGTCCTCCAGCGGTACATGTTCAGTGCCTTGAGCCAATACTCGTAAGATCTGCCCTGCTGGCCCTGAATCATTTTGGTTTCCCTACATTGCACTGTCTCTAGTCTGTCCTTACTTTTCCTTAGATGAGGACTCCAGAACTTGGCACAGTACTCCAGGTGGGGCTCACTTGTGACTATAGAGAGGTAGTACTACCTCCTTCCTTCTGCTGTCAATACCCCTTCCTCTACACCCCAGCATCCTGTTTGCCTTGCTGTAGGCCTTGTTACACTGGCTTCATTGTTTTAGGAAGTCAGTGATGATGACCCCTAGGTCTCTTTCCTTAGAGGTCGTGCTCAGCTTCCCCCCCCCAAGTCCAGTACTGTTTCCTAAGGTTCTTGTTGCCTATGTGCAACACCTTGCACTTTTTGATATTGAATTTCAACTGCCAAACCTTTGCCCACCTTTGTGTCCTTTGCAAGTCTCTTTGCATGTCCCTAATCCACACCTTACTGTCTTCTACCCTGCCCTTGAGCTTAGTGTCATCTGCGAAGAGATACATTTTGCACTGGATTCCTTCTTCCATGTCGCTGATGAACATACTGAAAAGGACTGGACCCAGGAATCATCCTTGTGACACCCCACTGGTGACCATCTTGTCTTCTGATTTGACTCTGTTAACCACAACCCTCTGCTGTCTCCCTTCCAAGCAACTGCCAATGCCAACCCATCTAACTGTGTCCTTTTCTGAACCCAGATCCTCTAGCATCATATGCAACCATCTTTGAGGCACTGAGTCAAAATGCATTGCCGAAAACAAAGTAGAGTAAACCCACAGCGTGGCCCTTATCCACTACCCTCGTTACACACAGTCAAAGAACAGTATCAGGTTGGTCTGTCAAGACCTCCCTGCCACAAACCCATGCTAGTTACTATCCTGGAGTTCATTGTTCCCCACATAGTCCTCGAGGTTCTCTTTGACCAGTGTCTCCATCAGTTTACCCACAGTAGAGGTAAGATTGACAGGTCCATAGGTACCTGGTTGCTCTTTGTCTCCCCCCTTATGGAGTGGGGCTATGTCAGCTACCCTCCAGTCTTTTGGAACTACCCCTGTGTCTTCTGAGCCATTGAACAGCCCTACCAGGGGTTCAGTTAGTTCTGTTGCCAATTTCTTGAGCACCCTCAGATGCAACCACTTGTGAAGGTACAGGACATTCATGTCTCACTTGTGCCACTCATGAGTTATGGTCCTGCCCCCTCTCACATGAAGATAAATTGCAGATTTTGAGTCAGCCTATTGCATATCCCCTATTTGATCAAACAGGCTAGCATCCATTAAAAGCAGGAAGGAACATACACTTAGACCTGACAATTAATCTGTACTGCTATTTAAAAGGTTTAGCCTCAGATTACTTGGCAGAAGAGTTACAGTATAACCCCTATCACGTGTCTGCTCCCAAGCAACAAGAAGCAGCACAAATTGTAATTCATACATCCCCAAAGTTAGAAGTGCTGAATGTTGGTGCAATAGAAGGTATCAAACTATTCACTGACTTCCGTTTGTTAATGCAAGGCATAATTTCTGCATGTTGTCCCTATCCTATATAACTCACTCCCTACTGATATTAGAACAGTTCCCAGCCCTGATGCTTTTATAACAATGGTCACAAAACACTTTGTAGCCAAATATATATATATATATATATATATATATATATATATATTTAAACTTGGAATAATTAAATATGTTCTATAAATGTACTTTATGCACTTTGTACTTCAGTCTATGTTAATGTATGAGTGTATATGCAGATGTTAGCAGGACTCTATTGTAAACAAGCCTCCAGGCTGAACTAGCCATTCTGTAAAAGAATCTTCAGACAAAAAGATAAATAATAATTTAATCCCTGGCATTTTGCGGTAAGGGCTCACGATTTTTTCAGGGGAGGGGTCTCAACGGTTCCATGTCAAAATGGCGAGGATTTACAGGCGACCATCAAAACAGTGACTTCAGAATGGCAAGGATAAAATCATCTATAACAAATTACTGTGACCACCAAAATGAGCAAATTCTTAGTGATTTTCTTACTTAACTGAGAGCAGTTACCACTCATATATTGTGGTTGCTGCTCATCGAGAACAGCTGTTCGAATATTGCCTTCCCAGACCTGTTATAATCTATAATTTTAGCAGCCAACTGACCTTCATTTGATAGCCCCGTGATAAATGACACGCCTCTCGCATCAAGCAACGAATGACGGTGGCCAGGAGAGCGGTGGATCGCGGCTCATTGAATGAATGGGCTTGTTTTCTTACATTTAAGTTTAGATCGGGTTAGTTAAAGATTAATGAGGTCATTGCTTGACTAACAAAGTCCCTGTTAGTCAAGCGGTAACCTTCATTAATCTTTAGCTGGCCATTCCTAAGCTTAAATGTGTAAGAGAAAACAAGCCCTGTTCGTTACAATGGGGCATGCCCCCGCACTCTCTCTGGCCACACGTCATTGTGTGCTTAAGTGCGAGGCGTGTCATTATCACCGGGGCTATCAGAATGGATCAGGCTGGCTGCTATAAAACAAAAATTACGAGGGACATAACTAAGGTCTGGGAAGATATTAATTTTCCGAACCAGGCTGGAATGACTGTCGATGAGGGCAACTACCACAATATGTGAGTAGCTGCCTTACATTGGAAACTTCCTTTAAGCACCAAACTCAGTTTCTCATACAGGTCCCGATATCATCTCCTCCCTGCAGCGCTCCCAGCACCAGCCACAAGCTGCTTGGGCCACACCTCCATCATCCTGTGTTGCCATTCTTTCTGATGTCAGTTCCAGTATGCTCACATTATGCTGCCTTTATTAACGTGGGGGGCTGTGCCCCCGTACCCTCCCTATTTATTATATCTAACTCCAAAGCGCACATTGCCCGGGGGGGGGCGTTTTTGCGTCTCGCCATTATTGTTGGTAGCCGTTAATTGCCGGACACCATTTTTGTTATCACTGATTTGTCTTCGCCGTTCTTGAGTAGCCTTATTTGAGTAGCCATTATTATGTGCTACTGGTGTTAACTAATAACAAGTTTACAGACAGGAAGCTTCTTAGTGGAGCAATAAAAATTAAATGAGTGTATGTGTCGGAAAAATGTTCGGTTGGAAGGAGGCTAAATAGCACTTCTGCCCACTCATATATACTCATTCCATCCAGAATTATCTTCTTAGTTCAGGACATCTGAAAAAATACATTGTTATAGTCTCCTTCTTTTCGTTAGTGAAAATGACTTTGATAAAACTGTGCAGGAAATGTTTATAAAATAGGTAAATTTGACACAAAAGCAATAGCCTTATCATCTGCATGTCACACATTCAATTTAGGAATTTTGTTTCACTAATAATAAGTAGCCTACCTGTTATTATCTGTGATATTAGATATTAGATATTATTGTTAATTAATTTGATAGTAATTGAATAAAAGACATTTTCTGCCAGTCACTGAGGTCTGCAAACATTGTATAGAAGTATTAACATGCCCCAAAATTATTTAAATTGTGGAGATTATTAAAATAGCTTCATATATATATATATATATATATATATATATATATATATATATCTCGAAAACCATAAACTAGTTGGAATGTTAGTGCTGTTTCAGAATTTTCATTGATTTTAACATTTTAGTTTTTAAGTATTCACACTTTTTGCCTACATGGTGTGCTGACAGTTTTTACTTGCCTGTCCGGTGCCCTCCATGTAATAAAGTGGGAGCTAAGGGATACTGATCCAAGAATTAATTAAATGGACAGACCAGCAGGGTAACAGCACCGCAGACTATCTCACACACACACTGAGCAGATTACTATATATTTCTTACACCTGTGGGTAAAGGTATTTAAGCATTTTATGGGTATGGTAGTGTCCGCACCCCCTGAGGAAGCGGTTTAGTGCCTTGAAGTGCTGGAGCTGGTTGGGTTGTGGTCCATTTGTATGTTTGCACTTTTGTGATGAAGTTGTATGAACTCAACTATCAATTGTAAGTTTGCACATTAAAACAAAATTCACTGACACATTGCAGTGCTGGTGTTTCTTGTCTTGCCAATATCTAGTTTACCAGCACTCAGTTCTTGCCATGAGTGCAGCCTTTTGTGCTTTTCTGAGAAGGTCTTTTTTGGTGGAGCAGCCCAGGCAGGTAACAGCGACTTGTGTACTGGAAGAGATCTGAGGAGATACGAAGACATTGGAGACTGAAGACCGGAGCAGAGATTTGAACCACCAGTAGTAACACCATCTGAATTATTAATTGAACAAGACAAACGGGCAATGGCATTCTTCCTAACCAGCATGAACCTGGCTACTACGAGAGCTGAGGTGGAATTAAGCATGGGTGTAGAGTCTTAGAACAACACAGAACATACAGTCAATTTTTCACAGACTGGAGAAAGCTGTATTTAAAGAAATAGCTGTCCATTACAACATCTGATCTTTGACAAACTACATCGAAAAAAAAAAACTGGGTGCCTAGAGGGCTTTGAATGACAAAACTCCCCACCTGTGGTTTAGAAAACCTGAATTTCAAGGAGAAATGGGAAAAGAACATGAGACAGTGTTCCATTGGTTTTGTTAAAATCCAGATAGAAGAAGAATGTCATAAAACCGAGACTTTGAAAGAAATTTGTGAATTGCATGACACATTGGCAAAGTTCCAAAATGTGACTTTAATCAAAGACTTGGACAGGAAATTGACTGAAAAAGCAAAGAAATGTGAAACAGAATTGATAAGAAAGGAAGAAGCAAAAATTAATATGAGATGAACAGGACTATGCCAATAATAGAATTTATCAATGGCACAATTTTAGCTGCTCCCAGCAAGAGGCAGACGGTGGAAAGGGAGGTCAAATGGGTCCTGTAGATATAAACAGGATCTGCATGATGCAAGAACTGGCACATCTGCACCTTCACAAATTGTGCACACATCTGCACCTTTCACAAATTGTGCATGTCTGCACCTTCACAAATTGTGCACATCTGCACCTTCACAAATTGTGCACGTCTGTACCTTCACAAATTGTGCACATCTGCACCTTCACGAATTGTGCACGTCTGCACTGTCACAAATTGTGCACATCTGCACCTTCACAAAATGTGCACGTCTCTGACCAGAGAACAGAGACAGAAGTTGAATCGAATCCACGGAGTTTTAAAACAAACTCCAAGAAAAGACATGAAGAGGAAGGAGGGGGCGCAGGAAAGCAAAGGATAGTTCAAACCCGCTCCAGGCACAAGATGAACAAACCATAACAGTACTAAACTTGTCAAAAAGGGAATTAGCAGCACAGCAAGAAGTATTGAGTTATGGACTTTCATTTGTTCCAGTACATAAAATCGATGTATTTTCTGTGTATTGTGATCTGTTTAAATTGTTCAGAAAGATCAACTTGAAACATTTTGCTGCAGTTAACCAGCCAGTCAGGATGCCATTAGTGCAGATCAGGGGGTGGATGTTGGGAATGAAATACTGGTTAATAATCAAAACAAGCCAGATATGGCAGGTAATCTACTAGACGAAATAACAGAACAATAGTTGCTACAGCTAAATGAGGCAGCAGATAGAGGTATTAATGAGTTTGGTAATTATAACCATTTAGGCAAGTGGAAGATACACTTTATCAATCAGAATTGGATCAGGATGCCTCAAGACCCACTTTGAGGAAGAAATCAAAATTTAATACAGTTAATTGTGGCAGTGGCTATTAAACCCTTCTAGGAGGTCAATCTTAAGGGATGTCATGGCAGCAATTACAAAAATGGCAAATGGGTATACTACTGGGACAACTTAAGTGTTGAACGAATTACAATGTCAGAATTGAGAGCAACGAATGATGTGGTGATAAAACTCTCTGCCAAAGGAGGAGATGTAGTAGTACTAGACAGAGACTATTACCACACTGAAGCATTGCATCAATTATCAGACAGCTACACGTATAGGGAACTTAGTTGTAATCTCACCATGTTCTTTAAACAGAAGCTTAAAAAAACATTTTAGATTTGTCTTTAGAAGAGGGGTGGCTAAATGAGGCTGAATTAGATGTGCTAGACTGTTAATTCCCAGTAACCCCTGTATTTTACCACATTCTGAAAATTCATAAACACCCTTTAGTTCCACCAGGGTGACTCATAATCTCATGGAATGGGGTCCTTATGGAATCATGAGCAACATTTCATGATGGATTCCTGCAGCAAGAAGTAAAAAAGCTACGGTCCTTTATTCAAAATACCACAGCTGTTTTGCAATCCTTCCAAGATTTTGTGTGGATTGACTCGTGTGGGTATGCATTGATGTCATGTCTCTGTATATAGTGATCCAACATGATTTAGGGGATTAAGGCAGTTAAATCCATTTTAGAAAGATCTTCTACTAGATACCCCATCCCATTCATAACACTTGCCCTCAGTCTGATTCTCAAAAGTAATTATTTTTTATTTGATGGTACATTTTATGTACAGATTAGGGCATGGCCACGAATACGCTGGTGGCTCCTTCCTATGCCAGTCTGTTCATGGACTGGTGGGAGGAGGGGGCCATCTATGACCTGTTGGCTAACTCATTTTATTCAAACATCATATACTATGTGCGCTTTATTGATGACATCCTGCTAGTCCGGGAAGGCACAATACCAGCTGTGCATGATTTTTTTGGATTATATTAATGGAAATTATTTGGGATTGCGGTTTACAGCTGCTTTTGATAAAACGATAATTAATTTTTGGATTTAACGTCTGGTTCAACAACAGGACTAATGGAAACAACGGGATACAGGAAAAGTGCTGCAGGTAACAGTCTTCTACATGCATGTAGCTCCCATCCTAAACATGTAACAAGTAATTTACATATGGCCAATTGTTGTGTCTCTGGCACAATTGTTCAAACATAGGGATTTTGAGAAAGAAGCTGCAGATCTTCTTTCTAAACTTAGGAAACGGGGCTATAGTGAAGTTAATTTACAAAAAGCACTTGAGAGTGCCGAGCATTGGATAGAAAACAATTGCTAGAATACAGGAGAAAGAGAGAAGAGGTGGAGTTGGAACGAGTCACGTTGGTTACAACATATGGTCAAGGGGCTATGGATCTTAAATCTATTATTAATCAACATTGGCATTTATTGGTACTAGAATATTGAAAGAAGTTAGTGATATGAGACCAAGGGTTACATTTAGGAGAGGCAATAGTCTCAGAGATATGCTAGTTCATAGCCGTTTTCAACGCAAAACTGAACAGCAAAATTGGATCCCTCAGAAACTGCTTGTATGTTTTCCATGTAAAAGGTGCATCACTTGTCAAAATGCAATACAAAGTAAATGTTTTGTTAATCCCTCCATTTCTGGGT
Source organism: Neoceratodus forsteri (assembly GCA_016271365.2). Lineage (NCBI taxonomy): Eukaryota > Metazoa > Chordata > Ceratodontiformes > Ceratodontidae > Neoceratodus > Neoceratodus forsteri. The sequence goes on from JADMNL010000027.1 coordinate 46,771,346, forward strand.
TTAGGGAGGTGCACATTAGGCAGTTCATCAGTTGCAGTACTAGATATGTGGTGTATGCCCTGCGGTGCTCCTGTGGCGAAGTGTATATTGGACAGACCATGCAGTCATTGAAAGAGTGTATCCAGGAGCTCTACAGGGTTATATCAGACACAGAGATATTTTACATCCCATTGGAAAGCATTTGGTAGATGTTGAACATGCAGGGAACAGTATTGTGCATTACATGGGGATAGAGCAGGTGCACACAGACCGCGGGGGTAGGTCTCTCATATTAGCCCAAATAGAAATAGCACTGTAGACATGGCAAGGGTTAGGATCAAAAATATTTAAAAAAAAGGCTCTTGATACACAGCATAAAATGTACCTAGACAAGTGCATTAGACAGATATGATAATAATTTTTAACTGTAGCTAAAAACTAGCTTTTTGGAAAAACTTTTTTTCTGCACTGCTGCTTTAATTGACGTGGGTAATAAGTATTTTTTACAGAAGACATCATCACTGAGACATATATATAGTTCATATTGTTATTAATTTGATAGTAATTGAATGAAAGGCATTCTCAATCTGTCTCTGAGAATTGCAAACATTATGAGAAGTATTTTTAACATGCCCTGATAATTCTTTAAATTGTGGGAATTTATAAAAAAAATATATATATATATATATATAGTATGTATACAATGTATAGATGTATAGCGTATATGTGTGTGTGTGTGAAAAAACATGAACAAGTTGGAATGTTAGAGCTGTTTCAGAATTTTCATTGATTTCTAACACTTTCGTTTTTAAGTACTTCGCACTTTTTGCCAACACAGTGTGCTGACGATTTTTGCTTGCCTGTCCAGTGCCCTCCATGTAATAAAGTGGAAGCTAAGGGATACTGATCCAAGAATTAATTAAGCGGACAGACAAGCAGACTAACAGCACCACGGGCTATTTCTCACACACAACAATTTAATTACCATATATTTCTTAAAATTGTGGGTAAAGATATTTAAGCATTTATGAGTATGGTGGAAGCCATGCCCCTAAGGAAGAGGTTTAGTGCCTTGAAGTGCTGGGGCTGGTCATGTTGTTCATTTGTATTTTTGCATTTTGTTATGATTTTGCACAAACTCAGTTATTAATTGCAAGTTTGCACATTAAAACAAAATTCACTGATACATTGGATTACTGGAGTTTCTTGTCTTGGCAATGTAACCATGTCCAGTCACATACGAACTGTCACTTGTTTCTTGCACATGGATGCTGCCCTAATTTACCTCCTTGCTGCCTCAAGGTAGGCTTTAAACACTCTACCTTCCCTCTTGTTCAAGGGCCCTGCTGGTATCACTTTTGTGCAGTTTAATAGGCAGTCCTGTATCATGAAAAAAAAGTCAGGGGCGCACACAGTGCCACCACTAACTCCTTTAAACTGTACCTAGCTCTTTGACAAGCCCTCCTCCTGCTACTCATCTTAGGGGGCAGTGTACAACAAAACCCTGGCCCAGTTCCTTCAGTGACATCCTTTAGAGGTTACCTTGAAATTGCTCATGCCAACCTTGGGGGACTTATGCCCAAGATCGATGAGTTTAAAGCCTGAGTTATAGATAACTAATTCAATGTTGTTGCTGTCACTGAGTCATGGCTTACCAACAGAATTTCTGACAGAGATATAGAGATAGACACCTACACACTGTTTAGATTGGACATGATCGCTAGGAAGGATGGGGGGCTGCCTTGTGTATACCAAATCAGATATCAGAGAAGAAGCCAGAAGGGGAAGGAAGTAAACATATTCAATTCAGTGCTTTAGAGTAACTGGTATTTGCTATTTTTCTTTTAAACTTAGATTGTGGGCTTTTAGTGACACTATACTTTCGTTGTTGTCTTTACTTATAATTGTTTTTGGGCTGTTGAAAATTTAAAACATAGTGGTGGTGTAATTCTGTGCTGTCTTTAATTGCTGCAATTTTCACCTCCCCTTCCCCCAACCCTTAATTATATGCCCTGTTAAATCTGATTGACAGGAGCTAAACACAGGGTATAGTAAGGGGTGTGAAGTAGGAGGGGCATAAGGGGGAAGAAGCCCACCCTCAGCACATGTGTTTTGATTCATTTATTTATTGGTTTCTTTTTCTTTAAAAAAAAAATGTATCTGAGGATCAGTGGCAGGATTTTTAGGACAGTAAATTAATAAAAAGGGAACTAGGAGAGCTTCAGTAGCAGACAAGTAGTGGAATTGCAGTATAATGTGGGGAGTGGTGCAATGCAGTGGCTGTGGGGCAGCCTTATTCAGGCAGACCTTCTGGACACTGAGGTGCTGCCCTATCTGCATGCATCTCTCTGGACTGCGGGAGGAGGAGGAGGTAGCCAGACTCAGAGCGGAAGTAAACTGGGTCAGGAGTACCATCACCCCTATCCAGGGACCACCCAGTCCAATGCAACTGCCTCAAAGGATGCCGAGAACGAGGAGCACTTGGAAGACAGTGGGCTCAGAGAGGGTTAGAGCGGTCAGGCAGAGGCACATCCCAGATCCTATTCCACTCAAGAACTCATATGCCACACTGGCAAATGAGGACAACCAAATAGAGGTACCCAGAGAAGTGGAAGGAAAGGATGTGAAGGTTAGCCAAGGAGGTGACCTCAGCGGGGAAAGCAGTGGACCCAGAGGAGGAGGAAGCGAATCCTGGTGGGGGACTCCATCATAAGAGGGATCCAGCTAGGAACACAGGAGGGGGAGGACAGGGAGGTGAGGTGCCTACCAGGTGCCATGGCATGGAGGATGGAAGGAAGATCCTGGGGATCACTGGGAAGGCAAGACGGAGGGTGAGCTGGATGTCATTATCCACCTAGGTACAATGACCTGGCAAATGGGGAGCCAAAGGAAGTTCAGGAAGAGTTTAGGAAACTGGGAGGGGTCTCAAGCAGTAGCTACTTCTGTCACTTTCTCAGAAGTACTACCTGTGAGAGGCAAGGGAGAGCATAGGAGTGCATGCACCAGGAACTTTAACTCATGGTTGAAGAACTGGTGCGTGAGGAAGGGTTTGGATTCATTGGTGACTGGGACCCACCTGGAGGATGGAGGTTTGTTCAAGCCTGACGGCCTGCATCCATCCTGGAGGGAATCCAAGCACTCAATGATAAGCTTAATGCTACATTGACAAGCATTTAAACTAGCAAAGGGGGTGGCAGGCCAGCAAGGAGGGTACCTGCTTGCTCACCCCACAGCTCAGCAGTGGAACCAGTGAACCAGAGGAGTGGCTATCTCTGCAAAGCAGTGTGCAAAGATGGAGATTAGTGCCCAAGAGGTGGATAAGCAGAAAAGGGGCAAAATTCAGCAGAAGGGCAGACAGCAAGGAGAACCAGGGATAAATGACAACCAAGGAAGGGGCTGGAGTAGAACAGTGAAACAGTCTAGGGAGGTGAAATCATGGAAAGCCATGTGTGCAAATGCCAGGAGCCTTAGCAACAAGATGGAAGATCTGGAGGCTGTCATGGTGCAGTCATTCCTGGACATTGTGGCCATCACTGAAACCTGGTGTAACGATAACCACGACTGGGAGATGGCCATACCTGGCTACAACATATTCAGAAGAGACAGAGCAGGCAGGAAGGGAGGAGGAGTGGCACTGTATATGAAAAATGACATAAGGGCCACAGAGATCCAGGAGGAACAAAATGGGGGAGAGATACTGTGGGTTAAGCTGGAAAGGAAAATGGGGACAGCCATCCACACAGGTGTGGTCTATAGACCACCAGCCCAGGAGGAAGAAACAGATAGGGAGCTGATGCTAGCCATCCAAAGGATGGCAGACAAGGGTGAGGTAGTACTGGTTGGAGACTTCAATGTTCCAGACGTGGACTGGAGCATCCCAGCAGCAGCATCAACTAGGAGCAGATTTATCCTGGACTCCCTTCAGGGTGCCTTCCTCAAGCAACTGGTCATGGAACCAACTCGGCAGAAGGCAATACTGGACCTTGTGCTCACAAACAGGGACAGTGTGATGGGGGTAACAGTGGGGGAGCACCTGGGAAACAGTGACCACTAGTCATTGTGGTTTGAAATCACAGAAAGAGCAGAACCAAACCACACAAAACACGTATCCTGGATTTTAGGGGGCAGACTTTGGGAAAATGAGGAGATACTTGAAAGAGGCATTAAAGGGAATGGGACAGGAATCAGGGTTGAGGAACAGTGGGCAGTATTTAAAATGGGGATTACAAGAACAACAGAATTATGCATTAAGCAGGTTAGCAAGAGGAAAAGGAAGAGGAGACCATTATGGTTTTCCAAAGAGGTAGCAAAGAAAGTGAAAGCCAAAAGATTACATACAGGCAATACAAAAGACACATGCAGAAGGGGATAGGGAGAGTACCAGGAGAAGCAAAGGGAGGCAGGGAGGTCAGTAAGGGAAGCCAAAGCTCAGACAGAAGAGCACATTGCAAAATCAGTGGGTAGAGGACAAAACCATTTACAGGTACATAAGTGAAAAAGAAAGACAAAGGGAGGGATAGTGAGACTGAAGGGGAGGATGGGGCGTGGAGGGTGACAACAGTAAAGCTGACATATTGAACAGGTATTTCTGCTCAGTCTTTACTGAGGAAGAGGAGGTAATGGGTCTGAAGGGAGTACAAGGGTGAGAATGGTGCAGAAATGGACACAAGTCCCTTTACACGAGAAAGGGTCCTGAAGGAACTGGAAGTAATAAGAGTTGATAAAGCAATGGGGCCAGATGGGGTGCACCCCAGGGTCCTTAAAGAACTGAGAGGTGGTGGCTGAACCTCTGGCTATCCTGTTTAGCTGATCACTGGAAACAGGGGAGGTACCCAAAGACTGGAGGACAGCAGATGTAGTCCTCTTATACAAAAGTGGGAACAAAGAGGAAGCAGGGAACTACAGACCGGTCAGCCTCACCTCGGTAGTGGGGAAGATCATGGAAGCACTACTGAAGGAGAGATTGGTGGAACATCTGGTTGTCAATGGACTACAGGACCCAAGGCAGCATGGTTTCACCAGGGGGAGGTCATGTCAGACCAACCTCGTTGAATTTTTTGACTGGGTGACTAGGGAGGTGGATCAGGGGAGGGCAGTGGACATGGCCTATCTGGACTTCAGCAAGGCCTTTGACACTGTGCCACATAGAAGACTATTACACAAACTGGGGAATATGGGTGTGGGCAGGACAGTAGTGTGGTGGGTAGGTAACTGGCTGGGTGGCAGGACACAGAGGGTGGTGGTAAATGGCTGTCACTCCACAGAGGGAAGAGTGACCAGTGGGGTACCACAGGGATCAGTGCTGGGACCGGTCCTATTCAACATCTTCATCAGTGACATTGCGCAGGACCTAGAAGACAGAATTTCACTGTTTGCTGATGACACAAAGCTCTGTAACAGAGTAGACACACCAGAGGGTGTAGACAGAATGAGAAGCGTCCTGCAGAAACTTGAAGAATGGTCAGGGGTTTGGCAGTTGAAATTCAATGCAAGGAAGTGCAAGATAATGCATATGGGGCACAAAAACCCTGGCACAATATATCAGTTGGGGGGTGAGGATATAGCATGCACCAAGCAGGAAAGGGATCTTGGGGTTATCATCTCTGATGACCTCAAAGTAGGAAACAGTGTGACAAGGCAGAAGGTAAAGCAAATAGGATACTGGGATGTATAGGGCAGGGGCATCACCAGCAGGAAAAGGGAGGTCATAATTCGCTATACAAGACACTAGTGAGGCCCCACCTAGAGTACAGTGTACAGTTCTGGAGACCATACCTACATAAGGACATAGACAGGGTAGAGAAGGTTCAGAGGAGGGCAACAAAGATGGTGCATGGATTGCATCACAAGTCCTATGAAGACAGGTTGAAGGAACTGAACATGTACTCCCTGGAGGAGAGGAGGGAGAGGGATATGATAGAGACATAGAAGTATCTTACAGAGGAACAGGGTGCAGGAAAACACTATTTTTAGCGAAAAAGATGTTCCAGGACTAGAGGGCATGGGATGAAGTTGGAGGAGGAGATTCAGAGGAAACATGAGAAAGAATTTCTTCACAGAATGGGTGGTGGACAAGTGGAACACCCTGCCAGAGAAGTGGTGGGGCTGAAACAATCACGAGATTTAAGAATGCATGGAGACATAAAGGAATTCTGGAGGTCAGGGGTAAGGGCAACAGACTTCTAGGAAAACAAACTGAACTTACAAGCTCAAATGGCAGACTGGGTGGGCCATAGGCCCTTATCTGCCGACACTGTCTATGTATCTATGTAAATCCTACTTAAAATCCCATAGCCTTCCTCTTAGCTCTGATCTGTCTGGGTGTGAACTCCTTGCCATAAACCTAAAACTGCAGCTCAAGGGTGAAAAAAACCTTAACATCCTTGTCACCTATATTCCCCATAGAAATGTCCAGAGCGACTTTGACTGCTTTATCAGGATGGTCTCCAACTTAAACCTGCTGCAAGAAAAAATTGTAGTTGGTGACTAATTGTAACTAGCTGGCTAGCACTAGTAAAGAATTCAAAGACAAACTGGCAAATATTTACCTCACTCAGGTGATTAACAAACCGACCAGAGTTAACTACATGACGGGGACTACAACTGTCCTTGACTAGATATTGGTTAGCCATGTGGACAAAATAATCTCCAGTGAGGTGCTACCTGACTTTGTGAGTAACCAATCCCTGTTACCTGCATATGGTCTGCAAAGGTAATCAAAAATAGCCCTCCACCTCCCTGCTAGGGTGCTATGCAAACACAGGATCCCACTCTTTCAGGCCTCCTGTGACAACTGGACTGCTCCTTCTTAACTTACACAACTGATGTCAATGCAGCTGTTGAATACTTTATACACCAGTTCAACAGAGTCTGTGATACTGTCATGCCAGTCAAGATTAGGGTCTTCAGTGGAAGTTATCAAGCCTGGTACACACTGGCTATGGCGTCTCATGCTCGTGAACATGACAGCGCATGTAATTTGTACAGGGAGCGTGGTCAGGTAAAATTCCTCCAGAAATATAGGAGCTTCTAACCTGGTGAAAACTCACATCAGGGTAGCTAAGTCAAACCACATTAAATCCCAGCAAGTAAATGTACTCACAACCTAGGAGCCTTTGGGCAGCATTAACGAGCCCCTGGGAACACCAAAATCCTTTTCCAATACATTGTACATAGTGATACTGTACCAATCCCTCCCCAATCTATCTTTCATAGTGATTCATCCTAGTCCCTCCCCCGATCTATCATACATAGTGATACATACCAATCCCTCCCTAATCTATTATTATACATAGTGATACATACCAATCCCTCCCCAGTCTATCATACATAGTGATACATACCAATCCCACCCCCAATCTATTATACATGGTGATACATACCATTCCCTCCCCAATCTATCATACATAGTGAGACATACCAATCCCTCCCTAATCTATCATACATAGTGATACATACCAATCCCTCCCCAATCTATCATAATGTAGTGAGACATACCAATCCCTCCCCAATCTATCATGCATAGTGAGACATACCAATCCCTCCCCCAATCTATCATACATAGTGAGACATACCAATCCCTCCCCCAATCTATCATACATAGTGAGACATACCAATCCCTCTCCAATCTATCATACATAGTGAGACATACCAATCCTTCTCCAATCTATCATACATAGTGAGACATACCAATCCCTTCCTCAATCTATCATACATAGTGATACGTACCAATCCCTCCCCTAATCTGTCATACATAGTGATACATACCAATCCCTCCCTAATCTATCGTACATAGTGATACATAGCAGTCCCTCCCCCAATCTATCATACATAGTGATACATACCAATCCCTCCCCAATCTATCATACATAGTGATACGTACCAACTCCCCCAATGTATCATACATAGTGATACATACCAATCTTTCCCAATCTATCATACATAGTGATACATACCAATCCCTCCCCACTCTATCATACATGGTGATACATACCAATCCCTCCCCAATCTATTGTACACAGTGATACATACCAATCCCTCCCCAATGTATCATACATAGTGATACATACCAGTCCCTTCCCTATCTATCGTACATAGTGATACATACAATCCCTCCCCAATCTATCATATATAGTGATACATAACAATCCCTCGGTAACCCGTGAAGTGAGCATGAGGAAGGTGGCTGTCTGTGCAGGCGTCGCCTTCCTCGTGCAATCCACTCATGGCGACCGATGGGTAGAGCGACCAGATGAGGTGGTGGGCAAACTAGGGTGACAGGATGTTGCTATACATCGTGTGTTGGGGGGTGGGGAGTGAGCCTGGCGATCGTGGGCTGGGGTGGAGAGGCTGTGAGGGGTTGCTGCCATCGTCAGTCGAGCTGTGGCGTGGGCGTTGGGGATTGGGCAATGGCTCAGTTGGCTAAGGTACTGGGTTCGGGTCTGGCGCTGGTGCGTTTTATTGTGCCCGGCCTGAACCTTTCTATTTTACTACTTTCACTCCCCCGACATGCACCCCTGGAGTTGAGAATCCTTAAGCAGGAGGGTGCGGGTGTGGGTGGCGCAACCTCCACAGAAAGTAGTAAAATATGTCCTCGCGCAGGTTGGTGCGCTAGCTAGTTGTCAGAGTGCCGAAATGTGTTCGGCACTCTGAGTGATTACGGCGATTGCCTTCGGGCGTTCACTGTTATCACATAGACCCCAGTCCCTCCCCCAATGTATCATACATGGTGACTCAGCGGTATCTAGTGACAAAGCCATAGTGGACATGTTCAACAGTGCTTTTGGTGACTTGTTGGCCTACATCCCTAACACCCACAACCATTCTGCTGCGCAAGGTGTGTTATCTGGTGAGCCTAACCATCCACTTTTTGACTTCAAGTGACATACCTGGTCAGAGGTATATCGCTACCAGCTAGGTTGAAAGTTAAGACAAGAGTGGGCCTAACAGCATTGCTATGAAACTGCTGAAACTTGGTCTTAGGGAAGTTACCTACCCCTCCAGCATATCTTCAACCTATTCTTGGCCATAGATATACCTCTTGTGTAAATAAAGAAACTATACCACACTGATGACAGTACGGTAGTAAAAGCACAAGGTTCGTGATTAGTGGTCCTTGGTAATCCAATAAAGCCACCTGACACCAGCTGTTGTTTTAAATTAGTTGCAATTTATTAATACCCGAATAAGCCCTAACAAATTTATCTCTAACATGATTAAGTCTAAACAGCTGATGGCTTTCCACAACCAGGGCTACAGGTGTACAGAAAAAGTGAAGCAAAATTGCTCCCTTTTTCTGGGTGTCAAAGCATCTATAGCAACCATGCTGGCTATTCCTCTTGGCAACACAGAACATACAGTCTGTCTGATACTTATACAGTGACAAGAAATGCAAAAAAAAAGGAAGTTTTCAGATACTCTGACCATAAAAGGCAAGAGAGTGGGGTTATGAGACAAGGGTTCTAAAGTACATTGGCCACAAGATACCTTAGTCATAAGATACATTTGACACTTTGCCGAGACAGGGGAGTTTTGTTTGTCATCACCCTTGGATGGTCCAGGGATTTTACATTATAAAAATAACATGCTTTAGGAGAGACAAGAACAAAAATAAAAGGCTTTTACTCTATTTAAAACAAATTGCTTAGAACTGCAAAAGGGTCTTTAGTAGATAGTGGCCAAAGCAAGGATATAATTATTTCTTAACAACTCTCTGTTACACATTTTTTAAACACAAGAAATCATGAATGAGGAACCGTGTTAGCCAAGGCTAAATGACAGTTAATGTTGAAGGAGCTACATGTTATCTTAACCATGACCTTAGGTTACAGACCTGTTTTGTACACAGTATTCTGCTTGAGCAGAGCAAAACTAACTTTGCTTCAAATATCTGTTCCTAAACACTGCTTATGCTCTTCACCTATTTTTCTACAATTATTTAAAGGGCCTTAACACCTTTTGAACCCGGCACCAGATACATATTAATTCACATGGTGGTATCATGTAGTTATCCACTAGCCACTTGCACCTTTCACTAGCCACTTCACTAGCTACTGCAAGCCTTTTACTTGTTTTACTGCTTTTAGCTCTTTTGGTTAGCCAACTACATATAAATGTTGTTGTTGATAAACTTGTATAAAACTTTGGTTACTGGTGACTAAGACCTTGGCCACTGGTCACTAAAACTTTGGCCACTGGCCACTTTCAACATCTGGACATTTTGAAAAGTACACATGGTCTCCGTAATAAAGAGTGGTGATTCTAATCTGACCAGTTATCACCCCATCTCCAACCTCTCGCCATTATCCAGAGCACTTGAAAGAATTGTTAATGACCAGCTGGTAGAATTCCTTAGTCAGTATAACCTTCTGGCCAATGAGCAGCATGGGTTCAAAAGGAACTTCGCATTATGACTCCTCTGTTGGAATTTACTGAGTCAGATCAGTGATCACAGTGCTTTTGATAGGGGTGAACTGACTGGTTCTATCTTCAGTGATCTAGCAAAGGTATTTGATCTTCTCAACCATACTGTCCTTTGTCTTAGGTTGTCATCCCATGGCCTCTCAATTGATATGGTTGGCTGGTTCACGGACAATTTGACTTGTAGAAACCAATCAGATAAATGTAGGGCTGCCATATCTGATGTCAGACCTGTAAATATTGGTGTCCCGCACGGATCTATACTTGGGCCTCTGTTATTCAGCCTGTTTAACTAGCTACCCTCTGTATACAAATCCTTCCATATAATCCTGTATGCAGATCACAAAGTCATCTTCACACGTGACAGGAGTCTTGACCACCTTAAGCAGAGACTTCAGGACAACTTTAACTCAGTCCAAACCTGGTTTGCCAACAACCTGCTCATAATGAATACAAAACAAAAACAAAATGCATGTTGTTTGGCAACCGCAGCAAGGTGCACCTAGCCTCAGGTGTTATTATCTCAACCAATGCAGGTGCCTCTATAGAGCAAGTGCAAACTTTCAGATACTTTGGACTGATACTGGACTGTGCCATGACATTCTCTGACCACATAGACTTCCTAGTAAGGTCAGTTAATATGAGAATTGGATTCCTTTACAGAAACAGGAGCAATCTCCTACTGGAGGTAAAAAAATTCCTAGTTCAGAGCTTTATCATCAGTCTCATTAACTGTGGCACTGTGGGCTATGGATCTGCTAACGATGGTGTGCTCAACAGAGTGAGAGGGCCACTTAACAGGGCCTGCTGCTTTGCACTTGACGTTCAACTTGATACTCATACATGCAACCTGTATTCCAAGCTTAACCTATTAAACCTAAACCAGAGGCTTCTCTACCACACCCTTGTTTGGGGCTACCATGCACTGCATGGTCTACTTTCCCAGGCTTGTTTCCCTTTTCACTTTTATTGAGCCTATATTATTACTGTTTCATAATTGTTTGTTTACTAATTGATGCAATTGTAAAGAGAATCTTCTTCTCAGCTTGCTCTACAATAAACGTGAATTGCATTGAACTGGCAGTAGGTATACCACTAGAGGCATGGCAAGCCACACGCTGCTGCTTCTCAGGAGGACTACATTGGGTGAAAACTCCTTCTCTTACCAGTTTGCCAAGTATTGATTCTGTCAGCACCTTTAGAGACTGCAGCTCTGTTTCACAATTTAAATCTAGGCTGCATACCTTTCTCTCTGAGAACAGTACCTGTAAGTGCTTAAAATGAATTGCCGTGGCCTTGATAATGTTAACATTGTTTAGTGCACCCCTTACCTTAGTTGGCTCGGTTATAATGCAAATGCATCGCCTGGTAATCTGACTATGTAAACTTCATTTACTGCACCCTTTAGGTCATCAGCTATAACGCCATGCCATTGTACCTCACCCTACCCTGTAGACACTGACAAGTGTCATGGTGTGCTTTGGGGTCTTTGGGCGTATACTTACCCCATTCCATAAGGAAATACACTGACATGGGTGCGGTATAGAGCATGGGGTGAACTGTGGCTGAACAGTGCAAGGCACACCACGATGCCTGTCAGTGGCTGCAGAGTGGGGGTGGGGTGGAATGGCATGAGCATTACATCTGGTGATCACACCCCTGATGCCTGTCAGTCTGTACTGGGTGGGTGCTACAGTTGGAAACCCTAACACTGTAGGCTTGTGGTGGTAGTTTTCACTCCACATTTTCAACATGGGCTGCTTGTCAGGCCACTCATGAAAAGTGGCACAATCACTTTGTTAGCTGAAAGGTGGTTTTGCACAGCTGCTGTGCCATTTGGTGACAGAGGATGAAAACACATTTTGGGCAGGATGTGGAGAATGACAACTGTATTGTTCATGAGGAGGAGTAAAAAATGGCAACGTTGAAAATCTGGAGTGACAATATGGAATATTGGTGAAGCAATGAGCATGCATACAAACTGTGCAACACCGTCCACAACCCAATTATTTTGGGAGTTTGGTAGCTACATTTGTAACATAGGCATTTTGAGACCTCCTTACGAACAGTGGTGCTGCAATTTTGTTAATCTGTCCCAAAGTTGATTTCCACAGCGATCACCATTGTCCTTGCAGGCGCGGAAACACATTATGGGCAGGATGTAAAATGAGAGCTGTACTGTTCATAAGGAGGAGGAAAACATGCCAGTGTTGAAAATCTGGCATGGAAATATTGCAAATCTGTAAAGTTACAAGGTGAGTGGAAACTGTGCAACACATGCTTGCAATACAGTCATTTTAGGACTTTTAGCAAAAATTTTCAATATAGGCATTTTGGACCTCTGCTCATGAACAGTGTCACTCGCATTTCCTCAAACTGTCCCAAAAGTGATTTCCTGCAGAACACGCTTATTCTGCACCAGATGCGAAAACACATTTCAGGCAGGATATGTAAAATGACAGCTGTACTGTTCATCAGGAGGTGTGGAAAATGCCAAGTTTGAAAATCTGGGTGAAAATATTACAAATTCATGATGTTACAAGCGTGCGTAGAAACAGCGCAATGCCTGCTCATAAAACAGACATTTTGGGAGTTTGTCACCAAATTTGCAACATAGACTTTTGAGAGCTCCCTCATGAACAGTGGCATGTCATTTCATTACTCAGTCCCAAAAGGTGATTCTGTGCAGTGACCACGAAATCACCTTTCAGGATTGAATAACACCATGACAGTGCCAGAATTCATGAGGGGTCCCAAAAACTCTGTTGAAAATTTGGTGCCAAAATCAAAAATACTGAGATATGCATCAAAGTTAAAAAACCTTTTGTTCCATTATACAGCTTACCAGCATTTCCTCAGTTCTTGATCGGCTTTGAAGAGTGCAGATGTGTTCGGTCCACGAATCCAGCTGCCAGACTCCCAGGTAAGTATGGGGTGAGGGGATGTGGGGAGGCAGGGTACACAGTGGGTGGGTTCTGGTTGTGGAGGGGAGAGAGAGACCCACGAGGGACGCTTGCTTCCATTGGTACAAAAAAAAAAACATTGCAGGACTGTTTTCTCTTTACAGGGCATGTGGCACACTGGGGTGGGCTCCCAGTGTGCCAATGGGCTTTGTTTCTGTGGGGCAGCTGTAGCCAACAGGGCTTGTTGCCTCATTGGCACACAACTAAAGGGGTACTTGCTATGCCGACAGGGATTGGGCGCCCGCCATGGCACCACAAGGACAGCAGGGGACTGAGAAAAGAGCTGAGGGGTTGGGCACCCCCTCAGCATATAACAAATGGGGGTTTTTATGCCGATGGGGAGTGGGCTCCCCATCAGCACATACATTGGGGCAGCGTAAACTGACAGGGGATTGGGCACCCCAAGGTCAGCAGTTTGGCGGGCAGTGTACCGCCATGTTTGTGTTTCCGGTAAGCATGTCGGGAGGTCCACTGTGTGTGATGAGCTTTGCTCGCATTACAGCAGACCTTTCCTTAGATGTGCTTGTCTAGGTGGTGTGGCACCAGCATGCAGGCTGATTGGGGAATGAGGGAGCACCTACTGATGCGTGCCCTGCATTTGCCCAACAGTGACCGCGCCTCCAAATCAGCACTACCGCAAGATGTTGGCTGCACAAGCGCACCAACATAAAAATGACTGCATCATCTACATATAGGGTCATCTCAGATTATTTACAAGTAAGGGGACAGAATTCATAAATAATAAAAAAGAAGAGGGCCAAAAATTAAGCCCTGTGGCAAACCACATTTAATCAGCAGAGAATCTGAGATGTTTTCTAAGATTTTTGTTCTGTGCATTCTGTTACCCAAATAGTTATCAAACCACTCTATAACATCATTTGAAAATGTAATTGCAAAGAGAGTCTAACCATAGGTCATGATCTACAAGTTCGAAGGCCTTGGTGAGATCACAAATGCTGCTGCGGCACAGTGCCCTTATCAAGGGCACTCTGCACGCAGCTTGTGAACCTCACTAAGGCCATCTCCATGTTATGCTTTGATCTAAAACCATGTTGTGAACTTGTCATTAAATCATATTTTCCTAAATAATGAATTATTTGATCGAAAAAATCCTCTCCAGAATTTTTGATAAAGGAGCCAGTAAAGAAATGGATGATAGTTGGAAGCACATTCCATATTGCCAGATTAAAATATGGGCTTTGTAGTTGCAAGTTTCCAGTCTTTGGGAAAAGCTCCAGTGCACAAACAGTAATTAAATAAATATGCTATAGGGGAGGCCAGTTCATGAATTCCCATCTTAATAAGCCTAAAATCGTTATTATCAGGACCAATATAGGGACGAGGGTCATATTTTAAAACAGTCTCGAACCAAACCAGGTGTGACAATCCAAAAACAAAAATCAAGGGTGATTAATATTACTGTTTCTAGGGGTTAACAATTGGGCTTGTTATGTTGAAATTGCCTAAAACTATCCAAATCACCAAAATAATTATTAAACATCCCAGCCACGATAGAGATCGCTAATCAGATTGTTTACATCAAGCAATGAAATACTACCTTCATTTGATTTCCTCCTAATAGGCAATTTAACGTTTGCCAGGTTTTTTGGGATCCCAAGGAAATTAAATTGTACAGAGATAAAAAAACAGTTTTTAGCCTTCTAACTTCAGTTTCACACTTATTTCGTAGGGATTTGTAATTCTGTAATGTAACTAAATCCCTGTCCACCTTATATTTTTTCCACATTCTATCTCTTTGTCTCATCAGTTCCAAGAGCTCAGAAGTAACCCATTTGTTTTATTGGCCCTAATTCTCATTTTCTTTTTGAGGAATTTGATCTATTACCTGAGTGAACAGCCTACCAAATTTGTCCAATATACCATCAATATCATTAAGTGTCTCCAAACAGGACCAGTCATATTCTCTACAGGCCTCATTCATGACCTGAGTATTAACTTGTTTTAAATTTCTGGTTTCTATATAATGAGGAGGGCTTCCACTAGTTTAGTTGTCCAATCACAAAAAACGGGCAGTGGTCACTAATTGAATCAGTAAGGACCCCATATGCTATGATCTTATTAGGATGAGTTACCACAATCCAGTCCAATGTGATACCCATACCGGTTTTGTAATTAATTCTAGTATTGTCTGTAATTAACTGCAGGATGCCCAACCCTAGAAATAGATCCTTAACATTATCAGTTTGCTCATGTCCCCAGTTACAGTTAAACTCCCCAAGTAAAATCCATTCCTATTTTGTGTCAATTTATTTTTTACTTCAGTTACTAGTTGCAATCCCTATCAATTACTTGCCTTACCATCGCTGTTAAAGTGGCTCAATTGTTAGAGAGTCACTGAGAATAACTTCAAGATCCATTTCTCAATCATATACCTAAGTCTCACCCTGCCCATCCACTACTCTGTTGTGGGGTTCTAATTCTAGGTACATTACCTTGCACTTTTGGTGTTGCATTTTAACTGCCAAACCTTAGATCACCCTCTGGTTTTGTAAGTCGCCTGTGTTTCCACGTTCCCTCATCACTATCAACCCTCCTAGGAGCTTAGTGTCATCTGTGAAGAGACACAACCTGCCCTACGTTCCTTCTCCAATGTCACTGATGAACATATTGAAAGGACAGGTCCAAGGACAGATCCTTGTGGCTCCCCATTCATGACCTACCTCTCTTCTGATTTGACCCTTGACCATGTCCTTCTGCTGCCTCCCCTTTAGCCAGTTACCAACCTAGTTTACTGTGTCCTTAGCTGCATTCAGATCCTTCATCTTCTTCAGCAAGCATCTGTTGTGCACTGAGTTGAAAGTCTTGCTGAAGTCAAAGTAGAGCAAATCCATTGCATGGCCCCAATCCAATTCCTTCATCATCTAGTCAAAAAAAACTATCAGCTTAGTCTGACAAGATCTCCCTGGCATGAACCAGTGCTGTTTACTATCCTGGAGACTGTTGCTCTCCAGATAGCCCACAAGGTTCTCTTTGATCAGTGACTCCCTCAGCCTCCCTACTAAGGCGAACAACATACAACTGTTCCAGATGACATAAAAGACATCCATCATCAAAATCCAGTGGTTCTGTAGCCATGGATACACATGCACACTAACATACACACCCACTTTTGGCTGCAGAAACATAGGACCCACAGTGGCCTATGTTTCAGCAGCTGCAGATATGAACCATGATACTCAAATTATAGCACTACTTTTGACTATAAGCAGGATGAACTGTGCTGCTCTGTATGATTTTCATTGTACATGTCCATCTGCAGGGGCCTATGCTTGCAGATAGGATTGTTGGAATATGAGTACAGTGGTTTTAGATCTATGTGTTTCTCTGACCCATAAGTTGATTTCCTGTTCTGGGTCCACTCCACTCAAGTATTTATGCAGTTTGCTGTACAGAGCAAAAACTAGCTGGGAATCAGCAGTGGCAGCAGCATTGCTAAAGGGTCAGAGGAAAAGGTTCAAACAATGCAGTGTGTCTGGTGAGTTCTTGGAGTGATCTAATTGTCTTGGCATACATAGTGTGGGAAGGAGGGCAGGCAGGATGGTAAGGGGTATGTACTGTGGCAGAAAAATCATTGGGTGAGGAGTGTGCGCAAGGGCAAGTTAAGAGCATCAGGTGAGTGTCAGCAGAGGGTGGGATAGGCAGGAGGTATGCATACACTAGGCAGAGAAGGCAGAGATCAGTGATACCATGATAACACACTGGGAAGCAGGTGGGTTGTCTAAAGCAAAGAAAAACAGAAGCGAAGCAGAAGAATGCACAGAACTAAGAAACAAAACAGATCAGTAACATCAGGTTAAGAAACTACTTTGTTTTATATTTTTCACACATTTTGTGATTTACAGCCCTATTCCTGCATAGAAACTGGATATTTGGCCCATTATAGTTCACTAAACACTTGAGGCTTATTTGGGAACTGAAGTTATAATGTATTTATTTCTTTTGCTGAGGTAAGCACTTTGAGCTGGCACAGCTGGTATCCAGTGCATCCTGGGGAGAGAGAACAGGATACATTCAATAACAGAAAAGGAGTTTGTACAGTAATCATCCAAAAGAAACAAATGTCACTACGTCAGTCAAGTACACCAAGGTATGTTAGAGTAGAATTATGCATGTTCAATGCAATATCATATCCAACAATAACAGTGTAAATGTTATTAGTAACAGTAAAAATACAGAAGTTGAATAGATGGTGAGGCTTGGTTTATCTGGCTAGATGTTGTAGCAGCAAGGCATGGTCACCTCCTGAAACTGCTTCATCAGGCCAGCGGAGTTGGTAGAGGATCTTGGTGGGTGATGGGAAGGTTGGTCCACTGGATAGGAATCCTGTACAAGAATGCTGCCTGTCCAATGTCTCACTTGTACAGTGATTAAATTGGAATTGTTATGGAGATAGAACTGTACTCTACAATTAGTAGGCGGTAGAACTGTCATCCTGAGGAGGTGGAACTCCCCATAGTATTTAATGGAGAAAAGTGTCAGAGGAGGTAGAACTGAGTTCTTGTGAGTTTCTGCCCAATTTAACCTCTGTTTTTGTATGCAGGGATGTATTTATTTCTTTCTATATATTTTGTTTTTGTTGACCAGGAAAGGAGGACTAGGTAACTCTGCTTATTTTCAGCCAGGGGTAAAGGGATACAGACACAAACTGACATATTTGATCAGGTTAAGTTGTTGGTGGTATTTTTAGTGAATGGGCAAAATTTGGCTAGATCATGAGGGAAATGCCCCTACTTTCGAGAAGTGCCCTAGGATCTTTTATAGCACCTGAACAACCACCAGAACAGGCAGATGTGACCTTGGTTTAATGTTTCATCTGAAAGATGGCACCTCAGGAGTGCAGCCCCCATGCTGCACTACAGTGTTGGGATTTACCCAAGTTCCTGGTTTGGAACTAGAACCCACAACCTTCCGATCTTCCTGCCTCAGAGGAGAATGTAACCTGCCATTGACACTGTACTGAATGTATAAGGACCTGCTTGGGACATTACAATATGTTGTTATGCAGATTGCTATGATGTCACAAGCAGAGCAATATGATTTCAGCTCCAGAATAAGTTTCAGGGTCAGTAGTAGAGGAACTGTAGAGGCAATGCTCTGGTTTTCATGCCAAGATTCTTCAGCAATTGAAAACATAGCAAACTCACCTTGGCTCATCAGCTGAGTGTTAATCACATTTCTCATACATTTTGTAGTTTTGTAGGGGTGTCTACAGGTGTGTGGCCAATATCAGAAACAAACAGTATCCAATGCACCTCCCACCAAAAGAAATGTTGCCCAAATGAGGCCATGAAGACCATTCTCTGGCTTCCTTTTTCAGATAGCATATTGGCTCATAAAGCATCCCCATGAAATTACAAAAATGTAAAAGAAATGTGATTAAAATTCAATGGGTGAGACAGGGTTGAGCTTACTGTGTCCTAATACTCAATTATACAGTGGCACTTTGAAACCTAGAAACCTAATTGGCTGACTGGGTCTTTTGTCTGTGAGTAAATCTCGGCGTATATCTTGGATAAAGACTCAGTTAGATGCAACTGCCACAAAATCAATTCAACCCCCAAAGGGGAAAACATGACAGCTGTGTAATTTCCTACTAAAGCTCCACAGAAAAGCAGGAAAGTGGGAGATTCAAACAGTTACTTCACATTCGGAAAGAAAACCGTAAATCAACTTACGTGACTCAAGTCTCTTTTCCCCCTTCATTTTTCGCCAGTACCTCAAATACTTTTAATGCGCTGACACTCAGCTCACTTGATGTGAACATTCCATTCTCCCGCTATCTGTATGCATGTGTGTGTGTGAGTGTGTGTGTGTCTCTCTCTCTCACCCCACCTAAATGGTGGTAAACTTTGCCCCGAAGATCCAGTCTTTAAGAAAAAAGCCCAGTTTAAGCAGCAGCTTGCAGCTACACAAGCGCTGAAATTCTGCAAGCACTGTTTAGAACACTCACTATATACAGAAGCTGCTAACAGTGCCATCACAAGCCCAAACTCCACAGACACTGCCATGAGCACCTCTGAAGGAGAGAACAATTTTGTCAGTTGCCGGTGATCACAGTCCATTTCCCTACTTATAAAACAAACAAAGCGATATCTCCCAAGCTCCCTAACCCAAAAGCCAGCATCGAACTCCTCCGCTCTGCAGTTCCATTCAGGCTGAAAACCACAGTTAGTCAGTGTTCATGGGGGGCAAAAATCTTCTCAAAGTCCTTTGCAATCAATGTTTTCTTTTTATTTATTCGCCCTAATGTTTTGCACTGAATGTGCTTTTTCAAAGGGCTTTCTTGTTCTATAAATTCATAATACACACAATTGGTATATTTGCATATAAACATTTTTATATAATTCTTTTTTATTTAAAATCTGAAGCAATTACCATCATTGCAATACTTGATCGTCTTATTCTTATTCCTATTAATCATACTCTCAAGCATAATGGTCTTATTCTGAAAAAAGAGTTTCAGTATAACCAAATGTACTTTACATAGGTATCAACACCTTTCTTTTTTGTCACAGTTTTTACTTAATTTATACTGATTCGACCAACACACTTTGGCCTTGCAACTATGGCCCTGTACACATCAGGCTAGTTAAAATGTTTTAAGGTGCTTAAAATGTTTTAATTAGCTTGAACACGGGCGCCGTCTGATTTAAGCACGTTTCAAAGCGCATAAGAAACCGTAAGTTTAAACCCTGCTGCGAAATAGTCTCAAGTCCGTTTTAAAAACGGTTTAAAGGAGAAAGCGTGTTACCTTGTGGCGAGACGGCTGCACGATTTTTCTGTCTATTACAGTGCCAACATAACCATGCAACAATCGCGGAGGATTACCAGGTTTAAAAGCGTTCCTCGCTGCTGATGCAGGCGGGAGTTTACCGTGTTACAATTGAGTCCAAACTCGGTGAACAATAATGTGGATGGGCTGCTGTGGTGAGTCTGAAAATGTTTTGAAACCGTTATTTAAATGGTACAAATCTTCAGTTGTAATGTGTACAGGGTCTAAAACCCTGCGTTTTCTGTAATGGTAAAATTTTTTACAAGTTACATGGTTACCAGGCCTGACCTTTCCACAATGTTGCTAGATCATGGATTCCTGTATTTGCTCAGGTCATTTATCTGGATTTGCTTGTCCTGGCAGCCTTGCCTGCTGTTTGCCATTTGTTTTCTGTTATTCTCAGTTCTTTTAGTCAGCCCAGCAAGGTATCTGTAAGGGCAGTAATTCATTTTACTATGTGTTTAGCTTTCAGACTTATTCCTACAGAGTTTTAAAGTTTACCTAGCATCCAGTTCAGTTCACTTGCTTTGCTTGTGCTGCACGCTTGTCAGTCATTGTGCATTCGTTTTTCAAGGAATGAGTATGTCAGTTAAACCTCTCTGGCCTGATCGTGGGTCATGTGGTGTATTACTGTGACAACAAAATGCAGAAACACCCAAAAGCGAGCATCACCACCACCACCCTGCAGTTCCATTCAGGCAGAAAAACCACAGCTACCATAGCAACACAGAACTATTTTGCTTGGCGCAGGAATAAAATAAAGAAACATAATTCAAAAGAGACAAAACCCTCTTTTAATTTTTTGTCAAAAAAGCTAGGGGCCATTGTATAATCACAATAAACCACTTCAGGGTGTGGGTTATGCCGGTATTTACCCACTTCTGGGTTGGATTTGGTCACAAGGCCGCCATGATTAAATCAGCATAACCCACACCTGTCGCGGTGTATTGCTTAAATGATCAGGAGAGGTGTAGCCATCTCCCATTTAGCATGCTCCCCATTGGCTACCTGTGAGCCCTTATGGGTTAGCACTTCGTTAAGATAGGAGAGTGGTATTTACATAAGACAGAGAGAGAAAGCAGAGGATCACCGTTCATAGTGGCAACTAATAATTAAGCATCAGTACCTGACTCACAAAGGAGTCCCTTGTCATTGCTAGTTAGGCTCATTCACAACTCAGTCAATTCATGAAACCACAAACCCGATTTAAAATCCTGGAATGAAGATGTGAGCAAGAAAACAGATTATACAATGAGGTATCAAAATCCTGTAACCTCATTGGTTAACATAGATCACATGACTGTGGTAAATCCTCCAGTATACCCACTGTAAAGGTTTTATGTCACTATAAAACCAAAAAAAACAAGTTGTACATTGTATAATAGCAATATACCATGACAGGGAGTGGGTATATGGGTGGATTTACCACTTGGTGTGTTGTCACTCGGCTGTGCCTCGTGACCGAACCACAACAGCTGTAAATCCACCAATAATACCCACTCCCTGTCATGGTATATATTGCTTAAATAACTACAAAATAAGTTGCAGGCTCCTTTGAGCAGCATTTTGCTGAGATACAGAATACACTTCAGCACGAAGAATGGAATGTCTTGAAATTCAAGGACACTATTCTCAGTTAGACAGTGTGTTGCTAAAGGTGCATAACAGCCACAGTGACACTGGTGTGTTTTGACCTCCCTGTGCTATGCACAAGGGGTTGCAGTCCATCCTTAACGCAGTTGCAAAACACATTGTGACCATAAGGAGATTGCCAAGCAAATCCATACAAAGGCAATACAAAATACGGTGTCCCTTGCAAATTCAGTTGCTGACCAGCCTCTCCAGCAGTATGTTTAAATAATCTACCACCCTCTCTATAAAGAAGTATTTTCTGACACCCTTCCTGAATCACCCTCCGCCAGCCTCTTTGAGTTCCTCCTTGTGCACATATTTCTGTTCATTGTGAACACCTCCTCAGTGTCTACCTTGTTTATCCCATGAAGAAACTTGAAAGTTTCAATCATGCCCCCCTTTCCTCCTGATCTTCAGTGTATTTATTCTGAGGTCCTCAATCCTCTCCATGTAGGACTTCTCCTGCTGCCTGTCAATCATTTTGTTGACCTCCTTCATTAGTTTATTTTATTCATGAGAAGGGATGTACTTTTGAGTCAGGGACTCATTTACAATAGCTACCACTGGACAATTTCCAGGTGTTATACCTGTCAAGTCCACTTTTTAGTTATCTCCCATGCTGACACCAGGGCCAGATATTCAAAGTTTTGAGCTGGGTGCAAAGTGATTGCACCAGAATTGTACGGAATAGCACTGACATGCGATATTCAAAAGACCAAATAGTGCGGGTGCAGCCCGTTTGCACCAGCGCAGTGGAGATAATGTATGCAAAGGGTCAAGTGAGGGGAGGGACCATGCATACAAGCACAGCACTATATTCAAAGCTGCAGCGTGGTGCAATTGCACAACACTTTGCATGGCACTAGTTACCACCTTTAAAAAGGCAGCCTAAACACAATGGAAACTGAAGGAGGGGTGTAGCCTGGAGATACCAGAGACCAATATGGCGGTGCATATGATGCTGTGGTGGTATGCCTGATGGCAGCTGTAGTGGAGGAGGAAGGAGGGACCAGGCCCACCTGGGTCACACAGGCCAAGGAGGAGATATACTGCACACAGGAGGAACCGGCCCAGGGTATCATTCAAGACCCTGTCAGATGACCACCTTGTGTGCTGGTATAGAATGAACAGGGTCATGCTGAGGCAGCTGTGTGAGCTCCTGCATGAGCAGCTGCAGCCTAACACCCCCGCAGCCATGCCATGTCAGTTGAGCAGAAGGTGATGGCTGTGATGTGCTTTCTCGCCACTGGGACATTCAGACCCCAGTGGGTGATACCTTCAGCGTGCCGCTGATCGGCCACCTTAACGCCTCTGACCCAATTCCTGGAAGCTTTTGTGCCACATGCTGCTGAATTCATAGTATTCCCCAGCATGGTACAGGAGTGCAGAGATGATGCAGCAGTTCCATTGGGTTGTGGCCTGCCAGCTGTACTCAGTGCCATTGACTGCACCCATGTTGCCATCCATACCACCCGGTGATGAAGGAGACCTGTACGTAAACAGGAAGGCTACCACTAAGTTAATTGCCAGTTGGTGTGCAATGCATCGAGGCACATCATCAATGTCCTTGCCAAGTTTCCCAGCAATGCCCACAATGCCTACATCTTGCACATTTCAAGGCTGTGCCAGACATTTGAGCAAGGCATAATACCCAGTGGACACATTGTCAGTGAGTACCACAGCAGGCACACAGGACAACAACCAGTTACAGGGTAGTGCCATGTAACAGTAGATAGGGTGTGGAGTGGGGGGTGGAGATGCAAGGAGGATGGGCCTGATAGAGGATGTCTAGCAAGCTGGGTGACTGGTACAGTAAACACATGCCACCATGTGGCTATGTTTACACAGGGAACAGTGCCTATCCCTGAGACCCTGGTTACTGATACCCATCCCCGTCCATTCACAGTGGCAGAGGAATGTTACAATGAGGTCAAAAGCGGATGATTTGTTCCCGGACAATATGTCGCGGACATAAGATTGTTAATAACGGCGAATGGTCAAAATAATGTTGCTCATTAAAGTCGCATCTCTCATATAGTCACGGTCGAAATGTGCCTGTGTTTAGAGTTCGCTGTGCTCTCTGTCACTGTAGCATTTACTCTCCCTTTAGCCCACAATAAGCCTCGGGCACTAGGAGTTCGCCTGATCACTGGGATGTGTTATGTTTGTGTATAACTTCAGGGCACTCAAACTTGTGCTTTATGCCTCGCATGTTTTTGGAACTGGTGCTTTAAAACTGTTAAAATTCTTAAAATCGTAATTATAATGGTTTTAACTTCAAGACACTCTAACTTGATTCCTTGGTGATACTGGATTAAGTATGGGTTCTTGTGCTTTGTGCATCACATTTTTATTTGGAGCTGGTGCTTTAAAACTGCTAAAATCCTTAAAATCTTTATTAAAATGGTTATAACTTCAGGGCACTCGAACTTGATTCTTTGGTTATACTGGGTTATTGGTTCTGGTGCTTTGAGCTTCACACTGTGTACTAAAATCAGTAAAATCATAAATACAATAAAAACTTTATTAAAATTCTTTACAAAATATTTATTTCTAGGACACTTGCTATGTCAGAAAGGTATTGTTTAGGTTCACGACTTGAAATCACCACAGATGTTTTGTAAATTTTGTTCAGCCTCAAGTATTTACTATTCTTTCTTGGCGGATCCTGCCCAAACTCCAGTCGTCTTTATTTGCAGAGAACAGCATGCTGCTCATGCCTCAATTTGTGAACAAGTCTAGCACAGTGGGATGGGCAATCTAATAGTTCTTGCAAAGGCTTGGTGCCACACTTCAGAGGCGTTATTACTGCGTGGAAGATCATTAACAACACGGTCATACTGATTCCAGAACGAGATTGGGTACTGTGGCTGGTGTCTACTTTTTCTTATTCTGTATGGTCTTCCAATGTATGTATCTCGAAATAATCGAGTATTATTTCAAGATCTGAAAAACTTTCATCATCCTGTAGCATTTCAAAGAATTTTCTACAAACTGTTGCGGTACAAAAGCGGCGCTTACGTAAGCATCGAACTTTCAAAGCAAACTCTTCCTCCTTGATGTAACGCTGTTGCAAACAGCACTTTGAATATGGCACCACAAAGCTTGTCCCAGATGAAAATTGCACCGCTGAGGTCTGCATTTGGAACAATCTTCCGTAAAACATTAATGGCAGCAAGTTCAAAGTCTAGCATAATACTTAGTGCATCAAGTTTGCAGACATTAATACCTCTAAGTGTTTAAAGAACATAAGGTACACAGCCTCACTACGTCCTGGGAGAAGGGCATACACACATGGACAGTTTACACCGTTCACTAATGTGTGCAAAGTATATATCTGATCATCTCCCTATGGTGCAACACTAAATGTACCATCAAAACCAATGACCATTTTGTGCTAAACATCTAAGGTCATCATCACTTGCAAAATTACAGTGTCTCGTTTAACGTAAAATGGTTCATTGCTAATTGTATTTGCATACTCCTGAATATTGCAGTGCTCATTACTGCTGCATAGCTGCCTCTGTCTATGAACACCTCTCCTCAAGGTGTCCTGTGATGGAAGAAGGTGCACGTGTCGAGCGTCCACCTCCTGCAATCCTCGATGAACAACATTACGTGTTGGCTCCTCAGCCTCTCTTGCCCTGCGCTAATGTTTGCTCTTGCTGCATCTACCACAACCTTGCCATGTATAGGGGCATGGTTGTGATCTGTTGAGATTTGCAAATAGCATCCCCAACAGTGTGAGTCTCGCCTTGCAACCGCATCTCACATCTCCAAATGATCTTATTTTCTGATCCATCCTTCTCTTTTGTATACAAGAAATTATCAAGAGCAAGCTTAGGCTTGCCTTTCTGACTTTGAATAAACTCCATGTTGAAAATACCATAGCAGTGCTTTGAGACCTTAAGTAGAATAGATACAGGTGAGACTAATGCTCAAATTAGACAAATCATTAGATAGCAGGTACTATCAGGAATGCAATTACCAATTACTAATCACAGGCGATCAAGTATGCTGCTAGTATGGTATATAATTAAATGTCAGCAATCTAGCGCTTGCTCAGGTATGGTGCTATAATTGTGTAAATGGGCGAAATAACAGTTTCAAATTAGCAGGTGCTTTCATGCTGTAGGACTCGATCTGACAATGCACAGGTGATCAGGCAATGGCTGAAACACTCTGCCAAATACAGATCTATTTCAGTACCTGCATGTGTCCTCATTTCCCAGATCTAACTCCCATATGAATGACCAAATAGCAGAACCTCATCCCATGTTGGTCAACATAAAAGGCAGCTGTTCTATTTGGAACCCCTTCTGGGAGTCAGGTGACTAAATTTAGAGAAAAGGTGGGGGTTAGAATACAGCCTTGGTTTAAACATATCTCTGAGAGTGGGTATCGATTTTACATCAAGTGAAAAGAGCGACATTGCGAATCATAATGATTACGTGTCTGTTGGCTTCAGAACAAAGCAAGTACAGGGACTTGATACATCGGACAATACATCACCGATTTAAACCTGCGGCAACATTTGCGGCGTTTACTCCTGGGATCAAATGATCAGGCGACATTTAAACGCAACCAAATACCCAGCGGTCTTAAATCTGGCGACTAATCGTCCTAGTGCCCAATGAGGTACATGTCACAACGTGAACACCATTGAGCATGTCTTTGGCATGCTCAAGATGAGATTCTGCTGTCTAGACAGGTCTGGCAATGCCCTACAGTATAGCCCTTTAGAAGGTATGCTGCATATTTCTTGAGTGTTACATGTTGCACAACATTGCATTGAACCATGGAATACATGTACCAAAATCTGAAGAATAGTCAGGCAGTGACCCAGAGCCATCGGACAGGGGGATAGTGACAACTCGAACTGTGAGACCCCAGGATGACCAGGAGGTCCCAGGAGCATGAGCGCCATCATTGCAGCCTTCACTCAGATGGGCAGGTGAGTAAACACAACAAGGACAACAAGCATTTGATGGAATGTTTATTTATAGTACAAGCAAACATGGCGTGAAGCAATGTGGCACACTACATGCATGGCACACATATGACTGTGGGACTGAGGTGTGATGTGTGACTGGGCAGGAAGGTGCATGTGCAGATGTGGATGTGGGGTGGATGCAGGATGTAGTGGCACACACATGCCATCAGCACAGTCTGCCACCATGGAAATGGACAGACTCACGAATGCACACCCACAATGGTGGGGTATTCTGGAGTAGAGGAGACATTGGATGTGGACAATGGTGAGGCCGTTGCCCTTGGATGACCCTGGCCCAACAGGGGCTGGTGTGGCTGACGACCTAAGTCCCATGCACTGTGACAGCCCCATGTGTGAACACAATGCACTGGTGCTGGCTGAGCCAAACTGTCTGGAACGTGCAGTGGAAACACACCATAATCCAGTTGTGGACCTCTGGCGTTGCTGGCCAGTGTTGCGCCTCTGCCCTGCAATACCACCAGGGATCAGGGTGGCTGTGAGCTCCTGTACAGCCCTGTGAGCTCCCCAAACACATTATGGCATATCGTGGTTACGGGCATGGTGTTCTTCAGCTCGCTGCTCTGCATGCAATAGGTTTGCATTCACATTCTCCTAGAGGAGCGACAGCTCCAGTCGTATCTAGTTTATTTTATTTCATATCATTTTGTTGACCAGGAAGGAGGACTAGACAGTTTTTGCCTATTTTCAGCCTCGTCCCAAGGATAGGCAGATACAGATGGATGCCAACTGAAACTTAAGCAGATTTTAAGCTGTTGGTGGTATTTTTAGTGAATGGGGAAATTTGGCTAGGACACGGTGAAATTCCCCTACTCTGACTGTAGGGGAGCTGCTGTTCGTTTTTATGCATGACCAGTCTTTCCGGTGTGTGAGCTGTGAGGGCGCTGATGAAGTAGGGAAAGGGTCTCCTCCTGCCTCTGAACAAATGGAGAACAACGTGGAAGACATCCCTATTACAATGGAGGTTATCTCCGCACTGTTGATGTTGCTGCACAACTAAATGGTAATGTGATGCAGGATTACAAGGGACCTGCTGTGGTGCAGGAATCCTCCAGTCCACATTTCATTGGCAGCGGGCTACAACAAGTCTTGGAAGAAGAAGAGCACCGATACTTGGCCAGGCATCTTCAGCTGGAAACCACTTTTCGTTGTGGTCAAGAGAATGAGTCGGCACTTCTGACAGCTCCATTATCAGCAGTCGCGACAATGGTGACTGCAACTGAAGGAATTAGAGAAGGAATGGAGTGGAATCCAAGATGGGTACAGAAAAAGACAAAACTGCACTACCTCGAGAGTCAATAATGAAGGCATACGAGATTATAATGCTAAATTGCTTTTTAATAAGCTTAAATGCTCAAATCTGGACAAATACACAGGCAAAATTACCACAGCCGCCTTCTCAACAAGGAGGCTTCATAAGGGGGCAATGTTGTAAAGGCATTAATCATAATATATAATTCTTTCTTGATGTCATCACTATGCTTCATCAGTGTTTTCCAATTAAGTATTAGATTCATAATTAGTGCATCAGTTCAACATCCAAAAGGCTCAATACACGAAACAGAGTTAATAAACAAAAAAACATTAAATTACTAAAGCCTGGAGGCATTTTCAAACTAAACTTAATTCTAAATGATATAACATTCATTTTGTAAAAAATAAATCATTCTAACATAACAGAACAGGCTTCACTATCTGCACAAGGACAGCCCTAATTAAATCTGTCAACAACGATTAATTACAAGAGTCTATGTATGTATTTCTTATGCAGTGAGGATGCCAAATCGTTTTTATCAGGCTAGGTGGTCTCGATCCCTTAATGGAATGAGATGGGAAGCTAACTATCAGACTGCCACTGATGGTTCTGCTTTACCTGTACCCAGTTCAAATATTATTGTTCCCCTGGGTTCATGTACCTCTGAATCAATATGCAGATTCCACCAGGACAGACTACATGGCAGGAGACAGCCCCTGGTTCACCTCCTAATGCCCCAAATGATATGCTGCATGACATAAGAGCACTTGAGGAATCAGGGAATGTCCTTTTGAACAAATCCCTTTAGAACCTATGGATTTAGGTACTACAGGGAAAGAGCTGACAGTTTTCCAAATACAGAGACTGAAGATGGGAGGATGCACCCCTTATGCCCGTGCTTCAGACACGGTGCCTCCACCTAATGTTTGGGCCTCAATATTAAGGAAAGGTTGTTTCCTGCATCCTCCCAACTTGCTTCTGAGCCTGCAAAAGTGGCGCTGTTCGATTAAAGTACAGGGGTTGCTCCTCTGACTTACCAGATCGCCACTCACGTGGGGTGGACTTTGATTAAGGACAGCATGAAACTTTTGCGTGTAAGTGTACTCTCTGACAAATATGCCTGAGAATTCTTTGTTCGACATCAGTTTTAAGCATCCGGTGGGACTGGTGACATTCTGGAAGCAGTATCAATTATTGAAGAAACGCCTTTTGGAAATCATTTGTAGCCATACCATTGACAAAATCTGCCTTTAAATATGTTACTGTCCTTTTCAGAAACAAAGGGGTCAGTGTTGCAGATATTACTTTCTGGCTCAAGCAAAATGTACAGTTATAGATTACCCTGAGCGGTACTAGACAATGAACATTTCTGAGCGGAGGCTGGAAATTCAAGGTGACATTGAAACAAGTCAACAATGAAACACGTCACTTACCTAACTATTTCTTTTGGGAGGGACAGGGGTGTAGTTTTTATCTGGGCCAACCCGGGCATGTTATCGGTGTGGAGATACAGGGCATTTAAGCAATGCATATGAGAAACTTAAATGTGGCCTATGTGGGTTCTAGGCATAACAGTGTACAATGTCCAAACTCCATGAGGTGTAACCTGTGCGAGGAGCATGGTCACACATTTCAAACCTGCTCCTGGGCATTCAACAATAGCTTGGACCAGGGTCTGCAAGCTGAGCAGGATCTGTATGTCAGTGTGGCATAAAAGGAAAGGTTAAAGCTAATCACAGACTCTGTACAACGTGATCAGTGACACCAGGAAGATGCTGCCCTCGGACTGTTCCTTCACACCAGGAACAACAGTCTGAAGTCTGAGCCCTACTGATCAAGTGACAACCTCCACTCTGAAAAAACTGTATGTACAAATCCACAGTCTGTGGGGCCTCAGAACAAGGCAACCTCTTTGGTGATTGATGAGGTTCAGGAACCTGCCATGGACACCAACCCTGCTGAGGAAATGGTGTCAACTTCTATTTCGAAAGAGAGCTCCTTCCCACCCACACTGGTTCTTTTTGGGGACTGAAGCTTCCCACCTAGGTCATAATGTAAATCGCTTAACGTGATGAGCAAATAAGCGAAACCGGACCTGTGCGCCTCCGAGGTTGGACACCCTCGAGTCAGAATCTTTAGTGGGGTGTGGAGGCCGCCCCACAGAACAATAGATAAAAGAAATCATGCAACATGATTGTGCCGCATGGCATTCTGCCGTCTGACATTATGACCCATGCCACTGGCTTTCAAAGTGGTCACCGATCCAAATCTAAGTACAGTCCTCCATACACCAAAAACACGCCTGATATTTGGATCCCGTGATGGTCCAAAACCAGTACATAGTCCTACAAGACCTGGACTGGGCAGCTTCAGAGGATGAATCTGACGTGTCATCAGTATCCTCGTCCCAAACAGATCAGATCATGGACTGTACAATATCTGGAAATCCAAATCGAAAAGAGAAAGAAAATGAAAAGGCGCTGATAGGCTCTAATTTTTTCTTCCCAGCATGATGTGGTCTTTCTCTTATCTTCTTCTTATGGTTGTGGTTCAATTACTTACATGCAATGTTAACAGTATTAAGGCTGACTCCAGGAGACAGGTTACCTTTTCTATTACACAGGGTCTTGGGTGTGAGGTTAATTTTATTCAAGATACAGGTTACACTATTTCTGAGATTAACCGTGCCAAAAGGAATGGAAGTGGGGCCCACCTTTGTGGTCAGTGGGTGAGGAGCAATGCTTAGGCTTGGGTTTTGTTTGTTGAACAGGACATCAATGTTATAAAGATTACAGATGTTTGCCGTGGGAGGTCAATTGTGGTAGATGAGCGTGATAAATCAACAACCTTTTCATCTGATTAATGTATATGCTCCCCAACTTAAAGCAGAAAGGACAAGTTATTGCATTTATTAGAGCCTTTTTACATTGCTCTAAATTGACCCTGTGGGGAGAATTTAACTGTGGTTTAGCCAAAGGGATTGAGGTCTGAAAACTGAAAAAGTGTACTGTTATATAGAATTTGTTTAACACTATTTTACAGCGATCAGGGTATAAGGATGTTTATGATATTCTTGGGGTAGCTCCTAGCCACTTCTTTATAAAGAGTCCATATCTTCACAGATTGACTTCTGGTTTGCTCCTGATCTTATCCCGCTCTCCCAGATTAGCTATTCCCTGGAAACCATAGATCCATGTGGCGGTAAAAATCTCAGTTGCCATGACAAATCATTTTCGGATGGGTAGGGGTTAGTGGCGTATGAATATGTCCTTATTGCAAGATGCACAGGTTCATACCGATATTAGGGACTTTTTCACTGCATGGCTGTCTGTTCAGACTTTACATGATGACCCACTTGATTGGGGGGAGGATCAGAAAAAATGACCTTAAGCAATATGTGGCACAAATCTCTCAGACTGCAGCCGGTCACGTACTAATATTTCAAATGGAGAGCTAAATTTTTGCAGCTCCTCACACAAATGAAGGAAACGGGTAGACCTAACTGCACAGCTTCAGGAGGTTAAAACTCAAATGTTTTCCTACCAATATGATAGGGAATATTGCCTGCAAATGGAACAAAGTTTGGGACACAGGGGTCTAAGTAGTGTTATGTCAACCCCTATAATAGTCATGCTGAGAGACTAAAACAGAATTATGACTGCATTAAAAAGGCCTGATGCCACTGTGCCTATGGATTTAAACTCCTTACGGGCAGTTGTACATAAGCATGTAGACACCAAATTTCAGGGGTAGTGGGGACACACTCTCAGTACATTTCTTTCTCAGATATCCCCCATCTAAATTATCTGCTTTGGAATTAATAAATTTAGCTGACCCCATTTCCATACAGGAAATTACCCAGGCGATAAACTCTATCAAGTAATACTGTGCCTGGCCTAGATGGTATCCTAATGATTTCTATAAGCATTTTATAGATATACTTATATGCATTTTATAGATATACAGGACTTGCTCCTATCTTGAATGATGTTTTCAGTGAAATAAGTAGGAAAGGTACAATTAGCACTAATACTGAAGAGAAGTGTTTTTTTCTTTATAAAACAGGATCCTTCAGAAATAAATCACTGGAGACCATTAGGTCTCTTTAACTCGGACTATAAAATCCTGGCAAAAGTTATCACTAGTCGGTTGGCAAAAATAGGAAAGATTCTTATTTTACATTCTCAGATGTGTTATTCTGGACGAAATATTACACATAATTTGATGTTAGTCAGAGAAATAGTGGCCCAAGGTTTAGAACAGCACCTGGATGGGTATCTTCTTTCCTTGATTGGGAAACTGCCTTTGATTCAGTTAAACATGATTTTCTTTGGCATGTTTTAAAAGTATATGGGATCCTGGAAGAGTTCATCTCCGTGGTACAGGCCTCATATACTGAAGCTCAGATATGACCTTTGGTAAATGGGCATTTGGGACTGGCTATGTATTTAAAAAGAGGGTGCATCAAGGCTGTCCCCTAGGTCCCTTACTATATGTTTTAGTTTGGACCCTTTATTACAAACCATTGAAATTGATGAAGAGATCGTTCCTATTACCAATCAGGAAGGTCAAAGGTTTCAGAAGGTGTCTGCATTTGCAGATGATTGTGTTGTTATGATAGCTGATCTAGAATCTGGCTCTAAGGTTCTGAATTTTTGGATAAACAATCTCCTATCACAGGGATGGGGATAAATAAAACAAAAAGTGTGGCATTCGTGCTGGGGAGGTGATGACTCCTGTTCCATATGTAATACCTGTACAACGGGATGTCGTGAAGATTCTGGGGTTGCTTTGGAACACACATAGTGGCTCAACAAAATTGGAGTGAAAAATGGAGACAGCACAGAAATATTATTATAAATGGAAGGCCTGGAATATGGATGAAGAAATTGATTTTTTGCTTAGGACTTTCATAGTCCCTATTTTACATATTGCACCACGTTTCCTTAATCTTTTGAACTGCACGTCAAAATTATGACTCTTTTTTTCAATTAGTCTGGGGTAGCAGACTTAACAGTGAAATGTGTACATACATATAGGCCTTGGCAGGAGAGAGGTCTTAACATGGTCAACCCCATAGTGTTCTTTTTTAGTATTTTTCTATACAAATATAAGGCCACTTCTATAAGATGTATAGCCTCGAGGAAGGGGGCATGAAAACTTTCAAATACCTCAAGGGAATCAACAAAGTCCAAGAGGGTTGCATCTTTCAGAAAAGAGATGTGTGCAAGAACAAGGGGCACAATTTGAAGATAGAGGAGGCGGCTCAGAGGGTAATCTGAGGAAGTATGTCTTCACAGAGGGTTGTAGATGCATGGAACAGCCTTTCTGAGAAGGTCATAGAGTCAAAACAGTGGGAAATTCAAGAATGCATGGGACAGACATAAAGCAAGTCTAGGTGGGGGTAGGAGGAAGTAGGCTGTTGGTTAACTAGGATCTGCAGCTTATCCATTAGGCAGGAAATGGGCAGACTAGGTGGGCCAGCGGTCCTTATCTGCCATCAAATTCTATGTTTCTATGTTACAAAGTAGTATCTCTTGTGGTCCACCACATTTCACAATTAGCAACACAATTTTTGAGGCCTGGGGAAAAGGAAAGTGGATGGCAGGTGTTAAGTCACTGCCTGCACATATCCAGGTTGTTTTAAAGTACAGTACATCCGTTTTGGAAAATTGATCTTAGTGGATTCCAGTCTTTAAACAGGAAACAATTTTATACTACCATCCTTATGAACTGCTATTATGAAGAGCCAGTATTTACAGTAAACCCACAGGTACAGGTTAAATACACTCTAGCTGCTATGCTTGAAAGGCGTATACCTTGTAAGATGGTAGGCGTAATGTGACTTTGTGAGCATGGTAAGCTTAATGTGTGGGCTAACCATAAACACATGGGGTAGAAGACAGAATGTGCCTTTATTCGCAGTACCAGTGTCAGTTAGAAACTATGCAGCACTTGTTCTTTGAATGTGCCTTTATTCAACCACCGTGACAAATGTTGGACACTGTGTGGAACACTTAACTGTTTCAAGACTATGAAATAATACGAGACTCTGATTTTGGGTCAGCTTTTGGCTATATGGCTGAAATGAAATAGAAGCACTGTTTCTGTTCTCCTCCTTGCATAAAATGGGTAATATGGTAGAGTCGTTGCCAAGCTTTTTACGAGATGCTGATGTTTCACTGCAAGATGTTATTTTTAGGATACAGGCAGAGCTGGATGTCATTTATAAATCAGAAGGAAGCGGATATAATGGGGAGCAGTCTGTAAACATTTGTGGAAAGGTACTGAGTGGGTTGGATAAGCTGGTATTGAATACTTCAGTTGGGAAGATTTATATTTTATTTTTTATTGTATTCTAGGAATTCTTGCAGTTTTTGAGATTTATCATAGACGTGTAATAGCAAGTTAGTTTTTTTTTCTCTTTCCCTTTTGTTTTTGTTTGTATTTAGGATTGTGATACATATCCCTGTAGGTTTTGCTATGGTATTGCTGTACTGCTATTTTTTGTTCTATGTGAATTGAACATACCTATGTATATTTTCTTTTTGTCTTATTAAAATATTCCTCTTTTTGAGAAGTGCCATGGGATCTTTAACATCCACCTGAACTACCACCTTAACAGGCAGATGGGACCTCAGTTTAACATCTCATCTGAAAGACAGCACCTCAGAGTGCAGCACCCCCTCATGCTGCACTATGGTGTCAGTATTAGGATTTAACCAAGTGCCTGGAGTGGGGATAGAACCCACAGTCTTCTGATCTTCTGGTCTCAGAGGCGAGTGTGCAGCCTACTGAGCCACTGATACTGACACCACTCTCACGCCTGAAGGCATGCAGCTCCTCCCATGCAGCTGTCTGCGATACAACTCGGACTGTAACAGCACATGAAGTTCAGGTCCCCATGGCCCTGGGGTGTAGGGTCAACAGGGACAGTGGGTGGGGGTGGCAGGTGGCATTCTGCAGTGCATGGCTGGTGAATGGCCTGTGCGGCATCCTGAGGCTCCCGCGGCAGTTGGAAGCTACAACACGCGGATCGTGAGGGCAAGCCACCTGCCCAGTTGTGGTGTTACCTGCAGGTGGCGGTCTTGGGGCCTGGTATGTGTGTGTTGCTGTGGACCTCTCACGGATGACACTCACCACTGTGGAGATGGTGTTGACACCCGTGGCAGTATTGTCGGCCTGGGGCCGCACACAACATGGGTGGTATGGTCTGCTGCAGGGTGCTACCTGCCGTGTTGGTGGTGCATCTGCAATGGCCATGTGGCCAGAGACGTCCAGCCCAGACATATCCCCAGCCTCAACTGCACTGTCCGATGCTGACAACCCCGGCCATTACACCCATGCAGTCCATGCTTGGGATGACTGTCTCATTATCATCCTCCTCATCCCGTCCCTGTCAGACACATCCAGAATGGCAGTGGCAGCTGCAGTCCTGGCAGACATAGTGACAGCCCATCCACCCCGAGGCCATGTTGTCTGGATGCCTGATGTTGATGGGCCACCATCCTCAACGCTCCACATCCACTGGTCAGCACATTGGACTGTGGAAAGAAGAACTCATATTGTGAGTGTCAGGGATGGCACTATGCACTCCTACACCAGTGCAACAGTGTGCAGTAATCCAGAGTGCCACCAGTCCCACCGTGCACCCCAACACCACTGTGCACCCAACACACACACACACACACACACACACACACACACACACCCTATGTGCACGCATGCACAGACATATATGTGCATACTATAGTGCAGACCCCACAATGCACACAGTACATGCAATGCCACACACCGACACACATGGAATGACCACCACCATGATGCTGGTGACAGTACATGCACATAGTGACCTACGTGGCAGCAGGACTGCCCTCAGTGTGTTTGCACACAGCGGACATGACTCATGTGAGTGTTATAGAAACAGCAGTGTCTTGCATCCACCACCCTCAACACCGGCCATGGCCACTGTACTATGGTTGCTGCCACAGCCTCCATTATGGGGTCCACGGTCATCAGTGCTGCCTGTCTTGAGCCGCCACCTGTGGTGTGCAGTTCCCTCAGGTGTCACGCCTCATCCTCCTTCGCCCGATGCTGCATGTCATTCCACTATTCCACATCTTCCACTGTCGTCCATGACCACCCAAGCATTGACCTCCCTCCGACATTATCTGGTCCCACATCAGCCTGACAGTGGCGTCTGTGTTCCTGTGATGTCACATCACCTCCAACTGTGACAGATAGCAATGCACGAGTGCCCTCAACTCATCATTGGAAAACATGTGGAACTGCAGCCGTCTGCGTCCCTCGGGCACCTGTGAGGAATGTAGACAAACATTGGTCAGGGCATGCTGTCTGCTGTGACTGACTGTGTAGCTGTGTGGAGGGCATGTGTCTGTGTCCCAGTGTCGTGCAGTACACTACATGCAGCACATATGCCTGTGGCACCCAGCCATGTAGGCCTCCCCAGTGTTGCCTCCCCGCCATTGCATGACCAAGTGAAGGAAATGCAGTCACAATCATGGTGCTGCATATGCGTACAGGGCCATAGTCACAGTGTATGCATGTCTGGCTGTGCCACAGCAGTGATGCACTGTGCCTGCACACACCTATCTTCTGTACCTGCAGTCACTGTGTATACAAAGGCCTGCTGCAGGGTGCAACCCTGTTTACACACACAGGCCCACTGTGACAACCACACACATAGTATGTGTCACCGTATAGGGTACCATTGTAACAGCCATGTAATGTTGCAGTTTCTGTATGTGAGAAACCTACCTTGCTCATCATTGTCTGCCTCCTGCGACATGTTGGGCCTGCTACTGTGCAGTCGGGAAATCCATGCACTGAATCATGCAGGCGAGACTGTAATGATATGGTAATGTGGTGGATTGCCCACCGACTACACAAGTAGGTCCATTGCATGCATTTTCATACAGCCTTTGAATAGGGCAAAGTTTAGCACTGGGCAAACAGATGCTTTGTGCTGTGCAATGTGGCTATTGGCGACATACTGCGCATGCTGCGCTTTGTGTCGGGATGCATGGGGGTCACGGTGGGAGTCGCACATGCCCAATTCCTACAGTTACAGCTAAGCGCGGTGCTAAGGCATTCTTGACCACGGAACCATAACGCCATACAATGGTGCATGTGAGACAAATTGCAGGCCTACAGAGCAGGGAGTGGCAGTGGTGCTAGGTTGTAGCTCTTGG
Organism: Neoceratodus forsteri; assembly: GCA_016271365.2. Lineage (NCBI taxonomy): Eukaryota > Metazoa > Chordata > Ceratodontiformes > Ceratodontidae > Neoceratodus > Neoceratodus forsteri. The sequence continues at coordinate 46,808,610 of JADMNL010000027.1, forward strand.
AGGTTAAGCAGTGGCAGTACTGAAGATGCCATCAGGAAGACAGGTCAGGGCAGTGGTCCAGAGGGACCATAGGTGAGGGAGACTAAGCTGGCCAACCTTGTGGAGTTGGTGCTGCGGCAGGAGAGGAGTTCTTGAGTGCGGTCGGGGAGGGACAGGCCACGCAGGCAGGTGTGGGTGTCCATACCAGGTGCCTGTCACAGCAGACAGTTATTACATGGGACAAGAGCAGTGCAGACATCACTATGTGGACATGCAGCAGCGTGAGGCACAGAGGCTTGAGCACTTCAGGTGCACGGTCCATGATGGGACAGTGCCACACCAGATAGGTGTATACCTGTGCCACAGGACTGCTTTATGTGTGTGTGTGTGTGTGTGTGTGTGTGTGTGTGTGTGTGTGTGTTGTGTGAATGGGTGAGTGTTCTGGGTCTGTCTATATGCATGTGAATGTTCCCCACCTCCCTCATGCCATATCTGCATATACGATACTCTTGGATTGTGCAGGGCCACACACTGTGCATGTTCATTGGCAGACAGGTGTGGGTGCGATTCAGTGTGTTCATTAGTGGACATGGCGGTTTCCATCATACCTCTGTCCAAGGTATTGTGTGGTGCGCATGCTGCAGTGTGCATGTGCACTGCGTCGGAGAACATTGCTAGATGGCATGCTCTGTGTCATGCGACATGTGGCACTGGGGGGCAGGGCTTGTACTACCACGGCGTGTCACGGGCACTGGTGAATGTTCACATGGTAGTCATGCAGGTACTAACAGTGGTGTTCCCTCTTCACCCTGCAGACCGCGAGTGACTGGAGGTCCCAGAAGGACAGCAGGAGGGTGCCAGACCATACACAGTGGTGGTGAGGAGAGCAGTGATGGTCGGCATGGTGCATTGCGTGAGTACCATACATTGTTCACACACTATCATGCATGTGCAGCAGGTTGTTTGTACGATGGGTGCCAGTGTGGCTTTGGACAACACACATCTGAGTCCGTGTTACTTGGTTGTGGGTACAGTGATATGGCTGTGTCCTGCAGCACAGATGTGCGCTATACATCCTTCACACCCTGCAATGGCTGTGGTGGGCTGGTGTTGTCCAGCGCTAGCATGGACACACAGTTAATGGGGCAGTTGTGGAGCACATGTACCTGCATGGCCTGCACTGCTGCACCGTATGTCCTGTGCTGCAGGTGTTTGCAGTTGCCACTGTGTATGTGGTCCTCGCCACATGGGGTTCGGGAGTGGTCGATGAGGTTTTGTTACTGTGATGGCTTGGTTTCCTATGTCCATGGCATGGGTGATTTGCATACTGCTGTTCTGCTATGGGGGGTGGGGCTGTGTTATTGACTTGTCCTGGTTTAGCTTATGCGTGGCATGGGCAAGTGGTGTACTGGTGTCCTGCTATGGGGTGGTGGTCTGCTGGGTTTTGTGTCCACATTGCCTGGGGTACTCTGTCCACATCGCATACCGCCATCCTGCTCCTACTGTTGGGTGGGGGACCCACCGACAGATTCATGGACCATAGATATTGTCGGCAGTTATAGACTGCTTGGCCCATCCAGTCTGCTCAGGCTCGTATGGCGTGGCCTACGGGCAGATAGATGTATGGCCTGCTTCTGTCCGTACAGGTCACAATCCATAGCAGTGTGGCATGGCTATACGCATTCCTGGGTTGTTTCTGCTTAGTTGTCGTCATCATTGCACTGTTCCATTGGGTAGCATGACCCAACTGGTATGTTGTTACACTTCTTCCTTTGTGCTCTGGGCCACTGTCCTGGTCACCTGGGGGTGCTGCCTGTGTGGTTGCACTGTGTCGATGTGTACTACACTGGGCCATGGGCTCCTTCTGCTCTGTGGTGTTTGCCTTGGCATTCCCTGTCCACCTGTGTACTTTTCTGGGTGGGTGCTGCCTGTGGTTTCCTTCTGTGCCATGCAGGCGCGTAGTCGAATTGGCGTGTGTGGTTCCCCATAGTATGACTGCGTGGGCATGGTTGTTGGGACATGCTGTCCGCCCTGGGCCATCAGCCTGGGGTGTACTGAACCTTTCTGTCAGTGTACCATTTGACATGGTCCTCCTTCATCCTGTAGGCACTCACTCTGGGCCACATGACCCGATGAGTCAGAGGCAGGGATGAAGTCCTGCCCAGAATAGTGCGGCAGCAGAGGACTGTCATCAAGCAGCAGGCGTCATCATATCAGAGACCAGGAGGGTGGTGGCCATACTAGAGCAAGATTGCCTGCTCCAACTGCACAGCAGCCTGCTAAACATTGAGGGCTCTGGACAAATTTTGATTTTATGACTCCCGCACACAATACTGGGGTGCTGTTGTTGGGTTCTTATTTTGCCAGCTTATCATCCCTTCTTTAGTTTTTGCATCGCCATTTCTGTTTTGTTTTCTACTTCACATAACTGGTTTGTTTGTGTTGCTTTGCTTTTCTCACGGGTGTGTTGCCTTCTGAAATACATATATATTGCTTCATTACATTACTGTGTCCGGTGTCATTATTGGATGCATGGGGTATATTCAGGGGTTTGTCATTTGCATGGGATTCCATTTTTGGGTCAGGTGGTGTTACATGTCATTGCGCATGGCTGGGTATGAGTGGAGTTCTCTGGGTTGTACACTACTGTCTGCTCTTGGGGGTCACATTCAGGGCTATGCTTCTTTGCCTGTGCTCCAGGACACTGCTGGCTCCCCTCTGCACTGTGTTTCGTGGTGTTTGCCCTGCCTGACTGCTTGCTATTTTCAGGGCTGTCTTATTTGCTATATTCAGTGCTGTCTTACTTAATGGACTATTTTGCGCTGCACCTCCAGCTCAGTTTCCCCAGCTTCTTTAGTGTGCCATATTCAGCAGGTTTAGCAGGGGCTATTTGTTTGAATATAGCGGGTTATTGTTTCAGGCTATTTTAGCATGCTGGACAGTGCTAATTTTGCCCCATGGCAAAGTTTTGAATATCTGGCCCCACAGTTTTTTTTTTTTTATTTTCCTGATTCTAAGCTTGACCACGTCTACAATGCTATTTCTAAGCCAAATATGGTTGGTCAGTTTGTTTGTTTGCTTGAGAGAAAAGCATAAACCAAAACATTTGGGCAGAACTACAAAATGTTACCACCAAATAAAACTGGAAGGTACTGGGAATCTTTTATAGTGAACAAGGGTAGGTTCAGATTGTTAGCCCAATTTCATTGCACTGCTGCTTTAACATTTGTGAAATAATTTTGTGGAGGTGTGAGCTGCTTATTTTACTTACTTTTAATAAATCAATTACCTTGAAATCTGCCATATGTGAAGCATATGTTAGAGTCATTAAAGTGATCATTGAGGCCATGCAGTGACCCAGTTCACATTATAGATATGTTGTTATGTTCTGCAGGTGGGGCTGGTGGGGTGGGGTGGGGCACATTTCATTTTACATGAGAAGGAAGCCAATATTCAGTAGGTGGTAAGTAGACAACCCTCTCACCGCAGCATTCAAAAACATCTTTGTCCTGATATAATAATCCTTATTTTGAACTAAAATTTTATTAACAGCTGTAGCTTACGTTTTAGCATCCATCAGTAGCTGGATGTATTGCTCCTACACAGATGTCTTCTTGCAGCTTCCATAAAACCTGAATACAACCCAGCTGTGGCACAGATGTGCTGTACTGTGATGGTTTGTTCCCATGGGCTCTGTAGTGGACTGTCATATGGGTCATGCTTAACCCTAAAGGTCAAAGCGAGGAACGGTATGACTGCACGATCCTGTCAGGATAATAAATGTCCACTTTTGTCTTTATGGAGGGCCCATGAAGTATGATAAAAAGAAAGTGCTTTAGATTGTTTCTCAATTTAGGAAGCATTACTCAAATGTATGATAGTCCTTACTGAAATTTATGGTTGCCCCTGACTTGAAGGCTATGGCAGTATAGTCAGTGTAAGAGGAACTGAACTCATTCACTGTCGCTGATTTTACAAGTAATGGATAAAGTGACATAAAGTTCTTGCAGACTGGATGTTGAAAGCATTTTAGACTGGTAAAAGAAGGCAACATGGTTCAGCAAATTCTCATGCACCACTAATACAATTAATAAAATTTGGGGCAATATAAAACCAAACTAAATGTGTTTTATTACGGGGTGGACTATGGAATATTAGAAAAATTAGGTTAGAACATTTTTATCTCTGCTTAGGTATTATAAAATGGCAGGGTAAAATCCAGTAATCTGATTGGCTCTTACTCATGTGTAAAATATGGTTTACATATGGTTTAAAAAAAAGGACTGCTCAGCAGTGAAGAGTCTGGAACCCAGATCAATGGGCATTTGGAACACAAGCATTTCACTTAGCCCTACAGCCAGAATTGATCTTCCACCACAAACATGGCTGCTACCTTTACATTGTAAAAACTTTCAACTGGGCCTAAAAATAAAACTACCTTAAATAAAAATAAAACAAATTAATTAAATGTTGTTTCCCTGATTATCACTCTCCTTACATACATAAACAAATTAGAAACAGTAAGTATTGTTTATAGTTTTCACTGCAACTGTTTATTTGCTGACAGTGAAAAATGCCCCTTCTATCTTTACCTGCTCATCAGTGAACTCTCTTCTTCTTCTTGCCCTGACAGTGAGATAATTGAGTCTCAGGCTGTAACAAAGGCCTTTGCTGTCTGTGTGTACAGTACGTTAGGAGAGAAATATTTGCTAGTGGAACTGAGCAGAATTTTAATCCATGTATTCCATGGTAAACATTCCATAATAAACATTCCATATCTTGAATATGGAGAAAAGCGGAGAAAAAAAAACAGGAAGAAAGCAGGCAATAATACCATGACATCATCAATGACATCACTTGCAGTGGGTGGAAGGACTATTTTATCACAAATGTACACAAGCAGATCTTGTTTCTACATATAAACATACTTTTCCCAATAGTAAAAGTTAAAAAAGAGCCAATTTTATAAGCGCAATAAGGCACTCAGGGATATGTAAAACATATTTACAACACGTCCAGTGGCTGAAGTCACTCAACCTTCAGCCTCATGCCTTACTACCCCCTGGCCATGCTGTATTACTTAACTTGGTGTAACTGAACTGAAGAAGGCATAAGTCCATCATGACTGTTCCCACACAGTGTGGGACATGTTTTAATAATTTTCCCCAGTCCAGGTGTCCAAATTATTTTTAAAGCTAGTGTTATTTTCTGTATCAATCAAATCCTGAGGTAAAGTATTCCATATTCTGGGAGCCCTAATAGTTAAGAAATTGGCTCTTTTATTGGTTCTATAAGACTTCACCTCAAGTTGTTTGTTATGTAACCTCGGGACTAATCTTCTATTGAATAAGATAACCCACATTGTTTCATAAGGCCAGGTGATTGGAGTAAATTATAAACTAAAAGCATGTCACCTCTCATTCTGCTGTTTTGAAGTGAGAAGAGCCCAGTGGCCTTAAGTCTCGAGGGATAGTCAAGGCGATGCCAATCTGGGCACTGTTTTAGTGGCTCTTCTCTGGACCTGTTCCAACAAAGCCATATTTATCTGCCGACACTGTCTATGTATGTATCTATGTATCTATGTATCACTTTTAAGGCCCAGATTCCAAAGGGAACTCATCATCTAAGTAGGGTCTAATATAGGCCCTATAAAGTGGTATGAGGCATTGTTCAGAGTGATTTATAAATGTTCACTGAATTTGCCTCAGAAGACCCTTTGCCCTGTTGGAGTTCTAGTACAGTGATCCCTTGGTGTAAGCTTATTCTTGTAAAATCTGTTTTATACACACCCCTTCATGCCTTATTGCTACCTTACTTAGTGCCTTTATTAGAATGCTCTAAGTACTATCAGCACTCCCTTCACATATGGGACACTGGTGTGAGTATATAGGTGTAACCCACCCCGTCACCGGGGTTACAAGAATCCCACTTAGATCTAGTGGCAGGCGGGGAAAGGCAGCTTGCGAGACACCAGTTAAATGGGTTCACACACTGTCTCCTCTGTCCTCAGTCTCAGCTGAGCTGGAGGGATGACATCATATAGAATCCTCGCAGCAGCATAAGCCACATTGGAATGTTGCAGCAGGGAGCTAGGTTAGAATGTTGGGAGGTTTTGAGTGAGTCTGCGGCAGTCTGCAGGGAGACTTGGTGGAAGCAGGAGGTGTGCTGCAGTGGCAGCTCCTCAGAGCTAAGCTCTGCTACAGAGCTGCATAGAAGAGTAGGTGTGTGTTCTCACCCTAGAGAAGAACACAGAAGAAAAGTGGTCTAGTGGTAGAACCGTTCCCAGTTTGTTCAGTGCCCCATCCCAGGAGGGATGGGGGGAAGAGAGCCAGCAATTTCAGGGCAATCCCCTGGCCCTGCTGAAGAGGGAAAGCTGCCTGTCATTTTGTTCAAGTGCTGAGGCACAAGAAGTAGTTTGCTTTGTCAGAAACCTTGGGGCACTTGCAAACCAGTGGGAGTTCTGCTCTGAAAGACAGCCCATGTTTTCACCAGACAGTGAGTAGAGTATCTGTTACTGTGGGGTCAGGAAGGACAGCCAAGTACAGTACTACAGTTGTGTGTGACTTAAAATGCACATCTAAGCCAGCCCAGTGGTGCAGAGGTTGGCGCTGGCGCCTTACCTCATCACGCCCGGCGTGACCCAGGTTCGAGACGCGACTCGGCCGCCGGGGGCTGGCAGGGGCGGGAGAAGATCTAGCATCCGAGGGGCTGCTCTCCTCTCCTGGGGTGGGTAGTGGGTCTTGTCGCGCTGCAGCGCCCCTGATGGAGACCAGGAGCACTGCTGATGCATGCAAGAAAGAGGGAGTAACTAGAAAAGCAGAAATACCGCTTCATGGTAACCGAATGACGGCTGTCTGGTGCTCTGAGGGCCATCAAAGGTCCTACTGAACTCTCCATCTCAGCAGCATCCCTGGGGCTAAAGTAGGAGCACTGGTCTCCCCTTGGCTGGTGCCTTCCCCTCGGAGGAGGGACCCATCAGTGAAGGGTTACGCTGGGTCACCCTGGGATCGGCTGCGATCTGAGGTGGAATCTCGGAGGATGGATGGGTCAGAGGACTGCCTTGGCAAGCCTGTAGGAGTGGCTGCTGTGGAGCATGTAGGGGTAGAAACAGATAACACAAAACAAAAATACATCTAAACAGTGGGGTCTACAGGATGGACTTAGCCACTCAGAGATCATTATAAGCCAGGATATCAGAGTGTGAAGAGTAGGGGGTTAAATGTGACATACATTTCGAGACAGCATTCTACAAGAGTGTGTTTCAAGAAAGGTGTTGATTCAAATGAATGGTTGGGTATAGATTTGGGAGCAAGAGGTGGAGACCCCATCTGGAGTAACTAAATTTACCTCCACGGGTTCACTTTGGGCACCTATAGCTTTCTCCTGGGCACTTGGCTAGTGTTTGCAGAAAGTACCCAGACGTGGGATTAGTATGAAGATTTCCCTTTAAGGAGCCAGGATGTGCTCATGGGTGGTAGGGGAGCCACCAATAACTATCCATGCCATATGGAAAGAGTGTCCAGGTGCTGGCCGGATGTGCCACGCCAGAAACCATGAGAAGAGTACAAGTTCGGGCTGAAGGCTCAGTGTGTTGCAGAACCTGAGGGTTACAGTGTGTAAGAAGATGTGTTCTAGTCTCCAGATATCTGCATTACCAGGAGTGTAGCCCTGTGGGGTCCATCTATGCTTTATTATTCTGTTGTTGTTGTGAATAAAAGCCACACTCTAGAATCCCATCCTGGTTTGGACATTTCAGTTATTGCTTCCTGTGTCTGGATTACTTGGGTGCCCCTGTGCAGAAGTTTCAGACCTAGCCAAAATGCCGAGAACAACAGTTTTCTCCCCGAACCCAGGCTTGCCAGGTAGTGGGATTACAATATGAAGGCACCGCACAGTGCTAATAAAACAAAAACATCAACCTGACCCCTGGCTGGTTACATATATATACTGCATATATTAATAAATTTTATTTCAAAAGTGCCTTGCAGGCCATCAATTCACTTTACAAAAGATAAGAACAGTCATTATAAAACAGTGAGCATAATAATAGAATAAATAACAGAGGATCAAGTTATTCGGTGCCACCAAAGCATGACACCATAGAAGGTTTTCAGTGCCTGTTTAAACCCTCCCACAGTCGTGCACTCCCAAAGCTGATGGGGTGAAGAGAATTCCAAGGGCTGGGGCCGCTGCATAAATGCACGGCCCCAGAAGATTTCAAAGACACCCTTTGAATCGCCAGCAACCCCCTCATTAATCTAACTGTCGATTAAGGTAAGGCACAAGAAGCTCTTCTCAAGTAGTCAGGCCCAGTCCATTAGGGCTTTATAAATCAGTAAACCAACTTTAAAGGTGATCCACTACCTAATCGGGCAGCCAGTGCAGATCGCGCAGCACAGGAGTAATATGGGAGGCCTCGAGAAGCCCCGGTTAACAATCGTGCTGCTGCATTCTGCACGAAGCTACAGATGGCGGATTTCAACCCCAGAAAGCCCTAAGTACAGGGAGTTACAATAATCAAGGCATGAGGTCACAAAAGCATGGACCAGTGTAGGCAAGTCCCGGATGGAACTAGGTGCTTAATCCTGGAGATATTCCTAAGATGATAAAGAAGTCTTGGCGATGGCTGACACCTGAGATCATAAAGTCAGCCCATCATCAAGCACTACCCACAGGTTTTGCACCCGTTCAGAGGATAGGATGTGAGAGTCTCCAAGAAAAATCCAGAGGGCTGATCAGTGCACAACCCCTCTATCTGGTGACCCAGGTCCACTACCCTCACTTCCATCTTTCCGATGTTCAACTTTAACCAGCTCGAGTTTATCCAGTCTTGGATTTCAGCAAGGCAGGTATTAAGTACCAAGATAGCTCTATCCTGGTGGGAGCAAAAGACAGGCAGAGCTGGGTATCATCAGCATAGCAGTGAAACCCAGCCCATACCATATTATAATGTTTCCAAGGGCAGCATATACACTGCAAACAGCATGGGCGACAGCACTGAACCCTGGGGACCCCACATGGCAGGGAGAAAGGGTCCGAGGAAAAATCCCAGACACCACTCTCTGACTCCTGCCAGTGAGGAAAGATGTAAACCACCTAAGGACCATACCTGACAGTCCACAGATGGACCTCAGATGTCCAAGCAACACCCATGGTCTACAGTGTCAAAAGCTGAGAGAGATCAAGGAGCACCAAGATAGGCAGTTTCTCCAATCTCTCACCATCAGGAGATCATTAAGCACCTGAACCAGCGCCATCTCAGTACTATGCCTCTTTTGAAAACCAGACTGGAGAGGTTTGTAGATGTTATGGATGGTCAAGTGGTCATCCAGCTGTACGCTACTACTTTCTCAATCACCTTCCTATAAAGGGAAGGTTTGAGATTGGTCTGTAGTTGGCAGAGAATATATATATATATATATATATATATATATACACACATTTAAAAAACAAGAACCTTAGTGCACAAGCACTGAGGCAAGGATTACCTCAAAGGGCTTTGGCGGGAAGCCAAGTTTCAAAGAAATACAAAATCACACATACCCGTAATGTAAAGCATCATGGGCTGTATATGCAAATCACCACAAATATTATGCTGGCTCAACTTTAAGCAGAACTGCGGTTGCCGAAAGGCCTCTCACCCAGTATGCAAAGGTGCCAACAGAGGTACGAACACGTGTTTAGTCTACCAGGACTCACCAGTGTGCCTCATCTGTATGACTCCCCAGTAAAATGGACCAGCTACCCTAAGTTGGTCTATCTGGGTTGGGTTGTGGTGAGCCCAATAAAACAACTCAGACCAACCTAGGGTAGCTGGTGCATTTCACTGGGGTGTCACACAGGCAGAGGCACACTGAGTCCTGGTAGGACGAAACACGTGTCTGTGTCTTCTGTTGGCACCCTTTGCATACTGTGAGAGGCCTTTGGCACCATGCATTTCTGCTTAAAGTTGAACCAGCATAATATTTTGTGGTGATTTGCATATACAGACCATGGTGCTTTATGGGGTATGTGTAATTTTGTATTTCATATATATACACACACACACATATGGTATGCAGGTAATAACATACTGTTGGGAATGCTCACACGATATGTTTATACTCATATGGCAACAGAATGCCAGCAACCAATAGGAACAGAGAACAACTGTACCTCTTATAAGTGTTATTACCACCTCTGAGCCCACGCTTATGGTTGTAAGAATGGTCTCATGCACATTCTTAGGGTATGAGAGTCATAACTGAAGGTGAGTGGTTCTGATACAGTAAGAATGTGAAACCAGTGGTTTAACAGTGGTCTCAATCACAGTATTATATATTATTGATTAAGCTCAAGCAATAATATATTATTATTAAAAAACCTTCCCTGAATTTGCCCGCTTCCAGGCAGCTGTGTGTGAGACACTCTTTACAGGATAAGAGTGTTTCATGTAGGAGAAAGCACTATCTGATTGGTTGGGAGTGCTCCCTTGCTCCATTATCTTATGCACGGCTGTCTTCACTGCTGCACACTTCAGTGCGCCCACTAGCTCTGTTGCTCTCTCTGACTGTACTCCATGGTTCCAGTGCCATCACTTTCTCTCATGGAAGCTGGGAAATTCTGGAACACAAACAACCTGGGAAGGAACTTGTAAGTGACACAGGAAAAGTACACATAAACATATTGTAATATATAGATAACCCATAATAATACCATTCTAATCCATACAAAAATGTCCTGTAATACACTTGTAACCCTCACAGGCCACTTGTTTAACTAGTAAGCACAACTCCCATATTTTCTGTCTAGGAGTAAGAGAGGGTGGGGTATAGAAATAATATTGCACACAAATGACCATCACTAAACCCAGGTCCTTAGGAGAGAACTTTTGCTAGGTCTGAACTTCTGGAGGGTACCCAGTAACTCCACACAGGAAGCAGTACATAATGTCCAAAGCAGGTTGGGGTTCTAGAGTGTGGCTTTATTCAAAGAATGGTACACATAAGCAAAGGTGGACCCCAAGGGTTTACTTCCTTCGTGGCACAAGGCAATGCAGAACAACAAAAGTCTGTAGCAAACAGAAACTCTAAACTTCCCATATTGCATAGGATTTAGGACTCTCTTCAGTGGCAAAGCCTCAGCTGAAACACACATTAATTCTAGTGGCACTGGCCACAACAGAGCACACAACGCCTTTCTAGTGGCACTGGCCACAACTTAGAACATTTCCCATGTGGCATAGCATTTAAACATTTGGAAATGTGGCAACTGGCTATGACAGAGCACACAGGTGCTCAACCTTAGCACAACTACACCAGGGGTAAACTTTCTTCAGGCATTGGCCACCATGTCCTGAATAAGCAGGCACCTTTACGGAACCTGTAGTGCTGAGCTGGTCACTCCAGATGGGGATTGCCCACCTTTTGCTTCCACAGTCCATACCCAGCCATTCTTTCAGAGTTACATCTCAAACTTTTAGTAAAACAGCAGAACTGTGCATCTTGGAATGACTGTCACATTCAGCATTAGAAACACACTACTTTTGAGTGTAAATTAAAGTCCTGAACAATGTGTCAAGTCTCACTGGGGACTCCACAATTGTCGGCAACTTTAAGAAAGGATGAGAACAGTCTCAAACTGAACAGAACTTGATGCATAATTCCTTTCTCAGAGTACACCCCAAAATAAAACACAGGTACATACCTCCTGGGATACCCAAAGTCAGATTACTCACAGTTGTACACAAACAGGCTTCAATGTCCTGGATCAAAGTCAGAGGATTGCCCCATCGGATCTATTCTGCAGACCTTCTCATCTCATAGGGGATGAGAAGAGAATCAGGAACTCCTGCTAAACAGTTTCCACCACTTCTACTGGCAGGCAGATGGTTCTCAGCACTAGGGTGAGAAACATAGGCTCTCCTCACAGAGTCCACACTGCAGCTCTTCACTCCTCCAGCTGCTCACACAGACCTCCACTCAAACTAACTGAAGATTCTAAAGCTCACCACTCACAGCTAGCTACGTGGCTTATGCTGCTGCGAGAGTTCTAAATGACATCACCTCTCTCAACTCAGCTGGAACCAAGTAAACAGAGGGCAGGTGAAAACCATTTAATTAGTTATTCACCAGCTGCCTTCCGTCACTCTAGCACTGACACTGGTGGGATTCTAGTAACCCCAGGGACTGGTGGTTACACACTTCTCCCATGCTGATAATACTATCATTGCAGCAGTGATAATACCATCATTCCATGCCATAAAACTATCATTCAGAACTGATAATACTGTTGTTTCAGCTCTGAATGATAGTATCATACCACAACACAGAAGCATGGGAACAACGAATGGCTTTCAAGTAACCGTCCCCTACAGTGAAAGCCGACTTGCCGCTCACTGACAAACCAAAAACATCTAAGCTGCAGCAAACAGTATGGGTCCTCCTCACACTGGATTATAAAAAAAGTTTCCTTTTAAACTGACCCAAAATAAAGCACATAAAAAATTAGCACCTCCGCAACAGCTCGCTAAGATGAACCACCTTGTTCTCAAGATAATTATGCATAAAACAAACAAGCACCAATAGAATCACATGCTGGCTCCTTCAAAGGCATCATGACATTCTGGCATCCATGGCAACACATGGAAACCAGATCCTATTAAAGAGAACAACCATACACACTTTACCTCCCTAGGAGCTTCTTCCACATCTCAAGGAACAGTAAAATAACTCGGATCCATATATTACAAAAAAATAAAAGCTAGATAAGTAGGTATTTCAAGGTAGTAAAACCATCTCGAGGTTTTGGGGACTTTGGGAACCTCAGCTTAGCTGTCGAGGTTCCAGAGTCCCTAAACCTCTCGATGTATTACTGTAATACACCTTATCTATCATTATTATATTTATAAATCATGCCGAACATAGAGGATAATGTATGGGTAGCCATACACAACAAACCTGTGTCTGCATCGAGGTTTTTACGGCAGCCAGGAACCTCAAGAGCGAAGCTCGAGAGGTTCACTGGATGCCATAGAAAGCTCAAGATGAAAACACAGGCTTGTCTCGTAAGCATACCCATACATTATCTTTCATAGTGTATGGGCATCCACCCATTTTAGATGCTTAGCTCCTGTCAGTGAACTGGGGGTTGGGGAGAGACACTTGAGGGTTGATGGCACGCTCGGCTTACTGATTAAATGTGCTCCAGCTAGTTCTGTAAGTTCAGGTTTTAAAAAAAAAGCTTCCAATTCAATATGATAGAGGAAAACATATGTGTGGTGGCATTCTAAGTTGTTGTGCTGCAGTAGTGACATCACTACTCGCAGCGCAACAACATAATGATGTCACTACTGCAGCACAACAAGCATATTCCAGGCACGGAATTCCATGAATAACAGGGTTCCACCACACACTGTACTTACGTTTAAAAACAAATATTGAACCTGAATTTAAAGAATGTTAAAGCAACCTCTGTATAAGAAATAGACTGTGCCAGCTGAACCTAGAATTTCAGAATGTTAGAACTGTTTGCATGAGACATCCTCTTATAAGAATATCTGGAATGTTTAGAAAGAAAGAAATTGGCCAATAATGATGTCATAATCTTTGATGTGATATATGGACACTAAGGGTGTGTTGGCACAAAGGCATAACAGTACTTAAAACACACCAGAGAGTTCCATACAGTATATCACAGTACGAATATAACCACCAAACCATAGAATCATAGAATTTGCCAGCAGAAAAGACCATTTGGCCCATCTAGTCTGCCCCAGACAGTCCCCCACCTCCCTTTTACTTCCCATCCCTCTGCCCTCTCTCCTCCTCTCCCTAGGTCCATATAGTTGTCCCACGCTCTTTTGAATTTTTCCATGTCCACCTCCACCACCCACCCTGGCAACCTACTCCATGGTTGTACAACCCTCTCCGAGAAATAACATCCCCTCACATTTCCCCTTCTGTCTGCCCCTCCAGCTTATAAGCATTCCCTCTGGTGGTTCTGTTTCACTCAGCCTAAGGATGCTATCCCCCCAACCTTGTTTATCTCCTTCATATACTTGAAGGTTTCACCATGTCCCCTCTCCCATCTCATTTCCGGTATAAGACAGAGTTCTTCCAGTCTTTCCCCATATGTTCTTCCCTGCATCCCTGAATCATCTTGGTTGCCTCTCTCTGTACCCTTTCCAGCCTGTCCTTGGCCTTGCAGGTGGGGCCTCAGAACTGAACTCCATATCCAGCTGTGGCGGACCAGTGTTTTATACAATGGCATGATCACCTCCCTCCTCCTACTCATGAAGCCCCTCCCAATGCATGCCAGCACCCGTTGCTTTCCCAGCTGCCCATTCACACTGCCTCCTGGCCCTTAATGTGTGTGTGATCCATATCCTTAGGTCCTTTTCCTGCTCAGTGGCCTGCGGTGGTACCCCCAGGTAGTATGTGGCTCTGTGGTTATTTCAACCTATATGCATTATTTTGCACTTATCTGTATTAAACTGCAGCTGCCACTTTTCTGCCCACTCCTCCAGCCTGGCTAGATCCTGCTTCATCCTCTCCATCCCCCGAGTGTCCACCCTGTTATATAACTTTGTGTCACCTGCTGAACAAAGCAGCTTTCCATTCAGCCCCTCGATAAGTCCCATAGTACACATTAAATAATATGGGCCAACACCGACCCTGTGGCACCCGCTCATCACCCTTAGTTCCCTGGAGTGCTTCCTATTGACCACCACTCTCTGGGTCCTCCCATCCAACCAATTTTCCACCCACTTTGCAAGCCTAGCCACCATCCCCAGACTGCTCAATTTGCTTGCCAACCTTCTATGTGGAATGAGTCGAACACCTTCTGGAAATCCAGATAGGCCACATCCACTTCCCCCATGATCATATGCCTCCGTAACCCCATCAAAGAATTCAATCAGGTTGGTCTGGCAACACCTGCCACCTGTGAACCCATGTTGGTTATCATCAATCAGACCCTTCTCCTCTAGATACCACACCAGCCTCTCTTTTATGACAGTCTCCATCAGTTTACCCACAACTGAGGTGAGACTGACTGGGCAGTAGTTGCTAGGCTCCTCCTTCCTCCCTCCCTCCTCCCTTGTATATTGGTACCACCTCGGCCTTTTCCAGTCTCCGGTACCCTCCCAGTTCCAGGATAGATTAAACAGTCATGCCAGAGGCCTGCCAGATCCTCCCTTAGCTCTCGAAGCATCCTTGGGTGTACCTGGTCAGACCCCATGGCCTTGTCCATTTTAGCTTTCCCAGCTCCTCCATCACCCTCTCCACAATGAATGGACTTGTGTCTGCTTCCTTGTTCCCCCTCCCTTCCTACTCAATTCAGGCCCTTTCCTTCCTTCTCTGTCTTGAAAACAGATGTAAATATTCATTTAGGAGTGTTGCCTTCTCCTCTTCTCCTACAACTATTTTACCCCCTCCTTCCTAATTTTTGGAATCCTTGCCTGTTTTTTCCCTTATCACTCACATATCTATAAAATCTCCTGTCACCACTCTTCACTTCCCTTGCTGTTTTCTCTTCTGTGCCTGCTTTTGCCTTCCTAATTGTTCTTCCCACTTTGCTGAGTTTATCCTTGTAGATCTTCTTTCTGTCATCCCTGTGACCTTTTGTGGCCTTCAAGGCCTTCCTCTTCTCCCTGACAGCCTCCTAACCCCTGTCATGAACCACAGTGGTTTCCTTCCCTTTACACTTGATGATTTTCCAGATGCATTGCCCGTGGCCTTGAGAATTCCTCCCTTAATTACTTCCCACAGCTGCTCTACCTCCTTCAGCTTCTGTATCCCTGCAAGCTCTATTTTAGGATGTCCCCATTTTCTCAAAATTTGCCCCCTGAAGTCAAATACTCTGGTGGATGACCCTCCCAATTCCGCCCCTGCCTGGATGGAGAACCTGATCATCCGATGGTCACTGTCCCCAAGTTTTCGCCAACCTCAACCTCCTCTATTCTGTCTCTGTTTGTTAAGATGACATCTAGTGTAGCCTCCCTGGGAGGTTCCTTAACTAGTTGGCTTAGGCGCATCCTGTAGGGATTCCAATAATCCTGTTAATACATTTATAATACAGACCCCTTTTAAAAAATAAAATCCATTGTTGCTGTCCTGAGATATGCAAAGTTTTATTCACCTTCCTGTTTGCCTTGTGCCGTGTTGTTTTTCCATGTGTGTGTAACCCCTACAAATGGGGTCACTAAAAACCTTCAATTTAAAATAATTTAGCGAGAGTGCCTAATGCCTCCATATACTGTCACTTTAAGAGCTGCCAATCTGCAGTATAATTAATTTGAACTGGGGGACTGTGTGTTTCTTGCTCGAGTCCCGCCTGGGCCACTGAGAAGATCGCTCCATTCTGCAGTCGCTATATGCGAGGGGGAGCACTTTCAAAAGATGTAATTATCTGCTGGGAATTTGTTAGAGTGATAATGACTGTACAGTTTGTCTAACCTGCCTTTCTTGCAGCTGGGGCTCTGTGTATTTAGCCCTCCATTTCGGATCTGAACTGGTGAATAGGTCCAATTAATGGGAGGGCTCCTTAAAATGGAGCCTGCTGGCAAATCAGAACTTGGACTCTCAAATGGAGCCAGCCACAAGGGGCTTGTATGGAGAGAGCCTCTGGGAAATATGGTTTGGACCGTGGCGCCTTTTTTTGCCAATAGAGGGAGCCTGTTGTGACTGACAAGGAGAATCAGCCAACTGCAACCTTTGGATTTGGAGGAAGGCCGGACTGTCTGCTGGGAGAGTCAGTCTGAGCATGGAGCTGGAAGAGTGAGCAGCTCGTGGGGCTGCTGCCCACGGGCAGCACGGGAACCATGCGGGAGGCCTGAAAAGGGCCTGTCTTTCATCGGCTCTCCTGAGGGGAGAGAAAAGGACTGTGTTTCTCGGATCAAGTATCTGAACATGGTGAAAAAAAGCAGTCATCGTGGCCTAGATATTGGGCAACCAAGTGTTCAGACAGAGATTCTGAAGTGGAAACCTTGATTTTCAGACAGAGATTCTGAAGAGAAGCCTTGATGTTCAGACAGAGATTCTGAAGTGGAAACCTTGATGCTGAAGTGCCCTGGGGTTTGGGGCAGAAGAGAACTGTGTTTGAAGTTGGAAGCTGAGAGGAAACTGCCCTGAGTGTTCGTGCAGCCGTTGTCGCGCAGTAGATTCATCGCGGAAACGCGTGTGAGGCCATAAAGTTGGCCTGCATTCATTAGTGAGTAATTATTAGGACAGTGATTCCGAGCTTTCAGAGTGAGAGAAGAAGCAGAATTGTCTGGTACAGTAAGTGACCTTTACATATAGATGTGTGAGTGCTTGTGGGGACTGAGCGCTGAGTAATTCCCCATGTTGTGAACTGTGTGCTGTGCTGGGAGTGTGATTCCCTAGCAGGGTTCGATCTGAATCGCGTTTGAGTCAGAGAAGAATGCCTTGGTAGCCAGACTCAATCTCCTGAGGTGACCAGCTGCTTGCCTGGTAGTGTTTGTGTACATATAAATTGTGCAGCGGAGATCGCAGCCAGCATCTCTTGGACTGCATCTGCCTGTGACTAAAGTATATGGGATGCTTGATGAAGTGTCGTTGCTAATTTACTCTGGATGGATGCCTTTGGTATATAAAGTACTGGATGTGACCGTATTTGAATTGCATATAGGATGTTTGACAAAAGTATCACCAGTATTGCTTTGGATGGGACTTTCAAATATTGTGCTGAATGTTCTGGATGTAAGATCCACATAGTTTGTTCTGGAATGTTCAGAAGTCTGCAGTGCAGGGCAATCCCGATTTGTCTGCTAAAGTGCAGGGCAAATCCTGCTTTGTCTGCTAAAGTGCAGGAATCCCTGCTGTGGTTGTAAATAGTAATTTGCTGCTTTACACAAATCTGTTTCAAGTTGCCCCACCCTCAAATTAATAGCGACCACCTCGACCAGCTGCAACTCCATCAGGCCTGCAACATCTTGGACTGTGGTATATGTTTAACCAGTATGGTATGAGATTGCGGGTTTCTGCTGTATCTGGGACTGGTACCAGTGTGGGTATTAATAATAATTGTGCTTAACATCTGATTCATCAGCAGCTAGATAGCCAGGGCTCTGGATGTTTTAAGTCGAATGGGAAAATGTGATTTATGTCTGACTGTTAATATGTAGCCAACCAGCTGGAGGGTTCACCAGCAAAATCAGAATGATCTCTGTACAAGTGTAAATACGGTAAGATAACCTCTACTCCTCCTATTTCCTTTCCTAGCTCCTTTATTCCCACAAAATAAATATCTTGTTGTTGTTGTTTGAAATTCTGTGTGAGCATATTATTAGAAAGAGCCTTTAATTCAAAATGTGGAAATGTGGGGAACTGTGTATTGGGGCATATCTAGGGAAGGTAACTGGTCACCATGGGTGGTGTAGCAGCTCAGGGGCTACACCCAGTACCATCTCACCCATGTAAAGCACCCTGAGTGGAGGCACTGCATAAAGGTTTTAAAAAATGTTATAAGTTAGCGAACCTTTTAGCCTATGTTCAGGGTAGTAGGCAGGGGTGTAACACTCAGGTGGCGCCCGCCTAGTTACACGTGCCACCACACTGCACTGCAAGATCCTCCAGACACATCATACCAGGGATCAGTATTTTTATGGGAAAGTGAAAGTGTACTAGGACACTGTGGTGCCACCTTGTAATTGTGATTTCAATCGAGAAGCGCTGTTACATTTTGTGAAAAGGAGATAAATCACATTTAAACTTTTTAATTACCTTCTGAAGAATTAGATATTTACTTAGAATACAGATAGATTGTCAGCCAGACTGATGAGTTGTTTTGTAATGGGCATTTTATACGGTCAGACTGCAGTGACACAGCATACCACATTTTCTCTTTGGTCCTTGTAATTTATGAAACTGCACCTTATTTAAGTTAGTTATTTAATTTTGCTCATTTAAACTTTATTTATGAATTCCATGTATTTACATTAACAGAAGTGTGTGTATCTTCTTCATAGTAAGTACATTTAGTGCCACTGACTGCCTAGTTGATTGCAAGGCTTATTTATAAGGCTGTACAGACACTTACAATTCTTGTTATTTTTTTAACCATCTATAGCATTACATAGACTTGAAGTGTCATTCTACTGAGCAACACAGTGCTGTGTGCTTCCAGTCTATGTCCCTAAACCAAGAATGGTGAATCATTGTGTCATGGCTAAATGTGGCAAGTCTTCTAACATACTAACATACTAAAATGCCAGCAGAATAGGCCTAATGGTCTTTTGTGTCTGCTCGTTTGGTCAGCCCCACCCTGGGAGCTGACCTTGCACCCTCTCCCTCTCTCTCTCTGGCTTCTCTCTTCCCAGTCCTGGATATTCCTGCTGCACTGGTTTTGCTTCAGAACCCTTCCCTATACCTGTCCCACCCCTCTTGAACCCCTCCACCGTCTCTGCCTCCACCAGCCCCTGGGCAGCACATTCCATGCTTCACCACCTCTCAGTGAAGTAGCACCTCCTCCTTTCTCCCTGAATCTTTCCCTTCCAGCTTCCACCGATGCCCTCTAGTTGCCCCCTCCTTCCTTTGGAGCACCCTGACTGCTCCTCCCTATGTACCCTTCATGTACCTGAAGACCTCTATCATGTCCCCAGTCCCTCCTCTCTTCCAATGTGTACATATTTAGCTCTTGAGCCTCTCCCCATAGGTTCTATCCCCAAACCCCAAATCATTTGGTTGCCCTCCTCTGGACCCTCTCCAGGAGTTCAATGTCCCTCTTTAAATGTGGCCTTCAAACTGCACACAGTACTCAAGGTGTCCGTAACACAGTTATGCAGTGAATTACCACTTCCCTCCTTCTGGAGGTGACTCCCCTAGCGATGCATCCAAGCATCCTGTTGGCCTTTGCTGCTCCCTCCTACAAGTCTCCGAGTTGTTCATCTTCTGCTTCAGTTTCTTCATTAAATTTCCCTAAAGGGATAAGTCACTCATTAGACTTACAAAATGGGTACATTTTGTTCGGTTGAGCAATGATTGGGTCTGACAGTCTGCATTGGTACCAACTATGTGCTCTGATCATTTCTGCCCTAATAATTTCTCCAATTACACAAAATTTAAAATGCAGTATGCTTAGAAGCAATATACCCCTCCAGGGTGTGGGTATACTGGTGGATTTACCACGGCTGGTGTGGTTTGGTCCGCGAGGGCGCGGCCGGGTGACAACACACACCAGAGTGGTAAATCCACCAGTATACCACCCCTGGAGGGGTATATTGCTATTATACAGTGGCTCATATTTTGGGTGACAAAAATATAGAAATACTTTGTTTCTTTCTTTTTGAATCATTTTATTGTTTTATTGCTCACCAAGAGAAATAGTTCCTTGTTGCTAGGCAAAGTAGTTTGCTCCCCTTTTCATTTTTTTTTTATCTTATTTGTTCGGGCTCTGAAGTGAACTATGTTTTTTTTTTTTTTTTTTACTGTGAGCACTACGGTTTGCAGTTTGATTTGTTTTCATCGTCTTCCTACAGGCGGGAATTCTAAAGGCTGCCATCTGTGACCTCGTGCTTCTGGTTTACTGTGCATAAATATATTGCAAGACTGTGGAGAAAATGTGTTTTATGTGGGTTCAGGGTCTTTTAGAGCGACAGGGCAGTACATCAGAGACAGGAAAGTTACTGTTTTCGTGGCTTTGGGACTGATTAAAGCTGATGGGGCAGCGTGTCCGAAATGAAAGTTAGGAGACTTGCGTTTGAATTTCAGGACAGGAGGGGAAAACTAGCGTTCCTTGAGTAATGTTGTGATGGAGTGCAGTTGCTATGAAAATCTGAGGCAAAGTAAGAGTTGCAAGCAGTTAGAGAGGAGCTTCTTTCATAATACATACGTTTAATTTTATTGTCGGTCTTCAGCAGAGGCAGGAAACTGGACGGAGTTTGAGATGTAGTGTTGTGTCACTGGGTATCGCTCTGTTTTGCCAGTCCAGGTTTATCGTGAGTCGTAGTGATTTCTCTTGGGGTTTCTGCTGCGGCTGACTGGCACCTTTTCCAGTGGGTACACTGGAGGATTTACAACACTAAAAGGTGCCAGCCAATAATCAAAATGCAGGATTCTGTGAAATTTTGTGCCCATTGTATAATTAAGCAATAAAAGCCGCGACAGAATAGTATATCATGGGATATCGTCACGCCTCGGGTGGTTGGGCCGCAGGCCGCGGGCGAGTGCGTCAACCGTCCAAGTGCGATATCCATGATCTCTACACCCTGGCTATTACTATATGAAACTTAGCTTTAATGTTTAAAAATAAAAAGTAAAATAAACAGGTTTTAAAACGTTTTAAAATGAGTTTTGGGTGGTGTAGGGTCACATTTTGATAAAATAGTTCTTGAGATAGTAGGTGGCGCTGTTATACTGGTAGTTGACAGAGGTGGGACTGTTGTGTCCCTGTGAACTCATCTCTCGTTGCATCCGGATGTGGATTGTGGCTATTTTGAAGAGTTTCTGTTAATTTGTGGAGCTTACTGTTTTTCAAATGAAGAATAAAAGACGCATACTGAAATGTTATGGCGATGATGCGAGTCAGCGTGAAATAGACAGTACATTGGTAAGTAAGCACATGGAGGAGTTGCAGCTCTTGTGTTAATCAGAGACCGATTGTTTTTATTTGCGACAGAAAAAAAAATCACCGTTGCACTGTCAGTGCGCGCTGCTGCTATAGAAACCAAGTCAGAAGTTACCGACCGCCTTCTGTGCAGCTGCCGCTCCCTCCCTTACTAACGGATTGATTTTTGTATTTTTTCACATATGTGGCTGGTTGTAGTAGATTGGAGAACACATTCTGTGTGGGGAGACTTTGTGAAGGTCGTGAGGATCTGGAGAATGCTGGCAACAGTAGAAATTTTGTGGCGAGGCCTGGTTGCGGAGCTTTTTAAAGCCGTGATGATGTAGCCCGATATCATCACGGCTTTAAACTGTCGACCAATCAGATAGCTCCATTTACAATCGCTGGTTCATAATTAATATACCATGACAAGGAGTGGGTATATTGGTGGATTTACCGCACCAGAAGTGGTAAATTCACCCATATACCCTCCCTGTCATGGTATATTGCTGTTATACTAATGTTAAACTTGCTGCTTTTGTTTTTATAGTGATATAAAACTTTTACAGTGGGTAAACTGGAGGATTTATCACAGTCATGTGATGTGTTTTGACCAATGAGGTTACATGATTTTTCATACCACATTGTATAATTAAGCAATAAGGCATGACAGGGTGTGGTATATCATGGGATATCGTCGCGCCTCGGGTGGTTGACGCAGGCCGCGGGCGAGTCGTCCAACTCCCAGTAGACGATATC
This sequence comes from Neoceratodus forsteri, assembly GCA_016271365.2. Lineage (NCBI taxonomy): Eukaryota > Metazoa > Chordata > Ceratodontiformes > Ceratodontidae > Neoceratodus > Neoceratodus forsteri. The sequence continues at coordinate 46,830,891 of JADMNL010000027.1, forward strand.
CCATGATATACTCACCTAAAAGCCTGCTATTACTATTATGAAATGGCTTTAATGTTTAAAAATAAAAAAGTAAAATAAACAGGTTTTAAAACGTTTTAAAATGAGTTTTGGGTGGTGTAGGGTCACATTTTGATAAAATAGTTCTTGAGACAGTAGGTGGCGCTATTATACTGGTAGTTGACAGAGGTGGGACTGTTGTGTCCCTGTGAACTCATCTCTCATTGCATCCGGTGTGAATTGTGGCTATTTTGAAGAGGTTTCTGTTAATTTGTGGAGCTTACTGTTTTTCCTAAATGAAGAATAAAAAGACGCATACTGAAATGTTATGGCGATGATGCGAGTCAGCGTGAAATAGACAGTACATTGGTAAGTAAGCACATGGAGGAGTTGCAGCTCTTGTGTTAATCAGAGACCGATTGTTTTATTTGTGACAGAAAAAAAAATCACCGTTACTGTCAGTGGCGCACTGCTGCTATCGAAACCAAGTCAGAAGTTACCGACCGCAACTTCTGTGCAGCTGCCGCTCCCTCCTTACTAATGGATTGATTTTTGTATTTTTTACATATGTGGCTGGTTGTAGATTGGAGGACACATTCTGTGTGGGGAGACTTTGTGAAGGTCGGAGGGATCTGGAGAATGCTGGCAACAGTAGAAATTTTGTGAGCGAGGAGCCTGGTTGCCGAGCTTTAAAGCCGTGATGATGTAGCCCGATATCATCACGACTTTAAAGAGCTGTCGGCCAATCAGATTGCTCCATTTACGATCGCTGGTTCATAATAAGTGTTTAAAGCTTGTGAAAAGTACTATACCAAAGGTTTGCCCAGTCATTACAAGAAAAACTCCTTTCAGATAATGTTTACATGCGCAACTATGATGGTGAATGTTCAGATAACCTTGCCTCAAAGAGAGGAGTTGTTCAGTTGACAAACTTGCCATTAACTGTGTGAGTGCATTGTTTTGGGTTTCAGCAACACATGTGTACCATGGAGTACCACAGCCTTGGCATGTATCTCCTTTTTTTTTTTTATTACCAGTGTCAACTGTGAAAGGCCTTGCCGCTGCAACACTGTTTTCCTCTAACACTTCCCCTTCAGTCTTGTTTTTTCCATTTTTTCCCCATGGTTGTATGTCAGTGTGTCTTATGGTGGCGCTCTACAGTAGTGGAGGAAGGAGTAGCACTGCCCATGTGTTGTGTATAACTTGTGCTGGGAATACAGCACAAGAATTAAGAGTGTTCCTAACCTGCTTGATAAATACTGAAACACTATGTAACCCCTGCAAATGGGGGTTCCCAAAAGACTTCCAGGAGCTTGCTTGAATGCTCCAAGCCTGAATGGTGTTTGGCATTTAAGCCATTTATCAGTGAGTGTTTTAGAACCTCTGGTACTGTCTCTTTAAGAGCTGTCTGCTTGCAGACATAATTAGTTTGTATGGGGACTGTGTGTTTCTTTGATTGAGTACCACTCAAGCTGCTGCCAATTCACTTCATTTTTGCAGTCACTAGGAGTGCAAAGGGAACCTATCTGAAAGATGTAACTGTTTGCCAGAAATTATTTAGAGTAATAATGAAATTACAGTTTGTCTAACCTGCTTTCTTTGCAGTCAGAACTGTGTCTGCTAGTTCCCATTCTAGTTTTGAACTGCTGAACTGGACCAATCAGTGTGGGGTAAGCTAGCTCTAAAATGGTGCCTTGGACGAATCAGAACTTGGACTCATAATCTGAGCCAGCCACAAGAGGATTGTATGGGCAGTGACTCTGGGAGATGTAGTTTAGACTTCAGTGCCTTTTGGACCAACAGCAGCATCTATTGTGAGTGACAGCCAATCCAGTCAAGAACTGGGAGGAACTCAAAGGAAGTGCCGGTTTTGTCGGTTGGAGTTTCAGTTGAGCTTTGCAGTGAAGAAGGAAGGAGCCCTGTGCTTTTCAGTGTGCAGTTTTAGTCAAAAAATGTGTAAGGCCCAGAGTTCCGGTCTGCAGCTTGTGTAACAGCTTGTTAGGACTGAATCGTCCTGTGAAAAGAATCAAAGGATCTCTGAAGAGTAGAAACCAGGCTCACCCTGTAGAAGACTGGAGGAATTGCTGAAAATTACACTCGGTCTGTCAGGAACTGAATCTGCTGTGTGTCTCCCGGGTATTGTGCAGTAATTGCGATCGGGATACAGATGCAGCCTGCCTGGTATAGTGCTTTCTTTATATGGATGTGTGAAGAGGTTTGTGTCCTCAAGTGAGCCCTGCTGACATTGAAGGACCCTATCTTATTTGGAGGTCGTGAGTACTAATTCAGGGTCACTCCTGTTGAATTGCCACATTAAATCCAAATGGAATTACTGTACTGCTGACTGTTTAATTCTCCTTTTCTCTGTGTGAAAGGGCCCCTACCAGCTGCCACGGTTTGGACTAGCCACTAGGGCTTGTGCATCAGGGACAGTAACTGATAGGGATAGGCCTGTGCACAGAGCCATAGTAGATTATTAGAGTGATAAGCTAATTAACCTGATTTCCCCTGTCCTTGTTATATCCCCCTAAATAAATCAGAGCTGCTTGTTTCAGCAAAGTTATACTGCCTGAAGTATTTGTCTATGTTAAAAGTACTGTACTGTGATTGTTGCACTGTATCTCATTTCACAGGAGGTCCCAGTGCGGAACCAGACCTGGGGTAAGTGTATACTGTGAAGGTAATTCTGATATATTGTAGGGGCCACTAGTGGGAAGAAAGGGGTTGCAGTGTCCCAGAGGGCTGTGACATTAGTTTAACTATTGCAAACCCTGACCTCTGGGTGGAGGCACCCGCCATTGGATCCAGGCCCCTCAACCTGTTAGTGGCAAATCAGGCAGGGGTAGTAGCCCCTGGGATAGCGCCATCTAGGGTTACAACTATATGTGCATAGGTTGTCTTAAACAGAGACTAAAACACAATAGAACATAACATGATTTAATACAGAGATAAACTTATAGTTTAAAACAGCTTTGATAAGATATTTTGCAACTGAATACTAGCTAGAGTTCAGTCTGATGCAATTCAGAACAGTTGAGCATTCCGGCTTGTTGGTGTTAAAGGAGAACTACAGTCAAACTGTACAAAACAATATGTTGTGGAGAGGTAGGGCTTTTTGTACATTATTTTTACAATTGGATTACAATTAATGCCAATGCATATAGTACAGTTCAAACTAGATACGAACCACTTGGGCAATTCCTTAATCACAGGTAGGAATTTTAAAACTTGCACTCACCATATTTTGGTACAGCAGGGAGGATTACTCTGTAATGATAAATAAAACATGCTAAGTAAACAACGTCAGGGGTATGAGATTGTGGGGGTTAATCAACTCCCCTAGGTGCATTATGACACACAAGGCCACAGGCGAGTGTCCTCACAGCACCAGGGTGTTGATTAATCTCAATAACCATACCCTGGAGTGGATTATTGTGCTTGTAACATGGGGTCTGCCATAACAACAAAATAGTGAACAGAAAGGGTTTAATTTCTGTTGAAATAAAAGAAACCTGACTGTAGCCTCCTGACTAAAAAGTAGTCCCCAACAAATCATGCATAGCTCACTTATGTTATGAACACACAAAGGCTAGAAATATAGTATTAGCGTGATTTCTGACATTTGCTATTCATAAGTGTCAGTCTTGAGTTTTGTACTGTAACACTGTTCCAATTCTAGCAGCTGCCTCTCGTTCTCTCTCTGCTCACTGAGTGCAGTGCTCGCTCCATCTCTCTCTCTCTCTCTCTCTCTCTCTCCAGCACGCCCTGAACTGCTCCTGCCATGAACTGCTCATGGGGCAGTGTGGAGAGGGTTTGCCCACTGAAAATTTCTTTTGCTTTTATTTCAGGTGTCTGATATTTCATGCTTTATTGATGTGAGACAGTGACACCAACACCGACATATGCCGGAGAATCAAACCTGAAGTGACAAACACTGATATGGGGTAGGAAAAAGTTTCCTGTTCTCTCAGCTACCACCACGGTGGGGACAGCCACTCTATCAGTCTGGCTGTCTTGCTCCTTACAGTATTTGCACTGTGGGACAGCGGGTTATTCACCCAATATAGAGATCGGGAACAGTGTAACATGGGGTAGGAAAAAAAACACACCCAATTGGTTACTGATTTGGTCTCAGTACTGCAAACTGCCTAGCCACTTTCTCACTCCTGCCATGTTTCTCTCACTGTCCCCAGTGCCAAATAACAAGGTAGTACAGGAGCCGGACATCATTGGGGTGGGGACACCTAAGAGCACAGACTGCTATCACAGCAGTACTGGGGAATCAAGGTAGCATGGGAAGTGGACATCATTGAGAGTCTCCTCTCTCTCTCTCTCTCTCTCTTTACATTGACTGTGGCTAGGAGGTTGACTAAATGGCTTAAAAGGATAGCACGGGGCGGACATCACCAGGGGCCTCTCTCTAGATCAACTGCTGACTCTGCCTGTATGGCGAGGAGTTATGCTCCAGAGAAGTATGGGGGGGACAAACACTCGGAGCTTGACTGCATGTCTGAAAACTGAACACACACCACAGAAACAAAGGGAGGAGACAGAAACACTCAGTCTGTCTCCCTGCACTTTACCATAATGTACTGCCCGTCTGTGGCAATTTCAATGGCTGCCGTGCTAATTTAGTTTGCTTCACCAGGCAACGAATCCCAATTCTGATGAGGGATATTGGCTTGGGGACATTTTACAGCAATTGTGCATTTAACAGTGGTTAATCCATGGTCACCTGATGCTGCCTGACCAATTGGATTTCTTTTTTTCCAACCCCATGTTATAAAGTCCAATTATAACACTGCAATGGTGCCCATGAGCAGCATGGCTGGTTCATAAATATGAAGTCCTAGAAACTGTCCAACTGAGTACGGCTCCTTATTTGGGGAAAAGTAGTGCCATGCTTGTAACCTAAAGCAGAAGAAACAATATATTTCATAGAGTCGATCTCACAGGTTCACTAACCCATGGTCATAACTTTCTTGTCCCCTTGTAAATTGAATAGGCATCAGTTAGTAAAACTGCCACTGTCAATCAGGAGCCCTATACTCAAAATGTGCAAAGTGGAGCACAAAACTTAGCACTGTGTGCGCATAAATGCTATAGTCAGAGGAATAGTGCAACACTAGTCGTCTGAATATAGGTCCATTTTGCCCAGTGCTAAGCCACTTAGCAGGGCCAAAAGCCCCCCCTGAAATAGGGCGCAGCAAATGGCTTTCTGCCCGGCAAAATTTGTTATATTCTAAAAGTCCCCATGCAAATAAGCCCATTGGGCATGCAAGGCACTGGGGACATTTGCATGGGGAGTGAGGCAAGTTGCTGGCACAGCCCCCAAGTTGCCCCTAACCCAGTGAGCGGTCCCTGGTGCTAGTGGTTTCTCCCTGTCTCCAGTCTCAGTCCCATTAAAATGAAACAGTCCCTACCTGCTGGCCTGGTGGCACTGAGGGCTAGGGCACTGGATGCCTAAACTCATATCACTCCAGTGACCGGGTTCAAGAACAAGCCTGGGCCGTCAGAGGTTGGCAATGGGGGAGGCAGAGCTGGATGGAGCTGCCGACAGACACACTCTCCTCTCTCTCTCTCTCTCCTGGGAGATGGGATGGCTGCCACCTGGTGGAGGCTGGGGACAGCAGGCCAAGAGAGGAGCCAGGTGCTAGGCCAATGGGGTGGGAGGAAAGGGGTTGTTACTGGGGCGTGAAACTGATACATGCCTCCACATACATGTGTACCCTCCCAGGGCCCTTGGGAGGAAATGGTGGGAAAACATCACCAGCAGCAGGATGGTGACAGACTCTCCAGAGCACCACTCCCGGGCGGGCGTGGGATAAGCCCTGGTAATTCCAGGGGACGAATTCGGGTCTGATGAGGGCTAGCCAAGGTGGGCGAGAAAAATGTTACATGATTAAAAAAAAAAAAACAGTCCCTGGCATCCAGTGGTGCCCTCTCCCTCCGATCCCAGTCACGGTACAAATATACATTTTCCTGGTGTTCAGTGGTCCCTCCCCTACTCAATCCTTGTCCAGGAATAGGTGACATGCCTTATAAATAGGCCATGCTCCCTGCTACAGATAGAGCGCCAGGCAGCCCGGTGGTGTGGCATGGGCTGTGCCGCTGGCCATTGGTGAACTGCAACAAGGACAGACAGGTAGGGGACTGGGGGTGGGTGTCAATGCTGTGGGTGGGAGGGCCATTAGCCATCAACTAGGTATGGGATGAGGGTGCTGCTCATGGTTTGGGACAGGGTTTTGTTGGGGGGCTGGGCGTCTTTGTCACTACCATGTCTAGGGCAGTGTGGCTGTTGGGGGCATTGGCAAAGTAGGAGGCATTCCTGGGACAGGGATCAGGTGGAGGAGGCCACTGGACACTAGGGATTCGTGTTTATAGGACCGGGTCAGGGATCAGGTGTGGGAGGGACCACTGAACACCTGGGGAAATAGTTTTATTACGGGATGGGGATCGGGTGGGTGGAGGAACCACTGGACACCTGTGAAAATAGTGTTATTACCATGATGGAGATTGGGTGGGAGGAGGAACCACTGGACACCTGGGAAAATAGTGTTATTACTGGGACTGGGATTGCGTGGGGGAGGGACCACTGGACCCTAGGAAATTGTATATTTATACGTGACTGGGATCGGAGGAGGGGCACCACTGGATACCAGGAATATATATCTTTATTCATTGGGACTGGGATCAGAGGAAGGCAGCACTTGCTACCAGGAAGTACTGTGTTGGGGCGCCTGATGTACTACCTCAGGCAACTGCTAAGGTTGCACGGATCAAAAGAGCAGGTTGGGTCAGCAATATTTTCTTTGTGCAATGGACCACAAAGCACCCTTGCATAGAACACATACTCTGAATATTGGACTGTGCTGATATTCAGGTCCTTGCCCCCACATTTGCATAATTTTGCCTAGTGCACCCTGTCTCTGTTTGCTCAGGTGCAAACCCTGCTTGCCTCGCCTAACCGGCTTTGAATGGGCTTTATGCAAAACCCGATTTGCGAGGGGCAAATCTTTTTGAATATAGCCCCATGAAATCTTATCAGTATTACAGTACAACAACATCTAACACTGAACAGGCTTGTTATAAGAGGACTTAATACATATCTATAGAAAATGAGAAGGTGTAAAAGTTATGCCATATAAATTTAAAAATCCCTCCAGCTTCAAAGCACCACAAATAAGGAAGATCACATTGACCCAAAGGAAGGTTGATGTCTATAATGTCAGCTGCAATCGGTGATTTCCCTTTATCAAAGTGAAGTATATAAGCGTAACACGATGTTCCTTGACACCATTCCATACAGAAGACTGGTAAACAAGTTAGGCAGCATGGAGTGGTCTAAGGTAGTAAAATGGTACAAAGTTGGCTAAGTAACAGAACTCAGAGGGTAGTGGTAAATGGAGTTCACTCGGAGGAAGGTAAGGTAGCCAACAGGGTGCCACAGTACTGGACCGGTCCTCTTCAATGCCTTATTAGCAACATCGATAGGGTCTGGAGAAAGGTATGCCTGCTGGTGGGTGACATAAAAATCTGCAACACAGTGAACACACCGGAGGGATGAAAGAAAGTCTACAAAAACTGGAAGACTGATCAAGGGTTTGGCAATGGGGCTTCAATGGCAAAAATGTAAATTATGCACATGGGGCACAGAAACCCAGGGCAATGTATAATTGGGGGTGGAGGTGTTAACAAGAAAAAAACAGGAAAGGGTTCTGGGGGCTCATCATATCTGATGACCTGAAGGTAGCAAACAGTGTGATAAGGCAGTAGGAAAGGTGAGTAGGATGCTGGGGTGCATAGGGAGGGAATCAACAGCAGAAAGAGGAGGTTGTTTTACAGCTATATAGATCAATGGTGAGACCACACCTGCAGTACTGTGTCCAGTTCTGGAGGCCCCATCTTAGAAAGGACATAGACCAGGTGGAGGCGGTACAGAGAGGGCAGCCAAAATGGTGCATGACCTGCATTAGAAGCCCTATGAGGAAAGACTCGGGAATTAAATATAGTACTCACTGGAGGAAAGGAGAGAAGAGGAGACATGATAGAAACATTCAAATACCTCAAGGGTATCAATAAGGTACAGGATGGTGACATATTGCACAGAAAGAGATGCTCATGGGTGAGGGGCATGATATGAAGCAGGAGGGAGAAACTTAGAGGGATATGAGGAAATATTTCTTCATGGAAAGGGTGATGGACACCTGGAACAGCCTCCCAGCAGAGGTGGTGGGTATCGAAATGGTAACAGGTTTCAGACATTCATAAGATAGACACAGAGGGACCTTAGTAACAGGGCTGGGGGTAAGACTGGAGATCAATTAGGGTCTACAGTAGCACAGTAGGTTCGGACTTTAGGGCAGACTAGCTGGGCTAAGTGGTCCTTTTCTGATGACAGCTTCTATTTCTATGTTTCTGTGTCTATAAAAGTCAGTCATTCCCAATCCAGGAAGTAGGAAATAGAAGCCAGTAGAGGATCAGCATTTCCAGTGAGGTCTCCTCTTCTGAAACAGAGCTCCATGACTTCCCAGCCCATTGTTGCTCAGCTTTGATTCTTTAGCCCATTTACTCGCTTGAATGGGTCAGAAAAAGACCATACCTTGTCTTTATGAACAGTCTGGAGGCAAGATGAGGAAACAATGGAGTGGCCACTTTTGCTTCTCAAAGGGCCACTTTCACGCTGTCAGAGTTTTGCAGTGCTGCCATGTGGCATAGCTTATATCCGGAAAGATATGGACCTCTTGGCCATCTTGTGATAAAGGTCCTTGCCTCCACACCAGTGCCAGTATATGATCCATTTCAATGATTCCTGAGATCACTACTAACAAGGTCCAAGGTTGGTTAGAGCCTCCACTTTCCAACGTTGCATGGTCCAATACATCTTCTCTACAAGAAGTGAATCTGGTCTCCCTCAATCAACAATTTCTCCACCAGCCATTCCTTAATAAACATTTTGGGTGGTCGCCTTCTAATTCTATCCACTTCAGTAGTGCTAAGATTTTCAGGTTAGTGGCTCTGATTTGGTTTTCAGTGTCTCAAATGTGCTCAGAAGTGTTGTGTCTCTATGACTATCATAGCCTGGCTCTCGTTGCAGCCACCGACTGTTTTTAACATCCAGTAATTCCATTTTAAGGCGATCCATTGTTGTCTGCACAACCGTGATTCTGGAGTTAAATGAATCTACTTTGTGGCTGAAGTCCATGACCGAGGATATAAGTGCTGCAGTTTCTCTCCCAAGGTCTGTAAAGTTTCAGTTTCAAGCTTTGTTCAATCAAGACCTCACGTTGGTTTACAGCCTTGCAATCTGCTCTGCTGCAACATTCTTTCCTTTCGCAGTCACGGTTGGCTTTTATATTTGCATAGATTACCCATTTTAGGATCCAGAAGGTATCAGCTACAACTGGGCACTGAATTTGAGTCTCTCAAAGTCCAAAAAGGTAATTTAATGCCCTTTATTCAAAATGTTAGCAAGAGCTGATGTAGAGTGCAAACACTCTGCTTGGGCTCCACAGCACCCCACCCCATGGAGAGGGTTTGATTTGTGTGTGTCAGTCCTAGTGTGTTTTGTCTTTGTTTCATGTTAGGATTTTTTTTTTCTAAATTTGCCTTTTTATTTTATGGGCCCTGGGGTTCTCATTTTGCTTTTTATTACCTTCTTTCCCACAATGTCTCCAGTCCAATGTGATAACGATGCATGTGTAGCCTAAGCTCCGGGAGGCCCAACAGGTTTCTGGGACCACTGCTGTGCTGATGGGTGCAGATGGCCCTGTGCAGTGGGTATTATGGCGCTGGTGCAGCTAGTTGTACAGGCAGATGCACAATGGTGTCTGTGGCAACAGCATGACTTTTTGATAATCTGGGAGTGTATGTCGCTGACACCATTGTGTCCTTTACATGGTCTGATTTGGTCCTCATCATCAGGCCCTTATGACATGGTGACCCCAAGATCTGAAAATTGGGCGATGTGTGTTTCATTGCCCCCAGCCACTGGCTGTTCCTCCACAGGCTCCAGTCAGATCACTTCCTCCTGTGCAGTCGTAGATGTGCCAGTTCTGCCCTCCTCACTGGATGTGTCTGCTCCTGGTCGGACTATACAGTAGGGCAGGCTAAGTACTGGACATGTACTCATGTGACCCTATACACTGTGTGTGCACACCACCCCAGCACCAATGGTCAACATGATATCTGTTTGCACTGTGTGGCCTGCAGGTTTAAAAAAGTAGACCCCCCTACCCAACAACAGAGGAAAACCATAATTCAAGAAATATCCCGCACCACTAAGTTGACCGCATTATTGTGACTATTATTGCACACTCTTGAACCAACAGGGTTGTTGTACTCTCACGTGGTTGGGTGGATGCTGTGTCCATGCTGCCAGGTATACCCCACTTGCTCATATCACAGTCGGTTGTGAGAACTCCTCATATGGCATCAGTTGGAGTGCTGTATGGGGCTTTCCACCTGTACCCTGCTGACTGGCACAAACAAAAGCAAAGTGTTCCCTTCGTACAGATCCTCATTCCAGTTATGAGTTTTCTGCTCTCAATCACGCTGTGCACATCCCTCCCACAATGTTCACAGCCTCTTTTCCTCCTGCCGTGCCCTTTCCTGCACTACATTGGGTGCCTTGTTATAGCCACCGTTGACACCCTGGCTACATATTCATAGACTAGCATAGCTTGTTCCTCGCTGAACACTTGGGTCTTTTAGTACTCCACCACTAGCTCTGCAGGTGCACCTGGTAAAAGTTACAACAGTATCGCACAGAATTAGCTAAGGCACAATGAACACATAACGCACAACAGATGTGTCACTAGGATCCTAGGCATACGCGTCATCCGTCACTTGCCCAATTAGCAGTTGCAGTGTCTACCTGTGGGCTGTGAATCCTGGTGGAGCTGATCCTCAGTTTATATACTCAAGGCATAATAACATGCTAATTACACTAGTATCAGCATTCATGAGGTGGTAATGTTAGTGTTTATGCAATGCATAGGCAAATAGGTATTTGCATATCTAGACTGAATATGCAGAGCTGTAGCACCACAAACTACAAATTACAGCTTCGCCTATTCCTCAAGCATTCACACTATCCGCTGCACAATGTATGCATCACAGCACTTGACAGACCAACATTACACAAACAGTACTGACAACACTGTGCAGGTGCAGCAAAGCAAAGGTGCATGTGCAGTACAATATTCAGCATGCATGAGTACCAAACAGACATAACACATTGGTTACATGGCTGCCTACCTTACCCATGTGGGTCTGTTTGCAACACAAATGTTTTGTGCAGTGCTGATACTGTAAGCACTATTTATTGCTGCCCAAAATACACTGGCACTCTGGACACACCCTGGCAAGCTGTAGTACTGGCACAGTGCAGTAAAGGCCATTAACAATATCAGGAAAAGCAGGGCTAGACAGAGGAGGAGGAGGAGGAGGTTTAGCTGGAAGGAGCTGGAGCACCTGGTAGAGCTGATGACTGCCAGAGAAGGCTTGCTCTTTGAGGCTGGACTAGGTAACCCATCAAGGACTGCTGTGTGGAATCCCTGATGATTCATCACATGCCACATACATTGTATGTGCACTAGCGTCCAGTGCTGGCACCCGTGGGGTGACCTGTGCTACTGGGAGTAGAGTCAGCTTGTCCAACTGAGGACAACTTTGACCAGTAGGGCTGCACCCAAGGAAGGTAAGTGCCACAGCTGTGTCACATTCTGTTGCCATGTTTTTGTATGGTCATGTTTTCTGTGTGTGGCATCACATGCACCATAATTCCATACTATGGTGTCCTAGGAGCTTGTGTGCTGTTGTGGCACTGCTCATGTGTGCACATGTGGCACAGTGTGTGCACCTTTTGCTGTCTGGCAGTGGTGAATATTCTGGATCCTTGCGTCATCGGATCATCTGTGTATGCCATGCATGACCCCAGTGCTGTGTTTTGAGGGCCAGAGCACAGCGCACATCATTATAATTAGTACATGCAGTGAAGATTTTTAAATAGCAGCTGACGCCTTCGAGAACTTTAACAGAACACAATATTTAGACGCACTTCAGCTTGTATTTCACATTAGTTCTGTATTCCTCCTCCCATTATTTATTCCTGAGGCCATTTTCATGATAACAGGATCTTTGCTCCTGAAGAGTCATCTATTCTTCTTTCTTTCTCCCTACTTTAGATCATAATGCACTGCTTGTGACATCACAGTTTATTTATTTTTTATTTTATTTTAGTTTTTGTTGACCGGGTAAGTGCACTACACAGATTCTGCCTATTTTCAGGCACGACCGGGAGGGAGATACAGATGAATGCCAACTGACCTAGAACCAGATTAAGCTGTTGGTGGTATTTTTGTGAATGTACTTTGGGTACAGTCCTGCTGGTCAAAATTACTCCTATAGCAACATAATGTGATGTTACAACAGAGGATTATGGCTTGAAGTAGGAGTCAGCTATAGAGGCAGATGAACTCTTAGGGATAAAGATCATGTGTTGATGCAAATTTCCTCAGTAATAAATACTGGGAGGAGAAATCTTTAGAACATACATGGAATGCAAACTGAATTATGCGTGGTATTACGTTGTTCAGAGTTTTCTTTAGGTGTCAGCAATTCTTAAGTATACTGCAAACAGTGAAGGGCCTAAAACAGAGTCCTATGGAACTGACATACTGATGGGATTTGGGTCAGACTCAACAAGCATCTCAAAACCCTTACTGTACTGCCTTCTCTCAGCAAGACCGCTGTGAAGCTGTTTTGAGAGCCATATCAGAAAACTCTAGATCTAGCTTCTTAATTAGTATTTTGTCATTAACTGTGTTGCAGGGTCAGGGACAACACTCTTTTGCTTATCGAGCACCACTCTGGTTCAATGGCCTCCAGCCCAACCATCTCCTCTGCCCCAACTATTGGTATGTTTAAAACTAGGCTCTGGGACTATCTCACTACCAACAAGCGCCTGTGGAATGCCCAACTTAACCTTGTTTCTCCACTTCCTTTCTGCTCTAGTTGTCCACCCCCACTGGATTCTACCCTCACATCTTGGTATACCCAATGCTGCACTTTTCACCCTCTTGCCACCCTTCCTACATTCCTTCCCCCACCCTCTTCCTCTCCCTTTGACTCTGGCACTTCTTATCTGTTGTCTATTTTCTCTGACAAAAGCTACGCTGGCTGCTGCCAGTTACAATGCTACCCTTGAACTGTATTAATCTGTACTCTGTTTGTAATGTCCACATTGTTGTAATGCCTGTCTTGATGTTCCCCATAATTTGTATTTCTCTGACGTGGAACCTTTGTAAAGAGCCATGGCTCAAAGGTATTGTAATCCTAGACTTGATAAATAAATAAAATAAAATAAAAAAAAATAAAAAGAATGCTTTCTTAAAGAGCTATAGTACTGCCTTGAATGAAGGTAACTTTCAGAAGCAGTCAGCTTTCACTTCTTATATCTAAATTATTTTTTGTTTCTGTTTTAACTAATTAGAAAGATTTTTCGCTGACGGTACTCAGTGTGATGTAGGATATATTATGGAATGCTGAAACTCAGTCTTCTCGTTTTCAGCAACCTGACACGAAAGACCCAAGCACGATTGCCTGACAACCAAAAATTCCCATGGAGTTTCTTTTAATAGAAACACAACATAGACGCTTGACAGTAGATAAGGACCGTAAGACCCATCCAGTCTGCCCATTTCTTTTTCTGCCTTATAAATGGGCCATATGCCTTTGCTCTGTCAATGGCCTATCTATTCATACTCATCTGTATTGCTGCGTTATGCCTATCCCATGCCTGTTTGAAGCCCTGCACTGTATTCATATCCATCACTTCCTGAGGTAGGCCGTTCCATGCATCCACCCTTTCTGTGAAAAAGAACTCCCTCACATTACCCCTTAATCAGCCTCCTCCAATCTCATGCTGTTCCTCTTGTCCTGCTATTTTTCTTATATTGAAACATGTTAGACTCTTTCACCTTGTTAATGCCCTTAAGGTGTTTGAATGTTTCAGTCACCTCTCTCCCTCCTTTGCTTTAGGGTATACATATTGAATTCAGTTAATCTGTCCTCATATGTTTTCTGATGCAGTCCCTGCACCATTTTGGTTGCCCTTCTCTGGACTGCCTCAATTTAGTTAATGTCCTTGTGAAGGTGTGGCCTCCAGTACTGCACGCAGTACTCCAGATGGGGCCTAACCAGTGTCTTGTAAAGAGGGATTATTACCTCCTCTTCCGAGACTTGTGATACCCTTTACTACACCCCAACATCCTCTAGCCTTACCTACTGCTTTAGAGGTCTGCTTGGATGATTTCAGGTCATCGGTGATGATGACACCCAAGTCTCTTTCTTCCCTTGTGACTGCCAGAAACTCCCTCCCAGCCTATATGTGGCTTCAGGGTTTCTCTTCCCTATGTGCATGATCTTGCACTTCCCTGCATTAAACCCCAGTTGCCACTCTTCCGACCATTCTGCTAGATTATCCAGATCTCTTCTCATTCTGCCCACACCATCTGGATCATCTACTCTGTTGCAGATCTTGGTGTCATCTGCAAACAGACAAACCTTACCCTCTAGTCCATCTGTAATGTCACTGATGAAGACATTGAAGAGGACTGGCCCCAGGACTGATCCCTGAGGTACCCCACTTGTGACTTGCATCTCTTCTGACTGTATAGTGTTTACCACGACTCTCTGTTTTCTGCCTGTCAACCAGTTTGCCACCCAGTTGACCAACATCTGACCCACCCGAGCCTACCCAGCTTATTAATCAATCTTCTATGTGGAACAGTATCGAAGCTTTGCTGAAGTCAAGGTAGGCAACATCAGCTGCCCCCCTGGTCCACCACTCTGGTTACCCAGTCAAAGAAATCTATGAGATTAGTTTGACAGGACCTTCCTTTGTAAACCCATGCTGTCTTGGACCTGTGCTCCTATGGATTCCAGGTATTGCACTATCCTTTACTTAAGGAGTGTCTCCATAATCTTGCCCACTACTGAGGTAAGACTGACTGGTCTGTAGTTCCCTGCCTCCTCCCTGCTACCACTCTTGTGAGCGCGATCACATGAGCCCTTCTCCAGTCTTCTGGGACCTCTCCTGTGCTCAGAGACTCACTAAACAGTTCTGATAATGGCTCTGCTGGGATGTATGCCATCAGGTCCCATTGCCTTGTCCACCCTGAGCTTATCAAGCTCTTGTGAGGACCTTTCTTTTAAAGGGACTAGTGCACACCTCCCTCCCCTGTGTCCATGGTGCAGAGCTGTGGGCCCTGCTCTACCTTCTCTTCAGTAAATACTGAGCAGAAGTATCTATTTAGAATAGATGCTTTACATGGTCCTCCTCCTCACACGTCCTCTTATCCCCTTTGATCTTAGCAATACCCCTCTGGATTTTCTCCTTTCACTAATGTACCTATAGAAAGTCTTGTCACCTTCTTTTACTGTTCGTGCTAGCGTTTCCTCAGTTTGGGCCTTTGCCTGCCTTACTGCCTTCCGGCTTCCCTTAGGGACGTTTGGTATGCCTCCCTATCTTCATCCTGCTGCATTCCTTTATATTTCCTGAAGGCCAGCCTTTTGGCTCTGACCTTTTCTGCTACTGTGTTTGAGAACCAAAGTGGTTTCCTTCTTCTTTTGCACTTTCCTTTTCTCACTAACACAATGGGATGTTGCTTCAAGTATTGCATCTTTAATGCTTGCCCTCTTTGCCTGTACCCACTCACCCATATTTCTTTTGCCAGGGCTAGCTTAACTCTGTTGGCCATCTTATCAAAGTCAGCTCCTCTGAAGTCCCATATTTTTGCCTTGGAATGGGATAATTTTGGCCAAATTGAACCATACCATGTGATGGTCACTGTCCCCAGGTGACCTTCTACCTGGAGATCTGTGATCCTTTCCCTGTTAGTCAGTACTAGATCTAGGATAGCCCTGTCTCCAGTGGGTTGTTGTATCAGTTGTTTGAGGCCCTCCTGCAGGAATCCACCATGTGTCTAGTTCTGGCAGATGTCCCTGCTGGTATTGACCAATCTGTATTTGGCATGTTGAATGTTTTGGGGCTTTGCCACCCACACCTCTACTTTATAGTAAGCCCTGCTGCAGGTAAGTTTGGGGTATCAGGCAACCGTGCTTCAGGCTTTCATGTCGGGCAAATGTATCTCAGGAAACTGAGTTTCACTGTTTTAAATGGCTCTCATGTTGTGTGGTACAACACTCTACCAGGAGGCTTACATGAACTAGCCTGATGTTAGAAATCCAGCAAGTGACAGTAACTGTATTAACCAGCCTGATGTTAGCCACTGTGCCAGTGACGGTAACCCCATCAACGAGCCTGATGTTAGCCATCCTGCCAGTGACAGTAACCCCATCAACCAGCCGGATGTTAGCCATCCTGCCAGTGACAGTCACCCCACCAAGCAGCCCCATGTTTGCCATCCTGCCAGTGACAGTAACCCAATCAACTAGCCTGATGTTAGCCATCCTGCCAATGACAGTAACCCCATCAACCAGCCTGATTTTACTCACCCTTCCAGTGACAGTAATCTCATCAAACAGCCCAATGTTAGCCATCCTGCCAGTACCAGTAACCCCATAAACCAGCCCGATGTTATCCACCCTGCCCGTGACAGTAACCCCATCAAGCAGCGCCATGTTAGCCATCCTGCCAGTGACAGTAACCCCTCAACTAGCCTGAAGTTAGCCATCCAGCCAGTGAGAGAAACCGCATCAACCAGCCTAATGTTTGGCCACTCTTCCAGGTGACGAGTAACCCCATCAACTAGCCTGATGTTAGCCATCCTGCCAGTGACAGTAACCCCATCAACTAGCCTGACATTAGTCATACTGGAGAGACAGTAACCCCATCAACCTGCCTGATTTTACTCATCCTGCCAGTGACAG
The DNA here is from genome assembly GCA_016271365.2 of Neoceratodus forsteri. Taxonomy (NCBI): domain Eukaryota; kingdom Metazoa; phylum Chordata; order Ceratodontiformes; family Ceratodontidae; genus Neoceratodus; species Neoceratodus forsteri. The sequence goes on from JADMNL010000027.1 coordinate 46,847,784, forward strand.
TAATCTCATCAACAAGCCCAATGTTAGCCATCCTGCCAGTGACAGTAACCCCATTTACCGGCCTGTTATCCATCCTGCCGTTGACAGTAACCATATCAAGCAGCACCATGCTAGCCATCCAGCCACTGACAGTAACCGCATCAACCAGCCTGATATTAGTCACTCTGCCAGTGACAGTAACCCCATCAACCAGCCTGATGTTGGCCATCCTGCTAGCGACAGTAACCGCATCAACCAGACTGATGTTAGCCGTCCTGCCAGTGACAGAAACAACATCAACCAGCCTGAAGTTAGCCATCTTGCCAGTGACAGAAACCCCACCAACCAGCCTTATATTAGCCATCCTGCCAGAGACAGTAACCCATCAACCAGCCTGATGTCAGACATCCTGCCAGTGTCAGTAACCCATCAACTAGCCTAATGTTACCCATCCTGCCAGTGACAGTCACCCCATCCAGCAGCCCCATGATAGCCATCCTGTCAATGACAGTAACCACTCCATCTAGCCTGATGTTAGCCATCCAGCCAGTGACAGTAACCCCATAAACTAGCCTGAAATTAGTCATCCTGCAGTGACAGTAACCCCATCAACAAGCCTGATTTTACTAATCCTGCCAGTGACAGTAACCTCATCAACCAGCCCAATGTTAGCCATCCTGAAAGTGACAGTAACCCCATCAACCTGCCTGATGTTATCCACTCTGCCAGTGACAGTTGCCCCATCAAGCAGCCCCATGTTAGCCATTCTGCCAGTGAAAGTAACCCCATCATCTAGCCTGATCTTAGCCATCAGCCAGTGACAGTAACCGCATCAACCAGCCTGATGTTAGCCACTCTGCCAGTGACAGTAACCCCATCAACCAGCCCAATGTTAGTAATCCTTCCAGCAACAGTAACCACATCAACCAGCCTGATGTTAGCGTCCTGCCAGTGACGAGTAATAGCATCAACCAACCCGATGTTAGCCATCTAGCCAGTGACAGTAACCCCATCAACCAGCCATATGTTAGCCACCCTGCCAGTGACAGTAACCATATCAACCAGCCTGATGTTAACCATCCTGCAAGTGACAGTAACCCCATCAACCAGCCTGATGTTAGCCACCCTGCCAGTGACAGTAACCCCATCAACCAGCCTGATGTGAGCCACCCTACCAGTGACAGTAACCCAATCAACCAGCCCGATGTTAGCCACCCTGACAGTGCCAGTATCCCCATAAGCCAGCCCACTTTTAGAAATCCTTCCAGTGACACTAACCCCATCATCCAACCTGATGTTAGCCACCCTGCCAGTGACAGTAACCATATCAACCAGCCTGATGTTAACCATCCTGCAAGTGACAGTAACCCCATCAACCAGCCTGATGTTAGCCACCCTGCCAGTGACAGTAACCCCATCAACCAGCCTGATGTCAGCCACCCTACCAGTGACAGTAACCCCATCAACCAGCCCGATGTTAGCCACCCTGACAGTGCCAGTATCCCCATTAGCCAGCCCAATTTTAGCAATCCTTCCAGTGACAGTAACCCATCAGCCAGCCTGATGTTGGTCACTCAGCCAGTGACAAGTAACCCAATCAATTAGCCCAAAGTTAGCCACCCTGCCAGTGATAGTAACCCCATCAACCATCCTGATGTTAGACATCATGCAAGTGACTGTAACACTATCAACTACCCTGATGTTAGCCTCCCTGCCAGTGGCAGTAACCCCATCACACAGCCTGTTGTTATTGACCCTGCCAGTGTCAGTAACCCCAACAACCAGCCTGATGTTAGCCATCCTGCCAGTGACAGTAACATCTACCAGACCGATGTTAGCCATCCTTTCAGTGGCATTAACCCCATCAACCAGCCTGATGTTGGCCATCCTGCTAGTGACAGTAACCCCATCAGCCAGTTTGATGTTAGCCTTGCTGCCAGTGACAGTAACAACATCAACCAGAACGATGTTTGCCATCCTTTCAGTGACGGAAACCCATCAATCAGCCTGATGTTAGCCACACTGCCAGTGATAGTAACCCCAACAACCAGCCCGATGTTGGGCCCTCTGCCAGTGACAGTAACCCCATCAACCAGACCGATGTTAGCCACCCTGCCAGTGACAGTAACCCCATCAACCAGTTCAATATTAGCCATCCTGCCAGTGACAGTAACAACATCAACCAGCCCGATGTTAGCCATGCTGCCAGTTACAGTAAACCCCTAAATCAGCCTGATGTTATCCACCCTCCCAGTGACAGAAACCCCATCAAGCAGCCTGATTTTACTCACCCTTCAAGTGACAGTAACCTCATCAACCAGCCCAATGTTAGCCATCCTGCCAGTGACAGTAAATACATTAACCAGCCCAATGTTAGCCACCCTGCCAGTAACAGTAACCCCATCAACCAGCCTGATGTTATCCATCCTGCCAGTGACAGTAACCCCATCAAGCAGCCCAATGTTAGCCATCCTGCCAGTGACAGTAACCCCATTAACTAGCCTGATGATAGCCATCCAGCCAGTGACAGTAACTGCATCAACAGCCTGTTAGCCACTCTGCCAGTGACAGTAACCACATCAAGCAGCCCCATGTTAGCCATCCTGCCACTGACAGTAACCCCATCAACTAGCCTAATGTTAGCCATCCTGCCAGTGACTGTAACCCCATCAACTAGCATGACATTAGTCGTACTGCCAGTGACAGTAAACCCATCAACCAGCCTGATTTTACTCATCCTGCCAGTGACAGTATTCTCATCATCAAACCCAATATTAGCCATCCTGCCAGTGACATTAACCACATTAACCAGCCTGATGTTATACACCCAGCCGGTGACAGTAACCCCATCAAGCAGCCCCATGCTAGCCATCCAGCCAGTGACAGTAACCACATCAACCAGCCTGATGTTAGCCACCCTTCCAGTGACAGTAACCCCATCAACCAGCCTGATGTTAGCCACCCTGCCAGAGAAAGTAACCCCATCAACCAGCCCGATGTTAGCCATCCTGCCTGTGACAGTAACCCCATTAAGCATCCTGATGTTAGCCACCCCGCCAGTGACAGTAACCACATCAACCAGCTTGAAGTTAGCCACCCTGCCAGTGACAGTAACCCCATCAACCAGCCTGATGTTAGACATCCTGCCAGTGTCAGTAACTCCATCAAACAGCCTGATGTTAGCCATCCTGCCAGAGACAGTAACCCCATCAACCAGCCTGATGTTAGCCATACTGCCAGTGTCAGTAACCCCATCAACTAGCCTGACATTAGTCATCATGCCAGTGACATAAACCAATCAACCAGACCGATTTTACTCATCCTGCTAGTGATAGTAACCTCATCAACCAGCAAAACGTTAACCACCCTGCCAGTGACAGTAACCCCATCAACCAGCCTGACGTTATCCATCCAGCCACTGACAGTAACCCCATCAACCTGCCCCATGTTAGCTATCCTGCCAGTGACAGTATCCCCATCAACTAGCCTGTTGTTAGCCACTCTGCCAGTGACAGTAACCCCATCAACGAGCCTGATGTTAGCCATCCTGCAAGTGACAGTAACACCATCAACCAGCCGGATGTTAGCCATCCTGCCAGTGACCGTCACCCCATCAAGCAGCCCCATGTTAGCCATCCTGGCAGTGACAGTAACCCCATAAACTAGCCTGATGTTAGCCATCCTGCCAATGACAGTAACCCCATCAAACAGCCTGATTTACTCACCCTGCCAGTGACAGTAATCTCATCAACCAGCCCAATGTTAGCGATACTGCCAGTAACAGAAACCCCATCAACCAGCCTGATGTTATCCACCCTGCCGGTGACAGAAACCCCATCAAGCAGCCCCATGTTAGCCATCCTGCCAGTGACAGTAACCCCATCAACTAGCCAGATGTTAGCCATCCAGCCAGTGAGAGTAACCGCATCAACCAGCCTGATGTTAGCCACTCTTCCAATGACAGTAACCCCATCAACTAGACTGATGTTAGCCATCCTACCAGTGACAGTAACACCATCAACTAGCCTGTCATTAGTCGTACTGCCAGAGACTGTAACCCCATCAACCAGCCTGATTTTACTCATCCTGCCAGTGACAGTAATCTCATCAACAAGCCCAATGTTAGTCATCCTGCCAGTGACAGTAACCCCATTAACCAGCCTGATGTTATCCACCCTGCCGGTGACAGTAACCCCATCAAGCAGCCCCATGCTAGCCATCTTGCCAGTGACAGTAACCTCATCAGCCAGCCTGATGTTAGCCATCCTGCTAGCAACAGTAACCGCATCAACCAGACTGATGTTAGCCGTCCTGCCAGTGGCAGAAACAACATCAACCAGCCCGAAGTTAGCCATCTTGCCAGTGACAGTAACCCCATCAGCCAGCCTGATGATAGCCACCCTGCCAGGGACAGTAACCCCATCAACCATCCTGATGTTAGCCACCCTGCCAGTGACAGTAACCCCATCAACCAGCCTGATGATAGCCACCCTGCCAGTGACAGTAACCCATTCAACCAGCTCGATGTTAGCCACCCTGCCAGTGACAGTAACCCCTTCAACCTGCATGATGTTAGCCACCCGGCCAGTGACAGTAACCAGATCAAACAGCCTGACGTTAGCCACCCTGCCAGTGACAGTAACCACATCAACCAGCCTGATGTTAGCCATGCTGTCAGTGACAGTAACTCCATCAACCAGCCTGATGTTAGCCACCCTGCCAGTGACAGTATCCCGTTCAACCAGCTCGATGTTAGCCACCCTGCCAGTGACAGTAACCCCATCAACCAGCCCGATGTTAGCCACCCTGCCAGTGACAGCAACCCCATCAACCAGCCTGACGTTAGCCACCCTGCCAGTGACAGTAACCCCATCAAGCAGCCCCATGTTAGCCATCCTACCAGTGACAGTAACCTAATCAGCTAGCCTGATGTTAGCCATACAGCCAGTGACAGTAACTGCATCAACCAGCCTGTTAGCCACTCTGCCAGTGACAGTAACCCCATCAACAATCCTGATGTTAGCCATCCTGCCAGTGACAGTAACCCCATCAAGCAGCCCCATGTCAGCAATCCTTCCAGTCATAGTAACCCCAACAACCAGCCCGATGTTAGGCCCCCTGCCAGTGACTGTAACCCAATCAACCAGCCCGATGTTAGCCACCCTGCCAATGACCGTAACCCCATCAACCAGCCAAATGTTAGCCACCCTGCCAGTGACAGTAACCCCATTAACCATTTCAATGTTAGCCATCCTGCCAGTGACAGTAACAACATCAACCTGCCCGATGTTAGCCATGCTGCCAGTGACAGTAAACCCATAAATCAGCCTGATGTTATCCATCCTCCCAGTGACAGAAACCCCATCAACCAGCCTGATTTTACTCACCCTTCAAGTGACAGTAACCTCATCTACCAGCCCAATGTTAGCCATCCTGCCAGTGACAGTAACCCCATTAACCAGCCTGATGTTATCCAACCTGCCAGTGACAGTAACCCCATCAAGCAGCCCAATGTTAACCATCCTGCCAGTGACAGTAACCCCATTAATCAGCCTGATGATAGCCATCCAGCCAGTGACAGTAACTCCATCAACCAGCCTGTTAGCCACTCTGCCAGTGACAGTAACCACATCAAGCAGCCCCATGTTAGCCATCCTGCCTGACAGTAACCCCATCAACTAGCCTAATGTTAGACATCCTGCCAGTGACTGTAACCCCATCAACTAGCCTGACATTATTCATACTGCCAGTGACAGTAACCCCACAACCAGCCTGATTTACTCATCCCACCAGTGACAGTATTCTCATCATCAAACCCAATATTAGCCATCCTGCCAGTGACATTAACCACATTAACCAGCCTGATGTTATCCACCCAGCCGGTGACAGTAACCCCATCAAGCAGCCCCATGCTAGCCATCCAGCTAGTGACAGTAACCACATCAACCAGCCTGATGTTAGCCATACTGTCAGTGACAGTAACCCTATCAACCAGCCTGATGTTAGCCATCCTGCCTGTGACAGTAACCCCATTAAGCATCCTGATGTTAGCCACCCTGCCAGTGACAGTACCCAAATCAACCAGCTTGATGTTAGCCACCCTGCCAGTGACAGTAACCCCATCAACCAGCCTGATGTTAGACATCCTGCCAGTGTCAGTAACTCCATCAAACAGCCTGATGTTAGCCATCCTGCCAGAGACAGTAACCCCATCAACCAGCCTGATGTTAGCCATACTGCCAGTGTCAGTAACCCCATCAACTAGCCTGACATTAGTCATCCTGCCAGTGACATTAACCCATCAACCAGACCGATTTTACTCATCCTGCTGGTGATCGGTAACCTCATCAACCAGCAAAATGTTAGCCACCCTGCCAGTGACAGTAACCCAATCAACCAGCCTGACGTTATCCATCCAGCCACTGACAGTAACCCCCTCAAGCTGCCCCATGTTAGCAATCCTGCCAGTGACAGTAACCCCATCAACTAGCCTGATGTTAAAATCCGGCCAGTGACAGTAACTGCATCAACCAGCCTGATGTTAGCCACTCTGCCAGTGACAGTAACCCATCAACGAGCCTGATGTTAGCCATCCTGCCAGTGACAGTAACACCATCAACCAGCCGGATGTTAGCCATCCTGCCAGTGACAGTCACCCCATCAAGCAGCCCCATGTTAGCCATCCTGCCAGTGACAGTAACCCCATCAACTAGCCTGATGTTAGCCATCCAGCCAATGACAGTAACCCCATCAAACAGCCTGATTTTACTCACCCTGCCAGTGACAGTAATCTCATCAACCAGCCCAATGTTAGCGATACTGCCAGTGACAGAAACCCCATCAACCAGCCTGATGTTATCCACCCTGCCGGTGACAGAAACCCCATCAAGCAGCCCCATGTTAGCCATCCTGCCAGTGACAGTAACCCCATCAACTAGCCTGATGTTAGCCATCCAGCCAGTGAGAGTAACCGCATCAACCAGCCTGATGTTAGCCACTCTTAGAGTGACAGTAACCCCATCAACTAGCCTGATGTTAGCCATCCTACCAGTGACAGTAACCCCATCAACTAGCCTGTCATTAGTCGTACTGCCAGAGACAGAAACCCCATCAACCAGCCTGATTTTACTCATCCTGCCAGTGACAGTAATCTCATCAACAAGCCCAATGTTAGCCATCCTGCCAGTGACAGAAACCCCATTAACCAGCCTGATGTTATCCACCCTGCCGGTGACAGTAACCCCATCAAGCAGCCCCATGCTAGCCATCCAGCCAGTGACAGTAACCCCATCAGCCAGCCTGATGTTAGCCATCTGCTAGCAACAGTAACCGCATCAAACAGACTGATGTTAGCCGTCCTGCCAGTGGCAGAAACAACATCAACCAGCCCGAAGTTAGCCATCTTGCCAGTGACAGTAACCCCATCAGCCAGCCTGATGTTAGACATCCTGCCAGTGACAGTAACTCCATCAAACAGCCTGATGTTAGCCATCCTGCCAGTGACAGTAACCCCATCAACCAGCCTGATGTTAGCCATCCTGCCAGTGACAGTAACCCCATCAACTAGCCTGACATTAGTCATCCTGCCAGTGACAGTAACCCCATCAACCAGCCGATTTTACTCATCCTGCAAGTGACAGTAACCTCATCAACCAGCACAATGTTAGCCACCCTGCCAGTGACAGTAACCAATCAACCAGCCTGGCGTTATCCATCCTGCCACTGACAGTAACCCCATCAAGCAGCCCATGTTAGCCATCCTGCCAGTGACAGTAACCCCATCAACAGCCTGATGTTAGCCATCCGCCAGTGACAGTAACTGCATCAACCAGCCTGATGTTAGCCATCTGCCAGTGACAGTAACCCACATCAACAGCTGATGTTAGCCATCCTGCCAGTGACAGTAACACCATCAACCAGCCGGATGTTAGCCATCCTGCCAGTGACAGTCACCCCATCAAGCAGCCTGATGTTAGCCATCCTGCCAGTGACAGTAACCCCATCAACTAGCCTGATGTTAGCCATCCAGCCAATGACGAGTAACCCCATCGAACAGCCTGGTTTTACTCGCCTGCTGCCAGGGGACAGTAATCTAATCAATGGCCCAGTAAATTAGCAGATACTGCGGTGACAGAAACCCCATCAACAATACTGATGTTATCCACCCCTGCCGGTGACAGAAACCCATCAACTGGCCTGATGTTGGCCATCCAGCCAGTGGAAGTAACCGCATCAACCAGCCTGATGTTAGCCACTCTTAGGTGACAGTAACCCCATCAACTAGCCTGATGTTGGCCATCCTACCAGTGACAGTAACCCCATCAACTAGCCTGTCATTAGTCGTACTGCCAGAGACAGAAACCCCATCAACCAGCCTGATTTTACTCATCCTGCCAGTGACAGTAATCTCATCAACAAGCCCAATGTTAGCCATCCTGCCAGTGACAGAAACCCCATTAACCAGCCTGATGTTATCCACCCTGCCGGTGACAGTAACCCCATCAAGCAGCCCCATGCTAGCCATCTTGCCAGTGACAGTAACCCCATCAGCCAGCCTGATGTTAGCCATCCTGCTAGCAACAGTAACCGCATCAACCAGACTGATGTTAGCCGTCCTGCCAGTGGCAGAAACAACATCAACCAGCCCGAAGTTAGCCATCTTGCCAGTGACAGTAACCCCATCAGCCAGCCTGATGTTAGCCACCCTGCCAGTGACAGTAACCCCATCAACCATCCTGATGTTAGCCACCCTTCCAGTGACAGTAACCAAATCAACCATCCGGATGTTAGCCATGCCGCCACTGACAGTAACCCCATCAACCAGCCTGATGATAGCCACCCTGCCAGTGACAGTAACCCAATCAACCAGCTCGATGTTAGCCACCCTGCCAGTGACAGTAACCCCTTCAACCAGCCTGATGTTAGCCACCCTGCCAGTGACAGTTACCCGTTCAACCAGCTCGATGTTTGCCACCCTGCCAGTGACAGTAACCCCATCAACCAGCCTGACGTTAGCCACCCTGCCAGTGACAGTAACCCCATCAAGCAGCCCCATGTTAGCCATCCTACCAGCGACAGTAACCTAATCAACTAGCCTGATGTTAGCCATACAGCCAGTGACAGTAACTGCATCAACCAGCCTGTTAGCCACTCTGCCAGTGACAGTAACCCCATCAACAATCCTGATGTTAGCCATCCTGCCAGTGACAGTAACCCCATCAATCAGCCCCATGTCAGCAATCCTGCCAGTGATAGTAACCCCAACAACCAGCCCGATGTTAGGCCCCTGCCAGTGGCAGTAACCGCATCAACCAGCCGATGTTTTCCACCCTGCCAATGACCGTAACCCATCAACCAGCCAAATGTTAGCCATCCTGCCAGTGACAGTAACCACATCAACCAGCCTGATGTTAGCCATCCTGCCAGTGACAGTAACCCCATTAACCAGCCTGATGTTATCCACCCTGCCAGTGATAGTAACCCCATCAACCAGCCTTATTTTACTCACCCTTCAAGTGACAGTAACCTCATCAACCAGCCCAATGTTAGCCATCCTGCCAGTGACAGTAACCCCATTAAGCAGCCCAATGTTAGCCACCCTGCCAGTAACAACCCCATCAAACAGCCTGATGTTATCCATCCTTCCAGTGACAGTAACCCCATCAAGCAGCCCCATATTAGCCATCCTGCCAGTGACAGTAACCCCATTAACTAGCCTGATGATAGCCATCCAGCCAGTGACAGTAACAGCATCGACCAGCCTGTTAGCCGCTCTGCCAGTGACAATAACCACATTAAGCAGCCCCATGTTAGACATCCTGCCTCTGACAGTAACCCCATCAACTAGCCTAATGTTAGCCATCCAGCCAGTGACTGTAACCCCATCAACTAGCCTGACATTAGTCGTGCTGCCAGTGACTGTAACCCCATCAACCAGCCTGATTTTACTCATCCTGCCAGTGACAGTATTCTCCTCATCAAACACAATATTAGCCATCCTGCCAGTGACATTAACCACATTAACCAGCCTGATGTTATCCACCCTGCCGGTGACAGTAACCCCATCAAGCAGCCCCATGCTAGCCATCCAGCCAGTGACAGTAACCCCATCAACCAGCCTGATGTTAGCCACCCTTCCAGTGACAGTAATCCCATCAAACAGCCCGATGTTAGTCACCCTGCAGAGAAAGTAACCCCATAAACCAGCACGATGTTAGCCATCCGGCCAGTGACAGTAACCCCATTAAGCATGCTGATGTTAGCCACCCTGCCAGTGACAGTAACCACATCAACCAGCTTGATGTTAGCCACCCTGCCAGTGACAGTAACCCCATCAACCAGCCTGATGTTAGACATCCTGCCACTTTCAATAACTCCATCAAACAGCCTGATGTTAGCCATCCTGACAGAGACAGTAACCCCATCAACCAGCCTGATGTTAGCCATACTGCCAGTGTCAGTAACCCCATCAACTAGCCTGACATTAGTCATCCTGCCAGTGACAGTAACCGATCAACCAGACCAATTTTACTCATCCTGCTAGTGATGGAAACCTCATCAACCAGCAAAACGTTAGCCGCCCTGCCAGTGACAGTAACCCCATCAACCAGCCTGACGTTATCCATCCAGCCACTGACAGTAACCCCATCAAGCAGTCCAATGTTAGCCATCCAGCCAGTGACAGTAACCCCATCAACTAGCCTGATGTTAAAATCCAGCCAGTGACAGTAACTGCATCAACCAGCCTGTTAGCCGCTCTGCCAGTGAGAGTAACCACATCAAGCAGCCCCATGTTAAGCATCCTGCCACTGACAGTAACCCCATCAACTAGCCTAATGTTAGACTTCCTGCCAGTGACTGTAACCCCATCAACTAGCCTGACATTAGTCGTACTGCCAGTGACAGTATCCCCATCAACCAGCCTGAATTTACTCATCCTGCCAGTGACAGTATTCTCATCATCAAACCCAATATTAGCCATCCTGCCAGTGACAGAAACCCCATCAACCAGCCTGATGTAATGCACCCTGCCGGTGACAGAAACCCCATCAAGCAGCCCCATGTTAGCCATCCTGCCAGTGACAGTAACCCCATCAACTAGCCTGATGTTAGCCATACAGCCTGTGAGAGTAACCGCATCAACCAGCCTGATGTTAGCCACTCTTATAGTGACAGTAACCCCATCAACTAGCCTGATGTTGGCCATCCTACCAGTGACAGTAACCCCATCAACTGGCCTGTCATTGGTCGTACTGCCAGAGACGAAACCCCATCAACCATCCTGTTTTACTCATCCTGCCAGTGACAGTAATCTCATCAACAAGCCCAATGTTAGCCATCCTGCCGAGTGACAGTAACCCCATTTACCAGCCTGATGTTATCCACCCTGCGGTGACAGTAACCCCATCAAGCAGCCCCATGCTAGCCATCTTGCCAGTGACGGTAACCCCATCAGCCAGCCTGATGTTAGCCATCCTGCTAGCAACAGTAACCGCATCAACCAGACTGATGTTAGCCGTCCTGCCAGTGGCAGAAACAACATCAACCAGCCCGAAGTTAGCCATCTTGCCAGTGACAGAAACCCCATCAGCCAGCCTGATGTTAGCCACCCTGCCAGTGACAGTAACCCCATCAACCATCCTGATGATAGCCACCCTTCCAGTGACAGTAACCACATCAACTATCCGGATGTTAGCCATGCCGCCAGTGACGGTAACCCCATCCAGCCAGCCTGATGATAGCCACCCTGCCAGTGACGGTAACCCAATCAACCAGCTCGATGTTAGCCACCACTGCCGGTGACGGTACCCCTTCAACCAGCCTGATGTTGCCACCCGGCCAGTGACAGTAACCAGATCAAACAGCCTGGCGTTAGCCACCTGCCAGTGACGGTAACCACATCAGCCAGCCTGATGTTGGCCAGCTGTCGGTGACGGTAACTCCATCAACCAGCCTGATGTTAGCCACTCTGCGGTGACAGTCTGGCGTTCAACCAGCTCGATGTTAGCCACCCTGCCAGTGACGGTAACCCCATCAACCAGCCCGATGTTTGCCACCTGCCGGTGACGTAACCCCATCAACCAGCCTGGCGTTAGCCACCCTGCCAGTGACGGTAACCCCATCAAGCGGCCCCATGTTGGCCCTCCTACCAGTGACGGTAACCTAATCAACTAGCCTGATGTTAGCCATACAGCCAGTGACGGTAACTGCATCAACCAGCCTGTTAGCCACTCTACCAGTGACAGTAACCCCATCAACAATCCTGATGTTAGCCATCCTGCCAGTGACAGTAACCCCATCAAGCAGCGCCATGTCAGCAATCCTGCCGTGATAGTAACCCCAACAATCAGCCCGAGTGTTGGGCCCCTGCCAGTGACGGTAACCGCATCAACCAACCCGATGTTAGCCACCCTGCCAATGACGTAACCCCATCAACCAGCCAAATGTTAGCCACCCTGCCAGTGACGGTAACCCCATCAACCAGTTCAATGTTAGCCATCCTGCCAGTGACAGTAACAACATCAACCAGCCCGATGTTAGCCATGCTGCCAGTGACAGTAAAACCCATACATCAGCCTGATGTTATCCCCACTGCCACTGGCAGTAACCCCATCAACCAGCCTTATTTTACTCACCCTTCAGTGACAGTAACTTCATCAACCAGCCCAATGTTAGCCATCCTGCCAGTGACAGTTACCCATTAAGCGGCCCAATGTTAGCCACCCTGCCAGTAACAGTAACCCCATCAACCAGCCTGATGTCATCCATCTTGCCAGTGACAGTAACCCCATCAAGCAGCCCCATGTTAGCCATCCTGCCAGTGACAGTAACCCCATTAACTAGCCTGATGATAGAGATCCAGCCAGTGACAGTAACAGCATCGACCAGCCTGTTAGCTGCTCTGCCAGTGACAGTAACCACATTAAGCAGCCCCATGTTAGCCATCCTACCTCTGACAGTAACCCCATCAACTAGCCTAATGTTAGCCATCCAGCCAGTGACTGTAACCCCATCAACTAGCCTGACATTAGTCGTACTGCAAGTGACTGTAACCCCATCAACCAGCCTGATTTTACTCATCCTGCCAGTGACAGTATTCTCATCATCAAACCCAATATTAGCCATCCTCCAGTGACATTAACCACATTAACCAGCCTGATGTTATCCACCCTGCCGGTGACAGTAACCCCATCAAGCAGCCCCATGCTAGCCATCCAGCCAGTGACAGTAACCCCATCAACCAGCCTGATGTTAGCCACCCTTCCAGTGACAGTAACCCCATCAAACAGCCCGATGTTAGTCACCCTGCCAGAGAAAGTAACCCCATAAACCAGCCCGATGTTAGCCATCCTGCCAGTGACAGTAACCCCATTAAGCATCCTGATGTTAGAAATACAGCAAGTGACAGTAACTGCATTAACCAGCCTGATGTTAGCCACTGTGCCAGTGACAGTAACCCCATCAACAAGCCTGATGTTAGCCATCCTGCCATTGACAGTAACGCCATCAACCAGCCGGATGTTAGCCATCCTGCCAGTGACAGTCACCCCACCAAGCAGCCCCATGTTAGCCATACTGCCAGTGTCAGTAACCCCATCAACTAGCCTGACTTTAGTCATCCTGCCAGTGACAGTAACCCATCAACCAGAACGATTTTACTCATCCTGCTAGTGACAGTAACCGCATCAACCAGGCAAAGCGTTAGCCCCCTGCCAGTGACAGTAACCCCAACCAGCCTGGCGTATCCAACCAGCCACTGACAGTAACCCCATCAAGCGGCCCCATGTTGGCAATCCTGCCAGTGACGGTAACCCCATCAACTGGCCTGATGTTAGAAATCCAGCAAGTGACAGTAACTGCATTAACCAGCCTGATGTTAGCCACTGTGCCAGTGACGGTAACCCCATCAGCAGGCCTGATGTTAGCCATCCTGCCAGTGACGGTAACCCATCAACCAGCGGATGTTAGCCATCCTGCCAGTGACAGTCACCCCTCCAAGCAGCCCCATGTTTGCCATCCTGCCAGTGACAGTAACCACATCAACTAGCCTGATGTTAGCCATCCTGCCAATGACAGTAACCCCATCAACCAGCCTGATTTTACTCACCCTTCCAGTGACAGTAATCTCATCAAACAGCCCAATGTTAGCCATCCTGCCAGTACCAGTAACCCCATAAACCAGCCCGATGTTATCCACCCTGCCCGTGACAGTAACCCCATCAAGCAGCGCCATGTTAGCCATCCTGCCAGTGACGGTAACCCCTCAACTAGCCTGAGTTGGCCATCCAGCCAGTGGGAGAAACCCATCAACCAGCCTAATTTTGGCCACTCTTCCAGTGACGGTAACCCCATCAACTAGCCTGATGCTGGCCATCCTGCCAGTGACAGTAACCCCATCAACTAGCCTGACATTAGTCGTACTGGAGAGACAGTAACCCCATCAACCAGCCTGATTTTACTCATCCTGCCAGTGACAGTAATCTCATCAACAAGCCCAATGTTAGCCATCCTGCCAGTGACGGTAACCCCATTTACCGGCCTGTTATCCATCCTGCCGTTGACAGTAACCATATCAAGCGGCACCATGCTAGCCATCCAGCCAGTGACAGTAACCGCATCAACCAGCCTGATATTGGTCACTCTGCCAGTGACAGTAACCCCATCAACCAGCCTGATGTTAGCCATCCTGCTGCGCAGTAACGCATCAACCAGACTGATGTTAGCCGTCCTGCCAGTGACAGAAACAACATCAACCAGCCTGAAGTTAGCCATCTTGCCAGTGACAGAAACCCCACCAACCAGCCTTATATTAGCCATCCTGCCGAGACGGTAACCCCATCAACCAGCCTGATGTCAGACATCCTGCCAGTGTCAGTAACCCCATCAACTAGCCTAATGTTCCCATCCTGCCAGTGACAGTCACCCCATCCAGCAGCCCCATGATAGCCATCCTGTCAATGACAGTAACCACTCCATCTAGCCTGATGTTAGCCATCCAGCCCAAAACAGGAAGAGAGAGAGGTCAGGCAGTAAATCTTGGAAGGTCATGGTGACAAATGCACGCAGCCTGGGAAATAAAGTCCCAAACATGGAGACCTTAATAATTGAAGGAGACCTGTACATAGTAGCAATTACTGAAACCTTGTACACAGCTAATCAAGAGTGGGAAACAAATGTACCAGGATATGTTCTATTCAGGAGGGATGGGAGGGCAAAAAGGAAGGGGGAGTAGCCCTGTATGTCAGAGAGGGTATAATGGCAACACAGGTATAGGGTAGGCAGGGGGAGGCCGAGGCACTGTGAGTCCCCCTTCAACCTGGAAATGGCACAGCAACACACACAGGGTGATATACATGCCTGCAGGACAGGGAGAGGAACTGGACAGGGAGCCAGTGGAGAATACACACACCCTTGAAGGCTTTGAGTCGAGGTGCTGGGGCTTTCACAGTGGTGGACATTAAAAACTATTTAGTCTGATTTACAGTTTTATGCCATTTGTGGTGTGAAGCACAACTTCCTTTCTTTTGTGAAGAAATACAGAGATAGCAATGAAAGGTGAAATTCTACTGATGGAGGATTTCAATATGCCAGACGTGGACTGGAACACAGTGTAGCTGCTTCAGCAAGAAGCAGAGGCATCCTTGATTCACTCCAAGAGGCTAGACTCAGGCAGCCTGTGCTTGATCCCACCAGAGGCAGGGCAATTCTAGATCTAGTAATGACCAACGGGGATTGAATCGCAGATGTCCAGGTAGAATGGCAACTGGGATCCAGTGATCACAACACTGTGTGGTTCAGCATAGAGACAGAGAATCACTTAAGCCATACTAGGACAAAGGTTTTGGATTTCAAAAATGCTGACTTCGCTGAAATGGGGAGGGGTATCAAACGAGCCCTGGAGAGAACGGGGGCAGGAGAGAGAGTGGAAGAACAGTGGAAGCTTCTAAAGGAAGCCTTACTGGAACTAACAAACCAATGCATCAGATTGGTATCCAAAGGCAAGAGAAGGAGAAAGCCACTGTGGTTCTCGAGAGAGGTGGCAGTATAGGTCATGGCAAAAAGGAAAGGGTTGAGGAACTATAAGGAGACCCAAAGGGAGGAGGACAGGGAAGAGTACCTAGAGCACCTAAGGGAAGTGGGAAAGGCAGTAAGGAGAGCACAGGCACGGACTGAGGAAGGTTTAGCACAGTCAAGTTAAGAAAGGGGACAAGACTTTCTTCAGGTACATCAATGAAGGGAGGAAAAACAAGAGGGGGGGTTGCAAGACTCAAGGGAGAGGAAGGGGAATGCAAGGAGGGTGACATGGAAAAGGCAGAAATACTGAATAAATATTTCTGTTCAGTATTCACTGAAGAGGGGAAGGAGCAGGGGCCACAGCAGTTACCAAGGGGGGTGAAGAGTGGACAATAGTCCATTCACAGGGGAAAGAGTCCTGCAGGAGCTCGCTAAATTGAAGGTGGACAAAGCGATGGACCAGATGACAAACACCCAAGGATATTAAAAGAACTGTGAAGGGAGATAGCAGTACCTCTGGCAGCTATGTTCACCGAGTCATTCAACACAGGGGTGGTACCAGAGGATTGGAGGAGGGCACATGTGGTCCCTCTACACAAATCCAGCAGCAGGGAGGAGGCGGGGAACTATAGGCCAGTCAGACTCACCTCAGTAGTGGAGAAGATCATGGAGACATTGCTTAAAGAAAGAATAGTGGGGCATCTAGAAGCCATCAGCACTCAGGACCGTAGGCAATATGGATTCACAGTGGGAAGGGTATGTCAGACAAATCTTGTTGATTTCTTCGACTGGGTGACAAAGGAAATAAATCAGGGTGGGGCAGCGGACGTCACTTACGTTGATTTCAGCAAAGCCTTTGACTGTCCCACATTGGAGGCTGATAAACAAGCTGGGTAGGCTGGGCATGGGGGACCTGGTGGTAAACTGGGTTAGAAACTGGTTAACAGACAGGAAGCAGAGGTTGGTGGTAAATGGGGTGCAGTCTGCTGAGAGGGGGTGACCAGTGGGGTGCCTCAGGGATCAGTCCTGGGGCCAGTCCTGTTCAATGTCTTCATTAGCGACATTGCAGAAGGGCTGAAGGAAAAGGTCTGCCTGTTTGCAGATGACACCAAGATCTGTAACAGAGTGGATACCCCAGAGGGGATGGAGAAAATGAGGAGGGACCCGAGGAAGCTTGAAAAACGGTCCGAGGACTGGCAACTGAAGTTTAATTCAAAAAAGTGCAAAATTATGCACCTGGGACACAGAAACCCTGGGGAAAGCTACAGGATGGGGGGGGGGAGTTGCTGACAGTCACAAAAGATGAAAGGGACCTGGGGTTATTATTTCAGATGACCTGAATATGTCAAAGCAGAGTACTAAGGCAGCTGGGAGGGCTAGTGGCATGCTGGGGTAGCAAGGCACTGAATCACCAGCAGAAGGAAGGAAGTAGTGATGCCATTATATAAAACCATGGTCATGCCTCACATGGAGTACTGTGTGGAAGTTCTGGAGGCCGCACTTCATAAGGACATTAACAGGCTGGAGACGGTCCAGAGAAGGGCAACTAAGATGGTACAGGACTTGCAACACAAGACTTATGAGGAGAGATTAAGGACCTCAATATGTACTCAATGGAAGAGAAGAGGGAAGAGGGGACATGATAGAAACGTTCAAGTACCTCAAGGGTATAAACAAGATGCAGGAGGATGCATTTTCCAATACAGGAGGTGCACAAGAATGAGGGGCATGACATGAAATTGGAAGGTGGGAGGTTAAGAGGAATGTAAGGAAGTTCTTCTTCAGAGAGGGTGGTGGACTCATGGAATGGTCTGCCTGAGGAAAGTTTTCAAATCCCACCCAAAAGGTGCAGTGCAACCATGAAATAAACATTGAAGCCTGATTTGTATTGTTCTATCACCACTGGTCATGAAGTGGTGTCCCAAAAAGGCCAAGTTGAAAATTTGGGGCCAAAATATGCAAAAATGACAAAGCTATGCATCACATCCATCGTGGGTAAGCTAATGGAGACTATCCTGAAGGAGAGGCTGGTGGCCCTCCTAGAGGCCAAAGGACTACAGGACAGCAGACAGCATGGCTTCATACGTGGCAGATCCTGCCAAACCAACCTGGTCGAGTTCTATGACTGGGTAACTAGACAACTGGACAGGGCCATGCAGTGGATGTCCTGTATCTGGACTCAGTAAGGCATCTGACTCAGTGCCATGTGGAAGGCTGGGAAGGAAGTTAGTAGGCACAGGGATGGGTGCACAGCTGGTGAGACGGGTAGGAAACTGGCTGCAGGGAAGGTAACAGAGGGTGGTGGTGGGTGGTGAGCCTCACACCGAGGGCAGTGACGGCGGTGTCCTACAGGGCTCGGTGTTGGGACCAGTGTTGTTTGGGATATTCATTGCAGACATATCATGGGACATCAAGAGCAAGATCAGTCTGTTTGCTGATGATACCAAGGTTGGCGTGGTGGTTGATGACCTAGGGGATGGCAGGGTTGCAGGATGATCTGGCAAAGCTTGAAACCTGGTCAGACACCTGGCAACTGGGGTTTAATGCCAAAAGTGCAAGGTGCTGCATTTGGGATGAAGAACCCAAGGAGGAGTTACCAGCTAGGGGAGTGCAGCTAGCCCAGACAGAGAGGAGAAGGATCTGGGTGTGCTCATTACAGGGTCAATGAACAACTCGGCACAATGTAGGGAGGCAGCTGCAAGGGCCAACAAAATGCTGGGTTTGTGCAAGGGGTATATCTCCGAGGAGGGAGGAGGTGATTCTGACACCGTATAGGTCATTAGTTAGACCACACCTGGGTACTGCGTACGATGGCGTCCGTATCTGAAGAGGGACATTAGTTACCGGAGGGTGCAGCGCAGGGTGACAAAGATGATCAAGGGGCTGGAGGACTTATCATACGAGAGGAGGTTGAAGGAGTTGAACATGTACTCACTGGAGGAGAGGAGAGACAGGGGTGACATGATTGAAACCTTTAAATACATGAAAGGAATAAACAAGACGGGTACAGAGGGCTGTTCAAGTAAGGGAGGGAGGGCCACCAGGGGCCAGTGATATCAGACTGGAGCGAGGAAGGTTCAGGAGGAGATGAGGAGACACTTTTTACAGAGAGGGTGGTGGCTGGGTGGAATGCGTTACCTGCAGAAGTGGTATGCAGTAGAACAGTGGACTGCTTCAAACGAGGATGGGACAGGACAAGGGGGAGGGTTAATGAAGGGGAAGGGTGGAAGGGAGGGGCAGCTGCAGAATAAGGGGTGCTAGCTGCACATTCGAGCAGACTTGATAGACCTCTAGGCCTTTATCTGTTGGCACATTTCGTATGTTCGTACGTTCGTAGTTCAACCCCCCATTGAAATACATTGAACAGCACTTATCTTAGTTTCTTGGACAAGACTACCCACTCTTTTTAGAATCTTCTGATGTCACAGGGAAACTACTGACACAGCGGCTGCATGAACACTGAGGCGGTTTCCCTCAGCTTCCAACTTCAAACGGTTGTCTTCTGCCCCAAACCCTCAGGGCACTTCGGCATTTGCTTCCTCTTCGGAATCTCTGTCCAAAAATCAAGGTTCCTCTTCGGAATCTGTTTTTCACTCTTGGTTGCCCATGATCCAGGCCACAACAACTGCTTTCCTTTTACACACAAAGTTCAGATACTTGGTCCGAGAAAACAGAGTCCTTTTCTCTCCCTCCAGGACAGCTGACGAAAGACTGCCCTTTTCAGGCCTCCCATGCGATTCCCGCGCTGCCCCCTGGGCAGCAGCCCCACGAGCTGCTCACTCTTCAAGCTCCATGCTCAGACTGACTCTCTCAGCAGGCAGTCCAGGCATTTCCCCCAAATCCAAAAGGTTTCAGTTGGCTAAGCCTCCTTGTCAGTCACACAGGCTCCCCTCTATTGGTGAAAAAAAGGCACCACGGTCCAAACTACAGTTCCCAGAGGCTCTCTTCATACAAGCCCCTTGTGGCTGGCTCCACTTGAGAGTCCAAGTTCTGATTTGAAAGCAGGCTCCATTTTAAGGAACCCCTCCTCATTGATTGGACCTCTTTAGCAGATCCGAAATGGAGGGGAAAAACACACAGAGTCCCAACTGCAAGAAAGGCAGGTTAGATAAACTGTACTGTCATTATCACTCTAACAAATTACCAGCAGATAATTGCATCTTTTGAAAGGGCTCCCCGTGTGCATATAGCGACTGCAGAATGGAGCGATCTGCTCAGTGGCCCAGGTGGGACTTGAGCAGGGAAACACACAGTCCCCCCAGTTCAAATTAATTATATTGCAGTTTGGCAGCTATTAAAGTGACAGTACATGGAGGCATTAGGCACTCTCACTAAATTATTTTTTAAATCGGCTGAAATACAGGACACCAGCCAGGCGGAGAGCATTTAGGCTCTCCCAAGGAAGGCTTTTTAGTGACCCCCATTTGTAGGGGGGTTACACACAGTAAACACATTGTCCTGGATAGTGGGTAATTTATTTAAATAGGCACTTTAATCTGATGGCCCCATGTGCTCTGTGGGACCTGTCGGAAGCGTGTCACTCCTTGGTGCCTTCTTTCCCAGCAGCTTTCACCACTTGAGCTTACAGGCATATCCACAGATGTGCACATGCACACTTGGGTAGTTAAGTGCCCAAGCCCCACTTGCTACTGGGGCTCGAGCTTACATGGCTCTGATTACATGGCCTAGCAGTGCGCAAGCTTCTCCGTCTCTCTCTCTCTCTCTCTCCCGCATCTGCACAATGGAAGGCAAAGCAAGCAGAAGGGACAGCAGAGAAACAGGTGTCAGAACACAAGGGGATGCGGCAGCAGCAGAAACGGGACCTGAGGTGGCATGTGCTAGGGCCAAGTGTGGGCCAAGAGGTAAACCCAATTTTGGGAGGCTACAGTTACAATAATGTTTGCTAGAGCTAGTGCATGGAAAGGTAAGATCCCCTCTTCAGTAGGTAACACACTCACCTCTGAGGCTACAAGATAAAATGGTGATGGGTTCTAGCCCCACCCCTGGCACTTGGGTTAATACCCATAACTGACACTGTAGTGCAGTGCAAGCGGGGGGAGGGGTGCTGCACTGCTGAGGTGCCATTCTTTGGATGAGACATTAAATCAAAGTCCCATCTGCCCCTGCCTGGTCACTGCCTAGGTCGAAGTAAAAGATCCCACAGCACTTACCAAAGAACCGGAGGGCCAGTTTTATTCATGAAAAGCAGAAACAAATAATAATAAACAAGGCTTTGTCAATGCTGAATGTTGATTGCTTTGCTCCGTTGAGCTCGCCACCCCCTGCTCTCACTTGCTCGCTGTGTTCTCCGCACTGCAGGCTGCCCTTTGTACTGGGCTCCTGTCTGTGTTGGCAACTTTGTCTGCCCACAAAGAAATCCGCAGCTGTCCCAACAGAGCTCCATTGAGCTTGCTCACTCCCCCTCTCTGACTTGCTCGTTCTATTTCTCCCAGCACTGCAGGTTGCCCTTTTGTACTAGTCTCCAGACTGCATCGGTGCCTTTTTCTGCCCACAAAGAAATCCACAGCAGTCCTGACAGAGCTCTGCTGAGCTCACACACTTCCCTTCTCTCACTCGCTTGTTTTGTTTCTCCTGGCACTGCAGGCTGCCCTTTTGTACTGGGATCCTGTCTGTGTTGGCAACTTTGTCTGCCCACAAAGAAATCTACAGCTGTCCCGACAGAGCTCCTTTGAGGTCACTCAGTCTCCCTCTCTCGAGCTAATTCGGTTTCTCCCAGCGCTGCAGGCTGCCCTTTTGTACTGGGCTCCTGCGTTGGAGCATTTTCTGCCCACAAAGAAATCTGCAGCAGTCCTGACAGAGCTCAGTTGAGCTTTACCCCCTCTCACTCGCCAATCTTAATTTATCCCAAACACTGATTTCCCACAGTGACCGCAAAGTTCTGTGACAGGGTGCAAAAACATATTTAGGCCAGGATGTGAAAATGACAGCTGTACTGTTCATAAGAGGCTGTGAAAAATGCCAGTGTTGAAAATGTGGCTTGAAATATTATTGATTTGCAAAGTTACAAGGGTGTGTGGAAACTGTACAACGACGCTCGTTACACATTCATTTTATGGACTTTCATCACAAAATTTCAGCATAGGCATTTTAGGACCTCTGCTCATGAACAGTGTCACTGTGGTTTTCTTAATGTGTCCCAAACACTGATTTCCCACAGCGACCATACTATTTTGCGCTGGAAGTGCGAAATGCATTTCAGCCAGGATGTGAAAATGACAGTTGTACTGTTCATAAGGAGGTGTGGGCATATTCTCATTGCATTGTCTCCACTCCACAGACCCTGCTGTAATATAGGACCATGGAGGACCCTGGGTGGAAGGTGAGCAACTGTAAAGTTTCTGGCATAGCTCCATTGAGCTCGCTCCCTTCCCTCTCTCACCCGCTCATTCTGTTTCTCCGGTGCTGCAGGCTGCCCTTCTGTACTGGGCTCCTGCTTGCACTGGCTGCCCCTCTGCCCAAGAAACTGCAGCAGTCCCGACACAGCTCCGCTGAGTTCACTCACTCCCTGTCTCACTCACTGCTCTGTGTCTCCTCGCCTGCAGGCTGCCCTGTTGTACTAGGCTCCTGCCTGTGTTGGTGCCTTTGTCTGCCCACAAAGAAGTTCACAGCTGTCCCGACAGAGCTCCATTGAGGTCGCCACTCCCTCTCTCACCTGCTCATTCTATTTCTCCTGACATTGCAGGCTGCCCTTTGTACTGGGCTCCTGCCTCCATTGGCACCTTTTTCTGCCCACAAAGAAATCTGCAGCAGTCCCAACAGAGCTCCATGGAGCTCGCGCACTCCCCTCTCCAGTCGTTCGATCCGTTTCTTCCAGCGCTGCAGCTGCCCTTTTAACTGGGCTCCTGCTGCATTGTTCCTTGCCTTACAAAGAAATCTGCAACAGTCCTGATAGAGTTCCGCTTGAGCTCACTCATCTCTCTCACTCACTGCATTGTTTCTTCCACCGCTGAGGCAGCCCTTTGTACTGGGCCCCTAACTGCATTGATGCCTTTTTCTGCCCACAAAGAAATGCAGCAGTCCCACAGAGCTCCGCTTGAGTCTGCTCACCCTCCCTCACTGTGCTCTCATTCTGTTTCTCCCACTGCTGCAGGCTGCCCTTTTGTACTGAGCACCTGTGTTGCAGGGGCCTTTTTTCTGCCCACAAAGAAATCCGCGCTGGTCCAGCCAGAGCTCACTTGAGCTCGGTCATTCTCCTCCTCTCACTTTCGATCTTAATCTGTCCCAAACACTGATTTCCCACAGCGACCGTGCTATTCTACTGCGGGAGTGCAAAAAACATATTATGGCCAGGATGTGAAAAATGACAGCTGTACTGTTCATAAAGAGGTGTGAAAAATGCCAGTGTTGAAAATGTGGTGTAAAAATATTACAAATTTGCTAAGTTACAAGGGTGCATGGAAACAGTTCAACACACGCTTATAACACAGTCATTTGATGGGCTAGCATCACCAAATTTTCAACACTTTTTAGGACCTCTGCTCATAAACAGTATCACTGTCATTTTCTTAATCTGTCCCGAACACTGATTTCCCACAGCGACCACGCTATTCTGCGCCGCAAGTGCGAAAAGACATTTCGGCCAGGATGGGAAAAATGACAGCTGTACTGTTCATAAGTAGGTGTGGGAAAATGGCAATGTTGAAAATCTGGAGTGAAAATATTGAAAATTCGTGAAGTTACTAGTGTGCATGCAAACTGCGCAATGCACGCTCATAACACAGTCATTTTATGGAGCATCGCCACCAAATTTTCAACACAGGCATTTTAGGACCTCTGCTCATGAACAGTTTCACTGTCATTTTCTCAATCTGTCCCGAATGCTGATTTCCCACAGCGACTGTGCTATTCTGCGCTGGAAGTGTGAAAACACATTTCAGCCAGGATGTGAAAAATGACAGCTGTACCGTTCACAAGGAAGTGGAAAAATGCCAATGTTGAAAATCTGGCATGACAATATTGCAATTTATGGGTTATGAGCGCAGTATATAACTGCGCAACGCACGCTCGTAAAACAGTCATTTTGTCCACAGCTGGGCCACTTGAGATCGCGAGAGTCTTGGAGCTGCCCTCTCCCCACACTGAATTGCACAGGCATGCTATGGGGAAAAGAAGCCTTGGAGGAGCCTGCCAGAATCACTGCTCGCTCACTGCCTAGCAGCTCTCTGTACTGTTGGCCCCGCCACCACCCTTGGTCGACATTGGGTTATATATCTAAGATCACATGATCATTTAAAACCAGCCCACTTTGCCATCAGCAGCCTATACTAGCTCACCACTAGAGGCCACCATTTCATTTAATTGCCTTTAAAAACGCAATTCTATCACAACATGAATAGCTACTTTCGGGTACTTATCCAGACCATCACACTACTGATTTTTTTTTCTCCCCCCCCCCACTCTCCCCGTGAAAATGCCTCACATATGGGATCCCCAAGTCTACTTCCCTAATCACCACCACAGAATTACCGCCACCCCCACTGTACCACCAAATTTCCCTCTCCTCAGTTCTACTCAGCAGCAATTATACCCCCAACCTAAGCTACACTGTAATCTGGACCTCGTTGGAACTACCGCCCCTCTTCCCACACAGTCACCCCCAATGTAGCCCCCATCACTCCTCGTCTCCAGCCCTGTTAGCCCCACTTATCTGCACCCTCCCTATACCAGTCGGGTACACCAGAATCACCACTACTCCACGCTTCTGCTGCTCCGTACCCAAAATTGCACCGGAAAGCTCTCCTTCTCCTCCTCCTTCTCTCAGGGAATGTACATCCTAATCCAGAACTACCTTTGCTTAGGGCTACCAAGGAGGGCAGGCATGGTGGCCTATTACTGGCCCCTAACATCTGCAGCCTGACTAGAAGTTCACTCTCTCCAGGGCTGGATTGCCCAACACACCCCTGACATTCTGGCCTTATCTGAGACCTGGATCTCTAAAACATCCTAGATGCCTCTGTCACGCTCACTGACTACTCCATCTCCAAGCAGACAGGACAGGCAAGAAGGAGGTGGTTGTGCCATCTATGTCAAAACATCCTACAAGCCCTCATGGTCCCTATTCCCCACCTGCCCATGGTGCCCAAACCATAACCATCAAGGTCACCCTCGCACTCCTGGTAAACCGCTATGCATTATGGCAGTTTGCATCCCCCCCTCGAATCAAAAGCTCGCCTTTGACTCTATACTTTCCAGCATCACCCATCTCCCTCCCAAGAGCGAAGTGATTATTATGGGAGATTTTAATGTGAATTGGCTTTCCACCATATCTGCCACATATAAGGATGCTGTCCGAGCCTATGACCTCGCCCAGGTAGTCCAGTCTCCCACCAGGCACAACCCCAGATAAGGGTCCTCCACTCTTATCGACCCTCATCTTTACTAACCTTCTCAATTACATCTCCAAGGTGAAAGTGCTCCCTGACGTGGTAAATGACCGCTCCCCCATCTCCTGCTGGTGGTCGAATAAAATCCCTCCCTGTAGCGTTGTGAAAAAATTACCATTAGTAAATTATCTATTACAAATACTTAGAAAGGAGATGAACGGAGATGAGGCTGAAGGCGGAAGAATTTAATAATTATAACAATAATCACAGCGAGAGATTACAAGTGGTACATCCTTCATTCTTCATTCTTCAAACTAACAGTGTATAGTGGCTTGCTTATATAGTGGAAGACAGTACTATGGTTGTCTATGACTGGTCCAAGACAAATATAAACTTTAACTTTAAAAGGCAATTCTCCTCTTTTTAGTTCTTGCATGAGCTAATGTATGAGCTAGCTCTTGTCAGCACAAATGTATTGATAGTGTAAATTATATTACTATATAAGGATAGTAATAATGGTCATTACCAGTTATCAAGGTTTAGGAGGATGAAATAGGTTTGCACTTAGGAATGTGCACACAGGCACTCTGGCCCGTCCTAATAATAAACACTAAAAATAGTCTGAAGGGATAATTTGAACTCTCTCCCTGTATTTCTGTTTGTGCAGACACTTAAGACACCTGTTTTCTATTACTCACATGATTAGTACAAATATCAAAAGACACTTTAATATTACAAGTTGTTGCTCAGTTTAACTTGTAACTTTGCAAGTTTTAATATGATTTAGCTTCATAGATCAATATTTGTTACACAAACACCTTATGTTTTAGACCAAAATGAGGTTTGCCTGTAACATAGGGACACACTTCTATATCCCTTGTTACACTCCCAGCTACCCTAAAGTTGCCATCCAAAGGTTCCTCAAAAAAGGAGCCCCCTCACATCTCAAAAAGGTACCTCTCATGACCAGATGCACCATAGAGATAACCTCTAGCACAGGGCCCTGAACTCCCAGCTACCCCAGGACAGACAACTCTATAGAGAGAGAGGCGAGAAACAAATGCACCTGGGCCATCCGGCTAGCTAAGGCAACCTACTATAAGCAAGCTCTTACCACCACCTGGGGCTCAGGGAAAAACTTCTGGAACAATATTAAGGAACTATGTGGGAAAACCGTCTCCCCTGCCCCAGCGCAGCTTCAAGTCAGGAGCCCTCCCCAGGACCCCACTATCACATCTAATACTCTTAACACCACCTTCTCCGACCTTAGTCACATTCTCCAGCAAAATGTCTCTGACCCAATCACTAGCCACCCCTCAGACACCTCTTCCTCAACAGCCCCCCTCCCTTCTGGCTGTGAATCATCTCCTGTAGGGAAGTTAAACTACCTTTCCAAAGCCTTGCACAACTCCTGCTATAGCAGTGACTCCCTTGACCTCAAAATTCTCAGACTAACACTGGATGAGACCCTGCCACACCTCACCAAATTACTAAACTGGTCACTGCGACTAGGTCAATTCCCCTCTCTTTGGAAAAGAGGTATTATAACTCTAATCCTAAAGAGTGGTGACCCCACTTCCCCTGGTAACTACATAGAAACATAGACTTTGACGGCAGATAAGGACCGCTAGGCCCATCTAGTCTGCCCATTTCCCTACCTACAGGATAGGCCGCAGATCCTAGTTAACCAACAGCCTATTTCTTCCTACCCCCCACAAGAATTGCCTTATGTCTGTCCCATGCATTCTTGAATTCTCCCACAGTTTTAGACCCCACAACCTCCTCAGGAAGGCTGTTCCATGCATCCACTACCCTCTGTGAAATAATACTTCCTCACATTGCCCCTGAACCGCCTCCTTCTATCTTTAAATTGTGTCCCTTGTTCTTGCAAGTCTCTTTTCTGAAAGATGCTACCCTCTTGGACTTTGTTGATTCCACTGAGGTACTTAAAGTTTCTATCATGTCCCCCTCTCCTTCTTTCCTCAAGGTATACATATTAAGCTCCTTTAGTCTCTCCTCATACGGCTTCTTTTGCAGACCCTGCACCATTTTAGTTGCCCTCCTCTGGACTGCCTCTATCCTGTCTATGTCCTTGGAGATGGGGTCTCCAGAACTGGACACAGTACTCCAGATGGGGTCTCACCAACTGTCTGTACAGAGGGATAACAACTTCCTGTTTTCTGCTGATGATGCCTCCCTATACATCCCAGTATACCCCAGCCCTCCCTACTGCCTTCTCACATTGCTTGCTAAACTTAAGGTCATCTGATATGATTACCCCAGGTCCCTTTCCTTTTGTTGTTATTACTACCTCCCACCCATTGTGCATTCTTCCTGGGTTCTTGTTTCCCAGGTGCATTATTTGCACTTCTTTGCATTGAATCCTAGCTGCCATACTTCTGACCATTCCTCTAACCTTGCCAAGTCCCTTTTCATCCTTTCCACGCCTCCTTGGTATCAACCCTGTTGCAGATCTTTGTGTCATCTGCAAAAGGCATACTTTTCCTTCCAGTCCCTCTGCAATGTCACTGATGAAGACATTAAAAGGACTGGACCCAATACTGAACCCCGCGGTACCCCACTAGTAACCCCTCTTCTTCAGAGTGGACTCCATTTACAATTACCTTGTGTCCTGTTGTCCAGCCAATGTTTTACCCACTACCCTGGGTCCCACTCCAGGCTGGTTAATTTGACTATTAATATTTTGTGTGGGACTGTGTCAAATGCCTGCTAAAGTCTAGGTAGGCATGTCCACAGCCCCTCCCTGGTCTACTACTTTGGTCACCCAGTCAAAGAAATCTATTAGATTTGTCTGACATGACCTTCCTGCTGTGAACCCATGCTGCCTTGGGTCCTGTGCTCCACTGGCCTCTAGGTACTCAACTATTCTTTCCTTCAGAAGTGACTCCATCACTTTCCCTACCACAGAGGTCAGACTGACAGGTCTGTAGTTTCCTGCCTCTGTCTTGCTCCCACTTTTGTGAAGGGAATCACATCCGCCTTCCTCCAGTCCTCAGGTACCACACCATCCTCCCATGATTTATTAAAAAGAGTAGCCAGTGGTTTCACTAGTTCCTCCCTTAATTCTTTTAGAATTCTGGGGTGAATTCCATCAGGACCCATTGCTTTGTCCACCTTCAGTTTTAGGAGTTCTTGCAGAACCCTTTCTTCTGTGAAAGGACTGGGATCAACCCCCCTATCAAGAGTGCTTCTGTTAATTGGATTAGGCACTTCCCCCTCCTCTTTTGTGAATACTGAGCAGAAATATTCGTTCAGTATTCCTGCTTTTTCACTGTCCCCCTCTGCCCACCCACCGTTCATTCTATTCAGCCTCACTATCCCTCCCTTTGTCTTTCTACGCTACTGATGTACCTATAAAAGGTTTTATCCCCCTTCTTAACTGAGTTGGCTATCTTTTCCTCAGTTTGGGCCTTTGCTATTCTGACTCCCTCCCTGATTCCTTCTGCCTTAACTGGTACAGCTCTCTGTTCTGCTCCTTCTGTGTTTCCTTATACTTCGGAATGCTATCTTTTCTTCCTGACTTTCACAGCCACCCTTTTGAGAACCATAGTGGCTTTTTCTTTCATTTTGATTTGTTTATTTGCTTCACACAAAGGCTTGTTGCCCTGTGATGGCAGTTTTGATAATTCCCATTGTTGCTCCACACCTCCTTCTAGCCTGTTTGCTGGTGGTTTTCTGAGGCACTCTCCCATCTTGCCAAAGTCAGCCCTCCTAAAGTCCAGTACCCTCACTTTTGTATGGCTTGACTCTGTAGCTGAGTTTAACGTGAACCACACTGTTTGATGGTCACTTGTCCCCAGATGGCAACCCACTTCTAGATCTGAGATCCTCTCACTGCCCCCGTTTGAGAGTACGAGGTCTAAGATTGCTCCCTCACGAGTGGGTTCCGAAACTAGCTGTCTAATGCCTGCCACCTGTAGGGCATCAAGAATGGCCCTGCTTTTGGATGTGGCTGCAGCAAATGTGCTCCAGTTAACATCTAGCATATTCAGGTCTCCCATCAACAGTATCTCCCTTTCTCTGCCATTCTAAGAATGTCTTCTATCATATCCTTGTCCATTTCTTCCCCTGACATGGGGTCTGTACACAACCCCTGTGCGATTGTGGTGCCCTTTCCAGTCTCCAAGGTGACCCACAGTGCCTCCTCTCCTCCCTGTTTACTGTTTTGTTCAGTTGCTTTTATCCTTCCTTTACATAGAGAGCTACTCCTCCCTCTTCTCCCTGCTTGTCTCTCCTGTAGGTTATGTACCCTGGTATGTTAACATCCCAGTCATGGTTCTCTGTATACCATGTTTCTGTGACTCTACGATATATCCAGGCATCCCTCTTTCATTAAGGCCATCAGCTCAGGGAGCTTGTTGCCCAGACTACGGGCATTGGTACTCATTACCCTCCTTTTCCTGATGGCCTTACTCCCTTTTGCCCCATCCCTGTCCTTCTTGCCTTTGTCACTTTCTCCATTTACCTCTGCTCTTCTCCCTATTGACACCTCTATGTTGGTGTTTGCTGCACTTACTACCATGATTATTTGGGGGGGCTAGGATTCTCTTGCTCCTTTCCAGTGCCTCCCCCCTTGGCTAGTTTAAAAGCTTGCCAATGAAGCATTTAAACCTATCACCTAGGATCCTGGTTCCCTCCCGGACAGATGCAGCCCATCATGCCAGTATAGGCTTGCATCACTCCAGGTGGACCTCCAGTCCCCAATGAAGCAACCTGAACTCCACACCAGTTTTTCAACCACTGATTGAATCCCATGGTGCGGAACACCCTAGCCTCTCCTATGCCATAGATGGGTAGCACCTCCGAGAAGGTTACCGTGCGTGCTACTTGACTAAGGCCCCTCCCCATTTCCACAAACTCTTCCTGCACTTCTCTAATCCTTTTCGTAGCCAGATCATTTGTTCCTAGGTGGACAATGACATCCAGCTCCTTCCCCTGTGCAGCTGCTGTGGCAAATCCTGAGGATTCGCTCCCTGTCCCTCCAAGCCATGGTGCCTGGCAGGCACCTTACCTCCCTTTCCCCTTCCTCCCCCAGTTCTACCTTCCTAACAATGGAGTCCCCCACCAGGAGTTGTTTCCTTCCCCTGCAGGGTCCCCTGCCACCCTCCTGTGGGTCTCCTTTGTGGAGGTTCCCAGCATCCTCCTTGGTCTCCACTGTGGGTGCCTCCATAGAGGAACCACACTTTGCCAGAATGACATAGGAATTGTGGAGAGGTACAACTGGAGGGATGCGACTCTGTTCCACCACCCTCACCCTCCCTGAGCCCACTGTGGTCCAACCGCTCCTCTTTCTTGGCAACCTCTGAGGCAACGACAGTGGCACTGGTGGACCAACCCATTTCTTCCCCCCCCAAAAGCTCTAGAGAAAATTGTATTGGACCAGCTCACCGATTACCTGGCCAAACACAATCTGCTCTGCCATGAACAACATGGTTTCAGGAAGGGACACAGCACAACCACAGCCTTACCTGAATTTACATCATACATACACGAAGCACTGGAACAGGGGTCAATAGCTGGAGCAATCTATGTCGATCTGACCAAAGCATTTGACACCGTCAGTCACACACTACTTCTCCACTCCTTCCCCTCCTACCATTTCGCCACTGAGACTATCTCCTGGTTCAAAGACTATTTCACTGGCCAGACACAACAAGTCAAAATTAACTCCACCCTCTCCGCCAAGTGACCAGTCCTAATGGGTGTCCCTCAAGGGTCTATTTTAGGGCCACTACTTTTCACACTCTTCCTAAATTCCCTCCCTCAGTCCTGCAGTGGAAAGTTCTTACTCTATTCAGATGACGCCGTAGTTTTCTGGAAAGACCCCAATCCTAACTCCCTCCAAAGTGCCCTACAAGGCTGTTTTAGAGAATTAGAATCCTGATTCACTGACCATCGCTTAATACTAAAGTACAATAAAACGAAATCTATGATCTTTGCCCACCGACAAAACCCATACAGTAATGCCTTCTAACCATCTCAAACTCACAGGGCCTCCTCATTGAACAGGTCTCAAACTTCAAATGTCTGGGTGTCACGCTGGACACATCCCTCAGCTACCACACACACATTAAACACCTTTCCTCCTGTGTGAACGCCTGGATAGGGATTCTATACAGACGTAAGCACTGCCTACCCCCCCAGGGCTTACATCTTGCTGTAACCTGCTCAGTCCTTTCATTGATCGACTATGGTATTGTAATTTATGGCACCGCAGACCAAACAACCCTACCCTGCATTAGCCTAGCTCTCAACAAAGCTTGCCAACTGGTCACAGGCTGCGACAGATAAACCCACACCTGTGAGCTCTACAAGCTTGCAGACTGGCTGAACTTCGAAGGGAGACTTAAGTACCACACTTGCCTCCAAGTCAAAAAAATACTTATGAATCTTACGCCCAAGAAGCTACACCCCCTCATCCAGCCAGCCACTCACAGGAGGGCCCCTAGACACCCTGCAAGCACTCCCTCCTAGTCCTCCACTGTAGGACCTCATAGGGCAAAGGTCCTTCCGTTATTGTGCTCCCTTTTGGCTTAACAAACTTCCACCCTCCATCTCCCTGGCCCCTAGTCTTGGCCAATTTAAAACTGGTATCAAGAGCCTCCTTCTTGACTCAGACGCCAGTGGCTGTTACCAACATTCCTCTTGTCTGAATATAATAAATGACTAGCTTATCCCTTGATTACATCCTCAGGTCCTACACTCTAGCTGCATATAAACCTTGACTCAGGGTTCTGTAAATGACCCTCCGAATCTGTAACCTGTCTTGTCTCACTACAATGACCCAGGATCTTATAAGATCCTAGTGGTGGTAACCAACCAATGTGAATACACTATACTGTGTGACCTATGTATAAAATGTTTAATGTAATGTATGTGCTTTTGTACCGACGAGGAGCCTTTGCAAAGGAGTCTATGACTCAAAAGATTGTAATTCTGAGTCTCATTAAATAAATAAATAAATACACATATACATTTTTTGGATTTTTTGCACCAAATTTGCAACATAGGCTTTTTGAGAGCCCACCTCATGAACACTTGCACTGTCATTTCATTAATCGGTCCCGAAAGATGAGTCCGCGCAGTGATCTCGAAATCACCTTTCGGGGCCAAATAACACCATGACAGTGGGGAATTCATGAGGAGGGGTCCCAAAAACCCCATGTTGAAAATTTGGTGCCAAAATTCAAAAAAATGCCTGAGATATGCACCAAAGTTGAAAAAAACTATTTATGCCATTATGCAGCTTACCGGCATTTCGACAGTTCGCGGTCAGCTTTGAAGAGTACAGACGTGTTCCCGGTAGACCGAAGGTCGTCGCGCTGGACTCCGCAGGTAAGTATGGGGTGAGGGGGTGTGGGGAGGTAGGGTGCGCAGAGGGTGGGTGTGGTTGTGGGGGCAGGGAGACAGCAAGAGACTATTTTCTTTGTTGACAGGTACAAAAAAATTAAAAATAGCCATCGTAGGACTTTTTTTTTTTACAGGGCAATTTGGCACACTGGGTGGGCTTTCAGCATGCCAACAGAGTGTTTGTTTGGGGGAGAAGCTCTAGGCGACGGGGCACCCCATCGGCACAAAGGGGAGACGCAAGAGCTGAGGGGATTGGGCACCCTGGCACAACTGTATTGTGTGTTTGGGGGGCATTATGCTGACGGGGAGTGGGCTTCCATCAGCAAAAGACACTGGGAGGGACATAATGTTGATGGGGAGGCCCCCATCGGCAACATCAACATTAGGGCACTGAAGTTGATGGGGATTGGGGCCCCCATCAGCAAACAAACATGTTGGGGGCACATGCTGCAGAGGGGATTGGGCACCCTTGACAGTAGGTTAGTTGTTGTTTGTGAACATGGCAGCAAGCTGCCGCCATGTTCACAAACAATATCACACTAACAAGGTTCTGCACAGCAATGAGTTGCTTCCTCATTGCAGCGGAATGACTTACGTTGCAATGATGAGGTGGCCCGTGATTGCAGCTGCTGAAACCTTACAAGGTTGTGGCCGTCGGCTGGACTAGTGTCAGCAGAAGTGCGCCACCCCATTAGGAAAAGTGGGCCAAGCTCCAACGGCTGTGGGGCATTGCACACAACAGTGCTGAGCCTACAACCTGCTTCTGGAGCAAACTGCCACAATATGTTTCTTGCGCATGCGTGCAATCAACATAAAAAGTAGAGACTCATCAACTGATCAACAGTTATGCAAAGGAAATGTAATCAAATTAGGCTCAACAAATCATACAAAGGCAATGAAGGTGAAATGCCTGGAGATACAAAGATTCAAAACTATAAAAGAAATCGCAAACAAAAAACATCCTTCATCACACCAGGTGTCGCCCCCATAACTCTTCATAAGAAAAACAAGTGATACAAAAACCTTTCCAGATGGAGGTTAGATGCATATCAGTAAGTCTAATAGCATCTGATCTATACACTATATACAGTATATTGCTAGCTCAATGCAGAGTAAATGCTCTTGATACAGAACGGATTTCTGCTGCAAGGATAAGGCGCATCCTGATTGCCAGAGGAAAAATTTGATAATGATCAGAAATACCACTATGGAAGAAGAATCATACTTGTCCCAGGCAGGGGGAAGGCCTAACACTAGTTCCGTAGTTGTAATTTGCTTCAGAAAAGGACATTCTATAGTTACCAGCAAGGAACTTCCAACACTCCAATGCATACGGGCAAGAAAGAAATAAATGGGTCTGGGTTTCTAAGGTGTTACAGAGTTTTGGCCTAGGGCAATTATGTCCACCCAAACTTTAATGCTGAAAGTTACTTTTAATGCCTAAGCTGCCATGTATGATCAACCAGAGCACATTCTACATCTGTGGAGGGAGTCTATAATTATAAAGATGTTTCAGAACCTTCAATTCTGAACCAGTTGGGCACTCAGGGGCAACCGGAGAACTTTCAAAGCCAGATGCCTGGATGGCAACATACCACTGCTTCCTATGCTCCAAATCTTTTCAATTTGTCCAGGATTCAGTTTCCACTGTTTGAGTTTTAAACGTCTCAGTGGGATGTAATCAGGACATGTGGGTGAAAAGAGAAACCCCTAATCTATTCTTTCATTTAAGCACCTTTTGAACATTATGAAACAAAAACAAACCATAATAAAACCCCGCAGGATTAGCCATGCCAGCTCCCCCCACCTTGATACTCAAGTAAGTCACCCCCTGTTGATAAGGTTCAGTCTGCTCCCCTCAAAAATATAAAGAACAGACTGAACAGCTGGACCTCAACAGATATAGGGGGAAAAAACTAAACTAATATGTAAAAAGTTAGGAATCGGCAGAGATTTGATTAGAAAAAACATTTGTTCTTAGGTTCCAGTTTTTCCTCCTCTGTATATGCAGTAAGGTCAGTTGAAGACTGGAGTCACAGTCAGCCAAAGCTATGTCACCGATTCCAAAACTTACACCCCAGAAGTTCAAAAGAACTGCCTTCAGCCAGAATATGAGCAATGCATCCTTTTCAATCTTGGTGTTACCCAAGTCCAGTGCCTTAATTACTTTTGGTCAACTTAATAGCCGAGACAGATGTCTCAGTGTAAACCCCTTGCAAATGGGGGTTCCTAGAAATGCCTATCTGGGTTTACCTTAGCCTGTTTGGTTCTGTCCTTCTCTCACTGTCTCTCAGGCTTCTCCCGACTTGGTCTCTAATTTTTATGGCTTCCCAGGTCCTGTTTGCCCTCGTGTGTGCCCCAGCTTGCAGTCAAATGAAAATCCAGCCCCTCGAGGCTTAAACTGCTGATGGCAAGCTCCTGCTGCAAAAGTGCTGCCTCCAGGGCAGCGGGAGTTGCGTTGGCGCAAAAAGCACCTTTGATGTGGAGCCACTTGTTCTGCGGTCACCTCGGGGACTGTGCCGTGGGTCCCGGATCCCTTCCACCTATTTGGAACCCGGTGACCACGGACAGCCTGCTAGGGGACCGCTCAGATGGGAATTAAAGGAGTTCTGACCGGGGCTCATTTGAGTATGCCTGTGCAGGGCCCTGGTCATCTGAATAATGCATAACAGTGTGTCTGGCTGCCTCCAGGGTAGCTATGTTCAGCTCCAGCCAAAAAGTAAAGAATTAAAATGTTTTACATAATGGAACTGTTGTTACTTGTTGGGAATATATTGTACATGTGGGGGAAAGTGCTTAAAGTTAAAATGAGTACCGCTTCCCTGGCAATTCCAGTATCTGGGACTCTGTGTGTCAGCCTGTCAGCTGCTGCAAGAGGAGCTTGCATAAGTGCAGTAGCGACAGAAAAAGTAAAAGGGCCATGTTTTTCATCTGTGCAGTGACTGCAAGTACAGCCTTTAAGCTATAGAACTGTGGGGCATGTGGGGCAAATAATTTCTTCTTTCTGGCTGCACCAGGACATTATTCTAATCTGCTATAAGGGACAGTGGGTTAAGCAGCCATTGCCAGCAGTATAGTCAATTGGAATTGCAGCAACAGATAGCCAGGACTTGTGGGACATTCACTGCATCTCATGGGTAAGCACCCAAGTGCTTATGGGGGCTTACAGGGACATTATTTTAGGAGCAAATTCCACAACCCAATTGTGCCTCGAGTGTTCTGATTGACAGGTCCTTCAGCAACTTGGAGACATGTCACCCCATCCCTGCTACCAATCAGGAGTTGAGCTAGGAGCTCTATAAAGAGACAATGTTGCCAGTTTGTTTGGAGATTCAGAGGGAGATTCAGAGATGCAGAGCTGAGAAAAAGAGAGAGAGCAGCAGAGCAGGCTTCAGCCTGCTGGGAGCCCCCATGGGGGAGGGGCTCAGGCTCCAGCCTTGCCATCAGGCCTGAGCCACTTAATTCAAGGCCTTTCAGTCTTCAGGGGGCATTTGTTATTTTCTTCAGTTAACTAGTTACAGTAATTGTGCTTTCTGCAACAGCTAGTATGGAGGTTGCCAGTACTGTCCTTCAGAGGCTAGCCTTCCCTCCCATGTCGGGGAAAGATGTGGACTGAAGATCAGATGTACAGCAGCGGTGAGAGTGATGACCAGACCAGATGACATCATGCGGTGGTGAGAGCACTGACCAAGTACCTCAGCGGTGAGAGAACTGAAGAAGTCTTCAGGTTGCCTTCAATTGCGGATGAGACCCGTGGAGGACCTGAGTGAGTACCCTTGTACCCCCAGGTGCGATGGAGAAGCTAAGCAAGTAATCTTGGGGGCTCCATGCCCCATTAAGAAATGTGTGCTGTTAAGTGTGAAGTATTGAAGTCATCAGTCTGGGCTACTAACCCCATAAGAGACTGCCTAGTTCAAGTAATGGATGTATCTTGTCTATGGCCCAAATGGCTAAGTTGCAGGTGCAGCAAGACGCTGGGCTTAGTGAATCATATAAATGTGTAGCTGTGGGTTAGAGTCCTGCCATCGTGGAGCTGTCTGCCAAGACGTGCTTGCCACTTCATGAGACAGGAGGCCCTAGAGCATATTAATGTCTAAGATACCTTAAAGAGAATGTACCGGTGTTTGACCAGAATTTCATCTGAGAGCGCTTGGGATAAGTGTACAATGTCTAGATGTGCTGGATAGGACTCCGCTTGTGGATAATGTTCTTGGTATATAGAATGTACTGGATGTGACTGCCTGTAACTAAAGTATATGGGATGCTTGATAAAAGTGTCGTTGCCAACTTACTCTGGATGGATGCCTTTGGTATATAAAGTATTGGATGTGACCGTATTTGAATTGCATATAGGATGTTTGACAAAAATATCACCCTTATTGCTTTGGATGGGACTTTCAAGTATTGGGCTGAATGTTCTGGATGTGAGATCCACATAGTTTGTTCTGGAATGTTCAGAAGTCTGTGAGTGCAGGGCAGTCCCTGATTTATCTGCACGTGCAGGGCAATCCCTGCTTTGTCTGCTAAAGTGCAGGGCAATCCCTGCTGTGGATGTAAATAGTAATTTGCTGCTTTACAAAAATCTGTCTCCAAGTTGCCCCACACCCTCAAATTAATAGCCGGCCACCTCGACCAGCTGCAACTCCATCAGGCCTGCAACATCTTGGACTGTGGTATCTGTTTAACCAGTATGGTATGAGATTGCGGGGTTTCTGCTGTATCTGGGACTGGTACCAGTGTGGGTATTATTAATAATTATGTTTAACATCTGATTTATCAGCAGCTAGATAGCCAGGGCTCTGGATGTCTTACGTTGAATGGTAAAATGTGATTTATGTCTGCCGGTTAATATGTAACCACCCAGCTGGAAGGTTCACCAGCAAAATCCAAAATGATCTCTGTACATGTGTATATATGGTAAGATAACCTTTACTCCTCCTGTTTCCCTTTCCTAGCTCCTTTATTCCCCCCGAAATAAATATCTTCTTGTTGTTGTTTGAAATCCTGTGTGAGCATATTATTAGAGAGAGCCTTTAATTCAAATGTGGAAATGTGGGGAGCTGTATCTTGGGGCATGTCTGGGGAAGGTAATTGTGGGTGTTGTAGCAGCTCAGGGGGCTACACCCAGCACCATCTCACCCACCTAAAGCACCCTGAGTGGAGGCATTGTGCAAAGGTTTTAAAAAATGTTATAAGTTAGCGAACCCAAACCCCTCAGCCTATGTCCAGGGTAGTAGGCAGGGATGTAACACTGGGGGGGTGGAGCTGCCCAGGGGTTACATCAGAAAAAGAATTCAAGGTATTCTCCATCAGATGCCCATCCGAAGAATCTTTTAAAAACATGCTGAGGTTGTCAACATAAGCCAGAATTTGTAGATTAATGGTGCTGACAAAGAGTGTCATCCCCTGCAGCCCTCTGTCTTTTGCAAAGTTCTTAACAGGGGATCTGTTCTGAACACATAGAGGAGGGGACAACCCTGTCTCGCACCGCTGGTCACTGGTAAGGTAGAGGCCTGCCAGCCATTAATTAAGGGACTAATAGTAGCTTGACAGTAACAAAAAAAAAAAATCAGCTACTCAGTAAAGTGTGCAGGTATACCATACACCTGAACAGGAAAACACGGTAGAGCTTATCAAAAGCTTTTTCCAAATTTGTTGACAAAACAAGACCATTGGAAGCAATTATATGCTTTTTAGGTATGTTAGCAAGAAAAGGAAAACTAAGGAGGGATAGAATGGGAGGGTGGGATCTTGAAAAGGCACAGAGAGCTTTGAGAGAGGGAGTGGATACCAGTCCATTTTCTGAGGAAAGTCCAAAATGTACTTGCTATCCGAAGGTGAACAAAGCTATGGGTCCATGACGGGCTACATCCAAGGGTACTGAGGGAGCTCAGGGAGATACTGGCTGCACCTCTGACAGACCTGTTTAACGGATCACTGAAGATCAGTGTGGTCCCAGGAGCCTGAAGGAGGGCAGTGGTAGTCCCCCCTTCACAAAAGTAGTAGCAACGAGGAGGCAGACAATTATAGGCTGGCCAGCCTGACATCGGTGGTGGGTAAGTTAATGGAAACGCTACTGTAACCCACCCCCCAGCCCCCCATCTATGGGCATAGTTTCTTCACAGATGGTCCGGGGGCTTGCAAGAAAGGGGGAGTACCCTCAAGTGCTAAAACCTCTGAGACGAATGCACTTCAAACAAGGCAGGAAAAGGTAGACTACCTTTCTGGCGTCTTCATACTCGTGCACTCTTCACCTTCTCTCCCCGAAAACTGGAATTTCCCCCCGATTAGGGCACACCAGACCAGGAACTCCAAGCTGCACCTCTACCATTCTTTGGAGTCCCTTGAACCCCCTGGCCCCGCCATGGGCGAGATAAGCCTTAACTTGAAAAATTAATCTGAGGCAACACAAGAAAGGGGGAAAAGGGATTTCATTTCATTAGCTTCCTCCTTCTCCCTAATAAAGCACATCACCGCTATGCTTTCTCCTAAACAGCTTCTTTATGTGATCCTGCACAGCAAATGATTCCCAGCCCTGCCGAGGTCACATACTTCCTATAAATAAATAAAGCAGCTCCATGGGGCTAATTTAACTTTTTGCAGACATACTGACTGGACATTAAAAGCAGCAGAAATGATGACTTGCAAGGCAGTAACTGTCAGGGATTTTTCTTCTCTCTCTCTCTCTCTCTCTCCCTTGGATGCTTTACCCAAAACCTCTTGACCTCAGATCCCTGCAATCTCCTGACTCTCTGGATCTGGTAAGCCAAACCTTTTCTCTAAACTGCTTATTCCCGGGTTACCCACTCACTGGCATTGGTCGTCCTGTCAAACTCTGGCACGGGAAAGCAAGTTGCTTCGCCCACCTGGATCCCTGGGCACTGGCTCAGCCCAGGGGAAACACTAGGATTTGTTCCTGATGACCCAGGCCCTGCAACCCACCTTAGCTTGGCTCTGAAATCCAGTGCCACTTAAGCATCATCACCTTTCTTTCTCTCAGCCCCTCTTCTTAATGGCTCCATTGGTACCAAGTTCCTGGGCACTAACACTGCCCAGGCCCCTACTGAGCCCCCCGCTTCAAACTGCAGGCTAAGAAAACTGCTCTGACTTCTGCTCCACCCTGCCAAATGGGGATTCTCTGGTAGGCCAACATCCAATCCATCACATCCTGGGGTCGTATTAAGCTCCAGCATGAGGGCTACCCTCCAAGGCCTGCCATTATGGCTTGTGACCTGCCCAGCCTTCGGCATACCGGTGCCCCAAGACCTGCCCCTCCAAGCAGGCCCCATAAATTGGGTGAAAGGCCCCTCAGCTCCCTCTACCTCCTGGGCCGCCCTGCCATGCCAGGTGCGAGGGAGAGCCACTGCCACTGACTTCCCTCCTGTGGGGACCCTGCCACTGCCCCACAGCCGTGGCAACCAGGATACCTCTTTAATGGGGGTGTCTAAGGGTTCCTACCTGTTCTTCTCCAGCTAACCACCTAATTTCCCCTGCCCCTAATGATGCAGGACCTGGCTACCTCTTTCCCCCCACAGAGCTCCATCCCCCAGCTTCTCATCAACCCCAATGCTTAACAAGATATCCTGACTTCCACTTAGGGGAAAGGGTCCTCCACTGGCTCACCATGGACCATCGAGCTCCCTCACTTGCCCACCTAGCACTCAGCACCTCCAGCCACCCCCCTCCAGCCCAGGCATAATGCCCGAGCCGGAAGAGCCTCAAGCGTCCTGTCCACTCCCTTAAATACCTACTAAAACTTACTCTCTGCTGCCACCTTGAGGCATCCAGCAGCCACTAACCCCCACAGCACTAACCTATTCCCTACCTCTGGGGGCAGAGGCAAGGGATGTCTAACAAGGAGCATAAGCCCCTCCTTTACAGGGGGCCTACACTACTAAAGGAAATAATTGTGGAATATCTTGTATCCAACATATTACAGGATCCAAGGCAGCATGGGTTCATGGGGAAAGGTCATGGCAAACAGATATGATAGATTTATTTGACTGGGTGACCAAGGACTTGGACCAGGGAGGGGTGGTGGGCATGGCCTACATGGATTTCAACAAGGCTTTCAACATTGTTCCACATAGGAGACTGGTAAGCAAGTTGGAGAGCTTGGGGATGGGTGATAAGGTTGTAACCAGAGTAAAAAACTGGTTAGTGGGCAGGACACAGAGGGTAGAGGTAAGCGAAGTTAGCTCTGAGGAAGGGTTGGTCAGCAGGGTACCTGAGGGATCAGTACTGGGACTGGTCCTCTTCAGTGTCTTTATAAGTGACATAGCAGAGGAACTGGAAGGAAAGGACTGCCTCTTTGTGGATGACACCCAGATCTTCAACAGAGTTGACATTCTGTGGTGGGTGTGTGTGTGTGGACAGGATGGTTAGGGATCTGAAAAAAACAGAGGAGTAAGGGTATAGCAGCTGGGTTTTTTTTTTTGCAGTTAATCTTTTTATTGAAGTATTTAAAAGATAAACAAACAACAAGTATACCCTATAACAATACTATATAAGGTTATATAAATGAAAAACTAAGTAGCATAACATCTAACAAAGGAGGAAAAAAAGACTATTCAATGGTAATATAATAATTATGGGTTAACGACCTAAACTAGACAGTTACAATATTATAATGAAAAAAGGGCTTAGCACTACATAATATAGAGTAAAAATAGAAGAAGTAGAAGGTGAAAGAGGAGATATGAATAGTCATAGTTGTACATTACTACAATGTATATATCGTTAGAGTGCTACTAAAGCTTATGTAGAAAAGATTAAGAATAACAAGAGAAGAGGAAGAGAGAATCAAGTAAGAGCAGCTGGGTTTTAATGCAAATACAAAACTGCAAAAAAAAAATGCACTTGGGCCATAGAAACCTGGAGGTGGAATACAAAGTGGGCAGTGTGATACTGACAAAGACCAAGCAGGAAAGAGGCCTGGGAGTAATCATATCGGATAACCTAAAGGTGACCATGCAGTGTGACAAGGCAGTCGGTAAGGCAAGTGGGATGCTGGGCTGCATAGAAAGGAGTATCACAAGCAGGAAGAAGGAGGTTGTGCTGCCCCTGCATAGATCGTTGGTAAGACCTCATCTGGAGTACTGTATCCAGTTCTGGAGACCACATCTCAGGAAGGACCTAGACAGAGTGGAGTCAGTCCAGAGAAGAGCTATCATAATGGTGCAGGGTCAGCATCAAACACCTTATGAGGAGAGGCTAAAGGAGCTAAATGTATATATGCTGGAGGAGAAGGGGGGGGATATGATAGAGACATTTAAATACCTATTACTGGAGGGGAATATTTTTCAGAGAAGAACATGCTCTAGAACAAGGGGGCGTGCTATGAAGCTGGAGGGGGTGACTTCAGGAGGGATGTGAGGAAGGACTTCTTCATGGAAAGGGTAGTGGGTTCCTGGAACCTTCCATCAAAGGTAGTGGGGACAAAAACAGTGGAGGGATTCAAAAATGCCTGGGACAGGCACAAGGGAATTGTAGGGGTAAGAAAGGGAGGGGACTACATGGCGCCGTAGAACAAGTGAGGTCTACAGCATAAAATGAAGGAGAAAAACAAATAATAAAATGGACAGACTGGGTGGGCCAAGCAGCACTTCTGTGTCATCACATTCTAAGTTTCTGTGTTTCTGTAAGTGCATCTCATGTTTCTCCATTTAACAACCTTCCTTAAAGTGGCAAATCTTGAATGGAGTGACCAGGTTTAGAACAAGACTGGTATGGTTAAATGAAGTGAAGCCCTACCACTTTTTCCAGCCTTTTCTCTGGGATTTTCAACAGTATTTTAAAATTAACATTCAAAAAACTGATAGGATACCATTTTTGTAAGAGAGATCTCTCCCCTTTTTTGTCTAAAAAAGTCAAATATGCAGTTGCCATAGAGGATGGCAGAGAGTGTGTTTTCAGAATCTAATTATAAAGATCCTCTAGGTCAGGGCCCATTTCTGCTAAAATGGATTTATAAAATGTGGCTGAAAGGCCATCACTGCCTGGGGCTGTGTTCAGATTTAAGGGAAAGGGAACATTGTTTAACCAGAAGTCACACACTAAGCCAAAGCTTGTTTCCAGATGAGACCTGGGAGCACAAGACAGTTAAGTGACTTGCTCAAGATCACACGGTATGCACCTGGGCGGCTGTGGGATTCAAACCCAGGTCTCCAGATCTGCAGCTCAGAGCCTTAACCCACTGCCCTATACTGCCTCCTTTAAGGACTTAACCACACTTGTCACATCACTCAAGGTAACTGATGGAACCATGGATGATTGTATTGAAATAGCAATATCTGGAATTTCCAATAGTTTCGAAAAAGGAGAAGGTTGTACTGTGGTGGTGGGGGGGGGTAACCTATTATAGCAAACACACATCATTCTGCAATGGATAACGGACCATTGTAATCTGATTGGAGAGTACCATCAGCATCATTGAGAGTAGAAAACATTCTACTATCTACTGTCTGCTTACAAGCCTTTAAAAGATCAAAGCACTGCTTTGATCCCTGAATGCCAAATTGTTGCTCTTTTGCTAAATAGCCTGATCATACTTCACTTCTTTCATCTGCATTTTATTCTATGAATTTGGTCTGAAAAGGATCCAGGATGCTGCTGGGTTCCATCGATCAACTTTTGCAAATGGGTTCTGAGAAATAAATAATTCGTATAAGCAGTTTTAGATTTAGCAGCAGCTTCAGTCTGAAAACAAGCATTTGTCAATGCTGAATGTTGACTTGCTGGCATTGGCATTGGTAGTGCAGGAGTTAGAGAAATGCATAATAGGAATGGCAGTGAAGTATTGAACTGACACCAACCCCACCCCCACCCTGCAGAGACTGACAGGCATTGGGGGTGTGCTTTTGGGTCGTTGGTCATAGCGCTCACGCCATTTCACCTCACCCTACCCTGCAAACACCGACAGGTGTCGCGGTATGCCTTGGGGTCTTCAGGCCTTATGCTCAGCCCATTCCATGAGGAAATACACTGAGATGGGTGCAGTAGAGGAGAATTGGGTGAACTTTGGGATGAAGACTCCAAGGCACACCTCGATGCCTGTCACTGGCTGCAGGGTAGGGGTGGGAGTGGAATGGCATGAGCATTACAGCCGATGATCCCAAGTCAGAGCCCCGACGCCTGTCAGTCTCTACAGGGTGGAGCGTTATGGTTGTAAACCCTAATGCCCCAAGCATTTGTTGGTATTTTCACTCCAAATTGTCAACATGGGCTTTTTGTTTCCCACCTCTGAACAGTGGCACTATCAGTTCATTCACAAAAAGGTGATTTTGCACAGCAACTGTGCCATTTGGCGCCTGATGCAAACACATTTTGGGCAGGATGTGAAAAATTACAGTTCTACTGTTCATGGGGTGGTGTGAAAATATGGCAATGTTGAAAATCTGGAGTGAAAATATGAAGAATTGGCAAAGTTATGAGCTGGCGTAGAAACTGCGCAACACATGCCTATAACGCAATACTTTTTTGGAATTTTTTCACCAAATTTTCAATATGGGCATTTTTGGACCTCTCCTCATGAACAGTGGCACTGTGATTTTGTTAATCTGTCCCAAAAGTTGATTTCCCACAGTGAATGCTCCATTCTACGCCACAGGTGTAAAAATACATTTTGGGCAGGATGTGAGAAATGAGTTGTACTGTTCATAAGGAGGTGTGAAAAAATGGCAATGTTGAAAATCTGGAATAAAAATATAAAATATTGGCGAAGTTATGAGCATGCATAGAAACTGTGCAATACCCAAAACAATAATGCAGTCATTGTTTGGATTTTTTCACAGAATTTGCAACATGGGCTTTTGGGACCTCCCCTCATGAACAGTGGCTCTGTCATTTTGTTAATCCATCCCAAAAGGTGATTCCGTGCGGTGACCGCGAAATCACCTTTCGGGATTGAGTAACGAAATGACAGTGACATGTTCACAAGGTGGGGTCCCAAGAACCCCAGGTTGAAAATTTGGGGCCAAAATTCCCCCAAAAAATGGCTGATGTATCAACCTAAGTTTTAGAAAGCATTTGATGAGTTGAAGAGTTTTTTGAGGGAGAGTGATTTGGTTTTGAACTCTAAAAAAAACACAGTCAGTTTTAATCTTCCATTCCAGTTCAAGAAGATTTGACATTAAAGATCTATACCTTGGAGGGAACCCTGATCCTTCAGACCCAAACATATAAATATCTGGGAATGTGGTTCGATAAGACTCTAAATT
This sequence comes from Neoceratodus forsteri, assembly GCA_016271365.2. Classification (NCBI taxonomy): domain Eukaryota; kingdom Metazoa; phylum Chordata; order Ceratodontiformes; family Ceratodontidae; genus Neoceratodus; species Neoceratodus forsteri. The sequence continues at coordinate 46,892,710 of JADMNL010000027.1, forward strand.
GGGCAGCCCACATAAATAGTGTGGTAACCAGTGTAGGAAAAAAACTGGGTGCTTTGTGTCGTGTTAGACACTTTATGAGCACTGAAACAAGGGGAGAAAGTGGTATGCTCGGTGGTTTTGCCCATTTTACACTATGGGGATTTCATTTATACCAGCGTAAGGAAAACTGACCTGGACAGGTTTGCTCTATGTTATGGCAGATTAGCCACATTTATTCTTGAAACTGATAGGCTCACCCACACGTGCTTCTTATTTAATCGCCCGCAATGGCGGAGACCATCTGAATACAGGCAGGAGCACTTGCTTGCTTTCATGTGCAAATGTTGGTTGGGAACCCTGCCCCCATATATTGATGTAGCGATTCCATGACAAACCAAATTAAGCTCACTGCAAGCCTCATATACCTCAGAGTTAGTACCCAAGTATAATCTAGAGATTGGTTGACACTCTTTTTTTAGCGGTCCAATGGAATGGGATAGAATCCCCAGCTGATATTAAATTCTATAAGGGGAAACCATCTTGGTGGAACATTAGGGCATGGTTTAGACATCAAGCTCTTAATCTTAGGAACTGTTGTAAACAATGAAGAAAATGTATTATTTTACATAACTTATTTTGTGTTGTCTGTTTGTCCTTATTGTAAAATTTTACATAATGTGGAACATTATTTCTATAGGACCTCATTGTAAATGAGCCTCAGCTCAATAGAATACATCCTAGTTCATATATATTTATATGACTAAAACATTTTACTTACTTAGTAAGTTGAAACCGCCCTCTTGACTCCCATTATAAAGCTTATCGTCATTTCTTCAGTTTGCGGTTGGACTTTAAAAAGTGCAGAAGTGTCCTGCACTGCAGAAGATTGCTGCTCCTGACCTCCAGAGGTAAGTATGGGGTGAGGGTGGGGGGTGCAGGAGGTGGTGTGCAGAGTGAGGGTGCGGGTTGGGGAAGGGGGATGGGGAGATCATGAGGGACCGTTTTCTCTTTTACAGGTTAAATAAAATAGAAAGACTATGGGGGACAGTTTTTCTATTTTACAGGGGGAAAACAATAAAAAAAACATTTAGGCACACTGGGGTGGGCTCCCAGTGTGCCACAATAGTGAGGGTGTGTGTGCATGCCATTGCCGACATGGGGATTGAGCACCCGTTGTTGGCAAAGAACATAGACGGGTTGGGGAGGCGGTGCATCCCACAGTGGGAGTGGGCATCTCGGTGTCGGAAACAATTATTTCGGCACACTGGTATGGGCTCTCAGTGTGCCACAATGTGGCTGTGTGGAGGGGGATACATACCAACATGGGGATTGGGCACCCCTGATGTTGGTTTTGTGGGACAGTGTGGCAGGTGGCAGGAGCCACCATGTTTCGGCACACTGGGGTGGTCTCCCAGTGTGCCACATAAGGGGGGGGGGACGTGCCGACACAGGGATTGCCCACCCCGATGTCTACTTTCCGGAGAGTGTGTGTATCGGGTGGCAGGAGTCATCATTGTGGAAAGCCACGCCATGGCTATTTTACTTATTGAAATGTTTCACCAGGAAAGGCACATCGAAACTCTGCTGGTAACTCTAGCCATGCACATTACTGTGCACTGTAATGCGCATGGCTGGGGTCTTGTCATCTACTGCTGCAATGAGGAAACTGCATCTCACTGGAGTGGCAGATTTCTTTCAAGGTTTTGGCTCTCTTTGAAGTTTGCTATCTTCGCCAGCATGCTCACTGATTGGTGGCTGAGGGACGCACCCACTAAAGTGTCCCCTGCATTGACCTCAGCACTGACACACCTCTGAAATGTGCTACTACTGCAAGATGTTGTTTGTGCACGCAAGCCAGCATAAAAATGCTTAAAACCAAGTTTGGAATCTTTGCACAAGAGTGCTAGAGAATCATAAGCACAAATTACAGACTGGCGGGTTTCCCATAATGGCTGTCACCTAGTTTTGATTTTTTCGTCTTTCAACAAAGACGTATTATGTCTCCAAGCACCTCTGCTCTTAGTGGGAATGGAACCTGAGAAACATTCACAGATCAACGCTAAGTGATCAGAAGACTCAGCTGCAATGGCCCCTGCCTTGGTTATATGGATCGAGTGAGATCAAAAAAAAAAAGTTGATCCTGGAAGACAAAGACCAATGAAAATAGATACTTCTGCCATGAAGGTGTAAGGAGTGGTAGGGATCTTTGATTTGCAATAACCAACATGACTGATAAAAAAGATTAGTCACAATACACTTTCTCACCTGAGTCAGTTGTGTCACTGGAGAGTTGAAATCACCACCAAACACTATTAGTTTAGATGCATACAAAAAAGGTTACACCTCCTTAAAAAGGTTAACCCTCAAGGCATTGGTTTGAGCCCCCAAACAGGTGCGGTCTCACCTGTATACTAGGGTTGAGTAAGCACTTCTATGTTAAACCCCAGTTTTTGCACCTTACTAACTTTGCCCACATTCAGCCGATGTATATGAAACCTGGAAAGCACAGCCTCTGTGACAGGATCTCTTGATCCCGTCAATTTCATGCAGCTCAGTTCAGTGGGGGCAAAGTTACAGAGGTGCAAAAAAAGAGTGAAAGTCCCTGTTTTTGAAAATGTTGACTTTTTTTGCCATTAGATAACTAAAAAAATAGGAGACTTTGAAATCTGAAACTTACATGTTTGCTAGAGGTTGTTCCAAGGTGTGTGCTTTTGTGGTTTTTAGGTCCAAATGTTTCATGGTTTTTAAAAATATTTTTAAAAAAGTTCAGTTTCTGAGCATGGACAGTTCAAAAAATCAACGTTCTATTCATAACTGAATTTTTGCAACAACAGCTGCTTGTATTATACGACACAGCTGTCGTTTACCAACAAATGACAGCTGTCGTATAATGCAGTCAGCTGTTGTTATGACTCATAGACCAGGGATGGGGCTACTGTCGTTATAGCCCCGCCGTCCTGACTGTGCTGTGCCTGGATAAAATTATCTGCACACTGGGGGCCTCAATCCCCGGTGGCAGTGTATTTATTTATTTATTTAGTTTTGTTCATTTAGTGTTGCAGTATAGTTGGACACTGGGATGCCCATCCTTGGTGTCAGATGCCCCCCAATCCTACAGTGCTCACTTTTGCTGGAGCTGCCCTTGCTTCTGCAGGACATACCCCATTCCTCGTTAAACCCTATCTTATAAAAACATGTATATTTCTGAATTTTTCTATATTTGTTCTCACTTTTGTACATATTTTCTCTAACTGGACGTGGCATTTTATTAATACATTATTACTATTAATCTGTGCCTCTTGCTATCCCGTTTCTAGGGACTGAGTCCCAACTCCTAATCACGTCCATTGAAGTCACTTATACAAATTTTGGTTCTTAACAAAGTTCATTAATAAAACTTAAAATTTAGCTATTAGCAAAATTATAGTTAACAATAAGTTTACCTGAATTTGTATGAAGCAATAAACTATCCAGTGACATTAACTGTATGACAAAAATATTTTTTCTGTAAATTTGTATTTTTTTATTTTAGTCTTTGGTAACTGGATAAGGCCCACTAGGCACAAGTGCCTGTTTGCACTGGGCAGTTAAGTGACTTGCTCAGAGTCACACAGTGTGCAAGTGGAGGTTGTGAAAATCAAACTCAGGTCCTGGTCTGCTGAGTGTATCAAGCTTGTTCACACCTCATTCCTCTAACCTCTAGGCTATCCTGCGTCACTTTAATTGTAATTGTATAAATTTGAATGTGATCTGTTACTCCTCAGACCTGCCTCCTGAGGAAGACCTTGTGCTAGGATTGAAGCGCTGGGAAAGAAGGTTGTTGTCTGGACATTAGGCCGCAATAAAAAACTTTATTTCATTAACTTCTGTTTTCCCTGAGTGCTGAACTTTCTAAGGAAGAAAGCTCAAACAGATTATGTTGGCCATACTGTGTAACTATGAGGCACTAGGCTGGAGCCATATCTTGTGCTTCGGACAGGAGGCTACGGGTTGGGGGGAAGGGGGTGGGCATTAGAGTTGACAACCCCAAGTAAGACCCCACCACTGATTCGCCAATACTCTGGAGACCCAAATTCCTAATGTTTTTCATTTCCCTTCTTTGTGCATTTTATGTTCTACATCCCTAATGTCTGCATTAACATAGTTTTTTGCAGATATATATATCTACATATATCTAATTGAAAATCACCCCAAGCAACATCAAGAATCAAAAGTCTACCCGGATGAACATCAACCAGTTTCATTTGATTCCAGTCATAGCCCATAAAAAGAACTCCCACTCCATCACATGTATTATCCCTGTTTGACTCAAAGGATGCCCACGCTGTCCATAGCAGGCCCTAAATAATTCGTCCTGATTTTTGAGTCTAGTATCTTGTACAAAATATACAACTCCCATTAACTAACTCTGAGTGAAATGAGTCATTGTGCATTTTTTCTGGGACTTCAGGCTGTTAGCATTTAAAGTTAAAGTCATGAAGTTAAACATCAACAGCAGAAATAATAAAAGGACAGCACTGTACCCCATTGTAGTGACATCCTCCGCACCCTCAAAGATCAGATCTCATCCTCCCTCTCATTTTTGTGGCAGTAGATGTCTCAGATTGGGAGTCATCGGAAGATGGATCTCTTTGAGATAGAATGGAAGAAACATCCAAATCCTCCTCTTCCTCCTCTGTGTCCCCCTACATTGAACACTTTCTACCTGTTAGAGACTGGGATTCCAGAAAGTTCAGTCATTTTAGGCCTTTAACTAAGGCCTCTTTTTTTCTTCTTTATAACCTGTTGCATCTCACTCATTCCTTCCAAAAGAGGGAAGGGTTCAGGATGAGAGAGCACTGGGGTGTAGGTTGCAGAGTGGGTAGGGGGAGTGGGGGGCATAACTTGTGCCTCAGCAGCTAGTTTCATAAGTGTATCAGGGGTATGCTGATCCAGAACTGGGGGTGTTTTATGTACTGGAGGAGGGAGTGGGTCCCCTCCACTCAAAGGCCAGGGGCTTGCTTCATTTCCCACGTTAGTAGGGGCTTGATCCTGCTCATCTTCCTCCCTTACTGAAGGAGTCTCGACCAGAATCAGTGTCAGTTGGCAGGAAGAGATACAAGCCAGCCCCTCAGCTTTTTCTGCAGACGTCGATGGCTGTACTTTGTCAATGAGATGTTCTTGGTCCAGACCATCATCTCAATTGTGCGAGTCCCAGGGACAGTCCCTATGGGAGTGTCCCTTTTCTTCACAAAGATTGCAGCATAGTGGGTTTGGGCATGCTGCACTACTATGACCATATTCCACACACAACCCACACTGCTGCTGATAACAGATGCTACTATAGTAATTGAGACAGCCACACTTATTTATTTATTTAAAATATTGGATTTACAGACCTTTGAGTCAGGGACTCATTTACAAAGGCACCTCGTCAATATAAGACAACAACATTACAGATACAGGTAGTACAACAATAGCTTGGAGAGCAGATAGTGATTACAATCATTCACGGAGATACCAGGGTGGCAGGAGTGAGGCTGGCCCTGATAAAAACAGATGGGACACTCTGAACCCTCACTGCTGGCCTTCGTTTCTGACATCCCAAGTTCAGAATGCAAAACTGGGTCATCAGCATGCTGGAGAAGCAAGTATCGTATGCCAAAAGGTAACCTAACCCTGGAGAGCATTAATGCCATTATTAAATTAAATTGCTTTTATATATTTTTTTAAATTAATGTTTCTGTAGTTAAAATTCAAATGGCTCTATTGTACAGGATGGTTCCAGCCATTAACATAACCCTTTTAGAATGCTGTCAGCCAATCTAAATGCTCCACTTCTAGCCATTCTTTACCCAGTATAGCCCAGCTGAAATAAAAGTGACTACTGACCTGACTTTCATGTCCAGAAACTGGCAGTAACTGTTTTATGAACAGTACATGTTGGTTATATACTGTGATGTGACTTGGGTTTTAGAAAAGCACCATGCTAGATCCAACTACAACTTACTGTTTCCCTAACATCTCATTTTCAGTGCAGTTCTGCTCCCACCCAGTGTGTACATTTTGTGATCTACCATGCCGCAATGACAACATAGTTGTCGACATCTGGCACAGCAACAGGCACAATGTCAACAGTCAGCATTGTGCAATCAGGATTAAATTTAAGCCCCCGCAACCCACATGTTGGGGGCTGTGCCCCCTGTACCCACCTTCTTTAAATAAGAAACCGAGTTGGAGTTGTTTCGGGGTGAGGGTGAAACATCAGGAGAAACAGTGCTGGTGTATAACGGGACCATTACAGCAACCTGCCGATATTTGTCACTGTAATAGTCTTCGCTGTGATAGGTTTGTTGTGCTGATGGTATATGTACATTTTGGTGGACTGGAGCACAGGAAGGTACAGATGTATCTATTTATTTATTTAGAATTTTTGGTTGGGAAAGGAACACTGAGCTCATTTTCAGCTGCGAACTGGAAACACAGGGAGGTTAATTCACTTACTCAGGGTCACACAGTATGCAAGTGGGAGGCGCTGTATTCAAACCCAGGTCTGCTGTGTCTCCAGGTTTACAGCTAGGCTATACTACCTCCCAAATTACTTGCCCATGTCCACATAGTGAGTAAGAGAATTGAGCAATAATGAGTGAAAAGAAGGTAATTTCTTATGGAATAATGGCCATTTGGAGGGGATGGGTGGCTGGAGGTCAGTCATCCTGACTTCAGTGCTGGGTAAGGTCCTGGAAACCATTATCAAGGGCAGACTAATAGAGCACTTGGTTGAAGCCAAGGTTCTTGTCCCCCTCTCAGCATTGCTATATGAGAAGCTGATTATACAAAATCCACCTTGGTGACTAGGGAGGTGGACCAGCCAGGACCGTAGATATAGTCTATCTGGACATCATCAAGGCCTTTGACACTGTGGCTTGTGATGAGCTTCTGGGCAAAGTACACCAGTGCTGTATACATGAGGCATATCCATAGTGGATTGTTAACTGGTTTAAGGGCTGAAAGCAGAGGATTTTGGTGGATGGGCACTAATCCAAGTGAAGAAGGCTACTCAGTGGCATCCCTCCGGGACTGGTGCTGGTGCCACTGTGGTTGAACATTTTTGTCAGTGATCTGTAAGCTGGGGTTTCTAGCAGGCTGCCTAGGTTCATGGATGACACTAAGGTGGCCATGATACTGGACTCTCTTGAAGTTGGGGAAAAACTTCAGGAGGACCTGAACAAGATGAGTGATTGGTTGAACTCCTGGAGTCTCAGATTCAGTGTAGCTAAATGCAGGCTGCTCCACTTGGGGAGGAAAAAGAGAAGTAAGATTGTCAGCCTGTATTGGGCCCCTTGCAGTGTAGTGGAGGAGGAGAAGGACCTGGGAGTCACAACAGACAAAATAATGAGCATGTCAAGCAGTGCTTGGCTGCTGAGAAGAGGGTCAGTGGACTATTGGGGTATGTCAAAAGGGGGTGACCAGTAGGGCATTGATTTACACTTTGCAACTGCATGGTATAAAATATGTTTTCAATCTGTAGGGTTAACATTCCATAGTATGACTTCCCTGTGGTGTAGCACTTTACTAATTTGTTTAAACCCTAAACATTGTGGGGGATCTACAATAGTATATAATGCATTGACACTATTTTATGCAAAATATATTGGGCTGGATATTCAAACTGCGCCATTCTGAGGCGCAAGCCCTTGCGCTGCACAAAATAGTTGCACAGGGGTGTGGCCCAGGCGATATTCAAAGGAGCTGCGCTATTGAGCAACTCCTTTGAATATCACCCCCCAGCCACAGCCACTGTGCATGGCGCAGTGAATCTTGCACCACCGCAAGTTGTCAGAGTGGAGCATTCAACTTGCGGTGGCCAAGTACCATTGCGCCATGCGCAAAATCACAGTATTCAAAAGGTGACATGCAAATGGGGCCATAATTCATGCAAGGGCGGGGGCCATTTGCATCTGATTATGGCCCCATTGCATGCCATTAGCATGTAGGTGCCTTCCCCAAGGACTTCGCCTGGCCGCCTGGCGAGGCAGCAGCCGTCAGGGACCGACGCACCCTGCAGCCCGATCACGTGCAGCAATGTGGCTCCCCACCTCCTCCCGTACATCTCCCTGGTGGTCCAGTGGACCGAAATGCCCGATCGTGGGCAGAATGTAAAAAGAACCCCCTGCCCAAACATCTCCCTAATGCCCGATCGCGGGCAGAATGTAAAGAACCCCCAACATCTCCCTGGTGGTGCAGTGGACCATAATGCCCGATCGAGGCAGAATGTGAAATGAACCCCGAATACGTTCCTAGTGCCGATCGTGGGCAGAATGTGAATGAACTCCCCAACATCTCCCTGGTGGTCCAGTGAGCGTAATACCGATCGCGGGCAGAATGTAAATGACACCCCCCCAAACATCTACCTGGTGGCTAGTGTCCCCTCATCTCATTCATCTTCCATGGCCTCACTCATTTCGGCGGGCGGTAGCATTTCATTCGCCGCCGCTTCATCGACCGACGTTCGAAGCTGCACATTTATTGCGCAGAGCAAGAACCACGGGCGTTCATACCGCATATGACAGTCCAGATTTGTGAATGTTGGACCGTCATGTAGTCGGATGGGCTGCACGCCCATTGGTTCTTGCTCTGCACCAATGGGCGGCAGCCCTACTGGGCAGTCAGTCGGCGGGCGGGGCGGGCAGGCGGGTGGGTGATGCTGCCGCACCGCCGCTGCCGAGGGGAGCGGGTGGTGGGGCTTCGGGGTGGGGGACACTAGCCACCAGGGAGATGTTTGGGCGGGGTGTATTTATATTCTGCCCGCGATCGGCATTACGGTCCACTGGACCACCAGGAGATGTTGGGGGTTCTTTACATTCTGCCCGCATCGGGCACTAGGAACGTGTTTGGGGGTTATTTCACAATCTGCCCACGATCGGGCATTACGGTCCACTGACCACCAGGAGATGTTGGGGGTTCTTTTACATTCTGCCCGCGATCGGGTCACTAGGAACGTGTTCGGGGTTCATTTCAATCTGCCCCGATCGGGCATTTTGGTCCACTGGACCACCAGGATGTGAACGGGAGAGGGGAAGCCACACTGATGCCCACGATAGGCCTGGTGGGGAGTACACTATGCCCGCATCGGGCTGGGGGGGCACAGGGCTGAGTTGGGGCCAGCTAAGGTGGCAGCTGCTGTGTTGCACCCTGCAATACAGCAGCTCACCTGTGGGTGGCCCTCTACTTAAGCCTTTTTTTTTGGCTCAAGGTCCTGTAGGTCAGGTTGGGTTGCACTCAGACAACTCTGCACAGCCTGGCTGAATATCGGGCTGTGCAGTTTATGCATGGTTCCTCCCCCTCCTGTTGAGCATGTATTCATTTGCATTGCGCTGTTGCTCAGCCTGTTTTCAGTGGCGCAGCTGCCTGCTGCTGAATATCGCAGAATGGCGCAATGTAGGACTTGAGCATGCGCAACCCTGTTGAGCATGGAGCAACCCTTTGAATATCTGGCCCATTATGTATAAATAAATGAACTGAGCTTGTGTTGCTGTCTCAGAATGGAGACCCCTTATTCTAATATGGCAAGTCCTTCAAATCAGTTTTATTTGGAATTAATCAGAGTGTAGAAATTTTCTAGTATAGAGAATTTCCTCATTTGTTTAAATCTTATCTCGAATTGGAATGGTCACTGACTTTTTTTTAAATTGAGGAATACAATCATAAAAAAGCATATCAAATCCAGTCAGTAAAGAACAGAGATTCCAATTTTCCACTTGCTTTGCACAGAGTATAGGTGGAGTCACTAATACAGGTATCTTACAAAAGAACAGGACCATCAAAGGTTAGTGTAACATGGCTTGAAGAGAAATGAGAAACACTAAACTACAAGAACAGAAGACAAATTATAATGTATAACAGTAGACAAAATGTATTGTATCTCATGAATTCTTTTTAGATAGGCTATATGTTGCCTGAAGAAAGGGAGACCATATACTGTAGAAGTGATCTAACTTATGAGTAGCCAAATGGGACAGGTGCTCATATTCTACCAGCTTGGAGTGTGCTGAGGTCCATTCTGCTGGTGATAGGGGGTGTCCAATTTCCATTTTAACAAAATATGCTGCTTGGCTTCCAGGGCTGCAGGAATGAGTCATGACTTAATTACATCTTACTGTGGGCATCTGGAGTATGATATCATCTCTGCAAGATCTTTTTTGACTCAGTTGGTATCTCATATCTTTAGTGTCTGTGTGAGCTTTTGCTGAGCAGGCTGGACCACAGATCTTCCAAAATGGATATATGGATATATGGAGCTCCGCTTCTCAGGATTGCCTTTGTTTCTGTAGTTCAGGTCAGTGGGGTTCATGTAGATAGCTGTAGATGCTCCCCTTTAGCCTTGTTGGGTTTTAACGCATTGTGAGATATTGATGGGGAGGTGGTCATCATGGGTTTTGGAGGCAATTGAGGCTCTTGTTACAACAGCATCTCTAATCTGGAAGTGTTTCCAAAAATCAGTCTGTGGGAGATCAAATTTAGAAGACATGTTCTGGAAAGTGCCCAACACACCATCAATAGAATCTCACAGGTGCTCTACCACTGAAATGCCCTTAGAGGCCCAGGATGCTCAGTAGAATGGTTTGTTCTGAATAGTGAGCTGCAAATTCTTCCACAGGGGCTCCCAGCCACCAAGATGGTCCTTAGCCCAGTTATGGTTCTTGACCAGTGTGGACCAAGAGTGGCTCGCAAAACACTACACTGGGGAGAGGGTGGTGCTAGGGAGTGTTTGGTGTCTGGAAGCCATAGCAAGCCAAGAGGGGTCTGCCTCTGGGTATATCTTCCAATGTGCACCACAGAGGGGGTTGCTTGTTGTTGGGGAGCAAACAGAAGAGGTTCTGACAGATTCTGACTGCTTGGTGATAGACCCACAGCCAGGGGAGGGCCCAGCCCCCTATCTGCCTGAAGACCTCTGCTTCTGGAGACTGAATCTGGGTTTCTCCCCCTCCCATAAAAAGAAGAGGAACTAGTTATTTTTGGATCCACTGATGTGTTGTCTCAGGTATAGGTACTGGTAGGCTGTTTGGCAAAAAAATAATTTTGGGGAATGCCATCATCTTGTAGGCAGCAATCTTTCCACTAAAGTTTGAGCCGGAGTTTGTTCCATCTGCAAAGATTTGTCTTGAGGACAGCTAGGACTGGATTAATTTTGAGATCAGCTACTCTGTTCAGCTCTGCTGGGGTAGGTTGATGCCTAAATGTGATAGCTGGGTTGGTGCCCTTTTCAGACCCAGATGTTGAAGCTGCTCTTTTTGAGTGTATTTGTTCAGTGGCAATAACTCTGTCTTTTCCCAGTTTTACTTTAATTCTGAGATGAGACAAAATTAATTTAAGGTATCTAGAACTACTGGGAGGGAGGTGGCTGGGTCTAAAACTGCAACCTACAAGTAGTCTGTGTAAGCAAGGGTCTTAATCTGGGTCCCACCAGACTGTATGCCTTTACTTGCTGGGGAGTGCCATATCTTGCAAAGAAGTGGTTCCGTTGCTAACAGGACACCCCTGTTTCATTCCTCCATGTAGGTTAACCTTGGCTGATATTCTTTTCTTGGTCATGAGCCTTGCTGGCAGATCGGTATATAGAAGATGCACCAGGTAGTGATTGTGAGCCAATGTCCATAAAGTGCATAACCTAATACGGGTATTCCCACTCTACTAAATCAAAGGCTTTTTCGGTGTCCACACTCATTAGTCGTGCCAGGGAGTTCTAGCATGAAGCTGCCCAGATAACATTCATAGCTGCTGAAATATTGTCCAGAGCCATCCTGTGCTTCCCAAATCCACCCTGCTGATTGGCTATGATATGAGGAATGATCTTTTCTAACCCACAGAGAACGATCTTCACCAGGATTTTCACTTCCACATTTAGCTGAGAAATGTGTCAGTAGTTAGAGACCACCTGAGGGTCTTTGTTAGTCTTTGGGAGTGGGGTTAGGAGATCTCTGGTCATAGAGGAAGGAAGGGTCTTGATGTAGCAGGCTTCAGAGAATGTGGAGAGGTGATGATGGCTCATGTCTCGCAGGAAGGTCTGGTAAAATTCTACTGTGAAGCCATCCATGCCCAGAGCTTTCCCTTAACTCATTACCTCCAATAGCTCCATATGAAGTCTGAGCTATTCATTATTTACCTGACACAAAATGGCCACCAGGAGGTCATGAGTTAAAGGAAATCCATTTTTTGGATTGCTTTCAGCTTACTTCTGTCTTAATGTCATTTTTCTGACTTTTTGTGGATTACTTTTGTCTTCTTTTCTGAAAAGGATTTTTCCCTCGACAACTGACGATTTATTTAGAATTTAAAAATGCTTCTAAACTTGCTCCAAAAAAGTAAGATTAAACATGGCTTGAAAGTAGATTTCCTTTTTCAGTTCAAATGCATTTTTAGTTAGGCCTCTAGCTGATTTACATATTTAACACCACCCGTGCAGTAATTCCTGTGTTTCACTGCAAAATGCAATACCTTGTGAGAACTGTATACGCACATGTGTCTTCAACCAATTGATAAGTATTCTTATCCAAATTTGAACCCAAAATTTGTGAATGAATTATTGCTATTAATCTACGTGTTACTATTACTAAAACAAAAACATTGTATTTAAAACATTTTTATTAAGTGTAATGCACATAACCCACAGTGATGTGTTTTTTACGTCATTTATTTTATTTAATCATTTTGCTCAAACATTAATGGCCACTAATAAATAAGTATGTATGCGTGGCATTGCTTGAATAAATGCCATGTCACATATACAGTTGCTGACTTGGAAACTGCAAAAATGACTTACTCTTGTAGTTGCTAGCCTCTAAAGTGGATGTGGGCATTCAGCGGTGTTATCTCCATGAGGTGCCACAATGCTCAGGCATGAGAGGTCAAGAGACACGTATATACAGTGAATGTAATGGTGCCTTACTGAAGAAACAACTCTGAATGCCCACATCCACTTTAGAGGCTAGCAACTACAAGAATAAATCATTTTTGCAATTTCCAAGTCAGCAACTGCGTATGGGACATGCTGTTTATTCAAACAATGCCATGCATGACTCGGACTGCAGAACATAACTAAAAAATAAAGTGAATGCAGGGCACATCACGCAGAGTTAGGCAGCACAGACATGGAGCATGTGGTCCTTTAGACATAGGCAGATAGCTGCGTGGCTTGAATAAACGTGGCACCACATGAATACACCCGCTCACAATGTTTACTTTCTCGGCATGGTTCGGACAAGTACTGCTGCACAGCATGGTGGAAAATGCCTTAAGTTATGGGAGTGTACAAGAATGATTTTTAAAAGGAATACCTATCCCTTTACTTGGAAAAAAAACAAGAAACAGGAACCGGAATGCATCAGGTAACATAGCATTGTCACACTGTGTTTCCATTCTTCAAATCATGTTTGTTCCAAATATTCATGTCTGCACATGCTCCCTTTAGATTTTCCCAGGGTTACCATTTCTGTGGAACAGTGGGGAAAGGTGAAATATTGGAAATTACTGGGGTGCCCCCCCCCCAGCTATGTGGTAGGGATAGAGGCCTTTTTTTATGTTTTAATTCTGAAAGTATAAAATGTAAGTGCCTAAAAATTAAGATGAGTTGTCAACAACCATTTACAAAGATACTGTAATTTACTACCGAAGTGTTCCCAGATTGATTTGTCATTTTCCCTGTAGCTCCTTGACAATCTTCCCGTGCTTTCCTATAGCTACACTACAGTACTTCCTATGGAAGTCAAATTGCTGTGCTTTCCCGTATAACCAGTGCAAGTCTATCAGAACAATTCTCCTGTAAATGGCTCCATTTCCCTGTAAAATGCAGGAATTCTTGTAGATCTGGGAGACCTGCTACTGTACTGCACACAAAAGCCAATCCCTGTGCTTTCTTTGCTATCCAGCCATACCCCTAGAAAAAAAGAAATCCAAACTGAGCACCCTCTGGACCACTCCAGACCCCACAATTTGCATTATACCTCCCCACCACCACCTTTCTAAAACAGACTAGCCACCTTCTTCCTGCAGTTGGAACACCACCCACCCACCCAGCTGACCACCCCTGGGACCTTCCTTCCTGCCCATGGATCAATCACCTCTTTAGCTAACCACCTCCATACAGCTGGACAATCCTTCCTGCCCCTGGAAGCACCCTCTTTATTCCACTTCACAGCCCCTGAATCTACTTCTCCCCCCTCCAACAACTTTCCCTGGACCAGAGTGTAGCCCACCACCCCTACAAAAAGCTGAACCATCCCTCCATCCAACCAGCCTCCCTGCATCTGGACCAGCCTTCAAACCTGTGCCAATCAAACTCCCTGCAGCTGGATCACTCCCCCAAGCTCCCAGACAAGCCTCCATCATCAGATTACTGTTTCTGTAACTGCCTCTCCCCCACAGCCACAGAAGCCCTGGACTAGCCCCCCAAACACCCTCCCTTTCAGACCTCGGACTATCTGCCCCCTTCCCAGTTGACAACCTAGTGCTGGATCACCCTTTAAACTTCTAGACCCACTCCACAGAAGATCAACCATGACACCACTCTTGCAGCTATAGAACACCCCACTCTCACACACCTAAATAGCCTTTGAACCCCAGGCAACCAACTATTGAATTTCATTATTGAATTGTGGTGACCGGATAGGTCCATTGAGACTAGAAGTTCCTTTTTCAGGGACAACCCAGGGGGTGGGATACAGATGGTAACCAACTGAAATTGAACCAAATTAAGCTGTTGGTGGTATAGTTAGTGAATGGGGGAAATTTGGCCAGGGCACTGGGGAAATTCCCCTACTCTACCTGCAGGGGCCCTTGCTTCCTGTGAGCAGAGGTGACCCCTTTGTCTGCTGCACCAAGATGGTGGACAACAGGGTGGAGAGTATGGAGGCTGGTGTAACTGCAGGGGTTCTGATCTCCATCCCTGTGGGTCCAGGTCAGGAGATTAGCAATGGAAATTCAGCAGTACCTGGCGGAAAAATATCTGAATCTAGAAACATAGAAGTTGACGGCAGATAAGGACTGCAAGGCCCATCCAGTCTGCCCGTTTCTTTTTCTACCTTATAAATGTGCCATTGGTCTTTGCTTTGTCAGTGGCCTATCTATTCATACTCATTTGTATTGCTCCCTTATGCCTATCCCATGCCTGTCTGAAGCCCTGCACTGTATTCATAGCCACCACTTCTTGAGGTAGGCCATTCCATGCATCCACCACCCTTTCTGTGAAAAGAATTTCCTCGCATTCCCCCTTAATCGGCCCGCTCTAATCTCATGCTGTGTCCTCTTCTCCTGCTATTTTTCTTATATTTAAACATGTTAGACTCTTTCACCTTGTTAATACCCTTAAGGTGTTTGAATGCCTCGATCATATCACCTCTCTCCCTCCTTTGCTCAAGGGTATACATATTGAGCTCTGTTAATCTGTCCTCATATGTCTTCTGATGCAGTCCCTGCACTATTTTGGTTGCCCTTCTCTGGACTGCCTCAATTTGATTAATGTCCTTGTGAAGGTGTGGCCTCCAATACTGCACGCAGTGCTCCAGATGGGGCCTAACCAGTGTCTTGTAAAGAAGGATTATTACCTCCCTCTTACGACTTGTGATACCCCTACTAATACACCCTAACACCCCCCTAGCCTTACCTACTGCTTTAGAGGTCTGCTTGGATGATTTCAGGTCATTAGTGATGATGATGCCCAAGTCTCTTTCTTCCTTTGTGACTGCTAGCAACTCCCCTCCCAGCCTATAGGTGGCTTCAGGGTTTCTCTTCCCTTTGTGCATGATCTTGCACTTCTTTGCATTAAATCCCAGTTGCCACTCTTCTGACCATTTTGCTAGTTTATCCAGATTTATTCTCATTCTGCCCACCCCATCTGGATCATCTACTCTGTTGCAGATCTTGGTGTTATCTGCAAGCAGACAAGCCTTGCCCTCTAGTCCATCTGCAAGGTCACTAATGAAGATGTTGAAGAGGACTGGCCCCAGAACTGATCCCTGAGGTACCTCACTTGTGACTTGCATATCTTCTGACTGTATACCATTTACCACCACTCTCTTTTTTCTGCCCATCAACCCGTTTGCCACCCAGTTGACCAACTTCTGACCCACCCCGAGCCTACCCAGCTTATTTATCAATCTTCTATGTGGAACAGTGTCAAAAGTTTTGCTGAAGTCAAGTTAGGCGACATCAACTGCTCCCCCTTGTCTGATAGCAGTGCTGCTGTGAACAGGTCTGGTTTGGTTCAGCAACATACAGAAGAAAGTCCGAGTGAAGATATTGGTTCTACCTCTTCCACTTCTACTTTCTCAAAGAAAAACCTACAGAGCATGGAGTTTCAACAGGTACCTGTAAATAATGCAGATGTGAGACCTACAGATGTTGTTTCTCAAGAAACTGCAGGACATGTTCCGACTACTATCACCCAAGAAATTTTCTCAAGAAACTGCAGGACATGTTCCGACTACTATCACCCAAGAAATGTTGCTTAAAGATGCTCTTAAACAAACAGAGAATTCCTGTTAAAACTATTGAATGAGGAAGAAAGTGCTGCTAGACTTACGGACAATGTTTCTTCTGATTGCGAACCTTGCTCACCCTCAATGTCAATTCCATTCCAGTTTTCTGCAGGGCACTCAGAAAATCCACAGTTTGTTTCAAATTCGGTTCACCGACCTGAAAAACCACTCACTTCCTTAAGAAAAGGTCACCCGATGGACTCGCAGCAGAAACAAACCAATTGGACACCTGAGGCAGCTTTGCATGCTGCTGGTTGGCAAAAGGACACAGATCAAAGTGGTTAGATTTCTCCTCGCCCTGTTACTGCTGAGGAGATTAGACTTTCTTGTGCTTCTGAGGTGAACACAGCACCTTTTGCTATCTCTGCCCATAGCAAGGTTTCCATAGTGACAGATGCTGGAAACCTGCCAAACGACTCCCCTGTGCATATGGGGCTCCCTGACACAAGTGCAGCTGGCAACAATACTGTCCCGGGACAAGAAGAAGAACCAGCACAGTGAGAGACAACTGAGGAGCCAAAGAGACTGTTCATGGCAGATCTGTTCAAACATGCAGGTGAGCCCGCACAGCGTCGAAATGCCATGCGGCTCAATTTTAATGGGAACATTGATGTTGCACTGGACAGAAAAACTCTTTTACACAAAATGTTGAAGGAGGGTATGGGGAGTCAGCCTAATGAATTATTTGCTGTGATTCATGTTGGGGGAACCCATATAGGATGTTAGTCTTAAAACTAATCATTCATTGGAAAGATTTTGGGCAATGTATCCACAGGTTTCAAACTCAGACTTATGGCATTCTTTCTTTCCAATCCCTCTAACAAAGCCAATGATTAAAACAGTCACTTTGCTGTTTAGAAATGAGGGGGTGAACATTTCTGACGTTCAGTATTGGTTGAGGCAGCACTGCACAATTCTAGAAGCCCCTACCCCCATCTTAGATGAAGATCTTGTTTGGACAGGGAATTTGAAGATAAAGGTTCAGCTAAACATACTGAACAAGGTATTTTACATCTCCTAGGGAGCTTCTTTATTGGAAGGGTTGTGTTTCTACCAGGGACAGCCTAGAACCTGTCACAAATGTGTTGCTCGCACACACCTCAGTTCAGTGCGTGACAAACCCAGATGCAATTTGCGTCTTACGAATATACGAACATACGAAATTTGCCAACAGATAAAGGCCTAGAGGTCTATCAAGTCTGCTTGAATGTGCAGCTAGCACCCCTTATTAGTCTTGAATATGGACATGTCAGCCTAGGCTGTCCTAACCCTCTGAAATGCAACCTCTGCGAGGAAGAAGGGCACTCTTACCAAGGCTGTCCCTGGGCCGAAGGAAACAGGATAGATAGAGCACAACAAGACCAGATACACTTACTGGTAAAGTGTCAAGCACAGGAGGCAAACAAGAAAGTGAGGGATCCTGCCCCCCAAGAGACAGCAACCCCCCAGTCTTCTGCAACCCTGCCTTCCACTAGCATATCTGATCATTCGCTTCCTTCTAGGGCTACTGATCAGTCTCAGGATGAGGTCTCACATACAGGCCTTGAGGACACGGAAACTACTGACATGTTACCCCCCCAGAAGCTTCTCAGTATACCCTGGTTGACCCTAAGAAAAAGGAAGTAAAAGAAAGGCTGAGAACCCCCCCAAAAAACTTCTACCATTGTAACTAGAAATATGTTTCAGGCACTAGCAAGGAGTCGTCAGTGGGGGGACATGGTAGATGAAGATGATGACTCTGATTCCTCCTCCTCCTCTGCACAAACAGAGTCTCTTTCAGATCCACAGGCCTCTTTGAAGCATAACCAATGTAACCCCTAGATGGCGTTATCCCAGGGGCTACTACCCCTGCCTGATTTGCCACTAACAGGTTGAGGGGCCTGGATCCAATGGCGGGTGCCTCCACCCAGAGGTCAGGGTTTGCAATAGTTAAACTAACTTGGTCACAGCCCTCTGGGACACTGCAACCCCCCTTTCTTCCCACTAGTGGCCCACACAATATATCAGAATTACCTTCACAGTATACACTTACCCCAGGTCTGGTTCCGCACTGGGACCTCCTGTGAAATAAGATACAGTGCAACAATCACAGTACAGTACTTTAACATAGACAAATACCTCAAGCAGTATAACTTTGCTGAAACAAGCAGCTCTGATTTATTTAGGGGATATAACAAGGACAGGGAAATCAGGTTAATTAACTTATCACTTTACTATCTACCTATGGCTCTGTGCAGGCCTATCCCTACCAGTTACTGTCCCTGGGTACCCAAGCCCTAGTGGCTAGTCCAAACCGTGGCAGCTGGTAGGGGCCCTTTCACACAGTGAAAAGAAAAATTAGCTTAAACAGTCAGCAGTACAGTGATTCCATTTGGATTTAATGTGGCAATTCAACAGGGAGCGACCCTGAATTAGTACTCACGACCTCCAAACAAGATAGGGTCTTTCAACGTCAGCAGGGCTACTTTGAGCTCCATGAGACTCTTCACACATTTATATGGTAAAAAAAAAAGAAAGTACTATACCAGGCAGGCTGCTTCTCTATCCCGATCGCAATTACTGCACAATACCCGGGAGAACACACAGCAGATTCAGTTCCTGACAGACAGAGTGCAATTCAACAATTTCTCCAGTCTTCTACAGGGTGAGCCTGGTTTCTACTCTTCAGAGATCCTTTGATTCTTTTCACAGGACGGATTCAGTCCTAACAAGCAGTTACACAAGCTGCAGACCGGAACTCTGGGCCTTACACGCGTTTTTTGACTGAAACTGTGCACTGAAGGAGCACAGGGTTTCTTTCCCCTTCACTGCCAAAGCTAAACTGAAACTCCAACAGACAAAACCGGGCACTTCCTTTGAGTTCCTCCCAGTTCCTGACTGGATCGGCCGTCACCCACAACAGACTGCCGCCGTTGGTCCAAAAAGGCGCCCAAGTCCAAACCACATCTCCCAGAGTCACCGCCCACGCAATCCCCCCGTGGCCAGCCCAGACTACGAGTCCAAGTTCCGATTCGTCCAAGGCACCATCCTAGAGCTAGCTTACCCCACACTGATTGGTCCAGTTCAGAAGTTCAAAACCAGAATGGGGAACTAGGCAGACACAGTTCTGACTGCAAAGAAAGCAGGTTAGACAAACTGTACTTTCATTATCATGATTTCTGGCAAACAGCCACATCCTTCAGATAGGCTCCCTCTGCACTCCCAGCGACTGCAAAAATAGAGCGAACTGGCAGCAGCCCGAGTGGTACCCAAACAGAGAAGCACACAGTCCCCCCATACAAACTAACCACGTCTGCAAGCAGACAGCTCCCAAAGAGACAGCACCAGAGGCTCCAAAAACACTCACTGATAAATGGCTTAAATGCCAAACACCACCCAGGCCCGGAGCACCCAAGCAAGCTCCCGGAAGTCCCAAGGGAACCCCCATTTGCAGGGGGGTTACACCCTTCCTGGCTTGGGAAAGCTTGACGTCCGCGGCCAAGCAAGTACCCTACAAGTTTTAACTGTAACCATATACATTCGCATTAGGCTCACACATGTAATCATCAGTCAATATATCATTTTACCAAGAACACATTTCTGAAACATTGCAGTCGTCACTCTTTACACAGTATTACATACACATTGTACCATAACTCAAGTTATTACCTCTTGTACATGAAACCTGAAGAGAGGGGCCTTCCTATCAGTTACCTTGGGGCTGGATGGGGCAAGGGCACCATACTTAGAGGGCAACACAAGTAACTTGGAGTTAGCACTGACGCTCAGTTTGGGCAATGAGCTCGGGGACACATACACTCCTTTATGGACAACATTGAGAGGCAAGTTCACAGGCCTCCCAAGTGAATCATAACTGAGGTGCACCACAGGCTTTACAGCTCGACCAGTCTTTCTAGGGGGAACTGTTACAGTCTCTGCACTCTGAGCCTCATTTTCAGCATTGTCCTCACTTGTCAGGGGAGTCTCCATGGGGTAGAGAGGCTAGAACTTGGGGCACTTTCAGCTCCAGGAGTTACAGTTTCTGAGTCCACAACATTTGGCTCACATGGAGAGCTTTCAGACACTGGCAGTGGACTGTCAGGGCACTCAAAATACTCTTCTTGTTCTGGTGTATCACTAGTCTGACCCAATCCATCATTTTCCCCCTGAAAGCTCAAACAGTTCAACCATGCACAATGATTCCATTTCATCTGATCTGATGCTTTGCACTTCACTTTCTGGGAGCATTGGCTCCAGGGACGAAGCTGGGGGCTTAGACAGTCCAGAAGGCCCAGCTTTGTCTCCAGTATTGACTAGGGGATTGCCCCGAAACAATTGACTCAGTTCGTAAGAAGGATAGTATTCAAAGTCACTGTCACTTTCTTCTGATATGGACTGACAGTCATGCTCAACTGGGACTTGTGCAGGGGAACACTTTAACTCTGCTTCTGTAGGTGCAGACTTCCTTGATCTTTTCTTAGCAGCAGCTCTAGTCACTGGTCCAGAGGGGGAATCTTCTGGGGGCTCAGACTCAATCAGGATTTGTCCAATGGGCAGTAAATGATTTCTATGCATTGTTTTTACATCTTTTGAATTGTTCTCAGGCCTTACTTTGTACACTGGCAGATCATCTAGTTTGCCCACTACAATGTGAGGGAGATGGTGCCATCTGTCAGCAATCTTGTGTTTGCCATGCAGTCCCAGATTTCTTAGCAATACCGATCTCCTCCTGGAGTTCCTGTGCTTTCACCTTTTATCATACTTTCTTTGTTGGCCAGATTTCTTTTGGCAGCCATGGTTTGAGCCAGTTGGTACACATGAGTTAGCTGGGCCTTTAACTTTTGCACATACTGTAAATAGTTGTCAGCTTGAACCCCATCAGAGAGACCCCAAACACACATCTACCGGTAGTCGAGCTTCTCTTCCAAACATCAGGCGGTAGGGGAGAACCCAGTGGCATCACTTTGGTGCAGTTATAAGCATGTACCAGGGTGCTAATTTGTTGGCTCCATCTAGGCTTGTCCTTTGGGTGCAGGGTGCCTAGCATATCCAGCAAAGTGCGGTTGAAACGCTCAGGCTGAGGGTCCCTGGGGTGGTAAGGAGTGGTTCTGGACTTTGACTCCCACAGAGAAAGCATCTCTTTGATCAGACGACTCTCAAAGTCTCTCCCTTGATCAGAATGGATTCTTTGTGGAGCCCCATAGTGAACAAAAAAGTTTTCTACAAGTACTTTGGCCACAGTGGATGCTTTCTGGTCTTTGGTGGGGAACTGATATTTCTTTGATCTGACTCCAAACTCAGAAAATCAATACAGACCAGCTCCATGGGTGCACTGGTGATGATGTTAACAAGGGGGGCAGCCCTCTGGGGCAAAGCTTTCCTCTGTTAGCAGCGACTACAAGTTCGAATGTGTTGCTCCACATCAGCCCCATTTTAGGCCAATAGAATCTGGATCTCACCAAGTCAAGTGTTCTGTCTATACCAAGGTGCCCCATGTGGTTGTGCAAGGACATCAGTACTGAGTCTCGAAGGCAGTAGGCAGCACTAGTTGTTGTTTGTCTACTTGTCCCCTCTGTCTACTGTTTCTCTGTATAACAGTTTATTGATCAGTTTCAACTTAGGACCTTCTTTGTATAACAGTGCAGTTCTCAAATCAGTGGAGCGATTTGGACACATCTTTCCTGCATGAGGGCTTCTAAACCTGCTTTGATCATGGGATCGCGGGATTGAGCTGCCAAATACTGTCATTGTCCAGCTGAGGCAGTGCACCAATGTCTATTGCAGAAAAGTGGCAAAGCAGCAGGTATGCAATTCTCAGAGGTCCCAAGCAATCCACCATGCAGTCCACTGCGTCCGTGGACATTGTTCCTCCCTGTCAAACTTCCGGCAGAGTGCTCGAATGTCAGGTTCTGCTAATCGGACCCAATCATTCTGGGGAACAGGCCTCCGGAGAGAGCATCAGCATCTATGTGGTTCAGACCTGCTTGGTATTCGAGAGCATAGTCATATGTAGATAATGCAGAAAGCCACCTGTGGCCAGTGGCATCCAACTTAGCTGAGGTCTGCACATAGGTCAAAGGATTATTGTCAGTTTTTACTAGTATTTTAGCCCCATACAAGTACTCATGGAATTGGTCAACAATAGCCCACTTCAAAGCTAGGAACTCTAACTTATGTACAGGATAGTTCTTTTCGGATGGGGTCAGGCTACCACTGGCAAAGGCCACTGGTCTCAGGCCATTCTCGTGCTCTTGGTACAACACAGCCCCCAACCCTTGCAAGCTAGCATCAGTGTGCAGGACGTAAGGTTTTCTTGGATCGGCATAGGCCAGCACTGGAGCATGGGTAAGTTGATATATGATCTCATGAAAAGCAGTCTCACTAATCAGGAGTCCAGCGGGTCCTCAAATACTTCCTCGGATGAAAATACACCTTTCAGTCTTGAGGGACGCTGACTTTGGTATTTTTGTAGGTTGGGGATACCCTTGAGTAAGGTTAAGTAAAGGACGGATCACTCTTGAATAGTCCTTGATGAAGCGCCGATAATAACCACAGATCCAGGAATCTTTGCAGTTCTTTTAGATTTTGGGCTGTGGCCAGGTGGTCAAGGCCTCAACTTTACTTGGGTGGGTCTCTATTCCTCGGTGGATACTATGTGTCCCACATACTTTACTGATGTTTGAAAGAATTGACACTTATCAATGGACAGTTTAAGGCCAAAGTCCTCCAGTCGGTCCAATACCTTAAATAATCTGCTCTCATGTTCCTCCAGTGAGCTGCCAAACACAATAACATCATCTAGGTATACCAGGCACTCTAGTAAGTTCATGTCCCCACTGCACGCTCCATCAATCGTTGAAAAGTGGCTGGGGCACCTGAAATCCCTTGAGGCATCCCTCATGAATTCATAGAAGCCAAGCGGACAGATAAAGGCTGTCTTCTCACGGTCCTCTGGGGCCATCGGGATCTGGTAGTACCCACTGCGAGATCCAGCACAGAGAACCACTTGCTCCGTTTAGGCAGTCCAAAGCATCCTGAATGCGGGCATTGTGTACTGATCAGGGATAGTCCGCCGGTTTAAGGTGCGATAATCCACACACATCCTTACTGTTCCATTCTTTTTCCTCACTACCACAATGGGGAAGCATAAGGGCTTCTGGATTCTTGTATTACACCAGCAGCTAACATTTCTTGCAGATGCTGTCTCACATCATCTGTGCCAGCAGGTGCCAGCGTCGAGACCTCTCATAAGAAATGGTCTTTCGTCATGCAGCGGATATTGTGCTCAGCTCCTTGCACGCATCCTACATCCCATTCCTTTAAAGAAAACACCTGATCTCTCTGGGCAAGCTTCTCACTGATCCTCACTTTCCATTCAGCTGGCAGCGGGGAGTCGCCGAAATCAAACAAGTCAGGCGTTACTCTGTCATTCTTCCTTGGACTCTTGCTGCTGGGCAGCACGGCAGTGTCTGCACAATGCACATTAGCCAGGATGCAACCTCTATTTACTCGAATGTCTCTTTCAGACACATTATGAACTTGGACCATTACCCTTCTGGCATAAGCATGGGCTCTAGCGGCAAAATACTAGGCTTGACCAGCAGTCCCTCTGGCAATTTTCCATCGCCTGGTGCATCCAACATTAATATTTTATTCTTAACATCCTTTCTGATACGGACCTCTCCTGTAAGGTACACTGGGCATTTGGCGCCAGGATCAGAGACTCAGGATCCATCTTCCATGCAATTCCGACCGGTTCCTCTGGTTCTATTTTTCAGCATCTCTGTGCCTCATAGGCCTTCTTAATTAAAGCCAGAACTCTTAAAGCTCTACTAGTCTTTGACCCCTGTTTTTCATAACACAACTGTGCCAGCCTTCCGAACATATGAGCATTTGTTCCAATCAACAAAGGGACACCATCATACAGTCCAGTGGGGGACACACTAAGGCTAGGGTCTCTACATTGTTAGCCACTCCAGCCACGGAGGTGGGAAAGACAGCCAAATTCGGATATACCCGGAATAGGGGTAGGCCTTCTCACTTAACCCCATACATGCAGTCCTTCTAATGGTTGTAAGGGTACATCTGACAAATGCTTCTGATACCAATCCTGGAACATAATTGTCACTTGGGAGCCACTGTCTAATACAGCTCTTGTAGACACTCCATTCACCTTTACAGTGGTCTCCATGGAGGACCCACTATTCTGGACCAGTCTGGAGAGGCGGTAGTGGGGCCTGGGCAACTGACCTTGCCACAAAGGGCGTGAGTTAGCATATTTGGTGCCCTCACTGGGATCATTTCGTGCACCTCTTAACCACTGATTTGTTCTCTGAAGCTCTCCTTGTAGCCTATATGCAACTTTGTCAGTGTTTTGGGGACCGGCATTCCCTTTTCATGTGCCCATCTTTCCCACAATTATAGCAAAACATACTTTTGGAGTTTGAGCTGGCCGGGCGCCACACTGGGAGCCAGGGCAGGGTATTACTAACTGGAAACCTTGGTGCCATCTCTGTCTGCGGCGTGATAAGCATTTGGAGACATCTCGTCAGTTTCTCCACTTCCATGGTCAAGGAATCAAGTTCGGAGCTGTTATCAGCAGGAGATACATGGGTGGGTATCCCCACCCCCATAGCAGATGCAGTCAGATATAGGTCGGGGCCCATACTTGCAGGCGTGGCCTTCATAAAGGGACTGTTTTTGAATTCCCGGATCTCTCTCAACAGTTCGCCCCATTGTGGTATATCTTTTTCCTTATCAGAGCACTCATTGACTGCCAGCCTCTGCCCCTGAACTTCACTTGATGGGCCACCTTCAGTCACTCGGGTCATAGCCGCAGCTATTGGTGCAGGTCCCTGCCAAGGTCGCCTTTTCTCAACTCCTCGAATTTCTCTCATTAACTCATCATAAGAGGGTGGGGATTCCAGTCGATTTGCCAGGCGTAACTGAAGCAACAAGCAGTTCTGAGAAGGGCAGACTTAAGGATCCTGTCCAGCCTGTTTCGTCCAGTTCAATCGCTGGCAAACTAGCCTTTCTGAGGCATTCTTGCAACAATTTTTCCAGCCGAGATACATACACAGACAACAACTCCCTTGGTACTGTTGTGCATCTCTTACTCTCCACCATAGGTCTTCATCAGAATCTGGGCTCCATACACATTCTCCAAGGCCTCAAGATAGGCCTGTGCAGTCACTCAGGGTTACTGGCCCATTTAGCACGGATGGTAGCCAGGGCAGGACCTCGGAGGCTCTCACTAACCCTCTTTCGCTTTTCGGCTTCCGAGCATTGCCATTCTAGCACTTGGGGGCAACATAGTCTATCCAGGTCTCCCAGTCATCCTCCCTTTGGGGGGTGGGGAGGGTGCCAGAGAAGATCCTCAACCTTCGGTAAGAGTCGTGACTAATGGCAGGTGCAGAAATAGGAGTCTGCATTGGTTTAGCCACCATTACTGGTACTGGGCGGAGAGGGTGTTGGGGAGGAACACCCCAGGTGGCAAGAATAGTTTCTTCAAGTCCTCCACAGTTTTCCCTTCCCCCAGCAACCATTTAGCAAATTTCTCCTCAAAAGTTTCAGACAGTGGTGGGGGCTCATTCCCCCGGTCTTTACTGTACTTAGTTATCACTCTCCAGGCAGTGAGGGCTCCCTCTGGGGTAATGGTCTGTGGCACTTTGGAGCTATCTATGGGATCCTTAAACTCTACTAGGGCCAGGAAAGTGTGGGTGAGCAGATTAGCATGCCGACCCACCACCACAGTGTTTTGTAAACCTTCCATCTTGGAAAGTACTCCCTGTACAGTGTCCGTATTGATACCAAGGGGGATGTCCAGGATAAGCATAGCATTTTGGGGGTCAATCTCCTCCCAGTACACCACTCCACCAGCCGGTGCACAGCCACTTCTGTCGGGGTACCCATTTTTTTCTTAACAGTGGTTCGTAAATATGGCCACTAGAGGACACACAATCCCAGCGGTGAGCCTCCAAGATGTAACCCCTAGATGGCGTTATCCCAGGGGCTACTACCCCTGCCTGATTTGCCACTAACAGGTTGAGGGGCCTGGATCCAATGGCAGGTGCCTCCACCCAGAGGTCAGGGTTTGCAATAGTTAAACTAACTTGGTCACAGCCCTCTGGGACACTGCAACCCCCCTTTCTTCCCACTAGTGGCCCACACAATATATCAGAATTATCTTCACAGTATACACTTACCCCCAGGTCTGGTTCCGGCACTGGGACCTCCTGTGAAATAAGATACAGTGCAACAATCACAGTACAGTACTTTAACACAGACAAATACCTCAAGCAGTATAACTTTGCTGAAACAAGCAGCTCTGATTTATTTAGGGGGATATAACAAGGACAGGGGAAATCAGGTTAATTAACTTATCACTTTACTATCTACCTATGGCTCTGTGCACAGGCCTATCCCTACCAGTTACTGTCCCTGGGTACCTAAGCCCTAGTGGCTAGTCCAAACCGTGGCAGCTGGTAGGGGCCCTTTCACACAGTGAAAAGAAGAATTAGCTTAAACAGTCAGCAGTACAGTGATTCCATTTGGATTTAATGTGGCAATTCAACAGGAGCGACCTGAATTAGTACTCCGACCTCCAAACAAGATAGGGTCCTTCAACGTCAGCAGGGCTACTTTTGAGCTCCACGAGACTCTTCACACATTTATATGGTAAAAAAAGAAAGTACTATACCAGGCAGGCTGCTTCTCTATCCCGATCGCAATTACTGCACAATACCCGGGAGAACACACAGCAGATTCAGTTCCTGACAGACAGAGTGCAATTCAACAATTTCTCCAGTCTTCTACAGGGTGAGCCTGGTTTCTACTCTTTAGAGATCCTTTGATTCTTTTCACAGGACGGATTCAGTCCTAACAAGCAGTTACACAAGCTGCAGACGGAACTCTGGGCCTTACACACGTTTTGACTGAAACTGTGCACTGAAGGAGCACAGGGTTTCTTTCCCTTCACTGCCAAAGCTAAACTGAAACTCCAACAGACAAAACGGGCACTTCCTTTGAGTTCCTCCCAGTTCCTGACTGGATCGGCCGTCACCCACAACAGACTGCCGTTGGTCCAAGAGCGCCCAGTCAAACCACATCTCCCAGAGTCACCCACACATAATCCCCGTGGCGGCCCAGACTCTGAGTCCAAGTTCCGATTCATCCAAGGCACCATCCTAGAGCTAGCTTACCCACACTGATTGGTCCAGTTCAGAAGTTCAAAACCAGAATGGGGAACTAGGCAGACACAGTTCTGACTGCAAAGAAAGCAGGTTAGACAAACTGTACTTTCATTATCACTCTACATGATTTCTGGCAAACAGCCACATCCTTCAGATAGGCTCCCTCTGCACTCCCAGCGACTGCAAAAATAGAGCGAACCGGCAGCAGCCCGAGCGGTACCCAAACAGAGAAGCACACAGTCCCCCCATACAAACTAACCACGTCTGCAAGCAGACAGCTCCCAAAGAGACAGCACCAGAGGCTCCAAAAACACTCACTGATAAATGGCTTAAATGCCAAACACCACCCAGGCCCGGAGCACCCAAGCAAGCTCCCGGAAGTCCCAGGGAACCCCCATTTGCAGGGGGTTACACCAAAAGACCCATCATAGGAAAGTCCTTGATGATTTTCTTTTCCTAAAATATGGGAGGAAGCAACAGCTCTCTGTCCTCACTCTAAATACCTGTAGTACCAAGAAACGTATAACAACCTTTCAGATCATGAAATACCTTCCTAATAACATCATATTTCTACAGGACACTAGGCTCAAAACCACTTAAGAAGTTAATCAAGCAGCAAATTCCTGGAATATAGGCCCATCTTTTTTGTCTCAAGGTCCAGATAGGTGCAATGGGGAGAGGATTCTTTTGCGGGGTTTTGAATTCACAATCCACAGAGTGCTGGATATTTCTCCAGGTAGGGTGTTATTACTGGATGGCTGTTTTGGGACTCTGTTCTTTAGGCTAATTAATATATACGCTCCACAGGGTGCTGCAGCACAGTCAGATATTTTTAAACTAATTCAGCCCTATCGTCACACAAATAAACATATATAATTTTTTGGCGGGGACTTTAATTGTCCACTTGCCTTAGCAGATAAGGGCACACCACTAAGCTATTTGGGGACACTAAGTGTTTAAACTCTATTTTAAAAACAGCTGGTTTAAGGGACAGTTATAGGAAATTCATGATCTTGGGCTAGACCCTTCATAAAAGGTACACTGGCCACAAGAATAGAGTACATTTTTCTTTCAAAAGATCTGGATACTATGCAAGCTTTCACCATTCTATGTGAAACCTCTGATCATTTGGCAGTTTCAATTTTTTGTAAACTTCCTTCTAAGTCTTCTGCTGGGAAAAACAGATTTGCTAGATGGAAGTTAAATAATCAGCCGTTGTCACTGCCTTCTGATGAGAGCAAAGTAAACTCCTTGCTAGCTGCAACATATACTTTATTAGAAGCTTTTGACTCCTTAGGTGAATGGTGGGTGGAGGTAAAAAATGATTGTAAAGGTTTTTTTATTCAGGCTGAAGCAAATGTATCAAGAACCAAATATTTGCATTATTTAGGCTTAAGGGAAAAACTATTCTCTCTCATTTCTAGATCTTATGAGAATGCAGTAGATTTGTCAGCTGAAATTCAGGAAGTTAAAGCTAAACTGTTTATAGTGTAGTATAATAGAGTAGAATCTTTAAAAAAAGAGGTCCAGTTTGGCACTCAGGGCTCAAAACCTTCACTCGACATTTATAAAAGTTGTCAAGATAGAATACAACAACACTAATCTAGATCAAGTAATGGATCCACACACTAGAAAGGCTTTCACGGATGTTTTTCACATACAAGACTTAGCACAGAACCACATTTTTAGAATGTTTGGAACTTCTTCCATGGCAGTTTGGGATGAGGAGTATCTCAATGACATATATGTTCCTGCTTTAGATCCAGGGTTAGTAACCAGTTTGTCCACACCAATTACATTAGAAGAAACTCAGCATGCTATAACTAAGTTGAAAAAAGATTCAGCCCTAGGTCTGGATGGTCTGTCGGCAGAATTTTATATTGCATACTCTAAATACTTGGTCCCCATTTTAACAGATGTTTTTTAAGACATGCTAGTCTCACAGGTTCTCCCTAAAAATATATTTCAGGCTCTTGTAATTTTGTTATACAAAAAGGGACAAGAGTGACTTAAGAAACTGGCGCCTTAAGTCTATTGAATATGAGACTACAAAATTCTGGCAATATCCTTTTGAACAGATTATCTAAAGCTGCAGAAACAGTCATTTGTCCAGTACAAACCTGTGCAATAAAAAAAGATCCATGTTTCACAATCTTGCCTTTTAAGGAAATTCTGTCAAGAAAAGGATAGTAACATCGATGCTTAATTCTGGCCTTAGATCAAGAAAAGGCATTTAGCGAGAGGTGCTGTGGAGCAACAACATGGTGGCAGCTCTTAGACCAGCTCTGCATATTGTATTCTTCAAAGCCACCAAGTGGTAGTTTCTCTAGAGAAACAAAGATCTGACTAGAACCAAATCCGTCTGAAACACCCAAGACCACAATGGGGCCAAAAAAGATGGCGAGCATGGACTGCGTAGCCTGGATGTCTTCCTTTCCCCAGCTGGCGTCTACAGGATCAGGGCCGACTCCAACAAGCGGCCTTGTCATGCTGAATCTTCCAACGGCGCAGATTATGGCAATTCTCACTAAAATCCGGGCAAATGGAAGAAACAAATAAAGACTGGCCACAGTGGAATCAGACTTTCAGAAAGTGATACTGCGGTTAAAGAACACTCACAGGCAATCGCTGAAATTCAAGTGAATTCCACCCAACAGGAGGAATGTAATGCTTCCTTCGCAAAAGATCTGAACTTTCTCAGGGGGAAAATTGAGACGCTGGAAAACTCGCAGCGCCAAGCAAATGTACAGGTGGTGAGCTTTCCGCCCTGTCTAGCAGGACATATGGGCCTCTTGCCTAACATTGCTAAATTAATCTTTACAGACCTAAAGCTTCTACCCCAGGACTCAGGGGTCACAATACAAAAAGGTTTTGCCATCCCACAGTGACCACGTAGAGGAGACATGAACCAAAGGCCTTTGATGGTGATTGCCACGCTGTCATCTCCTGAAGCCAGGATCCCACTCTTACAAGCCGCATGGACCACGGGGACATTGTTTGGGAGAACAACCATCTGGCTTTCTTTCCAGATCTATTAGCCCAGACACAAAGCTGGAAAGAACTTAAAAAAAAAAAGGAACTGCTGAGTAATGGTATTCAAGCACAACACATTTCCTGCAAGTCTGCAAATTTGGCATGAAGCTAAAACATATATTTTTGTGGACCCTAAGCAAGCAGCGGACTTTGCAGAGAAGTTGATGGCAAAATTGCACCCTGTAGAGAATGCCTCCTTTGAAGATGAAGCAGGTTGAATTCACTATGTTCACTTTTGTTGGGACACTTATTTCCTGGTAGTAATTTTGTTTACTGCATAGCAAGGTGGTTAGGGTTCCAAATTAGAGATGAGACACTTTAAAATTCTCCTTTTGGGGCTGGTCCGGTGAGTTCTCACTGAAAGTGTTGTATTTTCTTGTTATTAAAAGGTTTTTTTTAAGGTATGCATGAATTTCAATATAAATTCCTGAGTATGTTTAAGCCCTAAGTCAATGATGTACTGCTCTTATTAAAGTTTCTTCATATTGATGGTTTCTATGGCTCAGAGACACAGGAAAATTGTAAGTATATTTATACTGCTCAGTTCCGTAGCTTTAGAAGTTCTTCAAAGATTCTGATAACCCACAGGGAGGTTCGACCATACATGATATGTGGGTTTCATAATATAACTAATTGAGACCAGACTATCTAAGACCTAATCCTGCCCATGTATTCTTGGCTTATCAGCTCCCCACTGAAGTTTAATTCTACTAGGAACTGGATAAATCGATTGTGTAATATGATAGGAGTTATAGATATTGGTGAGAGTAACACTGACCTACAGTTTAAGCTGGTCAAATTTACTTCTATATGATAATAGTGAAACAGTATCTCTATACTTTATATGTAACATATTACGAAAGAAATATGTATCGTAATTGTATTGTAAATGAAGCATGGAGGTCTCAGTACCTCATATCCTGTTTTATTATGGGTTTACAACAATCTCTGTAAGCTCATAAAATCAATAAACAAAAAGTAAAAAAAAAGAAAGGCATTTGACAAGGTCGATCATCATTATTTAATCCAAGTTTTGAAAAATATGGCATCCTGAATAAATTTATTCAGTGGGTGTCCATGATGTGCGTTTCATATTACATAACCCCTTATATAAACGGAATCCTTGGGAGGCAGTTTAAAGGCTTGAAAGGGTACGCCTAGGATGCCTCAAGAACCCTCTTTTGTATACTTTCCAAATCGACCCTCTTTTGAGAAAATATTAAATTCTGGAAATATACCAGGTATTTGGGTAGAAGGACATGGACCCCTGCCAAACATCTGCTCATATGCAGACAATATTAATATTGCTCCACCCAGACATGGATAATTCTGCATTAAAAATGAAATTTCAAGTCTGAAAACATCTCAAGTGCAAAATTAAACTTTCATAAAAGCAAGGGACTTTTGTACTCATCTCCACTAAATCAAGGGCCAGACCCCACCTCCTTTGTAAATATTTCAATATCCATATAGCCAGTGACAATCTTAGGACTATAGTTTGGTAGCCAGGATGATGCCACTTTAAACTGGGTCTCGGCATTACAAAAAGCTGTAAAACAAGATCATTTCTAAAAGAAATGTGTTTCTTTACTATATTCTCTAGTTGTTCCAGTTTTGCTTCATGTGGTTCATGTTTTCCGTTACCCTCTTCCCTGGAAGTAAAGTAATGAAAATCTTCTTTTGGGGGCTCTGGGGAGAAGATTAAACCCTGTGAAGAGGAGGTACACTTATCATGATTACAGTCTGGGTGGGATGAAGATGATCCATCCAGTCTTATTCTTTTTTTGTATTTTTGTGTACCAAAACATTGTCTCTATGTTAACTGACACATGTCCCTCCTGGCTAGTACATTTAAAAACAATTTTGCAAGACCTTTTAGGGACCTAGACCTCAACCCAAGGCCTACCCAGATCCTTGAAGAAATTAAATCTTCCTGGTTATTTGTTCCCAGTCTGTAATAAACTTGAGTGGAAAATCTCCACTTCACAGCTTATTGGAAATTCTAGAAGGGCTTGTTACTCTGTAATCCTATCAGACCATTTTTTAGAAACACCAAATAAACTTACACCATATGCAGGCAAGCTAGACAGTATTTACAGCCAATTAACAGATAGATGACTTCCCCCATAGTGTGGGACACTACATGGCTTTCCTGTCATAGCAGGTTGGGGGTAAGGAACTCCCACAAACACAAGCAACTAGAAGAGTGCACGTGCCCTAGAGAGACTTGTCCTGGAATATTAGAGACTCAAGAACATTTCTATGTCACTGCCCTTTTACCAAGCACTTCTGGGCTGATATTCTCATGTCCTGGGGAGACAGGAATCTATCCCTATTCCCCTCTGAGACAATTGTTTATGGCTTATATCCAACTAACCTGAATAAGTACAACAGTAGCACACTGTGCTTATTTTTTCCCCTTTGTAGGTTTTATTTATGGCAAATGAGATGCGCTTTAGTGCTACAACAAAAAGGGTATAGCACAAATCAAGTTGTTATTCAAGTATCTCAGAATTTATTGTGCATATATAAAAAGGAGATATTGCAAAGGACAAAAACATTTTCTGATTTATGGAAGAATTTCTCATGGTTTAAATCCTAAGGTTTGCCTTTTTTTCTGTTATGCTGTACACTAAAAGCTGTAATTTCAGTAAAGACATATTTATTTTCTTTGTTTACAAGTTTATTTGTTACTTTTTTCCCAATTTCTTTGTTGTTTCCTGAGTATGCTATTGCAATTATGTGACCTGCTTATGTTCTCCTTTGTCGTTGTACTATTTTCATTTAAATAAAAAAAATAATCCCCTACTCTCCAGTAGGGGAATTGCTGTCCGTTTCAGGATGGCCACTCAGTGTGGGACTTCAGAACAGATGGACGTCTCCGAGTCAGGGGAGCAGGCCTCCTCCTCTGTACTCAGTTTGCTAGAGGTCATTGAAAATGTGGAGGCTCCATCAATTATAAAAGAAGACGATGGTGGCAATGAGATTTTTATATCTATTGAGGATCTGAGCACACTGGAAAGTTTATGAGAAAGTGTAAAACTTGGCAACCTTACCGATACCGAAACTTCTTTGAGGGAAATTATGATTCAGGAACTAGTGGCAGAAGAACTGAGACACCAGCATTTCGAGCAAAAACTTCAGTCTGAAATTGCAAAACTGCAAATGGAAAGCGAGTCTGTCACTAGGCGCGTCCCACTTGTCAAGCCGCATTCCTTTCCCGATGACGCACCTGTGGGGCCGGAGGAAATTAATATCTCTACACCACAGGTAAACACTATCCCTTCTACTGAATGTACCGTTAACGCCGCTGGCAGTAGAAATGCTGATGGAAGTGTCTGTCTGTCTACAGCCGCTGGGATCAGTGGGTGGTGGATCTACACAGAGCCTTCAATGAGTACAAAACTAAACAGGGTTAGTTCAACCAGCAAGAGGCTGATATGCAAAAACTATTCTGCCACATATGTTAACAAGTGAGCAAAGTAATGGGCAGGACTTAAAATTAAAAAATATCAAAGCGTCAAGAGAGCACTCTTACTGAAAAGAATAGAAATACTTTAAACCCAGGACAAGAGAGCGCCCTTACCTCCCGACAACTCACTTATATATCAGACTGATGTAACTAATCAATCAGGGGTGATTGTGTTTTCATTCACTGCTAAAGGTCCTTCAACTAAATCAACTGCAAGGGAAGATATAAAACAAAAAAGGACTGCCCTGATTCTATCTAAAAGAAACATTCCCCCCGAACTCCCTAATTCAAGTGATGAGACTCCTGAGGACCCACCTCTGCCTGCAAACATAACCCCCCCAGCCTCAAACCACTGCAGCAGCAATACAGGCTGCTTTTTTCTATTTGTCTCCCGAACACAGACCCTTTCTCCCAGTGGTCTCCAGAGAAGGCAGTGACTGAAGCAGGATGGAAGGAAATGCTGGCTGGCAAATGGCTCCCAGACTCTGACTGGGCCTCAAAACTATCATTGACCCAAGAATCTCAAGAATGGTTCCCAAAGGTTCAAGAACAGGTACCTGCATCTGTGATTCTTCCCAAAACTGTACAAGGTCCTACCAGTTCTAATGTTATGACTGAACCTAATTCCAAAGGCAGGAATAATGATCCTAAAACCACTGTGCAGAGCTCTACAGGGCCTAAAACATGTCCAGCCCCCCCCACCTACCCTCAAGTAGGTCAATAGATAAGGTGCACCTAACTATTCTGGATTTAAATAATGCTATTGAAGGAAACCAGGAGGGACCTTTACCACAAAGGCCTTTACTTTCTGAACTGTTTCAAAAAATGAAGAAGGAAGCAGCTCCAAGAAGACATGCAGTTCGAATTAGATACAAAGCGGATTAGAAACAAGACCAGACAGACATTATGTAGGAGGTCTTTACTAAAAGACTCTTTACATTTCACACCTAAAGAAGTTTTGCATTTATTAATATTTCCAGTGATGATAAATTTCATGTGAGCTACGCTCTCCATACACTAGAACTGTTTTGGCAATGCTACAACCAGGTTAAATTCTCCCTTTATGGATCTCCTTTTGGTAATTCCTCTAACCAAACCACTAATCAAATTTGTTACTGTTATGTTCAGGAATGAGTGGGTCCATGTGGATGATATAACTTATTGGTTGTTACAGAAATGTGAAGTCCTCAGTGCTCCCAACCCTATTTTAGACTTGGAGCTGTTTTGGACAGGGGGCTAGAAATACAAGGTAAAGCTATGGCAGACAGATTCTGGTACTGAGCACATTCATAACTAATTTCTGTTAGGTATGGATAGGGGAGTTTGCTTTATGTGGGCCAACCCGTGCCTCCTACAAGTGTGGAGCTTGAACACACTTATCTAGAGTGTGTATGGAGGCCACAATGTGATAACTGTGGGAGGTCGCTACACAAGCCACCAGTGTGCTAACCTACTAAATGTGATCTGTGTGAGGAACTGGCCATGTCTTTCCTGAGTGTCCTTGGGCAGCAAAAACAATGCTTCATGCATGAGCCCTGAATTGTTACCCCAACAAGCTCAAGATGCCTCAATCACCCCAGAAAAGGATACTCCAAGGACAACCCCACTCCACCTCAGGCCTTGCCCAAGAAATAATTTCAGGAAAACCACTGCCAACCCCAGACTGATCTTCTTACTCCTGTCTGTTATCATGATCCACCTGAGGAAAAGAAACAGATGTGGTTCCTGTACTGCACCCCATCTGCTCCAGCCCCCCTTCCTAGGAGATGGGTTACCAGGAATTCAAACCCCCTTCCTAGTAATATCCCAGAAATAGAATCAGAGAATTCTTATGCAGCCTTAGCTTCAAACTGGGGGGAGTCTGATATGGAGGTGGGAGATTCAGACTCACAACCCCATAGTCTTGACAACATTATGACTAGTATTGATACTATGGGCTACAAGGGAAAGAAGAAAGAAAGGAGAAAACAATCCTTAAAACCCTCACCTTGAATCTATGTCCACATTCTGTTTGGGGTCACTGAATATCCACAGTTTACTTAATCATGCAAAAAGACAGGCCGTCTTTCAGTTTTTGCATGAAAAGAATACAGACATATGCCTGCTTTAGGAAACATGGATGTTTTCAACCAACCAAGTTCAGCTTTTCCAATCCGAAGGGGTCTGCGGACCCTCATACTGGTCCTTTGGACCAGATAAAGCCGATGGGATAGGGATACTTTTCAATTCCGTCTTGTTTATCCTAACAAAACTAATTGATCCTATCCAGGAACATTATTGATCCTTGATGGTCTATGGAACAATGCTGCATGCAGATTTATAACTGTATGTGGTCCACAAACAAATGCAGAAAGGGCCGTCCTTTTGCCTCACTCAACCATACTAGTGACATTCATTAACATCTTTTTAGGAGATGACTTTAATTGTGATGCCCCAGACAAGGTAGGGTTTCTGAGAAATAAAGTATAGTGTGATTCCAATGCCCTACAAAAGAGTATTAATTTAGCTGATCTCATAGACTGTAGTAAATTTCAGAATATTGGACCTACGTTTACTTATAAGTGAGGGAAATTTGCCACAACTATAGATCATGTGTATGTATCCAAGGGCCTTTCTATGCCCCATTTCAGAATACATAGATACGTAGACAGTGTCGGCAGATAAGGGCCCATGGCCCACCCAGTCTGCCCATTTAAGTTTGTAAGTTCAGTTTATGTTTTCCAGGAAGTCTGTTGCCCCTTACCCCTGACCTCCAGAATTCCTTTATGTCTATCCCATGCATTCTTAAATCCCGTGATTGTTTCAGCCCCCACCACTTCCTCTGGCAGGGTGTTCCACTTGTCCACCACCCGTTCTGTGAAGAAATTCTTCCTCACGTTTCCTCTGAATTGTCCTCCCTCCAACTTCATCCCATGCCCTCTAGTCCTGGAACATCTTTTCGTTAAAAATAGTGTATTCCTGCACCCTGTTCCTCCCTGTAAGATACTTGTATGTCTCTATCATATCCCCTCTCTCCCTCCTCTCCTCCAGGGAGTACATGTTCAGTGCCTTCAACCTGTCCTCATAGGACTTGTGATGCAATCCATGCACCATCTTTGTTGCCTCCTCTGAACCTTCTCTACCCTGTCTATGTCCTTACGTGGGTAAGGTCTCCAGAACTGCACAGTGTACCCAGGTGCGGCCTCACTAGTGTCTTGTATAGTGGAATTATGACCTCCCTTTTCCTGCTGGTGATGCCCTGCCTATGCATCCCAGCATCCTATTTGCTTTACCTGCT
This sequence comes from Neoceratodus forsteri, assembly GCA_016271365.2. Taxonomy (NCBI): domain Eukaryota; kingdom Metazoa; phylum Chordata; order Ceratodontiformes; family Ceratodontidae; genus Neoceratodus; species Neoceratodus forsteri. Next base: position 46,930,156 of record JADMNL010000027.1, read on the forward strand.
GCCTTGTCACACTGTTTCCTGCCTTGAGGTCATCAGAGATGATAACTCCAAGATCCCTTTCCTGCTTGGTGCATGCTATATCCTCACCCCCAACTGATATATTGTGCCAGGGTTTTTGTGCCCCATATGCATTATCTTGCACTTCCTTGCATTGAATTTCAACTGCCAAACCCTGACCATTCTTCAAGTTTCTGCAGGTCCTTCTCATTCTGTCTACACCCTCTGGTGTGTCTACTTTGTTACAGAGCTTTGTGTCATCAGCGAACAGTGAAATTCTGCCTTCTGGGTCCTGTGCAATGTCACTGATGAAGATATTGAATAGTACCAGTCCCAGCACTGATCCCTGTGGTACCCCACTGGTCACTCTTCCCTCTGTGGAGTGACAGCCATTTACCACCACCCTCTGTGTCCTGCTGCCCAGCCAGTTACCTACCCACCGCACTACTGTCCTGCCCACACCCATATTCCCCAGTTTGTGCAATAGTCTTCTATGTGGCACAGTGTCAAAGGCCTATAAAGAATATACCCCGTAGAGTTCTCAGATCACTTATTATTAAAAATGTCATTTCAAAATTTTCAGGCAAATAAACCAAAAAATAATAGGTGGACATTTACTTCTGCGACTCTCTCTGATCCGATAGTCCAAAAAGAAGTATTATGTTTACTCTGGGCTAGAGCATCAGTAGTGTTTTTATATGATATCATAGGAGAATGGTGGAATGATACCAAAGAAGACCTAAGGCAGTGGTTCCAAAATTTAGAAAACAAAATGGAAAAACAAAATTCTTTAAATATTTACAGTTAAGGAACCAGCTTCAATATTTACATACTTTAGCTTCTATTTCCAGGCATGATTACACACCACAAATAGATCAGCTAAAAGGAAATGAAGGAGTTTCAGTATGATAGAGCTAAAATTATCAGAGCCATGCTACAATATGAAACCCAAAATCCCCAATTGGAGAACCCTTGGAAGCATGTAAAAAGAAAGGAACACTTGATAGCCTTATAGATACAGATGGAATAGTGTAGACTCTATGGGTGGATTACACCACATTACCTACGAACATCTACAATCCCACTCTATTACTGACCCCCAATTAAATATTATAAAAGCCTATTTATGGAAATACATTTTCCTACCCTTAGGAGAAGTAAAGAGCTAACTCTTTCCATTGGTGCTGCAAAATTGAGTAGGTTATTAAAACACTCAAGCTAGGTACTTCCCCTGGCCCAGATGGGCTTCCTTATGAATTGTATTAAACTTTTCCAAAGAATTAGCAGTATGTTTGGAGATAGTTTTCACCTTCTTTTAAAATCAAAGGAAATTCCAACATCCTTTATAGCAGGATTAATAATCTTTCTGTTTAAATCAGGAGATATGCAATAGATAAAAATTGAGGCCAATAACCATTTTAAACTCAGATTTTTAAAATTCTCTCCCAAATCTTGAACAACAGGTTACAGAAAATTGCAAATACACTTATCTCTCCTGCTCAGTTTGTGGTCACCCAAACCACAAAATTCAGCATCTCTGATGAGAATTGGGATATTATTGAAATACTTCCCTTTAAAGAAATAAAGGTTGCATAATATTTATAGACCAGTACAAGGCATTTGACAGACATTCTCGACTCTGGAGCATTATGGTATTCCATTGGAGTTTATGAGACAGATACAATTGTTGTATTCTTCTGCCACAGTACAGCCTGTAATTAAAGGACATATTACACATAGTTTTAAAATGATAACAGGGTGAGGCAAAGCTGCCCTTAAGCCCCCTCTACATCTTTCTCTGGACCCCCTCTTTAGAAGGTTAGAGAAACAACAGATTGCAAGGTATCATAGGGAGTGGCATACAGGACACCTTAAAAGTCCAAGCTTATACGGATGCTATATGTCTTTATTCACTAATCATAACCAAATTAGGTCATTTTACAAGGAAATGAGGGTTTATGCATATGTTTCTAATGCTAGGTTAAATCATGGGAAAAGTAAAGGTTTATTTATAGGGACCCCTCCCCCCACCTTTAACAGTTGCTGGGATCCAGATTTCTACTGAACCATTAAAAATATTAGGCATAACTTTTGGCCAGAGAAAATTCCTCCAAATTGGGACTCTGCCTTACAATCAATGGAAAATAAAATACAGAGATGGAAAAACTAGAAATTTTCAAAAATTAAAATGATTTATATTATAAAAGATTTAACATTCCCTGTTTATTATATACAGCTATGATCTTCCCCTTCATACACTTCTAGAGACTCGATTATACAGCTACTTTTTTCAAATGTTGTGGGGAAGCAGATTAAATCCCATAAAAGGTATTTTATATATTTGCCAAAATCTCAGGGAGGACTGGGTATAATAGACCCCAGAACCTTTTTTCATACACTCTTTAGTTCCCAGACAGCCAAAACAGGTCTTTTACCCTCTGATTTCTTACAATACAAGTGGATTCATAATAATTTAGCTAGGTTTTTCCACAACTGGGGTGATAGCCCACCTAAAATAACCCCACGTCGCCAGATTCCTGAATATTTCAAATCAACAGCACAACAATTATATAAATGGGACTTAACCAAAACTCAGATATGCCAGAACTCCGATGCTCAACGATAAATGGGGCTTAACCAAAACTCAGATATGCCAGAACTCTGGTTCTCAGTGATACAATATTGTTTGGGCTAAAATATACCGAAAAGAATCAGAATTAAAAACTCCCACTTTCACTGAGGGAAGAGTTCTGACCCATTTAAACAACGATAGGATTTCCTCTCAAAAGTGGGAAGTATTATGCCTTTCAATGTATGGGAGGCTAAATAGAAGGGGAAATTGTAAACACAAAATGCAGGAGGAGAGAAATTGTCCATATACCTCCTGTATAGCAATAGAGGAGACAATGGAACATTTTATGTTTAATTGTACTTACACAAAACCATTGTGGGCCTTTTTGGCAGATAAATGGAATTTGGGTGGCTCAAGAATTTTAACTATGAAATCCTAATTTGGGGGTAATTACCCCATTTATGCAGCAAATACTATGATGAAACTGTAGCAGTCTTTCTTTGTTGCTTAAAATTGTATTTATGGCAGGCAAGATGCCAGTGGGTTATTAAAGGAATAATGCATGACAGGGTGTGTGTCGGGCTGGAATAACGCCTTGCCTGGGGGGGTTGGGCATGAGGCCGCAGGCCGAGTGCGTCCAATGCCCCAGGCGTGGCGTTATCCCAAATGACACACACCCTGGAATGCATTATTCCTATTATACAATGGCTCGTTGTTGTATATAAAATAAAAAAATAACTTTAAAGAATGTTTTTATTAGTGTGGAAAAATATTTTTGTTTCTAAAGAGGAGATGCAAAAAAAAGCTCTAACTCCCAAAAAATCATCAGGCTCATCATCCAAAAAATCATCTGCAGGTCACAGTGAGGCTGAGACTAGACCTGTGGCGTCATGTGAGGATAACGCCATGGGTCCAGCCCCAAACTGACCAATCACAGTCCAAGATTCTTTCTTGCCATTGTATAATCACCAGTGACTAATGCTATATGATATTCTGAGTAATGTAATCCATCGAGCTATGAATGCTGTTTATTTGAATGAAAAACATGTCACACATCACATAAAGTTTTCAAATAGTGGAAACGGTATGCAATATTTATTAAGAATCAGTAAAAAATTAATTTAGGTAGCATAAAATGATTGAAAATGTTTGAAATGTTTGAAAAAAGAGTTAACAAAAGGGAATAATGGGAACTATAAGAATTACTAAGAAGGAAGTACTGAATATATGTTTCTTGTTTTGTCTCATGTTATAATTTTGGTTGTTCTTATTTTTAAGAACATTTAAATGTATTATATGTTTTATGATGTTATCTGCAATAAGTTCCCTACTCTTTTGAGAACTGCCATGGGATCTTTAACATCCACCTGAACAACCACCAGAACAGGCAGACGAGGCCTTGATTTAATGTCTCATCCGAAAGACAGCACCTCAGGAGTGCAGCATCCCCCTCATGATGCACTATAGTGTCAGTATTGGGATTTACCCCAAGTGCCTGGTATGGGTCTAGAATCCACAACCTTTTGATCTTCCGGCCTCAGAGGAGAGGACCTATAACACCAACCCAACACCCAGAACAGCCTAACCACTAGCCTACCACTCACCTGTAACACACTAGCTATTGCAAGTGATACACCCCTGGGACAATTAACCCTTCACTGACCAGACCTTCCCAACAGCAGCACCAGGATAACCACACAGCACCACCACCCCCAACCTCCCTAGCAGACAACCCACCCTGCAGCTGGATTCTCCACACTCCTAAATAGACTCCCCGCCTAGTCTGATGCTGTCTCACCTTGTTCTTCATTTTGAGTTTCTAGGTCCCTCAGTTAAGTAACAGAAATGTTCATGGACTCCCCATTGTGCCTGTGAGATGGAACCCCCTCCCCATCCCAGCAGTTGGAACCACCCGACCCCTATCTGAAGTTTGGTAGAGGATCAGTGCAGAATATACATGTGGCTATCAGTCATGCTCAACCCACATTTTGGTTCTGTAAAGTGCTCTCTAGCCCCGATTTAAAGTTGAGAGGGCTAGGAGAGCAAATGGACTGTCAATCATGCCTTCCTCCAACGTAATCCTACCTAACGCCTGGCAGACTGAGAGGGAATGCCTGACAGAAGTTTTCCAACACAGCAGCAAAACAATGGATGCAGGAGGCGGGAAGTCTGGCTAATGGCCTGCCAGTGGTTCAGCACCATCGACGGCACGCAGAAAATTGAATGCAGCTGTATAGTACCACTTCGAAAGTTCCACTGCTTCAGGATGTGGATCTGGAGGCTCTTGGTGGATCTTTATAAAATGAATATATCAATCAAACAATCAGTCTTTATTTTACCAGGAGAAAACACTGTTGAGCAAGCTCATTAACAAGGTAGTCCTGAGCAGACAACTTTGGGTGATAATACAGCATAAAAGCACAATAGAGGATACAGTGAATAATGCGGTGAAAGATATATACAAAAAGGGTTAAATCATATGATGTAAGGTCAACAGAGACCAGGTGCAATATGCATATGAGCAGTTCATAAATACATACATGTCAAACAGGACAAAATTCGGAATACATACAAGAAATAAGAGTACTAAATATCATGATGTACAACATACAAGGTCATTGCAGAGGTATCGAAAGTTTGGCAGTGGGCAGGAGATTGAGGATGGGATTCGGAGACAGTGGAGGGGTAGGGAGGGAGGGAGAGAGAGGGAGAAGGCAAATATATAATGGGATGGGGGCTGCCAAGCAGCATAATTAGAAGAAGTAGCTAGAAACGAGGGTCAAGTGAGAGAAAAGGGCAAGAGGGACATGGGTAGGTAGAGTAGAGGGAGTCAGGAAGGGGACTGCAAGCAGTAGACAGGGAGAGGGTGTGTCAGAGAGGGACCATGAACAATAAGGTCGCACCACAGTGGAAGTAAGTGCTGAAGAAGGGTGGGCACATTGGGTGAAGGGAATACGGGGGAGGTGCAGTAGTGGGGAAGACAGATGGGGCAGTGGAACAGGATATAGTGAGATGATGTGTCAGGGAGGGGATGAATTCAGGGTTGTTACAACACAGCGAGGGAAGTACTAGAGTAGGTTGCTTCAGTTTCTCAGGCTCAGAGTCTGCTAGAAAGGAGGAGGAGGTCCCAGTGAGTTGAGAGTTTTAAGAACTTCTGAAGGTTGTTCCACAGAAAAGGAAGAGTATAACTTATAGCAGAGGCACCAAAGTGGGTGCGTATCCTGGGGATATCAAATAGGATATAAGAGTATCTACGAAGAAAATATTTAAATAATAGAGTGAATGAAAAGAGCTTTCTGGCTTTCACCCATTTATTGTATTTGGCCAATGCCGATGTTTGGGACTGCAGCATTGTTATTTCAGATGGACTGGTGCTCATGCAGTGATGGGTTGGAATGGAACATGCTGGTTGTCACTCGAGCACCCAAACTCCTGTTTACAGGTGAAAGAATGTGGGGAAAAAAGATCTGATGGCACGGCACCACGTCTGTATGTGGCAGTGTGTAAAATGACAAGGACACCGTACACATCACCTCCTCCTGCATTGACTGGCTGAAATCTCTTTGTTGGTCAGGGCTGAGTCTGGTGGTAATTGGGGCCTGCTGACACTTGGTGGTGAGTTGTTATGGTTTTTGAGTAGGCCAAGGGTTGCAAAATAAGTAATAATAAACATTAAAGTATAGGAAATAAGCATTTGTCAATGCCGAATGTTGTCTCGCTGGCATTAGCATTGGTAGTGCAGGAGTTAGAGATGCATAATAGGAATGGCAGTGAAGTACTGAACTGATGCCAACCCAACCCCCACCCTGCACAGACTGACAGGCATTGGGGTGTGCTTTTGGGTCGTCGAATATAACGCTCATGCCATTGTACCTCACCCCACCCTGTAGGCACTGACAAGTGTTGTGGTGTGCTTTGGGGTCTTGGGCCTTATAATTACCCCATTCCATAGGAAATACACTGAGCGGGTGCAGTATAAGAGAATGGGGTGAACTGTGGTCGAACACTCCAAGGCACACCTTGATGCCTGTCACTGTCTGCAGGGTGGGGTGGGGTGGAATGGCGTGAGCATTACAGGCAATGATCCCAAGTCACATCCCTGATGCCTGTCGTCTCTGCAGGGTGGTGTTACAGATTGGAAACCCTAAAGTCGTAGCGTGTGTTGGTATTTTCGCTCCAAATTTTCAACATAGGCTTTTTGTGACCCCACCTCATGAAGAGCGGCACAGTTTGTTAGCTGAAAGGTGGTCTTGCACAGTGGCTATGCCATTTGGTGACACAGGGATGAAAACACATTTTGGGCAGGATGTGAAAATGACAACTGTATTGTTCATGAGGAGGTGTAAAAAAATGGCAACGTTGAAAATCTGAAAAATTGGTGAAATCATGAGCATGCATAGAAACTGTGTAACACATGTCCGTATCCCAATTATTTTTTAACCACATTTTCAACATAGGCATTTTGGGACCTCCCATCATGGACAGTGGCACTGTGATTTTGTTAATCTGTCCCAAACGTTGATTTCCCACAGCAACCACGTCATTGTGCGCCACAGGTGTGAAAACACATTTTGGGCAGGATGTGAAAAATGACAGCTGTACTGTTCATAAGGAGTTATGGAAAAATGCCAGTGCTGAAAATCTGGCATGAAAATATTGCAAATTTGCGAAGTTAGAAGGGTGTGAGGAAACTGCGCAACGCACCTTGTAAGACAGTCATTTTATGGACTTTTGTCACCAAATTTTCAACATATGCATTTTAGGACCTCTGCTCATGAACAGTGTCACCATCATTTTCTCAAACTATCCCAAAAACTGATTTTGCACAGCGACCGTGCTATTCAGCGTCGGAGGTGCAAAAACACATTTTGGCCAGGATATGTAAATAGACAGCTGTACTGTTCATCAAAAGGTGTGGTAAAATGCCAATTTTGAAAATCTGGGGTGAAAATATTGCAAATTCACGAAGTTACGAGCGTGCATGGAAATTGCGCAACGCATGCTCATAAAACAGCCATGTATTGGATTTTTTTCACCAAATTTGCAACATAGGCTTTTTGAGAGCCCCCCTCATGAACAGTGGCACTGTTGTTCCATTAATCAGTCCCAAAAGGTGATTCCATGCAGTGACCACGAAATCACCTTTCGGGACTGAATAACACCATGACATTGACTGAATTCATGAGGAGGGGTCCCAATAAACCCATGTTGAAAATTTGGTGCCCAAAATTCCCAAAAATGGCTGAGATATGCACCAAAGTTGAAAAATCCTATTTATGCCATTATACAGCTTACCAGCATTTCTTCAGTTCATGGTCGGCTTTGAAGAGTGCAGATGTGTTTCTGGTCCACTGAAGATCGTCGTGCCGGACTCCGGAGGTAAGTATGGGATGAGAGGGGTGTGGGGAGGCAGGATACGCAGAGGGTGGGTCTTGAGTTGGGGGTGGGGGCAGGACAGACCCGCGAGGACGTTTTCTTTTTCACAGGTTAAAAAGACAATGAAGGTCGGTTTTCTTTTTGCAGGTGTTTGTTTGGTACACTGGGGTGGCTCCCAGTGTGCCACCTGCATAATGGGAGGGGACCAAGTCCAGCACAGAAACAGGTGGGGGGGTGCATGATGCTGAGGGGGATTGGGCACTCCCTTGGCACACAGTACACATCAGGGGCTGGGGACATTATGCCAACAGGGAGTGGGCTCCCCCTTCGGCAAATTAAGCTAGGCTTGGAAGGACTGAATCTGATGGGGATTGGGGCCTCCGTTGGCAAAGAAAGACTGTTGGGGCGGCTCATGATGCCGAGGGGGATTGGACACCCCCTCGGCACACACGTAGAATGGAGGGGTGACATCATGCCTGCGTGGAGTGGGCTCCCCCGTCAGCAAATGAAGTGACTGCGGCAGTCAGTGCCACCATGTTTAGGTTAGGGAAGTGCTTCACTAGCAAGGGCACATTGGGAGGCGCCGCTGCATGTTGAGCTTGGCTCTCATTGCAGCGAACCTTTTCTTAGATGTGCTCACAGCATTATGTGTTGCTGGTGTGGTGCCTACATACTGCCTTATTAGGGAATGAGGGATGCACCTACTGATGCGTGCCCTGCATTCGCCCACAGTGACCGCGCCTCCAAATCTGCTACTACTGCAATACGTTGGCTAGTGCGCAAGTGCGAGCCAACATAAAAATGGGACTTCCAGTGTTCTGCATACTGAGTAATTCAGTTACATACTGATGCTTTAATGTTTATTATTTATGCTGGATAGTAAAGGGAACAAATGATTAAAGTGCACTAGCCCTGATAGTGTTATTGTGTTAATGTGAGCAGCCATTTTGTTGAAAAATAAGGGAATAATTCACGATCAGATTCTATTTTTATAGTATGGCCATATGGATATTAATTTTTGACTGTAATAATACTAGCTGCGTGGCTGAGCTGTTTCATATGCTAACTGCATATGTTTCATTGAGATGTACTCTATCCTGGTATACTAGAGCACCAGGTGGCTGGGAATGAGCACTGCAAGTGGGGCGTGCACTCACAGCACTTCAGTACTGTGCAGGCAGAGGACAAGTGCTTAATAAAGCGGTGGTGGCTGAAACTGGTACACACTTGCAACTAGTCAGGATCCGTACCACTGTAAGATAATTGGTATTGTACCAGCCAAAACAGTACAGTTGGAGGGGTCTATCAGTGGGTCAGCAAAAGTACTCTTTTTTGTGGCTAGGTTAATTTGAAGTAAACTTTGTGTATGTGAATACCCGTACTGAATTTGTCACAATGGCAATACAGTGGTATAACAATGGCAATACCATGGTAAGCTGAAAAATCCATAATGGTACTACTCAGTGGTACTCTGGTATCACAGATGGTAGGCAGCATATTGATTTTCTTTGGTGCACTGGTAGTGTACTGGCACAATGATATCCCTATGGTATTTTTACTATTTTCTCTCTCACACACATACACCTGGTGATACAATGGTATCACATAATTCTGAGATTTTGTCAGTCCCCCAAACTCCTGACACACTGGTAGCACAATGGTACTGCGTTATTTTGACATTTCAGGATTTGGCATCTCTCACTGCAACCTGGACTCATGTAGTAGCACAGTGGTATCAGTATTAATCTTATTATCCCTCACCAAAGTCAAATACTAAAGCAGTCATTAATTTGTCTTTGAAGACTAGTTTTAGTCATTTTTAATCATCTTTAATCATCATTAAAAAATACAGACTCTAAGAATACTAAATTCTAAGAAATATTCAGCAGACTACTTGTTTAAGAATAAATTACTACTAAATGAGGCTTAGAAATAGAACTGCAATGCTCTTCAAAGTACAATTTTTTTAAAAACTACTGAATCATAAAAGAAGATTACAATCAGCTGAGTAGTTCAAGAATTTGAAGCCAAACAAGGCTGGGTATTACCTTGCATTTCAGTTCTACTAAGCAAGTAGACAGATAAAACAACCAGCAACACCGATAAATTTTAGAGATGGTAAACAATCATAACATGTATTTTTTTTACCTAGAAATAATATGATGCACAAAAAGGGTTGACAGTGTCCCTTTAAAAGTCCACTGAACTACATTTTCTAGAACCACTTCCTTTTCCTGCCCAGACTGAGGAAAAAAACATACACGAGCAGCAAAGCTGGTGTTGCCATCTGGTGAGTGCTTATGTTTAAATAGAAAGTGCATCATTTTAGCTCCCTGAAATGTTAAATACACTAAGGGAATTATTACTCAGGTTTTAATTGAAATGCTGTTCAGTTTTCAATCAATCAATCAATCAATCAAAATCTTTATTTATTCAGGCGAACATCATTGAGCAAAGCTCATTTACAAGATGGACCTGAGTGGTCATACAAATGAGGATGCAAGTATTATTACATAGACAAGAATAGCATAAACAGCAATACAATGACATGAAATGATTATATACAACAATTTACATATATACAAGGAACAGTAGAACCATTTAGCCTGTAAGAAAAAAGGGGACAAAGGGTATAGCAGGCATGAAATATAAATTATAGGGTCTAACTGGTTTTATGAGAATATAATAGGTGATTTGGAAGATAGAAATTGAATTAATATAATGGACGGAAAAAGGAAGGTGGGTCAGGTAGGGTAGGGGATTAGGCTTTATAAAAGCAATTGCAGAGCTCTGGAAAAAGGTGGAGAACAATCTTTTGAAAGATGCCAGAGGTAGTAGGCTATCTAGCTTCATGGATTTTTGAGAGAGTTCCATGCAGCTGCTAAGGTATAGCTGAAAGCAGCCCTCCCAAACCGGTGCAGGCATTGGGGACCTTTAATTTGATGAGTTTACTGATCCTTAAGGTGTATGGCCTAGTTGTAATTTGGGTAAAGCAATCAGTGATATAGGTAGGTAGTTTGCCTGTTAACGCTTTGAATATCCAGATAGCAGCATTCCTATTTCTTCTGTGTTGTAATGATGTCCAGTTGACTGCCATATAAAGGAGCAATGATGGGTGCTGGAGGGAAGGTCAGTAATAAATCTTATGGACCTGTGATACAGGGTGTCCAGTTTATGTAAGAGATGACGTGAACAATGGCAGTAGAGAAAATCAGCATAATCAATGAGGGATAGGAATGAGGCCTGAATTAACCTTTTTTTGGAATCACTGTTTAGGTAATGTTTTATTCTAAAAAATAGTCCAAGCCTCTGTCTTAGCTTTTTAAGTAGCTCTTCAATATGGACAGAATAGTTAAGCCTGTTATCTATCCAGACTCCAAGGTATTTGAAGTTATCAACAAATTCCAGTTTCTCTCCAAGTAAGGTGGATAATTGTAGGGTGGTGGATGCTGGGGTAGTGGTAGAGCAACTCTTTGTGGCAAAGAACATAGCTTTTGTTTTTTTGGCATTTAGAAGTAGTTTTTTGTCAAGTAGATTGTGCTGCAGAATGGAGAATTCGGATTGTAACAGTTCACAGGCTTTAGAAGGTGAGGGATTGCTGACATATAATACAGTATCATCAGCAAACAGATGAATGTTAGATTGAGTGAGGTTGGCATCAATATTGTTTATATAAATGGCAAAGAGGATAGCCAAGAATAGAGCCTTGTGGTACACCCTTAGCAATGGTTTTGAGGTGGATAGGTAATTTCCATTTTAACCAGTTGTGACCTATCTGAAAGGTAATCCTTAAACCAGTTGAGTGATAGGGAATCCAGGCCTAGTGAGTTAAGGAGGTGATTAATAAATCATGATCCACTGTGTCAAAGGCTTTACTCAAATCCAGGAACACAGCACAGGTACAATTTTTCTTATCCAAGGCAGTCTGCCAATCGTTGGTTACCTTGGCTAAGGCAGTAATGGTGCTATGCTTTGATCTAAATCCAGATTGTGAAGAATTTAGAAGGTTGTTGTTATCCAGATAGTTTTAATTGTGACTATTTTGTTATGAAGAAATGTTCTCTGCTCTTAACTCACATGTGGCTAAAAACCCTGGAAAAGCCTTTAGAATACAATTTTTTTAATCAAATCACTCCTTAAAGTGTCTAGTGTGCATTGTGCCTCTAGATTACCTGTTATTTGTGGCATTTTACTGATTTAGTTACTTTAAAGTAGTTTCTTTGGGGATTGGGGCCAGGAGAGTTACCTAGCAGCAGAAAGATTGTATAAATTAGTAAATTCAGAATGCAGTTTGTGTGCATAGCCATTCAGTAGCCAGTTTATCTATATTTACAGAGAAAAGACTTTACAGTTGTTTTATCTGAGAAAATCAGGAGTAACCTGTAGATTGATAAAGAGATTTATGTACTGTATAAATTCTGAGTATTTAAATGTGTGTGGGGAGCTGCTTTTTGCATTTAAATAGTGTGTTTGATTAAGACATTTACATATGTTAATCCATTATATTAAATAGTAATGCTGGGATCCTTGTGCTTGTTTCCTGTTCTTTAAGCTGCTGACTGCTTTTTTTATGAAAATATCTCCTTATGTACTTCTAGAGGAATTTATATTTCCTTGGATCCTGTTTGTTCATAAACTGATTTGAGATGGGGTGGACTGGAAAAGCTGCGGTCTTTGCATTTGATTAAAACATTAGTATATTTAAATCCATTACATTAAATTAAATAGTAATGCTATGATCAGTGTACTTTTTTCTTTTGCTGAAGACTGCTGATTATGAAAATCTCTCTTTGTGTATACTTGTGGAAGAATTTCATGAGTAATTTTCCTGTTTCTAAAAAGTAAGCATTTGTTAACTGAGTCTTTGAATCCATGTAGCTGTTTTTTTAAAGGTTCTCATGAATTTATATTTTGTAAGTTAGTGTTTTATATTACATTGAGAAGTATGATCTGGGGAGGGGGATCTAGTTACAGGGAGGGTGGTCTGGGGAGGTTCTGCTCTTGAGGGAGGGTGGGTCCGCTGGTCTATGTGTAGGAATGAACATGGTGGTCCAGCTGGAGGGAGGGTTGTCTGCTGGGGGAGGGTGGTCCAGGAATGAAAGGTGAGCTAGCAGGAGCGGTGGCTGGTGAGGATGGGGAGCTAGTTCAGGATGGAAGCAGGTCCAGCTGCAAGGTGGGTGATCACATGGTGAGGCTGGTATGAGGCTTGTGGTAGGTCCAGCTGTAGGTAGACTGGTTGGCTGGGGGAGTGCTGGTCCAGGGGCTTGAGGGGGACAGTTGCAGAGATGTGGTCTGTTGGAGTGGAGGCTTGGGGGGCGTGCTCCAGCTACATGGAGGTTGTATGGCATGTAGTTGGAGGCTGGTCCAGATGCAGGGAGAGTGGTCAGCTAGGGAAGAGGCTGGTCTGGAGGCTGTGTGTGGTGCTCTACAGTAGCTCCAGTGAGGTTGCTCATCATGGGAGAGGCTGGGGCTAGAAGGGTTGTCCAGCTGCATGGAGGATAGTCTGGTGCCTGGATAGGTGATCTAGCAGAGAGGAAGGTGGTTGGCTGTTGGGGGGGAGGGGAAGAGGATGATCTGAGCACTGGATGGTGGAGGTGGTGGTCAGACTGTAATTGTTAGGATATATAGCCAGAATTGTTAGGATATATAATGGGAAACCTTGACTTTTCGGAATGAACTATTGACTAAAAATAGTCATACTAACTGTCAGTAGTTCATTCATTAGTGTAAATATTTTCCTCTATAGCCCTCAACTGGTAAGGCTAGTACTGCTGGCTCCATGCTGTGCCATATGCACTGCCCTCACCACAGTGTCATGTGCTGCTACCACCTCACTGTTCCACACGCACTTCGCCACTGCATTGAGCCATGTGCACTGCCATCACAGTGCATTTCACATGCACTACCAACTCTGCATCATGTGCACTGCAGACACTGTAGTGCAGCATGCAGTACTATATACATTGCCACCATCTCATTGTTCCATACACTACCACCACTTTACTGTCGCTGCACCACCATATCTGTGTGGTGCCACGTGCCCTGCTGACTCCATGCTGTGTCATGTGATCTGCCAACACCACACAGTGACTCATGTATTGTCATCTGTGCATTGCCACATGCACTGCCAACTCTGTTGTGCCATGTGCACTGTCATTGCCACAGACTGCCACTTGTACAGCTGCCAGCTTGCTGTTCTATGCACAATGCCACCACGTGCTGTGCCACATGCACTGCCGATCCTGCACTGAGCCATTTGCACTGCTATCAATATTGGATGCCATGTGCACAGCTGACTCTACTGGAACTGTACCTGGTGTTGACCGTTGCTGTGCCCTTGCCTGTTGGCCCTGGGCTGAAGGCTGGGGCATCTGTGGTGTCAGCTATTTTCACCCACCCACCCTTGAAGACTCAAGTATTGATACATGCTCTGTACTGTAGGTCAGATAATATCTATGGGCAACAGAATGAAGGCATATTATATTAAAATTATTGAATCAAAATGAAAGCCTACACTTTAAGGCTATTGCCTGGCTAGTCCCCTGACCAGTTCACAATGACACCCAGTTTCAACCCAGTTTTGAAGCTGAGAGGTCATGTGTCATATCCTGAGCCAGTGACCATGGTGGGATTTGAACTAGAGATTACCGGGCTTGTGTATGTAATATCTGTGTTCTCCCTGTAGCTCTTGTACTTCTCTGGAACTGTCTGTACTCTTGCTTTTCTTTTTTCCTGATAATAATCCTTTTTTTCCTTTATTTCTACAGATCTCAGAGGACATTGACCATGGTCTGACAGGACGCAGACTACCTACATATCAGATGAGTATTGTTTATGTTTATGTTTCAGTGTCAGTGGCTCAGTAGGTAGCACACTCGCCTCTGAGGCTGGGAGATCAGAGGGCTGTGGGTTCAGTTCCCACATCTGGCACTTGGGTTAATATCCCAGTACTGACACTGTAGTGCAGCATGAGAGGGGTGCTGCACTTCTGAGGCGCTGTCTTTTGGATGAGATGTTAAACCGAGGTCCCATCTGCCTGGATTGGTGGTAGTTCAGGTGGATGTTAAAGATCCCATGGCACTTATCAGAAAAGAGTAGGGGAAGTTTTTATTGAGAAAAAACATAACATCACAAAGAAAAAGGGCAAACCAGAAGTATGAATACAAAGAAATAATTATACAGAAGAAAACAAAAAGAAAACAATGTGTTACATACAATCCTAAGTAAAATCATCACGATATAGGAAAGTGTTTCCATAGATTTGTAATTTTTCATTAGAAGAAAACTTCCTATCAGTCATATGTATAGCAAGCAAATCATTCAACAGACTCAATTATAACAGGATAAGATATCTGTTGCTGTTGTAACAATGAATTTACAGCGAGCTTGCCATAATGAATACTGTAATAAGGCAAGAAAACATTTAAAGTGCTTTTAAGGATAAGTTTTCCAAATCCCAGTATATTCCCTAAAATGAGAACATTATAAGTTAATAAATTTAAATGTGGCATCTTCCAGTAAAAGTGCTGCTTGAGACCAAAAGCCTTACTATCTATCGCAATCTATAAAAAATGTTGTTGACTTTCTTCTACATTAATACATTGTGGTCTTAAACAATATCTTTCATCTAGAGGTTTATATTTCAGATTCCCTCTAACGCCTAATCTTCCGTGAGCAGAAATCCAAACAATGTCCCAAGTTTTTACTGGGATTCTATAATCTGTTAATTTATGCAATGCAAAAATCATTTTAGTGGGAGTACAATTAGGAAATAACAGTGTAATTTTCTGGACTTCATAAACAATATATGAATAAAAAGATTTCCGAGACAGGGAAAGCAATTTTGTAGGAATCTTCCACTGATATAATTTCCTCAGGGTGGGAAGTCCATACTTAGGCAAAGAATCAGAGGAGATAAGTTTGGAAACAATGACCATTTAAAGAAATATTTATGCCAGATTGACTGGACCCAAAAATGCCATGGTAAAGAAGGTTGTGACCAAAGAAACGAAAGAAGAAAATAAAAATTAGAATGGAAAAAACAACAGGGTTGATCATGTGTAGACCTCCATCTTTTTTGAGAGGTATGTGTATTCCTCTTAACAGGGTTAAGTCTGTTTCCCAAAGCATCTGGAAAAAATGCTATATAACCTAGTCTTACAGATATAGGAAGGAAAAAGATGACTAATATATGAAAACAGGGGTAACAAAAATTGTTTAATAATAGCTATTCGCTTTAGGTTTACAAAGAGTCCAGCTTTTCCAAAGGTTTACTTTTGATTCTCCTATACCAATTGTCTTTCCCAATTATAGAGGCCATATCATCAACTCCGAACCATATCCCCAATATTTTTGAGGAGTGCATGACACAGGTATGTTAAAATAGTTAGTGAGCAGTGAGGGAGTATGTTGTAAAGGTATTATAAAGCTTTTCTCCATATTAAGAGATGCCCTGAAAACTCCCAAAAAAGAAAAAATCTCTAATGCTCGTTGTAGTGACAAAACATTTGCCAATAACAAAGTAACATCATCTGCAAATGCTGTAACTTACTTTGTCTAACCAGGGGAGGAGAAAGCCCTATAATCTGATGGTCAGACACAATACTTCTGATGACAGGATCCAAATGAAAGTATACAAAAGAGGGCTTAAAGGGCAACCTTGCCATACACCTTTATTAATTTTAATTTCAGTGCCCAGTAATCCGTTCTCACAATTGGTATAGTAACTGCCTGACTATATAGTTTAGTTATCCAGTGAACAAATGTTTCCGAATACCGTAATGAGTTAAAACAAAATACAAATAGGAATGACAAACGCTATCAAAAGCCTTGGCTTGATCAAGGGCTACTATAATCCCAGGATCTAGAGAGTTTTGTGGTAAAGTGGAAAAAGATCTTATCAGAAAAGATTTTGTTGAATAGTTCTAGTAGGTATAGAGCAAGTTTGTGCCCTGATGAATCAGAAATTTTGCGTGCCTTTATTAAGCGATTATGTAGAATCTTAGTTAAAATCTTATAATCGGTATTTAACAAACTAATTGGTCTCAATTAGTTACCAAACTTTATCGCCTTTTTGTATAAAAAGGTCATGAAGAGAATAGACAAGTCGTATCAGCTGAGTTTGAATTTAAACAGAATTAAAACCGGAGGCAAAAGAATTCCATATATTTAGAGCAAGCTTTATAAAACTCATTAGGTATACCATCCAGATCCTGGAGCAGTTCCAGTCTTTAACTTTAATAACCTCTGCAACTTCATATGAAGTAATAGGAATTACAAGTGACTGTAAAAGATTATCTGGAAGCTTAGGTAAAGTGGGGAAATCTTTGAAGCGGAAATGTTTCCATGAGACAACGTGGTTGAAGGCGAGAAATATTCTTGTATATATGTTGCTGAATAATAGATAACATACCGATATCTGTGGTAATCAATTCCCCTGTGAATTAACAAATCCTGTCATTAAGGTGTTAAGTGAGGCCAGGTTTTACAGGCCTGGAAAAGGATCAGACATAGGACTTTGTTTAATTCCATATTTAAATTCTAAATCTAAAGATTTAGCCCTACTCGTGAAAAGATTTCATTAATTTCTTTATTGTTATAATTTGGGAATGGACTAAGTACCGGTCTTTGAAGGTAAAGACATTAATTTATACAACTGATTTCTATGTAATAAATATTGCAGATATTCTGAATTTGCCTTAAGTTTGCCCCATAATGAACAAGGTTAATTTCACCCTTCATTTGCACCCACCTATCGTGGAAAGGTCAAATAGATCCATAAGAAAATTTAGGAGGAAAAAAAACTTCTAATTTAGAAAAATGAATGTATCCTGTAAAAGGAAGTGTTTAATCTCCACCGACAATTTATAGAGGGAGAAAATAGGGGAATATGTGTCAGTGAAGTTGCCAATTAAAATAAAATGATCAGAAAATTCAGTAGGTGCAACTGAGCAAGATATTGGAAAGAGATATCGAAAAAAAAAAAAAGCATATCAATCTGAGTTGCAAAAGTATATCTAAAATATGTTTCTACCACCCTGTAGGTGTAGACTTCAAAAACATCTTGGAGACCAGAATCTTTGATGAGTTTAATGAAGAAAATTAGAATCGTAATATACTTTTTTACCAAGCTGTTTACTCATATTAATGTCTAAGGGAGCAGTTAAAATCTCCACCCCAAATTATATGCTTCTAGTTAGTAAAAAGGGGTTTAACGTCTTCAATTTCTATCCGAATAACTTTGTCTGAGGTGCATACAAATTAATTAGGATGAAAGGAAATTTCCCAAAGAAAAAATCCAAAATTAATAACCTACCAGGTCTAAGATCTATCACTTTAGATATTTTAAAAGCGTATTCCCAAATAATACCCCAAGACCATCCATAATGTCTGGACCAAAGGTCAAAAGGAAGGTCCCCAAATCCATTCCTTTGTAGCTGTTTGGTTTCAAAGAGGCGTCACCTAGTCTCTTGTAAAGAATTATATCAAGCTTCAAAGACCCAAATACATCAGAATGGGTAATTGTCTTTGAAACGTTTTATACTACATACAATTGTAGGATGCTAGCTTCAAAATGGTCATAGGAGCTAAGGTGTCAAGGGCCATGTTTCTGGCTAACTTTCCTTTTCTTTCCTTTTTTCCTTTCTTTTCTTTCGCTAACTCCGTTGCTTTGCTATCTTCATCTTCAGTAATAAGTTCTGATACATGAAAGTATCAGATTCAAAGATCTGACTCTCTAGGGTCATCTTGTAGAGGGAGAAAAGTTTTCTGTAGGTAATGGGGTTATAGGAGGTTGTTTTATAGAGGCTCTAGTGGGCGTCTGCTTTTCACCGTTTCAAAAGGGGCATGGAAGGACCAGAAGTCTGTTTACTGGAGGCAAGAGGTGTGGGAGTAGCTGGCCGTCTACAGAAGTATGGGGTTCTATACTACCAGTCCCTGTAGTTTTAGAAATTGCTAAATGATCTACAACCTGAGGGGTTGGGGCATAAAACAGTTTTATCAAGAGGTCCTTGCTTCTTTGCATGGGCTTTTTTTAACAAGTCATCCTGATCCCAACCTTCAGTACAATTTCTGCGAGCCCAAGGGCACTGATGAAAGGCATGGCCCTTCTCGTCGCAGAGGTTACACTGAAAAATGTTAGTACACATATCCAGAGAATGACCAAAACCTCCACATAGGGGGCATTTCAATACGTCACAGACACTACTGATATGGGTTTTAGCTCCACACTTGTAGCAAGCTCTGGGTTGACCGCCATAAAAGCAGACTCCCCTATCTTTACCCAAAAAGAAGCTGTTAGGAAGATGCACAACTCAGAATTAACTAAAAAAGCTTCACTTTAAATTTCCAGCCCCGGTCCATATGCCTTCAGAATCTAATAAGGCCTCAAATGGACTTCAGAATGTCACATTTAGACTGTAACCTAATGATAAATATCACTTACATTTACCCTTCATTTACAAACATAATAGTAATGTAACGTTTGTGGCCTGGTAAGTGGGATAGCAAAAAGGGTCCATACAGGTGTGGTTTTGTGAATAGCGTATTTATCCAAAATTTGTCTAAGTGAATATTAGTCTGAAAACTAATGTCAAACGAATCTTCACCAGAAATGTGGATTAAGGCATAAATGTCAGAAGGAAAAGCCCATAGAATTTTTCAAAAAGCTGTTTAAAACATAATACCTATCCGATGCTCTGGAGACCTCCTTTATATCATATCCGAACAGCATTGCGCCTCGGGCCTGCTCTAATTTATTTCTAAATAACTCTGACATAGGAGGTCTGGATTGGGAGTCTTTACCCCTCCCACAACAAATTTGCAGCATTATCCCCAGTAGAATTCTTTAAAGGAGGTATTTGCTCTTCAGAGAAGCCAAAGTACACTCCCCACCCTCAGTAATCACAGCTGTGCCAGGTGCATTGTCTGAATATGGAGGAATACCTGGGCCCAGTGTTTCCGAATCGGGTGGCATGCTTTGAAGAAGAGGAGTCCGGCGAGAAGGTATTCCAGGCAGAATCAGGAATCCAACGACCTTGATTCAGTCTTTGTCAGCCAGCCTCCTGAAAGAGCTGAATCTGAACCAGTCCAAAGAGAAAGTCTGTAGGGCCTCAGCATGTGATCAAAGCGCCCGTCGCACTGATTGTGACGCTCTGAGTCCGTCTCAGAAACAGTCCCTGTAGCATCAGTTCCCGGAAATTTGTTCCATAGAAGCGCCGTTACCATTGAATTTCCGGGTACAGGAGAAATGTGCTGAAACAGGGTTTAATGCGCCGACTCCAATACCTCCTGTAAGCAAACTCCCACTCGCTGGAATATCCCCAGCCAACTCTTGGATACTCATGTCCTCTTCGGTGCTGTTTCCAGCGAGGGATTGTGCATAGGCAAACTGGGTGAGTCCTGCAAAGCTGTACATAGAACAATATCAGATACCGTACATTCACGACCTCCATCTCCAGTGCTGTTGCTGAAGTGCTGCCATCATGCAGCGTGCGTACATCAGGGACACCTACTGACGGCGACTAGGGCAGCCAGTAGGGGAATTTCCCCGGTGTTATGGCCAAGTTTCCTATTCACTAAAAAATGCCACCAACAGCTTAATCTGGTTCAAGGTCAGTTGGCATTCATCTGTATCCCCTCCCGGGTCGTGCCTGAAAATAGGCGGATTTGTCTAGTGCACTTACCCAGTCAACAAAAACTAAATAAATACAATAAAAATAAAAAACCTTCCCTGTTGGTCCCATTTTGTTCTTGAAGCACTATGTATCCTTTGTGACCCCATGGATATTCTTTTTCATAGGTACAATTGGACATCACTCCAAGACACCCATCCAGGCTCCCCCATGACCCAAATAGAGATCTCTTATCTATGCTAGTTAGGAGCTGTGATGATGAGCCCTCTGCTGTGCCTTGCCTGTCTCCTGCACCCTTTGCATTGCCTATCCCTTGACCCACATATCATATTAATGCATCGCATGTAGAACATCAGGAATCAAAATGCCAGAACCAGCAGGAATGCAACAAGCAGAATACAGGTGTATTCAGGTTCCCACGTGGCATTCCTAACCCTGCAGGAAGAAATGTTTGAAACTAAAGCAGATCTGTCAGTTTAAGGGCTTTCCTTCATAGTACCAACATAAATGTGTCGGGACAGCCCTAAGTAAATTATTAAGGATGGTAAGTTTTCACCTCCACTCAGGTTTAAGTCATCTTCCAAGGTTCAGAAGGTCTGGCATTTCTCATTGATAAAGGCCAACAGAAGCTGATTTTCCACCATGGGCAGAGGTAGCCCCCTTTATTTTCTCAACTATATGTATAACCCTCAGCCTGGAATGCTCTCGGCCTCCTGCACTCACCAGCTTGCTCTACCTCCGCTGTGTTCCTGACCATCTTCAAGTTCATTGCGGTTCCCCGGGTCAGACAGGCCAACCCAGGAGACTTGCGGGGGCAGTGGCAGGGAACCAGCACTGGGACTGTGGCAGTGGCACTGGAAGGGCCATCGCCTATCCAGGCTTGGGGACTTTCCCAGTGTTTCGCCCCGATGTGGGCCGTGCAATGCTGCCCAGCTCATGGCGTGGGTGCTCCACCCCGTCCAGAAGGCAGCCGCCCGACATCTACTCTAGCTTGCTAGCGAGCCCCTGTGCATAGCAGTGCAGCGGTCTCCACGGGGGTCGCTGCTACTAGTAAACTTCCTGGATCCTACCCTAAGAGGAAAGCAGTCCTCCGGATGCTCGATCCTCTCTCTCCCAAGCGGTCTGTGCTCTTTCCCGAACTCGGGTCGCCGGCGTAGCGTGAGGTGTGGCATCCAGTGCCTCAACTCTTAGTGCCACCGGGCCAGCACATAGAGGGTAGCCCCTTGAGGTAAAACATGGGCTGGGTAGTAGGCAAGCTTTGCCTATGACCCTTTTGAAGAACAGGATGGCATGATGCCAAAAGGCTGAGATACCCACTGGAAGAGGTGCTGGGTGTTGCTGCTCCAGGTGCACCGAAGTGGTTGAGTAGGGTAACAAGCTGATAGTGACCCCTTGCTTATGCTGGAATGCTACCTCTGAGAGAGTTTACAGGCTATGGACCAAGCCTGGGTTGGCATCTGGGTCCAAGGCAACAGCACAGAATTTGTTCAGCAGGAAAGAGGGTGGCCTCTGGGGGCAGGATAGGGAGGAATAGAGCTGTTCATGGCATGCGAGGGCAGATGAGGTATTATCAGGAAGAACAGACTCAGCCTAAAGTATGCCAGGTGCATTGGGAGAGGCTGAGGGGGCAGGTGCAGCAAGAGAGTGGAGGTATTATGAGTGAGAAATAGGCTGCTGCTGTATCTCTGACTGTGAGGAAAATGCAGCAGGAAGTGCAAGTGACTTTATCGCAACAGTTGGGCAAGGAATGCACACAATTAGTATAATCATTATATTTAATATTATTCTGGTGTCTATACACACATGCTGTTGCTTTTCAAATGGGGGAGCTCCATCTGTGGCCCTGAGGGAGGGAGGCAGGCAAGCAGGTGTCTCATGGACTTTATCCAGGATTCACAACCCACACATCAGCTTACCATCTGCAGGACCACACAACTAGAAAGAACATAAAAAAAGCAGGAATTGCAAATTCAACCAGTCCATGTAAGGGCTCGCAACACACATCATGCTACAGATAAGTAGCTCTTCCGGTTCTTATTGCCATTCATAACATGGCACTACACTCAATATACTTGCACCTGGAATAACTGAGGGTGTTGCCATTCTAGTCTTCTTTCTAGCTCTGTGTACTCTGCCATGTGGCCAGATAGGTTACAATAATACCTTTTAAAAATGATGCTCTGATCTCACTGCTCACACACACATGCTGTTTATTTACAGCAGAGCATGTGAATATGGTCAGTGGGTACGACAGCATGCATAGGATTGGTAGGTGTGATGGCATGCATGGGGTATAGAATCATGAGATGTGACATGGTGTTATGTGGTCAGTTGGTGTGACAGCTTGCATGGTGGCATGGAGTTGTGAGGTGTGATAGCATGCATGGTGGTATAGGTCAATGAGTTTGACAGGGTGTATGGGGGATGATGGGTGTGATAGTGTATCATTGGGTGTGACAGCAAGAATGGGGACACATGGTCAGTTGATGGACATGACAGCATGTATGAAGGTGTGGAATCATGAGCTGTGACAGCGTGCACGGGGGTATGGGATTGGTGGGTGTGACAGCATGCATGGGAGTATGGGACTGTGAGGTGTAACAGCATACATGATGTTATAGGGTCTCTTGGTGTGATGACTTGCATGGGGTTAGTGGATGTGACAATGTAAGGGGGGGCATGGGGTCATGTTCTCTAACAATTCTTGCCCCACCTGCATCAAAACAAAGGATGCCTCGCTAAAGAAAGTCACTTCTCATCTGAGCTGCTGTGTTAATTCTGTTGCAGGAGATGTCATTGGAGCAACCCACTGTGGCAATGCTGGGATGGGCTGAAACTGTCTGCACTCCCAGGAAGACCCTATCCCTTACTTCTAGGAACAGGTAAGACTGGGGCCATTTACTTTATTGTTTTTATTTTTGTAGGGAGAAGGAGTGTCCCACAAGGTCCCTTTGTGCTTTCCATGTGAGCAAGAAGGGTTCCTGCACTGAAGCATGGCACCATGTTGTGATTCTAGAAGGGCATTGTGTAGCATAGACTAGGGACACAACTGGTGCATGGATAACTTTGGTGGGATTTCCAATGTACAGCTGGTGATTAGCTGATGTTTGATGATGCCTACATTAGGATGAGTGAATGTCTGATCTTGTTGGATGTGCCTTAATTATGTTTTTGGATCACTCCAGCTTGCAGGTTTTCCCCTACAGTGTGGTCAGTGTGATAATAGTGACCCATGCAGGCAATTGTGATACCATGTTGCATGACCATTGTACTACCACCAGCATAAGGCATGGAATGAGACCATTGTATTACCACTGCAAGTGCACCAGTTGTGTTACCACTGACACGTTGTACCACAGTGGTCACAATGGAGTGCAATAGAATTAAACAAATCTATTCTGATACCAATTGCAGTGGTATCACACTGGTATTTGCCATTGTGCTACCATTGCACAATTGTTTGCCACTGTGCTACCACTGTGTGTCAATGGTATCACAGTAGACACAATGGCATCACACTGGAATTCGAACAAAACAACTGTGATACCAATAAACAGTGGTATCACAATGGTGCACATTGTTACCACTGTGGTACCAGCAGAGGTTGTGTTACCAGTGAACTACCACTGTCTGCATGGTATCACAATGGTTACAATGGTATCACAATGAGTGAAACAAATCCACTGTGATACCATTTAGAACCCACAATGGTAGTATATTGAAATCGCAGGAGCCTAAGGAATAAAATGGCTGAGTTGCAGGTACTCATGGCAGAGGAGGAGGTGGACATAGCTGCCATCACCAAAACATGGGCCACCAATACCAGGACCTGGGACCTGGTAGGTCTAGGGTACAGGATATACTGCAAAGATAGGGACAAAGGGAAGGGGGTGGGGTGGTGATTTATGTGAGGTATTAGGTGTGCCAGGGAAGAGGGGAGGAAGGTAGGACAGAGGCATTATGGTTACAATTCCAGGATTCCAAAAACAGGATACTTAAGATGGGGTGGTTTATAGACCACCGTCTCAGACAGAGGACTTGTACAGAGAATTACTGGAGCAG
This sequence comes from Neoceratodus forsteri, assembly GCA_016271365.2. Lineage (NCBI taxonomy): Eukaryota > Metazoa > Chordata > Ceratodontiformes > Ceratodontidae > Neoceratodus > Neoceratodus forsteri. Next base: position 46,954,795 of record JADMNL010000027.1, read on the forward strand.
GTAAGGAGAGTCAGCGGGAAGGGCAACACCGTGATCGTAGGGGACTTCAATCTGCCAGGGGTGGAATGGTGCACCCCAGCAACCTTGTGTACCAGGGAACTGGTCCTCCTGGAGGCCTTCCAGGACAGCTTCTTCGTACAGATGGTAAACAAGCCAACCAGGTTGGGCAACACTCTAGACCTTGTGCTGTACAATGGGGAGTTTGTCAGAGAGCTGGGGTGGAGTATCCGCTGGCTGGGAGTGACCACCACACAGTATGGTTCTTGCTCAGCATGGGCAAAGAGGCTGTGGGAATGGGTACCAGGGTGCTGGACTTCAGGTGAGCTGACTTTGTGAAGATGGAGGAATAGTGACCAAGCACCTGGCTGGAATCCAACCACATGGATGCTAACCAGAAATGGGAAGTCATTAAGCTAGGCTCATGGAGGCTTCTAGATCCTGTATCATACCTCTCAAGTGTCCCTGATTTTGCCTCAACATTTTACTCTGTTCCTCCTAAAATTTGTGTTTTGTGGCTAAACAGTGGAGACTGTAAGCATAAAACAATGTCAAGCATTACATTTACAGACTTGTTCTTCTTTAGAAAATGTATTTTGCACTAAGCCCCATATTCTACCAGCTTTCTGGGTGGATCTCTCTAATTTTGAGGATGTGCTGATTTTGGTCCTTTGTCCCTGATTTTTTAAGCCTTATCCCTGATTTATGAGGCAGGGAGTTGAGAGGTATGTCCTGTACCAAAACACAAAGCAAAAGGTTATGGCCAAGAAACCAAGTTGGTTAGGCAGGAGGTCTTGGAAAAGGTGAAGGCAAAAAGGGCAACCTTTAGAGATTTCAAGAGATCCAGATGGAGGGAGGATAGGGAGGAGTACCTGAAGAAATCAAAAGAGGTGACCAGAGCAGTAAGGGCAGCCAAGGCTTCCAGAGAGCTAAGATTGGCACAGGACATCAAGGGTGGGGAAAATGACTTCTTCAGGTACATAAGGGAGAGAAGGATCTGCAAAGATCAAATAATAAGGACCAAGAAGGATGGGGGTGGGTGGGCAGAGAAAGGGGTAAAGCAGGCAGAAGTGCTAAATGAATACTTCTGTATTTATTTATTTTTTTGAGTTTACCTTTTTATTAATTTTAAGTATATAAAGACATACAGGCATACATAATGAAAGGGAAACCTCATATGGATTAAATACTTCTGTATTTGTGAAGGAGAAGGATGGATCACTGCCTCAGGGGTTGGTGAAGGTAGGCACGGGGGGGTGACGGATGAGAAAATCACAACAGGCAGGGTACTAGAAGCATTAAGGGCACTGAGGGTGGATAAGGCACCAGGACCAGACAGCATACTCCCCGGGTACTGAAGGAACTAGTGGAGTTACTGGCAGAACCATTGACAGACTTGTTCAATACCTCCCTGGACACAGGGTGCATACCCCCAGACGGGAGGATGGCTCATGTGGTCCCCTCCGCAAAAGTGGTCCCAAGGATGAGCCTGGCAACTATAGATCAGTAAGCCTCACATCCATTGTTGGAAAGTTAATGGAGACGATCCTTAAGGAGAGATTGGTAACTTTTCTGGAAGGTAATGGACTCCAGGATGGGAAGCAACATGAGTTTGTTGGTGGCAGATCCTGCCAGAACAATTTGGTTGACTATTATGACTGGGTGACTAGGGAACTGAACAAGGGCCATGCAGTGGATGTCCTATATCTGGACTTCAGCGAGGCATTTGATTTGGTACCACATTGGAGCTGGTTGGTAAGTTGGGGGACAGGGAGCAGGGACAAAGATGGTGAACTGAATCAAGAACTGGCTGCAAGGGAGACAACAGAGGGTAGTGGTGGGAGGGAACTCTCATCTCCAAGGGCTGTGATAAGCAGGATACCACAGGCTCAGTACTGGGGTTCCAGTATTGTTTGGCATCTTCATAGCAGACATCTCACATGGCATTAAGAATAAGATTAGCCTTCTTTGAAGATGACACCAAAATCGGGCGGTGGTAGATGACACAGAAGGGTGGCAGGATGATCTGGCCAAACTGGAGTACTGGTCAGACACTTGGCAGCTGGGGTTCAATGTTAAGAAATTCAAAGTCATGCACTTCAGAGCAAGGAACCCAAGGAAGTGTTATCAGTTAGGAGGGGTACAGCTAGCTACTACTGAGGAAGAGAGTATCTTGGGGTGATAATAACAGGGCAAATGAACCACTCAGCACAGTACAGAAAATCAGCAACTAAAGCCAACAAGATGCTGGGGTGTATTGCCAGAAACACCTCCAGGAGATGTGGTGATTCTGCCTCTATACAGGTTGTTAGTGAGGCCACACCTGGAGTACTGCATGCAGTACTGGTGCCCATACTTAAGAAAGATGTTAGAATACTGGATGGGGCCCAGCACAGAGCAACAAAGATGATCCGGTATTGGAGGACCAACCCTATGAGGGAGGCTGAGGGAGCTTAGCATGTACTCCCTGGAGGAGAGGAGGGATGAGAGAGATGATTAGACCTTTAAATACATAAAGGGATGAACAAGACTGGAACAGAGGATTTTTAAAAGGAGGGTGGGAGGAACCCAAGGGAGCATAGTCTGCGATTGGAGGCGGAAGGTTCAAGACAGAGCAGAGGAGACACTTTTTCATGGAAAGGGTGGTGTCTGAGTGCAACACACTGCCTGAGGAGGTGGTATCCTGGCTGTAAGACAGTGGGGAGATTTAAAAGGGGATGGGACAGGGTGAGGGGGAAGGGTCACTGTGAAGGGGGAAGGGGGTTCAGCGCAGTATAAGGGATAGCTAGCTGCACATTTGAGCAGACTTGATAGTCCATGTGGCCTGTATCTGCTGGCACTTTCGTATGTTCATATGTTAGCAGTGGTAATATAGTAGTAAAGAACAAGTATTACAATGGTATTAAGAATTTTTTTTGTAAGGGTAGTATTTTATGTTGTATGTTCTATTTTAGATTCACTTCTGCTTGAATCAAAGATAAATCCAGACATGGTATACCAAACACAACAGGTAGGTTACCATTTTTTTTTTGCTTTAAATTGACATAAATAGTACTTGACTGTGGTCTGTTTTTATGAGAGCTGCCTTGAAGCAGTGTGCTGTTATCTGGACTGTAAGGCCTTCAACATTGGGTGATGGTGTATTTTACTGAGTACAATTTATGCAAAAACAAATGGCTACGCTAAGTAACTATCTAAAGTTCTGTAGTGGCATCTGTCATTATGCAGTGTCCTCACACTGCCACTGTTCAGGAGGCTATGTTTCTATGGACACCATAATTAAGCGAATAAACACAGTAAAAACCCCAGTAAAATAACCAGAAAAATACACAATTTATTTCTGTGGTAAAACTACAACATTTAAATAAATATTAAAGATTGATGGGGGGTGTAAGTGAGCAGATCGAATTCTGAATTGGAAGTAAACCAATGGCTGCATGTGTGCAGTGCCTGTTTCCATATGTAAGGAATAAGGGCTCCACCCCTCATTTTTTTGCTTAGGCTTACCTTACAAAGAGGAATGTTTTCCATATGCAGTGACTAGAGACTCCGCCCCCACACACACCCTTTTTGTGTGTGTGTGCTTTTTCCATGGTTTTCCCTTTTTTTTTACTTATTGAATTAGATGACTGTATTACTTGAATAGGTGACAGTTTGAACAATGTAGAGCTTCTTAATTAGAATGTTTATTGTAATGCTGGGAATCATGAACAAGCTGTGAATGCATGAATGAGTGGTGAATACATGCATGCACAACATTGGTGCATGCAGTAATTCTAATGATATACCTTAGTACATTTCCATTGCGTAAGCTGCGCAAACTACGTACGATGATTCCGTGTACCCGATAAAATACACTATCACCCAAAATTGTGCCCTTCAGGAGAGCGATTAAGAAATTGAGCAGCCTAGGAGGATCCAAAATGGTGGATTGAATTAGAAACTGGTTAACGAGCCAGCCCTTCGGCTCAGTGGTAGCGCTTATAGCCCATAGTGCAGGCAACCTGAGTTTGGGAACAAGCTCACGTTGTTGGGGGCCCGTGGGGGGTGGGTGGAATCAAACAATCTAGGAGATGCTCTCTCTCTGAGGAGGAGGGCAGTCAGCTCTGCTGTAGTACTGCCTACTGAGTGACCACAAGTGGCAGTGCAGTCGGGGAGCAGCTCATGGGTGGGAAGGGCGGCTAGCTGGTGCTGCGCCCGCACATTTTGTGCGATGCTTGTGCACCCTTGCCACTCATATCCTAGGGGATGGAAGAACATGCAAAATATCCTGGCTGGCAGTATGATGCTGACTACCTGTAGGTCCTGCACCTGACTACCAGACTGCTCCTCCACATACTGGATCCGTTCTACAGCAGAGCAAGTCCTGGTGGATGCCAGGGTGATGGAGCTGTGGTGGATGAGCAGAAGGGGTCCGATAGAGATGCAGGTGGAAAAAGAGTAGTAGCTTAAAAAAACAGCTGGTTAATGAATAGGTGTCAGAGGGTGATGGTTAATGGCACTCATTGCAAAGATGGGACAGTGACCAGTGCGGCTCAGTACTGGGACAGGTCCTCTTCAGTGTCTTCATAAGTGACATTGCAGAAGAACTGGCAGAGAAGGTAATGCCTTTTTGCAGACAATACCAAAATGTATAGGGTGGCCACTAAGAAGGGAGTGGAGAGAGTACACATGGATCTTGGAGAAACTCGAGGAGTGGTCAAGATTATGACAGATAGAGTTCAATGCCATTAAGTGCAGAATCATGCACCTAGGGCATGGGAATCCAGGAGCTGCTTTATAGGGTTGGGGGTGGTACTGATGGTCACTAAGCAGGAAAGGGACCTTGAGGTTATTATATGATCTTAAAGTTGCAGGGCTGTGTGACAAAGCAGTGGGTAGGGCTAGCGGGATTCAGGGGTGCATAGGGAGGGGGTATCTTCAGCAGAAGGAGGAAGGTGGTGGTGTTGCAAGTGCATCGCTCATTAGTGAGACTCCATTTAGAGTACTATGTCCAGTTCTGGAGGCTGCACTTTAGAAATACCATAGGGTGGAGGCAGTTCAAAGGGCAACTAAAATGGTACATGGGTTGCACCAAAAGCCCTGTGAGGATAGACTGTGGGATCTCAACATGTACACCCTGGAAGAAAGAATCTCAAGAGGGGACATGATGGAGACCCACAAGTACCTGACAAGGGTGAACAGGTGCAAGGGGGGGGTCTCTTTCAAATGAGAAAGAGCACCAGGATCAGGGGGGCATGTGATGAAGCTGGGGGGTGTAAGAGGGATGAGAGGAAGTCCTACTTCACTGAATGGGTTGTAGATACTTGGAACAGACTGACAGCAGTAGTGATGGAGGTGAAAAATGGTGGGGGTGGGGATTAAAGCATGGGTGGCATAGAGGTAGGGGATTATCCATAAATAAGTAGGGAAGAGGGAGGGGTCACAAGAGACCATTTAGAGTTTGTGGAGAAGGACTTAGAAGGGAACATTTGGGCAGACTTGGTGGGCCAAGTGGTTCTTTTTCTGCCTACAGATTCTGTGTTTCTATGGGTAAGTAACACTGCTTAAAAAGCAGCATTTTTTTTTGGTTTTAAAATAACATAATCTGCTTTTTATGTTTGCTTGCGCATGCACAAGAAACATTATGTGACAGCTTAGGAGAGAAGCGGGTTGGGGAGGCCCGGCAGTGTGGCATTCAACAGAAACAGTACATTTGGGGGCCTGGCCATGGTGCACCAATGGAGGCACAGTGTGCTGATGACACTGGCTTCCAGAAGGTACACCAAGTTGTAACATTTTTGCCACAGCAATCATGGGCCGCTTCGTCATTGCAGCGTCAGCGATTCACTGCAATGAAGGAGCGACCCGTCATTGCTGAGCAGAACATTGATAGTGTGATATTGTTTGTGAACATGGCAGTGGCTTGCCGCCGTGTTCACAAACAATATCAAACGGCCCCAGTGCCGAGGGGGTGCCTAATCCCCTTCAGCAGCATGTGCCCCTCCCCACAGAAGTGTGTTTTTGCCGATGGGGGCCCCAGTCCCCGTCGGCATCCATCCCCGGTGCTGACTTGCCAACGGGGGAGTGCAGTCCCCATCAGCAGTAAGTTTCCCCTCCCTGTTTGATGTGCTGATGGGGAGCCCACTCCCCGCCAGCATCAGCCCCCAAAGAGTTACGGAGAGTCCGAGGGGTGCCCAATCCCTCAGTTCTTGCACTCCCCTTTTTTGTACCGACGGGGGTGCCCAATCCCCGCCGCTACACCCCACCCAACAAAAATATTCAGGTGGCACACTGGGAGCCCACCCCAGCGTGCCCAATGCCCCAGCAAGGGAAAAACTGTCCCGCAAAGTTTTTTTATTTTGTTATAAAACCTGTAAAGCAAACATGGTCCCTTGTGGTCTCCCTGGCCCCTCCCCCCACAACCCGCGCCCACCCACTGCTCACCCTGCCTCCCCACACCCCCCCTCACCCCATACTTACCTTCGGAGTCCGGCGCGATGATCTTCGGTGGACTGGGAACATGTCTGCACTCTTCAAAGCCGACGCGTGACTGAGGAAATGCCAGTAAGCTGTATAATGGGAGAAATAGTTTTTTTTCAACTTTGTTGCATATCTCAGGCATTTTTGGGAATTTTGGAACCAAATTTTCAACATGGGGTTTTTGGGACCCCTCCTCATGAATTCAGTCACCATCACAGCGTTAATCGGTCCCGAAAGGTGATTTTGCAGTCACTGAGTGGAATCACCTTTCAGGACTGATTAATGAAATGACAGTGCCAGTGTTGATGAGGTGGGCTCTCAAAAAGTGTATGTTGAAAATTTGGTGGAAAAAATCCAAAAAATGACTGTTTTACGAGCATGTGTTGCGTAGTTGCTACACACGCTCGTAAGTTCGCGAATATGCAATATTTTCAGTCCATATTTTCAATATTGCCATTTTTCTGTACCTTCTTATGAACAGTAGAGCTGTCATTTTCACATCCTGGGCAAAATGTGTTTTCGCACTTGTGGCACAGAATAGCGCTGCTGCTGTGGGAAATCTGTGCTCGGGACACATTATAAAAATGATAGTGACACTGTTCATTAGGAGAGGTCCTAAAATGCCTATGTTGAAAATTTGGTGACAAAAGTCTATAAAATGACTGTGTTACGAGCGTGCATTGTGCAGAGTTCACGCACGTGCGTAACTTTGCACATTTACAATATTTTCACTCCAGATTTTCAACATTGCCATTTTTCTGCACCTCCTTATGAACAGTAGAGCTGTCATTTTTCACATCCTGGCCAAAATGTGTGTTTTCACTTCCGGCGCAGAATAGAGCGGTCGCTGTGGGAGATCAGTGTTCGGGACACATGAAACTCACAGTGACACTGTTCATTACCAGAGACCCTAAAATGCCTATGTTGAAAATTTGGTGATGAAACTCTATAAAATGACTGTGTTACAAGCGTGTGTTGCATAGTTCCCAGTCATGCTCATTACTTCACACATTTGTGATATGTTCACTCCAGTTTTTCAACGTTGCCATTTTACTGCACCTCCTTATGAACAGTACAACTGTCATTTTTCACATCCTGGCCGAAATATGTTTTTTGCACTTCTGGTGCAGAATAGCGTGGTTGCTGTGGGAAATCAGTGTTCAAGACACATCAAGAAAATCACACTGACTCTGCTCATGAGCAGAGGTTCTACAATGCCTATTTTGAAACTTTGGTGATGAATGTCCATTAAATGTCTGTGTGATGCGCACGCGTTGCGCATTTTCCACATACTGTATGCTCGGATGTGCGAGCACTTTTTATATTCCCAGTACAGCTGTTCAACATTGCCGTCTCTTCACACCTCCCTGTGGATGATACAGCTGTCATTCTTCACATCCTGCCCAATCTGTGTTTTTGTTCATGTGGCGCAGAATGGTATTGTCGCTGTTGGAAATCAATGTTCGGGACACAGAGACATAATCACAGTGCCACTCTTCATAGGTAGGCTCACAAAAAGGTCATGTTGAAAATCTGTAGTATAAATACCAACAAACGCCTGAGGCGTTATGGTTTCTAACCATAACGTCCTACCCTGCACAGACTGACAGGCATCGGGGTGTGCCTTTGCATTGCCGACTGTACTGTTCATGCCATCCCACCCCAACCTCCAGCCACTGACAGGCATCGAGGTGTACCTCTTGCACTCTTCAGCCCCAGACTTCACCCCATTCTCCTATGCTGCACCCATTTTAGCATATGTTCTTACGGAATACGGTGACTGTAAAGCCAAACACCCTAAGGCACACCTCAACGCGTGTCGCTGTCTGCAGAATAGGGTGATGTCACATGGCATGCCCATCATGGCTGTCGACCCAAACACTTACCCCAATGCCTGTCCATCTCTACAGGATGGAAGTGGGGTTGGCGTGACCTTCAGTACTTCACTGCCATTCCTATTCTGCATCTGTCTAACTCCTGCATGTCCAATGCTAATACCAGCAAGTAAACATTTGACATTGACAAATGCTTGTTCGTTTCCCTACAGTTTAGTTGCTGGTGGCTGAGGAGAGAGCCCGATTGCTGGGGGAGAGTTGGCAGTTGTTGCAAGGTCGGGGAAACCCGAGCATAAGAAAGAGTCATTTGTGGAGTTTGCAAGTAATCAGTTTTTTTCAATAAATGTTTCTGTGTCCATTTCGTTTACTGGACAGTTCTGTGTGCTGGCAGGAGCCTCTGGTGGCAGTTGTAGTGAGATCGAAAACCATAGCTGAAGTGTGAGAGAGTGAGGGGTCCTCACCAGTGGGGTTTACAAGCATTCAGATCGAAAAAAAAATCTGACAGTTTTCTGTGTGTTGGGGGGAGCTCTGGTGGCAGTTGTAGCAAGGTTGGGAAATGGGAGTGAAAGAGTAAGAGTGAGGGGTTATCACTAGTTCAGTTTTCAAAGAAGTAGTTTTAAAACAAGCATTTGTCAGTGCCGAATGTTGCTTGCTTTTATGTACTGTATAGGTATTTGGAAGTCAGTGGAGTGCAAATATTGAAAATTTGCTAACTTACGAGCATGCGTAGGAACAGCGCAACGCACGCTCGTGAAACAGTCATTTTTAGGAAGTTTGTGACCAAATTTTCAACATAGCCATTTTAAGACCTCTGCTCATGAACAGTATCACTGTGATTTTCTTAATGTGTCCCATACATTGATTTTGCACACCGACTGCGCCATTGTGCGCTACACGGGCGGAAACACATTTTGGGTGAGATGTGAAAAATGACAGCTGTACTGCTCATAAGGAGGTGTGGTAAAATGACAATGTTGAAAATCTGGAGTAAAAATATTGAAAATTCGCGAACTTACGAGCATGCATAGGAACTGCGCAACGCACACTCGTAAAACAGTTATTTTTAGAAATTTTTACACCAAATTTTCAACATAGGCTTTTTGAGAGCCCACCTTATGAACACTGGCAGTGTCGTTTCGATAATCGGTGCTGAAAGGTGATTTCACACAGTGACTGCGAAATCACCCTTCGGGCCCGATTAACGCCATGACAGTGAGACCATTCATGGGAAGGGGTCCCAAAGACCCCATGTTGAAAATTTGGTGCAAAAACTCCAAAAAATGCCTGAGATATGCAGCAAAGTTGAAAAAACCCTATTTATTACATTATATAGCTTACCGAGAGCGTGTGCGCCGCCGCCGCTGGTGCCATTGCATGCCGAGACCTCGGGGGAAGGAAAAGAGGGAAAATGGGAGTCCTCTGCAAGGATGATGATGGCCCCCTCCATGATAGCCTGGAAGGCACCACCCAAACACTAAATCCGGTCAGGTGGGTTGGTACTCCCCATCACCCACTAAGGGTAAGTCATGGGGTCTAGCGGATGGGGTCTCATACTCGATGCTGGGCTTGGGGGGACATCAGATGGGATGCAGAGGACTCCAGGAGGAGAAAATAGATAACTAAAAAAAAAACATGACTTACACTTTATTTTTGTGGGTTGCTATGCCCCTGCACCCCCAATTATGAATACAACTAGCTACGGGGGGTGGCGGATCACGGGGAAAATTAGAAACTTGGGGAGGGGTTCAGTTTTATTTCCATGCTGTCCCCAATAAAAAAAAAAAAACACCAGACATGGGAGAACACAAAGAGGTATCCTTCACGAGACCAGAAACAGAACCCTGGTCTCCCAATCTATGCTGACTACGCTGCTTCTGCTTTAGCCCTCTCTGCCACAGAAGAAGGCCAGCCAGCATTTTGTTCAACTTCTCTGCACCCAATAATGCCTGGATAGCTACAGGGGTAGCAGTAGCTGACATTCGCTATTCTACCCCTGTCGCTATTCAGGCATTACGCAGTTCCTGCAGCGCGATTTAGATGGTGCTGTTTAGGAACCGTGATTCTAACCTCATACAGGGTGGAATCAGTCACGTGGCCTTAATAAGAGGGACTGGGCCAGTGGCAAAGGGAAGGGATGGTCACAAGGCCCTAAGTATTAGGTGTGAGGAGGTAGACTGGATGGGCCACTAGGCTTTAATCTGCTGTCACTTTCTATCAGCAGCCCCCCACTTGGTTGTTTTATGTGTAGCTGAACCTGCTGCTGTCCCTCTGGACCTCCTTGTGAAGGAGATGTTTTACAGCTGAATTAAAATACAACTTCCTGTTTACAGTGGGGTCCTGCTTGTACTCAGTTTGAGCTAGTGTCTGTGTGGAATTCAAACTTAATGATGTTTTGCAGTTCAGTATTTTATGACCAGAACTTTTGCCTCAATGGGTTTGGAGGGGGTTCCGCGAGGCCCTTGTCTAAGCAATGAGACATGGTATGGTGTGGGATGTATAATAACCCATGCTCCCAGTTGGTAATGAGGCATGAGGCACAGCCACATATCTTCAATCACCTTGGCATAAGTTATTAAAATGCCAACCCAAAAACTCTGGAGCGTGCTGTTGCATTTATAAAATGGGTACATTAAGGAACAAAATTAAAAGCAACTTGAAATAAGTGATAAAGTGTGAGTTGTTGTGGAAAAAAAAAAACAGCCTTGTTATCAGATTCCACTAACCACAGTAGGGCTGCACAAACTCATTGTATCAGTAAGCAAAGTCAATTGTACCATGGGGAGGGGTTGTATTCTTGTTGAGTACTGGTTTTTAATCAACACTTTATCTACAGTTCTACAGCTGTCCCAGCTCTTTCCTCACAGATGGTGTATGAACCCAGTGTTTTGTATTTTGTCACCATCCTCTTGTTTTTGAAGGAGGCTATAGGCATCTTGTGTGCAGGCTTATTCGTAGCTGGGGAAGTATGACTGCTGTTGCCTCGCATCAGGTTGTGCAAAGTCAAGGAAGGGATGGGAACAGTGTCATCTTCTGGGTACATGGGGAAGTGATGAAGTCCTTTCTTTGCCCATTTATGCTATGCAAAATCAAAATTCCTCTAGAGGAATTTAGGTGGAATGACTGATTTTGTGAAGTTTTGCAAAGTTTAGAAAGTTTTCATGAAATATTGCCAATAAGTAGCTAAGAGATTGTCCAGGTATCTTTAATGGTACTCAACAGAAATTCATCATATTTGATAGATTTTGAGGCAGTACCACAAACAACATGTATGCTTGTCCACTTGCAGGTCTACTGTCCAGTTATAAGTAGCCAAATATTTCTGACATCTTCCTGAGTTTGCACCAATGAGTAAACTGCAAGAGCATGCTCCCTGTAAATTTTAAACTACTTAACCAGATGTCACCAAATTCGACAGTTGCCTGTACCACATAAATGTGCCAATACCAATGTCAGTATTCTGGTTTTAGCTCTAAGAGCAGCCAGGTCACAAGTAATCATGACATTTCATGAAATGGTACAATTGTGTAAACTTCAAGATTTGAAGTCCTCGAACTTTTGAGCTATTTAATTGATGATAACTAAATCTGACAGGTTCCTAGCTAGATCATGAGTGTACATGCCAGCTTTCTGAGCTTTCCTAAAGGGATGACCGACCGAGTTATTTTCACCAAACCATAATGCCACTGAAGAGATAGTAGTCCACAATCCGTAGAGACCACCTCCCTTGCATGCAGTCTAGGTCACCCTTCAAGTACGGCTCATCTGCACGAAGCCCGTAGGTACCAGTAGTCCCTTGGATGAATAAGTCCTGTACACTAACTGTAAGCCTATTGTACCAAATCTAAAGCCACTGATCGCTGACGTTGTTACGCTGACCTGCTGTGCTTCTCTGATGGCATATACATGAAACATGCAACCCCAGATATCAACGTAACTTTTTTTTTTTTTAAGTTTACTGGATGCAGTTTCGTCATTACCTTTGTCGTTTTGCACAGAGTTTAGTTAACCATGTTTTAGGAAAAGTAAATGTATGGAAACTTTACCTAGTTGGGAAATTTACTACTGTCATAGGATCTGATTTTATTTGTAATTTGTTCTTGTATATTCAATGTTATTATAACTATTGTAATTTCTTACTGGGGCATCACTAGAAACTAGAGACTCTTATCTCAGTAGATTTAGGTTATTAGCCGCGGATCCATACATTTGGACGAATAAATAAATGCAATTGACGCTAATCTGCTCACCCTACATCGGCAATGAGGGGTGACAGGGCACCTGTCTCAAGGGGCTCCCACCTGTTTTAGTATGTCTGGCCTGCCCTGAGACCGTACAGGCAGAGCTGCACCCGCTGGCAGGCAGTGCGACTCTACTTGCCCTGAGACCCTGCAGGTAGAACTGCACTGCCTGCCGGGGGTGCATGTGATGGGAGTGGACTCGGTTACATAATGCTTCTTAAAGTAGCTCATAGCTAAAGATGACCTAACGAGGAAAGCACATAAATATCGTTGTCAAGAACTGCGAAGCACTGAATGGAAAAGACAAGATCAAATCAACGTTTGTACAGCACCTAGCGCTGAGAACCATACCATAAATTAAAGTGCTCTTAGGGTAAAGCACAATACCAGGATGTGGTTTTGATTTGCAGGTAAGATATGAGACAGCAGCTTTGGCAGAATACCATACACGATCACTGTTAGTACAGCCTGATGGTTTATTTCTAATATAGTAAAACTTATCCTCTACGCTAATAACGGTTCAATGTCCCAAGCCCAAGAACTATTTAAACTAGTTAAAGAAGAATACTGAAACAGAAGGTCTGACTCCTGATTATAAACAACCATTTAAGGGCAAAGCCAGGACCCCTCATGCTATAATGCATTAGCGTTCAAGGACGGCTGTTTGGGGAAGGGGGGCGAGCATGCAGTATGCGTGCCTGTGTGTGTGTGTGTGTGTGTGTAGGGGGAGTGCGCATGAGCAGGTGATATCTTATAGCTGCTCACTGAAGCGTAGCTCCCCCTTTCAACTGTATGCCACTGCATTTAGGAGCTGTCATAGACAGGTCCTGCAGGCATTGGACAACTGCGGCTGCGCCTGCAAACACACTGACTGAATTGGAAGAGGGCTGCCACACCTCCGAAAACTCAGATGATGGCACTATGTTTCTTGCACATGCGTGCAAGCAACATAAAAATGTTTGTGTGTCTGTTTTGTATATCGAGAGGTGTGGAGAAGACAGAAAGCAGCAGCATGCAGAGGAGTGTGACAGCTGGAGCACAGTTTGGAGCAGCCGGTTGAACAAAGCTTTGATAAAAAAGCGAAAAAAAAAAAACTGAAAGAAAAAACACTAAAAGCAATATACCAGTAGGTAATGCCAGCCGGTGGGGGTGCAGGGTGGAGATGTGTGATGCAGTCCACTGTGTACAGTAAAGAAAAGCTGCCCAAATTAGATTATCCCCCTCCCCCAAAAGCCTTACCCCCCGATTAAGCATTTTGTAAGGGAAACGCAGTTTTTCACTTACTGAAACGTAGTTAATTTTTCTTTTGAAAGTCCAGTGCTCTACAAAATGGCAGAACCTGCAGCGGTTCCATTTTGTCAGAAAGTGCGGTGCTGCACCACTCACCTCAATACACTTGTATTGAAGAGAGCAGTCGCGATGCTGCACTTTCTGACAAAATGGAGAACATTCATTTTATCCTGGACTTTCAAAAGAAAAAATAAACGTTCAATGAGTGAAAATTTAGACGTTCCATAAAAGCTATAGAAACATAGAAGTTGGCGAATGAAGGACACATAAGGCCCATCCAGTCTGCCCATTTCTTTTCTACCTTATAAATGTGCCATCGACCTTTGCTCTATCAGTGACCTATCTATTCACAGTCATTTGTATTGCTCCCTTATGCCTATCCCATGCCTGTTTGAAGCCCTGCACTGTATTCATAGCCACCACTTCTTGTGGAAAGCCATTCCATGCATCTACCACCCTTTCTGTGAAAAAGAATTTCCTCACATTCCCCTTAATCAGCCTCCCTCTAATCTCATGCATGTCCTCTTGTCCTGCTATTTTTCTTACATTTAAAGCATATTAGACTCTTTCACCTTGTTTATGCCCTTAAGGTGTTTAAATGTCTCGATCATATCACTCTCTCCCACTCCTTTGCTCAAGGGTATACATATTGAGCTCCGTTAATCTGTCCTCATATGTCTTCTGATGCAGTCCCTGCACCATTTTGGTTGCCCTTCTCTGGACTGCCTCAATTTGGTTAATGTCCTTGTGAGGTGTGGCCTCCAATACTGCACGCAGTACTCCAGATGGGGCCTGCCAATGTCTTGTACAGAGGGATTATTACCTCCCTCTTCGACTTGTGATCCCCTACTAATAATACACCTAACACCCCTAACCTTACCCTGCTTTAGAGGTCTGCTTGGATGATTTTAGGTCATCAGTGATGATGATGCCCAAGTCTCTTTCTTCCTTTGTGACTGCTGCAACTCTCCTCCCACCCTATAAGTGGCTTCAGGGTTTCTCTTCCCTATGTGCATGATTTTGCACTTCTTTGCATTAAATCCCAGTTGCCACTCTTCTGACCATTCTGCTGGATTTATCCGGATCTCTTCTCATTCTGCCCACCCCATCTGGATCATCTACTCTGTTGCAGATCTTGGTGTCATCTGCAACAGACAAACGTACCCTCTAGTCCATCTGCGAGGTCACTAATGAAGATGTTGAATAGGACTGGCCCCAGGACTGATCCCAGAGGTACCCACTTGTGACTTGCATCTCTTCTGACTGTATACCATTTACCACCACTCTCTGTTTCTCTGCCAGTCAACCAGTTTGCCACCCAGTTGACCAACTTCTGACCCACTCGAGCCTACCTAGCTTATTTATCAATCTTCTATATGGAACAGTGTCAAAAGCTTTGCTGAAGTCAAGGTAGGCGACATCCCTTCCCTTGCAAAACGCTTAATCGGGAGTAAGGCTTTTGTGGGAGGTGGGGTATCTAATTTGGACAGCTTTCCTTTAATAGAGGATGACATAGTAACTGTGTATAAATGTAAGATTCTGCATTTATACACATAGTTATTCAGATAAAGTGATTTATCACACTCCATTTACATTTACCCCTATTGCATAAATTTATTTATAGCCTATCAGGGCTCTTTCTATTTACCGCTGTGCATTTTTAATTATGGTCTCTCCTAGACCTTATGCTGTTCTTTTCCTTCCCCCAATCTTTTAGTTAGCACCTGGTGCTCAGACATTAACAGCTGTGCAGCTCTATTGCATGCAGTGCTTACTGCTTCCATGCTCCCCTCAGGGAGCCCACTGATTCCCCTTGGCTGCCTCCCACCCACAGCTACTTTTAAGCCCATTTCAGACATTGGCCTTCAGCTGCAGTGTGGCTTTTCCTTTGTGGCCCCTATCTTGTGTGTCTGCTTTCCAAGTCCCTTTGTAACAGGCCCCTTGGAGCACCAACACTCCACCACCATGCAGCTTAGCTGGTGGTTCCTGCCACCTACTGCTGGCTGCCCACCCTCTGGACCTGCTTAACCAGCCCCTTGGGGGCTCTTCACAATCTTTCCCACCCACATGAAGCAGGCTACAGTCTGAACTCTGTGCAGTCTGGGAGTTGAAAGTGCCTGCCAGCATTGTCACTGTAGTACAGTAGCACTAAACTAATGGCTGCATAGCAACAGCCGCAGCATTTCTGGTTGGTGGTTTTCTGACCAGCCTACCTGCCTGCTACATACAGTTGGGACCCAGGAACCCCCCCCAAATGCCAAGGAAAGGTTAAACAGAATAACCCCCCCCCAAACAATATCAATGGCCATGAGAGAGTTGGCCTACTACACTACCAGGGGTATACCTTTAAAACACTGGCCTCCTGGGACAACTCAATACCCCTGAATCACCAGTGTCCCCTTTTTAAATAATGCATTGACAAGTAGCCGAAGAGCATCCCTACTAGACCATTAGGGCCACTGCTTAATTCTGCTAGCCACCAGCAGGCCACCTGGGGGCACTAAGGGGATTTTGCTGAGCCCCCAACATCACTTTATTATTTTCTTAGCTGCCTGTGTTTCATTTCCTATCTGCATTTTCTTTACTTTGACCTTAAGTGTGTATTTTCCTCTAAAACACCCCTTCCTTTACTCCTGTGCTGTACTGTACTTCCTCTTTTTGTTGTTTAGTATACTTTCTGGTCGTGGCCGCCCAAGCCCTCAGACCCCACTGCTCCTATGCACCCGCTCTGTCTCTCGCTATCGTACGTTCCCCATACTAATCTGTTTTTATTTTATTTTTTTTTATTTCTACAGGTCTGGCCAGATTGTATACCAATCAGATAGGTATCTTCATTTAATTGTAACTCCCTGTCACAGAGTGGCTCTGTGAGATTTGGAACAGAGAGATGTGGTAACATATGGGGCAGGATGTTTTGTTTTCTTTCTGTGCTGGAGTGTTAGGTTGATCTCCTTTTTAAGAGAGAAAGTTAAGTGGAATTTGGAACTGGTAAAATACCCCTCTTTTATTTACAAGATATTTTCCTTGTTGGGAAAGATTCCAAGTGGTTTGGACCCTGTGAGTGGTTTATTGTTCGCTGTTTGCACGATCGGCGGGGCGGCGCAACTGTGCAATTGTGCGCACGTTCGTGCAGCTTGGAATGTTGTTCCGGCTTTTGTGTTTGGAAGTAGTGGTTTTTCTTTGCGTCCTGGAGATAGGAGTCCTCCTGGAATCGTGGATACATAGATACATAGATACATATATAGATACATAGATACATAGACAGTGTCGGCAGATAAGGGCCTATGGCCCACCTAGTCTGCCCATTTGAGCTTGTAAGTTCAGTTTGTTTCCTAGAAGTCTATTTTCCCTTACCCCTGACCTCTAGAATTCCTTTATGTCTATCCCATGCATTCTTAAATCCCGTGATTGTTTCAGCCCCCACCACTTCCTCTGGCAGGGTGTTCCACTTGTCCACCACCCGTTCTGTGAAGAAATTCTTTCTCATGTTTCCTCTGAATCGTCCTCCCTCCAACTTCATCCCATGCCCTCTAGTCCTGAAACATGTTTCCTTATTAAGGAGAATGTAGTTATTGTCCAAAATTAGCCCCATTTTAGTAGTAAAAATGTTCAGTCAATGGCTTAATCTTATAGAAGGGATAATGTTTTGTTTGTATGCATTTCAAAACTAAATATTATGTTGATATTGGAATATTGTTTTTTGGTGGGGGCTAAGTGGGGACCAGGCGCAGGGCGCTGTGAGCAGAATCCTGGTAAGATGGAATTATTCCCGCAAATGAAAGTACTTATTTTGAGACCAGAAAGTGTATAGGCAGTCTTCCAATTCTTTAGTTGTTCTCCGTTGCATATAATTGGTAAGAAGGTAAAGGAGGGTGGTTGTTTGTACAGGGGAGTGCTTCTGGGGTGTTGGGCAGCAGCATGGATTGCTGGTGAAATTGTTGTGCTGGTGTGTGCACCTTTGTGAGGGCATTCCTTTTCTGGCTGTGTTGTTCTTGGTTGCAGAAAAAAGGGAACCTCCCCCCTTCCATTGAATAGTACTGCAGAGTCTGGAATTGCAGTGGAGCCTCAGGTAAAATGTATGTATTTAGCATTTTCGGGGTATTAAAAAAAAAAGATTGGCTGTGGCATAGCTGTAGGATGTTTCATTTGGGGCTGTACGGCTGTGAGCTCGATTTTCGGCTGCCGCAGAGCGTCAGTGTGAGTATACAAGTGGCTGTTCCGGCTCATTAGTGCGCACAGCCGAAGGCATTTAGTTCTCTAAGTTGTAGTGACTTTAATTATTCTTTATTTAAAATATGGAGAATCTTTCAGTCTTACCCTCCAGAGGCGAATTCTTGTGGTTTAGAGTAGATTTGGTATTGGTCTTGAAACGTAGGGATTGTGAGCATTGTGGAGCTCTGGCGTTCCTGTATTTTCGGGTGTGGCTTGTGCTTAAGAGCCAGCCGGCCGATTTTCCCTGTTATTTATGCTGGGAAAAGGGGTGTTGCTTCTTGGGGTTAAAAAAATACATTACAAAACCTTTAAAGAATGAGTGTAAATTATTCTGCATACAGAATTAAGATATTATACTGTATTATGACGTTTAGACATGTTCTATAAATTTAAAATAAGGTATATAGAGAAATACTGTTTAAATTGAAGTATAGGGGAGAAGGGTTTATGAAGTCACCTGACTTCCTTTAGAGTATATAGAGCTGAACAGCTAGTTGATAGTTTAGATTGCTTTTGGGTCTGGAGGTGAACTCCGGGGAATGTTATTAAAGTGCCTATGTGAAGTGCTCTGAGGAGCGAAACTATATACATTACCAAGATGGAAGACTAAAGGTGCAGGTCCTAATTTTATGAGATAAAATGTGACTGTGGCCTGGAAAGCACTATTACTTGATGAAGAAGCTTGCTATATATTGACTGCCTGCAGACTGTTTGGAGCGCCACTGATGATTATTGTAAGAAAATGCACTCTGCTAATATGAAGAACTTTTCTGTTATTTAATAAAACTTTGAAGCAACTAACGTTGCTATGGTGTCACGTTACCTGATTGCCCACTTATACCTGTGCCCAACCACATATGGTGGTAGTGGTGAGATGTTCGTGATCTGCATAAGGTCTGGTGGGCGGAGAGCCTAGTAAGATGGTGCTTTGAACTAAATCCTCTTTATTGGTTATTGGTGAGAGTACTTTATTCCGTGGACGAAGCCAACTGAGTGATGGTCCTGGGATGGTGGTGAGGCCTTGTTTGAACAAGCTAAATGAAAATGAGGAGCCACTGTGAAATTTTGTTTGACCAGAAGAGTGACCAGAGTGATCGGATGGAGGTGATACAATGGTTATTTAATCACTGGATGGAGGCGGAGAGTCAGTGGAAAGAAGCAGAACAAAGGTACCAGGAGGTGTTAAGCCAATTGACGATAATGAGGGACAATTTGGTTTATCAAAGGCCTATGAAGAGGGCTGAAAAGATGGCCTGTGCGAATTATGTTGACTGTGTTGAGGACCAGCTTCCTGTTTTACCCATGTTCCAGGGAATGTATTGGGTCAGAGATGATGGAGATGATGGACGAATGACGTCAGACAAGTCCCCAGGTGAGACTGTTTTGGTATCTGGGGTGAAGGATGCAAGCAAAACAGAAGAGGCAGTAGTTGCTGAAGGGACTTGTTTAGTGACATGTGATAATGTTAAAACCAAAAATGTTTTTGATATCTCTGCTGCTTGCTGGAAAACTATACAGGCTGAGGATCCTGAAACCTATCAGCTAAGTAGCTCTGTTATCCTGAACAGGGAGAAAATAGGTGTGGATGTGAAAAAAAAACAGTTATGGTGGTACGAAGAAAAAAACAATGTATTGTACCACATGAGACCAAATCCCCGTGCTAAACAGGTAGATGCCAGGGTGGTGGTACCTAGTAAATATAGACAGGATCTGCTAGATGTCTTATGTATTAACACCAAACATGTGAATCATGAGGAATTTTTGAAGCGGCATATTCCTTATTTTATTGGCCTGGAATGTATAGTCAGGTGGCTCTTTATTTAAGGAGATTGGCAGACATTCAGAATAAACAGGCATGGCAAATTGACAGGAACACATCTCAGAAGAGAAACAAATGTAATAATTGTCTCTCTTGGAAAAAGGGGAAGGTAATTCAAAGGGATATGAGCTGTAGATGGTAGAAGCTCATAGTTCTAGATAGTAGGTAAGAAGTATGCTAATTTAAGTGCCCTCAATAATAATATAATGTTAATTGTATACAATGGGTACTGCTGTTACTGCATGTTGTATAAAGGGTTATACCATGGGTGAGATGACGAGAGGAATAGCCCTATGAAGGTTGTGTATGTAAGTGGCTTCCTGTCAAGTACTCCAACCCCAGAGTGTTTTAGGAACTGACAGTAATGAAAGGGTTATTAGATAAAAGGGGTACTAGATAGAAGACGCCAAAATAAAGTATTTAGATAAATTGTTTGAGAATTAGGAATGCTTACATTATGAAATATCAGTCTGAAGAAAGAGTGAGACAGATAGGAAGGAAAACACTCAATGGAAACTATTTGGTACACTAAAATAGAGTATGAGTATAATGGGTTTGCAATATCCTGGATGCAGGGTTATTGATTGGGACAGTTTCATTAAGAATAAAACCTGAGTTCAATTCAGTGAAGGAATATATCTATAAGCACATTTAAGCTAAGTCCGTTAACATCTTAAAGCTAAGCACTATTTTTTTCTCTCTAACGACTGGAGGGTTGGCCACCTGCAGTTGATTTTATTCTGTTTTCTTTTATTTCTAGTTCCATCTTTGTTGCATTTGTTTTGGTTTGTCTATCATAAAACAAAATACAGTTAAAATAATAGCCTGTTTGCTAAGAGCTGTTATTTAGTGAATGTTATGTGAACTGCTGTCCTATTTCTGTCAGTAGCGAAATTGAAGTTAATATAGATTATGTGTTCCTGAATATGAATGAGGTATAGACCATAATAACAGTTCAAAGAATGGAACTGCTGGCTTGAAAACTATTTCGTTGATGTCAATGTGGGTAAAGAAAACAAATTTACAAAAAATGATTTTGACATGGTATTTTATGGTGTTACAGATTATCTAGACACAGGCCAAGTTAAACAGTAACTAGAAATTAAATTTAGTTCATGGTTAGGGATATAGAATATGGACATTGGGTATTTAGTACAAATCTGAGTAAAGTCTCTTTGAGTGTTCACTGAGGTAGTAAAATTGATGTGCTAAGGACCCCCCCTTTTCTCTTTTCTGAGCTAAAGTGCTTAATGAAGTCGGACAACCAAGGAAATGGTTGCCCTCTTAGAGTGGGGAGGAATGTCACAGAGTGGCTCTGTGAGATTTGAACAGAGAGATGTGGTAACATATGGGGCTGGATGTTTTGTTTTCTTTCTGTGCTGGAGTGTTAGGTTGATCTCCTTTTTAAGAGAGAAAGTTAAGTGGAATTTGGAACTGGTAAAATACCCTCCTTTTATTTACAAGATATTTTCCTTGTTGGGAAAGATTCCAAGTGGTTTGGACCCTGTGAGTGGTTTATTGTTAGCTGTTTGCACGATCGGCGGGCGGCTCAACTGTGCGATTGTGCGCACGTTTGTGCGGCTTGGAATGTTGTTCCGGCTTTTGTGTTTGGAAGTAGTGGTTTTTCTTTGCGTCCTGGGGATAGGAGTCCTCCTGGAATCGTGGATGTTTCCTTATTAAGGAGAATGTAGTTATTGTCCAAAATTAGCCCCATTTTAGTAGTAAAAATGTTCAGTCAATGGCTTAATCTTATAGAAGGGATAACGTTTTGTCTGTATGCATTTCAAAACTAAATATTATGTTGATATTGGAATATTGTTTTTGGTGGGGGCTAAGTGGGGACCAGGCGCAGGGTGCTGTGAGCAGAATCCTGGTAAGATGGAATTATTCCCGCAAATGAAAGTACTTATTTTGAGACCAGAAAGTGTATAGGCAGTCTTCCAATTCTTTAGTTGTTCTCCGTTGTATATAATTGGTAAGAACGTAAAGGAGGGTGGTTGTTTGTACAGGGGAGTGCTTCTGGGGTGTTGGGCGGCAACATGGATTGCCGGTGAAATTGTTGTGCTGGTGTGTGCACCTTTGTGAGGGCATTCCTTTTCTGGCTGTGTTGTTCTTGGTTGCAGAAAAAAGGGAACCCCCTTCCATTGAATAATACTGCAGAGTCTGGAATTGCAGTGGAGCCTCAGGTAAAATGTATGTATTTAGCATTTTCGGGGTATTAAAAAAAAAGATTGGCTGTGGCATAGCTGTAGGATGTTTCATTTGGGGCTGTACAGCTATGAGCTCCGATTTTCGGCTGCCGCTTGAATGCGTCAGTGTGAGTATACGAGTGGCTGTTCCGGCTCATTAGTGCACACAGCCGCGAAGGCATTTAGTTCTCTAAGTTGTAATGACTTTAATTATTCTTTATTTAAAACATGGAGAATCTTTCGTCTTACCCTCCAGAGGCGAATTCTTGTGGTTTAGAGTTGATTTGGTATTGGTCTTGAAACGAAGGGATTGTGAGCATTGTGGAGCTCTGGTGTTCCTGTATTTTCGGGTGTGGCTTGCGCTTAAGAGCCAGCCGGCCGATTTTCCCTGTTATTTATGCTGGGAAAAGGGTGTTGCTTCTTGGGGTTAAAAAAATACATTACAAAACCTTTAAAGAATGAGTGTAAATTATTCTGCATACAGAATTGAGATATTATACTGTATTATGATGTTTAGACATGTTCTATAAATTTAAAATAAGGTATATAGAGAAATACTGTTTAAATTGAAGTATAAGGGAGTGGTTTATGAAGTCACCTGAATTCCTTTAGAGTATATATAGCTGAACAGCTAGTTGATAGTTTAGATTGCTTTTGGGTCTGGAGGTGAATTCCGGGGAATGTTATTAAAGTACCTATGTGAAGTGCTCTGAGGAGCGAAACTATATGCATTACCAAGATGGAAGACTAAAGGTGCAGGTCCTAATTTTATGAGATAAAATGTGACTGTGGCCCCTCGTGAGTGCTGATTTCAAAACAGCACCCAGGAAATTATTTTTACTGGATGCTGTTTTGAAATCTATGCTTTTGAGGGGGTTTGCCTGTCACTAGTCCTATACCAGGCCCAGCATCTGGTTTGCTGGAGCGCGAAGTGTGATTATGGCAGCTGTTTGGAGAAATAATTCATGTTCTTATTTTTTTTTATTTATTTATTGTAAATCAGAATTACAACCTTTGAGGTAAAAGCTCATTCACAAAGGATCCTCGTTGAACAGAGGGTGGGGAACATCAAGTACATGGACAGTGGAGAAAACAGAAGCAGCTAGTAGGCATTTTCAGTTATACATCATTAAAAGACTATACAGCATTACAAATAGAAGGATGGGAAAAGGCAGAATACATTGCAAAAACCGTCCTTAATTACATAATACAGAGGAAAAAGTTTCATAACAAATTGGTAAATAAAGTGCAGATTCCAACTATGTACAAAGTATGAGAATTCCCAGAATGCAGCTATGGAACTTAGATAGGTTCCTGGTGGGAACAATTAATGTGACCACCACCAAGTACAGCCATTAAGGAGAGTAGGCTACAGGCTAGGTTGGTGAGGGGACAGCACAATGGTGGGTGATAGCTTGAGGGTCGGGGCTAGCGGGTATGGAGATGGGGGTATGGTGGGTCAGGAGGGCTAAGTCAGTGAGGGTGGGGGAAATGGGGAGCAAAGGGTGGGTAGGTGGGGATTAGGGAGATTCTTAAGAGCCACGGGTTGCCACAGCCGTGCTCTGAATAGGTGAGTATTTCAATTAGCATTCCTAAAAGGTGGATTACTGGTTTTAGAAACCACCACAGAGATTGGCTTTATACTGATATTCAGGATGGCCCAGTCGCAAACCCACAGCATATGGCCACCTGCTCTATCAGTCGGTGAGCTACTCAGCAGAGCATGACTGCGCCAGTGAGTTAGAGGGGTCATGAGTGGTGAATGTCATTGATAAGGCTAGGAAGATCAATTTCTGCATAGCTTTATGAATAACATACACTGCTCTGCCTCCTTCGTCCCGATCATGCACACTGTCACACTCTGTCATTCAGCATGTGGACTGATAGAGCTGGTGGCTGACTGTGCTATGGGCTAGGGAGGGAAGGGGACCGTGCTATCCTGGATTTATTGCTACATGTGGCCCCCAAATCATGGCTTGGGGGTCAGGAGGGGGTGGCCTAACATCTAAATAATGATGATTGGGGGTAGGGGTGGGGTGTGGCTTAAGGGGGGCTTTTAAAAATGGCAGGAGTATGCAGGGTTTTTTTGTATCCATGTGGAAGAACAGGGAAGGGGTGTGGGTGTAAATCACAGAAGTGTGGAGAGTGTGGCCTAGGGGCTAGCCTTTGTCACCTGGGAAAGGACAGGATCTTACATTTTTTTTTATTTATTCCCGAGTATGAGTACCACAAACAGCGGGAAATACTTGGGCTGCTATTTCAGATTTTGTGGTATTTGGAATTATTCAGAATGTGCACACTGATAACTGCTGGTGT
The DNA here is from genome assembly GCA_016271365.2 of Neoceratodus forsteri. Taxonomy (NCBI): domain Eukaryota; kingdom Metazoa; phylum Chordata; order Ceratodontiformes; family Ceratodontidae; genus Neoceratodus; species Neoceratodus forsteri. Next base: position 46,979,153 of record JADMNL010000027.1, read on the forward strand.
TTTGCTATCTACACGTTTTACATTTACCCAAATTTACAAACATTTTTCCAATTTTTTTCAGTTTTACAGTGCTGACCAGATGTCCCCATATTTATTTATTTATTTATTTATTCATTCATTCATTGATTTATACCACTTTGATTGGGCTGTCTCACTGAGACTAGTGCCCCATTTTTCAGGAGCAACCCAGAGTTATTTACTGTCAGTTCTTAAGTACAATTATACAGTCAGTTTTATATGGTAGCAGAGACAGCACATGCCTAGGTATTAGTTTAGTTGAGTATTATTACATAAAAAAAATAGGAAGAAAAAATGTTTGAAGATACAGCTAAACTTGTTTTTAGCCAAAATAAATCATAATGGATTATGTGGGCCCTATATCTGGCTGCATACACAGTGAAATATGTGAATGAGCAGGTTCTGGTTACAGTTGAATTTCTTTATAGGAAGAGTCTATTTACATTACAAATGCATTAAATCCAGGGATAATGCATTTACAATGTAAATAGAATCTTTCTGAAAAGAAATCCAAATGTAAGCAAAACCTGCTCATTTACATAGTTTGTTGTGTATGCAGCCAAAAGTAAGCCATAAATAATCCATTAAGATTCCTTTTGGCTTAAAACAGAAAACATTTATTTTACATTTACTAAAAATCCCAAAGTAGTACAGGATTGAACATTTGTATATTTACCTTCAAATAAAGCCCAAAACAAGCACAAATAAAGCCATTCGGAAGAAGCATTCTTTTGCTTTTTTTTTCAGCCACATAAAAAGGATTGAAAATTAGCATATTTCCTTGCCTATGCAGCCAAAGGTAAGCCAGTAATAAAATAAGAAATTGCCATAAGAACTTTTCTGGATTAAATACAATTTGAAGTGAATTTAAAGGGAATTTAAATCTTAAGTAAAAGGTAAAAGTAAGCCAGTGTCAATCCACAATTTTTGGTTAAGAGCCCCAGCTGCAGCTTGGCACAGCTGCTAATGTGAATGTTTATCGGGACTTCCAGCATTGTAAGCTGGGAGTTGGATTTTTTAAGAAGACTGGTGTCAGAAAGTGAATCCTGCAGATGATGGGGGAAGCGGCTCTCTGAGACTGGTAAAGGCTAGAGTAGAACTCTTCAAAAGTTTTGCCGATGCCCTCTGAAGAGGTTACCACCTGTCCTGAAGGCAGCTTAATGCTCCCAATATGCCTGACTGTCTGATGCATTTAGTTGGTATGCGAGCAGTTTGCTGGACTTCTCTTGAGTCCCCATATTTATAGGGTGTGCTGGAGAGCTGTTTGCACAGCAGTGGTGGACACTGTGTTGATATTATGCCTCATCTGGATCAGTTTCAGGTGTAACTGTTGGGAGTGAGAGGTCATAGAGTTGCACTCTTTTTCTTTCTGCTTTCTTTGAGGTGCACTTCTTAGCATTCACTGCATATCCAATTATATGCCCACTGAGGTAAGCTTTTAGGGTATCCCAGAGTACCACCTTGAGCATCTTGGGGGATTCATTGAGAAAGAAGAAGAGTGCAGTTTCATTGGAGAACCAGTGCTTAAAGACCTCACTATTAAGCAAAAAGTCATCCATGTGTCAGCCTGTGGGGGGTGGGGGTGTGTAGGGGCCCAGGCTTAGAGTAAAATATATGCAAGCATGATCAGAAATTATCATTTGGCTAATCAAGACGTAGTGTGGCGTACATCTCATATGCAAGTTTTTTACAGGAGGAAGTGGTCAATTCTGCTGTCCCATTGTGGGGGCAGAAAGGAAGGTGAAGTCTTGCTCCATTGTGTGCAGTTCCCTCCAGGGGTCCATGAACTGGAATTCATGCCCAGAGCCAACAGTGACTTTCTTGATTTGGTGGAGACAGTGGAGGGACTACAGAGTCTGTCCATTATGGGGTCCCAGACTTCACTGAAGTCTCCTCCCGAATCAGTTTATCATCTCCCTCATAGTTATCTGAGATCTCCTGGGCCAATTCAGGGAATAAGGAATCGGTAAGGGTAAGGGGGGAGTATATGTGGAAGGGGACTGAGAAGGCAGAGGTGCTGAATAGGTACAGTATTTCGGCTCGGTCTTCACAATAGAGAGAGAAGGAGGGACCTGTGTTAGGGGGAAAGGAAGGGAGGGCAGAGGGTGGAACCTAGTCAATCCAGTGAGGACAGGGTCAGTGGAGGAGTTGTGTAGATTGAGAGTAGACAAGGCTATGGGGCCAGGTGCCCTGCATCTTAGGATGCTCCCGGAACTAAAGGAGGAGCTGGCAGCACCACTATCAAGGTTATTCAACCTGTCCTTGGATACAGGGTGGGTACCAGAGTACTGGAAGAGGGCTGACGTGGTACCATTTCACAAAAGTAGCAGCAGAGAGGAGGCAGGCAATTATCACCCGGTCAGCCTCACATCGGTGGTGGAAAAAGCGATGGAGGTGATATTAAAAGAAAGGGTGGTTAGCTACTTGGAGGATAGTAGCTGCAGGACATCCATCAACATGACTTCACACAGGGAGGTCATGCCAGATGAACCTGATTGAGTTCTTCGGTTGGGTTATGAGGGTGGTTGATGGGGGGGGCAGTAGATGTTTGGACTTCAGGAAGGCCTTCGACACTGTGACCCACAGAAGACTGGTAAATAAACTGGAGAGTTTGAGGGTGAGACAGAAAATAAGGTGGGTGGAGAACTGACGGATGGGTAGAAGCCAGAGGGTGGTGGTAAATGGGGTACATTCCTGGGAGGTAGGGGTAATTAGTGGGGTCCCCCAGGGGTTGGTGTTGGGCCCATTCTATTTAACATCTACATCAGTGACATAGCCAAGGGGCTACAATGGAGGGTCTGCCTTTTTGCAGATGATACGAAGATCTTCAGCAGGGTGGATACCACAGATGGGGTGGAGGCTATGAGGGAAGATCTAAGGTTGCTGGAGAGGTGGTCAAGAACATGGCAGCTAAAATTTAATGCCAAAAAATGCACAGTGATGCACATGAGGTGGAATAATCCTCAAGCAAAGTATACACTGGGAAGGGGGGAATGAAAGCAGCTGAGCAGGAGAAGGATCTAGGAATCATAATCACAAACTACCTCAAGGTGGGGACACAATGCTGCAAGGTGGTGGGCAAATCAAACAGAAAGCTGGCATGTATAGGGAGAGGGATAACTAGTAGAAGGTGGGAGGTGCTGATGCCACTCTACAACTCCATGGTGAGGCCCCATCTGGAGTACAGGGTTCAGTTCTGGAGGCCTCACCTATGAAAAGATATAGATGGCATGGAAGAGTACAGAGAAAGGCCACCAAGATGGTGCATGGGCTAAGTGGGAAGCCATATGAAGAGAGGTTGAGGGTGTTGGATTTGTACCCACTAGAGAGCAGAAGAGAGAGGGGGACATGATAGAGGCATTCAAATACAGCATGTGAAGGGGATTAATAAAGTGGGGGGAGCTTATTCACAGGGAAGGTAGGCGATAGAACTAGAGGGTATGGACTGAGAGTGGAGGGGGTAGGTTTAAGGGGAACGTGAGGGGGCGTTTCTTTACTGAGGGTTGTTGCACCCCAGAACAGTCTGCCAGAGGAAGTGGTGGGGGCCAGAACTGTGAAAGGATTCAAGAGGGCATGGGACAAACACAAGAGGTTGATTAGGGAGTGGAGGGTGGACTCTATGGGGAGGGGCAAGTAAAGGGGTAGGCAGACTTGATGGGCCAAGAAGGTCCTTTTCTGTTGACACATATCTATGAATCTATAAATATATGGAATCGGAGATGGTCCCAAGACATTGACTAATACTACCATCTGAGGTTAATAACCATCAGTCTGGCAAGAACTCACCTACCTTGCTTGCAAACATTTGTGAAGTAGAATAGCCTCCACATGCCTTAGAGGTGTGGAAGCTGCCAATCATTTGTTCCATACAGCCTCTCAAAAGCTTTTGAGTCTCTGCCAGAAGGAGATGAGTCTCCTGCAGGAAGGCTATGTCACAGTGCTCCTTCTTCAAGTGAGAGAGCACCTGGATGTTGCAGGAAAGCAGTTGGTATAGGTTAGAGACTTGGGACATAGTACAGACTTGTAGGAGTACTGGTGTTATTGTTGGGAGCTTGCAGGTGGTGGCGTGTCCCTTGAAGGGGGTGATCACTGAGTAACATAGTAGTGAGTTTATCATTAACAGGGGGAAGGGGATGAACCCCAGTCATGTTTTCCTAATACTAGAGCAGCAGTCCGATTGGAATAGGAATGCTGGTATACGTGTCCCAATAAAGGCTAACACAGATGCTTACAGGGGAGTATTTACATGTAGCAAAAGCAGTACAAAACAGTAAGAAGCACATAGAGAAGCCTAGCAGGGCTGTATCAACTGGATTCAGAAACAAGTCTAAAAGGTAAACTATAAAACACGGTGCATATTCAAAAGTTTCAAAGAAGAAAAGAAAACAATATGTGCCTATAGGGCTGTAGTCCACTACCTAAAATGAGAGCCAGTCAGCGAAACAATCAGAGGGCAGGTACATCCCTAGTGAAAGCAGGGAGGCATTAACGCCACTAAGTAACAAACGTAAGAGAGAGATTGGTTTCCCTTGGGTTAGAAAATTGGAGTTGTCATTTCAACCTGTAATGCAAGGGGATAAGGTGGTTTATATAAAGTACCTATAGTGAAACCCTGGGCTGAGACCTGAAGAATAGGAAACTCCTTCACCTTGCAGGGGAGGGAGTGATGGAAACAGTCACACAGAGCAACCCATCCAAGGGTGTACCGGGGTGGGGTGTAAAAAGGAACTTTTGCCAGTTTCCTGGACAGTAGCCTTATGTCAGGCTTAAGAAGGAAAGGGTAAAGTGGTTGGTTCTGGAAGGTGAGCTCCCAGAAGTCCACAGATTTATACTACAGGAGTATTGCAGGAATAAAAGACTGCACTGTGGGAAGGAGCAATAAGTCACATAGGGGGCTATGCAAGCTGACTGCACAGTTGCCACTTAAACTATGACTGTGTAACCCCTGGGTGGCGCTATCCAAAGGGCTACTGCCCCTGCTTGCATGACTAGTTGCAGGTTAAGGGGCCTGGGTACTGAAAATGGGTGCCTCCACCCAGAGGACAGGGTAGGTGGTAGCGTAGCTGACCTGGGTACAGCCCTCCGGGACACTGTGACCCCCTCTTTCCCCTCTAGTGGCCTAAACAATGAACAGAATACACAGGTACAATAGCCCCCAAACCATAAATATATCCCCACTCTGATTGCAATTACCACCAGGGCTGGTTCCACCTGTCTGACCCTGGAGACCCCCTGTAAAATAAGATTAGACACAGCCAGCAACAACAATACAGTGCTATTAGTACAGAGATGTACCACAAACAGTTTAAGTGCAAAAAGAGTCAGATCTGATTTATTCAGGGGGATTGAACAAGGAAGGGGCGTAATTAGGTTGATTGGTCTAGCAACTGATTCAATCAGGCTACAAGGCATGCACATTAGAGTCTCTCAGTCACAAAACACTTTGGGTACCCATTGTTGATTTATGCCAACCCGGAAGCACTGCCTGGGGTAGGCCGGCCGAAAGCTGGTCATCAGGGCCCTAATAATGGGAAGAAAGAGTCATGCACAGTAACCTACGATTTGTAATCCGGAGCCAGATGGCTCAGTTCATGATAATCAAACAAAACAATCAAATCAGATGACACACTTTGATTTTAACTGATGTTGCAGGGAGCTACCCTGGTGTTTACTAATGCTACCCAGTACAGGACGCAGGATGGATGAAATGGAGACTGCAGGATGACTTGCTGGTTTGCCAGGAGAAGCGGGCCCACATGATTCACAGTGGTGTTGTTCCTGTTAGTGACGCTGAGCAGGGGCTGATCCCCAGGCAGGTCTCTCATCGATGGCCTTCTCTGTGGTGTGAGTAGCTGGCTGGGACAAGGTGGCAGAGTCCAGGCCAGGAGAACAATTCAGATGGCAGTCTGGTAGTGCTGGATTCAGCTTCCAGCAAGCGTGACACTAATGGAAAATGGCGAACCAAATCACGATCTACTGAGAACATTCAGCATACTTATAGTAAATAAAAGCAGTACCACAGTTCGGATGACAGTCCGGTCACAATCACAGTGTCTCTGTGCAAACTGTATGCTCTGTGGTGGTTTCAGACTTCCTGACAGGCCAATCACGTGAAGCAAATCTTTGGTCTTCTTCAGGTAACAGGGCAATCAGAATCAGGTATTTCTGGTCACAAGCCGGTTCAGATTCAGTCCAATTAATTTCACTAGCAGATCCCTCAGAAGGAAAGATGAAGCAAGCAGGCCAGACACAGCCTTCCCAGCAGTTTCCAGCTGCTTGAATGTCTTGAGCAGTTCACTCTCTCAACTCCAAACTCAGACTGACTCTCTGCTGCAGGCAGCACAGGACTTCCTTCTGATCCTAAAAGGTTTGGTTGGTTGATTTATCTGTCTACCAAAGTAAGGGCCATTTAGGCACCAAAATGAAAAACTACAATTCCTACAGAAATTCACTCCCACAAGACCCTGCATCCCCAAAAGGTACTGATTGGTGCAATACAGAAATGTCCATGCTGCAAAGAAAGACAGGTTAGACAAACTCTAATACCGTTATTATTAGAGCAGCTAATCAGCAAACAATTATCAGTTCTAACAGAGCTCCTTCTGCACCATTAGCGATGGCAGAACAGAGCAATATTATTGCAGCTCGGGCGGGACTCGAGCCTGGAAACACTTGGCCCCTACCCAGATTAATTATACACTGCAAAAATAATGTCTCTTAAAGGGACAGGCACAGAGACTAACAGGGCACTGATATGCAAGCACTTTTACACCTGTAAAGACACTGAATGCCCACCTGGCAGTGGGCATTTAAGCACACCCAAGGAAGACTTTTGGGAACCCCCATTTATAGGGGGGGTTACAACTGTATTTCGAAAAGGCAGTGTGTAGGGTCCATATGTCATGAGAAGAATGGGAGGATATCACTGTGCAGGCTGACTGTGAGTAGAGACACACTGCTTGCTCCACCAAAGAAAACCTTTGGTGCACAGGCTAGGGCAAGGTGGGATGTACCCACTCCCTCACTTGCCTAGCCTCACTGTACATTGTTATCATCTACAGTCACCTAATCTGAGTGATGCTGGCTTTTGGTATTTGGCCTGTACACAGCAGATCATTGACTAGTGGTGGATCCTGCTCTCATGCAGCAGGACCACAACACGCCTCCCGACATCCACGCAACATGGCAGCAGTGACTGCCGCTGCCTCCTATGCAAATGCCGATGAGGAGCCCACTCCCCATTGGCATAATGCCCCCTCCCATTTAAAATGTATGCCGAGGGTCGCAATCCCCTCAGTATCATCGCCCCCAATGTTTTCTTTGCAGGCAGGGGCCCAATCCCCATTAGCGTTTATCCCGTCCTGGTTTATTTTGCGATGGGAAGCCCTCCCCATCAGCATAATGTCTTTCTCCCCGCTTTGTTGTGTGCTGAGGGGTGCCCAATCCCTCGGCTCGTGTCTCTACCCCCTTCAGTATGTGCTGATGGGGTGCCCAATCCCGTGGGCTACAGCATCCCCTCCCAAAAAGACTTGGGTGGCATGCTGGGAGTCCACTCCAGTGTGCCAAATCCCTGCAAAAAAAAAGTCCCCTTTGTTTTTTGTTGTTGTTGTTAAACCTGTAAAAAGAAAACAGTCCTCACAGTCTCCCTGCCACCTCCCACAACCCACCCACCCTCTGTGCACTCTGCTCTCACACCCCCACCCCATACTTACCTCCGAGTTCAACCACACGGGTCTTCGGTGGACTGGGAATACGTCTTCACTCTTCAAAGCCGACTGCAAACTGAGGAAATGCCGGTAAGCTGTATAATGGGATAAATAGGGTTTTTTCAACTTTGGTGCATATCTTGGCCATTTTTGGGAATTTTGGCACCAAATTTTCAACATGGGGTTTTTGGGACCCCTCCTCATGAATTCTGGCACTGTCATGGCGTTAATCAGCCCTGAAACATGATTTTGCGGTCACTGTGCAGAATCACCTTTCAGGACTGATTAACGAAACGACAGGGCCACTGTTCACGAGGGGGGCTCTCAAAAAGCCTATGTTGCAAATTTGGTGGGAAAAATAAAAAAATGGCTGTTTTAGGAGCGTGTGTTGCGCAGCTTTCCCTTCTCTCGTAACCCGTGAATTTGTAATATTTTCACTCAAGATTTTCAACATTGGCATTTTCCACACCTCTTATGAACAGTGCAGCTATCATTTTAAATTTACTGGCTGAAATATGTTTTCGCATGTCCAGCACAGAATAGCGCAGTCGCTGTGCGAAATCAGTTTTCAGGACAGTTGGAAGAAATGACAGTGACACTGTTCATGAGCAGAAGTCCTAAAATGCCTATGTTGAAAAGTTGGTGATGAAATTCCATAAAATGACTGTGTTACAAGTGTGCTTTGCGCAGTTTCCACACACCCTTGTAACTTCACAAATTTGCAATATTTTCATGCCAGATTTTCAACACTGGCATTTTTTCACACCTCCTTATGAATAGTACAGCTGTCATTTTTCACATCCTGCCCTAAATGTGATTTTGCACCTGTGGCGTGCAATGGTGTGGTCACTGTGCGAAATCAACGTTTCGGACAAATTAACAAAATCACAGTGCCACTGTTCATGAGGGGAGGTCCCAAAATGCCTATGTTAAACATGTGGTTAAAAAAATCCCAAAAATAATTGGGTTACGGACATGTGTTGCACAGTTTCTATGCATGCTCATGACTTCACCCATTTTTCATATTTTCACTCCAGATTTTCAACATTGCAATTTCTTTACACCTCCTCATGAACAATACAGTTGTCATTTTTCACATCCTGCCCAAAATGTGTTTTTGTCCGTGTCACCAAATGGCATAGCTGCTGTGCAAAACCACCTTTGGGCTAACAAACTGATAGTGCTGCTTTTCATGAGGTGGGCTCACAAAAAGCCTATGTTGAAAATTTGGAGTGAAAATACCAAAAAACACCTACAGCGTTAGGGTTTCCAACTGTTACTCCCCACCCTGTAGAGACTGACAGGCATCAGGGTGTGACTTGGGATCATTGTTGTAATGTTCAAGCCATTCCACCCCCATCCCACCCCAACCCCACCTGCAGCGGTGACAGACATTGTGGTGTGCCTTGGAGTGTTCGGCCATAAAGTTCACCCCATTCTCCTATACTGCACCCACCTCAGCATATTTCCTTATGGAATGGCATAAGTATAAGGCCCAAAGACCCCAAAGCACACCACGACACTTGCCAGTGTCTACAGGGTAGAGTGAGGTAGAATGGCATGAGAATGATAGCTGACGACCCAAAGGCACACCCCAATGCCTGTCAGTCTCTGCAGGGTGGTGATAGGGTTGGCTTCAGTTCAATACTTCACTGCCATTCCTATTATGCATCTCTAACTCCTGCACTACCAATGCCAATGCCAGCGAGACAACATTTGGCATTGACAAATGCTTGTTTAATTTTGTTACTTTGCACTATTTCAATGCACTGATGCTCTAATAGTACTGTAGCATTAAAACATACCGGATTGGAAAAGTGCTAATTTTCTGTGTTTTTTTGGTCTTATGTTTACTGAGCACCTAGTCTGACATGGAGCATGGCTGAGTTTCTGTTTGTGGGCAGGAGAACTTATCCTTCTTTTTTAGAAGGCCATGGCCTGGCACCCCTTGGAGTACTGCATGCAGTTCTCAGGTTCTTAATACAAAAAGGACACTGAGGCAGTCTGGAATGTGCAATGCAGAAAAGGCTGGAGGTACTTAACATGTTCTCATTGGTGGAAAGGTAGCATAGAGAGGACGTGATCTCAGTTTTTTGGGGACATACTGGAGGGTAAGATCGAACAGACAGAGATAGCTGATCTGGTCTCCTTCTGCAGGATATGTTGACATGCTCTGAAGCTCAGAGGTGGTAAATTCTAGGGTAATGTGAAGAGGCACTTCTCCTACAGTGGGTCTTCAGAAGGGGAGGCCCCAAGGAGGGAGGTAGAAAGAGGCCCCAAACCAAAATGGAAGCAGCTGCTGGCTGGGTACTATGTTAGGGGATAAACTTGGGGGGGGAGGGAGGAAGGGAGGGAGGTGAAGTGTCTGAAGGTGCTTTGGCTTGGAAGGATGGAGAGCAGATCCAGGATCACTACGGCAGCATGAGACAGGAGGAAGCTAGATGTCATTGTCCACCTGGGGACAGATGACCTGGCAAGGAGTCTGGGTAGGATTAGTGCAGGGAAATTTCAGGGAGCTGGAGAGGGCCTCAAGCAGGTGGAACACATGCTGGCTTTTTACAAGATGTTACCTGTATGTGGCTGGGAAGAGGAAAGGACACTCTGCATCAGGACTTTTAACAATAAGTTGAAGGCATGGTGCATGGAGGAGGGCTTCACCTATATTGGAGATGGGGGGTATCAGTAGGGAGAGAGAGAGTGAGAGCCTGTGGGGAGTAAACTCCCCTATGACAGGGGTGCAAGAAGACATGGGTGGGGATGAGGCAGGGGACAAGTGGGCTATAAATCAAGGAGGAAGGAGTAAGGAGACAGGTAATGGAGATGGTAACAAGAGAAGAGGTGGGTCAGGGGAACACCAGGGAACAGCACAGGTTTGGGGCAGGGGGAGAAAGCATGGAGGGAGTAAGATATCGAGAGCCATGTGCGTGGATACAAGGAGTCTGGGAAATAAAATTCTAGACCTGGAGGCCATCATGATGGAGACTAGCCTGGATTTGGTGGCCATAACAGAGTTATGATGCACTGACAGCTATGACTGGGACATGCCATACCAGACTACTCTCTGTTTAGGAGAGACAAGGAATGGATCAGGGGTTGTGCTATATGTAAGGGGAACTGAAGCCACAGATGTGCAGGGGAACCCTGAGGAAAAGGAAGTGCTGGAGGTGCTGTGGGTCATCCTGGTGACAGATTCTGGGGCGCTATCCACTCAAGGTGCTATACAGACCTCTAATACAGGGAGAAGAATTGGACAAGGTACATAGGAGAAGCTGTTATCAGGATGGCAAGTAACGGGAGGTGCTGCCAGTTGATGATGCCAATAAGCCTGATATTGATTGGAGCATTCCTACTGCAGCTTTGGCAAGGAGGAGGGCCTTCCTTGACTCCCTACAAGGGTCTCTTCTCAGGCAGTTAGTCAACAAATCCACTAGGAATGAGGCAGTGATGGATCTGGTGCTTACAAACAGGGATGGCATTGCAGACATCACAGTGGGTAGTCTCTAGGTACCAGTGATCACTGTACAGTGTGGTTTCACATTAAAATGGAAACAGGGAAATCACATGGGGATGAAGGTCCTAGACTTTAGGAGGGTGGATTTTAAAGAAATGGGAGACTGCCTCAGAAGCTGCCTAGTGTAGGGGGGACTGCCAGAGAGGGTAGAGGTATAATGGGGAAAAATAAAGGAGCCATAATTAGGGTTGTCAGAACTTATTCGAAAAAGATTTGAACCATACTCGAACTCTGGTGTTCCAGTTTTGATTTATAACTCGAACACTAGAGGGTTCACAGCATGGTTCAACCTTTTCATGTTGATTGCACGCAGCGCAAGAAACATATTGGGACAGCTTGCTGAGAAGCAGGCTGTGGAGGCAGGGCACTGTTGTGGCCAATGCCCCCACAGCCTGCAAAGGCTTGTCCCACTTCCCCCAATGCTGTGGCAGGCTGCTGGTGACACAAGTTTGGAGCGTTTGCCCCAACTTGTGACAATTTAGCCACTGCAATCAGGGGCCACCTCATCATTGCAGCCATTGTAAGCCATCTGCTGCAACAAAGGGAGGCGACCCGTCATTGCAGGCGAGATGTAAAAACCCTGATATTGTTTGTGAACATGGCGGCGGGTTGCCACATGTTCTAAACATATTAACCCCTCCACCATGTTTTTTCTGCCGGCGGGGAGCCCACTCCACATCGGCATAATGTAGCCCTCCTCTGTTTAACTGTCTGCTGATGGTGCCCAATCCCCCGCCAGCAAAAAGAACCCCTTTTGTTGTTTTAAATGAGGGTGCCCAGTCCCGTCAACACAAAGTCCTCCCCGTTTAACTGTCTGCCGATGGGGTGCCCAATCCCTATTGTCAAAAGGCCCCCCATTTGTTTGTTTCCTGTTGGGGTGCCTAATCCCCGTTGGCTACAGCTGCCCCCCCAAAAAGAAAGTTGTTGGTGGCATGCTGGGAGCCCACCCCAGCGTGCCACATTGCTCTGTAAAGGGAAAAACGGTCTCGCGAAGTCTTTAGTTTTTTTTTTGTACCTGAAAAAAAGGAATCTGTCCCTCATAGTCTTTCGGCCCCCCCACCCGCAACCTGCACCCACTCACTGTGCTCCCTGCCTCCCCACAGCTCCCCACCCCATACTTACCTCCGGAGCTGGGTGCGACGATCTACGGTGGACCGGGAACATGTCTGCACTCTTCAAAGCTGACTGCAAACTGAGGAAATGCCGGTAAGCTGTATAATGTAATAAATAGGTTTTTCCAACTTTGCTGCATATCTCTGCCATTTTTTTGGAATTTTTACACCAAATTTTCAAGATGGAGTTTTTGGGACCTATCCTCATGAATACTGTCACTGTCATGGTATTAATCGGGCCCGAAGGGTGATTTTGCAGTCACTGCGCAGAATCACCTTTGGGGGTCAATTAATGAAACGACAGTGCCAGTGTTCATGAGGTGGGCTCTCAAAAAGCCTATGTTACAAGTTTGGTGGGAAAAATCAAAAAAATGACTTTTTTACGAGCCTGCACTGCGCAGTTGCTACACACGCTTGTAACTTCATGAATTTGCAATATTTTCATGCCAGATTTTCAACATTGCCATTTTGTCACACTTCTTTGTGAACAGTGCAGCTGTCATTGTTCACATCCTGGCGGAAATGTGTTTTCGCACTTCTGACGCAGAATAGTGCGGTTACTGTTGGAAATCAGTGTTCGGGACAGATTAAGGAAATGACAGTGACACTGTTCATGAGTAGAGGTCCTGAAATGGCTATATTGAAAATATGGTAATGATACTCCATAAAATGACTGTGTTACGAGCGTGCATTGTGCAGTTTGCACTCACACTTGTAACTTTGCGAATTTATAATATTTTCACTCCAGATTTTCAACATTGCCATTTTCCCACACCTACGTATGATCAGTGCAGCTGTGATTTTTCACATCCTGGCCGAAATGTGTTTTTGCAGTTCTGGCACAGAATACAGCGGTCGCTGTGGGAAATCACTGTCCGGGACAGATTAATAAAATGACAGTGATACTGTTCTTGAGCAGAGATGAAATGCCTATGTTGAAAATTTGGTGATGATAGCCCATCAAATGAGTGTGTTACAAGTGTCTGTTGCACACTTCCACACACCTTTGTAACTTTGCAGACTCATAATATTGTCATGCCATATTTCCAGCAATGGCATTTTTTCACACCTCCTTATGAGCAGTACAGCTGTCATTTTTTACATCCTGACTGAAATGTGGTTTCACAGTTGTGGCACAGAATAACACGGTCGCTGTGGGAATCAGTGTTCAGGACAGATTAAGAAAATGACAGTGACACTGTTCATTAGCATAGGTCCTAAATTCCCTATGTTGAAAATTTGGTGACAAAACTCCATAACATGACTGTGTTACAAGCGTGCGTTCAAATGTTTCCACGCACCCTTGTAACTTCACAAATTTGTAATATTTTCATGCCACATTTTTAACAGTGGCATTCTTTCACACCTTCTTATGAACAGTACAGCTGTCATTTTTCACATCCTGGCTAAAATATGTGTAACCCCAAGGGGCGCTACCCTTAGGGCTACTGCCCCTGCCTGCTTCCACTGAGACAGGGTGAGGGGCCCAGATCCATTGTCGGGTGCCTCCACCCAGAGGTCGAGGGTTATCGTTCGAGATTGCCTCGGTCACAGCCCTCTGGGTTACCGCAACCCCCCTTTTCTCCCACTAGTGGCTCACACTGGGTACCAACAATTCTTTTCACCAATACACTTACCCCCCGGGTAGTATCTCTCAGCTCACTCCGGGGACCCCCCTGTAAAATAAGATACAGTTATATCACAGTCATTGTACAGCAATTCAACAGAGATGCACAAACCAGCCAGGGTGTAGTTGCAACACACCAATCTGATCTATTAAAGGGGGAAATAACAAGGAAAGGGGAGAATCAGGTTAATTGGCTTATCACTATGATTATCTACCTAAGGCTCTATGCACAGGTCTATCCCTAAGATTTGCTGTCCCTGGGTACCCAAGCCCTAGCGGCTAGTCCAACGTGGCAGCTGGTTGGGGCCCTGACACAGATAACAGATATGATCCTGAGAAATACGGATAGGCAGGGGTTTAATTTTGCAGTTAGAGATGGATTCATACAATTGAAAACACTGTGGCACACTTGGCAGGAGCTACCTGATTCAGTACTCACTACTCCAGTAGACAATGATTTCACCACTCTGACAGGACTGAACCTGCATTTCACCAGCCTCCTCACACATTTATATGGCAAATAACAGAGGGGTACCATACCAGGCAGCTGTTTTCAGACTTATACCAACTTGTAGAAAACTCAGGCAGCAGACTGCAGCTTCAAACTCACGGATGGACCGAGCGCACTTCAGCAATCCTCTCCAGTCCTCTCAGGTCGAGCCTGGTAGGTAGCTGGGATGGAACCATCCTCCTCCGACCGACCGCCAATGGATTTAGTCCAATTTGAAGTCACTGAACAAACGGCCACCTTCGACCTTCACGCGCTTCCCACGCGAAGACTCTCCAGCGCAGAAGCACAGAGCTCCTCACTCCTCACCAGCCACAACGCATCTAACCCCCAACAGCAAGGGGCTCTTCCTTCAGTTCGGGCACTACCGCTTTCATTGGCTGGCTGACACATGCCAGTCATTTCCTCTTGCTTTTAGTGTGATGCGGCGCCATAGCCCATAATGCCTTTCCCAAAATACAAGCAGTCCCTCTATTGGTCAGTCAGCCTGTATAGGTCCCAAGGCACTGATTGGTCCCATTTAGCAGTTCTGGTCCAACATGGCGGAGGCAGTCAACACAGTCTTTTGCTGCAAAGGAAGGCAGGTTAGAACAGCTGCATTATTATTATTACCCTACGTTATATTCAGCAAACAATTACAGCTTCCAGCAGAACTCCCCCTGCACCACTAGCGATGACCGAAAAGAGTAATTCTTTCAGTGTCCCGGGCGGGACTCGGGCACACAACCACACAGCCCCCCTCCATTTCAATCACTTACAGCTGCAACAGGCAGCCCTTAAAGAAACAGGTTACGGAGGGTTTCGTTTTCCTTTTTTTTCAAAACGCTCACAGGCTACCTGTTCAAACGGCTTTATGCTGATCACCATCCAGGCATGGGGAATGGAAACGAGCTCCAAAACAGTCAGAAACCCCCATTTGCAAGGGGGTTACATATGTTTTTGCACTCCTGATGGAGAATAGCAAGGTCGCTGTGGGACAACAGTGTTTGGACAGATTAAGATGGAACGAGTGAGAGAGGGGAGTGACTGAACTCAACTGAGCTCTGTCGGGACTGCTCTGGATTTGTTTGTGGGCAGAAAAAGGCCCCAACGCAAGGGGCCAGTACAAAAGGGCAGCCTGTAGCACTGGGAGAATTAGAATGAGAGAGTGCGTGAAGGAGGAGGAGTGAGAGAACTCACTGGAGCACTGTCAGGACTGCTGTGGATTTCTTTGTGGGCAGGAAAAGGCATCAATGCAGGCAGGGGCCCAGTAGAAAAGGCTGGCCTGCAGCGGTGTGAGAAACAGTACGAGTGAGTGAGACAGGGAGACTGAGTGAGCTCAACGGAGCTCTATCAGGACTGCTGCAGATTTCTTTGTTAGCAGACAAATGCAGGCAGGAGCCCCGTACAAAAGCACCAGGACAAACAGAATGAGCGCATGACAGACGGAGACGAGTGATCTTAATGGAGATTTGTCAGTACAGCTGTGAATTTCTTTGTGGACAGACAAAGGTGCCAAAGCAGCCAGGAGCCCCGTACACAAACGCTGCCTGCAGCGCCAAGAGAAACATAACGAGTGAGTGACAGAGCGGTAGTGAGCGAGCGCAACAGAGCTCTACTGTGACTGCTGTGGATTTCTTTGTGGACAGAAAATGTGGCAGGAGCCCAGTACAAAAGGCCAGCTTGCAGCGCGGGCAGAAATGGAATGAGTGAGTGAGAGAGGAGGAGTGAGCGAGCTCAATGGAACTGTGTCAGGACTGCTTCAAATTTCTTTCTGGCCAAAACAAGCCACCAATGCAGGCAGGAGCCCAGTACAAAAGGGCAGCCTGCAGCGGCAGGAGACACAGAATGAGCGAGTGAGGGAGGGGGAGTGAGTGAGTTCAATGGAGCTCTGTTGGGACTGCTGCAGATTTGTTTGTGGGCAGAAAAAGGCAGCAATGCATGCAGGGGCCCAGTAAAAATGGCAGCCTGCAGTGGTGGAAAACCAGAATGAGCGAGTGAGAGAGGGGGTAGAGCGAACTCAGTGGAGCTCTATTGTAACTGCTGCAAATGGCGGCAATGCATTCAGGAGCCCAATACAAAAGGGCAGCCTGCAACATGGGCAGAAATGGAATAAGCGAGTGAGAGAAGGGGAGGAGAGCTCAACGGAGCACTGTCAGGGCTGCTGCAGATTTTTGTGGGCAGAAAAAGGCACCAAAGGTAGGAGCCCAGTATGAAAGGGCAGGGCACCAGGAGAAACAGAAGGAGTGAGTGACACAGGGGAGTGAGTAACCTCAACGGAGCTCTGTCGGGACAGCTGTGGATTTCTTTGTGGGCAGAAAAAGGGTGCCAACACAGGCAGGGCCCAGTACAAAGGGCAGCCTGCAAACCCGGCAGAAAAGATGAGTCAGTGACAGATGGGAGTCAACAAGCTCAACAGGCGTGAGTCGGGACTGCTGCAGATTTCTCTGTGGCCAGAAAAGCCACCAACAGAGGCTGGAGCCCAGTATAAATGGGCAGCCTGTCGCTCCAGGAGAAACAAAATGAGCAAGTGAGAAAGGAGGAGTGAGTGCAGATTTCTTAGTGGGTAGAACAAGGTGCCAATGCAGGCAGGAGCCCAGTACAAAAGAGCAGCCTGCAGCACTGGGAGAAACAGACTGAGCGAGTGACAGAGGGGCAGTGAGCGAGCTCAATGCACCAACGCAATCAACATTCAGCATTGACAAATGCTTGTTTTGTTTTTGTTTTTTTTTGTTTTTAAAGCCTGTTTTAACTTAAGCAGCTCACCTCAGCCAGCAATTCCCCTAACTGCAGACATCCTCCACTAGTCCACTTTCGACCCAGTCCAGTCCTCTTGGCGGTGCTCCTCATCATCATCATCACTGGTGGGTGGGGGTGTGTGGTTGCAGCCATGGATGGTAAGCCAAGGGGTGGGAACTAAAGTAGAAGGAAGAATGTGGTGATGCCCCCCTGGAAGGAAATCAGGAATGGTCAGATTGCTTTGCTTGCTGTGCTGATTGAGCTTGTGGGAGGAACTATGCAGTGGGTGGGCACACTAGTGGGTGGTCAAAGTCCAGTGTGAAGAGTTTGCAGCAGATGATGGGGCAGTGGGAACGGGAAGGAGGAACAAGTGCTGCTGTTGGGTTGAGGGAAGTAAACTGGGTGACCACAATGGAACTTGCAGTTGTGTTTCTTGGTTGGCTATTCTGTAGCACTGGGTGGACTAGGTGGGAAGAAACTGGCTGAAATGGGAACTGGAAGGGAGGAAAGAAGAAACTGTTATTATGGGAAGGGAACTTCAACAGTTTATTGAAGTTGGATCAGATCAGTGGCACGCTGCTGTTGTGGGAGGCAGGGAATGAGGGTCTCAGGTCCTCCAATAGGCAGCAGCTGAATTTGGGACTGGGTGGACTTTTTGGTGGGACAGTTGGAGGTTCTCAGGAGGGACTCATTGCTGCTGCGTGGGGTATAAAATTTTCATAGAAACATTGAATTTGAAGGCAAATAAGTACTGCTTGGTCTACCCAGCATGCCCATTTTCCCCTACCTACATTATTACCACAGACCATACTTGATCTACAGTTCTTTCTCCCTTCCCCCCTTCCTTTCCATTATGATTCCCATGTGCCTATCCCATGCATTCTTGAACCCTGCCATTGCTTTTTCCCCCACCACCTCCGCTGGAAGGTTGTTCCAGGAATCCACCACTCATTATCGCTTTATCTGTCCTCTTAAAGAAGTACTGAAATATAGTTATATAAAAGACAGT
Organism: Neoceratodus forsteri; assembly: GCA_016271365.2. NCBI lineage: Eukaryota > Metazoa > Chordata > Ceratodontiformes > Ceratodontidae > Neoceratodus > Neoceratodus forsteri. The sequence continues at coordinate 46,997,362 of JADMNL010000027.1, forward strand.
TTCAATACTGAGCAACATTTCTGTATTGAGAATAAAAAAATGTTGTAGGGCCGTATTGGTCCTTTTAGAACAGATCCAGAAACAAATGATTTAATACATAAACATAAACATAACATAAATTTCAAATTTTGTCTCTCATTAACTGTTCTTTAATGCACCAGGACACTTGGAATGTAAGTTGTAACCTCATCTTACATGTATTAGAGAGAATGCTAGCCCAAGGTTTTTTTTATCACTAGAATGCTTTCTTAGCGTACTGAGACATTTTAAAATTTATGTGAGAAGAACTCTCTGGTTGTTGAGAATTCTTGATAACCTTTGCCCTTCTGAGGCTCCTCAGTTAAAAGCATACTGGTGTTAATTATGATGTCTTTTGTATTGTATATGCATGATTTTTATGTTGATCGCGCCTGTAAAAGGAACTAGTCTTCCAGTGTGTGTACCCGTTAAGCGAATAAACAAACAAACAAACAATTAGCTTCTCTAACATAATCTTCTGTTATGTTTTAAATGTATATGTTAAACCAATGAGAATTATTTCTGCTTTTTCAACATAATCTGGTGTTAATAGTATGGGATTTTCAAAATAACTGCCATAAAGCTTCTGAAGAAGGACCGGGTAGGTTTGAAAGCTAGGGCACTTTGTTCTTTTCTGTAACATCCATGTTGGTCCAATAAAAGGTATCAAATCATTTGTTTTGGATCTGTACTGAGAACATGAATTCCTGACATCATTTTGCCTTTCTCCTATTCATTTTGTAAGCCCTGAAATTGGGATCTAACTTGATCATTGCTTCTTCAATTGGCTTCAACTGCATCACACTGTCATACAAGCCAAAACTAAGTTTGTGAGTTGGGGTGCGCCACATCATTTTCTGTCGCAGAAGTTGTGTACGCTTTACAGTCACTGGTGCTGTTATAGCTGACAACACAGATGAAGCATCCGGCTCCGGCACTGGCGGTTCAGGTGTTGGTGGTAATGGCAATCCTGGTAGTAGCAAAAATAACTGACATGTTTCAGGTGATAAAAGTACAAGTAGCAACAGAACAGCAATGAACTGTTGGACAATGGGACTGTTTAAGAAAACGTGTGCATCTGCTGGTGTCACACGGAGAGGCACCATAAGGTATGCTGTTCATGATGTTAAAATCCCTCTGACTAGCAGTAAGAGTAGTGCAATAGACAATGACTCTGAGCAACTCAAACAGTAGCTCTCTGAGTTTGACACTTTAGTGACTGGTGATGTATCATTAGCCCCTTAACCAAGCCAAATGAACAAGTCAGCTGAAAAAGAATCAGGGGTAACACCCTATATGAGCGCCTATTTTTGAGTGACTCAATAATAGCGCTTGGAAGTAGAATGATGGAAAAGTCACTATTTCCTGTAGAGTGAGTGTAGAGGAGCTACACTGCTACAGCAGGATATGGGATGATGCTTGGCCTACCTCTGCTGAGCTGGCCGTGTAGTGCAGTGGTGTACACTACCACCCCTGAAGCCAGTGACCCAGGTTCGGGTCTTGAAGCAGACAGAATAAAATGTTTTGCTTTCTTTCTGTTTTCTTCTAAGTTCGTGCCCTCCACAGAGTTGATTATATTTATTTTGGGGGGTGCAGGGGGCACATATGGTGTATTTTCTTTGGATGCTGTAAGTGACCATCGCTATTTCCGACGGTCAGTTTAATGTCTGTCGCCCTGTCTCGCTGTTTGTGGTTGGTGCTCATTAGGAGTCTCCATTATCACATAATTCCAGAATCATGTAGTACAGTTGCAAATAAATCCACAAACAGTGGCAGCGGGAATGACTAATCCAGTGAATCTACCACTTCTACATTGGAGCAAACTGAAAACCCTAACGTACCCACTCTTTTAACACCATGGGTAAAAAAAAAAAGTATGGATGGCCTGAATTTTGCTACACAGATGAGAAAATCTGTATAGTTTTCAGTTATCTTCCTAGCACTCAAACAAAGTCCATAACTTCTGCAGTACGAAAACAATTTTTCTGTCATTAAAAATGATCCATGCAGAGCAGTTTGTACCCTGTAAATAAAGGTAAGCCATGGTAAAGTTGCTTCCTCTCCGGCACTACAGCTCTTAAACACCATCTGAAAACACGTTCAATATTTCTTGGGCAACCAAAAATCCATCTCCCAGACTACAAATGAGAAGGATCAGGATGTTGAGATGGTCAGTGAATTTTGTGAACCTGACATGGACAGAACCACCGCCAGCCCTAAAACCACTATTACTACCAACACCACCAACACTACTAGCACACGTTGCACATCCAGTGATGGCACTGAATGTATACATCCACCACCTCAAGGTCCATCAGATAAATGAAGCACAGTGTCTAATAAACCAACAGGGTCATGTTGCAAGCAGCTAACATTCTCAGACATTTGAGATAAAGAATATTTTTAACAAAAGTCATCCAGAGTGTCTTCATTTTAATTATAAAATTGGAAATGATAGCTGGAGCCCTTCTTCCGTACTCTTTAGCAGATCAAGAAGATTTTAGGGTGGTCATGAAACTTTATCTGAAGTGTTCCTCATCAAATTACTTTGCTTATTTTGAAATACCAAATATTTATCAGGCATTAAAAGCAACAGTAATACTTGCATTTAAAATTGCAGAGGATGGGGTTATTTGTGTCGTGATAGACACATGGATCAACATTTAGAATATAGATTATATGTCCTTACCGCTCATTGGGTCAGTTTTCTTGTGCTGCTTCAAACCCCCAAAATGTGGTGCTGCTGCATATAAAAAGTTTGAGCAAGTCATGCAGATTCAAATATATTGCAAGAACTAAACAAGCTCCTTCATTTATTTATTTTATGTATTTATATTCACATCGAATTACAACCCTTTGAGTCAGGGACTCATTTCCAGAGCTCCACGTCAGGTAACAGAGAGAATACAGGAGAGCATTTCTTAGTAACAGGCATATACATAACAATGAATCAAGTACAAATGACAGTAAGGTGGACTCAGAGGTTTGAACATAGAAGTCAGCAATTAATTACAGTGAGGTTGTAGGGCTATAAATTGTGGTAGCTAGGCAATGTAACACAATAACACACGTGGTGTCCAGAAAAGAAAGATGAGGTGGATGCAGTCCTAATGGAGACTTTGTCACAAGAGGAGACTCTATATTCAGACCAAGAAGATGGTTGGGAGGCCCACAGGCCTGGGGCCTCACCGTTGTATGCACATACAGCTTCGGGTGTTGAAAATGTGGTAAATGAGAGCAACTTTAAAAGGACCAATTTTTGGGAGGCTTGTGATAGTGGCGGAGAGGGAGTTGAACCATGATGGGGCCCTATAACAGAAAGATCTTTGGGCAAGCGAGGTCCTAACCCTTGGGACCAGGAGAGTGTACTAGGAGGCACTGCGAGTGGAGACAGAGGGGGTAGCAGGGTGGAGAGATGAGGTCACCCCGGGGGGGGGAGACTGAGGAATATTTTTTTAGCAAGGAAGCATGATTGATATAGGAGCCTCCCTCGAAATTGAACACATTAGCAAAGGAGTAGAGTGAACATGTTTGGGTGCGTGTATCAGCACCTGTCAGGAGCCTGCAGGCCTTATTGATGGACATCTGGATCTTGCTGAGAGTGGTGTTGTCAGTGGCTGCATAGACCGGAAGACCATAGTCAGCTGGGGCAGGACTGAGGAGGTGACGGCCAGCTGGAGGGCTTTGGGCGGCAGGCAGTCCTTATGGCGATAAAGAAGGCTGATTCGTGTATTGGTGGTAGATGCGAGAGAACTGATGTGGGAGTGAAAAGTGAGGGCAAGGTCAAATGTGATGCCCAGGTATTTGTAGGATGTGACTTTCTCAAGGGGGTGGAGAGAGCTGGAGAGTATCTGGAGGGAGGAGTCTCTCCACTTGCTTTGGTGGTGGGCGAATAACATAGTTTTTGTTTTTTTAGGTTAATGATCAGTCTATGGTCCATGAACCAGCACTCGGTCTGGTTGAAGAAGTGCTGGAGGGAGATCTGAAGGGAGGTGGGGTCTGGGTACGAAACGAAAAGGACAGCGTTGTCTGCATAGATAAGAACCTTGCCAGAGCATGAGCTGGGTAGAGCATTGAGGTACAGACTAAAAAGAAGTGGACCCAGGATGGAGCCCTGGGAGATTCCTGAGCAGACTGGATGAGTGCTGGAGAGGGTGCTGTATATTTTGCTGCATTGGGACCTGGAGGAAAGGTAGCTAGTGAACCAGGAAAGAGGCCTTTGGGAGATTCCAAGTCGCAAGAGAGAGTCAAGCAGGAGGGAGTGGCAGACCGTATCAAAGGCCATGGACAGGTTGATAAAGACTGCCCCAGCAAGGTGGCCTTTGTCTAAGGTGGAGTGTAGGAAGTCAGAGAACTCCAGGAGTGCCATAGTGTGGCCTGGGTGGAAGCCATGCTGCTCCCTGCACAGCAGATTGTGGGCGGCCAGAAATTCAGTGAGTTGGTCAGCCACTATTTTTTCCAAGGCTTTGGAGAGCAGGGGGAGAATAGAAATCAGCCGATAATTATCAGGGGAGGAGCTATCTCACCTTTAAGTATGGGTATGATGACAGCTGTCTTCCAGGCGAAGGGAAGCCGTCCAATACATAGAAAGTGATTGAGTAGGTCTGTGAGCAGAGCGAGCACTACATCTAGGACTAGGTGAAGAAGCTTTGCATCTATAGGGTCATTACTGGGGCTGGTGCCATTAAGGGCTTTAGTCAGATATGGCCTGGCTTCCTGCGAAGTGATGGTGTGATGGTAGAATGGAGGGCTAAGGAGGGCAGGTGGCTATGAAGGAAGGAACGGGTCAAAGAAATTGCTAGGGAGGACTGTGCTGAGGTCAGAGAAGGCAGTGTTGAGACAGTCGGCAATGCTTTGGGGGTCAGTGGAGATGATGGCATTAATGCAAAGTTGAGATGGGAAGGGGAGCACAACTGCCCATTCAGTTCTTTTACATTGTCCCAAAACATATGGGCAGACCCCCAGGAGGAGGCAAGAGTTGATCTGTAATATTCTGCTTTGGTCTTGGAAAAGGCCCAGGTACACCTGTTGTGCGCAGCATTATAGGCCTGTCTATCTGCCAGTTTGCCACAGTCAATGGCTCGTGCCAAAGGTTATCTCTGTGCCTCAGTTGTTGAAGGAGAGATGGGGTGACCCATGGTGCATTGTGTTTCTTGGTTTGGATCTTGGCGAGAGGGTTGAAGATGTCACAGGCTGTGTTAAAGGAGTGAGAGAAGTAGTTAAGCACAGCATCAATACTTGGGGCAAGGTTTATAGGGGACAGGTCCCAAAGGGCAAGGTGCTGTCTGAGTTCATTGAGATTACCGGGACGGAGGCTCCGATGGGAAACCGCATTAGGCTCAGGCTTGGGCAGAAGACATGACCATGTGAAGAATACCAGGGAATGGTTGCTTGGAGAGTTAGGGAGGACCATGATGTCTACAATTTTATGGGGGTGGTTGGAGAGAACAATGTCCAAGAGGGTGTGAGTGCCATTGGAGGGGTTGAACCTGGTTAGCTGGGTAACTAATTGAGTTAGGTCAAGGGCTGCAAAGGTCTTCTTGGCTTGGGCTGCCGAGCTGGCAAGCCAGTTTGTATTAGGTCACCCAATGGGATCTGCGCAACCTATATGGAAGGTTGGAAAGCTATTCTGAGAGTGAGAGAATAGCTGGGGTTTGTTTCCGAGGGGGAACATAGGCCACTGTGATAATAAGAGGGTCCTAGAGGTCAGGGTGATTTTGAGAGAGATAGCTTGGGCACCATGATCTAGTTGGGGTGGGAGGGCATGGACCAACAAGGTGTCACTCATGTAGAAGGTGCATTCACCACCACACTTACCCACGCTATCCTTCCCGAATAGGGAGCACCCAGGGAAGGTAATGAAGGAGTCAGGGGTTGATTTAGAGAGACCAGTTTTCCACCAGCACTAGATTTCAGGTTGGGCTGCCCTATCCAGCACTGAAGGGCTGTGGATTTCTTCAGGAGGCTACAGATATTCATGGAGGGTATGCATACACCAGAGGGGGGGGTCTGTGGTTGGCTGGTGGGACTGAGCCTGGGTTGGGATGGATATTACTGGACAGCATGAGGAGTAAGGAGATTACCTTGAGCAGGGCAAGAAAACATTGATTGTTTGCCAAGGGAGGGAAGTGGATGGACCTTGAAGGCTGGGAACATGAGATTGGCAGGAAGCAGAGGGCAAGGATAGTGAGGTAGAGAGAGGGCTGAAGGGATTAGGGAGGGACAACGGCAGGGGGAGGTGAACTGGTGGGGGATGAGGAGGGGCTGGAGAGGTGGCCAAGGTAGGGGGCACGCAGGTGTGAGGAGGGATGGGAAGTTGATCGGAGGTGTCACTGTGGAGGGGTGTCATTGGGCACTAGTGGGGAATGGAAAGCACCAGTATGAGAAGCGGGGCCAGACTGCAGAAGCATTCAGAGGTGAACATGGTTGGCAGTAGATGGTAGACTTGAACTAAGTATAAGGCTGACAAGTTAGCTTCCAGAAGTGAGGCAGCCATAATGGTGCAGTGGTAGGACTGTGGACTTTGGCAGTGAACGTACAAGGTTCAAATTCCAGGGAAGGGATGCTGGAAAATGCCTACTCCAGAGCCCAGAAGGCTGTGGAAACTGTGCTGGGAGAGGTGCAGAAGTCAGAAAAGAGGGGTGTGACAGTGACTCCTAGTAGCTACTCAGGAGAGAGTAGGGTGTGGAGGGTGTGCAGTGGGAGGGAGTGACAATTAGTAAGGGGATAGTGGGCTAGAGAGGGGTGAGATCAGTGGAGACTGGAAGAGAGTATGGAGACAGGGGTAGAGTGTCAGGCAATGGAGTGGAGGTGAAGCAGGTAGATAGAGGCTGGCCAGGGATAGCAGGAGGGCACACTCCCTCTAGTGGGAGATCAGTATAAGCTGCAAATGGGGACTTAGACTGAATTTATTATCATGGTCTAAAATGTGGCTTCATGGTGACAAATTAATGGATCTAACATCTTGAAAGCAGTACAGGATGAAGGGTTCATATAAACTTCTTCCTTTGTACATTGCTTGTATTAAAGGAATCTGTCAGATTCAGGAACAAAACGAGGACCTATAGTTCTCGAGAAGCTAAAATGGACCATTTTTTTTTCGTTGTTTAACCAGTATAGCACACTAAGCTGAAAGCTTTTTTACAGGAGCGACCTGGGAGCACAAGGAGGTTAAGTGACTTGCTTAGGGTCACACAGTATGCAAGTGGAAGCTGTGGGATTCAAATTCAGGTCTGGTCTGCTGGATGTCACCAGATTTGTAGCTCAGAGCCTTAGACCACTGCGCTATACTGCCTCTATGGCTGAAATCTGTTTGTTTATCTGATTGGTCCTGTGACCCCCCCCCCTGACGGTCATTATTTTCCCAGAGTCTCCGATGTGAAGTGCCTGATGGGCTAAGCTGCAGGGGACTCCTGTGTGCCAGTGTAGTTTTCAGAAAATATTAACACATATACAGCACGTTTGTGCTTCTAACGCTGGTACTAATCGACTGAAGAAAAGCCCTTTCCTTGGTCAAGCAGTAATGGCATTATAAGCGCAAACATGCATTGTAGATGTGTTAATCTTTTCCTACAACTATACTGGCACATAGGAGTCCCCCTCAGCTTAGCCCATCAGGTGCATCATCAGAGGGCTGATCACAGTGGACTCTGGCAAAATAGTGGCCCAAGGGTGGTGAGGTCACAAGATCAACCAGATAAACACACATATTTCAGCTATTTAAGTTTAAAAAAAAATTGTAAATGTAATACGTTTTAGCTAATTAGGACCTATAGATCCTGTGCTTTTGTTCCTGAAAAGCTGACAGTTCTCCTTTAATAGACAGTGGACTCCTAAGCAATAAAACACAAGTTGATGGTATGATTGCAGTTTGCAAAAACAGTGTGACTCACTTTTCTCATTCAACCAAGGCTATATGGAAATTATTCGAACTTCAAAAAAAAAAAAACACACAGGCAGACCCACCAAAACCTGATTCAAATGTTTCCACTCGGTGGAATTCAATCCTTAATATGCTATAGTGCATCTTTGGAACAAAAGCAAGCTGTATATAGCTCGAATTACATTATTGGTGATGGCATTATGCTTTCTGCACTGTAGTGGAAGTTAATGGAGGCAATCTGCTGCATCCTAACTCCTTTTAGACAGCTACAAGGGAAAAGTCTGCAGAATGTATGATTCTGAGACAGGTTATCCTATCTAGAATGCTGATTACATATCATCTGAGTGTTCTGATGCCACAGATAGAAAGAGACAAGTCTAAAGAAGAGACAAGATGATGGCAGTGTCATGGAAATCTTGTAAAGAGGTTTCTGAGAACCTACAAAAAGATGACAAATTAGTTGCAGTGACCACATCAAAACACTACATACTTGCAGCTCTCTTAGATCCCAGGTCCAAGGCTATGTATCTTCCAAATAAGAGCGATGATGTACAATACTACAGATTTCTGTTAGAGGAGTTGCAGCAGTCACAGGACCTCAAACACAGACATACGCAATAGTTCTCATCTGCACAGCATGCAGGTCCATCTTCATGAACAGATACAGGACAGCAAAAGTCATTGAGTGTGAGCAGTAGTTCTTCCACAACTCCCTGTTGCACACCTACTAGCAAGCTAAATCTGTAGCAAAATCTTTTGCAAATCACTGTCGTACCAAGTTACACTGATTCTTCTGTGCATTTTATTTCTGCCGTGGTAGACAGTTACCTGTAAGAGCCACTTATTCCTGTTGATGCATGTCCTTTTGAATGTTGGAGACTGAAAAATGTAATATGACTTGAGATGTGCAATGAAGCCTTTAAATATTTTGGTTGTCCTTCAGCAGGTGTCTCTTCTTCTTTTTTTTTATAAGAACATCTTTATTAAGAATAATATACAAGAGAAAAACTTACAAGGAAAACCTTAACGTGTACTGTGGAAACAGAGAGAAAAAAACCCCAGCATATTTACAGGTCAATTAAATCAAGACAACTATTATAACTAAAGAAAGTCAACAGTATATTCCGATAACCAGAACTACAATAAACTAAGAACAACAGCGAAGAGAAATTATACCTAGGGGAATCGTAAATAATAAGAAAAACAGTAACTATACGCAGATAGTCACAATAATACCAAAACTAGTTACGTAATGAGCAGGTGTCTCTTCCTAATGCATGCTTAATACAGCTGGCAATACTGCAACAGACACCAGAAATAGATTGCTGCCAGAAACTGTACAGACGTTAATATTCATTAAAGTTAATAAGGTAAGATTTTCTTATCCCCACAAAAGTCTACCAACTGCTGGTCCTGATCAAGTGATGTATCTTGTGAATGACGACAACTCATATAGTGGTTGGTAAATGCTGTTGAATTAAAAAAAACTTTAAAGATCAGAATTTGAAGAACTGTGGTGTCTAATTGAGCAGTTCTACTGCTATGGGATCATACTCACAAAACACTTTCACCATTGGTGTGTAATTTGGCAAACTGTTTCGGAGACACAGCCCAAAGGCTGCACATTTTTTTTACAGGAAAAGTTAATCAGTGGGAACAAGGCAGATGCCATTGGAGGGAAACTGTCAACCCTTTTTGTATCATATTATTTCTAGCTGAAAACCCACCTTGTTTGATTGCTTACCTTCTCTAAAATTCACTTATGTCGCTGGTTATTTTATTTGTTTCCTTTCTTAGTAGAACTGACATGTACGGTAATGGTGTAATTATACCCAGCCTTGCTTTCTTCCAAATCCTACCTTGATCAGCTCTAATTGCATACTTCCTGAACAATATAAACACCCCAAACAGTGCAGCCACTCATGATGCAATAGTCTCTCTCCTCCCACTGTATCACAAGTGGCTAGACTGTGTTGGGGCATTTCCAACCAGGAAAGCCATGAGATAGTTGATCAAGGAATGCAAACAAACATGTTTTGTGTGGCAGCACCACTATGGGGCAGTCTGTTTTCACTTTTAAAAGAAAAAGGAACCACAACCAAGCAACCAGTTACATCTACAATCTTGACAGAATACGAACAATCATAAAATGTATTTTTAAACTAGGGACAATTTGAGGCCTAAGGGGTTGACAGTGTCCCTTGAACATCACGTGTCAACTGCTGCAGCTACATTAAATGTTACCAGAGTTATTAAATTTTTTAATTTATTTATTTATTTGTTTCTAGGAAGTACCTTTGAGTCAAAGGCCCTTTACAGAGGTTCCACATCATAGTAATACATGGGCATAACATCATTTAAAATGGTTACAAGTACATAAGCAGATACAAGGAGGTTCCATGCCTAGAAATACATGAGTACATCAGGTTACAGAGGTTACATAATTACAATAACAGGGAGTACATAAGTAAAAATATACAGACACATAATTTAAAGCAGGCTAGGTTGACAGGTTGTTAAGTGAACAACTTGAGAATCTACAGGATATAGAGTGAATCAGGTAGGGAACAGAGGATGACATAGTCTGTAAAATAATTAACTAATACTATACGCAAGGAGGAGAGAACTTGATGGGCAGCAGTTCTTTTGTCTTAAGTGCTAAAGAGTGTAGTCATAAAGAAGGGCTAGACTCACTGGGGGAAGTGCTGAGGCGGGGACCTGGAGCCTACTAGGGGAGTGTTAGTTAGCAAGAAGAGAGGAAAGGCAATGTTACAGGTTAGAATGAGGGTAGCAGGAAAGAGGAGTGAAGAGTGTGGGGGAGTTCAGGTCTCACAGTCACAGTTCCTGTTTGTGGCGAGGACCACTCAGAGTTTATCATTAAAGGGGCCTATTTTGTTCTCTTTTGTGGTGCCTAGGTCAAGTGCAGTAAGCCAAAGTGGTGCCCGGTATTCATAGGACCATTGTCCTTGTGAGGTTCTATGGAAAGGGATGCAGAGAGCTGAGTTGTTTGTACCCCTAGTGCATCTGATGGAATTAGGTCAGCTAAGGAGGCTTTGCAGGCCTGGGGTAGTAAGTCCTAGCATAGACTTCTTGGCGAGCATGCATACTTGATACTGGAAGTGACTGTCAAGGCTGAGCCATTTTGTTTGAGTGTACAACTCGCAGGCGTGAGTGAGATGGGATACACCTAGGACTAAACAACACGCTTTGTTTAGTGTTGTTCTGATACGTTTCAAAGCAGTTTGGGAGGCAGCCCCATATACTGCTAGACCATAGTCTATCACTGAGAGGACTGAGCTATTTACAGCAGTTTTGAGTGCCTCAGAAGTCAGGCCTTTTGGGTGTCTGTACAGTAATCCTAGTTTTGCATTTGATGACTTTCAGACTGCGTCTATGTGTTGGTTAAACAAGAGGGTGCGGTCCAGTGTCAGTCCCAGGATTTAAATGTTTGAACCATCTCCAGGGAGTATTCTGATTGTTATGAATGCAAAGTTGGTGAGTGCGGTGTTTGTTATATGATGATGTGACTAGCATAGTCTTAGTTTTTTTATAATTGAGGAGCAGTTTTGATTGAAGGAACCAGTGCTCAACCATGGTGAAATTAGCCTGCATTTGCTTTTCCAGTATGTAGGGGTCAGAATTACATGAATATTGGACTGCATTGTCTGCATACAGTAGTAGCTGGTCGTTTACCGATTGAGGGAGGTTGTTTAAGAACTGGCTGAACAGTAGAGGGCCAAGGATAGAGCCTTGAGGAATGCCTGTGTTAACACTAAGGTTATCAGAGAAGGTGTCCAGGATTTTCACTTTTTGGACCCTCCCAGAGAGGTAGCTTCTGAACCATTCTACTGTTGCAGGGGAGAGGCCGGTATTGGGGAACTGATCCAGGAGTAGATTGTGATTGATGGTGTCGAAGGCCTTGGTGAGATCAATATATGCTGCCCCCTCCAAGACCCCTCTGTCTAGAGCATTATGGATAAAGCTGACAAACTCCACTAGGGCGGTTGTGGTACTGTGTTGTTTTCGAAATCCATCTTATTGCTGACATTGTAAATGATACTTGTCTAGATATTCCGTCAGTTGGTAAATACGATTAGCTCAGGGCCTTAGAGAGTGGAGGAAGGATAGATATTGGGCAGTAATTTGTAGAGTTGGCCCTGTCACCACTTTTGTAAACAGGGGTAACCACCGCCACCTTCCAGATCCGTGGAAATTGCATGATACCAAGGAGAGATTTAAGATTTTGGTGGGGATTTGAGAGTTATGTCCAGGGTGAGCCTAACTAGTTTTAGGTCAAGTTGATCAGAGCTAGTTCAGGAATTACCTAGCCCTTTTAGGATGTACTTTTTTGCTTCCATAAAGGTGATAGCTCTGAAGTAGAAAGGCGGATGGCAATTTGATTGGGTCCCCGGGTTTCGTTCGATTGCAAGTATCTGATTGGTGTTGAAGGAAGCTAGGGGCAACACTCCACTGAGGTCAGTAAAGCTTTGTTGAAGACATTTGCCATGTGACTGTGATCCTCGTGAGTTGGCCCTCAATGTTCAGGAAGGTGGGGGAGTTTATTAGGTTTACCAGTTAGGGACTTGATGTGCTCCCAGAACCATCTACTCTCACCCCATGAGTTTGTCAGCTCATTTTAAAGTGAGTGTTTTGGTCTTGCGAATAGCCCAGGTGCATTTATTCCATGCAGCTCTATAGTTCTGGTAGTTTGTCTGGGTACCACAGTTTCTTGCTTTGTACTACAAGTTGTCTTTATTTTTCATGAGGGCTAGTAGCTGTACCGTGATCCAGGGGCTGTCATAGTCACGGATCCTTCTTTTGGTGTAGGGGGCATAGACACTGCACACTTCATTGAATTTGCTTATAAAGCATTCTAGGGCAGTGCTGATATCTGTTTTGTGGTCAATAGAGCTCCAATCTTGAAGGCTGAATTGTGCTCTTAGAGCTCCCAACTTGCCTTTCTTCAGAAGTCTAGCATTAATAGTCCTGGCTAGTTTCTTTGGGGCCTTATTTGACCATTTATAGATTACCTGAGAGTGGTCACTGAGGGAGTCAGGGAGAACCGTGATGGAGGATTTTCTTTCTGCCCGATTTGTGACCACCCAGCCGTGCCTGTTCTGCTGTTATACAGTGGGAGTCTACCAATTACATAAGGTTGAGAGTGGCTAATGAGTCCTTGTAGTGTACAGCTTCAGCAGAGGACCAGTTGATATTAAAGTCTCCAACCATTATCAGCTCTGTGTTTGGTCCCCTTCAGAGGTAGTTGATGACAGAATTGAAACCGTTCGCTTGTTCCTTGAGAGGGATATAGGCTGAGACTATTGTTAGGGTTTTCCGTTCTTGCCAAGTATTACTTTTATGGTCATCAGTTGAGCCCCACATTTGGTGTCACATGGGTTAAGCATTTGGTCCAGAATTTGGTCTTTAACATATATAATACAACCACCTCCTCTTTTACTGAGTCTGTCTAGTCTGAATGCAGCATACCCAGTGAGTTGTATAGCAGAGTCTGGCACCCTAGGTGATAGCCAGGTCTCTACTATAGCAAGAATGTCGTTCTGGTGCTGCTGGACCCAGACTTGGAGAGTGTCCATTTTTGCTAGCAGGCTGCATATATTTATTGATGCTATTGATAGTCCATTCTGTTTCTTATGACCTGTTGCAGTGTAGGTCATCGGGCCTGGGTTGGGATGGATATTACCTGAGATCAGTAGGAGCAGCCATGTGATCCTTATAGCTTGCCATTTTAGATATGTTAGGGCCTGCGATTGTGTAATGCGACGTGATTTTTTTGGCACGGTACATGGGTAGGTTAGGGGTACATCACTACCAGGTGGAGGGAGGGGATAGCCAGCCTGTCCACTGCTCATATAGACCCATGTAGTAGCGGGTATGATGTGGCGTGTTACTGACAGCTGCGCATTTGTGGTTTTTGTGTTATCCAGGTGGTGATACTGTGGCACTTCAGTCTTGAGGTGGAGAATTAATGTCCTCCTCATATTCTGCAATGCATCCTTGATGGAGTCATATTGATATATTGGCAAGCGTTTTGTGTGGTCCTGTCCTGTAGAGGGGGCCAGTATCAGAACTGATAGGAATAGAAAAAGGGTTCTAAAGAGGAACATATTGTGGGCTACAGCAGGGAAAGAATTCCCTAGGTGTGTTTACAGATGGTGGGAGGATCTGCGTTTAATCCCTGTAGGTAGATTGGGGCTAGAAGCACAAGTGGTTAGAGGTGAGTGGATGGCAGGCTTATCTAGTTTTAAGGAGGAGAGAGAGAGGAAAGGAGGCCCACTGAGGAGGGAGCATTGTGATGATAAAATCTGGAGAACAGAGTGTGTGTGTGATGTGCCAGATAGGATAGGAGCTCCTAGTAGCAGCTGCATATAACCTCCTAATAGTAGAGTAGACACAGAAAATGTCACTGCTACCAGAGATATAGCCCTCTAGTGGCTAGGGGATATAATCTGCTAATGGAAAAGTCAAAAGAAAAAAATCAATATTTTCTTCTAATATCAACTCAGAACTTAAAATGACTGTAAGGATTAAACAAATTATTAAACCCTGGCACATAGAGACAGAGGGAGATACAATAGTTAGAGATGTGTTCAGCAGGAGATAGTGTGGGCCACTTGGAAATCAGCTTCCACTGGTACCAAATCCAAAAGTCAGGGCTAGTACCTTGCAGTATTGGCTGAACTGTAGCTCATGGAGGAATTCTGAACCACTGTTTAGGTTCAAGAAATTAAGGGGTCCCTGGCCTAGTCAAGGCTCGCTGGATCCCTTGCAGTATCAGCTGAGCCATAGCTCATGGAGGATTTCTGAACCACTGTTTAGGTTCAAGAAATTGAGGGGTCCCTGGCCTAGTCAAGGCTCTCTGGATCCCTGGTGAAGATTACTTGGTGAGGAAACTTGACTTTATTATTTATAGAAAGTTTGAAACAAAACAACTTCTGAGTTACTCATTTAAATTGACAGCAGCAAGTAGATGATGTTAGCTAATATAAATGAATGTTTTTATTCATACTTTACTGAAGAATGATGATAATCATACAAGTGAATAAATGTAGCTGTTGATTTTTTGTTTTTGCACTCAGGAAATCAAATGCAGCTGCAGCAGGAACATTTTTAATGCATGGGTGGGTGGGTGGCCCTGTTAGCATCTGTAAGTGGCTGGCTTTAGAAAGCAAAACAAACCACAGATATACCTAAAAGACAAAGAATCTCAGAGCAAAAACTCTGAGACAAGGGTTACCCGAAAGGGCATTGCCATAAAGCCAAGTTTCAAAGAAATTCAAAATCACACATACCCTATAATGCAAAGCATCATGTGATGTATATGCAAATCATTACATTTTAGGCTGGTTCAGCTTTAAGCAGGAATGCATGACGCAAAAGGGACTCTCACACAATCTGTAAAGGCTGCAAACAGAAGACACAGACACGTGTTTCATCCTACCCAGGACTTACCAGCGTGCCTCGTCTGTATGACACCCCAGAAGAAATGAACCAGCCCCTAAGTTAGTCTTACAGGTTTGGGTCATGGTAAGCCCCAAGAAAACAACAGAAAAAAAACAAGCTAAAAGACAAACACCTCAATGCCTAAAAGACAGATAAACTTAGCTATGTAGGCTATTTCACTGGTAGCCAGTGACAAACAGTTTAATAAAATAATAATCCCCTTTCCCCTCGGATCTAGTGGTGGATCTCTGGGCCCTGATAATGTGTGATGGCAGGTAGGGAGGAGTGTGAGGAGGAAGACAAGCTGTGGCTGCTGGTGCAGTCATCCTGTAGTGCTCAAGCTAAAGGTAGAAAGTGCCAGTAGGCACTTGTTACTCCAGTCTGTATGGAGCTTAAGCTGTGGCCTGCATTAGATGAGGACCAGGAGCTCAGCAGGAGGTGGAGAAGGCCATGGTTCAGCACCTCCCTTTAACTACCCAAGAACCTCTCCAGTGGAATATTTGTAAATGCCCTGAGGAGCTTGTAGCAGCAGGAGGTTACCATGGAGAGAGCTACACTCATGGCACCGCAAGCTCTCAGAGGGAGCAGGAGGCAGCAAGCCACCAGTAAGTGAAGCTGCTCCTGTGGCTACACTAAAGTGCCCCATGAGGAAGATTTGCTGCAGTTTTGGGGGTGGGGCAGCAGAAAGTATGGCAAGACCCACATATAAAGTCCAACTGCAGCTAAAGTGTAAAATGTCCTAAAGGGCTTAAAATAAACAGCCCGTGGAGGCATGCAGTCTATCCTCTACTGCAGTAAGTGGTTCTGCTGCTACCTCACAAATCGTAAACAGCAAATTAAGGTTCAAGAGAATTCTCCCCACTAAAATTACTGCCCCGAGGTGTTCTGCAAGGTTCCATTTTGGGACTTGTCCTCTTCAACCTTTACATCAACTGCATCGACTCTGGCCTGGTTGCTGGAAAAGTTCATCTCTTCACAGATGACACAGTCTTGTACATTACCAGCCCCTCCTTGGACATTGCATACAAGGAACTACAGCAGGATTTTATCATCCTCCAGTACAACCTGCTGAATCTAAAACTCTTGTTAAATGCAAAAAAAAACCCAAAAGCTATGATTATCTCTACATCCCACAATATGGGGATTCATGGGACCCCACAAATTATTACCCTCCTTAATGAACCACTAGAGCCAGTGGATAACTTTAAATATCTGGGAGTCGTATTTTCTACCACATAAGAGCGTCTACTCACCCTGGAAGCTAGAAACAGCTGGTTCAAACAACCTTTCTTCCCTGATTGACTACACGATTTCTTATACAGCCATTGCCCCAGTATGCACTCCAAAAACTGGATACACTCTATCAACACGCTTTGAGATTTGTTCTTGACCTGCCCTTGCAGACTCATCACTGCTTGCTGTACCAAGCATTAGATTGGACGTCCCTCTCCATGAGGAGGCAAATAAATGCCCTCATGTGGCTTTTTTGGGCTCTGTCCAACAAATTACCACCCTATATCTGTGACCTGTTTGAATGTTCAAAGGGTGCCTACGGACTAAGGAACTCCTCCTTTGTCTTCCTTAAGCTACCACAAGCAAGGACTTGTCTTGGCTCAGCTGTCATTAGCTCATTCTTACCAGCGCTTTGGAACAACATGTAAAAATCACTTAAAATCTCCCTGCTGATCAGCCTTTTTATATTTAGGGGACTGCTCTACAGAGGCCTGAAAATGGCATGTAATTGTTTCAGGTAAAGCCATACCCCGCTAAACTGAGTCCCTGAACCTCTGTAATTCTGGGCCGCCTATTTCCTGTGTTGGCCAGCATCTCCTTAGGGCAATCAACTCCCCCTCCTACCTCCCCCTCTCCTCAACTAGTTACTCTGTGGCTGATACCCTTTCTTCCCACTGCCCTTCCCTATGTCCTTCCTCCCATCACTTGTACTCTATAATCTACAACCTGTATACACTGCACTTTAAATGCCTATATTTGCACTTGCTTTTCATATTCTGATTCATCCAAGTACTGACTTGATGATATTGACTGACTTAATATTGTAACTGCCTGTACCAATGTCTATTATTGTATGAAATGTTGTCTATTGTAAGCAAAAGTGTCCTCTGTGTCCAGGACCATCTTGAAAATGAGCTTGCTCAATGATGTAACTGCCTGGTTAAATAAGGTTTGATTTGATTTTGATTTGATTTGATGCAGGACCAGGACACCTCGGGGAGCAGCAACAGCAAAATCTGTATCACAGCTATGTTAGGACACGAAGGGGCCGTTAATGAGAATGGTGGGCAGCTAGCAGCCAGGAAGATCCATAGGCACAGCAACTGATGCATGAAGCTCTGAGGGCAAAATATAAAAATAAATGAATACATACATGCATAAATATTTACCTGGGAGGGCAAGCAGTCTCTCCAGGGAAACTTCAGGCAGGCAAGTGTTGGTGCCTGCTGGCTGATGTCAGTCATCGTAGTGCATCCTGATGTCAGCAGCAGAAGGTAAGGCAAGAACACAATGGGGACCATAGGGAATATGGAAGAGTCTTTGAGTGAATTAACTAAAATAAATGAGGGTCTGAGCCTGGATCAAGCAGTAGCAATGGGGCAGAGGCATGGTGCCCCCACCTTCAGATGCAGAGGTGTTTTGGGATATGGCAGCGAATATCATGCAGGCAGAGAATTTGGAAAATAATTAGGAATCTGCTAGTGGGATGGAGTTTTCTATATGAGTTCTTGAGTTCATACCAGAGTTCTGAGGGGCAGATGAAGGCTAAATGCTCATGTAAACTACCACCCCTACTATATCAGTAGTATTTAATGTTAGATCTTGGTGACATACAGATGTCCAATCTATTCTTGAATATCTCCTTATTTTACTAGTATCACATCTAGTGGGAGACTATTCCATAGCCAGTTCCTCTCTGGGTAAAGAACTTCCTCCTCTTGCTCCTAACTTTACTTCCTCTCAACTGTAGCAGATGATGAATGATGGGATCGAGCAGTGTTTTTTTTTTTGGGGGGAACAACATGAAAGTGTCCTTAAAGCCCAAAACACATTTTGTCCAAATAATCCATGTCACTCACAAGATTGAAGAGTTTGAAAAGCTGTATGACAAGTCGTAACTGAAATGTTAAAAATGGAGAATGGCAATCCTACACCAATTTGTCCACTAAAGACTACCAATCAAGCTTTAAAGCAGCAGTACTATGAAAAAAAATTGTGCTTTTTGACAGGTTATTCCTTTGCCCTGCTAATCATGTACCTAGTACTCTTTCTCGCCGCATTGTACTATAGCTGAGTAATTTGCTCAGTTATTCTTTACTTTTGTTTACATTTCTGCCACCAAGCATGTTGCACTGGAACCCCTCTGCTGCCAACTGCATGTGAATGACTTGCAGTGACATCGGGAATGGTCAGCAGAGGGTCTCTGTGCTGTTGTCAAAAGACGTGATGTGACCTGTAGAAAAAGCGCAGCTGATAATTAGTCAGCTGCCATATTTGTTGTAGCACTACAACAATTCAAATAAATTGCAAATATCTAAAAAACTAAAGATGACTAAAACAAAAACATTTACAGGTATGGAAACTGGAACTTTGGCTGCATGCTTACAGGTGAAAAGCAGAATTTTGACAGCTCACTTCCTGATTTGGTAGTACTGCTGTTTTAAATAAACTCAAGAAAATCAGTAACATAAGTCATAACAATAACAAGCATTTGTCAATGCTGAATGTTGTCGCACTGGCATTGGCTTTGGTAGTGCAGTGTAGAAAAACATTTTGGGCAGGATGTGAAAAATGACAGTTGTAAAGTTCATAAGGAGGCGTAAAAAATGGCAGTGTTGCAAATGTGGCATGTAAATATTGCAAATTTGCGAAGTTACAAGGGAGCGTGGGAAATGTGCAACGTGCGCTAGTAGCAGTCATTTTATAGACGTTCGGTACCAAATTTTCAACATTGGCATTTTAGCACCTCTGCTTATGTACAGTGTCACTGTTATTTCCTCAAACTGTCCCAAAAAGTGATTTCACACAGCGACTTTGCTATTCTGCGCCGGACGTGCGAAAAAACATTTTGGGCAGGATATGTGAAATGACAGCTGTACTGTTCATCAAGAGGTGTAGAAAATGCCAATGGTGACAATCCAGAGTGAAAATATTACAAATGCACAATGTTATGACCGTGCGTGCAAACTGCATAATCACACTCAACACCCATAACCCAGTCATTTTATGGAGTATCATCACCAAATTTTCAACATAGGCATTTTAGGACCTCTGCTCATGAACAGTGTCATTGTCATTTTCATAATCTGCCCCGAACACTGATTTCCCACAGCGACCGCGGTATTGTGCGCCGGAAGTGCGGAAACACATTTCGGCCAGGATGTGAAAAATGACAGATTTATTGTTCACAAGGAGGTGTAGAAAAATGACAATATTGAAAATCTGGCATGAAAATATTACGAATTCACAAAGTTATGAGCGTGCGTAGCAACTGCGCAACGCACGGTCATAAAACAGCCATTTTTGTTTTTTTTTCCATGAAATTTGCAACATAGGCTTTTTGAGAGCCCACCTCATGAACACTGCCACTGTCCTTGTGTTACTCGGTCCCAAAAGGTGATTCCATGCAGTGAGTGCAAAATCACCTTCGGGACCAATTAGCGATCATAACAGTGACAGAATTCATGAGGAGGGTCCTAAAACACGATGTTGAAAATTTGGTGCAAAAATTCCAACAAATGCCTGAGATATGCATCAAAGTTGAAAAAACCCTATTTATTCCATTATACAGCTTACCAGCATTTTCTCAGTTTGCGGTCAGCTTTGAAGAGTGCAGACGTGTTCCTGGTCCACTGAAGATTGTCACGCCAGGCTCTGGAGGTAAGTATGGGGTGAGGGGGTGTGTGGGGAGGCAGGGTATGCAGTTGGTGGGTGCGGGTGGTGAGGGGGGTAGGAAGACTACGAGGAACTGTTTTCTGTTTACATGTGTTGAAAAAAAAAAGACATCGGGGGACCGTTTTCGTTTTAATAGGTGCTTTGGCATGCTGGGGTGAGCTCCCAGTGTGCCACCTGAGTGTGTGTGTGTGGGTGGGTGCTTTAGCTGACAGGGGTTGGGCACCCCAGTCGGCAAACAAGGAAGAGGGCCGCGCAGGGAGCCGGGGTGGGCACCCCTCGGAAACAAAAAGCGGGGATTACATGATGCCGGCAGGGTTTGGCACCTGTCGGCACACAATAAACTGGGGTTGACAGGCAACAGAGGCAGTCACTGCCGCCATGTTGCCTGCATGTAGGGAGGCGTGTTGTGGTCATGCTGCATGAGAGCTTCACCTCATTGCAGCGGACTCTTTCTGATGTCGCCGCTTTATTAGCTAGGCAGGGTGTCGGCCCCTGCTGCTGGCTGATTGGGAATGCGGGATGCACCTACTGGTGCGTGCCCTGTATTCGCCCAACAGTGACCGTGCCTCCAAATCTGCACTACCACAAGATGTTGGCTGCACAAGCGTGCCAACATAAAAAGTGTGGACAAAATGGGAATGATGGATCTTCCTGGACTAATAGTCTCCACCAGTCATTCACACTAGTTAGACTACGCTGGAGGTGCTAGGACCCAGCTGGAGCCAAAAATCTTCAAGAGGGCCTGTGCAAAGATAGGACCACGCATGTGTGGCACCGCAAGGCTGGATCACGCTGTACAGGCTATGTTGGCATTGACCTTTCTAACCACCTCAGTTTCTTTTTTCCTGCTGTCAAGTGTGCTTCAGTGACTAAGTCACTGGCCCGTCGAGAGTCAAATCTTCATGTCTATATGACAGCAGCTTTAGTCGTTCAGTATTCATTTTAGTTTTAGTGTTTTTAGTAGTATTTATTTTAAAAGAAAAAAATTATAATTTTTGTTTTAAAGTGAAGTAACGAAGAAAAAGTCTTCTTCAACCCGCCAGTGACAGAGTCGACTATGAGCAGTGATGGTGATGGTATGGAGACTTCGCTTAAAGCTGTTTTGGCAGCAAGACTGGTCTGTTGCCTTCTTGGAGGGTCTGACCATGGGCAATCCAGTGCTCAGAAGGAAGGCGGTCCTCCCAAAAGCACAAAAAAGAAGCAGGCCTGTTCGATCCCGGTCAGGGGCTTAGCACCACTTGGCCTCAAGCTCTTCTTCCTCCGACCGTGTCAAGAAGAAGCGGTACTGCTAAGGTCACCCTCTGGTATGTCTGCACGGAGTATGGTAGGCCAACCCTGGCTCCATTGGAGTCATCTGCAGCCTTGGTCCCTAGTAACCGTGGTCCTTGGCTCTGGAGTCCCTCCCAGGGTCTTCCAGTGAGCAGTTTCATCACTGGGCGCTCTTATGGAGCAGTGGGTCTGGCAGTTTTCGACTGCCTTTTGAACTTGGTCCCGGGGTCTTCGGGCCTGGGGACCGTTGGCCTGTGAGTGGAGTGGTTGGGTCAGCTTGATTGTGTGGCACCTTCTTCGGTGCCATCAACACTGCTCCCTCATGCTTTTTCCTCTCACATGGCTGCGGGCACAGGGGCCGGCACAGGTACTGCATTCTTCTTCTACTCCTCTTCATATTTTCAGGTCTCCGGCGGTGTCACAACCTTCAGGTGTCCTAGTGTTGGGGACCCCAGGCACTTGTTTGGAGCTGGTTGCAGCTCTCATGGCGGCAGCGCCATTGCCGGTGCTGTGTGCAGTGCCGTTTTCAGCACCAGTTCTGTCTCAGGTGCTGGGGTTCTTGACTCCAAGTGTGGCACCTCTGGCTCTTCTCCTTCTTTTCCTACCTATACTATTCCTTCTGGGGTGAGGAGACTAGGATGAGTCTAATCCTGATCTGCGCCTGACAGACAATGTGGATGAAGACTCGTTTTAAAGGGTAGAGGGTAAACCCTCCACTTCAGCTAAGCCTGTGCTCGAAGACCTCTCTTTTAAATCTCTGCTGAAGAATATGAATTCCACTCTTGCTCTCCAGACTTCTGAGGTGGACCCTGGGAAGCTTTTGCACCTGCAATATCTGCATGTTCCTGAAATTCCTGTGGACCTGACATCACCGGTGCAACCCTGTTTTGAGACTCTTTCACAAGTGGTGTGGGACAGACTGGCACTAATTCCTTCTGTGGCTGTCTATAGATAGGAAGTATGTTCCCCCTAAGGACAGGCCAGTCCTTACTTCTCAAGCCTTTGCAGATGCCCTAGTGGTTCTGGTGGAAAACAACAAAGCTGTGCTTCCCCAGGAATCCACAGTTTGTCTGGTAAATAAAGAATCTCGTAAAATAGACACTTTGGGGAAGCAAGTGTTTGCTGCTGCTACCCTGGGCATGCGTAATGCTAGTTACCAGGGCCATTTCTCTCAGTAGGAATATACCCTCTGGCATTCACTCAGAGAAACAGTTGAGATCTCCCTGAGTCAGACCCTAACTCAAAAGCTTCTTCAGACCATTACCAGAGGCGCTGAATCCAACAATCAGCAACTTAAAGCTGTTATGGGCGCTTTGACACTGCCTCAAGGACAGCAGCGACTGGGATCTGTACCCAGTGTCACTCCCTGGCTAAGGACTTCAGGCTTCACTAATGATGCTCAGCAGAGAGCCATGAATTTCCCCTTTGATGGTGTTTATCTGTTTGGCTGTCTGCAAACAGTCGCCCCACAGTTGGGTGTGCTCCAGAAATACACATTACATAAATCTCAGAATCCAGCACTACCATACAAGGCAATGACACAAAATATATGTCTAAAAAGAATGCAGTTTAATAATACAGCACTATAAACAAATGGTGCAAACCTCACAAGTGCTGATAGCACAGGCTGGGAGGGCAAGGCAGAGCCCCACTGACTTCTTTCTTCTTAGACACACATTTTGTGTCACTGCCTTGTTTGGTAGTGGGTAGTGCTGGATTCTGAGATTCACATTTATCTGTTTGGCCCACAAGTGGAGCAGGCACTGAGAGCCACTCAAGAAAATCAGGACTGCTATTAAGACTGCCAGACCGCCCTTGCCGCCCATCAGCGAGGGTGGAAACCACTGACAGTTTCATAACCAGCAGTCCTTTTGTGGTAAAGGCTGAGGGACTTTTAACAAGATTCAAACTCCCTCAAGCTGCAGAAGAAAATGTAGCAGAAGACACAGGACCCGAAAGCACCCAGTGCTACCTTCTGAAGACCAGGCCTATGTCCCACCTCAACTGCCCAAGGGTGAACTCCCCTTCAGCATTAGGGGGATGTCTGACTCAATTTTACAGCCAGTGGAAATCTGTCACAATGGACAAATGGGTCCTCAGAATAATTCAAGAAGGATACTATCTCAATTTCTCAGAGACCCCCCTGGATCATCCACCCAAGTGACAGTCCAAGCTATCTACCTCTCAGTCAGACTTTCTTGCTTCCAAGAGTTAAGGCCTTCTGAACAACAGGGCAGTAGAAGTGGTTCCACAGGCAGAACAGAACACAGGTTTCTACTCCCATTACTTCCTGGTTCCAAATAAACAGGTGGTATGCACCGTTTTCTAGACCTAAGGAAGTTAAACAAATACCTGTTCAAAGAAACATTGGAGATGATCTCGCTGGGAATGCTACTTCCTCTCATTCACCAAAATAACTGGTTGGCATCTCTGGACATGCAGGACACCTACCAGCATGTTTCTGTGCACCCAAGCCACCACAAGTACCTACACTTTGTGGCCTTGGGTCAGAGTACCAGTTCAGAGTTCTGCCTTTTGGGCTGTCCTTGGCACCATGAATCTTTACAAAGTGCATTACGGTACTTGCAGTGTATCTCAGAAAACTCAGAATTTAGGTGTACCCATACCTGTATGATTGGCTCCTAGCAAACCCTTCCAGACAAGGGACACAGGATGTGGTTACCACAGCTTCCAAGTGCCTCACATCCATGGGAGTTCTACTGAACCTGGAAAAATCGCAGCTTCAGCCCTCCTAGCAACTTCTCTTTATAGGAGCTCTGTACACCTACAGGGCAAGAGCCTTCCTTCCAGAGGACAGGAGAATTACATTCTCCAGATGGCTTGCTTCATCAAGGAGAATGGTTCAGTCTGAGCTCTCCGATGGAACAGATGCTAGGTCTCATGGCATCATCTGTATTCACGTGCCCCTAGCCCACTTGCACATGAGAACCACACAATGGATGCTCAGCACTCATTGGTCTCCAACCATTCACTCGCAATCCTTCCACATCAAAGTGACAGAGCCATTAACAAGGTCACTCACCTGGTGGACCCAGGAGGACAACCTTCTCCAGGGTTTCCCCTTTGCCCCACTTAAGATGCAGATCACCATCACCACAGATGTATCTCTGACTGGTTGGGGAGCTCACTGTCAGGACCTCCACACCCAGGATCTGTGGATCCTGGATGAGTCCCATCTGCACATAAATATCCTAGAGATGAGAGCTGTCCTATATGCTGTCTGAGCCCTAAATGATGCCCTCTGTCACAAAGTAATATTCCTTCAGATAGACAACAAGGTGGTGATGTACTAAATCAACAAGCAGGGTGAGCGCTCTTACCCTCTGTGCAGAGAGACTATGAGAGTGTGAGAGTGGTATCTCAAGCATGAAGCCCTGATCCATGTAGTCTACCTGCTAGGAATCCAGAACAATCTGGTGGACTGCCTCAGCAAAAGGAGGCGAGAAACCACAGTGTCTTGCAGATTCAAGCGGCGTCGTCTATCGCTATTCGAGGAGAGTGGGGCACTCGGACCTGGACCTTTTGCGTCCCTCCAACACAAAACTGCCTCTCTATTTTGCTCCAGAAATCCAGAACCTGGCACTTTCTGTCAGAATGCATTCAGACTGTGGTGGACAATGTGCTTTCTGTACGCATTTCCTCCTCTTCTCTTAATTCATAGGGTGCTGCTCAAGTTAGAGGTGCAGGGGGCAGCATGATTCTCATTGCCCCATACTGGCCTGTCAGATATGGTTTATGTTAATCAATGGATTATCAGAGGTTCCTGAGACAACCTCCCTACAGGCAGACCTCCTGACACAAGGTCCGGTGGTCCATCCCAGCCTGTGATCCCTTCATCTCCATGCCTGGCTCCTGAGGAGATAGAAATGGTTAGGTTTAACGTCTTTCAGAGAATATCAGAAATCCTCTTAGCTGCATATAAGCCATCCACTAGGAAGACTTACATGGCAAAGTGTAAACAGTTTTCCATTTGGTGCACAAAGTCTGCCCTGGACCCTTTGTTTGCCCTCAAAGTAAGGTTTTAGAGTACCTCCTAGACCAGTCAAATGCAGGACTGCAATACTCAACAGTAAAGGTGCCTTTGCATGATTTCTGACTATCACAAGCCAGTACAGAATATGTTGGTGGCTCAGTTACCTTTAGTCAAGAGAGTCCTTAAAGGTATCCTGCACACTAGGCTGCCAGTAAGAAGACCGGTGGCTGCGTGGAATATCAATCTTGTGCTAGACTTGCTCATCCATAAACCTTTTGGGCCTTTAGCAACCCGCGACTTGAAGTTTCAGACCTGAAAGGCAGCCTTCCTTGTGGCCATTACCTCCACTCTCAGGGTGCCTGAAATACATGCCCATGTCACAGATCTACTGTACACAGTATTTCACAAGGAAAAGGTGGTTCTCAGAACTCACCCTAAATTCCTACCCAAAGTGGTCTCATAATTTCACCTTAACCAGCCCTTGGTCCTCCCGACCCTACTTTGCAAATTTCAGAATGAAGGGAATACAGCCTTCCTCTCTGGATATAAAAGGTTTTGCAATTCTACATCGACAGAATAAAAGAAATTTGCAAATCCAAACAACTGTTTGTCTCATTCAGCATGGCCCAGCTGGGTCAGCCTGTTGCCATTATGTGCATTTCAGCATGGTTAGTAGCGTGTCTTCACCATTGCCACTCGATGGCACTTGTCAAGCTAGAAGGCAGGATGTATACCCACTCTACCGGAGCAGTTGCGGCACCATGGCAGAGATTTGGAATGTGTCCATTGCAGACATCTGCAACGTGGCTACTTGGAGCTCTGTGCACTTTCGTGAAGCACTACACCCTGGATGTCCATGCCAGACAGCATCCTTCTTTTGGCAGGTCAATCCTTAATGGACTTCTGTCCTAAGTGAGCACCTTTTTCCTGCCGCCCTACCCGGGGGATTGTTTTCAGTTCGGTACTCTCCCACTAGTGTGAATGAGTGGTGGAGACTTTTAGTCCAGAAAGATATGAAAATTACATACCTACCATAATTCTTGATCTTCTTGGATGAAGTCTCCACCACTCATTCACACACCCACCCACTGTCCCCCGAGCTCAATTATCCTGTTTCTGGTCTTCATGCCCTCGTTGCCTGGGCTGTGAAGACTTTGTTGAGTTGATCTTTCTTACATGGGTCATACAGACTATCTTATGTCAGGGTTAGGTTAGTTTATTAGGTTAGTTTATGCTATACCTCCTCAGTAAAAAAGGTCCTGAGGAGGTTGGAGAGTCAACGCTGAGATAGCCTATACGGTGTGAGCCAGCCTCGTGGTGCCATGCATGCATGGTCCTACCTAGGCACCAGCCCTCTTGAAGATTTTTGGCTCCCACTGGGTCCTAGCACCTCCAGCATAGTCCCACTAGTGTGAATGAGTGGTGGAGACTTCATCCAAGAAGATCAAGAATTACAGTAGTACATAATTTTCATTTGTTCAGGATACAGAAAAAGCGTGCGTAAATAAAAAAAAAAAGTTAAGTTACATTGAATGCTACAGGCCCCTGGCATTTAACCCACAAATCTTGTATAAGTATTTTGAAAGATCTAATTGATTAAGCTTTTGTAAATAGATCACATCAGTGAGGCAGCCTGTAGTTTCCTGAAGACCAGTCATCCCATTACACCCCTCTCTACCTCTTCCAAAGGTCCAGAAGCCTGCAACTGACCCTCCTGGGTGGCCCATAGTTTCAGGGATTGGGTCATTCAGTGAGGCTCCCTCCAGATTTGGGACCTACACATCAAAAACAACAGTGCCCTAAATTCCTAGTTACATATAAGACAGTATGGGCATCATCAAGAAGTTAGAAGGCTTTGAATGTGGAATTTATCAGTGGCTCATGACAGACATAAACTCACTTTCTACATGTAAAAATCATGAAGAAGGAGTGAGAGCTGTTAAGTGATTTTATGACAGCTGATCTGGAACTGAGGGATGCATCACCAAGGTTTATCCTGGACCTACTGAAGTTTGTGCTGTGGCATAACTATTTCATCTTTAAAGGAAAGGTATATGTTCAGACCAGAGGCACAGCGATAGGGGTAACAAACACCCCAGCTTATGCAAATATCTTTCTGGCATGGTGGGAGGACCTGATGACTTTTGAGGACTGGAACCCCACCGCAGACACATCATTAAATGGGATTGCTTTATTAATGATGTCATACGTGTCTGGGATTGGAGATTAGTGTCCATAGAAGGATTCATTCAGTGGCTTACTGCTAACAACTTAAACATCCATTGCACTTTTAATTCGAGTCTAGAACAGGCAGAATGTCTTAATATCACATTTATTTGTGGGAATAGGCCACTTAGTTAGGTGCAAACTATACAGAAAGCAATTAAGAGGAAATAGCTTGCTCTGAGCAGTGAGTTTGCACTGTACATCTCTGGTCAACAGCATCTCCTATAGCCATTTTTTGCGCATAAAGAGAAATTGCTCATTGGACAGCACATTTGAAAAAGAGGTAGGAATGTTGTCTACCAGATACTATGAAAGGGGATTATCAATCAAAGTAGCCCAAAAGGCTAGAAGAAAAGCCAGCCAAGTACCTAGACACTCTCTCCAGACTACAAAAAAAACAGGAGATGAGTGATCCGGCATAGATTACTTTTCTCACTGATTTTCATAGACAGTCTTTTATGGTCAGGAATATCACCAAACAGAGTTGGTCTATGTCATCTGAAGAAGAAGGAGAAGAAGAAGAATTGAAGGAACTCTTCACCAGGGTTGAGAGAAACCTTTGGATGGGTTATGAACCTGTCAGATCACCTGGTGAGCAGCCACTATGTAGATAAAACTTCAAAAAACAAGTCCAGAAAACAAAAGCTTTTTGACTGTTATGCCTGTAATGTGTGCAAATTTGGCCAGGAAGGTAACGTTTACAATCAGTCACAGGAAATGTCCATTATTAGAAGCATTTTACGAACTGCAGGAAAACTTTTGTGGTTTATGCATGTTGGTGCAGCTGTGGAAAGGTGTATGTGAGGCATACTATATGCCCTTTAAAGGAGTGAATTCAACAGCATGTACGAGCCATCCAGAAGGGCAACCAGAGACAACGTTAGTCAAGCACTTTTACGAATTCCACAGCTGCACCACTACCTGTTTAATTTTTATTATTAGACCATGTGTTGCCAAATCCAAAGTGGGGGTGGGGAGACAGAGTTAAAATTTTATTACAGTGGAAATTGAATCGATATTTAGGATCAAAAGTTCACACCCAAAGGAATGGAACAGTGATATGGATTGCAAATCTTTCTTGTAAATTATTGAAGGCATATGAAATGTATCATTGTGTTGCAGTTTGTGAAGATGTAGATGCTAAACAACAAAATTTCTGAAGTGATCCAAACTTCTCCTATCTCATAAGTTTTCTAGAAAAAAAGGAGGCATAAACCTCACAAAACTGGGTGTATAATAAGTTTCATTTGGATGTATACAAAGAAAGGATAATTATGGATGGGTCTGAGAATTAAAGGAAACCAATTATTTCTCAGGGGGGAAATAATAAAGAGTGAAAATAAAGATCAAGAATGAGTTTAACCCTCCCCTATATATAGATAGAGATATATTTTCCCTTGGAGATAAACATCCTTAGACACACTCTTGCCCAGTATATTACTTAGCAGATACAGAGTTTTGAGCCATCTAGTACGGATAGTTACTACATATAAACCCTGCAGAAGTTATTGTCCCTGCTTAAATATGTTAAGTTTTTGCCCTGGAGACATGTCTGCTCTGTTTTATATTTTTTTCAATACACATTAGTATCACATTGCAACAGAATATCTGTTAAACTTGTCTCGTGATAAATGAGGAAACTATCTAAACATTTTTTAATCACCCGCATGTTGGATTTTTGTGTTGGAATGTAAGGGGAAAACGTGATTATTAAGGGAGCAACTACTGGGAGGGTACACGAGTTGGAAACAAAGGGAACTGTATTTATATCAGTTCCATACAGTGGTATTAAACAGCTGCTGATAGAACCATCTATGCATGAATGAGAGTGAAAGGAAAGTAGAAGCACCATATGTTCACTCATGCAAGGCAAAGTGAGAAGATGAAACATGGTAGTGAGCTCCCTTACTATATATTCCTTCTTCCCCCCACCCACTACCTGCACATATTTGGCACCTTAGATATTATGAAGTAAATGTCACAAGGTGGTCAGAATCCAATACAATGAGTGTACAATAACAATATGACTGATCATAAAATGCAGTGGTAATCACAGTGCATGGTTTTCGGTAATTACAGCAAGACAATTAAAAAAATGTTTTCTAGTGACTGGTTTTAATGTGGTTTTAAACATGGATATATAACACTGTGTCTTTAAAACAGCCAGTTTAATGAAGGTGCAACCCTGACGCTGTTATACCAAGGGCTACTACCCCTGCCTGCTTCCCTGACTGCAGGTTGAGGGGCCTGGGTTTGGTGTAAATAGATACTGTGGCTTCCCTACCAACAGTACTGCTACAATAATGATTCCTCCACCCAGAGTAATGACTTAGTGAGTTATGACCTAATCTAATACAGCCCTCTGGGAAGCTATATTTACCCACAATCCCTAGTGGCTCTTCAAACAGAGTTTCACAATCACAGTATATGACCATCAGTGCACAGTTGCTCAAAAGCATTAATGATATGTTCAGGTGTACCACACTTGCCAACTGGGTTTGGTCTCCTGACCTATGCCCTGTGCCCGCTGTAATGAAACAGTTTCAACAATAACCATATACTGTTACAGTTACTTTCAAGTAGTTCAATAAAGGCAGACCAAGTAATGATATGCTTATGGGTCAGGTTACCTTTAAAAAGCAAATCAGATTTATTAAGGGGACTTGAATAAGAGAGGGGCAAAACTTAAGGCAAACAATTACTGTACTGAAGTCAAATAGATTGCGATTACTGTTTATCAATTTAGTCTCTGAATATATCAGTTTATCATACAGCTGAGTACCCAGGGTGGAAGTGGGAGCAGGCCTGAAGCGTTGCCTGGGTAGGCTGGCGTTGCAGCTGGTTGGGGCCCTTGATGGAAGAAAAGGCATTATACCCTCTTTCTGGGAGTGCAGCCACAATGCACTAGGCACATTTGGCCACCATCGGGGCTCATCCAGCCATGGCTGTTGGATACCGGTGAGAGTGGGTCAGGGAAGTATAACCAGTGGCCGTCCTTCGGGAGGAGATTGGTTTAGTGGGAATACAAATTGGAGAGAGTCTTCTCCTTGGAAACATATACTTTGTTATTACCAATAATGAAGTAGGGCTTCTTTAAAAATAATTTTAGGTTTTCATAGCCGGAACTGAAAAATGCAATGCAATTGTTATTTGACATGTGTCAAATTGTAATGAGCAGTGAATAATGTGGCCAGTTGGAAATGGAACACAGACCCTGGAATACTGGTTCTCTGGCTAGCCAGAGCCCGTCAGTTAATTCTTCTCCCAGCTAATTCTCCTTTTCTAATGGTGTTCTGAGGACCTGGGTTCACTGCTAGGTAAAGAGAGTTGTTTCATATGTAAGCAGTGTGTAATGGCGGTGGGAGTACTGGCATGTTGAGCTGTAATTGTTTAAATCCCTGGTGCATATATTGAAATGCAAATTGAGGCACAGGTAAGAAGTAAAGTTTATAAGTTCCCATTACTCTGAAGATAAAAATAGTAGAAATGGAACTTTTTACAAAAACGGATCTCTCTCTTTCTTTTTTGACTTGTAGAAAGAAATGAAATCATTGTTTCTAGAAGTGAGCTCCTTTGATCACGAACATTCTGCATTTTGGAACAAACACAGTAAGAGGTTGAAACATTTAAAGAATAATATATAGAGAAGTTGAAACTAGTAGACATGGTAATTTTACAAAAACGGAGCTCTCTCTTTGGATTTGTAGCAAGCACTGAAAACGCTTATTTTATAAGAGAGTCCCATGTCAAGAATAGTCTGACACTTGGAACTATTAATAATAAGAATTCAAAATATTTAAAGAAATTACATAAAAGAATGATAAAAACTGTGTGGAATGTCTTACTAAGTATATTTTTTTATTTAAACAGAGACACGTAGAAGACAAAGGACTTAATGCTCAACACTCCCCCATCAGACACGCTGACTTTTGCTGACATTTAAGGATATGTCTATGATATGCACAGGTGAGTTCCACCTGAGGAAGAAAGTTTAATGATAATATTTAGAGTAAATACAAAGTTTTATAAATAAATAACTAAAATAAGGAAAATATAGAATGCAGATTAAAATAAAAATTGTTTTTGCTTTTCACTTTTATTCAGATATTAATAAAGAAGCTTCAGGTCTGATGAAGGAACTGACTGAGTTCTGAAACGTTACAAAAATAAAAGTCTAAAAGGAGCAGTTGAAATAATATGGAAACACATGGGTATAATAAAGAAAACTTGAAGAAGAATTTTGCTTGATTTATTCAGGGTAGAGTGAGACTTTTCTTTTGACTTTCTCATATTTATCCATAGTCTCACTCCTCTGTTCTTTTTCAAAAATATTTCTTTGAAAATACAAAGATAAACTGAAAAGGAACCTTGGAAGACTAACAAGTGGAAGTGGTTCACTACTAATAAGGCCACATTGTTTACTGTACTGCTTTAGGAAGGTGAAGATGGGTAGTCTGGTGAGCAAGCGGTCCTTATCACTGTCAAATTCTTTTTTGTTATTATGTAAGCAGTATGCCATATGACGGGTGTGGGTTTTTCCTATCTATTTTATAAAATGTCTCAAATGTGTAGCAGTAGGGACTAATGGTGTGCCAGAACTGGTTCCTGGATTCTTCAATTTAGATTCATAGATATTTGTCAGCAGAAAAGGACCGTACTGGCCCATCGAGTCTGTCCAAGCCCCACCCCCACATTACTTGCCCCCCATAGCCAACCCCTTGTGTTTGTCGCATGCCCTTTTGAATCCCTCCACTGTTCCGGCCCCCACCACCTCCTCCGGGAGACTGTTCCAAGGCTCTACCACCCTCTTAAAATGTTCCATGAAGATGTTGAGTCTTGCAATATTGTGATGTGGTAAGAAGCAAGTGTCATGTTGGAAAGTCACATCTAGAAATATAGTATTTAATCCCTTCTGTATGTTTCTGGTTTGCTTTGACATATGTAGTTTATTTTATTAAGGTATTCTGGACAACACTATACCAGTGGTTTGAAGCTTAGGTTTTGGAATCATCAGATCGCTAAAAAAGCTGGAAGGGTGGTCAAGTGTGGCATCTGAAATTTAATGCTAAGAAGTGCAAAGTTACACACATAGGCACTAGGTAGGAGTATTCGGAGGATGTGTTATTGGATGGGGTAAAAATGATGGTGAACACAGAGGAACTGGACTTAAAGCAACACTATTGCTAGTCACCATGTCGTTTTTAATCAGCATTCAGCAATAATGCTTGTCTGTCAGGATACCCATTTTCTTTTCATTTTCTGTCCTTCCTGAACTTTGTAGTTTTTAAAACTTCCCACTACACTGCCATGCTCACTATGGAAAAATATAATAATGTCTTAGCATAGTGCTGTGCTGTTTAGCATTAGAAACATCTGGTAACACCATCCTAATACGGTACATCCACATTATGAATCTAGCATGCACATTCAACAGGTGACCTCAAAGATGGAGATTTTTTAAAATTGCGAGTGGCTGCCATCTTTAATGATGTGTCACTAATTACAAAATTAGCTATACAAGCTGTTTTAACAATATCTGAAAAAACTAAAACTATACAGATGAATCCAATTATGTCAGAAATATATTTTTGCTAAAAAAAACTATATGATACCATTTTTTCTGACTAACAAATACTGCTGCTTTAAGCATCATAAAAAAATAAATTATTGATCATCAGAAGCCATTGTCCTAGTGCACCAATGCACTTGGGAAGGCAAACAGGATGCTGGGATGTATAAGGAGGGGGTGGGGGTAAGAAGTCATTCTGTTCATCCTTGGTGAGGCTGCACCTGAACTGTTGTGTCCAGTTCTGGAGCTCATACATGAGAAAGGGTAAGGACCATATGGTGTTAAATGTCAAGCTACAAGGATGGTTCAGTGTCAGCAGAGGAGCACCAGCTCAGTCTGGACATGCTAGAGGCTGGGGAGAGGGACATTATACGTAGCCCTCGCTATAACGAAACATTTGGAGCTGTAACATGAGTTTGTTACAGCTCATTGTTCATTACATTGATGGATGCTTGTTTCTTGCATTTATGGCAGCTTTGCTTTATACACTGCATCCCACCGCACATTTTCCTGGCTGCTTCAGAGATGGTCATGCTACCAACACTCCTTAAATGGAAAACAAATTTGATCTAAATTAAGATGACCCAGAAGGTTGGGATGGAAGGTGCCACAAGACACATTATGTGCTATCGTGAAATGTAAGCCTAAGCACCTTGGCCCGCTGACAAAGAGGTGGTCTATGCCTTGAAGCGCTAGGGTAGGTTTACGCTTGGCTTATTGTCATTTGCTGTTTTAGCCCTGCAATCAGGGTTGATTTCAGATATTTATGGGACATTGACACACTGGGTAGAAAAAGTAAGGGTCCAATGAAAAAAATGTGTCATATTGTTCAACCGGGCCCTGAGTCCTAAAACAGCAGCTTAAACCCTCTATAACAGTGAACAGGTTGTCCCCAAGGTAGAAGAAAAGGTGGGTCAAAATTAAAAACTGTGTGGGGAATTGTCCCAGTCCCCAACGCAAAAATGAACCTAGGCAATGATTGTGCCATAGAGTACTAGATATTGAAACTGAATACAGATCTCTGCAGTAACTGTTCTTCTGTGAGGGCTCCTTTTAATGTGTCTCGTCTTCCCTCTTGTCTGGGATATATTAGGAGCACCCAGTTTTACTGGGGCCAGCACACATCTCTGCTACATTAGGTGGCCTGTTACAGACAGAAGAGAGGCACAGGAGGAGAAAATGTTAGCAGGAGGAAACAGTGTTAGCTGTAGTAAGTATGAGCTAAAAGGTTAGATATCCTTGTTGTTGGTTTGTTGCTGGCATAGTTTCTTTTATTCAGTTTGGTAAAATTGCAGTTCTGTCTAGTCCCAAAAAGACGATTCAGTGATTTTCATAGCCATGAACTTAATTTGTAATAGCCAAATGTTCGTTAAAGTGATGTATGTTATAGCAAGGGAGCATGGTAGAAGCCTTTAAATGCATCGGGGGAGCAAACCGAGTAGAGTGTCACAACTAACAGTCAGGCACAGTCATAAGCTGATTGGGGGGTAGATTCAGGAAGGATACAAGAAAACATCACGGAAGGAGTGGTGGATAGATAGAACAGTCTTTATTGCAAATTTTTTATTAGGGAAGACCTACTGAGCTGATAGCTGCTTATTTCCAGATGTGTTCTGGGATTGGGGAGGTAGAGGAGTACATTTTAATAAGGTGCAATAAATTAGCTAACAAAGCAGTGGTGCAAAATGCAAATACAAGAATCACAGTAGGTACAGTTCACATGACTGACAGAACAGGCCACAGAGCTTTCCCCTAGTAAGTGAATAAAGATATGTCATGGAAAAGGTAAGGAGGAAAATAGCTGCCTTTAGGAGGTACAAAAACAGGGAGGAGTACCTGAAGGAAGCAAAGAAGGTGACAAGGGCAATAAGGGCAACCAAGAAGCTCAGGCTGGCGCAGAACATTAAAAAGGGTCAGAAGGACTTCTTCAGGTACATCAGCGAGAAAAGGAGCTGTAAGGACAATATAGTAAGGATTAGGAAGGAGGGGGGTGGGTGGAAGCAGGGGGTAATAAGCCAGAGGTGCTAAACAATTACTTCTGCTCGGTATTTACTAAGGAGAAGGGGGGTGATACCCAATGGGGTAGGGAGGGCAGGAATGGAAGGGAAGGGGATGACGGATGGGGAAATCATGTAGGACAGGGTTCTGGAGGGGTTGAGGGCACTGAGGGGTGGATAAGATGCCAGGTCCAGGCGGCATCCACCCAAGGTACTGAAGGAGCTGGCAAAGGTCCTGGTGGGGCCTTTGGCAGACTTATTCAATACCTCACTACACTCAGGGCGTGTACCTGAGGATTGGAGGATGGCTCATGTGGTGCCCCACCACAACAGTGGCCCCAAGGATGAACCAGGGAACTACAGACCAGTGAGCCTCACATCCATTGTGGGTAAGCTAATGGAGACTATCCTGAAGGAGGCGCTGGTGTCTCTCCTGGAGGCCAAAGGGCTGCAGGACAGCAGACAGCATGGCTTCATAAGTGGCAGATCCTGCCAAACCAATCTGGTGGAGTTCTATGACTGAGTAATTAGGCAATTGGACAGGGGCCATGCAGTGGATGTCTTGTACCTGGACTTCAGTAAGGCATTCGACTTGCTACCACATGAAAGGCTGGGAAGTAAGTTAGAAGGCATGGGGTGGGTGCAAAGCTGGTGAGATGGGTAGGGAACTGGCTTCAGAGAAGGCAACAGAGTGTGGTGGTGGGTGGGGAGCTCTCATCCCCAAGGGTAGTAATGAGCAGTGTTCCGCAGGGCTCGGTGTTGGGACCAGTGTTGTTTGGTATATTCATTGCAGACATATCATTGGGTATCAAGAGCAAGACCAGTCTGTTTGCTGACGACACCCAGAGGGGAGTGGTGATGGATGACCTAGGGGGATGGCAAGGGTTGCAGGATGATCTGGCAGAGCTGGAAACCTGGTCGGACATCTGGCAACTGAGGTTCAATGCCAAAAAGTGCAAGGTGCTGCATTTTGGGGTGAAAAGCCCAAGGAGGAGTTACCAGCTGGGGGGGAGTGCAGCAAGCTGAGACAGAGGAGGAGAAGGATCTGGGGGTGCTCATTACGGAGTCAATGAACATCTTGTCATAATATAGGAAGGCAGTTGCAAAGGCCAACAAAATGCTGGGTTGCACTGCAAGGGGTATATCCTCAAGGAGGAGGGAGGCGATTCTGCCACTGTATAGATCATTAGTTAGACTGCACCTGGAGTACTGCTTGCAGTACTGGCGCCCGTATCTGAAGAGGGACATTAAGTTATTGGAGAGGGTGTAGTGCGGGGTGACAAAGATGATCCAGGGGCTGGGGGGACATACCATACAAGAAGAGGCTGAGAGAGTTGAACATGCACTCACTGGAGGAGAGGAGGGACGGGGAGGATATGAGAGAAACCTTCAAGTACATGAAAGGAATAAAGATAGGTACAGAGGGACTGTTCAAAGTAAGGGAGGGGAGGGACACCTGGGGCCATGATATGAGACTGGAGGGAGATGAAGACACTTTTTTATGGAGAGGGTGGTAGCTGGGTGGAATGTGTTACCGGTGGAAGTGGTATCCAGTAGAACAGTGGGCTGCTTCAAAAGGGCTGGGACATGGCAAGGGGAGGATCAAGGGGAGTGGGAGGGGGAGGAGGGAAGCTGCAGAATAAGAGTGCTAGCTGCACACTCGAGCAGACTTGATAGACGACTAGGCCTTTGTCTGCTGGCAAATTTTGTATGTTCGTATTACATAGATGAAACAACTTTGCATTCAGCACACACTTGTAATCCCCGGCTGGATGGCCTGTAATAACAGTTAACTTTAACCCAAACTTAAGGAGCAAATCATCTGACACAAACATTTATTGGATTGTTGCAGGGGACTACCCTGGTAGTACTCACTACACCCAGACAGGCAGAAGACCACTGGAGCTGCTGGCTTTCCAGAATGCTGATGGGGAGTGGGGACGACACGACTCACCTCCACTTCATGGCCTTTCCCTGTAGGTGTCCACAACCTTCGATTTGATTGTCCGCAGGGGCAGAGTCCCTAAGACTGGTCTCACTCTCTCTAGGAAGATGACTGGTCTGGTGCAGGAACAGTCTCTTTGGGCCGATAGTGGCATAAGCCCAA
The DNA here is from genome assembly GCA_016271365.2 of Neoceratodus forsteri. Classification (NCBI taxonomy): domain Eukaryota; kingdom Metazoa; phylum Chordata; order Ceratodontiformes; family Ceratodontidae; genus Neoceratodus; species Neoceratodus forsteri. The sequence goes on from JADMNL010000027.1 coordinate 47,034,793, forward strand.
CACTGGGAACTTAAAGTGATGAACCATTTAAACTTGCTCTTTTGATTGCTTGGAGTCTTCTCTGCAGTCACTGAGGAATGCCCATGGTGGTCTCTTCCTCTTGCGCTTGACAACGGACAATTTTCACAGAAGCAGGCTCCACTTTCATCAGGCTTCCTTAGAGCAATCTCTTACAACAGTCGGTCCCACTTTGGGACAGTTCAGAAACAAGTATTTTCTCTCTGGTATAAAACAAGCTTTCCAGATCAGTGTCCATGGCCAAGAAACCAACTTTCTGCTTTTAGGCAGCCTTTAGTCCAATCAACCCTCTCAGGAGTTGAAATCTACTGCAGGGAGGCAAGTCAGGCCTTTTCCTCTGCATTCCTCTCAGCCCACTCACAGGCTGCTTCCTTCTCAGTGGTTCAAGCTGAATTCCCAGCTTAATTGCTGCAACAGTCTTCTTCTCTGTTTTTAGGCAGTCTGAGTTCTCTAAGTCCTGCAGGGAAGCAAAACTGGCCCTTTCCCTGCGAATTGTAGCTATGACACACTTTGTTCTCTTCATCTTGAGGACTTGAGCAGGACTGACCTGTTTACACACAGTTCCAACTGAAGGACCAGGATCTCTGTATTCCAGTTGGCTACCTGCACTGTCAGTCACAGTCTGAGAGCTCCCATTGGTTAATTTAGGTGCCAACAAGGAAAGTTCACAGTTTCACCCACAAGTCCCAGGCCAAACATGGCGGCTCCCATGCCAGAGGAATAGACAGGCAATGTAAACAACTTATTTATTCAATAACAGCAAGACTTAAAGAGTAAATATTTATAGCACATGAAAGGGCTCCTTCTGCTCTGTAATCAGATTGGAGTAGATTTGGGCTTTGCCTGGTTGGTTGCAAGCTCCATTGTACTCGGACCCAGCCCAGGCTATTTACACCTTACAACACTGCCTGGAGCTCTTAAGGGGCCAGTGTGGCAGCATAGCTCTGCACACTCACGCAGGACACATCAGAATATCACTGTACATGGATTTGCTTTCTCTTTCTGGATATCTGCCAGGCAGTGGGCGTCAGTGGAGCCCAAGGAGATACCTGTGGTAAGCCCCCCGGATTTGGGGGTGCAAAGGTATTATTATTGCAAGTGTTTTTGAATTGACGCACAACTATGGGCATCTGTATTTATTTATTAATGAACTTATGATTATGTAAATGATTGAGGTTATAAAACCATGTGATTATTCACTAAGCACCTCCCCGATGAAGTCATGAATTGGCACTAACTAGGGGTGTTTGGAAGGTGAAGTTTTGCTTCAAATAGAATCACTGTAATCTGGCTGCAGTGTGTGCACCATTCGTATCTTTTTTAATTTTGGAGGTAGGATCAGTCAGATACATGATGTGAAATTGGGGTGGAGACTGCAATTTGGCCACTCCCAATGGCCAGATGGTATATTTAAAAAAAAAAAGTATGAAGAGGGGTAGATAAGGAATCACCAGCCTTATCTACTTCACCAGTGGTGGCAAGTTTGTTCCCTCCGAAACAGGAAAATAAGGGTCTCAAAGGAGAGCAGGTGCAGTAATTGGGAGGAGCTGGCACAAGACATTCCCAACTCTAGGGGGTGTGAGCTCACTCCTTATTGGTTGCCAGGGGTCTTACTCAACTGACCAATCAGCTGATGAGTAGGGATGGCTAAGGGGCTGGAGGAGGCATAGCTCAAGGACATTCTGTCTTCCCTTTCCTCCTCAAGCTGACAGGGGTGCTGTGGGTGGTTTCTGTCACAGGCATCTCCTCCTGTCAGGACTGAAGAAAATAGTGTAGAAAAAAATGAAAGTGACAGGTTAGACAGTCATGGGGCTACCGCAGCCAATCTTGGGCAAAAAAAACCAAAACCAAAACAAAAAAAAACAATTTAGACAGGAAAAGTTCAGTCACATTAATTTTTTACAGAAATACTTTGACCTTGATAGTTCAATTTAAGGAGGTGTAAGGGGAAGTCCGTAGTCAGTTAACTGTTCAAGACATCCTTGAATAATTTATTATTTTAATCAATTAAAAGTTTTAGGTAGGGGATTCACCTGCTCATGGGAGGACCTGACGAGATCAGAAGTCTAGCAAAGCCAGAAGACGGAGGACCAGAAGAGGATCGAAGGTGCAGCACAGCCATCAAAAGGACCTGGAATACAACGACTCATCACCCCTGGCCAGGACAGCCCATCAGACATCAGAGTCACCATCACCATCAAAGACAGCACCCATTTGGGACTGAGGTAGAAGGGACTGTGCCCTTAGAGAGAGAGAGAGAGAGATGCTGAAGTGACTCTGGGGCATTTTGCTACTTTGGTGGTGGAGTTTAAAGTTCTGATCACTGCAGTAACTGATGGGAGAGATCTTTTGTCAGGGGAAAGAAAAGTATTAATCAGATTGTGCAAATGTTTATTGAATAGGCTGTGCGGCCATTAGCTTAGTAGTTGACAGAGCCATTGCTGACATTAAAAAATAAATCTGCTCTATCTTTGAAAGTGATCTCCCACCTCTATGGTATTTCCTGTTACCATTGTCTAAATATTTGACCAGTCCTTGTAACTAACCTTCCTTGCAGCTAGCCAGATGCCATCACCCAGGCAGGTGATAGTAGGGTGTAGCAGGTGTGTTAAACTGAAATACATTCTAAAGGTTATATCACTCTGTGTATTGTGATGCACTTGTCTTATGAACTGCATATCCTTCCTTAGTACTATGCTGATCTGAGTCCCACTAGAGCCCTAGTAAGCCACTTGAAATTGCACAATTGCAATTTTCTCGCTCTTGTGCTATTACCGTGATGTGGGTTTAAACTGATGAAAGGTGATTTGCATACCAGAGGATACTAAAGGAGTTAGATATTTTGTAGCCAGCTCCCTGACTTAAGCTCCAGTAAGTGAAGTGACAGGGCACATAGCTGGCAGTTGGCACGTCATGAGGTGGGGTTTTCATCACCAACTGTATTTGTTTTGACTGTAGTCTCTATACTGATGTAGTATCAGAAGAAATCTATTTTTGGCATGAATTCTACAGTCGAAGTTTTGTGTGGCTACAAGTGCATGCATACATGTTCTGCACATAAAAGAGAAGAGGAAGGCAAGGGAGGGGATATTGAGGATAATGGTAACAGTGTGTGTGTATGGAGGGGAACTGCACAGAAGAGGACCAAGAAAAAGCAGACATCCTGAACAGGTACTTCTGCTCAGTCTTCTCAGTGAAGGAGGGGACAGACCACCTGGGAGCAAACAGAATGGGGGGGCAGTAGCATAGCAAATTCCCAGAGGTCCTGGTTGCAAGGTGATGTTACAGGGCCCCTCCCCAGTTTTAAATAAACATCAAAATTATGATTTGGGCCCCTCAAACCTCATGGGCCCTGGGTGCCACTGCACCCCCTGCACCCTTGCAGCTATGCCCTTGGGGGAGTGGACACAAGACCATTTTCAGAGGAAACAGTCCTGAATGGACCTGCAGTTTTGAAAGTGGACAAGGCTATGGGACTGGATGGAATACACCCAAGCATACTAAAGGGACTTGGGGAGGCATTAACTGCCCCACTGATAGCCTTATTCAACAGCTTTCTGGAAACAGGCGTGGTTCTGGAGAACTTGAAAAGAGCTGACATGGTTCCTCTACATAGAAGCAGCAGCAGGGAGGAAGCTATCAACTATAGGCTGGTCAGTCTAATCTCACCAGTGGGGAAATTAAGGGAAACCCCATTAAAGGAAAGGTTGGTAGAGTATCTTGAATCCAAAGGGCTGCAAGACCACAGTCAGAATGGATTAATGGGAGAGGTTGGGGAGGACATGCCATATGACTCTGATTGATTTCTTCAACTGGGTGACAGGGAAATAGATCAGGGGAGGGCAGTGGACATGGCCTCTTTGGACTTTAGTGAGGGCTTTGACACTGTGCCGCACAGGAAACAGATAAAGAAATTGAGCATCCTAGGGGGTGAGATCCAAAGTGGGGAAGTTGCCTTAGAAGCTAGTTAATGGATAGGTGATAGAGGTGGTGGTTAACAGCATTCACTGTCATGATAGGAGAGTGACCAGGGTGCCCCAGGGATCAGTTCTTGGAGGACTGGTCCTCTTCAATATCTTCATAACTGACATTGAAGAAGAACTGGAAAGGAAGGTATGTCTTTTTGCAGATGACACCAAAATCTATAATGGAGTTGTCACTCTGGAGGGCATGGAGAACCTGCGTATGGATCTTGGGGAAACTTCAGGGGTGGTTGAGAGCATGGCAGTTGGGGTTCAGTGCATAAAATTGCAAACTCATGCACTTAGGGCACTGGAACCCAGGAGCACAGTATAGGATGGGGGGGAGGTACTGACAGTAACCAAGTAAGAAACTTGGAGTTATATCAGATGACCTCAAAGTGGCAGGACAGTGTAGCAAAGCACCGGGTAGGACCAGTATGATACTGGGATGCATATGGAAAGGTATCTCCAGCAGGAGGAGGGAGGTGATGTTGCCACTATATTGCTTTCTAGTGAGACCCCACCTGGAGTATTATGTCCAGTTCTGGCAGCTGCACCTCAGAAAGGACATAGGGTAGAAGCAGTCCAGAGGAGGGCAACTAAAATGGTGCAGGGGTTGTATCAATAGCCCTATGAGGAGTGAGTGAAGTATTTCAACATGTACACCTTGGAAGAGAGAAGAACAAGAGGGGACATGACAGAGGCCTAGATGTACCTCACAATTGTAATAGGGTGCAGGACAGGGGAGTTTCTTTCAAATGAGAGAGAGCACAATGGTCAGAGAGCAAACGATGAAGCTAGGGGAAGAAGGATTTGAGGAAGTACTACTTCACTGAAAGAGTTGTAGATGCCTAGAACAGACTGCCAGCAGAAGTGAACAAGGCAAAAATAGTAGGGGTCTTCAAGCATGCATGGAATAGACATAGGGGATATTAATAAATAGGCAGGGAGGAGGGAGGGTTGCCAGAGATCAGTTATGGTCTGTGGAGACAGACTAGGCAGGGACCATCTAAGCAGACTGGGTGGGCCAAGTGATCCTGTCCTGCTGATAAATTTTATGTTTCTTTGGTGAACCTCTGGAATAACCTTCCAGTGGGGATAGTGGACATGAAGATAATGCAGGCCATGAAGGTAAGCCTGAAACATTTCTTCTTACCATCAGAGTCACTGGATACCTTGGTTGGAAGGGTGTGTATGGCTTGGTCAGGTCCCGACTACATAAAGACCTCCTGCTCCCATACAGTACTATTCAGTCAACTGATCAGCAATTGAGAACCTGTTGGTTGTTCCATATGCTCTTGAAGTCCTCTGGAGATGGGGCTTTTCTGTGGTGGCCCACATGTGTATGTGGAACTCTTTGCTGAACCAACTGTGAAAGATCTCCTCTGTTGGTGCTTTTAAAGGGGCCCTAAAGACTTATCTCTTTTCCTGGAATTTGAGGGCTCATTTTAATACAAAATGTTTTATTTGATGCATATAGGGCAAGATTACTGTAATACTCTGATGTATGTGTTTTATGCATGTTTTAAATTGTAAATTGTTTTGTTTTTAATGTAAAGCATGTTGAGCCTTAGGGATGAGATGCTACATGAAATGAAAGTTGCTTGCGACTGTGACAGAAATGGGAAGGAAGGAGTAGATGGCTTGGATTTTAGGCTGTTATTTTTTAGCCGTCTGGAAAAAACACACACACACACACACTGGGATTCCACTGTCTACCAGCATCTAGATAAGAGCTGAGTAATAAATCTCAGACACAGTGACCAAAAAGGGGAACGGACATATACACGCAGACACACACTCACATAGAGTTTAAAGGGATTGGATCACTCAGAAATAAACTTAATGTTAAAATCGAATATAATTGGACACTGATAGGTGTTCAGTCTGATTGGGACAATTAAATACATACATGGTAAATGGTTGGTGCATTCAAAAGGGGAACAAGAATCACCTATTCTCAAGAAAGAATATAAGATGTTGGAAGACGGTTATTGGGGTTGTTGTTGCTCTTGGAGTTGCTGAGGAAGTTACAACCGAGAGGCCAAGACTGGAGCCTACCCTTCTAGCTAAGTCTGTGGGAGCTGGCAGAGGGCATAGGGTCCAGTTTCTCTTATGGTTAGGGCAGGGTAAGAATAATAATAGCATATCTCAGTAATAGCCTTTTCTTTTGTCATCTGTTATTTAAAAACATTTGTTTACTTTTCCTGTAACAGTGTTATTCTCTTGTGTTAAACATGTATATCCTGTGATGCAACCTGTGACATTCTGTTAAGTAAAGAGATATTTATTTACTCAACGGTTGTGGTTGTGAGTTAAATTATTTCTAAGGTATTGTAAGGTTTCCACCGGCTGAGGCAAACTGTTTAGCATCCACAACCTGAGAGATATACTACCAGGCTTTGATCTGTGCAATTGCAGGTTTGACCTCCCAGTTCTGTGCATGTGGAAGTTTGGTGCTGGGCAAACCCAGCTGGTGACAGTCAATACCCAAAGGCAGACACCTCCCTGAAAGCTGTTACAGCCCAGAAAGAGAGAGAGAGAGAGAGGTGGATTGTCACAAATTGTTGGTAGCAGTGGGATGACTGCGGACTTTCTAGCACACTGAATACAGAGTTTGCCAGTGGAACTTTTACCTTAGCAGTTACAAAACAGGATATATAAGAGAGTACACTTGTATGACTGTTTTGTTTCTAGTTAGCATAGTGTAGTGTAGGTTGAGAGAATGAGCTCCATGGAGTACAGCTCACTTACTGTGCAACAGTTTTGTGAAAAGTGCCAGGAAAAGGGGATTCAGCTTGAAGGTCTAAAACAGAAGAAAAAGATAGACCTCATAGCCGCCTGGTGGCACATGACCAGAAGCAGACAATCCTTGGGGATGAGTCAGGAGTTGGGGTAGCAGATTCCCCAAATCAGCTTGATGCCCTGCGATTGCAGTTGTAGCTGGAGGTGCAAAGACTGGATACAGAGGTGAGAAAGCTGGACTTTGAGACAAGAAGACTGGAAGCAGAGATGAGAAGAGTGGATGCAGAGAAAGAACTGTAGGCCAAATGGCAGGAGGACAGAGAAAAAGAACATCAGGAAAGAGAAAAAGAATGCCAACATAACATCCAGAGACAGCAGCATGAGAGGGAAATCATGACCCTGAGCAACTAGCAAAACGTGAGTAATGGTGGAGTGAGTTTCCATGAAGCCAAAATTAATTCTAAATTGTTTCCAGTTTAGAGAGGGAGATGCTGATCTATTTTAAGATAATTTGAGAGAGTATGAGCAATTTCAATTACGAAGGCTTTGTGGTCAACTTATCTCACACCTTACTTACGGGAGGGCTTTTCAGGCATTTACTAAAATGAGTGATAAAGACTGTGTTGATTATGATAAGGTCAAAACAGTGTTTGTTAAAATGTTTGAATTAACTCCTGAGGCTTACAGAAGGAAATTTAGGGAGTTAAAGAAAAGCCTGAAGAGCGTTATGTGGAATTGTGGGTTCAATGTGTACTTACCTTGACAGATGGGTGGATGGGCAAAAAGCAGACACTGTGGAGCTAATCAAAGATTTGCTTGTGAGGGACAATTTCAAAATTGTACTTGAGGATCTGGCGTATGGCTCTTAGGGCTGTAGCTCTTCAAAGGAGGGTAGCAAGCTGACATGTACGTGGCTAGCAGGCCATACACAGCGTAGTCTCATGGTGGTGGGGCAGCACATGGTTCTATGGGTCCATGGGGGCAGTCCAAAGGAACCAGCCTGCACCTGAGCCCAAAGCAAAACCCTCTGGTTCTAAAGGGACCCAAGAGATAGGACCCAGGAAATATCATATTTGCAATCAAGTAGGGCACTTGAGATATAACTGCCCCCAGAAGTAATTGCTAAGGGTAAAGACCTGGAGGAGAGGGTAGACCAAAATAGTGACTGGTCTGTTGGTGTGGTGTGTGCAGCCTGAAGAACTACTGTCCTCCCCGACACCTAATATACACCCCATTAGTCAGTGGGGACTGTAACCCAGGGACTGAGGACACAGGCACCCTACATCTCCCTGGTGAGGCAGGGATCTAATCCAGGCAGAGTAGATGTTGCCAGGGAAATACCCAAAATCTGAGAGTCACAGCACCCTCAGTCCAAATACCAATGGCTTGAGTCTTCCTGAGCTGAGGGGGGGCTATGGAGAAAAGGAGGTGGGGTCGTAGGGGACCTCCGTAAATGTGATCATGGGGAAAGATTTTGACCACAGGGAATCTCTGGTGTGTGTTGCAACCTGCAGCCAGTGCAAAGGGCAAGCTTCTTGAGGGTGAAGAGGGGTGACTCATCAGTGGTTCAGCCTCCTCAGCAGCTGAGGAAGTGGCTAGCATGGGGAGGAGCTGGCTAAAGAAGCAGTCCTGAACCCCAGCAATCAAATGGAAGCGCCTACAGGACTTCCTTCTGAAGGGCACTGGGAAGGTCAGATAAGGGGCAGCTGGGCATTGCACAGCGGACTGATTCCTACCTTGTAAAACTGAGGGAAATTGCTAATATGGTTGAGGGTCACCAGAGGTAAAGAGTCAGCTTATTGGGTAATGGGCTGCTGTACAGAGAATGTACAGCAGAGGAAGGGGCCAGATGGTGAGTTGTTCCAGCAGCTGGTAGTCCCTAGGTTCACCACCAGCAGCTTTTTGCACTTGCCCATAATATCCCTTTTCAGGCCACTTGGGTGTGAAAAAGTGGCTGACCAACAATTTCTTCTAGCCTTGTATTGGCAAGGATGTGGCAAATTACTGTAGGACTTGTCCACAGTGCCAGAGGGTGGGGGAAAATGGGAGACAAGGCCAAGGCAGCTTTGGTGCCCCTGCTCATTATTGATGAACCCTTCAAGAGGGTCGCTGTGGACAGAATGGGGACACTAAGCACCCTAAGTCACACTGGCAAGTGGTATTTTCTGGTGGTAGTCGAAGAAGTCCAGAAAGGTGAAGGAAGGAAACATATTCAATTCAGTGCTTCAGAGTAACTGCTGGTAACTGGTATTTTTCTTTTAAACTTAGATTGCAGGCTTGTAGTGACACTATACTTTCTTTCTGTGTTGTCTTTACTTATAATTGTTTTTGGGCTGTTGAAAATTTAAAAAATAGTGGTGGTGTAATTCTGTGCTGTCTTTAATTGCTGCAAATTTTATCTTGGCATTGTCTGACTGTCCTGTAGCTGGGTGAAGGGTGTTAATTGTCTGGCCTCTGACCTCAGCTACGTGATAACTGAAGGTGGGGCTTAGTCACAGTTAAAGCAGCAAACAAAAGTTCATCTTCTCAGAAGAAGCCAGAAGGTGAAGGAAGGAAACATATTCAATTCAGTGTCAGAGTAACTGGTAACTGGTATTTTCTTTTAAACTTTAGATTGCAGGCCTAGTGACACTTGTACTTTTCTTTCTGTGTTGTCTTTACTTATAATTGTTTTTGGGCTGTTGAAAATTTAAAAATAGTGGTGGTGTAATTCTGTGCTGTCTTTTAATTGCTGCAAATTTTATCTTGGCTTGTCTGGACTGTCCCAGCTGGGTGGCGGGTGTTAATTGTCTGGCCTCGACCTCAGCTACGATAACTGAAGGTGGGGCTTAGTCACAGTTAAAGCAGCAAACAAAAGTTCATCTTCTCAGAAGAAGCCAGAAGGTGAAGGGGAAGGAAACATATTCAATTCAGTGCTTCAGAGTAACTGGTAACTGGTATTTTTCTTTAAACTTAGATTGCAGTCTTGTAGTGACACTATACTTTCTTTCTGTGTTGTCTTTACCTATAATTGTTTTTGGCTGTTGAAAATTTAAAAAAATAGTGGTGGTGTGTTCTGTGCTGTCTTTAATTGCTGCAAATTTTCGCCCTCCCTACCCCCTTCCCCCAACTCTTAATTATATGCCCTGATAAATCTGATTGACAGAGCTAAAACACAGGTATAGTAAGAGGTGGAAGCTAGGAGGGGCATAAGGGGAAGAAGACCACCAGCACAAGTGTTTTGACTCATTTATTTATTTATTGGTTTCTTTTCCTTAAAAAATATATAATCTGAGGATCAGTTACAGGATTTTAATACTGTAAATAAATAAAAGAGAACTAAGAGAGTCCTCAGTAGCAGATAAGTAGTGGAATCTGGTGTATAATGTGGGAGGGTAAATGTAGTGGCTGTGGGGCAGCCATATTCAGGCAGCAGACCTCTGGACACTGAGGTGCTGCCCATCTGCATGCATCTCTTTGGGACTGAGGGATGAGGCCAGACCTGTTAGAGCGGAAGTAAACTGGGTCAGGAGTACCATCACCCCTGTCCAGGAACCACCCAGTCCAATGTAGCTGCCCTCAAAGGATGCCGAGAACGAGAGCACTTGGATGACAGTGGGCTCAGGGAGGGTTAAGAGCAGTCAGGCAGAGGCACATCCCAGATCCTATTCTTCTCAAGAACTCATATGCCACACTGGCAAATGAGGACAACCAAATAGAGGTACCCAGGGAAGTGGAAGGAAAGGATGTGGAGGTTAGGGCAGGAGGTGACCTCAGTGGGGAAAGCAGTGGACCCCAGAGGAGGAGGAAGCGATCCGTGGTGGGGACTCTATCATAAGAGGGATCCAGCTAGGAAACACAGGAGGGGGAGGACAGGGAGGTGAGGTGCTCACCAGGTGCCAATGCATGGAGGGATGGAAGGAAGATACTGGGGATCACTGGGAAGGCAAGACAGGAGGGTGAGCTGGATGTCATTATCCACCTAGGTACTAATGACTTGGCAAATGGGGAGCCAAAGGTTCCAGGAAGAGTTTAGGAAACTGGGAGGGGTCTCAAGCAAGTAGCTACTTCTGTCACTTTCAGAAGTACTACCTGTAGAGGCAAGGGAGATAGGAGTGCATGCACCAGGAACTTTAACTCATGGTTGAAGAACTGGTGCTGTGAGGAAGGGTTTGATTCATTGGTGACTGGGGACCCATCTGAGGGGATGGAGGTTTGTTCAAGCTCTGATTTGCCTGCATTCATCCTTGAGGGGAATCCAAGACTCAATGATAAGTTTAAATGCTACATGCTGGATTAAGTTATTTAAACTAGCAAAGGGGTGGCAGGCCAGCAAGGATGGTGCCTACTTGCTCACCCCCCACAGCTAGTAAATGGAACCAGTGAACCAGAGGAGTGGCTATCTCTGCAAAGCAGCTGCAAAAGTTGGAGATTAGTGTCCAAAAGGTGGATAAGCAGAGAAAGGGCAAATTCAGCAGAAGGGCAGACAGGAAGGAGAACCAGGATAAATGACAACCAAGGAAGGGCTGGAGTAGAACAGTGAAGCAGTCTAGGGAGGTCAAATCATGGAAAGCCATGTGTGCAAAATGCCAGGAGCCTTAGCAACAAGATGGAAGATCTGAGGCTGTCATGGTACAGTCAGACTCTGGAGTCTGGCTATCACTGAAACCTGGGTGTAATGATAACCATGACTGGGAGATGGCCATACCTGGCTACAACTATAGTTCAGAAGAGACAGGAGTACAGGAAGGGAGGAGGAGTGCACTGTATGTGAAAATGACATATGGGGCCACACAGATCCAGGAGGAACAAAATGGGGAGAGATACTGTGGGTTAAGCTGGAAAGGAAAAATGGGGCCAGCTATTCTGACAGGTGTGTCTCCAGACCACCAGCCCAGGAGGGGAAGAAACAGATAGGAAAGTTGATGCTAGCCATCCAAAGGATGGCTGACAAGTGGTGAGGTACTGGTTGGAGACTTCAATATACCAGATGTGGACTGGAGCATCCCAGCAGCAGCATCAACCAGGAGCAGATTTATCCTGGACTCCTTCAGGGTGCCTTCCTCAAGCAACTGGTCATGGAACCAACTCGGCAGAAGGCAATACTGACCTTGTGCTCACAAACAGGGACAGTGTGATGGGGGTACAGTGGGGAGCACCTGAACAGTGACCATCAGTCATTGTGGTTTGAAATCACAGAAAGAGCAGAACCAAACCACACAAAAACACGTATCCTGGATTTTAGGGGGGCAGACTTTGGGAAAATGGGGAGATGCTTGAAAGAGGCATTAAGGGGAATGGGACAGGAATCAGGGATTGAGGAACAGTGGGCAGTATTTAAAATGGGGATTATAAGAACAACAGAATTATGCATTAAGCAGGTTAGCAAGAGGAAAAGAAAGAGGAGACCATTATGGTTTTCCAAAGAGGTAGCAAAGAAAGTGAAAGCCAAAAAGATCGTATCTGGGCAATACAAAAAGACACAGGCAGAAGGGGATAGGGAGAAGTACCAGGAGAAACAAAGGGAGGCAGGGAAGTTGTAAGGGAAGCCAAAGTCAGACAGAAGAACACATTGCAAAATCAGTGGTTAAAGGGACAAAACCTTTACAGGTACATAAGTGAAAAAAGAAGGACAAAGGGAGGGATAGTTAGACTGAAGGGGAGGATGGGAGGCAGTGGAGGATGACAACAGTAAAGCTGACATATTGAACAGGTAGTTTCTGCTCAGTCTTTACTAAGGAAGAGGGGGTAATGGGTCTGAAGGGAGTACAAGGGTGAGAATGGTGCAGAAATGGACACAAGTCCTTTTACACAGAAAGGGTCCTAAGGAACTGGAAGTGCATGAGTGTGACAAAGCAATGGGGCCAGATGGGGAATTTTAAGGTCATAAAGAACTAAGAGAGGTGGCTGAACTCTGGCTATCCTGTTCAGCCAATCACTGGAAACAGGGAGGTACCCAAAGACTGGAGGACAGCAGATGTAGTCCCCTTATACAAAAGTGGGAACAAAGAGGAAGCAGGGAACTACAGACCAGTCAGCCTCACCTCGTAGTGGGAAAGATCATGGAAGCACTACTGAAGGAGATTGGTGGAACATCTGGTTGTCAATGGACTACAGGACCCAAGGCAGTATGGTTTCACCAGGGGAGGTCGTGTCAGACCAACCTCATTGAATTTTTTGACTGGGTGACTAGGAGGTGGATCAGGGAGGGCAGTGGACATGGCCATCTGGACTTCAGCAAGGCCTTTGACACTGTGCCACATAGAAGACTATTACACAAACTGGGGAATATTGGGTGGGCAGGACAGTAGTGTGGTGGGTGGGTAACTGGCTGGGTGGCAGGACAGAGGGTGGTGGTAATGGCTGTCACTCCACAGAGGGAAGAGGACCAGTGGGTACCACAGGATCAGTGCTGGGCCGGGTCCTATCTCAACATCTTCATCAACAGTGTGACATTGCAATACCTATATAGAAGGCAGACTTCACTGTTCGCTGATGACACAAAGCTCTGTAACAGAGTAGACACACACCAGAGGGTGTAGACAGAATGAGAAGGACCTGCAGAAACTTGAAGAATGGTCAAGGGTTTGGCAGTTGAAATTCAATGCAAAGAAGTGCAAGATAATGCATAGGAGGCACAAAAACCCTGGCACAATATATCAGTTGGGGGTGAGGTATCAGCATGCACCAAGCAGGAAAGGGATCTTGGGTTGTCATCTCTGATGACCTCAAGGTAGGGAAACAGTGTGACAAGGCATCAGGTAGCAAATAGGGATGCTGGGATGTATAGGCAGGGGCATCACCAGCAGGAAAAGGGAGGTCATAATCTCATACAAGACACTAGTGAGGCCCCACCTGGAGTACAGTGTGCAGTTCTGGAGACCATACCCACGTAAGGACATAGACAGGGTAGATAGGTTCAGAGGAGGGCAACAAAGATGGTGCATGGGTTGCATCACAAATCCTATGAAGACAGGTTGAAGGAACTGAACATGTACTCCCTGGAGGAGAGGGAGGAGAGAGGGGATATGATAGAGACATACAAGTATCTCACGAGGGAGGAACAGGGTGCAGGAAAACACTATTTTTAAGCAAAAAGATGTTTCCAGGACTAGAGGGCATGGGAAGTTGAGGGAGGACGATTCAGAGGAAACATGAGAAAGAATTTCTTCACTGAACGGGGTGGTGGACAAGTGGAACACCCTGCCAGAAGAAGTGGTGGGGGCTGAAACAATCAGGATTTAAGAATGCATGGGATAGACATAAAGGAATTCTAGAGGTCAGGGGTAAGGGGAAATAGACTTCTAGGAAAACAAACTGAACTTACAAGCTCAAATGGGCAGACTAGGTGGGCCATAGGCCCTTATCTGCCGACACTGTCTATGTATCTATGTAAGATACCCAGAGGCAGTGGTCCTATTGTCCTCTAAGCCGGAACCTGTGGCTGATGCACTGTTGAGACTATTTAGCTGGGTGGGCTTTCCCCAGGACATACTGACAAATCAGGGTGCCAATTTCATGTCACGGTTAATGAGTAGTTTGTGGGAGAAGTGTGGGGTAAAGCAGCTCAAAATGTCCCCATACCACCCCCAAACTAATGGTCTGGTGGAGTGATTTAATTCAGCCTTTAAGACCATGCTAAGGACTTTTGCTGACCAGCATAAGAGGGATTGGGACAAATATTTGCCTCATCTCCTGTTTGCATACAGGGAAGTCTCACAGGAGTCCACAAGGTTCTCACCTTTTGAGTTCCTGTTTGGCCATAGGGTGAGGGGGCCCCTAGATTTGATTTGGGATGAATGGGAGGGTGACCGTGCCTCCCAAGGGGAGTCTGTTGTGGAATATCTCCTGAACTTCAGGACCCACCTTAAGGAACTCATGGGGCTTGCTCAGGAGCACTTGGCCACTGTGCAACTGGGCAGAAAATCTGGTATGACCACGGGGCCCAAGCCAGAGAATACAAGGTGGAACAGCGAGTGATGGCACTTATCCCTGTCCAACAGAATAAACTACAGGCAGCATGTGTGGGGCCATTCTCCATCGTCCAAAAGGTTGGTGATGTCAATTACATGATAGAGCTACCGGGTAGGAGATGCAGGCAAAGGTGTATCATGTTAACATGCTGAAGCCCTACTATGAGAGAGAGGAATTGGTCCTGCCATGTGCAGCACCCCAGAAGAGGAAATTGAGGCTGATCCTCTGGTGGACCTGCTCGGGAGGCCTGGGTCACATCCTCCATGGGCAACCTTCACCTCTCCAAACTGCTGACACCAGCCCAGGTGCAGGAGATTTGGGGTGTGTTGAAAGAATTTGAGGACATGTTCACAGGAAACAGGGTACAACATGCTGACAGAGCATCATGTGGATACTGGGACCCAGGTGCCCTTGAAACAGTCTCCTACAGGGTATCTGAGCAGCTTAAGCAGATTGTGAAAGAAGTGCTCAAGAAGATGCTGGAACTTGGAGTAATCCAGGAATCTAGTAGCCCTCTGGGCCTTCGCCTCCATAGTATTTATCCCAAGAAGGACAGTACCACACGATTCTGTTGATCAGCAGAGGCTTAATAGCTGCATGGAATCTGACACCCATCCCATGCCCAGAACTGATGAGGCCCTGGAGCGACTGGGGAGCCAGTATCTGACCACAGTAGACCTAACAAAAGGCTACTGGCAGGTACCTCTGACCCCTGCAGCCAGGGAGAGATCAGCTTCATCACCCATTTGGCTTATACGAATTCAAGGTAATGCCATTTGGAATGAAGAATGCACCAGCAACCTTTCAATGGCTTGTGGATCGTATTCAGTTTGGGGCAGGTGAGTTTGCGTTGGTGTATATGGATGATATAACCATATACAGCCAGACCTGGGAGGAGCACATCAAGAATGTACGGGACGTGTTCTGCAGGCTGAAAAACGCAGGTCTGACAGTCAAGTCAGAAAAGGGCCAGAAAGGTATGGCAGAATTGTCCTACCTTGAGCACCGGGTGGGTAGCAGACGCATCCACCCAGAGCCTGCCAAGGTTGATGCCATCCTGGCCTGGCCCACTCCTACCACCAAGAAACAGGTGAGGGCATTTCTGGGGACAGCAGGTACTACTGAGGTTTGTTCCTCGCTATAGTGATCTGGCTAAGCCCTGACAGACCTAACCAAGAAGGAAAGCCAGATAAGGTGAGTGGACAGAGGGCTGTGAGATCACTTTCAGGAGCTAAAGAAGGCCTTAAGTGGGACAGCTGTGTTGGCCCAGCCCCAATTACAGTCTAAAGTTCATTGTCCATGTGGATGTCTCAAACCAAGAGCTGGGCGCCGTGCTGAGCCAGGTTACCCAGCAGGGGGAGGAGTATCTGGTCACGTACCTCAGCCGGATGCTTCTGCCCAGGGAAGAGGCCTATGCCACAGTTGAGAAGAAGTGCTTGGTAATAGTGTGGGCCTTTCAGAAGCTGCAGCCTTACCTATATGGGAGAGAATTTACTGTGGTCACATATCCTAATCCCCTGATCTGGCTTCATAGGTCAAGTGGGCAAAATGGAAAACTACTACACTGGAGCTTGATATTGCAGGCATACAACATGACCATCCAGCACCGTAGTGGTAAAAAATGCTAATGCAAATGGGCTATCTAGGTGGGTCTAATAGCATGACTGGATACTTTGGGCATTTCCCAGCAGTTGCATGAATGGCTACGCACTTGGGGTGGCCCAAAGGACATGCCTTCATCACCGGGGGGGGGGGAATGTGACAGAAATGGGAAGGAAAAAGTTAATGACTTGGATTTTAGGCTAGTATATTTTAGCAGTCTGAAAATAGAAACACACACACTGGGATTCCACTGTCCACCAGCATCTAGATAAGAGCCGAGTAATAAGTCTCAGACACTGTGACCAAGGAGGGGAATGGGTATACACACCCAGACTCACACACTCACGCAGAGTTTAAAGGGATTGAATCACTGAAATATAAACTTAATGTTAAAATGAATATAATTGGACACTGATAGGTGTTCAGTCTGTTTGGGACAATTAAATACATACATGGTAAATGGTTGGTGCATTCAAAAGGGGAACAGGAATCACCTATTCTCAAGACAGAATATAAGATGCTGGAAGGCAGTTATTGGGGTTGCTGTTGGAGTTGCTGGGAAGTTACATCCGAGAGGCCAAAACTGAGCCTACCCTTCTAGCTATGTCCGGTGGAAGCTGGCAGATAGCATAGTGTTCAGTTTCTCTTTATGGATAGGGCAAGGTAAAATAATAATAGCTTATGTTAGTAATAGCTTTTTCTTTTGTCATCTGTTATTTAAAACATTTGTTTACTTTTCCTGTAACAGTGTTATGCTCTTGTGTTAAACATATATATCTTGTGATGCAACCTGTGACCTTCTGTTAAGTAAAGAGCTATTTATTTATTCAACAGGTGTGGCTGTGAGTTGAATTATTTCTAAGGTATTGTAGGGTTTCCACTGGCTGAGACAAACTCTGTTTAGCATCCACCATCCAAGAGACACACTACCAGGCTTTGATCTGTGCAATTGCAGGTTTAACCTCCTAGTTCTGTGCAAGTGGGAGTTCGGTGCTGGGCAAAGCCAGCTGGTGACAGCCAATACCCAAAGGCAGACACCTCTCTGAAAGTTGTTACAGCCCAGCAGAGAGAGAGAGAGAGAGAGTGAGAGGTGGGTTGTCACAGTGACCTCCTTTAAATAGTACATGTGCACGTACTTAACTTATTCATGCCTGCCTATGAATTAGGGCACAGACATGATGGACCTGCAGCGCCTTCTGACTGACAGTATGTGTTACACAAAAAAATAATATCATTTGTTAGTAATTATGAATGGCTGGCTCAAAAAAATATGTCCGTTTTATGTTAGCTTGCACGCACATACAAGCAACATCTTGTGGTAGTAGCACATTTCAGAGGTGTGTCAGTGTTGTGGCAAATGCAGGGGATGCTTCAGTGAGTACGTGCCTCAGCATCCCACCAGTGAGCACGCTGCCAAAGAGTTGAAACGAATCTGCCGCTGCAATCAGACAGGCTCGTCACTGCAGCGGCAGGTGACACTCCTCCATTAAGTGCCTTTCCTGGTGAAACATTTTAATAAATATGGCGGCTCCTGCCCACCACACTCCACTGTCCTGTCCACCACACAATGCCCAAAAAGCTGACATCAGGGTGCCCAATGCCCGTGTTGGCATGTTCCCCCTCCCCCACATTATGTGGCATACCGTAACATGACAGCTCCTGTTGCCAGCCACACACTCAGGAAAAGCCGACATTGGGGTGCCCAATCCCCATGTCGGCATCCCCCCCCCTTAGTGTGTCTTTTCTGGTTAAACAGTTTCCCCTTTCCTTTCAGACACTGGGATGCCCACTTCCGGTGTCAGATGCACGCCTCTCCAACTCATCTGTATGCCTTGCTGACATCAGGGTGCCCAATCCCCGAGTCAGCATCCCCCCCAGAATTGTGGCACACTGGGAGCCCACCCCAGTGTGCCTATTTTTTTCTGTGTAACCTGTAAATGAAGAAAACCTTCCCTCATGTTATTTCTTCCCTGCAAACAAGAAAACAGTTCACCGTTGTCTCCTTTGTCCCTCCCCCATTCCCACCCTCCTCTATGCACCCACATCCCTGCACCCTCGACCCATACTTACCCTCCAGAGGTCAGGAGCCGTGATCTTCTCAGAATTGGGACATGTCAGCACTCCTTAAAGCCGAGCTGCGAACTGAAGGTAAGATTTACAATGGCAGGCAATGGGGGGTTTCAACTTAGGTTGATATCTCAGCCATTTTTTGGAATTTTGGCCCCAGATTGTCAACATGGGGTTCTTGGGACCCCACCTTGTGAACATGTCACTGTCATTTAGTTTCTCAATCCCGAAAACTGATTTTGCGGTCGCTGCATGGAATCATCTTTTGGGACCAATTAATGAAATTACAGCATCACTGTTCATGAGAGGAGGTCCCAAAAGCCCATGTTGCAAATTTGGTGAAAAATTCAAAAAATGACTGCGTTATGAGTGTGCGTTATGCAGTTTCTATGCACATTTGTAACTTCACCAGTTTTTAATATTTTCTCTCCAGATTTTCAACACTGCCATCTTTTCATACCTCCTTATGAACAGCATAGCTGTAATTTTTCATATCCTTCCAGAAACATGTTTTCACACCTGTGGCTCAGAATGGCGCGGTTGCTGTGGGAAATCAACTTTCAGGATAGATTAACAAAATCACAGTGCCACTGTTCATGAGGAGAGGTTCCAAAATGCCATGTTGAAAATTTGGTGAAAAATTTCCAAAAAATGATTGAGTTACAGGCGAGCATTGTACAGTTTCTACACATGTTCATAACTTCGCCTAGTTTTCATATTTTCACTCCAGATTTTCAACATTGCCATTTTTTCACACCACCTCATGAACAGTACAGCTGTCAGTTTTTGCATCCTGACAGAAATGTGTTTTCACACCTGTGGCAACAAATGGCGCAGTCGCTGTGCAAAACCACCTTTCAGGATTGAGTAACGAAATGATAGTGCTACTGTTCATGAGGTGGGGTCACATAAAGCCCATTTTTAAAATTTGGAGTGAAAATACCAACAAATGTCCGGGGCATTTGGGTTTACAACCATAATGCCCTACTCTGTAGAGAGTGACAGATGTTGGGGGTGTGACTTAGGATCGTCGGCTGTAATGCTCACACCATTCCATCCCCACCCTGCAGCCAGTGACAGGCATTGAGGTGTGCCTTGGGATCTTCGGCCCTAATGTTCACCCCATTCTCCTATACCGCACCCATCTCAATATATTTCCTTATGGAATGGGGTGAGTATAAGGCCCGAAGACCCCAAGGCACACTGCGACACCTGTCAGTGTCTGCAGGATAGGATGAGGTAAAATGGCGTGAGTGTTATGGTCGATGATCCAAAGGCACACCCCCAACTCCTGTCAGTCTCATGGGGGTGGTGGCATCAGTTCAATACTTCACTGCCATTCCTATTATGCATCTCTCTAACTCCTTGACTACCAATGCCAATGCCAGCAAGCCAACATTCGGCATTAACAAATGCTTTTTAATTTTCATTTTGCTTCATTCCTGAACTAAGATATGTGGTTTTGAAGTTTTTAAATGTTCCTACTAGCCTGACACAATCAGCGTGAATAAGTTAAACATCACGGTGTGATGCTCTGTTGTTTACCATTAGAAATATGTGGTGGTACCATTCTCTCTTATTCACACCCTGGACCGGGACCAAATTCGGGGAGACCGCCTTCGCTGTCGCTGCCCCTAAACTATGGAACAGCATACCTGCTAACATTAGGCACTGTACTGTTGCCTGTGCTTTAGTCACTTTGTAAACCTACTAAGTTTGTTAGTACCTCTGAGCTTTTTGCCAATGACATTTCCCTTATGCTCCCTCTACTGATTGCCAAGTACCGTACTGTTTACCCTGTTCATTCTGTTGCTTAATTTGTCAAGCACATCTTATCATGTACTCCATTGTTGAGGTCATTGTCTTGCACTGTATGATTTTAATGGTTTTGTACTCTTCCAGGTCATGCCTGAAAATAGGCAAATGTTTGTCTAGTGCACCTTACCCTGTAAACCAATATTAAATAAAATTAATAAATAACACGGCCACAGTAGGAATCTAGTTTGTACAGTCAAAGGGTAACCTCAGTTGAAGAGATTTTTAAAAATTAACAGTGGCGGCCATCTTCATTGTCTTAAGTTGTTAATTACAGCATGAGTAATACAAGCTGTTCTAATCATACCTGAAAAATTTAAAAATACATTGATGTTAAATCTAAGGTTGTTAGAGATATATTTTTGCTACCAAACAAAAAAACTATAATGAAATCTTTTGCCCACTAACAGGTGCTTCGTGGGTGTGGGGCTTCACTAATGCAGATTCTCCTTTAACTGCTGATACAGCAGAGGAATCAGGAACGTTAACTGAAACGTGTTTGTTAAAAATGAGACCAGTGCTGTTTCTGTCATCCTTGCCATCCTTGCATTCTAGGTGAATTAGTAACATGATGGTTGAATGTCATTTGGAGATCTTTGTTTAGTCAATAAAAGGGACAGTGGCTCTTTAATATGCATGGGAGTCTGAGAGAGCAACATTGAAGAAAAGTGCCAGCATTCTGTATACTTAGGCATCCCTAGAGATTGTAAGCCTTTCCTTTACCACTTGGATACATCGCACCTTTAAGCTTTTGTGTAAGACTGCTGGGGAATTTTCTTTCAGTGAATTCAACTTTGTTGTGGGTATAATATTGTCAAGCAATCAACAGCAAATACCTCCGTGAATATGTTTCTTTCAAGGGTCAAACTCTCACGCAAAACAGCATCTGCTTCTTAATGGGCTTTGGGAAAATATTTCACAGAAGAAAAGAGAAAATAGACTTTACTGTGATTATTTTCCCCTGCAGTGTTTTCTGCTTTTCTATAAATCTGTCAAGATAAAACTCACAGCAGCAATTCTCTTGGTGAAAGCAACAGGCCAGGGGTGGTATTCAGAAAACAGCATATCATTATTGGCAGGCCTGCAGTAAAATATAGTTCGGCTTACAATCGGGTCTCTGACTTGCGTGCAGCATGGTCTGCAGGAAGTATGGGCTCTAGATGTAAATCAAATGCATTAATACTGGCTTTTTTACATCCACATAGAAAATGCTATAGAGGTAAAAAGCATATGAAATGTATTATCACACACCTGGACAAGACCTTTAAAAATGCTGCTGTAAAGCTGTGAGCATGCAACCCCAAAATTTGGGAGGCAGTATAGTGTAGTAGTTAAGAGCACTGAGCAGCAAACTGGAGAAGTGAATCCCTCAGCCACCACTTTGCATGCGTGTGATCATTAACAAGTTGTTTAATTTCCTGTGATCTCAAGACATGTGACAAGTGCATCTACTCTGATTCTCAATGAAGCTTTTCAGTAACAAACATTGGTCAGTGCCAGTGATTTTTTAATTGCATGTTTTATAATGCAGATGTTGTGTTAACAAGGGCTTGGAGAAGACAGATGGGGAGGCTGAATGCTCTTTAGGTTGCAAGGGTGACCATACTGATAGCTTGTCTTTTTTAGTTATTCAGCTTGGTTGGAAGGAAGAGAGGTGCAGGATCACTGCAGAGCTTGGCTCTATAGGAATGTCCTTCCTCTCCCCAGGGGGTGGGCCGGATTGCCACCGAGCATGGCTCATATATGGATGTCCCTTCTTTTGAGGGGGTAAGATGGATGGTAGCAGAGTGCTGCTCCTATAGGGTGCCCCCCCAACCAAGGCAGGGGGGTTGAATTGTCCCTGAGTACAGCCCTCTGATGATGGAGTGGATCACTGCCCAGTGTGGCAACTATCACTGCTCCTATGGGAGGATCAGGATGGGCTCCATTGGTGTGGGTAGCTCAGGTTACTGCCGTTCCTGTGTGGGGACCAGCATGGCTTACCTTAGCAGCTGGCAGTTGGTTGGACACTAGTACATGCCTATGTCCCTTGCCAAGGCTCCTCTATTTAATTTATGTATATGAAAATTGGTAAACGGGAAAGGCACACTGAGTCAGGGCTAATTTCCAGGTGCGACCCAGAGAAAAGGGAAAGGTGATAAAATAAGTCAAAAACAGCAGTAGAGAAGCATTCCAAAGATAAAGTGCAAACTGAACAATTCAACAAGATGCAAGTCCAAATAACAATAAACGGGGAACAGAAGCTGGTTCTATGAGCAGCACCAATACCCAATTAACATGACAAAAACAGGTTGATACAAGTGAGTGCTACAGTTGTAGTGACATGAACTGACCTGGGGGAGGGTAGCCATGGCGGGGTGAAAAGGTCACCAAGGGCAGGTTCAGTGGGGGGTGACAGGAGCAGAAGGAGGAGGGGAGGAGCTTTAGCGGATGCCTAAGGGAAATGGAAGGGTGAGAGACAGAGAGAAGAGGGGAGCTGGTTCCAGGAGGAGGGAAGGCTTTAGGAGAAGGCTGACTGACCAGCAGAGGAAGGAGGATGGAAGAAGGTGTGAGGATCCCTGCAGCGGAAATAGTACGAGGCATAGGGAATCGGTGAAAGGAGTGTGGCTGGGTAAGATGGTAGAGACCCAAACCAGTATCTGGAGATGAAGGAGGCATAGTGAACTGGCAATGTGATGGTAAGGGAGGGATGGATAGGAGGATTAGAGGAGCAGCGATGATTATGAGGGGTGGGAGTTGTTAGCAATCTACAGAACACATTACGGAGGTGTCCAGTTTGGAAAGGAAGAGGAGGGGCAGTATCGAAACCAAAGCCATGTGGTCAAAGACCGGGAGCACCATTTTGGTAACCAACTCCCAGTGGACCTACAGGGGCATGCAGTCTTTGTTATGGGACGAGGTTGTAAGCTTGGGGTGGAGCTTGGAGTGGATAGCATCGATGTGGGCAGAGAAGTCAAGATACTATCAAGCTTCATACACGAGATGTTTGAAGAGGCAACAACTTCAAGAGGGTACCATCCAGGGTGGAGAAGGGAGGAGGCAAGCCTGACCAGATTCTGGTTGGTGCCAAAGGTCATAGACACTTTTTTTTAGTGTCAGTCTGGAAGTGGTTGGATGAATCCTGCAGGAAATTGTGGAAATCTTGCTGGCGAGACTTACCATCATGCATAGTCGAGAGGCCTGGAATTGTATAGAACTGTGTCATCTGCATACTTGTGAATATATAAGGGCACAGACAGTGGGAGGTCATTGAGGAAAATGGAGATGAGGATTGAACCCAGGATAGCCCTGTGGGACCCAGACTGGATTGGTAGGTGACAGAACAGGATGTGTCCTCCTGTACCGGCTGCTGACAGCCCAAGAGATAAGATCAGAACCAGTCAACAGCAGGGGCTGAGAAGCTGGCAGAGCTCAGCTTGTCCAGAAGGAGTAGATGGCCCACTGAATCAAAGGCTTTGGCTAGATCGATGACAATGGCTGCTGTGATGTGCCCCTGATCCATTCCAGTGAGAATGGAGTCAGTGACATGTAGCAAGGAGGAGACAGTGGAATGGGACTTCCAAAAACCAGACTGTAAGGGGAGAGGAAGTTGTAACACTGGAGGAAGTCAGCAAGCCTGGAGCAGACAAGTTTCTCTTGAAGCTTTGCAAGAGATGGGAGGAGTGAGATAGGTTGAGAGTTGCCAGGGGTGGAGGATCACCCCTTTGTAGAGGAGGAGGAGAATTTTGGCAATCTTCCAGAGTGGAGGGACAGCCCAGAGGGTGAAGGATAGGTTGAGGAGATGGGAGGCATGGCTGCAGCTGACAGATGGAGAAGTTTAGGGTCCAGGCCATCAGGGCTAGATTTGGAGAGGTTAAGTGAGGAAAGGGCAAGTAGTATTTATTTATTTATTTAAGAGTTTCACCAGGAAGGGCACACTGAGCCAACAAGTTGCTCATCTCATGGTGCATCCTGGGGTCAGGGGGGATGGAGAATACATAACATTGACATGCAATAACAAATAAATACAGTAACAGAGTTATACACCAACAATTAATTTACAATAACAGCATTACAGAATAGTGTAGAAAAAAACAGGTACTATTACATCGAATTATGCACCAAGTGGGATTAGCTCGAACAATAACTGAGCATCAGCACTACTATATTTAAATTATGTATGGTTCCACAGTGCAGTAGAATGTGGTCGTAGTTGAGATCTAGTAGAGCAGCAAGGAGAGGTCAGTTACAGTTACAGTTTGTGGAGAGTAAATTCCGCAATTCAGAGGAAGTGAATAGGTGGGAGGAGGAGTGGTGAATTTTGGTGGGGGAGTGAGTTCCACAGTTTAGGGAAATGATAAGTGAAAGCAGCCTGACCAGTGGAGGTAGTGCGATGAGAGATGCTGAAGGAGCAGGAGTAATAGGACCTAAGTGAACCCGCAGGGCAGGGAGGGATTATCAAGGAGGAGTTGAGATAGATAGGAAGTGTACCAAACCAAAATCTGGAGATGAAATTAGCACAGTGAAGGAGACACATTTTTTCTAGTGAGGGGAAGGCTAAAGAGTGGTAGAGTTGACAGTGGTGAGTAAGGGGAGGAGCATCTAGTGCGAAGCATCAGAAGGAGTTGAAGAGGATGTCCAATTTGTCTAGGACAGTCTTGGGAGCAACACTGTAGACTACATCATAGTAATCAATGATGGGAAGTATCATCTTCTGTACAAGTTCGTGCCTTACCGGGAGAGGAATGCAATTCTGGTTCCTGTAGAGTGTGCCTAGCTTTGGGCACAGTTCTTTTAGGATGGCGTCCACATGGCCAGAGAGGTGAGGTGTTAGTTAAGCCAAACCCCCAGGTATCTGAATGAGGAGGGGTCCTCTAGGACCATCCTGTCAAGGGTTTGGAAGGTGGTCAGGGAGGAGAGCCTAGAGAGTCTCTACCTAGTGCCTGGATTGTGACAGAGAGGAAATAAAACCCTTGGGTGGGGTAGAGTGAAGAGGAGGGAGAAGGTGGGGAGAGAGCAGAGAAGCCAGGAGGGGGGAAGGGGAGAGCACAAGTAGTGAAAAACTCATTGAAGTGAGCAGCAACAGAGGGAGGGTCGGAAACAGATAAACCATTAACAATAAGTACTGGGGGAGTGGAC
This sequence comes from Neoceratodus forsteri, assembly GCA_016271365.2. Lineage (NCBI taxonomy): Eukaryota > Metazoa > Chordata > Ceratodontiformes > Ceratodontidae > Neoceratodus > Neoceratodus forsteri. The sequence goes on from JADMNL010000027.1 coordinate 47,060,073, forward strand.
TGGACTGAGGGATCAAAAACAGAGTGAATCACTTTCCAGAATTTAGCTGGAGAGTTAAGATGGTTCTGGAGGTTGTCCTTAAAATAGAGGGATTTGGCAGTGCCAGGTGACCTTTGTACAAGTTTTTCTGAGTGCTCTGTAAGAGAATTGGTCAGACAGGGAGTGGGTTAATTTGTACCAGGCCCAGGATTTATTGCAGGACTTGCACATATCAGTGAGGCCATACCATAGGTGATCCAAAGATGGTGGGAAGACTTAACCCAGGACTTCCTGATGAGGGCATGCTTGTCCCAGATGGAACTAAATTTTGAATGGAAAAGGGAGAAATGTCTGGGGCAAAGAGGATGGGGGACCAGCCAGTCACAGCCTGGTCGCTCAGTAGAGACATTTTGTTTAAGCGACTGGAGACCAGACCAGATGTATTTGGGTGAGAAAGGAGGATGCTGGACTTTTCAGACATAAAATGTCATGCAGTGGTTGCTAAAGGCATTCGGCAGAATGCCCTCTGCAACTATGCAGTGGGGGTGTGATGACAGAATACAGTCCAGGAGGGTGCGAGGTTAGAGAATTGTGGATTGCGCTGGGTGAGTTCCATTATAAGCTGGGAGAGACTTAGGGACTGAGTTCTGAGAGAGGGAGACCTGGAGGCAGTGGAAAGCCTATTTATATAGAAATCCCCAAGGAGGTGAGTTCACCTGAGGGGGAGTGTGAAGTAATGGCAGATACTGAGTCAACCAGTGAAGAAGGGGAGATTTTTGGAGAGGCATAATAAACCCCGCTGAAGATGGGTAGAGTGGAGGGAAAGGAAAGCTTTGCTAGGAGAAACTCATGGAAGAGGGCAGAGCGTCCCTGAGAGTAATGGTACAGGAAAGGCTGTGATGGACCTAAATGGCAACACCATCACCATGCCAACTCCTCAGTGTCCTTCAGTGTCCTTTTCCTATGACCACTGACCACACTGAAATTAATGGGGGACATTTCATTTCAGTGGGTCATTCACTTCAGTATTTTTCTGTTCTGTAATTCATAACTTTTTCTGTTGAGGTCTTTTAGCCCCATCCTGATGAACCATATGGGTGTCAATTTTCGAATCCTGATGAACCTATGGGTGTCAACTTTTGAATCCCCTCGAAATGGGTGTTTGTGGTGCAAGCTAATCCACTGCAACAGGCATCCATTTCGGTAAGTTGAAAGTTGACACCGTAATTGCCAGTACTGGGCTAAAAAAAGATTTTAACAGGAAAAAGTAGGTAAAAATACTAAAACAAAACAGTTATTAGTTAAAGTCCAAAACCCCATTGAAATGAATGGGACCTTATAATTTAAATGAGGCTGGCAGATTGAGGGCAGTGCTTCAAGGGACATTGAGGAGCTGCATCGAGGACAGAGAAGCCACAGTGAGATACCAAGGTGGGTGTTAGGGTGCAATAAGGATGGGAAAACATGGGGATATTTTGTTTTAAAAGTTTTGGTGGGGACATCGGCATGGACTTTTGGTGGGGACAAATATTTACCAGTAGTGTGGTTGGGATCCTTACTATCGGACTTGGGGGGTAGTAATGTTTCGTGTGGTGAGGTTAGGAACCCAACCCCGGACTTGAGAGCGATGGCAGCAACGTGGAGCACCTGACTGCCAAACTTGGGGAGGATGACAATGTGTTTACAGGTGGTGGGGTTGAGCACCCAAACACCGGACTTTTTGTGGGGGGGGCAGTAGTGTTTACTGGCAGCAGTGGTGGGTACCTGACTGCAGGACTTTTGGGGGGAGCAGGACAATAGTGTTTACCCAGCAGCAATTTTGGACACCTGACCACCAACTTTTTGGGGAACAGTAATGCTTACTGGTAGAAGTGCTGAGTACAGGACTGCAAGACCTTGGGTGGAACAGATGTGTTTATCAGCGGTGAGGTTTGAAGTCAACTGCCAGATTTTCAGGGTAACAATAATGTTTACTAGTAGCGATTTTGGGCTCAGATTGCTGGACTTTGGGGGAAACAGTAGTGTTCACTGATGGTGGGTTGGGCACCAACCTCTGGACTTAATGGTGGAGCCACCACAGGTGGCAAAATCAGCTTGTTCAAAAGAATAGAATTCAAAGCATTCAGCATTCTGCTCATCAGTTTCATTGCTGTGCATTAATTCAGTTGTGGTTTGAGAATACATAGATGACCATCTGGTTTCTTTGGAGCACAGCAGGTAGTGCACCGAGGAATATGGAAAAGGACATGATGTACCAGGGGATGGGGGGTGGGTTGGAGATTGAGATTGGGGTTGTTAGCTGCAAAGCATCATCCAAATGACAAAACCCACCACACTCACTGGAGTGGGGAACTGCTTTGAAAGTATGCTTTCAGTGGAAAACCTGCATCATAAGCCAGATGAACCATCATTGGCTGCAATCTGATTTCCAGCACCTCACTGGCTCACACCTGACACACTTTCAGAACCTGCTTTTCTCCATTAAAGCATTCTGCAATCAAATATAAAATAAGCATTTGTCAATGCCGAATGTTTGCTTGCTGGCATTGGCATTGGTAGTGTAGGAGTTAGAGAGCTGCATAATAGGAATGGCAGCGAAGTACAGAACTGAAGCCAACCCTGCCACCACCCTGCAGAGACTGACAGGCATTGGGGTGTGCCTTTGGGTCGTCAGGCATAACGGCCATGCCATTTCACCACACCCTTCCCTGCAGACACCGACAAGTGTCACGGCATGCCTTGGGGTCTTTGGCCCTTATGCTCGCCCCATTCCATCAGGAAATATGGTGAGATGGGTGCTGTGTAGGAGAATGGGGTGAACTTTGGGGCCGAAGAGTCCAAGGCACATCTCGATGCCTCTCACTGGCTGCAGGGTGTGGAATGGTATGAGCATTACAGGCGAGAATCCCAAGTCACACCCCTGATGCCTGTCAATCTCTACAGGATGGGGCGTTATGGTCGAAAACCCTAACACCTCAGGCATTCTCACTCCAAATTTTCAACATGGGTTTTTTGAGACCCCCACCTTATGAACAGTGACAATATCAGTTTGTTAGCCGAAAGCTGATTTTGCACAGCGACTACGCCATTTGGCACCACAGGTGTGAAAACACATTTCAAACAGGATGTGAAAAATGACGCTGTACTGTTCATGGGGAGGTGCAAAAAAAGGCAATGTTGAAAATCTGCAGTGAAAATATTAAAAAACTGGTGAAGTCACGAGCGTGCATAGAAACTGCGTAACGCACACCTGTAATGCAATTAGTTTGGAGATTTTTTATAGCAGATTGTCAACACAGGCATTTTGGAACCTCCGCTCATGAACAGTGTCACTGTGATTTTCTTAATCTGTCCCGAACAGTGATTTCCCACAGCGACCATGCATTTCTGTGCTGGAAGTGCGAAAACACATTTCTGCTATGGTGTGAAAAATGACAGCTGTACTGTTCATAAGGAAGTGTGAAACAGTCATTTTGGGAATTTTTTCACCACGTTTTTAACATAGCCATTTTAACACCTCTGCTCATGAACAGTGTCACTGTGATTTTCTTAATCTGTCCCAAACATTGATTTTGTACACCAACTGTACCATTGTGCACTACATGCGCAGAAACACATTTTGGGCGAAATGTGAAAAATGACAGCTGTACTGCTCATAAGGAGGTGTGGTAAAATGATAATGTTGAAAATCTGGAGTGAAAATATTGAAAATTTGCGAACTTACGAGCGTGCATAGGAACAGCATAACACATGCTCGTAAACCAGTCATTTTTAGGAATTTTTTCACCAAATTTTCAACATAGGGTTTTGGGGGGGCCTACCTCATGAACTGTGACACTGTTATTTTGTAAATCAATCCTGAAAGGCGGTTCCGCATAGTGACAGGAAAATCACCTTTTGGGGCCGATTAACAAAATGACAATGACAGAATTCATGAGGTGGGGTCCCAAAAAACCCATATTGAAAATTTGGTGTAAAAATTCCCCAAATTCCTGAGATATGCAACAAAGTTGACAAAACCCTATTTATTACATTATACAGCTTACCGGCATTTCCTCAGTTCGCGGTCGCTTTGAAGAGTGCAGACGTGTTCCCGGTCCACCGAAGACTGTCGCGCCAGACTCCAGAGGTAAGTAAGGGGTGAGGGGGGTGTGTGGGGAGGCAGGGTGAGCAGAGGGTGGGTGCGGTGGTAGGGAGACTATGAGGACTGTTTTCCATTTACAGGGGTGTAAAAAACATTGTGGGCGGTTTTCTGTTTTTACAGTTTTGTTTTTGGGGGTAAAATAGCGATGGGGATTGGTCACCCCATCCGGCACATAGAGTGAGGGACAGATGCCGACGGGATTGGGCACCCGTTGGCAAATAGTTAAAGTGGGGGTGCATGAGCACGGAGATTGGGCACCCTTTGCAACCAAAAGGGGGACACATTATGCCGATTGGGAGGGCTCTCCCACCGGCATACATACAAGAGGAGCAGGGTAAGCCGACCGGGGATTGGCACCCCTAAAGTCCGCAGGTTTAGCAGCCACTGTGCCGCCATGTTTGATGCTGGGCAAGCATGGAAGGGTCCGCTGCATGTGATGAGCTTTGCTCATATTGCAGCGGACCTTTCCTTAGATGTGCTCACCCAGGTGGTGTGGCACTGGCATGCAGGCTGATTGGGGAATGAGGGACACACCTACTAGTGCGTGTCCTGCATTCACCCAACAGCGACCACGCCTCCAAATCTGCACTACCCCAAGATGTTGGCTGCGCAAGCATGCCAACATAAAAAAGGAGGCTGACTGCAAGGAGCCAGGAGGTAGGGGAAGAGAGCAGGGAGCCAGTGTCTTGGAGAAGGGGGGTGCTTTGGGGGAGGGGGTGCATAGCTTAAGGTAGAAAAGAGGCACAGGTAAAAAGTGCAGAGAACAGCCTGAGAAGCATCATCAGAGTCTCAGGATAAATGCAGGATAAGTGCAGTCAGCGAAAGGAGTTACAGGTTTCCTTAAATGAACGTTGGTACAGGGATTTAAAGAAGCTCAGTTTCATGGGGATTGCCAACTTTAGGGTTTTCTGTATGGTGTTCCATATGGCTGGAAGAGTGTGACTAATTGCTAATTTACCATACCTGGTTCTCACCTTAGGGATTAAGGGTGAGATATAAGAAAGGCTTCTTAATGTATAATTTCCTGCAGGTGGGCAGGCAGATCACAATATATTGTGGAAGCTTATTGATGATGGCTCTGTAGGTCCAGAGCACTATGTTTTTTTGACGTCTGAATCTTAAAGAGCTCCACCCTATTTTGGTATAAAGTTTGCAGTGGTGGGTGGAGTATGGAAGGTCAGTAATGAATCTAATAGCTCAATGATAGACAGTATCCAGTATGGAGAGGGCAAAGTTTGGGCCTTGGCCATATAGAAAATCAGCATAATCCAGAAGGGGGCATGAATGTAGTCTGAACCAGCCTAATTTTTGTTTCAGGAATAAGTAGATTTTTAATTTGAAAGAAGAGTCCAAGTCTCTGTTCTAATTTCTTTGTGAGCTCATTAATGTGGTCAATGAAAGACAATTTGTGATCTATCCAAAACCCGAGGTACTTAAATTTCTCCACAAACTCCAGAGGCTCACCCAGTAGCATAGATACATAGGGAGCTGATCCAAGGGAACAATGTTTAGATGCATAGGTGCAAGGGCAAATAGCATGGCCTTAGTTTTTTTAGCATTTAAGAGGAGCTTTGACTGTAGTAGAATTTTCTGTAGGTGGTGAAAGTCTCATCAAGGTCACACACAGTTCTGGAGAGTAGGCTGGCTATGTACAGGACAGTATCAGCAAACAGATGGATGTTTGCTGAAACAATACCAGTACTGATGTTGTTAATATAAACAGCAAAAAATAAGGGCCTAAAATAGACCTTGAGGGACACCTCTTAACAAAGTTTTTTGAGGAGAGAAGCCCCCATCTACCTTATCCAGCTGGTGCCATTCAGTAAGGTAGCTAGTAAACCATTTCAAGGCCAAATGATCCACTCCACTGCTTTTTAGTGTAAACAGGAGTAGGTCATGGTCCACAGTATCAAATGCTTTGCTCAGATCCAGAAACAAAGTGCACACATAATTTTTTGTATCCAAGGCAATCTGCAGTCATTGGTGACCTTAGCCAATGCAGATACTGTGCTGTGGCATGGTCTAAAGTTTGACTGAACCGGATTGAGCAGGTTGAATGTCTCAAGGTGACTCCTGAGTTGCTCATTGACAACCTTTTCAAGTAGTTTGGAAAAGATGCATTGGGCAGCTGAATAGATGAAATGGAAAGGACTGTATCTTAGGTTGTGCTGCATTGATCTGAAATGAAGGCTCAGACATCCTGATGTGTTCTCGGTACCCACATGCACACATGTGTACAGACAGTGCAGTAGCTGAAGTATGACTAGAAGCTAATCATTTCTGAAGCATGCTAACTATTTCGATGTGTTTTGTGTATATTTCCATTCCTGTTTACAGTGGTTTAAAGGGAAATGTTCAGTGGGAGAAGCCAAAACTCTTGCCTTTGAAGTCGAAACTCTTGCCTTTGATAGTAGTAGGCAGGCAGTGGTAGCTCATATTGGGTGGGTGAATATTCACGAGCCCATGGAGTGAATGGTCAGAACACCCACTTGACACTGCTGGTGTGATCTATACTGCTTCAGCCAGACTCAGTGGCAGTGTACAGTAGTTAGCACAGAGCTCTGTGACAGGAAAGAGAAGTTGCAGGTAATCCCCACACGTCTCCTGACTTTACTATCTGCAGGGAGTACTGGTGATACTGAAGAGTGCTGGACGCACCAGTGATTCGCACATAGCTTAAAAGCTGTAGGAGTACAGCTGACATTACGGTTTCATTTTTGTGTTACACTTGAACTCAGCAGAGTGCAACTGCATTAAAGAGGGTGCTGCAATAATTATCTAACACTAAACACTGTACTGGACTATGCACTACAACAGGGGAAAACCATTATGCTGCATGAAACTTCCTGGTGGTTGATCCCAAGTCAATGTTTCATATATAAATTGTATAAATGTGATCATATATAAAGAGATATGCATTTGATTTTCCTCACTGGCCAGCAGCCCTGTTCTCATATGGGAGAAAATAAATGCCTGTTTTCCTTCTCCCTTTTCTTTTCAGACCAGCCATATTATGTTTTCTAAAAGAGTTTCACAATGTAGCCAACTAGAGATTTTAGCTTGAAGATACTGTGGTCTTCCAGACTAGATGTAGGGTCAATCTCGTTCACTACAGCAGTGCATTTTGTAAAATTCCTGTTACTGTATTGAACACTGTAAATGTAGTGAAATGTTCAACTCTTGTTTAATGGTTTTAGAGCAGACATTCTACCACCTGCTGAGAATTAAACCAAGGCTACCATACAACTGTCATACACCAGCAGAGATTTTGGGACAGGGGATAAACCAGGCAAGAGATACTGAAGCAGTAAAAATAATACAGCACACTAAACAGCTCAGATAGTCACATCTGGTTTGATTATTTGGTAGGAGGGGGCTTGAAATACAACCACTGTCTGATATGTGCTCTCTAGTACGCACGTGTCCAGTATGGTTGATGCTGCTAACCTGTTTTGTAATTTCAGTTCACCAATGGACACCATCCCACACACATTTGGGGGGAGGGGGCAGGAAATGTCACTGAGAAACAATAAAAGAAGCAAAAGCACTGCTCGGCAGAAACATCCAAGGCCAGATTCACAAATGTTACCTCCAGCATTAGCCACTTTACTTAGCTGTCACTACCCTAGTCAGCAATGCATATCTGAACATCAGGGAAGATGGTCGAGTCAAGTTGTAAAGGCTAATTAAAGTTGTTCTGCTAAGGCACTGGGAGTGATCTTCCCAAATGTAATCCCTTATCTGAAAAAAAAAATGACAATGCATGTGTGTTCATCTCAGGCAAATACTGGATGGCAAATACTGTATATCGAATATTCTGTCTTTTTAAAGGCAGCATACTAGCCAGAGCATGAGTCGAGAGGTAACTAAGGGGTTGCTAGGAAACACTCCTCCAGTATGGGACTTCCTGCTTCCACATTGCTCGCTACAAAGCCTGAGCCGTAGCGAGCGGCAGTGTATTTGGGAGCTGTTCATCCAAGTTTCAAGACTGTGCAATATTAACAACTGTGTGTGCATTTTAATGGGCACATGAGTCCTCTCTTCTGCTTTTTAAACATTTGACCATAATTGTGGAGATTTGACTGGGTGTACCGGCTTTTTGGTCACGTGTCCTTCTTTCCCCTTTGTTAGAGCAGGGGTTCTCAAATGGTGAGGCCAGCCTCCTTGGGGAGGCCCCAACCTGTTCCAGGGGAGGCTCAAGCAAGTTGGAAAAAGTACTGTATTTAAATTTTGGGTTTTATATATTTTATGTGAAGAGATGAAGCAAACTGAAAGAGGATAATAACAGTAGGTGAATTTTATGTATTTATTTACTAATAGGTGACAAAGGAAGGTGACTGAGCCAAGGTTTATTTCAGGTGTACCCGGGGAAGGGTAGGGAGTGAATAAATTTCAAAAGGTAACTGTAAAACAATCAAGAAATATACAATGAGCAACAGTGCAAATAAATATGAGCAGTAAATTAATAATGAGTGGTGGTAATTGATCAATTTGTAAACAAGCCCTTCATTCCCCTTAGTTAGAGGAATGGAGGGCTGTTATCAGGAAAGTGCTGTTGTGGTTAGAACTGCAGACTGGTGCAGCCCATTAGCACTGGATCACTGGTGAACTAGTCTGTTTTTTCAAAGGCAGCATACTAGCCAGAGCACGAGTTGGGAGGCAACTAAGGGGTTGCTAGGCAACACCCCTCCAGTACGGGACTTCCTGCTTCTGCATTGCTCACTATAAAGCCTGAGCCGTAGTGAGTGGCGGTGAGCATGGAACAGAGGTGATGTGGACAGAGGCCAGCGGCACTTAATGGTGTCAAATGGGAAAAACAGGGAATAAGAGAAGATCGTATAAGGGTTAGTATGTTCATCACCTCCTGGAGGTCATAGTCATTACAATGGATAATGTGTATGTGACATTACTTGAAGGGGAACTAGGAGTTAGGTGCTGTGTGTGCAATAGATTCCAAATAGTGGAGAATACCGAAGTGTCCGAGAATATGTGTGAACAGTGTGTTGAACTAAAGGAATTAAGAATTAAAATAATAGGATTAGAATTACAAATCAAATGTTATAAGAATGATGATATTAGTAAACAACAGGTAAATGTTAAAGATAATTTGTCTGAAGAGACAGGAATAGGGCCTGCAGGTAAATGAAATAGGGATTTAAATGAGGATTTGGAACCGACTCATACAGGGACAAATAAAACAAAAAAGGGGAGAAGAGCAATGCAATTTTCAGAACCAATACATAAAAGCTTCTCACCCCATGGAACAACTAATGGAAGATATTGAAATATACACAGACAATATATTAGGGATAGCCAAGGAAAATTGGAATAATATTGACATAAATGTCATGAATGATCAGGTTGATACAGCACCCATAGAACCTAAAGTGCTAAGTAAAAATGTGTATATATTTGGTGATTCAATCATTAGGTACACTGACCATGCCACAACTAAGATCAGCAAGCATTCAGTAATTAGCAGTTATTTTCCAGGCACTGGAGTAAGAGATATGATTACCATTACTGGAGACCTAATGTCAAAAGCACCTGATAATTCATTGGTACTGGTTCACATAGGGGCTAATGATGTAAGAAATTCCGAAGTGCATGACATATTTAATGCTATCAATGAAATCCAAAGAAGGATTACTGAGAATAATTGTGAGTAAATAATATCAGAAATTTGCCCATACCAAGGAAGAACAATAAAATCAATACAAAAATTAAAAAAAAATCAATAATTAGACAATGTAGTCTAATGAGGGGCATTGCATGTATTAAAAGTTGGGAGCTTTTTGAAAATCAAAGCAACATGTTCAGTCATGACAGGTTACATCTTAGTAGGATAGGAGGAGATGTACTGGGACAAATGTTTTCAGAACAAATAAAAGATGCTTTAAACTAGTGGCATTGAGGGACTGGGATTCATGTTTTGGTACTCACACCATTAAATAAAAAATACAAATCACGTAAAGGGAGTAATACTAATAAGAAAATTTAAAAATTGTGTAGCATGAGTAGAAAAGACTATATTGGGGAGTTAAATATATTACTAGCTAATGTGAGAAGCTTAAGAAATAAGATTGAAGAACTAAAAACAATGTTATATTCCCATCAAATACAGGTGTGTGCTTTAATGGAAACATGGATGCATGATGGTGATTGGGGGGCTGATATTCCAGGTTATAATGTATTTTATAAAAACAGAAAAGGTAAAAAGGTGGGGGGATAGCTATATACATAGTGGAGAACCTAACAGCACATGAAATAACAATGCAATCACCAGTTACAACTGATGTTGAACTGTTATGGGTAAGAACTGGTACAGTTGCAAATGGTACAACTAGAGGCCTTGGATACAGGCTGCCTAACTTGAATAAAGAAGAAACAACATATATTTGGCAGCCATTGATAATGTGATAGTTAGTGATGATTATATTTTACTCAGGGATTTCAATTTCCCTACTATTAATTGGGATACTCTATTAGGTTTACAAATCAAGAAAATAAATTCTTAGAAATAGTAGTTCAACAGGGATTAGAACAACATGTAACATCTAAAACAAGGGGTAACAATATACTGGACCTTGTGTTAGTAATCTAGATTCCAATGTAATTAGTGCTAATGTAATTTACCCTATTAGTGATAGTGATCATAATGATAATGTAATAATGGTCCTTGTCAAAAAGGAACTTGATAGAATTAGAAGGTTAACTAAATCTAAAAACTATTATAAGGCTGACTATAAATCAATTAGTATTTATACATGTGGAACTGGAAAAAGGATTTAAATAATTCTGATATGAATACAATATGAATAAAACTTAAATCCAAACTAGATTATTGCATTAAATAATGGGTATCATAGACCATTAAATACAATAAGAAAGGTAGAAAGCCAGCATGGTGGGGAGAAACAATTAAAACCAGCATTAAACGTAGAAAGAAAAAAACATTCAAAATATAAAAGGGAACAATCAACACTAAACTGGGTAAATTATAAAAAAGAAGCTATTAAAACAAAAAGATTAATTAGGAAAGCAAAACAAAAGGCAGAAGAAAGAATGGCTGCAGCTGTGAAAGATAAAAAAAACATTCTTTAGTTATGTTGGGTCACTCAAGGGTAACCAGAGGGGTATAGGGCCACTACAAACAGATGCAGGGGTTATAAATGATGAACAAAATATTGCTAACATATTAAATAGTTATTTTTTGAATATATTTCAACCTAAAGAAAAGCAAAATACATTGATAGGTCAAAAATGAGAACCAAGTAGTATAATACAGTTTAGAGAAATGGAAGTTTTGGATAAAAGTCAAAAATTAAAAATTGATAAATCAGTAGGATCAGATGGAATAGGTCCCAAATTTATCAAGGAATTAGGCAGTGAACTAGTGGGGCCTCTCACTATGTTGTTTAATGAATCTTTGTTTGAGGGTAAGACGCTCAAAGAGTGGAGAGAAGCCACTATTACACCAATACATAAAAAATGTGATAAAAAGATAGTAAAAAACTATAAACCTATCAGCCTTATGTCTATCCTAAGCAAAATGTTGGAGAGGCTAATCCAAGAATACATAATTAAGCACATAAAAGAATATGGGTATATAGACATATCACAACATGGTTTTAGCACAGGACGGTCATGTCTTACTAATTTACTAAATTTTCTTGAACCAGTTGGTGTAGCTATGGACAAATGATTGCCTGTGGATGTAGTATTCTTGGATTACGTCAAAGCTTTTGATAACATTTCCCATAAGGTTCTTTTAGAACAATTAGCATATTTGCATCTTCCAAATAATATAATTGCTTGGGTAGAATCGTGGCTGACTAACAGACATCAAAGAGTCAATATACAAGGTTTTTGTTCAGATTGGGGAGAGGTGACTAGTGGTGTGCCCCGGATCAGTCTGGGGCCAGCACTTTCAATATTGTAGTTTCATCAATGTTAGTTTCAGAAGGAGCATGGTTGGGAAAATATGCAGATGACAGTAAAGTGGGAGCCATTATTAACAACAAGGAGGCAGCTAACAAGCTGCAGAAAGATCCTTGGAATCTTGGGGATGGGCAGAAAAGAACAAACTAAAGTTCAACCTAGATAAATGTAAAATTATGCATTTAGGCCCAAGAAATCAGAAATTCACGTATGAATTAAATGGTACTGTGTTAGGGAAACAACAAGTGAAATGATCTTGGAGTAATCTTCACAAATGATTTGTCCTCTGACTCCACATTAGAACTAAAGTTAAACTAGAAAACCAAAATATTGGGTTGCATATATAGAAACTTCAAGAGCCATAATCCATCTGTGATTGTACCTTTGTATACATTTCTTGTGAGACCACATCTTGAATATTGTTCATCACTATGTACACCGCAATGCAAGAGGGATGAAGTATTGATTGAGCAAACACAGAGAAGGGTAACAAAAAGAATTAGTACAGTGTATGGGAAGAATTATGGTGAAAGACTGAGGGATCTGAACATGTACTCAATGAACTATAGAAGGTTGAGGGCTGATCTATGTTTGGTATTTCGTGCATCCATAGATAGTTATTTATGGGAAACCATTGGCTTAACATTGCAAGTCTCTGTTAAGAGTACACGTACACACAGAATAAAAATCACAGGATAAATAAGTAAAACAAACAAAAGGAAAAAATGTTTTTCCCAAAGAGTGGTTGCAGCATGGAACACCCTACCAGAGTCTATAGTCATGTGTAAGACTATGGGACCCTTCAAATCATCCCTAGATCAATACATGGGTAACAGAAAATATGAGTATCACCACTGAATAGTGGCAAGCAACAATGGGTCTATGGACCTACCTGCTTGTATTACCCTATGAACCTATGAACAGGGCAGATGGGATGAGCATATTGGTCCTTATTTGCCATCAAATTCTATGTTTCTATGTAGTAGTAAGGTTTATTGTTCTTCCAATACATTAAAATGTTGGACATTACAATCATAAAAGAGAAAATAAATACATAGAATTATAAAAGGAAACATTTCATACAGTTTCTATGAGAGGTATAAAATTACAAAAACAGGTGTGCAATACTAACAGTTTAATACAGAGATATGATAAAGTATAACACAATAGATTTAGTGTGCAAGATAATGTTTTCTTTTATAGCTTATCACTGAGGCAAGAAATTTAGAAATCAGCTCTGTCATCTTTAGTCGTAGGGTGCATGAGAATAAATAAGTCGAGAACTGTGGCAATTCGAGCTCCCACCCCAAAAGCTTACCTCCGATTAAGCTTTTAGCCTTAATCCCTCTTTTCTCCCCAGCAGGCAATTACTTTATTTTATTTCTTAAAATCCGTGAACCGGAAATATGGTGGACTGTGTGCAGCTCCATTTACTGTAACAGTGCGGCGCTGCACCGCTCTTGCATTGAAACAAGCAGTGCAGCGCCGCACTGTTACAGTAAATGGAGCTGCACACAGTCTGCCATATTTCCAGTTTGCGGATTTTAAGAAATAAAAATAAAGTAATTGCCTGCTGGAAAGAGAGGGTTTTAAGGCGTAAAAGCTTAATCGGGAGGTAAGCTTTTTGGGGGTGGGGAGCTTTGTATTGCCACAATTCTCCTTTAATAAGGACATTTTAAAAAATTTGCTCCAGTAAATAGTTGTAGAGAGGACACTGTATTATAATATGGTAGAGGGTTTCCTGAAAACCTTTGTTGCATCTGTAGTTATCCTGGTAATGCACTTCAGGGCATGGTTTATTGAACTAGGTATATTTAGAAGATAATATGACTAGCCTGGCCCATGTGATAACTTTCCTAGCATTAGGAGTGAGAAGTAATTTTAGGTAATCCCCCATAATGGAATCAGGTGTGTTGATGCTGTACCAGGGGGCTTGTTTGAGCCCTTACTTGCCCCATTAGTTTTAGCTGTGCAGCTGCAAACAGTTTTTGCTTATGTAAGCTTTTATATAAAGGAGAAATCATAACCCCCCCTCTGGAAATCATTCCAAAGGTGGATTACTGTGGCTTTTGATAAAACAGACATGAGGGCTTTTAACCAAGGAGATGAAAAACCTTGCTTAAGCCAACTTATTTTCTCCATAAAACAAATATTGGGGATGGTGTTAAACGAGTTATTAATAACTTTGAGCCAGTAGGTGGCAAGGCGGAGGTGAACTAAAGTGGCTAGAGGAAGTCTGCCACACTCAGCCTAATTACATTGTTGGAAGTGGATAAAGGTAACTGTAACAGAGAGTAACATAAAAAAGAGATAAAGAAAGTTCTAAATTAGGGACATGTTTAGCTCCCCAGGTTTAGGCCCCATATAATAGAACTGGGTTAATCTTGCCTTTGCCAACTTTTAGTGTGGGAGCTACTGTATGCCCACCATACTTAAAGTTGAAATGCAGTAAAGCTTTAACAGCATGTTTGGCTTTTGATATTTGTTCACTACAATGGTGGGTCCAAAGGCCATTAGATGTAAATTTAATTTGTAATTATGTATACGAGGATACAACTTCAATAAGGTCCTTATCTAAATAAAGCTTTGGTGCTTGTGCCCGAATATCATAATTTTAGTTTTTTTGAGATTGATTAGTGGAGAAACAGATTCTGTCCTTAGTTGAAGTTTAGCCAATAATATCCTGGAAAAAATTTTACCGCTAGTATCTATTAAGCTAATAGGACGACAGTTGGAGGGAAGTTGATACAAATCCTTCTTGTGAATGGAAATGACTATATTTTTGGTCCATTGGGGAATGAATCTTTCCTTAAGACAGGTGTTGAAGAATTGTGTGAGAAAGGGGACCCAGTAAATCATGTGGTCCTTGTATATTTCACCTGGTATGGTGTCAGGATCCGGCACCTTGTTGTTGGTAAGTTAGATAATGGCCTGCTCCAAGTCACCAAAGGTAATAACCAAAGGGTGAGAACTTAGGGCTGAAGTCCAAAAAGGGGGTGTATTGTTTTCAGTTATCAAAGGTTCTCTGTTAAATAGAGTTCTATAATGTGCGACCCATGTTTCTTTAGAAATATATACGGGTAAAGAAGGAGAGTGTAACTTTACACCCTTTGCCACCATCATCCAAAATAACTTGGTATCTTTAGAGTTAATAACCTGGTACATAAGGTCCTACTGTTCTGAGATGGATTCAGATTTTTTTGAGGCCAGGAATTTTTTATAATTTTTACGTGATTTATTTAATTGTACAAATTAGTCTTCTGAAGGCTTCTTTTTGATTAGTTTCTCTAGCTTACACTTTTCTTTTATACATTGTGCATCAAACCAGGTGTTATGCTTTGTCTCACTGTTACTTGTGGAATATATTTTTACCCTAATTTGCCCTAATCCCTAAAAACCCTAATTGATTTCTAATTGATTACAGATGTGCTGTGCATTGGAATTACCATATGCAAAAGAAAAAAGGGCAATAAAGGAGGAGAATAGATTAGCTCTGTAACCATCTCCCTTGATTTAATGTTAACAAGCATTTGTCAATGCCGAACGTTCACTTGCAGGTATTTGCAGTGGTGTTTGGCATGTATGGTGCTTTACCCTAATGCCCCAAAGCATTGCTGGTATTTGCATTGAATAAATTGTCAGCATGACCTTTGTTACCCCATTGTGCGCCACATAGGCAGAAACACGTTTTGGGCAGGATGTGAAAAATGACAGCTGTACTGCTCATAAGGAAGTGTGGTAAAATGGCAATGTTGAAAATCTGGAGTGGAAATATTGAAAATTCGCAAACCTACGAGCGTGCGTGGGAACTGTGCAACGCACGCTCGTAAAACAGTCATTTTTAGGAATTTTTTCACCAAATTTTCAACATTTCCATTTTAAAACCTCTGCTAATGAACAGTGTCACTGTGATTTTCTTACTGTGTCCCATACATTGATTTCGCACACCGACTGCGCCATTGTGCACTACATGGGCGGAAAGACGTTTTGGGCAGGATGTGAAAAATGACAGCTGTACTGCTCATAAGGAGGTGTGGTCAAATGGCAATGTTGAAAATCTGGAGTGAAAATATTGGAAATTCACAAACTTACTAGCGTGCATAGGAACTGCACAACACACGCTTGTAAAACACTTATTTGTAGGAATTTTTTCGCCAGATTTTCAAAATAGCCATTTTAAGATCTCTGCTCATGAACAGTGACACTGTGATTTTCTTAACGTGTCCCATACACTGAGTTCGCACACCGACTGTGCCATTGTGCGCTATATGGGCGGAAACACATTTTGGGCAAGATGTGAAAAATGACAGCTGCAGTGCTCATAAGGAGATGTGGTAAAATGGCAATGTTGAAAATCTGGAGTGAAAATATTGAAAATTTGCAAACTTACGAGCGGTGCGTAGGAACTGCGCAACGCACACTCGTAAAACAGTCATTTTTAGGAATTTTTTTCACCAAATTTTCAACATAGCCATTTTAAGACCTCTGCTCATGAACAGTGTCACTGTGATTTTCTTAATGTGTTCCATACATTGATTTCGCATACCGACTGCGCCATTGTGCGCTACATGGGTGGAAACACGTTTTGGGTGAGATGTGAAAAATGAAAGCTGTACAACTCATAAGAAGGTGTGATAAAATGGCAATGTTGAAAATCTGGAGTGAAAATATTGAAAATTCGCGGAACTTACGAGCCTGCGAGGGAACTGCCGCGCAACGACGCCAGAATAGTTTTTGGAATTTTGCACCAAATTGTCAACATAGGGTTTTTCGGACCCCTTCTCATGAATGATGTCACTGTCATGGCGTTATTTGAGACCAAAGGGTGATTTCTCACAGTGACTGCACAGTGCCTGTGAAATCACCTTTCGGGGACGAATAATGCCATGAAAGTGAATCATTCATGAGAAGGGGTCCCAAAAACTCCATGTTGAAAATTTGGTGCAAAAATTCCAAAAAATGACTGAGATATGCAATAAAGTTGAAACCCCCCCATGTAGCCCATTTATACAGCTTACCGGCATTTCCTCAGTTCGCGTCGGCTTTGAAGAGTGCAGATGTGTTCCGGTCTACCAAGATCGTGCTGCCAGAGTCTGGAGGTAAGTATGGGGTGTGGGGGTGGGAGGCTGGTGCGCAGGGGTGGGGCGGGTTGTGGGTGGCTGGGATACACGCTGGACCGCTTTTATTTTACAGGTTTAAAAAAAAGACGACGTGGACATTTGCCACGCTGGGGTGGGCTCCCAGCATGACAGAAGATGTGTGGGGCTGAGGAGCCAACGGGGATTGGGCACCCCGTTGGCAAACAACAACGTTGCCACGCTGGGGTGGGCTCCTGCGGCAGCAGGATTGCTTGGGGCCTTGAGCTGACGGGATTGGGCACCCCGCCGCAAAACAACAATGTTTGCCACGCTGGGGTGGGCTCCCAGCGTGGCAGGAAAGCTTTGGGGAGCGCCTGATGCAAGGAGGACGGTGGCGCTCAGTATGGCAGTGTGTTTTCCTTTGAAGCAGAGGAAGCTAGAGGAGCAGGCATTGGATGGGAGAGGCACACCTCCAAGTGTGCTACTCTCCCAAAACGTTCCTTGCGCATGCGCGCAAGTGAACATAAAAATTAATTTAGATTTACCAGTTAAGGCCACTGAAACTAAGATTTTAGTCGAGTTGTCAGGGTGCAATATATTGCCCGTTATATCAACAGAAAATAGTATTGCAGCATTATCACTTTCAGGTCTCATAAATACTGTTAGCTTTTTGAATTAGTCATGACTTTGCGGGGAACAAAAAAGAAAGTCATTGACACTTCGCCCATGAGGTGAGAAAAAAATTATATGCTCCCTCTGGTCACCGCTCACCCTACCATTTAATATCAATAAATTATTATTCATGATACTTGAAAACACTTTCCGCGATCATTCAGTACTTTATCAAAAGAATTCCTGCGCCTAAATTCCCCAAATTTAATCCTGTAAAATAGACAAACTGTGCAATTCTTGAGTTAAAATCCCAGCCATCAGGACAGTGTCACCATGAAACTTCAGTGACATACTATCTATTTCCAACATCATTTTGGACCAAATGTCACATTGTGTATATTTCTATGACTATGGATACTCCTAAAGGGTTAAAGCCTGCACTGCAATTTACAGTACAGTAAACGTAATTTGTTTTAATTAAAATATGGATGCTTATATAGTATATACCATCTGATTTAATAGTGTGAAAAGAAACTTCAGTGAATAGGGATCTTCATGTATAAAGCTCATTGGTTAAACTGATTCTGATTTAGTTGCTATAACTAAAATTAGGAATGCTTCAACCTGCATTTTAGTTAGGATAAGTACTCTGCACCATTCTGAGCTGTAGTATTTCAAAGTGTAATAGCATATGTCTATAATATATTTTCTTTCAGAGATGGTTTAAATTTTTTTTTCTTTTTGTTTTCCTAGGCCCTGGTGTTTTATTAAAGACCTGTTGTGCCTTCAGTTTTTATTTAATGTTTGTGAGTTTGTGGTCTCATTGCCCAGTGTGGAAAATATTAGGCAGGGCCGAGAGTGTATGCATTATACAGACCACGATTAACATGGTGTAATAAAACTGACCGTACAGAAATGAACTAACAACTTGCCAGCCTAAGATAAAGAGGATAATGGCTGGGGATCAGGTGATAACCATACTGTAATCACCTCGAGTGGTTGCTAGGGCAACATGGTAAACCTCGAGAGCGCAGCTCAAGAGGTTTACTGCAGCCCTAGCAACCATGAGAGATGATTTCAGCGTGGTTGTCACCTGATACCCAGCCATCATCTTTTATAGTGTATGGTCAAAAAAACACTGTTTCCATTCTATGTGTGAGAATTATGGAACTCTGTTACATTCTTTTTTTGTTATGCCACTGTTTGGAAGTTCCGAAGTGTGGTTAACAACTTTTAAAATTCTAAACAGTGCATAACAAAGCTGTGTAACTGCTGATTATGGTGGTTAATAGGCATTTACCATACATTGTATAAATATATGCAATAGGGTGGTCACTGCAGGGGGATGTGGCAGTATAGTGCAGTGGTCTAAGGCTCTGAGCTGCAAATCTGGTGACATCCAGCAGACCAGACCTGGGTTTGAATCCCACAGCTTCCACTTGCATACTGTGTGACCCTGAGCAAGTCACTTAACCTCCTTGTGCTCCCAGGTTGCTCCTGTAAAAAAGCTTCCAGCTTAGTGTGCTGTACCTGGTTAAACAACTAAATTAAAAAATGTGGAGGCCAAGAGGGGATCTGAAGAGATTGCAAGTATGGCTGGACACATGGCAGCTGAAATTCAATGCCAAAAAGTGTGCAGTAATTACGTGGGGCATACAAATCTGCAAGCAGTATACACTTTGGGAGAGAACAAGTGAAACAAATGGAGCAGGTAAGGGATGAGATTATTATCTCAACCAGCCTAGAGTAGGTGACCAATGCAGCATGGCGGTGGGCAAGGGCACCCGCCACCAACCCTCGGACATATTCAGGATGTTATTTGTCCCTATCTCTCTAGCTAGCTGCACTAGATGTAAAACACATATTGCATACCCACACTGGTACCAGTCCCAGACTATTATAGAACCCAGCAATTCCATCCTTAATCCTGTGTACTAGTGTTGTGCAGAATTTTCAGATTCTCATGGAACAAAATTCCATGGAATTTTCAAAATTCCACCAAACCCCAGTCCCAGGATAAAGACTACATTTGAAGACACAGCCTTATTAACTTTAACTCATACAGAAAGTAGCTCAAGGCTGAACTTTAAGGCTCCCTGCTGACTGTCACGGTGCTTACCTTTAGATGTAGTTAATATATTGCTGAGTGAGTATGGAAGCTATGTAGATGTTACCTGTTTGGCAGTTTGGGTGTTATTTTTTAAATATATTTTTGCATCTACTTAGTTTTGTAATCTAGTTTTGTAAACTTAGTTTGTAACCAGAATGACACTGACATGGGTTTCCATGACATGGAAACTAAATTTTGACACCATCCAGAAGTGTGGTTAGCATGTCAAGACAGTACATTTTTCATTACAACTGAGTGCTGCTGGATTTTGACATGGTAATGTTCCAGGAAAGAGTTAGGAGTCAAAACAGGGCAGTGGGTGTGGGCAGAGGAACACTAAGGAGCGGGGTAAGGGTCTGTTTTACTCTGCCAGTCAAAAGTAGATGCAATAAAATATATTCAAAAATAAACAGTCCACAGCCGAACAGGTATAAACTACCTAGTTGTCACACTCACTCAGCAATACAATGTGAACTCAAACTAAACACAAGGCAGGGAGACTGGGGGCCTGATTGTCAAAGGCTGCTTAGAATGATGCAAGCTGCGCCAGACAGCAGCTTGCATTGAAGCCCCGTGCGCCACGGACTCTGTAACCAATTCAGGTATGGGAGGGGTTCTGGAGCCTAAGTTCCCATGCATGTGGCATTCCTTTCCATGCGGTGAACACCTGGTGCATGGGAGGTGCAGCACAGGAAATGGTGCATACTGTACATATGTGCACAGTGACTGCCACCAGTCTCAGACACTGAATGCATATGTACAGTACCGTGTTGATGCAGACCACAGTCGGTGGCTGGATGAGAACCAAGGGGTGGGTTCCACTAGACCACCAGGTATTGGGCACTGCAGTGATCGGGAGCACATACCCATGCCATATACAGGTGGGCCGGGCAGCATCAGGGATGGGGTGGTGGCACAGGGGATGGGTGACAGTACCTGGCTTGACAGTACACCATCGGTGAACTGGGGGGATACCGCAGCATACAGTGGCACATAGGATGACTGCCCCAGTGAGACATATTCTAAGTCCCCCTACACCAGCCCTGGCTGGTCTAAGTGCACTTAGAATGTCTCCCAACGGGTGCAGTCTGTGAATAGCAAGCTGCAGCTTGCATCGGTGCAGTCCACCTAGCACCCTGTCACAGCGCTGTGCAGGGCTGGTGCAAACCTGTTTGGGGCAGGTAACCTATGGTCGATGCAGGCCACCTTTGTGAGTTACATGGAGGCAGCCCTGGATGCAAGGTGCACCTTGCACCATATGTGTTTGGTGCAAGCACCTTGCGTCAGATGCAGGGCTTTGAGAATTGGGCCCAATAAGTATTACTGTTAGCATGACAGTCGGTCCATGCTGCACAATGTAGGCGTGTCTCTGTGCATACAATAAATACCATACCACATCTATACAGAGTTAAACTGAGAAACCAAACAAAACTGCTATTAGCAGGATGGTCAGGACAAGGACATACTGTAAGTTAACTCAGTTACTCATTATGTATCTGCTTGTTGCTTGGAATGTGCACTGAACTCTAGACTGTATGGGTTCCATTCAGTGTACAGTGTTTGATATCAGTATGAGTGCAGAGTATTAATCTCCTCAGCGATTAATGAATGGTCTTTATCAGGGTGACAGAGGAGGGGTGGAGTGGTCTGGAGAGCAGCAGAGATGGGTCAGTCTGGTAGAGGGTAGTAGCAGACAGGAAGGACAGATTGCAGGAACTTAAACAGACAAACATTTTATACCCCTCTCACTTCTTTGTTGCAGGCCAGTGGTTGGGTGAGGGTATGCCAGATGGATGTGCTTTATTGCTTTGTAGGAACCACCAACATTTGCACTCCATGCTCACTAGCCCAGCACAGATTCTGGGAACATTCTCTAACAGTGACTAGTCAAGCAGTTTAAGCAATAAGGCATGACCAGGGGTTAGAGTAACAGTCTGCTAATCACACCTAGGGTGTAATGTGCACAAGGTGCAGCTGAGTGCCATATTGCCTCCAGGGGTGATTGACTATTAAATTAACTCCTGGGAGTACCTTATTGCTATTATAAAACAAATTGCTCCAAAGGAAGAGTGTTAAAAGTGTACTTTTTTAATGTTTTCCTCATTCAGAGGGAAATTTTTTATAAAATAGTTATTCCACCAACAGTTTAAGAATGCTGGTTCAGAATCAGAGTGCATCATTCCAGTCATTCAGCAGTGTTAGAGGGTGGAATGCTGATAGGAAGAATCCATGTGCCATTGTGATCAGGCTGTACATGACAGTGTAACATGGATTAATGTAAGGCTGCTGGAATCCTAACAGCCAATCAGACTGCAGCATTTCTGAGAACCTTTTTATGTTTGCTTGCGCATGCCCAAGAAACATGTTGCGACAGCTTGCTGG
This sequence comes from Neoceratodus forsteri, assembly GCA_016271365.2. Classification (NCBI taxonomy): domain Eukaryota; kingdom Metazoa; phylum Chordata; order Ceratodontiformes; family Ceratodontidae; genus Neoceratodus; species Neoceratodus forsteri. The sequence goes on from JADMNL010000027.1 coordinate 47,082,319, forward strand.
AGAAGCAGATTGTGGTGGTGTGGTCGTGTTGTGGCCAATGCCGCCACAGCTTTTGGGGGCATGTCTCTGTGGCACCAATTAATGAACATGTTGTCTATGACAGCAGCTCAGAAATGTGCCACCAACTTGAAACGATTTCACCACTGCAATGAGGGAGCACCCCCTCATTGCAAGGCATGCCTTGAAGGTCCCTGTCGATTTGTTATTTGGCAGAACAGTTTTCTATTTTGATGATTCTTGTTCCCCCAATTACAGGAGGACCCTTGGCAGAACGTTCTTGGAGCTGGAGCTCATTGCTCAGCGCAGTTTTACTGACTGTTAGTCTTGCTGAACGTGACAGCTAGAGTCAGGATGTTGTGGATGGTGCGCTTGAGGGGTTTCACTGAAGCAGCTGAACACCCTTCCATGGGGATCCCTGGTGTGGAGAGGGCCTGGATTAAGGAAAATACGTTCAGGTGAGAGCACACATACTACCTGTTCAGTGCGGTGCATTTTAACAGATAGCAATTTATTTCGACTGTCTAGCCGGTATGCTTTCTGTGCATTCTTGTATGCATCCGAGCATGAATGAGCCCCTTACAGATAGCCATCACCACACACAACCCCTGCATAGTGACAGTTGACAGCGCCCTTTCCTGAAAGTTCTGTTTTTCCCCTTTTAGTAAGCACTACCACCGTCACATCTAAACTTTAGGAGTTTGCAGAAGGGACTTCAGAAAAGGGGCCTGGTGGGGTGTCATTTAGTGGTAGGCAAGGGTTGCAGTCTAGATCCCAATGATTTCTTTGTGACCCCATTTGGCATACTGTAATTCCTGCAGCCGTTTCCTACCCCCAACCAACACTGATCTGCTCCACCTCATTATGGACTGCACTGAGAGAGCGAGAAAGAGACACAATACCGATGCACAAACTAGCTGCACTGTTTTATAACTCTCTCTCTCTCTCTCTCATTCGGGTAGTAGTGCAGTCTGTGTTGCTGCTAGCCATATGTGTGTCCAACTGCTGAGCCCATACAGCATTGGTGAGTGTTGGGATGCTGTCCTGAGAGTGCAGTGTCCATGTTTCAAAGTGCGCGCTCTCTCTTCCTGTTATGTGTGTCCTCTGTGTTCTGGCTTTGTGTGTTTGTGAGAGAGAGAGGGAGAGAGAGTGGGACAGCAAACAAGAGCAGTATGCCTGCAGGAGTGTTTGACAATAAAATCGTACTTTTTTGGTGAGGATATGTTGCGCTGTGCCAGTAAATGTGGCTGTTCTGTTGTTTTGAAGTCTATCTGATGTCTCTGCACAGAGGTACACTGTGCAGTATCTATCACTGTCATTTCCTTAGTGGGACTACTTACTTTGTGTAGGGGAAGGATACTTTCTGAAATCTTTACTTTTTCATAATTTTGTAGCACTTCCCATCATTTTTCTAACACTGTAGTAAGCTCATGTTATATACTCAGTAACCTACTCCAGGTTGTGCGGTTATCGGGGATTAACGCACACCCGGTTGCTGTGAGGATACTCGGCCTGTGGCCGCATGCCTCACAACGCACCCAGGTGTGCATTAATCTCCATTAACCACACACCCTGTCATGGGTTATTGCTTACCTAGGACACATGGCTGTGGTAATTGTACTTTTGGCACCGCCATAGAGGTTGGTGACAGCTTTGTTCGCATTACAAATGGTAAATAATACAAGATCAGGGGCCAGATATTGAAACATAGGCAAGATGGAACACAGTGGATTGCATTGTATTTTTCCTCTGAGGATGCTATGTTCAGTCAGATAGTGACTGAATATAGGGGAATGTGGGTGTGCACTGAATCAAGTAGGGCTGTCCCAACATAGATCCTGGCAGTGCAGGTTGTAGTGCCCCCAGACCTCATAGCACCGATAGCTCCCAGCGCAATATTCAGATGGTACCATGCAAATGAGCCTGCTGGGCATGCAAGGCACCAAGGTCCATTTGCATGCCCATATGTGCACATTTGCATGGGAAGCGGTGGTAGGTTTGCACCCCTGCGATCGACCCTGCCCCTACCCTGATCACCTGGCCCAATTCCCTGGTGTCTAGTGACACCCCCCCACCCTCTGATCCCAATCCCTGGTAAAGGTCAAGTATTCCCTGGTATCCTGTGGTTCCCCTGACCCTCTGATTGCTGGCCCCATAGTAAAAAAGGTAGTCCCTCATGTTTAGGGGTCCTCTCACTATCTGATATCCATTCTGTTAAATGACATAAGTCTCCCTGGTGTCCAGTGGTCCCCCCACCTTTGTATTACCATCTGGAATAATGGCACAGAGTTCTCTGGTGTCCATTGGTGTCCCCTACCCTCCGATCGCCATCCCTGTATAATGAAAAGCATTTCTCTGGTGTCCATTGGTGTCCCCTACCCTACGATCGCCATCCCTGTATAATAAAAAGCATTTCCTGGGGTTCAGTGGTCCCCCCACCTCTGATTGCCAACCCTGCATTATAACACTTATTCCTGGTATCTAGTGCCCCCCACACCACAGGTACTGACCAAACCTAGCATGTGGCCAGAGTTGGTGCCACTTGTGAACCCCTATTTTCTGTAGCACTGTAAAGTCTGCAGCCGATACAAGTGAATGGGTGGCTTGACACTGCATTTCAGTGGGTAGGTAATGCCCTAATCTGAATATGCTACCAGATTATTACAAGATATGGTACAGATTAGCCAGTGACTTTTTAAAAGGCACGCTCATTGGGTAAAATAGGATGAAATATTTTGTATGTTAATACCTCTGCAGAGACCACTTTGCAGGTGTAGAGTGGTCGTGCTTATTCGAAAAGTATGAAACACGGTTCAGATACCTAAGGATGTAGTGAGACCCTCACTTAGGTGTACTTAGTGGTCTCAGTGTTGCTATTAGTATTATTGATCAAGATTGATCAATAATATGTAAAACATTTAAAACACTTTGAACGTACTCCATTTCCAGGGCAGCTGCACATGAGGTACTCTTCACAGAATAGGACCGTCTGCTGTGCAGAGGAATGGAGCACAGCGTTTGCTCAAGAGCACTCCCATGATCTATAAAGATTACAAGACTGTCAAAAATATTAAGGACCCTTTCAGTTTTCAAAAAGATGCTAGGTATGGGGTGGGGGTCTGTGGGGAGGAAGGGTGTGCAGAGGGTGGGTGTGGGTTGGGGCAGGGAGCTGGACAGACCGCGAGGGACTATTTTCTTCTTTTACAGGTTAAAAAAAAAAAGAACATTGCAAGTCATTTTTTTTTACTGGGCATTTGGTGCTGGGGTGGGCTCCCAGCATGCCACCTGAGATGTTTGGGGGCCAGCCGATGGGGATTGGGCCCCTGACAGCACATATCAAGGGGGGCAAGAGCCGGGATTGGGTCCCCCTATGGTACATAACAAATGGAGGGGCTGCATTATGCCAATGGGGAGTGGGCTCCCCATCAGCACATAAACTGGGTCAGGGCATGCCAACAGGGGATTGGGCACCCCAAAGTCGGCATTGTGGCAGGCATGTGCCGCCATGTTTATGCTAATGTTTCACCAGGAAGGCACATCAGGAGGTGCTTGCATATGATGAGCTTTGCTCTCATTGCAGCGGACCTTTCTTTAGATGTGCTCACCACATTATGTATTCCTGGTGTGGTGCCTGCATGCTGGCTTATTGGGGAATGAGGGACGACCTACTGATGCATGCCCTGCATTTGCCCAACAGTGACCACGCCCAAATCTACACTATCGCAATATGTTGGCCAGCATGCGTCAACATAAAATGAAAGGAGATAAGCTTCCAGATCATCCAGTTTCAGAATAACTTTGTGTTGATGATACTGTGCCTGAGCCAGAGAAACTGTGTAACAGACAGCATTCACAGATCTTTATGGAAACCTTAGCAACAGAGCATTTCTACTTTAAACCACTGTTACGCCAGTGAAAGCATTTTCCACAGCTGTTACAAGCGTAGGGGTTTAAGTTACACCTTCTGCCTGTTCATGCTGTGCTACCTTGGTTACTTGGGTTGATAGAAAAAAGAAGGCCATAGCCTATCAAGATTGTCCTCCACGTGTATGGATCATTATTTATGATACTATTTTAATAACCATTTATCAAGTTTGTTTTTGAAAATCATAACAGTAGGTGAATCAACAATATCTTGAGGTAGTGTATTCCATAACCTAGGAGTTCTAATAGTAAAGAAATTTTGTCTTTTATTTGTATTAGATTTTTTAATATCCAGCGGTTTATTGTGTAACCTGGCTACAATTTTTCTGCTTGATAACGGTATACCACATTGTTCCATCAGAACGGGTGATTTCACAATTTTGAATAGTTGTAAAAGATCGCCTCTAGTTCTCCTCTGTTTAAATGAATACAAGCCTGTCTTCTGTAGTCTAGAATCATAATCCAATTGAGCAAAATATGGAACAATTTCTGTAGCCCTACGTTGGATTTGTTCAATTCTATTTATAGCCGATGCTAGATAAGGACTCCAAAAAGAGGAGCCATAATCCATATAAAGTCTGACATGAGATCTATACAGGGTCATGATACACTGTTCAAACTTAGAGACAAATGTGCTATTTATCCTGTGAAGAAGAGCATTAGCTTGATTGGCAATTTTATTACAATGAAAAGATGAGGAAAGCTTATTATTTACTAGCAAGAAGCCCTAATAATTATATTGTTCAAAGTGTATACTTGTTTGGGGTTGTTTTTACCCATGTGTAAGACTGACATTTTGTTACATTAAAGAACATTTTGTTTATATAAGTCAATGTTCGATTGATGCAAGGTCAGTTAATAAAGTTTTGTTAACTGCATTGTTTACAGTACTCCTAATTTAGTGTTATCAGCAAATTTCATAAGGATGTTAGAAGAACAAATTTTCATATCACTAATGAAAATATTAAAAAGGGTGGGTCCCAAAACAGAGCCCTGGAGAACACCGCTCGTCACCCTACCCAAGTCTGACAAGGTGCCATTTATCCTAACCCTCTGGGTACGGTTGCTCAGCCAACTGTTTATCCATGAAACTAATGTTTATGAGAATCCTAAATGAATACGTTTTTTAATCAGAATGTTATGTGACACTTTATCAAACACTTTACTGTAATCCAGTAAGATGACATCAGTTGGAATATTTAAGTCAAGAGTCATGCTAATATAATTGTAGAATGAAAGCTGGTTTGTGGTGCAAGAAAAAAACAGTTTTAAATCCATGTTGAGTTGCATCAACTATATTCAAGGATTCCATTTCTGTTTCAAGAAAAGTTTTGATTATTTTTTCATTAATTTACAAGAAATTGAAGTTAAGCTAATCGGGCTATAGTTTTCAACTTTTGAGTAGGAACCCTGTTTGAAAATGGGAGTTACTATTGCAGTTAACCAATCAGAGGGAACCCTTGATTCATGAAGAGATTTATTAAAATAATAGTGAGTAGTAAGGCAATAGTATCTTTAGCTCCTAGTAGAAATTTAGAACATATATCATCTGGGCCAGGACTTGTCGATTTATTTAATGTTATTAATAATCATAGACATCATTCTGTGAAACCTTATATTTTGTATGACTTGAGGAGTATTTGTCAGGAAGAATTTGGGATGGATCCTGGACAAAAACTGATAAAAAATAATTATTTAAAGCCGAAGCGGTTACTGAGTCGGAAGTAATTATTGTATTGTTTATATTTAGTGGACCAATAGTTCTGCTATTTCCTTTTTTGCTGTTTAAATAGGCATACAAAGCTTTATGCGAGTCTTTGGTATGTGCAATATGAAATTCTAAATTACGTTTAGTGAGCAGAATCAATTTTTTAATATTTTAACCGATTCCCTATATTTAATTAGTATTTCATTATTTTGATTAGTGGGGCATTTTTTTAATAATGAGAATAACTTATGTTTTTGAGTAATCTTTTTTTTTTTATAGATCTATTAAACCAAAGGGGAATTTTTCCTTTAGGATTGTACTTATATTTTTCTGGAACATACTGCTGTTCAAGTTCTTGAATTTGTGTTTTTAGGAAATCCCATGCTTCATCAGTGTTAAGTGAGGAAAAAATAGTGTCCCAATTAAATGCGCCTAGGTGACGATTTATTTTATAAAAATCTGCCCGATCATTTTGCTTAATTTTAAGCTTGTTTATTACAGAACGTTGACAAAGTGGAATAGTAAGAAGTATGGACATATGATCACTATTACCAAGAGGATCTGATATTAATAAATCATTCATGGGGATGTCTATGTTAGTTATGACAAGATCCAGATGTTACTTCCGGTAGGTTCCTTGACCAGTTGGTAAAGTCCCAAGTCAATAATGGTTGTAGAAATTTATGGTCATAATGATTTGAACCCATTAAAATTTCCCAGTTTATGGTTGGGAAATTGAAATTGTCCAAAATTAGGACTGAACCATTTTGCTATCTGGGAGATTTCATCGCCAACCGTGAACTTTGGTTAAAGTCTGCTGAAGGTGGATGATAGCAAGTCCCAATCAATATTTGGGAAAACCCTTAGGTTGAATATACACCCGTACCTTTCAGACTGAACAGTCACTGAGGATTTGTAAGAAGTGATGTTGTCTCTGACGTAAAGGCTGACCCCACCACCTATCTTATTATCTGGTCTATTTTTGAAGTAGTGTTTAAATCCCGAATTTCAGCTGTTCAGATTCTATCAGCATTGCCCCATGTTTCTGTTATAGCTATTAAAGACAAGTCAAGGGACTGAGCCTTAAGTTCCAGCTCTGCATGCTTTGAAATGTTTAAAGATCGAGCATTAAGAGATAAAATGTTTAGATGATTTTGGTTTGAAAAGTAGGTCCCAGTAATAAGAGTATTGCTAGTTAGCCCAATCTCCCCCTTTACCATCAGTTTAAATGAGTATGTATGAAGGTAGCAATTTTACGTCCCAATAATGTACTTCCCCATCTGTTAAGATCTAAGCGATCCTAACAAAGAGGGAAGGATTATGATGAAACTCTTCCCAGTGTGTCAGACAGAAAATACTTTGTCTAAGACACCATTTTGAAGCTATTCATTTAAGGCTTTTATTTTAGCTGTGATATATTCTGTAGCTCTTGGAATGGGCAGAATTTCTGATAGACATATATTACAACCTCGTTCTACTAGTAAATTATACAAGGAAACATAATCCTGTTTTATTTGCTGCAAAGGTAGTTTGGGGATATCATTTGTTCCTACATGTACAACCACTAGTGGATTTTCTCCAGCTGGTTGTAGAATTTGATTAAACATTGAGGTGATGTCTGAAATCCTTGCCTCCCCCAGTAACTAGAGCAAGAATGATGTTCTTTGTCAGGGTTACAAACAACACGGTCTATATATTTTGTGATGGAATCTCCTAAGACAAATACTTCCTTTTTAATAGGTATTTTCTCATGAGTAGTTAAAGGGGGAGAATTTGGGAGATGGATCTGAGCAGCAGATAGTTGCTCGTTAAGTGTTTGGTTATGTTTTGATTTGTTTTCAACACTTACACCAAGTTCTGGGCTCATTGACACAGTTTCATCAATCATTTGTGAAAGATGTTCAAAAGAATTATGTATAGGGATTTGATAAGAAATAGGGGGGGGGAAGAAGTTTTGTTTGTTATTTTCTTTGACCTTGTTTGAGGTACCGTAATCCAAGTGTAACCCCTCACCCTCTGCCTTTTTAGCAAAACGACAGGTGGCATGCTGTTGAAGCTGACAGCAGTACCTGGTGGGGACTGGGTTCGGGGAGGATGAGGTTACTCGGCACAGGGGACCTAGGTTTGGCTACTCTGCACAGGGGCACCCAAGTAAATCTGAACACAGGAAGCAATAACTGTAATGTCCAGAACCAGGAATGGGATTCTTCAGTGTGGCTTTTATTCACATCCTAGCTGAACAAACAAAGCATAGATGGACCCCCACAGGGCTACATTTCCTGGTAAGGCAGATTAGAGACTACAAACACTTTATCACTATTTCCAGCCCTCAGGCTCTAAACCCACCAGGCACACAGCCCAGACTTGCACGCAGCTTTGGGTACATAGCCCGACTTGTACACACGTGGGTTTTCTCCACTGGCCCAGCTCCCCTGCCAACCACTTGATCCGTGGTCCATTGGAAGAATGAACCAATTATCCCATTTGCGGTCCATTGGAGGAATGAATCAATTATCCTATTGTGGCTCCCCAAACCACACTAGAGTCTTGACTCCTAGAGAATTTTCCTTACAATCCCACATCTGGGCACTTTCCTCATCATTGGCCAAGTGCCTGAGGCAAAGTAGAAATCCACAGAAGAAATCCTTAGAGGTGGACCTGGTCACTAAAGATGGGGCTCCCACCTCCAGCTCCTCAGCCCATACCGGCTATTTCTCTGGAAACTGAACATCCTTTACTGAACTTTCAAATGTAGATTAAGGGTAGACGTCTGTCACATTACCTCTACATATTATTTGTATCCCAACAAACTCTGGAACTTGAACCTACTTTAACTTGCTGGAGCTCATTACTCTAGGCTTCCCAATATTGTAGTAGTTCAATCCCACATTGTCACACAAGTCCCAGGGTGAAAACATAGGCCCTTTAGCCAGAGCAGACACTCACCCTCTCATTGCAGGTTCCCCACAGGTGACTCACAAATCTTCTTTTCTCCCAAATAAATACTGGAACACATAGGCAGCTTTTCCTCCACAAGCAGAACTAGGGGGTTGCTCCAGGAATCTGCAAGGAATCCTTTTCCATCCCCCCCCCCCAGAGGGAGGGGGCATTGAGACCCGAAAACAGTGGTTTCCCCCACTTCAGTAATCTTCTGTGTCTCTCTTTAAGGTGGAGACACACACCCTATTACTTAAAAGTAGCCCTCTGTCAGGGCTGAGACTCCTAGAGCCTTCACTGAGCTGCTTTAATAGCAAGCTCCCTACTTCACACACACTCACTGAAGACAAACTGAAGACACTGACTTCAAAACTCCCAGCGTTCTATCTAACTCCCTTTGCTGCAGATTCTAATATGGCTCATGCAGCTGCGAAAGTTCTATTGGTGATGTCATCCCTCAGTCTCAGCTGAGACTGAGAACAGAGTGAGACAGTGTGAAACCCATTTAACTGGAGTTTCTCAAGCTGCCTTCCCTGCCTACCACTAGGTCTTACTGGGATTCTAGTAACCCCGGGTAACAAGGGGGTTACACAAGAATCGACTTTACTTGTATTTAACCGCCGACAACTTGCGGCAGCAACTAAAGGAGTAGAAGTAATGTTTAGATGTTTTAATACAGGGACATGTGGGACATCTAAGTGGGACTCCTGGTGGTTAACATCATCCACAATTTTTGTGGAAGAGGTGTTAGTTTCCACTAAGAGTGACATCTGATCGATGTAATCTTCCAATGCTTTGATGTCAGATTTAAAGACATCTGAGACTGCAGTCAACTAATTTCCTCCAGTAAATCACCAACCAAAACATACTTTTCGCACATATAATTAGGTGTTTGTTTGCCAGAGCATATAGCAATGCACGACATGATTCACAGTATACAGCAATGCATGACATATTCACAGTATACAGCAATGCATGACATGATTCACAGCATACAGCAATGCATGACATATTCACAGTATACAGTAATGCACGACATGATTCACAGTATACAGCAAAGCATGACATATTCACAGTATGCAGCAATGCATGACATGAGTCACAGCATACAGCAATGCATGACATGATTCACAGTATACAGCAATGCATGACATGATTCACAGCATACAGCAATGCACGACATGATTCACAGCATACAGCAATGCATGACATATTCACAGTATACAGTAATGCATGACATGATTCACAGTATACAGCAATGCATGACATACACAGTATACAGCAATGCATGACATACACAGTATACAGCAATGCATGACATGATACACAGCATACAGCAATGCATGACATATTCACAGTTTACAGCAATGCACGACATGATTCACAGTATACAGCAATGCATGACATATTCACAGTATACAGCAATGCATGACATGATTGACAGCATACAGCAATGCACGACATGATTCACAGCATACAGCAATGCATGACTTATTCACAGTATACAGTAATGCACATGATTCACAGTATACAGCAATGCATGACATTCACAGTATACAGCAATGCATGACATGATTCACAGTATACAGCAATGCATGACATGATTCACAGCATACAGCAATGCATGACATATTCACAGTGTACAGTAATGCACGACATGATTCACAGTATACAGCAATGCATGACATTCACAGTATACAGCAATGCACGATGATACACATCATACAGCAATGCATGACATATTCACAGTATACAGTAATGCACGAAATGATTCACAGTATACAGCAAAGCATGACATATTCACAGTGTACAGCAATGCACATGATTCACAGCATACAGCAATGCACGACATGATTCACAGCATACAGCAATGCATGACATATTCACAGTATACAGCAATGCACATGATTCACAGCATACAGCAATGCAAGACATGATTCACAGTATACAGCAATGCATGACATTCACAGTATACAGCAATGCATGACATGATACACAGCATACAGCAATGCATGACATATTCACAGTATACAGCAATGCATATGATTCACAGCATACAGCAATGCACATGATTCACAGTATACAGCAATGCATGACATATTCACAGTATACAGCAATGCATGACATGATTCACAGCATACAGCAATGCATGACATATTCACAGTATACAGTAATGCACAACATGATTCACAGTGTACAGCAAAGCATGACATATTCAGAGTATACAGCAATGCATGACATGAGTCACAGCATACAGCAATGCATGACATGATTCACAGTATACAGCAATGTATGACATGATTCTCAGCATACAGCAATGCACGACATGATTCACAGCATACAGCAATGCATGACATATTCACAGTGTACAGTAATGCATGACATGATTCACAGTATACAGCAATGCACGACATGATTCACAGTATACAGCAATGCATAACATGATTCACAGAATACAGCAGCTGCGACATATTCACAGTATACAGCAATGCGACGCATGACTCACAGTATACAGCAATGCATGACATATTCACAGTATACAGCAATGCATGACATGATTCACAGCATACAGCAAGGCATGACATGATTCACAGTATACAGCAGTGCATGACATATTCACAGTATACAGCAATGCACAACAGTATACAGCAATGCACAACATGATTCACAGCATACAGCAATGCACGACATGATTCACAGTATACAGCAATGCATGACATGATTCACAGTATACAGCAATGCACGACCTAATTCACAGTATACAGCAATGCATGACGTATTCACAGTATACAGCAATGCACAACAGTATACAGCAATGCACAACATGATTCACAATATACAGCAATGCATAACATATTCACAGTATACAGCAATGCATGACATATTCACAGTATGCAGCAATGCACGACTTGATTCACAGTATACAGCAATGCATAACAGTCACAGTATACAGCAATGCATGACATGATTCACAGTATACAGCAATTCATGACATATTCACAGTATACAGCAATGCACGACATGATTCACAGCATACAGCAATGCTTGACATGAGTCACAGTATACAGCAAAGCATGACATATTCAATGCATGACATGATTTACAGTATACAGCAATGCATGACATGATTCACAGCATATAGCAATGCATGACATGATTCACAGTATATAGCAATGCACAACATGATTCACAGCATACACCAATGCATGACATATTCACAGTATACAGCAATGCATGACATGACTCACAGTATACAGCAATGCATGACATATTCACAGTATACAGCAATGCACGACATGATTCACAGTATACAGCAATGCATAACATGATTCACAGAATACAGCAATGCACGACATATTCACAGTATACAGCAATGCATGACATGACTCACAGTATACAGCAAAGCATGATATATTCACAGTATACAGCAATGCACATGATTCACAGCATACAGCAATGCATGACATGATTCACAGTATACAGCAATGCATGACATATTCACAGTATGCAGCAATGCATGACATGATTCACAGAATACAGCAATGCATGACATATTCACAGTATACAGTAATGCACGACATGATTCACAGTATACAGCAAAGCATGACATATTCACAGTATACAGCAATGCATGACATGAGTCACAGCATACAGCAATGCATGACATGAGTCACAGCATACAGCAATGCATGACATGATTCACAGTATACAGCAATGCACGACATGATTCACAGTATACAGCAATGTATGACATTCACAATATACAGCAATGCACATGATTCACAGCATACAGCAATGCACGACATGATTCACAGTATACAGCAGTGCATGACATATTCACAGTATACAGCAATGCACATGATTCACAGCATATAGCAATGCACGACATGATTCACAGTATACAGCAATGCATGACATATTCACAGTATACAGCAATGCATGACATGATTCACAGCATACAGCAATGCATGACATATTCACAGTATACAGTAATGCACGACATGATTCACAGTATACAGCAAAGCATGACATATTCACAGTATGCAGCAATGCATGACATGAGTCACAGCATACAGCAATGCATGACATGATTCACAGTATACAGCAATGCATGACATGATTCACAGTATACAGCAATGCATGACATGATTCACAGCATACAGCAATGCACGACATGATTCACAGCATACAGCAATGCATGACTTATTCACAGTATACAGTAATGCACATGATTCATAGTATACAGCAATGCATGACATTCACAGTATACAGTAATGCACGACATGATTCACAGTATACAGCAAAGCATGACACATTCACAGTATACAGCAATGCACATGATTCACAGCATACAGCAATGCACGACATGATTCACAGTATACAGCAATGCATGACATATTCACAGTATACAGCAATGCATGACATGATTCACAGCATACAGCAATGCATGACATATTCACAGTATACAGCAATGCATGATATATTCACAGTGTACAGTAATGCACGACATGATTCACACTATACAGCAATGCATGACATTGACAGTATACAGCGATGCACGACATGATTCACAGCATACAGCAATGCACGCCATGATTCACAGTATACAGCAATGCATGACATATTCACAGTATACAGCAATGCATGACATGATTCACAGCATACAGCAATGCATGACATATTCACAGTGTACAGTAATGCACGACATGATTCACAGTATACAGCAATGCATGACATTCACAGTATACAGCAATGCACGACATGATACACATCATACAGCAATGCATGACATATTCACAGTATACAGTAATGCACGAAATGATTCACAGTATACAGCAAAGCATGACATATTCACAGTGTACAGCAATGCACATGATTCACAGCATACAGCAATGCACGACATGATTCACAGTATACAGCAATGCATGACTTATTCACAGTATACAGTAATGCACAACATGATTCATAGTATACAGCAATGCATGACATTCACAATATACAGCAATGCATGACATGATACACAGTATACAGCAAAGCATGACATATTCACAGTATACAGCAATGCACATGATTCACAGCATACAGCAATGCACGACATGATTCACAGTATACAGCAATGCATGACATATTCACAGTATACAGCAATGCATGACATGATTCACAGCATACAGCAATGCATGACATATTCACAGTATACAGCAATGCACATGATTCACAGCATACAGCAATGCACGACATGATTCACAGTATACAGCAATGCATGACATTCACAGTATACAGCAATGCATGACATGATACACAGCATACAGCAATGCATGACATATTCACAGTATACAGCAATGCATATGATTCACAGCATACAGCAATGCACATGATTCACAGTATACAGCAATGCATGACATATTCACAGTATACAGCAATGCATGACATGATTCACAGCATACAGCAATGCATGACATATTCACAGTATACAGTAATGCACAACATGATTCACAGTGTACAGCAAAGCATGACATATTCACAGTATACAGCAATGCATGACTTGAGTCACAGCATACAGCAATGCATGACATGATTCACAGTATACAGCAATGTATGACATGATTCTCAGCATACAGCAATGCACGACATGATTCACAGCATACAGCAATGCATGACATATTCACAGTGTACAGTAATGCATGACATGATTCACAGTATACAGCAATGCACGACATGATTCACAGTATACAGCAATGCATAACATGATTCACAGAATACAGCAATGCACGACATATTCACAGTATACAGCAATGCACGACATGACTCACAGTATACAGCAATGCATGACATATTCACAGTATACAGCAATGCACGACATGATTCACAGCACACAGCAAGGCATGACATGATTCACAGTATACAGCAGTGCATGACATATTCACAGTATACAGCAATGCACAACAGTATACAGCAATGCACAACATGATTCACAGCATACAGCAATGCACGACATGATTCACAGTATACAGCAATGCATGACATGATTCACAGTATACAGCAATGCGACGACTTAATTCACAGTATACAGCAATGCATGACAGATTCACAGTATACAGCAATGCACAACATGATTCACAATATACAGCAATGCATAACATATTCACAGTATACAGCAATGCATGACATATTCACAGTATGCAGCAATGCACGACTTGATTCACAGTATACAGCAATGCATAACAGTCACAGTATACAGCAATGCATGACATGATTCACAGTATACAGCAATGCATGACATATTCACAGTATACAGCAATGCACGACATGATTCACAGCATACAGCAATGCTTGACATGAGTCACAGTATACAGCAAAGCATGACATATTCAATGCATGACATGGTTTACAGTATACAGCAATGCATGACATGATTCACAGCATATAGCAATGCATGACATGATTCACAGTATATAGCAATGCACAACATGATTCACAGCATACACCAATGCATGACATATTCACAGTATACAGCAATGCATGACATGACTCACAGTATACAGCAATGCATGACATATTCACAGTATACAGCAATGCACGACATGATTCACAGTATACAGCAATGCATAACATGATTCACAGAATACAGCAATGCACGACATATTCACAGTATACAGCAATGCATGACATGACTCACAGTATACAGCAAAGCATGATATATTCACAGTATACAGCAATGCACATGATTCACAGCATACAGCAATGCATGACATGATTCACAGTATACAGCAATGCATGACATATTCACAGTATGCAGCAATGCATGACATGATTCACAGAATACAGCAATGCATGACATATTCACAGTATACAGTAATGCACGACATGATTCACAGTATACAGCAAAGCATGACATATTCACAGTATACAGCAATGCATGACATGAGTCACAGCATACAGAAATGCATGACATGAGTCACAGCATACAGCAATGCATGACATGATTCACAGTATACAGCAATGCACGACATGATTCACAGTATACAGCAATGTATGACATTCACAATATACAGCAATGCACATGATTCACAGCATACAGCAATGCACGACATGATTCACAGTATACAGCAGTGCATGACATATTCACAGTATACAGCAATGCACATGATTCACAGCATATAGCAATGCACGACATGATTCACAGTATACAGCAATGCATGACATATTCACAGTATACAGCAATGCATGACATGATTCTCAGCATACAGCAATGCATGACATATTCACAGTATACAGTAATGCACGACATGATTCACAGTATACAGCAAAGCATGACATATTCACAGTATGCAGCAATGCATGACATGAGTCACAGCATACAGCAATGCATGACATGATTCACAGTATACAGCAATGCATGACATGATTCACAGCATACAGCAATGCGACATGATTCACAGCATACAGCAATGCATGACATATTCACAGTATACAGTAATGCATGACATGATTCACAGTATACAGCAATGCATGACATACACAGTATACAGCAATGCATGACATACACAGTATACAGCAATGCATGACATGATACACAGCATACAGCAATGCATGACATATTCACAGTTTACAGCAATGCACGACATGATTCACAGTATACAGCAATGCATGACATATTCACAGTATACAGCAATGCATGACATGATTGACAGCATACAGCAATGCACGACATGATTCACAGCATACAGCAATGCATGACTTATTCACAGTATACAGTAATGCACGACATGATTCACAGTATACAGCAATGCATGACATTCACAGTATACAGCAATGCATGACATATTCACAGTATACAGCAATGCATGACATGATTCACAGCATACAGCAATGCATGACATATTCACAGTGTACAGTAATGCACGACATGATTCACAGTATACAGCAATGCATGACATTCACAGTATACAGCAATGCACGACATGATACACATCATACAGCAATGCATGACATATTCACAGTATACAGTAATGCACGAAATGATTCACAGTATACAGCAAAGCATGACATATTCACAGTGTACAGCAATGCACATGATTCACAGCATACAGCAATGCACGACATGATTCACAGTATACAGCAATGCATGACTTATTCACAGTATACAGTAATGCACGACATGATTCATAGTATACAGCAATGCATGACATTCACAATATACAGCAATGCATGACATGATACACAGTATACAGCAAAGCATGACATATTCACAGTATACAGCAATGCACATGATTCACAGCATACAGCAATGCATGACATGATTCACAGTATACAGCAATGCATGACATATTCACAGTATACAGCAATGCATGACGTGATTCACAGCATACAGCAATGCATGACATATTCACAGTATACAGCAATGCACATGATTCACAGCATACAGCAATGCACGACATGATTCACAGTATACAGCAATGCATGACATTCACAGTATACAGCAATGCACTACATGATACACAGCATGCAGCAATGCATGACATATTCACAGTATACAGCAATGCATATGATTCACAGCATACAGCAATGCACATGATTCACAGTATACAGCAATGCATGATATATTCACAGTATACAGCAATGCATGACATGATTCACAGCATACAGCAATGCATGACATATTCACAGTATACAGTAATGCACAACATGATTCACAGTGTACAGCAAAGCATGACATATTCACAGTATACAGCAATACATGACATGAGTCACAGCATACAGCAATGCATGACATGATTCACAGTATACAGCAATGCATGACATGATTCTCAGCATAGAGCAATGCACGACATGATTCACAGCATACAGCAATGCATGACATATTCACAGTGTACAGTAATGCAGGACATGATTCACAGTATACAGCAACGCATGACATTCACATTATACAGCAGTGCACAACATGATACACAGCATACAGCAATGCATGACATGTTCACAGTATACAGCAATGCACATGATTAACAGGATACAGCAATGCATGACATGATTCACAGCATACAGCAATGCATGACATATTCACAGTGTACAGTAATGCACAACATGATTCACAGTGTACAGCAATGTATGACATTCACAGTATACAGCAATGGACGACATGATTCACAATATACAACAATGCATGACATTCCCAGTATACAGCAATGCACCTCATGATTCACAGCATACAGCAATGCACGCCATGACTCACAGTATACAGCAATGCATGACATATTCACAGTATACAGCAATGCATGACATGATTCACAGCATAAAGCAGTGCATGGCATATTCACAGCATACAGCAATGCATGACATATTCACAGTATACAGCAATGCACATGATTCACAGTATACAGCAATGCATGACATATTCACAGTATACAGCAATGCACAACATGATTCACATCATACAGCAATGCATGACATGATTCACAGTATACAGCAGTGCATGACATGATTCACAGCATACAGCAATGCATGACATGATTCACAGTATACAGCAATGCGTGACATGATTCACAGTATACAGCAATGTACGACATATTTTCAGATACAGGTAATCAGTTAACAGTTTGCAAACTGCAGAGACGTGGTAGCAAGTGCGGTGTACAGTGTATATCACCTACAACAGAAAAAGTGCTTGTTGCGATAGGGAGAGTAGCACATAACAAGAACAGTATGCATAGTATTGTAATCGTAAGCAGGCATTTAAATACTAATACCTCAGTGTCAAGCATACTCAGGAGAAAAGCTAGGTATTGACCTAGTGCTGGTCTGCAGTGCCCGTTCTTTGGGTAACCAGCTCACTCCTTTGTACCTCAAGTAATCTGTGTCAGTTGGGAGGAAGACATTCGTGTCTGCCAGGTGATAACTGTATTTACTAGGCAGGAAAGGGGTAGTTCCAGTTACCCCGAGCCAGGGCATGATGTATGGCTGGGGGATGTCCCACTCCACTATGCAGTCCTCATGATACCTGGACTGAGAAGCCTGTGCATTGGCCACCCTGGCTGAAGTCACATTCACCAATGACTCGGGCTCTGAGCTGGACCCTCCTTCCTCCAGGACTGCCTCGATTTCCACATCAGGCCTTGGAAGTGGCCACAGTTACCTCCTTTAACTCAACAGGAGCATAGGCTTTAACCACAGCCTCAGTATGATCTGCCACAGCCACAGGTGGTTCCCAGGGGGGTACAGCCATGGGGAGGGCCATCAGAGACGTCCACCCACAGCCCCTCCCTCTGCCACTGGGAGGTGCATAGGCGGCTAGTGGAGGGGAAAGGCTGGGCAGACAGCTGTACCCTACACCCACCAACTCCATTTCTTTCACGCTCTCCTTCACTTCCTCACAACCTTCCAATGAGTAACCCATCTGATTTTAATTGTTGCCAAAGCAATCTGAGATCGTGACAAGGCCCAAACAGGTATGTAGCGTGCTAGCTGCATCACTGCTTTGTACAGCAACTGACATCATGTCATTGAATCATGGGTGACTAAGCATTATTTTCCATGTCCCACTCCCACCTACAGGTGGATATGTTAGTGGGGATCTACTTTCAGGGGAGGAAGGAGGGGAGTATGAGAGGAAAGTGATGACGGCCAACAGCCCTCCCATGTCAATAGACCTCAGGCACTCCTGGTCCCCCCACTCCACCCCACCCAGCCATCGCAAGGCAAACATAGCTAACTTCTCCCTGTTGACAGCAGAGAGACCACCGTGATGGCACAGAACATATGTTGCTTGCAGCGGAGCTCCTGGGGGGGAACTACAAAAGGAGTCAAACTACTGAGCACAGGTAATTTTATTTAACCTGAAGGTGAGCAGCAGACAAATGCCAAATATCTGTGGCACTTTGAGCCCCCCCCCAAAAAGCCTCTTGCTCAGGGGGCGTGGCACCTGAGGAAGAGACTTTTCTTTTTGCCTGGAAGTGCTGGTGATGTCTGGCTTTCATCTGCCACTTACGTTAAGGTAAGTAAAATTATCTATTTATGCTCAGTTGTGTCTCCTTTTGTGGTTCATGGTTTGTATTTATGAGTTGCCATCTGGTCTTTTTGTTTGGGCACACTTTTGTTGGCGCTCCTGGGGCATCTGTAGGGCCTCTCTGGAGGACTGTGGAGTGGCTCAACAAATGTGGGGCTTAAAGAGGCCCAAAGATGTGAGTTGTCAGGGAACAGTAGAAGCAAAAACAAAAAGAAGCTGATTAATGACTTTGAAGAAGAAGTACCAGCATTTATACAGTACTTTTCATACACATTGTATCCCAAAGTGCTTTAGCAAGCAATGAGGGACTGGTAGTGAAGTGACCAAATGTGTAGTGGAAGCCATTTCACACATCGACGCCCACACATAGCCTTGGGCAGTTGCATGAACTGGTTTTATGGGAAGGGGAATGTTGGCCAGGACACCAGAGAAAATACCCTGCTCTTGTGAAAAGTGCCTTGGGTTCTTTTACTTCCACCTGGACAGCACCAGAGATGGGTAGAAGGGACCTCAGTTTAACATCTCATCTGAAGGCACACACCCCAGTAGTACAGAACCCCCCCAGTACTGCACTCGGATGCCAGTGTTTATTCCAATCCTGAAGTGGGACAAGAACCCACCACCTTCTGGCCCAGAGGTGAATGTGCTACCAACTGAACCACGCTGACACCACTTTGGGGGAAACAGCAATGAAGACAGATTGGCTTGTCTGCAGTTTTTGGGTCCAATCTAATATGGCTGATAAGACCATGATGTCATCAGACAAGATTCCATCATAGCAAAATCTAATCTGATGACATTTTTGATCACGTAATCACTACAACTATTAGCAGTACTTGTAGTAGTGGTAATACAATAGTGGCAGGAGGAGTGGGGAAGGGGGCTCAGGGGGCTTTGCCCCTGAAATGAAATGATCCTCTGTGTGTGAGAGGTGTGGGGGCACAGCCTCCTGATCGTCTCCATTCAGTTAGTGCCTGAGACTGGTATACTGTTGTCTGTTGCCTGGTAACAGTCCACTCTCATGAGGAAATATTGTCTGCCATATTGGATCAGAATCAGAAACTGCAGCTGCTCCGAGAGATTGGACATACACAAACTATTTAGCCTTTACTATTTTTCTGCAACCGATGATGTCATAGCTTGATGCATCTGTAATGCTGCTATATGGGGTTACTTAAAAAGCTGTTCTTAAAAACCACAGAGACAGAAAACAAAGTCAGAGAGAAACATTCCGCACCCTCCCCAGAGTAGGAGTTACTGACGGGGGGGGGGTGCTGCATGATTTGGTTTTACCACTTACTTTACTTCCATATCTATGGTGAGCCCCTGGGTGCTCACTGCACTAGACCCAAGAATAGAACTAAAACAGCGGTAAGATACATGCAACAAGCACTACAACAGGATGATCCAAGTCCGTGATGGTGGCATTATAGTCTAAAACATGGATCCATTTATTGTACACAGTTCATTATTCGGGTTAGCCCGCAAGGAGGATTGTACACATATTATTTTCTGACAAAAATTAGTAGTAAAGTAGTAAAATGTTTTATTTATAAAATCTTATGAATCAGGATTTGCTCGATTGAGCTAAAACCTCATTTACAATGAGGTCCATAGTACAGAAGAAGAGACACTTTTTCAATTACATTGTTTCACGTACATTATGAATACACTGACTAATACAATATGAACACCTACATAAATACAACAAGCAGAATTAAACAGACAAGTAGACAGAGGATTACACAGTGAAACATTCAACAGCATGCTTATTTCAGTTACATACAACCATTATGCAAAGTTGTACAGCACAGTCTAGATTTAAGTGCTGTATTATCTAATCGGATTTTTATCCCCTTCCAGGTGTTTTTCCCAGTAGATGTTTTTAATTTATGCGGGATGCCCAGTGCAGATCTTAGGAAGCCTTTTTTTCTCTGCACACTATGTGGGTGGATATATAATCTGGGAGTTTTCCATCCAAACTCATATGTAACCCCCTACCTGGGACCTGGGACCTGGACTCGGGGAGAAAACTGTTGCTCGGTATTTTGGCTAGGTTTGACTTCTAGTCAGGGGCACCCAAGTAACTCCGGACACAGGAAGCAATAACTGTAATGTCCAATACCAGAAGTTGGGATTCTAAAGTGTGGCTTTTATTCACATCCAACAGAATAACAAAGCATAGATGGACCCTCACAGGGCTACACTCCTGGTAATGCAGATTTATGGAGATCAGAACACATCCTCTATACACTAGAACCCTCAAGTCTCAAAACACTCTGGGCACTCTGCCCTAACTCAACTCTTTTTCAGTTTCCCTGGCTCGGCTCCATTGCCAGCCCTTTGGACACTTTCCATACAGCATGGAACATTTACTGGTGGCTCCCTAAACCACCTATGAGCACTTCTGGCTCCATCAGGGAATCTTCCTCATCAATCCTACGTCTGGGTACTTTCCTCAGGCACTGGCCAAGTACCTGAGAGAAAGCAACAGGTGTCCCAAAGCAAACCCGTAGAGGTGAATTTGGTTACTACTGATGGGGGGTCTCCCACCTCTTGCTCCCATAATTCATACCCGGCCATTTCTCTGGACTGTAACATCTCATCCTTAAAAACACTTTGCTGTGTAGATTCTCTTTAAATGTATGTCACATCCAATCTACTGTTTTTCCATCCCATTTGTGCTGAACTTGAACATACTTAAAAAAGTGGCTGGGTCCATTACTCTAGACACCCCCCAACAGAGTTAAGCAGTCCAATCCCCACATCTTCCAAACTGTACTTGGCTGTCTTTTCCTGACCCCACAGTAACAGTCACTTTAGTTTCATCTTGTCTCAGGTGAAAACACATTGGCCCTTTAGCAGAGTGAACTCACCCCTTGGTTGCAGGTGCCCCACAGGCATTGTCTCTTCCAAAGAAATCTCGTCCAGAACTTCTGGAGCCTCAGCACGAACTTAAATCAGGCAGCTTCTTGTTTCCTAGCTGGAACGGGGTGGGGTTTACCCCTGGAAACAGGCTGATTCCTTCCCCCTCCCCATCCCTGCAGGGATGGGGCCCTGAACCATTGAAAGCGGTCTCTACCACTTCACTTGGCTCTTCTTGTGTTCCTCTCAAGGTGAGAACACACACCTCTACAAAAAAATAGCTCTTTAACAGAGCTTAGGACTCTGAGGGCCTGCTTACAGCAGAGCACCTCCTTCCTCTACTACAGACTGCAACAGACCTGACTTCAAATTCCCCAACGTTCTACTTTAACCTCCAACTGCAACATTCCAGTGTGGCTTATGCAGCTGCAACAGTTCCAAATGATGTCATAGCTCCAGCTCAGCAGAGACTGAAAACAGAGGAAGACATAGGGAAATCCATTTAACTGGAGTTTCACTAGCTGCCTGTCCCTGCCTGCCACTAGATTTAACTGGGATTCTAGTAACCCCGGGTAACAGGGGGGTTACATGTATAAATGCAATTAAGTGTTCTTGCCTTCATTCGCTCAGTTTTTGCCATCCCAAGTTGTCATATAACTGACAACTATGCATTAAGCGGGGGCACCAAGGATGGACCTGACGAAATTCCAATTCACATTTAATTATTTTTATCTCCTATGTGGAAAATCCTTTTAAAGGTATTTTCATCTTAATGCCCATGTATATCTCTATGTTAATACACATGTTAATACCTCGATGATAACACCCATGTAAATTGCTGCATATTAATGTGCATGTTAACTAAATGCAACACACATATTAAGAACTCCATGTTAATGACTGTTTTAAGAACTCCATGTTATAGCACTTGTTAATAAATCCATGTTAATGGCCATGGTAATAACTCCGTGTTAATGTGCATGTGAAGAACCCCTTGCTAATGCCCATGCTAAGAACTCCATCTTAATGCCCATGTTATGAAATCCATGTTATTGCCCATGTTAATTACTCCACCTTTATGCACACATTAAGAGCGTCATGTCATTGTCCATGTTAATAACTTCATATTCATGCCCATGTTAATACCTCCATGTCATGGCATTGCCCATGTTAATAACTCCATGGTAATGCCCATGTTAATAACTCCATGGTAATGCCCATGTTAATAACTCCATGTTCATGCCCACGTTAATAACTCCATGTCATGTCATTGCTCATGTTAATAACTCCATGGTAATGCCCATGTTAATAACTCCATGTTCATGCCCACGTTAATAACTCCATGGCATTTCCCATGTTAATAATGCCATGTTAATGCTCATGTTAATAACTCCATGTCATTGTGTAAAACTCCACCTTTATGCACATGTTAAGAACTCCATGTCATACACACAGACCAGTCGGGTTTCATTAAGGGGCACCAGGGTAAAAATAACATCCGCAAG
The DNA here is from genome assembly GCA_016271365.2 of Neoceratodus forsteri. Classification (NCBI taxonomy): domain Eukaryota; kingdom Metazoa; phylum Chordata; order Ceratodontiformes; family Ceratodontidae; genus Neoceratodus; species Neoceratodus forsteri. The sequence continues at coordinate 47,106,254 of JADMNL010000027.1, forward strand.
GTCCTAAACATCACACATAAATAGTCCGGAGCTGCAGCAAATCATGGTGTGGCAGTCCTAACTTTAGACAGAGAGCAGGCCTTTGACTATGTGGAGTGGGGTATATATTTGAAACATTGTGAAGATCCCATCTGGGTGATTCCTTCATGGGGTGGGTGGGTGCCCTGTACCATGCCCCGCAAGCATAAATTCTCATAAAAGGGGGCCTGACCACACCATTCTCTCTAACCCCGGGCACCAGGCAGGGGTGCCCACTGTCACCCCTATTATATGTCCTTATTCCGGAACGCTTAGCAGCTGCAATTAGAAATCACCGGGGGATTCAGGAATTTTGGGTTGGGGATTGGGAGGAGCACAAGCTGGCATTATTTGCCGATGGCATATTGTTATTCTTGCAAAACCCCTCTGCAGGCATTCCTGATTTACATGGCTTGCTTGATGAGAATGCTCCACTTTCTGGTCATAAAATAAACTGGTCCAAAAGTGAGCTCTTGCCAGTGGGTAGGAAGTATGGTGTTCCCCTTGCCTCCAAATTGATGGGGATCCCCATAGTAAACAAAATCAACTACCTTGGTGTCCATCTTTCCTGCTCCCCAGCAGTTCTATATAAAAACTACAAACCCTTACTTAATGATCGTAAATCGGACTCCGTCAGGTGGTGCAGCTTACCCTTATCTGTAATGGGAAGGAACAATGTGGTCAAGATGTGTATGTTACCTAAATGTCTATATCTATTTCAAGTTCTGCCTGTATGCGTACCCACAGTGTTTTTCAAGACCATAGATGCTCTAGTACATAGCATTGTTTGGAATAATAAACTGGCCTGAGTAGAAAGAAACATCTTGCAAAAAGGCTGTGGAGGAAGGAGGTGCCCTCCCACACTTTCGATTCAACTACCGGTTGGCACAATTGGCTTATCTTCCCCATCTTACAACTGCACAGTCTCCTTTCTGGCACATACTAGAGGAGGACGACATAGGTACTGCTTTACATAGTGAACTGCAGTCTTCTGTATCCCCCCTCGGATTCACAACCAATTCACAAAAAACAGATATGACCCAGATAAAACCAACATGTGCCCAAAGTGTAAAATCAAAGTTAGGGACTTTGTATACATGTCACTGACCTGCCCCTGTGTAGCCAGGTTTTGGGCAGAGATGCATTCAATAGTGCAGAAAGTCTTAAAGCAGCCTCTCCTTGGCTCCCTCGAAGAGTTTCTGCTGGGTGCGAGCACTGGTTTATCTTTAGCACCCCAACATAGGAGGTTGTGGGATCTGGCCTTGTTCAATGCAAAAAAGACAATCGCTCACATATTGCTCAGTCAGAATCCGACTACTATTGCCCAATGGAGACAAAACCTGCGTTGCTGTCTTAAAATTGGAGAAGGCGCAATTGAGAGACAATGGCATCCACTCGGCCTTTCAGGCTATATGGGAGCCTCTGGAGACAGCTATAGAGGAGGGTACATTTCCAGTTCAATAAATGCAGGTGCTGTCATTGTGGGTGGTGTACCCCCTACATATGAACATATGAAGAAGCCAGTGCCCTGCGACAGGAGTCAGGCTCTGTACTCTTTTCACCATTTTTCCTCTCCTGGATGGCCATACTGCCTCTTGCCAGGGAATCAGATACTGGGCTTGGTTTAACTGCAGGCTTGTCAATACTCTGTGTATTCAAGTTTTATGTGTTGGTTTCAATATGTATTTTTATATCACTTTTGTTGGTCTCCACCATGTTGGTTATTATGTGACTTGCAGCTTATGAGTTTGTTATATGTGCAGTGTTACCTCCTTGTTTTAACTAAAATAAAAAATAAAAAAAAGAACTCCTTGTCATTGCCCATGTTAATAACTCCATGTTAATGCTCATGTTAATAATTCCATGTCATTGCTCACATTAATAACATATAGAATAATACATGGGTGGGTGTGTGTAATCAGAATTTTACACACACCCAAGGTGTGGGATGCTATATAAACCCTGAGAGGATCCTGGGTATCCTGTGATATTGGCGACTGCAAATGAGTGACTGAGTTAATAGCGGCTCATTTGTAGTGCCTAAAATGTGAGCTACCCTGTAAGGGTAGCGAGGGAAAGGTACAGCGAGGGTAGGGATGAGCGAGAGAGGGTTACCGGTAGTATAGGATAGCGACTGGAAGGGGAGGGATAGGGAAGAGGGTTTGTGTGAGACAGTGAGGCATGCTGCTGCTGCTGAGCTAACTGTGTGGTGTGGTGGTGAGGGTGGCTAGCTTTGATGTGGCAGGTACAGGGATCGTGGCAGGGGAGGGCTATTTTTTTTTAGCTTTCACTTGTATTTTTTTTGGGGGGGGACTGTCTCCCCCTCTACAGCATGCACCCCCCCCTGGAGTTGGTAATCTAAAATCAGGGGGTGCGGGGGGGTGCATAAATGCTTGTTTTGGTTGTTGGATGTGGTGTCACCGATAAAAGTACATTGCTAATTTGCCTTTCGGTGTTTTACACTCGCTGTAATGGCGATTGCTGTTTTGTGATCACTGTTATGACATAGAACCAGGATGTCACATTGAGGGTGTGTGTCAAATTTTGGTTCTACACATACCCACCCATGTTTTATTGTTTATAATTACTGGTGATCATTTTTAATTAGTGTGTGTGTTTGCATGTTTGAGAAAGTGAAAGCAGCAGTTGTTTTGGTAGCGCTCACGTCTATTTAGGTGCGGGAGTAATTGATAGCTGATGGTTGATAGTTTGGGTAAAAATTGGCTGGAGAACAGGACACAGAGGGTAATAGTAAACTGAAGAAAGGGGGGTTACTAGTGCGGTACCGCAGGGTTCAGTACTAGGTCCAGTCCTCTCTAATGTCTCTATAAGCGACATTGCAGAGGGACTGGAAGGAAAAGTATGTTTCTTTGCAGATGACACAAAGATCTGCAACAGAGTTTTATTTTATTTATTTTATTTAGTTTTTGTTTACTGGGTAAGTGCACTAGCCAACAGCAATGACTACTTTCAGGCATGACCCAGGAGGGTACAGTACAACAATACAGGGAAGACATTCCAATACAAGTACAAAACAAAATAATAATTGACAGTAGCATACAACTAGTTTTGACAATAGCATACAGGCAAGTTGACAGAAGTAGCCATAGAACAAGGAGTTTGCAATAACAATGTAGGAAAAAAATAAAAATAAAACAGGAACAGTACAATAATCAAAATGACACCACAATTGGTTCGAGGAAGAAGAAAAATAAGAAACATGACAGATTAAGCATTTTAGTGCTAATGAGGGATTGAGAGTTACTTTAGGGGAGAGGCAGTAGTAAGTACTAGGAATAAAAGATACGAAAGAGGATGAGAGTGAGGGAGGTGGGGCAGATAGGTAGAGGAGAAGTGCATTGTGTATAGAGGGGCAGATCAGTAAAAAAGTCAAGCAGAGATGAGGCTGGGATGGAGAGAGCTAGGGAGGTTTGAAACAGGAGCACTTGTGGGAAGTATCAAGATAATTACGCAACCCTTTCTTAAAAGATGCATGAGATGGTGATTGGTGCAAAGCTAGAGGAAGGGAGTTCCAGTATTTGGGGGCTCAGCAGGCAAAGGCACTAGCACCTTTTGTGGTGCTGTGTCTGGGGATGAAAATGGGGGCTTGGTCAGCAGACCGCAACCCATAGCAAGGGGTCAGGTTTTGGAAGAGGCCTGCCAGGGATATAGGTATTTGCAGACGGACTATATTTTCAATGATAGATCCATAAGCATGTAGCCTTAGCTCAGTAGGAGGAAGCCATCCCAGATCGGAATAGAGGAGACAGTGGTGTTTCAGCCGATGTGAGGAGGACGCATAGAGACAGATGTTGTTATATGTGACATCCCATTTCCAAAGGATAGATTTGCACGCAGAGGCATATGTTGCAGCACCATAGGTAAGAGATGGTAGGAATATGCCACGGGCAATGGCAAGCCTTGCTGAGGGGGTGAGCACATAGCTGGTCCGGTAGGCTATTCCAAGTTTGGAGTTGACCAGTTTGCAGGTCTGATTGATGTGTAAGTCAAAATTTAATGATGGATCAAGGGTGACACCTAGATATCTAAATGAATTTACTACCCCAACTATAGAGCCATTTAAGGAGGTGACTTTAAGTATAAGATGGGCCTGTTTGAGCTTTGTGTTTGATCCAAAGAGCATAGCTTGGGTTTTAGACTTGTTTAATACAAGTTTGTGAGTGAACAGCTACTCCTGTATTAGCTGGACGTAAAGAGAGAGTAGATTGTTTATGTCATCAATGCTTTTTGCGCTAGCGTACAGCACAATGTCATCTGCATATAGTAGGGAGGTTGTCCTGTGGAGGTCGGTGAAGATGTTATTTATGAAAAGAGAGAAAAGCAGGGGTCCAAGGATGGAGCCTTGCGGTACCCAACGTTTATAGTGGCTTTGTCCGAGAGGGTAGGGTTGTATTTCACAATTTGAGACCGTTCAGATAAGTAGTTTCCAAACCACCGTACAACGTTAGCTGAGAAGACTAGTGATCTAAGGGTGGCTAGAAGGATGGAGTGATCAACTAAGTCAGACGCCTTAGTCATGTCAATGAACACTGCACCAGTGAGAAGACCAGAGTCCATAGCCACTAGAGTATTGGACGTGAATTTGAGAAGGGCGGTAGTGGTGCTATGGCCTTTACGAAAACCATGCTGGACAGTGGTAAGTAGATCATGCTTCTGTAAGAAGTCAGTTGTCTGTGTTGCTAATGGTTTCTCAAGAATTTTATTTAGGACAGACAGGATGGCAATGGGCCTATAGTTTGAGGGATCTTTGCGATCTCCTTTTTTGAAAATGGGTAATCCTGTCTACTTTCAATATGTCAGGGATGTAGCCCTGGCACAGGGAGAGTGTGAAAATCCTGGCTAGGGGAGCAGCGATGAAAGGAGCTGCGACCATCAGTAGTTTGGGTTCTAGATTGTCAGAGCCAGCTGCTGTGCAGTCCAGGATACTGTTTAACAATCTAAGCACATCACATTTTGTGATTGATTTGAAAAAGAACTGAGGACCGTTAACAATTTGCTGAGTGGATACACTTGGTTGGACAGGGAAAGAGGAGGTGTGGTTGGTTAAGTCCGAGAATTTATTGTTGAAAAAGTTGACAATGGTTCTGGGATTGTTACAGTGTACCCCATCAAGTGACATGTCATTGGGGTGGATGCCAGATTTGAGCCAAGAAAGAATTTAATATGGGATCAGAATTGTTTGGGGTCATCATGGGAGCTGGTCAGTAGGTCCTTGCAGTAGGAGCTATTTGCTTTTTTGATGTCTTTTTTGCAGGCATTACGCAGAGTCCTGTTTGTAGTATGGTCAAAGGCTAGCCCTGAGTTCTTATAATGGAGCCAGCCTTTGTCCCTTAGCTTAAGTTTAGCTAATAGGTCAGATTTCAACCAGTGGGTATGCCTATTTCTTACCCGCCAGGTTACAAGTTTGCAGTGCTTATCCTGGAGTACTGGGAAGCTATTAAGGAACAAATCAAGGGCAGTCTGAGCATTGTTGGATATAAGAATGGAGGACCAATCAGTAGTGGCAGTGTCATGCAGGAAAAGCTGAAATTTAAAATTTGCATAGTTGCAGAAGGTAATGAAACGAGGCCCCGTCTGGATAGGTCTGCTTTTGCCCCAGATACAGTACGTTGGGGAGTGATCAGTGATGGCATCTGGCAGTACTCCAGAGGCAATTACATTTTCAGGGTGATTGGTCACTATCCAGTCTAGTAGCATGTTTGCATTTGAGTGAAGGGCATTTCTGGTAGGTTCACATATAAGCTGGTGCAGGTTATAACTCTGCAGTTTGGTCATTATTGTGGTTTGATTACTGACCAGCCAATTAATGTTAATGTCCCCAAGTATGAGGACCTCATTTCTCCCAGGAAGACATGCGATTTGTTCCATTAACTCATCCAATCCTACTTGCCCATTGGTTGGAGGATTGTAGGCCCACACAATGTGTAGTGTTTTGGAACCAAGAGTGAGCAGGACATGGAGTGCCTCACAGTGGCATAGGACAGATGACTTTACTGCAGAGACATCTAGATGATCTCTAAAGTAGACAGCTCTGTCAAGTCTCAATAGGTTACAGTGGGGGAAGGGGCACAGAGAATCAGATATGGATGGCTTCAGCCATGTTTTGGTTAGGCATATTATATCAGGTTTGTAGAGGGTAGCCCAGGATTCAAGCTCAGTTAGGTTGTGTGCAAGGCTTCTGATATTGTGATGTATTATAAGACCTCTAGCATTGCTAATAGTGTCAGGTAGAACACCTGTTGGGCCTGGATTTAGTTGAATATCACCTGAGAGCAGGATAGCAAGTAGGAGAAAGTACCAAAGCTTGCGGCGCAAGAAGGATCCACGGGCATGTGGGTGCAGGTAGCATTTCTTTTGCACAAGGGCAACCATGTGGATCCAGATTTTATTTAGTAGCAGTTGGGAGAGGTCACAGCAAGGGGCAGGAAGTATCAGGAGATTAGAGTAGTAGTAATCTTGTGGTACAAAGTTGGGGGGTTGCTTGATTTTGGGGTGCCGTAGGCATGGACAAGTGGAGTAGTGGTAGTGTGATTGCAAGAAAATACAGTGGCAACTGTAGTGCCATTTTTGTTGTTCTACGGTCAGAAAGAGAGGTCTGGTACCCCAAGCAGCAGGCCAGTGTAAAAGACAGGGGACTGTGTCCTGAAAGCACAAGGTCCCAAATGTAGATTGGCAGCCGAAAAGGGGGGGGATACTTAATAGTGTGACAGGCCAACCCACAAGAGAAATTCTCCTGAGACCCACCTAGGTAGTGGGGGATCAAGCAGAGGAGCTGTCGTAAAAAGTCAGTCACACTGTGTAAGCAAGTGTAGATGGTGAGACAGAAATAGGCTTATGTAGTGAAACCTGGCAGGGCAAGTAACCAATTTAATACTGACAGCTTAGGCAGCAGGTAGATTGATCAGTCCGGAAACGAGGAGAAAGAAACTTTGCAAATTGGGATCAGTTACACCTCTGAGTTAATTTTCAGCTCAGGTCAGAGTTAAGGAGAAGCCAATGAGAAGAGGGGCACCGAGGAGGGAGGATCTACTCGTATTTAATGGAGGCCTAGGAGGGTGGGGGAGGGACAAATATAGGCAGTAAAGGCTGATATAGTCAGCTAAAAGTTCCAGATCCTGTACGAGTCAAAAAAAGGCCCTGAAAAGTGCTGCAGTCTGTATCCCGAAGCCGAAAGGGAAAAGCGCACCAATGAGCAGGGCAGCCCACGGCCAGCGAACCAATCAGCATTGAGCACAGAGGAGCCACACCAATTGGAAGAGCCCTGGTGGAGAATGAAGGAACTAAGTGGGAGTGGCAAGTACCTGTGGAGGAATCCGGGCTAGGGGACCAGGCAGGCGGTCCGAAAATCTTGAGCTTCCTGGTGGGCGTCGGCTGGCGTGACGGCCGTCCTGCTCCGCCTCTGGTTGTGGGGCGCCGCTCCAGAGGAGACTGTCTGTGGAGGAATTCGGGCTAGGGGACCAGGCAGGCAGTCTGAAAATCTTGAACTTCCCGGTGGGCGGCGGCCAGCGTGATGCCCATCCTGCTCCGCCTCCGGTTGTGGGGCACTGCTCCGGCGGAGAGTTGATACACAAGGTGGAGTGGAAAGGATGAGAAGGGACTTGGCAAGGTTGGAGGAATGGTCAAATGTATGGCAGCTTAGATTCAATGCTAAGGAGTGCAAAGTAATGCACCTGGGAAACAGAAACCCAGGGGAAGAGTACACAATGGGGGGTGAGATACTAACAACAACAAAAATGGAAAGGGACCTGGGGGTAGTCATATCAGATGACCTAAAGGTGAGCAAGCAATGTGAGAGGGCAGCAAGGAGGGCTGGTGGGATACTGGGATGCATAGGGAGAGGCATCACCAGTAGAAAACAGGAAGTTGTTATCCCTCTTAACAGAGAGCTGGTGAGACCCCATTGGGAGTACTGTGTGCAGTTCTGGAGACCCAACTCCGCAAAGACATGCAGTAGACAGGATGGAGGCAGCCCAGAGGAGGGCAACTAAAATGGTGCAGGGTCTGCACCAGAAGACATATCAAGAGAGACTTAAGGATCTTAATATGTATAGCCTCGAAGGAGAGGAGGGAGAGGGGGGACATGATAAAAACTTTCAAATACCTCAAGGGAATCAACAAAGTCCAAGAGGGTAGCATCTTTCAGAAAAAGAGGAGTGAAAGAACAAGGGGGCATAATTTGAAGCTAGAGGGGGGACAGCTCAGAGGTAATGTGAGGAAGTATTTTTTCACAGAGAGGGCTGTGGATGCATGGAACAGCCTTCCTGAGGAGGTTGTGGAGTCAAAAACAGTAGTGGAATTCAAGAATGCATGGGACAGACATAAGGCAATTCTAGGTAGTGGAGGTTGGAAGAAGCAGGCTGTTGGTTAGCTAGGATCTGCAGCTTATCCATTAGGTAGGGAAACGGGCAGACTGGGTGGGCCAAGTGGTCCTTATCTGCCGTCATATTCTATGTTTCTATGTTTCTATGATTACAACCGACCGATTGTAACACAAAATAACAACCAAGCAGTTGTAACACGATTTTAAGATCTGGTTACTCAGATACTAAAATTGATCATCAGTAATTATTCCATGTTAATAACCCCATGTCATTGCCCATGTTAATAACTGCATGTTAATGCCATGTTAGGAACTCCATGTTAGTGCCATGTTATGAACTCCATGTTAATTCCATGTTGATGCTTGTGTTAATACTGCCATGTTTTTCCCATGTTAATAACCAAAAGTTAATATGACTACCACAGTTATGAAGACAAATGGAGAAATAAAATATGGAAAAAATATTAAACATAAGCTGAAATGTGTCTAAAAATTGTTGTAATTTCAAGTGAGACACCAGAGTGTTTTTAATTAAGTGGCTGGACCCACCTATATGGTGTAGTCAGTTAAGGAAGATGTGTGCAAGTTTTTCCTCCAGGAATTCTGTAAGTTTATTACACATTTTGGTATTTGTTTCCAATTGCTCAAGACACCCAGGCACAGATGCAGCTGTCCTAGTTACAGTTACCAGCCTCGTTAGTGTGAGAATATAAATGTGTTTTATGTCATTTACAGGTTTTTAGTCTGTTCCTTTCCCTCCTCCCCACCCTCCAAATCCCTCAGGCACTCTGCTGCACCAGCTGTCTGTGAAAGCTGTCTGTTTCTTATAAAAAGGAGGAGAAGCTAGCCGAAGCAGCAAGCCCACAACACAAGACTGCCTGCTGGGTCCCTCAGATGCTATGTCTGGGTTACTAATCTCCGTGGCTCCATCCCCTGTTTGTATATTTACACTGGGCACAGCTAGAAGTGCTCTGAGGAGAGTGAACTTGTTTTTGACCTAGTTATAGCAGTGGCGATCAGAGTGTCAGTGATTAGTTTGTGTGGCCTGTGCCATGTAGTGACTGACGAGCTCCATTATATCTTATGTTCTACTTGTCAAGGTGATCTTTAATCTTGCCTAAACTACTTAAAAAGAGCTTTGTGAAACTACCAGATATACTGGAACTGTTTTTTTTTTTTCTACAGTTTGACAATGAAGCTGAATCCTGAATATTCTGTAGGACAGACTTACCCAGTACTAGGGCAAAAACATTGCAAGCACTTAGAAACATAAACATGGAAACAAAGAATTTAATGGCAGATAAGGACAGCTTGGCACACCTAGTCTGCCCATTTCCCTACCTAACAGATAAGCTGCAGATCCTGGTTAACCAACAGCCTTCTTCCTCCTACCCCCCGCTAGAATTGCCTTATGTCTATTCCATGCATTCTTGAATTCCCCCACTGTTTTTGACTCTACGACCTCCTCAGGAAGGCTGTTCCATGCATCTACAACCCTCTCTTTGAAGAAATACTTCCTCACATTACCTCTGAACCGTCCCCCCTCTGTCTTCAAATTGTGCCCCCTTGTTCTTGCACATCTCTTTCTCTGAAAGATGCTACCCGCTTGGACTTTGTTGATTCCCTTGAGGTATTTGAAAGTTTCTATCATGTCCCACCTCTCCCTCCTTTCCTCTAGGCTATACATCTTAAGCTCCTTTAGTCTTTCTTCATATGTCTTCTGGTGCAGACCCTGCACCATTTGGGTTGTCCTCCTCTGGACAACCTCCACCCTGTCTATGTCTTTGCGGAGATGGGGTCTCCAGAACTGTACACAGTACTCCAGATGTGGTCTTACCAACTGTCTGTACAGAGGGCCAACAACTTCCTGTTTTCTACTGGTGATGCCTCTCCGTATGCATTCCAGTATCCCTCCAGCCATCCTTACTGCCTTCTCACATTGCTGACCCACCTTTAGGTCGTCTGATATGACTACCCCCAGGTCACCAGTCCCTTTCCATTTTTGTTGTTGTCAGTATCTCACCCCCTATTGTGTACTCTTCCCCTGGATTTTTGTTTCCCAGGTGCATTACTTTGCACTTCTTTGCGTTGAATCAAAGCTGCCATACATTTGACCATTCCTCCAACCTTGCAGAGTCCATGTTCATCCTTTCCACCCCACCTTGCATATCAACCCTTTTGCAAATCTTTGTGTCATCTGCAAAGAGACATACTTTCCCCTTCCAGTCCCTCTGCAATGTCTCTTATAAAGACATTAAAAAGGACCAGCCCCAGTACTGAACCCTGTGATACCCCACTGGTAACCCTCCTTTCTTCACTGTGGACTCCATTTACTATTACCCGCTGCGTCCTGTTGTCCAGCCAGTATTTTACTCAGGCTACCACCCTGAGACCCACTCCCAGGCTGGCTAATTCGTTTATTAATCTTTTGTGTGGGACTGTATCAAATGCCTTGCTAATGTCTAGGTAGGCCATGTCCACAGCCCCTCCTTGGTCTACTACTTCGGTCACCCAGTCAAAGAAATCAGTTAGATTTGTCTGACATCACCTTCTCGCTGAGAACCCATGCGGCCTTGGGTCATGTTCCCCACTGGCCTCTAGGTACTCAACAGTTCTTTCCTTCAGAAGTGATTTCATCATTTTCCCTACCACTGAGGTCAAACTGACAGGTCTGTAGTTTCCTGCCTTAGTCTTGCTCCCAGTTCTGTGAAGGGGAATCACATCCTCCCTCCTCCAGTCCTCAGGTACCACACCGTCCTCCCATGATTTATTAAAAAGGGTAGTCAGTGTTGTTTCTAGTTCTTCCCTAGTTCTTTTAGAATTCTGGGGTGAATCCCATCAGACCCCATTGCTTTATCCACCTTCAGTTTTAAGAGTTATTTCAGAACCCTTTCTTCTGTGAAAGTACTAATATCAACCCCCCTATCCAGAGTGTTTATATTGACTGGATTAGGCATCTCTCCCTGCTTTTCCATTGTGAATACTGAGCAGAAGTATTCATTCAGTATCCCTGCTTTTTCACTGTCGCTCTCTGCCCAACCACCTTCCTCTTTCTTCAGCCTCAGTATCCCTGCCTTAGTCTTTCTTTGCTCCCTAATGTACCTATAAAAGGTTTTATCCCCCTTCTTAACCGAATTGACTGTCTTTTCCTTGGTTTGGGCCTTTGCTATTCTGACTGCCTTCCCCACTTCCTTCTGCTTTAACTGGTACAGTTCTCTGTCCTGCTCCATCTGTGTTTCCTTATACTTCCTGAATGCTGTCTTTTCTCCCTTACCTTCCCTGCCACTTCTTTTGAGAACCATAGTGTTTTTTTCTTTCATCTTGATTTGTTTATTTGCTTCACATAAAGGCTTGTTGCCTCTGTGATGGCGGTTTTGATGTTTCCCTATTGTTGCTCCACCCCACCTTCTTGCCTATTTGCTACTGCTTTTCTGAGGCACTCTCCCATTTTGACAAAATCAGCCCTCTTGAAGTCCAGCACCTTCACTTTTGTGTGGCTTGACTCTGCAGCTAAGTTTATCATGAACCACACCGTTTGGTGGTCGCTTATTCCCAGATGGCTACCCACATCAAGATCAGAGATCCTCTCTCCATCCCCATTTGAGAGTACCAGGTCTATGGTTGCTCCCTCCCGAGTGGGTTCCAAAACTAGCTGTCTGAGGCATGCCCCCTGTAGGGCATCAAGAATGGCCCTGCTCTTGGATGTGGCTGCAGCAAAGGTGCTCCAGCTAACATCTGGCATATTCAGGTCCCCCATCAGCAATATCTCCCCTTTCTCTGCCATCCCAAGGATGCCTTCTATCATTTCCTTGTCTATTTCCTCTCCCTGAGTCAGAGGTCTGTATGCAACCCTTGAGCAGATTGTGGAGTCTTTTCCAGTCTCCAGGGTGACCCACAGTGCCTCCTCTCCTCCCTGTTTACCCTTTAGTTCTGTTGCTTTGATCCCTTTCCTTACATGAGCTACTCCTCCTCCTCTTCTTCCCTTCCTGTCCCTCCTATAGATTGCGTACCCTGGTATGTTGACATCCCAGTCATGGTTCTCGGTGTACCATGTTTCTGTGACTGCCACGATATCCAGGCATCCCTCTTCCATCAAGGCCACCATTTCGGGGAGGTTTTTACCTAGACTACGGGCATTGGTACTCATTACCCTCCATTTTTATATGGCTTTATTTCTTTTTGCCCCATCCCTGTCCCTACTGCCTTTGTCTTTTTCTCCATTTACCCCCGTCCTTCTCCCTATCGATTGCTCTGTCTTGGTGTTTACCTCACTAACTACCCTGATTTTTGGGGGCTAGGATTTCCCTTCTCCTTTTCAGTGCCACCCCCCTTGGCTAGTTTAAATGCTTGCCAATGAAGCATTTAAACCTATCACCTAGGATCCTGGTTCCCCTCCTGGATAGATGCAGACTATCATGCCTGTATAGGCCTGCATCCCTCCAGGTGGAGCCCCAGTCCCCAATGAAGCCAAATCCCTGAGCTCTGCACCAGTTTTTCAACCAGTCATTGAATCCCATGGTGCAGAGTACCCTAGCCTCATCCATGCCATAGACAGGTAGCACTTCTGAGAAAGTTATCATGTGTGTTACTTGTCTAAGGCCCCTCCCCAACTCCCCAAACTCCTGCTGCACTGCTCTGATCCCATTCTCAGCCAGGTCATTCGTCCCTAGGTGGACAATGACATTCATCTCCCTCCCCCTTGCAGCTGCTCCCATGATCCTGAGGATTTGTTTCCTGTCCCTCCAAGCCATGGCGCCAGGCAGGCACCTTGCCTCCCTTTCTCCTCCCTCCCCCAGTTCTACCCCCCTAACAATCGAGTCCCCCACCAGGAGTTGTTTTCTTCCCCTGTGTGGTCCTGTGCCACCCTCCTGTGGGTCTCCATTGTGGAGGTTCCCAGCATCCTCCATGGTCGCCACTGCAGGTGCCTCCATAGAGGAACCATGCTCCACCAGAGTGGCAAATGAATTGTGGAGAGGCACAACTGGAGGGATGCGCCTCTGTTCTACCACTCTCACCCTCCCTGAGCCCACCGTGGTCTAACCACTCCTCTTTCTTGGCAACCTCTGAGGTAGTTCGAATCAAATCTGGGACCCTGAGTCCTGAAGGCAGACACTCTAATCATTCAGCTCAAGGGATATTTTGTGTAGCTGCAAGGTTAGAGAGTTCTGTTGACTTTCATGTTTGCAGTTTCACAGACCACCATTAAAGGTTGCTATTGCTGTTACAAGGGTTGTGCGTCAAACTTTTTCCATAAGTGAAATTTGCAGAATTTCACTTTTCTGCATGTATAACATTTTCACATACTGAGCAGTGAAATTTCATTCCTTCACTGATTCAAACGTTTTACCACAAAGTGCCTACTGGGATGAGAATAGCTTGTCTCCATAGGTATCCTGTGGGAAAGAGTACAGGTGAGAAAATAAGGAATACAGTAGAACAAAAGAAAAGGCGCTACACATCAGAATTGTACAATAAAGTGCATACAGTATATTTTATTTATTTTGGATCGGATAGGCACACTGAGCCGAAGTTCATTTCTAGGCGTGACCTTGGAGCACAGGGAGGCTAAGTGACTTGCTATGGGTCACACGGTATGCAAGTAGCAGTTGTTGGATTCAAAGCCAGGACTGCTAGGTCTCTAGGTTCGCAGCATGGTGCTCTAACCTTTAGGCTATACTGTCTATGTATAATAGACTAGCCATAGCAATAAATGTAAGTGTGATTATCCAGTGCCTAAAACAAATACTCAAACTTGATTGGCTAACAGCCGTGGCTGCATCCCTGCACATACCCACGGTAAAATAAAAGTGCTGGCCAACAGCCCTTCCAGTTGTTTTCACAGTACTTGATCTTTCTTTGTCCACATGTAGTATAAATGTCCTGGTGTGCTTTCCTCACCACAGTGTTTTAAGAAAAGCCCCCATTCAACCAGTACAACCACTGCTGCACATCTCCCCCGTCCCAGATTTCCAGCATACCTTACCTGATGCTGCACGCTTAGGCTGTGGGCTCCTGCCGCACAGCAAGAACAGCTGGACAACTACCATACAAACTCAAAGCCATCCCTTCTCCTAGTATTACCACACCACTTCTTGCTGTCCTCTCCTGTGAAATGCACTACAACAGTACCACCTACTGACCATATAACAAAGTTAGGGCAATATTTTTCTAAGTGTATGCCTGCACTGGAAGAAATCAGGTGACTCACAATGCACCCGAGGTGTGGCAGTATCCCAAGTTATTAAATAGGTGATGAAATCCTAGTGATATGATTGGCTGAGAGCATCACCTGACTGTCCAGTTATCAGAGCATTACTGGACAGTTTAGAACTAAAGTTATCAGTTTTTTTATTAGTCTGTTTTTTTTTGAAAATACTCAAGCTGGATAACCTCATGGGATGCAGCATTACGTTTTCATGGGGGTCCGGGGGGGGGGGATAGCGGCAGTGAAAATATACAAGGCAAAAAACAAGTAATAGTGGCCTTTATCAAACAGCAGCACTTACAAACAAAAAGCAGCACACAGGATAACAGTTTTCATGAAAGTTCTGCTTCTGTTTCCATCTCACACAGCATTTCTGTGGAATCATGCTTGTTTTGACTGTAGGTCAGAAAAAAGTCAGCACCCAGACCAAGGACCAATCCGACATCTCACATTTCGCCCAGCAAATGCCAAGCTTCATCAGATGATGCTTGGCATTTGCTGAGCGAAATGTAAGACATTTTGTACTACCAATCTGCTACGATATTGGTATGCGAGCCAGCTACGTTTTTTGCATTAGCACTTACATTTTGGAATAAAACCTTTTTCGATTGATCCTTGGTCTGGGTGCTAACTTTTTCTGACCTTCACTTGTTTTGTTATAGCACCAGACCAATCTCGGTGTGGCTGCCTGTTTTCTTTGTATTTTGGTAAGAGGAATGAGGTGTGAATGAGCTTGGTACATCCAGCAGACTAGACCTGAGTTTGATTCTCACAATCTCCACTTGCATGCTGTGTGACTCTGAGCAAGTCACTTAACCGCCCAGTGCTCCCAGGTCGCCCCCTGAAAACAGCCACTTGTGCCTAGTGGGCCTTACCCAGTTACCAAAAAACTAAAATAAAAAAATTAAAAAAAAACATAGTACACTGTTGCTCTCTGTTGAAAGTCCTCCAGTGGATAGACTATAGTATGTTACCAAAAATTGTTGTATTCTTACACATTTCTGTAGGTTTGTGCATATCATATTTTGTCTTTAAGTGCTCCCAAAACCCAATTCATAAGTGCAATAAGACACTCAAGGGACAGGTGCCTGGGCATGCGGAAAACCTAGTACAACCAACTCGGCCACATTTTATTACATACAATAAAGAACAGGGGCCAGATATTTAAAAGTTAGCCTAGGCACTAAGGAGTGTTTGCCTGTGCTAACCATATTTTGCACCCAATTTGTGGGTGAGGTCTATATTCAGACCCCCCACAGCACAGACAACTTAGTGGCTGAGCACTAAGTTACTGCTGTGCCCATGCAAATGAGTGGGTGCCACCCTGCATATGGGTGCTGCAGGAAACTGAGAGGTTTGCATAGGCAGTAAATGCCACCTGAAAAAGTGAAGCAATAATGACCGAAGAGCCAGTCATTTCCTAGAGATTAACGACCGACTGGGTGGGGAAGAGTGGCCCGAGGCAGCCAGTCATATATCAAAAGCAAATGACCAGCTTTGAGGTCATTATTGTGATATTAAGTCTAATCGCAATAATGATTTATTTCATTTGTGTTTAAATTACGGTGTTTGTGGTGGTACGAGCACGGTTTTTCTGTGGCAGTGATTAGAGGGAAGAGCTGCGAGGCTGCCATGCTGGTCACTTCTAAGAGATTTCAGACCGGCGCAGCAGCCAATCAACGACGTTGTTGGCATCATGAATAATTAATTAGACTTATAATGCAAGTTACCGCCTTTGCAAACCCTGATGTAACAGGGTGCAAAGTCCAGCCGGCTGCCCCCTTTACTCCTGATCCTGGCCCAATGCAGCTATGCATGCCCTGATGTCTAGTGGCACTCCCCCCACCCTCTGATCCTCATCCCCATAACAGAGTAGTTATTCCCTTGTGTCTAGTGGCACTCCACACCCCCAAGCACCCGTTCTAGCTGAGAGC
The DNA here is from genome assembly GCA_016271365.2 of Neoceratodus forsteri. Classification (NCBI taxonomy): domain Eukaryota; kingdom Metazoa; phylum Chordata; order Ceratodontiformes; family Ceratodontidae; genus Neoceratodus; species Neoceratodus forsteri. Next base: position 47,122,752 of record JADMNL010000027.1, read on the forward strand.
CCATAATTCCTGGCATTTGGCAGTCCCTCCAAACTGAGGAAACCACCCTGCTAGCCCCCCTTACCTCTGCTGCCTGTGACATATGGATCTGATATGGCAACTGCACAGCCCTCCTCTCATCACCTCGGCCGGCCACCATATGGAATGACAGGGCGTGTGCATACTGTCTACAATATGAAGAGTGCACTCCTTATACTGTAGACAGTATGCACACTCCCTTTCATTCCATACAGCAGGCGGTTGAGGTGGTGAGAGGAGGGCTGTGCCAGTTGCTGTATTGTATCCGCATGGCACTGGTGATAGAGGTAAGGGGGAGGTGGCAAGGTGCTTTGCTCAGAATAGGCAGTGTGGGGGGCCACTAGATGCAAGGGACTATGGGCTGTAAGCTGGGACAGGTGCTCGGGGGAAGGGGTGCCAGTAGGCACCAGGGAATATCTAATCTATTACAGGGATGGGGCTCAGAGGGTGGGAGGGTGCCACTAGACACCAGGGAACACCTAATCTATCATGGGGACAGGGACTGGAGAACAGGGGGTGCCACTAGACACCAGGGAGGTCATGTGGGGATAGGCTTCGGGGTGTTGGGGGGGCACTCATGGGCAGCCTAAGGGTGCAACCTTCTGCCACTTCCCATGCAAATGAGGACATAATGGGCATTTTTATGGCACTTTAACACCGTGCATACCCAATGGGTTCATTTGCATGTTGCCAGCTAAATAGCATGACAGGGGCTCCCAGTGATATCAGGTCTGGAGGTGCTGCTCTCTGCCTGTCCCTATGGGCAGCATACTGCCCAGATCTCTGTTGGGTCAGCGCAGCTTGATGTCACCCTGTGCCGACATGCCTATGTATTCAGTTGGATAGTCAGGGTCATGGGCATGGGCAGGAGTGGCGCCAACAATTGCCCTCAGCTTTTGCCCATATTCCAATATCAGGCCCTAGGTGACTAAATGTGAACAATGCAAATCAGGAACAGTAAAAAGTCAGGTTCATGTGATTGTGCATCCCAGAATTATGCTTTATCTTGGGAAAAATGTATTCTGGAGTTTTATATTCTCCCTGAAGAAAAACACAGCAGGACTGTAGACTATTTTTTCTTGTTATGGATTTGTCTTAGTCACTGATTTAGTGTCTTTTTGCAGATTTTTCATAACATAAAATTTTGCATTCCTTTTTTTTTTGCAAAATGCACCTTTTCACTGGTTATTTAGCTGATAGTGTGGCGTTCCAGAAATGGGGAACTCGGCAGTTTTGTCAGCTCTAGCTGTTACAACTGTTCAGCACTACTACTGACTCTGCTACTCATTGCTTTTACTACCAGATGGTGCTGTTTTGCACAGGTCGTCTTTCTTATTACACAATCCATGAGGACATGCGGCAGGTCTAGCTTTCAAAGCTACAATACAGACAAATCAAAGGCTGCACTTCTGTAACAGTGCTGTAACAGAGTTTTATGTTTGTTGTAAGCCAAAAAATAGGAGTAATTTTGATGCAAAACAGTCTAAATGACTGGGGTCAATAAATGTGTCTGAGTATCTACATACCCTAGAACTTTGTTTTTCTTGGCCACAGCACTGAGGTGCTCAGCTGGCTGCTGGGGCAGGTACAGGTTTTTTTGGAAGGGGGTGGGGGGTAGGAAAGCAGAGGGCTTGTAGACCAGTAAGATAAATGTTCTGGCAATCTGGGGTGCACGGGCTATTATTTGTTAAACTGCTGTGCGAATCAGTTGAGAGAAGAAATGGCTTACTTTGAACAACTTCAAGAGCTGTTTCTTAGAGCAGCATGCCCAACAGGGGACTAGATTTGAGGCCACCCTTGCTTTTGTTCTCAGCAGTGCGGATGAAGTCATTCCCAAAGTGAATGTCCAAGCAGTGGTGTGAAGCAGTGACCACAGCAGGGTGACCTTCACCCTGGTGACAGGGAAGATGAGTCGGTCTTAAGCCACCAGGACCCAAAACTTCAGAAAGGTTGACTTTGCCAAGATGAGGGACCTGGTGGCCAAGGGTCTGGAAAAGATGCATGAGGGTGTTAATGCCTGACACATGTGGGGGTCATTGAAGAAGGTGCTTGACACATCAGAGGTCTGCATCCATGTAAGCAGTAAGGGAAAAAGTGCCAAAATGTGCCCGCTACACCCAGCTCAACAGGGACAAAAGGCAATTGATCCTGAACAAAACAGGGGTCTATGACTACTGGAAAGAGGTTGCCTCCAGGCCAGAGAGGAATATACAGCAGCCTTGAGGGATGCCAAAATAAAACAAAATAATTAAGATAGCCTAGCAAAGAGCTGGCCCAGTGGAATGGAGGCTTGAGGCCCTGGGCGCCTCACATCCTGCCGAGCTGTTGATGTGGATCTGGAAATAGATGCAGGTCATTCAGGGGTCAGCCGGAGAGGGAAGGATTGAGCATCCCGATGACAGTTCTCCTCCTTTCAGGGTGGGGTGACAGGACATCTCGTTCGGTGGCTACCACCCAGAGGTCCTAGGTGGCAACACAGCAGTACATCGGGGAAGGTGCCCTGCTCATTAAATGCTGGGGTCCGCCTCCACTGTGGCAGAGTGCAGACAATGCATCATTGCACTTGACATGGGCCTATGGAGGAAAATCAAGGAGGAAAACCACTGACCCTGGCACGATGGCATACCTGTCCCTCACAGGCCTCACACTGGTGACTGGGCTCTCCCACATCATCTGACAGAGGACAACAGGCAACAACTGCATGTAAGCCTTAGAGATGTCAGCTGATGGGGCTGGGGGACCAGTCCTGAATAGGGCCAGGTTTGCAATCAAGGAGGGTCTTGAAGTTGGGATAGCAGCAGGAACTACGGATAGTACCAGAGTCTTCTTCCTGTACATAAATGGAAGGAAGAAGGTGAAGGAGGGGGTTGGGCCCCCTCAGAAAGGGGAAGGATGGACCTTGGGTGAGGACTGAGATGCTTTACAAACACTTAATTTTAATGTTCATCAAGGGGCCTGTGATGGGGGAGTGGCTACTGATTGGGAGTGCCCAGGGCATCAGAGGTAGCCACAACATAGCCAGAGGACACCCCACCTGCCTGGTAGCTGACTACCTGCCCTGCATCACATGAGCGTTAAAACCATGAGGCACACCATACCACTGATTCATCAAGATTCCAGACACTTTTTACCCTAATTTTGCATTTCCCTACTTTGTACACTGTAAACGTATAGATGCATGAATGTAATATATGCTTTTGCAATTGAATTCCTACACTGTTTGAAAAAGATATATAACAAACTGGCACCTTTCACGTACACCTTTCTTATACCCAAACAAACAGAAGAGTGAAAGATAATGCCTTAGCTGGGACTTGAACCCAAGCCACCCAGAATACTGTTTCGATTGCGTTACCAGCTGCACCACCAGGGCAACTGGAAACCTGGAACTCCCAGAAGCACCTTACTCTTTTGCTAATGTGCAGCCTGGTGCTGCACAGATAATTACATTTTTATTCACAAGGGTGCAGGGTGCATGTATATGGAACCTAACAAACAGACGAGAGAAAGAAATAAGTGCCTTAGCAGGGTTTTGCCATTAAATTCCTTACTTTTTGGAAAAGATATATAGCGACTGGAATCTTTAATGTACACTCCATGATGACCAGTTTCTAGTGACACTTAATGCGCCAGACCTGTAGCTTGTGTTGTAAATGACCCTGTGGGCCATTCATGAAGCAGCTGTATAATCAAACTCACAGCACCAGACCTGTAGCAAACTTAGTGAGTGGCCCGGCAGTCTACTTGCAAAGGAGCTGCACCATAGAAACATAGACAATGATGGCAGAAAAAGACCAGAGGACTATCCAGACTGCCCAAGTTCCCTGTAATCCCTGGAACCTACTGTTTCTTCAGGGTACTATCCCTCCCCATCATCACTCTATTTTCCTCCCTGGTCCTGTCGCCCCCGGTAACCACTATTCCCTTCATTATGTCCCAGACCTGCTTGAATTCCCTAACTGTTTTTGCACCGATCTCCTCAGCCGACAGACTGTTCCAAGGTTACACTACCCTTTCCATAAAATAGTACTTCCTCACATCCCTCCTGAACCTACCTCCTGTTAATTTCCATTTGTGTCCACGTGACTGCGAATTGGTATTCAGGCTAAACAGTTCCCTGCAGTTCACTTTGTTAATTCCTTTAAGGAACCTGAAGGTCTCTATCGTATTTCCCCTCTTCCTTCCGGTCTCCAGTGAGTACATATTCCGTGCCTTGAGGCGCTCCTCATAGGATCGGCCCTGCTGGCCCTGAATCATTTTGTTACTCTGCGCCGCACTGTCCCCAACCTGTCCTTATCGTTTCTGAGGTGAGAACTCCAGAACTGGGCACAGTACTCTAGGTGAGACCTCACCAGGGATTTGTAGAGGGGAGGTATTACCTCTTTTCTTCTGCCATCAGTGCCCCTCCTGATACATCCCAGCATCCTGTTAGCTTTGCGATAGGCCTTGTTACACTGACTTGATTGCTTAAATGAGATGCTAATGATAACTCCCAGATCCCGTTCCTCATCTGTAGTGCTACATCTCTCTCCTCCCATCCAGTACTCTGTCTTGAGGTTCTTCTTCCCTAGATGCATTACCTTGCACTTTTTAGCACTGAATTTTAACTGCCAGATCTTTGACCGCCCCTCTAGCTTTTGTAGCTCTCTCTGCATTTCTCTTATTCCCTCGTCACTATCCACCCTCCCACATAGTTTTGTGTCATCTGTGAAGAGACACAACCCACCCTGTGTAACCCCTAGGTGACGCTATCCCAAGGGCTACTACCCCTGCCTGCTTAACTACTAACAGGTTGACGGGCCTAGGTCCAATGGCGGGTGCCTCCACCCAGAGGTCAGGGTTTGCAGTAGTTAAACTAACTTGGTCACAGCCCTCTGGGACACTGTAACCCCCCCTTTCTTCCCACTAGTGGCGCACACAATGCATCAGGAATATCTTCACAATGTACACTTACCCCCAGGACTGGCTCTGTCGACTGGACTCTGGGGACCCCCTGTAAAACAAGATGATACAGTGTAAAAGCCACGGTACAATACTTTAACATAAATGAATACCTCAGTCAGTGTAACTTTGCTGAAACAAACAGATCTGATTTATTTAAGGAGCTGTAACAAGGAAGGGGGATATCAGGTTAATTAGGTTAAACACATTAATAATCACAGTACTGTGCGCATATTCAGAGTCCCAAATTGTCACTTTCACTGGGTACCCAGGATGGGGGGGCTAGCCAGGATCGGTGAAGCTGGTTGGGGTCCTGTGATGGAAAAAACACTTGCACAATACCCAATTGTAATCCAGAACCGGAGGGCTCAGTTCGTGAAGAAATGAAAAAAGCAACAATTAGATGACACACTTGCAATTCGATAAACAAATGGCAGGGAGCTACCCTGCTTTGTACTCACAAACTCAATGCTGGGAACTGGATGGAAGGCAGATTGTCCTGGATTGCCAGGAGGAGCATAACATGTGGAAGAGGTCCTTGTGACTGGACCCCACAGCAGTTTACAGCAATCGGATGTAGTCCGAATCAAGCTGGGGTTTACTTCCAGCTTCATGCACTCAATTCACGGTACAGGGGATTTGAAACACGATTCCCCACAAGCACTAAACACATTTATATGTAAAAGGAAAGTACTATACCAGGCAGGCTACTTCTTGATCCCGACCGTATTTACTGCACGATACCCGGGAGAACACACAGCAGCTTCAGTTCCTGACAGACCGAGCGCGATTCAGCAATTTCTCCAGTCTTCTAGAGGGTGAGCCTGGTTTCTACTCTTCAGATCTCCTTGATCCTCCTCACAGGTCGGATTCAGTCCAAACGGGCACTTGCACAGGATGCAGACCGAAACTCAGGGCCTTACACGTGCTCACCATGTGAAACTGTACAGTGCAGAAGCTCATAGCTCCTTCTCTCTTCACTGTCTCAACTCATCTAACTTTCCAGTAGACAGGGCCGGGCATTTCCTTTGAGTTCCTCCCAGTTCAGTTGGCTGGTTTGGCTGTCACTCACAATCAGACTCCCCCTGTTGGTGCAAAAAGGCGCCGAAGTCCAAACTACAATTCCCAGAGGCATCTGCCATACAGTCCCATTGTGGCTGGCTCTAGAGGAGAGTCCAAGTTCTGAATCGCCCAGAGCAGGCTCCATTTTAAAAGATCCCCACTATGATTGGTCCAATTTGGCAGAAGAAGAAGAATCAGCATTCATGTAGTGCTTTTCATACATCCAAAGCACTTTACAAGCAATGCTAGACTGGTAGTGAAGTGACTGAATGTGTGGTGGCGGCCATATCGCACATCATCACCCACACACAGCCTGGATAATTTCATGAACCGGTTTATGGGAAGGGGAATGTTGGCCAGGACATCGGGAATGTTCCCTACTCTTTGCGAAGAGTGCCCTGGGTTCTATTACTTCCACCTGGACACCCACCAGGACAACACCAGGATGGGCAGAAGGGACCTTAGTTTAACGTCTCATCCGAAGGATGGCACAACCCAGCAGTACAGCACCCCCCAATACTGCACTCAGATGTCAGCGATTTTTAGGTGCAAGTCCAATCCCGGTGTGGGACGAGAACCCACGACCTTCTGGTCCAGAGGCGGATGTGCTACCAACTGAGCCACGCCGACACCTGGCAGTTCAGAACCAACATGAGGGAGCTACTCTGCACTGTCCTTGCTACAAGAAACCAGGTTAAAACAAATTGCATTTTCATTATTACTTTAACAGGTTACAAGCAAACAATTATATCTTTGAAGAGTGCTCCTTCTGCCCACTTAGCGACGGCAGAAACGGAGTGATTTGGCAGTAGCGCAAGCGGGACTCGAGCAGGGAAACACACAGACCCCCATACAAATTAATTATGTCTGCAGGCAGACAGCTCTTAAAGAGACAGTACCAGAGGCTCTAAAAGCACTCACAGATAAACAGCTTAGACGCCGAACACCATCCAGGCTTGGAGCATTCAAGCAAGCTCCTGGAAGACTTTTGGGAACCCCCATTTGCAGGGGGGTTACACCTGGATTCCCTGGAATCATCACACACATTGCCCCAGACATTTATATTGCTTTGTAAGGCGTCCTGCAAAACTATTTTTTTCATCTTCTGAGAACAGCTTCATGAAAGTGGAATTTACAAGTTATGAAAACAAATTTTTAAGACATGAAAACAGGCCCTGTTTTCTTGAAACTGAACAAAATCTAATTTCATTATACTGTAGTACAACTGTTTTCTTTTTGTTAATAAAACAACACTGGAAGAATCGCCTTTACACCCCACTCTGTTGGCCACACAAATTTCAGGATACAGATTCAAGCTTTTTTTGTTTTTAATGCACAGTGTTTCCTCTTATTTTACCCACTTCCATGACTGTTAACACTCACAAAAGTGGTTTAGCAGTCAAGAAAATAGGTTTGTGACTCAAACAAACAAGTCCTGTTTTCGTGACTCTCCATAGACTAATTTCATTAATAACTTAAAATCTATATTAAAAAAACAGCACTTGGAAACTCAACATTACACCACACTCATTTGAACCAAAAAGGCAAGCATGGTGGCATTCAAGAGGTAGAGGAAACAAAGATTGAGGAGAACAAGGAGGTGTTCCAAATAAAGCAGAAGGAAGCAGGTCGGGGGTGAGGGGAGCAATGGTGCAGACAGAGGAATGGATTGCCAAAGGGGTTGCTAAAGGGTATAAGACTATCTTCTGACACATAATCGAGCAAACGAAAGTAATGGGGGGGGGATAGTAAGGATTCGAGAAGGGGAAGAGGGAGACTGCACAGAAGAGGACCAAGAAACAGCTGACATACCAAACAGGTACTTCAGTCTTCACAGCGTGGGGGGGAGTGGACTGCCAGGGAGAGGCAGGAGTGGCAGTGGAGAGGTGGACACAAGTCCATTTCCAGAGGAAAGAGTCTAGAAGGGACTTGCAGCACTGAAGGTGGATAAGGCTATTAGACTGGATGGGATATGCCACAGCTTTCGAAAGGAACTCAGGGAGGGGCTAGCTGTCCCACTGACAGCTTTGTTCAACAACTCACTGGAAACAGGTGTGGTTCTGGAGGACTAGAGAGGAGCTGACATGGTCCCCCTACATAACAGCAGCAGCAGCAGGGAGGGGATTAGCAACTATAGGCCAGTCAGTCATACCTCAGTGGTGGGGAAATTAATGGAAACCATTATGAAGGAAAGATTGGTTGGTATCTTAAATCCAATGGGCACCAAGACCACCTGCAGCACAGATCTATGAGGGAAGGTCATGCCAAACATAGGTGATGGATTTCTTTAACTGGGTGATAGGACAGTGGATGTGGCCTATCTGGACTTTAGCAAGGCCCTTGACACTGTGCCACACAGGAGGCTGGTAAAGAATTTGAACAGCCTAGGAATGTGATCCTAAGTGGTAAACTGGGTCAGACACTGGTTATATATGACACAGAGGGTGGTGGTTAACAACACTCACTCCAAGGATGGGAGAGTGACCAGTGGGGAGCTGCAAGGCTTGGCACTGGGCCCATTCTTTTGAATTCCCTTATAGGGGACATTGCAGAAGAACTGGAAGAGAAGGTATACTTTTTTGCTGATGATGCCAAAATCTGCAATAGGGCAAACACTTAGGAGGGGGTGAAGAGAATTGGCAGGGATCTTGGGAATCTTAAGGAGCGGCCAAGGACTTAACAGTTGGGGTTCAGTGCCAAAAAGTGCAAAATCATGCACCTAGAGCATAGGAACCCTGGAGTAGAGTGTAGGATGGGGGGAGGTGCTAACAGTCACTAGATAGGAAAGGGACATTGGTATTATCATATCTGAGAACCTCAAGGTAGCAGAGCAGTATGACAAGGCAGTGGGTAGGGCTAGTGATATGCTGGGGTGCATAGTGAGGGGGCATCTCCATCAGGAAGTGGGAGAGAAGCGGTCGTGTTCCCACTGTATCGCTCATTGGTGAGACCCCACCTGGAGTACTATATCCAGTTTTGGAGACTGCACCTCAGAATGGACTTAGATAGACTGGAAGTGGTCCAGAGGAGGGCAACTAAGATGGTGCAGGGTTTGTATGAGAAGCCTTACAAGGAAAGACTTAGGGATCTTAACATGTATTCCTGGAAGAGAGGAGAAAGAGAGACAATGTGATAGAGACCTACAAGTACCTCACTGGGCTGAACAGGGTGCTGGGGGTATCCTTTTTCAAATGAAAAAGAACACCAGGACCGGGGGCATGTGATGAAACTTGGGGGGGGGTTCAAGAGAGAAATGAGAGGAAATATTTCTTCACTGAAAGGGTGACAGACACCTGGAACAGCCTGCCAGTGGAAGTGGTGGAAGCTAAAACAGTGGTGGGCTTCAAGCATGCATGGGATAGACATAAGGGTGTGTTAGAAAAAAGACAGGGAGGTGACAGGATTGCTGGAGATCAGATAGAGTATGCAGAGGAGGGAACAGCTGGGCAGATTGGTTGGGCCAAGTGATCCTTTTCTGCCAAAAAAAACTATGTATATATGTAAAAATGTGTGAAACAATTAACTGCACATGTCCATAAATGGTATTTTATTTTCCAGAGTATTTAAAGAGCAGCTGACGCCTTCAGGAGAACTTTAACAAAACATAATATTTAGACACAGTTCAGCTTTCATTTCACATTAATTCAGTATTCCTCCTCCCCATTATTTATTACTGAGAGTAATTTGCATTAACAGGATCTTTGCTCCTGAAGAGTTTATGTATTCCTGTTGCCTTCTCCCTGCCTGAGGCTATTATGCACTCCTTGTGACATCACAGTTGCTCCCATGGCAATAGATTGTGATGTCACAACAGTGACTTATTACTTGAAGTAGGGAGTATGTTATAGGGGCAGATGAACTCTGTGGTTTAAAGATCATGAATTCATGCAAATTTCCTCAGAAATACATAACGGAGAGGAGAAATCTATATAACATATATGGAATGCAAGCTGACTTGTACCTAAATATCATGTTTTTCAAAGTTTTCTTTGCGGCATCGGCTCTTTAAGAAACTCCAAAAAAAGTTCCAAAAAAGTTCTTAGTAAACCCACTTATTAAAGAATCATCCTTGGGTCAAACTCTAACTAACCTGAAAATTCCCGGTTTCTACACTATCAGTGAACAAAGAAAAAAGCTTAAAAAGATATGTTCATGCAATTGTAGCCCTCTGTACCTTTTCAACCTAGGTTGTGAAGCAACTGTTAACCAAATCACAGGATTTAGAGATCCTGGCACCATGAAAGTGCATGCCAAATTTCAGCTTATTCCATCTAGGGATGGCCACATCATTAAAGGGACACTGTCAACCCCTCAAGTCTCAAAGTGTCCCTAGTTTAAAAAACACATTTTATGACTGCCAACATTCTAGAAACAAAGAATTTGACGGCAGATAAGGACCGCTTGGCCCATCCAGTCTGCCCATTTTCCTACCTAACAGATAAACTGCAGATCCTAATTAACCAACAACTTATTTCCTCCTACCCCCCACTAGGACTGCCTTATGTCTGTGTAACCCCCCTGCAAATGGGGGTTCCCAAAAGACTTCCAGGAGCTTGCTTGAATGCTCCAAGCCTGAATGGTGTTTGGCGTTTAAGCCATTTATCAGTGAGTGTTTTTAGAGCCTCTGGTACTGTCTCTTTAAGAGCTGTCTGCTTGCAGACATAATTAGTTTGTATGGGGGGACTGTGTGCTTCTCTGTTTGAGTACCACCGAGCTGCTGCCAATTCACTCCATTTTTGCAGTCACTAGGGGCAAAAGGAACCTATCTGAAGATGTAACTGTTTGCCAGAAATCATTTACAGTAATAATGAAATTACAGTTTGTCTAACCTACTTTCTTTGCAGTCAGAACTGTGTCTGCCTAGTTCCCCATTCTGGTTTTGAACTGCTGAACTGGACCAATCAGTGTGGGGTAAGCTAGCTCTAAAATGGTGCCTTGGACGAATCAGAACTTGGACTCATAATCTGAGCCAGCCACAAGAGGATTGTATGGGCAGTGACTCTGGGAGATGTAGTTTAGACTTCGGCGCCTTTTTGGACCAACAGCAACAGTCTATTTTGAGTGACAGCCAATCCAGTCAAAAACTGGGAGGAACTCAAAGGAAGTGCCTGGTTTTGTCTGTTGGAGTTTCAGTTTAGCTCTGGAGTGAAGGGGAAAGAAACCCTGTGCTCCTTCAGTGTACAGTTTCAGTCAAAAATCGTGTGTAAGGCCCAGAGTTCTGGTCTGCAGCTTGTGTAACTGCTTGTTAGGACTGAACTGGCCTCCTAAAAAGAATCAAAGGATCTCTGAAGAGTAGAAACCAGGCTCACCCTGTAGAAGACTGGAGAAATTGTTGAATTGCACTCGGTCTGTCAGGAACTGAATCTGCTGTGTGTTCTCCTGGGTATTGTGCATAATTGCGATCGGGATAGAGAAGCAGCCTGCCTGGTATAGTACTACTTTTTTTTACCATATAAATGTGTGAAGAGTCTCGTGGAGATCAAGATTAGCCCTGCTGACGTTGAAGGACCCTATCTTGTTTGGAGGTCGTGAGTACTAATTCAGGTCGCCTCCCTGTTGAATTGCCACATTAAATCCAAATGGAATCACTGTACTGCTGACTGTTTAAACTAATTTTTCTTTTCACTGTGTGAAAGGGCCCCTACCAGCTGCCACGGTTTGGACTAGCCACTAGGGCTTGGGTACCCAGGGACAGTAACTGGTAGGGATAGCCTGCACAGAGCCATGGAATGAGATAGATAAGTGATAAGCTAATTAACCTGATTTCCCCTGTCCTTGTTATATCCCCTAAATAAATCAGAGCTGCTTGTTTCAGCAAAAGTTATACTGCCTGAGGTATTTGTCTATGTTAAAGTACTGTACTGTGATTGTTGCACTGTATCTTATTTCACAGGAGGGTCCCAGTGCGGAACTAGTCCTGGGGTAAGTGTATACTGTGAAGGTAATTCTGATATATTGTGTGGGCCACTAGTGGGAAGAAAGGGGTTGCAGTGTCCCAGAGGGCTGTGACCAAGTAAGTTTAACTATTGCAAACCCTGACCTCTGGGTGGAGGCACCCGCCATTGGATCCAGGCCCCTCAACCTGTTAGTGGCAAATCAGGCAGGGGTAGTAGCCCTGGGATAGCGCCATCTAGGAGTTACATCTTGGAGGCTCACCGCTGGGATTGTGTGTCCTCTAGTGGCCATATTTACGAACCACTGTTAAAAAAAATGGGAACCCCGACAGAAGTGGCTGTGCACCGGCTGGTGGAGTGGTGTACTGGGGAGGAGATTGACCCCCAAATGCTATGCTTATCCTGGACATCCCCTGGTATCAATACGGACACTGTACAGGAGTACTTTCCAAGCTGGAAGGTTTACAAACCCTGTGGTGGTGGGTCGGCATGCTAATCTGCTCACCCAAACTTTTCTGGCCCTAGTAGAGTTTAAGGATCCATAGATAGCTCCAAAGTGCCACAGACCATTACCCCAGAGAGCCCTCACTGCTTGGAGAGTGATAACTAAGGACAGTAAAGACCGAGAGAATGAGCCCCACCACTATCTGAAACTTTTGAGGAGAAATTTGCAAATGGTTGCTGGGAGAAGGAAAACTGTGGAGGACTTGAAGAAACTATTCTTGCCACACAGGTGTTCCTCCCCAACACCCTGTCCCGCTCCAGTGCCCGTAATGGTAGGCTGAACCAATGCAGACTCCTATTTCTGCACCTGCCATTAGTCATGACTCTTACCGAAGGTTGAGGATCTTCTCTGGCACCCTCCCCACCCCCCAAAGGGAGGATGACTGGGAGACCTGGATAGACTATGTTGCCCCCCAAGTGCTAGAATGGCAATGCTCGGAGGCCGAAAAGCGAAAGAGGGTTAGTGAGAGCCTCTGAGGTCCTGCTCTGGCTACCATCCATGCTAAACGGGCCAGTAACCCTGAAGCGACTGCACAGGCCTATCTTGAGGCCTTGGAGAATGTGTATGGGAGCCCAGATTCTGATGAGGACCTATGGTGGAGAGTAAGAAATGCACAACAGTACCAAGGGGAGTTGTTGTCTGTGTATGTATCTCGGCTGGAAAAATTGTTCCAAAAATGCCTCAGAAAGGGTAGTTTGCCAGCGATTGAACTGGACCGAACCAGGCTGGACAGGATCCTTAAGTCTGCCCCCTTCTCAGAACTGCTGTTGCTTCAGTTACGCCATGGCAAATCGACTGAATCCCACCCTCCATGATGAGTTAATTGAGAATTAGGAGTTGAGAAAAGAGCGACCTCGGGAGGGACCTGCACCAATAGCTGCGGCTATGACCCGAGTGACTGAGGGTGGCCCATCAAGTGAAGTTCAGGGGCAGAGGTTGGCAGTCAATGAGTGCTCTGATAAGGAAAAAGATATGCCACAATGGGGCGAACTGTTGAGAGAGATCCGGGAATTCAAAAACAGTCCCTTTATGAAGGCCACGCCTGCAAGTATGGGCCCCGACCTATATCCGACTGCATCTGCTATGGGGGTGGGGATACCCACCCATGTATCTCCTGCTGATAACAGCTCCGAACTCGATTCCTTGACCATGGAAGTGGAGAAACTGACAAGATGTCTCCAAATGCTTATCACGCCGCAGACAGAGATGGCACCAAGGTTTCCAGTTAGTAATACCCCCACCCTGGCTCCCAGTGTGGCGCCTCGGCCAGCTCAAACTCCAGAAAGTATGTTTTGCTATAATTGTGGGAAGGATGGGCACATGAAAAGGATGCCGGTCCCCAAAAGACACTGACAAAGTTGCATATAGGCTACAAGGAGAGCTTGAGAACAAATCAGTGGTTAAGAGGTGCACTAAATGATCCCAGTGAGGGCACCAAAATGCTAACTCACGGTCCTTTGTGGCAAGGTCAGTTGCCCAGGCCCCTACTATCGCCTCTCCAGACTGGTCCAGAATAGTGGGTCCCTCCATGGAGACCACTGTAAAGGTGAGCGAGTGTCTACAAAACTGTATTAAACAGTGGCTCCCAAGTGACAATTATGTTCCAGGATTGGTATCAGAAGCATTTGTCAGACGTACCCTTACAACCATTAGAAGGACTGCATGTATGGGGTTAAGTGAGAAGGCCTACCCCTATTCCGGGTATATCCGAATTTGGCTGTCTTTCCCCACCTCCGTGGCTGGAGTGGCCGAACAAGTAGAGACTCTAGCTTTAGTGTGTCCCCCCACTGGACTATATGATGGTGTCCCTTTGTTGATTGGAACAAATGCTCATATGTTCGGAAGGCTGGCACAGTTGTGTTATGAAAAACAGGGGTCAAAAACTAGTAGAGCTTTAAGAGTTCCAGCTTTAATTAAGAAGGCCTATGAGGCACAGAGATGCTGAAAAATAGAACCAGAGGAACCGGTCGGAATTGTATGGAAGAAGGATCCTGAGTCTCTGATCCTGGCACCAAATGCCCAGTGTGCCTTACAGGAGAGGTCCGTATCAGAAAGGATGTTAAGAATAAAATATTAATGTTGGATGCACCAGGCGATGGAAAATTGCCAGAGGGACTGCTGGTCAAGCCTAGTATTTTGCCCGCTAGAGCCCATGCTTATGCCAGAAGGGTAATGGTCCAAGTTCATAATGTGTCTGAAAGAGACATTCGAGTAAATAGAGGTTGCATCCTGGCTAATGTGCATGTGCAGACACTGCAGTGCTACCCAGCAGCAAGAGTTGAGGAAGAATGACAGAGTAACGCCTGACTTGTTTGATTTAAGCGACCCCGTTGCCAGCTGAATGGAAAGTGAGGATCAGTGAGAAGCTTGCCCAGAGAGACCAGGTGTTTTCTTTAAAGGAATGGGATGTAGGATGCGTGCAAGGAGCTGAGCACAATATCCGCTTCGAGCATGACAAGCCCAGAGGAGGTGGCCATTTCATGAGAGGTCTCGACGCCTGGCACCTGCTGACATAGATGATGTGAGACAGCATCTGCAAGAGATGTTCGCTGCTGGTGTAATACAAGAATCCAGAAGCCCTTATGCTTCCCCCATTGTGGTAGTGAGGAAAAAGAATGGACAGTAAGGATGTGTGTGGATTATCGCACCTTAAACCGGCGGACTATCCCTGATCAGTACACAATGCCCCGCATTCAGGATGCTTTGGACTGCCTAAACGGGAGCAAGTGGTTCTCTGTGTTGGATCTCCGCATGGGTACTACCAGATCCCGATGGCCCAGAGGACCATGAGAAGACAGCCTTTATCTGTCCGCTTGGCTTCTATGAATTCATGAGGATGCCTCAAGGGATTTCAGGTGCCCCAGCCACTTTCAACGATTGATGGAGCGCGCAGTGTGGGGACATGAACTTACTAGAGTGCCTGGTATACCTAGATGATGTTATTGTGTTTGGCAGCTCACTGAGGAACATAAGAGCAGATTATTTAAGGTATTGGACCGACTGGAGGACTTTGGCCTTAAACTGTCCATTGATAAGTGTCAATTCTTTCAAACATCAGTAAAGTATGTGGGACACATAGTATCCACCGAGGGAATAGAGACCGACCCAAGTAAAGTTGAGGCCTTGACCACCTGGCCACAGCCCAAAATTCTAAAAGAACTGCAAAGATTCCTGGGATTCTGTGGTTATTATCGGCGCTTCATCAAGGACTATTCAAGAGTGATCCGCCCTTTACTTAACCTTACTCAAGGGTATCCCCCAACCCACAAAAAATCAGCGTCCCTCAAGACTGAAAGAGTGTATTTTCATCCCAGTGAAGTATTTGGGGCCCGCTGGACTCCTGATTGTGAGACTGCTTTTCATGAGATCATATATCAACTTACCCATGCTCCAGTGCTGGTCTATGCCGATCCAAGAAAACCTTACGTCCTGCACACTGATGCTAGCTTGCAAGGGTTAGGCTGTGTTGTACCAAGAGCACGAGAATGGCCTGAGACCAGTGGCCTTTGCTAGTAGAAGCCTGACCCCATCCGAAAAGAACTATCCTGTACATAAGTTAGAGTTCCTAGCTTTGAAGTGGGCAATTGTTGACCAATTCCATGAGTACTTGTATGGGGCTAAAATACTAGTAAAACTGACAATAATCCTTTGACCTATGCAGACCTCAGCTAGTTGGATGCCACTGGCCATAGGTGGCTTCGCATTATCTACATATGACTATGCTCGAATACCGAGCAGGTCTGAACCACATAGATGCTGATGCTCTCTCCGGAGGTCTGTTCCCCAGAATGATTGGGTCCGATTGGCAGAACCTGACATTCGGGCACTCTGCCGGAAGTTTGAGAGGGAGGAACAAATGTCCACGGACGCAGTGGACTGCATGGTGGATTGCTTGGGATTGCTTGGGACCCTCTGAGAATTGCATACCTGCTGCTTATTGCCACTTTTCTGCAATAGACATTGGTGCACTGCCTCAGCTGGACAATGACAGTATTCGGCGGGCTCAATCCCGTGATCCCATGATCAAAGCAGCTTTAGAAGCCCTCTATGCAAGAAAAGATGTGTCCAAATTACGCTCCACTGATTTGAGAACTGCACTGTTATACAAAGAAGGTCCTAAGTTGAAACTGATCAATAAACTGTTATACAGAGAAACAGTAGACAGAGGGGACAAGTAGACAAACAACAACTAGTGCTGCCCACTGCCTTCGAGACTCAGTACTGAGGTCCTTGCACAACCACATGGGGCACCTCGGTATAGACAGAACACTTGACTTGGTGAGATCCAGATTCTATTGGCCTAAGATGGGGCTGATGTGGAGCAACACATTCAAACTTGTAGTCGCTGCTTACAGAGGAAAGCTTTGCCCAGAGGGCTGCCCCCTTGTTAACATCACCACCAGTGCACCCATGGAGCTGGTCTGTATTGATTTTCTGAGTTTGGAGTCAGATCAAAGAAATATCAGTAATGTGCTGGTGGTCACTGACCATTTCACGAGATATGCCCAAGCTTTCCCACCAAAGACCAGAAAGCATCCACTGTGGCCAAAGTACTTGTAGAAAACTTTTTTGTTCACTATGGGGCTCACACAAAGAATCCATTCTGATCAAGGGAGAGACTTTGAGAGTCGTCTGATCAAAGAGATGCTTTCTCTGTGGGGAGTGCGAAAGTCCAGAACCACTCCTTACCACCCCAGGGGACCCACAGCCTGAACGTTTCAACAGCACTTTGCTAGATATGGTAGGCACCCTGCACCAAAGGACAAGCCTAGATGGAGCCAACAAATTAGCACCCTGGTACATATGCTTATAACTGCACCAAAAGTGATGCCACTGGGTTCTCCCCTACCGCCTGATGTTTGGAGGAGAAGTCGACTACCAGTAGATGTGTGTTTTGGGGTCTCTCTGATGGGGTTCAAGCTGACAACTATTTACAGTATGTGCAAAAGTTAAAGGCCCAGCTAACTCATGCGTCTAACTGGCTCAAACCATGGCTGCCAAAAGAAATCTGGCCAACAAAGAACGGTATGATAAAAGGTGAAAGCACAGGAACCCAGGAGGGAGATCGGGTATTGCTAAGAAATCTGGGACTGCATGGCAAACACAAGATTGCTGACAGATGGCACCATCTCCCTCACATTGTAGTAGGCAAACTAGATGATCTGCCAGTGTACAAAGTAAGGCCTGAGAACAATTCAAAAGATGTAAAAACAATGCATAGAAATCATTTACTGCCCATTGGACAAATCCTGATTGAGTCTGAGCCCCCAGAAGATGCCCCCACTGGACCAGTGACTAGAGCCGCTGCTAAGAAAAGATCAAGGAAGTCTGCACCTACAGAAGCAGAGTTAAAGTGTTCCCCTGCACAAGTCCCAGTTGAGCATGACTGTCAGTCCATATCAGAAGAAAGTGAGAGTGACTTTGAATACTATCCTTCTTACGAAGTGAGTCAATTGTTTCGGGGCAATCCCCTAGTCAATACTGGAGACAAAGCTGGGCCTTCTGGACTGTCTAAGCCCCCAGCTTCATCCGAAGCCAATGCTCCCAGAAAGTGAAGTGAAAGCATCAGATCAGATGAAATGGAATCATTGTGCATGGTTGAACTGTTTGAGCTTCAGGGGAGGAAAATGATAGATTGGGCAGACTGGTGATACAATCGAACAAGAAGAGTATTTTGAGTGCCCTGACAGTCCACTGCCAGTGTCCGAAAGCTCTCCATGCGAGCCAAATGTTGTGGACTCAGAAACTGTAACTCCTGGAGCTGAAAGTGCCCCAAGTTCTAGCCTCTCTACCCCATGGAGACTCCTGACAAGTGAGGACAATGCTGAAAATGAGGCTCAGAGTGCAGAGACTGTAACAGTTCCCCTAGAAAGACTGGTCGAGCTGTAAAGCCTGTGGTGCACCTCAGTTATGATTCACTTGGGAGGCCTGTGGACTTGCCTCTCAATGTTGTCCATAAAGGAGTGTATGTGTCCCTGAGCTCATTGCCCAAACTGAGCATCAGTGCTAACTCCAAGTTACTTGTGTTGCCCTCTATATGGTGCCCTTGCCCTGTCCAGCCCCAAGGTAACTGATAGGGAAGGGCCCCTCTCTTCAGGTTTCATGTACAAGAGGTAATAACTTGAGTTATGGTACAATGTGTAGTAACTGTGTAAAGAGTGACGTACTGCAATGTTTCAGAAATGTGTTCTTGGTAAAATGATGTATTGACTGATGATTACATGTGTGAGCCTAATGCAAATGTATAGGGTTGCAGTTAAAACTTAGGGGGGTACTTGCTTGACACAGACGTCAAGCTTTCCCAGGCCAGGAAGGGTGTAACCCCCCTGCAAATGGGGGTTGTCAAAAGACTTCCAGGAGCTTGCTTGAATGCTCCAAGCCTGAATGGTGTTTGGCGTTTAAGCCATTTATCAGTGAGTGTTTTTAGAGCCTCTGGTACTGTCTCTTTAAGAGCTGTCTGCTTGCAGACATAATTAGTTTGTATGGGGGGACTGTGTGCTTCTCTGTTTGAGTACCACTCGAGCTGCTGCCAATTCACTCCATTTTGCAGTCACTAGGAGTGCAAAGGAACCTATCTGAAAGATGTAACTGTTTGCCAGAAATCATTTACAGTAATAATGAAATTACAGTTTGTCTAACCTACTTTCTTTGCAGTCAGAACTGTGTCTGTCTAGTTCCCCATTCTGGTTTTGAACTGCTGAACTGGACCAATCATGTGGGTAAGCTAGCTCTAAATGGTGCCTTGAACGAATCAGAACTTGGACTCATAATCTGAGCCAGCCACAAGAGGATTGTATGGGCAGTGACTCTGGGAGATGTAGTTTAGACTTTGGCGCCTTTTTGGACCAACAGCAACAGTCTATTTTGAGTGACAGCCAATCCAGTCATGAACTGGGAGGAACTCAAAGGAAGTGCCCGGTTTTGTCTGTTGGAGTTTCAGTTTAGCTCTGGAGTGAAGGGGAAAGAAACCCTGTGCTCTTTCAGTGCACAGTTTCAGTCAAAAAACGCGTGTAAGGCCCAGAGTTCCGGTCTGCAGCTTGTGTAACTGCTTGTTAGGACTGAATCCGTCCTGTGAAAAGAATCAAAGGATCTCTGAAGAGTAGAAACCAGGCTCATCCTGTAGAAGACTGGAGAAATTGTTGAATTGCACTCGGTCTGTCAGGAACTGAATCTGCTGTGTGTTCTCCTGGGTATTGTGCAGTAATTGCGATCGGGATAGAGAAGCAGCCTGCCTGGTATAGTACTTTCTTTTTTTACCATATAAATGTGTGAAGAGTCTCGTGGAGCTCAAGATTAGCCCTGCTGACGTTGAAGGACCCTATCTTGTTTGGAGGTCATGAGTACTAATTCAGGGCCGCTCCCTGTTGAATTGCCACATTAAATCCAAATGGAATCACTGTACTGCTGACTGTTTAAACTAATTTTTCTTTTCACTGTGTGAAAGGGCCCCTACCAGCTGCCACGGTTTGGACTAGCCACTAGGGCTTGGGTACCCAGGGACAGTAACTGGTAGGGATAGGCCTGTGCACAGAGCCATAGGTAGATAGTAAAGTGATAAGCTAATTAACCTGATTTCCCCCTGTCCTTGTTATATCCCCCTAAATAAATCAGAGCTGCTTGTTTCAGCAAAGTTATGCTGCCTGAGGTATTTGTCTACGTTAAAGTACTGTACTGTGATTGTTGCACTGTATCTTATTTCACAGGAGGTCCCAGTGCCGGAACTAGTCCTGGGGGTAAGTGTATACTGTGAAGGTAATTCTGATATATTGTGTGGGCCACTAGTGGGAAGAAAGGGGGGTTGCAGTGTCCCAGAGGGCTGTGACCAAGTAAGTTTAACTATTGCAAACCCTAACCTCTGGGTGGAGGCACCCGCCATTGGATCCAGGCCCCTCAACCTGTTAGTGGCAAATCAGGCAGGGGTAGTAGCCCCTGGGATAGCGCCATCTAGGGGTTACATCTGTCCCATGCATTCTTGAATTCCCCCGCTGTTCTTGACTCCACGACCTCCTCAGGGAGGCTGTTCCATGCATCCACAACCCTCTCTGTGAAAAAATTCTGTAAAGATTGTTGATGTAGCTGGTAGTTTAATTCTGATTCTTTGTTTCTTTAAAAAGGTGAAGAAGAGACTGCCCACAATTCTGGTGTTACCATGCACAAACAGGGTTGTTTACACTCCTTGATCCGCTCCAGCTGCATCTTTCCTGGACTAGGGAATATCCACAACACAGTCTAGCCACTCATGATGCAGTGGGAGGAATGGAGCCTTTTGAATCATGAGTGACTGCACTGTTTGTGAGTGTTTCTAATGCTCAGGAAGTATGCAGTAAAAACAGATCCAGGATTGTAAACAAAACAAGGTTGTTTATAAATATACATTAACATGCATTTCAGTTCTACTAAACAAGGAGACAGACAAAACAAACAGTCACATCAATGAATTTTAGAGAAGGTAAGCGATCATAAAAAGTAGGTTTTTAACTAAAAATAATATGATGAAAAACAGGTTGGCAGTGCCCCTTTAAGGTGCAAAAGCAAGGTTTAACATAGCACAGCATTTGTAATTCTTAGTAGTACAGTATATAGTTAGGGCTTTTTGTGCACGGAAATCAGTGGCTTTTCAAAAGTTGTTGTAGGACAGTTCAAAGGTCGAGAAAGTTGTTGTAGTATCATTCCGATGTGACGACGATACTACCACAACTTTTCAGTTTTGATGTGCTATCCAATTGGTCAAATGTATGACTTTGAAAAAAGAAAACAAACAGAAAATGGTGGCGCCGCTAAGCGAGTGGCAGGGCGAGTGGTTGTCAGTGGCAGCTGACTCTGGGACACATAATTATTGCCAATTCACTCCACTGGTAAACATTACCTTTTCTGGTGTTGTGACAAAAAAAAACATGGCTGTTATTCAGCCTTGATACCAGGAGAGACTTGGGAGTGCTAGTTTCACACACAGTGGACAGAACAGAGTGGGGAGCAGAGACACTGACAGCACCAACTAGCGACAGTAACAGCCTAAGGACACTATCTCCTCCTTTCTCACAGAAAAATGAATGCACCCCCCTTCCATTTGTAACCATATACGATACAAAATATTGTATGGGTGACCATACACAGCTCAGGCTGTGTTTCTGTCTCTGGGATGTGATGACATCATTCAGATCTCTGGAGCTTTGCTCTCAAGGTCTATATGATGTCATCACATCCCCTTGATAGAAACACAGTCTTGCTGTGTATGGTCACCCACACAATATTCCATATATAGGTGCACTACAATGCCCCTATAATATACAATTTATACATCATATATTCTCCCTGTACTCTACATATTGTCCCTAATTATAAATTGGGCAGGAGAAATCCTGCATCCTGATTGGTCTTTAGCCATGCATTAAACAGCTAGCGTACTGTATAATACTACTATTAGTTTTTTAAAGTAGTCAGCCATTACTTTTTATATCTGATATACTTTTTTTTACCCTTTGGTTAATTAGAAGATTGCTTATCTGATGTTAGTAGGGTGTGATGTGTGGAAGAGCACTCTGCCTGGCAGATGACATATCTAGCTCTGTTCCCATATTATTTATTTAGCATTGCGACCTCACTGACTGTGACATCACTGCTGCTTAGGAACACCCACTCAGCAGCTGCCAGTTCAGTCGCCTGTGATGTCACTATCAGTGACATCACAATCCTGATGATGTAGTGGGGTGAACAGAGATAGCTATGTCAGCTGCCTGGCTGAGAGCTGCTCCACATATCCAGTACAATATTATCACATAGAAAACTTTCTAATGAGCAAAAGGAAAAAGAAAAATACTTCAGAAATAAAAAGTTACAAATGACAGCAAGGCAATAATGGCAAAATACATCAGCAGTTGCAAACAAATATCCATTGGGTTTATTTTGGGGTTGGAGAACAAGGTAGGGGACAACGGAAATAAAGGTAAAAAATGAACAAAGACAGCAGCTTGCATTCACACCCACTGTCAGGCAAAGCTCAGCACCTCTGCCCCTCCAACTAATGCACCAGTTAAACCACTGCTCCTCTGGGAGCCCCCAATTGCAGTTCAAGTGTGCACACATGTAACTCCCCTGCAAATGGGGGTTCCCAAAAGACTTCCAGGAGCTTGCTTGAATGCTCCAAGCCTGAATGGTGTTTGGCGTTTAAGCCATTTATCAGTGAGTGTTTTTAGAGCCTCTGGTACTGTCTCTTTAAGAGCTGTCTGCTTGCAGACATAATTAGTTTGTATGGGGACTGTGTGCTTCTCTGCTTGAGTACCACTCAAGCTGCTGCCAATTCACTCCATTTTTGCAGTCACTAGGCGTGCAAAGGGAACCTATCTGAAAGATGTAACTGTTTGCCAGAAATCATTTAGAGTAATAATGAAATTACAGTTTGTCTAACCTACTTTCTTTGCAGTCAGAACTGTGTTTGCCTAGTTCCCCATTCTAGCTTTGAACTGCTGAACTGGACCAATCAGTGTGGGTTAAGGTAGCTCTAAAATGGTGCCTTGGACGAATCAGAACTTGGACTCATAATCTGAGCCAGCCACAAGAGGACTGTATGAGCAGTGACTCTGGGAGATGTAGTTTAGACTTCGGCGCCTTTTTGGACCAACAGGGCCAGTCTATTGTGAGTGACAGCCAATCCAACCAAGAACTGGGAGGAACTCAAAGGAAGTGCCCGGTTTTGTCTGCTGGAGTTTCAGTTGAGCTCTGGCAGTGAAGAGGGAAGGAGCCCTGTGCCTTTTTCCGTGTGCAGTTTTAGTCGGGAAATGTGTGTAAGGCCCAGAGTTCTGGTCTGCAGCCTGTGTAACTGCTTGTTAGGACTGAATCCGTCTTGTGAAGAGAATCAAAGGATATCTGAAGAGTAGAAACCAGGCTCACCCTGTAGAAGACTGGAGAAATTGCTGAATAGCACTCGGTCTGTCAGGAACTGAATCTGCTGTGTGTCTCCCGGTATTGTGCAGTAATTGCGATCGGATAGAGAAGCAGCCTGCCTGGTATAGTACTTTCTTTTTACCATATAAATGTGTGAGGAGGCTTGTGTAGCTCAAGTGAATCCTGCTGCCATGAAAGGACTTTTGCCTGTGACTGTTTACCATATAAATGTGTGAGGAGGCTTGTGTAGCTCGAGTGAATCCTGCTGCCATTAAAGGACTTTTGCCTGTTACTGTTCACCATATAAATGTGTGAGGAGGCTTGTGTAGCTCAAGTGAATCCTGCTGCCATTAAAGGACTTTTGCCTGTTGCAGTTTGCCATATAAATGTGTGAGGAGTCTCGTGGAGCTCAAGAGTAGCCCTGCTGATGTTGAAGGACCCTATCTTGTTTGGAGGTCGTGAGTACTAATTCAGGGTCGCTCCCTGTTGAATTGCCAGATTGAATCCAAATGGAATCACTGTACTGCTGACTGTTTAACTAATTTTTCTTTTCTCTGTGTGAAAGGGCCCCTACCAGCTGCCACGGTTTGGACTAGCCACTAGGGCTTGGGTACCCAGGGACAATAACTGGTAGGGATAGGCCTGTGCACAGAGCCATAGGTAGATGAGTAAAGTGATAAGCTAATTAACCTGATTCCCCCCTGTTACTTGTTATATCCCACTAAATAAATCAGAGCTGCTTGTTTCAGCAAAGTTATACTGCCTGAGGTATTTGTCTATGTTAAAGTATTGTACTGTGATTGTTGCACTGTATCTTATTTTACAGGCGGTCCCAGTGCGGAACCAGTCCTGGGGTAAGTGTATACTGTGAAGGTAATTCTGATATATTGTGTGGGCCACTAGTGGGAAGAAAGGGGGTTGCAGTGTCCCAGAGGGCTGTGACCAAGTTAGTTTAACTATTGCAAACCCTGACCTCTGGGTGGAGGCACCCGCTATTGGATCCAGGCCCCTCAACCTGTTAGTGGCAAATCAGGCAGGGTAGTAGCCCTGGATAGCATCATCTAGGGGTTACATCTTGGAGGCTCACCGCTGGGATTGTGTGTTCTAGTGGCCATATTTACGTAACCACTGTAAAAAAAATGGGTACCCCGACAGAAGTGGCTGTGCACCGGCTGGTGGAGTGGTGTACTGGGGAGGAGATTGACCCCCAAAATGCTATGCTTATCCTGGACATCCCCCTGGGTATCAATACGGACACTGTACAGGGAGTACTTTCCAAGGTGGAAGGTTTACAAAACCCTGTGGTGGTGGGTCGGCATGGTAATCTGCTCACCCACACTTTCCTGGCCTTAGTAGAGTTTAAGGATCCCATAGATAGCTCCAAAGTGCCACAGACCATTACCCCAGAGGGAGCCCTCACTGCCTGGAGAGTGATAACTAGTACAGTAAAGACCCGGGGAATGAGCCCCACCACTGTCTGAAACTTTGAGGAGAAATTTGCTAAATGGTTGCTGGGGAAGGAAAACTGTGGAGGACTTGAAGAAACTATTCTTGCAACCTGGGGTGTTCCTGCCCAACACCCTCTCCGCTCCAGTACCCATAATGGTGGCTGAACCAATGCAGACTCCTATTTCTGCACCTGCCATTAGTCACGACTCTTACCAAGGTTGAGGATCTTCTCTGGCACCTCCCCAGCCCCCAAGGGAGGATGACTGGGAGACCTGGATAACTATGTTGCCCCCAAGTGCTAGAATGGCAATGCTTGGAAGCCGAAAAGCGAAAGAGGGTTAGTGAGAGCCTCCGAGGTCCTGCCCTGGCTACCATCCATGCTAAATGGGCCAGTAACCCTGAAGTGACTGCACAGGCCTATCTTGAGGCCTTGGAGAATGTGTATGGGAGCCCAGATTCTGATGAGGATCTATGGTGGAGAGTAAGAAATGCACAACAGTACCAAGGGGAGCTGTTGTCTGTGTATGTATCTTGGCTGGAAAAATTGTTGCAAGAATGCCTCAGAAAGGGTAGTTTGCCAGTGATTGAACTGGACCGAACCAGGCTGGACAGGATCCTTAAGTCTGCCCCCTTCTCAGAACTGCTGTTGCTTCAGTTATGCCTGGCAAATCGACTGGAATCCCCACCCTCCTATGATGAGTTAATGAGAGAAATTCGAGGAGTTGAGAAAGGCGACCTCGGGAGGGACCTGCACCAATAGCTGCGGCTACGACCCGAGTGACTGAGGGTGGCCCATCAAGTGAAGTTCAGGGGCAGAGGTTGGCAGTCAATGAGTGCTCTGACAAGGAAAAAGATATGCCACAATGGGGCAAACTGTTGAGAGAGATCCGGGAATTCAAAAACAGTCCCTTTATGAAGGCCACGCCTGCAAGTACGGGCCCCGACCTATATCCGACTGCATCTGCTATGGGGTGGGGGTACCCACCCATGTATCTCCTGCTGATAACAGCTCCAAACTCAATTCCTTGACCATGGAAGTGGAGAAACTGTCGAGATGTCTCAAATGCTTATCACGCCCAGACAGAGATGGCACCAAGGTTTCCAGTTAGTAGTACCCCGCCCCTGGCTCCCAGTGTGGCGCCTCGGCCATCTCAAACTCCAGAAAGTATGTTTTGCTATAATTGTGGGAAGGATGGGCACATGAAGAGGGAATGCCGGTCCCCAAAAGACACTGACAAAGTTGCATATAGGCTACATGGAGAGCTTCGGAGAACAAATCAGTGGTCAAGAGGTGCACAAAATGATCCCAGTGAGGGCACCAAAAATGCTAACTCACATCTTTTTGTGGCAAGGTCAGTTGCCCAGGCTCCCACTACTGCCTCTCCAGACTGGTCCAGAATAGTGGGTCCCTCCATGGAGACCACTGTAAAGGTGAATGGAGTGTCTACAAGAGCTGTATTAGACAGTGGCTCCCAAGTGACAATTATGTTCCAGGATTGGTATCAGAAGCATTTGTCAGACATACCCTTATAACCATTAGAAGGACTGCATGTATGGGGTTAAGTGAGAAGGCCTACCCCTATTCCGGTATATCCGAATTTGGCTGTCTTTCCCACCTCTGTGGCTGGAGTGGCCGAACAAGAGACCCTAGCCTTAGTGTGTCCCCCACTGGACTGTATGATGGTGTCCTTTGTTGATTGGAACAAATGCTCATATGTTCGGAAGGCTGGCACAGTTGTGTTATGAAAACAGGGTCAAAGACTAGTAGAACTTTAAGAGTTCCGGCTTTAATTAAGAAGGCCTATGAGGCACAGAGAGATGCTGAAAAAATAGAACCAGAGGAACCGGTCAGAATTGTATGGAAGAAGGATCCTGAGTCTCTGATCCTGGCGCCAAATGCCCAGTGTGCCTTACAGGGAGAGGTCCATATCAGAAAGGATGTTAAGAATAAAATATTAATGTTGGATGCACCAGGCAATGGAAAATTGCCAGAGGGACTGCTGGTCAAGCCTAGTATTTTGCCCGCTAGAGCCCATGCTTATGCCAGAAGGGTAATGGTCCAAGTTCATAATGTGTCTGAAAGAGACATTCGAGTAAATAGAGGTTGCATCCTGGCTAATGTGCATTGTGCAGACACTGCAGTGCTACCCAGCAGCAAGAGTTCGAGGAAGAATGACAGAGTAACGCCTGACTTATTTGATTTCGCGACTCCCTTGCCAGCTGAATGGAAAGTGAGGATCAGTGAGAAGCTTGCCCAGAGAGACCAGGTGTTTTCTTTAAAGGAATGGGACGTAGGATGCGCGGCAAGGAGCTGAGCACAATATCCGGCTGCATGACGAAAGACCATTTCGTGAGAGGTCTCACGCCTGGCACCTGCTGATATAGATGATGTGAGACGGCAACCGCAAGAGATGTTAGCTGCTGGTGTAATACAAGAATCAAAGCCCTTATGCTTCCCCCATTGTGGTAGTGAGGAAAAGAATGGGACAGTAAGGATGTGCGTGGATTATCGCATCTAAACCGCGGACTATCCCTGATCAGTACACAATGCCCGCGATTCAGGATGCTTTGGACTGCCTAACGGGAGCAAGTGGTTCTCGTAGCTGGATCTCCGCAGTGGGTACTACCAGATCCCATGGCCCCAGAGGACCGTGAGAAGACAGCCTTTATCTGTCCGCTTGGCTTCTATGAATTCATGAGGATGCCTCAAGAGATTTCACAGGTGCCCCAGCCACTTTTCAACGATTGATGGAGCGTGCAGTGGGGGACATGAACTTACTAGAGTGCCTGGTATACCTAGATGATGTTATTGTGTTTGGCAGCTCACTGGAGGAACATGAGAGCAGATTATTTAAGGTATTGGACCGACTGGAGGACTTTGGCCTTAAACTGTCCATTGATAAGTGTCAATTTTTTCAAACATCAGTAAAGTATGTGGGACACATAGTATCCACCGAGGGAATAGAGACCGACCCAAGTAAAGTTGAGGCCTTGACCGACTGGCCACAGCCCAAAAATCTAAAAGAACTGCAAAGATTCATGGGATTCTGTGGTTATTATCGGTGTTTCATCAAGGACTATTCAAGAGTGATTCACCCTTTACTTAACCTTACTCAAGGGTATCCCCCAACCCACAAAAAATATCAAAGTCAGCGTCCCTCAAGACTGAAAGAGTGTATTTTCGTCTGAGTGAAGTATTTGGGGCCCGCTGGACTCCTGATTGTGAGACTGCTTTTCATGAGATCATATATCAACTTACCCATGCTCCAGTGCTGGCCTATGCCGATCCAAGAAAACCTTACATCCTGCACACTGATGCTAGCTTACAAGGGTTGGGGGCTGTGTTGTACCAAGAGCACGAGAATGGCCTGAGACCAGTGGCCTTTGCCAGTAGAAGCCTGACCCCATCCGAAAAGAACTATCCTGTACATAAGTTAGAGTTCCTAGCTTTGAAGTGGGCTATTGTTGACCAATTCCATGAGTACTTGTAGGGGCTAAAATACTAGTAAAACTGACAATAATCCTTTGACCTATGTGCAGACCTCAGCAAGTTGGATGCCACTGGCCATAGGTGGCTTTCTGCATTATCTACATATGACTATGCTCCGAATACTGAGCAGGTCTGAACCACATAGATGCTGATGCTCTCTCCGGAGGCCTGTTCCCAGAATGATTGGGTCCGATTAGCAGAACCTGACATTCGGCACTCTGCCAGGAAGTTTGACAGGAAGGAACAAATGTCCACGGATGCAGTGGACTGCATGGTGGATTGCTTGGGACCCTCTGAGAATTGCATACCTGCTGGTTATTGCCACTTTTCTGCAATAGACATTGGTGCACTGCCTCAGCTGGACAATGACAGTATTCGAGTGGCTCAATCCCACGATCCCATGATCAAAGCAGCTTAGAAGCCTCTATGCAGGAAAAGATGTGCCAAATTACATTCCACTGATTTGAGAACTGCACTGTTATACAAAGAAGGTCCTAAGTTGAAACTGATCAATAAAACTGTTATACAGAGAAACAGTAGACAGAGGGGACAAGTAGACAAACAACAACTAGTGCTGCCCACTGCCTTTCGGAGACTCAGTACTGATGTCCTTGCACAACCACATGGGGCAACTCGGTATAGACAGAACACTTGGCTTGGTGAGATCCAGATTCTATTGGCCTAAGATGGGGCTGACTGGAGCAACACATTCAAACTTGTAGTCGCTAAGCTTACAGAGGAAAGTTTTGCCCCAGAGGGCTGCCCTTGTTAACATCACCACCAGTGCACCCATGGAGCTGGTCTCTATTGATTTTCTGAGTTTGGAGTCAGATCAAAGAAATATCAGTAATGTGCTGGTGGTCACTGACCATTTCACGAGATATGCCCAAGCTTTCCCCACCAAAGACCAGAAAGCATCCACTCAGCCTAAAGTACTTGTAGAAAACTTTTTTGTTCACTATGGGGCTCCACAAAGAATCCATTCTGATCAAGGGAGAGACTTTGAGAGTCGTCTGATCAAGAGATGCTTTCTCTGTGGGGGAGTCCCGAAAGTCAAGAACCACTCGCCTTACACCCCAGGGGACCCACAGCCTGAACGTTTCAACCGCACTTTGCTAGATATGGGTAGGCACCCTGCACCCAAAGGACAAGCCTAGATGGAGCCAACAAATTAGCACCCTGGAACATGCTTATAACTGCACCAAAAGTGATGCCACTGGGTTCTCCCCCTACCGCCTGATGTTTGGAAGAGAAGCTCGACTACCGGTAGATGTGTGTTTTGGGGTCTCTCCTGATGGGGTTCAAGCTGACAACTATTTACAGTATGTGCAAAAGTTAAAGGCCCAGCTAACTCATGCATACCAACTGGCTCAAACCATGGTTGCCAAAAAGAAATCTGGCCAACAAAGAAAGCTATGATAAAAAGGTGAAAGCACGGGAACTCCAGGAGGGAGATCGGGTATTGCTAAGAAATCTGGGACTGCATGGCAAACACAAGATTGCTGACAGATGGCACCATCTCCCTCACATTGTAGAAGGCAAACTAGATGATCTGCCAGTGTACAAAGTAAGGCCTGAGAATAATTAAAAGATGTAAAAACAATGCATAGAAATCATTTACTGCCCATTGGACAAATCTTGATTGAGTCTGAGCCCCCAGAAGATGCCCCCTCTGGACCAGTGATTAGAGCTGCTGCTAAGAAAAGATCAAGAAAGTCTGCACCTACAGAAGCAGAGTTAAAGTGTTCCCCTCCACAAGTCCCAGTTGAGCATGACTGTCAGTCCATATCAGAAGAAAAGTGAGAGTGACTTTGAATACTATCCTTCTTATGAACTGAGTCAATTGTTTGGGGCAATCCCTAGTCAATACTGGAGATGAAGCTGGGCCTTCTGACTGTCTAAGCCCCCAGCTTCGTCCCTGGAGCCAATGCTCCCAGAAAGTGAAGTGCAAAGCATCAGATCAGATGAAATGGAATCATTGTGCATGGTTGAACTGTTTGAGCTTTAGGGAGGAAAATGATGGATTAGGGCAGACTGGTGATACACCAGAACAAGAAGAGTATTTTGAGTGCCCTGACAGTCCACTGCCAGTGTCCGAAAGCTCTCCATGTGAGCCAAATGTATGGACTCAGAAACTGTAACTCCTGAGCTGAAAGTGCCCCAAGTTCTAGCCTCTCTACCCCATGGAGACTTCCCTGACAAGTGAGGACAATGCTGAAATGAGGCTCAGAGTGCAGAGACTGTAACAGTTCCCCCTAGAAAGACTGGTCGATCTGTAAAGCCTGTGTGCACCTCAGTTATGATTCCCTTGGGAGGCCTGTGGACTTTGCCTCTCAATGTTGTCCATAAAGGAGTGTATGTGTCCCCGAGCTCATTGCCCAAACTGAGTCAGTGCTAACTCCAAGTTACTTGTGTTGCCCTCTAAGTATGGTGCCCTTGCCCGTCCAGCCCCAAGGTAACTGATAGGAAGGGCCCCTCTTCAGGTTTCATGTACAAGAGGTAATAACTTGAGTTATGGTACAATGTGTGTAATACTGTGTGAGTGACGACTGCAATGTTTCAGAAATGTGTTCTTGGTAAAATGATGTATTGACTGATGATTACATGTGTGAGCCTAATGCAAATGTATATGGTTGCAGTTGAAACTTATGGGAACTTGCTTGATGCGGATGTCAAGCTTTCCCAGGCCAGGAAGGGTGTAACCCCCCTGCAAATGGGGGTTCCCAAAAGACTTCCAGGAGCTTGCTTGAATGCTCCAAGCCTGAATGGTGTTTGGCATTTAAGCCATTTATCAGTGAGTGTTTTTAGAGCCTCTGGTACTGTCTCTTTAAGAGCTGTCTGCTTGCAGACATAATTAGTTTGTATGGGGGACTGTGTGCTTCTCTGCTTGAGTACCACCGAGCTGCTGCCAATTCACTCCATTTTGCAGTCACTAGGAGTGCAAAGGAACCTATCTGAAAGATGTAACTGTTTGCCAGAAATCATTTAGAGTAATAATGAAATTACAGTTTGTCTAACCTGCTTTTGGCAGTCAGAACTGTGTTTGCCTAGTTCCCCATTCTAGCTTTGAACTGCTGAACTGGACCAATCAGTGTGGGTTAAGGTAGCTCTAAAATGGTGCCTTGGACGAATCAGAACTTGGACTCATAATCTGAGCAGGCCACAAGAGGATTGTATGAGCAGTGACTCTGGGAGATGTAGTTTAGACTTCGGCGCCTTTTTGGACCAACAGGGCCAGTCTATTGTGAGTGACAGCCAATCCAGCCAAGAACTGGGAGGAACTCAAAGGAAGTGCCCGGTTTTGTCTGCTGGAGTTTCAGTTGAGCTCTGGCAGTGAAGAGGGAAGGAGTCCTGTGACTTTTTCGGTGTGCAGTTTTAGTCGGAAAGTGTGTAAGGCCCAGAGTTCTGGTCTGCAGCTTGTGTAACTGCTTGTTAGGACTGAATCTGCCCGTGAAGAGAATCAAAGGATATCTGAAGAGTATAAACCAGGCTCACCCTGTAGAAGACTGGAGAAATTGCTGAATTGCACTCGGTCTGTCAGGAACTGAATCTGCTGTGTGTTCTCCGGTATTGTGCAGTAATTGCGATCGGGATAGAGAAGCAGCCTGCCTGGTATAGTACTTTCTTTTACCATATAAATGTGTGAGGAGGCTTGTAGCTCAAGTGAATCCTGCTGCCATGAAAGGACTTTTGCCTGTGACTGTTTACCATATAAATGTGTGAGGAGGCTTGTAGCTCCAGTGAATCCTGCTGCCATTAAAGGACTTTTGCCTGTTACTGTTCACCATATAAATGTGTGGAGGAGGCTTGTGTAGCTCAAGTGAATCCTGCTGCCATTAAAGGACTTTTGCCTTACAGTTTGCCATATAAATGTGTGAGGAGTCTCGTGGAGCTCAAGAGTAGCCCTGCTGACATTGAAGGACCCTATCTTGTTTGGAGGTCGTGAGTACTAATTCAGGGTCGCTCCTGTTGAATTGCCACATTGAATCCAAATGGAATTACTGTACTG